>JAZHEH010002441.1:1570000-6692883 GCA_036589455.1 Ateles fusciceps
AGTCATTGTAAATATGAATGAGAAAAACATGGCAGTGTCCACAGGGCCGGGCACATAGTACTAGATAAGTATCTATTAGATAAATTAATGATCAGAGACATTCACTCTCACTTTTCAAAGCTGTCAGTTATTTCTGGGATTAAATAACGCCTACTCTACTGAGACTCTACTTATGCCCAGCCCTATTCTAAGCACTTGCATGTCTCACTGACATCTTGCAAAGACTCAGCAGGAATTGTTTTTCCCACAATTTTCAAACAGATGAACTGAGGAACCAGAGGTTATGTAACTTCAATATGACACAACTAATGTATGACTAGCCACAGCTCACACTCAGATGCACCTGACTTCAAAGCCTACATTCACTACTACTATGCTATACAGCCCTGGTGACATCTTAAAAGGTGCCTTGGCCTCATGTCCCACAAAGTCAATCCAGCCATTAAAAAGGACATGGAGGGGCAGGACGCAGTGGCTCACACCTGTAATCCCAACACTTTGGGAGGCCAAGGCAGGTGGATCATTTGAGGTCAGGAGTTTGCGACCAGCCTGGCCAACATGGTGAAACCCCATTTCTACTAAAAATACAAAAATTAGCCAGGCATGGTAGCACATGCCTATAGTCCCAGCTACTTGGGAGGCTGAAGCTCGAGAATCGCTTGAATCCAGGAGGTGGAGGTTACAGTGAGCTGAGACTGTGCCACTGCACTCCAGCCTGGGCAACAAAGCAAGCCTCTGTCTCAAAAAAAGAAAAAAAAAGAAGGACATGGAGAGGTCACCCTTCTAGGTGTCTTATTCCAAGCTGCTGGAGCTCAGCCAAGCCTCATACCAGTTCTAAAGAAAAGGAACCATAAGCACTCCTCACCTCCTCCATGCCCCTTCCGACACCACAGCCCTTCTGAAATCTATCTCCAAGAGGCACCTGGGATGTGAAAGAATCCCACAAAAGCCAGAGGGGCAGCATCAAATTTCCTTTTCTGGCTGCGGGCAGGTTAGGGACCTGAGCATATGACTAGATGCCTCAACAGCCTAGAGAGAACCTGGGAAGACCAGCTCCTCCCTCTGGCCCCATCAGGCCTGTTCACACCTCCCCAGCCTCAGAAGAGAAGACCAGCAGGACACAGTGGCTCACGCCTGTGATCCCAGCATGTTGGAAGGCCAAGGCAGGCGGATCACCTGAGGTTAGGAGTTCTACACCAGCCTGGCCAACATGGTGAAACCCTGTTTCCATTAAAAATACCAAAATTAGCTAGGCGTGGTGGCAGACGCTTGTAATCCCAGCCACTTGGGAGGCTGAGGCAGAAGAATTGCTTGAACTTAGGAGGCAGAGGTTGCAGTGAGCCAAGATCATGCCACTGCACTCCAGAATGGGCAACAGAGAAGACTCTGTCTCAAAAAAGACCAAAAAAGGAGAGACCAGTCAGTCTGAGTTCTTAGCCACAATAGGACAAAGAAAGGTTCAGCAATTAGCCACAAGCAAGGGGACAACCAGCAGGCTACTTCCTTTGGTTTCGAGGTCACAGAGGAGGAGCCCTAGTGAACCACTTGGCCGTGGGCAAAGAGCAGAAAGGCAATCCAGATAAATGTCATTTGTTGGGTGACTTTGGAGGTCCTGGGGGGGCCAGGAACGCTGGCTGACAAGACAGGGCACTGATGGTGGTCACGCAATGAGGAGGAGCTGAAAGGGAACACAAGGGAACAGTGAACATCCTGCAGATCCAGAAAGAAGCCTCCAAAAGAGATGGGCAGGGAGGGCCAGCTAGGAGACCATCTGGCTGATGAAAATGGGGGGAAACAGTCACAGGGAGTTACAGGAGGCACAATCAGAGACAGGCCAGGAAGCACTGGGTCATGAAGGAGGCTGACGGTGTGGCTTTGGGTGGATCCAAAACCAACGTGGGCCTTGATTTCCGTGACTACACAGTGGGTAACAATCCCTGCTTCCTCACAAGACTCTCCGTAAGAACCAGAAAAGATCATGTACATAAAAGCTCTTTGTAGGTTAGGCATCAGGCTGATATGAGACCACCTGCAGTCTAAGGGATCCTCCCCAGCACAGGCTGAAGTGCAAACACTGGGACTATTTAAAGGTCACTGGGCAGACGTGCCTAGCTCCTGCTGGCCACACAGCAGGGATCTGCCTTCCCACCCACTTTCCCCCTCACCCAGCTCCAGGGAAGAAAGGAAAATAAAATCAGTTTAAAAGCAAACATTTATAAATAATGAAGAAAAAAAATACAGCTGAGAGCAGCAGGATTTTTCACCTCCTATGGGCTCTTGTCCAAAAAGAAATAGCAGTGTTCTCTGCTGCTGCTCTGTTCTTTCTCCACCTAGTGCCTGGAGGTCATAGACAAAGGTATGTTGGGAGGAGGAGGGAGGGACGGGAAATAAAACCCAAGCGAAAAAGAGTCTGCATCAAATGTCAGAAAACACATTGAACAGTCAGGCATAAAATCAGAACACCAAGAATGCTTAGGTTCAGATTCAGAAACAGCATATACCACCACCAAGTGCTTATAATCTACCTCACTCCATGGCCAGGCTCTCCATGGGCTTGTGTAAGGCAGAGTCATTTGTTCTCAGATGCCAGAATAGAAGCATGCTCACTCTATGCAGGACACAGCTGATGGTTTCCATGCTGAGGAACAAGTTGACCCCAAAATTCTGTCCCTTACTGTTGCTCCCCTGTGATCTCTGATGGGGCTGCTTTTGCCACCTGGGGAATCACTGGCACCCAAGGCTTATCTGCTGCTGCTTAACAGGTGTGTATTCATGGGAATTCAGTGGGATAACATCCAGAGAGGAAACAGGTACATGAGGAAGATTCCACTCCACGAGATACAGAACCCACTCCTCATCCTGTGCTACTGACACTCAGGTTCGAGAATGTCTTGTCGCTTCCAAAAGTAACCCTCAAATGTTCGAATCACAAGCAACGCATTGCTGCAGGATAAAAGGCACATGTCTGTAAGACAGAGGTTTAGAAGATATTTACAAAACTGTCCACCAGCTTCTGTCCATAGTGCCTTCCAAAGCTTCGCAAAACTGGCCATGAATTATGCAAGACACACAGCAAAACACTTCTTCACAGCATCCCTAGGAAAGAAAAGACACAAAGATGGTGGGACGTCATCACCCCAAAGGCCCTCCTCCTTTAGAGCTTCCTGGGCACCCAGAGTGGAAGCTGCAGAGTAGAAAGCACCCAGACTGAAAGATCAGACCTACATAGCATCCAACTGCAGCTTCAACATTTATTAGTAGTACTCTCCCGGGAAAGTTCTTTGTCCTGTTTGAGTTTCAAATTCCTCATCTGTAAGAGGGGGATGTCCCCACTTACCCTGCAGTCTGATTATGGGAACAGCCGTCATAATCAGAGAAAAAGATAATATAGATTGTCAGAAACTAAGAAATCAGTCAGGACTGCTGCACTTTAATATCAGCCAAAAATCACAGAATGCACTGACAGCATTAAATCAAATATTAACTGGGACCTTTCTTCATTCTAAGTAGGCAGCAGAAAATTTTTAAGGGACACCTTACGGGAGCTCCCTAACACAGTGAGCTCACTATAGGTCCTGAGCACTTATTAATACACTGTAATAGCCTTATCACAGGTATCCACTCCTTGAAATTCAGTGTAGAGAGTGCAAGAAGAATTGGTGTTCAAGAAATTACTATTCTACACAAGCAAGCACCTCCATTTCCACCACCACACCACACTGTGCAATGTGGCACTATGCTTCTCATACCCCAGCTCTGTTCCACGTTCTCAACTGCGCTGCACTAGATGCTGGGAAGTCACATGAGGGAGGGAGACGTGAATGGATGCATTCCATGACTAGGTACTGCATTTTAGTATCAAGATGATTCCAGGGCAGCATTTCTCGAGACATACACTCTGCACTGAAGTCCTAAGAGTCTCTGCACAGGAAAGGTTGTATGGCCACATAAGTCCCCCTCATGGCAGCTCAATACACACAGCATATGGAAGCATCTGGCAAGTCAGGCAAAGAGGAACCTACCTAATTTTGCTTAACCTGTTTTTCAAACTTACTTGATCATAGAACTCTTTCTTCCACAGAAACACTACTCTGTGGAACACTGTGAGAAAACCTATTCTAGGGAAACTTATAAACAGAAGGGTGGGGCTGGGTGCTGTGGCTCACACCTGTAACCCCAGCACTTTGGGAGGCTGAGGCGGGCAGATCACTTGAGGTCAGAAGTTCGAGACCAGCCTGGCCAACATGGTGAAACTCCATCTCTACGAAAAATACAAAAAATTAGCCAGGTGTGGTGGCATATGCCTGTAATCCCAGCTACTCAAGAGGCTGAGGCAGGAGAATAGCTTGAACCCAGGAGGTTGGAGGTTGCAGTAAGCTGAGATTGGGCCACTGTACTCCAGCCTGGGCCACAGAGTGAGACTCTATCTCAAAAAAAAAAAAAAAAAAAAGGGTGGGGACCGAATGCTGTGATTCCCTCTGTACTACAGGAGTAATTCATCTGCTCAGCACATGAAACTCACCATCTCAAATAAAATTCCACCTTTCTATTAGTCACTTGTACATAAATTTTATACATGCCAATCCAGATCAAGCCTGAAGCTCTGACGAATGACTCCAAGCAAGTTTCACAAATGAGACCTGTGCAACTGCATTGGCCCCATACTTAGAAGGATCCACACTGGGTTCAATGCCTTGATGTTGCCATCTTGAAATTCTTAATCATCTTCAAACAAGCAGCTCACATTTTTATTTTACACTGGGCCCTACAAATTATGTAGCTGGTTCAGGGACCAAGATACATTCAAATGTTGGCAGGTTGATCAATATCTCATTGGATGCTCAGCTACGATGGACTCTGGCTTACTTCACATAAAAATCTAGCTTCCCAGGACATCCCTGCCCATATTCTTCTCAGACAAGCCACCAGCCCCCAAAACCAGCCAGCTATGCATGGAGTATTTCATAACTGTTACCCTCCTAGAATCTACCAGCAAAGCCACCCAGCTGTCTTTCGCCTGAAGGGCTTGTTAACTTCACATCCAATCACTCCTCAGCACTTTCAATCACTGTCAGTAACAGTCTTAGAATTTATAAGACGTAAGATTGCTCTTCCTCCTTCTCAAGTCATGCATAATTTTTCCTTTCTTCAGTAGAGTTTTTTTAAAAGCTTGCTTTTAATTAAGAGGTAATGATTTAAAAAAAGAATAGAAGTTAAATAGTTGCACTAGAACAAAGTCAGAGGCAAAGACCATGCGGCTAATTTTGAAAGGTCCATCACTGAACGTGCTTAAAGAGGTCTGGAGTAGTAGAATTTCAGAACCAAAAGAGGCCTCTGGAGATGATCTAGACCAACTCAGTCTACTTATCAATGCTTGGAGGCCAGAGGGGTCAAGAGAGCTGCTCGAGGTCATGCTGCTAGTTAGAAAGCCCTGGTACTGCTTATTCTGTCTTTTAAACTCTTGTGAAACTTTCCCATCAGTGGGATACTGCAAGAAAACAAGCACAAACTGAGATCCCTCTATATCTTAGTGATTAAAGTGATATTCACCTTTATAAAAGAAAACCCTACTCAAAGCTACAGGTTAAAAGAGTAATAATGTGCATATATGTACCATATATGAGAGTAGAATGTTCACAGCATCGGAAATTGGTGTACCTGGGTAAACATCCATCATTAGTTGTATAATTAGAGTGGGTGGTGGGGTGACCTTTAACTTATTAATCTATAAATGAGATGTATAATATTTGTCTATTTGGATCAAAAGATTTCAGCAAAGATAAATAAAACAAGATGTACTCTCTGAAAGCACACTCTAAATTAAAATGAATGACAGAAATCATACTTCCAAATACAGTCTTACCTTGCAAATGGTATGAAGGAAAGGCTATACCTACAATGGAAAACAAAACAAAGGGTCAAATGAGATGAAGGGCGTAGATTATCCAGCGGAATGGACTTCTGAGCTGTAACAGCACCTGATTTATCCAGACCCTGTCCCATCCACAGCCTGGGGGGGTGAACATGTGCACACAAAGGTCCACACATGTGCATGTGCACGTGCACCCAGACACACACACTGTGCCATGATGTACAGACAGGTAGCCACAGAAGGAGAGCAAAAGGTTCATGTGGAGATAACCCCTATGACCTAAGCCTCACTGCATTACTGCTATAACCTTGAGCTAGCAGCAATCGCCTGTAACAGGCAGATTCCCGATACCCAGATGGCACAGCAGCTCTATTCTGAAAAAATATTTAAAAAACCCAGAATAGTTGAGCTTTTTTTTTTTTTTGAGACAGGGTCGTGCTCTGTCACCTAGGCTGCTGGAATACAGTGGCTCAATCACAGCTCACTGCAGCCTTGAAATTCTAGGCTCAAGCAGTCCCCCTACCTCAGCCTCCAGAGTTGCTGGGACTACAAGTATGTGCCACCATGCGTGGCTAATTTTTATTTTTTATTATTTTTTTTTTGTTGTTGCAGAGACCAGGTCTTGCTATGTTGCCCAGGCTAGTCTCGAACTCCTGGCTTCAAGTAATCCTCCCACCTCAGCCTCCCAAAGTGCTGGGAATTACAGTGTGAGCCACCCACACTTGGCACAGTTGAACTCCTAACATTTTACAAATTCTAAACAGAATTTAACTTCTTCCCAATTGGGATAAATTTTCTGCTCGTTCCTATTAATTTTAAAAGAAGAAAAAAGAGAACAGGAAAGAACAGAAAGAAATGTGACCAACTACTTTATGGGTAAAAACGGAGTACGTCTAAAGGTAGTTGGTAAATCCCAGTTAGCTCAGCCTTGTCACTTAGAAGTGAACCGTACAAGGAAGAGGCTCCACAACTCTAAAGAACCAGGGACTGTGTGTCAGACAGACTATAAGTTGGTCAGCCCTTAGAAAAGCAAACACAGTCAGAATGTGTTGGTGTGAAAGGGAATATCACCATTCATCTGAGCCCATATGAATGCTGAACCTTTGAAACTGGCTACAAAATCAGTCTATAAGCAAAGCAAGGTGTGTGTACATAGGTACCAATTTCTGCCCTAGAAGAAAATCAAAATATAAACTGTCTACCAATCAAATGTGCATGTCATTAAAAAAAAGAAAATCACACCACTATCCTTCTCCAGATCTTACACTTACCATGTACAGACTCCAAAAGGCAATTTGAAACTATATTTATTCAAAAGTCCAAAATTGCTAGAGGGAGGGATGGGAGTTAAGATTACAGTTTCAAGATTCATTTCCACCAAACAGGAGTTAACTAATTCTTGGGAACTTTAAAACGTTTACAATCCTCTTTTCTTTCTATTATAGCAAACTTTTCCCCCCCCCCCCCCCCAAAAACAGGTGAGTCACATCTATACTAAAACTGTTCTGGCAGATACCATCCCTTGATAAACTTTGAAAGAACCACAGGAATGTCTTGGAAGCTACAGATTCCACCTGTGTCACCACCCCTCTCACTCTGATGTTGTACAGGCTCTAAAGGACCATGAACCTAAAGCCCCATTAAGGGCTTCACAAAATGTCTCCAGCAGCCCTTTTACTAGTCATGGCTCTAGAGTTACAATTTCTCACTCTTCAGCTGAATTACCAAAAGCCAACAGGTCTCTAAGCACATACGCTGATCCTTCAGCCCACAGACACAAGTTTTTCCATTTCGTCAGTGACTATTCCTTATCTCCTGCTAATAATTCACTCTTTGTCCTTCTGTTAAATGATTCATCCTATCACAAATGTAACACTCATTATTTTTCTTACCACTTTCCTTTTTTGTTAACCTTTATGTGACTCACAAGCCTTTACCATCACTTATAATACTTTTATTGTCCTTGCACTTACCGGATATAAGTGGTTTAATAATATTTGTAACATCTTAAAAAGATCAACCATTAGTTCAGCAAGAATGCCGTAGCAGGCAAACAAGCAGCCTCCTGTGACCACTCAGGACCACTAATGCCATCTATTGGCAGTGGGCCGGGGCAATGGGCATTTGCTCTGGAGCCTGACTTCACTTTTTGTCACTGAGAATCCTTAAATTAAAGAGCTTCTGTGTTTTCTTAATTCTCCCACCCACAATATGGGAGTTTTATCTCCTTTGGCTACATTAGTCAGTGGGCTATGTGGGAGAGGACTGTTTAAAAGGTTACTTACCACGTCAATGCCAAAGACTGCAAAATGCAGAAGATAAGTGCAAGTCCCTTGTTATGCCACTGGAAAAATAATGATATGGTTATAGGAGAGTGTGAGACAAGGTGCAAAAGCCAAAATGATTAAGAAAAATTAAAATATGCACTTACCCAAAAGGCAGAACACAGGGTAAGTGCAAAACACAACTAGGAGAAAGAAAACATTAATTAATGACAATGTTAACATGGCAGAAAAAAAAATCCTCAAAACTTGTTATTCTTGACAAAAGTGCAATACTTATCAGGCTGCAGTAATCAGAGTCTGTGATTCTCACAGCATCCCAAATGCATCCTTCATCTCAAAGCAGTGAACCCACCTCAGCATCCATGTTTGGCAGAATAGTTAAAAACCTCCGTGAAATCAAACTAGCCAATCAAGATTCACATAGATTAAAAAGAGAAAGATGTTCTTTTACTTTCAAGTTTTCCCAGAACCTCTGCTCAGCAAACAAATCACATTTCAGGCCCACCCATTCATCCATCCATCTTTCCATTCAAATGCACCAAAGTAAGCTTAACACAAATCTCTCTACTTTAACTCCTGCCAAATGCTAGTCTCTGCAGCAGAAAGCACATGCGAAGCCAAAGGTTAACATGAGATATCAATCTCACTGTCAGCATGCCAGTTATTTGTTTACATGTCACCTAACACTTTCCCTAAGGCCATTCTTAGAAAGCTCTTTCTACAGGAGACTTGTCCGAGCCGTGGACACCTGGGGTTGGCCAAGGACAACCGGCGCTAGAGCAGTCAGCCACACCTTTCCTCTCCATCCTCCTACAACAGTAACTGCTCAAATATGTCCTCAACATTCTCTGCATCCAGCATTGTGCCCAACACTGTGAAAGGACACAAAATAAATAGCAAATGTCACAGCTGTCGAGAACTTACCTATTGGAACACATGAGATTACATAAATGAAACTAAAAATAAAAGTATGTTCATCAAGTTCCAAATGTTGCAATAGTTACATTGCAGAGTTATATTCTGGAATAATTATATTCCAGACCAGAGAATGCTGGTCTGGAATGATTTTGACAACCACAGGCAAGAGAATGGGCCAAAAACGAGAGGTATTTGGGGTCAATGTGACTGCATGATGTAACAAAGCTGAAGACAGTGTTGTCAGAGCAGGGCACAAGGATGACAGGCTATAAGGAGGCCACTCTCACTTTGGGGAGACTGATGAAAAACAGTAGTAAGTCCCCCAGTCAGATAATGAGGAATAAAGAGCCTATCCTATAAGACTAGACACGCACCCTAGAGAATGAGTCCTGTGTTTCTGAGTTATTCCCTCTAAGCCCTGGCCTGTGTGTGGCTTTGACAGTCACCAGGAAGGCATCGAAGCTCCCCTTACTACCCCCATACCACTCTGGCTAGTCTGACAAGCAGTGCCCTCTAGAGGTGCTTTTCAGAACTGGTAGCACCTTGACACCACTGAAACACAAAGTAGGGGAGGAGGGGATCGTGGTATTAGGTCAAGTTGAATGTTCCCTTCTGCCACATGGTTATAGGAATAAGGTAGTAAGTTAAGCTGAAAGGAAAAAGAGAAGAGGTCCTTAGGTCTACAAGGAAAAAAGTCCTATACAACAGAGATAACAACTCCCATTTGAGAAGTCCAGCTAAAAAGCAGACCTTACCAGCACCATGATAGTTGCAATCAATCGTGTAGGCTCAAACATTCGCTTCAGCTGTTTCAGTGGTCCCATGAGGAAGATGGTACTAAAAGGCAAACACACACACAAGCCGTTCAGAATAGAACTGCACTAGGCACACTGAGTCGCCTCCCCGAGACTTCTGTGGCAGTAGTAGCTAACATTTGAAAAGCTCTTATTCTGTGGCAGGCACTGTGCTGAAGGGCCTTTTGTGCATTTTTCTCACTTAATCCACCAATAACCAACCTATAAAGTAGGAACAATTATCACACCAAAACCCAGAGAGTTACTTATCCAAGGCCACCCCACCAGGGAATGATAGACCCAGGCTGTAAATGCACATGGGTGTGACTGTAGAATTGTATCATACCACTAGGTTAGATAAGTCTTCTCCTTGAGAGGTGCTACCTCGCCTACCTGACAACCTTCTCATGGAAACAAACAAGGCTCAGGAAATTTAAAGAAAAACTGTATCTTACAGGCTTAGGTAGGTTATGTTAAAATGCAGAGCATTTCATCTTCTTTCATAATCTCCAAAGTATTCTAATGATGATGATACCATCTGTTACTTTTTGAATGTTTGCTAAATGCCAGATATTACATATATTACATTTCTTCTCAACAACTTTGTGAGTTATGTATTAAAATCATTTTAGAGACAAGAAAATCACACAGCTACCAAAGAGCTGGCATTCCACTATTTATTGAATTCCAAAGCTCTAAAAGACATCCCCAGCAGTCTACGGTCATACCACCCTGAACGCGCTGGATCTCGTCCAATCTCAGAAGCTAAGCAGGGTCAAGCCTGGTTAGTACTTGGATGGAAAAGACATCCCAAGCGTGCTTTCTGTATGAATGAACTTGAGAGATGGCTAGCAAGAGTAATCACACACGAAGCAGACTGTCATGACTAACGTAACAAGTGCCAGGGTCAACTTTATGTCTTGCTTCCTGAGTCCTGAGGTGTCACTCCAGTGGTAGCTCATTATAGCTAGTGTTTAATACAAGCCAATTAGCAGACGATATTAGCTACTGAGTATGCAACAAAAAATTTAAAAAATAAGTCTTCCTCTCTCTTTTTTTTTTTTTGAGATAGAGTGTCGCTCTGTCGCTCAGGCTGGAGTGCAGCGGCATGATCTCAGCTCACTGCAACCTCTGCCTCCTGGGTTCAAGTGATTCTCCTGCCTCGGCCTTCCGAGTAGCTGGGATTACAGGCCCATGCCACCATGCCTGGCTAATTTTTGTATTTTTAGTAGAGATGGGGTTTCACCACGTTGGCCTGGCTGGTCTCAAACCCCCGACCTGAGGTGATCCGCCCGCCTCAGCCTCCCGAAGTGCTTGGACTACAGGCGTGAGCCACCATGCCCAGCCAATAAGTCTTCTTCTCTTTGAAGTGCCATTAAGTTGCAACTTGAATTCAAGGCTTCACTCTCAGCTCAAGTGTCCCAACTAAGAGAACACTTCTTTAACCTACACTAAATAAGAAGTCAAGGCTAGTCCTAAACATTAAACATAGTATATACATAAAACCGTAACAGACTACAGGCAAAGCCACAAACTCCCAAATACACCCTGAAAATAACAATTTGCTCCCTTTATTACTTCCCTACTCAGTGCTATGAAGAATCCAGCCCACTGGGATTTGCTAAAGAGCTCTTTGGACTAAGCAACACACCCATGTATTTATGCTCAGTCTAGACTATACATTATAACTTACACTGTCTGCCCAAAACAATGCCCCCCCCCCCCCCAAAAGTTAGTACTGGAGAGAGATTTAGAGGCAACAACAGACATCTCTAAGGGTCAGCATTTTAGTGTCATCAGCACTAATCAATTAAGCTTTAAGCAGGTGGCCAGAATCATGCACTCGATCATTTAATTAACATCCCCCCATTTCCAGCCAAACACAAAGCTAAGTTTGGGTACAAATGGGGGACAAGATACACGTGCAGCCCTTATCAAATGGCTTACAGACCTAACAAGTACGTGTAATAAAATGCTACCTGCACTGGCACATAATTATAGACGGGATACTGAGAACCCAAAGGAAGAGGTCATCAATTCTGGAGAGGAGGTGGTAATCAGGAAAAGCTTCATAGAAGAGGTGGCTTTTGAGCCAGGTCTTAACAAATGAGCAAGTATCTACCAAACCAGGGGAGGTACAGCTAGGGCAGCATTCCAGGCAGAGAAAACAACCTAACAAGGGCACAACAACATTTTGGGAAATGCAAGAAGTTCAGCCTGGCTGGGAAGCACACTGGGTAGGGAATGGGACCACGGTGAAGCCAGATCTCAAAGAGGCTTGCCTGTATGTGTGTTGAGGAGTGTGGACTTCATCTGTACAGAGAAAACAGGGCTATAAATGAATGGCTCCACAACTCAGTCGAAAATGGCCTGGAGAGGGGCGATGGAGGAGACGGAGACACCCAGCAGAGGCATCTTGTTCAGATAAAGGGTGATACAGGCCAAAGCTAAGACCAGCTCAGATATCACCTTCTCTAGGAAACCCTTCCTGATGAAGGTCGTGTCAGCTGTCCTCTTTTGAGCACCTCTTTCCATATCCTTTTATGTCATGAAGTATATGTCTGTCTGCCTGGCAGGCACCAAACTGGACTTGTCTTTGTATCCTCTGAGCCCAGCACAGAGTGTGATCAATGCTTACCCACTGAGCATGCAATTCAGTCAGTGAAGCACAAACAGCCATGAGGACAAAGAGGAAGGAGCCAGTAAGACAGGTATACATCAAACCCTGGTGAGGAATCAAGGAGGGGAGGCTTGGACCTCCAGGACTCTGAAGCCATTTACAGAGATGCAAGGGAAGGGAAAAGGGGAAAACAGATGCCTGAGTTCAGGTTCCTACAGGTCATTCAGGTAGAGGCCAGGCCAGTGCTCCCAGTTGGAGAGGGTGGAGTTGTTGGTACCAGTGTGACTGAAGCATCAGTGTGAATGAGCTTGACCTGGAAAGTCTGTGCATCCACAACCTACAGGAAGCGCTCAGACGCCCTGCCCACACGAGCTGCTACTCAGGTCTCGGAAGGTCTGACACTAAATAGAAACCGGTTTCCCTTATGGCCACTGGAGTGATGAGCCCTTTGAAAACCATCAACTTAATCTCTGACAGTAGTAAGAACACAGCAAGCAGGAGGAATGTGTTGCAAACCCTGAAGAAATCATTCAACTGCTCTGTGTCACAGTTCCTGTACATATAAAATCACAATGGCAACTATTATTTACTGCTTTCTCCCAGGTGTTTCAAAGACACACTAAGATATAAAATGTTTTGAAATAATAAGATGAATGTGAGATATTCTAACTACTCTGTTTCTCTCCAAACCCCTTACAACTACTGAAGCCTCCTCTTTTACCTCCCTCAAGTACAACCAATATCCATTTTCCCATCTAATGACTGGCTAAGACTGGATTTTAAAAAACAGTTACCTCCCAATTGATGCGATGTTACCAAAGGTATAAAACACTGCGAAGAGGTGTAGTCCCTTCCTGGGCACCCACAGCAGAAAAGTACCCTGGAATTTAAAGCACAGTATTCGCACATAAGCAACCCCTCCCACCCAGCCACACAAGCAGAGCTCACAGAGGAAGCCCTGAGAAGTCCCTTTCCTTCCCCACCTCTCTTATTCCACTCTTCTCTCATCCATGCATTTTAGTGAAGAGCAAAAGGGGAAAGGAGATGGGCAAAAGGGGGGAATATACAGCAAAGACGAGTGGGAGGAAAAGACAGGGGAAGAAATCTTACCAGCAGTGAGCAGAGATTCCTATAGCAAAACACGCAATGAAGCCTTTTATCCTGGTACCCCAGCTTAATGAAGATGCCTCAACAACCTAAAATTGTAAAAGAAAAAAAAAATTACATATACACACACACATTTACTAAAAACAAAGCAAGCACATAATTAAATCTAGAAAGTGTTGAGTTGTACTAGAGAAGGCAAGAAGCACAGAATCCTACACACTCAGGCAGTGTAAGTCTTCGAATCCAGACTTTATCAGAGCCGTAAAGCTATTATGCAGACAGGAATCTCCTTTCCAGCAGCTGACAGCTGTGTCTCCAGCTGAACATCTTCAGAGGCAGAAACTCCCTGCTTCAAGCACAACCCATTTCACAAACAAGAAGGCAAGACAGGCAATCGTAGAGTAGCCCAAAGCCTTCCCACAGCCCACGCAAGGTGAGGACCACAACTGGAAAGACATGAGCTCCACCAGACAGGGTCCCAGGAAAGAAGGAAAAGATGAAGGGACGTCACCCAAGCAGCTGGTCTACTGGTCATCCTCTCCTACATCACTTCTCACTCATGTTACTTACTCTCGGTTCAGATGTTGTACTTACAGGTGCTGGCATCAGCCAACTCATCCAAGCGTGAGACAAATCCTGGTTAATTAATTACTCTCCTGCTCATCCTGATTCTTTGCCATCATTATTAATCCCTCCCTGGAGCAAAGTTCAGGAGAAGCCAGGAGTTGGAAAAAAACTACTGAAACAGGAATGTTTGTGAGTAGCTCCCAATAGTTATTTTCTCATGTCAAAAGTGACAACAGCGGGGCACAGTGGATCACGCCTGTAATACCAGCACTTTGGGAGGCCGAGGCGGGCGCATCACCTGAGGTCAGAAGTTTGAGACCAGCCTGACCAACATGGTGAAACCCTATCTCTACTAAAAATACAAAAAAATTTGCCAGGTGTGGTGGTGCATGCCTGTAATCCCAGCTACTTGGGAGGCTGAGGTAGGAGAATTGCTTGAACCCGGGAAGTAAAGGTTGCAGTGAGCCAAGATCATGCCATTGTACTCCAGCCTGGGCAACAAGAGCGTAACTCCATCTCGAAAAAAACACGACAACCAAGTGTCTGCCCGGGCAACCCTGCTAGTCTGATGCAAGTGGGCACAGTTGGACAAAGACAGCTGCCAATGAGAGACCACCACCACACAGGGCAGCCAGGCCATGTATATTCACACAGGGCTCACCTTGTGTGGCCAGCATAGTCTCCATCTAGCAATGTGGTTCAAGTTGTCTATACCATTATTTCCACCTGGCTGATGGAAGAAGGCAGGTAGTAGCAGAGACTCAAGGGTCCCTAGACTGGCAACTCCATCAGCCTTGACTCTCTCCATCTGAGGGATCTGTCTTCAACCCTGTCTCCTGAGTTCCCGTCAAACCAGAAGCTGGAAAAGGAGGACTAGAGGCTCCCCCCAGGTGTGGCACGTATTGCTAAAGACTACCTTAATCTCCACGCAGGAGAAAGGTATTTAGGTCAGGTTATACATAGATATAGAATGGAACGGGGCTAATGACCCTGCACAGAAAGCACAAATTATGGACGGTAACAGGCAGCAGGGGCCCGTGTTATGACCTGACAGATGAGCCACCTCGTTCTACACTGAGGTAAACCTCTCCTGGAGGAGTCTGGTTTCCCAAACCCTCTTGGACTCCAAAATGAGCCATGTGATGATGCTCTCGTAGCAGGCTTTACACGGCCCCAGACAATCTAGTCAGGCTACTTCCGACTAAACCATTTACCCTCCCACCAAGGACAGAACAAAATGAGAAGCTACCACTCTTCCTACTCATGCAAGAACCAAAGAACTTACTCTGCCAAGGTGAAAAAAGAACAAGCTGCACATAGGAAGAAAAGAGCGGTAGTAGGATGGGCCTGGCTTGTTCACAGGAAGACGAGTGGTACTAGATGGGCCTGGGTTGTTCACAGGAAGACAAGTGGTACTAGATGGGCCTGGCTTATTCACAGGAAGACGAGTGGTACTAGATGGGCCTGGGTTGTTCACAGGAAGACGAGTGGTAGTAGGATTGGACTGGCTTGTTCACAGGAAGACGAGTGGTACTAGATGGGCCTGGCTTGTTCATAGGAAGAAGAGTGGTAGTAGGATTGGACTGGCTTGTTCACAGGAAGACAAAGTGGTACTAGATGGGCCTGGCTTATTCGTAGGAAGAAGAGCAGTAGAAGGATTGGACTGCCTTGTTCACAGGAAGAACAGTGGTAGTAGGACTGGACTGGATGGTTCTCTGAGCACTGCATGGCATCAACAAGGATATTTTAAAAGATTCAATCTTTCTACTTTAAGACGATAAACCATAAGGTTAAGAATGAAATTTGAATTAGCTTTGACATCTAGATTGCTAAATAACCTCAACAGAACGAGATTCTAGCCCTCATACAAATTAAAATCACTGGGAAAAGGAAGCAGTTCAGACAAAAATGTGTTTCTGGTTTCTACCTTCAGAAAGGAAAGTGACACTCCACATCCAAGTCTCTCAAGCTCAATCCATCCAAATGTTACTGTTTGCCAAAATGCAAGGGGTTAGGGGCGCATTTCACCGCTGGATTTTTCCATTACATGTAGCTGCAAGTTCTTTTACAAGCACACTTGGTCATGGGGGAGGAAGCTGTTGTTCCACTTCTTCTAATTGGACTCAGTGAAAGCAAAACACTTCTTTTTGCCAAATTATGAAAACAAACTCATAAAATGTCTGTAAATGCATGACTGCTGGAAGCTGTGCTAGCGTACTTTTTTGGAAATTAGAGTAGCTAAAATAGTACCTGGATGGAATTTGCAGGCAATGTGCTCACAAGCAGTCTGACTGGCAGTTATTCACAAAGGTCCCTTTCACTCTGGGATGTGGAGAGAAGAGGGGCTCTTGCCAAGAAGTAAAACTAAGAATTGTTCAGAAAAACAGGATTGGTGACCAGAAGAAGGTGAGAAAGGAATACTACTTCATTTCCACACTTTAAAATCAGATACTATTCATACCTTTCTTGTCCCTAGAATCCTTTATTAAAAAAAGTCCAGTGAAACTAAAGACTTAAGGTGTATTTACGAAGACGAAGTATCAATCAGAAAATTCATCATGAGGCTATAATTAGATGCTGCCATGAAAATTTTATAACTACCTAAGAGAGGCAGAAGAAATAGAACTAGTCATACCTTTATGGTTTGCATTAAAGGAATAAAAATTTTAAAAAGCACTCTCTTCTAGTGACCTCTTAAAGAGATTTTTAAGAGCACCTAATTCATCTAACCATACAAAACAGCAATTTCCTCACAGAATCCACCAGTTCTGCCAGCTCCCAAACCATGAAAAATGTGAGACAATCGAATAAATCAGTACCAATATTTTAAGGGAGGTTCTGACCTAATCAGTAAAAACTAAGCCAAAAAAGCCCGGAAGATGAAGTCAGTCGGCAACAAAACATTTCCCAGGAATTCAAAACCCTGGAAGTACCATACAATGGTATTATAAACAGAAATTTCACTCAGAAAGAGGAAGCTGACCAAAGTATTTTAGAACAAGAATGAAGCACCTATTCTTTCTAAAACAGCTCCAGCAGGTGCCTGAGCATAACACATTAAAGCCCTTCTCATAATATCCAACACAGGCTTTCACCGTTTTAGGTTAAAAACAAGCTCCACATTTATGTTTGCAAACTTCACTAGCCGTGGGCCTACTACTTCATGATGATTTTTGAGACAATAATATCCGCATCATCCCACTGTCAACACTCCACCTCCCAAGAGTCTGCAGGGAGAGAAAGTATCTCCTCTTAAGCACCAACTATGCATAAAGGCTTGTTGACAGTCAATGGAAATAAAGCTTTAAATAGCAAGGGTCAGCAACCTACAAGTCAGACCTTTCTTAGGCCCAGTCTGAAGTTCCACTTGAGATTCATAATAGAGGCTAGAAATCAAGAAAAAAAGAACTCGTGAAATTACTCCTGGGCCTTGACCAATTAATAAAGGCAACAAATTAGAAACCACCGACTTGTTTTGAAATGTCAGAAAGTTAAACTTCAGTACCTCCAACATTTGATCCCATAGCATTACTCCCTCCAGGTAATTCAGAGAGCAAGTTTTACATTCTGAGATGTGATGCAGAAAGTGTAATTACCAGTATCACACAAAACAAAACAAAACAAAACAATAAAATCAGCAACCACAAACGAGGGTGAAAGCAGCTTGCTGAGAAACCCAGAGAAACACTGATTAAAGTGAGAGGGGAAAACTCCAGTTTCCAGTTGAAAGGGGCCATATCATCTTGTTCAATACCTGCATTTCACAGAGGGTATTGAACAGAGGCTAAAGAATATTCCAAAAAGTGAAGAGAAACGTTATTTTGTCATCCGAAAAGGAAAACAAAAGACAAAAGCATCCAAAATAGAAATGCATCATTCTGTGTGGTTCTACAACATAGGACATTAGCGGCCAGGTTTCAGCACTATCAAAACTTTACTAATAGGCCAGGCACAATGGCTCACACCTGTAATCCCACCACTTTGGGAGGCCGAGGCGGGTCAAATCACTTGAAGTCAGGAGTTCGAGACCAGCTGGCCAACATGGTGAAACCCCTCGTCTCTAGTAAAAATACAAAAATTAGCCGGGCTTGGTGGCAGGTGGCTGTAATCCCAGCTACTTGGGAGACTGAGGTGGGAGAATCGCTTGAACCTGGGAGGTGGAGGTTGCAGTGAGCCGAGATCGCGCAGCTGCACTCCAGCCTGGGCAACAGTGAGACTCTGTCTCCAAAAAATATACATATATATATTTTCTAATAAAACAAATCAACACGCAGGCAGTCTCCTGAGGCGCTGGGTGTCTAAAGTCTAGGTGTGGGCAGCGTGGACACAGAGACACAAGACGTGATCCCTGCCCTCATAGGGTGGAGGCAGTTTTACAATCACAAAGCGATGTGCACAGGGCCGGGTGGGAGTGTCACACTCTACAACTAAACCAGGCAGAAAACCAAGGCGGAGCTCGGGTCGCGGTTACCAACCTCGTCGCGAGGTGGGGACCGCCACCCCAACACCCCAGCCCTGGTCCAACGCCCCGACCCACACAGCGAGGTCTCTCCTTCCTCCAGCCCTGCCCTAAAGCGCATTCCCCGGCTGGCAGGGCTGGGGCGGACCGACGGGACACCTGCCCTCCCACTCGCAGGTCAGTCCGGGGGTTTCCTCCTGCCCTGCCCTCTGTCGGGGAGGATGGACAGAAGGGGCGCGGGGCAGAAAAGGACGCCGCGGCCGAACGCCCAGTGCAGCGCCGGGGCTCCTCGCGGAGCCCTGCAGGAGAAGAGGAGGAAGCTGCCGTCCAGAAATTCCTGGAAGTCCCAGCAGGCTTCCCAGGCCCGGGCCGGGAACGCAGGGCGGGAGCGCGGCGAGAGAGGGCCGAGTTCCCGGGGTCACTCACCTCGGACAGGCCGCTCCGGTCCTCCGTGTCCTGCCCGCTCAGCACCTTCTTCAGCTTGTCCATTGCGGCCCAGTCCCCACCGGCTCCGGCCCCTCCGCGGCAGCCTGTTGCGCTCGCTAAGTTGCTGGCTCTTCCGGCTGCTCAGCAGCCGCCCAGACGCCAACCGCGGCGCGCCCCGCCCAGGCACCTGCCCACCTGGGGGCGCCGGCATGCCCCGCGCCGACGCCCGCCTCCCTCGCGCCGGCCTCCGCGGGCGTGTTTTGGTCCCGGGAGGCGGGTCAGGCCGGAGGGGGATGGGATTGAAGTCCACCAGGCGCAGCCAAACGCTAATTCGGCGTCCGGCGCTGTGTTCCAAACCGGAGCGAGCCGCGCTCCCTCGCCCTGTTGCCTGTTGTTCCAGGCAACAAACGCTGAGCATCTACCACGTGCAAGGCTCTGGAGTAACAAAGACTGCGAAGAAGCCTCGTGCAGACGGGAACAAAGGCCGTGGTTCATCCATATTGCGATCGTGCTTACACTGGAAAAGTTTGTTTTTTTGGTTTTTTTGAGACGGAGTTTCGCTCTTGTTGCCCAGGCTGGAGTGCAGTGGTGAGATCTGAGCTCACTGCAACCTCCGCCTCCCGTGTTCAAGCGATTCTCTGGCCTCAGCCTTCCGAGTAGTTGGGATTACAGGCATGTGCCACCACTACCGGCTAATTTTGTATTTTTAGCAGAGACGGAGTTTCTCCATGTTGGTCAGGCTGGTCTCGAACTCGTGACCTCAAGTGATCCGCCTGCCTCAGCCTCCCAAAGTGTTGGGATTACAGGCATGAGCGACGGCGCCCGACCAAGAGTTGTTTTTTTTTTGTGTTTGTTTGTTTGTTTTTTCCGTCACTCAAGGCATTAGCCTGGTGTGGTGGGGCATGCCTGTAAACCCAGCTACTCAGAAGGCTGAGGCAGGAGGTTCACGAGCCAAGGAGTTCCAGGCTGTAGTGAACTGTGATCAGGATACTGCACTCCAGCTTGGGCGACAGAGCAGAGAGAGACTCTGCCTCAAAAAAAACAAAAAACAAAAAAAAACAAAAAACTGAAGGAATGTGGAAAGGAATAAAAGACTGTTGTTAAACTACAATAGTTTGTTTTACTGACCTCAAAAAAACTAAAAATAGACTGGGCATGGTGGCCATGTCTGTATTCCCAGCACTTTGGGAGAACGGCTTGAGCCCAGGAGTTATAGACCAACCTGGGCAACATAGGGAGACCTCATCTCTGCAAAAAAGTTTTAAAAATTAGCCAGGCATGGTGGCGGGCCCCTGTAGTCCAAGCTACTCGCGCGGCTGAGGAGGAAGAATGGCTTGGACTCAGGAGGTCAAGGCTGCAGTAAGTCACGATCTCAGGGCAGTAGGCGCTGCACTCTAGCCTGGGCAACAGTGGAAACAATCCGAATGGCCATCAGTTGATGAATGGTAAATAAAATGTGACATACTCATACAAAAAAAGGATGGAGTACTGACACGCTACAACATGGATGAACCTTGAAAACATTGTATTAAGTGAAAGAAATGTAGACCCTGAAAATTTGAGACAAGTCTCAGTTAAATTAGGAAGTTTATTTTGCCAAGGTTGAGGATGAGCGCCTGTGACACAGCCTCAGAAAGTCCTGATGACATGTGCCCAAGGAGGCTGGGGCACAGCTTGGTTTTATACATTTCAGGGAGACATGAGACATCAATCAATATATGTAAGAAGTGCATTGGTTTTCTCTGGAAAGGCAGGACACTCTAGGCAAAGGCAGGAAGACTCAAGCGGGGAGGGGGCGTCCAAATTGCAGATAGGTGAGAGACAAAGGTTGCATTCTTTTGAGTTTTTGATTAGCCTTTCCAAAGGAAGGCAATCAGATATGCATTTATCTTAGTGAACACAGGGATAACTTTGAATAGAATGGGAGGCAGGTTTGCCCTAAGCAGTTCCCAGCTTGAATTTTCCCTTTAGCTTAGAAATTTGGGGGGGGGGGGCCCAAGATATTTTCCTTTCATAGAAGCTAGACACAAAAGACCATATATTGTATGATTTCATTTATAGTAAATGTCTAGAATAGGCAAATTCATAGAAACAGAAAGTAGATTAATGGTTGCCAAGGGTAGAGGAGGGGAAATGGTAATAAGAGACTAATGGGGTGATTTAAATGTTCTGGAATTAGATGGTGGTAATGGTTGCATGCACAACTCTGAATATACTAAAAACCATTGAATTGTATGCTTTGAGTTAATTGTATGGCATATGAATTCTATTGCAATAAAGCCATTTCAAAAATGCTTAGAACAGTGCTCAGTATATATTTCATAATCTATTAATATTATCTGTTGTAAAATGTAACAGGCATCCATCCACTCTTATCTTTCCCCAATGTATCTCAGTCTGAACCCAGAATATGGGCTCCTGATTTAGCTACAGGTATATTTGCACGTTGTGCAATTGGACCATTACAAGGTGATTCATTGTAACATTGTTTTTAATAGAAAAAGATTGGAAACAACTTAAAAGTCCATGAATGAGGGAAGTGCTTGAATAAATTATGGTACATTCATTCACAAGAATATTAAGTAGTCATTAAACACAAAAGAATGAGGAAGGTTTAATAAATGTCTTCAGAAGGTTCTTTCTGATGGTGCCACACCATCCCTTGAAGGATCTTTGTAAACATAAGTCTGACTCATTTGTTGCCTGCTTAACGCAGTGTGGCTAACTGAAAAATGGTCCCCAAAAGATATCCATGTCCTAATCGCTGGAACGTGTACATCTTACCTTATATAGTGAAAAGTGGGGGTGGGGGCAGTATTTTGTGCAGATAATTAAGGATCTTAAAATAGAGAGATTATGCTCATTTATCCAGGTGAGCCATAAATGCAATCATGTATATCCTTATAAGAGGGAGGCAGAGGGAGACTTGACAGAAGAGGAAAAGGCACTATGACCAAGAGGCAGAGATGTGGGTGAGGCAGCCACAAGCCAAGGAATGCCAGTGGCCACTAAAAGCTGGAAGAGGCACGGAAAGGATTCCCCCCAGAGCCTCCAAGCTCTAGCCTTGCCAATAGCTTGTTTTCAGCATTTCTGGCCTCTAGAGCTGTGAGAGAATCCACTTCTGTTGCCACCAAATTTGTGATATGTAACAGCAGCCAAGGAAACTAATGTTCATGTTCCCTACCACCTACAGATAAATTGCTGCTGACTTCTCAGCAACACATACCCTCCTCTTTGGGTTCATCTCTCTCCTTCTCTCAGGCTCCAGGCATAGGAGACTGTAGTTCCTGAACGCATCATGTTCCCTACCTTGTACTGGAAAACACCTACTCCGTTCTATCCTTGTCCCTTTCCCTTCCCCCAACAAACAATTCTCTCATCATCTGATTCTTACCTCCACCATAGCACTTAGCATAATATGCTCCATTTGTTTACATTAGGGTGCTATGGGGCATAGATCTTATTTGTCTCTCCATCCCCAGCACAAGCACAGTGCCTGGAACATACAGTATGTGCTAAATAAACGATAATGTACTCTAGTCACTGGTCAGATGGCTTGCTGTTAGGCATTCTCATTCCCCCACTGTGCAATGCAGATGCAAACAAGTCCTCAAAGCTGAGTGATATACTTCCTCACAGCCTTTGTGTACCTCTGTTTTTCCAGGGTGAACAAACAGGCAGCTTTAGATAAAATTTTATGTGTACTCTGTCAAATTTCACCCTCCTCTCAGCAAGAGCTAAACACAAAAAAGTTCTTACAAAGTCTCTTAGAAGTGTGTGTGCAAGGAAGCTATAAGGAGTTGGCCTCCAAGGAGTAGGAAACAAGACAGTCCTCTGAGCATTATTAATTCATCAAATTAACACAGAAATCATCATCAGGGTGCACATATTCCTACTTGGTTAAGAAAAATACCTTAGAAAATCAAATGTCTTAATGTATCTAGAATAGGAAAAGGAGAAAGGAGGGAAGGTCATGGCTTTGCCAACACTGCCTTAGGACTATCCTTTTCCTAGCCCTTAGGGCTAGGAAAAGGATAGTCCTAAGGCAGTGTTGGCAAAGCCCGTTTAAGTACAGCACAGGTAAGACGTGGTTCTGGTGTCTGAGTCCCACATAAAGCAGGTATGTCCTTATCACAATTATATGCAGATCCTGGACTTTACTTATTTATTTATTTAGAGACAGAGTCTTGTTCTGTTGCCCAGGCTGGAGTACAGTGGCATGATCTCAGCTCACTGCAACCTCCGCCTCCCAGGTTCAAGCTGTTGGAGATAAAAACTTGGAGTTGCAAAGAAAATGAGCACTCAAACAAAGGATTTCTCAGCAAGACAAATTTACTTCTGCAGAAGGGTGCTCCTTGCAAGTCTGGTCACAAGAACACACAAAACAAAGGAGAATAGGGGTTTTTATTCCTAACGCAGCTTCTGCCTCTGTGTCTTTTGCCCATTGGCTGGGGTTGGACAGCACAATCTAAACTAGTCTCGATTAGCTAAACATTTAAATTTTCTTAGATAAGGCAGACACGTGATAGAGGAGAAAGTGAGGGGAGGAGGGGGTCGCCTATGAGGGACTAGAAAGCCTATTCCCATATAAGGAAAGGAATGTGGACTGGGCTGTAGCATGCCTAGGCAAGTTTAGACAGGTTAGGGTGTAGTAAAGGCAGGGGGAGGGGTGCTTGGAATTGAAGAATAAAAAATAGGGGAAATGGACATGCTGTTTGAAGAGGAACCTAACTATATCTAACAAAGAGATTCTCCTGCCTCAACTTCCCAGGGACTAAGGCATGCACCACCACACCAGCTAATTTTTGTATTTTTTTAGTAGAGACAGGGTTTTGCTATATGTTGGCCAGGCTGGTCTCGAACTCCTGACCTCAGGTGATCTGCCCATCTCGACATCCGAAAGTGCTGAGATTACAGGTGTAAGCCACCATACCCAGCCTATTATTTTATTTTGATTTGTTACATACCAAGAAGGCTTCTCCATTATAAAATCTGCTGCTCCCAGGAAGATGTCAGTCTTCTGAATGGTCACAATTCAGACCTTGAAGCCATGAAGCCAGGAGACAGATCTTTGAAGGACCCTCAGTGTTGTGCCACTCTGTGGATATTTGTATGGGTAGCCAGGCCTCCCCTCTACTTCCAGTGGGTATTCTTGCCTTTTCTTCAGTCTTCCACATGAAGTAAATAAGTGAAATAGAAGCCCTAGCTGAACCAATCAGGACAGTGCCTCTTGTTCTATTTTGGCATCACAGACTGTTTTGAGAGTATGATTGTTATGCAGCCTGTCTCCACCTGCCCCTGTGCAAAAAAGTGGCCCACACTACCAGGGGTGTTATATATGCCAGGTGTTCCACCATGACTATGGACCCTTGGTTGAAAACCCCGGGTTTAGAGAAAAACATTCAGATACACACCACCAGCCTTATATCTCTCCAAGCCCTTAGATTGCTTTGTGTTGGTCAGGCTGGTCTCAAACTCTCAAGTCTTATTTCTTAAGGAATACATTTCATAGAGCTATAGCTGCCATAGACAGTGACTCCTCTCATCGATCACGGCAAAGTCAACTGAAAACTTTCTGGAAAGGATTCACAATTCCAGATGCCAATTGGTGGATCACTTGAGGTCAGGAGTTCAAGACCAGCCTGGTCAACATGGTGAGACCTGGTCTCTACTAAAAATACAAAAATTAGCTGGGCTTGGTGGCACATGCCTGTAACCCCAGATACGCAGGAGGCTGAGACAGGAGAATTGCTTGAACCCAGGTTGCAGTGAGCTGAGATCATGCCACTGCATTCCAGCTTGGGCAACAGAGTGAGACTCTGTCTCAAAAAATAAATAAATAAAATAAAAAATATAAATAAAAGAACTTGACATCTCTCTTGCTCCTGCTCTTGTCACGTGACACATCAGCCCCCCTTCCTTCTGCCATAAGTAAAAACTTCCTGAGGCCTAACCAGAAGCAAATATTGGCACCATGTTCTTGCACAATCTGCAGAACCATAAGCCAAAATAAACCTCTTGTCTATAAATTATCCAGTCTCAGGTGTTCCTTTATAGCAATGCAAAATACACTAACACAGAGACCATTCGTTTGGAAATTGTGTCAATGTAGACACCAGTTTGTAGGGATTTGGGTTGTATTGATGTGGTTACTATCTCCAGTATACTACAGGCTTCACATTCTTCCAGTGGTTGACTGCTATTACCTTATAGTGCACCTGGAGTACAGGACTTTTCTGAGTCCCACCCTCAATTTTCAGGGATCCCTGTATGCCTACACCACAGAGAGAATCTATATTTACACTTTTGCTGAGTCCTCAATAACAGACTGGCATTCCTCGTTACTTAATATTAGGCTCACAGCAAAGACAGGGTTTTTTTGTCCTTGGCTAGCCTCAGTCTCAGGCAGGCTTTGTGTGACTGGCCCTCAGGGATGTGGCTTTCTCAACATTCCTGCACCAATTCCCAATAGTAGTCAAAATCTGTTTCAAATCTATTGTTGGTCTTGTGCAACAATTTCATGCCCATTCCCCACTAAGAGTAGTTATCCATGTGGCATCCCGGGCCCTTTCTGCCCCTCCTCCAAGGTCAATTTTTGCTTCTACTCCTCTAGCAGTAATATTGTTTTCCTGTGTCCTAAAGGCAGACTATTTCCTACCTCTCTCCCAAAAGCAGATGGGTTTTATCTACATTTCTACCCCAAATCAATGAATTTCTGCCTGGGCCCTGGGAATGATATGGATTGTTGCTCCTCCCTACAGTAGCCTAAGGCTATTGCATCATTCAAGAGAAGCCTTTCATGGCAGCCAACTACCTTCTGTTTGCTTAAACCACCTACTGAGACTTTCTGGTTCCCAGCCCTGCTTCCAGTTTTTCTTGAGTCCTGGTGTAGGCCCCTGGGAAAGAACTTGTGAGTGTGTACGAAGTTCCCTTATTTAAGATTCTTGGCTATTCCAAACTGGTATGCTAGCCCACACACAGACTTTAAGAATATGTTAAAATTATTGCTAATGTTTTCTTACCTGCTTATATAAGGGCCATCTCTTTCTCTTGGGTTCTTCCCAAGGCTAAAGAGTCTGTATGGTCCATCTCTCCTTGTAGGGCTTATCACTCCTTGGGATTTGGTTTATTTGCCTTGTAATTTCAGTTCTTTGATATGCTTAAGAAAAGCTTTAATTTTATAGATGACCCAGTCTTTTCTCCTTGTTAAAATGGGAATGACAGACTCTTGAGGTTTTCCACATCTTCTTCAGAAGCAGAACTCTGGCTACCTCTACTAAAGTTAGTTGATTTTGTTACTCTCTTAAGTCGGTATCATTTCCATCACTGCACATATTAAAATTAGTACTTTTTTACTCTGTTGCCTCCATTAGACTTTAAACCCACAAAAACATATACTACATTGCTTCACTGCCGTAATCCATTATATCTAGCACCATATTGTACACATAGTACTCAAAACTAAGACATATGACAGGTATTCATATTTTCAAAAACCAAAAACATTGACCCAACATACAGAAAATACTCTTAAAAACATCCATGGAAATGCTGAGGAGAGAGAGAGAGGAGGGGCAAGACCCCAAACTGGAAAATTATATTCTGAACGATCCATTAGGTTTTAAATTTATAACCTGCCTGGAGACTCTGTCTACAGTGTTGACTGAGTTCAAAACATAAAGGCACAAATGAGAAGAGTATAACCCAAACCACACTTCTTTAATTAAGCTCTAAGAAAAACTCAAATAAATGAGATAGCAAAACATTGATCAGTAATTCCTTATTGTTTATTCTCCTCTTACAAAAAGACACTTGGGACAAATAAATATAAAATGTCATATTTCATATTTAGCAATGGGCAAATACACATTTTCTCAGTATTCTCCACAAGAATAAACCAATAAAATTTTCAGAGGCATACTCGTTCTACCCATCTCTTACCGGCTAAAAAAAAAAAAGGGCAATTATTTTAATTCCCTGTAATTTTCAACAATGAATTCTCAAAATAAGTAATCTAAGACTATTCAGGGACCAAGACATCTGAATAAACAAGTTAAAAAAAATGTGTACATACACACAAATACACACACACAAATATGATAGTTGCCCAGAAACTCGAACTAATGAAGAACCTTGTAAGTTTTTCATTTAATATAGTTTACATGAATAGAGTCTGTTCTGTTCAAATCTGCATGGCAAATAATATAAAACAGAAAGCTGAGCACAATGTGTGTGTGTGTGTGTGTGTGTGTGTGTGTGTGTGTGTGTGTGTCTGTATTTTTCTGTCCTAAGAGAAGACATTAAATACAGGTATATTTAATATACAGTGAACATACCGTGTGTTTTCTTAAAGCCAACAAAATCCTGATTTCCTATAGCTTGAAGGTGATACAAAAGGCAGACAAATACCAAATTTGTGACCAAATTTAGCTAACAAAATACACCCTGCCTATTGGCTCCAGCAATACACCAGAGTTTGAGCAATGACAAATATCCAAGTATATATGTTTTGTTAAAATTTATCTTCAGACTAATACCTGAAGAGTTTTGCTACTCCTTTAAATCAAATATTCTTACTTAATGATTTATCCATCAAATGGAAATATGTACAACATATTTCAAATCAGAAAAGGGGTGAACTTTTCCCCCTGCCCTTCAAAAAATTATTTTTAAAAATCCACTTCAAATAACTTGTTTGGTGCTTTATAATCACTTTCTACTTTATGAAGACCATTTTTCTAGAAAGGCAGAAAAGAATATAAAATGACTAAGAGGTCATTATCAAAATAATCAAATGGGTTTTAAATTTACTTCTGTGTATTTCCTGTACTCCCGAAGACTTGTGGTAATTAATTACATTTTACTTCATCTCCTATGTTACAAATATGCACCTTAAAATAGAAAAACTGGCTTTTATATTTTAAAACCCCCTCCTCCTCCTCATCTATCTCCTCAATATTTTAAGCAGAAAATTAATCTTGTTACTTTAAGGATTGATGTAGTAACATTTGCTAAAAACAATCCCTAATAAACCCTTTAGACTTTTTCGAACCAGCACCAAATTTAAGGGGTTTATTCACTCTGAGGTTGCATGGAAGATAGAAATTAAAAATATCAGTATAAGCAGAACAACATTTAAGAAAGCACCTAAAGATGGAGGAAAGATAACTCTAACATCATACCTATGAGTGGTAAATCATATTCATGTTTCTATGTATATAATAAGGTCTCCAAAAATCTACGTATTTTTGGTTCTGGTACTAATTTTTTTAAATTTCAAAGCCAATTTAAAATTGGGGGAAAATAAATTTTTTAAATTTTGTGGGTGAAGACCACTACACTATGAGACTAATTTTCTATGTGGCAAGTTACAACTCTCCAGAGGTGTGAATAAACATCAGAAAGCCCAAAGTGAAGAGCCAGTACGTCAACACACACGACCAGGAATCCTATGAAAGTCACAAGGCATTAGAATTTGGTGATTTACATTAACCTCCTCATGGTAGAAGATAGTTCATGATGAATGCAGACTGCACTCACTGCTCATGAGACACAATCAGTACTGCTGAGGTCCCACTTTGTGATAATTTAGAAATCATCCAAATTTAACTCCAGAAAATATAAATCTGGAATACGAATGTGAAGACAGTACAAATAGCAGTTGAGTGAAACCTGCCTGTAACGATCTTTATTTTTTTTTCCTTTAAGGCTACAGAAAATCTGTACATAAACAAGGCAATTAATTATCATAATAAAAACAACCCCTTACAAATAGCCAAGGTGTCCAGTCAGATTCCACAGTAAGCATATTATCTATTCCAGTTGTGTACTTTCTTTTGAGTCTGCTGGGTTAGAATCAATTCTTTCTGGAAATATTAGCTTCTCACAAACTGCTTCCTTTATTGGTAAATACTGGGATATTTCATTAGGTTCCGTGAAGAGGGAAGGGGAAACGTGCTAGGAAATACATAAATCATATTAGCGTATTCAGTTACTGTACTGACACTTCTTGAAAATGTTTTGGTTCAGGCATTCATAAAGCATAGAAATTTTAAAATCAGGTGCAATATATGCTTACATGGCGCACCATGAAATGCTCCTAAAAATAACAAGTATTTCTTGCCACTGAATCATTCAACTTTGCTACTAAATGATTTCATCAAAGATCACAGCGTTGTATAATTTATAATGCTCCTACAAATGTCCTAAGAATTTAATACATCTTAATCCAACCCTATGTACCTGCTGCTTTTTTAACTTGAAAACACTAGTCTTCGGTTAGAGCCCAGCATCTAGTCTACAGTAGAATCTAAGTAACTTTTCTGTTCCAAGTATATTCTATACCCACACAGAAATAAGTACTAAGGGTGAAAAAAAAAAAAATCAAGTTTATAGGAAGGTATCAATTTTTAAGTAACCCATTATAGAATCCTAAGTTCTAAGGAAGCCCTTCACAGGTCCCAGGGGAGTAAAAAATAAAGAAAAATGATGCCAAAACAAACAAATCATGGTACAGAATCACCACATTTTAGGAACAGAAAAGGAGACTGTGTAGAAAGAAAAAGGTGGCAGGGTGGTAGGTGGAAAGAACATCCATCACCAACCAGCTCTGTGACTCAGAGTAAGTCACACCTCTAGGTTTCAGTTTCTCCAGAACAAAATGTAAAACTTAGATTAGATGATGGCTTAAGTACCTAGCAGCGCTAAATGTTCCTGTATTTCAGGTAAGGTCAGAAAAGTCATGCTCCAATAGAATTTATCCCATAGAGCCCCATTAGGTGAATGAATGGGTTTAGGCATGTAAACTTGGGTGACTGGGGTTAGGGGGATACTCAAATTAAAATGAAACATTAAAATTCAACTTCTACAAACTGAAATTGAAGTACTTACCATCAAATTAGAAATTTTGCTTTCTCGTGATGTATATTCTCGTAACATGTAGGTCTTGTCAGCCTATATTTAAAAATAAAGAAGTTGCAATAAATTAAATTATACTGATTTACAAAATCCTTTCTATTAAACAGCTGCCTACATTTTAGAACAGGTCTTCAAAACAGCATGAAGTCTAAAGAGAACATCTTGTTCTACACTGAAATAACTCCTATTTAACTCATGTCAAGAATTCTGGATTATTATTTCTAATTTCTATAAATTATAATAATGGATACACATATGTAAACAGATTTAATAATTACCATGTAAGAGAAACACAGCAAATATTTTACTTTAAAAGAATATGTATATAAATAAAATATTCAAGAGATTTTAATATTACTTCAAGTTTGAAACATGTTTCCTTTAAGCTATCTTATCATTTATCTACATAATTGTGGCTACTTTTATGTTGCAAAAACATGCTTTAAAATTTTATTCTTTCCCATTTCACAAAGCTCTTACCAAATAGCTTTACTTAAAATCACCTTTTTTGTACTTCAGTTTTTCCCATTTAAGATTTTTGGTTAGGTTCTAGAACAGCAATTTATTATAATTTACTTCTTGAAACACTTTTCAATAACAGAAAAGCCACAAAATTATACATCTTTAAGGTTTCACTCTCTTGTATTAATAAAAACAGATTAATAGTTCACTGTAGGAAAACAAATCAAATAAAAGAAAAAGTATAAATCATCAGTGATCACAGCTCATTAATAACACTACCTTTAATACTTAGAAATCTCTACAGAGAATCTTATTTAACTAGATTCATACTTGCTTTTTAAAGTTCAACACTGAAATGGATATTTTTCCAAATAAGTTAAATATCAATCTCTGCAACCAATTTTAATAATTATATATTTTTCTACCATATGGACGTAATGTAAACAATTTAATCACTGGCCATTTAATGGGCATTAAGTTCCTTCTTTCCTTTCTCTCTGCTATTATAAACAACACTACTGTGAATATTCATGTACATTCAACTCTGAGTAATTGCCCTATTAATATTTGTAGATTATTATATAAAAGAATATTTTTAGGATAAATTCCTAAAATTCAATATTGTTTAGTTAAAAGTTATTTTTAACATTTAGGCCAGGTGCGGTGGCTCATGCCTGCAATCCCAGCACTCTAGGAGGCTGAGGCGGGTGGATCACTTGAGGTCAGGAGTTTAAGACCAGCCTGGCCAACATAGCAAAACCCCGTCGCTCCACTAAAAATTAAAAAAATTAGCTGGGTGCGGTAGCAGGCGCCTGTAATCCCAGCTACTGGGGAGGCTGAGACACGAGAATCACTTGTACCCAGAAAGCAGAGGTTGCAGTGAGCTGAGATCGCGCTACTGCACTCCAGCCTGGGTGACAGAGCAAGACTCCATCTCATAAATAAATAAATAAATAAGTCTATCACTGTCACCATGTTATTTCAAGAAAAAAAAACCAAAAACCATTCCTAAGTGAAGGGTTTAGAAAACATCAATCCAATCCTATCCTACTATGTTCAAATTCCAGTTGTGCCACCTACTAACTGTATAACTTAGGTATGTTTCTTCTTTTTTCTTTTCTTTGAGACAGGGTCTTGCTTTGTCACTGCAGCCTCAATCTCACGAGCTCAAGCGATCTTCCCACCTCAGCCTCCCAAGTAGCAGCTAGGACTACAGGTCCATGCCACCATGCCTGGCTAATTGTTTATTTTTTGTAGAGATGGGGTCTTACTATGTTGCCCAGGCTAGTCTCAAAGTCCTGCGCTCAAATGATCCTCCCACCACAGCCTCCCAAACTCTTAGGATTACAGGCATTAGCCACTACACCTGGCTACCTAAGCTATTTAATCCTTCTTTGCCTTGGTTATGTCAAGATAAAACAGAGATAACATCAACATTGATTTCATAGGGTTGTTATTAGACTTAACTATTACTATAACTACCACAACTAACACTGGTGGTAGTCTCTTCTCTAATTCCTCATTCTACATAATAAATTTTATGTTAAAAATTCATTCAGAAATTAAACCCTCCTCCTTTTTTTAAACACTTCTGCCTCCCGGGTTCAAGCGATTCTCCTGCCTCAGCCTCCTGAGTAGCTGGGATTACAGGCACCCACCACCATGCCCAGCTAATTTTTTGTATTTTTAGTAGAGATGGAGTTTCACCATGTTGGCCAGGCTGGCCTCAAACTCCTGATCTCAGGTGATCTACCCACCTAGGCCTCCCAAAGTGCTGGAATTACAGGTGTGAGCCACCGCACCCAGTCTTAGCCTGATTAAAATATTAATGTGCTTCCTGTACATTAATGCACATCAGGACATTATATAAACAACAAATACTATAAACAAAGGTAAGAGTTAAAGGACAGTTTTCTTAAACATGGATTAAGTACATACAAAATTTTTTGAAAAACCCCTTCTTAACTAGGGAGTGTCTTTTAGAACACATTTTGAGTCACCAGAACATTTGTAAAAGAAAATGTAATGTTTTGATGATAGCCTGCAGCCAACAATCAATGTGAAACGCTAGACTTAAAGGTTAGAAAGATTGCTATATTATAGATTAATTTCAAATTCTCTGACAATGAAACAATACAAACAAGCCCAGTATCAATTAGTATATTCATTAAATAAGAATAAATACCTCATGGTAAAGTCTCGTGTCATTCATTCTGATAAGTACCCCATCAATTCTCAAGAAAAACCTCAATAGTAGGAAAAGCTAGAAGGCATTACTCTCTGGAAAAAAAAAGGTAGATTAATATTTTAATAAAAAGTAAATGTTTTATTACTTTGCTGAAAGAAAAATTAAAAAAAAACAAAAAACCATGAAACACTGGAATAAGGCTGAATTCACAGTTTATAAAAATCTCTCAACTAGAAGCTCTCCTAGCTCCAACTAGCCTCCAAACCTTGTGCAAACTATTTAACATCATGGTTTCAGTTTCCTAAAATATTTTTTCTAGGTAAAAAGAGATTTAGATTTAAAAGACTTAAAAACATACCCAAGTAATATAAAAATTATAATGTTTATTAAAAAAATGGTGAGTACTGATAGTAAATGTCAACACCAATAAAACCAAAATGAAAGAATAACCTAGTTCTCTGTCACTACTCATTTATTCACTTTACATAAAACAAAGCAACAGACCTTACACAGAATGCTCTAATTCACTGCAACCAATCAGGTACTATTTCATATTGCTAAAGACCTGGTTTATCAGAACACTGTAACTAACATGTTTTTAAATCTTTCATCTGTGGCACATCTACAAATTCCTCTGCTCTCCAAGTATAACTACTAAAGATAGGCAGAATCAGTGGAGAAAGTATGAAGATGGGTCCTGGTGACAGGGAGGGGAGGGGTTGAATGCAATGTGAGGCATTTGGGTCTTTAAAATGAATATGCTTAGTCAGGCATGGTGGCTCACATCTATAATCCCAGAAGTTTGGAAGGCTGAAATGGCAAGATCACTCGAGCCCAGTAGTTCAAGACCAGCCTGGGCAACAGAGTCAGACCCCATCATCTCTACAAAAAATTAGCAAGGCATGGTGGCACAAGCCTACAGTCCTAGCTACATGGGAGGCTAACCTGGGAGGATGGCTTGAGCCTAGGAGGTCAAGGCTGCAGTGAGCCATGACGGTGCCACTGCACTCTAGCCTGGGCAACAGAGCAAGACCCTGTCCCAAAATAATTAATTAATTAATTAATATGCTTGGCCATTTGCTGAATAAATATTTATTGTCTACTAACACCAAGTTCTTACTATAGTAACTCTTGGATTTATATAAATGAAAAAACAATTCCAATGCTCAAAAAGGTTATCAGCCAAGGAAAACAGTCAAACAGATGTGGTAGCTGCTATAATAGAGGTATGCCCAAAGCTCAATAGCATTTGAGAAAGAAGTACCTAAGTCTGCTGAAGAACATCAGACAAGACAAGGCTTGAGCTGACCATGGAAAGAACAGCTGGAGATGAGAAGAAGAATTTCAGAAAGTACTGAGGCATCAAATAGTAACATGTACACAGGGAACTGCCTATAATCCTATATAAGCACAGGGCTACACTAATGGTGAAAGAAGAAATCACAGGATAACCCAGTAATGATAGTGACTTAACTGCCTGGAGAGTCACCAGCCACAGGCCAAATTCTTTCCCGATTTAGGACCATTACAAACCCTCTTCCCTTACCTGGAGTACTCTCCTAATGTTCACTTGTCCTTCACATTTCAGTACAAATGTCACTTCCACAGAGGGGCCTTTCTTGCCATTCCATATCACAATAGATTTCTCTTAGTGTTCTCTCTCATAGTACTCCACTATGAATGAACAGACTTGTAACTATCTTCATTTATGTTTCCACTTGACTCTAGACTCCATAATGGTGGAAATATCTGCTTTGTTCATCATCACATCTGTATTGCTTAGACAAGTACCTACCATACAGCAGGTGCTCATTAACCATTTCCAGATAAAACTGATGCTACAAGATATTAATATCTTTGCTGGAGAAAAGGCTCTGAGACACACTGCATTCTGATGGGGTTATCACCAACAGACTTAAAAACAACACTTACAGTAAGGAAAGCTGTAGAAATAACCTGACTTATGACAACCTGATGTCACAACAAATTGGGAAGCACATCATTATTATCTGATATTACTATACTGTGATATACGTAATTTACAGAAAGACTGACTTGCAATGTTTCTTCAAATTAATTACTAACAGTCACACTGGACACAACACAGGCAATAAAATGAAGTATCATTTTAGCATGGCACTGGAGAGAGTAGGAATTAGGACACCAGAGTTCTAGTGCCAATACAATAGCATATTTTAGGGCAGTAGCTCTTCCCCAGGGAACGTTTGGGAATTTGTGAGGGTAATTTTTGTTGTCACACCAATAAGCAGCCAATAGCATTAGTTAGTGAATAAGGACCAGAATGACACATCTGGGATGCACAAAGTCCAGTCCTGCATCCCACAAAACTTGCAGTATCTTACCAGGCATTCATAGAGGCGAAAAAACCTACTTAAAATGATCTGACTTTAGGAGCTAATTCTACTTTACATAGATTAAAAAAAAAAAATCAGAGTTATCTAGGAAGGCAACTATTTTCCAAATCAAGGAAAGATTACATACTTTGTTTTATTTAGAACTTCACTAAGAGTTGTTCGCCATTTTGGAAAATTGTGTTATTTGAGTCACTGATTGATACCTTACATCTCTGTCAGCCTACATTTGTTGCTGTCACATTTAGGGTGACTCAATATGCAAATATAAGCACCTGACAGCTTCATTATATCTTTAGTGCAGTCATGTTATGCAATTAAATATTACAATATATTTTATTCTAAACCAATTTCCTTTAATTTTATAATTAGGATAGTTGATTGCTACAAAGTAGGTGGATTAAATCATCTACAAATTTCACTACAGGGTAGTAATATCTATGAATGAATACTTCAGCTTAAAGTAGTTGGTTAAAAAAAATGCTCTTCAGTTTGAGACCATATACTCTTGTACACATATATTTATACACATATTCTCTTGAGCAAATCCTCCATCCACAAAACCACATGTGCGTCACAAATACCAACCCACTTATAGACATCACCCCCTTGGATACAAATGCACACCCCAGGTATGCAAACCCACAATGAACGTTAAGCATAGTCGATTCACTAGGTGGGTAGACAAGTGGAAAGATACAAGACTAGATGAGTTGGAGAGTGTATAAATCTAACCAAAAAAAAGTAAATTTAGTTATAAGTGAGCAAAGGAGTAAAGCATCTGAAAACAACTATCTAATGCTAGAATAATGATATAAGATGATACAAAGAAAATTTCACAATTAGTTTCATGATCTTAGACTTGTCTACCCACCTACTTAAGCTGTCTTTTTGGGCTTTGTCTATAAAATATGGAGGCTACATAAAATGATTCTCTAAAAATTCATTACAATTCAAAATCCTATGATTCTACTGAAAAAACTAACTTTATTTTAATTTTATTTTATTTTTAGAGATAAGGTCCAATTGTCTCCCAAGCTGGAGTACAAAGGCACCATTATAGCTCACTGAAGCCTTAGGCTACTGGACTCAAGCAGTCCTCCTGCCTCTGCCTCCTAAGTAGCTAATACTTGACTTTAAAACAAATTTGTTGCTGCTTTTGTATTATTTTCATTCTTTAAATCACAGCATCCACAATCATTATGCTCCAAGAACAATGTTTGATGTTAGGGTCTCTGTCTTTGACAGATCTCATGACAAATGCTAAAACTGAGAGTTTTTTAAAAAGGAATATGCAAAAGAGATATTTAACTCTGCTTAAGGGAGTTGTGAAGGGCCTTACAGAAAAGGGGATATTTTAACGGGGACTTAGAGAATGAGGCATTTAGTAAAATGTTTCAGTTGAGTTTTTTCTGAAAGTATTAGAAACCCATTGTAATCTAGTAGTAAACAAATATGAATAACCACTCGTGGTATATTTATTATTCCTTTTAAGCATGCTTCACCAATAACATTGTTAATGAAAGTAGTTTGTCCTCTACTGATGGAATACAAAAGGAGAAGGAAATTTATACTTGTTATTTCTGTTTTCTACTTCTATGCTGAAAATTGAAGTGGTAGTCTAATAATGCACTGAAATTATAACACATGGGTCATTTTAATCCAAATATGAAAATTAAGCCACAGTTAACATTTGAGTTAAATAATAAACAAATAAACTACAAAGTGACCAAGCACGTCTATTAAAAATGCTTTGCCGAAATAAATTCTTAAGAATACACTAAGATGTTGTGAAGTTTATAATAGATAATAAGATATACTCTAGATCCAAGTGAATTTGTACATGACATCACGTTAAAATTCAGTGTTATTCAAAGTGAGTCATATTTTTGCCCGATGTTAAGAATGGAAGAAAAATATTAACTTTAAACAAAAATAATAATACTCACAATCTTCACACTCAGGCTTGAAACTCCATGATCATGAAGTTCATCCTCAAAAAGGAGAACTTCTTCAAAAAACTTAATCTGTTCTCTTGCTTTCAACTTTTCTGTATCTATATGATCTGTTGTAGGTACAACCTAAAAGAAAAAAATTTAAGGATGAGCACATTTAAAAAAAGTTAAGGAGCTACAGAGACATAGGAAAGTCATTTTTTCTTTCATTTCTTTTTTTTTTTTCCAATCAGTCTTTTCTGCATAGCCACAGCACACAGTTCTAAATTTGGGTGTCATTAGTAGATATAAAAGATCAGAATATGGCTTGACTCTGAAAAGCTGAAGACACTACAGAAGCCCAATATTATAGCTTCACAAAAAAATAGAGTAAAAATTCATCATGTTTCATACAAGTCGTATTAAAATCAACTTCTGTTGTGACTATGAGAAAATTAATCAACTAAATATCAATCAGTGTGATGAACTACTACTGTCATAGAAGGTCATAGAAATTTTGTGCTGTGAAAGCCACTTTTAGGACATTCATGTGGAACTTAAAAAATACTTTTCCAACAGAATGTTAGATATTTGCTCAATCTAACTCTCCAAAACCTTCAGCAAAATAAAGTGCTTTAAATAATGAGGTAAACAAGAACTTACAGAGAAATTCTGAAACTCCTAGCATTGCAAAGGGCTTTGAACGAAGTTGGCAATTTTTCAATGTCTTATTTTGTAGCTCTAAGACACAGGCACACACATAAACCAACAAAAGCATCAACAATCCCAAGGCAGATCATATCAGTAGCTCATTAAACCCAAGTGTCTTCTAACAGCAGCACCCAAGTATGAAATGTGATACCATTTTCTACCACATCTAATTTCACTACAAAATGCTCAGCTGTTTTATTCTTTGACAGATTTACCATAAACAAACACAACAATGCTTGTCAAACCAGAGATATTTAGTAAATGGTAGCTTTACCTAACTGTCATGATTAGGTCATTTGTTTGACTCATGGACAGAATTAGCAGATGGAGAGTAATTTGAGATAACCAGATAAGAATCAGAAGATTCTTGTATGAATCTTACAAGACTGCACAGATTTTGGGAGGAAATCTAAGGGAATATTAAGTGATGTAGGAGGAAAAGATGCCATGAAAAGAAAGTGGAAGTTTGTATGATTCCCAGGAGGTAAAAAAATGTCCATAATTCTTCCATGTTCACTTAGAGATAACACTTAGCCCTAAGCAGTTTTATTTCCAACTGTGTATAGAGCAGGTATAAGGCCACTTCTGAGGTGAAAATTGGGAGAGGAAGGGAGTTGGATTGTAGGGGCAGGGCATACAACCAGTCCCCTGCATCACACGTATGTTTATGATTTAGTTAAACAAAAGTTGGTCGGCCAACTAGGACTGCCCAAGGTTACAAAACTTAAGTTAGTGTTAAATACACACACTTGTAAATTCCTTCCTTTTTATTTGGCTTTAGTTCTTATCATTTTTAAGATACTCCTGAATCCCCCAAAAATAATCATTATCTGAATTTTCTCTTTAGTAAATTGTTTCATTAATGTTTCACATATGCCTTTGGTCAGTGATTGGTCAAAATGAATCTGTCAGTTTTTCCATTTACGTACTTGTTCTTATAAAATGTTTGTGGCCAGGCATGGTAGATTACACCTGTAATTCTAGCACTTTGGGAGGCCGAAGAGGGTGGATCACCTGAGGTCAGGAGTTCAAGACCAGCTTGGCCAACATGGTGAATCCCCATCTCTACTAAAAATACAAAAATTAGCTGGGTGTGATGGAAGGCGCCTGTAATCTCAGCTACTTGGGAGGTTGTGGCAGGAGAATCACTTGAACCCAGGAGAAGGAGGTTGCAGTGAGCCAAGATGGTGCCATTGCACTCCAGACTGGGTGACAAGAGCAAAACGCCATCTCAAAAAATAAATGTTTGAAAGAGAAAGTCAAAAAACAAAGCATAAGTTAGGGATATCATATTTAACTTATTTATGCTATTATCTCCATTTGCAAGGCTAAGTATGTCTAAAACTTTATACTTTTCAGCTCTCTCTCTTCCTCAACTCCACATATCTCTTCTCTGAACCCAGGCATTTAAAAAAAATAAAAATAAAAACAAATAAGAACCAGCTAAATATAAAACATATGGAACACTATTGGCAGAATAAGTAATCTAGACAAACCCTCTTGCTGAAGACAATTTAAAAAGCTGGCTGAAAAAAAACCAAAAACTTCCTAAAAGCATCAAATGGCCAAGGCAGTATGGAGTTACTAGACTGAGATCTGGAAAAAGACTGGAGCCCAGAAAAGTAAGCCTTACTTGGCAGGCTTTTGCCCTGAGGCATAGCACTGGCTGATCCAGAGAAGAAGCTGGGCTCTGCTAGCTTTTGGTGCCATCATTGCTCAGTGCTCACTAATGGAAATGACCCAAGAGAATTTCCTGCTTCCTCCCAAATTGGAGATGACACCCTAAAGAGCTATAGTGACTTCAGAGCTTTTTTTTTTGAGGCCGAGTCTTACTCCGTTGCCCAGGCTGGAATGCGGTGGCACCATTTCAGCTCATTGCAACCTCCACCTCCTGGGTTCAAGCAATTCTTGTGCCTCAGCCTCCCAAATAGCTGGGATTACAGGCACGTGCCACCAAGCTCAGCTAATTTTTTGTGTGTTTTTAGTAGAGATAGGGTTTTGCCATGTTGGCCAGGCTGGTCTCGAACTGCTGACCTCAAGTGATCTGCCTGCCTCAGCCTCCCAATGTGTTGGGAGTCAAGTGTAAGCCACTGCACCCAGCCTCAGAGCTTCTTATCTGCAGGCCCAGTACACCTCAAACTCTGGTCCTAGACCAAGGTAGACAAACTAAGACCTGTAGGTCAAATCTGCCCTGTTACCTATTTTTATGGGCTGCAAGCTACTAACGACAAAATAATTGGAGAAAAAAAAATCAAAAGAAAAAGATTTCATGACACGTAAAAATCATATAAAATTCAAATTTCACTGTCCACAAATAAATGTTTTATTAAAGCACATCCATGACCATTCAGTTATATATTGTCTATAAGTGATTTAGACTATGACAGCACAAGCCCACAAGGCCTAAAATATTTACGTCTGATTCTTTACAGAAGTTTGCAGACCTCTGTCCTTTACTATGAATACTCTCCAGTGCCTGTCAGAACTAAAGAAAAATCCTCTTTGAAGGAAAACAACATCATCCTAGGACTGAAACAAAAATAGAGGTAAATTAGAAGCCTAGACATCATAACCCAGAACCAACAGAAATAAAAGACACTAGGGATTCCAGAGATGATTGAAATTATTAGGTCTTAGTCCATTTGGGCTACTATTTCATATAATATACCACAGACAATATATCTACTTTTATTCTTGGTTGCAATATTCACTTAGGTTCCCTAATACTTGATATATTATCATAGTAACAGCTGCCATTTATTGAGATCTTACTGTAAAACACACACTGTTTTGAGACAGGGTCTTGCTCTATTGCCCAGGCTAGAGTACAGTGGCACAATCGCAGCTCACTGCAGCCTTATCTTCCTGGGCTCAAGTGATTCTCCCACCTCAGCCTCCTGAGTAGCTGGGACTACAGACACGTGCCACCAGACTCGGCCAATTTTTCTATTTTTTGTAGAGATGAGGTTTCACCATGTTGCCTAGGCTGGTCTTGAACTCCTGAGCTCAAGTGATCCATCTCAGCCTCTCAAAGTGTTGGGACTACAGGCGTGAGGCACCACACCCAGCCTACATACATAATCTTATTTCCTACTTCACAACTAGTATTACCCCAGTTTCACAAAGTGACTGAAACAAGGCTTATTAAGACTAAATTACTTTTCCATGCTGCCAAATGATGGTGCTTGGATTTTGAACCCAGGTGTGTGTTCTGCCAAAGCCTGAGCTCATTCTACCAGTGAGTGGGTAATCACATTGACATTTATCAGTAACACCTCAGAACAAATCACATTATAGGCTGAAGTATCAACAGGAGAGTACTGAACAAATGCTTTTTGCCTTCTACTGTTCTCACACTCCCTGTTTCTACGGTTCTCACTTGGTCACAGCTAATGCTGCTTTACAACCTCCACAAGGCTTTTCCTAAGTCAGTCCACAAAGTAAGTCATTGTCATTATTGCATGGGTTTAAAACAAGTTCCCATTTCCTCACTCCTGGCAATGAAATAGCAAATGCTCTCTGCAAAGTTTTTCAATCAGAAGAGAGAAGGGAGGAGAACACTAATCTATGAAGTATTATAAGGGACTGAAATAACCTTGCTCTCCCATTAGACTGTAAAGGAGGAATTTTCATCTGCTTTGCTGTATCCAAGGCTCCTAGGATTAGTGCCTGGCATAGAGCAAGAGCTCAAGAATTACCTGTTGAATGAATGAATGAGTTTTCTCCTGGAAGCACAGTAAAATAGTTAAAGCTTGGAATGTAGTGATGGCAGAAACTGAAGATAAGAATCATTAAGTTCCTGCTGTGAACTTCTATCTTCCTGAGACTCTAAAAATGTCTTCAGAGAAAAGGAGCCCATACACAACACTATTTTCTTAACATTTCTGCCTAAGCATCAACATATGATACTGGGTTTCTTTTTTTTTGAGACAGAGTCTCACTCTGAAGCCCAGGCTTGAGTGCAGTGACATGATCTTGGCTCAATGCAACTCTGCCTCTTCAAGCAATTCTCCTGCCTCAGCCTCGCGAGTCTCCAACTCCTGACCTCAGGTGATCTGCCCGCCTCGGCCTCCCAAACTGCTGGGATTACAGGTGTGAGTCACCACACCTAGCTGACACAGGGTTTCCAATAGCTACTTTTAATATAAATACTTCAGGTTACACGGAAATAAATTAATAGTCTGTGATATTTAGAGACATTTAAACTAAATCAAATTTGCTTTATTTTGTTGTTTTTTTTTTTTTTGAGATGGAGCCTTGCTCTGTTGCCCAGGCTGGGTGCAATAGTGCGATCTCAGATCACTGCAACCTCCACCTCCTGGGTAGTGATTCTCCTGCTTCAGCCTCCCAAGTAGCTGGGATTACAGGTGCATGCCATCATGTCTGGCTAATTTTTGTATTTTTAGTAGAGGTGGGGTTTCACTGTTAGCCAAGCTGGTCTCAAACTCCTGACCTTAAGTGATCTGCCCGCCTTGGCCTTCCAAAGTGCTGGGATTACAGGTGTGAGCCACTGCGCCAGGCCCAAATTTGCTTCATTTTAGTCATACTATAAGATTTCAAAATACAGCTAAGTTCTCAATATAAGATCTTCCAATTCCATGGTCCTAGTGTTATTTACCACGAATCTCTTCTGCTTTTTTATTTTCTGAGATGAAGTCTCACTCTGTTGCTCAGGCGGGAGTGCACTGCTACCTCTGCCTCCTGGGTTCAAGCGATTCTCCAGCCTCAGCCTCCCAAGTAGCTGGGACTACAGGCGTGCTCCACCACACCTGGCTAATTTTTGTATTTTTAGCAGAGATGGGGTTTCATCATGTTGGCCAGGCTAGTCTCGAACTCCTAACCTCATGATCCACCCATCTCAGCCTCCCAAAGTGCTGGGATTACAGGCGTGAGCCACTGCGCCCAGTTGAATATCTTTTTTTTTTTTTTCTTTTTGAGACAGAGTCTCACTCTGTCACCCAGGCTGGAGTGCAGTGACGCGATCTCTGCTCACTGCAACCTCCACCTCCCGGGTTCAAGCGATTCTCCTATCTCAGCTTCCTGAGTGGCTAGGATTACAGGCACGCACCACCATGCCTGGCTAATTTTTGCATTTTTAGTAGAGACAGGGTTTCACCATGTTGGTCAGGCTGGTCTTGAACTCCTGACCTCATGATCTGCCTGCCTCAGCCTTCCAAAGTGCTGAGATTACAGCTGTGAGCCACCACGCCTGGCCCTAATCACTTCTTAGCAGGGGTTACACGGACAGGACTATACTAACATGGAGCTTTAGAATTTATTGAGAACTTCCCATAAATTATTTCATATCAAAACTCTGCTCTGAGGTAGATATTTCTGTTTACCCAATTTATTGATAAAACTGAGACTCAGACAGATTAAGTAACTTGCCTAAAGTCATTTCAGGTTCATACTTAGGGCAAGCAGGGTATAAACCTACTTTGTCTAACCAAAAGTTCTTTTTGCCCATATATTTGTTCATCTATAAACTTGTAAGTTATTAGCTAGCAGGTTCTGTCTAAATCACCTAATACATTGCCAAGGCCAGAAATACATTTTCATGTTTCTTGATAGTGATAACAATAACATTAAGGCAGTCTACCATTGCCACCAACTATACTTTAAAAAATCAATTGTTCCACTAAGGCCTTCTTTTAGTTTCTGCTGATAAATCAACAAGCAAAAACCCTTCAGATTAGGTTCTGAGGGATGCCACAACAGAAAACAAGGATGACAAAAGTAGTAGCAAAAAATAACCTGTTACTAGAAAGTTCTAGTGCTGAGACTGTCCAAGATAATTAATGACTCATAAAAGAGAAAAAGTAAGATTTACCTTTAGCTTAAGAGATTCTCCAAGTAAGGTTCCCTTGTAATCTGTTGTATAGGTCCAATCGTATGGTTTAATAACCTCTTTGGAGTGTTCACCCTCCGTCCTCAAATACCAAAATGAGAAGGATCAGATTCAGTGATGCAGAATAGAGATTATCTGTATTTATATATTACATCAAATTATATTCTACAATATAAAATATCCTACTAAATATATACACTTTTTATAATTCACCAGTAGAAGGTTTTTCTTACAGTTTTTCTGCACATTTATTGTAATTTAACTTGTCATGTACTGATGTAGCCTTTCCAATTAGTCTGTACACTGCCTGAGGACATGGTTTAAAGGTTTATACTTCATTGTATCATCTACAGTACTTAGTACATAATAGGCACAAAGTAAATAATTGCTGATTTGACTATCAAAGAAAATACAAGTTGTCTTAATTTCAATGCTTCTTAAGTAGGATATTTATCAAGCATATCGTAAGTAAATATTTTTCTTAAAAAACAGGAACATTAAGTATTGCCTACTGCCTCTTCAGTAAGGAACACTGAAGACTTGAAAAAGTACATAGCTCAGCTCAGCTGTAATTCACTTTAACAGGTATTCAAGCAGTGGGGTAATTAACTTCCATTTTTATGTCTGAGAAAAATGAATTCTAGAATGACACAACTCTCAAGTTTAATAACAACACCAGCCCTTCATTCTAATAACACACACGTATCACTACTGAGTATTTTTTCAACTCTTTTCTTTTTGTTTAACCTAATTACCTTTTTTGTTTAACCTAATGATCGGATTCTCACCTGCTTTCTTGCCACTCTTCAGCACAGGCTACTTTAAGCATTCCCTGGTAGTTGTTTACACATCTTAATGCATCTGTAGCATTGAACTCAATTCCAAAGCCAGAGCCATGCTGGATTCTTAAAACGTTGTCTCCAAACATCATTTCAGGGAGAGATGGCATATGTAATTCATCAGCTAATCTATACATAACCAAAAGTCAGGTGAGATTAGTTTATATCACTGCTGGCATTTTTGTCTTTTCCACGCAACAGAATTCTTCCTACATTACTGAATGAGTTACATGGCATATGATTTAATCAATATGATATATTCACAAGGTCTATAAAATGCTTTCATTATCCATTCTTTCACCATCATGTTATGGCACTGTACTAGGTAGTGGGCTGAATAAGATAAATATACAAATACATACATAATAGCTTATTATATTACTATAATATATAGCACATAGATATTACTATAATATATATCATGAGGGTATGAAGAAAAGATAGCAAATCAATTAAAGATACTGGCCCTTGTAAAAAAATAATTTTTCCACTAAAATTCTCAATTGTTGTAAGTTTCAAAAAGTGGTGATGAAAAAAGCAAAAGCACCTGACACAGATGAGGGAAGCCACCACTTGCCTGTACAGACTTTGAGAAGGATTTCATCAATTTATATTTCATCCTAGGGCAACAATCAAGCAAAAAATCACAGGAATTTGATAAAATTTATACACTTTGACCCAAAGTATCAGCTTTGGGATATCTGTACTAAAGAATAATCCCAAGTACAGAAAAACTCTACACACATTAATACTTGTAATGGCTTTACTTATAATAATGAAAAAGAAATACTCTGAATGTTTCATTGTAAAGCAATAAATGATTATGTAAACCAAAGTATATCCATATGATGAAATATGGAACCATTACAAACGTTTAAAGAGAGAATATAGTAATATGGAAAAATGCTTATAATAAAATAGTAAGAAAAAACCCAGACACATTGCATATTTATTACATCTGTATGTGTATGTATGTGTGCATACATGAGTGATCTAACTTCTTAAGGTTCAGGTCTTCAGGATGATACCTAACAACGTTAACTTTCATCATAATTTTAAGTAAAATTTATTCTTTGTTATTAGGAGATAGAAAATACTAAATACTTGAAAGATTAAATATGATAAACCATAATTAGAATATATATTCCATAAGATTGCATAAAATAAGTTTTAACTTGAATAATGCATACCAAATGTGAAATAATATGTGAGTCTGTGGGTTCTACCCAATATATCTGAAAAAACCTGCCATCCTATAAAATATTCCACTTATATATGTAAAAGAATTACTGTTACTAATTTACATTTCTTCAATGTTCTAAATATAGAGTTTCTTAAACATAGGACAAAATGCCCTATTCCTAACATCAAGCTTCCCTCTTAAAAACAGGTATAACCAGTTATAAGGAGAGAAGACAGGAAGCTCCTGTGGTTTTAAGATGCCTTAAATAATCATTAAAGGGAGCTTCTTAATCCAATATTTTACCCAGTCAATTTATCTAGCACCTTATAGGTTTTTACAACCTATGGTAATTCATGACAGAAAAATTTAGGATTCATGAAGATAAGTCTTCTTTTTTTGCGTGGAGCAGGGAAGAGAGAGAACCGGAGTCTCACTCTATCATCCAGGCTGGAGTGCAACAGCACAATCTCAGCTCACTGCAACCTCCACCTCCCAGGTTCAAGCGATTCTCGTGCCTCAGCCTCCCAAGTAGCTGGGATAACAGGCATTCACCTCTACACCTGGATGTTTTTTGTATTTCTAGTAGAGGCAGGGTTTCACCATGTTGCCCAGGATGGTCTTGAACTCCTGACCTCAAGTGATCCATCCACCTTGGCGTCCCAAAGTGCTGGGATTACAGGCATGAGCCACCACACCCGCCCTCAGGCAAATTTATTTTTTAAATAATACATAACGAGATTATAGATATGGAATTTTATTCCCTTAAAACTCTCCATGCATACAGCCGTCTCTTGGAGAATCTGTAAGTAAATTACATGGGGGCCTCAGTTTGAAGCTGACTGCTTTATATGAAGTATAATTATATACTGTATTATGTTGGTGCAAAAGTAATTGCGGCTTTGCAATTAAAAACCACCATTACTTTTGCACCAATCAACAATTTGTCACATAAAGTTATATGGAGAGGCGGCCGGGTGTGGTGGATCACGCCTGTAATCCTAGCACTTCAGGGGGCCGAAGGCGGGTGGATCACCTGAGATCGGGAGTTCGAGACCAGCCTGACCAACATGGTGAAACCCCTTTTCTACTAAAAATACAAAATTAGCCGGGCGTGGTGACACATGCCTGTAATCCCAGGTGCTGGGAAGGATGGGCAGGAGAATTGCTTGAACCCGGGCGGCAGAGGTTGCAGTGAACCGAGGTTGTGCCACGGCACTCCAGCCTGGCGCCTGGTGACGGAGTGAGACTCTGTCTCAAAAAAAAAAAAAAAAAAAAAGAAAGGAAGATAGATAGATGAAATTAAAAATAAATAAATAAAAATACAAAAATTAGCCCAGTGTGGTGGCACACACCTGTAGTCCCAGCTACTGGGAATGCTAAGGCAAGAGAATCACTGGAACCTGGAAGGCGGAGGGTGCAGTGAGCTGAGATCGCCCCACTGCACTCCAGCCTGGGCAACAGAGTGAGACTCTGTCTCAAAAAAAATAAAATAAAAAATAAATAAAAGTTATAACTCTAGGGGCAGAGAGCATTTGTCAGTGGCTGTCCCTTGGGGGAAAGAAAAAAGTTATACACATACACACACAAAAAGAAAGTTATATGGAGAGGAAAAACTAAAAAGGGTAATTCAGTTTATGATGAGATGAAGGGAAATGTTTTCCTTTCTTTTTGTATTTTCCTAATTGTTTTCAGTGAGTCCACTAGAATATTTCCTAAACCCATAGATGTCATCTTTTTTGAGCTCCAAGATAAATATATCCAAATGCCTACTAACATCTTCACTTTATGACCTATACCCACTTCATATTTCAATAAACTAAAATCATTCTCTATCCAACACCCAGCCCCCATCTGCTCCTCCTCCTCCTGTGCTTCTCATCTTGTTCAAAGGCAATACTATACATGCAACAATCCAAGCCAGAGATCTTGTCGTCAGCATAGACTCTTCCTTTTTTACTTCTCCTCCCATCAACTGGCCATCCCAGTGACTCAATCTTCTAAAACCTCTCTTCTCTCTTACTAACTGGTCTCCTTCCCATCCCTGCAGACCTGCAATCCAGCCTCAACATGGCCTCCTGAGAAATCTTTCAAAGCATACATCTGATAATGCAGCTCCTTTGGATAAAATTACACCCAGTGGTTGTCAGATAAAATTGAAAACTCCTTAACCTGGTATAAACATTCCCTCAGTATCTTGATTCCACTGGGGCCTACCTCCCATTTCTCACAATATCCCCTATGGTACCTCAGGCTCCAATCACACGGACATAGCTCTTTAAACACATTATAGCTTTCACTCTGGGTTTACATGCGTCCCCTGATTGCCCTAAATTTTGTCGAGATTCAGCCCAGGCATCAAAAAGGCATCACGACTCACTCTGCCTGACCTAGTGGCATGTACCTAACCACCGCCCCAGGCAATGATTTTATCAAGATTCAGTTCAGGCATCCCAATTTCCCAGATGCTTCCAGCCCCTAAAAGACCTCAAATCACTCCGTGTATACATCTTCATTGCATTTATTTACCCTGTAATACAATTGTCTCTCTCACGCCACTGTGAATTGAGGCACACGTTGTCTTTTACGTTTCCTATCTCAAGCGCCTGGCACAGCACCTGACGTGCTAAAAAACAAACTTATACATCATTCCCGTCATTAACCCCTAAGAAAACAGGCGACAGCCACCCAGAAAGAAAGGTGGCGCAGGCTGAGGCAGGAGGAGACGTTTGGTGAGGGGCAAGTCCACCACAACAGTCACACTCTACTCAAACCCAGGCGGAATGACAGCTCACGAAATCAGCGCCTGGCGATCCCCAACCAAAGGGTGCGGAATTGTGACTGGATAATTTATCGAAGTTGTCAATCAAAGGTCGGGTCCGTAGGGACCTAACCTCCGCCTCAGGGGAAAGGGGAGGAGCTGCATGGAGTTCTCCCAGCCTCCTGCCCTAGGCCAGCAACTGGCCCGCGCCCAGACCCGGAGCCCCGCAGCCTCACTTCTCCACATCCGCCGACTTCATGATATGGGTCTTGGACGCCGTCAGCTTCCAGGGCCCGAAGCAGAAATCCCGGTGGCTACTCTGGAAGCCGTGGATCATCATGGCTGAGACAGGACCCGCAGAGGCCACAAGGAATAGGCTGGAGCAGCGGCGGCGGCGGACACCGGTTCCTCCGCCTCCCTCCGGCCCAGCCTCCTGTGCTTCCGAGCCGTTACCATGCCCGGCCCCGCCCCCTGCCGGCCGACCCGGACGCGGGCTCCGCTTTCCGCCTTCTTCTCCGCCCCTTTGCTTTTTGTTTCCGGGACAAGTTGCGCCTGTTGCGTGACCCACGTCTTACGTTACGACGCTCCCGATAAAAGGAAAGAGGAGAACGCCTGAGGGGCGGGACTTCAGTTGCAGAAGGTGTGGTCAGGGACGCACCACACTCTGGAACTCATTGGGTGACGTCATCTGGAAGGATTTTTAGGGACTGCCAGGGAAAGGGGACGACGGCTCTAACTTGATCTTTAGAGGCCTCAAAGCAGTGCAGTTACCTCGTGTGTTAGTGAATCGTGTTACAGAGGAAATGCCCAACATTTTTCTGTTTTGAAGTCAAAAAAAGAAGTAATCCCTCAGAGTTTTAGGAAATACAGCACCAACAAGATTTAGAAGTGGCCATCTAGCCACTATTGACTATGACCAACTCCTATAAAAAATTGCATCCTGGTAGATATGCCAAGACTTTCCATGGTCTAGCCGCTATGTAGGCACCGGTATAGTGGAAACAACACAGCCGACTTAGTGCTAAATCTCCTTTTGCAACACTATCGTGTGCATCCTTGGGCAAACCACTTACCTAACGATTTTAGGCTTCAGTTGCCTCAGAATGAAATGGTTTTGTTAAAGGAAAAAAACAAACTCTGTAAAAGGTTTTAAAGAAGTTTATTCTGAACAAATATGAGTGACCATGGCGCGCGGAGCAGTCTCAAGAGGTCCTGAGAAAGTGCATCCAAAGCGATGGTGTTGTTGTTTGTTTTCTACATTTTAGGGAGTTGGGAACTGCAGGTAAAATAAGTCAATATATGGAAGATATACATTGGTTCAGGCTAAAGAAATGGGATGTCCTCAAGGAGAGGCTTACAGATCCTAGGTGGATTCAAAGATTTTCTTATCAGCAATTGGTTGAAAGATTTAAGTTTTGGCCAGGTGAGGTGGCTCCTGACTGTAATCCCAGCAGCGTGGGAGGCCTAGGTGGGAGGACTGCTTGAGTTCAGGAATTTGAGACCACCTTGGGCAACACAGCAGGACCTCATCTCTACAAACCATTTTAATTAGCTGTGTATGGTAGCACCCACCTGTAGTCCCAGGCTACTTGAGAGGCTGAGGTGGGAGGATCTCTTGAGCCCCAGAAGCTGCATTGAGCCATGATCATGCCACAGCACTCCAGCCTGGATGACTGAGACCCTGTCTCAAAAATAAACAAACAAAAACAGAGGCTGGGCACGGTGGCTCAAGCCTGTAATCCCAGCACTTTGGAAGGCTGAGGCGAGTTGATCACCTGAGGTCAGGAGTTCAAGACCAGCCTGGCCAACATGGTGAAACCCTGTCTCTACTGAAAATACAAAACTTAGCCAGGCACAGTGGCGGGTGCCTGTAATCCCAGCTACTAGGGAGGCTGAGGCAGGAGAATTGCTTGAACCTGGGAGGCAGAGGTTGCAGTGAGCCACGATTGTACAATTGCACTCCAGCCTGGGTGACAGAGTAAGACCTTGTCTCAAAAACAAACAAACAAAAAACAACAACAACAACAAAATCAGAGTGTTTTGTTTAAAGACTTGAAGTCAGTAGAAAGGAATGCTTAAGATAAGGGGGAGCTGCTATTTGTCACGTGATGCTATTCCAGTGAAGTTGGAAAGTAAGGCACATTATACCATTGCACATAAAAAACCATTTCACCAGATTTTATGGTTTGTAGAACAGGACTTAATCCTTGCCTTGCATGGCCATAGGTCTTGTTTATAATATGGTATCTTATTGCCACAGAGTGTTCTATCAGTCTTACATAAGACAACATCTAGTTTAACCTTAATGTTGGTCAGTTCTACCTAAACTCTAAAAGGGAGAAGGCATAGAGGTGTGTCCGACCTCCCTTCCCATCTTGGCCTGGAATTCAGTTTTTAAGGTTTTTCTGAGGTTCCCTTGACCAAGATTGGGTCTTGTTTTCAAACTAAAATTTCTTTTTATTAAAAAAAAATTTACTTTTTAATTTTTATGGTACATAATAGGTGTATATATTTATGGGGTATATGAGATATTTTGATATAAGTATATAATGTGTAACAACCACATCAGCGTGAATGGGGTATCCATCACCTTAGGCATTTATTATATTTTTGTGTTGCAAACATTCCAATTATACTCTTTTAGTAATTTTTATGTGTACGATAAGTAATTGTTGCCCATAGTCACCCAGTAGTGCTATCAAATGCTAGATTTTATTCATTCTATCTAACTATATTTTTGTACCCATTAACCATTTCTGCCCCTCTTCTGCCCCCTCTGCTACCCTTCCCAGCTTCTGGTAACCATAATTCTACTTTCTATCTCCATGAGTTCAATTGTTTTAATTTTTAGCTCCTGTAAATAAGAGAGAACATGCAAAGTTTGTTTTTCTGTTCCTGGCTTATTTCACTTAATATGATGTCCTCCAGTTCTATCCATGTTTTTGTAAATGACAGGATCTCATTCTTTTTATGGTCAAATAGTCCTTCATTGCAGGTATGTACCACATTTTCTTTATCCATTCATCTGTTAGTGGACACTTAAATTGCTTCCAAATCTTGGCTATTGCGAATAGTGCTGCAGCAACCACAGGAGTGCAGATATATCTTCAATATACTGATTTCCTTTCTTTTGAGCATATTCCTAGCAGTAGGACTACTGGATCATAGAGTAGTTCTATTTTTAGGTTTTGGGGTTTTGGTTTTTTTAACAGACAGGGTCTAGCTCTGTTGCCCAGGCTGAAGCGCAGAGGCATGATCATTGCTCTCTGCAGCCTTGACTCCCTTGCCTCAGGCAATCCTCCCACCTCAGCTTCCACAGTAGCTGGAACTACAGGCACTACTGTGCCTGGCTAATTTTTAAAAAATTTTTTTTCTAGAGATGGGTTCTCGCTATGTTGCCCAGGCTGGTCTTGAACTCCTGGACTTCAGTGATCCTCCCGCTTCAGCCTCCCAAAGTGCTGGGGTTATAGGCATGATCTACCACACCCAGCCCATTTTTAGTTTTTTAAGGAATCTCCATACTGTTCTCCACAGTAGATATACTAATTTCTCATCTAAAATTTCAGCTGCTTCTAGATAGGGTAACAGACCACTGATTTACGTCATCAGTCATTTATATCTTACTCCAAATCATGTTATAATTTTCTATGAACTGGCCTTGATAGAGAAGTACCATGCCACCGTTTCCGGAACTGAGGACTCAGTGCTTTCCTACCTGCCCTCCCACAACATTTGTCTCTTTCCAAAATTTTTCCAGACAATATATTATGAACATGTCCTCTAAGAGGCATATTTTTATTTAAATATAAAATCTAACAAACCAATTTATGACCTCCAGTCCAACAATTTATTACAGGACTTTAAGACTATAATTCTTTGATGATACAAGGAAGTAATTCTCTAACGGTGCAATTTCAAGCACACACACAGTAGAGAGATATTTGGGTGTTGGTAATATTTTCAGTGCCCATGCAAGTCCCATCACGCAACAACTATCTGTTTTATAAAGCTGACTGTTGGAATGGAGTAACATCTGGGACTTGATGGAGGGAAGGAATTCATTTTCAGCCAAATTGGGAAAAGGATGTTAGAGCCACCATATTCAACCATCTACTATTCAAGTTGATCAAGATTCAGTGCTAGAACAACCAACTAATCAGTTGGTTATTAATGAGCTATTATAAAAAAATGTCTGCATTCAACAAACATTTTTGGCAACTTCTATGGTGCTAGAATCTGTTTCAGGTACAGTTTATAAGGACACAGGAATGAATAAAAAAGGTAAGATCCCTCTCATCTTGGAACATGCACTGTAATACAGAAGATAAGTAATAAGTAAACAAACTTATGATTTCAGATATTGACAGATTTTGTGCAGAACATTAACAAATTAAGTGGAAAGGGCAAGAATACGGGGAGTGAGAAACAGACTGGTAGAGACACAGTGATCAAATGAGCCCTTTCTTTGGAGTTTATACTCAAGCAGAGATCTGCTGATAAGAACGAAAATCGACAAGAAAATCTGGAGGAAGAACATTCCAGGCAGAGGTAGCATCAGTTCCACTGGAGACATGGGTTCGTCCTGTTTCAAGAAGAGCAAGAAGGCCAGTGTGACCAGAGTGGAAGGAACTGAGTTCAGAGCAACAGGCAAAGACTTGATCATGTATGTATTGTAAGCCATACCATATCCTTTCTAAGCAATCTTGTCAAATGAATGCACAATTTTTTTTAATGTCATTAAGCAGAAGCTTACCACCTCTAAACAGCTTGTGCTATTTGTGAAGCTCTAATGATAAGAATGTTCTCCCTTAAGTTAAGCTAAAATGTATTTCCTTGTTACTTATATTCTTTGGGCCTGGCTTTTCCCTCTGAAGCACCGTGGAAAAAGCATATTCCCCCTTCCACGTGACATTTTTATTTTAAATGTAAATAAATGCAAACAATACTATATGACATCCAGGCAATAAAATGGTGTGTATACATGGACATGGCATAAAGTGTAAGGAGTAATTAATTCTTCTGTGGAGATCAGGAGCAAATCCCAAAGGATTTTAAAGAGAAAATAAGATTTCACAGGAGCAGACAGTCTACTTCAAGGACAAGGAATAGAAGATGCATAGGTATGAAAGCATGCAACAGCATGGTATACATATGAGAAATGGTAGGTGTGGGGCACAGAGAGAGCTGGCACCCTCTTGCAAGTTAGCTACCTCAAATGAGGTCATCTGAGTGTCTTCACATCAGAGACAATTTCATCAGAGAGAGAAGGAGCTGGGGATTACAGGATCAGGTTACTTGAAGCCCTCTCAAATCTTACTACTACAACTATAAATTTCCCACTCTTGGCCAAATAAATGTCCTAAACTCACACAAGAAATCCACAAGCCTGCAAACCTATGGTGAAATTCAGCAAGTGTAGGATCGTAACTCAGCTCATTTTCTGCTATGTCACCCAGGCTGGAGTGCAGTGGCACAGTCATGGCTCACTGCATCCTTGAACTCCTGGGCTCAAGTGATCCTCCTGCCTTATTCAGCATTCCGAGTAGCTGGGACTACAGGCTCACACCACTATGCTTGACTAATTTTTTAAAAAATTGTAGAAATGGGGTCTTGCCATGTTGTCCAGGCTGATCTCCAAACTCCTGGCCTCAAAGGATCCTCCTGCCTTGGCCTTTTGAGTCACTGGAATTACAAGCATAAGCCACTGTGCCCAGCCCTGCCCTGAAATTTTTAAGATGCATACTTAACAAAGTCTATTAATCTGTGTTACTATCCTCCTGTCAAACAACATAAGGATCTTAGAGTGTTTTAACTCTGAACACCAATCTAACTTTCTGTTATTTTCCTCCCAGGTCGTAAAAAATCCACTCAATGACTCCCTGTTTTTATCAGCTGTCTAAATGAATTTTTTAAAAATTCCTCAAAAGGAATTGTGCTTATCTCAAAACAGAGGAGACAGTAGTTAGGAACCCTTGTTCTGTTCCAAAGCAGGCCACGAAGAAGAAAACTTCCTAAGAACAGTGGAGAGGCCGGGCTCAGTGGCTCATGCCTATAATCTCAGCACTTTGGGAGGCCGAGGCAGGTGGATCACAAGGTCAAGAGTTCCAGACCAGCCTGGCCAACATGGTGAAACCCCATGTCAACTAAGAATCCAAAAATTAGCCTGACGTGGTGACACACGCCTGTAATCCCAGCTACCTGGGAGGCTGAGGCAGGAGAATCGCTTCAACCCAGGAGACAGAGGTTGCAGTGAGCCGAGATCGTGCCACTGTACTCCAGCCTGGGCGACAGAGCAAGACTCCGTCTCGGAAAAAAGAACCATGAACGGAAGCAGCAAATCTATAAGATAATTAGTGAAGACCTGGGAACAGGGAGCAGCTCACAGGGAGTTGGCCTGGGGCATAAAATGGTCTCCAGGAATTATAGGCCTGAGGAGGCCTCAGGATCCCTTAGTCTAGTGATGATGAAACTCCTAAGCACAAAAACACATTTCCTAAGGGCGTAGTACCTTTGTCGAGTTACTTTTGGTTGAAAGTATGAGAAACTCTCTGAAAATTAGCTTTAGCAAAGCAGCCTATTCTTAAAGAAGAGAACGCATTTAGGATTTGGAGTTACCTCTTGGTATATGAGGAGAAAGCCAACAATCAGGCCTCATGAGGGAAGGACTGAGGAACTGGAAACCGGGGGGTGCTGGTCAGCTGAATGCAGTCTCTCTAACTCTCTCATGGCTCCTCATCTCATCTCTCTCTTTCGTTCTTCTCTTCAGTTTAGCTCTCTGCTTTCTTCTCCCTTTTTGCAGACCAACTCTGCTGTCAGCATCTCTTGTGTGCGCTCCCCACCCCGTCCCTTTCCCCCACACACAGAACTTCCTAATAGACATCTTGATAGCCATTTCTTAGTTCACCTTTCTCATTCCCAAAAGAGAGAATCTGATTGTCTCAGCTTGAGTCAGGTGTCCATCATGGCCCAATCAACCATGACTAGATTTGGCCATGCTGGTGTAAGCCCATGGGGTTTTGGGGACAGTGGTTCTCAGAGGCATATGCTCCCACATCCTCAATGTCTATAACTGGCCTTTGTGCTAATTAGGGGAGGAATAGAGTTTAATGTGGGACTGCTAGTATAGTCAAGCCCAGTGGATGGGGATAGGGGTGGCAGAGAAAGGTAACAGTAAAATACGAAAAGAGGAAGGAGTGGTCGGGTGCAACAGCTCATACCTGTAATCCTAGCACTTTGGGAGGCCAAGGCAGGTGGATCACCTGAGGTCAGGGGTTCGAGACCAGCCTAGCCAACACGGCAAAACCCCGTCTCTACTAAAAATACAAAAATTAGGCAGGCGTGGTGGCACATGCCTGTAATCCCAGCTACTTGGGAGGCTGAGGCAGGAGAATCGCTTGAACCCAGGAGGTGGAGGTTGCAGTGAGCCAAAATCACGCCACTGCACTCCAGCCTGAGTGACAGAGTGAGACTCCATCTCAAAAAAAACAACCAAAAAAACGTTAAAAAGAAAAAAAAAAGGAAGGAGAAGTGGAAAAGGTTATAAAACTTAACCTCCACCTACTTTGTAGTTTTTTGTGGTCAAAAGCAGACCTGATGTTCAAGCAGCATTCTGGCAAGATCTGAGGACCCACAAAAGCATGGGGAAAGGGGTAAAGTATTAGGCTATTTCTAGGTAAGGTGAAACTGTACTCAAAAGTCAAAGATAAAATTACTATATGTAGGCTCACCAAATATGCAAAACGGGAATATCTACTTATAAATTAGGCTTCTAGGTCTTTCATATCTATAGTCAGAACCCAATACACACTCATTTTGGATTATGAGTAATTGACTTAGGAGAATTAACACTTCTACTTTAGCTTCTAAGCCATTTCTTTGAATTGACAAGGAAATGTGAATTTTCAGCTGTCTGGAGAGCTGATCAGCACCCACCATGTGGCCATTGTCATAGTAGTCCCCAGCTTCTGCTGTAATTAGTTCTCTCAGAGCACTCAGTTGGCTTATAGTGGATCATCTTGGAAATCAATAGAATTGTTTATATTGATTTTTGTCTTTGATGCTATTTTTTGGCAAAGTTTTAATTACATAAACATTTTAATGCTCTGTCATATATATACATGTACACATTGTTAGGACAGATTTAAGTGTATGGCATGCAGAGTGGCAAAAGAGCTGATGGGGCCAGGTGCAGTGGCTCACGCCTGTAATCCCAGCACTTTGGGAGGCCGATGTGGGCGGATCACCTGAGGTCAGGAGTTCGAGACCAGCCTGGCCAACATGGTGAAACCCTGTTTCAACTAAAAATACAAAAAAAAATTAGCCAGGTATGGTGGTGTACACCTATAGTCCCAGCTACTTAGGAGGCTGAGGCACAGGAATCGCTTGAACCCTGGAGGAGAGGTTGCAGGGAGCCAAGATCATGCCATTGCACTTCAGCCTGGGTGACAGAGCAAGACTCTCTCTCTCAAAAAAAAAAATAAAAAAGCTGATGGAACATGGGTAAATAGACCTATTTTAGAATCATTTATAAAGGGAAACAGCTGCACTATATCATGTTACAGTAATTAATGGTAACTATTGAAGTAACTGTGTCTACTTAATAGAAAGCTGGTGTTGTTTTAATATAAATGGGCATTCATTTGGGTACTCAGGAAAATAAAAACACATAAAAGAGCTTGATTCAAATGTTGCTTTTAAGGTTGTGAGAAAATCACTAGATAATTCCTTGTAAGACCTGTTAGACCAGGGGTGTCCAATCTTTTGACTTCCCTGGGCCACACTGGAAAAAGAATTGTATTGGGCCACACAAAAAATATACTAACAATAGTTGATTAGCTAAAAAACAAACAAAAAAAAAATCTGTGCATAAATCTCATAATGTAATGTTTTAAGAAAATTTACAAAGTTGTGTTGGGCTACATTTAAAGCCATCCTGGTACATCCACATGTGGCCTGAGGGCCGTGGGTTGGACAGACAAGCTTACATTAGACATTTTAAAATGTCTTTCATAGCAATAAATTTTAGTAGAGGATAGATTTTTGTATATGTGTGCTTTAATTGAGGTCACCAAAATGCCAAGCTATAAAACTTTAGGAGATGAGCAAAATACTACTACGGGAATTATTTCATCCTAATTTCTGAAGAAAGAAATGAAGCAGGTGAACCAGGATTTCTAAGATAGCTACCAGGGAAACAAGGAATAAAACAAAACCAAACAGAACTATAATAGGAATTCATGCTCTTTCTGTCCAGCAATGTTGTATGGTCAAAGTATTTTTCTTTCTTTTCCCTGCTGATTTTTGGAAGCAGAAAAAGGATAAAAGAAACTGAGGCAATTTACATGCAAGGAACTTGAATGGGCAAACAGAGTCTTTCTGAAATCATAAGCTTAAGTCCAAACCCTGGTAGGAACGAGCTGGTAGAGGGAAGACAAAGGAAGATGAGGGCTGAGATCTAAGTGGATTCCCAGGTGGTGTCAGGCCTCTTTCCTGGTGAGCAAGAGCAGGAGGCTGTGAGTGTAGATGTGGGCTGTGGGCCTGGAAGCAGAGCCCTCTGCAGTGAGTTCCATGACTGATAGGGAAAGGAATGGAAGGGAAAAGAAGGGGAGGAGGAAGAGGAAGGAGAAAGGAGAGGAAAGGAAAAGGAAAAGGTCCCAATGGGGTATTGCTATCATGGGGTGAGATCAATCAGAGCAGGCTGAGCAGAGAAGAAAAAATTAGGCTTTGGCAAGTGGATTCTTCAACAGTCACCTTGAAATGGGAAACATCGGCCAAGGTGGCTCACTTCTGTAATCCCAGCACTTTGGGAGGCCTAGGCGGGCAGATCACCTCAGGTCAGGAGTTTGAGACCAACCTGGCCAACATGGCGAAACCCTGTCTCTACTAAAAGTATGAAAATTAGCCAGGTGTGGTGGCACACGCCTGTAATCCCAGCTACTCGGGAGGCTGAGGCAGAATTGTTTGAACCTGGGAGACAGAGGTTTCAGTGAGCAGAGATCATGTCACTGCCCTCCAGCCTGGGTGACAGAGCAGGACTCTGTCTCAAAAAGAAAGAAAGAAAGAAAGAAATAGGAAAAGTTGGCTGGGTGAAGTGGCTCACACCTGTAATCCCAGCACTTTGGGAGGCTGAGGTGGATGGATCACTTGAAGTTAGGAGTTTGAGACCAGCCTGGCCAACATGGTGAAACCCCATCTCTACTGAAAATACAAAAATCAGCCAGGCATGGTGGCATACTCCTGTAATCCCAGCTACTTGGGAGGCTGAGGCAGTAGAATCACTTGAACCTGGGAGGCGGAGGATGCAGTGAGCCAAGATCGCACCATTGCACTTCAGTGTGGGTGACAGAGCAAGACTCAACCTCAAAAAAAAAAAAAAAAGAAAAGAAAAGAAATGGGAAAAGTCTGAATAAGTGTAATGGTTAATACTGAGTGTCAACCTGATTGGATTGCAGGACACAAAGTATTTATCCTGGGTGTGTCTGTGAGGTTGTTGCCAAGGGAGATTAACATTTGAGTCAGTGGGCTGGGAAAGGCACATCCACCCTTACTCTGGGTGGGCACCATCTAATCATCTGCCAGCGCAGCTAGAATACAAAGCAGGCAGAAAAACTTGAAAAGACTACACTAGTCTAGCCTCCCAATCTACATCTTTCTCCCATGCTGGATGCTTCCTGCCTCCAACATCGGACTCCAACTTCTTCAGTTTCGGGACTCAGACGGGCTCTCCTTGCTCCTCAGCTTGCAAATGGCCTATTGTGGGGCCTTGTGATCATGTGAGTTAATACCTAATAAACTTCCCTTAATATATATATTTATCCTATTAGTTCTGTCCCTCTAGAGAACACTGACTAATCCACTAGGGGGAGGAACTTAAGTGGCTGAGTACCAGGGATATGGAGTTAGGCTGCCTAGATTCAAATCTTGTCTCTCCATTTGCTCGTTGTGATGTGACCTCTTCCAAGCCTCACTTTTTTCATTTTTTTCATTATTATTTCTAGTAATAGCATACCTCTTAGTATTGTTAGGAAGATTAAATGAGAGTACACATGTCCCTAACATAGTGCCTCTGAAGGTGCTCACTGAATACACTATCCATTAATATTACTGGAGTAGCAGCAGTGGCCTGGTGCATTCACGGTGATGCTGTTTCTCAAAGTGCGGGCCACATGTGCATCAGAATCGTCTGAAATGTTTGACAAAAATCAGATTCTGTTGTTCCACCCAGAACTGCTTATTCAGAGTCTGTAAGAGTGGGATCTAATTCAAGGGGAGGTCTTTGTTTTTAACAAGGTCCTCAGACTAATCTTATATATACTCAACTTGGAGACTCTCTGGACTAAGGCAGTCACAGTAGCTACTTGGTTGTTTTTTTTAAATTGGGGTGGGGTTTTTTTTTAATTGGGGTGGGAGTTTACAACCACTTTTTTTTGGAGGGGGGGCTACTCTTAAGATAAAGTAGACTCCCAGCTGGGGATGGTGGCGCATGCCTCTGGTCCCAGCTACTTGGGAAGCTTAGGCAGGAGAATCACTTGAGTCCAAGAGTTGAAGGATGCAGTGTGCTATGATTGCAACACTGCACTGCACCTAGGCAACAGATTGAGACTCTATCTAAAAAAAAAAAAAAATGAAGTAGACACCTAAATATGGCCCCAAAGATCTGATGTTCTGGACTCTGCTTACTGCTCCAGACTCAGCCGACAGTCCTTACCTCTGAGCTCCCATTATATTGTGCTGTGTCAGTCTTCTCAATGCTACGCTATAATCCATTCTCTCTCTCCTCTCCTTCCCTGTGCCCCATTGTCTCAGTACTTGTAGGTAACTAGCAAGATCATCTATAAACTAATTTAAATAAGTATGCTAGTGATTTGCATGCCGCTCCAGTTTAATCATGAATTTATATATTTAACAGGGCTCTTCAATACCTTCTTGGAAGGGTCAAGTATTTTTTTAAACAGTTGAGGCCTGTGACTGGATTTCTTTATTCACTTATAAGCATTTATTGAGAGTCAACCATAATATAGGCTCTGTACTAGGTCTTGATTAATCAAAGATAAGGTAAGGTGCTTACTTTTTTTTGAGACAGGGTCTCACTCTGTCGCCCAGGCTGAGGTACAGTGGTACAATCTCGGCTCACTGCAGCCTCGACCTCTTCAGGCTCAAGTAATCCTTCCACCTCAGCCTCCTGAGTAACTGTGACTACAGGCACATGCCACTATGCTCAGCTAAGTCTTTTTTGTTTTTGAGATGGAATCTCACTATTTTGGCCCAGGCCGGTCTCAACCTCCTGGGCACAAGCAATCCTTCTGCCTTAGCCTCTCTAGTAGCTGGGATTACAGGCGTGCACCACCATGCCTGGCTTGGGTGCTTACTCTTAAGGAATTTACTTCTACACCTAGAAGACAGATGCATGAATGGTGTAATTTATGCATGTATGAAGTGCTATGAGAATACAAAGGAGCGAGTGACCAGACTGGAATGGTCATAGGATTCTCATATGAAAGGCCAAGAAAGAAGGCCAAGATTCTCTCATGGTGAAGACATGAAGAAGGAACAGTGTAGTGTCTTAGGTGAACGAGAGATAGTTTGGGAGACTATAACATATCAACATACTTTATTCTTATTCAAAAACCACTGGGGGGTCTAGTGTGATAGCTTACACCTGTAATCCTAGCACTTTGGGAGGCCAAGGCAGGTAGATCACCTGAGGCCAGAAGTTAGAAAATAGCCTGGCCAACATGGTGAAACCCCATCTTTACCAAAAATACAAAAATTAGCCACTCAAGAGCGTGATGCAGGGGAATCTCTTGAACCCAGGAGGCAGAGGTTGCAGTGAGAGAAGATTGTGCCACTGCACTCCAGCCTGGGCAACAGAATGAGACTCTGTCTCAAAAAAAGAAAATACATAAATAAATAAAAATAAAATAAAAAGACATGGACACAATCTGCTTATGTGAGCTCCATGAAGGCAAAGACTTGGTCTATTTCCCTCATGGTGTCTGCCACTCAGAAGGTGCTTCAGAAATGTCGGGTGTGTGAACGAGGAATCAGCAAGGCAAATGCTTCAGGAGTTCAAAGAAAGGAGCATTGCCTAGTGGTCAAGAAAGGAAGGAAATGGACAGTGCTTTGTCAGGGACGAATTCGGATTCAAATAGCAGAGGAGGAAAAAACTATGCCAGGTGCTGAAGAATCATGTGCAGAGCCCAAAAACTAGGACTGGCCAAGAGAATGAGAAGAGAGACGATAACAATGGTCAGCTATGGACAGTCATAGACACTGTTACAGATACACATTCATTCAATCTTCACATGTCACAGCTTCATGAGCTGTGTGTTATTATTGCCCATTCAACAGATGAGGAAGCCAAGGCTGAGACAGTTAAATAACTCGCTTCCCCAATATTATATAGCAGTGAAGTAAGTAAAAGAATAAAAAGGTCACAGGTATTTCCAACCACATAAAATACTCCTACGTCCTTCCTTCCTTCCTTCCTTCCTTCCCTCCCTCCCTCCCTCATTCCTTCCTTCCTTCCTTCCTTGCAAGACAGAGTCTTGCTCTGTCACCTAGGCTGTAGTGCAGTGATGCGATCACAACTCACTGCAGCCTTGACCTCTTAGGCTCCAGTCATTCTCCTGCCTCAGTCTCCCAGGTGTCTGGCACAACAGACGTACACCACCATGCCTGGCTAATTTTTTAATGTTTTTTGTAGAGACGAGGTCTCGCTATGTGGCCCATGCTGGTCTTGAACCCCTGGATTCAAGCGATCTTTTCACGTGGGCCTCCCAGAGTGCTGGGATTACAGGTGTGAGCTGCCATGCCCAGCTTTTTAATGTATTTTCTTTAAATCAAATTAAACCCAAACTCAAATCCCAGACAAATAGAATAAGGACACCTTACCCCATCCCTGTCCACCCCTACCCTTAGGATAATGCAAAGGTTCTAGGGCTCTACATCTTTGTGGGAGAAAAATGCCTGAGGAGGCCTTTCAGGTCTTGGCCCACATGTTCACCACTGAGATGTTCCACAACCCCTACCTGTGAAGCCCCATGGCCTGTGCCCAGCCTCCTGGGAGTTTCCATTCCTCCTCTGAGGTCCTGCCCTCTCTCCAGGATTTAGGAGAGGCGGGAGGAAAGTCTCTGCCAGCCGTGGTTCTCCTTTCTCATTGTGAAGAACTCTCAGTGTCTCTGATTTTGCTTGTGTCCCCACCTCCCCCTCTCCTCACCCTCTCCCACCAAACCATACAAATCTCCCTCAAAGCGTAGGAGTACAAAACCTTGCTTAACTTTTGGAAAAAATGAGAGAAAATACTGACAGCACAATACAGATGGCTCTTTTTTTTTCCTTTTAGGTAATTCCGTAGCAGTAAAAATAAAAAAAAATTAACACCACAATAAATTAATCTACCACGAATAGTTAACCTTTCTTAGGAGTCTGCTGCATGGCACGGGCTGTAGCAAGCCCTTCAGCCATGAGGTAGGTGCGATTATCACCCCTATGTTAGAGCTGAAGAAACCAGAGCTTAGAGGGGTCAAATATCTTACTTAATATCACAAGTGATAGAATCAAAACTCAAGCTCAAGAGTGTCTGGCTGGAACATCTGAGTTATTTTCACTACACCATATAAGGGAAGCAATCCTTCCCCACTAGAGTCCAGAGCAGCAGTTTCTTTTTTCCTTTCTCTTCAGACAAAAATCAAAAGCAAAACACTCTGCATAATTACAGATTCCATATTAAGTAACACATCCAAGAAGAAATTTACTCTTGGTCTCATACAAGAGTATGAGATGAATTTTTACTCATCTTTGTCACCTTCTAGAACTTACTATTTGCATACTTAATTTTTACATATTTACCACACTGTAATAGGTAGAATTACGTCCACATTTTAAATTGCTATTATATTACATGACATCACAGTCTCATTATTTTAATATATTCTATATATTTTATGTAAATATATCATATTTATATATTTTTATTTCATACACACACATCATTGTGTTTCTATAGTCTTGGTATTCTTTTCCTTACAACATCCTTGCCCTCTCTCTGTGCCCCCTCCTCCCCATAAACAGAAACAATTAGAGTCTGGTGTGTATTTTCCCATACATTTCTCCATAATCATACAATCATACAATAGCACAAGTATTGAGGAACTGGCCATTTTTTTTCTGTATTTCTTACAAGATATAGTTTGATGAACTTATATACTCTTACAAAAGTCATGTCTTAAGTTACTGCTGTTCTTTCTTAACAATATACATTGTAAAAATCCTTCCAGGTCAATTGATACTACTTCAACTCTTTCTTGTTTAATAATACAATCCATTTATTTGCTAGAAGTAAATATTCAATGTTTTGTGTGGTTATTCTACAGTTTATTCAATCTTTCCTCTACGGATGGACATTTACGGCTCACTGCAGCCTTGACCTCCCAGGCTCCAGCCATTCTCCCACCTCAGCCTCCCAAGTGGCTGGACCACAGGCATCCGCCACCATACCTGGCTAATTTTTGTATTTTTGGTAGAGATGAGGTTTCACTATGTTGCCCAGGCTGGTCCTGAACTCCTGAGCTCAAGTGACCCACCTGCCTTGGCCTCCCAAAGAGCTGGGATTACAAGTATGAGCCAGTGTGCCAGGCCTCATATATTTTTCTGTACTGGTGCTTTTATTTCTATGAGATAGAGTCCCAGGAGTAGAATTTCTGGGCCGAAGGGTATGTATTTATTGTAATTTAACAAATACTGCCAATTGCCATGGCCATGCAAATATACACTTTTATTAACAGTGTAGAAGAGTGCAGGGTCCTAGTTCTAAATGCTAATCTGAGGACAACTTGCCTCTGGAAACATCCATTTAGAGGCATTGGGAGGGGAACCAGGAATATAGATAGTTTCAAAGCTCTACGTGTAGTTGTTTTATTTGTTTGTTTTTTTGAGATGGAGTCTCTCTCTGTCACCCAGGCTAACGTGCAATAGTGCAATCTTGGCTCACCGCAATCTCTAGTCTCCCAGGTTCAAGCAATTCTCCTGCCTTCTGAGTAGCTGGGATTACAGGCTCCTGCCACCACACCTGACTAATTTTTGTATTTTTAGTAGAGACAATTTTTCACCATGTTGGCCACCCTGGTCTCAAACTCCTGACCTCAAGTGATCCACCCACCTTACCCACCTCAGCCTTGCAAAGTGCTGAGATTACAGGCACAAGCTACTGTGCCCGGCCTCTACATGTTGTTCTTTTTTTTTAAATTTGAGTCACTCTTGTTGCCCAGGCTGGAATGCAATGGTACAATCTCAGTTCACTGCAACCTCCGCCTCCCGGGTTGAAGTGATTCTCCTGCCTCAGCCTCCCAAGTAGTGGGGACAACAGGCAGCGTGCCACTACGCCCAGTTAATTTTGTATTTTTTAGTAGAGACATTTCACCATGTTGGTCAGGCTAGTCTCGAACTCCTGACCTCAGGTAATCTGCCTGCCTCGGCCTCCCAAAGTGCTGGGATTACAGGTGAGAGCCACCGCACCCGGCCTATACATGTAGTTCTAATATACAATAGGGTTTGGGAGTCACAGGTACACTTCACTGCAGGCTTCATCAAGAGGGAGGAATTAGGGTCAGGGGTCAGGAGAGCTGTTTGATGTGGATTCCCATTTCCAAAGAGCCTCAAATTTAAACTTTTTACCTTATCGCCAGTTAATGTTATCAGCAACAGAGACACCCTGACAGGACTGAGGAAAGAAAATATTACTCATTCAACCATTACCCATCCACCCCACTGATATTACTTAGTTTTTTGTTGTTAGCGGAACTATATGGAAAAACATTACCATCTGTGATGGAACATTTTAAATTCTATTAAAACTATACCTTTATGTGACATACGGCCACCATTCAAATGGAAATTGGAGCAATTTTTTCAGTAATCCTGTATTATTTTTTCTGTAAAAATTCTATTGTTTATATCAATCAAAATACTTCAATGATTCTAATTTTTCTGGGTAAAGAAACAGATTACTGAATTGTACTGGAGAAGATTATTATTTTTTATTTTTGAGACTGAGTTTCTCTTTGTCGCCCAGGCTGGAGTGCAGTGGCACGATCTCAGCTCACTGCAACCTCCACCTCCGGGGTTCAAACAATTCTCCTGCCTCAGACTCCTGAATAGCTGGTATTACAGGCGCCTTGCCACCATGCCCAGCTAATTTTTGTATTTTTAGTGGAGACGGGGTTTCACCATGTTGGCCAGGCTGGTCTTGAACTCCTAACCTCAGGTGATCCACCTGCCTCGGCCTCCCAAAGTGTTGGGATTACAAGCGTGAACCACCGCGTCCGGCCAGGAGATGATTATTGAAGGTATTAATTTATTTGCTAGAAGTAAATATTGAATGTTTAAAAAGCCTGTATTGGCATTTCTTCTCTTTCTGTCCTTTTCTCTCCCCCTTTTCCTCTTCTCCTCCCACTTCTTCCTGTCCCTTCCCTCCCCCGGAACCCCCGACCCCTCACAGAAGCCCTAAGCGCAGGTGGAGACGCTTTCCTTGTTCACTAACCAGCAGCCAGGCCGAACCGGTCTTGGGCTGGAGCTGCTGCAGCTCCACCATTGGCCACTAGGGGCCCTCTGCTTCCCTGGCCTGAGGGGGAGAGGAGAAAAATGTACTTTTCTAACTTTCCTAGTAGAAATGAGTCTCATGGGTAGTTTCAAAAGAAAATTCTCAAATAAACCAGGGGGAAAATAAAGCGAACTAAAGAAAAGAAGCTCCAAATAACAAACATAGTCATCGACCTTAAGGTGACTAAAATCTACTCCTAGTTGTCTTGGTTGACACAGAAGACTGGGCATAGCCTTCCTTCCTCTCTTTCCTCATCAGAGAAAGCACAAAACACGGATAAAATTAAATTGTCCGTGAAACGAGGGTTAGAAGGAGCCTCAGTGTCTCTCAAAATTTAATTGTTTAGCAGCATCACCTCTCTTGGCATGAACTTGGGGTCATTCTTCCTGCCCCTACCCCTCCACCCTGGGGAGCTTTTTCTCTGCAACCATCCTGATCTCTGCCTCCAGCCTGGGGGCGCTTCTTTAGCCCTCTTAGAGGTCTCTGTGACTGTCCACACGGGAAGTTGTGGTCTCTTCAACCCCTTCCCTTGGAGTATCTGACTCTTAATCCCCATCTCACTGTGGGGTCACGACCATCAACAAGCCTAGGCAGAGTCAGGATTAGAATCCAGGTCTTTGGACTCAGCCCATGGAATGAAGTTTACACCACAATCCCTCCTTCAAATGCATGAGGTGATTAAAAAGAAAAAAAAAAGGCAATGGCAGTAAGAATAGAAGGTATGAAAACACTAACAATAATAAAGGATCTTGAGTTCTAAAGCTGAACAAATTATGTAGAAAAATTAATCTACCTATGCCTCCTCAGGTGGTTCACTTTGTACAGAAAAAAAATGGATTTTCCCCAGCTTGCAGCATACTTATTTTCAAAAACTCTGTTTTTCATGACAGTATACTTTCCATGTACCCTGGATTTAGATTCCATTGCTGGTCAACGTCAGTGGCTAAAAGATAACTTAAAACTAGCACAGCAGCAAACTGACAATAGTGAAGAGAAAGCCTGCTCAGGATGTATTCATAAGGGGGTGGGGAAAGTGCTGGTAACATCTCTCAATCTGTCTCCTGTTCCACTGGGTCTTTCTCTTAGCTGGTGATCAACTAAGCCAAGAATTATTGCCTGAAGTTTAACATACACATTTTTTGACTTTCTTTTCTGCTCAACATTTCATCCGCCATTGCAAGATTTATTCAAGAATACTTCCTAGATGGTGCTGAGTACTTTCTATTACATTCCATTCTTGTGTGATACTAAGATTGATCGGTTCCCCATCAGTTATTCACTTAACAGTGTTAGTATACATTGATCATTGTTGCCTGCAATAGTTATTTTATTAAGGGTTGCAAAATGGTGATTTTAAAATTCTATTCTTCTTTATGTATTTATTTGTTGGGTTTTTTCTATTAAAAAGAACTTTCCCTAACTACTCGTTGGTCACACTGAATGCAATTCCTATAGGAAAAGCAGAATAAATGTTTGATTTCTTTCATTTAGTAATTTTTCGGAGGAATGAATTGGTTGCCTAGCAATCACCAATGGTGACCAATCTTTTTAAAACTATAAGCTCAAAGATTTTTCTACATGGATATTATCTTATTCAGTTTTCTGTTACTATAACATAATACCTGAGCCTGGGTAATTTATAAAGACAATGAATTGATTTCTTACAGTTCTGGAGGCTGGGAAGTCCAAAGCCAAGAGGCTGCATCTTGGTGAGGGCGTTTTTGCTGGTGGGAGCTCTCTGCAGAGTCCTAAAGGTGGCACAGGGCATCACACGATGAGGAGAGTGCATGAGAGAGAGCGAGCCAACCCAGACCCAGCTTCTATAACAGACCCACTTTGTTATAACTAACCCACTCCCATGATAACCTATTAATCCATAAGCCATCAACCTATGAATGAGTTAATCCATTCATTCGGGCAGAGCGCTTATGGCGCAATCACCCCTTAAAGGCCTTACCTCTTAATACTGTTATGTTAGGGATTAAGTTTTAACATGCGTTTCAGAGGATTCAAACATTCAAGCTTTAGTAGGCATGTTCTAATCCATTGCAAGTCTTCTTCATTTTTTTTTTTTTATTAGAGATGAAGTCTTACTATATTGCCCAGGCTGCTCTTGAACTCCTGGCCTCAAGTGATCCTCCCACCTCAGCCTTCCAAAGTATTGGGATTATAGGCGTGAACCACTGTGCCTGGCTTATTATTCTTTTTGATGGTCAAATTGCCCCTTCAGATCAGCTCTTGTGTCTTTTCAAAATGACCCCATTGATTTTAAAATTTCTTTTCTGGCACACAAAGATGTTCCAGATTCATTTTATATGCTTTTCTTTCTTTCTTTTTTTTTTTTTAAAAAAAAAACGCGTATAACATCCAGAACTGGAATAACTGCAAGGAGCCTGAGTTCCTCTTAATGAGATGTCGTATTTTGAGACTACATCTGGTTGCTAGCAGTGTTCATTGCTACAGGAGTGCTCACTCCTTCTGTGTTCTCATTTCGTCTTGCCTTTTGAATGGATAGGGTTGGCAAATGCAAATTACTCTTTGCAGTTAGGTTTTTACCTACCTCTTCACTTTTATATTTGATCTCTGATTTCCTTGCTAAAAATCACAGGTCCCACAACATAAACATAATTACTTATTTGCTTTTTTCTATATATCTTTAATTGTTTCAAACAACAATACCAAATTACCACTGACATAAGAGAACTGAGACTCAGATTTTTTTTTGACATTCTTTTTGTCCTAAGAACATATATCACAAGGAAAGTGCCATCAAAATATTCTATTCTAAACTCACTTGAAAAATAAATATTTTCTTTCTTTCTTTTTTTTTTTTTTTTTTTAAGACAAAGTCTCACTCTGTTGCCCAGACTGGAGTGCAGTGGCACATCTCAGCTCACTGCAACCTCCACTTCCAGGGTTCAAGCGATTCTCCTACCTCAGCCTCCCAAGTAGCTGGAACTATAGGCATGTGCCACATGCCCAGCTAATTTTTTTTTGTTTTGTTTTTGTTAGTGGAGATGGGTTTTCTCCATGTTGTTCAGGCTGGGCTGGTCTTGAACTCCTGACCTCAGGTGATCTGTCCGCCTTGGCTTCCCAAAGTGCTGGGATTACAGGGATGAGCCACCGTGCCCGGCCTGAAAATTTGTTTTTTGAAAACTTTAAAAATGATTTTTTCTTTTTCTTTACAGACAAGGTCTTGCTATTTTGCCTAGGCTGGTCTTGAACTCCTGGACTCAAATGATCCTTCCACCTCAGCCTCTTAAAGTGCTGGCATTACAGGCATGAGCCACTGTGCCTGGCCCTGAAATTCTTTATATTGTTGTGGCAGAATTGGAAGATAGCTTGACAAAGCTGTCCTTTCTTCATCCCCAGGACCTTTGAATATAATGAGATATCACTCCTAGGATTATGTTATTTGACCCAGCTGGCCTTAGGACAGGGCTATTATTCAGGCAGACCTGACCTATCACGAGTCCTTAAAAGCAAAGTGCTCTCTCTGGCTGAAAGGGTAATTAAGGGGAAGCCACAGAGATCAGAGTATGAGAAGGATTTGACATGCCTTTGCTGACTTTGAAGATAAGGGGGCCAAGTGAGGAAGAATTGCAGGCAGCCTCTGAGAGCAGAGTGTGGCCCCACTGCCAGCCAGCAAAGAAATGAAGGTTTCCGTCCCACAGCAGCAAGGAACTAAATTCTGCTGGCAACCTGAACAAGCTTGGAAGCAGAGTTCCCCCAGGAGCCTCCATATAAGAGCTGAGCTTAGCCAACACCTTGACTTTGGCATTGTGAGGCCATGAGCAGAAAACCCACTGAGCCCACGTGGACTTCTCTCTAAACTGTGAGATTGAAAAAATGAGTATTTTGCCAGGTGTGGTGGCTCACACTTGTAATCCCGGCAACTCGAGAGGCTGAGGTGGGAAGATTGCTTAAGGCCCGGAGTTCAAGCAACATAACAGAGTGTTTTAAGCTGCCAAATTTGTGGTAATCATGACGCAGTGATAGAAAACTAATAAAAGTTATGCCACCAACTTGATATTCATCCTAGTTTTTCTTCAGTTTTTGGAGTTTTTTCTTTTTTGAGTTAACTTTTCTCAATTTTGTAAAATACACTTAGTTTCAAAGTCAAAATTGTACAGCAAGAAACCTTCCTGGAAACCTTGCTTTATTTTTCATTCCTTCTACCTGTTTTGTTCCTTTTTCTGATTGGTAACCTTCTTTTTATTGTTTTTGGTTTGTTTTTCCACTTTTAAGTATAAGCAAATACCTATATATTCTTTCCTTTTCTCACACAAAAGATAACACAGGCTGGGTGTGGTGGCTCACGCCTGTAATCCCAGCACTTTGGCAGGCCAAGGAGGGTGGATCACTTGAGGTCAGGAGTTCAAGACTAGCCTGGCCAACATGATGAAATCCCGTTTCTACTAAAAATACAAAAATTAGCCAGGCGGTAATGGGGCGCACCTGTAATCCCAACAACTTGGGTGGCTGAGGCAGGAGAATCGCTTGAGCCTGGGAGGCGGAGGTGGCAGTGAGCCAAGATCATGCCACTGCACTGCACTGCACTCCACTCTGGGCAGTAAAGTGAGACCATGTCTCAAAAAAAAAAAAAAAACCATAACAAATACTTCTGCACCTTGTTTTTTTTCACTTAACATTACATCTTTGAGGCCACTACGTTTTTGTGTATAGAGATTTTCTTCATTCCTTTGTAGCACTGGATCCTAACTTATTCCTCTAATTCTCTACTGACAGACATTTGGGCGTTTTTAATCTTCTGTAATTACAAATTTATCCCAAATATATAACGTTGTGTTCTCTTGGCCACAAAAGATAAATGTGTACTTGAGGATTTTTTTTTATAGAACAAAAGGTAAGTGTACTTGAGGATATTTTTTCCTCTGACACAAAATATGTGAAATTTTTTCCAACACCAGTCAATTCTCCGACACCAACTGGGTATGCAACAATTCAGTTCAATTCCGACACTAACTCCCTGAGTTAGTGCAGACTCCACAGGTTAAGGGCTCAGTCCCACACACTGTCCCTACTTCAGACACCAAATCAAAGTCCGGGGCCTCCAGTACTTCTGACCGGCTTGGCTTCAAATCAGGAGTTCCCATGGCCAATAATTTGCTGTAACAGCCCGCAGAACTCGGAAAAGTACTTAACTTACTATTATTGGTTTATTACAAAGGATGCAATTGAAGAGAAGCCAAGTGGAAGAGATGTGTAGGACCAGGCAGTGCTGTGATCTCAGCTCACTGCAACCTCCACCTCCCAGGTTGATGCGATTCTCATGCCTCAGACGCCCACGTATTTGGGACTACAATTGTGATGACATCATGAAGTGGCCAGACACTTGAAGTTATAGACAGGATCACTGTGAATGTGACATAGATACATAAATGTAGACCAAGTTACCCAACCTGTGCTAGTAAATCTGATACCACGAGTGGCATTGTTAATAGAGAGGTGATTTCCAAAATGCTGAACAACTGTGGGTGAGGTTTGAGTAACTCAAAGTGCAATCTTTCCTCAATTTACATAGTACTTGCATTCCTAGACAAATTGTTGTACAACAAAACCAAAAAAAAAAAAAAAAACCCCTCTGCACATATATATAAAATAGTTTGGTTTCAGACTTAGAATAGCATAGACAGTTTTTATGTCTCGTGTGATAGGAACTGTTCTTTTTGTGTAGGACTATTTCATGTACTGCAAGATGTGTGGTATCCTGGGGCCCCACCCACTACATGCCTGGACTATCTTCTAATCATTGTGACAAACCCCAAATGCCCCCACAGATTTCCAGAATGTCGTATTAAAAACCACCGAGTTAGATGCTGTCTTTTCCAAGTAACAGAGAAATAAACCCATATTGACTTAATTTAAAAAAATATTGATTGGCTGTTGTTTCTGATCAGTCCAGTGGTGCCTGAGTTTCAGGGAAGTCTTCATCTGGTCAAATGGTTTTACCATTCCATCAGTGGAGGCATACCGTAAACAAATACATAGAAAAATTGACACATATTTTATAAATTGAGACACATTTTATATAGAAAAAGAACTGAGCTATGAAAGAGAACAGAGACTAGAGAATTTCTTTTAGATTTTGGTCAGGGGCTGAGTACAGTGGCTCACATCTGTAATTCCAGCACTTTGGGAGGCCAAGGTGAGAGGATCAAGTGAGCCCAGGAGTTCAAGACCAGCCTGGGCAACATAGCAAGATCCCATATTTAGTTAAAAATAGATTGGTCAGGGAAGACTACTCTGAGGAGGTGACATTTAAGCTGAGATATGAAGGACAGGAAGGGCTTGGCCTGCAAAGAGTGGGGGAATAGCATTCCATGTGGAACAAATAGCATACTTCACAATTTTGCTTTCACTAGTTTTATGTGGACTGCTAGACTGAAATTATATGTTACATAAAATATGTTTCATATATAGATTATTCAACACATAAGGTTCAATTGAACAAGGCCTCTCATTATCTTAGTTTACAAGTCTTTGTGGCGGGGGTCTCTAAAAGAGAATGGTTTATGAAACTAATTTGGGAAAGGAGCATTCGTGTGCATCTTTCTCTTTTTTTCTAAAAAAAAATACATTCTTTCACAAAATCAGTCACATTTTTCATGATTGTCACCTATACAATGACATACAGTGAAATAATTACTTTAATAACAATTTGTCTGTTTTCTCTGCATCTGACTAAATTCTGCTCATAGCTCAATATTAGCTTCAGAAGGAAAAAAATATCTTAAGAGAGCAATTGAAAATGCATTTGTTGGCAGCAGTTTCTATCCCTGAATGCACAGTAAGTTCTGAGCTTATGAGCTCAGAAAAAAAAAATCTTTGTGATAAATAATGTATTTGATAATGAGCAGCAAGAGAAAAAAATGTTTTCTCTTGAAGAGTTCAAAATGAAATAGAGTAAGTAAGGGAAGATGTTGCTCAGTATGAAGGATGTCTTTTGCATCATGGATAGTTATGGAGCCAAAACAGCCGTAACTGTTTCATTTTTATTCTCATTCTCGCCATGCCAGTCTGTGGCATATATTTTCAGACCTTTCATGAATACCAATTTTCAAAAGGGCTTAGTTCTCAGATTCTATGACACTGGATGATTTACTTACATGACCTCATTTAACCTTTTCAACTCTACAGATAGGAAGCTATGAGTATCCCCATTTTATATATGAATAAGCTGAGACTCAGGAAGGTTAACTAACTCCCTTAGGCTCATAGAGCTCAGCTGGCGTCTGAGTCAGTGTAAATTAAATAAATAACCAGGGATTTCAAAATAAGGGTCTAAAATACTCTTAAGAACAGAATGCTTTAAGCTCCTTCAAGTGTCTGGCTTGCTGGGTGACCTAGACTCTAAGTGGAGCGTCAGCTTCCAGTTTTTGACTGGAAAATAAAGCATCTATCCCAAAGGAATATTAAGGCATCCATTTACATTTTTCTCCCCATTATCCCATTTGTCCCTAGAGCAATGTGGGTGTTTAGCAGGTGTCAGACAGTAAATTACTGATCTGAATGGTGCCTCAGTGGCCTAATATTAATAATAAGGAAGCATCTCCCACTGTTCAATCTGTAGACAAGGGAATAATTAATGTATTTATCAGAGCAGACGGATTTCAGAGGAATGTGAATCCTACTCTAAGCACAGCATCTGTTTGTTTTTTATTTTTTCTGGAGTTTAGTGAACTGGGTTTTACAACTTCTTACCTGATTATTTTGCTGCCGTGTTTGTCTACTTCCTTCTTTCCTTTTTAAGCAGTTCTAGTGTTTGCTTCAACTTTCCATCCCCTTATTAAGACTGCTGCATAGAAAACGTAGGAGGCTGGAGACAGGCAGGGAAAGTGGGGGCGTGAGGAAGGGAAAACAAACATTCTGAGAAGGAACTGTTCCGTCCCTCAAGCTGACAGCGCCCGGTCTTTGTTTTGTGGTGACTGCTGCCTGGCCTTTTGGTTCCGAGGGAGTGCAGGGCAGCCGCGTGAAGCCCCGTTTACGTCCACTCCCCCACTCCCCCGGGGCTGGCTTCGGGGCGGGGTCCCCGTGGTATTCGCAGAGCCTGGGACGGAGCCTGGCCGAAGGCTGATTGACGCTCTCGCGTGTCGGCTGGATGAATGAAAGGTGAGCGGCAAAGGCGGTGCCAGGAGCGTCCCCGGCGGGGCTGGAGGAGGAGAACGGGACGGCGCGGAGCCTGCGGGAAGAATCTGAAAGTGTCTGTGATGGAGACAGACAGGGAAAGGGGACGTCCCAGCGGCTGGAACTGGGACGGAGGAACGGGAACGGGGGAAGGCCTGAGTTAGGGACCACAAAGGTTCTCAGGAGAAAAGTGGGGCGAGCCGAGAGGGTAAGGGCGAGACAAAGAGTCGCAGCCGAGGGGGTTCGTGGGAAGAAATGGGAAAGAAGCCGCCGGGAGGGCGGGCGGACGCGAAGGAAGGGGCGCGGGCGGGGAGGGGCGCCGGGAGCCGGGCGGGGCGGTGCCGGGAGGCGGCTGTGGGCTCCGGGGGCCGGAGGGGCCCGGCCGGGCGCGGGGGAGGCGGGGCTCGGGGGCCGCAAAGTTACTTGGCCTGCCCCCGCCCCGGTCCGCATGCTGGTGGCTGGCCCGCAGGAGGAGCGAAGCGGGGCTCGGCGGGCTGAAACCTGAAACCTCCAGTCCGCGAGCGCAGCCGGGAGGAAGGAAGCGGCGGCGGCGGTGGCCGAGGCGGGGAGGCGGCCGGGGCGGGCCCTGAGCTGCCGCGGCGGCGGCTCCTCGGTGAGCACCCGGCGTGGGGCGCGGGCGCGGGCCGGGGCGAAGAGGGCTGTCGGGATGGAGCCGGGCTAAGCTCATTGTGCGGGGCTGGAGAGCGCGGGGGAGCGGGCCGGGAAACGTCCCGCCCCCCACGGCGCTCCTTCTCCCCGCGCCCCGCTCCGAGGTCGGGGCTGTCCTCTGACCGCACTGCGCCTTGATTTGGAGAGCTGGAGCTCTTTGTGGGAAGATGGGGGCGCGCTCCTCCGCTGCGGCCTGGGGCTTCTTAGAGGCCCACCCTATTCTGCTGGGTGCAGCCCGCCCCGTTTCTCCGGCGCCGCCCGAAGCCCCTTACCCAGTCCGCTGGATGGGAGGGCGTCGGTGCCTGCCCGGGACTCGGCCGAAGCGGGCCGCGCCCCCTGAGACCAAGAGGCTCCAGGTCCTGCTCCCGGCAAAGGGTGTGGGGGAGAAGCGGTCACGCCCCTCGGCTGCAATCCGTGAGGACCAGTGAGCAACCTTCTCCCAGCTGGTACTCAGGGTGCTGTCTCCCGGAGCCGGGGCGGGCGGCGGGTGGCGCGCCCAGAAGTGGCTCTGCGCCGCGGAGTGGGCGGCTCTGCCCCTCAAGTCTGAGGGAGGGAGATTCGGCTAGTTTTTGGAAAGGGGAGGACTTAACCAGCCCTCGGAGCCTTCTGGACCAAGCTTAACCCCCGTGCAACCTTTGCACAAAGGCATATGGGATGAGAACGTCTGTTGGATAAGTGTGGTGTCTCCTGTGCTTCCCGGAGGTCTGCTCACCGGTAACCACACAGCTGCGCATTGACATCGCTTTAGATCACATCTTGGAGGCTATTTTTGCTCGTTATTGTACCTTTCATCCCTTTTGCATAGTGCTTTCGAGGGCAGCTCGTTTGATCCTCCTCCCTGTGAAGCAGCGAGGAGGTGTGTGGTTTTGGAGGGAAAGAACCTCAGTTCCTTGATTGTTCAATGGAGACACTGATAGACACTGATAACCTCAGGTGATCCTGTCTCAGCGCTAGAGGCTGGGGGAGGATGGCCATCATTGTGGCTCCTCCGTGGAGCCAGGTGTGGATTCAGCCTGGCCTCTTCTCCCCCTAGTGACCTGGACCTCCAGATGAGTTCTGGAGAGCTACTGCTTCCGGGAATAGGTAGGGAATTCCCTTATAATCTATTTCATTGTGGCCACTGGAAGCAAGTGAAAAGAGGCATTTTTCAGGCCCTCAGGGCAGAAAGAAGAGGTGGGAGGGACCTCAGGTCACAGAGACAGAGGCTCTTCAACTGTAACTGGAGTGCTTGGCACCCATTTCTGTCACTTCTTCTGGAGCACCTCTCTTCCGGTCCTCCTCCACACCTGTCTTATTTTATACTTGTCAGGTGCTTACAAGCACTTTGATATACACTTTTTTCATTCACACAACAGCCTTGTGACGCTCTACTAGCTCAGTTGATAGGAGAGGAAACTGAGGCTCAGGAGAGAAGTACTCTTTCCCAACTAAGCAGCCCAGATTGAACTCAGATCTTTTGCGTTGGTAGTGCTTTTCACGTGGTTTCCTGATGGCACACAGGTGGGTCCTTTAACGCAAGGCTTCTCCCTGCCCTATAGCTCCACCACAACATCGAGAATAGAGACCCCTCATTAAGAGGCCTGCTTGGCATTTTGGAACTAAATCCAAGGCCACAACAATATCCAAACCATTTTCTTTGTGTTGCAGCCTGGTGCACTGGGAGTCCTCTGAGAGGTAAAGGAGCACTGTATGGTCTGAGTGCTGTGAGCTCGCTGTATGGGTTCAGAGGAAGACAGAATGGGCTGAACTGGAACTGACCTAAATGCCAGCAGGAGTAGGTACAGTTCTGTGGTGTAAACTCCACTGCCAGCCAGGGCCAGTCAGGAAGCCTGAGTGCAGGAGACGAGTGAGTGGACAGCAGGGCTGGGTGGGGCTGTGTGCTGCGAAGCCTGCCTCCATTAAGGAGGCAGCTGCAGGTTCGGCAGGGCTCCAGCACCTGATTGCCTGATCTGAATTTTTGGGGAAGCTGTGAATTTTTAAGGAAAAAAAAGCTTCATATATTTTTAAAGATAACTGATTCAAAACGTTTTTTTTAAATGCACATACAGTTTAACCAAATTATGTGTGCAGGCTGCTTGTGGCCTGCAGACTGCCCGTTTGCATCTTCTGTGTGAGGCCTTGGGAAGAACTGAGTGTCCTTCTGAGATGCAGTAAAGCATGACAGCAGGGGAGAAGTGGTGTCTTCTTGCTGTTTTTTCTGTAAGAACAAAAAACATCATAGCTATCAGTGCTACCTGGAGTTTGGAGGAGGGATTGACTTTATGACTCCATACTTTATTCATTCAACCAGTACTCATCTATGGTTCTGTTTCTACACCAAGAGGAAAGGTTTACAACTAGTTTTTGTTGTTGTTTTTTGTTTATTTGTTTGTTTTTGAGACGGAGTGTTGCTCTGCTTGCTCTGTCACCAGGTTGGAGTACCTGATATTGGCTCACCACAACCTCCGCCTCCTGGGTTCAAGTGATTCTCCGTCTCAGCCTCCTGAGTAGCTGGGATTACAGGCATGAGCTTCCACCTCCAGCTAATTTTTTTTATTTTTATTAGAGACTGGGTTTCACCGTGTTGGTCAAGGCTGGTTTCGAACTCCTGACCTCATGATCCACCCCCGCCTCAGCCTCCCAAAGTGCTGCGATTATAGGCTTGAGCCACCTCGCCAGCCATGACTAGTTTTAATCTATCTCCTTGCACATTTTATGTGCTCAGCAGGAGAAAGGACGAGATTCATGGCAAATATTCAGGGAGTGCTGGAGCATAAAAGAAGGAATTTGCAGTTGGCCAGGGGCAAAACATGAGGAGGTATATTTCAATTTTATTTTGGTTTGTGTTTGTTTTATACTCAGGCAATGGGTCAGAGAACACTGTGTTAAGAGCACAATCTGAAGTTAGTCAGCCTACCTCCCAGCCCTGTCCCTTATAAACTTATGACCTTAGGTAAGTAATGTAAAGCATTCATGGAATATAGTAATTTTTCACAAATAAGAGCTATAAAATATTTTAAAAACACAGTGACATATAGGAAAATAAATTTCCCTCCACCTCTTCTCTATTCCTTCTCCCCCACTTTTGAGATAACCACTGTAAATATATACCTTTTTAGGTCGTTCTCAATGTGCTCAATATGCTCCCAAATCTGGAAACATAGGTGAATATATAGTTTATTGATATTATAATATAACACATGATAAAATAGTATCATTTACATTTCTGACTTTAGGACCAAGCTGAATATATTGAATATACTTGAAAAAATACACAAACGAAGCTGGGCACGGTGGCACACACCTGCAGTCCAATTTACTTGGTAGGCCAAGGTGGGAGGACCACTTGAGCCTAAGAGTTCAAGTCCAGTATGGACCACAACATAGTAAGACCGTGTCTGCTAAAACAAACAAACAAAAAAACATAAATGGGGGTCATATATAATAATGCTCTGTGGTTTACTTTTTTGATTTAACCATATGGCTTAGAAGTCATTCAATAACAGATATATTGTACTTCATTCTTTTCAATAATAACATAGTATTTTATAGTATCAGTTCCCTATAAATTAATTAAACATTCCCCTATTGATGGACTCTTAGATTGGCTTCCAACTTAATCTAGATTTTCTGTGTACCTTTATGAGTGTACATGTACAATATTTCTGGGTAAAAATTGTTCCTAGATGGGGGATTTGTGGATCAAAGGAAATGTACATTTTAAGTGGTTATTTAATCAGAGTTCTCTTTGTTTATTGAGGTCTGGAAGATTGTGTAAGAAAAGACACTGAATTATTTACTGTATTTATTTAAGGTTATTTGTTTGAGAATAAGCAGCGAATTGGAAAGGTATAGCATTCAAAAGTTATAAAAGGCAACATCTCCCTCCCACTCCTCCTTTTTTTTCTTTTTTTGGATATAACTAATTTTACCAGTTTTTGTGCATTCTTGCTGAAATAGCCCATGCACCTACAAGCAAATAAAATGTGGCTTCTGGGCTGGGCACAGTGGCTTATCCCTGGAATCTCAGCACTTCGGGAGGCCGAGACAGGCGGATCACCTCAGGTCAGGAGTTCAAGACCAGCCTGACCAACATAGTGAAACCCTGTCTCTACTAAAAGTACAAAAATTAGCCAAGTGTGGTGGCGGGTGCCTGTAATCCCAGCTACTTGGGAGGCTGAGGCAGGAGAAGCGCTTGAACCTGGGAGGCAGAGGTTGCAGTGAGCCGAGACCATACCATTGCACTCCAGCCTGGGCGACAAGAGCGAATCCCCATCTCAAAAAGCAAACAAACAACAACAATAACAAACCAAAAATGTACCTCTGTTTTCTCTCTTTCAGAAATAAATATATTAACATATTATATGCCCTGTTCTAAATAGAACATTAAAAATGTTTAAAGTAGACCTTTGAGACCATTTTATATAAGTTATTTGCATTTTATTTTTTATTTTATTTTTTTGAGATGGAGTCTCGCTCCGTCACCCAGGCTGGAGTGCAGTGGCATGATCTCGGCTCACTGCAGCCTCCATCTCCTGGGTTTAAGTGATTCTCCTGCCTCAGACTTCTGTGTAGCTGGGATTACAGGCATGCGCCACAATGCCTGGCTAATTATATATTATTAGTAGAGATGTGGTTTCACCATATATTGGCCAGGCTGCTCTCGAACTCCTGACCTCAGGGGATTTGCCTGCCTTGGCCTCCCAAAGTGCTGGGATTACACACTTGAGCCACCATGCCCAGCCAGTTATGTGCATTTTAAATGCTTATGTATTCTTCCAAGTTTATCCTAAATCAATTGCTTACGCTTCCTCTAATTGCTCCATCAAATTCTTTGCCAATTTTTTTTAACTGAATTGTTTGTAATTTCATCAATTTGTGAGGCTCTTTATAAATTCTGTACTTTAATCCTTTTCTTGTTAATAAATCAAATATCTTTATGTCTTCTTCCCCAACTTTGCAGAAGTATTTAAATTTTATGAAGTTAAACCTCTGCCATTTTTCTTTGTTTCCAAGTATTCTGTCTTAGGAAGTCCCTTCCTATTTCAAGAGTAAAATTTTCTAAATTTTCTCTTTTCTCTCAATTCTTTTGTTGCTTTTCTTCATTTAAAAATATTTCAAATTTCTTTTTTTCCTGTATTCATTTTCTCTCCTTGTCACTTTAGCCAATCTATATTTTCTTTGATTTTCTAGTAACTTATTTTTTCTTTTTTAACCAAGTCTTAAGGATGAGCTCTTCTCCAGGTGGGTGAGGAGGGGGGAGACGGCATTCTGGGCAATGAGAACGGTGTGCAGAGCCATAGAGCTGAGAACAACAGTGAATATTTGGAGAACTGTGAGCAATTTGGGATGGTCAAGGTGGAGGGTATCTGCAAATGAATAAATTCTGCATGTGGCAGGGAATAGCCTGAAATGGTCTGGCTTGTGTAGGGGATAATCAGTCTGGCAACAGTTGGGTGGAGAGATTGGTGCTGGGTGATGAGATCGAAGATAGGAAGAAGAGAGAAATGCCTGTTAGTAGTCCAGGGGAAAAATGATGAGGCCCTGAGCTGGGTTAATGGCAGTGAGGATGAAGTTTTCCCTTAGAAGGAGTGGTGCACTGGATGTCTGTGATAGGAAATGGAACCAGGGTTTATTGCTTTACACACATTCTCTCATTCAGTGCTACAGAGTCAGTATGGAAATCCACGGCTCAGACACGTTCATTAACCTACCCATGGTGACACAGTCAGAAAGTGTCAGTCAGGGCCTACGCCCCATCAGGATTCCCTTAAGGAGTGGTCTAGGATGTCCTAGGTTTCTCTTCTGAGAGATTGGGTGGGTGGTGATGTTTTATCTAGGGTAGAGAAAAACATGAAGAATAGCATAGTGGGATGGCAGCAGCAGAGATGTGAATTCCATTTTGTGCGTGTTATATTTGAGGTGCCTGAGTGTGACATATGGGAGACAACATCTACAAGGTGGGTGGATATGAATCTGGAGCTCCAAGGAGTTTCTAGGCTATACATGAAGATTTTGGAGTCATCAGTGTTTAAGTGGGCATAGAGAGGGAGCATATAGAGAGAAGAGGTATCAGATAGGACTCTTTCTTTTGCAAGTGGTAGAATATCCAGTTCAAATCTACTTAAGCCAAAAGGAGAGCTATTGGCTCATGTCATTAAAATGCTTGAGTGTATTTGGCTTCTGGTGTGGTTTCAGGATTCAAGTGATTTTTATCAGGACCCGTTTTCTCACTGCCTCTGGTTTTGGCCTTCCTTTATGCTAAGGTCCTGTGTGGCGATCCCCAGCAGCTCTGGCAAGGGGGAAAGCTGCAGGTTCAAATCCAGTGTGAAAGGGGAACTATCCTTCTCCCAACTGTTTCAGCAACACTGTCATGACATCAGAGAAAGTCAGAAGATGCTGATTGGCGAGGCATAGGTCATGTGGCCACATCCATGAAGCCACATGGATGCGGTGTGTGAAAAGGGTGAATCTCCAGAGGAGCAACTGCTAGAGCAAGGGTAAGAGATGTCGAGGCTGACAGTTAATTTCCTCTGTAGATGAGAAAGGAAGAAATAGTGCCCCAGAGGGCATCTTGGAAAACAGCAGCACTTACAGAGTAGGATGATTATCAGGTAAACGAGACTGGTAAGGAACTAAAGGACAGAGAGACAGGAGAGAGCAGCTCAGGGGAGACAAGGGAAGAGGGAGTCTCAAAAAAAATGAAAGGAGTCAGAAGTGTCAGATGCTGCAGATAGCTCAAGAAGGGCCCGTTGGGTTTGACTAGGATGTTATGGTGACCTTGCCCAAAGCAAAGAGAGTCATTTATTTTGAACCTGGCTAGGACTACCCTCTAGAAGATTCCTGCGCCTACCTGTCTTCTGCATTGCCCACCTCAGCCCTGGGTTGGCCATGTAAGGGCAGAGGTGTAGTGATAGCAGTCAGGAAATTTGTGCTTGGTCAGTAATTAGGTCTGTGACTATGGGTAAGTCATTTCAGCCCTTTGGCCTTTCATTTTGTCATCTGTAAAATGATAGACTAGAATGAGTTGCTTAAATGTTGGCATCTTTAAGGAGATGAGTGAATCTAAACATTTCTTAGCATCTCTGTTACCACAACCCTGGTCCAAGCCTTTGTCTCCACTTGGGCCACAGTGGTGGCCTCCTAACTGGGGTCCCTGTCTCCATACTTTGCCTTCTGCAGTCCACTCTTCACCTAGCACCAGGCAGAGTAACCTCTTGAAAGCGTAAGTCAGTCATAGCTCTCCAGTGGCTTCCTCTCACATGTAGAATCCAATCCCCACTCTTTGTCCAGTGCTTTTTGTAATCTGGCCACTGACTGTCTCCAGAGTCTGCTGTTCTCTTCCTCACTCCTCTTCAGCTTTCTTGCTAATCCTTAAACACACCAAGCTCATTCCAGCCTCGGGATCTTTGCAAGGGCTCTTCCGCGGCCTGCCTCTTCCCTTGCGTCATTTTCTGGTCTCTGCTCAAATACCATGTCCTTGGAGAGCCTTCCCTGATGACCCACCCCCGACCCAGACACCATTCCCTCTCCACTTACCTTGTTTGATCTTTCTTTACAGCACCTACTACCCAGAATTGTTTCCTATTTTTTAAATTTATTTGATTACTGTCTGCGTCCCCACCTCCAAAATGTAAGCTTCAGGGTAGGAGAGATTTGAGCATGTCTTGTTCAGGGCTATGCCCCAGCTGTAGAGTCGAGCTGGGCACAGAGCAGGTTTTCAAGCATTGCAAGAGAATGCGAAATGAAAATGTCTGACTCCGTAAGGGGCTCAGGGCCTTAAGATTTGAAGCCCCGCTGTAGGAAGATGCCCCCTCCAAGAACTAATTTTGTGTATTTTGTGTAGCTCAGTGAAGAATGGGAAAACAGGAATATAAGTAGTGTGGGTATCCTGGTGAGGGAGGGAGGGGACAGCCCTGTGCCTGAGGCATCCATCTCACATATGGCCATCAGAAAAAAAAACGTATTCAAAGAAATACCCCTTTCAGCTGTTTAAAAATAATATTCTTAGTTTTAGCAATATGGGCTAGTTTGCCTGGCTCGATGAGGATAATGAATAAAAAATAATTAAGGGTAAAATCAATTCGCATAATCATCATTGTTTATCTTGTGGTAGAAGTAATCATCTCAGTCTTGTTCTCACACAGCTTCCATCTCTTGTCTTCTCAGAGTATGTGTATGTTTTTGTTTATGGAAGGGCTTGTTTTATTTTTTCAATCTGTTTATTAAGTACATACAGTAAAAAATAGAATGAGAAGAATGAACCCAAATTGTTCGCATAGAGCAGGATTTCTCAGCCTCAGCACTATTGACATTTTCGACTGGATAATTCTTTGTTGTAGGGGGCTGTGTTGTGTTTTGTAAAATGTTGAGCAACATCCACAGCCTTAGATGCCAATAGCATCCCCCAGGTGTGACAACCAAAAGTGTCTCCAGGCATTTCCAGATGTGCAGGATCTGGAGAAGGGGGGATTGAGAACCAGTGATGTAGCATAGTGGGGTAGGGAGCGGGTTTGATTGTTATCTAGAGTCTTCTGCTTGGACATTTTCAGACCTTCCCCAGCTAACCTCATTCTCTTCACTGATATCATTTCAGCTATTCTGCTTGAAAAGAAAAGATACGTAATTTCAGGAAAGGGTTTTTGAGCCAAAGGAAGGATGGAATCTCAGCCCCACAGTTAACAGGTGGAGGTAAATTAAAATTTCATATTTCTCACTCAGCTGCTTACCTGGGTGCCCACAACCTCAGCATGAGCATCTGTGTGGTCAGTCAAGCAGCTGAGTTCTGGGAAGGGGCATCTTCCTGCAGTGGGGCTTCAAATCTTGAGGCCCTGAGCCTGTTACGGAGTCAAAGACACTTCCATTTTGCATCCTCTTGCAATGTGTCTTTTCTCTCTTCCATTGCATCTCTTCCATATCAACAAGTAATTGATATGGTTTGGCTGTGTCCCCACCCAGATCTCATCTTGAATTGTAACTCCCACAATTCCCACGTGTCATGGGAGGAACCCTGGGTTTGGTGAAGATTCCAAAGCCCTTGTTCTTTCTATTTGACATCAGGTTTAAGTGGATGTTAGTGTAGGGGGAATATAAAATATTTGTTTTCTCCACATGCAGAGTGCTGTTGGGAATTCAAAGGGGAAACGGAGGAAGCATTCATAAGCTTTCTGGAAGGGGAAAATATCCTCACCTAAAATAAAAACTTGTATTATGGTGGGGTGTAGTGACTCATGCCTCTATTCCCACAGTTTGAGAGGCCACAGTGGGTGGATTGCTTGAGCTCCAGAGTTTGAGAACAGCATAGCAAAACCCCCTCTTTACAAAAACAGTACAAAAATTAGCTGGGTGTGGTGGCACACACCTGTAGTTTCAGCTACTTGGGAGGCTGAGGTGGGAAGGTCACCTGAGCCCAAGAGTTCGAGGCTACAGTGAGCTGTGATCACGCCACTGCGCTCCAGGCTGTGTGACAGAGTAAGACCCTGTCTCAAAAAACAAAACAAAACAATACTTGTATTATGAGAAGAACTGAATGTCTGAAAGGATAACTAAAATATAAAAGGCAAACTGGAGACCGGAAGAGATGGTAAGGGTCATTGTAGAGGTAGCATTTTCTAGAAAGGTCTCTTCAGAGTTCTTAAGGTGGTCCAGGGTAAGGAAGGTGGGCAGGCTGGTGCCTTCCCCCCTCAGCCTCCCAAGTAGCTGGGATTACAGGCGCAAGCCACCATGCCCAGCTAATTTTTGTATTTTTCAGTAGAGACAGGGTTTCACTATGTTGGCCAGTCTGGTCTTGAACTCCTGACCTCATGATCCACCCACCTCGGCCTCCCAAAGTGTGGTGTGAGCCACTGCGCCTGGCCTATATATGTAATTTTTTGAGACAGGGTCTTGCTCTGTTGCCTAGGCTGGGATGCAGTGGTACAGTCATAGCTCACTGCAGCCTTGACCTTCTGGGCACAAGCCATCTTCCTCCCTCAGCCTCCTTATTAGCTGGGACTACAGGTGTGCACTACCATGACTGGCTAATTCTTTCTTTTTCTTTTTTTTTTTTTTTGGTTTTTAGCAGAGACAAGGTTTTGCTGTGTTTTCCAGGCTGGTCTTGAACTCCTGAGCTCAAGCAATTTTCCTGCCTTGGCCTCTCAAAGTGTTGGGATTATAGGCATGAGCCACTATACCTGATCAAGCCAGTACATTTTTGTAGGCACATTTGGTACCCCACATGAAATCAGGGTTCTTTTGATAGAAGAGGAGAATGGGTGTTGGCTGGATAATGAATAGTGTCTGCTACTCTTCTGGAGAGTAAACAAGAAATGCCTACTGTTTCAAGGTGTCTAGTGTCCCATTGTTCCTGTATTTATTCGTAACAATTACTGAATATTTACTATGTGCCAGGCACTTTTCTAGGTGCTTTCCAGAAAATGTACAGACCAAAATTTCCTTGCCCTCATGGAACCTACAGTCTTGTGAAAGAGTAAGACATTAACAAAATAAACAAATAAGGACACACACATGTGCTAAGGACCAAAAGTAAAGAAGAGAATGGGGCCAGGAAGTGTTGGAGCGGGTATGAAGTATTACATAGTATGGATGGGGAAGGCTCTGCTGAAAAGGTGTGTTAAGGGTAAGGGCATTCTGGGCATAGGACACAGCAAGTGCAAAGCCCCTGAGCTGGAAGCGTGCTTGATGGGTTTGAGGAATAGTGAGGAGGCCAGTGTGTTGGAGTGGAAAGAATAAAAGGTAATTTTTATTATGAAATTGGGGCGGTAATGGAGAGCCAGGCCCTGGAGGGAACTGCAGGTCTAGGTAACAACTTCGGGCTTGTTCTGTGTGACATGGGAATCCTTTTATGGTTTTGAGCAAAGCTGTGACTTGTTTTGATGTCTGTTTTAACAGGCTCACTCTGGTTGCTGTGATGAGAAAGGGGAAGGGTGGACGCAGGTAGATTCGTGGGAAGCTATTTTAATAACCCAGAGAAGATACAGCGTAGCATGGATCAAAGTGGTGGCAGAAGAGAATAGTAAGACATAGTTGAATTCTGGATACTTTTCAAACCTAGAGCCAATAGATTTGCTAATAGACTTGATCTGGGGACGTGAGAGAATGAGGAGCCAGGAGTGATTCCATAGTCTGGGGCCTGCACAGCTGGAAGGATGGGGTAGCACACATGGGATGGGGGAGAAACACAGGAAGAGCAATTTGAGAGGTGAAAGACTCAAATCTGGTTTTGGACATAGGCTGGCGATGCCTGTGACACACAGGTGGAGATTTTGGTTGGAGGTAGAGTCTGGAGCTCCAGGGAGTATCAGTGGCTTCTCCATCTGAGCAGGGGCTCCTGGCACAGTTGCCTGTTGAAGCATCACAGCCACTTTTGGCAGCAGTGCCAAACAGACTTGGAACGGCCTTGGACAGTTCTGATCTTCTGTGACCCAGCTTCACCTTAGGGATTTGCTGGGATCCCAGTTCCAGGCAGGATGGCCATGGGCCAGTGTCTGTGGAGACTTCCTCAAGCCTGCTCTGGAAAGGCTGGAATTTCTGCCCTCTCCCACGGAGGGAATGACGTAGTTGAGGCTGGGGCAGCCAGCGGCCTGCCAAAGGAAGGATCCCTGCCTCATACGCAGCTCAAACAGTGATTTCTATGAGGACTGGCTCAATCTTCAGGTTGCGAAAGCTGTCACAGAAAGCTGTGTGGACCCCAGCTGTTTTTCTTCTCTATCGTTAAAGCATTTTATTCCTGGGGCCTGAGACTCTTCCCTGAGTGAGCTGTCTTTATCACGAGTGCTGCTGGTTGCCTGTGCGTTCTCTGGGAGGCCGAACTGGACCTCCGCTGTCTGTGCTGACTGGGAAACATGAAGGAGTGAAGACAGCTTTTAATATAGGTGGTGGTGAAGACCTGGGAGAGAGGCCAGTTGCCCTTTTAAAAAATTCACTGACAGTCTGTGGTTGAGGGTCGAGCTTTGCTTAGGACTATGTGTCCCTCACATTTTCCTACATGCCATAACAAAAACTGCAGAGGGGGTTGATTCACAAAAAGTAGGGTTCTGTTTCGCCATGTCACCTGGGGGAGATGTCCCACCTGCTGGGGTGGGTGTAGCATGATTAATGGTTTTATTCAGTGGGCTCAGCCTTGGAAGTCACTGCTGTATTAGTCCCTTGAGAGCAATAATTAATGCCAGACAAGGTCTTAGTTTCCTCATCTGCTACAGGAGGTTAGACTAGATGTTTTCTAAGTATCTTCTCATCTTTAACAAGGGGTGAGAAGCTGTGAAAATAGCTGGCTTCCTCATTTCGTGACTTTCCAATCCCTGTGGGATAGAGAAGTTAAACAGAAGATGCCCAGATGTGTTGTTTTTTTTTCCCCAAACATTTTAAATTACGGTAAAATACACATAACATAGAATTCACCATCTCTATTAGTTTGTACTCACACTGCTCTAAAGAAATACCTGAGACTGGGTAATTTGTAAAGGAGAGAGGTTTAATTGAATCACAGTTCTGCATGCTGGGGAGGCCTCAGGAAACATACAATCATGACAGAAGGCAAAGTAGAAGCAAATACCTTCTTCACAAGGCAGCAGGAGAGAATGCCCTCAGGGGAAACGGTCACTTTTAAAACCGTCAGATCTCCTGAGAACTCTCTCACTATCACAAGAATAGCATAAGGGAAATCGCCTCCATGATCCAATTGCCTCCCCACCAGATCCCTCCCTTGACATGTGGGGATTACAATTCGAGATGAGTTTTGGGTGGGGACACACAGCCAAACCGTATCATTCTTCCCCTGGCCTCTCCCAAATCAGTTTCCTTTTCTCATTTCAAAATCAATTATCACTTCCCAGCAGTCCCCCAAGGCCTTAACTTATTCCAGCATTAACCTGAAAGTCCAAGTCCAAAGTCTCATCTGAGTTGAGACAAGGCAAGTCCCTTCCGCCTATGAGCCTATAAAATCAAAAGTTAGTTGCTTCCAAGATACAGTGGGAGTACAGGTATTGTGTAAATGTTCCCATTCCAAATGGGAGAAATTGGCCTAAATAAAGGGACCACAGACCCCATGCAAGGCTGAAACCCAGCTCGGTAGTCCTTAAATCTTAAAGCTCCAAAATCTCCTTTGACTCCATGTCTCACATCCAGGGCCATGCTGATGCAAGGGGTGGGCTCCCACAGCCTTGGGCAGCTCCACCCGTGTGGCTCTTCGGGGTGCAGCCCCTGTAGCTGCTTTCATAGGCTGGTGTTGAGTGCCTGTGGCTTTTTCAGGTGCATGGTGCAAGCTGTGGGTAGATCTATCTTTCTGGGTCTGGAGGATGGTGGTCCTCTTCTCATATCTTCACTAGGCAGTGCCCCAGTGGGGACTCTGTGTGGGGGCTTCAACCCCACATTTCCCTTCTGCACTGCTCTAGTAGAGTTTCTTCATGAGGGTTCTGCCCCTGCAGCAGAATTCTACCTGGACATTCAGGCATTTCCATACATCCTCTGAAACTTAGGTGGAAGCTCCCAAAACTCATCCCTTGTCTTCTGCACACCTGCAGGCCCAACACTGTGTGGAAGCTGCCAAGGCTTGGGGCTTGGACCCACTGAAACAATGTGAGAACTCCCTCACTATCACAAGAACAGCTCGGGGGAGACCACCCCCATGATCTGATCACCTCCCACCAGGGCCCTCCCTAGACATGTGGGGGATTACAATTTGAGATGAGATTTGGGTGGGGGACACAGAGCCAAGAAATATCACCATCTTAACCATCTTTAAGTGCACAGTTGAGTGGTATTAAGTACATTCATGCTGTCATGCAAGCATCACCACCATCCATCTGCAGAAGTCTCCAGCTTGCAGAAACCCTATATCCATTGAACCATAACTCCCCCACGCTGCCCTCCATCCAGCTCCTGGCAACCACCATTCTACTTTATCTTTCTGATTTTGACTACTCTAAGTACCTCATGTAAATAGAATCACAAAATACTTGTCTTTTTGTGACTGGCTTATTTTACTTAGCATATGTCCCCAAGGTTCATCCATGTTACAGCAAATGTCAGAATTCCCTTCCTTTTCTAAGGCTGAATAATATGTATATATATATCTATGTATATACTACAGTCTGCTTATCCATTCAGCCCTTGATGGAGATTTGAGTTGCTTCTACATTTTAGCTATTATGAATAACGCTGCTATGAATATTGGTGTATAAATATTTCTTTGAGACTTTGCTTTCAGTTCTTTTCGGTATATACACAGAAATAGAATTGCGGGGATCACTTGGTAATTCTATGTTTAATTTTTTGAGGAACTCCCATACTATTTTCCACAGTGGCTGTACCATTTTATGTTCCCGGCAACAATGTAAAAGGGTTGCAATTTCTTTGCATCCTCACCATTTTCTTTTTCTTTTTGATAATAGCCATCCCAAGGGGTATGAAGGTGATAGCTCATTGTGATTTCTATTTGCATTCACCTAAATCATTAGTGACGTTGAGCATCTTTTCATATGTTTATTGGCCATTTGCTTGTCTTCTTTGGAAAAATGTCTATTCAGGTCCTTTGCCTATTAAAAAAATTTTTATTAACACTTTTTTTTTTTTTGAGACAGAGTTTCACTCTTGTTGCCCAGGCTAGAGTGCAATGGCGCGATCTCGGCTCACTGCAGCCACCACCTCTGGGTTCAGGTGATTCTCCTGCCTCAGTCTCCCAAGTAGAAAAAATTCTCTATTTGTATAGATTTAAGGAGTACAAGTGCAGTTTTGTTACATGAATATATTGCACAGTGGTGAAGTCAGGGCTTTTAGGGTATCCATCACTGGGGTAACGTACACCGTAGCCGTTATTTCTCTTCATCCACTCCTCTTCCTAACCCGCCCCCTCCTGAGTCTCCATCGTCTACCACGCTACACTCTGCACCACTTCTGCCCTCTACATCCACGTGTATACATTATTTAGTGTCCATTTACGTGGTGTTTGTCTTTCTGTGTCTGAGTTGCTTCACCTAATATAACCCTTTGCTTATTTTTGTATTGGATTGTTTATGTTTTTCTTGTTGAGTTTTAGGAGTCCTCTATATATTCTGGATATTTATCCTTTATCAGATACATAATTTGCAAATATTTTCTCCTAATCTGTGGGTTGTTGTCTTTTTACTCTGTTGATAGTGTCTTTGGATGCACAAAATTTTAAAATTTTCATGAAGTCCAGTTTGTCTATTTTGTTTTATGTTGCCTGTGCCTTTGGTGTCATCTATAAGAAGTCACTGCCAATCATCTGTGACTTCATATATGGTCTTGGTGTTTCTGAGTCTTAATCTCCTCTCTAACCCACTTACTTGTTTCTTTCTGTTTTTAAATAAAATTATAAGCCCAATAGATCAATAAAAGACTTTATACTTACTACTTCTTCATTCCTTCCACAAACAGGGAGAGTCTTTCAAATAAGCAAAAGCAGAGTGGAAATGGGAGAGCACGGCACAACCGGCTGCAGCAGAGGGCCTGGGAAGGGGCTGGTGGCGAGAGGTCTGCAACGCAGCGAGGGTCGACCTTGTAGCATCTCATCTGCTGTGGTGAATGGATGGGATGAAGATAAACAGTAGACTCACAGGCATATGACCAAGTTGTAGAGCTAATACCTACTGTTGTCTTGAACTAGTCACTTAACCTTTATGAGCCTCAGTTTTCCCATTTTATTTATTTAACAAACACGTAGCACTAAGCACTGTTCTAAGCAAAGTACAAATATTAACTCGTTGACTCCTACCACTAATCCTATGAGGTGATACTCTTATTATCTATCCATTTTACAGATGGGGAAACTGATGCTGGGAGAGGTTAAATAACATGTCAAGGCCACAGAGGCAGTAAGTAGCGGAGCTGGGATTTTGAACCCAGGCTTTCTAGTTCCAGAGCTCATGTTCTTAACCATTATGTTATGCTGCTTCTTTAAAAAGGGGGAGAAGTCATCCCTACCTCTAAAAGTTATTCAGAAAATCAAATGAGATGATGTGTGTAATAGTATGTCTTATGTTGCACCGTGTTTTGCAAATACTGATCATTGTTAGTTAATAATTAAGCAACACTCTGGAAATAGATAAAATTCTCAAGGAATCTAATAGGAAGAAAGGAATGGATTAAGGATTGAGCCTTAGGAATGTCTCTACCCAGAATCCACGAGCTTGGATTTGGAAGAATATTTGATAGACTCACTGCTGATGCCCTCGTGGACAGGGTTGCAGTCAGCTGCAGAAGCTGGAGAAGAACCCCAAACTGCAGACTTCCAGTGGCACTTGCAGAAGGATGTTTTGAAGGGCAGTGAGGTGCTCAAGCTGATCATGAACGTATGGGGGAGCACCAAAGCCAGGTCTCTCCCATTGGCGAATTCAGAATTCAGAAGTCCGTAAGGCCATCTGGGGTTCTGACTCTAGCTTCTTTGCCTTTCCCTGGTATATTTTCCTAAGCAGACCAGAGCTCAGACCTGCCGCATGTGAGAGGTTTTGAAAAAAGACATTACTAGATTTGTGGTACCATAATGGGGAGAGGGGCAAAGCACAACAGACTCTGGGTTGGCTGGGTGGGTACACACCTCTGGAGTTATAGAGGCCACGTACCTGTGCCTGCCATCTATGGGGCAACTTTCGGGTGAGTGCCAGGGAAGGATGGAGGGAATGCAGGAGGGAGCCTTTGCACCTGGCTGTTTACACACAGATGTGGACACCCAGGGAGCCTGTGATCTCTTTCTGCCTCTCAACAAGCAATGTGGCCTGGTTTGTAGTTGGGATGAGAGTAGTGGTTCCCTTTCTTTATCTCAGTTACAAGGTGGTTATTAGACCTTCTTCCCAGCCCTACCTCGACCACACATCCCACCCGTTAGTGACTGAGGTGTGTAAAGTGCTTTGAGGTGCTGAGATGAAGGGGCCTTGAGAGTATGGCCAATGAGCAGCATGGTGATTTCACCTGGGCTTGTTGGAAGTGGTGTTTAGGAACATGTCCTCACCTGGGGGGATTGTTTATTTGAGCAGCTTATGTACCCACCTGTTTGCACTTGATTTCTTTAGAAGAGGGCAGCTGGAGGTCCCAGCGCTTCAGGCTGGTCAGCTCTTTGTAAGAATTGATAATGAGATTCAGAGAGTGGAAATAGAGTAATGGAGTGGTGCATTCTGCTCTAAAGAAGCCTGTGGAGGAGGAAATGAAACATTGCCTCACTCAGGCAGATTTAAGGATATCAGAAGAGACCTTGATGATAAAAGAAAGTATTTTCTCTGGAGCAAAATTCTGGAGAGGACAGGTGTGTCTTGTCCTATCCAGGGGACCCTCATTAGAAAGGGGTCAGGACCCACCTCCTTCTGACCACCACACTCTGCCACTAACCCTGGGGCTGTGATTTGCAGGCTCTCAGGCTGTCCCTTGGATGGCCCCATATATGAGGGGCATTGTGGGAGATGGGGGAGGTCTCCCTTTCCTTGCAGTGGCCTGCAGTCCCTGAACTGGGACATAGATCTCCTGGTCCTAAAGGGACTGCACTCTGGCGGTGAAGAGTTTCTCAATGCCTCCATATGAGGAAAGTCTACTTCCTAGGTCCCAGAAGCCCATGGCAAGAAGAGGAGGAAAAGGAGGAGGCTGAGGCAGGCAGCGCTGTGCCTGTAGAGCTGGCCTAAACTTGACAAAGGGAAGGCTCCTGGTCCCAGTGTCCAAAGAGGTGGAGTGTTGACATGTGGTTTGTAGATCATGATATATCAGAATATTAGTGAGGATTCTGTAAGTTGCAAGTGATAGAAATCCAGCAAAAGTAGTGTAAGGAAAGGAAAAAAGTAACTGGTTTATGCAACTAGAAGAAGATTCGGAATCTCAAATCCTTTCATCAGCATTTGTGGATGAATTCACCTGTGTCCTCCCCACCTCTCCGCCCCCCCTTCTCCTGTATGCTCATCCTCTGCTTTATTTGCTGGTAAGCTGTTCCTATGTAGTGTCAAAGATGGCCAGCTGCTGCCACCCTGGCTCACAGTTTATCACACTGCCAGCCCTGTGGTAAGCTAGCCTGTCCTCCAGCGTTTCCAGCCAAAAATCCTGGGCCTAGGGTCACGTGAGCATCCTTAGACCAATCACTGAGACTATCTAGCCGCGCCCAGATCAAGCTCTGATGCCTACAGCTGCAAGTTATGATGGCTTCCCCCAATCACATGTCCTAAAAATTAAAAGAAGGTAGGCCAGAAATAAATGAAGGATCATTTCCCAAAGTGAAATCAGGTTAAACTCTTCTAATAGTAGCACTAGCGTGCCCTGAAGTGTTACTGTGCACCAGATGCTGCTCCAGGCACTTTATACAAAGGAACTCAGTCCTCACAGTAACTCTAGAAGGAAGATGATACTCATTTTATAGACAAGGACACAGAAGGCAACCCATCTTCAAACCCAGACAGTTGGCTTCAGCATCTGTGCTTTTTTTTTTTGAGGCAGAGTCTGTCACCCAGACAGATGGTGTGATCTCAGCTCCTGGGTTCAAGTGATTCTCCTGCCTCAGCCTCCTGGGTAGCTGGGATTACAGGTGTGTGACACCATGCCCAGCTAATTTTTGTATTTTTGGTAGACATGGGGTTTCACCATGTTGGCCAGGTGGGTCTCGAACTCCTGACCTCAAGTGATGGACCTGCCTCAGCCTCCCAAAGTGCTAGGATCACAGGTGTGAGCCACTGTGCCTGGCCGGCATCTGTGCTCTTAACCACCAGGCCACACAGTCTTTCCAACAAGTGCAGGGAACAGTAATATGAGCAGGAAGAAATTTCCACCTTAAGTCAATCAAAGTGAAAGAGTTTTAGGTAAAAATATGAAACCACAAAATTATCCAGATTTACACAAAAAATAGAAAGAACCTGGTCTTATGCTGTAGTAATTCTGTCCTTGCAGCTCAAGGCATTTCTCGAATTATTTCTTGGATATTACCATGGAAAGCAGTTTATAAAACACAACAGACACCTGTCTCAATACTCTACAGTGTTGCCTTGTTTTTAATTTTTGTTTTTTAACTTTTAAGTTCAGTGTTACATGTGCAGGTTTGTTATATAGGTAAACTCATGTCACAGGGGTTTGTTGTACGATTATTTTTTCACCAAGGTTCTAAGTCTAGTACCCATTGGTTATTTTTCCTGCTCCTCTCCCTCCTCCCACCCTCCACCCTCAAGGAGGCCTTAGCGTCTGTTGTTTCTCTGTTTGTGTCCATGTGTTCTCATCATTTAACTTCCACTTATCAGCGAGAACATGTGCTATTTGGTTTTCCATTTCTGCATTAGTTTGGTAAGGGTAATGGCCTCCAGCTCCATCCTTGTCCCTACAAAGACTTATCTCGTTCTTTTTTATGGCTACATAGTATTCCTTGGTGCATAAGGACCATATTTTCTTTATCCAGTCTATCATTGATAGGCACTTGGACTGATTATAAAATAATTAATATCATTTTAATGACTTGAGTGATAAGATTTGGTTTTGACTGACCTGGGGCCATTACCAGTAGGCTAATCAGGCAAAGAATTTACTATCTCTGGAAATGCACAAGAAGACTGAAGACAATTCCCAAAGAGGAGTGACCACAACACGTGAGCTGTGGTGGCAAGGATGAGTCAGTGATCGACTTCCCTGATGACCTGTCTGAGAGGGATAGCTCTCTTCTCGGGGATAATTTCTGATGGGCTTATTAAAACCTTTTTCTAGATGTTTCTTGGAGAAGCAGTGCAAGGTGATTTATTTGGTCAGGGCAGGATGTAGTGAGTGTGGGAGTTCTGAAACACCTTTGTGTCTGGCAGCAGAGCAGCCCCAGAGAGTGGAAATGTGAGTCACACTTGAGCTCGCTTCCATTCAATGGGCCCTGGCTTGTTGGGCCCTGGGTAAGCTGGCTGCCCGCCAGGAAGCCTCCTCTGGCTGGGGCATTCCAAACCCCTTCTCTTGTTCTTTAAAGATACACCCTGAGGGATTTGCTGGGACTTGCGCCTTCCCTACTCCAGGCCTCGTGGCAGAGACGGGGATTTTGGATTTCAGTGGGTGGGCAGCTCTTAGACCCACATTCCCTCTGTCTCCTTGGGAAGTTTGGACCAGAAGGCCTCAAAGACTGCAGCCAACTCTGGGCTCTCCGATACTGAGGTCACTGGTGTGCTTGCTACGATGGAGTCTTGCTCTGTCGCCCAGGCTGTAGTGCTGTGGCGCCATCTCAGCTCACTGCAACCTCTACCTCCTGGGTTCCAGTGATTCTCCTGCCTCAGTCTCCTGAGTAGCTGGTATTACAGGCATCCGCCACCACTCCTGGCTAATTTTTGTATTTTTAATAGAGACGGAATTTCACCATGTTGGCCAGGCTGGTCTCGAACTCCTGACCTCAAGTGATCCGCCTACTCGGCTTCCCAAAGTGCTGGAATTACAGGCATGAGACACTGCGCCAGGCCTAAATTTTATTTTTTATTGCTCTTATTTAGATTTATCTACATATTTACCAAATTTTTTTCTAACAGTTGATTCTTGTACCCTACCCCTTATCGCTGGATTCAGTTTCCTTCTTCATGAAATGTACCCTTAACCAGATCACTCGAGAGTCGTCATTTGTAACCATTCAGGTTTTGTTCACCCCAAAAGTATATTTACCCTCTCTTGAATGATATTATGGAGCTTTAGGGCAAAGGTTCTTTTTCTTATATTATTCCACTATTTTCTGGCCTCTTTTTTTACTTTTGCTATTTATTTTACTACTGCTGTTTATCTAATTGTTACTCTATAGGCAAAATTGCTTTTTCCATTTCTCTGTATGTTGGTGTTTTCATTTTTTATTATGATGTGCTTTGGTATAGGCTTTTCAAAAATTTGTTTTCAGAACTTGATATGGTCTTTCAATTTGAGGACTCGTGAGTTTCTTTAATCCTAGAAAATGTTCAGTCATACCTCTATATTCTTGTTAACCTAGTAGGTTGGATACGTGTGATCAAGTAACAGAAACCCAACTCAAAATAGGTTTAAAAACAATGTTTAAACTCGTGTCACTTCACATAACAAAAAGCCAGGCGAAAACTGACTTCAGGATTTATTAATTTATTAGCCCAGGGATCAGCCTTTCTTTTCCGCCACGCTCAGCATGTTTGCTTTGCAGCCCTAATGGTCTCAGGATGGCTGCCACAGCTCCAGGCTCCCTTTCTGTCTTTGCCACCAGCGTCATTAGAGAGATTTATCTTCCTTGTGTCTTTGTGAGATCAAAGCAGCTTTACCCAAAAATCTTCCCCCTTCCCTTCATCAAAGACTTTTCCTCCTGCCTAACTACAGGCAGAGACTGCCAGAACTGCAAGAAGAAAGGCAACACAGTGATTAGTTCAGACCAATCAGGATCTGTATTCCAGAACTAGGGATAAGATCAGCCTTCTCTGGGGCACTTGGAGGAGGATTAGACACCTGAACAAAGTTAGAGGTCTGCCAGTAAGAACAAACTAAGAATGGCTGCTGGGTAAGTACCCAACAGTGTCTGCTCCTTTCATTTCTCTGCCCTTCTGTTGGACATATGTTGGATTTTCTTAGCCTGTTCTTCCTGTATTTTGACTTTTGTTTCATAGTTTTAATTTCTTAATTTTTCTGACTGCATTCTGAGTAATTTTCTTGGACCTCTTCTAGGAACCATCTTTCAGTTAACCATCTTTCTCTTTATCTAAATTTGCTGTTTAACATACCCATTAGTTTGTAATTTTGATGACTAAAATTTTAATTTCTAGAAGTTCTATTTGGTTCTTTTTTACAACTGCATTTTTGTTTGTTTGTTTGTTTGTTTTTTATGGTATCTTGTTCTTTCATTATGGTTTCTGGTTCTTCTTCTTTCTTTCTTTCTTTTTGAGATGGAGTTTCGCTCTTGTCACCCAGGCTGGAGTGCACTGGCATGATCTCAGCTCACTCAACCTCTGCCTCCTATGTTCAAGCAATTCTCCTGCCTAAGCCTCCTGAGTAGTTGGGATTACAGGTGCCCACCACCACATCCAGCTAATATGTGTATTTTTAGTAGAGATGAGGTTTCATCACGTTGGCTAGGCTGGTCTCGAACTCCTAACCTTAGGTGATCCACCTGCCTTGGCCTCCCAAGGTGCTGGGATTACAGGCGTGAGCCACTGTGCCCGGCTTCTAGGCATACCTAGAAAGTATACTCATAGCACAAAGCTGGAGTAACAAATATGTTGCATAACTGAATCAAAATTCAGAATATTTTGGCAGCCTGGAAATATGGGCCTAAATACGTAAAGGGAAATTTAGTAGAAATAATGTTTTATACTTAGGCTTAAAAACATTAATTCCATATGTTCAAAATTAGGGGCATCTGCCTTCATAGAAATTCATGTATGTATAAACTTTGGGGTTTAGTTGATATAAAGAAAATTTTTATATCTTTTTGTTGCTGTAAGAAAATTTTTTGAGACAGGATCTCAGACTGAGACAGGATCTCCCCCAGGTTAGAGCTCAGTGACACAAACAGCTCACTGCAGCCTCGAACTCTGGGTTCAAGGGGATCCTCCCACCTCAGCCTGCCAAGTAGCTGGGAGTACAGGCATGAACCACCATTCCCGGATAATTTTCTTTGTATTTTTCTGTAGAGATAGGGTTTCGCCATGTTGCCTGGGCTTGTTCTCGAACTCCTGAGCTCAAGCAATCTGCCTACATGGGCCTCCCAAAGTGCTGAGATTACCGATGTGAGCCACCGTGCACCCTGCCTCCAGAAAATGTATTTTTAAAGTGAATAGTGGAAAGGGATTATTCTGATCATGGAGAAAATTGCCCTTTTGGACTTGACATCTAGAATGGTATGTTCAGTTTTGGGAACCCACATCAAGAGGGTCATAGACATGTGAGAGCAAGTACAAAGCAGGGAAGCTAAGTTAGTGAAGGGTCTGGAAACCACCATACTGTAAGGGAAACTTTCTCACTGGCACTTAAGACTGCTGGTGAGGGGACGGCCTGCCTTATTAACCGCATACTCCCTCTGGACAAAGAATGTTTGAGTAGAGGCCACGGATCTACCACAAGGGTTGTGGGGGATAACCCCGCTGCTGTGTGTAGGCAGATTAGGCACGAGAATTTTTGTCTTGATCACAGAAAACAATCGTTCCTTTCTTTTTGGTGTCTTCTGTGTGCAGAGAGTGAGAGCAGGTGGGGACAGTGATCTCTGGGGTTTTTTGGCTCACTGAAGTATATGAAGAGTGCCGGAGAAACATTGGTCTGTAGGATTGAATGTTAACATGTGTCAGCCTGGAGATTTAGCCAGCGTCCCCAGCCAGTCTCCCGAGAGCAGGGACGGCACCTATAGACAGTGATGTCTGTGGGCTGAGACCTCAAATGGTGCCTCCACTTCCCCATTTACAGTTGTGCTTCCCCTCCCTCGCCATGTCTGATGAGAGCAGTAATGATGTCGCCATATAAACTGTACCTGATTAATCCCTGCTCAGGGGAGCTCAGAACGATTCCCATGAGAATCTTACTGTCGAACTGTCATGAGCACCAAAACTGACTGGCAGTGGGGCTAAAATGCAGATTTGATTCTGTAGATGGAGCTGCGGAGCCTGAGGTTCTGTCTCTCTAGTGAGCTCCCGGGTGACGGTGATCCTGCTGGTTCAGGGCCTACCCCGGAGTAGCCAGGGTCTAAACACAGCAGTCTGCAGAGTGCCTCCCACAGACCCCTTATAACAGCCCCCCGCCTCCCCCCGCCCCAGCCTGCTTATTTAAAATGCAGATTCCTAGGTTGTGCCTGTGATCTCTGAGCCCAGAACCTCTAGTGGTGGAGCTCAGGGATGAGCTTTCTGCACTGGCACTTCAGACAATTCTGAAGCACATTAAAGGTTTTGAATCACTGGCCTTGGGAAAATGGATAGGATGGGTTAGACTAGAGGAAGAAACTGGTCAGGGGGACATAATCAGTTTCACACAGAGTTGGTTGTAGGAAATGGCCCGCTTATGCAGCGCATGGGGAAGACCGGCTGAGAGTCTGCACTAGCTGAGTGACCTGAGGCACAGCCTTTAAGCCTCATCTTTCTTCCCTAAAGTGGAGATGATGTGATTTGATGAATCTTTTCCCTGTCCCCTGGTTCTGCCTTACCTTTCCAGTCATCCAGCATGCTCTGGCCACCCCATGCCGAGGTGCACTGACCATGAGCCTCAACTCCTCCCTCGGCTGCAGGAAGGAGCTGAGTAACCTCACTGAGGAGGAGGGCGGCGAAGAAGGCGTCATCCTCACCCAGTTCGTCGCCATCATTGTCATCACCATTTTTGTCTGCCTGGGCAACCTGGTCATCGTGGTCACCTTGTACAAGAAGTCCTACCTCCTCACTCTGAGCAACAAGTTCGTCTTCAGCCTGACCCTGTCCAACTTCCTGCTGTCCGTGTTGGTGCTGCCTTTCGTGGTGACAAGCTGTATCCGCAGGGAATGGATCTTTGGTGTCGTCTGGTGCAACTTCTCCGCCCTCCTCTACCTGCTGATCAGCTCGGCCAGCATGCTCACCCTCGGGGTCATCGCCATCGACCGGTAAGCATGCCTCAGACTTAGAGAGTTGCGGGATTACTGATGGGAGCTCATCTGGTGCAGTGTCCCTCTGACTGCCTTAGTTCCCTGGAGAGTGTCAGGGGCCCCTGCCAGGGGAGGATGACCATATCTTGGTGCTATGGAGCTTGGAGAACCTCCCAACTGAGAACCACCAGGTAGGCAGTTGGTGCCCGCTTACCACTAATATAGACAAACTAAAAAGTATTCTCCACAAGGAAGCCATGGGGCAGGGTCACATATCCCACACTTAAAGAATTGTTTTAACTGGTGTATGATATGCACATACTATCTTGCTGCTTTAGAATGCCCCAAGTAGTTTTCTACTTTGTGGGAGAGGGTGGTGGCTAGGTTTTCCTTGTCATCGTTCTTCTTAGCAAACAATATAATTTATCATACACTCAGCATTTCTTAACACACCCTCACTCCCCCACAGTCCAGGACTGGAAGGAGAGCAGGGGGAAGGAAGACAGCCAGAGACTACAAGCAGTGACACCGGGGGAGAGGCCGTGTGCACATTTGGAAACTTGGGCTGCCCCTGCCCTCAATGTCACCAGTGCACAGGGAGGTAGGTGCGGCTGATGTTGCTAAGTGGTGTCTTGCAGGTTCTTCAGGTTCCCGCATTAAGCTGTCAGATTTAGTTGTACAAGTCTCGTGGGCTTTGGCAGCGAGCTTCCCACAAATGAGTGCATTTATTAGAATTTTGCTAAGGGCCACTTCATTCATCACAGGCATGGGTTGAGCTTCATGAGGACAGAGAGGACAGATTGAAGGTATGTGTGATTGACAGGAATTGGGGGAGGGGAGTAAGTAGTGGGGTCAGGGAAACACAGAGCGGGGCTAGCCAGGGGTGTTGTCACTGGGTGAGACAAGTCCCGGGGCTTTTTTGAGACTGTCAGTTTTTCAGCCGATGAGTGGTAGTGGGACTGTCCACCGGAGCACAGACTGCAACTAGACCTGCGGCTGGAGTCTGGCAGCTCTTTGTGGCTGCGTTGGGGGAGGCAGGACCAATGAAGCCATTGGTCAAAATGAATCAATTAGCTGCTTTTTTTTTTTCTTAAGTGATAAAAGTAATACAGAAAATCCAATGAATGAAATTAGAAACGCTCATGATCTAATCAATCAGAAGCAATCACTGTTTATGGTTTTAGTATATTTGCTTCCAGTAATTTTTGGTTGTATACAGCAAATTTTTGAAACAGGCTTCTGGCACCTATGGTTTTCTGACCTCCTTTTTTCATTTAGGTGATTGTGAGCATTTTCTCTTCTTTGCAGATATTCTTGAAGAAGGTGATTTTTCATGGTTATGGGGTATTCCATCCTGTGGAGGTTTATAAATTATTTTTACAGTCCCCTATTACTGGTTTAGGTGGCTTCACATAGCTTGCTATTCTCTATAGCATTCTGAGGAGCATGTGTGTTTGTGGAATTGCTGTATTCTCAGTAACAATAAACATGCTTTCAAGATTCTTGATATATAAAAGGCAAATGACCCTTCAGAAAGTTGTACAAATTTGTACTTCAGCAGCTGTTTGTCAATATCCTATCAGCACTGATGATATAACTTATTTTTTAAAGAAAGTTTGGAAATTTGTTGGCATTGGGGGAGGAATGGGATCTCGATGTTTTAACTTTTATTTTTTTGAATTATTAAGTTTTGAACATCCCTTCCTGGGCCCTGGGTCCCGTGGAACATGGAGTGAGGATGAACAGCTTAGCTGCAGAGATGGGGAGCGGGTCTCTAGGTGCCCCTCTTGGAACTGTGTCTGTATGGATGCTCAGTAAGCATGCCGGGGGGCATCTACAGGGATAGTTCCAGGACACTGTAAGCCGCTTGCTTGAATCTGTGGTCTAGATGAGTGAGAATGAGATTTTCTACCAGCAAGCACGACAAATCCTCAAATCATTCCAGCAAAGTACTTCATCCAAGAGAGGATTTACCTCTTTCAGTGCCTCATTTGACACTGGGAATACTGGTTGGATGTATATTCCAGGGAAGGCCTATGCTGAATCCTTGGGGTAGTGGGCTATAAGCATGAGCAGGACACAGATCCTGCCCACCAGGGGTTTACAGTCCAGTGGCAGAGGCTGACTTGTGGGTGCTGATTTAACACAAAAGTAGAAATAACTGCCATAGACAACTCCACCAGCCATCACTGCTCACGGGCTGGGCAGCGAGTGCTTCAGGGGAGAAGGTGGCATTTGAGCTAGGCTCCTAAACAGCAAGTAGGATAGCACAGGTATGTAAGAGGCGGAGAGGCCCCTTCTCACTGAAGGAGCAGCTTCCACGTATTCACTTGGTAAGCAATTATTGAGCACCTATTATATGCCTATCACAGTGGTTGGTGCTGGGAATACATAGCTGAATAAGATGAATAAACATGCTGAGGCTGGTGCAGTGGCTCACACCTGTAATCCCTGCACTTTGGGAGGCCAAGGTGGGCGGATCATCTGAGGTCAGAAGTTCAAGACCAGCCTGGCCAACATGATGACATCCTGTCTCTCTAAAATACAAAAATTAGCTGGGCATGGTGGCAGGTGCCTATAATCCCAGCTACTCAGCAGGCTGAGGCAAGAGACTCACTTGAACCCGGAGGCAGAGGTTGCAGTGAGCCAAGATCATGCCATTGCACTCCAGCCTGGATGATAAGAGTGAAACTCTGTCTCAAAAAAAAAAGAAAAAGAAAGTAGAAGTGGAGAAGAGCAAGGGCAGTGGGTGTGATTTTAGCTATAGTGTTACACGCTTGTCATGTGCCAGGCACTGCACTATGTATGCTGTTTATCAACATTTAGCTCAGCTAACCCTCATGACAAGCCTGTTAGCCCCTATTTTGCAGGTGAGCAAAGTGAGGTTTTGAGACCTTAAGGTCTCAAAGGTCACTTGCCCAAGGTCGCGTGGGTGGTAAGTAACTCCCCTAGTTCTGAGATGCCCAAGCCTGGATGCTTTGTCATTATACAGCACTGCTGCCAGTGCTGCCAGTCACCTCAGTGCTGCCAGTCAAGCCCAGTAGCCAGCTAGGGTTTCTCCACCTTAGCACTGTTGGCTTTTCAGGCCAGACAATTCTCTGTGGTGAGGAGCTGTCCTGTGCCTTGTAGGATATACAGCAGTGTCCTGGCTCTCTACCTACCATATGCTGGAACACCTTCCCAGTCGTGACAGCCCAAAATGTCTGTAGACATTGCCACATATACCCAGGGGTTCCCAACTGAGAACCTTAGCTAAAGAAACTGGCTGGACAGATGAACCCAAAAAGTCCATCTTGTAGCCCCATGAAAAGAGAGCAAAGACAGACATAAAAGGAATGGCTGCCTGGAGTGAAGTTCACAGTTCGTCAATGTCCTAAACCAGCCAAGTGGAAGTAGGGCCTGCTGGGGACACCATTTGACCTGCCACCGGTTCCACTGTGAACATCTATTACTTAGAATAAGTCTGTCACCTCTATCATTGCTGTGAAGCTGCCAGAGTTCCAGGTCTGTGGAGAATAGTTCTCATATTTTCATTCCACACTGCAGCAGGTGAAACTCCAGGTTTAAAAATAGAATTTCAGTACGTGAAAGTAGCTAGAACGTGGGATGGGTAGTGTTAGCAAAGGTGACTAGTGTTTTAGGAGGCGGTTCCGTGTAAGTAATGTGCTCCCCCGCTCCAGTAGGTGAAGTTGGCTTAGATTCTGTTTCTGTTTCCACTGAAGACAATTTACTAAGAGCAGGGTTTGCTATCAGAGTGGTTGGTCTTGCAGCAGGAGCATGAAGCTCTTTCCCATATTACAGCTTGTCAGTTACCTGTGACATCATGAAAGCCTCTTTGGGGTTCAAGGGTCGTGATTGGGCTCATGTCTAAAAACGAGTTGTTGGAGAAAAGATGGACAGCCTCCGAAGATAGTGAAGAGAATAGAGAGCAAAAGAAAACCCCTCTGTTGGTATTATCAGCCCACACAGGAGTGGGGAGTTGCTTTTATTATTTTCCCTTGAATCTTCAATTAGGCCTAAATGAGGCTTCCTCTGCAAAAAAGGACTTGATATATCTGTGATTGAGAACAGATATACCCATTTTATTCTGAGGAGATGTAGGACTGTTCTGTATCTTTTCTTTTTGCTTTTTTTTGAGACAGTGTCTTGCTTTGTCACCCAGGCTGGATTGCAGTGGAGCAATCATGACTCATTGCAGCCCTGACCTCCTGGGCCCAAGTGATTCTCTTCCCACCTCAGCCTCCCAAGTAACTGAGACTACAGGCACACACCTGGATAATTTAAAAATAAATTTTTTTTTGTAGAGAGGGGGTCTCCCTATGTTGCCCAGGCTGTCTCAAACTCCTGGCCTCGAGTAATCCTCATATCTTGGCCTCCCAGAGTGTTGAGTGTACAGATGGGAGCCATTGCACCTGGCTGGAATGTTCTGTATCTTTTTTTTTTTTTTTTTTTTTTTTTTGAAATAGAGTCTTGCACTGACACCTGGGCTGGGGTGCAATGGAGCAATCTCGGCTCACTACAACCTGGGTTCATGCGATTCTCTGCCTCAGCTTCCTGAGTAGCTGGAATTACAGGTGCACAGCACCACCACACCTGGCTAATTTTTTGTATTTTTAATAGAGATGGGGTTTCACTGTTGGCCAGATTGGTCTTGAACTCCTGACCTCGTGATCCGCTCACCTCGGCCTGTGTTCTGGATCTCGATAGAGGTGTAGATGCGTGCATTTCCATGTACATACATTTTTATCCCCCACCCTTGAAAATAAACCTTAAAAACAAAATAACCCCTGGAGGATGTGGCTGTGCATGGGCAGGGCTGTGCCTGTGGGCTTTTCTGACTGTAGGAGGCTGACCTTGTCTGAGCCAGCACCCATCTTCACTGCTCCAGCTTCCTGATGGGACTCAGGATGCAGCTGGGAGAAATCACTGTCATGTCACACTGGAACTGCCTGTGCCTGAACCTCAGTCAGTGAGTGACATGGGTACCATTTATTACAATAAAGGAGAAATCTTGCCATCAAGTACTAATAATAACTGGGTGTTGAGAAGAGCCAGAAGGAAATCTGGCAGAGGACAGCACATTAATTGTAATCATTTTTATGGCCGCCAAACAGGGTTGGTCGAAGGAGGCCTAGGTGAACATTCACCAGGCCTGGCTCTCTCAATCGCCATACCCTCCCGAGGTGACTGAGGGTGGAGCGCCTGCATGCTCTTTAAAGAAAAGGAGAAATCTCTGCCTTGTTTCTCTTGAAAAGTGAAGGAAACCTTCCTAGACCCCGCCGCTCCCCCTCCCCCGAGTCCCACCCTAGCAACCCCCTCACATTTCATTTGCCAGAATGACGTCAGACAGGTCCAAGTCTCAGCAGGCCACCCACAAGGGGAAGGAAGACCACCATGTGGCTTGTTCATCCCGCGGGGCTCAGAAGGGCAAGTGTCTCCTGTGGGTCATCACAGGAGCAAGAGCAGCGTAGGCCTTTCGTCCTCAAGGAGGAAGGGAGAAAGGTCAATGGCAGTCCCCCCTTGAAGGGTAGGCACCATCCCGGCCTTTTCCATGCTTTTCCTCGTTTGTTCCTAGGAGCAGACCTGTGATGTGGGTGCCAGAATTCCCATTTTCCAGATGAGGGAACTGAAGCTCTGAGAGGTTACATCAGCTAGCTGAGTTCACACAGCTAGTAGACATCAGAGCCTCCATCTGAACTTGAATTTCCAGCTCCAAAGGCATGCTTTTTCCCTTGGGCTGAATGGCCTTTGCAAGATACAAGCCCAGATAGCAGCGTAAGATAGTAATCACCTTACCCCAGCCACTGTGCAGTGATTCTGTAATCAACACCCTAATCCCTGTGCAATCTTCTCCTCAGGCCCCACAGCCTAAAATGCTCTCTTTCCAGGATAGATCCTGGCCTGGGCTCAAGGCTCAGCTCGGAGCTGCCCCAGGCTCACCCCTGCTTAGGAAGACCAAGGAGGCAGCACCTCCAGTTAGCATATGGCAGATCAGCTGCTGGGGCCCAAGGGTGACTCAGGGCGGTCCCTGTGGAGGAGTGGGCTTCCCAGGCGATGTGTGAGGCACACAGCCACAGTCATTTCCCAAGATCCTGCCTGTGCCAGCGGCATCAGTGTGACCACCCGTCCCTTCCACATGTTGCACTCATGGGAACATCCTGTTTCCCTTGGATAAAATGTCTGGGTTGGGAGGGAGGTGGGTGACTTTCAGCCCCGTGGTCTAAGTCCTCCCACCCTTTCCAGTTAAAGGGCCAGTCCCTAGCTGGGCCTACAAGGCTCTAATGCCCCAGCCCCGCCCACCCAGCCGGCTTCTCTCCTCCTCTTCTCCATCCTGCACCCTCGCACTCTCTCCGGCAGTGGAGCTCCATGCAGCCTCCCTGCTGAGCTAGTGCTCACTCACATCTCCATACCTCACCAGGATAGCTTTCTGCCTGGGCTGGTCCTGGACCAGTGCCTCCAACGCTGTGAGACCTGGGTCTGGAGCGTCACCTCCATCAGGAGCCTGCCATGTACCCTTCGTCCTGAATCAGAACCTGCCAATTTGAATGGCTAGCACTCCTGGCCCGCCTCCTTCCTAGCAGCACTGAGCAATTTGGAACTGCCTCCTTGGCTGTGGAACAAGGCTTACACAGAATTGCTGGGCATGTGCACTGGGGATTGCAGAGTCAGACTGCCTGGGTTTATGTCTTTCTCTGGTGGGTCCAGGACGCGTTATTTAGGCTTTCCCTGCTTTAATGTCCTCGTCTGTAAAATGAGGATAATGACATACCTGCTGCTCACAGTTGCCCTGAGGACCCCCTGTGGCCCTTACCTCCCCAGGCCCTCATACTCGGCTCAGGTGTCTGCCTTCCTCACATCTCAGCTGCATTTCCAGGACGCAGCACAGTGCCTGGCACATCGCAAGCCTTCAGTAAATGTCCAGTGAATGAAGCCCATAGTCCTTCAATGTCATTCTGGTTCTTAATGATCCCTCTAAACTGATCTAAGTGGATTAATGTCAGCAGCAGCAGAATTGATATGGCCCGACGCAGCATCCCTCAGGAGCCTTGTAGGCATCTCAAGACTGGCCACACCCCCAAATATGAGTGGGCTCTGGTGTGGTGACTTGGAAACAGGACTGTTCGAGCTCTGTGTCTTGCCAGCATCGAGCTCCTCTCTGCTGAAGAGCTCTGCAGAACTGTGGAACATGATGCAGTCTCTATAACTTGTCCGGGGAAATTTGGGAGAAGGTGCTGCTTTTAGAAACATCCAACCCAGCCGTGGGAGCCCCTGACACAGAAAAGCAGCAGGTGCCATCTTGGCGTGTTCTCTCTCCGCTGACTCCTCTCTCTTGCCTCCCTCCTTCCCTTTTCTAGCTACTATGCTGTCCTGTACCCCATGGTGTACCCCATGAAGATCACAGGGAACCGGGCCGTGATGGCACTCGCCTACATCTGGCTTCACTCATTCATTGGCTGCCTGCCACCCCCTGTTTGGTTGGTCGTCGGTGGAGTTTGACGAGTTCAAGTGGATGTGTGTGGCTGCCTGGCACCGGGGAGCCTGGCTACACGGCCTTCTGGCAGATCTGGTGTGCCCTCTTCCCCTTTCTGGTCATGTTGGTGTGCTATGGCTTCATCTTCCGTGTGGCTAGGGTCAAGGCACGCAAGGTACACTGTGGCACAGTCATCGTGGAGGAGGATGCCCAGAGGACCGGGAGGAGAACTCCAGCACCTCCACCTCCTCTTCAGGCAGTAGGAGGAACGCCTTTCAGGGTGTGGTCTACTCAGCCAACCAGTGCAAAGCCCTCATCACCATCCTGGTGGTCCTCGGTGCCTTCATGGTCACCTGGGGCCCCTACATGGTTGTCATTGCCTCTGAGGCCCTCTGGGGGAAGAGCTCCGTCTCTCCGAGCCTGGAGACTTGGGCCACATGGCTGTCCTTTGCCAGTGCTGTCTGCCACCCCCTGATCTATGGACTCTGGAACAAGACAGTTCGCAAAGAACTACTGGGCATGTGCTTTGGGGACCGGTATTATCGGGAGCCGTTTGTGCAGCGACAGAGGACTTCCAGGCTCTTCAGCATTTCCAACAGGATCACAGGTAACTTGGGCATTATTAGGATAGCCCCTCAGAGGCAGATGAAATCTGTGGTCCTCTCAGCCACTCTCAGGCTGACTGTGGCCATAAGGCTCAAAGCACAGATTTCTTTTGGGAAGAAACATTCCAGAGGCTCCATTGTGATTCCCAGGCAGCTTCCCATTACTTAGCAGCTCATGGCCATGCTGATGAGCCCAGCAGAGCTCCCTGGTGCCCTGGTATGCATCCCAAAAGAATCAGGCAGGGGACACCATGGTCCGGAAATCTGCTTTCTGAAACCCCAGCCATTGGCCCTCTGGTCTCCTGAGTATATATAGTTACTTCTCTCTCTCTTTTTTTTTTTTGAGACAGGGTCTTGCTCTGTTGCCCAGGTTGGAGTGCAGCGGCACAATCTCCATTCACTGCAGCCTCTGCCTCCCTGACTCAGGTGATGGCTGTGCCTCAGTCTCCCGAGCATCTGGGATTATAGGCATGCACCACCACACCCAACTACTTTTTTATGTTTTTATTAGAGACGGGGTTTCACCATGTTAGCCAGGCTGGTCTCAAGCCCCTGACCTCAAGTGATCTGCCCGCCTCGGCCTCCCAAAGTGCTGGGATTACAGGCGTGGGCCACGGCGCCCAGCCCAGAGTTCAGTTACTTCTTTACTAGAGGAGAAAGGATCCAGGCGTTGGCCCAGGCCACCTTCTCCTCTTGGCACGGCCACACCCTTCAGTGTTTCCTCGTCAGCGCTCCCTCCCTCCCTGCCTCAGCCGCCGTCTTCTTCCTCGACCATCCTCTTCCTCACAGATCAGTGGTCTCCTCCCTCCGATGGTCCTGACAGTCCAGGGGGTGTCCGTGCCAACCTTCAGCCCTCTATTGAACATCACTGCCTTGTATGTGCGAGGCTGCTCCTGCCTCTGGTGACTGATCCGGTGTGCACAAGTTTCGGGACACAATCCCACCACCTTTGATGGGACCTGGGAGAATTACTCTAGTTAGGGGTTAGATTTTTTTTTTGTTAAAACTTTGAAATAATTTTAGATTTACAGAAGTACGTGGAAAAACAATACAGAGAATTCCCGTACACCCAGCTTCCTCTAGTGTTACTGTCTTGCAAAACCCATAGCACAGTGATCAGCTCTAAAACGTTAACACTGGGGCAGCGCTGCTAACTACAGACTTGATTCAGGTTTCACCTGTTTCTTCATTAATGTCCTTTGTTTGTCCAAAGATCCAGCTCAGGATCCCATCTTGTCTGAGTCAATCTTTGACAATCGTTTATTCTTCCCTTGTGTTTTATGACATTGACAGCTTTGTAGAGTACTTGTCAGGTATTCTGTAGAGTGCCCCTTAATTTGTGCTCATCTGATGCTTTCTCAGAGGTTATTCATTTTTGGCAAGAATGCTGCAGGGGTGATGTGCCCTTCCTGTACATCATAGCAGGAGGCACATATGCCAGCATGCCTTATTGCTGGTTGTCTTACCCTTGATCTCTCAGTTAAGGTGGCCCCTGTCAGCTTTCTCCGCAGCAAAGCCGCTGGTTTTCCCACTGAATTAGTAATTACAACTGAGGAGGTACTTTAAGATGACGCAAATGCCCTGTTTCCTCTTTGGCCCTCTCCCACTGATTTAGGACCTGTTTGTGGATCTTGCCTCTAGCAGTTTTTACTGTATAGTTTTGAGGTCAAGTAGCTGGATTTAGGGCCAAGTTGAAGGGAGGCCATCACCTGGCCACGCCACTGAAGGAGAGATTTTGAGGACGTTCAGCTCAGAATGCAGTTCTCATCTCTTGCCAGATGACTTTGGGCAACTCCTCAAACCACTCTAGTTAATTTTTCCTCTTCCTGAAATAGAGAGGTCCTCCACTTTTCCTCTCAAGAGGGTGAAAGAAATTATGACTCCTAATTATGAACACCCAGTGGCAATGATGACAGGGGAGCCTTTCCATGTGACGATGAGACACAGCAGCATCACTGATTTATTTCATGGGCTGATGGAGCTTTATTTCCAAGAGAGGAAGGAAGTCTGGGGCTTGTAACCATAGGAGGAAATAAATTTCTCTGTACCTCAGTATTTTAGCCGCTAAAATGCCCACCCCTGCCAGTTACAAGCCCTCATTTTCACATGACTTGTGACCCTGGAGCACATTCAATGTTGGGCTTCATTTCACTCATTAATGTATTAGTCCAGATTTTGTAAAATCACTTGTCTTCTAGGCAAAAAATAATAGATGTTTTCTACATTAATGAAGTTAAAATGAGGAAGGAAAAAACGACAGAAAATGGAGCAGGGGAAGGGTTCGTAGAGCAATAAGAAACACCTGCTTTTTGGGCCAGGCTTTTCCATGCAAGTCACTTGCAAGTGTCCTAGAAGAGCAGGTGAAGCTGTGAGCACAGGCGGAAGCACCAGCTGTGGCTGGTCTGGCACGTCCCCAGCAGCTGGCAGTCTCATCCTCATTTAGGAAAAGCGGGCCTGTGGGATGCTTTTGGGCTGAAGAGCTTGTGGGTACTGAGTCATTGGCCTTTCCAAGGAATGGGAGCTGGGGTGGGGGTAGGGGATGGTTCCTTTTGTTCTTTCCGAAGGTCCTGATCCCCAGGAGGAGGCGGCAGCGTCAGTAAGTCTGAGAACCAAAGCAGAATGTGTTGCCCCAGCCCAGCCACTCACCCTGCACTGTCGATGGCTTTCTGACTGTAGGAGAGAGCCCTGGCCTCTGCCTCATGTCCCTGGTCCCTTTGTCTGAGCCAGGGCTGACCAGAGCCTCTATGGGCTTTGATCTGCGGGCAGATTCTGAAACCCCAATCACTTCCCCTGCCACTGGCTGACCATAGTGTTAACAAGAGGCATGAAGTCTGATCTGATCTGTCTCAAAGTCAGCAAGAAGCAACTTGGAGGCTTTTCTTGGTTCTGTTCCTCCCAATTTGTATGGGCACTTGGAAAGGTTTAACCAAAGAAATCAGTAAATGGAATAAGCTTTCCTAAAAGCAGTGCATATGAACAAAGGCGGAAGAAGAATCCCACACGTTTCTGGAGCTTCCCTGCTGACTTGGATGTCAGGAGTCTCATGGGCACTTGACAGTGTGTCCTTTATATCTAGCAGATTTCAGCCATAATCAGTGGTTCTGGTTCTCTCATTCTCAGAATGAAGAAGTACAAAATCTTAGGCTTTCCCTGGGTGCCAAATGTCACTAGGCCACCAACTATCTTCTGATTGTGAGGTCTCCTTAGCCAATTCCCAAAGGGAAGGTCACTTAGGAATGTAGATCTCTGGACTTCCTGGAGGTTGCCACGCAGCGCCACCATGTGGCCGATAGGTCAGCCCTGTGTGGACATTGCTAAATGCTAAAATGCTACCATGTGATCTTAGCACTAATCCAAAGCTGACTGGTGGCTGCTGATGATGGGAGCCAAGAAGGGGCTTCAGGAGAGAGCAGGCAGCCCGTCCACCCGCCCTTCCACTGGCAGACCCTGAACCTTCACTCCAGCCAGGGCTGGAGAGCCCGAGCACCACCCCTCTCCCCAGCCAGGGAGGATGACTGGGGCAGTGTCAGGGGGCACCACCTCCAAACACCGCCCTTATAAGACCCTTGACGCTCCTGTCACTGGGCATAGAGCCTTTCACGTTATCGCCTACGAAGCACAGTGACTTAAGAGGGGGAAAATGCCTCGCTCCAGGTCCTTCCTGAGGAGGGCCTGGTTTGAGGGCGGGGAGGGTGACCCCAGAGCCTTTGTACTCCCTTGCCTTCCTAAGTTTCTTTGCTGGTGGCCCCTAGAGGTCTTCTAGTTATCTCAGAGTACCTGCAAATTCATCTCAGAATCATGCCCCTGTTCTTTCAGCTTCTCAGAGCACTGTGACTTTTCCTACCGCATGCCTCTGGAGAGCCGCAAACCTGATCCCCAAGCCTGTGCCTTGTTTTTTTTTTTTTTTTTTTTTGAAGGGTTGGATTGGGCTCAGCCCAGTAAATATATTGTTTCATGTGAACAATCTCGGGGTAATTGTCTCCACCCTCCACTGGTAAATGCTGCATGCACACAGAGGAGAGGGATGCCACCTGGCTGCCCTGTTTCCAGACCTTTAGCTGAGCCACACTGGCCTGGCTCAGACCATGCCTCCCACGGGTGCAGACCAAGACATGTTCCTGGCTTTCACCGCAGCCTCAGAGATGGTGTCCAAAACCCACTGTGGCTTTAGCCGTCCCAGCTGGCAGGGAATGGCCCCCACATGCTCTGCTCCCTAAGCCAGGCCTCCTGTTGAACAGTCATGTTCCCAGGCTGAGACCATGGTGGGATGGTCATGTGCAGGGGAGAGAATCGGGTCTTTCTGGTCCCAGCTCCCTACACCAACCCCCAGTCGAGGGGAAGGCCCATTGCAAAAGCAGTAGTCCCAAAAGCAGTGAGAGGGAAGTTCTGAGAAGCCTGCTGTGGCCGCCCCTCCCTCCCACACCATGTCCTCCTTGGCTCCAGGGAAGAATGGAGAAAGTGCACTCTATTGCCTTGTAACCTCTGAAGAATTAGGGTAGAATGAAGGAATGGGGTCTCCTCCTGTCTGTGAGTGTGTCATAAAATACAAGAGTGTCCTTTATGGCAGATCACAAAATCTGCCAGACAGTAGACCTTCATGAGATCTGAGGAGTGTGACTTCTTGTGCTTTATTTTTAATTCCTAAGAGCGTTTTGTTATCTCCACGTTCCCCTTTCCATAGCCTGCAGCTCTTGTTTTAATGGATTCTTTATTTTCCTAACATTCTGAGGATGCCTCATTGTAATATGTTTTGCTTTCTTAAGCTCCCTGCATTGAATCCTCTGAAGTCCATTTTCTTTTCTTTTTCCCCACTCTTTTTCCCTCTCTCTCTTTTTTTTTTGGAGATAAAGTCTGGAGTGCAGTGGCACAATCTCTGCTCACTGAAACCTCCACCTCCTGCGTTTAAGTGATTCTCCTGCCTCAGCCTCCCGAGTAGCTGGGACAACAGGTGCGTGCCACCACGCCCAACTAATTTTTGTACTTTTAGTGGAGACGAGTTTCTACCATGTTGGCCAGGATGGTCTCGATCTCCTGACCTCATGATTCACATGCCTCAGCCTCCCAAAGTGCTGTGACTATAGGTGTGAGCCACCACCCTGGCCCAAAACTTTAAAAATTTCTCCCCTTCACCTCTAATAACGAGGCCCTAGAAAGCCACAGGAAGCCCTGGGCCGTGGGGGTGCAGGCAGGCTTCCTGACTGTGGTGGGTCTGGCAGGGCCGTTTCACAGGCGCCGGGATGATCTCGGTGCTGCCCGGCTTTCTTCTGGGCTTGGTGGATTTTCCCAGGGGAAGAGTTCTCCAGACTCCAGCCCAGGTTAAGTGGGACTGGGGCTCAGGGGCGCCCACTATTTAATACGGAAATTTCCCACAATTCCCTCAGTTTCTAGTGTGTGGCTTCTGCTGTGGCCGTGCCCGGGGCTCACTCTCTCCTCTCCCCTCAACACTGGGGTCTGGCACCCGAGGCCCAGCCTGGGGAAGAGCAGTGGCAGGGACAGCTGCTTCTTGTGGAGACTTTGTCTCCTGGCCCACCAACCCCTCACCTGTTTGAGCTTTCGGAGCCTCGTGAAGCCTCTGCCTCGTCCCCAGACCTCCCCGTCGCCAACCTGAGTTCTCTATTCCAGGTCAGCTCACCACTCTCACCCGTCTGCTTTCCAGCTTACAAAAATTCTCCCCTTCTTTAAGAGTGTAAGCCTTTTAAAAAAATCCTCTTTGGTAATTCAAGTAGGATTTCAGGAGGTCAGTGTGGGGGATGAACGTCCATCTTTAACAGCAAGATCTCACCTCGCATTTTCCCTCCCGCCTGCCCTGGTGTTTGGTTCTGTCTTTTCTGTTTTGGATTTTGCTCCCTGGCCCTCTATCATCACCTTGGTGGTGTTTGACGTTGTTAGGAGAGTTCCCCTTTGGGGGCACCCACTGAGTGCTGCTGACACGGGGGGACAGAAAAGGGCTCGAGCTGGGAGGGGAGCAGCTAAGGGCTCCTATCTTTCAGGGAGTGGAGAGTAAGTTTTGCAAGGGAGGAGGGCAAGAGATGGGTCTGTGGGGAAGCCCGAGGCTCGGCCCCTCTTTGCAGGGTGTGATTGTGTTGTCAATGCCAATTTTGCCTTTCAGACCTCGGCCTGTCCCCGCACCTCACGGCGCTCATGGCGGGCGGTCAGCCCTTGGGGCACAGCAGCAGCACGGGGGACACTGGCTTCAGCTGCTCCCCAGGACTCAGGTAACCTGCGTGCTTTTTTCAGCTCTCGCCTGTCGGCCTGTCGCTGGTGGAGGGGCATTTCCCACAGGGGGTGGGAGGTGAGAAGTGGGTTTCCAGTCCTGGCTTTGACTTCTCAGCTTTCCTGTGTCTCGGTTTCCTCCTCTACAAAATGGGGCTCTCAGTTCCTGTTGTCTCTGCCGCACGGTGTTATTGGGGGGGTTGAAAGTGAGCGAAAGCCCTTGCAAAGTTAAAACGAGAAATGACTGTGATGATAATAACCACAGCCCAGACAGGCCCTGGAGTCAGCCTGCCCGGTCTTCAGTCTCCGGCTGGTTTTTTACGAGCTGTGTTATCTCAAGCAAGTTGCATGATCTCCTCCTAAACCCCCAGCTTTCCCCATCTGCAAAATGGGGGTACTAATCTCCCCTCACAGGGCAGCTGTGAGAACTGAGAGACCTAATGAATGTGAAGCACTCGTCTTGTTCTTGGCACAGAGGGGGGCTCTCCCCCTTGCCTTGTCGCCTCACTCCGTGTCCGTTGGCGTGAAACTCAGTCTCCCTGTAGAACGCATCTCCACCACAAATCCTGCGGGGCACAAGCCCAGGGCTGCTCCTCGTCTGAGCAGTCAGCTTCCAGGCATTAGAGCCATGGTGCCATGGAGGTGGGGGAGGTAGGGAAGTGGGGTGGAGAGGGAGGTGGGGGAGGTGGGAGATAGGGAGGTGGGGGAGGTGGGGGAGGTGGGAGGTAGGGAGGTGGGGAAGTGGGTGGTGGGGGGAGGTGGGGAGGTGGTAGGGGGAGGTGGGGATGTGGAGGTGGGGAGATGAAGAGGTGGGGAGGTGGGGAGATGAAGAGGTGGGGAGGTGGGGGGAGTTGGGGAAGTGGGGTGGCAGGGGAGGTGGAGAAGGTGGGAAGGTGGGGGGAGGGGAGGTAGGGGAGGTGGGAAGGTGGGGGAAGAAAGTCTCTGTCACTGCCCAGGCCACTTCCCCCGTTCCCAGACAACTAAAGGGATCCAGAGGTGCTGCGACATTCATTCAGCACACAGTTGCCACGTCCCTGACATGGCCAGACCCTGTGCCAGGTGCTGGGGGCACAGTGGTGAACTGCCACTGTTGTGGAGGATTCAGTTCATAAAAGATTGAACTGTAAAGTATATAAAGATTGTAAAGTATACCATACAATTCTCGTTGAATGGTATACTTTAAATGAGTCAGTTACATGGCGTGCGAATTACATCTCTATAAAACAGTTTTCGAAAGACAATGAACGTGTGGAGAGCTGTGAAACGGGAAGCCAGAGTGGTGGGGGAACCTGTGGGCGCTATGAGTAGGGGAGTTAGAGAGGCTGCTCTGAGCAGGTCATGTTGAAAGCTGAAGCAAATGTGGGAGATGCCCCAGGGCAAGGAGTGAGGGGGATAGCATTGCAGGCAGAACAAAGAGCATGGGCTGGGAGCAGTGGCTCAAGCCTGTAATCCCAGTACTTTGGGAGGCTGAGGTGGTTGGATCATATGAGGTCAGGAGTTTGAGACTAGCCTGACCAACAGGGTGAAACCCCATCTCTACTAAAAATACAAAATTAGCCTGGTGTAGTGGGCTTGCCTGTAATCTCAGCTACCCAGGAGGCTGAGGCAGGAGAATTGCTTAAACCCGGGAGGCAGAGGTAGTAGTAAGCCAAGTTTGTGCCATTACATTCCAGCCTAGGCAACAAGGGCAAAACTCAAGAAAGAGAGGGAGGGAGGGAGGGAGGGAGGGAAGAAGGAAGGAAGGAAGGAAGGAAGGAAGGAAGGAGGGAGGGAAGGGAGTGAGAGTGAGAGTGAGAGAGTGAGAGTGAGAGAGAGAGAGAGAGAGAGAGAGATCGATCAAGCATGGGCTTCGGGGCCTACAGACCTGGTGTGAGTCTCAGCCCTGCCCTTTGTTCGCTGTGTCCTTATCAGAAATGACAGCCATCGATTTAGCCCCTGCTGTGTGCAAGCACTGATGTTTACATGTCTCAACTCAAAATCCCCACAACTCCGGGAGGTAGATTGACTGACCAACCCCCCGGTTTACAGACGTGGAAAGATACTGAGGCATTAAATAACCCGCCAGTGATCCTAGGCCTGTCCGACCCCAGCCTGTGTGTTTAACCACCGTATTCTACCTCCCAAGGGACTGTTTCTCCTGTCTGTCGGGTAATCACACCTCTGCGAGGTGCTCTGAAACAGAATCTGAAGAGCTCCAGGCTTCCCTTTCTTCATTTTCTGAGCTTCAAGGCCTTGATGGATTGAAACCTGGAAGCTAAGAACAGGGCTGGATCTGACACTGGTCCTGGGGTCTGCCCACCTATCTCTAGTAGGACTTCCCTGACCTTCTGCCTTTATTTCCCCACTTTTTAGGGGTATATTTGTCAATTACTTTTTGATCCCCAAAGAACTCTACATTTTTGGAGCTTTAAATGTTTATTTAGTACACCATATTTTAACTATGGTGATAGAAATTCAGACTGTAAGAAGAATGACTCGGAATATAAACTTCCTTTTAATAGGACCCTCTCCTCGACTCTGCCCTTCGCACGTCCCTTCCATGCCGGGCTGGCAGATGCCACACTTCTGGGTCTGGTCACTGTGGCACATAGCCCCCTACCTCACATAAGTTGGCTGCGTTTATTTTTTTTTTGGATGGCTGAAGCAGCCTCACTGGCTGTCTGCAAACTCCCTGCAATAGGATGGCAGGCGGGCGTTTCTTGGGCAAATGCTGCGGGGCAGTCAGCTGCGCTTGATTATGGGTTTGGAGAAGGGGAGGAAGGGGTGCTGAGAGGGGGGGCAGAGGCCAGGACTTTGGACTGTAGTTATATATGCGCAGTCTGCCGTTGTTCTAGGGACAGATGTGATGCTGCTTGAGGACTACACGTCTGATGACAGCCCTCCCGCTCACTGCACTTGCCCACCCAAGAGAAGGAGCTCGGTGACATTTGAGGATGAAGTGGAACAAATTAAAGGTTGGTTTCTGTGACTGATTGCTTCAAGAAAACAGAGGTAAACCAAAATGATCTTAGGACAATTCCTTGGCTGTCGCCGGCCCCCAGCATGGTACATACCAGGGCTCCATCCCTTTGCCCACTGCCTGGTTACTCCCAGCCCTGCTTGTCTCACCTGAGTCCTTAGGCACCCAGCTCTCAGAGCAGGCAGCATCAAAGGCTGGGCACGCGATGGCTGTCAGGCTACACCCACACACACACACACACACACACACACACACACACACACACACACACACACACACACACACACACACACACACGTGTTCACACATAGCCCAGATCCTGGGTGAGATGTGGTTATAACTACCTGCTCTCCCTAAGCCTCAGTTCCCTCCTGTGGAAAATGAGACAATGGCCCAGTGAGTGTATCTGATTTCCTGGAGGCCGAGGCTGCCATCTTCCTTGTCCGTTGCTCCTAAGGCAGTGACGGCCCTTGGGTGCTGTGAGGAGAATGAGCTCTGCTGCAGCCCAGTCCGTACATTTCCCCCTCCCCATCTCTTCCCCACGCACCCCCAGCACTGTTGTTTACTCTGGAACTTGGAATTCGTTTTCCATCCAGACATGCTGATTAGGAGAGTGACAAGAGCCATCCAGACGCCAGCATGACCGGCTGTGGATGTGGTGGAGGCCAGGGGCTGTACGACATCAGGAGGCTCTTCAGAAATGTTGAAAATGGAAATAAATAGGGGCACCGTCAGAGTTTTAGGTTCGTGATTAATCCCATCTCTTCTCCACACCCCTCCCTGAGTTCAGAATGATGGAGAGATCCAGAGGTCAGAGTGGGTAATAGATCATTCGCTTCACTGGCAAAGCAGATTCTAGAACAGAGCTTGGGCCAGCAGCCTCATGGGCTTTGTAATATATTGTCCTTCTATAGCAAAAAATGAACCGAATGCACCCCAATGCCCCAGCCCATGTAGGGCCACACTTGCCCATCACTCCTGCTTTGTGGGGGTGGCAGCTCCAACAGCACCCTCCCAGCAGGGACCCCTGCCATGAGCGAGTGGCAGGGCAGAGAGCGGCCAGAGGTCCCTCCATCTTTCCCTCTTGGAAAGTGGGGTACAGGTTGCTTACTCTCCAGAAAATGTAAGGAGGAGAGGACACATTGTTCCGCCAAAACGTGCAGAGGAAATAGGCAGTGAGTTAACAGGCACAGGGTGTGAAATTGAAGGGCCCCTCCCTCTCTGCCTTCTGTTCATGTTAGTTTCAGGGCTCCTAATCCTGGGAGGGGTCTTGAACCTGTAATGTCACATCCAGCCTTGAGGTTCTGCATGGGGAATCTCTGAGTGAATATGGAGAGGAGAGAGGTGACATTAGGGCTTGCGGAAGCCTATGGACATAGATACTACACTGCTTCAGGGAGCTGAAAGGCCCCAATACGCTTTCAAAGATGTGAAAATGTTGATTAGCATTACTAGAAAGTATTTATCAAGTCTTTACCATGAGCCAGACGTAGGGCAAACATGTTAGAATTATCTCCGTTAGTTATCACAGTAACCCTATGGAGTAAGAGCTGTCTTATTATCTTCTCTTTACAGATGAGGAAACTGAAGCTAGATTAAATATTTTTTCCAAGGTTGCCCAGGTAGGAAGTCAGGGAGCCAAAGCTTTTGGCCTAGGAACGCCCTCACCTGCGGTTTGCCTCCCTCCCTGGGGTGGTGGAGCAGCAGCAGGCTTGTCCCCAAGGTAGTCCCCAGGACTGGCTCCTCAGCTGACTTTTTTTTCTTCCTTCTCCCTCAGAAACTGCCAAGAACTCGATTCTTCATGTGAAAGCTGAGGTACACAAGTCGCTGGACAGTTATGCAACCAGCTTGGCCAAAGCCATTGAGGCTGAAGCCAAAATCAACTTATTTGGGGGAGGAGGCTTTGCCAGGGGTCTTGCTAACAGCACGGACTGTCCCAGGGGCTGGCTTCGGGGGGCCGCCGAGGCAGCAGAACTCTTGCGAGTCAGAGGCTGCAGCTGCAGAGCATCGAAGAAGGGGATGTTTCAGCTGCTGAGCAGAGATGAAGGCCTGGGCTGCCCTGGGGGCTGCAGCCTGAGAGGCCGGCCCGAAGAGGAGTTCCCATCACCGTCTGTGCCATGGCCTTGGGAGCACGTCACTGTGTACAGGTGGCCACACACAGGGAAGGAGCAACATCTGGTGTGCAGCCACCAGGACAAGGACTGACAATAATGTCTACAGTCCACGCTTCAGCGTTTCCAGAGACCACGTGAGCTTCTTTTAGGTCCCAGTGATGGGACCAGAAGCATCTAAAGCAAAACAAACAAAACATAGAGAGATGTGGCCGTGGCTTTCTGGGAGGTGGGCCACGGGAGGACCAGAGATGGAGGGCTTGGAAGGACATCCCCCACATGCATCATTTCCTATTCTTCACACCTGTGTGCTGGGAGTCCAGCCGTGCACTGTGCCAGAGCCCTTAGGAGAACCCTCTCAGTGTACTGTGGAGGATGGCACAACGCTTCTTCCCGATGACACACAACCGTCCTGGTGCTTCTGCATGGTTGATGCGGGCAATGTGGGACCCTGAGTTCTAGACCCACTGGTCCGAAGAGAGCGCACCCAGGAGCAGAGCGCTTCGGAGCAGCCCTCAGCGGCGCCACCTGCTGGTGCTAGTAGGGGGCAGCCACAGGCCTCCTGAGGACGGGTCCACCCTGCCCACTTCCCTACTGACAAGTTCTTTGTATTTCAAAAGGGAGAAACCACTATAAAAGACAGGAGGAAGGGCAGATACTAGGTGTTTCGTTCCAGAATTTAAAAAACATCCATTTAAGACGCACAACTGTTTTACCAGGACTGCATGGGACTAGTGAAAAGCACAGCCAGGAAGTAGAGAAACTTATTTGTTTACATGGGAAAGCCTAATTAGATAGATAGACTGTGTGTGTGATGTGTGAGTGACCGATGAAAATACAGCTGGCCTCGGTTCCGCAGGGCACACTCCTGAAAGCAAGTTACTATTCTTACAAGCCTGGCGTAAAATAAGATAGAAGCCCTGGACTCGGAGCCAGGAACTGTGTTATTGGCCCATCTCTGTCTTCGTGTGCGCTTGTCATTTGGGACATCCTGTCACGTCTCTAGGTTCCCTATAAAGTGGGAAAAGGCGTGGGGAGTTGGTTTGGTCTCCAAGAGCATTTCCAGCTCTGATCTTGGTGTTGTCTGGATTTGTAAAGCAGAGATAGAAAAACACAAAGCAGACCAACGGACCGACCTTTGTATAACTCTGGAATGTGGTTGCTGATGTACGTGTGAAGTGCGGCCAGATCGGGGTTCTGTGGCCTTGTCTGCCCTGCCCGCTGGAGCACAGTCTGGATAGAATGCCAGCCACCAAGATGCGTGAGGGGGCAGGGCCCCCACCTCAGAAGGGGAAGCACAGGCATGGAATTGGGATGGTTGGACCTCTCTTCTCCTCCCTTTGAGTTGGAACAGCAGCTGACGTTTGGTCCTGGAGTTGTTGCTGTGATGACTGGGGAAGCCACTGGATCTCCTCGTGCGTCCGCCCTTCAGCCTGCGTGAATAAATAAGTTCAGGATTTCTCTGCTTTAGTTGGCAGAAGGTAGATTCCAAGGAGATCTTGCTGGCTGCTAAGAGGCAGCTATTCTAGAAAGTGAATTACCCTTGTGGTGTTTTCTTTGGGGCCTAGCTGGCTCCTGGTGAGGTAGTGTCTCTGTGCTGTGTGGCAGAAACCAATGGTTAGCTGGTTCCCTGGTCTGCAGTTTATGAAAGACCTTTCATGAGGCCTAGAGTCTTGCTACCTGTGATGATGGAACTCAACAACTATTCCAGGTCACCTGGGTGCCAGGCGCTGGCCTAGCTTCTGGAAGGGAGTGGGAAGGTGCAGAGGGCAGGTTCACCTGTGCAGGTCAGACACTCCGCTTCCATTACTGAATGGCATTGCTAAGTCTGCATGTGGTTCACGTTTTCCATATATATTCTCTGTATATATTTTTTCTAGTACTTGTCTAGCTTCTGAAGGGACCATATTCCTGATCAGGTAGTGTACACAGAGGTGGAACAGGGCAGAGAGACCTTTATCTCTAGGATGGGTTGCTGGTTAGGTGTAGGCATACTTCAGTGCAGCCACTTGGCTTTGAAACCGGAGGATGGAGAAAGCTCCCCTGGCTGGACTAGATTGGGCTCCAGGGAAAGAACCCTCAGACAGCCTCCCACTCCCCCACTGACCCCACACTAGCTGGGATATAATAGAATTTAATCTAAATAAATCTAGAAATACTGCATTTCACAAAAGGATTCACTGTATTTCCCTTTTTTTAAAATATATATATTTTACTGAGGTCCAATTCATTTAGTTATCTACCAGACACTGCACATACACTGTGTGCAAAGCACCCGGCTAGGCTCTGTAGGCAAAACCACTGAAGTGCGCACTCTGATTTAGGGAGCAGGACCTGGAGGATACCGATTCTAATAACTAGCAAAGTCAAGTAGCAGTTATAGAAGTGTGGTTTCAGAGGGAGGTGGATGTTTCCAACTGCGGAGTTAGGGATGGCTCCGTGAGGTAGGTGACAGTTTGAGCTAAGTCTTGGAGGATGTTTGGCAGCTAGAATCATATTTTTCATATTCAGGAATTCAAATTTGCCTTTATTTAGTTAGAGAGAGAGAAGGGGTGGGTGGGGGGAGAAGGAAAGAGAATTTTCACACACTCTGAATTTCCCGAGAGGCATTTTTGAGGATATCTGCCATTAGTGCAGAAGGTCAAAGCCCCAAGTGCCCCCACTAAACCCTGGCTCATTAGCTGTAAACTGCTGTGCAGTGGCACCTGCAGCCTTCCTGATGATGGGACCACATGGACAGCAGCACATGAAACATTTTGCTACTTAACTAGCTTCAACACCTCAGTCCCGTGTCTCCTGGTTTTGACATGACCACATTTAGAGCTGCTGCCCATCTCTGTTTCTTTCACTGAGATATCTGCCTTACTGGGTCCCTGTGCTATGCCAGAGATACCAGGTTTGGGGTAGATTTGACCCAGAAGGCATTGGGAGTCCCACATTACAGAGCACACCCACAGCTCAGCACAGCCATTTCCCCGGCCAGAGGCACCAAGACTAAACTTCAGGCCCTTAGACACTAGGTGGCAGCGGTGTGGCTGTGCAGAGCTAAAGATGAACCCGAGCGCTTTTTTGCCTCTGGCTGAGCGCTCTTGTTTTGAATTCCTTTGCCTTCATCGAGTAGTCCACGGCCTTGGTGACCAAGGACCACCTGGCTAGCCTGCTTACATGCATGACCCCATCCAGGTTCACAGGTCTTGCCACTGAGTGATGTTAGATAGATCACTGCTCCTGGAGAAGCAGAGTTGAGGCGTGTAAGACGAGGGCAATCTGGTGCCCATGTTCCTTGATTCTCATTTGAAGAGCTACCCTGTGGTCTTTCTGTAAACAAGTGAGCAACCAGTGAGACTAAATATTTGCAATAGACAGGCTAAGGAATTTGGGTTCAGACAGGAGAGGGAGGAAAAGTGCTTTGATACAATGACAGATTATGATCCTGACAATAGCCTCTTAGATACCTGCAGATTAGACATGTCTCTGGATGAACCACAAGATACGCTCACGACACATGTTCGGCCTTGAGCCCTGGCTGTGTCCTGTCTGGAAGGAACTGTGAGGATGGTGTGGCTATAAAGAGGGGACAGTGAGCTGGCATGTGAGTGCCTACTGTGGGCCTGACCTGTTTGACCTTTGAGTGCCTGTGATGTGCTAGGTGCTGTGTTAGGTACTCCCAAACGGCTTCTCTCATTTCACTGCAGTGCAGATGTGACATAGCGGGGATGGTGAAGACATAGGTATGGTTAAGTCGTGAGTTCAGACCCTGCACTTCCACTTATTAGCTGCGTGTTTTTAAGCAAGTCACGTGGTATTTTCTGCCTGAGTTTCCTCATCTTTGAAATTTGGTCATGTGTTTCTGTATGGAGACACACAGAATAGAGGGAGGCCTCCGTCGCAGGGTGATTGTCTGGACGCTATGGGGAAATACTGGAAAGCCTGCAGCACAGTGCCTGAGGTGCAGCTGAAGCTGAGCCACTGGTGTTTCTTCACAGTCTCTCTGTGGGGAGGGTGTATTTTTGTTATACAGGGATCTCTATAATGCAGTGAGAATCTTCAAAGAGAACTGCTATCCTAGATGGGAGTGTTAAAGGTTGTTGCCATGGGAATTGTCATATTTGTTGCAAAGCAAGGAAGGACTTTTGGGAAAGCAGGGACGTGGCGAGGAAGAGAAGGCGATAGAGAGGAGAGAGGAAAGGCTAAGCAGCATCTGGAACCTGAAAGGTCTAAGGGGAGACGAAATGAGATTTTCTATTAAAAATGTCTATGCCACTGGCCTGTTTGTATAAAAATAAAATAATTCTAATTTGTCCTGAATGACTATCAAAGATGATCAAACCCCCAGGGCCTGGTGTAGCATTCCAAATCATAGCACAAATACAGCTTGACCTTCCTTACAGTCCAGAAGGGACATTCTCCCTGAGAAATGCCCTTGACTGCTGAGGACAGCTCTGTTCTGTAGTGACAGAGTGAATGCCTGGCTGTGGCTCTTGGGTTCACAGAATCCCTAACCCTCCAAGCCCCTAAGAGGCAAGGCAGGGATGCTACTCACAATATATGCAGAACCCCAGATGGAGCCTGTGGAGAGAGAGGAAATCACCATCTTCACCCTAGGCAAAGGAGAATGGTTGTGATCAGCCATATGTGCCTGTGAGAAGGAGCAGAGCCATATTGTCCTTGTGGGTTGGGAGAGGGGATACAGAATCCAAGGAAATTGTCTGAGGTCTCAAGCCAGACTCAGAGCTAACTCCAGGTCTTGGCCAAATGGCTGAGAAAAGCAAGGAGCCAGTCTTACAGGTCAAGGAAGATGAGGGATAGTTCAGTTATCAATATCATAAAACAGGCCAGCAGGGCTTTATTAGGTAGGTAGAACTACTGTAAACCAAGGATCATGGGAGATACTAATATCTGCTGGCCAGACCTAAAAAATACTGAAAGCCCAAGGAAAGTGACTGGACTCACTGGAAAGTATCTAACAAATACTTTGGATTGTAAAGTATTTCCAGTACATTGAAGATTCCTTTGAAAATATCAAAGCACAAACTCAAATCTGCACAAGATTATAAAGAGCACAATTTTGGTCATTGTTGTTCTTAGGAGAACGTTACACAAAGCTGTGTTCATTTCCCTCAGCAAGCATTTTCCTGGAAAACATTAATAGCTTAAGAATCAAATGCCACTTTTGTTTTTCCTTTTTTCACTAGTTTGAAATACCACAAATCACAGATGAGTCATCCCTCCCAGAGGAAAAGACAGTCTAGGGAGAATCACAGGCCTGGGCAGACAAGGCCACGCCGAGAGCAGGAGGAACCTGCATGCTTAAGGGACGAAGTACTGTGCTGTGTTCTGATAATGGACCACTGGATACAGAAATGGTTAAAAACCAACCTTCGAAAAACAAAAAACCCAAGCTAATCCTGAAATATATTTAACTTGAAGTCTTTGGATTAAGATTAAAAAATGTTTAGGATTATTATAAATCAGTATTTATAAACAAGCAAACGTGTATTTAGAATTGTTTACCTGATTAAATATGTTTTTGGTATGTGTATAGCTGTGGAAATGGTGAATTTGTACTTGTGGCCTGTGGATTTTGTTGAGTGCCTTTGCCTTTCTCCCATTTCTTCCATTGCCATTGGCAATAGGCAGCCATATCCCTACTGCTAACCTCCCTTCCCATGGGCTAAAACGAGGGACACTGAGCAGAAAGGGGTGGATGGCTGCAGAATTGGTGGGGAAGTGCCCCTACCAGTCACCTGGAAATACTCATCCATGCATTTTTCATCAGTTCCTCCAAGGCAATTAAATTCAGAGTACTGTTTAAATGACCTACTTATCACCATGCCCAAGAAATACTCTTAACCCAAGGTTTTTAAAGGAGCTATGCCCTGTCTGTCTTCTCATCTACAGATATATTCTCTATCCCATAATCAAAGTCAAAGAGGGCAAGAGGGCAGATTGTTACCACTGAGACTCAGAAACACCTCAGGGCATGAAACCCACCTTTTCCTGACCCCCTCACCTGCCACCACTGAAATTTCCTTTATCTGAGCCGATGGTGGTCCTCAGGTCCAGTCTGTGAGCTTTCTGGGGTTCTCTGACACACACCCGATCTTGGAAGCAGCCAGCACTTGTGAATTCTGCCTCTGTAGATGTCTCTCTCTTTGTGCCTCCTGACGGCTTGTCTGGCTTGTCCTGCTTCTGAGCAATATACACCACCAAAATTCTGCAAAATCGCTGTGGGTGGGGGACCCAGTTCATTTAACAAATACTTTTTTAAAAAATAATTTTTAGAGCAGTTTTAGATTCACAGCAAAACTGAGCAAAAGTACGGAGTTCCCATAGCCCCTCCCTCCCCCATCAACATCCTGCACCTAAGCAGATGAATACCATTTTTATGAGTTACTCCTTCCCCCCCACTGAGTCCTCCAGTATCCGCTCTCCTGTCAATTTCCCAGCACCCAGCTATAGCACATCCCTCTTACCGTCTTATGGCTTACAGTCATCTTTTCAGTTACCCTGTATAACAGCCCATCAATCTTATGACTTCATCTTGCCCTAACATAGCCCCTGTGACACAAGTAGGGCAAATATGACCACCCCCGCTTTCGAGAGGGAACAAACCCAGAGAAGTCAGATGGCTTGAGCAAGGTACATAACTGAAAACCAGAAACGAAGACCCCTGCACTTCCCAGAAGTCATGAAGTGACCTCGGTTGGCTAAAGCTCTGATTTCTTTACCCTCTTGACCATTTACCACGTTTCCTAATGTGGATACATATGTGACTTTGTCAAGCTGGATGTTGAAGTCCAGTTGAACCTACTGAGCTTATTAAGTAATAACCTACTGCAGTTATTTTTCCTCTATACAAAAAGCTAACCCATCCTCTCAGCAGCAGGTGTCTCTGGCTGTGGAGGAGAGATCCCTGTTCTCCATATGGGAGAGGGATGCCCTGCTTGGCTACTGACTGAGTGACTAGTCTGAGACCAGTTGTGGCTCAGCCAGAGAGATATTATATCTTACCCTCAGTATCTAAACTTTGTCCTTTCTCTCCAAGATACTTAGATTCCTGAAAGTAATAGGAACCCTTCAACTATCTGCTAATTAAGCAATAAGAGATGTATTACTTTCAACAAAAAAGGGCAGCTGTTACAGCACAAACACTAAAAGCATCAACAGACAGGGGCCCAGGTTTAAGATGACCATGGCAAACCATCAGATTTGCATTTGCTCCGGTCTCTTTCAGCCACTGTGTATACTCACCAGTGGTATATCTACTTCCAGAGTGTGATCAAAAGCTAGAGCTCAAGGCTGGTGCTGATGGTGATAGATAAGCTGTCATATGATCCACAGCTCTGACCTTGACAACGCCAACATTTTCTTTCTTGTATCAGTGTTATAATTTCGGCAGCACTAAATGGCTGTTTCAAGATGGGCTCAATGATCAGTCTGGCATGTAACTCAATGTCTTCTCCAGCTGCTGGCTGGAGATGACAACAGGGGGTAAAAATAAAGTATAGTTGACCTTTGAACAACACAGGTTTGAACTACCTAGAGCCACCTACATGTGGATTTCCTCTGCCATCCCTGAGACAGCAAGACCAACGCCTCCCTCTTCTTCAGCCTACTCAACATGAGGACCTTTATGATGACCCACTCTTCCACTTAGTGAACAGTAAATATATTTTCTCTTCCTTACGATTTTCTTAATAACACTTTCTTTTCTGTAGCTTACTTTATTGTAAGAGTATAGCATATAATACATATAATACACAAAATATGTGTTAATTGACCATGTTATCAGTAAGGCTTGTGATCAACAGGCTGTTACTCGTCAAGTTTTTGGGGAATCAACAGCTATACATCGATCTTCACCTGTGAAGGGGCTGCTGCCACTAACCCCTGGGTTGTTCAAGGGTCAGCTGTATCTTGGAAAGAGAAATGAAGAAAGTCCTTCTATGTGATTCTATACCACGTAAGTAAAAAAGGAAAAAGTTGTTAAATGTAGAAAATTTAGAAAAATAGTCCTCGTATGCTGCAGGAGAAAGCAGGGCATTAAATAAAAAGTCAAATTCAGGGTATCTTAAAACAACCAATTTCTTTAATTAGAAAGCAACAAACATGCAAATGGCAAGTGTAGAAATTTATTTGAACCAACATTTTCACTATGATGAAGATTATTCTTCAACATTGATCCAAGCTCCCACATCTGAAGGTTAGGGAAAATATTGCACTTCGCATTTTCTAGCACTCCTCATACACGGCAAAAAGTTTTAAAAACATTCTGCTAGGTTTGTTTTATACAATCTCCCAAATTCATGCACACAATCATTCCAAACCAATGTTAGGTTATCCCAAAAAAAGGGAAAAACTCCAAAAACCATAACCTTAAAATTGCACTAAAGCTCTGTAAAGAAAAAAATATAATAAATGTCTTATACAAATTTCAGAACATTTAAGTGCTTGCCAAAAAGAGTTTATTATTCCTCATCCTCATTTTCATTCTCTTGACCAGAGCCTTCTGATCTGTCACCCTCCAACCGGTCTGGAAACAGATAAGAGAATTGCAAAGAGAAATACTTTTAGTAATTACAATTATAAATATTTTTCAATGCCTTCTATTTAAAACTGGTTAAAAATCAGTTCACCACTATGTGTGGATGTTTTTTAGAGGCAAATAAAAAGAGTAAATAAAACACAGTATTATTAGCTTTGATTATGCATGGCATTCTAAAACATAAATATGAAAAAGAAACCCACTCCTAAAATCTTGATATATTATGTTCTGCTGCAGTGGCTTTCAAACAGTGTTCTTTGGAGTCTAGGTTTCTAAGGAGGTACATCAGGTGCTGTAAAGGGGAGTGAGAAGGAGACTGTGTGAGAGAAAATGTGTGGACCACTGTGAGGGGATTTGTGTAATTCTGTTTGTAAAAAGATTTTTTTTAAATTAAATACTATGTTCCAGGCATTGTGCTAAAAACTGAGATACAATGGTGACCAAAACAGATTTAAGTTTCTGGTCTCAAGGAGCTTATTTGGGTTAAATGCTTAAGTGAAAATAAACTTACAAACTGGTGACGACAGTATGCTCTCTCAAGTTTTCATGATTTACACTTGCTATTCCTCTGCTTGGGATATTTTTGCCCAGTTCTTTAGTTATAAAGGTTCTTACTCATCTCAATACAACTATTATCCCCTTTGTGAAACTTCTCCTGAACTTTTCCAAACAGGCTGTCTGCGGAATTATGAATTCCCTCCTCCACATCCTAGAATATCTTGTATGAACTTCATAATGATGATCCTAATTGCAGTAATAGTTGTTTGCACGTCTTCCTGCAGACCAGACTGTGAGTTCCCAGGAGGAAGGAATTACTTCTTTTTATCTTTATATTCTCAGAGCCTAGTATAGGATGTTCAATGAAGGCTTACTGAATAAATGAATATAAGTTTTATGAAGGTAAGAGACATTACATTAGGGTATTATGAAGAAGAAAACAGCATAAAATCACTCCCACCACTGAGATGGAACTAGGATGTTTCTGCCCCAGAAACATTTCCCCACAGTAACATGGAAAATATTAAGGTTAAGCATAAGGAAAACAGTTCAGTCCTACTGTCAACAGCAAGAGAAGATTGAATTCTGAGATTTTATTTATTACCTACAGAGGCTTAACGCTCCCATTGGATCCTAGATCAATAGTACCAGGAACAGTATACAGGAAGGGACCATATGCTCCTTTTAATTGTTTAATTGTCCAAGTGAATTAGATTAAATCTCCTCTATGCCAACTGTAATCCAATGTCAAACCAATGAGATAATGTATATGTATAAGATTTATACCCTTAATTATACAAATGTAGCTGTAAGTATTCAATACATGTTTATAAAATAAATGAACAAAATAAGATTTGAATAGACCCTTATAGATCAGTAAGGAATTTAAACACAGTGGAAGGACTTCTGACCAATAAAAGGCTACCTAAGAAGGATATTAGTATAAAAAAATTACATTGTATTCATTGTGTGATACTTTCAAGAGAGAACAAAACATTAAGTTGCTATTCTACTTAAGCAGGGATGAGGAATGGGAATCCTGAGTATGACTGAATACATTCAAGAAACCTATTCTGTCATGTGAGCAGAGCATGACGGAGCAGTAACGGCCTACTTCAAAGCTGGCAGGCTTCTTACACAAATTTCTTCTGGTTGTCACATTATAAACACGATAAAAAGAGAGTTAAGAAAAAATGTCACAGTCTTTAAATCAGGGAGTTTGCAGTAGAGGTTAGACTTCTGCACTCAGAGGCACACAATAAAGAGACAAATGAGGGCCAAGAGTCTTGTACGACAGGTCACAGGATAAGTGACAGTGGCTTCTGGAATGAGGAAGGCAGAACAGCTGTTCTCTCCTCAAATCCAATTCATTTAACTGATCCATAGTCATCTCTCCCAGAATGTAAGCGCAGCTTCTCAAAATAAATTAAATCTTCTGTTCATGAAATGCTACTGAAGTAGTAAGGCTGCAAAGCCGTTAAACACTTACACAAATCTCTGGTTGGCAATTATAGACTAGAAGGTCTGAAGAACAGTGTGTTCTTTTAAATAAAAACTGGAACTAAGAATCACTTCTATGTATACTGTTTATCAAAAGTAGGCAATGCCAAATTGCTTTTGTAAATAGGGTTTACATTTGTAGAAAGGTTCCTTTTATTCTGTTAGAATATTTCTTCAGGAAATTATTTTTGGCTGGGGAAGATATGATATGAAGAGATACTGAGTTTGCTGCAGGGGGAGGGAAAGAAGATAAGAAAAAAAGTCCCCAAAGGAAATCTGTGTTCCACAAAAAATACTATTGTTTTATTTTCCAGGCTATCCTCTGCAAATAATTTATTTCCTTTCTTTAAAAAAAGAAATAACACAAACTAATTGTTAACTAGAGATTTGGTATTAGATGTGCACTTATTTACCAGATTATTCAGTATTTGTTGAGCAACTACTATGTGGTAAGCACTGTTTTCGGGGGCCTAAAGACCCAGCTGCAAATTAAGACAAACTGGGTTTCTGCTCTTTATAAGCTTATTCTCTAAGGAGGAAGACAGACAACAAGCAAGACACCACCTGTATTTTTCTCCTCCAATCTGTCATAAGACAATAAAGAAAGAAATTAAAACTTAAGAGTGATAAGTACTTGAGGAAAATAAGGCAATGAACAAAGAATGACTAAGTGAGAGGGGAGATATGAGAAGACACAGAAAGCAACTTTAGATTGGGTGACTCGGGAAGGCTTTTCTAAGGAGGTCGTATAGGAGCTGAGACCTCAATTGTATGTGAAGTTCTGGGGGGCAAAACTGGGCAGAGAACAACCAGTGAAAAGGTCCTAAATGTGCTAATAAGCTTGATGAGTGTGAGGAAGAGAGGCCAGTATGGCTAAATGTAGTGAGCTAAGAAAAAAAGGGAGACTGAGTGGAAGTCAGAGGTAGGCAGGATATACATCATGCAAGACCTTGTAGGCCAGAGTAAGAAGTCTGGGTTTTATTTTAAGAGCAATAGGGAGTCCCTGAAAATTTTAAGAGAGGGTGATATCTAATTTACGTTTTTAAAAGGTGGTCAGCAGACAACAGCCCATTGGCAAATCCAGCCCACTGCCTGTTTTTGTTTTTGTTTGAGATAGAGTCTCACTCTGTCACCTAGGCTGGATTGTAGTGGCGCAATCTTGGCTCACTGCAACCTCCACCTCCTGGGTTCAAGTGACTCCCCTGCCTCAGCCTCCCAAGTAGCTGGGATTACAGGTGTGTACCACCATGCGTGGCTAATTTTTGTATTTTTTACGGGGTTTTGCCACATTGGCCAGGCTGGTCTTGAATTCCTGACCTCAGGTTGATTCACCTGCCTCAGCCTCCCAAAGTGCTGAGATTTTAGGCATGAGCCACTACACGTGGCTCTGTTTTTAGCAATTAAGTTTTATTAGAACAGAGCCATACCTATTCATTTACATACGGTCTATGGGTGTTTTTGCATTACAATGGCAGAGCTGAGTGGTTACAACAGAAACCATATGTGGCTATTAACCAAAAAATTAACTCATTTTGAAAGAATCCCTCTGGCTGCTGTGTGAAAATCAGACTGTATGAGGACAAGAGGAGTAGAATCAGGGTTAACAAGGGTATATAAATATTAAGTCTATTCTGGAGTAAAGTTAGCATCACTTGCTGATGGACTCACTCTGTGAATCATTTAACAAATGATTGTGATCTCAACAGGATGGTAGACTCTGCAAACCCATGACAGAGAAACGACGACTATCTGTGCCAAGATCCAGAGGTACAATGGGAAGAGTGTCAAGAGATAATGCATGGTTTTGTAAGACATGTTAATACATTTGGACTCTACTCTAAGAACATGTGTAGGCAAAGGAGAATTTTAAGCAGGGCAGTAAAGTGATTCTAAGACATTCCAGAAGCGTCTAGAATGATCCATGCACACCATTGCCATCTTTCCAAAGTCTCTTAAAGCTTCCAGATATGTCAGAACTGCCTTTCCATCTCAAGAAGTGGCCACTAGACTAGCAGTCTTTATTGCATTATTCATGAGATTAACTTTGGTTGCTTTTTAAAAATGTAGAAGCTCGATCTCTATCCAGATAAAATGAACCAGAATCTTTAGCAGGTGGGACCTAGGCATCTGTAGTTTTTTAAAGCCCTACAGGTGATTTGAAGAGGGCCGTTCATTAAAAATCACAGCTCCAATAGAAAGAAACTTGTCTCCTATCTATTCCCTGGACTTCCTAGGAAGCCTTCTGCACTAACGGATGAGCCGAGAGATACCTTGTGGGTACCATATGCTTATGTGATCCAAGTCCAAACTCTCTTGAATATGCACATATTATTGTACTTGGACTGCTGGATAGGGGAGGAGGACACTGGATAGGGGGAAGAAAAGAGTGGTTGACTAACTGACCCCTCAAATAACTAGATATCTTAAGGATAAGGGCAACAGAAATATAACTCTTGGGCACCTTATTCTATCTAGTCTTTTGTATAAGAGAAGCAAGAAGATAAGCTCATTAAACCAACTAGAAATTGTCTTTTTGATTGCAGGCAAAAAGAAATGAAAGAAAGAGAATTTTTATATTATACAACATCTTATCTAATTCTAAAACCAAAGAGGGATGGTAGTAGCTATTAGCTAACCAACACTGGCACATTAGCACCTGTTTAAAACAGATTTTTGTGCAACTGGAAGGAGAATTAATTTTCTACTGGAAAACCACTGAGGAAGAGCCAACCATTAGATAAGAGCAAGCACGTTTTAGGTGTTATTACCAGTAAATGTTTTTCTTGTTTTAAAATGCTGCTTCCTCAAATGCGAAATGCAAATGGATGAATTTTAACAGTTACTTGCTGTTATTGAACAAACTGTATTTTTAAAAAGTTACAGTGTTATTACCATTTATAACACAGGAACCCAAAGAAGTATTGCAAAAATATTTTGTTGGTCTACTAACATTTTTTGTTTACATTCCAGGCTTATTTTTTGTTGTTGTTTTCACCATTTGAAGTTTTCCCTCTTTCCTGATAATAGTTAATATTTATAATTTGAGGGTTATTTTCTAATTCTTTTAATTACAAACATACAGGTCTTTCAATTTTTCAGATGTGCTACACTTTCTCTCCTCTAGGGCTTAGAAAAATGCTATATGCTGTATACTTTGTGTAGAATACTCGTCTCTCCATTCCCCACTCTCTCTGAGGAAGTGATATTTAATGTACTGCTTACGTAGTTCTTATAGTAAGAAGTTATCCTAACAGAGTGAGGATGGGAGGGGACAGCACAATTATAAAAACTCTGAGGTGGGGAAAGTTTGGTGTATCCCCAAAATCAAAGAGGGCCAGTGTGGATGGAGTAGTCACAGAAGAAAATAATGCTGTAAATCATCTAGAACAGTTTGAGATCAGATCATTCAGAGGTCTACCTGTCGTATGAATGATCTGAATATATTCCTGTAAGTGAAATTAATAGGTCAAAGGCGAGTAAGGGCTTGGAAGCTAATTTCAAATTCTGGCTTTAACATTTATCAGTTGTGTGACTTGGGCTAAGTTATTACAAATAGTCTACTTTGTAAAGGATTGGAGCTAAATGAGGATAAAGCTGTGAAATAATTAGTAAGCCCGATACATTGTAGTTACTCTATAAACGGCAGCTATTATTATTAGATGATAGACAATACCAAACATATGGAGAGACACTTATGAAATCAGTGAAGAGTGATAAACACTCTTTTGTTTGATAAATATATTTTGCTTATAATAAATACTAGACCTTTTGTCATAAATTAGTCAATTCCTTCTTGAACATTAGTTGTAATATATTTATTTTTATGTATCTGTGGTACTGCACCTCAGAGTTTATCTAAAACAAAAAAATATTGGAAAAACAAACTGAGGTATCTGTTTCATTTCTTAGCATGTCACATTTATTTTTGTCTGGGCTATGACTGATTTTCAACAAATCTACTGTTAAAGTATATGCACTAGAATACATCTTAAGGTTTATGGTATGGTCCTGTACTCTAAGAAACAGCAGCTGATAAAGAGTTTTTATGTGACTCTGGTCTCTTCATTTTGGCCATTTTTCAATAAATGTAGCTCATGAGTAACTAAGTTACTGTGCTAAGACCAAACATAAACAGAAATCCTAGTTCAGAAGTTAAGCTACCTTCATTTTGTTATATTAAAAAAATATATAAACCCCTTTAAAGTGGATCTTAAATAATAATATGTTTTTCAAATATAAAAATGATTTTCGTAGCATGCTGAAAGTTCCTACCAGCTCGGATATGATTCAGTGAAGCCAACATCCTCAACATGAAAGAGGCTGGAACTGTAATGGTGTTTCTAGTCTCTTCCAGCATGAGTTCATTTCGCGTTATAACCTACAAGGCAAGTTAAACAATCATATCAAAGATCATGGAGTAACTGTACCTTTTCCTTGAAGATCAGGCAAACAGCAAACAATTAGCAGGTACCAGGGAGGAATTACTTCACTCTTTATGCATCTGATGTCTCTATTTCTGCCTTAAGTCCATTCAATGCCAAATAATCACAGTAACTTGCATTTAGAGGAGGAAGATCAGAGACACAACTCTTTCAATTGGCAGAAAAACAAAGGTCAAACTTTGAGGCTACTTAAAACATTCAAGAATTTAATTTAGCTCTTATTTGCCATTTGTTTCTCTACTTTGTTGGCTCCTTGTTCTCCCTATAAGAGAACTGATAATTTTGGTGATGCAACACAATTCAATTATTATCCATGGGCCACTTGAATCCCTTGAGAAGATGTTACCTTGACTGAGGCAGCGTAGTCTTGAAAAATAAATTTTTTGCCAAGGGTTAACAAGGAAATGAGTCTTAAGTAACAAGAATAGGATTACTTGAATATCCATGAACATCCAGAGATCCAATATGGAACCATGAGCAAAGGAAAAAAGTGGAAAAGAAAAATCATGGCAAAGGAAAAAAAGGATGGAAGAAAGAGTATGAGAGGAAGAGAAAGCTGCTACCCTGATCAATGGTTCCCCAATAATGAAATAATAAATTCCCAACTTGTTAGGGTGTCCCACAGGGCCCTTTATAATCTTACCCTCACCCACCTGTTTAGTTTGATTGAACTACTTTTGTGTATGTGCATGTTCCAGGCACACTGATGGTTCATTTACCCTCTCATGCCTTGGCACATGCCGATCCTTCTATCTCAAGTGCTCCTTTGCTCCCTGTCTGTCTGGTGAACTATTCTCTTTCTGTCCAATTCTTATTTCTTCTGTGAAGACCTCTCCTTCCCATCTATCCCATTTACAAATACAGCTGTTCCAAAATACTGTGGGCTTCAGAAACACTATGTGTCTATCTCTGACTGACACAGATCCCACTACAGTATGTTCTAGTTATTTACATTTTCTTTCCCATTACACTCTGAGGGTAGGGCTTTATCTTTTAAACCCAGCATCACATTTAACATACATCAAGTGTTTTATAAGTGTCTATTCAATGAGTGAAAGTATACATGGGAATTGTGCTACGAACAGTCAGTGTTAGTCTAGAGCAGTGGTTTTCCAATTTACTAACATTTTTAGCAATGGATTCTCTCATTTTCATAAGAAATAGTATATGAGAACCCACAAATAAAAACCCTGATTGAAGGTGGGGAATAAAGGCCCAGAGTTATGCCTTGCTGTCATCCACCTTCCCTCTCCCAATCCCAGAAGAAATACAGAACTCCAAAGAACTCAGGCTGAAAAAATACTGTTTTAAACAAGCTTAAAAAAAATCTTAAAATATAATGATAAAGGAAAAGATTCTCCAATCATTTGTTCTGCTATATACTAATTCTGAAAGAGAAAACTCCATTTCCTTTTTAAAAAGAACTCAAAATGGAAAAATAGCTGTACTCAAAATGAAAAAACATGTATGCTTTTGGAGAAAACAGCTATAACAAAATTATTTTCTTAAAAGGACAGAATTTTTTGTGTGTGATTCTTTATTGTAATAACATGAATAGTCAAATCTATTTTTCTTAAACTACTATACACCTAATCTGGTATTACTGATGATCAATATTATAATTAGTAAGCTACCATTTTGATTTTACCTCCCTAGTATTACAGACATACTTTTATCTTAATTTTTCTTTTTCTTAAAATTTGACCTCCTTAACTGCATTAACTTGTTTCATGTTAGCAACTCATAAAAAACTGTTTTAATTTTTCTTAGGGAAGCATTTTAGGAACAAATTGAAATATGGTCTATAGTAGGTATAATAAAAATCTTACTTCATCAGCAAGTTTTCGGTTAAAAATCCTTGACTCTTCTAATGGTGACCAGATCTTTATGTCATAATCTATGCCAGATGAGGCTAAAACTAGAAATAAAATTTACATATTAATATGAAGCCTAGAAACATGCCATTAATTCAGAGACGTGGTTATGTTATGCATATATGTGTATATATATAGCAAAAACTGAACTTGAACAGCAATTGTATGCTATACATTTAACTGTTAATTGAAAATAGTATTTTGACAAGTTCCTGAAAGTTATCCTAGAACATAATTTTAAGACCATGTTGAAGTCACTCAAATTCATTGTTGAAGTCACTTATTCATTGTTGTCTTATGAGATATGTGGGCAATTTCAAACAGAAGACAAGAGCAATGCTCTTTTGCTCTAATAAATTAATTCAGATATGTGAAGACTAAAAATGACTGGATGTTCAATTTGGATAAACAGTGAAAAGTTCAGTCACACTAAACCTCTTACGACTTGTAAAACTTAGAAGAAATATTGGGAGAATAAACTTTTTAACTTATTTTCTTTTACTTTGTGCACAAAGCAAATTATAGGTGTCTGAAGCTCAAGTACAGCTATAATTGACTAGTGGTGCCTAGTAAGAAAATTTGAATTATTCTTATATTATTAACAACTAAAAAAAAAAAAAACAATTTTGTATGACTGATGAGTCATACAAATGATTTCTAGCCCTTATCTTAGAAAAGATATCTTACTTGGGTCAAACGGATGTGGCTGCAGGCAGTTTACCACATGATTATCAGCTTCCAGAAGCATCAAATGTTCAGCAGTGTGCCGATCCCAGATGAAAATGTGGCCACAGTCAGAACCACTCATTACAAAGTTAGCACCCCAGAAATTGGCTTCTTTTATCTAAGGGTTAAAAAATTATTTAAAAATTCAAATCAAGTTATTAAAACAAAGATTTATGCTATTCTTACTTTTTTTTTATTTTTCATGGTTTTGTTTTGTTTTTTATTCTTACATTGTTAAAAAACTGGATTAGAAAATAGTAAAATAAAAATTGATGGCTGGGGGCAGTGGCTGACACTGGTAATCCCAGCACTATAGGAGCCAAGGCTCAGGAGGACTGCCTAGGCTCAGGACTTTGAGACTAGCCTGGGCAACAAAGCGAGATCCCCCTCACTATAAAAAAAAAAATTGACAAAAGTCTGCCTTCTAGCTTGTTTAAATTAAGATAGAAATTCATTAGCAAGGGTAAGATGGCAGTAAGTAATGGAAAATCCCCTGTAAGAATAGGGACTTTGCTTTGTTCAGTATTATATTTACAGCACCTGAAACAGTAATTGGAATACAATAGGTGCTTAATTATTAACTGCTAAATGAATGAATAGGATTTCTGGGTTTTGGACAGTACAATGATAATTTATATATATGTTGTTGAACTGTCCAAAAATTGTGCCAATTTAGCTTTATAAGACAATGAAATAATTCACAGAAAAGGAAATCACTGTCTTTTGTATTTTGCTTTAGAGCAAAAGAATAGAAAGCACTAATTTTTTCATTAGCTATTACAAGTTAACATAACTGAGAAAGATAGGAACATATTTACTTTTATGAAGCAGAATCAAAGGCATATGGTATTTGGAACAGTTATAATGACACGTTTAAATGAATGCACATGAGTGAAACATCAAAAATCTTTGTATTTCAAACGAGGTTTTAAAAATTTTTATCTGCAGCTGCTACTTTGCCATTTTTGGTACTCGCACAAAAGAGGGGAGGCAATTTTATTATTTGAGCTACTGCTACATTTACTTATCTTCTCTCTTCTCATTCTTTCCCCTAATTATCTTAATACTAACTTTTAGGCAATAAAATGAAAGAAATAGAAACTGGTTACTTCTATAATAATGAGTAGCCTTTTAAAAATGAGTAAATCGTTACTAGTAATGATAGTTATAGAAAGAGCTAATTACTTCCCCACCCCCAAAGTTAATTTTTTTTTTACCTAGATCCTAAAGAAAGGAAGACACAAATTCATCAGCAAAGGTAATCAGTATATATGGATTAAAACTGATTCTGTAGATACTTTCTGATGATGCAATGAATATGAAGAGAACAACACTTTCCAGATATGAAGGGATCAGAGTAACAGTTATATTAGTCATCTCAAAAAATTTTCTTATTAAGTAGTTAACATTACATGGAAACCTGTAGTTTTAAAAACTACAAAAGATCTTAGAGATCTTTCTGGTCTATTCTTATTTCATCTGGTAAGTCACTAAAACAAATTTTCACTTGTCAATCTTAAAAATGGGTAGAAAGTGGCCTGACTATATTTTGCAATCAACTTATAAATCCAAATCCTTCTCCCCAAAACTAATAAAGGATGCTAACACGAGCTAAAAAAAAAAAAAAAAAAAAAAAAAGTCTACCAGAAACTTTTCAGGTAGATAGCAAATGTGAGAGAGAAAAAAAAGCAATGATTACTAGAAATTTTTTTAATCTGTATTTTTTTAGTAGAGTATTCTTGTAAAAAATAATGGTCTTTCACAATATATTATAGGACTAAAAGAACCATGTTGGATAAAGAGATAACTGAAGATTCAATAGTGTAATACTGAAATCTCACTGGCAATATATGAAGATAAATTATTATGGAAAAGATTCATAGCATGAAACTGCAATTTCACCAAAGAATGCCAAGAACATCTGGTACCATTGTCCTGGAGTTGCGATGGCCTTTATAAACCATTTTTACTAATGGCCTTCTAATGTTCAAAGTATCCAATTCTTCCATTTCTTTTCTTTCCTTTCTCCGCCTGAAGAACTCCTGAATACGGGCAACAGCAGAGCGTCTATGAATTACATATTAAAAAACGAAAATAAATAAAAACATTGACAAAGAATAGTAAGAAACTTATTAAAATATAGTAAGTCTAGGAAATACATAAACACATTATCTCAGTAAGGCACCCCCAACCAAAAGCATAAAAAGGCAGACACAACAGTGAGACATCAGACTAGTTGAGTTACTACAACAAAGTATTTTAGTTAAGAGATCACTTAGAAATTTGGTACTAGATTAAAAGTAAAGGAAATCGCATGCGGCACACTAGTTTTTAAAGGGCTATTTTATAAAAACATAATACAGACAAAATTCATGTGCAATTTTACTACAAATATAACAAATTTTATCCAACATTCTTTCTCCTCTTCTCCACGTTAAGAAAATGCATAAAGAGAAATGAAAAGAAACAAAGGGTAACATAAAATAGCAGTGAATAAACTTCTAGTTTGAGATTTTAATTAAAATATTGTTTAAAGATGTTCCAAAAATAGACTACTCTAAGTAAAAAGAATAAATATTAATACATAAGCAATAAAACAAAGACCTTCAAGTAGCATCTTCTTTATGGACTCCATATTAAGGATTTAGAACTAATGAAGCAGATTTTACTCCCCTAGGAAATGATTTGGTGACAGAACTGGGACTGAAGAACAAATGACTCTTAAAAACTGATTTAAGTATTAGAAGAAATTTCTCCTAACACATGATATTACTTAATAATTTTGTCAGTTTGAATTCATTTAAAATATTATATTTTGATATATAATAGACCAAACGTCCATAATCTTTAAAAAGTTTACAAATCAGTAAGAAAAACGGATCTTATAACCCTTAAATAGATAAAAAGATGTTCAGTCTCACTAATAATAGGATAAAAACAAAAAACTAATCTATTTTTATGTTTATTAGATTGAAAAGATTTTTATGTATATCAGAGTGGTAAGAGTTCAGGAAAACAGGCATTACTGAGAGGAGTTTGAAAGTGCTTTTTACACATAAAAAAGATACTGTACCTAAACTTTTTACTGAAATATAACACATATACAGGAAAGTTGAAAATCATAAGGTAAAAAGCTCAATGAATTTTTGCAAGTGAAACAGGCCCACATAATCAGCACCAGTACTGAGACAGTATAACCGGAATTCCTGAGGTCTCCTAAGTGCCCCATTTCCATCATTACTGTTCCTTTAAAGGAAATCCTTATTCTGACTTTTGATATCATGGATTAATTTTGCCTGCTTGTGAACTTTAATTAAGTGGAATAATACATTACACTTTTTTAATGTCTAGCTTCTTTAGCTCAAAATTATGTTTGTAAGATTCATCCATGTTGTACTTAGCTGTAGTTCATTCTTTTTGCTGCAGAGTATTACTTGGTATAAATATATTAATATATATTTATTCATTCTACTATTGGTGGACATTGGGTTATTAACATTTTTGATTACTAATATTAGGCTACTCTTCACATCTGTGTATGTCTTTTGGTGAACTATGTACATATTTATATTTGATGTATACCTAGAAGAGGAGCTGCTGGACCTCAGTATGTGCACAATGTTCTGCTTTAACAGATACTCCCAAAGTGAAGATCTATTTGTAGTTTTCCAAAGTGGCTGTATAAATTTACACTCCCACCCATAGTGTAAAGTTCCAGTAAAATATATTTTTGAGGAGAAATTAAATAATATAAGCTGTGACTCAGCAATTTAACTTTTAAAAATGTATATTGTAAAACTTAAATATGTAAATATATAAATTTTTTTTTCACTGCACAACTGTAATTGAGAAAGATTGGAAATAATCTAAATATTCATATAAAAGAATAGGCTAAATAAATTATGGCACATTCATATAATGGAATACTTATGCAACCATTAGAAAGGATATGAATGATCCATAAACAACCACATGAAAGATATCAATATTATATTGCTAAATCTAAAATACAGGCTAAAGAATAATTCATAGAATAAAATTATATATGCATAGAAAGGGTTTGGAAAGGTGGACACTAAATTGTGACTAACAATTTTTAAAATAATTATGTAACAATTATATACTTCTACTTTCATAATAAAAAGATATTTACTTTTTCATAAAATAAAATGGTAAACTTTAAATTATATAGACTTACTTAAAAAGTGTTTTAAAAACTTTTTTCTATGCTAAGTATATCAAAGAAAAAGGAATCTCCACATACATTTTAAAGTTAGATATAGTTAGAAACTCCCAGAAAAGCTGACATGTTTAGTTTATCTCTTTCTGATTGGGAGGTGAGAATGGGAAGGGTAGAGAGGTCAAATGTTCTCGAAAGAGACATACTTAAAAGACATATGCTTGGATCTTTCTCATTTTTCTGAAGTGGAAGAAAAAGGAACAATGAATCAGTTACAAATATGTGATTAGCAAGAAATCAATAAAGAAAAAACTCTTGCTAAGAAAGTAGAGTTATAGGTAGCAGAGGAAATAATTGTGTTGCTAAGCCAAAGGACATAAGAGCTATAAATGGGAAGAAAAATTATGTGACAAAAATTTAGATGGCAGCTCATCCTTTTTTTTTAAAAAAAAATCACCCAGGCTGGAGTGCAGTGGTAGGATCTCACCTCACTGCAATTTCTGCCTCCCAGGTTCAAGCAATTCTCCTGCCTCAGCCTCCCAAGTAGCTGGAACTACAGGTCTGCACCACCATGCCTGGCTAATTTGTGTATCTGTAGTAGAGATAGGATTTCACCATGTTAGCCAGGATGGTCTTGTACTCCTGACCTCAAGTGATCCATCCACCTAAAATTCCCAAAGTGCTGGGATTACAGGCATGAGTCACCGTGCTCAGCTTCAAATCATTTAAAACAAGATATATGGACAAAATTAATGCTGTATTAGTAAATGAGGTGGTAATAATTATGAATAATAATGAGAACTATATCAAAGCATAAATGTTCATTTAAAAAGTATGCTCTAGGCAAGGCAGGGTGGCTCATCCCAGTAATCCCAGCTACTCAAGAGTCTGAAGCAGGAGGGCAGCCTGGGCAACAGAGTAAGATCCCATGGGCATGGTGGTACACACCTGCGGTCCCTGCTATTTGGGAGGCTGAGGTGGGAGGATGGCTTGAGCCCAGCAGTTCCAGGATGCAGTGAGCTAAGATCATGCCATGTATTCCAGCCTGGGTGACAAAACAAGGACCCATCTCTTAAAACAATAACAAAAACCGAAACTCAAAAAAATCTATACGCCAATTAATGCAAATAATAGAAAAGGAATGTGGCTGGATATATAATCATATGCAAGTTACCTGCATTTCTAAATATCAGCAGGGGACAATTAGCATAAATTTTAAAAGGAATGCATTTATAACAGCAACAAAAAGTGTCTTCAAGTTATAAAAAATATGTGTAAAACCTGGTCACAGAAAATTATAAAATGTTACTGAAAGACATTTTGTAAAGGCCTAGGCTGAGCACAGCAGCTCACACATATAATCCCAGCAGTTTCGGAGGCTAAAATAGGAGGATCCCTTGAGCTTAGGAGTTTGAAACCAGGCTGGGCAACATAGTGAGAACCCATCTCTACAAAAAAATAAAAAATAAGCCAGGGGTGTTGGAACATGTCTGTGGTCCCAGTTACTTGGGAAGCTGAGGTGGGAGGATTGCTGGAGTCCAGGAGGTTGAAACTAAATTGAGCCATGATCATGCCAGGCACTCTCGCCTGGGTGATAGAGCAAGACCTTGTCTCAAGGAAAAAAGAAAAAAAGGCCTAAATAAATGTAGACATAACTTTGTACTGTAAAGATAATCAATTTTCACCCAAATTTATTTTATAGATTTATTACAACTATAAGCATATTCTGATGACTTCTTTGTAGAACTTAAAAAGTTGATTATAAAATCAACCAAAGGACAAAGAACAGCCAAAATCCTTCTGAAAAAAAATAAGGAAGTGTCTTGCCTTAGCAGACATTACAATTTATTATAAAGCTATAATAATTACAAAACTATGGTACTTACAGAGATAAACTGTCTGATGAAACAAAACAGCCTAGAGACAGATCTGTGTTACATAAATCTGTGTAACATGACATAGGTATGATAGCAGATCACTGGGAAAATTCAACATTTCATAAATGAACAGGGGGAAAAGACTGGCTATTTAAATGGGGCAGGGGAAAGTTTCACACATACATTATAAACAAAAATCGGTTCCAAATAAATTAGTAATTTAAATGTCAAAGGTAAAACATTCTAGGAAAAGGAAATATAGGTAAATTTTAAAATTCCAGGGTAGGTAAGCATTTTGTAAATAAAAAAAAGTGATAAGCATAAAAGATTGATAAAATTTAACTACATGAAAATTAAAAATGGTTCATTAGAAAACAGCCTAAAGACTGAAAAAAAATTATAAAATGGAAAACATATGTGTACACTAATACGTAATAGTGGATTAGCATAAAAATGCATTAATAATTCTTATAAATCAATAAGGAAAAGAAAAACAACTCAATTATAACAACCCAGTTGAAAACAAGATCAGGGCTGGGCACAGTGGTTCACGCTTGTAACCCCAGCACTTTGGGAGGCCAAGACAGGTGGATCACCTGAGGTCAGGAGTTCGACAACAGCCTAGCTAACGTGGTAAAACTCCGTCACTACTAAAAATACAGAAATTAGCCAGGTGTGGTGGCAGGCGCCTGTAATCTCAGCCACTCGGGAGGTTGAGGCAGGAGAATCGCTTGAACCCAGGAGGCAGAGGTTGCAGTGAGCTGAGATCGTGCCACTGCATTCCAGCCTTGGCAACAGCACAAAACTCTTGTCTCAAAAAAAAAGAAAAAAGAAAACCAGATCAAGCTGAAAACCATGAGATGCTTAATGTTATTTGTAAATTGGGCAATGAGGATCTAGACCATGAGATATTACTGTAAACAAATCAATTAGAAAAATTAAGATATGTGACAATGAAAATCAGTGATGTGGATAAACACGATTTTGAAAAAATACTGTTAAATATATTTAATTTACACTCTCACTTTAGAAAACAATTTTAAATTATTTTGTAAATGGTCTATTCCTGGGTGTATACCCAAGAATATCTTTGTATCAGGAGAAATATTTCAGAATGTTCAAAGCAGCAATGTTAATGATACCAAAGACTAGAAACAACCTAAATGTCCATTAATGGGAAAGTGGATAAATTATATAGTCAAACATGGATTATTAGATAGCAGTGAAAATGCTTCGGTAAGAGCTACATATAACATGGATGAATCACAGTAAGATAATATTTGAGAAAAGAGTCCCAGTCTTGTATACAGTATGACATCATTTTTATGTAAAGTTCAAAAGTGGGTAAAAAATGTGTTTTGACATTTATATGTTTATGTTTTGTTTTTTTAAAGCAAGGCATGATAAACATAACCTTAGGCCGCTGGTTACCACTGGTGTGGTAGGCAGACGGACAGAATAGGGAGGACAGGTAGATTTAAGTTAAACAGCGAGTGTTTTAGTTCTTGGGTTGGTTGGTGGGCTCATGGGGAAAGAAAGAAAAGAAAGAAAAGAAAAGAAAGAAGGAAAGAAAGAGAGAGAGAGGGAGGGAGGAGGGAAGGAAAGAAAGAAAGAAAAAAAAAAAAAGAAAGAGAGACAGAGAAAAGGAGCCAAGTCTGAACTAACAATGATAGTGAGTCACAAACCAAGAATTATAAAAATACAGTTCTCCCCCTTCCTCAGATTAGATTAGGGGTCCTAAACACTCTCAAAGCCCAGCCAAGCTCTGTCAACGGAATTACCGTCTTGGAACTACGTATATGTATCTGAGTATCCCACTGAACTGAGAGCTCAAGGAGCGTAGGCGTTGTGTTTTCATTATCACCAGCACCCATAAGGGTATCTAGTACATAACAGGTTTATTAAAGTAACAAATAATAGGTAAAAAATTGATTATCCAGGAATTTCAAAGCAACAATAAAACAGCTCAAAGTATCAGTTATTATTCTATTTGGAAGAAACATTTAATGGAGAAAAAGGCACAGCAAATCTGACGGATGTACAACTAACCTAAGAAAAAAAACCTAGACTCCTGATTTTATATTTTATTTTACCATTGCATATTCCAGAAAACCTGTTTCTAAATGGTCAGCAAAATTTCATGAGATAACTCCAAGGTTAAAGTAGGAAGTTATATGAACCAGAAACAGTCTATAAACCCCTTTAAATAGTACTAGTCACATTTAGTAAAAAAAAAAAAAAACAACTAGGCTAAAATATAAGCAGAAATTCATTAAATAACACTAAAAAATATGAATTGCTTTGCCTATCATTTTCAACACTGTAAACCCTTTCATAAAACACCATTACACATAGGCAGAATGGCACAAATTAACTGATATTATAGGTATTATTAAAATACCTTACAAGAAGACAAAGACTTTTTAGGGTGGAAAAAACAGCATAATCAAAGATTAGGAGAGGACAGACTGGGAGTGAAATGACTTAAGTAATTCAGTTACCAAACAAGGTTATTATATAAAGGATACTGTACTATGGAAAGAATACAAGAACATGACTAGAATTATAGCAGGCAAATTCTGAATAAATTTGTAGAAAGAAATTCTTTACTGTGTGAAACACACAGTGAAACACGACAGGGAAATAAAAGATTCCCCCTAGTCCAGGTTTCTAATTCAATACTTGTCTAGAATGTTTAGTTAGAATAATCTGGAAGTAGAGTGTTTCTCAAACTGGGGGATTTTTGTACGTGTTCCACAAAATAGGCTTATGATAAAGTAAGTGTGGAAAATGATGTACTAAATAAAGCTTATAGAGGTTTCTTTGCTGCAAGTATTCTCAGAGGCTTTACTATGCTACAGGTTATTGTGAATCCCAAAATGAGGTATACACAATGTAGTATTTCCCAAATTTTGTGACCACATTGTAGAGTATCAGAACACTTTGGACAAAAGTAACCTTCATCTTCTTAATTCTGTAATTAAATTATTCCATTCAAAAATAAATTGAGTGTGAATTTATTATAAAAAAAAAAACTTGAGCTTGATTTTTTCAATTCAAAGATTGAAGATCTAGGTTCTTACAAATATAGGAAAGCTATCCTCACCATCATCTCCTTCAATAGACGAATTTCTACAACAATTATTACATTTCTATGTCTCTTCTTTCATAGTAGCTATAAAACTTTGCTATAAGAATCAAAGTTGCTAGGGGTATGTGTTAAAGCAGCATTCCCCAGGCACAAATAAGGAAGAAAAAAGATATTAAAAGAATAAATTAGGGCCGGGCGGGGGGGGCCGCCCCCGGGCGCCGCGCGGGGGGGGCCCGCCCGGCGCGGCGCCGGGGCCGGAGGGGGGGGGCCCGGGGCGGGCGGGGGGGCGCGCCCAATAATAAAAAAAAATAATTGGGGGGCGCCCCCCCCCCGTCCCGGCTGCCGCCCGGCCGCGGGAGGGGGGCGGGCCCGCGCCCCCCGGGCGGCGGGGGGCGCGGGGGGGGGGCGGGGGGCCGGGCGGCGGCCGGGGGGGGGGGGGGGTGGGGGGGGGAGAAGAAAAAAAAAAGTAAATTAAATTCCATTTATTTATAGCTCATTGGAAATGCTCATTATAATTCTGAATACCACTGAATATCTTCAGTATATCAAGTTAAAAACCCTAAGTTCTTTTAATTTATACTATGTATACATTTTTCTTATACTGGCTTAGTAGTTCTTAGAAAATAAAATCTCATTAATTTGAACCTTCTTATACAGAATCTGTGATTATTCAGAAAGGGTGAAGCTAAAATTTACATTTAAATTATAAATGTTAAAATGTTTGCAGTCCAACTGAATCCTATAAATAAGAGTCTAGAAAAAATGTTGTTTTTTTTTTAATAAATGTTTTAAGTTCTTTAAAACACACATTTGTTTCATAGTAAAAGCTATATGCTATGGCTTGCATGTCCTCTCTAAAACTCATGGTGAAACTTAATCCCCAATGTGGCAGTATTGAAAGGTAGGGTCTTTAAAAGGTGACTGGATCTTGAAGGCTCTGCTCTCAAGAATTATTAATCCACTTATATGGGTTATCATGACAGTGGGGACTGGTGGCTTTATAAGAGGAGGAAGAGAAGCCTGAGCTTAGCCTCCTCACCGTGTGATTCCCCGCACCACCATGGGATTCTGCAGAGCCCTTGCCAGCAAGAAGGCTCTTACCAGTTGTGACCCTGCAACCTTGGATTTCCCAGCCTCCATACTGTAAAAAATATATTTCTTTTACTTATTAATTACCCAGAAGTACTCTATCATAAGCAACAGGCAAGGAACTAAGATATTATTAACATGTTAGCCTTATCTAGCTTTATCAACAAAAAAGGTCTTTATGTTAGAATTTCTGCCATTTCAACAGATATCTTTACAAGTATCTGAAGTAAGTGAGAGAGATGTATTGCTAGAGAGTATCTTGCTGTTTCTGCTCTTTTATGGGGAGGAAGAAATTTGATTCTTTGCCTTACGATGTATTAGTAACAAAGGTAAGGAACAGCAGGTCTGATGCTGCTATCTTTAGAAGGGTCTGCTTATAAGGCTGGCCCTTGGCTGGTATCTGGGAACTTGACTTTTGGCATGTTCCCTACCTTGCTCTGCCTGCCTGGGAGACAACCCTGCAAGGCCAGCTGGCTTAGACTGTAAAAATAACGTGATTGGTGGTGAACATGTACTTTCCTTCTGGGTCTGGAATTCAGATGACTGCGGTTAGGCACACAGGCAGAGGTTTTCTATATGACCAGCCCTCAGTAAACACCCTGTATTCTGAGTTATAAGCAGGCTTCCCCATGGCAGAAAAACTATACAAGTATTATTATACTTTATTGGGAAGGGAGGTGCACATTCTGAAAGGGAGAATTTTGGAACATTGTGCCTGGATTCTTCCACTCTGTCTGATCTTTATTCTTTGCCATAATAAACCACAGCCATGATTAAAGTGTCTTTGATTCTTCTGAGTCTTTAGAGCAAGCCATCAAATGTGTGGGGGAGGCCGTGGGGACCCCTGAAACAATAATTCATTGGCTTCTCATTCAAGTTTTAGGAAGCATAGAAAGAAGGCAAAAACCCAGATCAAGCAGGGAGATATGAATAAAAATTTATAGTTAGCTAGAGTTTTTGACAAAAAGGTGTCTCTGCCAACTTTTATTTCTGTATGCATGTATGTATTACACTGGCCTTCAAGGTGCTTACATTCTTACATATGAAAACACACAAATATACAATGAACTGTGACAGGTGGTACAGTAGGTGTATATAAGGGCCCATATTTTTGATTAGGGAATATATGGGCCAGGAAAAGTAGCTTAAGATGTTGAAAGATGAGGTGACTCAGATAATGTTGATAGTGATGGGAGGTCTTTTCTGTTAGAGGGTTCAGAGTATATAAAGATATGCTGGATAAGGCAGCATAATGTATTCAGTGACACTCCAAGTATGGCAATGTAGAGAGCATGACCAATTTTTGGCAGTAGGTATAATATCAAGTGCCCTATATACCAGGCAAGGAAGCTGGGTTTGTTTTTTCTTTATATCATAAACAATGCAGAACCGCTGAAAGCAGGAGTAGAGGGAGTTGGAGAACTCCCTCAATAGACCAGGTAAGAGGTGATGAGGTAATAAAAATAGAATGAAGAATCGGAGATGACTGACATTTTATTATTCAAAGAAATATGGTACCTATCATTCAGAGTCTTAGCATCTTATAGTAAAACACATTCCCCAAACATTGTAAGACAGTCCCTAATGAAGACTAGTCATAAGGCAATACATATAAATGTGATAATTTAATTTTTCTAATTTTGTCTATCTTAAGCAGAAGTTTACATTCTTTGAACATCTCCAATTGCTAAAAGGAGAAGCAGAACAAACGTGTTCAGTGGCAGGACAATACTGCCTTATAATTAGAAATTTCTAGCAGATAATCTCTACATAAGAAATAAATGAGGTAGAGAAGAATGAGTCTTACCTCATTCACTCTATAGGGGGGTAACTGTTAAATTTTCTGCTTTACCATTGTTTATCAGTTCAAGACAATCTCCACTTTAGTGTTTTAGCTTTTCTAAAACTCAAAGCATCATGGCACTTTATAGCTGCAATTTTCATTGTAAAAGCAGAAACCTGCTTTGCGTACTTAGGATAAAAAGTATAAATCAGAATATCAAAAAACTCTCAAACAAATTCCATTTTATTGTCATATAATTAATTAGAAAGTGATAGCTAGGCTGGGTGCAGTGGCTCACGCCTATAATCCCAGCACTTTGGAAGCCAAGGTGAAAAGATCACTTGATCTCAGTAGGTCAAGACCAGCCTGGCCAACATGGAGACCAATCCTGTCTCTACTAAAAATACAAAACTTAGCCGGGCATGATGGCAGGCACCTGTAAAATCAGATACTCAGGAGGCTGAGGCAGGAGAAATCACTTGAACTCCGGAGGCAGAGGTTGCAGTGAGTCAGGACTGCCCCACTGCACTCCAGCCTGGGCAACAGAGCAAGACTCTGTCGCAGAAAAAAAAAAAAAAAAACGAAGAAAGTGACTACTAGTAATAATTTGCAAAAAGTTACTTCAAATATACCTTAATGTTAAAACAGCCTAGAAACAACAACACAAAAGCAAAAACAAGTCTGAGACTTGTAGATGAGAATCCTCCTGAGAATGAACCATAACCAAAACTTTCTATGTATCTATGATTTTTTTGGCTTATTTCATGACTTTTGCGTTTTTCATTGGGAACTCTGCAAATTTTACATTTCTGATTGCTGCTATAGGCTTCATGTTCAACTCTGTTTTAGAAACTGATGGTAAATAACAGATATATGCAGCTGGGTGTGGTGGCTTATGCCTGTAATCCCAGCACTTTGGGAGGCCGAGGCAGGTGGATCATGAGGTCAAGAGATCGAGACCACCCTGGCCAACATAATGAAACACCATCTCCACTAAAAAGACAAAAATTAGCCAGGCATGATGGCGTGTGCCTGTAATCCCAACTACTTGGGAGGCTGAGGCAGGAGAATTATTTAAACCCGGGAGGCAGAGGTTGCAGTGAGCTGAGATCGCGTCACTGCACTCCAGCCTAGCGACAGAGAGAGACTCCGTCTCAAAAAAAAAAAAAAAAAAAAACCAGATATATACCTCTAGAATTAAGTACAAGGTCGATTTTGTCAGCAAACCAGGTTTTTAGTAGGTGACTGATGTGATTGAGGTTCACTTTAAAGATCTACTCAAAAATATGTCTCATTGTCAGACTTCAAATTAGAGAAGTGCTTGAGGATTACATATCATCTTGATATGTGAGACTATTTCTGATTGATAAGGAAACAACTTTCTTTTGAAAATCAGAAATCTATACACAGATTTAGACTCAAGTACATTTTTAGTTATTGAGCTCAAGGAAAAGGAGCATAAATGACTAACAAAAAGTTGATAATTGTTATCGCAAATTAAAAAAAACATAAATTGCCATTCTTCAATAAAATATCCAAAAAGAGTAACTGATATTTAAAGTACATCATTTCAGATTATAGTTACTTTGTCATATGACACATTTGAAGTGAACATCAGTTATATCTGCACACAGGAAACTTCTTTTCATTCTATTCCCATGCAGTGCATGCAGCTAAATATAGTTTGTGGAAAGCGACCTGCTTTACAATGCTTAGCATTTAGAGTTCAGTAAGTTCAAAGGAAGTATTAACTGTTAATAGAAAAGGTGGTTAGCTGTGGCAAAAGAGGACCTGGCAAATCCATCATAAAAAAAATAATGAAGGAACATACTGAATTACCTCATTATTCTATCACCTATTGTTGTTCCTCTGATATTAAATCTAGTGAAGGGAACACAATAACTGAAATCACTTACAAAGACTTCAAAGAACCAAATACTTAAAGCATTAAGGTCACCCTTTTTATCATCCATCATCTCAATCTAAAAGAAAACTTTTGTTTCCCTTTGTGACTTAGGGCATAAGCAAGAAATATGTCAGTCAATTAAATGTATATGAAGAAATTAAGGAAACAGAAACACTCATTGAAGACAGAATAGAAGGAAGACATTGCACTTAATCCCTTTTATCTTTTAAATAAATCAGAACCCAATCCTGTCACAGTATGGGGAACTGCACTGGCTCATTATGAATACCATCCACTGAAACACCTACATTATGCTCCTCAAGGCTGAGGAGCTCTTTGGAAAAATAATTAAGCCCTAAACTGACTCACTTGGCCTAACCACAAGACTATATAACAAGTAAGCAAAGAATAACAGGGCTTTTAACTCCCTAGGAGTCCAGTTCTTTCTCTTTGACTACTTCTTTTCTTTCTGCAATTTTCTTTAATAAAGAGTAAACTGCAATAATGAGAAACAAGGAAAGAGTGGTTATAATGACGACTGAATAAATGCTGCCACATTTACAGTACAAGGAATTTTGGCTTTAAAAGTGAGGGCTATGCTCCATGGTCACAGTAGGCATAAGGAACCAAATTTTTATAAAAATAATACTTTTAAAAGTTATTAAAGGGCAATATAGGATTAATATCCTTTAGGGAAAAAATTATTAGATCATCCTGAGACTATAATTAAAAACTATTCAAGACTATGTGAGGACTTATTCAGGAAGCTTTCTTAGATGTTTGTTTTTTTTTAAAGACAGTAATTTAAGGTTTCTCTTGGATTTAGAAAGAGTAAGAGCTACCAATCAGGCCAGCAAATCATTTACAACAGATTTGGCATTGTGAAAAAAAATTACATGAAGATTATCTAAACAGAGAACTCAACCCCATTCTTTTCAAGAGCACATATTTATGTTTCTTAACCCAGCATATGGCCAGGCATGGTGGTTCATTCCTGTAGTTCCCAGCACTTTGGGAGGCTGAGGCTTGAGGCCAGTAGTTCAAGACCAGCCTGGTCAACATAGTAAGACTCTGTCTCTTCTAAAATTAAAAAAAAAAAAAAAAAAAATTAGCAGAGTGTGGCAACATGCACCTGTAATTCCAGCTACTTGGGAGACTGAGGGAGGAGGATCACTTGAGCCCAGGAGTATGAGGTTGCAGTGAATTATGATCATACCACTGCACTCCAGCATGGGCAACAGGGCAAGACCCTGTCTCAAAAAATAAAACGAAATGAAAGAAATAATACAGCACATAAAATCACTAAATGATACACATACTAATTTTTTGTTTTCTTTTGCTTTTTTCCTAAATGAGTCAGATTTATTTTTGACATTAGGACTAATTTTAGTTTTTTAAATACCATGATTAGAGAACATACATTTCTTTCTTTTATCAATTTATTTCCCATTTACCGTTCTATGTTCTTGCATTACACAAAGTTAAAGGGAACCCAAACGCGGAGATTCATAGATTTCATTGTTTTAAACTCTGGATTTCTGCCAATAGAAGCATTTTACCACAGACTACAATTTGACTTCTCTCTATAATACTGATTACTATGGAGCAGGTATCTGCAAGGTGTGGCTCTTGGGCTAGATCTCTGCCAAATGCCATTTTTGAAATGAACCTTAGGCTAAGAATAGTTTTTACATTTTTAAATGGTTACATTTTAAATGGTCATATAAGTACCTACCACAATGGTCTCCATTTTGTCTCCTGTCCAGCAAAGCCTGAAATATTTACTATATGGCTCTTTACAAGTAAGTCTGTTGCTCTGCTATAGACTCCCAGTTACATTTATATAGACTTGCTGTAGTTAATGAGAAGAGCATTCCATTTAAAAATATCTATGTTAGTTGTTAAGGTCTTCATTTTCTAAGACATTTCCTTCTCATGCTTGATCTCAGCCCAAAAGTGAAAACCTCGGTCATATTTATTTAACCAAATTATAAGAATGCAAATATTAAAAAAAATTACTCTATATTGCAAGGAACTGTTCTGATATTTTTAGTAAATGTGTGTCAGAAATGACTTAGCTATAAAGCCTTTTAAAGTTTCATTTTAAAAATTCAATTTGGGACAAAAACTGATGAGGTCAACTATACAGTTCTTCACATAAAGTACAGATCTAATTAAGTACACACTTTCATAATATTTAACTTTAGAAACACTTCTCTATCCACAACGAAACTAATATTGACTAGGCTTTGCAAATGGCAGCATGGAGGAAACTTTAAGATAACATCCTTTTAGGTGGGCATTTCATCCATGTGTGGAATGTATCCTTGGACTCTAGGAACCAAATGCTATAAACTTTGCAATAAAGCTTCACAACCCTTAGTGTCTTAGGAAACAGAAATTCTCCAAAATCATATGCCTAATTACAAGCTGGTAAGTGATTCCTTTCATATTCTTAAGAAGCAAAATCTCTTAAACTTTCTCTCTAGAATAAAAGTCAACATATCTACTCCTCCAAATTGAGAAGTAAGATAAACTGGCAGGAATGTCAATGATGAAAAGCCCTTAGAAAGGTGCAGAAATATTAAAAGTATACGTTTTATAGTTGTTCAAGATTAAATCAAGATGGTGACAAAAATGGTAAGAATTATAAAAATGATTTAGATGTAAGTCAGAGGAAATTTCACCATTTACAAATTTTTGGTAAAGAGCTAGAAAATAATGCAAATGTCAAAGGAAAATTAATGTAATTGTCACTCTAACCACTTTTGAATCACCTCAGTATGGACATCTTTATATATATACACACGCACACACACATATATATAAAAATGTACTTACTTTCATATATTAAATATTTTCTATGTTCCTATAAATGGCTTGGATATTTGTTCTTATTCATAATTTTCTTGAGGGATAAGAATTTTATTATTCTTTTGTTACTCTTTCAGGAAGTTTACTACTATATCTTATAAAACAAAATAGCATGTAGGACCAACATAGGCTAAATACTCAAATGAGTGTACAGCATAATAAATAATATTTAACTTTTAAAAACCGGGGGAACTAAATATGATCTCAGAGTAGTTTCAAATCTGGATCTAATCATGAGAGTATGAATTCAAGAGTATATGCAGCATGAAGTGGGTTCAGTTCCAGGATGTTGTACTGGAACTTCTAAAAGATTCTGCTAGTCTAGTTCAGCACCTGGGTTTCCTGGGTCAATGAGGCTATTGGGAACCAATTTTGTGGCAGATCCAAACGCTAAAAGAATCCCTAAAACTATAAATCATCTAAGTTATGAAAATGATAAAGCTCTATAGAAAGCTTACAGTTCTGTATTCTCCAGGACCCACCATCCCTCAAATCCTCCTTTCTCATTAATGTTATAGTACTGTGTTTCAAAAAACAAAACTCCTTAGGTCTAGAATATACAAAACCCTTTGCTTAGCACCTAAGTTTCCTCAGGTATAAAGCAGACTTGGTATAAAAGTGTTATAATTAGCCTGCATAGAAGCTGCTAAATAGTTATGACTTTCTCAAAGTGTCTAATATCCATGAAAAACATTACTGGAAACTGGACACTTAAATTTTATTTTCAATTATGACCTCAGCATCATGTTCCACTACTTCAATATAGAAAAAAAGATATTTGTTCGCTTATATAAATGGAAGGCCATAAATGTACAAGCTTAATTAAATTATAGAGTCTAGCTCTCTACCCTGGGTGGGTTTTGGAAATGATCAGTTTGATTTTCAAAATGTGCTAAACTTGCTAACCTCATCTGCATATATTAAGTGGTAATGACATTCTAAGGAACTCCCTCTGGTATGGAAAAAAATAGAACTAAGTCTTACTTGCCTAAAATATATATTAAGAATGCTCAAGATTAATGTGTTCAGTTAAAGAGAAGATGTTTGATTAATCTCTAAGTATAAATATGGGGGGGAAATTCTTGCTTTATCTCTATTAAAAAAATGTTTACCTTGGTAAAGTAAACATTTCCCAAATATGACTAAAGAAAGAAACATACTCTTTCATAGTTAAGAAAAGACAGTTCCCCCTGAAATGCAAGCTATCCTCTTCAGGATTTTTGCCTCTCTTCTGTCAGTCTTTATCCCTAGAGTCATTCTTACTGTAATTCTTTTAAAAATTAAAGTGGCCTCATAGACTGTCGTGATCATTTAATACGGCTATCATTTATGTAGTCCTATCAACATGAGCCTGGTCACATCATGATTGACCGATTGATAGATATGGTTTCAAATTCTTATAATAATTTTAGTTAATCATAACCCTATTTTATAGATAAGGAAACTAAATCTTTAAGAGTCATTAAGTAATCTGAATGAGAAAACACTACTGGTAAGTGGTGAAACTAGTATTGAAACCCAACATTATGCTCTTTCTTGACTATGAGTGGTAAATGAATCTTTCATTATATTTTTCAGTTGACAGATACTTTAGGGTATCTTATAAACAGCAATATATTAGGCATTATAAACATGAAATATTTTAAATAGAATCTCACTCCTTTGTAAACTAGGATTTTAAGATTAAAATTACATTCTCTGGAAGGGGATAGAACTTAACAATGAGATATGACAGCACTAATAATAGAAACAGTTCTCCGTAAGTATGAAATGCAGTATACTTTAAAAATTTATTTTATCTCCCACAAAAGAAAATATATCCTTGCGATCACATAAAATATAGAAAACTATATAAACATGTTGGCAATTCAATTTTTTATTGCTGCTACAATACTTACTTGGTATCCTTTTTCATTTTCTAAATTCAGTCACTAAGTTTAGTAGAAATCAAAGAAAAACAGTGTTCTCAAAAAGTGAACTACTAAAACACTACCTTCATCTAAGGTCAATAGAAAAGCAGAAAAAAATAACATTAAAAACAAAACAAAACTGATAAAGGCCTGGGTATCTAGAAGATAATCTGACAGCTAAGTATAACCTTGACTTCGTAAATAACCTGTGGGTCATTCTTAACATTCTTTTCTCTTGATCTGTAAATTCAGAAGCAAGCCTCAGTGCTAGAGATATGGAGCAATGAATACTTTTTATTTCCCTATTAATGTATAGTGTTCAAATAACATAATATGTAAAATCATTTACAGTAAACTGTAAAGTTTCTCTAAGGTTATATGAATGAGACACCCTTAGAGGAAGGAACTGTCAAAAATGGAGAGACTCCCTTACATGACTTCAAACAAATCCTTATGAAATATATTTTTTACAGTTCATGTTAATTAAAAATTTACCAACCTATCACCAGGTCCTGCTCGATACCTTGCACCTGGGATCAGGACTGGGTCATCATCACTGTCATCTGTGTCCTGGAGAGCAGAGTCCCTAGTGGATGTTTCTTCATGAGCTGAAGGCCCAATGGCTTCTATTTGGAACTGAGGCTCAAGATTGGTGTTATTTTCATTGGTAGCACTCTCAGTGCTAGTCTGATCTGAAGTTTCTGGTTCCTTGGCTTTTTCAGATGAAGTAGATTCTTCTCGAACCCCACAAGGGCTATCAGGATTGAGGTCATTTCTTTCTCCTGAGTTGGAATCCAATGGCTTGGCTGTGAACTTATCTGATTGTGCTGTTAGAAAATAAAGTTGCATGGAACAGGTGGTAATGTGGGCAATATTAATTATTTAACCTAACTTAAGAGCTGACAAACATTCTAATATGATGTCTAATTCCTCTTATAAGGGGAGGAAAATTCCACAACACATTTGGACATGGCCTCTAACTCTAGAGAGATTAACAGAAATTAAGGCTTTTTACTTTCCCATACAAAGCATTTATCTAAAGGGGAGCAACGCACCTATATTGATATGGTTCTGAACTGGTTTTTCTGCAGATGCTTCTTCATGATATTTTGTCACCTCCTCTGATGATTCTTCAGGAGCTTCTGGAAATAAACCAAATTACAGTCATCCCTTGGTATCCATGAGGAATTAGTTCTAAAACTGCTGAAAATACCAAAATCTGCAGATCTTCAAGTCCCTCATATATAATGGCATAATATTTGCATATAACCTATGCATATCCTTCCTTATACTGTAAATCATCTCTAGATTACTTACAATACCTAATACAATGTAAGTGCTATATAAACAGTTGCGGGGCTGTTATTATTTTTAAATCACTGTTCTTTTTTATTGTCATATTGCTTTTTGGGTGGGAGTATTTCCATGGAACCCATGGACATATAGGGCCAAATTTATCAATAAATCCAATTTTTTGTAGAAAAGTAAACATTGGCCAGGCACGGTTGCTCATGCCTGTAATTCCAGGACTTTGGGAGGCCGAGGTGGGTGGATCACGAGGTCAGGAGTTTGAGACCAGCTTGGCCAAGATGGTGAAACCCTGTCTCTACCTAAAATACAAAAATTAGCTGGGCGCAGTGGCAGGCACCTGTAATCCCAGCTACTCGGGAGGCTGAGGCAGGAGAATCGCTTGAACCCACAATGAAGAGGTTACAGTGAGCTGAGATTGGGCGCTGCACACTAGCCTGGGCAACAGAGCAAGACTCTATCTCAAAAAAAAAAAAAAAAAAGAAAGAAAGAAAAGTAAACATCAACTTAATACTCCTGCTTTCCTATGGGTAAATGGTTCTCAACCCTTTCTGAGTCATAGGAACTTTTAACATTCAGCTAAAACCTCCCCTCAGTACAAGGCAGATATGTATTTGTAAACAAAATTGTACAAATACTATCATGGACGGATGGGCCCACTGCTTCTTCCTGAAGTCCAAGCATTGAGCTTCATGAACTCTATGTGCAGAATCTCTGCTTTAGATTATCCCTTACAGCTAACATTACTTGATCCTGCATTTTACTAATCTTCCCAAAATCTAAACTTAAAACTTAGCGTTTTTCTGCCCCTCTATCATATATTTGGTAAAATCTAAACTATCATGTACAAGTAGTTAAGCTGAACATACTATAAATTCCATTTTGGCCACTGAAAATAATTAATTCTAGAATTTAACTGTGAGATGCATGAAGGATCAGTATTTCCTGTTCCTTATTGGATATCTGCTTACCAGATAGCTGTCTTACACACACAATTTTAAACTCTGTTATACTAAGGTATCTACACATTTATAAGAAATATAATTCATTTGTTCCTTCATCTATCAAGCATTTACTGAACATCTACTGTGTTCTAGTCTCTGTACTAGACATTAAATTTCATATAATTGTCATACAAAAATATTCTACTAGAAAAGGATTCTGGAAAATCCCATAAGTGGCACTTCATGTATTAAACAGATTCACTTGTAACTTGTTTAGATGTTATTCCTTTTTTCTTCCTCCATAAACCACTTACACAATCAAGACAGATACAGTGGATTTCACTGCTAGGTATAAAAAATGACAAAGATTAATTCAAACTAACATTTGTATCTCATCCATTTACAGTATGATGAACACCTATCCTGGTTACTGTGTCCACAAAGGGGATTGTGCTTCACTGTGTCTCCTTATTTTAACTGCTTAAGGTCCCCATCTTTTGGATCTGCTGTTTATCAGTTTAACAGCTGGACTACAGAAGCAAAATTAATTTATTAAAAACAAGAAACAAAAATACGGCATCAAAGGGAACAGAAAAGTAGGTAAACATCCAATGATGGGGTTTTATAACAACAAAAGCAAAATAAAACCTTACTTGTTTCATTGTTTCCTTCTGGTGGTTGCATTGAGCTCTGTGGGACCAAAGATTCCTCCTGACCCTCAGATTTGCAATGACTCCCAATTCCTCTAGAACTTGATGCTATACTGCTCCTATCATTAAAACAAGATAAGTGATTCCACCAATAAGTTAATAAATATGATCTTTTAGGATAATTTTTATATTTTACAACTAGAGAGGTAGATCAAAAAATTCACAATACAAATAAAATGTAGGATTTATTATTTTAATAGCATTTGTAAACATTTCAAACAAATCAAGATGACTATCATAACACACTTTACTCTTAAAAAAAAAAGATTCATCAGTGTTTGGATCCTTCGATTATCTACGATGTATTTCTACATGTCTGTGTATTGAATTTTAAGTGAACTACATTGTCTCCTTTCTTGTCTTTACTACAGATGGTTCACCATATCCAAATCCTTAATGGTTATACAGATTTTTATCATGTACCCTTTTAGACTCTGTTATTCCAGGCTACTTTTAAATTAATACTTGAACAAAAGCCTGGCCGTTTCTTTGGTCTTTTGAATGCTCCCTGTGGATCACTTCCAGTTCTGATTTGCTGTTCAAATATGGCAGGTGACTGAACATCATGGTTCTGTCAAGGACAGGGTAATATTTTCTGCTTCAGTTTTAATACTCACCTGATGATGACCACAATTCTATTAGCATTTCTGGCTATATCAGAATATGAGGCCAATTTAAAGAAATAATTTACAATGAGTATTGTATTCAATAATTTACAATGTGACAAATCATGGCATATATGTGAGAAGAGGACTGAATGAGAAAGAGAACATGTATAACAATCTGATTGAGATTTAAATTATATTCATAGAAATGCAACAATTCTTTAAGTTTAAAATAAATGTGAACAAGAAAAAAAAAAGTTACAATAACTTAAAAAAAACATTAATTATAGACAAATACCAGTAACTCAATAAACAATACAAACTACCATAGACTTTTTGCCATGATAAAAACTCTTTTAGGCTGATTGCAGAAGTCAATTCGACTTTTTAAAAAAAGAGAGTACATATATAATAGTATTTAAATAAAATTGTATATTCATATGGGGGTGTATATGCAGAGAAAAATGTCAGGAAGACTGTGCACCGGTGTTGAGTGTCATGTCAGCAGAAGTAGTATAATTACTGCAGGTAAATCTTTTATACTGAAATGTGTGTGTGTGTGTGTGTGTGTGTGTGTGTGTGTGTGTGTGTGTGTGTGTGAAGCACGTATTTCTTTTTAACCAGAAAGGAATATATAGCTATACTGGCAAAGAAAAGCTAGTGTGATATATATATTTATTTTTTCCATTGAGAAAGTTATGATTCAGGCATGAATAAAATACTCAGTGTATACACTATGATAATTAAAATATTATGATACTGAGTAGGAATAGAGACATATTAGTGGAAAAGATACAGTAACTGAATACATATAGTTAGCAAATGTTAACATGGCATTTTAAATCACACAGAAATGAAAAGATTGTTCAATAAACGGTACTGAGACAAGGGAACAGCCACGTGGCAAAACCAAAGCTATGGCTTCATATTATATATTATAGGAAAATTAATTCTAGAAGGAATATATAGTTTTTGATACCAAATTACAGAAAATATGAGAGTAATATAAGAAAAAGCTTTTCCCTTAATTTTAGGAATAACAAGGCTTTCCTTTGCATGATACCACAGGCAGAAACCATAAAGCAAAACCACTGTAAATAAACTGAAAAACAAACACCAAATTGGGAAAAATATCTGCAACAAATGAAAGGCAACTGGTATAATCCTCATTTAATTCTATAATAAGTAAATAGCTCTAATAAATCAATAAGAAAAAGATAAACAACATGGTAGAAAACTGGGCAAAGTATCTGAAAAACAATTTACAAAAGATGAGAACTGCAGCTAACAATTACTGAGAGCCTTCTCAGGTGCCAGTCAACGTGCTAGTAAGTGCTATGTACTTCCTCTGCATTATCTCATTAAATCTTCACACTAAACCTATGAAATAGGTTCTATTACATATGCCCGTTTTCAAGGGAGAAAACTGAGATTTAGAGAGGTTCAAAAGCTTGCCAAGTTCAGAGTCCAAGCTCTTAGCATGTTCTATTGCCTCATCTGTCACCAAAGAAGCTAAAATAAAAGCAAGACACAATCCTGGTATAGATGAAAAAGACTGTTTACTTTTATTTTTTTAAGTTCTGTTTGTTTGTTTTTACAGTGAATGTTGACTTTTATAATAATAAAAATGCTAACTGCTTTTCTGACAAAGAAATAAGAAACTGATGAAGGAGAATATAACTCATGGTCAGTTTTTAGAGAAGGAAAAGTAGCATTCAAAAGAAGAATGGGACTAATGATTTTCTCTAAAAACAAACAAACAAACAAAAAAACCAAAAAGTTTAGATAATATTCTTCAGAAGATGCCAGGTCCTTATGTACAGAAACATGAGAATGGAAAAGACATGATAAGTATGATGACCTTCTATCATCTTAAATTATGTATTAAGAAAAAGGGCCACAAACATCATGATTTTAAAATGGTGAGGCACTAAGATTAAAGAAGTCCTACTGACTGCACCTTCAAATATATATCTAGAATCCAATCTTTTTTTTCTTAACCACCTCCACTGCTCCCATCCTTGTGTAAGCCATCACCACCTCTCACCTTTCTTACTGCCACAGCTTTTTAACCGTTCTTCTGGTTTCTACCTATGGCACATGCTCAACACAATAATCAGAAATATTCTTTTCCTTTTAAATATCCTCCTCAATATCCTGGCTGACCGTATCTACTACTCCTCTCTCCACTGGTCACTCCTCTGCAGCTACACTGTTCTTCTTAAGATTCTTGAACATATTAGGTCTGATGCTTCTGCTTCAGAGTGTTTGTACTGGTTTTCTCCCTGCCCCGACTGATCTTCTCCTAGATATACATATGTGGCTCACTCCTCCTCACTCTTCAAGTGACATTTTGCCCAAATGTCACCTTCTCAGGGATGCCTAGGTTTCCCAATCACGTTTACCTGCTCTATTTTCCTCCATTGTACTTAGTACCTTCTAACATACCATATGGTACATTTATTTATTATGTTTATAGTAAGCTTCCTCCATCTAGAATGTAAGTCCAATAAGGCAGGGGTTTCTTTGGGTATTTTTTTCACTGAAGTATTTCCAATGTCTAGAATAGTCCCTGGAACATAGAAGATATCCAATAGTATTTTAAGATCCCACTTAATCAAATATTTTAATGTAAGATATATACATACATACATAAACACAAATGGAAACCAGTGAATTTGAATAAACATATCACATATCAACATATAATTCATTACATATTAATAGACAGTATATAACCACATTATATTACATATATTATAGTAACAGATAACATGATCATATATTAATATACAATTAAATATTAAATATATTAATATAATAATATATTAATTATGAATAATTAATATATTGGTCATAAAACTTTGATATAATTATATATTAACAAATATATAATTATATATTAATAAATATAACTATATTACATATTAAGAAATACTATGTCAATATATTAATATATTACTATTCCTAAATTTAAATTACAAATTTTATATGCTCTCTCAATTGAATGGTCATGAAAGAGTGGGAAAGAGTATAAAAAGCTTACGTAACTTGCTTTTTTGAATGTAAAATTTCATTAATGAACAATAAATACGATCAGAAACGTTATTAAAGAGAAGCTATATGACCATCAAATAAAGAAAAAGTTCAACCTTACTAGTAATCAATTAAATAAATGTTAAAAGTATTTTTAAATCAAATATACAAGTTAAAAATAAATAATATATTGAACACTAGCCTGGAGACAGAAAATTGTATAATTCCGTTATGTGCCTAGTAGGAATACAGTAAACAAAGATTCTTTGGAAATAATTTGGCAATATCTTTTAATCTAGAAATAGTTCATTTCTGAAATACCTGTCAAATAAATAATCTTGAAGGCAGGAAAAAGCTTTATAAACTAATATATTCATTTAAGCTTTATTTAGTAAAAAATGGTAAGGAAATTTATTGCCCAATTAAAGGGAAATGGCTAAGTAAACTATAGTACATCTACTTGATGGACTATTACATAGCTAGTAAAATAATATTTATTAAAACTAAGTAGTAACATGGGAATATTTATTATAAAGTTAAATCAAACAAATGCACGGGAAAACACAGTACATTCAGTACCACTAAAATTATATTCTAAAACTCGAAACAAAAGCCATACATATACACCTACCTAGGACCACAACCGCAAAAAATTCCAAAATGTTAAGTTTATATTTTTGCACTAATTTTCTACAGGTGATTACTTATTTTTATCTTTTGCATTTTCTATCAGAAGAACTACTCTAGGATGAGCAGCATCAGCATCATCTGGAAAGTTTTTCGTAATGCAAATTCTCTGACTCCCACCCCAAACCTGATTCTGAGAGTGGAGTCCAGTAATACCCATTTTAACAAGCTCTCCCAGTGATTCTGAAACACATTAAAGTTTGAGAACCAATACCTTATAGCAAAACAAAACATAAAGATGACGAAGTGTTAATAATTAAAATCTAATACAATCCTACAAAATGGCTAAGAACATCTTTACAAAAATATGAACTTACCATTCATCTGTAAAGTTCAGTTTTATTGTGCTTGTAGTTGTTCCTTCTGTGCTGTAGTGCAAACTTAAAACTGGTTCACCTGTCCCTGGTTTGGGGCTCAGCTTTTCATTATTGTTATCTGAAAATTGTGTTTAAAACATTTGAAAAAGTCTCTGAAACCATTAAAAAGATGACATTTCCTAAAATTTATAAAACTTATATTAGGTTGTCCTTGTCATAATTATTTTTCACATCTCTTATGGGTCTCATTTAAAATTCGAAGGCAAGTGTAGAAATACTCTTTATATTTCAAAGTAGCACTGCATCAAATTCTAGCTTTGTGTACATGACTCCCTCTGATTCAGATGGAAATCACACACATTGAGAACCATATTTAGTCATTAGGGGAATCAAAAAGTATTAACATGCAATCACATAGGTTACAAACTGGTACCCTTATTTAATGGAATGCTCATAATTCCTCAGCTGCTAGAGCATCAATAATAACTAATTTCGGCTCCTTCAGAAACATGAGTTGTAAGATACAAGGGCTCTTCAAAAAGCTGTTTGGCAAAAACTTTGCTACAATGAAATGTTATCAAATTCCTTCTGGTCTTTCAAACTCACAGGTTTATAATTTAGGGAGGAATCATAGTGTGCACTTCATGGGGGAAAGGGGGTATTTATTGCGCTTTGATATTTTCTAAAATACTCTTTGTTATAACATATTTTGGTTTCTCTTCCTGACTAATCTTGCAAGGAATCTGTTTAATTGTGGAAACAGCAATTTCATTTTAAAAGTCTATAGGTGATGTCTATAATATACATCTATCTCAATGTATGAAATCTTTTTTAAATGACAAAATCAAGAAATTCTACACAAATTAATAGAGTATTTAAAGCAACCTTCCCCACCTCCCAGAAAAAGAGTACATGGGTATTCAAAGACATAATTAAACAGAGCTTTACATTTTTTTTTCATTTTATGATGAACAGCTTGGGAAACATTAAAATACATAGGCAATACAAATGGATCCATAATCAAACGTGACATTTCTGCCAGTTGCTTGCAGAAAGAAAATTCTTCTGCGAGATAATCTTTTTTCTTGATACCAGTTCAAGGACTGATTTAATACTAAAAATAAACTTATCTTGAAAAATAACAACAAAAAACAATTACAATTTCATGAAAGCAAATTTACTTAGGACTTTTTTTATTATTTGATCTACTTTCTATTGCAATGAAGGACTTATATCTTTTTTCATTCCTCTTGAAGATGTTGGAGCACTCAGTAAGAGAATCTCAGCTGGGCTCAGTGATGGGAGAAACCTTTAAGCCCAGGAATTCGAGTGAGTCTGGGTGAGACCCCACGTCAATTAAAAAAAAAAAAAAAAAAAAGGAAGAATCTTGTAGAACCTCTGTTCTAGCTTTTATTCTGTGAGAGGACAATGAACAAGACTTCAAACACAGTACTGCAGTAGAAAAGTATTCCACAAGAGTCAAGCTGGTAGTAAAAGTTAGTATCAATTCTCATGTCTTAACTTCTAACTCATGAGAAATCCTGTTCTACAGAATTGCTATTTGAAAATAGTGTGAATTATAAACCTGACATCCCAAATGGTAAAGTCACTTCGTTTCTGTACTATTTTTGTTATGATTATGTCTTTGATTTAAACAACTGTTGGAAATAAACTAATAACCCATTCCAATTTGCAAAGATTTAGTATTATATTCACTGTTTTGGAGGAGGTATTTTACCAAATGGCGTTCTGATAAAATAACTGAATTAATAGGCCTTTAGCTTACATAAACTTATTAAGGAGACATAGGCCCTACCCTTGACCCTCTTCCAAAAATTTGCTGTTTGCTAGTCATTTGTCCACAGAGTTTTTTCTTATTCTTTAGTTATGTTACTGAGATTTTTGTTTCATCATTGCTGTCTTTGGGCTTCTGGAATAGATGGGAACAGAGAGCTAAAGATTGGATGATTGGATAATTAAGGAAACTGAGAGGCAGAGTTGGGGCTAGTTTTTTCATTTTCTCTCATAACATTATATAAAGTTTTTTGCTATTTATTTTTCTTTTAAAGTAAAGACGAAATAGAAAACAAAAGCAGGTGTGAGAGAAGTGTAAGACTGAATTTCTTACATCCATCTTGGTTACAGTTAAGACTTCTTATGTTATGAGAAGCCTTGTGGAATTTAAATGATATATGAAAATTTTCCTTTTGAGGAAAATTAAAGAGACGGTTATAGATATCTACATGCCATGGCTATAGGAATATACTATAGTAAACAAACAGCTATTAAGAGATCAGAACAGAGCAGAAAATATTTTACTTATACAAGTTCCCCATCAAAAGCAAGAAGCTAAGATGGTTAATGATAATTAAAGCTTTCCTCCCACAGTATCTACTACAAAGTTTTTTTTTGAGACAGAGGCTTACTTTGTTGCCCAGACTAGAGTGCAATGGTGCACCTCCGCCTCCCAAGTTCCAGTGATTCTCCTGCCTCAGCCTCCAGAGTAGTTGGAGTTACAGGCGGCCACCACCATGCCCGGCTAATTTTTGCATTTTTAGTAGCGACAGGGTTTCACCATGTTAGCCAGGCTGGTCTCAAACTCCTGACCTCAAGTGATCCACCCATCTCGGCCTCCCTAAGTGCTGAGATTACAGGCATGAGCCACCATGCCTGGCCTACAAAGTTCTTATTTAATCTCTCAGGAATATAATCTACATATTGATCATGTAAAATATTGGCAATATTCATTTAGTCATAAAATGATTGATTATAGTTGATAGAAACTGTTCATTTAAGTTGTTAATGAATTCATCAGCCTTGTGTTAAACTAGCCTATCACTATAAAAATAACATGAATGCTTCTGTCAGTCACAAAAACTTCAGGTCCCTGAGTGTAGTTACTTCCTTGTAGGCTACACATAAGTAAACAGTGTCTCTGGCAGAAACACAACACAATGAAGAGCCTGGTTTCTTCAACTGCAGGTTTTACTGTTTTTGTTTTGACACAGAGTCTTACTCCATTGTCCAGGTTGGAGTGTAGTAGAGCAATCACAGCTCACTGCAGCCTCAATTTCCCAGGCTACGGTGATTCTCCCACCTCAGCCTCCTGAGTAGCTGGGACTACAGGCACATGCCACCACACCCAGCTAATTTTTAGAACCTTTTGTAGAAACAGGGTTTTGCCATGTTGCCAAGGCTGGTCTTCAACTCCTGGGCTCAAGCGATCTGCCTGCCTTGGCCTCTCCAAGTGCTGGTATTACAGGTGTGAGCCACCACACTTGGCCCGACTGCAGTACTAATGACAGTATATATTCTAAGGTTTAATTCATTTCCTAGCATTTTTCCATTTCACTGTTCCTTCTTTAATTCTAGTTTGCTTGGTATATACAACCTATCAGGTTACATTTTCTCAGGAATTAAGATTCCTGGACTACTAATGAATGCATTCACCATTTGTTTGTGATAAAAATGCATATTTTAAACCATAAATTTCAGAAAAACCTACTTTAAAGATTTTTAAAATTAAGTATTTTTACTTTATTTGAATTTAAAAAATTATAACTATTTAAATGTTCCCTAACTTCTCTGTCAGCAGTTGGATCAGCAAACACATTCTAAAAACTATATTTTTCAAAGTCTTATTTACGTAATGCATATATATATAAAAAATAGAAATATGTTGCTTAAAAAGTAGATTGTTATTTAAAACCGTTAGGGTTTAGAACTTCACCTAAACAGACAAATGACTTTATGTAGAAAGCACCATCATATTAATAACTATAATTTATTGAGCATTATTATGAATATATATCAATTATAAATATGAGTGCCAAGATATATATATTCCTTTAAAAAAAAAACCTTTGTAATCATATTGTCATATCCATTTTACAGATAATGAACTGATAACAATAAGCTTAATTTTCTTCTCTAGTTACAGAGATTTCCTCCCCCACCCCCACCCCAACCTTTCTATAGATAGGGTCTTGCTCTATCACCCAGGCTGGTGTGGTGACACCTTCATAACTCACTGCAGTCTCAAACTCCTGGGCACAAGTGAACTTCCTGCCTCAGTCTCCCAAGAAGCTAGGATTGCAGGTGTGTGTCACCATGCCCAACTTCTTTTTTTATTTTTTATAGAGATGGAGTCTCGCTATGCTGCCCAGGCTGGTCTTGAACTCCTAGCCTCAAGTGATCTTCCTTCCTCAGCACTCCAAAGTGTTGGGATTACAGGCATGAGCCATTGTGTCCAGCTAAGGTTTCTTTTTATATGAAGTACCTACTTAATATACGGTCTTGGAAATAATCTGACTACAAAGAAAAAAATAAGATTACTTAGATAAGTAACATTTGAATTTAGAAATATCAATTGCTGGTGTTGTTACTCCTCAGAAATAAATAATTCATATCAACAACATTCATAACTGATAAGAGTTCTGGTAGCCAAAATTATCACTTTGGCATCACAGTACAGGAAAACTATGTTGTAACTTCTTTTAGGGCACTTCGAGACTGAACTATTTCTTCCTCTAAAAACATTGCAGGAGAATATTTCTTTGTAGTGTCCTCAGCATACACACAATATAGTGGGGGAAAAAAAATCCATTTTAACTTGTTCAACACTGCTAAGTTTTTAGATGACCATTCTATATTGCTCAGTAATTATGGTTATTAAGAACAACTGATGATATTAGCAACTTAGAGCGGTCTCCATTGAGGCAAATTACCATTTATTTGAAACACATGCTTCAGAAGCACAGCAATAACCACATAAACATCAAGATAAACTACCGTAAAGGACTTCACTTTGGGGGATTAGATAATTTGAGATTCAGGAAAGCAACTTAAAAGATCCTTTCCAGAAATGCTACTAGAGCCCTTTCAGGATAGTGCATTGGCTCAGAAAAATTCAGAATTAGCTGCAACATAATTTGAAAGCAGTTTCCTTGAACTGATATATATTTAATTATGTATCTTTCAAGTCTTTTGCGTAAGAATCACAAAGTATTTTTTGCAATGCACACACTTTGAAATGATTAAATCTGTACATTTCCACTATGAAATTATAATCAAGAGGTTCTAAAAAATGCTCAAAATCATACAAAAAAGAAAAAGGTTTGATAACCGTAGTTAAAAAATATATGCTATCTGGGTATTTTGTATATTCAAAATGTTGGTAGAGATCTAAATATCCAAACATTGATAAGGATGTTCAGACTTTAGGATAACCCTAGAGAATCTATCTCATATGTGAATTGAAACCAAATATTCAAAATGAAGATATAGGATAACCCTGGAGAATCTATCTCATATGTGAATTTAAACCAAATATTCAAAATGAAGAGATTAACTAGGGTATAGCAACAATAATTTGTTTAGAACCACCTTACCCAACATTTTCTCTGTGGGTCACTATTATAACTCTATAATCACACATTAATTAACTATAGTAGTTTAGATAAGCTGTGGGACATACACAAATATTGTTTACCTAATGAGTTTTCTATTATGTAATGATGTGTGTATAATTATATAATGATATTCTATTTCCCATTCCATTATATCAAATATTTTTTAAAAATCAAAGTTAGATGGAAATTAAGTATATGGTGAAATATTCTAAAAAAATAATAAATTTTATCTCCTCACATTTTGCACTCCAATTTACTTGACTTGTATAGAAAGGTAAGGTAAATTTCTCAAGCATAGTTTTTAAACTAATGCAAAATTTTCCATTTTCATAGGTCAGAGAATCGACAATTTTTCTGTAGATTCCAGATTAGAGGATCTCCAATTCTCCTTCCAACTATCTATATAAGGAAGCATACCTGGATTCAAAGTGGAGATGCTGTTTCTAGCAGTAGACTGCTAACAGAGAAGATCTGCCCTACAGATAACTGTGAGGCAAGGCATTTCATTCTAAAAAATGAGTGCTCACACTAGCGCAAATCTGGCTTTATAAAATAGAAGTGATATTATGCAAGAAAAAACAAAACAAAGTGCAATTTTAGCACAGATATTCACTAGGAAGTTCATTCTATCTAATCTTTTTGATATAACATTCAGTCAAATTTTCTTCTGGCAATCACAACTCAACTCTATGTCAATCATAATAATTTTAACCCAAGAACTTTTTTCATGATGTAACACAGAAATGTGCATTGTCTATGCACAATGATACCCATTTAGACTGAAATTGTGCTTGGTTCCACACTCCCACCAGTATTTAGAATTTATGGGTTGAAATGTGGTAGCTATTTGACCTTTGCTACTAGGCTTCCTTTTCTCCTACATCAGAACTAGTAGTTTTATATATCTCTATTCATAAACGTCTCCTATTTCACTTTCAGAGGGAGAACAGTATAAAAAGAAAGTACGTAAACATGCCTATGCCATGTGGCACATGAGCCCTGCCAAAATCCTTTTCCAGGATTTCTTTTCATGACTGTTTGTTAAGGTATATTCTCCTTTACTGGCAAAAAAAAAAAAGTCTATCATAAATACACTCTCATTTTGTAGATAAATTAACAAGTTAAAATGTGACTTCCAGATGAAAACAAATGAGGTAGACAGCTTAGGAGAACACTCCCTTTAACCACTTCTCCTTCCCCAGTTACTGTCCTCCTAGCTTATTGTTTTGAATTGCTTTTTTTTTTTTTGAGACGGACTCCTGCTCTGTCACCTAAGCTGCAGTGCAATGGCGCAATGTCGGTTCAAGGCAACCTCTGACTCCTGGGTTTAAGCATAGAATTGCTTTTCTTCTCATTTCCATTTTTTCATCTCCTACTCTAAAATCTGGCCTCTGTCTCTATCACCCTAGTGAAAGTGTTCTACTAATGGGATCAATCACTCCCACACTGACTAACTTAGGGGATCATTTTTTTGCAGCCAATTTACTTGACCCTTCAGCAGGACTCCAGTAGACAACTCTCGTATTTGAAAATTTCTCTTGATCACAAGACACCACACTGTTCTATGTCGTCATCCACCTTTCTAGTTGCTCCTTCTCAATCTCCTTTACCAGCTCTTCTCTGGCAAAATCTTTTAAATTTAGAATTTTTCCAATTTTTTCTTGAGATGTTTTAGCTTTCTCACTCTGTCCTCTTCTATTTTCATCCTAGTTAATTCCATCAACTTTCATGGCTTCAGTTACCATCTGTATGCAAAAAACTTCCAAATTTACTCCTTGAGCTCTGATATTTTTTCTGAGCTCCATATCCACGCAAGCAACTGCCCAACCAATTTTCCACTTGGGTATCTCAGACAGGTAACTCAAATTCAATATATTCAAAACCGAGTGCATGATCACCTACCCCTACACATCCCCATCCATGCTTTATCCCTTTTCCAGGGTTAGCTGTTTAAGAAAATAACCACCCACTTAGTTGTACTCAATCAAAACATAAGCTACTATTCTTGCAGTGGCTGAAAAAAGTCACCTGTTAATCTCTATCAGTACCTCCCATAAAGCACCACAAATAAATATATAAACTAAGTAAAAACAGTGTATTTGTTTTACAAAAGATTTAAGACACATGTCCTGGCCTCTCCAGACTCCAGACTAAATTATCTTCATAAGAAAATTCTGAAGCTGTTACTGCAACTTATACTCTGGATTCCTCCACAATCCCTGTCTCATTCAATCTGCAATCAAGTCCTGTATATTCTACATCCTAAATATTACTTGAATCTCTTCACATCTCTCCTACCTTATCACCAGATCAAAATCTCTATTACCCGGAGAACTTCCTAAGTGATTTAGTCTCTAATCAAGTCTCCATACTCCATTCAGAGTATCAGGCCATAGCCATAGTCCCTATTTTAAACACCTTATTATCTTCCCTCTGTTCTTAAAACAAAAATGCCAAACCTAAGAATGTCCAAAAGATCAGTCTGTCCAGCATACTGGGATTCTTCTAGTCTTCCTGTATGTGGCATCTCAGAGGCTCTGCATATGTTATTCATGCTTCCCTTTACTCACGTTCCTTCACCTAACTTACCCAGGCTCACCTTTCAGATCTCAGCTTAATGTCTCTTCCTCAAGGTTGCCTCATTTGGCCTGCAGCTGAAAGGAATGAAGGCCCACTCTCCTATGTTCCACACTGTACCTGCTATTTCCCCCTCCTTTTATAATACTCATCACACTTTTATTTTTCCATTCATCTTTACTGTTAGATCAGGCAAAGCACAGTGGTTATGATCACTGATGTCAGAGCCAGACTGCTTGGGTTTGAGACACACTTCTAATACTAGCTGTGTACAACCTTAGACAAGTTTCTTAACCAGTCTTTGCCTCAGTTTCCTCATCTAAAAAATGGGGGTAATAAGAGTACCAACTACATATGGTTGTGGTAAGGATTAAGTACATTAACATATAAAAATCGCTCAAAGCAATGTTTGGTACAAAGAAAATGTGGTATTAAGTGTCTATGTTGTTGTTGCTGTTATTGTAAGTCAACTCAGTGCCCCCAGAATGAAAGACAGCAGTGTTATTCATTCATGCACCCTAGTACCTTTCCTAGTACTTGACACAAGGTAAGTATGCATTTACGTATCAGCTGAATTAATGAAGTAGACATACAAATATGGCTCTACCACTTATTTCACTTGTCTTTACATATCTCTTGGAGTCTTAGTTTCTTCACTAGCAAAATTAAGATAATTCACCTCATTAACAGAACAAATTAGATGGTGCATGCTAAATTCTTAACATCGTGCTAATCACAAAAAACTCAATAAATTAAATAGGGTTTAACTTCCAAAAGATTAAATATATCATTAATTGCAACGATCAAGACCTAGTAGTTGGGAATAGGAAGAAATTAGTTACTTCATTCCAAGTAACTAAGTGATAACTAGTTCTAAGGAATACAAAGAATTTAGAACAAAATTTTATTTCACTAACTTATTATTTCACCAGAATTTAAAATATACTATTTACGGATGTATTCTAGTGTGGTGAATAGTGAACTTGTATTCTTAGTAATAGAGCATGCTTCAATCATTAGATATTTATTTCATAAAAATTAGAATTGTCAAGTAAGTCTAAAATAATATTAGATAATATTACTAAAATGAAACTTCAATTTGGTGATAGTATATAATCTTAAGGTAATATATATTTAATGCATGGCAGGTCCAACTTTTCCATTTCCCAATCTACCTTAGTAGAATTAGTAAAACGTTTCACTGGTTTTTGATGATCCACTCATCTCCTATATATGAATGTTTTACAAACACCAAAGATAGCCTACATAAAATGATACATAGTGGAAAATTAACAATTATATTTTTAATGCCTACAAATTAGTGTTTATATTTTTTAAAATCCAGAACAGAAAATTAGTGCCTACAGATGCACAACTGCCTACAGGCATAAGTTTCAAAACAGATGGCATTGTCAACTTTCACTTAATGGAATCACTAGAAAGCAAAGGACTAGAAAGCAACTTGCTTCAATCATGGCCAAAAACAGACAAATTACTTTCTTATACCCTCTCAAAAGTTAACTGTTTTCAAAAGAACAATCATAGATTCTTTTTGCTGTTATTTTTTTTTTTAATAAAATAAGGGAGAACTTGCTGACCTACATATTTTTAAGAGGAAAAATTTTTAAGTTTTAATAATATAAACAAGGCAAGAGAAATATATGTCAGAAGAGGATTTTTCCTCTTACAGTGGAGATTTAAAAAAACTAAAACTACCCATTAAAACATATTGTTCAAACTAAACAAGATGCATGATGGACATTATTGTGCTTATTCAAACAGAATTTCACTTTATCCATAATTAGCACAGAAAGGCCATCGATGCATTTACACGCAACTCCAAATTTGGATAACACTGGAAATTATTTTATAATAGGACACAATTAATAACAATGTGCATGTTATACATTTATTTCCCTACAATTTATTTTCTTTAAAAAGGTAAAACTATTGAGACAACAAGTGAGCTGCATTAATGAATGAAGATTCAGACTAAATGTGCTTCTATCAAATTGTGAATTTTGTTAAAAATTCAGGATAAATAAGCAAAGACACTATTTTCACTCAACTAGTTCAATACTGTGTATGCAATTATTCAAAGAAAAAATTTTCTTCAGTAAGCAAGTCCATTAAAATAAAAAATTTTTATTAGTAACATTTTTGTCCTTGGTAAGTCTTCCAAATAAAGAAATCTACGAAAATGCTATGGGAAATTAAACAACATATAAAAGTACGTGGGCACCTGGAAGATGGTGAAGAAATTATTTTGTGACATAAATATAAAACTAAACTATCAATTTTAAAAAAGCATTAATGTCTCATTAAAAGTATGAAAAAATTAAAATATGCTTAAATAATCATTAGAGATGTATTTAAAAAAGAAACTTATTAAATGATTACTTTTTCCATTCTCCATGGTAAAACTGAGAACAAGAATCTTGGTAAATTTTGAAATAATAGCATATCTGGGGACATCAACTATCCCTTACAGCTTGAACACAGAATCTTTCTATTTACTCTATAAACATGCTCAGTTTCGAACCTACCACACCCTATACCTGACATTATCTTTGCTCTATATTTCAATTCTTAATTGAGCTTATGGAAAGAGACATACCAATGTCTCTATCTTTTTTCCTCAAACCACTACTATCTGGCTTCTGCTTTCACCATTATTATATCTCAAACTGCAATGTCAAATCAATCACGTTGCCACATTTAAAAAAAAGATTCTCAGACCTTTTTGCAGTTGATATCATTGCTTCACATGGCATTACTGACCAGTCCCTCCTTGTACTTCTTTTCTCTTAGCTTTGGATATGGCATTCTTTCTGCCCTGCATACTTCTCTGATCATTCCTTAGTCTCTTTAGCTACATCATTTTCTCTACTTGCTCCTGTAGTGCAGATTCTACTCTTCTCACTCTATCCTCTTTTTCTTTTTTTTTTTTTTTTTTTTTGAGACGGAGTCTTGCTCTGTTGCCAGGCTGGAGCGCAGTAGCACAGTCTCGGCTCACTGCAATCTCCGGCTCACTGCAACCTCCGGCTCACGGGTTCAAGCGATTCTTCCGCCTCAGCCTCCGAGTAACTGGGACTACAGGCGTGTGCCAAACTTCTGGCTAATTTTTGTATTTTTAGTAAAGACGGGGTTTCACCATGTTGGCCAGGATGGTCTTGATCTCTTGACCTCGTAATCCACCCGCCTCGGCCTCCCAAAGTGTTGGGATTACAGGTGTGAGCCACTGTGCCCGGCCCTATCTTCTTTTCTAGACAATCTCATCCACTCCCATGGTTTCAATTGCTATCTATAAACTGATGATTCCTAGTCTTTATCTCTACCTCAGACCTCTGGTGACCCAGCATCACATAGCCATCCAACCATTTAAGAGATTTCTCCATGTAGATATCCAAAGATACTTCAAACTTAACATTTAAAACAACTCACATACCTTCATCTCCTCTCAAATCAGCTCTTCCTCCTGACTGTATCTTGGCTGATGGTTCATTATCACCCTATCAAGACACTGGATATCATACTCTCATTCATTTCTAACTAACCAATCTCAAAGTCCCATCAATTCAACCTTTCAACTATTTTTAAAATACGTCTTTTCCCACTTGTTACCAGTCACCACTATTGCCTTAGGTTGGCTCCTTCTTAATCTCTTAGGTGGACTACTGCAATGGCCTCTTACACGTTCTTGGCATTTTCAATTTTACTCCTTCCAATCAATTATTTATAATGTTGCCAAAATGATCTTTCTAATACATAAATCTGATCCCATTTCTTCCAAACTGAAGTAATCCCTATAGCTCTCATATAATTGATTAAATATTTAATTAATTTACTCACTCATTTAACAAATGTTATTTACCATATAACATATGATTTTAGGCATAGAGGAAATTATAGTAAATGAAAATAGAGAATATGTAGAAAGGTAGATATTAAACAATCCCCTAAATAAGCATATGATTACAAATTTGACAAAAGCAATGAAGAAAAATAACAAGTCACAAAGGAAGAAAAAGAGAGGAGCCCTCCTAGAGATTATGAAGTTATATTATTTTTTGAGAGTATTATCTCAGTGAGCTTAAAAAAATGAGAAGCTGCTCATCAAAAAAGTGGTTTTGGTAGAGGGAACAGCACGTACAAAGGATTTGAAAGGGAAAGGAGGTTAGGGTGTTAAAAGAAATGAAAGCAAGTCTATTTGGCAAGAGTTTAGTGAATGATGGGATAGTGGCCTGAGATGAGAGATACAGAAATCAAATCATGTAGGGTTTGTAAGCCAAAGTATGGATTTGGGTTCTTTGGAAAAGCTAAGGGAAGCAATTAAAAATTTTTAGGCAGATGAACCACATGAGTATATTTACCTTAAAGTTCTACTCTGGCTACTGGCAGAGAATAGACTATAGCCTGAGTGGATGTGAGAAGACTAGTAAAAGGATTATTCCATTAGTCTAGGAGAGACAAATGGCAGTGGGCAGTCTCTATTAACTTTCAGAAGTTATCTTTAGGTAATGTGAGCCTGCAATGTGAAGTTCCTAGTACTTTAAAAGTTATAATGCTGATGAACAAAAAGGCATGTAAAAACTAGGATTTAATTAATTCGATACATTTTCTGCCATTATTAGAACATTTCTGCTCAGAGGTCTTATTACAAAGCTACATTTCTGATAGTCTACTACGGTGCAGCTTCTGCCAAGCTCACTCAATACTAACCTCTTACACAGCATCTCTACTTACATGACTAAATGCATATCATACTTTACATAGCCAAAAAGACAAAGAGCCACCTGATTTCTACTTCCAAGCTATTCAATCCTACCAAATGGCCTTACCATTTATCCTATCCAGCCACTGATGTAAGAAATCTGGGAGTTAATCATAACTTTTCTCTTCCTCTTATATCCCATATCATATGTAAATTATATATCAACTTAAATTGAATATAATACTCAAAGTAATGCTATGATTACTGTGTGTGATTAAACAGAATATAAATCTGGCTATAAAATCTCTGATAGTGATATATTATTTGTATCCATATATTCTTAGGAAAAAAAATCCTTTAATTATAAGGTAGTTATGAACAGTAGTCTAATATAGTATGCTATAGTTGTGTTTACCTTAAAGTAATTATTCTTCATTGTTAATACCTCTACAATAAACATATAAAATAAAACATGCTTAATTTCTTAGTTTGCAAATTAATTTACCAATTCATTCTTTCTTTCTCAAGAACAGAAAACCTTATAGCAATACAGGTCATCTCAGGTCCATAAGATCAGAAATTCATCTCAGGTCCATAAGGAATAATTATGTTGTTGTTGTTGTTGTTGAGATGGAGTCTCACTGTGCTGCCCAGGTTGGAGTGCAGTGGCGTAAGCTTGGCTCACTGCAACCTCTGCCTCCCAGGTTCAAGCGATTCTCCTGCCTCAGCCTCCTGAGTAGCTGGGATTACAGGCATGGACAACCACGCCCGGCTACTTTTTGTATTTTTAGTAGAGACGAGTTTTCACCATGTTAGCCAAGCTGCTCTCAAACTCCTGACCTCAGGTCATCTGCCTGCCTCAGCCTCCAAAAGTGCTGGGATTACAGGGGGTGAGCCACTGTGCCTGGCCCCATAAGGAATAATTTAAGATCAGAAGTACAAAAGAAGTTTTCTAATTCATTTTAAAATTAGTTTCTGAATACTTCTCAAAGAATATAATTTAAATAAGATCTATTTCACACCAAATAAGTACTACAGCAATATTTAATTTCTGCATTACTATTGACAAATGAGTCATCTAGCATATGTAAACTTTCAGCCAACCAAATCCTAAGGCTTTAGTGCTAATTTAAAAAAATATTTTGGAAAGGAACATTTGTAAAATATATAAAGGCAATCATCTGCCTTTTTTTTTTTTTTTTTAAGAGATGGGGTCTCACTCTGTCACCCAGGCTGGAGTGCAGTGGCAACAATCATAGCTCACTGCAGTCTTGAACTCCTGGGCTCAAGCGATCCTCCAGCCTCCTTAGTAGCTGGGCCTATAGGCATGATGCACCACCATGCCCAGCTAATTAATTTTTTTTTTTTTAGAGACAGGGTCTCGCTATATTGACCAGGCTGTCTCAAACTTCTGGGCTCAAGCAATCCTCTCGCCCCAGCTTCCCAAGTAGTTGGGATTATAGGTGTATGCCACCACGTCCAGCTATCTGCCTTTTTAAATAGAAAAAGTCAATATAGTGTTCGGTTATTCTTAAGGACTTAACTAAGATTACTTATCATACTTTGTCACAATATATTTAAAATACTTCATTGAATTCTGAGGTGAGATAGTAAACCACTTGTGCGAACACTAAATAGCCTTTTTAGTTTTTAAGTAGTCTTTCTATCTCCAACCTTTTCAGATGTCCCTTCATGTCAGAATGTCTTCCTCTACTAATCCCTCTCTGTGCTGTATTTGATCTAGTAATAAAACTTGATAAATAAGTAACCTGTTTATTTCATCGCACTCTATTTAAGGCTTGGAGATTGATTCTATACCTCTCCCACATCAAAAAGTACAAGTGGAAGTAGGAGCTTACCTCTGGGTTTATAACTGTATTCTTTAGTTAAAGCTATCAGGAATTTGGCTACCAGATAAGTGAGACACAAATCCAAGTACCATTCCTAAAGCAGTCTAGGAATATAGAATGTTACTGTGTTTAAATAACTTATCCTACATAAGCAACGAGGTAGTGTTAACCTTACACCCACAGTTCTACACAATTTTATGACAGATACCTAGAATTTAAAAAATGGATATAGTTTATATCCCTTATAACTTTATTATAGGGAGAGAGTTCAAAGTTGGCATCAAAGGCCAAAGGTAGAAATTAGCTTACATAGAAAATAATTTGTATAGGCCAAAAAGACTTCTTACGTAAAATATCACCTATTGTAATTTAGTCCATAAAATACTGACTATAAGACCATAATCAAAATAAAATGCTATGAAAGGTGTGACAGAGCTTGGTTTATGCATTGCAATAAAGCTATGGATGGATGGGCATAGCGCATCTCCTGTTGCACGCACCCTGTTGCTCGTCAAGTGACATGGATCCGAGCTGTTTGTTAACCACAGAAGAAGGAGAATCTGAAACAAAAATGAGATTTCAACTTAAAAGTAAGCAGCAGAAAACTGCACAGCAATGTCATGATCATCTTTAAGCTTAAGAAACAAATGTATATGGGTGGGGAATAGAAGTAAGTACTGTGGTATGATTCCCAAGCAGTGAGTAAGCAGGCCCATGTGCTGAAGATGTTATTCCAGGCAAGCATTTAGTAACTTTGAGAATGAGTTCAGAAACTATGCTTCGTATTTCCATGCATACACCTTTTATCAAATTCACATAGCAGAGGCATAAGGTGCAAGGCAGATAAATTAGAAATGGGGTATCTAGTTCACTACACACAAGACTCCTTGCCCTTTTCAAACTCCTTCTCCAGCTCCTTAAGATAGTTTTCACCCTGTCTTGGAGGATTCGAAGCATGAAATGAAATGCCCACTATACTTTGTGAGATGTTGTTTGCTGTACCACGGGCTGAACAAAGAGCTAACTAATATCAAGATGTTAGGCAAAGAAAATGGTTTACAAGAAAAATATTCAATGAGGTAATGACCATTACAGAAACATGCATGACTTTAAAAACTCTACAGTATATTGTGCACATTAAAACTATACTATGTAAAGGTTCAGGTTTCTTTAGAGTTACCTGGTGGGGAAAGGAAAAGAGAGACAAGGAGAAAACTTAATGATCTGGGCTTTATACTTTCTACCTTGGCTTCAAATAGAACAGCTTTGTTCTTATCTTTTTAATATGCTGGGTTTCTATGCAAGATTTTATAAATGGTTCCTACTGTTTGAAAAACACTGGTAATTAAGGCAGGCAGCATAATAAAATGGAAAGAGCACTCATCAGAAGTTAGTAAGTTTTCATTCTAAAGTTGATTCTGACAATAATTCGCAACATTTTTAGGCCCAAGCTTCTCCTTACTCTCTAATCAGCCTGGGGATCTAGTAACCTAAGCAAGACACTGGGGCTAGAAGGCGGTGGCCCCTTCCTGTGTTCCAGTAGGGCTACAGTAAAAGAAAAACAGAGGTAATAAGCACAATTCTCCCCAACCAGTAAGAATAATTCCCAGTTTCTAATACCCTGTGTTCTAGATCTTAGCAAATGTTAACTAAACACTTTTGGCCAACACCAGTTTCTGCTCATAATGGCATTTCATTTCCCAAAAGTAGGTATTTTAAGATTGTCCTTAGCTGGATAGCTAAGAGTTTTCCAATACATCCTGGACTCACACTGATTTTATACAATTTGATTGCTTTTCTTACATTTAAAAGTCTGAATCCTGCTACTGGTACCATTTGTATCAACTTTAAATCCTCCATCTTCTAGTATCACCAGTTTGCTCATGTATTTTTGTCTTACTAGATTTTGACAAAACATGATCATTATTTGAGTAATAGCTTTTATTTATCCTTACTTATCACCTCTTTTCATCAGAACATTCAGTTAAACAAATATTTAGTACACAAAAAGGAAAGTGGGAACGATAACATTTCAATCAATTCCCTAATCTATTCGTGCTTTACTTTCTTTAGATGACTTCTCATTTATCCATCTCACAGTTGGATTCAACACTACCATCTATGTTGTTTTTTAAAGAACAGATAAATTGGTCTTTAGAAAAAAAATTAAACTCTTTAAAAAAACAAAAACAAGAAAAATGTGACTCATAGTGAAATAAACATTGGAAAACTGTCCTAACAAGTCTCATGAAAAATATTTTTCATTTGGATTTGTTACACATTTCATTGCGCCTTCATTTAATAATTAAGAGCTGTAAGAAAATTATAATCTCTCCAAGAAATCTTTTCAAATATTTAATTTTTCTAAAAAAATACCATGAAATGTACAAATCTTGTTGAGATAAAATGCATCTTATTTTTAACAAAATTTAAGAAAGAATAAGTCACAGGAAAAAAAACTATTAATGAAGGATCTAGAATGCTGTCATCCCCCACAAAACTGTATTTTCAAACTCTTGAAGTATTTAAAATATTAAAGCTATGGTGAGACAGAAAGTATTAAACTAAAAGGGTTTCCTTTTTGGTTTTGGCCTGTCATAGATATTGTGTATCTCTGAGGCATTTGCTGTTCTTCCCATCTTGAAGATTAATTTCATGAAGAAATCCTTCCTAGTCACTGCTTTCATTCTATTTGTAATCTTGGGACGACTCCTTTGGGAAGGATTATTTTCCTGTCACATGAACATTTTAAGTGACATGCTTTTTTAACCACTATTCATAAATACAATACCTGTAACTCCTATCTTACATAAAATATTAACATCATAACCATTAGAATAGCTAATATAAAAAAGGAATTATAGTTTAAGATGACTGCTTCAGTTATTGGCATATTCTACTCCACTTCTCTGGGAAATATCTTCCAGACAAACTATCACAAAATCAGAACCTGAATATATGGTCCAATGGTAGTTTATTGTAACATGTAATATGGTTGGTCAGCTTATTTGAAGTGTTTGGAATTGTAACTTTTTTTTAAGGTAAAGATAAACTTTAAACAAAAGCTCATTCAGTACTAAGCTCAGCATGTCTCATGGCTAATTACTGTGTATTTCCAAAAAATGTGTGGTTTGGTCTTGAAAAAATTATTTAGCCCTTTGACACCAGAATTTTCTCAACTGTAGAAAAAAATAGACAATTATAGTCTAACAGGTAAATCACAAAGATTCTTCAGCCACACTTCCTGGGTTCAAATGTGGTTTTTCTACTCAGAAATACTGTAACCCTGGGCAAGTTATTTAACTTGTCTAAGTCTTAGTTTCTCCATCTATAAAATAAGGATAATCACAATAACTACTACATAGTATTTTTCTGAAGATGTAATGAGGTAATCCATGTAAAATATTCAGACAGCACACAGGAATGGCTCATTTAATGTTATCATTACTATTTTTCAGACATATGGTATTGAATGAAAAATAATGGTACAAGGCTGTTCTGAAACATCCGGAGCATATTATTACGTTTAAACTTCTAAGAGACTCATCACTGTTTTGCTTAGGACTCTGTCATTCAAGGTAGTTAAGGAGTGATGGTAGAACTAGACTAATATCATATCTAATCTATTAACTACTTATAAACATTAAACACATAGATCCAATGCACCCATCTGAGAAGTGCTGCCATATGACTGTCATTATGGACACTGTGGGAAATCTGATGTTGTATAGAGCCTGCTTGCACAGGATTGGGTAAGTGCTGATTTTTTCCAATATGGCTCAGTTTTGAAAAGCCCTTTTTCAAAAATAATCACCAATGTTTTATACCCTTTTGGGGTATAAAAATTACTCTTTTCCAATTGGTAAAACCGTGCCATAAAGTGAAAAAACAGTTCCTACCTGACCCTCTCTAGGCTGGCTCCATGCTCCAGTGGGGCTCTGTGGTGGTTAGGTCAGTACCAGCAGACTCCACAGGGTGCTGTCACTCTGAGCAGGAGCCAGCAACCCATGACTTCAGGGGACCTGAAATGGAAAAAAGAGTTGGGCTTAAAATCAGCCATATGCTGAATGCCTCTGCCATACCTGTTTAAGGCACTCATCTGATAAATGTACATGTAACTCATTCAAAACCCCGAATGCTATCAACCTTATGGGGCCTTTATATGAGGACATTTTAAAATAGCAAAAAAGATACTACAATTAAGATAGTACATTACTGGCCGGGTGTGGTGGCTCATACTTGTAATCCCAGCACTTTGGGAGGCCAAGGCAGGCAGATCACAAGGTCAAGAGATTGAGACCATCCTGGCTAATGCGGTGATACCCAATCTCTACTACAAATACAAAAAATTAGCTGGGCATGGTAGGCATGCGCCTGTAATCCCAGCTGCTCGGGAGGGTGAGGCAGGAGAATCGCTTCAAACCGGAGGCGGAGGTTGCAGTGAGCCAAGACTGTACCACTACACTCCTGCCTGGGTGACAAAGTGAGACTCCATCTCAAAAAAAAAGATAGTACATTAATATGTGTACTGCTTTCCTTAGATATATAAACTTTACATGTACAGTATTGTCTAATCCATCCTTACATGATCTCTGTAAATTACAGCAGGCTACACTATATAAATAAATCAATAATTGGGAAACTGAGGCATAAAGCAGCCAAATGACTTGCCCAAGGTCATCTCGTCATAGAGCCAGGGACAAGAATTCAGCCAATCTAATACCCAGGCACTGAAGTGATAAAGGCAAATTCATTTATCATTAAAAAAAAAATGCCAAAAGATTTTATGAGTTCTTGTATATTACCTAAAAGTCTAGGAAAAAAGTTATGGTGAATTTCCTAAATGAATTGTGGTGTATTTCCTAACCGTCTAGAAAAAATATGCTTAAAAACACTAACTTAAGTAAAAAATATTTTAAATGATATATTCTAATTTTTAAAAACCATATTTTTGGAAATTAGTCCTAAAGAATTATCATTTATAGGTGTCAAAAATTCTTTTAAAAGCACTGGTTTTCAAACTGGGTTTTAGGGAGCAGAAGAGCTAGGGGTAGCAGGAGCAGCAAACAGATGGATTGTCACTCCTTATCTCACTTCATGTTTAAGTCGCAACAGTGCTACTTTCATATACTTTCTATTGGAACTTCCACATAAGACTGATGACAAAGAGTGTACAACCAAAAATAAACAAAAAGAAAAACCACTGTTTAACATCTTCTAACATCTATTTCATATAGCTCATTTTAAACAGTTTGAAACTTAAGGTGATATCACTTGGTGCCTTAGGATGGTTTTAGTCTTCAATTGCCAAGAAATATCAGCAACTAAATAGATAATATTTCATCTGGGATTATCCTAAACCAGCATCAGTCCCCTTTCCATTTGATCCCACTAAAAATGCAGGTGATTATTTCTACAAAGTGGTTTCATGGTTTGATCTCACTTTCCTACAGAAATTAGGTATATTACTGATTTCACAAAAGGTTCCCATGAGTTCTATGTATTTTGAAAAAAGAATAAAATGGTTGCCAAACAATGTAGTAATTCAGAAAATCTTTCTATACTTGTTAAAATTTCTTGGTTTCCAAATCATAATAATGTCTCCTTTGAACATCTTACAGTATTTAAATAGGTGAGAAGACAACAGAAATATGTTTTATTGGCAGTATCATCACTTATTGGTACTCTAAAGATAGCAAAGTATAATGGAAAAAATATGCTTCTTACATATGAGAAATGCACATTCTTCTATTATTAATACATTAAAATCTACAATGCTAATTTTGGTGCCTTCTGTATGGGTAGGCAGTAGTAACATCTATCATAAGAGAATGAATCAATTAATGTCCATATACAAAATTGCATTTAATCATTATGTATAAGATAAAGTTTTATAATTGTTACTCAATTAAACCTATCCTCCTATTGAATTTCATAAATTTAATTTCTATTCTGTTTTTATAATTGTGTTCTGAAATAGAGATTTCTGCATTAAGCCAACTCATTTGTCCTCATATCAAAAATTCACTAAATGGACAAAGTATATATAGATTTTGCTGGCTGTCCCTTGTAAAGCAAACTGACAACACATTAGCTGTTCTTAAAGTTTTTAATTACCAAATAGTGTTCCTGTGACTTGTGAGGACAGAATAAGATAAAAAAAGCACTAGAAAATGAACCCAGAGCTTGTTACAGATTAGATTTATTAGGGTCTTATATGACTGCTACGTTAAAAGCATATGAAATAAACTAAGTATTTCCACCTCGTAGGTGAAAGGAGTACATATACAATATTAGAAGCCCTTAGTGCTTAGTGATATTGGTCCATGTGGGCAGCCTCAGAGGCCCAAGAATGCGGCTTAATGACAAAGAAAGATAACATGTTTCTCAACTTCCAAACTGGCAAGATGTCTACTCAACTTTAGCTTTTTAAAAATTAATAGAAATAGACTGGTTGCCAAACTACACATTTAATTAGAGTAACACTTAGAAAGACAGCATCTTGCTTCGCAGAAACCATGTATCATTCTAAAGTTTTCTGATTTTACAAAGAGCTTGCTTCAATTCAAATTGGTGAACTAGTTACAAAAGACTGGTGAATCTCAAAATATTTTTCCAGCATCTACAATGTTTACTTCTTGCCTGTTAGACGGTTTTGTTTTATACTCAAGATCATTTTAAAAGTTTGTTATATGCTAAATTTCAGTATTTTAAAAATAATTATATATATAGGGACATTTTCTTTTTTTTTCTTTTTCTTTTTGAGACAAGAGTCTTGCTCTGCTGCCAGACTGTAGTGCAGTGGCGCGATCTCGGCTCACGGTAACCTCCACTTCCCGGGCTCAAGCAACTTCCCTGACTCAGCCTCCCGAGTAGCTGAGACTACAGGCATGCGCCACTAGGCCCAGCTAATTTTTTATATTTTAGTAGAGACGGGGTTTCACCATGTTGGCCAGGATGGTCTTGATCTCCTGACCTCGTGATCTGCCCGCCTCGGCCTCCCAAAGTGCTGGGATTATAGGCAGGAGCCACTTCACCCGGTTTATTTTTCTTTTTACTGATTTTTAGGTTTCGTGATTTGTTTAACCTTCAAAACATTTTCGCTAGAGGTTTTATATATAGCAAAAAATATCATATCAAAATGTTTTATTATTAAATGCCATTATTGTAATCTGATCAAATTTTGTTGTTAGTTTTAAGTATAGGAAACTATTTTTCCATGGGAAAAAAATAATGAGGCCTCTGCCTGATACTCTCTCTATTAATATAACACTGAATTAAAAATCAAGCTTATGATTTATCCCAAACATCTTATCTATATTACAGTGATTTAAATTTATTTAATTTTACCACATATTATAAAATGTGCCTTTGTTACCCCAGCACTTAGTAGAACAGATATTTATAAAGTGGAGTCCAATTCTACCAATATATAAATTAGTTTCAAATAATTAAGTTAGAACTCTCAAAGCCCAAACTCATCACTCTTTAGGGTAGCAGAACAAAGCAAATCAAACAAAGCATTATAAACTCATTAGTATGAGAAATCAGACATTCTTGTTCCTAAGCAACTTATTACACCTACTATAATATTTACATAATACTATAGGATTTACAGTATCTATTACCCATCTTGAAATAATTAAGTTGGCAAATTATTTTTTGCTATTAATACATCTTTCATTAATTCTTTCAACAAATGTTTATGAGCATCATGAACTTTCTGGTCCTAAGATGACAGGGCATTAAAACACTCAGTGAGAAAAAAAGAGTGACAGATTTTTACTGTATTATCACAATTTTATAGCATAACAACAAGAACATGAGACTGTGGAGTACTTTTGCTGCCCTACATAAGAAAGTTGATTATGTATAGAAATGTATAAAAATTTCAAATACTGAAATTTTTCAAATAATGACAGAAGAAAATGATTTAGTCACCATGCTAGTATGGCCAAATAATACTATAATTCTAAAATATAGCATTACTAGGTTTATAGGAATATTGGCTAATATTCAAAGAGGAAGAAGAAGAAGAGCTAGGAGCCATAAAGCATAGATTCATTTCAGCATTTGAAAACTTTCAATAGAAAAATCAACACAGGCTCTAAATTCACTAATTATTCAAAAAGAGCTCATCACTCTAAAAGTAATAAATATTTGCCCCTCTCCAAATATATTACAACTTTTAAAACTGATTATTGATATTCATTTTTCTGGCAAATGCTGCTGCCAATCTGTCCCTCTAATATGTGCTGCTGAATACCACCATATGCAAGGAAGGGAGGGGTAAGCTGCAAGCGCATTAGCTCTCTTTTTGAATGGGAAAAGGGAAGCACCTTATTACACAGTAGCAGTATTAAAAAACAATTCTATCAGCTGCTTAAGGACACTTGACATTAATAACCTGAAGCATGAGGGTCCTGTGAAGAGCCCTCATGAGAAGACTGATCAGAAGTGGAAGGCTGTTGCTGGGTATGTGCAGCTAGCTCTTGCTGCCTCTGTTGCTCAGCCTTCTTAAGCCTCAGTTGTTGCAGGCGCTTACGAAGCAAAGCTATCTCAGGCCCCCTTAAAAATTCTGACACAAACAGGAAAAGAAAGGTGAAAAGATAGTAATAAAATAGAAAATAATAAGAATTTGATTATACATTAAGAAAAGAAGTAGGATATAAACAAAACACGTCTCATAGAGGAATGCTATAAACAAATTACTGATAAAAAAGAAATTACTAGTCATTAAATTATGAGACAAACCATATATACACAACCAAAGGCTTCTCTTTAACTATGATGAATTAGATACATATATTTTTCTAGGAATATTTAAGCAATTAAACAGAATGGAAATAAAAAGTCCTCCATAAGTGCAAGATTTCAAAATGGTCATACAACAAAATGATACCAGAAAAGAAACAAAAATTGAAAAATATCAGTTAAATCATCTGATTTATACACAAAAATTTAAGTTTCTTCATTAGTTTCAATCAAATAACAAAATTCAATTAAAATGATAAAAATCTATGCATTTAGAAACAACTCAGAATGTATTAAGAGCTCTAAAAAAGTGAAAGTTACATATTCTTCAGCTAAATATTTCATGTTAGAATTGTCATTTTTTAAATGTTATCTTTTAAATTCAAAAAGATTTACATAATCAATATTTTCTTGACCTTTATCTGAAGTGATCATGGATGAAAAGTAGAAAAATAACATTAAATTCTGCAAAGATATTTACTGAGTGTCTTCTATGTATGAGGCATTGTTTTAGGCTCTGGGGATAAATAAAACATTGAACAAAATAGTCCCTATTCTTGTGGAGTTAATGTTTTGAGGGAAAAACAGACATTTGTGAATACACAGGCAAACATGATGTTGAATATATGTGTTTTTGTCACATGGGGATAACTGCTATGAATTAAATTGGCAGGGTAAGGTAAAGGGGATAGGAGATATGATGGCAGGACAGGGGCTATTTTATACATGGCCACTCAGGAAAGCTTCTCTCATAAGGCACCTCTTGAACAAACACCTCAAGGAAATAAGCGAGTAAACCACATGGATATCTGGAGGAAGAGTGTTCTAGGTGGAGAAAGAACAAGTGCAAATTCTCTGGGGGGCAAGCGTATAGGAATGTGCAATACATTTTAAAGGTAAAGGCAGTAGAAATTGCTGATAGTTTGGATGCAGAGTGATCCCAAAGTTTTTGGCCTAGGTAACCAGAAAAATAAGTTACCATTTATTACAGTAGGGAACAATGAAGGAGGAAGGAACAAGCAGTGTTGGGGGAAATAATGAACAGATATCCAAGTGGAGAAATTAGCTAGGGACTAAATATAAAAGTCTAGAATTCAGAGGTGTATACACATGTATGTATATAGAGTAAGTGATGACATAGAAGAGGTCTAAGAACTTAATCTCAAAGCATTCAAATGTTTAAGAGGAAAAAGAACCTCCAGGAAGAGCAAGCAAAAGCTTTGTAGGCTAAGTGATGAAATTGTGTCAAAAAGGATGGAGTAAGCAGTTGCGTCAAATGCTGCTACTATACGAAAACAGATACTAAGATCGAACCACTGGATTTTGTACCATGGAAGTCATTGATGACCTTGACAAGAGTTGTTTTAGTTAAATAACAGGGACCAAAATCTGACAGCAGCAGGTTTAAGAGAAAGGGGATGTGATGAAGTAGACACACAAAGTATATATACTCTTTGTACAACTCTTGGTATTGGTGGAGAACAGATAAATAGGATAATTATTGCCAGGGTTATAAAGAATCAAGGGAAGACAGGAAGGGCACTGTGGCTCATGTCTGTAATCCAAGCACTTTGGGGGACCAAGGTGAGAGGATCACTTTGAGCTCAGGAGTTTGAAACCAGCCTGGGCAACACAGTGAGATCTTGTTTCCACAAAAAATAAAAATTAGCCAGGCATGGTGGTGCACACTTGTGGTCCCTCGGGAGGCTGACAGGAGGGTGACTTGAGCGAGGGAGGTCAAGGCTGCAGTAAGCCATGACTGCACCACTGCACTCCAGCCTGGGCAAAAGAGCAAGACCCAACAAAAAAAATAATAATAATAATCAAGAGAAGTTTGTGGTTTTAGTCTGGGAGCTAATACACATGTTTGTATTCTGATGCAGAATGTTTAACAGAATGAGAAAGATGATGCTTTTAAAAAAAGTGGAAAACTGCAGAATGATGTCCCTGAGTAGACCAGAGGAGGTAAGTTCCGGTATATCAGAAGATGAGTTGGTTTTGAATACATGCATAAAAACCTTATCAATTATAATCAAAGGGAGGCAGATAATATGCACAAAGATGTCAATAGTTAGATGTCAATAGTCAGAATTTCTGACACTAGCATCAAATTACTCAAACTACCAAATAACCTTCAGCCTCTCCACAGATTCTAAGAGTAAAAAACTTGGTTTACTGTTTTAGAAAACAATAATTCGAGGTACTAATTTCTTGTTACCGTGGCTTCTATTTATAAAGCATTTTATTCAATTAGCCAATTGGTAGTTAAGATTTAACAACTCAATTATCATAGTCATTCACTGTTAGTTCTTCCTAGAAAATTCTCTAGTACCAATAGGATAGTATTCATTGACAAACAAATGGTGATGCTCAATGGCACAGTGCCTTCTTTTCAGGTACGTACAGATGTCTTACTTATACTCAGAACAACAGTAATGCTTTCAGCAATATAAAATAAAGCATTATTATATAGCCATAAGGTTTGTCACTTTACACTTCAAAAGAAATCTACAAAAGAGAGGCCATATATGTCAAATTTTGCTTAAAAAGCAGAAAAATACCCTCAGTTTCACTGGAGTTTCAACCCTCTCTATTGAGTTGCCAAATGTTTTATGAGGTCATAAATCTCCATCCTAGAACCACTTGGTGAAATAGCAAATAAACAGGAAGATCTCAGTACAGGTAGTGATGCTCTAAAACTTGAAAAAAAATAAGATGTAGTTGTGATAATCTTATGAACCATTTATTCAATGTTTTCAGTGCTTTGTAAGTAAGAATTTATCTGCTTTTAAGGCTGGTTGTATGGTGGCTTTTTTCTCCTTAAGTTGAAAACAAAATCAGGCTAGGAAGACAAGTCACCACATAGCCGTTAACCAGGAAAAGCAAGTATTAAATTAAAAAGTTCAACCAGACATACCAAGCTAAATAACAGTTCTGCTAGCAGCTTGAAATATTAAAGCAGTTAAGATACACATACATTACATCCTTAAAAAGGTATACACAAGCATACATAATTTGTAAATATAAATAAATGCCTGGAGAATTAGCTTTTATCAAAATGAGCCAAACTGAAAGTTGCATACAATACACACTTTGGGTGTTGTTTAAAACAGCAGTGACAAAAATTCAACAAAGTATTAGGAACTGCTACAGGAAAATTGTACTTTCATCTCCTCAAATTACAAACCCTACTTCTTGTTTTCTTCTGAAAGATTCCAGGATATTCGCCTAGTGGCTTAATTCCACTGAGACAGAAGAACAATAAAAACAGCTACAGTTGACACAACAAAGGTCCACTTCGTTCTAACCTCACATCTTGCCTCTACAATACACAGTTTTTTTGTCCTGTACTCTGGATCATTTTTATATCTAATTTGGTGGCACTTTATCTGTCTGCTATAAATCTGTCTTCTAGTCCCAACTTATTTCTTGTCCTGGTGATGATCCTTGTGCATTTTTTCTCCTGGGACTGGTCACTTCTTCACTGACTTCCATGTTTTCTGTTCTCTCCTTTAGTTTCCCCCAAAAGTGGCCATCAACCTAATATCTCCACTTGTTTCTTTTCCTTCTTTCTTTTTTTTTTGAGACAGAGGCTCACTCTGTCGTCCAGGCTGGAGTGCAGTGGCGTGCTCTCAGTTCACTGCAACCTCTGCCTCCTGGGTTGAAGCAATTCTCCTGTCTCAGCCTCCTCAGTAGCTGGGATTACAGGTGCCCACCATCACACCCCGCTAATTTATTTTGGTAGAGATAGGGTTTCACCATGTTGGCCAGGCTGGTCTCAGTCTCAAACTCCTGACCTCATATGATCCGCCCACCTCAGTCTCCCAAAGTGCTGGGATTACAGGCATGAGTCACCACGCCCAGCCTCTCCACTTGTTTCTAACCTATAAATGGACTATATCTATCTGACTAGACTAGACCTTTATCCCATCTAAGGAAGCTACAATTTGGATTTTGGGCTTTGAAAACTGCTTGGATGTGGTGTACAACAGAGTTCTTCTCCAGCAATTTTTCTACAGGGCTCAATTTAGCTATAATAATTCTACATAGGCCAAAATAAATTTGTAATTCCTGCTTATGAGTAAATAAGCAGGAATCTACATGTAGACCACATCATATGCTTTCTTTTTAAAATTCTGATGGTCTGAGTAGTCTATTTAATTAAAACACAGGGCAGGGAAACTTTAAGTGATTCACTTCTCAATATGAGCCCTAAAGGTGAATTTTATATATACTGATAACCCCATCCAATTCAAAGTTACCACCTTCTCTAATCTGAAAATGAAAACACAGAAACAAATTAAACTATAACACACTGGGGAAAATGCCTTATTTAATGCTCATTCAGTATAAAAAGATTCTCAATATGAGAATAATTTACAAATCATGAGCTAAATGAAAACATTTTTAGGTTTAACTTAAGAAATAACTGAAAAAGATGTCTGATAGTCCTTACTGAGAAGAGAAGAAAATATTTGTAGTTATTCTGGAATATGTTTTATAAATAAAATTATGAAGGTTTCATTTTAACCTATACAGTTTTAGCTCATAGTTGTATCTTTCTCATTTTAAATATATAATTTTATAATCACATTTTAAAAAAGCAGTCTTTTGTTAAATGTTCAAGAAAAGAAGACACATAAAAATCAAAATGTCTTCAAATTCTGCGTGAGGTATATAGAATATGGTTTGAAATGGTCTGACATGAATTTTAAAAAAATTTAAGAATACAAAGGGTAAGGCAAAAAAAAAGAGAATCTATCAACTGATTTAAAATTCCAATTCAGTATACTTATCTTCCTAATTCAGCTACAAAACTCCAAACCCAACACTGTGACCCCTCTAGATTTACTATTCTTCAGGACATTCATTTTGCATATTATTTTCATACTCATATTTCTGTTTGTCCTTTTCACTCATTTATATATATATGACCACACGATTTTTTAAAAGTATTTCTGTAAGTTACCTTAAAATGTTGTCTGAACAACCTAAGAAAAATTATCTACTTGGTCCTATGTGGTCTAGACAGTCAAAGGCAAACAATGGACCCAAAATGATAAATGGTTGGATATCTAATCACAGCATCTTTCTTCTAGGTGTTACCAAATTTTGGAAACCTAATGGACACAACCAGAGTAAATGAGTGGGGCTAAAAGTATAATCTAAAGACTAAAATATAGCTAAATATATCCCATCTAGTCGATATCAACTTAAAGATAACAAAATGTCTCATCATACTTTTAATCTTATCTTTACAGGGTAAATATTGTTAGGGAAAAAAGATGCATGCTCAGAGACAATATCCTGTCATTATGAGAGCTTATTCTAGTAAAGAAATCTCATAAACAAATCAATCAAAAGTGAAAAAATACATAAATTTTTATAAGTGCTTTTCAGAAGATAAAAAGGATTATATAAAAGAGAATACAATTTCAGCAAGAAGAAAAAGGGAAGAGGACTTTACCTAGGGTAGTTATGAAAGACCTGTCTTATATGGCATTTGAGTTGAGACCCAAGGAAAAGGAAATTGGCCAAGTGATAAGCCAGGACAAGGGTTTCCCAGGTGTACTGAAAACAACACTAAAAACAAAGAAAGAGGCAGAAGAGAATTTCGCACATTAACTGAAAGAAATCAGTACATCTAGTGTAACAATGATCGGGTACTGAGAAAATGGAATGAGATGAGGCTAGAGAGATAGGGAAGGGCAGGCCATATAAGTTCTTATAGGTCCACAGTAAGGAGTTTAATTTTTTTTCTTTTGTAGTTGTATTTCTAAATGCAATTAACAACCTCTGAGGGGATTTAAACAGCAAAGTTATATAATCTGATTTAACATTTTAAAATACTCATTCTGGCTCCTGCATGGAGAATACATTACAATGGAAAAACAACAGGTCCAGGGAGATCAATTAGAAGACAAGAAATGATGGTGAGATGAAAAGAAGTAGGACACAGTTTAGATGCAGGAGCAAAAAAACTTGATGAATTGGCATGGGACTTGAGGGAAAGGAAGGAATCAAGAATAACTCACAGGTTATTAAAATAAGCAAATGGACCAAGAGGGGAACCAATTAGGAAACAGGAAGGGTGGGAGGCTGCATTAAGTTTTAGTTTGAACATGTAAATTTAAGATGTACAACAATAAGCCAGGTGTAGTGGCTCACACCTGTAATCCCAGCATTTTGGGAAGCCAAGGTGGGTGAATTGCTTGAGGTTAGGAGTTCAAGACCAGCCTGACCAACATGGTGAAACCTCATCTTTACTAAACATACAAAAATTAGCTAGGTGTGGTGGCAGGCACCTGTAATCCCAGCTACTTGGGAGGCTGAGGCAGTAGAATGGCTTGAAGCCAGGAGGCAAGGCTGCAGTGACCCGAGATCGCACACTGCACTCCAGCTTCAGCATAAGACCTAGATTCTATATCAAAAAAAAAAAAAAAAAAAGATGTACAACAATAACAAAAAAAATAATAGTATCAAAACAGCAGTCAGACACAAGAGTCTGGAACTTGGGGGTAGATCAGATTGTTGATATATATTTGTGAGTCATCAATTTACAGGTGATACTAAATGCTGTAGGGAACTGACATAATCACCCAGAGAAAGAATGTATGTAGAGAAGAGAGCCAGAACTAAGGGGCTCAATTATAATATTCAGAAGGAGACAGAACAAGAAACACGAACAACAGTTACTGAAAACCCACCAAAATTATTAAGAGTCAATAAGCAAATATGATAACATAGATGCCAAGAAAAGAAAGTGTTTCAAGAAACGAGTGACAGCCTATGTTAAAAGCAACCTGGCTGAAAAATCTAGTAAGGTACTAACAGAGAAATATCCTCTAAACTGGTAAATGTCACTGGTGACTTTGATTAAAAGTTTTAGAGGAAAAGGGAGTTGAAAACCAGATTGGGCTTGGTTAATAAATAAATGAAGGATGGCAAGAAAATGGAGATAGCATATATGAACAACTCTTCTGAGGACTCATTATGAAAGCAGTAGAGAAACAAGGCAATAGCTGAAGGAGAATGTGAGATAATTAAGAGAAAACTTTTAAAGTAAGAAGATAATAAAAGCATGTTGAGGCCAAAAGAAACAACTGAGCAAAAAAAAAAAAAAAAAAGAAAAAAAAGGCAATGGTAATGCACAAGAAGGGGCAAAGACTTTGAGAAGCTGGAAAGGGATGGCAACTACATTGGCTAGCTTTTGATAGGAGCAGACACATCCCTAAATGTGTTTCTGCTTCTATCACAATGTGAGTACAGATGTTGGAAAGCTGGGAAATTATTGATAGTAGGAAAATGAGTGCTTTTCTTTTCACTATGAATGAAAGGTTAGAAGCTGGAAGTGGGGGAAGGGATAAAGGGGAGTGTTAAAGTTTGAGACATGAAGGCATAAAATAATAATTTTGTACAGCTGGAGAGCATCAGTGTTGAAAGGGACTGCTCTGCTGCAGTGTTGAGCACCCACTGAAATTTGTGGTCATAATTTTCTTCTCTATCCTTCAGGGATTCCACTGTAGACTAAGAGAAGGCAGACAATTAGGTTCAACCAGAGATGGAGCCTAGCAAATTTTCATATTCCCATTGTCCCTTTCTTTGATACCAGTAAAAATGACAGAGGACATGTAAAAGAAAAGCATAAATATTTACATAAAAAGGTATCCACAGCAAGGCAAGTATAGACAGAAGCATACTTTATCATTTTCTCTATCTCTATGCAGGGAAATAATAGAAATCATGGTCATAAGCTGACATTCCTATATACTATATTCACCCAATGGACAATTCCCAATATTCACAAACACATTTGTACTTAGGCTAAAGAGACTGGACAAATGCAAAGAGACTGGAGAAAAAACAAAAACAAAAACATTTCAGCTTACTGCTGAAATGCTGAACTCCAGAAAAATGAAAAAGCTCTTATCAGAACAATTACGGACATAACCTTTAGATGTTAAATCTAACACCAAATCATTTTTCTCAGTAGTGATAATTGTCTTGGTAACATGGAAATATTCTAATTATCTATAGCTTAGTCCACCAAAATTCTCTCAATAATCTCCTAGTTAAAAATATTTCCTTACTTTTTATAAATAATTTATGAGTAAAAGTACTGAGTAATGTTTCAACAGTCATCACATGATCACCAAAAATACTTCTCTTCAATAATTCAAATGACTGTCGTATGTAATACTTACATTAATTACTGAAAGATATTTAGCAATTTGAAATGCAGTATTAAAATGCATTAAATAGCTTTAAAAAATAAAGTTCCAAATACTTTACTCATAAACATGTTTCAGAAACAACTAGAATTGGTTAAGCTTCAGTGGAACCTGAACATAAGCTAGAGTCTTCTTGCTAAGTTTTCCTAAAAACTTACAATTGATCAAAATGTTCAAGAATATTTCCAAAAATGCTATCACTTTAAAAATTCTTGCTCTTCCCAATTTTACCTGTTCTGAAAAACAAACTTTTAACTACTTCTGCCCTAAATTCCCAAATCTTCCAAAATATTTTATTTTCTCATAAATTAAAATGCTATGTCAACAGTGTGAAAACCTTGATTCTGTAGCTCAGCTTTAGCTTATTATTATGGATAAAATGTACACAGTGTTAACAGTTATGTAATTGACTCTGGCTTTTATTCCCATAGAAACTGAAAATGAATTACTAAAAGTGGTATATACTGATAAAAGAGTGCTTAAATTAAAACATCCCATATTTGGTAATCTGGCATCAGTTGCCAGAGATGTAAGAATAAAGTGACAGCTTGGCAGCTAAGCTGTTAGAAATTTTTTTATGGGTTTCAGCTTAGGCCTGCCAGCTATATTTCTAGTTGCTAATAATTCTGGCTCTATATTGAGTAAAATTCTTCCTTAGAAGAACCAAAGAAAACTATAAACAAATATCTTATTGGTTTTTATAATTACATGTATATAAAGTACCCAGTAAACTGTAGATACATTTGCTGAAAATTACTATTATAAATACTAGTACATTCCATAGTTAGGGGGAAAAAGTTGACCATGAGGACTTAAAATACTGAGAAGAAAATAGTATTTTAACAGAATGTAAAATAGAGGTTTTTTCCACTAGCATCAACTACCAAGAAGATATGCATTTGGTAAAATAATTCTTTTTCAGGTAAATGCTGGAGAAATAATTCTTTTGGTAAATTATATGTTGTTGACAAAAGACCATTATCAAATCCGTATACTAAAAGTACTGCATTATCTGAGGGAAAATAATCAAGAATACAAGCAAAATGAAACTAATGTGGATATTTCCACAATCACCTTAATATAGACATAAAACCAAATACATCTAGAAAGATATTTCGGTCTATAAGGATCTATAAAATAATATTTAAGTCAGGTGCATTAAACTATGTCAAACACTATCTTTTGGTACCTGTACTTTTCAAATAATTGTTTTATATAAATTCAAGATTCCTGCTATTGGTTAAAATTCATGCAAGTAAAACACACTTAATTTTTGCATTTAAGTTACATATCCATATACTACACGTCATTTTGATCATTTATTCCAACAAGAAGTTGATGTGATTTAGTATCTTTCAAAATAGCCAGTAAAGAAGTTTTCATTATCAAAAATCATTAGATGAACCACAGCATGCTTAGAGAGGAATATCCTCACCAGACTGATGATGTGTGTGGTGTCCAGATGCCTCAGCAGACTGCCTTTGTTCACTGTCTGGAGAAGATAGCAAAGAAGTAGAATGAGGGCTTTCTGTGGGAGATGATGTCGAATGAGCCTGAGCTGACACTGTAGAGGATGTAGAAGGTTGAAGAAATTGTTCAGCTGGAGTATCTACTTCCATTGCCGTTTCACTCACTTCCAAATCAGGACTTGATGGGACCGTAGGAAGAGTTGAAATATCTGATTGACTTGTTCCACCTTCAAAATACACGTTAATGCAAATTCAAATTTTAAATATTTTCTAAAACCAACAACTCTACACAGATGTGTTCAGAAAACACGTTTCTATTTGCACACACAAATATGTATATAATTTCAGTAATAATAACCACTGGTGATTTGGCCCATTTGACAAAATAGCCCAATCAAAAGGGGTAAAAATTTACCTACAACATATTCTTGTTAAAACAATCAATCTTTCCAATTACATAAAACTTACTTATACACAGAATTTTATCATATTTCCATTCTTGGAGTGCATTAAAAAAAGGCTTAAAATGGGGCATCTCAGATTCTTTTACTTTGAGAAAAGCAAAAGATACACACTAGGTCTAGTGGCATGAGGAGGAACAAATTATATCCAATACTTTTTATTCTCTACTGCTTCACACAATACAATAAGAATCTTGTGATTACTACAGATGTAAAACATGGTGTAATTTAGATGATATAAATAAAACTGGCTTCAATAAGTAGTTTTTTGCCAGCTTTCTGATGACTTTAATTAATATGAAAAATTACCTCTGGGTCGAGATCTTCCTCGTCCTCTATTGCTTTGTGCAACCTCACTTGCTTCTTCGAACCATCTTGATAACATATCAGACATTCTCTGCATCAATGACACATTGGGACTCTGCTCTCCTATTACAATATAGGTCTTATCAGTGAATTCAGTAATAAGTCAGAATCTTTCATTAATACAAAAACCTAGATTTGAAGGGGTTTAAAATGAAAGTATTTTTTAAAAAAATCAAATTTCCTAAGTAAATTGTATGAATGTATATAAATCTATTAGAGTTTTCATCACGTTACAGTAATTGCTTACATGAGTGATTCTCCATCTGTATGGTAAAGTTCCTTGAGAACAGGGCTCATCTCCCCCTTCATCTTTGCCTATTCTTAGGTACCTCTAAACCTCCCACCTCCTACCTCAACCTGTATTTTTAGTTTTAAGAGTGCCTAGCCAAGAAGGGCTCATGAATTCTAACTTTAATAGATTAAAAGAAATATTTTCCCTCTCTCTAAAGCATTATAATCAAGTACAGACACAAAATAGCCTTACGTTTTTGCATGAAGTTTCCTTAAATTTATTTTCATCATCATTTACTATAAGCAAATTCTAGATATTTAAAATTAGCTAGAACCAGAAAGTATTTCGTCTTCTCCTTCACTCCTCTTCCTCTTTCAAATAAACAAGTTTTTCTAAGGGCATTTTCAAATACAATGCCAGATTTAAAATGTGACAACTCTATTCTACAGTCTTATAATTTAAAGTGAAAATCAGTTCTTACATTTTCTGTAAAATCAGAGTTTCTTTTACACTTTACTGCCTTTATATAATGTAGCTCATATATTGGGGAATATGCTTTTGATCATAAAGACATTTTAGAAGTCATTATAGTAAAGATTTTGGTTACAGACCAATTTAATAAAATATAATTCTATAGAATTATAATTCATAGATTAATTCTATTTTCAAGTGTGCTATCTTAAACCTCCCAGGGTAGTTTCTTATACTTATCAAAGGCACTTGATAGAAAAAAACATTTTATGTGCTATTATAAAACCCTCAGGTTGAGTTTTCATTTCTCTTGATATCTAATAGGCAAAAATTGAGAAGTCTGACAACACCCAATGTACTATGGGGCAATGGGCATTCTTATACTTTCAGTGGGAATGTAAATTAGCACATCTTTTTTAGAGACTAATTTGATAACAACTATCAAAATTAAAAGGTACTTATCCAGTGACTTGGCCATTCCACTTGTAAGAATTTACCCTAAGATATATTTGCATAAGTATACTAACATACATGTACAAGAATGTTCATTACAGCGTCACTTATAATACTGAAGTCAAAATACTAATTTTATTATTTATTAATTTTATTTAACATCAGTTTTAATATTAAAACTAGAAGTTAAAATATTAATTTTAAAATACTGCATACAAAGAAAAGCTGACCAAAGTACAGTTACCATCTCGTTCTCGTTCACTCTCAGGCCTTGCTCTGGGTCCAGTATCTGACCAATCACCACGAAGTCTCAAACGCTTAACTGGTGGTTGTCGTAACTAAAAGAAAAGAACAGACAAATTCTATGTAAGTCTAAACTCATCTATTCTCAATTCTTAAAGCATACTTTATGTCTATTTATTTCTATCTCACTACTTTCTTGAGTACGCAAATTAGATCTAGATGAAAATATAAAAGGCACTAGTATAAGCTACATCAGTCTTTTGAAGCAGTCGTTCTGAGGATAAATATCCACTGATGCTGACAGCCTCTATCTAATATCTTCAATCTAAAGAGTCTCAACACAACTTTGAAATCATGTATATGTGATTTCTAATCTCAACTGTACCACCTTCCAGCTGACAAAAGGAAGATATTTTTAACCATCTTGAGCCTTAGTTTTCTGTTGTGATGATAAATATAGTCTAGGTAAATTACCCACATACCTAACAAACAATGGGAGTCATCATTACTTTTACTTATTATTGCGAATTTACTCTTCAGTTCCCAAACAAAATCTATTCCAACCCTTAATGACTTGACTCAAGTTATCTATTCCATCATGCTGCTCTCATTCTTGCCCTCTAACAATTTTTCGTCCTACTTCAGAGAAAATGAAAATGACATCATTTTCTTTAGCTGAATTCTACAAATTAAATCTACATCTACCACTTCTAACTCCTTCCAACCTTTCTTGAAGGATGTTATCATTTATTCTATTTAAGCCTAATTTCTCCATCTGTGCTTTTTATTTCATTCCTTCAACTCCTCGATTATCTTATTTGACCAATTACTCTCTCTTTTCTACACCCATATCCATTTTCTCTCTCCTGGTTCTCTGTCCCAACATGCTAAAAGTTCTTATCACTTTTAAGAAATAAAATATTTCAACTTCATAAAACCCATTTTCCAGCTACAATCCATTCTCTTGCTATCACTTTACTCAAGCTTCTTGAGAAAATTCTATATGCAATCTACCACTCCTCCTTCAATCCACTGTAGTCCATCTTTCCACTGATTTCCCATCTTTCCACTAACTTCATTCCCACCAGTCACCAGTGAATGATCAATTACCAAGTTCATTGATCAATTATAAAAATGCTCAATAATATGATCAATAATAATTGCCAACTCAAATGGCATCTTTCAGAGCTTATCTGACATGTTTATGGTACCTATCACTCTTGATCATTCCCTTTAATGTTTACATTTTTAACTTTTTTTTCTCAGGCAGGGTCTCACTCTCTTGTTCAGGCTGGCTTGCAGTGGTCCCATCCTAGCTCACTGTAACCTCAAGCTCCAGAGCTAATATCACCTCTAGCATCAGCTTCTTGAGTAGTTGGTCCATGTGCCACCAAAACCAGGTAAGCTTTTAATTTTTTTTTTAGAGATGGAATCTAGCTATGTTGTCCAGGTTGGTCTTGAACTCGTGGTCTCAAGCAATCCTCCCACCTCGGCCTCCCAAAATGTTGGGATTAGAAGCATGAGCCACCACATCTAGTCTATTTTAAACATTTTGTATTGAAATATAATTCATATAATATTCATAATTTTAAATTATACAATTCAGTAGTGTATATTCACAAAGTGGTACAACCATCATCATTATATAATTCCAGACTGTTTTCATCATTCCAGAAACAAACTATAATCAGCCACTCCCCACTCACCTCTCTGCTCAACTCTTGGCAACCACTAATCTACTTTCTGTCTCTGTGGATATGCCTGTTCTAAACATTTCATATAAATAATATCATATAATATATGGCCTTTTGTGTTTGGTTTCTTTCACTTAGCATTATGTTTTCAAGGTTTATTCATATTGTAGTAGGTATCAGTACTTCATTTTTTTATGACTGAATAATACCCTACTTTAGCAAGATACCCTATTCTGTTTATCTATTCATCAACTGGTTGATGAATAAACTTATTCCACTTATTGGCTATTATGAATAATGCTGAACTGAGCATATGTATGAGTTTTTGTAGGAACATGTTTCAATTCTCTTGGGTATACAGGAGAATTACCCAAGACAATTGAAACATAGTACCTCATTTTATTGTACTTTGCTTTATTGAATTCCACAGATTCTGTGGTTTTTTTACAAATTGAATGTTTGTGGCAACCCTACACTGAATAAGACTATTGGGTGCTATTTTTCCAACAGCGTGTGCTCATTTTATGTCTGTGTCACATTTGGGTAATTCTTATATTTCAAACTTTTTCATTATTATTCTGCCTATTATGGTGATCTGTGATCAGAGATCTTTGATCTTACTATTTTAATTGCTTTGGGGGAGCCACAAACCACATCCATATAAGACTCTGAACTTCACTGACAAACGTTATGTGTGTTATGATCACTTCACTCACCAGCTGTTTCCCCCACCTCTCTCCCTCTCCTTGAGCCTTCCAATTCCCTGAGACACAACAATATTGAAATTAGGCCAGTTAATAACACTACAATGGCCTCTAAGTGTTCAAGTGAAAAGAAGAGTCATATGCCTTTCACTTTAAATCAAAAGCTAGAAACGATTATGCTTAGTGAGCAAAGCATGTTGAAAGCCAAGACAGGCCAAACGCTAGGCCTCTTGCACCAAACAGCAAAGTTGTAAATGCAAAGGAAATGTTCTGGAAGGAACTTTTAGAAAAGTGCTACTCCAGTGGACATATGAATGATAAGAAAACGAAACAGCCTTATTGCTGATATGGAAATAGTCTGAGCGGTCTAGACAGAAGATCAAACCAGTCATGACATTCCCTTAAGCCAAAGCCTAACCCAGAGCAAGGTCCTAACTCTCTTTAATGCTATGAAAACGGAGAGAGGTAAGGAAGCTGCAGAATAAGTCTAAAGCTAACAGAGGTCAGTTCACGCAGTTTAAGGAAAGAAGCTGTCTCTCTAACATAAAAGGCGAAACATCAAGTCCTGATGTGGAAGCTGCAGCAAGTTATCCAGAAGATCTAGCTAAGATAATTGATCAAAGTGGCTACACTAAACAACAGACTTCCAATGCAGATAAAATAGCCTTCTATTAGAAGCAGATGCCACTTAGGACTTTCACAGCTAGAGAGAAGTCAATGCCTGGCTTCAAAGCTTCAAAGGACATGCTGGTTCTCTTGTTAGGGGCTTACGTAGTGGTGACATTAAGTAGAAGCTAATGCTCATTTACCATTATGAAAATCCTAAGGCCCTTAAGAATTATGTTTAATTGACTCTGCTCTAAAAATGGAACAACAAAGCCTGGGTAACAGCATATCTCTTTACAGTATGTTTTACTGACTATTTGAAGCCCACTATTGAGACCTAGTACTCAGAAGAAAAGATTCCTTTCAAAATATTGCTGGGCATTGACAAGGCACTTGGTCATCCAAGGGCTCTGATGGAGATGTACAAGGAAATGAACGCTTTCACTGCATCCCATGGATCAAAAAGTAATTTCAACTTTCAGGTCTTATTTAAGAAATACATTTTGTAAGGCCATGGCTGCCACAGATAGTGATTCCTCTCACGGATCTGTGAAAAGTCAATTGAATGGCCAGGCGCAGTAGCTCACACCTGTAATCCCAGCACTTTGGGAGGCCGAGGCGGGCAGATCATGTAGTCAGGAGTTCAAGACAAGCCTGACCAACACGGAGAAACCCCATCTCTACCAAAAACACAAAATTAGTCGGGCGTGGTGGTGCATGCCTGTAATCCCAGCTACTCAAGAGGCTGAGGCAGAAGAATCGCTTGAACCCGGGAGGTGGAGGTTGTGGTGAGCTGAGATCATGCCATTGCACTCCAGCCTGGGCAACAAGAACAAAACTCTGTCTCAAAAAAAAAAAAAAAAAAAAGTCAACTGAAAACCTAGAAAGGATTCATCATTCTTGATGCCTTATTAAGAACATTTGTGATTCATGGGAGGTTAAAATAACAACATTAAGAGGAGTTTGGAAGAAGTTAATTCCAACCCTAATGGATGACTTTGAGGGTTAGAAGACTTCAGTTGAGGAAGTCACTGCAGATGAGCTGAAAACAACAAAAGAACTAGAATTAGAAGCAGGGACTGATGGTGTGACTAAACTGTTGCACTCTCATGATAAAACTTGAACAGATAAGGAGTTGCTCCTTATGGATGAGCAAAGAAAGTCGTTTCTTGAGGCGGAAACCACTTTCTTTGCTCATCTGTAAGAAGTAGCTCCTAGTGAAGATGCTGTGAACACTGTTGAAATGACAGCAAAGGATCTATTATAGAATACTACATAAACTTAGTTGATAAAGCGGCAGCAGGGTTTGAGAGGACTGACTCCCATTTGGAAAGAAGTTCTATTGTGGGTAAAATGCTATCAAACAGTATTGCAAGCTACAAAGCTATCTTTTATGAAAGGAAGAGTCTATTGATGTAGCAAGCTTCACTGATGTCTTATTTCAAGAAACTGTCACAGCCCCAACCTTCAGCAACCACTTCTCTGATCAGTCAGCAGTGATCAATATCAAGGCAAGCCCCTCCACCAGCAAAAAGAATACAACTTACTGAGGCTCAGATGATAGTTAGAACTTTTTAGCAATGAAGTAATTTTAAATTAAGGTATATACATTGATGTTTAAGACATAATGCTATTGCACACTTAACAGACTATAGTACAGTATAAACAGAACTTTTACATGCACTGGGAAACCAAATAATCTGTGTGACTTGCTTTACTGCAATATTCACTTTATTGCTGTGGTCTATAAACAAACCTGCTACATCTCCAAGATAAGCCTATATATCTAGGAGGGGAAGTATGGGTCATCTAAGAACTCTAATTTTTGAGGGTTCCAATTTCTCCACATGCTAGTCAACACTTGTTATTGTCTTCTTTATTTCAGTCATCCTAGTGGGGGATGAAGTGATACCTCACTGTGGTTGTGATTTGCATTTCCCTGAGCGCTAATAATGTTAGTATCTCCTTACATACTATTGCCATTTATATTATATGTCTTCTCTGGGGGAAAAAAAAAAGCACTACATAGTCAAATCCTTTACCTATTTTTAAATTTGGATATTTGTCTTTTTGTTGTTGTTTGTAAGTGTTCCTTATATATTGTGCATACTAAACTCTAACCAGACACATGATCTGCAAAACATTTTATCCCACTCTGTAGGTCACTCCTTTTATTTATTTTTTAAAAACAGCACTCATTAATTCTTTTTCCTGAAAATTATGCAGGTTTTGATAAAACCTGGTGATGCTCAACTGTGAATTTATTTATTTATCCTGGAAACCATACCTCATAGTAAGAATAGAAAAAAACTTTGCATCCTCAGCAGAGGAGACAGAAAAAAAAATTCCCCACAAATTCCATATTATGTGTAAGTACAGATAAAGGCAACTGAGAATAGTAAAATCTACACAGGAAGACATAAGTGTGTGACAGGGAATAACCAGAACAAAGGAAGCTTGGTGTGGCAGCTGCCCAAATTTTCAAACAACTAATCATCCCCAGAAGGAGACGGCTTCACCCTTTATATGAACTATACTTAGAACAATATAATAGAATCCTGTTCATGGTTTCAAGAGAGAGGAATTTTTATATTACATAGGCAAAGAACTGGTTTTATAACCTCAGCAATTATTTCTAGAATAAAATCTTCAAATTAAAAACAATCCCAAGTTTGACTTTCTGAGTACATGAAATAACCTAGTCAAAAATACTGAAAATGGCATAACATTCATTCAGACACCCAATTTTTTTTCTTTTTTTTTCTTTCTTTTTTTAACTTTTTCTATGTCAGTTATTATTACAGGTATTGGAAAAGAACAATGCACAAAACACACAAAAAAATCCCCAACGTCACAGAATTTATAGCCCAATGGAGCAAACAATACATGAAATAAAAAAGCAAAATATACAAAGGAAGTTACTGTTATGGAGAGAAATAAAGCAGAAAAAGGGATAGGTAGTATCAGTTAAAGGCTGTGATTTTAAATAGGATGGTGAAGTAGGGTTTCACCAAGAAGGTTACATAATCAAAGACCTGAAATACCCAGGGAAGAAAAATCCAGGTTTCCAGGGAAGAGCATTTCAGGCAGAGTAAATGCAAAATCCTAAAACAGAGTAATCCTTGGCCTGTCTGAGTTACTAAGTAAGCAGATGTGGTTAAAGCAGAATAAAGAAGAGAAGAGTAGAAGTAATAATTAGGACCAGATAATATAAGATCTTGAAGCCACCATAAGGACTTCAGTTTTGCTTTAGGTGAGATAGGGAGCCATTTGGAATCTTAATGAGAAGAGTGGCATGATTTGACTTAGGTTTCTAAGGATCACTTTGAATGCTATGTAGCTACAGGGCTGTAGAAGTGAAAGCAGGAAGACTGGTTAGAAAACCACCCAAATAAAGTATAAACGGGGACAGGTCATGCCAGAGATGCTGATAGCTCGGATGTGGGTGGTAATGTAGCTAGGGTGGTAAGCAGTAGTCAGACCTGGAATATATTTTTAGGTACAAGCTATGGGGACCAGAAGAAAATGAGAGAATGGATTCAACAAAGAAGCCCAATAATGGAGTGGGGCAGGTGATAAACTGTCAAAAATAAGAAAAGATGATAGAAAAAAAGAAGAATATAAAAATAAGGGAAAACAGGAAGTACAAAAATATTGAGTAAGACAAAAGAATGAACTAACAAAAGAAGGGGAAAAAACAAAAGAGAAACTATTAGAGGTGGTAAGGAAATAGGCCTCAACAAATTGAGAAAATACAAAAATATTATGGAAATGTTGATTTAATTGTATGATTTAAGACAAAAATCACACAATAAATTTTTATTCATGCTTTAAAACCTTCTCAGGCTTTCTAAATGTTCCAAATCAAGATCAATTATTCCCTACTTTGTCCTACTTACACAGAACATAATCCTTATATACATAATTCTACATTAAATTTTACACATTTATTTACTTATATCTCTACTTCCACTAAGCTGTGAATTCCTGGGGCAAGAGGTCATGTCTTTGTCTGGTCATCCTTGATTTTCCAAAGTTTAGTAGAGGAACTTGGTGTATAGTAGGCACCCAATAAATATTTAGTGAGTTGAGTTTGTCTGAACACTATCATCAACATTTTGGTACAAAACACCAAAACGTGTTAGAATTACAAATGAGACAGACTATTAATTTCTTCTATGTATACCTCTGAATTACTTGGTTTGTTATAATGAGCATAATTTTTTAAATTTTTGAAACGGAGTTTTGCCTTTGCCACCCAGGCTGGAGTGCAATGACGGGATCTCGGCTCACTGCAACCTCCTTCTCCTGGGTTGAAGCGATTCTACTGCCTCAACCTCCCGAATAGCTGGGATTACAGGCGCCCACCACCACACCCGGCTAATTTTTGCATTTTTAGTAGAGATGGGTTTTCACCATGTTGGCCAGGCTGGTCTTGAACTCCTAACCTCAAGTGATCCACCTGCCTTGGCCTCCCAAACTGCTGGGGTTACAGGCATGAGACACTGTGTACCGCCAATAAGCGTAATTTTAATCCACTTTCAGCATTATTTCTCTTAATTTAGTTAATGCAACAAACAAGACCAAGGAAAAGGCTCCCAGAATAAAAAAAAAAGAGAAGAAAAAAACAAATGCTCATGACTCAGCCTCATTAACTCTGATTATATAAATATCTTTTGGCTAAGTATTCCATGGTATCAAAACTAGCTGGCCCACTTAAAATGTCTATGGACTTCCAACTTTTTCATTATGTAACAATCACAGTTTGACTGTAACTTTATTTACCCATATATCTCAAGGAGAAATTCACATAGCAGTAACAAAATGACAGAGCAGATTTCATGTTTTCAACCAGAGCAATAAACTCAAAAATCATATTAGCCAACATACCCTTCTTCATCAATTTCCTAATTCAAATAAACACACTGCTATGATAAAATCTCAAAGTATATTTATAAAGTAATCCTGATGTTTTTCTAATTTTATAGCCTTCTACACCTGAAATTATGAGGAATGAATTGAGTTTACTATCTCATAGGAATTCCAAAATCACTGTTACTCATTAGTAACCTTTAAAATGTATTCATTAATAGGCATTGAGCCAATACAAAAAAGTCACTGAAAATAAAAATCAATGGTTAATTTCAGAAGACGTTTACAAGCCAAGGTGCAAAGTGAATAAACACAGGACCTTATAAAATAAAAAAGTCAAAGTGAAAAACATATTGAGGAAGGAAGCTTAACAGGTTAAACGTTTTTCTTCAGCAGTGTACTATCAAGGATACATTATTTCTACTTTTCCCCTTTTATAAATAATAAATTCATTATCTTATAGTCATTTTGTGAAAGAAATTCAATTCATTCACCTACTTTTCAATATATACAACTACTTTAACTTACCTTTTTCCCAATTAAATTTATTTTGTAAAATATACCTAGGGATAATGTTATATATCACTAGCACATAACAGTGAAAGAGGCACAACTGGGAGAGAAGGGGATTGCTGTCTATATACGAAGAGTAAACGGTAATAGGTAAAAATTCTATTGATTCATGGACATAAACATTTAGTCTCTTGGAGTTTATCACCGTATTTGCTATTATTTTAATTGCCTCTCTGCAAGTGTTAGAACTGTTGATCTTTCTTCCTGCTGCTGTGCATCTATAAAGTTAAGATAAACATTTTGCTATCAAGTATATTCTCTTTAAAAATAATTCACAATGCTTTTTTCTAAAGCCTTATCCCTAATAATTCACTATTAGGGATAAGAAAAGTTGTATTAAGGAAAAGAGTACTTCCACTTCTTATCAGACTGTTTTCTTAGTTTCATGGGGTTTTTGTTTAGAAAAGCACAACTAAATCTTATTATCTAATAATTCACTATTAGGGATAAGTCTTTAGAAATAGTATTTAGAATACCAATAATAAATTAGTAAATTATCATTACTAATACATTATTAAGGATAGAGGCTAATAAATTATTAGTTATTACTAATTATAATACAAATTACAAAAAATATTATTTTTGTAATTAGTCATTAGTAGTAACTATAATTAGTAATTATTAGTAACTACTACTAATTAGTAATAACTGATACTTTACTAGCTTCTATTCTTTCAAGTATGTCTCTTGTTTTTTGTTTTCTAAACTGTAAGTGCCCTGAAAATTAATGCTAATTTTTTTTTTGTCTTTAGGCCCCAGGAATCACTGAATTATTTTCTGAATTGAATAAAGGACATGGTTTTGAGTAAACCTACCTCTTCTCTTCTCTCTTCTGCAGAAGGAGTTTAAGTTCTCGTGCTGTATCATCTTTCGGGTCAAAAAGATATATGTAATCTGAAGAGTAACTAACGAGAATCTCTTGACCATCTTCACTGTAACACAGAGATGTCACTCTGCAGGACTTATTATTAAGATGGGAAGGAATAAAACGGGCAACCATTCCAGTAGTCCCTCGACCTGCATAATTCCCTAAATAAGAAACGAGAAGTTATTTAATATTCATAATGTTTTAAAGAAAAACATTTTTTAAAACTCTTCATCTGAATTATTACATATGTGACGTAATGTAGCAACATAAATAAAAGCCATCATGTTCTCTGTAGTAAGATTTTGTAACAAAACAAAAAATATGGTATAAAGATAACATCTCTACAAAAAAAATTCATGATTGTCTAGAATTCCAGATTACATATGCTTTGTTCAAATGAGTTAATCAAGTAAACTATGATTTGTAAATATAGTCACACCAAGTCATCTTCCAAAAGTCATCTCCCGCAAATTAATAAATTTTTACAAAAAGCTGATACTTATTAGCATACTACAGAAACTAGTATTATAATATCCTTAAGATGATACAACTTCCATTCTTATAAAAAATTTCTGATTGCCATGAAATTTCTCTTACATAGGACAGAGCAAAAACACTATTCCAATTTTAACTAACTCTGGTAGTCTTCAATGCAATATGACACGGAGGAGTACATCTGGCACTTTGTGCCCTGGGGGCCCAGAAATGCTAAATTCTAAGAATCCCACAAAGCTATATAACCTTGCACAATATTATGCTCAAAATGTCAACTGTGTCCATCTGTTGAGAAATAATAATTAAGCCTATGATTTCATATTATATTACTACTGCTTCCCCTAAATGTACATATCCAAAGAGACTGGAATTCTCAATTATTATTAGATATGTGACTTAATGTAGCAATACAAATAAAAGCTATCACAGTTCAAAAAAGAAAGATCTCATCGGGTATTCCCATCTCAATAATCTATGTCCATCTTCACTGACGTTGTTGGTTTCTGCCCAAGTCCACCTTTATTTTTAACAATATGAAATATGTGAATATATGAATGTGCATTTGATGTGTGTGTGTGTGTAAACTTGGCCTTCCTTTACTGAAAAAATGTGAATGGAAGTTGATTTCCAATTGGTTATTCTGGAAGTACTCTGATCCTACATTGAGCAAAGGGAAAGAGCACTGGTTTATATTAGATTCAAATTCAGTACTGCAGCATTATTAACAGCATTTTCAGGTAAGCAGGAATACATATATGTTACACATAATACATACCCAAGTCACCGTTCTAAATTTTCTCTCTACCATGTTTACCATTATTCTCTTGATTGAAAAATAGCAGAGTCCTCCCAAAATTCATGTCCCCTCAAAATTCATGGCTACACAGAACCTCAGAATGTGACCTTTACAGATGTAATTAGTTACAATGAGGTCATACTGGATTAGGGCCCACCTCAATATGACTAGTGCCGTAAGAGGAAAATATGGATGCAGACACACATGGGGAGAATGCCATGTAAAGACAGAGGCAGAGATTAGAGTGATTCATCTATACCAAGGAGATGCCAAGGATTGGCAGCAACCACAAGCTAGGAGAGAAGCATGGAACAGAGCTTCCAGTAGAAACCAATCATAAGACATCCTGATTTCAGACATTAAGACTCCAAAAATGTAAGAGAATAAATTTCTTTTGCTATAAGGTACCCAGTTTGTGGTCATTTGTTATGGCAGTCCTGCCAAACTAATACATCAAATGTCACAACTTTTCAAACTGCAAAAGTATCATCCCAAAGAGTCCACATGGCGAAATGTTATTTTTTATAATTCATATTAAACAAATACTATTCTCTGAAATTTTATAACTAAAATTTTAAAACTGAAAATGTCATAAAGATTTACTCTTTGTACTGATAGTCCTATATTTTCTCTAACATTATCTTCTTACCTGTAGCTCTCGTGCCCAGCATTCGCCGATCATATATTCGTACTGAGCTATCAGAACAACCAACAGCAAGGTAATATGGTATTGGTGGGCAAATAGCTACAGATGTGGCAGCACGTCGACAGTTAATTAAAATATCCTACAAAAGATAACAGTAATACCAATTACACAGAGTTATACAGCAAACATTAAATTATATTTAAAACATTTTCTTATTAGTAATTAGAAGAAAATTACCATTCTCAGAACTCCTAATTCAGTCAAGAATGACAATGACCAGAAAAACAATATGGCTTTCTTTTAACTTTTTTTTCAGATTTCTACTGGAAATTATTTCTACTATATTCAGCCTATGTTGAAATCAAAATAAATACACTCAATCAATATTTCTAAGGAAGATACTCATTTTCTTTATAGTCTGCCACACAAATCCAAAATTGATTATTTCTACTACAATACTGCATGCTTTCCTTATAAACCAATCAAAATAAGAAAAAATATATGGAAATAGTAAACTTAATTAAAATACAAATTTTAAAAATGATCAGTATTCACAAAATACATTCTGCAAAGGAAAAAAATTATTTTCAAATATGAGACTGAAAACACTAAGTAATTATGCTAGATCAGCACCAGCTACAAAAGTTGGTAATAATTCAAGAAACTCATATTTATGTGACCACAATTAACTCTTTTTCAAAACTAGTTACATTTCATATAATGTTACAATACAATTTGAATTATTTCTCAGAAATGCCTGTTAAATATTCCCATACTCATAATAAACATCTTTAGAAATGTAAAAAATTCATAATTACCTATATATCACTAAGTCATTAGTACCATTAGAAATGCCTGCTATTACTGGTACACTTGACAGTAAAGACGGGGTTATAATCTACCTATGATAAATCTATCATACTATCTATGATAACTATTGATTATTTATATAGTATTCATTTTTTTATTCTTTTTGAGACATGTCTTGTCTGTTGCCCAGGCTTACAGCGGTGTGATCACAGCTCACTGTAACCTCAAACTCTTGAGGTCAAGTGATCCTCCTGTCTCAGCCTCCCAAGTGGCTGGACTATAGGTACACACCACCACAGCAGGCTAATTTTTTAAAAAAAGTTCTGTACAAATAAGGTCTTACTATGTTGCTCAGGCTTATTCGTAACAGTTTAATTGTAATCACTGCTATTAAATTTTAATAAAAAATTAACTAATGTTTATATTTTATACTTTACCTAAAAAACCTTTCTCCTTAACCAGCTCAAAAATAAAGTACACACATAAATATAAACTCTGCAAAAGACAGGTCTTACTATAACATCATTACTTAGCTCTGTAGAAGAATTAGAAAATGTAAGAGCTAGTACCCCAAATATATATCCTTAAGGCACTCTGTTGATTCCATACTGTTTTCTCTAATGACTCTCACTCTTCAGTCTTCTCAGTAATGTTTTTAAGTCAATTCAACCTTATACTTTATTTAATTACTAATCTTAGAACATTACTCTCATTACATAGAATTTATTAACCAAATGCCTTTCATAATTCTAAGTTTTTAGTAATTAAGAATTACTATAGTTACCAGTTTTTCTTTATGCCTCTATCCACTTTTACACATAAAGGAAAAGTTGTATTAAGGAAAGAGTACTTACACTTCTTATTAGACTTGTTTTCTTATTTTCATCGGGTTTTTGTTTAGAAAAGCACAACCAAATCTTACTACACTGAATACTAAAATAGTTCAACAGAGTTTGCAATAACACTTTATAGTACCCACCACTTACTCTAAGGAACAGGTATATCAAACACCCCTAATAACCTGATATTTAAACTTACTTCTGAGTTTAGTTCAATGCTTCCCTATTTGCATATATATGTATATATACAAATACATACCAAAAAAAAAAAAACCCCTAATTAAACTGTATGTTTAAAAGTTTTGCTTTGTTTTGTTTTGTCTGAGACGGAGTCTTGCACTGTCGCCCAGGCTAGAGTGCAGTGGCGTGATCTCGGCTCACTGCAACCTCCGCCTCTCAGAATCAAGCAATTATCCTGCCTCAGCCTCCCAAGTAGCCGGGATTATAGGCGCCTACCACCACGCCTGGCTAACTTTTTGTATTTTTAGTAGAGATGGGGTTTCACTATGTTGACCAGGCTAGTCTCAAACTCCTGATCTTGTGATCCGCCCAGCTTGGCCTCTCAAAGTGCTGGGATTACAGGTGTGAGCCACTGCACTTGGTCTAAAAGTTTTTTAATTTCTACTTTTTGTTTTCTTTTACTTCTCTGTTTTAAATTTATAAAATAATCTTTTTACCATAGAGCATGTTAACCATGGTAACTGGTTTAGTTAGCAAGCACTTAACCTGATTACCAGTCATTCTGTTGTTTTGTTTTTTTTTTGATAACTTTCAGTAAAAATATATTTTAAATAGTACTTTCTTATTCTATTTACTACTTCAAAATGATCCAAGGAAAAGCTACTGTACTCTAAATAAGGTATGTCAGGAAAAAACACTTGGAATTACTTGTCTGGGGTCAAAAGACTGAATGATTTCTTACGGCTTTTATCAGTTTAAAATAGCATTAAAAGCCAAGCACGGTGGCTCACATCTGTAATCCCAGCACTTTGGGAGGCCAAGTCGGGAGGATCACTTGAGTCCAGGAGTTTGAGACCACCACCCTGGGCAACATGGCAAGACCTCATCTCGACTACAAATTAAAAAAAAAAAAATTAGCTGGGCATAGTGGCACACACCCATAGTCCCAGCTACTTGGGAGGCTAAGGCAGGAAGATTACTTGAGCCCAGAAGATTGAGGCTGCAGTGAGCTAGGATTGCACCACTGCACTCCGGCCTGAGATGACAGAGTGAGACCTTGTCTCAAAAAAATTAATTAATTAAATTTAATTTAATACTCTTAAAGCATAAAAAGCTGATATTAGAGATATTATCTTTAGAGTAGTGAGCTAAATTTGAACAAACATGTTGACAGCATGGTATTTTATTTTTATTTTTATTATTATTATTATTATTGAGACGGAGTCTTGCTCTGTTGCCAGGCTGGTGTGCAGTGGCACTATCTTAGCTCACTGCAATCTCCGCCTCCCAGGTTCAAGCAATTCTCCAGCCTCAGATTCTATAGCCTCAGCCTCCGGAGTAGCTGGGACTACAGGCGCACGCCACCATGGCCAGCTAATTTTATTCTTTTTTGTAGAGATGAGGTTTCACCATGTTGGCCAGAACGGTCTCAATCTCTTGCCCTCGTGATCCACCCGCCTCAGCATCCCAAAGTGCTGGGATTAGAGGTGTGAGCCACCGCGGCTGGTTGGTATCTTATTATTTCTTTTAAAAAAAGGTAACATATAATTACTGGTTTAAAAGACAGGATAAAAAAAGACAATAAACTACCACAGGCCTTTATAACTGCTTTTTGGTAAGTCAAAGTTGTTTCCATGAGTAAATGAGATATACTGATATAAATTCTTCAGGTTTTTATAATATTAGAACATATATACTGAACAATTATGCACATTTTCATAAATATATTTTAAACATACAATTAAAATATAAGTTCCCCAACTTCAATATTAACATTTTACATTCTTTGACTTGTGATTATAAAATATACACCTATTGAATATTTCAGCAAAACAAAAATTTAAAAATTCACCCATAATCTTACCATCCACATAACTTACTGTCCAATTTTAATTATAACCTTAATTTTTCTGCATCATTTGTATAAAAATTTAATTCTTACATCTTTACAATCTTCTTTTGTGCAGCTAGTTTTGATGCGTGTATCAAACCACCTAACAGTTCCATCTTCACCACAAGAGAGAAAAGTGTAAGGGTCATTGGGTACAGTCATAATCTGAAGATGAAAAGAAAAGTGCAGATAATCATACTGAATATTTAAACAGATGGCTCTGAAAAACAGTCCTACTATTTCATAAAATGATTAAGATTACAAAAACCATGCATTTTAATTATTCATGACTTACCCACACTATGATTCAGAATGGTACAATACAGATAGAAATACATAAGAAGTAACTGTCGAATTGATATGATTCATTACTTTGAAGACTAGCATTAACTTAACTTCAGATAAAAAGTTATTTAAAATTAGAAACTTCTAACAGCTAGGGAAGAATGATTCTCCCCTAGGTAGCTTGTTCAAACTATTCAAAGCTTAGTTTTTATGTTTTCTCCATGTGAATTTATAATTGTACTATAAATATGTAAGCAAATTTTCTTCTCTGGTAATGTTTAAGAAAACTGTGGGTTGCTGAAATGATTTAAGTGGATAACTCACCTCTCAAAAAAATTTTAATTGTGGTAACGGTTACACAATATGAATATACTTAACGTCACCGAAAAGTACTCTCAAAATAATAGTTTAAATGTCAAACTTTATATGTATTTTACTACAATAAAAACCTTTTTTAAAGAAGTACAATATTTTAGATATGCCTTTAACTGCTTCGAATTTGGCAATGACAATATTGTAAGTTGAGGGTCTCCATAAATCCCACCTCAACAAGTTCCTCTCTTCTATGTCCCAAAGACCAGTAACAGACCCGTGGCCTGTTAGGAACTGGGTAGCAAAGCACGTAGCGACCAGCGGGTGAGCAAGCATTTTCACACAAGCTTCACCTCCTGTAGGATCAGTGATGGCATTAGATTCTCATAGGAGCGTGGACCCTATTGTGAACTGTTTCTGCAAGGGATCTAGGTTGTGCACTCCTTATGAGAAGCTAATGCCTAGTGATCTGAGGTAGAACACTTTCAAACCCAAAACCATTCCCACTCCAGGTCCATGGAAAAACTGTCTTCTGTGAAACCAGTTTCTGGTGCCTCTGCCATACATGGTTTTCTGTACCCAATTTTCCTATGTTTGAAACACTGTATATATGAAAGGTATTCCAACTCAGTCATCAAAGGAAATATAAATTACCACCACAAAGATAGACAGCTATACCAACCAGATGACCAAAATGAAAGAGACTGATAATATCAAGTGTTGATTAGGATGTGGAGTAATAGAACAATCACACATTGCTGATGGGAGTATAAAATGGTACAATCACAATGGAAAACTATGTATCAGCACCTACTAAAGCTGATTATATACCTCTCCTGTAACCCAGCAATTCCACTAAAAATAAATGCCTTCATGGGGCACGTAAAAACATGCACTAGAATGTTCATAGCAGCACTATCTATATTAGCCAAATACTTGAAACAACCTAAATATCCAACAATAAACTGGGATTAAATTGTTATCTATTCCTAAAATAAAGTACTAAATCATCATTAATAATGAACAAATCATTGCTATTCCCAGAAACATAAATGAATCTCACAAACCTTCTGTGTGAAAAAAAGCCAGACACAAAACAGGACACATAATATGATTCTCATTTTCAAAAAATCTTTAAAAAGCCCAAACTAACCTGTGCTCTTAAGAGACTAGAAAGCGGTAAGGGGGAAGAAAAGGACCTACTGGGGGCTGTTTCTTGTTCTAGATGCTGAGTACATGTATATTTTATTTTGTGAAAATTAACCAAGTTGCACACATATATGATGCCTGCACTTTTCGGTAGGTGTTTTATACTTTTTAAAAATTTACTTGGAAAATCTTTGTCTTAAAAGGTTTACTATTATCGTGGTAACCAGAATAAAGGTAGCCCAAAGATATCCATCCTACTTGTTAGAATCTACCAATACTCTACCTTAGATGGCAAAAGGGATTTTGTAGATGTGATGAATTAAGGATTGCGACATAAGGAGATTATTCTAAATTATCCACACAGGTCCAATACAATTACAAGGGTCTTACTGAGCAAAATAAGGTAGGAGAGTGAGAGTCAGAGGAGACAAGATGATGAAAGAAGTCAAAGAGAAAAAGGAAGAAATCTGAAGATGCTATGTTGCTGTGTTTGAAGATGGAGGAAGGGGACTTGCTCCAAGGAATGCAAGTAGCCTCTTGAAGTTGGAAATGGCAAGACCAGAAGGAATACAGACGTGCCAACACTTTGATTCTAGCCTAGTAAACCTTATTTCAGACTTCTGACTTCCAGAACAGTAAGGTAATAAATGTGTTACTTTAAACACACACACACACACACACACACACACACACACACAATATTATATATACATATATATAATATATATATGACATGGTTTGGCTGTGTCCCCACCCAAATATTATCTTGAATTGCCACGTGTTTTGCGAGGGACCCGGTGGGTGGTAACTGAATCACAGGGGCAGGTCTTTCCCATGCTGCTCTCGTGATGGTGAATAAGTCTCACAAGATCTGATTTTTTTTTTTGTTTTTTTTGAGACAGAGTCTTGCTCTGTCACCAGGCTGGAGTGCAGTGGTGCAATCTCGGCTCACCACAACCTCCACCTTGCAGGTTCAAGCGATTCCCTTGTCTCAGCCACTTGAGTAGCTGGGTTTACAGGCACAAGCCACAATGCCCGGCTAATTTTTTTGTATTTTTAGTAGAGACAGGGTTTCTTTCTTTAAAAAATATATATATATATATATTTATTTATTGCATTTTAGGTTTGGGGGTACATGTGAAGAACATGCAAGATTTGTTGCATAGGTACACACATGGCAGTGTGATTTGCTGCCTCTCCTCCCCCATCACCTATATCTGGCATTTCTTCCCATGCTATCCCTCCCCCAACTCCCCACCCCCTGCTGTCCCTCCCTCTTTTCCCCCCGAAAGACCCCAGTGTGTGATGCTCCCCTCCCTGTGTCCATGTGTTCACATTGTTCAACACCTGCCTATGAGTGAGAATATGCGGTGTTTGATTATCTGTTCTTGTGTCAGTTTGCTGAGAATGATGGTTTCCAGATTCATCCATGTCCCTACAAAGGACACGAACTCATCGTTTTTGATGGCTGCATAATATTCCATGGTGTATATGTGCCACATTTTCCGAGACAGGGTTTCATTATGTTGCTCAGGCTAGTCTAGACCTCCTGACCTCGTGATCCGCCCCTCCTTGGCCTCCCAAAGGGCTGAAATTACAGGCGTGAGCCACCACATCCAGACGATCTGATGGTTTTTAAAATGGGAGTTTTCCCCTGCACAAGCTCTCTTCTCTTGTCTGCTGTCATGTGAGACACGCCTTTCACCTTTTGCCATGATTGTGAGGCCTTTCAGGCGTAGAACTGTAAGTCCAATAAACCTCTTTCTTTTATTTTTTTGAGACGTTGTCTCCCTCTGTCACCCAGGCTGGGGTACAGGGGTGCACAATCTCGGCTCACTGCAATCTCTGCCTCCCGGGTTCAAGCGATTCTCTTTCCTCAGCCTCCAGAATAGCTGGAACTACAGGCGTGTGTCACCATGTTCGGCTAATTTTTTGTATTTTTAGTAGAGATGGGGTTTCACCATGTTAGCCAGGGTGGTCTGAATCTCCTGACCTCGTGATCCACCCACCTCGGCCTCCCAAATTACTGGGATTACAGGTGTGAGCCACCACGCCCGGCAAAACTTCTTCTTTTGTAAACTGCTCAGTCTCAGGTATGTCTTTATTAGCAGCATGAAACAGACTAATACATATAATGTGCCAAACTTCAATATATTAATGTCCTTTGCTTCAATTAAACTAATTTTGCAATGAACACAGAATAACAAGATGTATATCCTGCAAAAAATATATAAAAAGTATATTCAACCTAAATAAGTATACATTTCAAGGAAAACAAAAATTTTTACTCATTTCATATTTGTGAAAATGTAATTCGTATTTCCATCTAATCAAGTCAGCAGTATTAAACAATTTACTTATGAAACTATTTTGTCAGTAAGAAATATTTATGTAATTTATTGACTCAGCTTTGATGACTTAAGTAAAATGGTCACTTTTGTTTTGCATACTACTGTCTCTAAATGAAATTACTGGCATATATTTGCAAGGATATTTACTTTTAAAAACTAGAATAACTGAATTTGTTTATCAAATGAACAACTATGAGCTGCACTCACACTGCTTTTATATATTAAATTATTAAAACATGTATTGATTTCTTATAATTAATGCCTTAACTTTTATAATGATATATTCAGAAATCTTCATCATTTAGGAACCTTTCCTCACAATTTAACCTTCTTCAAGGAGGGAAAAAACGTAACAATGTTACAGAAGAAGCACTTCTGCAACGCCTGAATAGGACCTCTGAAAATATGCTGCTTCACAAAAGCACTGAGAACATTACAAAAATTTCAAAGTCAACTGTTTTAGAACTCTGAAAATTAACCAAGGGATTAAAACAATCCAAGGAACATTTGTTAAAGACAAATAACTGAATCTCAGGAAGAATAGCGAGCTTTGAGCCACTAAGTCAACAGCAGCTTTGAAAACCAACAGCCTTGTGACTATGGTAGTTGTAAAAAACCGTAACTTTGTAGCCACCGAAAGTCACAAAATGAGTCTGGAACTCCCCCAAATGCCCTATCCTCAAAAAACTATCACAATTTAATCTTTCCTTAAGTTCCCTGGAAAAGCTGCCTTTTAAGGACTTACATGAATTGGACCATATTCAACCCAAAATCATGATCAAATAATTTTGATAATTATTTTATTATCAAAAATAATCAGCAGCAATGATTTAACATCGCAATTGCTTGAGGCAGTAATACTAGGTGAGGCAAACAAGAAGCCGACCAGAAAAAATTAAAAGTAAAAATGACAATTAGACATTAATAGCAGAAGCACAATTTGAAAAGCACAATACTTTGGGAATTCCCCAATACTTTTGGGAATCTAGAAATTATGCACATGTATAAGGATGTGCATATGCCCAAGAAGGATCCAAGGAGGCCCTACTCTGACATCTCAGGCTGACCTTGAGGCTCTGAACAAGCAAGAAGTGAAAGCTAAGGCAGAGTTATAAATTTCCAGGGTACTTGAGGGCAACCCACACACACAGAGCCCTTTAACAAAACTGGCAGACTTATTGGCTCAAGGCATTTAAAGTAACCTCTGTTGGCTGGGTGCGGTGGCTCACCGCCTGTAATCTCAGCACTTTGAGACGCGGAGGCAGGCGGATCACGAGGTCAGGAGTTCAAGACCAGCCTGACCAACATGGTGAAACCCGTCTCTACTAAAAATACAAAAATTAGCCAGGTGTGGTGGTGTGCACCTGTAATCCCAGCTACGCAGAAGGCTGAGGCAGGGGAATCACTTGAACCCTGGTAGGCATAGGTTGCAGTGAGCCGAGATCACGCCACTGTACTCCAGCTGGGGCAACGGAGCGAGACTCCATCTCAAAAATAATAATAATAACAAAAAGAAATCTGTCTAATCCTTAGCTGATGACTAAGCTAACCAAACACAGACTTCAGTGCCTACACCTGAAAAAGAATACAGATTTAACAGAATTAGTCTAGTCATTAAAATCACTAACCAAACAGCAATGAAAACAACAAACAGCAACAATGTTTTTCCATTTATTCCATGCTCATGGATTTGAAGACTCAGTATCGTTAAAATGACCATTCAGCCCAACACAACCTACAGATTCAATGCTATTCCTATCAAACTACCAACATCATTTTTCACAGAATTAGAAAAAAACTATTCTAAAATTCACATGGAACCAAAAAAAGAGCCCAAATAGCCAAAGCAATCTTAAGCAAAAAGAACAAAGACATAGCCAAAAGAACTCTGGGGGAAAAAAAAAAAAGAACAAAGACAGAGGTATCACATTACTTGACTTCAAACCATACTTTAAGGCTACAGTAACCAAAACAGCATAGTACTGGTACAAAAACAGACACACGGACCAATGAAGCAGAATAGAGAACCCAGAAATAAAGCCAAACACCTACAGCCATCTGATCTTTGACAACAAAAATAAGCAATGGGGAAAGGACTCCCTATTAAATAAATGGTGCTGGGATCACTGGCCAGCCACATGTAGAAGAACAAAACTGGACTCCTACATTTCACCATATATAAAAATTAACTCAAGATGGATTCCAGATTTCAATGTAAGACCTCAAACTATAAGAATCCTAAAAGAAAACAGAGGAAACACCATTCTGGATGTTGGCCTTGAGAAGGAAATTATGACTAAGTTCTCAAAAGCCATTGCAACAGAAATAAAAATAGACAAGTGGGACCTAATTAAACTAAAAAGCTTTGCACAGAAAAAAAAACTTCAACAAAGTAAACAGACAACCTACAGAATGAAAGAAAATATTTGCAAACTATGCATCCAACAAACATCTAATATCCAGAATCTACAAAGAACTTACAAAATTAAACAAGCAAAAACCAAATAACCCCCTTAAAAAATGGGCAAAAGACATGAACAGACACTTCTCCAGAGACATACAAGCAGGCAACAAACACAAAAAAATGTGCCACATCAACTAATCATCAGAGAAATGCAAATCAAAATCACAATGTGATAACATCTCATGAGAGTCAGAATGGCCTATTACCAAAAAGTCAAAAAACAAAAGTTGTTGGTAAGGTTACAGAGAAAAAGGAATGCTTACATACATTTAGTGAAAGTGTAAATTAGTTTAGCCACTATGGAAAGCAATCTGGAGATTTCTCAAAGAACTTAGAATGACCATTCAACCCAGTAATCCCAATCCTGAGTATACATCCAAAAGAAAACAAATTGTTCTAACGTAGGCAAAAACATCCAGGGCATAGGCATAGGCAAGGTCTTCATGACTAAAACACCAAAAGCAATAGCAACAAAAGCCAAGATAGACAAGTGGGATCTAATTAAAATTCAGAGCTTCTATACAGCAAAAGAAACCATCATTAGAATGAACCGGCAACCAACAGAATGGGAAAAAATTTTTGCAGTCTACTCATCTGACAAAGGGCTAATATCCAGAATCCACAAATAACTAAAACAGACATACAAGAAAAAAACAAATCCCATTCAAAAGTGGGTGAAGGATATGAACAGACACTCTTCAAAAGAAGACATATATGAGGCCAACAAACATGAAAAAAATGCTCATCATCACTGGTCATTAGAGAAATGCAAATCAAAACCACATTGAGATACCATGTCACGCCAGTTAGAATGGCGATCATTAAAAAATCTGGAGACAACAGATGCTGGAAAGGATGTGGAGAAATAGGAACACTCTTACACAGTTGGTGGGAGTGTAAATTAGTTCAACCACTGTGGAAGACAGTGTGGCAATTTCTCAAGGATCTAGAAATAGAAATTCCATTTGACCCAGCAATCCCATTACTGGGTATATACCCAAAGAACTATAAATCATTCTATTATAAAGACACATGCACACGTATGTTCACTGCAGCCCTGTGTACAATAGCAAAGACCTGGAACCAACCCAAATGCCCACCAATGATAGACTGAGCAAAGAAAATGTGGCACATATACACCATGGAATACTACACAGCCATAAAAAACGATGAGTTCATGTCCTTTGTAGGGACTTGGATGAATCTGGAAACCATCATTCTCAGCAAACTGACACAAGAACAGAAAACCAAACACCACATGTTCTCACTCATAGGCGGGTGTCTAACAATGAGAACACATGGACTCAGGGAGAGGAGCACCACACACTGGGGGCAGTTGGTAGGGGGATAGGGGAGGGACAGCGGGGGGGTGGGGAAGGTGGGTAGGGATAAAATGAGGAGAAATGCCGGATATAGTCAAAGGGGGAAAAGAGGCACAGCAAACCACCTGATTATGTATGCATCTATGCCAACAACCCTGCACGACCTGCACATGTACCCCAGAACCTAAAATTTAAAAAAAAAAAATTGTTCTACAAAAAGGACACATGCACTTGCATGTTCATCACAGCACTATTCAAAATAATAAATACATGGAATCAACCTATGTGCCCACCAATGGTGGACTGAACGAAGCAAATGTGGTACATATGTATGGAACATTACGCAGCCACAGAAAAGACAATGAAATCATGTCCTTTGCAGCAACAAAGATGTAGCTGGAGGCCATTATCCTAAGCACTATCCTAAGCAAAATTAACACAGGAACAGAAAACCAAATATAACATGTTCTCACTTATAAGTAGGAACTACACATTGGGTACTTGTGGACATAAAAATGGCAACAACAGAAACTGTGAAGTAGTAGAGTGGAGAGGCAGGAAGGGAAGGAAGGGGTGAAAAACTAACTACCGGGTGCTATGCTCAGTACCTGGGTAATGAGATCATTTGTACCCCAAACCTCAGCGTCATGCAATATACCTAGGAAACAAACCTGTCCATGTACCCCTTGAATCTAAAATAGAAGTTGAGGGAAAAAAATGAATGCACAAAGTAAGAAAAAGCTATTGGAAAAACTGGTTATCTACATCCAAAAGAATGAAGTTGGGCCCTTATCTTACACATGCAAAAATTGATTCAAAATGGATTAAAGATCTAAACATAAGATCTGAAAGTATAAAACGCCTAGAAGAAAACACAGGGGAGGCCCACAGCAGTGGCTCATGCCTATAATCCCAACACTTTGGGGAGGCTAAGCTGGGCAGATTGCCTGAGCTCAGGAGTTCGAGACCAGCCTGGGCAACACAGTGAAACCCTATCTCTACTAAAATACAAAAAAAATTACCCAGGTGTGGTGGCATGCGCCTGCAATCCCAGCTACTCATGAGGTTGAGACAGGAGAATCGCTTGAACCTGGGAGGCAGAGGTTGCAGTGAGCTGAGATTGTGCCACTGCACTCCAGCCTGGACAACAGGGCAAGACTCTGTCTCGAGAGAAAGACAGAGAGGAAGAGAAAGAGAGAGAGAAAGAGTAAAGAGAGAAAAAGAAAGAAAGAGAAAGGGAAGGAAAGGGAGGAGAGGGGAGGGGTAGGGGAGGGGAGGAGAGGGGAGCAGGAGGGGAAGGGAGGGGAGGGAGGAGAGGGGAGCAGGAGGGGAAGGGAGGGGAGGGAGGAGAGGGGAGCAGGAGGGGAAGGGAGGGAGGGGAGGAGAGGGAGAGGAGGGGAAGGGGAGGGGAGGAGAGGGGAGCAGGAGGGGAAGGGAGGGGAGGAGAGGGGAGCAGGAGGGGAAGGGGGAGGGGAGAGAGGGAAGGGGAGGGAAGAGGAGGGAAGAGGAGGGGAGGGGAGGGGAGGGAAGGGGAAAGAAGGAAGGAAACATGGGGGGAAAAGCTTCATGACACTGGATTTCACAATGATTTCTTAGATATAATGACAAAATCACAGTTAACAAAGCAGTAACAGACAAATGGAACTACATCTAACTTAACATGTTAAAAAGGCAATCTATGAAATGGGTGAAAATATTTGTGAATCATGTATCTGACAAAAAGTTAATATTCAGAATATATAATGAAATCCTACATTAACAACAAAAAAAAATGCAGTTAAAAAATAGGCAAAGGGCCGGGCACAGTGGCTCACGCCTGTAATCCTAGAACTTTGGAAGGCTGAGGTGAGTGGATCACCTGAAGTCAGGAGTTCAAGACCTGGCCAACATGGCGAAACCCCATCTCTACTAAAAATACAAAAATTAGCTGGGCATGGTTGAGCCAAGATTGTGCCACTGCACTCCAGCCTCAGCAATAGAGTGAGGTTCCAACTCAGATTAAAAAAAAAAGAAAAAACAATAGGCAAAGGAGATTTCTCCAAAGAAGATACACATACGGCCAAGAAGCATATGAAAAGAAGCTCAACTTCATTAATCTTTGGGGAAATGCAAATCACAACCACAGTAAGATAAAACTTCAAGCCCAGTGGAATACCCACTAAAAAAAAGAGTAAGTGTTGGCAAGGAAATGGAGAAACTGGCACCCTTACACATAGCTAGCAGCCATGTAAAACAGTGGAACTGCTAAGAAAAATAGTATGGAGGGTCCTCAAAAACTTAAAAATGTAATTACCACATGATCCAGCAATCTCTACTTCTGGGTAGATACGAAACAACTGGAAACGGATCTCAAGAGATATTTGCACACCCATGTTCATTGCAGCATTATTCACAACAGCCAAGGAGTAGAAGCAATCTAAATAACCATCACTAGATTGACTGATTGATTGATTGATTGATTTGACAGAGTCTCACTCTGTCGCCAGGCTGGAGTACAGTGCACAATCTCAGCTCACTGCAACCTCCAACTCCCGGGTTTAAGCAATTGTCCTGCCTCAGCCTCCTGAGTAGCTGGGATTACAGGTCTGCGCCACCACGTCCAGCTTATTTTTGCATTTTTAGTACAGACAGGGTTTCACCATGTTGGCCAGGATGGTCTTCATCTCTTGACCTCGGAATCTGCCCGCCTTGGCCTCCCAAAGTGTTGGGATTACAGGCATGAGCCACTGCACCTGGCCTATTTATTTATTTTGAGACAGAGTCTCGCTCTGTTACCCAGGCTGGAGTGCAGTGGCATGATCTTGGCTTACTGCATCCTCCACCTATCGGGTTCAAGTGGTTCTCCTGCCTCAGCCTCCAGGTGTAGTGATAGGCACCTGCCACTACACCTGGCTAATTTTTGTAGTTTTAATAGAGTGGGGGTTTCATCATATTGTCCAGGCTGGTCTTGGACTTCTAACCTCAAGTGATCTGCCCACCTTGGCCTCCCAAAGTGCTGAGATCACAGGCATGAATCACTGCCCTCAGCCTAGATAAATGAATAAAGAAAATGTGGTATATACATACAATGGAATATTCTTCTACCTTAAAAAGGAAATAAATCTGGACACATGCTACAATATGATCATGCTAAGTGAAATAAGTCAATCATTAAAAATCAAATACTGCATGATTACAATTATATGAGGTATCTAAAATAGTCAAATTCTTTCTTTTTATTTTTGGGACAGAGTCTCACACTGTCACCTGGGCTGGAGTGCAATAGCATGATCTTGGCTCTCTGCAACCTCTGCCTCCTGGGTTCAAGCGACTCTCCTGCCTCAGCCTCCTGAGTAGCTGGGATTACAGGTGCCTGCCACCACGCCCAGCTAATTTTTTGTATTTTTAGTAAAGATGGGTTTCACTATGTTGGCCAGGCTAGTCTCGAACTCCTGACCTCATGATCTGCCCACCTCAGCCTCCCAAAGTGCTGGGATTATTGCTGTGAGCCACCTTGCCTGGCCTAAAATAGTCAAATTCTTAGAAACAGAAAGTAAAATGATGGCTGCCAGGGACTAGGATAAGGAAGAAAGGGGGCTGTTGATAGATGTAGAGTATCAGTTTAAAAAAAAAAATTCTATACTGATTAAAGTGTGTATATGTATTTGGCAAAAAATATCTTGGGTAAATGGGTCTATCATGTTAAAATGGCCTGTCTTTTGTTTGCGTGCTGCTTTGGATTTTGATTTAGTCTTCTGAAAAATAAATTATGTTGGTCAGGCACGGTGGCTTACACCTGTAATCCCAACACTTTGAGAGGCCAAGGTGGGTGAATCACGAGGTCAGGAGTTCAAGACTAGCCTGGCCAACATGATAAAACCCCATCTCTACTAAAAATACAAAAATTAGCTGGGCATGGTGGCAGGTGCCTGTAATCCCAGCTACTCTGGAGGCTGAGGCAGGAGAATCACTTGAACCCAGGAGGCGGAGGTTGCAGTGAGCCAAGACCTCGCCATCACACTCCAACCTGGGTGACAGAGCAAGACTCTGTCTCAAATAAATAAATAAATAAATAAATAAGGTTAACACAAAAAATTTCATATGGGGTTAAAAAAAAAGTTGACTCAAGTAAGTCATACTATAACAAAAGTCAAATCCAGATAGATTATAGATCTAAATGTTAAAGACAAAATAATGAAATTTATAAAAGATAGAAGAATATCTTCATAACATTAGGATAGGAAAAGATTTCTTAATCAGGATGCAAAAGGTACTAATCATAAAGGAACAGACCAATATATTAGACAACATTAAATACTTTTCTTCATCTAAAGAGACCATTTTAGGCTGAAATCCCAGCACTTTAAGATGCCAAGGCAGCAGGATTGTTTGAGCCCAGGAGTTCTAGACAAGCCTGGGCAAGATGGCAAGGCTCCGTCTCTACAAAAAAAAAAAAATTTACCCAGGTGCGGTAGTGCATGCCTGTAGTCCCAGCTACTTGAGAGGCAAGAGGATCCCTTGAACCCAGGAGTTTGAGGCAGCATGGAGCTATAATAATGCCACTGCCCTCCACCCTGAGTGAGAAATTAAGACCCAACTCTCAAAACAAACAAAACCCCCCCCCACCATTTGGAGAGTGAAAATACAACCACAGAATAGGAAGATAGGCTCATATGCAGAAGATATATATATTAAAAAAAAAAAAACTCCTATAAATCAATAGCAACAAAAAACTAAGACAGACAACCCAACAGAAAAAAATAGACAAGAGATTTGATAACACATTTCGCAAGAGTACATCCAAATAACCAACAAACTTGAAGAGATGCTCAATCTCAGCAATCTCAGCACAGAAAGGCAAATGGAAACCAACTAAGATGATACTATACATCCACCAAAGTAGAGATTAAAATACTAATGGCAAAAATGAGAAGCAAGAGGACCTCTTAGATGCTGTTGGAGGGAATGTAAGTCATTACCACACTTTGGAAAGTTATTTGGCATTATCTCTAAAATAACCAGATACATATTCTATGACCCAGCAATTTTATCACTAAGTATACATCCAAACAAATGTATGCATTTGTGTACTCAAAGATATGTAAAAGAATGCTCTCCAAACTTCCATCAGCACATAAGAGATAAATCAATTATGGTATATTCATATAATGGAACACTATACAGCAATAAAAATAGGCAAATTATAGCTGCACACAACATGGATGAATTTCACAAATGAGGTAAGATTTTGCTCAGCAAAAGCGCCATATACAAAAACAACAGCGAAGACACAAAAAGCCACAAAGTATCTTTCCATTTATATAACATTCAAAAACAGAAAAACAAGGATATTAGAAAAATAGAAAAATCCAGAGTGTTAGAACTCAGGATAAAGGGAGCTTTTGAGATATTTAATGTGCTAGGTGGTAGTTTCATGAATAGATTTGCTTTGTGACAATTCACTAAGCCATATACTTAGGATTTATGTACTCTTCTTATATGTTTTCTACTTCAATTTTAGAATTTTTAAATAGTGGATGGAATAAGGTCTAATAAGTAGGTCTGATATGGCTAATCAGAATTTCCCCCCAACTACAAAAAAATTGAGAGAATAATGAAGTAGTAAACCAAAGACCTACTGACTAAAAATTTCCTACATTTTTCAAGATGCCAATTGCTCACATCAAGAACATCCATAAATCCCAAGCATAAAAAAACCAATCCACATCGAGATACACTATTGTGATATAAAATAAGAAAAAATATCCAGCAAAGAAAAACAAAATTAAAAGTATTCAAGGAAAAGACACAGGTTACCTATAGAAGAACCACAATTAGACTGATAACTAACTTTGTAACTTGAAAGTCAGAATACAATGGAATAGCATCTGAAATACTATCAAATAAAGTCCATACCCAGCAAAACTATCTTCGAAAAACTGGCATTGAAAAAAAAAAAGACATTTTTCACAAAGGAAAGAAAAAGGAAGAAAGGAAAGAATAAATGAAGGAAAGAAAAGGAAACTGAAATTGTTTTCTATCAACAAACTCTCATTTACAGAAAAAACTGCAGGCTGGGCACAGTGGCTCACACCTGTAATCCCAGCACTTTGGGAGGCCGAGGAGGGCAGATCAACTGAGGTCAGGAGTTCAAGACCAGCCTGACAAACGTGAAGAAACCCCATCTCTACAAAAAATACATATATAAAATCACCCAGGCATGGCAGCGCATACCTGTAATCCCAGCTACTCAGCAGGCTGAAACAGGAGAATTGCTTGAACCCAGGAGGCAGAAGTTGCAGTGAGCCAAGACTACGCCTTTGCACTTCAGCCTGGGCAACAAGAGCAAAACTCTATCTCAAAAACAAAAACAAAAACACTGCTAAACGGTGTACCTTAGGTACAAAATGATGCCACATGGAAAATCTGTGATGGGAAGAAGGAGTGGTAAGCCAAAGGTATTAGTACATATGCAGGTAAATCACAAACACCAACAGTAAAACAAAGATATTATCTAATTCATGAGAGAAAATAGGACATAACTAAATCCTGAACAATATAATCATATAATATTGAACAAGGTATGTTTTAAGTTCCTTTATTCAGGAGAAGGGTAGAAATATTTACTGATATTTGGCTTTGTTAAATATTCTTATGAAAGCAGCTGCAGTAACCCCCAGAATAACAGATATGAATGTCTATCTTACAAGCAAGAAACAAAAACACAATGGACAAAAAGTATAATACTCAAGTAATTCAAAAGGTAGATTTTATTTTAATTTTTTATTTTTGAGACAAGAGTCTCACTCTGTCACCCGGGTTGCAGTACAATGGAGCAATCTTGGCTCATTGCAACCTCTGCCTCCAGGGTTGTTCAAGGAACTCTTGAGCCTCAGCCTCCCAAGTAGCTGGGATTACAGGTGTGTGCCACTACGCCCAGCTGACTTTTGTATTTTTAGTAGAGACAGGGTTTCCCCATGTTGGCCAGGCTGGTCTTGAATTCCTGGCCTCAAGTGATCTGCCCACCTCAGCCTCCCAAAGTGCTGGGATTACAGGTGTAAGCCACCACATGTGGCCTGAAAAGGTAGCCTTTCAAAAAAGAGGAGGGTTAATAAAGATTGGAATTTTTTTTTTTAAAAAGAAAACATAGAATAGGGGAAAGAAATAAATCCAAATATATCAGTATTCACAATAAATGTAAATTTGCTACTCACAAAAATTAAAAGTAAAGCATTTTTTAAACCCCCACTCTTAAAAAACAAAAATGTAAATTCGCAAATCTCCAGTAAAACCCTGAAACTGTGAAACTGGTTAAGAAAACAAAATCTAGCTATATATTACTCATATAAGTACACACAAAAACATGAGGACATAAAAGTACTGGAATTCAAATGATGGCAAAAATATACCAGTTTAACACAAAAAATGGGAAACCTTGATCAATAATTTGATCCAAAGAAATAACATGCAAATATTTCAAAAGGCTACTCTGTAGACTGGTCCAGTGGCTCACATCTGTAACCTTAGCACCGTGAGAGGTCAAAGCAGAAGGACTGTATGAGCTCAGGAGTTGGAGACCAGCCCCAGCAACATAGTGAAACCCTGTTTCCACAATAAATACATACATACATACATACATACATACATACATACATAAATAAGCAAGCTGGGCATGGCGGCACATGCCTGTAGTCCCAGCTACTCAGGAGGCTGAGGTAGGAAGAGTGCTTGAGCCTGGGAGGTTGAGGCTGCAGTGGGCCATGGTCATGCCCACTGCACTCCAGCGTGAGTGACAGAGCGTGACTTTGTCTCATAAATAAAATAAAAGAGCACTCAGTTGTGTAAGCACTTTTTCTAAACCAAATAAAGCACTATAATTGAGTCTTAAATTTATTCCACCTTATTTAATTCAGCTCAGGTCTTAAACTCATTAATATCCTTTAGGAACCTGATTCTTTTGTCTATTGTACTAGAGTCCCTTCTACCACACAAAAATTTGGTAAGCATGTTAGCAATGACTTTACACAAGCCAGTGATTAAGTGTTTAAAAGGGTAAAGCCTAGTACAGGGTCATGCAGCACAATAACAGAATCATCTTTAAAGGTAAACATCTGTTTGCTTAGAGCATGGTTGCTCAAGCAATTACAAACCCATCTTACAGTACTATTACTTCCATCTTATTTCTTTACTTATCCACAAGCCTATCAAGATATATTTTCTCAGATTCTTTGCCGACACCTAGATATTGTCAACAACTTATATATGTGAAATGTGCATACACACAAACATCTTGTATATGTACACACATGCGTCTACACACGCATGTACACTTAATAAAAAATATACACTCTTATATATATATCATATAATCATAATAATACCATACCTCATAGGTGGTTCCATAATGGCACGTAAATTGGCATTGTCTGTTGGTTTCTGCATCTTGCTCAACATTGGTATAAAATATTACTCCATCTCCAGAGCAGGATACAATCTGTTTATCATTTGTGCAAGGTAAGAACTTTGCACTAAATATGTTTGCTCGGTGCCCTAACGAATTGTTGTCAAAACCTAAAACACACAGAGAAAGTGGTTAATGGTAACTTATTATTTCCTAGAAATATTCATTTTTAATATAATCATAGTCAGTAAAATATAGTCTCATTAACATTCTCATCTCAGTGAAAGATTATCACTAGACTGCAAGCTATTATAATTTTTAAAAAATCAGAATCCCATATATTTTCTTTTGTTCCCTGTGAGATGTGAGTAAGATAGAGCACCATCAACAGGAACAGTGTCATGAAAATAAAATATGCCTATTTCCATTTATTTAGTTTATGTGACTCACTCATAAAATCTAAATAAATAAGAAAGAACTACTTGGACTGACTTTTGAAATTTACTGTACACTAAATGATTAAGTTATTCCTTTTCATCATGACAAAATAACAACAAATGGAATTTTAATGACTTTCATAAAATCAAAGTAATTAAATGGTACAGATAAAACACAGCAGAAGTCCCTACATCCAAATAATATTTAAAAGACCATAATTACTGTGACACTAATAAAGTTTAAAATTAATATTTTAATATTTACATAATTTATTGCAGATAAAATACTAATTTTCCTAGTGTTTTAAAGTTGAGAGAAAAAAACAACGGACAAGACCTGATTTTTTTTTAATGGGCAAGGCACCCGAACAGACAGTACATATGCAGATGTACAAATGACCCTTAAAAATAATAAAAATATATATATACTCAACTTGGATCATTGATAAGGGAAATGCAAATTGAAATTATACTGAGATATCAATTCTCACTTAACAGATGATTGGCAAAAATTCAAGAGCTTGACAACAGACTCTACAAACAAGACTATGCAGAAACAGGTTTTTAAACACTGCTGGTAGGAACGCTAAATGGTGTAATACCAGTGGAGGAGAATTTAGCAGTAATATCTCACAAAACTACGTATGTGCTTACACTTTGATTAGGCGAATCTATTTCTTGGAATTTACCCCAAAGATATGCCTCCAACAAGACAAAAAAATATATGTAGAAGGTTATTTACTGAGTTATTCATAATAGCAAAACACAGGAGACTGGTTGAATAAACTACAGTATGTCCCCATAATAGATAGATATACAATAGAGTACAAGGTGAGTGGGGGAGTATCTGTTGTGCTTTTGTAAAGTACTAAGAAAAAAGAGAAATATGTCAAAACACGAACACTAAGTTGGCTTGAAAGGTTCATGGAACAAATTTAGTACAATTTGAGTGAATAACATCAGTGACAGATTATAAAACACTGAATAAAAAAAATTAAGGTGGTAGGGACAGAAGAAATCCTCTTATTTACTAAAAAATGTCAATTAATAAATGTAGAAGAAATGACAATTTAAAAATCACTGTTTTGTGACCACATTATAACAACCAATTCAAACAGAAGTCATCAATTAATATAAAAACCACTAGGGGAAAGACTGTTAGGAAAGACAATATTCAGTCTCAACATATCACTTCACAGATAGCTTGTTAGTTACAAAAGGTAACCCAAAATAGAATGATCAAACAACATCTCCAATAAGGAAATAAACTATATAACATCATGTACCACAATATCACCTGGGGAGAATTCTCACCAAAAATGTTTAATCTGAATCTACTCATGAATAAATAATCAGACAAATCCAAATGGAGCAACATTCTATAAAATAACTAGCCTCACATGTCAATGTCATGAAACACAGAGAGTAATTAATGTAAAACCTTTAAACAAGATAGATACCATGGTCTTTAACCCTATCAGAGATTTAGGGTGGTTTAACAAGTAGCTAACTACACGCAAGTCACTACATACAGCCATTAGTTACTTGGTTAAAGCCATTGGCTTTGGCTGTGCATTAGTAACATTCAGCAGACATCACTCTTAACAATTTATGATTTACCTCCACTTAACAGGTTTATCTATAATTTCAGTAACAAGAGCAGAAGCCTCACTGCTTCATTAGTCACTCATAAACTAAAAAGCATTCCCTTATTAAATAAACCAATTAAGATTTAGTGAGTAAAACATTGGGAGCTGTTCCTTGTGAACAAATCTCTAGATTTCAGATGCCCGTCTCAAAACATACTCTCCTCTTCCAGTGTTCTCCATCTTAATGGCATCAGTATCCATCTATACAGTTAATCAAGTCAAAACTAATGAATCCTTTTCCATTTTTTCTTTCCCTTGTCCGCTATATCAAATTCACCAGCAAGGCCATGCCAAAATACATCCCAAATGACTTCTGACCAACTCCAATGCCATTATCTGTGTCTGAACCATTATTCCCTCTTATCTGGATTATTTCAATGGCCTCCTATCCCCTACGTCCAATCTAGTTCAAACGCTACCCTCCAAAAGCAGCCAGAGCTATCTTTTAAAAGTATAAATCAGTACATGTTTAAAAACCTCTAGTGACTGTCTATGAAAATTACACTAAAATGTAAATTTCTTAATAAGCCTATCTGATTCCTGCCTATCATTTGAGCTTCATTTTGTACCACTCTCTAATTTATTAATGAATAATTGTTTAAAGAATGATTACTCATGTATGTATATATAGTTAGTAATTTCAATGAAGCTTGGAATTTGTTTTTTAATTGTTGAAACCAAATCTGGGTACATATGATACTACAGATAAAATAGCAATGAGGCTGATAAAAAATATTATCTGCACTTGGGAAGTTATAATTTTTTTTTTTTTTTTTTTTGAGACAGAGTCTTGCTGTTGTTGCCCAGGCTAGAGTGCAATGGCACAATCTCGGCTCACTGCAACCTCCACCTCCCGGGTTCAAGCGATTCTCCTGCCTCAGCCTCCCATGTCTGGGATTACTGGTGCATGCCACCAGGCCTGGCTAATTTTTGTATTTCTAGTAGACACGGGGTTTCACCATGTTGGTTAGGCTGGTCTCAAACTCCTGACCTTGTGATCTGCCCACCTGGGCCTCCCAAAGTGCTGGGATTACAGGAGTTAGCCACCGCGCCCAGCCAGGAAGTTATAATCATTTATAGCCAGGCTGGGCCTGGTGGCTCATGCCTTGTAATCTCAGCACTTTGGGAGACCAAGGCAGGTGGATCACCTGAAGTCAGGAGTTCAAGACCAGCCTGGCCAACACTGCAAAAGCCCATCTCCACTAAAAATACAAAACTTAGCTGGACATGGTGGCGCATGCCTGTAGTCTCTCCTCAGGAGGCTGAGGCAGGAGAATCACTTGAACCCAGAAAGTGGAGGTTGCAGTGAGCTGAGAATGCGCCACTGCACTCCAGCCTGGGTGACAGGGCAAGACTTCATTTCAAATATAATAATAATAATAATTTCTTTTATTGCTATATTCTTAGTTGTGCTTTCCTTGCTTGGATCAGTGCATTATGGTATCTGAAAATATTCTAAGGATAATGCCCTAGAGAGGTATAATTGCCAGAGTAACTTAATCTGAGATGAAAATAACATATTGATAACTGCAATGATTACTAAATGTTAAGGTGGTGTAGTTGTGACATCTATCACTCTGCTGATTACCAGGTTATTTTGATTAAATAGCTGGCCAAGATGGCATCTCTTTCCTTCTTTATCATGTCACATACAACACTCCCTAAACGTGAAGTTCAGTCCAAAAGTATCCAGATAGTGGAGGATAGTTTTTTAATTCTTTGTTAAAAATCACCCCCCCTTCAAACCTGACCCACAACCCTGTCTGAGGTATCAAATGTACAAATTTATACACTTATTTTACTAAGATTTATTTGGTTCCAACTATATGACAGGCAAATATATAATTTGTGAAGTGCTGAGGATACAAAAAGAAAAAGGAAATTGTCATTATCTCAAATAAGTTGTCGTCTAAGCACAACATGAAAACAAATATAATACAATATAATAATACAGTTATCCACAAGACAAAAACACAGAGGAAGGAGTAGGTACATGTGTCTAGGAAAGCGAGAGAAATGTCACAAAAAGGAGCTGAGACTTTAAAGATGAGTTTTACATTTACCAAGTAGATGGGAGATACCTGAGAAAGCAGGTTATCTCACAAAGAAAGAAGAGTATAAGCAAAAGCATACAGCTATGAAAACATTTTAAGCTCTGAGGACTACAAGTAGCTGGCTGAGGCCAAATCAAGAAGAATCATGTATACACTATACACTTGGGATTTATTTTACAAAAGATATTGCAAGACCATCTCTGGGCTAACTTCCTTCTCTTTCACCCATGCCATAATGGGGTACCCTGATGCAACTCCCCAGTATATGATGGGGAGTCTCTATGCTATATATAATTAAAATATAATTGCACTAATAAGGAATATCTCCAGTGTCTTAAATCTATAAAAAAATAAATAAATGTTGCAAAACTCTTATTTGCAATAAATTTATCAACCCACACAATCATAGGATCTAAAAATAATCCAGCTATATAAACAGGTAATATTTGACTCATGATCAAAAAGCTTTTTTTCCTATATAATGAATCATCAGTGTTTAAAAATTTTAAAAAGCCCTATAAAGGCTTACTATAATAATTATATTACACACACACACACACACACACACACATATATATACACACATATATATATATATATGTATATAAGTTAGATCAGATACCAGCTCTTGCTTTGTCATCCAGACTTGGAGTGCAGTGATGGAATCCCAGCTCACTGCAGCCTTCAACTCCTAGGCTCAAGTGATCCTCCTGCCTCTGCCTCCCAAGTAATGGGGACTACAGGCATGTGCCACCACATGCAGCTAATTTTTAAAATTTTTGTAGAGACAGAGTCTCATTACATTTCCCAGGCTGGTCTTTAACTCCTGGCCTTAAGCAATCTTCCCACCTTGGGCCTCCTAATTAAAACCCAGATTATAAGTGTGAGCCATATGCTTGGCCTATGATTATAATCTTTCAGAAGAAAATCTGACTAATCATTTCTCAAGCTGGAAATGAGAAAGAGTAGTCACTTTTTCAAATACACATATTCTTTTTGTTTTTTTTTTTTTGAGATGGAGTCTCACACTGTTGCCAGGCTGGAGTGTAGTGGTGTGATCTTGGCTCGCTACCACCTCCGCCTCCCTGGTTCAAGTGATTCTCCAGCCTCAGTCTCCTGAGTAGCTGGGATTACAGGTGGCTGCCACCGTGCCCAGCTAATTTTTATATTTTTAGTACAGACAGGGTTTCACCGTGTTGGCCAGGATGGTCTCAATCTCCTGACCTCGTGATCCGCCTGCCTTGGCCTCCCAACGTGCTGGGATTACAGGTGTAAGCCACTGCACCTGGCCCAAATATACATATTCTATAGGAAATCATACACCAAAGTGATCATCATTTCTTTAAAAATAAGCAAAGGAGAAACAGGTCTTTTAACAATCATTCCTTTTGTACCCAAGTGATTATTTTATACAATGTAGGAGTTAAAATTCTGAATAGTGATCATCAAAAAGCATATACATTATTCTACATATACATTATTCCAGGAAAGTTTCTTTATTATAAGAAAAGGGGGCTGGGCATGATGGCTCACGCCTGTAATCCCAACACCTTGGGAAGCCAAGACAGGTGGATCACTTCAGCTCAAGAGTTCCAAGCTGGCCAAGATAGTGAAACCCTGTCTCTACAAAATACACAAAAACTAGCTGGGTGTGGTGGCACACACTTGTAGTCTCAGCTACTCAGAAGGCTGAGGCGGGAGAATTTCTTGAATCTGCGAGGCAGAGTTTCCAGTGGGCCGAGACTGTACCACTACACTCCAGCCTGGGCAACAGAGCAAGACTTTGCCTCAAAAAAGAATAATAAAAAAGAAAAAGAAGGCCGGGGCGCACTGGCTCACGCCTGTAATCCCAGCACTTTGCGAGGCCGTGGTGGGTGGAATACAAGGTCAGGAGTTCGAGACCAGCCTGACCAACATGGTGAAACCCCGTCTCTACTAAAAATACAAAAATTAGCTGGCCGTGGTGGCATGTGCCTGTAATCCCAGCTATTCGGGAGGCTGCAGCAGGAGAATCGCTTGAACAAGGGAGGCAGAGGCTGCAGTGAGCCAAGATCGCACCACTGCACTCCAGCCTGGGCAACAGAGCAAAACTGTCTCAAAAAAAGAAAGAGAAAAGAAAAAGAAAAGGGTTATCCTAGTAATTACTGACCTCAGAGAAGTAAGAATTGAAAACATCAAGCTTTTGTTGCTAAGCCACGGCAATTATGTAAAACTTACTGAAATAAAACTATGACCTAGGGAGAGAGATCCAAGATGGCCGATTAGCAGCAGCTCAGGATTGTAGCTCCCACTGAAAGCGCGAGAGTGAGTGGACGCCACATTTTCAGACGAATTTTAATTGCCCACGGATCAGGAGATTCTTGGCGGAGGAGCCCCACAGGTCGCCAGCGCGACTCTTTTGGCAGGCGCGGCCGTTTTGCAGGCGCCCCGGCGCGGCGGAGTATACAGGACTGAGTGCCCTTTTGGTTGGCGTTTGGAGCTCGGGGGAAGGCAGAGTCTCCCATTCAGCTGATTGAAAAGCGGACTGAAGTGGGGGAACCAGACCGGGAGATTCCCCGGGCAGAAAAGCGCCACGAATCTCAAGGCCACTGTTTCAGCCGGCGTGGTGGGTCGCCACAGGGGAAGGCTGGCCCCCCCAACAACAACAAAAAAAAACAGCAGCTGGAACTGCTGAGGATTGGGAGTTTCACAGCAAGTACAGCTGAACCCGGGAAGGTCCTGCTCTGTGGGGGAGGGGCGTCTGCTGAAGGAAAATTTAGAAATAGAAAAAACTTTATCACCAACAAACTGGACATCCACGCAGAGACCTAATTTGAAAGTCAGCAGTTACACAGACAACAGGTGGATAAATCCACAAAGATGGGAAGAAACCAGCGCAAAAAGGCTGAAAACGCCCGAAATTAGAATGCCTCTCCTCCTACAGAGGATTGCAGTGCTTCATCACCAATTGAACAAGGCCTGATTGAGAATGAATGTGAGGAATCAATAGAATCAGGCTTCAGAAGGTGGATAATGAGAAACTTCTGTGAGCTAAAAGAACATGTTGTAGCCCAATGCAAGGAAACTAAGAACCTTGAAAAAAGGTTTGATGAAATGTTAACGAGAATGGACAATTTAGAAAGGAATATAAGTGAATCAATGGAGCTGAAAAACACAATAGGAGAACTTCGCGAAGTATGCACAAGTTTTAACAGTCGAATTGATCAAGCAGAAGAAAGGATTTCAGAGGTCGAAGACCAACTTAACGAAATAAAACGAGAAGACAAGATTAGAGAAAAAAGGGTAAAAGGAATGAGCAAAGTCTCCAAGAAATATGGGACTACGTGAAAAGACCTAATCTACATTTGATAGGTGTACCTGAATGTGACGAAGAGAATGAATCCAAGCTGGAAAATATTTTTCAGGATATTATCCAGGAAAACTTTCCTAATCTAGCAAGGCAAGACAATACCCAACTCCAGGTAATACAGAGAACACCACAAAGATATTCCTCAAAAGAGCAACCCCAAGGCACATAATCATTAGATTCATCCGGGTTGAAACGAAGGAGAAAATACTATGGGCAGCCAGGGAGAAGGTCAGGTTACCCACAAAGGGAAGCCTATCAGACTCACAGCAGATCTCTCAGCAGAAACCCTAACAAGCCAGAAGAGAGTGGGGGCCAATATTCAACATCCTTAAAGAAAAGAACTTTCAACCCAGAATTTCATATCCAGCCAAACTAAGTTTCATAAGTGAAGGAAAAATAAAATTTTTCACGAACAAGCAAGTACTCAGAGATTTCATTACCACCAGGCCTGCTTTACAAGATCTTCTGAAAGAGGCACTATATACAGAAAGGAACAACCAGTATCAGCCATTCCAAAAAACCCATCAGTAGGCTGCATCCAGACCCATCTCACATGCAAGGATATATAGAGACTCAAAACAAAGGGATGGAGGAAGATTTGCCAACCAAATGGAAAGAAAAAAAAAAAAGCAGGAGTTGCAATTCTCATCTCTGATAAAATAGACTTTAAAGTAATAGAAACCAAAAGAGATAAGGACATTGTATAATGGTAGAGGGATTAATGTTATGGGAAGAGCTAACGATCCTAAGTCTATGTGCACCCAATATAGGAGCACCCAGATACATAGGGCAATTTCTTGGTGACTTACAAAGAGACTTGGACTCCCACACAATAATAGTGGGAGACTTTAACATTACATTGTCAATATTGGACAGATTAATGAGACAGAAGGTTAACAAGGATACCCAGGACTTGAACTTAGACCTCGAACAAGTAAACTTAATAAACATTTACAGAACTCTGTACTCCAAATCCACAAAGCATGATTTTTTTCTCAGTAACACATCACATTTATTCTAAAAGTGACCACATGGTTGGGGAGTAGATCACTCCCCAGCAATTGCATAGCATTTCATAGGTTTAAATGAAATATTGGTTGGCTGTTTGTTTGTTGTTTTCCTCCCTTATTCCTTCCTGTCTCCATTGTATAACACAATTATTAGTATAAAAGAGCTTTTTAATATCCATTTCTAGACTGCATTCTAGCCTGGGCAATAGAGCAAGATTCCCGTTCTCTCTCCCCTCTTTTTATCTTTCTTTCATTCTCTTTTTCTTCCTTTTTTCTCTTTCTCTCTTTTTCTTTTCTTTCTTAAAAAAAAAAAAACTATGACCTATTAAAGACAGCCTCGATATGAACTTCTTTTTCGGCTGATAGATGATACACACTTATTTAAATATCTTATTGCTTAAATGTGGAAAAACAAGAAATACACAAACAATTTATTCTGTAAGACTGAAAATTTTAAATAAGACTTTGGACTGCCAATACCATGTTTTCACTGACATAAAAATAGTTGTGCCAGGCACGGTGGCTCACGCCTGCAATCCCAGCACTCTGGTAGGCCCAGGCAGCCAGATCATGAGGTCAGGAATTCAAGATCACCCTGACCAGCATAGTGAAACTCTGTCTCTACTAAAAATACTAAAATTAGCTATGTGTAGGGGCAAGCGCCTGTAGTTCCAGCTACTCGGGAGGCTGAAGCAGGAGAATCACCTGAACCTGGGAGGCAGAGGTTGCAGGGAGCTGAGACCACGTCATTGCACTCCAGCCTGGGTGACAGAGTGAGACTACATCTAAAAAAAAAAAATTAGTTGTATACTTCCTCTATAAATGAACTCAAAAGCTAAGAGCCAGTGAAAATCAGAACATAATCCTAATTAAAACTCAGTATGTTATCCCAGCTTACTAAACTGTATGTCATGAAGCATTTCACTAGAACCTAGCCAATGTTTGTAAACTGTTACAAATCCAATTTCTTAAACTACATGGCTGAAGATTAGATTCTGTAAGCCTAAAAGAATAAATCATAACCTGTAAGATCCAGCTTCAAACAGCCAGCCAGGCCCATTCATACATCACTATATAACCTAAATTAATAAACAAAAAATATTTTAAAACATTTTTAGAAACAAATATAAAATATTAATATTAGAAAGTACTTTAGACATTATAACTCTCTTAATATATGAAGAAAAAGGCTAAGGAAAGTTTAAATAACTTGATCAGAATGGTACAAACCCAACATAAAAAGCTATATATGTCATTATAGTAATCATAATGTAACTTTAAAATTTTCATAGAACTGTTCTTCATTCAAAGACCTAAGTATTAATGAAGTAAATTTCACATTGCAATAATACCAAAAAGCAGATAGAGGTAAGATTATTGTGCCACTTACCAAATTATTTCCTCTCAGTTCCTAATTTATCCTTCACTTTTATACACTATGCAATGGAGCTGAGTCCTTTAAATATTTTTCCTTTGCCAGTAGCATAATACTAAGCTTTGTCAGTAAAAAGCACTGAAAGGATAATGCAGGAAAAAGGAGTTTGCTTCCTATCTCTACTGGGCTCCCTTCAGCAGACTCCTGCAACCATGTACAGGTTCTCCAGTGCTAAGGTCTTCCAGTGTGGGTAGTTTCCCCAGCACCATAGCACAGAGTCCTTCCCCCAGCACCATAGCACAGGGTCCCACCAGGGCCCACCTATTGAATGAACAGTGCAACACCCAGCAGCTTCTCCTGCCTCATCATTTCCCCCATCCCCCAGACATTTTGTAGCATACTACCTCTGATAAGACACCTCTCCTTAAAAAGTCTTTCTCAGTGCTCTAGAGAGAGGTATTCCAGCAAGTTCCAGAGGGGAATTCCCAACAAGTTCCACTAGCATGGCATCACAGAGACTTCCTTGCCGTCCAGTGAGCCATGACACCCTCTTCAATAAGGTCTAAATCTCAGCAATGGGTGGGGGTCTCTTCCTTTGGGTGGTTTATCTCAGTCCGAGGGTTAGCAGTGGTTCATATTATCTGTTATTTCTGTATTGTATAGAGTCCTCTTTACTTTTTAGTAGCCAAGCCTTTATTACTCCAACCTCCTGGTATAGGTAGTAATTCTATTACACTTTCCCTATTGAAATTACTGTGTGGTTTCTCTGACTAGACCCTGACTGATAGAATCAACAGTACACAGTTGCTACTAACACAAAAGATAAAAGTTCTTTTAAAGCTAGAGTACATTTTTGGAATTAGTATTAAAAGAATAGATGTTAAAAGACTTAAGATATAGAAAATTTGGGCCAGGCGTGGTGGCTCAAGCCTGTAATCCCAGAACTTTGGGAGGCTGAGACTGGCGGGTCACTTCAGGTCAGGAGTTCAAGACCAGACTGGCCAACATGGTAAAACCCTGTCTCTACCAAAAATACAAAAATTAGCTGGGCATGGTGGCGCATGCTTGTAATCCCAGCTTCTTGGGAGGCTGACACCGAAGAATTGCTTGAGCCCAGGAGGTGGAGGTTGCAGTGAGCAGAGATCGCACCACTGCACTCCAGCCTGGGTGACAGAGTGAGACCCCGCTGCAAAAAAAAAAAAAAAAAGATATAGGAAATTTAAGACAAGAAAGAAAAATGTATCATTTGAATTGGGAGACAGCTAGGAAATATACATATTCCTATTCTTAACTGGAACGTTAAATGATGTGTTAAGATCTTACAAATTTTAAAATAACTATTCAGTCATATTTCTAAACAGAAGGTTTCTCATCTAACTGGTATATCAAGTGCAACGGACATCACACATTTTCTTTTTATTACAATTAGTCAGCTGTTTATAGTGTTATTCAGTATCTGAATTTCCCTGAAACCATCCTTGTAAAGGAAACATTCTGTGGATATAACTGACTGTTATTTGAAACAGTAATTAAACTTACTTCAGCGTTAGAAAAGTATTTAATTCTTAGATAGCTCTTGCCTTCTAGTGAGGGAGTTTATTAGCTTCTGGTAATTTTTTCTTCATTAAAAACCATTTTTAATTTTCTCTATACCTCAAGAACTAGTCACACAGCAGTCATTTGGCTGTTTGTGTCTTTAAACATTTTAAATGCAACGAAATTTTCTAAAAGACTAAATTTCAAATTTTTAAGAAAATGAAACAATGACTAAAGTTGGCAGCTTTATCCACACTATTCTTAACATTAAAATAAATAACTTTTTAGAATGTTGAGATAATATATCAAGGTTACACATTAAAGTAATTTTTTCATTAACTCAAACTTTATATATGGCACATTTTCCCCCAATGTTAATCAAATAATGTCACTTGTACCAATTACTATTCACTTAAATAAAGTATATTTACATTTTCTAGAGCCTAAGGCTGAATAAAATCTTCTATTTCCCAAGGAGTCTAAGAGACCCACATATACCTAAGACCCTCTAAGTTATACAATTAACTTCAGCAAAATAAGGAGGATATTCTATTATAAATGCCCATTCTACGATTGTTTACAATTTCTTCATTTCTGCTTTCTCGATTTTTTTCTCTCATTAAATTACAGAGTTTTTAAACTACTTTACCTTTCTGCTGTAAGGATTACTAATTACTAATTTGGTGTCATCTGAGCCAGATAAAATATATTCTCCAGTGTCATTCCAGCAGATTGTATTAACCTAAAAAGAAAGCAAAAAAGAAACATAAGCAAACTGGATATAAAAGAAAATATGCCATCTTTCACTCACCTGGTGGTACAAAATTTATACCATTAATGAGGTTATATGTTAAAAAGTATTTAACACAGGGGATATCTAATCTGTTGGTTTCCCTGGGCCACAGTGGAAGAATAATAATTGTATCAGGCCACACATAAAATACACTAACACTAATGACAGCTGATGAGCTAAAAAAAATTTCCAAAAAAATCCCATAATGTTTAAAGAAAGTTTATGAATTTGTGTGGGCCATATTTGAAGCTGTCCTGGGCCACATGCAGCCCACGGCCTCGTGTTGGACAAACTTGATTTAACAGTTATGTATTTAAAAAACAAGCTTCCAGTTTCCAATCCCACATATAAGAAGCTTAGCAGTTGCCACTCCATTCTAACAACAAATAAAAAGTTAACAGACTGTAAAATCAGTAACTGATCTTGGATCCTTCAGAGAGGTAAGGTTACAGGACAAAATGCTACCCCATAGATTGGAGAGATGAACAGGTGAACACAAGGAGTCTTGGCTTACTGGAGCACAGACTCATGAGCAGAAACCTCTGTGAGAAATGGACAGGGGAGGAAAACCTGAATGATAACTTATGAATTGCTAGAGGTTCAGAAAGCACAAGTCTGACTGTTAAAACTCCAGGGAAGGCCCGGCACAGTGGCTCACGCCTGTAATCTCAGCACTTTGGGAGGCTGAGGTGGGTGGATCCCCTGAGGTCAGAAGTTCGAGACCAGCCTGACCAATATGGTGAAACCCTGTCTCTACTAAAAATACAAAAATTAGCCAGGCGTGGTGGCATGCACCTATAGTCCCAGCTACCCAGGAGGCTAAGACAGGAGAATTGCTTGAACCCAAGAGGCAGAGGTTGTAGTGAGCCAAGATCATGCCACTGCACTCCAACCTGGGCGACAAAGTGAGACTCCATCTCAAAAACAAAAAAGCAAACAAACAAAATACTCCAAGAAACCCAGTCATGGGCCAGGGGGTACAGCGGGGAGGGTGTTTTTGTGATTTGATTTTAACCTCAGGGCTCAACCAGATTTTCACAGTAAATTTCAGATTAAAATTGCCTTGTGCATCTACCAGAGGGAGGGAAACAGAAACCATTTTGAATATACTGGAGTACTCTGCCCTTCTTAACAAGATCTGCCCTCAAGAAAAGCTATTTAACCACAGCCTACCTACTGAGGTTTTATCACAGCCTAACTGACCTAGCAAAGAGAAATACCCAATGTGAGCCTTCCACATTGGGGAAGGAAAATACGTAACTCCAGCCTAAGCTACCTGTTCCACCTTAGGTGGGGGAGTAGGAGGTTCTGATAATCCCTTGTGAAGTCCATAGTTTAGAAACATAGCTCGTTAAGAGACAGAGACCTAATCATAGGCCTGTAGAACACTTCCTTTCCTCCTACACCTCCTACACTTTGCCAGTAAATTCCTAAGGACCTATTTATACCATTACTTTATTTTTTAATTTTTTAATTTTTATTTTTTAGTAGAGACGGGGTTTCACCATGTTGGCCAGGATAGTCTCAATCTCTTGATCTCGTGATCCGCCCGCCTCGGCCTCCCAAAGTGCTGGGATTACAGGCGTGAGCCACCGTGCCCGGCCTACACCATTACTTTTAATCAGTACTTCATGTCCAGTTTTTAAGAAAAATTACAAGCCATACTAAAAAGCAAAAATACAATTTGAAGAGATAAAGCAAGCATCAAAACCAAACATAGCAGGACTGTTGGAACTGTAAGATCAGGAATTTGAAACAACTATGCTTAGTATGCTAAGAGTTCCAATGGATAAAGTAGACAGCATGTAAGAACAGATGGGTAATGTCACCAGAGAGAGAAATCCTAAGAATAAAAAAGGAAATGTTAGCAATCAAAAACAATGTAACAGAAATGAACAACACTAGTAGACTTGACACAGTTGAGGAAACAATCTCTGACCTTGAGGATGGATGTATCAATAAAAACTTACAACACTGAAAAGCCAAAAGAACAAAGACTGAAAGAAAAAAAAAAAGAACATATTGTTTAAGGAATGTGGGACAACTACAAAAGGCATAACTCATGCATAAGGGACTACCAGAGGAGAATGAGAAAAGAATAGAGTATCTGAAACAATAATGACTGGTAATTTCCTCCAAATGAATGTCAGAAACCAAACCATTGATCCAGTAAGCTCAGAGAACATCAATCAGGATAAATACAGAAAGAGCTACACCTAGGCAAGTATTTTTCTTTCTTTTCTGTTTTTTTTGAGATGGAGTCTCACTCTGTTGCCCAGGCTGGAGTGCAGCAGTGTGATCTTGGCTCACTGCAACCTCCGCCTCCCGGGTTCAAGCAATTCTCTGCCTCAGTCTCCCAAGTCACTGGGATTACAGGCACCCACCACCATGCCTGGCTAATTTCTGTATTTTTAGTAAAGACAGGGTTTCACCACCTTGGCCAGGCTGGGTCTTGAACTCCTGACCTTGTGATCCATCCGCCTCAGCTTCCCAAAGTGCTGGGATTACAGGCGTGAACCAGCACACCTGGCCGACAAGTATTTTTCAAACTAAAAAAAGTCAAAGGTAAGAAAAAATCCTGAAAGAAGCTGGAGGAAAAAACACTATCTATAGAGGACCAAAGTTAAGAATTACATTCAACATCTCCTCAGAAATCATTTAAGCAAGAAGAGTGTAATATTTAAAGCAGTAACAGAAACAAAACAAAACAAAAAACCAACACAGAATACTGTATCCTGCAAAATTATCCTTCAAAACTAAAGGAGAAATAAAGCTTTTCTCAGATAAACAAACACTGAGGCAATTAGCTGCCAGCAGACCTATCAATTATTAGGCCAATCAATTTCTTGACCTACCAGCAAGAAATCATGAAAGGAGTTCTTTAAAGAAAAAGAAAATAAATTTTAGGTCAGAGACATGCATCTACATACAGAAAGAGGGAGCACTGAAGGAGGAGTAAGTGAAGATAAAACACAAACTTTTCTCTTTCTTTCATTCTCTTTTTTTCCTTCTTTCCCTCTTTCTCTCTTTTTTCTTTTCTTTCTTAAAAAATAATAATAATAATAATAATAAAACACAAACTTTTATTCTTAATTGATCTAACAAATTATTTTATTGTTCAAAATAAGAGCAACAATGTATTCAATCAGGTATATTTACAGCTATCACATTTATAAAAATATGCTTATTAGTACTTATAAATAAGTAAAATGAATAAGAGAAAGAGTACAAGGTATAAGACAGAAGATTTAAAACACTCCCTGTGAAGCTGTATAGTGTTATTTGAAATAAAGCGGACTTGGATTTGTTATATACATATATTGAAAACTTTAGAGCAACAACTTAAAAAGTTTAAAAAATAAGTGTAACTGATAAATACTAAGGAAGGAGAGGAAAAAAATTATACGAAATGTTCAATTAAAACCACAAAAAGGCCAGGCCTGGTGGCTCACGCCTGTAATCCCAGAGCTTTGGCAGGCCAAGGCAGACGGACAGATCACTTGAGGTCAGGAGTTTGAGACCAGCTTGGCCAACATGGTGAAACTCTGTCTCCACTAAAACACAAAAATTAGCTGGGCATGGTGGCGGGTATCTGTAATCCCAGCTACTTGGGAGGCTGAGGCAGAGAATCACTTGAACCCAGGAGGCAGAGGTAGCAGTGAGCCAAGATTGCGCCACTGCACTCCAGCCTGGGCGGCAGAGCAAGATTCGTTTCAAAAAAATAAAATAAATTTAAAAAATAACTACACATACACATACACACACATACACAAAAGGCAGAAGAATGAAAAACAAAAATAGGAACAAAGAACAAAGACAACAAGCAGAAAACAGTTAACAAATATGGGAAATATTAATCAAACTATACCAATAATCACTTTGAATGTCAATAGACTAAGTTAAAAATTATTATTATTATTATTTCTTTTAAGACAGTTTCACTCTTTTACCCAGGCGGGAGTGAAGCAGTGTGATCTCGGCTAACTGCAACTTCCGCCGTCCAACCCCCCCAACTCCCCCCAAAGGTTAAAGCCATTCTCCTGCCTCAACCTCCTGAGTAGCTGGGATTACAGGCGCCTGCCACCATGCCTGGCTAATTTTTCTATTTTTAGTAGAGACAAGGTTTCGCCATGTTGGCCAGGCTGGTCTCAAACTCCTGACCTCAGGTGATCCACCCGCCTCAACCTCCCAAAGTGCTAGGATTACAGGCATAAGCCACCACGCCTGGCTTTTTTTTTTTTTTTTTTTTGAGACAGGAGTCTCACTCTGTCACCCAGGCTGGAGTGAATAGTGCTTTCTTAGCTCACTGCAATCCTCCACCTCCCGGATTCAAGCAGTTCTCCTGTCTCAGCCTCCCGAGTAGCTAGGATTACAGGTGCCTGCCACCATGCCTGGCTAATTTTTCTATTTTTAGTAGAGACAGAGTTTTGCCATGTTGGCCAGGCTGGTCTCAAACTCCTGACCTCAAGTGATCCCCCACCTCAGCCTCCCAAAGTGCTGGGATTACAGCCATGAGCCACCATGCCCAGCCTAAAAGTTAAGACAGACTGTGTGCCAGGCGCAGTGGCTCACGCCTGTAATCCCAGTACTCTGGGAGGCCAAGACGGGCGCATCACTTGAGGCCAGGAGTTCGAGACCAGCCTGGCCCACATGGTGAAACCCTGTCTATACCAAAAATATAAAAAAAAACAACTAGCCGAGTATGGTGGCCCATGCCTGTACTTCCAGCTACTCAGCAACAGAGAGAGACTCCATCTCAGAAAAAAAAAAGAGACTGTCGGAGTGGATCTAAAAAACAAGACCCAAATATATGTTGTTTACAAGAAATCCATTTTAAATATAAAGATCCATATAGATTAAAAGTAAATGGATTGAGAAAATACACCATACTAATACACATCAAAAGAACTAAATAGGAGTAGTTATATTAATGTCAGACAGACCAGACTTCAAAGCAAGAAAAATCATCAGGAAAAAAGAAGGGTATTTCATAACAATAAAAAAAGAAGGGTATTTCATAACCAGACTTCAAAGCAAGAAAAATCATCAGGAAAAAAAGAAGGGTATTTCATAGCAATAAAGAGGTCAGTTTCCCCCAAGATGACAGTTTTCCCATCCCTAACATGTATGTGTTTAAAAACAGAACATCAAAATATGTGAGACAAAAACTGATAAAACTATAGGAGAAATAGATGAATCTACTATGATGCCTAGAGACTCCAATTCCCTCTATCAAAAACAGACAGATCTAGCAGGCAGAAAATCAGTTAAGGACACAGTTAAACTCAACACCATCAATTATCTGTATATAACTGACATTTATAGACTTCATTCAACAATAGCAGAATTCACAGTCCTCTCAAGCTCACATGGAACATTTACCAAGACAGACCAATTTGAGGCTTCAAAATACACTTTATCAAATTTAAAAGAATAAAAATCAAATAGTGTCTACTCTTAGACCACAATGGAATTAAACTAAAATCAGTAACAGAAGATAACTGGAAAATCCCAAAATACACACAAGTTCAAAATAACACATGGGTCAAAGAAGAAATCTCAAGAGAAATTTTAAAAGATCTTGAATTCACTGAAAATCCAAACACAACTAATCTGTGAGGTGCAACAAAGTAGCTCTCAGAGGAAATTTCACAGCACAGAAATTTACACCATTTCTGAAATCCAAACTTTTGAGCATCATCTTGGCACTCAAAAGTTTCAAATTTTGGAGCATTTCTATTTTCAGAGGTTCAGATTAAAGACACTCAACCTGCAGAAGATTCCCCCACTAATATCAAAAACAAGCCAAGGACGTCCTCTCACTTCGTTTCAACACTATACTATAAGTCCTAGCTAATGCAGTAAGAAAAGAAAAGGAAAGAAAAGCAAAGGAAAAGTATGAAGATTGGAAAGGAAGAAATAAAATTGTCTTCCCAGATAACAAGATCATCTATATGGAAAATAAAATTTTAAAAATCCTCCTGGAACTAATAAGTGATTGCAGCAAAGTAACAGGATACAAGGTTAATATTAAAAAGTCTATTATTTTCCTATATAACAGAAATGAACAAGTAGAATTTGAATTTTAAAACACAATACCATTACATTAGCACTCCAAAACATGAAATACTTAGGTATAAATCAAATAAAATATGTGTAAGATTTCCATGAGGAAAATTATAAAACTCTGGTAAAAGAAATCAAAGAATTAAATAAATGAAGAGCTATTCTGTATTAATAAATAGAAAGATTCAATATTTTCAAGATGTCAATTCTTCCCAACTTGTTCTATAGATTCAATGCAATTCGTATCAAAATCTCAGCAAATTATTTTGTGGGACTGACAAACTGATTCTGAAGTTTACAAGAGATGCCAAAGACTTGGGTTAGCCAACACATATTAAGGGAGAAGAACAAAGTTCTTCTTCTCAAACTCACATGAAACATTTACCAAGACAGACCACATTTGAGGCCTTAAAATACACTTTAACAAACTTAAAAGAATAGAAATCATACAGTGTCTACTCTTAGACCACAATGTAATTAAACTAAAATCAGTAACAGAAAGATAAGTAGAAAATCCCAAGACAGCTGACACTACCCAACTTCAAGACTTACTATAAGGCGCCTGTAATGCCAGCACTTTGGGAGGCCAAGGCAGGCAGATCACGAGGTCAGGAGTTCAAGACCAGCCTGGCCAACCTGATGAAACTGCATCTCTACTAAAGATTCAAAAAATTAGCTGGGCATGGTGGCGCACGCCTGTAATCCCAGCTACTCAGGAGGCTGAAGCAGGAGACTGTTTAAACCCAGGAGGCAGAGGCTGCAGTGAGCCGAGATCGCACTACTGCACTCCAGTCAGGGCGACAGGGTGAGACTCTGTCTCAAAAAACAAAAAGTCTTACTACTTACTATAAGGTTACAGCAAATAAGACAGTGTGGTATTGGCAAAAGAGCAAACAGATTATGAAACAGAATTCAGAGCCTAGAAACAGACCCACATAAACACAGTCAATGGATCTTTGACCAAAGAGCAAAGGCAATACAATGCAGCTAGTCTTTTCAACAAATGGTACTGGTATAACTGGATATCCACATGCAAAAAAAAAAAAAAAAAAAAAAAAAAAATCTCGATACCATAACTTACACCCTTCACAATAATTAATTCAAAATAGATCAAAGACCTAAATATAAATGCAAAACTATAAACCTCTGAGAAGATAACATAGGAAAAAACTCAGATGACCATGGGTATGGTGATGATTTATTAAGTACAACAACAAGGCAAGATCCACAAAAAAAAATCAGTAATAAGCCTGACTTCATTAAAATTAAAAACTTAAACCCTACAAAAGACAATGTCAAGAAAAGCGAAGACAAGATACAGACAGGGAAAATACTTGTAAAAGACACATCTGATAAAGTGCTGTTATCAAAAATACATAAAGAACTCTTAAAACACAACAGTAATAAACAATCTGATTAAAAAATGAGCCAAAGCCCATAACCTTCTTTGCATCTCAGCAAAGAAGATATACAGATTGCAAGCAAGCACAAGAAAAGATAATCCACATCCTATGTTATCAGGGAAATATACTACATACATAGTACGTAGTATATATGACATACCTAGAATGGCCAAAATACAGAACACTGACAACCCCAAATACTGGCAAGGATGTGGAGCATCAGGAACTTAGATTCGTTGCTGGTGGGAATGCAAAACTGCACAGTCACTTGGAAAGACAGCTGGTGATTTCTTACAAAAACTAAACATACTCCAAATGTACAATACAGCAATCATGCTCCTTGGTATTTATCCAAAGGAGATGAAAACGTATGTCCACACAAACACCTGCACACAGACATTTATGGCAATTTTACTCATAACTGCCAAATTTTGGAAGCACTCAAGATGTTCTTCAGCAGACAAATGAATAAACTATGGTATATCTACAGAATGAAGTATTATTTAGCACTACAAAGAAATGAGCTATGAAGCCATGAAAAGACAGAGGAAACTTAAATGTATATTACTGAGTGAAAGAAACTAATCTGAAAAGGCTACATACTATGTGATTCCAATTATATGACATTGTGGAAAAGGCTAAACTATGGAGACTACAAAAAGATCAGTGGTCATCAGGAGTTCAGGAGGTGGGTGATAAATTGGCAGAGCACAGATTTTTAAGGCAATAAAACAACATAGGACAGTATCATGGTGGATATATATCATTATTCATTTGTCCAAACTCATCAGATGTCTGAGACCAAGAGTAAGACCTATTGTAAACTAAGGACTTTGGGTGGATTATGATGTATTAATGTAGCCTCATGATATACAGCAAATGTACCACTCTGGTGGAAGATGTTGATAATGAAAGATGCTATGCAAGTATGTGGTCAGGGAATACACGGGAAATTCCCATACCTTCCTCTCAATGTTGCTATGATCCTAAAACTGCTCTAAAAAATAAAAAATACAGCATTAAATATTGACTGTCATTTAGTAAACACAATGTTTTGATATTTTACAATGAAATGTCTGAGCCACTAAATTTTATTGTATAAATTTCCTTATCTGAGTTCATTTAATGTTCACAGAAATAAAACTCAATTACAAAAAAATAAAATTACAGAAAAAAACTCGATTACAAAAAAATAAAATTAGAAAAACTTATTACAAAACTATAGTAATCAAGACTGTGTGGTACTGGCAAAAACAAAGACATAGATCAATGTTACAGAGCTAAGAGTTCAGAAATAAACTCTTATATTTATGGTCAAGTGATTTTTGACAAGAGATCCAAGACCATTCAGTGAAAGAAAAGTCTTTTCACAAAATGGTGCTGAGACAACTAGAAATTACCACTAAAAAAAAAATAAATAAACTTGGACCCTTACTTTATACCATATAAAAATTAACTGAAAATAGACCAAAAATCTAAACAGAAGTGCTAAAACTATACAACTCAGAAGAAAACATAGGTATAAATCTTCACAACCAGTGAATAATCAAGTTTCTTAAATATGGCACCAACAGCCCAAGCAAACAACAAAAAGAAATTAGACTTTTAGTGTCCTTTAATGTAAAAACTTTTGTACATTAAAGGACACTATGAAGAAAGTGAAAAGACAACCTGTACAATGAAGGGAAATATTTGCAAATCATGTATCTGATAAGAGTCCCAGAAAATACAAACACAACTCAACAACAAAAAGACAAACAATCCAATTAAAAATAAGTAAAGGATTTAAATAGACATTTCTCCAAAGAACGTATGTAAGTGACTCATACGCATATAAAAAGATGCTCAACATCATCAGTTGAAATAATCAGGGAAATAAAAACCAAAACGACAACGAATTACCACTTCACATACATTAGGATGATTACAATAATTTTTTAAAGAACAGAAAATAACAAGAGTTGGCAAAGATGTCAAGAAACTGGAACCTTGTATGTTGGAATGTAAAATGGTATAGTTCTTTGGAAAACAGTTTGATATCTCCTCAAAAAGTGAAATATCCATTTACCATATGACCTAGCAAGTCTACATCTAGGTATACAGCCAAAAGAACCGAAAACTTACAACACAAAAAAATTTGTTCACAAATGTTCACAGCAGCAATATTCATAATCGCCAAAAAACAGAAACAACCAAAATATCCAACAACTGATGAACAGATTAAATGTGGTATATTTGTACAATGAAATATTTATTCAGTCATAAAAAGGAATGAAATATTGACACATATTACATGGATGAACCTTGAAAACATCACACTAAGTGAAAGAACCCTGACATTAACAGGCATATATTGTATGACTCCATTTATATGAAATGTCCAGAATATGCACAGTGGTAGAGATAGAAAGTAGATTAGTGATTGCTAACTGCTAAATGGAGGGAAAATGGTGACTGATAATTGGTACTCTTTTTCAGATGATAAAATTAATGGAATTAAATAGTGGTAATGGCTTCTCGACTTTACAAATACACTAAAAACCACCAAATGGAACACTTAAAATGGGTGAATTTTATAGTATATGAGCTATATCTAAATTTTGAAAAAATAAATGTCCACTTCTAGTCACATGTCATCACACAGACCAGATTTATCATCATGCTTCTAACAATTAAAAAACAGCAAAATATACATTCTTTTTAAGTGTACAAGAAACATTTATCAATAGAGATGATATTCTGGGCCACAAAACAGATCTTAATATATCTAAATAAAAGACTACAAGTCATTGAAAGTATGTTCTCTGACCAAAATGGAATTGAATTACAAATCATTAACATAAAGATACATTTGAAAACTAAGAAATAACAGATGGCCATAAAAATAACAGATGGTCAAAGAAGATATTACAAAATAAATTAAAAAGTATTTTGAACTGAATGAAAATAAAAATGCAGCATATCTCAATTTATGGATTACAGCTAAAACAATATTTAGAAGATAATTTACAGCACAAAGAAAAAAAACACTCTATTAGAAAAGACAACAGTCTCATATCAACAACCTCAGCTTCCACTCAAAAAATTACAAAACAAAGAGCAAATGAAACCCAAAAAAACAGAAAAACAACGGAGACAATTAATGAGACCAGACACTGGTTCTTTGAAAAGACAAAATTAGTAAGCCTCTAGCCAGGCTAATCAGGAAAAAAGGGGAGAACACATAGTATCAGTAATGAGAAACACAGTAACATACACTACAGATTTCACAAATATTTAAAGACATAATGGAATATTATGAACAATTTTATGTTAATAAATTCAACAATTTACATAAAATAAATTCAGTGAAGCACACGTATTAAACAAGGTTCACTCAAGACATAGATACCCTGAATAGTTTACTTTTACTAAATAAATGGAACTATAGTTAGACATTTCCCAGGAAAAAAAAAGGCCCGCTTGGCAAAATCCATCAGTGATTGATGATGATAGCTCTTAGCAAGTTAGGAATAGAGAACATCCTCAACCTGATAACAAGCATCCATGAAAACACTGCTGATATCATACTAAACAATAAGAGACAATGTTCTTAGGCCAGGCACAGTGGCTCATACTTGCAATCCCAGCACTTTCAGAAGTTGAGGTAGGAGGTATCACTTGAACCCAGGAGTTCAAGACCAGACTGGACAACATAATGAAACCCCACCTCTTCAAAAAAAACAAAAGAAATTCATTGCGGTGGTGGCACGCATCTATGGTCCCAGCCAACTCAGGAGGTTGAGGTGGTTAGATAGCTTGAACCCAGGAGGTCAAGGCTACAGTGAGCCATGACTGTGCCACTGCACTCCAATCTGGGTAACAAAGGGAGACCCTGTTTTCCCTCTAAGATCAGAACAAGGCAAGGATGTCTGATCCCACTCCTTCAATTCAATCTTATAATAGAATATTAACCAGTGAAATAAGTCAAGAAAATGAAATAAAAGGAATCCAGACTAGAAAAGACATAAAACTATCTTAATTCTCAAATGACTTGATTATTTACATAGAATATCCTATAAAATCTTAAGGTTTTTATATATTAAAAAAAGCTACTGAATGAATATAAGAGTTTGGGAGGTTTCCACAATACAGATGAATATGTAAAAATAAATGGGGCAGAAAATGTAACCACAATGTGATACTACTAGATGTCTATTAGAATGCCTTAAAAAAAAAAACTTACCACACCAAATGCTGGTGAGGACACGGACCAACTGGAATTCTATATACTAACAGTGGAATGTTAAATGGTATAATGACACTGGAAAACAAATGGGTCTTAACAAGTTAAGCAGGTACCTACCATATGACCCATTCATTCCACTCAAAGATATTTCTCAAAAAGAATAAAAGCATATGTCCATACAAAGACTGTACACAAATACCCACGGCAATTTTATTTGTAATAGCTCCTCAACTGGATACAACCCAATGTCCACTGACAGGTGAATAGATATAAAAATTATGATTTATTCATACAATAAATGCTCCTCAGCAATAAAAAGTAATAAGTTATTGATACACTCAACAACATGAATCCCAAAATAATTATTCTAAGTAAAATTTAAAGTAAAAGAAGCCAAATGAAAAAAGGATACATAGTCAATGATTCCATTTATATAAAATTCTAGAAAATGCAAACTGATTTATAGTGACAGAATAAAGATCATTGGTTGACTGGGGTTGAGGGAAATGGTAAGGAATGAGAGGGCAAATGAGCAAACTTTTAGGGGATGACTGATATGTTCATCATCTAGAATGTGCTGATGAGTTTGTGTATGTTTACATGTGTTAAACATACATATAGTACACTCTATGCACAGCTAATTATAACTCTATAAAGCTCTTTAAAATCTCTATAAAAATTTAAGCACAAATCTAAGAGGTAATTCATAAAGGTAAAAGTTATTATACAATAACAAAAAGTAATTAAGCTGGCAACATTCTTATGAGCGACAGTGAATGCCAGTAAACATTTGTAAAAGACCTCCAAAGCTACAGAGTGGGCGGGGCACAGTGGCTCACACATGTAATCCCAGCACTTAGAGAGGCTAAGACTGGCAGATCACTTGAGGCCAGGAGTTTGAAACCAGCCTAGCCAACATGGCGAAACTCCATCTCTACTAAAAATTCAAAAATTAGCTTGGCATTATGGCACAGACCACAATCCCAGTTTCTCAGGAGGCTGAGGCACAAGAATCACTTGAATCCAGGAGGTAGAGGTTGCAGTGAGCCGAGATTGTGCCACTGCACTCCAGCCTGGGAGACACAGTGAGACTCAATCTCAAAATGAACAAACAAAAAAACTACAGTGTGAAAATAATGTCCAACCTAGAATCCTGTGTCCACTCGGGATCACCCATCAAGTACAAAGGCAGAGAAAAAAAGTACATTTAAACTTGTAAAAAAATGTTGAGCCAGGCACGGTGGCTTACACCTGTAATCCCAGCATTTTGGGAGGCCAAGGCAGATGGATTACCTGAGGCCAGGAGTTCAAGATCAGCCTGGCCAACATGGTGAAACTCCCTTTCTACTAAAGATACAAAAATTAACCAGGCGTGGTGGCGGATGCCCATGATCGGGAGGCTGAGGCAGGAGAACTGTTTGAACCTGAGAGATGGAGGTTGTAGTGAGCCAAGATCACGCCGCTGCACTCCAGCCTTGGTGACAGAGAAAGACTCCATCTCAAAAAATAATAATAATACTAATTAATCTAAAAAATATATACTCTTTGTCTCATCAATGAATAATTCATAAAGTGCCACATATGTTTTAGGTATTCCTGTTGATACTAAATTAAAAAGATAAATAAATCCATGCAGGTATTTTCTTGGTCCAGTATGCCAGGGCAGGGGGCAAAAGTGTAGACTATGAACAAATAAATGGGTGTGTTAATTATAATGCCAGACAGTAAGCACTATCAGAAATATTACTAATATAAAGAGAAAGCTACTGACCAGGAGTGGCATGCTATTTAATTAGGGTGGTCAGAGAATGCTGCTTTGGTAGGCAACATTTGAAAAGAGAGCTAAATAAAATGAGAAGGTAAGCTTTACAGGTAAGTGGGAGAAGAGAATTCTAGGTATAAGGCATAAAATATACAAGGCAGAGGTGTCCTTGGATCATCTTTTGAACAAATAACTATAAAAAGACATCTTAAAATAAGAAAAATATGGACCATATATTAGATAATACTGAGATAATAGTCAATATTATTAAACTACATAATGGCATTTTGGTTATATAAGAAAATGTCAATTGCTTTTTAGGCTTACATATAGGGGTAAAATAATATGGTAACTTTAGCAAGGCTTCAACAAGGTGGATGGTGGAAAAAAATAAAATAGAAAAGAAAATGTGGCAAAATCTTGATAATTACTAAGTCTAGGTGATAAGTATGTGAAAAGTACATTTGAAATTTTTATAACAAAAGTTAAAAAAGAAAAGGGCTCTGTTAATTGGATCTGCTAAATTTGGGGTGCCTATTAGACATGCAACTGGACATGTTAAGTGAGAGAGTTGGATATATAAACTCTGGGAAGAGGTAGAAGTCATTTTTTTAATTTTAGCCATGGGACTAGATAGGGTCACTTCGAGCTGGAGGGAAAGAGGGTGAGAGGTACCAGGTCAGAGTCCTTGTGCAACCAACATTTGAAGGACAAGAAGTGGAGGAGTCAGCTGAGACAGAGATGTAGTGAGTCTACGGATTGGCATAGGAAGAAAACCAAGAGAGTGTGGTGCTAGCAAAAGCCAAGAAAAAAAGTATTTCAAAAAAGAGGATCTGTTTGAGTGACATGTCCAAAGTTTCTAAGAAGTGACCACTACATTTGCAGACATGAAGTCATGAAAGTAGTTTCGGTAGAGTGAATGAGATGGAAGCCTTTTGATAATATTAGAAAACTCATCTGTACTTTAAAAAATCTTGCATATACTCTTCTAAATTCAAAACATAATTTTCTATTTTAATGTAAAACTTTATTCTCTCATTTTACTATACTCACAATCCCTTCTTGGAGGATTGGGACATTTCATCAAACACTTAACCACTTAGTATCAAAGCCCTTCATAGTTGAGAGATTAACTCTTACTTACACAGCCATCATGCACATTTAGGGTTGCTTCAAGTTTTAATCTTTGGATAAATTCTCTTCTTCCTGTTTAAAAAAAAAAATTAAATAAATCACACAATTTGTTGCTGAGAAAAATATAACATTGAAATTAGAAGCCTAGGACTCTGGCATGACAAGGTAAATTCATGCTCTAATTTCAGCTCCACCATTTATAAACTGAGTGATATTGGGCAATTTAACCTCCTCCTAGGACTTCGTTTCCTCCTTAGAACACCTCTACCTCACGCAATGTGTGTTTGTTTATTGAGACAGAGTCTCTCTCTGTCACCCAGGTTGGAGTGCAGTAGCATGATCTCAGTTCACTGCAACCTCCGCCTCCCAGGTTAAAGCACTTCTCCTGCCTCAGCCTCCTGAGTAGCAGGGATCACAGGCACGCAGCAACATACCCAGCTAATTTTTGTATTTTTAGTAGAGACGGGATTTCACCATGTTGGCCAGGCTGGTCTCAAACTCCTTACCTCAAGTGATCCTCCCACATCGGCCTCCCAAAGTGCTAGGATTATAGGTGTGAGCCACCATGCCCAGTATGCAGTTATTTTAAGAACAAAATGATTCAAGGACAGAAAGGGCTTAGCACAGTATCTGGGCCACAATAAACACTCATACATTTCTCATTCTTTCATTCATTCAACAAATATTTATTGAGTACTAACTCTGTGTCAGATAAAGTACATTTTACAGTGGTAAAACAAAAAGATTTCTGCCTGCTTATAAGAGGAGAAAAACAATAAACAATCGGTATAAGTGCTACAAGTTAGTATAAGTGCTATGCAGAAAAATGAAGCAGAAAAAAGAGATAAAACATGACTGGAGGTAGGGAGTAAAGTTTCTAATTTTAAATAGATGGCAAACAGCAATAGTAAGCACCAACTATTTTTAAACATCTCTCAATTTCAGAAATGTTAAAGTTAACATTGCAATGATGAAATGTGGCATTAAAAATCAGCCTAAATGTCCATCAATAGCAGAATAGTTTAAATACTGCAAAAACAAAGTTCCTTCTTTGAAAAAGAAATATCTGTCCCTTTAAGAATGAAACATCTTTACCAAACACAGATCAAAAACATGTTTATTCAGAAGCTGTAATGAAAGAAGGCTGAATTTACAACAAAGAACAATAATTAAGTAATCAGGCTGATGAGATCTCTCATAAAATTAAATCTGCCTATACTTTCTGTATACTGTCACAAGGGGCAGATTGCTCTATTAGGCTTTCTTGCCATTCCGTGTAAAGATCAAAGAGCCTCTTGAAGCCAATTTGTTTTATTTCTGTCTCCATGTTATTTAACTGCTAAGATGGCTAGGTAAAGGATGAACACATAGGTTAAAAAATAATTATGGATAATTATGGGGGCTTTTATTTTGGGGAGGGAGATGCTCTATGGTTTCTAAATTTACTGGAATAAAACAACCTAGAGATATTCAGTAAAGTGCTTTCATGAACTAGGTTGTACTTTAGATATTTAACTTCTCAAATCTGATTTTCCTTGTAAAAAGATTCGAACTGCAATAAAAATACAAATTTTTTAAAAATCATTTCCTTTTGGCCAAAGGCTTGGTAATCTCGTTGAGTTACAAATTAGAGTTAAGAAACAAAGTATTAAAATTAAAATATGACAGCAATTAAAACTCATTAAAATATTAAAGTATTGGAAACTTCTTTTGTCAAAATTTTAAAACCTGGGTTTGAAAACATGGCTCTACCCACTTCAGTCTGGAGAAAATGGTGGCAAAACATAAGAACAGAAGATAAAGTAAGTTGTTTTAGCAAGAACTCTTACATATGACATTTGTACATTAGAACTTGTACAGAGGCCTAATATATTGTGGTTGAATAGATAGCATTTGAATGACATTTTTATATGTGACTTTGGAGATAAAATTGATTGCATCGTCCAGACATCTCATAAAGTGTGCTTCTAGAACAAACTAGCAAAAATATCCGCTACCCTTTTAGTAATTAAATTGTTAATACCAAGAAATAGAAGCTAAAAGCCACCATAAAGTAAGAATGGTACATTAATAAAACTGAACCTCCTCAAATTAAAATAAAAATAAACTCATATCTGAATGCTATTAAAAGCTGCAAAGGGTTACCTGTTTGCAAGGTAACCAATTGGACTGCTACTATTTCTTGGACGCTAACAAAAGACACTAGACTCCTAAGTCAGAGGCAATAAACAATTTTACTACTCATGTACAGCAAGTAGTATGAGCTTCAAGTTCACATTGGTTCCTCTTGTCCTCCAAGTCCCATAGCACAACTTGGAGAGGGCTGGATTGACACTGCGCATGTAATGGGTTTTAATCACAGCTGAGAAATCTTGACCTGGGGGAATCCAAATCTTATATCAAGCAAACCTGCCTGACCTTTATCCCTAAGAAGACATTATCAAACTGAACAACAAACTTGTCCTTGGTTTGAGAGGGAAATGGTGTATCTTCCAAGGCTATACACTATATAACCCTCACTAAAAAGATAGTCCAGAACACAACAACTAGTTCCTCTGCTCACAAGATGTACAGAAATGCTAAAAACTATGAAGAATCTTCTCCCAAGAATTACGCATTTATTATGGATGAACTTACCATTGCGGCTTCCAACGCAAGTCTTCTTGCACCTCAAGTTGCCTCTTATAATTCTGTCTCTAGTCTGGCATTCTTTCAATATTAATAGGTTTTAAACTCCATATGAAGAACACACCTTCGTTCATTCATGTATTCCAAATGCCTAATACAGTGCCTACTACAAAGTGTGCGTTCAATATACATTTGCTGAATCAGTGAATAAATGACTGGGATCATGATATTCATTCTGTTCTGGAATCTGTATTATCATTCAATAACACGTGATGAATGTATTTCAATGACAATAAATATACAGCTATTGCTAATTTTTAACAGTTGTGTAATCATTAAACCATTAAATAAATTACAACTTTTTATTTATTCACATACCTATCTCCTTAACTAGACTAGTTGAGAATTAATAATTACTTTAGAGATGCTTGGGGCAAGAAATGTTGGAATTAAGTTTAATATCTGACTTGAAACATACTACACTTACGCTGGGCAAACTTACTTTCTCGGAGCCTCAGTTCTCACTTGGGGGTGACAAACTCTACCAAGGAGAGACAAAACACAGAATTATTTCATCCATGGCATGGCACAGGACAGGTGACTGCTAGTTAAGAGATTCAGAGATCCAGATATGAGAAACTCAGCAATCACCAAACAAATAGAGTGTAAAAAAGGTCTTCACCATGGCAACATTATAACCAGACTGTCTGAAGTCAAAGAGTAAGGGTGAATCCTAAAAACGGCAAGAGAAAAAAGCATCTGAAAACAGTTTAAAAAAAAAAAAGGACTAAGAAAGTCGTTACATAATATTAAAGAGACCAACTCAGCAAGAATATATAACAATTCTAAATATATACTTGCACCCAACACTGGAATACTCAAGAGTCACAAAACAAATATTACTAGACCTAAAGAAAGAGATACACTGTAATACAATAGTGGGAAACTTCAACACCCTACTTATAGCATTAGACAGATGATCTAGATGAAGAATCAGCAAAGAAACAATGGACTTAAACTGGACTTTAGATCAAATGGTCTTAACAGACATTTACAAAACGTTCTATCCAACAACTGCAGAATATACAATATTTTGTCAGCACATGGAACTCATGTCAAGCTACAAAACAAAGGCTCAACCAATTTTTTAAAACTGAAATCACATCAAGTACCTTCTAGACAACAGCAGAATAAAACCAGAAATCAACACCAAGAGAAACTTTACAAACCATACAAATATACAGAAATTAAATAATATGGTGCTGAATAACAATAGGGTCAATTAAGCAATTAAGACAGAAATTTTTTTTAATTTTTGAAACAAATGAAAACGGAAACACAACATACCAAAACCTGTGGGATACAGCAAAAGCAGTGCTAAGAAGAACACAGCAATAAATTCCTACAACAAAAAAGTAGAAAGATTACAAATTAATAATCTAAGAATGCACCTCAGGGAACTAGAAAAGCAAGAACAAACCAAACCCAAAACTAGCAGAAGAAAAGAAATAAAGATCAGAGCAGAACTAAATGAAATATGGACTAAAAAAAGCCACAAGTCAATGAAATGAAAAGCTGGTTTTCAAAGAGATAAAAAACTGATAAACCACTAGCCAGACTAACCAAAAAAGGAAGGGAGAAGAGCCAAATAAAATCAGAAATGAAAAGTGAGACATTACAATTGATTCCACAGAAGTACAAAGATCATCATAGACTATAATGAACAATACGCTCACAAACTAGAAAACCCACAGGAAATAGATATATTCCCAGAAAAGTACAACCTACCAAGACTGAACCAGGAAGAAACAGAAAATCTGAACAGACCAATAATGGGCAGCAAGAATTAATCAGTAATTTTTGCAATCTCCCAACAAAGAAAACCCTAGTACTAGATGGCTTCACAGCCGAATTCTACCAAATGTACAAAGAAGAAATAATATCAATACTCCTGAAACTACTTCAAAAAAAAAAAAATCAAGGACAGACTTCTCTCTAACTTATTTTATAAGGCAATTATCACCCTGATACCAAAACCAGAAAAGGATACAAAACAAAGGACACAGAATAAAAAAGAAAACTACAGACTAATGAACAGAGATGCAAAAATCCTCAACACAGATGCAAAAATACTAGCAAACCAGAATCCAACACCAAATCAAAAAGATGATCAAGTGGGTTTTTTACCAGGAATGCAAGGATGGGTCAACATATGCAAACCAATAAATGTGATACAACATATCAAAAGAATGAAGAGACAAAAACCATACGATCATCTTAACAGACATGAAAAAAGCATTTAATAAAATTCAACCTCCCTTCATAATAAAAACCCTGAATAAACTAGGCATAGAAAGATTATATCTCAAAATAATAAAGGCCATATATGACAAAACTTTAACTAACATCATACCAAATGGGGAAAAGTAGAAAGCATTTCCTTAAAAACTGGAAGAAGCCGGGCACAGTGGCTCACACCTGTAATCCCAGCACTTTGGAAGGCGAAGGTGGGCGGATCACCTGATGTCAAGAGTTTGAGACTAGCCTGACCAACATGGAGAAACCTCATCTCTACTAAAAATACAAAAATTAGCCAGGTGTGGTGGCGCGTGCCTGTAATCCCAGCTACTCAGGAGGCTGAGGCAGGAGCTTGAACGCAGGAAGCAAAGGTTACAGTGAGCCGAGATGGCGCCACTGCACTCCAGCCTGGGCAACTAGAGCAAAAAAACTCCATCTCAAAAATAAAGAACTGGAAGAAAACAAGGATGCCTACTTTCACCACTCTTCAATCTAGTACTGGAAGTCCTAACCAGAGCAATCAGGCAAGATAATGAAACAAAAGGCATCAAAATTATAAAGGAAGAAGTCAAATAACCCCTGTTTACTGATGACATGATATTATATCTAGAAAAACCTAAGACTCCACACAAAAACTCTTAGACTTGATAAATGAATTCAGTAAAGTTGCAGGATACAAAATCAACATACAAAAATCAGTAGTGTTTCTACACACCAATAATGATTCAAGATGAGAACCAAATCAAGAACATAATCCCATTTACAATAGCTACAAATAACAACAACAACAAAACCCTAGGAGTATATTTAACCAGAGGTTAAAAATCCCTACAAGGAGAATTACAAAACACTGCTAAAAGAAATTACACATGACACAAATGGAAAAACATCTCATAATCACTAGATATTCAGAAGAATATCATTAAAATGACCATACTATCCAAAGCAATCTATAGATTTAATACAATCCTTATCAAAATACCAAGATCACTTTTTGCAAAATTAGAAAAAAAAATCCTAAAATTCATATGGAACCAAAAAGGAACCCCAATAGCCAAAGTAATGCTGAGCCAAAAGAATAAACCTGGAGACATCATATTACCTGACTTTACATTACAAGACAACACTAACCAAAACAGTATGTTACTGGTATAAAAATAAGACACACAGGTCAATGAAACAGAATAGAGAACCCAGAAATAAAGCCACATACTTGCAGCCAACTGATGTTTGACAAAGCTGACAAGAACATATATTGTGGAAAGGAAACTCTCTTCAATCAATGGTGTTGAGAAAAGTAGATATACATATGCAGAAGATGAAACTGAACTCCTATCTCTCACCAATATATTAAAATCAACTTAAGATGGATTAAAGACTTAAATGTAAGACTCAAAACTATAAAGATACTAGAAAACAGACAAATGGGACTCAAACTAAAAAGTTTCTGCATGGCAAAAGAAATAATCAACAGAATGAAGAGACAATCAACTCTGTTGAATAACAGAAAATATTTGCAAATTATTCATCCAATAGGAGACTAATATCCAGACGATACAAGGAACTCAACTCAAAAAAAATCAAATAATCCTATTAAAAAGCGGGCAAAGAACATGAAGAGACATTTTTCAATAGAAGACATACGAATATCTAACAGGTATATGAAAAAATGCACAACATTAACAATCATAGGAGAAATGCAAATCAAAACCACAATGAGATATTACCTTATCCTAGTCAGTATGGCTTTTATTAGGTAGGCAAACAATGTTGGTGATGATGTGAAAAAAAGGGAACTCTTATACACCATTGGTGGGAATGCAAATTAGTACAGCCTCTATGGAAAACCTAGTATGGAGATTTCTCCAAGAATTAAAAATAGACCTATCTTTCCATCCAGCAATCCCACTACCAGGCTTTTACAAGAAAGAAAGTAACATATCGAAAAGATATGTGCACTAGTATGGTTACTGCAGCACTAGTTATAATAGCAAAGATACGGAATCAACCTAAGTGTCCATCAATGGATGAACGGGTAAAGAAAATGTGGTATATATACACAACGGAATACTATTCAGTCATAAGAAAGAATGAAATCATGTCATATACAACAATATGGATGAATTGGAGGTCATTATCTTAAACAAGCCAGGCACACAAACACAAGTATGACATGTTCTGACTCATAAGTGTGTGCTAAAAAATGTGTTCACACAGACACAGGGAGTGGAATGATACATAACGGAGTGGAAGAGTAAGGAAGTAGGAGGCAGGAGGATGATGAGAAATTAGTTAATGGGTATAAAGAAGGTTATTCAGGTGATGGGTACCCTAAAAGCCCTCACTCGACCACAGCACAATCTATACATGTAACAAAATTGCATATGTACTCTGCAAATTTGTATCAATAAAAAGTAAAAATATATAAAAATGTCATCTAAAATATTAAAAATATGAAATATTTAAGGATAAACCTAACACCCAAAAATATAAATCACTGCTGAGAGAATCAAAGAATGCTTAACACATGGAGATAAACCAGAATCACAGATGAGAAGATTCACTACTGTAAACATGTCAATTATCCCTGAAATAATATATAGATTCAACATAAAATTCCAAGTCTTTTTGTAGAAATTGACAAGCTGGTTCTAAAATTTTTATGCAACTTGAAAGGGTTAAGAATAGCCAGAATAATTATCAATGAAAAACAAAAAAGACCAAGTTTAAAATATCACACTAGCTGATTTCAACACTCGCTATAAAGACATGAGGCTAGATCAATGGACTGTGGTTAAGAAATTGACTTACACATTTATGGTCAATTGATTTTCAACAAAGAAAAAAAGATAGTCTTTTCACACATACTGCTGGATCAACTGCACATTAATATGCAAAGAAATGAAACTTGACTCTCACAACATATGCAAAACTTAACTCGAAATTGTTCACGGACCTAAATGCAAGAGTTAAAAGAGAAAAATCTCCAGGAAAAAAAATAAATATCTTTGTTACCTTGGATTAGGTAAAGATTCTTAGGACATAAAAAGTATGAACTATAAAAGAACCTGTTAAGAAAAAGACATAAACTGGGAGAAAATATTTGTAAAATACATATCTGATTAAGGACTTGTTATATAAAGAATTACAGAATTCTTACAATATTAAAAAGGTAAACCTGAACAGTTAACCAAAGTATACAGATGACAAAACAAAACCCACGAAGGATACTCAACATCATTAATTATTAGAGAAATGCAAATCGGTGGCTCACGCCTGTAATCCCAGCACTTTGGGAGGCCAACGAGGAGGATCACCTGAGGTTGGGAGTTCCAGACCAGCCTGACCAACATGGAGAAACCCTCATCTCCATTACAAAATTAACCAGGTGGTGGCACATTGCCTGTAATCTCAGCTACTTGGGAGCTGGGGACGGGGGTGGGGAGTGGGGTAGGGCTGAGGCAGGAGAATTGCTTGAACCTGGTGGAGGCTGCAGTGAGCCGAGACTGCGCCATTGCACTCCAGCCTGGGCAACAGAGGGGAACTCTGTCTCAAAAAAAAAAAAAAAAAGAGAGAGAGTGAGATGCAAATTAAAACAAGATACATTTCTACACACCTACCAAGAAGGCTACAATTAGGAAGACTCACTACACCAAATGCTGATGAGAATGTGGATCAACTGGAACTCTCGTATATTGCTGGGTGGGAATGCAGTATGGTACAAGTATTTTGGAAGACAGCCTAAAAGTTGCTTATAAAGTTAAACATACTTATCATACAACCCAGGAATCCTACAGTAGATATCTACCCAAGAAATGAAGATTTAAAGTGTTCCACCCTAGTTGTTTTTTTCCAAAATGTACTTAAGTTTCACTAGTTACATCTTCCCTGTTAGCCATCAGGAGTGTTTAAAAAAAATTCTTTTTAATCTCCTTCAAGTACCTAGGGAAGCCCACCTATCCTAAACCTGAAGCAACATTAAATTACAACTATGAAAACTACACACCATCTAGAACAATCTTCCAAACCTCAAGCTGAGACTCAGTAGTGCATATTCTACTGTTTCAATATCAAGAGTTTTAGGAACATGAAAAAGAACAGAATGCATCCCATCTAGTAAGCCTTAATTTACATCTAGAGATCCTTTATTTTTGTTGTGTATATCACGGGTTGCCATATAAATGTAGTTTTATCACGGATCATTTTAAAAACATTTTAAAAAACTACTAATCTACAACACACCTGTAACATAAGCTCTATGCTACCAGAAGCTTCCAAACCTTCTAAGCACTCATAACTTGATTCATCCTATTTTAGAGAAGTAATGAAACCCAGAGTAGAGCTATCATAGTGTCTACAGTTGTTATGACTGTTAATATGCCTTTGGTATCTTGCCTTAAGGAATTATCAGCATACTCTGTTTGTTACAATTGACAGTGATTTTTCAAGACTAAAATCATACACTTTTCAGTTTTCATTGAATTTTCAAGACTAAAAGAAACACAATACAAACATTCCACTAACTTTTCCCCCAATAGCTAAAAAAAGGAGGCAAAAGTCAGGAGTCACTCATCTTTGTGTAATATACTGCAACTTGGCAATACATTATGAAGAACCTGGGTAATCTAGAATGCAGATATATTCAAGATGCACTAAAGAGTAATCTACATGCAAAATTATCCATTTCAGAACATACTGACTCTAAGGATACTCTAAAGGACATTGACTTCATAAAAAGATGAGATTTCAATCTCTGCTAAAAAATTGTCACTGGCTGCCTAATCTTAATTTACACATTTTATACATTATAATAGATAACTCCCTTGAAAAGTACCTTAAAATTACTTTTTTATCAATTACTATCTTTTAATTGAGAAGGGTTAGAAAGTTGTAGAAGTCGGTCCAAAAGGAAAGAAATATGAGTAGAAACAATGTATTGAAGTAATACTTTCTTTGTTAACAATGTTTATCTTCACAAAACTGCATATACATGAGAAAATAAAATATGTGTGGCTAATAAATCACTGATTTCCAAAAGCACTACTCTACACCTAGTATAAAGTAATTTGAGAAACTATCACATTTAAACATTTAAACCTACAGGTATCTCTGACTCTGGACTTTGATAATTAATCTTCAAAAAAAATTCCAGGAGGCCGAGGTGGGAGGATGGCCTTGAGCCCAGGAGGTGGGGGTTGCAGTGAGCCATGATGGTGCCACTGTACTACAGCCTGGGGGACAGAGCAAGATCCTGCCTCACCTGTCCCCCCACCCCCACCTCCCTTGGAAAAAAGAATCCTACATTGAAATTTAGATCAGGCTCACAAAGATTAAAATCCCTGTCCTATCCTCTAATCCATGCTAGTCTTAAACAACACTCAATTGGCCCAGGTGAATCTCGCGAATTTGGGAGCTGTAAGTAAATACATCTTTTTGTCCTAAATAACATACGGGAAATTATTCACCTTCATTCCCACAACATAATAGCAAGTTTTGTGAAGTATAATTTTCTTTGATGGAAAGAAAGGAGGTAATCAATCAATTTAAGTAAAATCAATTACAAAGCTTGAATACTACTATTGAAAGGGCACATGCTATGATGAAATAACTGGAAATGCAAATGCCCAAGAAAAATTATCCATTTGTCCTATCCCAATTTAACTATTTAGCAGTAATTCACTGCTAAAAATTTGAAGAAATACAAATAATAAAAATGTATCAGAAAAATACTTACTCTACAACCCTACAACCATCATAATGTTTAAATATTGAAGTCCTAAAAAGAATCTTATTTCCATAGGAAAATCCTAACTTGGAATTTGTCTTTTAAAAGGAAGGCTTTAGGAGAGTACTATATATTTTTTTTCTTTTTGAGACAGAATCTCCCTCTGTCACCCAGGCTGGAGTGCATTGCTTCAATCTTGGCTCACGGCAACCTCAGCCTCCATGGCTCCAGATATTCTCCTGCCTCAGCCTCCCAAAGAGGTGGGACTACAGGCACATGCCACCACGCCCGGCTAATTTTTGTATTTTTAGTAGAGACGGGGTTTCAGCATGTTGGCCATGCTGGTCTTGAACTCCTGACCTCAAGTGATCCACCTGCCTTGCCCTTTCTAAGTGCTAGGATTGGGCCAGGAGCAGTGGCTCATGCCTGTAATCCCAGCAGTGACGAACGTCCACTTAAAGAAGAAAGGTTGAGTACACACTATGGTACTTCATAATGTTAAATACTACATAATAATTTAAAAGACAGAATGAATCTATTTAAGATCTCCAAAATGTGAAGAAGTGAAAACAATGTTTACAACATGACACCATGTATTCAGGTGTCTCTCTCTCACACACACGCAACACACACACACCCCCTAGCATTTATACATGTACTTATGTGCTTGGAAGAATATTCAGAAAACAGAAAATATTTCTAAGGGTGACGGAGTGAAATTAAATGGGAGGGATCAAAGGGATTTTTGCTTCATTTCTGAGTTTTTACAAACAAAATGTATTCGTATGTTACTTGAGACACTAAAAAGCAAGAATTAAAAAACTGCATGCTAACTTTCCTTAAATAATTTACAAACCAGAACTGGTGGCTATGAGATTTCATTTTCTTCTATTTACTTGAAACCAAAAACAAATGACAGCAACAAACACTTTTTAGCTACCAAATGGCAAAACTGGAAAGAAAAATTTTTATTTGATGTTTGCCGTATCTCCAAATAAAAAGAGTAAGAGTATACAGGAAGAAACAAAAAAGACCTTTTACTAAGTACGTCCATTTTTAAGACACCAAACTTTTTCGTTGACTCAGGCGTGACCCAGAATCCTCAAAAACAAAAAAGACATGTTACGCAAAATGAAAAAAAAGTGGAATACTGCTCCCTCAAGTATTGAAGGTTGTTTTTAGAAAGCTTAACTAAGAAACTGTAAACGCCAAGTGTGTTTTCCAGGGGTGGGAAGAGGAACGTGAAACCCAACACCACCTTTAAGCGGTCAAAACGAACTGAAGAGCAGAGTGGAACTGGGAGAGCGCGCGGGGGTGGGGAGAGCTCAGCTATCACTTTTAGGTTTTGGCTCAGCGCCGCAAAAACAGTGTACACGGATTCTGTCTGGAACGTGAAGTCCCTGAGGGTGGTCAATGCGTCGCAGCCGACACCTAAACCCCCTGGAGACTGAAGGCGACGGTGGGCACAACAACTTAGGTTCTTCGGCTGAGCGGGGAGAGCGCGCTGGAAAAGAGCAAAAGAGCCAACTTTTGCTCTACACGCCGCAAGCTCCTGGAGGTTCCGCAAGTCTCCAGAGTCCCAACCCCTTAGCGACCCCAACACCTCTGCCCACCGCCCGGCCCGCCGAGGAAAACCCAGCAAGGGCGGCGGCTGGCAGCAGGCACAGGGGGCTTGACTGTGGGAGGCACCGGCGCGGGGTTCGGCGACCGGGGCCCCACCCAACACCCCAGAGTCTCGGGGCGCCCCCGCCGAGGCGCTGTCCCACCTTCAACAGCCCCAGAGGCGCGCCCCCTCCCCCACTCTGGGCGGCGACCTCAGCGCCTCCGCCCCGGGGCCCCCGCTCACCCAGGTAGCGGCTCCGCAGCCGGGACGGGTCCTCCAGCCCGAGGGACCTTTTCCTCACGTCCCACAACAGGTGTGGGCAGGACCCACCCCGAGACATGGCTCTGCCTGAGCCGGGTGGGAGGGGAGACCACCGCGTGGGGGAGGGGGAGGAGGGGGAGGGGACACCCAGATCAACACCCGAGCCGCACCGGCACCATCCGCGCGCCGGGCCTCCAGGGCGCAGCGTTAGATGGCGGTGGCAGCGGCGGAGCCTGGGCCCCCGAAGCCCGGCCGCACCCGGGTCGGAGCTTGCCTCATACTCTCCTTCTCAGACTAACCAGAACATCCAAAGATCAGCAACAGTCTCCTCCCTCAGCCTCCCTCCAACAGGAGGAGGCGGAGGCGGAGGCGGAGGCGATGGCGACTCCTCCCTCTCCCCGTCCTGGACACCCTCCCCGCCAAGGCTTTCTCGCGAGATGACGACCACCCTGGGGACTGAGGCCGGTGCGCGCCGCGGCTGCCCTCACCCTGGAAGAGTACATTCAGGCCATTCTAGCTAGATCCTTAAGTCGCTAGGGATAAAACAGGAGTAGAGAGAAAGAGACTCAGTTTTGTAGTCTTTCGCTCACGAGACTCCAGTCAAAGGAAGCGAGAGAATTGTACGGCATCATGTTTAGTTGAGGCACGGAAGGCCCCAAAACTCCATTTTAACTACGGGCCTGCTGAATCAAAGTGAAGGGGCAATAGAGCCGGCGCAGCTTCACTTTCCCTTCTCCAACATGGCCTCGAGGGCAGGGAGAGAAGGAGAAGGTTCCCTCTCGACTCCCCCGCCCCTTGGGGCGGGCCAATCCTGGCGGGCAGCTCGGCCTGCGCAAGCGCGCTGACAGCAGGGCGCTGGGTGGACTCGGTGAGGTGATCATTTTGGCACCTGTTGCCAAGGCTCCTCCTCTCTCTCTCTCCTGCGAGGGGCCGGAGGCGGGCCCGGGGCGGGCCAGCGACAGCCCCTGCCCCCTCAACCTTCCTGGGGCGCGGGCCGCAGCTTGTAGGTTCATTGCCGGGCGGGGAGAGCCGCGGGAAGGGCACTACAGGCAAGAGGGGGACGCGAGGCGCTGTGGCAAGAAAAAGTGACTAGCTGCCCTTCGTTGTCAGCCAGGGACAAGAACACAGCCACGCTCCCACCCGGCTGCCCACGGTCCCTCGGCGGCGATGTCGGCCGCCGGTGTCCGAGGCCTGCGGGCCACCTACCACCGGCTCCTCGATAAAGTGGAGCTGATGCTTCCGGAGAAACTGAGGCCGTTGTATAACCATCCAGCAGGTAATGGACCCGGAATGGCTTCTTATCAAGACCTTCCTTCCCCCTCCTCTAAAATGGACCTTTTAGAGGCCCGCTAACAACTGCCACTAGAGGCATCCCACAGCCCCAACCCCTTCCCTTCAAGGGAAGCTGTCTACTCCTAACCTCCCCCAATTCACCTCTCTCCTGCAACATCTCTTCCTAAGCCAATGAATCTCAAGTCAGTGCCCTTCCCGACCTGTATGGCATCCTCTCCCTTACGCACGACTCCAACCCAAACCTGGTCTCCAAATGTGAGCCTTCTCAACTTCTGCTGCCACCAGAGAGTCTGGGGCCACCATGAAACTCTCATTCTCTTTCTCTTCGCGAATTGTGGCATATTAACCTACACGAGGCAGAGCTGGATGGGTAGCTACTCGCACTGAGGGTTTGGAGTAAAGGTCACACTTTATTCAGCTTCTGCTGGCAGAGGCCTGCAGACTGAGCCCTCCCCCAAACTGCATGCTTTACTTCACCCAGGCTTGAGTCAGTGTCATTTCTCATCCCATAGGTCCAGTGTGTTCCTTGAAGTCTATTCTTATTTATTAAATTGTTGAACAAGCTCTACCCAGAGCTTTTTGTGTGTGTGGAAAGACCTGGATATCATTCTCTTCTACCACTTATTAGAGTTGTGACCTTGAGCAAAAGCCTAGATCTCCGTTTCTGTAAATGTGTGATCTGCGAGAATGACAGATAACATATGTGCTTGACTCTTGGTAAATGCTCAGTAAATGTTAGTTGTCTCTTGGCCTACTGGAAAACTGTTCTTTTGGTGGGGGGGAGGGGGAAGCTACTCTGTAAGAAACGGAAAGATTCCAATCTCTTTATTAAATATCTAGAATTCTGTTACCTCTTCTATAAAGTGGGTTGTAGTAATATTTATTTGGCTAGAGGCTAACATCAGATATATTCTGAGGTTTCTTTCAAGCCTAAGACTTGGCTAACTAGAAAATGTGTTGTAAATTGAAAGACTGAGTGCTACCCAAAAAGTGGCTTTTCTTCTAGTTAAAATCTGTATTCTGCAGTTGGTATCATTAGGAAGGTTGTCTGTTTCCCTCGTTATCTGATTATGAAACAGCTCTCTGCAGAGTGAACTGGTTACTAAATATGATCTCCAGTTTGATAATGGAATGAATTGAACATCTGGATTATACTTTAACCGTTAATATTATTTACTGCAATATTGAACCTATTATAAAACATCATTAAGGAGTTTGTCATTGATTTTTAAAGTTTTCGTTTATTTGCCTTTTAGTTCTTTTAACATTCAATTTTTTCAGAATGTGTTTTGTGGCAAAGATTTTCAGGAAGGAGGGTTGAGCTATGCTTCTGTAATGATCTGGGCTTTACTGAGTCAACTGAATTTTGTGAAATAACCTCTGACCCTCATAAGCTTTGTGTCTGGGTGTAGGATAAGGGCATGGCAGAGTAAGAGTAATTTTAAACTACTTAAAATAATTCAAAATTGGAGGGTAGTCTTATCTTGATCTTTTCCAAGGCTTGAGTTTTTAGCCACCTGTAATTACTGCTTAAAATACTACTCAGTTTTCAGAATGAAAAGGGATTACCTTTCACTTGTAGGATGTGCATTTCGTCTGAAAATCCTTGGATTCATTCAGTTACTTAAACCACCTTTTTCAGTGTAGTAAAAGGAGCTAGGCTTTGAAGGCAGATAGACCTATGTTTCAGTCTTGGCTGTGTGACCTTGTCCCTAATTCCTGCCTCAGTTATCTCATCTATAAAATGGAAGTAATTATCATCATTTAAGGATTGTTGTGACAATTAGATGATCTAATGTCCCAAAACATGTAGCACAGCATTTGCACTTCGACTCTCAATAACTGTCAGTTCTAAGATTTGAACAATATACAGAGTAAGGATATCTACAGCAAAATTATTTCTAATTGACAAGTTGGAGGCACACCAGTGTAGAGATGGAGAAGCTTGAAAAATACATTGACTGATGAGTATTGAATAAAATCTGAGGAAACATTGATTATTGTCCTAAGAGTTATCCAGAGTAAATATTCAAGGATTTTGCATACTATTTTGCCTAACAGTATTTGTTATTGAATTACCGTTAAAACATTTGTCTAGATTCACATACAAGGAGTTTATTAAATGATATGAAATGCTAGAATATTAACAGTTGGAAATCATACATTGCTGATTCCAAATTTTTGAGATTTAATTTTATCACTGACACTGTATGTCTCAACAGGTAACAAAGATGTGCTTTTATGTATAGATACATATTTTAGTTACAATATTGCATCTCTGACCTGTGACCCAGAATTTTGAGGCTCTCCTTATCCATTTACCTATGTGTTGTTCCTGGCATGTCATGATCTGCCTCTGTAGAGAAGGAATAGCATTCCAGCCAAATGTGTGTCCTGGTCAAGTTCTTCAACTCAAAAAGAATGGCACTCCCCTCATTATCCCCCACCTGACTATAAAAGTATGTGACTCCACACTAGCCAGCTGCATAGCTGTACTCCAGTATTTGTCAAAGAAATAACCTTGAAGTTATGTTACCCAGTGTTTTCTTTTCTTTTTTTTTTTTTTTTTTTTTTGAGACGGAATCTCGCTTGTTATCGAGGTTGGAGTGCAGTGGCGCCATCTGGGCTGACTGCAACCTCCGCCTCCCGGGTTCAAGCGATTCTCCTGCCTCAGCCTCCTGAGCAGTTGGGATTACTGGTGCGCGCCACCGTACCCAGCTAATTTTTGTATTTTTAGTAGAGACAGGGTTTCCCCATGTTGGTCAGGCTGATCTCAAACTCCTGATCTCAGGTGATCAGCCCAGCTCGGCTTCCCAAAGTGCTGGGATCACAGGCGTGCCCAACCGTGCCCGCCCCCAGTGGTTTCTTAAAAGCTTAAAGAAAATTCATCGGTGGAGAAGTGTCATTTATTTGTATTTGTGAATTCCAGATGGGATGAGTCACCCCAAGAGGTGCACACAATGAAACATTGGAATGTAGGAAGAAAATAATAGAACTTCTATTAACGCTGTTATTTTATCCATTTAAATTTTTCATTGTATGTATATTTTGTAATGCAATAATATATTAGTGCAGTAATTCTATATAATTTATAGATATATAAATGATTTATAAAGAGGATGTATGCTCAAATTGTTTTTTACTGATGCAGCATATATTCAAAAGGAGCTGGAAGACCACAGCTCTAAAGACTCTAAAAACAATCCTTTGGTGAAGTTAGTCCCCAAAACAGCTATCTGAACCATATCATTTTAACTCATTGTAGCTCTCCTTTTATTGAATTATTTTGGCTTAAGTGGAAGAGCATTTGAAAAAATAGTTCTGTGAAACTTGTTGCAGTGCTTAGTGTGCTGGTGCTGAGAATATCATTCTCAACATTACATGGGTTCCTTCTGAAGACTCATGGGAAAAGTTACTTTAAAGTCTACATGAGAAGAATATTTGCCTTTTTCCTAGATAAGAGAATTAGCTTGTTTAATTTTAAAAACCTAGAGGATATTTCTTTTAAAATAAAAATAAACTAAATGAAGCAATGTTAGCATTGTTTACTAGGGAATATCTGTATCATAAAAATTTTAAATTCAATGCTAAGATAATTGATGTTACGATAGATAAAATACAACTTAGTTCTAATATGTATTGTTTTATTGTATGTAAATAAAATCAAATACTGGGGCCAGGCACGGTGGCTCATGCCTATAAGCTCAGCACTTTGGGAGGCCAAGGCAGGCGGATCACGAGGTCAGGGGATCAAGACCATCCTGGCTAACACGGTGAAACCCCATCTTTACTAAAAATACAAAAAATATGCCGGGTGTGGTGGTGTGTGCCTGTATTCCCAGCTACTCAGGAGGCTGAGGCAGGAGAATCAATTGAACCTGGGAGGCGGAGGTTGCAGTGAGCCGAGATGGCATCACTGCATTCCAGCCTGGGCGACAGAGTGAGACTCTATCTCAAAAAAAAAAAAAAAAAAAAAAAAAAATCAAATGTGGATCAAATAATCAGTGTACATACCTACATAGTGTGAATTACACAGTTCTTTAGCATCTCTTTTAGAACTTACTTTCTTGCCACAGATTGTCAGTGAAGAAACTTACTGCCAGTCTAAGATATTAATATATCATATGTCAATATATATGTCAATATATATTCTTAAGTGTATATTTAATATATTGTTTAAATATTTACACTAAATATATATATTTTTTAAAGTAATAACTTTTATTACTTTAAAATTAAGAGATAAGAACTAGAATAGATGTAAAATTGGAATTTCAAATACAATTGTAAAATATCGGTGAAAAATAGAGTATCTTCAAACAATCAGCCAGCAAGAAAGTTGAATTATTCAATATTTTTTGAGGGCCTATTGTGTGTTAGACACTGTTCTGGCACTCAGGATATAAATCAGTGGATAAAATAACAAAACCCACCCACACAGAGATTGTATTCTCAGAAGAGTTCATAAAAGGAATATCAGCCGGGCATAGTGGCTCACTCCTGTAATCCCAGCACTTTGGGAGGCCAAGGCGGATGGATCACCTGAGGACAGGAGTTCAAGACCAGTCTGGGCAACATGGGGAAACCCTGTCTCTACTAAAAATACAAAAATTAGCTGGGCATGGTGGTGCACACCTGTAATCCCAGCTACTCAGGAGGCTGAGGTGGGAGAATCTCTTGAACCCAGGAGGCGGAGGTTGCAGTGAGCCGAGATTTTGCCACTGCACTCCAGCCTGGGCAACAGAGAGGAGTATCATCCTTGATGTAATTGTTGTTCAACACTTAACATACTTTTTGTGTGCTATCCTGCTTTTAACTAATTTTAATAAATTAGAACTGTTTATGCCTCACCTAACTAGATTCATCAGATGTGCTAAAGGAGAAAAAAGCCCTAAGAAAAGCTATAGTTTATTATTTCCAGGTCATGTAAAAATATTAATTTTGCTTATAACAGAGTATGAAATATGTTTAAAGTCCAGTATGATATAGTAGAAAGAGGACTAGGATCAAAGAAGCTTGTGTTCTAGTCCTTGCTCTATCCAGAACTTTTTTGAGTGTAAGACAAATTACTTAACTTGTAAGTGCCTCATCTTTTTCATTTGTAAAAATGAGGGAGCTTGGACTTTCCTTAAAGTCTTTTTGAACTAATAATCTACAATTTGGTATTCTCTTAGGACTTTCGTACATTCAGAACCTTCGGGAATCTCAGATTTCATTGGGGAAGGTCATATAATTATTGTTAGATTAGGATTTAGGGATCTAGTTTTTTATCCTTGCTATTTATTCTAAACAAGTAATTTGTTTAATGGGCCTCATCTACCTGATTTATGAGTGCCTACAGTAGATAGGCCTCATCTACCTGATTTATGAGCTCCTACTGTAGATGATTTAAGCAGTCTTTCTAAATCTAAAAGTAATTGATTCTTTGTACCTGAAGAAATAAGTAAATTTAAAATGTATCATCTCTTTACCTGTTCTTTACCTTGGAATTTCAAACCAAAGTATATTTTCAATCAACATTTTTTTTTGAGACGGAATTTCACTCTTGTTGCCCAAGCTGGAGTGCAATGGTATGATCTCAGCTCCCTGCAACCTCTGCCTCCCAAGTTAAAGCAATTCTCCTGCCTCAGCCTCCCAAGAAGCTGGGATTACAGGTGCCCGCCACCACACCCAGCAAATTTGTTTGTATTTTTAATAGAGACAGAGTTTCACCACGTTGGCCAGGTGGTCTCGAACTCCTGACCTCAGGTGATCTGCCTCTAAAAGTGCTGGGATTACAGGTGTGAGCCACTCACTCCCAGCCTTAATCAACATTTTTAAAAACATTATCTACCCATAGTGTTTTGATACTATTTTAGTGATAGCTATTTCCAAGGCATTGTGGGAAATATTAAAATCATATGGTTCTAAAATTGTAGCTCAGTCATGTTCTTAGTGTTAAATCAGAACTAGCTTTGGCACAAATAAAAATGAATGATTTCTGACAGTCAGTATCCATGTCAAAGATTAACCTTTACATATTCTAAGGATTTCTATCTAGTTTGTCACATGGTAGCAAACAGGTGGACTTGTGTAATGTAAAGAATTAAGAGGGGTGTTAAAAAGTAACAAACCATAGAGGAGTGGCATGAAAGGGATGGGAAAAGGAAGGGAAATGTAGTGATTTTATGACCTCTTAGCATTCAATAAGAAACTTTATTTTTCACAAAGGGACATAATGAATACCTCAATTCAGTGTTTGTGGTAAGTGTGTATATGTGCTTGACAGTAAAAATTACTTATTCTGTTCCAAAAATTAAGTCTTTACTTAGGGAGGGAATCATATACACAACAGGTGGCCTACTTTCTGAGTAGAATTCATACTTGATTAACAGTAATTTCTCTCAGATAAGGAAATCAGGAAGTTTATGTCAGTTTACCAATAGGTTCATTGAAGTTTAAGGCAAACTAAATTTGTTAATTTGAAATTTTCTGTTATTTGCTTATGATATTCACTTGCAGAATTTCTCAAATTCTATGGAAAGTCTGAATTTAGACACATCAGTTTAACTTTAAAAATAAGGCAATAAAACACAAAATAACTTATAGTCTGTATTTTTCATTATTCTTGAAAATAGTTAATGGTTTTAAATGTATAGACATTTTAAACAGCTTGTTTGATGTTTCCATATTGTCAGCATTTGAGGCCATCTTCAACATCCAGTAGTAGTGTTCTAAGAAACAAGATGAAAATGTGTTAATTCTTTGTCTAAAAGAATATATAGTATAGGGCTGAGCGTGGTGGCTCATGCCTGTAATCCCAGCACTTTGGGAGGCCAAGGCGGGCGGATCACAAAGTCAGGAGATTGAGACCATCCTGGCTAACATGGTGAAACCCCATCTCTACTAAAAATACAAAAACTTAGTTGGACGTGGTGGCATATGCCTGTAGTCCCAGCTATTCAGGAGGCTGAGGCAGGAGAATTGCTTGAACCTGGGAGGTGGAGGTTGCAGTGAGCTGAGATTGTGCCACTGCACTCCAGTCTGGGTGATAGAGCAAGATTCCGTCTCAAAAAAAAAAAAAAAAAAAAAAAAAAAAAATATATATATATATATATAGTATGTCTGATGTGAACAATTTCCTTCATCTTGGGCTATAAATTAATGCAATTTTTCTTCAGTGTATTTCCAGCAGTTTGAATTTTCCACCTTATCAAGTTATTTCATTTATCATAATGGATGTTAGCCAGTATCTGTTAGTTTATACATCTGCTTATTCTAATATTAAGGTATTATAATCACTTCTGGTGTCATAATTATCTATTTTTATGCTCTCTCATGAGAATAGCTGTGTCATTGTACAGAACATAAGCCTGTGTTTTCCAGGTCTAGAATGACACATGTGACATTATATTGTCACTATTTGAGTGATTCCTATTTCTAAATGCTTTGTTTTGTTAAAACTTTAGAAATTTTGAAATAAGTTGGAAGGTTTTTCACTACCATATCCGCTGTTGATCAGTTGTTGTTTTCTGGAAGACAACCTCTGTATCTGAATTTACATATGTCTAAATTTATTTGTCTTACTTTGACTCATTATTTATTCTTACAGAAAGAAGGTAAGAAATGTTAGTTAAATGCTAATTAGCTAAAATGAAAGGGTTAAGTTTTCTTTTTTTTTTTTTTCCCCGGATGGAATCTTACTCTGTTGCCAGTCTGGAAGTGCAGTGGCACGATCTCGGCTCACTGCAACCTCCGCCTCCCAGGTTCAAACGATTCTCCTGCCTCAGCCTCTCCAAGTAGCTGGGACTACAGGCATGTGCCACCACACCCCAGCTAATTTTTGCATTTTTGGTAAAGAGAGGGTTTCACCATGTTGGCCATAATGGTCTCGATCTCTTGACGTCGTGATTTGCCCGCCTCAGCCTCCCTAAATGCTGGGATTATAGGCGTGAGCCACTGCGCCCGGCCTTAGTTTTCTTTAAAAATGTTGTTAACCAATTGTGTGACCATTTTTTCTTTTTTTTGACAATTAAGAAAACACTACTTGTTTGCATTTATACATTTTAAACTGATTTTTCGTCGTTTGTCAGCATCCTCTAGTATCTCAGAAAAATTAGCAATTTAGAAGGTCTTATGTATTTGCTACTGCTGTTTTTGTATTTAGCATGTAACAGTTATTAAACTGAAATTAGAGTTTGTTTTCATAGTTTAAAATTATTCACTCACTAAAAATACCTCTCTTGGTCCAGGTTCTAGCAACCATAATTTGATATTTGAAGTTTTTTCAGTTCTTGTTTGGTTTGGCGGGGGAAGGGCATGCTGTTAATATTATAAACTAGCTCTGGGCAGTTTAGTAAATTAGTTACTAGTCAAACCTGCTGAAAAAGATTGACTATTAACCCCAAGGATCAACTATTTAAGCTTGTCAACCATTTAAGCTTGGAACTCAGAATCTAGAGGCTTTACTCAGAAAACAATTTTGGGGTGACAAAAGAAACATCAGCTTTGAAATAGAACAAGAGAACTCTGTGGGTGAGGTGGTTCACACCTGTAATTTCAGCACTTTGGGAGGTCAAGACAGGTGGATCATGAGGTCAGGAGATCAAGACCATTCTGGCTAACACCGTGAAACCCTATCTCTACTAAAAATACAAAAAATAAGCTGGGCGTGGTGGCATGTGCCTGTAGTACCACCTACTCTGGAGGCTAAGGCAGGAGAATCACTTGAACCTGGGAGGCGGAGGTTACAGTAAGCCAAGATCGTGCCACTGCACTCCAGCCTGGGCGACAGAGTGAGACGCCATCTCAAAAAAAAAAAAGAAAAAGAGTAGTCTGCTGAAAAGTTCAAAGTAAAAATGAACACCCATTCAGCCAGAGACTGAAACAATATGCTAACTGACTTTTGATTGATGAACCAAAACTCCATGTGAGGATAAAAATTAAATTTAGTAATTGATACTGCATATGAGCCAGAGACACTGTGTATGACAAAGAAAAATGAACCAGGTGTGATGATAGGAATCCCAGAATCTCACCCTAAATTTCCAGAGTTTGAAAAGACTGATTTATAGGGTTAGTGCATTATGGCATCAGACTCAGGGGAAGAGAGCTGTGGTCTAAGAGTAACTAGTGAGTGAAATCTAATATATCCTTGTTATAAAGGGAACCTGATGTGCCTAGACATGAGTAAACTGCAAATTCCGGCCTTGAGGATGAAGCAGTGTCGGCAAATCTGGGGTAGAGACAGAAAGTTTGAATATCTTTGATTAGCATCTATACTGGACATGGTGAATCCAGCTCAGTTCTTTTGGCACATACTTATTTGTCAAGGAAGATTAAGAAATCGACCTTTTTTGGTCGTTGTTTTATGTTTTTTTTTTGTTGTTGTTTTTTAAGATAAGGGGTCTCGCTATGTTGCCCAGGCTGGAGTGCAGTGGCTATTCACAGGCCAATCCCACTACTGATCAGCACCGGAGTTTTGACCTGCTCCGTTTCCGACCTGGGCCAGTTCACCCCTCCTTAGGCAACCTGGTGGTCCCCCGCTCCCGGGAGGTCACCATATTGATGCCGAACTTAGTGCGGACACCCGATCGGCATAACACACTACAGCCCAGAACTCCTGGGCTCAAGCGATCCTCCCACCTCAGCCTCCTGAGTAGCTGGGACTACAGGCATGCGCCACCATGCCCTGCGAAATTGACCTTGTTTTTGGGTTAATGTGACAGATGCATAAAGAATCATTTTAACAGAAAACAATAGAAGGATATACAGACTGCTCTGGTAGTTAAGAGAAGGAGCATTTAGCCTAACCTGGATTTTTTTTTAGGCTTCCTTGAGGAGATGAAACCTGAGAAGAGTTTCTGATGGATAGGAGTTAAAGACAAAGCAGAATATTGAGAAAGGGCAGCATAAACTGAAGAGTCATAAAATAGCATGAAACTAGTTGAATGTTTGTCTAGCTTATCATTCTCCCTAGGCCAGCATTTCTTAACCTGCTTTCTGGGAGCAGCTGTCCTCTGCACTGGAGGATGTTTAACAGGATCCAAGGCCCGCAGCCACTAGATGGCAGCAGCAGCGGCAGCGGCCACATCTGCCCCAGTTGGGGGGACACTCCTGGTGAGAACCACTGACCTGAGCTAAAATTTGGTTAAATTTGGATTATATATTCTGAAACTCAGTGGCTTCACCCAGTTTCTTTGAAGAATGAGAAAATGAAACTTAGATTGTTTTCTTTTATATTCCCCCTTTTCCCTTTGTAAAAAATTCTTTTCAAATTCCACCCTAGTCTTAATCAAAGAAGAAACTAAATTATTTTCATAGCTTGTGGAGAGAAAAAAGATGTGGCTAGAGTTCTATGTGTATGGTGGCTGTGACCACTCAATACTTTTTAGAGAACTGGATAACCAGAAACTGAATATAGATAGGTTTTTCACTCAGTTATAAGAACATCAAAATTTAGATTCCATGATAGTTTTATTTCTCTCAGCAGCTGTTTCAGCACTGTTTCTAGATTTATTCTACAACTTACAATATGGAAAATTCAATTGTACACAAGAAAATGTAAAAATGGTTAGTAGTAGATGTATGTGAGAAAATTAAGTTTAGCATTATAATTACTCAGGCCCACAAGGAATGACAGGATTTGTGCCATGATCTTCTTTCTAGTGTTTGAAGAATGATTCTAATGATGATACCCAGCTTCTCTGAAAAATGAGAAAATGAAACTTAGATTGCTGTAGGACTTTAGGATTAAATTAGAAAATCAGCAAGCATATGGCTCACACCTGTAATTTCAGCATTTTGGGAGACCAAGGCTAGCGGTCACAAGGTCAGGAGTTGGAAACCAGCCTGGCCAATATGGTGAAACCCCGTCTCTACTAAAATATACAAAAATTAGCCGGACGTGGTGGAGTGTGCCTGTTATCCCAGCTACTTGGGAGGCTGAGGCAGAAGAATCGCTTGAACCCAGGAGGTGGAGGTTGCAGTGAGTGGAGATCGCACCACTGCACTCCAGCCTGGACAACAGAGCAAGACTCTGTCTCAGGAAAAAAACAAAAAACAAAACTGTTAAAAGCATAAGCCTGACTTAACAATTTTTTAAGTATCAGGCTGATAAAAACAACTTATGATTTTAAAGTACTTTAAAAGTTATTTGTATATGTGTATATATATACATGCATATGTATGTCTTCATATATACACATACATATTGTATATTAGGGTAATATACTTCAATTAGTATAAACTGCTTCCAACTCTACCGGCTAACTTTCCTTTTTATTTAACATTCTACATTCTATTAGGTAGTAGGGGTACAAGTATGAATAATATTGAGCCACTAGCCTTGAGGAAGTCATAATCTTAATAGGTACATAGACTTACAAATAACTAGAGTAAAATATGTAAAATGCACTGTGGTAGATTTTAAAATGACATTGAATCAATGAATTTTGCTGTAAGAATAATATGAATTAGTTTGAGAGGGATAAAAATATCAAGGACTATGTTAAATTACAGAAGATAGAATGTGTAGCATTGCTATCACTTAAGGCTAAAGGCAAGTAGTTTGCACTATCTGGTGATACTTTTCTAAACCTGCTTACTAAGCAAAAAAAAAGTTACAGGGCAGCAACTGTCACTTTTACATTTTTCAAATTTTGCTGCTTAATGTTAAGATTAACCTTAGATGGGCACGGTAGCTCATACCTGTAATCCCAGCACTTTGGGAGGCTGAGGCGGGTGGATCTCCTGAGGTCAGGAGTTTGAGACCAGCCTGGCCAACATAATGAAACCTTGTCTCTACTAAAAATAAAAAAAAATTGCTGGGCATGGTGGCAGGCACCTGTAATCTCAGCTACTAGGGAGGCTGAGGCAGGAGAATTGCTTGAACTCGGGAAGCGGAGGTTGCAGTGAGCTGAGATCACACCATTGCACTCTAGCCTGGACAACAAGAGCAAAACTCTGTCTTTAAAAAAAAAAAAAAAAGATTGACCAACTATTTTTTATAGTTTAATTACACAATGCATAAAATACACAAAAATGGGGTGTTATCACTGGGTTCATTTTCACTCGGGATGAGAATATTACTTGAGTGTAAAACTAGTATGAAAGTACATTAGAACCAAGTTTCCCTAAAAATGTTTTTATACGGCAGTATATTTATTGAAAAAAAATCTGCATATAGTTGGACCTGTGCAGTTCAAACCTGTTCAAGGGTGAACTGTACTGCGATACTGTGGTACCTAAGTGTTAACTGAAATACAAAGTATGCAACAAAAAGCATAGTAAAAGCGGTTAAAAATAGATTGATAAATCCTTTGGTTTTTAAAGTTTGGTGACAGCTTTTAAAAGACATGTATAAGATATTTGGTTTATTCCTGAATTTTTCTTTTCTTTCTTTTTTTTTTTCAGGTCCCAGAACAGTTTTTTTCTGGGCTCCAATTATGAAATGGGTAAGTTCTTGAGTTTTTGCAGAAGCTACTGAAAGAAAAATTCCTTAATAGGAATTTACTAATTTAAAGTAACTTATACGAAGGATATACTTTAGAATATTCTTGGTATGCCTCTAGATGATTTCATGAATATCAATTCTAGACATTATTTTCTACATAAAGTAACCATCTACTTAGTTTTTCTGAACTCTTTAGATAAGAGGCCTTCTGGGAACATAGTTGTTATCAAAAAACTTGCAATTGTGTGCCATAGGGACATGAAATTTTATTCTAAAATTTTATTACTAAGTAAAACATTAAAGTAGAACCCCAAAGTTAACTTTTATTATTAATTTAGTATGAGAACTGAAGGTAGTAACACCAAAATATAGGTGAGGAAGTTAGTCTCAAAAAGTAGACAGATTTATTTAAGTATAAATATTAGAATTTGGTAAGTAAGAGAATCTAGGACTTCTGACTCCAAGCCCAGTGCTTTTCCTCTTCCCCAGAGTTTTCTTTCTCAAAGTTCTCACTTAGCTGAAAAGAAACAATTGTGGCTGTTTGTAGCAAATCATTAATTTTATGTGGAAAGGGCCAGTTTGGGTCTATAACTGTGCTTCTCAAAGTGTCATCTCTCTGGACCTGCAGTAGCATAATTTGAGAACTTGTTAAGCCCCATCACAGACCTACTAAATCTAAAACTCTAGACTCGGAGTCTTGTGAGCTGTGTTTTCATAATGTCTTCATGTGATTCTCTGATGCTCTCTAAAGTTTTTGAAAACTACTGGTCTATAGGCTTTTTTATTTTTTAATGTGGTAAAATACACATAAAATTTACTATCTTAAGCATTTTCAAAGTGTATAGTTGAGTAAAGTACATTAATAACGTTGTTAACCAGTCTCCAGAACTCTTTTCATCTTGCAAAAGACTCTGTACCCATAATTCCCCACTCTCCTTCTCCCAATCCCTGGCAACCACCATTCGACCTTCTGTCTCTGTGAATTTCACTACTCTAAGTACCTCATGTAAATGGAATCAAATATTATTTGTCTTTTTGTAGTTGGCTTATTTCTCCTAGCATAATGTCCACAAGGTACATTCATGTTGTCACTTGTGTCAGAATTTCCTTTTTTAGGGCTGAATATCATTCCATTGTATATATTTACCACATTTTTAAAATTCATCTATATGTTGATTGGACAATTGGTTTGCTTCCACATTTTTGCTGTTGTGAATAATGAATGAATAATTGATGTACAAGTATCTGTTTAAGTCCATACTTTTAATTCTTCTTAGTATATACCCAGAAGTGGAATTCCTGGATCATATGATAATTCTGCTTAATGTTTTTTGTTTTCCTCAGCAGCTACATTATTTTGCACTTCTACCAGCAATTCATAAGGGTTCTGATTTCTCCACATCCTCACCAACACTTGTTGCTTTTGATGAGGGAGCGTTTTGGTTTCGTTTTATGACAGGCACCTAATGGTTGTTAGAGATCTTGTTGCTTTTATTTGCATTTCCCTAATGATTAGTCATGTTGAGCATACACTTACTGTACTTATTGGTCAGTTTATATATTCTTTGGAGAAGTGTTTATTCAAGTCCTTTGCTCATTTTTTAATTTAATCAAGTTGTTTGTTTTTGTTGTTGTTGAGTTGTAGGCTGTTGTAATTCTCTTAAATGTACTTTTTTTTTTTTTTTTTTTGAGATGGAGTCTCGCTTTGTCACCCAGGCTGGAGTGTAGTAGTTACATCTCGGCTCACTGCAACCTCTGCCCCCCCTGGCTGAAGCGATTCTCCTGCCTCAGCCTCCTGAGCAGCTGGGATTACAGGCGCCCACTGCTATGCCTAACTCATTTTTTTGAATTTTTAGTAGAGATGGGTTTTCACCATGTTGGCCAGGCTGGTCTTGAACTCCTGACCTCAAGTGATCCACACACCTTAGCCTCCCAAAGTGCTGGGATTACAAGTGTGAGCCACTACACCCAGCCAAATGTACTTTTAAAATGGTTAGAACAATTCAGAAACTCAGTTGTAAATTCAAGTGGTTGAGAATGTTAGAGTTGGAATTGGGTATGACTCAATCTTATGGCCTTGGGCATGTTTAGTCTCTGTCATTTTGTCTCTTCAACTATAAAGTGACAAGATGAGACTATAAGAGATTTTGGAGCTGTATATTACAGAGATCTAGGGAGCAGGTTTTTTTTTTTTTCATATCTGCATATTGAGAAAGATCCTAAAACCCCTTAGACTAATGGAAGTTACATTACCATTTCCTTCTTCTCTCCCTACCTACACTTAAAATTATATAGTAATTATATATCTTTATAGTGGAATTGATTGCTGAAGTATTCAATCATTAAAAGTGTTTGAGTGATATCTATTCACAATAAATTTAGGGGCCTCTTTGACCTCAAATTTACCATAGTTTAGGAGTTTATTGAATTTATCAATAGATTTTGTGTTTATCTGACCTGGTTTACTACTGCTGTGAGATGTTGACAGCATTATATACTCGTAAGTGCCTTCTTGACCATCTGTCTCTTAGAACATCTATTTTAAGTACATGTTGTAGTCATACATAGTCTCCAGATGACAGCATAGCAATAGAAACTTCTTTGTTTTGTTCTCTGGTGAGGAGACTTCTTCTATTAGATACTTACCTTATGTACCTCTTATTGTGTTTTCTTATCCCAGAGCATTTCATAATTAGTCTGTAGAATTCTGTACATGACACATAACAGTTGTTTCTGAAAGCCACATATGTTCTGTAACCTTAAGAGACTCTCAGGCCATATGCACTTCAAAAATATAACTAATAGTAGAGTCCTTTGTAATCACTTTAGTCTGAAACCACATAACTAATCATAAAGGTCAAAGTGGATAATCCTAAAAAAAAAAAACCTATATACTTTAAATATTTTATTTTATCCTAAAGGATATAAATATATATTCATTGACAATCAGTCTTCTTTAAAGCTAAAGCTTTTATTTGTGTGGATTTTTGAGTTTCACATTTTCTATCCTGGATAGATTACACTATAATGCATCCCATATAATTTCCAGCTTAGTTTTCTTTTGTTGTTGTTGTTGTTGTTGTTGTCTGTTGTTTTGAGACAAAGTCTTGCTCTGTCACCCAGGCTAGAGTGCAGTGGTGCGATCTCGGCTCTCTGCAACCTCCGCCTTCCAGGTTCAAGTGCCTCTCCTGCCTCAGCCTCCCAAGTAGCTGGGATTACAGGTGCCTTCCACCACGCCGGCTAATTTTTATATTTTTAGTAGAGATGGGGTTTCACCATATTGGTCAGGCTGGTCTCAAACTCCTGACCTCAAGCGATCTGCCCACCTCAGCCTCCCAAAGTGCTGGGATTACAGGCGTGAGCCACTGTGCCCGGCCGCTTAGTTTTTCTCTTAAAAAAATTTGTTAAATCATATAAATTACGTTAATGAGTAAAACTGGCATAAACAGATTTGGGGGCAAACATAGTGACTTGGTAAAAATACAGCTCATCTGGTGGGAGCAAAACCCGTAAGTACAATAGAGAGTGTCAAAAACACAGAAAAGAAATGACCATTTATATGCTGATGTTAAAGAAAAATGATCTAATGGCCAGGTGTGGTGGTGTGGTGACTTACACCTGTAATCCCAGTGCTTTGGGAGACCAAGGTAGGCAGGATCACTTGAGGTCAGGAGTTCGAGACCAGCCTGGCCAACATGGTGAAATCCCGTCTCTACTAAAAATACAAAAATTATTCAGGTGTGGTGGCAAATGCCTGTAATCCCAGCTACTTGGAGGCTGAGGCATGAGAATTGCTTGAACCGGGAGGAGGAGGTTTCAGTGAGCCGAGATCATGCCTTTGCACTCCATCCTGGGTGACAGAGCCAGATGCTGTCTAAAAAAAAAAAAAAAAGATCTAACCAAAAAACTAAAATGATAAGTTTTTCTGATATTTACACTTTTAAAAAATAATTCATTAGAGGCCCAAACCTCAGCATCACACAATATACCCATGTAACAAACCTGCACGTGTACCCCTGAATCAAAACTTTAATTTAAAAATAATAACATTGGCAGAAAACATCAAAGGAGGAATCTATACAAATGACCTTAACAGCTTTCAGGTATCCTCCATGCCAGTAGATAGTAGTTCCCAACATATATAAAGAATATAAATTCATATGTGAAATAGACAAAAACCCAAAATATGTATGTACATATAATACATACATATATATCTAATCTATATATATACTACTGATTTTCAGATATATGAGACTGCTTAGTGTGCTTAACAAAATAAAATTAGTTCAAAAAGCAGTTTTTTAATTCATTGTGCTTTTTTGTTGTAATCTACATTTTCTTAATGCATGGATACTAAAATTATAGCTGCTAAGTTATGGAAATCTCAAAAATGTTTTGTGCTTAATTAAAATTAAAAACTATTACTCCACACTCATGATACTTTTTTTCTTTCTATGTGTTAATATGTATTCCCAGGGGTTGGTGTGTGCTGGATTAGCTGATATGGCCAGACCCGCAGAAAAACTTAGCACAGCTCAATCCACTGTTTTGATGGCTACAGGTAAAGTAAATAAGTATCTTCTGTGTTCCTTGTAGAATACAAATGATTTTTATGTAGTTTTATATAAGTTTATTTAGTGGCTTAGTGTTTGAAATACACCCACACACAAAGAAATTAACTGCATTATGTCTAGGAAGTTATTAAATTATGGATGGAGGAGTCAGAGAAAGAATAAGTATCTGAATGGGCTTTTGTTTTTCAGATTTTTGCCATGAACATATATTTTTATAAGTAGGAAGAAAATTACAGTTAATATTTACTTTAAAGATTCCTCTTTAATGTAAGAATTGAATATTTTGTGTAACACTGAGTTACAGAAACATTATTGAAAATTCAGAGTATTGCATTTCTTTGTCCTTCATCTTGCATTATTTTTGTAATTATTTTACTCAATATTAAGTATTCACTGAAGTTATTGCAGCAGTACGTACGCTTTTTAAAATAACATTTTTTTTCAACAGGGTTTATTTGGTCAAGATACTCACTCGTAATTATTCCAAAAAATTGGAGTCTGTTTGCTGTTAATTTCTTTGTGGGGGCAGCAGGAGCCTCTCAGCTTTTTCGCATTTGGAGGTAAGCCTACCAGAGATATTTTTAAAACTGCTTCAAAAGCTACTCAGATGGCACTAATTTTTTTTAAAGATTCACATATAATGCTAAGACAAGAAGTACCTGAAGTAGAAATTTAACATTTCTAGAAAAGTCCAGGGGTTTACAAATAAGTTAAAATCAGTTCAGCAGTATGTTACTTAGTTTTTAGATTTAACTGTGCATCATTTAGATGGTTAACCCTTTCACATAATCTCTTTTATTAAGACAACATACACAGTTTATGATTTGTTAATTTCCTATGTGAACGTTTTATCACTTTCTTTTTTTTCCCTTGAGATGGAGTCTCACTCTGTCGCCAGGCTGGAGTGCAGTGTCACGATCTTGGCCCACTGCAACCTCCACTTCCTGGGTTCAATCGATTCTCCTGCCTCAGCCTCCCTCCCGAGTAGCTGGGACTACAGGCATGTGCTACCACGCCCAGCTAATTTTCGTATTTTTAGTAGAGACAGGGTTTCACCATGTTGGCCAGGATGGTCTCCATCTTTTGACCTCATGATCCACCTGCCTCGGCCTCCCAAAGTGCTGGGATTACAGGCGTGAACCACCACACTCGGCCTACTTTGAATTGTATATAATAAAGTGGAACTGAAATGTATTGTTATGTAGTATTGATAATGATGTTTACAGTGAGGTCTTTGCTTTCATTGGGAAAGTGTTCCATGAGCACTGGAAATTTTTTAAACTACTCAGTAGTTAATATTATTTGTCAGTGATTTATGATAATGATATTATGATCAAATATTTGAAATCAGGATCTTTTGAGAAACTTAGGAAGTATGGTTGGCTTCATAGAATAAGTTTCTTCTTGTGCTTATACTGTTCTCCATTCTGTTATAAATGGGGAGGAATAATAAATGAAGCCCAAGGTGTGGTAGAAGGGAAGGAAAGACTATGGCTCTGTGGTTACTTCTTTGGATTGAAAATTGAGGAAATGGTCCCTAGTGTTAGTGAACTTAAGTGTTACTGTTTACCCAATAACCTGCCTGCATCACAGAAGTATATTTTACTTTAGTGGTTAGAAGTATATTTTACTTTGGTGACATTTTACTTTAGTGATTACTTTAGTATATTTTATTTTATCCCATTCCCTGTTGATCTTATTCTTAGGAAAGATGCTTTGTGAGTATAAACTTAAAAATTCTAGATGACCACATTTTACTAAATTTTATACATATGTTCACATGTTTGTCATACTCTTGTAGAATTCCAGAATGAGAATATTTAATAAAATAATACTTTTGCACAGGAAACTATACGTCAGCTAAGCTGTTACAAGTTTTTGGCAGTTGTGATCTTATTATCTGAACAGAAACCAGATGCAAATGAACTCTTTGAATCCTTTTGCTTCTGCCTGTTTCTACCTGTAAGCCCCTGAGAAGATTCAGTTTACAACTGTATAGCTACTTGACCACCAGGAAAGAAGAAATGGAGTATGCTTCCCATTCTCTCCTTACCATAAATGTATCTATTATTATTGATGATTATTTTTCTTTCTGTTTTCTTTATAGATATAAGCAAGAACTAAAAGCTAAAGAACACAAATAAAAGAGTTCCTGATCACCTGAACAATCTAGATGTGGACATAACCATTGGGACCTAGTTTATTATTCAGTTATTGATAAGGCTAAGCTAACTGTGAGTTTGGAAGGCACAATAAAACTAACTGTAACTAGCAGCTAGTGCTTGATTCAGCAACAAAATAAAGCAAACTTCTAATAGCAGTCTCTTTTTACATGACTTAAGGAACTTATCTATGGATATCGTAACATTTTTTCACCATTTGTCCACAATAAACCGTACTTGCCCATATATACCCCCAGCCTCCTTCTGTTCTAGTCAGCCAACATATGTACATAAAAGAGCACACAAATTCAAGAAGTTGAAAGATTAAATTATCTGCATATTTAGTGTAGGATGGTCAGGTAGCTGTAAGTGAAAGGAAATTTTGCTGAAGAGGCTGAGAAATGGGTAGTGGAATGACTATCAAGATGACCTCAAACTATTTTAAAACATTTTAACTTGCCCTGAAGAGTCTTGATTTTTTAATAAATGTTATATAAAATTCTTTTACAGCTACAGATTGTTAAATAGGATCATTGTAAAGATTAATAATGTTTTAACATAGTCACATAGTCCCTGGTCCATGATAAGTGTTAAATTTTTCAGTTACCCTCAGTAACTGGTATAATGTAGCAGAAAGTACTCTATATTCAGACAGACCTGAATTTGAATCCCAGCTCTATGACTTGTATGTTGTGACTTTTTTTTTTTTTTTTTTGAGACAGGGTCTCATTCTGTTGCTCAGGATGGAGTGCAGTGGCACAGCCTCAGCTCATTGCAAACCCTACCTCCTGGGCTCAAGCAATCCTTCTGCCTCCTGCCTCAGCCTCGCAAGCAACTGGGACTACAGGCACATACCACCATGCCCAGCTAATTTTTGTATTTTCCAGAGGTAGGGTTTTTGTCATGTTTCCCAGGCTGGTCTCCAGCTCCTGGGCTCAGGTAATCTGCCCACCTCATCCTCTCAAAATGCTGGAATTACAGGCATGAGCCACCATACCCAGCCTATGCAATGACTTTAGACAAATTAGGAGAGTGCTTAGCAAAGTACCTGGGACATAAGTAGGTTTTCTGTAAATGTTTGTGACCTTTGGCCCCATTGTGAGGAGGGACTGAACATATATTACTCCATACTAGAAATAATTAACCATCTATTTGATTTGGCTTTCAATGTAGAGTACTGAGCTTTTTTCTAAAAGTGCTAGTAAAGCCAGTCCTCATTAAAAATATAGTCAGATGAGGTTGGGTGCGGTGGCTCATGCTTGTAATCCCAGCACTTTGGGAGGCTAAGGCGGTCGGATCACGAGGTCAAGAGATCGAGACCATCCTGGCCAACATGGTGAAACCCCGTCTCTACTAAAAGTACAAAAATTAGCTGGCTGTGGTGGCGCACACCTGTAGTCCCAGCTACTCGGGAGGCTGAGGCACGAGAATCACTTGAACCCGGGAGGCAGAGGTTACAGTGAGCCAAGATCGCGCCACTGCACTCCAGCCTGGCAACAGAGCAAAACTGTCTCAAAAAAAAAAAAGATAGATGAGTCAGCAAAGCAAGTTATTTCAATATTTGAAGAAATATGAGACAAAACAACTTTTTGAGTAATACTATAACATATGAAATTTGTCAGTTAGCAGTTGAAAACCTTATACTTTATCATTTGTCCCTTAACCATGGCCCACCATAGAGAATAAAAGATTACAGAGTTTGACATAGGGCAAAATGAAGAGTTTCTAAAGAGTCAAATTATTATTGCTTTCATTTCATAGACCACACTGTTAAATTCATTTGTGTGTTTGGCATGGGTATGCACACATGTATGTGTTTCCTAGGTTAAGCATTTAGGAAAAACATATTATGAAATATGACATAGACACAAAAAAGTTTATGAAAAATGTGTATGTGGAGCCAGGTGCCATGGCTCATGTCTCTAATCCCAGCACTGGGAGGCTGAGGCGGGTGGATCACCTGAGGTCAGGAATTCGAGACCAGCCTGGCCAACATATTCAAACTCCATCTCTATTAATAATACAAAAATTAGCTGGCCATGGTGGTGTAATCCCAGCTACTCCGGAGGCTGAGGCAAGAGAATTGCTTGAACCCGGGAGACTGAGGTTGCAGTGAGTGAGCCGAGATCTCGCCATTGCACTCCAGCCTGGATGACAAGAGCAAAACTCTGTCTCAAAAAATAGTAATAATATATATCCTGTCAAAAACTCTCATTGCCACTTGGGACACATAGTCTAGTTATCCATTTCACAACTATTCTCAAAGACTTAGTAGGAAGAATGTATATAATAGGTCCTGGCTGAGCACAGTGGCTCATGCCTGTAATCTCAGCACTTCGGGAGGCCGGGGTGGGCAGATCCCCTGAGGTCAGGAGTTTGAGACCAGCCTGACCAATATGGTGAAACCCCGTCTCTACTAAAAATACAAAAACTAGCCAAGCGTGGTGGCGGGCGACTGTAGTCCCAGCTACTTGGGAGACTGAGACAGGAGAATTGCTTGAACCTTCGAGGCGGAAGTTCCAGTGAGCCGAGATTGTGCCACTGCACTCTAGCGTTGGCGACAGAGCAAGACTCCGTCTCTCTTACACACTCTCTCTCACACACACACAGTCTTTACTGTCAATGCAGTTACTGAAGTCCATAAAAATAACTTCCGAAATGGTGCAAATCACTTGATTAGTATAGTTGAATTCTTTATCACAACTTTCTGATAGGCCCTTATTGAGAGCTTCACTAGGTAAGTTTTCTTTTCAATGCCAGGTCTGACAGGCTGGGGTTTCAGCTCAACTCTGCCATGCATTAACTGTGAGACTGTGTTAACCTCTGTCTCTGCCCTTCAATATTTTCAAGAGTAAAATGCTTGTTCATAGCCTTGTTCTAAAGATTGAGATAATGTTTTAACACAGTGCCTGGTCCACAGTGAACGTTAAAGATGTAGAGAGTTCAGAAAATGGTCATCTTACTAGTTGAAGGTAGACCCAGAAAGTACTTTCTTAGACTAAGGAAGTTTTAATTTTGCTACTAAAAGGATATACTGTGTTAACCTACTTGGACGGTTTCTGAATGAATAACTTTATAGCGGAAAACAAGCTGCTTGGGGTAGAGGAGTAGGAGGTGGGGCTGACAATGCTCAATAAGAGAGAAATTCTTTAACCTCGTCTTTTTTTTTGTGGTATGACATTTCTTTTAAGGAAATTTTGATCCAGGGTATATCAGTGCTACTGTTTCCTCATAGTAAACATTTTCTTTTTCAAGTTATAAAGTGATAGTGAAAGGTGGAATGTTAACGAGGATAGACCTCAAAGCTCAGGTTCCTTTCTGTAAAATGAAGATCTCTACTGGAGCCTGTTTATATAACGAAGCAGAAATAGAAAACACTGGCATTTATTAAAAATGGCTCTCTCCCGAAGGGGATTGTTTAATTATATGAGGTATGATTCTAATTAGAAGACTGGTTTCCACAACTCACACCAGAAAACTCACTCAACAAACATAATTAAAAGACCCTCTTTTTTTTCCTCCCTAAGAAAACTGTGTTTTACAACAGTTTGAAGCATACAGTAAACTTAATTATAGAGCGGGGCTTTATATAAAAACATACACAGCTTTTTAAATAAGACTTTTTAAATTCAAATTTTAAAAGCTGTGCCCCTAAATGTTAATTGTGGTTGTGATAAACATAAGAACATTTAGAAAATCAATATATGATTTAAGCTGTTAGAAAACACGCCACCCTCTTAAAACACATTTTTCCAGTGTCACGTCGGATAAAGAAAACTCAAATTCAGTGCCCTTTGGATTTCAAGTTACCTTTGGGATAAATTTAGTTAAAAGTGTGCACTTGACCAGTCAAAAAGGACAGATATATAATTATTCAAACAAAAATTTACCTCACAAATATGTCTGGAGGTAAGTACTGAATTTATTGTAACTGGTACATTTCATAGTCCTGGTACAAGCTGTAACCACTATTGGCTAAAATTAGGTGTTTGCTTGCTCTGGAGATACTTCTGATAATCGCCTACCAACTATTGCCTGATTTCAACCATCTTCCACGTGGCCAAGGAAAGAGTTGTGTAAACTACTCTGGGATCATGTCAGTCTCCTCTGACTTTTGCCCCAAATGTGCAGATAAGAGAACCTGAAACAGCCAGTCCTTGTACAGTAGTAGGCCATTCAGATTGGCGGGGGAGGGGAGGACAGTGCCACCCAATCAGAAGCACAGCCAGTGCCCATGGAACAATGAGCCGCTGATGAGGGTGTGGCCTGGAAAACGGCTCTTAGACAAAACTGTCATTTTATGGGTCAGCTATAGACAGACATGGCACTTCGGCTGTCTTCAGAATAATGTCACCCGGGCCCCTCTCCTGTCTTCTGCAGTCTTAAAAGACCCAGTCCCTAATTGAGGTCTGGCTTTTCCTCAGCCTTGGATGAAGTAGAGGTATGTGGAAGTAGTGGAAGTAAGAGTCTCAGCAGAAAGAATGATTGCAGAGCTGAAGATGAGGGCAACCATCAGGAAAGAAGACAGCTAATGGAGTGCAGAGGAGTGGGAAAGCCTGGGGCTAGAAGTCAGGGTTCAAGCTTGTGTATACCTCTGTGTCAGTCCTTTACATGAGCTTAGAAGCCTGAAGGCTTAAATATTGCCTCATTTATCCTGGATGCTCTGTCTTTCTAGCTTACTTTCTTTATTTGCCTCTTCTGCAGTTTCTCACATGATATCCTCCTTTTATCAGTCAACAACTACCAAGTGCCTACCACTTGAAGGGGGCTCTAGGAAGATGCTGCGGAGGAAACAAGGATATGTAGAACATGGTTTGAAACAGGGAGCTTACAATTCAGAGGAAGACAAAATAGAAGCAGTTCAAAAGATAATCAAGGATATTTGTATGGGAAATAAGCCACTTAAGTGTAGGCATTAAGAGCATAATAGCTCAGAAGAAAAATTATCATGGCTAGAGTAGGCAAGCAAGCTTTCATGACAGATAACACTGTGCCTTTAAGTTCAGAGTATCTCCCTCTTGGACTCTTGTGAAACTTGACTTTACATACAGATGAAAAGTTGAATATAAACTAAAATCTATTAGGAAATTCTAGGGAGAGATTTAGAGAAACTGACGGATATAATCGAACCGTAATTTCTCTTTTCATTTTTGGATACTACTGAGTTTTCTTTACACAGTACAAAACTACTCACTCTCTTCATTGAGGAATCCTTCTTGGTTTATCTTTGGGGCCTCATTCACCTACTTGCCTTTTGACTCAGGTGTCTCATTCCTAGGTGCTTCCATGCTTTGTCAGTACCCATGCTGTTTATGCTCTATTCTTAATGATAGACTTGGCCAAACAATTGGTAAGGGTACCATCAACATGCATTGAAAGTGCTCTTAAACTAAATACATCTTTTCTCTAGGTCATATACATCCCCCAAAGTTGCTATAAAGCATATACAAATGGGATATAGCATAATATAGTAGAATATCAACTTTCAAGTCCCACAGACCTGCGTATTCCAGCTGTGTAACCTAGGGCAAGTTAATATCTCTGTGCTTCAGTTTTCATATCTATAGAAGGGATCAGGTCTGCTTCACAGTGCTGTTCTGAGGATTAAATGAGGCAACCTATGTAGAATTGATATGAGTGGAGGAACACCCGGGTTCTTGGTCCTCATGCCAGTTTAGATAAAATGACACGGACACACGTGGAGTGGTTTTAAGGAGCAAAGAGTTTAATAGGCAAGAAGGAAGAAGAAAGAAGAAGCTCCCCCATACAGAGACAAAGGGAGGGGGGCTCCAAAGCCAAAGAGGGAACCTCCAATGTGGTGGACATCAGCCAGGTATATATATTACAGAGGCTGGAGGAGGCAGTGTCTGATTTGTATAGGGTTCAGGGGGATTGGTATGACCAGGCACATCATTCACGAAGCCCGTGAAAAAGCTGGCCCTCCCACCCTAGCCTTTTAATATGCAAATACAGGGTGCCAAGATGTTCTACACACGTGGAGGTATTTGGGGGCGGCCATGTTGCCAGGAACATGTCGGGCAAGGACAAGAAGGCTACGGGAATGGCCATGTTGGACAGACCCAGTTTCTAATGGCCTGCATTTTCATATCAAATGTTGCTGGCCTTGCTCTAAGAGCTGGGGCTTTACCAGAAACTTTTCTGGAAATGCTTTAAAAAATGAAAACTTCCCAAGGACTCCTTTTCCTCTCCATCTGCCTAGAATAATTTCTTAATAACTCCTACAACAGAATGCTTCACATAAAAAGGTCATAATAAATTATGATTACAACGTGGTATGTGCCTGTAGAAAGGTAAATATTGCTATCACTAATCATTTTGTGATGTTGCAGAACTTCAAGCAGAAAACTATATCTTCAAAAATAGAAAATTTCTATTATCTTTTGTGAGTGTTCATAAGAAACACCCAGGTATTCATTTTAGATGCCCCTGCCTTTTAAACCTGTAATTTTCTTCTTTTAGTTTCACGTCTGCACATGCCATTGTAATCTCAAAATGCATCTACTTTCCTTGTTTGGTAATCATAAACAGAAAAATCTGTCCAAGTTCTCAAATCACCTTAATTAAAACAATAGAATCTTAGCAATCATCTAATTCATCTCTACACTGACAAAAATCACCTCTACCCTCACAGGTAGATAGCTATCCAATACTTTCTAAAACTGCCCAGTTTGAGCATTCATTCTTACATTGTTTATATTTGTCCTTCAGTAATCACCAGTCGTTTTTCCTAGTTGATCCTGAGCAACAAAGATAAATCTAACCCACTTTCCATCCAGTGTTAACAACTTTAGCAAAACAGTCTATATTGTGCATGTGAGGAGAGTATGGTATTGTCAAGATTGAAGGGGCTGATGATAGTAGGGCTGCTAGAAAGAATGCAATGTTTGGAACATATTTATACTAAAAAGTGGTTGTTTATTTAAAATTCAAATTTAACTGAGCATCCTCTATTTTTATTAGCTCAATCTGTCAATCTTACAAGTGGTAGCTAAAGAAATCAAAACTGAGCTAGTGAGCTGGGGGCAGGAGAGGGAAGAATAGAGCTATGCCCTGCTCAGTTCTGCTCAGTCCTGTCTCAGTTCTCTGGCTGCTCAGCACATCTGTGGAAGCCACTTCAGAGGCCCATATTACACTTTGCATATGGACCTGTGTCCCCTACTTACCCCACAACTGTCACAGTTCAGCCATATTTGGGGTTGAAGTTGAGTAGTTGAAGACAACTACCATTTTAACCAAAATGTCATAACTTCCTGACTTATTTCCAATCCCTCCCATCATTCCTCACATTCCAGAGTCAATGAAAGTCAAAGAGGTCAATGAACTTCAATCCTCTGGATTAGATTTGAACACTTTAATGTACCTTAAAATTACATTGCATCCAAAGAGCTAATTAACATATGAAAAGGTGCTTAATCTCCTTAGTACCAACAAGGAAACACAAAACCACAGATACCACCACTTAACTAGCAATAACAAGTGTTGTCTGAGATACGTAGCAACTGAGCTGTCATACCTTGCCTGAGGGAGTGCAAATTGGTACCATCACTTTGGAAAGCTGTTTGGCAAGATCTGCTAAAGCAGGGGTATCCAATCTTTTGGCTTCCCTGGGGCACAGTGGAAGAAGAATTGTCTTGGGCCACACGTAAAATAACACTAACGCTAATAGCTGATGAGCTAAGAAAAAGAAAATTACAAAAAAACTCATAATGTTTTAAGAAAGTTTACAAATTTGTGTTGGGCCACAATCAAAGCCATCCTGGACCGCATGTGGCCCACAGGCCATGGGTTGGACAACCCTGTACTAAAGCTTAACATGTATATCCTATGACCCAGTAATTCTACCCTATGTATACACCCAAAAGAAATGCATACATCTGTTCACCAAAACACATAAATAAGAATGTTCTTAGCAGCATTATTCATAATGGTGTAAAACTAAGAACAACCTATAGGTCAATAATATAGTGGATATTTTGTCGTATAATCAGGTGATGGAATACTATATAGCACTGAAAATGAACAATTATTGATAGACATGGATGAATATCACAACATGGATGAATATCACAAACACAAAAGAGGTAGTATGATTTCATTTATATAAAGTTTAAAAACTGGCAAAGGTGATCTATGTTGTTAGAAATAAGAAAGGTTATCTCCAGGGAGAAGAGAAGGGTAGTGACTTGAAGGTAGCATGGGAAAAACTTCTGGACTGCTGGTAATGTTTTCCTTCTGGCTATGAATGGGTATTACATGGATTTGTTCACCTTAAAGTAATTCAAGCTATACATTTATGATTTGTACATTTTTCTACATGTATGTTATGCTTCAATAAAATTTTTTTAAAAGATAGCATTAATTTGCAGTAAATCTAGTTTTTTAACACCTTGTGCTTATGCATTTGCTTTTGTTATAAACTCTAAATACAACGTTTTATACTTATTCCTTTGAAATTTCATTATTTTGGTTGATTAAAATATTTTAAGTTCCTAGTTCTGTCATCAGTGCATTAGTTATCTCACTGTATTTTCAAATTTTATTTTCCCTCAGCTTTATTAAGGCAAAAATGACAAAAATTGTACATATTTATGGTGTACAATGTGATCTTTTAATATATGTATGCATTGTGAAATAATTAAATCAAGCTAATTAACATATCTCACATATTTATCATTTTTGTGTGGTGAGAACATTTAAGATCTACGCTCTTAGCAATTTTGAAGTATACAATACTTCATTAACTATAGTCACCATGCTCTAGGTTACATCTCCAGAACTTTTTCAACATGTCTAATTGAACCTCTGTATCCTTCAACCACCAACATTTCATTCCCCGCCACCCAACCCCAGCCCCTGGCAATCTACTCTGCTTCTATGATTTTGACTTTTTTAGATTCTATACGTAAGTGAGCTCATTCAATAGTTTTGTCTTTCTGTTCCTGGCTTATTTCACTTAACATGAAGCCCTCCATTCATCCATGCCATCACACAGGAAATGATTTCCTTCTGTTTTCACATTGAATAGTATTCCATTGTATATGCTATCCAATGTTTTCTTTAGCCATTCATACGTTGATAAACACTTGGGTTGGTTCCATATCTTGGCTATTGTGAATAGTGCTGAAATAAACATGGGAATGCAGGCATACTGATTTCAATTCCTTTGGGTATATACCCAGATGTGGGATGGTAGTTCTATTTTTAACTTTTTAAGAACCTACATATTGTTTTCCATAATGGCTGTACTTCCAATTATATCTTTATCAAAGTCCTCTATCATGCCCATGGAGGCTTATCTCTGAGTTGACACCAGAATACTACTTAATTTCTGTTAGGTGTGATTGTTAATCAGCCAATTATATTTTCTTTATTCCTATAATTTTGTATATTTTACTCACAAGGATATTAGAAATTTGGCCAAGTGCCTTAAAGTCAATATGAACATTTTCTATAGCATTCTCTTGATTTAAAGGTTTAATAACTCTTCCAAAAAAAGGAAATAATGTTGGCTTGTTCTTGACTCTGAATCCATTTGACTCCATTTAATCACCTCTTGCCAATCTAAATAACCATTGAGGATGCTCCCAAATAGTCTCTCTTTCCTATTGTGCACATGTAGGAGTGCACTCCCTGCCTACTTGAAACTAGGCGTGGTCATGGAACTTGCTTTGGTCAATGCCATGAGTAAAAGTGAAATACGTCACTTCTGGGAGTAGAATGAGTATACTCCACTGCATCCTCTTTCCCACTGCTTTGACAACCAGAATGTTCCAGCATGGGTCCCAAAGTGAAGGCAACAACAGAGGGGGAGCCCCATACGACCCATAAGGGACATGTAATATGAGCAAAAAATTAACAAGAAATAAGCCTTTGTTAGCCAGGCATGGTGGCTCATGCCTGTAATCCCAGCACTTTGGGAGGCCAAGGCAGGTGGATCACATGAGGTCGGGAGTTCGAGACCAGCCTGACCAATATGGAGAAACCCCATCTCTACAAAAAATACAAAAATTAGCCAGGCGTGGTGGCGCATGCCTGTAATCCCAGCTACTCCAGAGGCTGAGGCATGAGAATTGCTTGAACCTGGGAGGCTGAGGTTGCAGTGAGCCAAGATGGTGCCATTGCACTCCAGCCTGGGCAACAAGAGCAAAACTCCATCGAAAGAAGAGAGAGAGAAAAGAGAAAGAAAGAGAGAAAAGAGAAAGAAAAGAAAGAAGCCTTTGTTATTTCAAGCCATTGAGATTTTGGTATTGTTAATAAAACATAACCTGTATTATCTCAACAAATACATTATGTTTACCGGTCTGTGTTTTCTGGGAACCATGAGTAGCCTCATCTTTAGAAATTAGGAAAGAACATGCCCATCTGTGGTGTTCCAGCCCATCTCTTGTTCTCCATGATTTTTTGAGATTACCGAAATTACATCTGTCAGTTCTTTTGGTATCTGTGGATATATGTTGTCCAGGACTAGCAACCTGAATTTATTTAAAATGACTGTGTGCTTTAGCACTACTTATCTTGGATTTCAATTCTTTCTTAGCAATACTTGTTATACTTTTCAATTCTCGATGGTAGAGAAGGTAGAAACAAAAGAAAAGTTGGATACTACCCCATACTTAAGGTTCATCTTTATTCCTCTTTTATTACCTTGCTTTCAAGAAAGCCTTTAAAAATCCCTCTAGGTTTTCTTAACTTCAGCATTTTTTGTAAGTCTTTCGTTCTGGACACTCAGTTTTCTCACACCTCTCTTTTTATTATTATCATTATTTCAGAGAGGGGCTCTCACTCTGTCACCTAAAATAGAATGCAGTGGCGCAATCTCAGCTTCCTGCAGCCTCAACTCCCCAGCTCAAGCCATCCTCCCACCTCAGCCTCCTGAATAGCTGGGACTACAGGCACATGCCACCACACCTGGCAAATTTTGTTTTTTATTTTTTGTGCATATGGGATTTCACTATGTTGCCCAAGCTGGTCTCTAACTCTTGGGTTCAAGCAATACTCCTGTGTGGGCCTCCCAAAATGCTGGGATTATAGGAACGAGCCACTGTACCTAACCTCTCACACACTTTTTAAAAGTTCATATAGCACCAAATTTACTATCTGAAATTATTTATTTGATTTAATTTTATCTATTGACTGTTTCTGGTACATGCTGTGGTTTTTCGTTGCATTTTTAATGCTACCCTTTTTTTAACCTTAGTTATATGTGTCTATGTTTTGTTTACTTCTTAACATTTGAGTTTGCCAGGACTTTTCCTTTTAATGGTTATCCAATATCTAACATTTAGCACTCGTTTTTTAGAATACTAAATATATTTTTAAATGTATACTATATACATTTTAAAGTTTGTCTGTTAAATATATGAATTTTTTCCCTGAGTTTTTTTTAATGCTTCCCTTAAGTCTAAGGGATATAAGTGATTGTCTCATTTTTTCCCTAATACTCTTATATATCCCAATACGGCTTATGTCTGTTTGAAATTACTAACCAATTCCTCTCTGAGGGTCAGAATTAAAGTAAAAATAACAGTTCCTTAAACAAAAAACAAACAAACAAAAAAAAACCCTCTTATTTTCTGTATAACCCATTCTAGGAACTTGGATTGCTCTGAAAAAGTAGGTGCTTGCTTTTACCGTTCAGGCTGCTAGGGCATGATTTTCACAACATTTGGGCATGAGCATTTAATCTGCCTCAGCAGCTCCAGGAAGGCCTTAGGAAATCCTAGCTTTCTCAGAACCAACTGGGCAGCAAACTGAAATTTCAACATTTCTACTTACTTAAGGCATTCCATCTTTCCAGCTGCCACCCCACACACACACACACACACACACACACCCTTCTGAACTCTTTTCCTCTATTTATTTAACATTACACCTTTATTGCCATAATCTCTTGCCTATATACAAAACTTTAATACTCACTTACATATAAACACACACACACAAATCACATCTACACTTTTTTTCTAATTTTCAAAAAAAAAAAAGAGAAAAAAAAGTAAAAGACCAAGGTAGAGAGAGGAGAAAAGGAAATATGAGGACAGAAGGAAAAAAAATCTGGCCTGAGTGAACAGAGCTAGCAGTCCACTACACCAGGACTTGCCCTGTGAGGGCCTACCCCTTCCTGCAAATGAGTGGAGCTGATCAGCTACCCTTTCACCCCAGCCTCTTTGTAATGGTGCCCACTTATGCAACAGCTGTTCAGGGTGGGAGGGCTCTTTCTCCATATAGAAGTTGGCCCTTTTGAAGTGTGACTTAACAACTCTGGCATTTTCACCACTCAGTCACTTAAATCAGCAGGCCACAGGTTAGAAACACACAAACGGAGAAAGAGCAATAGGAAAATGGGCAAATGAATATGTCAGATTTCCTCTATTTCCATTTTCTTTTTAGAAGACCTATTTGGAGACTGCTTCCTGTCACCACAAAATCCTGAACATTCGTCTTGAACATGAACACTCCAAGAGAAGAATTCCAGGACCGGGCCATAGTCAGAATCGCAGCTCATCTACCAGATCTCATTGTTTACGGATGTTTCTCCCCAGACCGACCCTTCATAGATTCTTTTGATGGAGTCCTGATGTTTGTTGATATTTCAGGCAAGTGCAAAAGGGATGTTTGTTTAATGTGGATGAGCAACAGGCTCCTGTGGGAATTCACATGCAGAGCTTGATTGCAGAGTAGTGAGGCCATTCTGGAACCCCTAGGCTGTCACAGCAGATGTGCTCCATTGAGAACACAGCTTGTGGCCTTGGCTGTCTCTCATCCTCCCTTACCCAGTACTGCCAATCATGGGCATATCTTTAAGATGCTCAAGTCCCATTCCTTGCTCCAGTATCTCTACCCCAACTTCACTGACTCATCCCCCCAGCCCCAAGCCTCACACACATCCCAGTCAAAATTGACCCCAGGAAATTGAAATTGATCTCCCTAGATGATGTTTACATCTTAATAATAAACTTGCCACCTCTTCACAAGTGTTTAAAATGTGTGTGTTTTTGTTACCACGGAAGGAAAATTCTATTCCCAGTTAAAGAAGTTGCAGTTATCACTGCACCGTTGAGAAGGTGGAAGCAAGAGATATCTGGAGCCTTTTCCTGACCCCTAAAATAATAAACATAGATAGAGGAAGCTGCATGTCTGACACTTGGAACAGCCACAAAGATCCTTAAGAAGAAATTCTGCCCGTTTTTAAAAGCTGAGGCCCACTGCCTTCCAGTGTAGCCCTCTTCTGGCTCTGCTTGATTCCCCCCAAGCAGCCAAGGAAACCAGCTGCACATTTATTCTAGGTTTTACTGCAATGACTGAGAAGTTCAGTACAGCCATGTACATGGACAGAGGGGCTGAGCAGTTGGTGGAGACTCCTCAATTACCACATAAGTGCAATCGTGGAGAGTAAGTGTTCCCATAGGTTTCTGGCTTGAGAATATTTCAATTCATTGTTTTTTCTGTAGTTGTCAATTATAACCTGATAGAGTACAATTGCCTAGCACTGCTCCTCTTCCCCATGAAATGTGTGTGAAACTAGTCTTTTTTGAAATATGATATAGTATAACTGAAGAAATAAATATAGTCAGACTTCACTAATACAGAGTTTTTGAGGGAAGGGATGTTTTGTGTTAAAGGACTGAATTATAGATTGCTTTTAAAAGAACTGTAGTAGTAATATTTTTAGTTTTATTATATATCGAAGTATTTTTATTTATATTTTATTGTTACTATTATTAGTTTTTGAGACAGGGTCTCATTCGGTCGCCCAGACTGGAGTGAAGTGGCTCAATCTCGGCTCACTACAACCTCTGCCTCCCAGGCTCAAGCGATCCTCTTGCCTCGGCCTCCTCACTAGCTGGGATCATAGGCATGCGCTACTTCCACCTGGCTAATTTTTGTATTTTTAGTAGAAATGGGGTTTCACCATGTTGGCCAGGCTGGTCTTGAACTCCTGACCTCAAATGACCCATCCACCTTGGCCTCCCAAAGTGCTGAGCCCAGCCTTTTTTTTTTCTGAGACAGAGTCTTGCTCTGTCGCCCAGGCTGGAGTGCAGTGGCACAATCTTGGCTCACTGCAACCCCTGTCTCCTGGGTTCAGTGATTCTCCTGCCGAAGTTAAGATTACCGGTGCCTGCCACCATGCTCAACTAATTGGTGGGGCTTTTTTTTTTTTTTTTGAGACAGAGTTTTGCTCTTGTTGCCCAGGCTGGAGTGCAATGGCATGATCTCGGCTCACCACAACCTCTGCCTCCCAGGTTCAAGCAATTCCCCTGCCTCAGCCTTCTGAGTAGATGGGATTACAGGCATGCACCAGCACACCTGGCTTAATTATTGTTAATTGTAGTATTTTTAGTAGAGATTGGTTGGTGGCGGTGGGGGGAGGTGGAGTCTCACCATGTTGGCCAGGCTAGCCTCGAACTCCTGACCTCAAGTTATCCGCCTGCTTCGGCTTCCCAGAGTGCTGGGATTACAGGCGAGAGAGCCACTGTGCCCGGCCTATCCAAGTATTTTTAAAAGCTAACATCTATATAACCCAAACATAGCCATTAAGAGATTGTTGTATGAGTAGATACACGATTTATAATTAACTTCTCAATGATTTGTCTCCTACTGATGGACACTGAAGCACTCAGAGTGAACTGAAAACTTTAGTCCCTTGCCAACCTCTGCCTGCCATCTCGTTTGCATTGTTAATTCAAACTAATCATGAAGGCTTTACTGTGTTACAGTAAACTCCTGGCCTAGTGTTTCATCAGGTTCTGAGTTCCTTACTATATCTTGATGTTACCCACTAGACAAAATTTAATGCTTCATAAAAGCAGAAACCATGGTTGATTCCTTTCTGTATCTGACTTAGCACAACAGGTGCTTAACCAGTCCATGATGATGCAAAACTAAAAGAGAGAATGGCCATTTACATCATACAGTCTAAACAAAGAAAATGCAAAGTTGGTCATAACCAAAAATGCAAGTGACTATGGTTGTCATTTCCCGACTCCTGGTTTTTGTGGAGTCCTGTCATTCATCCACCCACCCATGCTTACGCAAGCCCCGGCCTATAACATATATTGATCAATAAATTAATTAAAAGCATTCCACTATCGTGGAAGGAGGGCAGCTGTCTTCAGGCCTCATCAGAAACCCTACCTTCCTTTCTCCTGTCTTTCCCCATTCACGGAAGTAGAGCATAGACATAAACTGGTGATTCTCTGAATCACTGTTCTTTTGACCTAGTTTCTATTCTACTAACAAAGAACAAATTTTTTTTTTTTTCACTACCTTTATGGAATCAGGGTTTGATTTAATTTGTTTTTCTTTTTGTCTTCTCAGAAGTGTTGATTTTTGGAGGAGACATCCTGAAATTTGCAGGTATGGGGGCTTATTAAGATGGGAGGGGAAAGAAAGGAGTGCTGAGGTGCCTCTGCTCCTGTGCTGGGACAAAGGAGGCATCCCAGAGAAGGGTGTGGCCAGGGGCTGAGGAATGCTTGATGAGTAAATTTCTTTTTTCTTTGAGACGGAGTCTCACTCTGTCACCCAGACTGGAGTGCAGTGGTGGATCTCGGCTCACTGTAACATCTGCCGCCCAGGTTCAAGTGATTCTCCTGCCTCAGCCTCCTAAGTAGCTGGGATTACAGGCACCTGCCACTGCACCTGGCTAATTTTTGTAGTTTTTTAGTAGAGACAGGTTTTCACCATTTTGGCCAGGCTGGTCTTGAACTCCTGACCTTGTGATCCACCCACCTCTGCCTCCCAAAGTGCTGGAATTACAGGTTTGAGCCATCGTGCCCGGCTGATGAGTAAGTTTCTATACAAATCTCATACAAAGTAGACTGATCCCTAGGGCAGGCAGGTCAAAAGCCAAGCCCCCAGTATGTCTCTCTCTCTCTCTCTCTCAAAGGCGATGCACTCCTAGCCCTGTGGAAGGTAGAGCGAAAGCAGCTGAAAAATATTATCACAGTGGTAATTAAATGTAGCCTGGAGATCCATGGATTGTTTCAGACCCAGGAGTGTCAAGAAGGCCTAGACATCCGAGTCAAGATAGGTAAGCATTTGAGAAGGAACAAATCCTATGGCAGCGGGATAGGGGTCTTGACTCCTGGGGCATCTCTCTCTCCCAAAGAGAAGTAGTAGAACATGGTGGCTTAGCCCCATCATGCCCTGAACTTTGGAATCGGGACAATCAGAATGTGAATCTTGGTTTCCTCACTTACCAGTTGAGAGAATTTGGACTAATCATAATATCTACCTAATAAGCTATTACAAAACTAAATTAGTTAGTATGCTGGTTGATGCATAGGAACCACTCAACAAAATAGTCTTTATTACTGCTACTGCTGTTATTATTATTACAACTTGCTGCTTGTCAAGGTTGTGAAGTATAAAACAAAATAGACACTAGCTTGCCATTACATAGCTTCAGCAATTACATGAGACTGGTCACCCCATACCTCATAAGAATGATGTGCAAGAAAAGTTTGACAGGTCAGCCTGCAACACAGCTGCAGCTTTATAAGGCTTCTTAAGATTATACATAGGCCGGATGCAGTGGCTCATGCCTGTAATCCCAGCACTTTGGGAGGCCAAGGCAGGCGGATCATCTGAGGTCAGGAGTTCAAGACCAGCCTGGCCAATGTGGTAAAAACCTCTCTCTACTAAGAATACAAAAAAATTAGCTGGGTGTGTTGGGGCATCTGTAATCCCAGCTACTCAGGAGGCTGAGGCAAGAGACTCATTTGAACCCGGGAGGCAGAGGTTGTAGTGAGTGGAGATGGCACCATTGCACTCCAGCCTGAGCAACAGGGTGAGACTCCATCTCACATACAAAAAAAAAAGATTGTACATATAATATAGTAATAATCACACATATTTCCTTATTACATTGCAGATATTACACTATGCATGTGCAAACATTACACACACTATATCACAGTCCTGAGATACAGACATCATTGTATCCATTTCATAGATGAAAAATGAGATTCTGAGAGGTGTTAAGTAATGAGTAACAGCTAGAGTTGTGGTTGGTGTTAGCTTCTGCCTAACTAAACTTTGCAAAACTTAGAATTTCCACATGTTATAACTGATGGGATCATCACCAGTTATACAATTAGCTGTTTCTCAGCCATCTTTAACCTATGTTCCCTTTTGATGTTATTAAAAATTTCCCCAAAAAAGTTAAATATTTTGTTGAAAAAAAATCAAAGTTATTATAATACTGCATATTTTCTCTGAGTTAGCTCTCAGTGAGTCTGATGTGTTATCCTTCTAGAGAATGATGGGGAAGCCAGCCACCTCTTGCATGCCGATTGGCTGTTAGAGAGGTGGGTCTCAGCACCTTTTTTTTTTTTTTTTTTTGAGACAGAGTTTCATTCTGCTCTTGTTGCTCAGGCAGAGTGCAGTGGTGTGATCTTGGCTCACTGCAACCTCCGCCTTCTTGTTTCAAGTGATTCTCCTGCCTCAGTCTCCCGAGTAGCTGGGATTACAGACAACCGCCACCACGCCTGGCTAATTTTTATATTTTTAGTACAGACGGGGTTTCACCAAGTTGGCCAGGCTAGTCTCAAACTCCTCCCCTGGTGATCTGCCCGCCTTGGCCTCCCAAAGTGCTGGGATTACAGGTGTGAGCCATGGAACCTGGGCCCCAGCACCTTTTTTTAGAGTAAGTCCAAGCATCAGTGTGTTTCAGATAGAAAACAAACTGTAGGTAGTATCAGGGGGAAATCAGCCCTGACAAATCAGCACAGCAGAGAGCAAAGATAAAACATAAACTTTGATTGTATTACAGTCATTTAAAAGGAATGTGTGTCACTTATGGTTCATTTATACATATATTTTGCTTACATGTCATATTTTACAATATCTGTCTTCTATGATTCAGATACCAAAACTTTCATTTGCCAACTTAAAAACAATTAGAGAAGCTGTCATTGAGATGGGGTGTGTAACTGCCAAATGCCTACTTCTTTTCCCCACCCTCTGTCATCTAAAATTCAACCCTATGGGATGTTTAGTTACAACTTCAATCTCTGCTAAAATTCAAATTCTCCCAAAATAAGAATTATTAAAGGTATTCCCTGTTGCCCTTAAGTATACATAATTGAAGAAAAGGTCCTAACTTTGGGGACTGGTAGGACCATGTAGGGAGATAAATGTCACAGAAGAGCAAAAATTAGTGGCAGAACTTTCTAGCTTTGGCAGAAGGGGAGTTTTGGAAGGCCTAAGCCTGAAAGAGGTATTCCATAATTCCTACGTAAAGTTTTAGAAGTGAGATTTTGCGCTAGATAGTATAGTCCCACCAAGATTATGCTTTTTCCAAGAACCTGTGCTGCTGGGAAATAATCCAGAACTTCTCCTGCAAACCTATTCCTTGCCTTCTTGCCAGGACTGGCTGCTGGCCACATCAACATATTGGTCTTTGGAGATGAAACACAAAACCACTTTCTGGTGATTGGTCAGCCAGTAGACGATGTGCGCCTTGCACAGAGTATGGCTCAGATGAATGATGTTATTCTGTCACCAAACTGCTGGCAGCTCTGTGACCGGAACATGATTGAAATTGAGAGGATTCCAGATGAGAGAGCAGTTAAGGTGGGTGTGATGCTGCTGCTTGCAGAAGTTCTGCCAGCCTGTAACAGAGGCCCCCTGCCAGAAAAGTCACTGGGCACACTGGTTTCATAAAGCTCCTGGGCTGGAGACTTGGATGGGGTCAGTCTGGATTAGGCTACAGAAGCTTTAGTCCAGGACAACTCTGGGAGGAGCCAGGGCTGGTGAGCTTAAGGTAGAAATGATTAGGCTTCTCTGTGTGTAACTGAGGATATGGAATTTGGGGATTGAGGCCTTTTGAGGGGCTAGTGACCTTGCTTAAGGAACAAGAAGGGTCTGCTGGTTGCCTCAGGAGCAGAGGGGAATAATTTTAAAGGCTCTCACTGACCTTTACTTTCTTTACCCAACACCCTCCTAACTCAGGGTGAGGGATCACTTAGGGTAAAGACTGGAGTTGGGCAAGTGTGGTGAAGTTCAGTGAAGGAAGAGCGACTTTTCCTGTGGCTCTGCCTAGTAGGAAACATTGTGGTTAAGCTGCAGATTAACTATAAGCAGAACTGTCCCTGGGATATGGCCAATTAGAAAAGCTGTGCTTTGAGGGTATGAAAGTGGAAGAGAGGTGTGCTGCTAAAAGAGCCAAAGGAATGAGACTGCATGGCAGAAAGAAAGAAAGACAGAATCCTTGCAGATGCTGGCAAAGACAGGAGGCACGCTCACACTCATGCACCAGTCTACACCCTCACCACCCCCAGCCCCTCCTCACTCTTCCAGCAAGGCACATCCAGTCTGCATGACCTAGCTGGCTCATAGCAATAGCCCATTCCCATCCTCTTCAATCATTCTTTATACCTTTAAAAATTGTTTTAACTTTGAATTCATTTTAGACTTACAGAAAAGTTGAAAAAATAATACAGAGCTTCCATATATCCCTCATCTTCCTTCCCCCTAATGTTACTATCTTTCATAACAAGAGTGCAATAATCAAAACCAGGAAATTAACGTTGGTACAATACTACTCACTAATTAAAGACCTTATTTTGGGGTTTCTCTTTGTTCTAATCCCCCCTCCCTCTGTCTCTGTATGGGGGAGCTGTTTTCTTCTTCCTTCCTTCTTTCTTGCCTAATAAATTCTCTATTCCTTAAAACAAAACAAAACAAAACAAAAAAAGATCTTATTTGAATGTCACCAGTTTTCCCACTGCAGTCCTCGGTGGAATGTTGCAGGATTGTGTGCATGATCTCACGTTGCATTTTACTGTTATTTTGCTTAGCCTCCTGCAGTCTATAATAGCATTTCAGTCTTTCCTTGTCTTTTATGACCTTGAAACTTTAGAGTTGATAGTTATTTTGTCACACGTCTCTCCATTTAGTTTTGCCTCATGTTTTCTCTCTCTCTCTTTTTTTTTTTTTTTTTTGAGATGGAGTCTCACTCTGTCACCCAGGGTGGAGTGCGGTGGCATGATCTCGGCTCACTGCAACCTCTAACTCCCAGGCTCGAGTGATTCTCCCACCGCAGCCTCCTGAGTAACTAGGACCACAAACATGTGCCACTATGCTCGGCTAATGGGTGTGTGTGTGTGTGTGTGTGTGTGTGTGTGTGTGTGTATTTTTGGTAGAGACAGGATTTTACCACTGTTACCCAGGCTGGTCTTGAACTCCTGAGCTCAAGCAATCTGCCCGCCTCAGCCTCCCAAAGTGCTGGGATTACAGGCCTGATGTTTTCTCTTTATTGGACTAAGTGTATGCTTTTTGGTGGGGGCAGGGAGAAGACCACAAAAATGAGGTCATGCCATTCTCAGTGCATCATTATTATCACATGTGGCTCATAATCTTGTTGTCTTATGACTGGTGATGCTCCTAATACCTTTTAGGCCATCAGCCCCCCGTCCTTTAACACTTATAAGAAAGAAATGGTATGGCTGGGCGAGGTGGATCACACCTGTAATCCCAGCACTTTGGGAGGCTGAAGTGGGCAGATCATGAGGTCAGGAGTTCAAGACCAGCCTGGCCAATATGGTGAAACCCCGTTTCTACTAAAAATACAAAAACTAGCTGGGCATGGTGGCGGGTGCCTGTAATCCCAGCTAGTCAGGAGGCTGAGGCAGGAGAATTGTTTGAACCCAGGAGGCGGAAGTTGCCGTGAGCCAAGATCAGCCTGAGTGACAAGGCAAGCCTCGTCTCGGGGCGGGGGGAAAGAAAAGAAATGGTGTGCAGTTAAACCAGGTTTTATTTGAATTAAAATATTATGAAGGGAAAAAAGGAAGTTCTAAGGGCAGAAAAGCATAAGATTAGTCCCCCTTGGAATGACCCTCTCTGTACATATACCAAACATTGAGATCTGAGTGAAAACTGTAATTGGAAAGACTTTAAATTTTCAATTTAAAATTTCAATTTTATAAATCAAAGTTTTTTTGGTGTTTAAGTATGCCAATATGTTTACCATTTTATAGATAGTCAAAAGCGTACTCCCCTGACTTTCTGCTGAGAAGTTACACTGAGGATTAAATAGTTCTCGAACAACTGGAAACTTCTCATTTTCTTTTATTTAGGTTAACTTCTTAAAACCACCCCCTAATTTTAACTTTGATGAATTTTTCACGAAGTGTATGACCTTCATGAATTATTATCCTTCTGGTAAGCACAAAAGTAAGTACCCACCATGGAAGGAAGACTTCAACTCTACCAGTGGTCAGCAGGGTCTTATACCAATGCCCACAGCTTCACTAGTGGGTGGGCTCTTCAACACAGCTCCTGGTCCTTACCAGCACACAAAGGTGACCTACTTCCCATTCTCCGGGACAGCGATTCTAAGTATGACACTCCCCCACAACCTTCACCTCTCCCTAGGCACTGACTCCTTTCCCTCACCCGCCAAACATTAATAAGTCTTCCCTAGGATGAACAAAAAAAAATAAAGCTTCTCTGTATGCTGCTTTCCCCCTCCTAACCTTTACCAACAAAATTCTCAGCAAAGTAATCTATAAATGCATTTATACCTGTTCTCCTATCTCCTTATTTACTTATTCATCAAAAAATATTGATTGCAAGCACCTTGACATCTGTGCTCACCTGCTCTTCAGTCTTGTACCCCTGAACATCTAGCTTCTACCCCAGTCCCCTGCTGTCTACTGAAGACTTTTTATGTCAAGGCCACCAAGGACCATAAAATTTGCCAAACCAGGTGACCTCTTCTCAGGCCTCATCCTAGGTGGTTGACCATAGCTTATGCTCTTTTCTTGGACACTACTTTCTCCTTTTTCCTTGGGTTCAGAGTATTCTTTTCTAGTTTTGCTTTTACCTCTCAAATCACCTATTTTCAGTCCCCTTTGCTTAGTTTCCTTCCCATTTCTTAAATGTGAGTAGAGACTTCAGGGATCTCTACTCACTTCTTAGTGAACCATTCACTCATGCTTAATTTCCATATGAGTAAGATGAGGCAAGTGAGAAGCCTGTGTCACAAATCTTAAGCAGACATTCACTCTCAAGGTCCCAGACCTAACTGCCAGAATTCATTTCAGTCTTTTGTCCTGAATTCTAGGACAGATTTTTGTTCTGAATTCATAAAAAACAAACAAAATTCCCTGCCTATGGGCCACTTCCACTGGATTCAAACAGGCATCTCATATTAACATATCCAAACTTTAGCTACTTATCCTTCCCTGAAAACCCCATCCAAATGAGAAACATCAGAAACATTTTGTCTTTCCTTTTTTTCTTTCTTTCTTCTTTCTTTCTCTTTTTTCTTTTTCTCTTTCCTTCCTTCCTTTCCTCCTTCCTTCCTTCCCCTCCTTCCCTCCTTTCTTTCTTCTTTCTCTCTCTCTCTTTCTTTTCAGATGGAGTGTCGCTCTGTCACCCAGGCTGCAGTGCAGTGGTGCTATCTCGGCTCACTGCAACCTCTGCCTCCTGGGTTTAAGCAAGTCTCTGCCTCAGCCTCCTGAGTAGCTGGGATTACAGGCACATGCCACCACGCCCAGCTAATTTTCATATTTTTAGTAGAGTCAGGGTTTTGCCATCTTGGCCAGGCTGATCTTGAACTCCTGACCTCATGATCTACCCGCCTCAGCCTCCCAAAGTACTGGGATTACAGGCATGAGTCACCGCACCTAGCCTGGAAACATTTTGAATCATTTTTTCTCATCATTTATGTACAGGTCTGGAATATTTTAGATGTTATAAATAGTAGATTACACTTTTACAAAGCCACAATACGCAGTGGGGTGGGGGAGTGGGGAGACTGTACAAACGTTGATCAGGAAAAGCCAAGAACCTCAGAGGTTCCAGAGATGAAGGAGAAAGCCTCATGACATTACCCACTCCCTGAGCTTTACCAGTGCCATCTCCTGGGTCTTAATGGTACCTTCTATTAAAGGGTTTCTTTAGGCCTTATTTTGAGCACCATAATACTGCAATGCAGTTCTTTTTTTCTTTTTCTTTTTTTTTTTTTTTTTTTGAGACAGAATCTCACTCTGTTGCCAGGCTGGAGTATAGTGGTATGATCTCGGCTCACTGCAACATCCACCTTCTGGGTTCAAGCGATTCTCTTGCCTCAGCCTCCCGAGTAGCTGGGACTAAGGCATGTACCACCATGCCCAGCTAATTTTTAGTAGAGATGGGGTTTCACCATGTTGGCCAGGATGGTCTCGATCTCTTGACCTCATGATTTGCCCGCCTTGGCCTCCCAAAGTGCTGGGATTACAAGCGTGAGCTACCACACCTGGCCTGCAATGCAATTCTGATGTTATAACCACCTGGAGTTAGTGCAGGACTTCATCGGTTGATTCCTCTACAAACTTTAGACACCAGCTGCAAGCTCTGGGAACCTCAAACCATGGGTACATCTGACCAACTGCCTATAAATTTGGAGATCCCTTTAAAATGCCCCTCAGGTTCAATAATTCACTGAAATGACTCACAGAACTCAGCAAAGTGCTACACTTACAGTTATGGTTTTATTATAAAGGATACAAATTAGGACCAGCCAAACTATGAGAAGCCACACACACTTTTTTTTCACATTATTATTCTCTGTCTCCCTTATTTTTTGATTTTCTCAAGCTCATTACAACCATCTCTTATCAGTCTATCCTAGAGCATAAACTGTCAGCCTCTATAGTGAAGGGAACCATAGAGATCATAAAACTCAACTAGTTTTTTCCCAGCTGAGGAAACAGGAGGCAACCAGGGCAGCAAAGTGACTTCTCAAGGGTCACACAGTAAAGCGGTATCAAGCCTGAGATCAGAAGCCAGTCTTCTTAATATTATTCTTATTGCTCTTTCAACTCTACATCCCCTTCCTTCTGTCACCATGCTCCTCTCTTGTCATTTCCTCATTTGTTCGTTCCCATCTCCTGTGGTACTAGTTGTAAACTAAGTTCAGAAATGCAAATATCCCTAAGTTCCAAAGCATATGTTAGTTTGAACAGGGTTTTGAGCTACATGTGACTGAATTTTCGGAAACCTGCAACCTCTGAGAGCTCCTCTTTGGATTACCCCTGGCCCTTTCAGCCCCTAGGTCTCCCAGCATCTCCTGACAACTGTAAGGACAGGACAGCCCACTGCCCAAAGGAATAGGGACTGGGAGTCTCCTCTCACTAGCACTGCAGAGCCAAGCTTCCCTCTCTGAGCCTGTGTCCTCCTTCTGCCTTCTTAGATATCCTGAGGCTTGCGTGCACATTGAAGCCTGATCCTGAACTGGAGTTGTCCCTACAAAAGTATGTGATGGAAAGCATTTGGAAGCAGGTATTTTCATAATTGAATTTATTGGCTTTGGGGATGTCAAGGATCTGGACAGCTGGAATTTTAAGATGTAAGAAAAAACCCAGCAGCTATTAGTAAATAGTAAAATGTCTCATTAAAATAAAAAGACATTCTTTTTTCTTTTTTTTTTTTTTGAGACAGAGTCTCAATCTGTCACCCAGGCTGGAGTGCAATGGCACGCTCTAGGCTCACTGCAACCTCCACTTCCCGGGTTCAAGCAATTCTCCTGCCTCAGCCTCCCAGGTAGCTGGGATTACAGGTGGGCGCCACCATGCCTGGCTAATTTTTGTATTTTTAAGTAGAGACGGGGTTTCACCGTGTTGGTCAGGCTGGACCCGATTCCCTGACCTCGTGATCCACCCACCTCAGCCTCCCAAAATGCTGGGATTACAGGAGTGAGCCACTGCGCCCGGATAAGACATTCTTTTTTCTTTTGAGACAGAGTCTTGCTGTCGCCCATACTGGAGCGCAGTGGCACGATCTCAGCACACTGCAACCTCTGCTTCCTGGGTTCAAGCTATTCTCCCACCGCAGCCTCCCGAGTAGCTGAGACTACAGGCATGTGTCACCACACTCAGCTAACTTTCTGGATTTTTAGTAGACAAGATTTCACCATGTTGGCCAGACTGGTCTCAAACTCCTGACCTCAAGTGATCTGCCCACCTTGTCCTCCCAAAGTGCTGCGATTACAGGCATGAGCCACCACACCGAGGCTAAAAAGACATTCTCTATGTGTTATTGTTCAAATCTCGATACTTTTAAAGAGGGCATTATTCCTCATTATACTATGACAACAGGCATAAACTAGGACTGCGTTGCCTTATATAATTGGGCAGATGGAAGCTGTGGCAAGCATATGAGCTGATGTGGGCACCCTCTCTATATGCCACATAGCAGAAGACTTCAAGTGGATGAACACTTGTACACTCTTCTCCAGATCATTTGCATTAGATCTTAAGTTTTGAGATTTAACAACACAGGTAATTAGAATACTCTGAGCTACTTCCACTCTCCAGTGTTTTCTCTTTTCTTCTCTTAATCTTGGTTCTCTCAAATTTATTAATCCATGTAAATTATAACTGTCTCTTAGCACTCACTATATGCCAGTTACTCTGGTATTTCATGTATTTATTCTTCACAGTCTTTGGTAGATATTTTTATCCTCACTTTGTATGTATAAGAAAACTGAGACCCAGAGGACACTACAACCTTTCCTGAGGTTGTAAGGTAAAGATATAGCTAGGATTTAAACCCTGGTCAGTCTGAATTCTACAATTTTCACACAGGCTATCCACCCTCCTAATACATGCCTGCTTTAATTCTTAGTCCGTCAAAATGCTGTTGTGTCTTGGAGGAAATCTTTGTAAGGAAGGCCTGTCCAGTGGGTAGCTGCCTTCACAGAGTAAACTGGAAAGGTATCAGAATGCACCCTTCCACCTTCAGCCCATTGTAAAAACATTACCTCTAGTACCTGCAATTGCTTGACTCTTCATGGCTTTCGAAGCTTAAAAAAGTCTCCCCACGCTCCCCTAGCCATTCTCAAGAGACATAATATATTATGCTTCTTTAGTTGCAACCAGCCGAAAACAAGGTCTTTAGCACTGGAATATTAGATGGACTCTATGAGTCACTGGGAAAATTCCAGGTAGGAAAAATGTTTACCTGGTGAAGAGGTACAGCTAAGAGGGTTTTAAACAAGACCAAAGACAACCTTTTACAACTTTACCAAGGCCAGTCCCTGCACCTAAAGAAGAATCGTCCTTAAAGATACTGTGGTCCTCTTTTCCAAGCCAAAACTCAGAATATATGGTCTGACAGAAACTTTTTATTTATTTGTGAATGCTTTTATTTGAAAAATCAGGGCCACGTGTGGTGGCTCATGCCTATAATCCCAGCACTTTGGGAGGCCCAGACAAGTGGATCACTTGAGCCCAGGAGTTCAAGACCAGCCTGGGCAACATGGCAAAACCCCATCTCTACAAAAATACAAAAGTTAGTTGGGTGTGGCAGCGTGTGCCTGTAGTCTCAGCTACTCGGGAGGCTGAGGTGAGAAGATCACTTGAGCAAGGAGATGGAAGTTGCAGTGAGCTAAGATGGTGTCACCTGCACTCCAGCCTTGGGGACAAAGCAAGACCCTGTCTCTAAAAAAAAAAAAAAGAAAAAAACTCAGTACATCGGTTAATTAGAAATTATTAAATCCCCTTTTATAAAAAGAATAAAATTACATGAAACCAGGACCATCCTAGGCAGTCAGGAAGCATGACTGCATTATTCCCTATACCAGTTCCTTCTTTAGTGTAGAAAATGTGTTTCATGTTGTCGGTGGAGAATCTGACACTTCTGTGGGAGAAAGGGCAGTGATTTTTCCCCATTGGCTTGCTATGTACTTAATTAACAAAATTCAGGGATGATAATTGGCAGGGATAGTTTGGGAACACTCTCCTTTCTTTTCCCTATGCCTGTTTTGGGTAGGCTTGGAGAGAAGAGGGGACCTAAATGAAATATACCGCCCCAGAGAGGCAGGAGTATGTGGCAGATTAAATGTTGGATGAGGAGTCTGGAGATTTGGGTTCTAGTTTATTGGGTCCTTATGTGACCTTGGGAAAGTTGTATTACTTCTTCATGCATCAGTTACCTAGTCAGTAAAATGGGGATAATACCAATTTCATTTTGTTTAAACATAGAGTAAAAGAGAATGTGAAAATATTCCAGAAGGTTGAATTACATAGCATGCTATTCTTATCCCTAACTAGAAAAATAAGACAGTCAAACTCCCAGATGGCATCTATGGACCTGCCTGGGGCCTGGGGGAACTTGTCACCCTGAGGGAAATGACACAAGCCTGGCTGGCTTTTCCACCTGCTGATTGTACAGCCCTGAGGCCTTGAACAAAAATAGGTGGTAGCCTGATAGTAATCACAGTGGGCCTTGGGCAATATCCAGTGCTGTGCTGGCTTCAGTTCTGACCAATGCAGTACCAGTGATGGTAGCCACAATGGTGTTTGTGTGACCCCACTCCCAGCTCCAAGCAGCTCAGCACAGAGAAACAGAGACTCTTATGTTTGGGAGAGAGTAAGGGAAGAGAACAAAAGTCTCTGCCTGGTAATCCGGAGAATTCTTCTGGATTTTTTTTTTTTTTTTTTTTTTTTTGAGACGGAGCCTTGCTCTGTTGCCTAGGCTGGAGTGCAATGGTGCAATCTCGGCTCACTGCAACCTCCACTTCTCGGGCTCAAGCGATTCTCCTGCCTCAGCCTCCCGAGTAGCTGGGATTACAGGCACGCACCACTGCGCCCAGCTAATTTTTGTATTTTTAGTAGAGGCAGGGTTTCACCATGTTGGCCAGGCTGGTCTTGAACTCCTGACCTCAGGTGATCCACCTGCCTCGGCCTCCCAAAGTGCTGGGATTACAGGCATGAGCCACCGCGCCTGGCCCAGCATTTCTATATGCTAACAGTGAACAATCTAAAAAAAGAAATTAAGATAGTAATTTTGTTAACAATAGCTACAAATAAAGTACCTAGTAATTAACCAAAGAAGTGAAAGATCTCTATTATGAAAACTATAAAACCTAGATGCAAAAAATTGAAGAGTCCCCCCCCCCCCCGCAAAAATGAAAGATATTCCATGCTCATAGATTGGTAGAATGTCTGTATTACCCAAAGCAATCTACAGATTCAATACAATACCTATCAAAATACCAGTGACATTCTTCACAGAAATAGAAAAAGAATTCTGAAATTTACATGGAACCACAGAAGACCCAGAGTAGCCAAAGCTATCCTAAGCAAAAAGAATAAATCAGGAGGAATCATATTATCTGGTTTCAAATTATATCCAGAGCTATTAGCGACCCAAATAGTACAGTACTGGTGTAAAAACAGACACATAGACCAGTGGAACAGAATAGAGAACCCAGAAATAAATTCATATGTCTACAGTGAACTCATTTTTGACAAAAGAGCCAAGAATACACATTGCGGAAAAGACAATCTCTTCAATAAATGGTAGTGGGAAAACGGGATATCCATATGCAGAAGAATAAAACTAGACTCCTATCTCTCACTGTTTACAAAAATCGAGTCAAAATGGATTAAAGATTTTGAGACCTCAAGCTATGAAACTACTACAAGAAAACATGGGGAAACTTTCAAGGGCATTGGAGTGGGCAAAGATTTCCTGAGCAATACCCCACAAGCACAGGCAACCAAAGCAAAAATGGACAGATGGGATAACACCAAGTTTTAAAAGTTTCTGCACAGCAAAAGAAACAATCAACAAAATGAAGAGATAGGATAAAATATTTGCAAACTACCTATCTGACAAAGGATTAATCACCAGAATATATAAGGAACTCTAACAGCTCTACAGAAAAAAAATCTAATAATCCAATTAAAAAATGGGTAAAATATCTGAATAGAAATTTCTCAAAGGAAGACATACAAATGACAAACAAGTATGTGAAAAGGTGCTCAACATCATTGATTATCAGAGAAGTGCAAATCAAAACTACAATAAGATTATCATCTCCAGTTAAAATAACTTTTTTTTTTGTATAGAGTTTCGCTCTTATTGTCCACGCTGGGAATGCAATGGCACAATCTCGGCTCACCACAACCTCTGCCTCCTGAGTTCAAGCGATTATCCTGCCTCAGCATCCTGAGTAGCTGGGATTACAGGCATGCACCACCACATCCAGCTAATTTTGTATTTTTAGTAGAGACGGCGTTTCTTCATGTTGGTCAGGCTGGTCTCAAACTCCCAACCTCAGGTGATCCACCTGCCATGGCCTCCCAAAGTGTTGGGATTACAGGTGTGAGCCACTGCACCAGGCCAAAATGACTTTTATCCAAAAGACAGGCAATAAATCCTGGCCAGAATGTGGAAAAGGGGATCCTTGCACACTGTTAGTGGTAATATAAATTAGCACAACCACTCTGGAAAACAGTTTGAAAGTTCCTCAAAAAGCTAAAAATAGAGCTACCATACAATCTAGAAATTCTACTCCCAGATACATATTCAAAAGAAAAGAAATCAGTATGTTGAAGAGATATCTACACTCCCATGTTTATTGTAGAGCTCTTCACAATAGCCAAGACTTGGAAGCAACTTAAGCATCCATCAACAGAGAAGTGGATAAAGAAAATATGGTACATATACACAATAGAGTACTATTCAGCCATTAAAAAGAATGAGATTCTGTCATTTGCAGTAACATGGATGGAACTGGAGGTCATTATGTTAAGTGAAATAAACCAGGTACAGAAAGAGAAACTGCATGTTCTCACTTACTTATAGGAGCTAAAAATTGAAACAATTGAACTCATGGGGATAGAAAGTATAAGGATGGCTACCAAAGACTGGGAAGAGTAGTGTGGGGTCAGGAGGAATTGGGGATGGTCAATGAGTACCAAAAAATAGAAAGAATGAGGAAGTCCTAGTATTTGCTAGCAAAACAGGGTAACTATAGTAAAAAATAATTTAATCACTGATATGGTTTGGACTTGTATCCCCTTCCATGTTGATATTCATTTGGGGTGGCTGGCAAAATGTTAACTATTAGGAAAAGTTATAGACTGTAATCTCGAACCTTTTGGAAGGCTGAAAGGTTTTACTGAGGCATGCTGAAGGCAGCCACCTCATTAACATTAGCATAGGAAAGAAATAGAGACAATGGAAGGCTTTACCCCACACTTCGAAGTATGAGCCTCATACCTATACATCGTATCACTGTAAAGCTACCTAGCATTAACCTTTTAAGTTAAAGATTGAGAGAACCCCCTCTCTACAGTGAATGCCTCAACTAGATATATCACCATGACCAATGGTGATTCTATCAATAGTTGTAACCCTATTCTACATTATTCAATTAAAAATACTGAATTTTACTTTCCACACCACCCTATCATCAAAATTAACCAAAACACAAAAACATAAAACTTGAGAGCTAAAATGAACCAAAATCTATTTGCTTCCTTCAATATACCAGTAATCTTAGGAATCCCCCCTGGTGACATTAACAGTACTCCCCAGCCATGCTTCCTGTACAGCCTATGGAACTGTGAGTCAATTAAATCTCTTTTCTTTGTAAATTACCCAGTCTCAGTAGTTCTTTATAGCAGTGCGGGACTATTATAGCAGTGCGAGGACTAATACAATCATACATTTTTTAAATAACAAAAAGAGTATAATTGGATTGTTTGTAACACAAAGGATAAATGCTTGAGGGGATGAATAATCCATTTACCCTGATGTGATGATTACATATTGCATGCCTGTATCAAAATATCTCATGTAACAAGTAATCCTGCTAAAGATCAGCCATCAAAACCATAGTATGGAGAATGTTGTTCAGTTGCATTTGCGTAATTAATATTAGCATATAAACACTGACCAATTTATTTCTTCCCAAATGACCTCTCAAAATACATAATTTCAGGATGAATGGACCACTGAAATAATGCATTCCTATGACTATTCAGTGGTTAGACCAGTCATACTGGCAATTAAAGTGGTCAAATCATTAATGTAATCTTTGCAACCACAGATGCATGAGTAAGTCAATGTCTTTCAACAGTTAAAACCCTCTACAACGCTTTGTCATAACAAAGCCACCTAAACTCTGTGTAGTGCTTCACATCCAGTTTATTCAGCAATATCACCTTGATGAAAGTTATAGAAACAGTGAGCTCATGGAGTTCATTGCTAAGTTCATAATATTGTCCAGTAAAAATATAAAAACAAAAACTAGTTCATAATGTGCTACATGAGCTAAAATTCTACATTGTTGCAAAATGTTACCACTGTATGTGTTAGTTTCTTAGTAAATCACTTTAACACCCGTAGCATCAATACTATATCTTGCTAATTTGACCAGTCTACAGTAAACTATTCAGTTAACCCTGTCTCATTATGCAAAATAAATCATTTCATGATATTATGTAACCAGAAGTGTTATATCCAATAGTTCCTGGGTTAAATCAAAGTTGACATCAACACCAAAAACAAATATAATTAGGCAGTACTAGAACGGCAGATAGGTAGGTAGATAGACAGATAGATAGGTAGATAGGTAGGTAGGTAGATAGATAGATAGGTAGATAGGTAGGTAGGTAGGTAGGTAGATAGATATAAATCTATCTATGCTTTCAGCAGATGCCACAAATAATTTTTCCATGTAAATTAAATAGCAAAATCTTAGCACTAACTTGCCAAGCAATAGTATTTCCAGCTAGAACTTTATTTGTAAAGCTTCTTTCTGTTCAGAACACATAATTTCTGCTATACTCAATAGACTTTAATAAACCTACCATCTGTAAATATATATATATATATATATCTCATGTAACATGTAAATATATACATCTACTATAGACCTAAAAAAATTAAAATTTTTAAATTTTTTTTTTAAATAAGAGAGCCAAAAAGAACAGTAGTTCTTTTCCTTATTGCAATGGCTCATATTGGCATGAGAGAGCCAGCAGTTGGGGTAATGGAGTGGTTGCTGGCCAAAAATTAGCACATACATAAGTCCCCACTGGAAGAGAGGGATTTTGATTCTATTCCCATCTGCTTGACTTCAGGCCTGCTGGCTCTGCCGTGTTGTATCTCACACATTCTGAGGTAGACATTCCCTAGATGTTTACGGGTATGAGGTGGGGGCGGAGCTAGGGGAGGGACACTGCCAAGGACACCTGCTACAGAAAGCTGCTCTCTACTTTGCAGATTGATGACAAACAGCTTCAGGGCTATTTGTCTGAGCTCGCCCAGTGACAATTGTGTTTGTGAACCTGATGTTTAAAGACCAAGACAAAGCAGAAGAGATAGGCCCAGCTATCCAGGATGCCTATGTGCACATCACTTCTGTCTTGAAGGTCTTCCAAGGCCAAATCAATAAAGTCTTCATGTTTGACAAGGTAAGTGTGAGCTATGGGATGGGAACCTACCAATAGTTTCAGGTTAGCATTCATGGGCAAGTACATTGGTGAGCCGGAGAGAACAGATTCTAGAAATTTAACCTAGAGGCCAGGCGCAGTGGCTCATGCCTGTAATCCCAGCACTTTTGGAGGCCCGAGGCAGGCAGATCACCTGAGGTAAGGAGTTCAAGACCAGCCTGGCCAACATGGTGAAACCCCATCTCTACTAAAAATAAAAAAAAAAAATTAGCCAGGTGTGGTGGCATGCACCTGTAATCTCAGCTACTCAGGAAGCTGAGGCAGGAGAATAGGTTGAACCCGGGATTTGGTGAGCCAAGATGGCGCCCCACCTGGGCAATAAAGTGAAACTCGGTCTCAAAGAGAAAAAAAAAGGAAATGTAACCTAGAAGTCCAGTCTTTATTTATAATTATAATAACTTCTATGGTGGATATAGTTCTTATTATGTGCCAGGCACTGTTCTCAGCACCCAACCTGTATTGGCTCATTTCATCCTCATGACCACTCTGAGCAGTATCCTCATTATATAGATGAGGATGATGAGACAGAGATGAGGATACCAGGACAAGGCGAGATTACATTTTCCTCATAATCATCCAGCTAGTAAGGGGGAGGCTGAGATTCAAACCCAGGCAGTCTGCGGTCCCTGTCTGAGCTCACTATGCGGGGCTACCTCTCACTACACGTAAGTCTCCGGCCCAGCGCATGGTGTATTACCCAGGGGTTTCTGGTCAGGAGTCTAGTAATCTTCACACCCCAGAAGCTCGTTCCGAGAATGCCCACCTGCCATGTCAACACCTCCAGTTTCCCTTTTATTTCCATCCATGGAAGGGAGGGGGACTGCCTCTGGCTCCCAGGTGTTTTCACTCTGTTCTTAATCAATTCAGAGGAAAGTGACATGATGAACAAATGACCGCAGGTGCATATGTGAGAACTGATTTTCCATCTCAATCATTTTTGTGTATTAAAAGCAGAGCACTTAATTACTGCCCCACATCCACTCATTCACTAATTCAACAAGCATTTATTGAGCATTTCTTAGAAGACAGAAAGCTAGGGCTGGGCAGCAGAGATGAGGAACACACGCATTGCTACACAACCAGGCAGGAAGCACTCATTCCACATGAGACAAACTAACTCTGTGCTATGGGAGTTCTGGGAAAGGGACTACTTCCAGCCTGGTGCCTCCAGTATTTTCTTCAATATTGACTCATGAGTATCATAAGAAAAGAGTGAATAATCTAAGAGAACAGTCTTCCGTGTCTTACAGACATGGCTCCAAAGATTTCTAGCTGTTAGACTTAGCGAGTCATTGAACTTCTCTGAGCCTTGGTTTATTCCTCTTTGAATGGGGATAGTATTTGCCTCAAATGACTGTGGAAAGTTTTAAATAATGTAGTATGTGAGAGGCACTTTGGTGTAATGCCTGTCTTAGAGTCAGCACTCAATAAATGAGAGCTGTCAATACATTGCTAGGGGGAATCAAAAGCTCTTGTCAAGCCACTGCATAAATTTTCAGGCAAAAGGGCTCTTTGCTTCCCCAAAGGGTTTGCCCTCTTTACACATGCCTGGAAGCAGGGTTTCCCGCTTCATGTGAAGCCAGATCCCAGTCCTTTTTAAGATCTAACAGTTGATGAAATTCTTTTGGAGAGGGTTAAAGAAATGGAGGTATTTTAGTGTTTTTTGCATTTTATCAGGATGTAACGTGTCAAAAAGTCAAAATTCTAATCCATCGCCCTTTATTCACAATACCCTTTTCTTACACACAACAGCACCTGACTGAGGTCATTTTTTAAGTGACTAATACTACAAATGCCAAGCTTTAGAGTTGAATCATTGCTTGGAACAGTTAGCTTTATGATAAGAAAACCTACTCACAGCCTAAGTCTTTATCCCTGAGAATCATAACAGTATCTGAAAAGTACTTTTTGGTTTACGACGACTTTTTGAATATATATAACGCATTAATTGTTTTAGTAGCCAAAAACATCTCAGCAGCTCTACAGTATATCCATTTTCAGATTGACAAACTCAAGTTCCTAAATTAAAATTGACTTCTCTAAGTTTCCACAGTTCAGAAGTGGCTTGAGAACAGAGACTTTCTGATTCCAGAGCTGGTGTCTTTTCCACTGCTCTGTGCTGCTGCTTTATAGACTTAAACTGAGCATCTTGCCATGTGGGACCTTGGCCATAGGAGAGAGTAGGCCGGAGCGTGCACACAGATAGCTCAGTCCTATTCACTGTCTCTGGAGCAAAAATAAGCCCTTCTCAAGGGCTCAAGCCCTCCTGTGCAGTAGAAGTGATTGAAGTGTACTAAAAATAAAACACTGTGAGAGAAATCATGATGAAATCTGATTCAGAAACTGAAAATTGCCTCTGGCTCTCTGTTGAGGCTTCTTGCCAGTCCAGTTTAAAGCACACTGTCCACAGCTGTGATTGCTGTCTCTCTCCCTCACAGGGGTGCTCCTTCCTATGTGTCTTTGGCTTCCCTGGGGAAAAGGTACCTGACGAAGTCACTCATGCTCTGGAATGTGCTATGGATATATTTCACTTCTGCTCTCAAGTCCACAAAATCCAGTGAGTATTGACCCTGGCCCACCCAGTAGTCCCTGACCCTTTTGAAGCATAAGTAGGGAGGGCATGCAGGGAACAGGAAAGAAAGAACAATAATTAAGAATTTAGTCCTATATCTCAAACTGTTGTTCCTCCTTCACATCTCCAGGCCACGTACAAATGCCATAAACAAATTAAAATGGGTAGAGAAAATCCTTTCCCACCCTTTGCCAACCCATGCATTATTTCCCACCCTTCCCACTTTCTCTGCGCTCATTATCTTTATCTCTTTCCCTACAAATCTTGTCTCCCCCTGCACCAGAACTGTATCCATCGGCGTTGCCAGTGGGACTGTCTTCTGTGGGATCGTTGGACACACTTTGAGACACGAGTACACAGGTGTGCTGAGTCAGCTCATCTCCACTTTTAGCAAACACAGCACCTTGCCACTCGGCTTTGTGGAACGAAGCACAAAAATGAGTGAGACATGAGCCCTGCCTTCAGAAAGTTTAGAGTCTTCCAGATGGAGCCAAGCCCTGGAGCTCTCAGTGGTTGCAGAGTGTGCATTTCCGGGGCTATGCATGAGTATGAGAAATATGTAGTCATGGGAGGAGAGCAGTGGGAGGCTATATGTTGATGGAATGAAGGGCTCTTATAATAATTTCCTGTTAACATTAAATAGTTACTTCTCTTAATTCCCGGAATAGGTTACAACTCCTTAAAAATTATGGATATTGGCTGGGCATGGTGGCTCACGCCTGTAATCCCAGCACTTTGGGAGGGTGAGGTGAGATCGGAGACTGAGACCATCCTGGTCAACATGGTGAAACCCCGTCCCTACTAAAATACAAGAAATTAGCCAGGTGTGGTGATGCACACCTGTAGTCCTAGCTACTTGGGAAGCTGAGGCAGGGGAATTGCTTGAACCTGGGAGGTAGAGGTTGCAGTGAGCCGAGATCATGCCACTGCACTCCAGCCTGATGACAGAGCAAGACTCCATCTCAAAAAAAAAAAAAAAAAAAAATTATGAATATTGATATTACTGAAAAATAATGATACTCTGAAAAGAGAGTAGTAATAAGTATATGTTATCTCCAGATTTCACTACTCTATTACTTCCCTCTTCAATCCTATCAGTGTTTATGATTTTCAGCAATAATGCATCTAAAATACTGAATATATGTAAAATACCAAAACAGTTATGTCTGAAATGATACCATGTCTCAGATTTTCTTCAAAAGTGCACAGGGTGGCGAGTGTATGCGGGTGAGGATGGAGCAGGAATGGCCATGGGTTAACAGCCTGTTGGGAATGGGGTGATGGGTATATGGAAGTTCATTATATTTTATTTTATAGTCAAATTTCTCCACAATAAATAGTTTTAAAAAAGAGTATCTTGTTCAGAAGTATTCAAGCTTATGGTAAAGTGACACATTTGCTACCTCATTTGTAGTAATATAATTGAGGGCTTACAAGCAGGCAGCTGCTGTTCAAAGTGATAAACATGTATTAACTCATTAATTTTCATAAACTACCCTCTATGATAGATACTGTTATCATCTCTATTTTATGTGTTAGAGAACGAAGGCATGACAATTAAAGTAATTGTCCCAAGTAATTTGCACATAGTAGTTAGAGGTAGAGCTGGTATTCAACCCTGCACAGTCTGCCTTCAGAGCTGTGCTTCAATCCTCCATGCATATCTCTTCTAGGGCCATTTACTAAATCGAGAAATCGACAAATGAAGGTTCATTCACAGGAGCATGCAGACACAATTTTGTGTCTCACATGGGGGATCAGTATCCCAGGCCCCAGCTTGTGCTTGCCCACCTTGTAGCAGAAGACCAGCTTATACCTTCTCTGAGAACCTTCAGTGCTGTGGTCACCCCCACTTACAGAGCCCACTCCATGCTCAAGGCCCTTCCATCCCTGAGCAGATCATTCTCTTGGCCTCCCAAGTGAGGCAGAAACTTTGCTAATGGCTACCTCCCTGCATATTTTGTTAATAGCCATTGGCTGAATATGGGTCTTGAGGCTAGACTTGTCATTCATGACAAGCAAAGGGAGTAAAGGGTAAAAATGCTATTTGGAGACAGTATGTTTCAGATTACATTCAGTTCAATGGTGGTTATTTACCTGATCTTTCACTTTCTCTTTCTTGTTATAGTCATTGGTCAAAAAGTCAACATAGCTGCCAGGATGATGATGTACTTCCCAGGAATTGTGACCTGTGACTCTGTCACCTACAATGGCAGCAATCTACCAGCCTACTTTTTTAAAGAGCTTCCAAAGAAAGTTATGAAAGGTGTTGGAGATTCTGGACCATTCTATCAGTGTTTGGGCCTTAATGAGAAAGTGTGAGTGTGGGGCATTAATTTTGAAGTATATTTTAGTAAAGAAGAGGGAGAATTATGACAGCAAAGAGTCAACCATTTAAGATTTGGAGCCAATTCAAGAAGTTGAAATCTATACTTTCCCCAGACCAAGGCCCAGACTTCAAAATCCTTCATCTTTTCTCCATCCGACTGACACTATGGCATGGTGGAAGATCCCATTCTCTCCTCAGATCTGAGAATCTAAGGGTGACTCTTCAAAGGTTGTGCAAACCAAAGAATCTTCCCATCTGAGTATCTGTTTACACCCAATGGGACCCAATCATCAACCATTAAATATTTACTAATTATGCCAACCGCATGCCCAGGCATTGTTAGGGTTAGAAGAGTATAAGATATTATATCTCCTCTAAGTCTTTAGTGAAATACATTCCCCAAAAGCTCAGCATAGATTTGTGAGTGTCACTTTGAAGCTTAAAATCCTTCAATGGCTTCTAGTCATTTTCATGGTGATGATCAAATTCTTTGCAGTGATATACAAGGTACCACCTGCCTTTCCAACCTCATCTCCTCCTGTGCCCCCTCCTCTGGGATGTTTAAGTAGATTGTCCTCATCAGCACCCACCCATCGCTGGTCTACTGGGAAAATCACAGTCAATTTTTGAAACCCAGCTCAAGGGTTTCATAGACATTCCTCTATGAATTCCCCATCCCAACTAGACAGTTAAGCTCTTTCCTCCTTTGTCTTCCTTCTTCCTCTTCCTTTTTTCCTCTGACAGCATATACCTCTATTAGAGCACTCCTCACTCTATATCACAATTATTCACTTGGTATACTTTTCACTTGTTACACTGTGAACTGCTTTGAAGATACTAATTATTTCTTTATTCTTATATTCCCAGTGGTTAGTATACAGTAGGTCCTCAATAATGATGAACAAATAAATAGCATGGAAAGCAGAAAGTTGTTATTCTTTATATTAGCAAGCTAGAATCAAGGTCTTCCAGGGTCAGATAACAGAATCAGGGCTGCAGTTGGGTCAAAGTGTCTTTATTACTCACATCAGTATTCCTGAGGCTTAGCACTGTGCTTGGCATACATAGGCCATCAATAAAGTGCGGGTTGAATAAATAATATTTTTAGTATTTATTAAACATCAGTTACTTTATCTCAAAATGTATAATTTAGTCATTTTTTTTTTTTTAGATGGGAGTCTTACTCTGTCACCAGGCTGGAGTGCAGTGATGTGTTCTTGGCTCACTGCAACCTCTGCCTCCTGGGTTCAAGTGATTCTCCTGCCTCAACCCCCGAGTAGCTGGGACTACAGGCACGCACCACCACGCCCAGCTAATTTTTGTATTTTTGGTAGAGACGGGGTTTCACCATGTTGGCCAGGAGATGGTCTGGGTCTCTTGACCTTGTGATCTGCCCGCCTCGGCCTCCCAAAGTGCTGGGGATATAGGCACGAGCCACAGCGCCCAGCCAATTTATTATTAATATTGACCATATGAGATAGAAACTATTAAAATTTCCATTTTATAAATTTGAAAACTGAGGCTCAGAGATGTTAAAGGACTTGTCTATGGCCATACTGAGCAATGAAGCCAAGATTCAGTCACAATAATGTAGCCTTAAAGGCAATCACAAAGCCTCCGTGGTGTGCAAAAATAAACATTTATTTTTCTCACAAATGTGGGGTTCAGTTGTTCTCGGCTAGATTTGGTTGATCTTGTCTTGTCTTGCCTTATTCACATGCCTGGGGTTCAACAGGCTGTTGGCCAACATAGGATGGCCTCAGTTTGGGTAACTGGGGCAATTTGGCTCTATGTGTCTCATCTTCCACCCAGCATGTTTGTGCTGGCAATATTGGAGCAGCAAGAGAACAGGCCCAATGCAAAAGCATTTTTCAAGCCTCTTCCTATGTCTATGTTTGCAGATATTCCATTGACAAAAGCATCCACAAGGCTGAGTCCAGAATGAGAGGACTCTGCCAAGTTACATAGCAAGGGGCATAGATACAGGCGCTGGGGCCATTAATGCAGTTTACTATGCAAACCCAGGACTATCTGATCCCAAAGCCTGCACTCTTCATGATTTTTTTGTACCATCTCTGTAGATAAAAGTGTAGAAATACACATACAGATATGAACAGGGTGGAGTTCCTGCCCTGAAAATTCACAATCAAGTAGGGAAGACCAACATACAATAAGTTAGCTGTACGTTACCTGGGAACCTTTGATATATGCTATAAGAGAGGCCTAACAAAGGAGTATTGTAGTTCAGAGAAGGGCATAATGCATTTTGACTAAAGGGCTTCTTCGAGAGATAGTACTATGGAGTGAGCAAACATCTGCAGCCTGGCCTACGTTTGGATACTGTCAGTATCCTGTGTTACCACCTGCTATGGGAACTTGGCAGTTAAACTCCTTGTGCCTGAATTTCCTCACTGGTAAAATGAACTTAATAATAGTACTTCTTTGTTGGTTTGAGATGGAGCTTTGTTCTTCTTGCCCAGGCTGGAGTGCAATGGCGTGATCTCGGCTCACTGCAACCTCCGCCTCCTGGGTTCAAGTGATTCCCCTGCCTCAGCCTCCAGAGTAGATGGGGTATGCCACCACACCAGCTAATTTTTGTATTTTTAGTAGAAATGGGGTTTCACCATGTTGGTCAGGCTAGTGTCGAATTCCCGACCACAGATGATACACCCGCCTCGACCTCCCAAAGTGCTGTGATTACAAGCATGAGGCCTTGTGCCCAGCCAGTAGTACTTTTTAACAGTGTTTTTGTCAAGATTTTAAAAATGAAGCATATAAAAAGCACTTTGCACCAGACACATAGCATGTGCCCAAAAAGGTACGTTATTATTGTTTGAGCAATTGGTGGAATCTTTGCAGGATGTGTGACTCTGCCCCACATTAAAGTCTACTGGGTCATATATCAGGTGTCTGATCTCCCCCAGAAAGGGGTTTCCTCTACCAGTGCAGAATCAACAAGCATTTATTGAACAATATGCCAGGTACTATGGTAAACAGATGCCACCTGAGTTCTTTGGAATTCAAGTAAGACCTTCTCCTCCTTTCTCCTTCTTTCGGTGTTTGCAACTCTTGAGTCAGGGGATAGACTCCTGTTAGCGATTGAGAAGGAAACTTTCTGGGAACTAAGAACTAGTCACTCTTGCTCTAATATTTCCCTGTTTTGAATCTAACATCTGTTCTTTTTTTCTTCTCTTCAGCATGTTTGGTATGTCGTACGTCATCTGCAACAGAAATGAGGGCTGCCCTTTGCTGGGTAGGTAGTAGGCCTTGATTTTAAACTTTTTTATTGAACTGTAACAAAACACGCAGAAAAGGACATCAATGATAAGTGTGTGCTTAATGAATCATCACAAAATGAAAATATAATCATCATCCAGGGTAGGAAACAGAAAAATAGAAATATACCAGGATTGCTCTTTCCTACTTCCTTTCCCCAAGACTTCTAACACCCTTGATTATTTATGCCTGTTTAAAAAATTGATACAGATGGAATGATATGTTGTATAATTATATACGCCTTATATCTACTTTCTCTTACTCAATGGTATGTTATATAATTCATCCATATTCTTGGGTGTAGCTGTAATTCATTCTCTATAATTACTATGTAGTATTCCACGTTTATACATATACAACAATCTGCCCATTCTGTTGTTGTGCAACATGTGGGTTATTTCTAGTTTTTGGTACTTATGAATAATATTGCCATCAGCATTCTTACACTAGTCTTTTGGTGAACACATGTATGCATTTCTGTTGAGTACAATGTAGGAGTGAAATGTAGGAGTGAAACTGTTGGTACTAAGGGTGCAATTTTGGTAGATGATGCCAAATGGTTTTCCAAAGTGGTTGTATTTATTTATATGCTAACCAAGAATGTTAAGAGAGTTCCACTTGTTCTTCATCTTTGTCATCGGCTTAGTTTTATCAGTCTTAATCCTTTCAATAATTCTGTTGGGTATATAGTGGTATCTTATTGTGGTTTCCATTTGTATTTCCCTGATGTGGTTGAGCTCCTTTTTCATAAGTTTATTGGCCATTTAGATTTATTTATTAATTTATTTTGAGGCAGAATCTCACTCTGTTGCCCAGGCTGGAGTGCAGTGGCATGATCTCATCTCACCGAAACCTCCACCTTCTGGGTTCAAGGGATTCTCGTGCCTCAGCCTCCTGAGTAGCTGGGATTACAGGTGCCCACCACCAAGTCCAGCTAATTTTTGTATTTTTAGTGGAGATAGGGTTTCACCATCTTGGCCAGGATGGTCTTGAATTCCTGACTTCAAGTGATCTGCCCGCCCTGGCCTCCCAAAGTGTTGGGATTATAGGCATGAACCACTGCCCCAGCCCAAACCTTTTTTTAAAAGTATCTGTACAATTTTTCACCAATTTTTCAACTGGGTTGTATTTTGATTATCTTTTGGAATTATTTACACTTCCTAGAAATGGGTCTTTTGCCATTTGTTTGTACTGTATATCACTTTTCCAACTCTGTGCTTGCCTTTTTACTCAATTATGCATTTAATAAACAGAGTTCTTAATTTTAATGTAATCAAATTTACCTGTCTTTTATAGTTAGTGCTTCTGTCTACTATATGAGATATCCTTCCTCACCCAAAAGTCATGAAGATATTTTTCTACCATTTTTTTCAGAAATTTTGTTTTTACCTTTCATATTTAAGTCTACAATCCATTTGGAAGTGATATTTTTGTGATTCCTGGTGTTAGGGACCTTATTGTAAAAAAGATAACTTGAGATTAGACAGGGGAGTCGACCTAAAATGAGGCAGGGATATACCTATGAGAGAAGAGACCCAACAAAGATTGGCCTGTGGATTCCAAAGGCAGCCACTTCTAGCAGCACTTGTAATTTCCTTCTGTCAGACATGAACATCCCCAAAAGTCTTATCATAAGTTAAATCTTGGTCCTCACTGTGTTAGGGCAATTAAGAGGAGGCTCTGTCTCACACTTTGGAGAAATATCAGGCCACAGTCCTGGTGTCAGCAGAGCCTAAAGGAGGGCAACAGTTCCAGACTGCAAAAATGGTTGGGCCAGCAGAAATGCCCAATTTTCACTTCAGGTAGTTTTCAGAATCTTCAAGCCAATCGCTTCATTTAAGTCCAGATTCCCAAACTCCTGAAGCTACAGAGGAGAAGGAATACCCACTCTCACCCTCCTTTGAGGCCTTTTCATCCAGGGATATGCTTATTTTAATAATTGACGGCAATGGAATCCTAACCTTCTTTCTATAAGATCGCAGACCCAATACGACAGTCACATTAGAACACGTTATGTGTATATTTCTTTCTTTTTTTTTTTTTTTTTTTTTGAGACAGAGTCTTGCTCTGTCCCCCAGGCTGGAGTGCAGTGGCACAATCTTGGCTTGCTGCAACCTCTACCTCCCAGGTTTAAGCGATTCTTCTGCCTCAGCCTCCCAAGTAGCTGGGACTACAGGTGTGCACCACCACACCCGGCTAATTTTTGTATTCTTAGTAGAGGTGGGATTTCACCATGTTGGCCAGGCTGGTCTCGAACTCCTGACCTCAGGTGATCCGGCCACCTCGGCCTCCCAAAGTGTTGGGATTACAGGTGTGAGCCACTGAGCACGGCCTATGCGTCTATTTCTCGGTCTGATCTAATTGCCTTTTTGCCCTGATTCCACCAGTATGACATAAAGACCAGGCCCACATACTTTTCCTTGAAGTTATAACCAAATACAGATTGTCAGAAGCTAGCAGCGTGGGAAATGCCCTTCTTTCACAAGAGCTGCTATAAATGAAATTGCAACAACATGGCTGACAACAAAACTATAATAAATAAATTGTGTTATATTATGCTCCTTATGTTCCTTAGAAAAAAGTTCTATTTTAATAATTAGGCCCACAAATTGGGTATAATTTAATATAATTATATCTGTTTGTAATCTAATGAAAACAGAGAAAAAATTTTATGTTAATAATGCATTTAAATAGTCATTAAAAATAGTAACACAACAAACTACATATCTATAAATTCTAAGGATATTTTGATAGCATCCCTGAAGTGGCTTCTGTCAAACAAAAAATAATCTAGGATGCTCCCCGGAGAGAATGGAGCTGCTTTTGAAAAGTTGAATAAAGTGGAAAAAGCATGCTAGGAAGTAAACAATGTAGGCAAGGTACGTAGGGATGAACAAGGAATGAAAAGTTCGCTAAACCAAAACACTCATTCATGATCTACCTAAACAGAAGTGTCAGTTCAACAGTAAAAAGTCTTACTGGTAAGAAAGAAAGTATGGTAATACAAACAATGTTTAAGAAAGTGAGATAAAAAAAGGAAAAAAAAGTACAAACCTGACTATTTCACTGGCTTCTCTAGCCCAGGTAACACTTAGTGGCCCTCCTCACCCAATCTAGTTTTAATTTATTACTCAGTCACTTCAACTCTGTTCTTACAAAACACCCTAGATCCTGTCAGCCCCTTCACTCTGTCACATCCACCCACCAAGGCTTACCCTAGTTGAGAGTGAGCTTAGGAAATCCAGCGCATCTACGATCAAAGCCATTAGGCCTTGGGCACCTGACTTCATTACTCCAAGCCCATTTCCTCACAGGTAAAGTAAGAATTACATCACTTACCTGATATATACATAGATGGAATGCTTGGACATAATCTACACTAACAATCTCCTATCTACTGTTATTCTCCAATAAACTTTACTACTTGCCATTCCTAAATAAATAAATAAATTGTGGCTTTTTAGGGTAAAAAAAATGCATACAACAATCCCTGATATTGACACTTTGCTTAGATAGAAACAAGGTGCATGCATTTCAAGTTAAAGAGACAACCTCATTTTAGAATCCAGCTAAAGGTAATTCACAAGGTCCTACCTGTAGGTGTTCTGTATGAACAGAATACAGAGAGCTGGAAGAGTCAGCTATGCAGCCTTTTAAACCTCATCTTATGAGCTCCTATGTGAGCTTCAGGCCAAAGAAAAAACATTTCACAAAATTTAGGTTCAAATGCATTTTCCGAAAGGGAATATTTCATTCAAAAGAAGCAATACAATCTGCTAAGTAGTTCTCACTAAGCCATACTCAGAAATTTATATTACCAAGCAAAGCACTTAGTTTCTTTTTATTAAACATCTACACTTGTATTAATGGTCCTTCAACAAAGACATTAGATAATACCTGGATATTATCTGAGCAAAGAAGGAATAGTTGGCTCTGAATGAGTCTCCAACTTTTTTGACAAAAATTGCTCACTGCTTAGAAATTACAATTCTTCCAGCTCCTTCCTGTCCACCCAGATTTCAAAGACTGTGAGCTGAGTTTCAGATTTCAGCCTGGATATCCTGTTACAGTACTTAAAAACACACAAGAAAAATAAGGGTTGTAACGCAAAGTGATTTTTTTCTTTTTCTTTTCCAAGTTTTCCATATTTTCTACAGTAAGCACATGTTAATTTTATAATCAGAAAAAATCTACAATTTATTTTCATTAAGAATTATTAAAGTTGCTTTTATGATAGAAATAATCTATACATGATTTCTGAAGGTAAATTGAATTTTATTCCTGGCAATGCTTTTTGTAGCCCTGAATTAGTATAATTTTCATTTATAGAGGGCAAGTTTTATTACAGAATCAGAAGTAAAATTATTTTATCCATAATTATTTAATGTAGAAAACCTAACTTTGATAAATTTATTTCCTAATGTAATAGTCTACAGATTACTTCTAGTGTGTTATTTTAAAAAACAAGCTTTGGAGTTAGATAGCCTTGGCTTACTTCCTGGTTGTGAAATCTAAGCAAATTGGAGTTTTCTACACTATAATTAAACGTTATAATGAGCATTATAAGAATACTTCCCCTCACAGTCTCTAATCAAATAAAACTGCAAAAAACACATGGTTAGCTAAAAAGCTCCCGGGAAGATTTAAAACATTTTGAAAGTTCATAGGGCTTCAAGAAAGTCTGAACAATGCCATGGCAATTTCAAGGATTTTTTTTTTTTTTTTTTGAGACAGAGTTTCGTTCTTGTTGCCCAGGCTGGAGTACAATGGTGTGATCCCGGCTCACTGCAACCTCTGCCACCTGGGTTCAAGCAATTTTCCAGCCTCAGCCTCCCAAGTAGCTGGGACTACAGGCACCGCCACCATGTCCAGCTAATTTTTTGTGTGTGTTTTTAGTAGAGACAGAGTTTCACCATGTTGGTCAGGCTGGTCTCAAACTTCTGACCGCAGATGATCCACCCACCTCAGCCTCCCAAAGTGCTGGGATTACAGGCGGGAGCCACCGTGCCTGGCCCAAGGATGGATATATATATATATATATATATATTTTTTTTTTTTTAAATATATATATATATATTTTTTATTGCATTTTAGGTTTGGGGGTACATGTGAAGAACATGCAAGATTGCTGCATAGGTACACACATGGCAGTGTGATTTGCTGCCTTCCTCCCCATCACCTATATCTGGCATTTCTCCCCATGCTATCCCTCCCTAACTCCCCCACCCCCCGCTGTCCCTCCCCTTTTTCCCCCGACAGACCCCAGTGTGTGATGCTCCCCCTCCCTGTGTCCATGTGTTCACATTGTTCAACACCCGCCTATGAGTGAGAATATGCGGTGTTTGATTTTCTGTTCTTGTGTCAGTTTGCTGAGAATGATGGTTTCCAGGTTCATCCATGTCCCTACAAAGGACAGGAACTCATCGTTTTCTATGGCTGCATAGTATTCCATGGTGTATATGTGCCATATTTTCCCTGTCCAGTCTATCATCGATGGGCATTTGGGTTGGTTCCAGGTCTTTGCTATTGTAAACTGTGCTGCAATGAACATTCGTGTGCATGTGTCCTTATAGTAGAACGATTTATAGTCCTTTGGATATATACCCAGTAATGGGATTGCTGGATCAAATGGAATTTCTATTTCTAGGTCCTTGAGGAATCGCCACACTGTCTTCCACAATGGTTGAACTAATTTACACTCCCACCAACAGTGTATTTTTAGAAGTGTTTCTATGTGTTTTTTAAATATGCCTAGACTATTTTATGTTGATGAGTTTGCTCTTTTTAACACTAAAAATAACAGGACGTGATAAAGAGATCAAATACTTCATTGATACTATGAATGAATTTTTGATGTCTAACAGCAGCCGAGTCTTAATGTATGAGGCATTAATGGGATATGGAAAAAGCAAGATACTTATGGAAATTGGGTACCTGGCCACGGTGAGAACCACAGGTAAGAGTCTTGGAATAATCATTCTGTATGAACTCAGAATCCTGATTTATTTGGATGTTCCTCTCCTTCCTATAATTTGCCTTATGTAAATTATCCATAATATAAAATTATTGGGTGCCATGATCCTTGTGCTAAATAGGTAACTAACAATAAACATATAGAGCTAAGAAAAAGAGAAACTGGGTTGGCCCATGAATATCCTAATTTAATGCCAAGTAGGGCTTGGTTATTTAAAGGTTCTTAAGTAATCCCAATAGACAGATAGAGAAACACTGGCATAGATGTTGAGATCAAGGCTAGATCTGGTCTGCAGAACAAATACATAAGTTTATCTAGCTAGCTGACAGGGGGATCACTAGCTCAAACTATTTAGTCCTGCGACTGGGGGCTAGAGAATGACAGTCTTGGATTTTTCCCTGTATAGAGCTAATATACTTGCCTCATGTTTATTTATTTTCATATAAGGAATATTATGAGGGCTATCTTTGGGACAATCTGTTCTACTTACTCCTGGAAGTAGATAATACGGTATTAAATAACAGTAGTGATGACCAGGACAATAGGATGATGTCTCAAATCTTTCCCCATCTAACCTAAACAGTGTAAGGGGAAAATGCTTGTTAATCAATATTATTTTTAGTTGTATCTCTATATCTCTATCCCATATTAAAGTCAGGCTTGAGAAAGGCCAGTTTTAAAACATCTTTACCATAGCTGAGGGGGATAATTTGCAACAGTTAGAACATATTTGTTTATTTATGTATCCAGTCATTTATTGAATTCCTACTATGTTCAGGAACTACTAAGTGCTGTATTCATTAGCCAGGGCTGCTGTAAAAAAGTACTACAAATGGGTGGCTTACAACAGAAATTTGTCTCATAGTTCTCAGAGGTAGGAGTCTGAGAGATCAAGGCATTTTTTTTTTCTTCTCTGGACCATGAGGAAGAATCTGTTTCATGCCCGTCTGCTAGCTTCTGGTGGTTGCTGGCAATCTTTGGTGTTCCAAAGAGGGCTTGTAGAAGCATCACCCTGATCTCCGCCTTCATTTCACATGGCATTCTCCCTGTGTGTCATTTGTGTCCAAATTTCTCCTTTTTCTAAGGGCATCGGTCATACTGGATTAGAGGTCCACCTACTCCAGCATGGTTTCATCTTAACTAATTATATCTGCAACTACCCTGTTTTCAAATAAAGTCACGCTTTGAGGTCCTAGAGGCTAAGAATGTAACATATGAATTTTGTGGGGACATGTGTCAACCCATAACAAATGCCAAAGCCCTGAGTATGAATAAAGTCGATCTCTGCTCTCAAGGAGCTCTCACAGAAGAGGAGGAGAGAATAATGTGTTAGTCCATTTTCACACTGCTATAAAGAACTACCTGAGACTGGGTAATTTATAAAGAAAAGAGGTTTAATTGACTCACAGTTCCACATGGCTGGGGGAGGCCTCAGGAAAATTGCAATCATGACAAAAAGGGGAAGGAGAAGCAAGGGGTGTCTTACGTGGCGGCATGAGACAGCGAGCAAAGGAGGAAGTGCCGAACTTTTAAACCATCAGATCTCATGAGAACTCCCTCAATATCATGAGAACAGCATGGGGGAACCACCCTCCTGATCCAATCACCCCAATAACCTCCCAACATGTCTCTCCCCCTGACACTCGGGGATTACAATTTGAGATGAGATTTGAGTGAGGACACAGAGCCAAACCTTATCAGATAACAATAGCAGTAGAATGTAGTGAGGGCAATGGTAGAGATACACGATAGGGAATTGTGGAAGTTCAGAGAAGAAAGGGTATGTAACCAACCTTGGGGCATCAATGACAGTTTCCAGGAGGCTACACCTGAGCTGAGACTTACAGATGAACATCAACTGAGGGGCAGTAAGAAGTGATAGCACTCTGGGCTGAGGAGACAGCATAAGCAAAGGCATGGAGAGGAGAAACAACTCTGGGCGTGCAGGGAACTCTCACCTGTGTGCTGTAGGTGAAGGGTAGACTGCTAGGCAGACAGTGACAAGAAAGGACAGAATGAGGCTTTGGAAAGTCTTATGTGTCACATAAAGGAGGCCTGGGTTCATGTCTTTAGGCAATGGGAGCTCCCAGTCAGAGGGTCATGATCCTGGATGGGGGTAGTGGCTGGCTATTGTGGCAGTATAGGGTGGCAGTAGGACTAGAAAGGAGAGAATTAGCTAGGTTAAATTAATCAGGGCTTAGGAACAGGAAAATGAGGGAGTATTTCAGAAGCAGTAGTAAAGAACCATTGCCAGATAGCTTGGAAAATCTCCATCATTACAGCTGAATATGAGAAGACATAGCTTTCCTTCAATCTTTATTATTTTCAAAAATATGTATTTAAAAGTCTCGCTTCTGATTCTCTATTTTCTCACAAACAGGATTATTGCCATTGAATTGACTAAGATCAGCTTCCATCAGACTTTCCATACCATCCAGATGCTCATGGCCAGTGTCCTAAGCCTGGACACTTGTAAACATTATAAAGAACGGCAGACCAACCTTCGAAATAAAGTCATGACACTGTTGGATGAAAAGTTCTACTGTCTTCTTAATGACAGTTTCCATGTTCAGGTAACTAGCTAGTATTCTACTTCTGCACAAATAGCCGTGGGCAGGCACAGCAACTCCTCCCTGGTGCTTTGTGACTTAGCATCTCTTTGGTCTATATATCTGGAGTATTCAGATGGTGAGTAAATGGCTGCCAATCCTCTTTGGATGTGCATCCACATTCTTGACATATTAGAGATATCTAGAAATGCCACGCTCAAGAAAATCCAAATGGTCATTTGCTGACTCATTTTTTTCTTACCTTTCTATCATAGCTATCCTATACTAGCTACTCTGGGGCACAAAATCACTCTGTTCCTACAAGTGATGTCAGTGCAGACTGTGCCGTTTTTTCCTGAATTATCTAACACAGGGGTCCCCAACCCCTGGGATCAGACTATGGCCTGTTAGAAACCAGACCACACAGCAGGAGGTAAGCAGTGGGTGAGCAAGTGAAGCTTCACCTCTATTTATAGCCGCTCTCCACTGCTTGCATTGCCACCTAAGCCCCTCCTCTTGTCCATCAGCATTACATTCTCGTAGGAGCATGAACCCTATTGTGAACTACGCATGTAAGAGATATAGACTGTATGCTCCTTATGAGAATCTAATGCCTGATGATCTGTCACTGAATCCCATCACCCCCAGATGGGACCATCTGGTTGCAAGGAAACAAACTCAGGGCTTCCACGGATTCTATCTACATTATGGTAAGTTGTATAATTATTTTGTTATATATTACAATGTAATAATAGAAGTGCGCAATAAATGTAATGCAACTGAATTATCCCAAAATCATCCCCCCTTGCCCCAGTTCATGGAAATATTATCTTCCACAAAACTGGGCCCTGGTGCCAAGAAGGTTAGGACCACTTATCTAACAACACATGAGGATTTTAAGACACAGAACAGTTAAGTGTTTTGCCCAAAGTTGCACAGCCAATAGTTTCCTTTGCTATTTTCCCATACTCAATATTCTCATAATTCTTTGTATAGTTCCCTATTTCTCGGGAGATTTCCAGGATGAGCACCTTGAAAAAGCAAAAGCAGTTGGAAGTATTGTTTAGAAAGATCTTGGAGCAGGTAAGAGCATCTGTGGGTCGAGGAGTTGGGGGAACAAAACTGGGAAAATCACCACAAAGCCAGGTGGTTTGAGGGGTTCAGACCACACTGGCAAGAGGCTTGTGAAGTATGTGAAGGCTTTATCTTAAAGTGCTTCATTGCTCCTCATCCTCCCAAACCTCAAGCTAAAGGTCTGTTTAGAATTTAGATGCCTTGAGAATAGTTATTTAACATTACTCCTAGGAGTTTGGCCTCCTCTCAGCACTCTTTTTTCATCCTTTGTTGAGATGTAACGTACCAAAGTGGTTACATATGCATGCTCTGTAGCAGGACTACTGAGGTTTGAACCCCTAGGCCTATCACTTGCTACCTGAGCAACCTTCAGCAGTGACTTACCCTCTCTGTTTCTGTTTTATCAACTATCAAATGAAAGAAAATAATAGTACCTAGCTCACAGGGATATAAGGTTTTTAAACGACTAAATTATATGTAGAAACACTTAGAACAGTGCCTCTTTCATGAGAAACACTAACAAGTGTTAACTCTCTCAGTAATCTCATGACTATCTACTATACATTGATCACCAAATTTATATTACAGTCTCCACCTCTCTTATAAACACCAAAACCGTATCCCCAAGCATCTTCCATATATTCCCCTTGGATGTAGTGACTCATGCTGAGTTGAGTGTCTAATGCCAAATTCATATTTTTACTATAGTGTCCTTTCTTCCTCATCCTGATCCTTAATTTCATTAGTAGCAAATTATGCCATCCTGCATCACTTAAAGTTATCCTTGCCTTCTTTTTCACCCACACTCCCACATTTACTCACTGCCAAGTCCTACTATTTTTACCTTAGACAGTCTCTGGAATCTCATTGTCCTCTCTTCCTATTGCCATATTTCAGGCTCTTACCATCTTTTCCTGGACTATTTCCATAGATTTCCAAATAATCTCTGTGCTTCATACCTCTCCACTCCAATTCATCCTTCATATAATTATCAGAGTACATGCAAATCACACCAACCCATACTTTATACTCTCCAAGTCAGTCCCAGTGGTAGTAAGATAAAAGTCAAAAGATTTCCTTTTAACCTAGAGAAATGCCACTCATCCTTCAAGGTCACCTCTTTGGTGAGAACTTCCCCAGATCACTAGGCATGACTAATTATTTTGTCCACCAGGCTTCCATAAGGCTTTGAACACATTTCCAGATATACTATACACTTGATACTATTATGGTATGTTGTCATTCATTACTTGTATATCTGTTTGTCTCTCCCTCCGGAAATTGTGAGCTTCTTTTTTTTTTTTGAGACAGAATTTCACTCCTGTTGCCCAGGCTGGAGTGCAATGGCATGGTCTCAGCTCACTGCAACCTCCGCCTCCTGGGTTCAAGTGATTCTCCTGCCTTAGCCTCCCAATTAGCTGGGACTACAAGCGCATGCCACCACACCTGGCTAATTTTTGTATTTTTAGTAGAGATGGGGTTTCACCATGTTAGCCAGGCTAGTCTCAAACTCCTGACCTCATGATTTGCCCACCTCAGCCTCCCAAAGTGCTGGGATTACAGGCATGAGCCAACGTGCCTGGCCTGTAAGCTTCTTAAGAACAGAGAGTCTCTTAACATTTCTGTATCACTATTGATGAGCAATGTGCCTGGTACATAATAAATGATCAATGTAAGTTTGTGGCATTGTATTATATTTGTAATACAGCCTTCTTCTTCTCTGCTTCAGGTCATAGGCAAAAGAACATCAGTGGTTTCTAAATATCAGGCTTTAGACTGTTTGCATCACAAGTATTTACAGGAAGCTCCTTTAAAAATATGGATTTGTGAGTTCTAACTCTGAAGATTAAAAAAATAGGATTTGGATTGGGCCTAGGAATCTATTTAGTTGTTTGCTTTCGTTTTAAAACTTTTCAGTTGGTACTGAAGCAGAATCTTGTTTGGAAACCGCTACTAAGGTTGTGCTTTAGGTGCTGACAAGTCTTTGGACCATTAACTATCTGTGTGACCCTGGCCAAATTACTTAACTTCTCTGTGCCCAAATTTTCTCAGGAAATAGATTCAATAGTACCACTTTATATGGATGTTGTGAGGATTAAATTAGTTAATTATATAAACAGCATCCCGGAGTGCTTGGAACATAGTAAGTACAATGTAAGTGTTGGCTTTTTTTCACATTAGAGAGACCCAATCCCATTTTAAATTGGAAGAACCAGGCCAATGTTTAATTATTGAATTCATGCTTTTTTTTGTTCCTGCTTTATTCTCTTCAATGTATGAATTATTCATTAGCAAGGCTATCCTAACATTAAAACTTACATTTCCATCTGCCCCATCTTTTTAAAGATATCAGTCAAAATCAAAACAATGTAGTGCTAACCTCCTTACTAATTAAACTGTTCTCAGGGTTAGTCAAGGGCTATTTGGTGACAGAATGGGGCTGTAGGAGTAGACTTATGTGTATGTGAAAAAGGCAGGTTGTAACACTTTATAATGACTGTCAAGCACAAGAGAAAGAATGGGCTAACCCAATCTCTTCTCAAGAGAAACAAAAAGCAGGCATTAGCACTCTGGAGCAGTGAGAACTGGGGAGAGGGTTTTCTCCATTGTGACATCGTACACACTGGTAAGGCAGAGCCTGCTACGCAAGTGGTTGACACTAAAATATAGGCTCCATGTTTTGTTTGAGACTGTATTCCCAGTACTTAGAAGAGCACCTAACCCTAATACATGCATAATAAATGCTAAATGAGTGAATAAATACTTCAGACTACTTAGGGAAGGGTAGTCTATATGAGAAAAGGACACATGATCTGTGTTTTAAGTGTAGCACATATCACAGTTCAAACTAGAATAGCATCAGCTGCCAGCAGGGTGAGGACTATTTTCGTTTAGCACCTAGTCCAGCAGGGGGTGGTCAGTAAGCATGTGTTGAATACACGTTGGTTGAATAAATGTCAAGTAGATTTCCCCAGGAGAACTTCATTGTTCAATAGATTAAAATGACTCGTAGTTAACAAATCAGTTCTTTTTACGTAATGGGCACTTTCAGTCGGCTTTTGCGAGTACCCTTAAAATCCCATCTATCCTACAAACTGCACTATCTTTACACAAAGTTTTGACCAAGTAAAGAGTCCATTCCAGCCAGCTCTGTCCAAATAGCCACAAATTCTAAGTTAATGGAATATAAATTAATGCAAAGTTACTGGAAAGAAAAGATTGAACTTAGCTAATGCTTTCGCTGCATCATAAGTAAACTATGAAACTCAATGGATACCTATGCATTCCCACACACATGTAAAAAAAACCTGGGATCCTATGGTGTTTCTGTATTTCTTTATCCTGTCCAGACAGTGAAAGAGGGAAAGGATTATTTTTATCATTGATGAGGCCCAATATGTGGATCCGACCTCCTGGGCATTTATGGAGAAGCTTATCCGGACTGTTCCTATCTTCATCATTATGTCCCTGTGTCCCTTCGTTGACATTCCCTGTGCAGCTGCCACTGCCATAATGAAGAACAGGAACACCACCTATATCACCATTGGTCCAATACAGCCTGATGACATCTGCACCAAGGTCTGTCTTGACCTCAATGTAAGCAGCATCCCCCAAAGAACTGGACTCTGGAAGTAACCTCTTTCTATTCTGAACTCTTGACATGTGCATTCATTCCCTGGGTCCAGACTTCATCAGATCTCTTAGTGTGAGTCTTGAAGTGCCTATATCAGTATCTTTTCTGGCCCTACCGTTTTTTTTTTTTTTTTTTTTTTTTTTTTTTGAGAACAAAGTCTCACTCTGTCGCTGAGGCTGGAGTGTGATGGTTCGATCCTCTTCTCCCAGGTTCAAGTGATTCTCCTGCCTCAGCCTCCCGAGTAGCTGGAATTACAGGCATGTGCCACCATACCCAGCTAATTTTGTATTTTTAGTAGAGATGGGGTTTCTCCATGTTGGTCAGGCTGGTCTCGAACTCCCGACCTCAGGTGATCTAATGCCTTGGCCTCCCAAAGTGCTGGGATTACAGGTGTGAGCCACCGTGCCAGGCCAGCCCCACTTTTTAAAAAAATTTTTTCTTTCTTTTCAGACAGGGTCTTGCTCTGTCACCCAGGCTGGAGTGTGGTGGTGCCATCATGGCTCACTGCAGCCTCAACCTCCTGGGTTCAAACCATCCTCCTCCCTCAGCTTTCCGAGTAGCCAGGACTACAGGTGTGCACCCCTGGTAACTTTTTTATTTCTGTAGAAATGGGGTCTCGCAGTGTTGCCTAGGCTGGTCTTGAATTCCTGGACTCAAGCAATCCTTTCATCTCAGCCTCCCAAGATGCTGAGATTACAGGCGTGAGCCACTATGTTTGGCCTGGTCCACCTTTTGAAGGGGCCATGCTTGGTAGGATAGATGTTGCTCACCTTTTCCATGTTGTCTCCCTGTTACGCCTTCTCAAACTTTGCTTAATGGGTTTATTTCACTTTCATCATGGTATGGGTAAACTCACTTTAACATACAGTGACTAAGAGCATTGTCGTGGGCAAGTGACAGGAAAGGCAAACTGGTAAGCCTTAAAGACCACGACCTGCTACTAAGCAAGGTCTTATCTGGCTGACAATGGTGTGGTCTGGTATTGGTGTTCTCTGTCTATGGCAGACGTGGAAAGCTGACTCACTGGTGAGTACTCTGAGCTTTTCAGTGATTCCTCTCCTGGGGTCTTGACAGCAGTCATCTTAACAATATAGATAGTGTTTCTTCTTTAGCTGGCTGTTTACAGCCCATCTTAGTACCTGCAATGAGGTTGTTGCTTCTGGAAGAAAGATGTCTCGGACAAAGGCTCATTTAAGGTAACTCCAGGTACAATTTTGGCCCTTTTTTTTTTTTTTTTTTTTTTTTTTGCGATGGAGTCTTGCTCTGTCGCTCAGGCTGGAGTGCAGTGGCGGGATCTTGGCTCACTGCAACCTCCTCCTCCCAGGTTCAAGTGATTCTCCTGCCTCAGCCTCCCAAGTAGCTTGGTCTACAGGCACCTGCCACCTAATTTTTTGTATTTTTAGTAGAGACGGAGTTTCACCATGTTAGCCAGGATGGTCTCCATCTTCTGACCTCATGATCCGCCCACCTCGGCCTCCCAAAGTGCTGGGATTACAGGCGTGAGCCACCGTGCCTGGTCTCTTTCTGTTTAAATTATATAAAATGCATATCTTTCCAAAGGGAAAAAGGTACATCCTCAGTCTTGCTTCCCTCCCTTATCCTATGAGTAACCATTTGGATTAATTTTTGGTTTATCCTTCCAATGTCTCTTTTAAAAAATATAAAGTCTGTGCACACTTATTGTGTACACACATAAGCAAAAAAAAAGAAAAAAAAAGCAATGCCTCAAAATTGAAAACAAACAGAAACAAACGAAGAATGAGAAGAAATTATTTTCAAGAGATTGAGAAGACTCAAATGTTTTTCCTTCCTAAAAGATGTATCTTCAATGTAAACAGATTGCCTTGTTTTCACTTACAGCTACCTGGTGGAGAAAAGCGGTGGGATTCCATTTTACTGTGAAGAATTGCTTAAAAGCCTGGAACATCACAATGTGCTCATTTTCCAACAAATGGAGTCTGAGGAAAAGACAAATATGACCTGGAATAGCCTGTTCAGTAAGTCCCATGGCGATGGTTCTTTTTTACTCTGTTCTGCGTGACTTAAGTCTTCATTCAGAGAAGGTAGGAAGAATGGGCTATTCCATAGGCTGCTTCCTGTAGAGTCAGAGGGTTCTGGGGAACCAAGAATTACTGGATCTGATATACCAGATTGTAAGAGAACTTAACATTGCCTGGGACTCACTGGACTGGGCTAAAGAATGTATAACTATGGTCAGGCACAGCAGCACATGCCTGAATCTCAGCACTTTGAGAGGCCAAGGCAGGTGGATCACTTGAGATCAGAAGTTCAAGACCAGCCTGGCCAACATGGTGAAATCTGTCTGTACTAAAAATACAAAAATTAGCCAGGTGTGGTGGTGGGCACCTGTAATCCTAGCTACTTCAGAGGCTGAGGCAGGAGAATCACTTGAGCCCGAGAGGCGGAGGTTGAAGTGAGCCAAGATCACGCCACTGCACTCCAGCCTGGGCAACACAGTGAGACTCAATCTCAAAAACAAAATATATAACTATAGTAGAAATGAAAGAAAATTGACAAATCTTAAGGCCCAGAACTGAAGGCCATCTTCATTATTATCTTCAAAAAAATCTTTCCTTTCTTGCTAGAGGTAAAATTTCTACTACAAAGTAAGTTATCAACAAAGATCCCATGCTACAGAAATGTACACAGGAATGAAATCTGAAGTGATGGTATTAAGGAGACCATTTGGAATTTTTAGGAAAATCATTTTAGTGCAGGGAGAAGGGTGGGGGCCAGACGATGGGGTAAGAATACAAGATAGAAAGTAGAGGATCAAGGCTATAGCAAACGGGGCAAAGGCTGACAACAGGCGAATCTGAGTGAAGAGTACACTGTTGTCTATCGCCCTTTTATTTCTTTCACACAATTGAATTACATTATGAGATTATCCTGTGAATTTATTTATCTATTGTTTAATGTTTGTCTCCCATTAGAATGTGAGCTCTGTGAGGCAAGGAGTCTTGTGCTCTCCTGAATCCCCAGTCCTAGGAAGAGTCCTAGTACCTAGAGGCACTCAGTCAATACTGGTTGAGTGATGGAAAGAATAATTGTGTCAGTGCTAGGTCCTAGAAGGGGAAATAAGCATGAGAGCATAGACCACATCATACCTTTGAGCCTCACCCTCCTATTCCCAACACACACACACAAACACGACCCCTCTTTTGGTATGCTACCCTACCTTGGCTCTCCCGGACCCCATATTCCTCCCATTCTCCTCTCTCACCTCTCTGACCAGTCCTCAGATGCTCCTTGGCTCTCTTCCTGGGTCTACTCCTCCTGGGAGGACATTCTTCAAAAGTTCTATCCTTAACCCTCTCCTTTTGCTAGCTTTCTAGAACTGGAAACAACTCTTTCCCCCAGTTGTTTTCATTTACTCCTCTATTTCTCAGCCTGTGTGTGTGTGTGTGTGTGTGTGTGTGTGTGTGTGTGTGTGTGTGTTGTATTCTTCAACCCTAACCTCACCCTTAATTCCACACTCATATTTCCAATTGCCCATTGAACTATTCCACAGATTCCCTTGCACTTAATACATCTAAAACTTCATGCATTATCCTCCCTCCTCAACCACCCCCTCCCTCTGTCCTCCATGTCTCTGTCACTTCTATCACTGTTTTGTTCAGGCCTCATTTCCTCTTTATCTTTAGTACTTGCTTTCTCCTTGCTGAACCGCTTACCTGGTTCTATCCATCCTCACTTCTTGACATTCTATTGTCATAGCTCCTTACATAGTCTTCCCTGTCCTAGTCTCTGGCCTTTCCCATACGCTCCTTCCAGTGCTACCTTCCTAAATATGGCTGGTTGGATTACTACTATCTCCTCTTCGGAAATCTGTGATCTTTCCCTGTTGTCTATAAAGTCCAGTCTTCATAGTATGGTGTTTAATGCCCTCCATGCTCTGTTCCCAGACTAACTCTCCAAACTCATGTCCCACAGTAGCACTTTAGCCACGCTGGGTCACTCCATTCCCCTAACTCACTAAGTACTCTGAGGCTCTTGTGCCTTTGCGCTGGCCTCTCCTCCACTTTCCACTTAGAATATCTCTTCATCCTTCAAAGATCAAAATACTTCCTCCTCCGTCAAGCCTTTCTGAATCCACCAAGTCTGATTTGTTATTTTCTGTTCCCTCAACATGTTACTCTTTGCTCTTCAGCTTTTAAGTCACTTATCCTGGTGTTATAATTAGTTACTTATATATCGGTCTCCATAGATTTTTAAGCCTCTTGAGGGCTGGAAGCATGTGTTATTCATGTTCATAGCCTTCACTCGATATGATGCACAGAAAGTCCTTAATAAATATGTCCTGTATTGAGCTGAAGTCTCTGATGCTTACTGTTTGTGGCCAGTCACATGGCACTCATTTACTGCCTGGCAGTCTAGCTCTTTGTGTACATGACTTTGAGCTCCAGGAAATAAGGAGCTTGGTTTTATTCACCTTCCTATTTCCACCTCACCTAGCACAGTCTTGCAGCTACCAAGGACTACATGAATGGCTGAAGGAATAGAAAAATCATGCATTTTGGAGTACTAGGAAACCAAATTACTAGGCACATTTACTATTCAAACTTCACCATTTAAAATATCTTTCTGATAGCAGCCATGTCTTAATTAGAGTACAGTGTCCCACAGAATGTGTTTGTATCTGAGTGTGGGGTATGTAAATGTATACGTACAAATATATGCAACTGTATACTGTAATGCATTCTGATAATCTGTGAATCAAATGTTTGTAAAACCTTATATCCTATGGAAGATATCAATAGTTAGTGCCAATTCTTTAGATTGGGCAGGGTTAGCAGAGGGAAACAAAACATTTTTGAGTACATCTAAATTTTCATAAATCGGTTTTACTTAAAACAGGGTTTCCAGGGGCCCCATGCGGTATGGCTCACGCCTGTAATCCCAGCACTTTAGGAGGCCAAAGCAGGCGGATCACTTGAGGTCAGGAGTTCAAGACCAGCCTGGCCAACATGGTGAAACCTGTATCTGCAAAAATTAGCCAGGCATAGTAGTGGGCACCTGTAATCCCAGCTACTTGGGAGGCTGAGGCAGGAGAATCACTTGGAACTGGGAGGTGGAGGTTGCAGTGAACCAAGATTGCACCACTGCACTCCAGCCTGGGCGACAGAGACTCTATCTCAAAAAAATAAATAAAAATAAATAAAAATGTAAAAACCCAAGATTTCTAGAATATTTGATGAGCCAATATACATCTCTGCCCACGCTTCCTCGCATGAGATCTGTCTCAAAGTTCATTAGAAAATCAGACCTTGTAAGACAGGATAATGACTCAAGTTTTCTTCCCTTTTTGCACCCCCTGTAGAGAATTTCATTAAGCCAACAGAGAAGTTAAAAATGTTTACTTCCCATAGTAATAGGAAAGATGAAGAAGTCTGTCACCTTGCAAGTGGGGTCAGATTGAAAAACATGTCACCCCCAGCGTCATTAAAAGGTAAGAAAATCTGACCTGGTATTGATTTTCTAGTCCCTAAACTCCACTTTGGCTTTCTCTAGAATGTCTGTTTTTAAAAGGAAAAAGAAAAACAGTAACGCAGGTTGTTTGTCTGTTTGCTCTGTACTGCCTGAAGCAGTGAGAAGGCTTCAGGGTAGGCTTGGCTTTTCTTCTAATTAAGAGCCATCTTTCCCCCAGATTCTGGGATCTGCATAAAAGAATGAAGTATTGTACATTTTCAATTCAACAGAAACCAAATGAGGGAGAAAATATAATACTGAGATATTTCCTGCCATCCACTTTTATGAGAAAGAAATGGCAAGAGTTTATATGAAAGATGTACTATTCTTTTAAAGAAAAATGACTTTCAAGGAATGTTTTATTACAAACTCAACTCTAATTCCACCACTCGTAAACGACTTTAAATGTTTAGAAAGGTGGCCTAGAACTACTTCCTTGTTTTAGAGGAAGGTACTGCCCATTGGGAGATGGGGACATTGGGACCTCAGCAATGAAGAACCCTTGTGAAGTACCAGGAGGAATGGGGAAAGAGGCGAGTTGGGCAGGATATGGCCTACTTCCATAGGCTTTTCTTTTTTCAGGTTTGATGTAAGCGTGGGCTTGCATCCGTCAGGTACATAATTTTACTTATTGTGGGATAACCTGGCACTAGAAGGCAGGTAAAGTCACAAATTTGGTGTCTTTTCACCTTTTGACTGCTGACTTAATAGCTCCTCTCACTCTGCCTGGAGATACTTCCTGCCTCAGATGAGGAGCCAGAAGAAACGGAGCACGACTTGAATGAACTCAGCTCAGAGTTCTAAGGACCCCACTCTGGGGGCCATTTTCTCTACAGGCAAATGGAATTGCTTTTCCATAACATCCAAATTGTTATGTGGTTGCTGCTGGAGAAGGAGGCAGCAACGGGGTTCTGCAGTACCCATGGGGTGATGCTGCTTCTGCATGCATCTACAGGGCATCTGACATCTAACATGGGACATGGCATGTGAGATGAGACTTGGCATATGAGACATAGGGTCACTACAGACCCTTCTGGCTCAGAGGAGAGAGACTGAATTGGACTAAACCCTTCCTCTGTTCCCAGCATGTTTCTCATGTGGCCCTCGGTCACTGAGGGAGTCCCCTGCAGGACTGGAGAGGAACATTCCCTTGGGACAGAGGCTACAGGTTGGAGCTTTTTTCCCCCGTCCCCAACCCCATCCCCACCTCCACTTCAGAACATGGCACCTCACCCACCTGGCCAAGTGTTAAGTGATGTGCTTATTGAGAGCAACTCCGGGTGTCTTTTAAAATGTAGAGAAAAACAAGGTGACAGTTTAAGGAAAAATATATATAGAACACCAGAAATGCCGTTTACCCGGATAATTTTTTTTCTCCCCCATTTTTGTTTTGTTTTTACTCAATGACACAATTTTTAGTTTTATTTCCCGATAGCAAAAGGAAAGAAAACACTGCTCAAAAAGGCCAAGGTCCCATCCCCCTGTTGTCGGCGATTTGTTTGTCTTTCTGATAGGTTGAAAATTGTGTAGTAAACCTGATGACGCTATCAAAAAAAAAAAAAAAAAAAAGAAAGAAAGATGGCCTAGGGACATCTCAAGGTCCTTAGTCTTTAAAAGAGTGGCATTTATGTTTTGTTCACTATGTCTACTAATGTAAGGTGGTGGTTCACACCTATAATCCCAGCACTTTGGGAGGCCAAGGTGGGTGGATCACCTGAGGTCAGGAGTTTGAGACCAGCCTGGCCAACATAGTGAAACCCCATCTCTCCAAAAAATACAAAAAATTAGACGGGCATGGTGGTGACTGTCTGTAATCCCAGCGAGTGGGGAGGCTGAGGCAAGAGAATCACTTGAATCTGGGAGGCGGAGGTTGCAGTGGGCCGAGATGGCACCATTGCACTCCAGCCTGGGCAACAAGAGTGAAACTTCATCAAAAAAAAAAAAAAAAAAAAAAGACAGAAAAAAGAAAGGAAGGAAGGAAGAAGGCAGACTAGCTTAGGCTTCTACTTTGTTCTTTGGAGAAGTTGAAAAGTTCTAATTTTGTCCCTAACAGAAGAACATCCTCGTCAAAATGTCTAGGAAGCCACATGGGCTGTGATACTCAAGCTTAGATGAAAAGTTGGGATAAGAGCTGTGAACTCTCTCACACTTGGTTATGACTCAGAGATGATAATGTATGTCATGAGAACACATAAATTTTTAGGGAAGATAGAAGCTAGGAGTTTCTAGGAGAAAGAGGAGCCAGAGAAGAAGATAGAAGCATCAGCAGAGGAAGGCACAGGAATGGCAGGCCCTGCTCCTTCTGAAAACAGTGATTACAATGTCCTCTCCTCTCCTCAAACATGCTTGTCACACTTTAGCACAAAATCAGAACACCATGTAATCGATCTTAATTTTGTCAGGTCATTGTGCCATGTGTCTTTCCAGGCCATACGCTTGCATCTTCAGTACTCCCAGTACAAGTGCTATCCACAAATTAGGATAAACAAATACTTCTTTTGACTTAGCTTTCAACAAGAACTGTAGAGCAGGATGGTTGTCCACCTCCTGTTGTATTTGATAAAGACAAATAACTAGTTCTCTACTGTGTGGCCTTCTACCTGCAGAAATCTCTCTGGTCCAGCTGGATAGCATGAGCCTTTCCCACCAAATGCTGGTGAGATGTGCTGCCATCATTGGTGTGACCTTCACTACTGAGCTGTTGTTTGAGATTCTCCCCTGTTGGAATATGAAGATGATGATCAAGGCCCTGGCAACCCTAGTAAAATCTAACATTTTTTATTGTTTCCGGACTGGCAAGGAGCTTCAAATGGCTCTGAAACAGAATGAGGCCTCATTTGAGGTGCATTACCGCTCCTTGTCTCTGAAGCCCAGTGAAGGGATGGGTGAGTAGCACCTGGAGTGACCTAATTTCCTCTTAAGACCCACCTAGATCAAAGAATTGATCTATATTAGGTAGAAGGGGCTGATCTGTTGGCCACTGCTCTCTTTAGATCACGAGGAAGAGGAAGAGCTTCATGAACTGCAGAGCGAAGTGATTGAGTGCCACATCATCCGATTCTGTACCCCTATCATGCAGAAAACAGCCTATGAGCTGTGGCTCAAGGACCAGAGAAAAGCCATGCATTTGAAATGTGCCCGCTCTTTAGAAGAAAATGCCCACAGATGTGACCACTGCCGAAGCGGGGACTTCATTCCCTATCACCACCTTACAGTGAATATTCGGCTCAACACTTTAGACATGGATGCTGTTAAAAACATGGCTAAGTCTCATGGATTTCAAAGTAACCTATTTCATTTTAATATTATCCTAAATGTTCTTGGGAAATCTAGAGACTAAGATCTAGAAGGAACGTGCATGGACCTTGAGGGTTCTAAGACCCTTAGGAGCTTGGGCACAAAGAATGAGACTTCAGCAGCCTAGGCCAATAGGGAAGAGAAGCGTATGGGAATGTACCTGTATTGAGTCTAGCAGAACCAATCTCACTATGAGACTGTCAGGGAGGGTTTGGGTATAGGGGCTCTGGCAAAGCAGGGTGTGACCAGAGCTCAAAAGAAAATATCCCACTTAATTCACATTAAGGGATGAAATCCAAAGGGCCTGAGGGGGTACAATCTGACATGGTGACATGTTCTTGGTAGGTAAGAATATTGTTGCTTTGCTGGGCTAGTTTGAAACAGGTTCCAGTGGGAAAAGAATATGAGTGTGAGAGAATTAGCCAGGGCTAAGCAGGTCAGGGCTCCAAAAAGAGAACTTGGTTTCAGGGCAGAAATTCAAGACCATCTGAGAAGCAAATGTAAAAAAAGTTACAAATGAGTAATACCAACCAGCCATGTGATCTGAGAAAACATAGCAGAGGATTCAAGGGATGCAAATACCCAAAGACTCAGTCACTGCAGGCATGATGGGTGTCAGACATAGAGCTGCAACACCAATTCTAGCTCCCATTCATGGTGGCCAGGGAGCTTCTAATGGGCTGCCTACCATAGTCAGAGGACCTTGGCGATTATGGCTAAATCTGGTTGGGAAAGCAGAGGCTACAAGTAGAGGACTCCTATATTGTAAGGATATTAATAGCAGGTGCAAAATAAACTTTTTTCTCACTCGTTCTTTATTTCATGTGCATTCTCACTGGATCCTCATATCAACCCTTTAAGGTTGATGAGGGTTACTTTCATTGTATAGATTTTAAAAATTGTGGTTCTGGAAGCTTAAGTAACTTAACCAATACCACAGAACGAGTGGCAGCCTGTATTCAATCTGCCATCAGTCTAATTCCTGAGCTCATCCTCTGCTCATTATACCTGAGCTCCCCTCAAAGGTGGAGTTGGGCTTTTAGGTAATACTTGCCAGAAGATAGGAAGTTCATAGACACAGCATTACATAGAAATCAGAGGGTGAGAAAGTTGCAGCTTTGCACAGTGTGATGAGCATGTTGTTGAAACTGCACTAACATTTGTCCATCTCTCTTTTGGAAAAGAGGAATCAGGCTGTAGGTTCAGAGCCTTAGGAACTAGACTCTGAAGATATCTAGTCCTCAAAGAGCTTGAGTACAAAGAGGACAAGACTTCAGCAGTAGTCTCACCCCCCCACTGGGGCAGGGACCATGTCAGGGGAGTGTACACCTACCTAAGTCTAGTTCTATTACTAGGATTTATTAAATTCTCCCTTGTGTGTTTTCCAAAATTGGAAATATCACAAAAGTGGTATGTGTGTAACATGTTGAAATTGAAATTTGTGCCGAAGCACCAAGATACAATGAATGCTGCAATCCAAAGTGAGGCAGTGGATATATAGAATTTACAAAGGAAATAGCGGAGAACCAATTATAATCTTGGATCCTTTCCCCAGATCTAAGACATAGGAATGAGGAAGAGTGTGTAGAGGGCCAGGATTTGTGAAGAGATCTCTTTGGTAAGAACTGATGAGGTGCTGTGTGCCCTCAAGTGGGTTGTTTACTTCATCACCTCAAACCTAGTAAGGTGTCTTCCTTAGAATCAGGACACGGAACACAGGGGCCTGCCTCATGCCTAAGAAGGCTGAAGTAGCCTGTGGCTGCATTGGGATCAAGCTGCCATCCCAGACTATGGGAAAGGATGTGTGAGGGTTTCTTACGGATCAGATATATCCCACCTGGGACAAGCAGCCAGTGTTGAACCATTTTAAGTTCTTTCCAGGGTGCCCTTGGGAGGGTGAGAAGACCACTGGGTGTGGACTGCTAGAACAAGACAGGGGTAAGGGGGGCAGACTGTGGAGCACTGGGATGTGCTGCCTGAATCAAGGAAGCTTCAGTGAAGGATCCCACACAGGGCCCCATTCAAAGAACCAATGAAAGTATCAGTAGGAGATGAAATGATGGAAAGAGATGAGGGAAAGAGGAAAGAAGAATATTTGACTGTGTGGGGTGAGTCATACATACACACATACACATATACAAACATACACATGCACATACACATACATATACATAGATGTATTTTTTGGTAGACTGATGTTTTATTTTGGGGGGATAAAGTAAGCTAAAAAAAGCTGACAGCTAGAAGATAGGTCAGTTTGAGCAGCTGCCCTTGAGCAGGCTGATTAGGGTCATCAAAGCAAACAATTTCAGTTATTTGCAGATTCTCCAATCAACTGGCAGTTCAGCTCTGGAGCATATGTGACCAAATGTCTCTGAATAATGTTTGCTGGTATCTCCTCTATCAGCACCTCCGCCAGAGTCAGGCCACGGCTCTACCATTTCTCTTAACAGAATTTTTCACCTGTTCAGAAGGCTATCGACTAGACAAACTTTAGAGACTTTAAATTTCCTAAACGTTGCATTATAAAACAATAATCCCATGGCCCACTGTCCCACACACCTTCAGTAGTTCCAGTCAGGGGCAAACATTTTTAACTTAGCTGTTCTTTCTAGTTATTACCGCCATATACTAAATAGTGTATTAATATTGCTTTTTTTAAAAAAAATCAAATTATGACTTGTTTTCTGGCTATGGCAGATGAGGATTTAACTCTGTTATACCACCCCTCCGCCCCTATCCCCTATATTGTTATACAACCGGCATTAGATAAATTAACGAAGTGTTTACATTAAGACTATATAAATGTTGTCCATTACAAACCAAGCAATATACTGTGAATAGATTTAACAAGTGTTTTTCCTAGGGTTACTAGGAAATTTTTTTTTTGCAATGTCTTCCTTAAAATATCCTGCTTCAACCTATCCTAGACAGATACTCTATCCATTATCCTTGAATCTCCCAAAGCGTGGAGTATAATCTTTAGGCAATACTGGTCAAGGACATAATTGGAACCAAGTGCGGTGGCTCATGCTTGTAATCCCAGCACTTTGGGAAGCTGAGGTGGAGGGATCACTTGAAGCCAGGAGTTCAAGACTGGCCTGGACAACAAACAGACTGTCTCTACAAAAAACTAAAAATAAAATTAGACAGACATGGTGGCGCACATCTATAGTCTCTCAGGAAGTTGAGGTGGGAGAATCTCTTGAGCCCAGGAGTTCAAGGATGCAGTGAGCTGTGATCATGGCCAGTGCTCTCCCCAAAAGGCAAAAAAAAAAAAAAAAGACATGACTGCAAGAGATTCAGGGCCATTGCATTATGTGTGAATCAGTTAGGGAGGAAGCTAGTAGCTGGTTCCCTTTCTACTCTCTTTTGATCTTCATGTCCTTCTTAAGAACTGTTACTTTCTGAGCCTTGATTCATTCCAAGGGTTTACCCTTCTGGGTGCTGTCCTTCAGCCTCTTCCACCTATTTCATCAATGACTACTCTTCTTACTCCTTTATCTTCTACAAATATGTTGAAATTTCATTCAGCATTTCATTTACTCATTCCACAATTATTTATCGGGTTCCTATTATGTACCAGGCACTGCTTACTGCTCTAGGCATCTAAGATGCATTGGTGAACAAAACAGCATTCTGTTGGGGAAAAGCAGACAGTGGAGAACAAAAACATAATAAAGAAGTAAATTTCTGGGTGCAGTGGCTCATGCCTGTAATCCCAGTGGCTTTGGGGGCTTGAGGCCAAGAGTTTAAGACCAGCCTGGGCAGGATAGCAAGACCCCATCTCTTAAAAAAAAAATTAGCCAGGTGTGATGGCTTGTGCTTGTAGTCCCAGTTACTCAAGAGTAATGCTTAAGTCCGAAAGTTTGAGACTGCAGTAAGCCATGTTCACACTACTATACTCCAACCAGAGTGACAGAGCAAGACCCTCAACTCTTAAAAAAAAAAAAAAAAATAGGCTGGGTGTGGTGGCTTACAACTGTAATCCCAGCACTTGGGGAAGCTGAGGCGGGCAGATCACGAGGTCAGAAGTTTGAGACCAGTCAGGCCAACATAGTGAAACGCCATCTCTACTAAAAATACAAAAAATTAGCCAGGTGTGGGGTATGTGCCCATAATCCCAGCTACTCAGGAGACTGAGGCAGGAGAATCACATGAACCTGGGAGGCAGAGGTTGCAGTGAGTCGAGATTGTGCCATTGCACTTCAGCCTGGGCAGCAGCGTGAGACTCAGTCTCAAAAAAAAAAAAAAAAAAAAAATCAAACAGTGTAAGTGACAAATCCCATGGAGAAAAACAAAGGGTAGGACAAGGGAGATTAGGAGCACAGAAGTCATTTGCGTGCCTTCACTGCAAGGCAAGATCCATGTAAAGACAGAGGAAGCGAGGGATTTTGCTGTGTGAGTGGCTGAGGAAGACTATCTAGGCAGAGGGGTAGCTAGCTAGTACAGTGACCCTAAGACAGGAGCGTAGCCCTTCCATTCTATAGATTTTGAATTTACGCTTTTAAAGATCATTTTATTATTCCTAGACATGGTAGCTCACCTGTAATCCCAGCATTTTGAGAGGCTGAGACAGGTGGATTGCTTGAGCTCAAGACTTCCAGACCAGCCTGAGAAGCATGACAAAATCCCCTCTAAAAAAAAAAAAAAAAAAAATACAAAAAAATTAGCTGGGTGTGGTGGCAGGTGTCCGCAGTCCCAGCTACTCAGGAGGCTGAGGTTGGACGATCACTTGAGCCAAGGAGGTTGAGGCTGCAGTGAGCTATGATAGCACCACTGCACTACAGCCTGAGTGACAGAGCAAGACCCTGTCTAAAACAAACATCATTTTATTCTCATTTAGTTGGGTAAAATGTCCTGAACTTGGGGAGACAGAAGATAAACCCAGGAGGTAGTCTGACATCTTGAACCTGAAGTCTTATTTCTAGTTCTCTGAAACCACAAGGTGGGCAAGTGGTATCTTTGCTTTTCTCTTAGAATCTATAGGCACTTTGTATCCCTTTTTTCTTTTGATTTTTATAGATTCTCCCTGTAGTAGGAAACTCTTAATATAGTATCTCCTTTGTAAATGAAAAAAATGAGAATCAAAAATAATATGATCTGGCCAGGTACAGTGGCTCATGCCTATAATCCCAGCACCTTGGGAGGGTGAGGCGGTGGATCGCTTGAGGTCAGGAGTTCAAGACCAGCCTGGCCAACATGATGAAATACTGAGACCAGCTTAGCTGTAGAGACCCCCACCCAGGTGGCACGGAAGGAACTGAGAAGTAGACACCCAGACAGAACAACAAAGTGGGACTATCCAGGGGGCCAACAGCCTTCCTAGCTGAGAGCCTCAGGGGACTGACAGCATTCCAGGCCGAGGGCCTGGAGTAGACTCTGACCCACGTAGTTATTCTCTTTGAACAGGTGATGATTACTAACAGATGTTTGGTATTTTCTGGTAACACAAAAATAAACCAGGTAGGCAGCTGGTGCCTGCTTACCACTGATCATAGATAAACTAAAAAGTATTCCCCCATGGCAGGGAGAGGCAGGGTCACACATCCTGCACGTAAAGAATTGTTTTGGCCAGGCTTGGTGGCTCACGCCTGTAATCCAAGCACTTTGAAGGCCAAGGTGGGTGGATCACCTGAGGTGAGGAGTTCAAGACCAGCCTGACCAACACGGTGAAACCCCGTCTATTTAAAAAAAAAAAAAAATTGTTTTAACTGGTGTATGATATTTATATATTGTCCTTCCACTTCAGGATCCCCCAAATAGTTTTCCACTTGGAGGGGGTTAGCTAGGTTTTCCCTGCCATCGTTCTTTCTAGCAAAGAATATATGCTATCATATACTCAGCATTTCTCAGCAATCGTACACTTAGCTTTGTCAAAACAAGGGGGACAATGTTGAGAAATACTAGTTGAAGAAGCACAGCTTTATCTTGGTGAACTATTTCTCGAAGGATTCGGGATCTGCACCCGCAGACTACACAAAAAGAACCAAGACAAATCAGTAACAGTCACAACAGCAATCATAGATCCTCCAAGTGTTTTCACCCAAGTCACTGGATTTAGGGCTGCCAATCCATCAGCAGCTCCCTCAAGCACCTCAGATTCTGAAATTAAAGTTCGATGTGCTTGAGAAGCTTGAAAACTTATTTTGTCATATCCAGTGATAGGTCTTCAGCATGTCCTTCCAGGTGACGTTTTATTCTTTCCCAATTATGTTCAGTCTCATTACACTTTTAGAGTTAATAAAGTCAATTTGTAACTCTCCCACCACCAAAAGGTAAGAGGGGTTTAACACAGCTCTGAATCTAAAGAGCTTTATTTCTTATAAATTCCAGTGAATAAGAATTAGGGCTTGATTCTCTATTTTCCTTCCCAGACTTATTGGTTTCAGGGCCACAGGTATTTTCCAAAGTTCTTTTTATTCAGCTCTATTTTTGGTCATGGTCCTGCTAATCCTCCATTTACATCTACTGGGGGATCTAATCAAAACATGGGCTGCAATAAAAGAGGGAAAGGAATATATGCCCAATATGTGAAATTTCCTTTTACTTCTTCCCCAACTCCAGGAATGCTCACTGTAATGGTGATAACCGCCATCATGGCTACCATCAAGTTACTTTTAACAGGCTGTTCTTATTTCTTCAGGTTCTCCTCAGCCATCTGTGAAAGCTTTAAGTGTCTGGATGGTACTCACACCGATTGTTGATTAGGACCTGAAGAAAAACAATTCCTCTACCCCATATTATTATATTGCCTTTTTCCCAATTCTCTGAGTGGATCTTGCCACCAGATTAATTGCCTTACAATTTTTTTCCTTGGTTTATTTATTCAGGTGTCGTTCAGCTGCTGTTAATTGTCCTCTTGGCAAACTCAAAATTTAATCATGCTAAATTTATCGCATTCGTGGCGTTCTATATTCATTATCTCCTTCCACAATTAAAACAAGCTCCAGGACCTCCTTTATTTTTAAAACTGCCATTGCTTGTGCCAATAAGGTAGCTTTGTGTAAATTTCGTATTCAATCACACACCTTAATTTAATCCAGCAAGTGAGCTTTTCCTTTAAGTGGCCGTAAAGCAGCCTCACTTTCAGAATTAACACTGTTGAACGCTAGTACACGTAATACAATATCTTGAACCTGTTTCTGATAATGGTCTTTCTGATGGCTCCTGCAATTGAGCTATAAAGTCAGCCTATGGCTCTTTCAGCCCCTGCTTAACAGCTCCGAAAGAAGGGTGTTTTTTTTTTCCACTTCCTGATGTAATTTTCACCCAAGCTCTTAAACATACTTTCCTAATATGCTCTTTGACTAAATCAGCCATAGTAGCCTGTGCCTGTAAAGGAGCCCATGCACCAGTTCCTGTAAGCTGTTCTGTGGCAATACTAATCAGAGGTTAACATTAACATTCATATTAGCTTGAATATTAGCCTCGTCAGTCCACCAGGTCTTAAACTGTAAAAATTGAGAGGGAGATAAACAAGTGCGGGTTAAAGTGTCCTAGTCTATTGGAATCAACCGGTAAGACTGGAATCAACCCAGGCCCATATTGGCTAATGGCCTGTTTAAATTCCTTCAGCGATTTGAAGGGGAAAGGGCTCAAAAGCAACCTGAACTTGTCCCTGCTGATCTTGAGGGTGGACAACAACTGGAAATTGCCGGGTCTCTAAATCTCCCTCTTCTCTCCCTTGTTAAATTCCGGCTTAAATGGAACCGGTTACCGTATTACTAGGAGCACACTCGGCAACAAGAGCAGCTAGTTTCACTTTTGAGATGGCTTCCAATTTCTTTAATGGAGAAATATGGGGAGGATCTGGCTATCCCTCGGCAAGATACTGAAGGGAAGCTGACGGGCACACCTTTTCCTCATTTGACTTTTTATCCTTTTGCTCTATAATTTCACTGCATACTTCATCATACTCCCCTTCCTCTCCTGAATCTCTTCCTTGTCGTCCATCTGAAACGGCTCTAAGGCAAAATGCACTAAAGCCCAAACAGACCACACTAAGACTCGCGCTTCATCTTTCCCACGTCACCCTAATGCTACCGAGCTCCCCCAGCTCACCCTGGGAGATTTTGTTAAGAGTTCTCAGGATATTTCCTAGCTCCCTCAGCTAACCCTAGGAGATTTTTTCAAGAGTTCTTGGGCTACTTCGGGTTCTCCCTAACTCACTTGGGGGGATTCTTTCAAGAGTTTCTGGGCTTCTTCCGAGCTCCCCCAACTTACCCTGGGAGATTTTTCTCCAGAGTACTTGGGATACCTTCAGATCAGCTTCTCCTTTCTGTCGCTCATGCGAACCTTCGTCCCGGGTTTAGAGCCCCCTGTCTGGGCGATACTTACCAAGACCAGCTCAGCCATAGAGACTCCCACCCAGGAGGAGCTGAAGGAATTGAACAATAAAGTGGGACCATCCCGAGAGCCAACTGCCTTCTGAACTGAGCGCCTCAGGGGCCGACAGCATTCTGGATTCAAGGCCCCGAGCAGACGCTGAGCCACGTATTTATTCTCTTTGAACAGGTGATGATTATTAACAGATGTTTGGTATTTTCTCATTTACAAAAATAAACCAGGTAGGCAGCTGGTGCTCGCTTACCGCTCATCACAGACAAACTAAAAAGTATTCTCCACGAGGGAGCCACAGGGGCAGGGTCACGTATCCCACGCTTAAAGAATTGTTTTAACCGGTGTATGATATTTACATATTGCCCTGCCACTTTAGGATGCCCCAAATAGTTTTCCCCGGGCGGGGGGGAGCGTGGGGTTGGGCTAGGTTTTCCTTGCCATCGTTCTTCCTAGCAAACAATATATTCTATCGTACACTCAGCATTTCTCAGCAATCGTACACTTAGCATTTCTCAACAGTGAAACCCTGTCTCTATTAAAAAAAAAAAAAAAATTAGCCAGGTGTGGTGGTGCAGGCCTGTAATCCCAGCTACTCGAGAGGCTGAGGCACGAGAATCACTTGAACCCAGGAGGCAGAGGTTGCAGTGACCCAAGATCACACTATTGCACTCCAGCCTAAGCGACAGAGTAAAACTCCATCTCAAAAAAAAAAAATAGTAATAATAATATGACTCACTCAAGCAATAAATGACATAATGACAAAGAGCATATCTTGTATGCCCTGACTTTATTTACTTTATCTATCCAATCTTTGCATCTCATTCTATCACCATTACAATTTTTTTTTGAGACAGGGTCTTGCTCTGTTTCCCAGGCTGGAATGCAGTGGCATGATCTGGGCTTACTGCAGCCTCAACCATCCAGGCTCAAGCCATCCTCCCACCTCAGACTCCCAAGTAGGTGGGACTACAGGCATATGCCACCACATGCAGCTAATTTTTTTTTCTTTTTTTTTTTTTTTTTTGCAGTCAGGGTCTTGCCATGTTGCCCAAGCGGGTCTCGAACTCCTGGACTCAAATGATCCTCCCACCTCAGCCTCCCAAAATGTTGGGATTATAGCAATGAGCCACTATACTGGATACCATTACAACTTTAAACATAAAAAATACATAGAATATTGAAGGAGGAATAGCATTTTCATCTTACTAATTGATTTGTTTTCAACAAACATGCATTTTTATGCAATAAACATTTATTGTCTACCATGTGCCAGGAACTGACCTAGATATTGGGACTATAGTGGTGAAAAATGAGAGACATGTATCTATTCTTATAAATTTGAATTTTAATGGCAGCTGACAGACAATAAACAGATTAATAAAATCTTCAAGGGATCTTGTAGACTTTGAAAGTCTAAATTTCAGTCTAAGTGAATTGGAACACATTGGAAATATATCAATTAGAATGAGTTTGGCTGCATATAACAAGAACCTAGCTAGAGTGGCTTAAATTTATTTATTATTAAATGTATTATATGTGTTTATTTCTCATGTAAAAGGCTTGTCTCACCACTGGGACTAGAATGGAGGCTTCATGAACATCAAGGACCTTAGTCCAAAACAGCTGCTGAGGCTCCAACCACCACATTTAATGCCAGAAGGAGAAAGAAGTCGAAACATGAAAGGATGTCCCCTTCCTTTTAAAGGATTTTCTAAAAGTCCTACCCAACATTTCCTCTTACATCCCATTGATCAGAACCTACTCACATGACTACATCCAGTTGCAAGGGAGGCTGAAGAATGTAGCTGTCCTGAATGACACTGAATTCTATTACTAATGAGAAAAGGGACAATGGAGATTGAGATGGGAGACCAGCAGTTTCTGCCACAGAGATCTGAATCATATTTTTTAAACGGCACTGCCTTCTCTAAGAAAGAGATTGAAAAGGATAGGAATGGAAGGGAGATCAGTTTTTTGCAGTTGTCCATGTAAATTTTGGTAATTGACTATGGTGGTGCTGTAGTGAAGATAGACAGAAGAAGATAGATTCAGATATGTTTTTGGGTAGGGTCAATGGGACTTCCTGATGGACTGAATAGGGAAGGGGGTAAGAGAAAGAGAATAATCAAGGATCTTGCCCAGGTTTTTGCCTTGAGAAAATGGATATATGGCAGTGATGCTTACTAAGATAGGAAAAGTTGTAAGAGGGTATACGTTTCTGAAGGAGAGATTCAAGAGTTTCTGTTTGAACCGTGTTAATTTTGAAATGCCTATTCCACATTCGAGTGGCAGTTGCCAAGGTGGTATTTGAATATATGGGTCTGTAGTTGTAGTAGATGTCAAGGCTTAGATATATAAAATGGAAAACCATTAGCATATGAATGTAATTAAAAGTCATGGGCAGATGAAACTGCCTAGGGAGAAATTGTGAATGGAGAATGAAGCTCAGGACCAAACTGAGGTTTACCAACATTTAAAATGTTGGTAGAAGAACAGAAGCCAATTAAGTGGGCAACCAATTCCCTTATAACATACAAGAGAATGTGTGCTAAAGGAAACAGTGAAAGGAGAGAGTGGTCACTTGTATTAACTGCTGCTGAGAGGTAATCAAGTGCAGACAAAGATGTAGCCTTTGGATTTGGCAACATGGTGGTCACAAGTAACTTTAATAAGAGCAGTTTTAGAGGAGTAAAGGGACAGAGTCATAATTCAATATATCCAGCTGCTAGTCACTAAGGAATCAATAAATAGTAATCTAGGAGAAGAGGTGGCCAAATTGATTTCTATGCAGTGCAATAAGGACTATGATACGGGTCTGCACAGGGTTGGTGGGTCCACAGGAGTTGGGGTACTTATCTGTGGGTGCAAGGACACAGAGGGCTTTCAGAAGGTGATAACTTCTTACATGTTCAAACTGCATCTATAAGATGTAAGGAGTAATGCATTAGCCTAAGAACCAGAAGACCCAGGTTCTAGTCCTACCTCCACCACTAACAGATGTATGACCTGAGACAAGTTCCTTCCCCTCTCTGGGATTCTTTCTTCTGTTTGAAGGGAGAAATGGCTGGATTAGACAAGCCTTATTTGTTTTCTGCTTTAAGATCATTATGGAATTTTCTAACCTATTGAAGTCTGCTTAGACCGAGTTTTTTTTGTTTGTTTGTTTTTTTGAGATGTAGTTTCACTCTCATTGCCCAAGCTGGAGTGCAATGATGTGATCTCTCAGCCCACTGTAACCTCCACCTCCCAGGTCCAAGCAATTCTCCTGCTTCAGTCTCCTGAGTAGCTGGGATTACAGAAATATGCCACCATGCCTGGCTAATTTTGTATTTTTAGTAGAAATGCGGTTTCTCCATGTTGATCAGGCTGGTCTCAAACTCCCGACCTCAGGTGATCCCTCCCACCTCAGCCTTCCAAAGTGCTGGGATTACAGGCGTGAGCCACAGGGTCTGGCCAGACTGAGGTTTTTAATTTAAGATTCTCTGCCCTTCAGTTAACTTTTTGGGGTATTTCATTTAAGTATCTATATTTCTCCACTGGAAATTGATGTCACTTTCTTCAGGTTTAATTCATAGTTTTTGTTGTGGAATAAATTAATTAGGATAATGTTATTAGTTATCACAAACTCCAACATTTCTGTGGCTTAACACAAGACAGTGATAATTTATTTTTACCTCATGAAATAAAATGCAAGTTTTGACCAATGGTTTTGCATACAGTTAGCAAGGGACCCAGGCTCCTCCCAACTTGTGGGTTTGCTATCCTTGCGGTTCTTACAATTATTTGCATTCTTGCGGAAAGAGAAGGCAGAGAAGATGCATAACGATCTCAGCCTAGAAGTGACATATATTACTTCTGATCTAATTTTACTGTGAAAACTCATTGTGTGGCTTCATCTAAGATGCAATAGGGACTGGGCAATGTGGTTTCTGGCTGGGCAGCAACAATTCCGTAAAGGGAACAAGAGTCTTGGGTAGACAGCAGATATCTCCACTACAGAGAACATTTCAATGACCCACACAACTTATTTGTTTATTTTCTAGCTGAAGAAGAACTTATCTTTTCCGAATCAAAGATCCCTAAGAAATCTGCATTATTTCCTGAAAATCCCAGGTAGAAGCATATATCATTGTTTAGGAAGTAGAGCATAAGCAATTGTCATTAAATTCAACCTATTAGAATCATTTGGCCAGTACTTTTGACCTCTTAGATACAAGTGGGACTTCAGGGAGTATGCCTGGTGAGTTTGGTCAGTAGTATCCACACTAGGTTTTATTATCCTGCTCTTTTATTAGTTTTTAAAGACATTTTAATATCAAAAGTGATACTCTTTAAGTTACTACTCTTATTTATTTCTGCATATGGACAGTCCTGAAGAAATAAGAAAAACAATCTTGAATTTCTTTGACAACGTTATAACAAGAATGAAGACATCTGATGAAGACATTATCCCTCTGGAATCTTGCCAGTGTGAAGAAATCCTAGAGACTGTCATTTTGCCTCTGGCCCACCATTTTCTGGCTTTGGAAGAAAATAACAAAGCCTTATATTACTTCTTAGAAACTGTATCTGCTTATCTCATCTTGCATGATAACTACATGGTAAGCTGTTTCTACCCAGACCTCCTCCACCCTAGAGACAAATCATAGAACACAGAGCCCAAAGGGAAACTCCAGCATGGTTTTTGATTTCTTCACATTCTATATTTCTGACAGCACCCCTTTCTGCTGAAAATCACATTGTTCAGATGGGAAATGATCTAAGATTGAGAAAAGAGAGTTGGAATACATTGCAACTAGCATTGTAAATTAAAAATATTGCCAGCTTTAGAAACTTGCCATGAATTGTCTACTTGTATGGGAGGTATGCGGGCACATCTCATTTCCAAATGATGCAGAGAGGACTCTTAGCATAGTCTTCCTCAATAACAGCCAAGTAGCATTAACCCTCCATTAATCTTAAAATAATTGCGAGCGCAAAATACCTGTAAATCTTTGATGAGTGCAAGTCTGGTTTTTTTGTTTTTGAGACGAAGTTTCACTTTATCACCCAGGCTGGAGTATAGCGGCGTGATCTCTGCTCACTGCAACGTCTGCCTCCCAGGATCAAGCCATCCTCCCACCTCAGCATCCTGAGTAGCTGGGACCACAGACGTATGCCACCACACCTGCCTAATTTATTGTATTCTTGGTAGAGATGGGGTTTCACTATGTTGCCCAGGCTGATCTTGAACTCCTGAGCTTAAGGGATCCACCCATCTTGGCCTTCCAAAGTGCTAGGATTACAAGTGTGAGTCACTGTGCCCAGCCAATTCTGGTTTTAATCTTGTGATCCCCAAAAAGTCTCTCGCCGTCTTTATCATCATGCAATGTGCACTAGATTGTCACACATACCATTAAATCACCAAAGCACTAGTGAATGTTTCTCTAGGGTAATTATAAATTAGGTTCCAGGGCAATATGCCCCTAGAAATGAGGGGATTTGATACACAGAATGAAAAACAGAATTCATTAAGTAAGTTGGAAATCACTGAACTGAATACAGTTAAATAAATTTCTTTAGATATTTCAGGGCCTTTGATATGCTGAGATACAGATAAATCTTTTCAGAGGACAGAGAAAGGTAAACGCCAGGCTAGGCTGAAGTATACTATGTTTCTCAAACTTATTTGCCCTTAGATCACTTTTCATGGAGCAGATGGCTGGGCTAACCTTCCATGAGAACTCACTTGAGGAAGTGTCTTTCTGGGACCTTGCTTCATCTGCTTCAGCCAGCTTCAGGAAGAGTTTCATAGACCTTCCATAAGTTACAGTTGCTACTGGTCACAGCAGCCTAATCAACCCTCCTACCTTAGATTTACATAAAATTCTACAATTAAACTATTAAAAATGTTACTAAGTTCCTGTCCTTGAAAGCATTTATGTTAAGAATGAAAGTCTCCTGCATATTTCATGCACATGTTTGGGGTGATGATGGGGATGTAGCCAAGGAGCCCCAGGAGGAGGCAGCTTAGGTAGGCCTGGGGACCAACTTTCTAGAACCAATGCATACGCTTTTTCATTTGATAAGGAGTGCTGAGTGATCAGGAAGGCAGTAATTGGAAGCAGAGCCCCAGTGCAAGGTCCCAGAATGTGCCATTTGTACCCCCTCTCTCATCAAAGAAACTCTGGTGGGACTGGGGCTGGCGGCAACTCACCACGTCTCCCTCTTTTTTGCCTCCCACACATACCCAACAGGATACATGAGACTAGGAGGTATTGCTTCACCTTATTTTATTCTTCAAGTCTGATCTTACCTTGGTGTTCACATGTGCTAAGATTTGCCTGAGGATGTTAGAAGGTGAAGATGAAGTGAGGAGAGTTGTGCAGGGACTTACTTTCCTCATCTACCTCCCAAAGGAAATGGGGGTGATTCATAATTCATTTCAAAACTGAAGACCAGCTTCTCATAGATGTGGAGATACTGGTCAAGGAAAGTGGGTGTGTTGTTGGAAATAGGGAGGTTGGGGATAGAATTACTGAGAGGAGGAAATTGGCTTGAGGGAAACTTCCGGTAAGGCAGCTTAGATGATAGCATGAGGAAAGGTGGAGATTTCCAGATTCATCCTCTGGATGGAGTGATCGAGCAGACAAAGGTAAGCATGAAGGTGAGATCTTTACCCATCAGTTCCCGTCTGGAATTTGGAAGCCCACTTTAATCAGTGGAGCTGTGGATGGAAGTGGAGGCAGTAACTGACATGCCTCTTGCATCCCTTCCTTCAGTAGAGTCTGGGGCAATGGCCCTTCTGTGGGCTCAATCCCTGCTGAATCAATACTTTTCTACTTCTTCGGCTGGTTGCAGGCATACAGGTATTTGAATGAAGGAGAGAAGTTGCTAAAACTCTCAAGAAGGACAAATCTTGGAGCCAGACATTTGAGTTTGCCACCTTTTACAGCCTCAAAGGTGAGGTAAGAAACCATTAAAGGCTTGAATTAATCTGTTATTTATCTTAGGCCTTTCCATAGAAGTAGAAGTCATCCCTATACTTTCTACATCCTCCTCCCACCTCTTAGCACAGACTTCTAGCCAAGACTCTAGAAACTCAAATCCCTGGGCTCCAGCCTCCTCACAATGGCTCACCAGCAAGATCTTCCCTGTCCTCCAGGCTGGCATTTTTTTTTTTTTGAGATGGAGTCTCTGTTGCCAGGCTGGAGTGCAGTGGCATGATCTCAGCTCACTGCAACCTCTGCCTCCCAGGTTCAAGCGATTCTCCTGCCTCAGCCTCCTGCGTAGAGACTACAGGCGCCCGCCACCATGCCTGGCTAATTTTTGTATTTTTTAGTAGAGACGGGGTTTCACCATGTTGGCCAGGATAGTCTCGATCTTTTAACCTCAGGTGATCTGCCCTCCTCGGCCTCCCAAAGTGCTGGGATTACAGGTGAGCCAGCGTACCCAGCAACATCTTTTTTTTTTTTTTTTGAGAGGTAGTCTCGCTCTGTCACCCAGGCTGGAGTGCAGTGGCACGATCTTGACTGGAGTGCAGTGGCACGATCTCGGCTCACTGCAATCTCCACCTCCCGGGTTCAAGTGATTCTCCTGCCTTAGCCTCCCGAGTAGCTGGGATTACAGGCACCCACCACCACTCCCAGCTAATTTTTGTATTTTAGTGGAGTGGGGTTTCACCATGTTAGCCAGGCTGGTCTCAAACTCCTGACCTCAAGTGATCTGCCTGCCCTGACCTCCCAAAGTGCTGGGATTACAGGTGTAAGCCACTGCCCCGGCCCAGGTTGACATCTTTATGAAATATTTTTGTAACAATCTCTAAAAATGGACCTGAATGGGTAAACATTGTCTCAGAGGTAGACGACACATAACTAAGATGCAAAATCCTAGTCATTCAACCATCCTTCATGCATACATCCAACGGACATTATGCCAGGCACAGGAAGATTTTGTTTCTGGTTCATAAATTAAGTTTTTTGATAAGAATCCTCAAAATATGTATTGTTGGGACCTACTGACTAAGTCTAGAATCATTGCTTTTCCTCTTTTCCTCTCTTCCCTCCCATCTTCCTCTAGGTCTGTTTCAATATGGGCCTGATAGTGCTTGCCAAGAAAATGCTGAGGAAGGCGCTGAAGCTCCTCAACCAAATCTTTCCTTACAACTTAATCTCCTTGTTTCTCCATAACCACGTTGAGAAAAACAGACACTTTCATTATGTGAATCAGCAGGCCCAAGAAAGCTCACCTCCAGGGTAAGAGAAGGAGCTGGGGAGAGCAGAGTGTTTAATCTCACTCCCCAGAGAGACCTACATATAATCCAAGTCAGCCCCCAAAGCCTGGCCTCCAGGGGGCACAAGGACTCCTGTGTGGCTCTGACCATTCACTGCAGGAGGGGTCGAGTGTGGGAGGTGCTCCCAGACCAGGGTTACCACAAAGCACTTTACAGGCAGTTTTTGCCAAAGAGAATTTGGATGACACAAACATAAGGGACCCCTTTGTAAGGTGAGTTCTAGGTCCCTCCCTACTCAATCTAGCCCATTAACCCCCATGGCCATCCGTGTTCTGATTGGATGGAACACAGATCAGAACACGGATGCAGGTGTTCCTGGGACTTCAGTCACAAGCCCTCTTCTATTAGGAACTAAGACACTGGGCTTTGCCCCACCCCAAAGACAAATAGCAAGCCCTGAAGACATTTGCCAAAGGACAAAACTCCCACCCATCTATGAATCTCAATCGGGATGTGGGTTACAGGGGGGGTATCCATTGGTCAAAATTGTAATGTTAAGATCTGTGCATTTCAATATATATAAATTCTACCTCTAAGATAACTATAATAATAATGAGTGGGGACAAATAGTGAGTGGAGAGATAGATGAAATAAGCATGTCACTAGTTGTTGAAGCTAGGTGTTGAGTGCATTTTGCTCATTATACTCTTGTTTGCTGTGTATATGCTTGAATTATTCTTTAATAAACATTTTTAAAAACATTCTACCTGGGAGCTACGGTGGCTCAGGCCAGTTGTCCTGGTACTTAGGAAGCGAGGCTATGCATGCCAGGCCCGCCTGGGCAACACAGACACCTCTCATCCTGAGAAAAAAAAAAAAAAGCTGCGCTCGGTGGCTCACACGTGTAATCCCAGCACTTTGGGAGGCCGAGGCGGAGGATCATCTTGAGGTCGAGAGTTTGAGACCAGCCTGACCAACAGGGAGAAACCCCGTCTCTACTAAAAATACAAAATTAGCCAGGTGTGGTGGTGCATGCCTATAATCCCAGCTACTTGGGAGGCTGAGGCAGGAGAATCATTTGAACCCGGAAGGCGGAGGTTGTGGTGAGCTAAGATCGCACCATTGCACTCCAGCCTGGGCAACAAGAGCAAAACTCCGTTTCAAAAAAAAAAAAAAAAATATAAATATATATATATATATATATATATTCCACCTATCTAGCAATTCCAAAGAGATGCCACCAAAGGAGATGCCACCTTGTTGGGTACCTGGAGAACTGACAGAGGACATCTCTTCCATCTTGGGAGAGCTCAGTAGCAATATTCCTATAGGTTCTGCCCAAGATACAAACATCTATTCCTATGAGCAAGTTACTGCAACTCTTTTACAATCCCATCAAAAATTGCCTTCCCCAACTTCCAACGTGTTCCCCAAAAATGTAGGGGATCCTGAGGTGAAAAGGAAAATGTAATAGAGCTGAGCTCCTGTGCACGTGGGAGGTGGGCTCATGGGAATACCTGGCTGTTCCTGGAAACCCCAGGAGGAAGGGCTTGGAGATATTCAGCAGAGATCTCTCTGAGAAGGCAGTGGTCTTTGCATTACATATAGGGTTGCAGGTTGCCTCAATTTGAATTTCAGATAAACAAGGAATACTTTTTTTAGTATACATCTATCACATGAAACATTTAGGACATATGCATTCCAAAAAAATTATTAGTTTTAAAATTCAAATGTAACTGGGCATCCTGTATTTTCATCTGCTAAAGCAGGTAATTTACACATCTCACATTTTGTAAATAAGAAGTACCTGCACAAAGGGAAAAGTAGAAAAGTGTTGAAGAAGAAAGAATCTTCTCTGCTCCTTCTGGAATTTCCACCTGGTTCAGCCCGCCTGCCTTCACCACGTCCATCATGGTGACCCAGAAGTCCTACAAGTTGTCCATCTCTGGCCCCCGGGCCTTCAGCAGCTGCTCCTATATGAGTGGAGCTGCTCCTATACATGCCTGCATCAGCTTCTCGAGCTTCTCCCAAGTGGGCAGCAGCAGCTTCTGGGATGGCATGGGTGCAGGCTATGGTGGGCCAGCCACATGGGCATGGGCATGGGCATGGGAGACATCACTGCCATCATGGTCAACCAGAGCCTGCTGAGCCCCTTAACCTGGAAAGTGGACCCCAACATCCAGGCTGTGCATACCCAGGAGAAGGAGCAGATCAAGACCCTCAACAAGTTTTTCTCCTTCATAGATAAGGTACAGTTTCTGGAGCAGCAGAACAAGATGCTGGAGACCAATCAGAGCCTCCTGCAGCAGCAGAAGATGGCTCTGAACAACATGACAACCTGTCTGAGAGCTACATCAACAACCTGAGGCGGCAGCTGGAGACTCTGGGCCAGGAGAAGCTGAAGCTGGAGGCGGAGCTTGGCAGCATGCAGGGGCTGGTGGAGGACTTCAAGAACAAGTATGAGGATGAGATCAATAAGCGTACAGAGATGGAGAATGAATTTGTCCTCATCAAGAAGGATGTGGATGAAGCTTATATGAACAAGGTAGAGCCGGAGTCTGGCGGTCTCCGCGTGGAAGGGCTGACTGACGAGATCAACTTCCTCAGGCAGCTGTAGCAAGAGACCTGGGAGCTGCAGTCCCAGAGCTTGGATGCGTCTGTGGTGCTGTCCATGGACAACAGCCGCTCCCCTGGACATGGACAGCACCATCGTTGAGGTCAAGATGCAGTACGAGGAGATCGCCAACCGCAGCCAGGCTGAGGCTGAAAGCACATACCAGATCAAGTATGAGGAGCTGCAGATGCAGGCTGGGAAGCACGAGAATGACCTGCAGGATACAAAGACTGAGATCTACCAGATGAACTGGAACATCAGCCAGCTCCAGGCTGAGATTGAGGGCCTGAAAGGCCAGAGGGCTTCCCTGGAGGCCGTCATCGCAGATGCTAAGCAGCGTGGGGAGCTGGCTGTTAAGGATGCCACGCTGTCTGAGCTAGAGGCCACCCTGCAATGGGCCAAGGAGGACATGGAGTGGCAGCTGCATGAGTACCAGGAGCTGATAAACATCAAGTTGGCCCTGGACATTGAGATTGCCACCTACAGGAAGCTGCTGGAGAGTGAGGCTGGAGTCTGGGATGCAGAACATGAGTATCCATACAAAGACCACCACTGGCTATGCAGGTGGTCTGAACTTCGTCTATGGGGGCCTCACAAGCCCCGGCTCAGCTACGGCCTGGGCTCCAGCTTTGGCTCTGGCTAGGTCCCCAGTTCCTTCAGCCGCACCAGCATCACCAAGGCCATGGTTGTGAAGAAGATTGAGACCTGTGATGGGAGGCTGGTGTCTGAGTCCTCTGATGTCCTGCCCAAGTGAACAGCTGTGGCAGTCCCTCCCAGCCTGCCCCCTCCTGAGGCTGTCCCAGAGCCTGGGGGAGGGAGGCCCCTGTGCAGGGAAGCACGGGGAACAGGAGACCCACCAGAGGCTCAGCCCTAGCCCTCAACCCACCCGCGGGGGAGTTTACTGCCTGGGGACCCCCTTGCCCATGCCTCCAGCTGCAAAACAATTCAATTGCTTTTTTTTTTTGTCCAAAATAAAACCTCAGCTAGCTTTGTTCCCCACCCCAAAAAAAAGTGTTGAAGAAAAAACTGAGGAGCTGTTGGCTTAAAATATCCACAAGTCAAAAGGTTCTTATCTCAAAAATGAGGATAACCCGGAACAACCTTTAATGTCAGAGTGTCTATGACATTAAGACACTATAAGAGAATGCCTGTAAGAGATTTTACCCTGTCCGTGTTTCCTTAGAACCTTTACAAAAGATGATTTCCACATCATAATTTAGAAAGTTTATTTTGCCAAGGTCGACGACGCGCCTGTGACACAGCCTCAGGAAGTCCTGATGACACGTGCCCAAGGTGGTCAGGGCACAGCTTGGCTTTATACATTTAGGGAGACATGAGACATCAATCAATATATGTAAGAATTACATTGGTTCGGTCTGGAAAGGTGGGACAACTTGAAACAAAGGCAGGAAGTGGGGAGGGAGCTTCCAGGTCACAGATAGGTGATACACAAATGGTTAAATTCTTTTTATTTTTGAGATGGAGTTTCACTCTTGTTGCCCAGGCTGGAGTGCAATGGTGTGATCTTGGCTCACTGCAACCTCCGCCTCCCGGGGTAAAGTGATTCTCCTGCCTCAGCCTCTGGAGTAGCTGGGATTACAGGCACCCACCATCACACCTGGCTAATTTTTTTCTATTTTTAGTAGAGACAGGGTTTCACCATGTTGGTCAGACTGGTCTCAAACTCCTGACCTCAGGTGATCCACCCACCTTGGCTTCCCAAAGCTGGGATTACAGGCGTCAGCCACCCTGCCCAGCTGGTTACATTATTTTGAGTTTCTGATTAGCCTTTCCAAAGGAGGCAAATCAGAATTGCATCTATCTCAGCGAGCAGAGGAGTGACTTTGAACAGAATGGGAGGCAGGTTTGCCCTAAACAGGTTCCAGCTTAAGTTTTCCTTAGTGATTTTGGGGGTCCAAGATATTTTCCTTTCACAACTGGAATTGTTAATAATGCTCATTTTGGCCAGGTGCAGTGGCTCACGCCTGTAATCCCAGCACTTTGGGAGACCGAGGTGGGCAGATCACAAGATCAGGAGATCAAGACCAAACTGGCCAATATGGTGAAACCCCGTCTCTACTAAAAAATACAAAAATCTGCCGGGTGTGATGGTGCACACCGGTAGTCCCAGCTACTCAGGAGGCTGAGGCAGGAGAATTGCTGGAACCCGGGAGGTAGAGGTTGCAGTGAGCTGAGATCACACCACTGCACTCCAGCATGGGTGACAGAGTGAGATTCTGTCTCCAAAATATAAAAATTTTAAAAATGCTTATTTTTTTGGCCAGGCATGGTGGCTCATGCTTGCAATTTCAGCACTTCAGGAGGTGGCTGAGGTGGGCGGATCACCTGAGGTCAGGGGTTCGGGACCAGCCTGGTCAACATGGCAAAACCCCATCTCCACTAAAAACAAAAAAAAATTAGCCAGGCATGGTGGTGTATGTCTGTAATCCCAGCTACTGGGGAGGCTGAAGCAAAAGAATTGCTTGAATCTGGGAGGTGGAGGTTGTGGTGAGCTGAGATCACACTACTGCACTCCAACCGGGCAACGAAGTGAGACTCCATCTCAAAAAAAACAAAACAAAAATTCTTTTTTTTTTTTTTGGTAAATGAAAAAGGACCTGAGACAGGGCTCAATCAGTTTGGAAGTTTATTTTGCCAAGGTTAAGGACATGCCCAGAAGAAAAAAACACAGAATCACAGAATCACAGAAGTCATGGTCTGTGCCCTTCTCCAAAGATGAATTTGAGGCCTGCAGTATTTAGAGAGGAAAAGTGAGCTGGAGGGAAATGAAGGAGGGCACGGTCATCCACATGTTACAAGAGAAAAGCTAGGAGAAGAGTCAATTATATATTGCCTCACGCTGAGTAAACAGACACTTAACGTAGGATAAGGCGGACATAGAGTAGCTACCGGTGCAGGTACTTAACTTTTTATTTGCAGCTGTCTGCTAAGGAACAAAAGGAGAGGCAACTTCTTGTATGACTGAGCTTTTAGCTTAATTTTTTCCCTCTGGCATAGTGAATTGGGGTCCCGCATTTTTATTTTCCTTTCACACCTTTGTTGAGCTGAGAACTAGTTGCTGAGAGCACTGTGCACTGGAGAAAACAATACACTGGACTTTTGGGCTGGGGGGTAGATGGAGCTTGAATCCTGGCACCACCACATTCCAGCTGTGTGTTTCTGCCTTAATTACTTAACCTGAGTCTCACTTTCCTCCTATGTAAAATGGAGTCAGTTATTCCACTCTTTTGTTACAGGGCTGTCATCAGAATCAAATGTGATGAATGATATCAATGTGCTTTTTAAATAGCTTTATTTAACTAGCAATTACCTGACACAGGCCAGATGCTTTACATAAATTAATCATTATAAAGTAGGTATCATGAGTCCCATTTTACAATGGAGAAAATGTGCTTCTTTGTCAGTCATGGAGGCAGGCCTCAAATTCAAGTCAGTTTTGATTGCCAGGACCATAGTGAGGGCACTGCGTACCTGTGTTCCCGTACAGCATGATGATGATGATACCTTCTATGTTCCATTTGTGTTTACTTTATCCAATAGGAAGAAGAGGCTAGCACAACTTTACCGGCAAACTGTCTGCCTCTCCTTGCTGTGGCGCATCTATAGCTTAAACTATTTTTTTCACTGCAAGTATTATGCCCACCTGGCAGTTATGATGCAAATGAATACTGCACTGGAAACTCAAAATAATTTCCAGGTAGGGGATTTTTGTAGCTGCTCCTTTAAGTTTCTGAATTTCATTTGGGAAGAAAAGCCTAGTGAAGCCAATTGGGATTCAGAATTCTGAGGATATAACAGAAGGCTTTCTGACTGGCTTGTTTTGGCAAGGCCAGCAGTTCTCAAACCCTTTGGTTTCTGGATCACTTCACACTGTTAAAAATTATTGAGGATCCCAAATAGCTTTTATTTATATGGGTTGAATTTATTGATATCATATAAGAAACAAAAACTGAGAAAATTTTGAAATATTATTTTTTTGTTTTCTTTTGAGACGGAGTCTCACTCTGTCACCCAGGGTGGATGCAGTGTTGTGATCTCGGCTCACTGCAACCTCCACTTCCCAGGTTCAAGCAATTCTCTTGCCTCAACCTCCCGAGTAGCTGGGACTATAGGCACGTGCCACCACACCCAGCTAATTTTTGTATTTTTAGTAGAGACAAGGTTTTGCCATGTTGGTCAGGCTGGCCTTGAACTCCTGACCTCAAGTGATCTGCCCCACCTCGGCCTCCCAAAGTGCTGGGATTACAGGCATGAGCCACCGCACCTGGCCTAAAATATTATTTTAAAATAAAGATAACAAGCCTATTACATATTAACATAATTACCATTTTCATTTTTTAAAACTCTGTTCCCCCAAACAAAAAACCTAATGGGAAATATGGCATTGTATTATCTTAATGTCTGGCTTCTAGAAGACAACCAGACTGTCACATCTGCTTCTACTTTCACTGTTGCAATGTCACATATGTTGCCTCTGGAAGACTTCACTATATATCATGAGAGAATGAATATATATTCTTTTTTAAAAAGATAGAATTATAAATCATAACAAATATGGAAAGTGCACATTAAAGATTTTATTTAACTCACTGAGTTGACGCAATCAAAATTAGTTACGATTGGAACCAAGTGTTTCCAAGGAGAATCCAATTTATGAATGGATACAAAACTTGTCTAGTAACAGGGTAATAATCACTTGTATTCCACTGAGTATTTACATTTCTATGAAAAACAAATCATATCACTTACATTATTATTAGTTTTTTGCAACATAGTTGTAAGATAGTCCAAAGAAAAGTAGAGATAACTTTGATTAGTAAGTGAGGTAGGAACCCTTCTAAATTTGTGTTTTGGCCCATTTTAAGGTCTTTCTCTATTTTTCCTGTCACAAATAATGTGTGGATGCTATGAAACTAGCTTTGACCTCATATGTTCCCTGAAAAGGTAGCAGGGATTCTTAGGGATCCCAAGATGAATTGGGAGAACCACTAGTCTAGGTCAGAAACAGGAAAGCCTTTGATTGGATGAAGAAGGTATCAGGAGACATGATCAAGAAATTATTAAGCTAAATCCAACTCATCTAATGCGAACGGCCTTGCTCCATTATAAAAGTACATTAAGTCTGGGTTTCTTCCTCCTGGAGTCATTCATTGTCAACAATGAAGAGAAGGAGTCAGGTAGCACCGTAAATGTTGGAGGAGCTTAAATTCCTAACCAGGAGTCTGTCCTCTGCATTAGTATTATAAACACTTCTGTATCCTAGGAGAGCCAGCCTAAGTCCCTTTCAGTGGACTTAGGCTGGCTCTCCTAGGATACAGAAGTATTTATAAAACCCATCAAGATTGACCCCTGCTCACTTCCCATCCTCTGCTCCTAGCTCCATAGGCCATGAAGGAGTCACAGGCCCAGCCATATTGGTCCTCTTTTGGTTCCTCAAACACAGAAATTTAATCCCATCTGTCCCTGGCTGTTCCCTCTGCCCAGAGTGCTCATCCTCCGATCTTTACTGAGCATGACCACCCATTCACTTGCTAACTTGTCACTCTGTTTTAATAGGTATTACTACCATTGGACAATTTCTTGTTTGCTCCTGCATTAGCTTTTGGTCTGTCTCCCTTAGCAGCATGTAAATCCCATGGGAGCAAGGTCCTCTTCAGTTGCCTTGTTCACATCCTAAGTTTCTAGAACAATTGCGGTTGCTCAAGAAATTTATATTGATTGAAATACTTCTCCACATATAGAGCTGTAGCCTAAGAACTGTGGTAGACTTGGGGTGGAAAAAATAAAAAGTCAGGCTGGAAAGTGAACCAAGACATTCGTCATCAAGGTGGCTGGGATTGAAAACAGAGCAGCACTCCCCCTCAGTGCTCAAAAGCAGATGAGGCACTCAGCATAGGAAAGGGAAAGACCGAGACAGAGCCAGAGAGTGGTTTTCAGGACTCTGCCTGTCTGCATTGTGACCACTGGCAAGCCGCATAAACATGAAGCTTTACATTTTCTCTGTAAAGTGAACCAGTTGGACCTCTATTCTCTCGGTCCAAATCCAAGAGGTTCTAGGCTTTATTACAGTCTTGGATTTCTTATGGGCCCAACAATTCCCTCTCCCCCACCACCATTTCTGGCTATCCTTACCTTCTGGTAGCATTATCTGGAACGTATTTCAAACAAGGAAGAAAGGAATTCTCTAAGACTGACTGTGGTTTTAAATATCCAGGGACCTGCCTATAACGCAGAATTTGTAGGCTGCTTATTTTGTCCCATTTGAGGAATTCCAGCAAAAAACCTCTACTCTAAAATACTTCCCCTACCCCAATACTCCACCACTAGAGATACTATATTTTTTCTGTTTGTATTTTTCAAAGTAGGTTATATATATTCTGTTGTTTTTGTATAAATAATAAAACTGCTTCTTTAGAAGGAACTATTTTCTCCTCACTATACTCTAAGCGTGTATACTCTGTAGCAACTTTATCTTTTTAAAGAGTTGTTTAGAGTAACCAGTTTCTTGTAAATCTCCAAATTAGATGTATTTGTTTGTTTGTTTTTGAGAAGGGTCTCACTCAGTCACCCAGGCTGCAGTGCAGTGGCATGATCATGGCTCACTGCAGCCTCAACCTCCCCTGCTCAAGTGATCCTCCCGAACACCTCAGCTTCCTAAGTAGCTAGGACTACAGTTTTGTGTCACCATGCTGGCTATTTTTTTACATCTTTTGTAGAGATGGGGTCTCACTATATTGCCCAGACTGCGCTGTAACTCTTGTGCTCAAGTGACCTCCCGTCATAGCCTCCTGAGTAGATAGAACTACAGGCATGTGCCACCATGCCTGGCTAGTTTTTGCTGTTGTTGAAATAGGGTCTCACTATTGTGCTGAGGCTTGTCTGGAACTCCTGAACTCAAGCAATCCTCCCACCTCAGCCTCCCAAAGTGCTGGGATTATAGACGTGAGTCACTGCACTTGACCTCCAAATTAGGTTTAAAACTATTAAAAAAAAAAAAAAAAGGCAAAGAAACCAAACCAACCTTTCTTTCTTTTTTGTTAAATCACTGAAGTTATACATGCTTGTTATAACAAACATCACAGAGACGCATAAAGTAAAAGCTCTCCTCCCACCCCCAACAAACAGGTAACTACTGTTTATACTTTGGAGTGTATCCTTGCAGGCTTTTTGCTCTGCAATTATATATCTAATATGTAAGCTATGCTTTTATTTTTTTCATTTAAGGACTCCATGGGTAAGGGGCCATCAAGCTTATCCTGAATGACTCAGTAAACAGGTAGCAAAAACCCAATGTGATTTCTGTATTTAAGCCCATTCCCAAGCTTAATAAACAAATGTTTACTGGCAGACACTGAGTGATTTTCCTGAGCTTTCTGCTTTGTGTTCTGCCTCATTCTTCCTCCACTCTGTCATTTCAGATCATTAAGGCTTACCTAGACTATTCGCTATACCACCAGCTGGCTGGCTACCAGGGTGTGTGGTTCAAATATGAAGTCATGGCCCTGGAGCAGATCTTCAACCTCCCCCTGAAAGGCGAGGGCATTGAAATTGTGGCATACATCGCCGATACACTGGTCTTCAACAAGCTCATAATGGGACACCTGGACTTGGCCATTGAGTTAGGTAAGGGCTGGCTGGGCAAGATGGGACATGAGGATACAAGGAATGTCCCACAATATATTGGAATTGTTTTCTTCCCAGGCACCCAAACCCATCAGATGTGGGAACTGCTCCAGAATCCCAACCGACACTATCTGTCCCTCTGCAGACTTAGCCAATGTCTCCTTTTGAAAAGCAGGTATTTATCTTAAAGCATTTTCCAAAATTAGGGGGCGGAGGCCATATTATTAAGTGTTCTGGGTTCAACTTCAGCCTGGCCATAGGGTGGGGAAGGGAGTAGAGTTTGCAGTAAGAAAATGTAACTGATAATAGTTGTCCTTTTTTTCCTTTTTTTTCTTTTTTTTAGATAGAGTCTTGCTCTGTTGCCCAGGCTGGAGTACAGTGGTGCGATCTCGGCTCACTGCAACCTCTGCCTTTGGGTTTAAGCAATTCTCCTGCCTCAACCTCCCAAGTAGCTGGGATTACAGGCACATGCCACCACCCTCAGCTAATTTTTGAATTTTTTAGTAGAGATGGGGTTTCACCCTGTTGGCCAGGCTGGTCTTGAACTCCTGATCTCCAAGTCACCCACCCACCTCGGCCTCCCAAAGTGCTGGGATTACAGGCATGAGCCGCTGTACCAGGCCTTGCTTTTTTTATTTTGTTTTGTTTTGTTTTGTTAACAGACTTCTTTCCCATGCATCATCTCTAATCTGCTTGCTGTGGCCAGTGAGTGGAGGGGAGTCAGTCAGCCAGCCCAGCTGTGGAAATCAGGACTCTACTTCTGTCAAGTGGAGATAAAGGGAAAAGTCTTCTAGGGAGGCAAATGGCCAGAAAATAGCAACCAGGACTACAGGTCAAGGCCAACTTGCTCTGACTCTGCTCACCCTAATATAGAGAACCCAGGAAAGAACAATTTGAAACAAGAGCCAATTTGAGATTTAGTTTTGGTCCTGGGTAGGGATGCGTTTGAAGTCTGTTTAAGAGATGTATTTGGTTCTGAATTACTGAGAAGGACCAGGACTAGACCAGGAAGGGACCTTACTGAACCTCATCCTATCCACTGCTTTTTTTGTTCAGTAGCTTTGGGGGTACAAGCGGTTTTCAGTTACATAGATGAATTTTATAGTAGTGAATTCTAAGAGTTTAGTGCACCTGTCACCCCAGCAGTGTACATGTACCCAATATGTAGTCTTTTATCTCTCATTTCCCTCCTCCACTCCATGCTGAGTCCCCAAAGTCCATTATGTCCACTGCTTTTTTCTTTTTTTTTTTTTTTTTTTAGACAGAGTTTCACTCTTTCACCCAGGCTGGAGTGCAGTGGCGCAATCTTGGCTCACTGCAACCTCCACCTTCCAGTTTCAAGCAATTCTCCTGCCTCAACCTCCCAGGTAGGGGGATTACAGGCTCCTGACATCATGCCTGACTAATTTTTGTATTTTAGTAGAGACAGGGTTTCACCATGTTGGCCAGGCTGGTCTCGAACTCCTGACCTCATGATCTGCCTGCCTCAGCCTCCCAAGTGCTGGGATTAACAATATCCACCACTTGTTAATGGCCACTACCTTTTCTTTTCCATAGATACAAGCAATTGATCCAGGTGCTGGGTTATCTGTGGGATCTTTCTGTAACACAGGAACATATCTTGAGCAAGGCATTTTTCTACTTTGTCTGCTTGGACATCATGCTTTATTCTGGTAAGTGTGGGTTTGGAATGTAAAAGAACTTGGGGGTGTGGCACCTGTGCTGGTATGGTGAGGAAGCTGTCAGGCTGGGGCTTTGGCACCACTAGGTTTCTGGCTGGGTGGACATACAGGGCAGGGATAGAGAGAGGCTGGTGGTGTGAACTGAAGCACTGTCTAGCAGGTGCTGAGACTGTAAAGGCACTTCAAGAAGGAGAATAAGTCTGAAGGAACCTGATTGGTATGAGCTGCCAGTTAAACTGTCAGACCAAATTGTACCTAAGTGATAGTGACTATCTTACTATGTGCCTCTTACTAGGGGTTTTTAACTTTCAGCAGGATGTACTTAGAGACTTCATGCTTTAGAATGAAGGACTAGTTTGCTTCAGGTGAGAGTTCTGGGCTGGTAGCTGTTGGTGATTTGGAAAACAAGTTATTTCCTGATAACTTTCAAGTGACATCAGGTAGGTCACTTGAAGTGTACATACTAAACCACAGGAACCAACTTGGGAATTGTTTTCCCCACACGGGATCTTGAAAGGGGATGCAGACATTGCCACCAACAAGGGAAGCATGTGTGGGGGAGACACAGAAGTCCTAGGCTGTACTAAGGCTGGGAAGGATTAGTTTAAACCCCACACCTGCATGGTCAGTACTGTGGAACTGTATTATATATCCATAACACTCTCCAATAGCTGGGACTCAGCAAACACAGGCCAGTCCAGTCGTGAGGTTGTTGCAATCCACAGGACCCTCTGGATTGATACAATGATCAGAGGCTACTCTCCCTGCAGTGGGAATATTCTACTGAGAGCAACTAGGCTAGAAAGATGACCATCCACACCTACCAGCAACTCTCACCCTTTTCTCTCTTGTAGGTTTTGTTTATAGAACATTTGAAGAATGTTTGGAATTCATATACCAATATAAAGACAACAGAATCCTCAAGTTCCAGAGTGGACTCCTCCTGGGACTTTATTCGTCTGTAGCTCTCTGGTAACAATGTGTTGCGTATCACTAAATTCCCAAGGTGAAGATGTTGAGTTCCAAGGAAGAGTTCTTTAAAAATATTTTAGAAAGTATTCATAATTTATACCTGAGAGAGCTTAAAGGTGTCAGAGGATATTTACACTGAAAGATGTGTTAGGGATCAACTAGTTCATCCCCCCTCGGCCAAGGACAGAAAAGTGAGGTTGTCTCAATTGCATTGCATGCAATAAACATTTATCGCAAACATATCATGTTGTGCTGATACAGGGATAAATAAGAAAAGATTGCTTTCTTTGGAGGAGTGCTGGGGTTTGAGGAAGACTAATGAATAGCACCACTCACCCACCCCAGCACCCACTCATATCTAATCACATGGATTGATACAGCCAATGCTGGAAGACACGGCTTATATCTGCACGAAGTGGGCTTCCCAATATTGAGCCCTACAATTGGACTTAACCCACTCAGCAGCAGGTAGTTCTGGAAAACTGTAGATCTACTCACATGGAGGCAGGGCTCTTGTAGCACAGAGATCAGTATCACACTCCCTGTTGGCTTCACTGGCTCTCAAGATGCAGAGAGATACGGACAGAGTTATACTTGCCCAATTCCTCTCCCAATTCACCAGCAAGATCTCTCCTTATCATTGAAGGGGCAAGTGAAGCAGGGAAAGAGTTCTGGTGCTTTGCACCAAATAGAAGCCCCTCACATGGAAGAAACTTCAGGAGTAAGGAAAAGCATTCTCCACATACCCCATTACCTCAATAAGTCTGAGGCTTACTCCCTTTAACCTATTACGTTTTTAACTCAGTTAAGCCTATTGCTACATGTTCATACCCTTAAGGAAGGAGATGAACGCTAAGGTTCTAAAATGGGTCAGAACGGAGCATTCATTACATTACTTCCAAGACTATCCCCAAGATTGAAAATTACCCCCTATTATTTCCCATCTTAATTAAATTATGTGCAACCATATGGTCTATCAGAGGTTTGTGATGAAACTAAGCGACAATATGAAGACATTCCTATATAAAATGCTACAAATTAGAGCAGCTCCAAATCTGAATAGAAATCCACCCCCTCCTCCTTTCTGAGACAGTTTTGCTGTGTCACCCAGGTCGGAGTGCCATAGTGTGATCATGGATCACTGCAGCTTCGCCTTCCTAGGCTCAAGTGATCCTCCCAAACACCTCAGCTTCCCGAGTAGCTGAAACTGCAGGTGCGTACCACCACAGCTGGCTAATTTTAACTTTTTGTAGAGATAGGATTTTGTCATATTTCCCAGGCTGGTCTCCAACTCCTGGGCTCAGGCAATCCTTCTACCTCAGCCTCCCCAAATGCTGGGGTTACAGGCATGAGCCACTCACCTGGCCAGAAATCCCCTTATTATAAAATTAATGGGGAGAAATTAAAATCCAAAAATTAATTACTCTTGCCAATTAAAGTTCAAAATCAAACAACTTACCAATGTGAGTTAAAGGTCAAGGAATCTAAAGTTCAAACATCATCCAAATTTCTTGTCTATCTCAGCTGGAGAGTTCTTTCAACATCTGTGTCCTAGGCCAATGTTGCTCAGAATTTAGTGGGCTAAAAATCACCTGGAGAGCTTGTTAACGCAGAGATGCCTCACCCCCAGAGCCTGTCTGATTCAGTATACCTGGGCTGAACCAGAGAACCTGCATTAATGAGAACGCGCATTAATGAGAACCCAGGTGATACTGATGATGCCAGTCCGTGAACCACATTTTCGAGCAGTACTGTCCTAAATAATCTCTCTTGGGTATTGGAGCAATTTCTTCAAGTCCCAGATCTACAGTTTCAAGTGTCTGATCTCCCTTACTTTTTAATATAAAAAGTCAAAGAGTTCAGCGGTGGCTAATATTGCCTGGGTGTTTCCAAGGATTCTATTCATCTCAAGTCATCAAAAAAAAAAAAAATCTATCATTTCCTTGCTCTGCATCACATAATTTCCTGCTTTTTTAGGGAGAGTGAAGCCGGGGTAGGCAGGAGGCACACTTCCAGAGACCCAGGTACAGGAAGCTGCACATCCAGAGAGAGCCATTTCAGAAAGCCAGCCTATTCCACAGGTGATACTGATTTTTCTCATTCCTTTGTGGTAATGCAGGTATGCCAGATGTCAGGAATGGGACAATTTTTACATATTTTCCAGTAGAGCTAAAAATCTGTTGCCAAGAAGAACCATAACACTTACTTACTATGAAGGAATGTCTAGGTACATGGAGGGGCAAGTTCTTCACCTTCAAAAGCAAATCAAAGAACAGTCAGAGAATGCCCATGCTAATGGAAAGGAGCTACTCAAGGTGAGGCCTACTCTCCAGTTTCCAGTGTAAAATATGCCTTAAATGGATCTCTATCTACTTCCTATGCTAATTATTTTCTCATTATAGAATTCATACATGTTTTTTTTTCTTTTTTTTTTTACAAAAATTCTTTTTTTTTCTTTTTTTTTTTTAAGACGGGGTTTCACCATGTTGGCCAGGCTGGTCTTGAACTCCTGACCTCAGGTGATCCACCCGCCTTGGCCTCCAAAGTGCTTGGATTACAAGGCATACCCAGGAGGTGGAGGTTGCTTTATCACAGCGATGGCAATAAGATCATTTAGAAAAGTTTTATCCGAGAATAATTAGACCACGTAATGGTATATCTATAAGATAAAATACCATGCTTCCTTTTAAATTGTGATGTGAAAAACAATTTAATGACAGAAAATTATACATAATATGCTTAATAGCAAATTACAAAATACAGAAACGTGCATGCACGCACAGAAAAATACTTGAAAAGTGGGATCTCAATATACAAAAAGTGCTTATCTCTGAGTAGTAAAGTTATGGACAATTTATATTTTCTTTCTTACTTTGGGGAAGTGCCTTCAAAAACGTCTGTTATAAACATGTATGAATTCTGCGGCCGGGCGTGGTGGCTCACTGCAACCTCCACCTCCTGGGTATGCCTTGTAATTTTTCTTGATAGCCAGACATGATGTACCAGATAAAGAGACTTTGTCTAAATAGGTCTTTAGTAATGTGATGGTGGGTGTGAGGCGAGGGAACACATTCTACAGTCCTGTGATTAGGTCTCAGTCTTTTAGTGAGCCTACTCCTCTGGACTAAGAACTTCACAAGTGCTTTTCATTCCCCCTCTTCCTTAGTGGGACCCAATGGCTAGATCTGGCTTTAGTTGGGTATTCATCTCCCCCCAAGATCGGTTAGGATCTATTAAAACCCCTGGAGGGTAGGCTCTGGTTACATAGTTTCTCCTGAGGGCAAACCTCGTTAAGAAGAATGGAGTATTCTGGCATATTTCAAAATAGTTCCTTTCCTCTTCCTCTGCTGAAAGAATGAGGGATTTTTTTTTCTTCCAGTATTTACTGAGAGATCCTGGTTGAGCTTCTGGAGGTAAAACACACAAAACTGTGGGGGCTCACCTGAAGGTGTTTGGGGTTTTTTATGTCTAAATTTTTTTTTTTTTGGGAGACAGAGTCTCACTCTGTTGCCCAGGCTGGAGTGCAATGGCACTATCTTGGCTCACTGCAACCTACACCTTGTGGGTTCAAGCGATTCTCGTGCCTCAGCCTCCTAAGTAGCTGGGATTACAGGTGTCTGCTATCATGCCTAGCTAATTTTTGTATTTTTGTAGAGATGGGGTTTCACCATGTTGGCCAGGCTGGTCTTGAACTCCTGACATCAGTGATCTGCTCACCTCGGCCTCCCAAATTGTTGGGATTACAGGCATGAGCCACGGCGCCCAGCCTTATTTTTTTTATTGTCATCCAAATACACACAGCATAAAACTTAACATCTTAATCATGTGTAAGTATGCAGTTCAGTGGTATTAAATACATTTATAATGTGTATCCATCTCTGCCCTCCATCTCCGTAACTGTCTTCATCTTGTAAAATAGAAACTCTATACCCATTAATTGTATGTTTGTTAGATCTAGTTGGTTTATTGTGTTGTCCAAGACCACTATGTCTTATCTTTTGTAAAATTGTTCTATCCATTATTGTTAGTGAAGTCTCCAACTATTCTAGAATAGTTCCATTATAGAACTATTATAGAACTGTCTATTTCGACCTACATAATAGAACTATTACAGAACTATTTCTACCTTCAATTTTGTCAGTTTTTGCTTCACATATATTGATGATCTTATTAGATATATAAATATTTATAGTTGTTATATCTTTTTGCTGTATTAGAACTTTTATTAATATATAATATTATTTGCTTCTTGTAGGATTTTTCTGATTTAAAGTTTATTTTGACTGACATTTATAGCCACTCTTATTCTCTTTGGGTTACTATTTGTATGAATCTTTTTCTATCTTTTCACTGTCCATCTATTTGTGTCTTTGGATCTAAAGTTAGTCTCTTTTAGTATGTAATTAAATCATGTTTTTTTAAAAATCCATTCTGCCAATTTGGTTTTATTTTTGAGAGTTTATTCAATTACATTTGAAGTAATTACTGATAAACAGAGAATTGCTTGTATCATTTTGCCATTTGTTTTCAATATGCCTTCCAGCTTTTTTGTTCCTCATTTCCTGAACTACTATCTTCTTTGCATTTAATTTTTCATAGTGAAACATTTAAGTTCTTTCCCCATTTTCTTTTGTATAGATTCTACAGCTATTTTCCTTATGGTTACCATGAGGATTACATTTAGCATCCTAAAGTTAACTTCAGTAACACACACAAAACTCTGCTCCTTTAAATAGCTTCCCACCGCTTTTGGTTGTTGACCTCACAGAATTACATTTTTATACATTGTGTCTCCCAAAACATAAATGAATAATCATTTTAAATGATTATTTTCTTGAACTATGTAGAAAACAAAATGTGGAGTCACAATCCACAGTTACAATAATACTAGCTTTTGAGCTAGTAATTTCTCCCTCATCTTTGAAGGACACTTGCTAGATACAAGACTCTTGGTTGATGGGATTTTTTTCTTTTAACACTTTGAATATATTGGCCCACTGCCTTCTGACCTCTAAATCTTCTGATAAGGAATCTGCTGGTAATGTTATTGAAGATGTCTTGTATGTGATTTGTTGCTTCTCTCACTGCTTTCAAGATTTCGTGTCTTTTGCTTTCAAAAGTGATTATAATGTGTCTTAGTGTGGATCTCTTCAAGTTTATCTTACTTGGAGTTTGTTGAGCTTTTGGGGTGTTTATATTTATATCTTTTATCAAATTTGGAAAGTTTTCAACCATTATTTCTTCAAATATTCTTTCTAGCTCTTTCTCTCTCTCTTCTTCAGGGACTTCCACAATGCATTTATTGGTTCACTTGTTGGTGTTCCACAAGTCCCTTAGACTCTGTTAACTTTTCTTCAATCTTTTTTCTTTCTGTTCCTCAGATTCAATAATTCCCATTATCATACCTTCAAGTTTGCTGCCTGTTTAACTTTGCCTTTGAATCCCTCTAGTGATTTTTCAATTTTAGTTATCGTTCTTTTCACCTCCAGAATTTCTTTTTGGGGTGGAGAGAAAAGTAAAGTTGGTGGTGGGGGGGGGGGGGGAGGGCAACAGCCCTTTAAATCCCCTGGAAGTCACTTCAGCTGGAGAGGGAGGGGCTTGCAATGATAGGGGAGAAGTACAGCAATGGCTGCCTACCTCCTTGTCTCTACCTCTTCCATCAGAAGCAGCAATTGGTGATCACAGCACCAATCCCTGATATCTCACACAGGGTTCTTTTTGCCCACCCTTGTTCCCACAAGTTGTGTGCAGGTTCTTCAGGAGCATGTGCACAACTGTCTGCCACAGGTTTTGAGGTAGGGGGACAGGCAGCTGTGCTAAGAGCTGAAACTGAAATAAACCTCAGTTTACCATCCAAGTCTTCCTCTGGCATTTACAAGTCTTCAGTAGACTCCAGAGTTCTAAAATAGTTACATTCTGATGGATTCTCCTAGTGTAATGATAGTCTAGGTGAGTATACAGATAGTTGGTACTTCCTATCTGCCATCTTTCCAGAATCATCTTCTCCATAGAGTTTTTAATTCCCAGACCTGTCCACTCTGAGTTTGTAGCAATTCATTAATTACAGTTCAGGTTTTCCTAGCCTGGCACTGATTCCCACAGTGGTTTCCACTTGTGAATCTCTGTCTGTCTCTACAGTCTTTGGAGCAGCAGTTTGCCCCGTGTTCTCACTTCTCTTATGGATCCAAGAACAGTTGTTGATCTTTCAGTCTATTCAGCTTTTTACTTGATTCTAGGACTAAGTGGTTACTTTCAAGCTCCTTACATGCAGAAGTGGCCAATTTTTTTCCTAATTGTTCAACCATTAACTTGTACTGCTTTAATAATCATAATCATCAAAATTATTATTTTTTTCTTTAAGATGGAGTCTCACTCTGTCACGCAGGCTGGAATGCAGTGGCACAATCTTGGCTAACTGCAACCTCTGCCTCCCATGGTCAAGCGATTCTCCTGCCTCAGCCTCCCAAGTAGCTGGGATTACAGGTGTGCACCACCACAACCAGCTAATTTTTGTATTTTTAGTAGAGATGGGGTTTCACCATGTTGGTCAGGCTTGTCTCGAACTCCTGACCTCAGGTGATCCACCCGCCTCAGCCTCCCAACGTGCTGAGATTACAGGCGTGAGCCACTGCGCCTGGCCATCAAAATAATTTTTTTAAAAAAAGTTATTGCAGAGAAGCAATGATGGGATCTCTCATGTCAATTCCTGATCTCAGTGGACCATGGGGGCTACTCCACCTGACATTTATTATCTCCAATACCTACTATGTATGTCTCTATAATGTATTTTCTCACTTGATTGCTTAAATCCTTGAAATGTTCCCAAATCATCTGTGAAGGAAATAACTTACAGTCAAGGACCCTGTTTGATACTAATATACTGTTGTGGTTTTTTCTTCAGAACTTGGAGAATCTGGTGGATCAAAATACCACTGGCCCTGTCTTTTACCCAAGGCTCTACCACCTGATGGCTTACATCTGTATATTAATGGGAGATGGGCAGAACTGTCGCCTCTTTCTGAACACAGCCTTGCAGCACTCTGAAACACAAGGGAATGTGCTGGAGAAATGCTGGCTGCAAATGAGCAAAGTATGTATCATCAGCTACAAGCTGGGGTGGGGGATGCTCACCCATATAAAGAAGCCCCAGAAGCCCACTGCCTGGTTAGGTTTCACCAGGCACGGAAGGGCATTGTCTTAGTCTGTCCAGGCTGCGGTAACAAAATATCTTAGACTGGGTCATTGATAAACAATAGAAAATTACTGCACAGTTTTGGAAGCTGGAAGTCCAAGATCAAGGCACTGGAGATTCGATATCTGGTGAGTGTCCATTCCTCACAAATGGTGCCTTTTGCTGTGTCCTTGCATGTCAAAAGGATGGAAAAGGAAATTTGCTCCTTCCAGCCTTTTTATAAGGATGCTAATTCTATCCATGAGGGCAGAGCCCTCATGATCTAATTACCTCCCAAAGACCCACCTCCTAATACCATCACCGTGGGGGTTAATTTGCAACATAAGAATTTCAAAGGATGCCAACATTCAGACCATAGCAATCACCATAGGCCTTTCTGGATTCTTACCAGAACAGGTGAAGTGCCCAGGTAGCTCAGGTTTGTGAGCTTCCTCTCCCCTTTAAGTTCTCATGGACTCTCTTCCTCATCCAAATCCCCCTTAAGCATGCCCTCTCTCTGCCCTTCTCTGTGGCCACTTTCCACTTTGTGTTACATCTGTCTGCGTGTCTTTCCTCTCCTTGAGAATATGAACTCTTTGAAAGCAAAAACCATACTTAGTGCCTAGCACGGAGCCTTATATTCAGCTTTGCTGAATAAGTGAATGAATGTATGAGTATGTGTGTTTATTTAAAGAGGGATGTGTCAGTATCCTAGTTTGGACAGCAAGATTCATTTTTGTCTGTGGGTTCACATGGTTTTGAAAGCTCAAGGACAGTTTGCCTTATCTGGTATTGGACTAACCCTGATTACAAAAGTCAAGGAGTGCTAATGATTTCTTCTGTTTCCCTCCTCTCAGGAATGCTGGTACTCAACCTCTGAGTTAAAAGAAGACCAATGGCTTCAGACGATCTTGAGTCTCCCATCATGGGAAAAAATTGTAACAGGCAGGGTAAACATTCAGGGTATTCAAAAAAACAAATTCCTGATGAGAGCTGATATCGTGGACAATCATTTCTAACATGTCAAAGAAAAAAGATTTTAGTAAGTACTATGTCCTTGTGATGATCTATTATTAACCTTTCTCTGTGGCTGGCCCCCTCCAGGTTCCTACATAAGCTCTTCTGTTCCAGGCACAGACCAGACGTGTTGATTTCTTCTCTTTCTGGTCAAAAAGGGTCAGGAGTGTCATGCTTTACTTCCTCCTAACATTACAAAAATTGCCCTTACCATTCATGTTGTTTTAGCTTGATCTATTTCAGCCCACGCAAAGTTGTATCATATGAGAAGTTATTAATCTCAAGATGGTATAACATCATGTGTTGCAACAGACATATTTCTAGTTAGTATATTAACTGAAAATATGTATTTTTAAATATCCAGTTGTTAAGTCTTTTGGAGGTAGCACAGTATTACAAATGGCAAACATTTGTCATGGTCTATAAAGACAGAATAAGAAAAGATACATGTTTGTAGGACCTGGCTGCAGCTTCCAAAGCCAGGGTGATGTCTTAGCACCTCTCACCATGTGCATCAAATATCAAATCAATTTTTAACATCAGATAAATATGTTTAATACAAAATAATGATCAAGTTTTAAAAATTAACATATTAATAATTTTTATGTGGGTATCTTTTACATATTTAGAGTTTGCATTTTTTTTTATGTTTAAGAAATAACATTCATCTTCATCATTTCCCAGATGCAAAAGCAAAGCTGTGCATTTTTTCTCCTGGTAACATAACTGAGTTCCACAAAGGAGGTTGGACAGACTCAGATGGTACCACGAGGTTAACCACAGAGCCCTGCTGGCCTGGCATGGAGGGGAAGAGCTCCAAGCTAAGAAATCAGAACATAAGGTTCGAACATAAGCTCTGCCATAGACACACTTGATTCCTGCCTGATACTTTTGTGAGTATTGAATAAAATAGTGAAGGTTAAAAAGTGTTGAAAATTACAATGTGCCATACAAATAGAAAGAAACTAATATTAGACAGATGACTGATTTTAAAATAAACACATCAAATACTAAACTTTGATTAAGTATTATCTCCTTCAAAGCTCTCATCGTGGAAGCTGCATGCTCTCCCCATGCTGCAACATGGAAATCCCTTGCTTTCTAATTGCCTTATTTTGTACTTTATTCCTTCTCTCACTTACTCATTTTACTACTAACATTTTCCAACTTATTACCGTGTACTAATCCCTGATTAAGTACTGGAGATTAAGATATAAAAACATGAGGGACACAATTCTTGACCTCAGCAAGCTCACTTGTCCAATAGATGAAACAGATGCACACATAAACCTCACTGAGCCCGTTCTACAGAGCTGTGTTCAAATCCTGCATGGTGGAAGGAATGACACATACAAAACCTGGACATCTCGAAGACTCAGCTGAACTGCCTCTGAGTTCAGATTTATTTCGATTACATTGTCATAATAAGCTAATGCCTTAATCATAACAATTCCTTACATTCGTACAACTCTTTATAGATATAAAGAGTTCTAGGGACCTGCTCTTATCTTTTCCCTGCAAACCCTGAATGGTGAGAATGGCAGATACTTTGGCTTGCCTGAGAGTATCTGGCCAGTAAATGGCTGAACTCGAGCCTAAATCCAGAAATTGTGTGCCCTTGTCCAAGCGTATTCAAATCCGCTTTTCTGGCTCTCTGTCTGGGCTTCTGCAAACCATCAGGAAACAGTGTTTTCTGTCTTAAAATCGTTTTGACCATCTAAAGATTCAAGTTCCCTTTAGCTTCCACAAAATGAACGTAGTTCTACTCTTTGGAATCATACAGAATAAATTTAAACTTGTTCCTCGCTGACCCCTTCAAAGCCTTGAACATACCTCTCGTGGTTCTCTTGAGCCTTCTCCAAGCTAAATATCTCTGGTTCCTTCTGCTGCTTCTACCATCTCCTTGTTTTCGGTTCTCTCAGTATCCTGGTGACTTGTCTCTGAATATATTCACATTTATTTTTATTCCACTTGTATATGAGCTATAGAATGGCCAATTTGGAATATGAGAGGACTCCTACTTCTTTTGTTCTACCTGGAAGAGTCCTAGTAGAGCCACTTATGCGTCTTCACTTTTTTTTTTTTTTTGGAGACGGAGTCTCGCTGTCACCTAGGCTGGAGTGCAGTGGTGAGATCTCAGCTCACAGCAACCTCCACCTCCCAGGTTCAATAGATTCTCCTGCCTCAGCCTCCGGAGTAACTGGGACTACAGGTGTGCTAATTTTTGTATTTTTAGTAGAGATGGCGTTTCACCATGTTGGTCAGGCTAGTCTTGAACTCCTGACCTCGTGATCTGCCCGCCTCAGCCTCCCAAAGTGCTGGGACTACAGCTGTGAGCCACCACACCCGGCCACACCTTCACTTTTTTGGCAGCCATTTTTGGAGTCATTGTGGACTTATTCGAATTATCTGGAAGACAATCCCAAGTTGGCTACTTAACTATCTGTGCCTTAGTTTCCTCATCTGTAAGTGGAAATAATAGTACCTACTGCATGGAGTTTTGTCGGTTTTTTTTTTTTTTTTTTTTAGAATTACAATGAAAAACACTGCCTAGGACTGGGTGCAGTGTCTCACGACTGTAATTTCAGCACTTTGGGAGGTTGAGGCCAGTGGATTGCTTGAGCTCAGGAGTTCAAGACCAGCCTGGGCAACACGATGAAACCCTGACTCTACCAAAAAAATACAAAAGTTAACTGGTTGTGGCGGCACATGCCTACAGTCCCAGCTACTTGGGAGGCTGAGGTGGGACGATGCTTGAACCTGGGAGATGGAGGTTGCAGTGAGCAGAGACTGCGCTATTGCACTCCAGCCTGGGCACAGAGTGAGAACGTCTCAAAAAATTTTAAAAAAACACTGCCTGGTATACAGAAGGAGATCAATAAGTATTAGCCTTTAATACTGTCCCATGTATTCTAACAAGTTCTCCCTATCCTGTACTTAGTTTTTTTTACTTTAAAGAGAACAGACGGTGCAGACAGGAAGCAAGCCCATTGTGGTCCGCTGTTAGCCAGTGAGAGAGAAGTAAACTAAAACATGTGTCTAAATGCTGATGGGCAAAGGAAAGTAGGCCTTTGGGCACTCTCTCTGGATGGTGGCCTTTATCTCTAGCATATGCCTTCCTTATTGGGTTATACTTGTTCCTTCTCTTGAAATATCCTGCTCCCTGTGTTAAGCCTTCCTGGTGGTAACTGCAGGCAGTGATCACAATAGAGTCAAGTCATCACCTTGGAGTTTAGCATCCTCTGGTTGCCGCTCTGCATTGCTTGACCATAGACTCAGGGGACAGTACGCTGGGGTTCTGCCCCTACCACCTGAATCTGGTTCATACTCAGCTGCCCTACAGCTGCTGAAAGTGTGAGTCCCACCCCCTGTGCCCTTTGTGAACTGCAGGCAAGTATTCATATTTCCTGTAACTCAACACCACCAGGCTTCCCTGTGATTTTGATTCTATGGGTAGATAGTGCTAATGAGTGTGAGGATTTCTGAAACTAATCATTTATCTCCCAAATTACTAAAAAACTAAAGCATACCACACACCTATGAGAATGGCCAAAATCTAAAACACCAAATACTGGCAAGGGCATGGAGTGACAGGAACTCTCACTCATAGCTGCGGGGAATGTGAAGTGGTGCAGCCACTTTGGAAGACAGTTTTACAGTTTCTTACCAAACCAGACATACTCTTACCATACAATTCAGCAGTTGTGCTTTTTGGCATGTACCCAAATGAACTGAAAACTGATATCCACACAAAACCCTGCACAGCAACGTTTATAGCAACTTTATAGCTACTGAAACTTGGAAGCCACCAAGATGTCCCTTAGTAATCAAATGGATAAACTGTGGTCAATCCAGATAATGGAATGTTATTCAGCACTAAAAAGAAATCAGCTATCAAGCCATGAAAAGACAGAGAAGAACCTTAAATGCACATTACTGAGTGAAAGGAGCCAGTCTGAAAAGGCTACATGCTCTATGTTTCCAACGATATGACATTCCGGAAAAGGCAAAACTATGGAGACGGTGGTTGCCAGAGGGGTGGGAAGAGGAGAGATGAACAGGAGGAACATAGGGGATTTTTAGGGTAGTGAAATGATTTCGAAGAGGGATACACATCATTATACATCTGTTCAAACCCTAGAATGTATAGCAGCAGAGTGACTTATTTATTTATATAATTACTTATTTTTGAGACAGAGTCTTGCTCTGTCGCCAGGCTGTAGTGCAATGGCGCAACCTCGGCTCACTGCAACCTCTGCCTCCTGGGTTCATGCGATTCTCCTACCTCAGCCTCCTGAGTAGCTGGGATTACAGGCGCACACCACCACATCCGGCTAATTTTTTGTATTTTTAGTACAGACGGGGTTTCACTATGTTGGCCAAATTGGCCTCCAACCCCTGCCCTCAAGATCCGCCCGCCTTGGCCTCCCAAAGTGCTGGGAAGCAGAGTGACTCTTAATATAAACTATGGACTTTGGGTCAAAATGCTGTGTCAATGTGGATTCATCAATTGTAACAAACGTACCACTCTGGTAGGAAATGCTGTTAGCAGGTGAGGTTGTAAGTATGTAGGATCAGGGGGAATATGGAAATTCTCTACCTTTCACTTAATTTTGCTATGAGTTTAAAACTGCTCCATAAACAAAGTTTATTAATTAAAAAAATACCTAAGACATATGTTGACCAGCTCCCTTTCCCTCCACAGAGCTAGGCTGCCTCATTCCCCAGTGCTTCCCCTGCCCTGGAAGTGCAGTGATGAGAACCGGTTTTAAAAAAAAAAAAAGAGGAGAGGGGGAGGGGATGAGAGAGGGGGGAGGGGAGAAGAGGGGAGGAGAGAGGGAGGAGGAGAGGGAGAGGGGGAGGAGGGAGGAGGAGGAGGGGGAGGGATAGGGAGGGAGGGAGGGGGAGGGAGGAAAAGGGGACGAGAGGAGAGGGGGAGGGATGGGGAGAGGAGAAAATAGAGGAGGGGGGAGGAGGAGGAGAGAAGAGAGAAAGGAAAAAGCAAGATAAGACTATACTGCAGTTTGAAGGTTGTAAGTTCCATGTGCCTGAATCCAGAGGAGCGTGCGTCAGGTTTTACAGGAAGCCTGTACTTGGTTCCGGTTCTGACTATCCCACAAACCAGTTACGTGATCTTGGGCAAGTCCCTTTTTCATCAGTTTCCTATCTCTAAACTAAGCAAGTTGTGATAAAATCCCTTTCCTCCCCCGTCTGGCTGTGATTCAGCCTCCTAACAACAGGATGGGTGTGGGGGAACCTGCTCTTGGCCAGCAGGTGGCAGCACTGGCTCCTTACTGTGGCTGCTGCCAACGAACTATTTCTGGTCACGCTCTGGAGGCTTTATCTTCAGACCTGCAGCTTCAGCACTTAGCACCACTGCCGCGCCCCTCCTTACCTACAGGAAGCTTCCAGCATGACGTCCTTGGGGCATCCTGGATAGAATTATTTTTAGGAGAAGGCAGACATGCAGACATAAATAATCCACGAAGGCTTCAGGAACAGGAATGAAAAAGTTGATGATCTTTAAAAAATATATTTTTTTATTTTTGTCACGAGCCCCATGTCTGTCAACTCAAGGGTCAGGGTATTGTTTTCATTCTCTATTTTTTTTTCGCACTAAGCCCAGTGTGCCTGCACAAACAGTAAGTCTTCAGAAAGTGTAAATTAATAAGTGCCTTAAATAATATTTTTTCTCTTTTTCTTTCTTTTTTTTGAGACGGAGTCTCGCTCTGTCGCCCAGCCTAGGCTGGAGTGCAATGGCACAATCTCGGCTCACTGCAACCTCTGCCTCCCGGGTTCAAGCAGTTCTCCTGCCTCAGCCTCCCGAGTAGCTGGGATTAGATGGCCGCCTGCTAATTTTTGTATTTTAGTAGAGACGGGGTTTCACCATGTTGGCCAGGCTGGTCTCCAACTCCTCAGCTCAGGTGATCCTCCCGCCTCGGCCTCCCAAAGTGCTGGGATTACAGGTGTGAGCCCCTGCACCCCGACAATAATATTTTCATTTGATCATTTCAAGCTAATTCTTACAGACTACCTTAGAAGTCGGAACCTAATATTTATGGAATGAGTAAACTATATGGAGATAAACAAAAATTACTTAACATCAACTATATGAGTCAGGCTCTGCACTAGGGTTACAATGACAAGTAAGAAACACTCTGCATGGTGGTTACCAAAATGCACCTGGGACCTTACTGGATTGGATCCAGTTGCTACTTCTTTGTGCCCTTGTATAAGTTATTTAACCTCTGTGTTTTATTTCCCTTGTTTGTAAAATGGGGATAATAATAGTGTCCGCCTCATAAGTTCGTTGTGGGTTAAGGCTCATAAGGTTTGGCTCTGCATCCCCACCTAAATCTCATCTCGGGTTGTGATCCGTAGTGTTGGGGGGAGGGGACAGTGAGAGCTGATTGCATCATGGGGGCAGGCTTTCCCTATGCTGTTTAAACCACAAGATATGATGGTTTAAATATGTTGGCACCTCCCCCCCTCACTCTGTCTCTCTTGCTCTTCCGTGGTAAGAAGGTGCTTGCATCCTCTTCGCCTTCCGCTATAAGTTTCCTGAGGTCTCCCAGTCATGCTTCCTGTTAAGCCTGTGGAACTGAGTCAATTAAACCTTTTTTCTTCTAAATTACCCAGTCTCAGGTAGTTTTTAATAGCAGTGTGAGAATGGATTAATACAACAGGTAAAGCACTCAGAATCCTGCTGGGAGAACAGATCATTAAAACACAAAGCTATGAAGGGGCCTGGCAGGCACCCTAACCTGGCTTTAGAAGGCTGGAGAAAGCTTCCTGAAATAGGACTCAGCCAGGTGAAGAGCTTTACAGGTTTGGGACACAGCGTTTGGGCTGGAGAAGTTTTGGAGCCTGGGTCCTCCCACTTGGTCTGGCTGGAGCTCTCCTCAGCAAGGGGAGGTGCATATGATGACTGGAGGGGGAGCAGCAGCTGCATGCCCTCAGGCCTTATGTGCCAGGTGGTAGGGTTTAGGACCTTATCCTGCCAGCTGTAGGAGGCACTGAATGTCTTTCCTAAGGAAGTACATGGACCACATTTCTGTTTAGAAAGACCACCACTCTTGGCCAGGCATGGTGGCTCACATCTATAACCCCAGCATTTGGAAGGCTGAGGCAGAAGGATTGCTTGAGGCCAGAAGTTAGTGACCAGTCTGGACAACATAGTGAGGCCCCAACCCTTTCATTTAAAAAAAAAAAAAAAAAGTAGAAGGACCATCACTGTTTATTGAGAATGGGTTAGAAAACAGCTGAGTCAAGATGAAGACTGGAAGACAGCTGCTGTTGCAAGCTTGGAATTAGGGTGGCCTGCAAGAAAGAAGTGTCAGTGGAGAGAGATGAGTGCGTTGATTTGACAGATAATGGAGGAGGAAGAACATATGGAAATCAGAGATGGGCTTTTCAAGGACGTTGCTCAAAATTAACAAATACATTCACAGAGGCTAAGGACTGAACAATTTCAAGCATTTGCATGGTTCTCATTACTTGCTAAATGGACTGTTAACATTTGTCCCTCCTGCTGCACTCCAAAGCCCAGCCTTTCACCCCCACCTTTCCCCATCACCTGCTCATGAAGTTTCCCAACTGTTAATGGTACCAGCCCCTGCCGTCATGACTTCTCTCTTCGGTCCCAGAGGCAGTCATGTTTTGCCAATGCTCCTGAACATCTTCCTACATATTTCTTCCACTCCTCTTACCCTCTTATTCCTACTGCTGCTGAAAATCCAGTTCCTTCTTCTCTGACTGAGCTCTGGAATGGCTACATAATTAATTGGTCTCTCGAGTTCAGATTCCCATCTGATTTCAGATTTTCAGTCATTGGTAGGATAAGCTTGCTAAAATACCAAGCCCCACTTATTACTCTACTTCAAATCTGGCCTTCAGGATACATACCAATTTCTTACCCTGAAAGCTGGGCTTTTAATGCCTGGCTCAACCCAAATCCCCGCTGCAACCACACAGGCCCCACTCTCCTACCCTGAACCCTTGTGACTCGTTGCTCCAGCTGGAATATCTTTGTGAGAGTCTTTCACATGATTCTGCCTCAAAGCACCTGCTTCTGACTGCTACAGGTTGGGTTTATGAGTTGGTCCTTGCTGTTCCCCCAGGCTCTTCCAGGACTGCCACTGTTTGGGGCTGTCTCCTCTCTGAGTTCATCAATGGCAGGATTCTGTTGCTCTCACCTTTATTTTTTATTTATTTTTATTTTTTGGAGACAGGGTCTCATTTTGTTGCCCAGGCTAAGGTGCAGTGGCACAATGATCATAGCTCACTGCAGCCTTGATCTCCCAGGCTCAAGTGATCCTCCCATATCACCCTCCCACCCACCCCCCGCCCCCACACCAACACCCATGATCCCCGAGTAGCTGGGGCTAATTTTTAATTTTTTTTCTAGAGATAGAGGTCTCATTATGTATCCCAGGCTGGTATCAAACTCCTGGGCTCAAGCAATCCTCCCACTTCAGCTTCTCAAAGTGCTGGGATTACAGGCATGAGCCACCATGCCCAGGACCAGCCCTCATCTTTATATCCCAGAACATGGCATAAAGTCAAGGCTTAAAAAACCTTCGGCAAGCTCTGTCTTATTTTCAGATGCATTGTAGCACTTTGCAATGTGTGAGACATCATAGGCTATAAATTATATTGAGTGAGTAAAGAGTGTATGCTGTCTACTCACTACAAAGTGTCAGCTACCAGACCACTGCTGTGAGGGGTACTCCCATCCCCAGCCTCCGCACCTCCATACCATGAAAAATAAAAGGATATGGAGGACTCTGTGAGCTTGTGTGCATGTAACCTGATACAACTATCTAAAACGTTGCCAACCCCTGCTTGGTCTGCACCAGTGTCATCCAATAGAACTTTCTGCAATGAACGAAATATTCTGTATCTGCACTGATCAATATGGTAGTCACAAGAGGCACATGTAGCTACTGAACACTTGCAGTGTGGTTAGTGTGACAAAAGATATAAATTTTAAATGTTATCAATTTTAATTAAATTTAGCTGGGTACGGTGGCTCATGCCTGTAATCCCAGCACTTTTTTTTTTTCTGTGAGATGGGGTCTCAGTCACCCAGGCTTGAGAGCAGTGGCACAATCACAGCTCACTACCACTTCCACTTCCCAGGCTGAAGCAGTCCTCCAAGTAGTCCTCCCTCCTCAGCATCCTGAATAGCTGGGACTACAAGCGTGTGCCACCTTACCTGGCTAATTTTTTGTAGAGATGGTATCACTGTGGCAGGCCAGGTCTCACTAACGCAGGCCCCCATTACAACTGTCCTAGCACTGACTGAGTAGCTAGGTTAAACATAAAAAGCTGATTGAGCCAGTACCCTTATACAAAGGCCGGTATTTAAGAGCCCACCAAGAGTTTTGCCTAGGCTTTTCCTGGGCCTTGAAGCATAACAAGATAATGAAGGAATTCTTAACAGGACCCTTTTAGGATTAAACAAGTTTTATTGGGGGTCTGAAGAAATTCTCCAGGCCTTCATAAACAAGTTTATTAGGATCTAAAGGAACTCCCCCAAACCTTTATGATTTAATAGGAGACAAGATAAGGATAATCACCCCAGCACTTAAACACCTATTTAGAATAAGTGAATTTAATGAGGTTCCAGAAGAAGGTCTTCAGGACTCAGAGCTTACAGATTAAAATAAGTTAATCACTTATGTCTTTAGATGAATGCACACTTACACATAGACATATAGCTTAGAAGGTATATAAGTTCAGGAAAACTCTTAATTTTGAGTTGGTCTGGTGGTAATTTCTAGGCCTTCTCCCTGTAACTGGTTACAGAAATAAAAACTGTCTTCCTCCCCAGTTCATCTACATCTCATTATTGGGCTGTGAGAAATAGCAGCCCGACCCTCAGTTTGGTCTGGGAACATCACCATGTTGTCCAGGCTAATCCCAGCAACTTTAGGAGGTTGAGGCAGGAGGACTGATTGAGTCCAGAAGCTCAAGACCAGCCTGGGCAACACAGCAAGATCCAGTCCCTACAAAAAATTAACTAAAAAAAATTAGCCAGGCGCAATGGTGAGCACCTGTAGTCCCAGCTCCTCAGGAGGCTGAGGCGGAGGACTGCTTGAACCCAGCAGTTTGAGGCTGTAGTGAGCTGTGATTGTACCACAGCACTCCAGCGTGGGCAACAGAACAAGACCCTGTCTAAAAAAAAAACACCACCACCTCAATGACCACATGTAGCCAGTGAGTGCCACAGGTCTCTGCCTATCTGCATTAACCTTAACATGCCAAAACAGAACCAATGAAGGTTGAACTGACATGTTTCTGTAGCACAGAATGATATCAACTTGGATGAGAAAGGAGTTACTAATATGTAAGAGAAAATGTATCAGGCTGGAGAGGCAAACCCTTTTATCAATATGTAGTTATCCAATTCTTGTGATTCCAGGATGTCAAATTAGTGCTAACAGATTAGATGTTAGTCTAATGCACAGGTCCTACACTGGCTAAGCTGCTCCTAGTTCTCTATCCTCTTTCATATGATCTCTCTGCCTCTACCAGAAAAACCTGCATTTTGCCTTGACTTTAATGCATGTCTACTGATGGGAGGAGGAGGTATGAAGGGTAGCCATAGAAGAACCATAATCTAAAAGCTTGAAATTAATTTGAATCGACACAATTTACAATAGAAACTGCAAATATTTTACTTTCTCTTATGGTATTTTTTAGAGCGGATATGGAAGAGGGCCAGTTATTTCTAGCCAAGTACAAGCTCTCCTCCTAAGTTTACTTCATGTATCTCTCGGGTATTTTTCTCTCTTGCTCAACCTCAATTAGTCAGCACTAAATAATTACCTCAGCCTCCTCTCCAGGAGCCTGGTGTGTCAGAGGGACTCAGGCAGCACTCAGCAGTGTGATCTCCTTGCCAGCAAGGCAGTGTTGTTTCGTATTCCTGCAACCCCATGAGCTTGGTTCAGCTTCCTTGGCTACAGGACACTGAGCTGCGTGGCACTTGCTGGCTGCTGGGAACTCTGTGTTCCAGAGATGCTTGACATTCCTGGGACCCAGGTACTTGAGCAAGCTTTTCAGAAAGTTTTCCCTTCTACTGAAGCAAGCTTCTTCAGGAATAGCTTACAAGTAAGTAAGAGACTAAGGCTTTTCTGATAGGAGCATCCAGATGCATTATAGACAAACATCTGGGGTTCTGCTGGGCCAGCAAGATCATGGACAGAGTTTTGAAATGTTCCACATTCCTTTTGTTTGTTTGTTTGAAACAGAGTCTCGCTCTGTCACCCAGGCTGGAGTGCAATGGCACGATCTTGGCTCACTGCAACCTCCACCTCCTGGGTTCAAGCGATTCTCCCACCTCAGCCTCCCAAGTAGCTGGGACTACAGGCACATGCCACCATGCCATAGCACTATTTATTACTGTCTATTACAAATGCCCGGCTAATTTTTTGTATTTTTAGTAGAGACCAGGTTTCACCATGTTGGCCAGGCTAGTCTTGAACTCCTGACCTCAAGTGATCCACTTGCCTGGGCCTTCCAAAGTGCTGGGATTACAGGCATGAGCCACCGCGCCTGGCCAAATGTTCCACATTCCTATGGGTCTATTGTACATTCTAAGAGATTCCATACAAAATATATTTAAAAGTTGTTTTTTTTTTAAAAGAAACTCTGCAATTTAAAAAATAATGCTATTCAAAGGCAGAGAAAGAACCAAGAATGTAGTCTAGTACTGAAATTCAGTTTCCTTGGAGTCCTTATCAGAGAAAGTGAAAACTCAGGCCTTAAGATGGTCTTTAGCTGTGCTCGATCCCCCACTCCCATAGCAGAGCAGTGACTCAGGTATAAATACCTGAAATTATTTAATGCCCTGAGGGGCAAAGTAACCACAATTTTGTCAGCCCCACAGCACAGAAAGCAAGGCTTGAAAGCAAATCTGCAAGACATCCTCCTCACAGAAGTAGGGAGATTTTTAAAAACAAACAAACCCAGCCCCTCCTCATATTCTGGAACACTAAAGGCCAGCTCCACAAAGCCCACATTGAAGAAATGGATAGACAAACAAACCTAAAAACCTGAGCCAAGAAGGGACAATAGCTTTACATCCTGTTTGCTGGAGGTAATGGAAGCTGGAAGCAGCAGTTCCCTAGGAACCCCTTTGAGCTTTACGTCTATGTTTTCTTCTTTGCAAACACAGCCAGGTCTCCCGTAGATTCTAGAGCTCCCTCCAGCCTTCCACTCCCAGTTGTTATTCTAACAACCCAAGACTCAATCAAACTTGAGAGCAGCCAGTGTGCTCTGTGGCCAGCTCCTGATTGCTTTAGGAAGGATGTGAGGAGGGCAGGGGAGCTTGAGAGCCACCTTCATCGCTCTCAGATATTAGATCCCATTTCCGAGGCCAAGGACATGACTGATCCTTGTTGCTTCTCCGAGGCTGCAAATTATTTATATTTGGCTTATTCCCCCTTAATAGTTCATGAAGGCAAATGACAATTACAGCCCTATTTGTAATAGACAATAACAAAACAACTGGAAACAACCTATCCAGAAGTTCAGAAATAGTTTAAAATGTTATGGCGCATATACAGAAGAGAAAGCCTTGTAGGTTCTATTATCTAATGACCTAGTTCTTCACGCTGAAACTTCTCTGCTGTAATGCTAAGGGAAGAAAGCAAACCGCAGAGCACCATGATCCCATTTTGAGTTTAAAAATAGGCAAAAAAAATCTTTACCAGAATCACGTTTGGATCCTGATTGGAAGAAACTACTTGTAAAATGCCATTTTTTGAGACAAGGGAAACTTTAATACTAACTGGGTAATAATATATAAAACCAAGGATTTTGTTTTTAAAATGTATTTTAGAACGTGTTTTTGTTAAATGTGAAAAGCTACTGTGATTTTGTAAGAAAATGCCCACGTTTTAAAAAGATGCACAGTGAAGAATGTAGGGGTACACTTATATGATCTGGGGATTTTTGAGATAATTCAGAAAAGAGGAAAAAAGAAAAAAGGGGCTGGATAAAATAAGTATTGAAGATAAGTGTATAGAGGTTGATTTTACTATTCTCTCTTCTTTTGTATATGTTTACATTCTTTTTTTTTTTTCCCATCTCACCAATTTGATAAAAAGTAGAAAATTTCAATCAATCATCAATCAATCCTTTCATTTCCAAAAGGATCAAATAACTTATGGGGCATAATAGGATCTATTCTTTTAATATCTTCAAGGAACAACCAGAACTTTTTAAGCAGCTTTCAGTATGACGATACAAATAAATGAAACAATTATCTTTCAAGTTTCCTGTCTAACTGGGTATATCAAACAAAAATATTAATATTGATGAAGTGAAGTTGATACATGCTCTAAAATACCCACATCATTTGACACCTCTGGAAAATTTAAGTGGCCTTCATATTTCAAATTCATTAATACCAATGGAAATCTTACCTGCAATAACAGAGATGAACTTTCGGCATGTAGGAACCCAGCTTTCCATCACTGATGAACAGGGGAATAACATGAGAATGGCCGTATGTGAGTTGTAACTCCTGTCATGTAGTTTTGTTACACTCAGCCTGTCATATATATACTCTTATTTTCACCCCTTTTGGGTAACAATAGGAATTTTTGAAATGGTTTTTGTGGAGTCAGAGTAAGTCTATGGTTGGCATTATGAATCTCTCTGATACCATGGCCAGAATCTGTCCACCTACTTTCGCTATCTAAATCAGGCTATCCATCCATTATTCTATCACTGGAAAAAACTGAGACACATCATAGAGCTGAACATCATCCAAGACACACATAAAGCTATGAGTAACGTTAATGTACAAAGCGTATATGGAGTGCACAATCTGTGTACAGTGGTAGGAAATGACCCACAAATTCGGCTTGGACCTACAGAGTAGCAAAATCAAACAATCAGTGACAAGTCAGTGCGCACGACTCCTATGAAACAAAATTTTCATAACAAACAGCTTTCCTGGCGTATTAGTGGCTTTCACACAGGTATAAAAAATATCTGAGGCTGTAGGCCGGTCGCAGGGGCTCACACTTGTAATCTTAGCACTTTGGGAGGCTGAGGCGGGTGGATCGCCTGAGCTCAGGAGTTTGAGACCAGCCTGGCCAACATGGTGAAACCCCGTCTCTACTAAAAAATATAAAGAAATTTCGCCGGGAATGGTGGTGCATGGCCATAATCCCAGCTACCCAGGAGGCTCAGGCAGAAGAATCGCTTAAACCCAGGAGGTGGAGGTTGCGAAGAGCCTAGACCGCGCCACTGCACTCCAGCCTGGGTGACAAAGCGAGACTCCATCTCAGAAAACAAACAAACAAACCACCCGAGACTAGGTAATTTATGAAAAAAACAGGTTTAAATGGCTCACGGTTCTGCAGGTTGAACAGGAATTACAGCGTCTTTGGCTTCTGGCGCGGCCTCAGAAAGCTTCCAAGCATGGCGGAAGGCAAATATGGAGTGAGGCGTCTCGTGAGGCAGCTCACGTGGCGGAAGTGGTGGGAACAGGAGCTAGAGCGCGAAGTGGGAGGTGCTCCACACTTAAACAACCAGGTCTCGTGAGAACTCACAGTAACAGGAACAGTACCAAGGAGGACGGTGCTAAACCATTCATGAGAAATCTACCCCCCTGTGATCCAATCATCTCCACCAGGCCTCACCTCCGACACTGGGGATCACAACAAGCCAGGAGATTAAAAGCTGGGACACATATCTAAACCATGTCATCTAGAATTAAATCCAGAGAGATATTTGTGCTGTGGGTCTTTATACAATTGTAAAACGTATGCTAGAGAACAACGTTCTCAAAGGCATCCTGGAAATAAAGGACAATAAGTAGCTAGTTTCCTAGGACTCTTTTTGATGACATACTTCAATGTAGGCTGATAGAGTTCTGTCAAAGGAGCCAGGCACGGTGGCTCACACCTGTAATCACAGCACTTTGAGAGGCTGAGGCGGGCAGATCACTTGAGGTGAGTTCAAGACCAGCCTGGCCAACACAGTGAAACCCTATCTCTACTAAAAATACAAAAAATTAGCTGGGTGTGGTGGCGTGTGCCTGCAATCCCAGCTACTCAGGAGGCTGAGGCGTGACAATTGCTGCAACCCGGGTGGTGGAGGTTGCAGTGAGCCAAGATAGTGCCACTGCACTCCAGCCTGGGCAACAGATTAAGACTCTTTCTCTAAAAAAAAAAAAAAAAAAAATTCAAATATGTCAACAGGTAATTTCATTAAAGTAATTCTAAAAAAAAAAAAAATATAAATATATTCAAATTTTTCATAATAAAATATCTTGACTATGCAAGAGGACAGTGCAGGAAGAGAACCCACCGTAAAAGCAGATGGTTGGTTCCTACCAACAGCTCCACCAATGCCACAGATGCCACTTTTCTCCTGGTGGCTGCTCCCTCACCTTCTCTACACAGTAGGAGGATTAAGCAGTGGTTCCCCAGTCCAGTTAGCAGGGGAACCACCAGAGGGGTCAGAAGGGAGCCAACTGGCATGAGAGAGTATCTGAGGTTTCCTCTAACCACTGCTCAACTCAGCTCCCTCAGGGGTGGAAGCTGCTCTCATTAATAATAAGTACATCTTTGGGTGGCAAGGCCCCTGTGTAGCTTGGAAACCAAAGCCCCAGCAGGAAGACGCCCTCCGACACTTAGTGCTGACTTGGAAGGAACTGTAGAGATGACAAAAATGTAAGATTCCATCACTGCTGCCCGTGTGTGCTGGAGGAAGCATTCCTTTTCTTTTTGCCACATCATACAAGATGGATGCTGTTCACATGTGAGGAGATTACCCCCAGGGGAGTTCCTGCCAGCTGTGGCTCGTCCTCTCCCACTCAAGAACGCATTAGGTTTTGCAAGCCCAAAGTTATGTAATCCATGGTAATTTGTAATATTCTAAGTCACTGCAAAGCTTCAATGTTTTATTAGTAACACATTTTTTTGTGACATAGTTCTCAAAAATTAAGTCACCATGCTGTCTTCCAGACTGAGGTTAAAGCTCTGACATCTGTGCCTACCACCTCTACTGCTACCCTCTCAAGTTCACCCCTAACCAGCTCCTGAGAGACTGGGAGAAAACCGCAACTACATTTCAGGCCCATAGCACATTTATCTGAGTAAGGAAGCAGTTTGGTTCTCCTCTTTGGCGTGAGAGGCCACAGGGCATAGTGGATAGGACAGGCTTTGGATCACACAGTGGTCCCAGGCCCAGCCCCTCTTCTCTGTACATTAGCTAAGTGGCCCTAGGCAGGCCATATACTGTTTCAAACAATGGGATTGAGATTAGTACAATTAGTATTAACTCAGAAATAATAGAGCAAGAAATGCAAAGTGCCTGGCTCACACCAAGTATTTGGTAACTATTAGTTATTTCCATTCATGTCAACTGTCACCTCCACCCTGTGGCAAGCTCCTTGAGATTTCATCTTCTTTGTTTCCTTATGCACAGGGCTTGGCACAGAATCCTTCTCAGCCTAGGTTGCTGAATGGATGAATCCATCCATCCATCCATCCATCCAGGCAACATGTATTGAGCAGCTGCTAAGTTCCAGGCACTATTCCCCTTGCTGCAGATGGAGCAGTGAACAAAACAGCAAGGTCCTGGCCACTTGGTGCTTATGTTCTAGTGGGGGGAAACATACAAGTAAGTGTGTAATGGGAGAGAGGGAGAAAAATAGAGCAGAATTGAGGGGGCTAGGGAGGCTGGGGGGGAGGGTATGTTGCTCTGTTATATGTATCACAGGAGGTCTCCCTGAGGAGGTAACATTTGAGCAGCCTTTTTTTTTTTTTTTTTTAAAGACGGGGGTTTCACCATGTTGGTCAGGCTGGTCTTGAACTCCTGACCTCCGGTGATCCGCCCACCTTGGCCTCCAAAGTGCTTGGATTACAGGCGTGAGCCACCATGCCCGGCCTTAGCAGAGGTTTAAAGGAAGTCAGAGACCAAACCACAGAAATATGTGCAGAAGACGCGCTTCGGGCCCAGGAAACAGCACGTGCAAAGGCCCAGAAGCAGGCGCATGGATGGCAGTTCTGAAGAAAAGAAGGCTGGCGTAGTTGGAGTGGTATGAGTGAAAGGCTTTTATCTCTTTTTCTATTCTGTGAGTGAAAGGCTTTTATCTCTTTTCTATTCTGGTCAAAATCAGCACACAACACAATCCAGAAATTGAAAAAGATGTATTAAAATATTCACAAAAATACAACTGAAGATCAAAAAATAATAACGAGCTTGATGGTTTTTCCCTAGCTGATACATTTCCATTGAAAAACTACAGATAGTTTAGAATTTCAATCTCTAAGTAATGCCCTTTGCGTGCTCCCATACAGAATTAGCGCATAATTTTAAGAGGACTCGTTTTGCCAAGACGAAAACATGGGGGGATGGGGCAGATCTGCCCTTTGGGCAACCCTAGTTTGTTATCTACAACCAGGCAAGGAGTGCTGAGGCACAGGAAAAGCGGGGACCAAAAGGGCCGCAGGGGCTGGTGTGTGGGGCTTGGGAAGAGGCCCATCTCAGTGTGAGCAGCTTCCTTCAGGAGAACTCGTCCTGACAGAGCACCATGCTGGCAGCTGCCCTTGCCTGGGGAGAAGGTTAGTGAGAACTAGTGAGGATTCTCTGCCAGAATGCCAGGGCACTGACAGAGTTTGAGGTGTCTGGTTGGGCAGGAGGCCAAGACATTGGGCTGGGGAAGGGGGTGGGGAGGGAGGAAAAGGCCTCCAGGTGTCATTCGAGTGAGTGGCCCCCACAGCACCAGCTTCACCAACACATGGTAACAGCACCGCAAGAAGTGAGGGCTCTTGCTCTCAGGGGAGCTCAGAAATGTTTAGTTTATTCACAGGAACTGTTGAGAAAGGAGTGAAAAAACAATGCCCCTTTCCTCTGTAAAAAAACGACTGTAAGGAAACATGACACAGGCCCGTCTACAATGTGTGTCCTCTGCACCTCAAGCACAGCCTTGGTCAGCTATGCGGTTCTCACGGTGGCAAAGGCTCACCGGGGTCTCAGCTTGAGGGCCGGTGACAATCTCAACATCCTTCCCCTCCAAACACACATAAAAGGCCTTCAAAGGCTCCTATAGGTTTCAAAATAGATGCCTGAAAAGTTTGAGGATGAAGGCAGAGTTGACCACTTCGTGGAAATGTCTAGCAGTATGTTGCCGTGCATCACTCGCTCGGGCTGGGCCTGTGAACATGGAAGGCGGCAGAGCAGGCATATTTTTCTCCATTCCACACAGAACACAGAGCAGATGCTGCCTAGCTCCAGAAGATGTGTGTGGTGACAAAACCTGATCCCCGTTGACTCACACAGACGTGGTATGTTAAGGTGGAGCATTACAGGAATACACAAAAATAGTTCCTCAAAACAGAAAAGGCCGCAGGTGTGGGACAGAGTTCGTTCTAAAGCTCATATGCTCTTTATCTTATCACCTTGTGCACACCTTGAAATCTCAGTCCTGTTTTATTCCCTTTATGAATTCCTTACAACTCAGCCTTCAAACATCCCCAGAAGATGACAAGATGAGAAGAAAAAGTAGCAGCTCATAGTGGGCTCCAAACTAGAGGGGGAGGAAAGCAACATTACCCCTCACTGCCACTTACCCCAAACACGTTCTACAGATCAGCTAGACATGATTCTTTCCATAACTGTGGGCTTTCGGACAATTTTAAGAGGGGGGAATTTTAAAAGAAAATGGGAGAAATGACAACATAAGTGTTTAATGATCTTCACCGTGCTTTCCATTCCCAGTAAAAAGTAAAAGCTCATAGATTCTAAGTGGGGTGGGGGTTAGTAAATGGGAGAAAACAAGTTTTAGGGAAGGACAGCCAAACTGTCTAATCTAGGCTCTCGTTAACCTTAATAGTCTTTGAGGCACCATGAAGCTGTTACAAAGCCATGACTGATGCTGCCTCTTGCTGGAAGCATGACTGATGCTTTATAAAGAAGGTGATTCTTTGGCGGGGCGCAGTGGCTCATACCTGTGATCCCAACACTTTGGGAGGCTGAGGCAGGTGGATCACCTGAGGTCAGGAGATCGAGACCATCCTGGCCAACATGGTGAAACCCCGTCTCTACTAAAATACAAAAAATGAGCTGGCGTGGTGATGCGCGCCTGTAGTCCCAGCTACTCGGGGGGCTGAGGCAGGGGAATCACTTGAACCTGGGAGGTGGAGGTTGCAGTGAGCCGAGACTGCGCCACTGCACTCCAGCTCCAGCCTGGTAACACGGTAAGACTGTCTCAAAAAAAAAAAAAAAAAGAAGGTGACGCTTGCCAGGCACAGTGGTGCACCTGTAGTTCCAGCTACTCGGGAGGCTGAGGAGGGAGAATCACTTGAGCCCAAGAGTTCAAGGCTAGTCTGGGCAACATAGTGAGACTCTATCTGAAAAAAAAAAAAGTGAAAGAAGGTGATTCTCTAAAGAGCGAGCTCTGGGATATTGCAGAGTGGCAATATAATGATTCCATTTCTGCCTACTTAGAAGGAAAGAAACTCCTCTCCTTTAGCTGTATGGGGACTGTTATTTCAAGCTGAAAAGATACCAGCAAAGAATAAAACCAATACCCTTTACTCTCTACATTACAGTAGTTCTCAAGCAAAGCTTGGATTTTCTACTTAATCAGTATTGATCTGAAAGTATCCAGAATAAAGTAACCTTTGGCATTTATCCTTTGCTAACTTGCTATTATGAATCCACAAATTGATATGATACATTTCAAGGGTGCAATTTAGTCTATACAACATGTAAGGCTAACAATTGCTCCACATTTTAGTGAGAAAAACATCAACAAAAACTTCTCAAATTGTTTTCAAGTGGCATAGCCAACAGGTATTTTGTAAAAGCTGCAAACAAATAAATGGTGCTGACACTGTGTTAAAGGTCACCCAGGGTATGTGTCCATCACAGCATCGCCATCCTCCAACTACAATAAAGGCTAAGATTGATTAAGCCCTTAGATTAAAAGGCCATGTCTACTGGAAATACTACAGGATCTGCCACTATCTCCATTAAGGCAAACCATGTCTAAATGATGGTGATAGGAATGTTTCTGAAATCTCCCAAGTGTAAATGACCTGAAAATAAAGTACAAAAACAGCAAGACAATAGGTACATATGCAGAATCATACCATCTTTTCATCATGCAACATTGGCTCCTCACATCAGGAAGATTAAATACAATATTTATACATATCCTTTGTACACATCTTTCTCTCCCTCTGTGAGTACACATGTACTGGTCCTTGCCTGGGTCTCCAAGGCTACATGTGGTAATGGGCTACATTTTCTGCACCAGAGTCCAGTTTGGTTTTGTTTCTTGCTGAGGATATGTTCTAGGTCTTCTCTTAATTTTTCCGGATATCCGCATACACCACAGACTCGGACTTGTTAATCTTGTCACTGTGATGTCCGCCGGAGTGGTCTAACTGCGCATATATGACTGGGCCCTGGAAAAGGGGAAGCAGAAAGATTAGAGGTTTGAAAAAGCTGGTGGTTCCTTCAGCTACAGGCCTAGAAGCAGTGATTAACGTGATCACATCAGGGTTCCAAAGCAAAGAGTTCCCTTTTGAATGTCTTCAGGAAGACTCCTTATGGATAACATGTCCAGGACTGACTGTGAAAGATTGGGCATGCGTTGACAATAGTTAAAGTGGGAGCATGGGGCTTTGTTACATTATTCTTTCAAACATTTTTGATGTTTGAAAATATAATAATATTCTTTCTTAGGAATATCTCTTATCTTAATAACTATCACAGAATTCCTCAACTCTTACAATTGGGGTCAGAGTCTTAAGGACTAAGATGGGAACTTCCACCCATCTGAGACCCACAGAAATCATGAGCTTCAGAATAATCAATCCATGCAAGAAACCAGCATATTTGGTGCCACCAAAGATACACTCAATTTGATTTGGTCACATTCTACAAATAGGTATAGTTTCAAACAAATAGTTTTAAAGTATTTCAAATATTCTTCAATACAACTACTTATAGCACAATTCTTTTAGTCTGAGCCTATCGTGACCAATACAAATATTGCTTCTTTGATTTCTAATATCAGATAACTGTCCTTCCTGTTTTAAAATAAAATTAAAAAGAAAAAGCCAAAAGCCACAATCTACACAGATATAAAGAAAAACCCTAAATGGGGTAAAGTAGAACCTCTTCTTAGCCTCAGCAGTAAGGAAGAGGTTACAATTCCAGGAATTATCAGGGTCCCATGCAGGAGAGCAAGGGAAGGCCGGGTGGCCTAGGGGCAGAGCGAATTCCCTAACTCTTGGGGGAAGAGGTCAGAGAGGTGGCTGCACTTCGGGACTCTCAGTCCAGACTCTAAAATTGTAAACAACAAGATAGCCCTGGTTTTAAAAGAAAAATTTAATATTACCAATGTCAACTTTTCTCCCAATCTAGAGGAACCCCCCTTAAGAAGTCTAACAACGTGCTTAAGCTTTCACCTTTGAAATTGTAAGCTCAGTAGCCAAAAGCACATGGTTTAAAATAAACACACTTATCCCCACTCCAGGAGCCCTAACAACCTGTGTCCTTAGTGTGTAACCTGGGGTTCTGTGGAGTTCAGGTACTCCAATGTCTACAGAAGGGACAGGCCCAGTTGTAAGGGCTATAAAATGGTGCATCTAAAAGCGGGGTTAGAAAATAATGCTACAGGCCGGGCGTGGTGGCTCACACCTGTAATCCCAGCACTTTGGGAGGCTGAGACGGGCGGATCACCTGACATCAGGAGTTCGATACCAGCCTGACTAACATGGAGAAACCCCGTCTCTACTAAAAATACAAAACATTAGCTGCACAAGGTGGTGCATGCCTATAATCCCAGTTACTTGGGAGGCTGAGGCAGGAGCTTAAACCTTGGAGGCGGAGGTTGTGGTGAGGTGAAATTGCACCATTGCACTCCATCATGGGCAGTAAGAGCGAAACTCCGTCAAAAAAAAAAAAAAAAGAAAGAAAAGAACACTGGACGACTGGATCCATTTGAATGTTGGCAGATCAGCAGTCTGAATTGTGATATCGACTTTGTTGAATCTTACAGAAGAACATTGGTCATGTGGCTTTGGGCATATTTGTAAATTTCTAAGCATAAGTTTCTTCATCTCTAAAATGGTATACTAATAATATCTACATTTTTGTTTTTTGTTGTTATGAAAATTAAATAAGATGATACCTATAACTTAGGCAGTGTCTGACAGATGGTACTTAATACATGTTATTATTATGAACATTTTGTTACACAAACACACTTTAAAATGCACTAATGTAACTGATGAAGTAAATTAAACAGTCAAACTCTGTGTGTTTATCTTTAGTCTACAATGCCTGTCATGGGTAATATTAACATATCACATGGTTAATTATCATACAGAGACCCTCTATATTCATCTCAGAAAGCTGCAAGTTAAATGCTAACCCCACCAGAAAACAAAAGGAAGTTACAAAGACTATTTCCTACTAGGAACAGAATGAAAACTAACTGTTCCCTGGTAACATCTATTTCCAAGAAATAGGACAGACCTCGCAACATTGAATGACATAAATTCTTAGATAATAAAAGCCCGTAATTCCTAAAAATTCACTAAGAGTTATAGAATATGTTCATAGGAGGAATTTACAATGTGTGACTCATTGCCCAAATGGCTACGAAGTCTTTCCTTCACTGCATCTTACTCTTTGCAATATAATGCTGTAGGTCCTTCCATCAAGAGTAGAAATCTATTTCTCTACCCCTTGAATCTGGGCTGATCTTGTGACCAGCTTCAACTAACAGAATGAGGCAGAAGTGATGCTGTACAATTTCCACACCCAGACTGCAACAGACCTGGCCGCTTCCACTCTCTTATTGATACTGGGACCCAAATAGCCACCATTACATGTGAAGAAGCCCAAGTTAGCCTGGGCTAATGGTCCAGCTGTCCTCTGTATACCTGGCCAACAGCCTGCCAATGGTTAGACTGTAAGTGAAACCACTGTAGACTGTCCAGCTACCAGTCAACCTTCTAGCCAACTGCAGATGCACAAGCGAGCCAGCAGAGATCACCTGAACTCACCCAGACCAGAATCTGTACAACCAATCCACAGAATTGGGAGCCAAATAAATGGTGGCTATTTTAAGCCACTATATTTTGGGGTAGTTTGTTATGTGGCAGTAGATAACTGATACACCATGTAAGTGGAAAAGAATGAGAACAGAGAAAGTAAAGAGAAAAAAGAACACAGAATTATCTCTTAATCAGTCAGTAAACGTTAAAATATCAATAAGGTCTTTCACGTGAGACAGTATTGTCTTTCATGACAAGAGAATACAACTATCTGTTGAAAGCATATGGGAAAACATTGAAGAAATCCCTTTCTGTTGATGGATTTGGTATTCTTCAAACTATTTACCACTGCCTGATGTTATCCTCATTCCTCTTCTCTCCTAGAATATAATAAAGTCTTAAGTCAGGGACTTTGTTAACTTCCTAGAACTTGGCAGAATGTAGGTGCTAGATGAAGGGATGGATGTGATAAAGGATGCAGAGAAATTGCGGTTGTAGGTTCAGATTGGGGTTTGCTGACAGATCTAGCTCGATCTAGAATACCATACTCTATGAAGTCTAATTCTGAGTGCTATTTAGAGGTGGAAGGAGCCCTGAGTCTCTATGGAATATGCCTCAGCACCTTGATTTTGAGGGCTAATGAGGCTGCTCAGGACTTCAAGAGGTTCCACCGAACCAGGATCAACTTGGAAATGACCCACCATTGCTAAGATGTTCACTTTTGGGTATGCAAGAATAAAGAAGAAAAACAACAATGAAACCTACATTAACCTAGCTGTTTTAACTCTGCCTCTTGGCACTCACCCTCCCCACCCTCCACTTCATTTATTTACTTATTTTTGCTTTTACACAAAGAATGACAACAATTAAGTGAAAAATTGGTCTGAATATATGTTTTCAACTACTTTCTACATGAATAGGCCTTAGTTATTGAAAATGTTTCAATTAACACATTGCTTAATATAGGTCTATTATTTTAGTTACAACTAGAGATAAAATTACCACTGAATTTTACTTGTACCAAAATTAATTATTTATTCCAGTAAAAAACCATATAGGTGAAGGTAGGGGGAAAAGGTCCAGGAAGAAAGGGTTCTAGAATAGCAAAGAGACCTGCTTCTAATTACAAATTAAAGTCATTACGTGGTGTCCTGTAGTACACCTTCGTAGTCTCTGCAGCCGATAGCCCTGTGTGATTTGATTCTGGTCCTTCAGGTACTAGAGGAACTTCCCAACATCCTAGCATGAATCGCTAAGACAGAACATCTGCTTTTACCTTGTGCTCATTGACTGTTGACAGAACACCTTTTGTAGTATTTATTTCACTGCTTTTAAAGTCAAATATAAATATGAAACACAGCTATGTATTATGACTTTCTTTGAGATAAATGAGAAAAACACCGATTATCACAGTGACAGTGACAGTGAAACGAATTGAATAGACAGGATAAAATATACACGTGCCTTAGAACCAAACAAATCTGGCTCAGCTACTAACTACTGACCTTGAGCAAGTGACTCGCCTAATAAGTCTCTGTCTCCTCATATATAAAATAGGGACAACAAAAGAACTTACCCTGGAGGACTGTTGTGAGGACTAAAGGGAAAATGCACATCACTAATTCTTGAAACATTACCCTATCTATGCACTATAGTTGACAAATACATAAATATTCCATTCAGTCACTGTTTTCCAACATACCCCAAAAACCTACCTTTTGCATACAAAGCAGCAATGATTTCCAGAAAAGGATCTAGAAAACCAACTATTCAGGGCCAACGTGGTGACTCACGCCTGTAATCCCAGCACTTTGGGAGGCCGAAGTGGGTCGATCATGAGGTCACGAGATCGAAACCAACTTGGCCAACAGGGTGAAACCCCATCTCTACTAAAAATACAAAAATTAGCTGGGTGTGGTAGTGTTAGCTTGTAGTCCCAGCTACCTGCGAGGCTGAGGCAAGAGAATCGTTTGAACCCCGTAGGTGGAGGTTGCAGTGAGCCAAGATCATGCCATTGTACTCCAGCCTGGGTGACAAAAGCAAAACTCCATCTCAAAAAAAAAAAAAAAGAAAGAAAGAAAGAAAGAAAGAAAACCAACTATTCATCAAATACATATACAAAAATTACTTTACACCAATCTCATCCAAACTAAGCTTCACAAAGAAAAAATTTTTACTTATCTTTTCCCCAATGCCTTAACACTCTAAACTCTAAGTAGTGCCTACCTAACACCTTCCCAACCCAGCCTTCCACTCCACTTTGCTGGAAGACCTCTAATTTGGTTCTGGTCTTTACTCTCCCTTTGCTTAGGGAGATGACCCCACCTTCCTCTGCCCTAGGAGTGAATCAGAATGGCATCAGCTTCTAAGCCACAATGCTGGAAGCTAAGAACAATCAGCAGTGCCTCAAAATGCTGAAGGAAAATGATTTCCAGCCTGGAATCCTACCCAACCAGAATAGCAACCGAGTTTGAGGGAGGAGAATAAAGACAATTTTAAAAGTATTAAAAAGGTATTAATTATCTCACAGTTTTACAGGTCAGAAGTCTGAAGTGTGTTTCACTGTGCTAAGATCAAGGTGTCAGTAGGACTGCGTGCCTTCCATAGGCTCTAGGAGAGAACCTGTCTCCCTGCCTTTTCCAGCTTCTGGAAGCTGCCTGTATTCCTTGGCTGTGACCTCTTCATCTTTAAAGTCAGCAGTATAGCATCTTCCAGTCTCTCTCCGATGCTCACCTTTCTGCCTCCCTCTTCTAAGGACCTTTCTGGTTACAATGGAGCCACCCAGATAACCCAGGAAAATCTCCCCTGAGCAAGGCAATTTAATCACGTCTGCCAAGTCCTTTTTGATATGCAAGGTAACATATCCTACAGAATCCAGAGATTAGAATATGAAACTCTTTGTAGGGCCATTAGATAGTCTACCATGCAAGGTCTCAAAATTTTTACCTCTTGTGCATTTTTTCTCACTTGGTTGGTAGTATCCAAGGCACAGGCAGAAGAAATAGAAATCTTGTCATAAGTAAAATTTTTTTTTTTTTTTTTTTTTTTGAGACAGTCTTGCTCTGCTGCTCAGGCCGGAGTGAAGTGGCGTGATCTCGGCTCACTGCAACCTCTGCCTCCCAGGTTCAGGAGATTCTCCTGCCTCAGCCTCCTGAGTAGCTGTGATTACAGGTGCCTGCCACCGTGCCAGACTAATTTTTGTATTTTTAGTAAAAATGAGGTTTCACCATGTTGGCCAGGCTGTTCTCAAACTCCTGACCTCATGATCCACAACACCTGGCTGAGTAAATGTATTTTAAATGAAGATTCAATCAATCTGTACAAAGTGCCAAGAATGTAAGCATAGTCTTCAAATTATAAAACACTCATGAGATGAGAAAATAACTACCATTAGCAAGAAATATATAAACAAAAACTATAGTCAGATCAGTAAAGACTACAGACACTGGAATTATCAGTTTTGAGGTATAAAATAAGAATATTTAATATGCTTAAATAAATAAGATAGGTAAAAATATAATGCAGTTATAAGGAACTATCAAAATTAGCCAGGCATATTTTAAAAAGGACCAAATAGGTGCAGTGGCTCATGCCTATAATCCCAGCACTTTGGGAGGCCAAGATGGGTGGATCAGGAATTCGAGACCAGCCTGGCCAACATGGTGAAACTCCGTCTCTACTAAAAATACAAAAATTAGCTGGGAGCGGTATGGGTGCCTATAATCCTACCTGCTTGGGAGCCTGAGGCAGGAAAACCGCTTGAACCCAGGAGGCGGATGTTGCAGTGAGTTGAGATCGCTCCACTGCACTCTAGCCTGGGCGAGAGTGAGACTCTGTCTCAGAAAATAAATAAATAAATAAATAAATAAACATTTCTAGAAAATAAACCTATAATATGAAATTGCAATTTAAAAAGGTTTAAAAGGGACTGCACAGTAGACTAGACACAGCTAAAGAAAGAATTAGTGAAAGAGGACAGATGAAGAAATTATGCAGAAAATGGCAGAAAGACAATACAATGAAAGATATGCAAGACAAGCTAAGAGACTTAGAGCATAGAGAAGATCTAATATACATATAATCAAAGTTCCATAAAAAGATATATAGATAAAATGCAGAAAGGAAAAATTCAAAGAGATTGTGACTGGAAATTTTTTAGAGTTTATTAAAGACATCAACCTTAAGACTCCGGAGGTACAATGAAATTACAAGCAGATGCAATAAGGGATAATCTATAATTAAACAGTATATAAAATGCAGAACACCAAAGGTATAAAGAAGATCTGAAAAGCAGCCAGAGAGGAGACAGATTACCTACAGGGAAACAATGGGAATGTCAGCTGATTTTTCCATCACTCTTCTCTTTATTATTTCTATCTGTTTATGTTGGGTTTAATTTGCTTTACTTTTTCAGGTTTCTTTAGACAGAAGCCTAGATCATCAATATTGATGGACTCTTGGGTTGCTTCTATATTTGGGCTATTGTGAATAATACTGCTATGAACATGTATGTATAAATATCTCTTCAGGACTCTGCTTTCAATTCCATCCTCGTATTAATACTTTTAACCTATCTGGATCTTTATATTTAAAGTGGTTTATTGTGGACAGCATATAATTGGTTCTTGCTTTTCTATCCAATTTGTCTACCTGTACCTGTTAATGGAGTCTCCAGCCCATTTATAGAAATGTAATCATCAGTCTAGTTGAGTTTAAGTCTACCACTTCATTATTTGTGTTCTATTTGCTTCATCTACCCTTTGCTCATTTTCCCCTCCTCTCCTGCTCACTTTTGGATTAACTGAGTATTTTCAAAATGATTACATTAAAGTTTCTTGTTGAAACCTCCAACTATGATTGTAAATATGTCCATTTTTTCCTCCAATTCTCTCAGTTTTACTTCACTTATTTTCAAGCTCTATTATTAGAAGTATAAACATTTAAGATTATGTCTTCTTTAGGAGTAGATCACTTTATCATCATAAAAAGTCCTTCTTTATCCCTGGTTCTATTCCTTCTTCTGAAGCCAACCTTCGTATTAGTACCATCCAGATTTACCATTATCCATGTTGTAGCATATGTCAGAATTTCATTCTTATCAGTTATTACCATTTAGCGATATAGCTTTTTAGCTGTATCTCTTTTATTTTTTCAGTGTTTGCTCTAGAATTTGCAGTACATACCTTTAACTTACCAGAGTCTACCTTTAAATTACCATTTCATAGATAATATAAGGACCTTTCACAGATAACATAAGAATACAACAGTATTCTTCCATCCTCCCACCCTATGGCTCAAGATGGCCAGGGGCAGACCTGTGTTACTTATAGTTAAATGATTACAAGCTTGCTTTGCTTTTTATACACTGAGATTTGTGCCACAGATCAAATGTTGAATTAAAGAAAACTCCAAACTATGGTGCAGTAAAATACAAACTGTTTAAGGTCTGTAAAAGCAGAAATCAAGCGGAAACAGGAGGCCTATAGTGAAGACCATCTGAGAGCGCTTTAAAACCATGGAACGCTGCAGTGTGCTTCCAAGGCAGCCAAGACGGCTTTGGTCCCACAATCTCTTCCCAACATAGGGTCTGCATGAGGGTCTCGAAAAGAGGGCTTGTGCAAGAACTCTGGGAAGAAATGCAACCTCTGCTCACAAGACTCGGGAGGGTCTTACAGATGGGAGCTTGCAGGTTCCAGATAACTGGAACCCAATGCCACAGGCTCTGCCTGTGTTCTCAGAATATGGAGTAATTCTGATTGCTCTGTGTCCACAATGCTTGGGAGATAAAAGCCCCTTGATGCATTGTACGTGGTCAGACCTTATGGCGCCTTATCAGCTGTGCCTCTTTACAGATGAGCCTTGATAAACAATGGGTGGTAAAACTCAGTGTTCTAAGTTAGCATTTCTTAGAAGAACCACATTTGCCTCCCCTCCCCACAGCCCGCAAGATTAACAAGATAATGCACCTAATAAAAGCGTGTGGAGCCCAGAGCTCGGCGCCAACAGTTCACCCCCAACAGTTCACCCCAAGCTAGAGTGCCCCCTGGACCCATACTGTGAAATTCTACTCTTGTCTTTGTCTTACTTCTTTTCTCACTCCCTCCTCACCACAGGGACTGGGGCAATTCTCGTGAGTCAGCCTCCTGAGTAGCTGGGATTACAGGCGCTTGCCACCACACCTGGCTAATTTTTGTATTTTTAGTAGAGATAGCGTTTCACCATGTTGGCCATGCTGGTCTTAAACTCCTGACCGCAAGTGATCTGCCTGCGTCAGCCTCCCAAGGTGCTGGGATTACAGGCGTGAGCCACTAAACCTGGCCAAAGATTTTTTTTAAAAATAAAAAGAAGTATTTTAAATTTTTCACTTATTTTCCACTTTCAGTGCTCTTCATTCTGCTGTATAGATCTAAATTTCTGTCTGGTGTCCCTTTCCTTCTGCTTGAAAAACTCTTGACATTTGACACAGCATGTCTGCTGGTGATAAATTCAGCTCTTTAAAAATATTTATATTTTAAAAAAAGAAAAAAATACAACAGAAATGTCAAAACAAACAAAAAATATTTATATTTAAAAGATTTTTGATAGGCAAAAAATTCTAAGTTGATCATTTTTTTCTTCAGCAGTTTAAAACTGCTGATTCCATCATCGCTAGCCTCATGGTTTCTGACAAGAAGTCTGACGTCATTCCTGTTAGGTCTCCATATGCAAGCCTGGAGCCTGAAAATCAAGTCCTGCTTGCCTTGGCTGAAGTCTTCCACCCTCTGCCTGCATTTGCCATTGTCCCTAATCACCCAGTGGAGCTTCCCACAAGCCCTTCACCCAACCCTGCCATCTTAACTGTTCTTATGAAAATGTAAATACCTCTCACCCAATCCTGCCATTGTAACTGAACTTGTATACTCCTTGCCCCTACCCCCTACCTCTGTAACTAAACTTACTCTGCAACACCCCCGCCCCCCAAAACACTACCCAAACCTATAAAACCAACTCCTATTCTACTGCCCTTTGCTAATGCCCTTTTTGGCCTTAGCCCACCTGCACCCAGGTGAATAAACAGCCATGTTGCTCACACAAAGCCTGTCTGGAAGGTCTCTTCATTCCAAGTGAATGTTTTTTTCAACAATTCCTACCTTTGCTCCTCTATGCCTTCTGGGTTTTTTTCCTGACGACATTTATAATTTTCTCTTTATCAGTGGTCTTTAGCAATTTAATTACAATGTGCCTTAGTGTGGTTTTCTTTGTTTCTTCTACTTAGGGTTTATTGAACGTCTTGTATTTTGGGGTTTATGTTTTTCATTAAATTTATAAAAACGTTTGCTAATCATTCATTTTTGTTTGTTTGTTTTTGAGATGGAATCTTGCTCATTCACCCAGGCTGGAGTGAAGTGGTGCAATCTTGGCTCACTGCAACCTCCGCACCCCAGGTTCAAGCAATTCTGCTGCCTCAGCCTCTCAAGTAGCTAGGATTACAGGTGCCCAACACCATGCCCAGCTAATTTTTGTATTTTTAGTAGAGATAGGGTCTCACGCCATGTTGGCCAGGCTGGGTTTGAACTCCTGACCTGAGGTGATCCACCCGCCTTGGCCTCCCAAAGTGCTAGGATTACAAGTGTGCATCACCGTGCCCAGCAATTTTCAAGTTTGTGTGTTTATGTTTTTCATTAAATTTATAAAAATTTACACTATTTCTTTATATATTTTTTCTTTCCCTTTTTCTTCTCAGACTCTAATTAGATTGCTTGATATATTATCCAGTGGCTCACTGAAGCTCTGTTCACTTTCACCCCACCGTCTGTCTGTCTTTCTCTTTGTGCTTCATTTTGGAAAGTTTCTATTGCTATGTCTTCAAGTTAATTGACCTTTTCTTTTGCAGTGTCTAATCTCTTGTTAACACCATCCAATTGTTTTTCATGTCCAGAAGTTCCATTTTGGTCTGTTTTAGATATCTATTTCTTTCCTCTTAATGTTCAAGCTTTCCTTTACATCTTTAAGTTTACTAATAAGATATATAATACTCATTTGAAGGTCTTTTTTACGAATCCCATCATCTGTCAGTTCTGGATTTGTTTCTACTGATTGATTTCTCCTGATTTTTTTATTTTTTAATTATTTTTATTTACTTATTATTCCCACCCTCCCTCCCTTCCTTCCTTCCTTCTTTCCTTTTTTCATTCCTTCTTTCTTTCCATTTATTTGACATAGGGTCTCACTATATTTGCCCAGGCTGGTCTTATACTCTTGGGCTCAAGCAATCTTCCCACTTTAGGCTCTCCAGCAGTTGGGACTACAGGTGCATACCACTATATCTGGCTTACGTGTTTTATTTTTTGGTTTCTTTTTATGCCTGGTAGTTTTTGACTGGTGCCAGACATTGTAAATTTTACATTGTTGGGTGCTGGATTTTGTTGTAGTATAAAGAGTGCTGGATTTTGTTGCAAAATGCAACTAAGTTACTCTTGGATTAGTCTGATTCTTTAAAGTCTTCCTTTTAAGCTTTGTTATGGTGAGTCCATAGCATCCTTTATTCTGGTGCTAATTTAGCCCCTTTAGGTATGACCATCTTGAGAACCCCAACCAATACCTTGTATATTGTAAGTCTCTCTACTCTGGCTCTTAGGAACACAAACTAGTCCCAGATCTGTGTGAGCTCCAGGCACTATACAACCTACCGCATTTCAGGTAGTTCTTCTCTTGGTTTCAGCGAGTTTTCTCCTATGTGTATACAACTCTGTAATCCGACAAAGACTCAAGGGGACCCTGCTCCAGATTTCTGAAGTGCTCGTGCTCATCCTAGCACGCTTTATTGTTTCTTCTTTGGTACTCAGCCTCATAAACCTTAGCCTCCTTGACCTCCCCAAATTCTGATTTCTGCCTCCTCAATTCAGTGAGACAGCAGGGCTCAGTTTCCATGTTCCCTACCTATACTGCAGTGTGGAAACTGCTTCAGTACACTGGGGCAATAATACGGCTCACATTGTTTCCTTTCTCTCAGGGATCATAGTGTTGCATCATCTGTCTTCTACTGTCTTGAAAACCACAGTTTCTTTTTTCTAGTTTGTTTTCAGCAAAAAAGCAACTTCCACAGTGCTTCAAGGGTATTAGAAAAATGTTCCAAGTCTTGTTTAGACGCTATGCCTATGTGTAACTTTCACGTCTTCATTCACAATCCTACCTATTCCCGTTCACAACCCAAATTAGTAGACTAAGGTATCTGATGTATATTATGCAATCTGAGAGAGAGACAGACAGACAGAATAGGAACAAGTAATGAGCCTGATGCTGTGGTAGAGAACAAGCTATCTAGACACCTAAGTTCTAGCCCCAGTTCTGTCACTAACTGGGTATGTGCTTTTAGTAATTTAACATTACAATGCCTTAGTTTCCCCACTACATATAACAACTATGGAATAAGACTATAGGTACCTTTCCCACAAAACAATGTTACTCTCTTTATTTCCTCTTAAATCCATTCCCACCAGCTAACCCTTTTTTAGGACAAAGCTATAACTGGTCAAATTCTTTAGCATGCTTTCTACCCCAGAAGAATCAAACTGAACTAAGCGACAGAATTTTTGCCATGCCACAGTTATAATTAAAATAGTATAGCCAAAACACACAAAGCTAGATTATATGCTAACTTCCAAATAAAACTTGTTTCTCTTCTGTACTTTCTACAAGTAGACACCAAAACCATTCCTTATTCATCAAGATAAATGCTCACTTTCCATTTTTTTCTAACGAATCCACAGAAAATAGTTTTTGTTTTATTATCAATACTAAGAATATCAACTTTTCTCTGCTAATTTCTTAGCTTACAGAGTACCTCAATACAGAAAGAATCTCGTTCACTAGATTCATTTCCTTGGGCAATTAAAGAAGAATCTTTTATTGACAAAGCAATTTCCTAATTCCGCTTGGGGCAAAGAAGCCACATTGTTAGTAAACGATTGGTGGTTTCATGGAAATCTTTACTCAAGCAGATTCTTCACCATATATTTTCCTATGGTCTTCCTAGACCAGCCCTTTAATTCCTTACTCCCACCCTTTCTCTTTCTCTCTGTCTCTCTCTCATAGCTCAGTATTCTTTTCCACACCTAGGGAAGTGACAGAGCACAAAGCTGTAGGGAACAGTGCAGTGGGCAGAATTGCAATCAGCCATTACCTGGTGAGATCCAGAAGGCAGACTCTTTACAAGACCCTCAGTGTCGGAGGGGGACTTCCGAGGAGCCTGCTTAACTGGTGACAAACTCTCTGATGTACTGCAGCTGATACATTGGAAATTTGAAGAACAAATTAAAAAATAAAATAAATAGAAACAAAAATATAGAAATGCAAGTGACACCAAGATGAAGCAACAGATGTATAAAAACAAAAGACAACAAAACAATGGGTATCAAAACAATCACATATTTTTAAACTATTTTCTATCCCTGACACTCACTCATTCTTCTAAGTCAATGAACTCATCACTGGGGAGGCACAGAAACAAATGTGGTACGACCTCTTCAACCCAGTTTACAAAAATCATATTGAGATTCTGGTTACAATACACATTTATCCTTCTGCTGTTTGTCTTTTCCCCCTGCCATCAACCCTCCTTTGGGATAAAGGTTTAAGGGAACAAGCTCTATGGTACCTTTTAATAGCTTAATGGCAATTCACTTTTGTTATAATCAAAGGCAAACTTCTTCTGAATGTATGTTTTCACTTACAGATATATATCCAGGCAAACCTTGGTTTATCTTGTTCCCTCCATATTTTTATTCCCTACCAATACCACAATCAAATCCCCTCAAAAACACAGGAAGTCATGAATGAGACACTAAGGAATCCCAAGTCACACAGGCTGAATCTTTTCAGGGGGACAGGAGTCTTTAACAACAAGCACTATCTCATAAACAAATCAGGGAAAGTGAATGCCAGGAAGTAAGCAAGCTGAGATACAATATAAGGATTTCTCCATGAGATGTGTCATTAGTACAGCTTAAAGCCTTATGATATATACTTTTTAAAACTTAGGAGTTTGGGGAGAATCACATTTAAAGTGTCATTACTAAGACCAAAGCATACCATGCATTCTGCAAACTGTTTCTTCTCTGAAATGGGAGGCTATATGCTCTGAACCAAAATGGCTTAATTATTCTAACACATAATCAGTCAGGATCTTAATTATTGATAACACAATACATGTATGAAAAAAGAAAACTAATGCCACACACACACACACACACACACACACACAATGGCATTTTACACGAAGAGCACATATATTCAGATGTGCATAAAACCTCTATGTAACTTGACAACCCAATTTTATCCAGGAGGTATGCTCAACATGTTTCTAGTACAAACATGTGACATATTCATGGACAAATCATAACAGCTGTTGGGTTAGCTCAGAGATAGCTGGTTAGTCATCAATAAGGGAGAGGGGCTGAATACGTACATAGGAATATTGACAGCAACGGGCAATGTGATTAGTTACCATGTGTCTAGTGGGAGTGGAAGAGGGAGACCCAGCCCTGTTATAGTCCCAATGTGTCTTCTATGTCAGCTTTTCTTAAGAAGTGGAAGACAAGCAGGATCTGATCCCAGCACACCAAGGTAGAAAAGGTAGGGAAGGAGGGAAAAAAAAACAAAGTAAGAACAGCAGCATTCATGATGCCATGCAGGAGTCTAAGGAACTCTTTCCTGTGCCTCATTAACCCCAAAGCAAGAACTACAAACAGCGGCATGTCACCACCCTGGATTAGTCTCATGTTGAAAACCAAAACCAACAGTCCAGCTATATTTAATCATAAAACACTCACCATGCAAGGGGGCAGATATAGTCAGCAGAACAGAAGCATTCCAAGCAAGTAATATCTGAATTTGAACACTCAAACTTGTTAAAACACAGCACTCCTAAAAACTCTAGATCAGAAGAGCCCATAGATAGAGGTTTCCACCATCCACCAGTGAAAGAGTTCAGGACATGCAATCCTTTCACGTCACAGTCCCTTCAGGATGGTTAAAGTTAGATCTGTGTATCTGCAACACTGCTCATGCTACATCAACTTGAATCCAGCCTTCGCTCCCAGTCTTACCACGTGAGTTCTACATAGCTTATATGGGTTAGCTTTCCAGCTGGAGTGGGGAAAGAGAAGGTCCTTTAATTAGACACACACCCTATGCTCAAACCTGTTCCTTTTGAGAAGCCATAAACTAAAAGGAAGTCTATGTTTCTTTATTGCTGATATATTTTGTTATCAACTCTTATTATCCCATTTTGGGTGAATCTAGGTAAGAATTATCAAAACAATAAAGCTACTTAAGCTTGGAGTGGGGTAGGGGAATTACAAAAAGGAAAAGCCCTAAATCATCATCACATTGGGCTGGGGGGAGGTAGTTTACTAAAACCACTTCTTTTTCTTCTCTCTTTTTCTCTTCTTCTTCTTCTTCTTTTTTTTTAAGAGACAGGGTCTTGCTATGTTGCCTAGGCTGGATTCAAACTCCTGTGCTCAAGCAATCCTTCTGCCTCAGCCTGAGTAGCTGGGACTACAGGTACATGCCACTACCTCCAGCTCACGACTTCTTAATTACGGTTTAATATTTACCCAACTGGAAAGAACCACCACTTGTGAGTTTATTACCAAGAAAACGAAATTAAATTCTTAAATTGGATAAATGATGTCTTAAGAATATTAATTGCATAGTGGATAGTACAGAAATACAGAGCACAGACTGCTGAGCAACTCATCTCACCAAACCTAAGAACGAAACTGGAACAGAGATTAGAATCATATTCCACATTTAATAGCAGGCCCACTGATTTCTACTTGCCCATGTTAGAACACCTCCTAAGAAGACTGCTTGATTCTGACATGAAAGAAAACAGTAGTTAATTCTTCAAAATCCTTTTTTCATTAAATACAAGTTTTTATAAACCCTGATTCCCTCCCTCCACCCCTGCCCTAAAAAACAGTGTTTCTTACCCAGTGTAATCCCGTTTAGAGTTTTTCCTTCTATAGAGGACAGCCAGAATCATGCTGATGAGCAGAATGAGACCTACGACCACAGCAGTAGCTATGCCCACCACTACCCAAACTGGAAACACAGGCAAACTCTCTAGAGAGAAAGAACAAAATGGTTTTAAGGTACATTGCTACAGAGAGAAAACATGGATTTTTATTAAATTAACAAGCAAGTATCTTCCTTTAGCAGTTACCATACCCTCTTTTATTATCCAAATTATGAGATCCTACTATCTATCCTATTACTATCTAATGCATGACACACGAATATTAGATGAGAAAGAATGAAATATGGAACTAAGCATTTCTACACCCACAATCCCTCTAAAGTGCTCTAAAGAAAAACTGGAGGTGTGAATTTACCTCGATCTACTCTCCAACAAAGCAGGTTTTGTCTCAAAAATGAGACACCAGAACCTGCATTTCCTGTTCTTTCTCAAAATCAAAAAGAATAAATAACTGTGCTGTTGTTGAAAATGTAAACTTTCTCCTGGAGAATATAAAACAGTATTAATCTCCTTCTTTCCACTGCCCATCACATCCAAACATAATGAATTTGGTCTTTCTTCTAATTAACACTGAAAAATTAATACTCCTGAAATTAGACCAACGGCTCCAGACAGTAGGAATAAAAATGGAGAAACCCACTACTCTGGGTCAGAATGAGCAACCATCCCCCAACTGTGTTTGGTAGAGCCACAGGTTCATGGCAACAGGGAGCACAACTTTATCGCAAAAATCCTCCCTCCAAACCCACCTTGAAATGACATTCTTGTCCTCCAACTGAACATGAGATAAAGGAGACTGCATTACTACTGCCAAAATACTCACGGAAGTACCTTTTTCTATGACATAGAGCCTAATGTGTCCAGGCTGGGCAACGATGTCAGGAGGGTTTTTGACATCACAGATATAGGTGCCATTGTGTATAAACTGCATATTTTCTATGTAGATTGATGCATCTTTCTTGTCAAGGTCTCCAGCCCAGTTGGTTCTGCCTTTAAATGGTGGATAATTCCCAGGGTACGCATTCCCTTGGGAGTAGTGGAAAAACTGCAATTAGAAAAAAGGAACACATGAACTATTCTCAAAGGCAGAATTCCAAAACTCTGTAATGTGCATGCTATGAAAGGTTCTTTTAAAGACTTCATACTGAAAGAAATGCAACAGCACATTACAAATCACAAATTATGGAATCTAAGCCAGACAGAAGTTTCGAGATCATGGGGCTCAACTCTGCCAGGTTTTAATGGAAGAATCAGACTCATAGACCACTGCTAATCCTCTCAATATTTCATTGACATAATTATTACCACCCATAATTTTATAAAAGACAAAATGGAGACATAGAGAAATCATTTTCCCAAGGTCCCAATGATAGCAAGCTGGGGACCAAGAGTAAAATTTAGGCCCATCTGGGTCTTCAAAGCCAATGCTCTTCCAGTAACACCATGATTGAGCCCAGTGATTCCCATGTCTTCAGAAAGCTTAGTGTTCACTTAGCTTACCACTAAGATACACAGAGGCACAAAGGAAAAGAATCTTACATACCACAGCTCAGTTAATCTGTGGGTTTCTCCCTCTTCCTTCCAGTTTGCTATGGAAAAGTCATGGGTGTGTGAAAGGAACAAAGCCCAGATAACACAAGATACTCTTTCCAGCTTTTGAAAGTTCAGCCTTTGGACTCTTTCTCTTTCCACTCCTCACTTTCTCCTCAGTCCTGCTTTCAGCAAAGGAACTGTTTGCTCAAAGTAAACCTCGTCAAACTCAGCACCCTGCAAGCAAGTTAAGGCCCAGTGGGAGGGGATCTATCCTCACACTCAGCTCTAATCCAAGCAGCTATCCTGGAGGCCTGATGTGTTTGTTCTGGTTCTGGATGGGGTGATGGTGGGGCTGAGGGTAGAATCAGTTTCATTAGCAATTCCTACAGAACATTTTCAGAACCCTTTGAGCACGCTGAAAACCCCAGTGCAGACTCATCCATTCCCATGATTTAATGATCATCTAGATTTTCTTACTCCTAAACCTCTCTCTCCATCAATTACATCCCTTAAGCTCTGGACTCCTCCCCCCCTCCCCATAAATCTTGGAGTATCTTCCCATCCAATGAATCCCCCAATATTGTCAATCTGTCTCATTAGTTTCTCTTAGTTCTCTCTTCTCTCTATTCAGTTCCCTCTGACAATATCTGCTTTTACGCTTTCATCATCTCGGACTATGGCCTCTTAACTGGTATGGTTAACTCATCATCCTCCACAACGCCTAAATGATCACCGATAAAGAATAACAGTTATTAACATTTATAAAAATATTTGCCCTGTATTTCATATGACTTAAATGCTTGTTAAGAACCATGAAAGGTCTGAGATTTTACCTTACATGCAAGCTAACAAAGTTAGCTGGCCACAGGTTCATAGATGCTGACAGAAGACACGGACTCCTGTGAAATCTTCACTCCCATTAAGAAGACTCATAAACAAATGTGTTTGTTCCCCCTTGCCCCTCAAGTCCCACAGCGATGACAGGGAGGGGCTCACATGGATATTGTACAAGCAGAGGCACTGCATCACAGCTGAGGAATCCCAAGCTCAGGGAACACAAGTCTCTTACAAGGGGCAGAAGATATGTCTGACTTTAGCCCTGAAGGGAGACACTACCTTTATATACTAAACAGTAAACAAATATGTCCTCTGCTCCAGAGGGAAACATCACCTCTGTCTTCCAAGGCTAGTTACCGCACAGAAAAGTCCAGAACAAAGGCAGCCAGTGCCTTTGCTAGCAAGGTGTGCAAAAACATGAAAGATCCATGGAAAACTGTCTCTCAACAACTCTCTAACCCTCACAACCACCCTGCAAGGTGAGATTCACCTGCCTGATATTTCACAAATAGGAAACGCGAGCCTCTGGAAACCTTGGTGACTTTCCAAAAGCCACAGGTTTTAGAGATGGACTTCAAATTCAGCTTTGATTTCAACGCTTATACTATTTCCAATGTTTAATGTCTCTCATGTGAGATCATGTCTTACCTGTTCTAAGTCCTTCATTCTTTCTTCTTCACCAGAAAATGAACCATAAACTCTCAGTTTTGCAAATGAATCCTTCTAGCATCTGGTCTCTGCCTTCCCTTCCCACAGCGTCTCCACATATTCCCTGCCCTGCATTTCTGAACCAGCGGGGATGAGCTACAACGATGCTGTTTCCTACCACTTGGTCCAAGATGGCTCCCTCATTGACTGGGGGGTGGTTTGAAGGCAGGGGATAAGTTGTATTTATCACTCCTTAGCATTTAGCACATAGCAGGAACCACACAGTTTGCTGAACCAAACTGAGAAATAATGCCTTGGTCAAACCAGTGAGAGATGAAAATAAAATAGTGAAAAAGGTCACAGAAAAGACTAGAAATCATTATCAATCAATATTTTTAAAGTACAAGCCATGGTGCTAAAGCTGTAAGGAACACTAACAATGTGAGACAGGCATGTCCTCTGAAAACACCTATATTCAGGATGAAGAAGAGGAAAATTGTCATATTAAGGGATCTGTATTACAGGAGTGGCCCAGATAAGGGTAGTGAGTTTTAAGGGCTAAAAGGTTTTTTTAGAGGCCTTATGGAGGAGCCAGAAGGTAAAGATTGGGTACAGCTTAAATGGCAAGTGTTCAGAAGCAGGGAAACAAAGCACAAAGCATTTTGACTACACTGGAGATGATTCTATAAACGAACAGAAGCGAGGCTAAAGTGGTAGGCGGGGCCAAAGTGTAATGAGCTTTTAATTCTAGACAAGTGTTGTCAGCAACGGGGATCTAGGTTTCTGACAACCTGCAGTGGCAAGGTGAAACTGTTCTAAGACTACGCACCTGCTGGCATATAAGGGTTGGATTGAAAGATGAAAAAACAGAGGCAGAAGAACAAATGTAAGATGAAAATAAAAGATGGCTTATTTCAAAAAAATAAAAAATAAAAAGGGGGCTACTGCACAAGACCAGACACACAGTTAGCATGGCTGAATAGAGAGCAGAGACGCAGGAAGGCTGACAAAATGTAGATGCCAGGAACAAAGTAGGAAGAACCAGCAAGGTTCTTATTTCTTGGGGACAGAAGGGATGTGGTAGGGGATAGGGGAAAGGAAGGACAGAAAACACAAAACAAAACAAAAATGATCACAAAACTCATCTCTAGAAGAACACAACTACCCTAAAAAAATAAGCAGAGAAGAGAAACAGAGGGGGAGAAAAAATGAGTTCAGTTTCAGACACGTGGATCCCAAGGCCATGGGCCAGAAAAGTGAATATAGTGGGTTTGAATATACTTTTCCTGTAAAATCTATGAAAACAAAAAGCAACCCGCTCATCTTATTAAATGTGTCCCCAACATTTTGGAATTAAAAGATCCTATGTCAATAACTGAACATGCTGGGATTAACTGCAATCAGACTCGTAAATATAAATTGATTAGCTAAAAATATTAATCAGAAATACAGCATGTTCCTAATATTAAGTCTTGAGTTATGTAAACCTCCATGGACCCACATCACAAGAATGTTTGCAGCATAAAGGAACCGCTCTTTAAAAGAATGTTATCACCTTTGGGTGTCTGCCCGATGATTGCCTGATTTTCTATGGACTTCAATAATGGCCCTCACACCCACTCTTGCAGAAGACTTCAGTGGGAAATCTTTTCCAGTTTAAATAGTTCTTTGGATTCTCTTGAGTAAACCTATGTGTTTAATCTTGCCTCTATGGGAACATTAGTGTATGTTCTATGCTGATGTCATATTTATGTGAAGCAGGAGAATGCCTTTGCATGTCTTCCATGATACGGATTCTGTGCTCACCCTTATGGCTACCGGAAGGGAGGGCCTCTCTTACAAAGACCTCTAGACAGCTAGGCGTGGTGGCTCACACCTGTAATCACAGCACTTTGGGAGGCCGAGGCGGGTGGATCACAAGGTCAGGAGATCGAGACCATCCTGGGTGACACAGTGAAACCCTGTCTCTACTAAAAAAACAAAAAATTAGCCAGGTGTCGTGGCACATGCCTGTGGTCCCAGCTCCTTGGGAGGCTGAAGCAGGAGAATCACTTGAACCAGGGAGGTGGACGTTGCAGAGAGCCAAGACTGTGCCACCACACTCCAGCCTGGGTGACAGATCGAGACACCATCTCAAGAAAAAAAAAAAAAAAAAAGACCTCTAGACAATGCATTTTCCATAGGGGAGATTCTCCCCCAAGGGGGGCAAACATTGGCTCTTGGGTAAAAAGGTTTGAGAAAATCTTACTCTTTTGTATGTAAAACAGATGCAGAGGGTATCTACAACATTAAAATTTCATGGAAGGGGGCAAAGATTAAGAAAAAATGTCAAAAGGTTCCTTTTATTTTTATTATTTATTTATTTATTTTATTATAAAGACAGGGTTTCACCATGTTGGTCAGGCTGGTCTTGAACTCCTGACCTCAGGTGATCCGCCCGCCTTGGCCTCCAAAGTGCTTGGATTACAGGCATGAGCCACCACGTCCAGCCCAAAAGGTTCCTTTTAAAAATAAATTTTAAAAAGCACTGAGAAGCACTGCCTTAGGTAATCCCTAAAACCTATGAGGCAGTAAATATTATAAGCAGATTTTTCTACCTGAGAAATAATATGTAAGGGAAATCATACCGTACTGAAGTTTAAACAAATCTAACCTGTGTAGTGTGGCCATGGGTGAGTAACTCTCAAGTCAGTGTCTCATCTTCCCCACCCGTCTTCCTCATAGAGCTGTGAAGATTAAATGGCATAGGCATATGATGGACCCAACACCTAGGTGGTGATCAACAAATGTAACTATTTAGAAGAAGAGTTGGGTATTCTTAAAGATAGATGACAGACTGTCCTTCCCAAGTACTGACAACCTGAAATGTACAGCAACAGTGCTAAAATATGTGCCAATATTTGAAGGGCATTCAACATGCTGGGAGAGCAACAGTAACAACAAATTATGTATATTAGTAACTCAAGAGCTAGACCCTCTCCTGCGCACTTACCTTGTATAATCTCACTTTACCCTAACAACCCTGTGTGCGAGGTTTTATCATTTCCATTTTACAGACAAGAACCAGTATAGTCAGTTCATGTTTAATAAACACCCACTGCACGACCAGCGGTCCACTAGTTACTAACTAACCTTTTTCTCAACCCTCTGGTGCTATACTTCCGTTACGTCCTTCATCTTACTCCAAAGTCATCTATATATCAGCCTTCCTCTTAATCATCTCTGGGTGAGAGCAAGGATTCTGTTTTAGACATTTTTGAAGGCCCTACATAACCTACTACATAGTAAGATCCCAATCAATATTGCTAAATCAGGAGGACTATATGTTAAATTAAAAAAAAAAAATCAAATCAGAAAGTATATATAAGGTGTGTATGTGTGTATATATATATATACATATATAAAATTTGGGAACATATAAAATAAATACCAATAAAAATAGGGCAATGAAAGATGAAAAGATGTGGGGATAAATCCTGATTAGTGTCACTGTGGTTAACTAAGATCAATTTCAGAATGGGATTTGATGGTGGAGAGGAACTGAGGGGATGGCAAGGGGAGAATCCCGTGCAAAGACAAGGAAACCAGCTGCATTTAAGAGATGCTGAACTTATTTTTTCCTGGAAAGTTTGAAGCAAGAGAAGAGCCTTGAAGTCTATAATAGATAACAAATACACTCATTTTGAAAATGAAAATGAGCAATCGGAAGAACGGATCACTAATTGTACAGCAGTAAAGAAACCTGTGAGGTAGGACCAGCCAAGAGCAATTAAGCATTCTTACCGACACGGCAGTGTCAGCCCCTTCTGGCTGGAAGCTCCAGGAGACTGAGGTCAACCTGCCAGTCGTATCAGTAGACTTGAACTTGCAGGTCAGCTTCCCTTGTGTACCATTTGTCACGAAGATTTCTTTTGGTGTATATACTTCCAAGGCTGATACTCCAGCTATCACTGAAGAGAAAGGAATAAGGGTAGTTAAAAGTAGGACTTAGCATGAATAGCACTGTGCATTTTTGCCAGACAAGAAAAGATACAGGAAAGTTCCTAGATATATACAGTAATTCACTGCCATTATATATTTCTGGCAGAATATTCTATAGCTAAGTACTTCCTACAAGCAGAACAACTGCTGATAGTTTAGGTTTGTATTGCTTTTTAGTTAAGAAATTTTTACTAGTTTGGCTATATTGAATATTTTTTTTAAATTAATAGACTTTTAAAAAGAGCAGTTTTAGGTTTATAGAAACATTGAGTGGAAAGCAAAATTCTCATATTCCCTCACTCTTCCCAGCCACCCTGTTTCTCTTATGATTAACATCTGGCATGTCCACAGTTTACATTAGGGTTCGTGTTAGCGTTGTAGATCCATGGATTTTGACAAAGGTGTATAGTGACGTCTCCACCTTTACAGAATCATACAGAATAGTTTCACTTCCTAAGCATCCCCTGTGCAACACCAATTTATTCCTGCCCTCCTTTCCCCCACACCTCTGGCAAACACTGACCTTATATTGTCTCTATAGATTTGCCTTTTCTCAAATGTTACCTAGTTAAAATCATACAGCACGTAGCCTTTTCAGGTTGGCTTCACTTAGTAATAATGCATTTAAGTTTCTTCCATGTGTTTTTGTGCCATGGTATCTCCTTTCTTTTTATTGCTGAATAACATACAATTGTATGGATGTACAACATTTTATTCATTCACCTACTGAAGGACTTCTGGGTGGCTTCCCTGATGATCTATTTTTAATGATGAGATAGACATATTTTTATGTCATTAAGTAGTTCTCATGCTCATCTGTTACTCTGCAATTGTTATCACACTGAACTTTTCTCATCATCCATATGTAAAGCAATTAAAACTATCCTAAGCTATAATTCCATTTTAAAGCCATGTTTATTATTTAATCAATCTTTTTCCTATAAAGAACTTAAGGTAAAAAATGCATATTTTGGTTTTGTTAGTGAAATCATACCTATCATAAGATCTCAGTGTGCTAGGTAAGTATGTACTTAACAGCTGATTGCACTGTATACCACATTTTCATTTCACCCATTAAATTTTGTCAGTCAGCCTAAGCCCAGGAAACAGTAATTAAAATGTGTCTACCACTTGGAATATAAAAATGGCTCTTTTTTCAAGATCTGCAATCACAGGCAGCTGCAGGAACTGTTAAGGACTGCTACTAAAAGTATTTGTCAAATTGTTAAAGATTGCTAATTTGAACATACTTTAACTGCTATAAAAGAAATGCTTTCACAGACAAAATAAAAGTCAGAAAAAGAAACTTATTTGGCCTAAAATTGTTAAGAAAAACCCACCTTCGATATTTTTAAAAGAAATAGTTTGCATCTATTTCTGCAAGATATAAATATCTGCAGTGTTGCAATTATTCTCAGAATGTAACAGACAGGCAGAATAAGGAAGAGTATTGTCAGCCAGGACTGATGGTCATTTACAGAATTTTTTCTCCTTGAGGACTTAACTGACTCTCAGCCAAGGAGAACAAGAATACTCCCCCATTCCTCCCAACCATCTTGCAAATGTTTATTCTCAGGATACAATGGGCACTTTTGGCTATTCTTTTAAATAAACTGATAGCCATACTGCATCAAACAGATTTTTTTCTATTAAAGAGGGTGGATTATTATTACACGGAACAATAGATTATTATTTGTGGTCCAAACCTCAAAACAAGCATTTCTTTCAGAAGAGATGCAAACAAAAGAGTTCCTTGCTATTGTGGGTGGGCAGAAAGCAGCCTCAGGGCACTTGAGTTCAAAATGAAGGACAAAGCACAAGACCAGACTAGCGGAGCAGCTTATTCCAGGAAGCAGCACTGGCTTGCAACCCTTATTCACTCTGTGTGATTTTGACTAGTTTTCTCCATGGTGATAAGCACTGGAAAGCCACGGTCTCTAAAGTCTATAATTAAGGTTTCTCAAGGATTTTCTTATACCAGATCCCTGCCTCAAGGCCTGGGTGCAAGAACTGTCATCCTGGGACACAAAGATGGAACTAGACCAAGTGTCCAAGTTTACAGTCACAGAATTTTGAGCAAAAAGACTAACCAAATTCCCAAACCGCTTTTAGGCATCTATTTAAGACAGAGATTTTGTTATATCAAAGCTGGTTAATAAACAGGCGGCTTTAAAAAAACACACACACAACATTCATTGGCTAATTTGAACATGTAGCTCTTAGCCAGGATTGTGAAATCCAATGCTAGCCAATCAGCTAGCTCAAGAAAAAGAAAATGACTCCTTACACAGAGAAATTAACTTCCTCTCATCCCTGGCTATCTACGCTTTCCTCTAATACTACTCTTGTTATAATTTTTGGAGATTTCATCAGTCATAAGATAAACCTTCTAAAACCCTAGTCCGTTTATCTTCTCCAATAATCCGGTTACATAAGATCAGGCCTACCCCAGCCACTCATTCCTTATGGCCATACCTGTTCAATCAAGTTTAGCCTAAAGCTGCCTCCTTACATATTTTAAGTTCGGCCTAAGGGTTTTTCTATACACTATGAACTATAACAAGTGTAGGTATAAACAGACTGTAGCCAATGACCTTGTGCCAATCACCAAGTTTTAGCCAATCAAACGTAGCTAACTGTTCGAACTGTGCTCAAATAAGGCAAACGCCGAGCTATAATCAATCCAGTTGTTTCTGTATCTCACTCCGGTTTTCTGTATGTCATTCTCCTTTTTCTGCCCATAAATCTTCTACCACGTGGCTGTGCTGGCATCTCTGAGCCTACCTTGGCTCAGAAGGCTGCCCAATTCACGATTCATTCATTGTTCAATTAAACTCCTTCAAATTTAATTTGGCTGAAGTTTTTCTGTTATCCTACCCTAAACCAGGGCTTCTCAACCTCAGCACTCTGACAATTGGGACAGATAATTCTTTGTTGTGGGGAAACTGTACTGTGCCTTGTAGGATGTTGAGCAGCACCCCTGGCCTCTAGCAGATAACAACAGCATCTCCTCTGCCTCCAGCTGTGACAACCAAAAATGTCTCCAGACACTGCAAATGCCTCCTTGGAGGTGAAATCGCCCCGGCTGAGAATCACAGCTCTAGACCCTATCATCAGTACCTGTACCCACTCTGGAACTGCAATTTCAGGATTTTCTACTCCCTAACTGATCACACCTCTTGGCTTTTCAATATGCTCCAAAACCCTGAGTTCATTGATCTTAAGCTGCATCAGAAACTAAAATCCCAGCATGTTGTCATTTGTCTTACTCAGATTAAATCCCATGGGCCACCATTGAACTCACCCCTGTGCATGCAAAATCGGCTCATCCACCTCTCCCTTCAGTGCCTTCACCTGGCCAAACCTCCATCCTGGTTAAATCCAATTCTCTACCCACTCTGCAACTCTACCAGAGTGGCTGACCATGGCTGGACAAAAGCACACAATCCCACTGCCTATTTTCACCTTAAATTTATGGTCACTAACCTCAAACGGACTCCTAACGGGGTCCGGCAATCCATCCACATTGCCCTAATCCATCTGATTTCCATTCCCTAGAGGACTATTGTAAACCTTCCTCTCTCACCTCAAATTTCGACTTCCTCAGGTTTCTCACTCCCAGATAATGACTAAGTTTCTTATTTCGTTGAGAAACCAGAAGCAATGAGAAGAGAACTTCCCTATGTCCAGACACCACAGCTACCCAACTCCCTGCATCTGTGCTCACAGGTTCTGCTTTCCCTGCACTCCTATGTAGGAGTGTCTGTCTGCATTCCTCTCCAGGATCAACCTCTCCACTGCACATTACGTCTCATCTTTTCTTGCCTACCGAAGGACATTCATTGATCCAGCAATTCTCCCTCTTCTGAATTTTCACTCACTACTGAATTACCACCAGTAGCCATATAAACATGCATATTCACATTTATATCCCAGGTTTAGAGGAAAAACCCTGACCCTGCATCTCCCTGCAGCTCTGGCCCCTTTGTCCTCCTTTATTTTATCAATCTTGAAAGAATTGTCTGTTCACACTGTGTCCAGTTTCTCTCCTCCTGTGTTCTCTTGAATAAATCCAATTTAGGCTTTCATCTCCGTGACTCCATAGAAGCTGTTCTTGTTAAGGAATGCAATGACCTCCATGGTTAATTCTCAAATCTTGTCTTATTGCCTTATCTGAAACATTTGACAGTTACTCCCTCTTGAAACTTTTTTTCTTTTTTAACAGTTTAGCTTTTGGAATGCCTCTCCCTCTTGATTCCCTTATCTCATTGACTGCTCATTCCCTGGTTCTCCTGACTGCTATTTGATTAAGAGCCCAGATCATTTCTCATACTGTTTATCTATTTAACATTCCTTCTCTTGGTGACCTCATCCAGTTTCAAATGCTCCCAAATGCTGATGACACCTACACACACACACACACACACACACACACACACACTCACACACACACACTCTCTCTCTCTCTCTCTCTGCCTACTCAACTTCACTTGGATATAATTGGCATCATCTCAAATTTAGTATGTCCAAATTAAAGTTGTGATTCCCACCCCCAAACTTCCTTTCCATGGTCTTCTCCAAATCAGTAAAAGGCAAAGCCAATTTTCTAGTGGCTGAGACCAAAACCCTGGACTATTCTGTGACTCCTCTCTTCGCACAACTTTCCTCCAAGCTGTCAGCTACACATGTCATCTCTACTTAGAAACCTATCTAGAAATTGATCTCTCTCTGCCTCATTTAGTGTCACCATCTTGGTCCAAGTCATTATCATCTTTCACCTAGATTAAATATCGACAGCTTCCTAACTGGTGTCTGCCTCCTCCAGCCTTCCCCCACTTCACAGCAACTGGTCCACAGAGAGGCCAGAGATCTTGTTAAAATTAGGTCAGGTTGTATCACTCTTCTACTCAAAACCTTCTAAGGGTTTCCCATCAGCCAGGATCAGGCCAGTCCTCATGCGGCCCACAAAGTCCTACATGAGCTAACTCCTGGCGACCTCTCGGACTTCATTGCCTAGGCTGACCCCCCTCAAATATGTTGCAGCAGCCACCCTGGTCACCACGTTTTTCCTCTGCCTATGGTGAGTGTACCCCTGATAGAGAATGCTGTGGACAAAGAGACCAAAGGTACCCAGGAAATCTTGATGCCATGAGACACAAGGGAAGAATAGCCAACTGGCCAACTGTGTGAAACGCTGAGAGCTGGGTGCTCTACGTAGTTGATTGCAGGGAGAAGATCCTTGCTTAAAACTGCACATGGTTTCCTTGCACACAGCATCTAAAATCCAAATTAACTTTTACCAAGCATAGAGCAGCAGTTTCTGACCAACTGTGATGAACATGAATGGCATCTTGTTAGAAGGAAGTGTTCTCCTGTGTGGGTAAAGAGAGAAACTAAATCACAGGTTTCCCTCTCAGGCTGTATTCCATGCAGTCCAAGCAACGGATGAGCTCATTGGTTTCTTAAACAATTGGGAATGGTTTGCTCTGTCCATTCCCCCAACTTTTTTTTAAGAGTCTAGCAGTATTATGGGAATATACAGTAAAATTATTGTTGAATTCAGATAGCTCATCGACTAGAGTCATAAAAAAGAGTTTTAGGAACTAATTAAAATGGCTAAAAATCCAAATATAAGGACCATTGAGATATACAGAAACTATATTGTTCTAATCTACATTCCATGTCACTAAAGACTAGAATCCCAATCTGAATAAGATATTAAATAGGTTCCTTTGAGGCCGAGGGTTTATAATTATGGCACAGGCACAGTGGCATAAATGGCTGTGAAATGTAGTAGAGCTTTGGTTCAAAAACTCATAAATGGAAAAAAAAAAAATCTCCTGTTGATTCATGAGAAAAACCCAGTTGTTTTGGGAATAAAAACACATAAATGAAATGAAATAAAATAGATTAAATTATATACAAATATTTTCATATCCTGCCAACTTTGGATTCTGAGTTCCACATAAACTTACATACAAACTTCAACATGGTAATGAGAGCTGAGCTTACTTTTTCTCTGGGGAATGGTTCTATAAGGAGTAGAGAATCCTGCTTAGTTATACTAGAGTTTAAGGGGCAAGAACACAAGCAAAGAAAATCCAAACAACCCTTCTCTTAGAGTACTCTGGGGAATAAGATTTCTAAAACGTACCGTTGCTCAAAGGTATCATTTAGCAATGAAGTAAGTGATACTGACCCTCAAAATAGGAGATCAATTCAAATGAAAAAAACCTGCAAAGTCATTTGACAAGTAATCAAAAAGTCTGGGGAATCATCTGACTAGGGGTCATTTTTACAATAATCAAAGGATATGCAAAATGTAATACTCTTACAATTTGGATGGACAACCAGAACATTTCAGAAAAAAAAGCAAAGATAGAAAACAAAACGATATCCATCACAATCACAGAGAAAAAGGCAAATTCAAGAATGGTTCACCTAAGAGGCTATTTCCTGACATGACGGACCTATTTCAATATTCTGAATTAGTAAAATAATAGAGTAAATAATGTCTCCCAATTACATGCCAAGATGATTTTACTCCAAGTAAATTCAAACTCGCAAACCATAAAATCATTTGAAATACACTGTAGCAGCATTATCAGGAACAAACACGTTCACAGCAGGGAACATAGGCAGGGATCTGGAAGCCGTTACTGGCTGAAGCAATTCCATGTCATGTTACTACTGGGTCCATTTATAGCACACTGGTTTGTAAAAACCTTTTTTTTGAGACAGAGTCTTGCTCAGTTGCCCAGGCGAGAGTGCAGTAGCGAGATCTCAACTTACTGCAACCTCAGGCTCCTGGGTTCAAGCAATTCTCCAGCCTCAGCCTCCCGAGTAGCAGAGACTACAGGCGCCCACCACCACGCCCAGCTAATTTTTGTAGTTTTTAAGGTAGAGACAGGGTTTCACCATGTTGGTCAGGCTGGTCTTGAACTCCTGACCTTAAGTGATCCACCCGCCTTGGCCTCCCAAAGTGCTGGGATTACAGGCATGAGCCACAGCACCCTGCCACCAAAAACCTTATCTTTTTAACAAACCTTGTTAAGGTTTTCCTTGAAATTGAAAAAGGCTTTTGTTTTGAATTTTTTAAAGCACTTTGATGTTACCAGTATAAACTCCTGCTTTGTACTCTTCTATGAGTACAATCAAGATCTATTTAAACAGATTTCTGGCCTATCTCTTGTTCTCTGTTGGTACACAGCAACAGTCTGATACTGTAATATCTCCTAATAAGCATAAATATGACTTTTTAAAACATACTAAAAGAGAGGAACAAAGAGAACACTGAATACAAATTCAGGGTAGTTACAACTGGAACAGGGTGGATGTGAAAGATACACACTATTGGTAATGTTTTATTTCTTAGGCTGGTGGTAAGTACATGGGTGCTCATTTTAATACTGATAGTGTAAACCGTACACACATACACTCTTTGGTATATATTTTACTTTTTACAGTAAAAATTTTAAAAGAGAGACAGGATGACATTAGTAAAGCAATAGAAGTTTTACTTTTTAAGTTTGAGAATGTTCCAGTGGAATTCCACACATGATTCCCTCACAGCGTCTACTGTAACTTCTACAATCAGGCTGGATAAAGTAAAGCTGACTCGATGACGGGTGCTGGTGGAGACAATGCAGGCGCAGAGCTGCCTTGCTGCCACCATGGTGTCAGACTCAAATCCCTCTTGGGAACAGGGCCACCTTGCAGCTGAAGTGGGTTCCTTCCTCCTGCGAATCAGGACTGCTATTGTGGACTTCCCTCGGCTGGATGGCACAAAGTAGGGGGATGGCTGCAAAAATATACTCCATTCAACAAGCCCTGAGTATTAATAAACTAAGCTTTTCATTAGTCAGGAACACACTCTTCTGTTCTCTTTGTCTAAAGTTATGCTTCAGGCCTCAATCTCAAGGGACTTCCTCTGAGCATCTGCCCCAAACTCCACACCCTGTGCTCCCCCGACCTCCTGTCCTTTCCTTGTCAATGCTCTCCTCACACCCCACTGGAATGACCAGCTGTCTGTACCCCTCAAAGGGCAAAGGGCTGTGTCTACCTTGTTCACTATTATACCCTCATAACCTGACAAATGCCTAGCCCTTTCTCAATGTGTTCAACAAACATTTGTTTGAATGTCAGGAAAAATGAATGAATGAATGAAAAAAGAATACAATATAGCAAACTAAATTCAGATAAGCTCAGTCATAAAAATCAACTGGCTCTACAATGAATGGCTTCAGCATAATGCCCAACACAAAAAGTGTTTGCAGAGATGATTCAGGGTCAAGTTTGAACATGGACACTACCTTGGAGGAGACTTAGATATATTTCCTCCAATAATCATCTTTCTGTGTAGGTGAGAGAAACATCCCAAAGGAGACTCACCTTTTGAAATATTTGATTAGAAAAAAAAAAATCTAGCCAGACGCGGTGGCTCATGCCTGTAATCCCAGCATTTTGGGAATCTGAGGCAGGGATCAGGGAAGGACTCAAGGGATTGCTTGAGTCCAGGAGTTCAAGACCAGCCTGGGCTACATAGTGAGACCCTTGTCTTCACAAAAAAACAAAATTAGCTAGGCACAGTGGTTCAAACCTGTGATCTCAGCTACTCAGGGGGCTGAGATAGGAGGATCGCCTGGGCCTGGGAAGTTGAGGCTGCAGTGAGTTGTGATTGTGCCATTGCACTCCAGACTGTGTGACAGAGTAAGACTGTCTTAACAACAACAAAAAATCCATGTACTTTTACTAACACACAAGATTATCAAATCCCTCTCATTGTCAATTCCTTTCGCTCATGATCGATGTCCAGCTGGCCACATATCTATCCTTAACCTTTTTTGTACCAACAAAGATCTTTCTGTTTCTCAAATGAGAAAAGCTCAAAAGGTCCTGAATCAGGCCAGTCACTGAACTAATCACTTGACTCTTTAAAGCCCTGGGATTTCTTCTTGCCCTCCTCTATGTATGTGCTGTTCATCTCTCTCTCTCTCCTACAAATGGTCTCCTTTCTTCAATCAACCATTCATTCTTTCAAACACATGCTGAGACTCAGCCTCTACTCAAATGTACTGGCAGCCTAGTGGAGACAAATAAATAAACATCTACAGTGCAGCGGCAGAAGCACCGTGCCTGGTCCCTGGGATGCACAAAGTGCTATTAGGAGATTTCACACAGTGCAGGGCTTCCATTAAATACTAAAGGCTCAAAACATTAAGCAGGCAACACAAATACCCTAGCTGCAGTTAGCTTGAATTGTATCATCTGCATAAAGCATCCAAACATTTCTCAGTTCTTAGCAAGCAGATGAAAATAAGGTGGTAGGAAGAATCAGAGTATTTTACTTCTGCTAGAGTACTGTGAAGTAAAATGCTTAACATAAAGAACATGTTGAAAGCTCTGGAGGCATATCTGATACATAAGAAAATAGCACCCTCAACACATATTTAACACTTCCCAGGTGCTGAAATGGCATATTAAAATTGCTTTTCAGGAAAAAGACCATGGTACCTTAAATCTATCTTTCTGAGCTCTCAAGTCTTATCAGGTTTATCGATGTTAGAAGATATGTGAACCAAAATTTAACTGAAACCAGAAAAAGCCAATACAGTTACTACTACAAGGACAGAATTAGAGATTAGAAAGAATACACCTATGGTTGATGGCTATAAGCGTATATTCCTATCCTCCAAAACAGCAAAAATTTTTAAAGATTTAAAAATACTGATGCCTAATGAAACTACTGAAAAACACTAAATTAGTCTATATGATATTATAATGATGGATATATGTCCTTGTACATGTGTCAAAACCCATAAAACATACAACAGAAAGAATGAACCCTAAGGTAACTATAATGGTCTTTGTGTGATAATGATGTGTTACTGTAGGTTCGTCAACTGTAACAATGTATCATTCTGGTGGGGAGACACTGATAATACAAGAGGCCATGCAGGAGATATAATGGAAATCTGTACCTTCCACTCAATTTTGCCATAAACCAAAAACTGCTCTAAAACAGTCTAGGTTTAAAAAAAAATACTAATGCCTGGTTCCCACCCCTACCTCCAGGAATTCTGATTTAATTGGTAAGGGGTATGGTCTGTGTATCAAGATTTTTAAAAGGCCCCCAGGTGATTCGAAACATGTAATTACTACCCAGCATACAAATGAGATGTTGGGACTTCACTTATGATACTATTATATATAAGACCATGCCTGAGGCAGATGAGCCACGCCTTGCCTGGCATTTGATTGACTGCAGGTATAGGTATGTTCACTTGTAAAATACCTATTTGTGCACATACACGAACCCAAATTTTTCAAAATACCAGGGCAATGCTCTACTCACCTTCTTAATCAATAATATATAAGTTTGCATATAGAGAAATTACAAAAATCTACTTTATTATGAAGACTACACTGGCAGTCTAAGTTAACATGACATTGGTCTCCAAAGTCCACAAATTATATATATAACCACCCATAAGTGTGTGTGCTATTCTTTATTGTGATTTTAATGGTCAAAAATGTACTCTGGAAACAAATGAAATGTGTATCAAGCATTTGGAAGCTCTAAAGTGCAGCTGTGCCAGGTGTGGTGGCTCATGCCTGTAATCCCAGCACTTTGGGAGGCTGAGACAAGTGGCTTGCTTGAACTCAGGAGTTCAAGACCAGCCTGGGCAACATGGTGAAACCCCATCTCTACCAAAAATACAAAAAATTAGCCAAGCATTGAGCACGCATCTGTAGTCCCAGATACTCGGGAGGCTGAGGGGAGAGGATCCCTTGAGCCTAGGAGGCAGAGGTTGCAGTGAACCAAGATCGTGCCACTGCACTCCAGCCTAAGCGAAAGAGTGAGAGCATCTCAAATAAATAAATAAATAAATACAGTCCAGCTGCCAGACTCTATTGAAGAGAGCTTGAAAATCACTGTTCTGCTTGGTTTTAAGAAATTCAAAGGCAGGACGCGGTGGCTCACACCTGTAATCCCAGCACTCTGGGAGGCCGAGGCGGGTGGATTGCTTGAGGTCAGGAGTTTGAGACCAACCTGGCCAACATGGTGAAACCCTGTCTCTACTAAAAATACAAAAATTGCTACATGTGGCGGCTCACACCTGTAAGTAATCCCAGCACTTTGGGAGGCTGAGGTGGGTCGATCACCTGAGGTCAGGAGTTCGAGACCAGACTGAACAACATGGAGAAACGATCTCTACTAAAAATACAAAATTAGCCAGGCGTGGTGGTGCATGACTGTATTCCCAGCTACTTGGGAGGCTGAGGCAGGAGAATCACTTGAACCCAGGAGACAGAGGTTGCAATGAACTGAGATCGTGCCATTGCACTCCAGCCCGGACAACAAGAGCGAAACTCCGTCTTAAAAAAATAACATAAAATAATAAAAATACAAAAATTAGCCAGGCATGGTGGCGGGCACCTGTAATCCCAGCTACATAGGAGGCTGAGACAGAAGAATCACTTGAACACGGGAGGCAGAGGTTGCAGTGAGCTGAGATCACACCACTGCACTCAAGCCTGGGTGACAGAGTTAGACCCTGTCTCAAAAAAAAAAAAAAAAGATAAAGAAAAAGAAAATTAAAGTTTACTTCAGGGTGTAAAACCAGTCTGCTGAAGATCGACAAACGACCTATCCACAAACTAACCACAGAAAGAGTTTCGCTCTTTGACCACTGGGGGGAAGAAATACTTCCCATTTTTTAGAGCGATGGGTACCACAGAAAGAGTTTCGCTCTTTCCCCATTGGGGGAAGAAATACTTCTCCTTTTTTAGAGCTATGGGTACTTTTGAGCTGTGTTTACTGTCAAGTTATCCTTTCGACACATTCTTAATTAAATCTGAATTTAATGCAGATTTGTCCATTACAATTTCTTATTTAAAACATCTTTAAAAGTTTCCTCCATTGCTTCATAAAGTCCACAATTCTCAGTATGGCACCCTAGGCTTTTCAAAGTAACCCCCCTTTTCCTGCTTTACATTTGGCAAAGGCTGTTGGCGGTGAGCTGGTATCAGCTTACTCTCACTTCCCCTCAACATGCCACGTAGCCAGCATACCTCAGAGTTGCACTCACACGGCTTGGAACGAGGCCCACCTCTGAAAGCTTACAGTGACTTTGTTCTTTTTCTTTCTTTTTTTTTTTTAAAGATGAGGTTTCTCCATGTTGGTCAGGGTGGTCCTGAACTCCCAACCTCAGGTGATCCGCCCACCTCAGCCTCCCGAAGTGCTGGGATTACAGGTGTGAGCCACCGCACCCAGCTGAGCTTACAGTGACTTTGGTAAAGCTCTCCCTGATCTTACCACCTCTTCTTCAGCCACACTCTTCAGTATTTCTCGTACATGACTCTATGGCTGTAGTCTACTTGACACATCTTTCAGTGAAAAGCACAATCTCCCCTGCAACTAACTCCAGCTCCCCCTGTTAGACTCACACTCCTTGAACCATGGAACATCACGTTACTTGGCTTTGGTGTGCCCAGCACCTACTATATACTTCCTGGTGGTCAGAGAGCTCTCAAAGAATCTTTCAAAAGGAGTGAACAGACAACACTGAATTTTTAGGATTCCTGTAAAGTGAAGTTTTGAATAATGAAACATATAAGCACTATTTTTTTTTCTTAAAATAAGGAAACCAACCTACTCTTAAATGGATGCCTAACCCCAGTCAAGCTCTCTCTGACTTCTAGAAAAATCTGGCAAAAGAGTACAGATTAATCAGCACTAATTCACCACTGCCAGAAAGAGTTCAAAGTGTAAACACTCACTCTTGAACAGAAAGTAAAATATGAGAGAGGAATGGAAACATCTGCGCCCGCTTCCTATTGAGATGCTGGCTTTATCAGAATTTTAAAAAGATAGTAGCAATTAAACAACTCATTTATTGAATAGATAATAAGTCCTAAGTTCTGAGGGGGATAAAGTCTCATTAGATACTGTACACGGACATATACACGAGAATGCATAAAACAAACTTTGTGTCCCTACAGTGTGCAGGGTATGGTACAGTGCAGGGGATGGGACAATGGCCCTCCAAGCACGGAATCAGTACTACATAGTCTGTATCTTATTGTTGATTATGCCCCTTATCTTCCCTAAGATAAGTTCCTACTAAACCATCTCCCTAAAGTAGCAAATAGACTATATGCAGCTAATGTCAAAATCTGAAAAATAAAGAGATCAGGGAATGTTTTATAAAAGATGCACTTGAATTTTATCTGGTATACTGAGAAGAATCAAAGTAGTTTGAAAGAGCATTTTGCAGAGAAAGAAAAATGTGAGATGATGTTTAAAAATGAATTATGGATATTAATTTGGCTGGAATAGAGGAAGAGTTTTAAAATGAAAAGGCAGACTGAATTCACATGAGCTGGAACTTGATCCTGTAGGAAGCAGGCACCACAGAGGATTTTTTTTTTTTTTTTTGAGACAGAGTTTCAGTCTTGTTACCCAGGCTGGAGTACAGTGGCACGATCTTGGCTCACCACAACCTCTGCCTTCCAGGTTCAAGGAAGGAGCTACTCTGCCTCCTGAGTAGCTGGGATTACAGGCACTCGCCACCATGCCCGGCTGATTTTGTATCTTTAGTAGAGACAGGGTTTCTCTACGTTGGTCAGGCTGGTCTTGAACTCCCGACCTCAGGTGATCCACCCACTTCAGCCTCCCTGGAATTACAGGTGTGAGCCACCGCGCCCAGTACCACAGACGATTTTTAAGCAGGCTGATAAAGTAACAGTGGACTTTTTGGTTGATTTGTAAAGATATACAAAAAAGAGAGGAAAAGAAGAGATGTTTAGAATAATTATTGGACAATTTATTGGAATAGTTTTTACCCAAAGGATTTTTGTTAGTTTCATTCTGCCTCTAACACTGGACAAATAGAAAAATTTCAATGAGTGACTCATCTCTAAATTTTTCAAAAACAAAAATACTAACAAATGAAATTATTTTTACATGTATAAACCAGCAAATTGACTTTAGATATGTGAGGGATAGTTTTAAAAACTAAGTATTGCATACATTTATTTTCTAATAGTAAGTAATTCTACATGATTATATTTGTCAAATGACTACTCCATGTTCCTTCAAGTTATTTTTTTAAACACCACAACCATTTTGATGGGACTCTTACTAAAATGTATTATTTTCCTTCTGTCTTCATAAAAAGAGATTATGGTGAGTGAAAGTTTAAGGAGAAACATGATAGTTACCTAGTTTCAAAGAATTACCAACAAGGTAGTTATTAATTACAAAGGGGAAAAAAATAGTTACTTTAGAGTGAAGAAACATGACAGACAACACCTTAACCAAGGATCAAAGTCGACATCACCAGCAGTGGAACAAATGAGCAACACCTTTTTCCTCAGATCAGGCACTGGGAAGAACGGAACGTGACTTCTGTGGTGTTCCTGCCAAATATGGATAGCCTAAATCACCAGACACACCTGAAGGAGGGGCAATCTACTATGTAACTGACTTATATGATATACATTTACAAGTATTAACATAAAATTTTAAAGAAAATGACTCAGGAAGTGCTGCAGACTAAAGGTGATAAAAGAGACATGATGACTAAGTAAATCACATGATTTTGGATTTTCTTCTGCTCTAATGGACATTATTGGATCAACGGGCATCACCCAAATAAAGTCTATATATTAGATAACAGTACTGCTACTGTTTCAATGTTCATTTCCTGATTTTGATAATTACACTGTGGTTATATAACACAATGTCCTTAGTCTTCAGGAAATACAGGTTAAATTATTCAGAAATAAAGGAACAGTATTTTTTACTGCGCTCATGTAGTATAGAACACACACACAAGGTGGGAGGGGGGAGGAAGGAGACAGAAAGATTTAAACAAATGTAATAAAATGTTAACATTTGAAAAATCTTAGTGAAGGATAGATGGTATTCTTTGTGTTGTTTTGGAACCCTTCTGTAAATCAGAAATTATATCAAAATAAAACTGCAAAAGAAAGACCTACAGTATTCCATGTAACCTTTACTTGGGAACTCAGAATTTCTGTGTACCTTAGGAACATAATATAACTTAAGTGTGCCCTCTGGGGCCACTCGGGTATGTAGGACTATTTGCTCTTAGCCAGATGCCCCCAGCCATGATTATGTTTGAACTTTTGTAAATGCTTTTAACTTTCTTACTGTGCTCCATGCAGATCAGGCCAGCTGTGACCACTGCGGATTGCAGCTTGCCTCAGGTAGCCTCTGTTTCACTTCTAACTGATTGTTCTAATCTATTAGAGGCTTGAAAACTCATGCAGTTCATGTTCATTTTACAGAAGAAAATACTCTAGCCCGGAAAAGGAAAGTAACTTACTGAAGGTATCCAAATCATAAAGAACAGAAACAGGATTTAAATAATTCTAAAGTTCTTTTTTGTGATATCACACTGATTTGATCAGTGTGTAAAATAAGAGTAAATGGTCTCTTAGTGAAGAAGTGTATTACAGTTAAAGCCATACTAATCTTAGCTTTCTATTAACCTTTTTTTGTTTACTTTAGAGTGGCCAAATATGCCTCTGCAGATTAGTAAAGTGTTGACGTATTTCAAGATTTTCCCCTAAGCCTCCTCTTTAACAAAGAAACCTACATGTTTCAAGATCTTCATATTTTATATCTTACTGAATTGGCTGCCTGTATTGCCTGAAGTTTGGATTACTACTCGCTTTGATTTATATACACTGACAACAATTCAACAAAAGAGTAAACGAACACATGCCATTAAGTCATCTGAAATTGACTATACCTTAGAATGTATAACAAAATTTTAGAGCACCTTGTTCCTCCAAAAATATTTTTCCAGATATTTTCAGATAATTGAAAGAACCTTCTGCTTCCTGACGTGCTGTAAACATTTAATGAAATGAAATCTCTTGAATTCTTTCAGGTCATTCTACCCAAAGGACTGGGATTTATTCCAGGGCTTCTGAAGAATGGCAAGAGCTGCCTGGAACAGCCAAATCCATGAAACGGTCAAAACTGCATTTTGAGAAGGGTGATGTGAAATAACTTTCAAGCCACAATGTCATTTTGAAATAATTTCCAAACCCAAATATTTCTGTAAATTTCCATCAGTGAGGGACTGTTTAAAGTAGCTATGACATATCAATGTAAGAGAATACCACCGTATCATAAGAAAAAGTGAGGAAGTTCTTTAGTGCTAGTATAGAATGATCTCTCATTATTAAATGAAAAGTACAATATGTAAAACACATCATACACAAAAATTAACTCAAATAAAACACAGACTTAAATGAAAGAGTTAAAACTATAAAACCCTTAGAAGAAAACACAGGAGTAAGCTCTGTGATCTTGTATTAGGTAATGGTTTCTTAGATAGCACAAAGAAATCATAAGTAAATTGGACTTAACCAACATTTAAAACTTTTCTGTTTTAAACTACTAAGGAAAGAAAGAAGACATCCACAGAATGGGAGAAAATTTGCAAATCATATATAAGGGACTTGTATCCAAATATATAAAGAACTCTTACAAATCAACAATGAAACAATTTAAAAATGGGTAATATACATGAATATCATTTCTCCAAAGACACACATAGCCAATAAGCACTTAGTGGTGCTCAAGCATCACTAAATCATTAGCAAAAAGGCATTATTAGAACCACAATGAGATGCCACTTCACACTCGCTAGGATGGTTATATAAAAAAGATGACACGACCAGGCACAGTGGCTCAGACCTGTAATCCCAGCACTTTGGGAGGCAGAGGTGGGCGGGTCACGAGGTCAGGAATTCGAGACCAGCCTGACCAACATGGTGAAACCTGTCTCTACTAAAAATACAAAAATTAGCTGGGCGTGGTGGCACGGCCTGTAATCCCAGCTACTCAAGAGGCTGAGGCAGGAGAATCTCTTGAACCCAGGAAGCGAGGTTGCAGTGAACTGAGATTGTACCACTGCACTCCAGCCTGGACAACAGAGTGAGACTCTGTCCCAAAAAAAAAAAAAAAAAAAAGATGACACTAACCAGTGCTGGAGAGGATGTAGAGGAATTAGACCTTCTACATTGTTGATGGGAATAGAAATGATGCAGTCTTTTGAAAAATCTGGCAGGTCCTCAAATGGTTAAACATGAGTTATCATGACCCAAAAAAGAAATGAAATATTGATACATGCTACACCATGAACACTGAAAATGTTATGTTAAGTGAAAGATGCCAGACACAAAAGGGCCCATATTATCTGATTCCATCCATATGAAATTTCCAAAACTTGGAAACCCATAGATACAGAAGGTAGATTAGTAGGAGCTAGGGGAAGAGAGACTAAGCTCTAATGGATATAAGGTTTCTTTATGGGGTGATGAAAGTGTTCTAATATTACACAAGTAATGATGGCTGGACCACACTGTGAATACACTGAAAAGCCACCGAATCCCACTTGAAATTGGTGAATTCTATCATATGTGAATTATATCTCAATAAAACTGCTATTAAAAAAAAAACGCAGCCGTAGAATCATGTGTATGGGATGCTGTCACTTACGGATTTGCTCACATCTCCATAAAATATCTCTGGAACCATACATAGGATACTAACATTGGGTTCCTCAGCAAAGGCACTGGGGACTAGGAGGAAGACTTTTTACCATGTATTCTTTTTTAACTTTTGAACTCTGCCAACATAGTACTATCTAAGATTTTTATTTAAACGTGAAACAAAAGACCTGGTGTGGTGACTCACTCCTGTAAACCCAGCACTTTGGGACGCCAAGGCAGGAGGATTGCTTGGGCCTAGGAGTTCTAGACCAGCCTGGGCAACATAGTGAGATCCGTGTTTCTATAAAAAAAGTTTTTAAAAATTAGCCAGGCATGGTGGCTCACGCCTATAAGTCCCAGTTATTTGAGAGACTGTGGCAGGAGGATTGCTTGAGCCTGGAAGGTTGAGGCTGCAGTGAGCTGAGATCACACTACTGCACTCTGGCCTAGACACAGAGCGAGGCCCTGTCTCAAAAAAAAAAAAAAAAAAAAAAAAAAGTGGAATGAGCCAGGTGCGGTAGGTGGCTCACGCCTGTAATCCCAGCACTATGGGAGGCTGAGGCGGGCAGATCATGAGGTCAAGAGATCAAGACCATCCTGGCCAACATGGTGAAACCCCATCTCTACTAAAAATACAAAAATCAGCTGGGCATGGTGGCACATGCCTGTAGTCCTGGCTACTCGGGAGGCTGAGGCAAGAGAATTACTTGAACCTAGGAGGCGGAGGTTGCAGTGAGACAAGATGGCGGCACTGTACTCCAACCTGGTGACAGAGCAAGACTCTGTCTCAAAAAAAAAAAAAACAACCAAAAAAGTGGAATGAAATTAGAAAATGTTTTTAACAGACTAGGTCCTTCTACTGGCTTAACAATGCAAGGATCTATGCAAAACAATACATTTGGGGGCTGTAAATGGTAATGAGTGCTAAAATTAGACTGAAATAACAGAAATATTAGTACAGTTTTCTTCTTCTATTGTATAATTCTGGTTCCATTAATGTTTCCTGATTGATCTTCTAACTATATATCTCAGTGGCTCTCTGCTGGACAAATTTTCTGTGTCTCTTGTTTGGAGACTCAAACTGAACAAATTTCTGCTATGAAGGATCAAATTCTCAAATTTCTTATCAAAATAAAATCACAGCAACGACAATAAACACATTTTTTTCTTAAATGTTGTGATAAAACCTCCCTCTATAAAAAGTTAGATTTTAGAGGAAACTAAGAATGATAAATGACCTTTAATTTAAGAATAGATAGCCCTTAGGAAAAAGCCAAAAACAGCTCAGAAACACATGTTCCACTCCTAAATTTCCACCCAAATGGAGTAATACGCCCTGTGAAAGCCATTCCTCATTTTTCAACAACTTTGTCACAGAGCTTGCCCACAAACAGGCTTCTAAAACAGGCCACCAAACCCCAACTCCACTTACAACAGGCCAGAAGGAAACAGCACTCCCTTGGTAAGGAAGTTCTCCCTCCCTTCCATCTGATTCCAGGGTGCAGCCCTTTCCATTTTGGAGAGCTTTGTGCTAGAGATCTTATTTGACATATGTATTGTCTTGACTCTTCTGTTGTTGGTGCCAATGCTGCCCACTCCTTTGCTGATGAAACAGAGAGGGAGAGCTGCTTTACAATGCTGCATAACATGCCATGACAGCCTCAATTCCCTAGCATGGCACACAGAGCCTTTCCAAGGTTGGCTCTAGGTTATCATTCCAGTCAGTTTATCGCTCTCCTCATCTCACCCCAAAGCCTACATTTCTGCCACATCAAATTTCTAGCCCTTTCCCCAACACAGCACACTCTTTATAATACACAGTGCTTTGTGCAAGCTATCTCTCAGTCTGAATGCCTTCTCCACCAACCCACTCCTGTTGAGCCAACTCCCACCCTTCCTTCAATGCAACTCCAAGACAATCACCACTGTAAAGTCTTCCCTAACTTGTGGTCTAATCATAGATATTTTTTCTGAAGTATAAATGAATTTTTAGGGTGGGTGCGGAAGCTCATGCCTGTAATTCCAGCACTTTGGAAGACCAAAGGGGGTGGATCATGAGGTCAGGAGATCGAGACCATCTTGGCTCTATTGTGCCATTGCAATCCAGCCTGGGTGACAGAGTGAGACTATGTCTCACAAAAAAAAAAAAAGAATTTTTATAAAGGTGTAAAAATTGGCATATTTCATGTAATCAAAGACACCACTGATAGTAAGACATATTATTTTCTGTGTCACCAAGAAATAAAAATGTTAGCTATGACTCACCAACAACTTATTATAAGGCATATCCCAATGTCAGAGATACTAAAATGTTAAAAACGGTGTCAGAATTAATGAAAGGCAGTAAACCACAAACCTGAAAGGTAAGCATGTTGTCTTCCAACTATTGGTTAACATATACCACATCTCAATAACTGTTTTCCAGTGTCTCCCTGGCTTCTGGCATCTGGGACTCTGAATTTTACTCAAATGTGGTTCTTTGTCTCTCAGTTCTTAGCTCAGAACTTAAAACCCAGAATATGTACAGTAAAATGAGTCCTACTTATTAAGTTTGAAAATGAGTGCCCATTTATTAAAAACATGTTTAACAAAATACAAGAAGATCATGATAAAACATAGAAATCAGTAATATCATAAAACTAAACAAAAACAAAAAAAAGCTTCTTTGCCCATAGTGAGCCAGGCAATCACACCCAACATTTCAGCACCATCAGTGTTAACCCAAACATAATAGAGATGCTAAGTATTTCCAGTGTTTTTAAAAGATACACAGGGTATTCCCTATGTTCAAGGTTCCAAAAACATTCTCGACATTAGTCTGCTGAATCTTCTATTCATGCTATCAATGACATGGTATTTACAATGACAAGATTTTTGCCCTGTAACATAAACAATGACAAGCACTTAAAAATATTTGTAATAAAAAGTATGACACCATTTTTTATATTTGACTGCCAAGAGCTAGAGTAGAGACAAGGAGATGGGGGAAGAAATGGATGACATACAGGACTTCTGCTATTAAATTGGACATGGGAGTGAAGAGAAGGGACGAATGAAGAATAACTTCTGGGTTTCTAGCTTGAGCAACTAGATAGATTTAACTGGAGAGAAGGAATAGAAAACAACCTGCCATTTTGGAAATGTTAAGTTTGCAATGTCAATGAGAGAGACCTTGAGACCTCTAAGTAGTTAAGCAGGTAACCGGATTTGCAGGTCTGATGTTTAGAGAGGTCGGAATTGTATGCACATTTTGGAAGTTACCAGCATACAAGCAGTATTTTAAACTACAGGAGAAGATGCCATATACAGGAAAATAATGTAGAGGAAGATGAGAGCCAAGCCTAAGTCATAGGGACACCAAACTATAAAGGTCAGGGAGGGAAAAAGACCCTGCAAAGGTGGCTGAAAGGGAGTGGACTGTGAGAGGGGAAGAAGACCACCGAATAGGGTGTAAGTAAGGCCAAGAGAAGAGAGGAGGAGGGTCTGGGAAGTCACATAAGGTGGCTACAGGGAAGAACCAACAGGCTTTGTCAACCTGGAGTCCTCTGGTGAGGCTGACACGAGAAGGTTGAACGGAGTGGCAGAGGCAGCTGTGGGATGGCTGGACAGAAGAAAGTGGGAAGGGGAGGCAGTACATGCAAAGAAAGGAGTATAGTCCATTTTTAAAAAATTTTGCTGAGAGTTACAGCCCAGAATGTAGCTAAAAGGACTGTAGAACCAAAAGAAGGCTTTTAAGATTAGAAATTCTGCCAGGTGGACGGGTGTGATGGCTCAAGCCAGTAATCCCAGCACTTTGGGAGGCTGAGGCGGGTGGATCACAAGGTCAGGAATTCAAGACCAGCCTGGCCAACACAGTGAAACCCTGTCTCTACTAAAAAGACAAAAATTAGCTGGGTGTGGTTGTGGGCACCTGTGGTCCCAGCTACTTGGGAGGCTGAATCAGGAGAATGGCTTGAACCTGGGAGGTAAAGGTTGCAGTGAGCTGAGATCGGGCCACTGTACTCCAGCCTGGGTGACACAGTGAGACTCTGTCTCCAAAAAAAAAGAAAAGAAAAGAAAAATAAATTCTGCCGGGCACAGTGGCTCATGCCTGTAATCCCAGCACTTTGGAAAGCCGAGGTGGGCGGATCACCAGGTCAGGAGTTCAAGACTAGCCTTGCCAAGATGGTGAAACCCCATCTCTACTAAAAATACAAAAACTTAGCCAGGCGCGGTAGCAGGCACCTGTAATCCCAGCTACTCGGGAGGCTGAGGCAGGAGAATTGCTTGAATGCGGGGGGTGGAGATTGCAGTGAGCAGAGATCACACCACTGCAGTCTAGCCTAGGCAACAGAGTGAGACTTCATCTCAAAAAAAAAAAAAAAAAGGATTAGAAATTTTAGCTCCTGTTTGTATTGCGATAAGAATGATCTAATGAGGGCACTAATTAAAGCAAAACATGCTTAAAGATATGAAAAGAGACGGTAGGGTTTTCCCAGGGTTGAGGGATTGCCAGGTAAGTGCAATAACGGCACAGAAGGACTGCGGAAGCAGGAGCCTTTACAAAGGAATGATTATAACAATGAACTATGGACTCCAGGTTGGAGTGGGAGAGGGAAGCATCCAGGAGTAACGAATGCAAAACAAAAGCAGGGAGGTATGGGAAGACTTGGTGAGTTCCAGAACTGTCGTAGTCAAACTATAAGAGGAGATGGGGCTTGAATAGTGGGATAAGATTTTGGACTTGTTACATTTTCTGGTAATGACGGGGTTCTGAGGAGATAAGAGGGGTACGGAAAGAGAGCCAAAGCAGATGTTCAGAGTAGTGACTGTAATTAACAGGGATATGACAAACAAGGGGGCAAATCCAGACACTTTTGAGAGTGAAGTACAAAACAAGTTCTCTAGCTGTATTCCCCAGGTATATGGCTGCTTACCAGGCTCCCTGGGACTTCTCTGGGTGTCATGGCAATGTTTAATGTTTATGGAAAGGCCACATACAGAGAATTTGAGAGCTCAATTTCTACATCTGTATAAGGTAAACTACACCTTAGAATTTTTGAAAACTTTAATTATTATTTGAAAATTCAAAAGCTCTTCTACTTAAAAATTTTCAATTAACAAACCAACAAAGCATGGTAACACTCTGCACACCACCAATAAATTCTTTCAACAAACACCTGAATTCCTTCTATGTCCCAGTCACTTTTCTGGGCCTCAGCAGAGATTTACACTGTAGCAGGAAAGCCAAGAAAGAATAAACATTGTGTGTGTGTGTGTGTGTGTGTGTGTGTGTGTGTGTGTGTGTGTATTATATATTAGTTCCTTTGGCTGGGTGTGGTGGCTCATGCCTGTAATCCCAGCACTTTGTAAGGCTGAGGTAGGCAGATCACCTGAGGTCAGGAGCTCAAGACCAGCCTGACTAACATGGTGAAACCCCATCTCTACCAAAAAACATATTAGCTGGGCGTGGTGGTGTGCACCTGTGGTCCCAGCTACTCGGGAGGGTGAGGTGAGAGAATCACTTGAACAGGAAGTAGAGGTTGCAGTGAGCCAAGATCAAGCCACTGCACTCCAGTCTGGGCGACAGTGAGACCCGGTCTCAAAAAAAAAAAAAAGCAAAAAAAAAACACCCCAAAACATATGTATTAGTACATTCTCACATTACTATAAAGAAATACCTGAGCCTGGGTAATTTATTAAGAAAAAATGTTTAATTGGCTCATGGTTCTGCAGGCTGTACAGGAAGCATGATGCGGCATCTGCTCTGCTTCTGGGGAGGCAGTCTTCCTGCCTCAGTCTTTCAGGTAACTTGGACTATAGGAACACACTACTAAGCCTGGCTAATATATATATATATTTTTTTTTTGACAGAGTCTTACTTTGCCACCCAGGGTGGCGTGCAGGTTCACAATCTTAGCTCACTGCAACCTCCACCTCTCTGGTCAAACGATTCTGGTGTCTCAGCCTCCTGAGTAGCTGAGATTACAGGCACGCATCACCATACCCAGCTAATTTTCGTATTTTTAGTAAAGACAGTGTTTTCCTGTGTTGGCCAGGCTGGTCTTGAACCCCTGACCTCAAGCGATCTACCCATCTTGGCCTCCCAAAGTGCTGGGATTAAAGGCATAAGCCACTGTGCCCGGACAGAGGACACACCTTTCCCCACATCACTGTGGAAAATAGATCCATGAGGGGGAGCCCCAGCATTTTAAAAGAACTTTGTGACACTCTTATCTATAGCCTAGAATTTACAAAGGGAACTGCTAGCACTAAATTGGGATACGTAAATGCAGCGGGAATCACTGGATCCTGGGATGACACGGGGTAGCACTAAACTGCCAAAAGCAAGGTGGGCATGGCTACCATGATAGACAGCAGAGTCAAGTCACAGGTGGAAGTTTGATTCTCATTGATCTATGGCATGGATTGGTCGATCATGGTATTCCTACAAGTGAAATAGATAGGAAGCCTACTAAATTCTTACTTGAGCTATATAAGCAGAAAAGTTCTAGGTAAAGTGAACAAAAGTCAAATTTGAATCATAAAATCAGAAAGTCAGGACCCTTCAATCAATTCCCAAACTTGTGCCAGTTCACAGACTTAGAATTCCTTGAATAAAAACAGGCTGAGTCCAAAGTAGCATAAATTTCTAAAGGAGTTTCAGTGAAAGCTCTTAAGTGGAAAGCACACTAGCTTTATGTACCAAAACATTTAAAGAACTAAAACTACTGGGAGGCTAAGGCAGGCGAATCACCTGAGGTCAGAAGTTCGAGACCAGCCTGGTCAACATGGCAAAACCCCATCTCTACAAAAATACAAAAATTAGCCAGATATGGCAGCACACGGCTGTAATCCCAGCTACTCAGGAGGTTGAGGCAGGAGAACTGCTTGAACCCAGGAGGCAGAGGTTGTGATGAGCCAAGATTCCACCACTGCACCCTAGCCTGGGCAACAGAGCTAGATGCCATCTCAAAAAAAACAAGAAAGAGACGAAAATGAGCTGGGTTTGGCACACACCTGTAGTCCCAATTACTTGGAGGCTGAGACAGGAGGATCACTTGAGCCCAAAGGTTTGAGGCTACAGGGAACTTTGATTATACTTGTGAATAGCCACTCACTGCATTCTAGCCTGACAATCACAGTGAGACCACATTTCTAAAAAAGAAAAAATAAACTAAAGAACTAAACTGTATTTTGTAGTTTTGTTTGTTTGTTTTTGAGACAGAGTCTCACTCTGTTGCCCAGGCTGGAGTGCAGTGACGTAAACATGCCTTACTTCAGCCTCCACTCCTAAGCAATCTTCCCAAAGACAGGGTTTCACCATGTTGTCCAGGCAATATTTTGTAGTTCTTAGTACTTACAAGAGTAGAAGGAAATGTCTGAGCTAAGATAACGTACAAGCCAACAAGCTAATAGGAAATCCTTAAGGCCAGATGTATTTCAGAACACAGACTTTTTCAGACTTTAAAGAATAAACACAATACATATACTATATGTTATGTAATAGTCCCAAAAGAGTATAGGGCAGCATCCAACAATCAAACACATTAATATCTCTGTGGTAAACAATACAATTAGTCATACCAAATAGGATCACAGTTGTAAACAGTCTCTTACTGCTTCAGGTTGAATTTTACAGCAAAGAATTTGTATCAAACTTAGGAAAAAACTTAATTTTCAAAGTTTTTTGTGGCTCTGGAGTTACAGATAAAAGAACTGTGGACCTATAATTTGTTTTTTGTTTATTTTTACTTTGTAGAGATGAGTCTTTCAAGACAGAGTATCTCACTCTATCACCCAGGCTGGCGTGCAGTGGCACGATCTCAGCTACTGCAATCTGTGCCTCCTGGGCTCAAGCGATTCTCATGCCTCAGCCTCCCGAGTAGCTGGGATTACAGGCATGTACCACCACATTCAGCTACTTTTTTGGTATTTTCAGTAAAGATGGGGTTTTACCATGTTGCCCAGGCTGGTCTTGAACTCCTGAGTTCGGGCAATCCACCCACCTCGGCCTCCCAAAGTGCTGGGATTAGAGGCATGAGCCACCATGCCTGGCTCATAACAGCATCTTTTAAAATGCACATAATAAACTCCCCAGATCCCAAAGTAGAATATCAGGGTCCCAGTATTAAAAAAAATATTCATTGCAAGTTCATCAAGGTTTGTTCAGTTGGTTGCAGCACGGTCCTAACAAAACTTAAGTCATGGATTTCATTCTATGAGGCAATCTTATCTGCAACACACAGGATAGGCAACAACATACTACATTTCTAACTCCAATCAATTAAACCTAGTATTGGATTCAATGTATCACTATTGCTAAAAAAATTGCTCAAGCTCTACGTTCTGACAATAGATCAGAGGTATCATAAAGTATCACAGTTTCTAAAGAGACTCTGAGTTTAGAAGAAAAAAACTACTGAAGGAGGATTTATCAATGAAATCATCTTGAATAAAGGCCTAATGGGATCAAAAAAATTGTAAGTGAATAAAAAATTACAGTAGCCACATGCACTGAAAAAGATAATAGTTTGGGCACGGTGGCTTATGCCTGTAATCCTAACACTTTGGGAGGGCGAGACAGTTTGGGTCACCTAAAGTCAGGAGTTTGAGACCAGCCTGGCCAACATGGTAAAACCCATCTCTACTAAAAATACAAAAAAAAAAAAAAAAAAAAAAAAAAATTAGGCGTGGTGACTTACTCCTGTAATCCCAGTTACTTGGGAGGATGAGTCAGGAGAATCACTTGAACCTGGGAGACTGAGGTTGCAGTGAGCCAAGATTGCCCCACTGCACTCCAGCCTGGGTAATACAGCAAGACTCTGTCTCAAAAAAAAAAAAAAAAAGATAATAAAAAAAAAAGGAGTTTAAAGGCAGATATAAAGGTCCCAGGAGACAACCACTGTTTCTCAATTTATGCACTATGGTGAACGGAGCTAACTGACCTCTGCTTTCTTATAGCAGCAAAAATTCCAAAGACTTTTGTTTGGACTCTAGGGCACTACTAATGTCAAATGACTTAGCAAAGTAAGAGTGGAAAAGGAAAAAAGAAATATCATTGAAGATACATGAAGACTTAGTATCACCAGCCTTACAGGTCAAGCCTCAGAGCCTTTTGACACTTGAGACCTCAGGAGATGCTTCCAGTTCCTCTAATAATTAAATTGCCTTTGATGGGGCTAAAGACTAATCGATAATAAATTATATGTCAAAGCATACCATTTGACTCTCTCAAATGACATCTGTGGTCTTAGGGAGCAAGACTAAAATCTTTCCAAGGTTGAGGTACACATGAGATGCATGTCTTACACGAATAATTCAAATTCTCAGATAAAAGATACAATTCAAAAACACTCAGGCTCCAGTTAGAAGGCTCTAATAATCCAGGAGAGATGTGACTGTGGCTGTACTATATTAGCTTCAGTGTGGATGCAAAGGGGATGGTGAGAAATATTTAGTAGGTAGACCAGCAGAAGGAAAGCAGCAATATTTCTGAAAAGCTATGTTTTTCCCAATTAAACCACGTTTTTAAAACTCAGTGGGAAAAATCAACCTTTAAAGAAATCCTACAACATATACCTTATAAGTTTTTGTCTGTTTGTTTGTTGTTTTGTTTTTTCTGAGACAGAGTTTCAGTTGTCCAGGCTGGAGTGCAATGGCATGATCTCAGCTCAATGCAACCTCTGCCTCCTGGGTTCAAGCAATTCTGCCTCAGCCTCCCAAGTAGCTGGGATTACAGGCGCACGCCACCACACTCGGCTAACTTTTTGTATTTTTAGTAGAGACAGGTTTCATCATGTTGGCCAGGCTAGTCTTGAACTCCTGACCTCAGGTGATCCACCTGTCTTGACCTCCCAAAGCGCTGGGATTATAGGCATGAGCCACCATTCCTGGCTAATAAGTTTTAAAAGTATTTTGTAATACAAATAAGATGATCAATTTTTCAAAAATTTGCTGCAAATTTTCATAGTAGATCATGTTTTCTTAAAAGTTGTGACTGTTGGGAATTTAATCTGCCCTTTGGATTATTTATTTGGGTAGATGTTTCCTGTCTGTCACTTCTCACTAGCATCTAGGCTCCCTGCTGCATCCCCATAAATAAACAGTGCCTGGTGCCCAGCAGGTGTTCATTTAAGTTGAGTAAGTGAATAAATTAGACTTAGTGAAAACACAAACTTGCATTTTATGTACTTTTGCATATAGCTGTCTTTCACTTAATAGTTATCTTTTTCTTTTGGCAGCATCTAAGCCTAGTGAATATTCTGCAGTTGATGTAAAAAATATATATATTTTACAGGACTAAGTTTCTATTTTACTATACCGACTAGTAAATAAGTAAAAGGCCAAGGGAACTGATGAGAAATAATCAGGTAATGTATGAAATCACAGTTGGGAAAAATATTCTTCTTGCATAAACACGTATTGGGTACCTACTATACCATGATAAATCTTAATTCCATATTGCAAACTCCTAACAAACTGTTATCAAGACATGCCTGTGCCTCACTGCCATTTAACACATATTTTTAGCATCGATCATATCCACTATGTTAAGCACTAGGAATACTTCTATAAACAAGACAGATGCTATCTCTGTCCTAGATTCTGATGGAGGAAAAAAAGAGAGAAGAAAAACCAAAAAGACATTACAACAAGGAAGTAAACAGCAAGCCAGCAAATAGTAACAGGTAACTACCCTAGAATAAGGTGGTCAGAGAAACCTCTCTGAAGAAGTGAAACTTAGGTTAAAGCCTCAGTGATGAAAAGAAGCCAGCCCTGGGCAACATCAGAATAGCTAGTCCAAAGGCCCTGAGGTGGGAATGAGTGTCACAGGGCAGAAAGATGGCAGTGTGGCTTGAATATAGTGAGAAGGGGGTGGTAGGTGGTACAAGTTGAGGTCATAGAAGTAGGCAGAAACCAGATCACAAAGAGCTTTTAAGGCTATGGGAAGTTTAGATTTCATTCCAAGTGCAACGGGAAGCCATTGAGGATTTTAAACAAGAAAGCAACATGATCTGATTTGCATTTTAACAAAAATCATTCTTATAGTTGTGTGAAGAATGGATTAAGAAGAACTGGATGTGGTGGCTCATGCCTGTAATCCCAGCACTTTGGGAGGCTGAGACAGGCCGATCACTTGAGGTCAGGTGTTCAAGACCTGGCCAACTTGGCGAAACCCTGTGTCTACTAAAAATTTAAAAAATTAAAAATTAGCCAGGTGTGGTAGTGCACACCTGGGGTCCCAGCTACTTGGGAGGCTGAGGTATGAGAAGAATCACTTGAATCCGGGAGATGAAGGTTGCAGTGAGCCGAGATTGCCCAACTACATTCCACCATGGGCTAGACAGAGCAAGAGTCCGTAGTAACAACAAAAAAGAACCAAGAAGGGGAAAAGAGGAAGAGTAGCTGGGAGGCTATCACAGTAATATAGGCAAGAAATCATCATGACTGACTAAAAGGCTAGGAGTGGAGGTAGAAAAAGATCAATTCCAGATGCATTTTAGAGATGGGAGAACTGACTGGATGTGAAGGACAGGGAAGATTCAAGTGGGGGATCCTAGGTTTCTGGGCAGCACAATTAGATGTACAGAGGTTCCATTTACTGAAATGGATGGTACAAATTACTGAGATTTAGTCCTTATATATTGTGTGCTCATTTCAACTGCCAAATTCAGTGAATTCTTATTACATATATTCTCTCTTCATCTGACAATGCTGAAATACCAAATTCTCCTGGTTTTTCTCTTACTCACAGTCTCTTTCTCAGGTTTCATATACCCCAGAACTCTGTCATTGGCTCTCTGCTATGTTCTTCAGTACATTTTCCCTGGATGACCTCATCCAAACAATCTAAGCTTTAACTATTAACCACATAACTCTCCAAATCTGCATCTCCAATGAGAACTTTCTCCTCACCTCCAGAAATGTCTATCCAATTGTTTTCTGCCCATCTCCATTTGGATGTCTTACTAGCATCTCAAACTCAACATACTCAAAAGTATCTCCATCATCTTCTTCCAAGTCTCCTATTTCCCAATCTGCGAAAAGGCCAAAAATATGCCCAGCTTCCCAAGTCCAAAACCTATGATCATTTTATCCACCTCCTCTTTCAATCCTGCATCAATCAGTTTCCAAGCTCTATCAAACATACTTTCTAAATGGCTCATGAATATGTGTCCTCTCTTCATAACCCAGTGCTTGAGTTCAGAACTTCATCCTCCCCTGGATTATTACAATAGTCTTCTGCTTTCTCTGGCTTCGGTCTCACCCCACTCTAACCTATCCTTCCCATCTCAATAGACAGAGAAATCCCCCACTGGATTAAGTGTGGCAGACAAGGCCCTTTGTAAGTTGGTGCCCTTGGCTGGCTCTCCTGCCTCAACTCCCACCATCCCCCCTTGTATATACACTCCAACCTCCCACTATATTGCACCACCAACAGGTTCATTCGCAACTCTGTAAGTACTTCCCCCCTCCCCAAAGCCTACCCAGTTTAAACTCCCTTCCTCCAGTAGCCCCAACTAGTCTGAGATAATGACCCTCCTTCAAGCTCCCACAGTACACCTTTACCAATGTGCTTCTGGCCTTACACAGTGGTACACACCTGTAGCCCCAGCTGCTTGGGAGGAAAAGGCAAGAAAATCACTGGAGGCTGGGAGTTTCAGTTCCAGAGCAGGCTGGGCAACACAGTGAGACCCACCCTCCCACTACCCACTTCAGAACAAAAACAAACTTCTTATACTACTTATCACAGTGTTTCTCTCATTGAATTGCAAGTTATTCGAGGGTGAGGACTCTCTTTCCTAGAGTAGCTTGGTGTTTAACACTTAAAAGGTGCTTAATAAATGTTTGCTGAGTTAACTGTCTTAATCAAACTTGAGAAGCTTTCCTGTAAAAGATGAACTATTACGTGCAGTATCCATGACCAGAAAAAAAGGTGATTTGGCAAGAATTTTAGATTCAATAATTTTCTAAATTGAACCAGTAACATCAGCTGCTGATTTTTACATATCAACATTCATCTTCATTACTGAAGAATTACGTCCAAGGTGTATGGGGCTATTACTCTGGTGATCTTTTCACTACTATGTAGTTTTGCACTCCTGCTACATTTAATACCCTTAAGATCACCCTATCTGCTTTGTCCTCCATAGCAATGTCTGACCTCTCATGCACAACAATTCTGTCTGAAGTATATTTCTGATAAACTTAAGTCGTTTGATTAAACACAAATACCACCACCAACAAACACACTTTCAACATTTTTTTCCTAAGACAAAACATAGAACGAATTATGTCTTATACATACAAAGCGTACCGTCATCTGTCAACATCTGGAGGGTGGGGGAGATTTTTACATTTATGCTTTACAGTCCCTAGAATCACTGGTTATGTGGAACAGTTGGTGATCCAACAGAACTTCACCTAGTTTCCTCGATCCAAGGATTATATTAAGAACTTTTCCATGAAGACAGAAATTACTGAGTAAACTCTGATATTCAGATACTGTGATGCAACTGACATTTTCAAAACAAAAGGAATGAAAAAACTCTACGTGGTTTTTTAGCAGCTGGCCCTCTTTATAACTATTATTTGACCAAATTCGGAGACAGCAACAAGTACTTTGCTTTGAACAACTACACAGAAAGTCCTGTGGCAGATACCACTCCAGATGTCCATAAAACTACTCATCCAACTCCCATAAATTGAGCCCGAGGTTTACCATAAGCTTGAGTCATGATATTTGGTATGAAAAAGGAGCTTTTTTTTTTCCTTTAGGAAAACTATGCTTTTTAACGCTCTATGTCTTGTCAAATTGTGGCGGCTACGTCCGGAATTATGATGGATTTGACCTAATTCTTTTAAGTCAGGCTATCTCCTGGTATTCCTAGCCCTTTGCATTCTAACCTAGAAGTAACTACATATATATCTATATCTCTATATCTATATCTATATCTATATTTTTTTGAGACGGAGTCTCATTCTGTAGCCCAGGCTGGAGTGCAAGTGGTGCAATCTCGGCTCACTGCAACCTCTGCCTTCGTGTTCAAGCAATTCTCCTGCCTCAGCCTCCTGAGTAGCTGGGATTACAGGCACGAGCCACCATATCCAGCTAATTTTTGTATTTTTAGTAGAGACGGGGGTTTCACCTGTTTGCCGTGCTGGTCTTGAACTCCTGACTTCGTGATCCACCTGCCTCGGCCTCCCAAAGTGCTGGGATTACAGGCGTGAGCCACCGCGCCCGGCAGTAACTATATTCTTTAATTGATGTTTTGCAGGCCACGGAAATGAGACAAATGAGATTCCAGGACTCTTTCATTATGGAGACTTAAAACTCAATGAGAGCCTGGGAAGGGAACTTACAAGTACCACAAAACCCTGGCTTAACAGGAAACAAACCAACAAAGACCCTACAAATGAAAAACCTGCAACCTCTCCGCCACCTTCCAAAGGTGGAGAACGCCAGAACCCTGGTTCCCAAGTCAGAATCCGGTAGGGCCCGGACGATCCAGAATCACCCTGAGGAGAAGGCAAGGGGCGCCGCGAGGGGTCACTGCAGACGCCCGCGGGGCCAGCTCCCCGCGACCGCACCCCCGGGAAGGAGCAAGGTAGGGCGCTCTCCCCTCCTCCTCCGCACTCGGGGATCCAGGAAGGTGAAGAAGAGACTCTGCGCCTTCCCGGTCGGTCGCGGGGGCCGGCGTTCCCCACTGGCTGGGTTCCCCTCGGCCCCAAAGAGCGCAGGCCGCGCCCCTTCCCCACCTCCGCGCTCAGCGCGCGCGCCTGACCTGCGACCTCCGCGAGAAGCGTGTGCCGGGCCCGGAAGCCCCCCGCCCTGGCCCCAGCCCTGGCATCACTCACGGAGCCCGAGAGCCGCCGTCAGCACCGACCACGGCCAGCGCCTCCTGTCTGGGGCTGCAACCACCGCCCAGGCTCCGGCGGGCGCTGCCATCGTCTAGCCGCTGCAGTCGCCGCCGCAGCGTCCCTGAGCCCCAGTCCCCGCTGAGGTTGCTCCGCTTGGGGGAAGAAGGTTCTGATCTCTCCGCCACCAGCACCGGGTGGCACCTCCACGCTGCGCTCCCCACTCCGGCCCCAGCCGCGGCTCGCCAGCTCTACACCCTAGCCTTAGCCCCGCTCCGGCCCTCGCTGTCCGCTCATTGGCCTGCCCGCGCCCTTTGAAGGACGCGATTGGAAAGACAGGCTGTCCATCACCCGTCCGCCAGGAAGGCCCCGCCTCCTCGGTCCCACCCAGGCGCCTTGGCCCCGCGCGGAGGCCGGGTCTACAGCGGTCCCAGGCCACGCCGAGCCCTCCGCCTGCCTGCGTGGCTGCCCGCATGCGGGCCCCGCCAGCCAGCATCTCCTCTGCCTCTCTCAGGGTCCAGTCTCACGGTCCTCTTCATTGCCTTTCCTCGGCACGGGTCTTTGCTGGGTACTAACCTCGCCTCTGTTTCAGCTGTTCATGGTCTCTGCCGGCCTCACCTAACGAAAAAGAAGCAATTCATTTACCTTTAAAAGAAAGAAAAAACAGAAAGAAAAATAGTGAGGCATTCGATTGATGGGGGAGAGACTTCTGATTCAGTCGTCCAGGTAGAACACGTTCCCCTTGCCCTGTCTCCAAGGCCTGTCCTTCGCGTGGACTAGATAATGTATGTGTTGCAATTTGAGAAATCTGGTGGTTTAAAAAGAAGTCTCCATTTTGCCTTAACCACCTCTTAGGAACCTCCCCTCCTGGTTTCAGAAGGATGGGAATCTGGAACTCTTTCCTACTACTTGGAAAACAAATGAAAGTGCTTTTGGATTGCTTTGCTTTTGCATGTCAGCGTTCCTGTCTGTGTCTGTGAAAATTAGAATGCATAAGTTCCCACACTGGTGGCTGACCCTGCTCGCCTTGGGTTGCCTTGGCCCGGAACAGTCTTGCCACCTACGGGTTGCCCAATCAATAGAAGTATTTGGAAGGATCCTTATGAAAATGGCTTACAAAAGGGAAAAATGGAGGGACAGGGGCTCAAGAAAGATAAGTGTGAAGGAGAAAAAGGGAAGATTCAGGTGGGAGGCTTATAGAGAAGAAGGGAAACAAGCTTTAGACAATTAGGACGGGGATGCGGAGAATATGGTAAGAACCAAAATGCAACCTCTCACTTCAGGATTTTGTCTAAAGTCAGTGTTACCAATGCCATTCCTGATATCTGTGCTGTTTTAGCTAACATTGTAGTACAGCAAAATCATAAGAACATTAGTGAGGAAAAAAAACTAAAAAAGCATAACAGAATCACTTTGCCCTATTTCTATCAGCAGATCCTTTTGAAATGTGTCTAAAATGCCATAGGTTGGGAAAGATACCAATGCATTAATTCAACTATGGATGTAGAACACCTGGGCTTTACTCTCAAGAAGCACATTGTCTACCAGTGTACACAAACAAGTACTCGATTACATTTGTGAAAATGCTTGAAGAGTGAATGAAGGAGAAACCCAAAGCCTGCAGGGACGGTGGCTCTCAGCAGTGTTAAAAGCCTCTCTGCTGATTGTGATGTCCCTCAGCCACATATACCTCCCTCTCCCAAAACCACTGGCCCAAGAGGCATCTCGAAAGATTCACCAAGGATAAAACAATTACGGTGGACTTTAAAGGATGAATAAAAGTTCACCAGCGAGAAAACAGGAAAAGCAAACTCAGAGAACCCAAACTACCTACCAGGTGTGAGAAACATTAGGTGAATTCTTTGTGGTTTGCAACTTGAGGGGAGTGAGGGGGAAGAGAGAATGCTAGAAAAGCAGGCTGCAGTCATACTTTGAAGAGCCTTGAGTTGTGTTTGTTCTGGAGGCAGTGGAGAATGGTGAAAGGGCTGTAACAAGTTCAGATCTGTGTTTTAAAAAGGTAACCACTGCGGCAGGGCAAGAGTGAAGAGAGCAGGAAGTAAGGTATTGACAGTGGTGATGAGAAGAGAGGATTTGAGAGACATTTCACGAAAAGAATGACAGGACTGGATATAAATTTGGTGAGAAGTATAATCAAAAGAAAAGAATCCCAATTTCTAGCCTGTCTATCCTTGTCTTCGAGATCTGTTGCCAGAAGAAAATTGGAATATGGGTGGTGTTCCAGGAACCCTGAGAATTTGACTCCTCGTGGATAACAATCAGAAAGATTCCAAGAGGTATCCTCAGGCCGTCTTGAGAAAGATTTGCCTGAAGCCAAATCAGTTTAACAAAGTATGTCTTAATCCTAGAAGCACTGTTGCTAGAAAATTTTGAAAGTTGGAAAATTAGAGTTCTAGTGTCTCCTTGACACCAAATTGGGGGAAGGAGGGTAAAAGGGTCCCTAGGGAGGTGTTAATTCTTATAGGAGAAGGCTGTATCACCAGACTTCTACATTCACTGTAGCTGAGATATAGTGTTCCTCAAGATACGCGGTATCTTCCTGGGCCCTGCAACTATCTGTGTACTACATTTGCTTCACAGGGACGGAATTCTAGGGAAGAATGTGCCCTGGACAGATAATGCAGACATTCCTCCTACCAAATAGGGATATTTCCCTCTGTCAATGAAGCAATCACTATTCTGAGTTTTGCTATTGTCAGTCTTTGTGCATCATCGTTATGACAGTCAAATGAGATACTCAAGTATTTAGCCTACCGAGTAAAGGCAAGTTCCTTTTTAATGATTAGAGAGAAGTAGAAGTTGGGGGAAAAACCTAAAATGATAATGGCTGTAGTGAATTTAAGTGGGTAAAGAGAGCAGAGAGACTTCTTGAGACTGAGGCTTTCAAATATCTGAAGTGGTTACATTATTTTCTCTAACAAGTTATATTCTATATCTTCCTCCTTTTTAGGAGAAAAGCAGTATAAACTTCTCAGCCGCCCAGGGCATCGTTTTTTCAAGTTAGATTTTGATGAATAAACTATCCTGGCAATCTAGAACTTATTAACATTTTATAAGGTATTCTTATCCTCCCTCTTTTCCTGGAGCCTAAGAACTTTCCTAGGGCAGTTTTAAATAAAACAAAAAAGGGTGAAGACAGTGCTAGAGCTCCAAAACTATTACTTTCTGTTGTCAAACTACAGGAAGAAAGTAGACAGTTTGGAGTCGGCCACATAGTACTTGCTAAATGTTTGTTGAAGAATGAGCAGGCCAGGCACAGTGGGTCACGACTGTAATCCCAGCACTTCGGGAGGCTGAGGCAGGTGGATCATGAAGTCATGAGCTCGAGACCAGCCTGGCCAACATGGTGAAACCCCATCTCTACTAAAAATACAAACATTAGCTGGGTGTGGCGGGCGCCTGTAATCCTAGCTACTCGGAAAGCTGAGGCAGGGGAATTGCTCGAACCGGGGAGGCGGAGGTTGCCGTGAGCCCAGATCGCCCCACTGCTCTCCAGCCTGTGTGACAGAGCAAGACTCTGTCTCCGGGGTGGGTGGGTGGGTGAAAATTAGCAATGAATTAATGAATAAATCGATGAATGTATGACATGAAATAAAATTAATGAATAGGTCTATTTAGGATAGTCACTCTGTCCGCTTGTTTCCTATCTTGGTTATTTGCTAGAATGACAACTCGAAATTACTGTTTGTTAGCACATTAGGGAAGCAGCAGCCTAGGAAAGCCAGAATAACGCCATTTTAAGTTCGGCTCCATTTTAGGACCAACAAGGCACATTCCTTGCCTGTCATGACCCATAGTCATGGGATGTTTACAGTTAAGGAAACAGTCTCAAGATACCTAGAAGGACTCATTCCTACAACAGCAAGAAGTCCAAATGTCCTACTAGCCACAACAATACAGCATAGTTATGGTTTGATGTATTCACATGCTAAAATATCAAGAATTGTCTTCTTTAAGTCAACAGAGTAACAAATGTTGTCATGTTGTCTGCTCTCCCGCATGTAGACAAAGCTTAGCTTAGCTTTTACATAGGTAAGACCACTACATATAAGAAAAACTGGCCGGGCACTGTGGCTCATGCCTGTAGTCCCAGCACTTTGGGATGGCGAGGCGGGCAGATCACAAGTTCAGGAGTTTGAGACCAGCCTGGCCAATATGGTGAAATCCAGTCTCTACTAAAAATACAAAAATTAGCTGCGAGTGGTGGCAGGCACCTGTAGTCCCAGCTACCCGGGAGGCTAAGGAGGAGAATTACTTGAACTCCGGAGGCAGAGGTTGTACTCCAGCCTGGGTAATACAGTGAGACTCCGTCTCAAACAAAAAAAAAAAAAGAAAGAAAACAGAGTGTTTCTCCTACTTTCTGAGGATGTCCTGCTCTGCAATAGAGTAGTTTCTAATAAACTTGCTTCTTTCACTACACTCTGCAACTCACCCTGAATTCCCTCCTGCAGGAGATCCAAGAACGCTCACTTCCGGGTCTAGATGGAGACCCCTTTCGGCAATGGAAGCACCAAAATGCAGTGAGCCATGATCGTGTCACTGCACTCCAGCCTGGTTGACAGTGAGACTCTGTCTCAAAAAAAAAAAAAAAAACCACTAAAAAACTAAAAAAACAAAACAAAAAAAACAAAAAAACCCTAACATTTGTATTAAGGAATTAGGGACAAATTGTAATCATTCAGAATTATTCACTGAGCACTAGCTTTCCTATGGTAAGCCTCAATGCTAAGTATTTAAGACTTTAAAATATAGTTAAGAAGCTATGCCTACTGTATCTAATTAAAGATGTTGGGACAATCGAACAGCAATCACAATTGATTGCCAATTCTACAGTAGAATTCAGTGTTGATGTAGGTGTCTTGCACTCTAAGAACTTACAATTGGAGGATATAAGATTGAAACTCAGTTATTTATCACATACGGTTGGTTTTGTTATGTTAAAGGATCTTTTTCTGGGAAGGTTAGAGTTTGGGATTTATCCAAAGGCAAACAGGGTTTTCAGCTGAAGAGAAAAGTTTGAGTGAAAACAGAGATGGGATTCACAAGGCTAGATAGGTAGGGCTTTTGAATACTATAATAAAAAAAATATCGGCAAGAAACCTAGATTTTAACATTATTGAAAAATGCAAAAGAGAACAAATGAAACATCCAGAACTCAGTAACGGGAGAGAGTCTGGAATCTGCCACAGGGACATTGTCACTCATTGCCATTTATTAGCCATGAATATAAATAAAATTACAGTTTTTGAAATAAGAGGTCGATATTATACTGATAGTGACAACTTTGCTTTCTTCTGTGTTACTGATTGTCAAAGAGCAAAACCAAAAAGAAAGAAAATTGAAACGCAGTATCTATAGAAAACAAACAGCCAGGCTGGTGGCTCACCCCTGCAATCCCAGCACTTTGGGAGGCGGAGGCGGGCGGATCACAAGGTCAGGAGATCAAGACCATCCTGGCTAACACGGTGAAACCCCCCTCTCTACTAAAAATACAAAAAATTAGCCGGGCGTGGTGGCATGTGCCTGTAGTCCCAACTACTTGGCAGGCTGAGGTAGGAGAATCGCTTGAACCCAAGAGGCGGAGGTTGCAGTGAGCCGAGATCCCGCCACTGCACTCCGGCGTGGGTGACAGAGCAAGATTCTGTCTCAAAAAAGAAAAAAAGAAAGAAAAAGAAAAGAAAACAGACACAACCAAAAGGTAGAATCCTAACATGCAAACAACCACATGAGGGCGCGGGACTACATAGCTTCACGTTCCTTTGCAATGACGGGAAGACAAAACTTAACGTCGGCTCGTTGGTCTAGGGGTATGATTCTCGCTTAGGGTGCGAGAGGTCCCGGGTTCAAATCCCGGACGAGCCCTCTTTTGGAATCAGAATCTCGAATTGCATATTTTGGGAATAGATAAGTAAACGTAATAAATACAGGTCAGTCAGAGTAAACACAAAATTGAGACTTTTGGAAACTTAGAGCACTCTTTACATTGAAATATTAAAAGTCCTCGTGAAAATGTAAAAAGTTTGCTAGTGATGCAGTATTGTACTATGAAAACGTTGTTCCTAGCTGTGTATTCTTGGGTGCAGCGCGTGTATAGGGAGCTTGGGAGCTCGGTTCTCTGTTGCCTATGGCGTTGCTTAAACTCATCCACGACAGTGCTCCTCACCGGGGGTGGAGTATGTGCTGAGCGCCCCTTTCCTTGGAAATGCTCATTCCCCAATCCCGCGACCTGCTAATCCATGACGCCCCCTGCTCGTTTTGAGGCGTTAAAGGCGTGCACAGGATTCCGCACTAGGCATGTGTTTTAAATGCTACAAAGCAATTTAAATGCGTTGCCCTTGGGCGTACAGTAACCATATATTGTATTAACTGAGCCCACATGGTCCCTCGCTTCAAAAAACGAAGGGGATCAACATTTGAGCTCATCGGATTAGAAAGCTTTCATTTAAATTTCTGAATGGACAATGTGGGGAGAAGGAAAATTATTTTTTAAAATTTTGAGTGTAGAAGGTAAAAAAGCCTGGGGCTCGTCCCGGGATTTGAACCCGGGACCCTCTCGCACCCGAAGCGAGAATCATACCCCTAGACCAACGAGCCGCTCTCGGCAAAAGCGTTCCCGGCGCCTCCCTTCAGCCTTGCTCCGCCTGTCGCCGCACTTCGCTAACAATCCTGACCTGCGACCCTTCTCCTACCGCGTGCGCTCTCATTCTCCAAGCCTCGGGTCCGGAGTGCTGATCGGCCCGCCGCGTGGAGTTGCAGGGAGAGACGCGCTTCTGCCTGGTCCGGCCGTTCCAACTCCCCCATCGCCGGCTGGGCCTCCATGTTCGCACGCGCTCCCGGAAGCCATCTTCCGGAACCCCGGCTCGCCCGGGCGGTTCCACTGGCGGGGTTGGCGCGTCCGGGCGTCCCGGTTGAGGAAGGCGCGGCGCGGGGCGGGGCAGGGCGCCTCAGGACACCGCCGGGTGCCAGGTCCCCGCGGCGCCCCGTCCCCGCCCAGCCAGTCAGTGCGCGCGGTCCGGGGTCTGCTCCTCGGGGGGAGTGGGTCGGTGAATGAAGACCGGGAGCCCGGCAGAGGGAAGAGAATACCCGAATCCTGGCTAAGAAAAGGGTGGTGGGAGACGCAATCCCAAAGGTGTGAATATTAACTCCCCCGAAACTTCCTTTGGGATAAAGCACTCTTTTAAACTCTTTGCTTGTATTGAACTCACCTGATATTCGTAACAATCAATCCCCTAGGTGCCACTGTATCTCCATTTGCAGATGAGGAAACAGGCCCAGAAATGTTAAGTCGGTCACAGAAGGCCACAAGACTGGGAGCTGGCGGTGGCGCTGGTCTGGGAACTCCCGAGGTCCTGGAGGGTAGGAAAACTGGGGGCTGGGGTGTGTGAAAGGGACTGGAGAGTAGGGGAGATGACTGGTACCTCGGTAGCTTGGAGGAGAGAAGGCAGTGGCAGAGGGCCGGGTCTTCTCCCTCCCACCCGCCACACGTCTGAGCCTGCCCTACGGCCCTTCTGCCCAGCGGAGCTGGAGTCCAAGTGCGGGGTCTCCCGCGGTGTGGTTTCCCGGCCTGGGGTCTTCAGCTCCTCTAGCCTGCATTCAGCCTGCTCTGCCCGCTTCCCCTGGCCCCACGACACCCGCCCGCCACCCTGCTCTCCGGCTCCTTGCAGTTTGTGGCCAGGTTGCAGAGGCCCCTTATTTCTAAAACCCTCTTGCATTCATAGGCTACCTTCTGTTCCGCATAAAAGGAATCCTTTGCTCTGTAGCCTGGTCAGACCGTTCTCCCAGGTCCTGGTGGTGCATTTGCCCTCTCAGCTGCTCACCGAGAGCTTCCCACTTGCACTCGCTTCTCTGCTCTTTTTCTCTCTCTCCCTCCCTCCCTTCCTTTTAATGCCAGTGAGCTCTGGGGGAGACACTCAGCCATAGGAGGTCAGGACCAGGGTTCATACCCGTGGGGCGTGTAACAGGCAAAATGCAGCGAAGAAACCTCAGAACAAACAGCGAAGACTGAAAAACCTTTGGCCCACTCTGGTGATGTAGAGAGCCCTGTTGCTGGCTCGTGCAGGGGCCAGGTCTAAGGTGGGCAGCCCTGTCTACGCTTTCTATTTGCTTGAAAGTGTGTAAAACTATTGATACTCTCTCCTTGTTTGAGACCACTTTTCTTCCTCCTACTGAGCTAAGGTGTGAGAACTGGATATTGTTTTCAACATACTGTTCAGTAGTTTGAGGATGGGTGAGGGGTGGGGAAGGTTGGGGAGAGAGAAGTTTTCATCAGGGCAAGTTCTGAGCAGCTAAGTGTTGCCCTTCTTCCCTTTGAGAGTGTGCATGCCTTCGCTGGGGCTCTCTCTGCCCTGCCTGAGCTGTATCCCACTCCTGGGAGCTCTGACTCATTCTTTTCCACGCACCATGTGCATGAAACATGACAAAGCTGAACACTTCTATCTTTGCTGAGTATACACTCTCAAGGGTTTTTTGTTTTCTTTTTCTTTCTTTTTTTTTTTTTTTTTTTTGAGACAGAGGCTTGCCCTGTCCCCAGGTTGGAGTGCAGTGGCGCAATGTCAGCTCACTGCAACCTCCACCTCTCAGGTTCAAGCAATTCTCCTGCCTCAGCCTCCCAAGTAGCTAGGATTACAGGCATGTGCCACCACGCCCAGCTGATTTTTTATATGTTCAGTAGAGATGGGATTTCACCATGTTGGCCAGGCTGGTCTCGAACTCCTGACCTCAGGTGATCTGCCTACCTCTTCCTCCCAAAGTGCGATTATAGGCATGAGCCACTGCGCTAGGCCTTGTTTGTTTTTGTTCATTGTTTTTATTTTCCAACCCTGGGGAGAGGGATCAAAAATAAACATAAGTTCCCAAGTCTGCTTTTCCGTTGCTTTAAGTTGTTTGTAATGGCTTCATAGTATCCCATCAAGATAATGACACATCCTTTTCTTAATTATTATTCCACTGTATAAGTAAGTGGTGTCAAACATTTCATTGATATTTTGTGTATATACTTTTTTTTTTTTTTTTTTGAGATAGGGTCTCACTCTGTTGCCCAGGCTGGAGTGCAGTGGTGCAATCAGGGCTCACTGGAGCCTCAACCTCCTGGGCTCAAGTGATCCTCCCACCTCAGCCTTCCAGGTAGCTGAGACAGATGTGTGCCACCCACACCCAGCTAGTTCACCCACACCTGGCTAATGTTTTTGTATTTTTTTGTAGACATGGGGTTTTACTATGTTGCCCAAGCTGGACTCCAACTCCTGGGCTCAAGTGATCTGTCCACCTTGGCCTCCCAAAGTGCTGGGATTACAGGCTTAAGCCACTGCGCCAGCCCCTTTCCATGTACTTTGGATTATTTTCTTAGGACACACTCCCAGAGTTGGCCTGGTCAAAAGGATGAACCCCGATCATCCACTTTTATAGCTTTTATAGCTCTTGGTACAATTCTGTGCTAAGGAGCTTGGCTTGGCTCATTAGCAAGTAAGATGGAAACATGAAAGAAGAGGACCAGCGGCTCTTGGAGAACTTTAAAGCCCATGATTTGATCTTTTAATTCCATTTAAGAGTTTTGATGGCATCAAAGCTTTTGAGAATGGTGATAATGTTAAAAATATTATTGATGACAACAATTTTGACTTGGGGTCAGATGTGTAAGAGGGAGTAAAAGAAATTAGAAAAATAGTAAGTCCATTAGGAGATGATTAGAATAACTCTGGGATGACGTTACTGAAACTGTGAATGGGCATTTACATCACTTGTAATGGGGATTCAGTGACTATTTTATAACTAAGGTTTGCTGGCCACTGAATTCTTACCCAATTTAGGCGTAAGTGGTGCAGAGTTGGCTCTGTCTAAGAAGGTCAGTCCTTAGGAATGAGAATACATTTCATTACACGGGTTCACCACTCAAAGGAACCGGCTCACTAATTTGGCATACAGGACTGGCCTCATGCTCATATGCTGAGCCTTGTTTGCTGCTTTGGGGTTATGTACTAACTAACTAGAAGGCCATGGCAGCTGTCTTGGTCGGTTTGTGTCACCCACAGCAAGCGTTGCTCCAATTTAAACAGAAACTGGATCTGACTGAAAATTTATGTCTGTTCCAGATTCTAGTCCAACATCCAGCAAAAGCGTCAGCTACATTTTACTAAACACATTTCTATTTGGCTTCCCTCAATCATCATTTTTTTTTTTAAGAGACAGGATCTCGCTATGTTGCCCAGGCTGGAGTGCAGTGGCTATCCCCACTACTGATCAGCACGGGAGTTTTGACCTGCTCCGTTTCCAACCTGGGCCAGTTCACCCCTCCTTAGGCAACCTGGTGGTCCCCCACTCCCGGGAGGTCACCATATTGATGCCGAACTTAGTGCGGACACCCAATAGCATAGCGCACTACAGCCCAGAACTCCTGGGCTCAAGCGATCCTCCCACCTCAGCCTCCTGAGTAGCTGGGACTACAGGCACGTGCCACCGCGCCTGGCAGTGATCCTTTTTATGAGGTTTAGATCATGATTCCCTCCGAATTTTGCAGTCCCTTCATTGAGTCACTATTAATGAATTGTTGGAACTGCCTCAGCCTCTTCATTTTTCATTCAAAAGGTTTTACTTGTTTTTAAGTTTTGATAGTACATGAGTTCAGAGAGGTAATATGAGTCTTATATCTAGATTGTGAAGGAACTGCTCTCCACGAGGACACCTTCACTTCCACCAGGGAATCTTACTACCTGTTTATCTTATTATCCTCTGTTTTGTTTGTTTGTTTTGAGACGGAGTCTCACTCTGTCACCCAGGCTGGAGTGCAGTGGGGTGATCTCAGCTCACTGCAACCTCTGCCTCCTGGGTTCCAGTGATTCTCCTGCCTCAGCCTCCCGAGTAGCTGGGACTACAGGCACCCACCACCACACCTGGCTAATTTTTTATTTTTAGTAGAGATGGGGTTTCACCATGTTGGCCATCCTTTGAGTACCAACCATATAATCATTCTAGAATCTTGTTTCTGAATGCTCGTTAAAGTGCAATTCAGCCCATTCATTCTTTAAAACATAAGCAACTGGTAAGTGTAATAACTGACTAATTTTCTCGAATTTCTGTATAAAACTACATCATGAAGGACTAGAGTCATTACTTACAGGAGTACTCAGGGGGAATCCTAGCCCTTTTTTTTTTTTTGAGACTGAATCTTACTCTGTTACCCAGGCTGGAGTGCAGTGTGCAATCTTGGCTCACTGCAGCCTCCCCGTACCAGGTTCAAGCCATTCTCCTGCCTCAGCCTCCCCAGTACTCCCCAGTAGCTGGGATTACAGGCGCACCAACAGGCTTGGCTAATTTTTGTATTTTTAGTAGAGCTGGGGCTTCTCCATGTTGGTTGGTCTTGAACTCCTGGCCTCAAGTGATCCACCCCCTTCGGCTTCCCAAAGTGCTGGGATTACAGGCATGAGCCACTGCACCCGCCCAGAATCCTAGCCTTTTCTGACCTCTTCCTTTGGCATCCTGCTTCCCACACAGTGTCTTCCTGGCTGCTCCAGGCACAGGTGTTCCAGTTCCCAAGGAGAAGCCTCACAGCTTTTCAGGATTAGGAGGATGTGTAAGACATCTCTTAGTTCCTGTTTTGGAGGTGGGTGGTTTAACTCTTTTGGCTTCCTTTACCCTGTGAGGCATGTAATACATTCATCATCTCTTCCTCCTCTGAGGAGTCTCAAAGAACCGGTTCCTGCCCCATTTGACCACAGTGGGACTTTGCTGGAATTCCCACAGCTCTCGTGGAATTGAGGGCAAAACTGGAAAAATGGTCTCTTCTCAGCATCCACTGTGATCAGGACCGTCCCTCACAGGGCTCGTGGTCAGCCTCGGTTACCTCAGCAAAACCAGGAAGTCAGAAAAGTGTGTCTCCTGACCCTAGAATTTTGGCACTTTGCTTCTCTTTTGTAACCCCCTCTGGGGTCTCCAGAAACATTTCACACCAAAGTATGAATGACAAAGGAGGCTTATCTCTCTCAGAAGTATTGCATATTGAAAGAAGCTAATGATGACACTTCAGGTGTCTGCTATCAGATAAGAGAGGTGTTAAGCAGGGATGCCTGTTGAAAATAATCCCATCCCAGCTCTGAAATCAGTTCAGTCATTCATTATTTAACAAATATTGAGCACCTACCATATCTGAGGCACTGTGTACAATGAAGAATAATACAAACACTTTGTACTTTCCTGGAGCCACAGGTTAGCTCTGCGCACAGTAACACAGTGTTACATAAAATAAAGAGACTGATGTTCTTGGGTGGCTTATGAAACTGAATCCCATTTTATGTGAGCATCTGGACTTTGCTCAGTGCTCTTGACATCATCATAAACCACCTGATCATGCATTATATACAGACATTCTGTTTATCCTTTGTTTACCCGGTCCATATATGAAAAATTTGACTAGAACTAGTTGGAATCAAACAAAATTTAATTTTGAAGCAAACAATGGAACAGTAATTTGGTGTTTCAGCTTTTGCCCTGTGGGAAAGAGCTGTTGTTTTTTTACCCGCCAACATAGCTTCTTTTGGGAACAGCACCCTGATTTCACTTTGGGAAATCTCCTTGCTCACCTTTGCATGCCTCGTAAACAGTGCAGGATTGACTCACCTAGCTCCTACTCCGGGAGAGGGCACGCAGTCTCTGCATCTCTTTGGTAGTAACAGTTGCTTCATGTATAGGCACACGAGCCACATAAGGCCTATGGAAAGCCTCTACAGGATTTTTTTCCCCCACGGTTATGGGGAAAGAGTAAGTCTTTTCACTGGGTTTGCAGGCTGGGAAGAACAATATGACCGGCGGGGCGTGGTGGTTCATGCCTGTAATCCCACTTTGGGAGGCTGAGGTGGGTGGGATCCCTTGAGGCCAGGAGTTTGAGACCAGCCTGGCCAACATGGTGAAACCGCGTCCCTACTGAAAACACAAAATTAGTTAGGCCTGGTGGTGCTGAGGGAATGTATTCTCTTCCCCGGGTCCACAAGGGGGCGTAGTTTCAAAGGCAATAACTTCCCAGCACCGTACCCACACCTCTCCATCCAGGATCTTAAGGGTCTTTGTTTAAACTTTGGCGCATGTGGGAAAAATCAAACATCAGTCACTCCAGGGGGAGTTTAAAGGAACCCCTTTCACAGGCCCTGAAAACCTGAAGAGGGCAGGAATTTCTCCCAGGTTAAAAGTCCTCTTCTTCCACACCTCTTTGGAGTCCATATCTGGATCCCCTTCCACCATCTTGTGGAAGCTTCTGTCTGTCATCTTTTTCTCTCCCCTTTTTCTCTTTCTCTGCCTAAATAAATTACTTTCTGCAAAATTCTTTGGGGTCCGATATTTACTTGCCAGAGCATCCTGCCAGGTGGGGTCCTCCCTCCCATTCTTGGGTGAGAGACCAGGGCCTGGAAGAACATCCTCTGGGGGGAGCTAAGCTTCCCCTGCTCCCTGGAATTCGGTCACAGTGCATGCTTGTAATCCGAGTTATTAGGTTGGTGCAAAAGTAACTGCAGTACTTGGGAGTCTGAGGCACGAGAATTGTTTGAACCCAGGAGGCAGATGTTGCAGTGAGCTCTGATTGTGCCAGTTCATTCTAGCCTGGGTGACAGGGTGAGACTCTGTCTCACTAAGAAAAGAAAAGAAAAGACTTGGCTGTAGCTATTAAATTAAATAATTCAAAAAAAAAAAAAAAACAACAATATGGCAAACACGAGACAAAGCAGAGATCAATACCATGAGAGATTCCTGACATCACTTGGGTGACTGTATTTAGGTCTGTTTTTTTTCAGTTCTATGAAACTGAAGAAGGGAGAGAGATTCATTGATCCATATAGTTCGGTCTTTCATCAGCTAGTTTGAGTTGGGTTTCTGTCACCAGCCGCTGGGTGATCTTACTCATTCAGTACTAAATGTATAGAGCACAGAACTGTACTAAACACACACCTAATCAAAAAAAGCCTAATCAGAAGGTGATGAACTGGTTGCCTTTTCACGCATTTATTTCTTTATTTGCCATATATTTATTGAACATATAGTTAACTGGTAATAGGCCAAAATCTACATGGCAAACTGGGCATTGTTCAGGGTGACCTCCGTGAGGGGCATGGAGATTTGAGGCTCCTGAAGCTTACCTAGTTCCACATGCAGCTGAAACAGAATCACAACCCCCTTTTAAATATTGGCAGATCCCTTCTGCCAATATTGGCATCTAGGTTTTTTCTTGCTCCCTCTCTGAAGCCAGGAAGGACACAGTTTCAAGTTCAATCTAGACTACAAAGATAGTGGAAGAATGACTGACTCTTTAGCCCTGTTGCTGAATCAGTGTTTTCTTTCAAACCTATTAAGAAAACCTGAAAGAAACAAGGTCTTTCTGGCCTGTTAATAAGTTTGTGCTACCTAAGACACAGATAAATTTATTTAATGCCAATTTTTTTTTTTTTTTTTTTTTTGAGAGGGAGTCTTTCTGTGTCTCCTAGGCTGGAGTGCAGTGGCACAATCTTGACTCACTGAAACCTTTACATCCCTGGTTCAAGCAATTCTCCTGCCTCAGCCTCCCGAGTAGCTAGGATCACAGGCACCTGCCACCACGTCCGGCTAATTTTTTTTTGTATTTTTAGTAGAGATGGGGTTTCACCATGTTGGCCAGGATGGTCTTAAACTCCCGACCTCAGGCAATCCGCCTGCCTCGGCCTCCCAAAGTGCTGGGATTACAGGCATGAGCCACTGTGCCCAACTAATCCCAAATTTAGAAGTTCCAGTACGAACCCTGCAAATAAAACGCCTGATCATGGTTGCTTTGAGAAAGGAGAGCGGTAAGCAGTGGGGCTGCAGCAGGAACAAAACTCAGTCCCTGTGCTTCATGAACTCCCTGCCAAGAGCCCCCTTTATTAATGAACAAGCCCTGGGAATGGGGCCTCCATTTGTTTCACAAAATAGACCAAATAATGTGACTAACAGGGGACTTGGGGGATAGAAAGGTATTTTGATGCCCACAAGCCTGGTCCTGCAGGACACATTCTTGTCATTTTTACGGCTCCTTTCTCATCCACTACTATAATGTTTAGACCCTCCAGAAGAAGAATGCAGTTTAATTTTTCATTTCTAAAGCCCATACTTTCTGTTCCATGCCTTTCTCAAGTAAAGAAAAGTGGCCCTTTTCATCACACACTCACAATCATGTATGTATTCACAAAGTACTTGCCCAGATAGTATGTGTGTATAAACAACCCAAAGACATATATAAATAAAACCAAGTATTGTTTAGGGTTAGACTTCTCTGTCGATTAATGGATGGTAGCTAGATTGATACCGAGTGAGCTAGCTAGCTAGGCAGATAGACAAGTTTATAGATCTCAAAATAATTGACACACACATCTCCCAAATTCTGCTAATATCCAAAGTTTATCATAACTATGACAATATCAGTCTCAACCACGTTACAAGTTTGTTACAAACTATTTAAAAATAGTTTTGAAAAGAAATATATCCCAAATATGAACACTAAACACTACCCTGGAGTTAGAAAAACTGTAAATGGGAGGAGGAAATTGAGGTACCAGTGGCAACATAAGGCGTTTTTGTCTGAGAGACTGTTTTCTGAAGTCAGCGTAGGATGTAGTCTAATAGACCTCCAGAAAAGCAATCCTTCCAACTACCAAATCAGCACATTGAGACATTAAAATACTCAAATCAGAACAACGATCAGCCGTAAGTTTAAATGTGTATTTGGATTAATACACAGATGTGCATGAAGAAGGGAGAGGATATGTCAAAGACTGGGTAGTCAGGCCCCCTGTCCCTTGCAGAACACCCTACATTTCCAAACAGAATATTAAAGCAAGAGCTACCCAATAAGAAGAGACTAAAGACTCCCAACTCACTCCTTCTGTGTTGGGGAGAACAATCTGGGCTGTGAGTCAAGAAAAGCTTCCCAGGGAAACTAAGAAAAATGATTTAATTATGTAGCTTGCACATCATGGCACTCAAGGCACCTCCCAGGAAACATCTAATCCATGCTCAATGATTCTGGAAATGCACATTCATCCACACAGGTTCCATCGGAGAGCCAGCATCATTCAGGTATCACTGCCTTGCTTTCAGGAGGAGATCAATGCGGGGAGGAAACTTCCTGCCATTCTGCCTCTCCATGGGAGTTCTCCACAATCTCAAGGGTGGGAGAAGGGAGTGAGCCAAGCCAGGGATCTCCCATGGGGGTCACCAACTGGAAAACCACAGGGCAGGAAAAGCAGACACTTTTTTTTCTTTTTTAAAATGTTTCAATCATTATCTCTTCTAGTCCAGTGTTTTAAAGACTGGTTGGTCAGTTCAAATTTGGACCAAGCTAAAAAGTTGTCTCTAGGGTTTTGATACAATTTAGGGTCTTCTATAACTTACTTATAGTTTATATTTTATGTTTATGACCACCTATTTATATTTTATGTTTATAGCCACCTAAAAATAGTTTTTAACTGATATTTGAGAACCGTAAAAACTCTGGAACAATAAAAAGGAACTTTACCCAAGCAAAATCTGATAAGCTAACTCAGAGCTCACTTTGGAGGTCGGCTGCAGGGATAGGTGGGTGTGGATAGCATCCAGTGCGCCACGGGCTGACCAGTGCCCCTGGGGACTTGTTGCCACAGTAAATTGTTTTAAATAAGTTGTTGTTATAACTAAGTCCATCAAATGACATAAACTCAAGCTGATAAAAGTCTGCTGCCCTCAGATCCAATCTCTATTTTCGAGGAAACATTCGGTGTGGAGGCCAGGAAATAATCTACCCTGTGTCTTCAGGCTGACTCCAGACACGCAGCATATTCTGCCTCCGCAATGCCTTTGTCTGCTGCTGCTATGACTGTTGCTGCTACTTGCAAAGAGATGTGTCCAGCAACTTCATCACTGGGGCACAATGAGCTGTTCTTCACATTTTAGTGTCCTGGACAGGAGTGTCATCCTGTGAACACGGGAGGAAAGAATGAATTAGGAAAATGGTGAGGAAATCCTGACACTCAGCATCTGTCCTCAGTGATGCTGGATCAGGCAATAATAGTCATAATAGGAGTAACAGTAAGAATGATAGAAGAATGCCACGTGCCCAACTTAGTTTTTTTAAATGCATCAACTTATTTAATCCTCACAAAAGCAAATGAGGTAGGTACTTCTATTAACTCTGCTATAGGTGAGGCAATTAAGGCACAGAGAGTTTACTTCCCCTAGGGCACACAGCTAGTAAGTGGTGAAGTCAGGATTTTAACCCAGGGATCCGAGCTTGAGTCGTCAAGTACTAAGTGACACTGCCCATCCCTTGATGCCTGACTTCTCATTCCCATTCAATGTGCTTTCCTGAAACACTGCTCAAGATTCTTTGGCAGCATATAAATGGGAAAAGGACAGAAAGAGTCAAAAATAAAAGACTAATACTTGAGTAAAAGGACAGTAAAGTAGCTATTTATTCAACAGTCACTCAAAAGATACTGCTTTGAGATCCTTCTGTGCTAGGAGCTGTACCAGGACTCCAGCCTTGTCTCCATCAGTTCTAGCTGAGAAATGGAAACTTTTGGGAATGTAACCACAATACAAGGTGAGGGGTGATGTGGACCATCCTAATGGACTATACTGAGCAGGGGGGCATTCGTCCTCAGAGCAATCAGAAAAGGCCTGTGGAAGGGAAGATAGAGGCCTGGTGAGAGGATTCCAGGTACCAGTGAGGGCTGGGTTCAAGTGGGCTACAGGCAATTTCAGCTGGAAGTGCAGGTATTTGGGCAAAGAGACTGTGGGGGATGCTTTGCCTACTGCGGAATGGTGGAGGGCTCAGGCCACCTGGAGCCCTGCCCCGCTGCTGGGGAGCATGGAGGCAGTGAAGGTTAGGCACGTGGCAAAGCCCAGCCCGTGGAGGAGCATGAGCTCCATTTTCCAGTGGGCAGTATCAAAGGCTTTGGGATAGGAGAGCAGACAACATATGGTATTTATAGGAAAAGGAATTCGGGGATGATGCGTAGGGTGGGTCTGGAGAACAGGAATTCTGTTAGGAATGAGTTGTGATTGTACAGATAGAAAAGAAAGGCTGACACTTGTATCATCATAGAGATAGGGTTGCGCCATGTTGCCCAGGCTGGTCTCCAGCTCCTGGGTTCCAGCCATCCTCACTCCTTGGCCTCCTAAAATACTGGGATTACAGGTGTGAGGCACTGTGCCTGGCCACAATTCGGTTATTCATTGAGCTCCCACAAAATGCTGGTCATGCTAGGGGCTGAGTAGGGACAAGGAGGAGGAGGAGGGGGAAGGCGAGAAGAGGAGGAGGGAGAGGCAGAAAGAGGAGGAGAGGCAGAGGGATCTCTGGGAAGGACAGTTAATGTGTCTGAGGGATGATTGAGGTGGGAATGCGGGGAGTGCATCCCCAAGAGAACTGAGAAGAAATAAGCGCTGAGAACTGAGTCTGCTGACCTGCCAGTTAACCAGGAGGGAGAAGAAAGAAAGAACAAAGTAAACGCTACAAAGTTACAAAGGTAGGGAATTCTCAAGAGAAGGATGTATTTCATCAGCTCAGAGAGAAAAGAATTTCAAATCAAATGTTGAGAAACTAAGGGGAATAACTTGGAAAGCAACGGAATCAGGCAGTTAGGAAGTCAGCGTTTACTGTTAATACAACAAAGTCTCAGATTTGATGTCCAGACATTTCCAGTATCTTTGTTTGGGTAAGTTTGTCTGTGGCATAGCTAAGTACCCTACGCAATACTGGATACATAATGAGTGTTTGAGAAACACTTGCTAAATGTATTTGAAGTGTTAGAGTTGTATCTGATTCTGTGGCCTCTTTCCAGGGGGCTTTTCCTGATAAACAGAATCCTAAGTGCAGTGACTTGGTATGTCCAGCCTGCCTGTGACTGAAATCCTCAGGATGGCTCCTTCTTTCAGCATGATATGTTAAAACATGTGTGAGGGGCAACCTAACAGTTAGGTAACCCTTTATAGCGCTTTCACACAGCTGATGCCTTTGGCGTACTTACAGAACTTTCCCCTGCTTTCTCTCAAAGAATAAATTGCTCCAGCCTTTGTGCTTCACACAGCACCCTTCAAGGGCAGAATCCCATTTATTCTACTGCCTTGTCGTTATTTGTTTATGCCTCTGTCTTCTTCACTTTTGACTCCTGGTATCTCATATAGTGGTAGGGATAATGGGTGCTTGTTAAATGCTGATTGTATGAATGCGACCATAATTAGTTTATCTGATTGATCTACCAACCAAGGAACAAGATGGGAATTAGGTTAGGGGTTTAGAAACTGCTTAGAGGTGTGTGCTGCCTCTGGCATCCAGGAAAGACCTGGGACAGCCGTGCGTGCTGGGGAAGCCCACGACTCAAGGGGTCAACCTTGCCATTATTCTCACTGATGAATCCTTTTGCACTAGTGACTCAGGCATTTTGATTCTGACCTCGACCTGGTTTGAGAGGAACAAGGAAGGACTGGAGACAGTGCCCCCTTCCAGATTAAACAAATTATGCACATGTGCACAGGTACATTGTAAGCAGCTTATTGTGATGGTAGGGCAGGTGCCTCATATATCAACATTCATTGAGCTCTATGAACATGAACAACTTCTGTCCTCTCTTGGAGCGTTGCTTTCTTTCTCTCTCTAAACTAGGCAACTGAGGCCAGCCAGGCATGGGGGCTCACGCCTGTAATCCCAGCAATTTGGAAGGCCGAGGTAGGTGCATAACTTGAGGTCAGGAGTTCAAGACAAGCTTGGCTAATATGGTAAAACCTCGTCTCTACTAAAGCTACAAAAATTGGCTGGGCACGGTGGCTCATGCCTATAATCCCAGCACTCTGGGAGGCCAAGGCGGGCGGATCACCTGAGGTCAGGAATTCAAGACCAGCCTGACCAACATGGAGAAACCTTGTCTCTCCTAAAAAAATACAAAATTAGCTAGGCATGGTGGCGCTTGCCTATAATTACAGCTACTTGGGAGGCTGAGGTAGGAGGGTCACTTGAGATTCCCAAGTAGCTGAGACTTTCCTACCTCAGCCTCCCAAGTAGGTAGGAGAGCCACCATGCCTGGGAGGCAGAGGTTGCAGTGAGCCAGTCATGCCCTTGCACTCCAGCCTGGGCAACAAGAGTGAAACTCCATCTCAAACAAACACAAAAATTAGCCTGGCGTGGTGGCGCACACTTGTAATCCCAACTACTTGGGAGGCTGAGGCAGGAGAATTGCTTAAACCTGGGAGGCAGAGGTTGCAGTGAGCTCACATTGCACCATTGCACTCCAGCCTGGGTGACAGAGTGAGACTCCGTCTCAAAGCAAACAAACAGACACACAAAGCGAGGTGATTGGGTTAAGTGGCATCAAAGTTTGGCATCTCAGAGATGACTGAGAGGAAAAGCATTCCTGTCCTTCCATCCAGAGGTGAAGGGGAGCTACTCTTTCTCCACCAGAGCTGCTTGTCTGGGAGGAGCACACTCCTGAGGGTGCTGGGCATTCTCTTCCCCTGCCCAGGGCTCTGTCGGGAGATATGGAAGTGGCAAGGCTTGAGAGATTACCAGTGAGCCTGCCCCAGAGCTCCTGGAGTCTCTGCAGGGAGACTTCTACCTGAGACCCCCCCCTGAAGCAGCCCTGTTCCCTGCTAACTTTTCAACCAAGGTGACTTTTCAACCCCCAGGATTGGAAGATGCTGTCAGTGAGATGGGAAGCTCTCCTGGAAAGGCAGGTGCCTCCTAACCTGAAAACAAGATGTGGCAACCACTGGCAGATGACTGCTTGGACCCAGTGGCTTCATCCTCAAAAGGACTGTCGGGGCATGTATTTGCCTTCTGGAGATCTGGTGGAATCTCTCAATTCCAGAAGATCCTAAATCTAAAGATTGCTTATTTAGAATGGAAAGTGTTAAAGGAATCTGGAGCACCTCTGCCTAACCACTCAACCCAGGGGTCTCAGTCATACTTTCTGAGTCTTTGGGACTCACACTTTTTTCTCCTTGATCTAGCATGAGTGAGAATAATGAGGGCCCCGGGAGATCCCTAAACACATTAATTCCTCTTATACCTGCAGTTCTATCATTAGAGATTATTTCTTTTGGGTCAGGGCAATTTTCTCTCTTCTTTAAAATTCAATCACTCAACAAAGTTTTTTTTAAAAAGCCTACTCTGTTTCAGGTTCTGCAGCAGATGCTGGAGATGCAGTGAGGAAAAGGAGCAGAGAAAGACAATTAAAAAATACACAGGAGAATTTCAAATAGCAATGTGTTCTATGATGACAAAGTAGAATCGTGGGAGAGAGTAACTGATGGGGTGGACGAAGGTCCCCTTAGACTGAGTGGCACAGACAGGCCTCAGTGAGAAGAGATCATCTGGGCTGAGCTCTGAACCATGGGTAAGAAGTGGCCATGTGAAGATCAAAAGGAATGTCCCATGCAGAGGGGACAGCAAGGATGGAGCTCTGAAGTGGGAATGAGCTTGCTGCAGTTGAAGAACAAAAAGACGTCAGCATGGCTGGAGCACAGTGAGGGGGATAGTCAGGGAGAGGTGGGGATGCCCCATCCTAACCCCTGGTACCTGTGAATGTGACCTTATTTGGAAAGATCTTTGCAGATGTAACTAAGAATCTCAAAACAAGATCACTCTGGATTTAGGGTGGACCCTACATTGAAAGACTCATATCTTTCTATGAGGAAGGAGGGGGACTTTGAGACACACAGTAACAGTGAAAGGCAATGTGACAGAGATGGAGGCAGAGACCAGAGTGGTGCATCTACAAGCCAAGGGATGCCACGGATTGCAGCTGCCACTTGAGGAGCCTCCATCCTCCTCAAGCCGGAGGAGGCACGGGAGGATTCCATGGGTTGGAGGCAGCCACTAGCACTTAGGGAAGAGGAACAGAGTCTCCTCCAGAACCGCTAGAGGAAACCAACCCAGCCAACATCTTAATTTTGGAGGCCTGAACTGTAGAACTGTAAGAAAGTCTATTTCTATTGTTTCAAGTCACCAAGTTTGCGGCAATTTTTTATGGCAACCCTAACACGAGAGGTGAATAATTTTAGCAAAGAGCAATTGATCTAAAAAACAACCTAAACCTGCTGGTTGCTGTTCAGAGAATGGATTACACAGGCAGGAGGAAAAAAGAGTGGAAGCAGGAAGCCAGAAGAGGCTACTGTAGCAAGAAGCTGATAGTGGTGTGAGAGAAAGGAAAGGAAGCAAAGGGGAAACACTTGTGGGTGACTGGATGACATTGTTAGGGACTCTGCAGGGCGGGTTCTGCTCCTAAAGCATAGATAGATGAGCTCAAGATGGGCTTCCTGGGAGCTGGTGAGGAGCAGACAGGTACAGGGGAAAGGGCCAGTAAGTGTGGGCCCAGACAGGAGGGACTGAGTCACCCGCTCCTCCTCATGTGCAGCAATGCCCAATTCCCACGAGAGAGTGAATGTCCCAACATCACATGCAGCCTCTTTCTCTGAGAGCCAACTCAAATGCTAGCTTGGCCCTGAAGCATCCCCAGCTTCTTGCCCCATCCACACACAGATTGTTTTTGCCACCCTTGCACTTTGGGCTTCCCTAACAATGATTCCTGTTGCCACCCTATTCCACCTTTTCCATGCATGCAAAGGAGCTGAGATGATTTTTAGAAAGGAGCTCCCCTTTCTTTTTCATCTCTGGATTCCCTGCAGCGGCATGCCCAGGTCCCCTGGACTCAGCAGGCTTCCATAGACCCTTGAAGGCCTCAGTTACTGAGTGGTGCTGAGGCTCGGTCACTCCACACACACCCAGAAGCTTGCCAGAACTCTGAGTCAGCGAGAAGCTGGCAAGAGCCACAAGACACACTTCCCCTTTGTGTCCTTTTGTCCCCTCAACCTCAGTGACAGGCTTTCTCCAACCAGTCAGCACGAGGCAGGAGCCTGGTGCCTTTGTTTCTGCATGGAGGTGATTTATGAAGGGACTGTACAGAACAGGGCACGTGATGGAGGCACACACTGGCCCTGGCACTGCCTCCTGCGTGTGAAAGAGCCAGGCCACCTACCTCCAGGTTGAGGACCACTCGCCCGCTCTGGATCTCACCGTCAGTCTCCTGCGGAGCAGGGCCAGTCTGGGGGCTGCAGCCTGGCTCGAGCACTGCCCCCTCCTGTTGTTTTTCCTTGCCTTTCTCCTGCTCTGGGGACATCGCCACCTTTCACTCCTCCAGGGGGACAATGGGGGGTCTCCTTCCCTGCAGCTCCCTCCTCCGGCTTCTTTGTGTCTTGGCTCTGATGTCCAGGTCCCGCCTCTTCATTTTGCATCCTCTCCCCCTTCACTTCTGTAGGCTTTTCCAACTGTGCTTCCTCTCCAGCTGGCTTTTCCTCCCTGGGGCTCCCACATCTCTTCTCTGCCTCTGGGCCAGAGGTCTGGGGTGCTTCCAGGGCCTCCTCCTGGGCTGGGTGCTGGCCGTCTACCTCCTCTGAACTCCGCCTGGCCTTCTCACTGTGCTTGGCTTCCTCTGTGGCCCTGTCCTCCTCCTGCTTCTCTGTCCTGCTGGGTGACTTCCTCAGAGGAGGCTTTTCAGCGGGCCCCAGGGTTCTCACTCCCTCTCCCCCTGTCTCCTCGCTGGAGGGAGAGATCCGGGGCCTTGCTCTTGGATGGGAACACCTCCTCCCCCATCCTCTTCCTTAGCACCATTCTCCTGAGATGACTCTGCTGCCCCTGAAATCTCCAAGGTCCCCACAGTCCGACTGTGATCTTCGGAATCGCCTGGAGGGGAGGGCGCCTTTTGATTGAGCCCCTCGTCCGCACCTGGAAGAAAATGTTAGGGAAAATTATCCAAAACCTGTAAAAAGGCCAAGAGGAGGACTGTATGTGTGTTTAATGTTGGTCTGATGCACTGCTTCACAAGTCCACACAAGGACCATTTAATTTTCCAGGAGAATGAATCATTGTTTGCTATTTATTACAGTTTAGAGCCGTGTGAGATTGTGAAATCACATGGAGACCTGCAGAGTTTTATTTTGTGAAGATGCAAATGCTTCCCATCCAGGAAAAAAAAAAAAAAAAAAAAAACCTCATGATTTTGTTGCACTGTAAAAACATTAACAAGTTTGGTGTCTAATTAGCAATTTTATTCTGACACTTAAAAAAAATTGTTGCTGGGCATGGTGGCTCACACCTGTAATCCAGCACTTTGGGAGGTTGAGGCAGGAGGATCGCTTGAGCTCAGGAGTTGAAGATCAGCCTGGGCAACATAGTGAGACTCCATCTCTACCAAAAGTAAGAGAAATTAACCGGGCGTGGTGGTGCACGCCTGTGGTCCCAGCTACTTGGGAGGCTGAAATGGGAAGACAGCTTGAGCCTGGGAGGTTGAGGCTGCAGTGAGCTGTCACCACGCCATGACACTTCAGCTTGGGCAACAAAGCAAGACACTGTTTCAAAAAAAAAAAAAAAAAAAGGATTTGTCTAATTGTCTATAAATAACCAGTTCTTCAAATGCTGTTTGAGTAAGCTCTGCCATCTTACAAGTTTCCTCGTAAATTGACATACTGAATAAAATCTCTCCCTATTTTGCATAAGAGTCAGACTTTATCTTGTGAAGATGCAAATGCTTTCTATCCAGTAAAAAAGATAACTCATGATTTTGAAAATTGTACTTTTGAAAATTGTACTTTGACAAAGATGAATTGCATTGAGAAGAGAGTTAGCGGCCTGCTGATGGCCAGGCCCTGGTGCAGGGACCTCAGGGGTGCTGAGCTGGACACCTGGTGACCAGCTTCCTCTCTTGCCCCAACTCTGCCCTCCCCATCCCCTATGAAGCTGGCTGATACTGGGAGACCTGAGTGGCCAGAGTCCTTTGCTTCTAGGACTCAGGTCCACCATTCCTTAAGAGCACCAGTAGAGCTGCCTGAAGGTGCTCTCTCTGGGAAGCATGTGAATCTCAGAATCAGGCCTCATCTTAGCCCATCAGACTTAGAAGTGCAATGAAAATGTTCACATCAGGTATCCTACCTACTCGAGTGATGTGTCCTTTAAAAATTAGTATGTAAGTGGGCTGGGTATCATGGTGCACGCCTATAATCCCAGCACGTTGGGAGGCAGAGGCCAGAGGCTTACTTGAGCCCAGGAGCTGCAGGAGCCTGGTTGAGGACATGGCAAAACCCCATCTCTACAAAAAACACAAAACTTAGCCAAGCATGGTGGTATATGTCTGTAGTCCCAGCTACTAGGAGGCTTACTTGAGCCCGGGAGGTGGGGGTTGCAATGAGCCAATATCACACCACTGCACTCCAGCCGGGGTGACAGAGGAAGACCCTGCCTCAGGAAAAAAAAAATTAGTATGAAAATACATTTTTGTAAATGTTATTTTCCCACTGATTTACATTTTGGTATTTGTCAATCCTAGTTCCCCCACCTGAGATGCTTGGAATGAATACTTGGTTTATCAGGCCCTTTCCTGAGACTATGATGGGGCCAGCTCTGAAATGTATCAAGGTCCCAGCCCTTGTGGCCAGCCAAATTCCAAAATAACTTTCCCTTGCTGCTGTCAGAAGGCTGAAGCCACCAGGCACTATGACCAGATAGCAGCTCCTCCCTCCTGCCTCCCCCTGGCTACCAAGCACTCTGTGAGAAGATAAGGTTCTCCACAAAGTTTCCTCTCTGCCTTCAGGGGTCTTCATCACCCTGGCTGGGAGATTTCCACTCTGGCCCTAGCCCTCAGGCTCAAGCCTACCCAAACACTTCCTTATCACGTTTATTTCCTTGAGTCCTCCCTGTTTTACACATTTGACCCTTTTTGCTAGATGAACTTCCTAGAATGGCCTAGAAGATCTCGTTTCTCCATCATTAACTTTAAAGCCACACCCACTTAGCATTCCCTGGCACCAGACCCCCTGAAGTCTTGGCCCCTGCTTGGCCCTGGCCCACATTTGTTGGCTACCTGCTTGGCCTGTATCTCTGATCCTTACCTCCTCCCAGCAGGGCCAGGGATGTGACGAAAGCTTACACAGAGGACCGGGGTTGCATCTGCAGAAATGCACCCTACCATGTCATTTTTGCAAAGGGAACACCTTGGATGTTCTTTAACTGGGGCAAGCTGCAGGAAGAATGATTTGAGCCCACACTGGGACACTTAGGACTATTCACACCAGGGGCAGGCGGGATGTTTTGGAGTTCTGGGGATGCTGCCCAGCATTCTGTGCAAATCACTCATCAGGTCTTTAGCTTTTGCGTTCCGCTTTTGATATTGATGATCTGTGCAGCTAGGATCGGTCCTAATTTCCATGCCCCTCTCCACAAAGGAGAGAGCACACCAACCCCCAAACTTGTCTTTGGGATCAAACGGCACAGTTATAGGGAGAGGAGATGAGCCAGTCGGCCGAGGAAGAAGGGTGATCCTATTCAGGAATCACTTGCAAAGGAGAAGAAAAATTTCACTTGAGTTGAAATGCAGCTCTGATGATAACTCCAAATGTTTCCTCCTTCTCCAGGACAACAGGGTAGAGAAAAGTCAGTGCCAGTGCCCACATTTCCACAGACACACCTCCATACTCTGGAGCTAGAATTTACCTTGTTGTAGCAGGGCAGATGACTGCCTTCAGGGGGCTGGTCGAAGCTGACGGGCACCTCCTCTGCCTCACTGGGCCGAGATTGCACGCCAGGGCTGCTGGGGGTAGAAGGTGGGCTGTGAAATGGTGACACCATGGCCTTGAGTCCGGGGACTCTTGGGTGAGGCCCCAGGCAGCAGAGCAGCTGGGTCAAAGGTTAAATTCGCCTGTCAAGGAAAGACAAACATTTTAAAATAGGACTGGGGAAGAGATGAGAGCATCTACTTTAGCTTGTTGGTTACCCGGCCTCAAGCTACTTCCCCATGATCCACTGTCCCATCATGGCCTGCTCTTGGAAGCAATGCCTGCTCAATCCTCCTTCTGCTACCTGGATTGACACAGGCTGCATTCCAAAATACTCAGCCAGCACTGATGAGGCTCTAACAAAAATGTCCCGGAACAAGCCCAACTTATCAACAAGGTGGCAAAGCAGCAGCTGCCAGGAGCACGTGCAGCGCCGGGATCTCACAGGAAGTCAGGCTCTGTGATCGCCTTTCTCATCACAGTCGACGGTACCCAGTCCCACTGGATGCCTACTATTGCCGGCCACATGTACCTGTGTCCTCCAAGCAACACCACACGTTCAGCTGTGTTCTCATTGCACAATCAGGGAAGTGGCTAAGGGATCTGCCCTGAGATTCACACCGGGTCTGATTATCTCTCTGCCTCCAGGTACCAGGTTCCCTCTTAATAGACGGCAGGGTGGTGGACACGGGAGGGTGGAGGACACAGCAGAGTGGTGGACACGGCAGAGTGGTGGACATGGCAGAATGGTGGACATGGCAGAGTGGTGGACACAGCAGACCGCTGAGCTCCTCCAGGAGGGAGGCAGCAGAACACACCATAGTATGAGCCACCACTTGGGGTATCAAGGTACAGGTGTGACCCGATCAAAATGAAAGTCAGCCAAATGGGAGAGTCACCCAAAGGTAACCAAAGCCTCAGGGAGTCTTGAGTTTGGTTGGGGGAGGAGGCAGGTGGTCCCAGATCCACCCATCACCACAGAGAAGGTGGTGGTGCCCAAAGGTGTCCATGGGGGGAAACGTGCATGAGTGTCCGATCCTCTTAGGGCCATCTAGGGGCACTTCTCCTACCCTCTGCATTCCCAAATCACCACAGAGGTGCCTCCTGTAGACCCTGTGGCAGTGCTGAACCAGGAGAGAGAGTCACCGTGAGACTTGACAGAGAAGGGACAGAGTGTTACGGGCAGACGTGCGAGGGGAAGTACAGGGGTTTTCCATACCAACAGATCTGACTCCAAATACTGGATCTCTCACTTAATAGCAGTGTGACCTTCAGGCCTTCAGCAAGTCCAACAGCCTTTCTGAATCTTGGATTCTTTGTCTAAACCTCTTGGCCTGACTTCCAGAGTCTTTTCTATCTGGTCCCTTTGTACTCTCTACTGCCCCATACTCACACTTTCTCCCTCCCAGCTCCCCCTTGGCCCCACCCTCTGCCCCCCTTCCCCCTCCCCACCCAGGCTCTGCTGTCTTGTAGAACTCCTATGTGTACTTTAGGACTCGTGGATTAGAAAGCATTGCACACATTTAGAAGGGTGTTAGTATTTTCATTGTGATCTTAAGAAAGAAGGTATCATACAGACAAGCCTGAGTCATGGTAAGAGTTCAATATATAAAATACATAAGTTAAATAGCATACTAGGAGCCCAAGCCATGTCAAAAAGCAGCATATGAAGGTGGGTACAGTGGTGTGTGCCTGTAATCTCTGCTACACAGGAGGCTGAGGTGGGAGGATTGCTTGAGCCCAGGAGTTTGAGTCCAGCCTGGGCAACACAGGAAGACCCTGTCTCAAAAGAAAAAAAAAAAAAGAAAGCAGCATATGGTGAGTACCCAGGGGAAGGATTTGGAGCATAGCTGCTGTGCAAGTGATGTGCTGGAATGGCTGAGAGGGCTTCATGGCAGAGTGGGTTAGCTGGACCTTAAAGGAAGTGTCCTCCTCCTCTAAATTCCAAGCAGAGAAATTCCCTCTGTAACACAGCTTGCAAATAAAATGGATGTTGATCGTCAGCAGGAAAGTTGACTTGTGAATTTTGGACTATCCTAAAAAAGAAAACTCCCAGTTCATAATTCATTCAGTAGAATATTTAGAAGAAAATCTAGCTGGTGATGCATTTCTTAGCTTTTTCTCCCACATATTCCCAACAAAGCAAGGTTCCCGTGGGATTTGGCTAAGTTGTCATTCTATTGCTGATAATCTTAATGAGATTGCACAACTAAACATCCAAACCTCATTCTCAAGTTGCTGTATTTCCCCAAAAGGCTCATTTATGACTGGAGAAAGGAATGGGTCCAAAACTACAGGATATAGAATATTTGGTAACTGGTTTCTGGCACTTGAATGAGGGCTGGGTGGGCTGCAGGGAGGCAGAGGGAGGAGTCTGGAGCTGCACCCCTCAGCTGGCTGCTAGGAGGGGTGCTGGAGTTCTGGGATCCCTTCTGAGAGATCCTTGTTACGTATTTAGGAGCCCTGTAGCCTCCCAGAGTGACAGGCAGCACCTTCCTATTGTTTTTTTTTTAGATGGAGTTTCACTCTTATTGCCCAGGCTGCAGTGCAATGGCACGATCTCGACTCACCGCAACCTCTGCCTCCCGGGTTCAAGCGATTCTCCTGCCTCAGCCTCCTGAGTAGATAGGATTACAGACATGTGCTACCACACCTGGCTAATTTTCTTCTTTGTTTGTTTTTTTAAAGTAGAGTCAGGGTTTCTCCATGTTGGTCAGGCTGGTCTCGAACTCCTGACCTCAGGTGATCTGCCCACTTCCCAAAGTGCTGGGATTACAGGTGTGAGCCACTGCGCCTGGCCAGCACCTCCCTATTTTTGCAGCTGAGTGGAATCAGGGCTTCTCAGCTTGAATTAAATTTCAGATAGACAATGCAGAACCCTCCCCACTCTCCACAGGATAGGCTTATGGCTAGAAACCAGAGATGCTTGCCTTAACCCCAAATCAGGCTGGGATCCAAATCCCTAGGCTTTCCCATGGCTGGGAACTACAGAGGCTGTGGCTATTCATCTTGACACCTCTGATGGCTTCAGAATGAAGTTGGTGAGCCAGTGGTCTTAGGGCTAGATGGGAGGCTATGGTGCACAAGAGCCTTGTTTTTTCTCCTGGGTGGCTGGACAGAGGGCAGGGTGAAAACAGAAGCCTCCCCTAGAGCCTCCACCTGGACATAACATCCTACCTCTCCTCTGCACTTTAGCTGCTTCCATTCTCCCACAGCGAACACCTCCCTCCCTCCTTTTCAGTCACCCATCCCTTAAGGACGGGCTCAAGACATAGGTGTTTCATAAAACATTCATTAATTACTCCAGCCCACTCCACTCTCTTCTTGCTCTGAAATTCTAGAACAGTGGTTCTCAGCTGGGGTCAGAGGTGGGAAATGATTTTGCCCCCAGGAGACATTTGGCAATGTCTAGAGACATTTTTCATTGTCACAACTTGGAGAGCGCTTCTGGCATCAGTGGGTAGGACCAGGGATGCTGCTAAACACCTTGCAGTGCATGAGACAGCCCGGCCACAGCACTATCCAGCTTGTCGTGCCACGGCTGAGAAACCCTGATCTCGAGCAGCAGGAGCTGGGCAGCGACCTGCAGCTGAGATCTCTGGCAACAACTCCTGTACGTCTTTTTTTTTTCTTTTTGAGACGGAGTCTCACTCTGTTGCCCAGGCCGGAGTGCAGTGGTGTGATCTCAGCTCATTGCAACCTCCGCCTCCTGGGTTCAAGCAAGTCTCCTGTCTCAGCCTCCCAAGTAGCTGGGATTACAGGCGCATGCTGCTACGCCGAGCTAATATTTTGTATTTTTAGTAGAGACGGGGTTTCACCATGTTCCCCAAGCTGGTCTTGAACTCCTGAGCTCAGGCAATCCACCCACCTTGGCCTCCCAAAGTGCTAGGATTACAGGTATGAGCCACCGTGCCCAGCTTCCTGTATGTCTTTTATTGCATCACCTGTGAAAGCTCTGTCTCTATAAGACTGTGAGCTCAGGGCCAGTGTCTTCTGCTTAATTACAGTTGCAGGGAGCCAGCCAGCCCTGGGCATGGTGGGCAAGGGCTCTGGGCACACAGGGTGACTGATGGAGAGGTTGGACAGGATGCTTCTCAAACAACAAACGTGTCCATACTGGTGCTGTGTCAGCAGCAGAACACCAGCCCTGTGTAGGGGTAAATTGTTTGTGGCTGCATTCAGGCCTTGGGAGAGAGGGCTTGGCTATTTCTGAAGTGTTTCTTGCAACTATGGTATCCTTTCCCATATAAGACTCTTTTTTTTTCTCTTTTTTTGGAGACAGGAGCTTGCTCTGTCACTCAGGCTGGAGTGCAATGAAGTGACCTCAGCTTAGTGCAGCCTCAACCTCCCAGGTTCAAGTGGTCCTCCCACCTTGGCCTTCAGAATAGCTGGGATTACAGGTGCACAACACCATGCCTGGCTAATTTTAAAATTGTAGAGACGGTGCCCCACTATGTTGCCCAGGCTGGTCTTAAACTCCTGGGCTCAAGTGATCCTCCCGCCTTGGCCTCCCAAAGTGCTGGGATTACAGGCATGAGCCCGGCCCCATAAGAGGCATCCCGTTTTTCATCGACCTCCACTACTAAATGTCAAATACATGAGCTTATGCTTGATGTGATCCTTATGTCAGTTCTTTTTCCTCAGGTAGGGCTGTGAGACCCTTATCATCTACTGCAGTTTGATCACTGGCTGATTACTGGGGCCAATTATCCAGGTGACACAAGGACTACCCCTATGAGCCTCAAAGCCATGCAAATTTTGGATAAAAAGAGGAGTTAGATAAAAGGTAGCAATGGACAATGAATTCTGCACTTACCTGAAGCTTCTCAATCAGAGGTGAGCTCTTGACCTTGAATTTAGGAGGGTAGCTCGCACCAGGCGGTGACTTCTAGGGAGCAAATCAACCAAAATAACCAGATGAGTAAGGTGAGGGAGGTGGGTTCTGGTTGGAATCCAAAAGCCACAGGCAGAAGGAGAAGAGAAGTTGGTGTTGCCACTTTCTCATTAGTTCAATAGCCCACTTACCTCACTAGGGCCTGGGCGACATGGACTTTCCCTCTCCCTCCCTCATCCCACCACAGCAAGACCTTCGAATCAGAATCAGAGGAGTCAGCGCCAACATCCTTAACACAGAAGGTCTCTCGCAGGAAGAGTGACTTTATTGTCGTTATAAGGGAAAATTATATCTGAGCAAGATCTTCACCTCATGACCTTCAACATTGTGAATCAACAATAATTTGGGGACTTTCAAAGATAAAGGGTAAAAATGACCATCCTGTTTGTCACACACACAACAAGAAACCAGACCAGGATGACAGAGGCATGACTGGAATTCCTCCCTGGACCTAGCGATATTTTGGAAAATCCCATCAATGGCATGATTTATAAATTTTGATTTTCCAAAATGTTGAATACTCTTCTTAAGTAAATATGTACTAAGTAGCTACTATGTTCCAGGCATTGTGTGGGTCATACCAAGATGAGCATGATTCAGTCTCGGCCGCAGGAGCAGTCCGTGGCTGATACACGTGCTACATAATTACATGTAGTCTCTGTTAGTTGCAGATATTTTTGTGAGGAATGCATGCCAGGAATCTTGTCTGCCTTTGGGATCTATACCCTGTAAAAATATTAACTCCATGTTTTGCGTAAAATCCCCACAACTGTGTGAGAATGGTGACAGTGATAGGAAGATGACAAAGAGAAGGAAGAGGAGGATGAGTTCCATGTGGTTAGACAGAGGCCAACGCAGAGAAGCGGTCTCCCCATAGTTTGGAGACCAATGTGTATGACCTGCTCCTTGACCCCATGTACTATTTTCCTAAACCGTAAGAAGAACTATCCTCATTTCTTAGAAAGATTCTGAGATATTTATGATGTGAGATGACTGCATTTTAGTGATGGAAGGAGGGAGGCTCACTCAACTGAACTCCTCATGATCTTTTTTCAGCTCAACACCAAGGGAGAGCATAGGCTGGACTCATAAGACCCCAACTCCTTCTAATTCTAGTTTTGGCAGGAGCCAGATGATGCCCCTGGCCTCGGCCTCCTCTACCAAGATGCAGCTGGGTGGGAATAAATGATTCTAACGACCCTCGCTGCCTCTGCCCGCCTCCCCCCACCAAGATGCAGCTGGGTGGGAATGAAATGATTCTAACGACCCTCGCTGCCTCTGCCCGCCTCCTCCACCAAGATGCAGCTGGGTGGGAATAAATGATTCTAACGACCCTCGCTGCCTCTGCCCGCCTCCTCCACCAAGATGCAGCTGGGTGGGAATAAATGATTCTAACGACCCTCGCTGCCTCTGCCTCCATGTGTTTTCACTGTCGGGCACGTTCCAATAGCAGTCTTTCAAGGAGCCTTTTGTCCAGGGTGAGTACAAAGAGCTTCCAGCCCCAATGACAGTGTCTTTAGTTTCTGTGATTTACAGGGAAATTTCATAGAGGCTGGGGTTTCCAGAGAAACTTTTAGAAACTGCACCAACAATTTTGCAGATAAAGCTCACGTCACGTAATACTTTGAATTCTTCTCTTCCCCAATTGACCATTGTCTTTTGAAGTCTGTGGAAATTCAGTGGACCTTGCGCCTTAACCGTAGGACAGTACTGGGGGACCCAGCTGATGCTCCATAAAATCCGATTGATTTGAATTGCAAAGCAGAATGAATCCAAAATAGCCTCTAGTGCAGTTCCTGGAAATGACAGCAGGTGGCATCATTTCCTTTACAGTTTAACAAGGGGCTTCAGGCAAGTGGCTGCCACTGACAATTGGTGGAGAAAAACCAGCTTTCCATCCCCATATACGTATATGTAGATGCATTTATATGACATTCTTACCATGTCTAGAAACTATGGACTAATCTTCAGGTGGGAATGCTTTTCAGCCTTTTCTGAGCAGGAGAGCCAGGATCTGTGGCTGCGTGAAATACCCTTTTGGCTGGTTCTTCCAGAGAGGGGATAACTAACTCCTGGTCACCCTGCCGTCAAGAGGGGCCCTGCGTCAGCAGGTGCTGTCAGGGGTCTGACCCCACCATCTCAGACCTGAGCAAGCATAGTGGGGCAGGGATGAAATGACCCTTCCTGGCACTGTGCATTTGGAACTGAGGGGTAGCCTGACCGGGGCCCTCCCTGCAGGCCCCCAAGGTTTCCAGCATTAGAACCTCTGCAGGCTGAGCTATAGGAGTATGGAAGGGGAAATGCAGACAGCAGCCTCCAATTGGCCCTGTCAGATAAAGCTGGCTGCTCATTTTTTCTATGTGAATTTCAAGGCCACAAAAAGTCATTGATCCCCCGGAGGTAGTGTCTTTTCAATATGGGAGTAGCCTGTCACTCCAGACAGGACTTTCTAAAATCCACCCTCGGACTTATCCAGCCCTTGGCCATTATAAGCCATTTAACTTCTGGGTGGTGTGCCCCATGGGGTGAAAACTGCGAATGTGTTTCTACAGAGCTGCCAGGATGGAGCTAGTTTTTGTTTTTGTTTTAAGATAAAGTTTCAGTTTTGTTACACAGGCTAGAGTGCAATGGCGTGATCTTGACTCACTACAACCTCCACCACCCAGGTTCAAGCGATTCTCCTGCCTCAGCCTCCCAAGTAGCTGGGCTTACAGGCACATGCCACCACGCCCGGCTGATTTTGTATTTTTAGCAGAGACGGGGTTTCCCCATATTGGCAAGGCTAGTCTCGAACTCCTGACCTCAGGCGATCCACCTGCCTCGGCCTCTCAAGTGCTGGGATTACAGGTGTGAGCCACCGCACACAGCCCAGGATGGAGCTGTTTAACCCAATCACTAGCCTGACTCCCTCTGCTTTTACTCCAGAGGATAAAATTTCCCCAGCCAGCCTCCTTGATCTATCTGGTTAGTATTTTTGTCCTAATTTGACAAAAAAGAAAACAGATTTGGTATGGTGCAGTGACTTCTCCTGGGCCAAGCCCAGGCTATCAGGGTTTAGCCTCACATTCAGCTCTGAGTGGCCATAGCCTCAGCCTGTTGTGTAGCAGCAGAGACACCAAGCCCAGAGGATCAGGGTTACAAGGAGAAGCTGATCCTCTGGAAAAGAGAAGTTGTTGGTGTGTGTTTGGTCACAGCATTGGCTGATGACTCCAAAAAGCCACAGAATCATATTGTTGGCACTTGAAGAGACCCAAGGAAAACCTCAGTGTTTTTAAACTGTGCTCCTTGGGGGTTCTCATCCCAGAATAAGAGCCTTGTTCAGTGGGGGAGAGGAGAGAGTATTATGAGAGCAGATGGGGCTCCAGGCCTCCCCCTCCCCCATCTCACTTGACCAGGAGCAGCGGTGAGTTTCTGCTTTATCTCATGGGCTTCTGCTTATAAGCCTTAGGGTGACAAAAAGGCTTGGAAACCATTGATCTACTTCAACTGTTTTACTTTACAGATGAGAAAATGTAGGCATTAAGATGCTTGCCCAAGTTCACATAGTATATCTAATGGCTAGTGTCAGGATGCTGACCCCCCAAAAAGAAGGGGAGAATAAAAGAGGTTGTTGAAGCAGGATTCGGGAATGAAACTGTCTTTGGCTTGCTTGCTCTATTTTGGGGTTGGCCTCTCAGGTGAGATGACAGAACATGCAAATCAATTTCTGGCACAGACCATGACCATGGTGAAGGTTCACCGGCTGCTGGCATAAGGCGTGGAGAAGGCACTCCTGCAGCTACAATTAGACAAATAAAGATAGAAGAATATGCAGGCTACGAATCTATTACTGGCTATGATCTATGATACCAGAGCCTTTATTATGTTGTTAACGATGGCTATTTATATCTGAGGGCAATGAGGCCTCCTGTGCGCTCTGGTTTTCTTCCAATGATCCTGAACAATAGCCAGGCTTTACAGGGATATTGCAGAGCCACGGGGTTTTCCCATGCTTCCATCCTGCCCCATGTAACTGTAGCCGCCTTTCCAGGTGCCTTCTCCATACCTTATCTCAAGATCATCTAAGTCAGACCTGGGAATAAAACAGAACAGTTCTGGCTCCTGAATTAGGTCTGTTAATAATATATGACCAATTCTTTTTGCTAAAATGCTCAGGGTCGAAAAATAGTGTTCCTGTCCTTGACAAATCATAAAGGTGGCTCAGTAAAAGGGAGTAGCAAGGAGACTAGTTTCCCAAGTAAAGGATTCCGGAAGCACTTAAGAGGAGACTCACTCTGAAGTGGAGAAGTTCCCTGCAGATCTGAGCTTTAAAGAATGAGTTTGGTGCCCCCTCCTCCAAGAAGGAGAAAGAAAACCCATCACAGCATCCTCTGAGCGCCCGCAGCAGCACTTACCTCCTCACCATTCTGGCCCATCTCTACCTTGGGGGGGGGGGGAACAGGGGGAGGGAACAGGGCGGTTTCCTTCGGGTTGGTTTACTGGCTGGTGTCTGGAGGGAGGACGACAGACAGACACACGGGGGGGAGAGAGAAAAAGAGAGAGTGCTGATCAGGCAACAGGGAGGAAGAGCAAGGAAGTGGAAACTGGTTTCAGGAAGGTGCAGGGATTTAGGAGCATTAGGATGTTAGGGAAGTATAGGAATAATTAAGAATGGAGGAAGGGGAACAGCATGTCTTTGGGACTGCCCGCTTACTATTTAAATTAGTTCTGTTTACCGTCTACCCATTTTGACTTTCAGCCTCTCTGCTCCATTTCCTTTCCTGTTAGAACATCGTTTTTTACTTGAGATTCATTGACCTGAATCACATTCAGCTTTCAGGCAGTGCCAGCACCTGAGATAATGCTGTCTTCTTTACCCTTTGTGACATGCCTATACAGTCTAGAAATTATGAACCTGATTTTTCAGATGGGAAAAGCCCAAAATAGTTCACCTAAAAACACAAGGCAAATACGTACTCACTTGCCCCAAGGGGCCTTGATAGATTTCTCTCTACCTTGGGGCACCCTTCCCTCATCTCACTTCTAATGAGCTCCTCACACTGCACGACTCAAGAAAATCTAGCCCAAATCTCTCCAAAGGTAAGACTCTCCCTTGTCACACTTTCCTCTATTGGTCACTGGACTCCTCCTTCCTGATCCCTGGTTTCCTATCCAAACATGCTTCCCTTCAAGTCCTCTCTTCTTTCTCCATTCTAGTTTGGAGTCTTTCCCAGCCTTGCCTTGCTCTGGCTATGGGAAAGGAGCTGGGTGTAGGAACTTCTTTATTCTGACCCAAACCAGGCCTTGCACAGCTGTGTGGGATCTAAGTCTACATAGGTGGATGATCACGATGGACATGGATACAGATGTGCATCTCTGATGGACACTACCCTGTGTCTCATCCCTGCTGGCCAGTGTGTAAGCCTCACCCTGGTGGGGACAGATTCTGCACAGGCACAGCAGCAGTGGGACATTCCTCACATTCAGAGAAACCCCTCCAGCTCTTGGCTTCACTTCCTAATTTGGTAACTACCCAGCCTCCTCCCTCCCTCTCCGCTGGGCCTAAGCAGATTTCCCCTTCCTCCTGCCCCCTGCAGAAGAGGCTGCTCTGAAGCCTCCTGACTCACCTCCTTGGCTGCAGCCGCCTGCTCCCTAAACCGCCCGGCCAGCTGGGCCACCGGAAAGGGACGCTGAGTTGTCCACATTGGCATTGGTCTCTGTCGGTCTTTCCTGGCAAATCGAGAAGCAGCAACAGTTAATCAGCAAATGGTTACCAAGTGCCAAGCAGGGCACTTGTTCGTGGCCACAAGCAGGAGATGCTGTGACAATGAGGTATTTTAACAGCATTATCCAACTGCCTCCTGCATTCAAGGACTTAGGAAAAAAAACCATTTGGGCAAACACATTTAGTGAATATCTACAATGCTCTTGGCCCTGGGTGTGGCTTTGGGGACCTGGAGGCAAACAAAACCTGGTCCTGTCCTGGAGGGGTGCCCAGGGATCTCAGAGGCAGTACAGGTCCGGGTTTATCATTCCTCAAAGATCCCCACCAGCAAAGGGCTATGTCAGTGACAGCGTACGCATCTCCTTACCTTGTTCAGCTCCGGAACGAGGGTGAGCAAATGCCCTTTATTGAACTTGAAACACATATGTCTTGTGTTCCCTACTTGAGCGCCATGGGCAAAGAAGTGTTCAGTAAATATTTGTGGAATTAACAAATAAATGACTCGAGAGCAGACAGCACAGCGGATGGGAGCAATCTGCCTGGACTTGAGCACTGACTCGCTCCATCTCTTACCAGCTTGGGGACCTGAGGCAAATGGCTTAACCTTTCTGTGCCTTGATAAGGATGGTCGTAGCCCATCCCTCATCAGTTGTTTTGTGGATTACATGATTTGCTATATACCCAGAGTGCTGGGACAAGGCCTGGAACACCGTAAGTGCTTTGGAAGTGTGGTTATTATCGTTACTGGCAATGAGTTAGGGTTAGGGTTAGGTTAGGGTGACCTCTGGTGCAGGTCATCAGTTTACCATGGCTGTACCTCCATCGAGGTGCCTCCAGGTTCCCCTGAAGAGGCCAACATGCACCCAGGACACCATTCATTCTCATGCACCATTTGTCACCAAGACACATAGAGTAAGTCGATAATGCTGGAAATGACCAGTTCCTTTCTGCCTTGTTACAGGAGGCCTACATAACCGCTTGGTTTTAACAAGATTTTTTTACATGTCCGGTCCCAGAGACATTAGGTTTTGTTTTTTGTCACCATGACGGCAGCATTTCTTACACAGACGCTGAACTGCCCCATCACTTCCCCTCCTCACATCTAGTCTGAAAATGGGAGGATTTGGGCAGCAGTTTGTCTGAGGAAACACATCTCTGCCTTTCCCTGGCTCCCGTGGTCTACAAAAGCAAGGCATGCTTCCCTCCAGCAGAGAGCTTACTCCCTTGTACACACACATACACTCACACACACACACACACACACACACACACACACTCTTCCATGGCCCTTCTTTTATGCTAAAAGTGGTGTCTCTGAGCCTCCAAGCTTTCTTATTTGGGTGCTCCCTCCAAGGTAAATAACTTTAGGCATTCTAAGATGCTGTCCCCTTAGAGCAAGGTAGGGGCAGGTCTCCTCAACCCCTACCAACTTCTGGCAGAGAAGTTAATGGAGCAAAGCTTTGAGAAGGCTTTGTCAGGCTGGGTGAGGTGGCTCACGTCTGTAATCCTATCACTTTGGGAGCCCAAGGCAGGTGGATCACTTGAGGTCAGGAGTTCGACACCAGCCTGGCCAACATGGTGAAACCCCATCTCTACTAAAAATACAAAATTAGCCGGGCGTGGTGGTGAGTGCCTGTAATCCCAGCTACTTGGGAGGCTGAGGCAGGACAATTGCTTGAACCCAGGAGGCGGAGGTTGCAATGAGCCAAGATCGCACCACTGCACTCCAGCCTGGGTGACAGAGCGAGACTCAAAAAAAAAAAAAAAAAAAAAAAAAAAGAAAAGAAAAGAAGAAGAAGGCAGCTTTGTTTAGAGATTTGAAGGAACTGCTGGGGCCATGGGCTTTCTGGTCTGTGAATAGCTGCTCTGGAGGAGAATACAGGTACCCTTTTACTGTTGCTTACTATAATTCAGGCTCATCTCCATCCCAGCCTAAACACCAAATGCTGATTTTTGCACAAAGATATAAAAGAATTCACCTCTATTCAAGACGCCAGATTTCCCCATGATGCTGGGGGAAAGCTAGGTAGTGCGAGGCCCCACCCTGATGAGTTCCGCACTGGGGAGGGGCTCCCAGACCTGACCCATTTTCCCCTCACACTTGCCACATAAGGAAGTCAGAGAATGGAACAATGACAGAGAGGCTTGCGGACAGCGTGTCATTAATTGAGCTGTTCTTGGCAAAGACGCTGGCTGATTGGTTTGTCCATCTGTCTAACTTCCTGCCCACATCACAGATCAGTGTCTCTGTCCCTTGCTATTTATGCTCGGTTCCTGCTGACAGTGCGCTTTACCTCAGCTTCAAAGGCGCCAATCACTGGTGGTGCAGGAAGATAAATTCCAGTTAAAAATAGAGCTGTATAGGAATCAAAAGCTCCTCCCTCACTTCCCTGTCTCAAAACTGGCCTTGGCAAGGGGCTCAGAAGTGAGAGAACTCTGAGGCTTCTGGAAGCATTTAGGGCTTAGAAGGAAAGATTCTAATACCTCTGAGTTTGTTTTCCTGGAGCCTAGTGAATGGGTTTTCTTTAGACGAAGGACTCCAGAGCTTGTTGATGCTTGGCAGATCCTCTCACCATCAGCCCCTCTCCAGACACTTCCCATCCTCTTTTCAGAAGACTGATTGATTATTACTGTCTGCCCTCTGGGCACGTTAAACCCAGAGAAGGCAAGTGACAGCCAGAGTCACACAGGACCGGCCAACAGGATAATCTGTGAAACATCTGACTCCAACTCCCGAGACTCCAGTAATGGACATCAGTCATGCAGCATCATCTGTGAAAGTGCCTTGGCAACTGTAAAGTGCTATACAAATCTCAACATTATTATGAGCCACTGAGTTGCAAAGGTGCAATGGAAGAAGCGTGGTCTTGGGGATGAGCCGGGGCTGGTGGCTCAGACTGTTTGAGGCTTTGCCTGGATCTCTGCCTCGCAGTTCTGGCACGTACAGCTGCTAACACCCCTTTGGTGTGCTCAGCGCCACACCACCTCTGTCATGGGCCAGGAGCTCTTCATGGCCATCTTGCTAAGGCCACACCCTCACCTTGACTATTCTTAGGTCTGAGAAGAGCTTCAGTGTCTCTACCTATTCCCAGACTTTCCTGAGACAATTTTAGCCTCTCTGGGATTAAATGTTCTTTCTCTGTTCCTGTGATGTCTATAAAGTACTTAGCACAGAGCCTGAAACGTAGAATGTGCTTGGTGGGGCACCGTGACTCATGCCTGTAATCCCAGCATTTTGGGAGTCCAAGGCAGGAGGATCTCTTGAGCTCAGGAGTTCAAGACCAGCCTGGGCAATAAAGAGAGCCGCATCTGTACATAACATTAGCCTAGTGTGGTGGTGTGTGCCTATGGGCCCAGCTACTCAGGAGGCTGAGGAGAGAGGATCACTTGGGCCCAGGTGGCCGAGGATGCAGTAAGCCATGCTCACAACACTGTACTGCTGCACTCCAGCCTGGGCAACAGAGACTCTGCCTCAGGGAAAAAAAAAAATCCCAGCACCTTGGGAGGCTGAGGCGGGCGGATCACGAGGTCAAGAGATTGAGACCATCCTGGCCAACATGGTGAAACCCTGTCTCTACTAAAAAATACAAAAATTAGCTGGGCGTGGTGGTGCATGCCTGTAGTCCCAGCTACTCGGGAGGCTGAGGCAGGAGAATCACTTGAACGAGGAAGCTGTGCAGTGAGCTGAGATCTTGCTACTGCACTCCAACCCGGGGACAGAATGAGACTCTGTCTCAAAAAAAAAAGAATGTGCTTATCTAAGGTTGGTTTCTTCCTCCTCCTCCTTTTCCCATCTGACCTGGTCTGCTGGTGTGCTGGTGTCAGGGCCTGGGCACCTGCTCCCAGAGTCACTGACACCCTCAACTCACCCCATGGACCACACCCAGAGATAAGTCCTCCCCCTGCCAGCATCCACCCTCTAGGTCCTGGTCATTGCCTTGACTTCAGCTTGTCCTTTCCTCTTGGGTCATTGTCCGTGTTAGATCTGTTTTCTGCACTCATTCCCCTTTGTGCCCTGCTTTAGCTCACACTAGTCTTTACAGATCGCAGGCCTGCACTCCATCTTCTTGGCCCAAGTCTTGCTTACAAAGCTCTCCCCGCTACCTTCCAGCTAGGCTATGCCAGGTAGCTCGGAAACCATGCCTGTGGTTACTGTCTGACTTTGCCAAAGCCAGGAGAAATCACCTCTGGTGTTTACTTTCTATTTCTATGGGACTTTCTTCTGAGAACTGAGGAGCCCCTGTGTCTGGACAGCATGGAACTTCCCCTGAGCTGCTGCCATGTTGCGTAAACACTATTTGGATACTGCTGACCATCCACATAATGAGATCTTTATGTACAGGCCAGACTAGGCTCTTCCTACTTCCCACGCTCTGCCCTGTCTCTCCACCCTCCGCGTAGGTCCAGGGTCTCAGTATCTCCCAGCCTTCAAGCTATGGTTTAGGGAAACAAGGCACCAGGGAAGGCCTCATCATCTATAGCTTAAGAGAAGAGATGCAGTGAGAGGGCCCAGCGGGGGGTGCTGGGGAGAACCATGCTCTTGGCTAAAAGGAAGGTTCTCTCACTCAACAGAAATAGGCCAGAGCCTAGAGCCTCGAAGATCTTCACTCCTTCCGAACTGAAGGGGATCACCCCTTCTAATGTGAGAATTCTTAAACTATCACTTCAAAAGGACCACCATAGAGTCTCTCTGAAATACTACAATGACTCTAGAATCTTCCTTTATACCCTTACTTATCCCTAGTTCTTCTATGTATCCCAGTGTTTGACCATGACCATCCTAGGAGAATGGAAAGGGTGCTGGACTGGGGAACCAGGCAGGTCCATTTGACTTACCCACCTACCAGAGCACCTCCTATGTAGGAGGCAGTGTCCTTATAGCCACTAATATATTTTCTATAATTCTTACCTCTCTAAAAGAGGAAACTGGGGCCCGGAGTTGCTAAGTAACTTGCTAGTCAAGTCAGTAAGTGCAGGCATGAGAATTTTCTGGATTCCAAAGTTCTAGCTCTTTCCACACCAACATGCTGTACTAACTCTGTGCCTTTACTGGGAGAGTTAGCTTACTCTGTCTCTTGTTAATAGGCATGTACTGGTCTAGGCTGTGAAATGTATTAGTGAACAAGACAGAGTCCTTGCCCTACAGGAGTTGCTACGTCAGTAACAAACAGGCACACAGCTAAAGCCTAAGATAGTTTGTTAAATGCTATGAAGAAAATAAAACAGGGAATTTATTTTATTTTATGGGACTATGCTGAAGAGAGAGCACATGAGTTGAATCCCAGCTGGGGAAAGAGGGGAAAAAAACTGTTCCAAGCAGAGGCACAGACACAAACAAAGGTTGAGGGGCAGAAAAAAGAGAAGCGTGGCAGGGACAAGAGGGAGTGGGGAAGATGTGAGCGGTGGTGTGAGGCCAGCCACACTGGGCCTCGTGGACCAGAGCACGCAGTTTGTGTTTTATCTCGAGCCAGCAGGATGTCATTTGGAGGGTTTCAAGGAGGGATGTGACCTGAATCACACATCAAGGCTCTGTCTGTGGAGGAGGGACAGGAGTGGAAGAGGGTGAGCAGAGGCAGATGCTGGCAGCGGTCCAGCTGAGAGAGGGTGCGGGAGTGAACCGGGCTTGTGCGGGAGGATGGGGTTTGAAGGTCGGGGCTGCTGGGAATGACTGATGCATGGGTGTGAGCAAGGGAAAGAGAAGAATCATGGATGACTCCCGAGTGTTTGACTTGGATAGGAAGATGCACGGGGGTATTTGCTTCTGGGTTGGAAAGCCACATTGTGGAGAGAGGGGCCGCTGGGGCTAGGTGGGCAATGAATAGTTCTTCCTTGGTCATGAAAGTCTGACACGTCTATTAGACATCTAAGTGGAGATGCCATGGAGGAGGTTGAATATATACCCAAGTCTGGAGTTCAGAGAAGTGTTTCAGGCCGGAAACCAAACTTGGAGAGTCACTAGCTAGAGATGGTGGTTGATTGATGTTACAGGGCAGCGTAAGGTCAGAGGAAATAGAGAATAGGGGAAGAGAGGAGGCCCAAAGACTGGGGTCTGGGCTGTCTCCAGTCACCCTAAGCTGCCTTTCATGCTCAAGGTGAGGGGACTGGTCCTGTTATTCCAGTGGGAGCCTGGAGAGCATTTTGGTGTAGAATACAGATGGCATGGGTGTGAAAGGAAAATACATCTCAGACCCCAAATCACTAAGCCAAAGGGAACAGTCAAGCTGCGAAACCCATCAGGCAAATCTGCCTTCCACTTTATTCCTGAATAAGATAGACAAAGATTAAAAAGTGACATGCCCCTCTCACAATTTTCCCACCAGGAGATTCCTTGTGGGCCTCAGGATCTTTAGCCGAAAACAGTGTTGTTGGATTTTACCCTGACAATGTAAATTGCTAGCTTATCTTCACAGGTGCGGGACAAAGGACAGAACTCTAAGTCACTCCTGCTCACCTGAGACGAATGCATATCTGATGCTTCCTCTGACGTAAAAATGCAGATTCACTGAGCTATGGAGGCACAGGTGGACTGTTTCCTCTACCCATCTCTCACATGTAAATATGTAAATTGTGTATCCGGTGAAAGGCTGATCAAAGTCTGAGAAGAATGCAACCATTTGTCTCTTATCTACCCATACCTTTTAAAAATTTCTTCCTCTTGGCTGGTGCAATGGCTCACGCCTGTAATCCCAGCACTTTCGGAGGCTGAGGCAGGTGAATCACGAGGTCAAGAGTTCAAAACCAGCCTGGCCAAGATGGTGAAACCCCGTCTCTACTAAAAATACAAAAAAATTATCTGGGCTTGGTGGCAGGTGCCTGTAATCCGAGCTACTCAGGAGGCAGAGAATTGCTTGAACCTGGGAGGTGGAGGTTGCAGTGAGCCAAGATTGCACCACTGCACTCCAGCCTGGGTGGACACAGCGAGACTCTGTTTCAAAAAATATATAAATAAATAAAATGTCTTCCTCTTTCCCCAATATTCACCCTTTCCCCTTTAAATATTAAAGCCCTCAAAATCATCTTTGGAGAAAGGCACAGGCCTGCCTCCCAGGGTCACATCCTTAACCTTGCCAAAATAAACTTTCTAAATTGACTGAGCTCTGTCTCAGATACTTTTGGTTTACATGGGTTGGGGCCAGAAGATTTCTTTGGCTAAAGTGATAGAGGGTAAGAAATCCTGAATGTCACTCATGAATGTTGTGCGCCCCGTCCACACTGTTGGGTCATTTAATCATTCATTCCTGAGCATCTGTAGACACTGTAGAATGCCTGGGGGGTGACCGTGATGGCCCTCAAGGAGTGAACAGCCTTTTTGAGGGGGTGAGGAGAAGACACAGAGGTAAAGAAGAACTGCAAGAAAAAGGTAGAGGAATTGAAACAAGTATATGTTAACAAATACGTGTAATCAGATATTTCGCACAAGACCAAAAAAGTCCCAGATGTCCCTACCTAACCACTTGTAAGCTTTAAGGATCTGAAAATGGCAGGTCCTTGTCCTCTGCAACCCACCCCTAGGGAAAATCCCACATGAGGTGCTCCACTCACACAAAGGATCCCCCACACAGGCACTGACCCTGGGAGTGTGTCCCTGCTTGGAACCTCCAGGGCTTCCCATTTTCTCCCAGGACTTGGCATTGTCACCCAATAGTCTGGACAGGGTTGAGCCATCCTCACACTGTGGGGAACAGTCCTGGCTGCCTCAGTGATTTTAAAATCAGCTTAGTCCATAGCCTCTGGTGCCTGGGAGGGTCCACTAGGTGGGGGTCCATGGGTTTAGTAGTGATGGCTAGTGTCTGGGCAAATTCCCAGGTGCAGCAGGGGACCACAGAGGGGACGGAGATGTTCATCCAGAATGTCATTGCAGTGACAGGATTTTATCAGTGCAATTTGGGAGACGATGTGTGGGAAATCTGTCTCTAAACGTGTTAACTGTTATACAGGCATACGGAAAGAAATAAATTATTTTGAGTCTAGTGGGGTTAGAAGTACACAGAGAGCAACAAATTCAGAGTCAGATCGGGGTTTCAGTCTTGCTTCTGATGTATGTTGGGTGTGAACCTCTCTGAGTCTCAGTTTCCTTGTCTGTAAATGAGGCCATTAACATCCATCATTCTGTGCTCCAACCCAATATGCAAACACTCATCTTGTTTTCCAGCAGGTTCACCGCCTTTCTTTCATGGATGGCGGGAGCAGGCTGATGCACTGGTGGGTGCACTATGCTTTACAGTGTTATATGGAGGGAGTAGCATGGAGCTCAGGCTTTGAGCCAGACTGCCTGAGTTCAAATCCCAGCTCTGCATTTACTAGTTCTATGGCCTTGGACAATTTTCCAAACTTGTCTGTGCCTCAGACGGCCTACCTGTAAAATGGGATGATGATCATAGTAGCTAAGTTACAGGGTCATTGGAAGGATTTAATGAGTTTTTGTATGTGAAATGCTTAGAACAGGGCCTGGCATGTAGGAAGTGTTTGATAATTGTTAGCTATTACTGCATGTTGGCTATGGGGCTAGCAGCATCTCTGAATACTCTGAGGGATGTCTAGGCTTGCACCTATCTTCTCCCGTCCTTCCATTCCCTCTTGGATACAGAAGTCCCAGACAGAGCCCCGGCTGGCTAAGATGTGCTCCCTGCTGCTTGTAGCCATTCTTTGCTCAAGAATGGACCATCTGGACTCAGCCATTTTGGTGGACTATTTGATTACTAAGGCAGGAGCTCATATCCCTAAGAAACGGATGTGTGTGGTATCTAGCAATTAAAAAATAAATACAGCTAAGTTTCATTTTATGGCTTTTAGGGTCATAACAAGGGTTTTGAATACCCACACATGCCAGCTGTCCAGAGCTCTGTGTCAGGTCAAACAGCTGAACCAAAATACCAAGTCCATGTCTGACATGGTTTGGCTGTGTCCCCCGCCCAAATCTCATCTTGAATTCTAGCTCTCATAATTCCCATGTGTAATGGGAGGTACCAGGTGGGAGGTAATTGAATCACAGAAGTGGGTCTCTTCCAGGCTGTTCTTGTGAGAGTGAAAAAGACTCATGAGATCTGATGGTTTTATAGAGGAGTTCCCCTGCAAAAGCTCTCGTACCTGCCGCCATATGAGACGTGCCTTTGCTTTTCTTTTGCCTTCCGCCATGATTGTGAGGCCTCCGCAGCCATATGGAACTGTGAGTCCATTAAACCTCTTTCCGTTATAAATTACCCAGTCTTGGGTATGTCTTTATTAGCAGCATGACAACAGACTAATACAATGTTCATTCACTGACAAATGGAGAAACAAAATGTGACACAGCCACACAGTCAAATATATTTCACCGATAAAAAGGAATGAAATTGGCTGGGTGTGGTGGTTCACACCTGTAATCCTAGTACTTTGGGAGGCTGAGGTGAGTGGATCGCCTGAGGTCAATCGTTTGAGACCAGCCTGGCCAACATGATGAAACCCTGTCTCTACTAAAAATACAAAAATAAGCTGGGCGTGGTGGTGTGCACCTGTAATCCCAGCTATTCTGGAGGCTGAGGCAGAAGAATCGCTTGAACCCAGGAGGCAGAGGTTGCAGTGAACCAAGATCACGCCAATGCACTCCAGCTGGGCAATGAAAGCAAAACTCCATCTTAAAAAAAAAAAAAAAAATGAAGCTCTAATATATAGTAAATGTGATAAACCTTGAAAACATTATGCTAAGTGAAAGAAGCCCGTCACAAAAGACCACATACTATGTGACTCCGTTGATATGAAATGTCTGGTGTAGGCAAATCCAGAGAGAAAGACGATTAAAAGTTGCCTGGAGGAGATGGGAAGACAGGAGGTGGGGTGATAGCTAAAGCATACAGACTTTCTTCTTTTTCAGTGATGAAAATGTTCTAAAATTGACTGTGGTGGTGGTTGCACAGTCTGTGAATATACCAAAAACTATTTCCTTGTACACTTTAAATAGGTGACTTGTATGTAAATTATATCTCAATAAAACTGTTATTTAAAAACTTGTCAAGTCCTTACAGCCAGTCTGTTGGATTGTGGGCAGGAGGGACCAATGGAGGGGAAACTGGCTTTGCTTCCATCTTCGTGACTTCCCTTCCCTCGTGCTCAGCACCCTCCACCCACAAACTCAGCCTTTCCCTGCTCCCAGCATGCCTTGCAGCTGCAGACACATCTGAGAAGTCTCTTCCAACCCACCACTGAGAGGGCTTATAGGTCTGTGAGGAAGACAAAGTAAGTTTCATGTCAAGCATCCATGAAGGGTCTGGCCTGAGGGTGCAGTGCAGTCCATAGCTGTTCACTTATTCATTCAGTGAATAGTTATTGAACACCTTATGGGCCTGACACTGGTCAGATGTGAGGATATAAAGATGAAGTTTCACGGTTCTAGAGCTCAGGGAGCTTCTACTCTAGTTGAAAGGCAGAAGAGTTGTAATAAAACTATCAGAATGAAAACAGGCCACTGCTGCAATTCGGAAGTGCATAACACTGCAACGGAAGCTCAGGAGAAGGGGTACTTAACTTGCCTGGGTGAATCAGGAACACTTCACAGAGGAAGTGATGTTTACACAGAGTCTTGAAGGATGAATAACAGCTTGCTAGGAGAGAAAGTGAGCATGGGGGGAGAAGGCGGAGGGCATGTTGTAGGCACAGGGGCTGGCTGGCACAGGCAAAGTGTCAAAAGCATGGAAGAACATGGTGTCTACAGGAAACTTTAGTTCATTTCAGTCTAAGCAAAAAGAAAGGTAGAGAAATTGAAAGATGTGGCTGGCTTGTCCAGAGTAAGGCATACACAAGTTACAATTCAGGCTCCAGAACTTATTAGATGTATAGGTGACCTTGGGCAAGTCACTTGATTTCTTTTTTTTTTAGATGGAGTTTCACTCTTGTTGCCCAGTCTGAGTGCAGTGGCACTATCTCAGCTCACTGCAACCTCTGCCTCCTGGGTTCAAGCGAATCTCCTGCCTCAGCCTCCAGAGTAGCCGGGATTACAGGCATGCACCACCATTCTCAGCCAATTTTATATTTTTAGTAGAGATGGGGTTTCTCCATGTTGGTAAGGCTGGTCTCAAATTCCTGACCTCAGGTGATCTGCCTGCCTTGGCCTCCCAAAGTGCTGGAATTACAGGCCTGAGTCACTGCACCCAGCATCACTTAATTTCTTGAGTCTCAGTTTCAACATCTGTAAAATCAGGTTGGCAATACCTGTGTCATTGTGTGGTGATGAGAAGTACCTAACATGGTAACGGCCATCGTAGCCAACACTCACTGTGAGCCTCCTCGGTGCCGGCTCATACATACAAGTGCTTGGTGAAAGCAGTTATACTGAGGCTGTGCTACAACATGTGGACTTCATTTCTTAAGCCAGGGTGATGAGGGAAGTTATATGATTTGCTGTTTAGAAGGATTACCTGGAAGCAGGTAAGTATCAACCTATGTTTCAACCCATTCTGAAAACCTTTGGCAAATGGAGGTAATCTACTGCTACTCTTTTAAGGCAGTGCTATTAAAAAGAGGAATTGTCATGTCTTCTTCCTCCTTCTTCCCTTCTTCTTCTAATTATGCTTATTGCTGTTTTTCATATGCTCTCCTATTGCCCAATGCAGGGGAGCTCTCAGAGGCTTGCTGTGAAAAACACAACGTCAGTCCTGAGCATCGTCTGGGTTCTGCCTCTTTCTTGTCAGATCACATGAGCTCTTGCAGTCTCAGCGTCCTCATCTGTAAAATGGGATAACATCTGCCTTGCCTTCCTCATGGGATAGCTGTGAGGCTCTCAAGACACAATGAATGAAAGCACCCTGGATGAGATGCACCAGAGAAGGACAGGATGAGCATGGTCTATACCTCTGGAGTCTATGGCCTCCTGTGGAACAGAGACAATTAAGCAAGTATGTAAAGCCTAATAAGTCAGTCGGTACGGTAGCAGAATAACAGCCCCAAAGATGTCCACATCCTAATCCCTGGAACCTGTGAATATGTTAGATTAAATGGCAATGAGGAATTAAGGTTGCAGATGGAATTAAGGCTGCCAATCAGCTGACCTTAAAACAGGATTATTCTGGATTATTTGGTGGCTCCCATATTATCATAAGGGCCCTCAAAAGTGGAAGAGGATGGCAGAAGAGTGAGAGCTCGAGTGATGGAGGCAAGAAAGACTACCCACCGTTGCTGGCTTTGAAGACGGAGGAAGGGGCCACAAACCAGCAAATGCAGGCAGCCTCTAGAAGCTGAAAAAAGCAAGAAAGACTACCCACCGTTGCTGGCTTTGAAGATGGAGGAAGGGGCCACAAACCAGCAAATGCAGGCAGCCTCTAGAAGCTGAAAAAAGCAAGAAAATGGTTTCTTCCCTAGAGCCTCCAGAAGAAATGCAGCCCTGCCAAAAACTTGATTTTAGTCCATCTTGAGCTTTTGACCTCCAGAACTCTAAGATAATAAGTTTAGATAGTACAAGCCACTAAGTTGGTGGTTTATTTGTTATAGCAGCCATAGGAAACTAATACAGTCAGTCGGTCAAGTGTTTGTAAGCACCCACGATGTGTTCTGAGTTCTGAGAATGTGGTGGGCAAGAAGAGAAAGTCACTGCTTATCACTGGAGCTCACATTCCAGTGGAGAGAGCTAGGCAGTCAATGAATAAGCAAGTGAATGTATGGCATGCGAGTGGTGCTAATATAGTGTCAGGCTCGACCTCTGTAAGGGAGGTCACAAGGGGCCTCCTGAGGAGGTGGAAGTGACATTGAGTTGAGGGTGCTGTGATTGTGGAAGGACAGTGTGAAATGCACAGCAGGAGCACCCAACCTGGCCAGAGGCACCTGGGAAGACTTCCAGGAGGAAGTACCAGCCTGGGCAAGCCTGTAGGGTAAGCAGAGCTGGTAATTATTGCTGAGGGGAGCTGCACAGGTGAGGAGTTCAAGGCCAGGGGAGCCCCAGGGAATGACGAGTTCCGGCATGTAGGCATGCGTGCAAGATGAGGCCAGAGCGTGGAAGGCTGCCTAAGTTGGGACTCTACTCTAGGGGCTATCTGAGGTCATCAGAGGGTTATAAGCAAAGAGCAAAACCACAGATTTATTTTTGCAAGATGCCTTTGGCTGTAGGGTAAGAAATGTGTGGGCTGGTAGTCAGGAGTAGGCTTCAGGAGGTGGAGAGCCCAGTCTGGAAGCCGCTGCCACCATCGTGGAAGGTAAAAAAAGAACAAGTCCGCAACTATACAACGATATCGCCTCCTGAAGAAGCTGGATCCTGGCTCCAGAAGATCTTTTCACTGGGCTCAGCTTCTTGTGGGGTCTGGATCTGCCAAGGGAGCGGGAGCTGCATTTGGGAAGAGTGAGTGTGGAGGACAGCGGGAGCAAGGAGAGCTAAGAAACGGGTAAGGGCTGGCCCCTTCCAGGGTGAAGTGGCAAGAAAGAAACCTCAGGCAATGGGATGGCTGAAAGGCCTGTGAGGATCAGGATCTCAAACCCTTGACTTAGAATCGTCAGTGTGTGGTGTCAGCATGACCTCTTCATGTAATCTGCAGACCGTCAGTGAAAGTTGAACTGCACGCAGCAGCCTTTCATTTGTGGGTGCATTTTAAACATGTAGAGTGAGAATCAAGAGTGTAGCCCACATTTAGAGGAGGAAAGGAATAGCTTTGAGATGTGGAGTTTATTGAATGAACTACTCAGTAGATATTAATGAGGCCCTACAACATGCCAGGCTCTAGGAATTCATTGGAGCAGAGCAGACGACGCTCCCCTCCTTATAAGAGAATGGAGAACAGGGATTCAGCAGAGGCAGAAAACTGGGCCCAGTGGTGACCATGAGCAGGTAAGTCCATCTGAAAATAAGTAGAGATCTTAAGGATGGCGTGGATCCACAAGGTTGGAGTCAATATTCTGTTGATTTCAGGAGTCTTTAAAACTAGAGAGGATGATGGCCTGGATGCAGGTATGCTTGGTGGAGGGGGAGACTATTGATAGGACTGAAAAGCAATTTAGGAGGAAGGACTGACCAGAATTGGGGACTGACAAGTGGGGGGCAGGGAGGAGTCAAGATGATGCCCAGATTTCTGGCTCTGGCTTCTGGGTGGAGAGGAATATCATTTACAGAGAGGGGAGCCCAGGGGAGGAGCAGAACTGGAGAAGTGCTCAGAAAGGGTGCGCTGTCAGAGCAGAGGGCCCAGGGCAGACCCTGAAGCACCTACTTGGGATTTGTGGAGTCAGACGAACCTAAGGGTGAATCTTGGCTCAAATTACAAGGCGATCGCAGAGCCTGAAGACAGGGAGGGTGAGTGAAGGCTGCAAAGGAGACGGAGAGGGTGCTGGGATGAGGAGGCAGAAGCCAGCAACAGCTCAGGGGGTTACACACAACAATTTTTGTCTTCTCTTTCCATTTCCCCACCAGCAGGTGTGCAGAAGCAGAGGTGCTGATCAAACTCAACCTTGTCAGCCTCTGAACAGCTCAGGGTTTTTTTTTTTTTTTTGAGCAAAGGGGAAGAGTGGGAAAGAAGTGTCTCTTCATAGCTGGCATGGGTGATTTAGATGGATTCACTCACCTAGGCCAACAAATAAATGTACAATTTGTTACTCTCCAAGGTAAGTTCAGATTCTCTCTGTCATGCGGTACTCTCATGTTGGTTAGTTCAATAATAAAACTGACTTCACAGAGAGCTCCTCTGAGTCTGAAGGGTGGCTGGGCTCCAGGGAGCCACCCCTCCAGGGTTGCCTGGAGTCCTGGGGTATGTTATAGCCACCTGGAGGCCCACACAAGTACCCTTCACTAGGGGCCATTCCTGAGTCCCAGGCAGGAGTCAAGTGACAGTGTGAGTGTGCGTGTGTGTCCTGGGGTCTGGGACACTTGTCCTTCAGGCTGCAGCAGGAAGCCAAGGCATACCTTCTAAGATTAGAACAAGTTTCCCAAGGACCCAGCCCCAGCCTGCGTCCCAGTCAGCTGCAGCCTCTCCTGTTACAGCGTCTCCCAAACCTGCCTCCCTTGCGGTCAGGAGCGAGCACAGTTCTGAAGCTGACTCTCAGCAAGGGGCCCCTCAGGCCCTCAGGAAGCTCTGCAGTTGGTCTTCCCTCCCCTGAAGCCTACTCAGCTACAATGGGACCAAAGGGGTCTTGGAGCTGACTTTTTAAAATAAACTTTTCCATCTCCTCTCACCAACCCGCTACAAAAAGGGAAAAGCAACAAAAGCCATCCAGCTGAGTTGAGTTGAGTCACTTGAAAGTTCTATGGTAGAGGGGTCCAATCTTTTGGCTTCCCTGGGCCACAGTGGAAGAACTGTCTTAGGGCACACATAAAATACACTAAAAAAAGAATGTCATAATGTTTTAAGAAAGTTTATGAATTTGTGTTGGGCCACATTCAAAGCCGTCCTGGGCTACATGCGGCCTGTGGGCCGTGGGTTGGACAAGCTTGTTCTATTGGGTTTTACAGAGCAAACCAGCTAGGCTCCTGGCATAGCAGGGAAGATTGTTGGCTGTTCAGCCTGCAGAGGCTTGCTGCTGGCCAGCCCTCTCTCTTCCACCCACCTTTTGGGTTGATTCACAGTTAATGTCCCCTCCCAGGGCTGATGGAAAGCACTCCATGGCAGCGGTCCCACTGAGAGTTCAGACTTGTGTGTGGGGGAGTGGCTGCCGGGCACTCAAGTCCCCTCTGTAACCAGCATCATCAGCATACTCAGGAATTCTCTCTACATTTCCTTTCCTGCTCAATGTCTCTCTTTAGAAACTGGTTTTTGAATTAGTAATACTAGGCTTTTGTAATGCATTTTTCAACAAAAATAAAACAGCTAATTTACTGAATGTTTATTGTGCCAGGTACTGTGCTAAGATGATCTCATTTAATCCCTGCGACACCTCTGTGACATGGACTCGTAATTACCTCTGTTTTATTGATGAGAGAATTGAGACTCAGAGCTCCAGTAACTAGTTGTGGGTTGCGGAGCTACGGATGGGAGATCTGGAACCCCTGCTCAGATGGTCTATTAAAGTCTGTGCTCCCAAGCACAACACCACACTCACTGCCTCCAGCAGGGAAACCATTTGAGAGTTTACATTTTGGGGTTAAAAAGTGCTCATTTGGCCGGGCACGGTGACTCACACCTGTAATCCAAGCACTTTGGGAGGCTGAGGCGGGCTGAACACTTGAGGTCAGGAGTTTGAGAAGAGCCTGGCTAACGTGGCAAAACCCCATCTCGACTAAAAATACAAAAATTAGCCAGGCGTGGTGGTGCACGCCTGTAATCCCAGCTACTCAGGAGGCTGAGGCAGGAGAATCTCTGGAACCTGGGAGGCAGAGGTTGCAGTGAGCTGAAATCGTGCCACTGCACTCTAGCCTGGGCAACAAAGTGAGACTCTGTCTCAAAAAAAAAAAAAAAAAAAAAAAGGTGCTCGTCAAATTTATTAATAAGACAACAGTAAAAATGGGCAAAGGATTTAAATAGACACTTCACCAAAAAATACATATGAATCACTAATAAGCACATTTGTCATCAGGTAAATACAAAGTAAGACTACAAAGAGATATCACAGCACACCCACAAGAATGGCTAAATTAAAATAAACTGACAATACCAAATGCTGGGGAGGCTGCAGAGCAACTGCATCACCCCTGTGTTGCTGGTGGGAATGTGAAATAGTGCAGTTACTTTAAAAATATTTTGGTAGCTTCTCATGAAGTTAAGCATACACCTACGATACACCTACCAACACTCTCACTTGTATTTGCCCAAGAGAGATGAAAGCAAATGTTCACATAAAGACTTGTATGCAAATCTTGAAATAAACTTTATTATTAATATCTGAGACCTAGAAATAACCCAATGTCCATCAATGGGTAAGTAGATAGACAAATTGTGCTATATGTACATTATAGAATACTATTCAGCAATATAAGGAACAACTACTGATACACAGAGCAACATGCATTAATCTCAAAAGCCTACGCCAAGTGAAAGAAGTCAGACAAGACTTCCTGTATGATTCTATTTACATATGATGCTTTAAAAGGCAAAACTATAATAACAGAAAGAAGATCACTGATTGTGTAGGACCGGGGCAGGGGCAGGGAATCGACTGTAAAGAGCATGAAGGGTCTTTTGGGGTGATAGAAATGCTCTATTATTTCTCCTCCTTCTCCTCCTCTTCCTCCTCCACCCCCCCTCTTTTTTTGACACAGAGTCTCACTCTACTGCCCAGGCTAAAGTGCAGTGGTGTGATCTTGGCTCACTGTAACCTACACTTCCTGGGTTCAAGAGATTCTCATGCCTCAGCCTCCTGAGCATCTGGAATTACAGGCATGTGCCACCATGCCTGGCTAATTTTTGTATTTTTAGTAGAGACAGGGTTTTGCCGTGTTGGCCAGGCTGGTCTCAAACTCCTGACCGCACGTGATCCGCCAGCCTCAGCCTCCCAAATTGTGAGGATTACAGGTGTGAGCCACGGTGCCCAGCCAGAAATGCTCTGTATCTTGCTTATGGTCTGCATCTCATGGTGGGGGCTAGAGGACTGTATACATTTGTCAACACTCATCAATGTATACACTTAAAATGAGTGAATTTTGTTGTACGTATAGTTTACCTCAAAAAGGTGATCAAAACATTTTAAAATGCTCATGATAGTTCAAATACAAAAGTTGAGGTGCACTCGGTCTGCAAGAGGTCTCCTTTCATTTGCCCTAGGGCTAGGAGCCCTGCTTAGTCTCAGGATGCCAGCTCTGTGTGCCTCAGGGCCTCAGCAGGAAGGCGCTGTGGCTGCAGGAGGCTTGCAGCTGCTGGGAGCAGGCCACATCCAGCCACTCTGTCCAGCCCAGGGCGGCTGCCAGGACTCATGCAGCAAGACAGTGGAGACAACACAGAATTTGGAGCTTGACAAGACCAGGTTCAGATCCCACTCTATAATTGATGGGCTGTAGGATCGTAGGCAATTGACTTAATTGTTCAGAGTTTCATCTGCAAAATGTGGAAAATAACACCCTCTACATGGTCATGGGGATACTAGGAGATGGCGTTGGATTAGACCGTTTGGGTCCACATCCAGTCCTTGCCTTTTACTAGATGTATGATATTAGGCAAGACTCTTGACTTTGCGGAGCCTTAGTTTCCCCCATTTGTAAAATAAACGTTTATAATAGCACTTATTTCTTAGGATTGTTATAAACCCAAATGAGATATTGCACATAAAGCCCCAGCGCAGTACCTGGCCCATAATAAGCTCACCTCTCATTGTAGCTATTGTTATCGTCACCTAAGATACTAGCTGACACACAGTAGATGTTAGTCAAAATGTGGGCTCCCCTGCACTCTTTGTAGGGATGCCAGGCTGTTGCCAGTTTGGCCCTGAAGAATTGTAAGGGGGTGGCAGGGATCTGCTACTGCCAAGTCATTTTCATTCCCATCTTGCAGAATAGGTTGGCAGAGCAGATGGGCTGGCATTGCATCTTCATGTCAGAGGAATTTACAAATGGGAGTCTTCTGAACCACAGGAGCTAACTGGAGTGTGATTCTGGCCTCCAGCCATGAAGACACTCATTCAGAGCAGGGCCATTTGTGTGCTGGGGTCATTTGGATGTCTCGAGGCTGCGGGGTAAGGTAATGGGGTCAGGATCAGCCTTCAGAGGGAAGACTGCTTCTGGCTTCTGCCAGTGGGGGAGGGTCTTGTGGTTACCCAGGCCTGTGGTATGAAGGGGGCATAAAGGGAAAGTCCTGAGTGCAGCTAGCCTCAGGGGTTTGGCCACAGTTTGAGGGCTGTGCCTGCCCCTGCAGGTCTAAGTCTGATGGGGATAATTTCTCAAGTGAGGGCAGGGGCTCTCTGAGGCTTTGGTGGGTGAATGGCCTGAGTTGTTCTCCAGGGAACACAATGATCTAGGCAGTGGGATACAGGGTTAAGTCTCTGAGCAGACAAGCCCTGTCCTGCAGTTAGAAGGGAAGGTCCAGATGAGTCATTGCAAGAGCTGAGCAGCTGGGAGGCAGGGGGAGACCGCTGACCCAGCAGTCAGAGGAGCAGCGTGAACTCACTGGCCCCCATTACCTTCCGCTTCATCTGTAAGATAAGGGGCTTGCAAAGGATGCTTCCCAAGATCCTGCTGCTGGCTCACTCTTCATTTTTAACATAAGAAGGAAATTGGGAAAACTTGGGTTATCTTTCTTATGTAAATGAAAATAGAGGTGGATAATGGATAACCTAATTAAGTTCAGGCAGAATTGGAACAAACTTTGCCAGGAAACTCTGGGGGTGCCAAGCAAACCCAGACCTTGCTACCAGCCCCAACATCTTCACACTCAGTTCTTCCAAGTAAAGACTCCCCTCCCTCCTCCTCCTCCTCCTCCTTCTTAAGAAGATTTTAGGAGTGGAACTCCCTGCCTTTCTTAAATCAGGAATAAAATGCACAAAATATGATATGGTCCTTTTGTTCCAAATTAGCAAGCTGGGGTCAGCCATTCTTTTGGACAGGAGAATTTCAGGATAGCAGATGGCATGGCTCAAATAGCCAAGGAGGTATCCACAAGCAATTATAGAGGAAAGTGGGTGAAAAACTGGTAATGAAGAACAGTGACCGACATGGTCAAGGGATACAAGGCCAGAAGATAATTGTGAAAGGGAAAAAGAAAAAAAGAAATGAGGAGACAGAAAGAGAAAGAGAGAAAGAAAGAGAGAGCGAGAGAGCATGCATATACACACATACACACACGAGCGCACTGCCTGCGCACCAGTGCTCCAATCCCCCCCCCAGCACCCCGCAGGATTGCTGCTACCTAGCTAGGGAAAAAATAACCTTCACTTTGGTTTTATCAGAGAAGTCATACAAAGAAGGAATTAAGATTTTGTTTCCTTCCCCTGTTCCTTTTTTGCCCTCTGCTACAAAAAGAACACAGGCCCAGCCCCTTGGCCAGCTTGAGAGCCTCATGGTTCTGAAGCAGGAAGGGTCAAGGCAGGAAGCAGGGGTTCTAAGAATAGAATGGGTCATCTAGGGAAGCTTTTGGAGTAGATACAGACAGGGCTTTTCACTAATCCCCCCAGGGTGAGTGACTGGGGCCCTCCTCCCTCTGGCAGCAGGATCCCAGGCTCTAAGCAGAGGTTAACATGCAAGGTTGCTGCACAGATCAATCTGCGCATTATACTCCTCATGGGAAACCCAAGAAGGGTCCTGCTTATAGCAAGCACAGAAGTATACTGGCTTCCCAGCCCAAGAAGCAATGCATACAAGATCTAAGACACAAATAAGTCAATCTCCTCTTGCTACACTCCTATCAGCATCTGTACTGCCCTCCAGCAGATGCATGAGAAATCTCTCTCTTGGATGCTGGCCAATCTGCTCCTTGTATAGTTATTTGGGCAGATGACTCACAAGATTTTATATATATTAATCAACAGTGGAACTGTGGACAGCCCGGGCAGTACTTTATCCCACCACCTCAGCACATTCACATCTGCTTCCTAGTGGCCTCCAGGGAGCCCAGGATGGTGGCTGCTGTGGCTTTCGTAGGACAGGTGGCTCTGCTCTTAGTGGCTTCCAGCCCACTTCACCCAGAGAGGATCCAGGATTGCAAAAGGACCTTCTGGATCCCCCACAGAAAGCAGAGAAGAGAAATGGTGTTTATTTTTACCCCAGGGTCTGCTGGCAGTGAGGTCATACTGGCCTGTGCTGGTCTGTCTGCAACCAGCCTAACGTCCAAGCACAGGCTGGCACAGAAGATCCAGGACTAGGCCCTGAACTTGGGACTCCACAAGGGGAGGATGTGGTGTTGGAAGTGCAAGTCCAGTCCTAGACCTGCACTTCACAGCAGGGACCCTGGACAAGCTACCTGTCTTTTCTTGACTTCGTTTTCTTCCTCTGTAAAATGGGGGATGATTATCTACTACACAGCATCCTTATGAAGATTGAGTGAAATAATGTGTATGGTAATGTTTATTTAAAAATAAATAAATCCCAATATGTATTATTTCTATTTTCAGCGGATTTTATTTACTATGGTTAGGGGCTGGCCCATGTTAGGGATAGAACCTGCTTGATCTTAAATTAAGCAGGGACTTCTATAGGTCCATAGTTGAAAGCAATGATATTTAAGAAGAGTCAGCCTCTCTATAGAAGTCAGCCTCTCTAAACCTCATTTTGGTGGAGGCCAGAAGTTCCTGAACAATAAGAAGCAATCAACCAATAATTTGGTGGTGGGAGAGGAGCTTACAGAGAAATTAAGTATGATTCCTCTCTATTGAAGCTGACAGACTAGTTAGGGAAATATGAAACCAGGTATATCAAATGCAAGAGTGAATTAAAGCTGGGTACGGTGGCTCACACTTGTAATCCCAGCACTTTAGGAGGCCAAGTCAGAGGGATTGCTTGAAGCCAGGACTTTGAGAACAGCCTGGACAACAAAATGAGACCCCATCTCTACACAAAAATAGAGAAATTAGCCCAGCATGCTGGCATGCACCTGTAGTCCTAGGTATTTAAGAGGTATTCAAGAGGCTGAGGTGGAAGGATCACTTGAGCCCAGGACTTTAAGGCTACAGAGAGCTATGACTGCACTCCAGCCTGGGCCACAGAGCGAGACCCTGTTCCAACTGTAGGGGACATGATTCATAGCCCAAGGAGCAGCACAGGCTGTAAGTGTGGCTGTGGCTCTGGGCCCAGGAAGAAGTGATGGGGTAAGGATGGGGGTCAGATATCATCAAAATGTGATCACAGACAGTGTTCTGGAGATGGAGTGTCTGACTGATATCTCCACTCTGCTCCTTATGTGACCTCCGGCAAGTGACAACTTCTGTAAGCATCAGGGGCCTCATCTATAAAGCGAGGATAGGAATACCTAACATCATAGGCTTATATAAGAATCAAACAAGAGAGCATATGTAAAGTGCTTGGCACACAAACAAGTGCTCGACAAATGCAAGCTATTAAGCATGGAGCCAAGGTATTTGGAATCTATCCTAACGGGTAAATATGGTGAGGAGTTTAAGAGAAAACACTTGTCCTGAATTCTTACATGCAAACCAAGATTGCAAAAAGAGGCACGTAGGCAGCCCCCACAGTGATGCAGACATCCCTTTGGAGAGACAGTTGAATGTCCAGGGAAGGGTAAGTGACCTGGCTAAGACGGCAGGAAAAGACCCTGTAACCCTCGGAGGCCCTGGAGCAGGGGCATGGCAAGTTCAGGGACATTCCACATCTATCCCACCAGAGAGAAGGGCAAAATATAGAAGAGAGCTGAGAAAATGGAAGGAACACTTCCATTTAAGGAGCAAATGGGGGAGGGGGCTGACAAGGGAGGAAGGAGATGACAGAAACTAAGAGCTGGAGCTAGAAAAATTCCATACTGGTATCAGCTACAAGATCTGGCCAGGGAATGGACACGTGGTCCAAGGGGAGCCTGTGATCACAGTTCCCAGCATGCTTTGCTGGATTCCCACGCCTGGCTCTGAGGTTCATGACATTCTAAAGGCAAATTGAGATTACTTAGCTGAAATACAGTACGCAGCAGCACAGTGTAGAGTGTGCCCAAAACGGTGTTAAAATAAACGCTTCCCTTTTTAACTAAGGCAGAACTCCTAGACCCTATTAAAATTTTAAAACCCCAGGAAACGAAAGCCTTCCTGACTGTAAAGGAAAATGTAAAACTTATTTACATATAGAAACACTATCGAAGAAGTAAAGAGAAAACTAGAGACCTGGAAAAGTATTCTAACACAGGTGAAAATGAGGTAATGTCTGTGACATAAAGCACGCTCATATAATGACAGAAACAATAGATAACAAAGGAGATAAATAGGTAATTCACAGACATGCAAATTCCAAAAGCCAATCAACTAAAAAGATACTCAGACTCACCACAGTATTTATCAGGAAAATGCAAGTTAAATTAACACTAAGATTTCTTATCATGCTTATCAGATGATGGACGATGGGAAAAGAGAGAGAGAGAGAAGAGAAGAAAAAACAGCAATTGCGGTTGGGGAAATAGGGAAAAGGAAACCTCATATATTGATGTATTGCTAGAGGAAATGTGACTTTTTACAGCTTTTTGGGAAAGTCATCTGACAACATCCATTAAATTAGATTACACAAACCCTTCAGCTCACCCTACACTCCTGAGAATCTACCCCAAGGACATAAAAATGCCAGTGTACAGGGCCATGGAGGCTAACCACAGTATTGTTTACAGCACCAAAACACCTGAGACAAAGTGAATACCATAAAAAGGGAAATGGTTTATGGCCCATCCACACAACAAGTCACTAGGAAACCATTGAAAAGAATGAATTAGGCCAGACACGGTGACTCACGCCTGTAATCCCAGCACTTGGGGAGGCCCAGGCTGGTGGATCATTTGAGGTCAGGAGTTTGAGACCAGCCTGGCCAACATGGTGAAACCCCATCTCTACTAAAAAACAAAAACAAAATTAGCCGGTCATGGTGACAGGCACCTGTAATTCCAGCTACTTGGGAGGCTGAGGCAGGAGAATCATTTGAACTGGGAAGAGGAGGTTGCAGTGAGCCAAGATCACACCACTGCACTCCAGCCTGGGCGACAGAGTGAGACTCTGTCTCAAAAGAAAAAAAAAAGGAATAAATTGAAAAACTCCAAACTTCCAGGAAAACAGAAGTAAGCATTGGAGAGGAGTGTAAAGTGAGAATTGTAAGATGCAGAAAAGTTTATACAATATGATACCAGTTTTATAAATCAGCAACCAAAACACTTACCCCTTATGTGTGTGTATCTCTATGTACACACACGTGCACAATGTATATGTAATTAATTATATAGTTATGTGAATATAAAGTATCCTACAGAAGGGTATATATGAAGTTTCTGGAGAATGGACACAGGGAGGTGAGCTGATCTGGGGGAAGCAAACCAAAAGAGAAGCACCACTGCATAAAGCCAGTGTGTCCCATACCATCTCAGTTATGTAAAACCGTGTGGAGCCAGGTGTGGTGGTGCACGCCTGTAGTCCCAGTTACTTGGGAGGCTGAGGTGGGAGGATCACTTGAACCTGAGAGCTTGAGGCTGCAGTGAGTTAGGATCACACCACTGCACTCCAGCCTGGGTGACAGAGTGAGACCCTGTCTCTAAAAAATAAAAACAAAAATAAAATCATGTGCACGTGTATGCACGTGTGCATGAGTAAACTGGAACTGATTTTATAGGGACGTCCATGATATACTTTCAAGGGAAAGAAAGCAAGTTGTCAAGATATATAATATGGAAAAAATCAAATAAAAAAATGTTTAGTACTGAAATGAGAATTTAAGCTCTGCTCTCCAGATCCTTTGGGAACATCTGATTTGAGTAGGGGAACAAATACCTGGAAAACAACCCTACTGTGAGCTGTCAGTCTTCCCAGAACATCAAAACCAAGTTCTGGGTGTCCGAGGACTGGGCACATATGCGCAGAGGGGAGGGGAGGAAGGAAGTGAATTTACTAATAATTCCATAGGTTATTTTGTTACTAAATTTAAACGTATGCACCTTGAAGCTGCTTTTAGGAAGTATGAGGCTTACTAAAATTTAGGTCATTTTGCCCCATTTGTAGCCAGCCCTAATATTTTTAAAATGCTGTCCCTTTAATATTAGCAACTGCTCTCTGCCCAAGGAAATGATCAATCTGAATCCAAAATGGGCCGTGTCATCTCACCATATACTCTTAGAAAATCCAAATCACAATACAACAATGGGAGTACTGCCGGAGACCAAAGGCTTCCTGCTCTCCTAATCTCCGCTTTTGTACTTCTTATCAGCTGGTATGAAGAGCGATCCCTGCCTTGTACCCAGGGTGACTGGTGGGGGGCACAGAGCAGGTTATGCAGCAGTGGTGTATTCCCTTCCCCTTGCCAGAGCGGGTTTGGGATGGCACATGCAGGTCATGGCAGGGAGACTTTTTGGAAATCTCAGGAACAAAGCTGATTATGGGAACACAGGTAATTTCCTTTAGGCCCCACACCCCTGATTTTCTGTAGGTCTTGGACAATTCATCATAGATTCATCTATATCGCTGGTGATAAAAAGACTGTATCTCCAGGGAGTCATGTATTCACCAGTTTCGGAAAAACAAAACAAAACAGGAGGACGGGAATCAACATCTATAGATCGAGTGCTTACTATGTGCAAGGCACGTCACAGACACTGGCTCACTTAATCCTCTTACTAGCCCTATGAAGTAAATATTATTTATTATCAGTCCCATCTCACAGGGAAGCATAGAGATAGAGTGGCTTTCCCAACCACGGTCACATGCTGGCATAGCGAAGTTGGGTTCAAAATGTGTTCCAATCTGACTTTTAACAAGGCACAGCTATTCTCCCTTCTGTGAACTCTTTCTATTCTATGGCAGTGATGTAAATTCTGAACAGGAACTCCTATTCTGAGACTGCAGCTTGACTTGGGAGCAGTGACTCCCTTCAGAGCAGAGGGAAAAGGGAGAGCTTCCCAATGTGTAAGACCCATTTTCATCCTAGGCCTACCTTTGTAGCTTGTTTCCATGCCTCCCTCTCCCATCATTTAGAGGAGGAATTGGTAACTTGCAGTGCCTTTAGAGGGCGGGTAGGCAATGTAAATGACTATATGGAAGTCACCTGTTCTCTAAGGCTGTCATCACAGGTTGGGATGGAAGAGTTGTCTTATGCATGAGAAGCAAAGAAGATTGTACTGCAGCTGCCTAGCAGTAGTTGGGAACTCAACAACTACAGAGCATTGCTGGAGACCAAAGGCTTCCTGCTCTACTAATCTCCACTTTTGTACCTCTTATCAGCTGGTATGAACAGCGATCCCTGCCCGTCTTGTCCCTATCCAAATGAATGGAGCTGCTGTTCCTCAGCTCTAGCTCACTGTCTGCCCATGTCACACTGGGTCATTTTTCAAAAGATCGTTCAAGGCCCAGCAAATGATCTGATTTTTCAAAAGAAGATTAAAATCCAAACGAAGTGTAATCTGTTGATTTTAAAAATTCGCTCAATTAAAAAACAACAAAAACAAGAAGAACCTTAGTCGTGGAGAAAATGTCTGCCTGCTACATTTTATCCCAATAAAGCATTTCAGTTGCCTGAACAGGAGGTGTCTCTTGGTTTAATATATTAATTTCTTTTTAGTTATTATATGCATATCGTTATATCATTGCTCTTAATGTGAAATAATATCAAAGGTATCATTACATCCTCACTGAATTCTAGGGAGGATTATGACATAGGACTCGAGACAGGATGAAAAGACCTGGGTTCAAGTCCTCCACTTGCGCCTCTGCAGCTACTCAACCCCCTTAACCATCCTGAGCTGTGGTTTCTTAAATGAGTATGGAATACCCACCTCACAGAATGTCTGTGATAGTTTTAAAAGATAGGCTGTATAATTAAAATATTTAATAAATATTTGTTCTGTTGCTTCCAAAAGACAGATGTGAGGCTCCATAAATCCATGTATACTGTAAACAGATACATTTAGAGAGATTATGTTGTTTAACTAATAGTTTCTTCACTTTATAAAAGGATTTCCCATAATGGGCTTCTCTGGTGCAAGAACATGGTGTTTTTCCCAAAGTTTTCGTTTATGTATAACATTTTTTCTTGCCTAAATGAACAAGTATTCTGCCTTTTCTATAGCGAAGGCATCCTCACCTGTTCTCTAAGGCTGTCATCACCGGTTGGGATGGGAGAGTTGTCTTATGTATGAGAAGCAAAGAAGATTGTACTGCAGCTGCCTAGCAGTAGCTGGGAACTCAACAACTACAGAGCATTGCTGGAGACCAAAGGCTTCCTGCTCTACTAATCTCCACTTTTGTACCTCTTATCAGCTGGTATGAACAGCGATCCCTGCCTTGTACCCAGGGTGACTGGTGGGGGCACAGAGCAGGTTATGCAGCAGTGGTGTATTCCCTTCACCTTGCCCAGAGCAGATTTGGGATGGCACATGCAGGTCATAGCAGGGAGACTTTTTGGAAATCTCAGGAACAAAGCTGATTATGTCACAAGCTCTGCCCTTTCTGACAGAAACACCATAGGAAACACCTGTAGACAGCAGGAAATTGAGAGGAATTAAAAATACCTCCCTGATCCCTAAAAAATAAAAAAGGAGAGAAAAATGGTCTCTTTTATTTTCAGGGAAAACAAACAAAGCAATATCTGGTTTGAGCCATTTCCTCTCTGCAAAGCACATCCCTCCTGTGGGCCACCTCTCCCCAGGCAGAGATGGGCCTGGACCAGATGCTTTAATAAGCTATCTGGATGCCTAAAGGTGATCATCAGTGAGGGTCTTGGGGCAGGTTCCAAGTGTCCAAGCTTAAAATTTCTTTTGCAGGAGGGAGGTTTGGGGAAGTTGAGCTCATTTCCTTCAGGAGAGGTGCAGCCTCCATCCAGCTCCGAAAACAAGAGGCCCATGTGCTCTTCTCCACAGTCTTCCCAATCTCAGGAAGTCAGTCCCTGGGAGCTATGAAGAACAGCAATGACAGGTCCATCTGGAGAAGACATGACAGCCGGGTCTGCAGGACCCAGCTGAACTCAAGGGCAGATTTGGGGATGGCAATCAGGTCATGCCAGATTCTGTCTCCCCTGCCTTCTGACATCCAGTAGGTCACTAAGCATAGTCCTGTCTTCTGTATATATATTTCTGGTCTAGACTCTTCATCCTCACTGCAGTTCCTGAACTCTAGGCTGCCATTATCTCTGTCTTGACTGTAGGGAGAGATTATGGCCACCTAACTGATTTCTTTCTGCTCTCCTCTCTCTTGTCTGTTCTCCCCTCTCCTGCCCACATAACTGTTCTCAAATACAAGTCTCATCATGGCTTTTCTCGATTTATATACTACCTACTAAATAATCAAAACATCTTAGTAGAGAATGTAAGACCTCTGTCAATCTCTCCTTCCTGAAAGGTAACTGTGGAGGCTAACATAGCACTGTATTGACTTCTGCTTAACCCTGGTTACGGGAATTCTTCTGAGACTTCCAGTTTAAGTATTGTTCCTTGCAAAAGAGCACAAACTTACTGTAAATCCTGCCCCTAGATACAATCAACCTTGACAAGCTTCTACTGACTTAAATGCTGCCCTTAGATCAAATTCCTACCCATTCCCTCTGAAGCACGTGTACCCTTTCCCTGTGGTATATAATCCCTGGTCTGAGGGGTAATGGTGCAGAGATCTTCCTGTCTTATAGCCACTGAAGACCATACTTCCGTCCATAAGTTCTCCAATAAAATCACCCACCAATAGCAAGCTGGACTTCTTTGGTTACTCAGCTCCTTCTGCATTTGAGGGTCACTTTGCATATATGGCCTCTTCACCAAATAGTGACACTTCCTCAATAATTGCCAACACTTATTAAACATTTACAATGTGCCGAATACCATGCTTAGTGCTTAAGGAAGAGCATTTCATTTGATCCTCAAAACCACCTTTTGAACCAGCCAGGCATTATGATCCTTATGCTGTGGATAGTGGAACTGGAGCTCAGAGAGGCAAAATGATTTGGCCAAGGAGACAAAGCTGCAGTGGAGCTGGGGTTTCAACCCTGGCAGTCCAATTCCAGGCCCCTGCTCTTCCCACCAGGGACTTCCTGCAGCGTTCTGAACCTATTATGCATTTTCCTGCCTCTGTATCTGCAGATGCTGCTCTTCTACCTCAGATGCCTTGATCCTTATTCCCTTCGTCTAGACAGCTCTTCTTCATCATCCAAGACCCAGCTCCTTCCTGCCTTCTTTAAGAAGCCTTCGTGGACCTCTCCCCCTGGGTTACGTCATCACAGCCACTCCATGCAATTCTCTCTCAAAGCACTTACCACGCTACATTGAACTATCTGTCCCTCTAACAAAGTGTGACCCCCTCCTTGAATGCGGGTATCATAGCCTTTACCTTGACATCCCCCTATTCCTAGCAGAATGGCCAGCACCTAATAGGTATGCAGTATTTGTGGATTTAAAGATATCAGCCATTGGATACAGACTGAGGCTGTCTTCCGGATCAAGTAACGGGGCTACTGTGCCTGGGGGGAGGGTCTCTATCTGTTAAACAAGACTAGCAGTCTGCTCAGTTCCTCAGGTGTTAAAATTTTAGAAACTCTCCCACGTGACTATAACAGGCATCCAGCGTTGAGAACCATTGCTTTCATCCAAAGCAGATTTTGCGGAGGCAAGGGCTGCCAGGGTAGAGGCTTGCTAAGGAAAATTACACAGCATGTTTACACATGTGAAATCTGTGTAAAATAAACACCAGAAAGCAACTGAAGGAGATAAACTTCCAAAGCATGGGAGAAAATCCCAACCCAAAGTCATCGTTTAGAAAGACACATGACACTGACAGTCGTTAATAAAATGCAAAGTAACTCTAAGGTATCGTTGCACTACTGTGAGATGGGAAGAAATACGTAACAGGATAAAAGGCTGCCAGGATTATGGCAAAAATTGTTCCCTTAAAAACTGCTGTTAGCATTACACATGGATTAATTCTACTCTGTTTTGAGACAACAATCTGCAACTTGTTCTGTTTTTAGAATATATGCTAAGAAAATAAAGGAGAAGAATGCAGTTTATTCAAAATTGTCTGCAGCCGTGGCATGACATAAAGGTGAAAAATTAGAAGCCATCTAAATACTAAATTTTGAAGACTGGTTGAAGTAAATTATGGAGCACAAACTAAATTATGGAGCCTAATAAAACACTACGGTCCCATTAAAAATGATGAATATCCAACATTTCTCACACACGGAGACATGTGTAAAACAATAAAAAGGCTGAAAAAAACCCCCGTGCTTTGTGCCCCGTGATGAGTCACGTAACAGCAAATCAGTATAAATTCACAAAGACTGGAAGTGCGTTTGAAAGGATAGGCAAAAAAGGTACTGAACTGTTCATTAGCTTTGAAGTTGTTTGAATTTCTTGTAACTAGAAAATAATATTTAGAAAATGTGTGTTCTCTGCTGGAGCAGCAACTGCTGGTCTGTCTAGAGGGAGCAGCGGGCCTGGTTTCAGCCTGCCAACTGCGTGTATCTTTACCTAGGCCTCTGGCTGAAAATACACTCAAGTATCTGGGCCCGGTGAGGTTTCATCTTTAAAGGGCCCAGTTCCTTTTAAACTTAAATGCTCTCCAGGCCAGATGCTAAGAGGGGGAATCATGGCTCCAGGAGGAATAAAAAGTGAACAGAGGCTGGGCGTGGTGGCTTATGCCTGGAATCCCAGCACTTTGGGAGGCCAAGGCAGGCAGATCACCTGAGGCCAGGAGTTCGAGAGCAGCCTGGTTAATATGGTAAAACCCCATCTCTAATAAAAATAAAAAAATTGGGCGGGCGTGGTGGTGCACGCCTGTAATCCTAGCTACTCAGGAGGCTGAGGCCGGATAATTGCTTGAACCCAGGAGATGGAGTTTGCAATGAGCCGAGATTGTGCCACTGTACTCTAGCCTGGGAGACAAAGCGAGACTCTGTCTCCAACAAAAAAAAGAACAGAGGCAAGAGCCGGGGCTGAGGGGAACCTCCTCCCATCTCAGGCCTGGAAACAGGGCTTCCAACCTCCTGTGGGAAAAGGCACTGTTGACTGTTTGGGTGAGAAGAAACATCTGGGCCCAACCCCCAGATAATGGTGGATGTTGGGGGAGGAGACGCCACCCCGCTCAGGAACAGCGGGGAGAATCCCTATCAGAGGCTCATCCTTCCCTGCTCCCTGCCATGCTTCCCCCGTATCTGTACCCTCTTCTCCTCTCTCTTGGCTGGGAAGACCTAACACCCCAAATGGAATTATCCTGGGACTGTAAGAGCCCAACGGGAACAAAATTACTCGCAGGATGGCAGGGGAAGAGGCAGGGAGGTGCTGCAGGTAGAGGGACCAGCAGGAACAACAGGCCGAGAAGACAGAAGGTGCTGGAAGATACCTGGTCACAGTCCACAGCATTGCACTCTGTGTTAGAAAGGGGTGACACGAATTTATCGACCCAGAAGGAGGCAGCACGAAGAAAGCTGTGCCCAGGTGGGCGTGTGAGGAGAGACAGCTGCACAGCAACAATGCCAGCACAGAATGCAGTGTGTCCTGGTGCCTGGCACGCTCTTTCTAGGATGTGGCCCGGGGGACAGGTGTGACAGAAGGAGCCAGGCATGGAGGGGAAAGGTGGGACCCGGAACTCCAGCACAGATCGGGTGTTCAGAGCCCACGGCCTTCGGTAGTTGGGAGTGGTGACCTCTGCCATGACTTTTCCATTCTCACCCACAGCTGGAAGTGAGGCTTCATGCTGGAGGTATTGTCCTGGGCTGAACTCTCTTCTGAAACTCCCACGTTGAAGCCCTAACCCCTAGTACCGCAGAATGAGACTGTATTTGGAGATAGGGCCTACACAGAGGAAATGAAGTTAAAATAAGGTCATTCCGATAGGCCTTAGTCCCACTTGACTGGTGTCCTTGTGAGAAGAGATGAAAACACAGACACGCATGGAGGGAAGACCACGTGAAGACACAGGGAGAAGACGGAGAGAGGCCTCGGAGGGGAGCCAGCCCGCTGACACGTCCACCTCACATTTCTAGCCTCTAGAATTGCAAGGCAATAAAGTTCTGCTGTCTAAGTCGTCAGTCCATGGCACTTTGTTGCAGCCGCCCTCGCGACCTAATAAAGGCCTTGAACTTGGCCTCAGGGAAGGTGCTTCTGGGGTTGCCCCCTCCTCATCCCCTCTCACCCCATCATACCATGCCCACTCCTCTCGCCCCTCTCCCAACTCCATTGCCAACCTAGCACAAGCAGAGCCATCGGCTCCACTCCCTGCTCTGTGCTTAATTGGTGTCTTTGTTTCTAAAACTGAAAATATTTAACTGGACCGAGGACAGTCCCTATAGCTCCTGGACTTTGGCCTTGGCTGTGGCTGGAACAGAGGAGCTCTTGGTTGAAGGGATGGGCAACGGTCCTTCTGGTCAGAGAGGAGGTCTTTCCTCATGAGGCAGGCCTCCTGGTAGGCCTCTGGGGTACCAAGCCAGAGCTGGACCCAAACACTCAAGAGTCAGGAAATCCTGCCCACCCCCCTGGCTAGTGGCTTCAAACACAGCCTCTGCTTCTGAGTGGTCTGGGCCTGGCGCAACCTGACCTCTCATCTGTAACAGTTGCTCAGAGCTTCAAAGGGAAGCCACAAGAGGAGGAAGCAGAGGCTGGAGGGGAGGTGAACGCCCCCACAGCTTGACCCTGCCCCCACCCCCAACATACACATCCAGGCTCCGGACCGAGCTATTTCCAGAGATTTCCCTGTGTCTTCCGAAACACCGTGGAGACAACACCTTGCATCTGTGGGGTCTTTTATACTCTTTCCAAATCCTTAACTCTGAATTCATTATCTCTTTTAGTCTCCCAATAAGCCAGGCAGGGATGACATGACCATCCCAGTGAGGGACCCAAATCTTGTGCCATTGATTCAAGATACCACAGCAATTCAGTGATGGGATTTGGTCCGGATCCTCAAACTCCTGTTGGCCGCTCTGCCTAGCTTCCTCCTGGATGTGTTAACACTGGCTTGGTCCCCCTCTGGCACACACGTGGACACACACGGTGCACGTTTACAGCTGCCCCAGAGGCACAGGTGAGTGCTTTATTATTATGGACACCAGATAAGACACCTAGGCCCTGGTCTCTCTGTCCTTTAAATGTTATACTTGTATCCAGGCATCCCCATGAACACACAGATACCTTGGAACAATGCTGTCTCCTCCCTTAGTCCTCAGCTAGGCCTTAGAAAATTCTTGTCCCTGTGAGGAAGGGCCCTCCTCTCCAACTCCCTTCTCTCTCTCTGCCCTCACAGTCCCTTCTGAAGCCCAGCTCTCCTGGTCTGTAGTCCGGATGAATGACCCGCCTCCTAAGGGCCTCAGCCGTGCTCTCTCCAATCCGTTCCTTGAGCCACAGCCAGAACCAACTTCCCGAAATTCAAGCCTGGTTTTGTAACTTTCTGCCCCTCATCACGCTGGGAATAAAACAAGTGGTGAGGCCACGCTGAGGTTTTTGAGAGTTGTAACACCCCGTAATATCATCAGCCACACCAAATACATATTCTGTTTTAGGTGAAAAGTATGCTTGTCATACAAATAACAGTCTCAAGGCTAGACCCTTGGACTCTCCCCTTGCAATTAGACTGTAGCCCCAAACGCCTTCTGTGTAGAAATCCTGCAACTTCCATCCTGAAGAGGCTCTCAAGGTCTTGCCTGGCTTACCAACTCAATCCAGTTGGAGCCCACACACTGTCCTCTTTCATGCTACTTCCTCCAGCTAGAACACCATCCTCCTCACCCTTCAACTACCCATTCCCTTCTTGTCCTTCTAGACTGAGCTCAGGTTTGGCCGCCTTTTAGAAGCCTTTTTTCCCTCAGCCCCTCCCCCACTCTGGGCAAGATACTCAGATCTGTGTTCAAAGCACAGATCTCCTAGAATACTTAATGAAACTGTTTCAATCACTTGTTATCATTCTGTTCTACTAGACTGCAAGCTCCCTGAGGGCAGGATCCAAGTTTTATTACCTTTTGTGTCCAGGGTTCCCAGCACAGAACCTGACACAGTGGGCACTTATTAAATATTTATTAAGCAATCGAGTGAGTGATTGCTTCTCCTCCCTAACCCAGACTGCTCTTGCTCAGGACTCCAAGGGATTTCCTAGAGGACAAGCCCATCACTCCCTTGAGGCCAGCCCAAATCCTCAGGTGTTCTGCCTCCATCCCTGACTGGTAGGTGAGATTCTTGGTGTCCTGGTGACCCCAGGCTCACTGTTGCCCACACCCCGTCACTGGTATGCAACTTCCCCCTAGCTGCAGCTGCTCCAGCAGGAATTACTACATGATTGCTTCATTTCCAGGGGGTCCACACCCCTTTCCTGTGCTCCCCTCCTGTCCTCTCCCTGCTGGTGGAGGGGGGAGCCACGGGACTCACTGGAATGCACTGGGAGGAAAGGGCTCTTTGCTAAACGGGCTTAGTGGATCGCTCTCACCTCACGTCCACACCCTGGCACATCTCGCTGAGCCTGCAATTGTGCACACCAGGTACATATAGTGAGTTTTTGCAAAAGAAAGGAAGTCCAGAGCCAATCTGGCAACACTCGTCAAGAGACATTCATATCCTTTGAACCTAATAATTCCACTCATGGGAATTGCATCCAGAGAAATAACTCAAAAGAAGAAAAAGGCTACATGTACTGTTTATAGCTATGTTATTTGTAAAGAGGAGAAAGTAAAAGCAAATGTCATGTTCCAAAATAGAAAAATGATTGAATACTTATGATATATTTGTAAAACAGGGTGTCATGAAGACATTTACAATGAAAATATGACTATATGGAACAAGAATATGGACCTGGAAATAATGGTAAGAGAAAAGATAGCGTACAGAGTTGTATATACACTGATTACAATTACGTAAGAATTAGGTATTTGGCTAAAACTAATAAAAATGTGGAAAACTGGAAGTAGTTACATTATGCAGGATTGTCTTTTTCTTCCAATTTAAAAAATAATAAAAGAGATATAATTGAGGATTTCAAGGAAGCAAAAAAAAAAAAAGGAAAGAAAACAGTTAAGATGATGGATTTCAAATCTTAAAATATTTAAGATTAGCTTAATTTTAACAAACTAATATTTTAAAACAAAGTGACTAGAAACTAAAGAAAATATCCTGAACAAAGTCCTAGGGTTTTCTAGAAAAAAAATTTTATTGGTGTGGTCTTATCATTGTTTTGTTTTATTTTTGGGACAGGGTCTTACGCTGTCACCCAGGCTGGAGTGCAGTGGTATGATCACAGCTCATTGCAGCCTCCATCTCCCAGTCTCAAGCAATCCTCCTGCTTCAGCCTCCTGAATAGCTGGAACTACAGGTGCACCTCCATGCACTGGTATTATTTAATCATTTATTTATTTATTTTAGACATGAGTTCTCACTGTGTTGCCCAAGCTGGTCTTGACGCCCGAGCTCAAGCGATCCTCCTGCCTCAGCCTCCCAAATAGCTGGGACTACAGGTGCACCACCATGCACTGCTAATTTTTTTTTTTTTTTTTTTTTTTTTTTTTTTTTGTAGCAATGAGGTCTCACTATGTTGTCCAGGCTAGTCTTGAACTTCTGGGCTCAAGTAGTCCACCCTGCCTCAGCCTCCAAAGTGCTGGGATTATAGGTGTGAGTCACTGAACCCACTCCCTTGTTTTAAAAATAAGAACATGCCTCATGCAGGTGTTTCCAATGCATGGCTGTGGGTTATAAATTATTTGCTGTGAAACCCGCAGCAAAAGACATGTGCCTAATGGACAAGTAATTCTGTTGGTCTTAAAGACTTGTGCTTAATGGACAAGTAATTCTGTTGCCTCTATCCCTTTCTCTTTTTTTTTTTTTTTTGAAATGGAGTTTCACTCTTGTTGCCCAGGCTAGAGTTCAATGATGTGATCTTGTTCACTGTAACCTCCGCCTCCTGGGTTCAAGCGATTCTCCTGCCTCAGCCTCCCAAGTAGCTGGGAATACAGGCATGCGCCACCACGCCCAGCTAACTTTTGTATTTTTAGTAGAGACGGAGTTTCACCATGTTGGTCAGGCTGGTCTCAAACTCCTGACCTCAGGTGATCTGCCCTCCATGGCCTCCCAAAGTGCTGGGATTATAGGTGTGAGCCACCGCGCCCAGCCTCTACCCACTTCTCTACCTGGCTACCACTACCCCAGCTTTTTACGCCCCAGAAATTCTAAGGATCCTGTTTCTCCTGAGGCCTCCATTCCCTGAGCTTGAGAAAGAGCTCTATAGAAAAGAGGGTCACACAAAGCAGAGTCCTGGGGAGGACACATGGCCAGGATTAGAAACTCAAACATCAGGACAAATAGCTAATGCATGCGGGGCTTAAAACCTAGATGACGGGTTGATAGATGCAGCCACCGCCCATGGCACACATATACCTGTGTAACAAACCTGCGCACATGTATCCCAGAACTCAAAATATATAAAAAGAAAAAGAAAGAAACTCTAAGTCACATACAAAATTGAGTCTTTCTACATGTTCTTCTTCTTTTCTTTTTTTTTTTTTAAAGTGTTAGTTATGGTCAGCTACAACTCCCAAGCCCTCTTTCCCTGTGCTTAGTCTTCCTGGCGTTCCTCAAATGTGAGGGCCGTCCCGAGCTGTCCTTGGTGTGCTTCTCTCCTCATAGCCACTGCTGCCACCCAGGCCTGCGGGACCCCTGCTGCGCCGATGACCACCCAGCTACGCCTCGGCCCAGCGCCCTCCAAACTCCACAGCTGAATTTCCAACGTGGTGTCCTGCCAATGCCTCAACCAAAACTCAGCCTCTTCCGCGCTCCCAATGAGTAACATTCTCCGTGTTCCTAGATGCAAAACGCAGTCATTCTGATCACTTTCTCTCTAACCCCCGCCCCTGTGACAGCCTCCAACGAAATACCAAATCTGCACCGTGGATTCTTCCTGCAGTTTGTTTCGCAGCTTCATTGCCTTTCCATTCTCAAGGCCACCTCTCACCGGCGCCCTGGCCTCTCAACCGGTATTTCAGCCTCCAGATTAATTAAGGGCCCTCCAGCGCTCCTTGCATCCTGGGAGCCCCGCTCTGCAAGGACCTTCATTACGGGCTGGGGAAGCAGGCAGCATCGATGCTGTCCCCCCAGTGTGTGCACCATCTCACTGCATTCGGTCCTTCCCGTTGTGTCTACCTCCCTCTCCCCACCCGCTGTGTGCACACATGTGCACCCACACCCACACATTTGGGTTGAGAGGTCATCCGCCCTAGTCACTCAGGGCACTCACAGTTTCCCGGTGGGCATCCTTCATTTCTTCTCCTCATCACACTAGCTTCTCACCACCATCCCCTTCTTTGCCCCTTCATTATTACCAGCTGTTTAAAAAATTCCTCCTAGTTTTTGGTGGCCACTCTGATGTCACCCTCTCCCAAGAAGCCTTCTTCAATTGCACAAGTTGAGAATGTTCCTTCTCTGTGAAATCCCCAGCCTTATGGCCTTGTTGCTTATATAACACTTTAGCATATCCTGTGCCCTGCTTTATCTGGGGACACATCTTATCTCTTGGCACCACCACTACTGACCCTTCAGCGTATTGAGATGCTGTCTTTATATTTTATGCCCTCCAGGAATCCAGACAGCAGCTCTCATACAGTAGGCCCAATAAATATTTGTGGCACAAATGCATGCATATTTCCAAGCCAGGTCTGTCCTATGCTGGTGCATGAAATTTTCCTAAAGCTAAGCAGAGGATTTTATATTCATTCCTGTTTAATTTTATTATGTTGGTTTTGGCCCAGTATCCCATCCTATATAAATCATTTTGAACTTGAATATGTCACGTAGCATATTAACTATCCCAGCTGTGGGTCATCTGGATTCTTTCTATTTTTCATCCAAGTTATTAAGAAAAATGTTTAACAATCAGGGCCAAGGATAGAGCCCTGTGGCCTGCCACTGGAGACTTTCTTCAGAAAAGACCTGGGGTCCTTAATCAAAATACTTTGGACAAGGTAGTTCAACCTGCACTGAATGCACCTTGCCAAAAATCCTTTGTAATACAAGTAATGTGACCACGTGAGAAATCCGGATACCCTTGTTGGCACAGGAAAGCACTCAACTCCTTAAGCCCAGTCAGAAAGATCAGGACTGATGTCAGCTTAGATAGGGAGAGGGGCTCTGGTTTGAATGCTTAGCCTCTTACTGTCTATCCCTGCAGCTGTTTTAGCAGTCTCTGAATCCCACCCTGTTCAGCTCCCTAGCAGGGGCCTCCCCCACAGAGGTGTGAAAGGTAAGGAATTGTCAGGGTACAGGTAACCCAGGTATGTGAGGGAGGAAGTGAAAGGGAAGCTCTACTCCACACTGCTCTCCTGCCCGTTTCCTACCTCCTCGTTTCAGTGATCTGCCAGGGTGAACACACAATACACTTGCCATCTGCTCTCCTTCCCTCCCTTTCTTTGAAATGTCTTCCTTCCTTCCTTCCCTCCCTTCCTTCCTTCCTTCCCTCCCTCCCTCCCTCCCTTCCTCTCTCCCTCCCTCCTTTCCTTCCTTCCTTCCTTCTTCCTCTTTCTTTTCTTTCTTTCTTTTCGGAGTTTCACTCTTGTTGCCCAGGCTGGAGTACAATGGCACAATCTCAGCTCACTGCATCCTCTGCCTTCAGAGTTCAAGTGATTCTCCTGCCTCAGCCTCCCAAGTAGATAGGATTACAGGCGCACGCCACCACACCCAACTAATTTTGTATTTTTAGTAGAGACATGGTTTCTCCATGTTGGTCAGGCTGGTCTCAAACTCCTGACCTCAGGTGATCTGCCGGCCTCGGCCTCCCAAAGAGCTGGGATTACAGGTGTGAGCTACCGCACTTGGCCGAATGTATTTCTTGAGCCAAGGAGACTCCCTTCCTCTTGCAGGTCTTGGCTGCCCCTGAGCCTGACCCTTGGATTTGCCATTGTATGCCCAAGGCTTCCCTAGTCTCCCAGGTTCTAGTCTGGATTTATGTGGGATACTGTTCCAGCATTGCCCCCAAGACCCAGCCTCCTACAGAAGTCCAGAGAGCTTTGCCAGCAGAGTTTTACATGCAGGATGCAGTAACCACCCATCTGTCAAACTCTCAGGCTGGAGGAGAACTTCAGACGTCTTCTTGTCCATCCTGTGTTCCAGTCAGAGCTGCACCAAAAGCACAGGAGGCGGTTCTCTTCTAAATGATAATAAAAGCCTCCTTCCCTAATCAATAAACAATTACATCACACCTAGCGTGTGCCAGGCCCTAAGCACTTTATACAACCATTACACACCATTAACTCATTTATACCTCATAACAACCCATCAGGTAGGTGTTATCATTATTTCCATTTCACACATGGAAAAACCAAGGCACGGAGAGGTCACAGGCTAGTAAAAGGCAAAATCAAAACTCAAACCCAGCCATATGGCTCTCTGTGCTTCTAACCCTAAGTCATTGCACTGCCTCCCCATGTGGCATATGAAGCCTGCATTCCTGCATCTACTCACAGGGTGCCATGAACATACATTATGCTCATCATAGGATGTTGGGACCTATGATGGGGATTAGCAGAGCTTACCGTTTAGCTGAGGAGATAGGGGAAAGTACTTTGAAAAGGAAGTGTGGTAGGAGTGTAAAGTATTTTCCCTATTACCGTTGCACAGCTCAGAACCTCTTTTATGCTATAAAAAGCCTCTTTGTCCTATGTCGGAAAGGTTCATTTTGCTCATATTCACCAATGTCACTCTTTGCCTACCATTTGCCACCTTCCACTAGGCACAGAGAGCACCAGTGCTTTCTTAAAGACACATTCAAGTTGTTAAAATGTTTTACAATATCACTTTAATAAATACTAATAACATCACCACCATGCATTTGTGAAATAATTGAACGTTTCAAGGTACTTTCATAAGATATTTATTACTTCCTTTTCAAAATAGCCCTAGAAGGTAGGTAAAGCAGGTACCAGTTTTACAGAGGGGGGAACTGACCAGGATCCTGAGGCTGGTAACTGACCCTGAACCTAAAACCCAGGATTGATAGTCTTTCTCTGCACAGCATCCCCCTTGATCTATTACAGATTCAATAATCAGGCAAAGAAAGCCTTAAGGGAACAGAGGGCAGTCTGTTGCTACCATTTCTTCAAATTCTACTGCCTAATTCCAATGTTACTTGCAGGCTGACTTTCACTAACACCTTCCTTAGGGACGAAGGCAGGGCTTATGTACAAGGCTTATGGGAAAGAATGGTGATTCTAAGTGTTATGTAACTATATGTAGAAAAAAGGCATAGATTCCCTTTCACCAAGGGGGAGCACATTCCAGTCAAAAGGTGTGTGGAGAATTCCATGCTGCTCACATAGCAACAAAGACTTCCACCTCCCAGGAGCCACCTGGGCTGTAAGCTGCAACTCCGGATGGCACGGTCCATGGAACTGGCTGTCCCAGGACTAAGAGGCTTGAGCAACAGTCTAAACAGATCCCCTTAAGAGCTCAGGTTTGTGTTTCTCTGATATATTTTCCTGCATGTCTGCACCTCCAGCTTCTCCTTCAAAGCTTCCTGCCTCTCTTAACCACCTCCAAAGCACGAAGAACAGTTGACATCATTGAAAACATTATTTGTGCTTGTGAAGCAGTTTTCATTTCAATATGCAAGAACATCTCCGACCACAAAACCTGTGTAAGACTCAAGTGAATGAGCCCTGAGTGGTGCAGATAAACGCTTTCTCCCTGGGTCTTCCCCCTCTTGTCAGCCCGAAAGACACAGTCTTACTTCCAGACATAGCTCAAAGAGCCTCTGCTCTGTGAAGGCTTCTAAGACTCCACCAGGCTACTAACAATGTTCGTGAAGTCCTTCTAGCTCTCATCATTTGGAGGCCATGGGAGGATGCTCCTTCTTGCCCCTGTGGTTAAGTGGAGCCATGTGGATAGTTATGAACCTTCTAAGAGAGAGCATTTAATGGCCCGTGCGAGTCCTCCAGAACTTTCCTTCCTTCTGCCATGACAACCAGCAAAGGGGTAGCTGCTCCCACTGCTTAGGTCTCAGAGGGAGGACAAACAATGACCCAGAGCAGAGCCCCCAGCCAACCCTCAATGGACTTGTAACATGGGTGAAAATTAAACCTTTGCATTTTCAGCCATGAAGATTGTGGCATTGTTACAGCAACACTGGCCTGTCTTGTTACTTATGCAACAGGACTGTTTACTCACTGCCTTTTCAGAACCAATCACACTGTTTTATAACTATTTCTTTCATTTCTGTCCCCCTCTTTACCTTCAAACTGTAATGGATCTTGAGGGCAAGGATTGTGTCTTATTAATTCACATTTAGTAGCTGCTTGGTACATATCTTTTTGTTTTCATTTTTGGTTTTGTTTTGTTTGTTTGAGATAGAGTCTTACTCTGTTGTCCAGGCCGGAGTGCAGTAGTGCGATCTCGGCTCACTGCAACCTCTGCCTCCTGGGTTCAAGCGAGTCTTCTGCCTCAGCCTCCTGAGTAGCTAGGACTACAGGCGCATGCCACCACACCTGGCTAATTTTTGTATTTGTAGTAGACACGGGGTTTCACCATATTGGCCAGGCTGGTCTCAAACTCCTAACCTTGTGATCCACCCGCCTTGGCCTCCCAAAGTGCTGGGATTACAGGCATGAGCCACTGCACCCAGCCTAGTACATGTCTTTAAATAAATGAATGAAGGGATGAATGAAAGAATATGATATTTGAGAATAGGATTTTATAATCTTACTAGGCATGGTCCTTTACAATGGTGGTGGTGATCCTAAATAATCTTGAGTGGCTCTTCCCAGGCTGCTTACACCATAGTTATCTCCCTGAAAAGGGACCAGATGAGTGGGAGTGATCCTCATGGCTTCATGGAAATGCTCCATAGCATCCTGGAGACAGAATTCCCGTCCCAACTGCAGCTCTCTGAACAGAGAATTACAGCTGAGACCTAGGCCACTAAGGGTATGGATGACAGAGGTGTGTATCGGGCTACCTAAAAGGTAGGAAATTAGTCACACCACAGGTGTCAATTAATATTCATTGGTAATTTGCACCTAAGGTACTAGTGGGGGCTGTTGGGGGGTGGTCATGATATAGCTTAACACTAACCCAGGATTTACCCCAACAATCCCCAAGTCCTTTACCTCTATATAGATAGCATGTTGCCTGCTATAGTAGGGTGAATGGTGACCCCCTAAAAGATATGATCACTTCCTGGATAGTCACGGTGGCTCATGCCTGTAATCCCAACACTTTGGGAGGCTGTGGTGGAGGATCACTTGAGCCCAAGAGTTCAAGACCAGCCGGGGCAACATAGGGAGACCTTGTCTCTACTAAAAATATAAAAATAAGCTGAATGTGGTGGTGCACACCTATAGTCCCAGCTACTCAGGAGGATGAGGTGAGAGGATCACTGAAGCCCTGAAGACTGAGGCTGCTGTGAGCCATGATTGTGCCACTGCACTCCAGCCTGGGCGACAGAGCAAGACCCTGACTTGCGAAAAAATAAACAAACAAACACAAGACATGATGACTTCCTAATCCCTGGAACCTGTGAATGTTACCTTATGTAGAAAAAGTCTTAGCAGAGGTAGTTATCAATTTTGAGATGAAGAGATCATCCTGGATTATCAACGTAGGTCCTAATCCAATGACACAGGTCCTTATGAGGGGCACACAGAGGAGAAGGTATAGCAAAGATGAGACGAAGACTGCAGTGACGTGGCCACAAGTCAAGGAAGCTGGTAACCACCAGGAACCAAAAGAAACATGTAATGGAGCCGCCCCTCGAGCCTTAGCAGGGAATGAGGTCCTCCTGATACCCTGCTTTTAGACATTTGGCCTCGAGAACCATGAAAAAGATACTGCTGTTGGTTTGAGCCACCCAGTTTGTGGTAATCTGTTAGGGCGGCCCTCACAAACTCATACATCTGCCAGCTCCACTGGCTTCAGATTCTCCATCTGGGCAGCACCTCTGTACTCTATAGCAGCCTGCAGCACCAGGCGTCTCTCTGAGTCTCCCACTGGTTTCCCCAAGGAAAACAAGGATTTGGAATCATCCTTGTTCTTCTTCTCCTCTGCAGTACTTAAATTCAGGTCTTTGTGAGGGGATTCAGGCATGACTGGACAACAAGGGCCAAGGGTCTCCCCCAGAAAGACCCCTCAAGGGCGTCGGAGAAAGGAAGACTAGTAGAACAAGGCATACAGCTGCGGCGGGGGTGGCTGGGCCCTCCTAGCCTCAGCTCTGGGTCTCTTGGCATTTGTTAAAACCATGAGAATAAAAACAGCCCTTCTCCCTACCAACCCTATCCCCCACAGATAGTGGTGCTTGCTAGGGAAGACCTAGAGAGCTGAGCACCACTGTGTGGAGGACTCAGAGAGCCAAGAAGGCAATACGCAGAAATGAGAAGCCAAAAATGTCATCATGAGTCCATTTAAACATGCAGATCAAAAGCGCCCTGGTGTGCTGGGAGTCAGAGGACCTTGTTTAACTCTGACTTCGTTACTGATTGACTTTAAGTATGACCACCGGTAAATCACGTATGTTCATTTTCCTCATCTTTAAAATGAAGAGGACGAAGAAATTGCTAAGGCTCTTCTTGCTTTCAAAACTCCAGTCCTAAAAATGAATGTGGAAAAATCTTCCTGTTTTGCCTTAGGTGTGGGCACCAGTTTCACCCAGAGACACAACTAGAGCCTTTCAGAAGTCTTTTAGCCGTGCAGAGGAGGGCTCAGGGTAAATCCGTGTCAGGCCTTACGAGTGCCAAATCTTGAGCTGGCCGGCCTCCACCGTGGCCTGGCCTGAGCTAGAGGAAGACTGGCCAGGCTGAGGGGCAGGTGGTCTCCCTGAGAGCCCACGTAGGTGCTGTGGGGGAAGCCAGAGCTTCTCCAGAGCAAAAGAAAGAACAGGGGCCACAGGATCCCACCAGATAGGGTAGGTTCAAATGTTAGAAGGTTGTTAATTACCTTCTAGACCCTGGACACATTAGTTAAGCATCTCAAAGCCTCAGCATCCTTTCCTAGAAGACTGACATAATACGACTTTATGAAGATTGAAAAAGATAAATTTGTGCACAGCATCTATATATAGTAGGCGTTCAACAAGTGGTAGTAATTACCATGACAACAGGCAGTAGGTCTCTCCCACACTGACACTGGTGTGACTGCTCAGGAATGAATTTCCCATTATTCACCCGAACATATCTCTAAAGCATGACAAGCCAGAAACCTGAGGCCTGGGAATGTGCTTCAGAGATGGAGGTTGGGGTCGGGGGCCCAGCAGGGTGGGAAAAGTGTACATGTAGCTCACGCGTTGGGAATGAACTATTGAAGGCAGAGGTTCTAGTGAGGAGGCTCAGAGGAGGCCCAAAGCCTGCTGTGGCACATTGTGAGATGCAGATTCTCGGTGACCTGTGGCGTGGGTGGCTGGATTGTACAACAGCAGCTACAAGGCTCAGCGGTGCTGCTTACCTGGGCTTGGGCTGATGCATGTGGTTGACTGCTGCTCCACAGTCCACCCTGGTGCATCCGTTGGCTGCCTCTGGGCAAACAGGAGAAACTCTGGCTTTACAGAGAATGCACCAGATGTGTGGGCATAGTGGAAGGAATGAGCGGGACTGTAGGTGGAGGTGTAAGTGGGAACAGAGGGCTGTGTGTGTGTGTTCTGTTCCTAGAGCCCTCTTTCTGTTAATGAAGGTAAGAGGACTTGGGTAGCTTTTGGTGAGCTTGACCAAAGGCATTCCTTTGGGACCTGGAGCCTATTTCAAATCAATTTCTCTAGCAGGGGCCTTTGGGGGCAGGTTCCAGGCAGGCACGTGCTTGCCATTAGATTGAGGTCTCCTGTGTGTTCTGCACCCCAGGGCTGCCAGGAGATGGGTGAAGAGCAGTACTTGTGGAGGAATCCCCAGCACAAGAAGCCAGTTTTCTCTACCTCCTATTAGAGGAGGCTTTGAACACCCACGTACCTTAGAACTTATCAAGATACTATCTTGCATGTTTTTATGTCATGTCATTGGCGTGTATCTTGTTTCCCCAAATAGAAGAGAGCTCCTTTTAGGGCAGGAACTGTGACTTACATTTCCTGTACTCCCCATCTAGTCCTTAAATATCTTTATCTTGCTCTATCCTCCAGGAATGAACTATTTGTTCTCCATGCACTCCATGCTGTTTCAGGCACCAGTAGTTTTGCTCTTGTCACTCTCTCTGATGGAATACTCCTCCCAATTTTCTGCCCTTCGTTAACTCTTACTCACCCCTCAAGATTCAACTCAGAAATTATTTTCTCCCTGAGCCCAGGCTGATGTCCCTCCTCTGTGCATGGAAGCGCTCACCCCTGCTCTGCAATAATCTGTTTAGGTGTTTGTCTCCCCCTCTTAGACTGCAAGTTCTTCAAGGGCCAGCAAACTGACAGATACGTTTCCCTTCAGATCCCCAGTGCCTGGCTGGCAGTAAGGGCTCAGTGCGTGCTTATGGAATCTAACTAAAAAGCTAGTGCATGGGCCAGGCGCGGTGGCTCACGCCTGTAATCCCAGCACTTTGGGAGGCTGAGGTGGGTGGATTACTTGACATCAAGAATTCAAGACCAGCCTGACCAATATGGTGAAATCTCGTTTGTACTCAAAATACAAAATTAGCCAGGTATGGTGGTGCATTCCTGTAATTCCAGCTACGTGGGAGGCTAAGGCAGGAGAATCGCCTGAACCCGGGAGGCGGAGGTTGCAGTGAGCCGAGATCACACCACTGCACTCCAGCCTGGGCAACAAAAGCAAAACTACGTCTCAGAAAAAAAAGAAGAAGAGGCTAGTGCATGCAGTGAATCATTACCAATTAATTATAAAAATTCAGCCTGGGAAAGAGGAGTGATTGCTACCCCGAGGCCAGGAGGATGGCCCTGACGTGATACAAACAGGTTCAAAACAAAGGGCTGGAGACATCTGTGATGCTAACCCTAGTTTTTGGTTGTGGATAATGTCTGCTCCAATGTCCAGAATTTCTCAGTGCCCCCATCTGACAGATCCAGCTGGGAGGCTCCTAATACTATTCATCAAGGATGGGCTCTAATGGCATCTCAGAGGGGTCTTTTACAGAGGTAAGGGCCCTGAACCTCTGTTAGGGAGTCACTGGGACTTGGAATTGCACCGGCTGGAGGCCCTCCCCCCTGGAAGAGGATTTGATGCATCCAAATAAATGGCTCTACTGGGTGAGCCTCATGGACTTAGCCATCTGTTTCCATAATTCCCAAGAGGTAAGTACTCAGGAAGCCCCAAAGGAGAAAAATGGGAGACTCACTGCCCAGAAGACCAAAGAACCAGGACAGTGTTCACTCGGGTCTGGCGCTGGTGATGAGCTCCCAGAGAGTCCGAGGGCAGTCCTATTGACAGAGGCAACTCAGCGTTCATCCTGTGTCTGAAGCATCACAGAAACTTTGATACTACAACTATCCCTCTGTCTTACTTCTGAAGGCTTGGGCTGAACTACTCCCCCAGATAAGAGAAAAAATGCAAGCTGTTGGCTTTCCGAAAGTCCAATAGTGCCTACATCCTCAGGACACCTCTTGGTAAGTTGGTTTATCCCCTTCTCATATGGCAGAGGGCAGTTAAAATTGTTTTATTTCACCGGGAGCTCTGAGATTTTTAGATTCTAATGAGTTGAGCAGGAGTGGTCAGGCTGGCTCCACAGACTTAAATATTATTACTGGAGGAAAGTGGAGCTGCCTTCAGATTTCTCTGGAACCAAAATGCTTTCTCTTGCGGCCCTGATAAGATTACGGGGCTGCCGAGTCGCCAGTGTTCAGATTTCCCACGGAACCGCGCGCGCCAAGCTCTGGTTCGCAGTGCTGTGAGGAGCCACGCTGCGGATCAGGCTCTGAAACCCGACTCCTTTCCAGGAATGCACACTCACCCCCTCCTGCGATAGGGCCTGGGCTGGGCCCTTACAGTCTCACTCCCCAAATTCCCCCTGTCGTCACAGTCCAACAAACGGAAGATGTCTGCTAAGTGGGAGCCAGTGTGACGGTGAGGGTCCCTCAGAGCACGTGGGAGGCAGAGAGGAATGTGGGGTATTTGGGCATGCCGCAAGTCCACCCAGCCAAACTCTAGCTTCAGAGGCTTTGCAATTCCTAATTACGGCCCATCAGCTCCAACCAGCAGCCAACATATGGCTCAGTGAGAGGGTGGGTGGGTCAAAACACTGAGGGCTGTGGGTGTTTCTCCTAGTGTTTCACGGTGAAATATCAAAATAATCTTTTTAAGGCTTGGATTCATTACATATTTCTTTTCTATCTCCTAGCCCCATAATTTTTAAAAATATGGTAGAAAATATTTTCTGAAGTAAAAAGATACGGTTGAAAAAGTAGGTTACAAAATGAACACATTATATACACCAGTATGTATACACACACACACACACACACACACACACACACACACACACACAGTCAGTATAGTAATACTGACAGTCTGTGAGAATGAAAAGACATGAGAGCCCCATAATTTGTGAGTAACATTAAAAATACAAAATCTGGTATGTAATAAGTGCCCAGCAAATACTGAGTAAGGCCATGAGTGACAACTAATATCTGGGAAAGATTTGGAGTTACCCCAGAGAAAAGGATTCATTTATTGACTCCACCTAAGTTAGAAATTCATGATTTTCTCAGTGGCATGGTGTGCTTCCTATTTAGTTGAACAAACAAAGGATTTAGTCAGTGAAACTTAAACTTTTCTCAAGCGCCCTCAGGCCATTGGCAGTGTACACAATTTATATTTCAGTGACTAAGAATATTAATTTAAATGTGACATCCTACGTCTCCAGCTCCTTCTTTACTATGCACCTCTGTCCTCTGGGTTCCTATCCACAATAACATCACCTACTATCTCTTCCGGAGGAGAATCACATTTGTTTCATAACAGGTTTGTATTTCTTAAGGAGTGGTGGACATTCTGCTTACAACAATCAAAATCAACATATCTAAACCCTGCTATTTAAAAACAAAAACAAAAAACTGATCTTTCTACTCTCTTCAATATTTGCTCATGCAACAAGCCTTTCCTGGTGCCCATTTGGCCCTAAATATATAAGACGTGGCCCCTGCCCTCAAGGAGCCTTCCAGGGTGACAGTCAGCGAGGCTGACAGTTCTGGTTCTGCTTGGTGCTCTAACAGTGGCTTGAACAAAGTGCTCTGAGAGTGCCGTAGAGTCTGTGGGCATCACAGAAGGCTTCCAGAGGTGGAGACGTTTGAGCTACATACTGAGAGGGGGAAGGAGTTCCCTATTTCTGCTAATCATTGATCAAGCAATCAAGCAAACTTTTATTGAGAAATTATATGACTATATGCCAGGCACTGTGCTCATTCTGGAGACTCAAAGACCAATGAGACAATTCCTGCCTGCAAAAGGCTTCATATAGAGCTATAAAAGTTGGTACTACCCTTCTCTCTGGCACCATGGACAACTTTACACTTCTGGGTACCTTGGTGATTTCTGACTTCCCTTCTAGCACGTGGTCTTTACTCTTTTCAACCTTCTCCATTCTTATTGCATCCTGAAGTCAGAATACACCTGGACTCGAAAGATGCTTTCTAACCTGGTTCCCTTGCTCACTCCATGAACTGGCATTTTTGCTGTATCATCCCTGCCACATCACGGCTGCCAGCTGCCTCAACACCTCTCAGAGTTTCCTACTGTCCATGGGGCAGAATCCAGGGCCATACACATTCTGGCCTTCAAGGGTTGCAGATGGCCTCTGCATGAATTAGAAAAAGCCACCCATTTGAGGCTCAACTAGGCAAGGAGATTTTGCACGAACAAAAAGTAACCTTTTCCTCCAAGTGACTTGGATTTCAGCTCCCACTCACTCACTTAGCTGGGCATCTACTATACTCAGTGGCCTTGGATTTATCTTATTACTTTCATTTTTTTTGTTACTGCTTTCCTACCTTCCTTCCCAGCCAGCTGCACAAAGCTGGCATGTTCTCCCCCGTGCCCATTCCTTGTACCTTCTCCCTCTCACCAATATCTTTCTTCCAAGGCTTCTTTTGAATCTAACTCGTCTGAACTCCTGCAGAACTCATGATCTGCAGTAGTATTCAGCTGGCACTTTATGCATTTGAAAATGATGTATATGACAGGAGATAGTCGGTCTCATTCCCTCTATTGGACTGTGAGCTTTTAAAAAGCAGGGATCAGATGGCATCTATACCTTGTTTATCCCAGAGGGCTTTATGAGGGCTGAAGTTATGATTGACGCTGTTGATAATGGTAATGGTGACTTTAAAAAGGATCTCTCAAAGACTTCCAATAGGTAGGTGAGAGTTAGCAAATGAACACTGAGTAAGCCTCTGGTTTGGATTCCTCATACTGAGAAGTCATATAACTTAGTTTCTTCCCAGATACAGTAGCTCTTTCATGTCTCAAATGTGAGTTTCACCTCTCAAAAGAGGGTTTTACTCTGAGATTTTCAGAAACCCCCAAATCTTACTCCTGCATATCATGTTCCACCATGAACAGTTTACTTCCTGGCTAGGAATGGTCACTTCCCTGGCCCCTTGGTTTCCTCTTCACTTTCTTCACTGGCAATTGCAGTTTTTTCCACCGCCCCCCGCCACGGCCGCCGACATTATGACAAAGAAACTTCAAAAGCAGCCACTGCCTAACCAGCAGATTGATGTCCTGCAATAGATGCAGGGTGATTTGTCAGGCTTCTGGCTGGCTGAGCCATTCCCTCCCTGTGTTCCTCCCCTAAACCTAGACCGAGGGTGATTTTGGTATCTTGGTAGAATCCTGCGTAAGTTACTACACATCTCTATAAGGAAGGGCCTTCTCTTTTCTGCAATCCCCTCCACCCCCGCTAAGCCACACAGGAAGTTGCTCAGCTGACAGTTTCAGGGCCTCTGCCATACACTGTTCCTTCCTGAACCGAGGCAGGAGAAAGTACCTCTGTGGAAGGAGACCTTCCTTGTTTTCCCAGAACAAAGTTCACACTTGCATTGGCCCTCCAGCAGCAACCTGCTTTAAGTCTAAGAGTTGCTTTCCTCTTATCTCCAATCCATTTCTTCAAGAGGTTAGACAGGTCATACATCATAGTGAACCTGCAGCCTGGGGCCTAACATACCTCGTGCTCTTCCAGAAGAGGGAAGCCACTTCTAAAACAATTTCTTAAGGAGCCTTCACCCAACCCAAGAAGCTGGGCGTTGCCTGGGCCATTTCCCTCCTCTGCCTTGAAGCAGGGGCCAGCTAAGAGAGAACCCTGTTGCTTCGTGCTTGTGTGATCTTTGGGTAGATGTGTGCACACCACCTGCTGAGCTTCGCTGTGTGCGTGCCTCACCCCCAGCCCTAATCTGCCCGAGGTTCCTGGCCTTGCAAATATTTCTATGGAGGGGACCATCTTACCCTCCAGTGGCTCTCGCACTCTATAAAGTCTCCTTGAAGGTGATTCCCTGTTCCTTGAAGACAACTGGTTGGGCTGGATACCTGAATACACTTTTGTGACTTCTCTAAAGGACAAACTTATTGCCCCCTTAGAGAAGTCATGAAGCTTTGCAGGCAAGCACAGAGTCTAGCTTAGAAAAGACAAGCAGGGCCAGGCATAGTGGCTTATGCCTGCAAATCCAGCACTTTGGGAGGTCAAGGTGGAGGATCGCTTGAGCCCAGAAGTTCAAGACTAGCATGGGCAATATAGTGAGAACCTGTCTCTACAAAAAATTTAAAGACTACCCAGGCACGGTGCTACACACCTGTAGTCCCAGCCACTTGGGAGGCTGAGGTGGGAGGATCCTTTGAGCCTGGAAGGCAGAGGTTGCAGTGAGCTGAGATTGTGCCACTGCACTCTAGCCTGGATAACAGAATAAGACCCTGTCTTGAAAGAAAAGAAAAGAAAAGAAAAGAAAGAGGACGGAAGGAAGGAAGGAAGGAAGGAGGGAGGGAAGGAGGGGAAGAAAGGAAGGAAGGAAGGAAGGAGGGAGGGAGGGGACAGATGGACAGGACAACTCAGGCCCAGGCACGGAGCCTGGAGTGGGGAAGAGATAGTGGAGTTCACTGTGAATCTTGATTGCACTAACCATAGTCTAGTGAGCAACAAAGGTTTCCTTTTGAATATGAGTGGGACTCACCTTTAAAACTCTATAACATTTGCACCTTCTCAAAAGCCCCAGGTCAAACTAAGATTGACTTAGGGCTACATATTAGGTCTCAGTTTTAAGAACGAAACATATGGAAGCCTCAAGATGTGCAAAACAGAGGAGATGTGGGGGAATACACCCAACTACTCCTCTGCTGAGGTTGGGACAGAACAGGAAAGTCCCTAGACCTCCTCTCAGCAGGCAGAGAAGTGCCAGGCCCCACTCTGGCACAGCCTGCAGATGTGGCCAGGATACCTCCATACACACAGCTTCAGAGTCAGGGGTGTCCAAGTGAGTCTTAAGTTGTATCAGAAATAAGGTCTTCGAATGATCAGTGAGGGGAGCTTTTCAGAAAGTTATGGAAGAAGATGTGACAGACACAGGAAAGACTTCAGAAGCAAGAGGCCAGCTGGACTCTAAAATGCCACTCCCCCAAGCGAAAAGGAAGCCCACAGACCCACGAAGATGTGCTGGCCTTGTGCTGCCAGCTGTTTCTCTTTCACTACCCATCTCCAGATGCAAGGGCTTCTGCCTTCTTGCAGAGTTTTTGCTCGCACATTTACCCATTTACAAACCTTGGCTGCACCTAACTTTTGTTTTTTAAGCATTTAAGTTCCTAACCAAAATACCCGGACCTCTGGGAAAGCCCCTCTCCTCTCCCCTCTGAGGTCTTTCTTTGCCGACCCCTGCCTGCCCACCCGCCTGCCCACCCGCGTCTCCTAGGTAGGTCCTGCGGAGTTGACCAAGGAGGCGTCGGAGCAGCAGGCATTTGCCCTTCTAGTTGGCAGCAGCGGTGAGCCGCGTGCTCCACACGCAGAGCAGGGGCAGCCGCCGGGGAAGGGGCGCCCGGGACCCCGCTCGCCGCCCAGCCCCGCGCCCCACGCCGGGGTCCTTTACCTCCATGTCCTTCAGGTGCCGACTCTGCTGCAAACGCGCCCGCTCACTCGGCCGGAGCTCGCGATCCCCGCTGTCCTCTCGGCTCCCGGCCGGGTCCAGGTTTGGGCTGCGGCGGGCACAGGGCGAGTGGGCGGCGGCGCGCGCCCGGCTGCGCTCGGCTGCGGGACTGCCCCGGCCGCGGGGGCCCTGCGCGAGAGAACGAGGAAGAAGGAGGAGGAGGGAGGGAGGGAGGGAAGGAGGGAGGGAGGAGAGGGGAGGGTGGGGAGCGGGGGAGGGAGGCCGACGATCAGGGTTTAAATTTAGACGCAAATCTAAACAGATACTGTCCCTCCCAGGGCAGGACTCAAGAGCAGGAGCCACGACTCCATGTGCCCAAACATGGGGATGGGCAGCCGCCGGGCCCCTCTTTCTCGCGAAGTTTCTCAGGACTCTGGGCTTTGCCACGGTCTCAGTCCTTCTCAACCTTTCGCTCCCTTAATGGGTCTTCTTTTATTTCCCCTCCCCTCCAAGAATTAGAGTGGTCTTTTAATTCTTTTTATTTCCCCTCTTTTCGATTTCCTTCTTCTGTGTCCATCTTTCCTGCTTTCCTTCTTCTGCTCCCTCTTTTTAAAATTGCATTACTGTCATACCTGGTTCCCCTGCAGTTCTTGGGTGGAGTTCGAGGACCCTCCCTGGCGGAAGGCGTCTGTGTTCTCCCAAAGAGGAGCCCTTCAGACAGAGGCTTCAGCGCTCAACGTGGCGCCAACCGGGACCACCTTTCCCTTCGCACCTGTTTTCCTCTCCGCCTTCCAGGAAACCACTATCTATCTATCTATCTATCTATCTATCATCTGTGTATGAGGAGAAAAATGAGGAATCCACGTAAAGTTTTTCAAGCTCCCTGAAGCGGTAAATCTTTTCTTCAAACCTTGCTTTGACGGATGCATTTGGTTTTGTGGGAATTTTGGCTCCCCACAAGCTGCTTGCTAAAGGGCCTCGTCTCCATTCCTTTTAAATATAGTTAAGGGCAAGATGCGCAACATCTGATTCCCACAGGGCTCAGCATAGCAACCCTCCTTCAGGGCCATCCTGGCTGGGCAGCGAAGAGGCAGCGGGGGAGGGATGCGGGGACTGGAATCTGCACTAGGGTCGTTTCATGCTACCAGTTTATATGCTGTCCTCTGGCCCTGAGTGACCCTTCGGATCTCTGCCCCCTTCAGACCCTTTGTCAGGGAGAAATGGGAAATCCCTTCAGAGACTTGTGAGTGGCAGGGTATTGGCTGGGTGTATGAGCCTCTGGGTCATCCCACAGCATTCTCACGGGCCCAACCCCAACTCAGCCAGGGGAGGGGAGCCCCATCACAGAGATGGGCAATAAGACAGGTGAGGGTGAGCACTGTGAAGAGATGTGGAGAAACAGTGAAGAAAACAGGCTGAGTCTGCTCCTGCTACAAAGGCTGCCCTGATTCTGCTTCTCCCGGCACCGTGCACTTTCAGGCATTTAGATTGCTGTTTTGGGTCCCAGCCTTAGAAATATGGCCTCCTTCCTGTCCTAGAACTTTCAAAGGCCCAACTTGCTAAATCTCTGGCAACCTTAGTGCCAGGGTGGCTTCTAGTTCATTAGCTCTACTGAGTATAGAGGAAGACCCCTGGTTTTAGAAACAGATTGAGGGCTGAATTCCAGCTCTGCTACTTTCTAGCTGTATTGGACAAGTCAGTTAACCTCTCTGATTCTCATTTTCGTCACCTGTGCAATATAGTAGGCACTCTACAAAGAGTGGCTGTTTTTATAATGCTTAGCCCCATGTACAACCTTCAGATGAATAAGAGCCTGATATTTCTTTCATTCAGAGTCAGGCACTCTGGGACCAGTAAAAACAGCCCTCACTCCCAGGAATTAGTGGTGAGCCCCGTCCTAGCCCAGCCACATGGCTGCACAGGTGAGGACTCTAGAGCAGAGTCAGCAGTAAGGAAGAGTATTTACTGGTAACTTGCAATGCACACTTTTACTTGTAATTTTTTCCATTCTTCTTTTAAAGGTGCAGGACATAGTGATGACTGCATAGTCTACTATCAGGTCTTCTAACTCTGCCCTGCAGGGCCTTTTCCTTTCTCCCTCCACCCAGTCCTCCTTTGTGCTCAGAATGGGGCTGCCCCAGCACAGGTTTCTGGCTTTGCAAACAGGAGGGCGGAAGTGCTTACCCAGAGGAAACCGTTAGGCCCAGATAACATCAGTCACCCAAGGTGACTTGCAGCTGCTCCCCACGCCCTGCTCAGGCCTCCTTCCGCTGAGAACAGATGACCACAAAGCAAATAAACTTGGCCTCCACCATGTTCCTGGGTCTTGGGTGGAGAGCGGGATGCTGCTCCAGAACTATTTGGGCACCAGGCTAGGAATTCTCCTGAGGGAGGGGGTAGAAAATGGGGAAGGAGGGACCAAGGTGTAGCCCTGAGCTGTGTTTAGGCAGCCATGAGTAGGTGTGGTGTGTGTATTCCTCCTATCTTTTTTCTTCTGTCCCTGCAGAAGATCTCCAGGAGCCAGAATAGCAATAACTGCGCTGATAAACACCCGGGTTTGTAACTGGCTGCTCTGGGGGCTGGGAGGAGATGACAGCCCAAGCTAAGGGAAAGTGGTTTTCCGAGGGAGTTAGTTCCCCTGCTTCTCTGGGGGGTCTAACACAGAACCACTTCCTTTACTCTGCCCCTCGGCCTTCCCCTTCATATACCCTGATAACCAGAACCAGCCAAGCAATAAGTAGAGGTCTTCAGGTAACTAAGAATAAGAACACCAGGTTGGGTGCAGTAGCTCACGCCTGTAATCCCAGCACTTTGAGAGGCTAAGGCGGGCAGATCACAAGGTCAGGAGTTCGAGACCAGCCTGGCCAACATGGTGAAACCCCATCTCTACTAAAAAAATACAAAAATTAGCCGGGCATGGTAGCATGTGCCTGTAATCCCAGCTACTTGGGAAGCTGATGCAGAAGAATTGCTTGAACTCAGGAGGCAGAGGTTGCAGTGAGTTGAGATTGCACCACTGCACTCCAGCCTGGGTGACGGAGCAAGACTGTGTCTTGGGAGAAAAAAAAAAAAAAGGCCAGATGTGGTGGCTCACACCTGTAATCCCAGCTACTTGGGAGGCTGAGGCAGGAGAATTGCTTGAACTTGGGAGGCAGAGGTTGCAGTGAGCCGAGATTGTGCCATTGCACTCCAGCCTGGGTGACAGAGCGAGACAGGTCTCAAAAAAAAAAAAAAAAAAAAAAAGAATACCAGAAGCCAGGCTGGGTATGGTGGTGCCTGTAATCTCAAAATTTTGGGAGGCTGAGATTGGAGGATCACTTGAGCCCAGAAGTTCATGACCAGCCTGGTAAATATAGTGAGACCCTGTCTCTGCATAAAAAAAAAAAAAAGAACAAAAGGCATTGCATAGGTGAGAGGGAGCATAGAGAGAGAGAGAGAGAGAGGGAGAGAGAGAGAGGGAGAGGGAGGAGGGGTGGAAGGGAGCTGAACTCATCCTTTTATTAGGAACCTATTCTTTTGATAACTAACCCACTCCTGAGACAATAGCATTAATTCATTCATGAGAGCAGAGCCCTCATAAACATAATCATCTCTTAAAGGTCCTATCTCAAAATATTGTTGCAGTGGGAATTAATTCCCAACACATAAACTTTGGAGGACACATTAAAGACATAGAAAATGGGCTGGGTGCGGTGACTCACACGTGTAATACCAGCACTTTGGGAGGCCAAGGTGGGTGGACTGCCTAAGGTCAGGAGTTCGAGACCAGACTGACCAATATGGTGAAATCCCATCTCTACTAAAAATACAAAAGTTAGCCAGGTGTGGTAGTGTGTGCCTGTAATCCCAGCTACTCGGGAGTCTGAGGCAGATGAATCAGTTGAACCTGGGAAGCAGGGGTTTCAGTGAGCTGAGATCATTCCAGCCTAGTAGACAGAGTGAGACTCCATCTCAAAAAAAAAAAAAAAAAAAAGAAAGAAAGAAAGAAAGAAAAAGAGATAGAAATGCCAACTAACATATGTAAAAAAAGTTAGAAATTTTCCATCTAACAACCATCATAATTAAATTAATTTTAGTAAAGAAACAAAGTTGTTTGCTAAATCTATTGGGTAAAAGGGAGGTAAGGAATGAGGTTTTATATAATTTAAAGTAGCTGCCTACAAGTCACTGATTAATTACAATAAGGAGAAAAGCAACCTTACAGAAAAGAAACTTTAACAGACATCATATTACAACTGACCAAAGTCAACATCCCTAGTAATGAAACAAATTGACGTCACATGATGGGATGTAATAAGAAATACACCATCATTTCTGTAATATTCTGGCCAGAAGGGCATAATTTGAATCTAATCATGAGGAAACACTGGACAAACCAAGTTGGAAGACCTTTCTCAAAATGACTGGACTGTAATTTGCATTAGTGTCAATGTCAGGAAAGTCAAGGAAAGGCCGAGAACACGTTCTGGTTAAAGGAGACTATCGAGACATAACTGGGTTAAATGAGTGGTTTGGGTAGGTTCGTTTAAGCCAAGCCTATTAAAGGAATTATTAGGATAATTGGCAAAACTGAAATGCCTGTAATCTCAGCACTTTGGGAGGCCAAGGTGGGAGGACTGCTTGAGCTCAGGAGTTTGGAACTAGCCTGGGCAACATGGCAAGACCCTGTGTCTACAAAAAATAAAAAATTAGCTGGGCATGGAGGTGTATTACAAACTGTAGTCCCAGCAACTTGGGAGGCTGAGGTAGGAGGATTGCTTGAGTGTGGAAAGTCAAGACTACAGGGAACTGTGATTATACCACTGTGCTCCAGCCTGGATGACAGAGTGAGGCTCTGTCTCAAAAAAAAAAAAAAAAAAAAATTATTTCAATTTTAAAATTTAAGAAAAAAGGTCGTTGGGGGGGAGGAATTGAGCCCTCACACTGCTTTGATTCTGGACTGACTCCTGGGCCAGTCCTTTGCCACTCCCTCTTCCTTACCCCGCCACAGAGATCCACAGACAAGCCGGGGCCTGAGGGCACTGGCCAAGGAGAGAGACCGGCCCAAAGAGAGCCTCCGCTTCTGGAATAATAGAGAATGAAGATAGGAAGGGGAAGATTATTCCAATATTTTTTGGTAAAAATAACTTTGCTTTGTTTCAGTGGTTATAGTAAACATATGTATTTTCATAATTTGGGGGGAGATATTTAATTTTTAAAAAAAGGAGAAAACAAAAGAGTTCCAAACTGGACTGAGGAAAGGGAGGCTGTGAGGCTGGAGACGGCACTCAGCTCAGGTGCTCTGAGGAAGGGGCTGGGTGGTCTCCAGCTCAGAGAAAGGCCAATGAGGGGGTGGGGCTGGGAGAAGACTCTGGTCTAATAACTGAGGCTAAAAAACAGTGCTGATGGAAAACCCAATGGGATGACTTAGAGGTCCCAAAAGCTCACAGTCTTCACCTTCTAACACATTATCCCAGGTATTAGGAATGAAATTAGGTAAATCCACCAAGGAAGCTCGAACCTTGTTAAACCTAAAAAGTAAATCATGCAGAGTACCTGCACAACAGTTTCAACTCGGGCTGTAAATTAGAATGACCCAGGGAGCTTTGAAAAAACATCTGTCTTGGCTGAGTTCGGTGGCTCATGCCTATAATTCCAACACTTTGGAAGGCCGAGGCAGGAAGATCGCTTGAGGTAGAGACCAGTCTGGGCAATGTAGTGAAACCCCATCTCTTAAAAAAAAAAAAGCAAAAAACAAGCAAACAAAAATCTGTCCTAGCTACTCAGGAGGATGAGGCAGGAGGATCACTCGAGCCAGGAATTCAAAGCTGCAGCAAGATATGATCATGCCATCATGCCACTGCACTCCAGTCTGGGCAACACAGTGAGACCCTGCTTACAAAGAAAAATCTGAGCCTGGGCCCCATGCTAGAACAATAGGGAGTGGGGCCTGGTGTTAGTGGGTTTTTTAAGGTTCAATAAAATGGTAAATTCTGAATAGTCTAAGCCAGTTTTAGAAATATCATTCCCCTTGCCAGAAAATGTTTTAGGGAGGGATAAGTGAGGAAATGTTGGCTAATGAGACAAAAGGGGGAAAGTTTTACCCTTTCTGATAAAGAAACACACAGGAAAAGATGCTCTGTAAATATCAGGTGTTACCATACCTTATCATGATGCCTAGAACTACAACAGCTGTTTTGCTACCATGAGACAAAGCTGGGAAAAGCCAGAATACAAGCTCCATGAACAAAGATTTTTGTTTTTCTTATTTTGAGTGTGTGTCCTGTGTGGCCAAAACAAGGCCGGGCACAAATAGGCACTCAGTGAATATTCATTGAATAAAAAACCCAGTAACTTTGTTGAGGCGCTGAATCAAGCAACTCTGGGAGGACTTCCACCTGGACTTCTTGTTATGAGAAGCAATACATTTCTTTCTTTCTTTTTTTTTTTTTCCTTTTTCCTGAGATGGAGTCTTGCCCTATTGCCTAGGCTGGAGTGTAGTGGTACAGTCTTGGCTCACTGCAACCTCCACCTCCTGAGTTCAAGCAATTCTCCTTCCTCAGCCTCCCAAGTAGCTGGGAGTAGCCACCATGCCTGGCTACTTTTTTTATATTTTTAGTAGAGACAGGGTTTCAACATGTTGGCCAGCCTGGTCTCCAACTCCTGACCTTGAGATCCTTGGCCTCCCAAAGTGCTGGAATTACAGGCATGAGCCACCGTGCTGAGCAATACATTTCTTTATGGTGTAAGCCATTTGAGTTATGATCTTCTTTTTTTTTTCACCCGAGTCGGAGTGTCGCCTGGCTGGAGTGCAGTCGCACGATCTCGGCTTACTGCAACCTCCACCTCCTGGGTTCAAGTGATTCTCCTGCCTCAGCCTCCCGAGTAGTTGGGATTACAGGAGCCCATCACCACGCCCGGCTAATTTTTGTATTTTAGTAGAGATGGGGTTTCACTATGTTGGCCACGCTGGTCTTGGACTCCTGACCTCAAATGATCCGCCCGCCTCGGCCTCCCAAAGTGTTAGGATTACAGGCGTGAGCCACCGCGCTTGGCCAAGTTATGATCTTTTGTTATAGCTGAAGGCATTCAACTGATTCAGACAGATAGAAACTTGTAAGAAGACAAAATCAGACTCATATATCAGTACAAAGAAAGAGAGCCTCAGAAAAATGTGGAGCAGAGATGGGGAGAAAGAGATGCGCAGCGAAGGGCAGAGAGACGCACGGACGCGCGCGCGCACACGCAGAGAAACAGATTCAGAAAAGGGAGTGGGGAAACCTAACATCCTTGGTGGAGGAAAAACAATTTTAAATTGAAAAAAATAAGAGTAATCATTGTTAGAATTTGAAGTGCTTTAATTCCTATCGAAATTTTAAACATCAATTGGTATTGATAGTCCTTTTTCTCATTCTCAACAAAGAACTAATTTCTTCTAGAAAATGAGGTGATGTTTACTGAAGTAAAGGTTTTTTTGATGTAATTTCTTTAGGATATTGTTAGTAAGGTTAAGTGATGTTGCAGTTTTGCCACTAAAGGTGTTTACTAATACAAATCAGTATCTTAAAGTGGGCAGGAACTTGTCCAAACTGGAGGTCACCCACTTGGCCTTAAAACAATTATTTCCAATGATTCTATACAAATAAAGTGAAACAGATTATAAGAAATAATAGTGTCCATATCCCACCTACGATTCATCCCCCTTTTTCTTTCGCGTGGATAACAGGCAGAGATGTATGTCAACAGTTTTCTGCACAACGTGTTCTTGGTGTTCTTGTTTTCAACTTTGGCAAAGTGCTCATTCACAAAAGTCTACTGAAAACCTACGTCCCTGCCTATTAGTTTCTCTTCCCTCTTGTGGTGGCCTCAGTATCCATTCATTTGCTCATGACAGAAACCTGGAAGTCACTCTCGATTTCTCCTTCATCTTTGGCAATCAGGTGCTGCAATTCTAGCTCTGAAATACCCCACATCATCCCCCTCCCTCCATCACTGTCACTGCCCTCTTACGTTGGGATTATGAAAACAGTGTCCTAGTTAATCTCTGCATCTTCTAGTTGTTCTCTTTACCTCCAGCCTTGACTCATAATCCCCCCCACTCCATCTATTTTCCACTCCACAGGGAGTAATCTTTCTAGAACATGTAACTGGTTCCCAGGAGCCCTCAGGATAAAGGCTAACTTCTTAGATAGCTCACTCACACCCCTTCTTGACATGGTTGCACTTATCTGTCTGACCTCTTCTTGACAGAAAACACCCAGTACTCCAGACGCCAGGCATCCTGAGCTGCTTTCAGGTCCCTTAATAGGCTCTTTCCTCTGCCTGGAATACATTTCCTGATTTGCACAAAGCTAACTCTTATTCATTTTTCAGTTCTTGGTTTAGGCTTTCTCTGGGAAGATGGTCCTGACCACCACCATCCCTTTCCCCACTCTCCTCTCACCTGAGAGAGAGACATTTCCTATGTGCCACTCAATGTCTGTACTATTACTGCTATTGAAAGAATTATTACATAATTGCCCATTTACTTCCTTTTTTTTTTGAGACAGAGTCTTGCTCTGTTGCCCAGGCTAGAGTGCAGTGGTGCGATCTCAGCTCACTGCAACTTCTGTCCCCCCAGGTTCAGGCCATTCTCCTGCCTTAGCCTCCTGATTAGCTGGGATTACAGGTGCCCACCACCGCACCCGGCTAACTTTTGTATTTTTAGTAGAGATGGGGTTTCACTATGTTGGCCAGGCTGGTCTCGAACTCCTGACCTCAAATGGTCCATCCACCTCAGCCTCCCAAAGTGCTGGGACTATAGGCGTGAGCCACTGCACCCAGCCCCATCTACTTTCTTTATATTTCTTATGAAACTAAGCTTAATAAAGGCACATTCCACCCCATCTTGGTCAAAGTTCTATGATCAGTGCCACCTTCAAATTTGGCGAATCAATACAACATGTTGGATGAATGAGTGCACACTAGCCCCATGCAAAAAGGTAGATAATTCACTTTGTAATCCACTTCTCACAAGGCCATTTAAAAATGCAGTAATAACATACGGGGTTGTAATATAGAATATGCCATAGCACAGTTAAAGATCTGACCTTTCTTCCTAGTTACCGCATATCAACTAGTCATCTCCTTGTCTAAAGTCACAACTCCTGGTTCTGACGTTTCATCCACGTTTTTACAGTTTGGGAGTAAGTTATAATTACACCGCCTGCTTCCTGCTGTGTGATAATCTTTGAGACGTTTAAAGACTTTTCTCATCTTGGTGTACCCAATACCACTCTAGGGCCCATGAGGCAAGCAGAGAGTCCCTATCTTATGAGTGTCATTTATCTGAAAAGACAATAATAGATCCTTGAATCTTTTAATTAGAATACAAACTAAATAAGAAATGTGCTGAAGCAGTGTCAGACTGGATGTTGCTGGGTACTGAGAGAGGCTGGAGGGACAAGGATAGGGCGTCAAGGAAGACCTTGGGGACAAGAGGAAGAAGACATTGACTTAGGTGTGCTCGGTGCAGGGGCTGCTGGCGGAGATTTGTGTGGAAGGATCCTGTGAGCAAAGAGCCCCGGGAGCCTGAGGAGGGTGGAAGAGGACATGAGCGATTGCCAGAGCCAGTTTCAGACCTCAGGTTTGCAGGGCCCAGTCCAACAGGGTGCACATCAGCCCTTTGAGTGGGAACAAAGTTTGGAATCCCTTTCAGCCTCCTCATGGAGATCCTCCTGCACTCAGCATGTTGTTCTGGGAGAGTTTTGTGCTTGTGTTCGCCTTGTGAAAATGGGTGATATCTGCACTTTGAAGATTATTGAATTTGAGCAGAGTGGCTGTTTCCTTCATTGCACATGGAAGGGATTTTTTTTTTGTCTTGCTCTGTCGCCAGGCTGGAGTGCAGTGGTGCAATTTCAGCTCACTGCAACCTCTGCCTCCCAGGTTCAAGCGATTCTCCTGCCTCAGCCTCCCGAGTAGCTGGGACTACAGGTGCCCGCCACCACGCCCAGTTAATTTTTGTATTTTTAGTAGAGACAGGGTTTCACCATGTTAGCGAAGATGGTCTTCAGCTCTTGACCTCGTGATCCACCCGCCTCGGCCTCCCAAAGTGCTGGAATTATAGGCATGAGCCACCAGGCCCAGCCAAAAGGGCTTTTAGGTGGCCACAAAGAGGAAGAGATGGGATGAGAGTAATCAAGGGAAAGAAAGATTTGACAACCACTTACCTGTAGATAACCTATAGCAGAGGGGCCAAGGTGAGGCCTGGGGACTCAAAGACCCTACCAGATTGGTGACTTGCAAAGAGCAAAGTGGCTTAACCATTCTCCTCTTCTAATTTGATGAGAGTTCTCATCAGTCACCCAGGGATGTGGTAAGGAACTCCTAATCAAAATGACCATAAATCTGAAACCATAATGAAATGGGTTAAGCACTAATCTGACCCCACACAGCCAGGCTGGCAATGAAGCAAAGGGCGCAGACAGCCCCTGATGGAAGTCACACAGGGAGACGAATGCTTTGCTGAGGAAAGGGGAATGGTGTGGGTGGCAGCCGTAGGGGGAGAGAGGTGGGGGGTAGGGTGGAAAAGGAATTTGCATCTCATGGCTCAATCAGATCTGAAACCTAACATCCTGTTTTTCTGTAGGTTGGGCACATCAGTAGCTGAGACACTCCTCTGACCGTGGCCAGACTCAGGAAGTGAACGTCAACAGCCTTGCAGATGGGAACCCTACTCCTGGGTACCCATGCCTGAAAAGATTTAAGTCCTGCTCCTACGGGCACCAGACCCCCACCCTCCCTCTACCCCAGTACTAGAACTCCAGGCCTCACCCCCTCCTCCCCAGAGAAATATCAACAGGAAGTTAAGTCAGCTGGAACACTCTGTTCCCTTGACATTTCTGTTTTAATTCTGCAGCTGTGTTTAAGGCTTCATGAATTGTCTATCTGGCGCGGTCTGTTTGTCCGCCTGGTGTCTTTTCTCCCACATCCCTGCACCAGGTCATGATTACCATGAGGCTGGTGGATGGACCAGAACTAGAACTAGGGTTGCTAAGAAGGAAGTGGGGTGGTAAGAAAGGACATTAGGGACTGCCATATTAGCTGTGGATGAGCTAAGGATGATGAGCTGATTGCTTGCTCAGGGAGGAGGGATTCCTCAACCATTAACAGTGTGCGTTGCCCATAGCTCTCTTCCTCACCCTCTCATGGTACTTGCCTCTACTTTACATCACAGTGGTGTATGGGTGTGTCTTTTCTCCTCAGTATTCCATAGTGCCTACTTAGGTGCCTTATTCATGCTTATTCATGTTCAGGAAGTAGTTGGTAATTGAAGGAATGAGCTTCTCTCCTTCCTTTTATCTCAAGTCAGCTTATCACTTAAAAACAAAAACAAGCCATAGCTTCCAAATTCAGCTTGGTCCTGCTCAGGGTGGTATTTCTGAATCTCTTGTAGCTGCAGTTCACAGTTCTGTATCCCTGCTTGCCAGTGTCTGTTTTGATATTCGTGGTAGTTGGTTCTGAGACTTATCAGAGCACCATTTTGTTCTTTCCTGGCTGCTTTTCTTCTGCTGCCTCTCATCAAAGTCTAGAGATACTTAGAGACCCTGAATCTCTAAAGTCACTAAGAACCTAGAAGGAAAATGGTGATTAGTATCTCCAAGTTTTTCTTCCTCAACAGACCCAAGAAGAGTGTTCTCCATTTGCTGTAGTAGCTGCTCCATCGGGCTCACATGTGTGAAACGTCAAGGTTGGCATTAAAGGACTGCCGGGGAAATGGCTTATCTTTAGTTATATGAGCTAGATATGCTTTGTCAATCACTTCACTTGAAACTTAAGCATGAGAGAAAAAAAAAAAAAAGAAACTTAAGCATGAGAGAACATAGCTCACCAGACAAGTATGGCCCCATATGTCTCCATAAACCTACGTCTAGAAAATACATATGCAGATTCTTCTGTTGCTAGTTGGTCATCCTGGGCTGTCATTTCTAATGTGTGACTAGTTTCAACCAAATTTAATATTTTAAAACCAGTCTCAAAGCCCTGTATTATAAACAGTAAAACTATATAAAGCCCACAGTTAACACTATAAAAAACTGAAAGCTTTCTTTTTTTTTGTGACAGAGTCTTGCTCTGGCACCCAGGCTGAAGAGCAGTGGTGCAATCTCGGCTCACTGGAACCGCCACCTTCCGGGTTCAAGTGATTCTCTTGCCTCAGCCTCCCGAGTAGCTGGGATTACAGGTGTGCACCACCACACCTGGCTAATTTTTGTATTTTTAGTAGAGGTAGGGTTCACTATGTTGGCCAGGCTGGTCTCGAACTCCTGACCTTAAATGATCCACCCACCTCAGCCTCCCAAAGTGCTGGGTTTACAGGCATGAGCCACTGCACCCAGCCAACTGAAAGCTTTCTAAGACCAGGAACAGGGCAAGCTTGCCTGCTCTTACCATTTGTATTCAACATGGTACTGGAAGTCCTAGCCAGAGAAATAGGCAGGAAAAAGAAATAAAAGGCATACAAATCAGAAAGGAAGAAGTAAAATGATCTCTGTTCACAGATGACATGACCTTATATGTAGAAAGCCCTGAGGATTGTACACCAACACACCGTTAGAGTTAATACATGAATTCAGCAAAGTTACCTGATGTAAAATTAGCATAAAAATCAGTTGTGTTTTTTATGTACTAACAATGAACAATCCAAGAAAAAATTAAGAAAAAAATCCCACTTATAATAGCAACAAAAAGAGTAAAATACTTAGGAGTAAACTTAACCAAGGAAGTAAGCTGAAAACTATACCTGTACACTGAAAACTACAAAACATTGCTGAAAGAAATTAAAAACACAAATAAACAAAAACACACTCCATGTTTATAGATCAGAAGACTTAATGTTCTTAAAATGGCCACATCCCCAAAGCTATCTACAAATTCAATGTAATCCCTATCAAAATTTCAATAGCTTTTTTTTTTAAGAAATAGAAAAAAATTGAAAATTTATATGGAATCTCAAGGGACCCCAAATTGCAAAAACAATCTTGAAAAAGAACAAAGTTGGAGGCTTCACACTTCTTGAATTCAAAACATATTATAAAGCTACAATAATCAAAGCAATGTGGCACTAGTATGATAATGACAGACATATACATCAGTGAAACAGAATAGAGAGCCCAGAAATAAACCCTCTTGCATATGGACAAATGATCTTCAAAAAGTGACCAAGATCATATGATAGGGAAAGGACAATCTCTTTAACAAATGGTGTTCGGAAAGCTGGGATATCCACATGTGAAAGAATGAAGTTGGATTCTTACCTTATGCTATATACAAAAATTAACACAAAATGGATTAAAGACCTAAACCTAAGACCTGAAACTATAAAACTCCTAGAATAAGACACAGGGGGAAAACTTGATGACATTGGATTTCACAATAATTTCTTGAATAGGACACCAAAAGCATAGGAAACAAAAGCAAAAAAATTGACAAATGAGACTATATCAAGCTTAAAAATTCCTGCACATTAAAGGAAAGAGCAGTGAAAATACAATCTATATAATGGGAAAAAATAATTGCAAATCACATATCTCATAAGAGGTTAATATCCAGAATATAAAGAACTATTACAACTTAACAATAGAAAAACAAGTAACCAGCCAGGTGTAGTGGCTGCCTGTTATCTCAACACTTTGGGAGGCCAAGGCAGGAGAACTGCTTGAGCCCAGGAGTTCGAGACCAGCTTGGGCAACACAGCAGAACCCTATTTTTACAAAAATTGAAAAAAAAAAAATTAGCCAGGTGTGGTGGCATGTACTTTGGTCTCAGCTACTCAGGAGGCTGAGGTGGGAGGATCACTTGAGCCCAGGAGGTTGAGGCTGCAGTGAGCTGTGATCATATCACTGCACTCCAACCTGGGTAACAGTGCAATACCCCATCTCAACAACAACAACAACCAAAAACAAACAAACAAATGAAACAAGGAAGGAAGGAGGGAAGGAAGAGGGCAGGAGAGAGGGAGGGAGGGAGGGAAGAAGGAAGGAAAGAGGAAAGGAAGGAAAGAAGGAAAGAGGAAGGCAGGCAGGGAGGCAGGCAGGCAGGCCTGTTTAAAAAATAGGCAAAAGACCTGAAAGGACATTTCTGCAAAGAAGGTACATGAATGGTCAACAAGCATATGAAAGGATGCTCAATATCACTAATCATTGGAGAAATGCAAATCAAATCCACATTGAGATAGTTGAGCGTACTCCATACTCATTAGGGTGGCCACTATAAGAAAAAGGAAACCAGAATTCTCTGATTTTTTTGTGGAGAATATGCAGAAATTAGAACACTGTGCACTACTGGTGGGAATATAAAATGATGCAGTCCCTATGAAAAACAGTATGAAGTTTCCCTTAAAAACTAAAAATAGAATTACCATATGATCCTGTAATCTCACTTTAGGGTATATATTCAAAGGAATTGAAAGCAAGATCTTGAATAGATGATTTGCACACCCATGTTCATGGAAGCATTATTCACAATAGCCTAGAGGTGGAGGCAACTTAAATGTCCATTGACATATGAATGGATAAAGAAAATGTGTTTGGCTGGTTGACTCATGCCTATAATCCCAGGCTTCTGGGAGGCCAAGGTGGGCAGATTGCTTGAGCCTAGGAGTTTGAGACCAGCCTGGGCAATATAGTGAGACCCCACCTTTACAAAAAATACAAAAATTAGCCAGGCCATGATTGCACCACTGCACTCCAGCCTGGGTGACAAAGCAAGACCCTGTCTCACAAAAAAAGAAAGAAAGAAAGAAAGAAAGAGGGAGAGGGAGAGAGAGAAAGAAAGAAAAAAAAAGAAAGAAGGAAGAACAAAAAAGAAAATATGTTATATGCATACAATGGGATATCACGCAGCCTTTAAAAAGAAGGGAATCTTGTCACATGCGATAGCATGAATAAACCTTGAGGATGATATGCTGAGTGAAATAAGCCAGTCACAAAGGACTGCATGATTCTACTTATGTGGTATGTCTAGAGTAGTCAAAATCATGGAAAACAAAAGAATATTGGTTGTCAGAGACTTGGGGGAGGAGGAAAAGGGGAGTTGCTTGATGGATATGGAGTTTCAGTTTTGCAAGATGAAAAAGTTCTAGAGATCTGTTACACAACAATGTAAAAATAATTAACATTACTGAACTGTACACTAAACATTACTGAACTTTAAAAATGATTGAGAGGGTACATTTTATAATATGTGATTTTTTTTTACCACAATTAAACATTTTTAAAAAGTAAAACAATAAACACATGAAAATGCCTGACCACAAATTGCTACCCTAGGTGCCACTCCTCTGGGTTAACTTCTAAGGCCAGGTACATGACTAACTGGGTAAAATGTCTAAGAAAGCAGATTTGGCATCAATAAAGACAATACTTTTACAAGCCTTCTAGCTGTGGTCTCCTTTCTAAAGGGGTGTGTTCTCCAGTACTGGACATCACAAACCAATCTCGGACAATCACTTCTGGGTTGTTACGTCTCTGTTCTGTTAGAGTCTAACGACTTGACTTTCAAGGTAGTTTCCAGTGTGGAGATTCTGAGGTTAGAAACCATACATTTGGGTTGAGAAGTGATGACAGGAGGGGTAGAAGGCCCTTTAGCTCTGCACACTATTCCCTTTCTGTGATTAGTCATGATATTAACGGCTGAAGCCATAGACGAAGGTCACACTTGAGTGGATGAAGTGTAGGACAGCTATGGCTGTGTGTGTCTGGTGGGGTGGCTGGGGGTAGCAATGCGGTATGTGGGCATTGAGGGAGGGGCAGGAATAGAGAAGAAAACAATCGAAGCCCTAGGGGAGTGAAAGGGAGGAGGGCAGGTGAAGGATGAGCAGCATCTTTCAAAATGAGGCCAGAAGATGTTATGCCCTCCTGATATGATGCAGTAAGGACACAGTGCCATCTATGATATGATATTTGCAAAAGTAAAAAATATATAAAATGAAACCAGAGACTAATTAAGCCTCTAGCTCTAACTTTCAGTTTACAGGAAATATGGCAGATGGCCCATGTACATCCCATGAGGATTTAATCAGCAAAATCCAGAATGTGGAAAATTTCTATAGATCAAATGAACTGGTTTCTTTAACAAATAAACATTTTTTATGAAAAGAAAGAGGGAGAAAGAATTATTATACATTTAAAGAGAATTAGGAAAAGTATCAGCCAAATGCAATGTGGGGACCTTCGGTGGATCCTGATTCAAATACACCAGTAATTTTGAGACAATTGGGAGAATTTGAACACAGATGGTATTAGATGATGTCAAGAAATCCATGTTACTTTTCCTAGGTGTGAAAGTGATATAGTGGTTGTGTTAAAAATAAAAGATTTTATCTGCCAGGAATACATACTGAAGTATCATGGCTAAAGTTACTTGAGGTGTGGGATTTGCTTGAAAATCTTCTAGGGGTGAAAAACGGTTAAGGAGATAGACGAGGCAGGATTGGGAATGCATTGATAGTTGTTGAAACTGCGTGCAGGCGTGTGGGAATTCATAGCACTGTTCTCTCTGGCTTGTATGTCCTCATAAATTTCCACAATAACAACAACAACAAAAACAATGAGTAGACTCAGGGTGACTGGATACACGGGACAGGCTCTTGGTGTTGGAGAGAGCAAGGTCCCTGAAAACTTTGAGATCAGTAAACAAATCTTTGTCTACTTTAGAGGTTTGCTTAAGGGCAGCATTCTTCATATGGCTATTGGAGAGTTTATTCATTTCCTGAAAAATCTGAGACACTGCTTCATGAACCAGCAATTCCAAACGTAGGCATGCTCCCAAGAGAAATAGGTAGATATACCTATCAAAAGACACATACAAGGCTATCGTAATGGTACAGATCATTTTTATCCACGATAGTACAAAATTAGGAGTAATCCAAATGTTGAAGAACAGATCAACAAATTGTGGAATATTCATGCAATAAAACATTACTCAGCAATAAAGAGAAACAAAATATGGACACATATGACAGAGGTGAATTTCAAAAACATAATACTGAACAGCAGACAGACGCAGAAGAGTATGTGCCAAGAATAGGCACAACTAAATGAGGGTGATAGGTGCTCAAATAACAGCTACCCTGAGCCAGGATACTGACTGGGAAGCTGCAGGAGGTACTCTTCTGAGGTAATGGAAAGGTTTTGCATCTTGATCCAGGGGCCGGTATATACAAATGCAAGAACTCACTGAGCAGGACATTTAAGATCAGTCCACTTGTGCACTCTATGCTATATATATTATCACTCAAAAATAGTAATAATAATGAATAAACAATAAAAAAGGAAAAGAAAGAAAACCTGGAAATGTTTTGAATTTCCAAAAGAGATCTAATGGTAGCAAAATTTAAGACAGTATTTTTAGGATCTAAAGAAAATTGAGTTCCTGACTCAGAAAGCTCAAGTCTTAGGAAAATGCTGACTGGAATATTCCATAGTCCAGGAGTCAGGGAAAGGGTTCCAGTTCTATCCCAGACTTCCACCCTGCCTTTCCCTGTTGCAAAATGCATTAGCCCTGTTTACTCAGCCCTTTGTCCCAGTAGCAATTAAATAATTCAGTCTTCTTTCCTATTTTTTTTCTGAAAACATTCATGACAAAATCCTAATCATCACCAGTTCAACTCACTAAGCCAAAGGAAGTTGTCATGTACAGAATAATGAGCATGCGGCCTGCAAAGAAGAAATGGTTTGTTTGCAAGGGACTCCTCCTGGGGTACAAGGTCTGAGGGAGAAGGGAATATGGGGTAGGATGAGGTGGGATAGGGTGATGGAGTTCAGTAAATGGTACTAGGCTGGTCTTCCTACTCAAAGACTTGGGTTCTAAATATAGATATTTTTTGAATGTGTTGGGGGCAAATCATGCCAACTTCTCATGTCATCATTTCTCCCTCTAAAAATTCAGGATGATGAAATTGCAGGGATATCGTGAGGACTAAATCAGATCATGTGTACACAGTCGCACAACCAACAGAGACTAAAATAGAAAAGAAGTAGGAGGAACCAACATTTTCCGGTTTTTCTTTTTACCTTTGTACTAGTTCCTTTTCTTTTCCTCTTACCTCCTGGTGTCTCAAAGGACCTCAGGCCCTCCTGCTATGGCCAAGACCACACTCTGGCACCTCCCTCAAGAACTCCACCACAGACCTGAGATAGAGTCCTACATGTAGCAAGTGCCCTTAGCCTGGGGCAGAGATGCGACAGCAGTGAGAGCCAAGGTGCTGAGGAGGTGTCACTGAGGACTGAGTGCTGGGGTTAATAACAAAGACCCAATCAGATTTTTCCAGGCTATGAGGCCATGGGGAGTAAACTGGGGACACACAAATGGGTGCACTGTACAGAGGGGAAAAGCAAAGTCCACTGTGGCAGGGATGACAGAGAAGAACAGGGGCTGGAATTGGACATCCAGAGGAATTTGGACTTTGTCCAGTAGGAGAAAGGGCAACATCTTAAGAGCTGTTTGACCAGGGTCAGATTTGCATTTTAGGAAGGTGATTCCAACAGCACAAGGAATCAGAGGCAATTTTGCAGACAGGAAAACAAGTCAGGAGAGTTGAAGGCCTAAACTAGAGAGGCAAAAAGAGGGTTGAAAGACATTACAAGGTTGATTTTCCAGGGGTTAAGTATATACTACGATGTGGGAGTAAGTAGGAGGAGCTGAGGTTAACTCAAACTTTCAGAGTAAGGCTGCAAGCTTTATCAAATAAAAATACAAGCTGTCCGGTTAAATTTGAACATCAGACTATTGATAAGTAATTTTTAGTATAAATATGTCCCAGGCGTATTAGTCTGTTTTCACATTGCTGTAAAGAAATGCCTGACACTGAGTAATTTATAAGGAAAAGAGGTTTAATTGGCTCACACTTTCGTAGGCTATATAGGAAGCACAGTGGCATCTACTTCTGGGGATGCCTAGGGGAGCTTTTACTTATGGTGGAAGGCAAAGCAGGAGCAGGTGTCATACATGGCAGGAGCAGGACTGAGAGACAGGAGGAGGTACCATGCACTTTTAAATAACCAAATTTTGTGAGACCTCGATCACTATCATGACAATAGCACTGAGGGGATGGTGCTAAACCAGTCATGAGAACTCTGCCCTCATGATCCAGTCACCTCCCATTGGGCCCCACCTCCAACACTGGGGATTACAATTCAACATAAGATTTGGGTAGGGATACAGATCCAAACCATATCATTCCACCCCTGGCCCCTCCATGTCCTTCTCACATTGCAAAAGTACAACCATAACATCACAATAATCCCCCCAAATCTTAACTCGTTTCAGCATTAACTCAAAAGTCCAAAGTCCAAAGTAGTCTCATCTGAGAGCATGTGAAATAAAAACGAAGTTAGTTACTCCCAGATCCAATGGAGGTATAGGCATTGGGTAAAAATCCCCTTTCCAAAAGGGAGAAATTGGCCAAAGGAAGGGGCTACCAGCCCCATACAAGTCTGAAACCCAACAGGACAGTCTTTAAATCTTACAGCTCCAAAATAATCTCCTTTGACTCCATGTCTCACATCCAGGGCACACTGGTATGAGAGGTGGGCTCCCAAAGACTTGAGCAGCTCCACCCAGTGGCTTTCCAGGATTCAGCCCCCACAGCTGCTCTGAAGGGCTGGCATTGAGTGTCTGCAGCTTTTCCCAGGTGCAGGGTGCAAGCTGTTGGTGGATCTACAATTTTGGGATCTGGAGGATGGTAACCCCCTTCTCACAGCTCCATTAGGCAGTGCTCCAGCGGGGATTCTGTTTGGAAGTTCCAACCCCACATTTCCCCTTTGCACTGACCTAGTAGAGGTTCTTCATGAAGGCTCCACTGCTGTAGCACACTTCTGCCTGGACATCCAGGCTTTTCATCCCCTGAAATCTAGGTGGAGGCTCCCAAGCCTCAACTCTTGCACTCTGCACACTAGCAGGCTTAATACTATGTGGAAGCTGCCAAGGTTTATGGCTTGCAACCTCTGAAGCAGTGGCCCGAGCTATACCTGGGCCTCTTTGAGCCACAGCAGGAGCCAGAGTGGTTTGGGATGCAGGGAGCAGTGTCCCCAGGCTGCACAGGGAAGGGGGGCCCTAGGCCTGGCCCATGAAACTGCTCTTCCCTCCTAGACCTCCAGGTCTACGTGAGAAGGGTGCCACAAAGTTCTCTAAAATGCCTTTCAGGCCTTTTCCTCATTGTCTTGGCTATCAGCACTTGCCTTCCTTTTAGTTATGCAAATTTCTGTAGTTGGCTTGAAATGCTCCCTGAAAATGGATTTTTCTTTTCTGTCACATGGCCAGCCTTCAAATTTTTCAAGCTTTTATGGTCTGCTTCCCTTTTAAATATAAGTTCCAGTTTCAGGTAATTTCTTTGCTCATCATATGAGCATAGGTTATTAGAAGCAGCCAGATCACATTTTGAATGCTTTACTGCTTAGAAATTTCTTTCACCAGGTACCCTAAAATCATCATTCTCAGGTTCAAAGTTCCACAGATACCTAGGGCAGGGGCACAATGCCTGTGAGGTCTTTGCTAATGCATAACAAAAGTGACCTTTGGTCCAGTTCCCCGTAAGTTCCTCATCTCCATCTGAGACCTCCTCAGCCTGGCCTTCAGTGTTCATATCACCATCAGCATTTTGGTCACAATTCAAGCAGTCTCTAGGAAGTTCCAAATTTTCCCTCATCTTCCCATCTTCTTCTGAGCCCTCCACATTCCAACCTCTGCCTGTTACCCAATTCCAAAGTCGCTTCCATTTTCAGGTATTCTTATAGCAATGCTCTACTTCTTGGTATCAATTATCTGTATTAGTTCATTCTGGCATTGCTGTAAATAAATACCTGAGACTGGGTAATTTATAAGGAAAAGAGGTTTAATTGGCTCACAGTTCCACAGGCTGTACAGGAAGCATAATAGCATCTACTTCTGGGGAGGCCTCAGGGGGATTTTAATCATGGTAAAAGGTAAAGCCAGATCAGGCATCTTACATAGCAGGAGCAGAACCAAGGTGGGAGGAGGTGGGCCACACACATTTAAATAGCCAGATCTTGTGAGAACTCAGTCACTAGCATGAGAACAGCACCAAGGGGATAGTGCTAAACCATTCATGAAAACTCTGCCTCCATGGTCCAATCATCCTCCATCAGGTCCCACCTCCAACACTGGGCATTACAATTCAACATGGGTTTTGAGTAGAGACAGATTCAAACCATATCACCATGCAATACCTAATCTGAAGCTCAAATTAAATTGGGTGTCCTGTATTTCATCTGGCAACTCTATTTCAGAATCACCTCCCTAAAATGCAAATCTCAACTGTTTAATCTATTGCTATCTTAATTTGACTTCATAGGTCAATAATCTTCCTCAAAAGAGACTGTATTTGTCAGCTGGAAGGAGTATTTGGGTCGACTGAAAAATCATATTTCTCATATTCAACCAGAGAATCACCATAGTGAAGAACATTTTCCCAGCACTGTTTTTCTTTCAGTGTCATGGGCCATCTGTACCATGATTTATTTGGTATCTTTTAGGTCTATATTAAATTAATTTACTTTTTAAATTTTGCATTACCATATTATCTAAAACTTGCATGTACACTTTGGGAAATACCAATAGAGGAAAGAGAGCTGTGCTGGAGCTGGTCTGACCTGACTCATACTCTACCAGCCCGGAGCCTCAGTCACTGTCTGGATGGAGAGGAGAATGCCCTGGTGTGCTGGCAAACCCTGAACTTGACTGGATTAGATTAGGATGAGAGGGACAGGAGTCAGGCTTCTGATAAGGATAGACAAGTGGGAACTGGAGCTCAGCCTCCAGGAATCTAGCAGGTCCTATGGTGGTGGAGCCATATATGTATATGGGGTCCCACTACCAAAGAGAAGACACATGGGGACTGGTGAGGGCCAAGAACATGGCTGGAGGTTGTGGTTGAGGAGTTTAGGACCAGATGAACACCACCTCTCTCCAGGGGCTGTAAGCAGATACTTAAGAATTCTTCTTGTGGGATTTGGACACAGACCGTGATCTACCTGCCTGCACAATGTCTAATTGTTCCTGACGTGTTAAGAAAGTTTCTCCTGATACTTGGTAGCAATTCAGGTTGATGTCAGCCCCTGGGCTGTCCAGCAGAGAGATTTTCCCAGGTTTCTCAGTGGACACTGGAGCCACCAGAACTGTGACACCCTGAACTTGAACCAACCAGCCAGTCTTGCTGAGGCACCTCTGACCCTAAAGGTCATGCCAAGAGCCCAGAGGCTCTGATCATGATCTCAGCACTTCATCCACATAATGGAGCCCACTGTTGTGTTTCCCAAATGCTGCAAGGCTCTTTTGCTCTGGGTTTCATTGATCTGCCCCTCCTTTTAAAAAGACTCTTGGATTCTGCCAACATTCTTCTGGGCCCCCACTCTCTGCTCACCAAAGTCTCAGCCCTGTGATGTGGGCTGATGAGTCCTTGGATACATTTCCCTGTGTTTTCCTCGGTGGGCCGGTGAGACAAGAGATGATGGGGGTCTGTACTGTACTTACATGTCACAAGGCTGTTCTGATGGGGCACGGCAGAGGGGCTGGGCAGGAGAGAGAGTATGAAGTGTCTGTTATATGCCAAGCATTGAGCTAAGCCAACTGTCACAATAATCCTGGAGGCAGATACCATCATCTTCAGTTTATAGATTAGGAAAGCTAAGCTCAGAAAGATTAAATAACTGTGAAAGGCAGAAAAAACAGAGTCGGAATTAGACTTCAGGCCTTGTGACCTTAAGTCTGGTGCTCTTTGAGTCATGCCACCTGAAATTAATTTAAGTGAAGGTCAATTGTTGGCTCAATTCTGATGCCATAAGAATTTGAGGGGACACCCTCTGTGTGCCTAGGGATGAGGCCCAACACAGTGAACATAATTCAGGAGACTCTGCATGGGCAGAACATGCTGGTAACATGTCCTGCAAGCTTTAACTCCTATTCTTTCTTCATTCTTGTTCCACAGTCTTCTTTCCTAATAACTATTATCAGAACTATATACCCATGTTAGTTAGAGTAAATGTTGGGCTTCCATAACAAATAAACCCAAAATACAATGGCTTAAACTTAAGTTTATCTCTCTCACGTAAAATTCCAGGTGAGTGGTTCCGAGCTGGTACACAACAAAATGGCTTCCTCAGCTCCTACTGTCACATCTTGCATCCTTGCCATCAAGAGGGAGGAGAGCATGCAACTTCTTCTTAAGAGTCTGACCTTGAGGACTGCACATATTACCTCTACTTATATCTCATGTTGTCCCAAACAATGACATGAACAATTGTAGCTGCAAGGGAAGCTGGGAAATGTAGTCTTTATCTGAGTTTCCTGTACACAGTAAAAACTTCTGTTGCTGCAGAAAAGAGAAAAAAAAATTGGGGAGAACATAGAGGAGCCACTACTACAAAAATTTTGGGACACTCTTACATGAATTGATAGGCCATTTATGTTTTCTTTAAGAAGTCTGGGCCGGGCACTATGGCTCATGCCTGTAATTCCAGCAGTTTGGGAGGCCAAGGCAGGCAGGTCACCTGAGGTTGGGAGTTCAAGACCAGCCTGGCCAACAAGGTGAAACCCTGTTTCTACTAAAACCACAAAAATTAGCCAGGAATGATGGCAGGTACCTGTAATCCCAACTACTCGGTAGGCTGAGGTGGGAGAATTGCTTGAACTCAGGAGGTGGACGTTGCAGTGAGCCGAGATTGCGCCACTGCACTGCAGCCTGGGTGAGGAAGCGAGACTCCATCTCAAAAAAAAAAAAAAAAAAAAGTTTAGATTATGTGGCTTAGAGTCACAACTCTGCCACTTAGGTGTGCCACTTGATAAGCTGTGTAACTTCTCTGAATCCCAGTTTTTCCTCTGTACAATGAAGTAATGAAGTTAGTCCACCTACCAAACTGGGATGTTGGGAGGCCCAAATAAACTAATGTCTTTGACTGCTGCATGTAGGCTGCAAGGGCCGGCGAAAAGTGAAGTGCTACAGCATTGCGCCACCTTTTTGGTTTTTGTCATGTGTTTGTTAAGCATTTGGCGCTGGTTCCTCAGCTTGGTTTAGGGTGAAAACCACATATCCAATTCTTCTATATTGTATTTCCACTCTCAGAGGAATACTCTAGCACATCCCAGTCACTTCTGCTGGTTAGCCTGCCTCTCTCCCCAGAGCCCCACCACTCTTGTGGGCTCCCATCCTTCCCTTGGGTGCAAGTCACTGCCAACGTACCCCCACTGGCCACTTCTGATCTCTAATCACATGTGGGTAATAAAGACCCCAAAACTTACTTCTCCCAAAGAGGATTTGGATAGAGGGCCCGGAAACAGGCCCTGCGGGACAGAACCCAGGGTACGGCCCCCAGCAATGCTCATCTGAGCCGTTTTCTCCAAGCATATGCAACAAACCTCAAAAGGCTACTTCGACATGCTTTTACATCCCGAGTTGAGTTTGTATGACAGTCTGCAGTGTGTATTAGTTACAGCAGAACCCGTTCTTATCTATTAGCTTCTAAGCTCCTTAAGGAAAGAAGGAAATAAACCTTTTCTCAGCATCTGTTCTGCCTTAGGCACATAAACAACTTGCCAGCATTTACTCCTCACCCAACCTCACTGCCAGCAGGAATTATGGCCTCCTTCTTGGAAGATGAGGAGTCGGAAGTTGAAAGAGCACCTTGTTCAGTACCAGACAGCCATCAAGTGAAGGAGGCAAGATTTGAATCCAGGATCTGATGCCAAGTCTGGCTCCCTCCTATGAGACCATGATTAATTGTATTGTAGTTGAGTGTGAAAAGGTAGAAACCATGTGTTCAGCCATTATACCTTCCCTTGAGCACTAACACAGTTTCATGCCAGTAGGGCCTCAAAAGGGTTAAAGAGAATGGCATTTTTCACCATTTTATCTCTGACAGTGCACAGCACAGTTCCTGACATGTGAAACGGGTCATTATGATATTTACTGGATATACAGAAATTGAAGGATTGATAGTTTAAAAAGAATCATAGCTGCATTCATTCATTCCAAGAGCTGAAGGTGAAAATGCCTTGCAAAGCCTTCCTGGGAGTAGGATTGTCATACAGATAAAACAAGTGAATGAAATCAGAGAAAAGTTTTCCTGGACGCGACTGTTCATGCCTGGCTTCCGGGCAGAACCACAGCCGGAGTTAACCAAGGGCCTACTGTGGTTAGTGCCTGGGCCACGCTCACAGCCATGAATCTGTGGCAAAAGCAGATGGCACTTCCGGCAGACATCCCCCCAGAGGAGAGAATTTTCCATGAGGCATGTGTATGGCAGCCATCCACCCTGGGTTTCCCGGCATGGTCCAATTTCCTATCTTTTGTCTCAAAGTCCTTAGAAGGACATATGTATGGCGCGGGTAAAGTCCTGCTTTTAGTTATTTAATTTATTTACTTTTACAGGCAGCCTCCCAAACCACAGTAGGCTCAGAGAGACTCCCGAGTCCTTCTTTGGAATTTGGAATATATGGTTACAGCAGGCACGTGGGAAGTGCCTTTTATTGCCTCCCACCTGCAGATCAAAGGCAGAGGGGCCGCCCACCCAGGTCAGCCTGTTTCACCCCGGAAAGGGAGGGCCATCTGCTCCATTCAGGAAGCCCTGGGGGAGCCTTCTAACAGAGAAAGCACACCAGGGCCAGAGGAGGGCTGTGTCCTAAGAATTCAACAGTTCCCGAAAAGTCAGAGAAAGTGGCGACAGGAAAGAAACAGCAGAAGCAGAAACTGCTCTTTTGATCTCATTGCGCAAAGGAAGGTGGTGACCCAAGGCCTCTTATGACACACACACATAGAAGCGTATTTGGGGAAGTGTGTGAGAGCTCTCCCCAAAGATGTCTTCAGATTAGAAGCCAACCCTGGGCAGCTGCCCTGGGGCAAGCTGGGATGCTCTTTGTGGTTGGGCTCTTTCCACACTCAGGTGGGGGTCACTGCTGGGTAACTACATGCCTAGCAAGCACAGCTAAACCAAGCCAAAAGCCTATTTGTTTTCTAGGATCCGTCCGTTAACCCCTCAACTCCCAGCCTAGCCAGGCAGGTCCCTATGGGTTAAGCTTTGTGCTAGGCCTCAGGAGACCTTGGGTCTCATCCTGATTCCCTCATCAGCTCGGAAGCCTGGGGCACATCACGTTTTTCCTCTGACCTCAGTGTTCTCACCGCTTCAATAAGGAATCAGGAAGACGAACAGAGGTAGAGAGGCTTACTGCACACTGGCTGAGCACTTTCCCCTGAAGTGATTCAACACTAAAAAAGCTCAAAAGTGTTAGTTTTCTTCTGTTGGGCAAAATCTGTGTGATTCGACACACCCTATTCATTCACTTGCTTAAGCTTGTACTGAGCATCACTATACATCAGCACTGCTGAGCAACAAACACCATTAGTGTCTTCCCATTGAGTTCGTACTAGGCGTCAGCTGCTTTATGTAGATTACCCCCACTTAATCCTTCTCACAGATCTGTGAGGTAATACCTTCATTTTAATTTATTTGCTTTTTTTTTTTGAGACAGGGTCTTACTCTGTAACCCAGGCTAGATTACAGTAATGCAATCATAGCTCACTGCAGCCTTGACCTCCCAGGCTCGGTTGACCCTCCCACCTCAGCCTCCCGAGTCGCTGGGACTACAGGTATGTGCCACCATGCCCACATAATTTATATATATATATATATATATTTTTTTTTTTTTTTTTTTTTTTTGAGGTGGAGTCTCGCTCTATTAGGCTGGAATACAATGGAGCGGTCTCAGCTCACTGCCACCTCTGCCTCCCTTGTTCAAGCAATTCTTCTACCTCAGCCCCCCAAGTAGCTGGGATTATAGGCACGCAGCATCATGCCCAGCTAATTTTTGTATTTTTAGTAGAAACGGTGTTTCACCATGTTGGCCAGGATGGTCTTGAACTCCTGTGATCTGCCTGCCTTGGCCTCCCAAAGTGCTGGGATTACAGGCATGAGCCACCATGCCCAGCAATTTTTATATATTTTTTGTAGATATCGTGTGTCACCATGTTACCCAGGTTGGTCTCAAACTCCTGAGCTCAAGCAATCTGCCCACCTCAGCCTCTCAAAGTGCTGGGATTACAGGCATGAGCCACTGTGCTCGGCAATACCTCCATCTTTAGAGCAAGGAAAGATTAAGCAGCTTGCTCTAGGTCACTCATCTTTCATTCTCGGTCAGGCTCCAAAGCTGGTGTTTTAATACACTAGTTCTATCCCTGCAGAGATAAATGAGATGCAGTCATCCCCATTTCAAGGAAGTTCCAGCTAGCAGCCCTGTGGCCAGAAGGCCAGCTTACAGCCCCGAAAGTCCTGGCATTGTTCATAGGGTATATTAGGACACATCACACTTAAAAAACATGGTGAGCCTAGAACACATAGCAAACCCTTTTTCTCTGCATGTTCCCAGCCACGAGTTCTGCAGACCTAGCTTCCCACAAAAATTTCTGTACCATGAATATTACGAACTATAGAAATAGTGCCCTCATGTGTCGGGAGCACAACGCACATTTGAACTCTGGAGAAAGGCACATTTTAAACAATCTTAAAACTAGGAAACACTTTTGTTTTTGCTTCTTTTGTTTGTTTTCGTTTTTGCTTTCTGTGTCTTTGAAGCTTGCTGGGAAGAAATGATGAAAAATTGCTAACTCTCCAGAACTCCACCCAGAGGCAAATTACTAAGTACCAGGACCAGCAGGAGTAGCTAAAGGGAAGTAACCTTGGAATAGTTGGCCCTTCTAATCCATGAGTTGTGCATCTGTGGATTCGACCAATTGTGGATAAAAAATGTGTGAAAAAAAATTCCACAAAGTTTCAAAAAGCAAAACTTGAATTTGCGTGCAATGAGTACTACATTGAATACAGCCAGATGAAGTGATGTGTAGGCACTGCATTAGTTAATGTAGAAATGACTTAAAGTATTTGGGAGGATATATGTACGTTATACACAAATGTGATGCCATTTTGTATAAGGGACTTGGGCACTGATATGATTTGGCTGTGTCTCTACCCAAACCTCAACTTGAATTGTATCTCCTAGAATTCCCACATGTTGTGGGAGGGAACAAGGGGGGGAGTAATTGACTCATGGGGGCTGGTCTTTCCCATGCTATTCTCATGATAGTGAATAAGCCTCATGAGATCTGATGGGCTTATCAGGGGTTTCGGCTTTTGCTTCTTCTCTCTCTTGCCGCTGCCATGTAAGAAGTGCCTTTCACCCTCTGCCATGATCCTGAGGCCTCCCCCGGCCACGTGGCACTGTAAGTCCATTAGACCTCTTTTTCTTCCTAGTCTTGGGTATGTCTTTATCAGCAGCGTGAAAACAGACTAATACAGTAAGTTAGTACCAGTAGAGTGGGTTGTTGCTGAAAAGATACCTGAAAATGTGGAAGCAACTTTGGAACTGGGTAACAGGCAAAGGTTGGAGCAGTTTGGAGGGCTCAGAAGAAGAGAGGAAGGTGTGGGAAAGGTTGGAACTTCCTGGAGACTTATTGAATGGCTTTGCCCAAAATGCTGATAGCAATATGAACAATAAAATCCAGGCTGAGGTGGTCTCAGATGGAGATGAGGAACTTTTTGGGAACTGGGAGAAAAGGTGACTCTCATTATGTTTTAGCAAAGAGACTGGTGGCATTTTGCCCCTGCCCTTGAGATTTGTGGAACTTTGAACTTGAGAGAGGTGATTTAGGGTATCTGGTGGAAGAAATTTCTAAGCAGCAAAGCATTCAAGAGGTGACTTGGGTACTGTTAAAGGTATTCAGTTTTAAAAGGGAAACAGAGCATAAAAGTTCAGAAAATTTTCAGCCTGACTATGCAAGAGAAAAGGAAAACCCATTTTCTGAGGAAAAATTCAAGGCAGCTGCAGAAATTTGCATAAATTGCAAGGAGCCTAATGTTAATCCCCCAAGACCATGGGAAAAATGTCTCCAGGGCATGTCAGAGGTCTTCAAGGCAGCCCTTCCCATCACAGGCCTGAAGGCCCAGGAGGAGAAATTGGTTTCATGGGCTGGGCCCAGGGTCCCTGTGCTGTGTGCAGCCTAGGGACTTAGTTCTCTGTGTCCCAGCTGCCCTAGCTGTAACTGAAATGGACCAATGTAGAGCTCAGGCTGTGGCTTCAGAGGGTGGAAGCCCCAAGCCTTGGCAGCTTCCCTGTGGTATTGAGCCTGCAGGTGCACAGAAATCAAGAATTGAGATTTGGGAACCTTCACCTGGATTTTGGAAGATGTATGGAAATGGCTGGATGCCCAGGCAAAATTTGCAGCAGCAGCAGGGCCGTCATGGAGAACCTCTGCTAGGGCAATGCAGAAGGGAAGTGCGGGGTTGGGGCCCCTACGTAGAGTCCCTACTAGGGTACTGCCTAGTGGAGCTGTGAGAAGAGGGCCAATATCCTCCAGACCCCATAATGGTAGATCCACTGATAGCTTGCACCATGCACCTGGAAAAATCACAGACACTCAATGCCAGCCATGAAAGCAGATGGAAAGGAGGCTGTACCCTGCAAAGCCACAAGGGCAGAGCTGCCCAAGACCATGGGAACCCACCTCTTACATCAGCATGATCTGGATGTGAGACCTGGAGACACAGGAGATAATTCTGGAGCTTTAAAATTTGACTACCCTGCTGGATTTCAGACTTACATGGGCCCTGGACCCCTTCGTTTTGGCCAATTTCTCCCATTTGGAACAGCTGTATTTACCCAATATCTGTACCCCCATTGTATCTAGGAAGTAACTACCTTGCTTTTGATTTTATAGCCTCATAGGCAGAAGGGACTTGCCTTGTCTCAGATGAGACTTTGGACTATGGACCTTTGCGATGATGCGGAAATGAGTTAAGACTTTGGGGGACTGTTGGGAAGGCATGCTTGGTTTTAAAATATGAGGACATGAAATTTGGAGGGGCCAGGGGCAGAATCATAGGTTTAACTGTGTCCCCACCTAAATCTCAACTTGAATTGTATCTCTCAGAATTCCCACATGTTGTGGGGAGGGAACCAGGGGAAGGTAATTGAATCATGGGGGCTGGTCTTTCTCATGCTGTTCTCATACAGTGAATAAGTCTCACAAGATCTGATGGGCTTATCAGGGGTTTCTGCTTTTGCTTCTTCCTCTTCGCTGTTGCCACCACCATGTATGAATTGCCTTTCACTCTCCACAATGATTTTGATCTCCCCCAGCCATGTGGAACTGTAAGTCTATCAAACCTCTTTTTCTTCCTAGTTTTGGGTATATCTTTATTAGCAGTGTGAAAATGGACTAATACAGGCATCCATGGATTTTGGTATCTGCTAGGAATCCTGGAATCAATCCCTCTCATGCATGCTGAGGTGAGCTGATGTCCTATGCTAGCCTGGAAAGTCTACAACTTTTGTTTTAAGGAATATAATGAAGGAAAACACATGTAATAATAATAATCAGAATATAACCCTTACTTGTTTACATGGTTTTTTTTCTTTTATGCTTTCTTTTTCATGTCTTTTATTATTTTCCCTTCATTTGCTTTTTTCCCTTTCTCTACTCTTCCTATCAACTCTTAGAAATAGTTATGTTTACTTAGAAATCACACCATTTTTATTTTGTCCATATATGTGGTTTTTAAAATTTGCCTCTTGTTTTTTGAGTGTGTGTTGGGGTGAGTGTAGATGTGCAGAGATTGAAGCACTATGATATAACCAAGAGAAAACCAGACTCGGATTCAGAAGATCTAGGTTCCTCTCCATCTATCCTTCCCTCCCTGCTCTCTCCACAAAGGATTAGCAATCATTCATTAAAACCCATACAGTAAAAAATTACACAATATACTCTTAAGGGAAATGATGAAGGAAAGTATGTATAATAATAAAAAGGTTATGGAGAAGACCAGTGCAAAGTGATGTATAACATAGAGTCCTATACATTTGCTCAAGGTAAGTCACAAGATATTGCATTGTGAAAACTCTCAGAAACCAAAGAAAAAAGGAAAAATAATTAATAATTAAAAATAATAAAATGATTAATAATTGTTTTTATGATCTCTATTAGATTAAAAGAAACCAATTGCTCTTTGGAAGTATTATGCTTTCTGATATTGAGACTTGACACCTTCTCTTCTGGGTGCTCATAAAGAGAGTACTGCTTTATAGAGGGAGACAAGAGTGATAATAACCCATTTCCTCCCGTTCTTTCTTATAGCTATGTTTGAACTAAGCTAATATTATAACTCCAGAGTATAATTCAATAAAAACAAAACCAAACCAAAGGCCAAATAATACAATTCAAGTAGGCAATTCTTTGATACTCTGGTACACTTCAAGGGTACAATTTAGAATAGCTAAAAAAAAAAACCATTATGAATGAACTGCATGTTCTTAGGAAATCCACCACAGATACTTCTCCTAACTGGGCTTTCGATAAAACTGAACATGGCAGAGTGTGAAGTTGTAACATCTCAAAAGAAGCTATGCTGTGATAAAAAGGAAGACTATTATGTTTTTAAAATAGAAAAGAATAAAGTCTTTTAAAGAGAATTAAGGATTCTACCCAGACACACAACTGAGTGATGCCCACTTCATTGCAGCAGAAGGTAGATTAAGGGGGTACCTAAAAGTGGAAGCCAAAGTCTCCTTCAAAGAACAGTTTGGGATCTCCTTTACTTATGAGAGAAAAGAGAGCAGCATCTAAGAATTCTCGAATGTTACTGTGCATAGGCCTTACTGGGATATTTGTTAAAAATGCAGAGTCCCAGGAACCTCTCTATGGATTTTGATTCCATTGTTCTAAAGTAGGCCGATGAATCTGCATTTTAAACAATCACTCAAGAAAAAACTGGGACAGGACACACTGCCTTAAGCGGGGCTGTGATAACTCTAGCTGGGGAAAAAATTCAAAGCAGATGCTCAGGATTGCTCACTTGGAAAAACATCTCTCAGTAAAACACCTTAAGTTAATTTTAAAATACAGTGTTTAAACAAGTTTAGCCTAAAGCCACCTCCTTACATATAAACATCTTAAGTTCGGCCTAAAGGTTTTTCTATACATTGTGAACTATAACCTAAATGGACTTGTAAACAGACTGTAGACTGTAGCCTCTTCTTGTGCCGATCACCAAGTTTTGGCCAATCAAAGGTGACCAACTGAACCGTGTTCAAATGAGTAGAACATTGAGCTGTAACCAATCTGGCGGTTTTGTCCCTCACTTCCTTTTTTCGTAGGTCGCTTTCCTTTCTCTGTCTAGAAATCTTCCATCACATGGTAGTGCGGAAGTCTTGGAGCCTACTCTGGCTTGGGAGGCTGTCAGATTCGCAAATCGTTCTTTGCTGAATTAAACTCTGTTAAATTTAATTTGCCTAAGGTTTCTTTCTTTCTTTCTTTGTTTTTTTTTTTTTTTTTTTTTACAATAGTATCCTGGTAAACCCTCTAGGACAAATTAGTTTGGAATTGTGGTTCCTGAGTAAATGAATGGTTTAATGTTTTGCCCTGCTGTATAGAATTGCTGCTAAAGCCCATTTATGTTAGAGGCTGTCTGTCTGCCAAAGTGTTTGATTTTAGAGCAAGCTAGAGGCATCAGATCAGTTTGGATTAGATTTGGCTGCATATGACAGAAAATTTACAGTGGCCTAAACAAATCTTTCTCATAAAAATGGGTTTCTCATTTCATCCTGTAATCCCAGCACTTTGGGAGGCTGAGTCAGGCAGATCACTTGAGCCTGGGAGTTCGAGACCAGCCTGGGCAACTTAGTAAAATCGCATCTCTACAAAAAAGAATACAAAAATTAGCCGGGCGTGGTGGCACACGCCTGTAGTCTCAGCTACTTGTAAGGCTGAGGTGGGAGGATCTTGAGCCTGGGAGGCAGGGATTGTAGTGAGCCAAGATCATACCACTGCACTCCAGTCTGGGTGACAGAGAAAGACCCTGTCTCAAAAAAAAGAAAGAAAGAAAGAAAGAAAGAATGGGAAAAAAGCTAACAATTACTAACACATAAATAACAATTACTGAGCATCTATTCTGTTCCAGGCACTATAATGGATATTTTAAATGCATTCTCATATAATCCCCATAAAAACCCAGTGAAGGAGGTTATGATTTTGATGACAAGGAAATTGCGGTTCAGTATCATCCTATGTAAGGTCATGCTTAAGTGGCTAACGCCAGAGGTAACTCTCTTCACTGTTTTACTAGCTGTCTACTATTTGAAGCATGCATACTACAAAGGAGAAGTTTTCTATTCTTTAAAGACTAAAGCCTGAGCGACTGCAGACAGCCTGAGCACCCTCTGCTCTTGCTGTGACTGTTCTGATACAATTCACTTGTCAATAACATGTCATGGGTACCTGCTAGATGCCTGGATCTATGCTTGGTGCTGGGAGACAGAGAGGACAAAGCCACCGCTTCTAACCTAGAAGGAACTGGTGGCAACCTAGACAAATAAACAAGGGCAACACCATGCGAAAAAAGGAGTTTGCAGGGTGGATTCTTCACAAGCATCACACCTAGACATAAGGAAAAGATAACTATTCCACCGTGGGCCTGTGGGGATGGGGACCAGTGTAGGGTGTTCAAATAAAAACATAAAGTCAGGATGAGAAGCAGCAGGATCTGGAATGACGATTTCAGCCACTCCTGGCTAAGGGCTTCCCCTAATATCCCGATGAGGAGGATTTGCTAAGCAAAAGCTTGAGTACCTGGTTGTCAGCTTATGTTGATTTAGTCATCCTCACTTCCTATTGATTTTATACAGCTCTATGTGCAAAGAATTTTACCAGATATTATTCACTGTCAGGTAGTCATTCAACAAAAATGTACGTAGTGCCCACTCTGTGCGTTGGGAATACAGAGGTGGACAGGAGAGACAACATTCCTGCTCTCCCGGAGCTCCCATTCTACCGGTGGAGACAACTAACACGCAGCTAAAAAAAAACAAATGCTGTTATTATAGTATTTATTTTTGTTATGAATTAATGATTGCTTTGCTTTGTTTTTTGTTTTTTTTAAAGATGGAGTCTCGCTCTGTCACCAGGCTAGAGTGCAGTGGTGCAGTCTTGGCTCACTGCAACCTCCACCTCCTGGGTTCAAGAGATTGTCTTGCCTCAGCCTCCCGAGAAGCTGGGACTGTAGAGTACATCACCACATCCAGCTAATTTTTGTATTTTTAGTATAGACGGGCTTTCTTCATGTTGTCCAGGCTGGTCTCAAACTCCTGACCTCAAGTGATCTGCCTGCCTCAGCCTCCCAAAATGCTGGGATTACAGGCATGAGCCACTGTGCCCGGCTATGATTGCTGTGAAAGATATAGAGTTGGCTGATGGAGAGTAACTGGGGCACGGCCTCTCAGAAAGAGTGCTCTAGGAGTCACCGCTGAGGAGTGACATCTGAGTGGAGGTCCTAGTGGGAGTGAGGCAGCCATGCCAGCAGTTGAGTAAAGAGCATTTTGAGCGTAGGAACCAGCAAACACAAAAACAGATACTGAGTGGCATGCTTAAAGCTGGAGGGTTTGTAGACCTCATTCTCATGCTCTGATGCCTGAGACCAAGTTGTAGGTGCCTGTTTTGTAATGGAGCTGTAATAGGGTCTATTGCTATTTTGTATGCCAGCAATAAATGGTGTAGCAATAAATAAATTTTTTTAATCTTCTTGCAAAAAAATTCATACTGTGAAACTTACAAAAGGCTCATACTTTGCATATTAATAGAATAATACGGCCAGGCATAGTGGCTTATGCCTATAATCCCAGCACTTTTGGGAGACTGAAGTGGGAGAATCAATTGAAGCCAGAAGTTCAAGGCCAGCCTGGGCAGCATATAAGACTCCATCTCTACAAAAAATTAAAAATTTGCCAGGTGTGGTGGTACACACCTGTAGTCCTAGCTACCTGGGAGGTTGAGGTGGGAGGATCACTTGACGGAGGATCACTTGAGCCCAGGAGTTTGAGGCTGCAGTGAGCTATGAGCCACCACTGCACTGCAGCCTGGGTGACAGAGCAAGACCTTGTCTCAAAAAAAGAAAAGAAAAACAATCAAACAAAAAAACAACCACAAGGAAAAAGAAGATACAGGGCTAGAAGAGGCATCAGATATTAATATCATCTAATCCAACTCCTCATTTTAGATGAAAAAATTGAGGCCCAAAGTTAAGATAAAATCACATGGTCACGTGGCACGATAGTGGCAGACCTGAGATTAGAACTCCAAATGTGAGTTGTATTCTTTCCTTAACAGGTAAAGGATGAAATGTTTATAATTGGCAGGTATTCAAACTATTTGTATTAATAATTTGTTTTTTAAATGATGAACCCAATGTTTCTCCTTTTCAATTTCTCCCACTTAGTTTTCCATCTATCTTGAAGTTCTTCCAAATTCGGCTGTTACAAAGCAAACCAACATTAAAAATCCTTCTTACCTGAATGTAGAAATCAGGGTGTGTAACTTCATTTGGCCACCAGAGGGCACTGAAGTCTCCTATTCAGAGTAGATGATCTTGCTTCTGATATTCAAGTGCCTACTGAGTAGCCTGAGAAGCTGGCTGAATACTAGGAAGCTGGGTTTGAGGCAGGAGGTGGAAGTGGGACTTTGGCTCACACAGCTGTTGACCATAGTTGCTCACATGACTGGCCAACAGCAGCTGAGTGAAATTATTTCACCTCTGTTACACAACTCAGCCTCACAGGGCCAGGTGTCTGCCAGAGCCAGCTTTACGAAGTGACAGACTCCTGCACGAACACCACCATACAATCTTTATAACAACAATTACAGTGGAAATTTGAGGCCAGGCCAAAAAGATTAAGACTTACTCCAAAAAGATGTGACCAAAGCTTAAAGTCATAAAGAACGGAGGCCAGGTGCTATGAGCTTATTTACCAATTTCCAAAATAGCAGAATGAAGAGCACCCGTGAAAGAATGAGGTAGGTCATTTTAGAAGAAGCCAAAGGAAATGTCCCTTACATGGAGCACGGAAAGGCAACGAGGGCGATAAATTCATGAAACCACTGACCCCAGGCTTAATGTCTTAACAGGTCCTGAACTGGTAAGTGTAAGGCTGGTTGCCTCGCTGGGAGCTTGGACACGCCCATCCCTCGCCTCTCCTGAAAACTACGCCATCACTCCGCGCTTAACACTCAGCATCTGGCTCCGCCACGTGGCCTCCCCCACCCACCTCTGCACTCAACACCAAACTCTGCACCCAGCCCTCCACTAGAAAACCCCGCGAAAATTTTAAAGAAAGCCCCGCCAAAACCTGTCCAATAACATTTTGCTCCGTCCAGGTCCCACTCCCGCTGGGCGGCCCGCTGACCGGGAATCCCGCCTATCTACCAATAGCAGCTTGCGCCGTCCACGTCCTGTTTCTCCACCTCTAACCCCTATAAAACCCCTTGCCCTGGGAAGTTAAGCGCGACATCTTGGCCCACTCCCAGACCACAGAACTTCACCTGGGAGCGGAATAAATTGGTTTTTCATTTTCTTATACTGGTCTGAGTCTCCTCATTTTAAACTCGGCAATAACCCTTACAGTAAGTTCAAATTTGTGCGTGGAATACTGATGGTAGACTAACAATCCCTTAGTGCCTCTATATGAGGGACTCCTGGGCCAGTAGTTTAAAAGGTTTTGATAGGCAATAACAAATGCTGGCGAGGATGTGGAAAAAGAGAACCCTTGTACTCTGTTGGTGGGGATGTAAATTAGTATAACCGCTATGGAGAACAGTAGGGAGGTTCCTCAAAAAACTAAAAATAGAGGTACCATATGATCCAGCAATCCCACAGCTAGGTATATCCCCAAAAGAAAGAAAATCAGTATATTGAGAGATGTCTGTACTAGTGTGGTTATCGCAGCACTATTCACAATAGCCAAGATTTGGAAGCAAGCTAAGTGTCCATCAACAGATGAATGGATAAAGAAAATGTGGTACATATACACCATGGAGTACTATTCAGCCATAAAAAACAAATGGGATCCTGTCTGTCATTTGCAACAACATAGTTGGAACTGGAGGTTATTCAGTGAAGTGAAATAAGCCAGGCACAGAAAGACAAACTTCACATGTCCTCACTTATTTGTGGGAGCTAAAAATGGAAACAATTGAATTAACGGAGATAAAGAGTAGAGGGATGGTTACCAGAGGCCAGGAAGGGTAGCGGTGGGGAAGGGTGGCACTTTCGGGGGGGGAAGAGGGGGGGGTTAACGGATACAAAAAATCCTTGAAATAAGACCCTGTATTTGATAGCACAACAGGGTGACTACAGTCAATAATAATTTAAGTGTACATTTAAAATAACTCAAAGTATAATTGGATTGTTTGTAACACAAAGGATAAATGATTGAGGTGATGGATACCCTATTTACTCTGATATGAGTATTATGCATTGTAGGACTGTAGCAAAATATCTCATGTATCCCATAAATGTATACACCTACTATGTGCCCACAAAAATTAAAAATTTAAAAATAAATGAATAAAAAGTTTTTTTAAAGGTCTTGAACTTTTGGGTTTCTGCCTAACTTGACTACTGGTGTAACAGCTCCTTGAGATTTCAGCACCCCAGGATTTGTTAGTGACCGAAATAATGAAATTCTGATCAGGCCCTTGCTTGCACATGTTAACAACTCTCTTTTTGCCCAATATCCTTTGTTCTTACAACATAAGCATAAACTGTTCATGTACTGTTTCTTTGTCAAGCAGGAGGAGATGAGTTCAGGATTACGAAAAAAGTTTGCAGGAGGAATAAGTCCTTTGAAATACATTGAGACCAGCATCTGACGCCCAGAAGTCTGATTGTTCAATGAATTATCTGAGACTGAAGAAACACAGATTTTTTTCCCTTTGATTCTCTGAAACTCCCCCTCACTGACTCTCTGGCCACATAAACACTCTCTGCTGCTTCTTTTTGTTAAGGCGGATTTGAGACATCTTGCTTTCCTGGCTTCTCGCTTTGGCCAAATCGAATTAACCTTTATTTCCAAGCACCTATATGTCAGTGTTAGGCATCAGCTAAACAGGGGGTACACGAGCCTGAGTCTGGGTTTCTACAACGCTGGGACCCTTGCTGTTCTTTGGTGCTGATGGTAAATTTTTTTTTTTTTTTTTTTTTTTTTTTTTTGAGATAGAGTCTTGCTCTGTCGCCCAGGCTGGAGTGCAATGGTGCAACCTCGGCTCATTGCTACCTCCACCTCTCGGGTTCAAGCGATTCTCCTGTCTCAGCCTCCCGAGTAGCTGGGACTACAGGCGCATGCTACCATGCCCAGATAATTTTTGTATTTTTAGTAGAGACAGGGTTTCGCCTTGTTAGCCAGGATCGTGTCTATCTTCCGACCTTGTGATCCGCCCGCCTCGACCTCCCAAAGTGCTGGGATTACAGGCGTGAGCCACCGCGCCTTGCGGATGGTAAATTTGTTAAAACGCGCGCACTGAATGAAAAGACCCCCCCTCCCCGCCCCCAAACAGGCTTTGTGTGAGCAACATGGCTGTTTATTCACCTGGGTGCAGGCGGCCTGAAGCCGAAAAGGGCGTCGGCAAAGGGCGCTGGGAGAGGAGTTGGTTCTATAGGCTGTGGGGAAGGAAGTGGAAAGCTACAAAACTTACTTTAGGGCTGTTTTTTGCAAGCTGGGAGGGGGTCGTAGAGTGTGGAGTCTCGGGGTTGGCCAAGGTCGGTTACAAAGTCCAATTCAGGACGGAATAAGAAACAATAGAGAATGTCTTAAAGTTATGTAGGCGCCGCAGGGGTTGATCATTTCTTCCTCTTTTCATGACTTTCTAGCTACTTCAGGTTTTCTAATTGCGGAAGGCCCTCCAGAGATGTACATGTGGTTCAAGGGGATCGCCACGCCGTCCACGGCACGGTCAGACCTTACAAAATTCAACAGAAAAGAGGCGCGCGGGAAGAAAATGCAGCATTTCCTCTCAGATGCCAGATATTCATCTCCAAAGGTATTAAAAGGAGGAGTGTGTGCGTGTGTAAAGAGGCTGGTCTTTTCCTAGCAGTACGACTGGGCAAGTTGCTCGAATTTCTTCAAGCCTTTCTTTTCCGCCTTCCAAACAAAACAAACACCCCCGTTTAGGACAAATTCACAGCCCTTAAAGAGGGCGGGCGGAGCGATGGCGGAGGAACCAATCGCGTCTCCTGCAGGTTGCGGAGCGGAGAGGGGCCCCGCCCCCTGCATTATGCTCAGCTCTGATTGGCGCCTCGCGGAGGGACGGGGCCTGGGCGCGCCGGGCTCACGCTGGGCCACTGGAGGTCGCGGGCGCGGACTCTGGTTGGAGACGCCGATATGGCCGGGCGAACCCGCTGGTCTGCGCGCGCCCTGCTCGCCGCCCTGCTGGCGTCGGCGCTGTTAGCGCTGCTTGTGTCGCCCGCTCGGGGTCGCGGGCGGCCGGGACCACGGGGACTGGGACGAGGCCTCGCGGCTGCCGCCGCTGCCACCACGCGAGGACGCGGCGCGCGTGGCCCGCTTCGTGACGCACGTCTGCGACTGGGGCGCGCTGGCCACCATCTCCACGCTGGAGGCGGTGCGCGGCCGGCCCTTCTCCGACGTCCTCTCGCTCAGCGACGGGCCCCCGGGCGCGGGCAGCGGCGTGCCCTACTTCTACCTGAGCCCGCTGCAGCTTTCCGTGAACAACCTGCAGGTGAGCGGGGCCCGCGGCTTCCCCAGGCCGGCCGCAGAGAGAGCCTTCACCCTCGCCAAAACCCTTCCCGGGAAGTGGAACGGCTGCCGCTTCTCCGCCGAGCTGGCGGGCAGGCGTTGCAGCGTCCCACATGTTGGGCAACTACCAGGAATTTCATACATGTCCCCGCCACTGGCGGTAAATTGTCTGCCAGTAGCCCCAGGACTTCTCATCCCTGAGTGGTCGTGAGCCGTCTTGGTGTACAGTGTCTCCGTTAACTGGGCTCCTATTCTATTTTCTTTCTTTTTTTTTTTTTTTTTGAGACGAAGTCTCCCTTGTCGCCCAGGTTGGAGTGTAGTGCGTATCTCGGCTCAGTGCAACCTCCGCCTCCCGGGTTCTAGCGATTCTCGTGCCTCAGCTTCCCCGAGTAGCTGGGATTACAGGTGCGCACCACCACACCTGGCTAAGTTTTGTACCATGTTGGCCAGGCTGGTCTCGAACTCCTGACCTCAAGTGACCCACCCACTTCGGCCCCTCACAGTGCTGGGATTATAGACGTGAACCGCCGCGCCCAGCCTGGCTCCTATTCTTAAAGGTTTTACAGGGCATAAAGATTGTTGGGTATTTAAGTATTTTCATATGTGACTTCAGGGTTTCTTTCTCTCTTACCCCTCCTGAATTAAGACTTTTCTGTCCTGCTGCAGGAAGCTAATGTACGATGTCGTGGACGATTACAATGATTATTGCAATCTTTAGGTCTCCACAAGCACAGTGGGTCCTCAGTAAGGTGCAGAGCTGATTGAAGGTCTATCTCCTCCTCGCCCTTTGCCCACCTTCTGGTGCAGAGCCACACTTATAACTGGTGGACCTCTGCTGTCTCAGAGATGGGGTCACAGACACGAGGCTTGGGAGGCTGGAGAGATAGAGAGTCCAGGAGTGGAGACTGATTTGGTGGAGGGTCTAAAAATCTCAGATTTTAGGTCAACTGTGAAAGTACAACATTGTTGATAAAGACAGGATGTAAGAAACTGATGCTTTTAATCACTTTTCCATTCGCCTTGTATTCATTGTCTCTTCTAATAATTCTTTGAAGTAGGTATTATCATCCCCATTCTGCAGATGAACTTGAGGCCTACCTAGGTTAAGTAACTTGTTCAAAGCCAGCGGGCAAACCCTAGTTTCATCTCAGGTTTATCTTTCTTCAGACTGCGTATCACAGGCTGGTGGCCCATGAGCTGAATATGTCCCACAGACCAGTTTTCTTTGGCCCACACAGAGTTCTGTTTTGTTTTTAATAAATTTGAATTCGTTACCAACATTTTAAAATTTAGATTTTACTTTAAAGTCTAAATCTCTAACTTTTCTTAAAAAAATGGGAATATCCAGTGACACTGGGGGCCTGCATTCTCTGAGCAAAAACAGAAGCAGTGCCCTCTTTTAGCTAAGGCAGATACACCCCAGTTCACCATTTGCTTATTCCCCAGCCCATTCCACACCTTTAGGCATTTGCTCAAGGCAGACTCATTCCACTCCAGTGGTGTTCAACTTTGCAAATCATAGTTACCTAAGAAGACTTTAAAAATGCACTGCCAAGACATTTTATCAAAAACACATTTTATTTTAAGATGACACTCCTTCCCTCCACAAACCACTCCCTGATGATTCTAAGTGGGGAGGAGGGAGATTAAGCAAGACATAATCAGTATTTAAATTTGTGAGGTGACTAAGGAGTTGCTGGTATTATTGTCCCCATTTCAGGAGTGAGGAAACACAGACTCAGGTGCAGGGACTCACCTGTGACCAGCCAGCTAATGGCTGTCAGGTAGGGCTCCAGCCCAGGTCTTTGATGTTTCTATAAATAGAGTGGCAAGGAACTTACCCAGGGCTTCTGGTTTCCATGATGGCAGTGAAAAGATGTGGCCATATCAGAATTGGTCTGACTTGATTCCATCAATTAGCTGGTCAGAGTTTCTGCTTTCTTCTTTTCTTCCTCCTGACCTCCAGGGTGCTCTGCATTTCTTCTCATTGACTGGTGAAATCGATCAGAAGAAACGAGAAGACCTAAGTTTGGGACTATATCTCACGTGTAAAATGCCTGTCCCTTGTAACTTAGAGATAGTTTGTGAGCGTCAAATGTACTTACCACTGGGTTGTTTGTTTTGTATGTCTCTTTCTTTGTGGCATTTTTATATAGTACATATCCGTAGGACAGTGTTGCTGATGTTAGCTAGTAGTGGGACCATGTTTGGCTGCAGAGCCAGCGAGTCAGAAGGGAAATCTTGGTGTTTGATTATTTGCACCAAGACCGCTTACCATTAGGCTTTCTTCTGTCTTGACATTCTTTACTTGTGATGTACCCATTTCTGCTCTGGTCACTCTTGATTTTTTTTCTCTGACCCACTAAAATAAGTATCCCTCAAAGTCAATTTCCTACTCTTTTGTTCTCTGTAACGATCCTCAGAAGATTGTACACACTCTCATCTCTTCATTCCCACTTTCTAGGACTCACTTCCAAATGTGTGTCCATTTCTGACCTCTTCAAAGTTCTCTGCATTTCTGCTTGCTGTTCATTTGTACTTCATTAGTTTGCCACCACCTCAAATTCAACACATTTAAGTCCAGTCCTTCTGAAACCAGCTGCTTTTGATCTTCTCCATTTCTGTTAATGGAATTACTGTTTTCTCAGTAAACCCAGTTGGAATTCTCACTGCCTCCTCAAATCCCACAGTTCCCAAGTCCTGACAGTTTTCTTTTGCCTTCTTTGCCTCCACCCTTGTCCCTTCCTCTTTATTCCTGCCACCTCGTCCTTAAGCTTATCACCTTATGCCCTAAAGTACTAGCACAGCTCTTACGTAGTCTTCCTGTTGGCCCTATCCACCTTGCCTACCCAATTAGGTAAACAAAAATGTCTGTCTCTCTGGCCGGAAACCTTTAACAACACCCAACTGCCTACAGCTATGTAAGAGTCACCTGAGATGTCTGTTTGAAATGCAGATAGAGGCAGGGTGCGGTGGCTCCAGTCTGTAATCCCAGCACTTTGGGAGGCTGAGGTGGGCGGATCACCTGAGGTCAGGCATCTGAGACCAGCCTGGCCAACATGGCGAAACCCATCTCTAATAAAAATACATAAATTAGCCTGGTGTGTCCCTGTAGTCCCAGCTATTCGGGAGGCTGGGGTGAGAGCATCGCTTGGGCCTGGGAGACAGAGGTTGCAGTGAGCCGAGATCACTCCATTGTACTCCAGCCTGGGTGACAGAGCTAGACTCCATCTCTAAATAAATAAATAAAATACACATAGAGGACAGCTTGGTGGCTCATGCCTATAATCCCAGCACTTTGGAAGGCCAAGGAAGGGGGATCACTTGAGTCCAGGATTTTGAGACCAGCCAGGGCAACATAGTGAAACCCCATGTCTACAAAAAATAAAAAACATTAGCCCATTAACTGAGTGTGGTGATACACACCTATAGTCCCAGCTACTTGGGAGGCTGAGATGGGAGGATCACATGAGCCCCGTGAGGTCAAGGCCACAATGAGCCATGATTGTGCCACTGCACTGGGTGACAGAGTGAGACACTGTCTTAAAAAAATTGCAGATATCTGGGTTGGGGAGTAAAGCCTGTTTCAACATTTTAACCCAAATCACCATTTTAACAAGCTCTCCAGGCAGGTGGTTCTTTGAAAACATTGCCAAAGGCTGGCCTACAAATGACAATCTAGACTCCTTAGCTTGGGTTTGAGCCCTCTCCATTCCCAACCCCAGCCTTCTCCCCTAGGAAAGCCCCTCTTTCTGGCAAATCGGGTTTCTTGGTGTTCTTCATCAAGTCTTAGACTCACCTAGTGCTGTGTTTTTTGCAGTGAGCATCTCCTCTCCCTTTAGTATGTCCTCCCACCTTCTATCCTGGTTTTGAATATATTATAAAGCTCCTTGTAGTTTCTCTATCACTCCAGCCTATGCTGGACCTACACTTTTTGTTTATGTCTTCCTTTCCAACCAGATTATAAACTCACAGAGGGGGAGAGAGTTTACCTGAGTGTCCCCTCCCCCTTTTTGGTCTCCTATGGTGCCTTGCCTAATAGTTTCTGGACAGTAACTATTTGGCTAAATGATTTCAAATAAATCTCTATGACTCTCTGTTTTGATGGATCACTGTGAAATGGCAAAATTCTCCACACAAGATACTTAGAACTTCAAGAGCTAAATAGTCTAAAACTGCAATGTGTGAATTTTGCTATAATCTGTCAACAATGCCTCTTATGAAGCTGATTTCTGAATAAGAAAGAATTAAGAATTTGCTTGCCTTTTTGAATCTGGGAGAAGACTTTTTGTTACTAAAGCAGAAATGAACAGCTTCTCCAGTTTTGAAATCACATGACAGTTTCTGCTAATGTAAGATAACCAAGCATGATTCAGCTACTTTCTTGCTTAACCCATATAGTCAGTCAGTTGAGCAACTGTGGTGTTTTTATGCAATGGTTTTATATTAGAGTTTAACCCTTCAAATCTTTCAGTGAAGCCTATAGAACAGCCTTTAATTTGGGTGGCACTATAATTACTATTCTTCTGATGAACATGGAATAAATTCAGTGTTTTAGAAAAAGTATGTTGAAATAATTTTTACCAAGTCAGTTAATTTTGTAATATGAACCCCCCTCCTTTGGGGAGTAGTCAGGATCAGTCTCTATCTAAGTACTGTTTTCTCCTGAGTGGAAGGTGATGTTTTACGATTCATTGTTTCATGGAAGACTGGTCAAGCTCTAGGACATCCTGTATGCAACTTTTGAAATTTATTACCTCTTCAGAAACAGTATTTCACAAGAGAGGATCTTCATTTTCTCTCTACAGGAGAATCCATATGCTACACTGACCATGACTTTGGCACAGACCAACTTCTGCAAGAAACATGGATTTGATCCACAAAGTCCCCTTTGTGCTCACATAATGCTGTCTGGAACTGTGACCAAGGTAAGTAGTTGTCCTACAGGAAGGGAGATGGTTTCAGAACACCATCTTATTCACAATGAAAGAGTAGATCTTTTTTTTCTTTTGAGACAGAGTCTCACTCTGTCTCCCAGATCAGAGTGCAGTAGTGCTATCTCAGCTCACTGCAACGTCTGCCTCCTAAGTTCAAGCGAGTCTTGTGCCTCAGCCTCCCTCGTAGCTGCGATTACAGGCACACAGCACCACACCCAGCTAATTTTTAGTAGAGATGGGGTTTCACCATGTTGGCCAGGCTGGTCTTGAACTCCTGCTGACCTCAAGCGATCCACCAACCTCGACCTCCCAAAGTGCTGGGATTACAGGCGTGAGCCACCATGCCTGGCAGAACAGATCTTTTGAGAGTGAAATTCGGTTGATTTGTGATTGCCATGCCCAGTCAGAACGTGTTCTATTCTAATAGGTGAAGTAATTCCGTGAAAACCAAACATTTTAATAAGTTGCTTTCATATGAGTGTTCAATAAGATACAGGGAAAATGAATGATTTTCTGAAGCCAAACAGATGTAACAACTATGAGCTCCTGTATGTAAAATTATTCTTGCTAAGGAACATCTGGTTGACCAGAGCCCTCCCTCTCCATTACATTTTACGTTGGTGTGATGTTTTTCATGTCTGGGCTCATTGTCTTCGTATTTTGCCAGTGGCTTAAAGCAGAGAAAACATATTAAGTAGGCCAACCAGAGGAGTATCTGTTACTGAAAACTGGAAGTGAATTTAGTTTGGATCACCTGCTGGAGGGAAGAGGTCAAATACAGTCTCAGGAAGAGCAGTGGGCGTGGTGTCAGGAGTGCTGATCTGATTACCCAACCAGCAGATTTTCTTTTTGACTGTGTCGATCATTAATGCCTCAGATAAATGTTATTTATGGTCTGGAAAGTCTTCGTGGATACATCTCTGTGTGTCCTTCACTGGCAGGAGAAAGGTGGAGGAGCAGCAGATGCTTTTGAGTTCTGTTGTGTGGCTTCTAAACATTTTTATCCTTCAGTACATTCATCTGTATGTTTAACATGTGCATGTTATGTAGACTTTACATGTCTTAGGCACTAGTGACACTTTATGTTAGTACTTAGTGCTGGTTATTCTAATAGCTCAAAATGCCTTTTTACCAGTGAAAGTTGGTATTATACCTACAGTGGTTTTCCACTTCTTTATATCTGTTATCACCAACAAATGAAATCTTTATTCTCTGCATTCTTTACGTTTCCTTTATTTTCTCTTGATTCCTTAAGGTTAAGATCAAAATTTACAACTAAGCAAACTCTTAGGATTTATAGAATGCTAGAATCACACATTCTTAACAAATGAGAAAATAAAGTGTATAAGAATATTTATTTCACATATGTCCTTTAGGTGAATGAAACAGAAATGGATATTGCAAAGCATTCGTTATTCATTCGACACCCTGAGATGAAAACCTGGCCTTCCAGCCATAATTGGTTCTTTGCTAAGTTGAATATAACCAATATCTGGGTCCTGGACTACTTTGGTGGACCAAAAATCGTGACACCGGAAGAATATTATAATGTCACAGTTCAGTAAGTACTTACACATCTTTCACCTAAGATTGCAGCCCTTACAGCCATCCTCAGCCTTCTAAGGCAAGGGAGGGTTAACCGTTTCATGTGTCCTGGACAGAGGCAGTCTGGTAAAGCCACTGACCCCCTCTTAGAATAATGTTTTTAAACATGGATTTGATCCACAAAGTCCCCTTTGTGCTCACATAATGCTGTTAGGAACTGTGACCAAGGTAAGTAGTTGTCCTACAGGAAGGGAGATGGTTTCAGAACACCATCTTATTCACAATGAAAGAATAGATCTTTTTTCTTTTGAGACAGATTCTCACTCTGTCTCCCAGACCAGAGTGCAGTGGGGCAATCTCATAATGAAATGCATTTATAAAAATATTTATAAATGTGTGGTATAATAATTTGTTTATTAATATATTAAATATAAGATCTAGTAATAAGTCTATTACTTTTTTTTTTTCCCAAGACAGTCTCACTCTGCTACCCAGGCTGGAGTGCAATGGCACGATTTCAGCTCACTCCAGCCTCCACCACCTGGGTTGAAATGATTCCTGTGCCTCAAGCCTCCCAAACAGCTGGGACTACAGGCACACACTACCACACCCAGCTAATTTTTTATATTTTTGTAAAGACAGGCTTTGGCCGTGTTGCGCAGGCTGGTCTTGAACTCCCGAGCTCAGGCAGTCTGCCTGCCTTAGCTTCCCAGAGTGCTAGGATTACAGATGTGAGCCAATGTGCCTGGCCTTTTCTGTACTTTCAAAGTAGTGAGGATTGAAGACAATATTTGAAGGCATTTGCAATGCCTGTAACATGATATGAAAGTATCTGTGATATCTCTATTTCTGTTGGAGACAGTCACAGATATGCTGTCACCCTGTGATTTATTCCCCACATTCATCATTGCAGTAAATGATACATTTCAGTTAGAGCCTAATGAAAATGAAAAAAAAATTTTTGAGCCAAGTTTATAGACCCCCTGAACTCTGTCTACAGGCCTGAACACCAGATTGAGACTCCATTTTAAGGCTATGCTTGTTGGGCCCTGGACAGAGCCCAGTTAGGACCCATGATGGCATTTTCTCATGAGGCTTAGACTCAGGTGCTCCTGGACTGTGAATACCCCTCATCTGAGCCTGAGCAAGTAACCCCATCGAATCAGCCCCAGTACTACAAATGTCAGCAGGGATGTGTGGTTTATTCCACCAAGAAGAGCTTGGAAGGGAGGAGGCTGAGACAGAAGAGACCGTGGGAGAGAGTGAAGCCCAGAACCTGAAGACAGAAAGAGAAAGGAAAGAAGAGTGTGATCAGAATCTTTGAGTTAGATCAGGGTTCAAATGAAGGAATACAAGGGACTGGTGCTTCTCCCAGGTGACACAGGGAATTCTGGCATACCTGGGGAGGTGATAACAACAGTAACAATAACAGCTAGTGGCCATTGAGCGTTTATTACTGGCTGGGTGCTCTACTGGTTATTTTCCTTATATTCACTCATTCAGTTCTCACCACAACCCTGTCTTGTGCAGCCTTCCACGGCAACAGGTGGGTGCCGTTTTTCCTCATATGTGAAATGGGAAGCTGATGCCCAGAGAAGTGAGAAACTGGCCTAAAGTCTTACAGTCAGGAAGTGGTGGTGCTGGGATTCAAACCCCAGCGTTCTTGCTCCAGAGCTGTCACTTCAGTTTTATCCATGATGTTGTACTTCTCCTCTGGCTGCCTCTTGGGTAGCTGGCCAGGCTCCTAGCTCAGTGTACTTTATCATACACTTTCTGCCTGTAATGACTGACTGCTGATTCAGGGGATGACGGTGATGATACTAAGGTAGACTTGTAGGTTGTAGGTCATTTGGGTGCTTATATTCTTAGCATCTATTTGATCTGTGTCTTTTTCAATGGTAGAACAGTTCCATGTTGAACTGTTGACTCCCTGCCATGATTATAAATTTCTTGACAGCAAAGCTCACTTTTGTTTTGTTTCTAATTTTTAAAAATTCCAAGCAGGGCCTAGGACAGTGTGTATCATAGAGCAGGTGTTCAGAAATGATTGTCTAGCTTATTACTTGAGACAAACACTCTCACACTGTTGGAATAAAGAATCCAACAGTCCTGGCACTTGTTTTGCTGCTGTGCATGCGGGAAAGGCACGGGCCACTGATCGTCTTCTGGGCTGGCAAGGCCATCTGACTTCGTAGGAAGGTAGGGGTAGCAATTACACCTTTATTCCCCCGGCAACAAATTACCAGGATGACTGTTAAGAATGACAGGCCTGCTCTTTGAAGTTAAAGTTGACTTTCAGGACATAATCTCTGAAGCGCAGTTATCTTTGTATAAACAACATGCCCAAAGGAGTGGTTTAATAACAAAATAAAACTGGTTTCCCATAAGTCTCTATACTGAGTAAGTGAGTAAAACAGATACTTTTGAGGTTCCCACTTTATTGTGCAGACAAGGGAGCACTTTTCTGCAGCACAGAGATAAAACAGAATATTTTTTTCTTGTCCTGAGAGGATCCCCAAAGACTAGAGCAGGATGTGACCCTTCTGAGGCAGTGCCCTAGAACCCAAGGGATGGGCAGTGCCTGAAAGTTGCCCAGTCTGACCAGGTGCCTATGGCTAGGAATTGTCCATCTTTGGGTCTAGGAGTGCCTCCACTAATCTCACCCATTAGGTTTGCCACCAGAGCTGCTTAATAATCCAGGGAGTGTACAGTAATATCTCTGAGGACCAGGGCCCCCGTCTTCTTGTGAGGCCACTCACAGGGGCCTCACAGGCGTTCTGGAGCTTCCCCCAATTGGCAGCCACCTTGCTTGGCTTGCCCAGATCGGTTTTGGAAGGTGTTATTTCTCTAAATACCACAAAGCCCTCTGCATCTGAAATCTATTTCACACAGATGGAGACTGCCACTTATGAGAGCTGATAGGGAGCTTAACTAAATGTGGTTTGCCTCATTGGACTGTTGGGTGAAGACCCCTGTGAGCATGTTTGCAGGCTCAGTGGAGGCTTAAATGTCCACATGAAGCATTAGCGGGCATCCTGGAATAAGCGGTTCTTACAAGCGTTGCTCCCGACCACTGTTAAGTCTGGGCAGCAGCATGTTTGTGCTAAGCCTCATTTTATCTCCTCTGGTACACATCCAGATATTTCCTAGCAAAGACACAGGTAACTAGAGGTCGTGGATTACAGACTTGCTCAGTCTCCATACTTGGAGATGTATTTCCTGGTCGGTGGCAGCAGGAAGGGGGAAAGTTCACCTCCCAGCTGGGGTCAGTATTACTGGGCAGTGGCTAATCACTGCTCTTCTGCCCTAAGGTTCAGGACCCCTTCTGTTCTCAACTATTTTTGTCTTTTAAACCTTCAGATATTCTTAAATGAGATAACAATAGCAGCCCTGGCAATGGCCTGCTTCTTGCTATATCCCATTAGCGTTTATCAAAGTGCGTCAGAATCATACTTGGAGAGGAGGGTTCCTTGCTAAAATGAGGATCCTAGGCCCCACCCTCAACCCACTGAAACCAGAACTCGGGAATCTGCATTTTAACAAACCCAAGCTGTTCTTTAATAGATTCTAGGGGCTGAAATGAACTCAGAATCTCAGACTTCTAGATCAGAAATTTTATCTAGTCCTTCCCTAGAATGAATTAATTTTTAATATTTGTTAACCCAGTTTAACAGAATTCCTCTCTGTTCCCCTTTCTAGGTGAAGCAGACTGGCGAATTTAACACTTGTGAAATTTCTTAAAGTGGCTCATACACACTTAAAGGGTTTAATGTTTCTCTGGAAAGCATCCCAGAATATTAGCCAGTTTTCTGTCACATGCTGGTTTGTTTGCCTGCTTGTTTGCAAATAGAGTTTGCTTGTTACTGGATTTCTTGAAAGATGTGGTTACTACTTTTTCGTTATTTTGAAGCCGTTTTCATAGAGAAATATCCTTCACTGTAATCAAATAAGTTTTGTCCCATCAATTCCAAAGATGTTTCCACTGGTGCTCCTTGAAGAGGAACGAGTACCAGATTTAAATTGCCCATTGGCATTTGAAAGTACTTGAGTATGTGTTCTTTATTCCTGGAAGCCACTGTGCTGGGTAGAGTGTGTCACTCCCCCACAGCTGCCTCCTGAGCTGCCTGAGCCTGGTGCAGAAGGATTGGCCTCATTATGGTGCACCTGGATAAATCTTGCCACGCTAGACAAGCAATGATGAATCTCACATGGAGCTTCCTACTCATGTTGATTTATGTGTGACAGTCCTGGGTATTGTTAATCCAACATAGGGTGAAACTATTTCTGATAAAGAACTTTTTGAAAAACTTTCTATACTCTAAAGTGATACCCAGAACAAAAGAAAATCGGAAAACTCCTGAATTAAATTTCCCCCACCTGAGACTGTATTATCAAAACACATATGCACATAGATTATTTTTGGCCACAAAACTGGATTGCAAAAGAAAGAGAACATTTTGTGTGTTCCTGGTATTCTTTTATAAATAAAGGTTACCCAGGCATGGACCACCTTCAACCAGGGACAGAATCTCCTCCCAAACCACTCTCCACAGCTCTTTTAAATACTGTTACTCTTAACAATTACCTAAGTCTTCCTCAGCTGCTCCAAATCTCTTAATAGCTTCTAGTGCTGCTATGATCTAAGTCACGTCACCAGAGGGAAGAGAACATGGCATTAAAAGAATCACATCTTCAGAAGAGAAGACACTAATATTATTACCCACATACGTGATTTCAGAAGATGACATAAGATTCCTCTGAAAGAGGAAATGTCAGGAATCAAGCCACTGAATCCTTAAATGGCGAAGAGAAAAGTTAAAAATATGAGTCATTGTGTCTGAAAACTACAAAGTGAACTTAACAGATCCAGCAAACAGCTTCTGTGTAACAAAAATAATTTATACTAAACTTAGTAAAATGGACTTCTTATTCAAAGCATTGATAATTAAAAGAATTATTTTAATGAAATATGTTGGATTCATTTTCTTAAACATAGATGTTAATATTTATTACACTTTTATTGTCTACTATCAAAGTAGCATGCTCTTAAATCCATTACTGGCTGCATCAAAACTTGAAGTGAATAATACCACTCTTTCCAATTGGCAAAAAACATTATGTACTAATATGCTGGGCATGGCCGAAATCTAGCCTTCGTCACAGGTTCTGCCTCAGGGATTTTGGCGCCAGTATACCTTGTGATAGAATTAGGTTGTGGGCAGCTATTTGGTTTTCTCCCTCTACCCACTTACTGAATTTTTTCTCCAGCATTTGGAACCACATAAATACATATCGATATCCCGGTAAGATCTAGTTATACAAAGTAAAGTGAATCAGTGTTTCACAGCAGGCACTGCAGATTCTTTTATAATTGAATGTGCAGAATATGTAACTTAACATTCCAGTTGGCCACTAGGGGGTACTGTGGACTACTTTGTGCAGGTGTGGGTTTCTTACACAGCCAAATTAAACCCCTAGGAATAATGCCCTCGACTGGGTTAGCAGCTGGAGTAAATGCAGCTCAGCAGGGGGCAAGAGAAGCAGCAGAGGCCTGATTTGCTGCTGCTGCTGCTGCTGCTGCTAGGTTTTCCTGGTATCACTCCCTCCACACCATGTACTTCTACATCAGGCTTCTGGTCCCCTTGCACCCCACCTGCTGCAGAAGGAGAACAGATCCCTGGCCTCAAACAGAAGAGTATCAGACTAGGGTTGAGGGCAGGAGTCAGCCTTGGCGCAGAGAGCAGGGCAGGACCTGATACAGAAAGATAAAGGCAGAAAGGGAGTGGCTCACAAACCTGAAGCTGCAGAGTCCAGACAGCTGCCTTTGGCAGATGCTGTCTTGACCATCGATCTGTGCTCAGCTGGTAAGGCCATTTGTCTTTACCAACCATGGCCAATACTCATAGTTTATTTTGTCTTCTAGTCCAGGTTTAAAGTCCTTGGCAGGTATGTGGAAGAGTGGAGAAAAATCTTTATGAAATGAGACCAGGTTCAATGAAATAAATGCATCATATATTCTGAGGAGATTGCTAATGTGATGTTCCCTTCTTAGTAATATTTAGACTGAAGATCACAAAGAAATTGCAAAGGAGACTACTTTCTTACAGTGCAGCATGGCTTTCAGTTTTAGTACTGAGGAAATAATGCTCTAATTTGTGTAATGCTGGTTGGTCACTGTTTCCTAGGGGAATTCCAAACTGTCACTTCGAAACTGAATGTTCTATAAATTTTCAATAGAGAAGACAGGATTTAATTATGATTCCTTTTGGAATTAAGAGGGGGTGCAAATCAATAACATGAATTTTTAAGTTTTTTCTTTAATATGTATTGTAAGACATTTGTATAGGAAATGTGGAGAATGAAAAGTTTGAAATTGACAACCTCGCCAACCAGCATGGCTGCTAATATTTTGGATGTGTTTTCATGGGAGCAATGTTTAAACATAGTCAAGATCATCCTGTTTACTGATTGTGTATCATGCTTCTTTCACTTTATCATAAACAACTGTGTTCCTAGAAACCATTCACAAGGATGGCTGAGAATGGCTGTAGAATATTTCATCAGATCAGTGTAAGCAGGCCACCAAATAATGGCCTGTATTGGGACTCTGTTGCTAGTGACAAGAAACCCAAGTCAAAGTCATTTAAGCAAAAAGAGTTTGTTGATCTTATATTGCTCAGAACTCAGCCTTCGTTTCCTGGCTCCTCTTTCTGCTGTGTTGGTTTTGATTGCAGCCAGCAATCTTACAGCAAAGAGGATATGTCCTTCCTCGCTGGGCCCTAGCCGTTCCTGAATAATCGCTGTGTCTGGAAATGGGGTGCCCTGTTTGGCCAAACCTGAGTCATGTGTCTTCTCATGGAGTTGTGGGTTCACTCAGCACCGTCAGAATCACAGAGACGGGGGGGGGGATGTAGAAGGGATTCCTGCGAGAAAAGAGTGATTATGCGAACTAAAGGAACACTGAGCAGGCAAAAACCAAAGGCTATTAGCATTTTCTCCAGTTTTTGAACATTTAGGTTGCTTTCAGTTTTTTCCTGTTATTTAAGTGCATAAAATATGTTCTATATTTCTGTTTATTTCCTTACATTCCCAGCAGTGGAATTCCCAAGCCAAAAGCTTTTGGTACATGTTATTAATTGCTTTTAAGAATGTATATCACTTTTTCACAATGGGTTTGCTGCCAGAACACAGGTGTCATGAAAACTACCCCTAAAAGCCAAAATGGGAAGGAAAAGGCTCATATCAACATTGTCGTCACTGGACACGTAGATTTGGGCAAGTCTACCACTACTGGCTATCTAATCTACAAATTCAGTGGCATCGACAAAAGAGCCACTGAAAAATTTGAGAAGGAGGCTGCTGAGATGGGAAAGGGCTTCTTCAAGTATGCCTGGGTCTTGGATAAACTGAAAGCTGAGCGTGAATGTGGTATCACCATTGATACCTCCTTGTGGAAATTCAAGACCAGCAAGTACTACATAACTATCATTGATGCCCCAGGACACAGAGACTTCATCAAAAACATGATTACAGGGACATCTCAGGCGGACCGTGCTGTCCTGATTGTTGCTGCTGGTGTTGGTGAATTCGAAGCTAGTATCTCCAAGAACGGGCAGACCCGAGAGCATGCCCTTCTGGCTTACCTCCTGGGTACAAAACAACTGTTGGTGTTAACAAAACGGATTCCACTGAGCCACCCGACAGCCAGAAGAGATGTGAGGAAATCACTAAGGAAGTCAGCACTTACATTAAGAAAATTGGCTACAACCCTGCCACAGGAGCGTTCGTGCCAGTTTCTGGTTGGAATGATGACGACATGCTGGAGCCGAGTGCTAACATGCCTTGGGTCAAGGTTGGAAAGTCACCTGTAAGGATGGCAATGCCAGCGGGACCCGCTGCTTGAGGCTCTGGACTGCATCCTACCACCACCTCGTCCAACTGACAAGCCCTTGGCACCTGCCTCTCCAGGATATCCATAAAATTGGTGGTATTGCTACTGTTCCTATTGGCTGAGTGGAGACTGGTGTTCTCAAACCTGATGTGATAGTCACCTTTGCTCCAGTCAACGTTACAAGTGAAGTAAAATCTGTCGAAATGCACCATGAAGCTTTGAGTGAAGCTCTTCCTCGGGACAATGTGGGCTTCAATGTCAAGAATGTGTCACGGATGTTCGTCATGGCAACGTTGCTGGTGACAGCAAGAACGACCCACCAATGGAAGCAGCTGGCTTCACTGCTCAGGTGATGATCCTGAACCATCCAGGCCAAATCAGTGCTGGCTATGCCCCTGTACTGGATTGCCACACAGCTCACGCTGCATGCAAGTTTGCTGAGCTGAAGAAAACGATTGATCGCCCTTCTGGTAAAAGGCTGTAAGATGGCCCTAAATTATTGAAGTCTGGTGATGCTACCATCATTGATATGGTTCCTGGCAAGCCCATATGTGTTGAGAGCTTCTCAGACTATCCACCTCTGTGTCGCTTTGCTGTTTGTGATAGGAGACAGACAGTTGCGGTGGGTGTGATCAAGCAGTGGACAAGAAGGCTTCGGGAGCTGGCAAGGTCACCAAATCTGCCCAGAAAGCTCGGAAGGCTAAATGAATATTATCACTAATACCTGCCACAACAGTCTTAATCAGTGGTGGAGGAAGAACGGTCTCAGAGCTGTTTGTTTCAATTGGCCATTTAAATTTAGTAGTAAAAGGCTGGTTAATGGTAACAATGCATGGTAAACCTTCAGAAGGAGAGGAGAATGTTTTTTGTACCACTTTGGTTTTCTTTTTTGCTTGTGGCAGTTTTAAGTTATTAGTTTTTAAAATCAGTACTTTTTAATGGAAACAACTGGACCAAAAATTTGTCACAGAATTTTGAGACCCATTAAAGTTTAATGAGAAAAAAATGTATATCAATTATAATGTCTAGTATTTGCTTTAACACATTCTAGCGAAGAAAAAAGTATAAGGGATTAGATAAGACATGGTAACAGTTGAAGCTAGGTGATGTGTCTGGAGATTAATTTTGTTATTCTCTTTTGTGTATGTCTGAAAATTATATAAAGATTTCTAAATTGAATTGGAAAAAAAATAAAGAATTGGGGATCTAGAAAGATTAAGTGACTTTCCCAGGCTCACCTGGTTCTGGTCTTCAGGCTCTAAATCCTGGCCACTTCTCCTCCACACTAAATTGGCCTGTGGTCATATTGTTTGAGACACAGATTATTCCAGCGTAAGGCTTCCTGACGCTTCTTTACCCCCCCCCGCACACCAAGGCAGGAATGTAGAGCTAACGTATGTTTGTGGGTGGGGAGGGGCATGAGTAGTGGGGGCTAGGAGGCTAGATAACAAGATTGACTTGGCGATTTAGGAGTTCAATAGAGATTTCTTGAAATGATGTTTTCAGTAAAATTTTGGAAAATATAATAATGGGGGAGGAGGAAAACTGTATCAGTTAACAGCCCTGCAAGCACTGTGTGAAAGTGCTCACTCGGTGATGGATTAAAATAGGTAATTCTTAAGGTTACTAATAACATTACACATTAAAATTTCTTTTTGCTTATTTTTCCTCATTGTGAACTGTCAATTTATATTCTCTGTCCATTTATGTTTGGGGGAGAATTTTAAAGAATTGATCTTGGTGAATTCTATATATTAAGTCTATGAAACCATTTAGTTAGAAATTTGTTGCTAATAGTTTTCCTTTTAAGCTATTTTGTTTAAAATCTATAGATTTTCCATTTCCATAGAAAAATTAATATTTTTCCCTTGACTTCTTTAATTTTCTTTAAACTTGATATGTTTGTTTCCTTTGAGAAATTTGATAAATATCAATTCAGATTTTCTTTGTTATGTTTAATTTTTACACTTGACTCTTTAATCCTTTAGAATGCATTTTGTGTATAATGTTCTTCACTTTTTTGGATGACAAACCCAAATTACACTTAACTTTTTTAGTCTAGATGTGAACCCAAATCTAAGCATAGCTCTCTCAGCAGTGAGGAAGAAAGTGAGTTAGGGCCATTGGCTCAGCAGACATTTGGTCAGCCTGCTGGACAGTCTATCTGAAAGACACTCTGTATCCCTTAGCGTGGATTTGAGGGACTGGGATTGGCAAAGAAGCACGGCTCTAATAATATTCTCATAACCTTTGGAGGTTGTCTAACACGCACACACTCCTTGGCTAGATTCTCAAGTCATACCACAACAAAACTTTAGCTGGCTTTCTCAACATTATCTGCCGTTTCTCAATGTATTCTACGCCATGACCAGCCAACTGGAGCTGGTCATGCCCCAAACGTTTCCCTTTGGACTTTTCCACATGCTCCTCCCTTAGCCAGGCATCTCCTCACCTCCTCATCTCCCTCACTTTTCAGGAGTATGGAGTCCTTTGAAGGCTGAGTCTATATCTGATTGATTTATCACTGTAGCCCCCAAACACCAAGTGTCAGTACTCCATTACACGGAGTAGCCCCTCAGTGAAAGTTTAACAAACGTTGTGCTTGCAGACTTTCTATTTTAAACGTTTAGTGAACACAGTGGAAGATGGAGGTTGGACCTCCAGCTTGCTGTGTGACTTAGAATGAAGTGATTTACTTCAGTGAAGGCACATTTAATCCCAAGCTTGGCAAATCTCAAGGAGACTTTGCTTGGCACCCCAGACATCAGACTCCATTAAGGAACAGCATTCCACGTGACAGGTTTGCATGGAGACGTCTGTCTCGTGCGCACACTGAGCCACTCTGCCACAAATGTTCCATGAGGAAGCAAAGGATTTTGAAGTGAGTTAATTGTCTTTGATTTTTCAGATTTGGGGCGCTATGTCTCATTGTTCTTTTCCCAAAATCTGATGTATAGACACTGCTCAAATATGCCTTAGGAATGAGGGCAGAGCAGCTTAACCCACACACTGTGCCTCTCTTTATGGCTGGTCTGAGAAGGGGAATTCAGCACATTATATGCATGCCCAGAGTTGGTCAACACAAACTCTCCTATTTGGTTGCCAAGAGTCATCTGTGTCCCTGGGATTTATCTTTGTGTTAGTTTGCTCAGGCTGCCGGAACAAAATACCATAGACTGGGTGGCTGAAACCGCAGATATTTATTTCTCACAGGTCTAGAGGCTGGACAGCCGAGATCAAGGTGTCAGCATGAGTGGGTTCTGGGGGAGGGCTATCTTCCTGGCTTGCAGATGGCTGCCTGCTTGCTGTTTCCTCGCATGGCGGAGAGGGATCTCTTTCTCTCGTCCTCCTGTTCTAAGACCACAGTCCCATCAGATCAGGGCCCTGACATTCCGACCTCACCTAACCTTAATTACTTCCTAAAGACTCTACCTCTCGACACAGTCATAGGGTGGGTCATGGCTTCAACATATGAATTTGAGGGGAAACCAATTCAGTTGACAGTACTTGTGTTTGGAAGAGAATAAATGGTAACTTAGTCTTCTTTGTTTATCCTAAATCTTTCCTCCTTTGATAACTCCCAGGCCCACCCACACAAGGAGATGTATCCTCAAAAGTTCCTAGTCCGTTCCTGCTCTAGACTGCGGGTTTATGGCACGCCTTTGCAGGTTGTGTCCTGCACCAAGGCCCCAGCTGAGGGGAAGCGGGGCTGAAACCTGGCCTGAGCTCATGCCCTTGTCCTGGCGTGAGGAGCATCATCCCAAAGGGCGCTTTCCCTAAAATCTCAGCGGCACTGTCTGGGTTAGTGGCGCCTGGCTCTTGGGCCATTTCTTACGTTAGGTGTGTTTGCTTCCTATGCATGGAATCCCAGAGAGGGCAAAAAATGTGAGCAGAGCCCAAGGGAGCCCTGGGCTGTGGGGTTTCCCACTGGTGCATGGGCCGGGGGGAGCAGCTGAGCAGAAGCAGCATCTCAGAGGTTTGGAGCGGCTTGGCTGCGAGAGCACTGGGTTTGGAGCCAGCTGTGCACTTGCTGCATGTGGCCCTGGGCAAATCGTTCTACTCTCTGAGCCTTAGACCCCATCTGTAAAGCAAGGGACAATACTTCACAGGAGGGAGTACAGATTAGCAAAAATGTCCACAAATCACTTAGCACAGTGCCAGACACAGCAGTAATTCTTGTTAGGGCCAGCCAGTAAAGAGGCATCCTCAAGCCCTGGCGGTCCTCATCACATCCTCTCTGGGAGACCGGAATGTATCCTTGAAGAACAGCAGAGTGAGTGTGAAAATCAAGCACACCAGCTCTGTAGTGGGGTTGCATAGGAGCAAATCCTCGTTCCTTCACTATTTCATCATGGACAAGGTGCCTCCTCTGTGTGGGCTGCAGGGTTTTCATCAGTAAAATAGGGAATAAAATAGAACCTGCCTCCCTGGTTTGTAGGGAAAATATTCAAGCTAACATGTAAAAAGTACACAGAACAGGCTGGGCATGGTAACTTACACCTGTAATCCCAGCACTTTTGGAGGCCGAGGTGGATGGATCACGAGGTCAGGAGTTCGAGATCAGCCTGGCCAATGTGATGAAATCCCATCTCTACTAAAGATACAAAAAAAAATTAGCCGGGTGTGATGGTGGGCGCCTATAATCCCAGCTACTTGGGAGGCTGAGGCAGGAGAATTGCTTGAACTTGGGAGGCAGAGGTTGCAGTGAGCCGAGATCATGCCATTGCACTCCAGGCTGGGCAACAAGGGAAGACTCTGTCTCAAAAAAAAAAAAAAAAAAAGTACACAGAACACTATCCAATATCTCAACACTCAATAAATACTGGTTGCATTTTTTTTTTAGCTTCAAATATCAGTTGGTAACTACAGGTTGTTTTCACAAAGATAAAAGTTATAATTGTCAAATTACTTAATTTTATAAAATCCGTTCATATGTGGCATTTCAGCTAACCCTTACAACAAGCCCTAGAGATAGGCTGGGCACATTTTATTTTTCTTACTTCATGGAGGAGGTTGGATTCCCAAATGTTTACCTTGGGTGAGTTTACACATGTCAGACCCATTCCTTCAACTTAGCTCTGTCTCCAAGAATCCAGTGACCCCTCAACTGCTGGTGGCACATGGGTCCTTTGAGAGATGTCTTCTCACTTGTTTTGAAGATGCATAGTACAGAAATGGCCAGTGCCATGTGCTAAAAACTCCAGGTTTTCATGATGAGCACACTCAAATCTTTGGGGGCAGGCAGTATGAACTCTGAAGTCAAGCGGCAGCGTTCAAATCCCTGTTCAGCCACTTAGCCTGGTGGCCTTAGGCAAATGCTCCTCAAGAGGTTCCCTTCTGTGAATCAGGGATGCTGCGTAGGGTAAGATGGTGGTTATTAGCATTACTTAGTATCCATCCAGGTGTGGAATGGCCTGAGGCTGGTAAGGATGGAGACCGCAGTTTGACAAAACAGCCACTAGAGGTCCCCATGGAGCCGCATTGAACATCCAACTGGTAGGCTCTGCCCGGTACAGGAGAATCCTGTTTAATCCTCCTGTCTTGGGCCAGACCAGCTGCCCCGCTGGAGCTGCGGGACCCTCTTTGTCCTGATAAGCACCTTTCTTTCTCTTTAAGCTGGTGCCCCTTCTAAGGGGCTGTCAAGAGCTAATGCTGAGACACCCCCAGTTTCCTGACCTGCAGCCCTCAGAAGTGGGCCCTCCTCAGGTTGGATCCTGAGGCAAGGGGATGCAGGCCTGGTGTGGTGGATCCTCAGAGGCCAGGCTGGGCTCCGTGAGGACTCCAGGTCAGGCTGTCTCCACCCCGGGCAAACTCAGGTGACCTTTTCGTCTTCGCTTTTAGAAAAGACAAAAATGTAATCTGCAGGAAGTCAGGGCATCTCCAGCACAGTTAGACAGGCAGACCCTGCAGGCAGGGAGCCAGACCCTAATATGAAACCCTGGACATGGGCCATCCCTGGGTGCCTAGGAGGTGACCCAGAGACACCACACAGCACAACCCTGTGTGCCCACGGGGGGAGGTACAGCCAGTGGAGCTGAAAGAGAAGGGGGTACCAGAGAGGCAGGAACCGTTATACGAAAATATAATTTCCAGACGGAAGACATCTTGTGGGGGACCATCTAGTTCAGCCCCTTCATTATATAGCTGAGGACACCCAGGCCCAGAGAGGGAAAGCGATTTGGTCAAAGTCACACAGCAAGTGAAGGACAAAACTGAGACCAGAGCCCAGGTTTGTATATTCCCATGGCAGCTGCTTTCCATCACACCCCACTGAGGGGGAAGACCATCATGTGGAGTCAGAGCAGGGGGAGTTGGGGGGAGGGGTTTAAAAGGCAGAGCTGAGGAACTTAGGCATGCCCACTGCTTAGCACGTTGTTAAAAGCTGGTCCCTCACATGCCCCAGGGTCTCAGGGTTTGAAGCTTGCTCATTTCACAGGATGATTTTGTGTTTGTTCAGGTGCCTAAGAACTGCCTTTTTAAGACTTCTGAGAATAAATTCATCACCTCCAACAGTCTCAGGAACTGCAACTGTCTGCTCATAACGAATGAGAGGCAGGTGCATTAAGTTCTGACCTAGTGCTCAAGAATTTTGGAGGGATAAAAAGAGGAACCACACGGGTCCCTATTCTGGGGACGTGGGGCCTCCCTTCCCTTCCCGTAGGAGGGCTTGTCCACACCACCTTCTCTTCCCTCCTCTCCATCTCCCACCCTTTCCACTGAGACAGTGACCTCATTCCCCATGCTGGGTTCCAGTCATTCCCGGAAGGATTTTTCCCGGAGCAGTTGCCGGCAAAGATTTTACAGCCCTCTCCTCCCTTCCGTGATGTAACATTTCCCAACACCTTCTATACCCTAGGCACATAACCTACATCGTCTTATTCATTCCTCCATCAGTACAATACAGTGGGCACTGTTAGCCAATGCGAGACAAAAGATTTCAGGTATTTATTAACTTGTTCCGAACATACAGCTAGCTAGTAGATGGAATTTGGAATTCGATACTGGGTCTAGTCTGTTCTAAAGCTCATGTTCTTCCACTACTGTGAACCAGCACCTAGAAAACTTGAGTTCTAGTTTTGATTCTACCAGCTTTGTGACCTTAGAAAAATTACTTAAGTTTTCTAAACTATAAAATGGAAACTGGCCGGGCGCGGTGGCTCACGCTTGTAATCCCAGCACTTTGGGAGGCCGAGGCAGGTGGGTCACTTGAGGCCAGCAGTTCAAGACCAGCCTGGCCAACATGGTGAAACCCCATCTCTACTAAAAATACAAACAATTAGCTGGGCCTGGTGGCAGGCGCCTGTAATCCCAGCTACTCAGGAGGCTGAGGTGGGAGAATCACTTGAACCTGGGAGGTGGAGGTTGCAGTGAGCTGAGATTGCGTCATTGCACTCCAGCCTGGGAAAACAGCGTGAAACTCCATTTCAAAAATAAATAATTAAAATGGAAACTGTACACCAATATTGACAACCTTGCTAAGTCATCAAGATTAAAAAGATAATATGGCTGAGCATGGTGGCTCATACCTGTAATCTCAGCACTTTGGAAGGCCGAGGTGGGAGGATCCTTTAAGGCCAGGAAGGAGTTCGAGATCATCCTGGGCAACACAGTGAGACCCCATCTCTACTAAAAAATAATTAAAACATTGGCCAGGCATTGTGGTGTGAGCACTTGTAGTCCCAGCTACTCAGGTGGCTGAGATGGGAGGGTAGCTTGACCCCAGGAATTCAAGGCTACAGTGAGCTATGACTGCACCACTGCACTCTAGCCTGGGTAACACAGTAAGACCCTGTCTCAAAAATAAATTTAGAAAAGACAATATATTAATATGTGAAAATGACACACAAATGTAAGACACCCCCATTAAGGCAGAAAAGGTTCTTTTTCCAATGGAAGGGGCCTGGCTATCAACAGCAGTATTTAGCAGGTTATATATAACTATAGCTGACCCTTGGACAGCATGAGTTTGAACTGCATGGGTCCACTTATGCCTGGATTTTCTTCCACCTGGGCCACTCCTGAAATGGCAAGAGCAACCATCCTTTTCCTTTTCCTCAGCCTGCTCAATGTGAAGATAATGAGGATGAAGACCTTTGTGACGGCCCGGCACAGTGGCTCACGCCGCTAATCTCAGCACTTTGGGAGGCCGAGGCAGATGAATCACCTGAGGTCAGGAGTTGACCAGCCTGGCCAACATGGTAAAACCCTGTCTCTACTAAAAATACAAAAAATCAGCCGGGCATGGTGGCAGGCACCTGTAATCCCAGCTACTCAGGAAGCTGAGGCAGGAGAATTGCTTGACCCTGGGAGGAGGAGGTTGCAGTGAGCTGAGATCACGCCACTGCACTCCAGCCTGGCAACTGAGTGAGACTCCGAGTCAAAAAAAAAAAAAAAAAAGAAAAAGAAAAGAAAAGAAAAAGAAAAAAAGAACTTTATAATGATCCACTTCCACTTAATAAATAGTAAATGTGTTTTCTCTACCTTATGATATTCTTAATGATATTCTCTCTGCTCTAGCTTACTTTCCTATAAGAACACAGCATACAATACATACAATGTACAAAATACGTGTTAGTTGACTGTTTATGTTGTTGGTAAGGCTTGTGGTCAACAGTAAGCTATTAGTCGTTAAATTTTTGGAGAATCAAAAGTTATACACAGATTTTTTTTACTGTGTGGGGTTCAGTGCCCCTAACCCCTGAGTCTTTCCAGGGTCAACTGCAATTCATCCTGTCCATCTCTAATCACACCCACGTCCCAGCATGTTCTTTGCCATCTTTCACCATCACTTTTGATATAAAATCTTTGTGCAGTCTCTTACTTTCAATTATTTTTTTCTGGAGTGTTTGGACATTAAGTATGCTTTTCCTCCTTAATGTCTCACTTTAAAAAAGCCCCAAAATTGTGTGGTTAATTTTTTAAAGGGCAATTAGTCTTTTGAGGGGAAGGGCCCGCTAGGTAAACCTCCCACCAAAGTGGACTTGCGTCAGCCTGAAGTTTTGAAACATGTCTTCAAGAGCCATGCAATTTCAGCAGCTGTTATACTCAAGACCATTTCAATTCCAAGTTGCAGAATCAAAGTCAAATAACTTAATAAAAAATGTATTGGCTCATGAGATGGAAAAGCCTGTGGGGCAGGCACCTAGGTATGGCGTGATCCAGGTTCTCAACCATGCAGCAAACCCTCTGCCTGTCTTTATGTCTCTTGCTCAGCTCTTCTCTGTGTTGGCTTCATTCCCAGGCAAGCTTCCTCCATCTGTTGAAAAAGATGGATACCAGGCGTGCCTTATCCTCCCTGAGGAAGAAGGAGGGAGCTCTTTTCCAATAGCATTTCTGTGACAGATGTGATCCTAAGGTGGCCTCCAAGATTTACACACAGCTAGTACAATCTCCGTGATCATCGGACGAACCTGTGAATATGATGAGCTAGCGTTTCTGAGCTTATGTGGTTTTATATGGCAAAGGGAGAGTGTTCTGGGTGGGCCTGACCTGATCAGGCAAATCCTCTAAAAGCAGAATTTTCTTCAGCTGGTTCCGGAAGACTAAGTCAGAGAGCTGCTCTCTGGTTGGCCCGGAAGAAAGCAAACATCCACGTTGTGAACTGCCTATGGGGGCCATCTAGCAAGGAGCTGCAGGTATTTTCTAGGACCTGAGAGCATTCCCTGGCCAATCATTGGCAGGAAAACAGCAACTCACTCCTATAATTGTGAGGAAATAAAACCTGCCGACAACCAGTGAGCCTGGAAGACTCAGCCTCGAATGAGAACTGTTGCCCCAGCCAACACTGACTTCAGCCTTGTAAGTTCCTGAGCAGAGAACTCAGCCATGCTGTATCGGGGCTTCTGACCTACGTTACTGTGAGGTCATAAATGTGTTGTTTTAAGCCACTAAATTTATGATGGTTTGTTATACAGCAATAGAAAACTAATACAACTTCCAAAAATTCTACTGTGTAAGTTAGGATCCTTTGGTTGCAAGCAGCAGAAATCAGTTCTGGATAGTTTAAACAAAAAGTAAATTTTTTGGAGCACTGTTTGTATAGCCACAGAATATGAGCAGCTCCTGGGATGGATCCAAGGAGAAACAAACAAGGGTTATGTCCAGGTCTTGTTTTATTCTGTTAATATTTAAATTCCAGGAAGAAAACAGCTGATTGACATTACCAGATAGCCTCATCAAGAGACTATAACTGGCGGGGTGCAGTGGCTCATGGCTGTAATCCCAGCACTTTGAAAGGCCGAGGTGGGTGGATTACCTGAGGTCAGGAGTTTGAGACCAGCCTGGCCAACATGATGAAACCCTGTCTCTACCAAAAATACAAAAGTTAGCTGGGCCTGGTGGCGGGTGCCTGTAATCCCAGCTACTTGGGAAGCTGAGGCAGGAGAATCGCTTGAACCCAAGAGGTGGAGGTTGCAGTGAGCCGAGATCATGCCACTGCACTCCAGCCTGGGTGACAAAAGCAAAACTCCATTTAAAAAGAAGAGAGATTATAATCAATGGAGAATAGCTGATTCTTCAAAGCAAAATTGAGTCTCTTGCTAGAAGATGGGGTCTTAATGCCAGACCTGCAAAAACATCCCTGCATTGATATGTTCTTCCCCTAATCAGTTACAATGTCCAGGAGGACAGAATAATTCTGATGGAGGAGGTCTAGTCATGTGACCATCCCTGAGAGCAGAGAGGCCATGGGTTAGCCCGACTTGTACTGCATGCTCTGGCCACGATTAGTATGGGGGATGGGGGAGGAAGAGATGGTGCCCGTAAATATGTGTATACAATGTCTATTATGGCATCCCATTTACTAAGAATCTGAGCACTTCTGATGCAGTCTGGACTCTGAAACTAGCTAATTTGATATCTTTAGTAAGTCATGTTACCTTTCTGGGTCTCAATTCTCTCATTTACTAAATAAAGGTTAGACTAAATAATTTCCAATTCCCATCTAACTGGAACACTGGTCTGTGACTCAGTATTTAACACAAAGGTATAAATAACTGATAATGCTTTATGTATCTCTCAAGGGCATTTGCTTCTGAATGGAAGGAAAGGGTTCAGTCAGTGGTGTGCTGGGGCATACAGAATGAACTTTTATGTATAATGTCTGCCCCCACCACAGCCAATTTCAAGTTACCAATGATTTAACAACCAACTGGAAAAACTCCTGAAAATTTAACAGTTGGCTCTCATTTGCTGATATGAGCCAGCTCCCCACACGCTATTGTTATAATTTTAGCAGAAAGAGTGACTCTCTAAGCATGTATTTTTGGGTGGATATTAGTGGGTGAGTGGAGGGGGTGTGTTTTAGGGATCAGAAATGGACTGAAATTACATTTTATATGCAGTCGCATCCTGGACCACACTCAAAGTCAGCCAGATTCAGCTCAGATAAAGACTGGCACCTGGATGTGGTGGCTCCTGCCTGTAATCCCAGCACTACGGGAGGCCAAGGCAGGCAGATCACTGGAGCTCAAGAGTTCAAGACCAGCCTGAGCAACATGGTGAAAGCCTGTCTTTACAAAAAATACAGAAAAATAGTTAGCTGGGTGTGGTGGTACACGCCTGTGGTCCTAGCTACTCAGAAGGCTGAGGTGGAAGGATTGTTTGAGCCCAGGAGATCGAGGCTGCAGTGAGCTGTGATCATGCCACCGCACTCCAGCCTGGGGCGGCAGAGTAAGACCCGTCTCAAAAAATAAAAAAAAAAGGACCCGTAGTTAACTGATATACCAGTTTCCTTAGCCTCTACTCCCAGCCAGTGGGGGCTCCTTTAGGCTCTGCCCCCTCCTCCAGCTTTGGTCAGACATGAAAGAGTCATGGAACCCAAGGAGTTAATCAAGCCATAGGATGTGGAAGTGTGTGCAGGAAGTGGCAGGAGCGGGTCTTGCTTGGCCCAAATTTAGCATCTTAGAAAGCAGGTCCTACCTGGGATTGTCACTAAAGGGATGCTTGGCCTCTGCAAACCCATTCCCTTCTCTCCCCTCTCCATAACAGTAGTTGGGGTCATGCCCCCTCATTCCTTCAGTAAATTTCGAGGGAGCACCGTCTGTGTGCCAGGCACTACATTCATCTCTGGCTGTTCAAGTTGCCTAAGACATGGTCTCTAATCCCGGGGACTGAATTTCCCAGAGAGGATTTAAGTTTTGTTTCCTGCTACTGTCTGCCCCATCTGGTGTTCTGGTCAGAAATGGTTCTCTCTCTCTCTTTCTGTCTCTCTCTCTTTCTGTCTCTCTCTCTCTCTTTTTCTCTCTCTCTCTCTCTTTTCTCTCTCTCTCTCTTTCTGTCCCCTCTCTCTTTCTGTCTCTCTCTCTTTCTGTCTCTCTCTCTCTTTCTGTCGCTCTCTCTTACTCTCTCATATTAAGTACCAACTATGTACTGGACACTAGAGATTACAAAATGAATAAGACCCCATCCATGCTCTTGAAGAGCCTGGATTATCATCAGTGAACATCTATGTAAACAAATAACCAAGGCAAAAAAGTGACAAGTGTTTTTTTAATGGAGCACTAAATGGTATGTGATGGACATAGCTAACAGGCTTGGTAGGTGTGGGCCAGGCTTCACAGGGAAGGGATGTTTATGCCTTGTCTGAGAACAAGTTCCTCGGGTGGGCAAAGGAGAGAAGAGCCTTCAGGCAAAGAGATTCTTTTTTTTTTTTTAAATGGAGTCTGGCTCTGTCACCCAGGCTGGAATGCAATGGCGAGGTCCCAGCTCAGTGCTACCTCCACCTCCTGGATCAAGCGATTCTCCTGCCTCAGCCTCCCAAGTAGTTTAGATTACAGGTGCCGGCCACCACACCCGGCTAATTTTTGTATTTTTAGTAGAAACGGGTTTTTAACCATGTTGGCCAGGCTGGTCTCGAACTCCTGACCTCGTGATCCACCCACCTCGACCTCCCAAAGTGCTGGGATTACAGGCATGAGCCACTGTGCTTGGCCAGGCAAAGGGATTCTTGTGAGCCAAGGCTTGTGGTCACAAAAGGAGGGGCTGATACACAGTTTATGACCAGGGAAATCTTGGGTTGAGGCTGAAGAGACGAGGCTCCACCGAGGTGTTGGGCTGGGATCCTGCCAGCAGAAATGCACTTTGTGAGGGAATAGCCTGTGTGGGCCTCCAGCTGCTTGCCAGCCCTGGACCAGTCAGCTGAAGCAGGGCACAGGGCCTGAGTCAATGTGCCGGGGGCTTAAGGACTGGGGAAGTGCTTCCCCTTACAGGGGTCTTGGGAGAGGCTGCCTCTGGACATCCTGAAGGACAGAGACCAATCTTCTTTTTTGTACTGCTTTCTCTGATGATCAGAAGCCAGGGAATTTCGAGGCTCAGTGTCGAGTCCCTGTTGCCTAGAAGGGCCTGCTGTAAGAAAGAACCCCAGGGGAACTCTAAAGCCTGGGAGGGCCCCTTGGGAGCAAGCGGTTGTGGGAAGAGACCCGACTCACCTGAAGCACGATGGTACCTCAGAACAGCCTCTCCTCTAGGTGCAGGCAAAGCTTTCCCACTAAATTCTAATGAATCAACCCAAAGAGTGAAAAGGGGTATTTACTGGCTCCTGTAACTGACAAGATGGCAAAGGGAACCGTCCTTCTCTCCCTGTCTCTGGCTCTGCTTCCCTCTGTGTTGGCTCTCTCCTGGTAGGAAATGGGCAACCGCCACTGCTCCAGGCTGCACTTCCCCACGGTCACCATTCTCCATAGGAAGATGGTGCCCCTTTCCCTGGAGTTCCAGCAAGAATCTTGAAAAGGGCTCCATTGGGCCCTCCCTCAGGCAGTCTTTGTAGACAGCAGGATATGATGCTTTACTGGCTGCCGCAAGGTCCATGCCCACACCTGGAGCCAGTCAGCGGTGCACATCCCACTCCACTGAGGGAATATGCTGTCCCCTCCAAGGAAAATGAGATTGCTTCCAAATTAAGGAAGGGGAAGAGATGCTGGGCAGGTTCAAATAATTACTTCACCAGAATTACTTATTTGAAGAATTATGAGACTTTATTTAGCACCAACATCTTCCTCTTACCACATGGCTGCCTGTGTTCTCCTTGGCCCTATGCTTTGAATTGTTCCTGCCTGTAGCTGTAGCCACTTGGCTTCCGTCAGTTCAGTCCCAGTCCTGAGCCCCAATCCCTTCCCCCATACCTTGTCTATACATTTTCTTTATGCTACCCAATTTTCTTTTTTTTTTATTTTTATTTATTTATTTATTTATTTATTTTTTTTTGGCTACCCAATTTTCTAGTCAGCCCCTCAGTGGCAGGGGCCCTTTTCTCTGATGACAATGACAACTTTTCCAGCTAAAAGCTCCATTCATCAGCTTCTGGATTTCCCTTGCTGTGCTCTTTCTGATAGGAAGTTGGGGCATCCTTCTACTTGGCGTTGGACTTCCTACCACCCTGAATATTACTATTCACCTGCCTACCCGTTCATCCATCCAGCCACTCACTCACTGAGTCACCCAACCATCCATCCATGCATGCATGCATCCATCCATCTATCCACCCACCCACCCACCCACCAAAATATATCAGGAAGTAGGGATTCAATCATGAGGAAGAGCCAGAGCTTCCCCCACGAGAAACTCACAGCTGCAGGTCATCATGTTCTATCCAGCTTCCTCTCAGCTCCAGCTCCTGCTCTTGCCTGTGTACCCCTCTGCAAAGTGTGAGCCTCGTTCTAGTTGCCAACCCCATCCCACTGCACACACCAGGGCAAGGGTGGTTGTCATGGTCAGCCATTGTTCTATATATGCCCAGAATCCTTTCCCCCCATTTCTTCTATTACAAATGATTCTGCTAAGGCTGTTAACCAGTATGTCGCAGCTCCAATCTCATCTTGACCCCCTTGAAGCAATGATTAATCCAAAAAGTGGGCATATGGCCCAAGGTGGGCCAATTAGAGCAATTCCTGAGATTGATACGGGATGTTGAGTATTTCAGATATCATTTGGTATGTCATAGTCCTCCCAAAATCAGTGGCTTAGAACAACAACCATTTTAGTTGTTCATGATTCTGTAGGCCAGCAACTTGGGCTGGATTCAGACAGTGCTTTGTCCGGTCTCCCCTGGTGTCACTCATGTGGCTGCAGCCCTCTCTTGGTTCAGCTGGGTCTGGATGATGTAAGAGAGCTTTACCTGTCTGGAAGTCAGTGCTGGCTGTCAGCTGCGCCACGTGTCTCCAGCAGGTTAAAGCGAGCTTCTTTGTGTGGAAGCTGGAGTCCTAAAGCAATAAGAAATATGGCAAGTTCCAATGTGCAAATGCTATATAAATCTTTGAGTTTTTTAAGATGAGAGAAATAACATGCTTCTATACTGATAGGAATGATCCAGTTTAGAGGAAAATACTGACATGCCAGGGAGAACAGAGAGAATTTCTGGGGCAATGTCCTTGGAAAGCAAAGGAAGACGCAACTCAGTGGTGAAGTTGATAGCAATCTGATATGTAAGGAAGTGTATTCGTTGTAATTTTAATTCTGATTTTTTCCTACTATGAGTGATTTTGGTAATTTTTCATTCATTCGAAAGCTGCGTGTTACTTTTTTTTAATGAACTTTCCGTTCAAGTCCTTTGTTCATTTTTCTAATGATGTTTTAGACTCCCATCAGCTTGAACATATCACAAGGGCAAGGATTCTGTCTGTTTAACTCCCACTTATATCTTCAGTGTACAGTACAGTGCTTGGCGTCTGGTGAACACTCAAAAATTATTTGCTAAAACTGAATATTGTTTAGGTGCTCTTTATGTATTAAGGAACTAAGCCCTTTGCCACAGTGCTGCAATACCTTTTCTTAGTTTGTAGTTCGAAATGTTACAACAGATTAACTTAGATTTTGTAGAATTTTCCATAAGTAGAATCTTTCAATATGTACTCTTTTTGCCTGGCTTCTTTCACTCAGCATATTGATTTTGAGATTCACCCATGTTGTGTGCACTAGTAGTTTATTTCTTTTTACTGTTTAGCATTATTTCATTGAATGGATATACCATAATTAGTTTATCCATTCACTTGTTGATGAATATTTGGGTAGTTTTCCATTGGTTTATTACAAATAAAGGCTGCTATGAATGTTGATGTACAAATCTTTGTATAGACATATATATGTCCATACATATATAGAAATATATATATCTAATATATATATTAGATATATTTATATATATTAGATATATATATTTCTCGTGGTTAGATACATGAGTGCAATGGCTGGATCATATGGTGAGTGTATGTTTAACCTTCTAAAGAAACTGTGAAATCTTTCAGAAATGGTTGTACCATTTTACATTCCCCCCCATCAGTGTGTGAGAGTTTCAGTTCTTTCATATCCCGGGTAACACTTGATAATGGCCAGTTATTTAATTTTAGTCATACCAACAGGTATGTATGATACCTCATTGTGTTTTAATTTGTTTTTTTCTGTAATTATTAATGATGTTTAGCATCTTTTCACATGCTTATTGGCCACTCATTTATCTTCTTTTGGGAATTGTCTATTCAAACCTCACGCCCATTTTCTTATTGAGTTGATTACCTTACTATTGAGTTAAAAGGGTTCTTTACATATTCTGGGTGTAAGTCCTCTGTCTGATGTACATGTTTGCAAATAATTTTTCCTAGTCTATGGCTTCTTTTTCATTTTCCTAATGGTGTCTTTCAATGAACAAAAGCAAAAGATTTTAATTTTGATGAAGTCCAGTTTACAAATTTTTTTCTTTTATGGTTTTTACTTTTTGTGTTCTATCACAAATATTTTTCTCCTATGTTTTATTCCAGAAGTTTTATAGTTTTGAGTTCTACACTTAGGTCTATGAACCATTTTAGATAATTTTTGTGTATGGTATGAACTGAGGGTCAATATTTCTTTTTCATACAGACATCCAGTTGTTCTACCACCATTTGTTGAAATGACTACCCTTTCCTGCTGAATTGTTTGTACCTTTATTGAAAACCAATTGACCATATATGTTTGTCTACAGTACCCTAAGTACTGTATGATAATTATGTGCCTTTTAATGTAAGATATCTGGCAGGGTTATTTCACTCTCTTTACTCTTCTTTGCAAGAATTTTCCTATTTCTTGTGTTTGTTTTAGCATTATTTTTGTATTGAGATGTAATTCATACAACATAAAATGTATCCTTTTAAAGTCTATACTTCAATAGTTTTTAGTATATTCACTCTGTTGCACACCATCACCACTGTCCAATTCTAGAACATTTTCATCATCTCAAAGAAACCCTCATAGCTGTTAGCACTTAGTCCCAATTCCCCACTCTCCCCATCCCCTGGCAACTACTAACCTGTTTTCTATCTCTATGACTTTGCTTGTTCTGGACACTTCATATAAATTGAATCATATAATATGTAACCTTCTGTGCCTGGCTTCTTCCACTTAGCATAATGTTTTCAAGGATCATCCAGGTTGCAGCATATAACGGTGCTTCATTATTTCTGATGGCCGACTCATATTTCATTGTTTGGATATAGCATATTTGTTTATCCATTCCTCAGTTGTGGTCATTTGAATTATTTCCAGTTTAGGGCTATAATGAATAATGCTGCTGTGAACACTCCTTTACTAGTTTTTGTGTGAGCCTATGTTTCCGATTCTCTTGGGTGTAGATACCTAGGGTAGAATTGCTGGGTCACACGATACTATGTTTAACTTTTTGAGGAACTCCCAAATTGTTTTTCACAAGGGCTTCAGCATTTATGTAACCCACAAGCAGTGTATGAGAATTCCAGTTTCTCCACATCCTTATCAACACTTGTACTGTCTGTCTTTCTTATTTTAGCTATCCTAGTGAGGGAGAAATGGTGCCTCAGTGCGGTTTTGGTGTATCTCCCTAATAACTAATGATGTTGTACATCTTTTCATGTGCTAATTGGCCATTTGTATGTCTTCTTTGGAGAAATGTCTATTTAAATCTTTGGTCAATTTTTAATTGGGTTATGTTTTTTATTGTTGAGTCATAGGGGTTATTTATATATCTGAATCCTAGACCTTTATCAGTCTATTTATAAATATTTTCTTTCATTCTGTGGGTTGGGTTGTCTTTTCACTTTCTTTGTTCTTTCTTTCTTTTGTCTTTCTTTGTCATCATACTTTATAATTTCTTGTGACCAAAATATTTTCTAGAAGGCAGGCATTGTAAGTATTAACATCGGAATCAGTGAAAACAATCAGTATAGATTAAGTTTTTAAGTCATACTTTCTCAGAAATGTACGTGCACAGGTAACTGAATATTATCTATAAGCAATCGGTCTTGGAAAAGCATAATTTGAAGAATTATCTTACCCCGTGAGAGTGATCTAACATAAGTGAATAAAATATATTTCTGTAGTTGAACTGAAAATAGGTACATCTCTGTTGCTGGGTTCTAATAATTTTATTCTCTTTAAAAATTTGCATACAGTAAAATTACCAGTATTCTTTTGAACTTTGCTATTTCTCAAAATTCATATAGCTATTCCAATAACACTCTTCAAGCTTTAAGCATAGTAATTTTATAAAGCATCTTCTTTCCATATGTCTCATAAAATCTCCTTATAAAATGTCCTCTTTTAAAATAGCCATCTTTGGAATACTTTATGATGCAGAGTTTTATTTATGTATGTTGGTTGTTTCAAGCCACTTCACATTATGGTGGTTCTATGATCAATGTGGCAAGAGTGAATATAAGACAATGCAAGTATGGACCATTAGTTATGTTGAAACTCAGACCCTTTGAGGATGCAAAAGAGAACCAGCAAGTATGCATCCTTCAAGCTGAGTAAAAGCTAAATCACTGGATAGAAACAAACAACAACACAATCATTATGGCTTTGTTGATCACCGTAGTGTTTAACTGACTCTATTTTAAGACTTTTCTACACTTAGCTCTCTCCCTACTGAAAATGCAACAAATCACTTTCTTGTTAATAATGCATGTCTGGGTCTTATCTTGGCTGTGTCTATATTGTAGTCAGTGGTTCAAGTCCTCAAGGCCACTGCCAACATCCTGGCCCATGGGGGCCCTCTGCTGTCTTTGCTGTCCTGCTAAAGAACTCAGACTACCAATGGAACTACCCAGATTCATGAGTGACTTGTCACTGTTGCCTTTCAAGTCTTTTCTGGAGTCTAATGGAATTTTTTTTTTTTTGGTCTGGAACCCAGAAGACATTTATTTAATAAAATATTAGGTGATAATTTCCTATGAATTATTTCAACAGATTTAAACATTATTTTTTTAAATGGGTGAGTCAAAGTCATTTACACTACACAAAAGTTAAGCATGTTTCCATCACCAGTTTGAAGATAATAAAACCTCTTTCATTTCCATGTCCATAGGGAACTATGCACCCCAAGGTCCTCCACACATGGGAGGGAGAATCTTCTCAAGAACGCCCTGAAGTCAGTATTCATCAAGAAATGGGTATTTGGGATGATCACACCACATGAGCATTTCCACAAAGTGGACATTTTATTCCAGGCTTCCATGTCCTTCATTTAGTGAAGAAAAGTCAAAGACCTGAAGGTTTTCCTGGATCCTTTCAGGATTGAAGCTTTTAGGAATGGCAACTACCCCTTGCTGGATGTTGAAATGCAAAACAACTTGAGCTATCATCTTATTGCATCTTTTTAGAAGTGCATCCTTTAACAAAGATAGAGAAGACATATTCACCCAGGTTGGATTCCTACTGGTCCCCAAAGGGCTATATGCAATCATGACGATGTCATGTTGTTGGCAAAATTTCAAGAGTTTTAGCGGGTGAAATATGGCTGGCACTCAACCTGGTTGCTGACTGGCCTGGGTTTGGAGTCCTGGGTTGTTCAGGATGAGCTCCAGCTGGCCTGCTGTTAAAACTGGATACTCGGAGGGATTTCACCAAGCCAGCATCTTTGCATGCTTCCAGAGTCTCCCAAGTGGCACACAGATTTGACTTGTGATGTAACCATTTGCCATTCTCACCTATAGGGTAGATGTCATCTCCTGGCTTAAGGGAGTATTGGGTATTTCAATGATGTAAAGAGCTACACAGTCTAGCTGGAAGACCTTAAGCGTCCTCTCTAGGCTTGGGCAGACCAGCTCTGGATCATATTTGTAGCCCACAGCTTTCCATGGTAGAAGATACCCTTCCTCTGCATTTTTCCTTCTGTTATTTCCCCCGATGGCCTCCGCAACTTTGTCTTCATTTTGGTAGATGCAGGCTTCATCAGTGTGTTAGCACCCCATGTCAATGACGACCTTCACTGATGAAGACTCAGACTAAATGTAGAGACAGACTACTTGGGCTTGACTGACAGCTCTACCTACCACCTACTTGCTCTGTGACCTTGAGTAAGTCAAAGGCCCCTTAGGGGTCAACTTAGGCTCTGAGTAGGTACCAAGTCCGATGATGGGAATGTTGTTTCCATCACTTAGAGGTATTTGGTGGTTTGCAGAACTCATGTTCTTCATAGTGTCCTTTGATGCACAAAAACTTTTAATTTTGATGAAGTACAATTTATCGATTTTATATTGGATTGCTGTGACTTTGGAGTCTTGGCTATTCTTGTACATTAATTTTTTTCGTATCAATTTTGGAATCAGCTTATCTTGTTCTAAAACTTTTTGTTGGCATTTTCAATGAAATCAATTGATTAATTAAGGGAGATTGTGGTCTCCTTAAAAGGGAGCTTTCTATCAAAGAAGGGTATGCCTTTCCATTTACCCAAGACCTTTCAGTGTTCTTCAGCAATGTTTTTAAGTTTGTTTCATATAGACATATTACAATTTTTAGATGAAGTTTATATCTAGGTTTAAATGTTTTATTATTGTAAATTACTCTGATATTTAAATGTTGACAACTAACAAAAATGTCAAAAATACTATGTGAGCTACAGTATTTCAAACTATTCTATGATCCAAATTCAGGCAAAGTTCAGATCTGCAACCCCAGATCTACTCCAGCTCTTCACTTTATAGATAAGAAAGCTGAAGTCTAGACATGCTGAGTGACTGACTGAAGCCCACACAGCAAGTAGGTGGTAGGTAGAGATATCACGAAAGCCCAAGGAATCTGTCTCTACATTTCGCCTCTCAATCCAGGGCTTTGGCATTTTACCAATCTCCATAAAATATCTGAGGGTCTAGGAAAAGGGCAAATGTTCTTATATCCATTGAGAACTTATATTTGCCTAGAGATAGACTTTACCAATCAATATAGAAATTGGATAAGAATTATTAAAAAAAAAAAGAACTTTAAAACAATGGTCAAATGACAGAAAAAGCAAAATTCAGACAGACAGATACATACGCATACATAGACACGCCCCAAACCCTCCGACCTCCAGGGCTTCCTGCCTGTGAACCGAAAAGGGGGAGTGCGAGTTTCTTGGCCTTATCGGCAGGTGCCTTCTCAAAGGCCCCACAGTCCTCCACTTCCTGGGGAGGCAGCAGGCGAATAAAGCCAGCAGAGACTCTTTTTCTCAACATCGTCCCGGCCACCACTGCCTCAGCCTCTGCCTCCCAGCCTCTTTCTGACGGAAAGGACAAGATGAAGTGGAAGGCGCTTGTCACCGCGGCCATCCTGCAGGCACAGCTCCCCATTACAGGTAGGGCCGATGTGTCCACGGCAGGGAACTTCTAGAAACTCTTTGTGCATGTGTGGGTATGGGGGGTGGGGAGTGGAGCATGGTGAGGGGCTGGGGTCATCTTCGAATCCCTCCCTCCTCAAATCAATGGGCAAGTGAGCAGTGAGGGGTCTGGCCAGGTGCTGGCATCTGCTCCGTCACGGTGGAGTTGGGCATGAGTTCAGAGCCAGCTTCTAGAAAATGCAGCTCCTCCAGGTACAGATTTTCCCCATGGTAAGAGAGGAAGAAAGAAGGAAGCAAGAGAGCAATCAAGGCAGGCCCAGGGAGGAGAAACGGAGAGGAGTATTTCACGGCAGCTGGACAGGATTGGAAAATGTCAGCCAGGCCATGTTTCGCGCTGCGACGTTCTAACCTCTGCGGCTTCTTTCACCCTCTGGCTGGCTCCGTCACTCAGCCCCTTTCTTTCTTCCTTTGCCAATAAAGAAGGTTTCACTGGTCAGTCAGGGTCATGGCCTGAAACACCCCAGTGGGCCAGAGACTGAGTGGGGGATGATCAAGGAGGAAAGAGGCATGGGCAGGAAGCACCTGGCGGCAGCCTCCATGGTGCCTCCGCCACCTCACGGCCAAGGGTCCGTGTCTAGACTCAGCCCTGTCATGGCTGTCCCTCCGCTCCACTGCCTGGGGCTGCCGGGTGATGCGGGTGACGCAGCATCCCAGGCTCCGTGACTCACCCCAACCCGCCCCTCAGGCGGCCTTCTAGCCCAGCCAGAGGGCCAGGCGTTGACAGAACACGGGCAGATGAGAGGATGTGCCTGGTTAAGTCACCACCACGAGCAGCGCCCGGCCAACAAACGGGCTCCCTCATCTCATTCCCATTGGTGGGAGCCCGGCTTTGCTGCAAGACTTTAGCTTCCACCATCATGTGTAGCCCAGGTAATGAGGAAGAAATGTGGCGAAAAGAGGACTAGACAAACTGCTCAGGGGGATAGGCCTGGTGGCATCTTCCTGAAGCGGGGCAAGCTGAATTTCGATTTAAAGAAACAGGGAAGGTGGAACAAGCAAATGTCCTTGGCCCACCTGACCGCTCCTGGCAGCCCACCTCGGTATGGGAGTTTGTTCAGGGGCCCTGTTGGGAGGGCACGAGAGACCATGGGCAATTCTGCTCCCACGAGGGAGCGGGGTACAGCCCGGGCCAGCACCCCGGGGGTTCTGAGGCCTGTGCAGCCGCAGGGTTTCTACCAGATCACAGCTGTTTTCTCAGAAGAGCCTTGTGGGATCTGAGTCACACACACAGTGCGGGGGGGTGAGGGTGCCCGAGCTTGCTCAGAGCAGCCCATGCTTGTGTGCTGGGGACAAGGGGACCCACAACAGTTGGAATTGAGTGACTTCAGGGGAGACGGCCAGGGCAATAGCTCCAGCTCTGGGCTTCAGGCTTGTGACACCGCACCGGGGAGATCATGTAATGTTTCAGGGTCTTTACCTGCAGTTTCCTCACTGGTCCGTTTGTGTTCGGCTTGGAGAGACCAAGGTGGGGGCAAAGTGAAGTTAGAGAGAAAAATGAAAGCCTGCTGGGTGACAGTGGCTGCCAAGTGTGGTAAACAGAACCCCACCCAGCAGACAAGACGGGGGCCGTGCCCCATTTCCACAAACAGGGGGCGGAGGAGACGCTGTACATTGGCTGGATTTTTCGCTTCTCAGTGTCACTTACTTTGCCTCTGTGGAGACTGACATTTTAGCTATTAACAGATAAAAGCTTCTCCAAGTGTCCTAGCCCAGAAACGAGGTACGGTTAAGGCAAGGTGCGACTCAGAGAGGTATTGACACCGAGGGCTGTGATGGCACTTGTGCTGCCCGAGGGGACACTTCGACACCCTCCACAGTCTCCCCGGAGGAAAGGCCGCTCACAGAATTTCAGTCAGTCTCCTCTCTCTCTTGCTCAGTTAAGTGACACATCGCTTACGCTCCTTAAAATGTCTACTTTTTACTAAACTGTTATGTTTGCATTTCTTTGGAAATGCCCAGATTATCAGGATCAAAGCAAATGATGACCTGGTCTGTCCAAATGAGGAGGCCTCCCTCAGAGAGAGTCTACCAAGATGGTCACCAGGGCTTGAGGCCGGAAGACCTAAGATGGTGTGCCTAGTGGCATGGGCACACTTTTTCCTCCAGTGCCCTCAGTGCCTCCAACTCTCTACTCTGCAGTAGCCAAGGTTACACCCCGGCGGTCAGTGTGGCCTTTGTCTTTTATCAGTGAGGAGATGCAGCTCTGACAGGCAGCCTTGGGAAATGCAAGGCTTCTGGGCTTGTGAGCGGCTCTGCTTTTAGGAAGGTGACTGGATGAGGTGCAGTGAGCCAGGCTAATCTCAGGTGGTGTCCCAGCACTGCTGCTTCCTAGCTGTGCAACCTTAGGAAAGTTACTTAACCTCTCTAAGCCTCAGTTTTCTCACCTCTAAAGAAAGAATTATAATACCTTCTTTGCAGAGGTGTGACGATGAGAAGTAATGCAATTTGCCCAATACGTAGCAGACAGCCAATAAGAAAAAATTGTATTGACTATTACTATTATTACATCTTGGACAGTCTTCTTGTTTTCAAAACCCAAAAACAGGAGATGGAAACCCATGGCTGGGATTCTTAATCTGCTGTCACTGTGTTGTAAAGTAGCATTGGGCATTTTCTCCATCTGCTGAAATCCAACTCAGCCCTCTTCTGATTTCTGGGCACACCCATACCAGCACAGAAACAGCAATGATCCCAGGGGTAGGCCCAATGGGGAACAAAGAGCAGAGCTCTGGCTGGTCATAAGATGACTATTACGTCCACCATTTTCATTTTTTAAAGATACTTACTCTGCAGGGGAATATTCTCCTGAAGTAAAAACATGTCTGAAAAAATAGATATACAAAATGGGGGGCTGTGCCCCATTTTCACAAATGGGGGGAAGGGGAGAAAACTATACATTGGCTGGGTTTTTTGCTTCTCAGTGCCATTTAGTTTCCTCTGTGGAGACTGACATTTTAGCTATTTTAGATAAGGCTAATAGACAAAAGTTTTTCAAAATATCACTTTGAAAGAAATCAGAAACTAAGAAAGGAATTAGAAACAAAATCCACCCAGTCATCACTGGTTGGGGTGGCCACATAGATTCTGAGCCAAAGGGCTAGTGTGGGTGAGGAGCGACTAAGTACCTAAATGCAAACGTCTTGAACACTAAATCTTCGCTGAAATGGCGTGGAGCTGAACATGAAGCAAGCTTTTCAGGGATACCAGCACACATTTTTCATCAATGGCATTTTCGCTGTCAGATTGTTTCGCCTTCCAGTTACCTAGCTCTGCTCACCCAAATGAGCTATTTAATTTTTCTATGTTAGCGTTTCTCAGGCTTACTAGCCTGGATATCACATCTGCTCCTGCTAAGCATCCCCCAGAAATGGTCCTGGGGGGTTCTGGCTTAGGTGAATAACACTGCTGTATTCATTTTTAAATTCTTTGTTTTTTTGCTTTTGTTCTTTTAAAAAATTGATTTAATTGTTATTGGATATACACTTTTCCAGTCAAAAGTCACCCAGCATTGTGTCTTGTGCATTATTTAGAAGGGTCCAGATGCCCCGAGGGAACTCTCTTAGATTAGAGTTGTCCAAACAAATGCTTTGGGCATCCCTTTCTCCCAAGCCTTATTTATCTAATGCTTAGGACCTTATATAGGTCAGCTAATTGATTTAATAAATACTGGAAATAGTTCAAAATAAATTTCTTAGGTCTGCTTGGGCCAAAGCTAATTTTTATTAACACTAAAGTGACGGTGTTAGTCAATTTGAGCAAACATTTAATTTGGTTAAAAAAATTAAACCGGTCATTTACCTGTTAATCGAAACCAAATGATTGTTTAGTCAATGCACGTACATAGTCTGTCTTCCGGTCTAAAAAACAACTTTAAGTTCCCTGAAAACACAGACGCCCCTGTCACGCTCACAGCTCTACCCAGCAGTTAGCACGGTACCTGGAGCAGAGTCAATGTGCAATATAATTATCAGTAAGAATTGCTGACTGCACTTTGGGAGGCCGAGGCCGGTGGATCACCTGAGATCAGGAATTTGAGACCAGCCTGGCCGACATGGTGAAACCCCATCTCCACTAAAAAAATGCAAAAAATTAACTGGGTGTGGTGGCAAGCACCTGTAGTCCCAGCTACTCAGGAGGCTGAGGCAGGACAATCATTTGAACCCGGGAGGCAGAGGTTGCAGTGAGCCGAGATCGCACCACTGCTCTCCAGCCTGGGTGACACACCAAGACTCCATCTCAAAAAATAAGTAAATTAAGAATTGATGAATGAATTAAAAGGTGAACTAATGAAGGAAATCTAGATGTTTTCATATGATTACATTAACTTTAATGGTTTATTTGGAGGGTATGTTGAATTGGCATTATTTAGACCTTTCCTCTAGAGAGCATAGTATTAAACAATTTAAAAAACAAAACAAAAAAGAGAAATTAAACCAGTGGAGGGGACAGGGCAGTTTGAGTGATTAGAATTATTTGAAATGAGTTGCAAGGATGGTTTAAGATAAAATCTTGCTGTTATAAAAATTTTCTAGTTGGACCATATGAAATTTCCACCATTTGTTTATTTCAGACCCACAAAAAAGATAATTTCATATGATGCAAATAACACTATAACTAAAAATAAAGAAATATGCTTATTTTTTTCTGATTAGGCTTTAACACTAGAGAAAAGCAGAAAATAAACAAAGCTAAAACTGCTGGAGATTGTTAACTAGTGAACTAAGAATAAACGAATGAAAGGCGTCAAGGAAAAAAAAGACTGGATTATAGTGTAAATCACAGTATCCAATCACCCAGTGTCCTCAAAATATGGAAAGAAAAAAAAAGCAAGATACTTACTATTAGTCTGGTTTGATCCGGGTTACTAAATAAATATTTCAGGTAGCCAACATTTTTCTCTTCTCTTAGTTTGAGATATTTTAATAAAGACATCATAAAAATCATTGAAGAAAGTTAAAATTTTTTCAAAATTCCTAACAAGCCAACCCAATACTATTGCATTTTCACTTCTTCATATTCCAATCCAACATTTTTTTACAAGTGTGTACACATCTTTTTACAGTTACCATAAAAAACAGTTTCAAATGCTTTTTTTCTTAATATTTTATTGTAAGCATTGTTTTCCTGTTTAGCCTTCGTGATTTTTTTATGGACGCCATGTAAGCTTCCATAGCGTCCATGCATCGTATTTTCTTCACTATTTCCTTATTGTTGTACATGTGGACTATTTCGAATTTTTGTTATTCTAGCTAATTCTACGAGAAAATCTTTACATATGTAGCTTTTGTTATTCCTTGGGCAAATCCAGGAATGACAATTGAAAGAATAGGTTAAAGTAAAACAGCATTTCGCAGGATACTCTAGACTTCTGTTGAAAACAATCCCGTCAAGGAAAGAAAATGTTTCTCTAACTCTCTGGGACCAGCTCCAAGCCTTTGTGTCTTCTCTGGAGCAGGCACTATGGTGGAGAGAGAGAGGAGGCTCTGGGGCAGCCTTCCCCTCCCCCACCTCAGAGCCCTGCTCTTCCTCTGTGAGATGGCGGCAATGATGCCTCCTTCCACAAGGAACTGTGGAGTGGAGATCTGATTCGGAAGTGCCTAAACACAAAGGCGCTTGGAAAGCCAGAACCGTTAGCATGGGTGCCTCCATTTTCCAATCTGCAAAATAGAGTATCATCTTCCCAGTGCAATAAAGGGGAACACTGGACTGGCATGCTTGTTCTCTTCCTCTGTCATTACAGTGCAGTATATACTTGGGCAGAAAAGTCTCTCCAGGCTTTAGTTTTAGCATCTGTGAGATGAGAAAGACAGAGTGAACATCCCTTTTAACTACAAAATGAATTGTGTGTGGTCTTGAAATGGCAAAGTTTTAAAGGAAGTTAAAATGACGTTAAAGTTTTAAATGACTTAGCCCCTGATCCTTTCCCCACCCCCGCAGATATTGGCTCTCAGAAATCAGAGTCTGAGCTTCCTTCTTCCTTGCCTCTCCAAATAGTTTTTAAATCTGGGCTCTCAACTTATCGCAATATTTTTAACGTTCTAAGGAGCCTCTGCTGTGAAAAATCCAAGGACAAAGTCCGGCACTTTCTGGACCGCCCCTTCTGCTTGCGCGTCGGCTGCAGATTTACTGGGGGCCGCACAAGGACTGAAACGCATGAAGAGAAAGCAACGTACTGCCCAAAGCACCCAAATTGCAGTGGTGAAAATATTAGGCGTTTTCACTGTCCACTTTTGTTGCCTGTTATGATTTGTGCTACTCAGCAACTAATTTTCAGGCTCAAGGAGAAAAAAATAAATAGAAAGCATTAGAACAAAGACAAGCAGGACCCTTGCCAGTCCAGACCGCCCGTTCTCTGAGTGCCGCCATCCCTTCTCAGTTGCAAAATGCGTTTCCATGCCTTTATTTATTGGACCCTCATAACCGTCCTATGGCAAGTAACAGAAAAAGTAGCAGGATTTATCTCTTCTCATAAATGAAGAAAGTGGGGCTCCTAGGTCTGGTGACTTGCCTGAGTAGAACCAGGCTACTAGCACAGTTTCTCGGAGCCCTCGATCAGGGCCTGTTCCTCAAACACTGTGCAGCCGCTCGGCCGGGTCCACCCACCGTCATACACCCAAAGACCGAATTCTGAAGCCGACTTTTACAGGTATTCCCCTGACTAAGCACTTATTACTATTTTCCTCTCAATTTTTGAGGTAAAAATAATTTTGATGCTGAATATTCTCATTTAATATACATTTTCTGCTGAGTATGAATATTAGGTTATTAATATATAACTGTATGTTTTTCTAGGACATATTATTATGGTTCTAAAGGAGAACTTTTTCTCTGAATCTGATAAATCCATGGTTTCCATTTTACTCTCAGAAAATGTATCTATTTTGGAACTTCTTGAGAGGAACGGGCCTCAATTTGCAGTTCGACACACTCCTGCGTGTGCAGGTGCGCACCCCCCTACCACCTCACCTTATGCAGAGGTTATAAGTCAAATGTAAATTAAATCACATTTGAGAGGTTTCGCCCTACATAAATTGCCTGTAATTAATCTGCTTGGTAAGAATGATCTCCATATGGTGTGAAAGGTTTTATGTGTATGAGATTCTCTAAAAGAACAGCACACTGTTATGCACAGACTCTGAACTGAGATTTGTTTGTTCACTAACTCCTCCAGGACTGGGAGAGTGATCTTTGAATGACAGTGTCTGTAATCTATTCACAATTATTTATGTCACATTTTAGCCTGGGGTTCACCTGCAGGCTCGGGGGAGTGCAAATCCTTGTGCTGTTGACTAGAGCAAAGCAAAAGATGGTTTGCTGGTGCTCAGAGCAAATGCACAAAGCATTCAACAGCTGGAGATGCGAATATCTGAGACTCTAAGCGTGGCCACCCCCAAAGCTGGCTGAGAGGAGGGTTGGGAAAAGGGGAAAGATTCAAGTGCTGCAGCAGGATGTCTGTGATGGGCCATGGTGCCGTTGCCTTTGCCAAGCCATGGTAGGTGGGGGAGGAGAGCTCAGAATGGAAACCAACATCACCATTTAATATTAACAAACCCCTATTCCCCTCTTTTGCTGTAGATACTAGAGTCTACTGTGTCTTCTTGTGTTTTGCAAATTCCCACCATGCAAAATTGTACTGGCTCCAAGGTAGAATGTGAATGACCTGCCCTTTTGTCATTTGGGCTGGGCGTGATGGTGGAGAATGGAGGAGAAGAATGATAGGGGAAAAAGTAGAAAAGCTAGGCTGGGTGGGGGAGTGGTGGAGGTTGCAACCTGTTTTCCGGGGAGAATGACTGGCCAGAGCAGCCTGCTGCAGGGAGAAGGCAGCTGAGCCAGGTGACCCATTACGGGAAGAGCCTGAGCCCGAGTGCCAGGGGTTGTAGGCCAGTGTGGGTGTGGCACTATGCACACCAGTATGTGTTTACCCATATGCTCTGGTGTTTGCAGGTGACTGTGCCCCTGTGGGCACGGGCTGGTGCATGTGGTGCTGTGTGTTTGTAGGTGTGTCCTGACATGCATGTGCATGGTGCATGTATATGCTCACCTGTATGCTGATGGATGTGTGCCTGTGTCTGCAGGGTTGTGTTTTTCTGTGCAGCAGTGAGTGATTTTGTATATATGGCATATGTGGTTAAGAGGAGTTTGGTGGCAGCAGGACAGCACTATAGAAGGAGAGGCAAATGTTACCTGAGCTCGGGGTTGGTAGTGTGGATTCTGGGTAGGTAAGCAGAGAGGCGGAGATGCCACAGATCGGTTCCAGGGATTCTGTGGAGAAGGGAGCTATGCAGCTGTGAAGAAACCACTCACACCTGGATCACACGATCCGAGGTGTGAGTGGTTTCTTCACAGCTGCATAGACTTTTCAGGTTGGTCTGGCCTAACTGCCATCAGAGCTCTCTGATTTTCCAAGTAAGCCTGGCTCCTTCCTGTTTTGTAGCTTTCTTCCTCTAAATTCTCCCGACTTAGAATGTACAGACCCCACCCCATCCCCCACCTCTGGAAACCCTGTCCACCCCTTAATTCTAAGCCCAGATATATGGGGATCTCCCAGACCCACTGTTGCCATTGTTACCAACGTTAAAGTGACACAAGCAGGTGGAAAATTGTTGTTCTCAGAATTCAAGGTTAAAAACCCAACAGAAATAGTCCCCTAGGGTGAGGTGTTCCCAGAGCAGAGACTCAGCACCCAGATAGTTTCAGGAACACTTATCTGTTGGCAGAAAATGTCACCAGCTCCCCAAATTCTCACCAGTTCTTTCATCCTATGTATTTTGGCCAAAATAGGCAAAATGCATTTAATGTTTTTTTCCCTTTTCACTCTCAGAATAGGTTGGCAAACAATCCAATAAGGTGGTTCCCCGTGACCTACTTTGGCCATCAAGATAACCAGATGGATAGTGATTTTTCTTCTGTTTTTTGTTTGTTTTGAGATGGAGTTTTGCTCTTGTTGCCCAGGCTGGAGTGCAATGGCGCGATCTCGGCTCACCACAACTTCTGCCTCCAGGGTTCAAGCAATTCTCCTGCCTCAGCCTCCCAAGTAGCTGGGATTACAGGCATGCACCACCACACCCAGCTAATTTTTTGTATTTTTAGTAGAGACAGTGTTTCACCATGTTGACCAGGCTGGTCTTGAACTCCCGACCTCAGGTGATCCACCCGCCTCAGCCACCCAAAGTGCTGGGATTATAGGCATGAGCCACCACACCGGCTGTGATTTTTAATATCTGATTATTTAAACCATCTGGCAGGCCACTTAACTTACCAATTGAGTAAATATTTACCAAGCACCTCTCATGTGCCGCAAATCACACAAACAGTCCTGCAGATGGTTGGCTCAACCAGCCCGCTGACCAGGCCAGTGTCTTGAAGATGAAGGTTAAATGATTGAGAGCCCATAAGTAAAAGAAAGTGTCCCTGGTCCTGGAAATCATGTTCTCAATTTTTACAAAAAAGCCTAAATTTGTCTTCAGGCTCACTTCTTTATGGTCTCATCTAATTTTCATCATTTTATGGACCTGTGCTAATTTCCATGCTGAGTTTAGTAGCAAAGGAAGTGTATATGGGGGGATACCACCCAGGACTTTTGAGTCAGGCTAGAGAGCTTCAGAAATTCCTCCTTTGATTTCCTCAGAGTCGAGAGAAATCTTTGTCTTTCTCCCACTTAACTACCAACGCTTCAAAGCCCAGACCTACATAAAATACACAAATGCTTTCTGGACAAAATGAATCTTGTCCGTTTTCTTTGGGTTTCAGTGGGAACAATAAAGATTGGGCTATAAAAGGTTGGCAAAGAGGATTATTCTTTTTCTTTCTATTAAACATAGAGGCTTCAAAAGAACAGCTCAGAAAGTCAAATAATTGTACCCACCATTCCTCACCCATCCATCTCCCTGCTGACCTGGTCTGTGAAATCCCCTTTAAAAACTTGACTAGCTCTCACTTGCCCATTGCAAATGCGGTATTGTTAAATGTTCCCATCTATAATTCCATGAGGGAGGCTGCTATAAAGCAAACTCCTTCCATTTCAACGGAGAATCTCGTCGGGGAATAGCTCTTTGGGGTGGGAGTGGTGGGGTGCCTCTAATTTTTAAAGCTTTGTAATCTCTTGTTGGAAAGGAAGCTGCTTGGAAACCAGAAATGGGCTGTGAATAGAGTTATAGCCACAAGCTCTTGCAATCCAAAGGGGCCGGTGGGGGAGGACATGGAGGGTAAGATTTAGGAAGCCATTTTTGATCTTTATGACAATTTCTTGATTTTGTCGGTTTGGAAGACACATCTAATATTTTTTAGCTAAGCTGTAAACACAAAGTGTCAGACCTGAAGCTGACCTAATTTGTTTGGTTTCAGACCATAGCGTCCTCAGAAAATTCCTGTCAGCCATTTTGAAGGGCACAGAATGGCTCCTACATGCCAAGGGATAGAGAGAAATTGCTATTTAAGGATTTTTTTTTAAGATAGGGTCTCACTTTTTCACTCAGGCTGGAGTGCAGTGGTGTGATCACAGCTCACTGTAACCTCGAAATCCTGGGCTCAAGCGATCCTTCTACTTCAGCCTCCTGAGCAGCTGGGACCGTAGGTGGGCACCGTCATGCCTGATTAATTTTTTATTTTTCTTTGTAGATACAGGCTCTTACTATGTTGCCTTGGCTAGTCTTGGAAACTCCTGGGCTCAAAGAATCCTCCAGCCTTGGCCTCCCAAAGTGCTGGGATTACAGGCGTGATCCCACCATCGTACCCACCATTACTCACCCATCCATCTGCCTGCTGACCTGGTCTGTGAAATCCCCTTTAAAAACCATGCCGGCCTATTTAGAGATTTTTAAATTTGGAGTTGAACATTTTGTTTTTGTTTTTGTTTTTTTTTAAGACAGAGGCTCACTCTGTCGACCAGGCTGGAGAGCAGTGGTGTGATCTCGGCTCACTGTAACGTCTACCTCCCAGGTTCAAGCGATTCTCCTGCTTCAGCCACCTGGGTAGCTAGGACTACAGGTGCATGCCACCACACCTGACTATTTTTTTTTTAGTTTTAGTAGAGACGGGGTTTCACCATGTTAGCCAGAATGGTCTGGATCTCCTGACTTCCCACCTTGGCCTCCCAAAGTGCTGGGATTACAGGCGTGAACCACCATGCCCAGCCATGGAGTTCAACATTTTATAGCAGCATTCAAGCCTGGAATAGTTTCAATTAAGAAAGAAAAGAATAGAAATCTAATCTTCTAACTGGCCAACCATCTAAAATTCAGTGTAGAATGATCGACAAAGGAAGACAGTATTGAGTTGCTGGGTCCTCTCTATGGGGTCAGAAAAGAGGCCTGGTTTGCCTGGCTCTGCATGTTTTCCCCATAGAGTCCTTCAAACACACCGTCTTTCTCCACCAACTTTGACTCTGGGTCATCATCTCGCTCTCCAATCACCATTCCTTCTCTTTGAAGGTTAAACAAAAATGCAGGCTAGGTGTGGTGGCTCACACCTGTAATCCCAGAATTTTGGGAAGCCAAGATGGGTGGATCACCCAGGGTCAGCAGTTCAAGACCAGCCTGGCCAATGTGGCAAAACACCATCTCTACTAAAAATACAAAAAAAAAAAAAAAAAAAAAGAAAATTAAGCCTGGTGTGGTGGCACACTCCTGTAGTCCCAACTACTCGGGAGGCTGAGGCAGGAGAATCACTTGAACCTGGGAGGCAGAGGTAGCAGTGAGCCAAGATGGCATCATTACACGCCAGCCTGGGTGACAGAGCGAGACTCCATCTCAAAAAAAATAATAATAATAATTCAGAGGGAACATACAATAAGCCACATTTAATGGAGTTCTGAATTATGTAAATTTGAAAAATTGCAGTCTAAAAAATTAATAAGGTCTCACTTTATTTGTAATATTCAAGATAATGTAAGATTTTACATTTGTTCCTATGAGAAATTAATCAGAATTTCACAAAGTCTTTAGGAATACATCTCTCATGTAAAGTGTAACTACTTTGTAGTCAGAAGTGGCTTGTGGCAATATCATGATTAGGCTGGGGTAGGGGTTAGGGTGCTGCCACTTAGTTCTACCTTCAGTGATAAGAAGAGTAGACAGCCAGCCTCGGCAACATAGCAAAAACCTGTCTCTTCTAAAATACAAAAAAAACAAAGAGAGAGAGAGAGAAAAACTATTCGCTGAGCATGGTAGCACCTGCCTGTAGTCTCAGCTATTCGGGAGGTTGAGGTGGGAGAATTGCTTGAGCCCGGGAGGCCATGATCACACTGCTGCACTCCAGCCTGGGCAACAGAGGGAGACCTTGTCTTTAAAAAAAAAAAAAAAAAAGAAACGAAACGAAAAAGAAAGAATGGTGGACAGCATCTCTCTGGGAAGATTCTCTGTGGCCACAGTGGGACTGGGCTGATATGTCAGAATCAACGGAATATTTGAACTAGAAAGTATTATGATACCTTCAAGTTCCACTTCTGGATTTTACCAGGGGAGAAATAATGGCCCAAGAGAAAAAGAATCCAGATCATGAAACTGCCATGTCATAAGCAAATGGCAAAGTAGTCCTTAAACCCAGGACTTTTGATTCTTGCTCTAGCTGCCTGTCCTCTGGGCCACCAAGCTGCCCTGTTGTAAGTAATGTCACTTCTGGAGCCAGCCAGTTGGGTCTCAGGTGTGTGTGATGAGACCCCACATCTGAAGGACAGCCACAAAACAGTTGCAGGTGGCTGGGCCACCTTAGCTCAGCCTATCCACGAGGGGGATGGCCTTCAGCTGTTTCAGGGCATGCAAAACAGCACTGGGTCATCCCTAGAGTGAGGAAACCCCTCTCCCCTCCCCCTCCTCCCTCTACTCTAGCTTCTGCAGGCCGAGTGGCCATTGTCATTAGATTTTTTGCCCTGTAGTACTGTAGGCCCTGACCTGCCCACCTACTGGGCAACAGGCTGCCGGAAGGCGAGGGGCAGCCCTTGTGCCTTGCCTCACATGAGCTGCTCTCATGCAGTCTTCCAGAGAAGATGAAGTTAGCCTTCCACCCGAATCCTTTCAGGAGCGAGGCAGGCAGATGGCAGCAAGAAAGCTATAGACACACACATACATGCAAACACACGTAAATCAATATAGCCAGAGTGCTTTTAGTCTATAAAGATGTTCAGTAAAAGTTTAATGAGTGAAGAAGTGACCAAAATACCATGTATTATTAGTATATCTAGGCTTAGACAATGTCTTATGGTATGTAAATCATACCTCAAAAAAAAAAAGGTGCTGAGGAGGCCGAGGCAGGAGGATTGCTTGAGCCCAGGAGTTCCGGGCTGCAGTGAGCTACGATCGTACCACTGCAGTCTAGGCTGGGAGACAGAGCAAGACCCTGGTTCTAACAAAAGAAAAAGAAAAGAAAATGTCAGCTAGGTACAATGGAACCTTCACTCACCAGAGGAAGCCCTTGGAAAGTTTTGTTCGAGAGAATATTATAACAATATGTAAATATAGGTAGGATATTTAAAGAAAAGCTGGGCTGGGCGTGGTGGCTAACACCTGTAATCCCAGCACTTTGGGAGGCTGAGGCAGGTGGATCATGAGGTCAAGAGATTGAGACCATCCTGGCCAATATGGTGAAACCCCGTCTCTATTAAAAATACAAAAATTAGCCGGGCATGGTGGCGTGCACCTATAGTCCCAGCTTCCCAGCTACTCGGGAGGCTGAGGCAGGAGAATCGCTTGAAGCCAGGAGGTGAAGGTTGCAATGAACCGAGGTCGTGCCACTGTACTCCAGCCAGGTGACAGAGAGAGACTCGTCTCAAAAAAAAAAAAGAAAGAAAAGAAAAGAAAAGAAAAAAAGCTGTAGTGAATTATTTGGAATTGTGAGGACTCTTCTCATTTACTTGTTTTCCTGTGTGTGAATTTTCATTTATTGGGTTTTTGTAGAATCAACAGATATATTAACTTTTCAAAAAGACAGATGTGCCCAGATTTTCCTGTCGGTCGTTCACCAATGGATGAGATCCCGAAGAGTAGGCAGGATTGATCATCAGGTTTTGGAAAGGTTTCCTTTTAAGGGCTTTTTAATGAAGCTCATTCTAACTGAGATTCCCACCGCCCCACTGCCCTGGCATCCCATTAATGGCAAGGAGAGGCAGATAAATGCCTCTTCATGCCAATAAATCAATGGCATCTCTGATTCTCTGCTGAGACTGTCCCGGACCATGGTGATCATAAGGACAGTGACCCACTGATCCTAGGCCTTGGCAGGCAAACTAGCCTCTACTAGTGACTAGACTAGACTAGCTGGGGAGAGAAGACTAAAACCAATGAGAGAAAAACAAGCAGTTTTCCTGTTAGTGAAGAGGCCATGTTTTAATCATACATTTCATCGTCAGAAGTATCATCAGAGACAGAAATAAATTGCAGAGCATAGCCGTGCATTAATTCATTTTAAATGCATTTCTGAGCAAGCACGATTGTGTGCCAGGGGCTGCCCTGCCATAGGTCACTGTTAGTGTCTCAAAGAACTCACACATTTCTAGAGGAGAAGGATATGCCTGACTGGTAAAGAGATACGAGGGGTGGTAACTGTTAACAAGCAGAGCTTGTTTTATGTGCTGTTTCGGTGCATTAGGTCAGCTAATCCTGTGGCACTTCTATTAATGTCCCCATTTGACAGGTGGGGAATTCAGCCCTGGGGCCAGCCTTTGGCCCCAGTCAGCCTGCCCTCCCTCCCCCAACCGTCAACCGCATTGCCTATATTCAGCACCCCAGGAGCCCAGAGATGGGAGTCTCCCTCATACTTGCCACGGACTTGGAGGGAGGAGTTGAGGTTTGTTTGTCTCATCGAGAAGGGAGTTACCAAAGGGCAGATCTTGTGGTGGGAATAGGATTTTCTGCCCCAGAAAACCAGGAAACACCAGCTGTGACTCTAGGTAACCCCTACTCCATCCCTGAACCTGGCTTCCCACCCTCAGGCTGGCTCTGGGATGAAGAGGCCGGGGTAGGGGGCATGGTCCTTGGCACCCTAACTGGTAGCCCACCCCCTCCTCCAGGCCAAGTCCTCACCTGCCCCCTTGGTTCCTGCTCCAGGCAGACCCTGTTGCCACCTGCTCAGATGTGCCATCCTTCCATGTCCCAAGGAGCTGGCTCCTAAAGAATGTGTTCAGTGACGTTTGTAACAAAGGCACTCTTCCCCAAACTATGTTCAGCAGGATGTTAATACTACACTACGAAAAGAAGGAATGGGCATTTGGGAAGCGCTAGTTGAAGTACACTGAAGAAGGGTTTTGTTTGTTGTTGTTAAAGTGCAAGAATTTCCAAACCTCTGTCTGCAATTGTGCGTTATAGGTTCCTGGGGGGAAGGGAGGAAGATATGGTTACGTAATACAATGCAAATTAATTTCACCCCCTCTTGGCATCTGGTTTTTCAGGGAAAACCTATTAAGTGACCTGCAGAATACAGAGTGAGGGCTCTAAGAGGAAGTTATTCTTATAGGATGAGGCTGGAGGATTAAAGGAAAGCATCTTGGGAGGTAGGATTTGAATGGATAGGACTTAATGCAAAAGGAGGAGGAGGAAACTTTGCAATCTAGGGCATGGCCACAGCCTATGACAAATGCCCCAGGGGGACCTCCTAAACTCTGTTCATTCTGAATACCTGTGGGAGCAGACACAAGCTGCTGCCCCTCCTGCGTGGTAAGGCTGACGTAGCTGTGCCAGTTTCCTGAGACTTGCCAGCAGGATGAAGTTCCAGGTTTTAACCCCAGTAGCTAGCCTCATAATGATTCCTTCCCTCTCCTGCCTCACTTCCCACGTTCCCCATGCTCTTCTGTATGCGTTTCCTAGGGCTGCCTTCAGAAAGTGCCACAAACTGAGTGGCTTAAGAAGCAAAACTTTATTGGCTCACAGTTCTGAAGGCTAGAAGTCCAGAGTCAAGGTGTCCACAGGGTTGGTTCCTTCTGAGGGCTGAGCGAGAGAATCTGTCCTATGCTGGCAATCTTTGGTGTTCCTTGGTTTGTAGATGCATCACCCCAATCTCTGCCTTCATCTTCATTCATGCTACATTCTCCCTGTGTGTGCATGGCTCTGTGTCCAATTCCCCCCCTGCCGCCTTTTTTTTGAGATGGAGTCTCGCTCCGTCGCCCAGGCTGGAGTGCAGTGATACAATCTCAGCTCACTACAACCTCCCCCTCCCAGGTTGAAGCAATTCTCTTGCCTCAACCTTTTGAGTATCTGGGATTACAGGCATGAGCCACCATGCCCGGCTAATTTTTGTATTTTTAGTAGAGACGAGGTTTCACCATGTTGGTCAGGCTGGTCTCGGACTCCTGATATCATGATCCACCCATTTTGGCCTCCCAAAGTGCTGAGATTACAGGCATGAGCCACCACACCCAATCCCAATTTTTCCCTTCTTATAAGGACACCAGTCATATTGGATTAGGGCCCACCCTACTGACCTCATCTTAACTTGATTATCTGAAAGCACCCTATTTCCAAATAAGGTCACATTCCGCAGGGGTTAGGACTTCAATATCTTTTGCGGGGGCATAGTTCAACCCATAACACCTACCGACGGTTTCTGGAATCATCTCTCAAAATAAACTATCTGTATTCTAATCTTTGTTTCAGGGTTAGCTTCTAGCAGAACTCAATGTAAGACACCTTTTTAAAGATGGTACCTCAGAGGTACAGAGAGATTGTGAAGGCTCTCCCTAGCACACTGTAACAGGTCTCTTGAAAAAATCCTGATTTGAGTCAACATTGTAATTTCTTACTTAAATCTAAGAATATGCCTCCCAGCTTCTTCCAAGACTATCTGGGGGAGTTGTTTCCAGTATAGCTCAATTTATTTATTTTGAACGCTGATGGCTGTTCACCACATTGTGGCTCACTGGGTGTTGAGGGCTCGTTCACATGCAATAAATGCACAGGGCTTTGCCATTATGCATCGTTAGGGAAGAACACTTCCAGCATGCTGCATGGGCATTCTCTTCCAGCCTGGTTGCCTATCAAGCACCTGCTGAGATGACTGGCTCAGATGGAGATTGTGGGGTTGCTGAGCCAGCTCAGTCCCCTCCTTATCTCCGGAAGATGGAATAAATGTGTGTCAGAAGGGAGGGTGCCTCCCATCTCGGGAGCACCGGGGTTGCCCTTCAGAAAAACATCGCCAGCACATTTTGTAGTCTTGAAATGAATCGGAGTGGCAATTAGAGCGGCAGAACTTGTTCTGGATTTTAGACAATTCTACCTGCGTCCTCCTCCAGCTCTGACATCTTGGCTTCACATACAGTGGTCTGAACTGGCAGATGGACCCTGACAGGAAGAGAGGCCAAGGCGGTAGCTGTGGCTGGCCCCTCCGCCTTCTGGTCTCCTTGGCTGGTGAGGGAAGAACAGACGCAGATGTGTTTCCAGGTCACAGCTGCCAGGGCTTCACCTGTGGGGTGGGTGACTCCAGTTCTGTTTGGAGTCAAGAAATGCGGCAAATATGTTCTCCTTGAGAGAGACACTAGGGATTGACCATTTCTTTCTGCAGCTTTCTGCAGTCAATAAGCATTTGAGAAACTGAAGTAGGATTCAGTCCTGACTTGCAAGGGTAGACTGTGTGCGTGTGTTTAAGAAAAAGTTAATTTTAGGAGACCTGCTTGTTTATAAAACAGATGTATAGGCCAGACAGATGTACAGGGATGACTTTGACTTTTTTTGCCATTGCAGGAAGGTGGGATGTGTATGACTGCTGGTTAAGAACAATAGGATCAGAAGTCAGATGGCTGGGTCCAAACATACCTCCATCTGTCTGTACCCCACAGTTTTCCATCTCTGTATTTGAAAAAGAAGCCTGTTTGTAAGCTTCTGCCCATCTCTGCCTGCTCTCATCCCATAGCACCAGGCTGACTTAGGCAGCCACACAGCTGGGGTAGTAAGATGGCCTCAGTGAGCAGATGGTATAAGGGCTGAACTTAAAAAAAATCACACACATCTCTTAGGGGGAATCCTCAAGACCAATAACCCTCTCACTAGAGTGAAATGGAAAACCAAATGTGATTCTCTGCCTGAGCAATAAAAGCACTTGTTGTTATTCTCTGATTCGCTCTCTTCATGGAGAGTTTAGTAATAGGAGTTTCTATTCTCAGAAACTCACAGCACATCATAATACGTAACTCATTTGTCCTCAAAATAATTCTGCTCTGCATAAAGGGGTGTGTGTGTAGGGGGTGGTAATTATAAGAAACCATGTGTGTTAGAATTGCTGTCAGCACTTAGAGATCATCAGAGGAAAGCTAGTAAACAACACATACGTGTACAGGCCACCTCTCTAATTCAAAGCAGAAGCACTGGTTGTAATCAAAGCACGGCATATTTTATTTTAAACTATGTTATAAATAACCTTTGAAACTGTGTTGATTGTGAAAGTAAAAATCCGGCATCCTGTTAAGGAAAGATGAAAACAGGCTGGAATTAAAGAGCAACATGAGTCTGGATAAAAGTGACAGGAATGACTGTAGGACAATAAAGCAATCGGTCATGTCAAGTTTTCGTCACATGGAGAATGGAAAGCTGCATCATAAATGCTCCCCCCTAATCATCCTGAGCATTCTCATTTTAGTGCGATGCATTGTCCTCTTGGAAGCAATAATCTCCTTTGGGTCATGAGTAAAATAAATTGGGTTCAAGGTTTCCATTTCATGATATAGAGAGTGTTTCTCCAGTGCAGCATAAGAAATAGAATATCACCCAGGAGAAGCTTTACATAGGCAGTGATAATGTGGAAAAATCTAATAAAGAGAACCCACGTGCCCCAGAGAGGAGAAGCCCTCTGTGTATGTGATTGTTGTCAGGTGACCAGTTAGAGCACACTTTGTAATTTTGCCAAATGCTTTCATGTAAATTACTTTATGAAAAATCCACAGCCCTCTGGGATGTGTGGGTATAGCCTCTATTACTGATGGAGGAACTCAAGCTTCAAGAAGGTAAGTGATTTGCTCAAGATTGGTTAACAGTAGAGCTGAGATTTGAATTCCATTCTTCTGGATCCAAGTCCAAGCTCTCCCTCTGCACAGTTACATGTGGGCAGGTCGTGCATGCATATCTGGGGCCTAGAGGAGTGGCGTGAGTAACCTTACAGGAAGGAATGCCCTGCACTAAAATTCGCACCTAAGCTTCCATTATTACACATACTTTTCATTTTCTCTTTGTTTTCCTCTTAGAGGTTAAATTTTCCATTTCTGATTTTAACCCAAAGAAAGGCCACTCTTGAATAAATTCCAGGGGCCACTCTTGAATAAAGAAAGCTGGAAAAAAATACACAGTGCCCACCATCTAGCTTAACAGGATGTGGACGCCTTCAGTCATGGCGAAATCTACACAGTTTAACCCTAGCAACAATTTCCCAGAAATAAAACAGCTGCTTTTTCTGATATTTGGCTAGTCCCCTGTTGGGTCAAGTCCCTCTTGATCGAATGCTTGGAGCAAGGTTTCTCCACCTCTGTGCTGAAACATTTGGGGCCAGATAATTCTCTGTGGTCATGGGCACCAGGAAGGCTGTGCTGTGCATTGTAGAATGTTTTACAGCATCCCTGACCTCTACCCATTAGATGACAGTAGCACTCCCCAAGTTGTGACAACTCAAAATCTCTTTAGACATTGCCAAATGTTTCTTGGGGGCAAAACTGCCCCTGGTTGAGAACCAGAGGATTGGAGTCATCATTTGCGTTGATCAGTCGCTCCATGATGATTGGGCCATGATGGACAATTCAAGCTGACTTTATTTTGCTCCTTAAGTTGACCAGAAGGCTGGCAATTGATCCATTGCTAAGCACTTTCCTAACACAAGCTGAAATGATGTCCACAGGAGCCCCATGTGAGCATGGCTTTGGACGGTTCTTCCCAAGGAGGACAGCCATAAACCATGGGAAGCAACCACTTGACTCTGGGTGTCCCTGATTTGCAAGTGCCATCTGCATTTCTAGATGGTAGGGTTGAGGGAGGTCAGTTTCAGCAGAAAGTGCACAGAGCATAGATTTATGAGGCAATCAGACCTAAATTACAGTTTTGGCTTTATCACTACTCAGCTATGTGATCTTGGGCAAGTTTCTTGGCCCCTCTGAAACTGTCTTCTTCTTTATAAAATGAAGATTACCTACCTTGCAGGGTTGTTGGGAGAATTAAAGACAATGTGTGTAATGGGCCCAGATGAAGCTAGCCACATAGCAGTACTGTAATAAATGCTTTCAAGTACTATAATTTTAAAAGAATGAATGACTGCATGGAAAGGTAGAAAGGCCAGAGTGCCTGAGGCATCTCCATGGAGGGTGCCAGTGGCCATGCCTGTCTGTGGCTGATCGCAAGACTCTTTTGATGGTCCCTGAAGCCTGTGATCATCTTCAGCTCCCTTGAGGCCCTCTTCACCTGGCCTCAGTCAATGTCCCTGCTCCTCTGACTCCTGAGGGACCTGAGCATTCCAGAATAGCTGTTAGGAAGATGTGGATTCATGTAGAAAGATGCCAAGGCCCCTGGGGTGTGAAAGACAACCAAAGTCTGTGAGCTGCAGTGATAGAAATGTGAGCAGATGGGCAGGATAGGAAGGCGGTTCTTGACCTGAGCAGCAACAGAAGCCACTGCCTTTGGCCAGGACTGGAGGAGACACAACAGAACAGGACTGGCAGAAGATGCCACAGCCCAGGTCCCCAAGACCACGCTATGGCACCATCAGAAATCCGCAGCACGATCTGTAGCAGGCACCAGGGGAGAAAGGTCTAGACCCTCAGTAAACTATGTGACCAGTCTAAGGTCAAGCTGTAAAGGAGGCTTTTTTGGCATCCTTTTACTTTTCCCTTGGGCATCATGAAATCTGTGCTTGGGAAAGAGCCTTGGAGAAGGCCAGGCGTGGTGGCTCACACCTGTAATCCCAGCACTTTGGAAGGCCAAGGCGGGTGGATCATGAGGTGAGGAGTTCAAGACCGGCCTAGCCAACATGGTGAAACCCCATCTCTACTAAAAATGCAAAAATTAGCTGGGCATGGGGGCAGGTGCCTGTAATTGCAGCTACTCAGGAGGCTGAAGCAGAGAATCGCTTGAACCCAGGAGGCAGAGGTTGCAGTGAGCCAAGATCATGCCACTGCACTCCAGCCTGGGTGACAGAGTGGGATTCTGTCTAAAAAGTAAAAAGAACCTTGGAGATCCCCTTTGCCTTGACTCCTTTACTTCACTGGCAGCCCTGAGAAAGGAGGTGGCAGGATCACAAAGCTGGTGGCTGAACCAGAAAGATGTTGGAGGTAAAATTCAGGTTATGGATGAGGTTGGGTTCCCCTTAAAGAGGGGTGTACTGAGTCTGTGCCGTTGAGAGTTTGTGGTTCTATCTCTGTAACCCAGGACTGACTCTCAGCCCAGTGCTCTTTCTGCTGTGCCAGGGTGCATCCTCATTCTATATCTTATTTTAACTCATACTGTTTCCAAATCAAATACCAACAACCTTTACAACCTTTACTTTCTTATTTATTTAATGCTGCCCCTGAAAGTAGTAATTTGCCTCTAAGAAAGGCTCCCCTGCCCTAAGATACTAAGGAAAATGAGAACTAGCGAAAGAGGACCTATAGTCAGCAATTTCACTGCATCCTATTTAAAATGAAATGGACTTTATTTTCTGCTTTGAGAGCCTAAAACACCACACTTTAAAAGATGATATTTTTCATATCTTACAAAGTCAACACATACTTGTTGTGGAAAATTTGGAAAAGGTAGGAAAGAACACAGAGAAGATAAAAATCATTTAGAAAAATCTTACCCCCCAAGACTCATTAGTATGTTGGTGACTGTCCTTCTAGGCTTGGATATGTGCATTTAATTTTGGCCACTGAGGCAGATGGATCACGAGGTCAGGAAATCCAGACCATCCTGGCCAACATGGTGACATTTTGTAACTGTTCTTTTTACTTAGCAATAAATCATGGCCATCTTTCCCCGTCATGAAATATGTCTCTGCATCAACTTTAGTGCCTGTAAAATGCCATAATTTATCTTACCACTGTCTTCTGTCGGACACTTAGATGTCTTCACGTTTTGATGCGTTATGAATACTGTCGCTGTGGACATTCCTGTGCATACATCTGTGCCCACATTTGTGGCTATTTCTTTGGAATGCATTCCTGGCAGTAGGGTTGCTAGGTCTCCCCTCACTGTCAGTGTCCCTGCTCTCCAGGGCCTGCCTTTTGTATCACCCGCCTCCCCGTAAAGATTCCTAAGTTACAGGTCTATCTCCTTCTGATGGAGATCTCATGGGTGACGTGGTGCACATCACCCACACCCTTGCCACCAGCCTGCTGTCTAACGATGGAGCTGATAACCATTTGGGAACAGTCCTCAAACTTCTAACCAACTCAGTCCCTGTTTAGACTTCTTGTCTTGTCTTGTCCCTGGTTGTGCCCCTTCTTCTTCCCAACTTTGGCCACTTCTCAGCCTCATGCAGGAGGCCCAGTTTGTTAGCTGGCCTTGCTAATTTCTCTCTTGGCCCAGCCAGTCAGAGATCATCTAGGTTCCTTCTTCCTACTCTCTGCCCTCTCTGTAGAGTCAGACCCTCCACAGGATGAAGAGCTTCAAGGCCAGAGAGATGCAAAAGCTCCTTGCTTCAGGATCCAGGGACAAGCGGTTGTTTTGAACAGATTCCCTCTCAGGAAGGTTCAAGTACTCACCCAAAGAGCAGGGGGCTGCAGGGCTCTCGTGATTCTTGCGTGGCCCCAGCAGAACCAAGCTGGTGCAGCAGTTAGACAATTGGTGGTGCCTTCAAAGTCATCTAGTCCAACCTCTTCCAACAGAACTCACACTCAACAGCTTCTTTGATGAATGGAAATCCAAACTTCTGAGAACACTTCTGATGAGCAAACTCCCTACCTACCTACCTGCCTACCTTCTGCTTTATTTCACAATTCTTGCCATGCAAAATGAACAAACATACAAAAACCACTACAAATGCTTCGTTCATTTATTTATTCAACCAATATTTATTATCTACTATGTACCAGGAACAGTCTAGGTGCTTTGAAAACAATCATGAACAAACTGAACAACAGCAACAACAAAATCCCAGATCCCGTAGAACTAACAATTAAAGACAGAGACAGGCAATAAATGAGGTAAATTGAAAAATATGGCCAGGCACAGTGGCTCACACCTTAATCCCAGCACTTTGGAAAGCTGAGGTGGGCAGATCACGAGGTCAGGAGATCGAGACCATCCTGGCTAACACAGTGAAACCCCGTCTCTACTGAAAATACAAAAAATTAGCCAGGTGTGGTGGCAGGTGCCTGTAGTCCCAGCTACTTGGGAGGCTGAGGCAGGAGAATCGCTTGAACTTGGGAGGCGGAGGTTGCAGTGAGCCGAGATCGCGCCACTGCACTCCAGCTTGGGCGACAGAGCGAGACTCCATCTCAAAAAGAAAAGAAAATTATATAGATAGTTGTGATACATGCTAAGAAGAAAAATAATACAGGTAAGGTGCATAGAAAGTGTCAGGGTGGTGGCGTGGGGATATAGGTTTGGGTAGGGTATGCAGGGATGTGCTCGCTAAGACGGTGGCAAGCCTTCCTTCGAGTCAAGCCCAGAAGGAAGTGAGTGGGCAAGCCAAGTGGGAACCTGGGAGAAGGTAGAGGGGGCAGTGCAGACTGGCAGGTTCCTGGAACTGCAAAGAGGTGGTATAAGTAAGGGGAAGGCCAGTAGGAGGTAAGGTCAGACATACTGAGTTCTGGGGGGATGGGGAGCGAGTGACAGTAGCAAATAGGCTTGAAGGACAGTTTGCTCTAAGTGAGATGGCGGTCAAGGGCTTGGAGCAGAAAAGATACGTGATCATGTGTTTCAGCAGGATCATTCTAGCAGCTGGGCAAGGAATGTGCTGAGGGGGGAATAGGGGCAGACGTAATCTACCTGTAATCCCAGTTGCTTGGGGGGACTGAGGCAGGAGAATTGCTTGAACCCAGGAGGTGGAGGTTGCAGTAAGCTGAGATTGCGCCACTGCACTCTAGCCTGGGCAACAGAGGGAGACTCTGTCTGGAAAAAAAAAAAAATTAAGGAAAATAGGGCAAAATGAGGGGGTGGAGATAGGCAGGGAAAATTTGAGGGTGACAACTGGAATAACTTCAACAGAAAAGTAGAACGAGAAGCATACACCCCAAAAATATTCAGCCCCTTTTCCTGCCTCCCCTTCCTCTTTGCCTCCAGAAGACTCCATGGTAGCTCCTGGAATGATGTCTTTTATAACTGTGGGGCATGTTCCTCCAGGCTGACACCTGCCGGGGGTCCCTGAAAACAGTGTGGGCTCAGCCTCCCTCCCACACACCCACCCCGGGAGGCATCCCTTTGAGATAGATCTGAGTGGTTTCCCACCTCCTTCTAGGGGTGAACTGTCAGTTCAAAAAGGAGGTTTAGGGGGATGGGATGTCCCCTACCTGGGGCTAATGGGGGGCTGGGGAGGTTGTTTATGAATTGAAGCTGAAGACAACAGCCTACGTGACCAGAAAGGAAAATTCCCCTCCCTGCGAGGTAAGAGGCTTCACAGAAGCTCACCAGCCTGTTGTTTTCTTCTTTCTTCTTTTTTTTTCCTTTGTGCACACATAAGCTTCTAAATTTTGCAAACTGTTGCCTACCCTTGTCTCTGAAAGCAGTGGAAAATATTGGACTAACAAAAGTAAGTAACAGCCAGTGGGAGAAGAATAGAGATGCGAGGGCTCGTGGTCTACTTGGCGCCTCAGGGGTTAAGCCTTTCTGTTGGGGACACAGCCTAACAGCAACCGCTGCGCCTTCTGACCTCTTCTAGCGCCTCCTGGTCCCTCACACCTGTGAACTGTGAGCAGGCTCCAATACTGACAACACAGTCTTACGCCTGAGATAATTTTCATAGCATAGGCTTCTAATTTTTCCTCCAGGTTGTTTTTTTTTGGCCTGGTAAAATACACATAACATAAAATCTACCCTCTTAGCCATGTTTAAGTGCACGATTGAGTGGTATTAAGTACACTCACATTATTGTGCAACCATCACCACCATTGGTCTCTAGAATTCATCTTGCGAAACTGAAACTCTGTACCCATTAAACCGTAACTCCCCATTCCCCCTCCTCCCAGCCCCTGGCAACCACCATTCTACCTGTGTCTCTATGATTTTAACTTCTTTAAGTAACTCATATAAGTGAAGTCATACCATATTTGTCCCTTTGTGTCTAGCTTATTTCACTTAGCGTAATGCCTGCAAGTCTCATCCATGTTGTAGCATGTGTCCGAATTTCCTTCCTTTTCAAGGCTGAAAAGTATTTCACTGTACGTGTCTGCTGCATTTTGCTCATCCATCCATCTGTCCACGGGCGCTTAGTCGCTTCCACCTTTTAGTGATGGTAAACAGTGTTGCTCTAAACATGGGTGCACAAATATCTCTTAAAGACCCTGCTTTCAATTCTTTTGAGTATATACGCAGAAGTAGAATTGCTGGATCATATGGTAGTTCCATTTTTACCTTTCTGAGGGACCACCAAACTGTTTTCCACAGCAGCTGTACCATTTTACCTTTCTACCCACAAGGCAGCACGGCGGTCCAATTTTTCCACATCCTCACCAACACTTGTGATTTTCTGTTTTTTTTTAAACTAGTAGCCATTCTAATGGGCATGGGGTGATCTAAATTTTTTTAAGACAGGCAAGACATGCCAAAACTAGGATTTCAAAAATTGTGAATATAGAATAAAATAGACTAAATGTGACAAATTAACAAACTAATTTTAGAACTGCTTATATAAATTCTTTCAAAGATAATTGATAATTTCTTTCTTTCTTTCTTTGTTTTTTTGAGATGGAGTCTTGCTTTGTAACCCAGACTAGAGTGTAGTGGTGTGATCTCAGCTCACTGCAACCTCAACCTCCCGGGTTCAAATGATTCTCCTGCCTCAGCCTCCCGAGTAGGTGGATTAGCACTACCATCATGCCCTGCTAATTTTTTTAAGTTTTTGTTAGAGACGAAGGTTTACCATATTGGCCAGGCTGGTCTTGAACTCCTGACCTCAAGTGACCTGCCTGCCTCAGCCTCCCAAAGTGCTGGGATTACAGGCGTAAGCCACCGCGCCCGACCTTCAAAGATACTTTCTAAAGGAAGAAGGGAGATAGAGAGAGGGGAAGGTAGAAAGAATGAGAGAAGAAAAACTAAGGAAGATGAGGCAAGATGGCAGGGAAGGTGGAGAAGCTTTGCAGGCAGCGTCTGAAACAGTGTTTTTGGAAATGTGAGGCCAGGCCCCGCGCCTTCCTAATAAACCTGAGCCTCCTGCCGCTGTAGGTCGCGGATGCATGGATTTGCTTGGGGACGTTGGTTGCTTTCACAAGGAGGCTCTGCGCTAGCAGGGACACAAAGATGAGCGCGCCACAGTTCCCAGTTTGGGCCAGAAGGTCAAAAAAGGGGTGGGGTGGGGGCACAGGCAGCTAAACTGGCTCTGCCTCCTGGGGCCAAAGGTCAGCTTCCTCCCTGGGCCTGGCTGCCCAGAAAGCTCGGCGCGGGGCACAGGTCAGAGGCCGAACTGGGTGGTATTCAATCTTTGGTTTAATGCATTTTAAAAACTGCTTTTGAAGGCGCAAATGCATCACAGTTCTTTCATTTCAGGGAAACCGCCTGTGAGAAGGGGGAGGTGGGGGAAAACGTTGGGCCCAGGATGGGGCTGCCCTGGGCTTTTGTCTAACAAAGCCGCAGCTCCTCAGCAGCGGGGCTCTTGCCCTTTGAAAACCAATCGGGCAGAACCCTTCAGCCTCCTTTCTGAGAGCCAGTCACATCACATTTTACAGATCTCAGAAAACAGAGCCAAGTCCCTGCGCTCTGTCACTCCGGGTTTGCGTCCCCACGTCTCCGATACCCTGTTTTTCTGAGCAAACAGCTTCTAGGTGAACAACGGTATTTTGCTTCTCTCATCACTGAATAGGGTCAAACTTCCCATGGAATTCCACTACCAAACCAGCTGAATAGAGAGAAATCTGAGAGACCACTAAACAGACAGGGCATTGCTGCTGTCTCAATGGGAGTGTCACCTACTAACAAAGCAGTCAGGAAAGCTTTAATTAACCCTGGTTCAGACACAAAAGCCCCCAGTAACATTTCATCCTATTTGAATAAACATTTTCAAAGAAGGTGATGTGGGGAATACTTTTACTTTTGCTATTGGAGTGCTAATTTAATATCATATATGGTTTAAATGATCATATAAGAACCTATAAACGCAGAGTTTGGGGCGGGGAAGGAGGGGTTGGGATCCTTCTAGGAACTCTCCTTTATCTCTTTAGTTTTTATTCCACCGTGACACATCCCTCTTGGGAAAATCCTGCCCCGGATTTTTATTAGTCTTTTGTCTGCTGTCGGGTATTAAAACCTCACAGATCCATTATGTGCTTCTCGGTGCTGCCTTTCAAGTTGCCTTGCCACAAGGTGTGGACTAATGAATCAAATGGCAGGGGAAACAGCTGCCCTCGGCCCTCTCAGAAGAGGCCCCGGCCCACAGCCATCCTTCAGAAAACCCTCCTGGCAGGCCCTCCCTGTGCTCAGCACACTCTCGCTTCCGAGTTTTTATTCAGAGCTGCCTGAGCTACAAGAACATCCTCACATACGTGGCATGAAAACACACATGCACGTGCAAAAGGGGAAATACTGGTTTGGCTCCATCGGAGAGGATACTTTTTCAAAACGCTCTCAGTATTGTCAGTATGTCAACTGCTAAAGATTCCCTGCTTGACAAAGATTTAATCAGTCTTCTGAAACTTCTTGTAGGCCCATCTGTGTACTTTCTTGTAAAATCCAGGTTTAGCAAAGAACTCTACCAAGTTGGTGGAGCACGACCCTCAACCCTCAGTATCTGGTCCTGCTATGTCTGATCAGGGTCCTCATCCTTCTCCATCCCGCAGGTGAGGTCTGATCCTGCTGGTCTGTCTACAGCTGGAGTCCTGTTAGGTTGGTTTAGCCAAAATCCCCTCACTCATGATGTTTTCTTTGGTAATTTTCTTTTGTTGTTGTTGTTTTGTTTTGTTTTGTTTTTGTTTTTTTTTTGAGACGGAGTCTCACCCTGTCGCCCAGGCTGGAGTGCAATGGTGCGATCTCAGCTCACTGCAACCTCTGCCTCCTGGGTTCAAGTGATTCTTCTACCTCAGCCTCCTGAGTAGCCGGGATTACAGATGTGTACCACTATGCCTGACTAATGTTTTGTATCTTTAGTAGAGACGGGGTTTCACCATGTTGGCCAGGCTGGTCTCGAACTCCTGAGCTCATGATCTGCCCACCTTGGCTTCCCAAAGTGTTGGGATTACAGGTGTGAGCCACGGCGCCTGGCCTCCTTTTGATAATTTTCTATCCACTGACCCCCTGCCCTGCTCCTTGGCATAAATGCCCACTTGTTGAGCCCAATCTCTCTGCACCACCGCAAGACCCCATTGCAGTCATCCCTATACCTGTCATGATAGTTTTGAATGAAGTCTGCCTCACTGTGCTTTAACAGGTATCGTTGACTTATTTTTCTTAACACATCTTAGCAGTAAAATTTATCTTTAAAATTTTCTTAGCATGTATGATCATAATCCTTATAGCTGTATCCTGATTTCCACTTTACAGAGTACTCATATTATCAACTCATTTGAGCCTCTTAACAAACCTTTTGGGGTAGCAATTGTTATTTCCATTTGACAGCTGGAGAAACTGAGGTTGAATGAGTTCCTCAAGGGAACCCAGCTAAGAAGTAGTATTGTGGGGACTGGCACACAGTGGCTCATGCTTGCAATCCCAGCTGAGTGGGGAAGATTGCTTGAGGCCACAAGTTCGATACTGACCTGGGTAACATAGTGAGAGCCCCATCTCTACAAAAAAATTTTAAAAATAAATTGGTCAGATGTGGTGGTACATACTTGTAATCCCAGCTACTCAGGAGGCTGAGGCAAGGATTGACACTGTCTGCGCCCAAGAGTTTGAGGCTGCAGTGCACAGTGATCATGTGCCACTGCACTCCAGCCTGGACAACAGAGTGAGACCCTGTCTCAGAAAAAAAACAGCAAAGTAGTATGCTGGGACTAGGACCCACAGCTTCTCACTGCTAGCCTGGTGCTCGTTCTGTTTGGCCATGATGCTGTGTCATGAAATGGCATTCGATAAGTACTGTTGGAATGTGGGGTGTGCCTGCCTCATAGACTGAAGATCGGAGCCCACTTTGGTCAATGCCTCCAGTAAAGTTATGTGGTTTGAGCACTGGATGGAGGTGCCAGGCTGAGGCTGCCAGTGGGTCCTGGGACCTGCCTGTACCTGCTTCCTGGCAGTGTGGCTCTAGGGTCACCCACTTGGAGGAAGGGGCATCAGCTGGCCTGCACCTGCCTGCCATGGAGCTGCCTTTCTTTTTTCTCTTTCTTTCCTTTTCTTTTTTTTTTTGAAATGGAGTCTCATTCTGGCACCCAGGCTGAAGTGCAGTGGCATGATCTCGGCTCACTGCAACATCCGCCTCCCAGGGTTCAAGTGACTCTCCTGCCTCAGCCTCCTGAGTAGCTGGGATTACAGGTGCCCACCACCATGCCCACTAAAAATACAAACAAACAAACAAACAAACAAAAAACAAAATGTTTGTATTTTTAGTAGAGACGGGGTTTCACCATGTTGTCCAGGCTGGTCTCAAACTCCTAACCTCAGGTGATCCACCCACCTTGGCCTCCTGAAGTGCTGGGATGACACAAGTGTGAGCCACCAAGCCTGGCCAGAGCTGCCTTTCTAACTGACACATAGGAACCAGAGCAGCTTGCAGTGGCCCACATGAGTGGCCAGAGCTCCTTCACAGGAATTGCAGGGGGGTTCTGTGCTGACCCCTCAGCAGGCAGCAAGCCCCACAAGCCAAGAGAGAAAGGATGTGGTAGCAGAAACTGGCCTCTGGAAGTGTGGGAAATAGATCCACCTGCCGTCCTTGGCATGCCTGCCCAATCATGCTATCTGCAAGCTTGAGGCGGGCGCTGGACCGGGGGCTGGGCCTGAGGACATCTGGCCTCTAGTCCTAGTTCTGCCGCTGACACTCTTTGGTTTTATTTGTATTTTTCAGTTTACAGAGTATTTTCACATAAGCAATCTCGGCTGATCTCCACCACAACACTCCCAAGTTGTCTCGTCTCTGGAGTTTTTTGCATTTCTCTGAGAGGTTAGGTGACCTGCTCATGTCCCACAGCACTTCCTCTCCCCCAAGGCCAGGGCACTTTCCCCCTGAGTTGCCTCTCTCTGGCTGTGGTGATTGGGGGCAGGTCTTGTGTCCCTTCTGAATTTAACTTCTCATTTAAAAATTGAGGGGGCTGGTGCGAGAACCAAACCGGTTTCTTGATCTTGCTGTGATGAAAACATGTTTTCTTTCCACTGACTTTTCCATGTTGCTAATTTCTTTGGCCTGACAATGCCGCCTCTCTTACTGTCTTGAGAGCAGCAGAGCTGAGGCCACCTGCCCCTCAGAGCATGGTGGTGTGTCCTTGCAGGGGTCAGAGTGGGTGTACATGGCGGTGGGGGCCATGGAAGGAGGCTTCCGGAAGGTGGCCCACAATGAATCTTCCCCCTCCCCTCCCCAGCCTCTGCTCACTTTCTTTCAGTTAATAACATGGTTGTTCAGCCTCCTTGGCAGCGCCATGATTTCTTTCCCCACCCTCAACAGCCACAGCCCTCCTGGCCTCTTCAGAGCTCAGCCAGAGGAGGCAGAGAGTAAAACTCCCATTGTTTTGGTGGGAAATAGTTAAGACGAATTATACCCACCAAAAGGGTCTGGTTGAATTTGGGGGCTGGTGGCAGGCCTGAAAGGAGGGATTCCTGAGCTTGTGCTCGTTAATTTACGCCCTGCTACCCTGGTGTTAACCACCTAGTAAGCCATGCTGGGGCACCCTCCCCACGGGAGCCTGGCGTGCCAGCCAGCATGCTGACACACGGAGGAGGAAGGCAGCTGCCCAATCTCAGGCAGCTCTTGGCGTTTCAGGAAGAGACAGGTGGGTGAATCAATCATTTTTCTGGGTCTCCCTCAATCCACACCCCAGACTGGGTTTTTGCCGCTCACTCCACCCACACACCACAGTCAAAGGTGGAGCTCCCCACCCAAAAACAAACGTCAGCTCTCCACGTTGTCCTTCTCCTTCTGCAATGCCAGGTAGTCAGGCCATCCCATTTATTCATTCACTCAACAAATATCTACTGGGCTCCCCAGACGCATTGCCAGGCCACAGCGGTACAGGGACAGAGCCGTGAGCAGGGCGTGCAGAGGTCTGTCTGCTCTTGGATGGGCTGAGTTTGCCGCTTTCCCAGCAAGCTCCCCTTTCATTTTCAAATGCCCCCTTAGGTCTTCAGATAGGCCCACAGAAGGTGGAAAAGACCCCAGGTGAGTGCGAGTTATAGCCAAGTGGAGGAGCCACGCCCTCTGCATCCATAGGGTGTGATGCGCCTGATCATCCCTCACAGGAGTGTGCATGGGGCTTAAAGGATTCAGGAGAGGGCCAGCATTTGCCCTGACTGTTATTTCCTGGGCTCCCCAGCTACCAAATGCCTGGGTTCTGCCAATGTTAGGCTTCTGCCTCCGGACAGTCTGGCAGCAGAGCAGCAGGGAATGAGCCCCTCCCTGGGCAGCCAAGGACCAAGCAGTCTCTCAGCCTCAGTCTCCTCAGCTGGAGGGTCATCCCGCCTAGTTTTTCCTCTGAGGGTGTGAGAAACAAGTGAACCTCTAAAAGCCCTTCTTAAACTCTAAATCATCCCACGAGAGGTAGGGCTTTCGTCCTGTCATGCAAGGTGGGGAGATGGCAGGTGGGGAAGGGGGCAAGTGTCCCCAGCATCACCCTTGGCCACTGACCGCCATCTTGGGGTCATCTGCAGGTGGCCCAGAAGCTCAGGCAGAAACGTCTTTCCTTCAGCACCCAGACCCTTGCTTGTTTTCCTAGGGTGGCAAAGGTAGCAGTTCGGGGGAGTGGGTTAATGTAGGACGTGGCTCTTAAAATGCTCCTGCCAGAGTGCTCTAGACCGTGTCTTCTCCTCTAGAAACTTGACCTTGGCCTCTGGGGTCCCCAAGGGGAAGGGAGCACAGAGGGAACTTCAGGGAGCTAGAGAAGCCCCTGCTGTCCTTGTGACTGAGATGGAGGAGCCCCCATAACCACAGTGAGCCTATGGGGAGGAGGAGGAAACAGAGAGAGGGGAAGATGGGCAGGGGACAGGCGGTGTCTGATGATTGGGGGTAAAGGAAGTGGTCTCTAAAAGGCCAAGTTACCCCCAGAGAAACAAGAAAGGAACAGAGGGAGGACTCAAGCCTCTGCCTGTGTGGGGCACAAGGCGTGAGGCTTGGGTGAGCTGTGGTCTCACCTGCGATTTTGTGTTCTCCACTCTGCCTCTGAACTCCACAGCCCCCGGCCCTGACTCCCACGGGGCACCAGCCGGGGGAGAGCAGTGGGACATTGCTGTGGGCAGTCTGGGCAGCCTCTGTTCAGGAAGCCTCCTGCTACCACTGCAGCCAGCCAAGTGGGCAAGCCATTTCTCCTGTTCCTCCGTAAGTGGCTGAGGTGATGTGTGCTGGGGAGGGCGTGGGGAGCGGCACCCCTTCTTGGACTCGGTGAATGCCCTGGAATCAGAGCTGGGGGGGCACTGCTGCAACGTGCTGTGAAGTGTAAAATCCTTTCATAGTCATTGTCATCGTCATCCCTGGGCACATTGTGCCACCTCCCAGAGCAGGTGCTGCCCTGCAGGTGATGCGGCCTTGCCATCTTATGGAAGAGCTCCTCTACCAACTAGCTGTGCGACCTCAGACAAGTAAGTTAATCTCTCTGAGCCTCTGACTCATCTATGAGATGGGGAGAATGTGGCCTATTTTCTGGGCCAGTTCTGAGGATTAAATGAAATAAACATTTATAACCAGTGTTAGGAATGTAGGGGATGACAGTAAATTCCAGCTCCCTTGAGGGAAAAAACAGCATGAATTTTTTAAAGAATATCAGAATCTTCAAGGTTGGTGGGAAAGCAGGGTAGGAAGGGGGAAGAGGCTATTTTTAGGATCTAGACAGCACAACTCTGAGAAGAGCCCTGATTTTCTTCCCTGGACACTGTGGTTGACCAACTGAAGGCATTAGAATATTGGTTAGCTCCTTTGCAGCTCAGTCTCTGTGGTTACTGGATCAGATTAGGCACCTCAGAGAGGGCCAAAACCGTGAGCCAAACAAGGGCTTACCCAGGCCTTCCCCCCTCCCCCACATTGTAGCTTTTCACCCATCCTTGAATAGACCTGGGCTCTGTCCTAATGGGCTGTGGTAGTCTGGGCCAGATAAACTACCCCCACCTCACTTCCCCTTCCCAGGATACGGGCAGCTCAAGGCCTCTCTCCCAGGTGAAGCGGCACACAGCCCTTTGGATCTATGTCCAGAAGGATTCCTTAAGCTCACTCCATGGTCCTCCACGGTGCTGGAGGCCTGGGGTCCCAGCCTCCCTTGAAGTTGTTGCTTCCATAGCAGCTGGGTTTCCCCCTGCTATGGAGTCACAATTCTCCACTCTTAGAGGTCAGCCCCTAGCTCCAGCCAGTAGGAGCTTTGCTTCTGGAGAGGCTGAGGGGGAAAAAGGAAGGGAGTGGCAACCAGTAGTGCAGAAATGTGTTTGGAGGAAAGGCGCTGATGATTGGGGGTAAAGGAAGTGGTCTCTAAAAGGCCAAGTTACCCCCAGAGAAACAAGAAAGGAACAGAGGGAGGACTCAAGCCTCTGCCTGTGTGGGGCACAAGGCGTGAGGCTTGGGTGAGCTGTGGTCTCACCTGCGATTTTGTGTTCTCCACTCTGCCTCTGAACTCCCACAGAGGCATAGGGCAGGTTCAAAACAAACCCAGGCAAAGCCCTGAAGAAGCTGCCCTGACTCTCAAGCAGCCTCCAGGCTGTTGGCGGGGAAGACCTGCCTTCTTTCTTGATCATCAGAATCTTGTGAGCACCTGGGGGAATTTATGGGCCTGGTAGCTTTAGGTTCAGAACGATCACTGAGAAAGGAGATGCCAGCTTGATCCCTTCATTCCAGAGCACCCAGGGATGGCGATATCTCCAGTGGGGTGGATTTGGGGGCTGAACCTGCTGTGCTTATGGTCATCCTCAGGCTGGAGAACTTTTTACAGTACCCAGAAGACCTCTCATTCATGCTTAGACAGTTCAGAGGTTGTGCCTCCTTCTAAGAGTTGTCCAGAGGGTAAAAAGAAAGGTCCCCAGGAAGTCTTGGTTGAGAGGCAGAGGAGGGAGTGGGTAGGTTCTTAGGCAGGGATCACGCACAGTAAAATATACAGGCAGGTCGTGCTGCAGAAGACCCCAGATCAACTTAGACAGAGGCCTAGAGTCCTACTCAGCACCCAACCTTGGGTTCCATTGCTACCTGCCCTGGGCCTCAGTGTGCCCCCCTTTGAAATGGGGCAAACAGGAAGCCCTGGCTACCCTCATAGGACTGAATACAGTGACAAGTATGGTCCTGTGACCCCCCCCAACCACTGCTTTTCCTGGAGGAAGTTGGGACAGTGGTGCCATTTGCAATGTGGCTCCATCTGCAGTATCACGCGCCATTCAACTCAATGAGCCCCTTGTGCTCACTGCGGGATTGTGTGATGAGCTTACTGCATCTGTCCTCAAGAAATGTACGGTTTAGAAAAGAAGTGAGACATTTCACACAAAATGATCAGAGCAGTCATTCTGAGTTTTTCTTTCTGCACACCTCCCCCCACGCCCCACATTGTAGATGGCACCAAAGTGTGTATCCCTCATGGGGTTGCGCAACGCACCCTCCCCCTGCTCCCAACTTTCTCCCCTGTGTCAAGAAAGCTTTTGGAAAGCAAATGAGTGAAAATGATTTTAATATAGGTATAGCTTTGACTTTACATGTTTTAACAGAAGTTAATTATTTCCAAGGTTTACTATTCTAACCACCATAAATGACACTTTTCTTTCAGTGCCACCTTTTATTTGTTTGTTTTTGAGAGGAAGTCTCTCTCTGTTGCCCAGGCTGGAGTGCAGTGGTGTGATCTCAGCTCACTGCAGCTTCCGCCTCTCAGGCTCAAGCGATCCTCCCACCTCAGCCTCCTGAGTAGCTGGGACCACACGCACACACCACCACACCCAGGTAATTTTTGTATTTTTTGTAGAGATGGGGTTTCACCATGTTGCCCAGGCTGATCTCAAACTCCTGGGCTCCAGTGATTTATCTACCTCAGCCTCCCAAAGTGCTGGGATTATAGGCGTGAGCCACCATGCCCAGCTCAGCACCTCTTCATGGATAATGGTTGAGAATCATATGTACTAGAAACTGAGTCTAAGACAATGTTATAATTGTGCTATATGTCAGCCTTGTTGTTTCACATGTAAATCTTCCATGTGAAAACGAGCTGTAGGTTAGAGTTTTATCGCATCACAAATGTCCCAAGAATGCACAATAAAAGCCAAGAAATTGTAGCTTGTCATGAATTAAATGAATTACTTGTAACCAAATAATTTCAAAAGCAAAATTATAAAAATACTTTCAACTGTGTGTATAGAAAACTAAATATATATTTTATGTGTAATGAGCATTTATCTTCACATTTGATTTAACGCAGGATGAGCTGAAGAGTTAAAAGTTTAAATGTCCTGCTTGAACCATCCTTCAAAATATGTCTCTATTTTCTTTAAAATCCCCTGAGCAGGATATCCCACAGTTGCTCATGCTCCACAGCCTGAAGTTTCAGGTTTAAGAAGTTAGAAAACAACCTTTCCGGGCTGGAAGAGATCTTGTTGGGAGCTGGAAGGCTCCTAGGCTGGATGAGCAGGAGGAGAGCTCTGGGGCTGTCAGGGGCAGGTCGGGGACAGGAGATGGTCTGGAGGGCTGAAGTAGCACCAGTCGCGTGCACGCCGCCTCAGTTTTTCTTGGTGTATTAACTGCTGTGGGCTCATCTCCGCTCCTTCTCCAGCCACATTAACCCTATTCTCTTCATTTTTATTCCACTTTCTAAGTGATTTCTTATTTTCATGGCCCTGCCGAGACCTCCACAGCTCTCTAAACCAAACACTGAAATGCTCAAAGTTAGAAAACTGTTTCTTTCACTCCAGGGCAAGATTGTGTCTCAGCTGTGGGGCTGCCCTGACTAATCACCTTTAACTCACAGGGCTACTATCCTTCCAGATGTACAGAATGTCAGCCTAATTGGTTCTTGGCCTATATTGGGACGGGGCATCAACCACATGCAGTGGCCATTGAGTAACAGTGATCCAGCTGGTGCAGTTTTGGATTCTGAGTTCCTTCTCAGCAGGAAGCTAGATGTTTTGGTTTGAGGCATAGGAGGCAAAGAGAAGTAGAAAATGTGGTTCTGCAGTCACGAAGCTTATGCCAGATGGGAGAGGCATGAAGCCGTAAAGAATGCAGTTGTACTAAATTATTTGGTGCAGGCAAAGAACTGGCATTTGCAGAAGCCCAGTGCCCCTGGAGCAACCTCAACCAATGGGTAGAATGTAGATTGGCAGGAGGAAGGGGCATTCCAGGTAAGGGCTCAGCGGCAGTCCACACAGGGAGAGGGTAGGTGTTAGTGAGTTCCCACAGGGGTGCACCTGGCTGCATGGAAGAGATATGGACCGGGGACGCAGGTGGAAAGTGAGGTGACCAGAATATGAGGCCTTAAAGCCACATGATGGGGGATGGAGGAAGGTCTGTGATGTGATGCAAAAACAAACCTGAACTCCTGGGGTGGTTTTTAAACAGGGGGAGGCATGATTGCCTCTGGGCCGTGGTGTGCGGCAGATGGAGGCAGATGTGTCATATCATGTAATTGCCACCATTGTGTGGTCACAGAATCGTGGTCGTGGGAACTAGATCAGCAGGTATATGAGGGCCTTCAATATAATTTGGACTGAACTCCTTTATAAAAAATTTCCTTTTAGTTTAGTTTTTATTACTAGTTAATCCCACTCCTCCCCAGTTTCAAAGTAATGCACACGTAATTTAGATAATTCTGAAAGTACAGAAAAGAATACAGAAACAATTTCTCATCCATATCCCCAGAGGAACCATAACCAGCATCACCTGTTTCCCTCCAGTCTGTGTTTTCATTTGCTAGTTTATTTACACAATTGAGATTAAACAATATGAATAACCCAACTGTCCGTTAGCTATGTGAGTTTGAATACTTTTAGTAGCAGGGTGGTTTATCTTTTTTGGTAACTAGGATCTCACTACATTTTTAGGTATGCCATGCCTTTTTAAATAGAGAGCACAATAAAAATGTTTTCCCATTATGAAGTAATATATGCTTATCTGGAAAATATGCAGTATTACAAACTGTAACACTTTAAATCACCCATAATCCAACTGTTCAGAAATTACCACTGTTAATATTTCGGGGTATTTTCTTCTAGTATTCTTCCAAAATAATGTGCATTTTAAAAACAAAATTGGAATCATACCATATGCAATTTGAATCTTGCTGCCTTTATTTATCAAATCATAGACGTTGCCATTTCTACCTAACATTTATTTATTGGGTACTAAGCCTAAGCCAAGCTGTTTAAGGCATTTTACCCATATTAACTAATTTAATCCTCACAGATAAGTGCAACTTTTTAATCTCACTTTCAGAGACAAGGTAAGAGGCACAGAAAGTGGGATTTGGAGCCAAATAATCTGACTCCAGGTCTGCGCTCCTATCACAGTACTGCCTTTCCAACTGGCCCTTCGTGAAGCTCTCCTCTGCCAATCTGACCCCGGGTTCCATTGGTCCTTCTCCCCCTCAAAGCCCTCCTACCAATCACACACGTACATAAGGCCAATTTCATTTCCACGAGACAGCCTTTCAAACAGGAAAGCAGCTTTAGAGTCCCCAAGTCTTTTCTAGGCTTAACATTCTTATCTCTGCTATTCTTCATGTCCCAAAGGCCCTTTGCCATGCTAGCTACTCAGGCAGGTCTGGTTCTTGTATGTCCCACTACCTGGGTAGCTAGAAATAAATGCATGGCTGTGGGGCAACCTGCCCAAGGAAGTCCAGGGCCGCCTCTCCATCTGTGTGAGAGCCATCAGACAGCTGTCAGTGTAGCCGGGGGTGCACTGGCTTTTCCATATAGCAGCTGTGCTGCAATGAACAGAGTGCTTCTCCACATTCCTCAGCCCCTCACAGCTCTGTGAGGTCTGGCTCATCTGGCCTTTCGATTCTTTGCCTGGCGCTACAGAGCACAGCCCAGAAGTAAAGAAGAGTTGCCAAGGGCTTTAGCACAGCTGGGCTGAGAACTTTCATGACATCCTGGTGGGGATCAAAATGGTCATCAGGACAGAAGGGGAGACCCAGGACTGGCCATAGGACTGGCTGCAGGGCCAGCAACTGCCCCATCAGCACCAGCATTTCTGCAGATGGCTTCCAAGTTTTGTACTAAAATAGCCCAAGAAATTATCAAGACTTCACAGCCAGGCCGGGCACAGTGGATCACGCCTGTAATCTCAGCACGTTGGGAACCCAGGGAGGGAGGATAGCTAGGAGTTTGAGACCAGCCTGGGCAACACAGTAAAACCCCGTATATACAAAAAATAAAAAATTAACCAGGAGTGGCAGTGCACACCTGTAGTTGTAGCTACTTGGAAGGCTGAGGCGGTAGGATCACTTGAGCCCAGGAGGTCCAGGCTGCAGTGAGCTATGAGCTGCTGCACTGGAGTGCCACTGCACTGCAGCCTCCTGGGTGACAGAGCAAGACCCTGTCTCAAAACCAAACCAAACCAAACCAAACAAAACGAAAACTTGAGAGCCAGTGTGCCAGAGTCCAAGCCCACAAGAGGGATCAGTGAGGAAGGAAGCTCTGGGCACTGGAACTGCACAAATGGCACATCCTACTCGGGGCCGTCTTCCGTCTCTGGGTCTGTTTGGAAAAAGAAAAGGAGCTTTGTTTGTCTTTCTTCTGGCACTGACCACTGGAGGTTGGGGTCAAGGCAGGCTCCAGGTATAATTGTCAAGGTCATGGACTGTTCTTAATGTCTTTCTCCCTTTTGTTTTCTCCTGGCCCAGCCACTCCTATTTTCTCTAAGGGTCCTGATAGAGGAGGGAGAGTAACCTGATAATTTCATATTAAGGCATTCCTGGTGGGCAGAGGTTTAATGTGTCACCCTTCTCAGAGTAATTTCCCTTTTAACAATAACCTCTTGGATTCCAAAATGCTTCTATCTGAAACTATTTTGAGCAGGAGGAGAGCTTTCAGCTGTCCCTCAAATTGCAACAGTGGGGCCAATAACCTTTTCCATCTATGTATGATAAGAACAAATACTACAAATTTGGCACTGTAATCTTTACACCTTTGTCTCTTAACTTCAACATATGTGAGATGAGGATAATCATAGAACGTACTGCATAGAGTTTTATGAGAATTAAATGAGATAATGCATAGAAAGCCCTTAGAATGAACCTGAAACATAAACCTTCAATATGTTTTAGATATTACGATTATTTATTATTATTATTACTATTATTCTGAGACAGAGTCGCACTCCAGGCTGGAGTGCAATGGCACAATCATAACTCACTGCAGCTTTGACCTCTCGGCTCAAGCGATTCTCCCACCTCAGCCTCCCAAGTGGCTGGGACTACAGGTACCACACCTGAGTAATTTTTCTATTTTTTGTAGATGGAGTTTCACTATGTTTCATAGGCTGGTCTCAAACTTCTGAACTTAAGTGTGCCTGCCTCGGCCTCCCAAAATGCTGGGATTACAGGCATGAGGCGCCATCCCTGGCTGCTAGCTATTATTATTATTATTATTACTATGAACTGTTATTTTAATCACAATTCCCATGTATTATGCTATTTTATCCTTACAAAAATCCTGTGAATTAAGAATCATTGGTCCTATTTTATAGATAAGGAAAGAAAATTAAGAGATTAATACTGCAGCTAAGTAAAGACGTGACACAGAGCCAAGAGCTCTCTGAAAGGCTCATTCCATTAGCTTGGTAGAGCTTGGGAAGAGGGCACAGTGGGCCATCCCTGGCCTGGTGTTCCAGGGGATGTAAGAGAAGCCAAGATCCAGAGTCCACCCTCGGGGAGCTCAGCAGAATCTGGGAAGGAGTGAGCAGCCTGAGAAAGGTGCCATTTCATCCAGAGTCCACCCTCGGGGGAGCTCATCAGAATCTGGGAAAGAGTCAACAGCCTGAGAAAGGTGCCATTTCATCCAGAGTCCACTCTCGGGGAGCTCAGCAGATTCTGGGAAGGAGTCAGCAGCCTGAGAAAGGTGCCATAATGTTAGAGTTGCCGGTGGCACTTTGCTTCTCACCAACTGCTTTTCTTCTGAAGGGGGACACCAAGACTGCTTTCCAGGGCAACTCTGCCTGTTTCAAACATGTATAAAGGTAGAGAAGATAATATAATAAACTACATGTATATACTATAGTATGTATTTCCAAAAGATAAGCACTCTTTTAAAAACACACACACACACACCGTACTATCATTATCCCTCCTACAAAATTTACAGTAATTCCTTAATATCATCAAATATCAAGTTGGTGTTGAAATAATTTCTCTGACTACCTCATGTTTTCTGTTTTTTGCTTCGCAGTTCATTTTATCCAACTGGCTTATATGTTTCTGTCTCTTGCATATCCTTCCCCACAGCCCTACCCCTCTCTTTATTTCCTTGAACCGTATTTGTTACGGAAGCTAGGTTATTGTTACATAGAATTTCCCTCAGTGTGGAGTTTTGCTGACTGCATCCCTGTGGTGTCATTTCACGTGTTCCTCTGCCTCCTGTGTTTTTTATAAACTGGCTGTCGAATCTGGAGGGTTGATGGGATTCAGGTTTGATGTAGCAAGAAGATTTCAAGGTGGTTGTTGTACTTTCCTCTGGAGGCTTGTGATGTGTCCTGCTCTTTCTTTTGCTGACATGAAAAGCCACTGATAGTCATTGCCTAGAGCCTCTATTTCATTAGGGATTATCTTTTCTTTTCCATTTATTTACTGGAATATTTCTATAAGAGAGAAACTTACCCTTGTCAACTATTTGGTTACCCTGATAAATGTCCAGGATAAGTGTTTGATTTCTTCCCTTTATTTAAAATGATTTATTGTTTATAGATAAAATGATATGATGCCTGCGATTTGATTAAAAATAATCCAGGGGGAGAGGGGACCAGGTAGGGATATAGAAAATAAGAAGAACCGTGAGCTGATAATCGTGGATGTTGTGTGACAGGCGCACAGAGGCTCATTCTACTATTCCACTTTTACGTGTGTTTGATAATACTATAATAAAAATGGTGGGTTTTTTCAGTGAAACATTAAGTAATAATTTGGCTCCCTAGCATCCTCCAAGGGTGAGTAATAAGTACGTTGGTTGGTTGGTGTTATGGTTGTGACGAATGTATGAACGTAAATATGTTGAACAGTTTTAATCCATGGCAGTCGTTTTTCTTTTTTCTTTTTCTTCTTCTTCTTTTTTTTTTTTTTTTTGAGACAGTCTCGCTCTGTCACCCCAGCTGGAGTGCAATGGTGCGATCTCAGCTCACTGCAACCTCCACCTCCTGGGTTTAAGCTATTCTTCTGCCTCAGCCTCCCTAGTAGCTGGGACTACAGGCTTGTGCCACCACACCCAGCTAATTTTTGTATTTTTAGTTTCACTATATTGGCCAGGCTGGTCTCGGACTCCTGACCTCGTGATCCACCCACCTTGGCCTCCCAAAGTGCTGGGATTACAGGCGTGAGCCATCGCGCCCGGCCTCGTTTTTTTTAATATGCTCAAGTTGTTCCATCACTGGCCAGTGGGAGCCTCTTCATGCTGGCTCCCCAAATTCTTCTTGAAATGAGTCCAGTAGTCTTCACTGGTGTCTGTGCTTTCATGTGGCAAGGTGTCCCATTTGTATTGTGTACTTCCTTCCCAGACCGGGCTCAGCCAGTTTTCTAAGGTAGGGTTCTTGTCTTTCACTAAAGATCTTTTCTGTGGCATGACTCTCATCATTCCTCCCTGGCCACTGTTATCTGAAAAGATCTCTTTGAGCCTCCAGTTAGGTTCTGTGGCCAGAAGCAGAATTTTTCTCCCCCCCCCACACCCCGAGTGAGTGTGCCTCTGCCACCCTCTAACCCCACTACCGCTACCCTCCCACCCCCACCCAAGCAGGTGTCTCAGTGATGCGTTGACTGTGCTGGTGGGTGGGTGGAGGGGAAAGGAGATTAAGGAGATTAAAAATCTGACTTTAAAGTCTCAGGCAGTAAGTTGTTTGAGGCTGGCTCCCCCCTTCCCAGCCCCACCCTCAGACTCAGAGACAGGGAGAAGAAGAAAGGAGGGCAGTGAGACTATTCAGTATTTCGATCCATCTATAATTAGGCAGATTTCCCTTGCAAACTAAATCAGAGAGAAATATTTAGGGAGAAGGAAGTGGGGTACCTCTGGTTCACATGGCTTTATCTAATCTTCCGGGGGTGGTGAAGGGAGAGGGTGCACAGAGCAGGCAGAGCCCTCCAGAGACAAGTGCAAGATGGAAACGGCATAGAAGACCAAAGGGGCCCAGGCCAGAAGCAGCCATCAGATATGCAAGGTGCAACCAACTGGAAGACAGAGTGTAGTGGTTAATTTCCAAGGCAGAGCTAGTAGATCCGTGAGTCAGTGTAACAAGGAGCCTGGTGATCAGTAAAACCCTCCAGCAAAGGAGTGAGGGGCTGCCGTGTGCAGGAAGGAGTTCCCCTTCACAATGAGAGCTCCCCAAAGTCTGGGGGTGTCTCCAGTCAGGAATGCTTAGGAGGGAAGTTTCGATACCCTGACTGGACACACATCATCATCTTGCAGAACAGAGTGACCCTTGGCTCAAAGAGAGAACCTGGACTTGCCTGTGGCAAAGCAGAAAAGACTTAGGACTCCCAGTTCTGCACGAACTCACCAGCTGTATGAACTGGGTCTGGGCTGTTCCTTCCCATCTTTTTTCCAGTGGGAATAACAGCGCCTCATTCTCAAGCTGCAGTTGGGAAGTGCCTCATTCTCAAGCTGCAGTTGGGATTGAAGGAGTTGGTGAGAAGCTCCGTGAATTACTGGGGGTGAGCACCGCTAAATGACATTTCTCCTAGTATCCTGTGGGCGTGGGTGGTCTGCAGGTAGGCAGGAAGCAACCTTATTTTCGAAACAATGTGCAGGTTGCAGCTGCCCTCAGATGGGCCTTGGGGGAGAGAAAGGCCCAGAGCGAAGAAGGTGGTAAGCAGGGGGGTAGGAGGAGCCACGTTTTTCCCCAGGTGATGGAGGGCGGCTTGGGACAGCTGGCTACCTCTGGGTGGAGAACCACCCAGAAGGTGTAAGAGAGAGTCTGAATACAGATCCACAGCTTTTCAAGGAAAGGCCTCAGAATAGATTTCCCTGTAAGACTACAGAGGAGTGTGTGTGTGTGTCTGTGTCTGTGTGTGTCTGTGTAAAACTTGAAGAAGACACCTGAAGAGTAGACGTCTTGTATCCTTCTCTGCCCCTGCTGTAGAATACTTCTGCGGGCTGGAGGGCAAAGGTGGTCAGGCCAGAGGGGCAGGTGGGCAGGGGCTGCTGGGAGGGCCAGAGCCAGAGCCAAGGAATTCTACACACTAGCAAGTGTTCACTGATCCTTCATGCAGGCTGCACAGGTGTAGACACACAAAGAATCCTCTCTAGGCCATGGAGGTCACTAGGCCATGAGGACACCAAGCCAAACAGTCCCTCACAGTGTGTGAGCGTGGCAGGATCAGACACAAGAGGGTCAGACACAAGATGAGTCATGTTGTGCCTCCCTCAAGAATATCTGCATATTTAGACCGCTTCCAACAGATGCCTCTGCCTGCTTTGATTTTACTTCTCTAAAGAAAACTGCAATGAATTAAATACATAATCTACAGGAGGACCCAATTTCAACAGCAACAAAATCCTAATAGAAGAGCAACAATACCCTCCAGCTATGAAACAGAATTCTTGGCTTTGCTGTTACTCTCCCCTTGAAAAAAAAAATCTACATTTTGCTTTCTTAATTGTAATGCATTTAAATAGATAAATTTTGCTAGGCTCGCTTTCCCCCAGGTGTACACACTGTGTGTGAGTGCAAACGAACACATTTGGCCATAGGTATAATTCTGCCAACCTGAACTGCTGCCTAAAACACTTCCTAATTTTTTGTAAGCGTTTTATCAGGACATTGAAAATAGTACCCCCAAGAAAATATAAGTGAATGATCTTTGAACTCAAAATGAGAGAAGATTTTCTAAGCATATGAATAAAAGCAAAAATTTGATGACTTAAATTTCAATTTCTATGTGTCAAAGACACCAAATAATAGATGTAAAAGTGGGAAAATATTCGCAATATATACCATAGGAAAAGGGCGAATGTCCTTAGTATATAACATGCACTTAGAAATCATTTCGGGCCAGGCACAGTGGCTCATGCCTGTAATCTCAGCACTTTGGGAGGCCGAGGCAGGCGGATCACCTGAGTTCAGAAGTTTGAGGCCAGCCTGGCCAACTTGGTGAAACCCCATCTTTACTAAAAATACAAAAACTTAGTTGGATGTCGTGGCAGGCACCTGTAGTCCCAGCTACTCAGGAGGCTGAGGCAGGAGAATTGCTTAAACCCGGCAGCTGGAGGTTGGAGTGAGCCAAGATTGTATCACTGCACTCCAGCCTGGGTGTCATAGTGAGACATCATCTCAAAAAAAAAAAGAAAAAGAAAAAGAAAAAAAAAGAAATCGCTTTGTAAGAGGGCACATCAAAAGTAAAATAAAGCCAAGTGTGGTGGCTTGTGCCTGTAGTCCCAGCTACTCTGGAGGCTGAGGCAGGAGGATCGTTTGAGCCCAGGAGTTCAAGGCTGCAGTGAGCTAGGATCATACCACTGGACTCCAGCCTGGGAGACAAAATGAAACCCCGTCTCTCAAACAAACAAAAAATAAGCAAAGGTCATTACCATACAATTGATAAAATAGGAAATACACAGGGTGAAGAAAACACACGAAAAAAATGTTCAACATTACGAATATTCAAAGAAATGCAAATTTTAAAATTAGACTATTTTTGCTTACTGGGTAGGTTGAGTTGTTCTGTTTGTTGTGTATCTGTTTTATACCCAGTGTGTGCGAACATAGTGAATTAGAGTCTCTCAAAAACTGCTGAATGTAAATTGGTTTTGTCTTGCTGGAAAGTAATTCAGCCCTCAGTTTAAATAGCCCAGAAAATTTAGAGCTGAATTACTTTCCAGAGAGATAGAGCCAATTTTTTGTAAATTCAAGGGTGAGTTACTTTCCAGAAAAATATTTTTTTCTTTTTGGTTACATGTTTCCATGTGTCTTAATTTATTCTTAAGAAATAATCGGTGGAATAAAATATCTATGTTCAAGGATGTTGAGTGCAGCACTGTAGTACTAAGAATAAACAATAACCTGTATTTCTAACAATAAGGAGATGGCTGAATAAATTACTATACATAGCAATACCTCAAAACAGTCAAAAAATAGGCAATACTAAGAAAAACCAAAACAAACAAAAACCCTAACCCTGAGGCCAATCACAGGCTTTCAAACAGTTCTGCAGTGAAGTGGACATATTTATTCATATGATCCTAATTTTTAAAAAAAAGCATTAGAAAGAACATTAGAAGAAAATATAGCAAGATGTTGATTATGTTTGAGTGGTTGGGTTTTGGCTAATTTTTATTTTCTTTTCAACACTTTTCTATATTCACTTTTCTATTTTCTCTATTATTTCTATATATTCTATATTTTCTATATTCCCCCACCTTTTTTTTTTTTACAATTAACATTTTTACTTCTGTATGCCCAAAAGTCATATAAGAAATTAAAAAAAATATTTCCCCCCAGTTTTGGATTGAGAAATCAAATTCTTCCTCATGTTACCCTATGACCCGGGAAAGAGCAGGTTTGCTGGGGGAGAAATAAGGAGTACTGCTTAGGAAAGTAGCGCTTCGTTGTCCATTAGACACTGAGGGGGATGTTCAAGTCTGGATTTCAGAAGAGAACTAGGGCTGTAGATCTAAATGGTGGGGCCAACAGTATATGGATGATATTTTAAAGTATCGAGAAAAGGCCAGGGGCGGTGGCTCATGCCCGTAATCCCACCACTTTGGGAGGTTGAGATGGGAGGTCAGGAGTTTTCGACCAGCCTAGCCAACATGGTAAAATCCCATCTCTACTAAAAATACAAAAATTAACCAGGCGTGGTGGTACACACCTGTAGTGCCAGCTACTCGGGTGGCTGGGGCACAAGAATCGCTTGAACCCCGGCGGTGGAGGTTGCAGTGAGCTGAGATTGTGCCACTGCACTCCAGGAAAAAACAAAACAAAACAGATCATGTACTTTTTAGTGGTAGGAACTCCTGTTTTTGATTGCAATTTGCTTCTTCTCTGTTGGAGAATGTAACTTCCTTTCCCTGCTTGGAAGGAAAGAGAGCACTTTATTTTTTGGTTCTCTTCATTCACAACGGATCAGCCAGGTGGAGGACCTCTGTCGAGGAGCAACTGCATGACTGGGAATTTTAGCCACTGTGGATTTGCTGGTTACAATTTTGGAGAAGGCAGGGCTGGGAACAAAGGTGGGGAAAAGAAAAGTGAGCGTTCTTAGCCTTGGTTTCCCCCTATTAGAAGCAAGGTAGTGAGGGGTGGAAATACCAGTCAGTCCCAGGGGTCAGGTGAGTTCCTCAGATCAGCCGGGTGATCTGAGCTCTCGATGTAAGTCACTGAATGTAACTGAAGGAAGAAGGCTCTAAAACAGTTCCTGCTGGGCTACCAGGAGGCTGACTTTGAGGAGTCTTCAAATTAAACTGATTGATGATCTCTCCGTGTCTGGAAGAGGTGTTTTGGCTTCATGTCAGAGCTCCCATCAGAGAGGCCTGAGCTATGAGAGGTTTGAAAAATGATTCAGAAGAAAAAATGGACTCTGTTCAATAATAAATTATAACGATGCTTTGTATTTATAGAGCACCCTTCAACTGAGGGAGCTCTAAGTTTTTATGGATATTAACTTGCCTGTCTCACAATAGAGGAAAGATAATTTTTGTCAATTCAATATTTGTGTATTTTTTTTTCTTTCCTTTTACTGGGGGGAGGAGGATAGCTATTACAGGGACATTTTCTTATAGTAATTTGGAGGCAATAAATCCCTTCATTTTTTTTTTTTACTGGAATTCTTTCCCTCATTGGATATCACATAAGGAATTAAAAATGAATAGCTATGTCTAAAATGTATGTGTATGTGCATTTATATGTCGATGTGAGTGTAGTATCTTCATAAATATTTAATTTTTATGGTCTAAGCCTTCTCCCTCAGTTTTCATGAGCTAGAATTTATTAGCTACTGAACACTGAAGCTATTATTATTTGCTTTTGCACCTAAATGATTTAAAAGCCAATTATGAATTGGCTAAGGGGATTGGAGAACTCTGGCATGTGATATGCCTCACATGCTTCTATTTTTTACCAAATGTCTGGAATGAGGAAGTGTCCATGATGGGAAATAGCCCACAGAAGTACCATACCGTTATTAAACCCACCAGACGGAGGCCCTAGGTCACTGGGATACGAGCAACTGTGCCAGGGTTCATCTGGGTGGGTTAGGAGGCTGGGGAGAGCATGAGGGGGAATGTGCAGGCAGACAAATAAATCCGATAATAAAGCAGAAGCACAGCACTGTCCAAAACGATGACTGAAAGCCAGCAGTGCAAGGAGAGGCTGCTCTTAACAGCCAGCCCCCAACGCTTAGGGCTGGGCTCTGCACCAACCTGCCCCAGTGTCGGGGGAAGGAATGTAAATATTTACAGCGTTTTCTCTTTATCTGCAAAATGCTCATCTTCTGAATCACTGAGGCAAAGAAGCAGGCTGGAAGATAGTAATCATCCAATCCAACAGAAATATCTGTTGAACATAAAATCCCTTTGGAATTCGTGTCCTTGGAACATTCCAGATGGAAGATGAGAGTTTTCAGGTGGGAAAGCAAGGCACAGTTTCATGAGCCAGGGTGCTCCACTCCGTCTTTTTGACTCTGCGTTTGCTTGGAGGGCTGCAGAAAAGCAGATTATGTTAACCTTGAAATTAGCCAGGAGCGAACGGCAAATCTTTGTTAACAAGCTCGGAGTCCACGATACATTTTAAAAGTGCGCCACAATGGGCATCTGCAATAAACCTTCTCTTGCCTCCTGGTTCAGGTCTGGGACTGAGAAGGATAAAGTACTTCTGGAACAGGACCAGGCTTCCCAAAGCCTTTCCACGTGAACTAGCTAATCAACGGGCTCCATCCTGTTGGACTCACATTGCCTGGTCGTTACTCATTGACTCTCCACAGGCCCCACTCTTGAAAACTGAAATTGTTGCCTTTCATTCATTACACACACACATGTATGTATATATGTGCATATGATAATATATTTGCATAGGTACCTATCCATACGTATATATATACATACACGTTTTTCCTCATAAGTGAAACTAAATTTTATTTTCAATACTTGGGTGACTCTTAAAACTGAGGGGAAAAATTGTGTATAAAAAAGCAGGACAAGGCAATAATTATTCTGAAGACTATCTCAAAATGGAAATTTCCCCAACAACTTAGTTCTAGTATTTTTTTAAAAAGACTAATGTGGTACAATATTAAAATGGACTTAAATTTAATACACAAAACATCTAGCAGCTTGGATCAGTCCAAAGACAAACTGATTTTTTTCTAAAGGCTGTCAGAGTTAACTGGCAACTAGTCAGAAAACAATGCAAGGAAGAGGAATTCTTCCGTTTGTGCACTTGATTTTAGGTACTTCTAAGTGCTGTGATTGGTATTATTACTGAGACTTGTGCTGAGCCTCAAACTCCAAAGCTGCAACTCAAGCTCCTGATGAAGTTAATTAAGTCTGAGTCTTGGGCTCTGCACCTAGTTGATGCCAGAATAAATCTAACGTGTTGTCAGCAGACTGAACCAGAAGAGCAAAGCTCCAAAGAGGAATTTCTAGGCAGTAAATATCACTTAAATTCCTCTTAAGTTGGAGCTGGTGTCAAAGTCCAGAAAAGCAATATTCCCTGGCAACTGCTGTCATGAGTGTGAGCATATGCCTGGCCATGCATCATCTGAACACTCAAATTAGCAGAGGAGAAAGATAGTGAGTTAATATTACCCAGCTGACTGCTCAAAGAACTGTTTTAACTGTAGCCAGAGAAATATGGAGAGGGCATGGCCAGTCATCAATGACCTCCAAATGACTAGATGGTCAGAAGTTTCTGGCAGCCTAGGCTAGATAAATAATGCCTGCTGCTGTGAAATAAATAAATTCCCCCGAATAATTCAGGGAAACCAATTATTTCACTTCCCAGTTGTTGAGCTACAAGGAACTATAGAAACACTACAGGCAAAGGAGAAAGGGACTAGGCGCAGTGGCTCATGTCTGTAATCCCAGCACTTCGGGAGGCCGAGGCAGATGGATCACCTGAGGTCAGGAGTTCAAGACCAACATGGCCAACAGAGTGAAACCCTTTCTCTACCAAAAATACAAAAAAATTAGCCAGGTCTGATGACAGGTGCCTGTAATCCCAGCTACCTGGGAGGCTGAGGCAGGAGAATTGCTTGAACCTGGGAGGCAGAGTTTATAGTGAACTGAGCTCACGCCACTGCACTGTCTGATGACAGGTGCCTGTAATCCCAGCTACCTGGGAGGCTGAGGCAGGAGAATTGCTTGAACCTGGGAGGCAGAGTTTATAGTGAGCTGAGCTTACACCACTGCACTGTCTGATGACAGGTGCCTGTAATCCCAGCTACTTGGGAGGCTGAGGCAGGAGAATTGCTTGAACCTGGGACGCAGAGTTTATAGTGAGCTGAGCTCACACCACTGCACTCCAGCCTGGGCGGCAGAGTGGGACTCCGTCTCAGAAAAAATGAAGACGAAGAACGGAAGGTGGAAGGTATCTATGAGCGACTTTGTATCTCACTGATCTCCAGTTGATAAGAGGTTGGTCACCTGAAGCAGGTTTTCCCAGTAGGGAGGGAGAGGGCTTTCTCCAGCAACTCTGTGTGTGAGGCTTCTAAACACATAATTCTGTGTCTGGATAGATCTTCGAAAGAAGGAAGGTGGGGGAGGGAGGAAAGTAATAAATATATGGACAGGAAGATTGAGTATTGGAGGGGAGAAGAGAAAAAGCAAGAGACAGTGAAACCAATAAAAAGGAAGTAAATGTAAAATGGAGAGAGAATGGGAAGAAAGCTGGAATACTACTACGTGGCTCTCTAAAGGGTGTTGCTTTTTTGTCCTTACAGAGCATACACTGCAGACAAATAGTGCAATTTTGGGGCCTTTTCAGTAACTGTACTTCTGTTATTCTTTCCCTTTGCTTTTGTGTAATTAAAAGTGTTTGCCTTTAAAACAGAAACAACTAAAGTTTGAAGTTAGTGTTGTCATCTTCCGTCCCTAGGCATTTCGGAGCTAGAACTACAGGCAAAATTCTCCTTTTCCCCAGCTTTTAGAAAAGGAGTGGGGGGCTGAGAAAGAGAAAAAATAGCTTTTTTTCTTTCTTTTTTCTTTTTTGAGGCAAAGTCTCACTTCTTTGCCCAGGCTGGAGTGTAATGGCGCCATCTTGGCTCACTGCAACCTCCACCTCCCAGGTTCAAACAGTTCTCTGCCTCAGCCTCCCGAGTAGCTGGGATTACAGGCGCCTGTCAGGTGTGTGCAACCATTACCAGCTAATTTTTGTATTTTTGTAGAGACGGGGTTTCACCATCTTGGCCAGGCTGGTCTTGAACTCCTGACATTGTGATCCCTCTGCTTCGGCCTCCCAAAGTGCTGGGATTACAGGTGTGAGCCACTGCGTCTGGCCAAAAAATAGGTTTTGAGAGTTCAAGGTATTCGGCCCCTGTTTTAGGAGACAGTATCCTTATCCAAAGCAGGAAGCAGCCAGTCCTGAGCTTGAGAGAAGCTTCTCCCCCACCGAGTTTCCTTAGAGGACGATTTCTGAGCCATTCTTGGAGGAAGCAACCCCTAGAGATGTTCAGAATTAGAGCTAAATCCATCCTCCCTGAAGAAAAACGGAGGATTTTAGGAACCTACCCCTCGGCAGGGAGGCCTGTATATTTGGAGCCAAGTGTTTGGGGGAAACAGATAAGCTGCCTTCAATGCAGCTCAAGTTGGAAATGCAGGCAAATTGGGTCTTCGTGCTGGACTCTTGCAATCCCAAGGTGATTTTCATTCAAGGAGAGTGGCATCTGCTTGGAGGAAATTAGAAGCTTCTTATTTCCATTTCTAAATTAGGCTTCACAAAGGAAGAGAACCTAAAAACAGTTTTATTGTTGTCCACTGAAAAGACAATTATTTCCAGCCACAGCTGGCACATTCTGTAGAAAAACAAGCACAACCAAACACACAACACAATCCACCACAGGGGCGGCTTTGAGGCTGTTATTAAAGGCACGTGTCTTATTAGCCAGTGTCAGGATTTCTGGGGTGTTTTATTGTCTCTAGTAATGAGGAGGCCATTTCCAGGGCTGTGTGCTTCTCAAGTAGGCAAACAAAACATTAAAAACAAACCTCCTCTTCTTTGTCAGCATCTCTGACCATCCCCTGTAAATTTGTAGAACCTAGTACTCACAGAAAAAGGAAAATTCATTAGCCTAATGAATACCTGATTTAAATTTAGGCAACAGGTTGACGTTCTCCTTAATCTAATAGTTTTAGAGAATGAATCTATGTAGATTCAGATTAAATTTTAACCAATCATTGCAATGGGGTCTTTTTAATGTTCAAAGTTGATTTTGCTCCACAAAATGACTCTTTGGTGTCCAACTAATAAATTAGCACAGTTCAGTTCAAGTTCCCACTAAATTGGAGGCTGAAATGCAGGATCAAGGGAAAGCAGGTGCAAGTCACAAACCTAGATTCTGGATATCCCAGCAACTAACTCCGTGAGGCTATCTTTTATTTTTGTGAATAAGTGTATGTGTGTTAGCCTCCTTCTCCCTCTCTCCTTTTAAAAAAAAAGAAATGATGACTTTTTCAGGTCTCTGCTTTTAGATATGAAGGGCTTTAGGTTTTGAAGTCAGAAGGGAGGCAGGAATGAGCACTACTAATTGGGTGCATCCTGGTGTGCTAATATAAAGGGCAGCCAATGTAATCCTGGGTTTCTGAGTTTGCTGTCTGTACCTGGCCTGCCTGGAGATTAAGAAAGGCTTGCTGGCCCCAGGCCATAGGTCATGTTGCAGACTCAACTGCAATTCCCTGGACGATTCCTGCACCAGAGCAGATAGTGTGACCCTCTATGCTAAATAGCCAAGAGCAACTGATGCTCTGTGGCCACGAAGAAAACCACACACAGAACCCAGGAAGGGTTCCTGGGATGGCCCGGTGGTTGGCCCGGTGACTGCCCGTCCTCCAGAGACGGCTGGATCAAGCAAAAGAGGCAGTCCCCCAAATTCTAGGGCCAAGGCTGCCAGGTAACCTGGCACCCAAGGCTATCTGAGGGGACAGGCAATGAGGCTATCGTGGGAAGTGACCGTTTGGTGAAAGAGTGGAGATGGAAAAGCAAGCACAGATGATGGAGAGAATAATAAGGATGGCGGGAGGGAGTTAGGGAGGGGAATGCAAGGAAGAGACAATGGAGAGAAAAACCAGAGGGAAGGAGTGTATCAGCCTGAAGACAGGATGATGCAGGAGAAGGGGAGGAGGAGGGCCAGAAGGGCTTCAGGCCTGCAGGGAGGGAGGGCAGACTCTTCCAGGGGGTGGGAGAATCGGCCTGGCCCCCTTTTACTGACTGGTCCCATTGTTTGCACACTGTAGAGAGAACTCAGCTGGGGGACATGGCCCAGCGGGGGGGCACCCTGGCACACCTCTCCTGGCAGGGAACAGTCCCCAAAAGGAATATTTCTCCTCCTCTTGTGGCTTAGACTGGGGAAGGCCCCCTGTGCAGTGCTCTCCCGCGGGTTCTCATGTATATGGACACACTTGTTTACACACACAGGCTCCTACACAGGCACATGCAGAGACGCCCAGTTCCCCAACCTGGATTGTAACTTCTGTGTCAAGGAGGGTCATAGGAGGCACAGCTGTGCCAGCGTTCCTGCCCATTGCGGCGGCCTGTTTCCTAAACCACACTGATCTGGCTTCATCGCTGGACTCAGTGCGTGCCCCACAGAGGCCTCTTCTATGGTCACAGGGCCCCAGTGGGATTTTGGGAGGGGTTTCAGGGACGCTGGCTGGTAACCCAAGAGCAACTCCAAATCCCAACTTGGTCTGTGTCCTAAAATAGGAGAATGTCAACCCCTGAGTGGGATGAGGAGCCTCCCAAGCTTGAATCTCCCAGGTGGGGAGACAGCCTGAGCTTCATGCAGGTTGGGCACCAGCTATCCTGTGACGGTGGCCAAGTCACATGAGACTTACACCACGCTAAATGTTCAGCTTTCCTCCAGGGGCCTTCCTATACTCTGTGAATTGGTCAGAACCAATCTTTAATCCAGCATCCATCAGCCACACCTCCCCTCCTGCTGGTGTGTGCCTGAAGAATGCAGAGTGATTTAGATATTCATTGACCTAAAGTGCCACTAAGGTTGGGGGTGTGGGGAGGGCACAGAAGGGAGGTTAATACAAGGCATCAAAAATGCACTTTGACTATTTTCTCTTACGTCAAAATTACATATTCTTATCTACTATAGAACTTGGAAAGTAAGGGAAAGCATAAAGAAAATTTAAATCGCCATAATTTCATAAACCAGAGATGAAACCACTGCTAACAGTTGCTGTTATTTCTTCCAGTCTCTTCTGCAGTGAGATCTGTATTTCTAGCTAGCTATGCATAGTATAAATCTAGGTAGAGAATCAAGTAGAAATAGCTCTAGGGTGCTGCCAGTGCTGCCATTGGCTCTGATAGTGGATCTCACTTATCCCTGGGTCCAGGTGAGAGGTCCCGAGGATCCAAATTATGGGACAACAGACAAAGAGAAGAGGTGGCATGCCTAGGGGCGGCCCGGGCTGGGTTTGGAAGCCGCAAGGTGAACTCCCTCCCATGGGAGAAAGCTGCCATGGGAGGCGGCAGCCACAATCACCCACATCCCCCGCATGTCCTCGGCATGGCAGCTGCAGACGCGGCAGGCTTTGTGGGACCTTTGATCCACGCAAAGTACGTCATAGGCGAATGCTCACAGCACGTGGGCTGGGCACACCGAGGGTTGCCAAACTGATAAACACACCTCCAGGAAAGCCTTTTGGCTCTGGCTGGGCTTCATTCTGGCTGCCTGGACAGCATGGTCTGAATAGGAAACTTGAAAATATATGTGCTCTGTCCCCCTGGTGTTTACCAGCCCGGGCTCGGGAGCGCCGAGGTAACTCCCGTAGGCTGTGGGAGTAGTTAGTAGTGGGGCATGGGGCGAGTTGAGAAGCTAGCTCTCCTTTCTGCACCTTCGGTATACAGGACAGACTTTTCTGAAGCACAGGTATATTGCCCTTCAACCTCTGAGACATATGGCTCTTAGTCATCATCTTATTTCTTTATTTTTTGAGACAGGGTCTCACTCTATCACCCAGACTGGAGTACAGGATGTGATCTTGGCTCACAGCAGCCTGGACCTCCTCGGGCTCAGGTGATTCTCCTACCTCAGCCTCCCGAGTAGCTGGGACTATAGGCGTGCACCACCATGCCCAGATAATTTTTCTATTTTTTGTAGAGATGGGATTTTGCCATGTTGTCCAGGCTGGTCTCGAACCCCTGGGCTCAAGTGATCCTCCCACCTCAGCCTCCCAAAGTGCTGGGATTACAGGTATGAGCCACCACAGCTGGCCTATAATCTTACTTTGTCAAACTTTCAGAGGATTAGTAGCACAGGAATGATGCCAGGAAGCCCACCCTGCGTTCAGCACCAAAGGCAAGAATTCCGAGAAAACCAGCCTGACTTGATCATTTACTTACCCATTAAACCCTTATGATTGCCTACTGCATGCTGGCTAGCCAGGGAGTGAAGAGTCAAAGAATAAAAGATATCCCAGACTTTGTGAAATTCTCCGTTTTTAATGAGGACAGATGTGTCACCAAATAATTAGTGAAAAATGTGCCAAGAACTGCAGAACACCTGAAAAGTTAGAAATATTACCATCAACTTTATTTTAAACAGAATTTTAGGCACATTTTCAAATAGTACGCTCATGTTTTTCTTTAACCTTCACACACCTTTTCAGGAAGTATCTCTAAATTTAAAGCAAGTTCAGTTGTTACTATAAAAAAGGTACAAGAGGCCAGCGCGCAGTGACTCACGCCTGTAATCCCAGCACTTTGAGAGGCTGAGGCGGGCGGATGACCTGAAGTCAGGAGTTTGAGACCAGCCTGGCCAACATGGCAAAACTCCGTCTCTACTAAAAATACAAAAATTAGCCAGGCGTGGTGGCATGTGCCTGTAATCCCAGCTACTTGGTAGGCTGAGGCAGGAGAACCACTTGAACTCGGGAGGTGGAGGTGGCAGTGAGCCAAGATTGTACCACTGCACTCCAGCTGGGCGACACAGCAAGACTCATCTCAAAAAAAAAAAGCACAATAAATACACCATACGTGTCCAAAAAGCCAGAGACAGTACTGTATTTCTTGTACCTTTAAAAAAATAAAAAACAATTGGACCCATTTCTTTACATTTAGAGGTACTTCACCTGAAAAGATATTTAAAGGTTACGGAAAATCATATTGAATATATTATTTGAAAATGTAATATTCTGTTTAACAATACTCCTCATGATTTTTTTCTTTCTTTTTTTTTTTGAGACACAGTTTCACTTTGTCGCTGAGGTTGGAGTGCAGTGGCACGATCTCGGCTCACTGCAGCCTCCCCCTCCCAGGTTCAAGTAGTTCTCATGTCTCAGCCTCCCAAGTAGCTGGGATGACAGGCGCACACCACCATGCTCAGCTATCTTTTTTTTTTTTTTTTTTTTGTATTTTTAGTAGAGACAGGGTTTCACCATATTGGCCAGGCTGCTCTTGAACTCCTGGCCTCAAGTGATCTGCCTGCCTCAGCCTTCCAAAGTACTGGGATTTACAGGTGTGAGCCGTCGCTCCTAGCCGGTTTCTCCATGATTCTTGACTTCTAGGTCACTCTGTAGAACAGAAACGGATGCCCACCGTGAAGGCTTCAGTGAGCCAAGATTGCACCACTGCACTCCACCCTGAGCAAGAGAGGGAGACTGTCTCAAAAAAAAAGAAGAAAAAGAAACAGATGCCCATCGAAGGAAATGAATTTTGCTGAAAGTAGCAGTTTTCCCAGAGAAGGTAACATTTGAGCTGAGCCTTGAAAGATGAGTAAAAGGTTGTCAAGCTGAAAAATTTCATAGTAAGATGAGTTGAACACAGGGTCATTGTGAGCAGCTGGCTGGCCCTCCCAGAAGGCTGGCAGCCCCTTTCAGGTGAACCTCCAGTCTGTTCTTTGTTCAGGCACTGGTAGGATCCTGCCCCAGCAGAGGCTAGGCCTGAGGCACGTGCAGGGCAGGGGCCTGGTTACAGTCTGGGGCTTGACCCATGAGAAAGACCGGTGAGAAAACATCCCAATCCCGCTCTTTCCTGCCCACACCAGGGCTAGCCACGTGGGGACAGCAGGGACAGTGAAGAGCATGTTTAGGCATGTGACGCTCTGTGGTGGCTGCTTGTTAGGAAATCACAAATGGCTTTCTCCTGATGACTAGCTTGAACACTGGATCGCTTAGCAGGGCACAGCTGGAAGGAATCAAATTACGGTTGAACACTGGTATTCTGGAGGCTCAGAAACCGGGGGTGGAGGAACTTCCCTGAGGCCCCACACTTGAGGTGACAGCACTGGTGTAAGCTCCCATAAAAATGTTCTCTTAAGTCTCTTCCAACTCAGGTTCTTGGAAACATAAGGGGCAGAATTCATTGATTTTATGGCATTAATGACCACTGATCAGTCATTCTCTCAATTATCTGAGCAATGATGTAGTTACTGAGTCCTAGTGATGCCTACAACTGGGCTTACTACAGTCCTGTATTGGTGGAAACAAAGGAACTAGAAATCATGGTGTTCTCCCTGGAGCAAGCTGTAATCTAGTTGCTTAGGAAAAAACCCTTTTGACATAATGAGAGTTACAAAAACAATGAATGCAATTGACATTGGAAGGGGCTGGAGCTCTGGGAGAAGGAATCCTTAGGGAAGATGAAAGCTGAGAAAGGCTTGGAGACCATCAATGGAGAGAAGGGAAAGGGCAGTATCTGGATGGAGAGCTCTGGGCAATATCATAGGAAAACTCAAGAGCGCCTGCCCATGAACAGACAAGTGTGTGCTCCCTTCTGAACTCACAGGCTCACTGGCTCACCTCGCGGCAGGGCTCGATTTCAAGGCTTTGTAGGTGATAGGGTTCCTTCTCCATCCAGGATAGTGGCAGTGAATGAGGGACAGGGGCAAGATTCTAGCTCCATTCTGGCTGCACTGTGTCCTTCCTTGTTCTTTTCTTCTTTGCTGGTCATTCTGGTCTGTTTGGGAATTGGGCTCGTTGTCTTTGGCCAACTAACCTCTATCCCTGCCAGGGGGACTAAGCATGCTACCGAGTGCCCAGGCCCCCACCTCCCACGTCCATATAGCCCTGAGCAAACCACTCAGGTCTCTAAATGGCCCAGAGCAGTTTATGGTTCCATTCCAGGTGGAGCAGAAGCACCGCTAAGAACGTGCGGATGCAGCCTGAGACCCCCACCATGCCAGCCCCTAGCCCTAAAGCAGGCTGGTACCTCACACTGCTTTCAGAGTGTTACAAGACACTGTGAGTGTGAGGTCTTCCAGGCAGGCACCAGTACCCACCAAGCTCATCCTCAGAAAACAACTGGAGATAGAGAAAGCAGGGCTGGAAAGAGACTAAGAAATTCCAGGACTGTCCTCACTAGCTTATTCGAAATGAAGTAGAGCTTCAGGCAGCCGTGTTAGGTATGACGTCCCCATGAGAGTACACATTAACATGACAAAATTTGAGGAATGAACATAACATGGCCGTGCAGTGTCAAAGCCATGGCTCACTTGGGTGTTTCTGTGACAGAAGAGACAGAGTGTGGCACCAGTGTTCCCTGTTGGGTTCTGTGTCTACAGCAGAGAGCTTTGGGGCTGCCCTCCCTTACGGAGCGGGCTTTCTGCAAATGCTCAGGTGGGGCTGGATATATAGTCGTAGAATTTTCCAGACCCATCCAACCCAAAAGGTGGTGGTTCCCGAAGAGTAGTGGTGTACGTCAGAAGCTAGGGGAACGTGTGACAAGGCAGACCCCTGGGCAGGCCTTCAGAGAGGCTGATTCAGCTGCTCTGGAAACACCGCTAAGGACTTGGCTTCTGCTGTGAGCCAAGAGGAGGAAAGAAACCCCTCACTCTAGAACTACCTTTTTCTGCTTCAACCACCTTTTTTCTGTCTTTTAAAATTTTTCAAATTTCTCTGCACCTGTAGTGTTCTTAAGTACTCTGTCATGTGACCTGGCTAGCTCAGGCCAGAGACAACCAGAAAAAGCTCTATCCGTGGCTGTTAACTCGGCCGCTTCCCTCAACCGTGGCCCTCATCCTGCATTTGGGTGGGAGCCAGCACAGCCCCAGGCCCGGCAGTGCTGACGGCGTGTATTCCCGGAGCTCCACACGGCAACGTCCCAGTCTACAGGGGAAGGGAAAATTCAGTGCTCTCCACGCGCTGGGTATGTGTGCCAAGAGAGCTCTGAAAGTTTTGCTCACATGGCTCGAAATGAAAGCAGCTGTTGATTCTGAGAGTGGCAGGTTTGACGACATTTGGAGTCCCCCTGTGTGAGAACAGAGAGACCCCCTCGTGCTTCCTCCCTGCTGTCTGAGGAAGGGGGAGGAGGCTGGGGGTGGGGGAGGCCCAGCCTCGCAGCGTTGCGTCTCTCTGGGGCTTCCCGAGGGAGGCAGCGCCGGCCCTCCCAGTCTTGCCACCGTCGCCGTGTGTGCGTGTGCTGGGCCAGCAGGAGCCAGGCCCGATCCTGGCCACCGTGCCCACCACCTCAGGCAGGCCCCAGGCGGGCCCTCTCCCTGCCACTCGGGGGGACCGTGGTGTCGTGCTCCTTTGATATCTAAAAACCAGATCCTCAGCCCCCAGCGCCCTAGCCTGGTGCCGATCCACGCCGCCCCTGAGAGCTCCCAGCCCCAGCCTCTCAGCGCGGGGTCTGGGGGGCGGGTGCGGTTCGGGGGCAAGGGACCGCAAGTGGGGGCGGGCGGCGGCGTGTGAGCAGCTCGGATGGGAGATCACGCGCGATAACCCGGGCCCTGGATGGCAGCGCTCGACAGGAAACCTCGAGCGAGGAGCCAGCTGGGGGCTGTCGGGGCGGGGCTGCTGCTCGCGTAACCGCACGAGCGCGACCCGGCGCTGGGAGCCCACCCTGGCTGCATGAGGCGGAAGGGCCGGAGATCCCTTCGAAGGCCCGGCCGCCTCTCCTCCTGCGGAGGGCGTCCGTCACGGGTGTGGTTTGTGACTTTGGGGCGGTGGTCCGGGCCGCCTGGGGTTTGGCGTGGTGGGGACCCGACCCCAGCCGGACGCGGGGCGGCCAGGGCGGAGGAGTGGCGTGAGCACGGCTCGGCAGGCTCAGGCTCGTCTCTTTAGAACCCCAGCAAAATGTTCATCTATAGGGTATCGGTGACGGTTTTAAAATCCAAGTATCGTTTCCCTCTCCCAGCCTCGGAGAAGCTTGGTACAGTGGGCAGGGGCTTGGCAGGGCGTCCTCCTGTGTCTTGCGCCCCGGTGGGCGGCCTGCAGTGGGAGGGGCCAGGCGCAGTCACCAAGGGGAGGAGGTTTGGCCCTGGCTAGGGGAGCCCCCGGTGGAGGCGGCTCAGGCTAGCGGATGGATGCTCGGGTATCTGCTGGGGGAGCTGCGGGGGCCCCAGGGGGTCTGAGGAGGCGCCATCAACAGGGGCCGGCAGGACGGTTCCCAGAGGGAGGGCGACCAGTGAGGGCAGTAGGTGCCCTCCTGGCTCCCCCTCTGCCCCTGGCCTGCCTTGCGTTCCCCAGGCAGCCTGAGCTCCCAAGGCCCAGAGGGTCTCCAGCTTACAGTTTAAATAGGACTGACTCGGGGGATCAGGATCGGAAAACCGCGTTCATCTCACCTGGCTGCTCGTGAAAGCATCTCGTCCCTACAGCATTAGATAATAACAATAGTGATCATGCTATTTACCAGCAGTAGCTGGTGTTCTGTGTTCATACATAAGTGTAATCATATTCACCAAATACCACTATCGTGAAAGTTTATAGCTGAGGTCCTTCCAAACCCCAGCAAGTTATCACCAGCAACGTACTGAGCCGGGGCACAAAGGGCTTGGCTAGATGGACCAGCCTCTGTGTCTCCACTCTCTACTCTCCAGAATCTTGCTGCACGGGCCTCCTTTGATTTAAGCGTTCGTGTTATTTGTTTTGGTTTTGGTTGTTCAGTATTATAAATATTATATCATCATAGAGTTTCAAACACCACAAAAAGGTGTAAGGTGGAAAATAAGTAAAATTCACCCAGCTTCCCCCCTCCCCTGGCTCCTCTGCAGAAGTAACCGCGGATGACATTTGTGTGTGTGTGTGTGTGTGTAGCCCTCCAGATAGACATATATTTTTAACCTGTTTTTTCTTGTGGTAAAATATATATAACATAAAATTTTTAGTTTTAAATGTAATTCAGTGTCATGAAATGCATTCACAGTATTGTACAATCATCACCACTATCCATTTCCAGAACATTTTCACCATCCCAAAAAGAAACTCCATCCAGATATATTTTTATGTATATGTGCATATATATGCAGCCTACGTGGTGTTTTCTTCATACACAAATATCTAGAGCTTGCTTTTTTTTTTTTTTTTTTTTTTTTTTTTGAGGCAGGGTCTCACTCTGTTGTCCAGGCTGGAGGGATTGCAGGGCATGAGCACAGCACTGCAGCCTCGGGCTCAGGCGATCCTCCCACCTAAACCTCCTGAGGAGCTGGGGCTACAGGTGTGTGCCACCACACCCAGCTAATTTTGTTATTGTCATTATTTGCAGACACGGGTCTTGCTACGTCTTGAACTCCTGAGCTCAAGCAATCCTCCAGCTTCAGCCTCCCAAAGTTCTAGGATTACAGGCATGAGCCACTGTGCTTGGCCACCTTTTTAAAAACCTGTCTTGAAGATCTTTCATGGTAGCACTTGACGAACTATATGTTGTGTTGTGACTTTTTTTTAATGGTTATATATGAATACATCAGAATTTATCAGGTGCCCAGTTGATGGCCATTTACATTATTTTCTCTGTATGCTGTGAGAGTTTATCCTCAGAATAAATTCTCAGAGAAATGGCAAAATCCTGCCTGGAATTTTCACATAAGGGGTTTGCTCAAAAGTAGGTTTTTTTGAAATGGTGCTAATTTTCAAGAGCAAAACTTGAGGGCAGTATGCTGTGAGAAAGAACAAAGGCTCGGCAAGACCTGGCCTCTTGTCCCGGCTCTGATACACGAGCGGTGCAACTGTGGGAGAGTCCCTTCACCTCCCAGACCTTGCGTCTCTTTATCTGCAAAGTGGAGCGAATAAGATCTACCCAGCTTACCTCACTCAATTGTTGTTAGGATGAAATGGAATAAAAAATATAAAAGGGTTTTGTAAACTGAAAGTGTGGAGCAAATGTTTGGCGTGACCATGATTGTTATAGCATCAGTCCCTGGAGTCAGCCAGAGAAAGCTACATGTCCAAGCTGGCATCAAGAGATAAGTGTCTTTCTCTCTATCTATGATACACACACACACACACACACACACACACACACACATTGCTCTGTGTGTATATGTACATACGCAGAATAATACACATGTATTCTATGTCTGTGTGTATACACATATGTACACAAATGTGTGTGTGTATGTGTATATAGCTTATACTCTATGTGCCTGGCATATAGCTGTCTGCTAACATGAGAGACTTGTCTGCTGACCTTAGGGGGCTTTTGGTGGAATCAGCAGAGGGAACTGAAACATGGAACCTGCTCACCAAAGGTCACTTGCCTGTCATTGTTTACTCCCAGAGCGTGGCTGCGGGCATCATCCCCTCCCTCGTGTTTCCTTAGCACCCTGTGCCCCTCTCTCCTGGGATGAGCTATTTCCTTGCCCACCTCTCTGCTTGGCTGGGAGGCTACATCTGTGTGTGTCACCTCCATCCTCCCTGCCCAGCACAGCGGGTGGCATCTTCTCTTAGTAAGGATGGCCACCACGTGACTTCTCCTGAGGCGTCTCTCCTTGGCTCGTAGGTGGCCATTTCCCGCTGTGTTTACATTGTCTTCACGGTGTCTTCTCCTGGCACGTATCTGTGTCCTAATCTCATTTTTTTTTTTTTTTTTTGAGACAGAGTCTCACTCTGTCACCAGGTGCCAGGCTGGAGTGCAGAGGCACAATCTCGGCTCACTGCAACCTCCGCCTCCCAGGTTCAGGCAATTCTCCTGCCTCACCCTCCCAAGTAGCTGGGACTACAGGCGCACGCCACTATGCCCAGCTAATTTTTGTATTTTTAGTAAAGACGGGGTTTCACCATGTTGGTCAGGATGGTCTCGATCTCTTGACCTCATGATCCACCCGCCTTGGCCTCCCAAAGTGCTAGGATTACAGGCTTGAGCCATCACGCCTGGCCTTTTTTTTTTTTTTTTTTTTTTTTTTTTTGAGATAGAGTCTTGCTCTCTCAGTCAGCCTGGGGTGCAATGGCACGATCTCGGCTCACTGCAACCTCTGCCTCTCAGGTTCAAGTGATTCTCCTGCCTCAGCCTCCCGAGTACAGGTGCCTGCCACCATGCCCGGCTAATTGTTTTGTATTTTTAGTAGAGACGGGGTTTTGCCAAGTTGGCCAGGCTGGTCTCAAACTCCTGGCCTCAGGTGATCTGCCCACCTCCACCTCCCAAAGTGCTGGGATTACAAGAGTGAGCCACTGTACCTGGCTAAGAAGGGGTTTTAACCATGTTGGTCAGGCTGGTCTTGAACTCCTGACCGCAGGTGATCTACCTACCTCGGCCTCCCAAAGTGCTGGAATTACAGGTGTGAGCCACCTCGCCCAGACTAATCTCATCATCTTATAAGGACACGAATCACATTGGATTAGGGCCCATGCCAATGATCTCATTTTAACTTAGTGACCTCTTTCAAGACCTTTTCTCCAAATACAGTCACATTCTGAGGTGTTGGGAGTTTGGATTTCAACATAAGAATTTCAGGGACAAAATTCAGCCCGTAACAGAAATTGAGGCTTAGTGATTATTATGTGATTATTATTAGTTATTATTATTATGAAGAAGGAGCAAAAGAATGGATGGGTTTCACCCCTTCAGGGCAAACAACTTTCTGGGTGTTTATGGGGCAAGAGTAGGAATAGCTTGTTTTGGGGGGCCAGGGTAAGAAAAGATAAAGATGACTGCATTTGGCTGAATGCAGACAGGTAACGGAGGCTGGCAGCATTGCCTGGATTTTAGGGCTGATTTGAAGCCTGTCCTGGGACTTGCTAGGGCATCTCCAGCTAGCCCAGGGGCCCAAGGCAACTGTTAGCCTTGCCTTGTTCCAATCAGCTTTAATTTTTTATTTGAAGTGTTATTGCCATATTTAAAATAAAAAGATAATGTGTCCTTGTCAAAAGAGAGAACCCTGCAGCTGTTCTCCATCTCATTCAGAGTAAAAGCCACTGGCTGAGGAAGTTCTACCTGATACCCCCACCTGCTTGTCGCCCCTCTCTCCTGGTCTCCTAGAACTTCCCCTCATTCATGCCACCCTGGTCACACCCCTCCTTGCAGTTCAGGGACACCTGGCAAGGGTCCACTATCATGGCTGTTCCTCTGCCCAGAGGGCCCTTCCCCCACAGATCTGCACAGCTGAAGCTGCCTCTGACCACCTGTGAAAAACAGGAGGCATCTCTTTGTCACTTCATACTTTCGTTTCCTTGGCTAGCATTGAGACTGAGTGTGTCTTTTTATATGTTTGTAAGTAATTTGTTTTTCTTTGTCTGAGAATTGCCCATTTATATCTTTTGCTGACTTATCGCTTGGACCGTTAGTCTTAGCTCTCATTTTTTAAAGTACTATTTTATTTATTTACTTATTTTTCGAGACAGGGTCTCATTCTATCACCCAGGCTGGAGTGCAGTGACACGGTCAGGGCCCACTGCAGTTTCAACCTCCTGAACTCAAGTGATCCTCCCACCTCAGCCTCCTGAGTAGCTGGGACTAAAGCATACATCATCATGCCCAGCTAATTGTTCAATTTTTTTTAGAGGCAGAGTCTTGCTATGTTGTCCAGGCTGGTTTCTAACTCCTGGGCTCAAGCAACCCTGCTAGCTTGGCCTCCCCAAGTGTTGAGATTACAGGCCTGAGCCACCACACCCAGCCCATTTTTCAAGCTATTAGTGGTTGAATTCCAAACCTGTAAAAAGCTTTAGGAATGAAGCTATTTATCTTAGAATTATTTATAATGATGAAAAGTTGGAAACCAATCACCACCAATGGGGAATGGTTATTTAGATAGTGGAAAGCTTATTTGGAAACCATTAAAAAGAATATTTATTAATAGTAAAATGACAAAGTAACATGAAATATGAATATATGAAATAACCTGAATATTAGATTATAACAATACTAAATGAAAAAAAAAATTCTTCAGGGAATTTTTTTTTTTTTTGAGACAGTCTTGCTCTGTCACCCAAGCTGGAGTGCAATGATGCAATCTTGGCTCACTGCAACCTCCGCCTCCCAAGTTCAAGCAATTCTCCTGCCTCTGTCTCCCAAGTAGCTGGGATTACAGGTGTGCACCACCACACCCAGCTAATTTTTGTATTTTTAGTAGAGACTGGGTTTCACTGTGTTGGCCAGGCTGGTCTTGAACTCCTGACCTCAGATGATCGGCCTGCCTCAGCCTCCCAAAGTGCTTGGATCACAGGCATGAGCCACCAGCGGGAAATATTTTTATGTAAAATGATTGTAATTTATAGATAACAAAGACTTTGGATGGCCATCTGCCATCATATTAATAATGGCTGTGTTTGAAAGTGGTATTATGGGCAATTTTGATTTTTTGCCTACTTTTCTGCACTTTTATATTAAGCTGACTTACTTGAAAAAGAAAAATGATCACAAGGGTCAGGCGTGCTGGCTCATGCCTGTAATCCCAGCACTTTGGGAGGCCGGGGCAGGTGGATTACCTGAGGTCAGGAGTTTGAGACCAGCCTGGCCAACATGGTGAAACTTCATTTCTACAAAAAATACAAAAAATAGCTAGGCATGGTGGCGGATGCCTGTAATCCAGCTACTTGGGAAACTGAGGCAGGAGAATTGCTTGAACCCGGGAGGCGGAGGTTGCAGTGAATGAGCCAAGATCATGCCATTGCACTCCAGCCTGAGCAACAGAGCCAAGATTCTGTCTAAAAAAAAAAAGGAAGAAAGAATCACAAAGTATTGCTCAAAACATAACAACTTTGATGGAAATAAAAATACAGGAAGGAAAACATTTGCTCATATCGTTGCTGCCCCTAAGAAACCACACAGCCCCGTTCTTCCCTCTGCCATTGGAGCCCTTGTCTATGGGAATACATAATTTGTAGGTAGTTTTGAACAAACTATCCAGTTTTACAATGAAACATGAATATTTGAAATCCCACACTGAGGAGATAATTGAGGAGGCTGTGGCAATTTTTATTTATTATGAGACGGAGTCTCACTCTGTCACCCAGGCTGGAGTGCAGTGGTGCAATCTCAGCTCACTGCAACCACCGCCTCCTGGATTCAAGTGATTCTCTTGCCTCAGCCTCTCCAGTAGCTCGGATTGTAGGTGCCTGCCACCACACTGGGTGAATTTTTAGTAGAGATGGGTTTCACCATGTTGGCCAGGCTGGTAGCAAATTAAAGAGAGTAGTAAAACATTATATGGTGCCACTAAATTAGCCAGAGTTGTTCTGTAAGTCAGGGTGATTGCGGTATCTCCAGCAGGTCACTGCTGTGAGCACTGGGCAGTGTGAGTCCTGGCCTCACATTTGGTAGTATGTCCTCTATATTTGTCAACCCCCCAGGCCTCGCAGCCCTCAAAAAAAGAAAGCTAATTGTAGAGTCAAGAATATCACCTGCTCTAATGATTAAATCCCTGGAGAGGGAAGGACTCCACAGCCTGGTGGGGACCCCTCTCCCCGGCTCTGAGGATCAGTCAGTCATTCAAGGGCAGTACCAAGTGGTGGTTAAGACCTGGACTGTGGATCCAGACGGGCCTGGGTTCAACCCTGGCTCTAGATGTTAGGCATGTTATTAATCTCTCTGAGCCTCAGTTTCCCTAGCTGTGAAATCAGAGTCACTGTGAGGACTGAATGAGAAAACTCATACATGTGGTTCCTGGCTCAGAATAAATCTTCAACCAGTGGTTATAACTATTACTCTGCGTGTCTACCCTATACCTTTTCTGATGCAGTGAAAGTTAGTTATCAATGAAAGGGAGCAGCCCACTGAGGGGGTGGCCTGGGTGCCTTGATGCTGTGGTCGATGAGTTGGCATCACACCCAGCACCCTGCCCAACACAAGCACCCCCCTCCCCTGGAGCTGCTGCCACTGTCTTCCTAAGAACAGTGACTTCCTGTTTTCTAAGTTCTTACCCTGCAGTGTCCTCGCCAGTTGTGCCTGAGCCTGGGGGTGGAGCTGGGCAGCAGCAGGACTCGGGGCTCAAGGTTGGGGGCTCAAAGGAAGGAAGGGTGAGAGTAGGAATCTGGCCACTCCTACCTGGATCATGAGCTACTGTGATTGATATTGATTCCATTAGTGCCCACCAACTGAGTGCTTACCAGATACCAAGCCCTTCCCATGTGAGTGCCATACACCCTGGGAGGTCGCTGTGATTACTCAGTGATCACACGGTAGCAAAGCCGGGACTTGGACGGCAGCTGTCTGCCTTCGTAGGATTTATTCTAACCTGCTGTGCTTCCTATTAAAGTGGAAACAAGCTAGAAGGGGGTGAGGTTTGAAAGGCTGCTCTATAGAAATTGGAGGATCTGTGTGATTGTGCTTCTGAAGGCAGAACTAGGTTCAAAGTTTTTTTTACTCTGAAAATTAGAGCTCTCCACCAGTAGTTGGTGGGTGCTGAGCTTCCTGTCACCCAAGACATTCAAGCAGAAGCCAGAAGTGCATACCAAAGAGGAAATTCCTGAAGAGCTGAGCAGCGCTCTCTGAGAGGAATCCCAGAGGCACTGGGGCAAAGTAGAGAGAGAAGGGACTTTGCATCATATGCACTCAGAAAGTTTCTAGCTGTGTGACCTGTCGGAGCCGCGATTTCATGATCTGCAAAATAGAACTGATAATAATTCCGCCCGCATTGTGCAAGGTTGTTCTGAGGATTAAGCCAGACCATGCTCGTGCAAAGAGTTCTGTAAACTGTGTGCTTTGTGCATGTTACATCGTTACTGTTTTGTGACATGAGTTCTCAGAAAGTCTGCACACTACTGAGCTCCTGTGTGCCAGGCACTTTGTACATACCCATTATCTGTTTTTATCTTCACACACCCCTGAAGAGTGGGTATCCCTATCCTACGCTGGGGAACCTGGCCAGGTTCTGTCCCCAGCCCTGGCATGACGGGGTGGGAGGTGGGAAGGCCGTCCCCTGCTGCCACTGCCTGTACCTACGGAACCTCTCAGCATGAGCCACTGTGCGCAACACCCCACACACTTTATCTCATTGCTCTGCACCCATGAAGTCAGTCTTGGCAAAGCGCTTTTGCAGTTAGGAGAACTGAAGCTCAGAGAGGTTAAGAGAGCTGTTCCAAAACAAGCCAATAAAGGGGCAGATTCCACATTTGAGTCTTCGAGTCTTTCCGACTCGAAGGCTTGTGTTCTTTGCTCTTCTCTAACCCTGTGATGTGCTGGTGGGGAGGGGAAACGGGCAAGGGAAACTGTAAGGCACGATCTGTGCTTGCCAGAGCCCCCTGGTGGGGGAGGACTCGAAGTGAACATTTACAAGCTGCTGTGACTAAGTGTCAAAACTGGACAAAATGGCTGCAGAGATAGGTGGAAACGCTGAGTCCTGTGCCCACAGGTCAGGTGCATCGAAGGCAGAAGGCTAGAAGTACCTGGAGCCAGGAGACCCAGGAATTCCTTCCAGCTTTGCCACTAACCTGCAGGTGTCCTTGGTGAAGTTGCTTCATTCCTCTGATCTCAGTTTATCCACCTGTGAATTGGGCCCAATAATAGCCTCCTGTTTGTCTCCTGGCACTCATAAGAATCAAACTCCATCAGACACAGGAAGTCACTTTAAAAGCAGAAACTGAGTTGGATGTGAGGGAGTCCTGCAACAGGATTTGCTGGAGAAGGAGGATGGCTGGAGGGGGAAGAGGGCACCAGCGTGTATTTGCAGCCTCAGGGTATGGCAGGACCAGGTTGATTAAGGCCTGATTCCTGTTAGCAGAAGTTCACAGTCTGGCTCAGAAGCAGACAAACAACACAATTCAAATAAATCTCACCCAGAGAAACCAAATTCTGTAACGACAGGTGCACTTCCCCCAGAGTGCCCTCTGGGGCCCCAGAATCTTCCTGTTAATGGTCAGTGCCATGAGACTTCCTGAACTCAGGGCTTTTATGGAGATGACAAAAGGCTATATAGGGATGGCGAGGGTCACTGTCACTAATTAGACTCATAACACTTAGATACAATGACCCATATGCTTAGATACTCCGTGATCATCTCTGGCTGCCCCCGAGCTTCCTCTGGGTGTCTCACTTGGCCTATTCCTGGTATCCTGCTACAGGGCAGGCAGGCTCCAGCTTATTGTGCATGGACTTACAGTAGAAATCATGGCAATAACAACAGGTGGCACGATGGAACACATACTCTTATAGGGTCCTTCACCCCATAATAATTACGTTATTTGATTCTAACCTCATAAGAAGTATCGTATTTGGCCAGGCATGCTGGCTCACACCTGTAATGCCAGCACTTTGGGAGGCCGAGGTGGGTGGATCACTTGAGGTCAGGAGTTCAAGACCAGCCTGGCCAACATGGCAAAACCCCATCTCTACTAAAAATACAAAAATTAGCTGGGCGTGGTGGTGGGTGCCTGTAATCTCAGCTACTCAGGAGGCTGAGGCAGGAGAATCACTTAAACCCTGGAAGCAGAGGTTGCAGTGAGCTGAGATTGCACCAGTGCACTCTGCCTGGGCCACAGAGAAAAAAAAAAAAGAAAAAAGTATCGTATTTAATACTCGCCTCCATCTAGTGAGACAGATAGTATTGTTGCCCCCATTTTACAGATGAGAAAACCGAGGCTTAGAGAAGTTCCACCATACAGTTCCGATGTACAGTGTGTAAAAAGTGTCAAAGCTTTAACTTTGTTTCTTCTATCTGTTTGACAGAAATTTACATTTACATTTATTGTAGGCTATGGCTGTATCTTTACGGAAGGCCGGGCTTCCCTCTCATGTGCTCTGGCCCCTGTAATGATTTAGCTCTGAATCTCAATCCATTCATGGCCATGCAATGAAGTCCCCATGCCCAGGTTCCACCCCAGGCCACTTAAGCCAGAGCCTCAGGGCAGAGGGCAGTGGATTGAGAGTCTGTGTGAGAACCCTCTGTCAGTCTCTGGGGCTCCTTTCAAATGCTGAGGTTCTCCTGGGTGCTGTGAATCTGGGGCAGGGATCAGGAACATGAAATAAAACAGCTTCCCCACTTGTACAGGAAAGTAGCTACCATGTAATGCCCTGAAACCTCCTAGGAAGCAGCTGTTGGTCCCTTTGGGATGGAATTGGTAGAAATAAGAAGGTGCAGGAGCGGGCACAGGGAAGAAGCCAGGACCGAGAAGAGAGTGGCAATGTGGTGCCTTTGAGCTGGCATCCTGCAAAACTGTCTTGTGTCCAGGAAGCCCCTACACCTTATGTGTGGCCTCCAGAGCTAAGCCTTAAGCCCTGTGAGGGTAGGGACTGTGAAGACTCGACCCAAATATCAGACATCATTTTCTTTTGATTCTCATCATAACCCTTAAGGTAGATATAATTACCCTCCATTTTATAGATGAAGAAACTGAGGTCCAGAGAGGGAAGTCAGTTGCCCAAGACCACACAGTAAGTGGCGGGGGAAGAGCTCACACCCACCTGCACCCAATCCGGAGTTCGTTCCATTTCAATAGTTCTGGGCACAGAGCAGATGCCCGATGAATAGTTAATTAATTGCATAACTGAATCAGGTCCTGCATCCCTGCATGGAACTTTCTGGGCCATGACTGTCTTCCTCAGGCCCATCTCTCCCAGCACAGGCACAGTGGGAATGAGGAGAGGGAGGCTCCTACACAGGGAATTAAGTTGCAGTCAATATCCTGTCCTCCCAACCACACACAGCGCACTTGTCATCAGTCATAGCACTATGAGGAAGGAAGGAAGGAAGGAAGGAAGAAGGGAGGGGGAAGAAAGAGGGAACTTGTTTATATTGCTTATCTCAGGGAGGTGCCCATTCCCCTGCCCCGGTACTGTGCTGAGTCTGCACAACACAAAGAAGTATTTCTTATTTGTGGTAAATTTACTGCCCAGTAATTTTTCTGTTCTAATTTTCTGTGACAAGTAGCTGAGTGATTTTTCCCCTTGCTTTTTTTCTGAGTCTCAACCAGTCCCATAAATCACCACTGTTAGCTCCTCTGCAGTCCTAACAGCAAAAAGTCACCCCAGCTTTGGTAGCCTTCACTGGGACTGGCTTGTCCCCCAGAGGCCTTTAGATCCTCCCTAGGTCAGTGAGGGCTGCCAGCACTGCCTTGGAGCCAGAGGGCAGGCACACCTGGGCTAGGCCCAGCATCTTCCTTATCGCTGAAGCCCAGCCCTGAAAATTTCGTGATAACGAGTGACTGTGCCCTGCACTCTGAGGCCGGGGCTGGAGGAAGAGGCAACAGTGAAGATGCAGCCATTGGTCTCGGTGCTTACAGCCTGGATGGAGGGCATCTGAGTTCTCATAAGTTACATTTGTAGAGTGCTTCGAGGGATACAGGCTCTTGGACCGACATCCTCTCATGTTTCCTCCAGGGCTCAGGTGATGGGACAGTCTGATTTTAACAGGTGTTGAGTGGGAGGGGTAGAGCGCAGACCTGGAAGAGGATCTGGCTCAAAAGGCAAGGGGTAGAAGAATTGGATGTGTTCAAGGAAGAATGGGGTGTAAAAGACAGGAGCAGGAGAGACAGGGTGGCACTAAGGTGTGGTCTTCTCAGGCCTGGACTGGTGACGGCAGAGCCTAACACACTGGACAAGGAGTTTGGCCTCTCATCCGAGTGGCTGGGTTATCAGTGGTCTCTGGTCAGAGTCTGTGGGAAGTTTGCAGAGATCAGCTGCCCGGGAGCAAGAGGGCTCCTGAATTAGGGTTAAAGTCAAAAGCTTGGGGACAGAGGGATTCAGGGTGGTGGGGGTGCGGGTGCTGGGGCTGCCTTTGAATCATCTGCTTCCATGACTCGTCAGGGAGGCCAAAACGTTGCTGGCATGGAGGGGTAGGCAGGGGACAGGAACTGCCAGGGATGAGTCCTGCACTGCCTCTCACTGTGTGCTCTGAACCTGAAGCCTCGGTGCCTCAGTGTCCGAGTGTGGGTGGCAGGAGGATCTGACAAAGATTACATTTAAGGTGGTGTCTGAAGACATATTAGTTTTCACCCTGTTCAACAGGAGAGGCAGCTGACAGAGGGTACGTCACCTGCCCCAGATCACACAGCTGGCAAGAATGACAGCACTCCCACAAACAGCCTCCACTCCCTCTGCCGTAATCTGCATACGAAGGCCACCAGAGGGCGCCCCGGTCTCGGGGAGACAGACACTGGAGGGCTGGCCTGGGACCTCTGCTCTAGTTACCAGGCAGGGGTGGAGTGAGATGGATGCCACGCCCTGTTTTACAGGTTGAGTAGCTGCACGTTTACCTAGTAGGACGTATGGTCTAGACTAAAATCCGAGTCTCCTCATTCACGGTGCAGAGATGGTTCAAATAAAAACACTTTTTTTGTTTGTTTGTTTGAGACAGAGTCTCTGTCACCCAGGCTGGAGTGCAGTGGCGCGATCTTGGCTCACTGCAACTTCCGCCTCCCAGGTTCCAGCGATTCTCCTGACCTCAGCTTCCAGAGTGGCTGGGATTACAGGTGTGTGCCACCACACCTGGCTTATTTTTGTTTTTTTAGTAGAGACGGGTTTCACCATGTTGGCCAGGCTGTACTCGAACTCCTGACCTCAAGTGATCCACCTGCCTCAGCCTCCCAAAATGCTGGGATTACAGGGATGAGCCACCTCGCCCAGCCTAAAAATGAAAACTTTTATTTAACCAGAGTATTTACTGTACCTTGCATTTTCCAGCCCACTGTACTCCAGTGGCAGGGCCACTAAACATGCATTACTACAGCCTGACAAAGGTTAATATGGCACTAGGAGTTCGGGACCCCTTGGCAATTTGCAGTGGGAGAGGCTAACACAGAAGAGACCTTTAAGCTGCAGTTTGTAGGATGCATCAAATGTCACTGAATAGTAGGGTTTCAGGGAGAGAAATGGAGGGAATATGAAGAGGGAACAGTGTGTGCAAGGCAAGTGGTCCCAAAGAGCAAGGCCTGTCCCGGGAATGGGGTGTGTGTAGTGGGAGAAGGGGAGACAAGAGAAGGCGGAGGCCATGGAGCTGGGACTGGGGGGCAGGGAGATGCTCGCCTAGGTGGGGGAGGGGCACCAAAGGTACCTCTGTCTGTTGCCCATGAGACCCTTCAGGGCACAGGGGAAGGGAAGCTGAGCACCAGACCCCACTGTCCTGGGCAGAAGAGTGACTGGCATTGAGGAGGCAGGGAGTGGGGGGGAGAGCTAACCCAGATTCTCCCTGTCCTAGTTACTGTTAGATATTAAAATGGTCTCATTTGACCATCATTTGACCTATTGTCTCCCTGTGGGTAGGCCTCAGAACCACACATCTCAGGCCAGGAGTTCCATTCATCCACATGAGAACATCTTCCGGAGGCTTCCAGAGTTCTTGGTTCACACAGGGACTAACATGGCTGGGCTTCCATGTCCCGAAGGCGGGAGCTCTGTGCAGGGAGGACAGCCTCACCTTCCCACCTTGTTTCCACCCCTCCCATTGCCCCAGGTTCTTTAGCCCCACAGCGGCCACATCTGCCATTAGTGCCAATGGGTTTTCCAGGAGCTGGTTGAGGTGGGAGGGAGGGAGGGGGTGGTGATCAGGCTGAGGCATGGGGATTGGATCTGGTCTCTGTGTCATAATTTCTTTGGCCACAGTCAGTGCTAGTGCCACCCTGGGGTGATGGGGTTGTGTTCTGGTCACTCCAGGCCTTGCTGACTGGCTTCATCTCTTGGCACAGAGGCACAGAGCTTCGGCCTGCTGGATCCCCAAACTCTGCTACCTGCTGGATGGAATCCTCTTCATCTATGGTGTCATCGTTACTGCCCTGTTCCTGAGAGTGAAGGTGGGCACCACTGGGCTTTGGGGGGGGAGGGCACGGGGTCCCCCACTTGATGGATATTCAGAGGGTCCTTGGTCTTGGAAAGTTTCAAGCTTGGGTGGTGCCTGGAGCTTGATATCCAGGAGCAAAGCAGGGACCAGCCAAGTATGTGGGCAGAGGAGGAGGTGGGGGTGTCTGGCTGAGATGAACAGGGTGGGGAAGGAGAGCCTGGTGCTAGGGGTCTCCATGATGAGCCGTACGAATGTGTGCACGTCAGAGTGTCTCAGAGAAGGCGATACTGCTGGAGACAAAGGGGCCTGAAGTGTGAATGAGGCCATGTTAGCCATTCTCTTGAAAAGGCTCTTTCCTCGTCTGTACTTGGGAGAGTCGGTCAGAGCATGGGTTTTCACTTGGTGACTTGCAGACCCTGGATTTCTTGGTGGGGCTGGTCATGGTGTGGGCAGAGGGTGGAAGAATTTAGGAGTAAAGGGGAGGATCCAGTCCCAGTCATCACTTCGGTGCTCCCCCAACCCATTTCTTGCTTATTTTTTGTCATAAGATTTTATTTGAAACCAAATCTTAAGTTTGAAAACGCTGCGCTAGGTGATTTCTAAGGTTGTTTCCAATGATCTGGATCTGTAAGACCTTGCGGTTTCTCCTGGCTGAGGCGGCATGAACTGAAGCAAGAGTGAGGCCGCGTCGGCTTCCGGCAGATGCTCAGGACACTAAGCGAGCCCGAGGCTTCCTGGGCACCGGCGTAGCCGGGCGATGGCAGAGGGCTGGGCGAGTGATGCACGTACAGCATCCTGGCCCGGGGGGTCAAGATAGGAGGCCGGACCTTGAGCAGCCGCCATCCACCCTGATTGTCCTCGGAGTTCCCGGAGGAAGGGACCCTAGAGAAGACTCCACGTCCCCAGGGGGCACAGACCAAGAGCCTTACACCTCTGCGCACGCGGGGGCGCTAGCCCGGCAAGAATAAACTCCAGCGGGTCATGGGCCAGCGTGATTGAGGCACATGTCACAGGCGGGAGGAAAAAAGGGCAGTTGGGCTCAGAAAAGGGGCTGTTACGCCCCGGCCCCCGCAAGGGCTCAGCCTCAGGAGGCCCGGCACGCATTCTTAGTTGCCAAGGAGCGGAGCAGGGCTGTCCCTCGGGTCGCCGCGCGAACTCGCGGAGCAGTAACGCGCTTTGCTCTCTGTGTTGCAGTTCAGCAGGAGCGCAGACGCCCCTGTGTACCAGCAGGGGCACAACCAGCTCTATAACGTAAGTCGGCTTCGCCGCAGACTCTCCCGGAAAGGAAGAAGGGCAGTCCCCCCTCCTCGGACCTAGGGAACACGCCTGCCAGAGTCCCGGGTTTAGGTCTGGTCCCCCAGCTGTCACCTCTGACCCGACTGCAACTTGTTTAACTTCAGTTTTCTAACCAGTAAAACAGGGGTAGTAATTGTACCTGTCTCGAAGGGTGCCATAAGGATAACATGTTTAGTAGTTTGATGCATGGAAGGAGCTTAGTATAGTGTCTGCCACTACTGGGTCCCCCAAGCCATCAGCAATTTGCAAAAGCTAGAGAGGGTGGAGAAGGAATGTGTTAGAATCTTCCCAGCGGTGGGAAAGCGATGTTACACTCCCTGTGCAATGGGGCTGTGGTGGAATTGACCACCACCTCTGAGCCCCCAGCTTCTCTACTTGCTCATGGGAATGTTGTTCCTTATCCTGTTGGACTGATCAGCATATGGTACTTGGTGACCTTTGGGGGATCCCACCCACTGTCATGGTAGTGCGTATTCTCTGAGATGTGATGATGGTCTCCAGATGGACCCATTACCACCCCCTCCCCAGCCCCGGCCCCCTCTTTTTGTAAGCCACCCCAGAGAGGGGAAACCACACTCCCCAGTCCAGCTGGCCCATCCTTCTGAGGCTCCTCTGTCCTGTGTCTGACACTTTGTTGTCTGTTTTAGGAGCTCAATCTAGGACGAAGAGAGGAGTACGATGTTTTGGACAAGAGACGGGGCCGGGACCCTGGAGATGGGGGGGGGGGAAGCAGGTAAGGGCTCCTCTATCTTGCTATGTGTTCCTGCATGTGTGGTAGGGCTCAGCCCAGGCTGCAGGAGAGGGCTTCTCAGCCCCAGCTCACTCTGCAACTAGACTTGACCCTCAAAGTGTGGGGCCGGGACAAGAGAAGAGATGGAGACCCACTTGCTGCACATCCTCTTTCTTCCTCCTTGGCTCCATTCTACATCTCAAGGGGCCTCACCCCTGGTTGTGGCACCCCCGCCTCATGTCTAAGCTCCACCCACTCCTTGGCCATCCTGAGATGCACACTTGGTGGCACTGTCTGCCCCAGGAGGACAGACCTGGTGAAGAGGTCCACACAGGAAGGGCCCAAGACCACTGGACAAGTCCTGGGTACCCTTCTGGAGTATGGTTGCAGTATGGTCCCTGGGGGCTCTGACCTCTTGGCTTTGTAGACTCGGTACCCTGTGGGTAGCGGAGCAGCTGGATGAGACCACAGTAGGGTACTCTTCTTTTTTTCCAGTTCATTCTGATTTTCCTTCCTTCCTTCATCCCTCCCTTCCTCCCTTCCTTCCTTCCTCTTTCTATTTATCGTATATTAACAAATTATAGATCTATATATTTATTGTTATGATTTTTGAATATGTGAAATAAGTTAATTAACATTTATCACTTCAGATATTTAACTTTTTGTGATGAAAACATTAGGCATTTACTCTTAGAGATATTAACATGTATAGTACTCGAGTATTAGCTATATTCAGCATGCCATGCTATTGATCTAAAGATAAATTTACTCTTCCTATCTAGTTGAGGTTTTGTACCCTGTGACTGTCATCTCCCCATTCCCCCCCATGCCCCCCCATTTCCCAGCCTCTGGTAAACATCATGCTACTTATCTATGCTTCTGTGAGTTAAACTGTTTTAGATTCCACATACAGGTCAGAACATGCAGCGTTTGGCTTTCTGTGCCTAGCTTATTTCACTTCGCATGATGGTCTCCGTTCCATTCATGTTAGAGCAAATGACGAAATTTCTTCCTTTTTAAAAGCTGAATAGTATTGCATTGTGTGTATGTTCCACAGTCCTCTTTATCTTAGGTTGATTCCATAACTTGGTTATTGTTAAAACTGCTGCAGTCAACATGGGAGTATAGACATCTTTCAACAAACACACTTCAAATCTTTCGGGTAAATACCCAGAAGCAGGATTGTTGGGTCCTATGGTAGTTCTGTTTTTAGCTTTTTCAGGAGGCTCAATACAGTTTTTCATGATGCTGGTATTCATTTACCTTCCCACCAGCAGTATGCTACGGTTCCCTTTTCTCTCCATCCTTGCCAACAATCGTTGTCTTTTGTCTTTTTGGTAATAGCCATCCTAACAGGTGTGAGGTGATCTCACTGTGGTTTTTCTTTTTCTTTTTTTTTTTTTTTTTTGAGACAGAATTTCACTCTCATTTCCCAGGCTGGAGTGCTGTGGTGCAATCTCGGCTTACTGCAACCTCCGCTTCCCGGGTTCAAGGGATTCTCCTGCCTCACCACGCCTGGCTAATTTTGTATTTTTAATAGAGACAGAGTTTCTCCATGTTGGTCAGGCTGGTCTCGAACTCCTGACCTCAGGTGATCCACCTGCCTCTGCTTCCCAAAGTGCTGGCATTACCGGTGTGAGCCACTGGGCCAGCAAGTGGTTTTACTTTTTATCTCCCTAACGGTCAGTGAGATTAAGCATTGTTTTCATATATCTCTTTGCCATTTATGTCGTCTTTTTGAGAAATGTCTATTCACCTCTGATTTATTATAGAAATTTTACAGTTTCAGGTCTTGTGTTTAAGTCTGTAATCCATTTTGAGTTGGTTTTTGTATATGATGTGAGATAAGGTCCAATTTCATTCTTTTGCATGTGGATATCCAGTTTTTCCAACACCATTTATTGAAGAGACCATTCACTTTCCATTGCACATTCTTGGCACCTTTTGCTAATTGTTTGGCTGGGACCTATGGTACTATACTGAATGGAAGTAGTGGGCGTGGGCATCTTTGTCTTGTTTTCAGATCTTGGAAGAAAGGGAGGAAAGGCTTCAGCTTTTGCCTGCTGAGTGTGGTGTTAACTGTGGATTGCTCAGATGTGGACTTGAGTGTGTGGAGGCACATTCCTTCTATACCTAATTTTTAGCCTATACCTAGTTTTAGTCTATACCTAGTTTTTAGCCTGAAAGGATGTTAAGTTTTGTCAAATGCTTTTCCTGCATCTAGTGAAATGATCATGATGTTTTTTCTTAATTCTGTTAATGTGGTGTAGCATGTTTATTGATTTCATTTGCTGAACCATCCTTGCATCCCAGAGATAAATCCCACTTGATCACAGTGAATGATGTAATGTGCTGTGAAATTTGGCTTGTTAGCGTCCTCTTAAGAGCAGGGCTCAGGACAAAGGCCAGGGCTGTCCTGGTGTAAGGGCAGTGCTGCCTGATGGTCCCAGTGGTCACGCGTCTGTCTAGCCCCCATCCAGGCTCAGCTCTTGCTGGTTGTGCTGTTGGTAGAGTGAATGGGCAGTAGAGAGGCTGTTGATTTCCTTGACCACTCCTCACCCCCACCGTCCAAGCTTATCTTGCATCCTCTCCTCTTGTCTGGACTAGGAGGGTGTGGGGAGGACGTCACTAGCAGTGGCAGGCCCTGCTCCAAATGATGGTGTGCGGCACCTTTTGTCTTCCGCCAGAAGTCCCGCTTGCCAGCTTGTGATGTATATGGGGATCTGTCTGCAAGGGGATGGATAATCTACGGGCATCCCCATGGCCTGCTCTGGGCAGTGCTGGGGTTGGGTGTGCGCCTCTGGGAGAGTGAAGTGTGTATCCAATTGCAGGTGACCAAGTATGAGCTATGTAGTCCGGTCGGGCCCCAACAGTGGCCTAGGCAAGGCTGGGGTAGCACAAGGAGGAGAGAGAAAGACAGCAGAGCCCCAGGGGGTTGTGGTCGGTGAGGGGAGGGCAGGATGGGGCTTGCTGTACTGTCATGGCTTGGGTTTGTGTTTCTCTCCCTCTAACGTCTTCCCTTTGTCTTTTCTAGCAGAGAAGGAAGAACCCTCAGGAAGGCCTGTACAATGTAAGTAGAGGAGATGTCACATTTGACCTTGGAAAGTTGGAGGAAGGGCTGGAGGAAAGGCTCCAGAGGAGGGGCTGGAGGAAGGGCTGGGCTGGAGGAAGGGCTGGAGGAGGGCTCTGGAGGAGGGCTCTGGAGGAGGGCTCTGGAGGAGGGGCGCCGGAGGGGGGGGTGCGCCGGGAGGGAGGCGTTGCTTCACACTCCGTGGTCTTTGTCTGTCCAGACCATCCCTTCCTGGGCGGCCTGCAGCAGCACCTGCTTCTAGAATGTCTCCTTAGCTAAAAAGTGCCAAGTGATCTCCCCTCCTCAATCCCTGCTATTGCAGTTCCCAGGTCAATCAGCCTGGAGTGTAGGGGGGCACAGCAAGGTCAAGCTGGGCAAGAACGAGGGGTTGATCCCTTGGAGGGTCTCCTGTCCTGGGTGCTGAAGTCTTCTGAGTGTCCCTCCTTATTGGAAAGTCAACCTCACCCTCCTGGGTGTGACCCTGATTGTTGACCTGGGTTGCCTTGCAGGGGGACCCTTGCAGCCTCCCGTGAGGAGGGAGGGTTGATCCACAGCCCGTGGGTTTGGCTGTGTAAAGAGACGGCTTGCTCAGATAAATGATGCTGGGGCTCCAGGTGAGCCCTTGTTTTGTCCAGTCTCCGTGTCTTTGTCTAGAACTCCACACCCTATCTTTCTGAGCCTAACCCGAGCTCCTCAGCTCAGTGCAGAAGGCTGGCAGCTCAGAGACTCCACAGGGCTGAGGACGAGGTGGGTGGGCTGGAGCTGGTTGTGGGCAGAGAAGTTTGTGTGCATAAGGTTTGGAGCCTTGATTGTGGGGAGCCCTCCCTCCCCGCCACTGCTGCCAACCTGGGGATCAAGAAGCTTCCTCTTGTAGGGAGCCTGCTGCTTTCCGCATTAGTTGGTGAAGATCAGTGCCCCATGCTCTCTTCTTCCTCAGGCACTGCAGAAAGATAAGATGGCGGAGGCCTACAGTGAGATCGGGATGAAGGCGAGGTGAGTGCTGCTGTTTCTGAACTCCCAAGGGCGTTCCTCATGGTCCTCCTGACACTCCTGCTGCAGGCCTCCTTTCCCACCCACTTCTCATCCCAGCTGCAAATGCCCAAGCAGTGGCCATCAGAGGTGATGGCGAACCTGGCTGTCGCCCAGTCAGAACGTAAGAAACTAAGGAAGGGGCTGATGCTCTTTGAGGATTGAAAACCAAATCGAGATTCTGTGACAGCCTAAGCTTTGCAAAAGCAGGTCTGTTTTAATAAGAGGAAGCACCGAGTGCTTACTATGTGCTGCCGTGTTCAGTGCTGAGGACCACGGGTCCCAGGGCAACATGAAAACGTGGGACCCCTTCTTCGCCAACAATTAAGAATTTCAAAATGGCGAGAGTGAAGCATCGATCCCTTCCAAGCAGGGGTTCTCTGTAGTTTTATTTAATTCCCACAGTAACCCAATGAGAAACATGTGCCCTGCGAGGCACAAGGCGAGGAAGTGACTTACCCAAGGTCTTACAGCTAGTAAAGAGGGGAGCGGGATTGAACTGACTGTGCCAGAGCTCGTAACTGCTCAGCACAGCTGGTGGTCAGTTAGCAGAAATGACTAGTCAAGAACTGTAAGAGCTGAAGGGAGTCCATTTATCCAAGCAGTGGGCAACATAGGTCCTGCGGGCCCTAGACTTTAGGAATCTGCTGGCTGTGAGAATCTGAGTGGGGTGGAGCAAACCCAGAGTTCCGCCATGGCCAGGCCCCACTTTACGCAGCAGAGATGAGGGTCTGACCAGGGGCTCGAGGATTCTCTCTCCCAGGGGCAGGGGTGCTGCTGGGAGACAAGTTATCTCTGACTTCCTGGGTACCTTGGGAGGGGACCTTGAGCAGAAATGCCACTACTGAGTGCCTTTCTCATCCTTTTTCTCATTTCACTCCCAAAGAACCAGCGCCGGAGGGGCAAGGGGCACGATGGCCTTTACCAGGTAGGAGCTGCCGGCATCCCTTCTGGGGAAGGGGCACCACGATCAAGGCCCCCACACTTTGCCTGCTGGTGGCACCAGCTCTTGCCAACAGGTGGGCAGGGCAAGCCCAGGGCACCCATTCAGGCCAGCAGCAATGCCACTGCCAATAAGTCTCTAGAGCACAGCTGGGACTCAGCCATTCAATCAAGTTACTTGGTTCCGACCATGCATTGTTTGGCCACAGCAGACAGAGCAGCAGCTGTCCAGAGGTGCGCGGCCCCCCAGCAGGTGCAGGTGGAGGCAAAGGACCACGCAAGTGATGATCCTGCTTTTTGGGTCCTTGCAGAACCCTTGCTCTGTGTCATCTCCTTAGACCTAGTAAGATGAGAGGATGGCTGGGAAGACTGAAGGAAAAAAGCTAAGAAAAATGGCAACTTCAAAAAGAAAATGTTATGTAGTTAGGTGCATGGTTTTTGCAAATCAGTGCAAGTAATTATGCAAACTAAGCACAGTCGACCTGCTTCTTAAAATATCCCCCGCAGGTTGTCATTTCTCTCCTTCCGGCTTCCATGGGCTGTTACAGCTCGCCCTTCTGACTCCAGTGTCGGGATGCCCAGCTTGCCTGAGTTGAGTGATGTCAGAAGGGCCCTAGGAACTTACCTGTGTGTGGCTGCTGTTGATCCCTCTCCTTCCTGGCCCCCCGGATCAGGGAGACAGGAATTCTAGCAGGTCTGGGGCCAGCCTTGCGGGCCTATTCCTGACCAAGAAAATACTGGAATAGCTGGGCCTGGGAAGGAGCCCCTCCTCTCCCTGTGACAAGTCCAGGCTTCCTTTGGGCCCAGGTATCGGGGACAGCAGATGCTCTGGAGCAGGCCTGGGCCCTTCCCCTCATTTCTGCCCAGTATGGAAGGTGGGAGACTCCTCTCTCTTAGGTGTGACATGAACTTGGCAGGGCCCAAGCACTGTAAGGCACAGAATTTGAGGAGCTAAAAAGAGGGCTGAGAACTGAGCTGGAAAGGAGCTGCAGCAAGGCCATTCCCAGCAGGGCACAGAACCCACCTCTCGAAGCTGTCGCAGCCAAGGCTCCCACCAGTGGGGTCAGCGGGGACTCCTCCTGGTCCTCTGGAGGCTGGGTGGGTGGCCACGGGGCTGTGCCGCAGACACCTGTTGGCCTCCAGGTTGGCTTCTGCCCACCGAGGCTGCTGACCCACTCTTCTTTTCTGATTTGCTTTCACCAGGGACTCAGTACGGCCACCAAGGACACCTATGACGCCCTTCACATGCAGGCCCTGCCCCCTCGCTAACAGCCAGGGGGATTTCACCAGTGAAAGGCGAGACCTGCAGATACCCAGATTATGAGACACAGGATAAAGCATTTACAACCCGGTTCACTCATCTCAGCCACGGAAGTATTCCCCTTTATGTACAGGATGCTTTGGTCATATTCAGCTCCAAAACATCACAGAGACTGCTGTCCCTGCACTCTTTAAGGGAGTGTGCCCCCCCAGGGCTCACGGCCCTGGCCTTGGGCCCTCTGATTTGCCAGTGGTGCAGGCAGACCTGTCTCCTGGCGGTTCTGCGTTCTCCCTGGGAGACGGGCATGCTGTCTCTCACAGCTAAGTTGTTGAGTCTTTGTAAAATCCCCAGAGAAACCGCAGATGCTAGCACTCGCCCTGATGTCTGTATCATTCTATCAATGTTTGAGTGGCTTCACCCCTGCTGTAAATTTGGCTTCTGTTATCACCTTCACCTCCTTTCAAGGTAACTGTACTCGGCCATGTTGCGCCTCCCTCCCTGGTGAGAGGGCTGGGCATCGGGGCGGAAGGGGAAGGGAGCCTGGGTCAGGTGCAGCCAGGGAGCTGCAAGGGGCATGGGAAGGTGGGGCAGGCAGGGGAGGCTCAGTTAGGGCCTGCAAGGGTGGCAGGGTGGGGGATCTCCCTGCCTGGGGCCTCTGGGCCGCACCATTGAACTGCCATGTGCTATGGGGGCTGGAAGATGACCAAGACTGACCTTGATGAGCTGTGCACAAAGTGGCATAAAGAACAGTGTGGTTCCACGGTGTGAACAAAGTGCCTTCAAGCAAGAGAAGGACCTTGATTCACCTCACTTTCAGTAAATGACAAAACCATCATCGTGAAGGCCTCGCAGGAAGACCCAGCACCACAGGACCTGTAACTGCCCAGCAGACAGTGGCAGGACAGGAAAAACCCCAGTCAATGCACTGGGACACAGCTGTGTCATTATAGGGCGCAGGCCATGGATGAGAAATGCTCTCTGCTCTGCCTTTTTTCTACTGTTTTAATTTATACTGGCATGCTAAAGCCTTCCTATCATGCATAATAAATGCTTCAGTGAAAATGCAGCTTTACTCTAAGCTTTATTTCAGCAGTCAAGCTTGTAATGGCAATTTAGTCATCAGTCAATCAGCAGGTTGCCCTTGAGGGAGGAGGGGGAGCAGAAGTGCCGATTCTTGGGAGAAGAAAAGGACAGCTCCTGGGAACCAGCACGTGAGCGCAGGTGCATCCTTGGAGGCAGCGTCGCACAGTGCAGGTGAGCCGGGCATCCAGGCTGGGTAGCTGTGCCTTAGAGTGGGGCTCGGTGCAATACAATGTGTCAGTACTGGCCCAGGCTTGTGCCGCAACCAGAGAGGGCTATGGGAAAGGAGCCCTGCAGCACGGCGCCAGCTTGTGGGGTGCAGGAAAACAAGTGGGAGAGGCCAGCTTGGCACTCGGGCATCAGAATAGGCAGCACGTGAGCAGAGGGTGTGTGGGAGTTATGCACAGCAGCTGACGCCACAGTGCGAAATGTCTCCGTGCACAGGGCGAAGAAGGGATGGAGGACAACAAAAGTCAGTTTCCCTCACAAAAGGTGAGGAAGCCTGAAGGGTAAAAAGGCAGGGTGGAGTGGGGCAGGAACCAAGGTGCTTATGGTGATTCTGGGGTTCCTGAGAGCACTTGGAAAAAATAATTTGGGAGCTGAATTATGAGACTCTGAGAATGTGTGTGTGAAGCATCCAGAATACCAACACGGCAACTTCAAAGAAACTCCAACAATGTCAAAACACTTGGAAAATGGTTTAATGATGTTTTACAACAGAAAGCAACTGTACAGTTATAGTAAGTTTAATATATATAAAAAATTACAGCAGACAAATGCATCTACACAAAATCTACCATTTCATTCTGATTCACTGTCACCTACACAATCTCTCCCAAGCCTACAGCCCCTACAGGCAGCCCTAGGAGGGGGAATCATCTAAAGGGCACTTTGAGAGAGACAGCACCGCTCATATTCCCCCGCCACCCCCTCAGGCCTCAGGAGGCATCAGCTAATTCCCCCAAAATGTAAAGTTGCCTGTGTTTCAGGTTTTCAAAACCAAGAAAACGTGTGTTCCCAGGGGCACAGATAACAAGGTCCAGCACACCAAGTTATCAGCTGATTCTTAGAAAATATTCCTATCATCAGAGGGGAAATATTTGGCTAACAGGCGCTCTGGGGCAGTAAGGCTACACAATAGCCACCCGGAGTGCAGAGTTATTATCTAAGAGAAATGTAGAAGGACTCCCAACAAACCACCTCAGAATTGTCACTGCCTCATTAAAACTGCTGGACAATTTCTGAGAGGATCATTTACACCACATCTTAAGTTTCCACAAAGAAGAACTCAAACTCACATTTTAAAGTACATAAAACAAAAAGTTCTTGGAGGCCAAGGGGCCAATTCCCCTTGTGCCCTTCCCTTGACAACAGTGGACAAACACCCCTGAATTAATAATTAAGACAAGGAAGAAAAAGTGAGTTAAGATATTAGAAAGAAAACATCTTTAGACAGACACGATCACTGTCTCTTTAAAAGAAAACAAAATCCCAGTTGGGAACAGTAATGAGGAATATGCAATCTAAATTGACACCTGGTGGGAGATTATTACTGAATATTATGTACACTCAGAACTTTTTCATTTTCTTTTTTATTATGAACACCTAGGCAGTGAAAACTGTTATGTTAATACATACATAGACACACCCAAAACATACAAAAATACTATTATTTCAAACTACTAATAGGACAGTTCAATTATTTTCATGCTATGACTTTAAGAGCATTACACTGAAACAAGAAGTTAAACGACATTTTTTTCTTTATATCCCAGAAATATACCAAAATATACATCTAAGCTTTGGAATTACTGAGGTTAGACTAATGCAAGTGCTGGGTAATCGTACTTAATACACAAGTCTAAGGTTCTGCAGGAAAGAAATGATCTTTGGTATCTGCATCAGGCTAATATTATTAACATTTGGATTTTGCTTTGGGATAGAGCTTGTATGACCCAAGAACCAAGTACCCCCTCCCCCAATCAACTGAGATTAAAAAGATCCATGTAAAAAGTTCCTTCATTTGCAATCCCCCCCCACCCCCCCAAGTTAAAAAGTCACAGGCATCTACCTAGCACAAACGGTTGTGAAGTACAATGCATAGTTGCACAGTGGTGCTGCAAAAATGAAACAAAACTACAATCGAGAAATGAAAAGCTTGATAATCTTTCTGCATGTTTTCTCACAAACAGGACAGCCACTTCCAAGCAGTTCCAGTAAAGGAAAAGAGAAAAAAAGGCTCAGAAGGGCACCTTGGCGTGCATTCGCCCAGCCCCAGAGGTTAAAGCACCCAGCAGAGCAGCCAATCGTGCGCCAGTGTCTTCAACGTCCCCCACTCTGTGGAGTCCTCGGGCCAGTCCAGCAGCAGCTCCCACCCTCCTGAGGCCCTGTGTTAAGTCCCCATAGTGACCCGGGTTGGTATAGGGTGGATGATGGTGGTGATGAGGTTTTTTGACTTTTGTTTTGGAAAATCTGAAATGCCAATTTGTTTCAGGGCATGCTCACAAGTTTGCGAGGGCCAAAGCTACGGGCATGCACCTTGTGTAGGACCCTGGAAGGTGGAAAACAGCTTGCCTGCCCTTACTGATCTGGTCAGAGGGACCCCCACCTTCCCTGGCCTCACTCTTCCAACTGCCAGGACACCACAGACTGGACTGATGCTGAAGACTTCCCTTTTCTTTGGTTCTTTTGTTTGTTTTGAGTTTATACAATCATTAAGAAATCTTTGGTTTTGGCTGGAAATTTTAAAAAAACAAAACAAAACAAACAAAACAAAGAAACCACCCTCCCCCTGGCTTATAGCAGCAGTATCATGACCTGGCTAAGCTTTTTCTCAGCATTAGGGGTGGGAATTGAAGGTTGGGAACTACATTCAAAGAAAAGGTGAAAGGGCTGGGGGATGCAGCTTCTACAGAGCCCATTGGATACAAGATTGTCAAATAATAATAATAATAAACTTAAATATTTGGATATTTTTGGTCATGTCAAAGGAAAAAAAGTGAAATGTGTATGCAGCAGTCAGCTTAAAGGAGCCTTTGGTGTCTTCCCTTCTACCCAAAGTCCTGAAAAGAAACAGAACCCTGAGGCCTCAGAGGAGAAGGGGGATGGCCTCTACCCCACCAAGGAAAAGGCAAGTACGGAAGTTGACGTGTGGCCAGCTGTCAGAAACGCAGGGTGGGGTAGGGGTGTGGATAGCTGGCCAGCCCCTAAGGGCAGGGTGGCCTGGAAAGCGGATGTTAAGAGACCTGTGAAGACCCCTTGCAACAAAAAGGAACAGAAGATTGCAATTTGCCCTCAGTTTGCAGTAGCTTTTAAGCAGCGACATTCAGAAGCTTTAGGGGGTCCCACCCTAGGCTACAGGTCCCATGATGCTATAGGCCAGAGTTTAACATGACTGAGAGGGAGGGAGGGGCAGACTTGGCAACTCTGTAGGGTTTCGAGAAAGTTAAAGCAAGTCACTCGGTCATGAGTTAGAAATGAGGTATACAACAGCTCCTGGACTTCTGGTGGGTAGAACAGCCCACGCTTACTTACCTAGCCTTCACTACGACCACAGATGAGGGGGATGGAAGGACAGACTAATGCGGGAGAAGAGCGTTTCCTGCAGAGCGAAGACCCCCTGTGGACTGAGCAATGCACATGTGCCCATGCACACAGAGGTAAAAAGCTGGAAGTCATTCTTTCCCTGGCCTGCCCTTAGGGAAGATACACCATCTCTGTTGTCAAAAGCCAATGTTATTATGCTCCCTGCACCAACCTGTCCTGTTTTCTCCAACTGTCTGCAGTTTTAAACCCATCCAGGCAGGCACTAGTCCACTCTACTCTTAGAAAGTGTGTGCCTTCTGCACACTCATGCAGGAATGGAACCAAGGACATGGCACCCCTCACTGCCTACAACTACAGCCTTTTGTAGCAGACACTGTCATGTTAGCTTCTGAAAGTGCATTTCTTTTCTTCCTATGTTTTTAGACCATGAGACTCATTAAGGCTGGGTGGGAGCACAAAGTCTTTTCTCTACTTGGCTCTGTCCTTTTTCATTTGAAAGAGATCCCAATGCTGCTGCCAGTTTATGAAAGAAGTCTTAAGCTGCTCTTGTGAGGCTGTGGCTAACTTACAGAATGATGAACAAGTAAACCAAGAAAACATGGGAAAACTTTGCAGCAGACCTCAACGTTTTTTTAACGTAAATTAGTTTTGGGGGTGTTAACTTTCTGACACTGTCCTGGGTTTAAACCAGAAGGTGGCATTGGGTGGTGGTGCCCTGTGCAGGGTGGGTAGATTCAGGGATACAGAAACAATCATAAATCACGTCTTCCCCTCCCAGGCCCAAGGGACCTTTGTTTCTGTGCTCAAAGCAGTGTTCCATTACATACACCTTGTTTTCCCAGAACTTCTGTTTCAAGTGCTCTAACCTTCAACATCCCTATTACCTACTTATAAACCTATCTAGCACTTTGAAAAGTCACACAATATTAATACCACCTTTACGTAATGTCAGAACAATAAGATTATTAGTAAAGCTTTTATGAAGTTCTGCAACCTGATCATTTTTGATGGAATATTCAGAGAGCAATCTCTTTTTCCCTCTCCCCCTTTCTGTGTCCTATCAGTACACCGAAACAATGAACTACTTGACTCTCTAGAGCCCATATATAAAAACATTCTGGAACAAAACATTTACAGGAGAGTAAGGGAAGATCTGTTGGTTTTCCACATAATCCTGTTCTTGAAAAGTCTTATCTTTTACAGGAGACAGATGGAGATAGCAAATCTAAATATTGTCTGAACTCATATAGGCTATATTGGTTCTATTTATAAGTATTAGATAAAGGGAAGTAATGAAAAAATCCTACCCCTATCTTTTGCCCTCCCCAAATTTCTCGGCAATTCCAAGAACGTCACTGCTCCTGAGCAACCATCCATCTTTAAAGAGCCAGCAGAGCAAAACAAAATAAATCTCTTTTCCAAAGCCAGGATAACCAAGAAGACTTCCTTCAAAGGGGACTGGGAAAAGGGGAGAGGGGGAAGGAAAGAGATAAAGTAAAGCTTTTCCAAATTTTGGCTTTTTGCTCCTATTCTCTCTGCCTGTTCTGAAAACTTAAGGATAAGCAATGACATCAGCAGTGTCTTTGGTATCTAAACCAAATCCCACTTAAGTTCTGTGAGATCATTTATCTAAAAAAATAGCCTTTCTGGAGATACAGTCTACATCAGAACTCAGGGAGCCAAGAAAGTGTGTCCCAGAGTATGGGCAGAAAGGGCTTGTAATTTTTCCTAAGCCAGCATCACTTCTCATTCACGTGTCCACCAAGAATAATTTCTCCTCGATCCCACCAACCAATCCTTGAGGGTCACACTTTGTATCACAGGGGTGAGGTGGGCAGGTTAGCTTTCAACTTCTTGGTTTGCTTTTTATCCTGTTTGTGTTTTTGGTCTAGACAGAACTAGCCTTGGTACAACAACAGTAAGGTTTTAAAATGCTGTGTTACTAGCACAACAGTCAATAACCTGACAGTACCGATAACACAAAGAACCTGTTTCACTTGAACTTGCCTAGATTTAAGACACATCAATCACTCACCTCTTTGCTCCAAATTAATTGGTGCATGTCTATTTCTGCCTCTATTTCTCAACTGCATATCCAGGCATTCACACATTCATCCTTTGCCTATGCTTTTGCTATGTACAGAGGTAACTAATCATTAGGAGAGGCTGGCAGGGTCTAGGGGGCATGGGCAACCATAGGAAGGGATGTAAATGCACCCTCAGGTTCTCTGAACCTACTGGACACCCCACATGTTACCTGCATGCCACCACACACTGCTGCAGATCAGACCACAGAGAGGCCAAAGCCAATCACAGGGAAAATCAAGTTTCCTTTGGCAAGACAGATATAAGAAAAAACAAACACACACACAAGCAACATTTTCCTTCTAACATAATCAACTTCTCCTCTTCCCCCACCCAACCCTCCCTAACCCTATAAATTGTAACCTATAAACAGGATCCCAAATACATACAGCATCAATCATGTTTATCAATTGTAATAAACATTAGTTCAACTAAATGCTACAGCTAGAATTATTTCCACTATTTATAAAGTTTTTTCTTTTATTTGGTTTTTAGTTTAAAACCAGTTTTGCAACAATGCTAAGCTATTCTGAGGTATTTTATGAAGGTGCCAGAAGCTAGCTGTTACCCAAATTAAGGTACCACCATCCAACGAGAAAAAGAAGGGAAGGAAAGGAGATCCAGATAACATAATCAACATAAAATTCACTCACATTTACTGCTTTTAGCAAAGGCCAAGAGTAGAAGGGCCAAAACAAGAAATTACTTAAAGAATAAGGAGAGTCAGAAGAAAACTACAAAAAAATAAAAAAAAAGCTACAGTTCAAAAACCATATAGAAAACTGGGTACAAACTGGACGATTTGAGAAAAAACATATTCCCTGCCCTCTCAGTGGGATCCTTTCAAATACCTGACTGGAAATCTCAGGGGTGTCCTATTTAATGTCTTTGGATGAAGAAATAGATGATTAGCCTTTATGATGAAAGCAATTTATCTTATTGCTGTCCAAGACTACATTTGTATTGTGTACACCATCCATGCAAACCTATATAATAGCTGATCTTAGTTATTCTTACAGAAACAGCAAAGAAGGATTTTTTCCCTTCTCAAAAGTGAAGGTAAATGCTAAGAAAGATTTACCATTTTATAAAGTGTCATCCTCAAAATGGTAGAAAGCTGAAAATGAGCTCCGACAGCCAGGGCTATGAACAGCGTCAGACATGAAATGCTTTTCACACACACTCACATAAACGTGAGCGCTTACCAGTTATGAGCAAATTAATCCATCAAGTCTTGTCCATTTTGGAAAATTTAAAATTTTGGGTCTTTAGTATTTTTTTCCCATTAGTATTAGTCATCTTTTAATGTTTTCAACTCAAACAAACAGGATATGAAGAATAAAAAAACTTTAAATTCATCAAGTTTAGATGCTGATTTAATGAGAAAGCACTTGGCCAAGCTCTCCAAATGAATTGTTGGGGCCGTTCCTCAAACTGCAGACTGGTCTTCGGAAGGCCTCCCAAGAGCCAGGCCAGAGCCACCGGTCAGCACAAAGTCTCTGCCTCCTCCTTGCTACCACACCCTACACTCAGTGATAGGGTGAGTCAGCGATACTACTGACTTCTCCCTGGCAGGGCTTCTCCCTTCTTGGGAAGAAACAAAAGCAAGAGGTTTCACTATCTTTCTATCTCAATCACCTTATCTTTCTTCTTAGTCAAAAATGTTTCATGAGGATGACCTGGTTTGGAAACAGCTTTAGACTATGAACAGAGAGTTCTGTAAGCCAAGCGTTTATTCTACACTAACTGCAATGTATAATATCAGGATTTATCACTTTAAAAATTGACATGAGGACGGGGCGGTGGCTCACACCTGCAATCCCAGCACTTTGGGAGGCCAACGAGGGTGGATCACCTGAGGTCAGGAGTTTAAAATCAGCCTGGCCAACATGGTGAAACCCCATCTCTAGTAAAAACACAAAAATTAGCTGGGCACGGTGGTGGTCACCTGTAATCCCAGCTACTCAGGAGGCTGAGGCAGGAGAATCGCTTGAACCCAGGAGGTGGAGGCTGCAGTGAGCTGAGATTGCGCCACTGCACTCCAGCCTGGGAAACAGAGTGAGACTCCATCTCAAAAAATAATAAATAAATAAATAAAATAAAAATTGACACGAATTCCCTGTATTTGCCAATGTATCTGACTTTTCCATCAAGTTAAAAAGAAAATTGTTCAATGTTAAAGATTGGGCTGAATTTAAATACTGTGTTAAGCAAACATCTGTGCTTCTGGATAATAGAGACAAGGTTTCCCTTATCTTCCCAAATAAATGAGGGATAATGGAAGAAAGTAACATTAAAGAGGTATAGTTGTGCTTTTTTTCCCCAACAATGAATGAGAGATGTACAACAAATTGGCAAGATAATCTAAGAATCTTTAGTTCTATCTTCCCTTTTTTAAACAAAAAAGATTGATTTCTTATAATGCTAGCATAAAGTATAAATAGGTATGGTTCTATACAAAATCAAAGTTGCATTCCTTTGGTTCCATTTCTTGAGTAACAAGCTGAATAAACTGGGATAGTACTCATCTTTCTGATAACAAATGAAAGGATGTGTATATTATATCAGTTAATGGATATACATAATGTATTTCTTAATTCTAAAATGCTGCCTACAGAACTTCAGAAACACTGAAACTAATACAGCACTCAACTTATTTCTTAGAACAATATAGTAATATTTTTCCTGTGAGAAGCCCTTTTTTAGGTCTTTCTGCTCTGTTCTTCGGATGTATACAGGATATAAACAAAGTTTATGACCAAATTGCACCACTTGTGATAAGCAGGATTCACACAATTACATTCACCACTCCTTAGAGAGGACCCATTACCATGGGCATATATAGTATTCACTATAAATGCATTTAGAATTAGTCTTTGGCTTAGTATGTGCTAACCAAATTCAGAAATATAAAATTTGCATAAACATTAAAGGGAAAAAAAGAAGAATGATACAATGAATTGTGATGACCTATCTGGCTTTCTTCTTTGAAATGCGGATACTCCACCCAACACCGCTTTTTGGTCAAATGGCCCAGGCCCGCTTTAGTTTCCAGGCTCTCCCATGAAGGGTGGCTAAAAGTTAAGTTTGAGTACCTTAGCTTAGAAGATAGTTCACTCAATTCCAAATGCATTTCTTGAGATGATAAAAAAAAAAAAAACAAAAAAAACAAACGTAAAAAATGACTAAGGTGTTCATGAAGCAATATGATCAGTAGAATATCTAGGGATGGTGGATAGGGAATTGATTTTAAACTAAACACCAACCAAAAACCTATATTAGTGTTTCGTGTGTACATGTATAAATGTACCTTTCATTTATTTTTAAATAAGTAAAAGAGATAAAATTTTACTTTTATCTAAAGATTTATCTTTGCCTAAAGATTATTTCTTCTTTTAAACAGATCTTTTATGCTGGTCTACCCTCATCAAGTACTTCACATAAAAAAAGGCAGAATCCCCTAATCCCAAATTGAGTAGAAAATATAGACAGGGCAGGGAATAAAAGACCATTGTATTGACATTTAAAGCTTAGTATCTTTTCTAATATTGAAGTCTGTTGGTGAATTTTGTTTGGGGGAAGAGATCATTTTCTAAACTATATGTGGGGGGGGGAAAAAAATCCAAATAGCCTTTCCTTGCCTTTTCTCTTAACTCACTGAGCTTGAGTCCCCTGGGACTCCACACTTCCTTTGGTAGCAATTTTGAGAAATTAATGCTATAACTTCTAATCCAGTATAGTGGGTATCAGCATTTCCCTCCCTGAATCCTGCTAAGTTTCACCACTCCCAAGGGAGGTACTCATTACCACGGGCAGCTACAGCATGACTGATAGCCCTCAAATCATTTGCACGGACTAAAGGTAGAGATGTCAAGTCAGGATAGAAGATTAAATTTACCCATAACAGAGAAAAAGTAGATGGAGAAGGAGAGGAGAGAAATTAGTAATTGACATTGTCATTCTATTTACACACCAACCTAATAAACTAAACATCAAGTGTTAATGTCTGCCCAGAGGATATTACAATTTACCAACATAAAAGATTAAAAACAAGCAGCAACTTTTATATAAAATTAACAAAGACAAATGAAAAAGAAATTGTCAGTAGCATCTATCTCCTCGATGTGTCTGAACTGCACGTTATAAACTAGTCCATTAGTACAGCAGCTTGCTAAAAATTGACTTTGGTTCAAGCTTAGTTAAAAAACAAAATAAAACATAAAAAACACACCACACAAAAGGGTGATGGATATTTGTTAGTTTCCCTGCTTGCAGTTCACTGATTTTGGAAGGATTTTAGGGAAGGTGAAGGGTATGAGGAGGAAATTTAGGGGTGGTAATTAAATACTCTGTGAAATAAAATGAGATAGAAAAAATACTAAAAAAAAAATTTAAAGGGGACTAAAATGTTTCTGACCTTTTAACAGACTGTCTCCCACTTGAATCACACACAAAGTACACATTGTGTCTGTATTTACTGCCTTTCCGGACAATGGTAAAGAGAGACAAATACACAGAATCCAAGCTCCCTCGTAGACACAAACAAAGCCATCAGAACAAAAATCACCTGTAAGTTCTCTCTACATCCCCGGCTCGAAAGGGAGAAAAAGTGCAGTCTTGGGACCACCAGAGATTTAAGCAAGCACCCACAGACACCAAATGGGGACCTTTATCTCCAATAAGAAGGGGAACTTAGATGAACTGCACTGCAGTGATCCAGTCTTTTGGACATTTTTTTTGGTACAGATGGCATATTAACAGTACACTGACAAAGAGGGGAACTGAATCTCCAAGTTACCCTTATTCCTCTTCATCCACTTTCACAAGCTCTTCCTTTTCAATGGGCTCATTTATATAGTCTAGAAACACCCTGAAAATAATCACAGGAGCTAATCACTTTCTACTTTGAATAAAGAGATGTGTATTGCCATTTAGCCCTACCTAGCAGGAGCATCACGAACAAACCAAGGAGACATTTAAGGTGTGTGCAAAGTTCGTGCTCAAAGTCCTTCTTCAAAGGTTCTGCAGATCCCAGCCTGGCGAATAAGTGCCTCCTTTAGTTAGAGAACCAAGAGGAATCTCAGGGTTAGATGAATTTATAAGCCATACAGTGGAAAGGAAGTCTGTGGCTCTCTAGAGGAAAAAGTGGTAACTTTCGACTCTTCTCATCACACCTCTTTTGTATATATTATTGATGGAAAATAAGTCTAGTAGAATTCCTTTAGAAAATAAGAGAAGGGAAAAGTTTCCCAATTTCAATAAATCAGTTTTTTTCTTGGCCAAGTTAAAGAAAGTTTGGATGAAAAACTTCCACAAAATGGAACAAACAAACACACCAACAGTAGGAGCATTTTTTCAGGAGATAAGAAATCAGGAGAACCACCAAGTCAGGTGTCTGCAGTAGTCTTTGCTCTTCGGAACCAAATCCTGCCCTGCAACATGTACAGCTGTTCCCATTGAAAGTAGCAGAAAGCAGCACTGTTGCACCACAGGATCTGGGCCTCAGGGTCATTCAATGATTTGGGGGTGAGTGAGAGCTACAGTTCAGCAGGAATTCCTTCCTACACAAAAGTGCTCCAAAGGCACCACCTGATGTGGGGGAGGGAAGGGGCGTGTGTGGAATGGGAGTCTTTGCACACACTGCCTTCAGCTTCTGCACCAAGCCTCTTGCATAAGTGGCAAAAGAAAGTAATTTTCTAGCACCTCTGTAAGAGTCATCAAGGATAAGGAAACCAGCAAGAACATTCCCCCGCAGTTAAGAACAGAAGTCTCCCCTTACCCTAAAACCCTCCCTCCCCACAGTGTGGGAGCTCACTGAAATAGGATCCAGGAGCGAGAGATAATAAACATGTCCAAACTATATATATATATATATATATATTTATATATATATATATATAAAACAATAACAACAACAATAATAATAATAGAGATACAGTAATACAGGCCTGCCTAAATTGTACCAGTTAAGAAAGGAACCCCCAACACAATTGATACGATTATAAACACCTTGTTATGACTTAATGGCCTGTACAACAGACCCATAAAAATGATTTTTTTTTTTAAGAAAAAAAGAAATTTAGACAAACAAGAAATCCCCTTCCTATACTGGAATTGGTAACTCACCTTAACTTGTCATCATGACTGCTGGAAATGATAAGTAGTCCTTTCACTTATTTTTGTTTGTTTTTGATTTTTTCTTTTTTTTTTTTTTTAATTTTTGGTTAGAAAGTTCTCCAATCCATGAAGCAATCCTGAAAAGACAGTGTTTTATTACAAAATTAGGCAAATGTCCCGTCTCCATCCTTTCTTCTTTTTTCTGGTATGTGTTTTATTTTTCTCCCTTCTCTCCTTTGCCCTCACAACACGGCGAGAGGAAGCGAATCACATTTTTCAGTTTATTAACCTGGCTGGCAGTCCAATCACACTGCAGAGTGAAAAAGGCTTCTGGCAGCCCAGCTCCGCCCAGCTCACTGTGCCTTGGAGGCGGTGGTGGTGGTGGATGCAGCCCCGCTGGCAGAGGCCACTGTGAAGAGAGAGTTCTGGATGGATTCAGCGGAGGTGGAGGTGGCGTGAAGGCTGGCTACAGGTGCAGAGTTCCCTGCGGAGGCTGCGGCAGCAGAGACCAAGCTAACAGGGTTGCTGGTGAGCAGAGAGAGGTTCTGAGGGTTCAGGAACAGAGGGGGCAGTCACGATGTTGGGGGCTCCTCCTGCATTGGCAAATACCAGGTTCCCAGTTGCATCGAGGGATGTTATTGGAAGAGAGCCACCAGAAGCAAGAGCTACAGACAAAAACACCGAACAACAGGCAGGAATGAGAACATTAATATTATCCTGGGGAAGCCAAGTAACACATCAAAAGTCTATCATTTTCCTACAACTCACTAGGGAAAAAGTATAGCCCTTCACTGAAATTTTTCCTCAATCACAGTGCTATATTGATACCAACTGTAGTTTATTTATAATTTTGAAGAGCCTAAAAGACTGAAATGTCTAATTTAATGAGCACAAGCAGGGGTAGAAGACAATTAATACCTGTCTAATGAATTAGAGTCATGTTTCCATCTTGAAATCGCGTTTATTTCATTTACCTAGAAATACCTGATAAATCCAATAATTTTGTCTTTAACTACCTCCTGCCAATTTTAAACTTCTCTGTTCAAAAGACAAACTAGCTAAAGTCACTAAAGCATTAAACATAGGAGGTAAATGGTGTGTGCATTACAGCCTGAGGCTCGCCTCCTGTTAGATCAGCGGCGGCATTAGATTCTTATAGGAGCACCATCTGTGGTGGAAACAGTGTTAGCCAGAAACCATCCCCCTGCACTGTGGCTGTGGAAAAATTGTCTTCCACAAAACCGGTCCCTGGTGCCAAAAAGGTTGAGGACCACTGCTTCATATTGTGATATATAAAATGCTAACCATCTTGAGAAAAAGGCTTTAGTCTCTAAAATAAATTATATATCACCAAATAAAGTAAAAGGTATAATTTCTCACTTCCTGAGGCTAAACATTTGATTTCTATGACTTGTGCAAAGGAGAATGACAAATGTATTGTAGCAGGAAATCAGACATAATGAAGTAGGTGGCCCACATAAGTGATCTAAGGCTAGGATGTGCTTTAATAGGTGAGAAATTTTCTATGATGTTGTTGCTTCCCCAAAGAAGGTATCATCAGCATTTTATTTAGAAGAATTGAGACTATCATTTAACATCTCATCCTGCTGTCCCACAACATTCCTAAATCTCCCCATCCATATAACCTCACTCCTACATGTAGAATTTGAGGGATTCTCTAATGGCATTACACAGTTGGTTGATTTCTTACAGAATATATAGCTGAAGGGAATGCCTATGACTTTGGCCATGCTCATACAAACAGTACAGAACAGTGAGACTTAGTGCAGCTTGAACTTCTTCTGAGATTTCAAACTTAGGGTCACAGACCAGTTCTGGATCTTTTCAGAGTGTCAATCATGCCCTGGGAAATTTATGTGGCCTTTGTAGTATCCCCACAGCGTAGAAACATTCAATAAAGCAGAAGAAAAAGTGATTCACCACAAATTCTATTGCAAAAAAAATGATTATATAACAAAAGCTTTAGAGCTAACCAATTCATGTATGATTAGTCAATCAGAAAGTCAATATAATGTAAGGTAATCTAGGCCATGGTTTGGTTCTGTCTGTAATTTAACGTTCTCTATAGTATACTGTTAGAGATATCACCTGTGAAATACTAACCTTAATTTAGGTTGGCTAATAGCTATTTTTTGGCCCTGAAAACTCTCATTTATGCACAAACTACTTTAATTTTTTTTTTTTTTTTTTTTTTCAGAAACAGGGTCTCACTGTGTTGCCCAAGCTGCAGTGCAAGGCTATTCACCGGCAACATCACAGTACACTGCAGCCTTAAACTTATGGCCTTGAGTGATCCTCCTGCCTCAGCCTCTCATCAAAACTATAAGAAAAAAAAATCTATAATTAATTAGTGATGTCTCTCAAATTGTCTCCCTGAATCACATAATAGTAAACATTTTTAGACAGAAAGCTTAGGTACTACACAAGGGGAACCCTTCACTATATAGAATTAATATTGCCCTGGATAACATGCTAAAAGGTAAAAAGAACCCAGCTGAACTGGGAAAAGAGACATTATAATCCAAGAGAATATGTGTTCTACACAAATGGGGATATAAAAAGGGCAGACCCTAACAAGAATTAAAAGTACCCCCTGAGGTCCACCTGATATGTTCCAATGTTCATTTATTATAGGACTTTCCCATGCACAGCTTTCTCAGGGGTGGGGATGGAGATCGGAGAGTCTTACTTGGTCAAGTTTGCCTTGAGATGGGTTTTAGATTAATACTTGGGATAAACTTATCAGGGGGAAAAAATCTGCATCCCAGTTTATTCACACAAGATCAATAACAGCATAAAAGTTCTGGTTTCTTACCATATACCAAACTAAGTATATTTCCTGCTTTTACTGACATACTAACACCTATACTTCTCTTACAAAGCTTTTTTAAAGCACATTTTCTTGGTCCTCAAATACAAGTTAGTCAGTATTTGACTATCTTTCCCTATCACTTTTACCTCTAGCAAAGCAGACTTCCTCCATCTCTCTCTCTCTCTCTCTCACACACACACACACAAACACATATACACGCATGCCACCAAAGTAAGCAAAAAGCTTCTACTGACCTTGAATAGTTGCCAGTGTACTGTTGCTCATTAGAGCTGGGCTGAGAGCACCGCTCAGGGTCCCTGGATTCAGACTGAGTAAGGCACCTCTGCAAGTCCAAAAGAGGAGTCACTTTATTACCACGAAGATGGAGGTCTCATTTTGACAATACACCAAAAAGAACTTACAAAAGGAAAATTCAACTGGGGAAATAGGTGGAAATATTTATTTTTCTTTACTCTTCTATGGTTTGGTTAGTGCTTCTCAGTTACTGCTTTCCTTGATGCTTACTCATACAAATGAGGTTATGATCAGCACAAAATGTAAGACTTTTAAAGTCATTTTGAATTACTGACTTCTTTTTCCAAAATGAAAGAAACATTCTAGAGAAAAAGATACATTTACAAGGTAATTCTTATGTTTGACAATAACAGTATAAAATTGAGACTCTAATTACTACATCTCTTATCTATGCTTGAGACTTAGGAAGTAGGCAGTTGAGAGAGCGTAATGGGGAAAATAAGAGTCAAGACTCTGGGCTTTCTTCCTGGCCCTGTCACCGAGGTAATCAATGACCTGGTATTTGGGGTCTTTCTCTGGAAACAAAGGTATGACTACTCCCTTTCCCAGGGTGTTAAGAAACTTAAACTCAACTATAATCAAGGTCCTTGTATGATCACAAAACAGTCCATTTCAAAGAGATTATTGCTTTAAAGACATTTTCCCCTCATTTAAGTCAGGTGATACAAAGTCTCCCCCTGCGAGTAATTCCAGGGATGACCTCCTCCTGAGATGTGAATGAGATGAGAAAGCGCCTTACCCAGCCGCAAACTGTGAGGGTGCCATCAGGCCCGGGTTTAGTCCTGCAGCAGCTGCCATGGCAGCAAGACTAGCATTTGTTGGCAACTGTGCAGCTCCTTGAAGGGCAGCAGCTGCTGCTGTTTGCAAACCTGATGCTGTCACCATCACCTGGCTGGTCCCAAGAGGGGAGGACAAAGGAGTGGAGGTGGTCTGTGTTGTGCTGGTCTCACTGGCACTGGATGCCTCGGAGGTGGAGGCCGAGGCAGAAGGGGAGGGACTCAGAGAAGGGGATGTGACTGCTGAGGAAGCCGGAGGTGCTGTGGAAATCACGGTTGCCGTATTGTTGGAGGTGGTGTCTGAAGTGCCTGAAAAGACCAGATTAGAAGATGACCTTTTGTAAATGGTTTTGGAAGAATGGTGGGTTTACTCAGCCAAACTCTATAATCAATGGAATAATTAACCTACCACCTAGTAAATTTGCCCTTTGATAACCTAGTTTAGTGCTTCTATGAAAATTACAACAACAAACATTTTAGAATCACAGCTATGAACCCTACTTTAAGAGAAATGAGCAATGAAAGAAACAGAAAAGTTTTCCATTGCCTATTTCCTATTCAAGAAACAAAATAAAGAATCACAGAAGCTCTAATTATGGAATACAACTCCTCTGGGGAAGAAAAAAAAAACAAGAAGAAAACCTTCTGTAAAGCTCTTTTCATTCAGAAATCTCCTTAGTGGTCTCCTCAGAAAAATCAAAACAAGAAGAAAAACAGAAAGTTATGCACTTTTCTAAGAATTCAGTATCAACAACATAGTATGAAAATGACTACACGTGCCTTCTCTATGATATGCAAACAAGTAACTATTCTGTAATAAAAATTAGCTCTCAAAAAGTCCATTGCAGTAAACAAAACAAAACAAAACATACAATGATACTATGAATCTCATAAAAGCTAGCACAAAAATTAAGATGTAAGAAATTATTATTTGTAGGCCAGGCACGGTGGCTTATGCCTGTAATCCCAGCACTTTGGGAGGCTGAGGCAGGCAGATCACAAGGTCAAGTGATCGAGATCATCCTGGCCAACATGGTGAAACCCCGTCTCTACTAAAAATACAAAAATTAGCTGGGCATGGTGATGCGTACCTGTAGACCCAGCTACTCGGGAGGCTGAGGCAGAACTGCTTGAACCTGGGAGGTGGAGGTTGCAGTGAGCCAAGATCGCGCCACTGCACTCCAGCCTGGGCAAGACTCCGTCTCAAAAAAATAAAAAATAAATAAATAAAAGAAATTATCATTTGTGAGGTCTTAGAAAAAGAGTGCCTGAATATGCTTTTGGTTTAAGGAGAATGAACATTTGGATATAAATGACTAACTGACATTAAATATATCATTACTAAACACTAAAACACATTTGCTGGGATTATTTAATGTTTGAGATCAGTGTTGTCTAACAGAAATTCAAGACATATGTAATTTAAAACTTTCTAGTAGCTCCAATGAAAATATTAAGAAAAGGCTGGATGCAGTGGCTCATGCCTGTGATCCCAGTATTTTGGGAGGCCAAGGCAGGTGGATCATTTGAGGTCAGGAGTTCAAAACCAGCCTGACCAACATGGTGAAACCCGAAAAAACCAGGCATGGTGGTGGGCATCTGCAATTCCAGTTACTCAGGAGGCTGGGGCAGGAAAACTGCTTGAGCTCAAGGGGCAGAGGTTGCAGTGAGCAGAGATCACCTCATTGCACTCCTGGGCAACGGAGACTCTGCCTCAAAAAAAAAAAAAAAAAAAAAAAAATAGTAAGAAAAAAGTAAAATTAGTTTCAGTTATATATTATATTTAACCTAATGTACACAAAATATTAGCATTTCAAGATGAAGTCAATATTTCAATATTGATGGATACTAAATAGGTCTGCTTACAAAAAGAAAAACAGAAAAAATAAAAATTTAAATATCGAGTTATTTTGCCATTTTCCTTTCTCAGTCTGAAAATGGTATCTTATTTTATGATTACGGTAAAGTTGAACTAGCCACACTTTAAGTGTTCAAAAGCCATATGTGGCTGGTGGATGCCACGTCGGATACCACAGGTCTAAAATATGTCTGGAAGTGAGGCCTGTAAGGTTCCAGAGGCAGGCGTGACTTAAAGAATGTTAAGTCAGTTTGCCTAAAGTAGAAATGGCTCACACAGCTCTCAGAGGATAGATAACTTTTCACAAAGCAGGAGATGCCAACTGTCCCCAGTGAGCTGTAATTCTGATGCTATCTATAAAAGACAGTAGAATAGGCCCTTATTTCAGTTATCAGTAAGTGTTACTAGCATATTACAAAAATAGGCTGCCTAAACTAGCTGAAACTTAATTTAATAAAATTCACTATATTCTAGGATATAATCAACTATACACAGTTGGTTCTCTGAATCCACGTGTTCCGCATCTGTGGATTTGACCAACTGTGTATCAAAAATATTTTTAAAAAATTAATAATAAAAATAAATTTTAGAACAATACATTATGACAAGTATTTATATAGCATTTCTGCTGTGCTAGGTATTGTAAGTAATCTAGAGATGATTTAAAGTATACAAGAGGATGTGAGTAGGTTATAGATAAATACTATGCTATTTTAATTTTCTTTTTTAAATATTTTTTTTTGAGACAGGGTCTCACTGTGCCACCTAGGCTGGACTGCAGTGGCATGATCACAGCTCCCTGCAGCTTCAACCTCTCAGGCTCAAGTGATCTTTCCACCTCAGCCTCCCAAGCAGCTGAGACTATAGGCGTGCACCACCACACCTGCCTAATTTTTGTATATTTTGTAGAGATGGGATCTTGCTGGTCTTGAACTCCTGAGGAACTCAAGCGATCCTCCTGCCTCAGCCTCCCAAAGTGCTGAAATTACAGGCATGAGCCACTGTGCCAGGTTGCTATTTTAAATAAGTGACTTGAGCACCTATGGATTTTGGTATCTGGTGGGGTTTCGAACCAATCCCCTGAAGACACTGAGGAAAGCAAAATCTAAGTGGCATTTTCTCAAGATAGAAAACTCGAAAAGACAAAAAAAGGCATCTAAAAATTTATTAATGTGATAATTCTATGAGGTAGAAAATACTTTCAATACATTATTTTTGAAAACCCAGACCAATCAAAACAAACATTTCAGACTTATACGGGTATGACACATTGGAAAAAATTTTATGTAAAAGATAACATTTTTGGCAGGGTGCAGTGGCTCACACCTGTAATCCCAGCGCTCTGGGAGGCTGAGGTGGGCAGATCACATGAGGCCAGGAGTTCAAGACCAGCCTGACCAACATGGTGAAAAACGCTGTCTCTACTAAAAACACAAAAAGTTTTGCTGGGCATGGTAGCAGGTGCCTGTAATCTCAGCTACTAGGGAGGCTGAGGCACAAGAATCGCTTGAACCCAGGAGGTGGAGGTTGCAATGAGCCGAGATCACGTCATCGCACTCCAGCCTGGGTGATGACGTGAGACTCCGTTTCAAAAAAAAAAAAAAAAAAAAGTAACTTTTTTTGGTGATGAAATATTTTAAAAGGTTAAGGATTCTAGTGTAGACACTTGCATGCATGAGTAAAGATACCCCTCATTTTGGAAAAGTATAAGGGAAAGCCTCGCTTGCCTGCCTGCTTACTGTTCATCTGCTGAAATAAAGTTTCGCAGTTCTTTATTCACATTCACAGCTCACCACTAGCCCTTCCATTCAGGGGGAAGGACTCTTGAGTAACAGAAGCTACAAAATGTCAGGAAAAACCGTTACAAGCTAAGGATATTAAGTAATGTAATCTTGCATTAATTACTATGAATAGGTAACCAGACAATGAAAAAGCCAACAGCACACAACAAATGGCACAAAACGAATAAAGTGAGTGCCAAAAAACCCTAACTTAAAAAAAAGATAAATTACCAGAGTTCGACAAAGACATTAATTCACATTGAAAATGCTCACTGAAGAAGGCCAATGAGAGCAAGTTTTAAAAGGCCCCTTTCTTTGAAACCTCATAATAAAATTTTAGAAGAGTAAAGATAAAAAGATCCTTAAGGTTTAGAGAGAGATAAAACAAGAAAAAAAGAGATTGAAATCAGACTCTTCATCAGCAACACTTGATGCTTAAAACAAAATTCAAAGGAAAAATAATTTTGTAATTGGACAAACTCCAAAAAAACTGTGAGAGCAAAATAAAAACTTCTCAGTTATACATGTATTTAGAAATTTTACCTCCCATGTAACCTTTCTAAATAAAATTACTTGAGTACATGCTCCAGACAAAAAGGAATCAGAGAGGAAGGCAGGGGATCTGAGAAACATTGGATCTAACTCAGGAAAGCAAGGAAAACAAATTAAAATAAACAATCATAGAAATCCCAAGAAGAAAGTCTCCAGGAAGAAAGTAGACTGCATTAGATAAGTTGTATGATTAAGACACTGGCTATCTTTAATAAATAACATGATAAAGAAACATGCTACTTTTCTCAACAGAGAAAAAAAAGAAGGCAGTATAAAAATGTCAGAGGAAAAGAGATTGCACCAGAAAGTTACAGTCCAAAGACGAAAAAAAATTAAAAGCAGGCATGGTTTTGGGCAATGGCTGACAAAAGAGTAAGAAAGACAACGCACTTGACACTGACTCTTCTTCTCTTTCGAGGAGCAATGACACAAATTCAGCAGCTTAAAACAACACAATTTATCATCTCATAGTTTTTGTGGGTCAGGTGTCCAGGCAGAATCTAGCTGAGTCCTCTGCTTAGAGTATCATAAGGCTGCAATCAAATATTGCACCGGACAAATACTACTGAAATTGTACATACACGGACATATAAAAAGATTTAAAGAGAAAATAAAAATAGTACTTGTGATTGTTTTTTCCTGTTTGAATTTCCTAATAATGTTGTTTCTTAATAATTAAAAAAAAAAATTCATTCCAGGAAACATTATCAACATGTCAGAAAACAATCACAATTAGATCCACATAAATAGGCTATGTAACTGAGCTCAAGAAAATGTGATTGATAAGAAATATCAAAAACTCATGCAAACTTTTAGCTAGCACTGAGTATTAAAATCTTTCTAAAATTATTTTTCCCCATATTTTAAGAAAACTGCAAAGCTATTTGTTCTTAATGTGTAAACTATTAGAATTTTTTCTGTAAAAAAACAGGTATTTTTATACCTAAAGCAATATAATTTGTTGGGAAGGTAAGATTCAGTTCATAATTTACCAGGTGACTGGCAGTCAATTTGGACAACAAGGTCCTCAGAGACAAAACTTCATGTTCTTGGTGCCTGACACAATGCCAATCAATCACTAACAGTTCGCTTTTTAAGAGGAAGTGCTCAGTATTATATATATGCCTAACCAAGGTTCTTAAATATATTCTTGAACGAAGGTTCTTAAAAGTGGAATCTGTAGGTATCCACAAATAGCCCTGGGGTGGGGGTTGACAGGAGTTGTCATTTATAAACCTACTTAAATTTTACTAAAACTTGCGTATATGTCTATTTAGTGGAAGGAAAAGTCTGTAGCTTTCATTAATTCTTAAAGAGGTTCAACATCCAGAAGAGGTCAAGAAGTACTTTTAAAAATAAGCAAAAATTAATGGATGGTTGGATGCAGAAAAAAAAAATTAACATTTTTTAATAATGTATTCCAATAATGTAGAAATTTAATATAACATAAAGAAAGCCATTTATTCAATTTTTACATCATGGTAGGTCCTAAAGCCAAGGAAGTGTTATAAACTTAAAACAAAAGTCAGAAAAATAAAAGTCCTCACCTCTAGATTAAATCAAGCTTCATTATGAAATATCATGAATCTACCCAATGATTTACCAGTAAATAACCAACCTGATGAATCATTACAGCATGTCTTATGCATTATGTATCACTAAAAAACATCTAATGACAGTGCTAAGTGATTTTAAATTTATTGGGAAAATTTGCTACTTAAAGGAAGGCAAAGGAAAAAAAAATCCATTCATTTTATAGTGAGTACGTCATGCACTGAGCTAGGCATCAAGAGTTCAAAAAGAATACTCAATCTTCTGAGAAGTACAAAGTCTATTGGGAAAGACAGATGTGTAAAAATAAAAGTATAATACAGGTATGTGGAAATGAATAATTTCCTGGAGAAGCTAAATAATATTTCCAAGAAAAGTTGACATACAAGCTGGGGTAGTTTTATCAATAACAGATCAAGGACTGCAGGCTAAGATGCACATTTCCAGTGTAGGGATGTTTACAAAGGTATAGATGGAGCCCTCCTGTGTGCTGAGAGTAGGGTAGGCAAAAGACTAGCGGGAGATCAGGTTCAGACTGGAAATAACCTTCTATGAATTGATAAACTTGAATGTTTTCCTGAATGCAAAAAGCCACAGCTATTGAAGGTTTTTGAGGAGTTACTTGAAAGAAAATTGATGTTTATGAGCAACACCTATCTTTAGTTAGAGCCTTAATTCACAATTTAATGGCAGATTCTTATAATAACCCATCACGGGCCTCCCACGTGCTCAGCAGGTGCATGGCCTGGCAGCTGCTTACCTGTAACTGAAAGATTCGTCACGCCAGCACTGGTCAGAGGGAGGACAGGGCTGACTGTGAGGGTAGTTGCTGCACTGCTAGTCACAAGGCTTGGTGTGGTCGCCACCTTGAGGTCAGAAATGAAAACATGGACAAAGCACTTAAAAATCATTTTATAGTCACTCTTTGGTCTTGGAATTGAGACATCTGACATCCTGTGTTGGAAAGCTGCTATTGGAAGATGGTTGTTCACTGATACCGCAAATAACTTTGCCCGGGTTTTAAAAATAAATAATAAAAGTCCCTAAATTTCAATAATGTTGAATTAGATATATTCTAAGTTGGTAATAAACATTCTACTAATTATCAACTTTACCTAACTAAGAAAACTGTTTGACAGGATCAGGGAATCTGGGGTACATGTATTACTTTTACTTTTGACTCTGTGGGGGGCAGTATGGCCTTATGTTTGGTTTTAATAAAAGAAAATTATAAAAATAATATCATGTAAACTTTTAAAAAACTAAGATTAGTTTTGAAATACAAAAAAAGTTCTACAGTTTGCAAGAAATACTGTCTTCTAGTACAAATAAATCTAAAACATAAATATCACCTGTACAAAACAAAATTGTTATTTAATAATTCTCTTTTTCATACCTATCTCATGAACTTTATGACTACAAACCCACCACTTAACAACTACAACTTTCCTGTAAACTAACATGTGCTTTTAATGCTGAACTTACTGGTCTATCTATCTATCTATCTGCCAGTATGGAATGCTATTCAATCTAGGAGTAATGCAAACAGCAGAAGTTACTCAATGAGGTTTCATAGGAAAGAATCATATGTTGTTTGAAAGTAAAAGATCTGAGATGATTGTTTTAATACAAGTTCAGAGCTGAAGGTGTGGTAATTTACTGTCAATCATGTGAGTGTAAGTTTAATTAATTGGGCTTTGGGACTCAACATGAATAAAAAGGAACTAAAGATTTTCTGAGATAACTGGAATGAGCAGCAAATTTAATCCCATGGTTACAGAGTAATCTAAGCAACTATACTAGAAAAGAGTATGATGGGAAATGCATAAAAAGAATTAAAATTATTCACTTTAAAAATTAAGAAAGGCAAGCAGGGTGCGGTGGCTCACATCTGTAATCCCAGCACTTTGGGAGGCTGAGGTGGGTGGATCACCTGAGGTCAGGAGTTCAAGACCAGCCTGGCCAACATGGTAAAATCCCGCCTCAAGTAAAAACAAAAAAAAATTAGCTGGGCCTGGTGGCGGGTACCTGTAATCTCAGCTACTTTGGGAGGCTGAGGCAGAAGAATTGCTTCAACCTGGGAGGCAGAGGTTGCAGGGAGCTGAGATCACACCAATGCACTCCAGCCTGGGTGGTAAGAGCAAAACTCTGTCTCAATCAAAAAAAAAAAAAAAAAAGATAGGCTGGGTGTGGTGGCTCACACCTGTAATCCTAGCACTTTGGACGGCTGAGGCAGGTGGATCACTTAAGGTCAGAAGTTCGAGACCAGCCTGGCCAACACGGCGAAACCCCACTTCTACTAAAAACAAAAAATAAGCCGAGCGTGGTGGTGGGCACCTGTAATCCCAGCTACTTTGGGAGGCTGAGGCAGGGAGAACTGCTTGAACCTGGGAGGCAGAGGTTGCAGTGAGCCGAGATCGTACCACTGCACTCCAGCCTGGGTGAGGGACTGAGAATCTGTCTCAAAAAATAAATAGATAGATAGATAGATAGACCAGTAAGTTCTTGGGTTAATAACAATGCGATTTCACCTTCTGTGCAGGGGCACCTCAAGACCAGTGACCTCAGCAAAGAGAAGAGAGAGAGAGAGAGAGAGAGAGAGAGAGAGAAAATTTCATTACCTTGATAATGTCTAAAATATAAATTTATATGCATTTATTTGATGTATTTATTCATTAAATTCCTATTATGAAATAAACTATTTAACAGGTCACTTGCAAAATTGAAAAAATTAGCCCTTGAGCTTGGACCCCCTATTTTTCATTCTTACCAGTGAAGTCGGGCTGGGGAAAATTGCTTTGATAGGTGAGCTGCTGGTCCCACCACTGCTTGGTGGGTTGATTCTTTTTTCTTTCTGGCGGCGATTACAGAACCAAACACGAATCACCTCTTTTCCATGTTGAGCTGATCAGCAATCATAGTGATCTCTTCCGAGGTAGGCTTTTGATTCTGAAGGGTGAAAAACATAACTCCAAAAGTTATCCTTTGGAATAACTTTTTGAATTATTGTCATAATCACGTCAGTATATAAATAAACAAATGAGGAGGGACAGGTTAGAAAATGAAGCGGGGATATATATGACCATCCATATTAGGCCACTTTCAACAGAGAGATTCTGTAGATAGAAGTTCTAATGAACATATACTTACTAAACTTATTCATATTAACTTAGAATAAGTTATCATCGAATATCTGTATTTTTTCATTTTTAAGATCTATTAATTGTGAATAAAATTAACAAAATACCAATACAACCCTATGTATTAGCAGGAATTTAACCTTTCTCCATGCTTCATGCTATCTAATTTGGACCTCACATTAAGAAAGGCAGGTATGTCACAGATGAAGGACCTTCAGCTTAAAAGAAATCATGTGATCTGCCCAACCACACAGTTAGTAAGTGGCAGAGCTGATAAAAATTCCTAATTCAGTGTCCTTCTAATAGGCTCAAGTCTTTTCTGAATTAGAGAAGTCAAAATTTTCTTAAAAGCTTTGATTATGATATTGCCTGGCACAAAAAAATAACTGCCAAATATCTCTTGCATTAACATAAGCTCCACAGCCTAATATTCAAGGTCGCTAGTGTTCCAGTCCCAAATTACTATTCCAGGCATACAGACACTAGAATTTAACCAACCAATCTACTAGAGTGTCTACTGGTACACTTTATGGTTTCCCCTCACTCCAATGTTTTCCCCACTTTGAGGGGGGAAACATTCATGCGTTTCCTCTGCTTGAAGTACTTTCCAACCACTTTTTCTAGTCTGTGGAATTAATTCCTATGTATCCTATGGTAGCTGCCACCTCTCTCATACTGAGTGCTCACATGGATATGACTCTGGTCTCTCCTGAAACTTGCAGAACTCTGGTTCTGTCTCCTATATCAGTCAGTAACTTACTTATTTCACCTATTACATTAAAATCATCCATAAGGGCAGAGGCTGACAGGTCATCTTTTATCACCTACAGTTTCTACTAAGTACTAATGTTAAGTACTACACAGACAATCCCATGTACAGAAAAGTAAAAACCTCACTGACCTCCAAGAAACTCTTCTCTAAGGCCACACGGATGTTGGTCTCTATGCTGGTGCGTTTCTTCCTCCTACGGCTCAAGCCCTCAATTCCTGGAGAATTCAGGGCACTTGGGCTGGAGAGGGACGAATCAGATGAGAGGTTCTCTGAAAGAATGAAGAAAATATAGAAATAAAATTAGCTGAGCACAGTGATTCATGTGTATAACATGCATATTAACAGCAAAACTGACAAACTACATGCAAGTATGAAAAGGTTTTCACATAACCTACATTGCAATATTGCTTATTGGCCAGGCACAGTGGATCACACCTGTAATCCCAACACTTTGGGAGGCTGAGGTGGGAGGATCACTTGAGGTCAGGAGTTCAAGACCAGCCTGGCTAACATGGTGAAACCCCGTTTCTATCAAAAATACAAAAATTAGCTGGGCATGGTGGCGTGTGCCTGTGGTCCCAGCTACGTGGGAGGCTGAGGTGGGAGAATCACTTGAGCCTGGGAGGTGGAGGTTGCAGTGAGCTGAGATCGTGCCACTGTACTCCAGCCTGGGCATCAGAGTGAGACCATGTCTCAAAAAATATAGCTTACTACTGTGGATATTTCTGCTGCCCTTATTGGCATTCTTTGTCCTAGGATAGTTGACAATATTACCACTACTTTTGGATTTCTGTTTCTGAGAAAGAAGCTGTTTACTATTCCTACCCTTAAACTCAGCTCTATGTCTCTCATTTCTGTTTATAAATTCTGAGGATAAAAAGAAGAAAGCTTCTTGGAAATTACTGAACATTTAATATTTATCTTGTAAATGGCCTCTCGTTTTATTGCTATAATCTAGAGTAAAAAGAAAAGAAACAAATATTTATAAATTCTTTGAAGTTAAATCACAGAGTTCTGTGATTTCACAGTTTAATAACCTTGGGCATATCAGACACATCTGAGTTTGTTTCTGCTACATGTAAAATAAGATGGAGGGAGTAAACCAGTCGTTTTTATCTGTGGACTCAGGGAACAGATGCCTAGGCCTCACCAATAGCTACTGAATAAAACTCTCCAAGGATGCGTGTTTCAGACTTGTCTTTTCCAAAGGTCTAGTTTTTGTTCACATCTACAATAAGAACCATAGTCTAAGAAATCTAGATGATTCCTATAGCTTTCATAGTCTATGATTATGCGACTCAAAATCCAAATCTTCCAAAAGGAAATCTTAGCACAAAAAACGTTAAGACAACGCTAGTAGTCCAACTTTTTCTGAATGAAACGTGTGGTCATTTGAAGTAACAAAAGCAGAAATACTACAGGAACAAGTTCTACTATAATTCTTCAAGGAATAAACAATAAGCTTGCACTTCAAGCTTATCTAAATACACAGGCCTTCTTATCCTATTCCTTCAACTGTGTGTGTGTTCCTAATCCTGGCTCAAGTACAAGAAGTACTTCAGGCTAAAAATTATTGCTAATTATTTAGACTATGACTACCAGAATATATAAATGAATCAGCTTTCTGATTTATATCACCATAATTTATAATGATCATCACAGGATTAGTAAGCTTCAAGGTTCTATAATAACAAAAGTAGAGTAACAAATATAAACTCCAATTTATATAACAACCCCCCCTGTAAAATTCTAATGAATGACAAAGAAATGTCTTATATATTCACTTACCTGCATCATTTAGCCACTTCTCTAATAGTGGCTTCAACTTGCACATGTTCTTAAAGCTGAGGTTCAAGGCTTCAAAGCGAGAGATGGTAGTTTGGCTGAAGTCATTTCCATATAGTTTCCCCATAGCAAGCCCAACATCACCCTACACATAATACAGAGCAGAAGAGGAGAGGAAATAGAGAGTCATCTCATCAATGCTTAAAGCCTTTACTCTGTGGTGTTGCTCCAATAACTGCTGTAGACAAAGGGTCAGTAATTATTCTACTTAGAGGGTCCCACATAAACTCCATCCCTAAGCCAGTCACAGCATTACTGTGAGGACTCTGTTAGGCCTGATCATTACAGTGTTCAATACTGTCCCACATACTTTCCTATTTTGAATCTCTTCTTGCCACCTTACGCAATTATGGAGATACCAAAATTTCAACTAGGTATCAAAAATAGTGCTGATATTCTAACAAGCCCCTTAATTGATGCAACCAAAGCGATTTTCAAGTAATCTTTAAAAATGAATTTATCTGGTCTAGGCACAGTGGCTACATCTTTAATCCCAGCACTTTGGGAGGCCTAGGCCTACATGGGTGGATTGCTTGAGCCCAGGATTTCCAGACCAGCCCGGGCAACATGGCAAAACAGCTACAAAAAGTACAAATATCAGCCAGGTGTGGTGGCATGTGCCTGTAGTCCCAGCTATTTGGGAAGCTGAGGTGGGAGGATCTCTTGAGCCCAGGAGGTCAAGGCTGTAGCAAGCCATGATCATGCCATTGCACTCCAGTCCGGGTGACAGAGCAAGACCCTGTCTCAAAAAAAAAGAAAAAAAATAAAAAATTAAAAGAAAAATAAATTTATCTCAATCACCTACAGGTATTATATATAATTCTCTAGATAACCCAAGATATTTCTGAACTAACCAAACTTCCCAAAAATTACTTTAAAAATTAGAAATCATCTCTTTCTTCTTTTCCTTATCAAGTATTTCTGGAAGCAGTGAAAAAAAATCTATTTTCACTCCTAGTTTGGATTTCAAAGTTAGTTACAAAAAACAGGTATTCTAAAAGACTACTTTTGTAACCATCATAGAAATAGAAATTCACAGTAGAGAGGTTTGACCCATTTAGTCAAACCTTCATAGGCATTGGAAACTTGGTAACCTTATAGCAATAGAACAATGATGCCCTGAATATATTACAAAAGATGTCTTTCTCTATAATCCTATAACCTTTGAAATGTATACAGAGCTTTTCTTCTTGCTGAATCTCTCTTGTTCAAGCTGGAAAAAAAAGCCATATCTTAATAGTTACTTTATATAGAGGACACAGAAGTTCAGAGTTTAAACGATTCATTCACCCATTCATTCCAATTAGTTTATTGACAGGGCAGAAAGGCAGCATCATTTCTTGTCCAAAGTACTATACAACCAATTCTAATATGAGACAGCCAACTATTCTGGCAACACTTACTTTGAACTGGGATTATCCCAATCCTTTGATTTCCCTGCACCCCTAGTCCATCTTTTGAATACTACATTTTTTATTAGCACCTACATTAGGCGGTAGTTGGGTTAAAAAAAAAAATAACGTTTTTAAAACCTCATTTTCTTTCTGGTGAGCAACTTCTGGTAAAAAATTTAACAGATGAGACATGTTGGAACTGTAAGATAAAATGAGCACACAAAATACCTGAACTTCAACTGATTGATATCCTCTGCCTTCCCATATAGCCACTAGCCACATGTGGCTATTTAAGTTTAAATTTTTTAATTAAAATCCAATAAATTAAAAATTCAGTTCCTCAGCACCACAGCCCTTCCAAATGCTCAACAGTCACAAGTAGACAGTGGCTACTGTATTGGACGACACAAATACAGAACACCCTATCAACACAGAAAGTTTTAATGACAGTACTGAAAATACTGAAGTAGACTGCTTATTGATTTCCTTCCAATTATGGCGAAACTGAAAGAACCAGAATTAGTGGTGAGCAGGCCATAAATGCTATCTGTCACATCTATACTGTACACAAATATACCTAAAGTTATAGAGGACTATGTTTATCTATATCTGTATCTCTATATATTTTTTAAATGTTACTTCATTCAGGCTAGGCATGGTGGCTCACACCTGTAATCCCAGCACTTTGGGAGGCTGAGGTGGGTGGATTACTTGAGGTCAAGAGTTTGAGACCAGCCTGGCCAACATGGCGAAACCCCATTGCTACTAAAAATACAAAAATTAGCTGGGCGTGGTGTGCACCCCTGTAATCCCAGCTACTCAGGAGGCTGAGGAGGAGAATTGCTCGAACCCAGGAGGCAGAGGCAGAGGTTGCAGTAAGCCAAGATCATGCCATTGCACTCCAGCCTGGGCAACAGAATGAGACTCTATCTCAATAAAATAAAATAAAATATATTACTTCAGTCAATCAAATATTCACTAAGTGCCTGCTATATGTCAAGCACTAAACTTATACTTTGTGTATCACATGTATTCATGTCATGGTCATCTTGTTTAGATTAGAGCTGGCACCAACTAACCCTGCAATTCTTTGAGTATGAGAACTTATGTAGCAGTTAGATGGTAACAGGCGTTTCTGGAATAGTAACTGCACAGTATGCTACAGATTTTCACAAACTTCTATCTTATTATAAAAGTAACAATTTAAAAAGTAAAAAATAAATCTACAGCCTGGGCAATAGGCTAAATATGCTAACCTTATACTTATTTCAGCTTTGGGACTTACTCCTATCAATCTAGTTTTATGTTTTTTTTTTTGTTTGTTTTTGTTTTTTTTTTTTTTTAAGGAGACCCCATCTCTCTGAAAAAAAAAAAAATTAGCTGGGTGTGGTGCATGTGCCAGCAGTCCCAGCTACTTGGGAGGCTGAGGTGGGGAAGATCACTTGACCTCAGAAGTTTGAGGCTGCAGTGAGCTTTATTTTTGTGCCACTGCATTCCAGTCAGAGCCGACATAGACCCTCTCTCTAAAAAAAAAATAAGTAAATAAAAAATATATTTAAAAAAATCACGACAGTAACTATAAGAAATGATACCTAAAGGTGGTGGCTGGAAATAAAGCTATGCCACTAACTAACTAGAACCATGATAAAGTGAGTTTATCATTTACTAACAATATATTTTATTTCACATTTAAATTGCTTGATTAAATAAAAAGCAACAGGCTCCTCAGTTAACATACTAATTTTCATTAATTTGGTACAGGCTTTGTTTAGTGCTCTTTAGTGATAACCCAATTCACAACCATCTTGGGTTATCACTCACAAAAGTAAACGTTTTAAGTAGTCGATTCATATATGATCTTAACTATATTATATCCCTTTGATATTTTTAAAAAGAGCAAAACAAAAAAGAAACAAAGACTGGGACTGGGAGATAATGAATGTACCACATGCGATAAATGTATTATACTATGATATGCTTTTTAATTGTGCAAAGACATCCATAGTAATCCGTTAATAAGCAATTACATAATTAGAAAGTAACTGTTTAAAACATCTAATAATATGTATATTTAATCAGAGAATAGGGATTTGTTTTAGCAAATAACTTGACTGGCTAAAACTTTCTCTTTGTGTGTGTATACAAATAAGTTGGACACAGAACAACCTTTGAGTAACTAAAATTGAAGTATCTGACTTAAAAACAGAGGTTGATAGACTGATTTCCCATTCTGCAGCAGTAGTATGTACTTTAACCTACATAGTCCAAGTTTGTGAGCCATTACCCTGTTGTGTCAAAGTCATTTCAAAAAATAAGGAATGGTTATGCCAAAAAATAGGATAAAACCATAAAACAAAACACAAGACCATAAGGAAGCTCCTTTACCTGGAGGGATGTGCAGAGGGGGAGAAAAACGTAACACTGGCAATATACTGAGTCAGATGCCACAGAAAGGCAATCCACTATTTCAGTAAAAGGTAAAGATTTTTAAAAGCCTTAACATCTTTGGCATATCACTTAGGCAACAATCCCTTAGAGAACCTAAGAATATGCTGTGCTAATAGCTTAAAACTTGAGGCACTGCTACCAATCTAGTTTTATGTTTAGCTTTTTTCTTTTTTTTTTTTGAGATGGCGTCTTGCTCTGTCACCCAGGTTGGAGTGCAGTGGTACGATCTCGGCTCACTGCAACCTCTGCCTCCCAGGTTCAAGCAATTCTCCCTGCCTCAGCCTCCCAAGTAGCTAAGATTATAGGTGCCCGCCACCACGCCTGGCTAATTTTTGTATTTTTTAGTAGAGATGGTGTTTCGCCATGTTAGCCAGGCTGGTCTCGAACTCCTGACCTCAGGTGATCCACTCGCCTCAGCCTCCCAAAGTGCTGGGATTACAGGCATGAGCCACCACACCCAGCCTAGCTTTCTTTTAAAAACAAGTCAGATCATTTAAGATGCTTTGACAGTATTAAAATGTTTCTGGAATAGTAAGTGAAACTTCTCACAAATGTAACTGTATTTCCTCTAAAATCATGCCTATTTTAAAAATCATTTTATATTCCCCAATACAATTCATTTCCTTGAGCAAAAATGAATTCCCAAAGAAATATAAGACTGGGCTGGGCATGGTAGCTTACACCTGTAATCTCAGCATTTTAAGAAGCTGATGTGGGCAGATTTGCTTGAGCCCAGGAGTTCGAGACCAGCCTAGGCAACATGACAAGACCTCATCTCTACAAAAAATACAAAAATTAGCCGGGTGTGATGGTATGCCTGTAGTCCCAGCTGCTCAGGAGACAGAAGTGGGAGAATCCCTTGAGCCCTGGAGGTCTCAGCCTGGGTGACAGACCAAGACCCTGTCTCAAAAAGAAAAAAAAGATACATATATCTTTTTTTATATAAAGATATATATAAATGTGTTCTTAAAAATACCCACCCATCCCTTAATACATATAGGGATGGTATCCTCAGATTTTGACCTACCAGGCCAGGTGGGGCTTTACTGTACTTTCAACACAAAATAATTTGAATAATATTTAAGTAGTGGCTTAAGAACTTCAAATAGTAGGCCGGGAGCAGTGGCTCATGCCTGTCATCCCAGCACTTTGGGAGGCTGAGGTGGGCGTATCTCCTGAGGTTGGAAGTTCGAGACCAGCCTGACCAACATGGAGAAACCCCATCTCTACTAAAAACACAAAAGTAGCCAGTGTGGTGGTGCATGCCTGTAATCCCAGCTACTCGGGAGGCTGAGGTAGGAGAATTGCTTGAACCCGGGAGGTGGAGGTTGTGGTGAGCCGAGATCGTGCCATTGCACTCCAGTCTGGGCAGCAAGAGTGAAACTGTTTCAAAAAAACAAAACAAAACAAAACTTCAAATGGTAATTATATTCCCTGGAAAGAACACATCAGATTTTTCCTGCTTCCATAAAAGTACCTAATCTAATCCACATTTGTTTTTTTGTTCACCTAATGATCTTATACCATTTTACATAAATAAATTTCATTTAGTTTAATTCCTTGCCTGTTTAAAAGTATTCTTTGCAGGATGGACGCAGTGGCTCACACCTGTAATTCTAGCACTTTGGGAGGCCAAGGTGGGAGGATTGCTTGAGGCCAACAGTTCAAAACCAACCTGGCCAACATAGTGAGACCATGTCTCCAAAAAAATATGACAGTTAATCAAAGAGTAAGTCAATGGTAGTGCTTAATACAAACAAAAATGCTATATATCCAGACAACTGTTTAAATCATTAAATATATTCACTCTACTTTAAAAGTCTTCAGCTAACAAATTCCAGAAAATTTATTTGGATTTTGGTTAATCTGGCGTTTTCATCTTTTAGAGATTTTTACTTAATTGGATTCAGCACAGCCTTAGAGAGTGTGTGCGCCTGTGCTTGCATGCATGTCTCCATCACCCCCTCTCTTCCAAAACATTATTTTTATTTTTATTTTTTATTTTTTTAGAGACAGTGTCTTGCTCTGTCACTCAGGCTGGAGTGCAATGGAGCAATCATGGCTCACTGTAGCCTTGACCTCTTGGGCTCAAGCAATCCTCCCACCTCAGCCTCCTGATAGCTTGGACTACAGTTAATTTTTTTATTTATTTACTTTTTATAGAGACAGGGTCTCACTAGAGACCAGGCTGGTCTCCAACTCCTGGGCTCAAGCAATCCTCCCACCTCAGCCTCCCAAAGTGCTGGGATTATAGATGTGAGCTACTGCAGCCTACCACAAAAAACTATTTTTAAACAAGCCTTCTAAACGTTTCCCCTTTTAGCTACAATAATACACCGTGTAATCTTTACTCTCTCAATCTTACGTATGTAGCACTAAGGTCTACTGCCAGATATTCTTCAAATAACAAAATCCTCAGTACAGTCAAAATATCTCCAACACAATCTCTTAAACTCTCACAATTTACTAATATATTATGATTTCAGAGGCCTGTATTCTGAAAGGAACCATAAAGCTTCTAGACTAACATTAAACCATATGTTAAAAATGCAGGAAAAGGCTAACAAAAAGGTACAGTTTAAAATCAAAAAACAACATGGCTGAGGAACACATTGTTCCTTAGAAGCCTCTTTGGACATATAAAGCAAATACAGTTGTCCCTTGGCAGGCACAGGGGATTGGTTTTGGGACCTTCCTTGGATACCAGAATCCACTGATGCTCAAGTCCTCGAAATTATAAAATGCATATTTGTATTTAACATACGTGTATCCTCCCATATACTTTAAATAATCTCTAAGTTACCTATGATACTTAATATAATGTAAATGCTATGTAAATCGTTGTTGTATTGTCTAGGAAATAATGGCAAGAAAAAAGTCTATACAAGTTCAGTACAAACATGACCATCCTTTTTCATATCCCTTGCCCCAAATATTTTGGATTGGTTGAATCCACAGATGTGAACTCCATGAATATAGCCAGCCAACTGTATTTGAACCCAGCCAAGGAGGGCAATCAATGTGAGGGCCAATTCACCCTACCTGAGTGAATCCAAGTTTGATTCGTCTTTGTTTGAAGGTCTTGGCAAACTGCTCAAGCTCCTCAAGGTCACTGGGCTCCTCCAAGCTGGGAGTATCAATTCGCTTTGGTGTTGACTGGCTCTGTGGAAGTGTCTGAATAGGGGTTGCTGCTATTGTGCGTGTTGGGGTTGCTGGCTGTTGGAGAAAGAATAAAACGATGAAGACAAACATGTGAAGAGATATTTAGGTTTACTCCAACTAAACAACTTAAGGAAATAGCCATATTCATGGAGAACTATGAAGACCATGTAACACTACAGAATGTACAACAGTTCAGTGAGCAAAGCAGACAGTGAAATTATGTATACTGTAATTACAAGGTTAAGCATGTAATTCTATAGAAGAAAACATGAATATACAAAAATAAAATCTATTATAACTGGGTTTTCAAATGGTCTCAATACCTATATCTTATGTCTTTTAATAAATTACTCTTTATTTCAGAAAATCTATTTTGTAAGTCTGGCACTTAAACTGTCAAAATAGTAGAGAGCCTGTCTTGTTTATCACTATCACATCTCCAACCTGTGACACAGTATTATAAAAATAGCATTCAAGATCATTAAAACTATTTTAAGGGGAAAAAGTAAACCACCTGTAGTTTAAATAGCTTATAACGGGTTTCACTTTTGTTTATCTCTTCAAGTTTTTTCCCCAAGGACCTACATTGTGAAACCTTTAGTATAATTATGGTGTACATAATTTTACTCTGCTTGTCTCACTTAACATTGTTTTTTAACTTTTTTCTATGGTATTTCAGTCTTCATAATTATCCTTTTAAAAAACTACGGCAATATTCTTATAACAGTTTTTCATTTATGTTTTCACGAACATAGATAATAACACAATAAAAAACTTTATGCACGTTAGTTATTTTTTCCACCTATGTGCGTAACTAGTTCTTTTGAGATAAATTCTCAAGGGCTTTTCTGGTAACTAGATAAACAATTTCATGGCTTTTGATATCATAATGTTGGTTTCCACTCTGCAACACTCTTCCACATGGCTTGTGTTAGCAGTTTAAAAAAATGTTTTGGTAATGCAAGAAGTAAATGGTAGTTCCCTGATGCCTTAATTTGTATTTCTCTTACTACTCAATGTCAAAATTTTCTTATGTGTCAATTATTATCTGTATTTCCTTGGATGTGAATTGGATTTATGTCCTTAACCTATTTATATATTAATGATACCCTTATTCTCATCCTTATCCTTAAAGAGATCCTCAAATTTTACAGATAAGCTTTGTCATATTAATGCAAATCCTTTTCCCAATTTGCTTTTTTCCTTTTATTTTTCAGTGTACATAAAGCTTTACATTATCATTTGGGTGAGCTTTTAATTTTCCTTTCTAATATATCCCATTACTTCAAATCTGAGAAAGCTTCATTTATTTCTAACACTGATAAAATTCCTTTTAATCTGCTAGCTGCTTCTATGTATTGTTGAATATTTGAATATTTAAATCCATGTATAGTTTATTTTTGGACATGAGAGTATAGTCTTTTTAAAAATAAAATACTCAATTTTCTTATCGCACAAACATAAGGTTATTCTATTCTACTCACAAGCCCTGAGTGGAACACACCTCACTAGCAGGAGGTGCTCCCTGACTGCATCTTAACTGCTCAGCTGATCCCTCCTGTGAACAGTAGCCCAGGTGAGCGATTATAAACCAGGATTACAGACAAAGTCTGTGGCTGTGAATTTTTCTTCTAATTTAGATGAGCTTTACCTTGTGAGTCAAGGCCTCCTCCAAAGCAACTCACTGGCCCAGAAAACTACAGAATAAGCATTACACAGGCAACAACTGGAGTTAAGTTCCTCTCTTATCATCCTGTTTCAATGACAACAACAAAGTTCATTTCTATGTCATGCTGACACTGCGTACTATTCAACCTGACCATTTTGGAGGACCCAAAACCAGCACCAACCATACTAGACTACGTGGCTGTACACTTCTCACAGCACAACTGCTTGACAGGTAGAGGTGACTCTTAACTATCATATTGTTACTTCATCTCCAGGCTTGAAGTAGCCCCATTCTCAAATAACAAAGGACTAAAAATAGCTTGGGTACCTTTAGATGGGGTGGTTACAGATAAGTTACCCCAACTCCAGAAACCTCAGGCTGGACTGGGCCAGATCTAGAAATGGCAGAGTAGAATTCAGTGAGCAGGAGTCAGGATGAAGCCACAACAGCCCTGCCACCGTATGCAGAGCATGCAGGCCAAGGAGTAATGTCTGCTACAGACCTTTTTCAAAACCCCAACCTCGCTCTTGCATTCAGCATATTCACAAATTCACCATTTAAAAGGGCACAGTTTATGTTCTGGCAATTATATACCGTCATACAACCACTACTACAATTAAAATATAGAACATTCTCATTATTCCCAAAAGTTCCCTTGTGCCCTTTGCAGTTAATCCCCACCATTAGCCCCCTGTGCCTGGCAATCACTAATATGTTTTCCATTCCTACAGTTTTGTCTTTTCTAAAATGCCATGTGCATTGAATCATACTATATGCACTCTTTTATGTCTTCTTTCATTTAGTATAATGCTTTTGAGATTCATAGGAGATGCATGTATCAGAGAAGCATGTTTCTTTTTATTGCTAAGTAGCATTCCATCATATGGATATACTAAAGCTTATGTTACCTATTCACCAGCTGATCTGTATTTAGGTTGTTTCCAGTTTGAGGTGAATAAAGCTGCTATAAACATTCACATACAAGTCTTTGTGTGGACATATGCTTTCATTTCTCGGAATAAAACTGCTGGGTCGCAAGGTACGTGTACATTTAATTTCATAAGAGACTGCCAACCTGGTGCGGTGGCTCACGCCTGTCATCTCAACACTTTGGGAGGCCAAGACGGGCAGATCACTTGAGCCCAGGAGTTCAAGACCAGCCTAGGCAACATGGTGAAACCCCATCTCTACAATAAATACAAAAATTAGCTGGGCATGATAGTGCACAACTGTAGTCCCAGCTACTCGGAAGGCTGACGCAGGAGGATTGCTTGAGCTTGGAAGGTCAAGGCTGCTAGAGTGGGCTGTGATTGTGACACTGTATTACAGCCTGGGTGACAGAGTAAGACCTTCCCCCCCCCCATCAGCCCTCCAAAAAACTGACGAAATAATTTCCAAAGTGTGTGTACCATTTTGCAACACCACTAAGCAATGTATGAGAACTCTAGTTGCCCTCTTACCGACACTTGGTTCACTTTATAGCCTTTTAAATTTTTCTTATTCTAGTGAGTGTGTAGTGATATTTCATTTAAATTTTCCTGATGATTAATGGTTTTTGAGCATCTTTTCATATGCCTGTTGGACATTTATGTATCTTCTTTGGTGAAGTATCTCCAATTCTTTTGCCACCCATTCCCTTAATCAGATTGTCTTATTGAGTTGTATGAGTTCTTTAGAAATTCTGAATACAAATCTTTTATCAGATGTAATGCATAAAAATATGCTCTCCCCATCTGTGGTTTTCTTTCATTCGCTTGAAGAGAAGCTTTTATTTTTATGAAATTAAATTTATCAATTGTTTTTCTTTTATGGTGCTTTTTGTGTCCTATTTAAGAAATCCTTGCCTCACCCAAGGACACAAAGATTTTACCTAAGCTGTTTCTCTAAGTTTAGGTCTATGATCCATCAAACAAATCTTTGTATATGGTGTGAAATAACAGTTAAGATTTTTTTTCTATTGTTTCAGCAGCATTTTTTGAAATAACTTTCTTTTTCCCACTGAAATCCTTTGGCACCTTTGGCAAAGCAGTTGGCCATGTACACATGGGTCTATTGGACCTTCTATTCTGTTCCACTGATCTCTAGTTCTATCCATATGCCAGTATTACACTGCCTTCATTACTGGAGTTTTATAATTATTCTTGATATCAGGTAGTCCTTCAACTTTCTTACTTCTCAAAATTGTTTGGTTATTCTGTGTTTTCCTACAGTTCCATATAAACATTAGAAACAGTATGCAAATTTCTACAAAAAAGCCTGCTAGATGCTGGTTTAGACTGTGTTGAATCTAGAGGTCAATTTGGGAAAAACTGTCACTTTAAACAACTTAAGTCTTCTGATTTATGAACATATTACATCTTTCTATTTTACAAGTCTTTAATTTTATGCAGCAATGTTTTACAGTTTTCAATGTATAGGCCTTACAAATATTTTGTTAAGTTTATCCCTAAGTACTGTAAATTTCTTTTTCTTAATTTCAATTTCCAAATGCTCACTGCTAGTATACAGAAATGTAAATGATTTTTATATATTGACTGTAACATAGTTGCTAAAGTTACTTATTCCAGTAGCTTGTTTTTCTTGGTAGATTCCTTAGGATTTTCTACATAGACAGACAATCATGTCATCTAGCAACTAAGATAGTTTTTCTTTTTCCTTTCTAATCTATATGTCATTTATTAATATTTCACTTTCTTATTGCATTACTAGCATCTTCAGTATAATGTGGAACAAAAGTGGCAATTGGTCATTTTGCCTTGTTTATGATCTTAGAGGGAAAGTATTCAGTTTTTCATTAAGCATGATATGTTGGCTTTTTCTTTTGGTACATGCTCTTTGTCAGGTTGAGAAAGTTACCTTCTATATCTAGTTTGCAAGAGTTTTTATCATAAATGGATGCTGAATTCTGTCAAACCTGGTAATGTGTTAGTATTAAGTAATAACTTCCATACTGCAGACAAAGAAAGTCAGAGCTAGAAGGAGATTCAGGATCAGCCAGTTCAGTCACCTTATCTACAGATAAGAAGACTGAGGTCCAGAGAGGTAACATGACATGTTCAAAGCAACAGCTATATAAGAAGCAGAACTAAACTTAAACCTCAGGTGCTTAAGATTGTTTTTATATAATTATAGTGTTTATATGGTCTAGTGGAAATGAGCTAAAGCAACATCAAAGCACTGAGAAAAAGAAAATATAGAGATCAAAATTTCTTTGCAGACAAGGGTAACAATGGATTATAACTGAAGCTAGCTAGGTTTCCAGTTTAAGTGGTAATATCTACTGCCAAGTATGAGGAGGGGAGGTGTCACATAGCTACAACTCATTACTCATTTACTACTAACACAGTTACTCTTTATGAACATGTAAGAAAACAGGAACTCGGAAGATTTTCAAAGACTATATTGATTTGGTAGCATTGCTTTATTGAGCTGATAAGCCTAGCTTTGATTTTCTGGTCAGTTTTCAAAGACTGAATTATTTTTATTAGATTTTTAAAAAAGATTAAATAAAGTCCAAAAGTCTCCCCCAAACAATATGATAAGAGAAAGCAACCCCCATAGAAGAAAACTGACCTGGGAGGTGAGGGTGATGCTTGGCTGCGACTGTAGGAGGTTGGCTTGGCTTTGCTGAGGTAGTTGCGTTAAAAGATTTTGCGCTTGCAGGAGACCTATAGAAGGAAAACATGTTAAGCCAGAAACAGTAAAGATTTCTTTGAACACGTGGCAAAAGGAGGAAAGAGTAAGAAAATGAGCTGAAAATTTCCAGTTGATCTCTGGTAGTCTTACTTGTATCAAAACTCTTGCTGATCTTATTTGCCTTACATTCAATCTTGTTTTACAACTTGGGAGAGAAGACATGGAACATTAAATTAAAACTGATACGTCTTTAGCATAATCTGAATAAGCTCTGTGATAGGTCAATTCTTTATGTTAGGGAAGAGTGGGATGAAAGTAAAAAAAAAAAAAGAAAGAAAAAGAAACCAAAAAACTATTCTAAATAGAAACAGCTGGAAATTCCAAAAGAGCTCAACTTTTTAACCTAGAATCCATTAGACACTGCCAGTATATGTTGAACCAGAGGAAAAAAAGCATTTTCAAGTTCTCTTTATCAAACATTTGCCTATAGGTGATAATAAAATTGAAATGCAAAATATTCTACTAATATCTGCAGTAACACTGAACTGTCTTAGTTTAAAATAATTGATAAGTAATGCCACCAATGCTTCATGATGACAACTGACATTCAAATTAGAAATGCAAATTCTCAATGTGTTTGTAGAAGATGCTCAATTACTTGAATATATGGCTTTTTATTTTCAGAACCTGATGGAGAGGACTAACTCAGATTGTCTGTATTTAAAGATTTAATCTATAGTACCTAGTTACAGATAAAATGCTGTTGCTAAAATACTAAATACAGGATTATGTATGCTGTGATAAGAGCAACTGTAGAAAGCATTAAACAAAGCGCACCAAACAAAAGGGATTTTACCACTTTCTTTTGGACAAGTGATAAGATTATCTGAGGCAACAGCTTCCTAATTATGATTTCCTTAGGTTACTAAGCTTGGATACATTGGATGTTGGAATATGTAGGACAACAGCCAAAACACTTAAGCCTACCAGAGATTAGCCACAGAATTTATCATTTATTTATAAGTAACTAAGCACTGCCTAATTTTAAGCTATCAAAAGGTACTAATAGTTATTTCATAACGTAGGTCACAAATAAGATAAACATATTAAATAGATTTGAATTTTTCTAGAGAACTCTGACTTTAGTGGATCTGGGGCAAGTGAAATATATATGGAAGCAAACATGATTAAATAAAATTCAGTATATATTACTACAAACATTTCTTAAAAGGCCAATTTATGGAAGTTGGCTTCCCCAAGTGTCTCCCTATAGTTCAATCTCCACATAGTGGTTAGGGTGATCTTTATGATCATATCATCTCCCAATTAAAACTCTGTCATGGCCTTATATTAGAATAAAATCTACACAGCCCTAGGCAATCTGGCCCTGTCTAGCTCTCATATCTCATCTCCTACCACTTCCTTTGACTCACTGAACTCAGCTACTTTGGCTTTGCTTTTCCTGGATTAGGTCAAGCTTGTTCCCATCTCAGGTGTTTTACATTCCTTTGCCTACAAGACTCTTCACTCAGATTCTAGGTATGGTAACCTGCCCTCATCCCTCAGTTCCCAATTCACATATTGCTTCTCCAGAGAGGCTTTTCCAGACCATAGGCCCATTCTTTTAGGCTGTTTCCAGATTACTATGATCTGCTAAACTGCTTAGTACTTATTGGTATCTAAACCACTTGCTTAAATATTTACTATTCGATGTTCTTAATGAGGGCAGGGCCTACATCTTGTTCAAAATATATCCCTGTTAGAGCACTATATGACACAGCAGGCACTCAACTAATTTTTGAGTGAATTAATTAAAATATCAAATTTTACTGGTTTGAAAAATACTGAAGGGTAGTCTAGAGAGAAAAATACAAGTATATTTTATGTTAACGATTAAAACTAATAAAATTATTTTGAAAAGGCTAAGGACTAAAGGATATTCAAAAACAATGATAAAAAATGAAAGAGAAGGTCAGGTGCAGTGGCTCATGCCTGTAATCCCAGCACTTTGGTAGGCCGAGGCAGAAAGATTGCTTGAGGTCAGGAGTTCAAGACCAGCCTGGCCAACATGGTGAAACCCCACCTCTACTAAAAATACAAAACTCAGCCAGGTGTGGTGGCACACACCTGTTATCTCAGCTACTCAGGAGGCTGAGGCAAGAGAATCGCCTGAACCTGGGAGGCGGAGGTTGTGGTGAGACGAGATCATGCCATTGCACTACAGCCTGGATGAAAAAATGAGACTCCATCTCAAAAAAAAAAAAAAAAAAAGAAAGAAAGAAAGAGAAGAGAGGAGCAGAAAGGTTAGAAATGAGGTCCCATTATTAAACATAGGCTATTTCAACATAGGAGTTTCCTTAAAGTTTAACAATGAAAGTTAGTTTATTTATCTGTAAGAGACAAAAGCAGATATTTAAAAAATGATTCTGATTCCTATTAATCAGCAATTATAATTCTAAAGATTAATTTTGGTTTCCTGTAGTGTATTACATGAGCAAATTCAAACCTTAGGTTTTACCCCCAAACAAGGTCAGCTGAAAAGGCTGAAAGGGTCCAAAGAGGTTTAGAACTTTTTTATAAACCATGCTTGGTGGGGATTTGGTGGCTCACGTCTATAATCCCAGCACTTTGGGAGGCTGAGGCGGGTGGATCATCAGGTCAGGAGATAGAGATCATCCCAGCTAACACAGTGAAACCCTGTCTCTACTAAACATACAAAAAATTCGCCAGGCATGGTGGCACGCGCCTGTAGTCCCAGCTACTCAGGAGGCTGAGGCAGGAGGATCACCTGAACCCAGGAGGTGGGGGTTGCAGTGAGCCAAGATTGCGCCACTGCACTCTAGCCTGGGCGACAGGGCAAGACTGTCTCAAAAAAAAAAAAAAAAAGAAAAAGAAAAAGGAAAAGAAAAAAAAATCAATATTGAAGGCTTATCTCATGCTGGAAACATTATTAAAATTCCAAAAGATCAAATCTTTGTCCTCCATCGTAAAGTTCAGAGATTAGCTCTTTAGATTTTCATCTTCTCTGATGCTATTTATTACAATGAATTCCATTCCTAGAATGTTTATAGATGTATTTCTAATACTCTGATCCTCTACCTTGTTGAATAATCTTGGAAAATGGAATCTAGGTCATATATGACCAACAAATGATTACAACTCAGCAGCGGTGGTACAAAGTGATTCTACGGAAACTATACAAAGGAACAACCTTTTCATTTTCTGAGTTATCTATCATTTGCTGACTGATGATGATACTGATATCACAATAATGTCATAATGATAACAGCAGCAAAGATTTAGAGAGGTTACTATGTATGAGGCACCCTTCTAAAATGTGCTTTACATTGTGTTTACTCATTGAATCCTTACAACTCTTTGAGGTGAATACTGAAAGTACCTCATATAACAGATGAGGAAACAGGGGCTCAGAAAGTTAATTTTCCCAAGACACACAGATAAGTGGCAGAGCCAAGATTCACAAAGAGGTAGTTTGGCTTTAAAGTCCATGCTCATAACTACTACATTATGATGACCTTCCTGAGGTTAGGATAGTAAAACATTTTTTGTAATTCACCCATTAATGTGAAGGGGAAGATAAAAAGGGAAATACGTGAAACTCAGAAAAGTTACGTGAATTGCCCAGGGTCACTGGCTCTAAGGCCAATCAGTATTACATTATCTGTGTTATTTTCCCAGTCTTACAAAAAAGTCTGAAAGTTGGGGGAGGGTTTAAAAACATACACATACCTTTGCAAATACCAAAAAATCATAATGAACAGTCATTCATTATTCCTACTATCTTGAGACAAATAAAATAGAAATGAAATGAGGTCCCAGATTTGAAAAGGGAAAGACAATGCCCTTGGCTTTGCTGAAAGTAAATGAAAGCAATCTCATTCAATCTTAAGGCTTTAACAATTAACAAATCCAATAAACACACTTAGTATTGACCTTCCTAAGTCTTTCTGATCTAGGTCACTCACTCCTTCCCTCTTGGAATTTTCTTCCATTGTGATTACCACTCTCCACTAGTTTTTGACTTCTGAAAATATAGTATCTTCTGAATCTACTTATTCCTCTACACCTAACGGGTTGGTTTCACCAAGGCTCTTCTAATAGTCCATATATATTTTCTCTGTTTGATCCTATCCATCCTCATAGTTCCCTAAAAACCCAGGCATTATACCTAAATATCTCTTTCCTATCGTTAATCAAATAAAACTGGCCACCAGGTCCTGTCCATCTACCTACTTATTTACCAACTTTTTCTACCAAAGTTTTAAAATGAGCTTTATTAAATACAAACTTGGAAACACACTTTTCTGCTTAAATCTGTGGTTTAGCAGAGTTTACAGAATACTTTCTTACTGGAAGATACTGGGCCATTCACATTAGACTCCTCAAAGTGAGTCTGGGTTCAGTGGCTCATGCCTATAATCCCAGCACTTTGGGAGGCTGATGCAAGAGGATCACTTGAGCCCAGGAATTCAAGACCAACCTGGGCAAACATAGCAAGATGGTGTCTCTACAAAAAACATTTTTTTTTTAATTAGCCAGGTGCAGTGGTTCACACTGTAGTCCCAGCTGCTTTGAAAGCTAAGGTGGGAGGATTGCTTGATCCCAAGAGGCTGAGGCTGCAGTGAGACATGATTGTGCCACTGCATTCCAGCCTGGGTGACAGAGCAAGACTCTGCCTCAAAAAAAAAAAAAAAAAAAAATCAACAAAGTGTTCATTAAAATTTGGCAGTTGGCATCTGATCTTCAGTAAAGTAGACAAAAGCAATGGGGAAAGGACTCTGTATTTAATAAATGGTGCTGGGATAATGGGCAGGTCGTATGCAAGATTGAAATTGAACCACTTCCTTATACCAATACAAAAATCAACTCAAGATGGATTAAAGACTTAAGTATGAAATCTCAAACTGTAAAAACTCTGGAAAATAAGGACCTGGCAAAGACTTCATGATGAAGACACCAACAGCCATGCAACAAAAACAAATTAACAAATGGGATCTAATTAAACTAAAGAGCTTCTGCACAGCAAAAGAAACTACCTACAGAATGGGAGAAAATATTTGCAAACTATGCATCCAACAAAGGTCTAATATCCAGAATCTATAAGGAACTTAAACAAATTTACAACAAAAAACAATCCCATTAGCAAGTGGGGCAAAGGACATGAACAGACACTTTTCAAAAGAAGACATACATGCTGCCAACAAGTATATGAAAAAAATGCTCAACATCACTAATCATTAGAGAAATGCAAATCAAAACAACAATGAAATACCATCTCACACCAGTCAGAATGGCTATTATTAAAACTCAAGGTCAGGAGCGGTGGCTCACATCTGTAATCCCAGCACTCTGGGAGGCCAAGACCAGACTGACCAACATGGAGAAACCCTGTCTCTACTAAAAATGCAAAATTAGCTGGGTGTGGTGGTTCATGCCTGTAATCCTAGCTACTCGGGAGGCTGAGGCAGGAGACTCACTTGAACCTGGGAGGCAGAGGTTATGGTGAGCCAAGATCGCACCATTGTACTGCAGCCTGGGCAACAAGAGCAAAACTCTGTCTCTCAAAAAAAAAAACCTAAAAAAATAACAGATGTTGGTGAGGTTGTGGAGAAAAGCGACCGCTTATACACTACAGGTGGGAATGTAAATTAGTTAAGCCATTATGGAAAGTAGTTTGGCCATTTCTCAAAGAACACAGAATTACCATTTGATACAGCAATCCCATTATTGGGTATATATCAAAACGAATATAAATTTTTCTACCATAAAGACACATACCCGTGTGTATGTTCATTGCAGCACTATTCACCATAACGAAGACATGGAATTAACCTACATGTCTATCAACAGTAGACTGGATTTTAAAAATGTAGTACATATATACAATGGAATACTATGGCCCCATAAAACCTTGTGTACTTATGGACACAAAGAAGTGAACAACAGCCACCAGGGCCTACTTGAGGGCAGAGGGTGGGAGGAGGGTGAGGATGAAAGAGCTACCTATCAGGTATTATGCTTATTACCTGAGTGATGAAACAACCCGTACACCAAATCCCTATGACATTTAATTTATCTACATAACAAACCTGCACGTGTAACCCTGAACCTAAATGTTTAAAACTAAAAATAAAAATAATAGGGGTGGTTGGGGTTAGGGCTCAGGAAACTTTTCTAATTCCTCAAGTGATTCTTAAATAAATCAAATCTTAGGAAGCACTAAGCTACAGGAGTTAAGGTCAAAATCTGGAAACTTAATCTAAGGTTCTTTAATGATCTGGTCTCTGCTAATCTTTCTGGGCTCAAATTTCACTATTACCTGTATATGCAAACTTATTCTGCAGTTGTAAGGCACTACTTGTAGTTCTCAAACAAAGTTTAATGATTTTTCTTCCACGTTTCTAAGCTTTGCAAATGCTGTTCATTTTCCAAGACTCACATTCTCTCTTTTGTAAGACTATGAATGCATTCTCCCAAATTCACTGTGAAGACTTATCTGAACACAAAGGTACAGGGGTCTCTTTCCTTGGTTCCCATAGCAATCTGTGCATATCAAGTCACTTATAATAGGTCTGTTTCCCTGCCACTAAATTGTTAGCTCTCTGTAGGTAAAAACTGAATTACTCATCTTTGAATCTTGAATATATGCTAGAATAATTATTTCATGACGAAAGATTTTGGAATTAATGATCAAGAAGAAAAAAGGCAAAAACACCACCCAGAAGTAATAAAGAATTGGTAGAGATGCACTAATGTTCCTTGGGTTGAAGCGCTGATACTCTGACACCGACCTTACACACGGGTGGCTTGATACATTAATTATATAATATTTACCACTGAAGGGACTCAAAGATGTTTTTTATAACTCACAAAATCTGTAGTTTCTAATATAAAATTCTTTTCCTCCTTAAATTTAAAACACAATGGCTAGAAGCACATACTTTCAACAGTCTATATTCTTTGAATACATTTCCATGAAAACCAATCAAAACACTAGTAGCAACTTATCCAATTTATGTTTAGCATGCTGAATAATTTCACTTTGACTTTTGGCCAAACTCTTGAATCTTTCTTAATAATTAAGCAGATGAATGGCATCAGGGCAACCTTCAATAATGTGGTATTTATAACAAAAAAAAAATTTTTTTTTAAACAGAAGTTTATAATAAAATAAAATGCAATTAAAATATTGTTCTAACAGACAGTTTCAGGCCCAAAATGATAGTAATCCATGCATGTGTCGCATTCAGTGAACAGCTTTGGTGTACCACGAATAAGCTCTAAGGAGGAGCTTACCCTGCTGGCCCTGGGGCGTTTGTGAGATGATGAACTGCGCTGGCTGCAAATTGGTGGTTGGATGCACCAACACAAACTGTTGCAGGTTGAGATTCTGCTGTTGAAGCTGTTGCAGTTGTTGAAGATCCTGAAAAATGGAAATTAAAACATGGATTGGAGATTCTGAAATAAAAGTTTGCTTAATTATAAGGCTTCCAGCTGATGAATTCTATCAAATACAAACAAAGAAGAATACTTACTTAGTTTTTTCATATTCCAAACAGGGCATGCTCTGTGTGTGCTTGACACAGCATGTGAAGCAACCTGGAGCTTCTGTAACTTACTATTTTTGTGGACTGACATATATTATTATACTAAGCCTAATTTTCAGTGATTCTTTAAAATTTCCTCAGAACAAATATACTTCTGCTTTTTATCATGTAGAGACCAATAGGGGTCTTAAAATCAAGTGAGAAAAGACTTTTTAAATATTTGATTGATTTTTCTCTTAAATAAAAATAGAGAGTGTTATATCTGAATTTCCATCAATAAATTAAAGGACCTATAATGATTTGACATTTGACAACAGCTTATTTAACTCAACTGAGAAATCAGTATTCAATTTTTTTTGCGCCATTCCACATGTTCTAAAGTATTCAATTTTTTAAAACAAAAAACAGTTATCCAAATAAAAATGTGATTCATAACAACAATAGCACCTTACATTGGCCTATTGTTTTATAATTTTCAAAGTGTTTTCATGCATGTTATCTTATTTAGACTAATGTTAACACAGGGTCTCACAGCTTAGGCACTAAAAACATTTATTTGGTGATGAGAAAGTGGCCAAAACAAAAATATTATCTTTTATTAAAGATTGTATTTATATATATAAATATATTTAGATATATAATATGTTATATATAATTTATATATAAAATATAAAATATATATATAAATATGTAATATATATTATATATAAATATTATATATTATAAAATATATATTTATATATGATCTTTAAAGATAAAGATCATATAATAGAGATTGATCTGATATCTATTCTCTACCCTTGTAGTTAATTAGTTCTTCTTAAACAGGTAGTAAAACTCTTGCTACAAGTCCATTTCTGAGTCTTTTCTGAGGGGGATAAAGACAGCTGTCAAACAATTTGACTCATAATAACTCTTCACATATTTTACTGATATAACTACTTATACCTTTTTCCTCTTCTTGAGATAAAGGATTTCATTTATTTTCCTCCTTGGTACTACTGTGTATGCTTCTTAAATAAATTTTTATTATCTCTAGATACTTTGACCTAAAATGTGAAAACTGAATCCAAACAACATTCTAATGCAATGATGTTTGGCATAATGCTAATCACTCCGAAGCAGAGATGACTCACTGTCTCCCTCACACATGGGTGGCAACATTCACTGCAGAGCACATGAAAAAAATCCATGTCTGCTGTAATTAGCTAATTAAAATAAATACAGTAATCCCCTGCTTCAAAAATATGCCAGCTAATTATTCAAGAATTGTCCCTTAATATAGTCAGTTATTCAAATAATCAGCTATATGTTTATAATATCAACTCAAATAAGCAAACAAACATTATTTCTAATTCAGTGGTAAGAGCTCCTCAGGCCTTTAAGGCCCCACATTAACAATCAAAAAGTTAATTTAACATTACATAAAACTTGCCACTTTATTCCTCACTTGCTGCCCCACCTACTAGAGTTCCTCACTCACCTGTGCGATCTGTATGGGCTGAGACAGGGGGATCTGCGTCATGGGTGTGGCAGCAGAGGCGGAGATGGTGGCCCCAGCAGCACTATGTTGCTGGCTGGCGGAGTGCTGCTGCACTGCAGCGGCCAGCAGCTGTGCCTGTGCCTGTGCCTGCTGGAGTAGTAACTGTTGCTGGGCGGGCGTCAAAGTAAGCTAAACAAAATCAGAATACATAATGGGAAAGGGTTGAAGGAGAAAGTCTCCTAATGCCAGCCAACTGCTTTGAAATAGGTAAGTCAAATGATATTAGTCCCCAGCTACCCAACTGCACATGCTTAGCATACAGCTAAAATGTTCATCAGTGATCAAACTACCATTACTAGCAGAACATTTAAATTAAAATGGTGATCCCCCACTCTGGACTTAATCATTCAAGCTTGTCCAGGGCCCTAGGGTTTGGGCAAAAAAGTAATTAACTAGTAAGCAAGAAAAAAAAAAGAATCACTGCTGACAGGATATGAAAAGAAATTTACACCCAACCGAACAGCAAGTGATTAGTCAGATGAATGAGGAACAAGGATGCTGGATATAACCAAGGAAAGAACTGATAAGGCCCAGCTGCTTCCCATTAGCATGAATCCCTGCCATATTCCATCATTTCCATTATGTCCAAAGATATCACTAAAGAATATGAGCTCCATTTGCTTCTTTTCCAAGTCTCCCTACAGGCCCCTCCCTAACACAATCTTTTCTGTTATTGAAAGCACTGAGTCTCTGCAACTTTACATCTCCTTTCCAACACATTATCTCTATGAAACAGGTGGTGAGTGCCGCTCTCTTTACATGCAAATGAACCTTAATGCCCAGGTTTAACAGAAGCTCCAGCCACAAGAACCTAGAATCCCAAGTGCCTCTTACTATTGTAGACACTAGTAGTCACCAAAAACAAGACCTAAAATAGTAAAGTAGATGTATTTACAGCATATGTAAACTTGCTTTCATAATGCAACTTATTTCAAACACACTTAAATAAAAGTACTAAGTGCGTTCTACTTTTCTTTTGGTGACATAGTCTGATTGATCAAACAAGATGGAACTGTAATCTTCTGAAGTATATATACAGTCACTTAGTGCCACAACCTCCCCTAGAAGAATCGAACACAATTTGTGCATTAGAAACATCAGGCTCAAAACCAAACCCTTCAAAAACTCAATACCCTTTCAAGGGATATGTGTGTATATAAAGTACAGATACATTTTTTAATTTTTATATAATATACATGTATATACATACATCTCTACTGATGGGATTTTGTAAGTAATTTTGCAACAGTTCTTAGAACAGTTGTCCACTGACAAAACACACTTAACTGAAATGAAAAACAAAAAAACAAAAAAGCAACAACATACCCAGAAAATTCTTGGGAGTTAATGTGATGTGAATTGAATAATAACTATTTCTTATATTATCCTAAACCAATCTCCACAAAGATAATTTAATATACAAATTTTCAACATTGGAAAAATATTGTGAATGGTGCCTTAGAGAAAAGACAGCTGAAAACTTAAAAGCTTAATATAGTCACACAGGCCAATTTATTAATAATAAAAAATAAATGACAGACCTTCTCAGCCTTTTGGTTAAGATCAAGTATAAAAACAAACAACATTGGCCGGGCACGGTGGCTCACACCTATAATCCCAGCACTTTGGGAGGCCTAGGTGGGCAGATCACCTGATGTCAGGAGTTGGAGATCAGCCTGATCAACATGGAGAAACCTCGTCTCTACTAAAAATACAAAATTAGCTGTGTGTGGTGGCGCGTGCCTGTAATCACAGCTAGTTGGTAGGCTAAGGGAGAAGAATCACTTGAACCCGGGAAGTGGAGGTTGCAGTGAGCCGAGATTGCGCCATTGCACTCCAGCCTGGGCAACAAGAGGGAAATTCCATCTCAAAAAAAAAAAAAAAAATGAACAACATCTGTTGAATGCTACATGCCAAGCACTGTTCTATAAGCTTTGTATGTATTATCTCCAATCTTTACAATAGTAACGGTACTATTAGCATCGCCATTTAACACAAGGAAAACTGAGGTAGAGGGAAATGAAGTAATTGGGCCATACGGTAAGTTGCAGAGTTAGGACATGAAGCCACCACGTTTTATTTTAGACTACTACAGAGTAACTTAAAGAAAAATGTTTTTCTTTTACAGGCCTAATCCATTCTTTAACTTCTACCCTGCAGTGATATCTTAACGCCAAACGGACAACTGCCATTTTATCAGTTTGATGATCTCAGCTATATGATAATTATTCCATTGCATGATGAAGCAACACCTGAAACGGGAGTTTAATAAAGTTTTAAATTTATCCAAAGCATCCACAATTCTCATAAAAGATATCCTAAAACTTACAACAAAGATAATTCCTTTTTCAGAGCAACTTACTACCTACAGTGCAGGAAGTTCCTTAAAGACACAATAGTGCCAGGCACAGCCATGTTACTGCCAGCTATGGTGAACAATGCTAATCAGACATTGGCCAACGGCAGTTCTGACACAGACAAAGTTTATTATAATTCTCTCAGTGAACACTTACCCCAGTTATCTGTCCTCCGGCTAGCATAAGCTGGGTTTGGGGGAATGGCTGCCTGCACTGACGGCTGCTGGGAAGGCTGGCTTGGCTGCTGTGAATCCCCCGATTCTTCATTAGATTTAGACTGAGGTGGGGTGGGGTGGGAAATAAAAGATTGCAAACAGTTGATTAAAAGAAATGTACTTAAAACCCCATCTTTTAGGAATCATTTAAAACATGGGCTTATTCAGTCATGAGTTCTGGTTTCCCTCCTTTCTTTTCTTGGTATCTTCCTAGTTTCACATACTAAGTTTTTAGATTTTTTATTCCAGTGCTGACAAAGCTGCTATTACAATTTTTAAAAGAAATACTCAGTCATCCCCAACAAAGTAAAAGATTTTTTTGTCATAGCCCCCAGTTCCTCAACTCTAGAAATAGGGGGTAAAGGGAAGAATACATTTTCCATCCATCTCTACATTAGACCTTCCATACCAACATTTTAACATACACCTGGTGGTTAGTCTGAAACTTCTCCATATACCATCTCAGAGAATGATCACTTGATTCACAGAACTTTCCACCTAATATTGTACAGAACAATAAATCTAGCAACTCCCATCAACTAACACACAGGCTCAGAGAGAAAATGCTGCAGTCAAGAGAGAGGGGCACGAAGAGAAAATTTTATGGTAATTAAAACTGGTTATGCAGAGCATTAAAATTCTGCATAGATTTGCATATTTCCCACCACCTGTTTTAGGGACTGCAGCAAGGCTAATTAACATAAATGCTCTGATTAATTCTGCCAGTCATTGAGAGATAATTACAGTGCAGCACTGTAAACATTCTGCACTGGAGATACAGCCTGTTTGCCAACATCTCTCTAAGGGATAAAAGTTTACCATGGCAACCAAGGCAATTTTCCGCCTCCTCTCCCTCAGAAAGTAAGGTCACATTATCTCTTTTTTCTTTTCTTTCCTTGTTCCCACGTGTTACTAGGTCCATATTTAACTGGGTTTCATGAAATGCTCAACCCAAGGTCTTTAGTCATTAGCAACACTGAAATAAATCTTCCGTAATACCGTCTTTCCCTCTGGACTGCTGGTTACCTAAACACTACAATGAAAGGAAGCAGCAGGTTGACTGAAATTTTAGAGAGCAATGCCTAACACTTGAACTTTGTCATGTTTTGCCACATGGTTCAAAGAAGGAAAGTGGCGAGATTTAAGTTTTATTTTAACATTTTGACTGTCTATCCTCCAATATCTACATACAGGTTTAATTATAATTATTAGAAACGTAACATTTCAGGGTGGAGAGGAACCCTGGCCATCTTATAAATGTCCCCCACTTAAGTATAGATGAGAAAAACTGAGCCTAAGGAGGTTAAGTGACTTGCCAAAGGTCACACAGTTGGTCAGTGGCAGAATGAGAATGCAAGCCTAAGACCCTTGTGTCTCAGTCCAGTGTTCTTTCCTCTGCCCTATGAGGTCTCCCTAAGACTTCAAAAATGACAAAGAACAAGTCTTTTGGAAACAAATGAGCATTCAAGAGAACTTTTATGCTGTGTTTTTAGGTATGTGTTACAGCAGTATAACTTAGAAACATTTTTACTCAACTTACACATAAAACTTTGAAAGTAGACTTTTCCTGTCCATTTTGGTTCATACAGTAGCAGAACATAAAACTGATTTTCATTAATGGCAATAATTATTATTTGAATCTTCATGATATTCACTAATTTTAAAAAGGTAATACTAAGCATTTCCTATTATAAAATATATGCTCACTATAGAAAATTTAAAAAAATATAAATAAATAAATAAATAAAAGATTGACCCATAATCCCAGGTCCCAGCTTACCTGTACATTTAAAGACTGAGCAGCAGCCTGTAAACTTGTTCCAGCGAGTTGGACCTATAAGTAACCAGGGGAAGTTCTAGTTTAATACTGTTGACATTTATCACAAGGGGTTGTCATCACTGAATACTAAGCCTACTGTGAGTCACCGAGCTAGAAGTGAGAAGACAGACGTTTGTCTTAAGGAGTTAAAACTTTATGAACAAGCTCAGTCCCTTCTCAACCCATCCCACTCCACCCCCCAACTGGTCCCACAGAAAAATGCTGTTAATCTTTTTTTGAAGATGTTTTCCCACACTAAATGAATATTATCAGCCATGCCACACTTGTATTGAATGCTCCTTACATAACATTCTTTGTCTTCACAGAATGCTTAGATTCTAAACATTTAATCTTCCACAGTGTGTTAAAGAACATATAAGAACAAGCTATCTATATACATTGTTTATTATTAGAAACAATCAGAACCATCTACATAATTAAAATCATTTCAAATTTCCCATGTATACACCAGAGTAGAAATATATATACACATCCACACAGTCAAGTCCTTAAAACATTTATAATCTTAACTTAAAGATAATAAAAAACTTAAAACTCTTAGCTGAAATAAGAAATCTATCTTATAAACCACACATAAAAGTCTGTCAAAACATTTAATACATTTCATACAGTCAGAAAGTTCAAATCATGGTTATGTGAAATTAAGGATACACATGGAATTAGAAAACCATCATTTGGCAACTATGAAAATAACTGATTTAGGCAGTCATCAATGGATAACTAATGGGTGAGACATCTGAGAAGTAACAGGATATTTACATATTCTCAACTATGTCTCCAATGATACTTAATTCTTAGAAAGGGTAAAATAGTATCTTTTTAGTGGAGAAAACTGGCAGACAAATAATCAAGTGAGTACAAACAAGAGTCATCAGGAAGGAGACACATGCCTTCTGCTATGATGCAGTGAGAAGAATACAGCATTGCTTATGCTGCATCCCTAACAAAAGTACAGAATCTGTATCTAATCATGATGAAAGTCAGACAAACCCAAACTCAGAAACACTACAAAATAACTAATTTATACTGTTCAAAAATGCCAATGTCCTGAAACAAAGACTGAGAAGGGAAAAAGAGAGCATAAACCAGGCTAGAATAAATGAAAAACTGAACTAGAGTGGTGGCAGTGGGAGTAAAAAGTAGGAAACATGAAAGGCTCTGCAACATACTACATAAGAATCCTGACTGGATTTAAATGAAAAAAAGAGAGTCATGCATTATTCCAGGGTTCAAATCTGGGCAATTGGAAGATGGTAGTACCACCACTAACAGGGACAGAGAAGATAATGAGTTCCATTCTGGATACACCAAATAACATCATGTCCTGAAATTAAATATAAATGTTGGTATGGAGCTCAGTAAAGAGTTAAGAGCTAAAATGAATTGATTGCTATGTCCTTTATTTGAAACTGTTGGTCCTGTTAGTAGATGAGAACCCTAAACACAAAAACAAAAAACAAAATCTGAAGATGTATACAGAATACATTTAAAATATAGTGTAATAAGGGGAGGCCTATCTGAAGAGGTAACATGTTTAAGACCTACAGGCTAAGAAGTCAAAGAACCCAAGGAAAGAGCTTCAGGTACAAAGATTTGAAGAAGATAAAATTTTATGTGATTTTGCTTATGTTTCAGGGTAAAAGTTTGTTGAAGAATGGGATATTTACACAGTCTTTAAAGTACTGCCTCACTGAGTATTACCTACCAGGAGGCAAGAAGACATATTTATAGTGGACAAATCTGATAAACACTATCTTAATAAAACAATCCAACTTAATATCTCAATAATGGGACAAAGCAGTATTATATGCCTTCTGAATGCACCGAGAGGGACTCAGCATCATTTGTGTTGTATTCCTTTAAAAAATGCATAACTTGAATTTAGCCATTGAGGGAACAATCAAACATATTCAAATTAAAGGAGTATTCTATAAAACAGCTGGCCTCTATTCTTAAAAAATGTCAATATCATGAAAGACAAAGACAGGCTGAGGAATTGTTCTGGATTAAAGAAGACTTAACAGACATGACAGCTAAATACAAAGTACGGACTGGATTGTAGGCAGAAAGTATATAACTATGGGTCAATATTAGAAAATGATATCACATCAATGTTAAGTTTCTGGAATTTGAAATTTGTACTGTAGTTTTATAAGAGAATGCTATTTTTAGAAAAAACATGCTGAAGTATTTAGAAGTAAATGGTTAATATCTGCAACTTTCAAAGGAGTTAGCAAAGAAAATTTTTTTGGCTCGGTGCCATGGTGTATGCCTATAAGTCACAGTTACATGGGAGGCAGGAAGATCACTTGAGCTCAGGAGTTGGAGATCAATCTGGGCAACATAATGAGACTCCATTTAAAAAAAAAATATTTTTGTACATGTACATACATACATATACACATATGGTAAAAGCAAAATGTATTTTGTATGTGTACATACAAACATATACACATAAACCCATATGGTATAAAGCAAATATGGTAAAATAGTAACAACTGATGATTCTAAGTGAAGGGTTTTCAGATGAACACTATTCTATTGCTGTAACTCTTACAGATTTGAAAGATTTTAAAATAGGAAGTTAAAAATCAAAAAATGAGAGCATTCCTTTACCACTCCATTTAGCTAGTTTCCAACACCCTTCAAGACTCAGCTCAAAATCATCCTGAGAGAAAAGTCTCAGATTGTACAGGCTAAGCTAATCATTTCTTCCTCAGTAGTCTTATACTCGACCACTTGGTCATCTATTAATTTATTCAACAAATAATTACTGAACACCTGTTGTATTATGGGGCTCTTTGGTAAATGCTGGAGATATAGGTAAACAAGAAAAGGTATCTATTTTCACGGAACTTATAGTTAACGGGGCAACAGACCTAAAACCATCTATTTTGTGTATGTATATTATAATTATGGTAAGAAAAGGTTCAAGGTGCTAATTCTGCCAACAAGGAGGCTGGAAATAGAAGGCAAGTATTACATTGTTAATCATCTAAATCAGATGCAAGGACTTGTGTCTTGATGGGAAATTCAATGGTGTCATGATTTCAAATAAAATTCTTTGGTTTGCACTCCTTTGGTCTGGGTGGTATCGAAGGGTCTATGATTTTGGTAATCAATGGCTTGATGTAGGGGTCTTGGATCTGATACAGGGAGAGTTGCAATCATCTTGGAATTTGGACCCAGTGGGGAGAATACTGCACATCATCTGTGCACCCTCAGGGACTTTTAAAAATACATTTGGACCATCACATATTTAAGCCAGATAAAGATGCTTATTAGGTGCCAAATAATTGACTAAACTCTGTCAAAAATGCTATTCCTCTTAGGACCCCGAAAAATTATTGGAGCCTTGACTATGTTCTTAGAAAAAAAAAATCAACACACAACATTTTTTTTCTTCTAGGATATATTTAAAATGTATATATTTAACTCATTTTAGATGTTAATTCATCTTAATATTTTATCTGGAAGTTAATATCAAAGTTTTTCCATTTCAAAGATATAAACAAAGCTACGTGCCTAGGCAAAAGTGTTCCATTAGGCTTCACTCTAACAGAAGATGCTAACTGGGGCCTACATGATATCTCTTTGAGTCTGTGAACAAGTAAATGGGCTTTAGATCAGCTTTCCAGAATTTTACCTGTTTTCAAGTAGAAGAGCTTCTTTATAGTTTAGGTGGTCTGATGACATGTTTTGATGAAAAGACTTTAGTAAGATGTATATATTCAGTGTTCAGTAACTTAATATGTTAATATGTTACCTAGGAGGTCTTATGTTCACATGGGTTTTTCCAATGAATCACTACGACCACCATCACTAGGTACCACTGCTAGCACTGTTACTATCAACATAGTTTGCATGTTAAATTAGTTCTAGGTTTTAACTGAGCTATAGACCACCAAAATATTGCTCTAATATATAACCATGGACATAAATCAAGAGATTGAGACACTTTATCTATCTGATAATCTATCTCCCAACTGTTTTCTCTGTTTGTTTTCCATTTTCAACCAGCTTCCATATCCCAAACTACTGAGTAGCTAGGGTTTGTATTTTTTTATTCCTGTTCCCTCTACATTATAGCTAAAACATGAATGAACAGAATTCATAATCTGGTTTAGACCCAGGGGAAAAAAATGTTGTGAAGAGGGTAACAAAATTGTGGCAGTCTTTTGAACCTCAAAACAGGGGTTGGGGGTTACAGTCAAGCAAAAGCCTCTGAGTAATTGCCCAAACTAACTATCACGGTCTGAAACTGTTTTAGAGGACAGAGATGAGCTTGGAGCTCAGAGACTTATATAGCCGGTCTCAGGCAATGGTAGCTATATATCTTTTCTGACTGATAATTTACTACCACCAGGTAGCCACCACAGATTCTCACTTATAAAAACAGCAAACCAGTTGTTATGCACATTCCATTCACAAATTATTTTGTTTCCCACACACCTGTGGGGCCAATGACTATACACTCAATTAAACTATAGGATTTCATACTAACCAAATAGAATGACTCAATTAGACATAATCAGCACTCGGTTTTAAGTAAGTTAAAAGGCCCCACATTCTGAAATAATTTCCTCAGGCCCTAGCATTTTATGCCTCTTTCACTCTCACTGATGGTTGAGCAGAACATTCCTACCTGATGGAGATGTCCAAGGAAAGCCTGCGCCTGGGCTGTTGAGATTGCTCCTCCTACAGGCACAGGCTGCTTCTGAAAGTCCAGACCATTGGTTTGTGTGCCTGGAAAGCAAGCAAAACAATTAGAACTATTAAAAGAAATAAATGAAATAAAGCACTAGATTTCAGTTCCCAACATTCATTACGCACCTATTTTGCATAAGCACTTTTCAAAGCACCTCCAAGGAGAAGGGATTCAAAAGAAAGGAAACAGTAAAATGGTTTCCCTTCTAAAAGCAGGACTGCATGGCAAGTATACAAACACTGATAAAACTTAAGAAACAGAAACAAAAATATAAATAATAAATTACAATCATAAGATGGTGTGTGAAAATTCAGATGTGAATGCAGTGACTGGAGCAGCTAGCATGGGAACAGTGTTCAAAGAGACCTCGAGGCTCTCTTCTATTTTCATCTTACTTGATATGTGGTTTAGACAGAAGAAATTCACTGGTGACTGCCAAGAGCAAGAAAGATTTATTATTAACTTTAAACACTTTAATGAATAGCAATCTGATGGCAAAAAGCAACCTTTTACATAATAAGCAAAAAGAAAACAATAGCTGTACTAATTCCTTTAATCCTAAACTACAGATTGCTGCATGTATCTCATTAGCAAGTGCTCTGCTATAATTATATTTTTCAATATGTTATGTCAGGCTAGGTGCAAGAGTTCATGCCTGTAATCCCAGCACTTTGGGAGGCTGAGGTGGGCAGATGGCTTGAGCTCTTGAGTTCGAGACCATCCCAGGCAGCATGGTGAAACTGTCTCTACAAAAAAAAAATCAGCCAGGTGTAGTGATGCCTGCCTGAAGTCCTAGCTACTCTGGAGGCTGAGGAAGGATGGCTTGAGCTCAGAAGGTGAAGTTGCAGTGAGATCACACCACTGCTCTCCAGCCTAGGCAACAGAGCTAAAACTTGTCCCCCACACACACAAAAAAAAAAAGAAAGAAAAGAAAAATGTGAGTGCTTTTTAACCACTTCTGCTGTGATCTGATATTAGAATAGGGCTAATTTATGGAAAGGTATGCCACTCTATACACAGAAATATTTTCTAAGGAATTATAATACATTGTTTTCAAATTGCTGTATCTAGTTATTACTTGGAAAAAGCCAGAGCATCATGTACCGAATAAAATATAACAGGCCACAGAAATTTGTAAGAATTGTCTAGACCATGGATATGGCTCTACACTTCCATTTCCTACCACTCAAACACCCCCATCTTCCCATCGTTACACCTATGTGTGCACACACATCCAGAGCAGACCAGTCAGGAGAGCACAAAGTTAGAACCTTACAGCAGTGTTTCTAAGATAGTGCTAACGTCTGGCAATATACACATCCTAATTTCTGGCAGATGTATTACTTAAATAAGAATGAATAATTAGGTATATCACATGAACCAGAGCCCTGTTTCCTCGAGATAATTATAAAAGATATGTATAAATATTTCACTTTCTAAAAATTCATAAAATCACTTCTATTTTTTCCTAAAGTCTTCCACAAACAGAAAACTATAGAACTACTTAGACATATACAGTTAGCAAAATTAAGAGTGCATGCTTGTGTCAAGTAATTGAAAACTTGCATGAAAATAAAACGTAATTAGAGTCATCTTTATTTTTTCTTTTTTTCCACGACATTCTAGTCAAGTAATCAGAGTCACTTCCATAAGTCCCACATAGAAGTTGCACTATTTTCGAGTTGTAGTTGTGTGTTTTATCATTATTTGTTATCTCTACCCCTATGCAGCATATCATTACCTTTGTGAAGATTTTAAGATAGTACAGTATTAGATTATTTTGTCAATCACACCTCAATAAAACTGGAGGAAAAAGAGATTGTTCACCACTGGAGAAACATGCTCAAGATATAGTAAATAAATCAACAAGGCTAAAAGAATATGAGAATTTGAAAAACAGAGACAAGCACTTAAAAGATTAACACACTACTAACAGGAAGTCTTCCAGAACCAAATATTCCACTCTCACGGAGTTTGTGAAAATTCTATTTACTGGTTCCCCTTTCAAGTTGCCATAAAAATGCTAACAAAGCTGCTTATAAGTCACAAAGCACTAAATAACACAGAGAGATTGATTTCTAGCATCACTAGTACAATGGTCTACTGGTAATAATATTTAAGTGCCCTGGCTCTGCCTCTGGTGGGAGGATGAGCTGAAGGTATGGTCTCTGTATTGTAAAATGTTCTTACATTTTTAATATATTATGATATTTTGACATCCTAAAAACCTTTCTGGCTGGGGAGAGACTGCCCCTTCCAGGTTTAGTCAATTCCCAGAGATAGCAAAGGGCCCAGCCAGAAGCATGTCTTTGATACACAAACCAACCAATCTAGAGCCATACTTCCTCAATCAGACTCTAGAGGCAATATTCTTCTGCCTTCATCCTAGGGCCAGGTACAGGGAACTAGAGACCACCCCTAGGTAGTCCCAAAGCCCTCCAAAAATTATTCAAATTAGCGAATCCTAAACTGTTTACTCTGCCCTGATTTTCCCACAGTAACCGCAATAAAGGCAGGGGCCTAGAGCTGGTGGGTGGCTTTCCTCTCTAATTCCAGCTACTCCGAGGCTGAGGTAGGAAGGATCCTTTGAGCCCAGGAGTTTGAGGCTGCAGCCAGCTATGATCATGCCACTGCAAAAAGGTAATGGCCTATTTCCCTTCAGAAATCCCAGTAAAGGTAGTGGCCTAAACCTTTCACTCACTCCTGTATTCTGCCTCCTCAACACCCTGGTGTCTTGCCCATGTGACCCCTGCACTGTGTGCTGTGCCTCCTGTCTCTAGGACCTGTGAGTACAATAAACTTTGTTTTCCTGATGTCTCCTATTCTGGCCACACTGAACTCCTATTATGGCCACACTGGACTGACCACCTCATAACAGAATACAAAACAGTATTCAAAGGTAGTAAGGTAAAAAGAATGCTCTTCAACAACTACTCAGATAAACAGAGGAATTCAGGGTGCAAAGGGAGGTTAACTACTTTTACTATGGCAATTGAAGGTCCACTGGGAGGTGGAGAAGTAGAAGAAAGTAATTATTACATGGAAATCATTATTTAAACATAAAGACCTAAATTGGGCTAAAAGGAAAGAAGAGAGAAACAGATGCATACACATAGCTGAAGTGGATATTAAGTATGAGATAGAAATGAGGAGATAGGTACTTTGGGGGCCAAAACCAAATAGTATTTTTTTGTGCCTGGGAGGAACGAGCACCATACATTAGGAGCTGTGAAGACAAAGAGAAATAGAAGGAGCAGTTAGAAAAGTAGAAAAAAAACTCTCAAGACTAGTGTGTTTACAGAAATCCTGAACAGATCAATAACAAGTAATCAGACAAAATCAGTAATAAAAAACTTAAAAATCCCTGGACCAGATGGATTCACAGCCAAATTTTACCAGCCATATGAAGAAGAGCTGGTACCAATTCTACTGAAACTATCCCCCCAAAAATCAAGTAGGAGTAACACCTCCCTAACTTATTCTATGAAACCAGCATCATCTTGATACCTAAATCTGGCAATGATATAACAAAAAAGAAAAATACAGGCCAATATCCCTGATGAACATTGATGCGAAAATCCTCAACAAAATATTAGCAATCCAAATCCAGCAGCACATCAAAAATCAATTCATCATGATCAAGTGGGCTTTAACACCTGGGATACAAGGATGGTTCAACATTTACAAATCAGTAAATGTGATGAACTACATAAGCAGAATTAAAACAAAACCATATGATCATCACAATAGAACCAGAAAAAGCATTCAATAAAATCCAATATACCTTTATAATTAAAACTCCTAACAAACTAGGCATTGAAGGAATATACCTCAAAGTAATAAGAGTCATCTATGACAAACTCATAGCCAATATCATATGAACAGTCAAAAGTTGAAAGCATTTTCCATAAGAGCAAGGCAAGGCTGTCCACTCTCACCACTGCTATTCAACGTAGTACTGAAAGTCCTTGCCAGAGCAATCAGGCAAGAAAAAGAAATAAACGTCTAAATAGGAAAAGTGGAAGTAAAATTATCTAAAGATTCTGCTCAAAGACACCTAGATCTGATAAACGACTTCACCGGACTCAGGATATGAAATCAATGTACAAAAAATCAGCAGCATTCCTATATATCAATTACGTTCAAGTTGAGAACCAAATCAACAATACAATGCCATTTGCAACAGCCACTAAAATAAAATAAAATAAAACAAAATAGCTAGGAATGCATCTAACCAAGGAGGTGAAAGATACCTATGAGAACTACAAAACACTGTTAAAACAAATCACAGACGCCACAAATAGAAAATAACTCCATGTGCAAGGGTTGGAAAAATCAATACCATTCAAATGTCTACATTGCCCAAAGCAATCTACAGATTCAACACTAGTTTTATCAAATTACCAACATTGTTTTTTTTTTTTTTTTTTTACAGAATTAGAAAAAAACTATTCTAAAATTCATATGGAACCAAAAAGAGCCTGAATAGCCAAGGCAATCCTAAGCAAAAAGAATAAAGCCAGAAGCATCATATTACTTGACTTCAAACTATACTGTAAGTTTACCGTAACCAAACAGCATGGTACGGGTACAAAACATAGATACATAGACCAATACAACAGAGTAGAGAGCCTAAAATAAAGACCCACACCTACACCCAAATGATCTTTGACCAGTCAACAAAAATAAACAATGGGGAATAGGCACCCTATAATGGTGCTGGGAAAACTGGCTAACCATATGCAGGAAGAATGAAACTGGACCCCTACCTCTCACTATATACAAAAATTAACTCAAGATAGATTAAATGCTTCCATGTAAGACCTCAAACTATAAAAACCCTAAAAAAAAAACTAGGAAATACTCTTGCAAACATTGGCCTAAGCAAATAACTTATGACTAAGTACTCAAAAGTAAATGTAACAAAAATAAAAACTGACAATTGGAATTTAATTAAGCTAAAGAGATAGGAATGAGGACATAGGTACACTGGGGGTCAAAACCAACTATCAAAAGAAACTATCAACAGAATAAACAACCTACAGAATGGGAGAAAATATTAGCAAACTATGCATCCAACAAAGGACTAATATTCAAAATCTGTAAGGAACTTAAATCAACAATAAACAGAAAAACTTCATTAAAAAGTGAGCAAAGACAGACACGTCTCAAAAGAAGACATACAAGCAGTGAACAAACATGAAAAAATGTTCAACATCACTAATCACCAGAAATGCAAATCAAAATAACAATGAGATAGCATCTCACACTACTTAGACTATTATTAAAAAGTAAAAAAAGGCTGGGTGCGGTAGCTCACGCCTGCAATCTCAGCACTTTGGGAGGCTGAGGCAGGCAGATCATGAGGTCAAGAGATCAAGACCATCCTGGCCAACATGGTGAAACTCTGTCTTTACTAAAATACAAAAATTAGCCAGGCGTGGTGGCACATGTCTGTAATCCTAGCTACTTGACAGGCTGAGGCAGGGGAATCGCTTGAACCCAGAAGGCGGAAGATGCAGTGAGCAATGATTGTGCCATTGCGCCAGCCTGGCAACAGAGCAAGACTCCGTCTCAAAAACAAAACAAAACAAAACAAAACACCCCACAAATACTGGCAAGGTTGAAAAAGAAAAGTACTTCTACACTGTTGGTGGGAATGCAAATTAGTTCAGTCCCTGTGGAGAGCAGTTAGGCAATTTCTCAAAGAACTAAAAACAGAATTATCACTTGACCCACCAATCCCATTAATGGATATATACCCAAGGCAAAATAAATCATTCTACCTAAAAGATACCTACATTTCCATGCTTATTACAGCACTATTCATAATAGCAAAGACATGGAATCAACCCAGGTGCCCAAAACAGTGGACTGGATAAAGAAAATATGGTACATATGCACCATGGAATACTATGCAGCCATAAACAGAACAAAATCCATTCAGTAATACGGATGCAGCTGGAGGCCATTATCCTAAGTGAATTAACACAGGAACAGAAAACCAAATACCACATATTGTCATATTTAAGTGGGAGTTAAACATGTAAGACACAAAGATGGGAACAGATACTAGGGACTCCAAAAGGGGGAAGGGAATGAGAAGGCAAGGGCTGAAAAACTACCTATCAGGTATTAGGTTTGTTACTTGGGTGACAGAATCATTAGGAGCCCAAACCTCAGCATCAGGCAATATAACCATGTAACAAACCTGTGCATAAAACCCTTAGACAAATTCAATACACACTTATGATAAAAATTCTTGACATAGAATTTTTATGGTGGGCGCGGTGGCTCATGCCTGTAATCCTAGCACTTTGGGAGGCTGAGGTAGGTGGATTACTTGAGCTCCAGAGTTTGAGACCAGCCTGGGCAATGTGATGAAACCCCATCTTTACCAAAAATACAAAAACCAGCTAGGCATGGTGGTGCACACCTATAGTCCCAGCAACTTGGGCTGAGGTGGGAGGATCGCTTGAACCCAGAAGGTTGAGGTTGCAGTGAGCTCAGATCACAGCACTGCACTCCTGCCTGGGGGACAAAGTGAGACTCTGTCTCAAAAAAAGCAGAGGCGGGGTGGGGGGAATCCTAGGCATAGGAATACAAGTTACCTTAACTTGATAAAGAATAAGCATTAAAAAATAAATAAATAAACAAACATCATAGTTAATGGTGAAAAATTAAAAGCATTTCCTTTAAGATTAAGAACAAGATAAGGGGGCCAGTTACAGTAGGTAGACAGGCATGAGCAGGGCAGAGGGCTCTTCTCCCGCCCACTAGGAATGTCGGGTGACGGTCTGGCAATTTTCACATTGCCTCTCTTAAGTGATAAATTAGCAGCCGGTTTCAGGGCCAAGGTGAGCGGATCTCTTGAGCCCTGGAGTTGGAGACCAGCCAGGGCAACAGGGTGAAACCCTGTCTCTACAAAAAAAAAAAAAGAAAGAAAAATTAGCTAGGTGTGGTGGTACACACCTATAGTCTCAGCTACTCAGGAGGCTGAGGTGGGAGGATCACCTGAGCTGTGGGAAGTTGAGGCTGCAGTGAGCCGTGATAGAGCCAATGTAATCCAGTGTGGGCAACAAAGTGAGACCCCGTCTCAAAAAAATTGTCTTTGTATATTCCAAATGAAAACAATTTTTAAAGATTTTATTTATAAACACTTAAAAGAGATAAAGTCCTGAAAATAAATCTATCAAAACACAGGAAGTTCTGTAGGCAGAACTTGAACCCAGAAGGCGGAGGATGCAGTGAGCCATGATTGTGCCATTGCACCAGCCTGGCAACAGAGCAAGACTCCGTCTCAAAAACAAAACAAAACAAAGAAGCGGCTGGGCATGGAGGCTCGCACCTATAATCCCAGAGATTTGAGGGTCAGGAGTTTGATACCAGCCTGAGCAACATAGTGAAAAAAAATAATAATTAAAAATGAGCAGTTATTATGACAGTTGTATAGACAGATGCCAGCTCAATATTGTGAAGATGTCAGTTCTCCCCAAACTGACCTATAGATTCAAAGTAACTTCATATCAAAACCTTAACAAGTTATTTTCTCTCTTTGTCTTTTTTTTGGAGCAGAGGGGTAGAACTTAACAAGTTGATTCTAAAATTTACACAGAATGGCATGGGACCAAGATGTTCTTTAAAATGTGGAGTTGTGGATTATCAAAATATTAACACTTATAGAGCAATAATAATTGGGGCAGTGTGATATTAGTGTAGGGAACACATATACCAGTGTGCAGAGAGTCTAGAGATAGAGGTACACGCACCTATGAACACTCGAAACATGACAGAGGTGAGGAAAGGATGAAACATGACTGATAAATGACGAAAGGGTGGAGTTTTCAATAAAGAGGTAGCTGGGTATATATTTGGAAAAAAAGAAAACCAGGCACATTACACTATACTAAAAAAGAAAGAGAAAGAAGAAAAAGAAAGAAGAAAGAAAGAAAGAGAGAGAGAGGGAGGGGAAGGGAGGAAGGAAGGAAAGGAAGGAAAGGAAAAGAAAGAATTCCAGAAGGATTAAAAGCCAAAATGTGAAATGCAAAACTATAACATTCTTAGAAGACAATATAAGAGAGTATCATTCTAACCTTGGGAAAGTGAAAAATTTATTTATCAAGACCCAAAAGATGAAAACACATAAATGTAACTACTTTAAAAGTTCATCAAAGGGGTATATAAAATGAATTTAAAAAAAGAAAGTATTTACAATCCATACAAACAACGAAGGATTAGTATTCAGATACACAAAGAACTTCAGCTCTCTCCTAATTGCTCTTTCTACTATACCATCCAATGACCAAGGACTCCAATTCAATGCTCATTCACAAATATTAGCTAAGTGATAAATCAGTAATTGAGGCCATGATCAGGCTCATAAGGGGACATAAGAAGATAAAGTAGTAGAATTCTGGGCCTTTCGTATCTACCTCACAGCTAGTTACTTCTACTACATTTCTTTTACATTAAAATAAAGTTTTAAAAAGGGAATCAAATCAAATTTTATAGCCCATGAGAAATACTACTACATTTAAAAAAGACAACTTCAGCAAAAAATGTCTTCAAATAGGAAATGCATCAAAATGTTAATAGTGAATACATTATTCTGTATTTTTCAAATTTTCTACCATGAGTATTAAGTTGTGATAACAACTTAAATTTTTATCGCTAAGATTTTCTTAAAATGGGCATCCCTTCAATTTATCCTTTCATCTCCAAAGCAATCAGTCTCCAGTCTCTTAAAAGAGACACACTTCTGCTGCTGTCTGAATTCTGCCCAGGTATACACTTATGTTTGTGGTGGAGGACAGTCCTCTCCTTTATCCTATTCCTGTTGTCATTTTTCCACAAATGAGAATGAAAATTTGTATCCTACGAACATTTATTTTAAAATGTATAAATGAGAGAGGAAACATAACCCATTAGGGAAAGAAGGAAAAAAGAAGAGAGGGGAGGGAAAACAGAACAGTCAGTGAGAAAACTAAGGTGAAACCCTCAAATAGTATGAAAATGCAGATATCCTTCACCCTCCTCTCTAGCTTTAAAAGTCCTAGTCATTATGCAACATCCACCGTGGAATCTACTTCCTTCAAGAAGACTTTAAGGGCCAGCCTAACTATAAATAATATTTCCCAAATCTTAACTCCAAATTAAACTCCTATAGGATGTTTAATCATCACTAAAGATATAACATTAATAGTTTCTTTTCTTTTTTTTTTTTTTGAGAAGGAGTTTCGCTTTTGTTGCCCAGGCTGGAGTACAGTGTACAATCTCTGCTCACTGCAACCTCTGCCTCCCAGGTTCAAGCGATTCTCCTGCCTCAGCCTCCCAAGTAGCTGGGATTACAGGCATGCGCCACCACGCCTGGTTAATTTTATATTTTTAGTAGAGACGGGGTTTAATCATGTTGGTTGGGCTGGTCTAGAACCCCTGACCTTAGTTGATCCACCAGCTTCGGCCTCCCAAAGTGCTGGGATTACAGGCGTGAGCCACCATGCTCGGTCAACATTAATAGTTTCAAAACAGATCAACCCTTCGAGCCCAGAAATTAAAATACAGATAAAACATTTTTTGTTTTTTCTTTTTTTTTTTTTTGGGGGCAGTTTCACCTTTGTTGCCCAGGCTGGAGTACAATGGTGTGATCTCGCCTCACCATAACCTCCACCTCCCGGGTTTAGAGATTCTCCTGCCTCAGCCTCCGGAGTTGCTGGGATTACAGGCATGCGCCACCATGCCCAGCTAATTTTGTATTTTTAGAAGAGATGGGGTTTCTCCATGTTGGTCAGGCTGGTCTCGAACTCCCGACCTCAGGTAATCCTCCCACCTTGGTCTTCCAAAGTGCTGGGATTACAGGGTGCAACCCACCACGCCCGGCCTAACACAGATAATACATTTTAGTAATCTCTTCCTAGCTATATCTGAAGGAAATCATGACACTAAAAAGAAAAAAAAAACTCTTTCACAATGTCAGTTCCCCAGGTTCTTTAGCTAAATGCATGAAAATTCATTTGTTACTACAGGTCTCAGACCAAGTACTAGAATCACACAGATGACAAAACAATTAAATCAGAGTAGGAAAGTTGGTTGCAGAGAACTGAGTTTTCTGGAACCCTGGAAAATATTTGTAAATAGCCCATTTCCAACAAAAGAACAAAACAGACTCATTCTCAACGAAGACCAAAATCCTGAATATGTAAAATGGCAAGGTGCTCTTTCTATTCTCTGATCTGATATGACCCTATTTGCATGGGGCAAGGGAAACTACATTAAGTATAGTATACCTGTTCTGAAATGACTTTGGCTCCCAATAATACTTAGCATCACTGGCTTATTGGGAACTTAATCTAACTTGATGTGTATGTAATCTCTTCTTGTGAATCAAAACTCACCTGATACCCTATACAACCTTTAATCTACTCCAATGCAGTATTTTGAAATATGAATATAAAAATATTCAACTGTTTTCTTAAATCTTGGCCAATAGATGTGTTCATGTTTACAGTTCAGTGGAAATTTCTCTTCACTTGAATAAACAGTTTTACCTTTATAAGAAATGGCTTTGGATAAAATTACTGTTATGCCTATATACATAAGAGTTATGACTGAATCCTCTCCTATTTTGAATGAAACAATTATTTTTGCTTATGTGCATTTTCTGTTTTTATATAACTATTTAGGAATAAACAACAACAACAAATGAGAACCAAGAATATCATACAGAAAACATGATGTATGTTTTACATGCTGCTGTAAAAACAAATGCTGCATTCAGTAAATATTTATTGAGCATTTATATTCTAGATGCTGAGGTTATAAAAGTTAATACACCACAGTCCTTGCTCTTAAGTAGTTCTCAGACCTATTCATTAATTCATTCATTCATTTAAAAAATACTTATTGAGCATATACTGTACCAGCAAGAACTGTTCTAGGTGCCAGAGACACAGCAGTGAAGAGAGACAAAAATAATGTCCTTCATGGAGCTTACATTCTAGTGGGGAAATGGATAATAAAAATGAAAAAATACTGAATATTAGATAGAAATAAATGCTATGGAAAAATAAAGAGGAAAGGGGACAGGGAGCCTGGCTGGGGTGCACAGGTCTTGCATTTATGAATTCCATATTCATAATATATATACAATATGTAAAGGATAAAACAGATACCACATAGGCTACTGACAACAACATAAAAAGAGACTTTAAGGGGAATGGGAGAAGGCAATGTCAGGGAATCTTCCTGGAGACAATATTGCAGGTGAATCGTAAGAGGATGAGATAGAATTAATTGGAAAAGGTTAAGTCAGGGAAGAAAATACCAAGCATTTCTATACCAAAAGTAGAAGACACCATGGCCAAGTTAAAAAATAAAATCTAAGAATTTTAAATACCCTGTTAGGTCCTTGGGTTGCAAAGATAAGTCATATTCCCATACCACAAGGAGCTAACAGTTAGGTCTGGGGTGGCAGACAAGTAAATAAGTAATACAAAAGAAAAGCACTATAAAAAAAAAAAGAAGAAAAAAAAGATACCTATGAAAAGATAGTGGAAGGTAGAACACAAAAAAGAATAAGGTACTGTCACTGCCCTCAAGCCAAGCAAAGAAGACTTGCTCTAAGAAAGGTACAAAGAGTTTTGAGAGATCTAGTGTGGCTAAGGTATAAGAGATGCGCTGATACAGGTAGTTCAGGGTAAGAGTAAGACACAAACAACCAAGGTGAGCGAAGTGAATCATCTAACTGCTTAGATGTAAACACAATTGATTATTGCTCATTCTCATTTCATTATTACAAGACATTCTGACAATAAGATAGAGGAAAATACACAAAAACGCTGGAAAAAAGGAGGTTTCAGTTTCTATTATTCTTATTTCCTGGGGAAAATGCATGAAGAGTTGCTACTTTTAAAAGTATATTATCTAACCCCATTAAAATGGCTGTAATTTTTTTTTTTTTTTTAAGAAAATAAGTGTTGGCAGGGATGCAGAGAAATTAGAATCCTTCTTCACTGACTGTGGAAATATAAAATGGTTCAAATGCTATGGAAAAAAGTTTGGTGGTAATTCCATGTTTAACTTTTTAAGGACTGTCAAAAATTGGACCCAGGAACTTCACAACTAGACATACAGTCACGTAACATATAAAGACATTTCCATCAGCAACAATAGTACCATATGATTATAATACTCTATTTTTACCGTACCTTTTCTATATTTAGATATGCAAGTATCATTGAATTACAATTGCATAGAGTATTCAGTATACTAACTGTACAGATTTGTTGCCTAGGAGGAACAGGCTATATCATAGAGCCTAGGTGTGTTACAGGCTATACCATCTTGGTTTATGAAACATACCCTATGATGTTCATACAATGGTGCATTTCTCAGAATGTATCCCTGACGTGATGCATGACCATATACCCAAAGGAAATGAAAACAAGTATCCAAATGATGAATCTGTGTACATAAATGTTCACAGCAGGATTATTCACAAGAGCCAAAGAGAGTGGAAACAACTCAAATGTCCATCAAGAGACAGATACCAACAAATTGTGGTATATCTGTATGACAGAATATCATTCAGCCACAGAAGGAATGAGTACTGATAATATGCTATTACATAAATGAACTTTGAAAACATTAAACTAAGTTAAAGAAGGCTGACACAAAAGGTCACATACTGTATGATTTCACTTATATGAAATACCTAGAACAGGTAAACTGATAGAGACAAACTATATGTTGGTGGTTGTCAGAGGCTGGGGGAGAGGGGGAAAATGGAGAGCAACTACTCAAGGGGTATACTTTCCTTTGGGGGGTGACTAAAACGTTTTGGAACTGGATAGAGTGGTAGCTGCACAACTCTGTGAATATACTAAATGCCACTGAATTGTTCATTTTAAAATAGTTAATTTTATGTTATTCATTTCATCTCAATCTAAAAGAAAATAATCTGCAGTCCTGGTACAAATCTGACAGTTTCTGTTCTACTGGCTTACTTCCCTATAGCAGCCAGGCTCATCTTACAAGTGGCTGTCTCTGATCTGCTATGAAATGCACCCCCTGTTGGAACTGCCTATAAAAATAAGATTAACAATTTCTTACTGAGAGATTTTGGAACATGAGTTTGTGAAGGCTATTTTTCATCACTCAGTAGTTTTTTTTAGATAGTACTATACTACAGTTTAATGTGTAATGAAAATCATATCCTACTACTTCAATTAAACTTATATAGTAAAGAGGAAAAGTACATTATTCACATATTTCTACTTATAAGTAAATTTAAGGCAGTCAAGGCAAAATTACCAATAGCCTAAATTTCAGATACCCTATAGGAAATAATAATAGTATCTGTGCCCATCACTGCATCACCTTGACAAGCAAGGACACATTCCAAATGGAGTTCACAGAAAGTCAAGCAAACGTAGGACATAAACAACAGCTACAAGATCTTTAGGAAAACTTAGCTACTGCTAATTTTTTAGCATGTTTGTGTGGAGAGAGTTTCTTCCATCTGAGCCGCCATAAAATGGGAAGAATCTGGGATAATGGAATTCCAGAAAGAGAATCACTTATCACAGAAAGAGAATCACAGAAAGATTCTAAGCCACTACAAAAGTAAGAAGCATAATCAAAATTCATGATATAGATCATCTACAGTAGGAGTCCTCAACCCCTGGGTTGAAGACTGCTACCTGTCTGTGGCCTGCTAGAAACTGGGCTGCACAGCAGGAGGTGAGTGGCGGGCAAGTGAGCGTTATTGCCTGAGCTTTGCCCCCTGTTGGATCAGCAGTGGCACTAGAGTCTCACAGGTGCATGAACCGTATTGCAAACTGTGTATGTGAGGGATCTGGGTGGTGTGCTCCTTATGAAAATCTAACTAATGCCTGATGATCTGACGTAAAATAGTTTCATCCCCAAACCATCCCCTACCCACTGTCCATGGAAAAATTGTCTTCCACGAAACCAGTCACTGGTGCCAAAAAGTTTGGGGACTGTTGATCTATAGAATGGATGAGTATTACATATCTGCTAAAAATCTCCAGTGATTGTACTTGATTGTAATGATTGTATTGTATATCATTTACATCCTAAGTAAAAGTATGTACATTGTTTTTAAAATTGCTTTTAAACATTACCTCAGAGATGAATGCACTATCAGAGACACATCACGAGATTTCTATAGGTGGCTGTTTGTTAAAATTGTTAAGTCTATCTGAATGAAAAGATCAGTTAAAACAGATTTTCATCAACATTCTTTTTTTTTTAAATCCAGGGTCTCACTCTGTCACCCAGGCTGGAGTGCAGTGGTGTGACTGTGCTTCACTGCAGCCTTGACCTCCTAGACTCAAGTGATCCTCCTTATCTTAGCCTCCCAAGTAGCTGGGACCACAGACGTGCCACCATGCCTAGTTCATTTTTTAAGGTTTTTTTTTTTTTTTTTTTGGTAGAGATGAGGGTCTCACCATGTTGCCCATGCTAATCTTGAACTCCTGGGCTCAAGGAATCCTCATGCCTCAATGTCCCAAAGTGTTGGGATTACAGGTGTGAGCCACTGTGCCAGGCTCTTAACTTTATTCTTAATTGTAGAAAAATAGATGTCTTATGACTTACCAGCTGTTCAGACTGTCTTTTTCAAATAACTAAAAATTTGAACATAAATAACACAATGAATGCTCCTTACCTTCTGAGTTTACCTTATGTCAGCATTTCTAGCTTAGATTATGACACTTTGCTACAAATCCTGCTTATATTGTTTATTTTAATCCTAGACTTCTTTACTGCATTCTATTCCCAGTTTTGTTTTCCTTGTATCACAATGAAATCCCTAATTGATTGTTCCTAATCCTCTCTAGACTGCTTTCTTACATTCCCTTCTACTTAAAAACTTAACTATCTGAATCTGTCTTTACCTCTTTTGATCTCCCATTTCTCACCTAAAAAACAAAACAAAAGAAAAGGAATCTTTAGGCCACTTCAGCCACCAGTTGCTCTGAAACCCAATACCTCCGCTCTCCTCAAAAACTGATCCCTGACTCATCTGTCTTTCTTATTTATTTATTTAAGTTCAGGGATACATATGTAGAACGTGCAGGTTTGTTACACAAGTATACGTGTGCCGTGGTGGTTTGCTGCATCTATTGACCCCTTCCTCTAAGTCTCCCTCCCCTTGTCCCCCACCCCCTCAACATGACCTGGTGTGTGTTGTTCCCCTCCCTGTGTCCATGTGTTCTCATTGTTCAACTCCCACTTACAAGTAAGAAAATGTGGTGTTTGGTTTTCTGTTCCTGTTTTAGTTTGCTGAGGATGATGGTTTCCAGCCTCATCAATGTCCCTGCAAAGGACATGATCTCATTCCTTTTTACGGCTACATCATCTGTTCTTTCTTTGCCACTCCCCTCCCACACTGGCTCTTCTCCCTTAGCATCTAAACATACTCAAATTGCTTCACTAGGAGGCTCTTCTAACCTCTCCTTCACATTCTTTCCCTCTCTATCATCCTCCTCTTCCTCCTAATAGATAGCAAACACTGATGGTGCATGGACTCAGCCACATATCTACTTGCTTTCCATGTATACATCAATACTATGAGATGGATTATTATTTATCTCCATCTTCCAGCTAAGAAAAACTCTGACATGAGAAAAGTAACTTCCCCAAGGTAAAAATAACTAGTAAGTGAAAGGAGCAAGATATGAATCCATGTGGTTTGATTTCGGGGTCTGAGCTCTTAACCACTGTGATACACAGCCCCATATAGAGCGTCCATTAAGAGTTGCCTACATTCACCATTCCCTTTCCACAAGCATTCACTTTCTAACCACAGCAATTTCTTTCCAAACCACTTAACTAAAAATTCCAAAAGGCCCACAGTAAACTACTAATTGTCAAATTCAAGGGTCACATTTTAAGCCTCCGATGGTAGGAATTAACCACACTGAATGCTAACTCCCAAGCTCACTGGTCTGATTCACATCTGATCTCCATGGTTGTTATTTCTTAGTCTACTTAAGTACTGTCCAATAGACCTTTCTGTGATAATGGAAATGTTCTATTACATGTACTGGCCAATATGGTAGCCACTAACTACACGTGGCTACTGAACACTAGAAATGTGGTTAGTATGACTGAGGAATTGAATTTTTAATTAAATTTAAATTTAAATAGCTGCATGCAGCCAGTGTCCATCCTATTGGACAATGAATGCATGGGCTCCTCTTCCTCTGCCATCCCTTTCAACACCTCAGAAGAGCTCCGTCCATCGTCCTCTTAGCTGATTACACTTTCTTCCCAGCAGTATCTCCCTGTTAAGGACTCTCACACCTCTCTTCAGGAACCTCTCTCTATCTTCAATTGCCCACATCTTCACCGGCAAGCACCACAAGGCACCCCAAGTACATTTCCAGAACTGAAATGTTTCATCACCTCACTGTCAAGTCTGCTCCCCCAATAGTACAGTTCCTACTCAGAGAATGGTACCACATCTCTCCCAGCCCCAAGCCAAATACAGGTATTCATTTTAAATTAGTCCCTTTCCTTCCTTCTTTTTTTTTTTTAATACTCCCTCTCAATCTCTTCTCCTCTTCCCTTCAATGGCTCATTAAACTTGACCCCTAGCTTCTCTTGCCACTGCTCTAGGCCAGTATGCTATGTAATGGATCTAATTGAAAGAATAATGGAGTCTAGTTTTTGGCTTCCAGCAAGATGTAAAGTATAACATGGCTGGAAAATTCTTTTATACCAAAAATTCTTTAATATCTGTTAGGGAAAAAATGAAAAAGTAATATGACATAAAACTGAGCTGCTCCCTAAGGGAGAAGGGAGAAAATTATAGACAATCTCTAATATTCTGTGCCTAAAGCAGCCTTTTAGAAACAAATCCTCTCTTCAATGTTCTGAACTTGTATTAGTAATGAACAAAAATGGATACTACCTTTAAAATTCTAAATTTGTTACTGGGTTATCTCATGGCAAAAAGATAAATTGCTCCGTCATTTAACAAAAGTATAATCTTAATTCAGATGTCACTTCCTATTCTCACAGCTTCAGTAATTATAGCACCCTTCTCTCCCTTGACCCCCACCCCTGACCCAAAATTTTAAAATTCCCATCTGTACCAGTGGGCTGAGCCAGGGCAAGTTTCTCAATATGTACCGATCAGAATCTCGTAGAAGCCATATCCTGTAAATGACATCTGTCAAACCAAACACTAGAAAGAGGTTTACAGGTGTTTGATATTTGCTTCTAAACCACCAAGATCCTTCACTGAGCTCCTGAGGCTCTCTGGAAATGTTCCAGCCACTTTCAATAACCCACTATTTAAAAATTCACTATGAAGGTACCCCCCCAAAAAATTAGTACTTCTACTCTCAGGCTTATAAGAGCAGCTTGGCCAGTGCAGAATGTAGTCTACACAATAAAATATGTAATAAATTTTAAAATAATAAAAGCAGTAAGAGAATATTTAAAAATGGCCTCTAGACTCTGAACTCACATTTGTGAGTTCAAAAGGAAAATAGTCCTTAAGTGTCTGAAATTTGCAAATGCTCCATTCTGGTTTAACAAGAACTATATTTGAGGCCTGTTTCGAGGCTTCTCTGGAAAACACTGATATTTTACCTGGAAATTATTTCCAAAACTAGTGCTGGTTCAAGGCATCAAGTTGTTAAATTACTATGAAGTATAACAAGTATATTCATTGGTACTCTGGTCTTTCAGGATCCTTTCTCTTCATCTCGGAAAAAATGATGTCTGATCATGCTTTTTTATGAATATGATGTCCTAATACCAGCCCTAACACTAGTAAATCCCACAGAACTAATACCATCACTGGTTACTAGGAACTCTGGATGACAATATTTTTGGAATACTATCCATAAATGTATATTAGGTTACATTAATAAATTTCTTCAGACTTTTCATTTGCCTGAAATATCGTGATAGTATCCTGGGGGAAAAATCATTTCGATATGAATAGTAGACAGGGAAATACTGAGTAGAAGAGGGTGGTTCCCCAGCAAAAGCCCCAACCTCAAGCCTGGAAACCCATGGTCCTAAATGGGAACAGGCATCCCTGTTTTCACGCCCCAAAGTTGCTTTTGGCCTGCCATGCTCCGCTATCGTGTCCCCATATAACCCCAGACCCCAGGATCCAGAGGATATGAACAGAAGAGCAGAAGAATGGCAGAATGGTGTGGCAGAGAGAAGAGATTGGCTGCTGGACAGCCAAACTCCAGGGGAAGATCATCTTCCCATTCCATTCCCCTTCCAGCTCCCCATCCATCCTGCTAAGAGCCACCTCCACGACTCAACAAACCCCCGAATTCATCCTTCAAGTCCATTTGTGACCTGATTCTTCCTGGATGCTGTGCAAGGACTTGGGTACCAAGAGGGTCACTGAGCTAACACTTAAGCTGTCTGTGGATGGCAAGGCTAAAAGAGCGCACTGGAACATGTGCCCACTTGGGCTTCAGTAGTTGCAGACACCCATCCCTAGACACTATCATTTGGCTGGAGCCCAAAAAGTGCTCACCCAGCTCCTGTACCTGCCAGTCTAAGTGCTTCCCTTCCGATAAGAGGTTTGAGCGTGTGGCAGCCAAACATATGAGCCATTCCCTGTCGCACATCCTGCAAGGGGGGATCAGGGGAACTCTCTTGTTTCAATTTGAATGCAAAAAGCAAGTGAAAAAGGACAGGACAGGGAAGCCTTGGATCTATCACAATTCAGATGAAAAAAGACGGTTAATTGACTGACTGTAAATTCATTATAACAGATGAGTCAGTTGCTTTAAAAGATAACAATTTTTTGTATTTCAAAACAAATATCAGAAAATCATATTAAATATATTAACATTTATATTAAAATGTAATATTTAAATATCTATCCTTTTTATCCTCATTATAAAAAAATTATAATAAGCCAACAGTAAGTTTTAAAAGATAATAATAAGCAAAAGGTAATGGCAATGGCTGCAATAAAGTCTGAAGAACTGGAATACTAATTCTGTGAATGACTGAAAGATAAAGGATGTAGAAATCAGATGACATAATGGAAAGCTTCTGAAGGAATTAGAGACATTTAGGACAGATTTCTTCCCTCACCTCAACTTTGACTGTTTCTTTATGCTGAACATAAATTGCCTAGCATCATCGCAATTTAAACCCTACCTAGCCTGTAAGATACAGTTTCAGCTCGACCTTCTCCAAAGCCTTTTCTGATCCTCCCAGCTAGAAACACTTTTCCCGCCACACTGAATTTTCATGGATTCACATATATTTCTCAAGAATCTTCTCAATTTCTGTTTTATTACGTTTTCATATGTTTTCTCTGTAAGATAAATTTATTGAGAACAAAATCAGTATCTTATTCAACTTCAGTGGTATTACTGAATACAGTACTGTATCTTGCCCATTGGAGACAAAAAGAAACAACAGGCCAGGAACAGTGGCTCACGCCTGTAATCCCAGCACTTTGGGAGGCTGAGGTGGATCACTTGAGGCCAGGAATTCAAGATCAGGCTGGCCAACATGGTGAAACCCAGTCTCTATTAAAAATACAAAAATTAGCTGGGAATGGTGACACATACCTATAATCCCAGCTACTTGGGAGGCTGAGGCAGGAGACTTGCATGAACCCAGGAGGCTAAGGTTGCAGTGAGCTGAGATCATGCTACTATACTGTAGCCTGGGCAACACAGTAAGACTCCGTCTCAAAAAAAAAAGGAAGTAACATAGTTCAAAGGGTAAAAGAATGGTTCTAGGCTGGGCTCACACCTCTAATCCCATCATTTTGGGAGGCCAAGGCAGGCAGATCATCTGAGGTTGGGAGTTCAAGACCAGCCTGACCAACATGGAGAAACCCCATCTCTACTTAAAAAATACAAAATTAGTTGGGCGTGGTGCTGCATGCCTATAATCCCAGCTACTCAGGAGGCTGAGGCAGGAGAATCAGTTGAACCTGAGAGGCAGAGGTTGCGGTGAGCCAAGATTGCGCCATTGCACTCCCACCAGGACAAGAGCGAAACTCCATCTCAAAAAAAAAAAAAAAAGAAGAATGGTTCTACTCCCATTTATAGCTATCTGGGTGACCTTCATCAAGTATAAACATCTCTGAGCCTCAATTCTCTTATCTATAAAAAGAGGAAAACAATGTTTCATGAGGTTTTTTGTAAGAATTAAATGAGATAATCTATAGAAAATGTTTAAATCATCCAGTAAATACTTAATAAATGCTAGCCACTATCATCACATTCTAGTACAAATTATAACAAACTGTTTTATAAAAAATTACTACTTTATAATAAATCAATTCGTAATAAATTGTTGAATGGAAAAGACTTAAAATGTGACAATCCTTCCAGAAGAGCTTTAATTTCTTAAAAGATGAGGAACTCAACTCCTAAGGGCAAAATTCAAAAGAGTATAGAAAACCGAGTTGTATAATCATAGAACAGGTAACAGAAAGTAGTGTGTTCTGTGTCAGTGCATGAACCCAGGCACAGGGTAGATAACCATGTGTCAGGAGTACTGATGAAAGAGGTCTGCCCTTTGCATTAAAAGTGAGCAAAACTTTAATATTTGTCCAATATTCCTTTTCCCCCCCAATATTTCTTCATATCAAAATAGTTGTTTTAGTTTTTCCTACCAAACCTTGTAAAACTTTAAACAACTTCTTTACTTTTCCATCTATCATTTAAAATAGAGTCGATCAGGTTTAATTTAGGAGAAAATCCTGTGGTAAGCAGAAAAACAGCCCATCAAAGATGGGCCTAATAATCATCCTAATCCCTGGAAGCTGTGAATTTGTTACCTTACATGGCAGAAGGAATTTTGCAAATCCGATGAAGTTCAGGATAATAAGTGTCCTTTAAACAAAAGATAGGGACAGGAGAGTCAGAGAAGGAAATATGATGATAGACGCAGGGTTGAGGAGAGGAGGGGGACAGGAAAGGGAGGGAGGGAGACAGACTTGATGATGCTATACATCTGGCTTTGAAGATGGAGGAAGGGGCCACAAGCCAAAGAGTGCAAGTGGCTTCTAGAAGCTGGAAAAGAGAAGGAAATGGACTTTCCATAGAGCCTCCAGAAAAAATAAAGCACTTACAACACTCTGATTTTAGGACTCTGACCTCCCAAACAGTAAGATAGTTAAGTTTGTGTTTTGTTTTACCCAGCAATTCTACTCCTAGGTATATATCCCAAAGAATTGAAAACTGGGACTCAAACAGATATTTGTACACCAAAGTTCATGGCAACATTATTCATAATAGCCAAACAGTAAAAACAATCCAGCTATCCATTAACAGATAATTGCATAAACAAAACATAGTATATACATACAATGGAATATTACATAAAAAATCGAGTTCTGATACATGCTACAACATGGAAGAACCTTGAAAACATAGAATAGAGGTTACCAAAGGTTGAGGAGAGGGAGGAATGGGGAAATATCACCTTTCCCAAGGGAAGCATCCTTGTGCAAACAACCATGCTATAAAAAATATTACCACTTCCTTCTATCTCTTTCCTTTTTGGTGATAGGATATTATTCTGGCAAAATAATTCAGTGTTCCATTTTCTTCATTCCTGAGCTTGGACTGCTGATCTAGGCTGTGGAAAGGTAATACAGTTGAACCTTGAACAATGGAGTTAAGGGGTCTGACCCATAAACAGTTGAAAATCTGCATGTAACATTTGACTCCCACAAAACTCAAATACTAATAGCCTACTGTTGACCAGAAGCCGTACTGATAACATAAACAGTTGACTAAAACCTATTTGTATGTTATATGTATTATATACTATATTCTTACAATAAAGTAAGCTAAAGAAAATCTTAAGTGAGAGAAAATATATTTTCTACTCATTAAGTGGAAGTGGATCATCACAAAGATCTTCATCCTTGTCTTCATGCTGAGTAGGCTGAGAAGGAGGAACAGAAGGGGTCTTGCTGACTCAGAAATAGCAGAAGACAAAAAGCTGGAAGAGGAGGCAGGAGAGGCAGGCACACTTGGTGTAACTTTATGAAAAGATATTGTAATTTCTGTTTTGCTTTTTCATTTGTCTAAAAAATGTTTCTATATGCTACCAATCCTCCTTCCACCATGTGCTTTAGTTTCAGTGCCCACATCATAAAAGGGTCCGTGCTGTAAAAAGCAAAAAGCAATCTTTAACAGGATATAGATAGGGCTGTCCAGATCATAAACCCGATTGCATCTGCACAGAACAGTACTGTTAACCTGTTCCTTCCTGTCTTAAATCTTGCTGCTCATGTCTTTCCTTACTAATAAATGTCCTCTGTAGCATTTTTTCCCTTTCAGAGTAGGGCACTTTTGTCTGCATTAAAAACCTGTTCAGGCAGATATCCTTTCTCTTCAATGATTATTCTTCTTTCTTCTTATCTTTTTTTTTTTTTTTTGGTAGAGATGGGGTCCAGCTATGGTGCCCAGGCTGGTCTCAAACTCTTGGGCTTAGTGCATCCTCCTACCTTGGCCTACCAAAGCACTGAGATTACAGGTGTGAGCCATCACAGATGGACTTCAGTGATTTTCTTCGCGGCCTTTGAGAACTTGAGATCTGCTGCCACTTGGTTGGAAGAAGCTGCTTCTCCCATTATCCTAACATTTTGAAAGCCAAACATCTTTCTAAAATTATCAAACCATCCTTTGCTGGCATTAAATTATCCAGCTTTAGATCCTTCACCTGCCCTTTAAGTTGTCATATAATGACTGTGCTTCTTCTCAAATCACATTAGATTCTAAAGATATGTCTTTCTTATAGCAATCCTGCACCCACGTAAAAGCTGCATTTTTCTTTTTTTGAGACAGGGTCTCACTCTGTCACCCAGACTGGAGTGCAGTGGTGTGATCTCGGCTCATGGTAGCCTTGACTTCCTAAGCTCAGGTGATTCTTCCAGCTCCTCCCCCCAAGCAGCTGGGACTACAGGTGTGTGCCAGCATGCCTGGCTAATTTTTTATATTTTTAATAGAGACAGGTTTCACCATGTTGCCCATGCTGCTCTGGAACTCCTGGGCTCAAGCAATCTGCCCACCTTGGCCTCCCAAAGTGCTGGGATTACAGGCATGAGCCACTGTGCCGGAGATAAAAAAGTATTTCACAAAAAGTTCAAGCTTTCCTGTCTGCTGGTGTAGCTACAGCGATGGCTTCATGCATTTCCTCTTCTTTTTTTTTTAATAATGGTCCTTACACTTAATTTACTTACCTTGAAATGGAGGGCAACTGCAACTGCAGACCTCAATCTATGGTACAATTCAAATTTTTCCTGTAATGTCATGACTCGTCTCTGCTTTGGGAAGCACTTTCAGTACTACCAGTGGAACTTTGTATAGGTCTTATGGTATTACTTAAGGTTTAGGTTATTGCACTAAACAGGATGAAAAATTCTCGAGAACAAAGATCACTTTTTACTGCAATACGCAATTTACTTGATGAACTGTTCACTGTGATGTGATTAGGGTCACACAGCATTTTAAATGGATACTCACAATACTTGAGATCACCGCAATAGCAACAAGAGGTGGCTACAAAATTATTACAGTAGTATAGTAGGTACTGCAGTTAATTTTATGCAACTACAATTTAATACTGTGTTGTTTACATTTCTTTATATTTCTCTAGACTAAATGGTGCCATGTATGCAGTCTGTGAGTGTTTGTGTGCATAAGCTTTGAAACATTTTAAGTTTTTATAATTTTAATAGATGTGGGTATTTCATGGTAATAAATGATAAAACAGAATAGCACCTACATATATTTATGCATTCATTACATACCTTTTAAATTTTTCCATATTTCTAAATATTTCTCAATATTTCACAGTTCATCTGTTTTTTCCAAACTGTTGCAAATCTCAAAAAAAAAAATCGCTGGGTGCGGTGGCTCACGCCTGTAATCCCAACACTTTGGGAAGCTAAGGCGGGTGGATCATGGGGTCAAGAGATTGAGACCATCCTGGCCCACATGGTGAAACCCCGTCTCTACTAAAAAATATGAAAATTAGCTGGGCATGGTGGCGCGTGCCTGTAGTCCCAGCAACTAGGGAGGCTGAGGCAGGAGAATTGCTTGAACCCGGGAGGCAGAGGTTGCAGTAAGCTGAGATTGCGCCACTGTACTCCAGTCTGGCGCCTGGTGACAGAGCGAGACTCTATCTCAAAAAAAAAAAAAAAAAAAAAAATCCAATATATTTAATGAAAAAATCTGCATATAAGTGAACCCATGCAGCTCAAATCCATGTTATTCAAGGATCAACTGTATAACTATGTTGGCTGGATAAGCTAACACATTTATTTTCTTTGAGCCTGACCCTCAATAGGCTTATCAATCCTTTTTATAAATCTACTTAACCTTATAAGAGTATTGTAACAATACAGTATATAAAATAAAGTGGCTAGCCACACACCTACAGTAAGAATTCAAAGAACAGTAGCTGCTGCCATTATTATTACTATATCCCTGCCTTCTTCTCAGGCGACCACCTCAACCACTTTAATGAGAAAAATGAGGCAATCTGATGTGAATCAACGTTCAGTATTGCTTCTTTCTTCCACTTCAATTTTCTCTCATTGTATATTATTTGCTTCTTTCTCCCTAGTTTTAGAGAAATGGGGTAGTCTTTTTTCATTTTCAGAGTCAACCCTTATTCTGCACTTCTGATCCTAGCCCTTCACCCCTACCTTGGTTCAATTAATTGTATTTCTTTCTCCACTCTCCTGCTCCCCCGATGGGTCCTTGCACCTGACCTATAAACATACTCAAATTTCCTCAAAGAAACACCTACTTAACACCACTATGGCACTTTTTAATACCTCTTCTTGAATTACTTACCATAATCTATCCAGAATCAGTTACCTATTTATCAGTATTATCTCTTAATGAATTGTTAACTCCTTAAAGACTGAGAGTTATTTCACCTATTTTCACTGTATATTCTAGTAACACCGATTATAGTACTTTACATGCAGAACAGGCACTTACTGAACACATTTTTAAAAAATCTAAACGATAGATTTTCTGCGAACATATAAGGGCTATTTTGACAAAAAGAGCATCATTTGATTTTGCTTCTCAAATCACTGACAGAAGAAAGACAAAGAATTAACATAACACAACACAATCTTAAAACAATTTTACATTATCATTCTCCTTAAAGTCTCACAAATCAAAATTATTCCAATTGTAAACATTTCAGGAAAAAATGATCTACACAAATGTATTCTGAATCCAGAAATTGTGAGGCTTTAGTTTTATTAGAATGCTAAGGGTTCTTTCCCCTTAAACATTTTACTTGTTTTTCATAAACTACCAAAAAATAATAACAAACAATTCAAGAGTCTGAAGGTTCACATAAACAAATTTGTAAGCATATAATTATCTAAATAAACTGTAATTTTATATCTAATGTATCAAACATGGTTAAGCAAATATGCAAAGTCTATGATAGGAACCAGTCTGCCACACATTCCATACTAAAAAGGGGCAAGAAATTCACCAGACTGTTTCAAAAAGTGCTCCAGTTAAAACTTATATAGGTCTGGACATATACAAAATGTTGCTTAAATTTTCAGTTTGATTTTATTGCACTTCCTGGGGGAAACTCACATGCAGGCTGCATATCCTAAACCTGCCTTTATTTCCTGGCTGGTTTTGTGCCTCAATTTCCTATTCTTCGAAATAATGGTATCTAACTTGTCAAAAGAATTTAACTTGAAATCAGGTGATGCACACAGTGCATTAGGAAAAAACATGTCACAGAGGCTTTTATTAAGTGTTGTAGTTGCAGGTTGGGCACGGTGGCTCACGCCTGTAATCCCAGCACTTTGGGAGGCCAGATCGCTTTGGGAGGCAGGCAGATCACCTAAGGTCAGGAGTTCAAGACCAGCCTTGCCAACATGATGAATCCCCATCTCTACTAAAAATACAAAAAATTAGCTGGGCGTGGTGGTAATCCCAGCTACTTGGGAGGCTGAGGCAGAAGAATTGCTTGAACCCGGGAGGCGGGAGGTTGCAGTAAGCTGAGATTGCGCCACTGCACTCCAGCCTGGGCGACAAGAGCGAAACTCTATCTCAAAAAAAAAAAAAAAAAAGTGTTGCAGTTGCTCAATAAATAGTAACTGCTGAAACTGCTATTACAGTAGTAGCATTAAAAGTAAATACAGGGATTTCCATGGAGTCTGATGTTATGGGTATTTTCAGTGTTTTCCAATCATTCTGCTTCTCTTTTCTTAGAAAAAAATAGTATGTTTCTTCTTTGAAGCTGTTCTTCAGGCACAGGTGTCCGGCCCACCACCCCACTCCCTAATCTCTTAAGGGCATCTGCTGCCCTATTTCTCCATGTAAACATTTCCCACACCTAAGCTAGGTGGCTGAAGCACCAGCACTGGCATAGGAACCAGTGCTACACAAGAAAGAAAGATGGAGTCCAAACAGGAGACAGAGAAATAACCAAGAGGAGACTGTGTCTGACAATTCAGACAGAATACAATGCTGCCCTTCCCCTTCTCAAGAGATACTACAGGAGTCTACTTGGCTAGCCTCAGTAAGAGTACTATGAAGTGTGTTAAACAAAACAAGGGTGAACAGGGAAGCCCCACAGCTCAGTTTCATGTAAAGAGGTAGGTACAGTTTAGAGATTAACATAAGCATCTCCACGTATAGGACAGTTTACAGCAAAAGACATGTAGGCAGGAAACTGCTATATTAGTTCAACTCAGCCATTTACCATAAATTAAGAGTGGCTTTCAATATTACCATCACTCATAGTTGAGCATTTTTAAAATCGTAAGTCAAAAGGAATCCCTCTCTTCAAGTGAAAAACCTAGTTTTTAGAAACAAGTACTTTCTGTGCATCCTTGACCATAATTGTCTTCTTATTTGGTTTACTGTTTTGATTTATGCCTTTACCAGAAACCAAGGAAGTCCTTCTATCATCTCTGGCAAATGAGAAAAATACATAATCTTACATCCTCTAAGCAATATACTGACTCAAGCATATGAGCTGTGGAGACAGACTATCCTTTATGGATTTACCTTTCTCTCATGGGGCCTCAGTATTCTCATTTATATGATAATTTTCTCCTGATAAAAGGTTTAATGAAGTATAACTTTTTAAAATTACCAAATAAAAGAATGTATTAAAAATGAGTATGTGTTTATAACTACTGATACTACCATAACTTTTAATATAATTTCTATCAAATGTAGGGCAGATAAAATTTACTATTTTGATTAACATCTGTAAGAAAAATAACATTTTACTGAATGGTTACTGTGTAGCTGGCATTTTTCTTAACATGTCACATATATTATCTCCTTTAATACTCAAAATGACCTGAAATATATTATCCTCATTTTGTAATTGAATAAATTAAGTCTCAAAAAGATTGGGGAAATTGCCTAACGTCACATAGCTAGTAAGTGGTAAATCCATTAATTCATATTCAAAACTATCTGACCCAAAGGACAATTTTCCTAACTGCTGCATAGTTTCTCTGATAGATAGAAGCAAAACAACAAGGCTGTCCGCAGAAGAAAGTTAGATAAGCTTAAACAAACATAACCCCTCCCAGTTCCTAAGGACTGAATCATATTTGACAACTCAATACTGAAACTGGTCTGTATCTGCCAAATATGAGTCCTAGTTAGGTGGAAAGTTTCTTTGTGCTCTACTAGAGTTAATTAAAAAGCTAGATCAGAAAACTGTTACCTGTGTTGCCATCTCCCACTCTCCATAGATGGTTTACTGGTTTCTGACGGATTGTTCATTCTTGAGTCTGCAATAAATCAGAGGTGAATAAGGTTTATAAAAAACTGGGGATGGAGATGGGATTGAGGAGTCAAAATTGCGGCAGAAAAAAAGGGTTAACTAATGTAATAATCATATAGTTCAAGGAGACCCAGTGTATACATGTCAGGCTAAAACATTAGAAATTGTAATAAAAAGTTATCTGGGAAAAATTCAAAATTGCCCAGACCCTGAAGGGATTCACAAAGAAACTGTCTTTTTTTTTTTTTAATAATTTATTTATTTTACTTTAGATACATACTATACCTGGCATTTCTCCCCATGTTATCCCTCCCCACCCTCCCCATAAACTCTTTTTAAAGAATGTTAACATTCTTTCAAGAAAGACAGCAGAATTGTAATCTGAAAAAAATTAGAAAGTCTGATATGTAAAAGGAATATATGCTTTGTAATGTGAAGTATAAAATATATTAAAGAAGTAAAACTGGAGAGAAGGGAAGCAACTCACAAAATAAAGTGTTATTCCCAAATAAAGTATCTTTCTCAATATGCAATGATATTCATTCATTATAACCAAAACAACCCACTGGTAATCTTGATAATAGATGGGACACTAACTCAACCTATGAACTAAAAGAGAACAACATCTGAGATAAATCATCTCCAAATTGACACCCCTACACAACCAAACTAAACAAGTTAAAGTGAGAACATATGAAATTCATACCTCAACTACAAACCAGTACAAGAAATTGTACCATAAGGCATAACAGATACAGTTATTAATTTCAAAACTGAACTACAAACACACCCACTTAAAAGTAATACTACCTCGATATCCTAAATGAAACTGCTACTATGAGTTTATCATTTCTGGGTTATCTATTTTTTTTATTTCTACAGTTTAAAGTTTTCATCAAGCAATATTAGGTATCCCAGAAAATACATTAAGAGAAGAGACAAGAACTCTGCTTTTCCTTCTAACTCTTTGAAAGGGTAAGAAATGGAACATATAGAAATATATCTTTTATTCTACTACTGTAGACTCAAACTTAAGAATATTTATAATCAAACAAATTTACTGTCAAATAAGTTCAGCCTTTCCCCCCATAAACTTATTTAGTGGTTAAGTAAGTTGATAAACATTTAACTACAGTTATTAACAGAGAACAAATGTTTACACTATATTGTGTTTTTGACCAAACAAGCACATTTGGTCATACGCTTAAACGTCTAACTAGGAAATCAAAACAATCACTAGACAGAATTCTCAACCATGTTCTTCATAGTTGAATTATCCCCATGGATAACAGATGAGAAAAAAACATCAGGGGTCTTTCTTTTATAAATTTCATTTACAACAAGATGTTTAATAGCTTTTCTAATACAGTAAGTTTCTGTAACTGATGCTTGTCTTACGGGCTTAGGTAGTTCTGTCACAACTTTGGTTTGGTTTTCTCATGTTCAAAGGGTTCAAATTCATGTGTTTGTGGTTGTAAATGAGGGCAGTTCTACAACTTGCTTCTCCTCACTGTCCAGAGAAATCTAGACGTCATCTGAAAGCATACTAAGGTTTGAAAGGAAAAGGTGTACAACTTAGTGAAAATGAGTTTTTGAACGACAACCAAAATCTCACGAAAGTCAACAGAGATCACAACAAATGTAATAGAATATACCATTAGCATACACACTGCTCAATGCTTCCTTTAAATGAATTTTAATGGAAAACAGAAAAACTGATGAATCAGTTAACATTAACAAAAGGAGTAACAGTTTTCTCACCTATGTGGGCACCAAAGAAATAAAGCAGCATAATTCTTAACAAGTCATGCGCCCCACCTTGTACAATTCATATTCTAATTTTCCCATCTAAAAATTAAAGATTATGTCACAGGGATTTTAAGTGAATCTTCTCAGAATCTTCTACTGAATTGTCAAGAGCTTCAAAAGCATTAAACAAAATTATCTCACATACACACAAAAATAAACATTACTTCACATACACACAAAAATAGAGTTGCACAACAATGGGAAGACTGTTTAAATAATGTTTACTATTAAGTGAAAGTAAGAGATATAATTTCTAATTCTAAAATGAAATGTGAGAATATTCCAAAAAGGTATTTTTCTTTCCTTTTTTAAAATTCCCAACTAAGTAAATGTCAAAGAGTAAATAAAAGATTTAATTCCTGACATAAATTTGTTCTTTGTGTCATTCACCCTTAACATAGTGGCTTTTACTGTGCTGGACAGATACTGCTACCCTGGGTTTAGGCCATGCCTTCCGCACAAGAATTCAAACATTTTCAGTATGAAGGTGACAGGAGCAGCCTCAATTTTCAAGTGTGGAAAATGACAATATATAAAAAAAAAAGTCATTTGCAAAAGTTTTAAACATAAGATATCCAAGTCCTAGAGTTCATATCATTTAACTTTCCAGGTGACTAGAGTAACTATAAAAAGTCTCAATAATTCTGCATATAAACAGACAGAACTCCACACAAAATATGACCACCGTTAGCCACTGTATATCTAAAAACCAAAGTGCCTTGATTTCTTTGAAATTTCTGTCACCAAAGATGGTTTAAATATATTTAAGCTGGCATCTTCCTCTCCAAAAGGCTTGCTGCTCTATGGAGAAAACTCTAAAATGAGGTTTTCCAACATTGAAAATTGTAGTTATCTACAGTATATACTTGATTTAAAAAAATAAGAGACTAATCCTAGCAAAAATTTGAAAACAGTTAATAGTTTCTAAAATCTAGAAACTGATCAACAGATCTACTGTAGCAACCATTACAATTACCCTCTTTATTAACATTTATGAAAACCATTCTGCACTGTGACTCAACCTTATTTTTCATGGAGCATTTTGGTTTTTGTATAAGACATTCTCATTAGGTATGAAAAACATTTTTATTAATATGTATATATTATCTATTACAGTTATGCCTTGTTTCAGATTTAAGATGTCTTTATAACTACATGAAATGTTCTCAATAGGAATTTCCAAAAAGCAAAAATGTTCATTCAAGCTGAACTCTAAATTCACTGTATTTACTAATAATACCCTCTGAACCAGAAGAGCTAGTCACAGGGAGGGACCTACTGCAAATTCAAGTAAGCTTGTGCTTTGCAAATGCTTTCCTCCTTCCCAGCTCAGTCCAACTCTCTCCCCTCCCCCCACACAGGCTGCATATGCGATTAAGCATTTATGCATAGTCAACCCCACACACGCTATTTCCATATTAAAGCTTCTAAGAGAAGAACTGTGCTGGTACCCACCTAGAACATAGTCACTGCAGTCCAGCATTGCTGTGAAATCTTCTAGAGGAGCAGAGAGTCCAAACAAGGAAGAAACAGGTAGCGATTTGGGGTGGGGAAAGAAGGTACTACTATTTCTAACAAATCTACACTATATTCTTAAGAGAAAAGCGGGGGGTGGGTAGGGTGGAAAGTGGATTAAGGGGAAAAGCAAAATACAACTTCTGTTACACCATAGCAATCTTCAACTGAATAAGGAAACTTCAGTTGCTCAGAGGAGTTTTAGTCTCTCCTACCAGCTAGGACTGACATTGTCAAGGCAACTGAAGCATGAAAAAGTTCCTCTTTTTTGTAATAAAATAGAAACAAAGATTGCAGCTGGCAGTTTCCATAATGAAGCTTAATCAGTATGCGCGTGATTAGGGCCTTATGCAAATGTCTTCTCGTTAGCACAGCAGCCAGCACTTTGAAGTCCATGAACAATTCATTTACAGAATATACTGAAAGCACTCCCTGCATAATTTAAATCATTGCATAAATATTTATCAGTCCATTTGCATATTAATTGGCAGTGCATGAAGGGAAAAATTATCTCCTGAGTGCCAGCATAATAATTAGGAGGATAAAATGAGACTCTTCCAATGGCCTGGCTTCTTGGACCTAACTGAAGATAGTACCAGGGGGAGAAGGGAGGTACAGGAGACAGAGTTCTGTTAAAATGCCACTGAAATTACACGTACAAATTAGAAACAACTCTACAGACTTAAGCACCTTTAATCTTATTCCTGCTGGCAACAATGACTTCAGTAATAAGAGGATTTGCAAAAAGCTTTCTACACAGTCCAAATAATCCCAAGGAAACAATTAGCAAGGTAGAAGCCGAACACAAGGCTGTCAAGATGGTGCTAGTCACTGATAGGGAATTTTCCAATTCTTAACATACTTCTGTCAAGATAAAGTCCCACTTTAAGACATGGCAACAGTAAACCCAAGAGCAGTGCAAAGTGTATAAAGTGTCTTAAAGAGTATAGAAATTCATTATCTACAAATCTTTTTATACTACCAAATTAACAGAGTAGATAGTTGAAATGCGACATATTATGCAGTAACCTTCCCCCATGAAAACCTATCTCAAGTAGGAAGAAGTTTGTTACTTAGAATCTCTATTGTCAAAGGGTAGGCCATGTAAATTGTGGAATTACTTAGTATTTTCAAGTAAATTTCACTTAATGAACATACATACATATATATAATCCTTACTAAACTATGTGTTTATTTAATTTAAAGTACATTTACAAGGTAAGTCATCAACTCAAAATTGTTAAGGCATTATAACATGACAACATTACAGCCTAATCATCATAGACAATTCAGAAGATTTATTTAAAAACCCATGGAGTAATAAGCATTATTACTCTTTTCTTTCCTTAAATATTATTAAAATAAGGAAACTGAGGCACAGAGGACTAAAACACTTTATCCAATGTCACACTAGTAATTTGGAGTCAGGATTTAAAACTAGAATTTTCTGACATCAGAATCTGTGCTCTTGGCTATTCCTATGCATTATTGATGAGTTATACACGTAGGGAATTGCTGGGAGATGGTAAAGGAACAGACTGAATAGTTTGTTTTCAGTGCAGTGAGGAAACCAGTAAATGGTGGCAAAGGCATTTTGTTTAAAAGTCAGGTGTGTACAGATATACAGAAGAGAGCCCTAGATTTGAGGAGAGTTCCCAAAGATGTCATCCTACTAATAACTGCTTTTATTTACAACTAGTCTTCAAGAATATCAAATGTCTGATTTTTAAAATATGTGTGCACCTTTTCCCAACATTAAGGTTGAAATTAAACTCAACATGCATATGAGGAAATGAAAGACAAGGTTTTAAAAAGAGGCCTTTAAAAAGATTCCCCGGCAAGTCAGTAGAGGACCAGAAACCTGAAACTTTTGGATCAGCACTCTGTATTACCAGTTTTTCTGTTTTACAGAATCACAAAATGCGTATGAGGAGAGACTTTGGGGGGGGGGAGAAACTTAACACTGCCATTTAGTACCTGTAATACCTGTTTAAGTTCCTTCCCTCTTTGAGTCTTAATTTTCTCATCTATAAAATGACGATGATATCCCTTTCATGAGATTATTGTGAGGTAAATGTTTTCATGCTTCTCAAATAAGAGTGTGGACTGGAGGAATGTGATGCAGTTGTGCCAGGAGAGACATCAAGTCGCTGGATAAACATGGTCCATCTTTTGAAAGCATCAATCTAATTTAATATTTCATACTACTTTGTATTAAAATAAGAATATATCATAGAAGAGAATATAAATTTCAAATGAGTTTTTAAGGTAGAATATGTTGGATTATACAAATTCTTCTTGGTGAGAAAAGATGAAAAGCAATGGTGAATGTGACTAGATTATAGTAGATATCAATAAATGTTTATTTCCCTCCCCTTCTGCCTTTACAAAATTTTAAATTTATTGCTTGTACCTATTATAAGATATTTCTGCAACTTACCATCTTCCCTTTTCTACTTTATGTAATAACATCTTTAAACTACCTTTCTAGTGGTCTTTCATATATTAGCTAAGGATGACTTGGAGCCAGACAACCACTGCTGACAAATAAATGTGTCTCTACCCAACAGGAACAGCACCTTTCTAGTGAAATAGCCTCCCCCTAGGCTAAGAGAGTCCCACAGCGCCTGTGTACAGCAGGGAGGCTATAGTTTACCAGCCCACACAGGCTACAATTTAGAGTGGGACCTCCTTCCCCCTCTACTGCAAAGCTCACCCAGGAAAAAAGCCTCACTTTGCTACAGTGGGAAAGAAAGGCAAGAAAAACCCCTTTCTGCCACTCTTGATCTAGGTACCCTATTAATTTTAGAGGGAAAGTTTAACCACCAGGAATTTGTCCAAGCAAGCCTCTACAGATGGATTGGGAGAGGATGGCCACCATCTCTTGCCTGTACTCCCCAACCATGGCACATTTATGTCCGAAAGAAGAAAATAACAGCTTTTCCCACAAAGTTCAGATGTTCATTTCACTTGGTAATCTGTCTGAAATATTAGCAAAGAATCACTTAGATTAAAACTTAGCCTAGAAAGAACACCCCTTATACAAAGGAAAACCATTTCTGAGAGGTTTGTTCGATTGCTGGTCATTCATACTTCAGCATGAATTAAAACAGTCCCACTGCTTTCATTCAACACCTAGTTCAGGAGCTGATTAGTGAGGCAACGGTTGTTTCTACTAGAAAAGTGGCCAATAAATACTCTAATAAAACAACTGATGTTTAGAAGACCTGGATTGGGGGTGGGGTAATAGGGGTAAAGGGTTCATAGAAGGTAGTAATAACAGGAAATAGTAGTAACATATGGAAGTGTAAAAAGGAGCTGAAAGGGCAAAGTTCAAACTCATGTATTTCAAAATTATACCTAAAACGTAGCATTTTTTTCCTAAAAGAAGGGACAAACGCTCTTCCAGGACCCAGAATTCATGGTTAACACTATTAGTATTAAAATACTTTTACACTTATGATCTTATGGGCCAGTGTAGGTATCATTAGAAATGAAATTGAGGGCAAAGTAGTTTTAAAACACACCTTTTTATACAAGATTAGATTGAGATTGGCATATGCTCTGCCTTACTAAATCATTAACATCCAGCCTGGTCATGCTGTATACATTGGTACACTCTATTCTGTACTGATTGTATAACTAGTTGAACAGGTAGAAATGTTTGACTCAACAATTATTCCCGGTTACGTCCGTTCTACATCATGGTGGGGGAGTCTGTATCTTTTAGCTTCACTGGTTTCACCCCAGGCAATCTCAACAGTGCATCAATATCCTTTCTAACTTCTTTTCCAATCTACCAAGAATTTAGTGTCTTATTACTTACAGAAAAAAAATATTTCTTCAACATTCAGTAATAAAAATAATTAGTTAACTCAAGCATTATAAATTGTTACAAAAAAGTCCAAAAAATCCATCACGCACATATAGCCTAAAATAATTTTACTAATGCTCACCAATGAAAGAGACATTCCAGGATCTGAAAATTGTAGACACAGAATCAAGTAATAGGTATTGGCACTGCCAACATTCTTGTGCACTACACATAACAAAATATGTAAATGATACTCTCTAAGGCTGCATTACGGGGTTTCAGTGCCAAAAAAAAAAATCTTTCAGAATAACTTAATAGAATTTCTATGATTTACTAAAAATCTAGATGCGCAGATACCACAAAAATGTACTTTATCAGCGTGGCTATTAAGCACTACCAAATAACAAGCAATCTGAAGGATAACCTGACTCCATGAAAAGTAAACTGAGGCCTAGTTAATGACTCTTAGGGTCACATAGCTACTAACAGAGAGCCAGGGTATTGTGGGGTTGGGGACTCAAGCAAAATAAGGAGGCATGAGAGAAAGACAAGTAAAATGAAATATGTAAAAACTCTTATCCCATGAGACTGAGATCAGTAATTGGTTGGTTGAACAAAACCATCAACCTAAATATCATAGACACATGTACGTAATCATTTTATTTTAACCCAAAGCATATAAATATGCACTTATTCACCAATCTTTTGGGCCAAAGCCTTTTCTTTGAGTTTGGATCCAAACTCAAAAGTTTTTTAAGCTTTTCACTGAAAATCACATTTTCATTTTACATTGTACATATTTGTGTAGACTATTAAAAACTCAAGAAAAGCTCCATAAAACAATGCTTATTTCCAGGTATAAATGTATTGTAATGTGTTCTAAAATATTTCTTTAAAAAAATTGTTGACTTCAACCCATTAAACTGACTTTATGTCCTACAGATTAAAAAACACCGCTTTAAAAGTGGGGCAAGAATTATAAGACACATGAGGCAATCTGAGTGCATAATCCTTTTCTATTTTTTTTAAGAATAATTTATCCCTACTATTTTATAGCTTTCTTGCACATATCTAACTCAGCATTTTTTAGTAATTTATCAAATCTTTCCAAAACATTTAACTTAATTTTCACAGAAACATCATCTCTTTTCTATTCTTTTCCTTGGTTTATCTAATTATTTAAATTGTGTAATTAGGCCAGTTGCGGTAGCACATACCTATAATCCCAGTATTTTGGGAGGCGGGGGCAGACAGATCACCTGACCTCTGGAGTCTGAGACCAGCCTGGCCAACATGGTAAAAATCTCATCTCTACTAAAAATATAAAAATTAGCTGGGTATGATGGCATGCGCCTGTAGTCCCAGCTACTCAGCAGGCTGAGGCATGAGAATCCCTTGAACCTGGGAGGCAGAGGTTGTAGTCAGCTGAGATTGCACCATTGCACTCCTGCCTGGGCAACAGAAAGAAAATCTGTCTATAAGTAAATAAATAGTGTGATTAAAATTAGTACAACTAGCATGGACAGTATTGGGAGCACAAACAAGTAAATAGCTCTTGGTAACTTTACAACTCAACTGGTAGACATACCATGGAGTAAGTCTTCAGCATGCTATAGGGAATCAGACAGTGCTTCAAACAGGAAATGGGCTGTCAGTTAATCTCATCAAGTCTTTTAAGTGGTGGTTCATTGAGAAAGCTACGATACCAGAAAGCAGTTTGAAATTGCATGTTTCTGGTCTCTTTCAACTGTGCTATATTACATTTTTACAGCTATTTACATAGCTCATCTACTGTTCACTCTAACAATCTGGCATTCTTTAAAACTCAACCTATTACAAAATCCAATCCTGAATTTCTTGGTTGCAAAAGCTTCAATCTTTGTGTAGCTCTATTAAAGTTTTACCAATTCACTAAACTTATCTATCTAGCCTATCCTACCATGCTGTTTCTCTACCTCTATAACTTTCATTCTAAAGTGTTTTGCCAAATCATTGATTTCATGCATTAATGCATTCGACAAGTATTTACTAAGTGCTGTCAGGGACAGGGATAGGAACTGGGATGACAATGATGAGCTTCAGAAGCTTATAATTGAGTAATAGAAATATTAAGCAGGCTGGGCATGGTGGCTCACGCCTGTAATCCCAGCACTATGGGAGGCCAAGGCAGGCAGATCACCTGAGGTCGGGAGTTTGAGAACAGCTTGGCCAATATGGTGAAACCCTGTCTCTAAAAAAAAAAAAGAAAGAAATATAGCAATCAACAAAATGTGTAATTACAAACTGTGAACATTCCAGAAAGAAAAAGAATAGGTCACTACAGAGTTTTAACATAGGTCTATATAGTAATTTATCTTGACAACGTTGCCTAATATTAGAGTTCTTGCCAGGCACAGTGGCCCATGCCTCTAATCCCAGCACTTTGAGAGGCAAAGGCAGGAGGATCACCTGAGGTCAGTAGTTACAGACCAGTCTGGCCAACACGGTGAAACCCCATCTCTACTAAAAATACAAAAATGTAGTCAGGCATGGTGGTGAGCACCTGTAGTCCCAGCTATTTGGGAGGCTGAGGCAGGAGAATAGCTTGAACCCAGGAGGCGGAAGTTGCAGTGAGCCGAGATTGCGCCACTGCACTCCAGCTTGGGTGACAGAGACTCCATCTCAAAAAATAAAAATAATGTTAGAGTTCTCCTATTTTAACAAATAAAATGTGACTTTTTCTCTGATTCAATTTCTTAAATCCACACACACACAAAAAAGCTCTGTTTTGTTTAAAACCCAGGCATTTATTATTCTCATCCATTTTTTAAACTGTTCCATTTCATTTCTGATATTGGTAATTTATGTTTTCTCTATCTGTTACACTTAGGCTTCCAGAATCTGTGTGACAACACAAGGGTAACAAATATCGAGTTCAATATCAGATATAAAATTTAAAGAAACATTCCTCCTCATTCAATCAATTAAAATGTTCCTCAGACTAATCAGATGTTAACATTTCTTAATAATAAAACAGTGGCAGTCATTCCATAAACACTTATTAACCTCGATATGTCTAAAATACCTTTCTCTTCCCTGTATTAATTTGTGAAAAGTCTACCTATCCTATAAAAACTATTCAAAAGCTATGGCCTCAGGTCTTCTCTCATTCTCCTAGTTATCAAGGAACTACTTCTTCCTCTGAAATCCTATAGCAATTATGATATCCCTCTCTTTTGTTTTTGCCTTTTTATGTTGAAATTATTACAAATGCAAAGGAATCTACACAGATGGGTCCCATGTACCATTCACTAATTTCGCCACTGGTTACGTCTTATGTAACTACATTATATTAAATCCAAAAAACTGATATTAAGTATGCTTCTATGTCATTTAAATGTCACATGTGCAGGGTCATGTAACTATCATTACAATCAAGACACAGAACTATTTCGTCACAAAGAATTCTATCCTGCTACCCCATGACAGTCACAACCACTCCTATTCCTCTGGCTAATTCCTGACAACCACTAATCTGCTATTCACCTTTATAACTGGTCATTGTGATAATGTTATACAAATGGAAACATACAATAAGGTGACCATTTGAGATTGGCACTTTTTATTCAGCATTAAGTATGCCTTTGAGATCCAACCAAGCTGTTGTGTGTATCAACAGTTATTCCCTTTTCTTGCTGAATATGAAGTATTCCATGGTCTGGATGTCCCATAGTTTGCTTATTTTTTAAATTTCAGGGGGTTTTTTTTGTTTTTTTTTTTTTGAGATGGGATATCTCTCTGTTGCCCAGGCTGAAGTGCTGTGATGAAATCATAGCTCACTGCAGCCTCAAACACCTGGGCTCAACTGATCATCCCACCTCAGTCTCCCAAGTAGCTGGGACTACCAGCAAGTCACCACACCTGGCTAATTTAAAAAAAAAAAAAAAATTTTTTTTTTTTTTTTTAAGAGACAAGTTCTCACCATGTTGCTCAGGCTGGTCTTGAACTCTTGGTCATGAGCCATCATCCCACTTCTGTCTCCCAAGTAGCTGGGATTACAGGCATGAGCTCACCACTGTTTGTTAGGCATTCACTTATTGAGGGACTTTTTGGCTGTTTCTAAGTATTAGGCTATTAAAATAAATCTGCTGTTAAACTTTCGTACATAGGATATACAGAGGATAACAAGTCCACACTGGGAGAAAATATTTGCAAAGCACATTTCTGATACAGGACTCATATATATAATATGTAAAGAACATCTGTAGACATATTTTTATGTGAACACAATGTTTTACTTCTCTGGGATAAATGCACAGAAGTGAGACTGCTAACTTATAGGGCATGTGTATGTATTAGGTCATTCTTGCATTGCTATAAAGAAACGCCTGAGGCTGGGTAATGGATAAGAAAAGAGGTTTAATTGGCTCAGGTTTTGCAGGTTGTATAGGAAGTATAGCAGCATCTGCTTTTGGGGAGGCCTCAAGAGGCTTACAATCCTCGTAGAAGGTGAGGCAGGAGCAGGCATGTCATATAGCAAAAGCAGGAGCAAGAGAGACAGAGGTTGGAGAGGGAGGTTGCCACACACTTTTAAATGACCAGATCCCTTGAGAACTCACTATCAGGAAGACTGCACCAAGCCATGAGGGATCCACCCCCATAATCCAAACACCTCCCACCAGGCCCCACCTCCAACACTGGGGATTACAATTTGACATGAGACCCGGGTGGGAACAAATATCCAAACTCTACTTGTATCAGGTTTAGGGATTTTGATGTTGCTGTTATTTGGAGACAGGGTCTCTCTTTGTCATCCAGGCTGGAGTTCAGTTGTGTGATCACAGCTCACTGCAGCCTCAACCTCCTGAGCTCAAGCAATCCTATCTCAGCCTCCCAAATAGCTGGGCCCATAGGTACATACCACAATGCCCGGCTATTTTTACTTTTGTAGAGACGGGGGACTCCCTGTGTTACCCAGGTTGCTCTGGAACTCCTGAGCTCAAGCCATCCTCCCACCTCAGCCTTCCAAAGTATTGGGATTACAAGCATGAACCAACATGCCTGAACTGTTTTGTTTTTTAATAAAGTGTCAGATATTTTTCAGAATACCTGTACCACTTTACATTCACACTAACAATGTAAGAGAGATCCGCTTCTCCAAATCTACTAGCATTTGCTATTGCCACTATTTTTTAATTTTCACTGTTATATTAGTGTAGTGATATCTCATGGTGATCTTAATTTGCATTTCCCCAGTGGCTAGTAATACTGAACATCCTTTTATGTGCTTATCTGCCATCCATACGGCCTCGTCAGTGACATGTCTATTTCTTTCTTTTGAATTTTTCTTAAAAAATCCAAAAATTTCATTTTCTAATGAATTGTTTCCTTAGGGTTGAATTTTGAAAGTTCTTTATCTATTGTAGGTAAGAGTCCTTTGTCAGATATGTTCTTTGCAAATATTTTCTCCCACTGTGGACCATGTCTTTTCATCCTCTTAACAGAGGTATGCACATAGCAAAATAATTTTGATAAGCCAATTTATCAATTTTTCTTTTATGGATTGTATGTTTGGTGTCATGCTTAAAAACTGTTCATCAAATCCTACATACCGAAGATTTTCTTCTGTTTTGTTTTTTGAGGTGAGGTTTAGGTTAAGTTCCTGTTTTGTTTTATTTTCTTCAGTCATTTGTCAAAAAGACTATCCTTACTCCATTGAATTGCTTTTGTACCTTAGTCACAAATAAGTTGGCTATATGTCTCTGGGTCAATTTCTCAGTTTGATATTCTGTTCCAATGATCTGTGTTAATCCTTCCACCAAAACTCTCAAGTTTGATTCCTGTGGCTACATAATAAATCTTGAAACTGGAGTAACTGACTCTTCTTATTTTATTCTTCTTCAAAATGTTTTCAGCTATTTCAATTCCTTTGCATTTTCATATTAATTTTAGAATTATCTTGTCCATGTCTAGAAAAAAGTCTGTGAGAATTTTGACAGAAAGTACATTATCAATTTGGGGGAGAACTGATTTTTCCCATGTTAAGCCTTCTAATCCTTGAATACAGTGTATCTCTCCCTTACTCTGTATCTTCCTTGATTTCTCTCATCAGCACTTTGTGGTTCTCAGCATACAAATCCCGTACATGTTTTGTTGGATTTACAACCAAGTATAGTCATACTTTGTTTAACAATGGGGCTATGTTCTAAGAAATGTGTCATGTGGTGGTTTCACCACTGTGTGAACATACTTACACAAAATTAGATGTACTATACACCTAGGCTACACGGCATAGCCCATTATTCCCAGGCTACAAATCTGTACAGCATGTTAGCATTACTGTAGACAACTGTAACACAACGGTATTTTTATTTCTAAACAAGTATTTCCAAAGTGGTATTTGAATATCTGACCATACATAAACATAGAAAAGGTACAGTAAAAAGACAGTATAAAAGATTAAAAATAGTACACCTGTATAGGGCACTTACCATGAATGGGACTTGCAGGACTAGAAATTGCTAAGGGTGAGCTAGTGAGGGAGTTGTGAGTGAATATAAAGGCCAAAGACATTACCGTATACTAGTGTTGACTATAGAAAGCCTGTATGTACACTTAAGTTACACTAAATTTATAAAAATATGTTTTCTTTCTTGAACAATAAATTAATCTTAGCTCACCGTAACTTATTTACTTTATAAACCTTTCATTAAAAAAAAAAAAGTTTAAATTTTGACCAGGGGTGGTAGCTCATGCCTGTAATCCCAGCACTTTGGGAAGCTGAGGTGGGGGATATCACTTGAGGTCAGGAGTTCAAGACCAACCTGGCCAACATGGCAAAACCTTGTTTCTACTAAATACACAAAAATTAGCTGGGTGTGGTGGCACACCCTTGTAATTCCACTGCTTGGGAGGCTGAGGCAGGAGAATCCCTTAAACCTGGGAGGTGGAGGTTACAGTGAGCTGAGATCGTGCCACCGCACTCCAGCCTCAGTGACAGAGCGAGACTCTGTTTCAAAAAATATATATATATTGGCTTCTGTAATAACCTCATAGTAGCTTAAAATACAAAGACATTGTATAGCTGCACAAAAATGTTTTCTTTCTTTACATCCTTTTTATAAGGTTTTTCTATTTACAAATTTTTTTTAATAAGTGTTTTTGTTTTGTTAAAACTAAGACTCAAACTAGACGAGCCTACACAGGGCCAGAATCATCAAGACATCACTAAGACAGGAATTTTTCCGTTCCATTATAACCTATGGTACCTCGGTGACATACACTGTCCATCATTAACTAAAACATTGTTATGTGACACAACCATATTTCTTGTTTGTTTTTTTAGCCATTCTTTCAGAGTAGGTCTGCTAGAGGTAAATTTTCTTTCTTTTCCTTCACCTAACAATGTCTTGATTTCCCCTTCATTCCTGAAGGATATTTTTGCTAAATATAGATTTGGGGGAGTTTAAGCTCTCTCTTTACCTGAAAAATACCATGCCATGGCCTCCTGGCCTCCATGGTTTCTGATAAAATATCTATTATCCCTGGAATTGTTTTCCCATAGGTATGGTATCATTTCTCTCTGCTGTTTTCAAGATTTTTCCTTTGTCTCTCATTCATAGAAGTTTTATTACAGCACGTCTTGGGAGAATTTTTTTTAAAAAATTTTCTGTTTGAAATTTGCTCAGTTTCTTGATCTATATAGGTTTACGTCTTCTACCAAATCTGGGGAGTTTTCAGCCCACTGTTTCAAAGTACTTCTCAGCAAGTTAGAACTTTTGTTGTAGATCTTTGTGTTGTAGTCCCAAAGGTCCCTGAGCGTTCATTTATTATTTATTCTCTTTTCTCTTTCTTGTTCAGATTGGGTAATTTCTATTGTTCCATCTTCAGTTCACTCTGTCTCCTCCATTCTGTTGTGAGCCTACACAATGAGTTTTAATTCAGATACTGTAGCTGTCTGTTCTAAAATTTCTATTTAGTTTTTCTTAATATTTCCTATTTACTGAGGCCTATTTCTTTGCTCACACTTCATACTTTTTTCATTTGCTTCAAGTGTGTCCATAATTACTCGCTGAAGCATTTTTATGACAGCTGCTTTAAAATCCTTGTCAGATAATCCTAACATCTCTGTCATCTTTGTCTATTAATTAGGCATTTTATATTACATATTTTTACGTATATGGACATTTCTGCTTGGTAAACTGTTCCTTTATCACTTTAAAATTATCCTCCCTTTTTTGGCCTCAGAACTTATTGTTATAACAGCCCTTTTGTTTTGATACTATTTGACTGGCATATCTCCATAGATTCATTAATCATCTTTTCTGTGTCATTTAGTTTTAGGTATGTCTCTTATGAAAAGAAATCCTCAGATTGGATTTTCATTTTTTAAAAATCCAATCTGAGTAGAGGTTTGTTTAACCCATTTACTACTTCCTTTGTGATTACTAATATATTTGGCCTTTTCCCATCATGTCATTTTACAGTTTTTATTTACTTTAGTTCTTCTTTGTTACTGATCTCCCTTACCCTTCTTTCCTAGTTTACGTTAAATGTAATTTCTTTATGCCTCTTTCTTCCCCCGCAACAGTTTAGGAGTTAAATATTCTTTTTATATTTGCTATTTATAACTTGCTAACAAATTCTAAAGTTAATCAATGTCCCCAGATCATTCTAATAAGAAAAAATATGCATATAAATCATCTTCACACAGATAGTAACTCCTTGAGTTTTCTGGAATTCATCTTATAACCTGGCATTAATTGTTTATAAATAATGTTGTATGAAAAGAATTTAGAGCTGAGGTAAATGAGACCAGAATTGACTTAAGAACATTAATAAGTCCTTATTGTTCTTCATAAATGATGGAATGTTTTCATATCATAAAAGCAATTCATTTTAAACTGATTATATTCCTTGAAATTAAAAATAATCAGTGTTCAGAGCATCTCTAGTTAGCCAGCTAATTATCTTTAACACCTTAAATGTAACAGCTCCGAAGAGGAGGATTAAGATAATATACAATGCCTAATTAAGCTTAATTTTTAAAAAAAAAATCTCAAAGAATTTCCATCAACATGGAACTAATAGGGTTCCAAGTTAACAATAAATAAGAATAGAGGAAGCAAATTAACCAAAGGTGGCGTAGAAGCAAATTTGTCCAATTTACTTTAATATTTGTTAAAAAAATGAACTTTTTTCATAATTCAGTCCAAAAGCCATTAGATGGGGCTGAGCAAGGCAGGCGTCCAAGCTTAGGAAAGCGAGGAGGTAGCAGCAACCAGGAGATTGGTTATATGGAGAGAGACGACTATAGTTATGTAAGTATTTTAAGGATAATGAGAGCTAAGTGCACCACTGTTGGAGGAAAGAACTAAAACCTTTAAGAGAAAACACCAGAATGAACTCTATAATACTAAATTGGAATTAGTGGTTTTGGTATAAAGTCAATGGTTTTCAAAATATACAAATGCAGAAATAAATATAGCTTTAAGTAAAACACACACACATATACATATATTCTATTCTCTAGAGTGCCTGGGGGCAATAATATCCCTATAGCAATGAGCACACTTGGCACCCAGACCTTGATTTCTAAATGCTACTTTCTACTACTAAAAAAACAGTGATTCTCAAAACAAACAACCAACAAAAACTATTGATGGAAGTACTTTAAAAAATTATAGGAATATGTGAAAAAGACACAAAACCAGTTTGAAGGGATTCTCATTAGCCAAATTTTGGACAATTTGGACAAGAAAAAAATAATGAATGAATTGTAACTATTACTTAAAGGAATTCATGCGTCCATATAGATATAAATAAATATAGAAAAGAGAAATCTTTTCCTTATAGTAGGATGCCAAATAATGTAGAATAAATAATATAATTAAGAAATCAGTATTTGAAAACCATCACAGTATTATTAGTTCAGTCAGGAAGTAACAGAAGACCAGGCATGGGTGGCTCATGCCTATAATCCCAGCACTTTAGGAGGCCTAAAGTGGATCACGTGAATCTAGGAGTTTGAGACCAGCCTGGACAACATAGTGAGATCCCATCTCTACAAAAAATTTAAAAGTCAGCCAGGCATGGTGGCATGCACCTGCAGTTCCAGCTACTCAGGAAGCTGAGGTGGGAGGATCTGTTAAGCCCATGAGTTTGAAGCTTCAGTGAGCTATGATTGTGCCACTGTACTCCAGCCTGGGAAACAGAGACCCTGTCAAGAAAGAGGGTGAGAGACAGTAAGAGAGGGAGGAAAGATGGAAGGAAGGGGGAAAGGGGAGGAGGAGGGGAGGGAGGGAGGAGGGAGACTGGCTATGAAATCTAGTAAGTGAAAACTTGGCGATGAAAATTTACAGTTTCCCCCATAAAATAATTATTAATTACAAAGAGAAGCACAACTTTACAGAAGAGAAGACTGACAAACATCACCTTAAGTGATCAAAGTTAACTTAGTCAAGAAACAGCCCAGACGTGGTGGCTCATGCCTGTAATTCCAGCATTTTGGGAAGCCGAGGTGGGTGGATCACCTGAGGTCAGGAGTTCTAGACCAGCCTGACCAATATGGTGAAACCCTGTCTCTATTAAAAACACAGAAATTAGTTGGGCATGGTGGTGTGTGCCTGTAGTCCCAGCTACTTGGGAGGCTGAGACAGGAGAATTGCTTGAACCTGGGGGGTGGAGGTTGCAGTGATCCGAGATTGCACTACTGTGCACCAGCCTGGGCAACAGAGCAAGACTACGTCTACAAAAAAAAAAAAAAAAAAAATCAAAATATTGCACCACCTGAAAGGATGCAATAAGAATGCAGTATCATTCTGTGATACTCCTGCCAAAGATGTATGACATGACCTGAATCTAATCATGCGGAACCATCAGGTAAACCCAAATTCAAAAACATTCCATAAAACATATGCTTCCAAAGTGCCATGACCCTAGAAATAAAAAAGACTTATGGAACTATTCCAGATTGAAGAACAGTAAAGAGATATGACAACTAAATGCAACGTGCAGTCTTAGATTGGATTATTTTGGTGTAAGGGACATTTTGGGGACAAGTGGCAAAATTTGAGTAGTTGGATTAGTTGATAGTAATCTATCAATGTTAATTTCCTAACTTTTATGTTTGTATTGTGGCTATGTAGAAGAATGTCCTTATTTGTAGGAACACTAAAGTAGTTAGGGGTGACAGAGCATCAAGTCAGTAACTTACTCTCAAAAGGTTCTGAGACAAGTTGTTTACACTACTCTTCCATTTTTTCTGTAATTCTGAAATTATTTTGAAATTTTTAAAAAATAGTGAAGAAAAAGGAAACAGATGAAGAAACCACTATCCAGTGTTTTTTAGTTATCCTAGTGTAGCTTTGACCTCTCCAACACTCAGAAATCCCTAGTCACAAGATGTGTATTAACACTGGCAAGACCACAATTCTTACAGAAATATGAAATGTATAGATAATCCACTGTCAGATTGCTCTTGCAACAATTTAAACAGTATCCTGATAGACATTTCAAGATCTTATAGAGGAGTCTACATTTTAAAGGTTTACATTTTATTAATGGAAGTTGAGACTTAAAGCCAGATCTAAGCACCTGGGTTTTGAACATCTTTACACAGTTGGTGTCATCACTTACTTATTACTTGAAGAAAAAGTTTGAAACCATTACAACCCAAAATTCTATTAATATTTTAGAAACTCAGTTAATTTAAAATAAAATCTCCTCAGACATAAGACAATATTAGAAAATAAATTATAAATGTGGTATTATAAATATATTGTCATGTTCTTTTAAAACTATCATTTTAGTGGCACTGCAATGTACTATGTCGAACTTTCCTACTTAAGAGACACTATTTAAGAGAGGAAAGGACTTAACATCTTTTATGGATTGAACTGTGTCCTTCCCCAAAAGATGTTACAGTTTACACCCTTTGTACTTGTAAATAACACCTTATTGAGAAAGAAGGCCTTTGCAAATGTTAAGGTCTGGTCCATAGGACTGCCCCTAATCCAGTATAGTTGTTGTCCTTATATAAAGGAGAAACTTGAACAGAGACAGACATAGGACAGAGGAAGACAAGAAGAGAGAGATGGAACACATTCTGCTTCATAGCCCTCAGAAAGAACCAAACCTCCTAATACCTTATTCTGGACTTCTAGCCTCCAGAACTAAGAGGCAATACATTTCTGCTGTTTGTGATACCCTGTTAAGGCATTACTAAAAAACTAATCTAACATGTGAAACTTAATTTTCTCATTTGAAAAATGAGAATAATTATACTGTCTCCCAAGGTTATCCTTAAAATTAAAATGTTATTCTGAAAGTAATCAGGACTTATAAAAATAATGGTATTATCTCTTAATAAATATTTAATAAATACAACTGTTCACATTTTTCTCCTAGTACAAGAAAAAAATTTTAAGTGATCCTCGAGTATTTCCATGCTTTTTAACTGACTTTTAATCCACAGGCCAGAAAAATCATCTTTACTGTACACAGTTAAGAACAGAGTCTTAATAGTGTTAGTACTATCTGAACATGTCTGAAGTACTAGTTGGTTTTCTTTTACTTCTTTTTGTCCCCATGTTTTAATCCTCAAATAACATTTTTTAAAAAAGTATAAATGTTGTCTTCTGAAACTTAAAAGAAAAAAGCAGCACCTCTGGCCAGGTGAACACTATACAGCAATCCAGGGCAGTTATGATTCAGAGACTGGAAATAATCAACTGCATTTCGTGCTGCCAAAAGCAAATGACAAAAGAATGTGGAGGGTTAACAAGCTGACCTTCAAAAAAAAAAAAAAAAGAAGGAATAATTCCACGCAAAATACTTTTCTTGTTTTTGCCCTACTTTCTACACGTCTACACATCTATGTATACTAAAAATGAAAGAACGCATGTAAGCATGTCTAGCATGTGCCCAGCAGAGTAGGAATTCCAGGAAATGTTAGTCCCTCCAGCCCTGCCCCACCCTCCTGCCCTTCTACTCAGAGGATGAATAGTAGAAGCATACTTAGGGTAGTCAACTTTGTAATCTTTCCATGACAGATGTCAATTAATTTTGCATCATCTTTATCAGCTTTAGGTAAAAGAGTTTTACTAAAAAGTGATATCAAAGCAGTATCTGTTAATGCTTCTCATCTTATATAAAGTCCTAAATATGACTGCCCAAAATTGAAAGGCACCATGCAATCTAACGTACCTTATTTCTCATTTTGAATAGCAGAGGTTAAAATGCACATAAGTAAAAATTCTGTTATAACATCTCCATACCTTACCAGGAATAAACTGTTACATGAGCTATTAAAAGAGGTATTTTAAATATCACATTCAGCTGGGTGTGGTGGCTCACACCTGTAATCCCTGCACTTTGGGAGGCTGAGGCAGGCAAACTGCTTGAGCTCAGGAGTTCAAGACCAGCCTGGGCAACGTGACAAAACCCTTTCTATACAAAAAAAAAAAAAAAAAAAAAATTAGCTGGGCATGATGGTATACCCTTCTAATACCAGCTACTCAGGAGGCTGAGGTGGGAGGACCATTGAGCCTGGGAAGCAGAGGTTGTAGTGAGTGGAGATCTCACCACTGCACTCCAGCCTGGGCGACAAGAGAGACCCCGTCTCAAAAAAAAAAAAAAAAAAAAAAGCCTACATTCTCTGTGTCCCCACCCTCTTTTGGCCAGCCAGGTGGTAGCAGTAATTTAATGAAAGATTCCTGAGGAAAGGTGAACTTCAGGGAATGAGACAGGTTTTAAAGCAAAGATTCTCCTGGTTTTGGCAAACTCAGACATTCTGGCTATTATTACAGTTTCATTCATGATAATAAGCCTTTATTTACCCCAAGGCCAGTCAGACACGTGAAATGTAATAACACTCCTTCTATAACATCAATTTTTTTTCATTACAGGTGTCAGCTAATTTTGAAGTGTTTTGAAATGTCTTGCAAAAATAAATTATTGCTTGATGATCAACTATAAAAAGTGAAAACATGAGATAAATGTTCAGTCACACAAAATATCCCATTGGACTTGCTCAAATTAGTTTACTTGAACTTAAACAGTTTATGATAACAAATATTTCATAAACATTTTAAAGGGAGTAAGATTCGTATCTTTAAATTAATTATAAAAATAGTATGATTCCCTTAGTTAAAATCATTACAGAGGAATATATGATTTCTCAATGTTACCTCGCCTATCTCCAAAATGCTTCTTCAAAATATCCAAAACAGATTTTTGGATAGGTGAATTAAGAGAGGAAATAATTCCATAATCAGTGTTAGTTAACATGAGATGGGTTGAATTTGTGATCACATAAATTTTAATTTAAAAAATAAGCAAGCTTCACAGTTTAGTAATATGCTTTGAAATAACAGAGAACTAGGTTTAAACTCCAGTTCTAGCATATTGAGCTATATGACTGCCTTTCTGAGTCTCAGTTTTTTCATCTGTAAAACAGGGACAGTAATACTCTCAAGAGTTCTTCGTAGGCTTAAATAAAACAGTACATATAAAAGTTTCAAAGGTACATACCAGTTAATTAATGGTTGTTAATACTCTTAACTATAACATTGTAAGTTATAATAAAAGAAAAATCCATGTGAAATATCACTATGGTTTGTTTATTCTCTTAGATGTGTATATTTATACTTAAAGTACTTAAAAATAAAAATATAAAAAAGGCACTAGACTAGGAGTCAGACGTAGATTCTGAACTACAGCCCATCTCAGTTCTACACTAGCTAGCTGAACTTCTATAATTATTTCTTTAATCTTCATGCAGGTAATTTGTAAAATGGTAAAATGTATACTATATATTCTGATTACTATATTAATTTTATAAAATTATTATTTACACAGTGCTTCTATTAAACTACCATACAGGGATTAATGCAAATGATATATTATCACAGAATAAAGATGATATAAAAATATATTTATATAGCCTGCTTGCATTAATTTCCCAACTTTTTCAAAAGAGACCAGAGTCTAATCTAAGAACTAGGGCCAATCCTAAACGATTTTCGATTGCTGGCTGGGTCACAGTCATCCCAAGCATCACTCCATCATACCAATAAATATCAAACAAATTTCACAGTTAAAAATAAAAATACATATTTGATGTCATTTTAATACTCATTCCACAAAATTAAAGGCAATCATAACACCTGGATTTATCAGATGCTACTAAATTAATAGCTTTATTTAGCAGAAAATATTTACCAGGTATAGAAAGACTGCATTCTTTCTTTGAACTGATTCATTGAAAACTGAGAGTAGTTTGGTAATTAAAAAGGCAGGAAAGTTCTTCTTACTTTTCCAGTCTATGAACACAAAAAGAGAAAAAGGCAAAACTGAGTAAGCTGTATAAAATAACCTAACACTTAAAGAGAGAACCATTACACATAGTGGGGGACACTGGACTATTCCTCAGGGCACATTCAGATTAGCTGCCTTAGGCAGGCACCTCTTGTGCCTATTTCCTCACCTACAAAACAGAAATAACTAGTACCTGCCCTTACTAAAGGAACCTGGAGATAAATCAGAGAGTTCTTTGAACATGTATGGTGACATTCTTCCATGAAGCTGGATAAAACAGCCTACTTAGATTTTTTTCTAAGGGTACATTTCACTAACATTTAAAAAAAAAAAAAACAAAACACCTGATATCCAAATTTGACATTAACCTCCCCCCAATATACAATACAAGTATCTGTTGTCTTTATATATATACATAGATAGAGGATATAGATAGCAACAGGTCCATACAGGTTGCTATAAAGTATTCTGAAAAAAGACATAAGATTACATTTTGTATTTAGAAAAAGAGGAAGATCAATACTTGGTACACACAGGTGTGAAAATTCACTATCACTGGTTGACCATCCCCCTCTTTGTTATGAAGCCTCAAAATCCTGATCAACAGAATTCAAACAGCCTCAACCAATAAAGAAGAAATGGTACATGCTATGACTCTTATTTACTATATACTCGGACTATTATAGCTATTTTTCATTTAGCATAACTAATGAGTATAACTGGTATAAGTCAGTGTAACTGATGGAGTAGCATAACTAATTAATGAAAACTGTGTAAATTTTACATATCCATACTCAGTGCTCATATAACTGGCTCACATAACTTTTTTCTATACATTCAGTGATGTTCCTATTTCATGAATCTGAGGTGCAATGCTGCAAACAAAATCAAATGCAGTTCAAAGTGTCTTCTTAAAAAGGAGTTGTTGAGGCAGGGCATGGTGGCTCACGCCTACAATCCCAGCACTTTGGGAGGCTGAAGTGGGCAGATCATGAGGTCAGGAGATCGAGACCATCCTAGCTAACACAGTGAAGCTAAAAATACAAAAAATTAGCCAGGGGTGGTGGCGCGTACCTGTAGTCCCAGCTACGCAGGAGGCTGAGGCAGGAGAATCGCTTGAACCCAGGAGGCAGAGGTTGTAGTGAGCTGAGATTACACCACTGAACTCCAGACTGGGCGACAGAGTGAGACAAAAAAAGAAGAAAAAAAAAAAAAAGAGTTGTTGGTCGGGCATGGTGGCTCACGCCTATAATCCCAGCAATTTGGGAGGCCAAGGTCAGCGGATCACGAGGTCAGGAGATCCAAGACCATCCTGGCCAACATGCTGAAATCCTGTCTCTACTAAAAATACAAAAATTAGTGCCATTGCACTCCAACCTAGTGACAGAATGAGACTGCCTCTCAAAAAAAACAAAAACAAAAATTAGCCAGGTGTGGTGGCGCACACCTATAATCCCAGCTACTTGGGAGGATGAGGCAGGAGAATTGCTTGAACCCAGGAGGTGGAAGTTGCAGTGAGCTGAGATCGTGCCACTGCACTCCAGTCTGGGCAAGAGAGTGAGACTCTGTCTCAAAAACAAAAACAAAAAACTGTACATACTTTAAGAGAATGAGAAGAATTTTTAAATTGTAAGAAATACCTAAAGCAAAAAGCACACAAAACCAACAGGCACCTTAAGGAATAGTGAGACATTTAGAGAAATGAATACGCAAAACAAATTTTTAACAAATCCACTAAACCCTCCCGAATAGGAACTGTAACCCGTAAGAAAAACCTACCTGATCTTCCAATATGATGGTTACAAACTAACAAGCTCTTTCTCACTGTCCATTGGCACATCTTGAGACCTCTTATTCTTTTGAAATGTTTCCCAACTTATATTGGATGCAAATAAACCAGGTGTGGTCCTCACAACAGTAATCCTGCTAGTCTCTACTGAGTTTCCATAGCAACATGCACAGCTGGAAATGGTAAAGAGGCTGTACTGGCTTCAGACAGGTTTTAAAAATTTCAGTACTCATTTAGTGAAATAATAATTATGTTCTCTCAGTTAAAAACAATGTTTTAAAAATTTTATCTTGGCTTGAAATGTTAAACAAAATAGAGCAAGGTATTTTCTGCTAGTCCAAAAGTGGCTTTCAGCCCGGCAGCAATAACTAATGTGTCTGTGAAAAGTTACAAAATGCCAATCACCGAGAATGATAACCATTCTTTGACTAAAGAAATATAAAATGTTAAGTGAATATTCCCTATAGGTTACCTAATGTAATAAGTAACATTCAGAGAGAGAGAGAAAAAGAGAGAAAACCAATATAAAGTCTAATTTAAACAGTAGTAAATAAAATTTTAAGTGAATATTCCCTGTGGGTCACCTAATGTAATAAGTAACATTGAGGAGAGAGAGAGAGAGAGAGAGACAACCAACATAAAGTCTAATTTAAACAGTAGTAAATGCTATGCATCTTCTCCTTAAATAAATTTAATATGACTGTTCCTTGATTTAATTAAAATTGTCAGGAGTTTTTATAATCGCAGCACTTTGGGAGGTCAAGGCAGGCAGATCACCTGCGGTCAGGAGTTCGAGACCAATGTGGCCAACATGGCGAAACTCATCTCTATCAAAATACAAAAATTAGCTGGACATGGTGGCGTGCATCTGTAATCCCAGCTACTCGGGAGGCTGAGGCAGCAGAAATGCTTGAGCCTGGGAGGCAGAGGTTGCAGTGAGCAGAGATCACGCCACTGCGCTCTAGCCTGGCGACAGAGCAATACTCCATCTCCCAAGAAAAAACAGAAATAAGAGTTTTCACAATGGTGATTCTTTTTGTAAATTTTTAATTTTTATTTTAGATTCAGAGGGTACATGTGCAGGTTTGTTACCTGGATATATTGCATGACACTGAGGTCTGGGCTTCTATTGAACCACAACCCAAACAGTGAATACAGTACCTGATCTGTAGTTTTTCAACCCTTGCTCCCCTTCCTCCTGACCGTTTTGGAGTCCCCAGTGTCTGTTGTTCCTATCTATACATCCGTGTGGTACCTACCCAATGTTTAGCTCTCACTTATAAGTGAGAACATGTAGTATTTTGGTTTCTGTTTCTGCAATAATTCGCTTAGGGTAATAGCCTTCAGCTATATCCATGTTGCTGCAAAGGACATGATTTTGTTTATGGTTGTGTAGTATTCCATGGTATCTGTGTACTACGCTTGCTTTATTCATCATTAATGGGCACCTTGGTTGATACAATGGCTTTGCTATTGTGAACAGTGCACAGTAGCTATTCTTAAAGGGCAGCACCTGGATCAGCATCATGAACACTATCTGGAAACTTATGAGAAATGCACATTCTTGGCCCCTACCCCACACCTACTGAATCAGAACCTCTGGAGGTGGGGGACCCAACAATGTGTGTTTTAATAAACCCCTAGAAGATTCTGAACCAATGACTTACAGTGTCAAACTTCAGAGAAGACAAATATGAAACAGAAAATGCAATGCTTTATGCCATTCTTTGGAACTAGTTGAGGAACAGTAGCAAAATAAAATGCAAAAAACTCAGTGAACTCTTGAATTGAGCCTGTTGGCTAATATCTCACTGTCTAAAAGATATGCAGAGATAAATAGCAGTTCAGCATGTCTATCATTCCGACACATGTAAAGCACCAAGGGAAAATCAAATGTCTGTTTACAAGGACAGGAGGGTCCCTGCATATAGAACATTCAATCCACTACCATTCATAATGTATTACTAATCACAGTCACTGTCCAATCACTGAGGTCTTTCCACACAGGATAGCAAACCTAACAATTTAGTCCTTTTAAGAGAATAATTTTTTTAACATAATATGTAAAGATGAGTATGAAGTTTGAACAATAAATTTTAACAATGCTTACTACTTGTAAGATTTTTTTAAAAAAGACATACAAGAATACAGTTCTTCTTTAATATCTAACCATAGTGCCTTCATATACTAGAAGATACACCTTTCATTTCATCCTTTAACCTCGGTACATCCAACCACAACTCCTTCCATATTTCTTTTCTTTCCATAATTCTAATGGGCAGCACTTCAAAGAAACAGCTAAGCTAGTGACATTAAAGTGACCAGAGACACACAGATTTAATGAAGAAAAGCCACTGGGTAAATCAAACATGCCATATGCTGTTAAAATTGATGAATTCAAGCAAACCGAAGTTTTCTGAAGCTCATAATTAAAAATAAATTGCTAAATGCCTACAGCATTACACCCGAAAAAAATGGACTTTTTAAATTATATTTTGAGTGAATCTGAAGACCAGCCACAATTTAAAAAAAACAAAATACAAACCATTCCAGGAAATTCAAAGGGAAGTGTTTGTTTACTTATTCCTAGGATTTATTTTGTAAGCTATTTTACGATAAAAAATTGATGAAATTTACTCAAAGGTCAGATTCCTGACTTTACATATGAGGAAGGAAACAAAAAATAATTATATTTAACTTGTTTTCTTCTGCTTGCTATAATCTTAAATGAGGAAATGCTTGTATCATAGATATATTTGTACTTAAATCTTCAAGGAACATTTTTAGTTAAAGAATAAATTCAAGTCTCGATTTCTAATTTTAATGTGTTTCCAGCATTTACTCTAGTCTTTTGGAAAAAGAAATGCAAAAGAAACAAATCCTAGAGTCCTCATTATTGTCTTATTCCGTATCAAAGGAACAATATGAAATAAACGGGAAATGGATTCACAGGCTCCTCATTCTTGCTCTTTGTTTGTTTGTTTTTGAGATGGAGTTTTGCTCTTGTTGCCCAGGCAATGGTGCGATCTTAACTCACTGCAACTTCCACCTCCCAGGTTCAAGCAGGTCTCCTGCCTCAGCCTCCCAAGTAGCTGGAATTACAGGTATGCACCACCACACCCTGCTAATTTTGTATTTTTTAAGTAGAGATGGGGTTTCGCCATGTTAGTCAGGCTGGTCTCAAACTCCTGACCTCAGTGATCCACTTACCTTGGCCTCCCAAATAATGCTGGGATTACAGGCGTGAGATACTGCGCCCGGCCTCTTGCCCTATTTGTTAAGCATTAGTGTTCCTTAGGGTCCATCCTCAGCCCACTTCTCATTATACCAGTGAATGCCAAAGTATTTTCTTCATGCCACTAGTGGGACAGAACAGATTCAAAATTGCTGCTACTGTTGATTGTGACATTTGACTGAGAACTACACAGTAGTCACTGGTTGCCATTCCAACTCTCCCCAGCTGAATAAGCAAAGACAAGGAAAGACTGAATGATTAATCCCATCCCTCTAGCTAGTGGCTTGCTCAAAAGCGAACTTCATTTCAAATTTTTCCTCAATTTTGGCCAGTGAAATCAAGGACAGAGCTCCTGAACCTTTCTGATACAGTATTACTTTTAATAGAGAACACTCTCTTTTCTCTGGACATTATTAACAAGGAAGCATATTTCCCTGGCTGCTGCTAGTAGTTATTTTGCAACCATGAGGGTAAAGCAAAACACAGAAGAGCAGAGTCCAAACACAGCCCAGTCCTATTGTCCTTGAGGCTTCCAGTTTCTCAATCACATTAGCCACGCAAACTCCTTTGTATTTAAGCCAGCTCCAATTGCCTGAAACTGAAAGCAAACTACCAACAACAAATATGTTAAATTATTAAGAGTTATTAATTTGGTGTTCATAGTTAGAGTTACGAGAGTTTACTAAGGATTAGTTCAGTGTTCTGGGAAGACATGTGGCTGCCACCTACTCTGCCGAAACTCTGCAAAACTCTTGTTGTATTTGCGCACATTATGAACAAGTTAGAATTTCCAAACTTTGGTCTGGTTATTAATGCACAATCATCATTAAATTAAGGTTTTTCATTTCAACCATTCTTTCCTGTCTTGCAACTTAGTTATAAGCATATTTGCACCAACATTTCTAGCCTGTAATTTTTTTAAAAATCAGCCTTCATATACAGCATATAAACATACATAGCATATTTTACCTTTCCAGCCTATAATTTTTTAAAAATCAGCCTTCATGATACAAGTTTTTAAAGTGCAAACAGTCCCCATATTTCACATTATGGTGCTTTGCATACAATTGGAAATATGCTGGATGGTTACGGGTATGATTCCACTTTTACATATACCTATGAACACACATATGAGCATAGGAAAAGGACTCGTAGGTTCACACTAAATGGTTAATATTTACTATATATGTTTCTATTTTTTGTTTCAATCTTTTTAATGGACACAGAGTTTTTGTAAATTCATTTTTATTAAAATAATTTTAGCTGCATTCTTTACTTTCCTAATATATTTGGTTAGGTCCCTAGAATCTGACCGAACACTTTTCCTTTACTACCCGAATCAGGGTAAACAAAGGAGTGCAATGCTGTGCAATCAGTTTTTATTATTTTATTACAAAGAACCTCTCAAAAGAAGTTTTTCTGCTTCATATAACGAAGAGCTAGGATGAACCAGTCAGAGCCCTAAAAATGGGTCCAACAGAGAAAATGGTAAGAAAGATTAAAAACAAATAAGAACGACTTTGGCAGGAATTACAATACTGATATTAAATCTAAGGATATGTTAACAATATGAGAAAGTTCTAAGTTTTGTGATGAAGATGAAATAGACAAATATGAATGAAGATTTTTCAAATACAAAGCTCAGGTTGCTTAGAAGTAACATAAAACTGGATTCTTTCTGACTATCTCTCCGTTTGGCCTGAGTTTAGGTCTCATTTTACCTGAATATAAAAAGGCTTAATGGATGAACTTCCAAAATGTGGCCCTTACTACTCTGAGTCTCCACCAATAATCTATTTCCTTCAGTAGGATAAATTCTTTGTCCAACTCATGACTTAACTGTACAGAAACTAAAAAAAAAAAAGTTTTCTACTTGTAATGTTTTTTAGACCAAATAAAAATTTTAAAGATTTTAAAATATTATAGCAGTTACTATACATGCTCCCTTCTGAATTAAAAACAGCAGCTCCATAACACATCTCTTCATAGACTCTTACTTTTTTTCCATGTTTAAAGTCACTCATCCTGCAATTACAACAAAAAATCTGCAATGACCCTAAGGGGATCCCTACTCTCCCTGGTACAGAAGAAGGCCTTCTATGGCCCATTCGCTTTACACTGGTTATGATAACACTAAGCAACCAATTTAGTAGGACATTAAGAGAAATCTGTTATTACAATTGTAGCCTCTGAATCATGTTCATTGCTCCACAAAAGTAATGGCAAAAATTTCTTTAAAATTTTTAAAAATATTTCAATAGCTTTGGGGGTACAAGTGGTTTTTGGTTACATGGATGAATAATATAGTGGTGAATTCTGAGATTTTAAAGCACCTGTCACCTGAATAGTGTATGTTGTAACCAATATGTAGTTTTTTATCTGGCACTCTCTTCCCACTTTTGAGTCTTCAAAGTCTATTTTATCACTGTATGCACTTGCATACTCATAGCTTAGCTCCCACTTATAAGTGAGAATATAAGGTATTTGCTTTTCCATTCCTGAGTTACTTCACTTAGAATAATGGCCTCCAGCTCCATCCAAGTTGCTGCAAAATACATTATTTTGTTCCTTTTTATGGCTGAGTAGTATTCCACAGTGTATACATACCACATTTTCTTTATCCACTCATTAGTCAATGGGCACTCAGGTTAGCTCCATTATCTCTGCAACTGTGAACTGGGCTGCAAAAAACATACATGTACAGGTGTCTTTTTCACATAATGACTTATTTTCCTTTGAATAGATACCCAGTAGTGAGAGTGCTGGATAGAATGGTATTTCTACTGTAAAAAAAAAAAAAAAGACAGAGTTGTGCTCCATCACCCAGGCTAGAGTACAGTGACGTGGTCTCAGCTCACTGCAACCTCCGCCTCCCAGGTTCAAGCGATTCTCCTGCCTCAGCCGCCTGAGTTGCTGGGATTATAGGCACCCTCTACCACACCCAGCTAATTTTTATATTTTTAATACAGATGGGGTTTCACCATGTTGACAAGGCTGGTCTCAAACTTGTGAGCTCAAGTGATCTGCCTGCCTCGGCCTCCCAAAGTGCTGGGATTACAGGTGTGAGCCACTGTGCCCAGCCTTCTACTGTTAGTTCTTTAAGGAATCTCCACACTATTTTTCATAAGCTTATGCTAATTTATATTACCACCAGCAGTGTCTAAGCCTTCCCCTTTTGCCACATCTGGCCATTCTTGTGGTAATAAAGTGGTATCTCATTGTGGTTTTAATTTGCATTTCCCTGATAATTCATGATGCCGAGCATTTCTTTATGTTTGTCAACCACTTGTATATCATCTTGTGAGAAACGTCTACTCATGTCGTTTGCTCACTTTTTGATGGAATTATTTGCGTTTTTTTTCCTGCTTATCTGTTTGAGCTCCTTGTTGATTCTAGATGCTAATCCTTTGTCAGATGTATAGTTTGCAAATATTTTCTCCCATTTTGTGGGTTGTTTCTGCTTACTCGGATGATTACTTCTTTTGCTGTGCAGAAGCTTTTTGATTCCATCAGGTCCGACTAATTTATGTTTTTGCTGCATTTGCTTCTGGGGTTTTAGTCGTGAATTCTTTGCGTAGGCCAATGTCCAGAAGAGTTTTTCCAAGGTTACCTTCTATTTCTGGTTTTGAGTCTTAGATTTAAGTCTTTGATCCATCTTGAGTTGGTTTTTACATAAGGTGAGAGATAAGAATCTAGTTTCATTCTTTCATTCTTCTTCTAGCCCATTTTCCCAGCATCATTTATGAAATAGGATGTCCTTTTCTAACTTATGTTTTTGTATGCTAAATTAAAGATCAGTTGGTTGTAAATATTTAGGTTTATTTCCGAGTTCTCTGTCCTGTTCCATTAGTCTACACACCTACTTTTATACCAGTACCATGCTGCTTTGGTAACTACAGCCTTGTAGTATAAGTGGAAATCCACTAATGTGATGCTTCCAGATTTATTCTCTTTGCTTACAATTACCTTTGGCTACCTGAGCTCTTTTTTGATTCCATATGAATTTTAGGATTTTTTCCTAATTCTTTGAAAAATGATGTTGGTATTTTGATAGGGATTGCATTGAATCTGTAGACTGGCACAATATCGATTCTTCCAACCTGTGAGCATGAGATGTGTTTCTATTTGTCTGTGTCATCTATGACTTCTTTCAGCAATGTTTTGTAGTTCTCCTTATAGAGTTCTTTTCACCTCCTTGGGTAAATATATTCCTAGGTATTTTATATTTTATTGTAGCTGTTGTAAAGGGGATTGAGTTCTTGATTTGATTCTTGGCTTCGTCACTGGTGTACAGCAGAGCCACTGATTTGTAAACATTGATTTTGTAACCTGAGACTTTATTGAATTTGTTTCTCAAATCTAGGAGTCTTCTGGGTTTTCTAGGCATACAATCGTGATAGTCTGACTTCCTTTATTCCAATTTGGATGCTGTTTATTTCTTTCTCTTGCCTGACTGCTCTGGCTAGGACTTCCAGGACTATGTTAAATAGAAGGGGTAAAAGTGGGCATCATTGTCTTCTTCTAGTTCTCAGGGGGAATGTTTTCAACTTTTTCTCATTCAGTACAATGTTGGCTGTGGGTCTGTCAGATATAGCTTTACTAATTTGAGGTAAGTTCTTTCTACACCTAATTTGTTGAGGGTTTTTATCATAAAGGGATGCTGGATTTTATCACATGCTTTTTCTTTGTCTATTGAGACGATCATATGGTTTTTGTTTTTAATTCTGTTTATGTGATATATCACTTTTATTGACTTGTGTATAAATCATCCTTGCATCCCTGGGATGAAACCCACTTGATCATGGCGGATTACCTTCTTTATGTCCTGCTGGATTCAGTTAGCTAGTATTTTGTTGAGGTTTTTTGAATCTATGTTTACCAGGGATATTGGTCTGTACTTTTCTTTTAAATTTTTATTTATTTACTTATTTGTTATTTCTTCTAGTTTTCTTTTTTTATGTCCTTTCCTGGTTTTGGTATCAGAGTGATACCGGCTTCATAGAAAGATTTAGGGAGGATTCCCTCTTTATCAATCTTTTGGAATAGTTTCAGTATGACTGGTACCAATTCTTATTTAATATCTGGTAGAATTCAGCTGTGAATCCATCTGGTCCTGGACTTTTTTTGTTGGCAAGTTTTGTTTTTGTTTTTAATTGATTCAATCTTGTTGCTTGTTGTCAGTCTGTTCAGGGTTTAACGATGGTGGAAATTTCTAAAACTTTGCTTGGTGCTCTGGACAGTAAACCTGGTGTTTAACAGCTAACAATAATATTCAAAGTAGAAAGTGCAGATAAAAATTCCAAGCATCGAGAAATGGTTTTCTATTATTAAAAACTGCATCAATAAGTAGCGTAAATTTTAGCTAAATCAAACCAAGATCCTATCTTGATTGGTACACTGGCACTTCTGTCATTTCTCCTTCTTACTTACATAATAGATTTCATAATAGAGATAAAAAATATGGTAAAAGAAAACCAAGTCAAAAAAGCATTATTTACTTTATCTATAAGAAGCCTCAACCGCTCTTGCCCCTGCCTCACCCAGTCTCAAAGCATTGAAACAAGGTAATATAAATATTTGTGTACACACACACATACACACTCTTTTCTAAAATGAAGCTGAAAGAAAACAAGTCAGACAGTACAACAGCCATGCCAGATCTCAGGAGCCTCAAGCCAGCAGCACTCCCACAGGGTAGCCAGAATTCATTTTGCTCACTAGGGAGAAAGGAGAGCACCTACAGTGTTGTTACTCAAATAATCTTTCCCTGCCTCAGACTGTTTAGGAGACTAAAAAGGGTTTTAAAATTCTCTTTGCTAAGCTTTAATATGCTAGTAAATAGTATTTTCATATTGGAAAACTTCAACAATATGCTAACATGCTACAAGAGAAAATGCTATACTTAATGTGAGAGAAGCACCTAGCACCTCCTCCCACTCTGAAAAATTAAAACCTTAAAAAATGTGTTTTTCCTTTATTATAGACTATCCCCCAGAATCTTCTTTTACTTAGAGAACATCAGCAACCAGACATTTTACCATACTATCTGGATCCCTTCTTACAAATATATCACTTGTTTAGTATAATAATAAAAAAAGAAATTAAAAAAATAAACAAATATATCACTTGTTTGTACTAAAATAATCCCAATACTAAGTGAAAAAAAAAGGTTACAGGCCATAAAAGAAAATAGAAGTGGAACAATTAATCATAACAAATAATCAGCTGTGCAAACCAACACTGAATCTTTCCCAGGATTCTTCCTTATCACTTCACAAAAAACAGCTTAAGCACTGTTGTCCCTATATTATTAGATTTAGAATCAAATCTAACATAAAAGGCAACCTTTATCTCTCCTAGTTCTTGCAAATAGCAAAGGATAAAAATCACAGAGTTTTAGAGCAGAGAGAAATGTTAGCAATGATCAACCCAATGCTTTCATTGTATAAATAAGGAAATGATGTGCAAGGTTGCATGATTTATTTAAGGACACTCTGAGTGAATCGCACAGCTGAAATTCAGACCCATTTTCTGATTCTTAGTCCAGATGAGTGTTCTTCACATTGACTCCTCTGCTTCAGAAATGCATATTTTCCAACAATTTTATAAAATAACTTTTTTTTTTTTCCGACAGGGTCTGGCTCTATAGTCCAATTCTAATTCACTGCAGCCTTGTACTCCTGGGCTCAAGAAATCCTCCTGCCTCAGCTTCCCCAGTAGCTGGGATTACAGGCATGTCCCAACCATGTCCAGCTGGTTTTAAAATTTTTCGTTTGTAGTGATGAGGTCTGGCTATGTTTATTAGCCTAGTTTTGAACTTTTGGCCTCAAGTGAAACTCCCGCCTTCACCTCTGTGTTGGGATTATAGACATAAGCCCCTGCTCCTGGCCAAAAGGACTTTTAAAAAAGTCACCAACATTATACCAATCTTTTAAAGTATACTGATCATGAGCAACTATTCCCAAAAATAATTTCATAAAATGTTCACACATTCATTCACTCAACAAATAATTCCAGTCTTGGTCTGAATGTCACCTCCTCAGAGAGACTCTTCTAAGTCACTATCAAATCATCTGATTTTATTTTCTCTGTGTACTTCTCCTAAGTGTAAACCCTGTTCACTTGTCTGGTTTCTGTTTAATCTCCACTAGAAGGTAAGCTTGCTGAACACAGGCACCTTATTAGTCATGTTCAGTACAGCAAACTTAGTGTGTGGTAGAATCTGACAGGCATTCAGAAATATTTTTTGAATGAATGAATGATACCTAGAAAGTCGATAAGTATTACATCAGGGATGTTAGACTTAAAACTTGAAAGAAATTATTTCCAAACAAGAAGTATGTGCTCAGAGCACTCCTTTATTGATTTTGAATAAAGGCAGCTCATCCAGCAAAATGCTACTACAAGTATACTCCCCCTCATAGACTATCTGAAAGTCAATAGTTTAAAAAAACAAAAGTAAAAACATGGTCTAGCCAAATACTCCTTTTTAAAAGTCAGGCCCATTAAGTAACCAAGAACAGCTTTTGGTTTGTGATGTTCTTGGCCATTTAAAGAGCACCAAGTTCTATTTTATTTTTGTTTATAATGTTTTCCCCAAGATTAGCACAGGTTCTTTCAAATAATAAATTTAGAACTATCTTCTATTTAATAAATGTGAAATCTGAGAACATTTTAAATGGAAATTCTAGATCCAAACGATAACTCAACATAAACAATTAGGATCTTGTGAGAGCACAGTGTCAGTTAATATCTAAATTAAAATTTGCTCAGCAGCCTATAAGTAGACACAAATCATTGTTTTGTTGTTGTTGCTGTTGTTCACACAGGGTCTTACTCTGTTGCCCAAGCTGGAGTGCAGTGGCCTGATAACAGCTCACAGCAACCTCAAACTCCTGGGCTCAAGTACTCCTCCTGCCTCAGCCTCCTGAGTAGCTGGAACGACAGGCACAGGCCACAGTACCTGGTTAATTTTTAAATTTTTTTTTGTAGAGATGGGGCCTCATTATGTTGCCTGGGCTGGATTCAAACTCCTGGGCTCACACACTCAGCCAACATAAATTTTTAAGAAACCTAGCCACTCCAAATCAGATCCGAGAGACACTGAATCTGATAACTCTGAAAAATAAGACTAACCACGTCAGGAATCCTGTTGAGATTCCAGCTTCTCTTTGAAAATTTCTGAATATGAAGTCGATTCCACTGTCTGTCACAATGAAATAAGAAACATGTTATTTCAGGAAAACTGATGACTCATGTATCAGTTAGCTAAGCATTTACTATGCACCAAGGTCATAAAATAATTGTAGTTTACTTAGATTTACCCACATGCTACCAATTTATCTGCTCATTATTCCCGCTTGCATTTCAGTCTTTCCTTTTGAGTTCAATTTCCTTCTCTCTTAAGTACATATTTTAAAAGCATTATAATGGTAGCCAACTCAGTTTTTATTTGTCCAAAAAGTTATTTCATCTTTACTCTTAAAGTTCAAATTTAAGGTTGGCAGTTATCTTTTCTCAGTATAATTTGACTGTCTTTAGGCTTCACTATTGAGTAGTTAAATGTGGCTCTTTTATGATCAATCATCTATTTTTTCTACTTTCTATTAAGATATTCTCTTTATATCTGATTTTCTGCAATTTCATGATAATGTGTCTAGGTATAGAATTTTTACTTATCCCGCTTGGAGTTTCATTGTGTTTCCTAAAGCTGAGAATTCATGCTTTGTATCAAATCTCAGCCAGTATGTATTTAAATTGATAGCAGCTAAGAACTATCCCTATTTTCTCTCTAACTCCAATTAGATTCATTTTGAACCTCATTCTATTCTCTGTATCTCTGAACTTCTCTTATACATTTTTCATCTCAGAGAAAAGAGACTCAGAAAAAAACAGAGCAGTACTACATATGTTAATTTCCTAAATCATTCTTCAAAACATATCTAATCAATTACTAAACTTATCTATTAAGTTTCTAAATTTCAATGACTTTTTTTTCCCCTTTGTTGGTTGTTTTGCTCCAACTTTCTGATGGTATCTTGTTTTTTTCCCTAGGTCATTTTCTTGTCATTTTGGGTTACAGGCTAGTAACTGGAAAACTTTAATCTGGAAGAATCTGTGAAGCTTGTGTTGAAAGCACATTCCTTCAGAAAGGCCATGTATTTGCCTCTGCTCCACTTGAGGCACTTCTAGCTCAGGATCATTTTAATTTCTTGTCTTTGGGTTTCCCCCGACCACACAAGTAGACAAATTCAAATAGCAAACTTGTATTTTAAAAGGGTTATGCTGCCAATTTTCAGAGATGACTTCTATTTGGATCTAAGGCTAAGACCTTCATCACTGTACTTTGCTGGTGGGTGGATTTTTTCCCCCCAGCCTACCCCTTTGCTAAGAGTTTAAAGTCTTTAAGAGTTATAACTCTATACAGGAATCCTCAGCTCCATTTCCCCCACTCTGAAAAATCCAGTCTTTTCTCAAGAAGATCCAATGTAACACAAAGATCTGAGTGTGGTTTGAACAAAGGCCCTTACTTAGGGCAGCCCCGGCACTAGCTTGATAAACACTCATTTTCCTCTTCAGTGACCCTGGGGAAATCCCTCACATCCTTGAGCTTGCAGGGAAAACATGTAAAGGAATGTTACAGACATCTGTAGATATTTCACATAATTTTTCAGGTTATCTAATCCATTATCTTGCCAGAAATCTCAGAAAATAACCTTTAAAACAATAATTTCAATCTTCAAAAGCAAGCTTTAAACCAGTATCGTTTGCCCCTTCTGTGTTTCCATAGCACTACACAAAATAAGTATGTACTTATTTTACTCTACCTTGTCACTGGGGTTTACTTGTCTATTTCTTTGTCCTGATTTTAACAGACATCTCTAGTGCTCCACACTATAAGGCAATGCATAAACAATAACTTACTACCTCAGTGATTCCTGCTTTGGCTACAACGGGAAAATAAGAATTAGCAGACTGCTTAGCTTCGCTGTAATTTTGAAGATAAGAATCAAGGGGAGTGGCATGGTTTTCACTATGGTCTCTATTTATAAGAGAATAAAGGCTACCAGAGGTTTTGATGAAGGCTGTAAACAGGAGAGTAGGAATGGAAACTTACTGGTTGATCCTGTACCACATGTGACAGTAACTCAGTAGCAATGAGGATAGACTTAATGTGTTTTAGAGACAAAACTGACAGGTATCTTATTTGACATGAAGGATGACAGAGTGACTCTAAGGTTAAAGAGAATGAACTACAGCAAAGAGATCAAAGTTACAAGAAGTTAATATTAATAAATAACTATTTAAAGATTGGCACGTATATTAAAAGGCTGAATGAAACTGACTGTATCACCCCCCAGTGAAAAATTTTTCATTTTACTTCATTTGATGAGTACCAGGAAGTCCAATTGTTGCAATGTATCCAGGATCTCTATTATTTGGCCATAATTTTCTATTCCAGCCACACTTTTCATATTTCTTTACCTTCTCTCATCCAGTCAAATGAAATTATTCATTTATTAATGATTTTCTACAACTGCTCAAACTCTTCTCTCCTTTCTTCCCTGTGTTCCTGCAGTCGGCAACCCCTATAAATATTCAGATTCTACCTTATCCTTCAAGTTCTAGCTCAACTGCCACTTCTTCCATGAAGCTTACCCATAACAACCTTCTTAAGAAGAGTATCTGCCCTAATTCAACTCTGCAGCTTCCCAAAAACCCACTGCAGAGATTTGCACAAAGAAGAAACTAAAGAGCAACTGATAAATGAGCACTAGCCCAGGACAGCAGAGAAGAAATTTAATTCTTATAAGGGGAACTGGGCTTGAACTTGGATATCCCTTCTAAGTCTAAGGTTTTGTGATTCTCTAAAACCTTTACTAAAAATAGTCTTGAGATACATCTAAAGTACATATTGCCATTTTTTTTAATGTGGTAAACACTTACTGAACACTTCCATGTACCAGATACCGTGCTAAGTAGGCTTAAATGTGATTCCCTTTTAATCCTAACAAAACTCTATAAAGCAGTCATTCTTTATTTTACAGATGAGAAAAGGAAATTCAGGCAGATTGTCCTAATATAAATGCTATACAAGTGGCAGAATGAAGGCATAAACTTCATCTTTTAACTTAGCCTATTGCTCTTGTACTGACATCACAGCTGCTAAGTTATTTTGAATGTAATTTCCACATGTAAGTAAACAAAGAAAAATATGTTGACAATATTATGAACACGAATGAATCAAGTATAGACAGCAAATAACGACAAGTTATTCTGCTATACTTGCAACAAAACATTTTTTAGCAAAGCAAAACAATTCTACTGAGAAGGTTCAATTCAATTCAACAAACATTTCTGTGAAAGGCACTAACAGGATTCTAAATGAAAACAGATAGGGATAATATGAAAGTAGAAGGTCTACTACTGTATGTATGAGAGTTCACAGTGCCATGAAGGAAGACTTCACAAGACTAGAATCAAGTTATTCCCCATTTTTCATTAAAAAGTCCCTTTGAAGAGGAAAAATATAATCTAATATTGACATAAAAGTCACAAAATGTTGACACTGCCTATATTAAAATGTATCGAATCATAGTTACACCAGTATCTATATTTTTTTAAAGTTTCTTGGAGCATTCACAATGGGAAAAGCAAAGTGAATACAGTAGAATATTTTCAAATAACTAAAAAATAAACTAGAAATAGATTTTAGGTCTTGATCGTTATTATTCTGTCAGGTAGCAATGGAAAGAGTGCAATATACAGCCTAAGTTCAGCATAACAATGTAATTGAAGATGGTAAGCTCTTACTTCATAAAAAACCAGGACAATAGGAGATGCAGCAAGGTCTATCAGAGAGGAAAACAGTGGAAGCCAGAGCGCTGGCTTTCCACTGTCATCCTACTACCAGGAACCTTTGTGATTTTAAATAAGTGACCCATCTGTGAAATGAAAGACTTGGTGTAAATACTGTCTATGGACTTTTTCAGATTAGCAACATCCAAACAATTATCAATAAATAACAAAAAAAAATTTATTACCATTTGGACATTAGTTTTAACACATATACTATTTAAGAGCAGATAGAAAGTTGAATCATTAAAGAAATAAGAAGGAAGAAAAATTGTTCTGATGCCATAAATACAGAATAGGATAGTTAGAGGGTAAATTGCTTCGGTCAAAATCCCTAAAAGCAGTCAAAAATAAATATTAAAGAATATAGCTTGAACTTACTCAGCCTTCTCTAACTTTACAATTCTACACAAACCGAATACCAAGCTAGTTAAATTCAAAGTATTTACTATTTGTTTTATGCAGGGATAAGGAATAAAATTAACCACTTAGGCTGTTATTATTATTTATTAAATGACAGTGAGGATCCTCTCCTTTATGACATTTCTAGCAATGATAGCAAGGAATGTCTAATGGAAAACACAGTAGACTACTTGAAACTTTTAATCAGTACAAACTACAGAAAATAGCAAATTCTCGTCTTCTATCACATGTTAACACCAGGCATTTGAACACCATTCTTGTGTCCAACTTCTCAAACACAATAGAAAGACAGAGGACCCTAAAACATCCCTACCTACAAAGTGCAGAGAGAGTCTAGTCTCATGTCACCAAACGAGAAATCAACTATTTCGGAATCTTCACTAACTTTCATATTGCTGTGATTTCTTAATGAATAATCACCAATATACACGATTCTGATCTTCTTATCCTAGTCATTTATCTATCTATCCAACCATCCATTCATTCCAACAAATATTTATTGGATTCCAATCATGTTATGTATAACATCAACATCCTCAGATCTAGCTCAGGGATCAGCAAATGTTTTCTGTGAAGTAAATTATACATAGTAAATGTTTTAGGCTTTGTGAACCCATGTTCTCTGTCCCATACTCTTCTTCATTTTTTTTTTTTTTTTTTGGATATATTCTTAAAGCTCAGGGGTCTTAAAAAAACAGGCCATAGTTTGGACTTAGCCAAGTATCAATGACTTAATGGATGCTCAAATATTTTTAAATAAACTTTAAGTTGGTAAGATTTAGTTCTTGCCCTCAAAAAAGGGTCACAATGTAGCAGAGAAAGAAACAAGTAAAAGAGAAGTTCAATACCAATAAGGTGTCCTATGAGTGAGGTACGCACAAGACAGTAATAGGTTAATGTTCAGTAAGTGTTAGCATGTAACAAGCACAATTATTCTAAGTGTTAGACATACATTAATTTACTCCCACAAGAACAACCCTATGAGGTTCTTTTATAACTCCCATTTTACATACGAGAAAAACAGGGACAGAGATATTTAGTAAATTGCCCAAGAAGATGTAATCAGCAGAGTGGAGCTAAAGTTTTAACCTGGACAGTCAGCCTCAGGAGCAAGCTCTGCATTTAACCCCATTTGCTAGGAAGCTAATGGGGCAGGAGAAGAGGCACAATATCTAAACCCTACAGGAAAGTCAGGGGCAGGCTTCCCTGAGAAGTAGAAACAAGTGAAACCAATGATATGAGAGTAGAAAATGTACAGAAAAAGTAGAACATGGGAAGAAAAAGAGGTGTGATAGAGATAAATCCAGGAAACACCAATGATAAGACAGAGTGAAAAGAAGAGGTGAAGAAGTGACAGGAGAAGAGGTTGGAAAGATAGACAAGGACCACATTATGAAGGTCCTCATATTGATGGTTCAACTTCAACTTAAACTAACTTAAAGTTAGTCCTTAAAGCTGTGTGGATTTAAGAGTTTTAAGCAAGACTGATGTAACAGAAATTTTAAAAATGGTTTTTGTTTACTTGAGTAACAATATGAATATAGATTTGAGGGGGTAAGTATGAAAATAGTGAGGGGCTAGCCCATGAACCCCAGGCAAGAGTAGGAGCTAGAATTAAAGTAGTAGCCATGAGGATGGAAAAGAACTGGGTATGAACAATATTAAGAAGGAAGCCTTGGTACTAAGTAATATGTGCAACTGAGTGAAGGAGATGAGCAGGAAAATACCAGTACAGGAGAAAGTGTGGCCTGAAGGGAGAAGAATGAGTTTGGATATGTTTAATGTGATGTGCCTAAGGGAGAAGTTCAACTGACAGCAGAATTTACAAGTCAGGAATAAAAAGGAAGGGTCTCTACTGTTAAATCAAGTTTAGCCTAAAGCTGCCTCCTTACATATTTTAAGTTTGGCCTAAAGGTTTTTCTGTACATGGTGAACTATAACAAGTGGAGGTGCAACCAGACCGTAGCCTACACCTACGTCAATCACTGAGTTTTGGCCAATCAAATGCAGCCAACTGTTTGAGCCGTGTTCAAATGAGGCAAATGCAGAGCTGTAACCAATCCAGCTGTTTCTGTACCTCACTCCTGTTTTCTATATGCCACTTTCCTTTTTCTGTCCGTAAATCTTCTTCCACCATGTGGCTGCACCGGAGTGTTTGAGCCTACTCTGGGTGTGAAGGCTGCTCAATTCGCAAATCATTAGTTGCTCAATTAAATTCCTTTAAATTTAATTCAGCCGAGGCTTTTCTTTTATTACTATCTTCTTGCGAATCAAGTATTCCTCAACACACTGTCTCACTCCAGAATTATTCTCAGATGTTAGGCAACCTTCATTTCACTTTTCAATTGTTTTCTTTAAAGAGAATAGGTGTGATAGAGGTAACTGGGTAACAGTTAAAAAAATATTACATCCCCACAGGAAGAGGGTGGAATGTTTAGTCTTCATTTGTGACTGGCTCAAATAAACAGATGTAAATTATACATCTGTTTAAATAAAAATATTTAGAGAGAATAAGACTCTTTAAATATTTTATAGAGTTTGGCTCTTTCGTCAACACCCAAATACATGATGTACATTTTAAGTTAAGACTGGTCTACAAATGGACCTTTGGAGAACTGTGTAACTTATATCTGTTCATTTGAGCCAGTCACAAATGAAGACTAAACATTCCACCCTCTTCCTATGGGGATGTAATCTTAAAGCATTTAAGATACTTAGCTCTGATGGACAGGGGGCAGGCAGGACATGACACTATTTATATGAATGACTTTGAAAATATGATTTACATTCGTGTTACCAGGCACTTTAAAAGCACTAAATAGATGTGAGTCCTGGGTATTCCTACTTTATTGTTACAACACAGCATAGTAACAAACATACGGACACTTAATAAATGCCTTTGGCATGAGGACATCTAAGCTGATAATTTAGCACAATTATTATAATTTCAGGTAGAGGGTTGGAAAGAAGGAAAATCTTACTTTTTATGCTTAGTTAGGACTTAAAAAAAAGATGAGACTATTCAAAGATCATGCAAAGGAAGCTACCTCAGTGAAAAGGGAAGAAAAGTCAAAGGTTCACAAAAGCCTAAATCAAAATTATTTCAAAACCAAGGAAAGCAAAATTGATTTTTAACACACCCTGACACAAAGTAAGGGCCATGTAAAAGCCCAATGTTGACTATCATTTTAAGGGTGACTGTCATAATACTGTTCATACCTTTAAGTAATTCTGGCTGACACGGATACAGAATGACTGACCATAGAAATTGTTTTACTGAGAGCCTAACATGTTCACTAGTGGGAAGTGTTCAGTTATTTTTCCACATTCTCCAAATGAATAGACTAGCTATAAAGACTAAAAGTCTGGGGAAAAAAAACCACCACCCTAAATGACAATAGTGATAAAATCTCTAACAAAGAAAAAAAAAAATCAAGCTCAAACACCAAGCATATTTGCTACATATCATGTGTTCTTTTATTTTCACAAGATCAGGAGAGGAAAACTATTATTTCTGATATCACACATTTACAATATGGTTTTAAATACAAATCATTTTGTCAAGTCAGAGTTTTCTTACTATGTTTCCAAACATACTTTCCATGAATCACCATTTTTTTCTCAATCTAGACAAGTAAACCTGCTCACTAACGCTTCCACTTAGTTCCATCCATCAACTGTCCCTACCCAACTCCCATCAATATTTATTCCCTCTGGAATATCTGGGTTTTTTTGACACAGAGTCTCCCTCTGTCACCCAGGCTGGAGTGCAGTAGTGCAATCCTGGCTCACTGCAATCTCTGCCTCCCAGGTTCAAGGGATTCTCCTGCCTCAGCCTCCCAAGTAGCTGGGATTACAAGCATGCACCACCACACCCAGCTAATTTATATATATAAATCTATAAACTTAAATTTATAAATATCAATATATATAATTTTTTTTTCTTTGAAGTAGAGATGGGGTTTTGCTATGTTGCCCAGGCTGGTCTCAAACTCCTGACCTCAGGTGATCCAGCTGTCTCAGCCTCCCAAAGTGCTGGGATTACAGACGTGAGCCACCACGCCCAACCCGCTCTGGAACATTTAAGCTGCAGTTCCCCTCTACCAAGAATCACATTTTTCCTCTAAGTCATGGTTCTCATCTTTAAAGTATTCCTCAAGCTCATATAACTAAATTATCAAGGATTTCTGTATTTATCTGGGTTGCAAGGGTAGGTAACACATTATTCTCTCAACTCTGTTATATATTCTGCCATGGGGGGGACACATCAATAAGAAAAATGGTTCTTTTTCATAAACTTCCATCTGATAACTTCTAAGAGCTCTTGTCTGCATCATAGGGCAGAGGTCAGTTGCACTGCTTTACAAAACAAAGGACTGAATTTCTTAATCCACGTTAAACGTTTTTTACTCATGTTTGCTATAATCAGTTAACAACACTTGTTACTACTACCCACGAATGTACATATTCTACACATAATGTGTGTTCATTTAACATGGTCAGTCTTATGCTATAAGTACTGTGTACCACTATAATCAGGGTGGAACAGAAGGAAACAGAAGAACATGGAGACACCAATCCTTTTCCAATAGCATTTGAATACCTTTAACATGTGTAATTATGTATTCCCTTTAATTTACCTAACTAATTACAATCAAATGAAAAAATATCTTTCAAATAATCATTTTATTTGCAAAGTGCTTTAAAGAATCATACAACTATGTACCCATGTGAAATAGAGGTCTTGAAAACCAAATTTAAAATTAATTCTATTAAGATAGAAGTTTATTAAATTACATTAAAATAGACAAATGAAGGGGGATAGCCAATTAAAGTTTGCAAAATGTCTGGCGTATTGTAACCACTGAAACAAATGCTGAAACGTGAGCTAAATCAACGTATTTTTTTAAGAAGACTTGTCACGACAGGTAAACATAAAGCTCCCAGACAATCTGAACAAATTCAATTCCAGCTCACGAATTGGCTGACTTTACCTGACCTTTAGCTCCTAAACTGTGTCGAATGATAAAGGTAACATTACCTTCATCGTTGAAGCCTAATCAGATTATGCTAGGCCCTAAAATTTCCTGAAAGTAAAATTTATGGACCAGTGACAAATATCCTAGATCTAGAGAAAGGACAAACTCCAGTTATTTAACTACCATCTACGAAATCCCTATCACGTGCCAGGTGCTGGAGATACAGCAGTGAGTAAAGCAAAGTTCCATCCCTCTTGGGAGTTTTCAGTCTCATAACAGAGATATATAATAACAGATTAGGATAAATGCTATAAGCAAAAGAACACAATCTACAAGACCATATATCAACAATCAGTTTTCCTATGGAAACAGTCTTTGTGTTGAGAGGTGAAGAATGAAATGGAGACTGACTAAGCAGAGAAGTAAAAGGTCAGAGCATGGTACCTGTGAGAATCTGAACAAAAGTCTCAGTGGCTCAAGTGCAGACAGGAAGAATAAGAGGGGAGAGTTAGGCCTGGGGAACGTTAGTCTTTATCCTAAGAGTAGTAGGAAATAATGTTACGGAGGAGAATGACATGACTGGATTTGTGTTTTCATAGATACCGTACCCTAGCTTCAGTGTACAGAACAAATTTAGCAAGGGCTACTATTGTGCTGAAAGGCAGAGATGATGCTACTCAGACTAAGACAGCAGAGAATACGGATTTGAGAGTTATTAAAGGACGTCAATTAGACAGGCCTTGGTATAATAAGAATTTGGGAAGTGAGGGAAAGGGGACATTGGGAATTACTCTTAAGTCTTTAACTTGGAAAACTGGAATAAATAAGGTGATGCTATTCACTGTCATGTGGGACACTAGAGGATGGCATGCAGCATCAGCAAGCAGTAACTGAGGCCATTGGGATAGATACATTTGGTAGGTTGTAGAATTAAATAAATAGAAGTCTAGGACTGAGCTTTCACAAACTCGGATATCTACGGACAACAAAAGTGGCCAGGGTGAGGTGGCTCCTGCCTGTAATCCGAGGCTTTGGGAGACTGAGGTAGAAGGATCGTTTGAGGTCAGGAGTTCAAAACTGTCCTAGGGGATTTTTTTTTTTAATTAGCCAGGTGTGGTTGGCAGGTAAAAATGGAGTTCCCAGACATTCTGAATAAATTCAATTCCAGCTCAGGAATTGGCTGGTTTTACCTGACCTTTAATTCCTAAACTGTGTCAAATGAAGTTACTTAGGATGCTGAGGCAGGTAGATCACTTAAGCCCAGGAGTCTGAGGCTGCAGTGAGCTATGATCGTGCCACTGCACTCCAGCCTAGGCAGCAGAGCGAGATCCCAACTCTTAAACAAAAACCCAAATAGAAAGAGGAGTAGGAGAGAGAGAGAGGAAAACAAGAGAGCATGACCTTAGAGCTTCCAGGGAGGAAAAGGTTTTAAGAAAGAGTCAGTGGTTAAGAGTGTCAAACACTGCTGAGAGGTCAAATAAGAACTGGTCTGAAAGAACTCCCATTGGATTTCAGGACCTGAAGGTCACTGATGAACTTAAGAATACTTCCCAGAACAGTGAATTATTCCACGGCTTAGATGGCAGTAGAATGCAACAAGAGCACATTCTACTCACTATTAAACTCCTTGTTTTCCTTTTTTTAATCCGGCCCATCCTCTCTTGCTCTGCACTCTCTCCTGACTTCAATATGGCTCTCTTTCTCATGTTTTTCGTTCTATCTACTCATTTCTTTCTTTTCCATACTTACTGATTTTCTCCTTTGCCTTTCCCACCCTCATTTTATGACAATATGGAACCGAAACTACTTCATTTTTTATTGAATACTTCCATTCTTGCTGTTCTTCATTTTAACACTTTATACTTCAGAATGGGTGGGGACAGTGGTGGTGCTGGCAAAATTTAATTGCTTTTACTTAGATGAAAACTTTAGAATAACTTATCTCAAAGAGTAGGTCAATGATTTGAACAGGAAATAATGCCCTAAAAAATCAAATTCTTCTTCTATAAGAATATAGTCCCCTCTTATCTTTGGGGGACACATTCCAAGACCCCCAAATGAAACTGGGGCTAGTACTGAACCCTAAATAACATGTTTTTCCTATATATACATACCTACGATTAAGTTTAATTTATAAATTAGACATAGTAGGATTAACAATAATAATAATAAAATAGAAGTTGTAATACTATGTCAGCATCACTACTCTTGCACCTTGGGGCCACTATAAGCAAAATAAGGGTTACCTGAACATAGCACTGCAATACAACGATCAGCCAATCTCATAACCTAGGCAGCTACTGAATGACTGACAGACAGGTAGTGTACACAGCGTGGGATATACTGAACAAAGGAATGATTCACATCCCCAGCAGGACAGAGTGGGACGCCATGAGTTTCATCTCACTACTAGGAACAACATGCAACTTAAAACTTGTAAATTATTTCTGGGATTTTCCATTTAATAATTTTGGATAGCAGTTGACTGTGGGAAACTGAAACCACAGAAAGAGAAACAGCAGATAAAGGGGGACTACTGTTGTCTTCTAGTAAAAGCTAAATATTTTGCTCTTAGATCACTAACTGCTGGATATAATGTGGCACAAACCACCATCTCTATAATAAAATCTTAAAGTTATGAAATAAGACTCATCTAAAGGACCTTCTCTTGAACACTTCCAGGGCACAAAGATATTCTTATACAGAAACTCGGAATGGAAAACAGCTAAGACATAAGTGATGTTTCACAGAATCATCAATCAGTCTTTATTAGGATATAGCAGTCTTCCATGTATCACTTAACCAGTCATTATTCTTACCCCACCTTTTTGGATGGGGGCTGGCAGAATTCAAAACTTACCATTACTAAGACAGGGTGCTGTAAGCACAGTACTTTAGGATGTCTTTTTCCTTGCCCTAAACCTTCAGAGCTCTGCTGGGTGACTCAAATGTAAAGATCCTATAATGTTGCCTGTGTGCTCAAGCAAACACTAACATTTTAAAAAGCAGGAATGGAAAATCTGAACAGTCGAATTAGAAACAGTATTTAGCCCCATCTTCAATTTCAGAAAGAACAAGTAGAGATGTCAGGGCCATTGTGGCCTACTATAGTCATACTGAAGAGTGCTTATTGTATTTGGCAATGTGAAGGACATGAGAGATTGGGGGAGCGGCCAGGGCAGAATAATATGGTTTGGATTTGTGTCTCCACCCAAATCTCATGTCACTTAAAGTTTTAATACAGCTTTTAAGTAAGCCAAAAAATAAATGTCTTCTGTAAGAACACGCTATTGTTCTCATCCTAGTTCTACTATCAATAATTATTACAGCTGGGCACAGTGGCTCACACCTGTAATCCCAGCACTTTGGGAGGGTGAGGTGAGAGGATCACTTGACCCAGGAGTTCAAGAACACTCTGCGCAACACACTGGGACTCCATCACTATAAAGAAAACAAAAATAAAAGCCAGACATGATGGTGTGAGTCTGTAGTCTCAGCTACTGGGAGAAGGCTAAGGTGGAAAGACTGTTTGAACCCAGGAGGTCAAGGGTGCAGTGAGCTGTGATCACGCACTCCTGCCTGTAGTGAGACCGACTCAATTTTCTTAAAATTACATTCATTTGACTAAGATTAGCCCCAGAGCTCATCAGTTGCAATTCATCCACTGCAAATCTCAGGACTAAAAGCAGCATGTTTCAGAAGAGTATTTTTCTAAAAGACAATGAAAAAGGTGGAAAACATGAAAGAGCTGTAAAGGAAAATGAGAGGGTTGTCAAGATTCTTGGATGGAAATACTGTCATTAATGAAAGGCAACAAGAGTTTTTGCAAGAACTGGATTTATAAGAGAGCATAACTTCAATTCATGGTTTGTCCAGAAAACTGAATTTGACAACCAAACTACTTCAACTCCCAACCCTTTGGAAACACAGTGAGTCTACAAAGAAGACTCGCTACTAATCAAAGAAGTCTACTAATCAGCAAAGACATTAACTATGTTAAAATTCAGATTAATTTTGGTCTACATTTACTAAGGCAAAATATAGACCAAACACATAGCAAATTCATATAAAAACAAGGACAATAAAATAAAATAAATAGGTAACTACCTACTTAAAATGAAACCTGCCTCATAGACCCACATATCCTATAGAAATTTATCAGAAATGGTAAATTCCAGGCAATACGGAAAAGACCTAGAAGGAAAGAAGAGGAAAGGAAGATATTAGGAAAAGGAATTAACTGAAATATCCCAGTGGATTTCTGTTTCCAGTTTTATAGTCAGATTCTTCATAGTTTCTTTCTCTACTCAGACATAATAAAACTCCTTAAACTTTACCTAAAGCAACAGAGTGAGAAGCAATGGATTAACAGCAAAATATTACATGCTTGAGATCAGAGCTTTAATAACTAAGGGAAAGAATGGGTACATACATAAAAAGTAGTCAAAAAGTTCTGCACAAACTTTTTAATGTGAGTAAAGAAACATACACAAAAAAGAAAATATCAACCTTATTACTCTGCAAATATCATAAAGAATAAGAAAACCTAGTTGGGGAAAATCACAGTTTCAGTTAGTAACTGGTGGTCATTCAGAATAAATCAAGAGTTTGCTCTACAATTACTGTCCTTGTTTTTTAACATAGAGATTAATTATGAACAACATGCTCCTGGTTCAGGCTCAATTATTCAGGAAGAAAAGGAAGAAAATAAAAACACATTTATTTTAAACTATGGATTTTATATCTTTGTCAAACTCTAATTTCTTTCACTCTTACATTTTGAAATCCCTTATTTTTCTATCTTAAGCATGTGAAGCTGATAGAAGGAAAAGACCACACGCTCAAGTTCTTGTCCATACATTACTCATAACATGATTATCCTAGCTTTTCATATAGAAGCCTGTGAGAGCTCTATATGAAAGTTACCTTCCCAACAACTGCCACTTCTACCAGGTATAATAGGGGAGGCATTAAAGGTACTGGCCTGAGGCCAAGAGAAAAAAAATTCAATGCGGCTAACTGGGCTCCAGATACCTCTTGGGCTGCTGCTACAGATGGGATAAGCTGTAAGCCTTGGCAGCTTCCATGTGGTATTAAGCCTGCGGGGTGCACAGAGGGCAAGAGTTGAGGCTTGGAAACCCCTGCCTAAATTTCAGAGGATGTATGGAAACACCTGGATGTCCAGGCAGGAGTCTGCTGCAGGAACAGAGCTCTCATGCAGAACCTCTATTAGGGCAGTGGGGGAGGGAAATGTGGGGTTGGAGCCCCCCACACAGAGTCCCCACTGGGGCAGTGCCTACTGGAGCTGTGACAAGAGGGCCACCGTCCTCCAGACCCCAGAATGGTAGATACACTGACAGCTTGCTCTGTGTGCCTGGAAAAGCCACAAGCACTCAACGCCAGCCGGTAAAAGTAGCCAAGGGGGCTGTACCCTGTAGAGCCACAGGGGCAGAGATGCCCAAGGCCCTGGGAGCTTACCCCTTGCATCAGTGCTGCCTGGATGTGAGACATAGAGTCAAAAAAGATTATTTCAGAGCTTTAAGATTTATGACTGCCCTGCTGAGTTTTGGACTTGCGTGGGGCCTGTAGCCCCTGTTGGTTGATTTCTCCCTTTTGGAACAGGTGTATTTACTCAATGCCTGTACCCCCGTTGTTATAACGGAAGTAACTAACTTGTTTTTGATTTTACAGGCTCATAAGCAGAAGAGACTTGCCTTGTCTCAGATAAGAGTTTGGACTGTGAACTTCTGCATTAATGCTGAAATGAGTTAAGATTCTGGGGGATACTGAGAAGAGATTATTCTATTTTGCAATGTGAAGGACATGAGAGATTGGGAAGGGGCCATGGTGTAATAATATGGTTTGGATTTGTGTCTCCACCCAAATCTCATGTCAAATTGTAATTTCTGGTGTTGGATGAGGGGCCTGGCGGGAGGTGACTAGATCACGGGGGCAGTCTTTCCCCCTTGCTATTCTTGTGATAGCGAGTGAATTCTCACAAGATCTGGTTGTTTTAAAGTGTGTAGCCCCTCCCATTTCTCTCTTCCTCCTGCTCTGGCCATGTAAGACATGCTTGCTTCCCCCTTCGCCTTCTGCCATGATTGTAAGTTTCCTGAAGCCTCCCCAGCCATGCTTCTATAGCCTGTGGAACTGTAAGCCAATAAAATCTCTTTTCTTTATAAATTAGCCAGTCTCTGGAAGTTCTTTATAGCAATGTGAGAACTGACTAACACAGTTCTGAATATGTGTTTTTTTTTTAAATCCTAATGTGTGGGAATATAAGAACATTCCCAGCACTGTCAAAAAAAAAAAAAGGTAATATTTACTATTTTGACATTTTGCAGAATAATGAAAACAATTCACTAAAAAAAAAGCATTAATTCCTGATAAGCAAATATAAGAACACAGAAAACAAATTTATTAATGGCAAGTATTCCTAGTCTTACAAAAAAATGTATACTGTTAATTCTAACATACTGCAGGCAATCCTTTATTTCTGTGGACAGCAAACCTGTTCTGTAAAAAATCAGAAAGCAAACATTTTAGTGTTTAAGGGACACATGGTCTTGGTCACAACTACTCAACTCTGCCATTGCAGAATAAGATCAGCTACAGATATTGCAGAGACAAATAAACAAATGGGTATGGTTACATCCCAATAACAGTTTATGAATACTGACATTTCAATTTCATAAAATTACAATATGTCATGAAATATTATGCTTTTTATTTTTCACCCACTAAAAAATGTAGAATTCATTCTTAGCTCATGGGCCATACAAAAGCAGAAAACATAGATTTGACCTGAGGACCAATGTTTGTCTATTCCTACATTATTTCCAATGTTTGTGGAAATAAAAATTTATAAATGTCTATAAAAATATTTTCTTCCTTGATGGTTTACTAATTTCACCACTTCCAGTTCTAAGCCTTCCACAGATATTTTCTGAGGTCCTCATTTCATCAGATTCCTTCTCTCCTTATACATCACTCTCCCCAGGGAACAGCTTGAATGTTTTAAATCAAAATCTACTCCTGTCAGAAAAAAATGCCACCCATCTCAACTTTTTATACATCCTACTTCCTTGAAATACTGTAAAGCTCCAAATCTTTTCATCTCAATCTTTTAATAAATATAGAAGTCTGATCAATCTTACTATGCCTTTTCTCTTTCAATCATCATTTAAATTTAATTCTATACAATGAAACCCCTGTGAAGTCTTGGCAGTTTGGGTGTCTTGTTGAAAAGAGAAGTTTTAGTCACAAATACATTTAACGTTTAAAATCTCTCCAATAACTGTCCAAGTGGCTTCTAAGGAAACTCAGGAAAACAGTGTTAGTTTATTGTTTTAAATTGCTTCTCTCCCACTTTCCCAGTTAGCTGTTCTTTTCTATTTTTATTCTTTTTAAAGTTTAATATGTATTTGTTTAATATTATTATTAGGATAATAACTGAAAATGTTTAAGACTTGATACCTCTTTAAATCTAAAGCCACAAGGTTCTAAAATGTTAAATTATTTAAATAATTAAAACAATATTAGCATAAATTCAACTTATCACAGTATAATATTTGAAATGTGTTAAATCAATACTGACTTGAAAAGGTACAATCACGAACCTGGAAAATGTCAAGAAATAATTTATTTCGTAAAGTGACCTTGTATGTGGGGAACTGTATAAATGTGTAGACCCTGTGTAGAACTTTCAGATTAGCTTGAAGAAACATTCCATAGTTAGTGAAAATCCATGTGGTAGGGGCAGAATTGTATTGGGCAGGAGGATAGAGCATCCAACAGAGAATAAGACTTCACTCTCCATCTCTGCCTATCCACAAAGAAGTGTTTAAATGCACCCATATTTAAACTGTTCCCAGTGAATTCAGGATAACAGTAACAGCAAAAATGCCACAGTTCAGCAATCTGTGTTTGACTGTGAAGTGATTTCTCCTGAAGACAGATGCCACCCCAAGGAACAAAAGCAGAAAAACAATCCAATGTATGACCAGAGGCAGAGGCAAAAGCAAGAAAATATTCGAACTACAAGTCTGACTCTCTCCCTCCCTCTCCCTCCCTCCCTCCCCTCTCTCCCCCTCCTCCGCCTCCCTCCCCTCTGAGATTCCTGGCTACATCTTTGGAACATCCTGCACAGACAACAGAAATGGTAATTTCCTACATAATACACAGCAAGGAGCTCTTTGCCTTTTATTTTGCTGCCAAGTCTATAAACCAAAGGCTTCTTGCAGATTGCTATACCCAAAAAACAAAACACCAAGGAATAGTTCCTGAAAAGCAACATTCAGGGTCCATAAAAAGTCCAAACATTTCCTCAAGTAGTTAACACACTTTTTTTTTTTTTTTTTAAACATCAGCTATGCTAGTCAGGTTTTAATGTAAGAAATTCTTAGGACCAAAAATGTTGAATGTGCCATATATTTTTATTTGAAGAACACATGGGAGAAAAAATAGGAATACTAAAAATTTCCTCATGAAATTTTCAAAATAAAATGTTATTACTGTTCCTACAAATAAATTACTTCTTTAATCCTTTTAACATTTTTTTACCTCCACTAAATCATCTCTATAATCCCAAAGGGGGAGACCCTCAAACTCAGGGAGAGTTCAAGGTGGTCACCAAATGTCAGTCACAAATTGACCCCCATTAGTTCAACATGAGATAAAAAGAAAACAAACATTGTCTTAAGTTCAACTCTTGCTTTTTTTTTTTTTTTTAAGACAGACCCGCTCTGTTGCCCAGGCTGGAGTACAGTGGCGGGACCTCGGCTCACTGAAACCTCCAACACCTGGATTCAAGCAATTCTCCTGTGTCAGCCTCCCAAATAGCTGGGATTACAGGTGTGCGCCACCACACCTGGCTAATTTTTATATTATAGTAGAGACGGGGTTTCACCATGTTGGCCAGGCTGGTCTCCAACTCTTGACCTCAGGTGATCCACCCGCCTCAGCCTCCCAAAGTGCTGGGATTACCGGCATGAGCCACTGCACCCTGCCCAACTCTTGCTCTTTACCGTATTAAAATAACAGTTTTAATTTCAAAACAATACTAAAAAGAAATACTATTCCTTCTCCTCCTTTGTCACTTTTTTCCATCTTTCTGCCATCCCTCACCTTTACCACAAACCACTTATTAACTGTCCGATTACTTTCAAAGAATATAAATAAATAAAACCTTGGTCCCAATCTCCAGTCATCAACTACTACTTCTCTGCTGTAAACTACGGAGGTCTCCGGCTACTTCAGTAGACTCACTGACCCGACAATGCTTTTCTCAATGGTTAACAGGAGGCAAGTATCTAGAACCATACGCTCCTCTGCAAACGCAACTGACGTTTGTCAGCATTATTAAAACTACTTTCCAAGTTCACTTGTAGAAAATGAAATTTCAGTAATTTATCTCTCACATTTTAAATTTGGTTCTACTCCTTTTTAAAAAATTTTCCCATTTAAAGCTTGTTTGTTATTTCTCAAGTTCATTCCCAATGAAAAGTAATGCAAGACAACAAACCTACAGTAAAGCCACCTCCATGACACTCAAGGGCCAACATCCAATAAGTAGAAGCAGATTAGCAAGAATTTCTGATCATTACATGAACTGCTCTCAGCAATTAAACTTATTCCCATTTGCCTATCTTGTTACACGAACAAAGAGAGGAAAACCTATAGTGAATGTAAATCAAAGTTATTATTTTTAAAGTATAGGAGTTTTAAGATACAGGATTAAAAGACAGAATAGAAGAACAACAACAGTAAAATCTCTGGATCTCTCCCACTTGCCCTGGATTCCTGGGTTGCAGCTTCTTTAACAGCTCATTTTCCCTTCTTGTGAGGTTTTACTACTTGGTGTGCATTGCTCTCCACTTCCATTTCTACTCCTGTAGGTTTTTAAAAGGAGATAAAGCAACTGTATAAGAATGCCTAAAGACATCAAAGACCCAAAGCTTCATTGGGTGTGTGTGGCATAGGAGGAAGAGGAGGAAAACGTGAGGTAATGAGGATCTACTGTATTTACCTTATGTGCGGGGCATGTGGACAACAATAGAAACCATGTTGGGTGCACTTTTGGTCAAAAAAGAACATGGCAGCCTAATGGGAGGCCTTTGTTCTTCAAAAGGGTCTCCTTTCCCCCTTTTGTGCTTCACTTAATTCATGGCATCTGAGCTGCTCTTGAACTTGACAGACTGAGAGAAAGAAAGGGGGAGTCAGACACACAAAGAAAGGAAAAGGAAAGCCTTCAAAGAGAATTCACTTGAAAAAATTAGTTCTACTGCCAGTTTTTTGATGAAGTTTTGGAATTTTAAGGGAGTTGGAAAGTATTAAACTATTTAAATAAATTTAATTTTCCCAGAAATTATAATGAATAATAAAGTAGATAAATAAGGTACAAAATATAATTATGTCCTAAGAATTTGTTAATAGATTTTTTTTCCTGCTACATGTATTTCTTGAAATAATACTAAGAAAACATCTGATTTTCAACAGATTACATGAAAGATAACATTCTACAAGCAGTACCAGTAGCTAAGTGATTTCCCAACTTAGGGGAATTTTACTTGAGTTGCACTGAAGAACACCACAAAACCACCAGCGCCACCTGCAGGGTAAACACAAATTAGCAGTCTACCGCATCAGTATTTCAAAACCTAAGATTAAAAAAAAAAAAGACACAGTAACTGACACTTTCACAATGAAGAATTTAAAAACGTTTTAAAGTAGTCAGTAACTTCAGATGGAGAACAAAGCCCTGGGGGATCTCTGGCCAATTTTAGGTATTTATGAATATAAAACAGAATTGCAGAAAGATCCATAGCTATGTACTAATACAAAGGACTGCTTCAAAATCTTAAAAGAGCTCATTGTAAGTAAGATCACTGTCTCATGGTTTTAGGTTTTTTTCCTGATTGTAAAACATTATAATACAATCAAACAATTCTGAAATATAGGAAACTATCCTACTCCCATTAGATTTAGTATTTATTCCTCCAGGTCTCTCTTCTATTCATATCTTACGTATATAGTTTTGTAACACATGCCATACCTACTAGCTTTTGTGGGGTTTTTTCCCTTTTTAAAGCTTCCTCCCCGCCATTTAAAATATTTGATAGCTTCTTTTATATCAGCACACATTACACTTTGATTTTTTGGTGGGGTATAGTATTTTATTTCAAGGCTATAGTAATGATTTGTGTCCAATATACTATTAACACAGTTATTGGATTGTTTCTACTTTTTTCCACCTTACAAACAAAGCTTCAAGAAACAGCACTTTTCACATATCTTTTCTTAGTGGTGTAAAAATTTTTGTAAACAAATGGCTAGAGACAGAATTCCTAAGTGAAACAATACAAGCATTTCACGTGGCTCACTCCTATAATCCCAGCACTTTGGGAGGCCAAGGTGGGCAGATCATGAGGTCAGGAGATGGAGACCATCCTGGTCAACAAGGTGAAACCCCCTGTCTCTACTTAAAATACAAACATTAAAAAAAAAATACAAAAATTAGCTGGGTGTGGTGGCATGTGCCTGTAATCCCAGCTAGTTGGGAGGCTGAGGCAGGAGAATCACTTGAACCCGGGAGGCAGAGACTGCAGTGAGCTGAGATTGCACCACTGCACTCCAGCCCAGGAGGCACAGCAAGACTACATCTCAAAAAAAAAATTTTTTTTAATAGTATTACCAAATTGTGCCAAAGTACATTCCTAATATTATGTGACAGTGACTATTTCCCCTGATCCCAGACAACAACCTTTTAAATATCTGACATTCTGATAAATATTGATTTTGTTTTAATAATTCTAGAACATCTATCTGTGCACACTTTCCTCCAAATTGAAAACATGACACACTTGTCCAGGCAGGGTGGCTCAAGTCTGTAATCCCAGCACTTTGGGGAGGCCGAGGTGGGTGGATCATGAGGTCAGGAGATCAACACCATCCTGGCTGACATGGTGAAACCCTGTCTTTACTAAAAATACAAAAGAAATTAGCTGGGCATGGTGGCATGCGCCTGTAATCCCAGCTACTCGGGAGGCTGAGGCAGGAGAATCGCTTGAACCCAGGAGGCAGAGGTTGTGGTGAGCCCCGATCGCGCCACTGCACTCCAGCCTGATTGACAGAGCCAGACTCCAACTCAAAAAAAAAAAAAAAATATATATATATATATATATATATATACGTATATATATATACACACATATATATATACGTATATATATATACATATATATATATGTATGACATACTTATTTACTGATGAAAATATTTTGTAAAAGCACTACTTTTAAACCACCAATTATTATTTTATAGCCATCTCAATTTCACCTTACAATAGAATTACTACCCTACCTCATTACGCCTATCACAATACATTGAGAAAGCACTGGATATTTCCAAATCTACAATTTGGTACCAATAAGGAGATTTAAAGGGTATGCTGCAGGTCTCAAAGGCAACTATAAAAAAGGCAGACTCTATGGCACACATTTACCTATGGAAGAAACCTGTATGTCCTGCACATGTATCTTGGAACTCGAAATAATTTTTTTTAAAAAGGCAGATTATATAAACGCAAACTGTTTCCAAGAGAACCATTGTGAAGGTAGAGCTTTCAACTGGTTTATGTGCATGAACATGCAAGTGTGTCAGTTATGGTATATTTATTTACAAGTAAGTGCAGTCATTCTAATCACTCATTATATTCACAAGCTGTGTAAGTATACAAGTCAGTGGACTTAACAGTGTAGCTGTAGGCTTAGCACTGACATAAACTGAAGCTTGAACTTTAATACCTAAGGTAGGGTTTCTCAATCTCAGTACTACTGACATTTTGGGCCAGATAATTCTTTGCAGAGAGGGGAGGAGAATGACTTTGTGCATTGTAGGATGTTTAGCAGCATATCTGGCCTCTAATCACTAGATGCCATCAGCACCATTCTTCAAGTTGTGACAATCAAAAATGTCTCCAGTCATTGCCAAATGTTGGGGGAGGCGGGGGAGGGTACGGCAAGAGATCGTCCCTGTTTGAGAACCACAACCCTCAGGGTACTCCTCAAATGAGCTGTATCTACATTTTACTACTGCATGTACTGTCTCACAAGTTTGATTTTTTAAAATATACAAATATTTTAAATACTTAAAATATTTATCACATTTTCATTAACCTTCACCACACGCTGCTGCTATTAGTGAATCTGGCAGCATCTACATTGTTTTGGTTTAGACACAGGCGAACAAATCAGTGATTCTAAATAACCTAACTACTTACTTAAATTATCAGGTAACAATGACATTTCATAATGGTTTAATATAAGAAACACTAAACTTGTGAGGCAAAAAAAAAAAAACCCTTGAGTTATTTTATCACTGTGAACTGTCCTGTTAATTCTATCTCTAAAACACATCTTGAATCCATTGCTTCTCTGCCTCTTCCACAACCTTTGTCTCAGCTACCATCTGTCATCTAGACTCAGAGCTTTTAAACTCTTCTCTCAGCTTCTACTCTAGACTCCACCAAACTACTCATTCAACTAGTATTTACCGAATGTCTGTTATATACAGCATTCCACATCCTGAGAATAGATCAGCAGACAACTCTTACAAAATTCTTTATCTGGTGAAACTTACATTCTAGTAATGAAAGTCAGAGGACAGTAAGTGGTTTGGAGAAAAATAAGGTAGGGAAGGACTGGCAGGGATGTGTCAAATACCGTGGCCAGGGGGACTTACCAGTTGTATAAAAACCTGAAGGAGGTTAGGAAGTGAACCACATGGGTATCTGTGAGAAAAACATCCCAGGCAAACAAGACAGCAAGTATAAAGGCCTGAGGACGGAGCATGTCTCCGAGATTTACTCCGAGTGAAATGGGAAAGCATGGGAAGATGTGGAGCAGGAGAGACATGCTCTAACATTTTAAAGGAAAAAAACTGGTAACTGTCTAGAATAGACTGTTGGTATGAGTGTGTGGGCCATGATAATTTTTTTTTTTTTAATTTTTTTAGGGAAAAAAGAATAGGCTGTAGGGCTGGAAGGGTGGAAGCAGAGACTAGTTAATTCATATGAGATTTATACCAGGGTGGAGACTGTGGGGGTCAAGAAGTGGCTGAATTTTTGATATATTATTAATCACAGGGATTTTTTTAAAAAACCAGATTGTGTCATTCTTCAAAAGCCCTTCAATTGTCATTTTCTTCCCAATGTACTTTATATAAAATACAAAATCCAATATGGTCTAAAAGGCTCTATATGATCTGGTTCCTCCTTACTCACCAGGTTCATCTTACTCCTCAGTACAAAATACGTTCTGGGCACACTGAACTTTCAGGTCATCTAATACCCCAAATTCCTTTCCACCTGGGGGCCTTGGCGCATACTGCTGGCTCTGCTTAGAACACCCTTCTCCACTCTTTGCCTTGCCTACATGCTCTCATATGTCAGTTCTCAGCTTAAAATTCACTTCCTCTTAATCACATGGGGCAGCATTAAAAAGAAAAAAACCCACTTCCTTAAAGAGACCTTTCCTGACATACCACTGTAAATTAGAATTACATCCCTTCCCTATTCTCTTAAAGTACCCCAAAGTACTTTTCCTTGATAGGACACATCCAAATTTGTAACTGCCACATTGGTTTAACTATGTATAGTGGCTAATATTTGTCTCTATAGATCATAAGCTATAAGGAGCAGAGATCACTTTTGTTTCACTTACCATCATAATCTAAGATTTCCACAATAGCTGGCACATAGCAATTATAAAAAATAACAATAGAGCTTTCATCCCAGCTCTGCCACATATGACCTAGTCACATCTGTTCTCAAAATCTCACCATACCTTCCCCTTCCTTTTATTCTTAAGACTCTATGAAGGTCACAAGAACTACAGTAAATGAGATGAAGAAGTAGGAAATCACAAGGAGTCTTAAGAATAGTTTGTCAGAAGCAGGGAATAGTAGGAGAGATGAACAAGGACCTTGACTGCTGCGTTAAGAAATCTGGGCTTTATTCAGCAGCCAAATGGAGACGTACTGAAGGCTTTGAGTAGTAAAATACACCAATCAGAACTGTGTTTTTGGAAGATTAACCTATCTGTGGTGCATAACTCACTGAAGAGGCTAAATGCAAAAATCTGAATTAGAAGCCAACAGGTGAATAGGGGTTTGACAAGTTTTTATTTTTTTAAAAAGAGTTTTGCTCTTGTTGCCCAGGCTGGAGCGCAATGGCGCGATCTTGGCTCACTGCAGCCTCCACCTCCGGGGTTCAAGCGATTCTCCTGTCTCAGCCTCCCGAGTAGCTGGGATTACAGGCACATGCCACCATGCCCGGCTAATTTTTGTTTTTTTAGTAGAAACAGGGTTTCATAATATTGGTCATGCTGGTCTCAAACTCCTGACCTCAGGTGATTCACCCAGTTCAGCCTCCCAAAGTGCTGGGATTACAAGTGTGAGCCACCACACCCAGCTGACAAGTTTTTAAAAAATAGTTGGATATACAAAAATATAATTTTTCTTATATTTTCATTAACAAAGGTTTGTAGTGTTACTTGATAACTACACTAAGCTTACATTTGTTTTAGTTATGTTTATAAAGAAAACAAAAAAGTGATCCAAAATGAAAATACTTTCATTTTCTCATTCATTACTGACAAGGCAACCAGATTAATCTTCCAAAAGTATGGCTCAGATCATATTACTCAAAAAACTTCAGTGGCTCCCCACTGTCTCTGAATTAAGTCCAAACACCTTAGCCTGGTATTTAAGACTCTACATAAACTAACCCCAATTTATGTACTTTTCTCTCCTATATTCTAGCCAAATTGAACTACTTTTGCTCCAAACATGGCCAGCTTTTTCTGCCTCTACCAGACCTTGCTTCACACTGTTTTTTCTTTCTTAAATACAATCCCACCCCACTCCATCCTTAACCCACCAGGCAAAATCCTACCTTCTTTATTGAGGGCCCAGCTCCCCTGTTACTGTCACTCTAAACATCTTTCTTCAACCCACCTCAAGTACAAAATCCATCCCCAGGGACTTTGTAACTCACCACATTGTACATTGAATGATTTTTCTTCATATGTTTGATCTCCCCCAATTAAATTATAAATAACTTCTAGCTCCCTCTGTGAAACTAAGATGCTACCTATGTACACAGAAACAAGCAACTATACTTATAATTTAAATTGTTTAAGAACCTATTCCCTTTGAGGGCAGGTACTGTTTCTAATTCATCTTTTGTTTCCTGCAATTCCTTGAACAAAGTACACCGAATAAATGTTGAATAAAACACCCCAAAATTTTAAATCAAATACAAAATTTGCCCTTATCTCCAGGGTCTGATTAGTTGAGCCACACTAAAATAAAGAAGCACCAGGCATCATGGTCGACACCTTAGTCCAGCTATATGGGAGGTTGATGTGGGAGGATCACTTAAGCCCAGAGCTTGAGGCTGTAGTACGCCATGATTGCACCTATGAGTAGCCACTGCACCCCAGTCTGGGCAACATAGTGAGAGCCCATCTTGGAAAAAAAAAAAAAAAAAAAGCAACATTTATTGAACACTTGCACTGCAGTTGGCTGCTGTGCTAAGACTGTAGAGATGATTAAAAATAAGTATAAAACATCATCCCTGTCCTAAGAAGCTTCCATCCAATATTCTTAGGGACACGAGACATATTTTCAAGGCAATCAGAAACATACAAAAGTGGTATCAAACGTAATCAAGGCTGGGCACAGTGGCTCACCCCTGTAATCCCGGCTCTTGTTGAACAGGCTGGAGTGCAATGGTGCGATCTTAGCTCACTGCAACCTCCTCTGGAAGGCTGAGGCAGGCAGATCACTTGAAGTCAGGAGTTCCAGACCAGCCTGAGCAACATAGCAAAATCTCATCTCTACTGAAAACAGAAAAATTAGCCAGGCATGATGGTGCGTGCCTGTAATCCCAGCTACTCCAGAGGCTGAGGCATGAGAATCGCTTGAACCTGGGAAGCGAAGGTTGCAGTGGGCCAAAATCATGCCACTGCACTCCAGCCTGGGCAACAGAATGAGACTCTGTCTTAAAAAAAAAATCAAATCCTAAATTGAATATGAATTTCCAAAGAGGTGGTACAGATAACAAGTGCCATGGGAAATCGAATGGAGAGATCAAAGCTGGTTATCCTCAATGCAAAATGCTTATGAGAAGCTTGGCTAGAGGGCAGGAAGAGGCAAGATTATCTAAAACAATGTGTTCCCTAGATTGTGCCCACAGCTACATCTATCCCTACATCTTGCTTTTAAAAAGAAAAATAACCCGTGCAGAGGACCACATCTCCAACTTATAAATGTTCACATTCACTGGCCCCATTCTCTTACGCAAGAATCCTCTGCTAGTGCATACATGAAAAATCCAGAAATCTAAAAGCACAAAAATAATTTTCCAAAATAAAGAACCATTTTCTACACTTTTCCTTTCATGCAGTGGCAGGGGAGAGGAGCAGATCTCAAAGATGACCATTTAAAAAAACCCAATTTAATTCTAAAAATTAACTAGTCCTTATAGTGCCTTCTCGACTCATTTTAACAATTAATTCCTTACACATCAGTAATCAGACAAATTTTAGATAGGTTATGGTTGACTGGGAGCCACTCTCCTGTTCAAAGGTTTCAAATTAGGACAAGTCATTTATAAATCAAACGGAATACTAGAGAATAGTAGTTTAAAGTTGAGACCCTGAAGCCAGCTGGCATTGGTTCATAATCCCAGCTAAGTATTAAGTTTCCTCTGGGCTTCAGTTTACTAATTTATAAAAGGAGTAAAAAAAATAGTTAATTCATAGTATTGCCAGGAAGAGCTAATTTTAATGCATAAGAGGCATTAAAATTTTAAGTATACTAATCTAGCATATAGTGAGCAACGAAAAAACTGCTACTGTAATTAAGGGCACAATTCAATCAAGACTACTCAGGCAATAATACAGAAGTAAACAAAAAGTGCAAGCTTCCAAAGTGAAAACTGGACAACTTTCCTATACAGGAAATCAGCATCAAAAGAAATGTAGAACTTGTGTATACACAGAAACTCTGTATGACAGAGCTTTGGCATTGCAGGAAAGCTGAGGAAGAGAGAAAAATTCAACAAATCATGTAGAGAGAATTAGAAATCCGTATACTTAAACAGTTAGATCCTCATACCATACACAAAGATCAATTCCAGGTAGATTAATGATCAAAAGGTAAAAAAGCAAACTTTACGAAAACCTATGATAATGTGAAGATACAGAAGAGAAAGACTTTCTTTAATAACACATAAAAAGTACAAACCATAAAGGAAAAGGTTGATAAATCCAATAGTATTAAAATTAAAAACTTTTTTCATTAACAGTCCATTTAAAAATACAAAAAGACAAACCACAGACTTGGAAAGGATACCAGAACATATATAACCGATCAAAAAAGGAATAGAATTTAAAAATTCCTACAAATCAATGAAGAGATGAAACAATTTTGTTTAATGAGCAAAATATTCATAGAAGAAACACCATGATCAATAAGCATATGAAAAGATACTTAATCTCATTAATAATAAAGAAAATACAAATTACACACTTTATGAGATGCTATTTCAAGTCCAAAGAGGCTGGCAAAATTACACTATCTTGGTAAAGATGTGGTACAATAAGAACTACAGTAGTAGTAAGAATATAAATTGATATAGTCACTTTTACACTATCTAGCAAAGCTAAAGACGTGCATACCCTACATACAATTCCACTCCTAGGCTTACATATGTACTGTACATTTTGTCCATGCACTCTCATTTATATACACATACATCCCTTAATAAAACTCTAACATGTATGCACGACCAGATATATACTGGATTATTCTGAGCAGCATTCCTTGTGAGTGCCATGAACTGGAAACAGTCAAAATGTCTATCAAAAGAAAAATGACTAAATCAACTGTGACATATTTATTCAACAAACCACCATACAGTTGTGAAATTGAATTGTGGTAGATGATTTACTAAACTGGTGGCAATTACGCCCTTCCCTGTCTTCATGCCATTTTGCAGTGTGCCTTTGCTGCTTCTCCCATCAAGAGCTGCATCTTTCAAATCTGGGATGGTCTCGCAACAGAATGCAGTAAAAGTGATGTTCCTAGCCTAAATCTCAAAAGGTCTTACATACTTCCACTCCCTCATTTGTAACACTGCTCAGCTGCCAGGCGAACAGTATCAGGCCAGCCTCCTTCAGGATAAAACCGTGTGAAGCAGAAACATGCTGTCTATGCTGAAGCATCTTAGCCTACACAAAGTTCAGCCAACATAGCAGCTGGTTATAGATACATGAGCAAGCCTGGTTAAGATCAGCAGAATCACCTAGCTGACCCACAGTCACATGAGCAATAAAAACGGGTTAGCAAACTACAGCCTGTGCGCAAAATTTGGCATGTATCTATTTTTGCACTGTCCACAAACCAGGAATAGTTTTTACAGAAGAACATTTGCAATAGTTTTGATAAGAAACACTAAACTTGGACTTCAATTAGGCAAAATGTTATCCTCCCCAAATACTCTATTCTTCTCATTAGTAGACCTGTATTACAAGAGTTTTTACTCAATTAGTATTCTATTTGTTTATATTTTGAATTTTCTCAATTTAAAATACATGGAAATGTGTTATTTCTCTTGTTATATAAGTATCTACACCGTATCCTTGATTTTGCCTCTTGGCCTACAAAGCCTGAAATATTTACTATCTGGTCCTTTAAAGAAAACATCTGCCAACCTCTGATTAAGAGCTTACAGAGGTTAGCAATCACGTCATTATTACTGGGATTTAAAGAAAAAAGAGTTTACAGAGGTCCTTCTGTGTACACATGTGTATACAGACACAGACAGACAGACACACACACACACAAACACACACCCCCTCTATATCTATATCTTACTGACTGATAAACAGATTTGGCCATTCGGTATGTGCTGGATATTATTAGTAAAGAAGAAAGCAAAACAAATTAATGCAATTACAATTTTTTTGCAATTTATATGTGCTATGAAGGAAATAAAGGATCAAGTTTGAAAATAACCAGTTGTCAAAGAATTTCTAAGGATCAAATACAGTGTGGCACATTCAGAAGGGGAAGAAACATAAAGAAAGTTGCTGATTCTTGTGTCCTTCAGTCACTCCCTCCAAAATATGGAGATGCTCATAAGCTAGAAGAAACAGCAGAAAATGAAGCAAAATGTTACCTGTTGTCACTTCTGCAGTCACAATATAACTAGAGATAAGAGCATACTCATTCATCTGGAACTTTTAAGTAATATAACATATTACTTAAAAGTAGGGGCATGAGAGTCAGCTTGCCTATGTTTACATCTCAGCTGTGACACACATGACAATCAAAGCTTCGCTTTAGAATCTTGGGTAAGTTATTTTACCTAAATCTCAAGATTCCTCTTGTAAAATGGAAGTTAAAAAATCCCCCTGTAGCCTGGGCAACACAGTGAGACCCTGTCTCTACAGAAAATAAAATTTTTTAAAAAAAATTAGCCAGGCATGATGATGCACACCTGCAGTCCCAGCTACTCAGCAGGCTGAGGAGGGAGAATCACTTGAGCTCAAGAGGTTGAAGGTGCAGTAGGCTGTGATCACACCACTGCACTCCAGCCTGGAATATACAGCAAGACCCTGTCCTAAAAAAAAAAAAACAAAAAAAAAAACCTACCTCCAAGACTTGAGTATAAATAAGATAATACTGTTTAGCAGTGTCAGGCACAGTGTTCATTAAATGGCCATTATTACCTCTAGTTCCCAAAGTCTTGTCTAAATAGATCCCTTAATATTCCCTATAATGCAATCACTTACAGTCTACACTTCCCATTTTCTTCAATACCCTTTTGCTTCAAATAGTTCTAACAAAAGTTTCATTTCACTTCTCAGCAAATTTCTTTACATTTGAAACCACTAGGTATGTTCAGCCCTATATGGTTCCAACATTTTCAACTGAAAATCAATGTCAGGGCTCAAAAGAAAGACATTTCGAAGGGGAAGGAATTACAGTAACTGACATTAGGCCAAAATGCCATCCACCTCTCACCATTTGGACATAGGTGTATGTGTTACTGTGGTGTTCTTCCTTTTTTTTTTACTTTTCATAGAGCAAATAAAATAGAGCCAATTTTAAGTTATCTTTCATATTCACATGAGCATTTGCTGGTCTTTCTGTTTAAATCAAAGAAAAAGTCGTGCCAACGTCAGATTTTAAAGTGAGACACCATTTGATGCCCAAAATGAGACCTGATTCCTCACACTACCTATTCTTGTACAAGACAATAAATGGTTCCCTGCAGGACACAGTCTACAGCTCACCTACCCAACTTAATAACAATCTTATCACCAACAGTACCTAGAGCAATAGATAGCATCAAGAAGTGGCTCTGTTGTAAATTTAAGAACAAAATTAAAGGTCCTAGGGAGACATTTTCCACAAGCACATCCAGACAGTGAAAAGGGACAGTCACATTCAGACAGGATTTTACTGCTTTATAAGTATCTCTCTCCCTGAAGCAACTCGAAATTATGACTGCCTCAAAATAAAGATTTGTGTAGCTATAACCAGTGCACCCAGACCTCAATATATCAACAGGCATTCACTCAGGCTCTTTGAAGCAGGAAAGTCATTGTACTGCTATATCCCAAAGAGTTTTCCAAATACAACAACCAAGGGAAGAAAAAAATTATTTACCTTTATTTAAAGGCAGTGCATCCAAAGACTATCATTTTTTAACTTTTCGAGTTGGCTTAAGTGAGATGTTATGGTATAAACTCACTAAGCTAAGGTCTGAGATCTGAATTCTAGTCTCAGCTGCATGACTTTCAGTTAGGTACCTAACCTCAGATATTCTCAAGTTGAAATTCAAGGTTATTTGGTTATGAAGGTTATTCAATTCTTCATCTAAAAAGTTATGTTACCTCTTATCATCTAGTCTTCTGCTTCAACAATAATTATCATTTCTGTATCAGTTAGGACCCGATCTCGTCAATCTCAAAGAACAGAAAACCTAACACGAAGTAAGAGGAGGAAGAGGAAGAAGGAGGAGGAGGAAGAGGAAGAAGAGGAAGAGGAGGAGGAAGAGGAAGAAGAGGAAGAGGAAGAAGAGGAGGAGGAGGGTGGGGGAAGGGGAGGAGGAAGAAGCAGCAGCAACAACTCATTGTCTCAAGTAACTGGAATAGCCAAAAGTAGAGTTCATTTCAGACACTCTGGCAATGTCTTCACAACCTGATACTCCTCCCTTTCCCTCTCTCTTCTCTTCTACCCCCCATCACACTCGGCTTGCCTTGCTTCACATTTTTTTATTCTGAGGTTTCACATGATGGCCAGATAACTTGATAACTAGAGCCAGTATCATCCTTCAACAGCCCCTAGGTTTAAGCACAAAGAATCTTCCTCCTACAGCTCAAACAAAAGCAAAGGCTGTGACTGGTTTCAGTAATGTGCCCACCTTGAACCAACATGTTACTGGGGGAATACAATCCTGAACCCTGGAGCAAAGTAAACACCACCCACTAGGCATGGACTAAAAGTGGGAAAGGAGAGTCCCTCCAAGCAAAAACACAGATGTTCTCTACACCTTCTGTTATCCAAGGTAAATGCCTCCATGCACACGCCTATTTCCATTTCCTCCTCCCACTCCCATTATTTTCCTTTAAAACCTAATCATCCCCTTAAAATCCTCACCTTGAGGTTTAGCACATCATCCACATTCTTCACATAGGTGAGAAATCACTTTCTCTTCCTCATCTTCTAAATCCAGTCAGTCACCAGTTCTCAAACATTCCACCTCCTTATGGTTCTTTTTTCGAATCCTCTTCCTTTCCAACTGTGACTCCTTTAGTTCTGGCCTCTGAATCACTCTTGTATGGATTCTTGTGACTATGCCAACCCATTCTCCTTCTCCAAGTCTCATACGACTCCAATCTATGCTTCATACCATCGCCTGTCATCTTTCTAAAGTTCAAGTCTACTCATACTCTCCTTTCTTCACATTCTTTAATGTATTCTTGTTTTCGGCACCATAAAAATTAACTTATTTTAAACCATCCTCATCTTGTAGTTCAATCAGGCCAACTACTTGCAATTTCCAAAATGCCATAAGCTATTTCACACCTCTATCCTTTTGTTCACATTGCTTTACGGACTGGAATTACTTAGGCTCATCTATGCATTCATAGGTCCCATCTACTCTAAAATGCTTGGGAGAGCAAGATTCAGCGAGGCGTTTCTACTCTTAAGAAACCTTTCCCTCAGGTACCTAGTAAGACTTCTTGCTTTGTGCCCACACTAACCAACAGAGTCATCTCTCACAGCATCTATGAAACCTCATTACATTTACCTATCTGAGTACCTACTGAATGAGACTTGTCTCATTCCTATGGTACTCAAAAGCAAACATGCATTAGAGTCATTTGAAAAGCTCTGCAAAAATACAGATGCCTGAACTTTCACCACACCAAATATGTCAAACCAGAATCTCTTAGATTTGGGCCCAGGCATGTACACTGTGAAAAAGCTTCACAATATGATAATCTACCTAAGAAAACCAATTCCCACTAAATGTATCTGGCACTTCAAATTGTTCCTGGAAGCAGAGAAACAATAAACGCTGTAGAATGAATGAACAGGCAAATGAATAGTAAGTCTTACATATTGCTATGAATGATAATCAACAAAAATCACCTAATGGAAGAAATAAATGCTAACATATCATTTTCTGAGTATTCTAGCTAAATATTTTTTTCCAAGACATTGGGGTGGGGGGATAGAGAAACGAACAAATGAGGAAATTACCTGAATTACCTTTTTCTCTGACAACGAGAACTAAACATTATCCTATTAAGTTCAATTGCTGAAGCCAGGGACAATAAATGTTTCTGATTATAGCATCAAGATACTCTATGGTTATGAGTCAGACTCTGCATAGCATTTGCTGATTTTTAACAATGAGTAAAACTAATACTGCCTTTTGTATGAACATTTTATGCAGTAACAAGATACATGTGAAACATGACTATGTCATGAATTAAACTTAGGCAACACACAAAGAAACAGAATTACCCCTACCTCAAAATTCAATGTAATGAATATTTTCTGCCCACCTTCAGGGACAGACACTAGTTTAGCTGTACTAGTAAGGTGAACAAGAGGCAAGTGGCTGGCATTAGGGTGCTAAGAAACAAATATTAATACATTACAGCTAAACATTATCCTATTAAGTTCAATTGCTGAAGCCAGGGACAATAAATATTTCTGATTATAGCATCAAGATACCCTATGGTTATGAGTCAGACTCTGCATAGCATTTGCTGATTTTTAACAATGAGTAAAACTAATACTGCCTTTTGTATGAACATTTTATGTAGTAACAATTAAGATACATGTGAAACATGACTATGTCATGAATTAAACTTAGGCAACACACAAAGAAACAGAATTACCCCTATCTCAAAATTCAATGTAATGAATATTTTCTGCCCACCTTCAGGGACAGACACTAGTTTAGCTGTACTAGTAAGGTGAACAAGAGGCAAGTGGCTGGCATTAGGGTGCTAAGAAACAAATATTAATACATTACAGCTAAAGCACAATAGTAACATTGATCAAACCTATATGAAATACAATTGAGACTCCCAAATGTTTTATTTATATTCCATCATAACCTGTAAGTCAGACCATATTCTTATTTTATAAAGATTTTTTAAAAGAAACCGAGTCATTTTCCTGGTTTGAAAGAGCACTATCCAGTTTTCCTCTTCAAAAACTGTATAAAGTGTGAACAGACTTTAAAAAACAAAAAGTGCCACTGCAGCAATTTAATTTACCATATCATACACGAGTCTGAATTATTTTGCCGAAGGACCCAACCCAGCCAAAAGAGCTTCCATTCCGCATTCTAGTCAAAAAAACAAACCAATAAAAAATTCCTAGATGGAGCTAGAGTCTGAGTATTCCTGAAGGTGCCTCTTTGTCCTGCCTGTATTAGAAAAGCAAAGAGCAAACAGAAAAAATGAAACACATATTAGAGCAAAGAGACATAAAAACTTTCCCTCAGCCAACATTTCTATTCTTTTCTCCATTGAGACAGGCAACCTGGCACCCAGTTTAAATGGGGGATTTGGGTAGGGAGACCTAAGATTAAAAAAAAATTCTTTAAAAATAAAAAATTCTGGCTGGACATGGTGGCTCACGCTTATAATCCCAGCACTTTGGGAGGCCAAAGCTGGAGGATCACTTGAGCTCAGAAGTTCGAGACCAGCCTGGGCAACATGGTGAAACCCTGTCTCTACCAAAAATATAAAAAAGAGCTAGGAGTGTTGGTGGGCACCTGTGGTCCCACCAGGAGACTGAGGTGGGAGGATCGTTTGAGCCTGGGAGGCAGAGGTTGCAAGGTTGCAGTGAGCCGAGATCGCCACTGCACTCCAGCCTGCACGACAGAGCGAGACCTCATGTCAAAAAACAAAGAGAAGGAAAGGAAAGGAAAAAGGAAAGGAAAAGGAAAGGAAGAATTATTAACCAATTATAATCCCAAGTTCCACTCTCGTTGGGGGGAGGAATAGAAAAATAAAGAATGAAACATAATAGTAGGAAAAAAAATGACACCTTGTTCTACAAGAGAGTTAGTAAATGATTACAGAATTCACAGAGGCTCCAAGCTTTTTTCTGACCCTGAAGTACAAACTTTTGGGCTGATGAAAGATAAAAACATAATTCAAACCATTAAAAGCAAGAGCAGTAGGCTTTTCTTTGAAGTGAAACTTTTGGCCTCTTAATTGAAACTGTCCCCTTCATAATTAAGTTTGTCCAAGTTTCACAAGTATTTCATTGGCAAATTCATCATAGCATGTTCTTTGGGCCATCTCATTTTAAAACACATATTGTAATGAACACTTATTGTGATAAAAGAAGACCATTTTTTAAGAACCCAAGGGTCCAATTAGATTATGTAAATCTGAATTAACTGTACACATCAATCAGTCAACAGTGTTCAAAGCTTCTGGCAAAATGCCGGCCAGCACAGTCTTTGGAAGAGAAATACTAGAAATGTTACCTTAGAGGGATATGTGTTTTCTTCCCCAGTGTCATTACACATAACATTGAAAGCTATAAACTAGTCACCCATGTTAACCTGTTATAAACAAAAAGTTCTCAAAGTCAGTTATGCATTTTTTTAAAAAATTAAAGATTTTCTAATGACCAGAATTACTTTAATTCATTTTACCAGTGGCACAGTTATGAACATTCTTTGGTTTGGAGTTTGCAACAAAGTGAAAAGCCAGATATAACAAAAACTGTACCTTAACTATAATTATTCAGAATATAGATAATAATTTGGTTGTATTCTTAAATTATCAACAATGGAGTTCAATGTGGTACTGGTTCCTCTTCAATGAGAAAAATAAAAAATCACATTAAAAACAGATTTGGGCCGGGTGTAGTGACTCACTCATGTAATCCCAGCACTTTAGAATACTTCAAGTAAGTATTTTAGTGGTGACTGCTGTTTTGTAGGCACAATCTACAAAGAACTACAAACATCTGTGCTTCTCCTTCTTCATGAGACCTGGACTGTTGGTCAAATATACTTTCTGTTGGTCTGTTCAGATAATCCTAACAGCAAATAGGATGGCCTTCATTTGTAAAAGCTTCTTAAAGGGATTCTGTTATAAGTTAAAAGGTAAGAAAACACATTTTAAAACACAGGGAAAACTCTAAGACCCCAGAGAAGAAATACATTTGATTTAATTAATTAAGATACAATGAAGATACTGGGGGTGATAGCTCAAACCTGTAATCCCAGCACTTTGGGAGGTCGAGGCCAGTGGATCACTTCAAGTCAGGGGTTCAAGACCAGCCTGGCCAACATGGTAAAACCCGGTCTCTACTTAAAAAAAAAAAAAAAACTCTCCAATATTAGTTGGGTGTGGTGGCACACACCTGTAATCCCAGCTACTTGGGAGGTTGAGGCAGGAGAATTGCTTGAACTTGGGAGGCAGAGTTTGCAGTGAGCCAAAATCTTGCCACTGCACTACAGCCTGGGTGACAGAGTAAGGCTCTGTTTCAAAAACAAAAAAAAAAGATAAAGAAGAAACAAAAAATACAGTGAGTTGAACTATTCTACGTTACTCATTATGAAACCTGTAATATCATATATTCAGTGATGACAAAAATGATATGGTGTTTTCATCTGCTTTGTAAAGCCTAATACGTAAAAGAAACCAAAACATAGCCTATATAGTTCACACAAACAAGATCAGCCTGTCAGACTAGAAATTCCAAGAAGTATGAGCCCTTTAACAGAAAAATGCTATTTTCCTAGTATTCAATATATAGAGACCCCGAGGGAAAGTCAAAGTAAAAATTTCCCAATAATATACTAAAACTACCTCTCCAAACTAACAGTTAAGTATATTTCCCTCCATACTCAGTAAAATAATATACGAGTTTGACAAATACTGGGTCTAATTAGTTAAGGTACAAATGAATTCAAGATTAGTTTAATTTTATGTATGTATGTATTTATTTATTTGAGACAAGGTCTCCCTCTGTCACTCCAGGCTGGAGTGCATGGCATGATCTCAGCTCACTGCAGCCTTGACCTCCCAGACTCAATCAATCCTCCCACCTCAGCCTCCTGTAGAGCTGGGCCCACTCATTTTTGTATTTTTTTGTAGAGATGGAGTTTTGCCATGTTGGGCAGGCTGTTCTCGAACTCCTGGGCTCAAGCAAACCACCTGCCTTTGACTCCCAAAGTGCTGGGATTACAGGTATGAGCCACCACACCTAGCCCAAGATTAGCTTTAAAACTAAAATATCTCATGTACTACTCATATGAGATGTTCTTATAATACATCTCAGGGAAAGAAAATTTCACTATTATTACCCAAAACTGCTGTTACTTAAATTTTTACTGATCTCTTGAGGAACACAATTCTGAAACTACTAATGTCTTAATTTGTTTTTAGAATTCCAGCAAAATAAAGTCTGTGTATATGTGTTCATTTATGCTCCTCAACTGAGCATAATTAGAGAAGGTAACAAAATTTGAAGAAATAAAGAAGACAATGTTATTAAAATCTGTTGTTAAAAACAATGTTCTGGTACATCAGAAAATCGAAATATTTAAGATATGCTGGGCCCTTACGTTTCTTCTGTTTACCAGATTCTTAGAAACTACTTTTTGGAGTCAGTTTGATCCCCTTTGTTGATAAGAAAACACCTCCAGGGTTTATTAAAGGTTTAGCTATGCCAAAGTTTAAAGAAAACCAACAAATCATATTGCTACCTTTGTTATCTGAATACATCAAAGTAGTATCCTCTGAGGGGAATGTCAACAATAAACGAATTCTCTCAAAACACAAGATTACTTTTTTACTCTAATGTTCCTATGGTGACATCCTCATGAATAAAAATGCTATCAGGCATCATTTTCCATTCTTACCTAAAATTTAAACACTATAATTTAAATTGAGAACTATTTGTAACATCCTAACTATACAAAGTTAAAACAAAAAGCAAAGTAATAATAATAATAAACAAACAGCAAAACAATGTTTTCTTTCTATCTGATCCATGGGATGTTCTCCAAAGCTCGCGGCATAACTCTAACAACCAGAATTAAAGATGAGTGCCCATCCATTTGTTCTTCATCTCATATTCTTTTCTCTTCTTTATTTCTGGAAGGAAAATGCCACAACAGATTGCCCAGAATGACAGAAAAAGTCAAAATGGTGCTAATGTAAGTATTATGTTTGAAAATATAATGGAAAAAAAAGACACACAAAAGCATTTGATACTATAGATAATGCTCCTTTTCACTGAAGATTTTGCATTATTCTATGCAAACAACAAAATGCCAATTACAAAAATAAACACAACTCCTGCTAATAAGTGTCTACCACCTGACAAGACATGGGCAAAGATAACACCATCTTGCAAATGATGCTTTCATATTTCATTGCTCATCACAGTGCTCTACTGCACACACAAGGCCCATCCTCACTGTAGGTGAATCAGCCTGAATTCTAATGACTGTCATTCACACCAATAAGCCACAAGATCTTGGTCCTCCCCTAAAACTTTAAACTCTCCCAGTGCTACCTCAATACTCCCAGATCTGACTGTTTTACTCCCATTAAAGGCCCGTTCTGCAATTCATCTAGACCTCCTGCTCTTTCATTTCCCCCTAGACCATCAATTCACTCCTGTCTTCACTTCCTTCCAAATTCTGAGACCACAGGGTCCATGAATGACTTTCCTGTCAAGACTTTCCACTCCTTTGCTTCTCTGCCCTTCTGATTCACATCCTAACAAAGCCCCCAATCCTGGAGGGCTGCCATCTCCATTACTACTTCTACACCTTGACCTGTCAAGCACTATTAGAAAAGCAAAAAGAAGGCATAACCCTATACTGCCTAGCAAGTTTCCTCATAAATCTCTCTTTAAAACCCAGATTTCAATGGGACGAGGAGGGAATTAAAGTTACATAGCAGAGGCAGGGAGTTGAGAGGAATTTACACTATGCTCAAAGAAATTTGGAGATAAGGGGAAGGAGAAGGCTGGTATCTAGAGGAAATAAAGAAAGGAGACGTTTGAGAATGCTGAAGTTTAAGAGGGCTGGTTACTAGGGATAGTTTGGAGATGAGAAGATAAAGGATGCCAAACATTCCTATAGAGGCAGAAAAAAAAGGATAGGATCCACTGCTTCAAATTTTAAGAAAATAATATATGTGTTTCAGTAAGAAGAATTAATTGAAAACGTGTTTCCAGCCAAGGTACTTATCTCCAGTGCAATCCAGAGTTTAACTTTTCTCATAATAAAAGCCAAAACTCTGAAATGAGACAACGTGTGTGGGTTTAAATCCTAGTTCTACTTTCTCGTCATGTGATCCTAGACGAGTTATTTCCTCTTTCTGTACGTCTGTTTCCTTGTCTGCAAATTGGGGATAATTATAATACCCACATAATATAAAGTTGTTATGAAAATTAAAGGAGTTAACACACGGAAAATACAAAGCACTTGGAATAGTAACTGGCACATAACAAGCACTGTATTAAATGTTACCTCTTATTGTAGTTAAAAGACTAAAATGCTCTTAGATGCTCTTGCGTTTATTCAATATTACAAGGAATATATTCTCCTCAACCTAATTCCTATTATCCCTCAGCTCTGGGGATCTTCTTTGGTAAGTCTTACCTGACTCTTCCTCTCCTTCCTCCCCAAACACTACTGGGTTAAGTATACCTATTCTACTACTTCCACAGCATACAGGATTTATATCCATCACAGCATTTATCACAGGGTATTATAATTTTCAGTTAACTCATCTGTTCCTGTTCCTTGCTGCCCTTTCCCTACTGAACTGTGGGTTCTTCCAGGATAGGAGCTATCTTTTCTATTTAAAGTTCAGAGGGCTGTTAAAAATAAGTCAAGTAATGTATATAAATCAGTGTAACACAGTACCTGATGGAAATCAGACAATAAAGTGTTAGATGATTGTTTTGTGCTTTCTTGCAAAGTATAACAAAGCAAAACAAATTCATCCACTAAGTTCATCTACTAACTTGCTGTCTTGTCTATCATTAATAAATGTGCTGCAGTTAAACAAGTTAAAAAAACATAACTACCCACTGAGTTCTTAAAGAGTACTGCACTCAAAAGAATAATCACACCTCAATTTCCTGCAATTTTTTAAATTACTCACACAACTAAGTCTTTCCAAATAAATAAATAAATTTTTCCAAAATAAATCTGATAATGGGTTAAAAGGAGTAAAACTGCTGTATACTCTGTAAAGAAAAATATGTTTACTCTGTAAAGAATAATATATTTATTAACTTCCAACTACACACCTCTTTCACAAACCAAAGGTCATTCTATTACTAGAAACCGATACTCCCCCTCATCAGTGATGAGAAACTGACTAGTGTCCATTGTTGTTTTATCTCTCTGCATGCAACCTTAAAAAAGTAAAACACGGCAATATTTAAACATTCAAAACCTGGATGGGTTGACTGCATTGTATACATATTCTACCTGTACTTTTAATATTTAAGCATACCTTTTCAAAGGTACATATGTAAAACATGTAGAAAAGCCAAGCTATGTTTCTTTGTCTCTTCCAGTAAGTTAAAAAGACATATTCCACTTACCTTATTGACCAACAACAGAATTCCTACCCAAAAGTTAACAGTATAGAATAGTATGTACACTGGAGTATTATATTACAGACAGAATTTAAAAAAAAAAAAAAGAACTATAAACAGGTCAATGTTCCAATTACTAAGAAGACAGAAGCCTAATAAGCCTAATAAGTACTATATAGCTCAAAACTGAAACTCAAGTGGGGGATGGATATTTTCAGAAGATTTGAAAACAACAAAAAAAGGAGATGCTTTAGATGAGGAAAAAGTTGGGAAAAGAGGGAAATTTAGGTAAAGATTAGAATATATGCCGTTTTATAAGAATCCTTTACAAATGCAAATATTTTAAATTTTGGAGATATAAAAACTGTATCACAGGCTGGGTGTGGCAGGTCACATCTGTAATCCCACAGCACTTTGGGAGGTCGAGGCAGGAGGATCATTTGAAGCCAGGAGTTTGAGACTAGCCTGGGCAACCATCTCTGCAAAAAACAAAACAAAATAAAACCAAACTATCCAGGCATGGTGGCACATGCCTGTGGTCTGTTACTTGAGAGGGTGAGACAGGAAGATCTCTTAAGCCCAGGAGGTTGAGAGTGCAGTGAACCTTGATCTCACCTCTGCACTTTATCCTGGGTGACAGAGTGAGACCTTGTGTCTTAAAAAAAATTCAATCACATATATAACCTTACAAAATTCCATTTAGCATTAAACTCTATAGCACATGGCTCATAATTACCAATATATTTATATCTTAAAGCATAAAAAGTATAAACTAATCGATTTTGAGAAATTTAGCAACACTTCATTTTTGTTAGCCCATGAAGGACAAAACATAAAAGCAAAAAAGAAATAAAAGATATGGTTTCCCTTTCTTCCATGTAGTGCTAGCAGATACAAGAATCACTAAATTTCTATTTTTTTAAAAGCCACTAAACAAAGAGGGGAGTCTTGGGACTTCATCTTCTATTTTATTCTCACTCTTTACTGCACAAATTTTAGGTTTATGCTTCCCTCGGCAATTCTTCTCATTAGGAAGGCACCACAAGGAATGGCTGTAAGTGCAGGCTATGGAACACTGGAACTACACTTAGTAGCGGGGATAATCTCGGACAAGTTATTTCAGCAATCCAAACCTGTTTCCTCATCTATAAAACAGGAGTAATATTGATATGAAGATTAAAGAAAAAGTGCTTAGCACAGTTCTGGCACACGGTAAGATACTCAATTAAAACTAGTTAGCATTAGTGTTTTATTTTCCTTAATGAAACACCAGCAGTTTGGTCTAAATCCTGCTGCTCACCACAAACAAGGCCAATCACTCAGCTAACTATTACTGTCAAGGAAGAAGGCTTTAACCAGGTGCTACAGCTGAAGAGATGGGAGATCAGTCTCAAATCCATCTCCCTGACAGACTAAAATTAAGGATTTATATAGCTGGGAAGACATATAACTATGTATGGGAAAACAGGAACTAGGGAGGGGTAAAGAAACAATCCTGATGAATGAGGGGCCTGGAATCACATCATCTGGATGCCATGATCTGGGGAAGTTTCAGTTCTTTGATTTTTTGAGCACCTGGGGGTCCTTTCCTGAGAAAAAAACTCAGGTAAAGCAAATGTAAGTTTCAAGCTTTAAGACCAGAAAGGCCAATTTTTGTTTATCAAAAGAAAAAATAACTGTCTATGAGACTATTGGGTCCGTTTCATTTTGATGATTTTAAAAAATATCGTATTACTCCTTCCACAAAGTACATAGATATATAATACTTCATTTAACAATTCCATTTAGGTTTTTTTTCCAAATTTCACCTTTTTTTTTTTTTTTTTGAGATGGAGTCTCACTCTATTGCCCAGGCTAGAGTGTAATGGCACGATCTCGGCTCACTGCAACCTCAACTCCCAGGTTTAAGCAATTCTCCGACCTCAGCCTTCTGAGTAGCTGGGATTACAGGTGCTCACCAATGTTCCCAGCTAATTTTTGTATTTTTAGTAGAGACAGGGTTTCACCATCTTGGCCAGGATGGTCTTGAACCCCTGACCTTGTGATCCACCTGCCTCAGCCTCCCAAAGTGCTGGGATTACAGGCGTGAGCCACCGTGCCCGGCCTCACCTTTTTAAAATGAAGGACAGATGAGCACCTTTGTGCATAAAGCTTTTGCCAAAATTAAGGAATTTCCTTAAGGCATATGTTTTAAGTCACTACAAAAAGACTGCACAGTTTACACTTCTATTAACAGATTTAAATGCCTAATTCACTGCATTTATGTCAGTCAGCACTGAAAATCACCATTTTCATTTCTTACAATTGATTTTTAAGTTTCTAGCGTTACTTAATTTATGCTTCTTGGATAATCTGTGAAGCTAACAATTTTCTAAGTTCATTAAAAAACTGTATAAGAATAATTTCATTCAATATTTTTTAAGCAAAGACCTAAAGAGAAAAGTAAAACACACAGAAATCAAAAATTAGGGGCAATACAGAAGATTAGATGAGCATAAATTTTGAATGTAAATATGTAAAGTTAGTCAACTTAGGCATAAACTTGGCACTAAGACTACTGGTGGCTAACGCAAAGAAGAAAATGTTCTAAACTTTGCTTTGGGAGGAAAGGGGGAACAGCAGCATTTGATTCCTCAAGAAATGCAAAACTTTTTCCAGGTATTTAGGATTTGAAAGAAATCTCCTAAGTGGATCTTCATAAAAATACAAAATGACTTAAGAACAACCCTGTCAACAATAAATCTGATAGAAGGGCTCATTTGTTGTTAAATGTACTATCATTATCATTACTTCTATTTTTGTACATGAATCTTAGATACTACAATATAGTTTAACTGACATCAAATTCTTCTCAATAACCTTGCTTATTTTTAGATTTGTAAGCAGAAATAAATTTTCAAAAAAATTTTTTTTGTCTGTCCATTTAGTAAGCACTGAATATGAAAAACATAGCTTCTTGTTCACACTGAATGATTAGCATAAACAATAAAATCATCACAGTTTTTAGAAATTATTTGAGTCAAGCTGGGCAGTGGCTCATGCCTGTAATCTCAACACTTTGGGAGACCAAAGCGAGAGGACCGCTTAAGCCCTGAGTTTGAGACTAGCCTGGGCAATATGGTGAAACCCTGTCTCTACAAAAAGTAAAAAAAAAAAAAAAAAAAAAATTAACCATACATGGTGGTGTGTACTTGTGGTCCCAGCTACTCAGGAGGCTGAGGTGGGAGGATCACCTGAGCCTAAGGAGGTCAAGGCTGCAATGAGCCGTGATCACGCCACTGCACTCCAGCCTCGGTGATAGAATGAGACCCTGTCTCAAACAACAAAAAAAGAAATTTGAGTAACATAATTGCTCTTAGCCATTTTAGCAACCATTCTAAAAACTGTTACTCAAAATTTTATTTTTAGAGTTGACTTCTAGAGTTTCTCATAACATATAAAGATCCTTAAAAAAAAGTTTCACTGAAGAGCACAGATTTTTTTTAAATTCATGCTTTGCAAGAATATGCTCCTACTCTCCTCTCTCAGACTTATTTTTTTCTAACATTCATTACTATTCCTGTCATATTTGCATTACTTCCTAAAAGATGTTGCTAGAAGACAGCTATGTAATATTAAGATCCCTCTCTCCAGAAATTGAAGTTCATAAAAAAGGGAAGGCTTTCCTGATTTTACCTGCACTCCCCCATATACAGGTTTCCAAAACCCAAGATCTTATCCTAGAGAACTTTTTAAGGAAAGTATTGTATCTCCCATACATGTTCCACCAATTTAACATACATTTAGATCAGCAGTTCTCTAACTTTTGGGTCTCAGGGCTCCTGTATGCTCTTAAAGCTTACTGAAGGCCCTGTGGTAGGCAGATTTCTATGATGGCCATCCAATGATTCACCAACTCCTGCTATTTGTACTCTTGTGTAGTCCCTTCCCCTTGAATGTGGGGTGGACCAAGTGACTTGTTTCTAATAAACAGAACACTGAAAAAGGGATGAGATGTCACTTCTGTGATTAGGTTACGAAAGCTCTGACTCCATTTTGCTAATACTCCTTTCCAGCTAGAACACTAGCTGGCTCTTCTCATGTGCTTGCTCTGATGAAGCAAGCCAGAGAAGCCCACATGGCAAGGAATGTAGAGTAGCCTCTGGTCAACTGCCAGGAAGGAACCAAGGTCCTCAGTTCGACTGCCAGTGAGGAACTGAGTCCAGTCAACAACCATATGAGTAAGCTTTGAAGCATATGCTTCCCCAGTTGAACCTCCAGATGAGGCTGTAGCTCTGACCAATATCTTAACTGCAGCCTTGTGAGGACCCAACTAAGCCATGCCCAGATACCTGACCCACAAAAACTCTCTCCCTCTTCTTTTACATGCTATCCTTTAACCTAAAATGTACTTCCAATTCCAAAGTTCCTGAGTCCATATTCTCACACCACTCCAGCCATTCAACTCTGTAAGCCTTTTACCATAGGAAGGACCTTTTGCTATCTCAGGTGTCCTGTGCTCAGGACTCTCAAGAGTCAGGTCAAGTAGGAAATTGGCAATATGATTTAGAGTACAGGCAGACACAGCGCAGTCTACTCTTGATCTGTCATCCATATTTGCGTAGGGCAGATAGGGCTAAGAGGGAAAAAGAACAAATGGTTCTAACAGCTGCTGAAATCTGTGTCCTGTACTATATTTATCAGTATGTTTGTGATAGTGGTCATGATGCTAATTACATGGGACATGTTATAATGAAGGATGTCAATCCCGAAACTTAATTCAAGAGAACAGTTTAGGCTGGGCGTGGTGGCTCAAGCCTGTAATTCCAGCACTTTGGGAGGCCAAAGTGAGAGGATCACTTCAGGTCAGGAGATCAAGTCCAGCCTGGCCAACATGGCGAAGCCCCGTCTCTACTAAAAATACAAAAATTAGCCGGGCGTGGTGGCATGTGCCTGTAATCCCAGCTACTCGGGAGACTGAGGCAGAAGAATCACTTGAACCTGGGAGGCGAAGGTTGCAGTGAGCCGAGATTACATCATTGCACTCCAGAACGGGCAACAAGAGCGAGACTCTGTCACCAAAAAAAAAAAAAAAAAATTATACCTGTTCATACTTACTTTTTCACTCTGAAAGTTCCAAGTCATTAAAAGGCTTGAGGATAATAAGAAATCGCTTACATAAATTGACAGATTTCGATGTGACAGCAATGTGCTCAGCAATTTATACACATTATCTCACTTACTCCTAAACACAGCTACATGAGGAAGGACTTACACAGTTAACTTCTCAGAGCCTAGATTTTCTTAAGTGCCTAAAACAATGCCTAATACAATAAGCGCTGAAATATTTGTTGAAGGAATAAAGCTACTGATCAGTTATTGAAATATTAACCTGTCAGATTCCTAGGTCAATATTCTTAACTACCACGCAATAATGTCCAAAGTTAAAATATAAAACAGAGATATGAGTAGAAAGAGATGAGCATACAGTTACGTAGTGGCCCAGTAGATTCTGTCTCAATTAGTAGATACTTGCTGACAATTCAACTGAGCTCAATAAAGATAGAATTCATTTTGGGAAACGAAGTAAGAAAGAAAGGGAGAGAGGCAGGTGGAAGGAGGGGGAGGAAGAGACAGAGAGAACGAGAATACAATATGTCTGTATATATTGTGTATGGTTAATAGTTTTCTCAATTTTGTCCATACACAGCATTTATCCTATGCAAAAGGAGACATTATAAACACATCAGTATATCTGAAGTACAATTTCATAGCAAGGCAATAAGCTACAAACTCTTGAAGGTTCTTTATTTCTTGTTACTTTGCTAGTAAAAACATCTCACAATATGCAAAGTTTCACCCATATTAACAGGTTAAATTGTGACTCCTGATTCAGGCTAATTTTACATAAAAGGTAAATAGGTAAAATTATGCCATGGAAGAAAGCATACATTTACTTCTCTCAACTATCTCAGGGCAAAATCTAGTCAATTCCATAGCTGGATCATCCTGTGAGATATGCTCAAACACTTACTGCTTCAATGCATCACCATGGTGAGAAAGCTGGTCTTAAGAGTCTTTCTGTGATTTGGGTTTCTTACACCATCTGTTTTTCAAGCACCAGCTTTAGAGCTTTGCAGAATCATCAAGGGCAACAGGCTCTTCTAGGTGTCTGTAACAGGAAACACACACACTTTCCAAAGGCATCCACTTCCTCTTGATTCTATCACTGCTCATAGTGCTGAAATTTTCATTCACGGCATTTATTTTTTGACTGCCATTAAACACACTGAACAACTCAGAGTTGACTGCAGCCTTGCAAACTCTGGAGACAAAAAGTATTAATACTGGTGCTTCTTAGTTAAACCATAATTAATGTTTGCAATTACTTAATAAAAGTGTAAACTAACAAGCAGCACTTGGATGCCTCATCATCTTTAAAAATATTTTAGCACCCAACAGGTAACTTAGGTCCAACATCCTGATAAAAGCAATTGGCAATAACAAAGCATTTCTACCATAAATATCTTCCTTAACCAAAGCATGTTTTAGGTACTTAAGAAAACCAAGGCTCTGAGAACTCTAAAAATCCTTCCTCACACAGCTGTGTTTGTGATTAAATGAGATAATGTATTCTTCCTTTAGTCAACTAAAGTTAGTGTGAAAACTGGAATCAAAACCCTTAGTTTTAACTAACACCACCACTTTCTAGTTAACTTTTTGAAATTAACATAACTTCACTGTACCTCAGTTTTCTACATCTATAAAATACATAACAATAATGCCAACATCATAGTGTTGATATGAAGATTAAATGAGACAATTCATGCAAAACATTAGAACAGTGCTTGGCATACCAAAAGGGTTCAACAGGTGTTAATTAATACGGTAAATATCATAAACAAGCAAGTACAGTGATAAAAAATAAACTAAATAACTTGTTATTTTATATTACCCAGAACCATTCCAACTTAAGCTAATACTGCCAAGTGAAGTTGTGTGTTGATTAATTTTTCATTACAAGCAACAAATCTTGCTGTCAACTTCTTTACCCACTGCAAAATTGCTTTCAAATTTTCAAAGCAGCATCACTTTATCGGCTCAAGTAACATTTTTCTGACATCACTGTTTACAGCCCAGCAGCTGCTAGAATCAAGGTTCTAGCTTTTTAAACAAAATATTTAGTTATTTCACCTGGCACTAAAAAAGATCCTGCAGACCTCTTTGAGTTATGCCCTTAAGAAGACAAATAGGTTATAACAGAAAAGATCATTCTGCTAAGGTTATTGCTTTACACTGGCAAATGAGAGGCAGACATGTACAACAGGAGGGGAGAGCTGGTGAACTGCTATCTCCTGGGTGAGAACTTTTTCAGACAATTTCATTACAGAACAAGGAGTCCCCAAAGCAAAAGTTTCAGAGAAGTTGGGTCCTGAATGGATTTCCACATAGACATAATGTTGGAATACCTCTAGAGCAGGGCTTCAAACAACTGTAAAAGGGGAACTTCATTGGGACACCAAAGGCATTTATTAAAGATGTTTGTGCAGAAGCACAAGAAAAAGTAAATTAAAACAATAGATTTTCGGTTATCTAGGAAGCATTTATCTTGTAAGAAACTAACAGTTTCCACACAAGCTTAGGGTAAGTATAAGCTCATAATCATTTATCTATTGTCCTGCGTATTAAATCAGGAATGGTAGGAATCCCTTCTCTACCTATTCCATGATTTTAAATATTTTTTCCACCTTTAAAGGAGTAAAATTACCCATAAATATATAAAAAACCGCTTCCTCAATTACCTCTAAAATGATGGCCAGCATTCAACTCTATTCTTTTCTCTAATATTTTAATTTATTCCTTATCCTACTAAAGCATACATTTTGTAATTCTTTATCCTTTTGTTTTATATTGGACTTAAAGAGGTTTTGTCTTTACAGCAGAGGCTTTTAGTCAGGGTTCTTATCTTCCCAGTCCTTATTCTACATGAATTGACTATTCATACACTTTGATTACCAGGGTTATTTGTTTTTTACTACTAATGTCTAAGAGTACTTAATATAGTAAGAAAAATTAACCCTCTATGTTCCATATAGGCTAATACTTTTCTACCCTATAGCATATTAATCTTACTTGTAGAGTCTTTCAGAAGGTAGAACCGTAAATAGTTTATATAGTTAAATCTATCAATCTTTTCACTTTATGGCATTTGAGTTGTGTCTCATGTCAAAAAGCTTTCCCATAAAGTTCTACTCATAGCTTAAAGAAAAAAAAAGTCTTTCCATCTCTAAAACTAAATAAAAATATTTGTATTTTTCTGAGTTTTTCTTTGAACAGTCAAATCTTTAATCTCTCCACCATTCCTTTTGTGTATGGTGTAAAGTATAACCCTGACATACATTTTTTTTTCATGTGGATAGCCAACTGTCCCAACAGCACCTGGACCTTCTACCCAAAATGTCAATTTCAATCATTCCAAGTGCCTAAACTCTAGTTTAATGCTGACAGGAAACTTTAACTGCATAAAAATGATCACTTTTCAAGCATATTGTCGTTCAAGGTGCTATGTATTCTGCTTTTAGCATTCCCAGCACCTGCTAGAATGAGCATAAAAGTAAGGGTTAGTGTGGGAGTATCAAATTTGACTACAATGCCAAAATATAACCATTAAGCCACCAAAGCAGTTTACAATGTGTATGTACACCTGTGGTACAAATTAAAATCACCCCTTGAACTGCTGCCCATGGACAGCACTTTTAGATAGGTTCTTTTACTCTTGCAAAGCAGTGGCATCTATATCTGATAAGCACTGTATTTATTTTAACTGGGAGTTAACAATGTCTTGATAGCATGGCAAATAAGAACATGGGAAGTGAAGATTCACAAATATTCCAAATTTAAACTATCTCCTTATTTTAAAATACTTTAAGACTATTTAACCCAGTGTTCTTTTTCTGCCAGTTGACAGACGGTATGGTATGTCAGAAAAAGAGCACTGGGTTAAATGACTGAATGACTGAAATTGACATTCTTGGTAGAAGGGACAGGTAGTGTTGGGACAGTTGGCTGTCCATTTGGGGGAGAAAAAAAGTTTGTCAGGGTTACACCTTACAGCATACGAAAAAAGAATGGTGGAGAAAAGATTAAAGATTTTTAGAATGTGTGCCACAATTCAGAATAGGAATGGGGGAGCCCCAGAGAACAAAAATTTTCAGGATGTGCCCTGCAATGTTTAGGGCAAAGCACACTCTAGCCAGCCATCTGAGTAGCCAACTAGTCTCCCTGAACAACACGAGCAGCTTATTGCTCTACCTTCAATGATGTGCACCAAGTATTTCAAACCCAATGCAACCCAATATTTACTCTGAAAACATTTCTTGATAACCTACACTGTGCCAGCAACCTCGTACTAACTGTGAACAAAACAGATATTTGTTTATTTTTTAGGCTAAGTATAAGCTCATAACCATTATCTGCTGTACTGCATATTAAAACAGGAATGGCAGGTATTTGTGGAAGATATTTACGGAAGATTGCCTAAAGAACATGCAATATCTCCATTCTTCTAATTATTCCAAAATCTTCTCCCTTTTTAGGTCAGACCATTTTGAATAGTCCTCGCCCAACATCCTCATCTCCCACCATATAACTGCCTTTACTGAAGATGCTCTGGTATGACACATTTGGCCTATTGAGGGGCATTCTGAAATTTGTTGGTGTGTCCACAGCAGGAAGACTGTTGAGGACACTGTTTATTACATTACATAGGGTCCTGTTTATAAGGCCTCTGAAGAGAAGTTTCCTTCTGATCTTAGTACCAGGAATTGTGCTTTTCTTAAAAGTTTGTCTATTTTCAAATTTTATAGGCATAAATTGACCAAGTTTTCCTTTTTTGCATCATCTACTAAAAGGTTTAGAGAAATATCTGTGCTCTATTGGAAATAAATATTAGATTTATATTAGGTCTTTTATTTTATATTTTTATTTTACATTTCTTGCTATAGGAATCTCTACAAACCACCTTAAAGTTTTAAGGGGGAGAGAAAACAAATGGATAAAATTTACATTTCAAACATTTTTTTAAATTTAAGGGATCAGGAAAAAGGTCACATAAGAAGTCAAGGGAGAAGAAGGATTTCAAGAATATATGGGCTGGATGTGATGGCTCACACCTATAATCCCAGCACTTTGGGAGGCCAAGGTGTGCAGATCACTTCAGGTCAGGAGTTCAAGACCAGCCTGTCTAACATAGTGAAACCCTGTCTGTACTAAGAATATTAAAAAATTAGCCAGGCATGGTGGTGCGCACCTGTAATCTCAGCTACTCAGGAGGCTGAGGCAGGAGAACTGCTTGAACCCCAGAGGTAGAGGTTTCAGTGAGCCGAGATCATGCCCCTGCACTCCTACCTGGGCGGCAGAACAACACTCTGCATATATATATATATATATATATATATATTTTTTTTTTTTTTTTTTTTTTTTTTTTTAAATAAAAACCAGTAACTAAATTACCTGGAGGAACAGGGAAGGGGAATTAAGGATAAAAGGGGAAATTAGAAAATACCTCAAATAATGCATGTATAGAAATTAGACAAATGGTAGTTCAAAATGACTTTGTGTAAACCTAGTCAAGCTTACCATGTAAGTCACAAAATACTTACAAACATTTCTTATTCCATAGACATCACCCAAAATGGTAAAAATAACATACTGACGGTTGAAAAAGAAAATACAAAAATTACTTGATAAAAATGGCCAAAGGTACTGGAAAAACAAACAAGACAAACAGGACTGTTACTATAACCTGTTTCTTTTCTGAGCTCTTCTCCTCACCCATCCCAAATAGTAGGAAAAAACTTATGAATGCAACAATCTGAATCTATTGACCTCTCAACGTTTTAAATAACCCAGCAGAAAGTCTAGGTAGGCATTTACACTCCACAACACGCATGAGTATATTCTTGCTAGATAGCCTCTCTCCTTCAAGGTCACTGTCATCTTTCCTCACCACCGACAGACTTTACAATGCTGTCACTGCTGTAGTTAACCCTAGTTCAGAAGTATCACCATTGAGCCACCTCTACTCAGAAGTTAAATACTTCCCCTCTTTATTGTCAGCTTCCTTGAATTTCTTGCTCCCCATGTCCCAGTACTCCAAGCTTGCCAGGAGGTTAGGCCAAATCCAGCACTGAAAATATTTCAGACAGTCTTATCATTTCCAGCCTTTGTGTAGGAAATAAACCCCTAGACTGCTGAAACTGTATTATCTTTCCATTTCCCCTTTATCCCTACCTCCCATATATTTGGCTTAAAAATTAAAATGCCTTTAGAGAAAGCAGAGTTAAAAAAAAATATGCTCACTCCAGTTCTCTGCAAAGAGAAACATTTTTATACAAGAGAGGGTATGATTCTCCAAGACCATAATGCCACAGCTGACCCATTCCTGCCCAGACTCTGCAACCATCCCTTCTCCATAACTGAATAGCTAACAGTGGGCTGCAAGTAAAGCATCTGACTACTAACAGGTAGACTGACCCAAGCTCCACTTGCATCCCTAAGCTACTTCTCCAAAGAGGTGTAGGAATTAGCTTCAGGGAAGGAGGCGGGGGCAGGTACACATGGAAAGAGAATATTTAAGAAGTCATAAATTTTCAGGAAAACTACAAGTATTCTGAAAGGGCCAAAACGAGAAAAACAAATCATTGTACATTTGAAAAATAATGATAAAAGAAATAAAAATTTAATGATAAGATGTTGGTCACACCTGTAATCCCAGCACTTTGGGAGGCCGAGGTGGGTGGATAATGGAGGTGAGGAGTTCAAGACTGGCCTGGCCAAGATGGTGAAACCCTGTCTCTACTAAAAATATAAAAATTAGCTGGGCATGGTGGCTGGCGCCTGTAATCCCAGCTCCTTGGGAGACTGAGGCAGAGAACTGCTTAAACCTGGGAGGTGGAGGTTACAGCAAAAGAAAAAAGATATCCAACTTAGAGTAAAAACATGAAAACTAAAGCAATGAAAGTGTTTTTCATCAACCTAGGAAAAATTTAAAAGACTAACAGTTAACAGTGCTGGAGAAACTGACACTCTTAAATACTGTAGATAAAAAATATAGAGTGGTACTAAAAGCAACCTGACAATATGTGCAAAATTTTTAAATGTATATATTCTGCTAAAAAAAACTTTATGGGAGACTACTATTTTGGACTTGCTTCCTCCACTAGGTCCCAGCAGAACAGACCAAACCAGTATTTGGTTTTCTGTTCCTGCATTAATTCACTTAGGATTATGGCTCCTGCTCCATCCATGTCGCTGCAAAGAACATGATTTCATTAAAATGTTTATCTTATTTAAATGCGTGAACTAAAGAATAGAGAGCCATGACAGAAAAATGGCAACTTTATAATAGGATATGCACTATGACTCCTTTTTAAAATATTATGTGTACATGCATGACAGAAGCATGCACATCCTAGTGTAAGCGTGGAAATCTGTATGCAATACATAGGAACAAATCCCAGGAAATGGGCTCAATAACCAGACTAGTCTCATACTGGTCCTGATAGCATTATGTAACTATTAAGATGTGATTCCAGCAGCATAAGCTGGCAATGGCTTTGCCACTATAGTCTAATCTCCTGAAATCTTACCTTGGTTTTTTCCAGCAACACTCACAAATTGTTAATTCATCTTCTCAGACTATAGCGATGTTTAAGATGTCTCTCATAACATGAGAGCATTTTCACCAATTCCTTTCTAACTAATGGTGATTGGCATGAGTGTACATGTATAAAACAATCTGCCAAAACAGCATTCTCCTTGGCCAGAGCATGAGGAAGCAAGCACTCAGAGGCGAGGGGAAGCACTCTGCAGAGGAAGGTGGGGGGACTCAGCAATGTAGTGTAAAAGAAAAACTGAGAGACAAACAGCGTAACAACTCAACAAAGTAATGCAGGGCATGATTAAACGAGGTGTGTATGACTGGAAACCAATGCCATTAAATGGCTGACTTCCTATCAGAAACAATAATCAACTGTCATATTTCCTCAACTGAAAGCTATAGCCCTAGTTTAGTAACAGCTTGGTAGGAGGGAAAGGAAGTGGCTGGAAAAAAGTGGTAAACAAATCCACTTTTTTGCATAATTTGCTTGCATATTAATTTTAAGTCACAACTCATTTGAGAAACATTAAAATATTTTAAATTATGTTTTTATCAAAATAACATGTTAACAGAGTAAATCCTAATTTTCTATTTCACCAAGTGGGTCACAAAAAAATATAAATGCTGCCCCAGATGAAAATCATCCCAAGGTTAACATGTGCAATTAGCTTCAGTTTCATATATATTTGTTTTAATTGATAGGGTATTGCTCTGTCATCCTGGCTGGAGTACAGTGGCACAATCACACTTCAGCACAACTTGGAACTCCTGGGCTCAAGAGGTCCTCCTGCTTCAGCCTCCAGAGTAGTTAGAACTATAGGCAAAAACCACCACACTTGGTTAATATTTTAAATTTTTTGCAGAGAGAGGGTCTCGCTATATTCTCCAGGTCAGTCTCAAATTCCTGGACTCAAGCAGTCCTCCCACCTCGGCCTCCCAAAGTGCTGGGATTACAGGCATGAGCCACCATGTCTACCCTAAAATACAATTCTTAATAGAAACCCAAAAGGTTCAGAAGATGTGGGTTAGCAGGATCAGCAGTTTGCATACAACCAACTTCAAAAACATTTATAGTCAGCATCTGAAATCCTGAAAGCTAACATTAGATCTGATAATCAATTGTCTGTGTCTCCAAATTGCAATACAGAAATAAGAATGCACAATCGATTCTAGAGCACACAATCTGGACCTAGGAACTGTACAAAGCACTGAGGTTAAACTCAGAATAACAGCTGTTAAATCTACAGATCCTAACAGTGGAAATTCTGCAATCCCCCAACTCTACTTGATATATTCTTTATCATTCCACTGGCTTGAAGTAGAAATTAATGGTTAAGAGCCTGATAATGATCTTAACTGCCTACTGCCATAACCAAAACAGAGACCTAGGTGTGCCACTTAGCCTCTTTAAGCCTCAGTTTCCTAACCTGAAAGATGGGATAACAACAATACACACCCCCATGGCGGGGTGGGGTGGGGGGTAATTGTAATTAACATAAATGCATGTAAAGCATTTAGTACAATAACTGGCACAAAGACTTGATAAATGTTATTGCTGTTCTTACCAGGAATCAATGTATTTATTGAAAAGTATGGACTCTCATCCACAATTTCCAACTGTGGACTTGTCACTAAGAAGTACAAAGATCACGCAAATAGCCTCATAATATGCAAATCATCTTCAGCTCTTCTGCTAAATCTCATTCTTCCTGAACCAGCTATGCTGAACTTTGGTTCCTTGAAAGTGCTGTGTATTTCATTAGTTTCAATAATTATACATGCAGTCATGCATCACTTAATGATGGTATGTCATTACACAATTTCATCATTGTGTGATTACAGGTTGTACTTACACAAACCTAAATGATATAGCCTACTACATACCTAAGCTATATGGTATAGCCTGTTGCTCCTAGACTACAAACCTGTACAGCATGTTATTCCACTGTTATACTGAAGGCATCCTAACACAATGGTAAGTATTTGTGTATTTAAGACTATCTAGGCCAGGCACAGTGGCTCACGTCTGTAATCCCAGCACTTTGGGAGGCTGAAGCAAGAGAGTGCTTGAGTCCAGGAGTTGAAGACCAGCCTGCCTGGGCAACATGGCAAAACCCCATCTTTCCAAAAAAAAAAAAAAAAGGACCACGCACATAAATTAGCTGGGCATGGGTGTGTGCACCAGTGACACCAGCTCCTAGGGAGGCTGAGGTGGAAGGCAGAAACTGCAGTCTGCTGTGACTGTACCACTGCACTCTAGCCTGGGTGACAGAGGAAGACCCTATTAAAAATAATAATAACAATAATAATAAATTCATTAATTTTAAAAATATATTTAAACATAGAAAATATAATATAAAAGATTTTAAAATGGTACACCTGTAGAGGACATTTACCTGAATGGGCTTGTAGGACTGGAAGTTGCTATGGGTGGGTCAATGAATGAATGGTGAGTGAATGTGAAGGCCTAAGGCATTACTGTACACTACCGTATACTTTAAAAGCACTACATACTTAGGCTACACTAAATTTATAAGAAAAAAAAAGTCTTTGTTCAATAAGAAATTAACTAGCTTACTGTTAACTTTTTTTTTTTGAGATGAAGTACTCTGTCGCCCAGGCTGGAGTACAGTAGTGCAGTCTCGGCTCATTGCAACCTCGGCTTCCTGGGTTCCAGGGATTCTCCTGTCTCAGCCTCCTGAGGAGCTGGGATTACAGGCGCACACCACCACACCCAGCTAATTTTTGTATCTTTAGTAGAGACGGGGTTTCATGTTGGCCAGGCTGGCCTCGAACTCCTGACCTCAGGTGATCCGCCCGCCTCGGCCTCCCAAAGTGCTGGGATTACAGAAGTGACCCTCTGCACCTGGCCTACTGTAACTTTTTTACTTTATAAGCTTTAAAATTTTTTAAAAACTTTTTGACTCTTATAATATTTTCAGATGCATTATACAGCTGTACAAAAAATTTCTTCATATTCTATTCTATAAGCTTTTTTCTATTTAAATTTTTTTTTTTAATTTTACCTTTTAAATGTTTTTGTTAACAACCAAGACACAAACACAGACATCAGCCTAGGCCTACATGGGGTCAGGATCATTACAATGTCACTAAGAGATAGGAATGTTTCAGTTCTGTTATAATCTTATGGGACTGCCACTGTATATTGGTCCATAGACTGAAAAGTCATTATGCGGTACATGATTGTACAGTCGACCCTTGAACAACATGGGTATCAACTGTGTGGGTCCACCTAAATCAGTTTTTTTCAACTATATGCAAACTGAAAACAGCTCATATTCACAGGGGCTCTGGGGCCCAGGGACAAGGCACACTTTTCACATACTCAGGTTCCACAGGGCCTGCTGCAGGACTTAAGCATGTGCAGATTTTGATATTTGTGAGTTTGTTTGGGAGGGGGTGGGAAGGGGAATCCTGGAATGAACCAACCCCCTTGAGGCATGCCCCTATGAATACTGAGGGATGTCTGAGATGTCTGCATGTTGTCTCCTTGGCTCAGAACATTTTCCATTCCACTTCTCACTCCCAGGCCATGAACTAATTAATTCCTATTCATCTTTCACATCTCAGTATAAACATGATATCCTCAGAGAGCCCCCTTCCCGCTCTTGTCCAGATTAGCAGTCCCCACGTTATGCTCCTGGAGTACTTCAAACCCCCCGTATTCTACTCATTAAACTACGACCAGTGTTATTTAATATATGATTTCCCCAACAGATTATATACATTTTTTGAGAGAGCAGAGATGGTATCTTATTCATTACCCTATCACCAGTGCTCAGTACATAACGAGGAGCAGAAGCTCTATAAATATTTGTTGAATTAAATGAATGCAGAAGGACCAGCCATATTGGTTCATCATAACCTAGTTTTCATTCACACTGAGTACCACAATTCTTGATAAGCTTACTACCTTTGTTCATTCACATTCTAATAGGATGTTTTAAGTTTAAAATCTAAATCCTATCTTTCAGTACTACCCACTGCATAAAATTTAGCTCTCCTGCTAGGATAGGACCAAGCTTATCATGTTCTATATTTTTAACAGATACTCAGGTACTCAGATGAAAACCAAACTGATCAAAATATCTGTTATATTTACTGGTCTTCACACAAAAGATGTTTTTGAATAATTCCAGTTTAAAAAGGAAAAAAAGGTAAAACTACTTCTCTAGCCTAGCCCATAACTTGATCAATGGGAATCCTATGGGTTAGAAACATTAAGTAATTTATTCAGGATCAGAAAGCTATTATAGTTAATGCTAAAGCAGCATAAGGATCCAAGTCTCCTAATTCTCAGTCTGTCTTTCCAGTATAGGGCCTTTCTGGTGCATTAATTGAAAACCATTATTCAAGGTATGTTAAGCAATAAATAACCTTGAAGTGCAACAAGTAATTATTTACTGTTATCAAATCACCTGTAAAGCTTTCTTAAAGTATGGATTTTCAGACCTCTACTGTATTAGAAACTGGGCCTTCTCATGTTGAAAAAGTTCCATGGGTGATTCTTGTCCCAACAAAGATTGAAAACCACTAATTCCAACAACCAAGCATTCATTATTTATTAAATGTCTAGGCCTACTCTGTCCCTAGCAGTCTGTTCCTACACTCAAGGCCCTTAGGACAAGATTTACTTAATTAATCAATTAGACAAGAAAATAGGACTGTGTATAATGAAGTGCTGAACTGTGTAACTGAACACAAAATACAACAGGAGCTCAGATTTGACAGATGGCTATTTGTGGAGACAGAGAAATGGACACATATGTCCCTTAAGACAAATAAAGACGAAAGTTTTCAAGTCATGACCAGCAGAAGTCCTAAGGAATCTGTGAACGTGCCTCAGAGGCTACTGTGGAAAGGAGGAGGAGGATGCTTTTCTTGGTCCTACATCCAATTTTAATCAGAACAGCTCCACTTTTTGCCTTTAAAAAAGAAAACCAAAGGCTTTTTTGAAATCCTTCTTAAAAATCCATGGTAAAGTAACTTGTCCTAAAGTTACAAAGCTAATTAGTGATATAGAAGCCAGGTCTCCAACCCCCAGCACCTTTTTTTCACTCTACCACACCACACACCATGGCCTTCCAATGGAGGAAAAAGTGTGAGTAAAGGTTCTCACAGAACATCCCAAACACACTGGCCTGACCAAAACACTGGGTGCATTTTCAGGTCATGTGTCTCAAAATGGGATTAGGGTTGCAAGGATGGTAATGGGAGAAGCTCATGCAAGTCTCAGGATAAATTATAGCCACTGTTCCAAGATAGATCTTCAAATTTAAAGGAGAGTTCTTAATAAATTAAAACTTGATAATAAGCTGTATTGTGGTAGAAATAAACCATAAGGGAACTTCCTTGGTGAACTGTTGAGTCATGCTATTTAAGGAAGTAGTAAAAGATAAGAATGCATAGGCAAGGGTGAGGGCTAGATAACAGAATGCCCCGAAATCAGGGGAAGTCTGTATTCGCTTCACTGCAACACCTACATTGTATAAAGTTTTCAGAAGAGTATCAGGAGTGTCCACTCCTCCTAAGATGCTAGCTGCACCAAAAAATGAACAACCTACAGTCAGGTGCCCCACAGAATCAATCAGCTGCTAAAGCTGCTGCTGCTCTACAGCAGCGCAAGTAATAAAATTGCTGATTTTACCACTGTGCTCATGTAAGAAAAACTATTAGTTACTTTAAAAATGCTTCTGCTATCAATTTGTTACTCCCCACAGCATCCCTTTAACACTACTATTATCACCATCATATTGTTGAAGGAAATAACCTCAGAAGACAGTGCCAAAGCCAAAATGAGACATCTAGAATTTACAATGTTCAGATTCAAAACTCAGTCCACACATACAGTGGCATGAGCATAAATCTCAACTCTAGTATTAATATGTTTATCAAACATTTAATTCACTAAAAAATTTTCAATTTTCACAAGGAATCTATAACCTAATAAGACCCACCCAAACATGTCTCGAATGATATGTCAAAGTGAATTCACTGACATACTCCCCAAATGGCTCCTTCTCCCAACTTCCCTATATTTGCTTATGGTACTGCTCTTTTCTGGATAACCTAAACTCAAAACCTTGATCATTTGTTTGTCTCTAATTAGCTGCTAAACACTTTAAGGGCTCTAATCATGGCACTGTCCGTAACAAAAAAAATTTTTTTTAATTCAGTGACTTCCTACTGCCTAGTGAATTAAATCCAAACTCTTACACCAACACAAAGGATTCAGAGCTCTCCACAACAGAGCCCCAAAGTTCCTCAACACAGCCTAAATAACAGCTAACCTGGAAGTCTTACTATTACCCTCACTCAGTGCTTATAAAAACACATGACCTTGAGAAAGTCACTTAATCTGAGTTTTATTTTACTCAACTATAAAATGGGTATAGTAACGCTTGCCTGAAAGGACTAACTGAGGTAATGAAAATGAGAGTGTGGCTATAAATTTTAAAGTACTATAAAAATACAGACATTATCATTATGTCATGGTTATGGTAACGTTATTTTATTTACACCTGCCTTGCTCCAGAAAGGTTGCAAGGTAGCCCATATAAAAGATAAAAGCGTTTAAAGATGGAGGCAATAAAAGAAATAAAAAACAAATATGTGGACAAAAAATGGATCTACAAATGAGGCTAAGATAATTGTATATATAATTGCCTGTGCATGTGCTTTTCAGATTAATAATTTGACCTAAACACTGTAGTTTGATTTGAAAAGGAAACTAAGTCAATTAGATAATTCAGTGTCCACAGACTAAAAACAAACCCAGTAATCAGAAATGCAATAGTTTCTACCGTAAACACCAGGCAAGAATTTCTCCCAAAGGTTGTTATTCCTTGTAATGATTGGACAATATCCTCAACACCTTTATCACAGCTTATCTATTTCATAAATCATCAGATTGAAAGTCTCTTGAGGTCAAGTAATTTTTAAATTGTTTGTATCTCTACTAGCACCTATAGTAATTAGTCAATACACCAAATACCTCTATATACTGGTTTCTATGGATCTAATCTCTCCGTTCCTATTCATACCACCTTGCACACCACCACATTACTCTTAACACACCACTTTTATCACATCAGTCCCTATTTCAAAATCCTCCAACAGCTTTCCTGCACATAGAACAAATGCTTCCTCATTCTTTATCTACACATCACAATATTGAACACAATCTCCCCCTGCAATGGCCTTCCCTGTATTCCCCATTCCCCTAAATTCTTTTCGCCCTTTAAAGCTCGGTTTTAAAAGCCTCACCTTCTACCTAAAGCCTTCTCTGACTGGCAGCAATGAGCCAGAGAGAGAGACTGGGAGGTGGGAGAAAGTCAGAAGTCTTGTGTTCTTATCTGTTACGGAACAGTTAAGTGACTGGGCAAGTCACTGAACCATTGTGACGATATTTCCTCATCTGTGAAGCAAAAGCTTTAGAAAAGATTATATCTAAACTATCTTCCGGCTATAATATATTCTAGGATGCTTTGGCTCTTTCAAACTTGGGCACACCCTGATCTATTCTCTGATCTTCATTATCTGTTACATATTTTAATAAGTAAATATATACATTGTTTTTCCATTTTTCCCACTTAAGTAAACATACCACCTCCTCCACAGCAGTCATATTTCCTTGTTATCCCCAAAGACCATGGGCATAGGACCGGGTACATAGCAGATATCTTTCATGAACTAGGATGGTAACTATTTTTAAAGATTAATTATAATATTGCCTGCCACAGTATCAATCAGCCAAAAAGGGCTGTATTTTTCATTAAGGAGACCACTAAAATAAGTGTACTAAAACAAGAAAACACCTAAGTCACTTTTTCTGTATAAAAATACATTCCCTTTAAGGCATCAGTGCAATTCCATTAAGGTGACCATAGGTTTAAGCACCAATAAGTCTTTTAACATACAACATATTGTTCATTTTCTAGCCATTCCTGTTTATATCTTCCACTGCAAAGAGAAAGTTCAATAGAGAGGGGGAAAAAACCTATCATAATAATTATTATTTTATTGATTTAATTTCATACACTATTTCTATATTCCAACATAAAAAAGCAATAAAGTTACAATGAATTATGAAATAAGTAACATGACAAATAAAATTGTACGTGCTATGACTTTCAATACTGAAGACTTAGTAAAGCTCCTACAAACACTTAACTTTGTGCAATGTGAACACTGCCTTTTTTTAAAAAAAAATTACTATAATGTATCCTCTCTGGCTAAATATCCAGGAGTTCCAGTAGTTTGAAAGCAATCTGGGCCAGGTATGTAGCTCATGCTTGTGATCCCAGCACTTTGGGAGGCCACAGTAGGACTTATGCCCAGGAGTTTGAGACTAGCCTAAGCACCATAGTAAGATCCCATATCTTAAAAAAAAAAAATGAAAAATAAGAGAAAATAAATAAATAAAGAGAATCTGATAAATCTAGAGGTTTGCTGATTCTTCTTTTAATCAATTACTAGTCCTGTCAGCAAAATGTAAGCAACACTGAAAACTTTGAGTGTTTGCTTAATTGGTAAAAAAAAAAAAAAAAAAAAAAAAAAGAGCTCTATTAGTCACTGAGTATACAAAGATATCAATGCTCAAAAAATTCACACCTCATAGTAAAAACACACAGAACCCCATAACCACATGCACTGTATGCAAGGAGCATCTTCAAATCAGAGATTCTGAAACTCAAGACAATTGTCATATTCCAAATTCTAAATATACTGTAAATGGAAGAGTAAGTCAGACAATGGCTCCACTCATGCTATTTTTGTTTCCATTGCTATTACTGTTGAAACAGTTTTAAGAGCTCATCACCTGTTTAATACATAGAAATACTTCAGTACAAAACAAACCAATCTGTTCCTAAGAAGAATTAAAATCTATAGTTATTCAATTATCTTTACTTATGTCAACAATGCACAAAAATGTCCAGCAAAATATGCATAAGGAAACTGCTATTCTCTGTGAACCTTAATTATTATTCCTTTCAACCACTCAAAAAGATACTTACATCATTTAAGCAACACGACAAAATAAGAATTAAGCAAAATGGTGGCCCAAAGAGTTTCCCGGAAAAATGAAAAAGGAAAAAATTCATGCAAAAAGGGTACAGAAATTCAAAGCGGATATGTCACTAAATCAAATCCACAACTTTCAACTCTAATGCCCAAGAAATAGTACCTTTGTTCAGGCATTTAGCATTTAAGGAGGCATCAGAAACAAGAACATGGGTGACCAAGAAGGGGCATGTTTTCTCCATGACTTGGTCTGTTCTCTAAACACGAATCATCCGAAAAGTTCTAAATTCAAATGCAATCACTTTCACTAGGAAAAACACATTCCTGCTTAAAATCAGGCTTCACAGCAAGTCTCTACTAATCACAAAAACTGTATAATTGAACCAAAAATGATGTATAAAGGCAAATTAATGAGTCACACACCGTTATTTTTAATGGTGCTTGAAAGATTAATATGCAAAGATTACAACTGCAGGGTTTCAACATTAAAAACAAAACAACCGATAACAAGGCGTAACTACTACATAATATTACAGTCTTCGAAGTACAAAGGAAACATTCATTAAAGTGATTGACCAGCTTAGAAACATAAATAAATTCAAGATCAAGCAATACAGATTCAAGAAACACATCAAATATTTCATTTTTTAATAGAAAATATTTAAAAATAACATTCAAATGTCCATTTCTGCTATTTTAGAACCACCTGCCTAAGATATTCAAGGCTCTATTAAACATCTTTGGTGGCTTGATAAGAGCAATGTAACATTTTGAGCCCGGAACTTACTCTTCTAAAATGCACTAACCAAATGAATGGCAGACTGACAATTATTTCAACCTAGGCAGCAACGAAACACATTTTATTTATTCCACTTTATACTACCTATTGATGCAGAGAATAGTACATTTAAAATATGGCAGAATACTACACCTGAATTCATTAAAACATGAATAATATCCACTGTTTTTTCCTTGCCTACTGGGATTTTGACAATGACAAAATGAAAGGAATTACAAACTAATTTGAGGGAAGAGGTTAAAAATTACTTGTACGGGAATGGTTTCAAAGCAGAACAGTCCTTCAGAATTCAAAAACAGTTGGTCAGCTGTCACATGAATTTTTAAGACCTTGATTCAGAAGTATCATTATAACTAATAGGTGAGAGAGTTCAAGTGACAATGGGCTGGGCGTGGTGGCTCATGCCTGTAATCCCAGCACTTTGGGAGGCCGAGGAGGCAGATCACGAGGTCAAGAGTTCGAAACCAGCCTGGCCAACATGGTGGAACCCCACTTCTACTAAAAATACAAAAATTAGCTGGGCGTCATGGGGCATGCCTGTAGTCCCAGCTACTCAGGATGCTGAGGCAGGAGAATTGCTTGAACCGGGGGAGGCAGAGATTGCAGTGAGCCTAGTTTGTACCACTACACTCCTGGGTGCGACAGAGCGAGACTCTGTCTGGAAAAAAAAGAAAAAGGGAAGTGACAATGGATTTCCTAGAAATGTGCAGAAAGCTACTTGACAGATGCAAAAGGAGACAGGCAGGTTATAAACTCATGTGGGTTCAAAAGTAACCTGAAATACTCTATCACAGTTGGATCACAAATTTGGGTTAAGAATAAAGCACAGCAATTTATCACATTCTCAGGGAATTTTATTCATCACCTTAAGATAAACTAATGATTAAAAATATGACAAGAAATGTCTGACAAGAAAATCTATTAATATGTCAAAAATTCTAAGTGCAATCACTATGTTGCAATGGAACAATTTTAAAAACCATCAATTAATCAAGACAAAATGAACAAACTCGTCCAAACTAAGATAAATCCAAACAGAATTCTGAATTTTTTTAAAAAACTGTTTTCAAAGTACATGCTTTCCTGGAAGTATTCTACCTTATTTTCAACATTATCATTTCCACCTGAAAAAATACATAGCCCTCATTCTCAACTCTGCTTTATTCACTGAAACAGGTTCTAAGGCAAATGGTCTCTCCATTAGTCTGAGCCATGCTCTGATTAAGAAACACAGTTTCTTATAAGAGTTTGGGGGGATCACAACAAACATATCTAAAATAAGCATTTATATGGGGTTACTTCTATATTTATCTAAAAACCATATACTCCATTTGAGAAATTTGAGGAAATGAATTTTTGTAACAGAATTAAAAGCGAACCAAATACAAGGCCAGTTAACAATATCCATCCTTTTCTGTATTACAAAAACTGTAACAATGAAATTTTGTTTGTAAAATCCAATGTACATTTTATCATCTTGTATAAAATATCTATGGTCTCAGTAGCGGTTAAATTGCAGCTATAAAGGAAATTGTCCCAAGATAAATGGTTTCCCTATGAGAAGGCTTCACTGCTACACTTCACCTCAGGACAATAAATCAAATTAACTGCACCTTGTCCTCTGTCCAATGACATCATCAGTTTGACCACATCTTGGGAATCGGGTGCAGAAACATATGCAATTTAAGGCATGAAATTATATTACTGCTTTCTGTCCATCCGACCTCATATTTCAGGTCTCTGAAGCAGTCATTCACCTGAAGGTTCTCTTAAAAGCTACAGATTTTTTTTCCTGCTGCATTCAGGGCCTGCCTACTGTGAGTGAAAGAAGAAAAATGGTGAGAACTGGTTATTTGAAATTAGCCTGTGTTCAGTCCATCAAACCTAGAATTTTGTTACAAATTAAACTGAAGACCAATGTTCCACAAAATATGTAGCTAGCCACTCACCAAAATGTCTTAACATAATTTCAAAGGTTTAACACATTAGTGTTAAACCCCACTCCTCTACTACTTCACTCAACTAGGCAGCAGTAAACATCCACCAATGAGAAGCAACACCAGTCTCTCTCTGTCTCTCTCTCTCTCTCTCTCACACACCCACACTCACATACCCCTACACAAAATAAAATAAGAAAAATTTACTACAGGAAAGCCCAAAAATCAAAATTACTGTTTCCTCTAAACAGTAAAAGTTAATACAGTAAAAGTTAATCTGCCTCTCACAAGCCAACTGTCCTGAGTTTAGATAAAACATAAAATCAGTTCTGACAACTTAAAGAGGGGGCAGGTGTGCTGGGAGGAGAGTAAGTTCCAAGACCAGGGTAAACACAATGCCTGTGTTTATTCTTCTCTTTTCACTCATTTAACCATGACACAAATACTCAAAGAACCCCATTTTTGGTTTTCAGTAGTGCTGCAATTAAAATAACCAAGTCTGTGACAGTGATGCCACAAAATTTACGTCTGCTCCATTTTAAATTAGAATGAAGATGTTAGAAAGGGAGCACCACACTAAGAAATTATGAAAGCGTTGTTAATTGGAATTGCTAGAATACTTAGCTACTCCACAACTTCTAGAGGAAAAAAAATGTGTCCGTTTCACAAATACTGCAGATCTTTACAAAGCTTTGAAGTATTTAATATGCGGGGTGGGGGAGCAACTGGGGTACCTATTCCCAAAACAAAGTGATTTGGGTGAAACCAAAATAGATTTCATAGGCTCCGAAAATGAGACAGGACAGATATTCCCCCCCTAAGCCCAATACTACTGCAAACTATAAGAAAGTCTTTTTCAGAGAAAACAAACCATCAGAGTTGATACTTAGCTAGGAGCTGTTTTAAGGCCAGTAAGGCCCCAAGAGAATTTGTTTTGCCCGCGGAGGAGGGGGAAAGTGTGTGGAAGTTGGTGGGGGTAGTCATTTTGGTTATTAGTAAATAAATCAAGCAGCAGAGAACATGAGGCCTAGGCAACTGCTAGAGGAGCCAAGGCCTAGCTTTCCCTCTCTCTTCCCAGCACGGCCTGGGTTTGATCTCAGAGCCCTGTGGATTGCCAAGGAAAAAAAAAAGAATCATATCGAACCACAAAAGCACATGGGGCGAATGTAAAATATAAACACGGCGTTGGGCTGTGAGTGGCTGTTATTAAAGGTCTGAATTACTAAACATGAGAGGCGGGGGAAAGCCAGGCGGCCATTTCAATAATATAAACCTCCCCGAATTAGACATTATTCAAATGAGAAGAGGTTCGGCAAAGCAGAGAGTAAAGACGACCCAGCGAGAAAACACCACTACAGAAACAGGGAGGGGGATCCCCGTCACTCCCCACCGATTCCCAACAGGAGAGAGGAAATCGAGAATGCGATCAACTTGTCAGGCCAGCCCATTCTGGGGCAGAAGGGCAGCCCTTTACATCCAAGTTCTCGGGAGGCCTATGGGCATTTCTGGGGCCTCGGAGCGAGAGGCCCCGGAGAGCCACCCGCTCCGTGCGTCCCGGTCAGGCGCGGGGGGCGGGGGAGAGGGTCTGCGGGGGCCGGGGCGGCAGATGAGGGGGCGGCAGATGAGGGGGGCGGCAGGGGAGAGGCAAAGGGAGACCGAGGTCAGACCACGCCAGGCACCTCCAGCCCAACTCGCCCGCGAAGCCCCGACCGCCTGCCCCGGGAGTGCGGGCAGCCCCAGAGGACATCCCCCTCCGAAGGAACTTGCCCCAAGGACTCCTTCCAATCCAGTCCACACCCCAGAGGGCTACGCAGACCCCTGCGCGAGTTCCCCAACCCCGCTGCCCCAGGCCACCTCGCAGCGCCCACAACCGCTCACCCCTACCCACCTAGAGCGCAGGCCTGGCTCGGGTCAGGCCGCCACACTGGGGGACGAATGAGGCGCGGCCGAGGTGCCTGGGGCCGTGACCCCCGGGCTCAGCCCCGTTCCGACCCCCGTGTGGCGGCGGGGCACGGGCAGGGAGCTCTCCCCGCGAGCGCTCCCGGCTGCCCCTGCGGGCCGCCCCCCGCAATGGGCAGCGCCCCCCACGCCCGGGCCCGCTCCCAGGAAAAGACGCGTGCGGGTGTCCAGCCGCCGGGGTCCGCTCTGGCCCCGCCGCCTCCCCGGCATTGTGCTCGCCGCCGCCTCCATCCCCCCTCCACGCCCCCCACCCCGCGCCCGCCCGGCCCCGGCCGCCCGCTCGCGCCCCACTGCGCCCCGCCGGCCCAGCAGCTATGAATATGTAAAATGTCTTTATTGTCCTTTCCCTCAGCCCCGGCCCCGCCGCCCCCGCCGCCCCGCCGCCCCGCCGCGGACCCGCTCGGGTTCGGGCACGGCGGCCAGGAGGCGGCGGCGGTGGCGGCTGGCGGAGGAGGAGGAGGAGGAGGAGGAGGAGGAGGAGGAGGAGGAGGAGGAGGAGGAGGAGGGCCGGTGCCGGCGGGCGGGCGGCGAGCCGCGGCGGGGTGGGCCGGGGGCAGGAGGAGGGCGGTGGATCGCAGCCCACTTTGCCCCTTGTCTTCCCCCTCCGCCTGGCCGCTCCGAGCCTCTTTCCCCCCTCCGCTCGGCGCCCGGCGGGGGCTCCGTGCTCCCGGCCCCCCATCTCCCCGCCGTTAATTATAATAATCCTGAGTACTAATAAATTATGCTAAGTCGCGGGGGGGGGGCAGCGGGAGCCGGGGTTGAGTATGAATATGAATATGTAAAATGCTGTAATGATTACCTGCTGCTGCTGCCGCCGCGGCTGAACTCTCATCTTGACTCGCTGCTCCTCCGTCCGCCATTTTGAATATTTTAACCAAAATCGCCCGGTCGATAAACCCTCCCTCGCTCTGACTCCCCCTCCCCCCTCCCGCCCTGCTTGCCTCCTCCCTCCTCTCCGCCCCCTCCCGCTCCTTCCTCTCCCCCGGGTGCGCGCCAGGGGGCGCGCGAGGCCGGCGCTGTTCGCCGCCAGCCCCCTCAGAAGAGCTCCACCTCTCTCCCGCGCTCTGCGCACGCGCCTCTGGGCCGCTGTGGCCCTTCGGTAGCTAAAGCAGCGCCCTCAATCTGCCAGTCACTCCGCCTCATTTTTCGTTTCGGCTCTGCGCATGTGTGTCTCTCTCCACGCGCCTGAAGTGTGGCCGGCGCATGCGCTCCCTTTAGCTGGTAACCGGCCTATATAGTACGTCGAGCGCTTGTGTCTTCTTACACTTCTCACTTTTCCTCCCGCTTTGCTTCCCTCCCGGCTTCGCTCTGACCTCCCCTAGTGGCCTGTGGCATTGTAAAAGCAGGGCAAAGAGCACAGCGGTCAGGAGCGTGGGGGAGGGGCAGTGGGCTGCCCGCGTGCCCTGCGCTCCGCAATTTCTACTGACTTTCCGCGCAGTTGAAACATTGGCAACAATGGAGAAGCCACTCCTCGCTAGGTAATTTCCGGCCCTCAGGGCAGGTACGGGCGGAAACGACCGCTGCGAGGAGGCGAGCACGAGGCTCTGCGGAGCCACGCGCCGGCCTCCCGCTTTAAATTTGAATCCGAACTAATCCCCGCCCCCGGCTCTGCAAAAGCTGGAGACCCGGCCCTGGCTTACGCGAGGGGGAGTGTCCTGTGATTGTTTTAATTAGCCCTAAAGCTCTTCTGCTCTACTTGCTGCTAACTCCCTGCTGGCTTTCTCCGGAGCTGAGCCTTATTAGGTCGCTAATTTCCGCCCTACCCTTCCCTTCTGCTTTCACGCCCCTCGAACGCCGCTCCTCCTATGGAAACCAACAGACCCCCTCTACTGAGGCTTTCCCCCCTTTTTCCCGCCTTGGAACATCTTTAAAACCTAGCAGTAAACTGGATGACTAATAAAAATGTCGAAATCAACTGTAACTTCGTCATCAATTTTATTTTGCTGTGTTTGTCAGAGTAAATATGATAGTGGGGAAAGGTTTCCCGTTGCAAGTATCTTGCTTGGTAACTGAGATTTCTTTATCTTAAATGATAAAATTCCCTGGACAAAGTCTCAGTTCTAATTATTTTACGAATTCTTAAAGCCTTAAGATTTTTCTAGGCTTTTTTTTTTTTTTTTAGAATAAAAAGAAAGGTGTATTTCATGGTAAGCAAAGTTTAAAAAAAATCAACTCGTTAATCTGTCTTGAGAGATATGATTGATGTTTAAATTGGGTAGACTTGCTGGTTCTTCAGTTAAAAACAAAAACAAAACTGATCTCCAAGTGAGAGTCAGCAATTATTTTAACGGCTAAAGTTTTAATCATCAGTTCTAGCATGCTCGTTGAGCTTCTTTAACTGTGCAGGTACAGTTAAAGCTATTGTCAGTGACAGCCAGCGATTTGGGGGTGGGATTGATTTATTTGTGGTAATTAAGCCTTAGGGTGTGTGCATGACTGTTTGAACCAAATAATTAGACTGCCCTGTAATCCAATTATTTCGAGTCACACCAACCAGCACAGTTAAGGAAATGAAATATTTAACTAGTTAATCTGGAAATATGGCCTAAGTTATATTCACCAGCATTACTATAAGGTAAAGTCTCAGAATCGTCAACCTTATTGGAAAAAGCTAAGTACATGCCCCTTCTCTGGGGGACACAAATTTGAAATAATCTCTGCTAAGAAAAAGAGCTCAAATAGCCTTATTTAATTTCCTATCTTCTATTTAATCTTAATTTTGCTCTTTGGTTCAAAAAGTAAATTAATATAACCTTCGGAAAGTCATTGAAGCTCCTGTATGTGTTACGAATTCTTTACTGTTTCACTTCTATAAAAGGAAATTTTCATGGAAAGGATTTTTATTTAAGGAAGGATAGTTCTGTGAGAACAAAAATAGCTTAAAATAGACTATCAAAGTTTCATTTTCCCCCCTAATGAGATATTTGTGTTTCCAACTGTGTCCTTAGTGTCTAGTGCAATGCCTGGGCATAGTAGGTGTTCATATTTGTTGAAGAAAAATAGTAAATATACAGTTGTATATGTTAGGATTATTTGTAAAATTAATGTAGTCATTTATTCAATAAAAAATTGTAAACATCTGCATTCTGCCATTAACTTACTAGGTGCTAAAGATAGGAAAATGTGTAAGACACTACTTTGACTTCAGCAAACTCACGTATATCACTTTTAAAAAAATAAATCCTTACAATACCCTGGGAGGTAGAAACTCTTTATCCCAATTATCTAGGATGGGAAAATTGCGGCATTAGAGATGTCAAGTAACTTGCCCAGTGTCACACCACTATTAAGTATTAGAGCTAAAATTCAAACACAGGCAAGGACTGTACTCTTAACCACTACACTAAGTTATTTGCTTTGGATCAGGCAAAATCTTAGAGGTACATGTGTTAGGCTGTTCATGCATTGCTATAAAGGAATACCTGATACTGGGTAATTTATAAGAAAAGAGGTTTAATTGACTCATGGGTGTGTAGGCTGTACCGAAGCATAGCACTGGGAACGACTATGCTATTGAGGAGGACTCTGGAAGCTTACAGGCATGGTGAAGGCCAAGCAAAAGCTTGTACATCACACAGGAGAGCAGGAACAAGAGAAAGAGTAGGGGGGCAGGTGCCACACACTTTTAAAGGACCATGTCTTATAAGAACTCACTATCACGAGGACAGCACCAAGGGGATGGTGCTAAACCATTCATGAAAAATCTACCCCAATGATCCACCACCAAAATTGAGGATCACAATTTGACATGAGATTTGGTGGGGACACAGATTAAACCATATTAGTACAAGAAGTTTAGTATAGGAAGGGAACACATTAACAATGTCCTTGTATATAATGTCATCATAATAAAAATGTAGGTCAGGTGCAATGGTCATACCTAAAATCCTACCACTTTGGAAGACTGAGGCAGAAGGATTGCTTGACACCAGGAGTTCAAGACCAGCTTGAGCAACACAGACCCTCTCTCTACAAAAAATTAAGGTGGGTGTGGTGGCACACACCTATGGTTCCAGCTCCTTAGCTCCTTGGGAGGCTGAGGTGAGGGGTAAGGACTGCTTGAGGGCAGGAGTTCAAGGCTGCTGTGAGCTATGATGGTGCCACTGCACTCCTGCCTGGGTGACAGAGAGTCTGTCTCAAAAAAAATTATTTTAATAAATACAAATAAAAAGGTATATGTGGATGAGAACCTCACATAGAAACAAATAGCAGCTCTATTATAATTGCCAAAAACTAGAAATAGCTCAAATGGTCTTCGTATGAATGAATAAACATTCATATCACAGAATACCACTCAGCAATTGAAAAGAATGAACTACTGTCATATGCAACAAATTCAACGAATCTCAAAGGCATTATGCTGACTGAAAGAAGCCAGTCTCAAAAGGCTATGTTCCATGTACCATATGATTCCATCTATATGATATTAATGAGATAACAAAACTATGGTGATAGAAAACAGATCAGTGGTTGCCAGGAAATAGTTACAGGGGAAGGTGTAATTATACAGGATGGGCACAATGGAAGTTTGGAGGAGGGGGGCGATTAATGGAGTTGTTCTGTATGCTGAGTGTGGTAGAGGTAACACCAGTCTATACATATAGTAAAATACACACATGGCACAGTAGTGCAGGGGAGTGGTGTTTACTTCTGCCTAGATGTTACCATTACTGGATGGATGTTCCTTAGTAACAGCCCTAAAGTGTCAACAGGAATGTGTTCCAGCTGTCTTGCTAAAGTGCAACACACAGGCTCCCTTGCAGCTAGGTGTGGCCATGTGACAAAATTTTGACTATTGAATTATAAAGAGTTAATTTGGTGGGATTTCTGGGAGTGCTTTTTAAAGAAACAAGTTTTGGGAGGCCAAGGTGGGAGGATCATTTGAAGCCAGGAGTTCAGGGCCAGACCTGGCAACTTATGAGACTGTGTCTCTACAAATATTTAAACATTTAGCTGGGTGTGGTGGCGCATGCCTGTAGTCCCAGCTACCTGGGAGGCTTAGGTGGGAGAATCACTTGAGTCTGGAAGGTTGAGATAGCAGTGAGCCTTGATCTCGCCACTTCAATGCAGCAACCTCAGTGTCCACTGTCCCAGTCCCACCTGGGGGACAGAGCAAAACCCTGTCTCAAAAAAATAAAAGAAGCAAGTTTGTTCTTCCTCCTTTTTTCTCTTCCTGCTGCCTAGAATGCAGAGGCGAAGACTGAAATTCCTGCAGTGTTCTTGGGTCTTGAAGTGCCATTTTTCTCAAAAGACCATGCCCTGTTAGGAGCAATGAGCAGATCAGATCTTCTCCACAGGCGAGGGAAGCACAGGACTGGGATTGGCAGAGCCTTCCTTGTACTGAAGTTAACTCTTGGTGCCACCACATAGTTTTGTTAAAGACTGGGGAATCCAGACGCTGGGAAATGTATTTTAATGAATTATGATGGCCTTAGGTGACTAAATTAAAAATTGTCACTTTTTATAAACATCCCCAACATTTCACCTGTTCATAAAGATTAACATTCTAATCTAGCAAATTAATTTGTTTTGTGGCCTAGGGATGCATTTCATAACTAATCTTACAGCAGAGGCTTTCAAACTATGTTGAAGTCCTCAGTGCCAGCCTTGATGAGAAAGAAGCCCTCTATCTCCTCTTCAGCCAAAATGGTTCTGCTTTACCTGTATTGGAGTTCAAGATGAAATTTTGTTTAAAAACATGGTATCGTGCTCGCTTCGGCAGCACATATACTAAAATTGGAACGATACAGAGAAGATTAGCATGGCCCCTGCGCAAGGATGACACGCAAATTCGTGAAGCGTTCCATATTTTTTTTAAAAAATTTAAAAAAAAAAAAAAAAAAACATAGTATCACTGTATATATGTGTGTGTGTGTGTGTGTGTGTGTGTGTGTGTGTACATGTATACATATACAGAAGTATATAAAATCAAGAAAAAAACAAGGGTGCCATTACTCTTTAGTATTTTATTGACACATTAGCAAGGGTAAAAAGTAAATTAAATTAAATAATTGGTACAAATATTGGGAAATCATAGAAATTCTCATTTTATGTGTAAGTTATTGTCTATGTAGAAAATACAAGAAAGTCAATTGAATCATTGTTAGTACAGATAAAATAGTTTATACATACACACAAATAATTTATTATTTGTGTGTATGTGTAAACTATATATATATATATATATATATATATATATATGAAATTCGCTGTCTTGGAAGATTCAACCGAGGTGCATAGACTATAATACACCAAGCTTAAAGGTGTATATACTACAAATACATCAAGCAAGCTTGGCAAAAGAAACTTTAAAAAGTTTTCAAGCCAGGCATGGTGGCACATGCCTGGAGTCCCAGTTACTTGGGAGGCTGAGGATGGAGCTTTGCTTGAGTCCAGAAGTTTGAAACTAGCCTAGGCAACATAGAACGAGACTGTCTTTTAGGAAAAAAAAAAAAGTTCAAGATAAAATGACGATGATCGTTGGATATAAAGCACTGGGACCATGATCTCCTTTTGTCCATGTTTCATAGTGTATCCAGTTTTTCCAAGGAAGATTCTGATCCTGCCTCAGATATTTCCATAGTCTTTCCCCCTTGAGCAGGTGGAGAGATCTACTAAATTAATGAGTGGAAACTGGTCACATGCCTTAACATTCATAACAGGATGTCACACTTACTGACTGTAGCTGACTGCTGCAATTTATGTTTCTACCCTTAATGTACAGCATAGAATACTTCTACTTCTTGGAAATCTTTATAATTCATTACTTATCAAAAAGCTCAATATCACTTATGGAGAACTAGCTGATGGATACATAGCCATTTTCTCTTCTAATTCAGCATCAGCAAATACCGTATATGACACTGCTCTTGCTACTTACTATCCCTTCCCAGCCCCTGGGCAACTCTTAATCCCTAACCGTTTCTTATGCTGAGCCTAGACTCTTGCTCAAACATGACTCTCCCCCAACCAGTGCTTCGAGCAGCTACTGGCATCTCCTCAGAATTGGCATGCAATATAAAATCCATTTGCTATTTCACCTCTAGATACTCTTAAAAGCCAAACTGTCAGAAAGCCATGCACTTAAAATACATCATTTTGTCCCCTGTAAGATTCCTTCCTAGAATTGTGCTTTGGACTTACATCATCAGCTTACATTAAAATCATAAGAAGAAAAAACTCTTAGAAGTTATCATATTTACGGTAGAAGTGTTGTTGGAGTATCTGTCTTTTTTCTGAGAATTATTTTTTAACATCTGAAGGGCAGAGGTTAAGTAACATGCCCAAGTTTACACAGTAAGGGACAGAACTAGGAATTGAACCAAAGATTGCCTGATTCCATATCCTCTGTTCCTTTCTTCTCTGAGCCTCCAGATCTGTTTGCCACCTTGGTTGCCAGCTCCTGCCCCAACCTGACTTCCCCTCGCATCTAAACATTCAATCCTTCACTTTGTTTCCATGTATAAGGTACCAGTTCTTCCCCCTGCATTTATTTACTACATGTATGCCCTTCCTGCTTTTTCCTGCCCCTTTCTGTTCTTCCTCATAAGCTTTCTCTAGATAAACTCTCCCTGCATTTACTCAACAACCCATTATAGTCTGACATCTGCTCCAATCATTTTCCTAAAGTGACTTTATTGGAAACCACTGATGACCTCCTAACTGCCAAATCTGATGACATCTTCACTCCTCATCTTGCCCCATCTCTCGGCAGTTTGACAATGTTGATCGTTCCTTCCTTCTCAAAGCCATCTCTGCCTCTGGCCTCAAAGACAAATTGCTCTTCAATTTCTCCTCTTATCTCTCTAACTCTGTCTTGATTTTCCTCACTGGATCCTCTTTTCTTACCATTAAATATAGGTATTCTCCGAGGATCTGCTTGTGTCCCTCTCATGTTGCAAGCCTGTTTGGTGTCATCATCCCAATTTCAACTACTAACATCCCTCTGAAGGCGACCTATACCTTCAGTCCCCATGTGTCCTCGGATCGTCAGACTGTGTTACATTTGTTTCCTTCACTAGAGTATAAACTATCAAGGACTGGACTGTATCTTTTTTTCTTCTTCTTCTTAATGTTACAGTACAGGCCTAGACATAGTCGATGGCTTGACATTTTTTAAACAGATTTTCTTGTCTACTTCTCCCTGTGTTTTAATGACCATCCAAGGTCATGTAAAAAGCGTTTACTTCTTCATAAATGTTCATCGAGTACCTGCCATATACTTGGCATCACTCTAGGCAAAACATTTCCTTTGGATTTCTGGAACATCCTAGGATCAGTACACATTTAGTTCAACCTTTTTATCTTCCAGGTCTACATCTACAATTCTATATTTTCTCCATTCAGATGCACAATTCTTCACGTTTTAATATCTTTGACATCACGATGCACCTTACAAATGTTTGATAAGAAAGCACTGTGTCACAGTTTAATTGGCAGCATTTTTTGTTTTTGAGACAGGGTCTCATTCCGAGTGCAGTGGTGTGATCATGGCTCACTGCAGCCTCCACCCGCCGGTTCAAGCAATCCTCCCACCTCAGCCTCCCAAACAGCTGGAACTACAGGGGGTGTGTGCTACCACACCCAGTTAATTTTTTATTTTTGTAGAGACAGTGTCTTGCTATGTTGCCCAGGCTGCTCTCAAACTCTTAGACTGAAGCAATCCTCCTGCCTCGGCTTCCCAAAGTGTTGGGGTTTCAGGCATGAGTCACTGCACTGGACCTTGCAGCATTTTCTGATGGTATATAAAATAATGGTGCATCTTACAATGACATTTTAAAGTTTGTGAAATGTAATCATTTTATATTGATAATTAGGATTATAAACTTCATTCTATTATGTTTTGTCATCTGAGAAATGTTTAGTAATTCTGAGTGTGCTGGACTTTCTAAGGTAAGAAAAATATGTTTTTAAAGGATTTTCAATAATAAGGGTTAAAACTAAAGGAAAAGGACTTACAATGCCACAATAGTTTCGCAAATCTAAACATTTCCTCTGCTGCAAATATTCAGCAATGACAGATTAAATAAAAAAAGAAAACCAAAAAGAAACAGACTCAAAAGCAATAATCATTTCCACGAACCAGAAAGAGCATTTAAATGCAGGCCATGAGTAGGTTAGCTGCCTTGGGCCTGCTGGGCTTCAGCTCAGAGGCAGGCAGTGGTATGTGGGTTTTAGCACCACAAAGAGGAAGGACCAGAACTAGGCTCTGGGCTTGGAAGCATCCTGCTCTCTACACACAGGTCCACACACTTTTTTTTTTGGTAATTGGTGGGTTTTCTTTATAATGACCTTCATTCATATTTTAATATATACATATTTTAATGTATACCTATTACATAAATCAAAATTCAAAACTCAAACTACAGCACTTTATGATACAGAGAAATCTCATGTTTACTTCATTCTCACTTTCCCTCTTCTTTAGGAAGTCATTTTTATTGGTTTGTAGTGTATTCTTCCAGCATCTCTTCTCACAACTATATCTATTCTTATTTCTCTTCCTTTGTTTTTGTTTTCGTTGTTTTGTTGAGATAGGATTTCTCTATGGTGTTGCTCAGGCTGGAGTGCAGTGGATATTCACAGGCACAACCATAGCTCACTGCAGCCCAAATTCCTGGGCTCAAGTGATCCTCTTGCCTCAGCCTCCCAAGTAGCTGGGATCACAGGCATGTGCCACTATACCTGGCCTCTCTCCCTTTCTTAAAAGGACAGCATTCCCTTTTACGCAAAAGCTAGCACACAATATACACTGTTCTATACCTTGCTTTTGTCACTTAACTGTAAGTACAGAAGATTGTTCCATATCAGGTTATGGAGATTTTACTCGTTCTTTTCATGGCTCTGTCTACTTCATTGTGTGCATGAACCGTGGTTTACTCAAGCAGTCCTCTCTTGCTGGACACATGGCTACTTACAGATAAATGTTCCCTGTTACTCTCAATATCACAATGAACAACCTTGTACCTATGTCATTTCACACTCCCACACACTTTTGTGAATGGACGCTGAGGAAAATTGCGGCCTAACTTCTGCCTGGGACTACAGCTTTATAGGATGTTGAAGATTTAGCCAAGTAGGAAGACCACCCGCTGGATCGTTCTCCTAAGACCTAGTTATAGATCAGAAGCTTGGAAAGTAGGGTGGAGGCAAATGTAAAACTAGTAAATAGGCCAGGTGCCATGGCCTATGCCTGAAATTCCAGCACTTTGGGAGGCCAAGGTGGGCAGATCATCTGGGGTCAGGAGTTCAAGACCAGCCTGACTGACATGGCGAAACCCCATCTCTACTAAAAATACAATAAGTTGCCAGGCTTGGTGGCACTCCCCTGTGATATCAGCTACTTGGAAGTCTGAGGCAGGAGAATCACTTGAACCCAGGAGGTGGAGGTTGCACTAAGCTGAGATTGCACCACTGCACTCCAGCCGGGGCGACAGAGCAAGACTCCATCTCAAAAAAAAACAACAACAAAGTAGTAAACAGCAAATAAGAGAGAGAAAGAGGCTTCCAAACAAATATATATATATATATATTGGATGGATATAAAAATATATTTCAAAAACTAAATTTATGTGTTTATATATTAATATCTTTAATTTAAATGTAAAATAAATGGTGAATTAAATTTCTATTTAATTTGTTTAAATTATGTTTAACTTACATTAAGGCAATTTATCCTTTTCTTTTTTACAGGGTCTTGCTCTGTGTCCCAAGCTAGAATGTGATGACACGAACCTCCCGAGCTCAAATGATCCTTCCACTTCAGCATCCCAAGTAGCTGGGACCAGAGGCACATGCCACCACACCCAGCTAATTATTTTATTTTGTAGAAATGAAGTCTCACTGTGTTGCCCAGGCTGGTCTCAAACTTGTGGGCTCAAGCAATCCTCCTGCCTCAGCCTCTCGAAGGGCTGGGATTACAGGCATGAGCCACCACACCCAGTAATTTATCCAATTTGGCACCTAACCCATCAGGGCAGCTGCCAGCTGTGCCCAAGGCCAGAGCATAGTTGCTTAATTTCTGTCCATTTCCTAAGATTTTCTAAGAGATATAGGGGCACAAGGAGCTTTAATAATCCTCTGACAAAGTTGGATGCACAAAAGAGTGAGAGAGAACACTCTGCTCCATTCTGGCAAATTGAGGACTGCAGTGCTGTGTGAGAGGGAGCAGGAGCACCAATCAAAAGCACGAGCAGTGCTTGGAGAGAGAAGCTTAAGTAGACAGCGGAGTGTAAAATGAGGATGCCATGGGTAACTGATCACACCTATTGAGGAGGGAACAGAGTTATGAGAATGGTTATGTGTGAGTTCTGGCATCAGCCACACCCATGCTTGCCTCTCACTGACTGTTTAACCTCACATAAAGGTCTTGAATGTCCCTGTACACTAGGGTCCTCCCCTTAAAATGGGGGATTGCAGTGCTTGCTTAGTGCTCCCTGTATTGTAAGTACTGATAGGATTTTGTGAGATACTTCTGAGATCTCACCAGAAATACCCACAGAAACCAGTCCTACATATAGGCAGGGCAAGAGCCAGACACAAGAACCACAGAAGTCAGCATACTGAGCAGAAGAAACAATAGAGAGAATGCAAACTGAGGTTTATTGAGCTATTGTTCTTTTATTTCACTTTGGTTCCACAAATAGCATTTCCAGAGATAAAAACCCTAAGTTCTTCCTTCAAGACAATCTGAGTCTACTGAGCACTCACCAGTATGGGTAAAGTACACACTGTGAAGTACATATAGATCAGGGGAGCTCAGAGCAAATGCATCTAACTCCTAACTCAGACAGGATTCAGTGGCCAGGAGTTGTTCAGAGCCAGGGGAAAGAAGGCAAGGGAGGAGTCTTGGACAGCCACTAGCTTTTTGGCTGGGTGGCTGGGGATCCCTTAGAAAGACAAGACATACAAGAGGGAGGTCATGGTTGGAGGTGAGGACCTGAGACTGTGAGTATAGGTTAGTTTGTCAGGGAGATAGATTTGAGACCAATCACCCATTGCCTTCGCTGCAGCACCTAATTAAAGACTTCTTCCCTGGTCATATTCATTGTTTCAGTGATTGGCTTTCTGTGTGACAAGCAGCAGGACCTAGACTGAACCCCTGGCATTTCGGTAACATTATCTCAGTTACATCTTATGCCATTCTTGGGAAGTGCTATGGTTTGTTTGTCTCCACCAAATCTCATGTTGAAATTCGACACCCCCGTGTGTCTGTGTTGAGAAGTAGGGCATGGTAGGAGGTGTTTGGGTCATGGGGGCGGGCAGGTCCCTTCTGAATATCTTGGTGCCGTCCTTGTGGTAGTGAGTGATTTCTTGCTCTGTCTGATGAGACTGGTTTAGTTCTCACAGAAATGGATTAGTTCCCCCAAGAGGGGGTTTCTGTAAAGCCAGGATGCCCCTCTGGTCTGGTCCCTCTTCACATATACTTGCTTCCCCTTTGACCTTCTCCACGTTTCAATGCAGCACAAAAGCCCCACCAGAGGCCAATCTGGAGCTTAAAAAAACCACAAGCTAAATAAAACTTTTTCCTTTATAAATTGCCCAGCCCCAGGTATTCAGTTATAGCAACACAAAACAGATTTAGACAAGAAGGAAGCATTATTTCCAATGCATAATGGTCAGAAAGACTGAGGTTCAGAGAAACTTAGTAACCTGCCCAAAGTTACTCAGGCACTGAAATTTGAATGCAGGACCACCTTACATCAGCTTTTCTCACTAAAGAAGGCTGCTCTAACCACCAAGAGAAAGAATACCTAGTGTTTCTCATTGCCAGATAGTTCTGATTGCTCTTTACTTTCTCATCTATTTCATATTATGATAATGTGTTCCTGGAATTGGATGATATAATACTAGAAATTGAAGATGTTTATTCGCTACAAAGATTGTATATGCAGGCTTCCTGTCATAATCAAGGGAAGTTGCTCACATCATTTATGATTTACAGTCTTCTCTGTATATGATAATGCTTATTTTAGGAAATCTGTTTTTACTAAGCCTGCTGATCTTCAAAAGGAAAACAGGCAGAGGTGAAGACTGTGATATACTCTTTTGATATTTATCGATTCTAGAGTCTACCTTAAATCAGTTTGCTGGGAAGCATTGCATGTGATGAATGGTACAGTATTTAAATGATGCTGTGGATGTTTTTCCCTAATAATAAAGAAAATTACTCTAACACAACTATTTTGTTTCATTTCTTCATTCAAAATTTATGTTTGCATTCCATCTTGGTCCTAAAATTTTAAATTTCCATAACAAGTTTTATGCATTATTAAATTTTATACACCACTGCATTATGCTTTTGAAACTGATTGTATATTCTAATTAATTCAGAATATTAACTATAATTTCCATAAAATGAATAAGATATTGTTGATCTGGGTGAGATAGAGGGCTACAATAATCTTTTCCCCTCTCCCCAGCATCCCAGTTGTGTACATATATGAAAAATCACTTCTATGAAAGTCCCCCATCCAGTAACTACAATTTGGAGGAACATGGCCAGGACCAAAAGTTAATTTAAAATACCTCCAAATAGACAAAATAACTGCACTTCATCCCAGATCCTGAGGGCCTTGCCATACTAGGATACAAAAAGTCATCAGTGTTTATAGTGACTTGGAAACATCAAGGAATCATTAAACTCATTTTTCCCCTCTGTTTAAGAAGCTAGCAAAGTGTACAGTGTATTTTGGCAGACTTTCCATTAAAAACATTAAAATGTTTTAAATCTTAAGGAGCTGTTTCAATTATTTGGAAAATTGACTTACTGGAATATCACATTTCCTCATAATGTGAAATAAGTGAGATGTCATTATGTATTATAATTTAATCCTCTTTCTTCTATTAAAAAATAAGCCATATAAACCACACTGCTGTCAGATATTCCAGATGTTTCAAGACCTCACTAGCCTCTGAATACAAATGAGGTCAAATTTTCTTTAACAGTCCAAAATTTCCTGTTCCCAGTACCTATCCTCATCACTGCGGGACATAGGCACACCTCATTCGAAGCTGTCCTTTCATGTTTCACTCTGCACAGGGGAGTCACCTGCCGTTCCTGCCAGCCAGAAGAAGGCTACGTCCTAAGGCAGTCACAGCCACAAACCCCTGGGCATACCAAACAGTTTCTGGGCCGATGGTGACCTTGCTATGCTGAGTATTTGGCTGAGTTGGGGGAGAGAGCATTTCACTGTCACAGTGTTGCAATCTGTCTCCTGTCCCAGAGACAGGAAAGGCTTGTGCCTCAAGTCCCACCAACGACCTTAAGGAAACTGCACTTTCAACTCTGAATTGTCCCTTCCCTCCCTTGAGGTCAGTTGGAGAAAAGATACCATTCTTAACTCTTTCTTTTCTCTTTTCTAGGTACCTACCCCACACCTCGTTCTCAAGTGCTCCTCCCAAACATGCATGGCAATGAAGAGATGCTGCTAGCTGGTCAAAAGACACACTCAACTAGAATCTGGGTCTAGCATTTGGCTAGAGCATCAAGACCCATAATATGTATTTTGACATACTTAAGTCCTTTCTTTTCTTTTTGAGACAGGTTCTCACTCTGTCACCCAGGCTGGAGTGCAATGGCATGATCTCGCTCACTGCAACCTCTGCCTCCCAGGTTCAAGCAATTCTTCTGCCTCAGCCTCCTGAGTAGCTGGGATTACTGGCAGACACCACCATGCCCGGCTAATTTTGTATTTTTAGTAGTGACTAGGTCTTGCCATGTTGGTCAGGCTGGTCTCGAACTCCCAACCTCAGGTGATCTACCTGCCTCGGTCTCCCAAAGTGCTGGGATTATAGGTGTGAGCCACCATACCCTGCCTCTTCTTTTCTTCACAACAACCTAAACAATCCTTGGGCCACAGAAGTGGAAGTTAACCTCTTTTCCTATTTCGTCTCTTTATTATATATTTAGAGTAATTTCATTCTACATCTCCCAGACTCAACTCTGTTTCACCTTTCCATATCCAAAAATGCATCGGGTGCCCTGGTAAAGTAAAAGCCATTCATGCTGGGTTCCACATTTTAGCCGCAAAGACTAATGAGGATTTAAATTTTCTGTTTTTCCTTTCTTCCTTCTTGTTGTTCCTATTCCCTACTAGACCCTATAAGTAGAAGGTACTAAGAGATATATATTTTCCCATTTATAGATCTTATTGTAGAATTATTCCACTTTCAGAGTAGAAGACTTTATACACAAGCACACACACACACACATATATATACATGCAGGGTCTTTTAAAAGTTCATGAAAAATGTGTATTATGAAAAAACTATGCATGGCTTTCAAAAAAAGTTTGTACCAACATAAAGTACATTAACTTGTTATGACATGTCTAAACGGGATCTAGTTTGAGGCACTACAAGGATAAGATATCAGTATGAAATTAGCCCCTGTCACAGCAACAATTTAGAATTCTGCTAAAATTGAAGCAAGAACAAACATCGAATTTATGGTGAAGCTTGGGTGGAAGAATGGTGAAATCATTGACGCTTTATGAAAAGTTTAGGGGGGAAATGGCTGAAAGAAAGCAGTAGTTTACAAATGGATCACTTATTTTAGTAAGGGATGAGAGCATGTTGAAAATGAATGCGGTGGCAGATCAGCCACATCAACTGTGAGGAAAAATACTCATTTTGTTTGTTCTTTCATTGAACAGGACCAGCAACTCACAGCACAAACAGTATCCAACAGACATCCAACCACAGTATCCAACCACAGACATCTCAACAGGCTCAGCTTACACAATTCTCACTGAAAAATTAAAGTTGAACAAACTTACCACTGAATAGGTGACGGAACCATTGCACCCAATTCGACTGCCAACAAGAGCAGAGCTTTCAACGGAAATTTTATCTTATTTCTTTTCAGGTCTAGACCTACAAATCAATGGAAATTTTAAACAAGTAGGATTAAGATCTTGAAGTATTTCTTCGAAGAATTATGTCAGGAAATGAAACGTGGCTTTACCAGTGCAATCCTGAAGACATAGCACAATCAAAGCAATGGCTACCAAAAGGTGGAAGTGGTTCATTCAAAGCAAAAGCAGAGGCCAGGTGCAGTGGCTCATGCCTGTAATCCCAGCACTTTGGGAGGTCAAGGCAAGGGGATTACTTGATGACAGGAGTTTGAGACCAGCCTGGCCAATATGGTGAAACCCCATCTCTACTAAAAATACAAAAATTAGCCGGGTGTGGTGGCGCAAGCCTGTAGTCCCAGCTACTCAGGAGGGTGAGGAAGGAGAATTGCTTGAGCCTGGGAGGCAGAGGTTGCAGTGAGCCAAGATTGCACCACTGCACTCCAGCCTGGGCAACAGAGCAAGATTCCATCTTCAAAAGAAAAAAGGCAAAGGCAGACCAGTCAAGAGCAAAGGTCATGGCAATAGCTTTTGGGGATGCTCAAGGCATTTTGCTTGTTGACTTCCTGGATGGTCACAGAACGATAACATCTGCTTATTATGACAGTGTTTGGAGAAAGTTATCCAAAACTTTAGCCGAAAAACACCCAGGAAAGCTTCACCAGGGAGTCCTTCTCCACCACAACCAATGCTCCTGCTCATTTCTCTCATCAAGCAAGGACAATTTTACCAGAGTTTCAATGGGAAATCATTAGGCATCCACCTTACCATCCTGATGTGGCTGCTTCTGACTTCTCTTTGTTTCTTAATCTTAAAGAAAATCTTTAAGGGGCATCTGTTTTTCTTCATTTAATTATGTAAAAAAAAGGTTGCTTTGATGGTTAAATTTCTAGGATCTTCAGTTCTTTATGGAATGACTAAATGGCAGGTATCATCATTTAAAAAAGTGTCTTGAACTTAATGGAGCTTATGTTGAGAAGTAAAGTTTGTATTTATATTTTTATCTTTTTCTTTAATTCCATTATTCCATGAACTTTTTGAAGTCCTCTTGTGTGTGTGTGTGTGTATGTGTATATAATATATATATATCTGCATATACATACATACATATCCACGTGTGTATGTATATATATACACATACACACACACGTGGATATGTATGTATGTATATGCATATATATGCATAAGTGTGTGTGTGTTTGTGACACAGTTTTAAATTTATTTTTAGGCCCAGTGCTGTGGTTCACGCCTAACCCAGCACCTTGGGAGGCTGAGGCGGGTGGATCACCTGAGGTCAGAAGTTCAAGACCAGCCTGGCCAACATGGTAAAACCCTGTCTTTACTAAAAATACAAACATCGTGATGGCACACACCTGTAATCCAACTACTCAGGAGGTTGAGACCGGAGAATCACTTGAACCCAGGAGGCGGAGGTTGCGGTTACCAGTGAGCTGAGATCATGCCACTGCACTCACGCCTGGACGACAGAGCAAGACTCCGTCTCAAAAATAAAAAATAAGAAAAATAAATAAATAAATTTATTTATTTATAAACTAGTTCCCATACTGAATTCAGTTAGGGTCATTTTTAATGTAATTCTCCTATGATTTTCAGGTATACAATCATATTATTTTCCCACAACAATAATTTAGAAGAGACAGCGTTTAAAAGAAAAACTATATTCTTTTTAAAAGGTGATGAAAACTTTGTGGCTTTGAAGGCTGCATGCTAACCATCTTGCATTTTGATCTAAGTTCATAAAAAGATAAGAAAAAAACTCCAGTTTGCTACTTGACTAATGGGTCTAGATATTCATATTTATTGGCTACAAAGCAGTGCCAATTTTCTTCTGAGTTTATACCATTTTTCTGATGAGAGAAAATATGAAGACATTTTTATTTAGAAAAAAATGAGAAGGTGGGAGGCTATAAACTTTTTATTTTGTTATATTGGCTGTTACATAAAAAGATTGCTTACCACTGGTTTAGAATTCAAAGATTAACTATATCCATTTGCATTTTTAAAAACACATCTGCTCAAGAAAATGCTTAAGAATGTCTTCCCTTAATCTTTAAGAACCCCCACATATTGAACAGATGCTTCTAGGCCTTAGGATTTCCTATCAGTTGCTAGAGTCACAACAGACCATTGCTCTTGGAGAAGGTAAAAAGTTTTGCTACAAAAACGGGGTACCCCAAGCGCAAGGTTTGTCAATCTAACTGCCGCAAATAGATTTTTAACTGAGTAATAGTAATGATTTTTACCTACTTTATATAGTTGTGCCCTCAAATTTTTCTTAATTAAATGGCTTTGCATTCTAAAGATTTTAAAAAGTATGTGCTGATAATAAACTTGACAGAGGGGAGGTAGATGGCTGAGGAATAGTGATGGGGGCAGATGAAAGCTGCCAAGATTATAGTTTCCAAAGAAGTTCTAATCTTTGAGGGGGAAATAGCAGAAGTATCCAGATTGAGCACGGAAGTCTTCTAATTGAGATGCTCAGAACCCTGACACAGATCACTCTGAAAAGCGTCACATATACATTCCCAGAGAGATTTGCATAAATCTCATCTACATGATCAAGCAGTGTGCATGCATAATATGACAATGTCTGATCTTAGCAGAGATTGAAGTATGTTATTTAAGTCATAGCATTGTTCCCTTACTGAACGTCATCCACACAGCATTAGCAGCTTTTGAGTTATTGCTCCCTCGAAATTTTCTAATTGTTTTAAATAAAAAGTCTCAACATATCATTTGGTAAAGGAGGTGAATCTTTTTTTCTTTTTTTCTTTTTTTTTTTTTTTTTTTTTGAGACGGAGTTTAGCTCTTGTTGCCCAGGCTGGAGTACAATGGCCCGATCTCAGCTTACTGCAATCTCTGCCTCTCCAGTTCAAGTGATTCTTCTGTCTCAGCTTCCCAAGTAGCTGGGATTCCAGGCACCTGCCACCACGCCTGGCTAATTTTTGTATTTTTAGTAGAGACAGGGTTTTACCATGTTGGTCAGTCTGGTCTCAAACTCCTGACCTTAGGCAGTCTGCTCACCTCAGTCTCCCAAAGTGCTGAGATTACAGGTGTGAGCCACCGTACCTGGCCGGGACAGGCTCTCACTCTGTCACCCAGTTTGGAGTGCAGTGGAGGGATCACAACTCACTTCAACCTCCTCCACCTCCCGGTTTCAGCGGATCCTCTCACCTCAGCCTCCTGAGTAGCTGGGACTACAGGCTCATGCCACCATGACTGGCTAACTTTTAGAATTTTTTTGTAGAGACCGGGTCTCACCATGTTGCCCAGGCTGGTCTCAAACGCCTGGGCTTAAGCCATCCACCCTCCCCTGTCTCCCAAAGTGCTGGGACTATAGGCATGAGCCACAGCATCCGGCCCTGGAGGCAAGTCTCACAGAGGGAGGACTTAGGCTCTAGCTCTTACATTTGTTTTGAAAGAAGACAGTGATTAAAGTTAAGTGCAGGTCCTTATTTCTTGCACTAAAGAAACATTGTTTCTGACTGAAAGTGTTTTCTGTCTCTTAAGGTTTATCAATCTTTTGGTAAAATAGAAAGTGAGTCAAAATTCCTAGAGTACTCACCATAAACCAGTTTTTCAGTGTCAGAAACTCACATTTATAGAGTACAGCTTATGAATCATGGTTTTTGCTTCCTATTTTGTACATTTCCTTTTTTTTTTTTTTTTTTTTTTTGAGACACAGTCTCACTCAACCAAGAGTGCAGTGGCACAATCTCAGCTCACTGCAACCTTCCCCTCCCGGGTTCAAGCAATTCTCCTGCCTCACTCTCCCGAGTAGCTGGGACTGCAGGCACCTGCCAACACACCCAGCTAATTTTTGTATTTTTAGTAGAGATGGGGTTTCACCATGTTGGCCAGGCTGGTCTTGAACTACTGATGTCAGGTGATCTACTCTCCTCGGCCTCCCAAAGTGCTGGGATTACAGGCGTAAGTCACCACACCCGTCCCTTTTTATTTTTATTTTTTTGAGACGGAGTCTGTATCACCCACGCTGGAGTGCAGTGGTGTGGTGCGATCTCAGCTCACTGCAACCTCTGCCTCCTTGGTTCAGGCAATTCTCTGCCTCAGCCTCCCAAGCAGCTGGGATTACAGATGCCCACCGCCACTCCTGGCTAATTTTTTTTTTTTTTTTTTTTTTTTTTTTGTATATTTAGTAGACATGGGGTTTCACCCTATTGTCCCGGCTGGTCTTGAACTCCTGACCTCATGATCCACCCACCTTAGCCTCCCAAAGGGCTGGGATTATAGGCATGAGCCACCACGCCTGGCCTACATTTCAATTTTTTAACAACCCTAAAAGGAGATCGGTTATACTGCCCACTTCGTGGATAAGGAAACAGGCTCAGAGAAGTTGAATGACAGGCCAACATTCACACATTAAAAGGTGAAGCCAGGCTTCAAATTCAAATTCAAGGCACCATGTCTCCATGACAGTTTCCTAGGCAGTCCAAGGTAGTCCTATTTCTGTATTTTGAAATTGCTTTCGAAAAAAAAGGAATTGCTTTCATAGTGCATGTTCCCCTAAGAAAAGGCTGGGTGCCATATCTCCTCACACGTGTTGTTAGAGTAACAATTATAGGTGGTATAATAGCAAGATGCAAGTCACCATCAGCACTTCATATAGTCTAAGCAAAATCTCTATAATCCCAGCAGCTCGGGAGGCTGAGGCAGGAGAATCGCCTGAACCCGGGAGGGAAATGCAGCCTGGTAGACAGAGCAAGACTCCGCCTCAAAAGTAAAAAAATTAAAAATAGTAAACATATCTGCACAAATTTTTTCTGTAACAATAGCTAATGTAATAGTAATAACTTCTTAAATTTGTATGACATAGAACAGTTTGCCAAGTGCTTTCACATATTATCTCCATATATTGTGGATTATTTTGACCTGGACTCATATGTGGATCTCAACTGGAGTGCCAACTCCAATGACTAGTAATGGCTGCCTGGAATTCTGTCCTGAAGAGGATTTTGAAGATCATTCTATGACCAGTGAGAATCAGGGCCATGAATGATTAGTCACGTCTGCCATGTCAAAGGAGTTAGGACTGGTGGTACATCTGTCAAATGTTTGCTGTCTCTTATCTATTCTAGTCCACGCTTTATACAAATGAGTAAATGACTTGTGTATTGGTCACATAATAAATGACTAAGCTGAGCCCCAAACTCAGGTTTCCTTTCATCTGTGGTCATTCCTATTAAACTGTGTTATATATGGAGACATGTTAATACTCTGAAGGTTGGTATTAAAATGAATTGGAATCGACTATAAAGTTTTGAGCTGAATAATGTTTAATCTGAAACAAAATGAGATGTTTTCTACAGTAAAATGCAAATAAAGTTTGCATTTTATTTGAATAATCATGTAGGAATGGCTCAGCCAGGCAGGCATTATGGAGGGAATATGTTACACAGATGGGGCTAAAGAAATGCTGGGCTATCTTCAGCTGTGTGCTAACTGATAATAAGATCTGGAAGGTCTAAGAAGCTCAAAACTCTATTTCAAAGGCCAAGAACTTTTTGAATAGTGCTAGTGTGGCATCAATATGACATGAGACATTATATCAAGGCTTCAGGCTGATACAGCAATAAGTGTGTCTAAACTTTTAGTTAATTTAGAGTCTACAGCCTAAGACAGAAGCACAACCAGGCTTTTTGAAGAATTTTGCTAGTGCAGAGTCTATGCAACTTAGTATAAAATAGTAAGAGAAAATTAGAAACTATGCAAATGCAAGCAGTGACCTATAGATGGCTTTTGGGAATGATAGTAAAATCCATCAGGTTGTTAAGGCTTATTCAGAGTAAAAACCATTGCAAAGATTTTTACAGGCTGTGAAATCTTTGCAATGAGACTTATAAAGAATAGCTATACAGCAGAGAGACTGTACTGTCCCCCAGTGTAGGTCACGGGTTCAGATACTGTGGCCACACTCTCCTTGGTCAGCAGTGTTGTCTTTGAATACAAAAGACAAGAAGGTACACATTATGTAGTCAGCTGTGGCCATCAAAGGCCAAACAGCTTTTTCCTCCAGCTGGAGCCATCTGCCTGACTACACAATACTCAGGACTCAGGGCAGTCTGGTGGCAGGATACCCCACCCCACTACTTAGCCCGAGTCACCTCTGAGAGAGCAGACAGGGATTTCTTACAGCTTTACACACTGCCTTTGTTGGTTGTTTCCAAGGTGACAGTGTTCTGTCCTTTGCTGTAAATAAAGACAGGAGCAGAGGGATCTAACCCTTTCCTCCTCCTCTATCAGCCTCTGTCACGTTCAGTTGCATGCTTCTTGTAAGGCTGTATGTGAAAGCCCCATTTCCCAGACTTAAGCCTGCCTTGGGGTTTTTGTTTGTTTTCTGTGAGTGTGGAACTTTGCTGTCAGTCACAGAGCCTTGTACCTGGTACTCAAGGCCCTCTGGTTTTTACTCCTATCTCACTCCAAAATGTTTTCTCATCAGGAGAGGAATAAATTCAAATTCTGTTGAAGATTGTATTATATATTTCCAATTAGTCACTGAATCTCCCTGTGATTATATTTTCCCAGACCACTGACATCAGTTTTGGCATATAACATGCTTTGGCCAGATGTGCTCTCAGTGGAAGTAACATGTGCCATGTCTGAGCAAAGGTTTGAGGAGCCATTCTCATGGTTCTGCCATTATTCTTTCCCCCTTGTCCATGAGAATCGTCCATCCTAGGCAGGGGCTGCCCCTGTGGCCTGGAATCCAGAGTGGAGAAGACACATGGAGCATAGGCACAGCCAACTGCAGCTGACATATAAAAGGGAGAAGTAGAACTTTGTAGTAAGCAAGAAGTAACTGAAATTTTGGGAGTGTTTGTCACCACAGCATAACCCAGCAAAAGCTGACTAATAAATACTTGCAAGCGTGGGACAGGGGGAGGTGCCTGAGCGAAGGGGCCAGCTGGTGACTGCATCCACGTGGAACACTTGCTCTCATCTAAAGGGTATAGTAGTGATTCAGCTTCAAGTGATTATTGCCTCCTCCTGGGGATGTAGGCTCATTGCTATTGACATCCTCATTTTTAAGATATTACCAGGAATCCAGATTTTCATGCGAATGCTACCAGTGTTTTAATGTTCACACTAAATTCAGGCCAACTAATACACGTTCTACAGCCCCAAAGTGGGCATCAGGCTCTGTTTTTTCTTTTTGTAACCTCTGTTCTATGCTAACCTACCACTCTCACAAAACCAATGTATTTCTTGTTCTCCATCGCTACTTATATTTCCTCCTTCCTGCTGTTACCCATACTGCACCCTTCCATCCTCCTACTCTTCTCCAAAATGCTCCTAAATTCAAGGCCTTCATCAAGTTCTCCTTCCTCTGTTTCTCCAACCAGGATCCCCATCCATGAACTGACAGTCTGTATTATATTTTGCATCTTGCCTGATCCTCTGATGTCATTTATTTTCTTATGCACATACTTCACTCTTTGACAGTCTACAAGCCCAGTGAAATAGAAACCATAACTTATACATTTTGGCATCCTATTGCCTCATAGACATAAAAGACACAAAATTAATGTTGTTTTAATACAGCTTGTTGGTTCAGATGAACACCCACTGTCACTTACCTGCTTTGAGGTTTTTGAAAACAAAGGATGAAATCCAGAAGGAGCCCGATTCTAGACACTTACATGCCTATTTTTTTTCATACTAAAGAGTATAGCTCATTAAAAAAACAACACAAAACAAAACAAAACTTAGGTTTGAATGCTGCACACACAAATCTTGATAATATCTGGGCTTCTTTGTAGAGTGAGTTCTGTCTGCTGTGATATACTCAATTAGGGAAATAACGTCAGGGTTAATCCAATTCACCAGGGATTAAATTTTGTATTAGCCAAACTTGTAAGACACCTGGTAAAACTTGTTTATGCCTCAGCAACCGAAAGGGATGACAGCATTCAGCTGAGTTCTTAAAGAAGGACATTTAACTTTCTAAGCTGTTGAGTCATCCTTTCAAGCCCTTTATGGGGCTCTGTTGTGCACCATGACATTGTAGTGTTTTTGGTGAGCCTCAGTATAAGTTTTTGGAATAAACAAACAAATTAATGAAATGCTATAATACTATAGTTGTTATTTCTCCAGCTTAGAAAGATTAAATTCCCACCACCATCCCCCTGTCCTCTCGTCATCCACATTGGTTTAACTCCTATAATTTTTACCTCTTACGAAGTAATTCTCTTCTAATACTTCTCCTAATTTTCCTAAGACCCTAATGTAAACACTAGGAGAATCTAGTTATTTAATTAGCAAGTACTTAAAAGTGTTTTGTTATATTTTTAAAGTGAGTTGTTCAGTGCAAAATGTGAAAAAGGACCAAATAACACCCAAAGGTATTAAACCAATTACTAGAAGATATAAGACCAGATCTGTGCTAGGAGAATAATATCAGAGTCAAAACAAATCACTTGGAAGTGAATCACTTCCCTTTGGCAACTGAAATTAATTTAAACAACTCCCCTCCAACCCCCTGTGGTTTTGTTCGACATTTCCTTCAAATGCCAATGAGTACCTCACTTTGTCAAATTAGATAAATCCAAGCTGCTGGCATTATGCTGCTTGGAAGCCATATGGCCGTATGTCTAGGATGTTCCAGGACACCCTGATTTCATGTAATTTTAATGTTTTTAATAAAGGCAATTTGTTAAATGTATAACTAAGTATGAAGTCATTTTACGTATTTGCAAAACTTCATATAATTAAATTCACAAGTAAGAAAATGCTCTTTATTACCATTCAATTCAATCCAACCAACATTTACTGGCTATGACACGTCAGTCCCTAAATTAGATCAAAGGGACCTAGAGATGAATATGACATAATCCCTGCCCTCAAGGATCTTACAAGTTAAACAATAATTACAATTTGGTGATTCATGTGTAACAATCAAAATATGTTCCAACCACAAGGGATCGTAAGGGAGAGTAATTAACTTCCTTTAGTCTGGAGGGGGGGAGAGTGGCCAGGAAGGCTTCCCAGAAGGAGTGACACCTGGGCTGGGTTTTAAAGCATGAGTAGGAGTTCATTATGTGCACCAGAAATAGATCTTGGCATTCCAGGCAAAGGAAGTGCCTGGATGTGTCCTGACTTCTTGCTTAGCAAAATTGGATCACCCTATAGCAACAATAGAACCAAGAGACTAAAACAAAGCTATTGGTCTAATGATACATATTATAGCTCAGAAATGCCTCTGAAAAATCTAGTTTTGGTTTAAAATATTTTCTAGCTAGCCTCAGTTGGGAAGAAAATTTATTATTGAATGCAGGTTTTTTTTGTTTTTTGTATTTTTTTTTTTAAGTAGAGATGGGGTTTCACTGTGTTGGCCAGGCTGTCCTTGAACTCCTGACCTCAAGTGATCTACCCACCTCAGCCTCCCAAAGTGCTGGAATTATAGGCATGAGTTACTGCACCTGGCCAGCTTTTTGAATTTCCTTATTTTCCCTGCAATGTGATTCTTTCTTTTAAAATTCTTTTTCTTGTTTATTTTGTTTTTGGCCTTTAAAGCTAGAGGATTTTCTCACGTCTGGCAGTCAACTCATATTTAAGAATGAAGCATTAAAAATCTGATTGAAAGTTTATATGCATGAACAGGGATTATTAATGAGCTAACCATAGGAAACTACTATTCTTCAAGAGACTACCACCCCCCTCCCTCAGTTTCTGTAGGGTTTTTTGTGGGGGAGTGGGTGGTTAATTTCTCTAATGGGGAATCTTCTCAGTTTCTTCTGGGAGCGGTGGGTGACCCAAGATATATGTCTAGCTGATAGCATTCTGGAATTCAAGCAAGAAATATGAGGATTCTTACCTTTCAGTAGGCAGACCTATTCCTCTGCTTTCACTATGCCATTTCTTCCCACCTTTAGCAGGGCCAGGTTCCCCTAAACTCAGAGATTCTCTGCATCCACTTGTAGGCAGTAAACCACCTCTCTGCTGTTGGGGGGGGGGGGGAGGTGAGAGAACTTCACAGCTGCATACACTTAGCAGAGAGACCTAGGGATCCGACTGCTTCTTATACAGAATTTCAACCAATGCTCTAGTCGAGTTCCATCCCACATTTAAATCTTTAGAAATACCCCGCAGTCTTGAATTGCTTGGATTCTGTCACTAGAAGAAGCATGCTCATTTAATGAGTTTGCTGTTGCTAAGTCAGAAACCGCTTATTCTTTCATTGTCCCTCTTCCAAAGGTTTGTTGACATCTCTAAATTGTCATTTTCTCTTACATTTTCTTTCTCTTCGTTTGTTTATACCTTTTTATTTCTGCACTGCCATTTTAGTTGGATTTTAGGAGGAAAGAGAGATGAAACTGTATTTAAATAACCACCACTAAGTAGGAGTCTCTAATGTTCTATTTTTTTTTAATTAACAAAAATCAAATGCAAAAAATTGTGCAACCCAAACAATTGCAGAAGCTAAAAATGCTGCTGCTAGAACTGAAAGAATTGGCTGGCCAGCACTACCACCACGTGAGTTGTCAAGATGCACTACTATCGCAAAGTTCAAAAGTTTGAATTCCACCTATGAAGAGCTAGATGTATGAGGATGTCAGCTGTATGAAAGTCACCATGGCATAAGGAAGAGAAGGCTATGCCGAAGTAATGAGTTACTTTCATGACTGAGTGATGGATCATATAAAGGACAAGGAATGAAGATACAATGAAGATTGGAATTTTATTAAGTTTTTCTTATAGCCAAACTGGGAAGATGTGGCTTATGCAAACTATACTTAGCATTTTTATTACTTTAAAAAAATCCACAAGAGTGAAAGAAGAAAGTAAAACAAAAACCAAAATGTGATCACCCTCATCATTTAGGCATTTTTCATGTAAATAAATATAATTGTTTTTAATAGTTGTAGGGTATACCATTGTATTACATACTGTAATTTGTTTCGCTAAACTTTATCCAGGTTATCTCCAAGATCTTGGATATTATAAATAAAATTGTTGACCAGGCATAGTGGCTCACGCCTGTAATCCCAGCACTTTGGGAGGCCGAGGCGGGCAGAATACCTGAGGTCAGGAGTTTGAGACTAGCCTGGCCAACATGGCGAAACTCCATTTCTACCAAAAATACAAAAGTTAGTCAGGTGTATTGGCAAGCGACTGTAATCTCAGCTACTCGGGAGGCTGAGATAGGAAAACCGCTTGAACCCAGGAGGCAGAGGTTGTAGTGAGCCGAGATTGTGCCACTGCACTCCAACCTGGGCAACAGAGCAAAACTGTGTCTCAAAAAAACAAAAAAAATTGTTATGAACAACTTTGGGCATATACACTATTGCTCAAGGATTTCTATAAAATAGCAAATATACTTCAGGATATCTACTGATTGAGAAAATATATAACAACCAAAATCAAGAATTAATCATTTTAAATGGATTTATGATTTATTGCTCCTAGCAACCTTAAGACACATTTTAAATATAGAAAGGCACATATGAAGGAAATATTATTCACCAAAAATTCACAAACAGAGATACTCAAAAACCTAGGAGTGACTCCATGCTCCTTCCTCCAAAGATCCATGACTTACTAGTGATTTGGAATTATTGCATAGACTGGCTTAGATAGCACCTGACAGGTTTGAAATCATCTACAGAAGGATATAATGCTGAGGACTGTCCGACAGAACCTAATTCTAGGCATCTAATATCTTCATCAGCAATTGAGATGATGAACTTTTAAATTGCTCATTACATTTTCAAAGGACAAGTTGGGTAGGGTTGTTTGTGAAACTCTGAATAGAAAGCAATATTACGTTCTAAAAATGGGGAGGGGAAGTCTATTGAACAAAGTAATCTCCCACACATAAAAAGGCAGACATGCCCAGAAGAAAGGCCTGATGCCTTTTGTGGGACACAGGCTGAAGAGGGGCATTTTTTTTTTAAAGATAATTGTGGTAATAGGATAGGGTAACAAGAGTAAAACATGAAGACCATGGTGTAATCCATCCAGCAGACGTCCAGTGGCCCAACAGGGGCTAGTGGGCATGAATTTTTACATCTATACCCGACTCTCTCCCCCACAAATACATGGTCAAAATAAATTAAAACTAATGATTTTATGTATTTTCATATGAATAATGCTTTCACTTATGGGTCTCATTGTAATGGGTTAAACTAATTGGTTCTTATTCCACCCTCCTAATCATACAAATCAAAATTTTAAGCTAAATATTCTCTTTCTGTTTCGTTTTTGCCCTTCAGATTAATGATAATAACTAGCTCTGAATGGCTGCTTCTGCTCAGCTTCCTGGATTCTAGCAGTACCCAGGGATGTAAAGACCTGTTCACTAGCGCTCATAGGTAAGTGACACAATATGTAAATGAAGAAAGTAATTCTAGTCCCTGTTCTGCAGGGAGCTTCCTTTGGGAACTTGGGTTAGGCCACTCCACCACTCTGAGGCACAGTTTTACTTTTGTCAGTATGGATGATAATCTCTTCTTTGAGGTAAACGTTTTTGAGGGAAAAAATGAAATAATAATGATAGCTATTATTTACTGAGCACTTACAACATGTTTCCATGGCCTTTTCTGCTAGTTTTAACATCTGTGTCTGCTCTGGGTTGGGAAAGTCAACTTTAATCAATTAATTATTCTCTTCAATCTGAGTCTTGATTTCTTACCTCTTTGCCTGCCTAGTTATCTTTGATTGGATGCCAGACATTGTAAATTACATATTGCTAGGTGATAGATATTTTTGTATTTTAATACATCTTCTTGAGCTTTGTTACTCAAGAAGGGATGCAGACCAGGGGTGACAACTCACCCCTGTAATCCTAGCACTTTGGGAGGCTGAGGTGGGTGGATTACTTGAGCCCAGAAGGGGCAATATGGTCAAACCCCAACTCTCTCTCTCTCTCTCTCTCTTGTGTGTGTGTGTGTGTGTGTGTGTGTGTGTGTGTGTATGTGTGTGTGTGGTCCCAGCTACTCAGGAGGCTGAGGTGGGAGGATGGCTTGAGCCTGGGAGGCAGAGGTTACAGTGAGCTCTGATTGTGCTACTGCACTCAGCCTGGGGGATCAGAATGAGACCCTGTCTCAAAAAAAGAAAAAAACGAAGAAGAAGGAATGCAGTTATTTGGAAATAGTTTCATCCTTTTGGTCTTGCTTTTATGATTTGTTAGCTGGATCAGGGCTGTGCTCATCCTAGAGCTAAATACTCCCTACTACTCAGGCAAGACCTTCTTCCTGAGTACTCTACCCAATGTCAAATGAATTAAGTTTTTAAAATCTGACTGAAAAAACACAATTTAGGCACAATTTCTGGCCCTGTGTTAGAGCCAGGCACCATGCCTCTAATTCTTAAAGGTGGTTCCTTCCCCATATCCAGCATCCAGATCAGTAGTTTCTCTCTGCAGAGCTCTGAGATTCTCTTTCTGTACATGTCTCTCTCTCTCTCATATTCTGTCCTCTCAACTTAGGCTCCTTTGGTCTCCCCAGACTCTTAGGTTCTGTGTCCTCAATTCAGTGAGATCACCAGTCTCTGCCTCAGTTCCCCCTCCCTGAGCCATAGCTTGGAAAATGTCTTAAGGCAATAAACTAGGGTAACTGTAGGGCTCATTAATTTTATTTTCTGTCTCTGCAGGATCACTACCCTTTGTTACGTGATACCCAGTGTCTTGAAACTACTGTTTCGTATATCTCATCCCTCTTTCGTTATGGTTTTAGGCAGAAAGATAAAATCTGGTTCCTGTTACTCAATTATAGCCAGAAGCAGAAGTCAAAACTTTGTGTTTGAAGTCACCTCAATTTGGATTAAATTGCTAACTTTGCTCCTTAAGGCTTGTGTGATCTCATCAAGTTATATAAACTGCTTGAGTCTTAGTTTATTTTCTGTTAAATGGAATAAACAAACTCTTTTTCAATATGGTACCACAAGAGAAGAATGAGAAAACGTGTGAATCACAGTATGTGCTGATGAAAGAGAAGACGAGCAGCCAGGAAATATGGAAGGAAAAAAATATCAATGAGAGATTGAAAAGGGAAGAGAGTAAGAGACATGGCGCAGAGATAGCCAGGGAGGGGGCCACTTAGGCAAAGGAGATGGGGAAGAGATGTGGGGGAGTAAATGACAGGGTGGAGGAGGAGGTGGAGATGGCGTAACAGAAGTGAGGTAAAGGGAAGGAATTCTGTAGCTGCTCAAGGTTGTGTGGTTTTGGTTCTGCACAGAGATGCCCAGCTTAGGGGTGAATGAGGCTAGAAATGTAACCTGAATGCAGCAAGCCAGGCTGTCTTCCCAGAGAAAGGCACTTTTACCTTCTCTCAGAGGCCAGTTCTGCCACCAAGCTATGGCTTACGGGTGCATCTGCCTGGAGGCATGCGCTTTCCTGATTTCACAAAGGTGCTGTGAAGGCTGGGAGGCCCTGTCAACAAACACTGGATACACTGGATGTTGGGAGACTTATCACCTTAGAGAAAAACATCTGTTTTGGCTAGGAACTTTGGACAGTAAAGAGCTTAATGCCACTGATTCATTTGTTTATTCACTTGTTCATTCATTCATCCAACAATCATTTCAGTCAGTCCGCAACGGGGCAGGCACTATACTGGGGGGTGAGGGATAAAGTGATGAACAGGGCACAGTTTCTTCTTTCTACAACAGAGATGTCACAGGTTATGTGATGTGGTACCTGTGGTCTGACAGTGAGAGGAGAGGAGTCAAGGTGGGGACCAAGAGACCACTTGGCCTGTAGAGCTGGACGGGGTTACCATCACCAATGGGACAGGGTGACTTCTGGTTTGCACTCCCAGTGCATCCAACTCTCTCTACTGCCTATCAGCCTTGGGGAGAAGGAAGCTGGCTTTAGGTTTGGGGATAGGAAAGCCAGACTGGTGAGCCTGAGGGAAGTGTTGGGAACTTTTGTTGGAATGTAGAGTGCCCAGCACCTGGCATTCTGAATGCCAGTCAACATCCCTTACATTCTCCCTGTGGGGGGCTGGGGTTCAACTATCATGAAAAACTATTATCCACACAGGCAAGAAAGACTCTGTCCACATTTTTAAACCTAATACCCACAGGTTGTTCCTCACTCTCCTTTGTGGCCTCACCATCATAATTCCATTTTCGTCTTTGGTGTTCAAATCCAGGAATTTGTTTAAAATGCTGTACACAGATTTAGAAAAATGAAATCTGAAGGGATTTGCAGAGGGTGATCTTTTTTTCTTTCTTTTTTTTATTTTTATTTTTTTTTTGAGTTGGAGTTTTGTTCTTGTTGCCCAGGCTGGAGTGCAATGGCACGATCTCGGCTCACCGCAACCTCCACCTCCCAGGTTCAATTGATTCTCCTGTCTCAGCCTCCTGAGTAGCTGGGATTACAGGCAGGCACCACCATACCCAGCTAATTTTGTATTTTTAGTAGAGATGGAATTTATCCTTGTTGGTCAGGCTGGTCTTGAACTCCTGACCTTAAGTGATTCACCTGCCTCGGCCTCCCAGAGTACTGGGATTACAGGTGTGAGCCACTGTGCCTGGCCAAGAGGTTGATTTTTTAATTTTAAATTTATCGAATAGATAAAATAATCATACAATACAACATGCAAAAGCTACAAAATGATATTTTGAAAAGCAGTTTTCTCAGCTACCCAATTACCCTCTCCAGAAGCAACTATTACTACCTGTTTTTTAAGTCTTTCCAGAGATTCTTTAAGCACAAGGAAGCAAATATGTACATACACAGGGGCAGAGGCTTTTTTTATTAATACACAAATGCTAACTCTATATATGAATATAGATGTGCATCTAGTTCTGCAGTTTGCTTTTGCACTTAACTATATAGGAAATCTCTCACCAATTTTAACTGGTTTATTCAGTAATATTAACCCTATGAACATGAAGTGGTGTGTTTTTCTCTAGACATTGTTTTCATATGTATCCCATCAAATATCCCTTTCTGATCTGGTTGCACACATACTGGACTTTCTGTGCTAACTTTCTTACTTGTATTCACATTTCTTTCTCTAGTACAGGGTATCAGTCATGTGCTAGCAATGTCCCAAATGAATTGCTTTCAGAAAGTTTAAGACTTAAGGAGAAATTTTTTAAATTAGGAAATACAAACTGCTTCTTGGGTCAGATTCATTAATTCTCTGAAGTTACTTGGGCTGCCAAATCACATACCTTCTTTTCTTTTGATTGAAGTTTTGGAGTCTGCATTAGTCCATTTTCATACTGCTGATAAAGACATACCTGATACTGGGCACTTTACAAAAGAAAGAGGTTTATTGGTTTTACAGTTCCATGTGACTAGAGAGGCCTCACAATCATGGCAGAGGGTAAAAGGCAAAGAGGAGCAAGTAACGTCTTACGTGGATGGTGACAGGTGAAAAGAGAGAGCTTGTTCTGGCCAACTCCCGTTTTCTAAAATCATCAGATCTTGTGATATATATTCACTATCACAAGAACAGTGCAGGAAAGACCCAACTCCATAACTCAGTCACCTCCCACTGGGTTCCTCCCATGACACATGGGAATTCCGGAGTTACAATTCAAGATGAGATTTGGATGGGGACACAGCCAACCCATATCAGAGCCAGGATCCCACTTACTGGGGCTGAGTCCCCACTCAGCTAAGGAAAGAGAAGGTTAGAGGAGAAGAGGACTCCCAGCCTCAGAGGTTCAGTGGCTTCAGAGAGTTCAAGAAGGCAGTGAGAGCAAAGGAGCCAGAGGTGAGAAGCAAGAATAGGGGATTGGGAAAAGGAAGGAGTGGGGAAAGGCAGAAGGAGCAGGGTCCCAGAGGAGTGACTGCCTGGCCCAAGTGGGGCCACTCACTAAATGTTTGTCATGTAACCTAAATCCTGCCGAGCTGCTGTCCGGTGTTGCTGAGCAAAAGAGGGCCAGGGAGGTTTTCTGGGAGTTCAGCAGTAAGAGATGCTCTGGGGTGGGGTGGGGGGGGTCTCAAAGGTGGCCCATGGACCACAGCACTAGAATTTCTTGCAGTACTTATGACACGCATAGATTGTTGACCTTTCTTCCAAACCACATCTCTGGGGGAGACAATTTTAGGACTTTCCATGTTCACAATGTTCCTCCTAGTAATTTAGAAGCACCTTTATATGTTGTCCAGGCTCCAAATCTGACCTGACTTGGGAGAATCCAGATAGAGGAAAACCCAGGTCCAAGAAAACGAAAGCAAAAAATTCAAGGTAGAAAATAAAGAATGCAAAAAAGGGGATCCCACCCTCACCCCATGAAATGTAAGATGAGTCCCCTAGAAAAAAGCATGGTAGGATGGGGGTGGCTAAGGCAGGAAGCCCACCAAGCAGTCCATAGAGCTGGATAAGCTTCAAGAGACCTTCCTGGCTGGATGTGGAGGCTCACGCCTGTAATCCCAGCACTTTGGGAGGCCACAGGGGGTAGATCACGAGGTCAGGAGTTCAAGACCAGCCTGGCCAACATGCTGAAACCCCATCTCTACTAAAAATGCAAAAATTAGCTGGGCATGGTGATGAGCACCTGTAATCCCAGCTACCTGGGAGGCTGAGGCAGGAGAATCACTTGAACTCGGAAAGCGAAGGTTGCAGTGAGCTGGAGGCTGCAGTAAGCCGAGATCGCGCCACTGCACTCCAGCCTGGGTGACAGAGCAAGACTCTGTCTCAGGGAAAAAAAAGAGACCTTCCCATAGGGGTATTTTTCTGAGTATAGGTGTCTAGCTGGCTCACACTTACAAGTAACATGAGAAAAGGGGCAGATAGTAAGCTAATTTCTAAGGTGCTGGGTCATTGTTTTCGACTCGCAGAAAGTCCTGTAACCACCGCCATCTCTCCAGTCTGTTTCTGCTATCGGTTGCCTACTCACCACCTTTGGATTTCATTTTGGGGTCTTGTGGTACAGACTCCAGTTCTCAGCATCTTGTTAACTTTCTGTTCTGTCTAAGCACTAGTTCACCTGCCCTCAGGGATGAGGGGCAAAGTTTACTGAAAGTGAGGTAAAACACTCCCAACTTCCAGCACTGGTTGTCCTTACATATTTATTTTAATGAAATTGAAGCCTCACCATTTCACTGGGCTGTGCTCAGAATAAACTGCATAGTGTATTGTATAACTTGATTTTGATCACTGCCTGAGAATGCCAGTGATCTGTGAGAGGCCATGCTCTGAGGCTCATGTGATCAGCATGTGCTACACTGTGGATTCACCAGCATCATTTGAGAATGTGCTCTGCCATGATGACACCCATGCAGAAGCAGGCAGTTTTTGCCTTTGTACAAACAGCAGCAGACTAACTTAGGGCAGATTAATTTTTTTAGCCTGAGTATCTATTCATACTTATTTAAAGTTTAATATCCCCTATACAAATGTTCAAGAGAAAAGTTAATACATAATCTTGGTGTACATTCTTAGACAATTATTATAACCAAATAATCACCTGAAAATGAAATTTTTGCAAATTATAAAGTAGTTGCTTGATTTTTCACCACTGCATAATAGAAGGAAATTAGACAACTGTAATTCCCACATGGAATTTAACCAAGAGGCTCCAGAGTCTCTTGCTCCCAACCTACTACCTCAATTCAAGAGAGAATACGGGGGCATGGTGGGGAAACTTTTGGACTATAAAACAGGATAATCCAGTCCATCTCCTTGAGATCCTATTTTTCTTCTTTCTTTTTCAAGTTCTTTGTAAAAAAGAGATACATTTTCAACAGCCAAGCAACTGATTCCCCCTGACACTGCCAACCCTAACTCAGGCATGGTCCATCGCTGATGGTGGTCTCTCATGCTGGTTCCCTTGTGCCCAGACAAGTGCTGGGCTGGCTGCATCAGAATCCCTTGGGGTTCTTATAATGTAGTCTCTAGGCTCCACCTGAGGTCTCTGATTGTCCAGGTCTGGGGTCATCCAGAGGATGTATATTTCCCCAAGGCTCCCCAGATAATTCTGATGCACAGCCAGGTCTGGAAACCACTAGTTTAGGTGAACATGGGTTCATTTCAATAAATCAAAATCACACGCCAAGACCATATGTTGCTACTGGTATATACCAAATCCACTGACACACAGAGGAATCAATAGTAGTTATGCTAATGCTTAGTAATAATGCTACCCTTTGTCCAGGAAGAAGATAACAAACACCCACAACCTTTACCAGTGACTGCATGTATGCAACAGAAGTTTAAGCAAAAAAAAAGGTGATTTATTACAAGAAAACAAGGGGCTGGGGGCAGTGGCTCAGCACTTTGGGAGGTCGAGGTGCGAGGATCATGAGGTCAGGAGATTGAGACCATCCTGGCCAATGTGGTGAAACCCCGTCTCTACTAAAAATACAAAAATTAGTCAGGTGTGGTAGTGCGCTCCTGTAGTCCCAGCTACTCAGGAGGCTGAGACGGGAGAATCACTTGAACCCAGGAGGTAGAGGTTGCAGTGAGCTGAGATCACAGTACTGCACTCCAGCCTGGCGACAGAGAAAGACTCTGTCTCAAAAATAATAAAACAAAATAAGGAAACAAGGATATCTTACAGAACCCAAGGTCCAGGGCTATTGACTAGAAAAAAAAAACAACAACAAAACTAGAATAAAAACCATGCTGTCAGGATCCAGGTCTCTCTCTCTACCACTTTTTAGTTTGTTTTTTCTTGGTTTATTGTTTTTTGATCTCTGCTTTTGTCATTACTACCCTTTTATTTTATATCTGCAGTGTGGGTGTCTCCGCTTCCCTGGACACGTGGACCAAACACAGCATCCTCAGCCTCTGGTTTGACATACTTTCTTGTGTTTGTTTCCAGCAGAGACTGGCTAGAACAGCCAGAGGATGCAAACTGGTGTGCTACAACAGACGTGGCCTGCAACTGTGTTTGCTTTGAACCACACAAATTTTTTTCAAATATAAAATAATTATTTTGAGATTTCATATGAAAACATAAATTCCAGACTTCTGTAAATATCAGAAAATCTGGCAAACTGGGATTACATGTGGCAACAATTGGCTGGAGTTGAATGACGGCCACCTCCTTGGCACAGAGCACGTCCTCTCCAGTTTGCCACCATCTCTATTGTATCTGTCTTAGCTCAGGCTTCTCCATCAAGAATACCACAGACTGGGTGGTGCAAACAAGAAACATTTATTTGTCACAGTTCTGGAGGCTGGGATGTCTGAGACCAGGGTGCCAGCATGGTTGGTTTCTGGTGAGGGCTGTCTTTCTGGTTCTCTCACATGCCAAAGAATAGAGAGAGGAAGGAATTTCATGTCTCTTCTTACAAGGGCACTAATTCTATCATGAGGTCTCTACACTTATGAGCTAATTACCTCCTAAAGGCCCCATCTCCAAATACCATCACATTATGGGTTAAGATTTCAACATACGAATTATGGGGGGTACTATGGTCTCAGAATCTCACGTGGAAATTAAATTGCCAGTATAACAGTATTAAGAGGTGATTAAGAAAGGATTAATATCATTATCACAGGAGCAGTTAGTTATTGTGGGAATGGGTTCCTGATAAAAGGATACATTCTGGCCCCCATCCTCTCTTTGTCTTGCATGCTTGTCTGCCCTTCTGCCTTCTGCCCTTCGCCATGGGATAACGCAGCACAAAGGCCCTCACCAGATGCCAGCACCATCTGGACTTCCCAGCCTCCAGAACCATGAGCCAAATAAACTACTTTTTATAAATCACCCAGTCTGTGGTAATCTGTTATAGCAGCACAAAATGAACTAAGCCAGGGGAACACAAACATCCAGTTCACAGCAGGATCCCAGACCCCAAGGTCATTGATCAGATGCTGTCTACCGTAACAGTGTGTTATTGGTTTCCTTATACCTGGCAAGTATCACTCATTATGTTACCTGCTAGACCCTTGCAAGCATTTTAATTAGCAACCCCACTGAATTTTCTGAGTATATGTTCTAAACTCTGCAGAAAAAAAATTAGACTAACCAGCATGATCATGTATCTGCCCCTGGTCCAAGCAGCTCAGCCATGATAGGATGCGTATAGCTCAGGACCTACTCAGCAAAACCATGGGAGCAGAAATTCTGAGATGGAAGTGAGGGCAAGTTCTCCAAGAAGACAGTATGGGGGAGGGAGGAAATGGTTGATGATGGCAGGTTGATACCTGCCATTGGTTTCACTCTTAGGATTCATGCTTTTATCCTTCCATATTTTATCTGGGCATAGATAAGCCTTCTATGATCACGCCACAAACATTTCGTGCAAGACAGGCAACAGAATTTATGGGTGTAATCTGAGCTGGTGGACAGTGCAGAGGTCTGGATGGGTTTTTTATGTTATTTTGTTTTCTTTTAAGAGATGCTATGGTGTAAGCCCTGCAAAGGCAAGAATTTTTGTAAGCTTGGTTTTCTGATTGATCTCAAGCACCTAGAATAGTTCCTAATTCACAGATGTGCCCCATACACATTGAGTGAGCAAGTGAATCAATGAACTGAGTCTCTGTCATATGTTGAAGAGCTATGGTTTTCAGCTGGGAGTACCTCTTAGCATTCCTTGGAAAGTTTTTAAAAGTACAGACTTGCTGGGTGCAGTGGCTCATGCCTGTAATCCTAGCACTTTGGGACTTTGGGAGGCTAAGGTGGGAGGATTGCCTGAGCTCTGGAGCTAGAGACCAGCCTGGGCAACATGGTGAAACCCCATCTACACTAAAATATAAAACATTAGCTGGTCGTGGTGGCATGCACTTATAGTCCCAGTTACTAGGGAGGCTGAGCCACGAGAATTGCTTGAACCCAGGAGGCAAAGGTTGTAGGGAGCCAAGATTGTACTGGGCAACAGAGTGAGACTCTGTCTCAAAAAAAAAAAAAAAAAAAAAAAAGTAGGCTCCCTGGCCATATCATAGACCTACTAAAGTAAACTTTCCATAGGTAGGGCCAAGGAGTCTACAGTTTTGGAAAAGCATACCAGGAGATTTTTATGAACAGGGATTATTTTTAAAAACAAACAACAATAACAAAAGACTCTCAGATCTTTTCCATGGTCTCAGATTCTTTTACAAAATTCTCTGAAATTACTAAAGAACCAGGGGGAAGGGGAGAGAGGCAGAGGGAAAAGGGATAAACAGGAAAATTGAAAACAAAGGAAATAGAGGAAAACAAATTTTCAAATATGTTAAAAGCATTTCTATCTATGTTATTTACTTAGTACAAGCTAAATTAACACAAAATTAGATTTTAAATACCCTTAAAAACAATTTGTACAATTTTCATTGTGAAAAATCAAGCAACTACTTTATAATTTGCAAAAATTTCATTTTCAGGTGGTTAGTTTGTTATAATAATTGTCTAAGAATGTATACCAAGATTATGTATTGACTTTTAAACATTTGTATAGGGGATATTAAACTTTAAATAAGTATGAATAGTGGTTCTGTTCTTAAACTAGGCCCACGACTACCAACAATCATTCTTCCTGGGCTGCTGAGACCAGAAAATAAAAGTGCCTTCCAAATGGTGAGTGGGCATTGCTCAATGACTGCTAATAGCTATTCCACATACTGGGTAACAGTTTTTGGATGAGTTAGAAAAAAATCCAGATTTTATTGAGCTTATTGCTAATTATATTCTGTCAGGAAAGGAACCACCTAGAGGAAGGGAGGAGAAAAGAGTTCAAACTCATTTGCAAAGTTGTATGTCTTTTCCCAGCTTAGGACTCATTGCTTACATAAGCTCTAGAGAGAGTAGCCTGGAACACCATGTGTGGCAGTTTTCTAATTAAGAGATAGAAGACAACAGGGGAAAGTGTATGAGCGTTACTCAGGTATAAGAGAGAGATAGGAAACAGGGGAAAGTATATGAGCGTTATTCAAGTATGTCTAGAGCTGATTTGTGAGGTGCAATGGACATTGTCAGATTCAGGCCCCCAGAATTTAGGTACCTTGAGAGAGGGCCGGACACTATCACCCTGAGAGGACACGGAGAGAAGAAGCAGGAAGCTGTGTGTCCCTTGATATGATGAACCCTTGGGTAACTTTGGAAGTTATCTGGCCTTCTGTGGAGAAAGACAAAGAATCAGTCCAGTTATTCCTTTGCCCTCCTATCCCCAGAGGTGACTGAATTTTATCTGCCCCTGTCCAGGGCACCTCATTCTTATAACTTCTGTGATCATTCTGGTGCTCTTCTCCAAATCTTCTTCCCCAGGGCTGAGCTCTCTTGAATTCCAGGCCTGAATTTGCAGCTTCCTCTGGATACCTCCCTCCATGTGTCTTTCTCTCCTACATGTACCTCAAACCTCTCCATCCACCAAGCCAACTGGCTTCTCATCCTTCGTTGCCCATTTCCCTTAACCTCTCCTACAGGCTAGAAACTTTGCAGTCCTCTCTGAGAGTTTCCATGTAGGCTCAGCCTCAAAAAGCCTATCATGGCTGCACCCCTGTTTCTTCTAGCCAGCGTGCCCTGCTCAGACAAAGTGACCTTGCCTCCCTGTCCACCGCTGATTAGACTCGAAGCACCGGCAGCCAAATTACTGAGACTGTTACCTCACAGAGACAATGGCTCTAAACTGAATTGTCAAGACCTTCCCTCTCAAAGTTCCAACTAGAGATTCAGAGAGCAAGTCGATTCGCCAGTGGGGAGTAGAAGTTAAAAGGCACACAGAGGAAAGATGAGAGGCAGATATAAAATCATGTGCCACAAGGCTGCAAAAGCTGAGGGGCAGCAAGTTGTGAGACAAGAGAAGTCCCGAGTAGCAAGCTACAGAGCAGTAGCAGATAGACCAATGGCGTGCTGCCGCTGAGGGGTGGCAAGGCGACCTCCTAATAACACTTCTTCCAGTGCCTGTTCGTGCTTGCGGAGGGCCTGGCTTATAGCTTCTCCTCTGTCCTCATTCCCTTTGTTTGGTGCATTTGAGACAGTCTGTTTTGCACAATTCCAAGTCGAACACTTCCCCCAACCTCTCAGACCCCCAATTCAATTGGTAAACAAATACCAGAAGCTCCACCTCTAGCCTATCTACTAACTGCCACCTCCTCTCTCTCCCCTTTGGCACTGCTCAGTCCAGACCCTTGCTTTTTGTGGGTTGTTTTGCTTTTTGTTTTGAGTCTGTCTTTATCGCTCAGGCTGGAATGCAGTGGCGCAATCTGGCTCACTGTAACCTCCACCCCCTCCCAGGCTCAAGCCATCCTCCCACCTCAAGTAGCTGGGACTATGGGCGCACACCACCACACCAGCCTACTTTTTGTATTTTTTGTAGAGACAGGGTTTCGCCATGTTGCCCAGGCTGGTCTAGAACTCATGAGCTGAAGCAGTCTGCTCGTCTTGGCCTCCCAGGATGCTGGGATTACAGGTCTGAGCCACCGCATCCGACCAGGCCCTTGTTCTTTCTCACCTGGCCTGCTGTATGAGCCTCTTGACGGTCTCCACTTCCTCCCTCACACAGCCTTCAGAGATCCTGTTTAACGCATATTTCAATGCTTTGGTCCTTGATCATCTTTAACAGGTTTCCCATTGCTGACAGGTCAGTCCGCATTTCTTGACAGCGCATTCAAGGCTGATTATGATTTGGCTTCAGATTTCTCTTCAGCTTTAGCTTTTGCTATATTTATCTTAGTTATCTCTTGCTGCATAACCTATTACCCTGAATTTAGCAGTTTAAAACAATAAACATTTATCATCTCACATGACTTCTGGGCTCTTGAGAAGAGCTCGGCTGGGAGGTTCTGGCTGAGGGTCACTCCCAATGTTGTGGTGAAGTTGTGGTCCAGGGCTGCAGTTGTCTGAAGGAGATGGAGGATCCATTTCCAAGGTCACTCATGTGCTGCTGAAACCTCAGTTCCTCAATATGTGGGTCTCTCCGCAGGGTGAGTGATCCAAGACAGACAAAGCACATGAGACAGTGACCAACACGGAAGCTGCGGCGTCTGCTATAGCTTATTTCAGAAGGGGCACACCATCCCTTCTACTGTGTTCCACGGGTTGCACAGACCAACCCTGATACTGTGTGGGAGAGGAGTATAGAAACGTGCAAATACCAGGAGGTAAGGGTTCCCTGGGGCCGTAGTTGGGGGCTGGCTACCTCAGTCACCCTCTACAAACTTTTGCTTTCTGACCTGTCATACCCTAGCATGACTCTGGGCCTTAGTTCAAGTCTATTCTTTCAGCCCAGGAGACTTTTTATATACCAAAATCCTATTCATTTTTTTTTTTTTTTTTTTGAGACAAAGTCTCACTTTGTTGCCAGGCGCCAGGCTAGAGTGCAGTGGCGTGATCTTGGCTCACTGCAACCTCCGCCTCCCAGGTTCAAGCAATTCTCCTGCCTCAGCCTCCCAGGTAGCTGGGACTACAGGTGCCCACCACCACGCCCAGCTAATTTTTGTATTTTAGTAGAGACGGGGTTTCACCATGTTGGCCAGGATGGTCTCAATCTCTTGACCTTGTGCTCTGCCCGCCTCAGCCTCCCAAAGTGCTGGGATTACAGGCGTGAGCCACTGTGCCCAGCCTCTATTCATTTTTTAATGCCCAGAACAGTCACCTCCTCCTTGAATCTTTGATTTCTACAGGCAGAATAAATCACTTTTCTCTTTGAACTGACACAGTCCTCTGCTTTCTGTCTGACTCCATCTTCTGCAATAGTTACTTGTTTACATGTTCATCTGTTTTCTAGAGGAGCAGGATCTTTCTTTACTTATTATTTCTATTATATTCACTGAAGAAAACTCAGAATATCAATAAGAACAACAACAAAAAAAGAAAAAATAAAAATGAGCTGAAATCTCAGAAATTGCCCAGAGACCATCATTGTAGGGCTGGAGCCTGGGCCAACACCATGGAAGGTGATACAAATGACGGGGCCTGATGGTCAGGAAGGGGCCAGGGCCCACCGTGCTTTACAGTTCCATCAGCGAGGCCCTTGCTGGAAGGGTCCCTCATGTGTGTTCACCAGGACCATGTCTCCTCTCAGATGCTGCCTGCAGAGAGCTGCTCTAATGGTCTGGCTCACCTGAGACGAGTGCAGTGTAGAAAAAAGAGCACACACAGCCCTGGGATTTTCTGGTTCTCACATTGACCAGCTGTGCGACTGGGAAACTTACTTCAACTCTCAGAGCTGCAGGTTACCTATCTGTACATCAGGTATCATCTGACCTCCCATTGAGGTTTTGCAGAAGGCCTGGCACATCATAGTCACTCAAAAGTGATAGGTTTCTGCCCCTTTCCTCAGAGACAAATTATAGTAGATGGTTCCTGTTATGGACTGCACATGTGTGTCCCTGCCCAAATTCTGTTGAAATCCTAACCTCCAATGTGATGGTATTACAATGCGGAGTCTTTAGGAGGTAATTAGGTCATGAAAGAGGAGCCCTCTTCTAAGAAGAGACATGAGACAGCTTGATCTCACTCTGCTCTCCATCATCTGAGGATACAAGGGAAGGTGGCCATCTACAACCCAAGCCCTTCTTGGGCCCTCACCAGACACTGGCTCTGCCAGCACCTTGATCTTGGACTTCTCAGCCTCTAGAACTGTGAGAAATCAATGTTTATTGTTTAAGCCACCCATTCTATAGCAAATTGTTATAGTAGCCCAAACTGAATAAGACAGAAATTGGTACTGAGAAGGGGTGCTGCTATAACAAATACCTGAACATGTGGAAATGGCCATGGAACTGAGTAATGGGTATAATGCGTAGAGGTTGGAAGACTTGAGGTACATGCTAGAAAAACCCAGTATTGCTGCAAAGGGACAGCTAAAGGGAGGTCTGTTGAGGGCTCACAAGGAGAAGAGGAGACCGTAGAGAAATTGTATTTTTTGGAGAATACATAAGTTATCATGAGCACAATATTGGTTGAAATATGGATGGTAAAGGCCAATCTGATGGGTCTCAGATGGAAATAAAGAACACATAGGACAATAAAGAAAACGCCTTCTTTGTTGTAGAGTGGCAAAGAGCTTGGCTGAATCGCATTCAAATTCTAGTGTTTTGTAGACGGTAGAACTTGCAAGCAATGATTCTGGATATTTAGCTGAGCAGATTTTGAAGTAAAATGCTGAAGGAGAGGCATGGTGTCTCCTGACGGCTTGTGGTAAAACACAAGAGGAAAGAAATGATTTAAGGACAGAATTGTTAAGCAAACAGGAACTACAACTTAAAGATTTGGAAAATTCTGGCCTTTTTGTGACATGAAAGTGAGAAACGGTGTTCAGAAGAAAACACTAAGGAGGTGGCAGACTGACCCTTTGATAAGGAGATTAGTGCAGGTGTGAATCATGGACTTAATCAGCCACCTCGAAAAACATTAGGAATAGAGATGAGATTATACCAGCAGAAACACTGCCATCTGGGACAGAAAGAAACAGAGAAAACAGGGAAGGAACAAGGGAGAGGGGGAGGGAGGAAGAGAGGAAGAGAGAGGAGGAAGGGAGGCAGGAAGGCAGGCAGGAAGGAAGGAAGGGAGGAAGGAAAAAAGGGAGGGAGGGAGGAGGATGGAGGGAAGTGAAGGAAAGGATATGGGAAGAAGGCCCTCCAAAGGTGATTCACAGAACATCAGGCAACTGCTAGGTTTCGAAAGGGTAGAGGGCCTTCAAAAGAAGCCATGACAACAGTGCCTCTCAGAGCTTTGTCAGTGATATTGCCATCCCAGTGGTCGGTCTGGAGGACAGATCATCAAGCCAAAGAGTATTATTCTCAGGCCTTAAGACCTCAAGGGATTTGCCTTGCTAGGTTTTGGACTTACCGAGTCCCCATCACCCCTTCCTTCTCTCCAACTTCTCCCTTCTGGAATGGGACTGTCTATCCTCTGACTCTCCAGCCATATTGCACTTTTGAAGCGCATAACTTGTTTTGTTTCACAGGTTCACAGATGCAGAGGAATTTTGCCTCAGGATGAATTGCACCTGATTTACATAATATTTCAATGAGACTTTGGACTTTAGACTTTAGAGTTGACGCTGCAACCAGTTAAGACTTTTGGGATTGTTGGAATGCAGTGCATGTATTTTGCATGTGAGAAGAACGTGAAGTTTAGGGGGCCATGGGCAGAATATTATGGATTGCATGATTTTGTCTCCCCAGAATGCGTATGTTGAAATCTAATCCCCACTGTGATGGTATTATGTGGTAGGAACTGGAGGTAATTAGGTTATAAGGGTGGAGACCTCATGTAAAGGATTAGTGCCGTTATAAGAAGAAACACAGGAGTTTGCTTCCTCTCTCTGCTCTCCAGCATGTGAAGATGGAAGAAGATGGCCATCTGCAAACCAGGAAGAGAGCCCTTATCAGACACTGGATCTGCCAGCCCCTTCACAGCCTGGGCTTCACAGCCTCCAGAACGGTGAGAAATACATATGTGTTTTTAAACCACCCAGTCTGTGGCATTTTGTTATAGCAACCTGAACTAAAACAGTTGCTATTGAACTCTGTTCAGAGCTCCAGATGTCCTGTGCTGGCACTGGACAGGGTGCTCTCCTGGGCCATTTCGTCAGCTCAGAGGCCTCACCTTCTACCATATGCTGAAGACCTCAAATCTACATCACAGTGAGACCTCCCCCTGAGGTCTAGGCTATTACGTTGTAAGATTATGATAGCTTTTGTCACCTCACCTGCCTAGTGGCCTTTACTCACCCTTCAAAACGATGATTGTGTTAGTCACTGAAGCATGTGGCTGGCATGAGACTACAGTATACGGACTCTGCAGCTGGACTGCCTGGGTTCTGCCCTGGTCCCACCATTAACTATCTGGTATCCATGGACAGATTATGATCTTCTTGGTGCCTCAGCTCCCTCATCTGTAGAATGAGGGGTAGATAAGAGGATTAGATGAGTTTAACAGATGTAAAGTACTTACAACAGTTCTTGGCACATAATAACCCCTTTCTATATCAGGAACTAGCTTATTCTGTGTTTCTTAGTGTTTTAATTTAATCCTCAGAATAGCCCGATGAGGCTTTGAGAGAGCTTGCCCAGTTCCAGAGCTTAAGCTCTGAACCCCATGCTGTTTCTTGTCTTAAGGCATAAGCACTGTTGAGCCTTGGCCGCCCCCTGGCAGAGCCAGCCGCTCCCTCCTCCGTGTCGTCACTGTACTCCAGGCTTGCTCACCCTGCTCCCGGCTTGTGTGTCAGCTCTCCACTAGGCCACCAGCTGTGTCTCACCTGTGAAAATCAGGCTCTGCTTGTCTCATTCTTGCATGAACGCCTGGTCCGATTACATGCAAGCTTAGCACATGTTAAAGATTCAGTCAATGAATTCATAAACGTATTCATTGAAATGGCTGCTTTACCTTCTTTCTTCTTCCAAATAGTGTACAATATGCAACTTATTTTAAATTAGCGTTTTATTACAAAAGTATTGCAGGTTCCTCATAGAAAGCTTCTCTGTTGATATATGCGCCTGCACACACACACACAAAGAGGTATCTTAACTGTGGCCCTTCCAGAGGCCTTGTCCTCATCTTTGAGTCCACACTATACGTAACTCACAGGTTTTAAATAAACTTTTTATTTAAAGGTGTTTTTAGATTATCAGAAAAATTGTAAAGATAGCACAGAGAGTTCCCATACACCCCACACCAAGCGTCCCCTAGTATTGGCATCTAACATTAGGGATGGTACATTTGTCACAATCAATGAACCAATTTTGGCACATTTTTATTAACTGAGGTCTGCACTTCATTCAGATTTTCTGTTTCCCCCTAATGCCCCTTTTTGTCCCAGAATCGCATCCAGTTTACCACACTCTACTTAGTTGTCATGTATGCTTAGGCTCCTCTTAGCTGTGACAGTTTCTTAGTCTTTTAGGATCTTGAAAAAATACTCCCCACCATGGCTCCAGCTGGTGTGCTTTCCCTGAAAGGAATGTTCAGACGAAGCTTCTAGAGATTAAGCAGCAGCCACAGAACTAGTTGGTGGAAGAGCCTGAATTAAACTCTATACCTCCTGATGTCCTGGTGGTGGAGAAGGTCCAACCACATGGGGAGGGTGGGGCCATGGCCAGGGAAGGAGGGGAGACACAGCACAGCTCAGAGCCACCCCATGGCAGTGACTTGTTAGCCGGTTAGACCAGTTTTTTGGTTTCTTCTCCCTGTCCTTGCATTAGGCCTTTCCAAGCCAGGGACTATGATCTCTCAGGTGAGAGCTATTCTCCTCCTACCTTGCTAACTCTCTGCTTTCCTCTGGAATCAGACATTTGTCTTCCATTCCCACTGTCTAGCCCCTGCCTCTCAACTACGTATTTTCATGGCAATCCTAAGTCTGGGAGATCAAAATTAATATCCCATCTTGTCCTTAGGCCAGAGTTAATCACGTTATCCACACTCCTTGGTGTCCTCACATACCCCCTTTCTTTTAAGTTGTATTTATTTATTTACTTTTTACTGATTATCCCTGCATTAGGACTCCTTTTCTTTTTCAAGTCTCTTTTTATTTCTCCTTCCTTTCTCTTCTCTCCACTCTCCTTACTCCAGCTCCTCTCCCACCACTGGACTAGGAGAGGATTGGGAACAAACAAACAGAAAAAACAACGACATTTTAAAGCCTGTCACCTCTGGTCCATTTCTTTTCATCTCCTAAGCTAAATTCCAAATGGGTAATTGCATTAGTCATCCCCTAATCCAGCCTTCCCTATGGAGCCAGCCCCTGAGCTCTCTCTCCCTCATTCTTTCATGAAGTTGAGGCACAGTTTATAAAAGCCCCCACTCCTAATTTCTCAATCTGTACCCTCTCTGGAACTTGTCCCCTTCCCAGAGACCAGCCATTCTAACCTTACCTGAAGCTGCAAAGGCTTCCAGAACATAACCTTTCTCCTTGCAGCCAGTGAAGGACACAGAAAGCTCTCTGCTATTGCTGCTTCTATGAGGAAAGTAAGGCAGAGAGCACTGGGGAAGCCCTGCTGAGAAAGGGGCCAGGGCATGGGCTAAGACGAGATAGAATGTGACACGGGGTTTAGGAAAGCTTGGGCTGGATGTGAAGCACAACCAAACTGAATTGTAGCGCTGATGATTACAAACTAAATAAAAGTTTGTCAATTTTCCCTACAAATTTGACATTTTCTCCGGGATAGCTCTAGCTTCTGCTCTGTGGACAGGGCCTGGACAATTTCCCTAGGACCATTCATCATATCTTCCTCTCTGATTCCAGCCCCAAATACACATTGAGATATGTGAAGAAGCCACCACCTCTCCCTGGCGAGTTTCCCTCTCATTGGACCTCCTTGTTGAGTTTTGTGTTAGTCTGCTCTCAACCTGCTAATAAAGACATGCCCAGCACTGGGGGAATTTATAAAGAAAAAGATGTGTAATGGACTCAGTTTCACATGGCTGGCAACAGGCAAGAGAGCATGTGCAGGGGAACGGCCCTTTACAAAACCATCAGATCTTGTGAGACTTATTCACTATCATGAGGATCATGAGAACAGCACAGGAAAAGACCTGCCCCCATAACTCAATTACCTCCTCCTGGGTCCCTTCCATAAAACGTGGGAATTATGGGAGTTACAATTCAAAGATGAGATATGGGTGGTGACACAGCCAAACCGTATCATTCCACCCCATCACCTCCCAAATATCATGTCCTCACATTTCAAAATCAATCTTGCCTTCCCAACAGTCTCTCAAAGTCTTAACTTGTTTTAGCATTAAGTCAAAAGTCCAAGTTAAAAGTTTCATCTGCGACAAGGCAAGTCCCTTCCACTTATGAGCCTGTAAAATCAAAAACAAGTTAGGTACTTCATAGATTCAATGGGGGTATAGGCATTGGATAAATGCAGCTGTTCCAAATGGGAGACAGTGGCCAAAACCAAGGGGCCCCATACAAGTCCAAAATCCAGTGAGGCATTAACTAAATCTTAAAGCTCTGAAATAATCTCCATTAACTCCATGTCTCACATCCAGGTCACATTTATGGAAGAGGTGGGCCCCCACGGCTTTGGGCAGCTCCACCCCTGTGGCTTTGCAGGGTACAGCCCCACTCCTGGCTGCTTTCATGGGCTGGCATTGAGTGTCTGTGGCTTTTCCAGGTGCATGGTGCAAGCTGTCGGTGGATCTACCATTCTGGGATCTGCAGGACAGTGGTCCTCTTCTCAGAGCTCCACTAGGCAGTGCTCCAGTGGGGGACTCTGTGTGGGGCTCTGACCCCACATTTCCCTTCTGCACTGCCCTAGCAGAGGTTCTTCATGAGGGCCCTGCCTCTGCAGCAAACTTCTCCCTGGATGTCCAGGCATTTCCATATATCTTCTGAAATCTAGGCAGAAGTTCCCAAACCTCAATTCTTGACTTGTGTGTGCCCACAGGCCCAACACTATGTGGAAGCTGCCAAAGCTGGGGGCTTGCACCCTCTGAAGCAGTGGCTTGAGCTGTACCTTGGCCCCTTTTAGCCACTGCTAGAGTGGGTGGGACGCAGGGCACCATGTCCCTAGGTTGCACACAGCTAGGGGGCCCTGACTGCAAAGGGCCCAGATAATAGGGGAAACAGACCTCTCAATAGAAATATTATATGTGTGCAAAAATATGGTGTGTGCTACCATAGAGGTATTAATAGAATAAAAGGAGAGAAAGGGAGCAACTATTTCTGGGGAAGTCAAGGAAAGCCTCACCAAGGAATTGACATTTTTGCCAAATTGAATAAGTAGAGTATTCTAACACCCACTGGGGTACTGCAATTAAATTCTGGCATTAACCACCCAGAGTTAGTGCAGATCTCATGTGATGGTTAATTTTACGTGTCAGTTTAACTGGATTCGGGACTGCTTAGATGACTGATGAAGCATTGTTTCCGGGTGTGCCTGTGAGGGTGTGAGTCAGTGGACTGAGAGAAGAAGATCTGCCCTCAAGGGTCAGGCACCATCCCATCGGCAGGGAACCTGGCTGGCACAAGCAGGCAGAAGAAGGGGGCTTGTTCTCCCCCCATCCCATTCTCCCTCATTCTCTCTCTCTCTTCTGGGATGACATGCTTTTCTTCCTCCTGACTTTGGACATAAGACTCAGGCTCTTCTGCTTTGGGACTCTGGGACTTGCACCAGTAGCCTTCTGGGGGCAGTCAGGTCTGCAGCCTCAGATGGGGGCCTGCACTGTCTGCTTCCCTGGTTCTGAGGCTTCCAGACTTGGACTGAACCTCATGCTACCGGCTTTGAACTATGTTACTGGCTTCTCTGGTTCTCCAGCTCGCAGACAGCTATTGTGGGACTTCTCCACCTCTATGATTGTGTGAGCCACTCCCCCCTGATAAATCACCTTTCCTGTATCCCACTGATTCTGTCTCTCTGGAGGATCCTGATACACCCCCGCAAATGAAGGGCACAGTCCCCCTCAAGATGGCCGGAATTTCAGACACCAGCCACAAGTTCAGGGGGATCTCCAGGCCACCTACACTTCTGACTGACTAACTAGACATTCAGGGGTTCTCATGACCTGGTCAGGTTAGATAATTCACTGCAACAACTCACAGAACTCAGGAAAGTGTCTACTTCCAATTACAGACACTTACGAGAAAGGATATAGGTCAGGACCAGCCACATGAAGAGACACATGGGGTGAGGGCTGAGAGAGTCCCAGGAACCTGGGAAAAAGACCAGACAAGTCCTTTATTATACGACATAAAGTATGCCAGATAGAAAATTCTATCAAATGATTAAGGATTGCTGGAAGATTTGAGGGTCATTGCCCTAAACTGATCAAACCTAAGCTGGAGATTTTCTTGGTCCCCACAGACAGGGCAACAGGTGAGCTTCACTCATTTGTGTCTTCTCTCCCCCTTCCTCACTTTTGCATCTCTCCCACCTCCCTTTCCTGTGGTTCCTTTTCATCCGTTCCTTCAACCTTGCCTGCCTGAATTGCTTAAACTATGACACAAAGCCCCAAACCCCAATGGGGCCACCGTTACTTCAGGACAGTCCTCCTTTCCAACTGCCCTCCTCCCAAGGCTGCAAGTCAAATATAACAACCATGAAGTCCCATCACTGTGCCTCACATCAGTTGTCAGAGGTGAAATCACGTGGGGGGGGTTCACAGTATCTCAGATTTTATATTCTTTAAAGCAGTCACCACTCTGAAAGAAAAATCTGGAGCTTTTTATGGTGTCTTTAGAAAGGAGAGGGGAAAAATAATGTTCCCTGGGATCTCTGTGATGTTAGCTCTGCCTCACATCACACTCTTCCCATTATCGCTGGATTCATTCTCATCCTCTTCTGGGAGGTGGGAAAGAGACTGTCATTGTTGTTGCCTTACAGGCTTCAGGTTTGCTCCAAAGGCATTGCCATGAAAGAAAGGCCGATTCCTTTGATGGCACATGAACTGGCACGTGTCCTCCCGCTCTCTTTTCTCTCTCCCTCTGTAGGAGATTAGGGTGTTGGCAGGAAAAAATTATGAAAAGGAGGGGGAAGGTTCAAACTATATGTGAATAAAAACAATTTCTCTCCATGAAATAAAGATATGAAATAAAAATGATCATTCTTTCCAGGGGCGTTGTGAGATTGGGTGGGGGAAGAAGGAGGTTTTTTGTTTTGTTTTGTTTTTCTTAAGGAGCCCCAGGACCTCCCATTTATTTTTCAACAAATGTTTATTGAACACCTACTGTAATAATCAATTTTAGGTGTCAAATGTGACATGATTAAGGAACACCTAGAGAACTGGTACAGCGTTGTTTCTAAGTGTGTCTATGAGGGTGCTTCCAGAGGAGACTGGTATGTGAGTCGGTGGACTGAGGAAGGAGGTCTGCCTGCCAGTTCTGTAACCAGATTTTTTTGAGGGGGTGTTGGTGAGGCACAGCTCCCCCTGAGAGAATGCTGTGGGTTCTTGGTCTCCGCTCTCTTAAGAGAAGGGACCACTGCAGGTGCGCTGTACGCTTGTAAAAGTAAATATTGGACCCAAGAAGTGTTGCAGAAAGGTGATTTTATTTAGGTAGAGAAAGAGAAGAAAAGGAGAAGAGAAAGACTTCCACGAAGAGTGTGGAAGAGGGTTCCAGAGGGGGAAATCCAGGAGGGGAAGAGAGTTCCCACTATGTGGGAAGGGATACCAGAGAGCTGAAAATCCAGTGTGGGTGAAGGAGCAGGGGAATTTATCCTGGGAGAAATTCCCACCTCCCCCAAGTTCCTCTGGCCAATGAAAGGAGTTCCTTAGAACTTCTGCTGAAGTGATTGACTCTTAGTTTCTTCCCACGCCCGCAAAATTCAGACATAAACTGTTAAATCTCCTGGGCGAAGACCGATGGGAGGGGGGCATGGTGCTGGGAAATTCTTGCCCTTAAAACTACACCCCCCTCGTGGACCCGGAAAAGAACACATTCCCTCATGCCCTCAGTGTACACAGGCACAATCCAATCAACAGGGGCCCAAATAGAACAAAAAGGCAGAGGAAAGGCAAATTCTTTTCTCTCCCTGCAGAAGAAGCTGGCACACCCTTCTCCTCTTGGACATCAGCACTCCAGGCTTTCTGGACTTTAGGTCAGGTCAGGACCTGCACCAGGAGCCTTCCCCTGGTTTCCTGGGCTTTTGGGCTTGGATTGAGAGTCACACCCTTGGCTTCCCTGGTTCAGAGGTCTTTTTTCTTTTCTTGTTTTTTTTTTTTAAAGACGGGGTTTCTCTCATGTTGGTCAGGCTGGTCTCGAACTCCTGACTTCAGGTGATCCACCCGCCTCGGCCTCCCAAAGTGCTGGGATTACAGGCGTGAGCCACCGCGCCCGGCCCCAGAGGTCTTTAGACTTGGACAAGCTCATGCTACCAGCTTCCCAGGGTCTCTAGCGTAGAAGTAGCCTCCTGTCAGCCTCCATAATCACATGAGCCAATTCCCCTAATCAGTCTACTCTTAGGTATTTCTGTCTGTCCATAGCCTATTTGTTCTGTGTCTCTGGAGAACTCTGATTAATATACCTGCTATGTGCCAGGCATTGCACTAGATGCTTAAAATATAGCAGGGAATGACATTGAAAAAGTTCCTGTGCTGGTGAAGTTTACATTCCTTTGAGGAAAGACAAACCAATAAATATGTAATACAGTAGGTGGTGATCATTGGTATGAAGAAAAGTAGAACTCGTGAAGCAATTAGCAAGTGATGAAAGGGGGTAGATTTTATGTAGGGAGACCAAGGACGGAGTCACTGTAAAGCGATGTTTGAAGTGAATTGAGGGAGTGAGATCACTGAAGAGAGAGAGTTACTAGAGCAGGCAGCAAATGCAAAGGCCCTGAGGCAGGAATCTTTAACCTCACGGCATTTTTCCTCCCCACTTTTTTTTTTTTAACTCTTTGCATCCAGTTTCTCCATCCTCTTCCTCCTCTCTTTTCCAATCTCTCCCTCAGCTTTTCTTCCCTCTCCTTCCCTTAATTTTTTCCCTCTTAACATCAGTTTTTCCAAGCACTGTCTTAAAGTAAGCCTAATTTTGTCCAGAAAATGCTGAATTTTAAGAATGATGGGTGAGGGGGTGGGTAGAGGAAATGTATCTCAGCGAGTAACACCAGGCTACTTACTGCCATGGCATGACCATTGTGTGCTGTATGCTTCAAGAAAGTCCTTCACTGGCTCTGGGCCGCCCGCAGAGCAAAGTCAGCCCTTCAAACCATGGGTGCCACGTCCCGTCAGTGTCTCTTGCCAGCTCTGAAGAATGTGCACAGTGGACGTGGGATGGAGAGGAAGAGACTTATAGAAAGCACATTTTTCTATCTGTCAGCAGCCAAACTGGAAACTCACCAGGATCTGCCAGAAAGATTTCCTGCTTCATGAATTAAAATCAGAATGCTTAACTCTGCTCAGCTCCGTCTGTGATAGAGGAGATAGAAGCTGGTTAGCTTATATACAGTTTCAGAAAATGCATTATATTTTATAAAACAAAGTGAAAAATATCTCTTAACAATGTCAGGATTTCCACACCTTCTTCTCTTTAACCTTATGCCAAAAAATATACAATGATAAAGTCCCTGGCTCTTTAAAGGATAACTCGCAATCATTTGTGCAAAGATCAGTTCTGCCACAAATATTAGAGTGTCTTCAAAGACACTCTTAAGGAGGCAAATGCCTGGTGGAGGTAGTGTCTGCTTTACAACAGAGACTAAAGATGAATTAAGAAACACTCTTCTCAAATGTGTTGTCTCTTCTCCATGATTGAAACCGCCTTTGCAAAATTATGACTGAGACGGTAAGAGAGCTATAACCTACCCGACTCCATCTAACCTCCAAGCTGTCCTAGTTCATTCCTGGGCATAGGCTGAACTAGTCCTTGTTCATTCCTGGGTATAGGAGGAACTTAATTTATAGTTTAAAACAAAGATGATAACAGCCCCTTCCCAAAACAAGACTGCCTTTGTAGGACTAACATTAGCCACAAGATAAGAAATTATGGTTTAGGAGTCACGCAACTGGACACTACAAGATTCTGATCCTCCCTAAACTGCTCCTAAGATCAGTGCTTGAGATATTTTGCAGAGGCTGCACTTGATGGATCTGCTGGTACCACCCAGATCAATAAAGTGGCTTATCTGATCTTGTGGCCCCCACCCAGGAACTGACTCAGTGCAAGAAGACAGCTTCTTCGACTCCCTATGATTTCATCTCTGACCTGACCAATCAGCACTCCAAGCTCACTGGCTTCCCCCCTATCCACCAAGCTGTCCTTAAAAACTCTGATCCCTGGGCGCGGTGGCTCACGCCTGTAATCCAAGCACTTTGGAGGCCAAGGCGGGCGGATCACCTGAGGTCGGGAGTTCAAGACCAGCCTGACCATCATGGTGAAACCCCGTCTTAAAAAAAAAAAAAAAAAAAAAAAAACTCTGATCCCTGAATGCTAGGGGAGACTGATTTGAGTAATAATAAAACTCGGGTCTCCTGCACAGCCAGCCCTATGTGAATTACTTTTTTCTCTATTGCAATTCCCCCTGTCTTGATAAATTGCAATTTCTCTATTGCAATTCCCCTGTCTAGGCAGCAGGCAAGATGAACCCATTGAGTGGTTACATTCCTATACCTGAACTTCCCCTTCTGATGTTGTCTCCACACTATAAGACCCAGACTGAGTCAGGTCATTCCTGCTAGGAATCTCCCCATCGCCTCCTCTGGGGAGCATCTCCAGTTCACCACCTGGACTTTATGTCTCTTCTGCAGCCTTTGCCACTTTGTAAGGTAAAAATCCATTTCCACATCAGCCTCCCCCTACTAGTCTGCAGGCCCCTCACAGTCAGTCAGCCTGTGGTCTCATTCCTCTCCATCTGTTCTTGTCCACTTTGTAGGCACCGAAATGTTAAATGAATGGATGAGCAGGGGCTAATTTCAAAGGAGAACGTGTGGTCCTACCTGAGTTTTACTTCTGACATTCTCATGTCACTGCAGTGTCTTTTCTCGAGACAGTTGTTGACCTTGAAGACTCTTCTGGGTGTTTGTGTTTATTCACCTCCTGGCTCCCTCATGATCTTCTTTGTGTTTGTCTGATTTAAATAAGGAGGTCACTGCTTTGCATCTGTAGAGCACTTAATATATCTAAAAACTGCAAAACCCAACTCTGAGTTTACAGTCAGTAGCAAGCTGTTAACTCCCAGCATGTGGGGAATCATCTGTTAAAGTTGGAAAGGTGCCCTGGGAAGCATTACATTATTTGTGTGTCAAAGAATAGGAAGGAGGAAAAGAAGGAAGGAAGGGGATTTTAAAAAGAACAGATATTATTTTAAAAGGAAACATTTGGAAAAAATGACGTTATGTGTTCATTCCCTCACTCGTGTATTAACTGAATAGGAAACTTTATTGCATGGGTGCATGAAATGTTACTGGAGCCCCCTTGTCGCAGACACTGTCCTGGGTATGAGGAGCATAGGAGGGAACATGCCATCTGTGGCTGTGGGCCTCTCAGTTTATGGTCTGGCACCCCCTCAGGAGGCTGGGTAATATCCACGGCCCAGGTCACATAGCTGGAATACCTAGCAGCTTTCCCCCTGTTGCCATGGAGATCCTGGAGAGGGGAAGAGGAGGGAAGTCCTTTCTGGTGTCTTCCAGCAGCTCCCAGCATCCTTTCATCTTTGCCTGGGGCTTTTCTCCAGCTGCAAACACCCACACTGGACTTCCAGGAGAGGGAAAGGTGCAGCTGACCTCTGGGAGCCCTGGGCTGAGGGTGACTTACGCCACAGAGGAGGACGACGCTGGCGCTGCCTCAAGGCTGCCAAGCAGACCTGCCATGAAGAAAATTATGAGGTGAATTAAAGTTTAATTTGATTTTTATTTGGTTTCAGCAACCAGTAAAGACACAGCAATTTTCTCAGCCCTGTCACTGGTTGGAGGAATGCTTTGAGAACATCTGTTTTATTAACAGCAGCAACAATAAAAGCCAATCCTATATTTGCAGAGGGGCTGCCTTCCAAGGCCCTCCAAGTACTTTCGCTGATCTTATCTGCTCTCCTTTCCACAGCAGCCCCAGAGAAATTGTATTTACTTGTAATTAAGCTTAACCGCTGACCTCTCCTGCAGCTCTCCCCACTACTGCCTGCTCAACCATTTGTACCGCCAAAAGGAAGACTATCAAGGTGAAGGTGGGGGGAGGCTTCGGGAAGAAGAAAGAGCAAGGTGGTGTCTTTCATTCGCTCTTGATCCACCCTTTATTCAACACTTAACTGGGGATTCAGTACCCAGCCAGCCGAGCACTGTGTTCTGGGTTTTAGGATTAGGAAGGTGTATAGAGATGTATAGGCACAGGGAAAAAGTGAAAAAACATTTCTAGCTTGCGTAGAATTCTGTTTTTCTAAAAGAATAGAAAAATATGGAAACTTCCTGTTTTCCCTAAATATCTTCTCTTTTTCCTGTTCATTTGCTAAGATGCTTAAATTATTATTTTTTTTAAAACGATACAATCTAATTACTTGACAGAAATTGACTGTACTTTAGGTACTAAAAGTGATGCTGCTTTAAATTCAACAAACCCAATGGGTAAACAAAATATGGTACATTCACGTAATGGAAGATTATTGTGCCAGGAAGAGGAATAACATACTGAATGAAATACTGCATCGTGGGTGAAATGTGAAAACCTTATACTAAGTGAAAGAAGCTAGTCATAAATGACAACATATTGTATGATTCCAAAGTATGCAAATTCATTGAGACAGGAAGTAAAAGTGGTTGCCAAGGTTTGGGAGGAGATATGAATGGGGGATAATAGCTAACGGGTTTAGAGCTCCTCTTGGGGGTGATGAAAATATTCTGGAATTACCTAGTCGTGATAGTTGTACAACCTTAGAGTATTTTAATCAAAGTTTGCTCAGCTCTTTGTGAAGATGACTTTTTATTACCATATTGAATCTGTTCTCCTCTAACAACACATGTAATCAAAAAGTCATTTTATTAATGTGATGTTTATCAAGAATGTGTAATAACATGAGTAAATACCTCTTATAACATGAATTTTAAAAGTGGGTTATAATGTTGGGTTGCAGTGTGCGCATAACCACTGAATTGCACAATTTAAATAGGTGAATTTTGTACTGTGTAAAATATATCTCAATAAAGCTTTAGAAAACATTCTACAGGCCTGGTAGCAGAGTGTAATCCCAGGGTGGAGGTCACCCAGAAGTTTAATTTCAGACACTTCACAGTCAGTGTAAGGGGCTTGAGATGCCTCACTATTGTTTGAGTTAGGAAACAACAAGGGTTTGGTGATGGGATAAATCCTGAAAATAAGGCATTGGATGAGCAAAGTAGGAGATGTTGGCATAGGATGGTACTGAGCCTTCATGCACACTGGAAGCATGTTTGCACATGGATCAGCAATACGTATGCAGTGAATGAGGGTGCTCATGTATTGCCAGACAAGTAGTGCATAGGGGGAACTGGGGGTTGGGTAGAAATGAGTGTCAGGAATGTAGAGAGGGGCTCTTCACTGGGTTGATAAAATAATAATACACCATGGCTGGGCGAGGCGGCTCACGCCTGTAATCCCAGCACTTTGGGAGACCGAGGTGGGTGGATCACCTGAGCTTAGGAGTTTGAGACCAGCCTTGGCTAACATGGTGAAACCCCACCTCTACTAAAATACAAAAATTAGCTGGGTGTGGTGGCGGGCACCTGTAATCCCAGCTACTCGGAAGGCTGAGGCGGGAGAATTGCTTGAACCTGGGAGGCGGAGGTTACAGTGAACTGAGATCACACCACTGTACTCCAGCCTGGGTGACAGAGAGAGATTCCGTCTCAAAAAAAAAAAAAAAAAAAAGTACCACAACTAAGGAGTTCAATTGCTTTTGAAGGTTATTAAAATATTGCAAAAAAGATTCTAGAGCAGAAGCTGGGGAGATAAACCATCAAAAGAATAATGTAAAGCAAAATGTAGTCAAGACTAACGTGTTTCCCAAGCTATAAATCAATAGGGAAGTGCAGTCACTTTTTTAAAAAATTAAAATTATTTTTCTATTAAGGAATATTATATAAATTAAAAATATAAATAAATGCATTTATTTCTATTGTTTTTCCTATTCCTAGACTTTTTGTTGTATTTTTAAAGTTATATGCACACTGCAACCCAACATTACAACTCACTTTTTTCAGTTCATATTATAGGAAGCATTTATTCATGTCATTACACATTCTTAATAAACATCACATTAATTGAGTGACTTTTTGATTATGCATGCTGTTAGAAGGGAGCATTTTCAGAATGACTGGTAGTTAAAAAGTCATTTTTACAAAGAGCTAGGCAAACTTTGATTAATCTGAATGCTTAGAGAATTAATTCTTATTTATAAAATAAATCTCAACCTTAAAAACTATGCAACGTTCTAGCCAGGGAGACAGGAAATGCAATTAAAAAGCTGAACAGCACAGAGGTAAAATTATGACCTTTTTCTCAGCAGTCTCTCAGCAATGATTTTAAGAAAATATTCTCAGGATGAGGGCAGGTACAGGCTGGAACAAAGAGTCAATTGAATTGTTGAATGAGGTTGTTTGAAACTCATAGCTGAAACAATAGTCTTGAAAGACAAGGTACCAGAAAGTGGAAAGGTTTTTAAATTCCAAAAGCTGGCTTTGAACATCAAAAGCCAAAACTGGAAGGAAGCTGGGCATAAAATGTATCCACAAACCACAGAGTAGGTAGGAATGTGCAACAAACTCGGTTGCCTCCTGAGATCTGTTTATTACTGAGATAAGAAGCCTATTCCAGAATGTAAATCAACTTTATCACTATGAACTGTTAAGTTCAGTTGGCACTGTTGTTGGTTTTTTTTTTTTTTTTGATACCAAGGCTTTCTTAATGAAGGAAGCAATGCGCTGATTTAGTGCTGACGCCAACCAGACTCAGCTTGTTGCAAACCAGCACTTTGAGTAACCCTGACGTCAGAGATAGTTTTCCATCCCAAATGGGGGAGGGACCTGAGAGGTGGGAAAGGAAAGCAAAAGCTAAGATATTGATATCGTTGAGCTTCTCTGTGAGAATGTTTACAGTCCTAACCCCCCTACCCCTACCCTTGTTGGCTTCAATGCCAGCAGTAGGGTATAGAAAATGTGTGTTAGAAACCTCTGATAGGGCCTCTTTTACCAAGGACCTGCCAACATGGGCCACGTTCACACCAAAACCATGAAGAAGGCAGCCTGGGTCATCCTAGGAAAGTGCTACATGCGCCTGGGCAATGACTTCCACACGGATAAGCGCATATGCGAAGAATGTGCCATTATCCCCAGCAAGAAGCTCCGCAACAAGACACAGGCTATGTCATGCATCCGATGAAGCAGATGCAGAGGGGCCTAAGAAGAGGTATCTCCATCAAGCCGCAAGAGGAGGAGAGAGAAAGGAAAGACAATTATCCTCCTGAGGTCTCAGCCCTGGGTCAGGAGATTATTGAAGTAGATTCTGACACTAAGGAAATGCTGAAGCTTTTAGACTCCAGCAGTCTGTCCAACCTGCAGGTCACTCAGCCTATAGTTGGGATGAAATTCAAAACGCGTCGGGGACCTGTTTGAAACTTTCTGCAATGCTGTAATATTTTCAATAAACCTGGACAACGGCAAAAGAAAAGAAAAGAAACTTCTGATAGGTTTGGTGGGGGTGGGGCCTGAGGTAAGAGGATACTCGGGCCTTGCTCCCCCAAGGGCAGACGGTGAGGCTGGTAGAGAAACACACACAATGCAGAGCAATAGTCGCTGCAGCTGAATGAGTGACTTGAGGACTACCTCACAGTGTCCCAGTAGCCTTGAGGTCCAGAGATCTGGTGTGGAGGAGGGAGAAGAATTGTGAGAGGGTGGGAGACCCTAGAGGGCTTGGGTTAAGATGAGGAGGGGGCAGAGTGGTGTGCCTCATGTTCAGAGACCTTGGCAGTGTTGCAGGCATCTATTACTGGAAAGGGGTCTCCATCTGGGCCCCAAGAGAGGGTTCTTGGATCTTGTGCAAGAAATAATTTGAGGCGAATCCATAAAGTGAAAGCAAGTTTATTAAGAAAGTGAAGGAATAAAAGAATGGCTAATGCACAGGCAGAGCAGCCCTGAGGGCTGCTGGTTGGCTATTTCTTGATTATATGCTAAACAAGGGGTGGATTTTCATGAGTTTTCTGGGCAGGGGTGGACAATTCCTGGAACTGAGGGTTCCACCCCTTTTAGACCATATAGGGTAACTTCTGGGTATTGCCATGGCATTTGTTAACTGTCAAGGTGCTGGTGGGAGTGTCTTCTAGCATGCTAATGCATTATAATTAGTGTATAATGAGCAGTGAGGACCACCAGAGGTCACTTTCATCATCGTCTTGGTTTTGGTTTGGGCCAGCTTCTTCACTACATCCTTCTCTCAGCAACGTCTTTGTGACCTGTAACCTTGTGCTGACCTCCTATCTCATCCTGTGACTAAGAATGCCTAACCTCCTGGGAATACAGCCCGGTAGGTCTCAGCCTTATTTTACCCAGCCCCTATTCAAGACGGAGTCACTCTGGTTCAAATGCTTCTGATACATCCACCACAAAGGTAGATAGAAAGAGCCACATGGCTGTGATGGCTTGCAGATGAGAAGACAGCCCTGGGACAAAGGTAACCTCCAGTGCCTCTCTTTGTTATGGGGCACTGGAGGTTACCTCTGTCCCAGACACCACTTGGCCAGGCCCGGTGGCTCATGCCTGTAATGCCAGCACTTTGAGAGGCCAAGGTAGGCAGATCACTTGAGGTCATAAGTTCGAGATCAGCCTGACCAACATGGTTAAACTCTCTCTCTACTAAAAATATAAAAAATTAGCTGGGTGTGGTGGTGTGTGCCTGTATTCCCAGTTATTTGGTAGACTGAGGTGGGAGAATCACTTGAACCCAGGAGGCAGAGGTTGCAGTGAGCTGAGATTGTGCCATTGCACTCCAGCCTGGGTGACAGAGCAAGACTTCATCTCAAAAAAAAATAAAAAATAAAATAAACAATTAAAAAAAAACTTAACCACTCTTTTTACTCCCTTCATTACCCAAAACTTACATGTACTCTGCCATCCCTGCCCCAAGGGGTGGAACTTGGAATTGACCATGTAGTTTCTCCTCAAAAAATGTGGGGAGTACAACACTCAAAGTGAGTTGAATGGGCAACACTACATTTTCTACTATTGGTAAAAGTGGGGGCTTGAGAATTTAGTTATGGGGAAATAAAATATATTTCTGCACTCTTTAGGTTGTGATCCTATCAGTTAGGATAGGCTAGACTATGCTGCAGTATCAGATACTCCCCAACTCTTAGGCACATAACATATCTACCATGGGGCAGCGGAAGATTGTGTCAAAATCATCCTCACTTCAAGACCTGTGCTGATGGAGCTGGAACTTGCCTTTTTGCAAAAGGAAAGAGAGCTCTGGAGAGTCTCCTGTTAATGATTAAATGCCCCAGTTCAGAGGTGACACACATCACTTCTGTTATTTCCACTCACAACTTAACGGCCTGTATCAGCCACAGTGTCCCAGTCAGGAGGGGGGCTGGAAAATATTGTCCTCTATATTCAGAAGGTGGCAATCTGAAAATATTTGGTGCACAGCACAAATGACTACCTAGTAGCTGTAAAAGTCTTACCTATTTCATGATTTAGGGCTTCAAACAAAACAAACAAAAAAAGCAAGATATATAAAGTACTGTGGTTTGGATGTGGTTTGTCTCTGACAAAACTCACGCTGAAATCTAATTGCCAATGTAGCAGTGTTGGGAGGTGGTGCTTTTGAGAGGTGATTAGATCCTTAAGATAGGTTGATGGGTTTCTCCCAAGACTGGGTTAGTTCAACTGAGAATGGATTAGTTTCCATCAGGGCAGGTTGTTACAAAGCAGGGTTGACTCTCATGTTTTGCCCTCTTCGAACACACCCACTTGCCTTTCTGCTTCTCTGCCGTGTTGTGACACAGCATGTGGCCTCACCAAAAGCAGAGCAGATGCTCGTGCCACGCTCTTGGACTTCCCAGAAACGTGAGCCAAATAAACCTATTTTCTTTATAAATTACACATTCCCAGGTATTCTGTTATGGCAACACATGACAGAACTTAGGCATAGAGAATAGCTCTGTAGAGCACAGAACCTGGGGTTGAGTTTTGACTCTGCCACTTGTAAATGGAGGTATGCTCTTAGCTAGCTTACTTAACCTCTTTGACATTTAGAGTTTCCCCAGGGTTGGTGTAAAAAGTATACGAAATAACTTTTTGGCACATGGAATGACACAATAAATGTCTATTTTTTTTGTTATAATTTGTCTCTTTTCCTGATAGTTTATAATCCTAATTAATTTAGAGTGCTGGTTAGTGGGATTCCAGCTAATCAAAGTTTTTTCTTTTTTTTTAAGTTTATCTTGGCCAGGTACAGTGGCTCACACCTGTAATCCCAGCACTTTGGGAGGCTGAGGCAGGCAGATCACTTGAGGTCAGGAGTTCAAGACCAGCCTGGCCAACATGGTGAAATCCCATGTCTCTACTAAAAACACAAAAATTAGCTGGGTATAGTGGTGCATGCCTATAATCCCAGCTACTCAGGATGCTGAGACAGGAGAATCGCTTGAACCCAGGAGGCAGAGGTTGCAGTGAGCCAAGACCGCACCACTGCACTCCGACCTGGGTGGCAGAGTGAGATTCTGTCTCAAAACAAAACAAAACAAACAAAAAGTTTATCTTAAAATATATAGAGTCAGACACTTATATTCAGCCAACCACATATTTACGGTGGTGGCCCTCTGGGTCATTTTGAATGATGGATATCTCATCCCCCATCCTAGAATGTCCCTGTGCCATCAGAAATAGTGGTCAGTGACTGAGGAGAGGTCTACATTTGGTTTTGTGGGCGATGTGGTTGGTAGTAAATGGAAATGATTGCTCCTCCTGCCCTATCCCAGCCCACAACTAACAAATGCGAAATTAAGGGAAAAGAAAGCAACAGAGAGAGCTGTAAGGGAAGCACAGCAAGGCCCATGCCACCTTCACGGTGCTAACCCTACAGCAGCATCAGTGTGATTCACAGCTGATATTGTCAGGATTTCCATGAACAAATGGAGCTGCCACCTCTTCAGAACCAACCCAGATAGTCCATGTCCCATATTTTGGTTTAGGATATGGAAAGGTGCCCACCAGAACCTGGAAACAGCAGGACTGCCCATTTCCACTTCGGGCTTGTGTACTTTGGTGTTTTCGCATGGACTAAGGGGCAGAGGGGAGTAGAGGGCTTGCTTTCTCCCCAGCTGTCTTCCAACATAACTCTTTCCTCTTCTCCAACTACTCCCCTCTCCCACTCCAACTCCAGGCCTCCACCAGGGAGGTGGAGGAAAACACGGGCCCCCGACTCTAGAGAAGGGTTCAGATACTTCCTTCTTGTGTCCTTCCCTCCTCAAAGAAGAGGTTCAGATTTTGGCAGCAATGAAAGGAACACTTCTGGAAGGCACATTTCTCTCAGTCAGAGTCTGAGTGTGTGAGGAGTGTGTGTGTGTGTGTGTGTGTGTGTGTGCATGTACAAACCCTGTGTTCTTTTTAATCATTGGTGACCAAGTACTATAGCTGTACACAGGATACTAGACACTATCTAAAAGTAACCATCAAGGTAAATAGGCTTGGCCTGAGGCAAAGTGATGTTTTGTGTAGAGAGGGTTACTGCTGTTTCAGGATATCCCTTGCCAACCCCGCTTATGTTATAAATTGAACTCCGACAGAGAAGGAGGACACTTTGTGAGGTTAGTTGTGTCATCAGGTCACCCATCCTCCAAACTACCCCAGGAATAAAATAAAGCAGAGGCACAGAAGATTTTTTTTCTATAGACCAATCCCCCAGTACACATTCTGCAGAGGGAATAAAAAGTGTCCTTCAGGGAAGGACAGCCTCAGAAATTGCGTTCTCTTTTAAAATTAATTTTAAAATCCACTGGCAAGGGTAGGGAGAAAATCCTTTAGCATACCTTACAAAGCACAGGGTAAGGTCAACCATAAATAGCAGAGTCCCTCTCCTAACTTAGTTTGAAGGAAGGGTGAGACTGAGAGGGCGAGGCATAGAAAGACATATGGAATAAAAGAAAAATTTCACAGAAAAAGGACAGCAGAATGCTGAAATAAATTAGACGTACTTGCAGAATGAGAGTTTAGACCTCCCAAAGGACACAGATGTCGCCAGTGAATCCTGTCTGGAAATTATGTTGGAAAAGTGAGATTCCAGCCTGCACAGAGGTTCTCTGCCTCCTAAAGCAGCAGAGCAGAGCCAGGGAAAATTCCTTAGGTTTACAAGGTAAAGCCTGGAGTGAACAACTGTTAATCAGGAAACCAGCACCAGGGTTGACCAGTAGCCTTGCAAATTGCCTGGGCCAGGGTGAAATTGTGTGTATGTGTATATGTGTGTGAACATGTTATTATTCATAGATACACGACAAGGTAGGGAGGGATTGAAAAGTCCTTGATACCAGAAATGGAACCTTGGGCAGGCCCAGATAAGGCCGATTGGCCCCCAATCCCCCTGAGGCCCTATTATGAAGGTATGGGAAAAGGGAGAAGTGTATTTTTCCGACCTGCCCACTCAGGGTAATGAAATGATGTAGCATGTCATTTAGTTGGGTCCTGTTGGATCTGGTGTCTCTCTCTACACTATCTAAAGGCTTCTGTTCACCTGTGACTTTATGGAGACAGAAAAATGATTCATTGAGACTGACTGTACCCACACCATTGAGACCTGTGACCTGATGGCAATTTGTATAATGTAACTATAAGCATTGAATTAAATAAATAAGTGTATTGTTTTATTACAATGATGGTTTGAAATAGCATCCTTTTGTTCTGACTACAAAATTATGTTCTTCAGCATGGCTTAATGGTAATCCTTACTTTCATCTCCAACAGGGTGAGCAGGACACATCAGGGGTAGATAGAGAGCCCATCACTAATCTGGTGCATATGGCCTCTATCTTTTTTTGGTTAAGTGTTTCTGCATCACTTCCTGATTCTCTGTGGCACCCTGAGCTTGTTTATGTTCCAGTTCTGCAGAGCAATGATCACTCCCTCATCCAGAACCTTAGTTGACCGTGGACTGATGTGAGAACTCTTGGGAAACACGAGGCGGCACCGCAAGGACCTGTGTCCCCTGCGATGCAAAGGCAAAGAGCGAGATGCTCTTCACATGCCCTTTTGTGCAGAACGTGTCAAGTTAGGGGTAATGGCAAGTGAGGCCCTGCATTGGCACTTGGAGATCCAGGGCACCTAGAGGGCCTGGAGTTGTGCCCAAAGCTCTGGCTCCAGTTGGAGAAGCAATGGGAAGAGGCCCAGCAGCAGAAGGCTGCCGTTGGCATGGACAGACACACCTTCAGTGCCAGCCCTTCCTTGCTTCACAAGGAAGCAATAGATGGATTTGAAGGAAGTTGTTGTGGTCTGAATATATGTGTACATCCAGAATTCATATGTTGGAACCTAATACCCAATGTGATATTGGCTTGGCTGAGCATGGTGACACGTGCCTGCAATCACAGCACTTTGGGAGGCTGAGGCAGATGGATCACAAGGTCAGGAGTTCAAGATCAGTCTGGGCAAGATGGTGAAACCCCATCTATTACTCTACTAAAAATACAAAAATGACTCCACTAAAAATACAAAAAATACTCTACTGAAAATACAAAAAGTGGCCGAGTTTTATGGCGGGTGCCTGTAATCCCAGCTATTCTGGAGGCTGAGGCAGAGAATTCCTTGGATCCGGGAGACCGAGGTTGCAGTGAGCCGAGATTGTGCCATTGCACTCCAGCCTGGGCGACAGAACGAGACCCCATCTCAAAAAAAAAAAAAAAAAAAAAAAAGAAGTGGGGGCTTTTTGAGTGTGATTAGGTTCTGAGGGTTCTGCTCTCATAAAAGTAATTGAAGGGAGGGCCCTAGTGCCTCTTTTCCTTCCATCTCTTATGCATGTGAAGACACAGCAACAAGATTCCAAGATTGCAAAATCCTGGAAGCCGAAGGCACTTCCCACCAGACACTGAATCTGCTGGCACATTGATCTTGGACTTTCCAGCCTCTAGAACTGTGAGAAATAGATTTCTGTTCTTTATAAATTACCGAGTCTCAGGTATTTTGTTATAGCAGCACAAACGGACTAAGACAGGAGTGAAACATGTAGGACAATGGCAGGAAAAGCTGAGAGGACGTCCTCATCAGCACACAAGAACTTGGCACCTCCCCCTAAATAACTGGTGGGGTGGGGAGGGGCTGTGGGGAATGAGGGGGTAAAGCACGGAAAGATGGAAGGCCCACAGTAGCTGGTTCAAGCTGGAGCCAGAGAAATACTGCTTATGTCTGTTTATGTGACCTGCCTTAGAGCTCCAGGTTGAGGGGGCTTTGGATACACAGGCTCTCACTTCGGGGCTTTTATATAAAATATGTAACAAAAATATTCAGTTCTCCCTGTTTGCAATTATTTAAGGCCCACCATTTAAATGTAGAGTCTTCCTCCACTATGTTTTATAGATTGTAGAAAGATAAAGTAAAGGTGTGGAACCAACGGGGATGAATTCAGAACAGAGCTGGGTCTAGCCATCACTCACAGATGCTGTGAAAAATTAATCTTACCAGGTCCTAGGGGTGATCAGACTCAGTGGCGCTGATCCACACTTACAAAGCTCATAAAATACAGATGTAAAAACAAAGATGCTCATTTATTAATGCACATTGAGATTTATATCCACCAAGGTGACCAGGTACTCATGACCCTTGGACTACAATTTCTCTCTCCAGCGGAAAACAACTGAGGAAGCTCATTTATAATCAGAAGCATTCCAGGTGAGTGTAAAATCAGAACAAGAATTGGTTATGGGATTCACCTGTTACTGGCAGCCGGCTGAGCTAGCCCGAGGCATCTGTCTCCATAGTGGGGACTTGCATGCAGGTCAGAATGGAGAACCGTCATCATCTCTAATGGGCTGTGCTAAGTTGAGCACTCCCCATGCTTGCTTCTGTTGCTCTTTTATTTCCAACTCCCTGTCTGCCTACCACATTACTCCTGGAGGAAGGCAAACTAATGCTCCAAAAGACAGAGCTATCCCAGTCACTAAAATATAATGCAGCAACTAATCAATTTGCCGAATAACAAATTTACCAAATTACTGATTCACCAAAACCTTGATTATATTAACTGCTTATAAAGCTTGTAACAGATTGCTTGTATGAAATTGCTTTAATAGTCTTTGAAGATTAATTTTGCGCTTTTGTTTGGTGTGGCTCATGGGAGCTGCTTCACCTCAGCTCTCTCCCTAAGAATTTATCAGGGCAACTTATTTGAATGTTCATTTCATGTTTTTCATTTTTTAGACCTTACACTTCTTTACTGTAGAGCATTTTTTATGTGAATGGGTGAGCTTGCCCTTCAACATAGATTATGACCTTCTCTGGTTCTGAGGCCTTATGCCTAACTCGGATTTTAGCCACATTCCTAATTTGTATATAGACGCCATTTCATGGACAGAATTTTTGCTGGTTTCCACGTATTTTGCGGATACATAAAAATTGACATGCAGACAAAAACTTTGTTCAAAAGACTGACAAAGTCAGCAAAAACAGGGAAGGGCAAATTGATATAAAACTGATTAAAGGGCAAACTCTTCTTTCATGTATATTGGATCAAATGAAAGTTCTGAAATCTGAAACATGCACAAAATATTTATTTGATTGAGCTTATTCACAAAGCCATGATTAAGAGTAATAGGGAAGGCAGGTGGTTACATGTATTGGCAGGGAGAAGTCTATCTTATTTTTCATAAATTCCTTGACCTTGGAGATGTGCAAAATGCACAAAATCTGAAATACCCGGGATCGTCTCATTATTTAATGATGTACATCAAAAGTGCCAAATACACTAGGATTTGACCAGCCACAGTGACTCAATGGTAGCAAAACGGCTTATAGTGAAACCGCTGCACTTCTAGGCATGGTTGAAAGTACTAGATGTGGCAGTTTCGGGTGAACTGATCTTTCAGCAACTTAATGTTTGACACATTGGCTTTTGGCGAATTGGTCATTTAGTGACTTGACTTTTGGAGAATTGATCTTTGACAAATTGGCTCTCATCAAATTTAATTTTAGCTCTTCTTTGGATTTATTACCCTCTTTAAGTTAATAGTAAATCTTCTCTAGGCTTGGGCATTCTAGTTCTTTAAGATGATTTAGCAAACTCTGAATGAATCCTACTACGCTGATTTTCCAGAGGGCAAGCATTTTTAACTTCTTGAGAAACGTGTCACTAACACTTGCCCATACTGTTTATCAGTATTTTGCCCTCAGTTTCCTTGAAGCTACTGAGCAGTTCATGCCATACAGTTAAGGTACGTGGTTTTCCTGCTAATCATTTCCTGGGGTCACGTCAGACATTGATTTTCAAAGGGGGCCATACTTCTGGGGGGTGGGTATTTTGGACATTTATGGGAGCCTTTTTGTCACAATGACTGAAGGGTCAACTAGCATTTTAGGAAGTGGGGGCCAAGGATGCCAGACTTCCTGAAATCCAACGGTTCTGTGTCCCATATGCCCTTGGAAAATCACAGTAGACATTTGTGTTTATAAAAGTTTTACAGATAATTACCTGTGCCTGGAATGTAACTCTGTTTTACATACAAACATAATGTGTTTTTTGTAGGGTTTAATATATACTGACATTTTTTAGGATCATAACTATTGTGGGAATCAAGGCAAGATGATATTTTATTTTGTTTATAACTTTAAGCCGGGTGCAGTCGCTCATGCCCATGATCCCAGAGTTTTAGGTGGCCCAGGTAGGAGGACCAAGGTAGCCTGGTCTCAAACTCCTAGGCTTAAGCAAGAGTAGACCCCATCTCTACAAAAAATGAAAAAATTAGCCAGGTGTGGTAGCACAGACCTGTGGTCCCAGCTACACAGGAGGCAGAGGCAGAAGAATCACTTGAGCCCAAGAGGCTGAGGCTGCAGTGAGCCATTTTTTGCCACTGCACTCCAGCTTGGGTGACAGAATGAGACCCTGTCTCATAAAAAAAAAAAAAAAAGAACTTTTACCAAGAATTATTCACGATTTTGGAAATGCATGTTTCTGACAGCAGCCCTTCTCATAATACTGAATCACCACCAATTCAACTGCAGCTCTATCCCTTGTGCTCACAACGATTGTAAGTAAAGGTGCAGGCACCTGGGCCTTTGCTATGTCTTCTAGGGCAGGTGTACACTAGCATTCACATATTTAAATATATTTTATCAGGCCGGGCGCGGTGGCTCACGCCTGTAATCCCAGCACTTTGGGAGGCCGAGGCGGGCGGATCACGAGGTCAAGAGATCAAGACCATCCTGGCCAACACGGGGAAACCCCATCTCTACTAAAAATACAAAAAAATTAGCCGGGCGTGGTGGCATGTGCCTGTGGTCCCAGCTACTCGGGAGGCTGAGGCGGAAGAATCACTCAAACCCAGGAGGCGGAGGTTGAAGTGAGCCGAGATTGCGCCACTGCACTCCAGCCTGGTGACAGAGCAAGACTCCATCTCAAAAAAAAAAAAAAAAAAAAATATATATATATATATATATTATCATTCAGTACTCTCCTTTTATTTTTCTTTATATTGTAGGTAGGACATTATATTTATTTTAAAAATTACATGTGTAGGTATGTTATATATCTAAAAGCTTCATTTCTAGATAGTAAAATGAATATTATGAAATATTTCTTACAGAAATTAAGTATTATGTGTGAAAGGCTTGAGAAGCATGGTCTTACACTTTGCTTTCTCTCTGCACTGCTCCATTTTCAGGTCCCTGTACGGTACTTCTTTCTGTTTCTCTAATTGCTCTGAGGTGCAGAAGGAGCTTTGTAGTCAGCCTAGGCTTTGGGGCAGGAAAGAACCATCTCTGAGATAAATTGACCTCCCACAGCGCTCAGAGGCCCCAAGGTCATTGACCTCCTGTGTTGTAACATAAAACATCTTTCCCTCGCACCCACCCTGACACTCCCCATCACAGCCTGGCAGCCGGAGGGAGGTTTCCCTGTGAAAACACTTCACTCCCACTGGTGAAGCAGCAAAAGGATGGTGTGCTTTAAGAGAACACTAAAACCCTGGCCAAGCCCAGTGTGTCTCTACTTTGGAGCTTTTGGCTAAAAAGTACAATCTCTCTCAAAAATGACTGTAGAAGCATGTCACCTGGAAGGAGTAACCTGCTAAAGCTTCAGCATTTATGACCTGAGATGATTAGGCTAGCCAGGCTGTGGGCAAGAGAGGGCAGGCCTCTGCGTTTAGAAACAGGGCTCTGGGGTGGGAAGGGAGAGGGGCGGGTCTGGGGACTAGTCAAGAAATCCTGCTGGGGTGGGCTCTGCTGAGGTCACCTGAGATGGGAGCATGGCGGGGTGTGGGAGGAAAACAGACTTCACCAAGAGGTTGCCAAAGGCTACTTCCTAGACATACCGCCGCTGCCAGGGAGGGGAGACAGACGATTTCTCACAGGGATATGCCTGGGAAACTGATGTTACCGCCACATTAAGGTGGGGTTTGCAAAAGACAGCAGGTGGGGGAAAAGCAAATAGTTACCTCCGTTGCTCGAGTCAGACAGGATTTTTATTCTTTTCCTTTTCTTTTCTACATTTCACAGAAAACAATCAGTAAATAATACGTGTCCTGGCTGAAGTCTGGCTCCACAGTCACACTGCTTGGGTGTGAATCCCAGAGCTACCACTTAGGAACTGTGATCTTGGACAAAATACCAAACCTGTGTAAGTTGTTTCCTCCACTGCAAAATGGGGGATATTAATAGAACTGACGTCATAGAGGAGGCTGGAGCACTGAATGAGCCAACACGTGTAGAGCACCGTGGTCTTCCATAGCTAAAAAGACTATGGTGACCGTAACTTTGAAGGAGTGTGTATCTCTGGGAATGGTCCGGCTGAGCCATGCCTCAAGTGGAAGCTTTGAGGTGGTCACTGTGTGTATCACTTTAGGCCTGACTCTCCTGCTCTAGGGAGCCATGGGCATTTGGTGCAACAGACACCTGGGCAAGTCCTCTACTGCCCTGAATAAACAAATAAATGGTACCAGCCCAGCACTAGAAGCCCAGGAAGTGGGTGGCAGAAGCAAAGCAGGATAGAGAGGGCATCCGGCCTGGAGAGGGGTCACTGAGGAGAGAAATGGCCACTTTGGTACCAGAGCAAGCCTTGGGCAAAGTTGTGGCTCACAGAAGTTGGTCTTCAGAGTCCTCTCAATTCCCCTTTCAGCCCTTCCTTCCTCCTTGCTTCTTTTAAAGTGATGATTTTATGGGCCAGAGTAACAGAATATTTTTATATGGGATTTTCTCCTTACCTTCCAACAACTATCAACACAAATCCTAACTATAAGTTGGTTGCATTTTTTTTTTTAACTTTTTTTTTTTTTTTTAGATAGAGTTTCACTCTTTTGCCCAGGCTGGAGTGCAGTGGCACAATCTCGACTCACTGCAACCTCCGCCCCCTGGTTTCAAGCGATTCTCCTGCCTCAGCCTCTCAAGTAGCTGGGATTACAGGCACCCACCACAACTCCTGGCTAATTTTTCTATTTTTAGTAGAGACAGGGTTTAACTATGTTGGCCAGGCTGGTCTTGAACTCCTGACCTTAGGTGATACACCTGCCTCAGTCTCCCAAAGTGCTGTGATTACAGGTGTGAGCCACCGCGGCCGTCCAGCTGCATTTTTTTTTTTTTTTTTTTTTTTGAGATGGAGTCTTGCTCTGTCTCCAGGTTGGAGTGCAGTGGCATGATCTTGGTGCACTGCAATCTCCACCTCCCAGGTTCAAGCAATTCTCCTGCCTCAGCCTCCTGAGTAGCTGGGACTACAGGCATGCACCACCACGCCCAGCTAATTTTTGTATTTTTAGTAGAGATGGGGTTTCACGATGTTGGCCAGGATGGTCTCAATCTCTTGACCTCATGATCCACCCACCTTGGCCTCCCAAAGTGCTAGGATTACAGGCGTGAGCCACCCCGCCCAGCCTGCATTTATTTTTAAATACCATTCCCCCTCAACCTTTTCACCTGAAAATTTCAGACTATTTTACTTTGGTGATTATAATTTTTTTGTCTTCTGTTAAATCTGACTAATATTTACTGAGCATGGGTTATATACTGGATGACAGTAAAGTTCTAGAACCAAACCAGTATGGGCTCTTAGGGTTTACTTCAGGCACACAAAATGTGGAGTTCAGATGCCAAGAAGGGAAATTTGCTTCCTATTGGGCAAGTCAGTGGAGGCTGTGCTACCAAGTCCTGAGACTAGGGAACATGTGTGAATTCTAGGCTTACAGGGATGGGATGTGGAGTGGGATGGGTGGATGATAGTTGAGATTTGCATGGAAAATACTGAAATACCTCCTGCCTTCGTCATTCAGAACTCTCCTACCTTTCGAATTACTTCTGTTTCATCTTCAGACTTCTCACAGAACTTTCTCTCTACCACTTTCTCTTAACTGAAAGCTGATCATAACTGAAGACCTGTTTCCTTTATTGCTCTCCTAAATAGAAGCTTCTTAGCTCAGACTCCATGCACCACAAGACCCAGAAATTTAATTTCTTAGTTTACTGAGTACAGATGTCTCCAGGGGCTTGTTTCCTGCTAACCAAACATGCAGGAGCTTGGTGTATAAATCTGTATCATGATTTTTCCTCTGCATTGACCAGTGACTTCTAGGGCATCCTGCCTGGCACATGGGGTGTTAGTAATGGTGTTCCTCCGTAATGGTGGCTTACAGAAGATTGAAGTTATTGAAGTTTATGTTTCTCTCATATAAATGAAATTTAGATATGGACGATTAAAGACCTGATATGCTGGCTCTATGGAATCATCAATGCTCCCGCCTCCTTCAAGAAGCCATTTTTACTGTTTAGCTTCCATTCACAAAGTCACTTCAAGTTCACAAGTTAGACATTGCTTCCCCAGCCATTTACTCCATCATTCTGGCAGGAAAAAGAGGACGGGAGAGGGCAAAAAGGACTCCCAGCTGATTCAACACTCCTTTTTCGAGGGGTTTTCCCCCAAAGCCCTATGTATAAGAAGCTACAGTTTAGTCATAGGGTTACCCAATCTCTTTAAGAGAAGCTGAGAAATTCAATTCTTCAGCCAGACATATCATCACTCCCTCTCCTCCCAAAATCAGAATTATGCTACTAAAGAAGCAGGAGAGAGAACGAACACTGGGTAGACAGCTACCAATCTCAGTCATTATTATGGAAACAAGGTTGAACAATTTCATAGCAAATGTAGAATCAGAGATTAGCTGCTTAGATACTCTTGAATGATGTTTCACTGGGCTGTGGAAAAGATAGATGAACATCCCTGCCCCATCCAGGAATATTCATTCCTGGAATGCTGTATCAATGTTCCTTTTGTGGGATTGAATAAACACTGATAAAATGTTAATAACATTCTTCCCCCTTTATACATTCCATGCAGATCACTCTACTGTAGCACTGGTCAGCTTGCACTGGTGTTACTGAGCAAAGGTTTCCAGTAAAATACTCATATGCATTATGAATAGAATGCTGAATTACTAATCAAGGCCCCTGAAGTTTTCTCTCTAGCTGACAGTTTCACCCTAGGAAAGGGAGAAAAAAAGCAATGGTTTATGACTTTTAAAGGAAATTTTATTTCTTCTTTCCACACACTCTTTAACCCAAAGGCCAGAGACTAGGGAAAATAAGGGAGATTGAGAGGATTTGAAAGTGGCCCTGGGAAGGTCCAGGGAAAAGAAGGCTTCAGAGAGCTCTGGCCTCCAGGGATAAACTAACAGAAGGAACACTCCATATGGTCCTTTGAGATGAAAGTTAAGAAGCTGTTTTAAGCTTTTGTTCCTTCAATTGAGGTGGCTTTGATATAATTCATAGCAAGAAGTCCAGTCTGTCAGCCCCAGCAGTTTGACTCTGCATGCAAGTTGGGGATCCTGCCCTTCCTGCTTGCCCTGTTGGGGAGTGCTTTACCTGCCTTTTCAGTAACAGGAACTCTGCCTTGACACTTGGTTTTTACTTAGAATTAGAACAAATGTTCTTTGGCTGATATCTAGATTGCCAAGTTGGCTTCAACCTCAGAAAGTTTCAGCTAATGCTTTCTGGGCCAACTTCTTAGGTACTGAATAACAATGAATTGAGAACTTTACACACCCACATAAGATTATTACAAAGAATATCCTACTCATAAGCCACGATTCCACAGCAACTTGCTAAGGTAGACTGAATAAAGGCATCTTGCTAGGAGTTTTGGGGGTAACTCAATCAACCCATTGCAATCAAGAGGAACATCATGTAGTAATTTTTTTATCTTAAAAATGCATACAGATTTTACATTTAACTCCTTGGTATTGCTGTGTTTACATTCACATTTCAAACTCAACTATATTCTGGAAATACTGATATTCCAGAAAGTTGAAAAGTCTGACTTTCCAAATTTTTTGAGTACTTCAGGGCATGCATGATCCAATTCGAGCTTTCTTTGGTTGCCTTCTAGTATTGAGTAATGGTCACTTCGATTGAATTTGGACACTTCCCAAGATTACTTGTGGCAACACAATTTTGGTGGTGGTAAATGCTTTCACGGTGTTTTATGTATTTATTAAATTATATTTTATAGCTATAATTTACATTTATTTAGAAAATAGATGTCCTATTTGTAGGCTATCTTGTTAGTTTTCATACCTTACATACTCTATTCCTCCATAGTGATTGGCAAACTTTTTCTATGAAGAGCCAAATAGTGAACATTTTTGGCTTTGCAGGCTATACAGTCTGTGTCAAAGCTACTCACTCCTGGCATTGTAGTGTGAAAGCAGCTATCAACAATGAATAAAGGAGCTGAGTGTGAGTAGATTTTAATATAATTTATATTAAATAATATATTATTTATAATAACAGGCAGTGGGGAAAGAATTCTGGGAAGGTGGCCGATTAAGAAGCACCAGGAATCTGTCTCCCCACCTAGGTAACTGTATGCCAGTATCTGTCTTATTTTGGAACTCTGGAGTCTATTAAAGGGTTGCAACTTCCAGGGGAAGAATAGGATGGTAAATCGCAGTGACTTTTGGCCAATTTCAGCTTTTAAGCACAGTAGAAACTACTATCCCCCGCGCCCAGTCCCCTGGCAGGCAGCTGCAGCAGCTGGCTTGCAGCTTGTGAGAGCCAGTGAGCAAAAAGCTCCCTGTCCTCTAACATCAGGGATCTGTACTCTGATCAGGGATTACTGATTCTGATCACAGCCATTGTTGCTGCACCTCTCACCATTGTTGCATGCCCCTCCGCCTCTGGTTGGAGTGATTTTCGGGGAGACTTAAAGGGCCAGTTTCCTTTTCCACATTCATGTTTTTCATTTTGTCTTTTTTGGAGCTAGACTAGGACATTCAAAAGTAACTGCAGGTATGGTAGAATTAGAAAGTGACTGCACATACTCAGGGAAAGGTATAAGCTCAGGAAAGACCTGAGAAAACCTTAAGTTTATACCTCAGACTGATCCTTGGCACAGAGAAACCCTAAAAAAAATTTTTTAACCCCAAAACAATAAATAAGATAACAAAACCCCGCAAACCCTAGAGAAGGGAGAGAATCTGATTTTTAGGGTTACCGCAGTATTAGATTCCAATGTCCAGTTTTCAGCAGAAAATCATAAGGCATGCAATGAAAAAAAAAACAACAACTATGGCCCATTCAAAGGAAACAAAATAAACAGAAACTCCATGAAAAAATCTAATGGCAGACTTACTAGGCAAAAATTTTAAAACAACCATTTTATTTTATTTTATTTTGAGACACAGTTTTACTCTTGCTGCCCAGGTTGGAGTGCAATGGCACAATGTCTGCTCACTGCAACCTCTGCCTCCGGGGTTCAAGTGATTCTTCTGTCACAGTCTCCCAAGTACCTGGGATTACAGGCGCATACCACCACGATCAGCTAACTTTTTTATTTATATTAGAGACAGGGTTTCACCATGTTGGACAGGCTGGTCTTGAACGCCTCAGCTCAGGTGATCCGCCCACCTCGGCCTTTTAAAGTGCTGGGATTACAGATGTGAGCCACCGTGCCTGACCCTAAAACAACTGTTTTAAAGACACTAAAATTACTAATGGAAGATATGGGGAAAGTCAAGGAAACAATGTATGAACAAAATGGAACTGTCAATAAAGATATTGAAAACTCTAAAAGAAACAAGATATTCAGGGAAAGTACAACTGAAATTAAAAAGTCACTAGAGGCCAGGTGCGGTGGCTCATGCCTGTAATCCCAGCATTTTGGGAGGCCAAGGCGGGCGGATCACGAGGTCAGGAGATCAAGACCATCCAGGCCAACGTGGTGAAACCCTGTCTCTACTTAAAATACAAAAAAATTAGCTGGGCATGGCTGCGCACACCTTTAGTCCCAGCTACTCGGGAGGCTAAGACAGGAGAATTGCTTGAACCCAGGAGGTGGAGATTGCAGTGAGCCAAGATAGCACCACTGCACTACAGTCTGGGTGACAGTGCGAGACTCCATCTCAAAAAAGGAAAAAAGTCACTAGAGGGATTTAGGGGGAGATTTGAGCAGTTAGAAGAAAGAATCAACAAACATGAAGACAGGACAATGACAATGATAAAGTCTGAGCAACAGAAAAAAAATAGTTGAAGTGAAGAGAGCCTAAGGAACCTGTGAGATACAAATAAGTAAACCAACATATGGAGTCCTAGAAGGAGAAGAGGAGAAAATATTTGAATAAATAATGGCTGAAAACTTCGCAAACTGGATGAAAGACATGAAAATAAACATCCAAGAAGCTCAACGAACTCCAAGTAAGATTAACTCAAAGAAATCAACTCCAAGGCACATTATTCAAATCTTGGAAAGATAAAGACAGAGCTAATCTTGAAAGCTATAAGAGATAAATGACTCATCACACACAAGCGATCCTCAATAAGATTATCAGTGTATTCCTCATCAGAAACTTTGGAGGCTAGAAGGCAGTGGGCCAATATGCTCAATGTGCTGAAAGAAAAATGCTGTCAACCAAAAATCCCACATCCATCAAAACTATTCTTAAAAAGTGAGGGAGAAATTAAGGCATTCCCAGATAAAAGCAGAGGGAGTTTCAGACCATTAGACTTGCTCTGCAAGAAATGCCAAAGGGAATCGTTCAGGTTAAAGTGAAGAGACACTAGACAGTGACTTGAAGCCATCTGAAGAAATAAAGATCTTGTTAAAGGTAAATACATAGGGAATTATAAAAGTTGATATTATTATAACAATAGTTTGTAACTCTACTGTTTGATTTCTACATGATTTGAGAGATGAATGTACTTTTAAAAATTATTAGTATAAAAACTAGTATTATAGTTTGGTTTATAACTTCACATTTTTTTCTATAAATACATTTATTAGTTTATGGTTTTGGGAACAAAATGTATAAAGATATAATTTTGTGACATCACCAACCAAAAGGAGTGGGATGGAGCTGTGAAGAAACAGAATTTTTACATGTTATTGACGTTAAGCTGGTATAAATTCAGATTAGAGTGTTACAACTTTAGGGTATTAATGTAATCACCATTGTAACCATAAAAAAATCTATAAATACATACAAAAGGAAATTTAAACAGGAATTTAAACACTTCACTACATAAAATCAACCAAATACAAAAAGAAGATAGTAATGTTGTAAATGAGAAACAAAAAGCTATAAGGGATGAAGAAAATAAATAGAAAGAAGTAAGGCCTTTATTACCAGTAATTAATTTAAATCTAAATGATTAAACTGTCCAATCAAAAGACAAAGATTGGAAGAATGGAATAAAAAACCCCACAGGATCCAACTGTAGTTAGTCATGTGTTGCTGAACGACAAATATGTTCTGAGAAATGTGTCATTAGGTGATTTCATCGTTGTGTGAACATCATAGAGTGGACTTACAAAAACCTACACAGAAGAGTCTACTATATACCTGGGCTACATGATATATAGACTGTTGCTCCTAGGGTACAATCTTGTATGGCATGTTACTGTACTGAATACTCTAGGTGATTATAACACAATGGTAAGTATTTGTATACCTAAACATATCTAGAGAAAGTACAGTAAAACTACGGTGTTATAATCTTATGAGACCACTATCCTGTATGTGGTCTATCATTGACCAAAACATCATTACGCTGCATATGACTATATATTCTGTCTATAAGTAATTTACTTTAGATTGAAAGACACAATACATTAAAAGTGAAAAAATGGAAAAGATATTCCATGCAAATAGTAACCAAGAGAGAGCAGAGGTGACTATATCAGACAAGATAGACTTTAAATCAAAAAAGTTTACAAGGTTTACAAGAGACAAAAAGGGCACTGTATATTAATAAGAGCTTTAATACAGCAAGAAGATACACCCATTATAAACATTTACATACCTACCTAATAACAGACCACTAAGCTATGTGAAGCAAAAACTGACAAAGAGAAACAGACAGTTCTACCAGAACAGCTGGAGACTTCAATACATCATTCTCAGCAATGGATAGAACAGACAGAAGATAACAAAGGCAATAAGGACTTTAAACAATCACAATAAATCAACTAGATCCAACAGACATATCTAGAGCACTCTACCCAATAACGACAGCATACACATTATTCTCAGTTGCACATGGGGCATTTTCCAGGATCGACCATATGTTAGGTCATAAATTAGGTCAAAATGTGGTATATACATAAAGCAGAATATTATTCAGCCTTAAAAAGGAAGGGGATTCTGACATACGCTACAACATGGATGAACTTTGAGGACATTTTGCTCGGTAAAATAAGCCAGTCACAAAAAAAACAAATATTATATGATTCCACTTATATGAGGCACATAGAGTAGTAAAAATCAAAGAGACAAAAAATAGAATGGTGGTTGCCAGGGGCTGGAAAGAAGGGATAAAAGATAGTCATTGTTTAAAGGGTATAGAGCTTGAATTTTACAAGATGAAAGAATTCCGGGGGATGGATAGTGGTGATGGTTGTACAACTTTATGAATATATTTAATATCACTGAACTGTACTCTTAAAATGGTCATGATTATAGATTCTATGCTATGTTTTCTTGTGGCTTGTTTATTTGTTTGTTTGAGATGGAATTTCACGCTATTGCCTAGGCTGTAGTGCAGTGGCGTGATCTTGGCTCATCACTGCAGTCTCAACCTCCTGGGCTCAAGTGATTCTCCCACCTCAGTCTCCCAAATAGCGGGGAGTACAGAAATGTGCCACCACACCTGGCTAATTTTGTTTACTTTTTTGTAGAGATGAGGTCTCACTATATCGCCAGGCTGGTCTTGAAATCCTGAGCTCAAGTAAACCTCTCACTTTAGCCTCCCAAAATGCTGGGATCACAGACATTAGCCAATGCTCCCAGACTATGCTATGTATATTTTACCACAATGAGAAAATTGAAGAGGAAAAAAAGGCTACTTGACTATTCTTGATAACTGCACTATGGCCATATAACATGTTAGAATAAGAGTGGGAGACATAAAGGAAGTATTTACTACTTTTTTTGCAACTTTTCTGTAGATCTAAAAGCAGTCCAAAATAAAAAAAGGCCATTTGAAAGAGGTGCTGATAGTAGAAATATTATTTCTATAAAATGAAATATGGCAACATGTGAAAACCTGTCTCTGCAAAAAAATCAGCTCGGCATGGTGGCGTATGCCTGTACACCCAGCTACTGGGTGAGGGGGGAGAGGGGGCTGAGGCAGGAGGATCGCTTGAGCCTGGGAGGTTGAAGCTGCAGTGAGCCGTGATTGTGCCACTGCAGTCCAGCTGGGATGACAGAGCAAGACCCTTCCTCAATAAGAACAAAACAAAAGAACTGAAAAGAATTGAACACTGTAAACCCACACCTAATGGACACTACACCCAACAAAAGCACAATGCACATTCTTCTCAAGGGCACTCGGGACATCTCCTAGATGGGTAATGTAGTGAGACCTCATCTCTATAAAAAAATAAAAAATTAGCCAGGTGTGGCAATGTGTGCCTGTAGCTTCGCTACTTGGGCGGCTGAGGTGGGAGGATCACTTGAGCCCAAGAGTTTGAAGCTGCAGTGAGCCGTGATCATGCCACTGCAGTCCAGCCTGGGTGACAGAGACAGACCATCTCTAAAAACAAACAAACAAACAAAAAAACACATTTAAAAAAACTGAAAAAAAGGTACCAAGTAAATACAAAGCAAGAAGAAGGGAAGAAATAAAGATTAGAGCAGATATAAATGAAATGGAATGGAAAAACAAGAATATCAATAAAAAGTTGGTTCTTTGGAAAGATCAACAAAGGTGACGAATCTTAAATTGAGCTGACCAAGAAAAAAAAATAGAGAAGAAATAAATTACTAAAAAGAGGCCAGGCGTGGTGGCTCACATCTCTAATCCCAACACTTCAGGAAGCTGAGGCGGGTGGATCACTTGAGTTCAGGAGTTAGAAATCAGCCTGGCCAACATGGTCCCGTCTCTACTGAAAATACAAAAAATTAGCTGGGCATGGTGGCATGCACCTGTAATCTCAGCTACTCAGGAGTTCGAGCAGGAGAATTGCTTGAACCTGTCATCCAGCGTGGATGACAGAACGAGACTCTGTCTTAAAAAAAAAAAAAAAAAAAAAGACATAGTTATCAACTTTACAAAAATGAAAAGGATCATAAGAGTATACTGTGAATAACTGCATGCCAACAAATTTGGTATCACAGGTGGGCACGGTGGCTCACGCCTGTAATCTCAGCACTTTGGGAGGCGGAGGCGGGCGGATCACCTGAGGACAGGAATTCAAGACCAGCCTGGCCAACGTGGTGAAACCTTGTCTCTACTAGAAATACAAAAATTTACCCAGGCTAAGTGGTGTGCACGGGCCTATAATCCCAGCTACTCGGAAGCCAGAGGCAGGAGAATCACTGGAACCCAGAAGGCAGAGGTTGCAGTGAGCCGAGATAGCTCCATTGCACTCCAGCCTGGGCTACAGAGCGAGACTCCATCTCAAAAAAAACACAAATTGATATTATATATGAAATGGACAAATTCCTAGAAAAACACAAACTACTGACTGAAGAAGAAACAGAAATCCTGAATAAATCTATAAAAACTAAAGATGGAATTAGTAATTTAAAAACGTCCCATACAAATAAAACATCCGAGGCCCATATGGTTTCACTGTTGAATTCAACCAAAGTTTAGAGAAGAATTATTACCAATCCTTCACAAATTCTTCCTAAAAGCATAAGATGAAGGAACACTTTCCAATTTATTTTATGAGGCCAATATTACCCTAATACTAAAACCAGACAAAGATATCACAAGAAAACTCATTATAAAAACACTCAACACACTAGGAATACAATTTAATTTTAATTTCAAATAATACATGTACATTGGTTTACATGTATGTAATTTGGGACGGCCAGGGTGGCTGACAGGCGGATGTTATCAGATGAAAGAGGATTAAAGACATTGGGGTTTTAGTTTTCAGTCTCTTTGAGAGCAGCATACAATGGCCTGGGACAGCAAGGCTTGCCTCACTTGGCCAGGCTGACGGGAGGATCTAAAAATGGCTGACTTGCACATGCTCTTAGCATTAGCACAGTGCCTGGCACACTGCAAGCCTTTAGTAAAATTAGCCATTATTATTCACATTATTATTGGCCAAGGTGAATGTATTTGATATTGCCAAGCACAAGTGGGAGTATGGAGAGCGAGGGATTGTTGATGCTGAATTTATATATACTTTATAGAAGGCAATTTGGCAACGTGTTACAAAGGAGTTTTTGTTTTTTAAGTATGTATGCATTGAGGTAGTGACTTCATAGAAATTTATTCTGAAGAAATAACTGGACAGATACACAACCATGTGATTCATGTCAGTGTTGTTTACAACCAAATGATTCATCTCAGTGTTTTTGTTTGTTTGTTTTTCAGAGATGGGGTCTCACTATGTTGCCAGGAGGCTGGTCTCAAACTCCTGGGCTCAAGTGAGCCTCCCTCCTCAGCCTCTGAGTAGCTGAGACTCCAGGCGTGTGCCACCATGCTCAGCTTTAGTGCTGTCTACGACATGAAAAACTAGAAAACATATTTGTTCCATAATAGAGACTGGTAAAGTACAGTAGTCCCAGATGAAAGATATAGCATTATAAAGTTATTAAAACTCATGTTACAGAAAAATGTCTTCCATGGGAAAATGTTAAGTGAAAATTAACTTTAAAAATAGTTTGTATCATATTATTTCAAATATATAGTGAAATATTATATATTTAGAAAAATATCAATGGTGATTCTCTCCCAGTGGTGTGATTACAGATAGGTTTAAATTCCATTTTTTTTCCCTGCATGTTCTGTGTTTGCTTTTTTTTCTTTTTGTTAATGGAGGTAGGAAAAGTCAATAATGTTATTGAAAAAAAGTATAATGGTCTGTAGCACCCCAGTTCACACTTCATTATCTACTCTTTTAATATTCTTTAATTGATTCTGTAATCGATCCTTTGGTGTTAGTTTCGTCTTTTCCAATCTGGAAACTGTACGTCTTATAAGAAACTCTTTTAACATGAAGAGTTTTCTGTTATTGTCAATGTGTCTTTCAGACCAAAGCAATTAAACTCTCTTGAAACAGCGGCTCTACTCTGAGTGGTGGCAGAAGTCTGCAAAAGTTGCTAATTTCACCAACATCCTTGCACTGCAGCCCTTGTAATACAATAATGGAATTACTAATCGTCTGTAATAGATACAGATCTCTTTTCTTGGCACTGCAAAGAGGGCACTTCAGCTGCAGAACACCATTAACACAGGATCCATTTTTCTTCCATCTCCTTCAAAATACTTAGAACATCAGGTACTAGCAACTTAAGAAAGCGATAGTGGCATTACTAACAAAGGCCATTCTCCCTTTCCACAGATATTCTCAAGCCATAGGTAGTAATAATGTTTGCGGTGTGCACCAGTGACTCTGATACCTACAGTAAGCTTAAAGCAAAACGAGAACATTGTTCCAGAAAATAACGGATGCTTTCAGATCAAATTTATTTCCCCAGAGGAAGATGAAACAAACAGAAAATAACCCCAGACATGATCAGGACATCCATCTGAGGAAACATCAATATTATAGACCACTCAATTAAAAGTTATGTGCCCAGGATATATTTATGATATTAGTCCTTAATTTGGGGGACCTGGGAATGGCAGATAAAATAAATTAGGAGCATCAGAGAAGTCTCCAAACTTCTAAAATTCCATGTTATACCTTTTGGAGCATTTTGTAATTGGGAAGCCACATAGGTAGGGGAGAGGGTCAGGCAGAAATGTATTTTAAGGTTAGCCGTGATAATCTAGACATGTGACTTTGAGTAAGTAATTGAACTTATCTGAGCCTATTTTCTCATCTGTAAAATGGGTATAGACACATCTGTCTCATAGGGTTGTTGTGAATATGAAATAAAAGAACGTACAAAAAATATCTAGGATAGTACCTGCAGGCACTCCACAAATGGTGGCACTTAGCATTATTGGCAGCATGCAGGGACAGTGCACAATATCATATAGAGATGCAAAACAGACTTGGATAAACAAATACGCGCAAGTGATTGGGTGCTTTAAGGAGGTATCTAGTTATTTATCGGAGAAAATGGCAGAAAACTTTTGTTTACGACTAATCATGAAGTTAGCCCACTGAGTAACCATGGGTTGTAACCATATCTAATGTAACCGACATTCATATGTTTATGGGAATCTTGAGTCCAACTCTTCCACATTAAAGTCCACACTAAAATGTGGCAAATAGATACCACCATGCCAGAAGAAGTTTGGGGAGAAAAAACTGTTGTCTAGAAATTTTAAAGATATTCTTGCAGAAACCCACAATTTCATTTTAAAAGGAAATTTAAAACAACAATAACAGACTCACCTCAAGAAAACTGATGAGCGATCCAAGATGGCCGATTAGCAGCAGCTCAGGATTGTCGCTCCCACTGAAAGTGCAGAGAGTGAGTGGATGCCACATTTTCAGACGAATTTTTATTGCCCATGGACCAGGAGATTCCCGGCAGAGGAGCCCCACGGGTCGCCAGCGCGACTCTTTTGGCTGGCGCGGGCCGTTTTGCAGGCTCCCCCAGCGCGGCGGTTCTCAGTCTGGAGTATACGGGACTGAGTGCGCTTTCGGTTGGCGTTGGAGCTCCGGGAAGGCAGAATCTCCCATTCAGCTGATTGAAAAGCGGACTGAACCGGGAACCAGACCACGAGATTCTCGGGCAGAAAAGCGCCATGAATCTTAACGCCGCTGTTTCAGCTGGCGTAGTGGGTCACCCGCAGGGGAAGGCTCGCCCCCCACCAAACACACACAAAAAACAGCAATTGGAACTACTGAGGATTGAGAGTTTCACAGCAAGTACAGCTGAACCCGGGAAGGTCCAGCTTTGCAGGGGGAGGGGCGTCCGCCGAAGGAAAACTAAGAAACAGAAAAAACTTTACCACCAACAAGCTGGACGTCCATTCAGAGACCTAATCTGAAAGTCAGCAATTACACAGACGACAGGTGGCTAAATCCACAAAGATGGGAAGAAACCAGCGCAAAAAGGCTGAAAACACCCCGAAATCAGAATGCCTCTCCTCCTACAGAGGATTGCAGTTCCTCATCACCAATTGAACAAGACCTGATCGAGAATGAATGTGAGGAATTGATAGAATCAGGCTTCAGAAGGTGGATAATAAGAAACTTCTGTGAGCTAAAAGAACATGTTCTAACCCAATGCAAAGAAACTAAGAACCTTGAAAAAAGGTTTGATGAAATGCTAACGAGAATAGACAATTTAAAGAGGAATATAAGTGAACTAATGGAGCTGAAAAACACAATACGAGAACTTCGCGAAGTATGCACAAGTTTTAACAGTCAAATTGATCAAGCAGAAGAAAGGATTTCAGAGGTCGAAGACCAACTTAACGAAATAAAACGAGAAGACAAGATTAGAGAAAAAAAGGTAAAAAGGAATGAGCAAAGTCTCCAAGAAATACAGGACTATGTGAAAAGACCTAATCTACGTTTGATAGGTGTACTTGAATGTGACGAGAGAATGAATCCAAGCTGGAAAATATTCTTCAGGATATTATCCAGGAAAACTTTCCCAATCTAGCAAGGCAGGACAATACTCAACTCCAGGTAATACGGAGAACACCACAAAGATATTCCTCAAAAAGAGCAACCCCAAGGCGCATAATCATTAGATTCACCAGGGTTGAAATGAAGGAGAAAATATGAAGGGCAGCCAGAGAGAAAGGTCAGGTTACCCACAAAGGGAAGCCTATCAGACTCACAGTAGATCTCTCAGCAAAAACCCTACGAGCCAGAAGAGAGTGGGGGCCAATATTCAACATTCTTAAAGAAAAGAACTTTCAACCCAGAATTTCATATCCAGCCAAACTGTTTCATAAGTGAAGGAAAAATAAAATTTTTTACGAACAAGCAAGTACTCAGAGATTTCATTACCACTAGGCCTGCTTTACAAGAGCTTCTGAAAGAAGCACTATATACAGAAAGGAACAACCAGTATCAGCCATTCCAAAAAACCCATCGGTAAGCTGCATCCAGACCCATCCCACATGCAAGGATATACAGAGACTCAAAATAAAGGGATGGAAGAAGATTTGCCAACCAAATGGAGAGAGAAAAAAAAAAGCAGGAGTTGCAATTCTCGTCTCTGATAAAATAGACTTTAAAGTAGCAGAAACCAAAAGAGATAAGAAGGACATTGTATAATGGTAGAGGGATCAATGTAACGGGAAGAGCTAATGATCCTAAGTCTATGCGCACCCAATATAGGAGCACCCAGATACATAGGACAACTTCTTGGTGACTTACAAAGAGACTTGGACTCCCACACAATAATAGTGGGAGACTTTAACACTACATTGTCAATATTGGACAGATTAATGAGACAGAAGCTTAACAAGGATACCCGGGACTTGAACTTAGACCTCGAACAAGTAAACTTAATAAACATTTACAGAACTCTCTACTCCAAATCCACAAAACATAAATTTTCTTCAGTAACACATCACATCTATTCTAAAAGTGACCACATGGCTGGAAGTAAATAACTCCCCCAGCAATTGTATAGCATTTCATAGGTTTAAATGAAATATTGGTTGGCTGTTTGTTTGTTATTTTCCTCCCTTATTCCTTCCTGTCTCCATTGTATAACACAATTACTAGTATAAAAGAGCTTTTCAATACCCATTTTTAGACTGCATTCTAGCCTGGGCAATAGAGCAAGATTCCCGTTCTCTCTCCCTCTTTTTCTTCTTCTTTTTCCCTTTCTTTCATTCTCTTTTTTTTCTTCTTTCTTACTCTCTTTTTTCTTTTCTTTCTTTAAAAAAAAAATGTCAGTGAACAAAGTCAGGTTTTGAGTAGAGAATTTGGATGAGTCTAAGCCAACAATTAATGTAAATGGCACCAATTTCTTTTTCTTTGTATTTTTTTTTTTAGGTAAACTTTTTTTCTTTTTGAGATGGGTTCTCATTTTGTTGTTTAAGCTGGAGTGGCACTGGTGTGATCATAGCTCACTGCAGCCTTGAACAAAAAAAGAAGAAAAAAAAAGAAAATTGATAAATTCCTGGAAAGTTCCTAACGGCTAGAGGATGGAGGTAGATGTGAAATATGTGTATAATCATTTTCCTAATCCATAACATTAAATTAGAAAAAACCTACAATGTTGCAGTTGATACACTTAAATTGTTAACTGATTATTTTTTCATTAAAAAACTTAAATGCCTTTAAATATTGCTTAGGATAGAGAGCTAAAATCAGTAAGCGTAACACGGCGGAGACGTTGTGGCAGCTGGGGTCAAAGTTACAGCACGGATTCCCTACTCTCCCTTTCCTGAATTGATTGACTTTGGGCAATTAATTTAACTCTGAATCTGTTTTTGCGTCTGTAAAATGATTATTACAAACACTCAGCTTTCATTATCGTGTGGCCGCTGAGATTATGCAGAGTCACAAAAGCTAGATGTGCTGGCGTTAACTGACTTAAAGGCCCTGGAGAGCCCTGGAGACACAGGGTGTAAGGCAGGGTGTTTCCAACACAGGGTGCCAGAGATGAGCTCGGAGATGCCTGTGGAGAAAGAGCGGGGAAAACTGGGGCTACAACCAAGGCCGCTGAGTCCTAGAGTAAGTCAGAGGGAGATTTCTGAAAACGTTAGACTTAGAGACACATAATCATATTTAAAAACAAAAAAAGATGAAAGTGTAATGTGTGATGTCATTTTATTGTACAGATTTTCTTGATCATTTCTTAACTTTATCACACTGAAACGAACACATCATAACAGTAATCTTTCATAGACAAATGCACAAGTTAATGAAATAGTATTGTGGGGCTAAAGGGAAAAAACTTTTGAATGATCTCCATGGAACTGAACTGTCCTGTTTGTTTGCCTTCCATAGTAAGCCCCGCTTGCTTGGCCTGGTGTATCTGAGACAATGGAGGTAAGGTAGGATCTGATAGCCAACCCATTCACATTCATCTAGCATGATTTCGAACAGAGCTTGCTCTTAAAGCTGACGTTTCACTGAGGCTCAGGCCTGCAAAGCCAGAGTTCTGAGTACTTAGGTCATATTATTTATTATGAGGGGGGTGAAAATATTTTATTATAGTAGTTGCAATTTTGAAAAATCATCCAGTTTATAATAATATCAGAACCATTTTGTGTGTGTCCAGGAAACATTATTACCTAAACTCTACAATTTTCTTGATCAAATAAAAAGCCTTGATGAGCTTGACTGAACTGCTGGAACATGGGCTTTAAGAAAAAGAAAATGTTTTTGTAGTCGAGGGTCAGTATGTGGAAAGTGAGGTCTCCTCTGTCTTGGGATTCACTGCACCTCCACACCAAATAGGAAGGAAAGGAGGTCCATGTCTTGATTTGGAAATGGCCCATATTGCCCTTGTTATTCCTCTGGCACAACTTGCAGGCTCCTGGACGTTTTGATATTCCTCCATCAAAACTTACCGTCTGGGTGTCCTCTTTTCAAAGAGATCCTGGCTAATCCATGCTACTGAATTATCCCTAATTCACAGACTTTTCAACGGTAGCTGAGGCTTTAACTCAAAGGAGTGAGTGTAACACTGGGATTTAAAGCTGAAGTAGCCCCTGGGCTCTGAGTACCTCTCTTTGTTAGCAAACTCACTAGACTTGCATTGGAATGCTTCAGAGGAAAACATTGCATTTCCATCACCCAGAGCAATTCTCGACCCATAGTAAGTACCCCATGAATGCTTGTCGAATGAAAGAAAGAGTAAAAGTGAAGCTGATAAGGGAGATCTTTTATGGAAGGTCTCAAATTATTGTCGTTACTGTCTTTTAATGGATATTTCTTAGTACTTATTAAAATTTTCTAATACTTATTAAAATATATTAGTAATAGATACTAGAAAATATCTATAAAATATATTAACAACAATAATTAATAGGTCTACTTTTAGACCTAATTGTCTAAATCTTCCCCTTGTCTGAAGTCCTTTTTCATCCTGACCCCATTGCTATATAATAGGCAGCAATTTTGCTTTTGTTTGAGAGGCACTGTTGGGAGAAGTAATTTGCCTAATATCTCTCTCTCACATACACAGACACCGAAATAGATCTGGGAACAGATCTTGCCTCGACCCAGAAAAAGCCTGCTGAAACTCCCCTCCTCCAGCTCTCTGCCATTCCCCCTCCCTGCTCCCCAAACGAGCAGCCTTTGTAATAAATCGAGAGCTACATAACTACCTGCACTGTGCAGCTTTGAAAAGAGAACGCTGTCTGAAAGACGCACAAATATTGTGACTCCCTGGAATGAAAGCTTCTCTCCTGGGAGTCAGGAAGAGAGAGCGCACAGAAATCTTAACCTCTTTGAACATCCCGTCCTTTAAGTAAAGCTCCTATTTAAGAGCAGTCCCTGGGGGCTCCCTGCTTGTCATCTTCCTGACACTCTTTCGCACAGGACTGTTTATGAGTGAGATGGCTAACATGGAGGATGGAGGAAGGCCAACTGGAGCACAGGCTTTGTTCAGGGACTGTATCTTCTGAATGGCCAATCCATCAGCAGCCCTGCACTCTGATTCCAGATTTCTCTGCAATTGCCATTTTAATCTCTCCCTGGGTATAGATCTTTTAAAGGCAAAATGGTGCGGTAGGAAAAGTGGCTTTAAAATCAGATATAGCTAGGTTCAGATCCTTGCTTCCCTCTTTATTATGTGATTCTGGGCATATTACTTAATCCCTTGTCTTAGTCTATTCATGCTGCACAACAAACTACCATAGACTTAGTAATTTATAAACAATAGAAATGTATTGCTCACAGTTCTAGAGGCTGAGAAGTCCAAGGTCAAGGCACTAGTAGATTTGGTGTCTGGTAAGGGCTTGCTCTCTGCTTTTCAGATAGTGCCTTCTTGCTGTGTCCTCACATGGCAGAAAGAGAAAGCAAAATCCCTGGGGCCTCTTTCATGAAGGCACTAATCCATTCATGAAGCTGGAGCCCTCAGGACCGAATTTTCTCCTAAAGACCCCACCTCTTAGTATGGCATTAAGGATTAGGTTTTGACATATGAATTCTGGGGAACACAAACATTCAAGCCATAGCACCCCTCTGAGTTTTCCCATCTGTAACAAGAGGGAATTAATACCTGCTTAGCGGAGTTGCTGTATTGTTCAGCAGAGTTGAATGGAACCTGGCTGAGAGGTGGTCAATCAGCTTTCCAAATGGAATTCCAAAAAGAAAAGTGATCAAATTCTGGGGGCCTCTTTTGCTCTGCCCCTTTTTGGGGCCACCAGGGCTTGTCTTCCTGTTTAAGGGCTTGTTAGCATTGCATTCTTGTTTAAGAAACATTAATAAGAGAAAGATCCGTTTAAGCCACATGTTCTCAATGTCCTGCAAAGGGCAGTGAGTCATGCCGGCTGTCTGCCCTTTTGCTTGCCACAGAAGTTTTAGTTACTCTGTGTTCCTTTGAGGAATGCCTGGTTCCCCCAGAACAGCTCTTAGCAGCTTCGTGTGAATGAGGTCACAGCGGGCTGGTTGTAGCTGGCACGGCACAGAGCAGGGCCAGGACCAATTATTACCATGATGGCCCTCGGAGCTGCTTTCTTTTTCCCCTCCCTTCTGCTCTACCCCAGCCTCTTCTCTGCCTTTGAGAGCATGGATATTTGTCCACACTGACTGTACTAAAGCACTTGCAGCATCCCTGTGGCTTGGAGAGAAATGCTTTCAGTAGCTCTGGCCCAGCAGTCACCGTAGGGGTAGTAGGGACTACTCTTCCAAGCAGCTGGCTAAACTCTTGCACCTCCCAAAGTTGCCTGGAATTCCCTCCAACCTCCAGTGTCCTGTGACAGTCTCTATCCCATCACACCCTAACCATCTTGCTCACTCATGAGAAATTTTGTAAAAAGGAAAATGATTACTTTGAAACTAGACAAACTGACTTCTTTGGGTCCTAAATATGATTCATGCTGAATTAATTAGCTAACCAATACCTTTATGCTTTCAAAACAAGAACAATTTAAAACTTAAAATGCTGCAGAGGACGTAAAAGATAGTTTATTGGGCAATTAATTATGTGCCAGGCATTGTCCTGAGCACTTTACAGATGTTACCTACCCAGTAAGGTATGTGGGCTCTGAAATCAGACTGTCAATTTCAATTTTGGCTTTGACATGGAGTAGCCATATGGCCTCGTCTAATTTGTGGTTTCACTTCCCTAAGCCTCAGTGTCCCTATCAGTTTCCCAGTCTCCGCTCTGGGTCCTTGCTTGGCTGGCTCCTTCTCCTTCTCCAGGTTTCAGCTTCAAATATTACCTCCTCCTAGAGATGTCTCCCTGATTGCCGTATCTTAAACAACACCACACCCCATCTGTCGCTGTTATCTATCAGATTAACCCGATAATTCCCTTCTGAGCACTTATTGTCTTGAACAAGAGCAAATGTTTGCTGCAAGTCCTGCTTAGACCAGGCCTGATTTCTAGTTGCAGGGAATACAGCAATGAATATTAACTGCCCCCATGGAGCTTGCATTCTAGTAAGGAGAGGCAGAGAAGTAGACAGGCAGGCCGAAACAGATAAATAATATTTCAAATATTCTAAATTACTTGTTTACTGCCCATCTCCCTTAATAAAAGTGTTAGCTTCTTAAGGGCAAGTTTGATTTGTTTTGATTTCTGCTGAATGCCCAGAGCCTAGCACAGTGTTTAGTGTGCTTAAAAAATGAGGTAAAAAAAGGATAGGATTTTGAAAAAAACAAAGTAGCTAATCCAAAAGCTCTTGGTGTAGTGCCTGGCACATGGTAAACATTTAATATAAGTGTTAGTTGTTTTTCAATTGGATTACAAAACTACGTTCTCAACTACTGCACCACATTGTGTCCATAATAACTGACAATTATTATAGAATTATATACAACAGTTCACAATTACTGAATTCTGCCTAACGCTATGAGCTATCTAGGCACATTAAAATAATGTCTTATTTAATTATAACCCCACAATAATCCTGAGGGGTAGACATTCTTATCCATATGCACCAAATTCTTATAAGAAGCAGACTGTGGTAAGCATGGCTAGACATAAACAAAGTGCAATGCGATTTCAGGGGAGGGGGGAGCCTCATGTGGCCAAGGCGGCTAGAAGAGGTTTAACAGAGGAGAAGCTCCTAGAGGAACCTTGGAGGGCGGGGGGGGACCTCATCAGGGAGCGAGTAGGTTGCGGTGGAAAAGCTGAGGCAGAGGGGAAAAGCCTGAGTGAGGGCACAAAAGAATGTTCCAAATGGTGTACTGTTCACACATGGCCAGAAGATGACGCACGAAGGGAGTAATGCCGTAGGGCTGGAAAGGGAGGGGAAAGTGGTCCTTGAATGTCAAGGGAAAACATTTAAGATTCATTTCATAGGTAATAGGAAACGGTTAGAGTTCTTAGGCAGAGGAAGAAGAACCAGAATTGGGATCTTGGGAAATTAATTTGGTCCTAGAGTAGATGGAAAGGCGGTGAGGCTGGAAGTGGCTAATGAGGTTACCGCAGTAGCCAGGTGGTAGATAAAGGAGACCTGGTTTGGGGAGGTGGTAGTGATAACAAATGAGGAGAGCAAATGCTATGGGCAGAATTACCTGGCCCAGGTACAGGGAAGAGGCAAAGGGAGGTGTCAAAGCTGACTGTGAGATTTCAAGAGTGAGTAGTTGATGCTCTTCTGATATATTTGGCACACTACTAAGTTCAGACCCAGATAGCTTGAGAGTTCTTTAACTTAGACAACTTTTCAAAAACCCCTTCTCACGAGGGACTGGGCCTTTCTCTTACTTGAGATTATCTCTACCTTCCATGACTCCATGTAACATGCTCTCTTGATAGCACAGTATTCTGGTGCAGTGCTCGTGCAAGGTTGGCATTCAAGAAGCGTTTATCAAGCTGAGCTAAATGGAATTGAATGATTGGTTTGAGGCCACTGTCTTGGTTGCCACCAAAGGTGAATCCAACTTCTGCCTTCAGGAGCCTAGAGACAGATGAAGCTAATCCAAGCTGGTCTGCTCCCTGCTCTGAGGGACTTCCACTCAGGATCCAGGCAACTGAATGGCGGGCAGTGGGGTGGCCTGGCTACTGCATCAGCTGATCTGTATGCACACCTTGCTTACACACGCTGCAAGGATCACAGTGTCTGAAAATGACTGCTGGAGTGTTTGTAACCTATGAGATTAAAATGCTAGAATATTGTTAATTACCTCTATGAGGCAAAATGGCTGGATGAGTTCACGCTACATCTGGTAGGTATTTTGGGGGACGATGTGACTTAAAATATAGGTTTTACATGAAATTCCCTTGTGTGTGTATGTGTATGGGAGGGCGGGGGGCAGGCAGTTTCTGTGTGGCACCTGGGACAGATGGCAGGCATCTCACAGAACAAGCGGAGCTGAGGGAAGACTTGTTGCAGGGTTCACAAAATAGATGATGCTTTAAAGCACGAGCCTTGACTCAGAACTCCAAGGAGTAGATGTTCCTAAGAACAGGTATAGATTTGTATTGAAGATTCTTCACACAAGGCAACTCTATGTAGCATGCTTTAAGGCAGCTTACTAGTTATTCAATTGTCATTGGTTGATAATTCTCCCAAACAACACAAGAAATAAGTTTTAAGAGTCCTGAAAAATCCCTATTTCCTCTTCAGGCAATATTCCAGACACTAAAAGCAGGGTCTTCATAACCCAGCACCAACAGTATGTCAATTCAGTCTGAAATTTTGCCCTCGTTGTGTATCTTCTGTTTGTCCTTCTGGATCTACATCTATCCTTCTCCCCACCCTCCCTGGAGCTCCATGGGGCTGACTGAATGGAATGCACGCACCAACTCTCTTCCTTATGGGTTTTGGTTGGGTTTGACCTGTGGGGGAGGTGGCTAGAGGTTGGAGTCAGAGGGGCTAAAGTCCTCTGGCTCCTTCCCTGTGGGGTCACATCAGGCTGCTTCCTAGACCCAAGGTCTCAGCTCTTAAGACTGCCCCTTCAATTAGCTCTCGTGTCTCTAGAGGCCCAATAACAGCTCATCCCCGGGTCTCTCCAGGCCTAGGAGCATAACCCCTGGCCCTGGAGTGTGCACTGTGCCTGATGGTTTCCCTGTACCCTGTCCACTCCTTTGTAAATAGCTCCTTTAGAAAACGCCCCCTTTGAATCACCCTAATTTGGGTGTGCCTTCTGTTTCCTGCTGGGATGCTGCCTGATACACCTTTTTTCTTATTTCTTCACAGCCCCCACATATCTCATTTTCTCCAGGGGCTTACCTGTGGATGAAGAAAAAAATCTGTTTCCCCCTCTCTCTTACCCAGCCCTCACCTCCGAAGTCTCAGCAGGATTTTCATCTTGTAGGGCCTCTTTCAGTGCATGATTCTCTGCACTGAGTAATGTGGGGAGTTTTCTCCTAGTGAACTGTTTCTATGACTCAGGAGTGGGCTCCGGGGTAATTCAGATCAGTTTCCTCTTTTTCTTTCTGTAAAACAAAATCACTGACTCTGATAGTTGGTTTTATGTAGCTGAAACTCTATTTGAATTGTGAATGAATTCTTTTTTTTTTTTTTTTTGTGAGATGGAGTTTCGCTCTTCTTGCCTACACTGGAGTGCGATGGCACGATCTCTGCTCACCAGGACCTCTGCTTCCCGGGTTCAAGGGATCCTCCTGCCTCAGCCTCCTGAGTAGCTGGGATGACAGGCATGCGCCACCACATCTGGCTATTTTTGTATTTTTAGTAGAGACTGGGTTTCACCATATTGGTCAGGCCTGTCTCAAACTCCCGACCTCAAGTGGTCCGCCCGCCTCGGCCTCTCAAAGTGCTGGGATTACAGGCGTGAGCCACCGCGACCGGCCTGTTAATAAATTCTTAAGACAGAGTCAATTTTGTGTTCATTGTGTAGTGTTTTTGGTCGTTTAAGAAAAACATCAATGGAAAGACTCCTATGGAGATGGCCTCTCCATTTAACCTCTGTGCTGGTAGTTTTCTGTTTGCCTCCAGATCTACTTTTTGTCTTTCTCCAGACTAGTAGGCTCTCCTACCCACTTGCTTCCAGTTAGATTTGGTCCATAGAAGTTACTAGCATTAAACAGAAAACCAGGAGCAGAGAAGGGCTGGGGCATTTATTCCTGCTCCTCTGCCAGGTTGTCAGGTGGCTTTCTCCATGGTGATGGTTCTTGCTGGGCTCTGGAAATAGCTTTGTCGCTTTGTCCCTTCAGTGCTAGGATGGTATCAATGTTGCTAGTACATGGGTGCTTTACTGTTTCGTTTTGACTCCCTTGACCCCTCCTATGCCTCTGTAAATGGTCCCTGCATTAAATTCTTATCAGTCACCACTCTGAGTGTGCCATCTGTTTCCTGTGAGGACTTTTACTGAGATACATTTAATTGTCATTCAGAGACTGGAAGGCTGGCCTGCAACCTAACATGCTAGGTTAGGTAGCATTCAGAAGTCACCCTTGGGATTCTAACACTTCAAATTCCAGATATTTTTTCAAGTTCATGATAAATCCAACACATTTTCTACTGATGTGGTTTCCTAAAATATACTCTAAACTCCAGGAATAGGTTGAATTCAGAATTTTAAATTATCTGGCAGACACCTCCTTGAGTACAGGATCTAGAGGCAACTATCTTTGGAGACGCAGAAAGCAAAGGCATTTCTTGAGGGCTTCACTCTGAGCCATCTGGCTTCCTCTGGTGAGCCCAGCTGGTCTACTTGTGGGCCACGGGGGCCTTTATTGCCCCTCTAGCCTAAGACAGAGCTCAACTAAAAGCAAACTAGGTCGTCTCCATGGTCTGTTTCCCCCAGACTCATATCCAGGGCTGGAGAAAAATTGGGATGACTCCTCAAACCAATATGCTTGAAGTGTTTGTTCAACGTTTATTAGGTGGGGTATGAGTTGAGATTGACTAAGATAGTTTTTTTTTTTAATTGCTTGTCTACTTTGACATGAGTGAGATCAATTTATATATTTTGTTACTTATAGTAAAACAACAAAAAGACATGTATAGAGAGATCAGAGCTAATTGGCTCCTTATGGGTGGGCACAGGGACCCATCAAAGAATATTCCCATTCTTCTCTCCAGATGGTCAACCTCCTAGAGTAGACCCCAATTAATTGTGCCTATATCAAAAACTTCTCTATGGGAGTGAAATGAGAGCTCTCCCAGAAGGTAAAATGGACCACAGTCAGCCTTCTTGCTGTGGGATGTATTAGAACAACTTTTTTAAAAAAGAAAGATGGGGTCCTGCTATGTTGCCTGGGCTGGACTCAAACTCCTGGGCTTAAGTGATCCTCCTATCTCAGCCTCCCAAGTAGCTGGGACTATAAGCACACGGCACCATGTCAGGCTAATAAGACCTTTTTCTGTGGTGGGGAATGACCCATTGGGTACTGGAAACTAGGGGATGAGACTGATTAAAGATGAACCAAGGAGGAAAAAGGGGCAAATGGGACAAAGACTGAGCAGTATTTTTCCCTCCCCCAAGTCCTCTTTTCCCACCTCAATCAGTGAAGGAGAAATGAGTACCACTAGGAACTGAACTGTGGGCTAAAGTGATAGAGGGAAGGCAAGAAAATTAATTCAGTTGCTTTGACAGCAGCTATATGGCATTCTGAGTTTATGTTCAAGTCAGCTCCTGTTTGCCTTGATATATTTATCTCTGTGCTCTTTGAATTATGTGATGCTGAACAAATCTACATAGGAAGGTTACATAATCTCCATGTCCCATGAAACTCCGTTTTTAGAAAAAGCGATCACATAATTATCACTTACTATTTGTCTCATTGGTGGATTACTCCTTACTCTTCTTCCCTCTCATTAATCATTTCATCACCATCTGTGTCTCCTGAATTGGATTTTTTGATTGATTAAGACATCTCAGACCCCTGTACAGCACATAGTTGTTTTCGAATCCTTCAAGGTGCTGCAGCTTGAAAGGAACTGTAGAAACCAGTTCATCAATCATTGTTGTAAAGTGCTCAAAGTGTCTCCTTGATTTGGCAACTCAACCTGTGTTTTAGGGGAAGAAATGCCTTGGGAACAAAAGATAAAAGATTCTCACCAACTGAGCCCACTTAGAGTGCAGGGAAAAATCAAGTGTACCACCCACTGCATTACCCAATGATCCTCCTAGGAATAAGCAAAGATGACCACTAGATTTTATAAAAACACGTCTTCATTTCCTTCTACTGGGTTTATTTTCTTCTCTCCCCATGCTTTGCTTTTGTTTTTCTGCCTTCCAGAGAGGCCTTCTCTCTACTTTACATCGTGACATTCTCACCACAATAAAACTCATTCTCTCTTTCTCTGGTTCCCTCTGTTACTCTCAAGGGTTTTCCTAGTGTGGTCTCCTGCTGTATTGTATCATAGGCTAAATACTTGCTTGTTCTTTATTCTAATGAGGTGATGATGGCATTGTCTAGAGGCACAGCTTTTGTGAAACAAGGTGAGACTGGTTCAGATAACACATTTGTGTTTTTTAAAGTGGTTTTCTTCTAATATCCAAAGATCTAAACATGACCAGAATAAAGAACTATTTGCCAACATACCATTTTAATGGAGACTCAAAACATATTTAAAAATACCAGAATTGAGCATTCCCAGGAGAGGTCAGACTTGCCACAGGATAGACTTTCTGGGTCTCATTATAAAACCTCTACAGACAAAACCGTGTCCTATGTTCATGGCCTTTCCGGATGTAAACTGGAGTCTCTGACAAACTACAATGCTTTTCCAAGCCTACCTCTCTAGTCTGTGATGAACACTATCAATTAGATTAAGTGAAACACCAAAGCTTAGACGGTGCCGGGCAAGAGAAAACGGTGTCAGTCCAGCATTCAGACCTCATATGGATGGTTCCTCCTGTCCTTGCCTCTTCCTTACTCCACCTCTGCCGCCCTTATGCTTGGTACCTCTCATTTTGGCTCTGCCCCTTCGGAAGATCCTCTCTGCATCCTCATCTCTTGACAAGTGGTGGCAATGTATGCCCTGAGCCCTATGCTAAGCTGAGTGGTTTCTTTCAGTGTTATCAGCTTTTCCCCAGCTCAGTTTTCCCTCCTTCTCTGCAGCTTGGTCCTGATTTCTTCTTGCCGGTGTCTCCAAGCAGCAATGATGGCTTCATCATCCATTTCTTTCTCTTCCTCCCTGTCAGTGCTTCTCCGATACTGGGACCGCCGTCCAGATGCAAATCTCCCTTCTTCTCTATTCTCCGTCCTCTCTTTCTCTCCCTCTTCTTCAGACCTCATAAAGCTCTGGGTGAATTTCCTCTTGGCTCCAAATTCAGAGAAGTCTGACTTGGATGACTCTTCCACATCTTCCCAGTCCCTGGACCTGGCCCAGTTTGGGGTGCTGTGGCTCCGGGGACTCGTCCCTTTCTGAGGGCTCTGGGGTCCGGCGGAAAAAGTAGGGCTCTGGGCTCTCCTCTCGGGAACCTGAGGTCTCGCTGTACATGGACCTGGAGAACTTGTGCATCTCTCTGCCCTCCCTGGTGGAGGAAGATGAGAACCGCGAAGCGCTCTTACAGAGTTACCATTTGCCTCGTGGTAGGAGGAGGTGTCCTGTTCCTCTGACTGGGATTTGGAGAACTTGTAACTGGAGGATTTAGACTCCGTCTCCCTGAGCAGGGATGATCTGGTGTACTTCCCCCTAGAACTTCCAGACCAGTCACTTTGGAAAGGTTTTTCCTCTGCCCTGAGGCCACTGAGCCACTTATTAATACTGCTATCCACCTCTTTGCCAACTCTGCTGCCACTTGCATAGTGATCACAGACAGCCAGGGAGGAAGATGTGTCTGTTTCGGGTTTCTGGGAATTACTGCGGGAAGAATATCGGAAGCTCCCTATGGCACTGTCAGTGTCCTCATCCCTGTCACCCACACCATCATCCTCATCTTCCTTGACCTTCTTCTTCTTGAAGAGGGAGCTGCGTTTATTGTCTGAGGCCAGCTTTTCCATTTTGTACTCGGACATCTTCTCCCTAAGCTCCATCTGCATCTCCTTCTCCTTCTGGCCAAGTTTTTTTAGGTCCACGTTGTCAGCAAAGAGGCTGTAGATGGGCTTGCTGGTCCCCCTCACTTTGCTCCTGGACCTTCGGCCGGCGAGCTCAGTGTGGTGTTGCAGGACAGCACAGACTGCATGTCAGAGCTGGGTCTTGCCTGGCTCTGAGGCAGCAGGCAGCCACCCAAGGAGGAGTTGCTCTGTCCACTGAGCATAGAGACTTGGTCATCCCCCAGGCAACTGGCCGCTGGTGCTGCCTTCATGCTTGCAACAGAGGGCGATCGGGACAACAGCAGCATTTCATTTTGCTTCTGAGCAAGGGTCTCGCTGACTACATTGGCAATCCAGTTCTGGATGCTGGCAATGGAAATGGTGTCTCCAGGCCCCACTGGCAGGTTAGGCAGGGATGTGGTGGGATTGGAGGTTGAGCACCCTCCTATATTGCTTGCAGCCTGAGACAGGTGGGAGTGGTGGCTCTGGGTGCTGAGTACCGACGCCATGTCCCCATCAGCACTGACCGAGGGGGCTGCAGACCAGAACGCAGACAGGGGGAGATACTCCCGCTGGCCGCGGAGCTGTCTGCCTCCCAGTTTGCCATAGACTGGCTCTCCTCCAGCGTCTGCCGGCTTCTCTCAAGTAGCTCCAGCCTTCGTTGCCTCTTCTTAGCCAAGGCCGAGTCCTCCCCCTTGCTGAGCTCCACCACCTCCTCCCTGTTCTCACTGCCCACCTTCTTCTGGTGTTTCAGCTTCCAGGCCTGGTAGGCTGTCAGGCTGACGTCGGAGGGGTTCTTCTTCTCCCCCGCTGCCTCCTCTGCACCGGGCTCACTGCTGCTGTCCCCCGCTTCCAAGTCTTTCTTGTGAAATCCAAATTGGATTCTCTTGATCTTCCATCTTTCCAGAGCTGTGAGCTTGTCCTTGTTCCTGCTGCAGAAATTGTAGAAGGAGCTGGCCTCAGAGCCCACGCTCTCCTCGTCGTCCTCCCGCACCCTGCTCCCCGCCTCTGAGCTCAGGTCCGCTGCCTCCTCTCTCTTGCTCTTGGCGTGGTACCTCCGGGAAGCCTCCTTCTCAATCTCCAGCAGCCTCTCGTTCCAGGCGTCCCAGGTGCTCTCCGAGGACACCGAGTCTGCGCGGCGCCTCCCGCCTTGGTTCTGGCGGCTCAGCTCCAGCTGCTGCTTCAAGACCCAGATGTCGTGGCTGCTCACGCTCTCCCAGGCGCTGCTCTCGCTTAGGGTGCGCCGCCGCCTCCCCACCAAGGAGCCAGCATCGCTCTCCTCCTCCTCTTCCTCCTCCCTTCCCCACCTCCGGTGCCCTTCTGCTTGGTACCTCTCGTTTCGGCTCTGCCACTCCTGGATGATCCTCTCCACGTCCTCGTCCTCGTCCTGGAGCTCCTCCCCCACCCTGGCCAGAGGAGGCTGAGCGTCGGCCACCTCCACCCTGGGGGACCTTGCCCGAGGGGGAGGCCCTGCCCTTTCTTCCACTCCTTGTACAGTTTCTCCTCCTCCTCCTCGTCAATGAGGGTGAGGGGCTTGGAGGCCTGGCTGGCCTTCCCCAGGGAGGAGCCACTCAGGTGGCTGGCGCTGTCGTCCTCCTCCTCCACCGTCAGGGTGTGCACTCTGGCCCCCAGCGTGCTCCCTGTGCCCTCGCCCTCCTCGGCCTCAGCTGATTCCCCCTCCCGCGCATAGTCCTCTTCTCTTTCCTCCATCAGCTTCTCGTTGAGCTCCCGCAGCTGCTTCAGGAAGCCGTCGTTGGGGTAGATGGCCCGCTTCTTGCGCACGGTCATCAAAGCCTCCAGGATGGCCATGTTGTGGAAGATCATCAGGTAGGCGACCACCAGCACTGCTGACCGGCTGATGCCCATTTCGCTGCTGACCAGGACTTTCCCTGAAAAGAAAACACAAGAGAAAATGATGTAATTACAGTGACTTCCTTGTAGCGTTGTTTGTTTTTCTTTGGTAAGTGCTGTTTTAATGTGCTGCACTGAAGGTGTTTACTTTGTCTCTGAAGTTCATCCCGGCTCAAGACACAGGAGGGCTGAGCATCACTGTCCCCATATTACACACGGAAGACCCACTTCCCCGCTGGGCCTGTATTTGAAACACTGCAGTGCATTTCTACTTTCTCCTCACAAACTGAGCATCAGAGGGGGGAGGAAATACAAGAATAGGTGGGGGAGGAGGATAAAGCAGAAAAGGAATGAGAGGCTAAGATGAACAAATCACAGAGAAATAGAATCTTGGTGCTGGGAAGCATCGTTAAGTCACATCCTAAACCTGAGAATTCCCTTTACAACATCCCTGATGCTGGATCACCTGTCACAGCTGTCATCCAGCCACTGCTAAATGCTTCCAGTCACGGGGAGCTCATTAGCTCACATGGACACATAGATACAACTCACTTCATTTTTTTTTATCACTCTAGTGCTTCAAAATTTTTCGTACATTAGGGAAAAGTGTAAATTACTGTAACAAGCATCCAGTACTCTTGCTCTGACATTCTAAAGTCAACAGTGAATACATTGTATGAAACAGGGCTTTTATACAAAAATCCTTAGGAAGATGGCTATCATATTCTTCTCAAAATATTTTGTTTTTCTTTTCCTGGCTATTTTGAGTCCTTCAAACATTATTTGAACATCTTCTCATGTCCCCTTACTCTTCTAGCTACTTTCCTCCAGGTCAAAACTTGAATTTATCAGGTTGTTTGTTTTGGAGTTTGTATTCAGGATGGAGCAAGATATTTCAGGTTTGGACTGACCCACATAGAGTAGAGTGGGCCCCTCCTCACCCTTGTTTGGGTCACTGGGGCTTTACGTATCCCATCTAAGCTTGCAGTGTGGGTGGATATGTCACACAATGAACTCAAGTTATCTTTTACATCAACTGAAACCTGTAAAACTTTTTTTAAAACTTTAATTAAGTCATGTTTCTTTTAATGTACAGTCATTTTTAAACTTAAGGATAATTTTACAAATTCCTACTAACATCTTTTAGTAGATGTCTGTTTTTATAGCCTACAGAAGCTTTTGCAAGTCTTGACTCTACCATTCAACAGATCAGCTACCTGCTGCTGGCCTCCCTTTCGGCTTTGCGTCCATCATGAATGTGACACATATGTCTCCTATGCCTTCATTGTAATAGCTGTTTAAAATGCAGACTGGAACGGCTGGAGCCCTTCCTCCCTGCTGTCATCAACTACTTGCCAACAGTCTTTGGGGATGTTGGCTAAATCAGTTAAAAACCCTCTCCAACAATGTGGGATGGGAGGGACTCTTTTATTATTCTATCTTTGCAGTAGTTAGGGTCATGTTTTTGTCACACAGGAGGTCAGAGACAGAAAATTCAGGGGACTCAAGGCCCAGTAGTGATGAAAGGTATTATTGCCAAGAGCCAGCAGCCACTAGAGGGAGGTAAATCGGCAGAGTCAAAGCCACAGGCTGGGCGTGGTGGCTCATGCCTATAATCCCAGCACTTTGGGAGGCCAACGTTGGAGGACTGCTTGAGCCCAGGAGCTTGAGGCTGCAGTGAGTGGTGATTGTGCCACTGCACTCCAGCTCAGGCAACAGAGTGAGACCTTATCTCAAAAATAAACAAACAAGGGTGCTGTGGCTCACATCTGTAATCCCAGCACTTTGGGAGGCCAAGGTGGGTGGATCACTTGAGGCCAGGAGTTTGAGAACAGCCTGGCCAACATGGCAAAACCCTGTCTCTACTAAAATACAAAAAAAAAAAAAATAAAATGGTTGTAATTCCAGCTATTCCGGAGGCTGAGGCAGGAGAATCACTTGAACCTGGGAGGCAAAGGCTGCAGTGAGCCAAGATTGTGCCACTGTACTCCAGCCTAAGCAACAGAGCGAGACTCTGTCTCCAAAAAAAAAAAAAAAAAAAAAGAGCAAAATCCTCATAAGGAGCATCTGCCGAAGCACTTGTCTTATTCTCCTCTCACCCTCAGCTCAGGGCTTAGCTGTCCCTTGCAAGGACCTCCACTTAACTGTCTGACCAGGCTACTGTCTACTGTGGCTAGTCTCAAAGTCTCACTCGTTTTCTTTGGAGATGGAATCACCAGACCAGCTTGCTTCAGGACACTTCAGGACATGACCAGCCAGTCTTCTTCATAGGGGCATCAAATACTACTTAGATTCAGTCTGGTGAAGACCAGGTTAGGGTGCCATGTTTTTCCATGCTGTGTTCCTAGCACACTGGGACTCCTCTGAGGAGCCTCGAGGGCAGCCAGAGGGACAAGAGAGAGGATGGGTGGGTGAGACTCAGGGATCTTCACCCAGAGCAGCAACAGGATTCTCTGTCTTCTCTGTTAGAGGCAGGCTGATGCTGTATAGATTTGTCTCTGCACAATTCTAGGGGGCCTCTTCACATCAGAATCGAAGTATCAAAATATACTTGGGTTATCATGAAAATTTTCCAACAGCAAAATGGTTTGAGGAAGGTAATGATTTTCTAATTTGCAGAGTTACCATTTTGATTACCAACAGGGCTGATTGTGAAGAGGGTCCCTGTTTTCAAAATTTGAAAAGTACAGGCCGGGTGTGGTGGCTCATGCCTGTACTCACAGCACCCTGGGAGGCCAAGGCAGGTGGATCACTTGAGGTCAGGAGTTTGAGACTAGCTTGGCCAACATGGTGAAACCCTGTCTCTACTAAAAATACAAAAATTAGCTAGGAAGTCGTGGCGCATGCGTGCAATTGTAGCTACTCAGGAGGCTGAGGCACAAGAATCGCTTGAACCTGGGAGGCAAAGGTTGCAGTGATCCAAGATAGCACCACTGCACTCCATCCTGGGTGACAGAGTGAGATTCTGTCTCAAAAAAAATTTTTTTTAAGAGTATAGCTACTGGGAAGAGCATCAGACTTGAGCAAGACTGGGTTTGGATTCTCTACACTCTCAGTATGCCTTTATATGGGAGGAAATTGTGCTATACTGTCCCAATTCATAATCCTCCCTTTCCTCGGAACCTACCCCTCTCCACATCCCAGAAAATAAATAGTATTTGCCCAGAAGCCACCCCACTTGCCACTGTTGATGGAACTCAGGGTACACAAAGGACCAGCATCTGACAAATTCTCCAGGAAATTTGAAAATGAGACTGAGACAGGAAATTAGCTAGTTTAATGTCAGACCTGCGGATGGCCATTTGCTCTCTGAAGAAGAGAGAGAAAGAAGAGGGGAAACCAGGAGTCCTTAGACTGTCTAGTTCTTGTCCCAGGCCTGCCTGGGGTGCCAGGCTCCTGTCTTTGGTTTCTTTCCTGCAGCTTCAGAACTAAAGCCTTTGCTGCTTGTGAAGGCGTTTCAGATGGTTTCCACCCACTAGCAACCAAGAGTATCTTGATTATTACACCGTGTGCCGTGCCAAGTCACCGCTTAATCTTCCATGGGTCTCAACTTCCCGGTGTGTACAATGTAAATAACAACACCCCCTCGTGGGCTCTTTGTGATTATCATGTAAAACGCCTGCGCCTGGTGTTTCTTTCGCTGTTCTCCTCCTCAGGCACTGACTCCCAAGCATCCTAGAGTAGAGGAAGCCACAGGACCCAAGGCTCAGCGGGGTAATTCTAGAGATGCTATGACCTCTCTGCGGTGGAGTAGGAACGACCCACAAAAGCAACAAGCACAGCAACAATGGCCTTTAGCTGCCTAGTAGGGAGAGTGAGACTGAATCGGGAGGAGATACCCACAGGGCGCACCGGCGCCTGCAAGCAATCTGGACACCCAGCGCTCCGACCTACGTCTCCGGCCGGGTGGAGCTGACGCGCTGGCTCCTGGTCAGTGCTCCTGGCTAGCGGGTATGCTGCAGGGAAGGCCGCGCCTGGGTTACAGCCGCGACAGGAAACTTCCCCGCTGAGCCCGCGAGGCTCCTGGCACCGCCTCCGCCTCCGCGTTTGGGCGCATTCTCCTCCCTCCACCCGCAAGGCTGGCTCTCGCTTCTGGTATGCCTTCCACATTCTGGGATCTGTCTCATCCGCACTGGGATGTTGCGGGGGACTGCCGGCCCGTGGCCGTGTCAACCAGCGTGAGCTACCGGGCGCCATCCGCTCCGCCTCGAGGTCGGTCTGTGCGCCCAGACCCAGCAAGCGGGGTGGGACACGCTCCCTATGCCGCAGATGACCGACAGACCCACTCAATCCCACACTGGTCAAACGTCCTACATTTTAAAAAGAAGGCGTTTTTAAGCATTGAAAAGAGGAGAAAACGGTTTACATATGTGTGTGTGTGTATATACATGTGTGTATATATGTGTGTATATATATATACACATACATACCTATATATATAATTTACACACACGTACAGATACATATTTAAAATATGTATATTTCGCTAGGCATGGTGGCTCATGCCTGTAATCCCAGCACTTAGGGGGGCCAAGATGGGAGAATCTCTTGAGCCCAGGAGGTCAAAGCTATAGTGAGCATTCCAGCAGCCTGGGGAACAGAGCTGCATCCTGTCTCTAAAAATAAAAATTAAAAATAATAAAAAAGGAAAATATGTGTGTTTGTAATTTCCATTTGAAGTTACCCGTCCTGGCCGTTGGTGGTGACAGGCAATGCCCTTTCCAGGAATCATGAGCACTATTATTATAGCAATGGCTGTAATTTTTGAAGCATTTATTGTACCAGGTGTTGTCCCAAGGGAGTTATTTTTGTGCATTTTTAAAATGTTATTCCTCACAGCAACTTTAGGATTTGATATTGTTGTCTTTGTTCTCTATAAGGAAACCGCAGTTCTTAGGGCTAAAGGAAATGGCCCAAGGTCACTTGGTATATACAGTGCAGCAAATCCTGGACTCAGACCCAGGTTTCTAGATACCAAATCCTGAACTCTTCCCAGCCAGGCTGCTGGCTCCATTGCCTGGGCTCCACCTCTCCTCCTTGAGGCCTATGACCTCTGTAGATGAGTCTCATGTCACCTTTCACTTGGATATAACAATAGCAGCCCCGAAGCGCTACTCTCCGCCATCCCAACTCGATCTGTTCTCCAAGGCAGAGGGAGGGAGTTTTCCAAAACATAAATCAGATCAAGGTGCCGCTCAAACTTCTTACCCTGGCATTTAGCTTCCTGTTTGATGGGGGGGGGGGGGGCCTGCCACTCCAACCTTCATCCACCATGGTCATCCACACTGGCCTTTGATGCTTGAACACACCAAGCTTCCCACCTTCAGATCTTCGCACTACTAGTTCTCTTCCACAGGAATGCTCTTCCAGTTTTCCCATGCTAGCTCTTTGTCACTTGGCTTAAATGTCCCCTTGTCAAAAAGCCTTCTCCACCCTGCTCTCCAAGGAGTTAGCCAGTCACTCTAGCACACCATCCTAGTTAGTCTCTGCCTCACACTTACCACCATCTGACATTTCATTTCTCTCCCGTCACTACAGTGTAAGAGTCAAAGGCTGGAAGCATTGCGTCTATTACCACAGTGCCTAGAATGGTACCTGGCCCATGCTAGGCACTCAGTAATTACTTACCGGGTGAATGATTATCCTGTCTTTCTCCTTTCTTAGAGAAAACGGCCTTCTTAAGACAGATACCCCCCAGACATGCCAACTAATCAGGTTTTCATAACATTCCCCACATTGCTTTTCCCCTCGTGGAAGTCCAGCAGCCTGGAGTGGACAGACCCCTCTCACCTCTATAGGTCAGCAACGCCTCATCGAGGAACTCAGCCGCCTTCCGGAAATGTTGGGAAATGTCCACCTCAGGAAAGTCATCCACCTCCACACCCAAGTACTGGATCTCCAGGCCAGTGTAGAATTCGGGGCCAGTGTAAACGCCGGTGCCATGTGCAGCATTGAGAATATGGGTGATTCCCAGTCTCTTCAGCCTCCCCTTGTTCACAGCCACACTCCTGGGGAAGAGGCAGGGACCTGTTTGCCAGAGTCGGAACTAGAAAGGTGCATCACCACTGTGATGGCGAGCCTGCCTCAGCTGGTCTGGGGTCTCAGCTGGGCAAGTGCCTCCTTTTCTGCCCCCTGGTGTCTGGGGACCACTGCGAATAACATTATAGAAAGAGTTGATGACTTGGCCTCAGCAAGAGAGAGAAGAGACAGGGAGTTAAGCAAGGGAGGGCAAGATGGAGAGGCCAACAAAAGTGATGTGTAAGGAAATCTTTGAATGGTCCAGAGACTTCTAGTTTAAAACCCCATGCCTTGGGAATGGATGTTCAGCAAGGCACAAAAAATAAAATTAAGCGTTTTTTTTTTTTTTTTTTTTTGAGACAGAGTCTCACTCTGTCACCAGGCGCCAGGCTGGAGTGCAGTGGCGCGATCTCGGCTCACTGCAACCTCCACATCCCGGGTTCAAGCAATTCTCCTGCCTCAGCCTCCGGAGTAGCTGGGACTACAGGCACACGCCACCATGCCCAGCTAATTTTTGTATTTTTTTAGTAGAGGCAGGGTTTCACAATGTTGGCCAGGATGGTCTTGATCTCTTGACCTCATGATCTGCCCGCCTTGGCCTCCCAAAGTGCTGGAATTACAGGGGTAAGCCATCACACCCAGCCAAATTAAGTGTATTTTACATTGATATGGCATGCTTATAATTTTCAAAATCCTTTCACATGCATTATTTTACATTATCCTTAAAATAAACTTAAGAAGTAGACAGGGAAACTAGTTTTATTCCCATTTGGAGATTATAAAAATTGTCAAGTGCAGTGGCCCACACCTGTAATCACAGCACTTTGTGGGGCTGAGGGGGGTGGATCACGAGGTCAGGAGATTGAGACCATCCTGGCCAACATGTTGAAATCCCATCTCTACTAAAAACACAAAAAATTAGCTGGACGTGGTGGCACAAGCCTGTAGTCCCAGCTACTCGGGAGGCTGAGGCAGGAGAATCATTTGAACCCAGGAGGCAGAGGTTGCAGTGAGCCGAGATAGCGCCGCTGCACTCCAGCCTGGACGACAGAGTGAGACTCCGTCTCAAAAAAAAAAAAAAAAAGAAGATTATAAAAATCAATCTGAGAACTCATAACTTCCCAAAATTGTGAAAGAAGAAAAAGACAAAACAAGAGCTAGTGTTTTAGATTTCTAGTTCAGATCTCTTTTTGCTGTAGCTAAATAAGTGCAGCTTCATTTGAAGAGGCCCTGAGGACAGGGTTGTTCAAGAAAGAACAGAAGCCTTGAGCTGAGAATAGCTGGATGCCTGGGTCCTTAGTGGCCATGAGGTGAATGCTCCTGGATCTGAAGATCTATTTAAAGATCACTTAGGACTTGGTGCCCAGCTCTGAGGATCAAGTTCTAGGCAACCGATTGCTCCTTGGTGAAGATAAGACCCACTGTTCCAAGCTGTTTTCCCTATCCCCCTCCCCTGAGGCCCCAAATTTCCTCCTTTGCCTTTGGATATCTGGATAATTACATTGGGAAAATATCTCATTAAGTATTCGATGAATCAGCAGAAATTCATTTCACTAATTAACCTAGCGGTAGCAATTACACACTGGCATCTTGAGGGAATAGGATGTGAGTGAGTTGCTTTTGTTCCGGAAACCACTGATAAACTTTTAGAAAATAATCGTTTTTGGATTAGAAAAACAATGTCTACTTTAGGAAACCTGTCCAAGTCAAAGGAAATCTAAAGAAGAAAATAAAAATCACTTGTAAAAACATCTCCCAGAGAGAAACATTGTTAACATTTTATCACATTTCCTTCTAGCTGTCGTCTATGGAAAAGCATGCACGCACATACACATACATCTGTTGCCTGATTAGCAGCAGGCTGGACATGTATTCTCTTGTAATCTAATTCTTTCTTACTGTATTGTGAACATTTTCCTGTGTTGGTAAATACATATGCATGTCAATATTGTCAGTGGCTCCTAGTGTCCAGTTCTGTGGTTGTTACAGATGTCATGAGATGGTGAAGTTGGTAAAACTCTATGGCAAAAAAGGAGGCCCAGAGAAGGACTTCTTGAGGGACAAGAGAGTCCTGGCAAGAGGGTAAAGGATAAGCAGTGATGCCAGCGTTTTGCCTGGAGACCTCTGAATGCAGGTGGCTGGAGGGGTCTTTCTCTAGGCCGGGGCGGGGTAAGTGGCTAGGCAGCCTCATTGTGCAGCAAGGACCTATGGACGCCTTTGGTGAAAGCTGGGGGAGTTTCGTCTGTCTCAGGCACTAACCAGAAAGGCAGGACAGAGGGTCATGAAGAGCAGTCAGACTCACTTCTCAGCTATGAAGACGTTGGGCCAGACCTCGTCCACCTCGTTCCAGGGAGCCTCTTGGCGATCCTGAACCAGGGTCCGCTGGAGGTCCAGGACGCAGGGCGTATTATAGAGGCTGGTATCATCCATCTTCTCCCTAACGCGGTTGTACAGGTCCTCCACCAGCAGCTGTTCAGCAGACTCCAGCATGCCTGGACACTCTGCGTCTGCTCTGAACCCCCGTGGCTTGAGCTCTAGAGGAGACAGGAAGCAATCTCATCAGAGAGTTAGGAACACCATGGCCTTCCTTGTTCCTGGGGGAGAACATGCTCTTGGCTGGTTTGTTGCCAGGATTCTGGGCATGGACTGAATGCCAGCAGGATCTCCCAGGAAGGACTTTAATTGGGCCCAGGGCACTTGCTGCACTGGCCTGGACGCTTGTAATCAGGATCAGCGGGAGGAGTGTAAAGGTGTGGGTGAAGGGGACCCAATTTCTTTTACTCTTTCCCATGCTTCTCTGAAGCTGGCTGATAATTTTTTAGACCCAGTTCCTTAAGTACGAGGTATATTTTGATCCATATTTAGTAACTCCCACAGTGCCCAGTACAAAGTGGATGTTCAGAAGTTTTTACTGGCCGGGTGTGGTGGCTCATGCCCATAATCCCAGCACTTTGGGAGGCCAAGGCAGGTGGGTCACCTGAAGTTGAGAGTTCGAGATTAGCCTGGCCAACATGGTGAAGCTATCTCTATAAAAAAATACAAAATTAACCTAGTGTGGTGGCACATGCCTGTAATCCCAGTTACTTGGGAGGCTGAGACAGGAGAATCACTTGAACCTGGGAGGTGGAGGTCACAGTGAGCCGAGAGTGCACCACTGCGTTCCAGCCTGGACAAAAAGAGTGAAATTCTGTCTCAAAAAAAAAACAAAAAAATGGTAGACGTATTTACTAAATGAGTGAATGGTGTTTATTCATAGTAAAATTCTCTTTGTTAGTTTAATTCTTTAACATATAGATTGCAAATAACCCTGAAAAAGGTAAAACTTTCAGCAGGAATTTATGCAATATTACCTTCTAATATACATCTAATTTACTTATTTATTTCTTGTATTGTCTTCTTCCCCCTAGTAGAGTGGAAGCATCTATGATTCTCAGCCTCCCAGCCCACAGACAGGTGGCAAAGGTTGGCCATGAGCTCTCATTCTAGCCTTAGAACAGGACTTAAACTCCATATGAACTCAACTCCCAACTCACCGATATCTGGGGTGAATCTTTATCTTCTTCTAATAATATATTTGCTCACAGTTTATCAAATTTGAGGAAATGTAAGATGTTTCTTTCTTTAAGGTAGACAAAAGTAAGAAAGAACAAAATTGTTCCTCTCATGTGGTAGCCAAAAATACCGAATAGAAAGAGAGAAAAAGCTGGACATATCTGTCTTCTGTGTTCCCCCCTGGCCTCTTGCTGGCACCATCTTTTTCCCTGATGGGCAGTTTTTGGGTGGGGGCCGATGCAGAGAGAGTCCAGCCACAGTTGGAAGTTAGACGTGGCTCAGCCCCTCGTGGAATCTGCTCCTCTAGGGGTCTGTAAGCAGGCCTTGTTGCTCATGGACTGCAAATCCTGGGAGCTTGGGTTCTGCCTGGGGCTCAGGATTTCATTTCCCTTGTCTCTTCCCTCCTCTAACCACCCTAAGGGGCCCCCATGTCCTTGCATCAGGGCTCAGTTCTATTTTTATTTTTATTTTTTTTAAAGACAGGGTTTCACCATGTTGGCCAGATTGGTCTTGAACTCCTGACCTCAGGTGATCCACCCACCTCGGCCTCCCAAAGTGCTGAGATTACAGGCGTGAGCCACCACGCCAGCCAGGGCTCAGTTCTAAACGTTCTCTGATCTCCATTTCAAAAGCAGAAGAAGAAAACTTCTACAATCCCAGAGCTCTATTTTGTTTAAAAATAGATGAAGTGTTCCTATTTTCTCCACCACCCAGTTTTCTCCCCTGGCTCTCCTGGGGTCTTTCATAGCAAATGCAGCCCTTCTCCTTCCCTTGTCTACTTAGATGTTTTTCCCTCACTACATATAAAAAATGGGATTCCTGACACCTCAGTAAAATACACAGTATTGTCTTCCTCAGCTATTTATCCAGCAGATTGTTGTTTCAACTTATTTTCTTTTCAGTTTAAATACAAATGTCCCAGCTCCTCACCCCCATGGCAACTCCTGCTTTCCCTAGGTCTCTGGCTCACACTTCAGCCTCTGTAGAGTTTGCCTCCCTCCCTGCATCAATTTCTTTCTATTACCTGACATTTCTTCAGCAGAAAGTAAAGCCCACACATTTCTCCCCTACACTCTCGGATGTGTGGCATGTGCCGACTTTCATGAAAATGGAAGGTTCTTCAACACACATTTTCACTCCTCTGATCACTAGTGAGCAAAGCAATGTTTTGAAATATCACCTGATCCATTTTCCTTTCTCTCTAATATATTGTTTTTTTTTCCCCTACAGCCCTTCAGCCACTAAGGCTAATGAAACTTAGGTTTGATGCCCCCAGAGAAGAGAAGAATAGAAAAGACCCAGGATAAAAAAAGGCATTGCACATCTTTTGGTTTCAAACTAGACTTTGAATGTCCCTAGCATTCTATAGACTTGAAAGTGAAGCTTTCAAAGGGAGCGAATGTTTTTTTTTTTCTCGCCACAATTCCTAAAACTGGACTTCTACTTAGCAAGAACCAAAGCCTGGAGAATGGCCCATAGAATGAAGCACAAAGCAGAGATGATGCCAAATGGATGGTTAGGGAAATTTCCAACCACAAAAGAGGAAGAAAAGACTTTCCAGAGCGAGTGTGGTACTGGAAGCAATTCAGAGAGAACTGGACCAAGGTGAAGACACTGCCTGTGTTTGGGGGCAAGGTATCTTGGGGCAAGATATTTTGGAGCAAGATAACAGAGACCCCACGTATGGAAAAAAAGAAAAAAAAATCCCCCCCCCCCAAAGCACATGGGTCTTTGAGAAGATGGGGCCTCCTAGAGTGTCCAGAACAGTTAGCAACAGCAAGTCAAATTCCTGGTTCTATGTGAAGTGTTCAAGAGGTCCACATGTCCTCTAGAGACCCTGGTGGAGACCCAAACGGATCAGGGGACCAAGAAAGGACCAGAGTTAGGGTGGACAAAGAGTAGCATGTGATTCTCATAATGAAAGACCAAGGAAAGGCTTGTGGCCACCAGCAATGGGTGCAAGATTAAGCCCAAAGGCCAGCTGGGCCCTATTTCATCAGCGTGCACCTGTCCCACTCCACTCTATCTCACCAGAGTTGTGAGGCTTCCCAGGGAGAAGGGAGAAAAAAAAGGGAAGAAAGAAATTGCAAAAGATTGTTTACCTAAAATTGACTAGGAAAAAAAAAACATCTAATCCAGACAAGTGTCCTTGAATGAAATATAATATGTTGCCTGCTTCAAAATTGTACTGTGTAAATATTAACATCGCTCCCCCACTCAACCCTTTCCCTCCTTCCCATGCATCCTTCAGTTTGAAGCATCTTTAGATGTGCAGGTCTAAGTCTAGGCTCCCTTAGATGAGAACCCTCTGTATGCTCCTGGCCATTTCTTGGGCTCTCAGGTCTGTGCCTCTGTCATAAGCCACCTCAGGACCCCTGAGGTAACCAAAAACTGAGGAAGAGGCCCTAGGGACAGACTGGTGCTGCCTCCCTGGTTGTCCCTGTTCACACTGATGCATAATTATTTCCACCTCTGTCCTATCAAAGTTGAGGAGGTGGGTTGGCAGCACTGCCTTCTGAAGATCTGCTCTTCCTAATGTGATGGGCAGCACCTGAGAGGCACATTGACATCTTCCAATGGTCCCCCCTCCAAGGGTCTCCAGCTGGCCACTGGACTTTGATTCCACCCAACTTTTCATTGCATTACCTTCATTGATGATCTGTTTGGCTGCAATGGCTGAGGAGAGGTGAATGGGTTCATGAAAATACTTTCTGTTTCTGCATCAGAGACCATGGAATACCTAAGGGAAGAGGATATTTGTGTGAGATAAGCCTGCAGCATCTGAATTGAAGGCATTCTTTTAGATGAGAGACCTGGTTCTGATTCCAGCAATAAGTGGGAAACAATAAGCGATCAAGGCAACGCCTTCCTAAGTTTAAGGACCCAAGAATACAGAACACTGGGTATCCTGTGGCTCAGATGCCCACCTATTTTCAGATCAGAGTTGGCATTGATGGTGTGTGATGTTTAATGACATGGTGGTCTATGCTGTGGAGGCAAGAGCATACCTCTGAGCTTGGGGGAACCCACCCTGATATGGCTTCACTTTCTTGAATGTCTTGGGGTGAATTAAGGGTAAACTTTGTTCACTAGAGGCTGTCCATCCTGAGTAGATTCACAGGCTACTCCTTTCTCTTGGCAAGGTCATTTCCTTCTTCATGGCCTGGCTGACACTGGGCACACCAATCCCCTGAAGTTGGACACTAATTTGTGGGTGGTTACTACAAAATAATTGTTCTGCTAATCAACTCATTTATTTTTATTTCCATAGACTTTGGGGAACAGGTGGTGTTTGGTTACATGGACATGTTCTTTAGTGGTGATTTCTGAGAGTTTGGTGCACCCATCACCTGAGCAGTGTACACTGTACCCAATGTGTAATCTATCCCTCCCACCCTTCCCCCCAAGTCCCCAAAGTCCATTGTATTATTCTGATGCCTTTGCCTCCTCATAGCTTAGCTCCCACTTATAAGTGAAAACAGGCAATGTTTGGCTTTCCATTCCTGAGTTACTTCGCTTAGAATAATGGGCTCCAATTCCATCCAAGTTGCTGCAAATGCCATTATTTTATACCGTTTTATGGCTGAGTATTATTCCATGGCATATATGTATACATATGTGTGTGTGTGTGTGTGTATGTGTATATATATATATATATGCCACATTTTCTTTATCCACTTGTTGATTGATGGGCATTTGGGCTGGTTCCATATTTTCACAGTTGTGAACTGTACTGCTATAAACATATGTGTGAAAGTCTTTTTCATATAATGACTTTTTTCCTCTGGGTACTCAGGAGTGGAATTGCTGGATCAAATAGTAGATCTACTTTTAGTTCTTTAAGGAATCTCCCTACTGTTTTCAGTAATGGTTGTACTACCTTACATTCCTACCAGAGTGTAAAAGTGTTCCCTTTGCACCACATCCATGCCAACATCTATTATTTTTTGATTTTTTAATTATGTCCATTCTTGCAGGAGTCAGGTGGTATTGCATTGTGGTTTTAATTTGCATTTCCCTGATAATTAGTGATGCTGAACGTTTTAAAAATATGTTTGTTGTTAACTATTTGTGTATCTTCGTTTGAGAATTATCTATTCATGTCCTTAGCCCACTTTTTGATGGGATTATTATTCTTATTATTGCTGATTTACTTTTTGAATTCCTTGTAAAATCTGGATGTTAGTCCTTTGTTGGATGCTTAGTTTGCAAAGATTTTCTCCCACTCTGTGGGTTGTCTATTTACTCTGCTGATTATTTCTTTTGCTGTGCAGAAACTAAAGTTTAATTAAGTCCCATCTGTTTATCTTTGTTTTTGTTGCATTTGCTTTTGGTTCTTGGTCATGAAATCTTTGTCTAAGCCAATGCCTAGAAGGGTTTTTCTGATGTTATCTTCTAGAATTTTTACGGTTTCGGGTCTTAGATTTAAGTCTTTGATCCATCTTGAGTTGATTTTTGTATAAAGTGAGAGATGAGCTTCCAGTTTTATTCTTCCACATGTGGCTTGCCAACTATCCCAATACCATTTATTGAATACAGTGTCCCTTCCCCACTTTATGTTTTTGTTTGCTTTGTTGAAGATCAGTTGTCTGCAAGTATTTGGCTTTATTTCTGGGTTCTCTATTCTTTTCCATTGGTCTATGTGCCTATTTTTATACCAGTAGCATGCTGTTTTGGTGACTATAGCCTTATAATAAAGTTTGAAGTCAGGTAATGTGATGCCTCCAGATTTGTTCTTTTTGCTTAGTCTTTCTTAGGGCATGTAGACTCTTTTTTGGTTCCATATTAATTTTGGAATTGTTTTTTCCAGTTCTGTGAAGAATGATGATGGTATTTTGATGGGAATTTCACTGAATTTGTGGATCACTTTTGACATTATGGTCATTTTCACAATATTGATTCTCCCCATCCATGAGCATGGGATGTGTTTCCATTTGTTTGTGTCATCTATGATTTCTCTCAACAGTATTTTGTAGCTTTCCTTGTTGAGGTCTTTCACCTTCTTGGTTAGGTATATTTCTAAATTTTTGTTTGTTTGTTTGTTGTTGTTGTTGTTTTGTTTGCAGCTTTTTAAAAGGAATGGAGTTCTTGATTTGATTCTCAGCTTGTTCACTGTTGGTGTATAACAGTGCTACTGATTTGTGTGCATTGATTTTGTATCCTAAAACTTTACTGAATTCATTTATCAGATGTAGAACCATTTTGGATGAGTCTTTAGGGTTTTCTAGGCATATAATCATATCATCAGCAAACAGTGGCAATTTGACTGCTTTGCTACTGATTTGGATGCCCTTTACTTCTTTCTCTTGTCTGATTGCTCTGGCTAGGACTTCCAGTACTATATATATATATATTATGTATATTTTTTTTATTGCATTTTAGGTTTTGGGGTACATGTGAAGAACATGCAAGATTGTTGCATAGGTACACACATGGCAGTGTGATTTGCTGCCTTCCTCCCCATCGCCTATATCTGGCGTTTCTTGAATAGAAGAGGTGAAAGTGGGCATCTTTGTCTTGTTTCAGTTCTCAGGAGGAATGCTTTAAACTTTTCCTTGTTTAGTATAATGTTGGCTGTGGGTTTGTTATAGATGGCTTTTATTACCTTGAGGTATATGTCCCTTCTATGCCAATTTTGCTGAGGGTTTTAAACATAAAGCAATGCTGGATTTTGTCAAATGCTTTTTCTGCATCTATTAAGATGATCATGTGATTTTTGTTTTTAGTTTATGTGCTGGATCACATTTATTGACTTGCAGATGTTAAACCATCCCTGCATCCTTGATATAAAACCCACTTGATCATGGTGGATTATCTTTTCAATATGCTGTTGAATTCAGTTAGCTAGTATTTTGTTGAAGATTTTTGCCTCTATGTTCATCAGAGATGTTGGTCTGTAGTTTTGTTTTTTTGTTATGTCCTTTTCTGGTTTGGTATTAAAGTGCTACTGACTTCATAGAATGATTTAGGGAGGACTCCCTCTTTTTCTATCTTTTGGAATAGTTTCAATAAGATTAGTACCAATTTTTCTTTGAATGTCTGATAGACTTTAGCTGTGAACCCATCTGGACCTGGACTTTTTTTGTGTATATGTACAACGTTTTTATTATCAATTCAATCTTGCTGCTTGTTATAGGTCTGTTTTAGAGTTTCTGTTTCTTCCTGGTTTAATCTAGGAGGGCTGTGTATTTCCAGGAATTTATCCATCTCCTCTAGTTTGTACATGTAAAGATGTTCATAGTAGCCTTGAATGATCTTTTGTATTTCTGTGGTATTAGTTGTAATATCTCCTGTTTCTTTCTAATTGAGTTTATTTGTATCTTCTCTCTTCTTTCCTTGGTTAATCTCACTAATGGTCTATCAATTTTGTTTATATTTTCAAAGAACCAGTTTTTTGTTTCATTAATGTTTTGTATTGTTTTTTGTTTGTTGGTTTCAATTTCATTTAGTTCTGGCCTGGTCTTTCTTATTTCTTTTCTTCTGCTGAGTTTGGGTTTGATTTGTTTTTGTGTCTCTGGTTCCTTGAGGTGTGACCTTAGATTGTCTATTTGTGCTCATTCAGACTTTTTGATGAGGGCATTCATTGCTATGAACTATCTCTTAGCCTTGCTTTTGCTGTATCCCAGAGATTTTGATAGATTGTGTTACTATTATCATTCAGTTCAAAGAATGTTTTAAATTTCCATCTTGATTTCACTGTGGACTCAACGATCATTCAGGAACAGGTTATTTAATTTCCATGTATTTGCATGGTTTTGAGGGTTCCTTTTGGAGTTGATTTCCAATTTCATTCTACTGTGGTCTGAGAAAGTATTTGATATGATTTTAATGTTCTTAAATTTGTTGAGACTTGTTTTGTGGCCTATTATATGGTCTGTCTTGGAGAATGTTCCATGTGTTGATGAATAGAATGTAATTGGTTGGTAGAATGTTCTGAAAATATCTGTGTTAGGTGTGTCGCTTGTGTGGGACAGGCAGGCTTTGTGTGGGAAAGAAGGCAATTTTATTTCGCACTTGGGTGCAAGTGGACCGAGTCCAAGAAAGAAGTTAGGTAAGGGGTGTAGAAATGGGGACTGGTTATATAGGTTGGGGCAAATGGTCAGTTAAAGGTGGTTATCTATTTTAGGGAGAGGGAGGGTGTCATGGGATACGTGGTCACAAGGGTAGGGGTTATCTATATTACAAACGGGCATGGTCATAAGTGTGGGGTTTATTGGTTGCAAGTAGAGGGGAGGGTGTGGTAAATTACATAGTTACAGGGTTGGAGTCTTGAGAAACCTAATGTCTAGAGGGGAAGCTTCACAAGGCTAAGCAGGAACAATGGTCAAAAGTTGCAGGGGGGAGAGCAATCAGTTGAGGCAGGAGATAGTTGTTTCACTTCTCTTTGTGGCCGTTTGGTTACTTCAGACTTTCTGGCTCCTAGAGACCATCAGGAGGTGTATGTGCAGGTCACCAAGGCTATAATGGCCAGGGTTGGACTTAGAGGCCTGACAATCTGTTAAGTCCATTTGATCAAGGGTATACTTTAAATTCATTGTTTCTTTGTTGACTTTCTGTTTTGATGATGTCTAGTGCTGTCACTGGAGTACTAAAGTTCCCCACTGTTACTGTGAAGCGTTTAGGCCATTTACATTCAACGTTCTTACTGAGATGTGAGGTACTAGTCTATTCATCATCTAGTTGTTGCCTGAGTGTTATTGTTTTATAGGCCTTGTGAGATTTATGCTTAAATAAGTTCTATGTTGGTGTATTTTGGGGTTTTTGTTTCAAGATTTAGAACCCCTTTTGGCAGTTCTTATAGTGCTGGCTTGGTAGTAGCAAACTCTCTCAGCATTTGTTTGTCTGAAAAAGACTATCTTTCCTTCATTTATGAAGCTTAGTTTTGCTGGATACAAAATCCTTGGCTAATAATTGTTTTGTTTATCAAGGTTAAAGATAGGACCCCAATCCTTTCTAGCTTGTAGGGTTTCTGCTAAGAAATCTGCTGTTAATCTGACAGGTTTTCCTTTACAGTTTACTTGATACTTTTGCCTCATAGCTCTTAATATTCTTTCCTTCATCTTGACTTTAGATAACCTGATGACTATATGCCTAGGGGATAATCTTTTTGTGATGAATTTCCTGGGTGTTCTTTGAGTTTCTTGTATTTGAATGACTAGTTCTCTAGCAAGACCAGTCCCACTCCCACTGTGCCACACCAACAGCACTGTTTAGGCAGTTGGTAATCAGGGATGAGATCTTGCCCCAGGCTACAAGCCACCCTGAGGAGAAAGCAAGCAGAGCTTTCAGGCCCCGCCACTGCTCCCCTATGGTGGCTTCTGTGCTGTATCTGCACTTCCTGTTTGCCATCTCCCCCACCCCCCATTCTGGCCTGGACAATTTACACTTAGTTGAAATTATTACAAAATTCAGTTGGAAGTTTCCTTTTCCTTGTGGTCCTTCCCTAATACCCCTGGCTGCCCTCCCCAAGGACCCCTGTGAGAAAAAGTCAGAAATGGCTTCCCTGGAGACTGGGAGTGCCTACAGGGCTCTTCCCACTGCTTCTTCTACTTATATATATCTCTCAGCTCTCTAAATTCATTTCAGCTCTAGGAAAGGTTAAATCCTCCTCATGTGATCTGGATTTTCAGGCTCCCCAATGAGGATGTATGTTAGGAGGCAGACTTTCCTCCTCTCACACTTTGGACACTTACAGTTTTTTGTAACTTCTCATAGAGTTTGCAGCAGCAAGCTGCTTCTTTCAAAGGATCTGTGAATTTTTTCAGTTTTCCTTATATGTTCCTGTGGTAGTTCTTGGAGCAAAGGTTCATGACATGAGTCTCTACATGCTGTTCTGTCCATCCAAGTGGGAGCTAAAAGTTAGTCCTGCCTCCTATCTGCCAATTTTTTTTTTCTATAACTCTAATCAACTCAATTTAATTCAATTCCAAATTATCTTGGATGTTAAAGCTACAGAGGTCTTTAGAGATCTCACTGCTTGGCAAAGATAATAGAGTTTTATGATAGCAGTTGTGTTGGCTCATTTCCATTCTAGCACCAAGTACTTTTTATGACCAAAAGATGCATTTTCAAATAAGCATTACTGGAGACTGGGAGTGCATTAAGGGTAAAGTTCATGGGATATTATCTTTGGATGTTAAAACTAGAGAGATCTTTGGAATCTCATCGCTTGGTGAAGATAGTAAAGACTTAAACACCTAGTGGGGGGTGGCAATGGGCTCTATAAAGGTACAGATTAGGTGGATTAGGTGGTCTTATTACCTGTGTCTCTAGCAGACGGAAGATGATCATTCAGGGTTTGATAACTTAATGAGTGTATGGTACAGACAGATGGGTAGATGGATGAACAGCTGGATGTCTGAATGAATGGATGGACTATGGAAAGGCTGGGCAAGGTGTCCACATACAACCTAGGGGGTCAAGCCTGATGATTTCCAAGGCCCTGTATTCTCTGTCCCCTTCCTCCTCTTCAGCCTCAGCTTGCACTGCGTTCTCTCTGGCTCACTCATTTCCAGTACACTGGTCTTCTTTTGGCTGTCATTCTCACCAAGTTCTCTGCCCAGGGACTTTGTAGAAGTTCATTTCTGCAGCCTGATGCTTAGTCCTCTCCTTCTTCCCCCATTTTTAGATTCTAGTTCAATCATCCCTTCTTTAGGGAAGTCTTCCTTGATCTTGCACCATACATCTGTTTTTATGGCACTTCTGTCAGATGAAATTTTATACTTATTTATGAAATCATTTGATAAGTATCTGTCTCCTATACTAGATCATACCCTCTGTGAGGGCAAGGACCATGACTGGGTATTTTCTTAACCATTGTGTTCCTAACACCTAGGAGAATGTCTGGTACACAGTAAATGTTTAATATCCGTTTTCTGACCTACTGACTGAATTTGTCCTCAATAGTACTATACTTAAGGGAATGTGGCAGTTACAACAATTAGCAATAAGATTTATCAAGTGCTTGCTGAATGCTCATCATTTGACTTAAACACCAGTAGCAAGCCTCAAAGCAAAAGCCGGATCTTGGCTGTGTCCTCTCCATGCCTACTCTCTCCCTTCAGAGGCCAAGATGTATTATCTGAGGCCTATGTTAGCAATTAGCCATTTTTTCTTCTGTAAGAGGAATGGTCACCCCAGATCTGTGATACTCCTTGCATAGAGAGGTGGGGTCTATGTCCACTGCTCTAGAATCTGGGTGCTCTCTGTGACTGTTCTGACCAATAGAATATAGTACAAGTGATAATTGGCCCATTTTGAGCCCACGTCTTGAGGGAAGCCTTCCTTCTCTGGGTCTTGACACTCTGTCTGGGACCCCCTGAGCTGCCATATAAGAAGTCCAACTACCCCCAGAACAGCAAGCTAGAAAGGCCGCTGGTCAACAGTCCCTGCTGAGCTCCCAGCCAGCAGCCAACCATGTGAATGATCCTCTTAGAAATGGACCTTGCAGCCCATCAGGCCACTCCAGCTGATGCCATATGAAACAGATAAACTGCGCAGTCAAGTCCTGTCCAAATTCCTGACCCATAAAAGAGGAGCAAAATAAAATTATTTTCTTTAGTCACTAAGTTTTGGGGTAATTTGTTAAACACCAATAGGTAACAGGAACAGTGCTATTCCAAGGGCTAAGAAGCAAGTTTTAAGCAAATGCTTAGGCGTTCTTCTCCTTAATAGTGATACACAACCTCATAAATATCAGTGACTGACCTAAATATATTGTGGATGGGAAGTAACAACAAAATAATGCGAATATGGTAGAGCAAACCCTGCCTCTGTACCAGCCCTGGTGGACATTCTGAGCACAGGGGTTCAGGACAGTTAGTTTTCATATATCAATATTTCACAAAACTAGAATCGAAGCCCCAGATTTTATATAAAGGTGAGTCATATTTTCCATTTCAACAATATTATTTTGATTATTTTATTTTTCAATAATGAATACTATTTATACTCCTATTAACAAAATATTAATTGTTTTATTTATTAAGGGTCAGTATTATGTAAAATGAGGTTTGAGGCAAAACCAAACCAAACAGATCCATGCTGAGAATGACTGTATTATTCTAGGGATTACAAGGGCCTCTTCCTTCTACCACTTGGGGAGTTTTCTTTGTTTCTTTGTGGGCCTCCAGGGCTCTGTATCCTAAAAAGGCTTTCTCACATCTGTAATCAGTATTCCAAGCAACTGACACAGACTGAAAATAGACACAGGAGGCACCCTCACCTGTCAGGTGTGCAGAAAGGCCTTGCAAAGAACTCAGCAGGTGGGATTGCCAAGATCCTCACCTGGGATTATCTGTCCAGGAGCCCTTGATCCTGCCATTTTCCCTAAACAACATTGACTTTAAATTGTAAGGATTTGGTTTTAGCTAACAAATACTGAGAACCAAGAATCTGTCCTAAATACACCTACACGCTGAGGCTGTGGGTATGATAGGGAGAATTTGAAAGAGAAATCGCTGTGAAACATCTTTCCTTCTTATGGGTGGTAAAGATTGAAGTTCGGCTAATGAGTCAGCAAACCTGAGAAATCATACGTGAAGAGCCTACCCAGTATACTCTTGAGAAGTTGACAGCTTTGTTATTGAAAAAGAGGGGGGGATTAAGGACAGATTTCCTCCCCCAGCCCCACAATGTTTCTGTCTTTGGCTGCTGATGCTAAAATGTGAGCAACACTAAACCCTGCTCAGTATTACCCAGTGTGGAATGTAGGAGGTAGATTACAAATGCTTTAAGAGTCAGCCGCCATGAGGGGAGATGTAAACCTAATAGTCATAAAACTGTTTGCCACAGACAAGGTTTATTAAGTCTAATAAAGAAAGGTGTGGGGGGCAAGACCTAAAACGGTTGCTTGTTTTCCAGAGAAGAAGGATTGCAGAATAGAAAAGAGGAAGGAGGGGAGAGCCCTGAACAACTGGCCTTGTTTCTATTTGCAAGATGAGATGGCGGGCACTAGAGGTTTTGATTTATGACTATGTCTGTGTCCCAGCCGGCTTACCTGAGATGAAGTGAGATGACACTCACACCCTGATTAGAAAGCAGTGAGGTCTGGCTGTTCAAGAAAGACAGGCGGGGAAAAGAGGATCTAGGATCGATACATACCTCATCATAGGATCAGGAAGCAGCTGCTAAAAAGCCTTGAGGCTGAACTGAAAGAGAAACAATAAAGGGGAGTTTGCTGGACTTCCTAACCAAGAGCAGGAGAGCTGTGCAGCTTGCTTCAGACCTGCATTTTTCAAAATTGCAGACTGACCAATCTGTGTATCATAAAATCAATTCAATGGGTTGTGCTCAGCATCTGGGACAGAAAGAATAAAAGGAAGAAGAAAGAAAGAGAATGGAAGGAAGGAAGGAAAAGAAGGAAGGAAAGGAGGGAAGGAAAGAGAAGAGGAAGAAAGGGAGGGAGGGGAAAGAAAGGGAATAGCGCCACCCATTGTAAGGGTAAGTGTAGTTTCGTGAACTTTTTAAAATTTATATATACACATATATATCTCTGAGTTGAGATGTAAATGGCATTGTCACACTGCAGATTGCCATCAGCAAAGTTTAAAACCCATTGCTTTAAACCAGTTGCCTACTGTCCAGACATGGAATGGAGTTGAATTGGGGTCCTTCAGCCCAGACTTCCCTATAGCTGATCACTTCCTATCAAGGAGTCCCTTGGAAGTAAAACAGAGGTAGAGCTCCAGGAGGAGGTGTCTTTCTTGATTTGCCTTTTGCAAAAAAGGGACAAGGTTTCTGAGCGCTCTATAAGTGTTCAGCCACTTCAGAGAAAATAACCACACACAGGCAAAATTCAGGCTCTAAGGAAGAAGAGAAGTCAGTAAACTAAAGAAAATCGATTTTTAGCAAGCTGCTTCCGGCAGGCTTAGTGAAAGAGCCAAGGTGGAGAAATTTTCACTGAAAAAGAAATGTAAAGGAGAAAGGGTGGACAGGAGGAGCCATTTCCCAAGGAAACATAATGAAAACACAGAGAAATTAAACTTCAGGCCCCTGTCTCCTACCCACCCACCACCACTGGAATACAGATGCTTGCTCCCCACAGGAAGGGAAAGGAGAGAACAGTTAAGGAAGTTCAGCTGAAGGTCAAGGGAAACAGTGCCACGGTGAGAGGAAGCCTGATCAAGCCTTACCAAGCAGTTTTAAACAACTGCGAAGTCTTGAAAAGTTCAGATCTAAAAGCCAACAAGAAATGGATTTTGACTTAGAAAGATATAAGGGAAAGCAGAAAAGCATTCTTCAAATAGGGGAAAAGAGAACAATAAAAATGTTTTTGCTCCTTTAGTTGGAAGGGAAGAGAAAACTGATGATAATAGCTAAGAAGAAGGAGATTGGGTAGAGGTTGGTTTGCATTACAAGCACACTTATTTCTTAGGCTGTATTTATTTAGGTGACTGAGAAGGTCCGATGGAGACCATAGGTAAGGAGGAAGCCCCCACCAAGTTGCCCCACTGACAGGTGTTTTTTAATTTTAGTGTCAACTCATGAATCACCTAGAGAAATTTCCTCCCTGGAGGATGGATGAATCTCTAACAGCACATTTTCTTCCAGAGAGTGACTCTTAGTGGCTAGATTTGAATTTGAGGTGTTTGAAGTTAGTGCCTAACTCAGGTAAAAATGAAGATTTGACACCCCCTATCCATTGTCTACACCCCTTTCTCAGGTTCTTAATTCACGCTAGGATGAGATTTACAGATGAGACTTGAAGCGTTAGGACTCGCTGCCAGGACAGCAAGCAGGCTACATCGCTGCCAGTTTTGACTGGCTGCTAGTGGCTATTTGTTTGGAGCATTGGGTGAAGCTTTGCAAGGCTCTGTTCTAGTTACACAGGAAAGAGCATAGTTATGTCTGCTAGGGCCTGGATCTAGGGCTGTCGTGAGCTGGATGGTGGCCCTCCAAAATGGTGTGTCTTCCAAAATCTGGGAATGTAATCTTTTTTGGAAAAAGGACTATTGCAGGAGTAATAAGTTAAAGCTTTTGAGATGGGATCACCCTAAATTAGGATGGACTCTAAAGCTAATGACAAGTGTCCTTATAAGAGAAGACAGAGCAGAAGGCCGTTTGAAGGAGGGGCAGAGACTGGAATTATGCTGCCACAATGCAAGAAATGCCCGTAGCCAGCAGAAATAAGGAGAGACAAGGAAAGAGTGTCCCGCGGAGACTTCAGGGGTTGTGTGGCTCTGTCACTACCTTGATTTCAGACCTCTGGGTTCCAAAATGTGAGAGAATAAATTTCTGTTGTTTTTAAGCTGCCTAGTTTGCAGTAATTTGCTGTGGCAGCCCTAGGAAACCAGTACAAGAACTAAGAATCAGGTGGTGAGGTATTTGCTGACTTAGTGCATAATTTAACCTAAAGACTTAAAATGTTACTTAAAGACTCAAACCGTGACCTGAAGTCATAAAACCAGAAGGATGGAATTTCAGGCACTTATCAAATGCAAGGAGGACTGTTCAGGACAGGAACAAATATCAGGAAGTATCTCTGCTTCTTAGAATACAGGATTTGCTTATGGCAGAATTAGAGAAGCATGATGTCTTAACCAGTGTGTGTGACTCTGGCTAAATAAAAATTTTTTGACATGATGAGTTACTGAAAAAATTTTGTCAGATGTCTTTTCCCTGAAAAGAAAAGGGAAGAGAACCATCGTTTATCAAATACCTAATATACCTTTGTATATATTATATTATTTATTCTCTACTGGGTAAAACTGGTATTCCAATTGTTGCGATTAAGTAATTTAAGCAAGCTTTCAGGAGTTTATAAGTAGGAGGGGCAGATGTGGCCTCAATTTTGGTCTCAACTACACCACTTAATTTCTTTCTACAGTGCCATGCTCCCTCCTAAAAGAGGGTTTTATTTATTGTTTATGTTTTTTAAAACCCACTTTATTATTGACATAAAAACTGCACAAATTTAAAATATACAAATTGGTAAGATTTGACATATGTATACATCTGTGAAGCCATCACTGCCTTCAAGGTCACATCATCCCTTGTGCCCCTTTTTAAGCCCTCCCTCTCACCCCTCCCTGCCCTATGGCCCCCAGGCAACCATTGAACTGCTTTCTGCCACTATAGAGATTCTAGAATTTTATGTAAATGGAATGATATAGGATGTACCCTTTTTTGTCTGACTTTCAAGCAGTGTAATTATTTTGAGATTCATCCATGTTGTATGAATCACTAGTTCATTTCTTTTCATTGCTGTATAGTATTCCTGTGTATAAATGTAAAACAATGTGTTTATCCATTCACTTGTCAATGGACACCTAGGTTGTTTTTAGTTTTTTGGCTATTACAAATAAACCTGCTGTAAACATTCATGTATAAGTTTTTGCATAGACATAGGCTTTCTTCTTCTTCTTTTTTTTTTTTAGACAGACTATTACTCTGTTGCCCAGGCTGAAGTGCAGTGGTATGATCTCGGTTCACTGCAACCTCCACCTCTCTGGTTCAAGCGATTACTTTGCCTCAGCCTAAGTAGCTGGGCTTACAGGCGCCCACCACCACCCCCAGCTAATTTTTGTATTTTTGGTTGAGACAGGGTTTTGCTATGTTGGCCAGGCTGGTCTCGAACTCCTGACCTCAGGTGATGCACCTGCCTTAGCCTCCCAAAGTGCTGGGATTACAGACATGAGCCACCGTGCCTGGGAGACACAGGCTTTCATTTCTCTTGAGTATATGCCTAGGAGTGGAATGACTGGATCATGTAGATATAGGTGTGTTTGTTTAACTTTATAAGAAACTGAAAAACTGTAAAATGGTTGGACTATTTTACATTCCCTCCAGCAGTATAAGACAGTCCCAAGTACTCTACATTTTCCACCAACATTTGGTATGGTCAGTCTTTTTAATTTCAGATATTCTAATAGATATGTAATGGAATTCTCTGTGATTTTAATTTGTGTTTCCCCTAATGATTAAGGATTTTGAGCATTTTTCATGTGCTTGTTTGCCATCCACATATCTTTTCTGGTGAATATGTATTCAAATCATTTGTCTGCTTTATAAGTGAGTTATTTGTTTCCTTATTAGCAGGTTGTGGGAGTTTTAAAAAAATATATTCCAGATACAAGTTCCTTATTAGATACGTAATTTGCAGATATTTTCTCCAAGTCTGTGGTTTCTCTTTTCACTTTTAAAAAGTGCTGTAGACTCATTCATCTGAAATGGTTTAGGCGTGGTTCTGTGTAATAAAGTGGGATTGATTAGATGATAGCTCCAAAGCCTGTGCAATTGTAATCGCTTAGACTTCTTATTTTACGATGACATTGTGGGAAGAGATAGCCTATGAAGTATCACCACGTTTGCCTTCCTTGAAAATTTCTGGAAAGAGCTACGTGATTTGGGGATAAGTTTCTAGAAATCAGTTGCTGAGTAGTATACACAAACCAAGAAGAGCGTCAAAACTAATAGGATTCAGCAGCAGTCATTGCAAATCCAGAGAACATTTGCTCTGGATGTGGGGCCATGCTTTAAGGAAGTTCAGCCCATTCCACAGGAAAGTGGGTCTTTCAGGCTAAGCTGGTTTTTGCCTAGGAAGGGAGAATGGCTGCTGGAAGGGCTAAAGATTGAATGCCTTTGCTTCAGTGCTTTTGTCTTGTGGTAGGCTAAGGTGATGTAAAATTGTGAAACCCGCAGAGTTAGTCTTCCCCTGACTCCTATTTCTCTTTTCAGTGACTCCTCTCATCCCTGCCCCTTTGTGTCATATTTATTATTTGCCTTCCTCAATCAACAATCTGAGAAGCTCAACCATACCAAAATGATAGGCAGTTAATAAAATACATATTCCCTAAGGCAATGCTGTGGTTTGTCCTTACCAAAATGCATGTTGAAGCTTGGTCTCCAGTGGGGTGGTACTGGAAGGCAGTGTCTTTAAGAGGTGATTAAGTTGTTAAGAGAGATGAATGCTTTTTTCAAGGGAGCGAGTTCTGGCTCTTGGGAGACTGGATTAATTACCATGAGGGGGGGTTGTTATAAAATGAGGCTGCCTCTTGCATTTGGTCTCTTTTGCATATGCATGCTCTCCTCTCTCACATGCAGTCATGCCATGTGTTGCCATCTGCCATGTTATGAGCCAGCATGAGGCCCTTGCCAAATGTGGCCACTTAATCTTGGACTTTCCAGCCTCCAGAACTATGAGCCAGATAAACCTCTATTATTTGTACATTACCCAGTCTCAGGTATTCTGTTATAGCAACAGAAAACAGACCAAGAAAGGAAGCTTTAAAAATAAATATATATGCCAGACTTTATTTATCTAGCCTACTGGTAATTGGACAGTTCATCATGTTGTTTATACATTCTATATTCTTAATGATTGTTAGTTGCTAAACATTATAATATTTATCTTCTGGTACACATACATACTTGTTTTTGTTAAGTATTTATGAAGAGTGAGCCTGCTGGGTCAGAGAACAACCCTATGTTTAGCTTTAGTAGATACTGCAGAATAGTTCCAAATGGTTGTACTAATTTACGCTCGCACAAGCAATGAATGGGAGTTTTGATTGCTTCACATCTTCGTTAATATTTGCTATCTTTGGTCTTTAGTTTTAGATATTCTGGTGAGTATGTAGTAGTATTGAATTGTGGTTTTAATTTAAATTTCTATTTTTTAATTTTTAAATTGATTTCTACCTTTGTTCTTCTATGTTCAGATAACATGTTCTATATTATTTCAATCACTAAAAATGTGTTGATATGTGTACGGCCCAGTATATGATCTATTTTGGTAAATGCTCCAAGTGTACATGACAAGAATGTGTATCCTGTAGTTGTTGGGTACATGTTCTATAAATGCTAATTAGTTTAATTTTATTTATTGTTTTGTCCAAATATTCTTGATATTTTTTTGATATTCTTATCAAAAAATCATTCTTTGATTTTTTTTTATTCTATCAGTTGAGATAGTTTAAAAATATATATATATATATATATATATATATATATACAGTTGCGGGAGATTGTGGCTTGTAATTTTTCATTCAGTTCTGTCAATTTTTCGCCTTATAAATTTTGAGGCTGTGTTATTAGACATAGAAATTGAAAATTATTATATCTTTCTGGTGAATTGAACCTTTGATCATTATCAAATGTCTCTTTCTGTCCCTTTGTATCTAGTAATGATTACTCTAAAATCTGCTTCACTGACTTGCTTTTGCTTCCTTTACAATATCACCTTGACACTTCTCTGATGGAGTGATGAAGTCTATGTTGCCTCCCCTTGAAACTTCACAGATGTTTGTGACAGCAGAGTACAGCAGAAGCAGTGCTACGTAACTTCTGAGGCTAGCTCTTGAAAATTAATACACATCTATCTTATTCTCTTGGATGCAACTCTTGGAGTTTACCTACCATGCTTACAGAAAGCCCAAAGTAGCCCACTTGGAGCGACCATCTTAGGTATTCTGGCCAAAAGCCCAGGTAAATTTCAACATAAACTGCCAAACGTGAAGATGCCTCTATGAGTCACCCTCAGCCTTAAGTCATCCCCCAATCTTCAAATTTTTTCTAGCTGAAGCCTTGGACATCCTAGAGCAAAGACAAGCTAACCCCACTGTGCCTCTTCCAGGCTTCTGATTATGAACATAATAAAATGGTAAAATGCCACTAAAATGTGAAGTTATAAGAAGTAGTAACTGGAACAGTATAGTATAAGTTTTTTATTCTTGGTTAACTTTTGTGTATCCATATCCTTATTTTATTTTATTTTTTGAGACGGGGCTCACTTTGTCACCCAGGCTGGAGTGCAGTGGCACGATCCTATCTCACTGCAGTCTTGATTTCCTGGGCTCAAGCAATCCTCTTGCCTCAGCTTCCTGAGGAGCTGAGACAACAGACATGTGCAACCATGCCTGGCTAATTTTTTTAAAAAATGTTTGTAGAGACAGGGCCTTACTGTGTTACCTGGTCTGGTCTCAAACTCCTGGCCTCAAGCAATCCTCCTACCTCAGCCTCCCAAAGTGCTGGTATTACAGGCATGAGCTACCCATGACAAACCTATATCCTTATTTTTAAGGTGTGTCTCTTGTAAACAGTATGTAGCCTTTTTAATTGAGTCTGACAATCATTGTCTTTTAATGGGAATATTTAGTCTATTTACATTTAATGTAGTTATTTATATATTTAAGTTTAAATCTACCATACTACTATTTTCTTATTTATTATTCTTATTCTTCCTTTTTTTTAACCTATGATTTCTTGTGGAAAAAGTTGTTCTTTTTCTGTATTCTTTTCTCTACTTTCTTTTGGATTAATTATGTTTTATGATTTTATCCTCCCTTTATTATCTTGTTAGCTATACATTCTATTGCAAAACTTTCTAACAATTGCACTACAAATTATAACATGCATCCTGGATCCCAACCCAAATTTACAATTTCAGATAACCTCCCAAGATAACTATCATTAAACTGAGAAAAGAAGGCAAATAAATGAATCAGGATTGATATAATTTATGATTTTATCAGTAAATCTGATTTATATATAAATCAGATATAATTTAAGACTGTATCTAGGAAATAACTTTGAGTGTCCTTAGTAACACATGGAGTTGTCTAATCTACATAGATCATAAACCTGTTGAGTTTTTGAAAGGGTTCTATTTTCAAAGAAACCAGGAACTTTCAAAAGCTTTTGGGTGGCATAAGCCTTAATATAGCCCCTGAGCCACCAAATTTTCATAAGTAGGACAGTCTGCAAAAGCTATACAGCCTTCAAGGAAGACATGTCTTCAGACTCACTCCAGATGTGGCCATGGAGGTAATGGACAAGCAAGATAGCTCAGAAGGCAGAGCTAGAGGTCAAAGAGAACAGCAGACAGGGGTGTTCCTCTCAGAAAGACAAATCAAGGTCAAATCTAGGTTTCCTCACATCCTGGGTCAACATGCTCATTAATTATATGACTGCAGTATTTCCTCTTCTTCCTTTTATAAAATGGTAGCTGTTTTTTTGCAGTTATCTTGATCAGACCATAACGTGTTGCATTCAGGCCTGAGGGAGAGAATGCACACCCATTGGAGAACCTAGCCTGGAACTATGTATGCAGCAGTTGGTAAGTGGGATTTTGAGTTTTCTCACTTGGGAGGCAGTAAACATGTTCTATGGGTGGGAAAAAAAGGTAACATGGATTGACTGACTGGAGGAGCACATTGTGGCTGAGACTGCTATATAAACACACTAATGTCCTCTTTTTGTGGGGCTCATGAACCTTATTTCCCATGCTTCCTTGCAAGAAAGCATGACCTTGCTGAGTTCTAGGCAATGGAATATGAGTGAAAATGAAGTGGTCACTTTCAGGTCTGGACCATAATACTTCCTGGGAAATTCTCCATGCTCGTCTCCATTTTATTTTGATACTGATGGCATAGTGACTTTAGAAGCCATGCTTTAAAACGGTGAACCCACAAGATAGAAGGAGTCTTAGTTCCTGAATCACTGCTCAGGTACCTGTTGTGGAACTTATTTGAGCAAGATAGAAATGTTCTTTAGGTATAATAGCTAACATTACCCTTAGCAATACACAAAACTGTCACCTATCCCAATCACATACAAAGCGACCCCCTACCTTATTCGGGGTTGTGTAAGAGAGGAGGAACATATTTTAAATCTCTCAATCCTGAGAGTTTTCCTAAGTGGGACCAAAATGTTGAATTTTCTTTCTTTTTTTCTTTTTTTTTTGAGACGGAGTCTGGCTTTGTCACCAGGCTGGATTGCACTGGCTCCACCTGCAAGGTTGCTCCATTGCAACCATCATCTCCCAGGTACAAGCAATTCTCCTGCCTCAGCCTCCGAGTAGCTGGGAATACAGGCACCCACCACCACACCTAGCTAATTTTTGTATTTTTAGTAGAGATGGGGTTTCACCATGTTGGCCAGGCTGGTATCGATCTTCTGAGCCGTGATCTGCCCTCCTCGGCCTCCCAACTTAATGCTGCATTTTGAAGAACTGTCTACGCTCCATTTGGGTGAAGTGCCCTGGTCCATGAGTGCCAAGCACCTGCCGTTGTTCCCATCTTACTCCACTGGGGAGGCCTTCTGAACCTCAGAAAGCAGGAGCCAGCAAGACCCCAAGAGAATGGAAGAAAAGTGAAGTCAAGCAGAATTATAAATTCTTAGAAGGGAAGTTAATTTCAGATATTTTATTGGGCCTTTCCAACTAAAGGCTCAATCATTTAAGTTATTCTTCACACCAATTTGGTGACAGAGATATGATTAGAAGTCAGGTCTCCTGCTATCATTTATGGCAGAAGAAAATGGACAGGCACACCCAGTATTGTTTTAGCAAGCAATTAAGCATGGCATTTCTTCACCGTCTCATGGTTTGTCTTAAAACGTTACACACATTTTTTTTTATTCTACATGATAAAATAAGCTCGATGATTTTAATGTAAAAGAATGTTTCCAATTACTTATGGTAAAAAGAGGACTTTCAGGCCAGGCGCGGTGGCTCACGCCTGCAATCCCAGAACTTTGGGAGGCCAAGGCGGGTGGATCACAAGGACAAGAGTTCGAGACCAGCCTGACCAACATGGTGAAACCCCATCTCTACTAAAAATACAAAAATTAGCTAGACGTGGTGGTGTGCGCCTGTAATCCCAGCTACTTAGGAGGTTGAAGCATGAGAATTGCTTGTACCTGGGAGGTGGAGGTTGTAGTGAGCCAAGGTAGTGCCATCGTACTCCAGCCTGGGCAACAGGGCGAGACTTCTTTCAAAAAAACACAGAACAAAACCAAAAAAAAGGACTCTCCAGGAAGATGCATTATGCCCCTTGCCATCTTGTGACTTGCCCCAAGCATACACATCTCCCAGTGTAAACGACACAGCTTGATTATGGATATAAAATTATTTTAGTGCTGGGGAATGCTTGCATGCGCTTCTCCTTTTCCTGATCCCTTCTCTTATAGTCTAAGGCCTGTCATCCCCATATCCAGCCCCTACCCTAGTAAATCAAGCACTGCCATGTTCCTACTCATCCTCTGAGATTCAGGTCTAGCATCATCTCCTCCAGCAAGCCGCCTGTGACCTTCCAAGTCCAGTTGTTCCCTTCCCTAGGGTCTAGTCCACCACATACTAGATCCTGGACATATTAATACTTAGCACACAGCTGCCACATTGCAGTCAGTCTATTTGCATATTTACCACCTCCAGAAAGTAGGACACATACAAGTACTTGATAATATTTGTTGAATGAGTGAACCGAGGTGATGGCTGCAGGCTCCCCTGGAGCCAATGCCCCATCCTGCTCCCCACCCCCTCCCAGCCATAGCTGCAAGGGTGGGAGATGAGTAGTCACTTACTGGCTAGGGGACGGGCTCCGGAGGTAGCGGGCCTGCACTGCCCTCACGTTGGCTTCATCCTCCTCACTTGGGACTACCTGCTCCTCCTCTGGGTCCTCACTGGTCGCCATGACAACTTGCCAACCTCTGAAAGTTTGGCAAGAAAAAGGCAGTTAGGGAATTAGGTTCCAGAGGTTTTGTCGGGGTGAGGAGGGGGTGTCAGTGATGTCACCTCAGTAGAACTAGGAGTAGGAAGGTCCCGGTGGGCAAAGAACTGGCAAGGAAAACCCAGTCATACCTGGCCCAGCCACTGTTACCAGGACACCCAGAAGTGCACGCTGCCATATTAAGAGTCCACCTTAAAGTGACAATATTTAAGTGCCAGTGTGGCTCTTTCCACAGATGCCAGCAAGGGAGCAGGCAGAGGAGCCAGCGGTTACCTAAACTCAGCTCAAGAAGTTGAAGAACAATGGCTTTCCTGGACCAGCAAGATCTATCAGTTGAAATGATAGGGTGTGCATATACACCCCCTCACCTACGCCCGTGTGCACCCCTTTGTCTCTGCTGGGGAAGGTGCAGCTGGCCTTCAGTGGCTATAACCAAGGCCACAGGAGGCAGGGCCTTTGGCTCAGACATCACCCTGGAGCCTAATAAGGGACATGAAATCTCCCAGCAGTTGGTCCCAGACATCATGGCTGGGCCCTGACACTCAGGGCAAAGCTGCTACCCCTTGGATTGTAAGTCCCAGGCACACCAGGACTGAGGGGAGAAGCACACTCACCTCTACCCTGCCTGGACGTTCCACACCAAGGGCTGAGAGACCCAGATGAAATGACCGACGCTCCGGCCAGTGAGACAGGAACCAACCACCTCCTCTCTTCGGGGCTTCTTCTCCTAGGGGCAGGACAGCTGTTAGACAGGAAACCTTAGCCACCCTCTAAATTTAGCCTCTGGCCCCATAGGCTGGCAGATCTCTGGGAGAAAGGAATGCAGGCTCCAGACCCAGGCCCCAAAGCAGTCCTCACTTAACTCTTTCCCTCCTGGTTGATTCTCCAGACACTGACATTTAGCAGCAGAATTGGAAGACGTTCATGCTTGGTAGATGGAGACTCTAAAGAACGGCTTTTCTCTGGCTCTCTCTGGGTAGATGGAGACTCTAAAGAACGGCTTTTCTCTGGTCTCTCTCTCTTGGTAGATGGAGACTCTAAAGAACGGCTTTCTCTGACTCTCTCTGGGTAGATGGAGACTCTAAAGTACGGCTTTCTCTGGCTCTCTCTTGGTAGATGGAGAATCTAAAGAACGGCTTTTCTCTGACTCTCTCTTGGTAGATGGAGACTCTAAAAGAACAGCTTTTCTCTGGCTCTCCTGGTAGATGGGAGACTCTAAAAGAACAGCTTTTCTCTGACTCTCTCTGGGTAGATGGAGAACTTCTAAAGAACGGCTTTTCTCTGGCTCTCTCTTGGTAGATGGAGACTCTAAAGAACGGCTTTTCTCTGACTCTCTGGGGTAGATGGGAGACTCTAAAGTACGGCTTTCTCTGGCTCTCTCTTGGTGAGTGGAGAATCTAAAGAACGGCTTTTCTGACTCTCTCTTGGTAGTGGAGACTCTAAAAAGAACAGCTTTCTCTGGCTCTCCTGGTAGATGGAGACTCTAAAAAGAACAGCTTCTCTGGCTCTCCTGGTAGATGGAGACTCTAAAAGAACGGCTTCTCTCTGACTCTCTCTGGGTAAATGGAGACTCTAAAGAACGGCTTTTCTCTGACTCTCTCTGGGTAGATGGAGACTCTAAAAGAACGGCTTTTCTCTGGCTCTCTCTTGGTAGATGGAGAATCTAAAGAACGGCTTTTCTCTGACTCTCTCTTGGTAAATGGAGACTCTAAAAGAACGGCTTTTCTCTGACTCTCTCTTGGTAAATGGAGACTAAAAGAACGGCTTTTCTCTGGCTCTCCTGGTAGATGGGAGACTCTAAAGAACGGCTTTTCTCTGACTCTCTCTGGGTAGATGGAGACTCTAAAAGAACGGCTTTTCTCTGACCTCTCTGGGTAGTGGAGACTCTAAAAGAACGGCTTTTCTCTGGCTCTTGCCTGGGGCTGCCTATTCAAAGCTCTTCCAGAAGAGAGTCAAAATCCAAGGGTCTAGAAGAATAAATGAACTTACCACAGCCCTACATCATCTAGAGAGGCCTAAAACAAGTCCAGATATAAAGAATGGAAAGGGCCCTCAACAGACAGATATTGGGAGAGCACTGTGGTGCAATTAAACATTCTTTTTTTTTTTTTTTTTAAAGACAAGGTCTCACTCTGTCTCCCTGGTGAGGGTGCAGTGGTGCCATCACAGCTCACTACAGCCTCAACCTCTCGGGGTCAGGGTATCCTCCCACCTCAGATTCCTGAGTACCTGGGAGTACAGGCACATGGCACCACACCCAGATAATTTTTCAATTTTTTGTAGGGATGGGGTCTCGTTATATTGCCCAAGCTGGTCTCAAACTTGGGCTAAAGTGATCCATCCACCTGAGCCTCTCAAAGTGCTGGGATGGTTTACAGTTGTGAGCCACTGTGCCCTGCCTGCATTTCTTTTAACAGACATGTCTCTGGATGGTCAACTGGGCAGTTATGCTTGCCCTCCATGTTCCCTCCCTCTACTCACACCCCCAAGGTGATGATGGATTGGCAACCCTGGGTGACATAAGAATTCCGTGAGCCTCATAAATGTCAAAGAAGCTACCTTACCCCACTACACCCTCTACCACCACTGTGATCAAAGCAAAGCCGAATAGCCCACACCTCTCATCCCACACATACTATAATTACCCTTTCATCCATTTATCCAGCCGTCTATTTGCCCACTTACAAATATTCATTGATTACCTACTATCTATGGCACTGTACTTGACCAAAGTTGGTAAGACACACAGATTAAAGTTGTCTTCTTCCTAGCTATGTGGAACAATGCCTGGTATATCGTATCAGTAGAAATGGCTGAATGAATGAGCTCACTGTTTATTAGGAGAAATGAGACACAGACCAAAAATAATTCAAGCGTAAGAGAGAACGTAGTTAGTGTCCTAAAAGAGAGCCAGAGTGCTGTGTGAGTTCAAAGGCGGAGAGAGCCCTTCTGACTGAAGAAATCAGGAAAGACTTCAGAGAAGCAGTGGTGATATATGGGCTGGTTTCTAAAGGACAAGTAAGGTTCTAAGAGCAGATATAGTAGGGGAAGGGAATTACCGAGGGGATGGCAACGACAGTGTTTTGGAAGTAGGAAAGTATGAGTTCTGGGTGTGAAAAGATGTCTAACTTGGTCACAGCATAAGTTACATATTCGGGAAGGCAGACTGTGTTTGAGAACAAATGCTAGAATACCTTAAAAGCCAATTTATTAGGTTCTACAGAATCAGTGATAGGACCCGAGCAGACAGGTAATATCGTCAGGGCTGTGTGTCAGGAAGACTAATTTGAGAAAGATATTATAAAGTGCTGGGGCTGAACAATTATTAACTATAATAAGAGAATTTAACAAGGTGCCTGAGTGAAATGCAATAAACAGAAAACAACAAATTTTGTATGACAACCAAACTGAACAGCCAAAAGGATTGATAAAAAGTAATCCATGTAGGATATTATGAATTCATAACACAAAAAAATGCTAGAGGAAATATTTGCAATGCTTATCACATCCAAAATTTCCTTTCCCTAATATACAAAGAGCTGCTAGAAATCAACAACTCAATAGAAATAAGGCCAAATGGCCAGATCAACAACTCTATAAAAATATGGCCAAATGGCCAGACCAACAACTCAATAGAAATATGGTCAAATGGCCAGATCAACAACTCAATAGAAACATGGCCAAATGGCCAGATGTGGTGGCTTATGCCTGTAATCGCAGCACTTTGGGAGGCTGAGGCAGGATTGCTTGAGCCCAGGTATTCAAGACCAGCCTGGTCAACATAGCAAGACTCTATCTCTATATTTTTTAAAATTTACTTTAAAAAAGAAATATGGGCAAATGAGCTACCTAGTCTCAGAAAAGAAAAAAATACATATATGACGCACAACTATATAAAAAGATTTTCAATTTCACTAACAATTTTTAAAAGTAAATTATACATACATGGGATATCACGTTCACTTAGATTGGCAAGGAGCAGAAAGTTTGATAACTGTTATGAATATTTGGTAACTGTGTTAGTGAGCGTGTGGGGAAATAGGCATCCTATGTGCTGTTAACAGGAGTGTAGGTTGTAAAATTCTCATGGTAGTTTAGCAATATCTATAAAAATTACAAATGTGCATAACCTTTCACTGAGTCATTTCACAAATTTTACTTTTAAGAACTTATCTTACATGTATAATCACAACATGTGTGAAATGTCATACACATAATAGATATTGGTTGCAGTCTTTTCATAATTGTGAAAATTAGGAAAAAAATCTTAAAAGTAGTTTGATTAAATAAATCATGTCACTCATATATCGTGAAATATCATCCCCAGTTTTAAACAGACGATGCTGGTAGTGCTATACATACTGTTACAGAAAGCTTTCTAAGGCCTTTCATTAAATGAAAAATGAAAAAAATCATTGCAGAACAGTGTATATAGTACACTATCATTTCTGCATATTCTATCACATATCTAGAATATCTGTGGAAGAAACCAGCAACAGTGGCTGCTCTTGGAGAATTATGGTCCCACAGAATTGACCATTCTTTCAGTAGGGTGGCCATCATCCCAATTTGCTTGGGACTGAGGGGATTCCTTTAAGTTTGAAAACCAGGACAGTCCTAGGAAAACTGAGATGAGTTGGTCACACGTCCCCAAGATGATCTTCTTTCACTTATGAATTCACTACTCTCCCCAATCAGAATAGAAACTCTGAGGGCAGAGACTTCCTGTTTTCTTCGTGACTATCTCTACCGCACTGTGGGGGTGGGGGTTACAGAAGAGGAGAGAAGTAGAGAAACAGACCACATTGTGTCTTGAAGTGTTTCAGCAAATATGGGCAACACCTTTCTTTTGCTAGCTTGGAACCCTACCTCTGAGAGCATTTCTCTTTTTATTATGTATTTCCTGTCAGTTATAGGAGAGGCCCACACCTTTGTGAGCAGTCTAGGACTTTGTACACCTGCAAGGTAGGGAGAAGGCAGGGAAGGTGGCTGGTTTAAGAGGAACTAGAGGGACATAAGGAAGACTGCTCTTGGGACCTTTGGAGTAGGTGACGCAGGAGCCCAGCCCCGCAAGTGAGCTCACCTACCAATCCAGCTGAGGGACGGAGCCCGTGAGCCAGGCTAAGCAGAGGTGTGTGGGAAGAGGGAAAACTGCAGGGACCTCCGGCTGGACTATGCCAGAGGCTGCTGTAGCTTTAACCAGACAACTCACACCTGTCTGGTGGCTGCCAGTGACAAGTTTGGTTTAGGACAGAGAAGAAGCAAGACCATGGTGGGGGAAGATGTGGCCTGTGCTGTGGGTGCTCTGTGCAGGTGAGTGCCTCCTTTTCTGTCCAACGCCTGGGAGTGGGTGAGACATGAGGACCTAGGGCTGAAGGAGAGGCTCTCCCAGAGCCTTCCCAGGAAGGGTCTCCAGCAACACAGCTGTGTCCCTGCTGGGCAGAATTACACATTCTCTTATTCAGGCAGCAGTTTCCAGGCCAGTGCCCAGAATCAGAATAGTTTTTATTTGCGTATTAGTAAATAACATTCTAGTCCATTGTTGAAATGAAGAATTGAAAGTACTCTCAAGACCGTATTTTCTTATCCCAAATGAGATTATAGGATCAGACACAGAGTTTGACAATGGGGACAAAGTATTTGAAGTGAGGGTTGTCCTAGAAATCCAGGGTGTGTAGATCTAGATACATTCACTATCTTGTATATTAACGTTTATGTTAAAAATGGAGAAAGAGACAATGGGAAGAGTGTTAAAGTCTATATCACATATAGGGAAACTGAGGCAGAAGAGGCAATGCAACTTATCCAGTATCATTCACAGAACAAGAGAAGACTCAAACCCTAAAAACAAACAAACTAGAAAGGTCTTTTCCAAAGGCTAACGCTCCTTGTCCCTTCTGGGCCCCTGGTCATTGAAAACTCTGGGACTCTGGTCATTTCCCTCTGGGAGTGAAAGCTCCCAGAATAAAATCAGACATTCCTGAGTATATGGTTGGATCCAAATCAAGTACTTAATAGCACAGTGTTGTGTGGGAACCTATGGAATGTCTAGGGTTAGAATGGAAGTCTTGGCATTAAGGCACCAACTGTTTTGCTGGGCATCGGAAGGAAGTAGAATGGAGAGAGGGAAGTTGAGAGATGCAGGGTCTGGGAAAGTTTAGGAATATCTTTGGTTTGCTGTATTTGGCCATCACCTGGCAATTCAAATGCTGTTGAGGGCTTCCCGGATCCAGCAGGGATGGGGATGAGGTGAAGAACCATACCAGGAAACTCAGGAGTCCCAAGCCTGGGGAAGTGGAACCCAGGAGACTGGTTTAGAGCTCACTTTTCAGCATACACAGGAAAGCCCAGGGCCACATGGCCTACAGCTCATAGAGGTTCTCCCAGGCCCCAGACTCGCTCATCTCTCAACACCCGGCCTGGGCTCTCGAGGGAAGGGCAGCCTGCTCCTGGGGAAGAGCTGGATCACACAGTGTGGAGAAAGGTCTGGGTAGGATCATTAGCTGAGGCTGGCTCAAGCTCTGCCGGGGATCTATCTGACTGAAGACAGAAGGCCCCTTGTCATCCACCGAGATGGACTGCTTGGCTCGTTCCTTTATCCAAACAACTCTTTACTGAGCACATAGTTTGTGCAGGTGCCATAAAGGGAGGAGTCTGGAGTGATTAGTCATAAGTGAGCCTAACTCAGCCATCAGATCCAGATGGGGAGGATGCTTCAGGGCCTGAAGGAGGGAGGCTGAAGGAAACATCCATCCTCTCCTGGCTGGGCCAGTGATTCTCCCATCGTCCCCTAGTAAGCCAGAGCCTCCTCCATGCCTGCACCGCCCAACCCCCAACACATACCCCACGCTTATAATCTGGCTGCAATGAATAAAAAGAAGAAATTTTGGCTTAGAAAAAGGATCTTAAAACAAAACACTCACCCAGCTTGGAAGGAAAAATGGCCTTAACTCTGAATTGCCTGGAGCAGGACATTTTGCTTCTTGCTGTGAGAAGGCGAGTGACCCCTGGGGACCTCACCCAGCAGAACCAATTCTTGGGCATGTTTTCAGACACACTGATGAAGTGTCTTCTACCTCCGTCCCATCCCTCCTACCACAGCCTGCCCAGCCTAGAAGCATGTGGCCACGACATTTTCTTCCTCCATATCTTACATTAAGAGGAAGGAGGGGCCAGAGCAATGGGGCAGGAGAAGCCAGGCTTGGTGGTCAGCTTGAGGCATATAGACAGAGTTTGCCAAATAGTGAAATAGCCATTGCCACTGCAGGTGAGCAAGGAAGACCCTCAAAGATCGAACAAAAGCAACAAGGCAGCCCTCCCCACCATGCCTCATTAGAGGACACCACCTCCTCCTTTGCCCAGGTAAGGGAGACCCAGGTAGGAGCAGGGCCATTAGGAAGGCTTCCTGGAGGAGGTGGAGCTTGAGTTGGGTTCCAGAGGACCTACTGGGCTTTTCTCTTCTTTTCTTCCCATCTGACCTTTCCCAGGAATAGATTCTGCTAAGATCTGGGGCAGGCAAGCACTGCTCTGATGAATGGGCCCCAGGACTCAGGTGGCGTTTGGGGGAAGCAGAAGTATTACATAAGGTCCTACGCAGGGAACACAAACATAAGGCGGTGCACTAGGGAGTTTAAAAGCAATCCAAACCTACTAGGGGGCCGGGCAAGGTGGCTCACGCCTCCCAGCACTTTGGGAGGCTGAGGTGGGCGGATCACAAGGTCAAGAGATCAAAACGACCATCCCGGCCAAGATAGTGAAACTCCATGTCTACTAAAAATACAAAAATTAGCTGGGTGTGGTGGCACATACTTGTAATCCCAGCTACTTGGGAGGCTGGGGCGGGAGAATTGCTTGAGCCCGAGAGGCAGAGGTTGTAGTGAGCCAAGATTGTGCCACTGCACTCCAGCCGGGGCAACAGAGCAAGCCTCCGACTCAAGAAAAAAAAAATACCTACTAAAAGTTGATCTGCTTTTTATGATCATCATATGCTGACAATTCTAAACAGAGTCAATAACAAAACACACCTCCATGCTTGGGAGATACTCCCACCCCCTCCCTCCTTGCGCTTCACTCCCATTCCAAGGGATCAAAGGGGGCTGACCCCAGTGCCTCTTAACTGACTGTGGTGTGGGCCAATGACTTCACCTTGCTAAAGTCTTCTTGCACAGGCTTCTAGTCTGTGAAATTGAGAGGGGGTAAAATTCACATTGTGCCCCAACAGAGCTATCATGAGTTTACACATATAAAAATCTTAGACCGGTACCTGACACATAATGAGCACTCAATAAATGCCAGTTATGACTGTAGTTATTATTATTAGTGTGGGAAAATGTAAGTTACAGAAAATTAGTAGACTTTGGTGACCAATTATCTGAGAGCCCTGAGAAGGCAGACAGGTGCCAAGAAAGGGAGTCGGAGGTCTCTGCGGACAAACCCTAAATTATCACCAAAAAAGCCACCATGTGCTGCCCCCTCCACAAGGCTGTTAGAGAAAATGCTCCAATTTCAAGGTGCTTCCATTCCAGGAATTTTTTTGAGCCACCAGACTCTATGAAAGATCTGATGTGCTGCAATGTACCGCTGCATGAAAAGGGATCCTAAAGAGGACAGCTCCAGGAGAAAAAAGTCACTGAGCAGCTCTGCTCAGAGTCAGTGAAACCTTTGAAGACCCAGTCACACACATACACACACACACACACACACACACAGACACACACACACACACACACACACTCTCTCTCTCTCTCTTACACACCCCACCTTCCTAGAATGAGAAGAAACTTTTTCTAAGTTAAATGAGAAAACCTCAGGAGAACTTTCACCTGGGAAAGGTGTAAAAGTTTTTTCCCCCAGGAAAAATATTCTTTTTCTCCCCCCATATAAAAAAGTTTCAGAAAACCCACAGTGCTTGATCCATGAAGGGATCTTGAAGGGGAACCAAGTTTTCAAGTTGCTGACTTTTTGAGGCTGATTGTGCCTAAATGAATCCTTCCCTGGCATCTTTGTTAGAGGCACAATCCCAGCAGGAAGATTTTCCCTAAATGTGGTGCCGTCCACTTGTCTGCTCTGAAGTGGCATGTTCCTGTTGATTGCACAGGTGTGGGTTTCTCCCTGGGGTCTGCCCTATCGCAACGGCCATCTGTCACGTGTCTAAGCTCTGTGCTTGCCTGGCCTAAGATATGTGGTTTAAGGGGCTCAGTCTCAGATGTGCACTCCTGATGAGACTCCGGACCTCAAGAGGGTAGTATTTGGGCCAGAGCCGGGGTGGTGTCAGCCTGCAAAGGCAACTGCAAGATGAGTGGCCTGCCCACCGTCTGCTCTGTGGCCCTGGATCCTGTTGCCATTCCAATCCCTAAATCCTGGCTCCCAGCTGGGGCCTGGGCACCACCTGCTGGCACCTGAGCACAAGTCAGAAGCCGGTGCTTGTAGGAAGAGCTCATGTACCTGGAACGAATCACATTGCCTGCCTGTCAGAGAGGCAGTCGGGGTTAAAATGTCCTATGCTAGTCTCAGTCCCAGCCTCAACACAGAAAGGATGTAATGAATGGCCAGTCTAAGAAGGGCATGCGTTCAAAAGAGGAAGATTGATAGTTTAGGCCCGTGGCTCTCAACCCTGGTTGCCCCTCAGAGTCAGCTGGGGAGTGAAAATACAGATGCACAGTCTCCCCCATACCTTCCGAGTCAGAATCCAGAGGGCAGGATCTGGGTTTCTCTCTGGTTTTTGAAAAGTTACTGAGGTGATTCTGATGTGCAGTCTAGGTGTAGACACAAATTGGAGCTTGAGGAAAATTCGTTTTAATGAACAGTTGCCTCCAATACACTGCATGTGACTTTCAGCTCAGTTTAGCATGGTCTGGCTGCTTCTCTGGGTTACTGTCCAATTCCCTCAGTTTAGGGGGCTCAATTGCATGCATTCTCCCACTTTAGTGTGTACACAAGTCATCTGGGGATCTTGTTAAAATGCAGACGATTCAGTAGGTCCAGGGTAGGACCTGAGATTCTGCGTTTCTAATGAGCTCGCCGGGGATGATACACCTGGTCCAGGGACCACAGTCTGAGAAGCAAGGCCCTAGGGAAGAATTGGTTCATGGGCACAGGTGTGATCCTCATCTTGCCTTTGCCCACCAGAGTTCCCTCTCGGGGCTTTTTGGTAACACAACCATGCTGCCTGTTGTGATGCTGGTCACCAGGAAGCCTGGGGAAACTGTGTCTGGCCCAGGATCTACTTGTACTCCTGGCAGTGTTTGACCCGGCTAATCTCGCCCTCCTTCCCAAAACACTCTGTTCTGTTGGTTCCCATGATTCTTCCTCTCCTTGTTCTTCTCCTACATCTCTGACGTTGATTTTTTCATGTCTCCTTAGCAGCCTCATTCTCCTCTGCCCTGCCATGAAATGTCAGACTCCCTCACTCTCAATCCTAGGCTCTCCTGTTGTCACTCTACACATCCACCTCCGAAGCTTGAGTTGCTGCCCATTCCCAGCTGACTCATACATTTCTGTCTTCAAACCCAACCTCTCTCTTGAGCTATTATCTCACAAGTCCAACAGCCCACATGACTTCTCAACCTAGATTTGCAGAACACCTCAAACTCACACACTGAACACAAAACTCATGATCTTTGTCCCTAAACCTGGTTCTTTCCCAGTGAGCTCTCTCTCTCAATAAATGACAACCTGTCCATTCAGGAATGAAAGCCAGAAACCTAACAGACATCTGTTGTATTTTCTGTTGCTGTGTAATAAACCACTCCAACATTTAGTGACTTAAAACAATAATCATCATTTATGTTGCTCTTAAATTAGCAATTTGGATGGTGCTTGGCAAGGACAGCTTGTCTTTGCTTTATGCAGTGTCAGCTGCGGTGGCTCAGCCAGCACTGGAAGACCCACTTCCGAGATGGTGCAGTCACTGGCTAACAAGCTGGCATGCAGTGTGGTTCCCCCTCTCCACGGGCCTCTCCACAGACAGGCTTGGGCCTTTTCATAGCATGATGGCTGGATTTCAAGAGCAAACATCTAAAGAGACAAGAAGTGAAAGCTGCTGGTTTCTTAAGGCAAAGGCCCAGAAACTGACCCATCATCACTTCCGTCATATTCTGTAGGGAAGCAGTCACAGAACCCAGCTCAAGGGAGAGAATAAGAACACCTTTTAATGAGAACAGTTTAAAGAATTTGGGGACCATATTTTAAAACTGCCACATCACCCTTGATCTCTTTGTCCCCAGTTACAAATTCAGATCATTGTTTTACATGATGATTTTAGCTTCCAGTATCTCTTCAACCTGCCTGGTTTTCTCTGTTTCTTTTGCCACCTCAGGCTCTGCGTCACCTCTTGTAAGCTACTGCCACAGCTGCCTCCCTTCCCTCCTGAGCCTGTCTGCCCTTCTAACTGCTCTCTACCCTGGAGCCAGAATGATCTTTTAAAATAAAATCATGACCACGTCACTACCTCTGCTTAAAGCCCTTCCATAACTTCCCATGACTATTAGGATAAAGACTCAAATCGTCTTCATGGCCTATAAGGGTGAGACCCAGCCCACATTTCTGGCTGCCCTGGCCTCGTATGGTGTGATTTGAGTTGCTTGTAGGAGGGCCTTGGTGGGGCAGGCAACCTGGCTGAAAAGAGAACAGATAGCAGGATTTGTCCTCACTACCTGGATGGGACAAGGACGCTATTTTTACTTGTCCTGTATTAGGCAAGTTTATTTAGATTGGTAGTGGAAGGCTAAAGGATACCATATGGGGAATCACACCCCCCCCAAGAAACCCCCCAGTGCCATAGCTACACACCGGCTTGCGTTAGTTTCTGGAACATGCCTTGCCTTCCGCCACCCCCTGACCGCTGCACGCTGCCCTTCTCTCACACCGTTTCTCCTGTTTTCTCATGGTTCACTCCTGCTTATCCTTCAATCTCAGCTCAAAAGGCCCTTCCTCAGGGCGTCCTCTCTGCTATATCCTCTCATCAAATGCATGACACTTGTTACTATGATGGTTTTACATTTGTTTCTATGATTATTTATTACCATCTGACTTCCCTGGAACAGTGAAAGCTGTGAGAGCAGGAACTGCGTCTGTCCTGCCCCTGGTTGTATCCCCAGAGTCTGGCATAGTGCCCAGGACACAGGTGCCCAGCAGCCATTTGCTGGATAGGTGTTGATGAATGAGTGCCGACCCTTCTGACCCTCCCCCCTGCAGCAGGCTGCCTGGCTTCACCATCTCCTATCCTTTCCTACTTTTCTTGCTCCTCTAGGCTGCCCCCTGCTTCTCTCCAAGCTCCTCATTCCTAATCTCATTTGCTTCTCTCAAAATGAGCCTGCCTCACATTCCTTTCTTGGGTTTCCACGGATAAAAGGCGCTAGCTAGTTAGGGAGATGGGTTAATCGCAGGTTAAAGTGACTTAGAGAAAGTCGCTTAGTGTGTCTTCCCTGTGTCTCAGACATCACCTGCATTTTAGCAGGAGCTTCTGTGCCTTCTGTCAATGGTGGAAGTTTCAGTATCGCAACAGTTGGTGGAAGACATAGTGGGCTTGGGGGAAGTACAATGTCCCTCAAGCCACCCCAGGTCCTGCCCTCCATCGTCTTCTCTCTGCCTGCTCTGTGGGCTTGTCTCTGTTCCCAGATCATCCTGTCCCCCTCTCTGCCTGGGGCACCAACCATCAAGCTTGGAACCTGTCTCGTTCCTGGGGTGTTTCCCTCTCTTCTGCTACCCAGTGACCTTTGGGCTGCTTCTTCATTTTCTGCCCTGATGAGTCAGGGATGCCATAAATACTGGGCATGGGCGGAACATGGTGAGAGACAGACGCTTCCCTTTAGGGCCGTCACAAAGTTCACTGGGAGAGGAGCATAAAGTGTATATCCATTGGCTAGAGCTCACGCCCTGCACCTGCCCACTGACATATCTCCATCTGCACTGGGGAACAGGTGACACTTGTTGTGAGCAAAGCTGTCCTTCCACCTGTGCCCTGGCCCTTCCCCTCCTCTTGGGCTCCCTCCCAGGCTAAGGTCTTGCTCCATCTGGTGTCTCCTGCACTTTTAGTCTCTTCCTTCCTGGGAGCACCTTCCCCATAGCCTACAAGCCCACGTCTCTCTCTCCATCTTCAATCCCAGTGGGACTAAAGAGATCTGCTCAGGATCCTCTGTGCCGCTCTGGTCTCGGCTTTCTCCTCTTCCGGTGTTAGGCGGGCTCCTGACAAAACAGGCTGCCGTCACTGTCTCTACTTCTTCACCTCCTAGTTGGTTTTATTGTTACAAGATGACTGTGTGTTTGTAGCAGAGCATTGGGAAATAAAAGTACACATAGAAGAAACCTCAGATTGCCCCACGATCTCAGAATCCACAGATAACTGTTATTAATACTGTATTTTGGTATAGTTTCTTCTAGAAATATTCTGTGTGTGTGAGAGAGATTGTGTGGGATTGGGACACTATTGTATGTACAGTTTTGCATCCTGCTTTATTCCTTTTTTTTTTTTTTTTTTGAGATGGAGTCTCGCTCTGTCACCCACGCTAGAGTGCAGTGGCATGACCTTAGTTCACTGCAACTTCCGCCACCTGGGTTTAAGCAATTCTCCTGCCTGAGCTTCCCAAGCAGCTTGGATTACAGGTACCCATCACCACGCCTGGCTCATTTTTGTATTTTTGGTAGAGACAGGGTTTCACCATGTTGGTCAGGCTGGTCTTGAACTCCTGACTTCAAGTGATCCATCTGCCTCAGCCTCCCAAACTGCTGGGATTACAGGCGTGAGCCACCATGCCCGGCCTTTATTCCCTTATATACGCAGTCCAACACAGTGAATTGAATCCCTCGGGAGCTATGTCAAGTTCTACCTCCTCAATAAAGCCTTTCCATTAAATCTCTTTTCCTGGTTTTAACTCAGTCCCTCCCCCTCTCCCGCTACACACCTCACTCCCTTAACACTTGCACTTTAACACTTAATTAGGCTCTATTAGGATGCTGGCTGACAGCAACCTCTAACTGCTTCCTGAGCAGGGATTGTGCCACAGATCACTCAATTAGCAAGTTCTCATTAGGACCCAGCTCCGTGCAGACACCTTGCAGGTAGAGCTGACGCGTGGTGGATATAAGAGAAGTGTGAGACTCAGACTCTGCTCCAAGGAGCCTGCCATCTGTTGAGGGAAGGGGCCTGATCCACAGCCCATATCAACACGAGAACTACATGTGCCTGGGATGCATCTGCCTGAAGTGGCTTGGGAAAGCCAGTCAGCAGGAAGGGCTGGGGTGGTCCTGGTGGGCTTCCAAGATGAGGTATGAACACACCTCTGATCATTCTTCCAGTGCCTTGCACTAAACTAGGACATTGGGAGAATTTTATTGGATTGAGCTGAATTTGTAGATGCCTAAAAAATTATGTTGAATGAACAGTTAAACATTTAATGAGTCCTAAACTACCTCCCTCCCCGCCTCTCTGTCCCTCCTCTCTCAGCTGCCAGTTTGAGAGCTTGCAGGGGCTGTCCCCCACCACCGCCTGTAGAGGAAGGACAAACCAACCTGCGTGTGTGAACTGCCTTCTTCTCCCTAGAGACCAGCACTTTCTCAACATCAGAGCATGATGCGTGGTCCTGGGGCAGGCTGGGTCCCTTCTGGCCTCCAGAATCTCCTCCCTAAGAACATGGTTTCTCTGAGCAAATGGATTTTCCTAAGTGGAGAAATTGCTGCCAGTTTCCCAAGGGCTCACATAATGTGCTATGTATGCCTCAAGCAGCTGTTTCCATCAAGCATTTCATTATCTTCCAGTGTATTACTTTCCATTTAGTTCTCAAGAGACAGTTTATTATCTTCTTAATAAACCTTAATTTTTCACAAGCAATCTTCGAGACCTCAAGCTGGCTCTCCATACCGACCTCCTTAGGGAAGAGAAATGACCTCTCTCATTTCCAGCTGGGGTATCTTGCAGACTCCGCTTCCCATCTCTGGGGCTCCTTTGGTCTTTTATTTTATTTTTGGTCAGTTTCTAGCAATTCATGAAATAGGTTCTTCCACCAAGTTTCTCTGGTTTTAAATCCTACCCATCCTATAAGCTTAAATTCTCTATAACTCATTCATTTGCTGTCAAAAAGCACATATTTGAGACTTTTTATGTGTTAGGCGCTTTGCTGAGCTCTGGGGATACGAAGATGAAGAAAACAGCACAGCAGAGGAGAAAGACATGACAACCTAGATTGCATGTAGAGTCCTTTATGTGCCAGGGTAAAGGATATGCACTTTCTATGAAGTCATTCAACCCTCTTACAGCCCGGAGTTAGATAATATGATGAGGCTTATTTTATAGTTGAGGAAACTGAAGCCCAGAGAAATTAATTCAGTTGCCTAAGGTTACACAGTCAGGAAAAGCAAGAAAGAGATGCCAGCCCAGATAGTTTGGCTTCAACATTCAATTCCACGCTGCTGTATTGTGTAACAAGGTTTTACGAGAGAGAAGTACTAGTTGGCAGGTAGCCATGGGTAGTAGGTGATGCAAAGCACCGAATTATCAATTCTTCTTGGGAAACTTGGGACATCTTTAGGGCAATGCATGTGTTACCATGCAAGAGATTGTTCTGATGCCTTCCTTGCAGGTAAAAGTGCTTGCACTTCCGGCCAGGCGCGGTGGCTCACGCCTGTAATCCCAGCACTTTGGGAGGCCGAGGCGGGCGGATCACGAGGTCAAGAGATTGAGACCATCCTGGCCAACACGGCGAAACCCTGTCTCTACTAAAAATACAAAAAAATTAGCCGGGTGTGGTGGCACGCGCCTGTGGTCCCAGCTACTCGGGAGGCTGAGGCGGAAGCGGAGAATCGCTTGAACCCGGGAGGCGGAGGTTGCAGTGAGCCGAGATAGCGCCACTACACTCCAGCCTGGTGACAGAGCAAGACTCCGTCTCAAAAAAAAAAAGTGCTTGCAGTTCCAACTTGTGTACCCCTGGAAGTTAACACATCGATACATTATTAGTTAGTAGCACCTTACAGTAAATCAGCTTCTCCGATGGATGCTTTTCTTGAGCATCAGAAGAGCTCAGCCTTGAAAAGGAGAGTAGGGGAAAGGGGATGGAAGAAAGAAAATGTGTAGAGCATAAGGGGCACAGGCCAAAGGGAGCGACTGGATGGGAGAGCCACAACTACTGGGAGGAGGGTGGGCTCTGGGCGGCTGGAGACGTGATACCACATGCCGACCTATACAAGGAAGTAGGAAGGGAGGTAGCTGGAGACTTAGAAATGAGCTTCTCAACTTTTTTATCCCAGCTTAGATGTCCTACCTGGTGCTTTGGTCTCATTAAGTGAGTAGCAATGCAAAGACCCCCAGAAGAGAAAATGAGGGATGCAGCACTCATAAACAGAAAGCCTGTGGAAAGAAGCAAAAGAAACTGGATTTCTCCCAGATGGAGGTGAAGAGGCTGGTGATTACAAACATCAGAAGCCTCTAAACATACAATGGGGGAATTACTAAAAGTCCAACCAGATGTCTTCATTGCCAGTAATGTCAGAACAAGAGGATATTGACTGAATGGTTGGAAAAGATGTAGACTAGCTATGAAGGATACCCAAGATGGCTGTTGGCATACAGTTCTTAAACACGGGATAACTTATCTCAAATTATGGAAAATGTAACTGTGCCTCAGGGCACAGGATGAGCTTTTTAAGATCCTTCTCAGGTTTACAAATAACAGTGAAAGAGTGCTCCACATTTGTGCAAGGATTTTTTCTTTATGAGCTCTTTCTTATTCATTCATTTCTATTTCTTCCTACATAAATGGATTTTAACTTGCTGTTATAATGATCTCTAAAATTGATCTATTCTTTAGTTAGAATCATTAGAAATTACTCTTCTTTTTTACAACTCACCCATGGTGATGGTTAGTGCTGCCTCATGATTAACTTCTACCAAGGATGCACCTCCCCCAACAGACTGTGGGATAAGGAAGCCGAAGTGGCTCAATATGAAAAATATATGTGATGGTAACTATCATTTATTGAACACTGATTATGACTTAGGAACTATTCTAAACAACGTACCCATTTCATGTCACTTAACTCTCACACAACCCATTTTTCAAAGGAAAACTCTGTGGCACAGAGAGCTTAGGTAAACTTCTCATGGTTATCCATGTAGTAAATAAAGGAATCAGAGTTCCACCTGAGGCATTCTGGTTCCAGAGCCTGTGCATTTAAACTCTCTACCATGCTGCCTCCTGAAATGGCCATGGAGAAGCTGTGCAATACGGAGTGGTCCTTGCTCCAGGATAAAGTATCAGAGGGATGTTTCTGAACCAGAAGAAGGGGAGAGTTGGGAGAGAAAAAGAATAAGTCATAGGAGTGGCTGATGGGAGTGCATTGCCCTCCTGGGAAGGGGATGTTCAGAGAATCTCCATACAGCCAATTCAGCCATTCCATTGGGCAGAGGCTCCCCTCTCTCAAGGGTGTGAGGCTCCTGAGAACTGTGAGGTGGAAGCAAATAATGGGTGTTGTTTTTATGCAGTTGCGGGCCCTAGTTCTTTTCCTGCATAAAGGTCACATTGAGTTCTCTTCTATGAGGAAATACTGTATTTAGCATTCCTTTAAGAGGATCTAAGTGTATGTGTGAAGCTAGTCAATGTCCATTAACTTTGCCAGGATAAGAAGATGACTTTGTGGGTATCTATCTCATCTCCCTGAGTAGAGCAGGGGGCTGGTTTTATACACTAGGCACATATTAAGTACTTGTTGGTTGACTGAAGGAAGCAGAAGAGATTCTGTGACAAGATTGAGGGGTGTGATGTGGTCAAGGAACAAAATAGGAAATAGACTCTGTTGACAGCCAAGGAAAACACCATCCCCCCGTCCCTGCAGGCAAAAATTGCACTTTTCCCTGCCTGGCGGGCAGCAGCCCTGCACCCTCACTGGGGCTGCCTCTATCTGAGGGACTTGTCAGCTGCCCTGCCATTTGTTAGTTGTCATATCCAGATAGAGCAAAGGGTTTAACTTTCCGGAACCTCAATTATGCCACTAGTAAAATCGGGCTAATACAAATGTCTATCATTAAGGAGAGTATGAAAATAAATGAGAAAATATCTGTAAAATACCTACATAGTGCCTGTACCATTGAGATGTGATTAACATAACATGAGATTAACAGGAATTGAGAATGACTAACTCAATAGAGTGACTCATTTTTCATCATTGATGGTTGTCTTCACATCCCTTTAATCTTGAGTGAGCAGGTAATTAGACACTTCATTGTCTAAAGGAATGACTTAGTGGGTTGGTTCTCTTTGATTTGAGAGTTAGAATTGTTACTATCAGATGGAATGTGCTTGAGTGTGGGGGGCCAACAATTCCTGGGCCATTCAGGTTCTGCCAGCGGCAGAAGTCCCTTAATGCGTAGTCTATGGGTAGGGTGTTAGATAAGAACGGAATCAGTGCAAAGGTCATGGAGAGGTCTGAGAGTCATCACCCTGAGGATGGGACTCCAGGGAAATGCCCTGGCCCAGGCAAGGACCCAGAAGAGGTGAGGTAAAGATCAGTGGCAGTTGCCATGACTAAACCAGGCATATGAGGATTGATATCTAGACAGGTTGTCTGCTATAGCTGCGAGCTGGGCAGATGGCACTGGAGGGCTCCATTCAAGCAAATAACCTTCTGATGAAGGGTGATTTGTTAGTAATTATAACAAATGTGCTTTCTCTTTCTCTTTCTTTCTTTCTTTCCTTCCTTCCTTCTCTCTTTCTTTCTTCCTTCCTTCTTTCTCCCTTCCTTCCTTCCTTTCTTTTTTCTTTCTTCCTCTTTCTTTCTTTCTTTCTTCCTTCCTTCTTTCTTTCCTTTTTGAGATAAAGTCTTGTTCTGTTGCCCAGGCTGGAGCACAGTGGTGCGATCTCAGCTCAGTGCAGCTTCTGCCTCCTGGGTTCAAGTAATTCTCCTGCCTTAGCCTCCTGAGTAGTTGGGACTACAGGCATGCATCACCACACCCAGCTAATTTTTTGTATTTTTAGTAGAGGAAAGGTTTTACCATGTTGGCCAGGCTGGTCTTGAACTCCTGACCTCGGGTGATCCATCCACCTCAGCCTCCCAAAGTGCTGGGATTACAGGCATGAGCCACTGCGCCTAACCAGCAAATGTTTTCTGACAAATGAAGTTGGTGGAAAGACCACCAGTCACATGGAGGGTCATTTGATAAGTCTTGGCCACTTTGGAAGCACCTTCTGGAGTAGCATCAGTGACTCGGGAAGCCAGCATTTGAGCCAATTTTCCATGCAGAAAATATGCAAATGCCAAAGAGGAGAAACCTGGTTTTTGACGCCTTCCTGTCTCTCTCATTCCCAATATCCAATACTCCCTGACGGTATAGACTCGCCCCAGAAGCTCACATGGCCCTCACTGTACAGTGCCCATTCCAGGAGGGCAGCTGACTTTCACCTTAAGAAGTACTGCATACTGAAGCATGAACAACCTGAATGTTTCACTGTCCCCCAGGAGCGATTTGTATTTTTAAGAGAAGTGTGTTAATTCAGCTGGAATTTGACTGGAGAATGGAGTCTTCCCATCTTGGTGGGGGGCGGTCTTCAGCTGCACAGTTTCCTTCTTTATGCTGCAGTCTCATGATGGGAACACTCAGAAAGAACTTGCTCACCTCCTACCACCAAATCTACCAGCCTCCCTGCACCTTTAGCCACACCCTGTTACAGTGGATGGACAGCCCCAGGGTCTCTTCTAAGGCCTGTCCTCCCATAGCACCCTACTCCCAGCTCCATTTGCCCTATGAGGATATCATTTCTGCCCCATTCTGTCTTGGCTCATTCTCATTATCAACAAACAGTGTAAAAATATTTTTAAATCATCATACACATATTTTGGAAAACAGGGTGTCAACTCCTCTTGACCCTCCTTTAGCTACTACAGTCCCCTTGCTCTCTCCCCCTTTCCAGCAAACTCTGTCTGCCTCCTCTTGTCCCATCAGCTCTTGAACTCACTCCTTTCAGGCTCCATCCCCACCACTCCGCTGCATCCACTCATGGCAAAGTCACCCTCCATGTGGCCACATCCAATGACCATCTCTCTGCCCTCAGCTCCCTGGTTGAACATGTCAGCAGCATTTGAGTAGCTGACCTCCTTTGCTTTCAAGAAACACTTCTCCTGCTTGGACTCTGGGAAACACTTTTCTTGGTTCTCTTCCTATCTTCCTGGCCAGATTTTCCTCCTTCTCCCTTACTGATTCCTCCTAATTTCCTTCATCACTAAGTGCTGCAGTGCCTCAGGGTTCTGTCCCAGATGTCTTTCCTGTCTTCCTGCACTTCCTTAGTGCTCCTCAACATCCTCTGACCTTAAGTGATGGAAAGCCGGTCACTCCCAAAGTTGTATCTCCATTCTGCGTCTGCATAGCGCTCTAGACTCACATAACTGGCTTCTTGCCACCTCCACCAGGGTGACTAAGGAGCATCTCAAACTTTACAAGTCCTCAAACAAACTCTTAATCTGTCCCCCGAGACCTTCTCCTTCCTTAGCTGTTGTCATTTCAGTAAAGGATGATTCCATTCTTCCAGTTGCTCAGGCCAAATCCTTCTATCTATTCCTGACGCCTCTTTTCCTCTAACACGCTAAATCTAGCCTGCAATCAAATCTCATTGGCCCTACCTTCTAGATACATTGCAATTTGGACCACTTCCATCATCATCACCTGTGTCTAAGCCATGAGCCCTTATCTAGACCATCAAAGTCAACGCTTGCACGATTTCCCTGCTTCCATTCTTTTTTCCCACTCCACTCCTATCTGTTCACCCCACATCAACCAGAATGATCTTTTAAAAATGTACGTCAGGCCAGGCGTGGTGGCTCATGCCTGTAATCCCAGCCCTTTGGGAGGCCGAGGTTGGCAGATCACCTGAGGTCAGAAGTTCAAGACTAGCCTGGCCAACATGATGAAACCCCGTCTCTACTAAAAATACAAAATTAGCTGGGCATGCTGGTGCACACCTGTAAACCAAGCTACTTGGGAGGCTGAGGCAGGAAAATTGCTTGAACCTGGCAGGCAGAGTTTGCAATGAACCAAGATAGAGCCACTACACCCCAGCCTGGGCAACAGAGAAAGACTCTGTCTCAAAAAAAAAAAAAAAAGGTATGTCAAATATATTTCCTCTGCTTAAATCTCTCTAAAAGATTTTCACTTCATTCAGAGCAAAATACAAAATCCTAAATAAGGGCTATATTGCTCCAAGCAATCTGAGACCCCTCACTGTCCCACATCATCTCTCCTCCTCACTCACTCCCCCTCCTCTACACTGGCTTCCTTGCTGTTCCTTGCGGATGGACTAAGCTGACTCCTGCCTCCCTGCCTGACCCTTGCTGAGCCTCTGCCTGGAAAGTTCTCACCACTGGTATCCACATGACTCTCTGTGTCAAGTATCCATTCTGCATAACAAACAGCCCCAAAACTCAGTGTTTAAAACAGTAGCAATTTCTATTTTACTCTTGAGTCTTCAATTTGAGCAGGGATCTGCAGGGGGTAGCTCAGCTCTGCACCCCTTGCTGTCAGCTGAAACAGCTAGGTGGCTGCGTTCACTCACTCTCATGTCTGGGAGTTGAAGCTGGCTGTCCCAAAGGCCCTCAGTCGGTGAACCGAACACCGTCACCTGTTCTTTCCATGTGGCTGCTTAACTTCTTTCAGAATGTTGGTGGGTTTCCAGGGTGAGCATCACAAGGGACCAGGCGAAGTGAATGGCCTCTTATGAGTTGGCCTCAGAATCATGTAGTGTCCCTTATCCTGGAGTCACAGGTGCTGCCAGGCTTGAAGGGCCTTCCCTTCCGACCCCAACTCCTGGTGGAGGAGTGCCAACATCATGTGGTAAGAGTATGTGTGATGAAAGGTACATACCGGTGTGGACACATTCTTTTCCTTACCTTGTTTCCATAAACTTATATGAAATAAACTCCTGTGAGAATATGGTCCATCTCTTTACCTTGATATAATCTTATTCCTTAAATTCATAAAATTCTTTACCACGTACAAATGTTCCATAAATACTTGTTAAATAAGTGAATAAATCATCATAACAACCAAAAAGATAGCTGGTAATGTTTAATGAGAGTTTTCTATGTGCCAGGGACTAATAAAAATATTTACACATAGTATCTCCATTAATTTGCCCAATAACTCAAGGAACTAAGTATTAGAGCTCCTATTTTATTGATGAGAAAACTGAGGCTCAGACAAGTTGACAACTTCATGATGCTGCGGGGTGGAGTTAGGTGGAGCAAGGCACACGTGTTTGTCTTCACCATAATCTTGGAGGAGAAGCTGGTTTCCAGGGTGAAGGTGGCCAAGATGGCCAAGGTGGCTCTCGCTGTGGCTGGAGGCACAAGGACAGCCCTGGGCATTCCCTCATTGGTCCTGTGGGCAGTGAGTGGGTATGTCCTTGTCATTCACTTTTCCCTCCCACTGCCAATTTTCTTTCCAGTTAGGGTGACTGTCGATGCCATCTCTGTGGAAACTCCACAGGATGTTCTTCGGGCTTCCAGGGGATCGAGTGTCACCCTGCCCTGCACCTACCACACTTCCGTCTCCAATCGAGAGGGATTCATTCAATGGGATAAGCTTCTCTTCAGTCATACGGTAAGGATGCTTTACAAGTTCCGGCATCATGGGAATGATTATCACCTGACCAGGTCCTCTTATAAGGCAAGCACTATGAAGTCTTTCCATAAATGATATAATAAACACTAGCACCCAGGCTGGGGTGGGTGGGGAGGGAGCAGTGAATGTTGGACTCATGGAGGACCAGATTATGTCACCTTGATTTTGAAAATGTCACCTACCCTAAAATATCTTTCTGGTGGCCAGTCTCAAATGACCTAAATTGTATCATGTGAGTCAGTCATTCCTTTTGTTTTGTTTTGTTTTGTTTGTTTTGTTTTTAGATGAAGTCTCACTCTGTCACCCAGGCTGGAGTGCAGTGGCACAATCTCTGCTCACTGCAGCCTCTGCCTCCCGGGTTTAAGCAGTTCTCCTGCCTCAGCCTCCCAAGTAGCTGGGACTACAGGCGTATGCCACCATGCCCGGCTAATTTTTTTTGTATTTTTAGTAGAGAAGGGGTTTCACTATGTTGGCCAGGATGATCTTGATCTCCTGACCTCGTGATCCACCCGCTTCGGCCTCCCAAAGTGCTGGGATTACAGGCACGAGCCATCGCAACTGGCCTCGAGTCAGTCACTCCTTTTGATTAGCATAGCCCTCGCTCTGAGGCCAAATTTTGTTTTACAGGTTTTTCTTTTCCTGTTTGGATTCTTTTGGGGAGTATGGAGGAATTTTGTTTCATTTTCTATTTTAAAATAGATAATATAATCTCTTGGTTTGAAAATCAAAACATCATAGAAAGTCTACATTGAGAAGGTTCATTCCCATCCCTGCTTCTCCTGTCCCACCTACCCTGTGCCCACACCCTCATCCTCCATCCCCCTCGCTCTCCTCCACCCCCAGGCAGGGCATATACAAACATGGATATATGTGTTTATAGATGCATTTGCATATATGCATATGTATGTTTACATATACTACACGCGTACTATTCTGCATTTGACTCTTAACAATATATCTTGGGCTCTGTGTATATGAGTATATTTATCTCATTTTTCAACATTTGCGTAAGGCATTTCAATTTATGAAGGTACTATATGTACCATGAATGGACATTTGGTTTGTTTCTTATATTTTGCTGCTACAAATAATGCTGGATAAATATAAATACCCTTATATGTAGGTCTCTAGACATATGTATATATGAGATAAATTATTAAAAGTAAAACCCTGGGTCAAAGGGTATGTGAATTAAACATTGATAAATAACATCAAATTGTTCTCATTAAATGTCTACCAATCTTTATTTTCACCACCAACAGTGAGGGCACCTATTTCTCCAACACAGAGCATTCTCAAACTGTTTGCTATTTGCCAGTCTGATAAGTGAAAATCATCTCATTCATCATCAAATTCACATTTCTTTAATGAGAAGAAGTGGAGTATCTGTTCATAAGTTTAAAAGTGAGGTCTCCTTTTAAAATGCAAACGTGCCTGGCAGAGGTAAGCAGTAGGTCCCCAACCACTCAGAGTGGAAAGGACTTAGCTTTTTCCCTGACAGGAAAGAAGGGATGGCCTAAACACCCAAGACTTTGAGCGGCAGGACTGATGGAGAAGGAATGCAAGTCTTGGTCAGACGCACCAAGGGACCCTGATGGACCATGATGACCCTGTCCCAACTGCTCCCAGAGTCCCGGGGTAAAATCCCAGAGGAGAGCTGCCACCTTTAGCTTGTAGGCGTGAAAGGACACCTTCTCTTGCCATCACATGTATTTAGCAGGCCAGGCATGAGGTCGATGCCTGACAATTTTCTGGGTGTGAGGTAGATACTAAAGTTATTTTATTGACTGCTGGATCCCTTACTTCCAAAAGGATTTCAGGCAATTCCCTCGAGACCCTGCAAGAGTACAGAGAAAGGGATTAAATCCAATCCCTCAAAGAGATTATTGTGACAGATCCTAGCAGGTCTTGTACCTTGGGGGAGATTTAGGGAGAGAGCCTTAGGATATCTTTGATGGGAGGAGGGTTAATGGGTGGAGAGTCCTGGGCAGAGCCACTCAGGGTCAGAAAAAGAGCTGAGCTGGGGAAGACCAGTATCCATGGACTGATCCGCAGCCCGAGACACCTTTACATCTCCCATCGTGTTTCCCCCTTGCTTCTCAGCTAAGCTTCCTGAAAGAGCTGTCTGCCTCCACCAGGTCTGTTGCCTGTGGTTGGGCAGATTGCTCCCTGCACAAGGATAAGTGCTTCGTTAGCCAAGTCATGTATCCCAGCACAGGCTGTAGAGCCCTTTATTCTAATTTGCACAAAGTGCACTGCAGGCAGAGATGTTAGACTTGACATTGGATCTCCACATTCTCTCTGCCCATCATGGTCTCGATTCTTTACCTAACACTCTACAAAAATCACCAGCAATGTATTTTTTTTTTTCATTCATTACACTTCATTCAGTCATCTTATTTCATCTCTGATTAGCAGTTCACACTGGCAGCCACTTTCCAACCTTGGAGTCTTGTTTTGACTTTCTGGCAGTCTTGTCTTGGCTTTTCCTCTTATTTCTCTGACCTCTCCTTGACCCTTCGAATGAAGTAACTTGGACACTTGCCATTTCTCTACTTATTTATCCCGGTGGCTTCATCAAGCCCATGTCTCAGTGAACTCAACGTCAGCTCGATGACGTTGGCTCCCAAACGTTCATCCCCCAGTTGCACTAAACTCAACCGTCTGGTTCTTACCGACTCCTCCACCTAGATGAATCTCCCCGCCGACACTCCAGGCACCCCACCGGTAAAGAGAACACATCATTTATTCATAAAACATTCCCTTCCTTTGTGTTTCCTCTTTGGAAATGATGTCACCTAATATCCAAGCCAAAAACCTCTCACTCTGGAGGTCTGCCATTCCCTAACTCCATCCACCAGATCAACTCCTGTCTCATTGCTGCTCTCCCTTCATACTCCTCAATTTCTTAACTGGTCCCTTTTCGCCTTCCAATTCACTTTCCAGGCCATGTTGAGAGCTGACTTCCTAAATGCATGGCTCTCTAGTGCTTCAGGGTAAAGGCAAACTATTTAGTCCCATATACACGGTGTCTAAGACCTGGCATTGTAGAATCTCTGGACTTCAGACTCTGGAGCCAGAATGCCGGGTTTGAACCTCAGCCGTGTCATTTACTTAAACATGTGGACTTGGGGGGAGGTATTTAACTTCTTGGTGCCTTGGCTTCTTCATTTATAAAGTGAGTATAATCATATACCTACTTCAGTGTGTCGTGAAGATTCAATGAGATAATACGTACCAAGTGCATAGACTAGTACCCAGCACATAGCATATGTTCAATAAATTACAGCTCTGATCTTTATTGCTACCTGCCTAACTTCACCCTCTCACCTGCCCCTCACTCACCCACTTACCTCCATTCATACTGAAGTACTGGGGTTGATATGTTGCTTCCCATGTCTAGGTCTTTCCCTGTGGCTCTCGCTTTGCCCGAAATGCCCAACACCTTTATCCTACTCCAGCACTCACTCTCTGAAGTCCCCAGCCGTTTGCCTGGCTAATTCTTAGTTGTTTTTAGGATTCAAGGCAACTGCCACCTCTTCTAGGAAGTCTCCCCTGACTTCCCAGTCTGGAAGTGATACTTTCTTCAGGAGTCCTATAGATAATTGTGAGATGTTGTAACATTTGGTTGTCTATCACTTCCATTACTCTTTGGGGGCAGAATTCATGAATTACCATCTTTGAATGTCAGACACCTAGTACATGCTCAGTTAGAATAATGGCTAGCACTTCTAGAAACTTAGCATGTCAGGCAATGCCCTAACTTCTTTCTGTATATTGCTACCTTAATTCTCACTACAGTCCTATGAGGCAGGTGTTATTATCATCATCTCCATTTTGTAGAAGAGTTAACAGAGTCACAGATCGAGCATTTTGCTCAAGGTCATACAATTAGTACATGGCAGAATGGGGATTTGAATTGAAGCAGTCTAGCTTGAAAGTCTGTGATTTTAGCCATTACCACATACAATTTGATAAATGATGAGTTTATCAATCAATCAGTAAATTCCAAAGGCAAGAGTCAAGTAAATAAAGTGAATTTGGCAGCTGAGGCTGGCTGCCCACCATGATGGCTGGTACATGGAAGGTGCTCAGTAAATACTGGTAGGCTGAATGAGTGAGAATAGGCTATGGATAAAACGGAATGGATAAGAGACACCGGAGATTACAAGAGGTGAAAGTGTTGGCATCCCTGATGGACCCATTTACCCACATATGTTCTTTAGTATGAACTGCCTAATTTCTTTCAATATTTTCATTTAAAAATAAATTTAAAATAAATTTAAAAAATATATATATGTAATAAAAGAATACATGTTACTCATTTGTGGATTTCTTTTATTATATAATATGTATTTTATCATACAATATATATTATATATTCTTATATATAATACATATCATATATACTTTTATATAATATATATAATATATACACGAAATCCACAAATGGGTAGCATGTATTCGAGCTGTTTGTTCTGAGAGGCTGGTGTCTGTGCTTCTGGGCCCGGGGAAGTAAGGGATGAGGGTAGTCACGGCAGGCTGGAAGCACCAGGCAAGGGCCTTTGGGTGAAGACCTAGTGCCATTTTTCTTTCCTCCCAGGAAAGAGTGGTCACCTGGCTGTTTTCAAACAAAAACTACATCTATGGTGAGCTTTATAAGGATCGTGTCAACATGTCGGGCAATGCTGAGCAGTCCGACGCCTCCATCACCATTGGTCAGCTGACCATGAATGACAACGGCACCTACGAGTGCTCCGTTTCGCTGATGTAGACCTGGACGGCACCTCCAAGTCACGCCTCCGCCTCTTGGTCCTCGGTGAGTGTCTCCATTTCTTTCAGGAGTGTAGGAAGTGGGTGGGCTGGTGGCTGCACGGGGGGGGGGAGAAGAGCCCTGGTGATGAGGCGACGGCAGAGGCAGCAGCAAGGAGCTGAGTCTCCTCCCCCTCGTCCAGCTGTCTCTGGCAGAGGGCCTGTTCCTCCCTTTGGAACTGAACACTAGCGGGCATTTTCTAAGGGCAGAGAAGGCTGATTTGGAGTGGTCCCTTGCTCTGTCGATGTCCTTTCCTCCACACCAACTCCACTTTTTCATACGATACTTATTACAAAGATAAAGGAAAATCTTAAATCCTGTGCAAAGGCTTATTGTGCCTTAAGTGGGTGCTCAGAGGGCCACATTGCAACTCTTACATCTTTCCCTGCCGTAACTAGGCTACCCGGCAGAAATCCTTCACACCACCGTCTGCTCACCCCACCCCTCAACAGACGCTCCATCAGTCAGGTTCCACTCCCTTTGAAATGTGTCCCAAGATAACATTCTTTTCATAGGAATAACTTATTATTGGAATTTATAGTTTAGGAAGGATCTGAAAGATCATCTACTTCAATATCCTCATTTTGTAGATGAGGCCCAGAGAAAGGGACCAACTGACTCACAGTCAAATAGTTATTGGAAAATAACTGTTATTTAATGAACACTTAGTCTATGTCCAATATTAGAAATGGCACCGCTGCTGGGGAGGTAGCAATGCTTTAAACCAAAACGAGGATTTTATTTCCTTCTTCCTTTTACATGCTTGATTGCATTTTATTTTTAATTACTATATTTAATTTAAATTTATTTTTAAATTAAATTTAATTAAAACTTAAAATATTTTAATTGCATAAGGTGGTTGCCTGACTTTTTGAAAGCATTAGTGAGTCAAACTGTACAAACTAGCATTGTATAAACAATAACTAAGATCTCGGTAGCCAATGGCAACACAGGTAGGTATTTCATATTTTCCTCATGTCCTTTCAAAACACACAGACTCTTGCATACTTTTCTCTTTTCCTTTAAAAAAAAATGGGATTGGCAGGGAGTGGTGGCTCATGCCTGTAATCCCAGCACTTTGCTAGGGGGGGCAGATCACGAGCTCAGGAGATTGAGACCGTCCTGGCTAACATGGTGAAACCCTGTCTCTACTAAAAATACCAAAAGTTAACCGGGAGTGGTGGCGCATGCCTGTAGTCTAAGCTACTTGGGAGACCGAGGTAGGAGAATCACTTGAACCTGGGAGGCATTGCAGTGAGCCGAGATCGGGTGACTGCACTCCAGCCTGGGCGACAGAGCCAGACTCTGTCTCAGAAAAAAAAAAAAAAAAAAAAGGATCATATTGTAAAGATCACTCTGCATTTTTTCTTTCTTAACCATGTTTCATGCACATGTCTCCAGATCAGCACATGTAGATCTACTGATTAACGCATACCTTCCATCACATGGAGGTACCATGATTTATTCAAGTATTCCTTCCTGATGAATATTCAGGCTGTTAACATTTTTTTTTTTTTTTGGTATGAACCATACTACAGTAAACATCCCCCTTACACACACGTACATATGTATGTTAGGGGTCCCTTACATAGCTCTCGTTTCTCTGGGCAATGGAAGTATTAATGCAGACTCCCCCGAAATCCTCCACGTAGTATTATATAAATGCTGATCCCCCCTGCCTCCCAGCCAGGGCCAGAAGGATACAAATTTAATCTGAGATTATGGAACTCCGTGAAACCAATGTTTTACTTTTTTAAAAAAGAAGGGTCAGGTAAAGTGGCTCACGCCTGTAATCCCAGCACTTTAGGGGGCCGAGGCAGAGACCAGCCTGAGCAACACAGCTAGACCTCCTCTCTACAAAAAAATGAAAAAATTGAGGTGGAGGATCGCTTGAGTTGGGGAGGTTGAGGCTGCAATGAGCTGTGATCAGGACATTGCCCTCCCACCTGCGTGACAGAGTGAGACCCGTCTCAAACAAACAAGCAAGCAAACAAACAAAAAACATAGAAAAGAGAGAGAAAGCTCATTTTTAAATGCAGTCTAAGAAATGTTTAAATCGTATACATATAAACAGAAATAAAAACATATAAACACACACACACGTTTTCTTTCCTAATGGCTTTGCAGCTAGGTTATTTTAAGGCAGCCAGCCTACTCGGGCTGGATGACCTCAGTAAACCGAGGCGAGCAGGAAGCTCCCGGCCAGGCAGCCGCTCAGCCCGCGCGCGTGGTCTCAGTCTCGGCCGGGAAAGCTGGAGCCCTGGGTCCCGAGACCAGGTGCCGCGGATCGGTATCGGCAGTCTCCCCGGCCTCTGGCGCCCCCTGACGTCCATAGAGGGAGTCGCAGGCTTCGGAGAGGCCTCGGCGCCTGACTGGTTCACTCTCCCCTCCTTCCCCATCACTGCTCCCCCAGTAAATATTCAGGTAACATCTGCCCTATGCTGGGAAGGTAAGACTGAGTCTGAGACTCCGAGTCTCCCGGAGGTCTCACGGCCCCCACATGTGTGGAAGGACGATTTGATCTTTTAAAGATCTGTTTGATCAGAGGTCCTAGCTGTTTTTGATGGTGGGAGGCTGAGGAGAGAGACCTTAGTGAGGGATTGACAGAGTGACAGCAGGGGGTTCCTGGGTGTGAGGCCAGAGGGTTTGGGGGCTGAGAACTGACACATTCCACCCTAAGGCTGATCTCTTTGGGGGTGGGTTGTCACTTCTTTGCCATTATCTATACTTCTGCCTCTAGAGAGAATAAGGATTTGCTTTTGGCAGGTTTCCCTTAGCAAACGTTGGTTTCAGCAAAGCTATAGCAGTTTTTGGACGCATTCAGATGCCTTTGAGTGCTCTGTAGATGCCAGTAGGCCTCAGTTACTTTCCTACCCTTTTTGTCTTTTACCCCAAAGAAACCTGGTTGTAGAAAGGCTCTACTGTCAGTCATGCACACTTGGTATGACTTTGGGGACACATGGGACTCCTCAGGTGGGATTGGTGTTTTGCCTGCTCTCCAACTGTGGAATAAAGCCTTTGCCTCCTATTCAAGGCATTCCTGGGAAAAGGCTGAATGTTTTTGATGTGTGGAGAGGGATGCTCCCTGTTGGAAATAGATGCTCAGTGCTGCAAAGAAATATTAACACTGAGACAAAGGATCTTTCAGCAATGCAATTTTTACTTCCTGGGCTGCAGGAAGGGTACTCTCACTAGCCATCTTGCCATGAGAATACCCTTCCTGCAGTCCAGGAAATAAAAATTGCATCGCTGAAAGATCCTTTGTCTCAGTTCTAATTTTTCTTTGCGGCACCGAGCATCTATTTCCAACTATTTCCAACACTCCTAATCCTCTGAAAAGCTCAAGAGATAAAGCTTGGCTCAGTAACCCCATCCTAGGGGTCCTCTGGGAAGTGGTGTTCACCTTCTGCTTGCTGGCCCAGCATGGGGAGCAAAAAGGCTGCTGGTAAGAGTGGTCCTCAGGCCGCAGACTCCCCCCTCCCCCACACGGCTCCAGTCCCACGGTCTGGTCCAGGATAGATGAGGCCTGGTCTCGAACTTTGAGCCTCTTATGTTTAGGAACAGCCCAAGTGAAAGTGACAATCAGGGGAGGGGCATCTAATTTCCCTCATGTCGCCCCACACCTGGCCAGCCCTCACTATGGCAGCCAGAGATGTTGTACACACACAACAATGACCTGCCTGTTTCCAAGAGGAAATACTTGGCTGCCAGGGTAGAGGGGGAGTGATGTGTGGAAGGGTTTCTCTGAGCAACTGCCGGGTGGGGCTGAGATCAGAAGGCACTCCTGATGCTCAGCACCTGGATTATAGAATGGGTAGCACTGTTTATTGGGCGAGCAAGCTATCCAAAGGGATGTGAAAAGAAAGAAAGACGCAGAAGGGACAGGCTTGCCACCCAGGGATTCCAGGAGCAACCCTCTCCACTGCGTGTCCTCTTCTTCTCACCTCCAAGGACACGACCTAAAGTCTCAAGCATGCTTCATGTTGCTTCTTGCCTCTGAGCCTTTGCACATGCTGTTCACTCTGCCTGGAGTGCCATCACCTCTTTCTCCGACCACCACTCCCACCTCCACCACTGGCCTTGTTTACTGTCATGCTTCCTTCAGGTCACAGCTGAGGCTGTGATTAGGGCCGTGTTTGGGTCTTATCTGCCCCAGCAGCCTTGCCTCCTGCCTGGTCATCGTTCATCTATTTGTGTTTTGCCCCCCACTAGATTCCTTTACCCAATCACTGTGTCCTCCCAGTGCCCACCACTGTCAGACACACAGTAGGCCCCCAGTGAGATTTGTAGAATGAACCCTGCTTCACAATGGTGTCTTGACAATGCTAAGTGAAGGACATAGCCTTAAGCCTCCCAGGATTTCAGGTTGGGGTGGTGAGATGAGGGTGGCCTGCCGTCCTGCCGTTTGGTGTAACCTGCAGTCTGTGGGCTTCCCCTCTCCTGAGCTCTGTGCCCTCTGCCTTCTCAGATCCCCTCCATCCTCATCACCCTGCATATAACTTTCCAGCTGCCTGTGGTTCCTCCCATCATCCGGCGCTTGTGGAAACTGCACGTTATGGGCAAAGTGCAGGAAGAGGATAGTCTTGAACCCAGAGAGAACTTTCCTAATAAGTTAGCATCGAAGACTTCAGAGATCACTTAGTCCAGGGCTAGGCAAACTAGGACCAAATCCAGCCCACAGCCTGTTTTTACATTTCTAACATATCATTTAAAGAGAAAAAGTAGCAGCAACAGAGACAATATGTGGTCTGCAAAGCCTAAAATATTATCACCTGGCCCTTTACGGAACAGGTTTGTTGTCTACTAATTTTGCAGAACGGAACACTGAGGTCCAGGGAAATTGAAGGTTTTCCCAAAATGGCACAGATGAGTCAGTGGCAGAGGAGCTCATATGGACTGGTGGAGAGCACACTGGATCTGGAGTTAGAAGATCTGGGCTCTAGTCCCAGCTCTGCCAGGACCCATGAACAAGTGTCCTCTCTGGGCCTCAACATCCCCATCTTTCTAATGGCCATGTTGTGCTGTCCTTAAAATCCCATGACTGTAAACTAGAACACACATGAAACCATGCCTTGTGAAGCTGCTGCAGACCCACGATGCTCCCCAGAGTATGTACCACTCCTCTGTGATGGTAACAGACCACTGAGGGGCATATTGGGGTGAACTGGTTTCACAGCGTTCCATCTCACCACTCAACTACAGAGTTTTCTGCCTGTGAACAGACAAGGCAGTATGTGGGAGGGAGGGGGTGGCGGGTGGCTGTCACCAAGCCCCACCTGCCTCATGCCTTATTTTTGGTCTCTCGTCTACATAGTGCAACCCTCCAAACCAGAATGCGGCATCGAGGGAGAGACCATAATTGGGAACAACATCCAGCTGACCTGCCTATCACAGGAGGGCTCACCAGCCCCTCAGTACAGCTGGAAGAGGTACGACATCCTGAACCAGGAGCAGCCCCTGGCCCAGCCAGGTAAGGGGGCAGCAGGGAAGGCGGGCTCCTTACGTCAAAGGGCAGCGGATTGGCTAGGGGTTGCCAGGGGCGACTCGGGTAACCAATCAGATCCCCCCTGAAGGCCGCTTCCCTACCCCACCCCTATCCCCACCCCTCTAAGCACTGGTTTCTTATAATAATACCCACCTCATAGGTTCTGGCAAGAAATAAAAATGATTCATGTAAAGCACGTAGCGGAAGCCGTGGTAAATGTTAACTTGTTTTCTCTGTTCCTCATTCCTCAGTTCTCTTGGATGAGCGTGCCCTATAAGCACTCTGTGCGAAAGCATGGGTAGGGTTTTAATTGACTGTGTCCCGAAGTATACGTTTGAGACCCCAAGTCTAACTCGGCGGCTCCACCCAAAGGTGGGGAATTTAACCGTCCCATATCCAGGCCGGTCCATCTCAGCCTTCACGGACTCACGTGCTGTAAGGGTTCCACGTTCTCAGGGGAAGCGATGGTAGAGTCAGCTGTAGTTGCCAGGAGACCAGTTTTGTAGTGAGCAACTTAGTATTTGACCTTTCAGTCAGGAAACTAACTGGAAAAAGAAGAGCTATATGAAAATCCTACCATCCTCACCCCGGAGCCAACGGGTGCAGAAATACCCTGGTGGAGTCTCAGGGCCCCTGGTGCCCACCCCCTGCTCTTGAGGATCAAGAAAGACAAGGCTTGCCTGGTGCGGTGGCTCAGGCCTGTAATCCCAGCACTTTGGGAGGCTGAGGCAGGAGGATCACTTGAGGTCAGGAGTTCAAGACCAGCCTGGGCAACATTGTGAGACCCCATTTCTAAAAAAAAAAAAAAAATTAAAAATTAGCTGGGGATGGCAGGATTCACCCTTTAGTCCCAGCTACTCAGAAGGCTCAGGTGGGAGGATCACTTCAGCCCTGGAGGTGGAGGCTACAGTGAACCATGATCATGCCACTATACTCCAGCCTTGGTAACAGAGCGAGACTGTGTCTCAAAATAAAGTAAAATAAAATAATTTCTTTTAAAAGAAAGGCAAGGCCTGAAAGGTGTCCATCAGATTTCACTTCTGGGAGATCTTTCAGTTCAGTGTAGGTGGAAAAAGAGGCCAGAGGTGGAAAGTGAAGCCAGCAGAACACAAAGCTCTTCCAAGATGAGGTGCCTGGTGGTGGGGGGTGGGGCCATGGGAAGAACACCTGTTGTCCTGGATAAGCCCAGCCAGATGGATGCATACGCCGGGGGTGTACTCACCAGAATGAGCTTTGTCACTCGTTTGGAGGCAAGGCAACTTCTTAAAAACAATTAGTAGAATCCACTCGACCTAACTTAAAATAGGTTGATGTAATGTAGATTTTCAACAAGCTTTCAGTTTTGTTTACGTATTTATGGTTGGCAAGTTTTTATCGAGTATGTCGGGAATTTTTGTTGAAACCACCTGGTAGCTCTCCTGAGGCTCTGTGGCCTCCTCTCTCTGGCCTGTGAACAGCCTAGTGACTCCAGCCATGGTCATGGTAGGTCTGCTATGGACACTGGTAGTGTGTGACCTTCTTTTCAGCAAAATGTGTATAGGGGACGCAAAGCTGAAGATTACAGGTGGCGAAGGCTACAATAGCTTTATACCCAGTGGCGATGTAACACAGAAGAGGCATAAGAAGATCAAAGAAGGTTTCTCCAAGGAGGGGGTATTGGAGTCAACAGTGGTTAAGAGCATGCCATGGGCTTGACTCCTGGCTTGGACTCTTGTTAGCTGTGTGACCTTGGCAAGTGACTTAGCTTCTTTGTGCCTTAGGTTCTACGTCTGTGAAATGGGCACAATGCTAGTGTTTCCTTCATAGGGTTGTGAAGATTAAATAAAAGTAGATGTAAAGCACTGAAACCAGTGCCTGGTAGGTAGTAAGCACCCACTTAATGCTAAGTATTATTAGCTGTTATTTGAGTTTGGTCCTCAAGGATGAGGAGGCTTGGCTGGGGGAACAGGAAGGAATCGTGATTGTCTGGTGTGGTTAAGGGGTAGGTATAGGAATAGTGGGAGATACTCTTGTTAAGAAACACAGTGAAGGGAAATCATGAAGAGCCTGTGTGTCACACTAGGGAGGTTGGTCTTTGCCCTGTAAGCCATGGGGACCTTGCGAGGAGCCTCACAAACGGACACCCCAGCTGCAGTTCTGTCCTGCCTCCACCGGCAGACTCCTCTGGTTGGTAGAAGCCAAAACTTAGTTCTTTCATTATCCAAAAGCAAAAATCCTGAGGACATGGCAGGAGGTTTAAGGAGAATTGCTTCCTTAATTTGTAAAAGCTTTATCCTGTCTCTAGTTAAGATTTGCTGAGTCGGAATGAGGATCGGGGGTGACAGAAAAGAATAGGGTTAATGGTCATAACAACATGCCCTTGCAGCCGGATGACATCATGGGGTCAGGGTGGAGTTCTCAAAGTCTTTTGTCTCCATGCTGCTTCTCAGAGCCTTAGAGAATCTGCCAATTCTGGCCAGGTGCAGTGGCTCATGCCTGTAATCCCAGCACTTTGGGAGGCTGAGGTGGGTCGATGGCCTGAGTCCAGGAGTTTGAGACCAGCCTGGGCAAGATGGTGAAACCCTGTCTCTACAAAAAATACAAAAATTAGCATGGCATGGTGGTGTATGCCTGTAGTCCCAGCTACTCGGGAGGCTGAGGTGGGAAGATCGCTTGGGCCTGGAAGGCAGAGGTTACAGTGAGCCGAGATGGTGCCACCAGAGCCAGACCTTGTCTTAAAAACAAACAACAACAACAAAACAGAAAGAGAGAGGGAGAATTTGCTAATTCTTCTTCCTCTGTGGGTCAGACCAAATTATTTCTGGCTTTTAAAACATTTCAGTCCACCATGGATGATTTGGAGAGGAGGGTACCTCTCCCCTCCTACGTCTGAAGACAATTTTCAACATTAGAGATTGGTTCCTTTGACTAAGCCCTCAGTGGCAACAAGCTAGCAGTGAAAAGAACAGGGAATCCGGAATCAGGAAACTAGGATTTGAGTTCTGACTTCTCCACTTCGGAGCCTTGAGTCACTTACAGCCTCTCTGACCCTTAGTGGTGCCCTTTGAAAAAAACTGGGATTCCCCAAAAGCTGTGAAGAGGATGAGAGGAGATCCCATGTGTGATAAGCTCTGAACAGACTTTGTAAGTTGTGTCCTAGTAAGCTGAGTTTCATGCACTGAAGAAACAGGAATTTGGATATCACACAATTGGGGCAGGGGGTAGTTCTGGGGCCTGGAGCACTTGAGGGGAGGAGATTGTGAAGGCTGGGGACCGGTCCAGGGAGGATCCTGAGGGCCCTGTGTGAGACAGAGGTGACAGCAGCGGCTTGCCAACAAGCTACGGGATTCGGTGGGGGTTGGGGGAATGCAGAAATGTTAGATCTCGTTAACGTGACATTAGTGTCTTGGTGAGACCAGAGGTTCTCTCGAGGATACTGTTTCCACGGCTGGAGCAGAGAGGAAGGTGGGAAGCCTATGACCGTCCTGGGCATTTCCCTTCCTGACCACAAGGTGTCGTCACTGCAGCGGAAACTGTTTTCTCTGGATTTCAAAAATTACTAGTCCCTTTCTGAAGGAAAAGGGGCTTGGGGAGCCCCAACTCGGAATCAAAGAAGGTCCTGTGGCACAAGACGTGCACTGGTTCATCCCGGCAGCTTCCAATGCACACTGTTTGCATCAGGGAACTGGGGGAGGAGAGCACTGACTCACTGGACTAGGAAGCCCCATGTCTCCCCCACCCTAAACAAGGCCTAGCGCTCAAAGCTGGACTCTGCCCACTCGAAAGGTCCTCACTGTCTGCCGTGTGCTGCCCACACTGAACCCAGAGTCTGAGCTTCACCCCTAAAGTGGTGGGGATTTGTTAAGAGCTCTAGACCTCCTACGCATGCCTAGGGCCAACAGAGCATTTCCTAAAGTGTGTTCCTTCAAGATGCGTCTTAAAAATAACAAATGCAATTAGTTTAGAAAATGAGGCGGTGAATACCATAACCCGCTATCAGAGACTCCCAGTGCTCAACAGCATTTTGGGGGTTCTGAAAGTGCTGCCCTTAGAAAGCGTACTTAACCCTAACTCCGTGATTTCTAAACTTGCTTTTTTTAGGGACTCCTCCTCTGTGCCACACATTAATATCACATGTAAACAATGTGCCAGAAAACATACTGAGACGTGGAATTCTAGGATAGAAGGGGCACATTTTATGAAGAATGAGCATCCAGAGAGTAGTGTCCTGGGCTTCAAGGGGAGAATTTGAAGAAAGTACAAGTGAAAAGACTGAAAGAAAGTAGCACCAAAGTGTTATTTCTAGATGATGGAATTATAATGATTTTTATCTGTTCTCTCTCCTTTGAAGAGGCTTTCCTTGGCCCTTTTGATGAGATTAAAACCCCCTGCCATAAGCTCAGATAGTACCTCCATCTGGAACTGTAACCACCACTGTTTCACATCTGTCTTCTGTGCGAGACTGGAAACACCAAGAGGAAAGGGACCCTCTTCATCTCCTTTATAGCTGTGATCAGCAGCTAAAGATTTTCTGTATTGAATTGAATTGAAATAATCGTTTGATATCATAAATTATTATAATTGGTTTTGTAATACAAATTTTTATTTTTATTTTTTAAGACAGAATCTTGCTCTGTTACCCCGGCTGGAGTGCAGTGGTGTGATCTCAGCTCACTGCAACCCCCTCCTCCCAGGTTCAAGCAATTCTCATGCTTCAGCCTACTGAATAGCTGAGTCTAGAGGCGCACACCACCATGCCCGGCTAATTTTTGTATTTTTAGTAGAGACGGGGTTTCACTATGTTGACCAGGCTAGTCTGGAACTCCTGACTTCAAGTGATCCACCCACCTCAGCCTCCCAGAGTGTTGGGATTACAGGTGTGAGCCACCGCACCCGGCCACAAATTTTTAAAGAAAATTATCAATGGCTCCAGGGAGTTCTAGAACCCAAACAGGATTTTTGTTCATGCTTTATCATTTTTTAATTTTGTGACCTTGAGCAGTCACTTAACTTCTTTAAGCCTCCAGTTACCTCTGTGAATTGGAGATTGAAATACTGAGGACTGCTGGAACGATGAGAGGACATCACATTTGAGGATGTGTACCCAGCAGCATATCCACAGAAGGAAGATCTTGAGATGCAATCTTGCAAGAAAGTGACAGTGGGGCAGGGAGAGGGCTGCTCCCCCTGGTTTTGCCCATAGCACCAAGTGGCAAGAGAGAAAGCAGGTATGATCGACAGAGCCAGATCTGTGACCCGAAGCTTGGACTTGTTACTCAGGATTATGGGCAGCCCCTGAAATGTTTGAACAGAGCAGTGAAGGGATCGTATTTACAATTTAGAGTGTCTCCTAGGAATGGCATGTAACCACCTGATGGCAGCAGGGATCAGGCAAAGCTGGCTCTGCAGCTAAATTAGAGGATGCAGGTCTCCACCTCCTCTCTCAAAATAGCTGTTATAACAAAGCATCTTGGACGGCCTGACATACACACGTGCCCAAGCACAACGCTCTTGCTTTCAAGATGAAGAAACTGTTAGGATGATAGATTGAGGGGGAAAGGTCTTCCATGAGACATTCTGGTCCCGTCTCTTGGATTCAGGAGGATCAGGTGTTTTCACTCCCACTTTCCAGATGAAGCTTGCAGCTCAAAGAAGTTAAATGGCTTGCTCACGTGGTGGCAGATGCAGAGGAAGAGTCTAGACAGTCTCCTCCATCCCCACCCCAACAGCACACACGTTCACCACCCTCCACACCACACACAACACATACCCCACACACACTACACATGCCTCATGCCACACACATTACACACTCATCACACACACCATATGCACCACACACATTACACACAACACACACACACCACACAGCACACACTCACCACACACACCACATGCACCACACACACTACATATGCCACACACACCACACATGCCACACACACCACACAGGCCACACATACCACACACCACACACATCACACACACCATACAACTACACACCACACACATCACACACTCACCACACACACAGCACATAGCACATATCACACACCACACACACCACGTGCACCACACACACCACACGTGCCACACACACCACACACCACAGACACCACACACACCATACAACTATATACCACACACATCACACACCACACACCACACTCATCACACACCACACACACCACACACACATCATACACCACACACACCACACAAACCACATGCGCCACACACTACACACCACACTCACCACACACACCATACAACTACACACACACCACACACCACACACTGACCACACACAGCACATACACACCACACACCACGTGCACCACACACACTACACGTGCCACACACACCACACATACCATACAACTACACACCACATACATCACACACTCACCACACACCACACACATCACACACCCACCACACACATCACACACTCACCACACCACACACACCACATGTACCACACACACTACATGTGCCACACACACCACACACACCATACAACTACACATCACACACATCAGACACTCCACACACCACACACATCACACACCCACCACACACTATGCACACACACCACACATATACCACACATACCACATACCATACACATACACACACCTCCCCACACATCTTTCTCATGGCAGAAATCCCAAGATCAGGGTTCTTGATTTCCAAAGACTTCTTTCATGAGTCTAAGCTAAGAGATTGTTTCTGAAGATCATAAAAGTAATAATATCTTCTATTTAGAAAGCATTTTCATGTGATGCAAAATGTGTATTATGTTTCCTGAGCACTTACTACATATCAGGCATTCTGTTGTGGGCTTATATTTATTATTAGCACCTCATTTTAAGCTCTCAAGTACCCTGTGAGGCAGGTACTATTATTTCGGATTTTAGATGAGGAAATGGAAGTTGAATGAAGCTAAATTACTTGCTAAAGGCAAGTTAATAAATGGCAGAGCCAGGCGTCAAACCCAGGGTGCCTGACTGAATTCTAAGCACTTGGCATTGTGCACCCTGCCTGGTTTAATCGTCCTGCAGCCCTGGAGGTGGAGACGGGGCTCTGGCCTGGAGAAGCTCAGTGGCCGAGCTTGTTGCCTCCCTAGGAGTCTGGACCTCCCATTCCTGGCTGCCTCCACCCCACTGTGGTGCCTCTCACCACCCTGACTGTTCTTCCCCTGCAGTCTCAGGCCAGCCCGTCTCCCTGAAGAACATCTCCACAGACACATCGGGTTACTACATATGCACCGCCAGCAATGAGATGGGAAGGGCGTCCTGCAACATCACGGTGGCCGTCAGACCTCGTAAGAGCAGCCTGGGAAGGGAGGGCGGACAAAGGCCACAGGATAACTGGTGGGGGTCCAGAGAGTCAGCTGAGACCACCGCGAGAATGTATCATGGAGCCTCTCTAGGGCCACGCACCTGCAGGGTGACCTAGGCAGGATGACTCTGTCCCAGGCTCCCCTCGCTCTGAGGCCAGTCCAGTTCCACTGGTTTTTGGAAGTGGAGCCTAGGACTGAGAGGCTTCCTCAGTCCCACCTGCCTGAGAGCCACTCGGTGGGCATGGAGGAAGTGCCCAGAGCCGGCTGCCGCAGAGTCTAGACCACGTCCTTTTGGGGTGAGATGTCATGTCTAGCTCAACGAACTGGCAGGGCTGACACCTGCGGACTTCTGCAGAACTAGGTAGCCCGGAGAGTGTGAAGATATGAAGTATCCTCACATCTCTGTCTGCACCTCCATCCTGAAGAGTATTCCTGAACCATGGCTGGTCACATCCCTACAAGGCCATGCCTTCCGTGGAGTGTTACCAGAAACTGGCAGCTGCTGCTCCCCCTGGCTGGGAGGAGCACCGGAGCCAGCTTCGAAGCTCAGAAAGTGCAGCTGCTCTGTCCTCTTGCAGCCTCCATGAATGTGGCCCTGTATGTGGGCATTGCGGTGGGTGTGGCTGCAGCCCTCATCATCGTTGGCATCATCATCTACTGCTGCTGCTGCCGGGGGAAGGATGACACCGACGAGAAGGCAAGGCCGTAAGTGTCTGGGCTGGAGCCTGTTGCAAGGGTCTAGGGAGATTGGAAATAGGCATCCCAACTCCTCACAGCCTCTTCTACTCGCTGCACCCCTAGGGCATATCACCCCCATTTTGCACTGACAAAAGAATGACCTGCCCAAGCCATAAAATGTGCATTGCAGCCCCAGGCCCTGCCTCCCACGCCTGTGGTTTCCAGTCTGGGAGCTCAAGGTCCGGCTTCCCGTGGCATGACCAGAGCCAAGTGTGGCCTGGAGCCTCTGTCACGGGGCCAGTCCTTCCTGGGCTGGTAGAACCAGCCTGTTCCTGTACCACCCTCAGCTCATGCGTGGAACAAGTCTGTGGCTCCTTCACTCTCAGCCCAGCCTTTCAGTCCAGTGTCCTTTGCAGCTGGTGGGTGGGGAGGAGGTCTAGAGGTTGCTCTTCCCATAACGCACATGAGGCCCAGCTCCCTCGGTGGTCCACCTCAGAGCAAATCCTTTGTCCCCCCGCTGCCCTGCAGGAATCCAGAAGCCTATGAGGAGCCACCAGAGCAGCTGAGAGAACTTTCCGGAGGGAGAGAGGAGGAGGATGACTACAGGCAACAAGAGCAGACGAGCACGGGGCGTGAATCCCCAGACCAACCCGGCCAGTGACCAGGACCAGCAGCGGAGGGCGGCAGAGGCAGGGTTAGGGGTTCACTCTCCCGCTTCCTGGCCTCCCTTCTTCTCTCTAAGCCCTGTTCTCCTGTCCCTCCATCCCAAACATTGATGGGGAGTTTCTTCCCCCTCTGTCAGCTGTGAGGAATGTGGCTGGCCTGGTAAGGGGGTCCTCCTGTGACTGACCCTGCCAACCTTGCTGTCCTGTGAAGTGACCCCTCCCGGCTGTGACACCTGGTTCAGGGCCTGGCCCTCACTCGAGACCAGGCTGCAGCCTCCACTTCCCCCATAGTTGGCAGGAGCTCCTGGAAGCACAGCGCTGAGCATGGGGCGCTCACACTCAGAACTCTCCAGGGAGGTGATGCCAGCCTCGGGGGGGGCGGGGGCTGCCCTGCTCACCTGTGAGCCCAGCACCTGGAGGGGCACGGGGCAGAGGGTTTGCACTCCACACATTTTTGTTGAATGAATGAAAGAGTAAGTGAGTATGCCTGGGACCTGCATGGGCCTGGCCTTCAGCTCCCACTCCCTTTCCAGCCTTACTTCCCATAGCTGCCAGTACATCCCAGACCCTCCTGGGAAGACCACCTCCCACTCCTGCTGCACAGGCCCTGGGGGCTTTTGCCCACACACTTTCCCTTTTTGCTTGTCAATATCCTACCTGTCCCCTCCAGGCCCATCTCAAATCACAAGGATTTCTCTAACTCTATCCTAATTGTCCACATATGTGGAAACAATGCTGTCACTTTGTCCCACAGCCAATCATGGGCCACAAGACACAGTCCTCTGAGCGAGTGCCTCTGGCTACATTAGAGCACCAGCTCCTCTGGGCAGGGCCTGGGCCTCATAGCTTTTGCTTTCCCTGAAGCCCTAGCAGCTGGCGCCCATCCTAGTGGACGCTTAAGCTTAATTGGAGAAACTGCTTTGATTGGTTAGGTCTTCCCTTTCTGATCTCCCTGAGATGACTGTGGACGCAAGGATGACTCCCACCCAAACCCACATGTTCATTCCGTAAGTTAAATAGGAATTGATTTAAAGTGAACACACACCCAGGAGCTTGCTTGCAGAGGGTCCGAGTTCTCGTGTCCTGGTAATTCCTCTCCAGGCCAGAATAACTGGCTGGGTTCCTGCATCCAATACTTCAGCCCTGGCCCTGCCCAGCCCAGCCCATTCGGGTTCTGGTTTTCTGGTTGGACTGTCCTGCTGCCCCCCCCCTCACCCTCCCTCTGTTTGTCAAGCATTTCTTCTACTCTTGAGAGCTCAGGCAGCGTTAGACTGCGTAGGTCTCAGGGCCCAGTGGCTGGTCTCACCCAACTGCAGTTTATTATTGCTGTCTTTTCTGGATGATCAGAAAAATAATTCCATAAGACTACTGTCTACTTGTGATTTTTTTTTAATGTGTATTTTTATATATATTGTTAAATCCTTTGCTTCATTCCAAATGCTTTCAGGAATAATAAAATGTGGGTGAAAATTCTTATTTCTTTTTTAATGTGGATTTTGTTCACAATAACATAAAGCTTGGATCTCATGGGTCTGTGTCTACTCACCATAGCACTCTTCTGCTTCCTAGGAGAGGTGAGACTGCTTGTGGCCGCAGTAGGGTCAGGCAGTGCCTCTAGTGGTTGCTGGGAACAGGACAGATTCCTGCCTGCTAGTGGAGGTAAATTCCAGGAGCCTGCAGTGTCAGGACCTGGCAGGCCTGGGCGTCAGTCCATATGCTTGAAGGAAGACGGTGGAGATGCTCTAACCAGTTCTGCTCCCTATGATGCCCCTCCTGAGAGAGGGAGGAGCAGTCCTCTTGTTCTGTCACAGAGCACGGTGACACTTCCTCCTCCAAAGCAACTTGGCTCCGCCGTCAGCACTTGGCTTTGACGTTGACTCTCCTGAGAGACATTCAAGGTCTGTTCCTCAGTGTCCTTTCCTGTGGGGCTCTGTACTCCTTCCTGTCCCAGCGCTTGTCAGGCAGTACTGTGTGCCTATTTCACCTGTATACAGGTCTGTCTCTGCCTCGGCCTGTACCTTCCTTATGGCCTGGCACATGTTGACCCTTGAAAAGGTTTGTTAAATGAATAAGGTTTGATGTCACACTATCTTGCTCCAGGACATCTCCTAGCTCTCTAGATACTCTGAGGTGCCTTCCGGTTCTCACCGTGCAAGGTTCCACAGCATGTTCTTGAGGGAGCCATGGAAGCAGAGGCAGCCACCTTCCCCCAGGTTTGACATGACTCTCTCTCTGCCCCCTCAAAGGACTCTGAAGGTTCACCTGCTTTAGCTCCAGGCTTAGGGAAGAAAACGAGGGAAATCAAGACCCACTGCACTAATTCAACAACAAATATTTTGTGCACACCTACTACGTGCCAAGCAGTGTGCTGGTTGCAGAGTATATACAAGTCACTGAGACACTATTATCCAGAAAGAGCTAAAATCTAATGGAGGTCACAGACGTAGAAACATAACTATGTGAGCGAGAGAAGGGGCTACAGGAACACAGAGGAGGGCCTGAGTAACTCAGCCTAAGGGAGTTCAGGAAAGCTTCAGAGACGAGGTGGCATTTGGGCTGCATCTTGAAGAAAAATGAGGAGTTTTACAAGAGGAAAAGGGCTGGTGCTGACTTTTCTCTGTCCTCCAATGCGGGTTTCTATTACTTGGGTGACAAATCACATTAACAATCGGTAAGACTACAGTTTCCTGCTGAATTTATTTCGGTCCACAGACTCTGGGAATTAGACAGTTGTAGGTTCTTACACAATCAAAATTAGCTACACTCTCCTTACAATGTCAAGCATCCCTTCCCAAATTATGGTTTCTGGCTGATGGTTCAGAGACTTTATGGTGTTTTAGAAGAGAGACAAAGCCTACCCATTAATTGAGGGAAGATCGTGTACTAGGCATTTGAGACAGGCACTTGAGACAGTTTCTCATATAATCCCCACGTGCAGTTTCAAATATCTGGGCATATGCTCAATGCTAGATTATCACCTAAGGAGGGACTCTGGCTGCCCAGAGAGGGCCCCATGAGGTAATATATAACTTGATAAATTAGCCGCTCTTCAGGGTCTTGTTTTTTATTTATTTTTTTAAATTTTTACTTTAAGTTCTGGGATACATATGCAGAACGTGCAGGTTTGTCACATAGGTATACATGTGCCACAGTGGTTTGCTGCACCTATCAATCTGTCATCTAGGTTTTAAGCCCTGCATGCATTAGGTATTTCTCCTAATGCTCCCCCCTCCCAAGGGGTCTTGTTCTTAAGCTGCTTTTGTAACACAGTGACAGGGCCTCAGCTCTCAAATGCAGAAGCACATTAACCAAGCTCACAGTGCGTGATGTACAATGCTTATAGCAGCAACACTTGCTCTGGGCCAGCCACTGCTCTAGGCACTTTGCATAGAACATCTCATAATCCCTGTAATCCCAGCACTTTGGGAGGCCGAGGCGGGCGGATCACGAGGTCAAGAGATCGAGACCGTCCTGGTCAACATGGTGAAACCCCGTCTCTACTAAAAATACAAAAAAATTAGCTGGGCATGGTGGCGCGCGCCTGTAGTCCCAGCTACTCGGGAGGCTGAGGCAGGAGAATGCTTGAACCCGGGCAGCGGAGGTTGCAGTGAGCCGAGGTCGCGCCACTGCACTCCAGCCTGGCGCCTGGTGACTGAGTGAGACTCTGTCTAAAAAAAAAAAAAAAAAAAAAAGAACATCTCATAATCACACTATGTATTATTCCCATTTTACAGATGAGGAAGCTAAGACACAGCGCATTTAAGCAATTTGGATCAACACAGAATGTCAATTTGCTCCTTATAGCTGTCAAGTAGACCAGCTTTTCAGTCCACCTGACCCAGGCCGTCTCACCCCACAAGCACTATGCCCTCAGTTGCTTACTGAGCATGGAATCAGAACAAGGGAAGTCGGCTACCATCAGGGAGCTCTCATCCTCGATGGCAGTTTGTATAAGTAGGTGTCATATCCCCTGTGGAAATTCTGGAAGATCTCTAGGCTTAGCCCCATCCCTGGATATTCTGGCTTGGGGCCCTGGGCATCTGCAGAAGTGATCCTATTGGTAAGGCCCTATAGGGAGGCCTCTTTGGGGACACTTGGCTGTTGAATTTGCTCAACGAGACTGCCTCTCCTCAGGGTAGGTTTCCAGAAAGACCCAGCCTGGTTTCTGTCTGTGATGGCCCTTTGTCTGCATTTCCTCAGCTCACCACATCATCCCTTCCTACAATCTTTTTTTTCTCATGCATATACTGCCTTTGTATTTGCAAAAACTTTCCTCCAGCTCCAATGAACTCTGTTAGATCTGAGAACTGGTCTTTCCTCTCGAGAGGATACTGAATACTTCTGCTTGGATCTAGGATTTTAAAGTTTATCTCTAAGAGCAGTTGTTTCTTATAATACGGTTGTCTCAGGTATTATATACGCATTTCTGAATAATGAATATATTGTTATACCTCCTCAGGTATAACAATATATGCATAACATATATGCATTTCTGAAAAACCTTGCAGGAACACAGAGGAAGGCCTGAGTAACTCAAAGAAGAGTAAGTCTTCAAAATCACACATTAAAACTAATAGGACTTACAGGAAAGTTAGGATTAGAGGAGGACCACATAAAAACCAACCGAACTTTGAAAACCAATGGGCCTTTATAACCGGATCACTTTCAAAATATTAACAACACTTGTGAAAATACAAGTGATGTTAAATCTTGGTGCCAAGCCTGTTAGCACCAAGTATCACAGTCAGTCACCCTTAATGTGGGCACTCATTTCTTCCGAGACCTACTCATCACAATTAAAAGATTATTCCTTGTCTATCTTTATGCCAACACTGCACTGTCTGGATGAGTGTAGGCTCGTGAGATAATCATGTTGCATTGCACAGTCCTGTTAGTTAAGATTGTTTTGACCAGTCTAGATCCTTTGCTTTTCTACATAAATTTAAGAATTAACTTTTACATTTATAAAATATATGCTTACGATTTTGACTGGGATTGCATTTAATCAACAGATCAAGTTGGGGAAATTGACATCTTAATTTTGAGTCTTCAAACTTATGAAAATGACATATCTCTTCTATTAATTAGGTCTCTTTAATTTCAGAGGTATTTTGTAGCTTTCACCGTAAAGGTTTTGCAAGTATTTCGTTAAATTTAAAAGTGTTTTATGTTTTTGATACTATTATAAATGAGATTCGTTCTTAAATTTCTATCAGTTTTGATGAATTTATTTTGAAGTTCTGTTATTAGGCACACACATTTAAAATAGCCATGTCTTCCTATTGAATTGGCTTTCTGTCAATAGAAGAAATATTCCTATTGATCTCTGGTACCTTAATATGATAATGTTTTTATGCCTATTGTCTTTATGGTATTTTTTTCGTTATTTTACATTCAACCTGTCTCTGTCATTATATTTAAAGTGACAGACCTATCTCTGTCATTATATTAAAAATGGATTCTTTTTAAAATCCATTCTGACAATCTCTGCCTTTTAAATTGAAAGGTTTAAGTCATTTATATGTAATTATTGATATAGTTTTTTAAAGTCTACCATTTTGCTGTTTGTTGTTCTATGTTTTGTTTTGAGTTTTTGTGGTTACAATTTCCTTTTCCTTCCTACTTTGAGTTAATAAAATACTTTAGAACATCCTATTTAAACTTTCTATTGGATTAGCAATAATACATTTAAAAGTGTCCATGACATATATATGTAGAGAGTATACACTTAACAAATTATTAGTTATGCTTTAGTTTTTCTCTCAGGAAAATGGGACTTGGTATATGAATCTCACAGGTTCCACTGAAAGGCTAGAGAATGTCTATCTGGCTGAAGGTAGCCACTGTAGCTCATATAAAAGGCCTGTGAAAGCATGTTCCTGGTCTCTCTCAGCAAAACCTGCCCTCCCTGTCTTGCCCAGCAAAAAATAAAGAAAGAAAAATTATGAGAAATGCCCCACAGAGGAGAAAAAAAAAAAAAAAAAGAAAATACTCCATTTGGGTCTCAGCATTACTCCTGAAGTCACTGCCATTTTTATGGGATGGGAAATTCACCCACAGTTGCAGAGGAACAATCGTGTAGTGGAACAAAGAGAAAGAAGGAGAGGAATGTGATGTTGGGCTAGTCTAAAGAGCCACCAAAGTGAAGGCTGTGATTTCTAGACTCATTTTGGTATTTCTGACCCTGATTTGTATGGCATGGCCTAAAGCCCCTTCTGATCCTAGACAGCCAAGATTGTCCCCTCTGACCTTGCCAGGGACAACACGGCTCCACAGTTGCTCCTCTTCCCTTCATGAAGAGAATGCCCATCCAGATTTTCACCTTACTCTCTTGGAAAGGCATTCCCCACGATGATTAGAAGCTGCTAGTCAAACGTCTGGGAGGATAAACCAATGAGTTGACGTAAATGAAGGCCAACAGCCATGATGTCTTAGCTGTAGAACAGAGAGGTGACCAACTCAAACGGAGGTCTGAGTGGCTTTTGATCACCAGATGCCAGGGGAAATGACCCAAGGGCAACAAGTCTGACTCATTGAACTTGTCTCCCCCTCTACCTCCTTAGCTGTAATGCAGGAGGAACTGAAGAGATTGTGAGAAGGCAATTGATATCGCTCCATAAAGTTCAACAGAGACAAACTAACTTGAACTATTACAAACATTTTCTTGTCTGCTCCTGAAACTCCTTTTTATTATTTGAATAATGACACATCTACTTCTAGCAGCCAGATCTCTTAACTCTTCTTTTATATTTTCCATTACTTTACTCCTTCCTAATGCCTTTTAGGGAGTGTTTCTTAACCAAATCTTCTAGTTCACTAATTCTGGAATAGGGTCTGGCTTAGTTTAGGTTTCTGTGAAAGCAGAGCCTGAGATCACGATGCCTGTCTTACTTAGGAGATGATCCCTTAGCAATAGCCCACTCCATAACACAGATTTTGTTGACTTCTATCTCACTTTTCTCGTTCCATCACTTCTGCTTCCTGGGCAACTAGGGCTCTGAGAAACTGTGGAATGTGCTTCAGGATTGTAGCACTGAAGGGAGGGAAAGCTGGGGGCGTTTATCTACCACTTCCATCCCATAGGGATCTGAGACTGTCACCTCCCCTACACTTCCCAGCTGCCCCCCCATAGGTGGGTAGAAATCTCCTGAGGCAATAAAGGAGAGTGTAGCATGCACTTGAGTAGGTACAGAGGCATCATGCGTGCACCTGTCCATTATAGCTGAACTACGAGCAGGTGACCAAGGGGATGAGGTGTAGGGACCATAAGCACTTGCCCAGGCCCTCAGGGCAGACAGCCTACAAGCTGCCCCACCTCAGGGAGACCCTGACCTGGGAGCTTCTTTATACCTCCGCTTCAGGCACTGCCCCTCTTCAGAAGCCTTCACTCATTGCAGTCACTCAGCCTCAAGTGTGGGCTGGGGGGCATCCAGTCAGGGTCCCTCTCTTGTTATCTTCTTTGGGGAGGTACCCCCTTTGATGCTTGCAGCTGATTCCTGTAGTGTTGGGCTGCAGCAGTCCTTCTTCTCTTTATCAGCAGTAACTGCACAGGGAATGATGTGCTCAGAGCAAGACCATGAAAAGAAAAGGGCCCCAGATGAAAGTGTTTTAAACCTGAGAGTCCTCCTGGACACCACTCTCTTTTCAAGTCAACTAGTGGCCAGTTCTGAAGATACTATCTCTTTAGCATTTCTCCAATGAGTCTGATTCCTCCCCATTCTCCTTTCTGTCACAGCACTGTTCTGGGGCATAGAGACGTGGGGCCTCATCTGCTTATATACTACTGGTTTGGAGCAATTCCTGTTTTCTGCTCATTGGCAGTCCCTCAAGCCAACTTTATGCAAAACCAGGGAAGTGGCCTCCACATGGGCAAGTGTCTAAATTCAGCATTTCAACCCTCATAAAACGATGTCACTCTAACCCCACTCCATCCTTCCTGGCTGGCTTAAGTTTAAGAGTATTTGCACTTAAATCCAACTAAGAATGTTTGCACCCCAGAAACTTCAAAAGATTATAATTTTGGACTCACTGCTGATCAATAAATTTCAAAACTTCCAATAAAAGAAATAATACAGAGAATTGTACACAGTGTAGGATATTCTTTACTTTTTCCTCGTCTCAAGCCAAGCCATCAGATCTGCATACTTGGCTGGAACCTCCTTGATTCCTTCTGGAATTCTTTTACATAAGTACTTTAGCATTATTCCTCTGGGCATCTTTGTAGGGAATTGTTAGAAGCAATATTAGGTCTCTCATTTTGGTATTTATCATTAGAGTATTGCTGAGGACACTGCTCACTACATTGTAAATTACTTGATGAAAATCCACCAGAGAATTTTCTCACAGGTCTGCATACTAGGAAGGTTTTGCTCCTCATTTTTTTTTTTTTTCGAGGCAGAGTCTTGCTCTGTCCCCTAGGGTGGAATGTAGTGGCGCAATCTCGGTTCACTGCAACCTCCACCTCCTGGGTTCAAGTGATTTTCCTGCCTCAGCCTCCTGAGTAGCTGAGATTACAGGCGCCTGCCACCACGCCTGGCTAATTTTTTTATTTTTAGTAGAGATGGAGTTTCGCCACGTTGGCCAGGCTGATCTCGAACTCCTGACCTCAGGTGATCCTCCCGCCTCAGCCTTCCAAAGTGCTGGGATCACAGGCATGAGCCACTACACCTGGCCTCCAAATTTTTTTTCTTCTATTCCCTTTAGGTCATAAATTTTTGCTACTCATAAGCAAGTCTGCTATAGACATACTGTGTTAAGGACACCATGAACTATATACAATTTCTGCTCTCCTCATTGCAATGATTGCTAGGAAGTTCAGAGTCAAACTTACTCATGTCAAAGAACTGTTCAGGACTTTTCTAAATGGAGTTGGTGAACTAACTTTGTCCATAATTTCATCTCTCTCTCCTTTTTTGCCCTCATTTTATCTTCACAGTGATTTTGCCTTTATTTAGTTCTCATCTTTTATGTATTTGGGGAATCCACCTTAAGGCTTCTTGAAAACACGATGGGATTGAGTAGCAGTGAACAGGGATAATAAAAACAGCTGTGGGGAGTGAGGTATAAGCACCTGGAGCTGGAGGCTGGGAAGGGGGAGAGTTTTGACTGATTCAGCGCCTCGGAGTCACAGGCATGGATGAGGAGCGTGACACGGAGGACATGCCCTGGATGAGGGTGTGTGGTGAGAAAGCAGCCAAGGATGGGTTCTGAGGACATCTTTGTAACAGATGGAGGAGGAGATGACAGTAAAGGCCTGCAGCAAGGCTGGAGGAAAGCCGGAGAGAGGATGGGCTGGGAAGCAGTAGAATGTAGGTTCTTCCCTTTTAAAGTATTTTAAACAAGCCCATCATGTTTCTATTCTGCCCCTTTCCTCATAAAATCAACCACAGGAATTGCACAGTCGAAAGACTTAATTGAGCATAGCTTATTTGGCTTGGCAGTCTCCTACGATTTTTTTTTTTCTACTGAACTAAAAAAAAAGCTACCCACGGAGGGACGAGCTTTTCTGTTTCCACCTAAAGTTCACTTTCCACATTCCCAGCAGCCTTGGCAGACCCCTGTCAGTCTGGTCTATGGCGAGGGTAAGCGAGCCTTCCAGCACTTTCAGTCTGAGAGCACACCCTGGTCTACCCGCGGACTCCCGGGGAGCCCAGCCGGGGCCCAGCCTCTCCGAGCTCCTGTGGCAGAGGTGACGTCAACACCCACTGCGCGCCTACGGAGCAGCAGCGAGGCGGAAGTGGCTTTCTGTAGGGAGGCACCTGGACTCATAATTTAGTCTACTCTTCACCGCCTCCCCCCACTTGGCAATCAAAACCGGAGATGCTTTTGAGCTTTCTTTTGTGCTGCCCGGAATGGAGATGGGCTCATTGTGCCAATAGGCAATTATTTCATATTGCTCTACAGAGCACAGGCTGCAGCTGTCTTGGAACAGGAGCTTTGCAAGGTGGATTCAAAGTGTCTGGTCTCATCAGGCATCCAGGAAGAGGCTTCAAACACCCTGCGGGAATACTTAGTGAGCAACTTTTTAGACAAATCAGCCTCAGTGAATCACAACTAGGCAGTCTCCCTGTCTCAGTATCTTGCAGTGTGTGTATACCTGCTAGAGATTGTCCAGGGTGGGGACAGTGTTATCAGAGGAACATGAACAATCAGCTGAGGAAATGAAAGAAGAATTGAATTTTATAAAGCATATTCAAAGGCATGACCCATTTTAATTTTCACAGCCACATTATCAGCCAGGCATTATTCATCTCAATTTACAGATGAGGAAACCAAGGCTCGGGATATTAAAGTGACTTGTCAAGGATCACGCAGCTGGTTAGTGACAAAGAGCCCAAACTCAGGTCTAACTACTTAAGTTCTGGGTTGTCTTATAGATTTTTTTTTTCCAGAAAGAGATCCAGAATCCTTAAATAAAGACGTTAGTTGCTTAAGTACAATTCTTCATACCATAAGCCGTCATCTCTCCCCTTCAGGAACAATCTATATGGTTTATCAGCTCAAGGCAGCCTTCCTTCTCTCCTAGCATGTTACTTTCATCTTCTTGGGTTCCGACTTTTCCCTAACTGGCTTTCATTGTTTTTTTCATGAAACTAAAACATCCTGCAGTCCCTTTGAACCTGTTCCATGACGGAGGAGAGCTCTGTGGCTTGGCTGGGAACAGTCGAGCAGAGCAGAGAAACAATGCCACCATCAAATATCACCCAAGGCCCCATTAATAAGGGTTGTTCTCCAGACCACACAGGACCAAAAGGAAAGGTTGCATTTGTGTTATTTCTGCTCCCCTAACTTCTCTACAAGTTTGATGCTGTGGAAATAATCGAGAACGACCTGAAAACCCGGTGCCCTGGCTTTGTGTGACTTTGAGCAGTGACAAAATCTCTGGAGTTTTTTTCCTCCCTATTGATAAGAGAGTGAGTCAGAAAGAGGTTCAAGACCCTCTCTGGGCATTAACAGTTATCTGTATGGAAGAAACCAGCATTTTTACCACTGCTTTTGACTTACTAGTGGGGTTGACTCCCAATTTCTGAATATGGCAAATGGAAATATGGGGAAAATCATAGGAAAGAATATTCTTTGAGAGATGATCTTTCAGCCTGAATCAGGAGAATAATGTCATTTCCTTTTCTATTTCTTTCTGAGGAAGAAAAATATGTTCACTCTTGTATCTAAAACAGAGCCTGGACATAGTTTGTGTTCAACAAATATTACTTGAATTAATGAATTAATAAAATAAACTTAAATATCCAAGAAATTCAAACTTTTTTAAAATTCAAAACTCTAATTAATATTTGAAAATCTTTGTTTTTGTCCATGTGCTAAGTACATGTTTGTAATACTCCATGGTCCCCATACCACCCTCCAACTAAGTTTCCATAGACCTGAGGTCTCTTTGGCATATTCAGTTCTTGCTAGAATTTAAGGTTGTGTTAGTCAACAGAAATATAATAACTTGAAGCATGAGGAGAAGACTCATCAGAGACACAAACAGACAATGCACAGGAAAAGAAGTGAGAATTACATTTAGCCCTGGGAAAAGATGCTCAACATCATTCATTTATAAGTGTAAATTAAAACTACACTAAGATACTATTTCCTGCCAGTAAGATTGGCAAAAATCTAAGATTTAGACCACATACTTTATTGGTGAGGCTAGGGTGAAACAAACACTATTCTACATTGCTGGAAGGAATGAGAAATGGCATCATCATGATGGAGGCGAATTGGTGGAAATTTAGCATCTACCATTTGACTCACCAATCATACTGAAATTTATCTTTTAGAAATCTAGATTCTAGGCCAGGCGCGGTGGCTCACGCCTATAATCTCAGCACTCTGGGAGGCCGAGGTGGGCGGATCACAAGGTCAGGAGATTGAGATGACCATCCTGGCCAACATGGTGAAATCCCGTCTCTACTAACAAAAATACAAAACCTAGCTGGGTATGGTGGCGTGCACCTGTAGTCTCCCTACTCAGGAGGCTGAGGCAGGAGAATCACTTAAACCCGGGAGGCAGAGGTTGCAGCGAGCTGAGATCATGCCACTGCACTCCAGCCTGGCAACACAGCGAGACTCCATCTCAAAAAAAAAAAAAAAAGAAATCTAGATTCTAGAACACTATCCCAAAGCCACAGTAGCAAAAATATGACAAGATGTATGTACGAGGTACTGTTATAGCATTATTTGTAATAACAAAAGACTAGCAACAACCAGAACCGACAGCACAACAGTTAAATAAACAATGCTTCAGCCACATAATGATGACTGCAGTGTAAAATGGGGATTATCTCTATACAGTAAGTGATCTCTAGGGTATATTGTTAAATGAAAAAAGCAAAGTGAAGAAAAATATGTGTAGTAAGCTACCATTTACATATGAAAGGAAAGAGTAGAATCTATCTACCTATCTCTGTAGGTATGCATTTGCTTACATTATAAAAACCAGTAAGGGAATAAAAAATTTTTTTAAATAGCTGTATAGAATAGTACAGGGAGGAATATCTTTAAATATTCCAGATTTGTCTTTAGAAACATATTTTTTTAAAGTCATAAAACAAAATTAAATAAAAACATAATCCCCGAAGCAAAAATAAGTGATTATATTTGTGTAGCCAGTAAACACCATTATGAAACAAAGAGAAACGATTTCAAATGACTTTATTTTTTTCATGTCACATGGATAATGTGCCCACGTTGTAACAAAGTTTGAGGGTGGCACATCTCACACATGCACATGCAAACTCAATCATCACACTTAGGAGCTACAAAAGCAACCTCAAATGACTTGGGTTTTTTTTTTTTTTTTTTGAGACCATGTCTCTGATCTTGGCTCACTGCAGCCTCCACCTTCTTAGCTCAAGCAATCCTCCCACCTAGGCCTTCCAAGTAGCTTTACACAGGTGCGTGCCACCATGCTCAGCTAATTTTTTAACTTTTTGTAGACACAAGGTCTCACTATATATCCCAGGCTGGTCTCAAACTCCTGGTCTCAAATGATCTTCCTGCCTTGGCCTCCCAAAGTGCTGGGATTACAGGAATGAGCCACCACACCCAGTCTTCAAATGACTTTAAAACAGCAATTTGGTTATATATTCCCACTGAGATCAATCCTAAGGACAAAAATAACAAATACAAAAACAAAACCTTGAACTGTTCTCAGTAGTCATATTGTTAGTGATAGAGTTGGTTTTGTTATTCTGAGACTGCTGTGTTGCAGGATAAAGAAAAGTGATTATTTGGTTTCATTCAGAACTATATATTTTCAGTGTGGTGGAAAGGAGATATGGATGCAAGACTGGTGAGTTTAAGAGTCTGTAGACCTGTATTTCATTTGGAATACCTGTATGAAATCATGACTTGTTTGATCTTAAAAACATATTTTCTAGTTCTGCCCTGTATCAAATAACAAGATAGTCCCAGCATTTTGATTGAAATCCTTCCTTCTTTCCTTCCTTCCTTCCTTCCTCCCTCCCTCCCTCCCTCCCATTATATATAATGGTCAGTACACACTATATATATGTAAGAAAATTTCATATGTACTCCATAAATTAGTCCAGATAAAAAAAGCAGTGAATAAAGAGAAAGAAAAATTCCTTTTCTCTGTGGAGTTTATATTCTAGTGGTGGGAAAAGGTAATCCTAAATAAAATGAATGAGTAAAATAGAGTATGTCTAATGCTTCTAACTGCAATGGTGGATAACAAATCAGGCCAGGGGGCTACAGAATGTGGATAACTGCTATTTTAAAGAAGGGGTCAAGACCTCATTGAGAAGGTGACATTTGGGTCAACATCTGAGGAAGGTGAGGAGGGAGGTATGCAGATGTCTACAGGAAGAGCATTCTGGGCAGATGAACCAGCCAGGGCAAAGGCCTTGAGGCAGAAGTGTGTTTGGAGTATTTAAGGAAGAGGAAGGAGGACAGCGTGGCTGCAGCAGAGGGAGCTGAGTGTGGGAAGCAAGGCCAGGGAGATAGTGCAGGGGCTTAGTGGCTACAGAAAAGAAAGGCCTTTGACTTTGAACTTTGACATGACTTGAGATGAAGAACAAATACAGGTTTGTTTGTTTTTTTCTGATGAAATTTTTTTTTTATTTTACTTTAAGTTCTGGGGTACATGTACAAATCTTGCAGGATTGTTACCTAGGTATACACATGCCATGGTGGTTTGCTGCCTCCATTCCCCTATCACCTACATTAGGTATTTCTCCTAATGTTATCCCTCCCTAATCTCCCCACCCCCTGCTATCCCTCTCCTAGCCCCCTACCCCCCAACAGACCTTAGTGTTGGGGTCTGTGATGTTCCCCTCCTTGTGTCCATGTGTTCTCATTGTTCAACACCCACTTATGAGTGAGAACATGCAGTGTTTGGTTTTCTGATCTTGTGTCAGTTTGCTGAGAATGATGGTTTTCAGATTCATCCATGTCCCTGCAAAGGACATAAACTCATCCTTTTTTATGGTTGCATAGTATTCCATGGTGTATATGTGCCACATTTTCTTTATCCAGGTTTATTTATATTTAAGCAGCTTTATTGAAGTATGCATTAATTTCCTGGAGCCACCAAATAAATTACCACAAATGTGTGGCTTAAAACAGTAGAAATTTATTCTTTCACAGTTCTGGCAGCAAGGGGTGTGAAATTGGGATATCTGGAAGCTGAGCTCTGGGGAAGTATAAAACTTTGAGGAAGGAAGATAATGAAAGAGCAGCTAAGGCTGAGGAGCAACCAATAAGACAAGAGAGAACCAAGAGAATGTGTAGTCCTAGAAGCCAAGTGAAGAAACTATCTCAACTGTGTCTACAAAATATTGCTTATATGGTCAATTAAGTTGAGGACTCAGACTTGGACCATTTGATTTAGCAATGTGGAAGTCAATGGTGGCCTTGATAAGCATAATTACCGTTGAGTGACATGGACAAATGCCTGATTGAGTTCAAGAGACAATGGGAGGAGAGAAATTGAGGACAGGAAGAAAAGATAATTATTTTGAGAAGCTTTGCTCTAAAAGGGAGCCAATAATGAAGCAGTAGACAGAGAGGGGCTCAAGAATTGTTTTTATTTTTAATGGGAGAATTAATTGTACGGTGATGGGAATGATCCAATTGGGAGGGAACTATTAATGATGCCAAAGAGGGGAGAATTGCTGGTTCAACACTATGAGTTTGGGATAAGAATCAGAGAAGAGGAGAGTTATTGGCCTTAAGAGGAGAAGCAACAAGTTATTCATTCTAACAGGCAGGGTTGAGGATGGAGTGGAGGGCACAGCATATGGAACAGATGTCAGTGGCTGAGCTTATAGAAGTTCTCTTCTGAATAATTCTTCCTGAGTGACGTGTGAAGCTAAAAGAGGATGGGAAGGAGATGTTGGCATTTTAAGGAGAGAAGAGAAGGTATGAAAGAGTCATCTAAAAGACAAGTTAGTGAGTGAGTAGACTAGGAAAAGAAAAGCACGACTTGAGACGCAGTGGATGAGGCAAATGCAGCAGTGTTAAGGGCCTCCTTGAGAGTGGTGGTCATGAATTCACAGTGAAACCAGATAGCATGACAGTGTGCTTTTCTTCAGCTTTATTCAGATGTGTAGGTGTTGGTGTGAAGTAGGCAGAGAGTTGTGTTTAGCGAGGCTTTAGATTGTGCCACACAATTGTTTAGTAAGGGAAGTGGGAATGTATACCAGGGAGTGATCGTAACACTTGACTATGGACTTTGAACATGGTAAGGGTCAAAGTGTGAACAAAAGCATTGTATGACATAGGGAAAAATGTGATCAAATTAACGGGCTGTAGGTGCCGTTGAAACTACAAGTTCAAAAGTAGGAGGATTGTTTAACTTGGGGGGGGCCAGAATGTATGAGCTAAAAAATGGAGGTGGTGAGCAGAGAGTATAATGTTGAAATGGAAGGTACAGAGTTGTGTTATTGGTATATGTCTAAGAAAGTGGACAGTAGAAGCAGGGTGAAGGGCAAAGTCCTGAGGAGAGGAAGTCAAAGAACCGTGACATCTGGATTTGAGAAGATCATCTCATGGAGACTGAACTCTCCAAGAGTTAAGGCAGAAGTAGTACTGGAGAGTGTGACAGAGCCCAGAGTTAAAATAATCAAAGAATGAGTTGGGAGTGATCTGGTGGAGTAGATGACAGCAAAAATGAGGAAGAGTGGCGACATAACTTGTCAATCTGACCTTCCCCTGAAGTAAGTCATAAGACCTCTCATGTGAGAGGTGCCCTTCCTGTACCTGGAGGAAAGGGAAAGGAACATCCTTATCTCCGAAGATCAAGAGATACCAAAAAGAATATGAACAGGCAGGCCTGACTAGATTTCTCCCAGTTCATTACCATTAGGTCATACCAATTCACCCTATCATATTTCTCAATGACTATCTATTCTTTATCAAATCTACAATAAAACACTCAGGTTTAATTATTTATTCGAGTCTTTATTTCCTTATCAAGGCTCTCATGTCATATAGAACTTATAAATGTATATGCTTTTCTCTTGTTAATCTGTTTCTGTTACAGGGTCTCATCTATGAACCTAAGATGTGTAGAAGGAGAGATATTCCCCCACCCCACATAACCATTTCCATTTTTTCAAAAAGGGAATAAAGAATATATTACTGTATGCCTGATTGTTACAGTTCTATAGGTGTATAATACTTTGGAAAAATACCCAAGGAACTGGCCACATTGGTTTCCTGGGGAAAGGAATTAAGTACATGGGGACAATGGTGTCATGCCTGGGGGGTTACCGTTTATTCTTTGTACCTTTTGAATTTGAGCTACATACAGTGCCTATTACAAATATTATTAATATTATATTATTAATATAAAAGAATGTCTTTTTGTCTTCAAGTTGGGGAGACAAAACATATATACACTTCTTATTATAAAATGGAAAGTGTTTAGTGTCCTAAGAGAGGCAGAGATAAGATCATCTTCCAGAGTTGGCTAGAAAGTCAGGGTTGGTGGAAATTTAGGTACAAGTTTAAGTTTGCATTTTGTTTAAATACACTTCAATGGAACTGGAATGAATGCCCCAATCTCCAAGTTCAGGTTATGCTCAGCAGTGCTTTGGCCTCCAACAAGTTTTTTGGTTAAAAGCAGGTGCCAGAAAATTTGTAAAGTTCCATAAAAGCGCTGCTAGCATCTGGTAAAAGTCAAGGGTTTAATATTACTAGTTAAAGGCTTTTTAAACACTCATCACCCTCCTTTGTGACCTGTTCCGATGTTAAAGTAGCTGTGTTTAACACCATTGCATGCCAGCGGGAGACAGAAAACGCATGTTATTTTTAGCAAAGTCTAGTGCAAATGGTGTATGCTCTTTGGACTCTGCTGGCAGATTTGATTCTTAGCTCCTGGGAAGCCAAATTTATTTAAATTTTCATCCTTGTCTGTCGTCTCAAAGAGTGAAATGAACTTTTCCAATTCCTCAAACTGTGATGTGGTGGGTGAATAAAACCCCAAGGTGGCATCCAACTAGGACTGGATTGAAAGTTTCTTTTTTCTTTTTAAAGCTAAGTAAGGACACAGAGTTTCAGCTCAGCAGCTGATAAAGACATCTGATTTACTGAGAAAGCACACGGAACTCTTCCACTGTTATTTTCTAAAACAGGAAAAGTCTCAGGCAACTCATTAACTCATTAACTGTAGCTCTTCCCAAATCAACTGGTAGAAAGTGTCTTAAAGATTAAGATACCCTAACTTGAGAAAAAGAAAACTCTGTATCTCACTATTTTACTGCCCGAGACACCAAAAAGCCTCTCTTAAAATTTCTCTTTATTATTAATTAAAGAGAGTCTTACTATGTTGCCCAGACTGGACTCGGATTCCTGGAGTCAAGCAATCCTCCTGAGTAGCTGGGACTACAGGTGAGCACCACTTTTCTTCCTTGAATCTATTAATATGGTCAATGACATTTACAGATTTTTGAATGCTAAATCATCTTGCTCTCCTAAAGAAATTCAACTTGGACGTGACTTTTTTTATATATTAAAACAACATATTCCTTGAAAGTTTAGAATTCAGCTGTTAAATTGTGTGGCTTTGGCATTTCATTCTTTAGAATATTTTAAACTATTGTTTCAATATTGTACAGACAATACTCATCTGTATTTGCACACATTTGCCATTTTTAATTTTTTTAGGCGGAGTCTTGCTCTGTCACCCAGGGTGGAGTGCAGTGGTGTGATCTTGGCTCACTGCAACCTCTGCCTCCCAGGTTCAAGCAATTCTCTTGTCTCTGTCACCCGAGTAGCTGGGACTACAGGCACGTGCCACCACACCCAGCTATTTTTTTTTTTTTTTTTTTTTTTTGTATTTTTAGTAGAGACAGGGTTTCACCATATTGGCCAGACTGGTCTTGAATTCCTAACCTCATAATCTGCCTACCTCGGCCTCCTAAATGTTTGCCATTTTATATCCTTCCTATCTCATCATGCAATCTCAGACTGTCCTTCTACAATAATTTTATTTCAGAAGTTATTATAGTTCAATTGGTGGCAATAGATTTTTAAATCTATAAATGTATTTATTTGATCCTCTGTTTTCAAAGATAGTTTACTGGGTACCCAATTCTAGTTTGATAATTATTTTCTCTCAACATTTTGGAGACACTACTTCACATCTCCTGACTGCCTTTGCTGCTGCCAGAAGTTTTCTGTCATTGTCCCTTTGTAGGCGGTATTTTTCTCTGGCTGCTTTTGAAGTCTGCTCTGGTGTTAATGAATTTTCCCTTCAATATCTTTGGGATAGGTTTTTTGTTTTGTTTTGTTTTTTGTTTGTTTTTTTGTTTTTTGAGACAAGAGTCTTGCTCTGTCACCCAGGCTGTAGTGCAGTGGCATGATCTCGGCTCACAGCATCCTCTGCCGCCCGGGTTCAAGCGATTCCCCTGCCTCAGCCTCCTGAGTAGCTGGGACTACAGGCGCGTGCCAAACTCCCAACTCAGCCTTTTTTTTTTTTTTTTTTTTTTGTATTTTTAGGAGGATGGGGTTTCACCATGTTGGTCAGGATGGCCTCGATCTCCTGACCTTGTGATCCGCCCGCCTCGGCCTCCCAAAGTGCTGGGATTACAGGTATGAACCACCGTGCCTGGCCTGGGATAGGTTTTTATATTTATCTCAAGGATTCATGTTTCTCATTATTTCTTAAAGTTTTCAGCCATTATCTCTTTAAATATAACCTCTCATCCATCTCTCTATTTTTAGACCTCATATTTTTCCTCCATATCTCTTATCATCTCTTTCTTATTTTCTGTTCCATTGTCTCTTTTTCTACAGTTCTTCACAACTATCTTCCAACGCAGTAATTTTCTTTTCAGTTGTGATTAATTTGCCTTTTTTTTTTTTACTTCAACAATTCTAATTTATTTCTGGAAGTTCCTTTTGTTTCTTGTTCTTCAAATACACCTGCTTGCTCTTCTTTGTGAATGAGTCTTTTATGTAAACAATTCATGCACAGCTCTTTTATTTTCCACATCTGACAATTTCACTATCTGCAGTTCTTGTGTGGGTAACTATTACTTGCTGATTCTACTCTCACACTGTGTCACCTTCTTTTAGGCTTTGTTTAATGAGCTTACTGCTTGATTTTAATCTGTAGGAATCTTGGGAAACTAAAATGGGCAAACATTTCTTAAGAGAGGATTGTTCACGAGGTCAAGAGATCGAGACCATCTGGCCAACATGGTGAAACCCCATCTCTACTAAAAATACAAAAATTAGCTGGCTGTGGTGGTGCACGCCTGTAGTCCCAGCTACTCCGGAGGCTGAGACAGGAGAATTGCTTGAACCCAGGAGGCAGAGGTTGCAGCGAGCTGAGATCGCGCATCTGCATTCCAGCTTGGGCGACAGAGCAAGACTCCGTCTTAAAAAAAAAAAAAAAAACAGAGAGGAATGTTATCTGTTTCTGACAGTGTCCAAGCGTTGCCACCAACCTGATATTATTTCACATCCCTGAGAGGTATAAGTCTCAGGTTCAGGCTGTCTGCTGCTGGTCCTAGGCTCAGACAAATGGTAGCAGTGCTGCTATTTGCACCTACCCCCAACTCTCAGGCCGTCCATACCCAACTTCTCAGCTTCCTTAAAATTCCTTCAGTCCATCTACAGGGGTCAAAATGAGGCAGACATGCTTAGAGTGATGACCGCTCCCTCAACAGAGGTCTACTTGAACTAGCGTACTGTTTTTAGGAGAACAACTCCCATATCCTTTTTAACCCCGTCGTCACGAGTGAAGAGTCACAGAAATTCACTCCTTGTCTGCTAACAATCAAAACTTTAACATCACTATCTGCTTTGACTCCACCAGGACCAACTTTCTTATGTCCTTTATCCTTGTTTATATCAGTTACCACAAGAACGACGAGACTCCTAGGTCACTGCTCATCTCCCACACCCAAATCTCCCTAAGGTTCTGTACATCTCTGCTGCAGCCCCCTTCTCCTTGCCAATTCCTGAACCCTTCTACCATGCCCCCTACAACTTATGGTTCATTATCAGCAAAATTAATTTCAACCATTTTTTTTTTCTTTGAGACACAGACTCACTTTGTCACCCCAGGCTTGAGTGCAGTGGTGCAATCTCAGCTCATTGTAGCCTCAACCTCCCAGACTCAAGTGATCCTCCCACCTTAGCCTCCCAGTAGCTGGGACTACAGGCACATGCCACCATGCCCGGCTAAGTTTTGTATTTTTTGTAGAGATGGAGTTTTGCCATATTGCCCAGGCTGATCTTGAATTCCTGAGCTCAAGTGATCTGCCCACCTCAGACTCTCAAAGTGCTGGGATTACAGGTATGAGCCACTGTGCCCATCCTCAAGCATTTTCTGATTTCTCCCTTCACCTTCTTGCTAAAACTGAAATCTGGCTCATCCCTGAGAGCAGTATTCCCTTGTAGCCTTCTCAAGTACTGGCAATTTTTCTTTCTCATACCCCTGTTACCACTGGGCCTGGAGGTGAGATAGTGCCTCCTTGTTTCTCACTGCTACTTTCTACCTTCCTTCTCCCTAAAAATCTCAGCTTTGATTTTCCTGTCATCACATTTTAATACCTATCACCCTCATTTTGATGTCACCTATCAACCCTTGGGATAACCCCAGCTCCACCCTCCATTTTCTCAGTAATTTTGGCTTCTGGTATACTACCACTCTCTCCAAGTCTTACTTAATGGTGATTTCAATGTACATGGAGATGATTCTTCCAACACCCCTGACCTCTCATTTCTTTTTTTTAAAAAAATGTTTTTATTTTCTTAGGTTATTGGGGAACAAGTGCTATTTGGTTACATGAATAAATTCTTTAGCAGTGATTTGTGAGATTTTGGTGCACCCATCACCCGAGCAATATATACTGCAAACAATTTGTAGTCTTTTATCCATCACCCCCTTCCCACCCTTTCCCCCTGAGTTCCTAAAGTCCATTGTGTCATTCTTATGCTTTTGCTTCCTCATAGCTTAACTCCCACTTACGAGAGAGAACATATGATGTTTGCTTTTCCATTCCTGAGTTACTTCACTTGGAATAATAGTCTCCAATCTCATCCAGTTCACTGCAAATGCCATTAATCCATTCCTTTTTTATGGCTGAGTAGTATTCCATCACGCACACACACAAACACACGGTTTCTTTATCCACACGTTGATTATAGACATTTGGGTTGGCTCCACATTTTTGCAATTGCGAATCGTGCTGCTATAAACCTGCGTGTGCAATATCTTTTTTGTATAATGACTTCTTTTCCTCTGGATAGGAAACCCAGTAGTGGGACTGCTGGATCGAACAGCAGTTTTACTTTTTAGTTCTTTAAGTAATCTCCACACTGTTTTCCATAATCGTTGTACTAGTTTACATTCCCACCAGTAGTGTAGAAGTGTTTCCTGTTCACTGCATCCATGCCAACATCTATTATTTTTTTATTATGGCCATTCTTGCAGCAGTAAGGTGGTATATCTCATTATGGTTTTGATTTGCATTTCCCTGATCATTAGTGATGTTGAGCATTTTTTCATGTATTTGTTGGCCATTTGAATATCTTCTTTTGAGTATTGTCTATTTATGTCCTTAGCCCGCTTTTTGATGGGTTTTTTTCTTGATAATTTGAGTTTGTTGTAGATTCTGGATATTAGTCCGTTGTCAGATGTATACATTGTGATGATTTTCTCCCATTCTGTGGGTTGTCTGTTTACTCTGCTCTTCCTTTTGCCATGCAAAACCTCTTTAGTTTAAGTTCCAGCTATTTATCTTTGTTTTTATTGCATTTGCTTTTGGGTTCTTGGTCATGAAATCCTTGCCTAAGCCAATGTCTAGAAAGGTTTTTCCAATGTTCTATTCTATAATTTTTATAGTTGCAGGTCTTAAAGTCCTTGATCCATCTTGAGTTGATTTTCTAAAAAGTGAGAGAAAAGGATCCAGTTTCACTCCCCCTACATGTGACTTGCCAATTATCCCAGCACCATTTGTTGAATAGGATGTCTTTTCCTCCACTTTATGTTTTTGTTTGCTTTGTCAAAGATCAGTTGGCTGTTAAGTATTTGGGTTTATTTCTGGATTCCCTATTTTGTTCCATTGCTGACCTCTCAGTTCCTTAAACTCCTCTCCTCCTTTTCTACCTCCCTCAGAAATGCATTCATCTAACAATACCCAGACTATCTCATTACCAGTAACTGTAACTGACTATAATTTTGATATCATGCATTGCTCTTCTGACACCACCTGCTGTCTTTCCAGCTCATTCCCCGGTATCACAAAAACTCTGTCCTTCAATCCTACCTCCAATCCATTGATCTAGTCATCTTAATACTTTATTCATCTTCCTACCCAGTCTGTATTTTTTACTGAGGTAAAATAGACATACACAATTTACGATCTTTAAATGTACAGTTCAGTGCTAATAAATAACATTTATATTCCTTTTGCTCCTTCATGTCCCCCGTGCTCCTCCCCTTCCTGGCTATGGTAACCACAAATCCACTATCTTCATCAGATCTGCTTTTTAGCTTCCACATGAGAGGGAACATGTAGTATTTGTCTGTGCTCGGCTTACTTCACTTAATGGCCTCCAGTTCCATTCATGTTGCTGCAAATACACATGATTTCACTCTTTTTTATGGCTGAATAATAAATATTCCATTGTGTAGATATACCACTTCTTGTTTACCCATTTATCAGTTCATGGCTATTTGGGTTGTTTCAATTTTGGGGCTATTGTAAGTAATGCTACTATGAACATTCATGTGCAAGTTTCTGTAGAAACATGTGTTCAACTCTCTTGGGTATATATAAACAAAGAAATGGAATTGCTGGATCATATGGTAACTCTGTATTGAATTTTTTTAGGAATTGCCAAATTGTTTTCCACAACAGCTGTACCATTTACATTCCCAACAGCAATGTATGAGAGTTCCAATTTCTTTATATCCTTACCAATACTTATTTTCCTTTTTTTGATGATAGCCATCCTAGTGAGAGTGAAGTAGTATCTTTTGGTTTTGATATGCATATGCTAATGATTAATGATGTTGCACATATTTTCTTGTGCTTACTGGGCATTTGCATTTCTTCTTTGGAACAGATATTTGAAATATCTATTCAAATCTTTTGCCCATTTAGAAACTGGGTTGTCTTTTTAAGAGTTCTTTCTTATTCTGTATACTATACCTTTATCTGATAAATGACTTTATCTGATAAATACTTCATCCCATTCTATGGGTTGTCTTTTTCACTTTCTTGATAGTGTCTTTTTAATACACAAGGCTATTTTTTAGGACTTAGTTTTGATACGTTACAAATTATTTTTTCTTGTTTGTTCTTTTGGTGTCCTATTAAGTGACTGTTGCCTCATCTAAGGTCATGAAGATTTATACTTATATTTTCTTCTTCTAACAGTTGTATTATTTTAGCTCTTACATTAAGTCTTTAATCTATTTCGAACGAATTGTTGTGTTAGGTAGGGTCCTGTCTTAGTCCATTTGTATTTCTATAACAAAGTACCAGAGACTGAATAATTTATAAAGAACTGAAATTTATTTCCCATGGTTACCAGAGATTGGGAAGTTGAGATCGAGGTGGTGGCAGAATTGGTATCTGGTGAGGGCTGCGCTTGTGCTCCCAAGATGGCACTTTGTTGCTGCATCCTCTGGAGGAAACACTGTGTCCCAACATGGTGGGAAGAGACAGAAGGACAAGAGTGTGCTTCCTTCAACCAAGGCCTTTTTACAAGGGTGCTAATCCCATTCATGAAGGCTCTGCTCAAAGGCTTCCAAAAGGCTACACCTCTTAATACTGTTGCACTGGGGATTAAGTTTCAACATGAATTTTGAAGGGACACCATCATTCAAACCATAGCAGATCTAAATTCATTACTTTGCATGTGGATATCCAATTGCCCTAGAACCATCTGTTTTAAAGACTACTCTTGCCTCCACTGAATGGTCTGGCACAGACGTATGAGTTTATTTCTGGAATAGATTCTCAATTCTATTCCAATGATTTACATACATCTCTTTCTTATACTTAAAAGCACTTTTATTAATGCACTATAACTGTTTACTTCCCCCATTAAACTGTGAGTTCCTTGAGATCAGGAGCCACATCATTGTTCATCTTAGTATTTTTAACTCATCATTTAACAGACTCTCAAAGCATGGTCACTGAACAAATGAAATTAACCACTTAGTTTTGAGGGAGAAGAATGGGAATGGAGTCTACAATAAAGATGGATCCCTTTCCCATGTAGTGATTCACCTTATGAGGTAGCTTTGAAATTCTGACACCCCTTCTCCACTATTCAAATTGGCAATTATTGATTCCAACATTTACTGAACCCCTTCTCATGCACAAATAGGGGCACTGCAAAGTTTACAATTGAGAAAAGAGATAATGTCCTGAGCCCAAATAGCTATAATTAAAAACAGTTAAATGTTGTAAGATAATACAAAGGAAATACTACTGGAGTTAGAAGGGGCAGAAATCACTGTCAACCAGGATATCCAAGAGTATACCAATTACTCACCTAATCTTCTCAGAGGGCAATTAATACTTCAAATTCAATGCCAAAAGATTTTTTTTTTTTTTCAAACATGAAGGTTGAAATGACTAGAGGAAATGAAAGAAAATCTGAGGCCAAGAGGATCAAAAGCACAAACAAGGGGTGCTTTAAGGCGGGTATTGAGGAGAAAGCATCAAGGCTAAGGTCATAAATAAAATTGTGGGTGTGGTGATAAGAATGGAAGTGATTGGAAATGAAAGCCAAGAACATAGGTATTTTGTAATTGCATTATGTTATTAAGAGAAACTTCAAGGACTCAAGTACTGAGTAACACTCAAGTAATAATAGGAGAACATAAAGAGAAGAGAAACTCAGATATAAAGATATAAAATCATTAGCAGGTTGTTTTGATTTGTGAGCACATTCTGCCCTTGCTAGCCTCAAAAGAAAAGATCTAAGACTAAAAATTAAGATGACAGGGTGATGGATGCAGCAAACCACCATGGCACATAGAACTATGCAACAAACCTGCACCGTCTGCACATGTACCCGAGAATTTAAAGTATAAAAAAAGAATTAAAAACAATAAGAAATCTGAGAAGAAATAGCAATGAGGTGTCCAGCTGACTCTACCCCATTCTCCTTTCTAAACTCTACACTCTCTCCCAATGCTATAACTGTACTGGGGCACAGGGTAAAAATAACCCTTCCTTCATATCAGCTCCCATTTAGAAATGCCAACTTCTTTTCCACATGAGACAAAAAATAGCTTGAAGTTTTTTTGTTTTTGTTTTTTTAAAGAGAAAGAAGGAAGAAAAAAAAGAATGAAATAAAGAGAAGAAGAAGAAGAAAAAAAAAGGGAGAGAGAACGGGAATCTTGCTCTATTGCCCAGGCTAGAATGCAGTCCACAAATGGATATTGAAAGCTTTTTTATACTAATAATTGTGTTATACAATGGAGACAGGAAGGAATAAGGGAGGAAAATAACAAACAAACAGCCAACCAATATTTCATTTAAACCTATGAAATGCTATGCAATTGCTAGGGAGTGATTTACTCCCAACCATGTGGTCACTTTTAGAATAAATGTGATGTGTTACTGAAAAAAAAAATGTATGTTTTGTGGATTTGGAGAGTTCTGTAAATGTTTATTAAGTTTACTTGTTTGAGGTTTAAGTTCAAGTCCCGGGTATCCTTCTTAACCTTCTTGTCTCATTAATTTGTCCAATATTGACAATGTAATGTTAAAGTCTCCCACTATTATTGTGTGGGGAGTCCAAGTCTCTTTGTAAGTCACCAAGAAGTTGCCCTATGTATCTGGGTGCTCCTATATTGGGTGCGCATAGACTTAGGGTCGTTAGCTCTTCCCATTACATTGATCCCTCTACCATTATACAATGTCCTTCTTATCTCTTTTGGTTTCTATTACTCTAAAGTCTATTTTATCAGAGATGAGAATTGCAACTACTTGCTTTTTTTTTTTTTTGCTCTCCATTTGGTTGGCAAATCTTCCTCCATCCCTTTGTTTTGAGTCTCTGTATATCCTTGCATGTAAGATGGATCTGGATGCAGCTTACTGATGGGTTTTTTGAAGTGGCTGATACTGGTTGTTCCTTTCTATATTATAGTGCCTCTTTCAGAAGCTCTTGTAAAGCAGGCCTGGTGGTAATGAAATCTCTGAGTACTTGCTTGTTTGTAAAAAATTTTATTTTTCCTTCACTTATGAAACTTAGTTTGGCTGGATATGAAATTCTGGGTTGAAAGTTCTTTTCTTTAAGGGTGTTGAATATTGGCCCCCACTCTCTTCTGGCTTGTAGGGTTTCTGCTGAGAGATTAGCTGTGAGTCTGATAGGCTTCCCCTTGTGGGTAACCTGACCTTTCTCTCTGGCCGCCCGTAGTATTTTCTCCTTTGTTTCAACCCTGATAAATCTAATGATTATGTGCCTTGGGGGTTGCTCTTTTTGAGGAATATCTTTGTGGTGTTCTCTGTATTACCTGGAGTTGGGTATTGTCTTGCCTTGCTAGGTTAGGAAAGTTTTCCTGGATAATATCCTGAAAAATATTTTCCAGCTTGGATTCATTCTCTTCGTCACATTCAGGTACACCTATCAAACGTAGATTAGGTCTTTTCACGTAGTCCCATATTTCTTGGAGACTTTGCTCATTCCTTTTACCCTTTTTTCTCTAATCTTGTCTTCTCGTTTTATTTCGTTAAGTTGGTCTTCGACCTCTGAAATCCTTTCTTCTGCTTGATCAATTCGACTGTTAAAACTTGTGCATACTTCTTGAAGTTCTCGTATTGTGTTTTTCAGTTCCATTAATTCACTTATATTCCTCTTTAAATTGTCCATTCTCATGAACATTTCGTGAAACCTTTTTCAAGGTTCTTAGTTTCCTTGCATTGGGCTAGAACATGTTCTTTTAGCTCACAGAAGTTTCTCATTATCCACCTTCTGAAGCCTGATTCTGTTGATTCCTCACATTCATTTTCTATCAGGCCTTGTTCAATTGGTGATGACGCACTGCAATCCTCTGTAGGAGGAGAGGCATTCTGATTTCGGGTGTTTTCAGCCTTTTTGCGCTGGTTTCTTCCCATCTTTGTGGATTTATCCACCTGTCGTCTGTGTAATTGCTGACTTTCAAATTAGGTCTCTGAGTGGACGTCCAGCTTGTTGGTGGTAAAGTTTTTTCTATTTCTTAATTTTCCTTCGGCGGACGCCCCTCCCCCACAGAGCTGGACCTTCCCAGATTCAGCTGTACTTGCTGTGAAACTCTCAATCTTCAGCAGTTCCAACTGCTGTTTTATTTTTTTTGTGTGTGTGTTGGGGGGGTACCAGCCTTCCCCCTGCGGCGACCCACTACGCCGGCTGAAAACAGCAGCGTTAAGATTCGTGGCGCTTTTCTGCCCGGGAATCTCCCAGTCTGGTTCCTCACTTCAGTCCGCTTTTCAATCAGCTGAATGGGAGACTCTGCTTTCCCGGAGCTCCAAACGCCAACCAAAAGGGCACTCAGTCCCGTATACTCCGGACTGAGAACCGCCACACCGGGGCGCCTGCAAAACGGCCGCGCCCTCCAAAAGAGTCGCGCTGGCGACCCGTGGGGCTCCTCCGCCAAGAATCTCTTGGTCCGTGGGGCAATGAAAATTCGTCTGAAAATGTGGCGTCCACTCACTCTCTGCGCTTTCAGTGGGAGCTACAATCCTGAGCTGCTGCTAATCGGCCATCTTGGGATCTCTCCGATTTTTTTTTTTTTAAGAGGAGACAGGGTTTGAATTTTACTAATAATATGGTTTGTGGATTTTGATTATCTTTGAAGGGAAAGACCAGTTGTTCTCTTAAAATAAATCCCTGGGCCCTACTGAATTATTTTTGTTCATTTGACATATACCTCAAAAGTGCAACCAGTATTATTAAATTAAAAATATTTAACTTGAACAATTCACAGATGATTGAATTCAGGTGACAGAGAATAAGACTTAGGCATCTGAAGTCATGGGTCTGAATAATATTTTAGGCCTTTCTCCTCTTCTCTACACAATTATTATTAAGCTGAGTTTTTCAAAGTTTTTTTTTTTTTTTAGAGGCAGGGTCTTGCTCTGTCACCCAGGCTGGAGTGCAATGGCATGATCACAGCTCAGTGCAGCCTTGAAAGCCTGGGCTAAAGTGATCCTCCTACTTTAGCCTCCCTAGTAGCTAGGACTACAGGCATGCACCACCATGCCTGGTTAACTTTTTAGTTTGTTGTAGAGCTGGAGTTTTGCTCTTAAGCCTCAGCTGTCTCAAACTCCGATCCTCAAGTGATCCTGTTGCCTAGGCCTCCCAAACTGGTGGGATTAAAGGTGTGAGCCACCACTCGCTGTCTAAACTGATTTTTAAGAAAGACACAATGGTTTCAAATCTTGGATATGAAGTTTTTAAATAAAAATATACTACTAGAAAATATATAAATTTACAGTCTATGAATTGTTTCTTGTTCAAAGATCTGGTATCAGAAACAGATGAAAGTGAGATGGAGGACAATTCAGTGTATTAGGAACATGATCTATACAAAAGGTCGGCCAATCAAAAAAAAGGGAACATAGTCTTTGGAGTCAGACCGACTTGGAATAACAGTTCCTTCAGTTGGGGCTACATGACCTGAGCATTTTTGGTCTCTAAAATGTAGGTAATAAGGATGTAATAAGATCTTTGTTACCACTTCAGAGTGATAAGGATTTAATAAGATGACCCATATAAAATTCAATAGCTAGTAAAGGAGAATATGGGTATTAATAAAACCAGAAGCCCAGGACAATCATTCTCTGTAATCAGAGGGATCAGGGTTTGGGTTCATATAGACTTAAATTGCTGCCTTTACCAATGTCGTGTGTGATCTTCGCTTGTCGTTTCAAGTGGAAGGGGTTACCATTGCCTGTTTTACTCACCCTAGGTCATATACTACCCCAGGTTGAGAACGTGAGCCAGTTTAAGTCAGTCACAGAGCCAATACCTGACTCAATATAATACCTACTTGCTTTGCGGTCCAATAAATGAGAAATTCATTCAATATCTAGCCATGTGATATGATTTAGGGTAAATTACAAAACCTTTCTAATTTTGCCTTCTCATCTTTCAAGTGACTCCTTTGGCAAAAGTAAGTATATTTCAAAAACATTTTAAGGTAGCAAAACTCTGTGTTTGTTAAAGGCTAATTTTCTTAGTTATTTGCAATGAAAACAGCCTGCAGGTCTTCAGTGTAAGGTTCCCATTTCATGGCAGGAAGAAATAGATTAACATTATTTTAGAACCTTACATAACAGATATTCTATAAGTGTATTATCAGGGAAAAGAATTATCAATTTATAACATTCCCAAAAGTACAACTCTGAAAATGTCAGTTTTGTGCACATAGGACTCCAAACTTTAATGATACACCCATCATACAGTCAGGAAGCAGAACAATCCCTCAAGAAAAAAAGCAAAAATGCCAAGATGCTCTCCAACCACCATTTTTTTTTAAATCTATGAAACAATTTCCTTACAAATTAAGTAGTTTTTATAGTAGTGACATTTATCATTGATGTGATCTGTTTAATATGACTGTAGTCAGAAGGGAAGTTGGGCCTGTAATTTTTTTCAGAAATTGAAAAAAGTACCATCATTAAGATAAGGAAGAGAAAGATTTGTATCCATCTTTTTGGGACATGTAAGGTGAGAGTGAAGTCTCACAGTTGGAGAATTTGTGGATATTGCTGGAGGAATTGGAGATGCTCTCTAGTAAGCGGGTAATCCCTCTTCCCCGAACACTGCTGTTTTGGCCAGAAATGTTCGCCCTAGATGGGTAATCACCTAGGATATTGAAAATATGAGAAAAGAAATATAGTAATTTTATAATTTTTTAATAAAGAGATGCCTCAATTAACTGACTCATCCTACTGTAGGCCTTTCACTATGCCATAATTCAATGGATCAAGAATAAAAAAATGTTTTTGTTTTTAGCCCAGGAAATTTTGAGTTGAAGTTCTTTAGGTACTACTTGAAATTTCATGTCATTAGCTTTTAAAGTTTCTCACCTTCCAAAAGATATTATTAAAATCAAAACTATAAAGCTGTTGCTGTTATAAGAGAAACAGGTTTTCTTTTAAAGTCCTGAACAAATTCTGAGGAATAAGTTACAATGTATCCAAGTGACCCCAAAATATACATACCTAAATTGTGTAAGGTGCTAATGCCAAATAAAACCCCCAATTCAATAAGCTCCTTATAACCCAAAGCTAATTTAGAAATCACTGTTTAAATACCACACCCTGGGATCTCAGTAATAGGCCCTAACCTCCTTTAGGTGCATTTTTGTAAAATATAAGGTGCTTACCAACGGGTGTGTTTGGTCTTTGTTCCTGATTGAAAGAGCTGAAATGAGAGAATCCTGGACTCCCGACCCTTAGCTTCTGTAAGTAACAGGAAAATACCAGGGGAAAACTGTTTACTTCTTATCAATTATTGGATGGTCTTCAATTTCAAATTACTCTTTAAAAATCCAAACTAATACTCAAATACTTTTCCAATGTCTGATCAATTTTTGCTGCAAAGAGAAGGAGAAAATAGGATAGACTCTGGGCAGAGATTAGGAATTACAGGGTAAAAAAGGGTTTGCCTTTTTGTTTTTAAGTGAGATTATAGCATGTTTGCTGATAATGCATTAGAACAGAGTAAAACCCTGATGATACAGGAGGGGAAAATTACTGAAGCCATGTTCTTGAGTGGTAAGGGAAGGAAATTTAATATATGTAGACACATTGGTTTTAGATAGTAACACAGAAAATTCATTCATTAAAACAGGAGTAAAGCAGAGGATATGGTAGATGCAGGTAGATGAGTGGTAGGAATATGCAGAAAATCTCTCCCAATTGCTTCTATTTTCTCAGAGAAATAGAAGGCAATGACATCAGCTAGAGCAAGGGTGAAGGAAGAGGTGATAAAATGTGAAGGAAAAAGGTGGTGAGAAATAACTGCCTAGGAGATTAGGAAATTAATCAGACTAGAGAAATGAATATCTGCCAGGCAACACTAAAGGCCCCTTGAAGTTGGTGGTGCTAAACATTCAGTAAGATCAGTCGGCATGGCAGTTCCTTTCCAGCCGCATTTAGCTTCATAGGCCTAGGAGGAGAGTAGGTGAAGAGTTAGATGTAATCAGGGTTAGTATCTGTCAAGTATGATGAAAAAAGAGGGCCAATGGAGTTGACAAGTGCATGCAAGGCAATGGAAAACACAGGCCAAGAAATCTGAGTTGGGGAAGGAAGAAGGTGAAGGGTAGAGACAAAGGTGGTAAAGGAGGAAACGTAAGGCTACAGCATTACTAGTGTGAATGGTGCCCGGAGTTGTGCAATGAAGTGGCCCTGTAAGGGAGTATAAAACAGTGGAGGCATAAATGAATTGTATATCCCAGTAGAGACTAAATAATTGTTGGCACCGGGGTACTAGAAGATGGTGGTAGTCTGAGAGGGGGATGTTTGAAACCAAGATTATGAAGGAGGTACCATTGGGTCCAGGATATGATTGTTTGGTAGAAGACAAGATTATTGAAGGAGAGGAAATTAAAGAACTGAGAGGTTAGGCAGCTGGAAGGATTATGTGTAGGGAAATTGAAATAAATAATTCTGATGTGAAAACCAGTTTTCTGGATCAGTGCTGTTCTAAGAACAAGAGACCAACTCAGGAGTCTACTGACTCCAAAAGGGCCATGAGGTACTACATCCTGGATGGCAGGAAATTCAAAGCCTAGGAATTTTGGGGAGACTGTATAAAGAAGTCAGGAAGCCACAATCAAGGACAACTACTTCAAATTTAGGCCCATGACAAATGAAGAAGAAAAAGATGTCACCATTTGAAAGGGGTAATAGAAAAGCAGTGTCCTTAGAGGAGTGTCAGTTTTAGTTAGAACCAAGAAGGTAAATAGATTTTCCCCCAAAGATAACAAAGATATCTGAAATTTTGCTGATAACTAAGACTGAGAAAACCCACAAGAAGTTTTCTCAGCAGCTGGGAAGGGCTGGGAAATAGGATCAGCCAAATAAGATGAGTCTGGGGAGATGAGAGAGAATCTAGGAGTCCCTAGTCTTCCTGTAGTAACTGATGTAAACAGTGAAAAAGCATATTGAGATTAATTCTGATGATGTCCACACGATGGTGGTGATGAGGCTAAGGCAGGGTTTCTCAACCTGGGCACTAATGATATTTTAGGCTGCAAAATGCTTTGCTGTGGAAAGCTGTCCTGTATATACAGAATGTTTAATAGCATTACCGGCCTTTATCCACTAAATGCCAGGGGCACCCCCTCCCCTAGATGTGACAACCAAAAATGTCCCCAGGCATTGTCAGATGTCCCATAGAGGACACAAAATGGAGTTGAGAACCACTGGGCAAAAGGTTAAAAGGGAGAATACAGAAGGGTCTTGCCCAGAATATATATGGAGAACTCTGGAGTCCTTCTGTTTTTCTTTTTAAATTATCATACAGTAAAACGGTTTTTTTTTTGTATACACACCTATGAAGTTTAACCTACGTACAGAGTTGTGTACACACCACAATCAGGATACAGAGCCATTCTATTACCTCAAAAACCTCCCTCATGCTCAATCCCTTTACAGACACCCTGTTCCCACCCCTAACCCCTGGGAACCACTAACCTGTTCTTCATTGTTACAGTTTTGTCTTCAAAAAATGTCATATGAATGGAATCATACAGTATATTATAAAGTATATAATTTTGGAGACTGCTTCTTTTGTTCAGGATAATTAACTAGGATGAATCTAGTTCTATGTATCAGTAGTTCATTTCATTTGAGTTTCCTTTCACCAAATGTTTAACTATTTAAAAATATCAGTATTTATTTATTATCTATTAAGTTCTAAGGCATGGAGGCCTTGGCACCATCATATATTGCTGCATTTAATCCTAATAAATACTAGCCCCTATTAGTGTTCTTGTTTAATATATAAAAAATTAGTACAGAAAGTTCAAGTATATTGCATAAAACCACAAAGCTTGTATGTAGCAGAACCTAAAATAACATTCAGGACTTTTACCCTAGAGCCCATACTCTTAAGTGCTATGCACTTATTGGTGTAGAGGCCTACTAACAAGTAAACAGCAGGGAGGGAAGGTAGGTGGTAGAGAAATTAGATAGCTTTTAATTAAATCCTAAATCAGGTCTTCAACATTTTTGAAGCAGATGTTTAGAATATTTATATGACCTACATTCGGATATTTAATTTTTGGAATAAATCTTTGGAAATGTTTTACATAAAGACTAAATACTGGTTTTAACTTTCTTAAAACTTTGTTAAATTAGTAGGAAATATACCAGAAAAAAAAGAACTTCACGCAAGACACAACTGGGTTAGGGACTGTTTGACATTCCATGAAGGACTTCAAAATAATGTTTAAGGGGAGGGGAAAGAACCAAACAAAGCCTTGATCTTTTGCTGCCGTTGGCCATAATCACATTGAGTAGAACAGCTAGAGAGACCAGCAGCTCTTAGAAGTCAGTTCCTTACCTGGTAACGCCCTGCATCCAATACAACCATTTTGGGTGTCACGCTATTGCTGGCCGCATAATCTTGTAGTGGTACATGAGCCTCTGTGAGCTGGATTCCAAAGAGAGTACCCAGAGAATTACTGATGCAGTACCTTTAAAAGAAAGAAAAGTCTCACTATCAGAATCTAATTTAATTCATTATAAAAGTATTTGTATTTTTAAAATCCCTAACAAAAAGAAAGCATCTGAGATACTGTTATAAACTGGGAAAAAATAAATTTGGAGATTCAGAGAAGTCATACAAATAAACAGCAATACACATAATACAACAGGTTATTACTGGTAAGCAACCTTCTGATTACCAGATAAAATTTTACTTTTATTTTAAAGGTATGGGAATGAAAGTAAAGATCACTAGGATTCCCCAAATATTTAAGGCAAGGAGAGAGCAGCAGCAGAAATAAGACTACAACCATAAATCATAATTTATCCTCTGAACCAATATCACCTGCTGGGCTACCAGAGCACCTAGATATCTGGGGCTCCAGGTACTTTCACTACAAAACGAGAACAAAAGGTCTATGTGTTAGAGCACCCCAACAAGGAAGCAATAAGTGGTTCTGAAGATTCACCCACATTGCTCAGGACAAGTGACACGAACAGAAAATAAAAGCAGTATGATGTACAAAACCACCTTTATTTTTATTTTTTTTGTCGGTACATAGTAGGTGTATATATTTATGGGGTACATAAGATGTTTTGATACAAGCATGCAATGTAGTAATCACATCATGGAAGATGGTATATCTATCCCTTCAAGTATTTATCCTTTTTTATTATAAACAATCCAATGATGCTCTTTTAGTTATTTTCAAATGTACAATTAAATTATTATTGACCATAGTCACTTTACTGTGCTATCAAATACTAGGCCTCATTCAGTCATTCAAACTATTTTTTTGTACCAATTAACAATCCCCACTTCCCCCTCACCCCTCTAGTACCCTTCCTTGCCTCTAGTAATCATCCTTCTACTATCTCCATGAATTTAATTGTTTTGATTTTTAGATTCCACAAATAAATGAGAACATGTGACATTTATCTTCCTGTGCCTGGCTTATTTCACTTAACATAATGACCTCTAGTTCCATCTATGTTGTTGCAAATGACTGAATCTCATTCTTTTTATGGCTGAATAGTACTCTACTATGTACAAGTACCACATTTTCTTTAACCATTCATCTGCTGATGGATACTTAGGATGCTTCCAAATCTTGGCCATTGTGAACAACGGGGCAACAAACATAGGAGTGCAGATATTTTTTTGATATATTTCCTTTCTTTAGGGGATATACCCAGCAATGGAAGTGCTGGATCATATGGTAGCTCAATTTTTAGTTTTTTGGAGAATCTCCAAACTGTTCCCCATAGTGGTTGTATTAACTTACATCCCACCAGCAGTGTATGAGGGTTCCCTTTTCTCCAAATCCTCACCAGCATTTGTTATTGTGTATCCTTTAGATATAAGGCATTTCAAACCAGCGTGAGATAATATCTTACTGTAGTTTTTATTTGACCACCTTTGTTTTAAAAGAGCATTGTGGAAACAGATTTACCCCCGGCTGCCAAAGCAACAGCAAGCAAAACAACACAAAATAATTTAATCAGAATACAGTATCATGAAGAAACTCCTTTCCCCAACTTACGCAATCTTCTTGCAAACAGCTAAAGCACAGAAGAGAATATCATTTTCTTCATGCCACTTGCACCTGTACAAAAAAAGGGACTTTAATATCCAAACTGAAGTGGCACTGCTTAAAGGTTTTTACATGCCAGATTCCTATCTGAAATCATTTTAAAAATGAGCTTACTCAAAGATTAAAACTTCAAATTTAACAAAGAATTTTAAAAAACATATTTTAATGATACCTTCTCTGATAAAAATTCATGACACTACGCAACCTACACATAACCACACAGTCAAATTTTACCTTGAAATAAAATGAGTTCTTCTGGCACACTGGTGACATGCAGTCATTCAACAAACATTTATTCAATGTACACTATTTGCCAGGCCTTGCAGTAAACACTAGTAATACAGTATTGAAAAAATAGAAACTACTGTCCACATGAAACTTACTTTCTAGTGGGAAAGACAGATCAAGAAAAATATACAAGCATAATACACAGTAAATTAGAAAACCGAGAAAGTTCTAAGGAGAAAAAAGAAGATGACATAAAATATTAGGGAGGGGTAACATTTTAGATAAATTGTCAATCAATGAAAGGCATCACTGAGAAGGTGGTGTTTCAACGGAGATCTCAGGAGGTGATGTTGGTGAGGAAATGACCGAAATATTTTGTATAAGTCGATACAAGGTTACAAGCACTGACACAGCACACGTTCATGACAAGAGATGCAATAAACTTGTGTATGTATCTTTCCAATGAGTATAGCCTATTAAGACTCAGAGCAGCTCTACTTGTACAACACAAAGCTTATCTAAACTTAGCAAAAAAGACTTCATTTAAAATTACAAACATACTAAACAGTGTAAGTGTAAAAAGTCCATTATTTCAACTGCATGAAAGTTATTTCATGCATGGACGAATGGAAGGCTACTTAAAAATAATGAATTTCCCCACTGTTTTTCCAAAGAAAAGTGATCCAATAAATGTGGTGATTCACAAAACCGTTAACATGAAGACTTAGGTTAAAACAAAAGCTAAGTTATAACACATACTATGTACCAACAAAAATTAAAACTTAAGAAAACAAAAAACCCTGAACTGGCTGGGCACGGTGGCTCATGCCTGTAATCCCAGCACTTTGGGAGGCCGAGGCAGGTGGATCACTTGAGGTCAGGAGTTCGAGACCAGCTGGCCAGCATGCTGAAACTCCGTCTCTACTAAAAATATAAAAACTAGCTAGGTGTGGTGGTGCATGCCTGTAATCCCAGCTACTTGGGAGGCTGAAGCAGGAGAACCACTTAAACCAGAGAGGCGGAGGCTGCAGTGAGCCAAGATCAAGCCATTGCACTCCAGTGTGGGAGACAAAGCGAGACTTAGTCTCAAACAACAACCACCACAAACAACAACAACCCTAAACCTAAGTTTTTAGACAACCACACAGAATTTTCATGTAATTTTAGAAGTAATTTTTACTTTCCAGCTAGTTTTGCTCCTTTTCCAGAACTTAACAAACCCCAAGAGTTTAACCATTATGTCATATATACATTTTCCACTGGAGATCAGATTTGAAATGAAGGAAACTGAAAAACTAATAATATACTCCAGGATTAAAACAAACAAACAAACAAAACCTTACAAAAATCTGATCCCAGAAGAAAAAAGCCTCCAAATCTATGGTTTTGCCATTAAAAATGACATTGTTTTGATCCATTTTTATACTCATACGTCTTAATCCTCTTCCTCAAAATTATTCCACCAATCTCCCTAAAAATGAGCTTATTTTCTAGTAAAGGAAGGTTCATTGTATAAATGTGTCAAAAATCAGAATGGCTTTGAATACTTTGTCAAGCTAAACTCACAGCTTCCTCCCAAGACTGCAACATAATCTTCCTCACTCAAATGATGTGCAGCACAAAGACCTTACACTCTTTTCCTCTTTATCTCAAAAGGTCCCTATGACCTCCTTTTCTATTTCAGCATTAAGATTCTTCTTTTCAAGGATAACCCTGCCTTTACCTGTCCTTATGGACCACTGTCATCCTATACTTACATATATGCTGTAGTAAAACTGACTTACTAGTTTTTCTTAAACAGTCTCTTGGCTTTCATTTCTGTTTTTCATTTTGTTTTGTTTGTTTTGAGACAGAGTCTCACTCTGCTGCCCAGCCTGGAGTGCAGTGGTGTGATCTCGGCTCACTGCAACCTCCACCTCCTGGGTTCAAGCAATTCTCATGCCTCAGCCTCCTGAGTAGCTGATATTATAAATGCGTGCCACCATGCCTGGCTAATTTTTGTATTTTTAGTAGAGACAAAGGTTTTACCATGTTGGCCAGGCTGGCCTTGAACTGCTGACCTCAAGTGATCCACCCACCTTGGCCTCCATAGTGCTGGGATTACATGCATGAGCCACCGTGCCCAGCTGGCTTTCATTTCTCTGAGTCACTATTCAGGCCATTTTTTAATTGGAAAGGTCCCCCCCTTCAACCCAAATCTCTGCTCTAAGAAATTCTATCTTCACAGAAGAAACAAAAAATTTATTCCATATAGTATTTAGTAGTATTTAAACCCTCACAACACATAAGTGACATCTTCCACATCTGATTTTTCGTAATTTTTTGAAACTCTTTTGAAATTCTCCCAGAATTTACCATATATGACTAGTGTTTTCACACTAGAGTCTTATTGAGCAGGAGATTCTGAGGCCAAGGACAATTGTGTCATTGTTTCCCACACTGCCCAAAGAAATTTTCCTATACAAGTGCCTTATGTACAAGAGCAGCTCAAATCCTGCTAAATAGCAAAAGCTCATTAAATTGGACTAAGAAAAACTATTCTAAAGTGAGAAAGTATAAAACTGTATCTCTCTTTTTCTTTTTTGAGATAAAGTTTTGCTCTTGTTGCCCAGACTGGAGTGCAGTGGTGCCATCTCAGCCCACTGCAACCTCTGCCTCCTGGGTTCAAGCGATTTTCCTGCCTCAGCCTCCTGAGTAACTGGGATAACAGGCATATGCCACCACACCCGGCTAATTTTGTATTTTCAGTAGAGACGGGGTTTCTCCATGTTGGTCAGACTGGTCTCAAACTCCCGACCTCAGGTGATCTGCCTGTGTTGGCCTCCTTAAAGTGCTGGGATTACAGACAAAAAACTGCATCTCTTAATACTACTATTGATGGGGGGGGGTTCTGGTTCAAGATGGTGAATTAAACTCATGCACAAATTTATCTCTTCTTGCTCCCAAGACCCTATGAAGATGACAGCCAAGAATAAAAATGGTACATGTCCACAATAAAGGAAAAAAAGCAGAAGAGGCCTCCATAGAAGACAGTTTAACAAATCCTTGGGGAAAAAAAAATGATAACTGGTGAAGCTGGACAGAAGTCACAGTCTTTAGTGCTCACAGAAGAGAATACAGCAGAAGAAGGTCTGCCTGTCAGGAACTCAGGAAAGGCTCTGGACTTATGAACATGTCGTGACTTACAGAGCAGAAAAAGAAGACAAAAGGCTGAACTTCTGTAAAAAGAATAGTCTACTTCCCTGACCCCCCCATGCAAAAAAGTAAACTGTTCTTGGAAAATCAGGCAGCAAGAATGGCTGCTCGTACCCTAAAGCAAAGCCTTCCATATTCTAGCATTTAGGATTTTGCCTCCAACTTAACATCTATCTCTCATCTGCTTTCTTTACAGGAAAGCTTCATCAGTTACCAATCCCCACTGAACAATACGGAACACTTACTCAGCTTTATAGCCTCATTTCTAAATACGAGCACAATCAAGGATAATCAGACATTCAAGAAAAGCCTGCAACATGAAGAAGAACAAAATAGGGAGACCACAACTCACAACCCAGAAGAATGAGATAATCCAGGGAACAAAAGCAAACTAACAGCCCTAACAGCTTACAGAAGAGTGTGTAGAAAGGCAGAGTACTTTATAGTGGCAAAGAAGACCAACTACTTCAAGGGGATTTATGAAATTATTACAACCAGAATCCCAGTTTTTCTCATCTCTTCAGCCCTCATCAACACTGATGATGGCTATGATGATTTGTGTAACATAGCAACACTTATAGGCTGAGAGATACTGAGACTTCAAAAAGCCTCTGCCCACATTTTATCTTGTCAGAGCTTGTCAGGCCTTATGCTGAGTCCTCTTCTGTTTCTACTGTTTGTCAGAGTAATCTCATCTACATGCTGTGAGGTATATTAAGGCAGACTTGTCTTTCTGTGTTATATCTTCAGTGCCCAGCACATAGTGAAAAGAATGCTGACACCACCCAAATCACTTCACTGAGCTCTAGGTCAGGACCACAGGTTGCTTGCCTGCTATCTACAGATGTGATGTCTCGCCAGGACCTCAGAACACTCTAACCTTGCTCCTCTCTTCCCCCATCTATCCAGTAGAATAAACCAGAAAGCTGGGCGTCATCTTTCATTATTTCTTTGCATTTTCTCTCCCTGGGTCCAGTCCATCAGCAAGGTCTACTGACTTTAACCAATCTTAAATCAACCTATTCCTCTCCATCGCTCCACCATCACCCTAGCGCAAGCCATTTCTTGCCTGGGTTAGAGAAATCATCTAATAATCACAGGTTCCATACTTCTCTTTTTGCCTTCTTATAATACACCCATTAAAAATTCAGACCTTTTAGATGTAATCTGACACTTCCCTAATTGATAAAATTCTGTCTTATGGCTAACAAGGCCTTGTGTTTCTGACCCACAACGGCTTCAACCTCATCTTATGCATTCTTCATTTCACTCATTCCTCCCCAGTCACACTGATTGTCTAACAATTTCTAGTAAACACCAAGCCTTTACCTCAATACTTTTCTATCCCTCTGTCCAGGGTGCTCTTCTTACCATTTTTTGCATGGCTGCATGTTTCTTCTACTTTGGTTCTCTGTTTTAATGTCACACTCTCAAAGTCTTCTTGACCACTCTATAAAGTGGTCTACTTTTCTACACATTCTTCTCTGTTAGAGTGTTCTGTTGATTTTCTTCTTAGCACTATCGCAAGCTAAAATTACCATTTTCTTTATTATGTACTGTATGTTTCTTTCCTACTTAACTGCTAGCTTCTTTAAGGCAGGAACCACATTAATTTTGCTCACCTTTGTACCATCTCCTGGCACAGAGGAGATGCTCAATAAATATTTGTTGATTAAATAAAGGCTGCCATATTTTAGTCAGTAGGTCATAGACTGTGAATTAGTCCAAGAACAATTATGACAAGTAGCATCAGGAGACTAAGGAATCTATAAAAGTTATAAATATTCTAGCCTCCAAAATAACATGCTATTAACAGCCTGTTTACTTAAGATTTTAATATTCAGTTTGTCTAACTCTACTCAATTTCACCAGTACAAATCCTACCCATTTCTCCTGGAGCTAGAAAAAACATTTATCACAAATTTATTATAAACTTTAAGGTCTTTTAGTAGGTGTTTCAGAGCAGTGCTTGGAATAAGTTTCATTTGCTTATATTAACAGATTCTAACAGTTTCTATTGTACATTACAATCCAAACTCCCTTGTAAAATATTATACATTAGAATCTTATTATGTTACGAAGCTTAATAGAAAGTAGATCCATCCTGTCCAAAGAAAGTTTAGTAAAGTGCCTAAAGTACTATGTAACAGTTTTACCTTTAACAAAATCCCATGGCATGGACCTCAAATAATGTCTTAAATTAGAGCTACTCTAATCTTGCTGCAGAGTATACCTACTCTGCTGAACTGGATACTGTATTTCCTCAATTATAAAACATATTTTCTTCACATTTTAACCAAAATTATAATGCATTTTACAATTGAAGGTATTCCGCAATATCTATTTGACAGTCTAGAAATAGTTGTTGCCATTGCCTAAGTATGTACAAATTTAATTATTAATTTTGATGGTAACCAGACATTTGCAATTCTTCAAAATTTTAGTCAATAAACCATTTAAAGATTATTTGAGGACATATTAGTTTGTCCCTGAGAACTTTATTTTGACCTCTTCTGAAAAGATCAAGAACGAACAAGCATCAAAAACTTGCAGAAAGGGTATGCTTAGAAAAAAACCCCAGAGACAACAGTGGAGTTCTTTTTTAAGAAATGCTATGGCCGGGTACGGTGGCTCACGCCTATAATCCCAACACTTTGGGAGGCCCAGGCAAGCGGATCACAAGGTCAGGAGTTCAGATCAGCCTGGCCAATATGGTGAAACCTCATCTCTACTAAAAATACAAAAATTAGCCAGGTGTGGTGTCGGATGCCTGTAGCCCCAGCTACTTGGGAGGCTGAGGCTGGAGAATTGCTTGAACCCAGGAGGCAGAGGTTACAGTGAGCCGAGATTGTGCCACTGCACTCCAGACTGGGCGACAGAGCAAGACTCCTTTTTAAAAGAAAAAAAGAAATGCTGTATCGCCAACACTCTTAATGGCACAGAGGACAATAATGCATAAAAACATGGACAATGAATGACCCAATGTGAAATTTTACAAATACTTCAGCCTGTAGCTGGGGTAATGGTACATAAATCCAAAATCCTAACACATCATCCATAAGCTTTACAGATTAACAAGAACAACAACAACAAATGTGGGGAAAACAAAATCTACACCTGCAGCATAACTAGAAGAATGCTAAAAAACTAGTTATCTATAAATAGAAAAATGAAAACTTTAATTTTCAGTGGAGCAATTTCTCAATCTCCTACCCCAACGTTTATATGGAGTGGAGCCCAGAAAAAACTGTGGGGGAAGAAAGAAAATGGAGAGCCTAAGATTAAATTAAAATCGTTCTTACAATGAGGAAGCCCATTCTTCATGTAAATATTCAAACAGTCCTAGTAGATCAGAGCACTGACTATAGGAAAGTGACTGTGCTAAGTGAAAGAGGAAGAGGGAAGGGCCCTTTAGAAATCAGGTGGAGAAAAAAAGCAAAGGGGGAAATTTAAGATCATGCAGGAAAAAAAATTTGAAGAACCTACAACCATACTCCTACCATCCCGAAAACATTCATTAAAGAACCTGTACTTTGTCATGCTGACAGAGAGGGGAGGTTCTTGGAACAAAGATTCTCAATCAAATCTCCCCCCAAATTATCAGCCTTGTCCAAGAAATACAAAGGAGCAATGTATCTTTATCTACAAAAAGCTATTATAGGAAGAAAACAAGCTATTATAAAAAGAAAATAGCCAGGCATGATGGCTTACACCTGTAATCCCAGCAATTTGGGAGGCTAAGGCAGGAAGATCGCTTGAGGCCAGAAGTTTTACACCAGCCTGGGCAACATAACAAGACCCTGTCTCTACAAAAAATGAAAAATAACTAGGTAGGCATGGTAACACATGCCTGCAGTCCCAGCCACTCAGGAGACTGGGGCAGGAGGATTGCTTGACCCTTGGAGTTCTAGGCTGCAGTGAGCTACGATTATGTCACTGCAATCCAGTTGGGGTGACAGCAAGACTCTTTAAAAAAAAAAAAAAAAAGAAAGAAAGAAAGAAAAGAAAAAGAAAACAGAAAATCAGAATCAAAACACTTTAGCTGATAACTTCTCACACCCAAGCCCCCCAAAAAATATGAAGGACAAAAAAAGCAATAACATTACTGTATTAGTCCATTCTCACACTGCTATGAAGAAATATTCAAGACTGGGTAATTTATAAAGGAAAGAGGTTTAACTGACTCATAGTTTTGCATTGCTGGGGAGGCCTCAGGAAATTTGCAATCATGGGAAAAGTAAAGGAGAAACAGCTACCGTCTTCACAAGGCGGCATGATGGAGTAAAATGCAAGCAGAAGAAATGCCAGATGTTTATTAAATCCGTCAGATCTCATGAGAACAGCAAGAAGGAACCACCCCCATGATCCATTTACCTCCACCTGGTCTTACCGTTGACATTTGGGGGTTTTGGGGATGACAACTGGAGGTGAGATTTGGGTGGAGACACAGATCCAAACCACATGAGATTTGCGTGGGGACGAAGAGCCAAACTATATCAATTACCACTCCATGTTAAATTAAATATTCTCAGAAAGGATGTGAGAATATGGAAACACACCCTGAATGAGAAACTTTGAAACTAGAAACCGAAATAAAAAAAGAAAAAGAAATGAGTTAACGCAGGAAAAGAGGGGAAAAAAAAGAAAAAAAATTACAGAAAAGAACTAAATTACCAACTGCCCGAGGCTGAACAGATTCATTTGTGAAGTTAATAAGAGAAACTGAAGAAAGCAGAAACTATCATGAGAATAAAAATAGTAAAAAGGGTCAGAAAAAGTGACTAAAATGAAAGGCAAAAAAGATGAAACATATACATATATAGGACTCCTTTTAAGAAGAAACATTAAACAGTGGAACAAAATTAATAGTAAACTATGATCTAAAAAAAATCTCCAGAAATAGAACCTGATTCTGCATATTGTAAGGGCTCACCAAATGTCTCAGTAAATGGATCTGCATATAAACTAGAGAAACATCCTAGTGAAAGTAATGACTTTGAAAAAAGACTAAGGTCTCCAGGCAAAATAACTCCAGTCAAAAAGATCAGATAACTAAGGTCAAGAGAGTTAACAGACCAAATTTCACAAAAGGAACAAACAAAGCCATAAAATGAAGTTGCATTTTCTAGAACTCAAGGAAATACTGTGTAAACCATTAGCAAAAGTTTTAAACAATAAAATCAATGTAGATCATGTATGTGTGTGTATATGTATTTCAAATGCTATATCCTGAAAAGAAAGTATATTCTCATATGACAAGAGAACAGTCATGAAAATTGATTATATGTTAAGTTAGCAAAAAATAAACCCCAAATACCAGTAACTTCCATAAAGTAAAAATATTACAAACATTTTCTGATCACAATGTAAAAACACTGGAATTTACTAAAGAGAAACAAAATGCAGAAAGTCCTTCTTGCCTGGACATTTAAAAGCCCTGTATTTAAAGAGATAGTGGTTGAGAGTTAAAATGACAGAATTTGTTTAAAATGGCAATGAAAATATTGCATGCAAAAAATCTATGTAATTCATTGAAAACAATGATTAAGAGAAAATTCACTCTACTAAACACATCAAAAAAATTAGGCAAAAGATAAATGAATTACATTTCCAGCCCCCAACACTAGAAAAAAAACCACAACATACAAAGAGAATAGCAAAAATTAATTAGGAAGAGAATAGAAACACAGGTCTAATAAATTAAAATCCTATTGCTCTCAAAATTAAAAGACAATACACTTGCTTACAAAACAATGAGAGCACAAATACACAATGACAAGATAACCACTGAAACAGAAGAAATTTAAAAAATTTTAAGAGACCACACTTCTTTGCAGACCTTTAAACAAATAACTTTGAAAAGCTATATAATATGTATCATTTTCCAAAAACATACAGATTACCAAAATTTACCCCATTAAAATTAGAAAGCCTAATAAAACCAATTTCTATAGAAAAAGTTATCAAGGAATTTCCCCTACAAAAATTCGGCAGTCCTAGATATGCACAATCTGTGTGAGAGAAATTTTAAAACATATTTGAAAGACACAAAAGTAGATTTGAACAATGGAAAGATGTCCCTAGTCTTAGAAACAACTCAACATTATAAATATTTCAGTTATCCCCAAGTTAATTTATAAATTTAATGCACGTTTTAAACAAGCTTTTTTATGGCGCTATAATAAAGTGACATTTCTGAATATTATTTTTGTTTACACAATGGAAATGCTTTAGACATGCAAAAGATAAATGAGCAAAAATGGAATACAAACAAGTAAATGAACTTAACTATTAGTATATTCCAAAAGAATAATCTGTACTGAAAGGGGAAAAAAAGAACCTAAATAACTTTTGAACACAGTTATTCTGACTACATACTTTCAGACTAAAAACTATTATAAACAAACTCTAAACAGTTGTATGTCTTTTTTCAAAATAGTGGTTATCATATGATTCTGAAAAATATTGACAGCCTGGGTTCTCATGCTCAGAGAAAGAAAGTTTTTAAAAAAGTAAAAAAACTAGAGAACTCTATGGTATTGGATTGAAATTATAGGTTAAGTGTGAACTCATGGTAAGGCAGAGATGGATAAAAAGAGTAAGAGAGCTAGCTACAAACAGACGTGTAGTAGAGTGTAAACAAACCACACACACACACACACACACACACACACACACACACACACAACACTACACACACACAATTTCCTAGCTCTCTCCACTAAGGGGATCTAGAATCAATGACACTCTAGTAAGAAATGAGCACACCTACCAACCAGATCCCATCTCCTAAACATTATGCTCCAGTAAATGAAACCAGAGATTCTTGGAGAAATGGCTAATCCAGGGCTAGAACAGAGAAAGTAAAAGATAAGCCTGGAACATTTTGTGCCAAACAGAAAGCAAAGAAGCACCGTTAGACAGAAAGCAATGAAGCAATGTCAAAAGGACACACAAACCCCCCACTTGAAGGTATTCCCACTGGCCATATATGGAACAATTTGATCATAAAAATAAATATAATAATAGATTATAATGTATTGAATAGTAATCCATGAGTCCATGCGCATATAAATGAAAAAAATAAGTGGGTGAAAAGGAGAAGCTTTTTCTTTCTTTTTTCTTTTTTTTTACAGTAGAATGCCAACCAATAAATGCAGAAGGAACAATCAAATTAGAAAAGTCACCTTTCACAGTGATAGTAATAACTGACTCAGGCAAAAATTGGCACTGGATACTAAAACTTGTATATGAAAGTTTGAGGAAGAGAATATCTACCCAACTTGAAAGTATTTCCCCACAAAATATTTATTAATTATATGGTAAAAAGCTGGGAGTGGTGGCTCACGCATGTAATCCCAGCACTTTGGGAGGCTGAGGCGGGTGGATTGCATTAGTTCAGGAGTTCAAGACCAGCCTGGCCAACATGGTGAAACCCCATCTCCACTAAAAATACAAAAATTAGCCAGGCACAGTGATGGGTACCTGTAATCCTATCTACTCAAGAAGCTGAAGCACAAGAATCGCTTGAACCTGGTAGGCAGAGGGTGCAGTAATCCGAGATTGTGCTACTGCACTCTAGTCTGGGTGACAGAGCAAGACTCTGTCTCAAAAAAAAAAAAAAAAAAAAAAAAATATATATATATATATACACACACATACATAATATGATAAAAAAATAACTTTCCAATAGAGAAATATTGACAGGTATTATCTTAAACAAGTGATCAAAGTTATCATTATCAGTAATGGGACAAACTGACATCATATGCCTCCAGATACGACACACTGAGCAGTCACATAATCACTTCTGTGGTATTCCCACCAAAAATACATACTCTCAATTTAACCATGAGGAAATACAGCTCAACTCAAAGTAAGAAACTACTCTATAAAATAACTGGCCTGTACTCAAAAATGTCCAGATCATGAAAGTAAAAGTAAGACTGAGGAACTGTTCCAGATTAAAGAGATATAATAACTAAATGCAACATGTGGTCCTAGATTGGACTCAGAGTTTTTTTGGCTATAAAAAACATAGTGGAACAATAATACATTAAGAATATGGTCTTCAGATTAGATAACAGTATTGCATCCAATATCCTGATTTTTATAATTACACTATGGTAATATAAATGTTCTACACACACACACACACACACACACACACACACGCACGCACACACACAGTAAAAGCCTACAGCACCCAGTATTCCCAGGCAGTCTCTCATGTAAGTACTAACCAGGCCAATCCCTGCTTAGCTTGTAAGATCAGACAAGATCAGGTGTGTTCAGGGTGCTATGGCTGTAGACTAAACATTCTTATTCTTAGGAAACATATATTGAAGTATTTAGGTGTAAACAGGCATAATGACAGCAACTTACCCCCAAATGGTTTTTAAAAAGTATACGTATATTTAGGAACAAAATTATAGAAAATGTATTAAAATGTTAGCAATTAAGGAAACAGAGAATAGCATACTTTGTATTATTCTTGCAACTTTTCTGTTAAGTCTAAAATTATCTCAAAATAAAAAATATTTTGCCTATTTATTTCACTTATATATTCTTTTATATGTAAGTACAAGACTTCTATGTAATAAAAATCTGTCTAAATAAATCTAAGGACATTATTTCATCAGTGTAGAAATTCTAAGTGATAAGAAAGAACAGTTTATTGGCAGTTTGTTTTTAGCAGTACACAAGTAACAATAATGTATATTACTAGCAATGAAATCTTATATTCAAGGACATACAATGATTCTAAGCTTAAATGGGAAAATATTACACAAAAAACAAAAATAATCCTACCATATTTTCTCAGTTTAGAAGTCAAAATGACTCTAAAGCAAAAATGCTAGCAATACCTTGTGTTGCTAGAATAATCCCACATGGCCACATCTAGGAGGCTTCGAACCCAGGTCTTAGAGGGTTCCTTGAGAAATTTTTGCTGGTAGATCCCCACTAGAAGGTCCTCTACAGTAAGAAGTTGCAGATCTTGCCTGATTTCTTCCATTAGTAAAGAGAAAAACACATACAGTTAGTAAATTTAGATACTTGGAATATATCAAAATGGAAACAATTACAGATACTATAAAGACTTTTGCAGCAACCCAGAGTTGTACTTACCTGATACCTTTGCCATATGCTTCAAACACCAGTTGACTCTGGTTCTATCATCAGACTGGAGAAAAAAAAAAAAAATTACTTGCATCTTCTCCTACTTAAAATGACTTCTAATGCTGTCCTTTCAGAATGGGTCGTTGCAGGGTAGGGGGCACAGAAGAAAGACGGAAAAGTTTGTGACAACAAAATGAAAATTATAAAAAACTGACATATATTAGAAAAGATTACTGCTATTATTAATCAGTTACATTTATACAGAAATGTTAAGATACTTTATGAGGAGCAAGAGAGTCCTAGGGTACACAAATGAAGAAACCGATGTTAAGAAAAAGATCAGGTAATCACCTCATGGTTAGAGTAAGTAGCAAGGTTAAAACTCAATTTTTCAACTCCAAGCCTGGAAGAATATAGTCTCTCTAAATATTACAAACATAGAAGGGAAGGGGTTGCTACAAAGACACTTCTGAAGAAAAGGTAATCTTGTTTGGAAAGATTGGTGTACAGAATGGAGCATCCATTCTTTTTTTTTTCTACTCTGCACTTATTGGTAAGATATTTTGGAGCATCCATTCTTAAGAATAAAAAGATATTGCAGATTGTTCAGAAAGAGGAACTCAGAAAACATGCACTCTACCAAAACAGACACATATTTAGCTTTTGCAGTCTTCAAAATCCCTCCAAAATTGGAGAAATTTAAAAAATAGGCATTATACCTAATTACATTCAAAACAATTCAAAATAAATGTGTTTTAAGACACACAATGAATACACAGACAAAAATATGCAGGCAAAAATTCTTTGTTTTATGGTTCTTTTGGTATATAAATTGATACCTTAAAAGAACTTCTAAACCTGAAATTACCTTGCAGTAGATGGGTGGCCAGTTCCCCGGATTGGGATGAATAAATTTATAAAGGTTTTGTAACACAGTTGCTTGGCTATGCCCAGATTCAAAATTTGAAATAGGAATCTTGTGACTAGAATCACCTGAGAGAAATAAAAAGAAGTTCAAACTTTGAACAAGACAAACATTATGGGTACGTATGGAAGTAGGGGTATAAGAAGAGAGTAGTGGGTAACACATAGTTAAGTACTTGTACCCAGCCCCCTTTTGGTGAGGATTTTACATATTTTAACCCACAGTCTTACAGCCATTCTATGAGAACTAAATAGTAATAACTGCTTTATAAAAAGTTACATGATGTCCACTCACAGCAAAAATAAAGACCAAGTAATTTAGACCAACTTTCCCACAGAAAATAAAAAAGCTTGAGGATATTAAGATCACACAGAGCATTAGGAATTAATGAATTAAGATAAGAGAATTTTACATAATTTTTACATAATTATGTCTGAGGAGATCAAATCACAAATTTTAGCATAAAATTGTTAATTATTTTAAAAAAGATTTAGGAAGCCAGGTGTGGTGGTATGCACCTGCAGTCCCAGCTACTTGGGAGGCTCAGGCTGGATCAACTGAGCCACGAGTTTGAGCCCATAGTAAGTTATGATCACACCACTGCACTCCAGCCTGAGTGAATGAGCAAGAATTCCATTCTCCCTCATTCTCCCCCAAACAGATGCAGGAGTTGTTCAACTTCTAATGATAGACTAGGGAAAAACTGAACAGATGAAACACCTTCTTCAAAGACCTGCAGAGATAAAAATGGTGAGGAATCATGAATCATGGGCCCAAAATCTTGGAAAGGAACCAATCTTAGCTGAATCTGGAAGCTGTATTTGTTTCTTCCCAGGGTCAGTTACCAATTCTGGAAGTGGAGATTTAGAGGCTGAGAAACAGAACAGAGTTCCCACTAAACTCAGAGCTAGTAAGAACTAAATATTTTATTGCCATATTACATTAAAAATTTATAATTAAAAAAATTCCATTGTCTTCTGTCTTCCATTGGTTATTCTGTGAAGTCAAATGTAAATTTTACTAACAATCCTTTGGTGATTATCCAACCATCCTTCCCCTTTTTCTAGTAAAGGCCAGCTACAAATGGACTTTCGTGAGGTCTAAAGCCCCATTTAAAACCACCTCAATTCCTGAAAATGGATTAAGATAATCTGAGATGCGAGTGACTCCAGTTTTCTGACAGACATAATCATAAATCTTCTTTGGAGAGAAATAACAAGGCTTCATATACACTATTTAGCACTCAAAAATAGACATATGAAGAGATTCTGATAGCTTGATTGAACATCAAGATAACCAACAGACTATAAAATCAACCCCCAAAAGAAGATCCCTGTAAGAGGATTATCAGATGTGTAACACTTTAAAATAACTAGGTTTATTATGTTTAGGGAAATTAAAGACAATATTAGCAATTTCTCTAGAGCCATTAAAAATAACCAAATTCAAAAACTGAAAATCTACTCCCAAACCCATTGTATAATGGCAAAATAACCTTGATAATAAAATTAGGTAAAGTTAATCTCAGTCTTTAACATAAATGCAGAAGTCCTAAAACAAAGTAGTAACAAACCAAACTCAGTATTTTATATGTGAGATATACAGTAACCATGATGGGCTTGTTCCTGGAAGACAAGGTTAGTTTAACACTAGTAGATTACCACATGAGGCTGGTGTGGTGCCTCACGCCTGTAATCCCAGCGCTTTGGGAGGATAAGCTGGGCGGACTACTTGAGACCAGGAGTTTGAGACTGGCCTGGCCAACAATGGGGAAACTCTGTCTCTACTAAAAATACAAAAATTAGCTGGGTGTGGTAACATGCACCTATGATTCCAGCTACTCAGGAGACTGAGGCACAAGAATTGCTTGACCCAGGAGGCAGAGGCTGCCGTGACTGAGATCATGCCACTGCACTCTAGACTGGGTGACGGAATGAGACTCTGTCTCAATAAATAAATAAATGACACATGAACAAAAGACACAAATCATATGACATGCAGAAAGAACATTCATTAAAATGTGCAACTGCTATTTCCCTAGCCAAACTGGGAATGTAAGAACACCTTGAAGATGCTGTAGGTTCAGTTCCAGACTGTCACAATAAAGTGAGTACTGAAATAAACTGTCACACAAATATTTTGGCTTCCCAGTGCATATGTTTACTGTACTCTAAAGTTATGACTATACTAAGTGTGTAATAGCATTGTTTTAAAAATGTACATATATATTTTTAATATAAAAATATTTTATTGCTAAAAATGCTATTGATCAGCTGATTCTTCAGTGAGTTGCAATCTTTCTGCTGGTGAAAGATATTTTTTAAAAATGTTTTTATTTCCATAGATTTTTGGGGAACAGGTGGTATTTGGTTACATAAGTTCTTTAGTGGTGATTTGTGAGATTTTGGTGCACCCATCCCCCAAGTAGTATACACTGAACTAAATTTGTAGGCTTTTATCCCTCTCCCCCTTCCTATGCTTCCCCTCCCCCAAGTCTCCAAAGTCCCTTGTATCATTCTTATGCCTTTGCATCCTCATAGCTTAGCTCCCACTTATGAGTGAGAACATGTTTGGTTTTCCATTCCTGAGTTACTTCACTTAGAATAAGTCTCCGATCCCATCCAGGTTGCTGCAAATGCCATCAACTCATTCTTTTTTATGGCTGAGTAGTATTCCATCATATATATACACACACATATATACTAGTTTCTTTATCCACTTGTTGATTGATGGGCATTTGGGCTGGTTCCATATTTTTTGCTATTGCAAACTGTGCTGCTATAAACATGAGTGTGCAAGTTATCTTTTTCATATGACTTATTTTCCTCTGGGTAGATACCCAGGAGTGTGAATGTTAGAATTTTCAAACGGTAGTTTCTACTTTTAGTTCTTTAAGGACTTTCCACATTTTTTTTCTATAGTGGTTGTACTAGTTTAAATTCCCATGCTGGTGGAAGATCTTGCCTTGATGTTGCTGGCCGGTGACTATCAGGGTCATGGTTGCTGAAGGCTGCAGTTGCTGTAGCAATTTTTAAAAATAAAACAATGAAGTTTGCTACATTGATTGACTGTTCCTTTTACGAAGAATTTCTCTGTAGCATGTGATACTGTTTGATAACATTTTATTCACAGAACTTCTTTTGAAATTTAAGTCAATCTTTTCAACCCCTGCTGCTACTTTACCAAGTTTATGAAATATTCTTAGTACTTTGTTGTCATTTAACCAGTGTTCACAGCATCTTCATCAGAAGTAGATTCCATCTCAAGCAACTAGTTTCTTTTTCATCCGTAAGCAACTACTTGTCCATTCAAGTTTTATTGTGAGATTGCAGCAATTCAGTCACATTTTCAGGTTCCATTTCTAATTCTAGTTCTCTTCTTACTATCGCTTCTCCACTGAAGTCTTGAACCCCTCAAAGTCATTCATGAAGGTTGGAATCGACTTCCTGCAAACAACCTTTAATGTTGGTATTTTGACCTCCTCCAATGAATTACGTATGTTTTTAATGGCATCTAGAATACTGAATCCTTTTCAGAAGGTTTTCAATTTACTTTGCTTAGATCCATCAGAAAAATCGCCATTTATGGCAGCTACAGTCTTGTAAAACATATTTCTTAAGTAATAAGACTTGAAAGTTGAAATTACTCCTTGATCCATGGTCTACAGAATGAATGCTGTGGTAGCAGGCATGAAAACATTAATCTCTTTGTACATCTCCACCAGAGCTCTTGGATGACTAGGTCTACTATCAATGAGCGGTAAAATTTTGAATTTTTTTTTCTGAGCAGCAGATCTTAAGAGTGGGCTTAAAATATTCAGTAAACCATGCTGTCAAAAGATGTGCTGTCTTCTAGGCTTTGTTGTTCTGTTTATAATAGCACAAGCAGAGTCAATTTAGCATAATTTCCTAAGAGCCCTACAATTTCCAGAACGGTAAATAAGCAATGACTTCAACTTAAAGTCACCAGCTGCATTAGCCACTAACAAGACAATCAGTCCTTTGAAGCCAGGCACTGACTTCTCTCTGGCTATAAAACTCCTAGATAGTATCTTCTTCCAATAGAAGGTGGTTTCATCTTGATCGAAAATCTGCTATTTGCTGTAGCCACCTCGATCATTTATCTTAGCTAGATCCTCTGGATGACTTGCTGCAGGGTCTACATAAGCACTTGCTCCTTCACTTTGCACTTTTATGTTATGGAGATGACTTCTTTCCTTAAACCTCATGAACCAAACTCTGCAAACTTTAAACTTTTATTCTGCAGCTTCCTCAGCTCTCAGCCTTCACAGAACTGAAGACAGCTGAGGCTTTGCTTTGGATTAGGCTTCAGCTTAAGGGAATGTGATGGCTGGAGAATGCTGATCTATCCAGACCACTAAAACTTTCTTCGTATCAGCAATGGGGCTGTTTCACTTTCTTATCATTGGTTGTTCACTGGAGTAGTACATAAATTTCCTTCAAAAACATTCCCTTTGCATTCACAACTTGGTCATCTGGCATAAGAAGCTGAGTTTTTGGCCTACTGTAGCTTTTGATATGCATTCCTCACCAAGCTGAATCATTTCTAGCTTCTGATTTAAAGTGAGAGACATACAGCTCTTCCTTTCACTTGAACACTGAGAAGCCATTGTAGGGTTATTAATTGACCTAATTTCAATATTGTGTCTCAGGGAATCGTGAGGCCCAAGGAAAGGGAGAGAGATGAGGCAATGGCCAGTGAGTGGAGCAGTGAGACACATATATTTATTGATTAAATTTGCCATCTTATGTGGGCATGGTTCATGACACTCCAAAGCAATTACAAGAGTAACATCAAAGATCACTGATCACAGACTCACCATAACAGATATGATAATAATGACAAAATCTGAAATATTGCGAGAATTACCAAAATGTGACACAGAGAAAAGCACATGCTACTGGAAAAATGGTGCCAATAGACTTGCTCAATGCAGGGCTGCCACAAACCTCAATGTGTAAAAAAAATGCAATATATGCCAAGTGCAATAAACTGAAATGCAATAAAACAATGTGTGCATGTAGAAGGAAATATCTTTATCCTGATAAAGAGCACACACCAAAAACAGGGGTGGGGAGAGAAAGAAAAAACTACAGCAAATTGCATACTCACTGGTGAAACATTAGAAACCAGTGGTCCTGGTGAGTATACTAAAACAAAACAAATTTTAAAAATTTTAAAAGAGGATATGTAAATTAGAAAGAACAAAGTGATTTCACAGATAAGATTAAGTAATTTGTTAAAACTCAAAGAGTTTACCAATGGGTGGAACAAAACCAAAATACATAAGTAAACAATTAGAAAATGTAATTTCAAGGGATATAATTTATAACAGCAACAAAAGTCATGATAAACTATAAATTTAACAAATGATATTCAGATCGTTAGGGGGAGAAAATTATAAAATTTTATTGGAAGACATTATAAACCTAAAAAATAACAGGGAAGCCCAATATTTACAAATATAAAGATTCAATATAATGAAGACACCAGTTTTCTCCAAAATGACCTAATGTAAAACACAAAGAAACTGATTCTAAATTGTGTATGGAAGAACAAAGGGTCAGAGCAGTCACAATATTCCAAAAGAATGAGGTCGGGGGCTTGTCTAAATAGATATTATCAAACTACTATGTTTAAGAATATGATATTGACAGCCAAAAAGTAGAATGGAACAAGACAAAGAGAACAAAAGATCTTCCCCCCACACAAACAGAAACATATGATACAAGTGGCACTACATATTGGAGTACAAATTCATTAAGTCAATAAATGATGCTGAGATAAGTGAATATTCACATGGTTAAAAATTAAAGTGAATCTCTCCCTCATACCATACACAAGTCAATTCCAGGGAGAATAACTTGAATACAAAAAATAAAACCTTATAATTTTTAGAAGAAAACAGAGACTATCTTTACGACCTTGGGGTAAAGAGAATTCTTGAGTAAGACACAAAACCCCACAAATGATAAAAACATTGACACATTTACTAAATTAAAAATAAAAACAAGGGGCCAGGTGTGATGACTCACACCTGTAATCCCAGCACTTTGGGAGCCCATGGCAGGCAGATCACGAGGTCAGGAGATCAAGACCATCCTGGCTAACGTAGTGAGACCCCGTCTTTCCAAAAATACAAAAAAAAAAAGCTGGGTGTGGTGGCACACACCTGTAGTCCTAGCTACTCGGGAGGCTGAGGCAGACAAAATCACTTGAACCTGGGAGGCAAAGGTTGCAGTGAGCAGAGATTGCGCCACCACACTCCAGTCTGGTGACAGAGCAAGACTTCATCTCAAAATAAATAAATAAACAAACAAATAAATAAAATAATCTGGGCACAGTGGTACATGCCTCAAGTCCCAGCTACTCAGGAAAGTGAGGCAGGGGGATCACTTGAGCTCAGGAGTTTGAGGCTGCAGTGAGCTATGACTGCATCTGTGAAGAGACATCACACTCCAACCTGGGCAATATAGCAAGAACCCATCTTTAAACAAAAAAAAATTTTTAAAGTCTGTTCATTAAAAAGACACCATAAAGAGAGTAAAAAATACAACGCACAAACTGAAAACAGGTATCTGCACACAATTTTTAAACATCCATCAGCAGATAAGATAGAGGAAACTTCCACAAATCAGTAAGAAAAATGAACAATTCAATAGAAAATGGGTGAAAGATACAGGCTAAAAAATACAGGAAAGGAAATATATACATCAAGCTTGTACAACCTGAGCCATGCAGGCCTCATGTGGCCCAGGACGGCTTTGAATGCAATGCAATACAAATTCATAAGCTTTCATTATGAGATTTCATTATGAGAAAAAATTCATTATGAGATTTTTTTGTGATTTTACTTTTTTTGTTTAACTCAACAGCTATTATTAGCATTAGTGTATTTCATGTGTGACCCAAGACAATTCTTCTTCCAATGTGGCCCAGTGGGCGAGGCGTGGTGGCTCACACCTGTAATCCCAGCACTTTGGGAGGCTGAGGCGGACAGATCAGGAAGTCAGGCATTCAAGACCAGCCTGACCAATGTGGTGAAACCCATCTCTTCTAAAGATACAAAAAATTAGCCAGGCGTGGTGGTGTAAGCTTGTAATCCCAGGTACTGGGGAAGCTAAGGCAGGAGAATTGCTTGAACCTGGGAGACAGAGGTTGCAGTGAGCTGAGATCATGCTACTGCTCTCCAGCCTGGGCGACAGGATGAGACTTCACCTCAAAAAAAAAAAAAAAAAAAAAAAAAAAAATGTGGCTCAGGGAAGCCAAAAGATTGGGCATCCTGATATATACAATATGTTAATTACACAAAAGTTGAAACAAATAAAATTAAATATATCATTTAAAAAAATATGCACGTGTAGTAAAACTATTCAGAAAAGAAATACACAAAATTCAGAATCGTGGTTTTCTCATAAAGAGGGAAGGGGATGCCATCAGGGAGAGATATAAGACTGGCAATGTGCTGTTTTTTCAGTTGACTTGTGGGTGTTTTGTTGTCCATTAATGTTCTTTATACCTTAAATAAATGTCATAATCTGTTCTGTGTACAGAAGCTTCCTTTGAAAAGCTGATGGACCTTTTGTATAGGAAGCTGAAAGCAAATTTCAAAATGTTCATGTTTTAAAGCAGAATTTCTCTCAAGAAAATCATGAACCAGTGAAATGGAGAGAAGCAGAGCTTCTTTGGTTAAACTGGGCAAGGAGAAGAACCAACACCTCCTATCCTCACACTCATAGTTCATAAAAGATCAGACAGCACAGGGGTATTTGAGAGATCAGTATGCATATTCCTTAAATACCACTCATATTCTTCATATCCACATGTAAATTCATTCCATTGTGTGACTATATGAAACACAGTCTCCTCTAAATCAGCTCAATTACATTAGCATAGGCATTTTTAGTTTTTATGGTGACAGGTGTCACTCTAATAGTCATTTATCTTATTTAACTTTCATATTTCCCAGGATTATCAAATTGGCAATTTAAGAGCACTCAAATTGGTAAGCTCCAAACATTTTAAGTTTCCTTGAATGAGAAACATTGTACTCAGTTTTGACTACGTTGAATAATAAATTAAGAAAATATTCCTAAAGTCTTTAATAGATTTTTTTAAAGAACCATACTTTCTGTTAATCTGATTTGAAAAGGTTATAAAAATAGGTTGTCAAAAATAGATTTTTAAGAAAGATTTAACAGAATCAAAACAGAAGAAACAGTAAGCCAGTGACACTCTCATAAATGAATGTCTGGCACATAGTAGGGATTCCAATAAACCTGAAACAGAGTTTAAGTAAATATGTGAAAATTAATTCACCAGCTAAGTTTCTATTTTTATATATATATTTTTAACTGCTATCTATGTAGTTCAGTAAGCTTAAATGATTTAACAGTTGGGGATATTAGCTATGTTCACACTTCAAAGCAAGTACAGAATTTTTCTTCCATATTGTAATTTTTTTCCATTCATAGCTATATAAGAAGGAACTACTAAAAGTTCTCCCTTACGCTTCTTATTCCATAGCCTACAGCCCAGATTCCAAATAATGGATTAGTACATATTAAGAATTCAAAATACACAACCAAATATAAGTCCAAAATATGTTCACCTATAAAGAATAGTCTTATAAGTATTACACCTGCTGGTTATGGCAGATTGGAAAAACTTACTTCTAATTTCAAACACTTCTACAGGCTAGTTGTCCACATTTTTAATTAAAAAAAATTACAGGCAGGAATCATTAAATGGTCCCTACACACTGACACTTTTAATTTAATATACATTTTAAAATAAACCTATTATGATTTTCATTCTATTTAAGCAGAAACTGCTAAAACCTAGTTCCTAGAAAAAGAGTTTAGTTCAAGGGTTTAGCTATACAGTCATGCCCTTTGGTTGCAAAATACTTAGAAAACTGTTTTCCTTATCTGAAAAATTCAGAACTCTTTATTTTTGAAGTATTAACTTTTTAAAAACATTTGAAATAGACATCCCTGAAAATGAACCTAAATCTAAATAACCTAAGACCTCTTTTTTTTTTTTTTAAGACAGAGTCTCACTCCATCACCAGGTGCCAGGCTGGAGTGCAGTGGCGCGACCTCGGCTCACTGCAACCTCCGCCTCCCGGCTTCAAGCAATTCTGCCTCAGCCTTCCCGAGTAGCTGGGACTACAGGTGCGTGTCACCATGCCCAGCTAATTTTTTTGTATTTTTAGTAGAGACGGGGTTTCACCATGTTGGCCAGGATGGTCTTGATCTCTTGACCCCATGATCCGCCCGCCTCAGCCTCCGAAAGTGTTGGGATTACAGGCGTGAGCCACTGCGCCCGGCCAATCTGAGACCTCTTAAAAGACTTTGCTAAGTATCTATCCACTAAGAGCAGCTGACCTTGAGGTCAAAGGATACATACAGAAAATGAAATGACAATTTCCTGAAAGGAAAAGGGCCAATATAGTATCAGCCTATAAAAAATTTAAAGATCACAGACACCATCTATCACTTCTATGGAGATTCTCTAACAATAACCTAAGGTTATTTTCCACTTAGTTTTTATTTTGTGTGTTAAAGGAGTAAGTCTAACCAGGTATGAATATATTCAATTCACAAATCCTACCCCCATTCCTTTATACTTACTTGCAGCCTGACAATGAAATCGAAATCCTCGTGGAATTTCACCTATAATACAAAACATCTAATTGAGAAGCAGAAATTTTCAAAAGTTCTCTAGTAGTGCTACAGTAATACTCTACAGGATGACCAAATACTCTACAGGATAACACAGAAAGGTAATTTTTATTACATGAAAATACAAAGGATTAAACTTGTATAGGGTTTATTTTTAACCAAAGGCTGTTGGTTTGAAATAACTGCTGAAGAATCTGGAGTATTGTCTAAGCTACTTTTAAAATTAAGTTACTCCTTACAGAGAAAGAAATGCTAGATAGAGAAAGCATGAGTCAAAAGAGTTTTAGCTCTGCGTCCATGAATGGGCCTCAGGGGGTCATAAGGGCGTTGATACAGCAAGGTGTGTATGCATTTCTCAGAGGGAAAATAGTCCCCGATTCTATCTTTTTAATATCTTACAACCCATGTGGGGAACTGCAGTTCTTTGACTTGCCCTAAGTAACACTCACAATTGTGAGCAGGATGATTAATATTTTTGTCTTCTAAAAAATGAGGAGGAAAAAGTGCTGGGATTCCTAATTAATTTTAAAGTAATTGACAAAACTGAAAATGAAGTCACTTTCCCAATCTCTTCTCCCTATATATTTTTCCTACTTACATTCAAGGATATAAAATCCTATGCCTTCATACCTATTTTGCTTTTTAATGGGATGGAGCTGTAGGAAGAAGAGATGCTAATAATATCTGAGAGCCGATTAAGTATTAGGCTATTTCCATATTTCTCATCTATTCCTTAGAACAAACAACCCTCCAATAGGTATTATCCCCACTTTACAGATGAGCTAATAGATTCAGAGAGGTTAAGTAATTTCCTCAAGGTTACAAAGCAATAGCAGCTTAAAAAGCTAGTCACTACTGAGGTGAAGGATGAGGTAGAGAAAGAAAAGACCATGGCATACACAGCTTTTAGAAAATGCCAAGATGTAAGGCCATAGGCAGGTGAATAGCAGGCTATGAATTGTTCAAACAGTCTATCTGAACAATATTGATTTTAATGGTAACTTGAGGTTAAAAGCCTAAACCGGAAAACCCTGTGTCAACACCTAATTTCTGTCAGTTTTTCAATAAGAATTATAAAGTCTTATTTTCAAGATCAAAAAAAAAAAAAATGCACTTTTAAGATCTAGCATCTACTCTAACTGACTACTTACCAGGATTTATAAAACTGTGGAAATCTGCCATAATACCATCTTGGAGAGAATATTTAACACAGCCAATTTCACAAGGGAGGAAGCGTTGTTCACAATGAGGAGGTAGCTCGCCATGGCTAAAAATGTTCAAAAAATAAAAAATGCCTCCAAGGAAAGCTAAAAAAAAAAAAAAAACAAACCGTGAGATAAAATGAACAAATGAATGTCTCAAATTTACCTCTTCCACAATAGCCTCTTTAGATCAAGATAAATAAATGTTTTAGAACAATTTTCTTTCTGTTCCTATATTCCTAAATGAGCTGGAAAAGAGAAAATTAATCAGCTATACCAAATAAAGAAATAAAAATTTTTATAATTACACTTATGAAGGATTAAAGTAACCACTCTTTGCATGAAGCAACAAAATTATTCTAACTTGCAGCCAGCTCTACATAATTTGGCCATACATGAGCCCCGAATCTCAGGAATGACATAAGAGCTGTGACCCTTATTCAACAAATAGGTTTGAAATGAAGCTGAGCAGAATCAATGTAGAAAGGTTGTAATATAAATCATGAACAATTTAGTTCATTTTTTTTCACTTTTCACCAATATATATAAGACCACCTATAAATCCTCCAAAGTAATAAAGGAATGTGAGAATGTGTGAATTGTTATTTACCAAGATGGGTCACATTTAAGACTATTAAAAGTTTATTAGTGTTCAACAAAGGCAGAACACAATTAATAAAAACAGCCAGAAGGAATAGCAAGGATCCTTATTAACTATGTTCTCTTCTTGGCAGGTTCCACAATTCATTTGTACCTTTATAAATCCCCTCTACCACCCAGGATTTTTTAAAATTTTATTCTTAGTTAACAATAATAATAAAATATATTTATGAGGTACAATGTAGTTTTGATACATGTATACATTGTGGAATGATTAAATCAAGCTCATTAACATATCTATCACCTCACTTTTTTGTGGTGTGAATATGTAAAACCTATTCTTACCAATTTTGAAACATACATTAACTGTAGTCATCACACTGTAGAATAGATCTGAAAACCTTATTCCACCTGCTTACTCTTGTTTCTAACTTAAGTGTATTTAAGTGTCCCATTATAAATAAGTTTAAAAAATACCTTTGTTTAACAACATATGAAGTGGTAGAAACAGAGACTAGATTTTTGTTAAAAAAAAAAAAAACTCTCTTGTTTTATTTCAACAAATTACCTGATCTTTTATAATGTCAGCACCATAATATTTGACACTTGTAGTTAATTGCTTTGAAATGGAGGATCAAAATGAACAGAAAACATTTTTACTGACAAATATAGTGTTTTGGCACTCAAATTTAAGCAAAATATTTCAGGATTACTCTACCTTGCTCACTTTTTAAAGACAAAGTTGACATATCTGGAGGTGAAACATTCTGCTTTGGTACAAGCATGCCTGGCCTCCTCAGTGGTGTGAAAACAGGTTTCTAAAGAGAAAGAGAATGATTGGCCACATAAACTCTTGCTGGGCACTTCAGACCATAAATTAAAATTTAGCTAAACAACTGCAAAACCACCTATAGATTACCAAGGTCAATGAATCCAATGAATAAATGTATCTGTCAATAATACCAACACCCAAAGGCAGAATAACAAATCTATAAATGTTCTGAATCAGAAGGGGAATGGTAAATAACCAAAACCACTATTACTGAAACCATTTTGCCCACTACTGATTATCCAAGGTAATCATCCTGAGTCACTTACTATATGCCACGCCAGTGGCCAAAGCACACTATTCCCGAAAGTACTTTAATATTGCTTGTAAAGTCAAAACCAGATTATGTTGCCTCTAAGTCTCACATAAGGTACACATATACCATAGCTTAAATTTAAGGGAAGGTATCTTGTAAGAACAAAGCTTGCAAATATAGCTTCTACTCATAAATCTACAAAATAAAAGTATCTCTTGAATTTCAATCCAATGTTGACAGTTTAAGAATGGAATTTTACCATGTAAGAATGGAAAAAACAAAGGGGGGCGGGTAGGACCAACAATTACCTTGCATTTTCCTGATACAAATCAACAAGAAAACAAATTTTATTTAGTACTTTAACATTTTACTACACAGAAATTTACCCAAATAAACTTTATTCAAATTTTTTTTTTTTTTTTTTTTGAGACAGAGTCTTGCTCTTTCGAACAGGCTGGAGTGCAGTGGCGCGATCTCAGCTCACTACAACCTCTGCATCCCGGGTTCAAGCGATTCTCCCATCTCAGCCTCCTGAGTAGCTGGGACTACAGGCGCCTGCAACCACTACCGGCTTTTTTTATTTTTAATTTTTTTTTTCTTTGCCCCACCACTCCCTGCCCCCACAATTTTAAATTTTTAATAGAGACGGGGTTTCCCCATGTTGGCCAGGCCAGTCTCAAACTCCTGACCTCAAGTGATTCGCTCACCTCTACCTCCCAAAGTGCTGGGATTACAGGCGTGAGCCACCGCGCCCGGCCTATTCAACTCTGTAAAACATACACACATACACCAACTAATGCAAGTCCTGTTATTCCAATATTTTGAACACAGCAGCTACCTTTTTTCAGGTGTCATTTTAAAAGAATGGTATATTTTGCTAAAGGAAAAAAAAAAGAATAATCTAAACTACTTGTAACACCCCCTCTGCCCCCCACAATCCCACCCAGGCTCATTAATCACAGACGATTTGAAAGGGACACCTTGATATCATCTAGTATAACCCCTAGATGTTACACTCCCATTACCGATCAAAGCGTATTGTCTGCGGGTTTCCTGACCGGAATTCCCCCAGGCCTCTCACCACCAAATTCCACCCATGTGTGCATGCCCTAGTTATGGAGTCTGTAGGGTTTTTTTTAACAGGCATTCTGACACCAGGGGAAAAGAAGAACGTCGTCTTCGCACTAACCGAATCCCCAAAGCAGTCTACCCTTGACATTCACTCATTCACTCATCCAGCCTTTACTGAATACGCCCATGTGCCAGGCAGATGGCTGCTCTTCTCTTGCTAACCTTACCTGCTTCTCTGAAGGCCCAGAGTCCTTTCCCTGAGTGGCTCTCCACTCTCGAGCCATTTCTGCGTATTTCTCCTTTTCTTCCTCCCTCAGAAGCTTTTGGAGATTGAAAAGGTAAAGAGAAGCAGTCGTGAGGATCAAGTGCTCTGGGGCCCCCAAGCAAATGCCCGGACATTACAGGGAGGTGGTTCTGGCGTTGATTTGCCCAGGGCCACAAACGGGGGCTTTCCTCTTCCTCTAGCAGGGCCAAGCCACCTGACCTCCTCGAGGCCTTCTGCCCCTCCCGCCTCACCCTCCAGCTTGCCCAACTGCCCTGCCCAGGCCCTCTGACTCCGCTGCGGCCTTACCGCCCAGTCTGTGGAGCAGTAGGGGATGGCATCAGCGACGCGAGCCACAGGTAGACCTCGCCGTCGCAGTTCGGGGATCTTCTCCTGCACGAAGAAATAGTAAGCATTCCGGCTGGCCTTGCGGTTCGGCATGGCAACGCGGGCACGACTCCGGCCCTCAGACAGCACAACCCACCAGCGCCCTCGCCGGGCTCCCTCCCTAAGTAACCGAGGTAGGCGCCTGCGCACGCAGCCCGCAAGTCTCGGCCAATCAGGACCCAGCGCGCAGTCGCATTGACCCGCTGGAGGACAAACAGCTTGAGACTGGAAGATTCCGGCTCTTGCCGCCTTGCGGGTGATGGGGGCGGAGAGCGAAGGCGTAGGTGCCAAGTGCTTTGATTGGCTGGGTGCGTGGTAGGCGGAGGCATTGTCACGTGGGAGGCCTGGAGCAATTTTTGTATATTATTGCATAATGAGCGGCAAAATAGGTAGAGAAGGAGAGGAGCTGCGGGTGCTTCTATGTTTTACAGCTACAAAGGGCCAGCTTTGTACCAAGCACTGTGAAAAGTGTTGAGGACATAATGAGGAACAGGGCAAATACGGTCCTCCTTGTCCTCAAGTTTACAATCGAAAGAAGGGAGAGAATGACAAAAACCAGTGAAAACAAAAGCGAATTTTTTAAAAGTACATTTTAAAATAAGGTTAGAAAAAAACACACAGGAAGAGGTTGAGATTTAAAATATCCTTGAATAAAGTTTTATAGATTTCCTCATAAAAGTCTGTTTCTTTGTCAGTTTTATTCCTAAGTAACAATATTTTTTTAGTTTTTATGAAAAATTTCTTTTTAAAAATTGTATTTTCTAATTGGTTACTGCTGATGTCTAGAGAAAGTATTGAGTTTAGTGTTGGTCCTGTGTATTTAGTCATACTACTGATCTCTCACATTAGTTTAAATCACGCTAATTGGTTCTCTTGGTTTTCTAGCTATGTTTTCCAGAGGAAATTCCTTTCTCGGCTCAGATTTGTAAGTGTGTGTATACATGATGTATCCATATGTTTTAAAATCAAGAATGGCAGTTGAACATTTGCTAAATTTCTGGATCTTTTCAGGTAATCACACAATTTTTTTAATTTTATTTTTTTGAGACAGGGTCTCACTCTATCACCCAGGTTGGAGTTCAGTGGCACAATCTCGGCTCACTGCAGCCTAGACCTCCTGGGCTCAAGTGGGACCTCCCACCTCAGTCTCCTGAGTAGTTGGGGCTACAGGTGCACACCACCACGCCCTGGTGATTTTTCTATTTTTTGTAGAGATGAGGTATCCCTAAGTTACCCAGGTTAGTCTCGAACTTGCGGGCTCAAGTGATCTGCCTGCCTAGACCTCCCAGAGGCATAAACTACTGCACTGGGCCTAATTGCCTAATTTGTTAACATAAAGAATATCGCTAGATTTTTCTAATGTTGATGCACCCTGCCATTCCTAGTATAAACTATTGCTGATCATGAGGCTTTGCTTTTTAAAAAAAAAAACAACAACAGAATTTTGGCCTCCTTGATTGCAGTAATACTGAACTGTATAGATTTTGTGGTATTTTCCTTACCAAATATTGGTAATATTATTTATGTTTTCCAGGTTGTTTTCCTTAATACTTGCCAAATTTTGTTTATTTCATTGATCTTTTAAAAACACTTTAGGTTGTATTGATCTACTTTACAGTTTTTCTTTCCCTTTTCCCACATTTCTGCCTTAAGTTTATTAATTCCTTCTTTCTACTTACTTCAGACTGTTCTGTGGTTTTTTTGTTTGTTTGTTTGTTTCTTGAATAAAAGATTTGCTCGATTCTTTTTCTTGTCAATTTATTATGTTTCTAATTTTTCCCTTCTCTGTATTAGCTGGAGTGATCAGTATTTTTTGCTGTAGTTTCTTTTCCACTGGTTTTAAACTTATACATTCAACTTTTCTTCATTCTGTTGTTACCCATAAATTTTAGTATACTTGTTTTAAAACTTATATTTTCATCACAACTTTTACAGCTAATACGTATTCATATCCCCCTCTTCCCAAATAGACAAGAAGCTTCGAAAATTACTACTTCTTCCCACTCAGATTTCCACTCTACCCACCACCATCCCACTTCTGTCTCCCACATTGGTATCATCTGGGATTTTAGTTTCATGTTGCCTTTTTTATAACAACATTTAGATATGACTGAAGTATAATAAACACAATATATCTAAAGTGTACAATTTGTTGAGTTTAGATATGTATACACCTGTGTAACCATCACTGCCATCAAGATAATGAACATATTCATGCTCGCCTTGGCAGCACATATTCTAAAATTGAACATATTCCATCCCCCAAAGTTTCCTCACCACTCCTTTACGCTGCTTGAAGTTGCCCATGGCTTACTGATGCTCTGTTCATTTTTCCGTTCAGTCTTTTTTCTCTCTTTCATTTTGCATAGTGTCCATTGCTGTCTTTGTATTTACTAATGTTTTCTTCTGTAATGCTAATCTGTATTAATCCCATCCATTGTATTTTTCATATCGGATTATTTATTTTCATCTCTAGAAGTTGATTGGGTCTTTAAAAAAAATCTAAAAATCTTTAAGCATATCTCTACTTAACATCGTCTATCCTTCCTCTACATTTTTAAACATGGAATGCAGTTGAAACTTGTAATATAATTATAATAATCATTAATTCTTGTCTACTCATTCTATTATCTGTTTCATTTCTGGGTCCGTTTCTACTGATTGATGTTACCTCTTATGGGTTTTATTGTCCTGCTTCTTTGCATGCTTGGTAATATTTGATTGGATGCTGGTAATTGTAAATTTTACCCTGTTTAATACTGCATATTTCTGTATTCTTATAAATATTCTTGGGCTTTGTTCTGGGACACAGTTCTGTTACTTGGAAACAGTTTGAGGCTGGTTTTCACTCTTTTAGGCTTGCTTTTCTGCTCTGTCATTTGAGATCAGAGCAATCTTTAAAGCTAATTTTCTCCTCTACTGATATAACATCTTTTTGAGTACTGTACTTGATATTCCATGAAATTTGGAGCCAAATTCCACTTTGGCTGATGGGAATACAAACTATTTCTAGTCCTATGTGAATTCCAAGGATGGTTACTTGTAATCCTTTCAGGTTGTTCTTTCTTTGGCTCTGTATAGTTTCTTCCCACACATGCACTGATCAGTATTCAGCTCAAGCTTCAAGGGAGATCCTTACCACATCTCCAGAGCTTTCTTTTTTTTTCCTTCTTTCTTTCTTTCTTTTTTTTTTTGTCATTATGCTGTTCTCTTGTTTCTGGTACTCTGCCCTGCAAACTCTACCCACTGTGGCACACCTAGATACCCAACTCCATCTGCTCAACCCAGGGAGACTCCACTGGGCTCTGCCTAGGTAACCCATTTTGACATTGCTTTCCGACACTCTCTCCAGGCAGCTGCCTGTGGTAATCACAGAGCTCACCTTGTTTGGTGCTGTTCTTTAAGGGACTAGTCATCTCTGTTCCCTTATGTCCAGTGCCTGGAAACATTGTTTCATATGTTTTGACCAGTTTATTAGGTTGGTGCAAAAGTAATTGCAGTTTTGTTTCAGGGTACTGAATACATTCATTTCCTGTTACTTCACCTTGGGCAAGATGGCTTTTTCACATTTTAACATTTTTAAAACCATATTTAGATTTAACTACTAAATTTCTAGGTAGGTGATCAGGGAAAACGTCTGTGAGGAGAAGGTGACTTTTATAATGAGAAAGGATGGAAGGAACAGAGCTAATCATGTGAAGAATTGAAAAAAGAGAGTTCTAGACAGAGGGAATAGTATGTGTAAAAGCCTCAGGTGATAAAGAATTGGGTGTCTTCAGAACAGAGAGAAGACTGGTTGTTAGTGTTGCTGTACTGTATCCTGTCAGCCAGAGAATGGTTCCTGCCGAGGTTGGAGTGGTCAACAGGGATCTGGGATTCACCGTGCCCATTCAAGGGGTTCAAGTATTGCTCCAAGTACAATCGATGTTCATTTAGGGGGTTATTTTATATTTATTTATTTATTTTTGAGATGGAGTCTCGCTCTGTAGCCCAGGCTGGTGTGCAGTGGCGTGATCTCAGCTCACTGCAACCTCTGCCTCCCGGGTCCTGGTTCAAGTAATTCTCCTACCTCAGCCTCCCTAGTAGCTGGGATTACAGGTGCGAGCCACCATGCCCAGCTAATTTTTGTATTTTTTAGTAGAGACGGGGTTTCACCATGTTGGCCAGTCTGGTCTTGAACTCCTGACCTCGTGATCCACCTGCCTCGGCCTCCCAAAGTGCTGGGATTACAGGTGTGAGCCATTGTGCCTGGCCCGTTTATTTTTAATCGAGAGATAAAATAGTATATATTTATTGTGTACAACATGTTTTGAAATATGTATATGTTGTGGAATGGCTAAATTGAATGAACTAACATATGCAATACTTCACATACTTACACTTTTTTTGTGGTGAGAACACTTGAAGTCTACTCTATTTAAGGGTTTTAAAAAACATGTCATGTTTTCTATTTGGAGAAAGGGTTCAAAGCAGTAAGAATGGGCATGGTAAGACTAGTTAGGAAGTTCCTTCAGGAGTCCATGTGAGTGATGATGGCAACCTCGAACAGAAAAGAAAGGCTGTGCTGAAATTGTATTTAAGGAAAAATAGAACTAGCTTACGGATTGGTTGTGGGAGTAAGAAAAAGGAGGAGTCCTAGGATTTTGGCTTCAGTAACCCACTGGCAAACAGTGCTTTTACTAAAATAGGGGAGGACTTTGGGGCAGAGGGAGCCAGTGCTAATACCAAGTGCTAATTCCAAGGTCCAAAGCCAAAGCTGCCAACTCCCAATAATTTATATTATCTGCTCCTCTCCTTTTTTTTTTTTTTTTTTGAGACAGGATCTCACTCTGTCACCCAGGCTGGAGTGCAGTGGCGTAATCACAACTAACTGCAGCCTCAGTCCTGTGGGCTCAAGTGATCCTCCCACCTCAGTCTCTTGAGTAGCTGGGACTACAGGTGTGTGCCACCATGCCCAGCTAATTTTTCTATTTTTTGTAGAGACTGGGTTTCACCATGTTGCCCAGTCTGGTTTCAAACTTCTGGGCTCAAGTGATCTGCCTGCCTCAGCCTCCCAAAGTGCTGGGATTACAGATGTGAGCCACTGCTCCTTTCCTTCTTTGATAAAATTGATTTTTTTCTTTTTCTTTTTTTTTTGTTGAGTCAGAGTCTTGCCCTGTCGCCTAGGCTGGAGTGCAATGGCATAATCTCACCTCACTGCAACCTCCGTCTCCCAGGTTCTAGTGATTCTCCTGCCTCAGCCTCCCACATAGCTAGGATTATAGATGCACACTACCACATCTGGCTAATTTTTCTATTTTTAGTAGAGACTGGGTTTCACCATGTTGGTGAGGCTGGTCTCAAACTCCTGACTTTGTGATCCACCTGCCTCAGCCTCCCAAAGTGCTGGGATTACAGGCATGAGCCACCGTGCCCAGTCTGATAAAACTGATTTTTTTTCCATTTTACTTAAGTCCTATATAAACAGAAAAGCTTTCTCCACTTTCCAACCAGACTTATTTTTTCTATTCAGAAATTCTAAAGGGTGGCAGGTTTGGGTTGAAGTATGTGGAGGGGGTGGATGAAGAGTTCTATTATGGACATGTTCATTTTGAGATGCCTACTATATATTCAAGTAGAGATGTCAAGTAGGCAACTGACCATGTAAGTCTGGAGTTCTGGGCTTGAGAAAGAATTCAGAAGTAAGCCACATAAAGATGGTATTTAAATTCATGAACTAGATGAGATCACTAAGGAGAGAGTGAAGAGAGAGAGAAAAAGGATCCAGGATGGAGTCCTGAGGAACTCTAGCATTTACAAGCCAGCGAAGGAAGACCCAGTAAAGATGACTGAGAAGAACATGTGAAAAAGTAGGAAGAAAGGCAGAAAAACCAAGAGAGGGGGAGTGATTTCAGTAGTGAGTGGTTCATTTATTCAACAGATATTTATTAAGAACCTACTGAATACCAGTCTCTATGTTAAGCACAAGAATGGATTGAATAGAACAAAGCTTATAATAGAAAAAAAAGGCAATAGAGAAAGAAACTATTACGTATATAACAAGATTTCAGATATCTTATTGGACAATAAGTCCAATGAAGAAAAACAATGCAAGATATGGGAATAGCAACAGATAGAGGGTAAATTTTTAGGGTGGTTAGTAAAGTCCTATATAAGGAAATGAAATTGGAGCAAAGACTGGAAGGAAATGAGCAAGCAAACCATGAAGATATCTGGGGAAGAGCGTTCCAGGCAGAAAGAATAACAAGTGCAAAGGCTCTGAGGTGGGAGCACATCAGATATGTTTGAGGAACAGCAAAATCAGTCATGTAGCTGGACTAAAGTGAGTGAGGGGGAAAGTAGAGAGAATATTCGAGAGTCAGCTAGGGCCAGATCATATAGGATTTACAAGGCCACCATAAAGACTTTAGATTTTTGTCTAAATGGGGGAAAACCACTGGAGGTTTGGGTGACTATTATTTCTTTTTTTTAAATGAAGTATGAGGTGTGATTATCAGCCAAGTAAGTCTTATGCAAACCACTGAAGAGCATCACAAGTGTTCTTGGAAAATGTGGCTGAGTTTTTCCTGATGGTAGTTTAAGTGAAGGCCCAACACTATTCAGTGTGCATCTTCCTTCCTGTGCTAATAATAATAATAGTAGTAATAATAGGTGACATTGATTGCAAGCTACATCTGGCTCTCTGCTAAACACTCCAAAAGGGTTATCTCATCTCCCTTTCACAACAACCCTATGAAACAGATTCCATGATTATCCCCATATTGCAGGAAAGGAAATTGAGGCTTAGAGTGGTGAAGTGACTTCCCCATGCCACACAGCCTTTGAGTGACTCTGACATCTGTGAGATCCCTGCTTAACACTCATTCCAATCTGTTTATCTTAGATGTTCAAGGTTGTTTATTACCTGATGCTTTGCCAAAGTTAAGAGAGAAATTTCTGAGTACCATCTAGACATTGTCTGAATGTGTTCTCAGATTCTTTAGTGACTCATCCTGATGTCTGGTTGATTCCTCCTGATTGCAATATACATGTGAATTCTACCTCTTGTGACTCCTTGTAATGTCTCTCTCAATTGATGTTTGCGTTCTCTTCACGCTGCCCCTTGTTAGGTGCTTGTTACTTCTTGGGATCTTGTAATGAGCTCTCCCATGGAAGAGACTCCTATCTCTCTCCATCAATTCATCCTACACCCTGTGGCCACAAAATAACTTTGCTGAGACACTGGTCTGATCTTGTTCTACTTAGAAATTCTCATGGGTGGTACATTGCCTGTGGAATTACGTCCAGATCTGGTAGCCTGGTTTCCCTTGGTTGAACCTCAGCCTAGCTTTCCAGCCTTATTGCTGACTGTGCCTTTTGTAAACCCATGCTCTGGGTAGAAGTGCCTATTCTCACCTCTGCCTGTTGCTTGTGCATCTGTACTACTTTCTACTCACTTTCTGCCACTAGAAATTCTGTCCAGATGATGTTTAAAGCTTAGCTCAGAGGTCACCTTTTAATGAAGATATCTCTGACCAGCACTACTGATAAATAATTGACCCCCCACTTAATTTTCCTACCAAACTGGTACATGTCCTAACACAGACACTGTCATACTATCATACTTAAAGACCACATATTTGCCTCCCTCCCTCCCTCTCTGCACACATGGTGACAACTCAAATGTAAGCTCTTTGACATAAGGGGCTGTGACTCATTCATCTTTGAATTCGTATTCATTTTTAATTTCTAGATAGCATAGTGTCTAGAATATAGTAAGCATTCAATAAATGTGTGTGGAATAAATGAATGAATTCAGAGAAGAGAAAAGGAGAGAAGATGAGGAAGAGGGGAAGATGAATACACTAGGGGCAGTTTGTAATTAATTAGACAAATACATAATGATTATCTGTATGTATAAGGCACCTACTCAGAATGGGGGAAGGGGTACAGAATTAACACTTCTAGGAGAGACCCTCACCCTGCTGCTTCAACACAAAGGTTAAGGCTGCTGTTTTCTAACCCTGGTCTTTAAAGCCCACATGCCCCTTCTCTTGCTTGAGCTATTATTTTCATGGTGCTCAATCTTCTGGCCTTCTTATTGTAGCTCTCTTCCCTGCCCATTTTCTGGGGGTGAGGTCATTGGATGACATATTTGTTCCGGCTCATTTCCATCTCTCGGGTTCTGTTTTTGACCTTTGCCAGGGTTTTTGACCTAAGGCCTCTAGGAGAATGCTTAGGGCTGGGCTCTGAGAAACAATCTTCTGGCTAAATTACCAAGACCCAGAGCCTAAGGCAGCTTCATCTTATAATCTATAGGCAGCCAGTTCCCCTTTTTTCCCATAGCCTTTGGGCTGTAGGAAGCTGCTTGACCACTGGAATAAGAATTGCTCTGCTGCTCATCTTGGGGGCTGTCAATGCTGTTCTGGTCTCCAAAGGATGCTAACAATGAAATAAAAACAGGAACAAAAGCAAAAACGGGAGGCAGGGCTCCTAAAAGAGCATTGACCTTCATCTCTGGCTCTGTAACTTACAAAGAAATTATAGGTTGAACTGTCAGTCAGTAAAAGCTCCCAAGGCTCAACTGCTTATAATTAACTTGATTAACTGCTCACGATTGAGCCATAATGAGAGCAGGTGTACATTTGGGGGCTTTGTATCTGGCTAAAAATACAGGCCTGGCGAAACACCTGTCACTCCTTGCTTTTCTCCTTTCTCTAGGGATGTCCTAGAGACTGGAGGACAAATTGACAATGAGTGAATTTTGGCATGGGCACAGCGTTTGTCCAGCACCTTTTCCTATATTATAGAAATATTAGAGGGTATACAAAGTTATAGGCTGGGCACAATGGGTCACACTTGTAATCCCAGCACTTTGGGAGGCTGAGGTAGGAGGATCACTTGAGCCCAGGAGTTTGAGACCAGACTGGGCAACACAGCAAGATGCAGTCTCTCAAAAAAAAAAAAAAAAATTAAAAATTCGCTGGGCATGGTGGTATGCCCTTGCAGTCCCAGCTGCTTGGGAAGCTGAGGCAGAAGGATAGCATTGAGCCTAGGAGTTCAAGGTTGCAGTGAGCTATCATGGCACCACTCAGTCTAGTCTGGGTGACAAGAGTCAGACCCTGTGTCTAAAAGAAAGAAAGAAAATTATAAAGAAAAAAATAAATGAATGATGATCTTCCCAGAGACAATCATTGTTACTCATTTTTTTGTCCCTATTAAATGTATTCTTTCATATTTAATATCAAGCTTAAATATACTTTTATGTTCTTTTTTTCTGCACATTGTCCTTGAATGGCCCTTTTTAGGGAAAGCATTGGTAGAGCACTAATTCAGGCAAGGTCTGTCCCCCACTGTTGAGCAGGATCTAGCCTTAGGAAGGGGCACACAAAACATCACCTAATTCAGCATCCAGCACCACCAGCCTGAGACTGGATCAAATCTGCTGGAAGTACATGGAATTTTCAACACATACTCCCAACCTTTTACTTATTATATACTTTCCACTCTTCTTGGCAGTTCAGATTTCGTTTTTTCTTTTTTTTGGCATAATGCATCTGTTTATTTGCATTCTTTTCTTTAAAGCATCTTCTTAATGAAACAACTTATTCCTCAACATGAAAGGACTTCAAGATTGAAAATGTTTCCAGTTTTCAGTATAGCGTTCCTAGAGTCTCCAGTTTTTTTAGCTCCTTGGTTTAATTTAGGTTTTTAACTTATAACTCATTGAGGGTGGTTTTGAAGGTATGGAGAATGGGAAAGATAACAAACCTAAAAGGTAGCAAGAGAAAAAATAGATGGACCAAACTTAATGAGAAAAATGGTATCTGTTTCAGAGTCATACTTTATATATTCCTCTTGAAATGCAGGATCAGAGAGAAGTAGAAATATGATTTCATCTGTGTGCTTTAAACAGACTCACGTTAAGCAGTATTCATGTGCATGCATGCCTGTGTGTCTGCAATGAAATCATGTTTTAAAGACGATTCAGCTACATTATATTTATAACTATGTGGTTGCTACCAGCTACCAGCATGTCTCCTTGCAGTGGTTCACTTCTCTTTTCTCTGTGTCCTAATTCTGTTCTAAAGTGTAGAGCTTTGCTGAAGCAGCCTGTTAAGTGCCCCCACCACACACATACAATCCCAGCTGTGGCTTCCTGGGAATCTTGTTCTGGTCCCATACAGGTCCTTGTTCTGACACGTTTGTCTTGTTGCAGTAGAAAGTTTGAAGTATTGCAGATCTAGACCCCCCTCCTTGGCTGTGATGAATCAATCTCTCTATTTGGGCTCCTGTCCTTTTAGGCCGGAATAAATGGACAACTGGAGCTTAACTAGATTCAAGGCTCATTAGAAAACATCAGCTCAACAGCTTCCCAGGAGAACAAAAAGATAGTTAGGTATTGCTTCTTAAACATTAATGTGCATCAGAAGCACCTGGAGAAGGTGGTTAAACTGTAGATTTATGGGCTCCACCTGGAGTTTCTGATCTCATTATTTTTAGTAGAGCCTGGGAGTCTGTTTAAGCAAACACAGATTCTGTGATCTGATGATTCTGATACTGGAAGTTCAGAAACCATATCGGAACTCTGGATGCCATATCCCATTACCCATCACCAATGGGGCAAAGTAATACCATTTTCCCATCCTCTTTCCACCTCCATCCCTTAGGCAATCTGTTTTGAATCATTAGGTGTACTTCAAAAATTTATATTAACCCTTCATCACCTTGGTAATAACATGCGCAAGGTGATGGAGGGGGCACACACTGTGATTCACTCCAGTTTAGCATCCCTTTCGGGATAGCCTGGGCTCCACTCATCAGGAAGATTCGGGATTCACCATGTGTACCTCTCTGGCTATAAAGCAGACATGCAGGGCACTGCATGGAAAACACATTTCTGGGATGATGGACAAGGCACCTGCATTCTATGATTCATTGTGGCACAAACTCTGCAAGTCTCCTGATTCCTTGTTTAACCACACAAAGACACCTCCTCTGAGCAGACATGAGTTCACCTCTGTGGGCATTCACGTTCCACTTCATATACACATCCAGGCTCCCTTCACTCAGTTCATCTCCTATCTTTCACATGTATAAACTTGCTCATATGTCCAAGTTTTGCATAAAATGCCATTTGTTTTGAGACAGGGTGTCACTCTGTCACCCAGGCTGGAGTCCAGTAATGTGGTCACAGTTCATTGCAGCCTCAACCTCCCAGATTCAAGTGATCCTCTCACCTCAGCCTCCTGAGTAGCTAGGACTACAGGAATGCACAACCACACCTCGCTAATTTTTGTATTTTTGTAGAGATTGGGTTTCACCATGTTACTCAGCCTGGTCAAACTCCTAAGCTCAAACGATCTGCCCACCTCAGCCTCCCAAAGTGCTGAGATTACAGCTGTGAGCCACTGCACCTGGCTAAAATGCCTCTGTTATGTGTGCTTAGATAATAAACACTATTCAAGCTGTTCTGTGCACTGTGTGTGGCACACACACATACATGCAATAAATGGCAGAGCATAATACAAATATATCATCATCTCAACCTTCTGGTGTAGATGTTCTTTTTCTTTTTCTTTTTTTTTTTGAGACAGAGTCTCACTCTTTTGCCAGGCTGGAGTGTAGTGGCACGATCTCAGCTGACTGCAACCTCCACCTCCTGGATTCAAGTGATTCTCCTGCCTCAGCCTCCTGAGTAGCTGGGATTACAGGTGTGTGCCACCACACCCAGCTAATTTTTGTGTTTTTAGTAGAAAAGGGTTTCACCATGTTGGCCAGTCTGGTCTTGAACTCCTGATCTCAGGTGATCCGCCCACCTGGCCTCCCAAAGTGCTGGGATTACAGGTGTGAGCCACCGCGCCCGGCCCATGCACCATGTGTTCTTTTTATGGTGCAAAGAGTATATGCTTTAGAGTCAGATTCAAATCCTAGCTCTGCCACTTACTAGCTACCTGATCTTAGAGAAGTTAGTTAAATGCTCTGGGCCTAAGTTCCCTCTTTAGGGTTAAATGAGAAGGCTTGTAAAACATGTGGATCTCTGCCTAGAACCTAATAGGAAACCCACAAATGTTAGGTGCCTCCTATATTTTTATTCTTCTGTATATGAAAGGAAATAGCCCTCAAATTTCTCTCATGCAGTACACAGCATGAAAAATCATCCTGGCCAAAATAAACAAATAAAGAGTTTACGAAAGGATATTGGGTGGTTCAAAGAATTGCCAGGAAAGCAAAGAGCCAAGTGTAGAAGAGAGGCTGGAACCCAGAGAGCCTACAAGGCCACAGTCAAAATCATACCTTGGAGCTTCCTGGTGGCTTGACCTCTGCCACAGCTGATTGTGTACACTGGATGCTGCTGCTGCCTCGGTGACAAAATCACTTCTCCACTGTCCTTGTTCCTTATGTCCACCACTTGCTCTAGAATAAAAAAGCTCTGAGGGAGAGGTCATCCTGGCTATGTCAGGGGCCCAGGCCTGCACTCCAGCTGGGATGGTCAGGGAGGTGGCTCTAGACTTTCTGGCTTCTGCAGTTGGAATTCCTCAAAATAAGAAGGGAATTCAAATGTCAAGCAGCCATAAAAGATGGCTGTCCAGGGTCTACTCTTACCATTTCTCACATGTTCACATATCCTCCCTGTCTGCATACATATTTACTCTTAGGTGTAGTCTGTCTGTTCCAGGAACTACCCTGCAGCCTGGCATTACTCTGTTTTCAGATGTCACTTGAGATCTTTCTGCTTTGTCTCTTTGCCCAGAATGCCCCCGGCTGCTCCCTTTCCACCAGGGACCCTTGAACGGCGCAAATCTTGCCCTTTCTGCAAATGCCAACTTAGATGTTACCTCTACTTTATTGTGGTGCCCCCCCCCCCCCACCCACGACTAACTCCTTCCTCTATGTTCCCAAGGCACTTTCTCTAGGTCTCCATTATTGCACTTGCCCTGTTTTACTACCAGTAAGTATCATGTCTTCAATGGTCTGACCTTCCTCCCTTTCCTGGACCTAAGATGAGACTCCTAAGGACAGGAAGTCTATCTCATTCCACTTTGTAGCTTTGGTTCTTAGCACCTAGTAGAGGCTTCACATATATTTCTTATGCAAATCATACATTTCTCAGTTCTCTCTCAACACATACATTTTGAGACCCAAGACAAATCCGTCTGAAAATTAGGAATAATCCATGTGAATGCGTGCTGCAAACTATAAAGTGTGTTGGATGGAATTAAGCTGTCATAATTATTTATCTCATTCTGGTTTTACATATTTTCTGTTAAAGGGCTGAATGCCCTTATTCTACCTCATATTTTAACAGGAAAAAGTAATGACGTGAGATTCCCGCCTACCTTTTTCAATTCTGCGGAGCCTCCTGCCTGGTTCCTTGCACTGTCAAAAAGGAAACCAGACGGAGGGGCGGGGGTATCGCAGAAGCGAACGGTCTAGCCTAGAGTACCTGCTAGTTAAGTCCCGTAAGAAGTTAACGCCAAGTCCCCGCCGTCCCCCACCCTCGCCGCTGTCGCTCTCTCCCGGTTCAGGTTGGCTCTGGCGGCCCGCAGACACAGGCACCCCTTGCTCGAGTCCCCAACCCGCGTTTTCGCCGGGGTTCCCGAGCGCGGGCGTCCCTGGGAGAAGCCGCTATGGTAGCTCCCCGCTCAGCGCGGCCCGCGGGGCGGCCTCTCCCGCGCCTCTCGCTGGCTGCCCCCCCTGCGGCCCCCTCTCCCCGCGTGGCCTCGGTCACTCCGCGCTGACCTCCGGGGCGCCGGGGGCCGGCACGTGACCGAGAAACTTTGGCAGCCGGGGCAGCGGGCGGCGGGGCGGAGGCGCGGGAGGCGGCGCGGCGGCCGAGCTCCCCCGCGCGGCGGGCTCTGCGGCGGAGAGACGCTCGCCCCGCGCCGCGCTGCCTGGGCGTGCGGAGGCGCCGCCGAGCGCCGCGCGGACCCCGGAAGCCCGCGGCAGCGCGCTCTCCGCCGGCGGCGCGATCCAGCCCCCGGCCCCGCCTGCGCGCCCGGCCCGGCGGGCGCTGCGCCCAGGGACGCTCGGTGCCCGCCGCTGCGCTGCCGCGGGGTGACAGCGATCCTTCTGTTCCAGCCGTTTCCCACTTTCCTCACTCCGTAATCCGGATGGGAAGTTGGGGAAGATGGACAGGGTCTTGCTGAGGTGGATTGCTCTTTTCTGGCTAACAGGTAAGAGTCCTTTTCTACAGAAACCAAGAACTTTGTATATTCCTGTAGTGGTTCTGTTCTCACCCCACCCCCCATTTTCCTCCTTACTGACCATGTTTAAAGCTGCTTATCAGTCTGGTGGAAAGTGGGGGAGGGGGCTGTGTGTGTGTGTGTGTGTGTGTGTGTGTGTGTGTGTGAATGATGGGGGCGGCAGGGGAGAAGCCCAATGACAAGTGAGACGCATCTAGATGCAGGTGTTTGACTCATTGGCGCTGAGGTGGTTCTTTCGAATGTGCATTTCCCCTTCATGAAACGGTTCTTCGGTCTTATCCTGAGTTGTAATGCTGTGAGTCCTGGGGAAAAGCCTGGCTGGAATAAAAGAAGCTCAGAGGGGAGCTGATGAATTAAGTGAACCGGTTTTCTGGAGGTGGAGGCTGGAGGACTGTCCCCTTAATTTCTTCCCTAGAGAAGGAGGAGGATCCGGGGCATCTCTCTGTGGCTCTCTGGAGGGTGCAAGGAACTGGAGGTTGGGGAAGGAGATGGGGGATAGAATCTTAACTGCCTGTGGACTTTAGGGCCTGCTCTCTCACTTGGTATCACTTGGGGAATGGTCCCAAATGATAATTAGAAAGCAGAAGAGCCTTTCTAATAGGTGCACTCCCCCACTACCTAAAAGATAATTTGCAGAGAGATTGAGAGGCATTGGGCTTCTCCCCCAGCACCAGAATTACTGGTCTAGCTGGGTCTTCTGTGCCCTTCCTCCTTTTTGGTGAACTTTCTCCCCATTCTCCTGGGGTCAGGAGATGCTCTTGTTCTTAACCCATTTCCCCCACAGGAGGATTCCGATTCCCTGTGGTTAGGAATATGGGGCCTTGGGGGTGGCCAGCCCTGAGAGATTTGCAAAGCAGCCCTGCTGAAGGGAGTGAGATGGGAGTGAGGAAGGTCTGGATAGCTTGGACTGGGTCAGAGGCAACCATTCAAATCAAGGTGGAGGCAGAATGATGGAAGAAACGGAACAAGGGGTCAGAAGGGTGAGGACGGGATGGAATGGACGGCAGGAGAGAAAAGGGAAAATAGCACCACATGAGAAGTTTTGTCTCCTCTAGGGTCACCAACCAGACAATCTGGACAAAATCAAGGCACTAGGCAAAAGGGAACAAGCTTAAAATAGCTAAAACAAGTCATGGAAAGAGGGTAAAATGCATTTAGCAAGAAAAGGCAAATACCCCATTTCCCTTAGCTTCAGAATAAGATTCTTGATTGCCTAAATATTTTTCCCATTTCAAATGAAATGTCCCTAATATTGCCCTTGCCCTACTGCTGGGTTTAGGCTGGGGGAGGCACCCTCAGCCGAGTTAGCCTCTTCTTTTGGCTGCTTTGAGTTCATCCCTCCCACATTATTCAAATATGAATCATCTCTAATTTCAGGGTTTCGCTGATCCATGCCTCCCAGCTCCTCTGGTCTCCCAGTGCCTTCCACTCCCACCCTACCTGATTCTTCACATCCTTAACCTGCCTCTATTCTCGGGCACTTAGTCCTTGAGCCTGTATCACCACCTCCCTGAAGTCAGCCAGGCATCTGGGGGAGGGGTGCCTGAGTTAGAGGTGTTCTTAGAGACACCCTGGGGCCTGCCTAAAATAAGTACTCTGGGGGTTTGCAGGGAGAGAGAGAAGGGAAACAGCTCTCTTTAGATGGCTCACAGCTTTTTATGAAATGGAATCATGTCACTGGAGGGGACCACAGGAACTGTAGTTCAGCGATCTCAGTTTATAGAGATGGAGTCCTAGAGAGGCAATATGCACATAGCACGGTCATGATTGATTAAGGACTAGATCCCAGTTCTCCCAAACCCCAGGCCAGTCTCATTCGCCCTCTCCCAAGCTGCCTCTCTGGGCTTTTTGCTGGAGGGCTTTGTGTTTTGTTTTTGTTTTGAGGGAGGTGATGCTTTGTCTGTGCCTTCTGCCACCTGCACCTGGAGAGGCTGTTCTGCTTGGAATCAGGCAACAGGTTAGTTATCAGGGCCAGCTCAGCTGTCAGATGGCTGGGGATTCTTTGCTCTGAAAGTGAGACTGACTCCTGGGATCCCATTGATCATCCTCTGCTCCCAGCTTCTGCTTTCCCCCTCATCCCGTCACTGCTGTCAGAGGTGTGGACAGACAAGCTGCCTCTCAGCCTGAGCAAGTAGAGGAGCAAACAATGGCGGCTGGGGAGGGGAGGGAGGAGACAGAAGCAGACAAGGAGGAGATGAATTCAGACTCATTCTTCACAGAGAACCATGCGAGGAAAGGTGAGAAATTTTCCAGCCCAATCAATGAATTCTCTCTTGAGGGGGTGGTAGAAAGGAAGGGAGACAGGGAAGGACAGATTAAAAAATGAGACAGAGAACCAGGAAAAAAAAACCACATTTATTCTCCTTCTCCCTCCCTTTCTCTCCCCACCATCTCTCTCCCCCTCCCTCTCTATTTCTCCTCCATTCCCCCTCTCCTCCTGTTTCTCTTTTTTAATGCAGGCTGAGCAATTTCTAATCAACACTTCAGTTTTTTTTTTCCTCCAGGCTCTAGCAGCTCCTTCCTTGTCTTTCATTACTAAAATTCCGTATTTCTTCCTGTTATATATTTAGCCTCATAGTTTCTTATTGCCATTGTGATGTTGCTTCCCATAATATATTGGTTTTGTTATTGTTGCTGTTGTTGTTGTTGTTTTGAACAAAACAAAATGCTTACCAGCTGCTATTTTAGCAACAGGTGCCATCTAGCAATAAGACTTGAAGGAGGGTTCACTCTGTCTTTGTTCCTGAATATGGGTGGTGTTTCATCCTTTCCTGGCAGCAGAAGCTGTGAGAAACGCTGGAGCTGTGTCGACACTCTGGGAACCCACTCCCGGAGCAAGCGATATGTTTTCTGGGAGGCTCCTTTGCTATCTCTGTGATAAGGATTGTGTGTGATAGATTCGCATTTCTTTTTTTTTCTTTTCTTTTTTCTTTTTTTTTGAGACAGAGTCTCACTCTGTCACCCAGGCCAGAGTGCGGTAGCACCATCTCAGCTCACTGCAACCTCTGCCTTTTGGGTTCGAGCAATTCTTGTGCCTCAGCCTCCCAAGTAGCTGGGATTACAGGAATGCGCCACTACACCCAGCTAATTTTTGTATTTTTAGTAGAGATTGGGGTTCACCATGTTGGCCAAGTGGGTCTCAAACTCCCGACCCCAGGTGATATGCCCACTTTGGCCTTCCAAAGTAGTGGGATTACAGGTGTGAGCCACCATGCCCGGCCCTGGATTAGCATTTCTTTTGGTTTCACTTATTTGTCTTTTCTACAAGAACATATTAAATTCCTGTGATTTCTAAGTATTATAGTAAGTGCTGAGAATAAGACACTAAAAGACATAGTCCTTGTCCTCAAAGTGTTGTCACTCTAGTCAGTGATTGAAATAAGTTTTCAGCTAGGCACAGTTGTTCATGCCTGTGATCCCAGCACTTTGGGAAGCTGAAGCAGGTGGACCTCTTGAGCCCAGGAGTTTAAGACCAGCCTGAGAAACATGGTGAAACCTCATCTCTACAAAAAATACAAAAAAAAAAATTAACCAGGAACAGTGGCTTGCGCCTGTAGTCCCAGCTACCCAGGGGGCTGAGTGGGAGGATTGCTTGAGCCCGGGAAGTAGAGGCTGCAGTGAGCTGAGACTGTGCCACTGTACTCCAGCCTGGGTGACAGAGTGAGACCCTGTCTCAAAACAAAAACCAGAAACCAAGTTTTCCAGTCATTTGTTAAGGAGGTTAACGGTCCTTTGATGAGAGCCACACCCCTGCTGTGAGAGCATGAAGGAAGCACACACAACCCAAATCAGGAGTGGTGCAGCAGCTCTGAAACAAATTCCCAGAAAAGGTGATAGCTGAGTTAAGACATTTGTTCATGAATAGTCAGTGAGTGAGTTACTCCTATGTCCCAGACATTGTGCTGGGGTTACTAAGATGAATAAGTCACAGCTCCTGCCTTTAAGGTACTCAGTCTGGTGGTGGAGACACCAGTTATGGAGTAGCATTGTACAAAAGCAATGATAAAGATCTGCAAGGTGGAGTGCCTTGAAGCGGCCCCAGCCCAGCCTGCAGTGGGAAGGGAGGTATCAGGGAGTGATCATTACTTGGTCTGGTTTCATGTTCAGGTAGACACCTGGTGACTGTGAAGGACAGGCTTGGATTTAGAAAGTTAAAATGTTATTAGCCCTGGAGAAAGAAGAATCGCTTTTAGAGACTGCTCACACCTCAACTTTCGTTATCTCCTTTCCTGTCCTGCATACCTTCCAATTTCTCTTCCTCCTCTGTTCTACTTTTCTGTATGGAACTTAGCTCGTTCATCTTCTTTCATCACTTTTCCACAGCTCTCCCAGCTCTGCATCGTCCCCCAGCCTGGATGCTTCTCTCTGGACTAGGAGAGGGAAGTTGTTTCAGTATCCTCATCACTCTTTGCATTTTACGCATATGAGTCTTCTAGGTGGCTAGTTTATATGGACTTGAGTATCATTACGAGTAGTCTTAGTGCAAGTACCTAGTGCTTAAGTCAGTGTGAGTAGTATTAGTATCAGGACACGGTTAGTGGAAAGAACCTTGACCTGGGAGCTGGGGTTTAGGTTCTAGTCCCAGCTCCTCCATAAATCACTGTATAACCATGGGTTTGGATCTTAGTCTTAAATATTGAGCAAGTTACTTCAGCTCTAAGATTCTGGGGCTCTGAAATGTTCCCCCTTAAAATTTGATGAGTTGTAAATGAAAGCTAGAGTGACAGGTACGCTATTCCTTTTATAATTCACACAGGAAGAGCCATCAGGGAAACCCAGTTTCTTTTTTTCAGACTTTCCCAGATCATTGATGATTGGAATGAAAAACACCAGCTAGAAACGAAGAGCTCTTGCTAGAATTTTCAGAAGAGCAAACAGTGTAGAATCCAGTACTTACTGGACAGGATAGGTTCTATTCTGAACAATTAAATGTGGTCATATTGGGAAGTGGTAATGTGAGTCAAGTACTTTGGACCATACAGGATGAATGTCGGGGACGGCACGTCTGCTGGGGAGCTCTCAGCCAGCAAGAGGGTCCCAATACCTGGAAGAGAGAGTGTGCGGGAAATAAAGATAGACAGATAAGCAGGGTCTGGAGGTCTGAATAGACAGTGCCCATACAGCAATGCCTAAACAGCAATTTTATTTGTGCAAAGGGTTCCAATATATACTGTCAGCTTTCAGTAGCTGATGTCAACCCACATTGTTAATTCTATACAATAAAGAGGAACAAAAGTTACAATACCGCAAGTCTGGAGGAGAAGATAAAATACCAATAAAAGGGAAGTACATAGCTAGGGACCATAAAAGTAAGCATGAGGGTGGAGATTTTTCTTTACCTATTGTGTAGGGATTTACATTTGAGAAGGTAACATTCTTTAAGGTCAGGCAAAACTCATAGATCTTAAAGGTAACAATCTCCAAGAGACATGTGAGTAGTTACAGGGCTTAGATCATGTTTAGTAAACAGAGTCATGAAACTAGAGTAAACAGAGTCATAAAACTAGAGTAAACAGAGTCATAAAACTAGCCCAAAACAGGTACCAAGATAAAACACAATGTCTTAGTAAAACCACACAGCCATCACCGAGCCATTGTGTCAGTGTCAGGGAGTCTGAGATAACTTCTACAAAATCATCCATCTTTTAGTTCCTGCTTTCCCTTAGCTCGACTGCCTCCAGGAGGGGGAATATGTCTGGGCTCAAGCTCACATTATGGTGGAGGCACAGTCAGAGGGCCTCTATGCTGGAGCGATCCCCACAGATGAATCCTACTCCAACCTACCTGGTCCTAGAATGTCCCTTCTAGTCCCAGATTTTTGTTCTCGGACTCATTCACCTCTTCACCCCTTCCAACTATTTTAACTCTTATGCCTTCTTTTTCCCAGTCAGGAGTGTAAAGAAACGTGTGATGTTGTTGTTGTTGTTCTCACTTATTTACATGCTATGGTGCTTTTCTACGTATTAAATGTGTTTCATACACATCATCCCATTTGATCTTGCTAAGTAAGTAAGGCTGGTATTACCTACCTATTCTTAAGAAGACCAAGGCTCAGAGGAAATAAATGATTTGTCCAAGCTCATGATATCGTACTGGTTAAAAGAATAAGAAATAATGTCACTGCCTTAATATGAGTTGGTTGTTTTAAGTACCTGAATTCAGGGAAACATTCTTTTCTTGTTAAAGTAGATCAAACTATAACTTCTGATTTAGGTGAATATATATGGTGTCTATTATGGGGCATTGGACATTGAGGCGTAGAGTTCATAGAAAAGCAAGAAAGAATGGCAGTTAGTTTTTCCTAATGAAATCCTCAGATCTAGTGGGAAAGGAGTGAATGAAGAGTACTCCAGCAAGGCACACGAGAGCAGAGGATGTGCCCCAGTGACAGAGCAGAAACTGATGGCACATCAGAGCCCGTCTGGTACTAGGGGCTGCTGCTGTGCTCTCAGGAGCCACACAGGATGTAGCTACAGCATATGCATGCTTAAAGTCTCAGTCTTCAAGATAGTTTTTGGCTCTCTGAAAATGAAAAAAGGTGTTTTAGATGACTAGAGTTCTTTACAGGCCAAGGAGCAAGGAAGGACTTAGAAAAACCTGCTGCTTTCTCTGTTCTCCTTCAGCGTGTGGAACCCTACAGAAAGTGGTGCTGAATTAGGAGTAGGGCCCTCACATTCATCTGAGACTCTGTATCATCACTATCATCACTCTTTCCATGCCCGTGGCTCACCAGGAGGCAGTGTGGGGAGGATGGTGAGGCTCCAACTAACCTGGATTTGAATGCCAGCCTAGGATTTTATCTTTTTTTTTTTTGGCTTTAAAGTGGAAAGCGAACCTACCTTATTAGGGTTGTTATGATAATTAAAGTGAAATTGTGTAAAACTTCTAGCACAACATTTTGGACACAGTAGGCCCTCAGTACTTATTGTGAGCCCAAACTAGATGTATTTGCCAGTATTTTGATGCAGCAACAAGCAGCTCCCAAATCTCAGTAGCTCACAGCATACACTTAGATCTTGCTCATATTATATGAGAGCTGCAGTCAGCTGTGGGTAGCTATGGATTGACTAGGTTTGGTGGATTTGGCTCAATTCCAATTGTCTTCTTACTCCAAGACCCAGGATGAAGGGACAGCCACTATCTGAGCATTTTGTTCTCACAGTGGAGGGCAAATGCTCAAGAGGGTCAGGGCAAGGGCAGAGCCAAACCATACAAATGTCTTTAAAGCTTCTGCTTGGCCATATCTATGGCACATCTGCTTACAATCCATTGACCAAAGCAAGTCATGTGGTCAAGTTTATAGTCTATGGGGTGGTAAGTATACTCTGCCTACGGGGACCGATGCAAGGATGGAGAGGAAACAAATCATTGGGAATAAATAATATAATCTATCAACTGGGTTAAATTATTCAACACCTGTATGGAGTACTTATCATGTAGCAGAGGGAGCTTGTTGTTAGTTGGGGGAGATAGATGGCTAGATAAGAAATTTTCAGGGAAAGTGATGTGATTCTTTGGGGTATTGTGACTGCAGTAAGAACAGGAAGAAGCTTTAGAGGCAGTGATAGCTGAGCAAGTCCTGAAGGATGAGTAGGAGTTGGCGAGAGAAGAGTGGGATGGGAAAAGGGGAATCTGCAGTGGAAACAGCATGTGCAAAGGCCAGGAATCAAGGGAGGGCATGATGTTTTCTGAAAACTCAAATACTTTGGTATGGTTAGAGTCTTTAGTACTGTAGGAAGAATGGAAGGGAGTGGCCCCATCTGAAAGGAGCTTTTGTGCTCCTGAAGGAAGGAGTATTTTAAGAATCAAAGCAAGAGAGTGGCACAATCCGATGTGCATTTTAGAAATATCATGTGGACCTCAGTGTGGAGAGTGGATTAGACGTGGACAAGACTTGTAGCAGAAATCAACTAGGGACATTTGCAGAAAGTATGGCAAGACATGGCGAGATCCTCAACTCGCATGGTACAGTGAGGAGGAGAGAAGTAGACAGAGTGACCAGAGATGGAGGAAGTAGGACTGGCTTGGATGAATGTGGAGGTTGAAGGGGAGGAAGTGTCAAAGCGCCTCCAGGTTTCTGGCTGGGGACTGCTGGAGATGCCATTCATCAACATCAACTAACACAAGAGGAGAAATGTGTTTTGCTTTTGAGACAGAGTCTCACTCTGTCGCCCAGGCTGGAGTACAGTGACTGCACGATCTCAGCTCATTGCAGCCTCTGCGTCCTGGGTCAAGCAGTTTCGCACCTCAGCTTCCCAAGAAGCTGGGACTACAGACACACATCACCATGCCCGGCTAATTTTTGTATTTTTAGTAGAGACAGGGTTTTGCCATGTTGGCCAGGCTGGTCTCGAATTCCTGGCCTCAAGCAGTCTGGTTGCCTCGGCTTCCCAAAGTGCTGGGATTACAGGCATGAGGCACCACATCCAGCCAGGAGAAATATGTTAAGGAAGGAAGATGAAGTTCTCCCTCCCTCACTTCCTCCCTCCCTTTCTACCTTCCTACCTTCCTTATTTTCCATTTAAAATATAGCCTAAGCTGTTATAACTAAGAGATCCTAAAATATTGTAACCCACACAAAAAAGTATATTTCTTTCTCCTGTAACAGCCCGAAACTCTGGTGGTAAGTCTACCATTTCCAACATGCAGCTTCTGAGACTGCTCATAGCCATTTCTCAGCGGGAAGGGGCAAGAAAAGCAGAGTTTCAGGGCAAGCCACTTGTTTGGAGAGAGGTGGCCCAGACGTTGTACACATCACTTCTCCTAGCATACCTTTGTCCTGAACCTAGTCACATGGCCACACTTAGCTAAAAGAGAGACTAGGAAATATATACTACTTGGCTGGCCAAAATTAAACCTGGGAGTTTCTATCATTAAAAGGAAGAAGGAGATGGTTAGTGTCTCCATCTAAGATGGATGAGTTTGAGGTGCTTGTGTAACATCCTGATGGAGAGTGAAGTTGTATATTTGATTCTGGAAGTTAGGAAAGAGATCTAGACAGGAGGTACAGATAACAAGTTGGTAAAGGCTGATAAGAGCTTTGTTAGAGGAGTTTTTTCCTGTCTAAATGGCTGTTCCATCCCAGAAGTCTGACCCACTTGGAAACCAACACAGTTTTCAAAGTACCTCCACATTGTGGGGTAAAGATTGACTTCTTTTAGCACTGCTTTGTCCCATTGGAACAGCATTTAAGTCAGCTAGACATCACCCATGAACTCATTTCAGATCTGTGGAAGATGAGGCAAATGAGACAAAGAAAATGTTTCTAGCTTTTACCTACACAGTGGTGGCAGAGAACAAGAAAGGATGGCACACTTGGACACAGAAAGTGTGCTTGATGAATGGCAAGCTTTGTGTAAACAAACACCAGAGTTATTGGCAGCAACTAATAACTATGCCATGAGCAAAAGCCACCTGGGCAGTGGCAGCACTGGTATTTACCATGGCTCTTTGGAAAAGAGTGACATATTGCTGCTTTTGAGACTCTTGGGGGGGAGAACATACAAGAACACTATCATGTTTTTTAAAATTTCAAGATGGTACATCTGGTTGCCCTAACCCTAAGGTAGATTGAGCAATCAGGTATACCATGGTAGCAAACAAGAGAAACTGATTCTGGCCAAATTAAGCAGGAAAGGACTTTATTGGAAAGAAGGTGATTAACTCACAGAATCAATGGGAAAGCTGGAGAATGAGGCTCAGAAAATAGGCAGATTCCAAAGCAATGTCTACTATTCTTGGTAAAGGCTTTTTATTTTAGTTTTTTAGTTTTTTTAAGCACAAGTTTATCAAGGCGATGAATAGTTCCTATTTCAAGAAGAAAAAAAAGATTCAAGCTGCATTTTCTTTGTCTTTATACTTTTAGCCTTGTCTTTAAATATTTCCCAAAATGTTTTATTCTCATCCTGACAGTGCTATTAAGGGCTGAACAAGCTTTCTTTTCTTGTCTGAATTATGACCAAACCCAGAAGACATGTTTACTCATCCCCCTATTCATCTCCTACACTTAAAAAACCTCCCCGTTAGTTGTTCCTAAAAAGTATGTTAGGAAATTGGGACAAGATGTTAAAACTGTAAAAACAAAAGATGAATTTGTTAGCGAATACCTAACTCGAAGGCAGGCAAAGAAAGATTTGTACAGGTTGGGCATTGGTAATCTGAAAATTTGAAATCCAAAATCTGAAACTTTATGGGTGCCTACATAATTCCAAAAGTGGAAAATTCTACACCCGATACATTTGCTTTCTGATTGTTCAATGTACACAAATTTTGTTATATTAAATAAAATTACTCTCAGACTGTGTATATAGAGATATATGAAACATAAATGAATTTCGTGTTTAGATTTGGGTTCCATCCCCAAGATATCTCTTCATGTATATGCAAATACTCCAAAATCCAAAAAAATCTGAAATCAAACGCTACTGGTCCCAAGCATTTCAGATAAGGTATACTCAAACTATATTGTCAAACTGAATGAAGAAAATCCTTAGGAATTTGAAGGCCAAGATATGCTGAGGAATGGGCAATTCTGAAGTCAAATCCTGCTGTTGGTACTCAAAGCGTTAAGGGGTGGGTGATCATTATACAACATTTCTGAAGATGCCTGTCTCTAATGATGATAATTTTCCATGACCTTTAGCAGCATTCTTTGTTTCTCTAAAATGGGGCTGTGCTTATAGATCTGCCTCCCAAAGATGCTGACAGGAATAGCTTACAACTAGTGAGGGAAAGGAACTTGCTTTGAAAAAAATGAAAGTGCTAAAAATAAGAATAGCATTGCCTTAGAGTCTGTGTTTGTTATTCTTACAAGAACACAGTTCATCATGTATAGAATCTTTTTCTTTACATGAGAATTGGGGCAGAACCTTTTTTTTGCACATGCAGTGAGACATTGTCTGCACTTGAAGCTGATCTTCCCTGGCCTAGTGGCTAGGCACCTCCACCTGGAGACTAGTTGAGATGGGGGCTGCTGCTCTGAGCTGTCACTCTTCACTCTACCTTTAGGCAGCTTTCCTAGTTATTGGCCAGAATCCATTCTCTGAACTGGAGACCACCTGCTGAGAAAGGCCTCTCAGACTCACAGGTTCATTTTTCATTCATTCATTCCACATTTTTTAGCTTCAGCTATATTCTTTGCCTTTGCTGTATACTGGGGATACAAAGTCAATCAAATCCTGGCCCCTGCCCTCAGGGACCTTATAGTTAGAAATGAAGTTTATATTGAATTTCTCAAGATGAGGGACTGTTTTTTTAAATCTGTTTTACCAGAACTTAGCATAGTGTTTTAAAATATGCTTTTGATCAAATTAAAATTAGATAGTCAAGGGCAGTTTTCCTGAAGGTCAGGGCACCAAAACAGTTAAAAGAATAGTCTGGTGGTGTAAGAATGATGACTGTCTCCTCTTCAAAGCAGAAAACCACCTATGATCTTCATTTCTAGTGCTGCTTTCAGTGAAGAATCCTTAAAACTTTTTTTTTTTTTTTTAATTTAGAAGTTCTAATTTTTACAGGTGTACTCTCTACAGTATAATTCTTTACCTTGCTTCACTTTTCCTCTCTTTTGCTCTCTCCCCTAAGGTGCCTCTCTCTAGTTTTACAGAATATTTGCTTTAGTTTATAGGATGAAGCACAGGTTCTTTCTGCACCTCTGTAAATTTCTTTATACGAATTTGAAACTCGAGTCCCTGATAACTGGTGTTACCAGTGCCTGGACTCAGAGGCCCAGCCTTCCCATTGTACCAGCATGTGTTTGTTTATGAATGGGCAAGACTCTTTCTCAGTGCTTCTCTATGTCTGCCTCCCAGGAACTCCTTCAGTTACATGGCCTGATATTTGCCCAGGAGGATGGGAAAACATACTTATTATAGTCAAAGGATGCGAAACATTTCAGTATGGCTGGAGCATGCCAGGGGCCAAATCAAGGAGAAGGCCTTATATGCCATGTCAGAGTATTTCAGTTTTGTCCTGGAGGGAATGGGAGATCAATGGAGGCCTTAAAGCAGGAACTGACATGATTGATGATGTTTTAAAAACAATATTCTAGAAAAATATGGAAATGGATTAGGTTGGAAATAGGAACACCATTTAGTTGGCTATTCTCAAACCCAGGCGGTGGTGAGGACCATGTAAAAGGATGGTGAAGATCTTTGGAGCCAGTCAGTCTGGATTCAAATATGACTGTCACCTGCTAACCTTGAGATGTTAGGCAAGGTACATATATTCTCTGAGCATCAATCTCTTCATCTATAAAACAGGTGTAATAACAATGCCTACTTCGTAGGATTTTGAGAGAATTCATTAAGATACTACATGAAAAGTGCTTAGCACAATCTCTGACACATAGTCAGCATTTTACAGCTATTATCTAGTAGCAGGAATAGAAACTTGATTTAAGGGAGTGACAGTGGGAATAGAGAAGGATCAAATTTGAGAAATATTTAGACTTAGATCAACTGAATGTGGTCAGGGAAAGAGAGGAAATTATCAAAGCTAAGATTTCTATCTAGGGCAATAAGTTAAGTGGTATTTTGGCAAAAGAGTGAGGGATAGAGAAAGGATGAGTTTGTAAGCAAGAGCTAGGGTGGGAAAAGAGGAGATGATGAAAGAGGTTTAGACATGTTTAAAGTATTTGTTAAATATGCAGATGAGGCTTAAGGGCATTGGGGGTGTGAGACGTAACTAGTAGTTGGAACCTTGGGAGTGAATAAGATTTCTTGGATCAAATGCACAGCTTATCACTACAAAGAGGCTGAAAATGTTTAATTAATTTATCTGGAATTCAAACTTATAGTTACATATTCATATTAGCCTGTATAGACTCCAACATAAGAAGTACTTGCTCTTGCTACCTGGTTTTTGGCATCTGACAAGCAGGAAAATTGAAAAACAAAAACAAAACCCGTAAGAGGTAGGACCCAGCTCAGGATACTCCCCTACTCCCAGGGCAGACCTCTTGGGAATGGGAGCCGAGAGAGGGTATTTCCAGGTCAAATCGCAGCATCCACAGGGGACTGGCAATACTAGTCCCCACCCAAATTAGCTGCCAGCACTGAGGAGCCTGATCTGTGGGGGTTCCATGAGAGGTATTTTTTGAAGTTGGATAGATAGCAGCATCACAGTTTCAGATTTGGATCAGTCATGCATGAAGAGTATAGGAAACAATACCCAACCCTCAGGAGAAGGGGCTGGTATCAGGGTCCCAGGCAAGCAGGCTAGAGTTCAGGGCAAGGGTTCAGACCCAGTGGAGCAACTGGATTGCAAATCAGTATACCAAGGTGGAAAAACAGTCTTCAAATAAGGTACACATAGGTTGAGAGAAAGAGATGCTGCCCAGTGGTTATAGGAAACCGAAGCACTCACCAGAGATCCAGGGTTAGGGCCAGAAGAGCAATTCTAGACCCTACCCTCCAGTGGGAATGGGGGTCCTGATAAGCTTGGTCAGGGCGGTTTGGGGATTGGATGGCATTCATCTTACTGTTTGAAACCTATAGTGCGGAAGGAAGCAGGGATTGGCGTTTTTACTTTTATCTCTAACACTTCACTCTGTGGTCCTCAAAGATGCAATAAACTGACATTTGCTCGGAATTCTAGTCTTGTCTTCTCCAGATGTACCCTTAGAGTCCCATTGTGCCTGTACATGCATACATGTGTATGTATGTGTGCACACACACTCACAGGGTTACTCTCTGCTTCTGAGTTCCAAGAGGTACGTAAGTGATGTGCAGTGATGAGCAGACCCAGGCACTGTCACTGCTGAACTCCTAATGACATATTCTAGCATTCTTGTGCAGTTTTTGCCCTGTACACACTCGGCATCTCACACCTTGGTCTCTGTGCTTGCATAGCTCTAGGTTTGTAGCTTCACAGAAGTCAGCAGACTGCTCTTGATAGCAACGCTAGGAACTACATTTATTGAATGCTCACTATATACCAGGTATTATTCTAAATACTTAGGATACAATCTCACTTAACCCTCAAACAACTCCATAATGTAGTTACTATTTTTCTGGTTTTGCCAATGAGAACACTGAAAGTCATCAGAGTTGAGTAATTTGCCTGAGGTCATGTAGAGCCTGGATTCTTACTTAGGATTGACTACAAAATCCATGCCTTTAAGTATCATGCTATAACAAGGCAGATGTTTCTGAGAATGTATTTTTTATTCTTTGGAGCATGAGTTTATGTTTAAGTTACGGAAGCTGAGAATTGACCAACCTCTGTTAATAATTTATTAAAAGAGTCCAGTGGCTTGCTCAAGTGGCTAATCTCACTAACAGAGAACAGAGCTTAGAAGGAGGTTATTCTTAGTAATCATCTAATGAACAAAACCCCAAACTTAACTTTCTCTCTAAAAAAATAAATAAATCTCACTACACTTTTGTATAGCACCCACCTGCGTGACGAAATTGTCTGTACACCAAACCCCTGCAACACACGATTTACCCATGTAACAGACCTGCACATGTGCCCCTTGAACCTAAAACAAAAGTTGGAAAGGAAAAACAGAAAGAAATGCTAGGAAATGTGATTCAGTGCCAGAACAGCAGCAGAGCAGAAAGGTGGTGTGGTCAAGCACACAGCCTTGTATGGGAATGGTGCCTATGAGTGGTAATCCAGCCTCAACCACTGATAATTGAAGTCATTTCACCTCTCTCGTCCCATTTTTATTACTTGAAAAATGGGGTGTAATTAAGGATTTGAAGGATAATTACAAGGTTAAAAAATTCACGCGCTAGAATTTAAGGAGAAACTATAAAGAAAGTGATTTTTCTATCCAGCTGTGTAAGTGAGGGAGATGTAGTGTGGAATTGTGATGTGGAATTAGCCACATCAACATTTAGGGATGGTGAAGGGAAGCACAGGAACTAGGGTTCTTCAGTGAGCTTCCAGATGGAATTGTTTGCTTTTTGATGGGGCTGATCTACATAATCTTTATGTAATCAAGCCTGGTGGTGATGGATGGTCATCAAGATTCAGGATGGAAGGTGAGGGGAAAGGTTGGCAAGGTGAGGGAGAATTAGCATTTGAGACCTACTCTTTACCGGTCACAGTGCTCTTCTACTGAGTCTCCTCTCTGAAGGTGCCCAATGAAAGAACATTTGTTAACAAGTCTGAGAGTAAGCATTATGATGCTCATTCTATAGATGAGGAAAAGGAGTCTCAGATTGCTCAAGAAACCATCCCTAGTATATGGCCAGATGAGATTCGAAGCCATTCCTATTTGATGCCAACACTGTTTTCCTACACTTCTGACTTATTTAACTAGTTTCCTCTGTAAAGTCCTAGAAATTCCCATATTAATAGCTATTCACTTGCTCATCCATTTCTTCATTTATTCTGTAGGTGGCTACTGAGCACAGGGTAGGTCCAAAATGCTTTGAGATTCAATAAATCTCAAATATGCTGTTGTATTCACTTCCAGGTTTTACAGAATGCAGAAACCCCTTTCCCCCAATAGCAATTAGGACCTACTTTTTCGTTGTTCCTTTCATTGAATAGAGACATTGGTCTGGATGTCAGAAGATATGAGTACAAATATGTATCTTGCCCTTGTCAAGAGTCCTTCAGTAAAGAGGCATATTCATAAATAAGTTCATGCTTTAGCTGTGGGAGTGAGTTGGCTTTGCAGGATGTCATTGTGAACAGTGGCACTAATAAAGGACAGGACTCCATGGAAAGTAGTCCTTTTTTGCATGTCTCTGCCCCAAGCTACTTGAAGCTGACTTGGCAGTCTCCTGGATTCAATTCAGAACCTCTTTATCATATCTTCGTATTTGTTTTTTCTGCCTCTCATCATAATTCTATTTCTGCTTCTAACCTCACATCAAGTGAGAAACTCTTGACTCTCCCATTCAACTGAGGAAGTTATGTTCCCTTTGTTTGGAATTTCTAGATCTTATCATTTGAGTTCATGTGGGACCTTTGCTTCTCAAACATACCCCTGGTCTCTCATTCACTGAAATTTCTCATTCTTTCTTGGTCACCAAGGCTCAGATTGGATCTTTTTACCACTTAAACTTCTCATCTGCTTTTTAGCCCCCATTTTTTTTCCTTCTTTTGATTACCCTTCAAAGCTTTTAAACTTAGTCTACAGTATTTGATCTGAAATCCTCCATTTCTCTCAGACTTCTTTTCCTCTTCATCTCTGTCCCCTTTGCTGGGTCACTAGCTGGAAGGGAAGTCACTTCCTCCTGAAGTGATACTTCCTGGCTTCATTGTCATTATTTATCAAATATTTGTTGAGTACCTATGGGCTTCACAAGCCAGGGCAGCAAGGTAAGATGCCTTCCATACCTGATAAGTCTCACAGGCCTGACAAGCATGAAAAGAAATACTTGGAAGACTGTTAGAGTAAATTCCAGAAGAAAATGCTGGGTGTACTGATAGCACAAAGGAGGACGCGATAAACTTACTGGTCAGAGAAGTCTTTACAAGAAGTCCTTGAACTGGATTTTGAAAGATGCAAAAGAGTTACCCAAGCAAAGAAGTGAGGAAAAGCATCCCAGAAACAGGACACATCATGTGCAAAGATGTAGAGGTGTGAAACAGGGTATCCCACTGGGGAAGCTATTAGTTGTTTGATATTCTTGGAGCTTGGCACTCAAATAGAGGTGCTTCAAGAGGTAAGAGGTGAAGCTGAGGAGGTAAGAGGAACTAGATGATGGAATACCTTGCCAAGGACTTCGAGTTTTATCCTGAAGGCTGTGGAGGATGAGTGAAAGGTCTTAAGAAAGAGAGCCGTAACAATCAGTTTAGAAAGATCATCTGAACTGTAGCAAGAAGAATATACTGGGTGTTGACAGATTGAAGGCAGGGAGACCAAACTAGAGATTATTGTAGTGTTACAAGGAGGAAATGAAGGGGGTCTAAGCAAAGGCAATGGTAACGGGGTTAAAGAGGGAGGGAAGAACATCTTAACATCTTAAAGATGTGAAGAGCTAAATTGACATGACTTAGTGCCTGACTGGATATAGGGAGTGAGGTTGTATTAGTCTGCTCTCACACTGCTATAAAGAACTGTCCGATACTGAGTAATTTATGAAGAAAAGAGGCTTAGTTGACTTACAGTTCCGCAGGCTTAACAGGAAGCATGACTGGAGGCCTCAGGAAACTTACAATCATGATAGAAGGCGAAGGGAAAGTAAGCACATTCTTTGCATGGCAGCAAAGAGAGAAAGAGTAAAGGGGGAAGTGCCACACACTTTTAAACCATCATATCTCGTGAGAACTCACTCACTATCACAAGAACAGCACAGGGGAACCTGCCCCCATGATACAATCACCTCCCACCAGGCCCCTCTTCCAAGTTGACATGAGATTTGGGCAGGGGACACAAATCCAAACCATATTAGAGGGCATATTTCTACACAAGGTAACCAGATGGATATTAATGCCATTAATTGTAATGGTGAAAATGAGGTTGAGGGGGACACAAGTTAGAGAAGTGAAGTGGAAAGGTATGACCATGTGGTAAAGGGAGGTCCAGGATGTGGACACTGTTTGGACATGTTTATTCTGTTTTGCAGCCATGGTCAAAGGCCTTCAGGTCACAGTGCCCGACAAGAAGAAGGTGGCCATGCTCTTCCAGCCCACTGTGCTTCGCTGCCACTTCTCCACATCCTCTCATCAGCCTGCAGTTGTGCAGTGGAAGTTCAAGTCCTACTGCCAGGATCGCATGGGAGAATCCTTGGGCATGTCCTCTACCCGGGCCCAATCTCTCAGCAAGAGAAACCTGGAGTGGGACCCCTACTTGGATTGTTTAGACAGCAGGAGGACTGTTCGAGTGGTAGCTTCGAAGCAGGGCTCAGCCATCACCCTGGGAGATTTCTACAGGGGCAGAGAGATCACGATCGTTCATGGTAATAATGCCCCTGTTTTGAATGTAGGAAATGGGAGGGAGGTTAGTTTCATTCTTCCCTTTCCTTATGTCAATAAGGTGATATCCTAACCTCTCACCCTTTCAGACCCTCAAGACTTTGATTTTATTGGAAATGGGAGCATCAAGAGACCTATTACGGGTTGGTGGATTAAAGGGTTAGACCTATTACTTCTAACCCTTTAACAGGATGGAATGGTGAGGGGGGGAAAGGGTGGATGGTGTAAAATCTAGATAAGACATACAGATGAACTTTGGAAACAGCCTTTCCAGAGCCCAGCATCAAGTCTGAGGAGCTTGTTTTTAGAGCTGAATTGAAATGGGTTTTAAGGAAAAAACTTTTTCCATCAAACATCCTATACCTACCTTGACATCAGCCTTTAGGGTCCTTCCCCAAATGTGGAAAGCAGGTCTTCGCTAGGCGAAGGGATATATGCATACAAATAACAGAGCCAGGTAGATGCTTGGCCCAAGCCCCAGGTGGCTTTGCATCAATTTTACCCTTTCTCTTGCTCTCTAAAGCTTTGGACATCAAAAGTTCCCAAGAGTCTGATATGACCTATTTGATTATTTGAATTTTGAAGAACTCCTGTGATGTTAGCTTATTTCCAGGAGTTCAGAATAATTCTAGCATTTTTCTGGCTCTCAGGGGCCTCTGCAGGCTTGGTTCAAAGCTATCTCCTACTCCTGAAACTGGCCCAGAACTAGATGGGTTTCTGGCAGGCTGTAATTGTCTTTCCTTAGAGATGCTAGTTTTTGTTATGGTTCTGTTGGTCTTCTTTGTTTTAAGGAAAGTACACCTCTTTCAATCACCATCCAGATAAAGAAAGAAAATACTGCAGACACTTCAGAGGGGTTCTACCCTCCCAGCCCCCATTGTTCAGTGTTTTTCTTTCAGAGGACAGTTTTAGGACTGGGTCCTTCTTTTTGTGATAACAGATGCAGATCTTCAAATTGGAAAGCTCATGTGGGGGAGACAGCGGACTCTATTACTGTATTATCACCACCCCGGATGACCTGGAGGGCAAAAATGAGGACTCAGTGGAACTGCTGGTGTTGGGTAAGTGAAAACCACAGGTGACATTTTCATCTTCGATCGCTTGCACTGTACCCTGTCCCTCTTCTCACATGTCCTCTGTGTGCATTAGCAGTCTTTATCTCTCACACACACCCTTTTAGAATATGCTCTTTATGAGCAGTAGTTGTACTTACTATGTCTTACTTCTTGAAAGCTATGACCACCCCCCTCCCCTGCTTTTATCATTGTCTCGAATATTTTTCTGCTTTATTAGTTTTTTTCCCTCCTTTCCACTTTTACCTTTAACCCTGATTTTTCTCTTTGTCTTTTTATATGCTAATTTTGAAGAAAATGCAAGAGGCCTTTGAAGCAAGCTAGAGATTACATAGAGATAAGAATTCACTGATGTGTCAGAACCTCCGGAGACATCAGGAATCTTTCCCCACTAGATTACCTCCATTAAGACAATCATAAGAAAAGATAGCGGTAAAGTGGAGAGTTTAGTAATAAAAGATGCCCAGTGAAAACAGCTGGTTGGGAGATGTACTAGTGTTTAATTGGAAGGCAAATATCTTGAAACCCAAAAGTGTCCAAGTTATTCTCAAAGCAAATACATCTAATCCTTATTAATATTAATTTCCTCATAAATGAAAACTCATTACTTTGGGCTACTTTCCTTTTTTGTGGATTGGAGGAATGTCAGTGGGAGCTGACTGCTTTGTATGAAACTGAAAATTGAGCACATGTTTTGTGCTCTATTAATGTTGTTTGAACAAGAAAATTAGAACATACAGAAATAAGAAAAGAAACTGCATAATTGTAGGGAAAAAGGTAGTTCAGGATATATACTTAAAGCCATTTTTCAAAAGAAATTACACTTTTGTAGCTTCCGAGAAACCAGGTGATGGCAATTTGGAGGAATATGTAAGAGTACCTCCTATTAAAAGTAAATGAAGTTGAAGGTTGATTTGTACCCTACGTAAAAATTGTAGAAAAACTCAATCCCTAGGGAGAAAGTGGCAGTTGCTATTTATGATTTTTAGTTTTAGTCTTTATCATGATTGTGTGACTTTGGCAGAACAACTGTTCTGTTGCCTTGGCGTTATATTTTTTAGTTTTTATTGTTTTATTTTTAAAAATTATTTTATTTGATTTTATTTTTGAGACAGAGTCTTGCTCTGTTGCCCAAGCTGGAGTGCAGTGGCTCAATCTCAGCTCACTGCAACTTCTGCCTCTCAGTTTTAAGTGATTCTCGTGCCTCAGCCTCCTGAGTAGCTGGGACTACAGGTGTGTACCCCCATGCCTTAGTAGAGACAGGGTTTTGCTATGTTGGCCAGGCTAATCTCAAACTTCTGTCCTCAAGTGATCTGCCCACCTTGGCCTCCCAAAAGTGCTGGGATTACAGGTGTGAGCCTCCTTGCCCAGCCGCATTATATTTTGTAAACTGGATTAAGGTAATAATGCTCTGCCTTATTAGAAGATTGACTTAATTCAAACAAAGTCTTTGGGTCCAATATGTAAAGTGTAACTTGTGACTTATAGAAGAATGCAAATATGACTGATATTCACTAGGAAATGAAGGTAAAAGGCTTATGTTGACATTGTAAAAGAACACAGGGAGATCAGATCTGGGATCTGCTGTAACTCTGTAAATCAGAAGGGAATAAAAAGACACATTTTTGATTAATCACATGCTAATAGTCAAGTTTGAAGGAACAAGTGGCTCATTGAGCCTGCAATTAGCTAATTGTGAACATAGTTATTTGGCCAGGGCAGCCATTTGCAGAGAAGTAACTGCCCATGCAGGAAAAGGGGGCCAGGTAATAAACACTTTAAATAATTTGGTCCCAGTTGTTCTGCAAACATGGGGAAAGTAATACAGTGAAAGCTTTGTCATTTGAGGATGTGTTGAAGTGTATGAAGCACATTCCTCTGGATCAAAACATGCAGAGTAACTTGGGCAAAAATGCTATTCCCAAGGAAGAAAAGGGGCCAGCAGCTGAGAGGTGAGGAAAACAGAAGTTCAGATGACAGTGGTCACCAATTATCGAAGGAAAGATGAAGAACAAAAATCAGTATTACTTTAAAGGAATCGTAAAACCGTACAATGCTGCAAATCCAAACTCGTTGCAGTAGAAGCTGCCTGTCTGTGAAATAAACAGAAATGTTAGGGTTCTTGGGGGAGGAGAAACACATCATTCTGTTATGTTCAACATTAATTAGAGGTGTTCAAAGCATGATAAATTTGTCATGGAAAATTTGTGGGACAACACGAGCTGTGTTACTTATTTAAAGGGGTTAGTTTGAAATCTACAAAAATTTTCTGAGTGCATAAAGCACTGTATTTACTTTCCAAATACAAAATTCTGAGTCTTTTTTATCTTCACACCCCTTTATACAATACTTCAAAATGCTGTCACAGTTTTAAAATTTCTTATGTTGGGATTATTTCTTCCTGCTGGCCTATTTGTTAAGTATTCTTTTTAAGTGAGACCAAGTGAGCAAGCAGATTTCTGAGGTCATTCTTAAGGAGATGAAGACCTGTGTGGGAAGATAACTGGGACCCACAGTTTGCTAATTATAATGTTCATGAACCACTGGCTTATTCATTGAATTTTATATGAGGGTGATTGGAGGATTTGGTCTAGCAAAAGTGGACTTGGAACAGGGAGCATGAGAAGTGTCTCCAAATATTTGAAGTGAAATTATATAGAAGAGAGAATGGAAACATAACTCTGGGTAGATAAAATGGAATCAGGAGTGGAAGTTACAAAGGGAGGGGAGTCTATCTCAGTGTAAAAGAAGAGCTGGAGACATCTAACATTAACAACTGGAGACATCTAAAGATGGAATAAGTGTTCTCAGAAGTGAGTTCCATATCCCTGGATACACAGGAAAAGGTATTCAGAAATAAAGCTTTTGAGCTTTACTTCTATTCTAAAGTTCTTGGTTTAAAAAGTAGATGAACATGATTGATGTGACTCCCTTGGTGAATAAGAAAATGATCTCCCAGGAAATCAGTCCTCATGAAAGAGATAAATGGAGTAACAGGTTGGTTACAAGAACATACAGGGTGATTGATGTTCATTCACAAGGAAGCCAGAAGGAATAAACTGTGGTCTTTTGCAGTATGTCAGGGCTAAGAGGACTAATCCCCAAAGAGTGAAGAAAAAAACTACGGTGGCTTGAAAGAGTCATTCTTGGAGATAATCACAAAATGGGGAGCACAAAACTGGTTGGGATTACAGAAGATGAATTAGTAAGAAAAGATGGGTTAAAGATATAAATTAGAGGCAAAGTTAAGAAGAATGTGGATTCCTCATTATACTCACAAAGGTGAGGATGGAAAAGTTGACGGAGCAAGACTGTGAAGTGTCTTACATGCAAGACTAAGAAGTTTGGACTCGATTCTGAAGACTTAGGGGAACTAGTGAAGAAATCTTAACAGAGGAATCAGATTAGATCATAGGGTCGGAACAATTATTAGCAAGCAGGGTAGGTGAAGTTCCAGTTGACCCAGTTTGGTCAGTTGTCCCCTGCTTAGCCTTTTGAGACCAGGGGCTCTTCGTGGTTAGTTTATCAAGACACAGAGAAGAATTAATTCTCCCTGTAAAGTAAGACACTGTTATATAAAAGAAGAATAGATGTGGGATTCCAAAAAAGCATTATGTGTCTGCTAGAGGATGCCATTACTACGTCTACCACTAATATTAATGTACACTGAAAATAAGTTGCAGTTTATAAAATTTTTCTGTAACAATCTTGTAAGGTAGGAGCACAGGTATTATTTTCCAAATGAAAAAATTGATGTCTAGGTTTTATGACTAATATCCCAGTTCAAAAAGTGTCAATGATCAAACCCAAGTGTTTTGATTCTTAGCCTTGTCTCTTTCTGCAATACCACATGACCTGTCTGTATGAAGAAGCTATAGAATAGGCTATTTTTTAAAAAAATGTGGTTGCTACTTGAGGGCATGGGTCATGATTGCTACTTGCTCCAGGTTTGCTTCAGTATTTCACTTTATTTCTTAGTGAAACTGCCCACAACCGTTGACCGAAGCTCTGACTTCAAAGGCTTCGTTGTTATTGTCTAGATTGCATTCCTTCCCACTGAGCATGACTCACCCCTCCTTCCACACCATACATCTGAACCATCCACAAATCGCTATGGATGGCTCTTTCAGTGGTTTCAGAAATATCCAAAGACATGTGATTCACAGAAACAGGAGAATTCACTGATTCAACATTAAACACAAAAACTATACTGAACACCCTTTAATGTCTTTTGATGATTCAGAAGGTAAAGTCATTGTGAAGTTGGAAATGCATATAGTGTTTTGGGGGCATTGAGATGACAGTCACAGGTACCTTAGAAATATTTAGACTGTCATTTGGGACCATAGGGCCATACCAGCAGTCACAGAAGGTGGGAGTGTCCAGAAATCTTCCATCCAAGATTAGACATTTGTCTAGGATCAATGGTAAGGACAGGCTGTTTATCATCTGGAGCCATGCCACTGTTTGGATAGGAATAAAGTTCCCTGGGGCGTCTCCAGCTGGCAGGCAAAGGACTTCACTATTTCAGGAAGGTTCAAACAGGGAAGTTATTTTAAAATCTAAAAGCAGCTTGCCTTGTTCTTGTGTCTTTCGATGTACAATCTGAGGGCTTGACCCCTTCTTTCTGATGTCCTATGTGGTAGCTTTTTTTCAAAGGCCTTTAATTAGAAAAAGGGGGAAAAGGCCTGGGAGGAAATGTGACTGGATGAACACCCCTGCCTGTGGGCCAAGAATGGAGTAAGAGGATATGAGGCAAGGGGTGTTTAGATTTACCCTAAGGAAGACAGTCCCAATGGTAAATAACAATTTTTGGAAACTATGGATGGTTGAGGGAAATTATAAGAAACTCCTTCTTTGATGAACTTTGAAAATGGAACAGGTTCTCTTGTCTGGGATATTGCAATAAACAAGATGGTTTTTCAGAGTACTTTCTATGATTTTGACTTTATTTAAAAGATCCACAGATGGCAGAATTAATTCTCTATTGTATTGAGGGTGATACCTCAAATAATGCTGTTTTGTGTTGTTTTAATATTGTTTCTGTTTTAGAAAAAAAGATGCATGCTTATTGTAAAAATTTCAAACAAAACAGAAAAGTACAAAGAAAGCATCTCCTAAAGATCTCACTATCCAGAGCTAACTGTTGTATTTTTCAGAACTTTTATTGTAAGGGATAGAGGCTCAAACTGGCTTAGGGAACTCTGGTAACAGGTAATTTGATTTAGGTAACAGATAAATTCAGGGGTGTTCCTAGCTTCAAGCTCGGCTGACTCCTGGTTTTCGGATTATGTGTTTAACAGTCTCTGTCTTCCTATCTCCTTCTCCTGGCTCTGCTCTCTGTGTTAGCTTCATTTTCAGGCAGGATCTCTCTGCATGGGGCAGAGATGATGGCCTTCAGCAGGTCCACCCTTCCATGGTCTTTAGAACCTTTGATCTCAAGAGGATAAAGTGCCTCTTTCCCCATAGTTTGAGTAAAAATCCTGTTGTTGGGAGTGGCCTGTGTGTGGGAGGACTGTAGTATACCACCAACCCCAACTGAACCTTATGCACTGAAGGGAAAAGGGAAAAAGAGTAACTTCCTAAAGGAAACTCTGGCAATTTGTTTCCAAATAAAGAAGAAAAGAATGTCAGGCAGGCAAATAACAAACATTAACATTTTGAGGAATTCATCCATTTGTGCTCCTTTATGGGCCAAATTCAATGCTAATCCAGGAGGCCAGAAATAGGTATGCTCCCAGCAGGTCCTTGTGAGTAGGCGCTAATTTGGGATTGATTCTTCCCTACCAGTGTAAAGCCACAGAATTGCCATTGTTTTGCTGTCATGCTCCTATTTTTTTTTTTTTAATCTCCTCCTGTGACTTAACCAGGAGTAGACAAGTGGTGAAGGAATGGGCAGGTATGTGTGTGTACACATATTATATATTATATATATGTATATATTCTAAATCAAATTATTCACAATACTGTGCCGAAATTGTTATTCTGCTTTAAAATAAACTTCTCTGTCCATTTGTTGTACTGGACCGAGCATAGAAAGTCAACACCAAGACAAAAGTATGCCAAATTGCAGGGTCTTTATTGCCCGCGGCCACGGAGGACTCGCGTCTCTCCAACCCGTGGCCCCGAAAGGAGGGTGTCAAGAACTTTTATACCCGTAAAAATCACCTTGGGAGTGAAGGTGAGGGGCGGGGGTGGGGTGAGGGGCTTCAGACATTCTGAGGGCTAGTGGATTCTGTAAATCACCTTCAGGGCAGAGATGAGGGTGAGGGGTGGGGGTGGGGGGTGAGGGGTTTCGGACATTCCGAGGGCCAGGGAACTTTTTGACATTCTGATTGTTACTTAAGTGGTTCACGAAAGTCAAGATTAGCATTTGTTTACACATTGTCTGGGTAGGGAGGCAATTACAGTCCTTAATTACTTATTCATATTTGGGCTATAGAGAGCAGTTTCAACAGAAAGCCGAGGTATGGTTGAGGTATGCAGGTTTATGGGGCTTTTTACCATGTCACAATTGGTATTAAAAAGCTATTAAGAACCTAATATAAACTCAGTTAATTCTTGGGGGTGTTCGTCTTGGAATCTGCAATTGGCTTTAGGGATGTCTGATGGGAGTGTGCGTCTTAAGGCTGTGCAAAGACGGCCCCCCGCACCCACCCCCTGTGTTACTCCTGCCTCAGTTTGAATCCTGTCCACCCCCTACCCCTGGGAATTTAGTTCAGTCTCTTCAGAAAGGCTACTTGTTGCCAATGCTTCCCCTCCCTCCTTCTCCTCCTCTTTGCCAGCCCCAGCCTTGTGCTGCTAACCAAGGAGATTTGACGATTAAAAGGGCCTCAGCTCCCAGAGTTCCCATGGCAACAGCCTCCTTGGAGGTCTTTGTTGCCTGCTAAAACTTTGATCTCTGAGAGTGGCTGCTGCTGTTTCTTCTAAGATTTACAAACAGAGGAAGAGGGAAAAAGAATTGGGGGGAGAAGGAAGAAAAAGTTTACTCCTGGCAGAAGGGGGAAAAGGAATTAATTACAGAGCCACACTTTAGCCATAAATTTGGAGGCTACTTCTTTGGAACATCTTTTGATTTGAGCTGTGCCTACATTTTCATTTGTAAACTCAATTATGCATCAGATATGCTTCAGATTATGCATCAGTAGGGTTGATTTCCCAAAGAAAGCAGTCATCCTTTCTGTCATCAGCAGACACCTGTGCCTTCAGGTTTCCAGAACAGCTGAAATAACTCCACAGTTTCCCATGAGAGACAGAAAACAAATGAGGAGTGGCTTTTCAGGCCTCAGCCCCACTGCCTTTTTTCCCAGCACTCTCTCCTAGCTTTGGCCTGCTCTGCCCTGAGCTTACCTAGATGCCCTTGCTGGTCTTGTTTTTAAAAACAACTGGAAAAAAAATACGTTGAAGGGATGGAAGAGAGGGAAAGCCAGAAAAGTTTGCCAAGTGTCTACTAGAATCTGATTCTGGTTAATGACTGCCAATAACCTTCATTCTACCGAATGAAGAGTGGAGTAAGGTTTTTGGTTCCTCCAAAGATGTGGGAATCATGCCTTTCATTCTTTGCAAGAAGCTTCCTTTGGCCTTCAGACCTTTCTACTGCATAATCTCAACCTTGTTCTTTGATAGGCACCATGGAGTAGAGTCACTTTTGCTTCAAGTGTGATTTTTTTAAGATGATTTTTTTCGCATATTATATCCCTAGCACAGTGAGGATACAAAATAAATAAATGACAATGTCTTGTCTCTATAAAAATTACTGTCTTCTTGTGAAGATAAAAGTATATTTCTGAAGCAGAGAACAATACAAGAAATATTAAAGCTGTACTTGGATATTAAGTATGTAGGCCATTGATGCTCAAGAAGGGGCAACTTTGCCTTTCCAGGAGATATTTGGCAATGTTTGGAGATGTTTTTGGTTATCACAACTTGTGGGATGCTATGGCATCTAGTGGGTAGAGACTAGGGAGCCTGCTAAGCGTTCTACAATATGCAGGATAGTTCTCCCATACCCCAAAGGAATTATCTGGCTCCAAATAGAAATAGTGCTGAGGCTGTGAAACTGACCAAAGGTCTCTCGGGATATTGGATAAAGTCCAGGCAGCGCTGGACTCAGTGCAGCAGTATGAACTTGGACAAGTCAATGTCTATGAGCACGGGTTTCCTTAGCTGTATAAATGGGGAGGGGTAATAAAAGTTATGTGGAAGATCTATTGTGAAGATCAAATGGCACATAGAACTCAGTAAATGTTAGCTGCCTTCTCCCACCCCTTCCTACTCCCCACACCACATCACCAGCGTGTCATCCCTAATCTGAGGGCACCTTCTTTAGGGAATTCTACATTTGGGGACTCCTGCTAAAGAGCTGATTTTTCCTTAGCCCATTCCATAGGCAGAGACTTTAATGGCCATCTGTGAACTGGCAATCCTATTGCTAATAGATTCACATTTTCTCAATGACATCTGTACTGTGTTTTGCCAGTGGTGTCGCTAATCAGCCCAGTGGAAATCTTCCTGCAAGTGTATTTGAAAGCATTCTGTTCCAGCATGGTATCTTTTAGTTGCTGTTGAAGCCCCCATTTCTCAGTTGATGACCCTTAGTTAATTGCAGGGTGTTTACTGACTAACCTAAATACAAGGATTAGGTCACACAGGCCAGGCCATTTGGTGAAGTCTGGAGGGGACTGAAGAACACTGGACTTGGATTAGGATCTGGGTGGGGTTGGGAAGACTTTAGATAGGGTGACTTTACAACTTATCATCCAAAGTAGGTGCTTGAGAGTGAAAATGGGGGGACTTTTAATAATTTCTGACCAGACAACAGGCATAAACTGGAACTGTCTAGGCAAACTGGCATCCCATCTTTAGCTGCTGACCAACTTGAAGGGTCTTCGATAGATTGAAATGAACAGAAGATCCATAGGACTGGAGGGGAAATTAGTGTCGGCTCACCTCCACCTGCTGAACCCTGCTGCTAGCTGGCATTTCCTTCCTGGGGACCTGTGTATGTGCACATACATCTCCATTCATCTGCGTACTTGAACCGAGCAAAGGGGCCCAGCAAAGAGCTGGGGGTTTGACGTAATAGTTGTTTTTTGAAAAATTTGCCCTAAGATTTTTGAACCGTAAAAGACGTCGGTCGCAGCCGTTCACTGCCCTGCGTTAAGAAAACAAATGCGGTCTTGTAGGCGCTATTTCCCCCTTCCCCAAGCCCCAGCCACCCCGGTCGCGCCCGCCGCTCCCTCCTCGCAGCCTTTATCCCGCCTCACTATTTTTGCTTCACTTGTTGCTCATCACTGTGGGAGGAAACTCGGCCTTCAATTAGCGCGCATTCCTGGCGGCCCGCGGTTGCCGTGGTTACCCCGGGCAGGAGCCCGAGCAGCTGGGTCAGCCGCGCGCTGCATTGTAGTCGGCTGGACCCGCGCCGGCCCGAGCAGGGGAGGAAACGGGGGCGGGCGCGAGAGTGGGTGGCACCGAGAAATCGGCTCAGCCTCTGGAAAGAAAGAATGGCAGCCCTTGAAAGCCGGGCAGGAGACAGTCGTTCCATTTTTCTCCAAAGCCAGCTGCCGCTATTCAGGCGTGCAGGTTTGCGTTCACACGGGAGCTGTGCCTCCGACTTTGCTGAATTGGCTTCCCACGAGAGGACCTGGGAAAGGCTCCGTGGCCAACCCCCTCACACTAAGGGGGCTGGCCACGGAGGAAAGGGCAGGAACTCTGACAGTTTGAGACCTAGCAAGTGTGTGCCCCTCTGCGTCTGCCTGAGACCACCAGGGCCTTTTTTGGTTAAAGAAAGTAGCCATTCTTGCTGTCTTTGTATCTGTGCTAGTCTGACGGATAGAACACAGTGACTTCAAGACACCATACTGGGCTCCAAGAAACTCAATTTTCCCCTTCCGTGACATCCCACGCTCCTTCACGTCATTTTAAAGTCAATCTAGCAGTCTTCTGCATTTCATCTCAGGCCAAGTCGACCATGTTCTATTTCTAATAATATTGTGTATTTATTCACTCTGGGGGTGGAGGTTGAATCATTATAGCACTTTGTGAAGTCAGATTACTTCACAATCATTTTTGTGGTTTATTAGTTTGTAGCAGCATGGTGAATGCCTTTTAATTAGCTCATACTGTGTTACTATGTATTCAGTGATCATTTTTCCGGTCGCAACTTTAAAAGGTGCTAGAATTTCAGCTATCTCCAACATTTTCTACATCCAAAAATTGTATTTTAATTATATAAGTAGAGCATTAATGCCAAAAACATGAACAAATTTCAGGGCCATTCACTACAAATATTAGGAGACTAGAAAGCAATTGCTGCACTACATGAAGGATAAGCAAATGTTTTGGGGTGGTGAGATATTGGGAGAAAATACTGGAATGGGGGTGAGTACACCTGGTTCTATTCCTGGCTTGACCATTAATGAATTGTGTGACTTGGGGTAAGATTCTTAACCTTTCAGAGCCTCAGATCACTGAAACACGATGGACCAGATGACCTCCAAGATCTTTTCTAGTTATAAAATCTGATTCTAGGATTCTGTGGGAATAGAAGACAGCTCCTTAGGCCAAGCTTAAACTACTACCAAAAACAAAAACAAAAAACCAACCCCAAAGCATTTGTTAACAGTTAATTGTAGATGGTCCAATACTAGTTATTTTATGGATAGAATTCAGCGTCAGAATTGTTCTCCTCTAAGACTGTAATTTAAAGTGAACTAAAATGTAAAGGACACAGAAAGAAAAAGTAAACATATGAAATGCTTAAGAACATAGTTTATAAATATATATAAAAGAAAGGGAGGCTATATCCACATTTGTGATAGATAGTCATAAACTATATTTATTAAATGCATGGTTGCTATGGGAATATAGAATAAAAACTGGGATGTGTGTGCCCTTGGGAAATTTCCAATCTATTTGGGATTCCAAATAGCCATAGAAACAACTTAACACTTAAAAGCATAGCCATAGAAACATCTTTACACTTAAAAGGGCCAGAGAAAGGCATCTGTTCTCCTCAAAGACATAGGAGTGAAACATTTTGGAGGGTTAGGAGCTGACAGAACAGGGGGTGGTTACAGTACATCCCTGAAAATGGATCTAGGGCATCTGAGGAAAGCTTGAAAGTGGGATGAGGCTGAGATGTGCATTAAACATAAGGGAGAAGAGGGGGACCACACAGAGCTGAGGAAGAAAGGCATTCCTCATTGTCCTAAACACAAAGTTCATCTGTATAGTGTATTGGCAAACCCCAGGAGGACTCCAAGTTAATAAGTTTGAAGAAATAGAGATAACTCTGCTGTCAGCAGTGGTGTCATAGGATAAAGGAAATGTTATCCTTCCTTTTCCTAAGTTCCAATGCATTAAACAGTGTGTCTGTTATCAAGTGATTGAGTAGGCAGATTTCGAAAACAAGTGTGTCCTAAATCCTGAACTTCTGTACTTCCATTGCAACTTTGAAGACTTGGAAATGATTAGAGCTTGGATTTAAGTTTTAACAGTAAAGACCAAAACAATCTTTTTGGCTGAAATTTTTGTGTGTATTATATCTCTGTAATGACTTCCTCAAAAATACCCTTTGGTGTGGGGTAGGGTGGTGCTTCTGTCTCCTTAGATAGCAAGATGGCATTTGTGGATGTTCTAACGACTGGAGAATGCTCCTGGCATTCTTCCCTGAGTTCAGAAGTGCTAAACATTCTGCAGTATATGGAATAATGCTGCATGAATAAAATGAATAGTTCTTTCGTATTTTTATTAAAAGCCTACTTCCACCTGGTGTTGATAAAGTCACCATAATGAGCAGCAAATCAGAAGTCCAGTTAGAAACCCTGCATACTCAACAAGGGGATTTGCTATTGGAAACACTTCAAGTTCCTGACGGGTTGGGTGAGGTGCCTTCTCATGCTGGGCTTCTGCAGATGCCAACCATAGAGCACAGTCCCTGCCCTGGAGGGGTTTCCATGTTGCTGGTGGAGGCACATGTAAAAGCAAAGGCACATTGCAGCCACGAGATAAGTGCTTTAGCGAAGGCATGTGCAGTGGGCCTAGGGAGCGCGGAGGAGGAAACACCTTCTTAGTGCAGCATTCTTACAGGGCTCTGTCAGAACATATCTTATGTCAGTCTTGTGGACTCCACGTGGTAAAGAATTGAACAAAGCAGTTCAAATGTTTATCTGAGCAAAGAAGGTAAGTAAAAGTTGCTTTGAGGGGGCTGACCTACCACGAAAAAGATGTAAAAAAAAAAACTTAGGGAAATGCCACTAGGAAATGATTTGTTGTGAAATGTGCAAAGATAATGTTCTGAGTAGAAGTGGGAAACCAGGCAAGGACTAGATCTCTAGGGAAAGGCCCCATGACCAGGCAGAACCTGATGTCAAAAATGCAGAGAGGACTGATGATAACTAGTTTGGCGGGAGAGATTTAGTAGGTCTTGTGACACAGAAGCAGGTAACTAAAGCCAAGTTCTGCGTGGGCCAGACTGTGAGCCTCTCAAGTGTCTCAAAGGAACACATCTTGTCCCTTGTGTCTCCACCTAGCTAAATATAAATGTCTTTGTTGAATGAATGAATGATGAATGAATAAATGAGAGACATTCCCACAGTGAGCTGGTTTGCAGGAATGTGTATAAAGAGTTCAACTGAGGATAACTTCAAAGTGGCAGTGGCAGAAAACAACTGAAATAGGGAATTTTATAGGTAAGCTAGGTAAGTTATTTTATTCACAATGCATGTTTCTACCCTAATCATTCAACCCAATGCGTGTGAATGTGTTTAACTGTAGAGTTTGTGACAGTATGATATGAAACTGGCACTTGTGTGTGTGCATGTACAAAGTATTAGTATGCCTGATTCATTTGGTTTATTCATGTGGAAATTTCTTAAAAGTAATAGATTCTGCAAGGTTTGGGGAAAACTGTTGGAGTGCTTAACATGAAAACTGTATTTTCCACTGATAGTTTGAGCTGTAGTTTGAAAAGAGTAAATGTGGCCTTCTATTTGCAGGGCTTGCTTTCCATCCTTTCCTCAGACGTTAAAGTGACTTGTAATTGCCACTCTTAAACTGAATCCTGGAAGAATGACAGTGATTCACAAGTGTTAGTAAAGTGCTGCTGAAATCTGGAATGTATTTACTGCAATTGTTTAGATGCTCTAAGATCAGTCCTTCATTGAATGTGATAGAAGAAAAGATATAGCGTTTCTAACTAGCAATAACATTTCTTAGGAATTGTTACGGAAGAAGCTGGAAGTGGACTATTTTCAGAAATATAAGATTCCAGCATAAATCCACTTTTTAAAATGCCTTTAGTGTCAATAAAATATAAGTAATGGTGTAAAAGCTATAGAGCTTTGCACCGTCTCTGCTGTTGACATGATATGTTGGCATTGTCTGCTCTCCCAAAACTCCTATTATGTTCTGAATTCTGAAGATATTTAATTTCACCCACTTTACTGCACACATCACCTACGCCACCCTGTGGCTAACACTACACAGGTGCATTATGGGAAGCCTTCACCTTTGGATGCATCAGCTATTGACTGTTGCTTCAGGAATAATGAGAAGCTTGATATATATGTCTTCCTGTTGGAGTGACAAGCTTTGTAAATCACCTGTCCATATGTCTGATACACCCTTTCCTTATTTTAATTTTTTTAATTATAAAAGTAAAAAAGTCTAAATTAAAAAAAAAAATGCAAGTTCCTTCATTATTCTTCCATGATGCTCATTCTAGCTCCCTAGAAATAAGAAGGGCTAGCAATTTGGTGTGTAATACCATTGTTTCCAATTTTAATTTGAACATAAGTGACTAGATGTTGTATTTACTATCATTCTGTGTGTGGAAGCAATGTTAGAATAGCATCAAGGTAACCTAAACAGCCTATGGGGAAATCCAGCTTTATGTTTTATCTTCCCATAAATGTATCTGTGTGTGTATACCCTTCAGAGGTTGCAAACTCACGATTTCTGGGTTCTCTACAGCCTATAGACATATTGTGTATGGTCCACTTAGTATTTTAAAAACTGAATTGATTGCCAACATTTGAAAATGAAAATATTTCACATAAAATCTGGGGGCTTGGAAAATCTTGAATAATAGGATGATCTGAAACCCGGAAGACACATTTCTATGGGGCCACAAGTGGCTAGAGGTGACTAGTAGCAGCCCCCTAATGACATCTCTAGCTGCTCCCTGTTGTATTACATTTGGCCAGCTGCCCTCATATGCATTACCTGCTGGTCCCTATAGATATTTGAGTTTTTAACTCCAATCACTGAGCATAAGATTTGGGAACTAAAGGTGATATAAATAGGGTGACCATGTAATTAATTGTCCAAACTAGAATACTTTGAGAGTAAAAAAGGGTGCTATTAAAAATTACACCTGGGCCATAGGCATAAACCACAACTGTCCTAGACAAACCAAGATAGATGGTCTTTCTATTTATAAACTTCTCCATTCCACCCCTTCATTTTACTGATGAGAAAACTGAGACCTAGAAAAGAAAGTAATTTGCCTGTAGTAATCACCAAGTGAAGTAATGATAAAGTTGCCCTAAGTACTCTGACTCCCAGTCCACTGCTTTTTCCAATATAACATGCTCTATATAATAAGTGTGAGTACCACATCCTCTTGAAAATATGGATTTTTATAGTTAATTATCACAGTTAGTTAGCTATGGGAGCCCACAAATTGGTAGCTTGTATCATCAATCATCAATGACATTTCTATCATGAATTTAAGTAATGATTTGGACCACAGCATATCCAGAGATGTTTAAAACATTGGTAGCCTTGAGAAATAGAGAGTAAGCACTAGCAAAGTTTCTGATTTTACAAGATACAGCAAGAGATGTATTTATAAGTGCTAATTATGCAGATTGAAAAAAAAACACAATAAAATCCACCATCAAGTACATGTCTGATAACTGGATTGCTGAAAAACAGTATGTATTGACTTCTTGATCGTTGATTATTGCCTGGTCTTCAAGAGATCTCCAGGAGCCCAAATTCCCAAATCTTTGACCAGTTGTTTATTACTTTGTTGCATTTCCAAGAGATATTTTTAGAGAGAACACTCAGACAAGACCAATGCATGTTGTCTCTTAATCACTTTCTCAAACTTTGGCCCCAAATTTTTACTAGTTTCCCACCCTAGGGAACTGTGTGAGCCTTAGGAGCACCTCTTAGTCTTTTATGAAGGCTTAGGTCAAAGACTAGCCTGAGAAGACACCTTTTTCCAATGTCCTGCTTGACTCCTACTTGTCCTTCCAAGAGACCTTGCAAGCAGCAGAGCCATCTTACCACGTCAGCTGCACGAGATGGAGGACAGAAAGAAGGAGGCACTTTTTGCCAAGGCCAAAAGCAGAGTTGGCATAAGTCACCCATCCTTGGAATATACTCTGGTCCTCGTTAGCTTTTTAAACGTGGGACCTTCACCCACGTAGACTAGGATACACGTTACCACACTGGCCTTGTGGAGTTTAGGAGAGCCAGGAAAAGAGAGCAAAGACCCCTTCTACCCCACTCACTAAATCTTGTCCCACCTCCACCATACTCTCCTAGTTTCCTAGGGGAGCCCCTTTTTTTTCTTTGACATTTGTCAGAGCTTCTTTCTGTGGGTGACTTCATAGAGGAGGGGACTAGTGACCAACCATGACCTTAGATTCAAAATATGAACTACACACCTTTTCTCTAATGCACCTCAACAAACTTTAACATGAAAGAGTTGTTTTCTAAATAAGCCAGATCTATAGGCATGAAACAGATTGCCAGAGCTATGCTGTCCAGTAGCAACATGTGGCTACTAAATCCTTGAAATGACAATATTTTGGTGATAGTCACATAAGCTAAAAATAGTATCACATTAATTTCCGTTGTTTCTTTTTTACTTTTTATTGTACTTCTTAGAAAAACTCAAATTATTCACATTGCTTGCATTATATTTCTATTGGATGGTGCTGTTCTGGAGGTACCTAAATGAAGTAGAATTTAGTTGCATGTTTAGGTGCTACAGTGACTTTTTACCATCATCACAAGTCTGAAAGGAGGGAAATTTGCTAATTGTTTACATTACTACTAGTTTCTTAGCAAGGCTTCCGTGTGGTAGAGATATCTGATACAGGGGCAGAAGTTCATAACAGGACTTCACCTTGATATGAGAACACGATGAAAGCATTCATTGTGTCTTTCTGTAAATCAGGCTAGTTTTAAAGTGAACTAATCTGCTCCCTCATGTCTTCCAGCCTCTTGTTTCCTGCACAGCTCTTTGCTTCCCAGAGCCTCTGAGGGGCACCTGTTCTGACTCCAGCTTTTAAGCTTCTCTGCCATATTATGCAGAAGGCACTTGGGTCCATATAATGCCAGCTGTGTGTGCCATATGGAAAAGCCGTACCATCTACATATGTACAGTGTATTTCTGAAGCCAGAAGGAGTGTAGAGGAATGTGTAACTGATCTAGTTTTATCTTTCCCTTGCCTTTGAAAATTCTAATCATTGAAATATCTTTAGGCCACAAATAGAATCATGTAGTGAGATAATTCTGAGTTAAAACCAAATATGTACTTTTGTTTTTATATGGACATAGGACTGTGTATGGATGTATGAAAATGTAGATTGAACATTTGGATACAGACGGGCTTGACTTTCCAATGAAATGTATGGAGACGGATGTATAAATGAATGGAGATAGTGTATGTCAGTCTGCTCAAGCAGAGATTTCCTCCTCCTATATATAGTTGGAGAGAAAGTTCTGTTTCTGCTTCCGCTTAGTTTAGGTGCAGAGTTCACTCAGATGGCTGCCAAAGATTGACAGAGAAAGTCATTCTCTTGTCTCAGCCTAGCTTTGGTGATGCATTTCTCATACCACAAAGAGCATGCTCTAATGGGCCCCACGTATGGATGGTACCAGCTGGAGCCAGGCTTTAGGCTATGTTTTCCTTTGGAATAACCACTTTCCTTCTTCTTTTCCTTCCACTTCTTCTAGGCAGGACAGGGCTGCTTGCTGATCTCTTGCCCAGTTTTGCTGTGGAGATTATGCCAGGTATTCGGTCATTTAACTCTTTATTTGCTTGATTTGCTGTTATTCCATCTTTCTTGCTTCTGCATTAGTCACTAATTGCTTCTTTAATTTATTTGCACATTTGTCTATATGTCTCTGATCTTTTCCGAGATGAACTAAACCCATTGGAAGGGCTTTAAAATTGCATTCCTTCTGTTACTAGGCCTTAAGAGAATAACGATAATTAAAAATAGGCTGAGATGGCAACCCAGTCCTTCAGTGTCAGGCATGCAGGCTCTTTGGCAATCTCCATGCCCATTTCAGTATTTCAGCTGTACCCATATACCTAAAAAGTATTTTTAATAGAATCAGTATTTACCTGCCTTCCTTATTTCCTAAGTTATAGGTTTACCGATTCATTGTTATATAACCGTGTTACTCTGAATTGCCTTTTATAACATGATCAAACTTTTTTCCTCAAACCTTAGGAAAGCTATGTACCCCTCCTCCCTTGAAAAATACACATTTGCAGACCTACATTACTTTGTACACAATTTCAGGGGCTTATTAGTCCCTTCGAGTCCCTAGGGGTCCACGGACCGTATGTGAAGGATGTCTATGACAAATATACATCTCTGTCTTTTTTTATATCTTCAGCTGAATGCGCCAGCCTAGACAAGCCAACATCAGTTTGGTGCGGCTTTATGGTCCACAACTGAGGGAGGCACAGAGAGAAGCAAGAATGAACTGTGAGAGAGAACATATCTAAACTCAAGCAGTAGGAAAAGGGGTGATTTAGTGTTGTCTTGGAGGGTTTCTGCCAAAGTTTTAAGAGCTGCCTAATCACAACAGAGATACAGAATATCCCTGGGTATTGGTTTTTAGCTTAATTGAAGTTTTTAAAAACATCCAGAGTCTTCACCATGGAACTCCACTAATTCTTCTTCTATGAATTCTCGTCCGTTTCCATTAGGTGGCCAACCGAAACGCAGACATTCTTCCTACTGATGTCGCTCCCAAGGACGCAAATATCTGCCTCTTTGTAATCCCTTATCCAGAATTCCCTCAATTACTAAGCGTTTGTTCATCACACAAACAATGTTACATTACAGTCCTTCAAACTAGATGTTACATCTCCCAGTCTCAAGAAAGACTTACTGTTTTTCATATCTGGCCCTATATGACTAAATTTCCCCTCTCTCTGTTTCCAAGGATCCTTTCACAGATAATGTTTTTTTGTTTCTCACATATAAATTTCCAGTCTTATCCTTGACTGCTCGACCCAAGTTGTAGCCACCATTGCATACAGTTCATCTAAACCTAAGAGCTCATTTCTATCTCAGGCTGTGTTACATTATTGTGTTGTTACTAAGGCTTAGGCCAAAGCCTTCAACTGTCAATTGTCCTCGGCATGAATGCTCTCCAGGCCATTCTAGCCAGGCACAAGGCCTTCCCATTCCCTCACTGAATAGAAGTTGACCTGTTTAATTTGAATGTATTCCAAAAAAATTAGTGAGGAGGGACATTCAGGAAACATGTTGTTTGTTTCCTCTCTGAGGAAATTATGGTCTATACAAAGTCATTTTGTTAACCATTATTACACAACCCATTATATAATAAAAATGTCGTGTTCTCAGGCTCCCAGCTGAATGTCCATTTAATTGAAGGAATATTTAATAATCAAAATTTAAGAAAAATGATATGTGCTTGAGGTTCATCGTAAAGGGATTTGGGATAGATGGCTTTTAACCAAAATGAATTGCTTTAGTCTTTTTGGCATTTAAAGGAAAGCATGACTCTCCCCAGTCTACCCAGGCCTCCAGGGGGAAGTTGGGTCCTATAGCCAAGTCTCTAAAGCATGATGTGGAGACAAGTCACCTGAGGGCCACAGTCATTTTTATCTAAGCCAATTGCAATTTGTTTCCTTTCTCTTAATCTTTTGGATGGGCAAATGAAATGGAATTTACATTCAGCTTCTGGCAAAACTGTGAAAAGAGGCAGAGTTAACAAACATATCCAGATATACATGTCAGCCTTGCCGTTTATCCAAGCTCAGAGCCACTTGAGCCCTTGGTGAGGCTGCCTGCCTAGCATGGGCAGCTTGAGTGTAATCGAACCAAACTCATTCTCTGTGCATGGGGACAGTGTCTCCTCTTTGGAGACCACGTCTCTAGTTTTCTTAGCCATGAATTATTGTCCCGGTATAATCAAAAGGTTTCGGTCTCAACACTGGTGCTGAGTACAGGAAAGGTGTTCTAGGGGCAATCAGCAGGGAAAGCAGGTGAATACATAAGGGGCCTGGAACCACCTAACCATAAACTACATCTAGGCCACTAGACATAGAGACCTTTTCCTCAGGACTTAGACTTTTAGAGACAGGATTAACTTGACTACAAAATATAAGTATTCACAGAACACACCAGTTCATAGCCCAGCAGAAAAGGTTCCCCCTCCCCCAGCCAGGATTCTTTCAGCTCTGGTCCCATCCTTCTTCCGATGCTACAGTCAATAGTGTAAATCCTTTCCGCAATATAGGACTCTGAAGTCCCCACATTGTTTTGTGCCGGTCATTCCATGCGCCCAACATGACATAGATAAACTTCTTCCCCTCTTCTCCATTCCCCGGGACTGGGTGTCTGCACTCCTCACTCCCAGAGTTCCTCTTGAGTGTTGGGGCTCTGTCACCTGTTAAGAGATGCTTTATTCCCCAGGTTCCTCCTCCTCTCCCCCTTTCACAGGGGAAATGCCAATCAGAGTGCATGCTTCCCTGGAGGTGGGCTGCCTCGAGTGTGGATTTCTTTGTACATCCTTCTAGAGTGGGTGTTTGTTGGCCTGGTGCTCCTGGGCATCTTCCTCTTCTTCGTCCTGGTGGGGATCTGCTGGTGCCAGTGCTGCCCTCACAGCTGCTGCTGCTATGTCCGCTGCCCATGCTGCCCAGAGTCCTGCTGCTGCCCTCAAGCCTGTGAGTAAAGGGATCGGTGGGGGAGACAGAGCAATCGAGAGAAATGTCTACCCCTCTACCTGACAGCTATGTGCGCTGAGTTCCTCCTCCACTTCCTGTCCTTCCACCCCCAAAATTGGTCATTCCAGACTCTCTTCTCCGCTGGGCACCCCTGGCCTCAGGGATGATCATTCTCATTTGCCTTCTCACCTTAATACACCTCTCCACACTTCTTATCCATACCTGTCACTCCATGCATTTGGAATTCTTATGGACACTATTGATAGAATGGAAGGGCAGGTTTGGCATGGTGAGGTTGTGGGGTAAGGCTGTTTCCTCTCCCGGGCGCATTCAAACTAGAGGAAACCTCCTCTGGTAATTCCCTTCCCACGCAGAGAACCTCCTTTTTATATAAGAAGAGTGTGCAAACTGTGGCCTTTGGGCACCCACCCAGCCACAGATTTGTTTTATTTACTCCCATGATGACATGGGCCACAATAGGGCCTAGTTCTCATTTGGGGGATTCACCATTTTTACATTACTGGCCAAGCCCATATACACATTAAGTTTGGTACCCCTGCCATAAACCAAACACATTTTGAAAGAGTGAGGTCCACCAGGTCTTTAGTATCTTCAGGAATAAAGCAGTTTCTAGGACGAATCAGGTATTTGCTCTGCTTTTGAAATCACAGAGCAGGGAACATGTGCAAGCCCATTACTTGCTCTCCTTCTCAAGAGAAAGTCCAGGCTTCTCCTTGAAGCAGCCCTGGGTGGTCCCTGTGCTAGGCTGCATCCAGAGGGGCCCAGGCAACCTCCAGTGTGGGTAAGAGTGGGCTGCTGCCGTCACTGGGGATGCTGCTGTGACAGCTCCGAGAACCGCTTAATTACTCAGTTGCCAGGTACTAAACACTGTAATTCCTTATGTCGTTGCCATTTGGTGGAGCTGGAGGAGTCCAAGGGAGTCGGGGAAGGTGATTCTGATGAATCAGTTCAGTTCTGGAGAACAAACACACACACATGCACATACACACACACAGGAGCTCCCTGAAGTGCATCCTCAGGGATTTTTGGTGTGAGGGTTGTGGAGGGTGGGACGACGTAATCTCTCTTGCTCTTGATCTCCCCTCCACAGTGTATGAAGCAGGGAAAGCAGCAAAGGCCGGGTACCCTCCCTCTGTCTCCGGTGTCCCTGGCCCTTACTCCATCCCCTCTGTCCCTTTGGGAGGAGCCCCCTCATCTGGCATGCTGATGGACAAGCCGCATCCACCTCCCTTGGCACCAAGTGACTCCACTGGAGGAAGCCACAGTGGTAAATGTAGTTCCAGACTGCCCTGCCACATGCTTGTCTCGGGCCCCAACAGCGATTCCTTGTTCAGAACAGTTCAGTGATGTGTCTTCGGAAAATAGTTATCTCCATTACAGAAATGGGATCCTTCCAGCTATGTCAGATACCTTTTGGGGTGCATGTCAGGCTTTCCAAGGGCCGTAGGACATTGCTGATGCCTGCCTTCTCCTTAGGCTCCTCAATTACTAAAACTATAAGAAAAGATACAAGGTATCCCTTGAATATTGATTATTCAGTTAGTAAATAGTTGTTTCATCCCTACCTGGTATTCAGGAGTCCACTAGTACTGTGAGGGCCTGCAAGAAGTGTAGGACCTGGCTTCTCTGACAAGCAGCATGACCTGGTCAGGGAGAGAAGGGACCTTTGTTAGACAATCAGATGCTAAAGAGTATGCCAAAGACAATCAGTTCGAAGAAGAAAGAGCTGGACTGGTTACAAAATCTTCTGGGAGGAGTTGAAATTTGAGCTGGGCCTAGAGGAATAAATGGGATTTAGGAAAGCACATTCAGGGGATGCTGAGCACCTTAAGTGAGAAGGTCAGCGTGATGAAATCCCAGAGCTGGGTGGGAGAACAGTATGAGTATGTGACAGCGTCCAACTTGTCAGATTGACTAGAAGAAGGTAGAAGGATATGATGGAGCCAGATTGGAGAGGGTCTTGAAACCGCTCCAGAAGAGTGGGGCTTGGTGTGAGAGCCACTGTGGACAGATTCCTGAGGGGGAGAGGTGGCACCATGGCAAAGGGAGTGGCAAGTGGGAGAGAGTGGAGCCAGACCATGAGCTAAGTATAGTTGAATTGATTGAGATATGTGAGCATCTAGATTATGATGGAGACAATGGGAGTGAAAAGTGTGGGTAAAGCTGAGAGATACTTTGAAAGAAACAATGAGTTATTGGGGAATGAAGGAAAGGGAGACTTCAGGATGACCCCAAGTTGTCTAGATCATAGACAAAAATGGAATAAGTGGTAAGGAGAGCTGATTTAGGTGAAGGTTAGTCCCATTTGAGGCACTATTAATTTGTGGTTATAGGCAGGTAGGAGGTATAGGTGGAGGGGCAGGGTGGGGTGGACAGGTAGAGGGGCATTAAAATATGGCTCTTCTGGAGGCATTTGAACAGGATTACAGGGTAGTGAAGGTTAGGATTGAATGTGCTATAGATGTAGAAGGTGATTTTTAAATCCCTAGATGTGGATGAGCTGCTGAAGTTGGTAAAACAGACATTTCTTCCCTAGAGGTATCTGGACTGCCTCCGGTGTGAGGTGGAAAAGGTATCTAGCCTACCTAATGAGCTGCCAGTGCCTGTCTGTAGAATGAGTGGATATCTTCAGTGAGTAGTTAAGATTTGTATTTTTCTCTCCCAGGAGCTATTAGTAGAATTGTGACATCTGATACAGAATGAGTCACAGACTGAGAAGTAAAAGTTAATAATCAGTGACACACAGGGAATTAGAGAGATAAAGACAATATAGTCCATTTCCATGAAAGATGAAGTGGGCAAAAGACACATTAATGGAACTTATCTCATACTCTTTATTTGCCTTTTTTCTAATCTTTCTTCCCACCAGAATCCTTTTCCCCTTATTTTTTATTTAATGGATTATCTAACAAAACGGTTCTTATTCATAGAAGAGCAAATACTTGCTCTCTCTTGTTTTCAATCTTTTTCCAATTCCTCTTTGTTGCACTTCAACCATTTTGGTCTCATTCTGCCATACTAAAAAATCGTAATTAGAAGTGGCTTTAAAATAGGAAGTATATTATTTCACATAACAAGAATGTCAAGGTAAGGTAGTTCCAGAGTTGGTTAATAGAACAGTTTGGGTGGCAGCCCTGAAGGAGCTAGTTCCTTCTGTCTTTTGTTCCGTTATCCTGAGCACGTCCCCTGTCCTCCTCAGCTGGCTCACCTCATGATCTCTTGATGACTGCATAGTTCCAGGTAATTAAGCACATTCAGAGATTGAAAATGGTATTCTATTCCTTATGCCGCTTTTCTCAAGGGTAAGGAAAAACTTTTCTGGCAGACTTTTAGTTTTATCAGCAAGAATTGGGCTCATGCCCATTCATAAACAAAATTGCCTTGAACTACTTAAGACTCACCTCTTAGGCCTGAACAACTATTTATTTACTTTGGAAGTGATCAGGGTTTTGTTAGCAAGGAAAAAGAGGAAGGGTAGCAATCAATGTCGACCGCAGCTAGTCTGGCCCATGCTGTCATGGTCTGGCTGGTGGAGCCAGGACAGACTTCTTCATGATCCCCACCAGGCACACTTCTGTACTCACGGTCCCATGGGGAGTGTTAGCGATGGTGTTTGGGTAATCCTCCTTTAGCAAAGGTGGCTTATGCCAGTGTTCCATGTAGATTATTATTTAAAGAACATTAAAAATGTTAAGAAATGTTAATTTACAAAAATGTAAATTTCGCCTATTTTATATTTATGTACTACTTCAATTTTAGGGTAATTATTTCACAACAGTAATTTTTCAGATTACACCTGTACACAGTAGCCTTTTGAACACTGTGTGGTTGAAAGGGCATCTTTGATGAACTACATGTAGTGTAGCCAGTTGGTTCCCAAATGGAATAGGTAAGAGGCACTCTAGTTCCTTCTCCCGTTCTTCATGGCAGCGACTTGAGACCTTTGTTACCATGCAAGAAGACTACCTGCTCCTGTGCTGCTCTGGATCGTCCCTTTCAGCTTTGTCAAGGCTCTGTCTTTGTTGAATACCCACACTCCACCCTGTTCCCACCTCACATCTCCATTATTTTCTTCTTTAGTGACTCCTTCCTATCAGCATTCGATATATGCTAAAATCTCTCCCATTAAAATACAACAATTCACAAAAACCTGTGGTCCTTGGATGTTGCTTTCCTATTCCTTTACTCTTCTTCACAGCCAAAGTCCTTGAAAGAGTTTTGAATATTAAATATCTCCTTTCCCTCTGCTCTCACCAACTCCCCAGCTCCCTTCCATCTTGCTATTGCTTTCGCCACTCTAGAAACCAGCTCTTGCTAGGATTGTTTGATTGCTAGATTTAATGGATGCTTTTCAGTTATTACCTCCCTTGACTTCTCAAAAGCATTTTCCACTTGAGGCACTCCTCTTTCTTTGCTGTTCTCAGCACCGTACTTGGTAATTTTTCCTACCTATCTATGTGCATGCTGGCCGTTCTTCTACTATTCTGCCTCCAGATATTCCTGTTTTGTCTGAGGTCCTCTCCCTGGGAAATCTTATTCACTCCTGTGGCTTCAATCATCATCTATATGCTGATGATTTCCGATCATTATCTCCAGCCTCTCTTTTGCTCCTCAATATCACATATCCAGCTGTCTTCTGGACATCTCCACCTGGGTGTTTTGTAGGCATTTCAACCTTATCCCCTAGGAAATTGAATTAATCTGCTGCTGCTTCACTTCGAACCAGCTTCTACATATCTTATCTCAGTTGATAGCATTGTTGTCCACCTTTTAGCCCAAACCAGAAGAAGAGACTTCATCCTTATCCCTTCCTTCTCCCCCACTTCCCTCATCCAATTGGTCACCAAGTCCTTTAGATTGTAACTCAAAATAACCTTGAGTTGGTTTCTTTTCTTCCATCTCTACTGAAACTGCCCTAGTCCTTGCTGCCATTACCTCCCACCTTGCTTAACAGAATTATCTCCCACCTGGTGCTTCCACATCTACTCTGCTTCGCTCTAATCCATTTTATTTCCACATCTACCTGGCCTCCACCCATTCTTCTTGCAAAAGAATTGAGTAGGCAAGTAGAGTTTTGAAATGTCATTTTCAAAATTAATAAGGATGTGTATCTATATATATGCCTACTGTATGTATACAGAGAATATGCAAATTTTAAGAATCACTTCTCCCACAGCTGAGCTGCTGTCACCTTGGGGGTGGAATCTGGCAGCTGTTCTATCATCCATAAACAGCTTTACTTAGCTTATTAAGATAGGACAGGCAGAACAAGGCTATATCCATGAGTATCTGCCTCAGAGACTTCTTTTGCAAGTTTTACAAGTTGGATTTTGGCTGTAATGGGGAAATTAGCTGAAAACTGCCAAAGCCTTAATGGGGTCAAAAGTATCAGCAAAAATCCTTTAACAATAAGAATTTTTAAAATTATGGTTTGGCATCAAAGTGAATATCCCAATATCCCCTCTCCAGTAAAATCGAAGTTGGCAAGGCTAATAAATTAGAGGAGGTGAAGTATGAAGAACCACACCAACCAAAGGACTTGGGCCAGACTGAACTTGAAAAAAAACAAATCATCCATTGATCCTAAACTGAAACGTCACTGGGAAAAAAGTCATTTTCCAAAGATGCTGAACTTTGGCCAGTAGTCTAGGACATTTCTTATTAAAACATTACCACACACCCCAGAGAGTTCTCCGATTTTCAGACAAATTACAGATAAAAATCAATCTGACACCATTGCTGTTTGCTTTCAAATCAAGAAAAATTTAATGAATGCCTATAAATTTTACCTGCCCTCAAGGAATTTACAGTCTAGCAGGTGGTTGTTGGGGGCTTGTAAGTGGAAATAAAATGAGTAAGTAATACAAGGCAGTATATGAAAAGATTGATCCAGGATGCCAGCTCAGAAAGGAAAACCTCATCCTTGGAGAGGAGGGACCAGGAAAGGTTTTCTGGTGTTTCTTATCCTCCTCAGAATGTTTGTGACATAGAGCCCGGTTCTACCAGGATCAGAGAACAGTTTAGTGTATTTGAACTTGTAGCTTACCATTTTTTAAAAAGTCCACTACCTTTTAAAGGGAGAAAGAATTGCCTAGGTTTTTAGCTACTGAAACCAAATGGATGATACTCCTGAAGTCAAAAGATCAAAACTTTGCTTCTGTCTTTTTTTTTTTTTTTTTTTTTTGGACAAACGAGAGGAATTTAGATTTCTGAAGTCATGGGCTACTGTGACTAAGAAGTCAAGGCTGAAAGTATCTGGTATAGTGGAGTCTCTTTATAATGCCAGTACTGAAGGCAAAACTATCATCTTCATTTGAGGCTATAAATGGTTACTGTAACTTTTCAGGGACATGAGAACCTATGCATACACAATCAAATCTGTATCATAATGAGGAGTGTAATTTGTTATAATGACATAGAAAACTATGCTCTAGTCCAAGTGGCAATTAACTGAGGATTCTCCAGCTGCTGCTCAGGGTAGCAGCCATCTCTCACCGGCCATCTCTCTCCGCCAGGGCACAGCTGGTACATTGTTCCATATAGCAACAACTTCATGGGCCCCATCCCCCCATGACCTCTAGCTCAGTATTACTGAATGTTTACCATAACATTGCTTCACATATTAGAACACCTGGATAAAACCACAGCTGCAGGTAGAGTAGGCCCTTTCCATAATGCCTACAGACAAGCTAGTTTTCCTTACTTAAAAAATAATTAACAATAGTAACAATAATCATGATACTTACCTAAACTTTGCTATGATCCAAGCCTTTCACTTCCTGGTCAAAATTCTCCAATAAACCACCCATATGGCCTCATCTGCTATACATTGTAATCTCTTATAATATGGTTTCTATTCCCAGTTTCTCCTCATTCATTCACTCATTCCTTCATTCATTACAAACACACATCTTTCAAATGTCTACAATGTGCCAGGCTCTATGCTAGGTGCTGGGGATACAGAAGTGAACAGAGACCTAGTCCTTGTCCTCAGGAAGTTTGCAGTCTAGAGAGAAAAACTCTACTGAAAATAAACTTTTCAAAGAAACCATTAACCCTGCCCCAATTCCCAGGCTGGAAGCATGCAACAAACATTTCTGAAGTTCCCCACTATGTGTAAAGCATGGTTTTAGGCACACGGAGATCCAGAGCCATGAGGATTCTTTTCCTTCAGGAATCTTTGAGAAGATTAGACATTTATAAAGATAACTTGAAACAAACTAGAATATATTAAGGACCATAATAAAATTCAAATTGAATGATTTGTAAGTTAGAGAGGGAGAAACAGAACTTTTCAAGCTGTGAGAATCAAAGAAAGCCCCTTGGCTGAGGCAGCATTTGAGCTGCTCCTGATAATTATAGAGAACTCAAAGTGCTCCACTGATTTGGTCTTAGTTGTCCTCTCATCATTAAGATATTATTTAGAGATTGGGAAGTATTCATTGCATTTTATAGACATGAAAACTGAGTCCTAGATAGGTCATTTGTTTGAGGTCCCTCAATAAATAGCACAGCGTGCTACAAGATGCCCCATTCCCCCGCTTCCCAGGCCAGAGCCTCATCCATCAGACATAACTGCCTCCACAACAGACATCGCAGTTCCATGGGATAATTGCATTTTAATTGAACTGTCTGTATGACTCTGTAAATGCCTCTGTAGAGATGGAAGAATGTTTAGCTTGATAAATAAAATTATTTCTGCTAATAATTGCTTGCATGCAAGGATTATGGATCTAACTTCTGGGAGAAAGTGCCACTAAAAGTGTGTACTGAGATTCATTAATTTTTTTCTTAGTAATTCCACAATTTGAGATGAATGTGGACTGCCCAGCATATTCTCATATAGAAAATCAGTGCACCTGCAAATGGGTGTGTGGGTGGCTTCTGTTTTTAGTGCTTGGGCTACCGTTAGAGTGCTATGGAATTTTATATTTTAATCTTCCATGTAAATAGCTTGTGTGGGAGGGCTTTGTCCACAGCCAGGGTAACATGGCCATACACTACACAGCAGGGTTCTCACTGGATTTACATGCAGTCATGTGGTTTCTTTATGGTGTTTGCCTCACTTTGGGAACAGGAAATGTTGGCATTAGGTCACTAGCTTACATCCCACTGAAAAGTCTTGAACAGCTGGAAGATAGGACCATGCTGCAGACCATATAACCCATGGCATAGCTAAAGCATTTCTTACTCTGGGCTTTCCTTCCTTATCTTTCTCACCTGTCTCTTTTTACTACCTATCTTCCTAGACTCTAGAGAGGCAAGATGCTCTAATATGTTTAAGCTTCCATCAGACTACATGGTTCCAGCCCTGGCACTGCTAAATTTTTCCTTGGCAAGTTGTGAAACCCCTCTGACCCCAGATTTTCTCAAACATCAAATGTGGCTGATAACAGGACTGTTTTAGGTGGTTCTGAGGAAGAAATGTCCATGTAAAGCATTTAGCACAGTACCTGGCACATTTTTAGTGCCCAGTGAGTACTGTCTTATAATTACCATTATTGTTCTGTACCCATCCCATCATTCCCTTCTCTCTTTCGTTTTTTCCTTCTTTCTCTTATCTGTGCTTTAGGCCCGCTGGTATCAATCACTCTGGGGGCTGGTATTGGGCTAGACTGATACTTAAGTGATATGGGGCTTAAACAGCCTTTGCCTCTGACAGTATGAGTGATAGGGATGTAGGAGATGTTGTTCTCACGCCTGCTTTAGTTTTGTTTTTTATTAAGCCCTGAAAATAACAGCTGCTTGTAACCGCATAGCAGTAGGTTGAATTAATCATGTCTAAAATACAGTATTCATTTTCCTCAAAGGAAAATGCTAAAGAAATAAAATGGAACCATAATTAAAAATCCGCGTAGTTTGAATTTTGTTTTGTACTACTATGTATATGGTCTAGAAATTAATATTAGCTCTTACACACAACTCAGTTTAAGGAATTTTTGTGCTATCTTCCAGGCAACTCAAAGCTTTCAGGCCAACTTGTCAAGGTCCTTGATGTTTGAATATCTGTTTTAAAGTTACCTGTGCTCCCACAAAGTGAAGGTGTGATCCTTAGATGGTAGAGTGACGCATGTCCTCAACCTAGAAAGTGGTCTTTTTTTAGTGTGAATAGACTCCTCCAGTGGAACTCAAAAGCACTGAGAAGATGAGCTCTAAGTAGAGCTGTAGGAGGTCGAAAGATAGGAAGCAGAGGTTAATAAATGACTAAAAATACACTGTAATGGAATTTTGTTGTTGACCTTTAGGTCCTCCATTCCAGTGGCGCCATCTGATAAAGGGGATAACCGATATGGTCCCATACGTATAAATATAGATTGTTATTTCTGGGTGATTTCAAAAAGAGTTGTTATAATTGGAAACCCTATTTTCTACTTGGTAAAATAAATAGAGGCCTCCTTCTCCTGATATTTTCCTTTTTCAGCTCACCTTGTGCTTTTCTCAACAGTTCGCAAAGGTTACCGGATCCAGGCTGACAAAGAGAGAGACTCCATGAAGGTCCTGTACTATGTTGAGAAGGAGCTGGCTCAGTTTGATCCAGCCAGAAGGATGAGAGGCAGATGTGAGCATCTGTTAGTTTTCTGTGATCTGTGCATTATGCAGGAGTTAGTATGTAAAGGGGACTTGGGGGTCACCAAACTTGGGCAGCTCTGAGCTTACAGGCTTAGAACTAGCAGGGGTGCTGGTGACACTACTGAAGAAAGTAGCTCTCAGTATACAGATGGGGAATAAAAAGGTCTTCTGGTGTGAAGAGTAGAGCAATTCTGTAGCACTTTGGTTTATGCTGGTTCTCTCAATGGGCAGTCAGTATTTCTGGGGCTGTGTTATCCTGGGGTTTGGAATGCTTTATTAAAATAGTCTCCCTTCTACTCCCTTTAAAATATATTCAAAGTAATGTCTTAAGATGTAGAAGCTTAAGTATCAGTTTTTCCAATGTGAAGGGCCCTAGCCTTGGACAATCCAACCATCAACTCGCTGCATGGAGGCCTCCTGAAAGTGAAAGAACAAGTCTGGCACATGAACCTGGAAAAGAGGTGTCGCTCCTTGAAGATGCCAAACAACAGAGATTAAAGGGCAAGCAAAGAGGCCGCTTCTCTTGTCAAAGAACGTTTTGAATACTAAGTCTGATTCTTGGGGTGGATTCCAAATTGCCATCTATCATGGGAGACAACACAAGCAGGTCCCGTATGGACAAGCTGATCATCAGGGGGTGCTGGCGGGTGTGGAAGTGAGGTCATTACGCTCTGTCTTTACCCTCCTCTTTTTGGAACTAACGAGAGACTTGACGGAATTGTTGGGGAAACAGTCCCAGACTAGAGGAGCTTTATTCAGATTAAGGACAACATATTCCACCCAGTTTGCAATTCTAAATTCATCCTGTCTGCGTTGTATCCATTGCTGTATCCTCCCACCACACCGACTATAAAAAGACCATTTCCAGATTGGAATGTCAGGAATGCAGATGTCACTGCACTTGACAAGCTAGTTGTAACAATGTTGTCATGCATCCCTGTGAGGGGCCAGAGACAGAGTGAGTCAGGAACCACAGAGGAGTCTGTGCAGGAAATTGGAAATCTCACAGCTCAGGGAAAAAGTTCACAGCTAAGGTTAAAACCAAAGGATGAATTCTGGTTTAGGTGATGTCTCCTGTCTCTCTACTTGATTAAAATGGTCTCTAGGGGCTTACTAGTCATAAGGTAATGGATTTTTACAGTCAAAGAGGGTCTTAGAGATGGCCTAGGTCAACCTTTGTAGTGTACAGATGAGGAAACAGAAACCTAGGGATGTGGTGACAATTAGGACTAGATTCCAACTCTTCTGATTCCCAGTCCTGTGCTCTTTCCACAAGAAACTCTTGAGCAAACTGTGGATGGCTCCATGGCTGTAACAGCAGTTTCTGTTCAGAGACCACAGCCTTTTAGCTAATAGGACTTTAGAATGCTAGAGCTGGAAGGGACTCTGAGGTTGTTGAATCCATCCCCTTCACTAAGGCAGAGAGGAAAAGTAACAAGTACCAGTACTCAGTGCCAGTGCCAGAACTGGAACCCTCATCTCCTGGAAGCTGCAAGTTAATTTTACAATAACTGCATAGAGATAAAGTAGGAATACTGTTTATTTTGAGAGGTCCGATTCCTGAAAAACAGAGTAAACTATGGGATGGATCATGGAAGTGGGCAATCTTGAAGTCTCATTATAAAATGGATCTCATGGTTTCAGGTTGGGGCAGGAGAGTAATAGGTTCTGCAAGAACTGAATTTGAGGTCCAGGCTCATGAATTTGCTAGCCAGTATGGTCCTCATTTGCCTTGCCCTTCTAAATGGGAGGTTGTTTTTGGGATGTTTTTAGTCTGGGAAGTCCTAGAGTAGGGCTCAGCAAACTGTATCTCCTGGGCCAAATATGTTTCACTTCTTTTTTTTTTCTTTTCTTTTTTTTTGAGACCAGCGCTCTGTCACCTAGGCTGGAGTACAACACAGCTTACTGCAGCCTCGACTTCCTCAGCTCAAGGGATCTTCCCACCTCAGCCTCCCCAGTAGCTGGGACCACAGGCGTGTGCCATCATGGACAACTAATTGTTTTATTTTTTTATAGAGATGAAGAGCTCACCATGTTGCCCAGGCTGGTCTCAAACTCCTGGGCTCAAGCAATCCTCCGTCATTGGTTTCACAAAGTGCTGGGATTATGGACATGAGCCACCATTCCCAGCCCCACTTCCTATTTTTATAAATAAAGGTTATTGGAATAGAGCCATGCCAGTTTACTTATGTTGCATCTATGCCTGCTTTCATGCTACAGTGGCAGAATTGAATAGTTGTGTCGATACGGCTTGCAAAACCTAAAATATTTACTCTCTGGCCCTTTACAAAAAGAAGTTTGCTTATCCCTATCCTAGAGTTACATTATGGATATTTGTGAGATGGGGACAGGTCGATGTTCATGTTCAATTTGGCAGACATTTTAGCACAACATACAATTTAGACAATCCATCACTGTGAATAGTGAAACATAGATCATCCTAACCATCTAGAGAAATGAAAAAGGTCAAGTATTCCCTGAAGTTTAAGCAAAGTTCTGAGCCAATGATGCTGTTTTTCAGTAGGCTCGTTTGGTACATTTTAAAGGCCTCTTCTTTGTGTATTGGAATTCATGGGGATCATGAGAAAGGGAAAGTTCTAGATTTTATTAATTAATAGTATCTGAGTTATTTTCCTTGAGATAGGCATAGTCCCTTCTTATTAGATGGAAGAAAAAGTTAAAATTTAAATAATAATTAAAAATCAACTGATGGCATGATTAAACTGAATGGCATTCATGGTAAACGCCATGTCCCTGGTGAAACAGAACTAGGAGGCTGTGTTGGGAGGCTCTCCCTTATCTTTGTGGAAAAATCCCCCTGGTCCTCCAAGTACTCTTGGGGATAGCGAGGGGGGAAGTTGAGGGAATCTGAGACACACATTTCCACATCTTATCTTGGCCTACCTCTCACTCAACAGCTAGGCCTGAAATTTGGTAAATGTTGCTTTTGATAATATTTTGAAGTTCTAATTAAAGGATTTTAGAAAACAAATGGATTCAGTTACATTGCAAATAGATTCAGTAGATTTAGTTTTTAAGTACAGTGAAATTCAATACATTTCAAAGTTTTATAAATAAATAGTTGAGTTTTTGTTTATTTTTTCCTTTCCAGACTGTGATTCTGGTCTGTATTCACAAGTGCTTTTGCAAAAAGCTACTTAGGTCACTTTAGGAAATGAGAAAGCTGTGACTAGATACCCCCATTTTTGGTCTAGGGCCAGAGTATAAGTTGAGGCCCACAGGTGTAAGTACAGCCCCCTCTACTTTTCTTCTTACACCTCCAAACTGTTTTCCAGGGCACATTCTGGAAAACTTTTTTGGTGGAGGGGGAAGAGGTCTGCCCAGGTCCTGGAAGTAGACTTGGTTCTACTTGGGCAGCATCTTCCAGGTTCCTAGATGAGCATGGGCTAGACAGGGGGTATGTGGACACTAGGAACATGCTTCCCCTTGACTGTTCAACTACTCTGTGGACTTCTTGCTCTGTGGGGGAGGAGCACAGCCAAGGGAGGCCAGAATGTGGTGCCTCTACAGCATGTGGTAGGATTTGCTCTGAAGGCCCTTCTTAGGACTGGGTCAGCAGTAAGGAAGATGCTGCGATCTGTGGCTTCTGTCTCTCTTTTTCTGCTTTTGGCTTAACATGCCTGGGATCAACATAGCTCATCACAGAATTATAAAGGAAGAAGAAAACATTTGAACAAGGATGATGATGTACTAGGAGGAGGCCAGCAACAGAGAGCCTGAGTTCTGGAAAGCCTGCCTTAGGTGCAACAATAACAAACTTCTCCTATTCCAAGAACAGAACATGTAGGAACCTCCCGCTCTGTAATCAAGTGGCTTCAAACTGGAGCCAACTCCTGCTGATCTAAGAATACAAACACCACTAGTTCAGGTTTACAATCCACCCTGGACAGGAATGAGGCAGGAGTTTCCTGGAAGCTAGGGTCTCAGCCCTTAACAGGATTCTCTTCCTGTCTACCACAGAGTAACACATAGAAAGCTCTGTCATGCCTGGTTTTGTCCCTGCAGATAACAACACCATCTCAGAACTCAGCTCTCTACATGACGAGGACACCAATTTCCGCCAGTCTTTCCATCAGATGAGAAGCAAGCAGTTCCCCGGTGTCTGGGGACTTGGAGAGCAATCCTGACTACTGGTCAGGTGTCATGGGAGGCAGCAGTGGGGCAAGCCGCGGGCCCTCAGCCGTGGAGTATAACAAAGAGGATCGGGAGAGCTTCAGACACAGGTGATGGCTGTGAGGGGCAGGTCTGGTCTGGGTCTGACGGGGCAGGAGCTGGAAGGCAGGGTAGATGGGAGGCAAGGAAGACGCCATCCAGTCGCATCTCTGTCTCCCATTCCAGGTTATCCTGACACATCTCTCTTCTACAGGATATTGAACATCTCACATTTGTCAAGACAGGAAACACTTGTGACAACATGTGTAGAAGTAATTATTCAAGACCTTTGAAATGGGTCCCCTAGACCCTTTAATGAACCTTAACATATCTCTGCCCTTCTCATATATTTTATCCTATAACTTCTAAAAAATCCCACCCATCATCTCCATCTTTTTTAGGGGGGATGGGTAGAGACAGAGTTTTGCCATGCTGCCCAGGCTAGTCTCGAATTCCTGAGCTCAAGGGATCTGCCCACCTCAGCCTCCCAAAGTGCTGGAATTACAGGTGTGAGCCATTGTGCCTGGCCATCTCTCTCATTTTTGATCATTTAGTATATGAAAGGTAAAATGCCAAACACTCCTCTTGCATTTAATTCTCATAACTCTAAAGGGCAGCTACTATTAATGTCCCCATTTTAAGCTGGAAAAATAGAAACTTCCAGGTGCTAAGGCACTTACCCAGGTAATGTGGCCAACAATTGTGGGAGGCTAAGATTTGCTATTCCCACTAAATAGCACCTTCACCACTCATCTGTCCTTTGCCTTAAAAGACAGTAGATACTGCCTTTCCTTTACAAATTGCAAGGGTCCCTCTCCCCTCCTGTCCCAGTAGGTAACTTGGCCCTTGGCTCTGACCCGGGGGGGGGGAAAGGCCTCTCTGTGTGTTACCACACATTACAGGGGGATCCTGGGACCACAACTGTTGTGCTGACACCTGCGCTGGCTTTGAGGGTGGAGCGAGACGTGTGGCTGTCGACCAGAGGTCACAACATAATGACCAGAAGGCAGCCCCACGGTGTGTCGGTATTCCATAGGGCACAATATTTCTATCCACACAACCCCATTTTGATGCATGGCACACGAGTGAGATAGACCCAGTTGTCCCCACTTGACGTTCTGGGGTATGAGAGGAGCCGGGAATGCTTCATCCAGCCTGGAGCAGAGTTGAGGCTGGGGCCGAGGTCTCCTGAGCGCGGTCCCAGGACACGATGGGTGCTCTCGGACTCCCGGCCTCGAGCTTGGGGGAGGGACGGGCCGTCTGACCCCATCCTCCTCTGCCCGCAGCCAGCCGCGCTCCAAGTCTGAGATGCTGTCGCGGAAGAACTTCGCCACGGGGGTGCCAGCCGTCTCCATGGATGAGCTGGCGGCCTTCGCTGACTCCTATGGCCAACGGCCCCGCCGGGGCGACGGCAACAGCCACGAGGCGCGGGGCGGGAGCCGCTTCGAGCGCTCGGAGTCGCGGGCGCACGGCAGCTTCTACCAGGACGACTCCCTGGAGGAGTACTACGGTCAGCGCAGCCGCAGTCGCGAGCCCCTGACCGACGCCGACCGCGGCTGGGCCTTCAGCCCCGCGCGCCGCAGACCCGCCGAGGACGCGCACCTTCCGCGGCTGGTGAGCCGCACGCCGGGCACCGCGCCCAAGTACGACCACTCGTATCTGGGCGGAACGCGGGAGCGGCAGCCGCGGCCCGAGGGCGCCAGTCGCGGCGGGAGCCTGGAGACGCCGTCCAAGCGGAGCGCGCAGCTCGGCCCGCGCAGCGCCTCCTACTACGCGTGGTCGCCGCCCGGCACCTACAAGGCGAGCTCGTCCCAGGACGACCAGGAGGACGCGTCCGACGACGCGCTGCCGCCCTACAGCGAGCTGGAGCTGACCCGCGGCCCTTCCTACCGCGGCCGCGACCGCGACCTACCCTACCACAGCAACTCGGAAAAGAAGAGGAAAAAGGAGCCCGCCAAAAAAACCGTGAGGCCGCGTCTGCCGCCCCTCCTCGGAGGGGGACTGAGTGGGAGCCGCCGGGGCAGGGCGGGCGGCGTTGCTGTCCCGGGCCGGGGAGGTGGTGAGGTGGGAGGCCCCTGCCTGGAGAGGCTGCCAGGGCCTGCGCAAGGGAGTTTGAATTCGGATGGTAGGCCCGGTGGCTTTTTCAGCCTCATTCTGTCCAGGGCCAGATGAAGGAAGCATGCGCCGGGAGAGGTGAAAAACAGAAAGTAGTAGGTGTGTAGATGGTTTAACACGGAGCATTAGGTAGGTAGCGCTTAGCGTCAGCAGTTGTGGGGAGCCATCACCACCACCGGCCTTTAGGTGGGCTTCTGAAGTCTGCGTAGATCTTCAATGTGTGCTTCTATGTGCATTCCTCCCCAACCCTGCTTGGGGCAAGAGTTTGTAACTTGCATCAGATTTCCAAGAATCCACATCCCAGAGAAGGTTAAGAGCCACTGCTGTTTGCAAAGGACAACTCATGTCTGTTCTCCTTTGACGTTTTATTGAGTGTAAACTGTATTGTCATATATGCGAAGGAAATCCCTTGGTCCCTGCCCAGTTCATTGTCTCTTTTGTAAGTGGCCTTATACAGACTTTATTATTTTCAAAATGCCAGGAGCTGCCTGCTACATCCCTCAGCCCCAAAATGGGAGCCCTGGACCTCAGAGAAACGTTGGGGACAATCACTAATATCCACTGTGGGTACCAAGTGCCTCTGACCGCCATGCTTTGGAGACTACTCTAAGCACAACTGCTTCTGCCCCTCCTCAGTTACCCTGCCTCCTCACCATTCTGTTTTTTATGAATCCAAGCTGGGCATTTTCATTAATGTTTAGTATGGGGAGAAGGAATATGAACAGAAAAAGATTTTGACACAATTATTAACCCTTCTAAAGGAATTCAGTGTATTTTATTTTTCTTTAAATAAAAAAATGCAATAACCAAAGTACTATGAGTAGGGAAGAAACTTTGAGGCGATTTCAGGTTTATGGTATACCAACCACGCTTGCTGTTGTGAAACTGTAAACGTAGTTATCCTTAAGGGAGTGAGAAGTTATTTTGTGGCTAAGGAACTAAGCCTATCAGATGTATGTTGACTTTAGCCTCTACTGCATTTTAGGATCAACCATCACAGGTCTAATGACAGGTTCTGAGAGTCAGGGGTGCCTGGCATTGAATGGGTTGTGGACTCTGCCCAGTGAACCATCTGTTATTGGTTGTTTTCTTTAGCACGTGGCTTAATGTTGGGCTCTTTCTGCTCTTTCCTAGAATGACTTTCCAACCAGGATGTCCCTTGTGGTCTGATGTTGTCAACATTTCTCTGGATGACTAGAAATCAGACATGGACTGCAGGGACAAGACACAAATCCAAGAGCCAGCAGGCCCAGGACCTTCTCTGGCCATCACCTTGGAAGATTTGCTCATCTCTGCTTTGGCAAGGGATGGGAGGCAGCCTTTAAGAGAGGCTGATTTCAAACCTCTGTGCCCATCTGACTAGTTTGAGAAACTTACAAAGAAAGCAAGAATGTGTGAGAACATTCCTACATTCAGAGTTTCTCAACCATAGCGTTTATTCTGCCCAGCCTCCTCCCTTAGCAGAACCAGGACTCTATTTCCAATTCTGAAAGAGACTTAGCTCTGGACTGCTAATCTCCAGAAATTGTCTATGCCTACAGTATGCTTTTCTACACCTCCTGTGCTATACTTAGAGATAGAAGAATTTATTACTACTAGTAGAAGAAGGCCTTCCGCTGACAAGGGAAGATAGCTTCAAGTCAAAATATACCTTTTATCCCCATCACTTTCCAGTCACTAGTCAATGACTGTTGTTACACTAAAATCAAAAGGCCTTTGGTGAGCTCAGTGACAGTGACTTCCGGGACAATCACAGAAATGACTTCAATTTGCTGTTCTAAATGACTATTCTTGAGTGGCTAGGACAAAGCAAAAGCGAGTATACCTTTTTGAAAAGCTGTCTAAGTGGTATTTCCTTTTCTATTCTGAGAACGTAAACTGCTTTTTTCTTTTCTTCTGCACATGTCAGTATCTGAGTCTTAGACATTAAGGGCTCTTCTCTCTCTCGAGACCCTGTCCTGGGCTTTCCACAGGTTGGTGCCACACACAGAGCCCTGCCTCCCTCTGCACTCTGGTTAGATTGTCATTGGGTGCCTTGGATAAATGCTTAAAATACACACATGAAGGAGAAGAGGGGAAAAACAGGAGAAAGCAGTAATGCATGTATAAAAGAATGAGAAGGAATTTAAGAGGGAAATAACATCGTCTCATTATATTTTGAATGTGGACCATTTCCCCCACAAACTTCACTCAGTCTTTTCTGGTTTTGTGCTTCACTTACCATTAATTGTTTCTGCCATCCCAGTTCTGCCATTCTAGGACATGGGGGTTGTGGAACATACAGCTTTTGGCCTGACTAGACTGCCACTATGGATGCTTTCAAGAAATAAGAGATACTGTTTTCTCAGGAAGGCGTACTTCCTATTTCCACCCTTGCCTAAATGATAGATTTGCCTAAGTCCCAAAGCTAGATCTCTGGAGTTTATAGTTTGTGTAGATTGCAAAAATGGCCACAAACACTTCCCTTCTCATCAAGAGGTGCCATCTTTTTTCCCCACCCCTTGAATCTGGAGTTGGCCGTGTGATTTGATTTAGCCAGTAGCCCAACAAATGTGACACAAGCAGAGACTTGAAAAGTTCTTGTGCATGGGGCTTGTCCTCTTTTGCTGCTCTTGGGAACCTTGCAACTACCACCAGGTGAACAAGCCTGGACTATCCTGCTGCATGACAAAGAAAAGGGCCCACTTACCCGTGTCTTCCTGTCTGACAGCCCATCAACTTTCAGCTGATTGCAGACATATGAGTGAGTCAAGCTAATACCAACGGAAGAACTGCCTAGCTGAACGTAGCCCAAATTTCTGATTCCTACCCAAGGCATGAGAAGTTGATGCATTCTTTATGTTCTCTTCAAGAACAAACCTGTTGCTTTCTTGTCTGAATGTTCATCCCTGAATCCGTTACTCCATCCAAACTTGTGTTCTCATAGCCTCTGCTTTTCTTGACAGATTTTTATCAAAGCTTTTCACCTGAACCCTTGTCGGGTACATGTTTGGGTCAAATCAGTGGAGGATAATGCTTGACCTTGCTGTTCCTTAATCCAGCAGTGGTTTATTCCCTGTCGGTGGATCCATGGACAACCTCTGAAGAAGGTCTCTTTTTCACCATCTTTTTTGTCTTCTCCAGAGCCACCCCACTGGAGCGAGGCCCTATTCTCAGAGTATCATTCCTCTAGTATCCATGTGTACTTCCAAAAAAAAGTCCTGTGTTTGCAATGAAATAAAGAAGTGGCTGGGTGAGGGTCAGGGCGATGAGCTGGTAGGTGTCATTGCTTGGAGAATTGACCTACCAAAGGACTTTCCTGTTGCTTTGACAAGTCTTGGAGATATCAGGAAAACAGTTGAACTCAGTGCTGGCACTTCCAAGGGCTGGAAGACACAAGCCATAACCCTGGTGCTGAGTTTCAGACTTGCTGGTGTCCCTGGCCTCTGAAAGCTTAGGTCTAGCCTGTGTGTTTGGACCCCAGTTCAGATGGAAAAAGATGATAAAAAACTTCTTAGTCACCAGCTTTGGATTTCAACTTGCTCAGGCAATTTGAGAATATTGGGTAGCTGTGGTAGCTATTATCACTTTATACTGAGCACTGTGTCAGGCTTTTCACCACCAAAGAGCCTCATAGCACCAGCTGCAGAGACCAAAAATAATGCTTTTTTGAAGCTACAGGCATGTATGATTTTGATGAAGTTTGAGGGTAGCAATGGGAAAGAATTAAAGAATTATTAAAATTGGAAACCTGCAATTCCAAAGACAAAACTACAGAGAAACTGAAAAATACAAAGATGATAGCAGGCTACTGAAATAACCGGGGGAGTTGGGATGAGGTTGTCCTTTGTAGAACTGCATAAATCATTCAGACTTCCAGGCCTTCAGTGTAGAGAAAAAGCAGTTGTTTCTGGGTATATGGACAGGAGTTAAGGCTGAGTTGACGAGTCAAAGCTTACTGTCTCAGCACCCCTGACTTTCCTCTATGTGTCCTTTGTTTGTTCTCCCTTGAATAGTGTGTCCTGCATAGGAAATGCTTATATTTGTTAGCTTCTTTGTGTAAGACATAATCTCTGTCCACTAGGACCCTGTAATAGGGGAAATAAGACATGCTCAAGAAAGGAGATTTTATATAGAGAGTATGCAATAGTGCTATGGATAAATTATAAGAAGCCCAGAGATTTAGTTTTTTAAAAAACATAAATGGGAATACTTTGATATTGAAGTGTTGTGTGTGTTTGTCCATCATCTCATTTAAAAATATGCTCAGTGATCTGAAAAGCCAATATTCAAAAGTCTGAACTGAAAAGAGGTGAATTAAGATGAGGAAAGGGTGAGCAGCAGGGGTCCTAGGGGGATGATGCATAAGCTGCAGTGCTTGCCTGTGAGTCACTACTGAGTCAGGAACACGCTGGAGGAGGGAGTGTGGATGCAGGTGGCAAGGAGGTGTCCCCTGGTAGATGAGCTGTTTCCCTAGGCCATGCATGGATTCATTAGGAAGTTGGAGACAATGGCCATCCACCTGGTGGTGCGTGCCAGCTATTCCATCCAAGCATGCTCACAGGGGGAGCTCCGTGTCGGCTGCTCCTGGGGCTCAGTTCTGCAGCTGTGAGTGCTGCCGCCTGTCTTCGCCAACAAAGGGCAGGTTTCACAGAGATGCTAGGCCTCTCATCCCCCTTCTCATGATCCTCACTGTGCACTTGACATAGGATTAGGCATACTGGGAGATGGGGAAAAGACTGCCACCGAAACCCAAGGCACTGATCACATCTGTAAATTGAATAGTCCGCAAAATTTCACATAGGTAATTGATTAGATCTTGCCTTTAAGGGAAGCTAAAGTCAGAGATACTGTTGTAATTTACCACCACCCTCGACCTAATTTTTTTTTAATAGGTAAAGAGACCATCATTGCCATTAATGAAGTCACAAACCTATTAGGTCTTAAGACTCTTAACCTCTGGATCTTTTCTGCTCATCAGTGGAAAAAATCATTCCCAAAGTTGCGTAACCATAAGAATGAACTTGATTGCTGCTGTTAAAAAGGTATTGTTGGGCCCAGCCTTGGAGATTGATTGGGTGGGTCTAGAGCCAGAATTCATACTTTTAATATGCATTCCAGGAGATTCCTGAGATCAGATGTGTTTGGAAATTGTTGCAGTAAGTCATACCTCTGGTGTATTCCAAACAGCTAGTCCCGAGGCTTCCTTGGGCCTTAGAACTTTTTTCCTCAAATGTCCTGGTGAGGTCCCTCTCGCTCCTTTGGGGCTAGCAGTGGTGAGACACCCCAAAGTCTGGCTGTGAGCCTGATGGGCTCACCAGAGTGCAGTAGTAGTGGTGGTAAAACCATCAGGCAGAGAGAAAGGAGTGTCGGGGAGCACTCCCAGGGAGCCTGTTTTAGATGTTTCCATTACAGAATAGTGATTTATTGTGACAGTCTCAGAACAGACAACAAGAATTACAGGTAATTTTCTCATTCCCTTGATATATTTTTAGCAAAATTGAAATCATGAATAGAAGGAAAAGAGGGCATTGGGGAAATGGAAAAAATCATTTTATAAAGCATACAAATTATTAAGAGTGGTCAATAGCACTTCCTCTTTGGTCTTACCCAGAGTTGAGTGGGCAAGAATAATAAAAATCCCCATTATATATCCTTCCAAAATCAGACAAAATCAGTCTGAACTTGATTGATAGGATGGAGAAATCCAAATTCACTAGAATAGGGGGCCAGCTACTTAAAGTCCTAGAAGGAAAAAGTGCCTAGTTTTTTTCTGCCAGTATCCTACCTCCTAGCCATCTGGGAAACTGATCTATGAAGCTTGAAGAAGGGGCTTTGAATATTAGAGTGGCGCAAGGGTGATGTTGAGCTGCTTTAAGCAGCAGCCTGAGTTTTAGCACTATTTGAGGGGGAAGAAGGTTAATACTAATAATACTTGTGTTATTTTTATGGTATATTACTGTTTACATGCATTATCTCATTTGATCCCAACATCTACTCCTGTGATAGAGGCAGGGCAGATGTGTGGTCTCATTACACAGAATGTAAAACCGAGGTTGAAAAATAGTAAAATAGTAAGTGACTTGTCCATAAGCAAATGGTTTTTAAAATTATAAAGCCAGGCCTTCTGACTGTCTTGTCTCGAGTCCTTTCCAGTTCCTATGGGACTGGAATCTGGCTTCTTCTCTTCACAGCCAAACATCTGGTGAGAAGAGCTGTAGACTTGATGCTTGTTCATATGTCGTGGATGTGGTGAAGCTATGGAGACAGATACTGTTGCTGCTTCATCCAAGCACCGTTCATTCCTCAGATGCTAATCTAAGAGGGAGTCATGGCTTCACTCAAGGAGAGTTTCATTTTCTTTCTCTCTTTTTTTTTTTTTCTTTTTTTGAGTGTCTTGCTCTGTGGCCCATGCTGGAGTGCAGTGTAGTGGTGCTGTCAGCTCACCGCAGTCTCAAACTCCTGGACTCAAGCAATCCTCCTTGCTCAGCCTCCCAAGTAGCTAGGACCACAGGTGTGCCACCACATCCAGCTTTTTTTTTTTTTTTTTTTTTAGCGATAGGGTCTTGCTATATTTCCCAGCCTCATCTCAAACTTCTGGCCTCAAGTGATCCTCCCACCTTGGCTGCCTGAAGTGCTGGGATTACAGACATGAGCCACTGAACCCAGCTGAGAGCCTCATTCTCATTAACTGTGCTGTGAGGGGTAAATATGTGCTTCAGCTTTTCTGGGGAATCCTTACAGAGAAGTTTCTGAATGAAACCACAGATTCATCTGGATTCAGAATTCTGGACAGGAGCTGCTTAACAGCAAAAATCTGGCATCTTCACTATATTTTAAGATTTTAGGTAGAACTAAGAGGGATCAGATACATAGAGAGAAGGAATGTGAGAAGGAAAAAAATATAGTAGTTTAGCTAAACGTTTTCTTAGAGTTTCTTGGTAGGGCTGGACATGAAGTAACTAGTCTGACTCATTTCTTCTGGGAAGGCTAAAAGACACAAATAGCTTCTCTTTTACCTTGGCTTTAAGGAAAAGCCACTTTATTAACAAAAGTATTAAACACGACTGCATAAGAAATTTACTTCTGAGAATAAAGAACAAGGGAATAGAAGGGTGGGACAGAGAGGGGCGAGAAGTTGACTTCATGAGGGCTACCTGTCAGTTGTTTTTCTGCCTTGTTTGTGACATCAAAACTGAAATGTTTGTGTTACTGTTGTCCGTGACTTTTTTTCTATGTCAGACATACAAATTGAATTTGTAATGTTTTAAACTAAATAAAGCATTCTCACCTACATTTGTTACCAAGAACTCATAATTAACACAACAATGGTTAATCATGATCTGACATTAACTGGCCTCAGCAAGAGAAAGACTCATGATGCTTGTCCTCCTCTGATTGTTGTAAGTATGGTAATAGAGGAATACATATTGCGGGGTTACAGAGGGGGCAGGTACTGACAGAGTAAAAGCTATGTTTTTACAGATTGTAGTAAGCTAGATAAATTCTGTTGTCACTCTTTCTGCTCTCCACAGACTGTAACATTCAGGAGATGAGGGGTAGGAAAGGTGGTTGGATAAGGTGATGGTACTTAGCTCATTTCCAAGATGGGCACAAGTATGTGCCTGCTAGAAATTGCACTTGGGGGCTGGGCGCAGTGGCTCATGCCTGTAATCCCAGCACTTTGGGAGGCCAAGGTGGGCAGATCACCTGAGGTCGAGAGTTCTAGACCAACCTGACCAACACGGAGAAATCCCGTCTCTACTAAAGATACAAAAATTGGCTGGGCATGGTGGCACATGCCTGTAATCCCAACTACTCGGGAGGCTGAGGCAGGAGAATCGCTTGAACCCGGGAGGCAGAGGTTGCAGTGAGCCGAGATCGCGCCATTGCACTCCAGCCTGGGCGACAAGAGTGAGACTCCATCTCAAAAAAAAAAAAAAAGAAAAGAAAAGAAATTACAGTTGGAGAAGGGAAGAAGGAAGTTATTTGTGGGAGGACATTTTAAGTTCTGTAAAGATTTGAGAAATTCCACAGTACCATAATTAAGAGGAGGCAATTAAAAACCGTTGTTAGCAAAAGAAGTGATAAACACTTCAGAGAACTATTAATCCTATTTTGGATGGCTAAGCCTTCTCAAGAGAATTCCAGATGATTTTAGAGGCCTTGTCAAGCAGAAAATCTGTCCTTGCTTGAAGCATCTGGGCTCAGTTTTTTTTCTTTCAGTAGTTAACTTTAAAATTTTAACATGTAGATTTAGCTTAAATATAGACTCTAAAACAGTTGAACTCTGATTACCTCCTCTGGATGTTGTATTATTTTGTCTGAATTTTTAATTCCGTCTTGGCTTTTCAACTTTATAAAATATTTTGGTTTTTATTTATAAAGTATTTGTTTAGAATCACCCATGTGTTTTTTCTACACATCTCTTCTTCCTATATTTCAGAGCTTCTTTTTGAAATCTTTTCTTTGTGAAGGACGTTTACTTCAGTGATGATTTCTTGGTAGGATACTCATCAGCCTTTGTTGATCTAAAAGTCTTTATTTAATTTTTGTTCTTGAAAGATAGATAATTTCACTGAGTATAATTCTAGATTGATAGTTATTTTCTTTCAGGACATTGAAGTTATTTTTACACTCCCTTCTGACCTTTATTTTTGTTTTTGAAGAATCAATTACCAATTTAATTATCCTTCCTAATCTGTCTTGTCTCTCTGGCTATTTTAAAGATTTTTTTGTTTCTAGTGTTCTTTGGTTTAATTAACATGTGACCAAGTGTGGATTTCTTTTTATTTATCCAGATTAGGATTTGTGGTGTTTCCTAAATCTGTGGATTGGATTTTCCATCAAATATGAAAAACTCTCAGCTATTAACACATCAAATATTTCCTCTTCCTTTTAAACTCTGAGAATTCCAATTTAGCATTAGTTTTTTTTCGTTCTAGCCCCATATTGTTTAATCTATATTTTGTATTTCCTCTCTCTTTGTCTTCTGTTCCCTATTCAGGTAAATTTCTTCAGGTTTATCTTATAGCTCACTAATTTTCTTTTCAGCTAGCTCTAATCTCCTTTCTTTGAGTTTTAATTTTAATTAATATATATTTCATTTATAGGAGTTTAATTTAGTTCTTTTTCAAATCTGCACAGTCCCTGCTGATAGTGTCTTATGGCTTACTCTTTTTTTTTTCAATGCCCTCTTATTTATCTGAATATATTAAAGATACTAACCTAAAATTTTATATCCAGTAATTCCAATATCTATAGTCTTTGTGGATCTAATTTTAGAGTTTGTTACTTCTGCTAATTCTCACAGTTTTTTGTTTCTTTATGGGTTTTATAGGTTTTTGTTATAAGCTCATGTTTGGTGCAATGCCACATGACATTGTGCCAGTCAAGAAAGACCTTTCCTGTTCCTTATCTGCCTGCCTTTTCTCCATAATGACTCCATATATACACAGCAACCCTAGGGGGGATGGGGGGGCAGGAAGAATGAGTGATTGAGTAAAGAAGAAGGAAGTGTGCTAAATGGGAAAAAAATGAAAAAGGCACACATACATGCATTTCTTTTTAATGCAAGCTCTAGACTGCAAACAAAAACTTAAGATGGGGGAGGACAAAAGGCTTTAACTTTACATATTCTTTACAGTTTGATAATATAAGAGAATGGCTGTCTTAATTGCAGACATAGACTATTTTAGGGTTTAAAAGTGAACAGAAGTCTCTTGATTGTTAAGAGTGGCCAAAGAAATTATGGATCTAGATTTCATTCAAGAAGCAAGGAAGGCTGGGCACTATGGCTCATGCCTGTAATCCCAACAGTTAGGGAGACAGAGGTGGGAGGATAGCTTGAGCCAGGAGTTCAAGAACTGCCTGGACAGTATGGTGAGACTCCATCCTCCACAAAAAGGTAAAAATAAAAAAAGACAAAAAATAAAAAAAGCAAGGAAGAACTAGACTCATAGGATGGATTAAAATTAGGCAAAACAAATAATTCATTTTTCCCTATAAGTATCTAATTCTAATTCAATTTTTATATGCTTTCATTTCAAGAAAGACGAAGTAGGCTAATTTCATGTTCTCTTCGAAAATCTTGGCAGAGACATCCTACTAATACTTATCATGCCACTTAGGTGAAAATTGTATTTTCTGCTGAATTGGTTATAAGCATTTCCTAAATGCTTATCAGATGGCCTAAGATGACTCCCCCAAAAATGGCATGAGGTGTGTGGAGGTAGCTAGCAAGTCGCTCAGAGGTGAGTGAGTTAGCCTGAGGCGCCACCTAGTGGCACGCATCCAAGATAATGACTCTATTGCTAACCCTCCAGTATTGGGTGGAGGTGTACCTCACATTACTTAGGGGATGCGTTTTTGGAAAGCTATATATGAATTATATATTTTAAAGCTATATATGAATTTATATATATGTTTATTGAAAAACTACGTACATTAGGAGTTCTTAAAAGTGATATGTTTTTCTGTACACTTTACAAGTTTAGAACTTGCCTTATTATGTTTTTGACGCAGCTTCTGTGGATATAATTTGGGGAAAACCTCATGGTTTTTGCTTGGGATCAAGTGGGATTTAGGTACACACCTTTCGTGATTTAAAGCTATTTTAAAGTGTGTTTTTAACACCATTGAATTACAAATGCTTTCTGAAGTCAGGTCAGGACGACTCTGATTCTGCAGAATTATAGTGAAGCCAGTTTCTCTTTAACAAGCAAAAACGATGTCATCAAACTGTGTAACCAAAGGACCTAAATAGTCCATTCCCTAGTCTTTGGCTGTAGAAAGATGAATCAATCTCTCTGTCTCTTGTTCTCTCTCTCACTGTCTCTAAAAAACAAGCAGAGGAGAAAATTCCAGAGTCTTATGTTAAAACATTTACTTTTTTTTTTTTTTTAAACAATCCTAGCTCTCTGGAGATAGACTTCTCATATGTTCTTACAAATTTTGTGTAGAAGTATAGCACCAATGGATTCTTAGCTGGCTCTCTTTCTTTCCCTGAGATGTTAATGTCCAGTAGAGCAAAGCTAGATGGATATGTGTGTGTGTGTGTATATATATATATGTGTGTATGTATATATATATGAACAAAGGGGCTGTTCTAAAAACAATGTTAATAGAAATCGACATTATATATATATAGACATATGTATATAATATAGACTATATATATAGACATATATATAAAATATAGACATTATATATATATATATGATGTCGATTTCTATTAACATTGTTTTTAGAACAGCCCCTTTGTTCAACTGAACGTAGTTAAATTATAATGGACATTAATACCCAACTCCGCCTTCCCAGCCTCTTCGTGTTGCTGGTATGACCTATATGCCTAGCTTTTCTCATTTCCTAAGGTCAAGGCGATAGCCACTGATGTTTCTTTACTTTGGCAGCTGTATTAGTAAATAAATTTTTTGGTTGCAAATGACAGGAAGTTAACTCAGACTAGCTTAAGAACAAGAAAAGGAAAAATGGAGGTCAGCTATAAGAGAGATCCTGGAGTAGCTCACAGGCTGGAAGAAGAGCTGTAGGAACTGAGAACAAATCTGGGTTTCAATGTAGTAAGATTCCCTGTCCATCATCTACACCTACTTGTATTTTTACATCGATACATTTGGATAGACTTATTCCAAAAGATAAGAATATATCCACTAGCAGTCTGAGAGTCACAACTTTTCAGCTCATTTGACTAAGCAGGCAAAAGGCCTTACTTCTGAGAACAATCCTGGAGAAAGACTGTGGTCAACTCATATTGAGTCATGTGCCCATATCTGAGCTAATCATGTGGCCAGAGACATGGCAAGTCTCTTTATGATCAGGTAGGTGAGACTGCGATGGACTGGATAGTGGGATAGGAAGATTTGTCCAAAGAGAGAAGAGAGGTGTTATTAATAGAAGTAGGAATAGCAATGCTGGGCAGACACATATACAACACCAGCAGCTATCTGCTACTGCATCCAAAAAGATTCTTTATCTGCAGTCACAGAGCCCTGAACAACCAGCCTTTCTGGCTTCCTTTTGTTGCCAATTCCCTTACACATATTATCCCTACCCAAGGCTGCAGGGAGGCTGTTTTCACCGCAGTTCAGTGACAATTCCTACCAGAGCGTTCCGTATACCAGTGAATGTTCTTGATTATACTTGGCTCATTCTGAATTTAGAAATCCATCTCTGTGTCACTGCCTTTGTTAGGACCTTTCATCTCTTCCCTGGATTCTTCCAGTACCCTCATTTCTTCTCTCCTACTTCTTCTTGTCTCCTAATTATTTGTCTTCTACTTTTTTTTGTTAGAGGTTATAAACAGTTTGAAGAAAAATACTTGAGGCTGGGCAAGGTGCTTCCCCCCCCCCTTGCTCTCTAAGCTCCTTAGAACAGGGGACATTTTGTTTCTCTGTTGCTATGGACTGAATGTTTTTGTCTTCCCCAAATTTTTATGTCAAACCCTTAAACCCAATGTGATGGTATTTGGAGATGAGGCCTTTGAAAGATGATTAGGTTTGATGGTAGAACTTTTATCATGGAATTAGTGTCCTTATAAGAAGAGACAGGAGAGAGATTACTTCCTCTCTTTCTCTGCCATGTGAGGATACAGCAAGGCATCTGTCTGCAAACCGGGAAAAGGACCCTCACCAGGAACTGAATGTACTGGTACATTGAGCTTGGACTTCACAGCCTCTAGAACTGTGAGAAATAAATTTCTGATGTTTAAGCCACCTAGTCTATGGTATTTTTGTCACAGCAGCCTAAAGTGACTAAGACACCTATCCACCTCTTCATTCTTTTCTGTATAAGCAGGAAAGGAGAACTACCTGAATTCCTGAGTGTCTGAAGTTCATTGTGCCACATTTCGCAGTGTAAAGGGAGTGTTTACACACCCCACGTTCTCTTTTCTGGTCCTACACCTTTCACCTCCTGTTCTCAGGGATGGCCAGTACATTTGTGCTTCCTTCTCTCATGTGAAGGAGAACATGTGACTTGGGCAGAGTCCTTTCTTTGCATCTCAGCTTGAGACCAAAGCTGCCTTCTCTAATATGGTTATCAGAAATCCTGCATTTTGGGAGTTGGCTGTTCTTTGGTGAGCTCCCATTTAACTCATAGCCTTTATGTATGTGCAGCATTTGTCATGGAAGAATAGGACTATGTCACCTCCAAATATATGTAAGTTTTACATTAGATTATATGACTTTTAAAATATATTTTCTTGAAAAAGTTATTAATTACTTCCAAGCAACCAATATCTCACATTCCTCTGATTATTGATTACCCATGATACTAAACTTTCTTTCCATTCCAGCATTTGATACAGGAATTCAAACAAAATACTGAACATGTTTTAGCAAGTTTAGAGCAACAGATTCTGGAGTGGGAAGACTCCATTTATTAAGGGATGTTCCCTCATAAGAAATGAACAGCAGGCCCACGGCACGCTCCATGTGGAAAACCTGGAGTGTCCTCATTGTTCCATGGCAATTCCTGAGATGTAAATAACTCTATCACATGAAGGTGGATTTTCACAGTGATCCAAACTCATGTCACTCACAGCAGGCCATGGGGAATTTTCAAAAGGAAACCTCTTCTCCAGGCACTTGAGGGCTCTTGTGTACATTTTCAGTGCTTCAGAGAGAAACGTCTTCAAGAACTGTCAAACAGCTGTTCGTCACGGCAAATATATTTCTCATTCCAAGGAAAGCATCAACACATTTTTTTTCTCTCTCTCAAGGAAATTCAGAACTAAATGGAATGATTTAAATTCTTGACTTAAGGAGACTAGCAGCTTTGATAATGCTGCCAAATTCTCCTCACAGTATCGGAAAGAAAAAAATGACCTGAAGACTTGCACTGTAAGAATTATAAGTGGTGAAAGGAAGCTACTTAACCCTGGTTTTAGGTAGAGGGCAGTCTGGCAGTGGGCAGCACCGACTTGCAGAGAGGACAGAGGCAATCGGGCACTGGGCTGCCTGCCATGGAGGCCCTGAACTGATGGGTGGCTGGGCCCCCTAGGTCCAGGCAAAACACTAGAGCATCACACAGTTCATCCGTGAGGGTGAGCCTGAGGGTACACCTGAACTCTCACATACAGCCACGTCATATCTTGATAAGCACTCTCAGTCATGAAATTCCAGACATTCTAATGTTTCCTAAGCAGAAAACTCAAATAACAAGTGGTTCAGTTGAAATTAAGATACCTGGCAAAACTGAAGTCTAACTTTGGCACTTTCTGCTTAAAACCCTTCTGGCTCTCCACAGTCTTTTTCACATATAGTCAAGTGCCTTAGAATATACAAAGCTCTCTGTGATCCCACCCCTTTCTACCATCACAGCTTCATTGCCAGTCTCTACCTCTACTTCTCTTCTACTTCTTTGCTATGCTGTAATATGCAGAAACATTTGTAGAGCTTGACGACATTATTCCAGAATACCTTCCTCCCCCTCTTTGGGCACTTCCTTACATACATTTTAAGACTCAGCTTGGATGTGGCATCTTTTAGGAAATCCCAGTTCCAGCAGGCCGAGCTAAGAGTTCTTGGTCCACGCTTCCTCTGCAGTGTTCGCCCTGTCACCATGTTCAACACACTAACACAGAATGATCTCTTTTTGTGTCTGGCTACCCACTGAAATGCAAGTTCTTTGAAAGTATCCTTTTTTTGGTATGTGGCAGGTAGTACGTCTTGTAACGTGAGCTTAACTAAACCAAAGTGAGATCATTTTACGATATTCTGAAAGCTCTGACCTCAGGACGGCTGCAGAGCAGTCACTCCCATGCAGGCTGAATAAGCACTAACACTTTTACATCCAGGTCACATCTCAGCCGGTACAAATGATCTCAGTCACTTTAAGCCTTTCAGCCTAGCCATACCCAGAACAAAGGTTGGAAGACTTTTCAAAGGGACTTGCCAAAAAACTAATTCCTTTCCCATAAAAGCCTGGAGAAGTGTGGAAGGCAGGTGATGGGGATTGTTTTCACTCATAAGCCATGGGCAAAAGAGATTCTGAGATAGTATGGCCACAGATTTTGGAAGTAGAAACACCAGAGGCCCTATATCAGTTTTCAGCCTTGTCTGTTCACTCCAACTGATGATTTATTTGTAGCTATAGAGGTTCTAAATGATGCTGTGACTGGGCCATGAAGGAGGCAACCAGTCCAAAAGCTGTTTGTGTGTGTTTTTATCAGTACCTAGACTAGCAATTACTATTCCAGCTGTCAAAAACCACAAAAGAGTATAAGCTATGTGTATAAGATAGAGACCTCAGGGTTGGACAACTCGGTGCGGGGCGGGCCTGGAAAACATCCTGTCAAGGTAGAGGGGAAGGTAAGGCACTGAACTACTAGAGAAAGCTACTTAACCTCTGGTAGACCCTGGGTCTGCTCTTCTCCACCATATCTGAGCCTCAGTTTTGTTTAATCTAAAAGGTAACAAATCAGTGTGATAGGTAGAAAATTTAAATGTTACGAGTGCTCCTCGAACTCTTTCTCCTTCAGTGCACACCAAATTCTGAACAGCTGGCTCAGCTTCTGCAATTTTGTGGTACAAAATGACATAACGGGTTCACAAGGGAAGAATCCAGTAGAGCCTGGCCAAGCTCAATTGATTTACGTGGAACCAGCTGGCCGTGGGAGAGAAGAGGATGAAAGAGATCACGGCCAGGATGGGCTAGGAGAGTTTGGGGGAGGAAAAAAAGTAGATTTTGGGTATAACCAGCATTTACATGAGATTTTGAGAGAGAGATAAAAAGGAGCTTTTAAGGTTTTACATTTTTTTGTTATGAATACAATCCCCTTTGGGATTTTTGAGAGACTTTACTATTTGCCAATAGGGCCATAGGTTAAACTGGTTATAACAACATTTAAAAGTCTCCCTTCTGAGTAAGGCCTTTATCTTGTTACCTAGCACAAAAGGACTTTTCTCTTTTGCAGTTTTTTTGAGTAAGTGTCTCCATGCTTGGCATGAAAACCAGGGGAGGAAACTACAAGATGCCCTCCTGTGTACAATGAAGTATCATAGACATTGACTGTTAAAAGGTAGGACAATATTGGAATGGTGGTCAGAGAAAGTCTCTCAAAGGATGGGACATTTTCAAACTGTTACTTGAAGGATAAGAAGAAACTGAGATTGTGAGGATCATTGGGCAGAGTTCCAAGGAAAGGGTGAACAAGTGAGCAGTGCTTGAGGTGGGCATGATTTCAGAATGCTTGAGGAACAGAAAGGAAGCCATCATGGTTCAAAATTAGTGAACAAGGAAGGTTGTAGGAGGTGATGTTGGAGAGGCTGCAGGGCCCAACATCATCTAGATCATTTAGGCTGAGAAGGCTATGATAAAGATGCCAGACTTGTAGGCATCCTCCTCAAATCTCTTCTCTTTTTCATCCTTGGAAAAAGACTCTTATCTGGATATCTAGCCAGAGACTAAATTTCCCAGCCTTCCTTATTGTGACTTGTGGCCATGTGACTAGAGTTATTGCCAGAGGAATGTGACAGAAGAGATGTGTGCAACACCCACCTTACTTGACTGAAGGGAAATTACTTGTCTTTAACTTTCTTCCTTCGAGTGACCAACTATGTGAATAAGGGCAATGTACTAGCCGTAGGCATGGTGGAGCAACAAGGTGCGAGGAACCTGGCTCCCAAATGACCTCATGGAGAAATGACCGGCCTGGCTGGACTAAGTGAAAGAGAAATACGCTTCTCTCTTATTTAAGCCACTGTAGTTTGAGGTGTTTATTACAGTGATATAGTCTTTACTATAATTAAACCAATGAGAAATGTGGACTTTTTTCTAAATTGGAAACCAGTAGGAAGTTTCAAACAGGTGAATGTTGTGCCTATGTTTGAAAAAGATCATTCTGACTTCTGTGTGGAGAACAGATTATAGGAAGACAAGAGGGGGAAGAAGTGAGAACTGTTGGGGGAGGTGAATGCAGATGTTATGTGAGAGACAATGGAATAAAATGATGGCAGTGGAGAAGGGTATTCAGGATAGACTGTGAGTGTATTTTCGAGGTGGAGCAAATAGGCTTATTGATTTATTCAATTTTGGAGACAGTGAAGGAAAAGGGAAAAAAATATGATTCCTAGGTCTCTGACTTGAATAACTAATGAAACAGCAGTGGAATTTCTTGAGGTGGACAAAACTGAAGTGCAGGGTAGGATAGGATGCTTTGACTGCAAAACAAACAAACAAAACCCAGAAAACTTGGCAAAAACTGGCAAAAACAATGAGAACACGTGTTAGCCTACAAAATGTAGAACAGCCTACGACGATTGGTTGTTCCAAAAGTTTAATATGTTACCAACATCTTCTTAGCTCTACTCTTTGCCATCCAAGTTTAAGCTTTATCCTAAAGCTGGTTCCTCTTGTGGTCGGTGACTGAGACAATGTGTTTCCTCACTCACCTCCAACAAGGAAGAGAGAAGCCATTTCTCTAATCATATAATACAAGTCTTTCTAGCATGAACTATCTGACTTAGCTCTGCCATGTTCTAATTGGCTTAGATGAATAAGGAATAGGCTTGGAGTTACTGCCCTCTGAGTCATGGCTGATGCATAGAGGGCACTATATGACACCTGGGCAAAATCAGGTTCTGTTGGGAAGGGCAGGAGGAAGGATTGATTCAGAGCTGTCTTGCACTTCAGCTCTTTGTTTCTTCCTAATCTGTGAAGTGGGGGAGAGAGATACGCGCAGTCTTGGCAGACAGAGGAGGTCCGGGATCTCACAGAAAAGAGATTTTTGCATCTGTCGAAAGAAAGAAACAAAAAAACTGGGAAACTACAGCTGAAATTTCTCTGGAACCAAGGGGGAAGGCCACTCCTAATATCAGAGGGACCCATACGGCAAAATTGCTGCATAGATGAGGTAATGTGAATGTCAGAGGCTGTATTTTGTTAACACAGATATCTGTCTGCTACCAGTGAGTCCAAGCAGCCCTGTGGGGGAACCAGGGAAGAAGTCAGAAAAACAAAATGCTGCTGGCCCTGGTTTTTGTGTTTTAGAAATCCAGTCTTTTGTCGTGAGAGAATTATCACAGAGGATTCTAAAACTGTCTCCCTTTTATAAGTCACATCTATGACATTCGAGAAATCAGGCCTTGAATATAAAAAACAAATTGGGACAGTGCCATTGAGGGCAAAAGGAGCCTTGGTTCAGGATGAGGGAGGGAAGAGGAGAGGACCAGGAAGAACGATGTCTTCGTGTCAAAGCCTCCCCCTGCTCTCCAGGCAGACAGGGTTGGGGGGCTTTCTTGACTGTCATTCTATGAATAAGAAACTTGTTCAAAAGCTGTTCACAGTTGGCCATGGAGAGGAGCTGTAGGAGAATTTCTTAGTCAACCTTTGTAATAGCCCTGAGGCACTCAATGATGTAAGGTTGATGTGGGTCCAGCTCTGTGTTCCTCCCCAAGAGGGAGCAGAGTTTATTCCCAATCATCGGCGTGGCTGTCAAGAACCTGAGAAACTCGGGGAATGTGGAGCATTTGGGGTACTGCTCAATTAGTTTGCATTAGATATACCGAGTGTGAGCCCCTTGTAGCCCCAGACTGTACTTCCAGGCCACCAACTCTGATTGCTAAAAATGGAAGGTGGGCAAAGAGACCAGGCAAAACTATAAAGCTACTGGTGCTTTGCCTCTGCTTTTGAGTGTGCTTGACCAATCATCTTGTATTCCTTCAGGAAGAGCTTGGTCTAGGGATTTTAAACATCGGAGTAACTAGTTAGAAAGGTAGAATAAAGAAGGTGGGAAGATTGAAAGCAAGTGATTTTTACATTTAACCTTAGAAATAAAATGGAGTTTTAGCATAAGCATGTAACTTAGAACTACCCATACCAGTCCACAAAACAAAAGGTCTGCCCTTTCATCTATTTTTCCTACTTCTGTTGGTGACCTCATCAACTGCAGTTAATTAATACAAGTCCTAGGAATCATCACAGACTTCTCTTACTTTCTTACCCCAGTACAGGAGTCAAACGTCCAGGTCCCAGAGTCAGACCTCCTGGATTCAAATCCCATCTTTGCCACTTTCCAGATCTGTGGATTAGAGTAGCTTTTATGAGCTGTGGTTTACCCATCTTTGAATATGGATAACAATCCTATCTGCTTCATAGGGTAGCAGAGTCTCCGATGCATACTAGAATGAAATAAATATTAGAGAATATTATAATTATCCAAGCAATTACTGAGTCCTGTTGATTTTGCCTTTTCAATATCTGTTGTATTTGTTATCTATGGTGATCTTAAAGTGTGTGCAATGAGATGAAAGATTTTATTTGTGGGGGGTAGGATGCTTGTGAGAAAAGAAATCAGAGAGCAAAAGAATAGTGGGAAATGGGAAAGAGACAAACGTAAACAGCTCAGGGTTTTTGAAGAGGGTGATTGCTGAGGCAGCCCTGGGGTAGAGGGCATGAAAGATGGCAATAGAGAGAAGGAGGCTGCTGTGGAGGTTACAAAAGAATAGAAAGAAGGATACTGCCATGGGGGCATGAAAGGATAACAACAGAGAGAAGGAGGCTGCCGTGGAGGGCATGAAAGGATAGCAATGGAGAGAAGAGATGCTGGGAGGCTGACATGAGTGTGGAACTTTGGAGAGAGATATATACTGACATTAGAATGGCCTGGGTATCTTGTTGAAAATGAAGATTTGGATTCAGCACAATTTAGGTGGAGCCTGAGATTCTACATTTCTAACAGCCTCCAAGATGATGTCACTTCTGCTGGATTTCAAATGACCCAAGTATCAAGAGAGTAGAGCCAGTCCTTTCATTGTCCTTGACCTACGTAGCCATCTTTGGAACTCTCACAGATTTGTTTGCATTCTGCTCTCATGGAGCTTGTCCCAGAATAATTTTTCATCTTCCTCTAACCCTCTTGTGGATATTCATGTAAGTGCCGGAGAAAGGGGAAGGGTGTTGTATCAAAAAAAACTGATATATACATATTTTGAAATGATTTAAAAAGCAGATCTAAATGCTTGAATGTTTGGTGTCAACTTAGTCGTAAAACATGAAGAAATATTTGGTTTTCTGAAATCCAGCTTTTTCTATGAACAAGTTCTCGAGAGAACAGCAAAAAGGCCCATGGCTCATCTTGAATCTACTAACTCCTGTCAGCTTGTAAAGTGAAATATGTTACCTCCTCAATTACAACTTACACAATCACATAATCAAAATAATTTGATTAGCATGTACATGTTCAAATTCCCCCAGACTATAAACTCCTTGAGGGTAGCAATTATATCTTTTTCATCTTTTTATTATTATCAAACTTACTGGTTTTCTGAGACAGGTTCTTGCTCTGTCACCAAGGCTGAAATGCAGTGGGGTAATCATGGCTCACTGCAGACTCGACCTCCCAGGCTCAAGGGGTCCTCCCACCTCAGCCTTCTGAGTTGTTAGGACTACAGGTATGTGCCACCATGCCTGGCAAATTTTTTCTGAAAGATGAGATTTTCCTATGTTGCACAGGCTGGTCTTGAGCTCCTGGCTTCAAGCAATCTACTCGCCTTGGCCTCCCAAAGTGCTGAAATTACAGGTGTCAGCTACTGCATCTGGCCTCCTTTTTGTCTTTGAATCCTTAGCACTAAATATATTCCAGGGCCTCAAATATTTGTTAGGAAAAAAATGAATGTCTTTGGCATTAAGAAAAGTAAATGATCTCATGATGTTATATCATGTACAAGTGGTAAGAGAAACAACATGCAAAGCTTCAGAGTATACCTTCCTTATCCAGAAGAGGTGGAAAGATTGTCAGATAAAAACTGGTGAGAGCAGAAGATGCATTGCACACCAGGTAGGGAGACTGTGCTTGGAGCCACCTGGTTATCCAGCCACTCTGGACCTTTGGCTCGACACAGGCTGGGAGAGTTCTGAGGGCTACTTTGGGCCAGGGTGGGAAGACCACAAAGAGAAAAGAATAGCTTTGGGATGGAGTTTTGGTAGAAAAGACAAAGGCACAGAATGATCTGCAGAGTCAAAGGAAAGTGGATGGGAGGAACAAGGGAACCTTTAGAGAACCCTGAGGCTGAAATATTTCTATTTCAACATCCTGTATATGGAACACTTCTAAATCTTTGTCTCCTGCCTGGACTCTCTCCTGAACTCCACCTGCACTGCTTCCTAGACATCTCAACCCTGAAGACAATAGACTCCTCAAAATCAACAGGCATAACACCAAATTCATGCCCGGACTAGACTTCATTTTCTATGGGTTCCTTATACTATTTAATCTAGAAACTGTGGAGTCATTGTCAGCTTGCTTTCTTTCATTGTGCAGTGCAATCCTGATGCTAGCTACTTAGAATGAGTTCAGATGTCACAGGTCAAGGACACATTCCACAAGATTGCCCTCACCTCAGATGCCAGAGCCGCAAGCTCCAGCGTTCCCAGGCCACCTTCACTTTTGACCAACTGGCTACAAATTTTGGGGTTTCCCATGATGACTTCAGGTTTGATAATTTACTAGAACAACTTATGGAACTCAGGAAAATATTATGCTTCCAATTACAGTTTTATTATCAAGGTACAAATCAGGGCTATCCAAAAGAAAGACCCATAGAACAAAACCTGGGGATGTCCTAAATGTGAAGTTTCTTTGTCCTCAGAATGTGTCACTCTCCCAGGACATTGATGTATATTACCAACCAGGAGGCTCAACTGAGCTCCATTGTCCAGAGTTTTTATTGGGGTGTCATTAAATAGGCATGATTGATTGAATCATTATCCATGTGACTGAACTCAATCTCCAAGTCCCCACTCCTCCCCTCCCTAAGATTGGGAGGTCTAGTTGGTTTCATCTGGCTCAAAGCTCCAACTTTTTAATCACATAGTTCATCTTTCTGGCATGGCCAGCCTCCATCCTGAAATTGTCTATTGGCACACAATGAATCACCTCATTAGCATAAATTAGGGTGGTCCAAGAAGCCCAGCATAAATAACAAAGACACTCCTATCACTCAGGAAACCCCAAAGTTTAGAGGTTACCTCCCAGGAACCAGATATAAAGACCAGCCAAATTCTTTAATATACAACACACACCCACAGCCAATCCATTACCAAGCCATGCCAACTTACTCTCCTAAATATCTTTTAAATACAGCTCCTCTGTTCCATCCCTACTGCCACTGTGTAGGTCTGTATTACCTCTAATGTGGACTATAGCAATAGCCTCTTAACTGCTCACCTTACTTGTAGTTGTACTTTCCCACCAAGTTATCCTTTACTCTGCTATCAGAGTTGTTATTCTAAAACCCCAATATGATCATATTCTTGTCCTGCACAAAAACTCTCAATGGTTCCCAATTGCCTATAGCAGCAATGTCCAATAGAAACATAATGGAAGCTGCATATGTAATTTCAAAGTTTCTGGGAGCCTAATTTTTTTAAAGTAAAAAAAGTAGACAAAGTTGATTTTAATAATTTATTTCATCCAAAATTTCTAAAATATTATTTCAACATGAGATATATAGATATATGTATATGTATATATATATATATGTATCTGTTTCAATTTTTAACTTTATATGAATAGAATTAAAAATTAAAATTCTTCTGCTTAGTTGTACCAGCCACATTTTACCTACTCGAGAGCCACTGGCTGTCTTGCTCAACAGCACAAGCCTACGGTAGAAAGAAAACTTCCAGCCTGTGGCATCCAAGTCCTTCACGTGCTGACTCCTGTCCACCTTTATTCCGTCTCCTGCCATCTCATCCCTCCTGCCAACAGCAGCAGCACAGCACCTTCTTCTCTAGCCACGCCAAACCACCTGCTCTTCCTCCAAACAGACCATTCTATTTCCCACTTCTTCACCTTTGTCCATGCTGAGTTGTCTGCCTTAAAAGTTCTTTCGGTAACAGAGCCAGAAAAAAGTCACATATATTGTTGAGCATTGATGGAGTTCAGGACATGCTATTTTAAAATATGGCACCTTGGCGTTTCAGAAAACAGCAGAAGCAGAAGCTACCCTCACCTCCCCATCACTCTTCTGCCTTGAAGTAGGACATAAGACCCTCATTTGAGAGGTGCCCTTCCTTATCTCTGAAGATAAAGGCACATCCTTGTCTCTGAAGACATGGGAACATCGAGAAGAATCTCAACAAACAGGGCTTGCTAAGTTCCCCGCATTAGATTATACTCTTTTGTCCTCCAATTGTATTTCTCTACAACTGTCCATGACTCATCAAACCTAAACATGATAATATATAAGTCTATCTGTTTCTTTGGGTCTTCATTTCCAAAGCCTCCCATATCCATAAATATATTAAATAAATGTGTATGCTTTTACCTTGTAAACCTGTTATTCATTATAGGGGACCTAAGATGGAAAGAAAATATATTTTTTCATCCCCTACAGCGTTAAGCCCTGATTTTGCTTCCTCAGTGAAGACATCTCAGGTGCTCCGGACTGAGGTTCCTCTAAGCCTCTGCCTTTCTGTGGTGCTTTAATACCTCTTTTGGAGAAAACTACATTTTCTGCATCAAAGACTGTAACACATGATTTGACACCTCAACTGACAAATAGGCAGACTATTGAAAATAAAGGAAAAATGGGTTTTACAATTATAGTACCATATTGTATTGAAATTGTGTTTGTACATGCCTCAGTGGCGAGCTCCTCAAGGACACAGTTGCTTGCCTTTAGAGCCCCTGTTCTAGTTAAATGCCTGGTGGCTGTTAGCTCCTTCCTCACTTATTAGATTAAACAGACCAATTTCTCCCCCTTCCTGCAATGGAATATGTTTCAATACCAAAAGCAAATTAGTTATCAAGTCATGAAAAGATATGGAAGAAATTTAAATGCATATTACTAAGTGAAAGAAGCCAATCTGAAAGGGCTATGTACTGTAGGATTTCAACTAGTTGACATTCTGGAAAAGGCAAAACTATAGAGACAGAAAAAAGATCAGTGGTTCCCAGGGGCTAGTGGGGGAGGAAGGGGCGATAGGTGGAACACAGAGGATGTTTAGGGCAGTGAAAGTATTCTGTATTGTACTTTAATGGTGAATACATGTCATTACACATTTGTCAAAACTCATAGAATGTACATCAAGAAGAAAGCCTAATGTAAACTATGGACTTTGGGTGATAGGGATACATCAGCATAGGTTCACTGTAACGATGAACCGCTCTGATAAGGGTTGTTGATAGTGAGGGAGACTTGTGCATGTGGGGGGGAAGGGGATATGTGTGAAATCTATATTTTCTGCTCAATTTTGCTGTGAACCCAAAACTGTTCTAAAAAATAAGTTGCATTTAAAAAATCAACACCATCAAATGAGGAAAACATCTGTTTATGAGCTTCTGTAGTGCTTGAGGAAAAAGTAGTCTCCTACAGTCTCCATGGCTCAGAAGCCTCCCTGAATCCCAAGCTGGGTGAGGTAGATACTCCCTGCACCTGCCACCTCCCAATTCACACATTTGCTCATTCATCTTCTCTGCTGGACTGTGAGCCCCGTGAGGGCAAAGACTGTTTGGTTTCAGTGCTGCACCTTCATTGCCTGGTACAAGGCCTGGCACCTATTAACACACATTTGCTCAATCAGCAAATCAGAGTGTGGGCAGCTAGCTAGCTGTCCTAAAGCATGCTTGACTCCAGCCATACCTCTGGATACTTCGTAGTACAGTTCTGCAGGAAATCAGTGGTGCCTGGTGCTGCAAGTGGCATTTTCTCCAGAGAAGATGGGGCAGTTTCTTCCTGTGGTATGTTGAGCTCTGCTTGAGAGCCCATCTGAAAAAAACAGTTTCTGTTTCTATAAACAGTGTAAAAATGGAGAAAGCAAAAACACTAGAATGAAGTTCTTGATGGAAAAAATCTCTCTAGATGAGGAAAATAACACGTCGGCCAATGGGAGACCGATGGAGATTTGGGCGGATCTTGTTTCAGGCCCAATTCCTTCCTTTACCTACTGTGTGAAGGTTCACAAGTCACCAATCTCTGCAAGCCTGTTCTTGATGAACAGAATGAGAAAGCACCTGGGTTGGATGATCTCAATGGTTTCTTTTACTTTTGTGATTTAACAAAAGCTCTGCAGCAAATGAATTACTTTTAGCCTTCATTGTCTAGGTGAAGCAATTCAGCAGCTGTCTCTGCTATGCTTTCATTTAGTACCTTGTTTAAAGTAATTATTGTTTGCAATAATTTATATTTCATTATGGTGCTGGGATTCTCAGTTTGGTCCTTTCTGGATCTACTGTGTGCTGTGCTCTGCAGACTGCCTCTTTTGGGCTCCCTGGCCATTTCAGTTTGGCCAGTGGAAAGCACTGGAAGGAGATCAGAGGCAGTGGGGAGAGAGGCCAGGGTATTTCTCCTCCATTCCTTCCCTGCTATACTAATCGCCTAATTGTCACAAACTGGGTAGCTTAAAGTAACTGAAATGTATTCTCTCACACAGTTTTTGAGACCAGAGATCCAAAATCAAAGTGCCAACAGGGCTGGCTCCTCTTGGAGGCTGAGACCATCCATTCCATGCCTCTCCCCTAGCTCCTCAAGGCTGCTGGCAATCCTTGGCATTCCTTGGTTTGTAGACATATCACACCAATCTCTGCCTTGACGTTCACATGACTTTTTACCTTATATCTTTCTGTGTCTCAAATCTCCTCCTTTCTCTTATAAGGACACCAGTAGTTGGTGTCCACCCTAAATGCAGGATGACCTGTTAACTCCATCCTAAATCCAGGATGATCTCATCTAGACATCCTTAAATATACTTGCAAAGACTCCATCTCCAAATAAGGTCAAATTTACAGGTACCAAGGGTAAGAACTTGGACATATCTTTGGGGGCCACAATTTAACCCACTACACTTGTCCTGATGTCATATCTCTGATAAAAGCAGAGATATCTAAAGGACTGATATCTCTTCCATAATTCAATTCTCATGAGTAACACTCCTCTCCTTGTCCCTTTGCCCTAGGAGTAGTAATAATTTCCCTTTATTGGCTAGACTCTTGAGTGTCACAGAGACCCTGTGATAAGAGATTAAATTGTTAAGTATGCGTCTAGACAAAAATAATAGGCAGGGCATGCCTGTAATCCCAGCAATTTGGGAGGCTGAGGAGGGTGGATCACCTGAGGTCAGGAGTTGGAGACCAGCCTGACCAACATGGCGAAACCCTGTCTTTGCTAAAAATACAAGGATTAGCCACGTGTGGTGGTGCATGCCTGTAATCCCAGCTACTCAGGAGGCTGAGGCAAGAGAATCACTTGAACCTGGGAGGCGGAGGTTGCAGTGAGCCGAGATTGTGCCATTGCACTCTAGCCTGAGTGACAGAGTAAGATTCTGTCTCAATAATAGTAATAATAGCATAAGAATAAATTGTATTCCTAGAAAATAACTGACAAGAAGTGAAAGTGAGCCTGGACATAGAGTTCATAAAGATGCGAGCTAGGCAGGAAGATAGAGTGAATTTTATATTTTTCTTTGAAGAAGAAACATGTTATATTTGAATCACTTTTTCTGAGTTTTTCCTCAGAGTTCGCTTGTTAGAATTTAGTAGGAAAATAAGAAGTAAGTCATTATGAGGTAAAGACTCTGAATTTAATGTCATCTCAAAAAAAAAATCTAGAATCATCTAGATTCTAGAATCATCTAGAATTTTTTAAAAAGCTATTGATTTTGTACTTTAATGTTGATATGCTAAATTGGAATCCATAGATAGGTTCTACATAGCTTTACAGCAACTGATGAGTATTTGGAGTAGGACAGTGTTGGTTTGGTTTCCCCAAAAGGCATACCCTGAAATAAGAATTTGAGGAAAGTAGTTTACTGGAGAGGGCTGGTCCTGGGAAAGTGAGACACGGAAAGGAAGAATGTCAATAAAGAATACGTTGTTAAGGCAGTTATTATTTCCTACATTTGGAGCTCAATCCTGATGGGTGAATGTGGGAGGCTATATAGGAATCCCTCCTTCACCCAAATTGAGAAGAGAGGAATCCAGACTAGTTAGTCCTCAACTCCCTGCCCATCTTTGGTTGAGAACTGCTTCTGAGGGCATGACTCTTCAGAATCTCTGGCTTCTCCTTTTTGCTAGGCTGAAGTAAAGTCCTCAGGCAGAACTTTTGGATATTCATGGTGAACAGCATTGGCTTATAGAGGTGAGTGTGAGGGGGGACATAAGTGGGACATTGGCAGTATCTGCTCAAGAAATTAATTTCATTAAAGAAAAAGACAAAACCAAAAACACGCACATCCTGGCAATGTGGCAACCTTTAGTATATATCCCCAAATCTTCCTTCTCTGTCCTTGCCATTGCTACATTGTGGGCAGTGTGTAATTCCCCACCTGCGTGACTCACGTTGTCCAGTGGAAGGTTAAGAGACATGATAATAGCAGAGATTTTAAACGACCTGCATGCGGGTGGATTTTGTGACCTCCTGTGCTTCAGTCATCTATGCCTTTACTTAGAATTCCACTTTAGGGAGTCAGTCCTATGAAAATACGCATATACACAAATAAATTATGTAAAATTATGGTCACTGTAGAATTAATTATAAGGCAAAAAAATGGAAATAACATAAGAATGGGTAAATAAGTTACAGCATATTTTTACTGTAGAATTTTGTGCAGTATGTCCTTAAATGGAAAGATGTGAATGATATAAAAATTCAGAAAAGCAAGTTTCAGAACTATATATAATCCCCATTTTTTAACAACAAAGATTATAATTATGCATATTCAAAGATACATATTTGCATCTTCCTTATATACATATAGAAAAAACTGAATGTAAAATGTATCTCTGGGCATTGCAGTTGAGAAAAGGAAAGGCAACCCCCTGATAATAGTTTTTTTAAAATGTCATACGTGAAACATATATCAGATGAAAAAAAATTTTTTTTTATTTCAATAGGTTTTTGGGGAACAGGTAGGGTTTGGTTACATGAATAAGTTATTTAGTGGTGATTTCTGAGATTTTGCTGCACACATCACCCGAGCAGTGTACGCTGTACCCAGTGTATAATCTTTTATCCCTCACCTACCTCCCCCACCTTCCTACCCCCCGGCCCCCAAAGTCCCTCGTATCATTCTTATGCCTTTGCATCCTCATAGTTTTGCTCCTTATAAGATGAAAAATTTAATGAGCAAAAGATACAAAATGAAAGTAAAAGGTTTTTTCCTTGTCTTCATACCAGTCTCCATACCACAGATAACTAATTCTGTAATTTATTCTAAAAATTATTTTAATGCATATGTTCACACCATATAGGCATCTGTCTGTTCTTATAAAAATGTTGCTTGTACTGAACTTGTTCTTTTGACTCTTGAGGTCACAGAAGTACCTCAGTCTTTTCACAGAGGCATCCTTATTCCATCCGACAGGTTTACTGTTATTTAGTTAGCTTGCCCCTACTTATGAATGTTGGGTGTTTCTAGTCTTTTGCTGTTGCAAAACAGTCTAGCAATAAATATTCTTGTACGTATATTTTGCTAAACATTTGCAACTATATCTATTGTGTAAATTTCTGGCAGAGGGATTACCAGTGAAAGGAGACGTGCATTTTAAATTCTGAAAGATATTGTGAAATTATCCTCCAAAAAGAACACACCAATGCACATTTCTACCAATGACTTAGGAGAGTGTTCATTTTCCTTTAGACTTGCAGCACTAGGTGTCATTAAACATCTACATTTGCCCATCAGAGAAGTGAAAAAAATCTTTATTCATTGTTGTTTTGATTATTTGTATTTATTTTAATTCTTTTTAATTCTTAATTAATCTTGTCATTTGTTTTCTGACCAGTTGTGTTCCTTTCTCTGCAAACATTAGTAGCCTTTGACCATTTTCCTCCTGAGTTGGTCATCGGTTTCATACTGACTTGTAGAAGCTCTTTGAGTTGAGGAAGTTGAACTTTTTACCATTTGTTCTGCAAATACATTTTTTCCAGTTTGCTATTAATCTTTTGACTGTTTATGGCATTTTTTCCCCATACAGTGTTTTGGAATGTTTATATGGTTGAACATGTTAATTTTGTTTCTTTATGGCTTCCGGATTTTGTTCTTATTTAAAGCAGCCTTTCTCACCACAGATTATAAATTCTTTTGGAACTTTTATCATTTTTATGTTTAAATCATTGATCCAGCTGGAATTTATTTTGGTGAAGAGGAATATTTACTTTTAGCTTCGTAGGTATCTAAAATTGTTTGAGTTTTCTAAAATGAGCAAGTGTTCCCTCTGTAATTTAAAAGCGCCAGTAAATGAAAACAGATGAATGAAATGAAATGATAAGGCATAATAACTCACAGGACAAAGCCTGGAGCAAGAAAGACGAGGTAAGAGGTATTTTAATAGTCTCGGTTGGACTATTCATTCCATACATTGACCACCTATTATTTGTCAGGCCCAGTGCTAGATCCCAAAGACATAATAAAGGCCTGGATTGAGAAACTGACAATGGTAATGAGAATGAGGGGAAGGATTGATGGAAGTGTTTTAGCCCATAGAATGATCACCATGGCAACGGGAGCCTGAATCATCACTATGGAGACACAGTGCTTCAAATTATGACTAGAGGGATAGTGTGATTCTGTCAGTGAGAATTTTGAAAAAGGTAAACAGGAATGTTACAGATGTTTCAAAATGACACTATTACTTGCCAAATCGAGGTTAGTGCCTTGCTTTTTCCCACTGTTCTGTTTGGGGAGACTAGAGACAAAATAATTCATAAATAACATAGATTAAGACAAGCACAAGCTTTATTTGGTCATTTCTGCTCCTGACTGCACCAGCTAGGGAACAGCCTTTCATTCAAAGAAGTTATCATCCGATATAATACACATTACATATATGGCCCAGTGTCCTGGACCTCTGAGCCCCAGGCTGCTTGGTTGTTTGGAGAGACTACTCAAAACATTTCTTCCCTGCAGCAACCATAAAGACTTCTATCCAACACTTACAACCCAAAAGAAACACATATATTTGGGAGTGGGACTTGGTTTTTAGGGATTGAACTATTTGATTATTGCCAATATGTGGCAAACATGATTTGCTTACGAGTACAGCTGAGGTCGCATTTATTATTATGTCCAAATAATAATGTCTCTTCGCCCCTCCTTCTGCACTCAGAACTTCTAGCCTCACTTTCAGAGGCACTGGGAACTTTGGCAGTCGTGGCAGCAGAAGGAGTTCACACAGGCTTGAAGTTGGTCTATAACAGCACTGTGTTTCCGCCACTGCCTGGCTCTGGTCACTGCTCATGCCACTGCCAACCCCCTCCTGCAGTGTCCAGCCACCGTGTTGGCCTAAACAAGGTGACTGCTTCTCTTTTATCTGTTCACCTTTAGACTCTTCCCTAATTCCCCATGCACAGCTCAAAGCATATTGACACATTAGGTGTGAATTTTCTGAAAGCTTGGGGATAACCAAAGGGAAACTTATAGCTGGTTACCAGATGAGACTGCTTTGGGGAACAAGGCCCGGGCTCAACCTCCTCCATGTGACTGAGGCCAGTCCTCCATCCTAGAATGCCCTCAACAAGAATCTATAAGTTTTTATAAAATGATTCTGTAAAATTGGTTTCTGATTTGAACCATAGCAAACCATCTTGGAACTTGCCTCCTTTAATTCTGTCTACTTAACGTTTAGGCTCTCCAGGAATGTTTGGGGTTCCCAGCCCACATGGTTCCTCTGCCCTGGCTGATGTGGTAGGTACTCTGTGCCTATTAGCCTGTCATATAGGTGCCATATCACTTACTAGGGTTTAGGGGAAAAACTATGAGGAATGGTTGCACGTTGTAATCTCTGGAGGGCTTTGAAAAATACTGATACCTGGGTTCCATTTCCCAGACATTCTAATTTAATTGTTCTGGGGAATGGCCAGGCCATGGAGTTTCTAAAAATTCTCCCAAGTGATTCTAACACCAAAGGTGAGAACCACTGCTCTTATCAAAGCTATAGTAGGGTGAATTAAATAGAAATAATCTGTTCAAGCAAGCAAAGTCCAGTAATCTCCTTTGGTTATTCATGCTCCAGAAACAATGGGCAGACACTCCATGTTTTCTGTAGTCACCCTTGGGCTCTCCATAGCAACCAGATGGAATGGATTCCATTGTCCTGGCCTGGTTGGTTCCATGGTATCCCCTACATGACATGGAAATAGTTGGAAAAGCCTAGACATTAATTTATATGGACATGTTAAGTGTTTCATAAATGTTTCCTAATATTATCTGGTCAGAAGCTGGCTCTGCTGGGCATTAGAACACACAGAGACAGTGCCTTCTTTCCAAGTGTCCTCTTTTCTGCACATAGTAGAAAATGTTGAGGCTCCTATTATCAGCATTCTGCAAAAACCTGCCATGCAGGCCTAAAGCAATACAAGTACTTTGAGGTTTGAGGCTACCCAGCAGTCCATTATACCTAGTAGTGACCTCCATTTACTATTTTGTATTGGGTAGGCATCCCTCAGGTAGAAATCACTGCCATGGAAGCAGCCAAATTTCATGACCTTGGTTTACACCAGCTATCACCCTCTTCACAGACAAATCGAACATCACAGGCTTCCAACAGATCCTAATAATGCAGAAGTAGCAAAGGGCATACTTCTGGAATTTTTTGTTTGAAGTTGCAAGTCCTCCAAATCCTACTAGGAAACAGAGCAAATACAGCTAGGTTAGGCTCTACCATAAAGGCACGGTTCCACAAAGTCCATTTTAAATAACACGTGGAAATGTAGTAGTTTTAGTTTCATGTGGACGAAGCCTGGGTAAGACCTGCCTCATCTTCCTGAACTGGGGTCAACAATTCAGATACTATTTTCTAGGTTTGTACTCTACAAAACAGCTGATAACTTGGGGAAAGCAATAAACTCAGGTGTCAGATATTTGTAATAAATAAAGAAAGGCCGGGCACAGTGGCTTACACCTGTAATCCCAGCACTTGGGGAGGCCGAGGTTAGCCCGACTGCTTGAGCCTAGGAGTTCAAGACTACCCTGGATCCCTCATAGCTACAAAAAAAAAAAAAAAAAAAAAAGAAGAGAAAGAAAAGAAAAGAAAGGAAGGAAGGAAGAGAAAAAAAGAGGAGCTGGGCATGGTGGTGCACACCTGTAGTGCCAGCTTCTTAGGAGGCTGAGGTGAGAGGATCATTTGAGCCCGGGAAGTTGAGGGCTGCAGTTAGCCATGGTTGTGCCATTGTACTCCAGCCCAGGCAACAGAGCAAGACCCTGTCTCTAAAAAAAAAAAAAAAATCCATCTCTATAAAAAATAAAATTAATAGGTGACAAAGCAAGGAGAGAGGAGGAAGAGAAAGAAGGAGGGGGGAGGAAGGAAAAGGAAACAAAAAAGATTATTCTGCCTAAATCTCTTACCTATCTGATGTGCATCTAATGAGGACAGTGCAGCCTGTAGAGGGGCTCTCTCAAAATGTGGGTGCAGGGCATGCATGAGCTCCATCCCCACAGTGTCACAAATCATGTAGCTGCAGGAAGGTGTAGTAGAATGTGGATGGTTGAAAGGTTGGTATCCGCTACATTGGATGGAGGGCATCAAGTTTCCAGACCATTCCAGCTTATCTCAGATGGAATCTGTTGGAAGAAATGGATAGGGGCACTTACACTACAGTAAGCAGTAGAACTTGGTAGCTAGTGTATGAGTTCTGGAATGGGACTTTCTGGGCTTATGTCCAATTCTACCAGTTACTAGATGTGTAACTGTGGGCAAGTTTCTTAACGCTCTATGACTTAGTTTATCCCCCTATAAAATGGGAATAACAATAATAGTGGCTACCTTGTGAGGGTTGACGTGAGAATTTTAAACCACTGCCAAAAAACATTACGTGCAATGCTTGGCAGATATTAAGTGCTCACTGGAGTTAACATATTTTTGTGGTTATTGTGGAAAAATGGACTCTGTTGTCAGTGAGATCTGGGTTCCAGTGTTAACTCTGCCACTTCCTGTGCAACCTAGGTCAGCTGAACTTTCCGGAGTCTCATTTCCCTCACTTATGCCCTGGGGGATAGCAGCCATTTAAATCTCGTTGGATTCTGGTTTGGGCTAAAGGAGGTAATGTAGTAGACCCACTTCCGAGTAGGCAGTTCGTACATACCAGCCGTTGTTACTTCCTAAAGCCTGATTGGAAAGAGCTCACCACGGGTTGCACTCTACTCTTTTCCTCTTTCAGGACCCAAGGTGGGGAGCGTGCGGGGGACGGTCGACTCTACAGGTGGCCGCTGTATGCCCTGCCTTCCCATTCAGCTGCTCTCAGGCCCCTTTGGTCCGCAGCTCCCAGGTTGTCCCTAAATGTGGCAATTCGTCAATTTCTTCCTGTAGATGACCCTGCCTGTAATATGGCAATGATTTTGAGTCTATCCCTGCCATTTTTGGAGGGTCTGAAAATCGCACCTTCGGACGGCCGAGATGTATTATGAGTGCAAGGGCCAGGACTTCCCAGGGTTCGTAGAAGGAATGCACAAGTGTCAGGTGGCCACCAGAGACCTGGTGCCGGTGGCCAAGTGTTGCTTCCCGGGCGGAGGCTCCGGGCTGGGACGCGTTAGATCCACTGCCCTCCTAGGCATCAACGGCATCCTGGAAGAATGGTGAGGGCGCATCACCCCCTGGTGGCAGCCGGGCAGACTCCAGCCGGCCGAGGTGGTGCTGCGCGCCGGCCGTCTCTCCTTCCTCCAGGGAAGGTAAGCGGTGCTGCTGCAGGGACATTTCGCTCGCGCCAACTCTGCAACCTCGGGGCCAACTCTGGGGCCAACTCTGCATCCTGGGGGCCAACTCTGCATCCTCCCTTCGTTTCTTGGACAACAGCCGCTTTAGCGCTGAGCGCAGCGCCGTGCTATCCGCCCACCCCGCCCCCAAAGCCAACTAACCCTCCCACACTCGCTTTCTGTAGGAGGCGGGGTTTTCAAGCTGAGCAGCGGTGCGCGCCTAGAGTTGGGTGACCGCAGGGAAAGTCCTTCCTGCGGGACAAGGGCCGCCTGCGCCGCCAGAGCAGGTGAGTTCTTGAACTTAAGAGAGCGAGGACGCACCTGGTCAGGTGCCTGGGTGGTGGCCCTTGAGACTCAACATAAGTCAACAAGGCCAGGACCGAACCAGCTGGCCGGTTGGCCCGGACGACAGACGGTGCATTGCTGGGGACTCCAGAAAGTGCGCGATGTCCTTCCTATCCACTGTGAATAGGCATTATCCAATCTGTTGAGGGCTTGAATAGAACAAAAAGAAAGAGGAAAGGCCAATTCTTTCTCTTGAGCCGAGATATCTGTCTGCTTCTGCCCACTGCCCATGGTTTGGAGGCTTCCTGCTCCTCAGCCTTAGAAGTGCAGGACTTACATAGGTGTCTTTCGTCCCGGCAATGGCCTCCATTCCTCGGGCCTTTGGACTAGGACTGAATTATACCACCAGCTTTCCTAGTTCTCTAGCTTGCAAATGGCAGATGGTGGGACTTGTTAGCGTCCATAATCGTATGAACAATAGACATACACGCACACACACACGCACACACACACACACATTTCTTCCCTATTGGTTCTGTTTCTTGGCAAACTGGGAATAAAGGGTGTCTTCCCAAATGTACAAGAAATATACTTCCTGGTGAAATGTGAGAAGGAGTGCCAGGAAAGCCAGGTGCTCAGCAAAGAAGCCCCCACTGAGTACCGCTGCTCCACACTGCAATGGAAATTCCGGTCTTGAGCTGTTCAATACTCTTGCCACTAGGCACAGGTGGTTATTTAAATTTAATTAAAAATTCAATCCCTCAGTCTCACTAGCTGTATCTCAAGTGCTAAATAGCCATACATGGCTGCCATATTGGACAACCCAGCTAGAGGACATTTCCATCATTGTAGAAAGTTCTACTGGACAAAGCTGGTCTAGTCAACACAAAAACCAAAAAATGAAAAAAGATGCCTAAGGGTTGGAAAAGAAAAGGCGAGCTTTTCCTAATCTGTAGACTATATGATTGTCCACACAGAATATCTAAAAAAAAGTCTGCAGGTAAACTCTTAGAATTAGTAAAGGAGTTCAGCAATGTCAGTATACACAAGGTAGGTATAATAATAGCTATGACATACTGACTTTTACTACACATCTGGCAGTATTCCAAGGCGTTCATGTACGCTTACATGTTACAGTAATTTTTACAACAACCCTGCAGTAAGTAGCATTACTATTCCTACTTTGCAGATGTGGAAACTGAGGCAGAGTGATTAAGTAACTTGCTCAGAGTCACACAACTAAATTAAAAGAAGTCAGGATTCAAACAAACCTCAGGCAAACTAGCTCTGTAGTTTGCACTTTAATAACACTATGCTATTTTGCCTCCATTGCATTCCAAAGTACCAACAAACCAAATTAGACAACATCATAGGAGGCTGGGCATGGTGGCTTACACCTGTAATCCCAGCACTTGGGGAGCCCAAGGTGGGAGGATCGTTTAAGCCCAGGAGTTCAAGACTATCCTGGGCAGCTATGAAAATACACTTTTCAGAGGGTTTTCCTTTGTTTGTACACAATTATATTCATGAGGGAAAAAAGTTGTATAGAAACAGGCAATATATATGAGTAATACCACCAACCTTCAGTGAAATGGCAAAAAGATATGGATAATATAAATAAAGGAAATTTTATGTTGTATAAGTGAAGAATACATATATATATATACATATATTTATATACATAATCCATATACTTGGAGAAATACTTGCATGTTAGGTAAGGTTGGACCCTCAGATGTCTGTTCTCAGCAACCTATTGAGTTGACTCTACTAGTTACTCTCAAACCAGCTTGTGACCAGCTGGGATGATCCAAAAAATAGACAAAAAACAACAACAACAACAAAAACGGACTAAACATATGTCAAGTTCCTTGCACTTTATAAAGCATTTTGACACACATTCTCTGAAGCCATTTAATAGTTTCAGTATGCATTGTATAATATTTGCTATAATTAAAAGATTAGAATTAGTTTCTTTAAAGTAACCTTCCAAATCACAAGTGGTTTTGATATTCTTTTTTTTTTCCAAAAAAATTGTTTTTTAAAGTCAGGGTCTCACTCTGTTGCCTAGGCGGGAGTGCAGTGGTGCTCTCATAGCTCACTGCAGACTTGAACTCCTGGATCCAAGCAGTCCTCCCACTTCAGCCTCCCCAGTAGGTGGGACTACAGGCATGTGCTACCACCCTGGCTTGGTATTCATTTATATTATTACCTTGTTTGGTAGATGTCCATTTATGTATTGTCTAAGACTACAGTTTAAATGGACATTTAACCGAGTAACTTTAGTAAAATTAGAGCTAATAGGTGTATAAAGTGCTAACAGAGAAAGGAATATTTAATTGAGCTAGACGTATGAGTGTTGTCCTGCATGGGTTCAAGAAGAAAATCTTTGAGGCCTTCCTTCATGGCTAGAGACAGATGGGAAACAGGGACTCTTCCTGGAAGATGTACTCAAACATCTATAGCCTTTCCTAATCTTGTTGAATTGATCCTTGAATAGAGTCATATGTATGTTTGAACCTGAATGAAAAAAATGGAGGTACCCAACCATAAGTCTCAAAACCAGCAGAGAGGAGATATGTGTAAAGGGACGGAGCAATGTGTTGTTAAAGTCAAGTTAACTAGAATGCTGAGTGCAAGTGTGGGGGTTATGTGGCAAGGCCAGGGGTGTGTGAGGTACACAGGTAGGGTGAGTTCAGATCATAACATCTGAATGCCGGAGTCTGGAGTTTGTTTAGCAGAGAGTGGGGAACCATAGAAAACTTAAGTGGATAATTTTTTTTTAAAGTGTCAAACTTTACCTGGAGTTTTGACACAGAGAGGAAGACTTTGCCTGACGTGTTCACCTTTATACCTCCAGTACCCACAGAGTTCCAGACACATAGTAGGAGCTCACTGTATGAATTCAGTGAAGAGAAGGTGCCCGGCCAGCTTTGCAGGTGGCGCTGCAGCAGGGATAAGGCCGGTGGGTTTAGGTTGAGCAGTGAGGAAGTTGAATGAATGAATAAACTTAAGGGGACCTTTTTGGAGAAATTACACAAAATTAAAAGCTATCTAGGATTATTTTTAAATCTTTGGAAGGCAATTTGACAATATACACCAAGGCACTTACAAATATTCTTATCATTTGATCCAGTAATTCTATCTGTGGGAGTCTATCCTAAAGTAATAATCCTAAAAGAGGAAAAGTTTTATGCATAGTTTTACTTCATTATGGCATATACTTCAAAAGTGATATTACAGTATTGCTTTTAATAGAAAAAAATGGAAACAATCAGTCTAACAATTGGGAAACAAGTTATTGTGTACCTTCTATCTGTGGGGGTGTTTAACATGCTGTCATTAAAATCACTGTAAAGACAACGTAATACTACAGATAAATCCTTAAGTTTAAAACGTGCAAAATTGAACATAGAGTATTTTAAGTTATGGGAGTGTGCGAAGTAAAGGAGAAATCTTTCTCAGTTAAGTGTTTGCCCAGGGATGGTAAAACACTTTTCTATCTTTATCCTTCTGTGTATTTCCCTCATTTTACATAATTACCCTATTTACTCAAATACTTATTAAGTATCCATTGTGTGCCAGGTGCTGCTCTAGGAACTGCGGGTAACCCTGAATAAAGCAGAACTCCGGTCCTCGAGCCATAACATTAACAAGATAAATCAACTAAATGTCATATGAGACGATTAGTGCTCGGTGAAAAATAAGGCAAGAGTAAAACTGATACAGCATGTACTTTTTGAAATGGAAGGGTAAGGTACTCCAGGTAGAAGGACAGCGGGCCGAATTCGAAATTGCCCCAGCGGAAATAGAATTAAAAGGCTGGGACCCGCCAGCCTGTCTGCGACGCTGCAGCCAAGGCGTGGCGCGCGGGTTTAGGTTGGGCGCGCTACAAGGTGAAACGGATCACGTGACTCGCGGGGCGGGAGGAAGTGAGCAGAGTTTGGCTGGGCACCTTCCCTACAAAAAGACGGGCGGAGCCGAAAACCAAATAAACGACTTCTGCGTGATTGGGGGCGGGGCAGACGGCGGCGGGCTTAGTTTCCAGAGGCGAGGCCTTCCGCCCAGTTGGCTTTTCGGTTGCTGATCGCGGTGGCCGGGCGGTCTGCGGTCGGGCTGAGACGCGCGGAGCAATGGCGACCTTTGTCAGCGAGCTGGAGGCGGCCAAGAAGAACTTGAGCGAGGCCCTGGGGGACAACGTGAAACAGTAAGAGTTGCCCCAGCACAGCATCCAGGCCAACACCCGGCTGCTCTCCTGGCCTCGGGCTGCCAGCCCGACCCAGAGACGCCCACACCGCCCGGGGGCCTGTGCAGCCTTGAGTCCGCGGCGGCGGGGCTTCGGGGTTTTTCCGGCCGGGGCGGGGCGGGCCACCCGAACTCACCGCCCTGGAGGCACCCGGACTCCTGGGCGCTCGGGAGACCCCAGCGAGCGCCGTAGCTCCGGACTCTCTGTCCTAGGTGGGGCAGGAGAAGCGCACTTCTCGCCCAAGGGTCAGGTGGGCAAGTGCGGGCCCCAGCGCGGGCGTGCGGGATGCGGGAGGCCGACCTGGGCGGAGTGAGCCGGAGCCCTACGCGCCCGGCCAGAGAGGGCATCGCGCGGGGCGGCCGCTCCTGGAGAGCTGCTTGGAGGTGGAGGTCTGTTGATCTCTTGTGATCTGCTAGGCATTATTGGTAAGCGCTTTGACAGCAATTTCGTAAGGCAAACGGACCCAGCGGTAAAATCATACTGAACACTATGACAATTATAGTGATGATAGCAGCAGCAGACATTTAAACATTTTAAGCTCTCTAAATGTATTATCTAATTTTTACAGCAGATGTGAGATAGGTACAGTTGCTATTCTTATTTGACAGATGGGAAGACAGACCTAGTGAGGATAAGTAACTCTTCAAAAGTCACTGTCAGGGTTGGGACCCACGCTTCTGATTGCAGACTGATGCCTTAGAGGGGCTGTAAAGGATCCCGGAGACGCCTAGACAGACCTTCATCCAGGTTGTGGTAGGGACCGAGTGCACAGCCAGGTTAGAGGCAGAATGGCCAAGGGTAAAATCAGTATCCAGCCAAGGCCGAAGCCAAACAGCATAGAAGGAACCTCTGAGATACAAGGAAGAGTTTGGAAATTTTCAAAACGTTGGTATTATAACTTAATTTTTCAAAAATATAGGAAGTAAATGTAAACTTTTAAAATTATAGTGTGTGTGTCGTTGCTGTTAGATGGCTTCTGTGGTATTCTGCGTGTTTGCGTTGCTCAGTGGATGCATACTTTTAAATGACATTGGTGGAGGAGCAATTTGGGAATACTTAATTTTTCTCCAATACTTTCTTTTCATCCTTCTTTATTATTTCTGGATTGAAGTTACTTAGCTTGGATGTCATACATGAATTTTGGAGTTTTTCCTTCATGTGAAATTTTGGGGTGGTGGAGTTGATTGTCTGCTTTTCATCCTAACAAGATAATAAAAAATTGAAACTGTAAGAAGACTAGAATTAAAATCTGTTATTTTAGCACAATTATTTAATTTTTGATGACCATTTATTGACTCCCAAAGATAAATTTTCCATGTTTTTGTTTTTTTTTTTTGAATTGGGGTCTTGCTCTCTGGCAGAGGCTGATAAACAGTGGCCTGATCACACAATTCACAGCGACCTTGATCTCCTGGGCTCAAGAGATCCTCCCCTGCTGCAAGCCTATAGCTGGGGCTATAGGCACGCCCCACCAATCCTGGCTGAAGATTTTTTTTTCAGAGATAGAGTTGCCCAGGCTGGTCTCAAATCCTGGCCTCAAGCAGTCCTCCCGCATTGGCCTCCCAACGTTCTGGGATTACAGGCATGAGCCACCACACCCGACTATAATGTTCCACTGAAAGTTATCTTTTAATATTCATGTTCACTGTCAGCCTATTCTTTGTTTATTGAATTAAATATTCTTAAACTTATTTTAATAGGTAAAATTGACAGCTTTCACCTTGATTAATTACTATGGCTTTTTGCTTTTGTAATACTCACTGGTAAAATTTACATTTTTAAGAACATAATCGGCTTTTCACTCTGTTCCATCTAGAATGCTTACAAATATTTGAAAGCGAATGTTTACCTACCGTAATAAATCTGAAGGACCTGGCTTGTGTATGATTGCCTTTAACCTTGATTAGATGCGGTGGTGACCTCTGTGATCCCATACTCATCAATTACAAGTTCAGGGCTGCCAGAAATGTTTTCGAAGTTAGCATTCGTTATTCAGTTTTTAAAAGCCAAAGCCGACTATCTGATGTTGGTCAAAAACTGATGCTGAAACTAAATTTGGTGCATCTAGATAGAGCATGAATCTCCACTAAAATGCAATCAAAAGAGATTTTTATGCCAGAAACAGTTAATGGTACGGTATCGTTCTAAATTTGTTTTTCTATTCTCTCATTGTTCTTTTCCCTTCTCCTTAAAAAGTGCCTCTTGGTTAAATAGTAACACTGCTGTACTGTACAGTCATTTCTTACATTTCCTCATGAGCACTTTGCTTTGGTTTGCACAACCTGACTATTTAAGTGTGGTCCTTGGTGGTAGGCAAAACATACAAGGTCATGCACGGAGGCTGGATATGAGTTATTTGCTATTTATCCAGTGGTCTGAACATCCCTTCACGTCTGACTGGTTGGGTTGTGTGCCCAAGCTGCTTCCAGGAAGACATGTGCTTTGCTAAGCAACTCACTTTGTATAGTAGCCAGTAGAGTGCCATGTTCAAATAGGTGCCTGATTTTTTTTTAAGATTTGATCGTATTTATTTATGTATTTATTTATATATTTTGAGATGGAGTCTCGCTTTGTCACCCAGGCTGGAGTGCAGTGGTGCGATCTCGACTCACTGCAACCTCTACCTCCTGGGCTCAACTGATTCTCCTGCGTCAGCCTCCTGAGTAGCTGGGATATAGGTGCCTGCCACCATGTCCAGCTAATTTTTGTATTTTTTGTAGAGACAGGGTTTTGCCATCTTGGCCAGGCTGGTCTCGAACTCCTGACCTCGAGTGATCCACCTGCCTTGGCCTCCCAAAGTGCTAGAATTACAGGCATGAGTCATTGTGCCCAGCCATGATCATATGTTATTTAATATTCTTCAGGTATCTCCAGTGCTTCGTAGTCCGACCCACTTACACTCCTACCCATTGTCCTCACCTTCACAGGGATTGATTGACTTTTTTTTTTTTCCGTGTTTGTCTTTACTCCATGTGTGTTGCTGTAAAGGAATACCTGAGGCTTGGTAATTTATAAAGAAGATAATTTGGCTTACAGTTACGCAGGCTATACCAAAAGCATGGCACCAGCATCTTCTGGTGAGGGCCTCAGGCTGCTTCACTCACGGTGAAAGGGGAAGGGGAACCTGCATGTGCAGATTACTTTGCTAGAGGAAGCAAGAGAGGGGGAAGGTGCCAGGCTCTTTTTTAACAACTAGCTCTTGGGGAATCTCTTGCAGGAACTCGGAGTGAGTGAGCACTCACTCATTACCACCAGGAAAGATCGCACCAAGCCATTGGTGAGGAATCCGCCCCCATAACCCAAACACTTCTCATTAGGCTCCACTTCCAACACTGGGGATTAAATGTCATCATGAAGTTTGGTCAGATATCCAAACTATAGCAGTGTTGTTGAGGGAAACAGTCATTTGTCTGTGGCTACACAGTGAGTTAACAGAGGGACCAGGATTGGAGAGCAAGTCTTTTAACCCTTGGTAGCTTGTTCTAGCTGTTTGGGCTGAAACGTTTGCCATTGGAGAAAGTAGTTTGCATTATTTTGACAGAGCTTCCTGGTAGAGCCTTGTTTTAGTTCTGGAACAGGTTTACTCATTCCAAATATACATTTGCTTTTTATAAAATACCGACATAGGACTTTTAAATAATAAAGTCTTTCTCCAGATTACTGTCCTTTTTTGTTGCATTGAATGGGATAGGAAAAGAACTTTGTTTTTCTGTGGAGCTTTTTTTATTTCTTTCATTATTATTCCTATCCTTTAAAAAAATGTATGAAAGTGTCCCTTGTTGGAAAGTTACTGTTGACCTGTTGACTAATGAATGTGCAAATACCAGGTGGAAAAGGGTACCAAGCTCTAGAGCCGCACATGTTTTGTTGTTGAGTGAAATGGGCATGAAAAATGGCTGTGTCATGGGTTTTGGGCCACTTAAGTCCCCATAAGAGCTGTGGGTTTTCTCCTGAAAAATAACAACAAACATGAACCCAGAGCTTTGCATGCAACTACATATTTACATAGTCAGTTACATACAGGGATACTAAGATGACCTGAAGCTAATCCACACACAGGGGAGGTCCTACCATGGGTATAATATAGCAGTGAGAATATAAACCATCTTGTTTAGAAATCTGATTTTTTTTTTCCTGTTAGGAACTCAAGTACTAAGTAATTTTTCATCCCATTCCATGAACAAGAAGCAGCTTCCTTAAGTACCAAAACAAGGGTTGTGGATGTGATGCAAAGTGGTGTATTTTACTAGAATTTCTAACACTGTTGTTACAGTGTAAAAGGTTAAGTCATTTTTTTTCCTACTAGTTACTCAGTAATTTTTATTATTAGGTGTTGGTTTTCACTTTAAAAACTACCAAGTTTCTCATATCCCCAGGTATTTTCTTTGTGCTGAGGTGTTTAGAAACCCATCTTTTTTTCAGCCAGTTAGATTGAAAGTTGAGTTTATCTGAAGGGAAGGATGTCACCTAAAACAAATATAAATGACTACTCCTCTCTCTGTTAAACACACACACTTTAAAATATAAATCTGAAATGCAGGATTCTGGAGAGTAGGTCTATTAGAAACGTGACAGTGAGAAACAGAGGGATAGCTGTAGATTCTAAGTGAATCTGAGTTCAGTTCTGTGACTGCCTGTCAATTCCCTTTTATTGGTTTTGAGACAAGGTCTTGTTCTGTCCCCCAAGCTGGAGTGTAGTGGTATGATCATGGCTCACCGCAGCCTTGACCTCCTGGGCTCAATCAGTCTCTCCACTTCAGCCTTCCAGGTAGCAGGGACCACAGGCATGCACCACCATGACAGCCTTGTTGTTGTGTGTTCATGTGGTTATTTCTTTGTATGTGAATGTTTCTGGTGTCTGTATTAATTGCCTCTTCTTATAAGGACACAAGTCATATTGGATTAGGGCCCACCCTAATGGTCTCATTTTAAGTACTATTTAAAGGCCCAATCTCCAAATGCAGTCGCATTCTGCAGTAGTAGGGTTAAGGCTTTAACATAGGACTTCGTAGGGGGACACAATTCAGCCCATGAAGCTAGGTAATGCAAAATTTCCTTTCCTGAGAATTGGAGCATTTATGCTGAACTTGGGAAAGAAGCAACATCTCTTCATGCTGTAGTCCCAGCTACTCAGGAGGCTGAGGTGGGACGGGAGCTTAAAACCAGAAGTTCAAGGCTATGGTGAGCTCTGATTGTGCCCCTGCATTCCAGCCTGAGTGACAGAATAAAACTCTGTCTCTTAAAAAAAAAAAAAAAGAAAACTAGAAGCATCAAAATCTGTGGTTCTTAATATTGTTTCTGCCTTTACAGATACTGGGCTAACTTAAAGCTGTGGTTCAAGCAGAAGATCAGCAAAGAGGAGTTTGACCTTGAAGCTCATAGACTTCTCACACAGGATAATGGTAAACTAATTATCTGTGGAGTTATTTTACTATTCTCTAGTTTTCCTAGATTAGTAGTAAAGTCATTTCCCTTTTTAAAATGTAAAGTTTTGGTTTTGTGGTGTGTAAGGTTAGCTTAATAATGTGGATATTTAAAATTAAGTGTAAAGAATGGCAGAGTAGGGGCTATCCAAAATCCTGACAAGTTAGACCAAAGTTGTGGTTTCCTTATGTTGCAAATATTTTTAATTTGATTGTCACTGTCTTGCTTTTTTCAGTCCATTCTCACAATGATTTCCTCCTGGCCATTCTCACGCGTTGTCAGATTTTGGTTTCTACACCAGGTAAGGGAGTGGAAATACTTCCAGTGTGTGTCAGTCAGCAAAGCACTAGACTTTAGCTTTCTCTGATAGACACAGCCAGTGTTTGTAAAGCAGACGTTTTAAACTGCTCAGAAGAAAAATTTTTATTATGTAGATACAAATTCTTTTACAGAATCTTTTTTTTTTTTTAAAGCAAAAATGATTTTTAAGAAAAAGGTATGATTTCTCATTTTCTATTCTTGGCATACATTTTAATTCTTTCCAGTGGAACCAAAACCTCCTGAACCCCTTTCAGTGTCATCCAGAGCTTGAATTTCTATTTCTGGAGAAAAAACATGTTCACAAATGAGCTGTGCAATTTGATCACCATTTTTGACATCAAACTTTTTGTTGCCAAAATTGAATAGTACAACATCAACATTTCCTCTATAATATTATGATGCCAGCTCCTACATCAATAAAGTGTTTTTCAGCCAAGCCAGATGTAGGGCTACTCTTGTCTAACACCCCGAAGGAAGGGCTATCTGAATGTCCGTTTTCACAGGCGATTTCTCCCTAGGTGGTATTGTGTAATCGTAGGCATGTCGAAGTCCCAGCCCAGGTGGACCCTGGGTCCACGCGTGTTGTGCTGGGAGAGCCGTGCCGCCCTCCCCCCACGGGCCGGTTTGCTCAATGGTGGAAATGGTGGGGTCCTTCAGAATAGGGCACGGAATAGCCAGAAGGCGAGCAAGGAGGTAGCCCAGGAATAAGAGGGCACAGGGCAAGCACCGCAGCAGGGACTGCCCAAATCTACGGAGCCTTCGTAAAGCAGGCTATGGTCTCTGTACTTACATTGCCTTTTGATATTGACTCCCGACTCAGCTACGTTTTAGATTACTTAAGTAAATGAGAAAGAGGGTGGGAAGTCACGATGAAGAAGGTAAGGAGGATGAAGAGAGGGCAGCTGGTGTTAGGTGTCCAGTACCTAAGGGATATCTAACTTGAAAGATGTCTGTAGCAGGGTGGTGGGGGAACTGCAGCATATGTCGGGACCTGGACTTCCACTATGTTCTTAAGTAAGATAGCACCTGGAAGGTCAAGCTTCAGCACCTGTGTTTGGCAGATTATTGGTAGAGAACAAGAGGTAGGGGACAGTATCATGTTGAGGGGTCGGTGGAAACTAAACCTGTCACTTTAACCTAAAGAGAAGATTAAGCTATAAGTCACCTCTTTCAACTATCTTGTTTTAATCAGTCAAAAACAAGTAATTAGTTACATTGAAAACTTTCTTCATGATAAAAGTCATCCTGTTCAGTAGTTTTTGTGTTTTTAAATTGCAATTTATGTCTATTTATAAGAGTATAAAAGTTACCATTAGAATTGTGCTTTCCAACCCATGTTGTAGATTAAACTGAAATTTTTTAGGGCTTAGGGTGATTCTGATGATCATATATCAAAAGCTCATGTTTTATCTATAAATGGCTAGTTTTTTAAATCCTTTCTCTCTGTTTACCTGTACTGTATAATAAAGAACTCACAGCTTGGGCATGGTGGCTCATGCCTATAATCCCAGCACTTTGGGAGGCTGAGGCGGGTGGATCACTTGAGGTCAGGAGTTCGAGACCAGCCTGGCCATCATGGTGAAACCCCAATTCTACTAATAATAATAAAAAAAAATTAGCTGGGTGTAGTGGCACACACCTGTAGTCCCAGCTACTTGGGAGGCTGAGGCAAGAGAATCGCTTGAACCTGGGAGGTAGAGGTTGCAGTGACCTGAGATTGTGCCACTGCTCTTCAGCCTGGGTGACAGAGTGAAACTGTGTCTCAAAAAAAAAAAAAAAAGAATAGAATTTCACATAAAATCTCCTAATACCTCATTCGTTGATCCTCAGAGAAGTCGTTGTTAACGTGTAGTAAACTGTGAGCACTTGCTTGTGGGGTTATGTTAGAAAGCAGTGAATGCTTCCCTACCCTCACCACACTCATCACCGCACGTTCTTACACCGTGTCAGATTTTTGATGTGCTATTTTATTTATATACAAGTGGACTTTAGCCATTCCTCTTTTATGTCCAAAGTTAAATCAAAATCTACCTTGTTGTGTAAAATTTAATTTGATCAGGAAAGCCAATATTGTGAGGATTACATCTTACTTTTTAGGGAAATATATTGTAAATTGCCACATACGCAAAAGATAAATGGAGTGATCAGAAATAAAATCCCTGGTTGATAAGAGTCAAGAGACTTAGGTTCAGGGGGTAGGTTTTGCCACCAGCTTACATATTACTGTTACTTGGGTGTTCTTAGTTTTCACATTTATAAAATAAGTACAGCAATTTCCACCCCATAGGATTATGAAAAAACAGATGAAAGTATAAAAAAGTGATTTTAAAAATAAAAAATGCCAGCTGGGTGGCTTAAGCCTCTAATCCCAGCACTTGGGAAGCTGAGGTGGATGGATCACTTGAGGTCAGGAGTTCAAGACCAGCCTGGCCAACATGGTGAAACCTGTCTCTACTAAAAATACAAAAATTAGCCAGGCACAGTGGTGGGTACCTGTAATCTCAGCTACTAGGGAGGCTGAGGCAGGAGAATTGCTTGAACCTGGAGGCAGAGGTTTCAGTGAGCCAAGATCGTGCCACTGCCCTCCAACCTGGGTGACAGACTAAGACCCTGTCGCAAATAAAATAAAATTAAATTTAAAAAATAAATAAAAATGTCAAACAAATGTTGAAGTGGTATTAGTAAGTATAGGTGGCTGATTTTAATTAGATAAAAACCTTTGATATTCTGAATGCTTATTAATAGTTATTTTAAAATAAATGAAGAAGCATTTGGATTTTCAGAATTATTCTTCCATATAAAATTCTTCCAATAAAATTCCCCAAATTTATTTTCTCAAAATGAAATTAATATTTGTTAGTAACAAAGAGGGAGATTTGTATTCAAAGTAAAATATAGTTCTTTGTACCTCACAATTTTGGATGGGTCGTTTTCTAGTTTTCTAAGTTAGGCAGGAAAGATGATATTAATAATAATGTTTGTTGAGTAGCTACAGCATACTAGACACTTTATATGCATTATCTTTCATCCTCACAACAATTAATTCTGCAGGGTAGGTGTTAGCCTGTTTTTATAGATAAGGAAACAAACTTCAGAGAAGAGAAAACAAAATAAAAACTTGCCTTAGGCCTTATCCAGCTAGTAAGTGGACGAGTTGGATCAAAACTGAAATCTAAGTGCTACTAAAAAGCTTTCCCTCTTGTCAGGGTTAGGCCTTACCATGCTTTGCATGGCCACACAGCAGCAGCTGGTTAGCTCTAGTTTGCAGCCCTGCTCCTTTGCATCATCATCTTCATGTTCAGCCTACTTTCCTGTCATCACCTAGCATCCAGTTTCATTTATCAGGAAGAGATTTCTTGGGAAAAATCATCTAAGATTGGGTGACCTTATCAAGTGAGATCTGTGCATGCCAAAGATAAGAGGAACTTCCCAAACAGTTCTTTTTAAACTGAGGCATCTGGAATATTTTTTTTCAAAGCTTGAAACGTTTCTTTTAAAAAATATCAAAATTGCAGGAACATTTTGCTATGATTATGGGTGACTTTTTTCTTTCTTAAAATTTTTTTTGGGTTTTCTTTTTAAGTGTACTATAGTGAGGTTGTATTACTTTTTTTTTTTTTTTTTACATTAAACAATATATGTTCATCGTTAAAAAAATGTCAGTAGCACAGATGATTTCATGATAAAAGTTTTTTCCCACCCCTAGACCTATTCCCAAAGGCAACTACTTTTTGTTCTTCTGGTAGGACCTCTATGACCTTCATAGTTGCTTAAATCTGTTTCTGGGTTTACTGATTTTAACATCTCTGTCTTACTGCTGTGTTCTTTGAAATTTCCTCAACTCTTTTGGCCTTTCTGTTGAATGCATTATTTAATTCAGCAATTTTAATAGCATCTTATTTCATGGATAAACATGTTCTCAAACTTTTCTGTGGATACCAGTTAGAAATTTATCAGCATTTCCTGTCTAGGACCTCTGTTATTATTATTATTTTTACCTTGCTCTTGTCGTGTTTAAGTATATTGTCAAATATCTGGTGATTCATTGTTGTCCATTTCATGTTTAAGAATGAAGGATAAAACTGCCTAGAGACTTTGCTTTAGAGTGAGCTGACAAGAAGCCCGTTGTTAAACTGGGGGTCTCCCAAATTTCCATATGCAGAGAGCTTTGCTGTAAGGTACCAATGTCCATACTAACTGCCTTAGTAAATCCCAGAAATTGTGTTCAGTTTAACTAGAGAAGAGTCCTTATTCCCTCCCCACCTTCCTACTAACCCCCCTGCCCCAGCTATGATAAATGCCCTGCGCTGTGTCATTCTGTGCGTGGGAATGAGCCTTCATGGGCCTGTGAACTGCAGTTGCGCAGAAGGACCTGCTGCGCTTGGTTTGCTCTGTACCATCATTATCTTGAAATTCTTAATTTTTGAATATGAGGCCCAGCACTTTGATTTTGTACTGAACCCACTTTTGGGGGTGAGTAAACAGGTTTGTGTGGATGATTTAAGGATACAGACTTTCCGTTCATTTTGTTTTTAGCCTTAAGGATCCCTCCTGGTTTCCACTCCACTCACATTCTCCCAGTCCAGTTTGTGGGTTTCTGCCAGGCAGGTCGACGTGCTTCTGCCTCATGTGCCTAGCCTAGGTTACAGCTTCCATGGGTCTGCTTTGTAAGTCTGCACTCTAGAAATTTGTTGACATCTCATCGTGTCTGCCACTCATTTTCCTTTTTTTTTTTTTTTGAGACACAATCTTGCTCTGTCTGCCAGGTTGGAGTGTAGTGGCATGATCTTGGCTCACTGCAACGTCCGTCTCCCGGGCTCAAGCAATTCTCCTGCGTCAGCCTCCCAAGTAGCTGAGATTACAGGCCTGTGCTACCATGCTCAGCTAATTTTTGTATCTTTAGTAGAGACGGGGTTTTACCATGTTGGCCAGGCTGGTCTCGAAATTCTGACCTAAGGTAATCCACCACCTTGGCCTCCCAAAGTGTTGGGATTACAGGTGTGAGCCACCATGCCCAGCCTCATTTTCCTTTTTAATCTCTGTTGTGGAAGTGTGCCATTTACCTTCCTTACTTTCATATTTCGTGGTCTTGGAAGAGAGAGGAGATAAATACAGGTGCTCAGTTCATCATCTTAGACCAGCAAATTTTGTCCTGCATCTGTAATAATACTACTGCTGATTAACGAAACACCCAATAAACATTAATTATAAATACAAAAATATTTATCTTCCTAAAAAATTTTAGTTGCAGCTGGGAAAAAAATGTGATTTGAAAAGATTGATAATTTTATTTAGCGAAGTAGAAAGAGAAGATTTGGATTTAAGCATTCATTATTTATTTGCATTTTTGAGCATTCCATGCTTCTTACCACAAATGAAAACAAACTTAGTAGTTATCAGTTGTCGTTATTTTTACTTATGGTTATATTTTTCTGTCTCCTAGAGGGTGCTGGATCTTTGCCCTGGACAGGGGGTTCTGCAGCAAAACCTGGAAAACCCAAGGGAAAGAAAAAGCTTTCTTCTCTTCGTCAGAAATTTGATGTAGGTTGTTCTTCAGTAGATCTTGATAATGACTGATTGAAGTTCTGGTGTGATGGGACTAGCTTTAGTTTTTAAACGAATATCAAAATACTGGTAGTGGAGTTAAAAAAAAGGGAGTATGATTTGAGAAGAAAAGGGTTTCAAGGATTGTGAGTTCTAGGTGTCTGAATTTTTATAGTTATTACTTAAATATTAATGTTACCATTAGTACCTAATGATTTTTCAGTTATTCAAAACAATACCTTTGTTCTCTCTCCTCTTAAGTATTTTTCTTGAACAAATAATGTTTCTTGGATGAAGACATCTGTTCCAAGGGTTTAGGCAGCTTGGAGGCCTTTGGTGGGATCTTGGATGCTCAGCTGGGCCCTGAGCCTTTTGGGGACTAGTAGAGATGCCATGAAGGCATTTGGCTCTAACATTTGTAAGCATTTTAAAGCAGATTGCTTTTTCAAGCATATATTTGGGGAAAAAAAGCTTCCCAAAAGTAATCATTTTATAGGTTTATGGGGTATTCATAGCTTTATTGATTAACATCAATAAACATTTATTTTCACCTTGACTCTATGCTTTATATCAGTAAGACTATCCAATCTGGAGGGCATCAGGATCTCTAGAGAGACATGTCTGGTTTAAAAAGACATGTTCAATACAAAATAGTTGTATACTTGGAAAATGGAAAAATAACCATGTTGTTTTCATAATAGTTTCAAACAGGGACAAATCATCTTCACTATAAAATCTTTTATGTTGGCCTTAAGCAAAAGCTACCAGTGATGATGGAGAATATGAATGGGCTATCAGAATCTGCCAGGGGAGGGCTGAGATTTTTATGAATGAAAATGACTGTATCTTAGGTGCTGTGTTGAGAATTCTAAGTAGAAAATAATAGCAATTAAATAGTTACACTACATAGCATTGTCTTGGAATATTTGTTATTTGATATGCCATATTGGTTAGCCTGCCATATTGGTTAGGCTTTTTAAGGCTTAATTGAATCATTCATTATATGTTTATACTTTTAGAAGCTACTTACAGTTAAATTTAAAATGCTCTGACTTGTTTGAATATAGTTCCATACTTCTCCCTCAGTTATTTTTAGCACAGTGCCATACATTCTGTGATCACCAGGGTATTAACTGAATAGAATAAACTACTATGCAAACTACCATTATTCCCCTTAATTCATGTCTTCATTGTTACCTTGTATTGGATGTGAATCTGTGATTATTTGTGCATGAATTACTTTTTTATTTCCTTAACCCCTGTGGTACAGTTTTGGTGGCATTAATTTGTAGGAGCTCAACTTCAATACAGGAGTTACTTTGTGTCTTGTTTGCCACTGTAATGAATAATTTTAAAAAGTTTTTTTTACTCATAGCATAGATTCCAGCCTCAAAATCCTCTCTCAGGAGCCCAGCAATTTGTGGCAAAGGATCCCCCAAGATGATGATGACTTGAAACTTTGTTCCCACACAATGATGCTTCCCACTCGAGGCCAGCTTGAAGGGAGAATGATAGTGACTGCTTATGAGCACGGGCTGGACAACGTCACCGAGGAGGCTGTTTCAGCTGTTGTCTATGCTGTGGAGGTTGGTTTGCTGTTGGGAGAAATAATTTTACAGGTTGAATGTGATAGGCTTGTGTGTTGTTTAAAGTCAGTATTGCAAGAAAAGAACCCAAATGTCACTCTGATTTCACAGAATTGTCATTGTTGAAGTTGTTTGCCTTTTTTTTTTGAGACAGTGTCACTTCATCTCCTAGGCTGGAGTGCAGTGGCACCATCATGGCTCACTGCAAGCTGGAAATCCTGGGCTCAAGCGATCCTCCTGCCTCAGCCTCTCAAGAGCCAGGACTGTAGACATGTGCCACCATACCTGGCTAATTTTTTTAGAATTTTTTTTGTAATAATAGGGGTCTCTCTACGTTGCCTACGCTGGTCTCGAATTCGTGGGCTCAAGTGATCTCCTGCCTTGGCCTCCTAAAGTGCTGGGATTTACACGTATGAGCCACAGCACCTGGCTGAAAGTTGTTTTCTTTTAGGAGGAGACACTCATTACAATCCAAATAATTGTCTTCAGTTAATAGACTAAGCTTTTCAGAAAGGCTATTTATGGCATAACTCTTCTGCTTGGTCTGATGTTTTGTCAACAGGGGAACAGTTTTTAAGGAAAGAAATGAAATTGAGCATCCTAAAGATTAAAGTCACTTATTTTTGCTGTGGTACAGCACTGAAGAGCATTAGTCTTGGCATCTGAACAGCAGAATTCTTGTCACTGCCCATGATTTAATTCGTCCATTCATTTTATTCATTTAGTTACTTGACAAAACTAATTTGACATTGAGGTCTATAGTGAATGGGTGCAGCCAGATAACATTGGATAATTCTTTTCAATTCTCTGAGCCCTATTTTCTTCATCTGTACCTCAAAAATAATAACAGTTGTCTCAGGAAGTTATAAACGTTAAGTGACTTCTATGTGCAAATCAATTATAAATAGTACAATAATGTCTTGATGTAAGTGGGTTTTCCTTGGTTTAATTGAAACACCCTGCCTTATCCTGGCTCTTCTACTAATAATGGTAGCCTGGGATGAGTTCTGTCACTCTCTTTTCACAAACTTCCTTAACCTTTTCCTATGTACTTGGCTGTCATAAAAGTGAAGACAAATCAAGTACCTAATCTATTTTGTGCTTATTTCCTGTATATCTATAGTTTATGTGGCTTTTGAGAGAGCCAAAAGTCATTTTTGTGTACTTTAAAGTCATCTGAAAATCATTTTTGAGAGAGAGGAGCTAATTTAGAGATGTAAAAACTTTTCAAATAAACTTCATGTGGAAGCCCATCTTAAAGAGAATTATTAATAAATGAAAATAAGCATGTCCCCTTCTTTCTCGTATCCTTCTACTCCTTTGCGGGCTCTTCATGTGAACATTCATTTGTTGTATACACATCTCCATCTAAATGCCAATAAACATTTTTTGGTCAGTGGAATTTTATGATTTGCTTTTAAAGAGGAGATCATGCTATTTTTCTTTTCTTATTTTCACAGAATCACCTTAAAGATATACTGACGTCAGTTGTGTCAAGAAGGAAAGCTTATCGGTTACGAGATGGCCATTTTAAATATGCCTTTGGCAGTAATGTGACCCCACAGCCATACCTGAAGAATAGTGTAGTAGCTTACAACAACTTAATAGAAAGGTAAATGAAGTTTCTTGTAAATTTTTTTTTTGAGACGGAGTTTCACTCTTGTTGCCCAGACAGGAGTGCTACGGTGCAGTCTCAGCTCGTTGCAGTCTCGGCTCACTGCAACCTCTGCCTCCCGGGTTCAAGTGATTCTCCTGCCTCAGCCTCCTGAGTAGCTGGGGTAACAGGCATGTGCCACCACGCCCAGCTAATTTTTGTATTTTTAGTAGAGACGGGGTTTCTCCACGTTGGTCGGGCTGGTCTCGAACTCCCCACCTCAGGTGATCCGCCCACTTCAGCCTTGCTAGTTGGTTATACTCCTCTTACGAAACAGACCACCATTAAATAATTGATTATGTTTCCATGTGTTTAAAGTGCCTTTAATAGGAGACAATTTTATTTTTTTAAGTCCTATACTTGCCTGAGATCCAGTGAATTATTTTGGTACTTTCTTTTTAATCAGAAGTGAAGTTCCAGGGTTTGGCTGCATATGGGTTTAGTGTGCTTGTCCCCCACCTCGACTCTTAGGTGGAATGGAGTCGTGCATAGGCAGTGCATCCTGAGGGCTCCTGAGGGGCATCACCTGCTTGATGGGGAAGTGAGCCTACTTTCAATTAGAAGCAGGGCCTGTGATTGTTGGGTCACAGCTGGGTTTCTTGGTGGTGGGAGGAGGAGGAGTGGTAGATATTTCTCCAGGCCCTCATTTTGCTCTTGTAGCTCAAGATCGTGGCGTGTGCCTGGTGTCATCACATTGCTTTTTTGGCCTCCTGCTGTGCAGACGTGCTCTCAGCTCATCTCTGGGATTCCTGTGTCCTCTTCCCATTGAGGGCTTCAGGACGTCTGTATGTCCTGAGTCACCCCTTTATGAGACAGCCTAGATTACCTTCATCCCTGTGTTGTCTTTCTTACCCTTCCATCTCCCTCTGTCCTCCACTTCCCCCAAAGGGAATTTAGTCCGAATTTTAAGCCTTTGGAAAAGCAAAAATCCAGTAATAAAATTTTCCTTATGGTTACTGAAGTGACTTGAATTTCCTGTGAATGCTGGACTTTGCATATCTGGTTAGTTAGGAAGAAGAGAGGTAAAGAGGTAACTGGGACTTGCACGTTAGAGAAAAAAGTATGAGAGGGAAGGCTGGCAGGGTGATTGGTGGAGAAGTAACAGGAAGGGAAGGCAAGAGGTGTAGGTGGAAAAGCTGAGAGTTGGATGGAGCAGAGTGTTGATACCACATGTGGGAGTTTGTACCATTGTCCATTGCATGGCTCTGAAGATCTTTACAGGGGTCATGGGCCTATTTTAACCCATCTTAAAATTGGGCTCACTGTTTAGATTGCCATATGTGGTGATTTATTGTCTAAGTCTCATTTAGGCATATCAGTTTGGGATCATTCTTCTCTAGAAAAAAACAAACCCCCAAAAGTGGCTCCTTGTAGTGGGTGATGTTGGGAGCAGCGTCTGGCCCTGGCAGGACTCCCAAGCCCTCTCTGCCCTGCTGGCCAGTCTCTGAGTGCCTTTGACTGTCTGTTGGGCACTTGTTACCCTAACAGGGCTGCTTTTGTCTGATGCTTCAGTCCCACGCTAACGATCCACTGTGCTTTCCTCTGAGTTACTGCTTTACTCTTTTGTTTTGCCTCATGCTATGTCCCCAGCATTGTGTAGTTTATCTCCTACTGGGTTATGAGGTAAAAACCATGTCTGACTTCTCAGTTTGTATCCGGCTGTATTTTAGGAAATCGGCAGCTTCTGGATTAATTTTCCCCATTCTCCATTTTTGCCTATTGCTTCTGTGCTGTGTCTTCTTTTCTTCTCATTTATTTTAGAACCAGTGTCTCCAGTACCATTCACCTCCCTCTTTAAGTTATTTGTTTTCAATGTTATATTCCTGTAGTTAAGGTCTATTAGTTGTTTCAACTGGAAGCCCTTTAAGGGAAACAACTTTTGTTCAGTATCCTGAGCTAAGTAAATATTTTAACATTGTGGAAGAAGGAGGGTAAATATAGTTGCATTATATTTTATTTCCAACCTTTAAAAATTAAAATTACAGACTATTCATGTCTGCAGGAGTAGACATTGAATGGATTTCTAATTCAATTAAAGGTATTTTTAATGATTCTAGCAGGCCAGTCCTGTCCTTGTTGTTCAGTTGTCTCCATGCTGGGAATATTTCTGAAATTTTTATTTTCAGCCCTCCAGCTTTTGCTGCTCCCTGTGCTGGTCAGAATCCAGCCTCTCACCCGCCCCAGATGATGCCGAGCAGCAGGCTGCACTCCTGCTGGCGTGCTCCGGAGACACTCTGCCTGCATCTTTGCCTCCGGTGAACATGTATGACCTTTTTGAAGCTTTGCAGGTAAGTCTTGGCTCCTTAAAGTTTACCTAGATTTATGGATAGGTTAAGAGATTCTTCAAGTCTACAAAGGTATTGACTGTTTTTTTCTACTTCTTGGCTTTGTGTTTTTCAGTTTTGTCTGATATGAAAGCCATTATTAATACTAGCCTCATTTTTCAAATCCTGAGCCCATCTTCTTTCTCCTCACTAAAGAAAAAAAAAAATTCCTTATTTTCCTATTCCTATTTCAAAACATTTTTATTTCCTTATCTTATTGTTATCCAATTGGTGATTCATTTTAGTGTCTGACTGACAGTTTGTAAGTTGTGTGTATTGTTGATGTAAAGCCTTTTATATGTTGGAAAAATAAGTCTACTGAAGAATAATTGGAGACGCGTTAATTTTTAAATCCCAGGTACACAGGGAAGTCATCCCTACACATACTGTCTATGCCCTTAACATTGAAAGGATCATCACGAAACTCTGGCATCCAAATCATGAAGAGCTGCAGCAAGACAAGGTTCACCGCCAGCGCTTGGCAGCAAAGGAGGGGCTTTTGCTGTGCTAAATTAGGATCTGAGGGTGTGGGATCCTCACCAAATTCATTGATTACTGAAAATTGAATGTTTTTTGGGTCCACATTTCAAGGCTGAAGTGTATAGTGTATATATAACCTTTCCTATGGAAATGTGACATTGAGTACATTTGTGTTGCTGTTGTGAAGCCATTAATATAACTCTTTGGTAATGACCCATATCTCTATATTTATGTGTTCCCAGCTGTGGGAGCAGGCACTAATGAAATCCTGTGCCTGGAATGGAGATGCTTAGGTACCTGAGGCTTAGTGTCCTGTGGTCTGCATGTAAGATAGATGACATCCTAGAACAAAGAAGCTGTTATAACATAGTCCTCCTGATCAGCAGGACATCTGTGTGTTCAGTGACATCATACATTCTGTATCTAGAAGCCTAAAATTTCTGCCTTTCTCCTAAAGAATGTGCTCTTGCATTTTGGCTGAAATAACCTCCACAGTGTTAAAAATCAGATACCTCCTTTAGTGACCAGTTTAATTTTTAATAGCTATAGGTAACCCCTGAAAAATTTATCACTGTAACTCCACAGGAAATATGACTTGGAAATGCTGTGTGTACTAAATCATATAAAGTGTCTTTGCATTTAAAACCAGAATCAAAACAAAACTCTTGGAATGTAAGTAATTAACTCTATGTCTTCCCATGACTCAAGTTTTGTTAGAGTTAGTATGTCCAAAGACTTTGATTGGCAGTTTCTTGGGTTAATTATTCCTATAGAATGTATTTTAAGAAATCTATACAAATTGGATATATGCTTGGTAATTGCCCTGTTTCTAGGAGGTATCTAATTCTACCCTTTCAAGTGATAAAGTGAAAATAATTTACATTTGACAGTGTTACTGGTAACAAACCTAGGTTTTTTAAAAGAGACATGTTGCTTTTTACTTAAGGGATAGCATTGACAAATTAAGAATGTATAGATAGGTTTGTGTAGGTCTAAATAATAGCTATATAGATAAGTATATATGGTTCACGTATCTGGATCTGTGTGTTTGATTTTGTACTTTAAATGTGACAAATAAACCTTTTGGGAGAAAACTTTGTTGTTTATTAAACATTATAAGGAATATTGCCTTTTACAGAAATAGGAAAATTGCTTGCTTTATGAGGGCTTGGCAGAGACTTCTCAAAATAAGGTACTAGATGAGAAAGATTAAAAAGCAGATTCCAATTAAGGTATGCCATTTTTTTTCTTTTTGAGATAGGGTCTCACTTTGTCTCGCTGACTGGAGTGCAGTGGTATGGTAACAGCTCACTGCAGCCTCGACCTCCGGGCTCAGGTGATTCTCCCATCTCAGTCTCCTAAGTAGCTGGGACTACAGACTTGCAGCACCATGCACTGCTAATTAAAAATTTTTTTTTTTTTGTAAAGACAGAGTTTTACCATGTTGCCCTGGCTGGTCCTGAATTCCTGAGTTCAAGCAGTCTGCCCACCTTGGCCTCCCAAAGTGTTAGGATTAAAGGCTTGAACTACTGCACCTGGTCAGGTATGTAATTTCTTTAGTTATGTATAGATTAAGACTTAAAAAGAGAACCAACAGCTTAGTTTCAGTTCTTGGCACAAGCCTTTAGTTTTAGGTGAGATACTGAAGAATTTTTAGGGTTTGGAAGAATTTGAACTAATACTCGAATATAGTAGTTTTGGTTTGGACTACTCATGTATCTGGGCCTTAATGCTGCCTAGGGAGTATGTGTGAAATGTCATAGTCCCATAGATGGAGGGGCAGCCAGGAGCTTTGTCTATGTTCTGCTACCCATTGCAGTGTCAGGTTCCATAGGCTATATGGCTGTATGTACAGCACAGAGGAAACTGCAAACAGGAAAACTTCTCACTACTCTCTAGGACCTGGCCTGAAGTCATCTACCCACCAGGTGGGACCACAGAATGCTGGAGGGTCTCCCCTTGCCTCGTGTATTTCAGGTCTACACTCTAGTTTTCTGCTCTCCATGCCAGTTTTCCTAGGAAATCATTTTCTAAAGAGGGGGAGATGGAGTAAAGTGCAGGGTAGGAAGGTAGAAACAGTAATACTTTGCATTTTCACAAGAGCCCCTGAAACATCTGAACTTTGTCCCCAAAGGCTGGTTTCGTCTGTAACAGCACTGCCAGCTGTGGGGACTCTGAGTGCAATCTCTTCTCTAATTAGGTTAAGAAACGAATGCTTATTATCAAGCCTCATGTAGAAAAGTAATTATTTTAATGAGGGGGAAAAAGCTGTTAGAAACCATATAATTTCAGACTTAGAATAAAACTTATTTTTTCCCGCAGGAATTTAGGTAATTATCTTTTGGCTGTAGGTGTATCACTGTGCAAAACCAGGCATGGTAAGCCTGGCCGTACTTCTCCAGGCAGGTGGGAGGACTCAGCACATTCTTTTGTTGTTCTGAATTTATAAAAAAAAAGCTTTTAGGTTCAGGAGTACAAGTGTGCAGGTTTGTTATGTAGCGTGTTCTTATCACCTTTATCACCCACTCCTCTGATCAACCAAGCACAAAGTTACTCAGACACTTTTCCTTGCCATTGCCTGAAGTGATGCCCACAGGTAAATGCCTGTGTCCTACTATGCCTTTGACTCATTCCAAAATGCCTGTGGGAGGAAGAGTAAGAGTAAGGAAGCTTAGTTGAGGGGTCAGACTTGGAGTGGCTCAGCATTTAATTCTAATGGGTTAAAAAGGACAAATAACACGGCCAGATTATTCCTGGAGAATCAACTACTACTTTATGGGCACTGTACATTGTTAGGACTAATGTTACTAAGTGTATAATTAAGACTTATGGGTTCATAATTTCATTTAAAATTCAGATCCCTTTATGGAATTTCTTTCATGTGATTTTGGTAACATGCCATTGCTGAGAGCATACAAAACATGGCTGAGGACAGAAAGTATTTATGCCAAACTTCCCCCACTGCACACACGTTCTTCCCGTGTCTTCACAGATACCAGTATTACACTGCATCTCATCAACGCTTTTTGATTCAAAGGTGTAATATGTCGGTAGCAAACTGGTTGGAGAATAAGGTGCAGCCAATAGCCTGAATGTAGCTTTTCACAATGCTAATAGGTAAAGAAAACCACCATAGCCTATTGTCTTTATTATCAAAGTTTATTGTTGGGGTCAGTTCCTACCTACTAGGGAGTACAACTGTGTCTCATTATGTGCTATAGTAATTCTAGGGTAACAGCCATTCTGCAAAATAGTTGTACTGGGGCTCTGTTAGGCATAGATCATCATTAAGTCAGTGGAAGAATGAGCCCAGAAAAACCCTGACAGTAGAGCCATTACTCTAGGAAAATTCCAGTGCTATGCAACCTGTAAGGCATCATCGCTCAGGTGGTGATGAGACTCACGGAGGTGTTGGAGTGAAACAGGAGTTGAACCCATTTTCTGCTCTTCTTGGCAGGATAACTATGGCTCCAAGGCAGGAACCCAAAATTAGGTCTTGTAAAATCTTTCAAGTTCCCAAAGCAAGAGAAATAAGACATAAAGAAGAAAGAGCCAGTAATTAGGACAGTAGATGAAAAATTAGGTGGAACTGGAGGGAATGGAAACTTCTGGAATGCAAAGTAGCTGGGTTTAGATGCCATTTGAGATGACCAAGAATACAGTACAGATAAAAGCAAATGGGGAAACAATTAAAATATTGACAGTTATTCAGATACTAGAGATTAAGTAAAATTTCCCCCTTAGGGGAAAACTGGTTTAAAAGGATCAGAAAAGTGAATCACTAACAGGAAAATGAGTACCTGAGTAGAAATAGGTGTTTCAAGATGCCAAGAACAGTTTAATATACAGGTGAGCTGAGTCTACAGGAAGGAAAAGTGGTTATGGCAGCCTGTTTCCAGATTTGACATTGGAATGACATTTCTAGCAATGGCTTTGTCTATGAGGTCCTGGCATATTTTTTGTAGCACAGATCGCTTTTAAAGGAATGTTTTCGTAACATTCAAACTTATGTGGGAATGCAAATTACTATAGTGTAAAAATTCAATGACCTCCCACCTATTACCGGAGGGCAGGAGATTAGGAAGTCTTGAAAGAGCTGTGGTTAAAGGCCTAAGCCCTCCCATTGCCCCTGTGATAAAAATATTAAAGAAATTAACAAAACAAGCAACAGATGAGTCAATGGGCCTTGTACCATGTAGACAGCAGATAATTTATAGCGACTTCTTCTGCAGGCAGCCTGAGAAACAGAAGAGCTTGCATACGAAATCTTGCCCTATCATTAAATATAATAATGAAAAAAACAGGGCCATTAAATGAGACCCTAAAAAAGTCTAGCTGCCAATCAGGTTGGGATGATAAATAAAACAGCATAGTTTAGTTTAACCTATATTTTCCACACTAACCCAGTTTGTCTATAGAAAAGCCATTTGCTGGCACCAGGCCAGTATGTCTTAATTTTGTTGTTACCCTAAGTATCTCATTTTTCCATAAGAGGAAATGTGTAAGTAGCAGGTGTACATAAGTGACACATTTCTACAAAGCTTTTTGGAAGTGCTACTTTTGGAAGCATTTTCAAAGGCAGAATAAAACTTTACTTGAGGTTTTCTCCATAGAAGGACACCAGAGTTGTGCCCATATGATGAGTCCCATGTTGCTATTGAACAAATTGTCTCTTCTCCAGGAAATACCTTTGTTTGTTCATATTTACACGTTTCTTTTGATGGACAGATGGGAGTAATCTCCAAAACAAGAAATGGGGCAGAAGCAGTTTTGTTTTTGATCATGTCTCTGATGAAATGATAGGTCCTAGACTTTTCTGATACCTTATATGGTGTCGGGGGGAGGGGCTGGGCTGTGTCCTGGGATGGATGTATAGGCTGCTGCCTGGACCTGGGCTGTTCAGAGCCCTGTGACCTTTTCCTGATGTTCCCTGCGCATCCAGTACATCCACACTTTCAGGAATAATCTTCATGAGGATTTTTCTCTCCAGCTGTTTCAATCAGAGTTCCATTTGCTGGAAAACAGAGAGAACCTAAATGAATTAACTCTTGGCTTTTTGGAATAACTTTTAACAAACATAATAAATCCATCAGTCAGATTTCCAAATTGATGACAAGAGGCAGTTGTATGCCCACTTGGTCTCCCAAATCTCTTGTTCACTGTGAATCTGTCTATTCCCATCACTTCCTCAGGAGCTGCACAGAGAATTGTGGCCGTCTAGAAGAGCAAAAGCTCATGACCAACATTAAATGCTAACATTCATAGATGTAGCTTAGCATAGCTTTTTCTCCTTTCCTTTTCTGGCAGTTTTTAGTCATGTTCCTGAGGTAGTAAGGAGCTTAGGAAATTAAAAGTGCACAAAAATGTTATCTAGCAAAAAGAGGGCAAAGTAAAAGGTAAATGAGGAAAAGATGGAAACTCAATGTAATGGTCAGCAGAAAAGGGAGGCTGGATTCATGGGGTTTCTCAAAGCAGGGGGAACACAAGTGGTAAAAACCAATTTTGGTGATTTTGAATGTAATAGTAAGAACTTCTCCTTGCTCCATTTAATTCCAGGGATCTCAGAATTACAGTGGGATTCAGCAATATGAGTACATTTTGATTTGGGGGCAAGGAAGGAGAGTAAGTCACTCTTTGAAACAGATGGCCTTATATAGCTGAAGTAGGTAAAAGAAGGTTCCCATTAACATTTCCTTTGTAGAAAAAAGCAAGGAAGATGAAAGTACCTAATTATACTTTAAAAGAAAGAAACAGAATGTGTGAAGATGATTGATGGTTTCAGGTCCTCTGTAAAAGAGGTGGCTTCTTCCTTCATATAAAACACTGTGTCTGGAGGATCACATTAATTTATAATTAGGGAGATAAGAATGAGAAGGTAAATGAACTGTTTGTTCTTTGTGGGTGTCTATCCCTGCTGCACATGCTCATCTTCTTCCTCTCTGGAGTTGTGGGTGGGTGGGGTCATTTCACTAGTGTTGTCTCGGTTAGGCCTCCATTCCTGTTTTCCTTTGCAAGCTGCTCTTCTTCTGTACTCAACCTGGAAAATTCCAGGCCTATTGTCCTCAGCCCTCAAACTTTATTCACTAGAGTCTGTTTTATTTTTGTTGTTGTTGTTTTAAAGATTCAATTTAAAAATATCTTCAGACATCTGTACTACAGGAAATTATTGTAATAGCCCACGTGAAGGTCATGAGACTAAGACGATGTTTTCAAACCCCTGAAGTCCCCAGCGAAAAGCAAGCAGAGCTATTATTCTTATTTCCTAGTGGCATACTGTAGCCTGCTCCAGGACTGAGACCCGAGGCCCAGAGGACACTGTACTGAAGGTACACTTGGTGCTCTCCCTATGTCATGGTCCTACAGGCCAGTGAAAGTGAGTACAACTGTCCCAACATGTCACTTACACATACTGGCCATAAATGTTCAGCATAATTTATAAGGGAAAGAAAAATGTTGGCTTTTCAGACAAAATTTTGTGTGAACTGAACAATGTCAGACTATGCTTCTTTGGGCCCAAATAATTTCTTTCAACTTTACAGCTCTCAGATGTTCTGACATCTCATTCTTTGTTAATTTCACCTATTATACAAGTGTTTGTGGGTCCAGGCCACAGAGCAAAATAGACACAAAGTAAATCAAAACAGAAGTTTCATATAAAGGAGAAAATGCTAATGCTCTGTTACCTATACCAGCAGTCCCCAACTTTTTTGGTACCAGGGACTGGTTTTGTGGAAGACAATTTTTCCATAGACCCAGGGTGTTGGGGGGTAGGAGGATGGTTTTGGGATGAAACTGTTCCACCTCAGATCATTAGGCATTAGATTCTCATAAGGAGCGTGCAACCTAGATCCCTCACATGTGCAGCTCACAACAGGGTTTGTGCTCCTATGAGAATCTAATGCTGCTGCTGATCTGACAGGAGGCGGAGCTCAGATGGTAATGCTAGTGCACTCACCTCTTGCTACGCAGCCCAGTTCCTGACAGGCCATGGACCAGTATGGTCCGTGGCCTGGGGTTTGGGGACCCCTGTACTGCACTGTAGGTTCTAAGGGAACTTAAACACAGAAAAATACTGGAAAGAGAGAAGGTATCTGTAGAACACAGACATGTCAATCAGCAAAGGCACTGAGTATCTACTCCTGAGTAGTTACCTGTCCCTTTCCCTTCAGTTGCCCTCAGCCATGCTTTCAGTGTCACATTCTTTTGGTGGTTCTCCTCCTCCTGGCAACTCACTCTCAATTTCCCATAGGACATCGTCTTCCTCCTCCAAGTTGCTAGAGATATGGCACTTCTTGAACCCTTGGACAATGGACTCACTTGAGATGCTATTCCACGCGACCATGACCCACTCCAGAAAGAGGCCCAGGGGGTGGCTTCTTAGCATTCCCGGTTGGGCTCAGCGCCAGGTTCCCAGCCAGAAGCCAGTTGGAGTACTGGGCCCGTACGCTGTCATTCAGTGGCTTGTAGACCACGACGTCCAGCACCTGAAGCTGTGAGGTCAGACCCCCTGGGATGATCACCATGTCAGTGTTCATGCTTTCCATGGAGTTCTTCACAGAATCTGTGGCATGGCCCCGGAAGCCATTCAAGATGAGCATCCCTCGCTGCTTGGGCACCGCTCCTGTCCTCCGTCTCCACACCACTTCCAACCAGTCCTGCATCAAGTCTTCAGTCATCCACCCATACCGGTGGCAGCGGATTTCCATCCCACTGGGAAACTTCCCTGGGGGGGATATACGTTCCCCTCAAAATGATGTACGGAGGTAACTTCCTCCCATCAGCCAAGACACCAAGCATTGCTGTGATTTTCAGTTTTTCCCTGCCTGGTGTCTTGACCAAGACAGGCTTTTCGCCCCTGGTTATCAACAGTTACCCGTGACGGCACCTCTAAACAAATGGGCGTCTCATCTGCATTCCCCATCTGAGCTACCTCATAGTCATGTGCCCTGCGCAGAGCCAGGACACTGCGCTGGTAAGTGACGAGTTTCTCAGTCAGGTCTTCTGGCAGGTGCTGGGGCACAGGCACTTTATGCCTCAGAGACAGGTCATACCTTCTCATCATTCTTCGACACCAACCCAAGCTTGCCTTGAACCCTTTCTCTGGAATGTTCATTTCCTGGGCGATTTCGAGAGCTTTCAGCTGCATCGCCTCCCGGGTGATGGGGTCCCCCTTTGGCCTGCATGTATCTGACATATTCGGCCACACGCTGGTCCACCAGAGCAAACCTCCCATTCTTCGGGCCTCGGAATGCCCGCCGCATGGCGTGGGCATTTTGAAGCTGTGGCTTCACTTTGCGCCAGTCTCGAACATTTTTCTCTAATACTCCAAACTGCTTGGCAGCCTGGCAGTTGTTGGTGCTCTCAGCGTATTCCACCACCATCAGCTTGAACCCCGCGTCGTAACTGCGGCGCATGCCCCGGCCGAACTGAAACTTCCCAGCTATGTCGTCAGCCGAGAGGTCATACCCTGGGAAGCCCATGGCCATGTAGAAGGGGTACCCCTCACTCCACTCGGGCAGCTCTGTGATATCCCGAGGCAGATGGAGGCCAAAGCTGTCGAAGTGCTGAGGCTGAGGAAAGTGAGAGGTAGCATTCACTGGGCTTGGCCAGTCTGGAGGCTTGATGTCAGATTCTTCATTTTCTGGGAGACAAACAGGGAAGGGCAAAAATAATGCCAATAAGTAAAATGGCTTATACCCTGATTTTTGGGGGTTGAAATGTCAAGAATACCTTAATCGAGGTTCACCAGAAGTAGTAACTTCAATAACAGATAACATTGCCTAAGTCCTTATCCTTATGCCAATTTATATGGACTACCCACATCTAGTTCTCTCAGTAACTGTAAGTTACTGTTCCTTCTTTGCAGATGAGGAAGGTTACATAATACAGCAAGGTAGCCAAGCCAGAAAGTGGCAGAGCTGGGAATTGAACATAGGCACCAAGCTTGGACCAAATAATTTGGGGGCCATGTTTGCGTCAAAATACTTTTTATGTGAATGAGAAGCCAAATGTAAACCATACTACCATATAATATTACAGAGATACTTTATGGCCTGAATCATATCCCTTTTGAACCAAGAAAACCTATAGCAAAAACCATACTTAGCAAAGTAAGGCTTATGGGCAGAAAATTAGTTCCTGCATATTAATGGTAGAACTGGGTTTCACTTTATATTTAGAAGGTGGTCACAGAGACCAGGCGCAGTGGCTCATGCCCGTAATCCCAGCACTTTGGGATACCAAGGTGGCTGGACCACAAGGTTAAGAGATTGAGACCATCCTAGCCAACACAGTAGCCCATCTCTACTAAAAATATAAAAATTATCCAGGCTTAATGTGCGCGCCTGTAGTCTCAGCTACTTGGGAAGCTGAGGCAGGAGAGTCACTTGACCCCAGGAAGTGGAGGTTGCAGTGAGCTGAGATTGCACCACTGCACTCCAGCCTGGCGACAGAGCAAGACTCTGTCTCAAAAAAAAAAGAAAGTGGTCACAGAAATTGAATATGATTTGGGGAAATTACCCTATCTCACCCAAACTAACTAAAATGCCATCAGGTGTAGGATGCATCATTCTGTATCATTAAGAAAGAAAACACTACTAATTAAGCTATGACATGTCATTGATTTTAAGAGGCATTCTCAATTTCAGAGACAGTAAAGCAATGGGGGAAAAACATGTCTTAGAGTTAGTGAAATATGGCATCTTAAACTCTTACTTCCGGAGAAAAGACAAAACTATTCCAGCCATCTGGAAGCAATGCTATATTCATTCAACTGCAGCCACACTAACCATTTTTCTTGATAAAGGACTAGGTACTTCTTAAGATACATTTGCTCAAATGTATTGCTATTGCTTTTCTGTCCAACATGAAATGGACAGGAAGCCGGGGTAACTCAGGAAGCATGCTTCCTCTCACTATTCTTAGTTTGCAGAGGTGCATGGTATGCTACTGAGGTAGCCCTGTTCAGCCAGAAGGTGCACTGGACCAAACGCCGCACAAGCTCATTTCACTTCACCCACATAGAAGGTCATACATTGAGTCTTGTTACTCAGAGCTGACAGAGGAAGAATGGAAGTTTTGAGGTAAAAGCAGTTGCCTAAGGTCACACATGTAGCACTTCAAGAGAGAGACTTTAAAACTCCAAAGCCCATAATCCTTCTATCTCACTCTTAAATACCCCATGGAATGGCCACTGAAAATCCCACTTCACAATGTTCCCAGCTGGATGCACGCTGAATGGTTTTACTTGAAGTACCTGCAGAGGTGCCTCCTTGGAGTTGCCACTCGTCAGAATTCTGAGACTCCTCCTCCCCTTCCAACCGGGTGATCATGTCTGGCTTAGGGAATGGGAATTCTGTTGATAGGAAACAAAATAGGTAACAGCTGCGTGTTACTGTCCTGAAGCACTACCAGAAATATACTTAAGAACCACTCTCCCCTTCTTTGTGAAAACAAGGGGAAAAGGCTCAGGGATACTTAAAGAAAAAAGATAATGGAAAATAGATCTGTCCAAGGAAATGGATGGATCTCTCCTAATGAGGGATGGTACTGGCACCAACAATAAAAGAACTGCATTTAGAAGGGAAGAGGGAATGTAGCTGCTGATCCAATGATTTGCTACCTGTATGAGCAAACTGGGAAATCTCTTCAAATGGGTACATTCTGCTGATAAAATGGATGATATCAATTTGGGGCGGGGCTGGGGAGAGGAGTCTTTGGGAGGGTATGTCCCCAAGCTTCTGAGGCTGACAGGATAACAAGGCCTGCCTTCCCTCCTAAGGAACAGTGAGGCACAGGCCCAGATCCATGGGGACATTTCTAAGGTTATATGGTTTTTTCCCTTAAAATGCGAATGCCTGGTTGAATGAGGGCAGTTCTGAGGCAGCACGGGTTGCTGAGTAGGGACAACACAGTATTTATATATACTGCCCAAATCAAAAATTGGAAATTAAATGGGGACAGACATTGAGGGGGCAGAGCGTAAGTTCAGAGAGAGAGGGATGTTGGATATACCAGAGAAGAGAGTCATGTAAACAGTTCTCTGGGCTCAGAGCTTCCAGGAGACAAAGAAAAGCAAAGCTTTACCCAGGGACAGGACGGTTTCATAATTCATCCTCATGACTTCCCGGTACAGGGCCTTTTGTTGCTCCGTCAAAACTTCCCACTCCTCATCGGAGAAATATATGGCCACCTCATCAAACAGGGCTGGTACCTGGAAGAGTGAATAGCCCTTTCTCAATGACGAACAGCCACATGCACACAGACAGACTTTCAGACCAGAGAGGACCTTACAGACAGCCCGGCACAGCCCATCTTCTTACAGGTCAGGTAAGGGACCCTGACCCAGGGAAAAACAGACTGTCCGCATTCATACAGCTGCTGGAGGCCAATGAGGGCAAGAGCACAGTCCTTCTGTGCCCACCATAGCAGCTGCCACCCTCAGTTCAGATAAGGTAAGCAGCACCTTGAGAAGAAAACTAACTTTCTACCATGATCACCGGCTGGGGGACACTGGGACATGGTACTGTCATGCACTGCGGTGAAAGCTGCTCATGGCTCACCTCTGACCCACCCACACCCAGATAAAGTGTCTCACCAACACACTCACCCCCAGTTCCCTCCCCACCCCAGAAAAGGACCCTCGGCCCGGGGCGGGGTGAGTTGGGTTTGTAAATCTGAATAGGATCACTGCCCTCCACGGGATCTTTGTGGTTTTCCAGGGCACTGCATTTCCAAGGGTACTAACCAAAGTGTTAGACTTGGAACCCAAAGCTGCCCAGGGAGGAGCCCTACTTGGCCTTTCCGATCCACAAGAGCATGAAGAGGAAGAAAGAAGGGCTAATTAGAGCTTAATGTATGTAATAAGATGCCAGAGCGAACTCATTCGCTTTGATCCTAGACCAGGTAGGCAGAAGCCCAAGGTCTGTGTCCCCCCCCCACTGTTCCTTTGTTTCCCGGCCCCAGCACAAGGGGGCTCCTCACTAGCCCGGGGAAGCCAAGCCACCCAAACCAACGTCCCCTTTTTGTTTTTCACTGTACTTTTTCTTTCAGTCATTAAAAACCCTACTCCAAAGCTCACCCTATTTAGTAATAAGGCGGCACTGGACAGCTTGTTTCAGGCTGGTTATTTTGTATTCTTGCCTTCGACGCCATTTCCCAAAGCTGTATCTTGGGTCTGAGTGATTATGATGTTGTTTTTCCTCAGTGTAGAAAATTAGTGTCCATACACTATACAGACTGCAGCCACTTCAGGGGTCAGGCCATCAGTCACACGCACTGGCCTTTCCTCCCTGACCCATGGAAGCCCCCTGTTCTCTCCCTACTTCCACAGCACCTCACACGTAGGAAGCACATACTAGGAAAGGCCCTGTAACTGCTTCATTTATTCATTTATTCCCCACAACAGGCCTGTGGAGAAGCAGATACCTCTATTTTTTTTTTTTCCTCTGAGACAGAGTCTTGCTCTGTTGCCAAGGCTGGAGTGCAGTGGCACGATCTTGGCTCACTGCAACCTCTGCCTCCCGGGTTCAAGCAATTCTCCTGCCTCAGCCTCCCCAATAGCTGGGATTACTGGTGCACACCACCACACCTGGCTCATTTTTGTATTTTTAGTAGAGATGGGGTTTTACCATGTTGGCCAGGCTGGTCTTGAATTCCCGACCTCAGGTGATCCACCCACCTTGGCTTCCCAAAGTGTTGGGATTACAGGTGTGAGCCACTGTGCCCTATTTAATCAAATAGATTAAAATGATTCTATTAAATCAAATAGAATATGGGCTCAGAGAGGTCTCATTTCCAGTCTAACATCATAAGCAATAAATGGCAGGGTTGCGTTTTGGACCCAGCACTGCCTAACCCCAAGGCTCCAGCAATACCGAGCACAGCTGCCTCCTGATGACTAACTCTCAACTCTCCGTAGCTGTGTGCTCCGCTTGTACTCAGCTGTGTACCGTTCCCTGAACAACCATTCCCTGATGCACCCATACCTTGGTCCATAATCTCCCCCACCCTTGGAGGACCTCCCCTTTCTTGGTCTGGCTGACACCCACTCATCTTCCAGGACTCAGCCCAAACGCCCGCTCCCCCAGGAAGCCTGCTCTGTACCGTGCTGTAAACATACCCACATGTCCCTGTGATGCCCTGGGTTCCACACTCCAGGGCACTTGTCACACTGTAGAAATCTTGTGGTGGACTTGTCTGCTCCCTCCACTAGAATCTGAGCTCACTGAAGGCAGGACCTGTGCTTACTCCTTTTTGCTTCCCTAAGCCTAGGACACTTCCTGTAGCTAGTAGTCACTGAAAAACGTGTTTTTGAATATACAATCTAGGCAAATCTCTGGATTTCCCTTCTCTTGTTCCACTTGGAACTATTTCAAAGAATCATTAAATTTTATCTGTCATAAAACCAAGCCTACTCTTTGTAGTAAGAATGGACAAAAATCCCTAAGTGTGAAATACGAGGAGGTAAAACGGATTTGTCTCCAGGCTTTCCTCAGACTTCCTCACCCTGGAAAGCCAGTCAGCCCAGGAATTTTCCACCCCACTCCTTTCCCACTTCCCAGGCTTTTAAAGAACTCTCCCTTTGGCATTTTTTTCTCCCTGGGAAGTTCCAGATCCAGGCCATACCTATTTATAGTCCCCTTCCCTTTGCTGATAAAATGGGAACAGGACTGGCTATGCCTATCATTTCAGAGGGGCTATCAATACTCTTAGCGGGGGTGACACATTCTAGGCCTGATAAAAACATCAGGTACCAGGAGCCCTAAAGCTGTAAGAAGGCTAGGGGGGCTGGTGCAGGATTCATTTCCTCCTATTGATGACTGAGCCATGTAGGATCTTCAAACAAGCCCACATTATGCTCCAGAGGCACAGAGCAGTGGTTTAGAAATTCTCCTCACAGCAAGCCTCTGTGAGAATGGAGCGATCCTTCAGCCAGGCCCTGCCGCGCAGGCCTCCCCTCGCTCCACAGAGGCCTTTTATCTGGCCCAACACAACAGAAGGTAAACAGGGCCGGCCCTGAGCAAAACTGAGAAGTCAGGCAGTCTGCGTACCACCTCCAGACACCCCTTCTTGGCCTTGCAGGTAGGGGCCCTCAATTCCGCCCTCTTCCCTTTCCTCAGAAGATCAAGGACTCACTGTTAAGTGTTTCCTCCAGCTTGTGTGCGCTGCCTTGCTCTGCTCAGGAAGCTGGCATTCCCACGCTATCTCCAAGGGTAAATGTTGTAAAGTGCTTACACATTGCACAGCCTCACTAAAGCCTTGCAGCCACCCAGCAAAGACGTGGGGACCTCAGGGGAGTGAGTCTGTACTGACCCACTGATGGCGTGCCTGCTATGTGCCAAGCACTGTATAGGACACTCAATTATATATTCTCTCACTGAATCCTCTAAACTAGGGACATGGGGATCACTACCTTACTTTTATGGGTAAGGAAACAGAGTGGTTAAGTAACTTGTCCAAGGTCACAGAGATAGAAATAGATGCCAAAACTAGGCTTTCTTGGCAGGCCACTCAGGCCTTAGCATAGTGGCTGTAGAGAGCCTGAGGCCTCCCTTAGAAAGATGGGCTAAGGCCTTATTCCACAGAGCTAAGGAGAAAGCTCTAACTCGATGGCATAGCACTCCATGTCCTCCTGGCTGGCTCTGGCCTCTGACCTGGCCTCCTTCTATGCCTGATCCCCTTCCACTCTCTGCCATGAGGTTCGGGTTCCAGCTGCAGGGGAGCTGCTCCTAACTGCACACAAGCGCCTCTCCCCCGTGCTCCTGCCTGTGCTGTCCTCTTGCCTGAAGCGCAACCCCCTCCCTTCCCTCGGCTCATTCCATCATGACTAAGACTCAGTTCAAAGTACATTTTTCCTTTTTTCTACTTGAAATTGTATTTCTGTTTCAATCCTATAAAATTTTATCCTACTGTATTATAGTTCTTATACTTGAAAAGGTTTCACTGATCACCCTAACATAATTCTCTTTAACCAAAATACATATTTTAAAAATAGATTCTTTTCTTCTAATTTAATGCTCTAGAGCAGAGTTTCTCAATCTCAGCACAACTGACATTTTGGGTCAGTTAATTCTTTGTTGTGTGTATGTGTGTGGGTGGGTGGGGCATCCTGTGCACCGTAGATGTCTAGCAGCACCCCTGGCTTCTACCCACTAGATGCCAGGAGGACCTCCCAGTCCCCAATGCCCCCGACTCAGTCAGACAACCAAAAGTGTTTCTAGATATTGCCAAATATCCAGGGGGTGGGGGAAGGAGGTAGTGTTTCCAGACGTTGCCAAATGTCCAGGGGGTCGGGGCAAAATTGCTCATTGCTCAAGATTAGGCCTTGTCCAGGAAGCCCCAGAGTTCTCGGCCTGAATGACGCATCTCCCCACCGGCTCCTGGCGCATCCTTGCAGACCTCCACCACTGCACTCTGCACACTGTGTTTATTATTACTTATGTTTACTTCCCTGCCTTGCTCACAAGACTAGAAATTCCATCAGGAGAAAAACCTCTCTTTACACCCAACACTGTGTTTGGTAACTGTGGATGGATGGCCAATTGCCTGGAGGCCACAAGTGCCCAATCCCCCAGCACCAGCCAGCTGCTGGCCTCCCTCCTCCAGCTCCTCTGTTACTTCCTTCTTTCCCCCACTCAAGCACGGTTGGTCTTCATCTTGCTCCTTCCTCACTATCCCAACACATTCACTTTTATTGCACCTGTTCTCCAAGGCTGTCCATTTAGATGTTCTGGGTTGGCCAATTTAGCCTCAAAGCCCTGAGTTTCGACTGCCTTGGGGTTTTGTTCCAGGCTAAATGGACCTGACACCTGCTTAAATCAGAATTGGGAAGAAGGATGTAGTGGGCAAAGAACACTGCTAAGACAAAGGCAGTCAGCGTCCAAAGCTAGACTGGCAAACCCAGAGCCTGTGGTTGTACTGTTTTTTTTTTTTTCAAATTAAGGTATAGCATACATATGGCAAAATGCATTATTTTAAAGGGTATAGCTCAGGAGACCTGTTTTGAAGAACAAATGTCAGTGTACATGTGTATCCTTAGGGTAAAGCAGATAATCTTTCTCCATCCCAGTTCTGTCACGTGGTAGCGAACAATTTAGAAGTGCCATGCTTCTATAGATAGAAACTCTTCATGGAAGCACAGGATACTATGTATACTGACAGTGTTTATACACAATAGAAAATAAGCAGAGAAAAGGAATGTCAATTTGTTGCTTATTTAAAATGCTTACTCTTCATGCCTAATTACCGAGAAGTCCAGTAACTACTGTGAATAACTATCTGTAATATAAATATCTACTGCATTTGCATGTGTATAAACTGACCTCTGTCACAGTATTCTGTGTGTGTATCCTAAATCTCTGTATTCCCTGCTGCCCGCCATTTCAGTCCAGGCCAGCTGGATACGCAGCTCTCCTGTGTGAACTGTGATAAGAGGTGCTCACACAGAACCAACCAGCCTAACCTCTGATGTCAACTCAATGACTCAAGTCTTATTTAAAATGGTTCCCTTCAACCAGCGGTAAGTCAGCAAACATCTACTTGGTGCCTACAATGTGCCTGGCATCAAACACAGTGCAGGAGAAGTAGCTGAACGAGAGAGACAAGGTCTTGGCTTCTAGGACTTCCAATTGAATGATGACAAGCTACATGGCTGAGGGACTGCTTCCATAACCACCTCCTCCATTCTTTGCACTGCCTTTTAAAGCCACAGGGCTGATTTCTCAGGAATGCAAACACACCGGGCTGGGCTATTTTTACTTCCCTGGCTCTCAGGCCTGCTACTGCTGGCTGTGTGGACTCCACACCTTCTTACTTACCCATCCGCCCTCAGAGCAGATTCGGACTTTCTGCATGACAACCGGGCCGTCCTCCAGTTCCCGGCTCTGAATCTCTTCTTCCTCTTCTTCTTCTTTCAGGGTCAAATTGAGAGGGTAGGCTATGGACTCCATCTCTGCAAATAAGATTCAGGTTCAGAAAAACCAGGTGTCACTGTGACCTCCCCAAAGCCTATGATGGTGGAGGCTGAACCACATACTAACCTCTTTCGCCCCAAGCACTGTGACCGCTGGAGGGAGGTAAGGGAACAGAGTCGGCCAGGAAGCTACAGGGTGTCATGTTTAATTATGATAAGAGAGGCTATGGGTAGATAACGTCTCTGGCTGCCTTCAAATATTTAAAAAGCTATCTGGGGAAGAGAACCCAGACTGGTTTGTAGAGACTGGAGGGCAGAACTGAGGCCAGCCAGTGGGTAAATATTCCACGGCAAGGTTTTAAGCTGTGAGAAAGGCAGTGCTTTCATACAGCCAGTGCCGCCCAGGGGGAAAGGTGCTGATTTCCTATCAGTGAAGGTGTCTGAACACAGATTGGATTGGGTGCTAGAAGCCAGTTAAGCATGGGCGGAGTGGTTGGCTCAGTAGGCCTATCACCTGGATTTTCCAAATTCAAAGGTTCTGTCCACGAGCTGGTTCAGAAAATAGGGTCATTCTACCTTAAGGGACTTTGCAAACCCAGGAGTCAGTGAAACATAGTGAGAGCTATGCCTGGATACCCAAAGCGGTGCAGAAATCTGCTGGGGCCCACCCTAACAGGGAAATGACCCATTGCCTCTGGGATGCAAATTCTCCATTCGCTGACTCTTGGCCAGTACAAAGGGCCGCGCTCCTGCCCTCTACGAGCACAGGCAATTCTTAAGTGTGGAGTGCGGGTGCATCTTAAGGGCCGCATCTTCTGGGACTTCCAAAGAAAAGATCACTCTGGAGTTCAAAGTCGGTTCTTTCGATATTTCCAAAAAAGATGGGCGAACGCGGCATGGATGGGTCTAGGCTTCAGATGCCTGCAGCTGGGGCCCGAACTTGGCCGCGGCTTCCCCGCCGGCTCCCGGGCAGAGGTGGGAGGGGCCGCCGCCCGGCACGAAGGTGCCGCAACCAGGGCCGCCGCCCGCCCTGCCCAGCCTGCGCCACCGCCGCCGCGCCCCGGGGCGCGCTCGGATTTCTCCAGCCATCTTGCCCCATTTCCCTTTCTCCGCGGCTCCGCGGCGGCAGCGCTCCCGTCGCCCGCTCCGCCTCCCCGCCGGGCCCCCCCCCCCCCCCGGCCCCAGCGCACCTGCCGGGCGGCGAGAACCGGCGCCGCCTGCCTCCCCCGGCTGGCCGGCAACAAAGGCAGCGGCGGCGGCGCAGCCCCGGCGCCCCCGCCCCCGCCGCGGCCCAGGCGCCCGGGACCCAGGGGAGGGGGCCGCGCCGCCGCCGCCCCCCGCCCCCGCCCGCGCGCACTCACCGCCGGGCCCAGCGGCCGGGGCGCGGGGTGGGGACGCGAGGGCTCCGGCCCGGCTGTCACAGCGCCATCCTTTCCGCCTCTCCGACCTCCCGTGCGCGCGGCCCCTCGGGAGGGAGCGGGGGAGGACACGTGGTGGGAGGAGGGAGGGTCCGGCCCGGAGCTGAGGGTGTTGGGAGGCGAGGGGAGGAGCGCGACTGATGTCAGCAGGCCTCGGCGGCGCCGGGGGACGGCGCCCGCGCGAGCTCCGGGGCCCTCCTCTCGGCGCGGCTTCCGGCCGGTCCGCGCACTGCCTGGGCAGTCCCTGGCGGGCCTGGGCAGCCGTGCCCTCGGCCTTCTGCCCCGCCCGCTGGAGGCCCCTTCCAGTGCCGCGTGTGACCTCGGCGGGGACGAGGCAGGAAGAGCCCGGATTGATTTTAACCGAGCGTAGCGTGGGCGCACAGTTCCATGTGCTCCTTTGCAGTCACCAGCGGGTGCACTTGCTTGGATGAGCTCTCCAGGCGCTCTCGCCGCGCTTCAGGGAGTGAAAGACTAGACCGGCAAGGGAGTGCAGGGACAAGAGGAGGGGTCTTTGGGAAAGAATATTCGTATTCTGGCAGCAGGCTCCTGTCCAGAAATTCGTCATATAGATGGAGAAGGAACTTCCTGATTTTTGTAGCTGTTGTCTGTTAAATCCCAAGCATGTAATCCCTTCAACAAAGTAGATGTATAGAAGGACCTTTCTTCTCCAAACCGTTTAAAGGAGTTGTTTACTCTCAGCTTTGGGGACAATACAACAAAAGTGACCCGAGAAGCCCTGAAGACTTTTTCATTCCAGAAAAAGATTGTGGGTTTGGGTTTTCGTTGAGAACTTGTTAAAGAAAAAATTATTCTGACACTTGTTAAAACAGTAAGGAAGGCTTTATACAGGGTTATTGCTATCTATAGGTGTAAACATGGTCACACTAGGGAGAGAGATGAGGTCTAACCTGGAATACAGTAAGGACAGCTAGGGGTGTACAGCCAAGGAGCAGAACCTTCGAAGGGGTCAGTAGATGGAAAGTTACTGAGACGAGATGCAAGCTCCTAGGGGGATTCTTGCTGAACCCACTTAACAGGATTCTTGCTGAAGGCAGGCCAGGGCGATCAGATATCAAGGGTGAAGAAATAAGGAATTTGATCAGATACCAAGGGTGATCAGATATCAAGGGTAGTGATTTCTCTTTAACTTGACTTAGCAGGATTCTTGCTAAAATAGAGCTGGGCAGGCCAGAGGTGCGGAGGGTGGCAGGTGAGTGGTCAGGGGACCAGGGTGGAGGGCTGCTAAAGAAGAGGGCTCACACCTGATTAAACTTTTGTCAAGGAGAGAGTCAGACTCTTCAGATTGTCCCTGAGACCTGAGTATCTGTTGGAAAAGATCTGTCTTTCCAAGTTTTCGTCTATTTATATATGACTTTTATTTCTCTCTGTCATGGGAGAGGCCACTGTGCGCTGTACTCTTAATACATAAAATGTAGCACGACGTACACATCTCTGAAGTCCAATCACTGCTGACAACCCAAGACCATAGAAGATCTAATCAGTGGGTGGGAAAGATTGTTCAAATCCTGGGAGGGAAGCTAGAATTTATTTTTTTTGTTTTAATGAACAGTTATTTTTGTGTATAAAGTAAGTATTTGTAGAACAGGAGTGACATCTTAGCTTGAATTGATTGGCATTCCCCCTCTTAATTTTTCTGAGGAAATGGCAGGTTCAAATAGGAGGGCATCAGGAAGGGAGAGGGGGTACTAGGGGTGTTTGCTGGCTCCTCAGCATCTTAGAAAAGAAATACAGTTAGGAGATAGCCGAAAAACACCTACTATGTTAGAGTTTTAGTCTCTGAGAGCCCTAATGTTCTCATGGGCTTTGATTAGGTGTCCCTGGGAAGAAACTAACAGTGACCCACCTGAATTCTTGACTTCGAACCCACAGTCCCATGATCTCAATTACTGTCAGAGGATCCACCTTTCTATGGGTCTGTAATTGCTAATAAGACTCACTCCAGGAGCAAGGTGCTGGTGTGGCACAATACACTGCAGACTCATGTTTAAGTGGTTTTAAGTGGTTTTCTGAGTCATTGTGCTTCTCTCTGCTGGTGTTTCTTCTGCAAAAAGAGCATTGAAGCAGATATCGTCCTAATGTTCCCATTCTCCATAAGACTGCATCTGAGTCTGAATGGGGAGTGATTCAATCCAATCTTTGAGACAGTGCATTACTCTGGTAATTCCATAGGATGGATTTCTCTTAGTTGGTGGCTAATATCAACAGAACATCCATGTAATCAACATAGTAGTTCTTTAATGATGCTGTTGGTCTGACTTCATCCTTCCTCCTGTTGAATTATTACAGTACACAAACCATAGGGATGCCAAGGAGCCTCAAATTCCAAATTTTACAAAATACTCATTTCTAACTGTAGTGCCCCCTAGTGAATACACATTTCTGATTGCCTTCAGCAGAGGTTCCACAGACCGGTCAGCATAGCTATTGGCTTACATACCTCTATTCCTCAGGGACTGCTGTAGATTGAATTAACAGTCTTGGTACTTTGTGTCCCTGTGGTAGTGTTACATATCACACCTTTGCCAAGGTGTCATGTGCAGAATGTACTTCAGTGCCCCTTCACTTGGCCTGCTTTTATGGTGAGCTTCAGCCAATGGATTGTGGGAGGAAGTGACTGTGTGTGAGTCCTGAGCAGAGGTCTTAAGGACTCAAAAGTTTTTCCTTGCACCTCTGGGAGCTTTTGATCTCTGCTATGACAAAAGCATGCTTAAGTAGTCACTGCTTCTCCAACTTGGGCATCAGAATGAGGCATGTGTTACAGAGCGATCCTTGCTACTATGAAGACCAGTGACAATTAGAAAAGATCATTATTTGAAGCTACTGAGTACAGGGGTGCCTTGTTATATAGCAATTTTGAAGGTATAACTTACTGAGATGATGACGAGAGGCAATCTTGGCCTTAGGGCTCCCAACCTTGGCCCTCAAAGGGTTACTCTGAAGCAGGAGAAGGAGAATTGACCATTTTGTGGTAGATATCCTCAGGTATGTGGACAAAGAAATCCTAGTTGGTAAGGAAAGGAGGAGACAACCAAATGGGGAAGAAGCATCACTGCTGACTGTATCTTTCTCTTTCCTGGGATTCTGGCACTTCAGAGAAAGAGCAAGATATGAACCCTAGCCATAGAAATTACCCAGTAAGAAACCAAGCATGCTGGCTTTTATCTGTAATCTCAGCTACTCAGCAGGCTGTAGGAGGATTGCTTGAGCCCAGGAGTTCAAAACCAACCTGAGCAACATAGCGAGACCCCATCTTTTTAAAAAAATATTACCCAATAAAGCCAGAAGTTATTCCTGGGACTTCTTGATAAAATGGTAAGGAAAATTCTGCTCTGGGCAGTTCATTGAAAGGTCCTAGAGGTTCTTGGAGAGGAGGTGTGCTGTTAGAGCATCTCAGAGAGTTAAGGAACAGTCAGTGGTTTCTCTAGAAGAAGAGGAAAGGGAATTATAACACTTAGTTTCATACTATTATAGCTACTGTAACAAAGAGACCCCAAATGCATAAAGGCAGAACTTCTATTTCCATTGATGTAAATAGTCCAGAGTGGTTCTGTCCACAGGTAACTCCTGATGCCGTGATTTAGGATCTGTGTTCCTGCCGTATTTTGGCTTTGGTACCACCTGGGGCCTGTGGTTTTCTCTATCTGCCAGAGTGAAGGGGAGAGAAAATGAAGAAGGTACACCCTTGTCTTGCACCTACAGTGACATACATCTCTTTTATTCACATTCCATTGGTTGGGATCAGTTACATGGTCACACCTGTATGAGAAGAGGCTGGAAAATATGTGTGTATCTCTATATAGAAGCAGAGTAGAGGGAAGGAGGAGAGGAGGGAGGGGGAGAGAGAGAGAGAAGAGAATTGGCTTATGTGATTATGGAGGCTGAGTCCCACAGTGTGCTGTCTGCAATTTGGAGAGCCAGGAAAGCTGGTGATATAATTCAGCCTGAGTCTGAAGGCCTAAGAACCAGGACCTTCAATGTCTGAGGGCAAGAGAAAATGGACACTCAGCCCAGTAAAAACTTTTTGTTCTATTCAGGCCCTTAGTGGATTGTGTGATGCCTGCCTATGTGGTCAGGACGGATTCAAATACTAATTTCTTCCAGAAATACCCTCACGGGAACACCCAGAAATCATGTTTTACCAGCTATCTGAGCACCCCGTAGCCCAATAAAGTTGACATATAAAATTAGCCGTCACAGATATGATATTTCTAGGTGTAAACTTTTTGATATTTGGTTTGGTGTCAATCGCTAATTTTGGAAAATTCTCATCTATTATTATTTCAGATACTTTTTTCCGTTCCTCGTCTTCTCCTTCTGGTATTTCCCTTACATGTATATTATACCTTTTGTAATTTTCACACAGTTCTGGTATTCTTTTCTGTTATTTTTTTCTTTTCTTTTCAGTTAGGGAAGTTTCTTTTGACATATCTTCAAGCTCACTGATTCTTTCCTTGGCTGTGTCCAGTCCACTAATGAGCCCATTAAAGCATTCTTTATTTCTGTTATGGTATTTTTGATTTCTAGAATTTCCTCTTTCTTTCAGCTTTCATCTCTCCACTGACATTACTCATTTGTTCTTCCATATTGTTTACTTTTTCCATTAGAGCCCTAAGCATATTAATCAGTTATTTTAAATCTCAATTTTGATAATTCCCAACTATGCCATATCTGAGTCTGGTTCTAATGCTTTATCTTATCTTTTTTTTTTCTTCTTTTTGAGATGAAGTTTCACTCTTGTTGCCCAGGCTGGAGTGCAATGGTACGATCTCAGCTTACTGCAACCATTGCCGAGGAGCTGGGATTACAGGCATGCACCACCACGCCAGGCTAATTTTATATTTTTAGTAGAGACAGGGTTTCTCCATGTTGGTCAGGCTGGTCTCGAACTCCTGACCTCAGGTGATCCACCCACCTTGGCTTCCCAATGTGTTGAGATTACAGGTGTGAGCCACCACACCCGGCCGCTTTATCTTTTCAAACTGTGTGTGTGTGTGTGTTTTTTTTTTTTTACCTCCTTACCATGCCTTGTAATTCTTGTTGTTTAGAAACAACAATCTGGCTGGGAGTTAGGCTGGCTTTATTGTTTGCTGTGCTTGTAGTGCTGGAGTCTAAAATTCCCTCTCATGCCTATGTTTTTGTCTGCATTGTTGTCTTTGGATTTCTGTAGACACTTTCCTAAATACAGTCTGAGGCTTGCATTTCTTTTATCTGTAAGCCCCTGTTACTAGACAGGTGCCTGATTGATGTGGTGTTGGGATTTAGAGGGAGAAGAAGCATTCTTTAATCCCGACTGGGTCTCAGTCTCAGTGAGCCTGTGTCCCTGGACTGGGACCTTCACAAGTGCTTCTTGGCTTCTTCCCCTTCCCCCTTAAGTGAGACAGGAAGAGGGGGCTGGATTTGGTCATTTCCCTTCCCCAGGTCTGGTAGACTCTGGTAAAACCCATGTTGGTTAGGCTCTGATAAAATAGTTTCCCATGAGGGCAGGCTTTTGTTGAGGACAGAATGCTCTGGGATTGTTTCAAAAGGGTTACTTGTTCCTTTCCCCTTGCCAGAAGCATTAGGGGAACTTTCTCTGATTTTAACCCTGAGAACCTGATGGAGCTTCTGGAGGTAAAACTTCTGAACCTGTGAAGGCTCCACTATGACTGCCCCTCCCCTAGTGGGGAGAGGTTACCTTGCATGCGGGTCCACACTGAGCCTCTGACAAGTATTCCTTGTATTGTATTGGCTCCAGCAGTGGCTTCTGCACCGGTAAGTCATTATTCTCTGTATCCCCCTGTCTCTTCACTTGTTGAGTTGGCAACTTGCCCTGTGACCTCCATTCTGATGGATCTAAAAAAATTGTTAATTTTCCGTTTGTTCAGCATTTTTTCTTGTGAGGATGGGACTTACTACTTCTAAGCTCTTCATATGTTTGGACTGGAAACTGCTTTTTGTATTAGAAAAAAAATTCTTTTACTCATGGAAGAAAATAAAAATCACTTGAAATTCTCATCACACACATATAACTTACGGATATGGTTGTTTCTTAGGAAAAGCTGAGGGAATGACAACTTGTGGCTCAGTGAAGATAACTAAGAAAGGTGATAAATATATGAAATGTAATATTTATCCCTTAGGTGTCCAAATTTTCACGAAAGGAAGAATTTAGAGATTTTGGAGGAGTAAATGGGAGCTTACTTGTTTAGTCTTCTCTAAAGGTCATTACTCCCAGCCTAGCTTTCGCTAGGAGCTAGAAAGGAGACACTTCTCTAGTGAGAGAGTGAAATGCTGGTGTCTTATATTGTCCACTGGAAGATTCTAAGTGCTTTGGAATCACTTCAGCAGAGGAAGAGTTGATACCTAACTACAAAATTACAGAAATTAAGTGGCCTGGATAAAAAGGCATCTGTAGACAAAGCCAGACTTTTCTTTGTAAGTAATTTTAGATCAGTTTCAGCCATGTTTGGTGGAATCCCTAAAGTTCTAAACTTCAAACATGGTAAAATAATTTTGATCTGGAAAAATTTTAAGCATGTGTTAAGAGTTTGTTAGCAGTGCAAATATCCCAGTTACTGGCAATAAATCCATATGGGTCCACAGCAACCTCAATTCTTGACTCCTCAGAAGAAAGAATTTGACAGAGGGACATTGACAGAAAAAAAAGAGACCAAAGCAAATTTCAGAGTAGGAGTTGAAGTTAATAAAAAGCTTTAGCGCAGGAAAGAAAAGAAAGTATACTTGGAAGAGACCCAAGTGGGCATCTTGGAGGTCAAGTGCCCGGTTTAACCTTGAACCTAGGATTTTAAATACTGGCTTACTTCAGGCATCTTGCACCCCTTTCCCTTCATTCTTCTCTTAGGGTGAGCCGCCAGCATGTGTGGTGCTGCCCTGCTTGCACTTGGAAGGTAAGCATGCACGGTGTGCTTACTGGAGTTGTATGCATGCTCACCTGAGGCTTTCCTCTCTTTTCCGGTGGAATGCCCCTGGAAGGTCATACTCCACCATTTTGCCTCTTATGCACATGCTCAAGCCCACTTGCCCAGTTCCAGAGATCTTATTGGAAGCTGCTGATTACCAATTTCATGTATTTTATCTATTGGGAAACTGCCTCTCCCTGGTGCTGGCTGCGACCAATTATCATTTTAGAGAGGCAGTGTAACAACTGTTGGACTATCACCTGATGGTTGCCTGACATTCCTGATGCGTTGGGGGAGTTCTGTCCTGCCCTGCTCTTGCTTGACTAGCTACCTACTGTAACAAGTTGTCAAAGTTATAGAAGAGTACTGGTCCCATTAATATAATTTCTCATCTGCTGTGGTTTGGATGTGGCTTGTCCCTGCCAATGTGATTATTTTGAGAGGTGTTTGGGTCTGGAGGTATGTACCTTCATGAAATATTAATGATGTTCAAGGGAATGAGTTCTCACTCTGGCAGGAAGAGAGCAGATTTGGTCCTGTAAACCAAAAAGTATCTGAGACAGGTCAGATTAATTTAGTGGTTAGTTTTGCCAAGGTTAAGGACGATGGCCTGTGACACAGCCTCAGGAGGCCCTGAGAACATGTGCCCAATGTAGTCGGGTTACAGCTTGGTTTTATATATTTTAGGGAGACGGAAGCTATAGGCAAAGACATAAATCAATACATGGAAGGTATACGTTGGTTTAGGCCACAGAGGCAGGACTTCTCAAAGTGTAGGGGCTTCCAGGTCTTAGGTCGTGTATTTGTCTGTTTTCATGCTGCTGAAAAGAGACTGGGAAGAAAAAGAGGTTTAATTGGACTTACAGTTCCACATGACTAGGGAGGCCTCAGAATCATGGCGGGAGGCAAAAGGCACTTCTCACATGGTGGCGGCAAGAGAAAAGTTAGGAAGATGCAAAAGTGGAAACCCCTGATAAAACTGTGTCTCGTGAGACTTATTCACTACCGCAAGAACAGTATGGGGAAAACTACCCCTATGATTCAATTATCTCCTTTTTTCATCTGTTCTCCTGACTTTAAATACCCACATTTGAAATAAGACCCACATTGATTGATGTTCCAGCTTGGACCTCTCCTCTGAACTGCAGACTTGTATATCCAACTGCCTCCCTGAAATTTCTATTTGAATGTCTAATAGGTATGTCAAACTAAATCTGTCCAAACATGAAATCTGGACACGTCTCCCAAGTTATTCTCCTACAGTCTTCCCATCCTATTAAGTACAAGCTCCATGCTTTCAGTTGATCTGGCTGTTATTCTTGATTCCTGTCTTTTTCCTTTCAGCCATTAGGAAATCCTGTAGGCTCTGTCTTCAGAACATATGCAGAGTCTGTCCTCCTCTACCATCCCCATCTTTGAGTAAACTGCCATCATCTCTCACTAGGCCACTGACAATGACCTCATGGCTGGTCACCTCGCTTCTACCTTTGTCCCTACAGCCTGTTCTCAACACAGTAATTAGAATGTTTTAAAAAGGCAAGGTGTGTCCTCTGCTCAAATCCCTCTAATCAGGATAGTACAATTCACAGTTATTACTGTGTCTACTAAGGCCTTCCATCCCTTCATCCTCCGAGCCTCGGCACTTGCTGTTCCTTTCCCTTGGAACATCCTCACTTCACCGGCTCTCCATTCCAGTGTCCCCATCTAGATAAGGCCCTCCATGATTACTCTTTATAAAGTAGTTACTTCCCCATGCCCCACATTCTCTATCTCCTACATTCCACTTCATTTTCTCCATTGTACTTAACACCATCTGACACCTTTTATATCTACTTGTTTATTTATTATCTATTTCCTGACTGGAAATGTAAGCTCCATGGGTAGAGGGACTTGGTCTACTGTATTAATTGCTGCAACCCTGGCAGCCAGAGCAGTCCCTGGCAAATAGGATGCCCTCAAAAAATTAATGCTCAATGGATGAAGAAATCATGAGTAACTCTGCCTCCTGGTGTTTATACAAGAATGTAAATCTGCAAAATATATCTTCAGGAACAGGAGGATATGACCTTCAGAAAGTAGTTATTTGATGTAGACATATTAGATTATGGAGATTGTTTGTTCCAAAGATAATACATTTCATATTAGAATAGCTAATTATTTTTTTCTGGCAGTGGTTACAGAATCAGATGGTTTGTTTATTGCAGCCACTTCTGGTCTGTGATATACAATCAGGAATTTTATTATCCCATCATTCACTGATGCAGTGGTGAAAAACAGGGGAGGGAAATGAATGTCAAAGAATAATTTTTAAAAAATGAAAAATATACTTGGCTAGGTTCAGTGGCTCACGCCTGTAATCCCAGCACTTTGGGAGGCTGAGGGGGGTGGATCACTTGAGGCCAGGAGTTCAAGACCAGACTCACATTCCACTCACATTCCATTTTCCAGAGCAAGTCGCCTAGCCAAGCTTGCCACTGGACTGTGGAAGCATACTTCACCCATGAGGAGGCAAGGCAAGGGAAGGGCTCTATAACACTCTTACGAGGATGGGAGCAGAAAACAAGGAGCAATTATAGTCTGCCACATTCCTGGAGTTTTTTTTCACCATTGCTCTCCATCATTATCTCTTCCTATAATATTTATTGTCTGTACCACTCACCATTTTCTGTTTAGTTATATAAAGTTTTTACATTATTCTTTGGTTTAGGTATATTATATCTTCCTGGTAAGCTTGATAATGGGAACCAGGAATTATATTTCCCTTAAATCTTTTAGCACAGTGCTAAAAGCCTCTTAGTTGTTCAATATAATTAACTAAGGGATTGAGAGTATCTATATGATCAAATCATAGACCACATCAATCTTCATCTGTTAGCTTTATGATCCCTGAGGTATACTTAAGAGACATTTACCTGTTATTATTTTACATATATGAGAAACTACCTCTCTTATAGCTGGTTCAGAGAAGTGCAAGTTCTGAGAAGAAAAATGAAAGCTCAATTATTCATTCCACGCATTTGTTAAATGCCTGTATATATACTCCTCCTTCATAGAGCTTAGAGTTCAGCAGGTGCAAACCCTGGGGTGTTTTCTGATCATCACAGAGAATGGACTCTGATATGATTTCAATTTGAAAAAATGATGTGGTGAGAAGGACATGGTGGCATATGATCTTATTCCCTCATAACATTAGTATGGAAAGTTAGTTTATATTTAACCACTAGGTGGTAACATAATGGTGTAGTTAGACATAATGTACTCAGATTCTGTATTTGCCGAAAAATTCTAGTCAGTTATTACCAGCAGCTGTTAGGCAAAGGAGATAATGAGTCCATAAGGAGATTAAGCCAAATGTTTTTAGCCACCAGATGCTGTTAACTTTTTTTCCTTCTGTAAAGTGGATTAATGCAAGATTCTAGTTTGTTTATATAGTTGTTAGAACTCAGCTCTTTATTATGCCATCTTGTAAAGCAATCTGTGGCTGAACGCTAATCTCTGGCTAACTTCTGTTTTAGCTAAGATACTCAGGGTCAAGGGCACTCGAACTGCTTTGTGCACTACTGACAGCCAGTGCATGTGCTTCCATGGGAGATGAAGGCTCTCAGAGCGTCACAGAGAGTGCTGGAGCTCTCAGTTCTGTTCTGTTTGCCCTGATCTGGGATTGTGAAAGAAATAACATTGTAATTTCTAAGGCTCAACCTAATTTTACCTTTCATGCCTATCCAGGCCTTATGTAATACAGGCAGTTTTATAGTCAAAAGGACCTGGTTGACATTTTTGGCTGGATGATTAAAAACAAACAAACAACAACCTGGGTTTGAATCCTGGCCCCACCACTACTTATTAGCTGTGTGACCTCAGGCAAGTTATAGTTTCTTATGTGCAAATGGGGGAAATACTAATTTTACTACAAAAGGCTGTTGCAAGGCCTAAGTGAGAATCTGTATCTATAACTGTGTCCATATCTACATCCATATGCATAACCACTAATAATACTGCCATGCCATAGTAGGTGCCCAAAATTATGAATGCACTTCCCAATCCCTTTGCTCCTCATATCAATCACTTTTACAAACAGGTCAATCTTCTTGCTGACCCCAAATATGGTTTTCTCACTCCCGTCTTCAGGAGGTGATGACACAGGAACTCCTAGAAAAATGAGAGCCCTTTCCTCAATCTTCACTTATGAAAATTCTATCCTTCCTTTGAGATCCACTTAAAATGCTGCTCTCTATCATATTATTACATGTCTTAACATTTTAGTCTTATTCTCTATTTTAGTTATGAGTATTTTTGTTTTTTCAAGAAAAGTAGATACATTATGATGATGACTTTCCTGTTAACATGTATAACATAATGTAAAAGTGCTTAATTTTTTTTAACTTTGATATATTAAACTATTCTAAGAGAAAAAAATCCCAAATAGCCAAAGCAATCCTAAGCAAAAAGAACAAAGCCAGAAGCATCACATTACCTGACTTCAAACTATACTATAAGGCTACAGTAACCAAAACAACATGGTACTGGTACAGGAACAAACACATAGAACAATGGAACAGAATAGAGAACCCAGAAATAAAGCCACACACCTACACCCACCTAACCTTTGGCAAAGTCAACAAAAACAAGCAATCAGCAAAAGTGATATTCTAGTTCTTCTTTTGTAGAAAAACTATAAAAGAAGTACTTATGCCAAAAGGGTAAAAGGCAGTGCTGCTTTTTTTGGGATAGAAGTGCTTCTTTTGTACGTTTCTTTCTTTCTTTTTTTAAAATACTTTCATCTTTTATTTCAGAATCACAGGGTACATGTGCAGGTTTGTTACCTGGGTATATTGCATGATGCTGGGGCTTGAGGTATGATTGATCTTGTCACCCAGGTACTGAACATAGTATCCAATTGTTAGTTTTTCAACCCTTGCCCTCTTCCCTCCCTCCTATCTCTAGTAGTGCCCAGTGTCTACTGTCATCTTTATGTCCATGAGTAACCATTGCTTAGCTCCTCTTATAAGGGAGAACATGTGGTGTTTGGTTTTCTGTTTCTGCGTTAATTTGCTTAGGATAATGGCTTCCAGCTGCATTCATGTTGCTGCAAAGGATGTGATTTTATTCCTTTCTATGGCTGCATTGTATTCCATGATGTATATGTGCCACATTTTCATTATCCAATCCATTGATGAGCACCTAGGTTGATTCCATGTCTTTGCTATTGTGAATAGTATTGTGATGAAGATATGAGTGCATCTGTCTTTTTGGTAGAAGGATTTTCTTTGGATATATACTAAGTACTAGGATTACTGGGTCAAATAGTAGCTGTTTTAAGTTGTTTTGAGAAATCTCCAAACTGCTTTTCACAGAGGCTGAACTAATTTACATTCTCACCGTATAAGTCTATGTTCTCTGCAGGCTTGCCAGTATCTGTTGTTTTTAGATTTTTGAATAGTAGCCATTCTGACTGGTGTAAGGTGGTATCTCATTGTAGTTTTGATTTGCATTTCTCTGATGATTGAGCATTTTTTCATGTTTGTTGGTTGTTTGTGTGTCTTCTTTAAGAAGCTTCTTTTAACAACCTACAGAATAGGAGAAAACTTTTGCAATCTATCCATCTGATAAAGGTCTAATATTCAGAATCTACAAGGAAGTTAAACAAATTTACAGGAAAACAAAACAAAAAAACAACCTATTAAAAACTGGGCAAAGGAAATGCACAGGCACTTCTCAAAAGAAGACACTTACATGGCCAAGAAACATGAAAAAAATCTCAACATCACTGAGTATTAGAGAAATGCAAATCAAAACCACAATGGATACCATCTCATGCCAGTCAGAATGGTGATTATTAAAAAGTCAAGCAACAACAGATGCTGGTGAGGCTGTGGAGAAATAGGAATGCTTTTACACTGTTGATGGGAGTGTAAATTAGTTTAATCATTGTGGAAGACAGTGTGGCTATTCCTCAAAGACCTAGAACCAGAAATACCATTTGATCCAGCAATCCTATTACTGAGTATATACCCAAAGGAATATACATCATACTATTACAAAGACACATGCATGTGTATGTTCACTGAAGCATTATTCACAATAGCAAAGACATGGAATCAACCCAAATGTGCATCAGTGATAGACTGGATAAAAAATTGTGGTACATATACACCACAGAATACTATGCAGCCATAAAAAGAAGAAGATCATGTCATTTGCAGAGACATGGATGGAGCTAGAAGTCATTATCTTCAGTGAACTAATTCAGGAACAGAAAACCAAACACCACATGTTCTCACTTATAAGTGGGAGCTGAACAATGAGAATACATGGACCCATGGAAGGAAACAACACACACTGGGGCCTGTCATCAGTGAGGTGAGGGGGCAGGGAGAGCATCAGGATAAATAGCTAATGCATGCTGGACTTCATACCTGGGTGACGGATTGACAGGTGCAACAAACCACCATGGCACATACTTACCTAAGTAACAAACCTGTACAACCTGCACATGTATCTTAGAACTTAAAATATTTTAAAAAGTGGCATGTGTTCATGTCTTTTGCTCATTTTTCAGTGAGGTTATTTTTGCTTATTGGATTACGTTCTTTATAGATTCTAAATATTTGACCTTTGTCACGTGTATAGTTTGTGAATATTTTCTCCCATCCGTAGATTGTCTGTTTACTTTGTTGGTAGTTTCTTTTGCTGTGCAGAAGATCTTTAGTTTAATTAGGTCCCACTTGTTTTTTTGTTGTTGTTGTTGCAATTGCTTTTGAAGACTTAGTCATAAAAATATTTTATTTAAAGAATTTAAAGAATTTGGTTTGATTATACGTTATTAGAAGACATCCAGTCAGCTCTTTTGCCTTTCTCAGACAACTCACCTTGGCAAATTTTAATCCCATCTTGTCTTCCCTCTTCTAGCCATGATTGCTTTTGTTTCTATGGATATAGACGCTCACGTGAGATCTATGCTATTTGTCTTATTTGCCAAAGCTAAACATTTTTGACAAGTTAGATCTATTAGAGAAAATTCTAAGACAAGGAAGTATAAACAGATTTTGGATTCTGTGCTGTTTATATTTGTGTCATGGACTCTAATGTCCTTACTCTCTCATCTCATCAGTTTTTCAGAGACTGCACCATTGTTCATAATGATGAAATATTTTGACATATTTCTTTAGAATCCTAGAATCAGGAATACTTGAACTGTTCCTGAATATTTCTATATCCACTTTATATACCATTCACTTTTATAATCAACTCACCACCACAGGTATTCGCACTTTCCACCAGTAATAATAAGTAAATACTCTATAACAGCAATTTTAACTTCCAGAGAAAAGAGGTAAACAATTGTGCAAAGTGTATTCTCTAGACTGTATAACATCTAAATAAATTTTTTAAAGAAACAGATTAAGCTATATACATAGTCTATTATACATTTCTAAACTTAAAGAACAGTAATATAGTAATAGTATGTATCCAGACACAACATTTCTGCGTTTATAAACTTTCTAATTTTAAATTGAACTAATTTTATTGTTTTCTGCCACTAAATTTTAAAGCCTCTTCTAATAAAAAAAAAAAAGCCTTATTTAAGTAAAAAAACAATATTATTCATAGCTATGTAGTTGTTTCAAAATAAAGATTATTTCAAATGTCAGGCCCTGATGTAATGGATAGGTTGAGACATAGAGGGATCAACAGATATACAGATATATACCAATATTCACACACACACATAAACATATGTAATAGCTTGTATTATATTTATATTTAGTTTATATTTCTGTTTACAACTAGTTTATATTTACATACATATATGTATGCTATATATAGGCAAACACACACACACACACATTTATATATATGTGCATTATGGCCTGAATGTATCCCTTCCAAAATTCAAGTGTTGCCAATTTGATAAGAGTATTATGAGGTAGGGCCTTTAAGAGGTGATTAGGCCATGAGTGTTCCTCTGTCATGAATGGGACCAAGGCCCTTATAAAAGAGGCTTCATGCAGCTTTTGGCTAGCTTCCTATTCTGCCATCCACCATGAGAAGACACAGCATTCTAGTATCTTCTGAAGCATGCAGAATCAAGGCTCCATCTTGGAAGTGGAAAGTAGCCCTTGCCAGACACCTGAACCTGCCGACATCTTGATCTTGGACTTTCCAGTCTCCAGAACTGTGAGAAATAAATTTCTGTTCTTCATAAATTACCCAGTCTGTGCTATTTTGTTATAGAAGTTCAAATAAGCTAAGACAATATGTAGATAATAGTCTTGAATTTTTCATTATATTCTTCAAGTAGTAAGCTGAGCATACTACTGACCCTTTCTCATAGTAATGAAAATTTCCCAAAGTAAATTCATTACTTTGTAGTTGGGGTTTTCTATAGTCTTGATTATACTTTGTAATACAAACAGAGGCCTAACAGCAGAATGGTTAAAACCTGGGTTTTGTTGTCAGGCAACTCTGATTCTAGAGCTGACTCTGCTCCTCACTAGAAGTCTTGATTTTCTTATCAATAATAAAATGGAGATAGGAATACTTATCTATTGGATGGCTGCGAGGGCTAAATGAAATATTTGTGTGAAGTGTTCAGCACAGGGTACAGTACCTCTGGTAGTTATTATTAGTGGCATTATTATAACACATATTTGTCTTTTCTTTCATATATCATGTTCTGCCATTTTGCAATTCATTTTCTTTCTTTTTTTTTTTTGTCAAAGGCCTCATCTGCATCAATTGAGATAATCATGTGGTAATTCATTTTCTTTCTAAAAATTATTTTCTATTATTATTATTTAGAAACAGTCTTGCTCTGTCACCCAGAGTGCAGTGGCACAATCATAGCTTGACTTCCTGGGCTCAAGAGATCCTTCTGCCTCAACCTCTTAAGTAGCTGCGACACGTATGCACCACCACACCTGGCTAATTTTTTGTAGAGATGGTGTCTTACCATTTTGTGTAGGCTGGTCTCAAACTTCCGGGTTCAAGCCATCCTCCTGCCTCTGCCTCGCTGAGATTACAGGCCTGAGCCACTGTGCCCCACCGCAATTCCTTTTCTATTTGTCCCCATATGTTCTTTTTTTCCCCCCACTTTCCTTCCTTTTTCCCATTAAGCAAGAATTTTTGGATATTCCATTTGATCTCTGCTACCATATTTTGGTTAAACAGTTTAATATTATTATTCTATTGATTGCAGTAGAGCTGACAATATACACCCTTGACTTACTTCTATAGCCTGCCTTAGTCTTTTCTCACTTTCCAAACAACGCAGTAACTCTACAACAGTTTAATCAATATATTTCCCTCCCACATTTTGTGCTATTCTTGTCATATATCTTACTTGTATATGTGCTATAAATGCCACAAGACATAGTTACTATAACTACTGCTTTAAACAGTCAACATTTTAAATATTTCCCATATGTTTATCTTTATTTCTACATGAAGTTCTGTGGTTTAAATCGGGGATCATTTTCTTGAAGGTCAATAACTTAAAAAAATTTTGTGTAGTGTAGGTCTGCCTGGTAAAAATGTTTTCAAGTTTTTGTTGTCTGAAAATGTCTATTTTCTCTTATTTTTGAATGATATTTTCACTAAATATAGAATTTTAAGTTAGCAGTTTTCCTGCCATAACAGTTATTTCACTGTCTTTTCCAATGCTATTGAGAAATCAGCCATCATCCTTGTCATTGAAGTTAAGTGTTTTTTGTTTGTTTGTTTCTGGCTCCTGACAAGATTTTCTCTTTATCTTTGTTTTTGTTATTGGTTGGACTGTGATGCAACTAGTCACAGTTTTCTTTGTATTTATTCTGCTTTGGGTTCAACTGGGCTTCTGAATCTGTGAGTTGACGTCTTTGATCAGATTTAATACATTAAATTAGCCATTATCTTTTAAAATATTTTCTCAAATAAAAAATAAAAATAAAAAAATAAAATAAAAATACATTTTCTCTCTTATTCTTTACCTTCTCTTACATAGGATTCCAATTGTATGAAAATCATGCCATTTTCTGTATTTAATGTTTCTTATGCTTGGTCCTGTTCTTTCCACTGTTTTATTTCTGTGATTCAGTTATTTTTCTACTGATTTAATAAGTTTACTTATGTCTTCTTCTGCATCCAGGCTCTTGAAAAATCTATCCAAGTTCTTGTTTTAGGATATTGAATTTTTCAGTTATAGAATATCTATCTGATTTTTTTAAAATAAATTCTTGTTTTAGGATATTGAATTTTTCAGCTATAGAATATCTATCTGATTTTTTAAAATGAATTCCAATTCTCTATTGAAATTATCTATTTTTTCAATAATTTTGTTCATATTTTCCTCTAGTTTTTGAACCTGTTTATACTAGCTATTTTAAAGACCATGTCTCCTAACACCAACATTTGAATTAGGGTCTTCTTCTATGGTTTATTTTTATTCTTGATTTTCAGTTACATTTGCCTGCCTCTTTGCATGTCTTGTTAGATGCTGGGCATTATTGTTAAATAATGATAAAGACTGAAGTAGGTGTTGTTTTCTCCCCCAAAGGAATTGATCATTTTGTCTTTTAGGCTGACAGGGTGAGAGGCTGAGGTCAGTCCCACCAGGAATTAAGTTAAATCAGGGCTGGGTTGTAGATTTAGCTAAACCAGTCTACTTCTGGTTTCAATTGTCTTGGCAATGAGATTTATCACGTTTGTTGCTGTCTCCTCCCTCTGACAGTACTCTGTCTTCTAAGCAACTGAGGCTACATGAGATCTCATTCTGCCTTTCAGGTCCGACGCCCTCCCCCTCGCCTCAACCTCAGTACTCAGTATGTGAATCATGGGCAAAACTAGTTGTGTATCTGAGATCTTTCTACAGTCTAGTTGGTCATGCCAGCAAATGTCTCTGGGAAGAAAAGGGCTGATGATTTCTGTTCACCTAAAAAGGGCTCTTTCCACTCTGGAACTGCAATTCATTAAGAACCCTTTGTTTTTAAGCTCTTCAATGTCTTTAAGGTTTTTGTGACTTGTCTATTTTTTTCCTAGTTGTTGAAGTGGGAGTGATGAACTGCTGATACTGTGTATCCTACCTGTAAGCAAAAGTTCTTCATGACTTTTAAATTAAGACCGTAAGTGTTGGTCCTGGTACATGACTTTTATATGGCTCTTGCACATATACTTTATTATATGTTTTTGCACTGTTCCTAAAGAAATAATGTTTAATTTGATGCTCTGAATCTGTTTTTAATATATGTGCAAATATACTAATTACTAATATATTAACAATTATATAATACAATATTATAAATGTACATTTAATATTACATATATTACTATATAATTATATATTATATAGAAATATATGTAATATAACAAATAGTACCTATGATATAAATGTTCATAGTCACATATGACTATTACTGCAAATGAATTCTTACTCAGAAGTTTAATATGTAATAGCAGATGGCAGTGGAGCTTCTTTGGTTGAGCTAGAGGTGAGGGAGGCCTGCCTGGCTTTTCTCCAGTGATAACCTCTCCTCTCTAACTCCTAGGACCATAAAGATTATGACTTGAAAACCAGTGCTTTATATATCTTCATTCTAATAATGATAATTATTTATCGGATTATTAAGATTACCAAAATAAAATAATTTGCATTGGTTTAGGTGAACAAGTCTATTTTTGCCTTCTTGATCACCTTGCCAACAGAGCTGTTAAAACTTTACATCTGCAAACTCTGTCACCCCTAGTGTCAAGACTACAGCTTATGAAGCAATAAAGTTTATGATTAGCCTCAGATACCAGCTGTTATAGTCTGGTATTAATCTTACTACTATAGATCAAAGACCTGATATACTTGGTTGTATGCCTTTGGAGCCGGTATAATCTTTGGTTTGCATTTGTTTAACCTCTCTTTCTTCCGTGAGACCAACATCCTGCTCCAGCTGGTTCCCCTCCATAATTGTTAGGCATCTGCCTCAGTTTACTGACTAGCACATTATTTATGTGCAATTATGCTAGCAGGAATGAACTCTGTGTTTGACTTCAACTACCAAATTGGAGACTTATTATAGCTCTTGCCAGATGGCATCTCTGGGGGATAACTTCTTATCTCTATCCTCCAGCCAGTGGCTGTGTTCTTTTTTAGATCACATAAATAAAGATATTTCTACCTCAAATAACAGTACTGCCATCCTTACCACTAAGCTGACTTGGACTTTCATCTGACTAGATTTCACTTTGTTGAAGGGGTATTTGTCTGACTGGGTTGATTTCTTGTCCTTTTTAAACTCTCAGTTCTGGTTCCTTTCCCTATCTTCATGAGGCTATGTTGCTGAAGTTTTAGCATGTTTTAAATCTGAGCCTTAAAAGTTATGATGAAACAGAACATTATGTAGAGCAGCAGTTCTTAGGGTAGTCTGCAGATCTCTTCAGGTCTCTGACACGCTTTCAGAAAGTCTGCGAGGGGGGAAACTATTTTTATCACAGTATCATCTTTATTTGCTTTTTTCACTGTGTTGACATTTGCACTGATGATACAAAAGCAACGGTGGGTGCCTCAAACAAATCAAAGCAGTGGCTCCACGCCATGTTAGTAGTTATTCAATTCCTAATCCGTATATTTGCATTAAAAAAGTCAGTTTCACCTAACGTTGTCTTTGGTGAATTATTAATTTTTAAAAACCACTTGACCCTTAGTCTTTAACATTCTGCGTAATAGAAAAAGAAGAGCATACAGCCCTCTGCTGCATTCTGAAGTATGATGGCTCTCTCCAGGAAAACGCACTTAGGCAGCTGTTTAAGTTACAAACTGAACTAATGGCTCTTCTCATGGAACACCATTTTTACTTGATAAAATAACTCTTACACAAACTGTGGTTATTCTGATTCGAGCATTTGGCAGACATTTTCTGAAAAACAGATGAAGTAAGCTTGTCAATTCAACGAAAGCAACTGACAGCATTTGTTATCAATAATAAAATTAGAGCATTCAAGCAAAAATTAGAATGTGGAAAAACTTGCATCTGCTACTCTAAGCTTTACTTTACATAAAGGCTTTACTGCTGAGCAATGTTATCCTCTGATATTGTGTAATAATATAGTGTCAACATTTGGAAAATCTTCATAACTCAAGAAACTAATGCTTTCTAAATCACCAGTGCATGGTGTTGCAGAATTATGAACGGTTAACATGTATGTTCAAAGTGCAAGATAGATCAATCAATTTTAGTGTAATGGACTATAAATACAATGCCAGATTCCATGCTGCAGCCAACCTTTAAGAAACTACCACTTGCTGACTCTTGTTTTATTGTTAAAGATAAATATCCGTGACTATCTGCAAAGGCTACCAAAACATGATTCCCTTTTCCAGCTACATCTGAGTGAGGCTGTATTTCATTCACAAATGTCAATCAAAATAAGATATTTAAACAGATTAAATGTAGAAGCAGATATCAGAATCAAGCTGTCTTCTATCAAGTCAGGCATTAAAGAGATTTGCAAAATGCAAAACAATGCCACTTTTTTCATTAAAAATATAGAGTTTTTCATAAATAAGTTATGTTAATATACATTGGATTTATCATAGTTATTTTTAAATGAACAGTAAATAAATATTTTTAAGATGTCTTAGTTTTAATTTCTAATATGGTAAGTAACAATAGATAACTCACATAAAGAAGAGGTTTTTTTGATTATTAAGGGGGTTGAGAACCACTGATATTTAAAATAAGGGGAGAAGTATTGCCATTTACTAGATGGCTAAAGGTTTAGTTTTCAAGTATCATTTTAGATAATTTACATAATTTGTACCTTTTCTATATGCAATAAATAGCTAAAAGGTAATTTGTTTTGTGAAAAATACTACTCATTAGGGATAGCCTCTTAAGAATATGTTTAAATATTAATAGCAAATTACTACACAACAAAACAAATCAAGGCTAGAAAGGAAATAAAGTAATTTCCTAAATTTAAAAAGAAAATGCCAGATAGACACAGAACATTCATTACCAAATTCCCAAAGGCAGAAACTTGGATTTAGATGTTTACAAAAAAGAAGAAAATTCTAAGATGGAATGTCTCATATAAAAATGAGCCTCGATTCTCATCTAGTAGGAATCTGAGATCATTAACAAGAATGCTTTTACTGATCATAATTTTTGCAGTGAGGGGAACTGAAAAGGAATTAAACAATTTTTCATTATAAATATTCATCCTGTAGGGTATTGCAATCAGCTTGAATTTGTCAAACTGCTCCCATTTGAAGTGTAAAACTCTGATGTTGAAGTTGTAGAGCTAAGGAGTCTCCCATGAGGAAAGGGATCAAGACTCTGGCCTCCCCTCCCCTTCCCTCCCTTTCCCTTTATTTTTAAAACAGAGTCTTCCTCTGTCACCCCAGCTGGAGTGCAGTGGCGCAATCAGAGCTCACTGCAGCCTCACTTTATTTTTGAGATAGAGTCTTGCTCTGTCACCCAAGCTGGAGTGCAGTGGCGCAATCACAGCTCACTGCAGCCTTGACCTCCTGGGCTCAAGCTAATTCTCCCATCTCAGCTTCCTGAGTAGCTGGGAATATAGGCATGCACCACCAAGCCCAGCTAATTTTTTATTGTTTCTAGGCACAGGGTCTCACCATGTATTGCTGATCTTGGACTCCTGGGCTCAAGTGATCCTCCTGCCTTGGCCTCCCAACATGTTGGGATTTCAGGCTTGAAACCACCATGCCCAGTCTCTCTCTCCTTTTAAAATTAAATTTATTAAGGTATAATTTATTTAAAATGCATACATTTTTAAAAATGTACAGCTTTATGAGTTTTGACATATATACATCATGTGTCACTATCCTAATCAAGATTTAAAATATTTCCATGAACCCAGAAAGTTCCCTCACACCCTTACCAGTGAATCTTCCCCCTCTTTCTCCACCATCCTTTGAGGCCTGGGAAATCATTGCTATCTTTATAACTAAAGATTAATCTCACTGTTCTAAAATACCATATAAATGATACATACAGGCTTACTTTAAAACTCAGAGAGCACTAAAAGAGTCTGGGGAATTGGGGATCTGACAGCAGGGGCCCAGTGATACAGGAGAGTCTCTCAACTGTTTTTCAGGATGCTGACAGAGGGCAGCAAAAGAATAGTGACTCTGAAAGAAAAAAAACTAGATGAGATGGCTCATAGTGCTAGACTCAAGAAAACAAAGGTTGATAAGGAATTAGGCTCTGATTGCAGAATTGGAGAAGAAATAGCAGGAAAGAGATGAAGGGTATGTCTGGAATACAGGATAGCCATTAGGGTTTCTCTTACTATTACCGTGCCCTGTGATTAAGGTGAATGGAGAATTACAACAACCTAATTCAGGCAAGACTATGAATGGCCAAGACCCTTTAGGAATGAAGGTTTGCATCGCCCCAGCAAGTAAAGAACCACAACCAGCTGAAGTGCCTGCTAAAGACATAGGAAATACAAATTAGGTAGCAGACAAAGGTAGTTATAAATATCAGCTACTACCTTGTGACCAGTTGCAGAAATGAGAACTAATTTTATGAGTATTTCCTCCTTGTTTTGTTAGATTATGTTTGTGCTTATATACACATATATTAAGCAAATATCTTTGTTTTTATTCTTATTATTCTCTCATGTAACATAAGATATATTGACTTTATATCAGTGCTTAGCTATTGTTAATTTTACATCATGGTATTTAAGTTATGGGATATCAGGAGAAGAATAAACACCCAAATAACTTTACCTCCTTCTCTGGGAAAGAGATTAGTGTTTTCTGTTGTATGCAGGATAACTGTATCATGGTAAGCAGACCAATAGCCTCTTTACTGTCTTTGGAGATTAAGTATAGTTTAAAGAGATGTATATAGGAGCTGAGTTGATAAGGAATGGAATTGTGATGGTTAATTTTAGGTGTCACCTTGACTGGATTAAGGAATACCTAGAGATCTGGTAAAGCATTATTTCTGGGTATGTCTGTAAAAATGTCCCAGAGAAGACTGACAGCAAGTCGGTGAATAAATGGGGATAATCCTCCCTCAGTTGGGCAGGCATCATCCAATAGGTTGGGGGCTTGAATAGAGCAAAAAGGCAGAGGAAAGGTGATTTCGTTTTCTTTTCTCTCTTCCTGAAGCGGAAATACTCTTCTTCACCTATTCTTGGACATTAGAACTTCAGGCTTTCTGGCCTTTATATTAAAGATTTATACCAGTGGCCCCCCCCAGGTTCTAGGCCTTTGACATCCAGTCTACCCATACCTCAAGGCCTCTAGCTTGCAGATAAACTCTTGTGGGACTTCTGAGACTCCACATGATTATGTGAGTCAATTTCCTTACAAATCTTTTCTATCTGTGTATCTATCCATCTATCCCTTTTCTATTTGTTCTGTCTCTCTGAGGAACCCTGAGTAACATAATCTTCAATCCAACAATATTCCTAAAACAACTTGTTATTTTCAGTAGGTTTTTTTTTTTGGATTTTTTATGAATGCAATTATATTTGAGAGTAAAAGCATTTTTCCCTGTTTCTTTTTTCCTTGCCTTATTTAACTTGCTAGAATCTCTAGTGCAATGTTGAATAGAAGTGGGTTAGTAGGAATTCTTACAATATTACCAAGCCAAGAAGAAAATTTTTCATACTGTATTAATAAAAGCTTAGCTGGATGACTTTCTCATATATTCCCCATTTTAGAGGAGATTCCCTTTTAATTCTTGTTTGCCAAGATTTTTTAAAATTAATAAATGGATGAATTTTAGGAAATGATTTTTTTTGCATCTATTAAAATAATTATGAGGTTTTCTGTTTTATTTGGGTAATATAATAAATTACATAAATTTAATTAATTTGCTTGTGGCACACAATTTGAGTCTAGTCTGACATCATTTATCAAGTATGGAATATTCTAAGCCATTTTCTTCTTGGATGTTTTTGTTCTCTTTTTCTCTCTGGGACTCTACATTGGACCTTTTCATTTTACCCATCCTGTCCTTTGGTTTCTCGCTTCTGCTTTTTAAACCTTTGTGTTCTCATACTGCATTTTGAATTATTTCCTCAGACATATCTTTCAGTTTTCTATTTCTGTCTGTCAGTGTGTCAAATTGGTGTTTAAGCCAATTTCTCAATTTCAATTACCATAATCTTATTTTTTTGATGAGTTTTGAAATGTATGATTTTTTAAAAATAGTATCTCATTCTTTTATACAGATTCGTATTTCCTTTTTTTCTCTTTACTCAATTTAAGTAGTTATTTTAGACTCTCTCTACGATTCTTTTTCACCTCCATGCTTTTCGTACTCTATTTATTACCTATACAAAAATGCAAAAAATGATTGTTTAAAAATGAGAGTCAGTGTATAGCACTCCCCCTGTTCAAAACTCTTCAAAGGTTTTTCATCATCGTTAAAAATTCATCCTTGTGTTCCTTCTGCCTGGGTTTTTCTTCCCTTAAATATTCACACAACTCAATCCCTCCATTTCTTTAAGTCCCTGCTCAAATATCACCTATTCAGGGGAGCCTCTCCTATCAGACTCCTCTGGGGCTCTGAATCGTATCCTCTTTGTATTATCTCTAATTCCAGCCACAGCTGTAGTGGACAGCATTGTGAAGCCTTCATCTTATCTCAGGCTGACAGTTGTGTGCCTTAAGCTCATCCATCAAGTCTTTCACTTTGTGTGCAGGGACTTCTTCAATGCTTAGGACTCTTGTGTGAGCCCACTCAGCCCATACACACATGTGTTTTCAAAGTGCTTAGGAATAAAACTCCCATGGGCAACCCTCAGCTAATAACAATTGGGAGCCCATGAATAAATTTCCTGTTTCTTGTCCTTATATGGACAAATCAAACCACTGTTTCCCTTGGCAGCAGTAATACATACTTACATTGTCTTCTTTCTCCTTCCTCACCCACTTTTTCTATTACTTGTGTTCTTTAGAATCACCTCCCTGATTAACTACCTGCATACACATTCTTTTCTAAGGCTCTGCTTTTGAGTAAACTCCAACTCAATCCACTTGGATTATACTATTTAGTCCATAGGAACTATTTAATATTTTGCCTTAAATTCTTTATCTGATTTAAGAGAGTAAACCTTAATTTTTTTCACATTTGTTTGCCATATCATGGACAGTTTATTTCAGGTATGTTTTCATTAAGTAATCTGAGGTTGGATTTTCTATTATAACTCAATGTGAGAGATTTTAAGTGGATGGAGGCTTAATTAATTTATCTAATTTATATAATTTGTGTTTCTTGTGTCACCTTATATTTTTTCCCTTGTGTAGCAATTTTTCTTATTCTGCTTTATATGCAATGTTTTGCTTTTATTATTTTTGACACATATAATTATACATATTTATGGGGTACAGTGTAATATTTTGACATATGTAAATAATAATCCTATCTAGCTGTATCTTTGTATCTATAAACCTCACCTGTGGCTATGACCCACCCCATATGTAGTTTATGGATGCATGGATTCTTGTCCTTATACAGACAAATCAAACCCGTTTCCCTTGGCAATAATAATATACACTTACATTGGTTTTTTTCTCCTTCCCCACCCCATATATAAATATATACTCCACCCCATATACATATACATTATATATATATATATATATATATGAAACACACACAGGTATACATGTATATGATACACCATGTTTTCATTAGACATTCATCTGTTGATGGACACTTTGGTTGATTGCATGTCTTGGCTCTTGTGCATAGTGCTGCAGTAAACGTGGGAAGGCAGATATCTCTTTGACATACTGATTTCCTTTCCTTTGGATATAAGCCCAATAGTGAGATTGCTGGGTCATGTGGCCATTCTATTAGAAATTTTTTGAGGAATTGTTTTCCATATTGTCATGCTAATTTACATTCGCAGCAACAGTGTATGTGTTCCCCTTCCTTTGCATCCTTGCCAATATGTAATGTCATTTAGGAGGGAGTCATAGATCTACTAGTGGCCACATTGAAACATTTCCAAAGTATTTTTTAACCTGTATTTTCCTAGGTTTCTTTGAGTCAAGAGTGAAATTGCACTTTCAAGCCCTTTGTTCACTTCGTAACCTTTAAATTAGTGCACTGTCAGTTCTCTCTCTCAGGGAAAACCAGGACTTGGGAAAAAGAGAAAGACCAGAAGATAAAGTATAAGTACTGCTTAGACAGCACCATTTTGTTTTGCCTGTAACTGTCAAAGCAGCAGAGGCACTGGTCTTCTGCTGTATTGAGAGAAACAGTTGAAATAGGTAGTCTTTAACTTTACTAAAGCTCCAACACTAGCACGACTGTGGGTTTGTACCATTAAGAGACTCTTTTTTCATCTTGTTTATTTGGGGGGGAATACTTTTTACTTTGAGAGTAAGAAAAAAGTAGAAGTGGCCTAAAAATCAACTCTAATTTGTTAGTTACCTGAAGTCTTTCATTAGGCAGTGGGACATCGCAGTTAGTAGAGAAATGGTGAGCTAGGCATTTTATTTAACTCTGAATACCTAAATATGGCTATAGACACAAAACATCTTGCAAAGAAAAATGACTCAGATCTCAAATCATCTTCCATTGATGGGATGTGGGATCTAGACTTCAATGATCCCCCAGATTTTGTGAGCTTTCTCAGAAAATTTTAGAGAAAATTTATCATTTGACTCCTAATATAAACAGTTTTTATCATTTGCTAACAGACTAGTGAATTTTTGATTATGTTTATACTGATCATCTACTAGACGTTATTTTTCTTTTTGATGGTTTTTATTGATTATTAAAGGCACATAATATTAATGTTGCAGAACTTTCTCTTTAGTTCAGCTAAAACCTGGTTCTTGTCACATGACCAGGAAAGATTAGGCTCATGGACACATAGAAGGGTGAGGAGAGGAATTTATTGGGGAAAAAAGGAAAACTAACTCTCAGTGAAGTGAGAGAGAGTCCTGCTAGCAAGTCTCCCACCTCACAGACTGAATCCCAGGTCACCACTCAGCAACTGGAGAGGCCAGGCTCCTCCTCACTGCAAACAACATGAATTTCCTGAGGCTCCACCCCATCCTCCCAGTGCAGAGGTTGTCATTGTTTAGAAAGAAGCCTTCAGAAAGGGCCGGCTTCATCCAGGACCAGTAGTCTGGGTTTTCAGCCTTTAGACTGTTTTAGGCTTGAAGGCAGCGTTTCACTGGGGGACCCTAAGCTGTCTCCTGTCTCTATCATTAATACTAGGGAAGTATACATTTACTATATTTTTCTAAGTTCTTACCAAGAGAAACAAACGTGCAGACATCAGAACTGGTTTAGATGAGACCTGTTAGGATCTAGGGAATAAACTTTCAGAGGTCTACGACAATGCAGGGTTCCTCAATTTTGAATAATTATTATAAAAATGGTATCACAAGCTCATGCGCCCTAGACTGTAAACTTCTTGAGAGCAGAGGCCATGTCTTATTCATCTTTGTAACTCCAGGACTAAGGATAGTGTCTGGAATGCAGGCTCACAATCACATCTATTGAAAGAATTCAGTACTTTAAAAGTGTCAACCTTAACTAATGAGATTCAGAAAATATGATCAAGGAGAGTTTATTTGAGCCCAAAGCTTGAGGATGGTCACCCAAGAGCATACATTCAAGTTGCCCTTCCATTAGCAGCAGTTACAGTGGGTTTTTAAGGAAAAAAGGAAAAGCAGCTTCTACATTGTTTACCAAGAATTTACATTAAAATGATATAAGCTATCCATCGGCTATACATTGTTCTTTGTATCACACATTCTAGGAACATGGCAATAATGAGTGAGGAACAAAAATATCTGTTAACATTTGCCTCTGGGCATGGGTGGGGGATGCCTAAATGAAGTCCCACACTCATGTCTCTCTGGGCCTGATAAATTTTGCATACCTCACATAGCTCAAACAACTCTATTTTTCTTTTTTTAAAGGTAAATATATTTTAGTATTTTTTGGTCATCTAATGCCAGCTTTTCTAAAATTACAAAAGCTTAGAAATAAGGTTGCTAGATTTAACTGACATTAATTATATAGAGTGGCCTTAAGCTCAAATTTTTTAACAAAAAATCTTAGTTTGAAAGGGCTTAGGAGGTAATTATCTAATATTTATCTCTAGATTTAAGTCCTACCTTTGTAGTTCTCAAGCTGTGCTAAGGGGTTTTATTGGCTTGCGAAATCTGTTTTTTCTTAATTACTTCTTTGTCAGCTACCCCTTGAGCTATTAAATAGATGTTACCCAGTCAAAATTGGCAAGCTGTCTTTGCATGGCTCAAGGGATTATGGTTGTATACATTTATAGACAGAGGATTTACCTCTGCAGGAGAGAGAAAATGACAAGGTACAAGATTAGGTTAACCTCACAGTGGAAAAATGTAAATACTTGTCAGTAATGAAAAGAAATATTCTTGTCACATTATAAAAACACCTAGGTGACTTCATTGTTTTGAAGCAGTTACATGGCCCTCCCTACCTAACAGAGAGTACTCAATGTTCATAAGTTACACCTGGCTGAGATAGCGTTTTTAAAAATGTATCTCAAATGTACTTTACTTAGTGGGATTCACCTTTCATCTGCTTATTAATTGTAAACCTGCTTCTTTCAAAATTCCTTTGTGTTTGGAATTCTTATTGCTTTTTTTTTCCCATTCATCAAATAAGTGTTTATAGAGCTCCTACCATGCGATGCTTACTTTTCAGGTGGTGGAGATAAAAGAGGAAAAGACATGGTCTCTGCCCTTCAATGGATAGTAGAAAACAGACAATGACAAGACATTGCAAGATACTGTACTAGGGTTCTAAAGATGGTATGCACAGTAATGCAAGGGGAGGGGGCACGTATGTGAAGTATGGAGTTTGCCCATCTAGTTGTCATCTAGTGAATCACTGGTCCTTGGACAGAACCTATCACTCTTATAGTAATTCAAACTGGAAAATGAAGTCAAATGTTTTGAAATTGCTGTCTGTATAAAACATCACATTGTCCAAGATGGCCAAATAGGAACAGCTCTGGAGGGCAGTTCCCAGCGAGAATGCAGAGGGTGAGTGATCACTGCATTTCCAAATGAGTTTTTACTGCCCACAGACAAGGATATTCCCAGGCGGAAAAGTGCCACGAGTCTCCAGCATGGCTGTTTCAGCCAGTGCAGTGGGTCTCCACACAAAAACTCACACAAATCTGGGTGGCCATTTCAACTGGTGCCTGGAATGCCTGGGAGACAGAGTCGCCCATTCAACTGAAAAAAAGGGGGCTGAAACAGGGAGCCAGGTGATCTGGCTCAGCAAGTCCCACCCCACAAAGACCAGTAATCTGAAACGCTCTGGAATGAGAGTTTCACAGCAAGCATAGCTGGACCCAGGATGGTCCGGCTCTGTGGGGGGAAGAGCGTCCACCATTACCGAGGTAGTCCACCAGTACCGAGGCAGTCTGCAATTACCGAGGCAGTCCACCATTACCGAGGCAATCTGCCATTACAGAGACAGTCTGCCATTACTGAGGCAGACCACCATTACTGAGGCAGTTCTGACTATACCTCTATAAATAAAACTGCAAGGAAGTTCACACAGCAGCTGGGCAGAGCCCACGGCAGCTCAGCAATGCCTCTGCTGGCAGACTGTGACTAGGCTACCTCCCTGCTGGGCAGAGCATCTCTGAAAAAAGGCAGCAGCATGTCAGGAACTTATAAATAAAGCCCCACCTTCCCAGGACAGAGCACCTGGGAAAAAAAGGCGGTTATGAGTTCCGCTGCAGCAGACTTAAACATACCTGCCCAGCAGCTCTGAATGGAACAATGGAGCTCCCAGCTCAGCACTTGAGCTCCTATAAGGGACAGACTGTCTCCTCAAGCAGCTCCCCAACCCCCGTATATCCAAAGATATACCTCATGAAGGAGAGCTCAGGCTGACATCTGGTGGGTATCCGTCTGGGATGAAGATAACAGAAGAAAAAACTGGCAGCAACGCTTACCATTCTGCAGCCACTGCAGATGATCCCCAGGCAAGCAGGGTCTGGAGTAGACCTTCAGCAGTCCTACAGCAGGGGGGCCTGACTGTTAGAAGGAAAACTAAAAAACAGAAAGAAATAACTTCATCATCAACAAAAGGACATCCACTCAGAGACCCCATCCGAAAGTCACCAACTACAAAGACCACAAGTGGTTAAATCCACAAAGATGGGAAGAAACCAGTGCAAAAAGGATGAAAACACCCAAAACCAGAATGTCTCTCCTCCTCCAAGGGATCACAACTCCTCACCAGCAAGGGAACAAGGCTGGATGGAGAATGAGTCTGATGAATTGACAGAAACAGGCTTCAGAAAGTGGGTAGTAACAAACTTCTCTGAGCTAAAAGAACATGTTCTAACCCAATGCAAAGAAACTAAGAACCTTGAAAAAAGGTTTGACAAAATGCTAATGAGAATAAACAACTTAGAGAAGAATATAAATGAACTGATGGAGCTGAAAAACACAACACGAGAACTTCGCAAAGCATACACAAGTTTCAATAGCCAAATCGACCAAGATATCAGAGACTGAAGATCAACTCAATGAAATAAAATGAGAAGGCAAGATGAGAGAAAAAAGAGTAAAAAGAAATGAACAAAGCCTCCAAGAAATATGGGATTATGTGAAAAGACCTAATTTACGTTTGATAGGTGTACCTGAATGTGACAGAGAGAATGATTTCAAGCTGGAAAATACTCTTCAGGATATTATCCATGAGAACTTCTCCAACCTAGCAAAGCAGGCCAATATTCAAGTCCAAGAAATGCAGAGAACACCACAAAGATATTCCTCAAGAGAGCAACCCCAAGGCACATAATCATCAGATTCACCAGGGTTGAAATGAAGGAAAAAATGTTAAGAGCAGCCAGAGAGAAAGGTTGGGTTACCCACAAAGGGAAGCCCATCAGACTCACAGTGGATCTCTTGGCAGAAACCCTACAAGCCAGAAGAGAGTGGGGGCCAATATTCAACATCCTTGAAGAAAAGAACTTTCAACCTAGAATGTCATATCGAGCCAAACTAAGCTTCATAAGCTAAGGAGAAATAAAATCCTTTATGAACAAGCAATTGCTTAGGGATTTCATCACCACCAGGCCTGCTTTATAAGAGCTCCTGAAAGAAGCACTAAACATAGAAAAGAACAGCCAGTACCAGCCACTCCAAAGACGTACCAAATGGTAAAGAACATCAAGACAATGAAGAAACTGCATCAACTAATGGGCAAAAAAACCAGCTAGCATCAAAATGGCAGGATCAGATGCACACATAACATTATTAACCTTAATGCAAATGGGCTAAATGCCCCAATCAAAAGACAAAGACTGGCAAACTGGATAAAAAGTCAAAACCCATCAGTGTGCTGTATTCAGGAAACCCATCTCACATGCAAGGATACACATAGGCTCAAAATAAAGGGATGGAGGAAGATTTACCAAGCAAATGGAGAGCCAAAATAAGCAGGAGTTGCAATCCTGGTCTCTGATAAAATAGACTTTAAACCAACAAAGCTCAAAAGAGACAAAGAAGGGCATTACATAATGGTAAAAGGATCAATGCAACAAGAAGAGCTGATGATCCTAAATATATATGCACCCAATACAGGAGCACCCAGATACGTAAAGCAAGTTCTTTAATGCCCTACAAAGAGACTTAGACTCCCACACAATAATAGTGGAAGACTTTAATATGCCACTGTCAATAGACAGATCAACGAGACTGAAAATTAACAAGGATATCCAGGGCTTGAACTCAGATCTGGACCAAACAAACCTAATGGACATTTACAGAACTCTCCACACCAAATACACAGAATATACATTCTGTTCAGCACCACATCACACCTACTCTAAAACTGACCACATAATTGGAAGTAAATCACTCCTCAGCAAATGCAAAGAATGGAAATCATAACAAACAGTCTCTCAGACCACACTGCAATCAAATTAGAACTCAGGATTAAGAAACCAACTCAGAACCGCACAACTTCATGGAAACTGAACAACTGGCTCTTGAATGTTGACTGGATAAACAATGAAATGAAGGCAGAAATAAAGATGTTCTTTGAAACCAATGAGAACTAAGACATATTTAAAGCAGTGTCTAGAGGAAAATTTATAGCAATAAATGCCCACATGAGAAGCAAGGAAAGATCTAAAATCGACACCCTATCGTCAAAATTGAAAGAGCTAGAGGAGCAAGATCAAAAAAACTCAAAGGCTAGCAGAAGACAAGAAATAACTAAGATCAGAGCAGAACTGAAGGAGATAGAGACACAAAAAAACCTTCAAAAAAATCAATAAATCCAGGAGCTGGTGTTTTGAAAAGATCAACAAAATAGACCACTAGCCAGATTAATAAAAAAGAAAAGAGAGAAGAATCAAATAGATGCAATAAAAAATGATAAAGGGAATATCACCACAGATTCCACAGAAATACAAACCATCATCAGAGATTATTACAAACAACTCTATGCACATAAACTAGTAAACCTGGAAGAAATGGATACATTCCTGGACACTTGCATCCTCCCAAGCCTAAACCAGCAAAGAGTCAAAACCCTGAATAGACCAATAACAAGGGCTGAAGTTGAGGTAGCAATTCATAGCCTACCAACCAAGAAAAGCCCATGTGCAGAGAGGTTCACAGCTGAATTCTACCAGTCATACAAAGAGGAGCTGGTACCACTCATTCTGAAACTATTCCAAACAATCCAAAAAGAGGGAATCCTCCCCCAAATCGTTTTGTGAGATCAACATCATCCTGATACCAAAACCCGGCAGAGACTCAGCAAGAAAGGAAAACTTCAGGCCAATATCCATGATGAACATAGACGCAAAAATCTTCAATAAAATACTGGCAAACCGATTGCAACAGCACATCAAAAAGCTTATCCATCACAATCAAGTAGGCTTCTTCCTGGGGATGCAAGGCTGGTTCAACATACACAAATTTATAAACGTAATTCACCACATAAACAGAATCAAAGACAAAAACCACATGATTATCCCAATAGATGCAGAGAATGCCTTTGACAAAATTCAACAGCTCTTTATGCTAAAAACTCTCAATAAAGTAGGTATCGATGGAATGTATCTCAAAATAATAAAAGCTATTTACGACAAACCCACAGCCAATATCATACTGAATGGGCAAAAACTGGAAGCATTCCCTTTGAAATCTGGCACTAGACAAGGATGCCCTCTCTCACCACTCCTATTCAATATAGTATTGGAAGTTCTAGCCAGAGCAATCAGGCAAGAAAAAGAAATAAAGGGTATTCAATTAGGAAAGGAGGAGAGTCGAATTGTCTCTATTTGCAGACAATATGATTGTATATTTAGAAGACCCCATCATCTCAGCCCAAAATCTCCTGAAACTGATAAGCAACTTCAGCAAAATCTCAAGATACAAAATCAATGTGCAGAAATCACAAGCATTCCTATACACCCATAACAGACTTAAAGAGAGCCAAATCAAGAACAAACTGCCATTCACAATTGCTACAAAGAGAATAAAATACCTAGGAATACAACTAACAAAGGATGTAAAGGACCTCTTCAAGAAGAACTACAAACCACTGCTCAATGAAATAAGAGAGGACACAAACAGATGGAGAAACATTCCATGCTAATGGTTAGGAAGAATCAATATTGTGAAAGTGGCCATACTGCCCAAAGTATTTATAGATTCAATGCTATCCCCACCAAGCTACCTATGACCTTCTTCACAGAACTGGAAAAAACCACCTTAAACTTCATATGGAACCAAAAGACAGCCCGCATAGCCAAGTCAATTCTAAGCAAAAAGAACAAAGCTGGAGGCATCACGCTACCTGATTTCAAACTATACTACAAGGCTACAGTAATCAAAACAGCATGGTACTGGTACCAAAACAGATATAGACCAATGGAACAGAACAGAGGCCTCGGGGGCAATGCCACACATCTACAATCATCTGATCTTTGAAAAACCTGACAAAAACAAGTAATGGGAAAAGAATTCCCTGTTTAATAAATGGTGTTGGGACAACTGGCTAGCCATGTGCAGAAAGCAGAAACTGGACCCCTTCCTGACATCTTACACTAAAATTAACTCCACATGGATTAAAGACTTAAACATAAGACCTAGCACCATAAAAACCCTAGAAGAAAACCTCGGCAAAAACCATTCAGGACATAGGCATAGGTAAGGACTTCATGACTAAAACACCAAAAGCATTGGCAACAAAAGCCAAAATAGACAAATGGGATCTAATTAAACTCCAGAGCTTCTGCGCAGCAAAAGAAACAATCATTAGAGTGAACTGGCAACCAACAGAATGGGAAAAAATTTTTGCCATCTACCCATCTGACAAAGGGCTAATATGCAGAATCTACAAAGAACTAAAGCAGATTTACAAGAAAAAAAACAAACAAACCCATTCAAAAGTATGCGAAGGATATGAACAGACACTTTACAAAAGAAGACATCTATGAGGCCAACAAACATATGAAAAAATGCTCACCATCACTGGTCGTTAGAGAAATGCAAATCAAAACTAAATTGAGATACCATCTCATGCCAGTTAGAATGGCGATCATTAAAAAATCAGGAGACAGATGCTGGAGAAGATATGAAGAAATAGGAACACTTTTACACTGTTGGTGGAAGTGTAAATTAGTTCAACCATTGTGGAAGACAGTGTGGCAATTCCTCAAGGACCTAGAAATAGAAATTCCATTCGACCCAGCAATCTCATTACTGGGTATATACCCAAAGAATTATAAATTGTTCTATTATAAAGACACATACACACGTATGTTCACTGCGGCACTGTTTACAATAGCAAAGACTTGGAACCAACCCAAATGTCCATCAACAATAGACTGGGTAAAGAAAATGTGGCACATATACACCATGGAATACTACACAGCCATAAAAAAACAATGAGTTCGTGTCCTTCATGGGGACATGGATGAATCTGGAAACCATCATTCTCAGCAAACTGACACAAGAACAGAAAACCAGACCCCGCGTGTTCTCACTCATAGGCCAGTGTTGAATAATGAAAACACATGGACACAGGGAATGGAGCATCACACACTGCAGTCAGTTGGTGGGGGCTGAGGGAGGGACAGTGGGGGAGAAATACCAGATATAGGTGATGGGGGGGATGAAGGCAGCAAACCACCTTGACATGTATGCTCCTATGCAACAATCCTGCATGATCTGCACATGTACCCCAGAACCTAAAGTACAATAAAAAAAAATGGCTTGAACTAAGTAATCTCCATAAACACTAGTACTTTAGCATTCTTTGTCTCTAAACCTCTTGTCCCTGCACTGTCTCTGGGTTTTACTTTCTATCTCTCTCCCTTTTACATGTTCTTATATTCATTCATCAATTCCATAAGCAATAATTGGGCATACTGAATGGGCCAATCCCTGGCCTGAGCCCTGAGGATATATTGTTGAATAAGATAAGAATTTGCACTGGGGAGAAGGTAAGTGAACAAAGGCAGCTCATATACTTCAACAGGTGGTCTCTGTTGTCCTATGGAGGCCAGAAACTTGAGTGTATGTTGGGTGCCCGTGGGAGATGGTGGAGCGGTTGGAAAAGGATAGGGCTGGGCTTCACTCATGGCTGCATAATACACAGGAAATCCAGAACCTACCCTCTATAATAAAGAAGGCTATTGATTTTAGCAGCTTTCTGGTATCTGAGTTCTGGTTTTGTGGCTATTTGCATTTGTCATAGTGGCAAAATACTAGCCCCATCTCTTCTACAAAAAATACTTAGAAGATAAGGCTTCTACAAAAGGCTTAGCTCATTACAGTTGGGGTCAACCTGTCTTTCTGGCTTGATGCCTACACGAGTGAACAAGCAAAAGAGATTGCTGGCTAAAGCACTCTCTACCCTGCTCTCCCAAGGGCCACCTTCAGATAGCTTCTAGTTTGCATGGCATTTGGAGAATTTCCCAGGAAGCTGACTTGAGGCAAGGGGAGGACATGAGAATTGGAAGACAGTAAATTAAAGTTTGCCCATCCCTTCTGATACATACAAAGCCTTTGCAACACCCTCCATTTGCAGACAGATTATTTCTCTAATTATATATTTAAGGGCCTGAGTCAGTCAATTACCTTCCTTCACCGACCTATCTTGCTGCATAAACAGATTTCCATTTCCCAATGCTGTCCCTAAATGGCAAATAGTAGAACACTGGGAGAAGGTGGCTGACATTGCTCTGTATATGTCTAGAGTCCAGTGTGATCTGATGCATCTCCTGGGGCAAACACAGATGCATGTGAGAAGAGAAGTACAGAAGGGCTCAGCAGGTGTAGGAGTGGACCATCACCTCTCACTCCAAACCCTGGAGCTGCTTTCTGCTTTCCTTTCTTTTTATGCCAGTGATATAGCCAAAACTGCCTGCATTGTTGTCACTTCAGAGTCTGGACTCTTGTGGGGATGTGCTAACATACTCCAGTCCTTGCTTTTGTGGCCTTTCCTTCAGTCATCCTGTCAACAAACCTTTATTGTGGGCCTAGTACTGGCTGCTCTCCAAATATTGCTAGAGGTACAAAGATTAACCTGGCATAGTTGAAACCTAATAAACTCAATGCTGTAGTTGGGAGACAAACATTAAGGAACAATTGCCATGCAGTATGTTATAGGCAATAGCAGAAATACATTTAAGAAATGGAAGTGTCACAAGAAATAAAAATATATAACTTCAAGAGAGGCAGGAACAGAGAAGATTCTCAAAAAAGATGTTATCTGAGCTAGGTTTCCAAGAATCAATAGAAATTTATCACACAGATAAGAGGCAGAACAACTGAGGAATCTGCACATGCACAGGCACACAAGTGAGCAGCAGGAGGCGCCCATGTGCAGGGAGCCACAGGGCCTTAAAGCATTCTGAGTGCACTGCAAAAGCCAGGGTGCTGAGAGAGAACAGACCCCCATGGGCCTGATGGTGAAGGTGGTTATCTGTCACAAGGAAGACTTTTCTTACTGACATGAAGCATCACTGGAGGCTTTCAAACAACACAGTGCTATGGCCGGATTAGGGTTTTAGAAATATTACCCCATAAATAGTGGAGAAAAGATCAAAGCAGGAAAAGTGATCAGAATGGAAGAGGGTAAGCGACAGTGAAGGTAAGGGCCTGCATAGATGGAGGCGGCAGACTACACGGGCATTTAGGAGGCAGAAATACAGAGCTCAGGGACTGCTGGAGTGCTTGGTTGTGGAAGAAAGGGAGAAGGGAGCAACAAGCTGACTGGCAGGCCATGGTTTGGTGGCTGGCTCAGTGGGGACTCCTCCAACCTCCAGACCTGTCTGGACACATGTGACAAAAATGGCCACCCTACTGGAGTGTATGAATTGCCTTTCTTCACCTACATTGCTCTCTCCAGTTCTGAGGGCAGGGGTCTTATCTTATTCAACAAGTGTCCTGCCCTGTGTTTGGCATACAGAATATGTTCAATTACTGCTTTTTGAATTGATGAATGAATAAAGAAAGTCTAAAAGGGAGAGAGAGAGAGTAAAACCTGGAGACAGTGCAGGGATATGAAGTTTCGAGAATTAAAGAATGTTAAAGTAAAAATATTCATGGAGGTTCTTTAATTCAACCCAGCAATGCAGATGAAGAAACCAAGCCCCAGAGCACTAAAAGATTTGTCCAACATCACATGCTGAGGTAACAGACAGAGTAATGGACAAGTTGGGGGATGAAGAGATGATGAATTCAGTTTGGATGTCATTGTATTTGTGATGCTTGTGGTGGTAAATGCAGATTCTGATATTACATGTGCTGTTGGAATGTGATGTTCAAGAGAAGGGTCAAATCTAGACATATAAATCTGGGATACAGAACATACTGAGACCATACGTCATGAGAACTGGTGGAGTCAGGAGCCAGGAAGGCCACGAGGAGAGCTCTAGTAATCTCAGAGATGGCACAGCATGGTAGAAAGCAGCACACCAAATTGTTTGGCCTTCCTGTGCCTCAGTTTCCCCAATCTATTTTCTAAGGTTGCCATGTGTTATAAAAAATGAACAGATATTTATAAGACCTTATACCAGTGCCTGGCATGAACTAAGCTCTAAGTAAGTGTGAAAATGAGTATATAAACACCAACATTTGATGGTGGACAGAGAAAAAAGACTCAGAAAATCAGTAAACTAGGTAAGACAAAAATGGTAGGAAGAAATCAGGCAACTGTGGGAACACCAATGACCAAGGAAGAGACAGTATAAGGAAGGTAGGAGCAATTATGTGGCAGATGCAAAAGAAAGACTAAAATCAGGAAGTGCCTATTGGCTTTGGCAATTGAAAGTTCACTGGTGATTTTAGAGCCTCCTTGGTGGGCACTCAGGAGGAAGAGGGGGTGGGCTGAAAAGTGAGTCAGGGGTAAGAAGTGGGAGGGCAGTTGGCTCAGGGCAAGGCTGGGCAAAGTGAAGAAACCCTGGGCTGTTGAACTCCATTCTAGTGAGGCTCTACAAGTCTCGCCTTACAACCCAGGCCAACTCTCTTCCCCATCCCAGAGTTGTCATCTGTAAAATCAAGGCAAACTTCACCTCCACATTCCTATCAGCTGTGATGGCTGAATCCTTTTCTTTTCTTTTTACTAACATTTGATGGTGATGAAATTCTTTTTCACTTAGAAATGTACCTGAGTCAGCTAATGGCATTCTTTTTAAAATCTAGTTTTGAGTTTATGGAGACAGATGCTATAAGGGCTGGTTTATTTGCATTTGATCCTTAGGCATGCGCATTATTGGTATTGTCACTTTATCTATAAAGCTGACTTTAAAGAAGAGGGTAATTTTTCTCAAAGTCACAAGAGAAGTAACCCAAGAACTGAAGCCAGGACTTCTGGCAGGCAAATCCTGTGCCTGAGAGCTGCTGGGAGTACCTGGGTTAGGTGACACAAAACTACTTGAGAACTGGGCCTCTAAAGAACATCGTTTTCGTTTAGGAAACGGCGCTTTCAGCACAAAATGTCTTTGATATATTTATCAAAATAATAGGTTTTTCTGCCACATCCTCTTCTCCTGCAGTAGGATATAAGATTTCTCATTTGGAGAAATAAGCTTAAAAAAATTTTTTTGGTTCTCCTGCAGTGATAGGATGTTTAATAATATGATCATTTATATTTTATTAGACTGATGTGGCTTTGTATGCACCTAGACAATTTCAAAGCACTTTTGCATGCATTATTCATCTGATTCTCCTAACCACTCTTTGAGAATGGTAAAATAGGAATGACTAGTTTCATTTTAGACATAAGAATCTGGTGTTAGAAAGATTATGTGACCAATGCAAGGTTTCTCAGAATTGCTCAAGAACACCATTTAGACACCGAGTTTCCTCATCTTGAAGCTGGAGATAATTCTAACCTTGGGGAATCATTGTGCTGATCAGATAGGGTCAGTAGGTCCCTAGTCTATAACAGGCACTCATAAATTAGTGAGCTTTAGGAGAAAAAAGTGTCCCACCTCTATGTGCAGTTCTCATCTTTATTGTCAGGGTGTTGGTGGTGGTGTCACTGAAACTTAAGGGAAAATTAAAAATAATGCATGAGATGGGGGAAAAGAGAAAGAAAAGAACAGGATAAGGAAAGGAGAAGAAACCTTAGCAGTAAACATTTCACATATGGTGGTTTTGGATGTTTCCAGTGTTTGTGTAAAGTGCTGACTTCATCATTCTATAAGGGTTTTACAGAATAATATTTAAAAAGCACTTTGAGTGCCTTCGAAAATCGCGTTAGATAAATATAAAATACTGGGAGCATAAAAAGTGGAAGACAACCTCAGATATATAGTCTATGTGTGAAAAGAAATAAAATTGCTTTATTCATCAAAAAATAATCACTGTAAAGAAAGCAGAGTTTTCTTTTTCTCCCCCCTTGGCAGGGTAACCAGTCTGGTTTTCATTAGGATTAATGTGGTATAAACATGTTTATCACTAATAAAAGAGACTATAGAAATACTGCTGATCTTCTTCAGCATGAGGATGAAACACTTCTAACTTAATCTCAACAAAAACTATCTGTCGTTGGGGCACAAACTTGTGTAACACTAAGTCATTTATAGTAAGTCAAAAAATTTTATGATCAAGTAGTTTATTTTATCAGGATGTCAGGTTTAGAGTGTGACCTGATTTAATCTCAGAAGGACATCTTTTTGGATGTGGTTCCAGAATATTCTGGGTATAATCTTTTAAACTAATTAGCACCATAATTTTAAAGGATGATAAAAAAGAGTAAAGCATGCATATATTTTCTTAATTTTATTAGGACTAAAATTCTTGCACCAGTTTGAAGAAAATGGTCTGTAAAGTTGACTGTAAAATGCCTTACTACAAAACTGAAAGAAAAACACTTTATTTTCCTTATCCCAAGAAAATACTTTTGAACAAGAAAAAAAACACTATATGTACGAAGATAATTACAGCTGCATTATTTGTAATAGAAAAAGAAACAAATAATGAACAGTTAGTAAATAGCTGCATATTAATACGGTAGGCTGTTATATAACTATTAAAATGATAAACATGCTGTCCATGAAAAAACTGGGGAAATGTTTATAAAGTAATATTTTGAAAAGTATACAACAAAGCAAAATATATTATATACTATTATTATGTCCATGTAAAAACTATGTGTTTGTATGTACAAAGTATGGATGGGAACATGAAGAAACAAAAACCATTGGTTGTGTTAGTATATCAGTCAGGATAAACTAGGTTATGCTATAGTAACAAACAATACCTATGTATCAGTGACTCACAACAAAAGCTCAAGCTACCCGATCAGACTGTGCTCACTGTAAACATTTTGGTACCCAGGCTGAAGAAGGTTCCATCTTTACACATCCTTCCTCAATTGTCTCAATGTTGGCAGAAGAAAGATATGGTTGGTAGTGTATCTAAAAGATTCTACATGGGAGTGAAATACGTCACTTCTGCTTACATTTATTTGGCCAAAGCAAGTCACATTGGCATGTCAACTTTAAAGGGGGCAGGGAAGAAGCTGCATCCTACTATGTGATCGGAAAGAGAACCAGATATATTTGAATGACACTAACAAGCTCAATAAGATTTATAAAATTACAGATGCTTTCTCAAATATTTTATAATGGTAAAATATGTTTTATATTATTATTACCTCAGACTCCACTTGTGAGCCAGAAATTGAGAGTTGATGATGTATATGCTACTAATCTTTCAAAGAAAGACTTTTAACTGAAAATGCTTTAATATGCATATTCTTTTATTCAAAAAGTTTAAATGGATCAAGTTGATAAAACATTTCTCATTAGGAAATATAAATTGATTGAAAAATATTTCTGGCTTCACATCATTGTAACATGCAATTCGTAAATTACATTAAGAAAACAACTTCAAGAAGGCATTCTGTTATATTTATAAATGTAGTTAGAAAAATACATCTTTTGCCTATGTACAATAGAACAATTTGCTTGGTTCAGCAAGCAATCAGCCATAAAGAAAAAAACATGTCACAGTGGCAGGGTTTTAAATATGTCAGTTCGTAAACTCCTGAAAAACATCAGCTGAGCTTGAATGGGAGACAGTGTGATGTACAGCAAAGAACACTGGCTTTGGCATCTGGTAGGTTCAAATTCTGAACCACATGTATTAATCACACTATGGGGCATCAGGCTAACTTCTTCCATAAAAGGAATTAAAATTTTCTCCTTTGCGTATATTGTTGTGACACTTATAAAATAACACATGTAAAGCACTTAGAAAAGTGGCTAACATGGGCGTGGTGGCACACGCCTGTAGTCCCAGCTACTCGGAAGGCTGAGGCAGGAGAATCGCCTGAACCCAAGAGGCGGAGGTTGCAGTGAGCCGAGATTGTGCCACTGCTCTCCAGCCTGGGTGACAGAGTGAGATTCCATTTCAAAAAAAAAAAAAAAAAAAAAAGTAACTTCTTACTGAATGGAGATACTGTTCAACTAATATTCAATATGGTGCCTACCTTTGAACTGATAGTCAATCAGTGTGGAATGACAGTGACAATCAGTTGAAATATCCTCTCTTAGTCATCCATGGCAAGTAAATTCCTCTCTAGGAGCAGGCCAGGGAAGGCGAATAAAGCCATTCAAAGGCAGCAGGGATTGCTTTAGGAAGTGGAGGGCCACTTGGCACCCTGCTGCCTTGCCTGCATTTTGTCACATGCAGAACAGGAGGGGCAGTAATAGCAGATGATCACAAACACAGAGATGGCCAGGCCACTGCAAGGACACTGGAATCAGGTTGGCTTGTAATGTTAGCAGACATTTTTCATGGACCACTCAGGTCTTCATGGGTTTGAAAATATGTCTCTCTCTAGGTTAGGATGGCTTGCTGGGTTCTGTCTAATCTCCCCAGCTCCTGCAGGCATGGGGTGCATGGGCCAAGGAAAACCTCCAAAACTAGTTTGAAATCAACAAATAAGGGAGACAGAAAACTGGGTTTCATTCCCGCCAGAGAGGCAAGTTTGTGTAGTTGATGTAATCTTCCTGTAGCCTGTGCCAAAGCTCTGAGTATACCTAAAAACTAACCACAGGGTACTCCTGGTGCAGAGAGAAAAAACCCATCAAAGACTTTACAGCTTCTGGGGCCACATTTGATGCTGGGATGCTCAGCCTATCATTCCCTTTTGCATAGACAAGTCTTATCTTTAGGGCAAGGCTCCATCCCCCTCTCCTGACCACCTTAACTTACCCTGATCAACCACTCCTGCCCTGACCGTTCTTACCACTGCTTTTTTGTACTTTGCATACTGTCTGAGTGTGTACTTCCATGCACATGGAGTCTTGTGTTTTCACCTATTCTGTAAGTTGTTTGTGGGCAAGGACCAGATCTTATGGTCCTTTTTACAGTCTACACAGGTTTTAGTGCATATTTAGGTATGGAGTGGACATTCACTTAGATATTTACTGCGATTGACTAAGTGTTCATTTGGAGAACAGGCTGCAGAAAGCCTTATTTCTATCCTGTGCTAAGTGTTGAGGTTACTTGCCTTTTCTTAACTAAACCTAGATGCAGACTCATATAAAAGTCTCCTAAAAATTGACCAAAGGAAAAAAAAAACAGCCTAGAAAACATCTAGTTGCTTTAGGTCTTTTCCTGATTCAATTGTTCAAGTTATTCCTTCCACCTTCAGGAATTTCTCCTAGGAAACACTTGTGGCCCAAGTTTGCAGTAAGATTTATTTTCTCAGGCAGTCCACGAACATATAATTAACCATCAGTTAAGAGCTCTTTGTGGGTGGGAGTTATATTGTTGATACCTTCATCCCACATGACCAGCACAGTTCCCAGCACATAGTAAGCACTCCTATTTGTTTCATAACTGAATTTCTTCTTTGTTTCTATCATTTCTGTATTATGAAAAAAAGTTTTCTCTTGGCTTTTAAGATAGTCAAATTATACCTGAATATAAAAACCAAGGGGCAGAGTAAGTGTCTGCAATAAGGAATTTCTATTCTTTTTAAACATTCCTGCAAACTGCCTTCCTGACATCAGAAGCTATATCTAAAATCTGACACATACCCCTAAGCCCATAAATTCTGTCCTCAGTAATTGCCTGTGGTGAAGGACCCTACTTTTCTCTGTGGCCTTTGTTCTCTGGACCATGTCAGCCATCCTCTCTGTGGAGGACAGGACTGTGTTCAGTCCTATGAAGGCAAACACAGGATAAGGAAGGGTCTAGGAAAGGCCAAGAAGTATAGTTCCAGGAAAGTAAAAGCATGGGGGTGTGGGTTCTGAGCTTCTTCAAAGCTGACTGAAAAGACCTAAGAGAGGAGTTCTAGAAAGGAAATGAAGATCTGACTTTTTTCTTTCCCTGTTAGCAATATAAATGGGAGTTTTTATTCCTATATTTTTAACAAGAATTGCTGAGAGTGGCATGTTTTTCCTTCTCTGGCTCCTCAATTACTGTCAGTTCCACAAAACAGATAAAAAGAAAAATAATCAAGGAGAAATCTCATCCCCCAAAAGAATTTTAGTACAAATTCTAAGTGGAACCCAGGGCCCTAGAGTGATGCCGATGCTGGAGGCTGATTCTGGATGATCCTGGTTTTGTGCTGTGCGGAGAGCCCAGAAAGTGTGTACCAGGATGGGGGAGTCTTTCAGTTTTGTAAATATTGTTATAAATAAGTTTCCCACACTTGATAACAAATTTTTAGGCCTTTCAGGCCTTTCTAAATTATCCAAAAATTTTAAAAAAGGAAAATCTGTACCTGTTATTGCCTTTAAGCTAAATAAAATTTAGCTGGATAATAAAATTATTTTAAACAAAGTTCATGAACAGTAATTTTGGTTGTAATTGACCCATTCTTTCATTTAAACTGACTCAATTTTAATACTCCTTTGGTTCAGGGTGGCTAGCAGTAGCATAAAGGAAATCACGGGAACTAATTTCTTTTAACCGTGTTACCTGTTAACACTTAGATGGCCCAGAGAGTTTGGGGTTTCCTTGTTGGCATTACAGCTCCTGCTGGCTGTGTTAACTGATGACAACCAAAGTCACTTTTTCCACATGAAGTGGGAATACATAATTGTATAGGACTATCTTGTTATCAGTGATATTCATGGAATCTTCAAAGAAAGGAAATGAGAAGGTGTGTTATTTAGCAAAGATGATGACATCAACATTCTCTACAGTGCTGCAATCTTAAAAAGTGGCAGCTGTTTCCATGAATTCTTTCATATTGGGTTTGATCATTATTCTGCCAGAATGGATGTTATTGGGAAGGTTGTCACTGATGCTCATTGAGAATTTACAAATCTTCAAAACTGGGGAAGATGGCTCATATTAGTATTTGTCTGACTTTATTTACTTATCCATTTATTCATTCTAGAAAATGTCATTGGATACTCTTTTTCCCACTTCTGTTTCTACAGAGGAGATAAAAATGGTCTCTAGGAAAGATTTGAACTTGAGGGTTCTCCTTTCTCTTCCTCCCTTCCTCTTCCTTCACTCTTCCTATATAAAGCTGATCTCATACTAAGAAAAATAAAAAGCCAGGAAGGCAAAGCTCTGATCTTCCAATTGAAATGACTTCACCCATCTTTCCACAGTGGGGCCTTAAAAACAGCCTGTCTATGCTAGCGCAAGACAGAGGCATGTATAAAAGCTGACTCTGAGGACCTATGCTCAGCTCTGATCTAGCATCTGTCACAGCAACCCCTGGTTCTCTTTGTTTTGAGATATTTAGCTGAATTTCACATAGAGGTGATGATTGTGTACATATAGCAAAACCTCATTTGTCTGGCACTGTCATATCATCAGAATGTTGAGGAAACATATTTATACAGTTAAGAAAATTCTTTTACTTTCTTTACTCTTTTACATTGTGCTTTGATTAAAGTATTTCTAAAATTTATGGAGCTCCTGTCTCATTTCTGAAACAGTGTGCAATGAACATAACTTAACCTTTTCTATTGCTCATTGTCATCATTAAGCACCTTAATTGCTGCTCAAATGCTATAACATAGTTTTAATGTCTCCTCCCTGTGTTGTTCATTATTATGGCTCTTGTCACTGAATCTGCAGCCAACAGTATTTCCCTTGTCTTGTGGTTCTAGCCTGACAGACCCATGGTTAGAATTATTTGTAAAATAAAGGCCAATAAATACCAAATGGTCCTCTTCAACACTGTCTTATTAGTAAAGTGCATGAATCATAATACATAGAAGACTGTTTTATAAGAACTTTCTAAGTTCTTACAATGACATCAACTGAGACAAAGTAGATGCATCTTAAAGGGTATCATGAATACCTTTTCTGAGGCTTTGGAGCATCATTTGCATGACTGAATCTTTTTTAATATTTAACTTTTTAATTAAAAAATTTTTAAGTGACACGTAACAGTTGCATAATTTATGAGGTACATAGTAATGTTTTTATTTATACAAGGTATATAGATTAAGGTAATTAGCATACCTATTATCTCAAACATTTGTCATTTCTTTGTGTCAGAAACATTCAATATACTCCTTGTAGCTATTTGAGACTATAAATTATTGTTAACTATAGTCATCCAACAGTGCTATGGAACATTAGAAATAACTACTCTTACCTAGCTGTAATTTGTTTCCTTTAAGAAATCTCTCCCTATTCCCACACCCTTCTATCCTTCCCAGTCTCTAATAGCTTCTATTCTACTTTTTACTTCTATGAGATAATATGAGAGATGGGATTATATTTCACTCACTTATGAGTGAGAACATGTGGTGTCAATTTTCCATTCCTGGCTTATTTCATTTAATGTCCTCCAGTTGCATCCATGTTGCATGAATGACAAGATTTCATTCTTTTTTAGGTTGAAGAGTATTCCATTGGTAGAATCTTTAGGTTTTTCTAAATTTTACATCTTCCTTTACAATTTATAATTTTATATCTTCCAATTTGGATGTCCTTTCTTTCTTTCTCTTGCCTTACAGCACTAGCTAGAGCTTCCAGTACTATGTTAAATAGTAGTAATGAAAGTAGGCATTCTTGTCTTGACCCAGATTATAGAGGAAAAGCTTTCAGTTTTTCTTTCCACTTTTTCCCATTGAATACAATGTTAGTTGTGGGTTTGTCAGTTTGTGGCCTCTATTGTAGTGAGGTACTTTCTTTCTATATCTAATTGCTGAGTTTTCATTATAAAAATGTGTTGAATTTAATCAAATGCTTTTTCTACATCTATTTAGATGATCAAATGACTTGTCTTTCATTTTGTTAATGTGATATGTTACTTTCATTGATTTGAGTATGTTGAATCAACCTTGCATCCCTGGGATAAATCCCATTTGGTCATGGTGAATTATCTTTTTAATGTGTTATAGGGTTTGGTTTGCTAGTATTTTGTTTAGAATTTTTGCACCTATGTTTATCAGCGATATTGACCTGTAGTTTTCATTTTGCTGTTGTGTCCGTATCTGGTTTCGGTATCAGGCTAATGGCGAATGCTGGCCTTATAGAATGAGTTTGAAAATGTACTCTTTTCTTAAATTTTCTGGAATTGTTTGAGAACTGGCATTATTTCTTCTTTAAAAGTTTGGTAGAATTCAGCACTGAAGCCATCTGGTCTTAGACTTTTTTTTGTTGGAAAACTTTTTATTACTGATTAAATCTTACTACTAATTATTGTTCTGTTCAGCCTTTCTATTTCTTCTTTGTTCAATCTTAGTAGGGTGTATCTGTCTAGGAATTTATCTCATTTCCTCTTGAGTTTTCAAATTTATTGGCATATAGTTGTTAATAATTGTTTTTGATAATCATTTTTCTTTCTGTCATATTAGGTGGGACATTTCCTTTTCATTTCTGATTTTGTATCATCTAGATGAGATACTTGATATAATTTTAATTAAAAAATGTTTAAGATGTATTTTGTGTTTTAATATGTGGTCAGTCCTGAAGAATATTCCATGTGCTGATTAAAAGAATGTATATTCTGCAGCTGCTGGATGAAATGTTCTGTCAATGTCTATTAGGCCCCTTTAGTCTATGTTGCAGTATAAGTCAATTTTTAAATTAATTTTCTGTTTAGATGCTCTGTTTATTGTTGTGGATGGTGTTTAAATTCCTATTATTGCATTAAAATCTATTTCTCCTTTTAGATCTAACAATATTTGCTTTATATACCTGTGTGATCTGGTGTTGGGTACATATATATTTACAATTGTTATATCCTCTTACTAAATTTGATCCCTTTATTATTATGTAATATAATTGTCTCTTTTTATAGTTTTTGAGTTATACTCTGTTTTATCTGATGTATTGTTCCTTTTGCTCATTTTTATTTTCCATTTCCATGGATAACTCTCTCCATCCCTTTCCTTTTAGTCTGTGTGTCTATAGGTGAGATGAGCTTGTCAGCAGAATATAATTGGATCTTTTAAAAAATTCATTCAGGCAGTTCATCTTTTTTATTAAGAAATTTAATCTGTTTACATTCCAGATAGTTATTGAGAGGTTAGAACTTACTCCTGTCATTTTATTTGTTGTTTTCTGGGTGCTTTATGTATCCTTTGTTCCTTACTTTAATATTTTTTATATTTGAAGTTTGGCGGGTTGTTATAATAACAATAATTTATTTATTTCTCTTTCTTCTTTGTGTATCAGCTCTACCACTGAATTTTACAATTTAACATGTTTTCATGATGGGGGCTATTGTCCTTTCACTTCCAGATATAAGATTCCCCTGAACACTAGACTGATCTGGTGGTGATGAGTGCCCTTAGTTTCTTAGTTTTTGTTTGTCTGAGAATGACTTTATTTCTCCTCATTTGTGAATGAATTTGCTGGGTGTAATATTATTTGCTTTTTTTGTTCTTCAGTACTTTGAATATATCATCCCGTTCTCTCCTGGACAATGAGGTTCCTGCTAAGGAATCTGCTTTTAATCTAATGGGAATTCCCTTATATGTGACTTGACACTTTTCTCTTGCTATTTTTAGAATTTCTTTCTTTTAACAATTTGACTATATTTTACCTTGCATAGGACTTGTTTGGGTTGAACCTGTTTGGGGATGTTTGAGCTTCCTGAATCTGAATGTTCATCTCTCTCCCAAGTCTCAGAAAGTTTTCATCTATTTCATTAAATGTTTTCTAAACCTCTTCCTTTCTCTTCCCCTTCTACAACCCCCTTAATGTGAGTATTTGTTCCTTTAATGGTGTTCTATAAACCCTATAGGCATTCTTCACTCTTGGTTTTTTGTCTGCCTAAGGTATTTTTAAAATCTTATCTTAAAGTTCAGAAATTCTTTCTTCTGGTTGGTCTAGTGTGTTGCTGAAGCTCTTGATTATATTTTTTACTTCATTGATTGAATTCTTCAGCTCTAAGATTTCTTTTTTATTATATCTATCTTTTTATTGTTTTTCTGATTTCATTCAGTCGTCTCTCTGTATCTCTTGTGTCTCACTGAGTTTCCTTAAGATTATTATTTTAAATTATTTTTCTGGCATTTCATATTTCCTTATGATTTGGGTCTGGAGAATTTTTGTGTTCCTTTGGAGGTGTTATTTTCCATGTTTGATGTGTTTCTAAGTTGATTTCTATGCATCTGGTGGAACAGTCACCCCTTCCAATTTTATGGCATAAATTTTATAGGGAAACACTTATTCATATGGCTGGATCTTGGTGTGTCAGTTGGGTGGAGCACATTGGTATTGGTTCTAGGTGGATCCATGCAGTTTCTTCAGTTATAATCTACACTGCTGATGTTTGTGAATGTCTCAGTGGCCTAGGCTGCAAAGTTTGTGGTAGGAGTGATGTGCCTTTGCCAGGGATGGACTTGCCAAGCTGTTTCCCAGGCTAGGGATGTAAGTTTGCACAAAGTGGTCAGCCAACTCTGGGTCTAGCTCACTGGGGTTGGAACCACATGGTTGTAACTATGGCCAGGGTTGAGAATGTGGCTGTTCAGCTGGCTTGGAGGTATGTTCACCTGGAGTGGGACTGTTTGGCTATTTTTGTGGCCCAGAGAGTAGGTACATGGCTGTTGAGCCCGTCTAGGATTGCGTCTGCCATGGGTGAGTTCACAAGGTTGTTTTTCAGTCCCTGAGCATGAGTGCAAGGCTACAGAGCAGGCCTGGGGCGAGTGTCTTCTGAGGGAAGGCCCATAAACCTGTTTCTCAGGCCCTGGGCACTGAAACATGACTGCCTAGCTAGCCCAAGGCCATGTCTACTGGGAGCAGACCTGTTGAGCTATTTCTCAGACCCTGGGCATGGGTGTTGGGCTACTAAGCAGGCCTAGGGACCATGTCTTCTGAGAGTGAGTCCACTGGGATGTTTCTCAAGCCCTAGACATAGGTACCTGGCTTTCTGGTCAGCCCAGGGACATGTCAGCTGCTCAGCACCTCATTGGCTCCTCTGCTTGAGAGAGGTTGGCTGGCTCAAGTGAGGGTTCTCTCTAGATAAGTCTTCCAGACTATTTCCCTGTCTGGAAATGCAGGTGAGCAGGGCACAGTCCAGTAGTGACTCTGGTCTCAAGATGGCTCTATGCTTCCACAGCTTGTCTCACTGGGGGTGGGTGGAAGTGCAGAGTGATACCTTGTGCTCCTAATCCTGGGCAATGCAGCTGTGATAATTCCTGGTAGCTTCCAAAACTGGACTCTGGGGTTGCGAGGACTATGGGATTCCACTATTATAAGCACTGCAGGTGTTTGTGGTGGCAATGAGGACTGGTGAGGTTTCTCTGATTACCTTTTCTCCACAAGGGGAAAGTCCCTCCTGACTCTGGGCTGGTCCAGGTAAGGAAGACAAGGCTATAGAGGCTGGGTGCCTCTACATTGCCCTCTGGACTACCAATCACCACCAGATGCCCCTCTCCCAACCCTGCTGCACTCCATTGCTCTCTCTTCAACACTCCAGTCAAGTCTTAGCTGTTTGTTGCCTTGTTCTTTTTGGTGGAGGTTGCAGGGATTAGCACCAGGCATCTCTGGCCAGCCATCTTGTTGACATTACTGTTCTCTGAATCTTGAATTTAATTTATTCTCTGCCCAGTTATTCAATACAGATGCCATCAAGGTCTTATTGATGATATTAAAGCAAATGAAAAGGACTATTTCTATGGAATAGCCTTTATCTCATTCATGGTTCAGTATCCAGGTCCCTTGTCTGGTGCTAAGACAGACCTGAAATAAAGTAAGAGTGTGTTCAAAGTGTGGTGCTGGGGAGAGTTGTACAGCAGGAGAGAGAACACAGAAGTTGCCTATTTGGTAAAAACAAGGATATCACTGTTTAAAGATTGTACAGAACTGGAAAATAAGCATGAGCCAGAATTTCTGTCCATCTCTGCATCTTCATCATCTCCTCCTGTTGCTAGTTCTTTGCGACATGCCCTGGGCCTGTTGCTGCTTTGGAAATCCTTACAAGGAACCAGGAAGTTTATTGTTTGTATTTAACACCTTAAAGTAAGGCGGTGTGGGTCGGCTACAAGCTTGGTAGATGGAGGCATGCCTGGGCGTGTTAAAGGCAGGAGAGATTACTTATAAAATAGAACAAAGGACAAGGGGGTGAAACTCTTTGAAGAGAAGCTGTTTGTTCCCAACATTAGCTGTGAACTGGTAGAAGACCTGAAGAAGGGGAACTTCAACTCTTCCATAAACTTCAGTGTGTGTTCCTCCTTTTAAAAAAGACTTTGAAAACTAACACTTTACAATCTTTGGTGGTGCCGCTATGCGTTTTTCCTGCTAATCTATAGGCCTCACAAGATCAAGTAATTTGTCTTTTACCTAATTCCCCAGCGGTGCCTGGTGCTCCTGGACTCTCTCACCTTCTTGATCTTCTAAATTTTGCCATTCTTCAGTCTTCAGTCCTTAATTAGCATAGCCATTTTCCAAGCTGGGGATCCTACATCTTAAATTTTGCAAAGGGCTGGGATCAGCTTCCCTCACTTTTACTTCTCAATTCACTTTCTAGTATCCTCATCCAATTTCTGACTTAAGCAATTTGCTTCTATACAAATGAACCCTAAATAAATATCTCTACACAAACTGCTTAAATTAATTCCTGTGCATTTCCTTTGTCGAGTCAGTGATCATTGCTTACATATGGAAAAAGAAAAAAAGTTGATTATTTCTTTTATCCTTAGATTGAAATGTAAGCAAATCTTTGTCGATGTCAGTATTGGACTTTTAAGTAATTTCCTGCCTTCCTTTACACTAGCTATTAATGTGTTGGACTCTCAGTTTTCTTGGCTCTAAAATATGGGGGGGGGGGGGGGGAGGGTTCGAACTAACTAATTTCTTCAGCAATACCAAGTTTTAAGATGTTATAATATTTTATTGATTACAGGAATTTAATCTCATTTAATTGGCTCAAAAAACTGTCAGAATTTTTTTATATAAAATTTTTTTATTCTATTATTTTTCAGACATGTTTTGCTTTTTACATAGGATATTTTTAGTGATAAAATATCTTACACATGCAAAAAAGTAAAGAGAATCATACAACAGACACTTGTATCATGTATGATTATGTACCTGGCACACAGTAGGTGAAAAATAAGTACTCTTGAAATGAAAGAATGATCTGGACCATTGTCAGAGATGACTACAGTTGCTGTAAAATAGCTGTGATTTTCCCAGAATGGCCAGCAGAGGGCGCACTTTCACACTGACAAAACACCCCTGGTTCAGGTAAATTACCTTGGTGTCTTAGCTCCCCACTCAGTGTACAAGTCAATTATTGTGCAATTGCTTAGCATATATCCAATAGCTGATCTATGTACCCCTTGTTAACCATATTAAATGAACACAACTACTATTCATAATTGTTTGGAGACTTCAAAGTCATTGCATTGTCAAATAACAGTTTGGAAAATTTACAGTATTTAAATCACCTATCTAGATTATTCTAAATCTCCCTAAATCTTCTTTGCCAGTTGTAGCTATATCTAAACCTTGTCATTTGGAGTAGCAGAATGATGGTCTGAATTAATTATCAAAGTTGCTGAATACTTTGTCTCACTAGTTAAGTATTGTAATATCTCTTTTCTCTCTCAATCTGAGAGCTATATATATATATATGCCCCCACACATGCATATCCATTCTTTATGCCCAGAGGAAGCCAGTTTCTTGATCTTGTTTGAAATTACATATGCACATATAACTCTAGATATATAGGTTTTTTAAACCATAAATGGGATCACAAATACATGCAGTCCTATAACTTAATTTTTTTCAACTAATATATTCTGATATCTTCATTTATAATTGTGTTTTATTCTTCTTAATAACCATGTAATTGTCTGTAGTATATCTGTGTTAACTAGTAGAGATCTTGGCAGAGAGCAAAAGGCCTAAATATTTCTGGTCTGATTACTAGGAGTCCATTTCGCCCAGTCAACACACTCAATCCTTTTTGTCTCTCGTGTGTAGATATGCGTTTTCAGTGGGAAGCCATAAAAAGAACCCCTGAATCCTGATTATCTGATACTTTGTGCCTCTGCACATGCAGGAGGAGGATTACCACAACAACAAGATGCAGCTGTAAGAAAACAGGCTTGCTTCGCTGTGTGGCTGAGCACCACAGCCAGATCAGAGCCAGAATTTCCAATGACAATCATGAGGATTCTCTTTCCCATAAATCCCTCTAAATGTTATATTTCTTACTGTGGAAATATTTGCCTTTGAATCTCTCAATCTCTATTTAGGGAAAATAAATGGAAAATAATGGCTTAGATTCAGGAAATGCGAAGCTTACTTTAGCTTTTGCATTGCATTTGTGCAGTCAAATAGTAAACCTAGTTATATATAGCACTGCGTTCAGCTTCTTTTACACTGGTCCTTCTGTGTCAGGGATCCACAATCCCTGGGCCATGGACTAATACTGGTCTGTGGCCTGTTAGGAACTGGGCTGCACAGCAGGAGGTGAGTGGTTGGACTAGCGAGCAAAGCTTCTTTTACATTTACTGTCACTCCCCCACTGCTCACATTACTGCCTGAGCTTTGCCTCCTGTCAGATCAATGGTGGCATTAGATCCTCATCAGAGTGTAAATGCTATTGTAAACTCCACATGTGAAGGATCTAGGTTGCTTGCTCCTTATGTGAATCTAACGCTTAATGATCTGTTACTGTCTCCTATCCCCTGAGATGGGACCATCTAGTTGCAGGAAAACAAGCTAAGGGCTGCCACTCATTCTACTTGATAGTGAATTGTGTAATTATTTCATTATATATTACAATGTAATAATAATGGAAATAAAGTACACAAGAAATGTAATATGTTCAAATCTTCTCCAAATCATCCCCACCCCACCCCAGTCTATGGAAAAACTGTCTTCCACGGAACTTGTCCCCGGTGCCAGAAAGGTTAGCGATCACTGCTCTATGTTACACCAATGTTAACTGCTACTAACAGAAATCTTATTTATTACAGTAAACACATTAAGTTATTTTAAATACATTTTCACAGAGCAAGTTCATTTTGGTAATACCCAAATCCACACAGCATATTATGTTTTTTCTATGATTATCATCATGGACTCTCAAAATTGGAAAATGAGTCCATCTGGTCCAATCTTACACTATATGTTAGCAGAGCCTTGCTATGCAAAATATAATTCACAGACCAGCAGTAGGAGCAGCAGCAGCAACAGGGAACTTAGGCAAAGGCAAATTAAATTTGGAGAACCCACTCCACACATGCTGAATTGGAATTTCATGGCGTTGGAACTAACAATCTGATTTAACAAAGTCTTTTGGTGATTCTTGCCATACTAAAGTTTGAGAACCATTGATCTATAAACTCCTCATGAATGATCATTAGTTTCTGCTTAAACACCTCCTTAATTAGGAAATCTACAACTTCACAAGGCAGACACTTTCATTTTAGGACATCACTTCTTTTGGAAAATCCCTTCTTATTTAGAGCCAAGTCTACTTTTTGGAGCCTCTATCTACTACTTGTTTTGCTCAACAAGAACACACACAGTGTTGACTCCATCTTTTATATGATGGTGAGTTATGGTCAAAGACAGCTATCCTGCTCCTCTTCCCCCCTCCACGAGTGTCCTCCTCCCCCAAAGATTGTCCTTCTCCAGGATAAATAACTTTTAGTGGCTTTTAAACGTTCAACAAGCTGCATTTATCTGATTAATATTCTTATAGTTCTCTTTTAATGATGTTCCTTTTTGTCACAATAAAAAATAAATAAAAATTTTAAAAATAAATTTAAAACGAGAACAGAACATAATCCTTTAAGTGTGGTCTGACAACCCTTAGAGGGTAAAACAGATACTTCTGTTGAAACATTAAATGCTATTGGTTTGGGCTTAGACATTCTGATTATAACAGGCTTTTTCCTTTATAAAACTGAAATCTCTACAAAAGTCAGGTTTTCTTCTAAAAGGAGTTCTTTATTTGGGTTAGTGACATTGTTTGACATTGTCAAGATAATTTTAAATTTGCTTTGTTTAACCACAGACCATTATAAATGAGAGGCATTTTCTTTGCTTTGCATAAATCACCCCTCCCACCATTAGGATTCCCCAAGACAGCAAAGTTACATACCTGAGGAAAACTGCGATAGTAAATGAGGGTCAGTGTGATGACCACTGCAGCCCATGACAGTGCCAAAGACAGATGACCTTTGCTTCCCTTCAGCCTCACCACAGTGTTACACTGGCCAGTACAAGAGAAATCAGGATGCTTCCTCATACTGCACACCTTTATCTGAGAACAAAAAAACAAATATGGGTGTTACATTTCAGCTCCTTCCACCTCCTTCTGAAACCAGACGACTGGATTGGGACCAACAGAGATTATGTTGTTTACTTCACAGATTTCAGAAAAAGTGAATTCTGAATAATCATTTTTTTTGTAGATATTCCTATATGTAAAAATCTTTGATGAGATTTATAATCTCATTTAAAGTTCTTTCACAATTTTCATGAAAATTGAGTGATGTGTCATAGATAATTAATTTTTTTCCTTTATAGCTGATGCCTGACTTTTTTCCCTTGGTAATATAGCTTATGAAGCAGATATATATTGCAATACACCCTTGATTTTAAGTCTTTCAAATAGAAGACCATAGGAATAAATTGACACATGAGAGATGGATAAATGTATGGACACATATATGTTCAACAGTTGTTGTTTTGGAGATTATGCCACAGAGTCATTAAATGCTGTCTAACACTAAATTAGATTTTCCTGTTGTGGGAAGTAATCAAGCAGGGACTAGATATCTATCTATCAGAAAAAATGAATTGCTAGAGAGATATGGTATAGCCTTTCCAAAGTTAAGGTTCCATGAGTGTAGAGAAATGAGGATAATGGCTGTTAATGGTTAATGTTTACCTTTGCATAGCCACCAATCTAAGTATTCTATATGCCTTAACTCATTTAATCCAGAAAGAGATGCCTCTGAAAAGGGAATTTTAACAATAGTCTGACTTTCTGCAAGGAAAATGCCAAGTGAGAAAGTTGTATTGTTGATATATGCACATATTCACAAAAGACCACTATACAGGGAATAAGCTTTTGCAAATAAACACACTATTGCCTCTAAAACAGTGAGCAGTATTTCTAAACCAGGAGATTTAATCCCCTGAAACTGCATGAAAAATAGTGTATTTATGTGCCCATTTATGGACAAAGGTGACAGCTGCCCTCATCCCCTTTGCCCTCAAAGGTCAAAACAATAATTGTAAAAAACTTTAAAGCTTACCCAGAAACAGATATATTTTACAAGATTAATATATCATATATTTCTTTTTAAAAGGTTTTCTAGTTGCTTTATTTTGTATGCCTATCTTTTTTTTTTTTTTTTTTTTTGAGACAGAGTTTCTCTCTTTACCCAGGCTGGAGTGCAATGGCGCGATCTCGGCTCACAGCAACCTCCGCCTCCCGGGCTCAAGCAATTCTCCCGCCTCAGCCTCCCGAGTAGCTGGGACTACAGGCGCACGCCACCATGCCCAGCTAATTTTTTGTATTTTTAGTAGAGACGGGGTTTCACCATGTTGACCAGGATGGTCTCGATCTCTTGACCTCGTGATCCACCCGCCTCGGCCTCCCAAAGTGTTGGGATTATAGGCGTAAGCCACCGTGCCTGGCCCGCATACATCTTATATAAAATGATATTTGTATTCGTTGACTAAAGGGCAGACAGCTTACAAAAAATATCTGTTGAGCTTCCGGTATGCATCTAGTATTATGCCAAGTTTTCTACTTGTTTTTGGACCTATTTTGAGACAATATAGCATAGTAATTATGTCTGTAGGTTTCAGAGTCAAACTGGAGCCACTTAATTGTTGTATGACCTTGCCCAAACTACTTAAGCTTTATGCATCTGTTTTCCTATCTGCAAAGTGGGGCTAGTATCTTTGTCAAATTTACTGTGAGAATTAAAGGAAAATATGAAAATCCCTTATGATTGTTTCTGGCATCTAAAAGTGCTCAATATTTAATATCATTTTATTATTTTATCCTCACAATCCCCACTTTAAACAGGGTCTGTCTGGCTCCAAAGTCCCTGCTAATTCCTCGAATTCCTCACTGTTGTAGTATATTTAAAAATTAAAAAATACTTTAATTTGTTAACAAAATTTAGATTGGTAGACATTCATTAGTTCCTTGAACATATGGAGAAATACATCACGAGTTAATGTGGAAGAAACCACCTTGAGGTTGGGAATAAGGAGATCTGTGTTACTCGGTGATTATTCTGGGCATGAAGTTGTTAATTGGAGAATCTACATGAGCTAGGTTCTTTAGAGTCTAATATTCCATGAGTGTATGGATAATATTATCTATAGATACACATTTTGTTCCTAAAGGTGGTTTTTTTTTCTTTCTTTGTCTGCATTTAATCTAAAGCTGTCTTCAAAGGAAGGAAAGTTGAAGGTATGCATACAGCATGCCAAACAACCCTATCTGTGAAAGCTGGTTTTACACAAGCATAGAACCCAGTTTCGTAGTTCGCCACTGCCAAATGTCTGTCCAAGCTAACTTATGGTAGCGTCAGGCCTATCACTAGGTCTCCTAATGTAACCCATTCTCTTAGACATATAAACCACTTATACTTTATACTTCTAGTACTATTTGCAAATCCATCTTTTAGCTTTATTACCTACCTCCCCTCCAGCCCTTAATTTCAAACGTCCACCAGATATATGTGGTTGTTTTGCGTCAAACTAGCAGTTTAAGACATGAAAACTACATCAAACAAGAAAAAGAACCATTACAACGTATCTATATTTTCCCCTAAGTACGGAGTTTCACACTATAGCCCTTGTCTTCAAACACCTAAACAAAGCACGCAGGACCTTCATTTATTATTCCGCGCCCACGCACACCCTAAAAATAGCTCTCTTTACCCCAGCTGCTCGTAATGCCCATCACTCCAAGTACTTTGACTCGCCCAGAGCCTCATTTAAACTTTAGCCCCACCCTCCCCTCCTCGCCCCACCCGAAGCTGATCCCTGATTGGTCGAGGCACCAGGCGCCAGCGCACTGTGCGTGCTGGGAAACGAGTGGAGGCGCGAAGACAAGCGTGAGCTGTTCACGGTGGGCTCTCCACACCCCCGCCCCGTCCCCGCTCTGACTGACTGGGCCCCGAAACGGTTACCGCGGTTTGCGGGCGTTGGTTCCCAGGATTTAGGACCAACCCATTTGGAGACCTGACCAGGTGAGAAGGGGAGAGGAGAAACGGGGTCACTACCAAACGGCTGCTAACGGCAGGAGACCTTGCCGGGCTCACTCTCTCCTGACTACACAGTGGGGGGCTGGAGACGGTGTCTCCGGGATTCACCTCCAGTTTTTTCCTAGCCCCGTCGAGCAGTGGGAGGGCAAGCGTCCGAGTCGCGGCTTCCTGCCCCGGCAGCATCCACCCGACGGCGCCTTCGCCGTCACCCAGGCGCCGCGTGGTAAGGGCCCAGAGGCCAGTGTCGTCGTGGCGTCTGGCAGCTTTTTCCGCCCCGTGGCGCCTTGCGCTCCCCGCCTTACTCCCGCCCTCCCCCTGCCGCCTTCCGGGCTTCCCACCTGTGCTGCTTTCTGTGTTTTCCTGATAACGCTCCCCGCCGATGTCCGGTGCAGGCCCGGGCAGCCATCCCGCCGTTGTTGCGCCCGCGCAGTCCCCTGGAGGCTTGAGACGCAGTCTGGGGCGACCTGACAGCTGGAGGAGATTCAGCAGTCTTGTTTCAAAATTGAATTCACACTGGGTGAGCTCTTAACAGGCTTCTCGTCGTTTTCGTGGAGTTCTAGCCGGGACTGAGCCTCGAACTTTCCCTTGCCTTTGCCTCCTTTCTGTCTTCGCCGAGTGCCTCCTGTGTGCTGGGCTGTGGGCAGTCATGTATCATATATTTATTTTAACTGTTCTCACCACAAAGAAAATGATAAATATTTGAGGTGATAGATATGCTAACTAGCCTGATTTGATCATTCCACAATAATGCGTGTATGGAAACATGACATTGTAACCCAAAAATGTATAGAATATGTAGGGCTGAAAGCCCCACAGGGTCATGGGGTGTGCCTTATGCTGTGCTGAGGCACAGGATCCAAGAAATAGAGACAGCACACAGAAGTACAAGGAAACGCAGCTGGGCTCTAGGGGCCACGCCACCTATGAGTGGAGTCAGCTGAGGCCCCGAATGTCCAGAAGCGTATTTATTGTGTATAGGTTAGGGGGCAGGGCAGTGAGTGAAATCATCTCTAAGGATAGTGATAGGATCGTGAGCAATAAAACAAGGGGTCCACCCCCCGTTAGGTCACCTAGGAGGCGGACAGTGCACAGCAAGGGGCCCATTCCCATCAAGGCAAGGGCGGTGTGAAGTAAGGGGGCCACCCCCATTAGGTCACTAAGGCCTGAAGGTGGGTCGTGCCCAGTGAAGAGGGTGCAGTGTGCAATATTTCTACCTATGGGCAAACTACTTCTGAGTATGGGGGGATGCTTTAAGTCACACAGTGACAGAGCTGTCAGGGTTACCGTCACCTGCTGGCAGCTTCCAATGAGTTCTATGGGAAGATGCTTTTGGAACAGCACAGTAGCCAGAGCTGATAAAGTTCACAGTCACCGACCGACGTGGGTTGCCGGTCTGAGGGCAGCTTTCCACAAGAACTGGAGCAAGGTCCTACAACTCCTTTATCAGGAGGAGTGGCTCTTGCCTCAAGCCTGCCATGTAGCGGGTATCTTTATGATACTGAATGCTGCCGCCTGGGCCATGGATTCTTGTCCTGGTATAACAGTTTTCCCTTAAATCATGCTCTACACTGTGTCTGATCTAGGCATTCCTCCGATTATAAACTGCTTATTTCTTAATTCATGCTCTGTGCTGTGTCCACTCTAAGCATTCCTCCGATTATAAACTAAGATATAATTATATGTATGTAGGGAAATATTCTTTAGGCACTGATACTATTAACTGTTATTATATATAGAGGATTATATAAAGGGATTCTTCGAGCCCTAATTCTATAAACTAATATGATTATATAAAGGATTATATAAAAGGAAATGGCTGAGTAGTAACACTATAAACTGAGATATTCTTCAAGCCCTAACTGTGCCAGGGTTCTGCTTAGGTCTCTTTCCTTGGTGCCTATATGGGGGGTTACCCACAGAATAATTGTTTATCAATTCAAAATAAAATGTATGCGTATGAGAAATTACTGAAGCAAGTCATTTACTTGGAAGTGTTGATGGTCAAAGATAGGTAGATGCTGGGCTTTCCTTCTTGTGACTGCTCCTTTACAAAGCAAAGGAAAACATTCTCAGCGAGTTCCTCATGAATAATGTGGTAAAGAAAGATTGTGTTTTAAGAGGCATGTGCAGGTCTATTCTGCTGCTAAGACTTCTCTGATACCTGCAAGATGGAGCACTGACTGCACTGAAACATTCTGTAAGAGGATGCCCTTTGTTGCATACTTTCCCTGACCTGCATCCCATTCATTTTTTTTCAAAATTTCTGTAGCAGACTATGACAGGCTGAAGGGGGACAGATGACATTCCCTTGGGCCCATAGCTCATTACAGCCTCACTAGGGGCATTGGGCTAGATCAGCACAGTCCCAGACCCTCTTACTCTAGGACTTAGCTGAGATTATCTAGCAGGAACTTCAGTGGAGACAACCATGAGTCAAGAATTCTCTTTCTGACTTACTGTTAAACTTCCCAGTTTCTTTCACCCTTAGCACTTTGCCTTTTAACTCCTACATCTCAAGGGTTCATTTAGTTACCCACTAGGAAGGTTGGACCAAAGTGTTTTCTTAGATCTCCAAATGAAAAGCCCTTTGCAGTCAAGTGGGGAGGAAAAGAAATACATTTAGAAGGGAATTAAATCAATGCCATCCTAGGAGGGTGAGCAGACCTGATAGAAGGCTTCCTTTCGGCTTACCTTTAAATTTGACCTGCTCAGGAGTCCAGAGACTTATGAGGGTTTGGGTATTTGGTAATTTGTATTGACTTGCTCCCAAGCTCTGCCTTCCTTTAGTGATGTCCTAGACAGAGCCCTCTGCAAATTCATCACACAGTCCTCCCTTTCTCCATGTAAGGTACACTTTATCTGATCTGTAGTTCACTTGTATCAAATGCGTTTTGCCATTTCTGAAGGATTTAATGGCACCAAATTTCTCCCCCAACACATGTTGATCCCCTACTCCATTGCTGCTTCCTCCAGGAAGCAAAGGGAAAGAGATTTGCTGAATGTCAGCTCTGTTACTGATGACTAGGTTAGGTGTTTCTCACATAGATCACACAAGAACTGATGACTAATCTCTTTTTATAGATTAGGAAGGAAGCTGAGGCTCAGTGAGATTTAGAGAGTTGTCCAAAGGGAAAATTCTAGCAGCAACTGTAGTCTTCTGCTCCAGGGCCTCTCCAAGCCTCAGGCTGCCCCATCAACACCTAGCCTGTGCCTACAGCACCTCCAAGACACCTGGCTCAGCACTCAGCACCCTCTGCCTTGTTCTGTAATTGTCTGTGCCCAACATCTTCTCTCCGAGAATCAGGAGTGGGTCATATTTATCCTCCTACCTCCCATAAGGAGCACAGTTTCTTGCTCACAGTGGGTTCTTGTTTTATATTTGTTGAATTGCAGCTTCAGTGTGCATTGCATTACATCAAAAGAACATTAGGAAAGTCCTAATTCCAAGTAGTGGAATCTCCAGAGACCCTCAATGTGATCACATTGTTCTAAGCAGGTGGGCTCCAGCCCTTCATCCCGGCAGCACTTAATGGCCTCAGACCACAGATCCCAGTAGCAATCATTGCTACTCTCTCTTCCCACGTTCCCCTTCATTATCTGGAGGAACAAAGACCATTATAAGCTCTAAAAACCTAAGTAAATGAGGATGAATGGCTACTTAATTTAAAAACCTCTCTGTCAGCAAAGGATTTCTAACAATTTTTTTCAGAAATAATTCAATTCCTAAAATTTGGATTGGCTCCTGACTTCCACAACTTTCCTTGGAGGAAAAAGTGATGATCTAGCCCCACTTGATTCCTAAGTCATCACTGACCTGGGAAGATAGAATGTGTGCCGGAATAAATTTTAGGACATTAATTTTTTCAGTCTCTCCTTTACCATCATTCATGTGGGTTATAGGCTCTCTAAGCATGGCATCAGGGAAGAATAAGATGGGGCAGGAGAGCAGGAGCCTGCACAAGTTCCTATCTTTCAGTTGTTCTTGTTCCCAGAAGTGTCTAGGCCAGACGGAGGAAAGGGATTACAGGAAGAAACAGAGTAGTTGAAAATAAGCAGTAGGAAGAGAGGGTTGTTTTTTTATTTTTCCATCCAGTACACACCATCTACCTGCCTCTGGAACCAGCCCCATGTCTTAAGGCTCTGCTCTGCCCAATCTTGCCTTCCTCTTACACCACCATTTTTAAGGAGCGCTATTCTGTGCTTTGTCTCTGAAGTTACTCATATTGACTCTATTTTTGAAAATGTACATAGATAAATTCCCAAAGCAATCTTACGTTTGTTCAATGCTTAGCTGTCTTCCTAGCACTTTACTATGCTTTTTTCTTTCAATGTGGTCCTTAGAAAAAGTAGATAGAACCAGTATTACTGCAACCCCACTTTCCTGACGGCTCACTGAAGAACAGCCACTTGTTCAGGGTATGCAAGTACTGAATAGTGAAGCTGGGTCAAGTACATGGGCTGTTTGACTTTTAGTTAGATGCTTGGCACAGCACTCCCTGCGACCTGCTGCCATATTTCAAGGTACCCACCCACCCATGCTTCCTTTTGGAATTCCTGTCCAGATCCACTAGTGTCCTAAGCAGCTGTGCTCTGACCAGTGTGTTTTCTTCTCAGGTCTTGTCTCAGCCGAATACTGGTGGTGAGCTCCTGGTATGGTTTGTCTGTGTCCCCACCCACATCTCATCTTGAATTCTCACGTGTTGTGGGAGGGACTTGGTGGGGAGGTAATTGAATCATGGAGGCAGGCCTTTCCCATTCTGTGTTCTTGATAGTGAATAAGTCTCAAGAGATTTTTCCTGTACAAGCTCTCTCTTTGTCTGCTGCCATCCATGTGAGATGTGCCTTTCACCTTCTGCCATGATTGTGAGGCCTCCCCAGCCATGTGGAACTATAAGCCCAATAAACGTCTTTCTTTTGTAAATTGCCCAGTCTCAGATATGTCTTTATCAGCAGTGTGAAAACAGACTAATACAGTAAATTGGTACCAGTAGAGTGGGGCACTGCTGAAAAGATACCCAAAAATGTGGAAACAACTTTGGAACTGGATAACAGGCAGAGATTGGAACAGTTTGGAGGACTCAGAAGACAGTTAAATGTAGGAAAGTTTGGAACTCCCAAGACTTGCTGAATGACTTTGACCAAAGTGCTGATAATGATGTAGACAATGAAATCCAGGCGGAGGTAGTCTCAGATGGAGATAAGGAACTTATTGGGAACTGGAGTAAAGGTGACTTGCTATGTTTTAGCAAAGAGACTGGCAGCATTTTGCCCCTGCCCTAGAGATTTGTGGAACTTGGAACTTGAGAGAGATGATTTAGGATATCTGGCAGAAGAAATATCTAATCACCAAAGCATTCTAGAGGTGACTTGGGTGTTGTTAAAAGCACTCAGTTTTAAAAGGGAAACAGAGCATAAAAGTTAGGAAAATTTGCAGCCTGGCACTGCCATAGAAAAGAAAATCCCACTTTTCTAAGGAGAAATTCAAGCCAGCTGCAGAAATTTGCAAAGGTAACAAGGAGCTGAATGTTAATCACCAAGACAATGGGGAAAATGTCTCTAGCGCCACAGAGGTCTTCACAGCAGCCCCTCTCATCACAGGTGTGGAGGCCTTGGAGGAAAATATGGTTTTGTCTACGGTCAGGCCCAGGGTCCCAGTGCTGTGTGCAGCCTAGGGACTTGGTGCCCTGCGTCCCAGCCACTCCATATGTAGCTGAAAGAAGCCAACATAGAAAACCGTGGCTTCAGAGGAGTCAGTCCCCAAACCTTGGCAGTTTCCACATGGTATGGAGCCTGCGGGGTGCACAGAAGTCAAGAATTGAGGTTTGGGAACCTCAATGTACGGTAATGCCTGGATGCCCAGGCAGAAGTTTGATGCAGGGGAGCCCTCATGGAGAACCTCTGCTAGAGAAGTGTGGAAGGGAAATGTGGGATTGGAGCGTCCACACAGAGTCCCTTCTGGGCACTGCCTAGTGGAGCTGTGAGAAGAGGGCCACTGTCATCCAGATCCCAGACTGGAACAACTTACACCGTGCACCTGGAAAAGCAGCAAATAATGCCAGCCCATGAAAGCAGCCGGAAGAGAGGCTGTACCCTGCAAAGCCACAGGGACAGAGCTGCCCAAGACCGTGAGAACCCATTTCTTAAATATGCCCATTTCTTACGTGACCTGGATGTGAGACATGGAATCAAAAGAGATTATTTTGGAGCTTTAAGATTTGACTGCCCCACTGGATTTTGGACTTGCACAGAGCCTGCAGCCCCTTTGTTTTGGCCAATTTCTCCCATTTGGAATGGCTGTATTTACCCAATGCCTGTAACCCCATTGTATCTAGGAAGTAACTAACTTGCCTTTGATTTTACAGGCTCATAGGCAGAAGGGACTTGCATTGTCTCAGATGAGACTTTGGACTGTGGACTTTTGAGTTAGTACTGAAATGACTTTGGGGGATAGTTGGGAACTCTAAGACCAATAAGCCTCTTTGTTTTGTAAATTGCCCAGTCTTGGGTATGTCTTTATCAGCAGTGTGAGAATGGACTATATAGCTCCTAACCCTTTAAGAGTTAACAGTGAGTGGGAGAGGCCAAAAGGAGAGTCACAAAGCTACAGAGGAGGCAAGAGCAGCTTTTATGGGTCATGTGTAAGGTAAAGTGAGAATACCATCCAGCAGAGAAACAGCAGAATGGTGCAGTCAAAGAAAAACAGAAAAGTAATGGTCCTAGTCTATGAGAAGGAAATACAGCATCCTTAGCTTTTCAGAACTGATGTATTAAAGCCCTCTGTCTCTTCAAAATGACCCTAATTTCTTGAGCTAGTGAGTTGGAACCCTGTGACATGATTTAAGTCTAACCTCAGTGCCAGTGAGTTCAGAGTATGGAGCAGTGAACCCTGCTACAGAGCCCCTCCTACAAAGGAGTAAGTAACTCAGAAGCCACTATTGATGGGACTGTACTGAGGTAGGAGCAGGCAATATATGCAGGACATAAAATTAGTCTGAAATATTGGATCCTTTCTTCATCATACTCCTCTTGTGATATTTCTTTAAACTGTTACTTAACCCCTCAATTTTTTTAGAAAGTAGTATATTAAAAATCTCAGCCTGTTGTTCAGCTCTATTGCTAACATAACATTGTGTTTACATATGTACTAAAATATTAATTGGCATGTTACATTGTGATTTGTATATGTATTTATTCTCTCCACTAGACTTTGACCTCCAGAACATAAGGCTAGTTTACTTGTCTTTGAATACACTGTGCCTGTTACTACCCCTTGCCTGCCATGGGGTCCCAATAAATATGAGAGGAATGAATAAATGAGTATATTACCAAAGACAGTTTACCTCAGTAAATGGCACTAAAATGTACTCTTAAAGCAAAAATAATGTGAAAAGCTCTTCACTGATCTAAAGTCGCATTCTCTATGTCCCCATGAAGAGAATAGGATAAATAATATATAATACAATGAATACATATCACATCCTCTTTAAGTTGAATTTTGGGGCTGACTTATTGAACCCCTGTTGTACAATTTACATGTCGTCTCATGGTGCAACATGACTGCTGGCTGGGCCATGGCCATGGAAGCCAATGTGGGTGGTGAGAGCTGCCCAAAGCCTCCTCAACACTTTGCCCAGGTGGTCTGCCCTTTGAGTCATGACTGCCACTACTGACTTTGCTTTATTGAGTGCTTCTGGAAGAGTCAGAGACATTGTGAAAGTAGTCATTTACATAGAAAAAAGGTCACTTAAATCAGAAAAACCTGCTGGGCTCAGTTGGTCAGACCCAATTGTTAAGTTTCCAAGAATTTTCAAGGCAGTTGTTGAATTCTTAAATTATATAAACTTATGAACCAATTTTATGAAAACCAAAGATAAAAACTCAAAACCATCACCTTCTAATTACTGCATTTTACCATTATCAACACTTAGAAAGTTATTTCTATGTATTGTATTTACACGATGGAACTACTGCATAATGATGTGCTACTGTGCATCTCTTCCTAACTCTGTGTTCAGTGAGTCATTTGGTAGCTTGAAATTGGCCTCGGTAGGAGTGTGTACACCTTAGAACTCAGCAAACACTACAAATCAGGGGCTATCCTCTGCCCCCAGAGCCTGTTGTTCACCATTTGCCAGCGCACCACAGATGTGCCCTTGAATAAACTCATCAATTTGAGCCATGCCTTCCAAAGAGAATTAAACATTCAAATGAGGATAATGCTTTAGAATGTACAATGGAGGATGCAGTAAACATCTGCTCAACATTCTCTAATCCTTGAGAAAAAAAGGTTTCATAAAACTGCTGCAGTGGAAGCTCCCCTTCTTTGTTTTATGAAAGCCAGCATGTGTAGACCCTTACTGCCAGCGACCCTGTCTCTCCCTGGGAAGCATTTTATGGGAACCAAGCTCAAAAGAGATTATGTCTCAACTGCATTTTAATACTCTGGCTGCAAACTTTTAATAAAAAAAGGCAGAAAAAGTACATTAAAAGCCTCATATTGATCCGTCAGGCTTTTTATGATCATAGACAACAAAATGAAGTGGTAAAGCAAAGGCTATTAACTTACTGTGATAACAGCAGGACAAATAAACAGAAAAATGGTTTTTTTTTTGTAAGTGTAGGTATAAGCTTACGTAAGCAGATTGCAAGGAAGTCACCACCCTTAAAACATCATCATTTATCAAAGCAATAAAAATGTCACAATGATTTCAACTAGTATCTAGTGATAGTAAAAGGTACAGCCTTACAAATCAGTTACTTCATGCCCCAATACAATTGCTAACATCTAATTCTCTTGAGACAGTTTGCATGTTTTGAATTTAAATTAAACCAAGAAATCACTGCCAGAAATATATAAGGTAATAAGATTTGTTTTTTCCTCAAAGTTAGGTCACAGTCCAACATATCAAGCTACTGATTAGTTTTTTTTTTCAGTCTGGGAGACTATACTGTAAAGAGGCATGTTAAAATAAGACAGTAAATGCTTGCTTTTTTAAAAGAATACATTTGTAAATAGCTACAATAATGAAATAAATGCCCACTCGGGTGCTATATTAAGTTCAATCACAGCCATTGGGTCAAACAGATACATACTTTAGCAGGCAATTCTTTCCTCTGGTCAACAACTTTCTCAGTTTTGATGATGGTCTGGACTCTGGAACTCAGCATCCTTCTATGGATGCTCAAAAAAGTAGTTTTAGGTATTTCTTTGCAGACAGCAAGTCTTGTTTTCTTGAATCAGTTTCTTCTATTTTTGCTAAAGCAATTTCCCTATGACTTATTGTTAAGTTGCTTGTAAAACATTTATAAGCAAATAACCTCACTATTCACATTAAAAGGAAAATCGATTTGCTAAGACAGAGGCTGTGGTAAAACAAACAGATTCTTTCAATCTCAAAAGAAAGTGTGCTGGTCACCTTGCTGTTCTCCGTTTTTATCTCCTTTTAGTAACAGCTTGGGAGAAAAATGTGGTATGGTTGAGAGTTGCTTCTGGGTCAACCTGATTATTCAAAAAAAACAAAGAAAGGTTGTTTCTCCTTTGCCCATGTTGATACCATTCCTGCCCTCATTTCTAAAAAAGAGAGTAACCTCTTTCCTTATCTCCGCTTTGGAAAAATATTTGCATAGAAATTTATCTTGACTGATGAGACTTCAGTCTTAGCTAGTGTGACATGTCTACATTATATGAATTTCCACTGCTGAAGCATTTTAGGAAAAATTAAAGTATTTTCCTGATTAAATACATCTAGTTATAGCCTCTTTGCAACATGCCAAATCAGCCTTTGATTCATTTTTATTTCAATTATAACATTTGTGAATGAACGAAAGTATAAAGTTCATTCACAGGCTCTCAGAAAAATTTACATGCACGTTAGTAAGGAAATTTGACAACCTCCTAACTGGTCAACTGCTTTCCATCTTTCTACAGATACATCTTTGGAGGTATTACTCTTGGTACTGCCTATTCAGTAACCCTTTGATGGGTCCCTGTGGCCTGCAGAACAAAGTTGAAAATCGTCAATATGGCATTCAAGGCCTTCCAAGACTTGCTTCCAACTTCTTGCTTTCTTTCCCCTACATTTACCCACAGGTGACCTTTGGTACCTTCTATAAGCTAGGAACTATGTTCCGCACTTCAAATTCTTTAACTCATTTATGTCTCATGAGAACCCTAGGAAGTAGATGCTATTATCACCATTTTACAGAATAAGAAACTGAGTTCCAGCAAGATTAAATAACTTGCCCAAGGTCACACAAGGGGTCAGCGGAAGAGCCTAAAACTACAGTGTTCTTGGGGCAGTGTTCATGCTCTAACCACTGCTTGTCTCTCCTGTGTACCTGCAGACCCCACTTTGTTCTTTCTCAAGCTATTGGTTTGGTTTGAAATGCCACTTATCCCACAACTACCACCAGAGCCAGCTTAAATGCTACTGCCTACCACAAGTCTTCCCCAATCCTTGCCAGCCCCCAACCACCTATCAGAATTTTCCTCCCTCCTCTGCCTCTTAAAGCATTTCATTCCTCTGCTCAGAAAATATTTTAGAGTCATTCACTTCCACAGTGCCTTGAGGGCAGGACCTATTTCCTCTTTGTATATATTCCCCACAAAGACCTTCCACAGAATCAACATAATCAATAGATTACATTGTGTTTAATAGATTTTGTTGAGTTTAATTGAACATGGTAGCTTCCTGAATAGTAATCCTTTTCTTAACTACATTGAATAAACAGCAGGGGGCAGAAAAATCCAGGAAAAATATGGTACACAGGATGAAGGCCTCAGGGAAAAACGGGTTCATGCTGGGAGGCTGTGTGGTTAATGATAGAAGATCTTTTTAGTTGGACGATCTGCATTCTGATGCAGGCTCCTCCTCTTCTTAGCTGAATGGTTTGGGGCACATTCTTTAATCTCTCTTAACCTCAGTAAGGTTATTAAGAAAATGTGGGTACTCCCACATGACACTGTTCTAGATGAATGGCAGCCATTTCCACTGTGTACGCATTCGGTCTCTGAGGACATCTGTCATCTTCTCCACCTCATCAAATAGCACTATGGTCCTTCCAAGTGCTTCACCCAAAACTAGAAGCTTTCTAGGATTCTTTGACTCCTTCACCCTCATAACCAATATGACAGGAAATCATATTGATTCTGCCTCCTAAAAATATCTAACATTTTTCCATTTCTCTTTACCACTGCTGCCATCACCCTAGCCTCAACCACCATTATCATCTTCTTGCCTGGGTTTCTGTGATGACTTCTAAACAGGTCTTCCTAATCCACTTTACTTCCTTCAGTCTATTCTTCATACACTCTCTAGTCATCTTTTTGAAATGTAAATTAGATCACACCACTCCCTGCTTGAAACCACCCAGTGGCTTCACATCTGTATAAGCGCCTGCATGATCTGTCCCCTGCTATCACTCTGACCCCTCCATACCCTCTTCTCATTCTTTTTTCTAGCCTACTTGCTTTCTTACTGTTCCTCAAACATGCCGGGCTCATTTTCATTTCCAAAAGCCTACTGGCTTTCTTACTTTTCCTCAAGCACACCTTTATACATCTTGCCTAGAAAGCTTTTCCTTCTGCATTTAACATAGACATCTCCTATTTATTCAACCTTCAACTTAAATGTCTATCTACCAATCTGTCTCTATATGTATTTGTGGATATAACACACAGGGACACATGCACACACACATACACACAAAGAAGAAAGTTTTTTATCTGTTTACCCACTAAAATTTAAGTTCCATAAGAGCAGGAACTTTGTTTCCCTCATTAAAAACTATAACCTTACAAGGTAAAATATTACATAGTGCATAGCATATGCTAAATCCCTGGTGAATAAATGAATATTTGTTGACTTGAATAAGAAGTTACATTAATATATAGCAACTATAAAATGTCATATTCATATTTTAAACATTTATAAAACACCTACCATATACCAGACATTGTGTTAAGTAATGAGGAATCAAAAGTAAAGCACAATTTCATCCCTTCATGGGGTGAACTTACAGTCTGATATTAAGTTTTATTATGTCTATTGGGACTTTTTTTATAATAAGAAAAAAAAATTATATTACTTTCATGTTTCTTCATTTTTCCACTCCTTATTGCCCACATGGCCTAGTGAGAAAGTAGGTACTTTAACAGGATACATACAGTCTTTAGAGTTTCATGGGCCTGAGTTCAAATCTCAATCTTCCCCCAACCTCCTATATTTATATTAAAAACTCATCTTTGGGTCTCCTTGCTTCATCTACAAGAAAGAAAGGAAGATTTCAGCAAGATGGAAGAATTCAAAGTCTGTGACCCTCTTTCTCCCACAGACATACCAATTCAACAGCAACATAAGAATCAATTCCCTTTAAGGAAATCTAAAAACTAGCTGAGAGGCTCCTGCACTCTGGGCAAGTAAAAAATCAGTCACATTAAAACTGGTAGGAAAAGTGGAGACACTTTATTGCCATACCCCTAACCCCATCACAGTTCCATATGATCAGGAGGGGAACCTATAGCTCGCAGCTTTTCCCTGAGCAGCAAAGGAGATGCACCACATATTTAGCATCCCATTTTTTTCTCGTGCTATCCAAGGAATTGGATTTTATCTTGCCTGTTTCAGAATGATGAGTCCTAGCATATGATAGATTTTTGGGCATTATGGGGAACAAAGTGGAGGTATGAACAAGTGTGTGAGCACTCACTGCAGCTCCTCCCCACAGCACGAGAAAGCAAGTTAGAACACAAGCTCCCATCTTCTCCCTGGGTAGAGAAAGAGATAGACTATGCATCCAGCATTCCGACATTTTCAGAGGCTAGCCAAAGGACTGGCTTTTGTACCACCTGTCTTGGAGTGCTGTTGGGACTTGGTGCTCTCTAGACACCTGGCCACTGCAAAGAACAAAGATGTTCAGTTTAAACTAGCATGAAAATTTGAGAGCCCCATAGAAGCTCTGGCCAGGTTGATTGGTGAACGTCTTCTCCAAATAAGGCCAATTTGTAAAGACTGTGAGAGGTGGCAGATTTTTTTTCTTTAATGTGTAGATTTCAACACAAAAAGTTAAGGAAAATAAAGAGACAAGAAAACACAATCCAAACAAATGAGCAAGATAAAACTCCAAAACCGAATGAAGTGGAGATATATAAATAATCCTGACAGAAAATTCAAAGTCGCCATAATAAAAATGCTCAATGAGCTCAGGAGAACAATGCAAAAAGATGGAAATTTTTTTTAAGTAATCAGAAATATTGGAGCTGAAGAACATAGTAATTGAACTAAAACATTCAAAAGAGGGACTTGACAGCAGACAGCAAGCAGGAAAAAAATCAGCAAACAGATTAGTTGAAATTACCCACTCATAGGAGCAAAAAGAAAAAGAATCAAAACAGTGAAGATAACAGGTTTATGGGGCACCATTAAGCAGACAAAATACACACTATACGAATCTCAGAGGAAAAGAAAGAAAGAAAACACCCAAGAGTTCATTCAAAGAAATAGTGGCTGAAAACATTCCAAATCTAAGGAAGGAAATGAATATCTGGATCAAGGAAACTTGAACCCAGAGAAATCCACACTGATACATTTGATTACAAACAAGGAAAAATTAAACAGAAAAAAAAACCCACACTGGGACATTCAAATTGACATAAGTCAAAGACTAAGAAAAAATTTTGAAAGCCCCAAGAGAAAAGTGATTTGTCGCATATAAAGGAACACTTACAAGACTATCAGTAAATTTTTGCAGCAGAAACCTTGCAGGTCAGAAGCCAGTGAAATGACATTGAAAATGCCGAAAGATTAAAACTCCCACCCAAAAATACTAGAATGGCAAAACTATCCTTCAAAAATGAAGACTAGGTAAAGACTTTCCCAGATAAACAAAAGTTAAAGGAATTTGTTATTACTATATTTGCCTTAAAAGAAATGCTAGATGGAGTTCTTTGACTTGAAAGGATGCTAAAAGGGAACACAATAACGTAAGAAAGTATAAAACTCATTGGTAAAGGCAAATATATAGACAAACAGAATACTATATTACTGTAATGGTGGTGGTTAAATCACTTAATTCTAATATATAATTTAAAAGAAAAATATACTATAACTTAAGAATATTTGAATAGATATACAATATAAGTAGCTGTAAATGACCACATCAGTAACAAAGTATAGAGGGGGGAGTGAAAGTGTCAAGCGTTTCTATGTAATTGAAGTTTACGTGTTGTAAACTTCAAGTAGATTATTATGGGATATTTTAGGTAAGCCCCATAGTAACCATAAAGAAAATATCTATAGAAGTTACAGAAAAGTAAAGATAAAAGAATCAAATAATATCAGTAAAAAACATAAATAAAATACAAACATGGCAAGAGGAAAAGAGAGTCAAAGGAACTACAAGACAAATAGAAAATAATAAGCAAAACAGCAATCATAAAGCTAACCATATCAATAATTGCTTTAAATGTAGATGGATTAAACTCCCCAACTAAAAGACAAAGAGTGGCTGAATAGATTTAAAAAGAAACAATCAACTAGGTGTTGTCTATAAGAGACTTACTTTAGATTTAAGGACTCACATACACTGTAAGTAAAGGCATGGAAAAAGTTACTCCATGTGAATGATAACCAAAAAAGAACAAGGATGGACTTACTTATTTAAGATAAAGCAGCCTTTAAATCAAAAACTGTTGCAAGAGAAAAGAGAATATTATGTAGTAATAAAATAATCCACCAGAAAAAGATAATAATTATATATGCTACAACATCAGAGCACCTAAATAGGTAAAGCAGACACTGACAGTCCTGAAGGGTAAAATAGCAATACAACAATATGAGGAGTCTTCAATACCCCACTTTCAATAATAAATAGAACAAATAGAAAAGCAACAAAGAAACAGTGAACTTGAACAACGCAGTAGACAAAAGTGGATCTAATAGATATATATGAACCATTTCATCCAGTAACAGTAGAATATACATTTTTCTAATGTACACACAGAAAAATTCTTCAGGATAGATCATGCTAGGTCATAAAATAAGTTTTAACAAATTTAAGAAAGTTCAAATCACACAAAGTATATTTTCCAACCACAATGAAATGAAACTAGAAATCAATAGCTGAAGAAAAACTGGAAAATTCACAAATATGTGGAAATGAAACAACACTTTTAAAAATAACCAGTAGATCCAAGAAGAAATCAAAGGAAAATCAGAAAATATCCTGAGACAAATGAAAATAAAGATACAACATACAATAACTTATGGGATACAGCAAAAGCAGTACTGCAAGGAAATTTTACAGTGATAAATGCCTACATTAAAAAAAGAAGGATCTCAAACAATTTAACTTTATACTTCAAGGAATTAGAAAAAGAACAAACTAAACCAAAAGCAGAAGGAAGCAAATAATAAAGATTCAAATAGAAATAAAATAGAAAAACAACAGAAAAGAAAACAGTGAAACTAGGAGTTGGATTTTTGCAAAGGTAAAAATATTAACCAATAGCTAGACCAAGAAAAAGTGAGGTGACTCAATAAATAAAGTCAGTAATGAAATAGAAGACATGACAATGAAAGCCACAGAAATAGAGTCATAATATTCTACAATGAACAATTTTATGTCAATGAACTTGTTAACCTAAAAGAAAGGGATAAATTCCTAGAATCATACAACTTACTAAGACTTAATCATGAAGAAATAGAAAGTCTGAATGTACTTATAACTATCATAGAGTTTGAATCACTAATAAAATACCTCCCAAAATGGAATAGCCCAAGACCAAATGACTTCTTCTCTGGCAAGTTCTATCAAACATTTGAAGAATTAAAGCCAATATATCTCACACTAAAAGACCGAGGAGGAAGGAATACTTAATAACTACAGTTTTATGAAGTCAGCATTACCCCAATACCAAAGCCAGACAATGATACTATGAGATAAGAAGGGTACAGTCCAATATCTCTGATTAATATGCATGCAAAAAGATGCTCCACAATGTCTGAAAGCTCAACTGGGAAGGCCTAGGCTTAGAGCCTGGGAGTAACTCTACCGCTGTGTGCTGGGGATCCTTTGAGGGCTTCTTCACTCACAGTTCTGGGGGTAGAAGCTGGATGTTAACTGGGAACTCTACAGAGGCTACTAACCCAAATACCTATACGGAGCCTCTCCATTCAGCTTCATGACTTTCTCCCAGCATGGGAGAAAGTTGCCACAAGTCAGTGTCCCAAAAGTCAGGAATCAGAGGCTATGAGTTTCCTAAGGCCCAGGCCCAGGCCCAGAATTTGGCCCAGGGTTACTTTCTGTGTATTCCTCTTCTCAAAGGAGTCACAAAGTTCCTCCCAAGTTCAAGGGGAAGGGACACAGACCTCACTACCTAATGGAAAGGATGTCAATGCCATGCTGTATAAGAGCATATGGGTTGAGTGTATTGTTACAGCCATCTTTGGAAAATACAATCTGTCACAGCTATTACTGTTAATATGCCCTACTAGTCATCAAAAATATTTTAGCTCTAAGGGATGCCCTCTCCAGTGCCTAAAAATTGAAATAAAATATAGGAGAAGAAGGCAAGAGAGGAGAGGCATTAGCCATTTGTATATCATCACAACTTAGAAATATTCAGTCAAATGCTCTTGTTTAGCAAATAACATAAAGCAGTAATCATTCAGTTATGCTTCCAGGTGGAAGGCTAAGAGAGGTGAAGTGAATTGCCCAAAATCATCTTGCTGGCAGAAGCACTGGTATATTTTGTTTCTGATACACCACAATACCTGGAAGAGCAGCAAAATGTAGTTGGAAGGTAAATAAACAGGGAGATGATGAAGAGGAAAAAGGTAAACTAGAGAAGGAAATGGGCAGGAAGACAGAGAGAGAGTTGCCAACTGCCTCTGAAACTCTAGCAGTCTTTGGATATGTGCTCATACTTGATTTTAAACAGCAGAGCTGCTTGGGAAACCTTAAGCCCTTGAATATGTTAGTAAAACCCCTTGGATCTTTTGGATGATTTCTGCTCCTCCCTAACCCTGAGGATAAACTCTGGGCTAGAGAGTAAGTGGTGACTGGAAATCTACCAAGTCCTAACTACAGCAGATACCTCTTTCTCCCTGTTATCTTCTTTACCTGGTTCCTTGGGACCAAACTTCCACCTCTATGTCATTTCAACTCTCCTCTAAATTCATTCCCCACTTCACCTCACTCCAAGTAGATTTCTTCCTATGCCTCTCAGTGTTGCTCTGGTCATGTAGTATGGCATTTGCTTTGAGGTTCCATTTAACCTGTGTTTGGTCTCAGAACTCTAGCAACAGAGAGCTCATTTTGAAGTTTGGTGTTTTGCAAAGACCCTGTGTGGTGGAAACAACACCCACTGGAATCTCCAGGCTGGAGGGCTCTTCACCAGCTTGGCTCTTATGCCTTCATATAGTTCTGCCCAACTACAGAGAACAGCACCACTCTAAAAGCAACCTCGGGAAGTTCACCTTTCTTTTACGCTCACTTAATGTGAAACCGCTAACCTTCCTACTGGGAAGGCCTTCTTTGTATCTAGCTCAATCATGTCCAGTTACTAAGTAAATCCTATTTCTCCTTTTGGTATACTCAGTGGTGCTGGAGACCAGCAGCCATAAAGCTAAATGCAACAGACATTCTTGTAATGAACGGAGAAGGTCTTTCCTCATTTTTCTGGAAAAATATAATAAGTGTTCAAATTTTTTATTTTTATTAGTTCATCAAGCATTTACCAAGCATTGCCATGTTCATTGGGAATACAAACATATATAAGGTACAATCTCTGCCCTCATGGAGTTTATAGTCTAGTACAGAGATTATAAGCTTAGAATCCATGGACTGGACTCAAGGAGTCTATGAACCCCCAAAATTACATGCAAAGCTTTGAGGGGTATATGCATTTTCCTATATAAAATAAATCCCTTTTACCAGATTCTGTTCAGAACCATGACACACAAGATGAAAAACTACTGAGATGTAGACATTCAAGCAAATGTCACATTCCTGATCACAGCCAAAGGGAGATGGGGGAGAGGGCTACTGTGTATTGTCTCAATAGAGATGAGGTTAGTATCCAGTCCAGGGGGGACTTTAGAGGGGGAGGTATTATTCACAACCAGCTGGTGGGTGCCTGGTGTTGAACAGGCCTACATGGCTACTGGGATAGGGAGCAAGGTCAACCTGCTACATTGAAGGCCCTTCTGAAAAGGAAACCCTCTCACTGTTACGAATATTTTCCACAACATTATCATTTTCATTATTCTCAGAACATATTTCAGGTTCTTTATGTGGCTGTTTATCAGTAAGCCCAGGAACAGCCAGGGTTTTCTGGTGAGTTACATAACACAAGGAAATTGCGGGTACAGAAGGACCTGTAAGAAGAGAGTTCTTCTTGCCTCAATCTGGCACAATTTGGCCAAAGGACTGTAGGCTAATTTTATAAATTATTTGTACATCACTTATACATTCACTTTAAGATCACTGTCCACTTAAAATGGTATTACTAGCTTCCAAAGTTTGCCATTCTTTGGAGCTTCTTCTCACTGCTGATACATATATATAGATATATGTATGATAGATATGTAATGATAGATATATGTTATATACCACTATATATATGTATATTCCATGCTTCCTGTAAAGCCTGCAGAACCTGAGCCAATTAAACTTCTTTTCTTTGTGTTGTGTGTGTGTGTGTGTGTGTGTGTGTGTGTGTGTGTGTATATATATAGTGGTATATGACAGATATCTATCATTACATATATATTTTATATAACATATAATATATATATCATCACTATATTATAGTAGGATATATCTATATATGCTATATAAAACATAATTATATTTCTATGTGTAATAATATATTCATATATTTTCTCATTCAAGCAAGCCATCTTAGAAGTGGAAAATGGAAAGAAGAAAATTTGGAGGAAGGCAAAGGGTGAAAATTGAATCAATTCAATGGATTCAGTTGAAGGGTGAATCAATTTTGTGAAATGAATTTTATCTTAGTAACACTTTAGAGAAGACTGTTACCATGAGGGAATAACTCATAGTTTCTGCAAGCCAAAAGATCATTAACAAAGCATTATAATGGACTTTATTCAGGTTATTTAAGGCAAGTTAGTTTGCTTTTATTCACAGGCTGCTGAAATACTTATCAAGCAAACAGACAAAGTGTGACATCTAGAATAAGGAGAAGATTACTGTGAGTTCGTTTACATGAAGATATTTGGTGTTTCAGAAGAAATTACATTAAAGAAAGCATCTGATCAAACATACAATTCTGTCAGTACAACAGAAGAATCTAAAAATAATTTTAGCTCTTCTTAGCCAGTTTTAATGATTTTATAATCTTTGTCACACAGAAACTAACTTTATTGGAATATATTTAAGTTGTCAAACATTTACTGAATACCTATTATTAGCAAGGTGCTATACTAAGCTTTGCAGAGGATACAACTATGAATAAGAAATAGTCCTTCCTTTTGAAAAGTCACAGAATGGTGAGACTGACTCATATTTATAAACAACTATAAGTCAAGACAGAAACTATTAAATGCTATAATAGTAAAAAAAAAAAAAAAATCCAGAATGCTGTGGAAATAGAGATGAAGAGACCATGTGGACTTGCAAAGCCTGAGAAAGGCCTCATGAAGGAGGCAAAATCTGAGCTGGGTTACAAAGAAGGTGTAGATATTACCAGGTACAGAGACAGGACAAGGTCATTAGAGACCCAGCATATGGCAAGAGACTGAGAGAAGGAAATTATAAAATATGTCCTGGGAACAGCAGGGACCAGTTTGGTTAGAACAAATACCTTGAGATGGAGTAGAAGGCAATACATCCAAAATTTATATCAGGGTAAGAATCTCATGAGTTTGCAATACATAGTAAGAAGTTTAGACTATTGCATAGGTATGGTCTATGGGGGGATGGGATTCTATTATCAAAAGTCATAGCGGAAAAGGATAAAAAGTGGCACAGAGGCCACTTATGATGTTACTACAATCATCCAAGTAGATGGAAATCTGGCACTGGGTGAAGATAAACAGTAGGAGACTGAACTAGGAAGAATATCTATAAAGCCCAGGTATCAGCATTATTGGCAAGGTAATGGTCTCCAAAGAAAGCCAGTTAGCTTTGCCCTCAAAGATCCTGGCACAAATCCCAAAATACAAAGTAGGAAAGAAAAAAATGCAAGATAGATGATCCTCTAGATGAGGGAGCTCAGCAATATGGACTCTAAAACAAAGTAGCCCGGTGGTGTTGCACTTAATCATGGGGGTCAGTTGATGGACAGAAAGTGTTACACAAAAGCTTATCTGAAAACTGGAAAAGATAATCAGGTAGGTTATCCACTGATTATATTTGACTAGTCTAGCCTGCATGAAGAGTAATTGTTTTTTTTGTTTTTAAATTGGGTTTTTTTTTTTAAATTGAAGAGCATTTAAAGTAAAACCAATTGCTGTTTGAAACTTTATTGAACAATTACTTGTGAATTCCAGAGATTGCTGTGATGAAGGTTGATATAATTTAAATGTTTGCCGCTGACCCAATCTTGTTGAATTGTAATCTCCAGTGTTTGGAGTCGGGGCCTTGTGGGAGGTGTTTGGATCATGGGGGCAAACCTCTCATGGCTTTGGTCTGTCTTCATGATACTGAGTTCTTAGGAGATCTGGTCATTTAAAAGTGTGTGGCACATCCCCCTCCCTGACCTCTTGTTCCCCCCTTTACCTTTTGCCATGATTGTAAGCTTCCTGAGTCCTCCCTGGAAGCTGAGCAGGTGCCATGCTTCTTGTAAAGCCTGCAGAACTGTGAGCCAATTAAACCTCTTTTCTTTATAAATTACCCAGTCTCTGGTAATTCTTCATAGCAATGCAAGAACAGCCTAATATAAAGGTCAGAAACCCAGGTTCAAATCTTGCCTGTCATCAATTAACAGTGTAATCCTGAACAGCTACTTAAACTTGATAATTGTTACTTTTCTTTTTTTTTTTTTTTTTTTTTTTATTTTTATTGCATTTTAGGTTTGGGGGTACATGTGAAGAACATGGAAGATTGTTGCATAGGTACACACATGGCAGTGTGATTTGCTGCCTTCCTCCCCCATCACCTATATCTGGCCTTTCTCCCCATGCTATCCCTCCCCCAACTCCCCACCCCCCCACTATCCCTCCCCTTTTTCCCCCGACAGACCCCAGTGTGTGATACTCCCCCTCCCTGTGTCCATGTGTTCCTATTGTTCAACACCCGCCTATGAGTGAGAACATGCGGTGTTTGATTTTCTGTTCTTGTGTCAGTTTGCTGAGAATGATGGTTTCCAGGTTCATCCATGTCCCTACAAAGGACACGAACTCATCGTTTTTGATGGCTGCATAATATTCCATGGTGTATATGTGCCACATTTTCCCTGTCCAGTCTATCATCGATGGGCATTTGGGTTGGTTCCAGGTCTTTGCTATTGTAAACTGTGCTGCAATGAACATTCGTGTGCATGTGTCCTTATAGTAGAACGATTTATAGTCTTTTGGATATATACCCAGTAATGGGATTGCTGGATCAAATGGAATTTCTATTTCTAGGTCCTTGAGGAATCGCCACACCGTCTTCCACAATGGTTGAACTAATTTACACTCCCACCAACAGTGTAAAAGCGTTCCTATTTCTCCACATCCTCTCCAGCATCTGTTGTCTCCAGATTTTTTAATGATCGCCATTCTAACTGGCGTGAGATGGTATCTCAATGTAGTTTTGATTTGCATTTCTCTAATGATCAGTGATGATGAGCATTTTTTCATATGTTTGTTGGCTTCATGTATGTCTTCTTTTGTAAAGTGTCTGTTCATATCCTTTGCCCACTTTTGAATGGGCTTGTTTGTTTTTTTCTTGTAAATGTGTTTCAGTTCTTTGTAGATTCTGGTTATCAGCCCTTTGTCAGATGGGTAGACTGCAAAAATTTTTTCCCATTCTGTTGGTTGCCGATTCACTCTAATGACTGTTTCTTTTGCTGTGCAGAAGCTGTGGAGTTTGATTAGGTCCCATTTGTCTATTTTGGCTTTTGTTGCCACTGCTTTTGGTGTTTTGGTCATGAAGTCCTTGCCTACACCTATGTCCTGAATGGTTTTGCCTAGATTTTCTTCTAGGGTTTTTATGGTGTTAGGTCTTATGTTTAAGTCTTTAATCCATCTGGAGTTAATTTTAGTGTAAGGTGTCAGGAAGGGGGTCCAGCTTCTGCTTTCTGCACATGACTAGCCAGTTTTCCCAACACCATTTATTAAACAGGGACTCGCTTCCACATTGTTTGTTTTTGTCAGGTTTGTCAAAGATCAGGTGGTTGTAGATGTGTTGTGTTGCGTCGGAGGTCTCTGTCCTGTTCCATTGGTCTATATCTCTGTTTTGGTACCAGTACCATGCTGTTTTGATTACTGTAGCTTTGTAGTATAATTTGAAGTCCAGGAGTGTGATGCCTCCAGCTTTGTTCTTTTTGCTTAGAATTGACTTGGCTATGCGGGCTCTCTTTTGGTTCCATATGAAGTTTAAGGTGGTTTTTTCCAGTTCTTCAAAGAAGGTCATTGGTAGCTTGATAGGGATAGCGTTGAATCTGTAAATTACTTTGGGCAGTATGGCCATTTTGACAATATTGATTCTTCCTAGCCATGAACATGGAATATTTCTCCATCTGTTTGTGTCCTCTCTTATTTCATTGAGCAGTGGTTTGTAGTTCTCCTTGAAGAGGTCCTTTACGTTCCTTGTTAGTTGTATTCCTAGGTATTTTATTCTCTTTGTAGCAATTGTGAATGGCAGTTGGTTCTTGATTTGGCTGTCTTTAAGTCTGTTATTGGTGTATAGGAATGCTTGTGATTTTTGCACATTGATTTTATATCCTGAGACTTTGCTGAAGTTGCTTATCAGTTTCAGGAGATTTTGGGCTGAGACGATGGGGTCTTCTAGATATACAATCATATCGTCTGCAAATAAAGACAATTTGACTTCCTCCTTTCCTATTTGAATACCCTTTATTTCTTTTTCTTGCCTGATTGCTCTGGCTAGAACTTCCAGTACTATATTGAATAAGAGTGGTGAGAGAGGACATCCTTGTCTAGTGCCAGATTTCAAAGGGAATGCTTCTAGTTTTTGCCCATTCAGTATGATATTGGCTGTTGGTTTGTCGTAAATAGCTTTTATCGTTTTGAGATACGTTCCATCAATACCTAGTTTATTGAGAGTTTTTAGCATAAAGGGCTGTTGAATTTTGTCAAAGGCCTTCTCTGCATCAATTGAGATTATCATGTGGTTTTTGTCTTTGGTTCTGTTTATGTGGTGGATTATGTTTATAGATTTGCGTATGTTGAACCAGCCTTGCATCCCCGGGATGAAGCCTACTTGATCATGGTGGATAAGCTTTTTGATGTGCTGTTGCAATCGGTTTGCCAGTATTTTATTGAAGATTTTTGCATCTATGTTCATCATGGATATTGGCCTGAAGTTTTCTTTTCTTGCTGAGTCTCTGCCAGGTTTTGGTATCAGGATGATGTTGGTCTCATAAAATGATTTAGGAAGGATTCCCCTCTCTTTGGATTGTTTGGAATAGTTTCAGAAGGAATGGTACCAGCTCCTCTTTGTATGTCTGGTAGAATTCGGCTGTGAACCCATCTGGACCTGGGCTTTTTTGGGTGGTAGGCTCTTAATTGCTGCCTCAACTTCAGACCTTGTTATTGGTCTATTCAGGGTTTCGACTTCTTCCTGGTTTAGGCTTGGGAGGATGCATGTGTCCAGGAATTTATCCATTTCTTCCAGGTTTACTAGTTTATGTGCATAGAGTTGTTTGTAATAATCTCTGATGATGGTTTGAATTTCTGTGGAATCTGTGGTGATATCCCCTTTATCGTTTTTTATTGCATGTATTTGATTATTTTCTCTTTTCTTTTTTATTAATCTGGCTAGTGGTCTGTCTATTTTGTTGACCTTTTCAAAAAACCAGCTCCTGGATTTGTTGATTTTTTGAAGAGTTTTTCGTGTCTCTATCTCCTTCAGTTCTGCTCTGATCTTAGTTATTTCTTGTCTTCTGCTAGGTTTTGAGTTTTTTTGATCTTGCTCCTCTAGCTCTTTCAATTTTGATGATAGGGTGTCAATTTTAGATCTCTCCTTGCTTCTCATGTGGGCATTTATTGCTATATACTTTCCTCTAGAGACTGCTTTAAATGTGTCCCAGAGATTCTGGTATGTTGTGTCTTCGTTCTCGTTGGTTTCAAAGAACATCTTTATTTCTGCCTTCATTTCATTGTTTATCCAGTCAACATTCAAGAGCCAGTTGTTCAGTTTCCATGAAGCTGTGTGGTTCTGAGTCAGTTTCTGAATTCTGAGTTCTGACTTGATTGCACTGTGGTCTGAGAGACTGTTTGTTATGATTTCTGTTCTTTTGCATTTGCTGAGGAGTGATTTACTTCCAATTATGTGGTCAATTTTAGAGTAGGTGCGATGTGGTGCTGAGAAGAATGTATATTCTGTGGATTTGGGGTGGAGAGTTCTGTAAATGTCTATTAGGTTTGCTTGATCCAGGTGTGAGTTCAAGTCCTGGATATCCTTGTTAATTTTCTGTCTTGTTGATCTGTCTAACATTGACAACGGGGTGTTCAAGTCTCCCACTATTATTGTGTGGGAATCTAAGTCTCTTTGTAAGTCATTGAGAACTTGCCTTATGTATCTGGGTGCTCCTGTATTGGGTGCGTATATATTTAGGATCGTTAGCTCTTCTTGTTGCATTGATCCTTTTACCATTATGTAATGTCCTTCTTTGTCTCTTTTGATCTTTGTTGGTTTAAAGTCTATTTTATCAGAGATGAGAATTGCAACTCCTGCTTTTTTTTGCTCTCCATTTGCTTGGTAAATCTTCCCCCCATCCCTTTATTTTGAGCCTTTGTGTATCTCTGCATGTGAGATGGGTTTCCTGGATACAGCACACAGACGGGTTTTGGCTTTTTATCCAGTTTGCCAGTCTATGTCTTTTAATTGGGGCATTTAGCCCATTTACATTTAGGGTTAATATTGTTATGTGTGAATTTGATCCTGCCATTTTGATGCTAGGTGGCTGTTTTGCCCATTAGTTGATGCAGTTTCTTCATTGTGTTGATGGTCTTTACTGTTTGGTATGTTTTTGGAGTGGCTGGTACTGGTTGTTCCTTTCTATGTTTAGTGCCTCTTTCAGGAGCTCTTGTAAAGCAGGCCTGGTGGTGATGAAATCTCTGAGTTCTTGCTTGTTCGCAAAGGATTTTATTTTTCCTTCACTTATGAAGCTCAGTTTGGCTGGATATGAAATTCTGGGTTGGAAGTTCTTTTCTTTAAGGATGTTGAATATTGGCCCCCACTCTCTTCTGGCTTGTAGGGTTTCTGCTGAGAGATCTGCTGTGAGTCTGATGGGCTTCCCTTTGTGGGTAACCCGACCTTTCTCTCTGGCTGCCCTTAGCATTTTCTCCTTCATTTCAACCCTGGTGAATCTGACGATTATGTGCCTTGGGGTTGCTCTTCTTGAGGAATATCTTTGTGGTGTTCTCTGTATTTCCTGGACTTGAATATTGGCCTGCCTTCCTATGTTGGGGAAGTTCTCCTGGATAATATCCTGAAGAGTATTTTCCAGCTTGGATTCATTCTCTCCTTCACATTCAGGTACACCTATCAAACGTAGATTAGGTCTTTTCACATAGTCCCATATTTCTTGGAGACTTTGTTCATTCCTTTTTACCCTTTTTTCTCTACTCTTTCCTTCTCGTTTTATTTCATTGAGTTGATCTTCGACCTCTGATATCCTTTCTTCTGCTTGGTCAATTCGGCTGTTGAAACTTGTGTATGCTTCGCAAAGTTCTTGTGTTGTGTTTTTCAGCTCCATCAATTCACTTACATTCCTCTCTAAGTTGGTTATTCTCATTAGCATTTCGTCAAATCTTTTTTCAAGGTTGTTAGTTTGTTTGCATTGGGTTAGAACATGTTCTTTTAGCTCACAGAAGTTTTCTTACTACCCACCTTCTGAAGCTTGATTCAGTCATTTCATCACACTCATTGTCCATCCAGCCTTGTTCCCTTGCTGGTGAGGAGTTGTGATCCCTTGTAGGAGGAGAGGCGTTCTGGTTTCTGGTGTTTACCTCCTTTTTGTGCTGGTTTCTTCCCATCTTTGTAGATTTATCTATGTGTGGTCTTTGTGGTTGGTGATTTTCAGATGGGGTCTCTCAGTGGACGTCCCGTTTGTTGATGATGAAGTTATTTATTTCTGTTTCTTAGTTTTCCTTCTAACAGTCTGGCCCCTCTGCTGTAGGGCTGCTGAGGTCCACTCCCGGCCCTGCTTGCCTGGGGGATCACCTGCAGCAGCTGCAGAACAGTAACGGTTGCTGCCAGTCTCTTCTTCTGCTATCTTTGTCCCAGAAGAATACCCGCCAGATGTCCGTCTGAGCACTCCTTTGTGAGGTGACTCGTTGGATATACGGGGGATCAGGGGAGCTGCTTGAGGAGACAGAGTTTCCTTTATAGGAGCTCAAGTGCTGAGCTGTGAGCTCCGTTGTTCATTCAGAGTTGCTGGGCAGGTACGTTTAAGTCTGCTGCAGCAGAACTCATAAACCCCTTTTTTCCCCAGGTGCTCTGTCCCGGGGAGTTAGGGCTTTATTTATGAGTTTCCCTGGTGCTGCTGCCTTTTTCTCAGGGCTGCCTTGCCCAGCGATGAGGCAGCCTAGTCACTGTTTGCGTACAGAGGCTTTGCTGAGCTGCTGTGGGCTCCGCCCAGCTGCCATATGAACTTCCCTGCAGTCCTGTTTATACCGGTGTAGTGAGAACTGCCTCAGCAATGGCAAACTACCTCTGTAGTGGCAGACTGCCTCAGTAATGGCGGACGCCCCCTCCCCCACAGAGCTGGGCAGTCCCCGGGCTCAGCTGTGCTTGCTGTGAAACTCTGGATCCAGAGCGTTTCCGATGGCTGTTTTTTGTGGGGGGTGGGACCAGCCGAGCCTGATCACCTGGCTCCCTGCCTCAGAGTCTCCCAGGTGTTCCAGCCGCCTGTTGAAAAGGCGCCGGGATCTGTGTGATTTCCCGTGCGGCGACCCACTGCGCCGGCTGAAACCGCGGGCGCGGAGATTCTTGGCGTTTTTTTTTTTTGCCCGGGAAATCTCCCGGCCTGGCTGCCTGTTTCAGTCCCTTTTTTAAATCAGATGAATGGGCGGCTCTGCCTTCCCGGAGCTCCAATTGTCAGCTAAAACGGCACCCGGACCCACGTATTTTGTATGGGGAACCGCTGCGCCGGGACGCCGCCCAAAACAGCAGCGCCGGCGGAAAACAGTCGCGCCGGCAAAAACTGCTGCGCCGGCCAAACCAGCCGCGCTGGTGACCCGTGGGGCTCCTCCCCCCTGGGAATCTCCTGGTCTGTGGGCAATAAAAATCTGTCTGGCAATGCGGCGTCCACTCACCCTCCGCGCTTTCACTGGGAGCTGCAATCCTCAGCTGCTCCTAATCAGCCATCTTGGATCGCCTCCGCGATAATTGTTACTTTTCTAATCTGTAAAACATTGATAATAATACCTAACTAATTCAATCATTAGGAGAATAGAAGAAGCAATGTATATAGAAATGCCTGAAACAAAGAAGTATAGTCATATAGGATTGGTATTCTGACTTTGTGTTTCTTTTCTTTTTAATGCAATTTCATTGGAGTGGCCTAAGCCAGTCATAAACCCAATCCATTCAATTCTAAGATTAGGCATTGTGCAGTTTTGTTGGATTGTGAGATGATGGCCATATGATTGTGTTTTCCAAGTGAGGGATTCTCACTACTGCTCTATTTAAAGTAGAATATGATTTAAAATCTGTTTGACCCACAGTTTTATCTACCTCTCACTGGTCTATTCTGAATATCAGGAATTTTCTGCACCAGTGGTCTTGGCTGTGCATCCTGAGATCTTAAAGATGGAGAGGCAGCCAGGTAAAGTGGCTCACACCTGTAATCCCAGCACTTTGGGAGGCTGAGGCAGGCAGATCATGAGGTCAGGATATCAAGACCATCCTCACTAACATGGTGAAACCCTGTCTCTGCTAAACATACAAAAAATTAGCCAGGCATGGTGGCACACACCCCAGCTATTTGTGAGGCTGTGGCAGGAGAATTGCTTGAACCCGGGAGGTGGAGGTTGCAGTGAGCCAAGATCACACCACTGCACTCCAGTCTGGGCAAAGAAGGAGACTCCATCTCAAAAGAAAAGAAAAAGGAGAGGCCAGAGCTGCCTGGTGTAGAGTTTCTTTGAGCAGGGGTCTGGCAACCACAGTACAGCAGAGAGAAGTATTCCAAACAGAATGAGAGTCACCCTGTCCAGAAAGAGCAGGAACTTTACTTCTCACTTGGAAAGGTTGACTTGATTCCAATAAAAAGAGAGATTGGGAAAAAAGGGAGTTGACTGGCAAATCATCAATGTGGAAGGAAAGCACACAGCAGGTTTGAACAGAACTGGATCTACCTTTTTTTCTTCCTGAAAATAAATCTTGAACTAGAGAATTGAGATACCTAGTCATATGTCTCTCTGTCTGTGACTGTTGGCATTATACTAAGTACAATCAACTATTCTGCCAGATCAGCTAACCAAGGGAAGGGTTTCATACCTTAAGAGTAGATTTACTTGGATATGCATTTTAAATGCTATAACCAAACTCTCATTAAGCTTGCCTAACTCAGAAAAGAAGAATGAGGACTATTACAAAGAAAGATCATAAATGGCTTTGGTTTTAGGGGTGTATATAAACATGATATAGAGCCAAACTCTTCATCATCTCTCAAAAAGGCAGTATGTCATGGAGGTTGAAAGCAAAGATTCTAGAACTAGTCTACCTATATTGAAATTCCAATTCTCTCACTAGCTATGTGACCACTGAAAAGTTGTTTAATCTCTCTGTACCTGGGTTTCTGCATTTGTAAAACAGAGGTGATAATAATACTATGTATATGTAATCGAGTTTGTTATGACAAAAGAACCATGCATAAATTGCTTAGTTATTGGTAACTACTAAGAATAAAGAAGTATGTGTAATGAGAATCCCCAAATTTATTGTTGTACAACCCCTTTTTCCTACACAGAATTTTAAACAGAGCTTCAAGAAAGCAGTTGATACCTCTGTCTCTGAAAACAGTTGTTGAGCAAAAAGAAGGGGAAAAACAAGACTTGGAGTGGGGTGATCAGAGGGAAGAGAGCATGAATAACTGCCCTCTGGAAAATCCCAGATGGTCTTGTCACCCTCCTGTGGTTCTGTTGATGACACCAGAAGTGTTGAGAAGAACAAGAGCAGGTTCAAAGAACAGACACCAGAGCTCCTTGATTCACATCCTCTGCAGGACCACTACCACGTGAGTAACAGAATAGTAGGCTTAGAGGAGTGAGCACCAACCCCAGCTCACTTGCTATTGGTAAGCACTGGATTTAAAGCAAAGCACTGTCTTTCTTGACAGGATGTTTTAGCATGGGCTTTGTCTTAACTAGATGAACATTTGTAAACATGATTAAAAAAAAAAAAGGGCAACTAGAAAACTAGAAGCACATTTTGTACCATAAGAAACAGAAATTGCCTACGGAGCTGCCTGTGATCTTGGCTATGTCCTGTGTGAAGAAGTGAAGGAGTATATGCAACTTTGTATAGTCATGCATTATTCTTTCATTTTCTCAGTACACAGTTTTGAGTGTCTGCTATGCCCTGCACATATTAGGTTCTCATATTGATGATTCTTGGCTCCTCAGTGGTCTACTAACAAAGCAAATACTGCATTCTGTGAGCAAACATGAAGATGACAGCTGGAGTAGCAATTCTTCTAGAATTTGAGATAAATGATCAGAATAGATGTATATGTCTATAAAATGAGAAAAATAGCAGTAGTCATCCATTCTCCCTAGGCTTCCAGAAAGAATAATTTTCATTACCATTAAAAATATTTATAAGCTCATAAATACTCACAGATAAGTATTCTTAATAACTCTTCTAAAGACTTTGTATGTAGGCAGTACTTTTCTAGCCACATCTAAGACATTTTTACCCCTAAAGTCACATGTTGAGGCTTTGTAGCCTAATTCTGAAGCCATGTTTACATTTGCTATTTAATTTAAACTAAGCTTCTCTCTATGGAGAACTCTGTGGTTGCCAAAGTCCTGCCTACCCTTGGAGAGCTCTGTCAATGGTATCAGGGGCTTTGATGTGATCAGGGTCTAAATTCAGATCACAAGGAAGCTGAATGATAACTTATGAATGTCACCAGGCTTGCTGTCCCAGCACCAAAAGAGAGGCAGAGAGAAAGACAGGGAAGGGGAAAGAATAAGGGATGAGGAGGCCAAGAGAATAGGGGAGGAGAGAAGTACAGTTTTCATTGGTAAGTAGGGAAGGGATTGATAACTAGGAAGAAGGGGAGCTGATAGGTTACCGACTAAAACCAGTAACTTCCCACTCGAAAGCCCATATGATGCAGCGTGAGCGTCCACCTTTAGTGAACCAGAGTACGGTTCATCTTTCAAAGTAAAAAATGCAGCACAGATTGTAAGGTATTCTAAGTCAGTTAAAAAAATACACCATTTTAATCTGAAGCATTTGTCATTGCCATGAACAAACAGCAACAGTAAGTTTTGGTCTAAGCTGGGATACCTCAAGTAGTAGAGAATTTCCTCTCATTGGAAAGTACTGATTAGAAAGAACACTTATCCAGCAGGTTCCATAGCATGAGGTGAGAGACCAAATTAGGCCCCTTTGACATTACCTCTCAACCCTGGGATCCTTCATGTTCTACCATTAGTAGAGTTGCTTTCATAATCCAATACATAAAATGTTTTGCTTGCTTGTTTGTTTTTCAAAGACAGTCTGGAGGCAGTGTGGAGGATAAACTGGAGGATGATCATTTTCTTAGAGACCTGTAGGAGGCTCTTTTGATAATCCAGATACAAGTATAAAGACCTAGTTTACACAGTACTATAGGGATTCAGCCACCCTAAGGTTAATTAGTAGGTAGTGACATGGATTTTCAGCTAACATTCGTCTCAGGAATGCAATGCATTTAGTAGGAAGAAGAATTCTTATTTTATAAAAGCAATGCTGTAAGTGGATCATCTGTGGCGTATGCATTTGGGTATATGATTTTCTTGTCTGAACACCTTGTAATAGGGTTCTGCATTTACAAGGTAAGTTGGCTATGGCTGGAGGTTCAGTTTCTGGCTGTGGAACAGAGCCAGGCCGAGAGTTTTTACTGAACCAACTTCATGAATTTGTCTTTATTAGCATTATTCTCTGTATAGTTGAGCTAAATAAATGCTTGTTAAACTAAAGAATGCTGAGAGGAGATGTGAATTGGAAGCTAAACCACACACAAGAAGTTCAGCTTCCATTTGCCAGTAGGGGACTTCAGGCAACTTTCTTTTCACTTGTGTGCCTCATTGTCTATTTATCAGCACAGAATATTTGCTGAGCCCTTCCTGTGCTAGAACTATGCCAGATATCCTCAGATGTCAGGTTGGCAAACAGATCAAAGATACTGTTTAAAGGTACAACAAAAATTCATGTAGAAATAGTTCAGAATTCTTCATGTTCTATTTCTAAGAAGCTAGAAAAGAGAAAACGAGAGTGGGAATTTATTTTAATGCAACATATGTTTATCAAACACCTACCACAGTCAACGAGGAAAGCACCATTGAGGGTGGTAAGGAGGGTATATTAATAAAGGTTTTCCAGAGGGACAGAACCAGTAGGATGTAGACAGTTAGATATATGAGATGGGATTTATTAAGAGAATTGACTCTCATGATTATGGATGCTGAGAAGTCCCATAGGAGACCATATGCAAGCTGAAGTTTCTAGAAGGCGTGGCTCAGTCCAAGTCCAAAGGCCTCACAACCAAGGAAGCCAATTGTGTAACTCTCAGTTCAAGACCAAAGCCCTGAGTGTCCTGAAGGACATGGTGCAAGTACCAGAATCCAAAGGCCAAAGAACCTGGAGTTCTGATGTCCAACGACAGGAGGACAAAGATATCCTACCCCAAGAGTGAGAGAGAATTCCCGCTGCTTCTGCCTCTTTGTTCCATATGGACCCTTAGCTGATTGGATGGTGCCTGCCTACACTGAAGGCAGATCTTCCTCACTTAGTCCGTCAACTCACATGCCAATCTCCTCTGGAAACACCCACACAGACAAACTCATAAACAATGCTTCACTAGCTGTTGAGTTATCCCTCAATCCAGTCAAGCTGACACCTAAAATTAACCATTACGGAGGGGGTGGGACATGCAAGGTAAATAATACAGGGATCTGCCCTCTGTGACTGGTTGAGGAAATAGTCATAGAAACAATTAGGTCGAGGTAGAATGAGATAAGTGTTGTCACACGAATCGTTTTGTGTTTTTCATTCTAACTGAGGAGATCATGGAAGAAGTAGCGTTTGAGGTAGTCTTGGAAGGAGAAATCTGAAAAATGCACCAGAGAGGAAAGTGAAGTATGGAGGTTGAGAACAGGTGCCTGGAATAGACCCAACTCCATTCTGAAGGGAAAGTATAGCTCTCCTTTTCTGTACTAGGCAATATGCTAGTCACTAGAGATGTAATATGAGGAAAACAGACTCAGTCTCTCTCCTCATGTACCTCATTACCTAGTGGTGAATATAACATTAATAAAATAATTATGCATATAAACACATAGTAGAAACATGGATGAGGTAGTTCTGTTTTCCCTTATCAAATGCCAGTTTTTCTCCCTGCGCTCACCCTTATGGCCCAGGGGAAGAGCGCAAAACAAAAGTTTCTTAGAAGACTGTAACATAGGGACATCTGCTACCCAGGAAGAGAAAGTGGAAAGCTCATTTTTTCTATCCTAGTTGGTGTAAAGAGAAGGAGACAAAGATGGTGTGAAAAGGACATGCATGTCCTAGCTTTTCCTCCACTTAGAGTAGAATTCAGATGAAAGATGTGGAAGTATGATAAGACTCATACAGAGAGTGGGGCATTTGGACATTAGAAACCTTGGAGGATAGTTAATGACATGCTTCTCTGGGTATAATGCTAGAAGTCCCCCTGAAGTGATTTTCCAGCATAGCAAAGAAGACAGGATAACATATGCAGCGATAAAACTGGTGTCAAAATTTGTATAAACTGCAAAGACATAGAATCAACCTAAATCCCCATCAGTGGTAGACTGGATAAAGAAAATATGGTATAGTCAAGCCGAGAGCCAAATCAGGAACACAATACCATTCACAATTGCTATAAAAAGAATAAAATACCTAGGAATACAGATAACCAGAGAGATGAAAGATATCTACAATGAGAACTACAAAACACTGCTCAAAGAACACAGAAGACAGAGATGATACAAATAGAAAAATATTTCATGCTCATGAATAGGAAGAATCAATATAATTAAAATGGCCATACTGCCCAAAGCAGTTTAGAGATTCAGTGCTATTCCTATCAAATTATCAATGACATTCTTCACAGAACTAGAAAAAACTATTTTAAAATGTATATGGAATCCAAAAAGAGCCTAAATAGCCAAGGCAATCCTAAGCAAAAATAACAAAGCTGGAGGCATCATGCCACCTGACTTCAGACTATCCCATGGGGATACAGTAACTAAAACAGCATAGTATTGGTACAAAAACAGACATATAGACCAATGGAACAGAATAGAGAGCCCAGAAATAAGTCCACATACTCACAACTATCTGATCTTTGACAAAGAAGACAAGGCCAAGCAATGGAGAAAGGACTCCCTTTTCAAAAACTTGTGCTGGGATAAGTGGCTAGCCATATACAGAAGATAGAAACTGGACCCCTTCCTTATACTACATACAAAAGTGGATTAAATACTTACATGTAAAACCCAAAACTATAAAAACCCGGGAAGACAACTTAGTGCCCTTCTAGACATAGGAACAAACAAAGATTTCATGACCAATATGCCAAATGCAACTGCAGCAAAAGCAAAAAATAGACAAATGGGATCTAATTAAACTAAAGAGTTTCTGCAAAGCAAAAGAAACTAGCAAGAGAGTAAACAGACAACCTATAGAATGGAAGAAAATTTTTGCAAACTACGCATCTGACAAAGGTCTAATATCCAGTAAACCAAACAAATTTACAAGAAAAAACAAACAACCCTATTAAAAAGTGGTCAAAGGACATGAATAGATACTTTCCAAAAGGAGATATACATGTGGCTGACAAGCATATGGAAAAAAAACCTCAATATCACTTATCATTAGAGAAATGCAAATTAAAATGGCAATGTGATGCTATCTCAAACCAGTCATAACTGCTATTATTGAAAAGTAAAAAAATAACAGATGCTGGTGAGGTTGTAGCGAAAAAGGAACATTTATATACTGTTGGTAAAAGTGTACAAGGGAATGCTTATACACTGTTGGTGAGAGTTCAACCCTGTAGAGCTAAAAACAGAACTACCATTTGACCCAGCAATTCCATTACTGGGTACATACCCAGAAGAATATAAATCATTGTATTATAAGACACATGCATGCATATATTCATTGCAGCACTATTCACAATAGCAAGACATGGAATTAAGCTAAATGCCCACCAGTGGTAGACTAAATAAAGAAAATGTGATACACTTACACATAGGGTACTACACAGCCATTAAAAAAGAATGAGATAACATCCTTTGTAGCAACATAGTTGAAGCTGGAGGCCATTATCCTAAGCGAACACAGGAACAGAAAATCAAATAAGTCATGTTCTCATTTACAAGTGGGAGCTAAACATTGAGTACACATGGACACAAAGAAGGAAATGATAAAGACTGGGACCTACTTGAGGTTGGAGGATGGGAGGAGGGTGAGGATTGAAAAACTACCTGTTGGGTACTATGCTTATCGCCTGTATGAAAAAATAGTCTGTACGCCAAACCTCTATGACACGCAATTTACCTATATAACAAACCTGAACATGTACCCCTGAACCCAAAAGTTTTCAAAGAGTATGAATCCTAGTAAGGGGGTATGAAGATGCTAAAACATCCCCTAATCATTACTTAATTAACCAGGATAGGCAATGTTACTACTATGTACTGAATTGTGTTCCCAGCATCCCTCCCCTCTGCCTCAAGAATCATTTGTTGAAGTCCTAACCCCAAATGTGATGATATTTAGATATGGGGCTTTTGGGGGATATTGGGATAAGATTATTGGGTTCAGATGAGGGTGGGATCCTGATTATAAAATTAATGCTTTTATAGGAAGAGGACCGTACATCAGAGTTCTCTGTTTGCCAAGTGAAGGCACAGGGAAAAGGTGACCATCTGACAGGAACTGAATTAGCCAGCAGTTTGATCTTGGACTTCTCAGTACCCAGAATTGTGGGAAAATGAACTTCTGTTGTTTAAGCCACCAGTCTGTGGTGTTTTGCTATGGCAGCTGGGCTGACTAATATGGTTATGATGCTATTACAAACAACCTCTCAAATCTCAGATGCTAACACAACAAAGATATACTTGCTGCTTGTGCAAAGTTAAGCTGCAATACTAGGCAATTCTACAGAACAGCCGCCTTAACAGGAAGACTCAGTGATCTAGAGTGCCTTTATATGGTTGCTCCACCATCAGCATGGGAAGCTACTGACAGGTTTTATCACCTCTGAAGGCAGCTCCTATCAGAGGCTATTCTGGGATGGACTTCAGTTGATTTAAGTCTTTGGAAGGCCAAGTGTAGTCTTCAGTAGTCACAAGTTGCAATGACCAAAGTGAACCTCCGCCTCCCCAATGAACTTTTATTCATGGGAGGAATATATGGTAGAATCCCCCCCCCCCTCTTTTTTTTCACCTTTACTCTCATGAACTCCTCTGCTACTTCCCCTAAAGTCAAAAGAAGCAAATCAGAAACAGACAAATATTCCTCCTTCCTTCTTCTTCTAGTGACCATGTGGGTATGGCGGATATTCTAAAAAAAAAAATACATCTCTTATTAAGATTTATATGTTATTTACATACCAATAATTGCTCCAAATCTGCAAATCAGATTACAAAATAATTATAAACACCAAATGTGGTTCAAATTATCTCTTACAGTTTCAGGCAAGCAGGAAGATGGCATTAATTTGCTGCACTATTGCGCAGTGCATTTCTGGGGCCATTAAAATAAATGTTACATCACAGCAGCACACAGCATCCTAAAACATAAGGAATTCATGGCCCTGAAAGTTTCAAATAATATCATTTACCAGTCACATCACATAAACCTCATTTTGAGTCTCTCCTATTATGGATACCAGGAAGCCTGTGTTAATGAGTGGGCTGTCAAGGGAAGATGATACTAAGGATATGGATTCCTACATTCCTATTACTATGGGGTAACCAAGTCTCTGCTCTCTAACAAGCAAAAGTAAATACAAAATAGAACTTTCCTTTTTTCCTTTCCCCAGGACTATGCTGTTTAGAATTAAAATGCAAGCTTTAATATAATGAATAGCCTTGATTGGAAATAGAACAGAAGGATTAAGACTAGAATTCCTAGCGCTCCCTTATCCTCTCAGATATAATCACTCTTTTTCCTAGCAAGTGATGGAGACAGAGAGTGATAGTGAAGGATCTGTGGCATGGTGGTAAAAATATGCACATACCTTATGAATTTCTTTAAAAAATTCGATAATATAGATAGAGTTTTCCCTGTTTTTCAAATGGGGAAACTAAAGTCCAATGGAAAGAAGTGACTGACCCAAGATCACATCACTAATGAGAAGAGGAGCCAAGACCAGACTCAAGCTTCATGATGCCTAAGCCAGTGCTGTTGCCACTGTGTTACCCTCTCATGTCTGGTCCAGATTCTAGTAAGGGATTCTGTTTCCAACTGTGGTTTCCAAAATATCAAATAAGAGACCAAGAAAATTTTCACTCATTGAATTAAATTCATTAAAAGAACAAACATGTTTTTAAAAAATCCCCAGCTTTCCTGACTGTGCATAGAAGAGAAACATAAAATATATGATGGATATCATAGAAAGTCAGTGGTGGGATTGGGAGATTAGATTGATGGGTAAGTAATAAGAATTCTTAGGAAGGAATATTGCAGGTATGTGATGGTACCTATGTGAATTTTTTTCAAGTGTATTTGAGAATATCACTTCATATGAAAAATGCTTATCTTTTCCTTTCCCTCTCTTCCTCTTCATTAGGAATACACTCTAGTAGATTAGTCATTTCCAGAGTAACCTTTTAAGATGGTTGCTCTTGTGAAATCTAATAGGGTCATGGAGCCACTAATGACATACTTTTCTCTGATGTTACCATAAAAAAAAAAATAGCTGCCTTTAGGACCCGGCTCAAAAGGAAGGAAATAACTTGCCTTTTCTTGGCCTAGCACCTGAATCCTTAAAATAAATAAATAAATAAAATAAAACTGCTGAAAGAATCTTTGAGATATACTTTTCAGAAATAAACTGTTAAAATAATCAATGTCATTGGTACATCCATGAAGATAATATAAATATAAATAAATGTATGTGTGATGGCCACATCAGCTGTGGCAGCACAAGGTACACTGTACACAGTAATATCAGTGGGTTGATGTAAGGCTTTGGTAGAGGGGACTGGAAGTCCTGTTGATGCAAGGCTTTGGTAGAGGGTACTGGAAGTCCTGTTTTCAAATAATCACTTCAGGCTTTGGACACTGATAACTGCTATTTATATATATATACACATATATGTATACATATGTATGTATATGTATACATATATGTGTATATATATATATAAAATTTACCAGTCACAACACATAAACCTCATAATATGTATATTATATATATATGTATATACACACTGATAACTGCTATTTATATATTATATAAATTATATAAATTATATATATTATATATATTAGTATATATTAGTATATATTAGTATATACAATATATACTATATATATTAATATATACAATATATAAATATATATTTATATATACTAATATATATATTAATATATATTTATATATACTAATATATATTAATATATATTTATATATACTAATATATATAATATATATAATATATTTTATATATACTAATATATATAATATATATTAATATATATTTATATATACTAATACATATAATATATATTAATATATATTTATATATACTAATACATATAATATATATTTATATATATTTATATACTAATATATACATATATATTATATATATTTATATATACTATATATACTAATATATATTAATATATATTTATATATACTAATATATACTAATATATATTATAATATATTTATATATATACTCTATATATTTATATATATTAATATAATATATACTATATATTATATATATATATATTTATATATGTTAATATATAAATATATATTATATATTAATATATAGTTATATTATATTAATATATATAAATTATATAGTTATATATTATATATTATTATATTATATATATTATATATATAAATATATATTAATATATATTAGTTTATGTTATATATATTAATATATATGTTATATATATAATATATATTTATATATGTTATATATTATATATACATATATATAATAATATATAATATATATAACATATTAATATATATTAATATATTATATATTATATATATTATATATTAATATATATTTATATATATTAATTATATATTAATTAATATATAATATATATTTATATATATTAATATATATATTAATATATATTTATATATATTTATATATATTAATATAATATATTAATATAATATATTATATATATTATATATATTAATATAATATATTAATATATATTTATATATATTAATATAATATATTAATATAATATATTAATATATATTATATATATATATATATATTAATATATATAAATATATATTTATATATATTTATATATATTATATATATTAATATATATATATATATATATATATATATTAATATATATTAATATATATATAATATATTAATATATATTAATATGTTAATATATATATATATTTATATATATGTATATATAATATATAATATATAAATATATATTATATATACGTATATATAATATATAAATATATATTACATATTATATATACGTATATATAATATATAAATATATATTATATTATTATATACGTATATATAATATATAAATATATATTACATATTATATATACGTATATATAATATATAATATATAATATATATTAATATAATATATATTATATAATATATAATATATATTAATATATATTAATTATATATAAATATATATATAAATATATATTAATATATAGTAATATATAAATATATTATTAATATATAGTAATATATATTTATTATATATTACTTATTATTATATATTATATATATATATTATTATGTATATAATAGCAGTTATCAGTGTCCAAAGCCTGAAATGACGATTTGGAAACAGGACTTCCAGTCCCTTCTATCAAAGCCTTGCATCAACCCACAGATGTGACAGTGTACAGTGTACCTTCTGCTGCCACAGCTTATGTGGGCATCACACATACATTTATTTATATTATCTTCATGGATGTGACCAATGACATTGATTATTTTAACAGTTTATTTCTGAAAAGTATATCTCAAAGATTCTTTCAGCACTTTTTTTTTTAAGGATTATGTATATAAATATATATATATACACACACATATATTAACATAATTATAATATATTAATAATAGTTGTATTATGTATATTACATACTTATTAATATTTATGTATATCATATATAATATATAAATGTAGAAATTGGAGTTAGAGACATATATATGTCATTTTTAAATGTAGAAATTGGAGTTAGAGACAGGGAGTCAGAGCAAGATGGCCAAATAGAAGCCTCTGCTGATCATCCTCCCCCCCAGGAACACCAAATTTAACAGCTATCTACACAAAAAAACACCTTCACAAAAACCAAGTCAGATAAGTGACCACAGTACCTGATTTTAACTTCATGTTGCTGAAAAAGACACAACAGAGGATAGGAAAGACCATCTTGAGTTGCTGACACCATCCTCCCCCACCCTCCAGCAGCAGCCATGTGGTGCAGAGAGAAAATCTGTGTGCATAGGGAGGGAGAGCACAGCGATCGTGGAACTTTGCATTGGAACTCAGTACTGCCAACACTTGGCAGAACTCAGCTGACACCGATGGAGGGAGCATCTGCTCGAGTTCTAGCCAGAGGGGAGTCACCCATCCCAGCAGTCAACCTGAGTTTTAGCAAGCCTCGCCACTGCAAGCTAAAGGGCTCTGGAATTTTAAATAACCTTGAAAGGCCATCTTGGCCACAAGGACTGCAACTCCTAGGCAAGACCTAGTGCTGTGCTGGGCTCAGATCCAGTGGACTTGTGGGACATGGGACATAGTGAGACACCAGTGAGGGCAACTAAGGGAGTGGGTATGCTACCCCTCCCCCAACCGTAGTCAGCACAGCTCACAGCTCGGGAAGAAACTCCCTTCTTCCACTTGAGGAGAGGGGAAGAGCAAACAGGACTAGGTATTACAACTTGGGTACACAGTAGGGTACATCAGGCAGAGTTATGAGGCCCCTATTCCAGGTCCTAGCTCCTGAATCACATTTCTAGACACACCTTGGGCCATAAGCGAGCCCACTGCCTTGAAGGGCAGAAGCCAGTCCTGGTAGGATTCGTCACCTGCTGATTAAAGAACGCTTACTCCCTGAATAATCAGCAGTTGTAACTAAGTAGTTCATGGTGTGGGCCTTAGGTAAGACTCTGAAATGTGCTGACTTCAGGTGTGACCCAGCACATTCACAACTGTGGTGACTATGAGAGACTTCTACTTAAAAAAAAGCAGAGGGAAGAGTAAAGGGAACCTTGTTTTGCAGCTTAGGTACCAGCTCAGCCACAGTGGGGAAGAGCATCAAGCAAGTTTGAGGTACCCAATTACAGGCCTTAACTCTTAGACAGCATTTCTGGACCCACTGTGGGCCAGAGAAGAGTCCACTGTCCCGAAGGGTGAGTTTCAGGCTTGGCTTCATTCACCAAAATCTGACTAAAGAGCTCCCCTTGGGCCGTAAGTGAACATCAGTGGAAGCCTGGCAGTTCTCCCTGTGGGTCTGTGGTGGTGGTGAACATGAGGAGAGGAGACATTCCTCTGCCTGGGGAAAGGGGAAAAAAAGAGTGGGAGGGACTTTGGCTTGTAGTTTGGATGCTAGCTTAGAGAGAGTAGAATAGAGCACTAGGTAGATTTTTAAGATTTCTAACTCTAAGCCCTGGCTTCCGCTAGCAGCTCTGGACCTGCCCTGAGCCTGAAGGAACTCATTGCCCTGAAGGGAGGGATACAAGCCTGGAATGCTTCATGATCTGCTCACTGTACAGCCCTGGAGCTTTGATCAAACATATGCAATAGTCAGATAATGGTTACAATAGGCCTTGGGAGAGACCCAGTGCTTTGCTAGCTTCAGGTCTGACCCAGCACAGTCTCAATGGTGGTGGCCACAGGGATGCTTGTGTCACCCCCTCCTTCAGCTCCAGGCAGCTCAGCACAGAGAGAGAGAGAGAGAGAGAGACTGCTTAGGAGAAAATAAGAGAATAAGAGTCTTTGCCTGGTAATTCAGAGAATTCTTTGTGCTCTTATCCAAGAACAGCAAAGTGTTACCTCTGTGAGTCTACTAGAACCACAGTGAAACTCGCCTTGGGGTGCCCCTTAAAGTAGATATGGCTGCAATGACCAAAAACTATATGACAACACCCAAGTCCCATCAAATGCCTGGAAAGCCTTTCCAAGAAGGACAGGTACAAATAAGCCCAGACTACAAAGACTGCAATAAATAGCTAACTCTTTAATGCCCAGACACTGATGAACATCCACAAGCATGAGGACCATCCAGGAAAACATGAACTCACCAATGAAGTAAATGAGGCACCAGAGACCACTCCCAAAAAGACAGAGACGTGTGATCTTTCAGATAATTCACAATAGCTGTTTTGAGGAAACTTGAAGAAATTCGAGATAACACAGAGAAGGAATTCAGCATTCTATGAGTTACATTTTTTAAAGATATTGGAATAATTAAAAAGAAGCAGAAATTCTGGAGCTAAAAAATGCAATTGCCATACTAAAGAATGTATCAGAGTCTCTTACTAACAAAACCTATCAAGTAGAAGAAAGAATTAGTGAACTTAAAAATAGGCTATTTGAAAATACAGTCAGAAGAGACAAAAGAAAAAAGAGTAAAGAATATAGCATGCCTGATTAATTTAGAAAATAGCCTCAAAAGGGCAAATTTAAGAGTTACTGGCCTTAAAGAGGAGGCAGAGAAAAGTATAGGGGTAGAAAGTTTATTAAAAGCGGTAACAGACAACTTCCTAAACCTAGAGAAAGATATCAATATTCAATACAAGAAGGTTATAGAACACCAAGCAGATTAAACTCAAAGAAGACTACCTCAAGGTATTTAATAATCAAACTCCCTGAGGTCAAAAATAAAGAAACCTAAGAGCAGCGAGAGAAAAAAAAAAAATACAATGGAGCTCCAATACATCTGGCAGCAGATTTTTTAGTGGAAACCTTACAGGCCAGGAGAGGGTGGCATGACGTATTTAAAGTGCTGAAAAAAAAATACTTTTATCCCAGAATAGTTCATCTGACAAAAAAGTCCTTCCAGCATGGAAGACAAAGACTTTCCCAGACAAAGAAAAAAAAAAAAAAAGGCTGAAGGACTTCATCAACACCAGACCTGTCCTCCAAGAAATGCAAAGGGAAGTTATTCTATCTGAAAGAAAAGGACATTAATGCACAGAAAAAAATCATCTGAAGGCACAAAGCTCACTGGTAATAGTACACAGAAAAACACAAAATATTATAATGCCATAATTGGGGTGTGTAAACTATATTTCAAGTAGATAAAAAGATGAACCAATCAAAATGAAGAACTAAAACAACTTTTCCAGACATAGTACAATAAGATATAAATAGAAATAAAAGTTTAAAAATGGGGGCACAAAGTTGAAGTGCAGCATTTAGTTTCGTTTTGCTTGTTTATGAATCAGTGTTGTCATCAGTTCAAAATAATGAGTTATAAGATAGTTCTTGAAAGTCTCATAGTAACCTCAAACAAAAAGTATACAATGGATACCAAAAATATAAAAAGAAACTAAATCATAAGACCAGAGAAAATCACCTTAACTAAAGGAAGGCAGGAAAGAAAGAAAGAAGTAAGAGAAGACCACAAAACAACCAGAAAACAAATAACAAAATGGCAGGAGTAAGTCTTCACTTATCAACAGCATTGACTGTAATGGCATAAACTCCCCAGTCAAAAGACATAGGGTGGCTGAATAAATAAAACAACAAGACCCAACAATCTGTTGCCTTGAAGAAACACACTTCGCCTATGAAGAAACACATAGACTAAACATAAATGGATGTAAAAAGATATTCCAAGTGAAAAAAAAAGAAAAAGAGCAGGAGTATCTATACTTATATTAGACAAAACATATTTCAAGACAAAAACTGCAAATAGAGACAAAGAATGCCATTATATAATAATAAAGGGATCAATTAGCAAGAGGGTATAACAATTGTAAATATATATTCACCCAACACTGGAGCATCCAGATATGTAAAACAAATATTATTAGAACTAAAGCGAGAGATAGATCCCAATACAATAATACCTGGAGACTTCAGCATCCCACTCTCAGCATTGGATAGATCATTCAGACAGAAAATCAACAAAGAAACATTTGACTTAACCTACACTATAGCCCACATGGACATAATAGATATTTATGGAACACTTCATCCAATGGCTGTAGAATACACATTCTTTTCCTCAGCGCATGGATTATTCTCAAGGATAGACCATATGTTAGGTCACAAAATAAGTCTTAAAACTTTCAAAAATTGAAAGAATATTACATATCTTCTCTGACCACAATGAAATAAACTAGAAATCAATAACGAGGAATTTTGTAAACTATAAAAACACATTGAAATTAAACAATGTGCTCTGGAAATCACCAGGGGTTCAATGAGGAAATTAAGAAAATTGAAAAATTTATTGAAACAAATGATAATGGAAGCACAACATACCAAAACCTATGGGATACAGCAAACACAGTACTAAGAGGGAAATTTATAGCTATAAGTTCTACATGAAAATTTTTTTAAAAAAATTCAAATAACCTGACAATGCATCTTAAGGAACTAGAAAAACAAGAGCAAACCAAACCAAAGTTAGTAGAAGAAAATAAATAATAATAATCAGAGTAGAAATAAATTGAAATGAAGAAAACAATACAAAAGATCAGTGAGACAAGATGTTGGTTTTTTGAAACTGGATCCCTTTTTTACACCTTATACACAAATTAACTCAAGATGGATTAAACTTAAATGTAAGACCTAAAACCATGAAAACCCTTGAAGAAAACCTAGGCAATGCTATTCATGACAGGCATGGGCAAAGACTTCATGACTAAAACACCAAAAGCAATGGCAACAAAAGCCAAATTGACACATGGAATCTAATTAAACTAAAGAGCTTCTGCACAGCAAAAGAAATTATCATCAGAGTGAACAGGCAACCTACAGAATGGTAGAAAATTTTTGCAATCTATCCATCTGACAAAGGGCTAATATCCAGAATCGACAAAGAACTTAAATTTACAGGAAAAAAACAACCCCATCAAAAAGTGAACGAAGGATATGAACAGATACTTCTCAAAAGTAGACGTTTACACAGCCAAGAAACCTATGAAAAAAAGCTCATTATCACCAGTCATTAGAGAAATGCAAATCAAAACCACATTGAGGTACCATCTCACGCCAGTTAAAATGGTGACCATTAAAAAGCCAAGAAACAACGGATGCTGGAGAGGATGTGGAGAAACAGGAACACTTTAACACTGTTAATGGAAGTGTAAATTAGTTCAACTGTTGTGAAAGACAGTGTGGCAATTCCTCAAGGATCTAGAACTAGAAATAGCATCTGACTCAGCAATCCCATTACTGGGTATATACTCAAAGATTATAAATCATTCTGCTATAAAGACACATGTACACGTATGTTTATTGCATCACTGTTCACAGTAACAAAGACTTAGAACTAACCCAGATGCTGATCAATGATAGACTAGGTAAAGCAAATGTGGCACTTATACACCATGGAATACTATGCAGCCATAAAAAGGATGAGTTCATGTCCCTTGCAGGGATGTGGATGAAGCTGGAAACCACATTCTCAGCAAACGAATGGAAGAACAGAAAACCAAGCACTCCATGTTGTCACTCATAAGTGGGACTTGAACAATGGGAACACATGGACACAGGGAAGGGAACATCACACATCAAGGCCTGTAGATGAGTGAGTGGCTAGGGGAGGGATAGCATTAGGAGAAGTACCTAATGTAGATGATGGATGATGGATGCAGCAAACCACTGTGGCATGTGTATACCTAAGTAACAAACCTGCACATTCTGTACATGTATCCCAGAGCTTAAAGTATAATTAAAAAAAGAAAAAATACACATTTGAAAAAAGATATTAAAAATATATTAGAACCTCAGTCTGCATGAGCCTCTAGATCTACTACTTTATGGGAAAAGTGGATGATAGTGGCACATAGTTAATGACACTACAGAGATACAACTGTATGTAGAACATGAGAATATTCTAGGATAAACACCTAGTTCTTTCAACAAAGAAAAAGAGAGGATAAAAGAAAAATTAAACAAAATTGACAAACCTTTAGCCAGTCTACGACAAAAGAGAGAAGACCCAAATAAATAAAATTAGGGTGAAAAAGGAGTCCTTACAACCAATACCACAGAAATTCAAAGGGTCATTAGAGGCTACTATGAGCAACTATATGCCAATAAATTAGAAAACTAAGAAGAAATGGATAAATTCCTAGACATATACGGCCTAACAAGATTGAACCATGAAGGAATCCAAAACCTGAACAGACCAATAACAAATAGTCAGATCAAAGCCATCATAAAAGTCTCCCAGCAAAGAAAAGCCCAGGACCCCGTGGCTTCACTGCTGAATTCTACCAAACATCTGAATTACTAATATCAATCCTATCCCAACTATTCCAAAAAACAAAGTAGGGAATGCTTCCAGATTCATTCTATGAGCCCAGTATATTATCCTGCTACCAAAACTAGAGCAAGACGGATCAAAAAAAGAAAACCACAGGTCAATATTCCTGATGAACATTCACACAAAAATTTATGACAAAATGTTAACAAACTAAATTCAAAAATACATTAAAAATATCATTCATCATGACCAAGTGGGATTTTCCCAGGGATGCAAAAACAGTTCAACATACAGAAATCAATGTAATACATCATATCAACAGAATGAAGGACAAAGCCATATGATCATTTCAACTGATGTGAAAAAGCATTATATAAAATTCAGCATCCCTTCATGATAAAAACCCTAAAGAACACTGGGTTTAGAAAGAACATACTTCAGCATAATAAAAGTCATATACAACAGACCTACAGCTAACATCATACTAAATGGGGAAAAACTGAAAGTACAATTACAAGATACAAAAACAGCATACAAAAATCAGTATCGTTTGTACATGTCAACAGTGAACAATCTGAAAGAGAAATCAAGAAAGTAATCCTATTTACAATAGCTACAAATAAAATACTTGGAAATTAACAAAAAAGTGACACCTCTACAATGAAAACTATAAAACATTGATGCAAGAAATTGAAGAAGACACACAAAAAAATGGAAATATATTCCATGTTCATGGACTGGAAGAATCAATGTTGTTAAAATGATTAGCCAAAGCAATCTACAGATTCAGTGCAGTCCCTATCAAAATACTAATGACATTCTTCACAGAATTAGAAAAAACAATTCTAAAGTTTAAATGGTACCACAAAAGACCCAGAATAGCCAAAGCAATTCTGAGCAAAAACAACAAAACCAGAGAAATCATATTACCTGACTTTAAGTGATACTACAGAGCTACAATCACCAAAACAGCATGGTACTGGCACAATTGGCACATAGACCAATGTATCAGAATAGAGAACCCAGAAATAAATCCATACAGCCATAGTGAACTCATTTTTGAGAAAGGTTCCAAGAACATACATTGGGAAAGGACAACCTCTTCAATAAATGGTTCCGGAGAAAACTGTATACCCATATGCAGAAGAATGAATTTAAACCCCCCATCTCTCACCATATACAAAAATCAAATTACAATTCATCAAAGACTTAAACTGAAAACCTCAAACTATCAAACTACTACAAGAAAACATTGAGGAAACTCTCTAGGATATTGGACTGAGCAAAGATTTGTTGAATAAATCCCACAAGCACAGACAACCAAAGCAAAAATGAACAAATGAGATCATATTAAGTTAAAAAGCTTCTTCACACCAAAGAAAACAATCAATGAAGTGAAGAGACAACCCATAAATGGGAGAAAATATTTTCAAACTACTCATATGACAAGGGGTTAATAACTAGCATACATAAGGAGCTCAAACAACTCTATAGGAAAAAATCTAATAATCCAATCAAAAATGGGCAAAAGATCTGAATAGACATTTCTCAGTGGAAGACATAGAAGTGGCAAACAGGTACATGAAAAGGTGCTCAACATTGTTAATCATCAGAGACATACAAATCAAAACTACAATAAGATATAATCTTACCCCAATTAAAATGACTTTTATCCAAAAGACAGGCAATAACGAATGTTGGTAAGGATGTCGAGAAAAGGGAATACTGGTGTTGGAAATGTAAATTAGCACAACCATTATGGAGAACAGTTTGGAGGTTCCTAAAAAAACTCAAAATAGAGCTGTTATAAAATCCAGCAAACCCACTGCTGGGTATATACCCAAAAGAAAGGAAATCAGTACACTGATGAGATATCTGCCCTCTAATGTTTATTGCAATGCTATTCACAATGGAAACAAGCCACATTGTGTAAACAACCTAAGTGTCCATCAACAAATGAAGGGATAAAGAAATGTGGTACATTTATACAGTAGAGTACTCTTCAGCCATAAAAAATAATGAGATCCTGTCATTTGCAACAACGTGGATGGAACTGGAGGTTATGTTAAGTGAAGTAAGTCAGGACCAGAAAGACAAACTTTGCATATTCTACTTATTTGTGGGAACTAAAAATTAAGACAATTGAACTCATAGAGATAGAGAGTAGAAGGACGGTTACCAGAGGCTGGAAGGATAGTAGGCAATTGGAGGGAAGTGGGAATGGTTAATGGGTACCTACTATGCGCCTACTATATATACCTACTACCTACTAGATACCCATAGAAATTAAAAAGAAAACATTTTTTAAAAAAGAAATTGTAGTTAGAGAAAGCAGAAATCTTCAGACAGGGAGGAACAATAGTAGTGTCCAGTTCTTGGTGGGACAATATCTATTAATATCTGACATAGGCTCCTGACAAGTAAAAACAGTAAAAAGGGGACAGTAAAAAGGGGAGAGGGAGTCTACCACAGTAGCAGTCATCTCCAGGGGACACATTCTCTAGGTATTTCTCTCTTCCCCAACTCACATTCAAGCCTAGTATATAATTTGGCTCATCAACATGCTGTCATTGTCAATATCGTCCACACTCTCAAGCTTCAAATGTTGATAAAAATAAATTGCTGCTCATAATTCAGTTTTGTTAACACATTTGGAAAACTGGGGAAAAGCTTTTAGCCTATTTTCATATGTCAATTACATCAGCCAAAATAAGCTGTGACTTGGTGCTCCAGGGGCTAGAGCAGGCCTAACAAATGTGAACAAATCACTGGGTTCAAAGACAAATTCAGAATCTTCCCTTCAACTCTTTATTTATTTTATATGATTTTCCCTTTTCATCCCACTAACCTCTTTGGCCTCTTCCTTTGGCAATGGTGATGATGATGATACTTAAGATAATTCAGCTCCTCCTTGCTTCTGCAAGGTATGTGCCTCCTCCAAGCCAAAGAAATATAGTTTGCTAGTGGGAGTTATGTATGTATAAATGATATATTTTAACTATTCATTAAAGCACAACTGTATGCATAAAAGTACACAGAGGTACAAAATTCAATGACTTTTTATAAAATGATTACATTAATGTAACCAACACCCAGAACAAAAAGTAGAATATTGCTAGCACACAGAAATCAATGCTTTGCCCCAAGGTTGCCAGTATCTCACTTCTAATAGCATAGATTAATTTTGTCATATGTCCTTTATAAAAATTAAATTCTACAGTATGTATGTTTTGTCTTACTTTTTTTTCAGTATTAAGTTTATGAGATTCATTGTTTTAAATAGTTGTTATTTATTCTCATTACTGTATAGTATTTATTGTGTAATTATACCACAACGTGTTTATTCATTCCAACGTCGATGGGTAGTCACGTTTCATTTTTTTACATTATTTGGCTGTTATATGTACTGCTGCTATGGATATTCTTAAATATTTTGGGTGAAAATATGTATGTACTTCTTTGGGTATATTCTTAAGGGTAGAACTGCTGGGTGTTTGGGGATGCACATGCCCAGCTTAAGTAAATGCTGCCAGTTTTCCAAAATTAATATGCTGTATATACTGTTTCAAAAAAATATATGTATATATATATACATATATATTTTTGCTGTCACCCAGGCTGGAGTGCAATCGCGTGATCATGGCTCAGTGCAGCCTTGAATTCCTGAACTCAAGTGATCCTCCTGCCTCAGCCTCCCAAGCAGCTGGGACTATAGGCACACACCACCTGACTATTAAATTTTTTTTTTTTTTTTTTGTAGAGACAGGTTTGCTTATATTGCCTAGGCTGATCTCAGACTCCTGACCTTAAACTATCTTGCCTCAGCCTCCCAAAGTACTGCGATTATGAGTGTGAGCCACTGCATCTGGCCAAAATGAATATACTATTTTACATTAACACCAGCAGTATAGAGGTAGAGAGTTCCAGTTGCTCCACATCCTCCCAACACTTTTCATCTCTCCTTTTAGCCTTTCCAGTAGGGATGTTTTGTTCAGGACTTTTGCCCACTTTTCTGTTGAGCTGACTAGAGTTTTTAATTATTAATTTGTAAGAGTTCTTTATATATTGTGATATGAGATCTTTGTCAAATACAAGTATTGTGAATATTTTCTCTCACTCTATAGACTGACTTTTCGCTATCTTAATGGAGTCTTTTGCCAAAATTAGAATTTAAAAATACATTTAGAATACTTTCCTGCAACCTCACTAATGAGAGGGTTAAGAAACCTCAATCTGTTCTGCAGAGAAAAACATTGGACTCTGCCTGGCTCGGCTGGTAGAAGTAAGGAAGTAATTCTGTGCCTTAGAATTAAGACAGAATAGCTGATAATAATAATATCAACCATAGATGGATTGCCTACTATATGTCTAGAGATTATTACATATATCATATAATATCAAAGTTAAAACTTACAACCCTCCTGTGACATAAAAACATTATTATCAACCTCATTTTCAGATGAAGAAACTGCGGCATAGACAAATAAAGTAACTTTAAACCTAGTGCAGCCTTTTCTAAATTTCTGCTCTTGACCTTTACTATATGCTTTCTTTTTGCCACCTCATACTAAAGCCAAAAATTCACAATATCTTCTATTTAATAGGAACTTAGTCTAGCTAAATACGGTCCCCAGAGGTTTCATGCAATGAGCAGTCATTGCAGGCAGCCTTACCTTAAGAGGCAAGGAGGCTCCTGTCTCCACCTGAGGGCAAGGCTTCAAGAGGAGCTCAGGTGAGAACTATTGGCCACCCCCATTCCCAGCAGCTGGGAGAATGCATGCTTTAGTCCTAGAAGAAAGAGCTGGGAGGTACAGCATGGCATCCACTATAGTCTATTCCTTGTACTGTCTGTATCTGCTTGCTTCATTTTAAGTTCTGATAAAAGCTCCTGCAGGATTTTGTTGGGCTTCTTTTCCTGGTAGGAACATATAATGGGAAGGTTAGTGGCATAAGCTACAGCCCTTGCCATTGCAGTTTTGCTTCAGGCTACAAGTGATATTCATTATCTCCCTCTTCCATGCCTACCAACCTCCATTCTAGAGTCCCTTCACTATTTGTACCTCTGCTAGTGTAGAAGTTTATGTGGTATAGTGATGCAGACCTTCATCCTATTGCTGGTCCACTAGCAGGTGATGAAACTTCAAAACCCATGTCAGAGTTTTTTGGGATACTCGTGGTACCAATTGCTTCAGGTTAACTTGCCCGAGAAGCAGGCTCTAGGATGGAGCTGTGTGCACAGGAAAAGTAAAGGAAGCATAATTGGTAAAGGGAGAAATTCAAATGAAAATTAATGTAACAAAGGCCTCAGCCAATCCCACTGGAAGCTCTGGAGTTGGATGGCCTTCTATAGTTATCCCAAATGGGGAAAGGAGGCAAGCCTTCATACGTCCACATCAACCAATCCTTAGATGTGGCCAGACCCCAGGATGGGAATGAGGTTTAGGGGAGGAACAGTTCTCTTCATCTGAAAGCTATTGATCAACGTTTCCAGTCCTAGGTGAGGGTGATCTGGAAAGATCACAATGGCATCCACTGCAAATATTTACGCCTTAGATCTGAGTTGCAATAATTCAGAAGAATAAATTTTGCATTTGAAATATTTGGGGTGTTATTGGTTACAGCAGACTTCTGGGAGGGATTTAGGTTTATGTAGGTGAAAACATGCTTCATACTACCAGATTTCATCAGTTATAATCATCAAGATAGATATTTACAATTTATAAGATTACTAAATTTTATCATTACTTTATATACTATGAAAAAAAATTGCCACCAATTAAATTATGATGCACAATGTTATATGTAAGAAGTATCTCAATTTCAGAGGTAGAAAAATGTGAATAAAGCCCCCCTGCATCTTAGAATTTATGATATATGGTAAGTTTTAACACCTCTCCTTACAAACACACACACACACACACACACACACACACAAATGATGTTTTTCATGGTGTTAATGAATGTTGCCAAATGGAAGTAAAGTAAGGTAGATTTATTGGCAAGATCATCCTCAGTCTAGGTGTCCAGATAAAGTAACAGTTGTTCACTGCTTTACTTCCCTACATCATTCACTGTGTCATGGTATATGTAGGGTAGGCAGTACGTTCCAGTGGATGAGTGGCATTTGTCATTCACAAAAAGAAAAGGACTCAAGGAAGACGTCCAGACCAGAAGGGACCTTACTAACCCACTCACCTACTCAGGGAGTCCTTCTCAGCTCAGGACACACATGCCTGGGCTTGGCCATCCTGTCCCCTCCCATCCTTTAATCTGAAGACTATAATAAAGGGAAAAGGGCCCTCACTCTGTCCCTAACCCACCCCAATTTTTTCTTTGACAGAGATGTAGAAACAGCGTCCAGGAGTGAGGATGCTCACCACTATGCAAAGCACAGTTCATTCTCTCTCAGTCCACTCATACTTCAGACTCTGCCTTCTCTACCCCCCACTGCGCTACAGCAAACAATTGTTCTCTTTTCAGTCATAGCAAAAACTCTTGACATGTTCCCTCCTTCATGTAATGTTTTAATGATGACTGGAACTGAGAATCAATCTCCTTGGTCTCTTCCTTTCTAAACTCCCACAGAGGCCTCTTCACTCATGCTTCCCACTTTAAATGCACTTACATCTTTGCCTGAACAGCATTCAGACTTGGTTTAACTGAAGCATTTTTATGGGGTGTGGCTGTCAGCATATCCTTCACAGGCTGACACATGACCACAATCTCTCCCACATTTTCAGCAACACAGATAACAGATTTGGCAGCGAACGCTGATGAAAGACATGGAGCCTCTTGCTATCTTCTGTTGCTGCTGCTGAGTCAGGATCTTAAATGTATGTTGATCTTCCAATTGGTCCTACAAGGTCTATCCTACACAAGGCTTCATGGTTTTCCCAGCAGCCCTCTACAATGGAATGATTTGCTGCTCGGGGTCGCTCTGATTTTCTATACTGGGGTACTGGGAAGCATCAACATTTATCATGCACTAGAGGGTGCCAATGTCTTGGGTAACTGAGTCGATCTAGGAAGTGTGTGTCTCACCTTGAAGCCCAGGAAAGAGAAGCAGCATCCAAATTTTTAAAGTTCTGCAGCTGGACTGGGCGTGAGGATGTCTGCTAGAGCACATGCCTGCGCTATCAGAGGGACTATTCTGAAACATTCAGTAGATCAGGATCTGTACAACTAGTGAAGGTTTTCAAAGGCAACACCACTGTGATTGAAAAAATACATATTTTAACAATAGTAATAGCTACCTATTTGCATACTATTTATTATATGCCATACACTGTTATAAGCACCTTATATGCATTAACATATTAAATCCTGTCAACAATGCTAAAACATTATCTTCAAGTTATAGATGAGAAAACTAAGGCAGAGAGCTTAAAAAGTTTGCCCAAGATTATGTAGCTTGTGAGTTGTAGGGCCAGGATTCAAATCCAGGAGTCCAGCTTCAGGGTCTTCAACATTCTGCTTCACTCACATGTTAACGCAAGTATCAGGCACTCTGTTGCCACATTTCTTGTCAGAAGTAAACATAAATTTCTTCCAGCTCCCCTGGTTAGGCAACCACCATGTTTAGTACCCTTATTGCTAGAAAGTTCTTTTTAACATTCCCTTGAATCCAGCTCCTATCCTTTATTTCCACCCTAGATTGTTTTTAATCTATCTATATACATTTTCATTTTTGTACTCTAGACTTTTTGACCATATTATGGAGTATTTACTGACTGCTCAGCCTCAACAAATATAAATTTTTCTTTTAGAGATGAGGTCTCTCTATGGTGCTCAGGCTGGTCTCAAATTCCTTAGCTCAAGCGATTCTCCCACCGCAGCCTCCCAAAGTGCTAGAATTACAGGTGTGAGCCACCATGCCCAGCCAGTAGATGGTTTCTGACTGCCGTGCTTCTAAACGCAACTGAAAAAATCTTTCTTGGATTCCAACAAGCTGTTGGCCCACATTTCTTTAACTCCTGTTCCAAAATAGTGGTAAAAGTACCCAAGTTAAAAGTAACAAACTAGGTCCGATGACTTGGCATTGCATTTGAACTAATGAATGTCACAAAACTCTCAGCTAATCTACATGTAATATTTTTAAAAAGAATTTTAGAAGAACTAGGCAACAAAATGTTCTGAAAAAAAATTTTTTTTTCAAGATGGAGTTTCACTCTTATTGCCCAGGCTGGAGTGCAATGATGCGAACTTGGCTTACTGCAACCTTCACCTCCCGGGTTCAAGTGATTCTTCAGCCTCAGCCTCCCAAGTAGCAGGAATTACAGGTGCCCACCACCACGCCTGGTGCCCAGCTAATTTTTATATTTTTAGTAGAGACAGGGTTTTACCACGTTGGCCAGGTTGGCCTGAAACTCCTGACCTCAGGTGATCTGCCTGCCTCAGCCTTCCAAAGTGCTGGGATTACAGGCATGAGCCACCATGGCCAGCCTGAAATGTTTTTCTTTACCAAAACATTAAATGTCTTATCTCCTGTCTTACATCATTGATAGAAATTTCTTAAATGCACCCACAATTAGTTGAACCTGGATTGTCTCTAAACTTGATTCCCCTTTGGTTCCAATAGCAACTTGCTCTGGGACTTTACCCTAGAGTTTCCACATTCTGTGGAAAGAGACAGAAATTCTATCTAAGAAACCCTTTATGGAAGTTGTGGGCAAATTAGGTTATGGTGAATAAATCACATTTTCAGTGCATTTGGAGAGAATTTTCTATCATACAAGCACTATCATTATAAAATGAGGAAGACTTGTTTTGTTCTTATTGGTAAATTTCAGTTTATCAACATGGGATTTTTTGAAGATATTCAGGCCAAGCAGATTATCTTGTAGACAACTTAATTTTTTAAAAAGGCCAATTAGGAGGTGGCTGGCAAGATGACTGAATAGGAACAGCTCTGGTGTGCTGCTTCCAACAAGATCAACACAGAAGGTGGATGATTTCTGCATTTCCAACTGAGGTACGTAGTTCATCTCATTGGGATTGGCTACACAGTGGGTGAAGCCCACAGAGGGGGAGCTGAAGCAGAGTGGGGTGTTGCCTCAACCTAGAAGCACAAGGGGTCAGGGAACTCCCTCTCCTAGCCGAGGGAAGCTGATGAATTGTGTTTTGAGGAACAGTGCATTCCAGCACAGATACTATGCCTTTCCCATGGTCTTCGTAACCCACAGATCAGGAGATTCCCTCAGGTGCCTACACCACCAAGACCCTGGGTTTCAAGCACAAAACTGGGCAGCCATTTGGGCAGACACAAAGCTAGCTGCAGGAGTTTTTTTTCATACTGCAGTGGCACCTGGAATGCCAGTGAGACAGAACCGTTTACTCCCCCTGGAAAGGGGGCTGAAGCCAGGGAGCCAAGTGGTCTAGCTCAGTGGATCTCACCCCCACAGAGCCCAGAAAGCTAAGATTCACTGGCTTGAAATTCTAGCTGCCAGCACAGCAGTCTGAAGTTGACCCGGGACACTAGAGCTTGGTTGGGGAAGGGGCGTTTGCCATTACTGAGGCTTGAGTAGGCAGTTTTCCCCTGATTGTAAACAAAGCTGCCCAAAAGTTCAAATTGGGTAGAACCCACTGCAGCTTGGCAAAGCTGCTGTAGCCAGACTGCCTCTCTAGATTCCTCCTCTCTGGGCAGGCCATCTCTGAAAGAAAGGCAGCAGCCCCAGTCAGGGACTTATAGGCAAAACTTCCATCTTCCTGGGACATAGCATCTGGGAGAAGGGGCGGAGAAGGGTGTAGCTTCAGCAGACTTAAACGTTCCTGCCTGCCAGCTCTGAAGAGAGCAACAAATCTCACATCACAGCACCCAATCTTTGCTAAGGGACAGACTGCCTCCTCAAATGGGTCCCTGAGCCCTGTGTCTCCTGACTGGGAGACTCCTCCCAGCAGAGGTTGACAGACACCTCATACAGGAGAGATCTGGCTGGCATCTGGTGGGTTCCCCTCTGAGACGAAGCTTCCAGGGGAGGATACAGACAGCAGTTTTTGCTGTCTTTCAGCCTCCACTGATGATACTCAGGCAAACAGGAGTGGACCTCCAGGAAACTCCAGCAGACTTGCAACAGAGGGGCCTGAGTTAGAAGGAAAACTAACAAACAGAAAGGAATAGCATCAACATCAACAAAAGGATGTCCACACAAAAACCCATCCAGAGGTCACCAACATCAAAGACCAAAGGTAGATAAACACAAGAAGATGAGGAAAAAACACAGAAAGGTGAAAAATTCCAAAAACCAGAATGCCTCTACTCCTCCAAAGGATCACAACTCAAGGGAATGAACAGAATTGAGAATGAGTTGACAAATTGACAGAAGTAGGCTTCCAAAGGTGGATAATAACAAACTCCTCCAGGCTAAGGGAACATGTTCTAACCCAATGCAGGGAAGCTAAGAACCTTGATAAAAGGTTAGAGGAATTGCTAACTAGAATTTAGAGTTTAGAGAACATAAATGACCTCATGGAGCCGAAAAACACAGCATGAGAATTTTGTGAAGCATACACAAGTAACAATAGCTGAATCAATCAAGCAGAAGAATGGATATCAGAGATTAAAGATCGACTTAATGAAATGAAGTGTGAAGACAAGATTAGAGAAAAAAGAATGAAAAGGAAGTAATAAAGCCTCCAAGAAATATGGAACTATGTGAAAAGACCAAACCTACATTTGATTGGTGTACCTGAAAGTGACAGGCAGAATGGAACCAAGTTGGAAAACACTCTTGAGGATATTGTCCAGGAAAACTTCCCCAACCTAGCAAGACAGGCCAACATGCAAATTCAGGAAATACAGAGAACACCACAGATACTCCTCGAGAAGAGCAACCTCAAGACACAAAATCATCAGATTCACCAAGGTTGAAATAAAGGAAAAAATGTTAAGGGCAGCCAGAGAGAAAGATCAGGTTACCCACAAAGAGAAGCCCATCAGACTCAGAGCAGATCTCTCTGCAGAAATCCTACAAGCCAGAAGAGAGTGGGGGCCAATATTCAACACTCTTAAAGAAAAGAATTTTCAATCCAGAATTTCATATCCAGCCAAACTAAGCTTCACAAGTAAAGGAGAAATAAAATCCTTTACAGATGAGCAAATGCTGACAGACTGTGTAACCACCAGGCCTACCTCACAAGAGCTCCTGAAGGAAGCACTAAATATGGAAAGAAAAAACTGCTATCAGCCACTGCAAAAACACACCAAATTGTAAAGACCATTGACATTATGAGGAAACTGCATCAACTAATTGGCAAAATAACCAGGTAGCATCATAATGACAGGATAAATTCACACATAAAACTATTAAACTTAAATGTAAATGGGCGAAATGCCACAGTTAAAAGACACAGACTGGCAAATTGGATAAAGAGTCAAGACCCATAGGTGTGCTGTATTCAGAAGACCCATCTCACATGTGAAAACACACATAGGCTCAAAATAAAGAAATGAAGGAATACTTACCAAGCAAATGGAAAGCAAAAAAATGCAGGGGTGGCAATTCTAATCTCTGATAAAACAGACTTTAAACCAATAGAGATCAAAATAGACAAAGGCATTACATAATGTTAAAGGGATCAATGCAACAAAAAGAGCCAGCTATCCTAAATATATATGCACCCACACAGAAGCACCCAGATTCATAAAGCAAATTCTTAGAGATCTATAGAGACTGTCTCCAAGACAATAATAGTGGTAGACTTTAACACCCCACCGTCCACATTAGACAGATCAACGTGACAGAAAAGTAACAAGGATATTCAGGATTTGAACTCAGCTCTGGACCAAGCAGACCTAATAGACATCTACAGAACTCTCCACCCCAAATCAACAGAATATACATTCTTCTCAGCACCACATAGCACTTATTCTAAAATTGACCACATAATTGGAAGTAAAACACTCCTCAGCAAGTACAAAAGAATGGAAATCATAACAGTCTCTCAGACCACAGTGCAATCGAATTAGAACTCTGGATTAAGAAACTCACTCAAAACTGCACAACTACATGAAAAATTGAACAAGCTGCTCCCAATTGACTAGTGGGTAAAAAATGAAATTAAGGCAGAAATAAATAAGTTATTTGAAACCAATGAGAAAAAGACACAACATACCAGAATCTCTGGAACATAGCCAAAGCCGTGTTTAGAGAAATGTTTATAGCACAAAATGCCCACATAAGAAAGCAGGAAAGATCTAAAATTGACACCCTAACATAATTAAAAAACTAAAGAAGCAAGAGCAAACAAATTCAAAAGCTAGCAGAAGACAAGAAATAAGATCAGAGCAGAAGTGAAGGAGATAGAGACATGAAAAACCCTTCAAAAATTAATGAATCCAGGAGCTGGTTTTTTAAAAAGATCAACAAAATAGAACACTTGCCAGACTAATAAAGAAGAAAAGAGAGAAGAATCAAAACAGATGCAATAAAAAATGATAAAGGAAATATCACCACTGATCCTATAGAAATACAGACTACCACCAGAGAATACCATAAACACCTCTATGCAAATAAACCAGAAGATCGGATAAATTCCTGGACACATACAGCCTCCCAAGTCTCAACCAGGAAGAAGTTGAATCCCTGAATAGACCAATAACAAGGTCTGAAATTGAGGCAGTAATTAATAGCCTACCAAAAAAACCCCAGGACCAGACATATCACAGCCAAATTCTACCAGAGTTACAAAGAGGAGCTTCTGAAACTGTTCCAAACAATAAAAAAAAGAGGGACTCCTCCCTAACTCATTTTATGAGGCCAGCATCATCCTGATACCAAAACCTGGCAGACACACAACAAAAGAAAATTTCAGGCCAATATCCCTGATGAACATTGATGTGAAAATCCTTAGTAAAACACTGGCAAACCAAATATAGCAACACATCAAAAAGGTTATCCACCATGATCAAGTTGGCTTATTCCCTGGATGCAAGGCTGGTTCAACATATGCAAATCAGTAAACATAATCCATCACATAAACAGAACCAATGACAAAAACCACATGAGTATCTCAATAGAGATAAGGCCTTTGATAAAATTCAACCCCTTCATGTTAAAAACTCTCAATAAACTGAGTATCAATGGAACGTATCTCAAAATAATAAGAGCTATTTATGACAAACCAACAGGCAATATCATACTGAATAGACAAAAGCTGGAAGCATTCCCTTTGAAAACCAGCACAAGACAAGGATGCCCTCTGTCACCACTCCTTTTCAACATAGTATTTGAAGTTCTGGCCAGGGCAGTCAGGCAAGAGAAAGAAACGGTATTCAAATAGGAAGAAAGGAAGTCAAATTGTCTCTGTTTGCAGATAACATGATTGCATATTTAGAAAACTCCATTGTCTCAGTCCAAAATCTCTTTAAGCTGATAAGCAACTTCAGCAAAGTCTCAGGATACAAAATCAATGTGCAAATATCACAAGCAATCCTGTACGCCAATAATAGCCAAATCATGAGTGAACTCTAATTCACAATTGCTACAAGAGAATACAATACCTAGGAATACAACTTACAAGGGATGTGAAGGACCTCTTCAAGGAGAACTACAAACCACTGCTCAAAGAAATAAGAGAGGACACAAACAGATGGAAAAACATTTCATGCTCATGGTTAGGAAGAATCAATATTGTGAAAATGGCCATGCTGCCTAAAGTAATTTATACATTCAGTGCCATTCCTATCAAGCTACCATTGACTTTCTTCAAAGAACTGAAAAAAACTACTTCAAATATCATATGGAACCAAAAAAGAGCCTTTATAGCCAAGCCAATCCTAAGCAAAAAGAACAAAGCTGGAGACATCATGCTACCTGACTTCAAACTATACTACAAGGCTACAGTAACCAAAACAGCATGGTACTGGTACCAAATAGATATATAGACCAATGAAACAGGAGAGAGGTTTCAGAAATAATGCCACACATCTACAACCATCTGATCTTTGACAAACCTGACAAAAACAAGCAATGGAGGATTTCCTATTTAACAAATGATATTGGGAAAACTGGCGAGCCATATGCAGAAAACTGAAACTGGACCCGTTCCTTACACTTTATACAGAAATTAACTTAAGATGGATTAAAGACTTAAACTTAAGACTTAAAACCATAGAAACCCTAGAAGAAAACCTAGGCAGTACTGGCATGGACAAAGATTTCATGACTAAAATACCAAAAGCAATGGCAACAAAAGCCAAATTGACACATGGAATCTAATTAAACTAAAGGGCTTCTGCACAGCAAAAGAAACTATCATCAGAGTGAACAGGCAACCTACAGTATGGGAGAAAATTTTTGCAATCTATCCATCTGACAAAGGGCTAATATCCAGAATCCACAATAAACTTAAATTTACAAAAAAAAAAAAAAAAAAACCCCATCAAAAAGTGGGAAGGACATGAAAAGACACTTCTCAAAAAAAGACATTTATGCAGCCAACAAACGTATGGAAAAAAAGCTCATAATCACTGGTCATTAGAGAAATGCAAATCAAAACCACAATGAGATACCATCTCATGCCACTTAGAATGGCGATCATTACAAACTCAGGAAACAACAGACACTGGAGAGAATGTGGAGAAACAGGAACACTTCTACATGTTGGTGGGAGTGTAAATTAGTTCAACCATTGTGGAAGACAGCATGTTGATTCCTCAAATACCATTTGACCCAGCAATCCCATTACTTGGTATATACCCAAAGAATTATAAATCATTCTATTATGAAGACACATGCACACGTATATTTATTGAAGCACTATTCACAATAGCAAAGACTTGAAACCAACTCAAATGCCCATCAATGATAGACTGGATAAAGAAAATGTAGCACATGTATACCATGGAATACCGTGCAGCCATAAAAAGGATGAGTTCATGTCCCTTGCAGGGATGTGGATGAAGCTGGAAATCATCATTCTCAGCAAACTAACACAAGAACAGAAAACCAAGCACCACATGTTTTCACTCATAAATGGGATTTGAACAACAAAAACACATGGATACAGGGAGGGTAACATCACACACTGGAACCTGTTGGGGGGGGTTAGGGGAGGGGATAGCATTAGGAGAAATACCTAATGTAGATAGATGATTGGTTGATGGGTGCAGCAAACCACTATAGCATGTGTATACCTATGTAACAAACCTGCAAGTTCTGCACATGTATCCCAAAACTTAAAGTATAATTTTTGGAAAGGCCAATTATGTCTGAAACTTGGATATAATATATTGACAAGGTATTCAGTCTACTGGATCTAGGTGATAGAGTCAGAGTGCTTGGATTCCAATCGTGGCTCCTCCACTTACCAGCTATGAGAACTTAGCCAAGTTACTTTCTCTGTGCCTCAGTTTCTTCATCTACAAAATAGGAATAATAATAGTGAAACAGAAAAAGTTCCCTTATCCCCCCTGGTATACCCCTTCTATCTGAGCATGCAATGGGTTTGTAGCTCACTTCTTCGGTGCCCTGCTACTCAAACTCCTAGGCGGAGTATGCAGACTGGCAGGCTGCAAGGCTCCAATCTCACAGCAGTGTCTAGGGGTGAATGTTTATAGCTCCTGAAGTCCCAGTGTTACAGTGTGTTACAGAGTGCTCTTTCAATTTAGCTGTCCATTGGTGGCTTGTGTTAGCTCAATTAGATCCCCTGCCTTATTGCAAGGACAGAGGGCTTTCTGTATCCTGGGGTTTCTTGCCTTGGTGTATTGGAATAATTGGGTCACACACAGGCTTGGAGAATAAGTGCAAGGTTTTACTGACTGGAAGTAGCTCTCAGCAGATGGGGGAACCCAAAGGGGATGGAGTGGGAAGGTGATTTTCCTCTGAAGGCAGGCCGCTGAGAGGCCAGGCTCTCCTCTGACCGCCCCTGCCAAACTTCACGTTGTTCCACCAGTCCATGGCCTGCCGGCTTGCTGGCATCTGTCAGTGTGCTCTTATTCCAGTGTGTATCTCTCAGCGTCCAGCCATTTGTGTCTTCTTCTGCTGGTATGTTCCTCTCAATGTCCAGCTCTGTGTGTGTGTGCCCGCTAGGGTCTCGTGGTTTTTATAGGCACAGGATGATGGCGTGGTGAACCAGGGTGGTCTTGGGAAATGCAACGTTTGGTCAGGAAAACAGAAATGCCGGTCCTCGCCTAGGTCCATGGCCACAGGCTTGGGGGTGGAGCCCTAGCCAGGGACCTGGCCTTCTCTACTCAATACTTCCCTGCCCACCTCCCATATCAATAGTACCTACCTCAAGGAGTGGTTGTGAGAATTGAATGAGTTAACACATGCAAAGCACTTATAACACTAACACTGAGTAACTGCTCAATAAATATAGTTGGTTTTTTTTATTTTTTATTTTTATTGCATTTTAGGTTTTGGGGTACATGTGAAGAACATGCAAGATTGTTGCATAGGTACACACATGGCAGTGTGATTTGCTGCCTTCCTCCCCCATCACCTATATCTGGCATTTCTCCCCATGCTATCTCTCCCCAATTCCCCACTCCCCGCTGTCCCTCCCTTTCCCCCCCCCCCGACAGACCCCAGTGTGTGATGCTCCCCTCCCTGTGTCCATGTGTTCTCATTTCAACACCCGCCTATGAGTGAGAACATGCAGTGTTTGATTTTCTGTTCTTGTGTCAGTTTGCTGAGAATGATGGTTTCCAGGTTCATCCATGTCCCTACAAAGGACACGAACTCATCGTTTTTTATGGCTGCATAGTATTCCATGGTGTATACGTGCCACATTTTCCCTGTCCAGTCTATCATCGATGGGCATTTGGATTGGTTCCAGGTCTTTGCTATTGTAAACTGTGCTGCAATGAACATTCGTGTGCATGTGTCCTTATAGTAGATATATTTGTTATTAGTTGCCGTTTTCATTCCCAGTAATACCTAATTGTCTCGGGAGAAGAGTGGGGTGGGAAGTGTACTAAAGTTGTTGCCCTTAGAAGGTACAAACAGAATCTGAAATCAAAAGAAAACAGCTTTCTCAGAATCCTTGTGCATAACATCATCGTACAGGTATCTTGCTGTGGCTCTGAACTCAGGTGAGGACTGGTAAAAACAACAGAATGTTGTTTAGAAGCAATAGCAGGTTTAAACTGTTTCTTGTGAGTGGTAGGCAATTCTAGGAATGTTTCACAAAGAAGGCTTGCTGGTTGTACCTGAGTATATCTGGCAACCAAATCTCCTTTCAGAGTTCAAACACCAGATGTGCCCATCCATGCGCCCCCAGAGCCTGTGTGGTCTAATTAGGTGGTCAGTGATATCTATGATTTTATTTAATGGAAATACTCTACGTTTTCAGGAAACAAATCAGCAGTCCTTGGAAAGATCAGAATTGGAACTCACGTGTCATCTCATTCTCCTGCCTATGATGCTGATTGGAGATAAGAGCTGAGGACATGAACTCAGTTATAGGATACTAATGGGGATGTTTTATGCTGCTCAAGGAATTGGCCACCAGATCTCAGTGTAGACAAAAAAAAAAGGTGCATTGTAAAATGGCCTCCAATAATGGCCAGATACCTTCCTTAGACTAAGAGAGAGCCAAACCTTTTTGCTAACACAAACCAACAATTTAGCACCCAAACTACCCACTCTAGTTATTTTAAAACCTGGAGGACTATATAAAGGGATTGAGGGAATCATTGAAGGCATAAGTCATAAGCTTGTAAGATATTTTCACTACCAGCAAAGTAAATGAAGAAGCCCCCAGAAAATCACCTGTTGAAGTCTCAGGTAACTGTGGGAAGGGTGGAGTGATATCTCATTCCCAAATTGTATGCCTGCTCAAGGGGAAGACCTGCTGGTATACCCCTTCTATCTGAGCAGAAGAGAATAATGAAGATGAAGGTAGGGCAAGGTGGTAGTGGTAGAACAATTGGTCACAGCAGGGGTGCATAAATTTCCTGTGGGCTATACAGACACTGCAGAAGGAGCAAAATGTGAGGCATCCTGCTCTTACCCCCAGAAGTTGCAGGAAGATTTTGGAAGAGATCAGGTCAGAGATGGCCATCCTATGTTGGAGAGCAAAGGAGCGGGGGAGCCCATTCATCTATCCCTACTCCCACCCTAAGTTCCCAAAGTACTGCTTTCAGAGGCCTGCCACACAGAGGACTTTTAGAGCTGTGAGTATGAGCTGGAGGAGGAGCAGCAGCCAAAAGAGAACCCTGACAGGTGGCTGTCAAGGGCAGATTGGGTGCACAGAAAGGATTATTCAGAGGTTATCTTGATTTTGAAATTAATATTCCATTTATTCAAAAATCCAGTTCTTTCTGAAGCTTTTAAATTCAGCCTACAGATCTTATTATGCTATTTATAGTTCTAGCAATCATTAACAATTGCCTTTTATGGGGTCGTTGATTAACATTTAGTCTTATTTACAAACTTAGTTTAACGCCTTCAAATATTTTGTTGCATTAAATTATTAAATATATTTAATTTCCCTTTTAAGTTTCCCAGTTGTCTGACTTAGTAAAAAGGCCTTCCTAAATGCTTGAATAACCCTTATAAATATAATAAATTAAACTTATAAACAAGGTAAAATTTAAGACTTCTTAAGTGTGCTAATCCAACTATATAAACTTACGAGTTCTACTTAAAGTCAAAAGCTCAAACCAAATAACCAGTTTGAAGTAGAGTCACAAGATTGACCTGCTACTTGAATAGGGCAAATTCTCTTAAGTGAAGCAAACACCTAAGATAACAATTTGAAGAGATTCCTTATTTTAAAAAATTATGCTATGAGTTTAATGTTCATAAATATCTGTATACCTAATTCTAAATCATATTTGGAATAAAAAGTACTTCCTCACTAATAAAACAACTAGGTCATCCAACAGCTTTGAGGGATATCTTCTCAATTGTTGAATTTGAATCATGATCAGAGAGGAGCAAGGACATGTAGCCCACCTAGCCCACACCATTCAGGTCCCAGTCTACTCATGGAAGTCCAAATCCCTGACCTGGCTACTTCCTCACCTGACTGGATTTTGCATTTATCTGGCATCCTATAACTGGGTTAAATTATTTACATACACTCCTGTCTCATTCCTCTTATCTCTTAGGCCATAAAACTCTTACATCTGTAAGAGCTAGTGAAATGAGTTAATTAACTGATATCTGATTACATTGTAAATATCTCTTGTGGCTTGGGCTATTCATAAACTTACCACCTTCAAGGTCATCCCATGTACAGGAGCCACTATCTATGGCCCCTGCCCTCTTTCCTATCTTTGCTTCTTAATCCCCAATTCCAATTAAGCTGGAACTAAGAGGGTAGGAAGAGAGAAAAACGTTCTTCCTTCTATAGGTTATTGAGGCCGCTGGTCAAGCCTGAGCTGGGAAGAGGGAGAGGAAATAAGATGGGCATCTTAAATTGTACTGGCTTAGACTTTTTAATAACTAGAAATGAGTGGAAAACTGTGGAATTTGCCTGAGATTTCAATAAAGAGAAGGAGAGATTAACAGAAAATATTTCTTTGATGTTTATATGTCATTGAGTTCAAACTGTTCAATAAACATGTAACATTTGAGTAAGGATAGTTTACCTCTTATTAAGCCCTAAAAGATGTCTGGTTCTAATTTTTTTGCTGTTTTTAGAATATGCAGACACTAGATCTCCCGTATCATCTTCCTTGAATCCCAGTTGCTAATTCTGGAACAAAAGGAAAAATCTCCTTCAGCATCCTATTATGCTCATCTCCCCAAGAGACAGTTTACCCCTTTTATAAAGACCTATAGGTCTCTACCCAGACTTCTGTATTTCTTATGTAATTCCCAAACCATTCTTACCTCTTCATGGTGGTTTTCATGTTAATGATCCCTAGTGAGACCAGCATCATTCTTAACTGCTGAACAAAAACTCAGAAACTGTCCTGGATATGGGCCACTTGCTAGGGCTACCAGAAAGATTGCAGCTCCATTCTGCACTCCCCTTTCTAAGAGCTTTCTTCTTCATTTTAACTTTAGCCTCCTTGGAGAGAACTGATGCTATAATGGGAAAACAACTGGCTAAAATCTGGGCAAGCCACACTGGCCTAGAGCTGAAGTCTCCTTCAGTGAACTATGCCCCAGACTCTAGAGCTAGAATAGGCCCTCTCAGGGCTGTAGGTCCCACCACCCTGCACCACAGGTGTGCATCCAAAATCAGAGGGAAACTCGGGCAGGGACTAGAGGAGACCAGGAGAGGAAATTAAAATCCTTTGGTTGTAGTGTATTAAGTGATTGCAGCACTCAAAGGCAGCCATTCATATCATTCAGAAAGCTCTGAATAAATGTTTCAGTAATGAGACATGCAGAAAGGAGCTTGTCACCCTGTGATAGTCTTTCTGCAAAGAATTTGATTTAAGGTTGGTATCAGAGCATGAACCATGCTGAAATACAATTACAAAAGAAACAGGAATTTCATTAGTGGATTGCAAGGAACAGCTTGGACCTGAGGAGTCTGGTGAGAGCTGATAGGTGTTGGCAGGAAGAAACAGGGGGGAAAGAAGACATGGTGTGTAATGGAAGAAGCCACCTGTCCCTCTAGTACCATAGTGGGAAGGATGATGGCAATGTCGATTTCAGGAAAAGGAAAAGAGAAGATGACTTTCTCTTTTGTGTTGAGAAACTACATCTCTCTTTATATGTACTTTTTACCTAAAGTAAAGAATAAAATTAAGCTTTATTCATATTTATTTGGTAGATTTATAGTAGCTAATTAAGTGCTTAGAAAAGTGACTAGCACATAGAGTAAGCATTATAGATGAGTTTGCTATGATTTTATAACTTGTGTGTGTTTATGTGTGTATGAGATGACTGCTCAAAATTATTTTTAATTAAAGATACATACAATTAAAAATGTTGAGACCACTGTAAAGCAATTAGTGCTTTAGAGGGATAAGGGGAGAGAAAAAGGGAAAGAAGAACAAAAGAATGAATAAAAAGGAGAGCTCTTGCTTGGATTGAAATATCTATCAGTACACAGTGCTTGCTCAGAGGAACTTCTTACTCCTCTGTCTTCACTGGGCAAACCTTCTCAAATGTGATGTCTACAGAGCAGAGTTCAGCTTTGGATTATTCTAATCCAAAGTGGTCAGGGAATTTCTATTCCTTTTGAAAGCATGAGTGGCAGGTGCTTTCCTTTAAGAACAGAAGGCATATTCTGAGTCTCATTTTTGTCCCCTTATCTCAGGTGGTGGCTGTAGAGGACAGTTAAACCAAGGGTCCAGTCCCATCAGGATGAATACTATCTTTCAACACACAACTCTTCAGTAGGTCTCTGATGGGATCTCAGAACTAAATGGGATTTCAGATGCTGGCCAAGTTGTAGTAAGCCTACCATAGCTCATCTCTCCCACAGATTAAAATAAAAAAAAACTCTTGAACACAATCGAAAAACAGCTATACAAAGACTCTTAAAAAGTAGACATTAGCATCCAGATTGGGTTGGGAAGTCAAAACTTGAGGAACAATCAGTAAGAGATTGGGGAAGCTTTTGGATATTTGCCCTTTTTTGTCATTCAGCTTTGACTTGAGTGTACCCCCACCACCACCCTGCTGATCTGGCAATTGTGTAACTGGGTAGCAGTGATGAACAGCAAAAACTGTAAGAGATGTGTGGGATGTGTCTAGAGCAGTGCTCAAAGTAGAACTTAAAGCATTAAGTATTTACATAAAAAAGGAAGATAGGTCTTAAATTACATAAGTATCTACTTTAAGAAACCAGAAAAAGAAGAGCAACTTGACCCCAAAGTAAGTGACAGAAATAATAAAGATAAAAGCAACACAATACCATTTATAATCACTCCAAAGGAAATGAAATGTTTGGGTATAAACCAAACAAGATGTGTATAGCCTCTGCATGCTAAAAATTGTAAAATGCTGACTAAAAAAATAAAAAACCTAAAAAAATGGAGAGATATACTGTCTTCTTGAATTGGAAGACTCAACATAGTAAAAATGTCAATTCTCTCCAAATTGACTTATAAGTTGAATGCAATTTCTAGAGATTGGAATGGAAATAATAAAACTATTCCTTCTTCACAATCTAATTGTATACATAGACCATCTCAAGGAATCTACAAAAGAATCATGAAAGTAATAAGTGAGTTTGCCAGTGTCACAGGACATAAAGCCATTATATAAAAATCAGTTAACAAAAATGTTATCAATATTTTTATTTTCTAGCAATGAACAATTAGAAATCCAATTTTTTAAAGTAAAAGAGTCCTGTTTACAACAGTGGCAAAATAAATGAAATGTGTAAGTATAAATCAAACTAAATATATTTAGGAAAACTGCACAGGAAAAATATGTGAAAACTATAAAATACTGGTGAAAGAAACTGAAGAAAGACCTAAATAAATGGAAAGATAAAAAGCAGGAAGTGATAAGTGACTATTTTCATGAATGAGGAAATAATATTGTTGAGACGTTTTATTGAATCTATAGATCAAAATTCATCTATGGATTCAGTGAAATCCTAATTAAAGTATCAGTAGGAATTTATAAAAATCAACAAGGTGATTCCAAAATTTATAGGGAAAGGCAAAGTAACTAGAATAGCCAAAACAATTTTGGGGATTGGGGGGAAGAACAAAGTTGAAGTACTCGCATTACTTTACTTCATGATTTATTATAAAGCAAAAACAAAACAATGTCCTAATGACTGAAGGATATATACACAAATCAATGAAACAGAATAGGAAGTCCAAAAATGAAAACACATATATATGGTCAATTGAATTTTGACATAAGTGTGTAGACAAATCATTGGAGAAAGCATAATATTTTCAATAAATAGTCCTGGAACTTATGCAAAGGAGAAGGAAGAGGAGGAAGGGAAAGAAGAGGAGGAGGAGGAAGAGGAGGGGCTGATGCTCACACATTGCATAAAGATTAAGTTAAAATAAATCATAGACCTGAATGTGAAATATAAAACTATAAGACTTTAAAGAAAACATGGAAAAATATCTCTGTGAGCTTAGATTAATTAGGCAAAGAATCCTTAGATTCTGAAATATTAGACAAAAAGCATGATCCATAAAAGAAAAGAATGATAAATTGGACTTTCCAAAACTTTAAAAACCTTTGTTCTGTAAAGGATACTCTTAAGAAAATGATTTTTAAAAGTAAGCCACAAAATGGGAGAAAATATTTGCAAATCACATATCTGACAAAGAACTTGTGTCCAAGATAAATGCATAACTCTCAAACTAAATAAGAAGAAAACAAGCAACCCAGTTGGAAATAATAATGGGCAAAAGATGTAAATAGGCACATCACTAAAGAAGATACATGTATGGCAAATAAGCACATGAAAAGATGTTTAGCATAATTAATCAGAGAAATGCAAATAGAATCCACACTGAGATGCTGGTGCATATCTATTAGAACAAGTAAAATAAAATAAACTGAAAACGCCAAGTGCTAGCAAGGATGTGGAGCAAGTTGAAAAAGAGTTTTAGTTTATTATAAAATATAACATATATTTACCATATGACCCAGATATCGCACTTCTACTCCAGGAAAAATAAAACCTTATATTCACAAAAAATTCTGTGTATGAATGTTTACAGCAGCTTTATTCATAATTGACAACAACTGGAATCAACCTAATCTTTAACAGGCGAATACATAAACTTTTGGTATGTCCATACATGGAATACTACTCAGCAATGGAAAGGAATGTAGTACTGTGACATGTGATAACATGGATAAATTCCAAATGCATTATGCTAAGTGAAACAAACCAGACCTAGAAGGCTATGTACTGGAGGTTCCATTCATGACATTCTGGGAGTGACAAGACAATAGGACTATGAGGGAGGGGGTGGATGGTAGAAGACAATGAAAGAATTTTGAGAAAAGCTACACAACTCTATGCATTTGTCAAAAGTCACAGAGAACTATAACAAAAAGTGAATTTTATGTAAATTAAAAAATAAATTGCAGAAAAAAGCGGTCTTGTGAGCTAGCCCAGCTTGTTCATCCTCTCCCACGTCAGATGAGGAAGCTGAGGCCACCAAGGCACAAGACTTACTCAAGGTTGCACAAAAGCCAGACTGTAACCTCAGACTCCCAAAATGCTTCTTGTTTGTTTTGCTTTGCTTACTTCTGTCTTTGGCCATAGGAGCTGTCATCATAACACTTCATGAAATTCCATCTCATTCAGAATGAATTTCTCCCTCCCCTTATATCTCCTTTACCCTTTGCTCCACTCCCCTGCCAACCCTGTCTTCCACTTATTATCACTTCCTGCCTTTTTATCAGGGCCTTTTTTTCTTAGTTTGCCTCTCTTCCTCCACGGGGTGCATTAAAGAGGAAGAAGATGCAAAGGGGGAGACATGGTGCGGGATGTGGGGGGGTGGCAGTACCCAGCAATGCCATGTTACTATTTCCACCAGTAACAATTTACACTAGATTCCACTGATCCCATTGTTTCCACCCTAACCTGGATATGACCTGGGGGAGAGCCCAGTGGTGAACTCAAAGATGGTACTGATAGCCTTTTCCAGTTGTTTCCAGTTGTTTCTGGAATTCATCAATTCAACAGATACTTACTGGGCACCCACCAGGCAGTGTACTCAATGCTGTGGGAGTAATTGTGGACAGAAAGACAGGCACAATGCCTCACAACCTACTGGGGAAGATTTAATCTCATGACCTCAATAGAATAAACTCCAGCTTAGAAAAGTACAGGTGAAAAAGAGTATGTTCTTAAAAAATTAACCAACATCATGGCTCTCTTTGGAGGTTAATTTGCTTAGCAAAAATATCACACATAAATGTGGCTGTTCCATGATCCTTTTCTTTCTAAATTGACTCTGAGATTTAGGGATGTGCTGTTCCTTAACTGGTCTCCTAGGGGTGCTCTAGAACCAGATGGGTCTGTCTCAACCATCCTGAGTCCCCACAGAGACAGAGACAGGGGACAGACCAGCTAAGTCATGTGCTGACTCATTTTTATTTGTTACCACCCAATCAAGTGATACTCCAAGGACACAGTGGGAGCTGCAGCTACCTTAGAGGCAAGCTGTGAACCAGGATGCTACTCAGACTCAAGTCAGGATCTGTGGGAGGTGGGATAGGAGGGTCAGCCAGAGCTTGACTCAAAACCTTCCCACCACTTATCTCTTCAGTGCCTGGGTCCACTTCCTTAAGCTCCCTGCAACCTTAAATTTCTTTCTCTAAGATAGATATTTAAAAGGAGGAAGAAAAATCCTGCCTTCATGGGGAAGTGGGAGAATTAATTGAGCTTAATATCAGTCAGGATTGCAGAACATTTAGTATGTACTTGATAAACATTAGATTTCTCCCTCACACCCCTGCTTTTAGATATGGAAGAACTACCTTCTCCAAGGTCAAACAGGACCTAGCCTTCCTTGAGGGGGAGGTAGGCCTTGCAGCTCCAAAATTTCGCCTCAATCAGACCAGTTTAGACGGAAACCTACAAATCTCATTTTAACCCCATCCCTCCCCCAATCCCTTTAATCCCAGGTCAGGCCGCAGTGTCCTGCCCTCCTGGGATGGGATGCCTAACTATTACAGCCAGTTATTCACCCATGACCCCATGGACCAGCCTGGGTGTTGTGTGCATGCTGAGGCTTTCCACCTACCTGGAGATGGCTCCAGGCCTGGGAGTGGGCACCACCTTCCAAGCTGCATCAAGTGATATAATCTCTAGTAGAATACTTTGCCCACTGGTTCAGTTAGTATCCAAGTAAATGGAAGACTAGGCCACCAAAGCTCTTAGAACTGCATGTGTGATGCTGTATTTACTGTTCCTTGTAATAAATAAAAAAGGCAAAGGACCTGAAGAGTTGTCCCCACCCTGTTCCCCAGTCTTAACTGGATCTGATTCCACCTTCTTTATGATCCCACAGGCTTCCTCTGGGCATATCTATATCAGTACACTTAACTCTCCAGATCTGGGTCTGTTTACCCATCAGTATCTCACCCAGCAGAATCGCATCTTACTCATACTTATATGCCTGGTCGCTGGCACAGTGCGTCTCCCAGATACCCCATAAATGTTCATTGAATGAATGGAAAAAGTTCCCTTAAAGGAATGAAAAGAGCCTCCTATAAGCATGCCATCTGAACATTTTCCCTCTGAGCGTGCAGGCCTAGCATTTCCCCATGGCGTCAAAAATGGATGAGGTTCCTGAATAATTCTACAGGATAAACTAGCTGCCTTCTGGACCTTTTTCTTAAATGCAGACTGCTATCAGGACTGCTAATACCATTTCCCTGGGTGTACCACAGAGGATGCCAAGCTTTATTAGTTTAAGGTGTTTGCTTCATGTAACAACTTGCTTTTTAATGAGCTTATCTCACCATCTTGGATGTTAATATTGTTGAGAAGAAAACCTACTGATTGACTGTTACCAAGCAAAGACCAGAATCTCCAGGGAGAGCATCAAATGCATGCTATGTGCTAACAAGTATTCAATAACTATGCTCTTTCAAAAGACCAAAGAAAAGATAGGAAAGGAAGACAGGGAAAGGATGGTTTTAAGGTGAGCAATAGAAAAATAGGAAGTTGAAAAGTTGCTCACATTTCCTTCTCTGAGCTCCTAGCATGGTCCATGAACTAAGTCAATTGTTTCAAATTCTGCATTGCAGGTTGAGCCCAGGGGCCTACTGGGCTGCACCCTCACCTCTCAGCCACCCACTTTACAGGGAAAAAATAAATTCTCAATATACAGGCAAGGAGGAAGGTTGAATAGTCCATCTTTATCAACATTTCCATTTTTAATTGCAGTTTTACTGCTAATTAAAATACTGTATTGTGCTTCCCTCAGAGAATGGCTTCTGTGCTGATAATTCTCTATTTGCTAACTTCCCCTTCCCCCGTTCCTCACTCTTCTCTGGCCCTGCTTTGTAACCCAGAGACTGACTCTGTGGACCTCAGGCCTAGGCAGCCTTCCTTCTGGCTTTTATTGGAATCGGCCAACAGTCAGCAGCAGGTCAGAGGGTAGAGGAGAGCAAGGTATTCCTCTCCCGTCCCACCCTGCTTTAGCATCAAGGCCCCGGGCAGGAGCTGGGCGCTTCCAGAGCTGCTGCTCTTTACAGGCCATTCCACTCCCAGCATACTCTGACTAGGTTCCAGTAATACTACATCTTCCCCTTGCCCCTGGGGTCTTGGGGTGGTAACTGGCTCCCACTATGGCTAATGGTGCCTCAGTGTTATCTTGTCTGTTACTTTAACTCTGTCTACATCTCTGTAACCAGACCTTTCATTCAAGTTCTTTCATTTGAGCCATTTGAGATGAATATCTATACCACATACTATTTAATATCTCAAATCAAAAGATGTGGTCCCTAGTTATTCTGTCATATCATGTCCCTCTGTAGTATTTTCATGGTTTGCAAAGTGCTTCCAATTCCACCAACACATTTGATCCCCTCAGTAATTCTGTGAGGTAGGCAGGGCAGGTTGTTATCCCCATTGTACAGATAAGAAAGCTGAGACTCAGAGACTAAGGCACTTCTCCAAAGTCACACTTCTTCTTCTTCCAAGAAAAAAAAAATTATTGGAAAAATAACATATCAATGTACTTAGCAAAGCAGTGTATACTTTGGAAGGCAAAGTGTATGTTTACAGATTCAGTGGCTTAAAATAATGATCTAATTTTTTTCCAGCTGTGTCTTCAAAGAAAGACCATAAACTGAGCAATGGTGGCAGAGATTAGAGAGAAAGGAAAAAAAGTGTAAAGCAGTCATCTTAGAGAGGGGGAAAAGTGATTTTTTTCATTAGAAAGATGTAGTTGGGTTGTCTGGCAAATGTATTCTTTTGAGATTGGTGGTAAAAAATTTAAAGATATCCAGCAAGCAACAAGTTGTATATTTTCTTTCCCTTTCTTCCCTTCATTTTTTTCATTTCTTTCTTATTTCCTTTCTACTTCCTTCCTTCCTTCCTCCCCTCCCTCCTTCCTTCCTTCCTCCCTCCCTTCCTTCCTTCCTTTCTTCCTTCCTCTTTCTTTTCCAGTATAGGCATCAAGTAAATGGACTACTGGTTTTAAACACATTGCAACTTTGCCAGCTGTTTACTACAGGGTGTAGAGAGAAAAGTTAAGAATTTTTATGAAGGAGTGGCTGTGATACTAGAATATGGAATCCAGGTGAAGAGGAAGTGATGACAAGATGAGGGTGAGGATGGTGGAAAAACTAGTAGGGCCAATGGGTTAATGATCTTAATGGGATAGGAGGTAACAGTCGAGTAAATTAGTTGAAAGGATTGACTTTGTGCTTGAAATCAAGATTCTGGATGGCCTTATTATCCGCAGTGTCTCATTCTTTTTTTTATTCTGAACATCCAGCCAGTGCTCGGCGTATAGCCAGCAGCACCAGAATGAAGTATGCAAAAGTATGTGAATTTATTTAATAAGCACATCACCCACCTGCCCTTCTTTCCTCTATGCCTCTCTTCTCTTCCTCCCCACCCCTTTCTCTCACACATACTATACTCAAGCAACACTGATTTGTTCTCTATTTCCTTAACCTTCCGATTTCTGGTGCCTTGTCTGAACCCTCCTCCCCCACTTTCCTCCTAGCTCTGCCTCCTGCAATATCCCCTATCATTTCCTCAGCAAAAGTTTTATGAAGTGCGTTAGTCAAAATACCACTCATTTACTGTCATACCCACTGCATATCATTGATGCCGTTGTTATGGCACTTTCTTCATTTTACCATAATAACTGACATCAGTTTTCTTTGCCACTTGACCATAAGCTCCTTGGAGTGTGTTTTCTAGTCTGATTCAGTTTTGTGTACCCCACACTGTCTAGTACATTGCTGAAACTCCATAAACCTTTGTTGACTAAATAAGTGAATAGAATTCTCAAATGGAAGGCACTGTCTAATCAAATGATAAATAAACCAGGTTTAGACTTAGGGGGAAGGAAACAATAAAACTAATAAGTAATGAGCTTTTCTTGAACTCAGAGAATCAAAGTAAATTTCTGTATTCATCAGCAGAGCTAAAACTTAAAATTACTGACTCAAAGAGTATGTCTGTTAGGTGAGCATTTCCACAGTGACACAACAGAAGAAGTCCTGGCACTCTGCTTCTGCATATTTCTCCAGCTGCTTCTGGATCTCCTGCTACAACGAATCTAGTAAAGTTTGCCCAATGTATTCAAATGGAAAGTTCAACCATTGTGGAAGACAGTATAGTGATTCCTCAAGGACCTAGAAATAGAAATTCCATTTGACCCAGCAATCCCATCACTGGGTATATATCCAAAGGATTATAAATCGTTCTATTATAAGGACACATGCACATGAATGTTCATTGCAGCACTGTTTACAATAGCAAAGACTTGGAACCAACCCAAATGTCCATCGATAATAGACTGTACAGGGAAAATGTGGCACATATACACCAAGGAATACTATGCAGCCATAAAAAACGATGAGTTCGTGTCCTTTGTAGGGACATGGATGAACCTGGAAACCGTCATTCTCAGCAAACTGACACAAGAACAGAAAATCAAACACTGCATGTTCTCACTCATAGGCGGGTGTTGAACAATGAGAACACATGGACACAGGGAGGGGGAGCATCACACACTGAGATCTGTGAGGGGGGAACTAGGGGAGGGTGAGTGGGGGGGTGGGGAATTCGGGAGGGGATAACATGGGGGGAAATGCCAGATATAGGTGATGGGGGAGGAAGGCAGCAAACCACATTGCCGTGTATGTACCTATGCAACAATCCTGCATGTTTTTCACATGTACCCCCAAACCTAAAATGCAATAAAATCTGTATTTTAAAAAATAATAAATAAAAGTAATACCAGCTAACATGCACATAATGTTATTGTTAGGTATTTTTCATATGTGTGGCCTCACTTAATTCTCAGAATGCTGTGAGATTTTATTTGTGATACCCATTTTTATAAGCAAATAAACTGAGCAAAGAGATTATGTATTTGTCTAAATAACCAAACTATAATCTCATTTCCAAATCTCATGTCCTTTTGATTTTTGATTATTTCTTAAGAATCCCTCCTGACTTTTCAGAAGAGTGGACATTATTCTGAATCTCTTACCAGAGCATAGGAGGCCCTAAAGAAATTGCCAGACACAAACCCATGGAACTCTTTTCTCGTAACTCTTGCCTGTCTCATAACCCAGAGCATCCTTGGCTAAGACACAGCTTTCCTCTGTGTAATAACATGGAGAGCCCTTCTGTCTTTTTGTTCTGAATCTTCTATTCTTCATTACTAAAAGGACCCATATGTTAGGTTATAGGATGATCCATTAAAAATGAAGCCATTTGGGGAACCATCACTCCAAAGAGAAAGTGGCTCCCTCTGAAAAAAAAGATGGTCACATAAAAAAAAGAGCCCTAAAAAAGAGTCATCCTAAGGTCAGAGGCGAGGAGGACATCCCAGCTTCTAAGTCTGGAGGGCCATGGGAGTGAGAGCTATACTTATGGGTCTAACATGGATCAGAAGCAGAGACTTAGAAAGAAAATGGTAAAGAATGGAAGTAGAGTCTTTAAAAGTGCTTCAGTGATTTAAAAAGAAAAGATATGTGATGAATGGCTGGTGAGAAGAAGAAAAGAAAGTAGAAAGATGTAAAAAATTAATGTGCAGGAGGCAGACACCTTAATATGAAAAAATGAGACCAAGAAATGTATCCAATTTCTGTTTCAATTCCCACATTGATAAAATCAGGTAAGACTGTCTTTCTCTGCCTGAGGGTTATTTTCAGGATCCCACAAAATCACACGGTGATCTTGATGTACCAGGCAGCCAAAAATGGGCTTGGGGCCACTAGTAGCCATCTGTGCCACTGATTGATCTGAGGCACTCTCTTTCAAACCAGGGACCTAAGAATATTCTTAGGAGTCTAAGTGGTTCTACAAGAAGTTTTAAATTTTTTGTTTACATTTTGATGGCAATCTTAAAAATATCAATCTAAGCACTTTTCTAAACCATCTGATAAAAACTTCATGACCTGGTCTTGCCATTTGGTCTCTGGCCCATATGTAGGTTTCTATGTACTGGCTTTGCTGCTTCCTCTTCTTTTCCCTGACCTCTCAAAAGGAGAGCGACCCCGCCCTTACTCTGATAATACCTCTAACTCTGCTCCTTGGTCTTCTTCTCTCCATTTATACTCATTCATTAGTGATCTCATCTAATCTCATGGCTTTAAAGCTTATATAAGTTGACATCTCCCGAGCACTTAACCATGGCCCAGACTGCTATCCTGAATGTCAGCCTAACTGCCTGCTCCTTATCATCCACCTGGATGTTCAACAGGGTGACCATATGTCTTGGTTGGACTGGGATGGTCCTAGATGACTCCTGTTGTTCCAGCATGATTATTAGTATTTTCTCTTTCTGCTCTGTACTCACAAGTGTTCTAGTTTGGACAATAAATTATGTGATCATCCTACTAAGAGGCTTCCCAAATTTAACAGTTCAAAACTGAGCACCTAACCTCTACAATCTTCCCTGTCCTCTTATTTTCCCTATTTCAATTCATGGCAGCTCCTTTCATCCAGCTGCTCAAGCCAAGACCCTTAGAGTCATGCTTAGCTCCTCTGTTCCTCTCATACTCCACATTCAAGCCAAAGGGATATCCTGTTGGCTCTACCTTCATAACGTTTGAGAAACTGACCATTAGTTCCAATTCTGTTGCTACCATTTTGGTTGAAACTGCCATTCTCTTTCCCCTGCATTATCGTCTCCCCATGATCTTTAATCCAGCCTCCCCCATTCCACAGGTTGAGCTCAATGCAAAAACCAGAATGATATTACTGAAATGTAAGTCAGATCATACTATGCCTTGACTCAAGTCCTCCTGTGAGGTCTCCTTTATGTCAGAGTAAAAGCCAGAGATTTTACAGTAGCCCATGTGGACCTACAAAATCAGGCTCCCTGTGACCTCTCTTGATTACTTTCCCCATCACCCACTGCTATCCAGCCCCCTCGGCCTCTCCCATGCTCTTACAGCCTTGGTACTGGCTCTTCCTTCTCTCTGCAGCTTATTCCTTACCTCTTTCAGGTCTTTGCTCATGTAACTTTCTCAATGAGGCCTAATTGCACCACAATTTAAAATTGCAGCACCTACCCATACCCCAACCTTGATTCCCAAATTTCCCTATTTTGTCTACTTTTTCTTCATAACACTTAGTAACTTATAACATATACTATTAATTTTATTGTTTACTGTCTCCCATATTACAATGTAAGCTCTACAAAGGCAGAGGTAATTTTGTCTGTTTTGTTCAGTAATTCAGCTCAGGCACTTAGAACAGTATCTGGAATATAGTAGATGCCCAGTAAATAATTTTTTTAATGAATTCATTTTGATGTCAGTAATACTATTTTCTTTGTCCCGAACTAAGAAGAAAATAACAGGAGGATGTACTATATAAATGATATCTTCTTATTGAGTGAGAAGCAATGATGTCATAGGGTAAATATTTCACACTGATGTGAATTTTAAAAAGTGATGATAGACATGAGTCATTGCATGGCAGATAAAAGCATACATATGTTGAACTCAGAAGAATCTTCCCCTTAGTACATAGTACCTTATTCACATTTAGAGGCTCAGTGTAATTTCACAGACCAGTATCATCCATCACATTACATTAATGCACATTTGAATTCCATTGTATTTTAGCTTCATTTAGATTTAACGTATAAATTTGTTCTAGTTTTCTAATTGTATGGGAATTAATAAGCATAATGAATTTATATATGGTTTCATTAAGTTAAAACAGACACACACACACAAATTGAGTCCTGTGGATCCACATAAACTTTTCATCTTTTATGAAAGATGCATACAGTACTAACGTTTATAAAACAGTGTATATTTGGACTTTCTTTGGCTGGATGTATGAGTGACCTCAACCCCCTGTCTGTCCAGATGTGAGGCAGATTGGACTCATTGGTAATTCTGTTTTCCAGGTCAGCCAAGCTCATTATCACTCTAATCTCCTGCGGTTCAATGATCTGCATCATTAGTCCCTCAAACATAATTAAGTGCCCACCCTATGCTAAGCAGCAACCTAGGTATTGAGTATGCAACCAGAAAGATGGCAGGTGTCCACTACCTTGGGCAGTTTGACATCATCCACACCACAGTCTAGTACCTTTGTGTGAATAGCATTCTGTAGTTCACAAAGTGCTCCAAGGTGCACTCACCCTCTGAGGCAGGAATGTCAGATGTGGGAGCTGACACTCCCAAAGTTTAACTGACTTTTTCAAGATCACATGGCTACTAATGTCAGAACCCAGGGCTCAAGTCCCAGTTTTTAACCCTTTGCTCTTTAAGTTATAGCTTTTGCCTTCTACAACCACAGCATCTGTATCTTCATTTCACTTTCTTATTCACTTCCCTGCTTCCCACCAAGTTCTCCCAGGGTTTCTGATGCCCTCCTGCTTCTGAGTGGGAGGATCACAAAACAAGCATAATGTTTCTTATCTTTTGTGGTCCCTTCCTTTCTCTGAGGTCTGAGTAGGCAAGAGTATACATCAAGTTTGGAGTGTGTCATGCAGCCAGGGTCATCATTAATAATGTGCTGTCAAGTCCAGAGGGCTCGGTGCTCCCAAGTCATGCAAATATAGTCATGCTTATGTGTTTGGGAAAATCACATTAATGGATCAGGGGGAATAAATTCTGGATTCCTTTAGCTTCTCATAGCATCACCTGGCAGATGGGACCAAGACTGCCTTCTTGGTGCATTATTTGATCTGCAGTACAAGCTCTGCTATAAATGCCTATTTGCCATCTGGACACAGAGTGTTACACAGCATCCTCAGGGCATCCCACCAGGTATGTTTCTTCCCAGCTTTGGCCAGTGCTAGCACTAAACCCCAACAAAGCTTCACAAGGGCCAGAGAACCCAATTTCACTTGGACTTAATGCTGCTGTGTCTGCAGTTGTAGCAGGCATGCTTTCAAGCAGGCAGCTAAACTTTGTCCTGTTTCTACAACTCAGGCTGTTCAGAATGTCTGCATGGATTGTCTCCCGCTTGCTGCTTCTCTTCTATCAGTATATCTGTTAAAAACAGCTAAAATATGACACTTCACACACATCATCCTTAGATGGCTTTTTTTTTCCTGAATAATACTTTGCATCCAGATAGCACTTTTCTCCCAGAGCTTTTACAGACAAGTTGTTACGCTCATCTCAATTTACTAGATGAGAAAATGGATGAGCAAGGAAGACATAGCTTTGCCTGATAATAATACGCTGAGTTGGGAGTGGAATTTCCCCAAGAACTAGGGTGTGAGCAAAACACTTCCATAGGAAATCCAACACTCAGGGCAGAGGACACAGGGCATGGAGCTATGCACCATTAGGTTTATAAGGATTAATAGAAATAACATTCAATTTTTTTGCAGCATTGGCTGGCACATAGCAAACGCCCAATAAAAAATACTGTAACACTCATTATCTCACTTTAACCTCATAAACATTCTGTGTGGAAAGTGGAACAGGTATGATTACTCCCAATTTGTAGAGAAAACATTGAGGGGCCAATGATATGTCAACATTATATAACTCAGGCCAGAACTAAGGTTTCTAACTACACACCAAAGTCCTTAGAATTTGGAATCAGCTTGGAATCCTAACTTCATTACTTACCAGCTGTTTCATTTGGTTAAGGGTTTCCTTAGTAGTAAATAGTAATAATAATACTGTTTGGGGGAGGTTTAGCAAGTATTGGAGATAATTTATGTGAAGGATTTAGCGTAATGCCTGGCTCAAAATAGAGGACTAATACAACTCATATTTTATGCTAAACCCACCTTCAGATATAATCTTTTTTATTAAAAAGCCCCCTATTTTCAGGCAAGGGAAATGAAATGTGCAGAGACTTGGAAATAGAACACATCAAATGGAACTCACAAACAACATGAGCACCCTATAATATGGGAGGCTGGGGCAATGGGAAAGGTGGGCAGGGAGATGCAGGCACAGCCAGGCTTGGGCCAAATGGGACATCCTTGGACAACTCACCTTTGATGCCCCTTCCAGCGGCCATCTATCCATCCTGCCATCTCTCTGTGACCATGGGCCTATCAGTGGCCCACACTGCACCTGGGTTTTACTTTATTTTCTCTTGCATCTTCTTCACACCTTACTCAACTATCAACAGGTGACTCCTCTGCTCAGTCTGATTACCCACAGGCTGAAATCCCAGTGAGCTGATGAAATAAACGAACTGGTGATCTCAAGATTCATCCTAGTGGAAAGGGATTCAGTAGGAGTTGTGCTGGTGTTGGGACTATGGAGATAGTGGAGATACCGTTGTTGGCCTTGCAAAGTTCACATTTCAGATGGGAGAAAGATGAGTAAGACAATATTCAAGAATAACTTCTTATTTCAGATAACTGGGATTGGTAAATCTTAACGAAAGAAATTATTTGCAGCCACTTTTAATGGCTGCTGTTAATGAGTTCAGGTTCTGTTCTATATAATTCCACAAACAATAACTAATTTGATCCTGACAACAACCTTGGAATTATTACTTCTATTTTATAGTTGAGAAAATAGAGGATTGAAGAGGCTAAATTAGCTTCTCTAAGGTCAGACAGCTGACTAGCAGCAAAACAGAGAGTTGAATCCACATCTATCCCATCTTTCCATTATGCTCTTCCTGGAAAGATGAGAACTGGCGAGGAGAAAAGATAGGTTCTAGGCCCAAGAGCATAGTTTTGGAGGAGAGACTCAATAATCTCAATGATGAATGTGGGGATGTTTCTGTACATTCTCCCTCTTTCCTTCCTTCCTTCCTTCCTTCATTCCTTCCTTTCTTTCTCTTTCTTTCTTTTCTCGCTTTCTTTCAAGGAGGGAGAAACACACAATAAACATTAACAGAATAAAAATTTTTTTAGCAAAATGTTTCTATGTCAGGTAAATTAACTCTGTCCTTAATGAGTAGTATGTATTAATGAATCCAGTCATAAATAACAAAAACTGTAATATAAAATTAATTTAAAGTCTGTTATATTCATGAAAAGTTTAAAAAACTACTTTGAACACAAGGAAAATCTGTACTAGTTCTATTTTGGCAAGAGCAATAGCTAATAATGGGAACTCACTATGTGTCAGGCGCTCTTCTAAACATCCCAATATATAGACTTTTTTTTTTTTTGAGACAGGGTCTCACTCTGTTGCCCAGGCTGTAGTGCAGTGGTGAGAGCATGGCTCACTGCAGCCTCTACCTCCCAGACTCACATGGTCCTCCCACCTCAGCCTCCTGGTTACCTGGGACTGCAGGCACATGCCACCATGCCCAACTTATTTATTAATTAGAAGCCTTAGAAGAATAAAGATTTTAGAGACAGGGTTTCGCCATGTTGCCCAGGCTGATCTCAAACTCCTGGGCTCAAGTGAACGGCCCACCTCTGCCTCTTATAGTGCTGGAGTTATGGTGTGAGCCACCACACCCGGCCACATATTTGGACTCTTAATCTTCAGAACAACAATAAGAGGTGCTTATTACTATTATCCTCATTTTAGAGATGTGGAAAGTGAAATACCAGGAGGTTAATATGTCCAAAATAACACAGCCAGCAAATAAATGGTAGAGGTGAGATTTAAACTTGAGTGATCGGGCGCCAGAGTCCATGCAAGTCCCCTCCTACCTCCACCAAATACACGGAGAGCGAATATGTGAACTTGCTTGCTTTGAAAGGGCATCAAAGCATTAATCCCTGTCTGGCCAGTTCTTGCTTAAGGCACCCCTCCGTATACCCCTGCTCGAGGATATTCGGATTCTCAAATAGGATATATTCGGATTCTCAGATAGAGCCAGTAAATCAGGCAGGGATTTCCCACCATAACCGGGGTGCAGCGCAGGGACTCAGCTCCCTCCCCGTGCTCACCAAAGATGTAACCAGGGGACGTGAGCAGAGCTGCAGGGGCATCACAAAGATGCTTCCTATTCTCCGATCTGATGTTTTCTCCCATGTGCTCAGGTCCTTGGCCTCTCCACCACCTCCCTAATCCACCCCCTGGAAACATGGGAAATGACAGACAGCAAGAGCCAAGTAAGACACAAATCTTTGGAGGATAGATAATGTATGAATTCTAATAAAATGCCACTCACCAGGAAACTAACCACCTGGGAGGTGTAGAGGCCCTAGCAGCTTCCAGCAGGGGAGCCCAAGGAATCTCTAATTGAGTCTGAGGAGAGTCTGCAAGCAAGGGATCAGGATCATGGGTCCGGGCTAACAGAAGTTCCCAAAGAGCCCCAGAGGCCGCTTCCTTCAGGGAGCGACGGCAAGTAGTTCCATTTTTAAAAGTGTCCGTAGGTCTTTCATTTGGAAAAAATTGCTCAAACTGCTTTCTCACGTTCTTTCTTCCAGTGACACAGGATCCCATGTCAGAAAACCAGTGTGTTATTATTCCCAGGGTGTGCAAGGAAACCCTTGAAATGCCAATGTAAGGCTCAGACTGGGTCTTAAATCCATTGGAATTGCCACAATCACATGATCTTTGGCCACACATATATTTCTTTCAAATGTGTGTATCTATCTTGCACTTGTTACAAATCAAGCACTGTACTAAGCTCTAGGGTAGACAATGGGAAGAAATAGAATGCTACTCATAGATGCTTATATTCTAATGGAGAAAATGGATGTGTGCATAAATAATACAAGGGGAAGTGATCAGAGAAGGAAATGGGAAATGTTCAAGTAAGTAACTAGCCAAACTCAAGGTTCCAATTAGACACCAATGTTCAGCGTGAAGGGCACTACCTTTCAAAAACTCTTGCCCACTCACCCTCTCACCTAAGTCAATATTATCCTATCCATTCTGAGAGCAGGTTCTGGGCAAGTAGAAGAAACTGGGAATTGCATAGAAGCCATTAAATTCCTGGCGGGAGGCCTCTACAATCCCTGTCTCTTGACTTGCTTAGGGGAGTTCCATACAGGCATTGGAACCCATTGAAGACACATTCCATTTTTTGTTTAGGGGTAGATGTGCCTCTGATGGCTGGAAGTGACAGGGGAAGCCAATACAGCATTTCCTTTGTCTTTACTCCTGTCATAGGGAGAGGGCATTGGAAAGGGAACACACTGCTGGAGTTGTTTCCTTTGTAAAATACCCAGCAAGGGAGGCCTTACAGAGAATATGGTTTCAGAAAGCATTGGCCTACATTCCAACTTGTAGGGCCTGTGTTTCCTGAGATAACTGCTTTGCTTGTTCCATTAGTGATGTCCACTTACATCCCTCCTACACCAGGGTAAATGGCTGCCTACTCCCCCAAGGTGCATCTGTCAAAAATCATGACAACTAGAAAGTGGGTTTGGGGGAGAGGGGGAAGATAAAATGGGCCATCTACTGCCAGAACTGGAGGGGAGAAGAGGAAGACACAGCACTGGACAGCCTCTGTGCTTTCAGAGTATGAAGAATTCTCTGGCAGCTTCTAACTGATCAAAGGCATCCCCAGAGACTCCAGCCATAACTGGAACCTTGCCGTGCCAAAATGATTTTAGAATGGGCAGTGGAGTCAGTGTGTTCCATGGGCCATGATTCTGCTTGGTGCAAGTCTATTACAAGAGCACCTAAGTATATCATTCACTAAACATGGGCATGATTATAGGAGGCACCGGCTGATGTGCTGATACACACTAGCTCCATGGGCTATAAAATGTGCTGCTGTTCAACTGTACGGTTATTGCTCCAGGATCTATTTTGTGGGCAAAGGGAATAGTATTCCCTCCAGCAATTCCAGCCAGCTTGCAGGTAGGAAAACTTTTAAGAGGCAAACAAGGTTATCTGTAACTGTTACAAAGTGCTAGTGACAGTCTGCCCAGGAGGTAAAGATCACATTTAGACACTTAGGAATTCCTTTACCCCATTCGAGGAAGTCTGGATCACCCACAGGGCTGGACTGGGGAAAAGGAGAACTAGAGCATGACTTTTTTTCATTTGTTCATCATTTGCTTTTTCCATTCAACCAACAGTTACTGAGTACCTTGTGCATTAGGGACCATTCTAGACACTGAAGACACAAAGATAACTATGATCTGGTCTCTTCTTCTAACTTATGGCTTCACTATTTTCACAGGGGGAAGATGAAACAGCACATAAACAATTACAATAACAAATTTAGAAACTCACATTTATGGAGCATTTTCCATGCTTTATTTCATGTGATACTTATAACTAGTATATGGAATAGGCAGGAAAATATTATTGGGTCGATGCCCACCAGCCAAAGACCACTGGGAACAAACACATACATAGGAATAAAGTTAGGTTCTTACTTGCTAAAGCAAGGGAGACCATATAGCATGGGGGAGCCGTGGGGCATCTCCAAAGCGGGGGAGTCAGAAAAAGGTCCATATAGGGCTTGGGAGCTGGAGTTAGTCATAGGGTGGGCTTAGCAGGAATAAACTAGGGAGTTTCTGGAACAGTCCATGGCTTTGTATTTAGAATGCCTTGGTCTGTACAGAGTCACTGTTGGATCAGTTGTCTGTGCTCTTATCGTGGAGCTCACGGATCTGAACAGACTGATGTTAAAAAACTCAAAGCTTCCCTAGCTGTGGATGAACACCATGATTTGGATCTGATACAGTTTATCTGTTTTGCACAGCCTGCTTTGAAAAATTGTGGCTTCTATTTTCAATTCTCAGTACCCTCTCTTTAGTCTACCTGCCAGTGCCTTTTCTCTTTACCAGTTGTTAAGACTGCTTCAGTTTTGCCAGTGGAGTTACTAAGCAGGACTCACCAAAGTCTTCCTCATCAGAAGCTGCTGCAGAGGCCCAACCAAACCCAGGTCTCCAGTGGGGAACACAAATAGAATCCCTTGACCCAGACATGATGTTCAGGCTATGACTTCTGTCTTGCCTCATACCTATTTGCCTGCCTTTCCTTCTTACCTCCCCAGCTGTTTGAATGGCGACCACAATTTACAAAGCTGCAGCCTAGTGAACAAAAACGTGGTCTTTCGGAGTGAACTGCCCAGCTTCAGAGCCTGGATCTGTCTTGTACTGGACTATCAACCTCTCTATACCCTTGCATGTCCTCAGCTTTAAAACAGCAATAATATTAGTATCTCCCTCATGGGGTTATTATGAAGATTAAATGAGATAATATGTATGCTTAGAGGGGTGCCTGCCATATAGAAAGTGCCCGATTAAAGAGTTATTATGATTATTCTCTCCTGTCTCTGTAGCACCCAGGACAGTGCCTGCAAACTGACAGCTGTGGTGTACAGGAGCGTTTCTCTAATTTTAATTTGCATATAAATCATCCAGAGATCTTGTTAAAATTCAGATTCTAATTCTGTGGGTCTGAGAATCTGTCTTTCTAAGGAGCTCTTGGGTGATGCCTGCTGGGACCACACTTTGAACAACAAGTAGTTCTCAGCTTGTGGTCTGCAGACCAGCAGCTTCAGTGTTACCTAGAAACTTGTTGAAATGCAGATTCCCCCTTCCCATCAAACATGCTGGAATACAGCCAGCCATGTATGTTTTAATAAACCCACTAGTGTGTACGAAAGAATAATTGACTGGAGTCAAAAGTCTTAGATGGCATTCTGGATTTGCTAGTTAATAGTTGTGTGGCTTTGGGCAAGTCACTTAATCTCTGTTAGCCTAGCACTGAAGTCCCTAAATAGTTTATTCCTTTAAATCCAGAATGTGGCCACAAAAGACCCCAGGCTGAAATGGGCCATGTTTCACCTCCTTGAAATCCCAAATTCACTGCTTCTCCATTGCTTCTGTAAAATTGGGCACATTATACTTGCCCTGCTCAGAAGGCTGTTGTAAGGTTCTAATGAGACAATGTAAAAGCAAGTGAAACTATAGGATAATATGTAATCATTAAGTACTTGAAATACATTTGATAAATGGTTAAATGAAGAATGAAATACCATATATAGAACTAAAACACCTTTGGAAAGCCCAGATTGTTTCTTTACTAAAAGTCATTTTTTAGGAGGAATGCATCCAAGGTTTCTTAGGAGCTGCAGACTCCGTCAGAAGTGGGTGTCTGATCATGAATGCTTAATGAAGAGCTAGGGTATTTTATTTTCTTTTAGTACTATTAATAGATCAATGAAGAAAATCACCAGGCAGGTAAAATAGCCCATTTATTTCAGGGTCCGAATACCTTTTATATGAGTATGTTCCCATTTTAAAAGTTTTATTAGATGGTTGGGAATTTGCTGAGACACCCAAGGTTGACAGACACAGCCATTCCTACCTTAATATCTGGCCTGTCCACCTACACTGGATATTTATGTGTGAGGCTCTTTATCTGACTCTATCAAAACACTCACCAGCTGGTACTGTCTATAATTAGGCAAACCTACTTATGAATATGACTCAGTTACTTCTACCTCAATCAAGAAATATTAATTGAGGCTGGGCGTGGCAGCTCATGCCTGTAATCTCAGCACTTTGGGAGGCCAAGGCAGGAGGATTACTTAAGCCCAGGAAATCAAGACCAGCCTGGGCAAAAAAAAGGAGGCCCCCTCTCTACTATAAATAATTTTTTAAAAAATTAGCCTGGTGTGGTGGTGTGTTCCTTTAGTCCCAGCTACTTGGGAGGCTGAGGTGAGAGGATCCCTTAAGCCCAGGGATTCAAGACTGCAGTGAGCTATGATCCTGCCACTGTACTCCAGCCTCAGCAACAGAGTGAGATCCTGTCTCTTAAATAAAAGAAAAAAAAGAAATATTAATTGAGGCAGATGATGACAGTTTTATTTGATGCATTTAGTAAATCCAAAGGTTTTAAAATTGCTATTACTGAATGTCCACTAAGTTCAAGACACAGTGTTAGTAACCAAGACTTTTTATAGACCCTCCTGTTGTCACAAAACTACCTAGACAAATCTAAAATATGTGCCTCCCAGACAAACCACACATCTTGCACTTAAGAATAATTTCCTGATACCGCCATTGCATGTAACCTTAACTAACAAACCTAAATCTAATAATCTCAGCAGAAGCAAAATATTTCGATGTGAATGACCCTGAGGTGATCATCAGGATGAGAACCCAGGTCTGTTATTAACCAGCTCCTCAACTATCTCTCTGCCATTTGCCCTCTATGCCTCATGTTCATTGTCTGTGAAGTGTGAGTTTTGAAATGGTCTTATAAAGTCTCCTCCAGTTCTAATATCCTATTTGGTGTTCATGTGCATGCCTCAGGTGAGTGTAGATGTGAATTGTTCCTATGCCACTTTTCTGTGAAAGTGCTTAACCCTTTTTCCTTTTCCGGTTAGATACTTTGGATGTAGCCAGCTTGAAGGTAGACACTACAGCCCATGCTGCTTTTGAAACGTCCTCTATAGGACATAGACTCAGGGAGCTCTCACTTAATACTGCTTGCAAATGGCAAACTATAGCTGATCCCACTAGTCTAGTGGGTCTGTGTTACAGACCCATCATGAGGTGAGAAAGACTCAGAGTTGTCCTGCCACCATTTTCAGAAAAAAGCTGCAGCCCCACTCACAGACCTGTCTTTAAGAAAAGAGAAGAGAGAGAGAGAGATGTGCTTAGCCCCATCTCAGAGAGCAGCTCACTCCTCGTTGGCAGAACTGGTTGTTGGTGATACCACTAAAGTCAAAAGTAGTCCCATATGTAGAGCCACAACATATCTGTATTGGAAGTGCTCACATAGTCCCTTTTCCCCTTATGAGGAAACTGAGGCCCTGAGATGGGAAGTGACATTCTTAAAGTCATCTATTTATCCCTCCCTCAAGCTTTCAGCACTATAGGAGTTCGAACACAAGGACAGAGAGAAAATGTGGAAGTATCAGATACTGCAGGCAAGGACAGCTGTTTGAAGAGCCTTACTCCAAGATATCTCTGTTAGGATGCTAAGGAATCATATTACAAGGTTCATAGCACAGAAAAATTATCAGACACAGAGTGAACTTTGATGGGACAAGTACCATGGAGAACATCAGGGAAAACTGCCCAAATGTAATATGCTATAGAAATGTTATACACAATAGAATATTCTCACTGGTTATATGCACATATAGCAGAGAAATATTACAGTCGAAGGGGTCTAGAAGCTGAAGATGAGTCAGCAGCACTGCGATGTTGTTTAATAAAGCAGGAATGGAGTTCGGAAGCAGACAAGGATGGAACATTCTGCTCAGCACATTTGAGTGCTCTTGCTCTTTTTATTATTCTCGAATTGTATGTTGTGTCTAAGTCTTGTCTCCCCAACGAGATTAAAGGCTCCCGAAGCACACAGGCCTTCATTTTTCCCTTGTATCGCTTTTTTTTTTTGAGATTCAGTTTTGCTGTTGTAGCCCAGGCTGGAGTGCAATGGCTTGATCTCGGCTCACCGCAACCTCTGCCTCCCAGGTCCAAGTAATTCTCCTGCCTCAGCCTCCCAAGTAGCTGGGATTACAGGCATGCACCACCATGCCCGGCTAATTTTGTATTTTTAGTAGAGATGGGGTTTCTCCATGTTGATCAGGTTCGTCATGAACTCCCCACGTCAGGTCATCCCACCTTCTCAGCCTCCCAAAGTGCTGGGATTGCAGGCATGAGCCACCGCGCCCAGCCCCTGTGTATCTTTTTACAGGATTTGATTCATCCTTTGTATCTTTTTACCACCAACAAGAAAACATATGTTAGAGAAAGAGAGAGAACTTGGAATCTAGGAGAAGGCTGGTGGTATTTTGAAATTCTATAATTCCAGAGGGAATTTTCTTAAAAGATACAGGCAAAGAGAAATGAAACTAAAATTAAGAGGTGTCTTGATGTCAGCCTAGAAAAGAGATGACTAAAAGAACAGACAATGACAGTAATGGCTATCATTTATTAAGTGCCTGTTAAACTGCAGTCAATGAATATCCATCATCTCTAATTTTTACAGTGACCCTGCAGGGTAGGTTTTGGTAGCCCCATGTCACAGTCAAGAAAACTAAGAGAACTTAAATAATGCTGCTCATGATTATAAAACACACACCAAGTGCCTGAGTTAGACTTAGGGCCAGAGCCGCCTGGCTCTGAAATCTGAGTGCTTTCCACAGGCCCATTTGCCATCCTGAGAACAGAGAACAGGTTCTATCTCTGCTGGGGCCAAGAAATAGACCTTACACAGGAACTTCAGCCCTGTGGAAAAAATAGCTTTCAGGCCAGGAGGACGGTCACCGAGAGCACCAGCAGGTCAGCCTCACAGCTGTGGAGGTTGACATGTGGGCATATGGAGTCAAGTGCAGAGGGATCCACAGGATCTTCTGGGGCTCAGGAAGCTCTTCCTGAAGTCGTAGTCACAGGAAAATGCAAGCCCCAGTTGCCCTGGAGGTGGTCCAATTCTGTCTCTATTTGTGTCCTTTCCTTGTTGCTTTGGCTGACTCATCCTGCTCCTCTCCACAAGGGAGCTCAATCACTGTCCTTCTTGTCGTAATGAAATAAGAGATCTTAAAACAAGCTTTCCTCGCCAGAAATTGCAGGAAAAAGATCCCTGTTCCACCAAAAAAGAGTAAAAAGACACAGAAAAAAACGTTAAGTATTGAATTTAGAGGGTTCAGTTTTTAATGTCCCCTTAGACTTCTCTGAATTTTCCATATTCAAAAAATCCAAATGCTCTTCTTTCATAACTAGACAAACTATTACATATATTTAAAATAATATAAAAATTTAGAAATAAAATACCTATATATTTTTTTCTTTTTCTTTCTTTCTTTTTTTGAGACAGAGTCTTGCTCTGTTGCCCAGGCTAGAGTGCAGTGACGTGATCTTGGCTCACTGCAACCTCCGCCTCCCAGGTTCAAGCAATTCTGCCTCAGCCTCCTGAATAGCTGGGATTACAGGTGCCCACCACCACACCTGGCTAATTTTTGTATTATTATTAGAGACAAGGTTTCACTATCTTGGCCAGGCTGGTCTCGAACTCCTGACCTCATGATCCCCCTGCCTTGGCCTCCCAAAGTGCTGGGATTACAGGCATGAGCCACCACACCTGGCCTTCCTATACAAAATTTAAGGAAAATACTGAAAATTATTCTGTTCAGTTACAGTCTTTTCTGGTAATTCCCACTGGTGAATAATCTCATGATTTCATCTACTCTTGTGATCTGAAACATCTTCCCATGCCATAAATTAAAACCAATAAGCAAACATATGAAGACATTTTTTAAAATGTCAACAAAGTGCACATGGTATAAAGTTGACTAACAGCAATAGCATTGGAAATAAACAGTCAACAAACCGGTGGTCACAGAGATAACATGTCAGGCAAAGGTGATTTCTTCCCAAAGGAGTTTGAGCCAGGCTAGCCAGAAACTTCAGCACACTCAGGAAAGCAGTCTGGGGTTCCATTTGACTGTGGTGCTGGAAACTCCCAGGGCAGAAATACCCCACCTCTATACTGTCAATGTTAGGCAGAGAGCAACTCTCCAGGCAACTTGAGATGCATTGACAGCCAAATGGGGACGTTTAGACTTATTTCATTTCTCTCACTTTGCAGGTATTCATAGCTGGTCTCAAAAAGATCTTTTCAAATAGAACCAACTTCTCATTCCACTGTCCCAAAATGTCCTGTAGTACGTTTTAGAGAAATATAACAGGTGCTCCTCAGAACCAGCAGATTTGAGGGGAGAGTGATAAATAACTCATTGGTTGGTTCTCCTAGACAGAGATCTTAGGTCATAAAATCATAGAGAATTAATTGTCACTGAACATTGTCTTAGACCAGAAGTTCTCAAATGTGAATGTTATAGGAATCATCTGTGGATCTTCCAATGCAGATTCTGACTCCGTAGGTCTGAGATGTGATCTGAGATGCTGTGTTCTATCACGCTTCCAGTTCATGTTGATGATGCTAGTCTAAGAACCACATTTTCAGTTATGCTCGACCTTATTTATAATAGGAGAACTGCAATTAAAACCCTAGATGCCATTTTTCACCATTTTGTCACCACCATATACATTTCACCGATGTATAAGAGTTACGACTGTTGATAAGGATATGGATTAACTGGATCCCACATACATTGCTGATGGAAATATAAAATGTTCCAGTCACTTTGTACAATGCTTTGGCAGTTTCTTAAAATGTTAACTATAAATTGAGTTATTCCTATGTCCTCATTTCTAGAAAAATTGACCTAGACCCTAGAATAAATATGGTTCAACCAAATATTTTCTGTAGGTTAACTAGAAGTAGCTGTGGTGTAATAAAAAGAGGCCCTATCTTGGCATCAGAAGTCCTAGATAGGACTCGTAATCTTTCTGAGTCTCTCTGAGCTTCAGTTTCCTCTTCTGTAAAATGAGGTCAACAAAACCTACCAGAGTTTTGGGGAGATTCAGTGTAATTATAGACTGTAAATTGCATGAACCCAAACAAGTAAAAGTAATTTTGTATCCTGAGATTAACCAAGTGGTGATTCAGTGTGCCTGGAAGCACTGGAGGAGAGGAGACAAAAGTGGAAAGTATGATACACAACATGGTTTTTACAGTCTGGTCAAGGAGATGAAGCAAGTGCAGGCAGAAGGCTCCAAGGCTTTTGCTGTTTTAAAAGAATATGATGTGAACTAGGTATTTAATTGCTGAAGAGATTCAAAGAAACAACTTGTTGGACTTGGATGGAAATAACCTGTGAAGACTGGCAAGAAGTGTTGAGCTGGGGCATGAAAGAAATGAGGGACATGGATTGATAGAGAGATGAACAAATTGCTTAAGCAATCTAAGTTATTCTGTCATCTGTAAAATGAAAAATAAAATAAAACTTCACAGGGTTCTTGTGAGGATTAAATGAGATGATATAGTTACAGGTTTAGCACAGTATCTTAACACACACTAAGTACTGCTTGAATTTTTAAATCTTTTTTTTAATTGGAATGGGTGATATAAACCTATAATTCAAAGAACCAAACCAGGTGCAGTGGCTCACTCCTATAATCCTAGCACTTTGGGAGGCCAAGGTGGGCGGACCACTTGAGGTCAGGAGTTCAAGACCAGCCTGATCAACATGGTGAAACCCTGTCTTTACTAAAAATACAAAAATGAGGCTGAGCACAGTGGCTCAAGCCTGTAATCCCAGCACTTTGGGAGGCCAAGGTGAGCAGATCACCTAAGGAGTTTGAGACCAGCCTGGCCAATATGGTGAAACCCTGTCTCTACTAAAAATACAAAAATAATTAGCCGGGTGTGGGGTCAGGTGCCTGTAATCCCAGCTACTCAGGAGGCTGAGGCAGGAGAATTGCTTGAACCTGGGAGGCGGAGTTTGCAGTGAGCCAAGATCATGCCACTGCACTCCAGCCTGGGCAACAGAGTGAGGCTCTATCTCAAAAAGAAAAGCAAAACAACAAAAAAACAAGAAAACAAAGTAATAAAGTATGTATTGACAAGTCTTGCTCTCATCTCTTTTCCCTTCTAGCAGATTCTTCCTTTCTGAATAGGTAATTATTCTTAGCAATTTATGTAACTTTTCAGTGCTTCTTTGTGCAGATACAGGCAAATACAATATAAATAGTCTTAATACTTCCTTTGTTACACAAAGTAAGGTACTATACACACTGTTCTGCACTTGAGTTTTTCACTTTCTTCTTTTTATAAAAGTAACTAGAGAAACTTTCTCTGTGTGTTTTAAAGCAGAGTAGTATTCTAATGTATGTTTGTACCAGTGTATTTATCCAGTCCCCTACTCATGGACCCTTGGATTTCTTATTATTGTAAATTACAATAAATAACTTTTGCATACCTACTATTTTGTATGTGTGCACTTAAGTCAATGGGTTACAAACCTCAGCATCACACAATATATCCAGGTAACAAACCTGTGCATGTATGCTCTAAATCTAAAACAGAAATTGAAATTATAAATGAATTATTGCTAAAGAAATAAACAAAAAGGTGGAGAAACATCAAAATTATTAAAAGTAAGGAAAAAAGTAGCAATCAAGAGATTCTGCTAACTTCATTGGGTTAGAAAAAACAAAATAAATGAGCTCAGGACTAACTACCCAGGAAGCTGATATTTAAGGAAAAATAAAAATACTTCAAGATAAACAAAATCTCTGTGTTAAATTCTCAGAAATGGGATAAATGTATTTGTAATTTTAACAAATATAGATTTTTCCTCCATGGAATTGGAGCCTTTACCATTTTCTTCCCTGCAGCCTTGCCAAAAGAGTGTACTGTTAAACATTGGATTTGATATGACCTTCACCAATGATTCTGCTACATTCCTTTGTTAATCAGTTCTATTTCTGAACTTTCTAGTCTGTGTTATGGTCTGTTTGCCTATTTGGGAATCATTATCTCTCTCTTTTACTTATTGAGATTGTGTAATATGCCTTATTACCTAGAGGGACTAATCCTTCTGCACTGCTCTCATTTTCAGAATTTTTCTGGTTATTCTTGTGTCTCCATTTTTCCATATGAATTTTAGAATCAACTTGTCCAATTCCAGAGAAAGAAGGGGGAGGTCTTTGTTTTTACTTTCATTAGGATTGAATTAAATTTGTAAATTAAAAATAATTGACCTATTTGTGATTTTTTAGTTTTCCAGTTTTAGAACATGATATCTTTCCATCTGTGTTGTTTATTTCATTATTAAGCACATCTCATACTGAGTAATTGACAGGTTAAAAGGCATGGAAACAAAGGCTAACACATTATTGCAGCAAAGAGCAAAAAGATTAATATGTCCAAAAGTCAAAGAGTCGTAACTCTAAATTCTGGCAAAGTGGTAAGAGGCAGGATTAAGTCAGAAAGGAAAAAGTGGGAGGGAAAGAAAAAGTCATTATTTGGGCTTAATGATTTAAATTGGTTACCTGATTGAATCCTGATTTCAAAGATTATAACAATATAATAATAAGAAGACATATCTGTTAGGATTATTTTACTCATAAATGCAAAGCATTTAGCACAGTATGTGCCACATAGAAAAACTCAACAAATGTTAAAGATTATAATGCTGATGAGGATGGAAAAATGAGAAATCAAGGTTCTGAATTATGAAATAATTTGCCAAATGTCTTATAGATCCACAATTCAAACTCAGATCAGCCAGCTTCTAAAGCCCAAGCTCTTTGCACTGTACTATTCCACCTCTCGGGAAGTTCATTTAATTCAGTTTAATAAATGTCTATTAAATATCTGCTATGAATAATTTGAGTATTGTGTTCCATTCCAGAAGTCACACTAGTGAAGGCTTATTAATTTATAAATAATAGAAGCAAATTCAACTTAGCCAAGTATAAAAAGTGTAAAGAAGTATTTATCAGTTAATATAACTAATTGTGGAAAAGACTAGAGTAAGGTTGGCCTCAGGGATCTCTTGGTTCAGGGAGTGGAATATTGTTGGGTTCCTTTCTTTCTTGTATCTCTCCCTCCCCCTGTTTCTAGCTGTTGGTTCTCTTGCTGCCCTGGCTCTCATCACTGCATCCCTGTGCTTTGTGCTTTCACACTGACTGTCCCGGTGAGTCCAGGCTCACATCATTGCTCCAGGCTCACATCCTCACATCAAACTTTGCTATCCAGCTCCTGGGGAGTTTTCTAACTCCTCAGAAAAGCTCTCTCATCAGCTAAACTGGCTTGGGCCATATTCTCAGCACTGTGACCAGAGGGCTGGAGTATAGTGATTGGCAGCTCCACCCCCTTTTGGAATGGCATGGTTGGAGAGGGGAAAGAGCAGTTGCCCGATTAAGATTTAGAGAGAACAATGAACGACAATGACAAAAGTAAATTATAGTATAGCCATTCAGTGTACTGTCATGCAGCCATTTAAAAGTATGCTTTAATTTTAATATGACATGATAACATGGGAACATACTATGCCATGATAATAGATTAAGAAAAGTAGAACAGGGGTGAGCATGATGGCTCATGTCTGTAATCCCAATACTTTGGGAGGTCAAGGCTGGCAGACCACCTGAGGTCAGGAGTTTGAGATCAGCCTGGCCAACATTGTGAAACCCACTAAAAAAAAAAAAAAAAAAAAAAAAAAAAATTTAACCGGACATAGTGGCGGGCCCTTGTAATCCCAGTTACTCAGGAGGCTGAGGCAGAAGAATACCACTGTCTAGATCAGTCACTTTGAACTCTCATGCTGTTTCTTCTAGAGAGTAGTTTTAAATTATATACTCATATTGCTATGTCTTGATTTATGGAGCTTAGACAGTATCTCTTCTTTTCCTGATAATTGAAGATTTAGTTTTTAAAATCATCCAAACACATATTTCTTCTAACCATTGTCCCTAAACAATTATACTAAAATTATTATCTAAATAAGTAGAGAGAGATTATATTATGATGATGATATAAATACAATTTACTAATGAGCAATCAGTGCCCTTCTTCCTTTACTGACTTCTTTTGCTGAAAACCATCCCAAAGTAGCTTCTTAAAGGATGTGTGAAGATAAACATTTAGAGCTTTTCTTGTATATATAAATATATTCTACCTTCAATCTTGATAATAATTTGACAAAATATAGCATTCTTCAGAGCTTCTCTTTATCTCTAGTGGTCAAAAATTTCAAAGTTGTGTCTCTTTTCTCTCCCATTCATCATATCGCACTTGATGGGCCCGTTCAAACTGGAGATGCATGCCTTTCAATTCTGGGAAATTTCTGTCTTCTTGGATAATTTCTTTTTGTTTTCTTGGCTTTCTCCTCTGGCAATCTTGTTATGATGATATGAGACATTGGTATTGATCTTATAAGATTATAACTTTTTTCTGCTATTGTCCATTCTTTAATGTTTTATAATTCTTCCTTTTTTTTAAATTGAGATGCATAGTGGAAAAGTCTTGCCAGGTTACTGAGGTTGGTCTTGAACTCCTGGCCTCAAGCAATTATCCCACCTCAGCCTCCTGAGTAGCTGGATTACAGGCACGATCCGCCCTGCCCAGCTCATGTTTTATAATTTTTTTTCTGGGATATTTCCAAGTGTCCTTCACTCAGTTAAATTTTTTAACAATATTTTTAATTTTTAGGAGTTCTTACTGCTTTTCTGTTCTTTTATCATAGCATCCTGCACTTGGTTTGTGATTAAGGCATCTTTTATACTTTTGAGAGGATATATTGTAATTTTGTTGGTTTGTTTAGATTTTTCTGTTCCCTGGAGAACTATTTGTATTCTCTAGGAGAGTTTATTTTTCCTTTTTTTTTTTCTTAGTTGTTTTCCTGCTCCCTCTTTTATATTTAAAGTTTTTACAAATACCTAAAGCTTACCTTATATAAAGAATGATCCTTTATTTTATGTTCATAATTTAATGGTAGAGTGATTGTCAATTGTTGAGATTCAGAGTAGGGTGAACAGGAAGTAAGGCAGGCTTGTCCTTGAATACCCCCAGATGTCAGTATTGGAGGTCTTTTCTCCAGAGAAGAATTCTTCAGTTTCCTGCCTGGGTACAGGGGGGAACAACAGGAGGATGATTCAGCAGGGCTCAACCTACTGCGAGGAGGAGGAAGAATAGGTGCTGAGAGTCTCATGATTCAATATATAGACTGACTCCTCCCCTTTTTAGCTCCCTTTCCTTAGAAACTCCCATTTCTGGGGGAGAGGGAGATTGGGAGGAGACTTGTAGTCACTTGGATGTGCAGGGTAGGTAAGAGAATCTGGGGAAGTCTCACCTCTCTGTAAAACATCTTTCAGTCATTCCTCCTCTCCAGCAAGCCAGCCTTGCCTTTACTGCATTGGGCCACCTTGAGATATCTGCTAGGTGAATTGGTTTCCTTTCCATCAGAATATTCTCTAAAGGCAGTTGAGTAAAATTTCTCCACTCTGCTTGGTCAATGAGCCCTCCTTCATCTGCTTTCCAATTCTGAAAACTTGTTAATTTTTATTCTTTTTGTTTTTCTAGATTCATGCTTTTTAAAAAGCATTTCATAATCATTTTGGTAGACTTTCCAGAGAGGATTAAAACAAATGCAGTTGACCAACCATGCATTATTTGAAGTTTCATGTCCTATCTTTGTTTTCAAATTTTTAAAATGAGTACATACTGTGTTTATAAAGGGGGGAAATACAGTACACTTTATTTTTTTAAGTTTATAATTAAACATTGATAAGAAAAAAGGAAAGACTAAAAACTAGATAGAAAATGGACAAAAGAGTTGACATGAAGTTTACATAAATAAATTTATGCTCAACTTTACTCCTAATAGAATTGCAATTAAAACCATACCTAGATGCCATTTTTCACAACTTTCTCATCATGTGCATTTCAATAATACATGAGGAAAACAATTATTTACAAGGATGTGGATTACGTGGAACCCACATACATTGCTGGTGGGAATGTAAAATATTGCAGTCACTTTGTAAAACATTTTGGCAGTTTATTAAAATGTTAAACAAGAATTTACCACATACCCAACAATTCCACTTCCTGGAATCTCCGAGAGAAATAAAAATATATGTCTACACAAAGACTTATATGTGAAAGTTCATAACAACATTATTCGCATTAGCCAAAAGAAGAAACAACCTAATATCTGTCGTCTTGATAGATTCATTCACATGAATGAATAAATAAAATGTAGTAAATTCATGCAATGGAATAGTATTCAGCAGTAAAAAGAAGCAAAGTACTTTTTAATGCTACAACATAGATGAACCTCAAAAACATTATGTTATGTGATAGAAGTATAATAAATAAACTACATAGTAAACCGCATGTGTATGATTTCATTTACATAAAATTTCCAGAAAAGTCAAATCTATAGAGATAAAAAGTATATTAGTGATTGCCTGAGGCTGGCAGTGAAAATGGAAAATGACCATCCATGGGCATATTGTTTCTTTTTTGGGGTGATGGAAATATTCTAAAATTAGATTATTGTGTGAGTTGCACAATGCTATAAATTTACTTTAGGTCATAAAATTGTACAATTAAAACAACTGAATTTTGGGTACCTAAATTAGACCTCAATAAAGCTTTGAAGAAAGGAAAGAGTGAGAAAATGAAGGAAAGAAGGAAAGAAAGGAGAGAAGGAAGGGAAGTAAGGAAAGAAGGGAAGGAAAATGAGAAAGGGAGTGAAGGAGAAAGGGAGGGCAGGAGGGGAGGGAGAGGAAAAGCTCTTGGATTTGGCAAGCATTTTTTGACCAGAAAAGTCACCATGCATCTAAAGTTTCTGGTTGAGAGGAAAAAAAGAATTAAATATAAAATTTTAAGGTGGGATACATGCAAATTTTAAGGCTTCAAAGAGGGGGAGAGGCTCGGGTTTTCTAAATTTTAGTTACTAGGAAATAAATTTATTTAAAATAACATGTAATACAAAATAATGTTTGGTTAAATTATAGTAACACAGTAGAATATGTATACTTCAGATTAAGCTATTCCCAGTGTGAGTCAAATAACAAACAACAGGAGTTATTATGATGGCAAATAAAATACCTAAATGATGCAAGAGGTATCTTTTTATTTATCTTAAAATTGATCAGACGGTAACTCCCTGGGAAGTAAATAAAATTTTAGATCTGATTATTGCAATCTATGTATGTTGAAGGTACCGTGTCATCAGAGTTGATTTGCTTTGCCTTCCTTCTTTCGGGAAGAGGTTTGGAGGAAAATGTTAAGCCAACTTTGTCTTGAAATATTATAATTGCAAAAATACAGAAAATCCTTTTGAAATCTAAAGAGTAGAAAATATTCTTGAAAGAACAGGCTCTGCTGAGAGCCTGACAGATCATTTGGTGCAATGAGTGCATTCTGATACTTATCTCTGCACAACCAGAAGAAATTGTTCTATTGGTAAGTTCCCACCTATTTCATGACTGGCTGACATAATGACAGATCTTGGTTAGGGATGATTTCACCATCCAATTTCACTGTTCCATTAAAACCAGAATATTCTTTTTTGACTTCTCCAATCCAACAAATGGCATCAGTAGTTACAAGCGTATGATCTAGTGTCTAATGACTGGGTTCACATCCGGCTGTATTCCTTATTAGCTGCAGGGCCACCAGGAAACTACCTAATTTGTCAGGGTCTTCACCTTAACATAAAGGTGGTAACAATAGAACCTCCTCATAGGGGTGTTTGTGAGGATTGAACGAGATGGGGTGCATGAAGTGTGGAGACAGGCGCCTTGTACTTCATGGTGACTCAATAATGTAGACTAGGGTTTCTTCCAGAAGTAAAATTTTAATGACGTTTACTACCTATTATTCACTGCTATGTGACAGGCATTCTGCTAAGCACACATCATGTCATTTAATCTTCCTAATAACTCTTCGAAGTAGGTTTTAATCCCCACTTTTAGATAAAGAAACTGAGTGCGAAAGAAGTTAAGTGACTTACCATAGCTCACAGACTTAGAGATGGGATCTGACCCCAGGTCTGTCTTACACCAAGTTGTAGCTACTTCTTAGACATAAAAATTAAACCAATACCACCTCTCTGACTGGCCACCGCTGATCTTGTGGAAACCTAGTACAAGAATGTAGTTCAATCATGTGACATTTTTTGTCAAGGTCCTTTGTGAGTAAAGCAGTAAAAGACGCAGTGATGAACTGACATGGACCCATGACCTCAATCCTGGAGTATCCAAGGGGGTTGCAGGAAACAGACGTGTAAACATATTGCGTTTGGATGAAGCAGAACAGAAAATGTGCTAAACAGAAGTACAAGACAGGGCTGTGGGAGCATGGAGGAGGAAGCAATTAATTCTGGTAGAGCAATAAGGGAAGGCCTCAGGGAGAAGCTGAAAATGAGCTGAGCCTCGAAGGTTGCATAGATTTGATTAGTAGAGGAAGAAACGGGCATTCTGGGCCTAACAAAGGTGAGGAGGAGTGAACATCACGTATGTTTGGGGGACCAGGCAGGTATTCAGTGAAGGAGGCTACAGAATATACTGATGGATATATCGGAAATGAGACTGGAAAACTGGCAAGGGGTGAGGGCAGGACCGGAGGCCCTTGAATGTCTGTTTAAAAGATTGAACTGTATTAGAAGGTCAACAGGGAGTCATCAAAAGTTTTATGAAGACAACTCTAGCACTGCCTCAAAGATGAGTTGGTAAAGCAGATTGATGAAAACTGGAGGCAGAAGAACAAAGGCAGAGAAAGCCTCCAAAAAACAGTCCATCTCATTTTTACAGATAACTTTGTTCTAAACAATACCCCAAACACAGACATCTGTGTGCATTTATTTTAAAAGTATACTTTTCATAACTTCCTCAAAGGCAAGATGCTGGGGATGAGAAAGTAGAAATTAGAAAAAACAACTATAACCCTAATTCCCTCTGAAAGTCTACAGAGCAGTGATTTTCACAATGTATTTCAGAGTGCTGTTTTTGCACAGAGGTTGTTGGGAATGGGGACGTAAAGAGAAAGGCAACCAAGGGCATCTCTGAGTTTCCTACCCTTTCAACCAGAGCAGCAGCCTGTAACAGAATGTCAGACAGATGTTTGCCTCTTGTTCACCACTGGGCCCTCAACCTGACACAGTGTTGGGGACAATAGGTATCAATATTTGTTAAATGAGTGAATGGATGAATGGAATCACCTGGATTATTCATCACAATAATCATTTACTTATTGGAGGCAAATAATAAAAGGTTTTGTTTTTGCCTGTATTAACCACTGTTCACCACAGCATGCGTTGTAGGTCATGAGCACAATGGTGTTCCCTGGGAGAAGATGCTGGTGCAGTTGCTGGGTGAAGGGTGTCCATGAGACCAACCCAATTAAGAAATCAAGGCAATATAGTATATTGGAAAGAGTGCAAGCCTAGAGAGTTGGCAAGACTGGCAGCCCAAGCCATTTATTAATTGCTTGACCTTGGGGTAAGTTACCTAACTTTTCTAAACCTCAGCTTCCTCTTATCAAACGAGAATATTAAATAATGCCCAGCCTGTATACTTGTTTTGGGAAGTAGAGCTAAGGTATATTGAACAGCTATTACAGTACCCAAGACGTAATAGTGCTTAATAAATGGTGACCATTGTTTTAATGTTTTACACCAGAGTGGACCTCTCACTTCCTATAAAAGCTAATTTAAAATATTAGTAAAACTTTTCTTGAAACATAACAATTGGTTTAAAACTGGCACAATTGCCTACACACACACACACACACACACACACACACACAGAGAGAGAGAGAGAGAGAGAAAGAGAGAGAGAAGATTTGTAAACTCAAAATTTAAAAGAAATCTCAGTTGTCTTAGAATACTTAGGAATTTTAATTTGGCAGTACCTAAGACTACGTAGAAATCAGGGATTAAGAATGAAAATGGAGATCCCAGGGCAAGGGCCAGTTCCTAATTTCAGCCTATGGAGGTTAATGACAATGCCAGTCTCGGTACCCCTAAGAGGGATTCATGCTTAACAGAGGGGCCCAATAAGGCTGACAGCATGGTAATATTTATTCATCTATTCATTTAATACTTGCTTTATGTCAATTTGATTAACTAAGCTGTCTCAAAGAGTGAGAGTCCTCCAGAAAGAAGAAGGGCCAACAACAAAGGAAACTTCTTACTAGCTCAAAGAAAATAGAAAATGTATATGACTAAGAACAATATAAACCAGTCAGTATTCGAGATATAATTGCTAACCTCTGGCAGTGCCCTTTTCCATTCCTATTGCTATGTGGTACTCTATGGTAGTTTGAATTAGTGGCCCAAATTCCTTCTCCCTCCCTGCATCCACTGTCACTTTTCAGTATCCTTCAATCAGACATGAGGCTAGCAGAAACTTGAAAAGCACTTGTAAGATAAAGCTTCCTCTCTCCCAGGCCAAGAGAAGAGCCTGCTTAAATTGGTCCCAGACCAGCCAGCTGGTCACAGAAAGATGGCAGACATATGGCAGAGCAAAGCTGGCCCCCACTAATCTCTAAACATGTGAGACCAACCAGAACCGGCATAGTCATCCAGCCAAGTGCAGCCCAGATCAGCCAACATGCAGACTTAGGAGAATAAATGACTGTTGTTCTAAGCTAAATTTGGGGGTGATTTGTTATATACTATGTTCATGGCAATAACTAACATACATATACTTCCTTTGCCATAATTCTTTTACTTAAGAGAAACTATAATATGCAGAAAAATCTGAAATTTATTCAAATTAAAGTTGAAAACGTTTTTGTTAAAGCTGAAAAAAATGAGAGGATGTTAGGAAGGAGTAAGCTGCATAAAATTGTCTCCTCAAAGGAAAACTTATATGTAAAATTGATAAAAGGCCAGCATTATGCTTGAAGATGAGATGTCTTCCCCCAGGCCTCTAAGGCACATTTTCCAAAATATGAGAGCTACATGAGAACAGTCATAAAATTATAATTCTATGTAAGAAATTTATTTTAGAATGTAATGCTCTAAGAATCATCCACCTTAGTTGGGCTATGCAGAATGAGGCTTAAGATGATCTTTAGATATGAATCTCCTGGACATATAAGCAAGATTGCCAGGAGAGATACAGTCTGGTGTTTTCTTTTTTTTCTTTTTTTATTTTTTTTATTGCATTTTAGGTTTGGGGGTACATGTGAAGAACATGGAAGATTGTTGCATAGGTACACACATGGCAGTGTGATTTGCTGCCTTCCTCCCCCATCACCTATATCTGGCATTTCTCCCCATGCTATCCCTCCCCAACACCCCACCCCCCACTGTCCCTCCCCTTTTTCCCCGACAGACCCCAGTGTGTGATACTCCCCCTCCCTGTGTCCATGTGTTCCCATTGTTCAACACCCGCCTATGAGTGAGAACATGCGGTGTTTGATTTTCTGTTCTTGTGTCAGTTTGCTGAGAATGATGGTTTCCAGGTTCATCCATGTCCCTACAAAGGACACGAACTCATCGTTTTTGATGGCTGCATAATATTCCATGGTGTATATGTGCCACGTTTTCCCTGTCCAGTCTATCATCGATGGGCATTTGGGTTGGTTCCAGGTCTTTGCTATTGTAAACTGTGCTGCAATGAACATTCGTGTGCATGTGTCCTTATAGTAGAACGATTTATAGTCTTTTGGATATATACCCAGTAATGGGATTGCTGGATCAAATGGAATTTCTATTTCTAGGTCCTTGAGGAATCGCCACACCGTCTTCCACAATGGTTGAACTAATTTACACTCCCACCAACAGTGTAAAAGCGTTCCTATTTCTCCACATCCTCTCCAGCATCTGTTGTCTCCAGATTTTTTAATGATCGCCATTCTAACTGGCGTGAGATGGTATCTCAATGTAGTTTTGATTTGCATTTCTCTAATGACCAGTGATGATGAGCATTTTTTCATATGTTTGTTGGCTTCATGTATGTCTTCTTTTGTAAAGTGTCTGTTCATATCCTTCGCCCACTTTTGAATGGGCTTGTTTGTTTTTTTCTTGTAAATGTGTTTCAGTTCTTTGTAGATTCTGGTTATCAGCCCTTTGTCAGATGGGTAGACTGCAAAAATTTTTTCCCATTCTGTTGGTTGCCGATTCACTCTAATGACTGTTTCTTTTGCTGTGCAGAAGCTATGGAGTTTGATTAGGTCCCATTTGTCTATTTTGGCTTTTGTTGCCACTGCTTTTGGTGTTTTGGTCATGAAGTCCTTGCCTACACCTATGTCCTGAATGGTTTTGCCTAGATTTTCTTCTAGGGTTTTTATGGTGTTAGGTCTTATGTTTAAGTCTTTAATCCATCTGGAGTTAATTTTAGTGTAAGGTGTCAGGAAGGGGTCCAGCTTCTGCTTTCTGCACATGACTAGCCAGTTTTCCCAACACCATTTATTAAACAGGGACTCGCTTCCACATTGTTTGTTTTTGTCAGGTTTGTCAAAGATCAGGTGGTTGTAGATGTGTTGTGTTGCGTCGGAGGTCTCTGTCCTGTTCCATTGGTCTATATCTCTGTTTTGGTACCAGTACCATGCTGTTTTGATTACTGTAGCTTTGTAGTATAATTTGAAGTCCAGGAGTGTGATGCCTCCAGCTTTGTTCTTTTTGCTTAGAATTGACTTGGCTATGCGGGCTCTCTTTTGGTTCCATATGAAGTTTAAGGTGGTTTTTTCCAGTTCTTCAAAGAAGGTCATTGGTAGCTTGATAGGGATAGCGTTCAATCTGTAAATTACTTTGGGCAGTATGGCCATTTTGACAATATTGATTCTTCCCAGCCATGAACATGGAATATTTCTCCATCTGTTTGTGTCCTCTCTTATTTCATTGAGCAGTGGTTTGTAGTTCTCCTTGAAGAGGTCCTTTACGTTCCTTGTTAGTTGTATTCCTAGGTATTTTATTCTCTTTGTAGCAATTGTGAATGGCAGTTGGTTCTTGATTTGGCTGTCTTTAAGTCTGTTATTGGTGTATAGGAATGCTTGTGATTTTTGCACATTGATTTTATATCCTGAGACTTTGCTGAAGTTGCTTATCAGTTTCAGGAGATTTTGGGCTGAGACGATGGGGTCTTCTAGATATACAATCATATCGTCTGCAAATAAAGACAATTTGACTTCCTCCTTTCCTATTTGAATACCCTTTATTTCTTTTTCTTGCCTGATTGCTCTGGCTAGAACTTCCAGTACTATATTGAATAAGAGTGGTGAGAGAGGACATCCTTGTCTAGTACCAGATTTCAAAGGGAATGCTTCTAGTTTTTGCCCATTCAGTATGATATTGGCTGTTGGTTTGTCGTAAATAGCTTTTATCGTTTTGAGATACGTTCCATCAATACCTAGTTTATTGAGAGTTTTTAGCATAAAGGGCTGTTGAATTTTGTCAAAGGCCTTCTCTGCATCAATTGAGATTATCATGTGGTTTTTGTCTTTGGTTCTGTTTATGTGGTGGATTATGTTTATAGATTTGCGTATGTTGAACCAGCCTTGCATCCCCGGGATGAAGCCTACTTGATCATGGTGGATAAGCTTATTGATGTGCTGTTGCAATCGGTTTGCCAGTATTTTATTGAAGATTTTTGCATCTATGTTCATCATGGATATTGGCCTGAAGTTTTCTTTTCTTGCTGAGTCTCTGCCAGGTTTTGGTATCAGGATGATGTTGGTCTCATAAAATGATTTAGGAAGGATTCCCCTCTCTTTGGATTGTTTGGAATAGTTTCAGAAGGAATGGTACCAGCTCCTCTTTGTATGTCTGGTAGAATTCGGCTGTGAACCCGTCTGGACCTGGGCTTTTTTTGGGTGGTAGGCTCTTAATTGCTGCCTCAACTTCAGACCTTGTTATTGGTCTATTCAGGGTTTCGACTTCTTCCTGGTTTAGGCTTGGGAGGATGCATGTGTCCAGGAATTTATCCATTTCTTCCAGGTTTACTAGTTTATGTGCATAGAGTTGTTTGTAATAATGTCTGATGATGGTTTGAATTTCTGTGGAATCTGTGGTGATATCCCCCTTTATCGTTTTTTATTGCATGTATTTGATTATTTTCTCTTTTCTTTTTTATTAATCTGGCTAGTGGTCTGTCTATTTTGTTGACCTTTTCAAAAAACCAGCTCCTGGATTTGTTGATTTTTTGAAGAGTTTTTCGTGTCTCTATCTCCTTCAGTTCTGCTCTGATCTTAGTTATTTCTTGTCTTCTGCTCGGTTTTGAGTTTTTTTGATCTTGCTCCTCTAGCTCTTTCAATTTTGATGATAGGGTGTCAATTTTAGATCTCTCCTTGCTTCTCATGTGGGCATTTATTGCTATATACTTTCCTCTAGAGACTGCTTTAAATGTGTCCCAGAGATTCTGGTATGTTGTGTCTTTGTTCTCGTTGGTTTCAAAGAACATCTTTATTTCTGCCTTCATTTCATTGTTTATCCAGTCAACATTCAAGAGCCAGTTGTTCAGTTTCCATGAAGCTGTGTGGTTCTGAGTCAGTTTCTGAATTCTGAGTTCTGACTTGATTGCACTGTGGTCTGAGAGACTGTTTGTTATGATTTCTGTTCTTTTGCATTTGCTGAGGAGTGATTTACTTCCAATTATGTGGTCAATTTTAGAGTAGGTGCGATGTGGTGCTGAGAAGAATGTATATTCTGTGGATTTGGGGTGGAGAGTTCTGTAAATATCTATTAGGTTTGCTTGATCCAGGTGTGAGTTCAAGTCCTGGATATCCTTGTTAATTTTCTGTCTTGTTGATCTGTCCAGTCTGGTGTTTTCTGGATCTCAAGAGACCTTACATAGTGTATATAGTTATGGGTTATTAATTAAAACATAGTAGATGAGTCCATATATGGTTATAAATTACAAATTCAGTTTTCAATTTAACTTATATATGATTGATTAATAAGTGAACAAATATAATTTTCTTATAATAAACATGTTTTATAATAACCTGTAACAAATCTCATTGTTAAAAATTACCATTAACCATCTCTAGTGGTTAATCAAACAAAAAGAAAAATTGTAGATAAAACTTGACACTTGTTCTTTAACTCTTTCCCTTTCTTTTCATCTTTCCCTTCCCTTCCCCCATAATTTAGTACATAAATTAGATGCTCTGGGTGACATTAAATGGAGCAGAGTAAGGTAGGCATCCATGCTGGAGGGGCATCCGAGAGTGGGCTTCAGGGTCCCAAGCAGGGTGTTCTTGCAGGGAAGTGGACCAGCATGAGGTGTTGAGGACCAAGAAGGTTGAGAAAGGTGTCATTTCTCATGACAGCCTGGCATGAGGAATCAGAGGCCAAGAAGAATGAGGAGGGCACCTATGCATAAGTGTAGTGCGGCATGCAGGGTCAGAGCCTGAGAATAGTGACAAGGGCATCCACACCTGGGGGGAGTTTTGGTGTAGATTGTCAAGAGGTAACGTGGTGTGAGAGGCCAGAGTCGAGAACATTGATAAAGGTGTCCAGGTAGAGGGTCATGGCACAGGGAATCAGAACCCAGGTGGGGGTGAGGAGAGGTCACTCCCATAAAGGGAAAAAGGACAGTTATTGTGAGGAGTCAGGATCCAAGGGATAAAGGGGTCACCCCTCGGGAGGGGATGGCCTGCCCCTGATGGGTAAGGCAGGGTGAGGAAGGTGTCTAGCATGATGTGGGGGTAGCCAGCTGAGGGATGAGATACCTAATTCAGTGTTCTTTAGGATGACCTTCCAGAAGAGAGGCATCTGATGGGGAGGATCAGTTTCCAAAAAGAATAAGGAAGGTACTCATGCTTGGGACATTGGGGAGTCAGCAAAAGCAAGATGAGGTCAGAATCCATGGGAGTGGGTAGACTAGCATGAGGTGTCCTGGCCCAAAATGGGAGAGGAGGGTGTTCAGTTCTGGAAGAGGTGGCCAGGGTAAGGAGGCAGAACCCACGAAGCAAGGTGGAGATAAGGGCAACCCAACATGAGAAGTGAGACCTAAGCAGGATGAGAAAGGTTTCCATGCAGAGGTGGAAAGAGTCAGATCTCTGAAGTAGGCTGAGGAAGGCATCCACATATGGGGGTAGACCAGTATGATTATTCCAATGGAGCAGGGTACAGAGTTTCAAATGGGGGGGTAGTCTAGCACAGAGTTTCTGAACCCAAGTTGGGGATGAAGAGGACATCCTTGCAAGAAAAGGGGTGTCAGCAGAGATGGAAAAGTGATTTAAGGAGAGGAGTTGATCAAACAAGTAGATATGTTAGAGATAATAAGAGCCAGGTTTTCATTTTTTTGAAGAAGGAAGTTACAAATATCAGAAGGAAGAAGACAATAAACTCAGTGAGTTGGATTTGACTTAGAGATACTCATGTGAACTTACAGACTTTTTAATATATTGAATTAGTTATATAAATAAATATAAAAGTAAATGTGTGAATAAATGTATATATTTACATACATATATCCCCCAGCTCTGTCCTCTGAAAAGGGCCTGGGAATAGTGACACTCCAATTTGTAATGAACATACCTGCCACCCAGATCATGGCTTCTATATCCCATTCTCAAAACTAAGAGAAACCATGGCCCCTTTGGAAAAATGACTAATTTCAGATCTGAGACAGAGAAAGTAAATGGTGAGGCTAACACATTTGTTGTGCCAGAAGGCAAGAAAGCACTCCAGAATGATGGAAACATGTCAAAAGACACACAAAAGTCTGCTTAAATAGATTTTCACTGGAAAAACTGAGGACAATTTGATCATCAAAATAAATAATGATAATAATGGATCATAACTGATTGGATACCATAGGCTACCATCAACCCATAGAGAGATAAGTAAATAATTAGATAAACTGAAAGTTTGATGAGAAATGGGATATGTGTATAGTTTTATAATACCTCCATACAAAATGCTTAAGTGAAAAAGTGGAAGAACAAGCTCTCAGTGGAGAAGTCTGGGCAGACACTACCTTAAGTGATTAAAATAACTCGTTAGTAATGGAACAAACAAAATTATGTGCCACTGATAATAACATACAGGAAAAGGAGCACAGACAGCATCAGTTCTGTGATATTCCTGCCAAAGATGCCCAACCTGGATCTAAGCATGAAGAACCACCAGTCAGATCTGAATTGAGAGTCATGCTACAAAATAACTGGCTTGTTCTCTTCAAAAATGTAGGGAGATGAAAGTAAAGAGAAGATTAATGAACTATTCTAGACAGAAGGCTGAAAAACATGACAATCAAATGTAACGTGTAATTCTGAACTGGAGCAGCGTTTTGCTATACGTGACACTATTGGGCAATGGATCTGAGGGTTAGATGGTGATTTGTCAATGTTAGTTTCCCTACTTTGTTGATCAGGTTATGATTTTATAAGAGAATAATCATTTTGTAGGAAATACTGGCGTATTTGGAGGTGATGGGTATTGGATTAGCAATTTCCTTGCAGGTTGTTCAGGTTGGAAATGTTTATTTTTTTGTTATGATTTGTTATTGTTTCAAAATAAGAAACATAAAAATAGAACTTTATAATTAAATATCATGGAGAATCTCCTATTCCATATCAGTAAAAGATACAATAGAGGAGTTATGAATACGATAACATGATTAAAGCTAAATAAGACCTTTGCGCCATTAGCTTCTCGCAGGAGTCTCTTGGTGCTTTTTGTTCATGGTGCTCCCACACTCACTGCAATGGAAATAGTCTCTAGCCTGCTCTTCTCTATATTGCTGAGAAAGATATTAACCAACATAGCACTTTAAGTTCTTAAGTACTTATGTCAACAGATTATTTTTTCTCAAGTCTTCTCTCTAAAATGTGAACTGTGTTTTTTTTTCCCCCATCTGATCCAAGGCTGAATCAAATTTCTCAAGGCTTTTAATTTTTATTCCATGAGATGTGCCCATGAAAGGATCCATGGTAAGACAGTCTTGTGGCTGGGTTGTACCTTCAGGGGTGTTCTCTGAGATTAGCTACAGGGGCTGCTGATTTGGGAAAGTCAGTGTCACTCCTGAGTAAACAAGAGGGTTCAGCATCAAATCTGAAATAGGAGGAAAAGACAGGAAGAGCCACGCTGGTACCCTGAGAGACTTGAGAAAGCAGCATGGTAATGTGACACAAGGGTCAAGAGACCAGTTCCAAGCTCTGCTCTCCTATGGGGGAGGTTTCATCAGCTGCCCCTTTTGCATAGAGCCCAGCATGAGATGCAGACTGGACTGGGCTGCTTAAAGGAGCCAGATGGGGCTGATGTACCTCCTGAGTTAAAAATACGTCTTTCTTTTGGGACACAAGGAATCATATAATTCTCTCTAGTCCAATTTGGTCCTAGCTTCCAGGAAGCCTGAAGTAAAACTTATGGCCAGCAAGCCCTCCAATTAGCTGACCAGCCCTTCCTTTACAGAAGCAGAGAAGATCCAGAAGACAATGTCCCAGAATTCTCCCCAAATTCCTGCTCTCTTTTCTGTGCCCATTAGACTTGTTGTATCCCCCTCCTTCTTTCCTGTCACATTCTCCACATCTACTTAACCGTCCCATCATTTCCTGTATTTTCATATTTTGTTCTTAGTGGTCCCTGTTTCTTCTATATTTAAATTTCTCACCTTTTTGCTAAAACAGATCGATTTTCCCCCCATCTTTCCCTTACTTGCCTTTTCTATATTTTTATATAATATCACCATGCTCTCTTTAAATTTTTTACCTTGGCTTTCATTTGTCTACACTCTACACTCTACTGGTTTCCCTCTTTCTCCTTAAGTCATCCCTTCTCAGCAATTTTTGCAGGCTCTTACCCCATTCATCCATTAAGTATTACTCTTCCCAAAGTTTTTTTTCTGATCTCCTTTTTCTTACTCCATCCATACTCTAGGCACACTCTTTTATCCCCAAAGTATCTACAGATGAACTCAAATGTGTGTGTGTGTGTGTGTGTGTGTGTGTGTGTGTGTCTTACACTTTTTTTTTTCTGATGAAAATAGCTTTCTTCATATTCTCTAAGGGATTCATGAAAACACAAAGTTAATTCCAGCATATGTTAATACTCTGAAATGTATATACTCAGATTGTATTTCTCCCTAAACTCCAATTCATATATCCAGCAATATAAGCAGCACCGCCTAAAAAAAAAGTCGTCCTTTTCCTCTCCAATACTCTCTCATTTTCTTTTATCTCTGTTGATGGCACTGCCATCAACTCAGTTATCCCAGTAATATATTCTTAGAATCACCTTGGACCCTTTCCCCCGTGTCCACTCATATCCAAGTCAAACTTTAGAGTCCAGCATTTCTCCGTGCTTAAGATCCCTTCACTTGGTCTGCTTTTCTCAGTCTCTTAGGCATCATTTCATGAAGCAGCCTCCTGTTGCCCCCAGCACCAGGTTTGCCCCCTCTAAACCATTCGCAAACTAAAACTAGAGTGACCTTTTTAAACTCGCTTCATGTGCTCATTTTCTTCCCCGTGCTTAAAACTCTTCTTGTAGGATAAGGCTAAACTTTTAAATATTATATAAGGCACAAAATCATCTGGCCGCAACCAACACTCCTTCTGCCATGCCTTCATCTGCCCAGTCAGCCCTGACATTTCACTCTACCCTCCAGTCATTCTGAGCTTTTTACAGACCCTGACAGGTGCCATTCTGTTATTAGACTCTGGGACTTGGCACATTTTTATTGCCCCCAGGATCCCCTGGATCTCTACATTCATATGCGATGAAAAGCACAGTGCCTAGGTCTTTGATGGTCTATTGTGTTTTCATACTTTGTCAACATGGCTGAGCTGGAATTACTTTTCTCAGAGCTTCATCACTGTGTGGTTCCAGTTTAAGAGGTGGCCAAAAGAGAATTTGCCCCAAGATTTGGAAGGCAAAAGTGGAGAGTAGCCATTATGCTCCACAGGGGATTGTGGGATGGAGGTAATGAGAGAATGGGATGCAGAGGTATGGATGGATCCCCAGTTTGTCCCTGCTCTTCCCCATGCCATCTGTCCAGCTTTTCTTCCCAGTGTCCCTTTCTGCTGACCAACAACCCAGGCTGTGAACTCAGAGACAGTAGCTGTGAAGAAACAGCCTCCCGTAGACACCACCCACTTTCCACGGTCTCACTGCATTAGGAGGATGTGCCTCACATCCAGATATCTTTGCAAGCTTTGACTAGTCTATCCACATCAGTTCTCTGAACTTCAAACTCTCTTTTTTAGACCTTTACTTCCCCAGGCTTTTCCACATTCACATAAGGACCAGTTCCTCTCGTTAATTTCTTATTCCCTGATATCCACAGCTCTGCTTCCCTGATTGGACTCCTCAGTTATTGTTGAATAGTTGGCTTGCATACATCCTTGAGTATGTCCTCTCTGGGAGAAGCCTCTCTTACCACAGAGCCATCAGGGGGCTCCATGAAGGGAAGAGACACAGAGCCTCCTCATGGCTACTACTCATGACTATGCAGCCACTGTGCTCACACTGTGAGACACACAGCTGCACTTCCACCCCAAGTGAGAAAAAATCCGGCTGTGATTCTTGGGGTGCTCTTCTTAGGGGTAGAATATCTGGGGGACCACACTGACTCCTTCTGTAACTGCCCTACAAGCAGCTGGCCATTCCCTGAAAGCTTCACTACACCTCATGACTACAGGTTGGGGAATAAAAGAGACATAGGTAGTGCTAGGAACTCATTTTTGGTAGGAAACTACCCCTGGGAGAGATGAGACTTCAGGTCCAGATGGGTCTTTAAAATGCTTCTAGGGACAACTGGCCAGGATCCAACATTCCCAGGATCAAGATAAGGCATCACCAGGAGCTAAGATTAGTTATTTCCCCAGACTAAGAAGGCCTGCTCCAACCTAGAGACAAGTCTGATGCAGATACACTCTGCATGGGGCCGGGAAGGTATCAGTGATGCCTTCCAGCTCTACCTACTCCTACCTCAGCTCTTTGTCCCTTTAATATCCCTGATGCCTGCTCTGCCAAGGGACTAGAACACAAGTAACTCCATCCATCACTCCAGAGCATCTCTGCCTTGATTGTGAGCCCTTCATGGTGGCTTGCAAGATGAGTGCCCACCATGCCTCCACATTATTTGAAGGCACAGTTAGGAACTGTGAGCTCCCTGAGGAGTGGAGCTATGCCTGAAACTCCCTTTTTAAAAGGCTGAGCAGAGATGTTTGCAGATCACAGTTGTGAATCCCCTCCTTTCATAACTATGTCTGCTGGGTGCTGACTTTTGTCATCATGAGGCTGTCCTGCATGGCCCAGGTTTGTCCCACTTTATATTGCACCAGGTTGCATGATGCTGGCCAGGCATATTGCTAACTCACCTGCCCCATTTCCCCCACTTCCCAGACAGAATAGAATGTGCTCCCTTAACAGAAGTCAGCCTGCTCAAGGGCCTAGCTTCAGACTAATTCTTCAAAGTCAACTTCTTAAAACAAACCCTGTGACCACATGCATCTCCCTGCCTGGTGATTCAAGGCTTCCAGGGTGCTGCCTTAATGAACCATGAATTCCTTAGGGCTACATGGGTGTCTGCCTTCATCATCACTAGATTCCCAGTGTAGATCCATCACCTGACAAACAGCAGGTGCTGAAAAAAACATGAACAATTGCATGTGGGATGTAGATGGAGTATTCTAGGGGCTCAGAAACTTGTCCACCTGTGTCTGCCCCCTCCTGTGAGTATCTCCCTGCTCAGAGTCAACCAACCATCCCAGAAAACTGACCCAGTGACGCATGAAGTAACTTTATGCTCCTTTCCCAGAGGAAGTCTCACTTACCAAATGATCTTTTTGCCAGGAAGACTTTGCCTCCTGGGGGATTTTCCTAGCTTGACTTGATGCTGACTGGCTGCCCCACTCCTTAGTATAATATTTTCAAAGATTATCATTCTCTAGGAGAAAGAACAATGTTTCTCAATGGAAAACAGCCTGGCAGAGCCTTTGGTTTTCATCAGGCCTGTACCAAGGTCATTATAAACTGTCCCCTGTCTCATCTTTCCCATCTATAAATGGGCTAACTCTTATCTACCCCCAATCAATGCACTGAGGTTATGAATACCATTTAATAGGTTGTGTAAGGGATTGTACCCACCGTGAACTAGGTTTGATGGCTCACACAAAACCCTGTGATTCCCCCATTGCAGTATTTACCTTGCTATATTGCCTGCCTTGCCTTAACGACAGATTTCTCTCACCACTGGCAATGAGACCCCAATAGCCCTCGAATCTCAAAATAAGCTCATACTTAATGTTTAGGGGCAGCGTGCTATGGTCAGATGCATCAAAAAGTATCAGTTTTTGAAATCAGACTGATCTGAGCTGAAATTCTAGGTCTGCCACTTGGGTGCTACAGGTAGTTCTTTAGAGAGTTTTCTCTTCTGTAAGATGGACTGCTACGTGTCCAGAAGGAGGATATGGGAGAGAAACCACGTCATGAATTCCTGTCCTATAATATATTTTACTTTGTACTTTGGTAACTATTGTTATGTATTAATAAATAAACTCCAAGAAAATAATTCAAAAGAAAAGAAAATCCAAAGGCTATCATTACAAGCTTTTCAGTGAAATAGTAAAATATTTTAAACTTAGCTGCCCAAAAATAAGAGAATGGCTAATTATATTACTGACTCCTTTGGCCCAGAAGTTCTAAGAATAGTCTACAAAAAATACTCTCACAAGAAATGTCCATAGGTAAGAACATTTATTGCTGGATTTGTTGCAATAGAAAAATTTGGAGATGATACTCTAACATCCCATACAACCATGTCTAAAAATGAGTATTTTGCAATGTGGAAGATATATTCATAGTATTTGTTGAGTAGAGAAAAAACAAAAACAAATGAGCAAAAAACAAATTGTGGGTCACTGTGTATAGTGTAAATGCATCTTTGAAAAGAACAAAAGACAACATAAAACATGTTTTATGTACTATATAGATCATACAGAAAAGTTAGGAAGGTTACATACTAAACTGTAGAACTGGTGATGGGGTCATATTTAGCTTTATATATATTTGTATTCTTTGAATATTACAAAAATATGCATGGGTTTATATTTTTAAATGTATGATTAAAAATGTGAAAAATGAAGTTTTTGGGGGTATGTGGACAAGTGAAAACCAAAAAATTTTGCAAGTAGGCAAACTCAGAGATTAAATTATATTATCATATGTGAACGCCAAAAACCCTTCATCAAAGAGAATTGTTTGCAGCTGATGCTGCAGATCCTCAACAAATGGCAGCCTCTTACACCATACATCAAGGGTAACCATACCTCAAGACCTGACCCCCAGCTTCAGAGGTCCAATAATGAATCAGTAACATGTTTTGAGCACCTGCCACAGGCCAGGAACTGTGCTAAGTACAGTTGGGCACCACTTCATTAATCGTCATGGCAGCCCTATAAAGCATGTACTATGGTTATCTCTATTTTACAGATGAGAAAACTGAGGCTCAGTTACGGCTAATAGCAATGGAACCAAGAATAAAACCCAGATTACTCCAGATTTTGAGCCCAAACTCTTAAGCACCGAGGTCTAATGTCTTCATGATTTGTTTTTTTCAGTTCATCCACCCTTAGTCAGACTCATGAAGATTACCTCATGCTAACTAGACTAGTTAGAGATAAGTATATAAACCAAATGCCAGTGTGGCATTTATAATAGTCATGTCCACCATTCAGAACACCTCCTTTCCTTATATTAGGTTTCCGGGGAAGCTGATACACATAGAATTAGTGACTAAGGGTTGGATAGTTGGGCATATTTCATCCCAGCTAAGAAAAAAACATGATGAGGAGAAGGGGGGCAGGAGTGCAGAGTGGCTAAGACCAGGCCCCTGGGAGGCAGATGAGCCTGCCTTCATATCCTGCATCCTCTTTGGGCCAGCCAGGTGACTGGCTTAGGAAACTCCCAGTGACTGGTTTTCTTGTCAAAAGGATAAAAAACAATTTTATGACATAGGGTTATTTTAGAGATTAAATTTTAAAATATGTTAAACACTTCAGTATCTATAGGGCCTCACGTGCAGTTGGTGTCAGCAAATGTCATAATGAAGCCAATACAATTTGTATTGTAACATAATACTTGTTTTCCTATCTGCTGCTGCAGCTGCTGCTTTTCGCTCTGTGGGTGCTCCTTTGAGTGTCCACATCCTTATGTCTGTCAGTTAGAATCCCCTCCATGTAGCTCATCAAAGAACTGATAAACTCTTTCTGCCCCTACTGTCTTTGTGATACATCATACAGGCCACACCCTTCACTCGTTCTTGATTTGTTTCTAGCTCTTTGTGGAAACCTGCCCATCTCCTGAATAAACCCCTGTCACCTTGATTGAATATAGGTATTTGCCAGGTCTCCATCAGTAACACACTCACAAACTTTAATAAGGAGGCTCCCCATCTGAGAAAGCAAGCTTTCCTTTCATTGATTATTAACCATACACATTATTAACAGAAGGTACACTTTGTAAGTGTACCTTCCACTGGCATTGTTAGCTTTTGGGATGGACTAGATCAGACTGGAACAATGATCCAAAATTTACCAATTCAAGGGTAGTTTTTTGTTTTTGTTTGTTTCTATCCCTTTCATCTTACAGAAAGGAAATCAGCCAGATGTTTTTTTCTCACCTGGCATGAATCTTACCCTCCTAGATGAGTGAGAGAGTGCTGTACTCAGCATGAAGCACTGCACTGGATGATTTACAGACAGAAAGATTCTTCCAAGCCCTTGTCTAATTTTTACTGTGGAATCCCTAGGTCGACATTATCCTGGTCTTTGTCTCCTTTGTAGATTCCAACTCACACAGCTAGATAGACAGAAATGGCTTAAAATTCCAGTCCTGTGTGAAAGTGTGTGCAGCGCCTGAAAAGAAACTTTAAGTTCTGCACAAAGGTAGCATATTATCTGCACAGAGTCACCATTACTTAGCAATCTGACAGAAGTGCTGATGAGTGACCCTCATTCAGTGAGCAAAGAACTCATTTGCTGTTTGTCAATAAAACTCTTAGGCCTCCACGGGTGCCCAAAGGAGTCACCAAAGAAAAGAGGCTAACAGGTTCTTTGTGTGTAAGACAAGGAGGGGAAGTTAGGAACAAGGAGAGGGTAATGGGGTGCGGCCTGGCTGTACCATCATTAAAGCATAGAATGCAAAGTTAGAAGGTCTTTTTGGAGCATCTGGGACGAATGGTTTTAGGTGCCAGGGAGAGGCCTGCCTGCATTGAAACTACCAGGGCACAGTTTAGAAAGACCATTTCCTGGCCCCCTTCCTCAGAAGATTTTGAATCAGTAAGACTGGCTGGGTCTCTGGAACTTGTAATTTTTAACATGCTTCTAGACTATTCTAATGTCCAACCAGGTTTGGAAAACACTGAGCTCATCTAAAGCCCTCATCTTACAGAGGAGTATGCAGCCTGTAGATATGATGGATATGACTTAGACAAAGTGACCCAGAGACTAAGTAGCAGTTTTTGTTTTGTTTTGTTTTTTTATTGCATTTTAGGTTTTGGGGTACATGTGAAGAACATGCAAGATTGTTGCATAGGTACACACATGCAGTGTGATTTTGCTGCCTTCCTCCCCCATCACCTATATCTGGCATTTCTCCCCATGCTATCTCTCCCCCAACTCCCCCACTCCCCGCTGTCCCTCCCCTGTTTCCCCCTCGACAGACCCCAGTGTGTGATGCTCCCCCTCCCTGTGTCCATGTGTTCTCATTGTTCAACACCCCGCCTATGAGTGAGAAACATGTGGTGTTTGATTTTCTGTTCTTGTGTCAGTTTGCTGAGAATGATGGTTTCCAGGTTCATGTCCCTACAAAGAACATGAACTCATCATTTTTTTATGGCTGCATAGTATTCCATGGTGATATGTGCCACATTTTCCCTGTCCAGTCTATCATCAATGGGCATTTGGGTTGGTTCCAGGTCTTTGCTGTTGTAAACTATGCTGCAGTGAACATTCGTGTGCATGTGTCCTTATAGTAGAATGATTTATAATCCTTTGGATATATACCCAGTAATGGGATTGCTGGATCAATGGAATTTTTCTCTCTAGGTCCTTGAGGAATCACCACACTGTCTTCCACAATGGTTGAACTAATTTACACTCCCACCAACAGTGTAAAAGTGTTCCTATTTCTCCACATCCTCTCCAGCATCTTGTCTCCAGATTTTTTTTTTTTATTGCATTTTAGGTTTGGGGGTACATGTGAAGAACATGGAAGATTGTTGCATAGGTACACACATGGCAGTGTGATTTGCTGCCTTCCTCCCCCATCACCTATATCTGGCATTTCTCCCCATGCTATCCCCTCCCCCAACACCCCCACCCCCCACTATCCCTCCCCTTTTCTCCCCCCCCACAGACCCCAGTGTGTGATACTCCCCCTCCCCTGTGTCCATGTGTTCTCATTGTTCAACACCCGCCTATGAGTGAGAACATGCGGTGTTTGATTTTCTGTTCTTGTGTCAGTTTGCTGAGAATGATGGTTTCCAGGTTCATCCATGTCCCTACAAAGGACACGAACTCATCGTTTTTGATGGCTGCATAATATTCCATGGTGTATATGTGCCACATTTTCCCTGTCCAGTCTATCATCGATGGGCATTTGGGTTGGTTCCAGGTCTTTGCTATTGTAAACTGTGCTGCAATGAACATTCGTGTGCACGTGTCCTTATAGTAGAAAGATTTATAGTCTTTTGGATATATACCCAGTAATGGGATTGCTGGATCAAATGGAATTTCTATTTCTAGGTCCTTGAGGAATCGCCACACCGTCTTCCACAATGGTTGAACTAATTTACACTCCCACCAACAGTGTAAAAGCGTTCCTATTTCTCCACATCCTCTCCAGCATCTGTTGTCTCCAGATTTTTTAATGATCGCCATTCTAACTGGCGTGAGATGGTATCTCAATGTAGTTTTGATTTGCATTTCTCTAATGACCAGTGATGATGAGCATTTTTTCATATGTTTGTTGGCTTCATGTATGTCTTCTTTTGTAAAGTGTCTGTTCATATCCTTCGCCCACTTTTGAATGGGCTTGTTTGTTTTTTTCTTGTAAATCTGTTTCAGTTCTTTGTAGATTCTGGTTATCAGCCCTTTGTCAGATGGGTAGACTGCAAAAATTTTTTCCCATTCTGTTGGTTGCCGATTCACTCTAATGACTGTTTCTTTTGCTGTGCAGAAGCTGTGGAGTTTGATTAGGTCCCATTTGTCTATTTTGGCTTTTGTTGCCACTGCTTTTGGTGTTTTGGTCATGAAGTCCTTGCCTACGCCTATGTCCTGATGGTTTTGCCTAGATTTTCTTCTAGGGTTTTTATGGTGTTAGGTCTTATGTTTAAGTCTTTAATCCATCTGGAGTTAATTTTAGTGTAAGGTGTCAGGAAGGGGTCCAGCTTCTGCTTTCTGCACATGACTAGCCAGTTTTCCCAACACCATTTATTAAACAGGGACTCGCTTCCACATTGTTTGTTTTTGTCAGGTTTGTCAAAGATCGGGTGGTTGTAGATGTGTTGTGTTGTGTCGGAGGCCTCTGTTCTGTTCCATTGGTCTATATCTCTGTTTTGGTACCAGTACCATGCTGTTTTGATTACTGTAGCTTTGTAGTATAGTTTGAAGTCCGGGAGTGTGATGCCTCCAGCTTTGTTCTTTTTGCTTAGAATTGACTTGGCTATGCGGGCTCTCTTTTGGTTCCATATGAAGTTTAAGGTGGTTTTTTCCAGTTCTTCGAAGAAGGTCATTGGTAGCTTGATAGGGATAGCGTTGAATCTGTAAATTACTTTGGGGCAGTATGGCCATTTTGACAATATTGATTCTTCCTAGCCATGAACATGGAATATTTCTCCATCTGTTTGTGTCCTCTCTTATTTCATTGAGCAGTGGTTTGTAGTTCTCCTTGAAGAGGTCCTTTACGTTCCTTGTTAGTTGTATTCCTAGGTATTTTATTCTCTTTGTAGCAATTGTGAATGGCAGTTGGTTCTTGATTTGGCTGTCTTTAAGTCTGTTATTGGTGTATAGGAATGCTTGTGATTTTTGCACATTGATTTTATATCCTGAGACTTTGCTGAAGTTGCTTATCAGTTTCAGGAGATTTTGGGCTGAGACGATGGGGTCTTCTAGATATACAATCATATCGTCTGCAAATAGAGACAATTTGACTTCCTCCTTTCCTATTTGAATACCCTTTATTTCTTTTTCTTGCCTGATTGCTCTGGCTAGAACTTCCAGTACTATATTGAATAGGAGTGGTGAGAGAGGACATCCTTGTCTAGTGCCAGATTTCAAAGGGAATGCTTCTAGTTTTTGCCCATTCAGTATGATATTGGCTGTTGGTTTGTCATAAATAGCTTTTATCATTTTGAGATACGTTCCATCAATACCTAGTTTATTGAGAGTTTTTAGCATAAAGGGCTGTTGAATTTTGTCAAAGGCCTTCTCTGCATCAATTGAGATTATCATGTGGTTTTTGTCTTTGGTTCTGTTTATGTGGTGGATTATGTTTATAGATTTGCGTATGTTGAACTAGCCTTGCATCCCCGGGATGAAGCCTACTTGATCATGGTGGATAAGCTTTTTGATGTGCTGTTGCAATCGGTTTGCCAGTATTTTATTGAAGATTTTTGCATCTATGTTCATCATGGATATTGGCCTGAAGTTTTCTTTTCTTGCTGAGTCTCTGCCAGGTTTTGGTATCAGGATGATGTTGGTCTCATAAAATGATTTAGGAAGGATTCCCTCTCTTTGGATTGTTTGGAATAGTTTCAGAAGGAATGGTACCAGCTCCTCTTTGTATGTCTGGTAGAATTCGGCTGTGAACCCATCTGGACCTGGGCTTTTTTTGGGTGGTAGGCTCTTAATTGCTGCCTCAACTTCAGACCTTGTTATTGGTCTATTCAGGGTTTCGACTTCTTCCTGGTTTAGGCTTGGGAGGATGCATGTGTCCAGGAATTTATCCATTTCTTCCAGGTTTACTAGTTTATGTGCATAGAGTTGTTTGTAATAATCTCTGATGATGGTTTTAATTTCTGTGGAATCTGTGGTGATATCCCCCTTTATCGTTTTTTATTGCATTTATTTGATTATTTTCTCTTTTCTTTTTTATTAATCTGGCTAGTGGTCTGTCTATTTTGTTGACCTTTTCAAAAAACCAGCTCCTGGATTTATTGATTTTTTGAAGAGTTTTTCGTGTCTCTATCTCCTTCAGTTCTGCTCTGATCTTAGTTATTTCTTGTCTTCTGCTAGGTTTTGAGTTTTTTTGATCTTGCTCCTCTAGCTCTTTCAATTTTGATGATAGGGTGTCAATTTTAGATCTCTCCTTGCTTCTCATGTGGGCATTTATTGCTATATACTTTCCTCTAGAGACTGCTTTAAATGTGTCCCAGAGATTCTGGTATGTTGTGTCTTCGTTCTCGTTGGTTTCAAAGAACATCTTTATTTCTGCCTTCATTTCATTGTTTATCCAGTCAACATTCAAGAGCCAGTTGTTCAGTTTCCATGAAGCTGTGTGGTTCTGAGTTAGTTTCTGAATTCTGAGTTCTAACTTGATTGCACTGTGGTCTGAGAGACTGTTTGTTATGATTTCTGTTCTTTTGCATTTGCTGAGGAGTGATTTACTTCCAATTATGTGGTCAATTTTAGAGTAGGTGCGATGTGGTGCTGAGAAGAATGTATATTCTGTGGATTTGGGGTGGAGAGTTCTGTAAATGTCTATTAGGTTTGCTTGATCCAGGTGTGAGTTCAAGTCCTGGATATCCTTGTTAATTTTCTGTCTTGTTGATCTGTCTAACATTGACAACGGGGTGTTCAAGTCTCCCACTATTATTGTGTGGGAGTCTAAGTCTCTTTGTAAGTCATTAAGAACTTGCCTTATGTATCTGGGTGCTCCTGTATTGGGTGCGTATATATTTAGGATCGTTAGCTCTTCTTGTTGCATTGATCCTTTTACCATTATGTAATGTCCTTCTTTGTCTCTTTTGATCTTTGTTGGTTTAAAGTCTATTTTATCAGAGATGAGAATTGCAACTCCTGCTTTTTTTTGCTCTCCATTTGCTTGGTAAATCTTCCTCCATCCCTTTATTTTGAGCCTTTGTGTATCTCTGCATGGGAGATGGGTTTCCTGGATACAGCACACCGACGGGTTTTGGCTTTTTATCCAGTTTGCCAGTCTATGTCTTTTAATTGGGGCATTTAGCCCATTTACATTTAGGGTTAATATTGTTATGTGTGAATTTGATCCTGCCATTTTGATGCTAGGTGGCTGTCTTGCCCGTTAGTTGATGCAGTTTCTTCATTGTGTTGATGGTCTTTACTGTTTGGTATGTTTTTGGAGTGGCTGGTACTGGTTGTTCCTTTCTATGTTTAGTGCCTCTTTCAGGAGCTCTTGTAAAGCAGGCCTGGTGGTGATGAAATCTCTGAGTACTTGCTTGTTCGCAAAGGATTTTATTTTTCCTTCACTTATGAAGCTCAGTTTGGCTGGATATGAAATTCTGGGTTGAAAGTTCTTTTCTTTAAGGATGTTGAATATTGGCCCCCACTCTCTTCTGGCTTGTAGGGTTTCTGCTGAGAGATCTGCTGTGAGTCTGATGGGCTTCCCTTTGTGGGTAACCCGACCTTTCTCTCTGGCTGCCCTTAGCATTTTCTCCTTCATTTCAACCCTGGTGAATCTGACGATTATGTGCCTTGGGGTTGCTCTTCTTGAGGAATATCTTTGTGGTGTTCTCTGTATTTCCTGGACTTGAATATTGGCCTGCCTTCCTATGTTGGGGGAAGTTCTCCTGGATAATATCCTGAAGAGTATTTTCCAGCTTGGATTCATTCTCTCCGTCACATTCAGGTACACCTATCAAACGTAGATTAGGTCTTTTCACATAGTCCCATATTTCTTGGAGACTTTGTTCATTCCTCTTTACCCTTTTTTCTCTACTCTTTCCTTCTCATTTTATTTCATTGAGTTGATCTTCGACCTCTGATATCCCTTCTTCTGCTTGGTCGATTCGGCTGTTGAAACTTGTGTATGCTTCGCAAAGTTCTTGTGTTGTGTTTTTCAGCTCCATCAATTCACTTACATTCCTCTCTAAGTTGGTTATTCTCATTAGCATTTCGTCAAATCTTTTTTCAAGGTTCTTAGTTTCTTTGCATTGGGTTAGAACATGTTCTTTTAGCTCACAGAAGTTTTCTTATTACCCACCTTCTGAAGCCTGATTCAGTCATTTCATCACACTCATTGTCCATCCAGCCTTGTTCCCTTGCTGGTGAGGAGTTGTGATCCCTTGTAGGAGGAGAGGCGTTCTGGTTTCTGGTGTTTTCCTCCTTTTTGCGCTGGTTTCTTCCCATCTTTGTGGATTTATCTATGTGTGGTCTTTGTGGTTGGTGATTTTCAGATGGGGTCTCTCAGTGGACGTCCTGTTTGTTGATGATGAAGTTATTTATTTCTGTTTCTTAGTTTTCCTTCTAACAGTCTGGCCCCTCTGCTGTAGGACTGCTGAGGTCCACTCCCGGCCCTGCTTGCTTGGGGGATCACCTGCAGCAGCTGCAGAACAGTAAGGGTTGCTGCCAGTCTCTTCTTCTGCTATCTTTGTCCCAGAAGAATACCCGCCAGATGTCCGTCTGAGCACTCCTTTGTGAGGTGACTCGTTGGATATACGGGGGTCAGGGAGCTGCTTGAGGAGACAGAGTGTCCTTTATAGGAGCTCAAGTGCTGAGCTGTGAGCTCCGTTGTTCATTCAGAGTTGCTGGGCAGGTACGTTTAAGTCTGCTGCAGCAGAACTCATAAACCCCTTTTTCCCCCAGGTGCTCTGTCCCGGGGAGTTAGGGCTTTATTTATGAGTTTCCCTGGTGCTGCTGCCTTTTTCTCAGGGCTGCCTTGCCCAGCGATGAGGCAGCCTAGTCACTGTCTGCCTACAGAGGCTGTGCTGAGCTGCTGTGGGCTCCACCCAGCTGCCGTATGAACTTCCCTGTAGTCCTGTTTATACCGGTGTAGTGAGAACTGCCTCGGCAATGGCAAACTACCTCTGTAGCGGCAGACTGCCTCAGTAATGGTGGACGCCCCCTCCCCCCACAGAGGTGGGCCGTCCCGGGCTCAGCTGTGCTTGCTGTGAAACTCTCGATCCAGAGCGTTTCCGATGGCTGTTTTTTTGTGGGGGTGGGACCAGCCGAGCCTGATCACCTGGCTCCCTGCCTCAGAGTCTCCCAGGTGTTCCAGCCGCCTGTTGAAAAGGCGCCGGGATCTGTGTGATTTCCCGTGCGGTGACCCACTGCACCGGCTGAAACCGCGGGCGCTGAGATTCGTGGCATTTTTTTGCCCGGGAAATCTCCTGGCCTGGCTGCCTGTTTCAGTCCCCTTTTTTAATCAGATGAATGGGCGGCTCTGCCTTCCCGGAGCTCCAATTGCCAGCTAAAATGGCACCCGGACCCACATATTTTGTATGGGGAACCGCTGCGCCAGGCTGCCCAAAACAGCAGCGCCGGCGAAAACAGTCGCGCCGGCAAAAACAGCTGCGCCGGCCAAACCAGCCGCGCTGGCGACCCGTGGGGCTCCTCCCCCTGGGAATCTCCTGGTCTGTGGGTAATAAAAATCCTTCTGGCAATGCGGCGTCCACTCACCCTCGCGCTTTCACTGGGAGCTGCAATCCTCAGTTGCTCCTAATCGGCCATCTTGGATCCTCGTCTCCAGATTTTTTAATGATTGCCATTCTAACTGGCATGAGATGATATCTCAGTGTAGTTTTGATTTGCATTTCTCTAATGACCAGTGATGATGAGCATTTTTTCATATGTTTGTTGGCCTCATATGTGTCTTCTTTGTAAGTGTCTGTTCATATCCTTCGCCCACTTTTGAATGGGCTTGTTTTTTTCTTGTAAATATGTTTTAGTTCTTTGTAGATTCTGGATATCAGCCCTTTGTCAGATGGGTAGATTGCAAAAATTTTTTTCCCATTCTGTTGGTTGCCAATTCACTCTAATGACTGTTTCTTTTGCTGTGTGGAAGCTGTGGAGTTTGATTAGGTCCCATTTGTCTATTTTGGCTTTTGTTGCCAGTGCTTTTGATGTTTTGGTCATGAAGTCCTTGCCTACGACTATTCCCTGAATTTTTTTGCCTAGATTTTCTTCTAGGGTTTTTATGGTGTTGGGTCTTATGTTTAAGTCTTTAATCCATCTGGAGTTAATATTAGTGTATGGTGTCAGGAAGGGGTTCAGTTTCTGCTTTCTGCACATGGCTAGCCAGTTTTCCTAACACCACTTATTAAACAGGGAATCCTTTCCCCCATTGCTTGTTTTTGTGAGGTTTGTCAAAGATCAGATGGTTGTAGATGTGTGGCATTGCCTCCGAGGCCTCTGTTCTGTTCCATTGGTCTATATCTCTCTTTGGTACCAGTACCATGCTGTTTGGATTACTGTAGCCTTGTAGTATAGTTTGAAGTCCGGGAGTGTGATGCCTCCAGCTTTGTTCTTTTTGCTTAGAATTGACTTGGCTATGCAGGCTCTCTTTTGGTTCTAAGTAGCAGTTTTATATGCAAAATGTTACCCATAGTCAAGACATTAGCATAAATATTCCCCCCACATCACCAGAAAAGAATGTTCATCTGATAAAAATTGAGAAAAGGCTGGACGCAGTGGCTCACACCTGTAATTCCAGCACTTTGGGAGGCCGAGGCCGGTGGATCACAAGGAGATCAAGGCCATCCTGGCCGATGTGGTGAAACCTTGTCTCTACTAAAACTACAAAAAGTTAGCCAGGCATGGTGGCAGGGCCCTGTAGTCCCAGCTACTCAGGAGGCTGAGGCAGGAGAATCGCATGAACCCAGGAGGCAGAGGTTGCAGTGAGCCAGAATCGCACCATTGCACTCTAGCCTGGGCAACAGAGCAAGACTCCGTCTCAAAAAAAAAAAGAGAGAGAAAAGATGGTTCAGAAAAGCCAGCCACCAGAGACCCAGGCTCACACCACACATTGGGGCTCACCAGCAAAAGAGACAGTGGAGGGAAATCAATTCTGTCAATTTACTGGTGCACAAATTACTCCTGCCAGTTTCTTTAAATATCTCCCCGTACTGAACTACAGACTGTTTCTCTTTGCTCTTTAGCTCATGTTTGGTACAAATGGGGGGAAAGCCTTTTTTGTTGCCATGGTACCACCATAATAAGCTGTTTTGAAGTGTTAGATATTCTGAAATGACAGACTGTGTTTCAAGAAATGAGAATTCTGACAGGGTCAGGAGAAAGTGCCAACCTTCTATGTATCACGAATTGTCATGAATCAGTGGTGTCACTATACCAGGAATTTATTCTTGAGACCAAAGAGCATATGTTTTGACAATCTACTCCAGCCCCAGGTGTTCAGTGAATGTGAGGACAGCTCTGTTTCTCAGCCATGCACCTAGCTAACTGGCCCCAGATGCTGATTCTCTCAGATCTGAGTCATGGAGAAAGTGCTAGTCCAGTGCGAAATAACTGTCAATGTCCTTCCCTTTGTTTTCTTTTTATGGAGATGCAGCTCCTCCACCACTGAAATTGAAGAGTAACTCAAGCCTCCCATTCCCAGGATGAGATGGACAAATAGTACTTAAGCTATGACATTTGTGTTCCAAGCACAACCTTGAGGTAGCCATGTTTTGTCCATGGCCTTGCCCTATAATTGTGAGATGTATACGTATGTCTTCCTCTCTGTGTTGTAAACTCCTCAAGGAAAAAGTTCATGATTTATTCATCTCTACATCTACCACTGTGTCTGACACATGTTAAGCACTAGTTCATGTTTGTTAGGTGTTCCAAGATCGAATTTAACAAATAAAGAGCAGGGGGGGGGTGTGTGTGTGTGTGTGTGTGTGTGTGTATGTATGTGTGTGTGTCACATGTAGTCTGGATGATGTGAGCCTGGCTTAGTGAGATGATAGTGAGACTAGAAAGGTAGAGAAATATGGAAGCAGTTTTAGAGGCATCTCCAAAAGTAATTTTAGCAAACTTTTGTTGACATCATAAACCCCCAAGAGTTCATTTAAATAAATTTCAGGTCCCCATATCTAAAGTTTCTGATTCAACTGGGCTGCAGAAAGACCCAGGAGTCTTTTTAATGCAAGTCCCCAGGGCATTCTGACATACACTAAAGCATCTAGTAGTAGACAATAATCAAAGGATGGAGGATACCTAAACATTAGTAGTCCTACCTTTAAGCAATATTATAGCATTTATTAGTAGTTAAACACTACATATATTAAACAGTTAGGCATAAAGAGAAACACGCTAGAAAGGAATACACAATAAGATGCAAAACAATCTGAACCAATGCCAAAATCTGAGAGTCAAACAATAAATGTAATTGTAGTTCTCAGATACCGTAAGGGAAGATTTCATGGGGAGGTGAGACCTCAAATGGAAAAGGGCCTTTATAGTTGAGTGGGACTTTCTTGGCAGAGACGGAGGGGGGAATTTCAGAGCAATAAGTTCTTGAACTTTACCATGTTTTGAAATCCTAGTAGCTTTTGTGCAATATATTATAACCTGATGAGAACCAGACCAGGGATGACAGCCTTATATTCCTGCTACCACCTGGGGGAGTTGGGATACAGCTAGAGCTGCTATACAGTCATATAGGCACACATATCCTGTTTTCTGCACACTCACCATTTTCACAGTCTGCTCCCAGGCTGCCATACTCCACATCAACCAAAGATTTTTGTAGACATTGATGTAAGTGTAGATATATAGACATACATTGATATAGATATAAAATAGACGTATATATTAAACATCAAATACAAATAGAAGCAGCCTCCATGTGCTCTTTCTACTTTCCTGATTCTGACCTTTAAGGCATTCATTCAGGGACTAACAAGGAAATTCTTTTAAAGTTATCATCAGATGAAGGGAAGCAAAAGCCTGAGAAGAACAGGGAAAGACTGATACGGCTTTATAAACAAAGTATCTGACATCAAGCCATTAAACAATCATTTGTACTTAGAAAAATTGAAGGAAGTAAGGTAAGAATCTGCTGTGTCAGTAAAAGCTTAAAGGACCAGATAAGGATAGAGAGAGAGAGAAAGACAAAATAATAATAATAACAAAACACAAAGAAGGGATTAGGAAAATAATAAGGGCTTTTTTTTTTTTTTTTTTTTTTGTATACTTGTGCAGACTAAAAGGAAAGAACAGGTACATGGAATCCCATTGACAAATGGAAGGTGTATTAAATAAACGATTAATACAAAATGATCCACACACTGAGCTTCACTCACAGAGAAAAAGAAAGACAAGAAGCTGTGGACAATTAGGAGCTACTGCAATATGATCAGAAAGCTGCTGGGGGCAGCCATCAGAAAGGAAGTGGAGCTCAGGCAGCTGGTATGCAGGCAAATTAGCAGGGCACTATTTCCAGAGAGCTCAGGGAATTGGTAATGAACCTGGACCTGCCACAGCTGACATGTCATAGGGGAACAGCACAGTGGGATCCCAGGGGGTTGCAAAGAGCAAAAGCACAGCTCCAAATATCTCAAGAGGCCCGGGAAATTGGTGGGCAGTGCCAAGAAGTAATAGCATCCAACTATGTCTGTATATGAGTGCACAGTCCATGGTGACATGAGACACTATCTGTAAGTTAATGCTAGCTAAAGCAAGGCTGAACTGTTTAAGTAAATGCATACGCAAATAAATAGACAGGACAAAGCATACCAGCCACATAATTGGCATGCTTTTATAATTGGACTACAGTGATGACAAATCACAAGTCTTTTATCAGGATGCACCAGGCCTAAGTTCTATTTCCTGTTATTACTACCAGAGTTACTGAAAACAATTACCTTTAACAATTACTTACCACATGCCGAGTAATAGTGCTAAGTACTCTATGTGTGATAATCTCATTCAGCCTCATAACCCTTATGATGTAAGTGTATTCTCATTTTAAGACTCAAAGTGATTAGGCAAATTTCCTAAACTCACATTGCTAATAAATGGCAGACGAAAGACAACTCACATCTGTCTGCCACTGAGCAAGCCTCAGTCTTACCAGTAGCCCACAGTGAAACCCTGACTGGGTCCCTTCACCTCCCATTGCTTAGTTATTTTCATCTGTGATATGCAGTGAGGTGGGGTGTCACTCGGTGTTCTCTAATAGTATATGGGTAGTATCTACAGTAGAAAAAACAAAAGCTTAGAATTTGAACAGAGTTGGGTTTAGATTCTGCTAGTGCCATGATGCTGGGTAACCTATCCCAAATTCAGCTTCCTTATTTAGAAATAAGAAAAATCACACCTATCTCATAGGGCAATTGTAGAGTTAAAGGAGATATTATATTTCAGTAGGTGCCTAGTAGCTTTAATATTCTGTGATTTTGTTCTAGTTGTAAACTGATCTGACTATAATTACATGAAAACCAAAAGAAGAAATGGTAATTCATAAAAGAAAATCTTTTAAAAATTAAGTTAAATTTTATAAAAAATTATTAATTACTAAATATGTTATAGGCTATGATATACTCAAATAATAAATTATTTTAAAGGGGGTATTCAGCCTTTGAGCTTTCATAATTTAGAGAGAAAACTTACAAAAGTTTTATTCCCCTGAGTCACTCAAAATTGAATTCTGAATCCAGTAGCAGATTCCAGAGCCTCTAAGGATAATGAGAAAATTATCTTCCAAAGAGTACCTGTTTTCAATGAAGTAAAATATTATGTGTTACCCAATCACTTTCAGTAAAGGGGTTTCATTCATGTAATAGAAATATTTGGGGGACATTTATACCATTTTGTCCTAAGACAATGAATGTTTATTTTTTAGACTAAATGAGCATTTATCTTTGTAACTTCTTCCCCATACCAATTTTAACTGCTTTTTTGGTCATCATTTACTTCAAGAAAGCTGACTAAATCAAATTGAATTTAAGTAGTTTCTTGATATCCTTTAATGTACTTGATGTGGTCAAAATTAGTCTTCTCCTTCATCAGTTGTTGTGGAATTCTTGCAGACAAACAAACAGGAAGTGCCAGATGGCTGAATTGGACCAAAAATTGAAGTGCTTTCTCCCACCAAAAATGTAGAAATGCAGGAAATTTAATAGTAAATAAGACTGACATCTTCTGCTTCCTAATGATAAAGTAGGAATGAGAGAATAATGATTTTGATTAATATGTACTGAACACTTACATTGTAGACATTTTTCTAAGATTTAGAATTCATCTTGCTTAAATCCATCATCATACTTGATGCTCAAAACAATCCTATGGAGTGAGTGGTGACTGTCACCCTCATTTTACAGCTGAGGAAACTGAGGCATAAACAGGTAACTAACTTCGCAAAGCCTCACAGGCCATCAGTGGCAGAGGAGTGTTTTAAACTAGACAATCCTGCTCTGGAGCCCAAGCGTTCAATCACAGATGCCATGGGTATCCATTGTAAAGGTCCCTTTCAAGATTTTAGTTACCATTTTATAATGTAGCATTTTTATTAACAGTAATAATGTGTGTATTGGGGTAGCCTATTTATGCTCACAAAACATTTGATATAAGTCTATTTCCCTGGGCCCTTATGATATAAGCCGGTATAAACACCATCAATTTAGTTAGGGGAATAGACTGCAAGAGATGGAATGACTTGAGGATTTAAACATAGGACTTCTGACTCCAAGTCCAGTACTCCTTCCTCTGTACAAACTTTTCCTGAGAAAAATCAAACCCTGCAATCTGCTGGTGGGTCTGTAGCCACCAAAAACTAACACTTAACAGCATTTCTTGAACAGCAAGACTCATTGAACATTTACTTTCTGCCAAGGACTATGTAAAGCATTCTGTTAATCTCATGTAAACCTCTGTCTTAGCCCTCGTGAGTTCATTTAACACTTGTATTTTTAAAGTGAGGGATTTGAGGCTCAGATAGATTAAGCAACTCATCTCAGGCCACATAGTTCCTAATTGACCTGACAACAACCTAACCCAAGTTGGGCTTGGCATTTGAACACATATCTATTCAATTGCAAAATTTTCGTATTCTTCAACACTAAAAGATAAACCTGATGAGGGCAGATATGGTGGTGTCCTTCGAGAATCTGTAGAACTACTGGCCACAGTCAGCTTCCAACTAGCACACTGTATTAGCTATCTACTAATGTGTGATACCACCACAAACTTGGAAGCTTAAAACAACACCCATTTATTTTCTCATAGTTTCTGTGGGTCAGGAATCCAGATACTGACTGGCTGGGTCTCTGCAAGGCTGCAATTAAGACTTCCTCCAGGGCTATGATCTCATCTGAAAGCTTGCTTGGGAAAAGACCCATTTCCACATATACTTGGTTGTTGGCAGGATTCAGATCTTTACAAGAAATCAGAATGAAGGTCTCAGTTTCTCACTGACTATTGGCTTGTGACTACCCTCAGTTCCCAGATTGTTTTTAGCTAAAAGCCATCCTCAGGTTCTTGACACATGGGCATTCACTACATCACTTCTTACCTCCACAAATACATCTAGGGTCTTCTAGCATGACAGTTGACAGCTTTATGACACATAATCCTGTAAATCACATCCCCTCACCTTTGCCATATTCTGCTGGTAGAAAGTAAGTCATAGGCCCTGTCACCCTGAAAAAGAGGGATACTACAGATATTAGTATTAGATGGCAAGGATGATTAGGGATGATCCCAGAGTTTGACTGTGGCCAATCCTTCTGAAGTCCAATTCATGCCAGAAGTCTGGCATGAAGAACAGACTTCTGGTTTGCAGAGATGGTGATCTCTTCTCTTAAGAAACCTTGAAATAATCAGACAAGAAAGCAAATTTCTACCTCTTTAATGAAATAAGATACATCTGTAATCGTGAACCTCAATATAAAAAGAAAAGTTCACGAATAATAGAAAAATTTCACAGGGGTGCATGAAGGGCCAAGAAAAGACGCTCATGGCTAGAGAAATTAGGCAAAGCTAGCAAACAGGAGTTCTCAAAACATGAGCATACCCCAAGGTACAAAACCACAGCTTGCCAGTAGAGATTTTCCATTGACCCTTTTTGGTATGAAGCCTTGAAAGGTTAGGAAGGTGGAGCTGAATCAAGAATCACAAACAAACCATGGTTTGCGAGAAGCAGTCTGTCAGGATGACAAGAACAAAGTAAGAGACTCTGTATTGGGAATATTCTGCTGTGCCAATCTAGTTTGGGTGGGAGGAATGAAGATGGGAGGAACACACACTTATACAATCCCATTATAAGGAAGATTCCTGCTGGCCTGGCACAGGGCTCTGGCACTTCCCAGACACAAGTCTCCTGCACACAGCTTACCTAGAAACAATTCACCTAATTCAAACATGATTATTAACCTAAAGGAATAAATATAAGACTGATAAAAACATTATAAGAAGAAAGGGTAAAAGCAATAGAAAAAGCAAAACAACTTAAAAACACATGCATAAGAAAATTATTGCAACAGGGCAGATGAAAACCATGTCACAATTTAACAATAATGGACTGGGCGCAGTGGCTCACACTGTAATCTCAACACTTTGGGAGGCCAAGGCGGATGGATCACCTGAGGTCAGGGGTTTGAGACCAGCTTGGCCAGCTGGTCTAGACCTCAAAGTGAAGAATTTTTTGCCAGCTAGACAAAAAGATTGGGTTACCTAAGAGAAAAAATACAAAACTGGCTAAACAGTGAGCAGGCTAAATGATAATTGGCCTAAGCAATGAATAAAAACCAAAGCAAAACAAAAACAGTTAAGTGATGAGCGCTTCCAAAGTCCTTGAGGATAAGATGTGACCAGTAATAAGACAGTAGGAAAATCTTGTATGCGCATGTTAGAAGTCAGAGAATCCTCATGAGTCCTTCTTGAAGAAAGCATGAGCACATTAGGACAAACTTTATCCAATTAAGAAATTAAGGGAGACTAGGGTGGAGAAGAATACTGTTGTCCCGGCTGGAGTGCAGTGGTGTAATTACTGCTCACTGCCGCCTAGACATTGTAGGTTCAAGTGACCCTTCCACTTCAGTCTCCCAAGTAGCTGGGACTACAGGTGTGCACCACCATGTCCAGCTAATTTTTGTATTTTTGTAGAGACAAGGTTTTGCCATGTTGCCCAGGCTGGTCTCAAACACCTGGTCTCAAGGAATTCATCCGCCTCAGTCTTCCAAAGCGCTGGAATTATAGGTGTGAGCCATAATACACCGCGCCTGGGCTGTATACATAGCTTTTGGATAAAAAGTCTAAACTGTACTTTAAAAAACAGATGTGGGTTTAATAATCGGAAACATTTGCATTTTCAGATTAAACTTCGCTTGATTGCACTGTAATTGATATGTATACTTAAACCTATATGTTCAGTGTTATACTCTGACATGGCACATCTTGTTTAACTTTGTTTCTGTGATCCAACAAGCTCTCATTATATAATAAACTAGTTTAAATTGTAAACAATTAAAAAAGTTTTGAAAAAAAATTAAGAGAGACTCCAGCAAAAGGAAAGTAACAAGCATTGAATACGCAACTTTAAGACAGTCTAAACCAGCTGCGGATATTATAGTTACAGAACACAAGGAAGTGTTATGAACCTTTACAATGTAGATAAGAAATAACTAGCAAAGTTTAGGAGGGTAAGTGAAAAGGAATGGTGGCAAATAATGTAAGTATTGATTTCCTTACACAAATATACTATTCAAAGCTGTTAAACTAAACCATAGATCTATAAATATATTGGAAAAATAGGAAGTTAAACACTTAAGAAAAATTACATACCAAATGGAAATTGAATGATGTAGAAGAGAAAATAAGGAGAGAAAAAAGAAGTATGCTGATGTTCTTGGCTTACTGAGGATAATCAAAAGACTATCTGTAGAAATAGAAGATTGATGTATATAAAATTATGGATACAAAAATGATTGCTGGAACAAAATATTTACAACTCTAAAAATATACATATACTATATATATAATGTTTTTATATAACATTAATACATATTGTTGTTACGGTTAATTTTTATCTGATAACTTGGCTGGGCCATGGCACCCAGATATTTGGGCAAACATTATTCTGGAGATTGCTGTGAAGGTGTTTTTTAGATGAGACTGACGTTTAAATTGGTGGACTTTATCCATAATGAGTGTGAGCCTTATCTGATCAGATGAAGGCCTTAACAGAGAAAAGTCTGACCTCTTCTAGACAAGAAGGAATTCTGCCAGCAGATTGCCTTTGGTCTCAACTGTAACTCTTCCCTGGGTCTCCAACCTACAAGCCTACCCTCCACAATCACATGAGCCAATTCTTTAAAGTAAATCTTTGTCTCTATATGTATATACATCCTATTGGTTGTTTCTCTGGGGAACTCTGACCAATATCTATCTATCTATCTATCTATCTAACTATCAAATGTTAAACTCAAATATAATACATAATTCTAAAACATTACTCCATGAAAACTGAGACTATAATTTTTCAACATCCCAAGAAACTCAAGAAATATTTAAAAATGTTGACCATTTATTAGGCCCAAAGAAAGTCTCAACATGTTACAAAATGTGAACAGTATAGTCAATGTTCTCTAATTACAATGTGATAAAACTAGAAATCTGTTAGCAAATTAGAAAAAAAGTCTTTTTCTTATGCAACTTTTAGTTCAAAGAGGGAAAGTGAAAGCATATTTTACCAACAAAATAACAATGATCAAAGCATTATCAAAATCTATGTGAGGTGTTCAGAAGAAAATGTATAATTATATTAATAAAAAGAAAAAATTATGCTTGTATAATATTTTAATAACAAGAAAATATACTTAAATTTACATTAATAAATATGAAAGAATAAAAATAAAGCAACTCAAGAAGGTAAAGAAAGAACTATAAAACTAAAAAGCATAAGAAAGAAAATATTATAAATGAAAGCAGAAATTAATAATTTGGGACAGCGTAATAATAAAACTAAAGAGAAAATCATGTTGGTTTTCTTGAGAAAATGCAATATGCAAGCCATCAACTAAAATTTTAAAGATAGAATGATGTAGAAAAAGCCTTCCTAAGGGGGAAAAGCAAAAAGAAATTTTTTAGAAGATTGATAAATTCCACATATATTTTTTTGAATATTGGGGGAAAATACCACTTAAAAAGTAAGAAGCAATTGACAAACTGGTTAAAAAATAAAAGTCCAATTAAAATCACAGAAGGCCAATATCTACAGAGCTCCTACAATCAACAAAAAGTCAATACCCAGTTTTTAAAAAGAACAAAGAATGTAAACAGAAAGTGAATTACAAGTGTCTCTTTAAAATAAAATAATGTTTGACCTCATTCATAAAAAAATAAAAATTAAAACTATGTTATCTCTTTTAAAATCAATTAGACAATATAAGATCAAAATATTTGGACACATGTTGGCAACAATGTAGAGAAACAGGCATTCCCCTCACATAGCTGGTGGTAATGTAGATTGGTAAAATCTCTATTAAAAGCAACTTAGCGATATCTATCAAAATTATAAAGACATAGATCCTTTGACTCAGCAATTTCTACTTTTGGTGCTTTATTCTACATATATGGCTGCACACATGTGAATGATGTACACCTTATTCATTAAAGAATTGTTTGTAAAAACAATCCTTTGGCAGCTATGTAAGGAGCTATCAATGTTGGAAGGTGGAAGGAAGATCAAATCTATGTTATCTTACAGATTCACACAGACAGATCCAAACAAATTTTCTGATCATCATTCTCCCATTTTTGACACCTGGACTGAAGCCAAATACTTTCAAAAAAGTTTTCAAGTTGAAAAAAGTTTCAACTTTTTTGAAAGTATTATGATATATTCTTATAATTGAATACTACTGTATATGACCATTAAAAAGGAATCAGATGACTCAGTATGAATTGATACGAACTAATTTCCAAGACACAATGCATATATTGTTAAATGAAAAAGACCCCAGTGTAAAAGAGTTAGTTCAGAATTCCAACATTTGGTGTTTTAAGCAGTAAGAAACATATAAACATGTTTTTGCACATGCATAGCACATGACTGTCAGGATACACAAGAACCTTATAATAGCAGTTGTCTTTGGAGAAAGAAACCAGGTGACAAGTGTAAGAATGAGAGCGAGTCCTACCATTTACCATCAGCCATTTTGAGCATTGTTACCTTTGTACCATGCTTGTATATTATTTACTCAAAAATAAATGACTAAATGTTGAAAAGAGGGAAAATTATCTAAGAGCTGACTGGGATTTGAGTTCTAAGCAGGTTGGCTCAGAACTGTTTACCCACCATACCCCTCCCCAACTGCCACAATTCAAGATTCATTTCTCTGATTCTTAAGCATTCAAAAATCAGTTCTGTACAGGCTTGAGATGTGCCAGTTGGTCAGCTGTGTGGGTCTTTAACTTAAGCCCATTCTGTTCTGAGTGTAATACAATGTCATTGACTAATAACACCAAGGATCTACAGATAATGAGGAGACATGACCTAGAAAAGCAGGAGGGTATGAGGAAGAATGGGAAGTCTGAGGGCCTGTGGCCAGCCAGTTACCAACTTGGTAATTGAGAGACTGCTCAGCAAGCTGCCCCACCCTTAAATAGAAGGATGCCTACCCCATTTCTTATCCCTCCCCCCTGCACTAAGCCAGCCTGAAATAGATAGAAGGAAGCACGGCTACATATGAGGACAAACGCAGTGTCCTTTCTCAAGGGCAGTAAACATCATTTATTTGGGTTTTGTTGCTTCTAAGATCTATTGTCTCCTGAAATCTAATTTGCTATGTGCCCTAAGCTTATTTGGGGCTCCATGGAACAGAAATTAGTGCAAGGTAGCAGAGTCTCCATGCAGGACTGAACAGGAGGAGCTCAGTCCATCTTAATAACCTCACTAATGATCAGAAGGAGAGGGCTGACAGCATATAAAAACAGACAGCCTGGTTGGGAACAGGTGGGAACATTTCTGAGAATGTCCTCTGCTTTTTTTTTTTTACATTATTAGCACCCAGAGTATTTTTTCTTTGTGAGAATTTAATCTTCAGGACTGTTAACCAGTTTTTTTTTTAGAGCTGCCATCAACTCCAATAAAGAGAGTACGATTATTGCAGGGCAAAGAGACTTGCGGGCTCAAGGAGGCAGCAATTCAAGGGTGTGCAAAGGAATGCCATGTGGCCAACCTCCTTAGCCTCCAGTGGGTGCTCATCTCTGGATAGAATGACTAGATCAACTAGGAATAGGTTTTACTACTGAAGTTACTTTTCAGACCTAGGAGAAGGTGTACTCCTGAGTTTGTATTATGGAAAATATAAAATTAAGTTTATTCTTCCATTCACTGAATAAAATACTAAGTACATATTGAACATGGACAAGTAAAAGAGAGGCAGCCTGTGACACCAAACAAATGTAGGGCCCATCCCTGCCCACTTGGAGTTTACAGTCCAGGCGGTAACATGTATATAGCATGCATGAGAAGAACCAGGGAAGGCATGAGTTTGCACTTGATTTTTAATTGACTTCACTGCCTTTTTTCCATGGCTGACAGTTTTTCCTTACATTCAGGCTCTGCCAGGAAGAGTCTGTAGGAGAAGTTCAGTGGACCAACTGGCCTGTACCAAGTATAGCACCTTCCTCCACCAGGCTGCAGCATAGTTTTCAAAAGGAGCTCTTCTATGTCCTTGAAACCTAGAGAGAAAAAAGGAAACAAGATCTCTGAGAATAGCTGCATTGTTTCTCAGGGTGCTGGGGATATTGGCTGATAAATATCCATAGGCCTCCTCAGGGGTGGAAACCTCGCTTCAGTCCGGGTGTCAAAATGGGAGAATGATGATCAGAAATTTGTTTGGATCTCACTGTGTGAATCTGGAAGACTGAGCACTGGAAACTCAGATGACATGGATTTAATCTTCCTTCATGCATGACACAAAACATAGTCTTCCACTGCCAAAAGTGTAGCAAGGATTTGGAGAAGGGAAAAGCCAGTGTGGGCTGGGGTTCATGGAAGACTGTCTGGGAAGGGTGGGGGCTTGAGCTGGACCCAGAAGCTAAAGAGAGAGGCCTAGGAAGGGCACCTGAGGCAAGAAAGCCATATGAACTAAACCTTGGAGGCTAGGATGGACTTGACCTGAGAAGAAAGTTGCAGAAGGCCTCAGGGGGCCATTTGTAAAGGAGAAGGCTTTGATCAGCCTTCTCAGTGAGGGGACAGCAGGAAAACCACAGTCAAGACCCATGCCTCCTCTCTCTGGAATGCTCATTTCCATTCTGAATTCAGAATGTCGCAGTGATTTGCAGCTACTGGTAAACATCTGAGACCCAAGGCCCTAACAGTCAGGTGAGCAGAATTAGAATTTGCTGCAGCACTTCTCAGTTCCATGTCATTGACAAATGACATGGTCTATGAAATGAGAATTTTAATATCTACCCTGCAGAGTTTTTGTGATGGTCAAATTTGAATATATGAAAGGGATATGACACATGATAGGAACCCAAAAATGGTAGTCATTGTTATTGGGATAGGTTAAATGTGCTCCTTAAAAAAATATAGGGAAGAAAAACAGGGCTTTCCGTACAATATCTGGCACTGCTCTCAAAAGGAAAGAAGATTGATATCTACTGTGTGTCGGGGTCCTGGACCTTCTGGGCCACTTAGGTAATAAATATTCAAACATTGGATTACGAGATAGGCTCTACTTGCCAGTTTTGGTATTTATTTTCATACCATTTTATTATTGTCATAGGGCCATTAGTTAATTATATGATTCAATGTCTTTTAAGGTTTGTAATATATAAATTTTAAAATTTATACCCATGAAAATGGAGGGAGAAAACCCCAGGGCAGAGGACATGTCTTGATTGGTGTTTTGTAGAACGGTTCAGTCATAACTCTGGTCTCTCTATAACATCTAAATCAGGGTTTCCAGGGGTCACCACTACCAGCAAGTTGCCAGTTTCCAATAGCCTTGGAATGAGGCTGCTGGGCCAAGAGCCCTCATATGGAGCCAGGAGAGAAACCTTTCTGAAGTCCACAGGTGCATGATGCTGCTTATAAATGGCAGGTGTCTCCAACCCAGAGGCTGATGGCATAGGAAGCTGGCTTTGGGCTGGCTTCACCAAGGACAAAATAAGTATAACCTTTTAGTTTCTGTGTCCCTAAGAGTTTAAAAGGACTTGCAAACAAATCTGGCTGCTCAGGGCTGCACCATGATGGTCCCAGACCCTAGGACCATTTGCTTTCATGGGCTCCTTCCTTCATAGAAAACATCTTAAATTATATTTAATTATATGTGTTCATATAAAGATTAATTATTAATCTTGTATATTACATTTTTGACCTAAACATTTATTTTTTTCTTTTTTAAATTGTTGTTCCCTGTACATGATGTCGTAATGCTTTTGCTGCTATTGAGATTCTTGTGTGTTTTTATTAATGCATAATAATTTTACATATTTATGGGGCACACATGGTATTTTGATACATGCAAACAATGTATAATGATTAAATCAGGATAATTAGCATATGCATCACCTCAAACATTTTTTGTGTGTGTTAAGCACATTCCAAATCTTCTCCTCTAGCTATTTTGAAATATACAACAAATTGTTGATAACTGTAGTTGCCTTACTACTACTGGGCTGTTGAACACCAGAACATATTCCTTCTATTTAACTGTATTTTTGTACCCTTTAACCAATTTTCTTCTTCTGATTTTAAAAAAATTAAAAAGCTTTGTGTGCCCTAGGCACTGTGCCTACTGTGCATTCTGAATAATTAGGTCCTGATGGGGGTCATAATTAAACTTTAAAAGGTGACAGCAGGGAGGAAAGAATTGCAAATATGAAAAAACAAAAAAACACACATCACAGAAGAGCACAGAGTGGTAAGTTAGAGAAAGCAGCAAATTGGATGGCCAAATTTTGTCAAAGCCCCCAAACACAGTCTTACTTTCTCAGATGTTAAATCTCCAGGTCTTGAGAATTTGTTTATTTTACATTCAGGCTGATTACAGCTTAATGCAAAGCACCATGGTGATCACTTTTCAGGAGCAAATGTTTTTCTGATTACTTTACATTTGTGTATCTAAAACTAGTATTTCATGAATGCTAACTGCTGCAGTTTGAGTTTCCAATTGAATTGTCAAGTGGTGACTTTGTTCTTTCACTTGTAAACTTCCATGTAGTGTTTATAGTTTCTTTAGCTTTTCATTTTTTCCAGTGATTTTGAAGTATGTTTAGAAGCTCAGTTCCTGCCAGCCACCCTGGAGGAGGCTTCAGAAAGAGCTGGGAGAATTATGTAAAACCTTATACAGCACTATCAGAAATTTCACTTTTAACCTGCCCCAGGCCTGTGTTGTTCTGACCCAAGATCTGAACACAGTCAATACATTTGGCACTCTCTCCTGCCAGTCTCCAGGACCTCCCTAGAGGAAAGCAAGGGGTGCTTTGGAGACATCGTTTTCTGTCCCATATGAAATAACACTCCTGCCCCATGCTGTTTACTTCAGTGTCAGGACACCTGCTCTCAATTGTTTTCCTGTTTTTGGAGACAGTTACCTGATGTATCCCTTCTCTTTAAACTAGTTCCCACTCCCATCACCTATTGCATGAAGGTTGTTTTCCTCTAAGGAGAGAGAATAATATTTATTGAGCACTTAGTATTAGCCTAAGTTGGTTCTTTCCCATCATCATCTCATTTAATTCTCACACCACTTAGAGGTGGAAGTAATAGTCTTTATAAGATGAGGAAACCAAGGGTCAGAGGGGAAAAAAGTAAGAAGACTCAGCCATAAAAATCAGAGGAAAGAGAACATGCACCAGAGAATTAAAGATACAATTTTATTCAGGCTATTATAAGGCGAATGATCGTTAATGAGAACTTCCTCAAAGAAAAGGAAGGGGACCAAGGGTTCTATGCAAGTAGGTCACTAAGGGAGCTGTCTGTGAGTCCTACGTGAGTCATGAGGAAGGATGGAGGTGAGTTTGTCTTGGAATATACAAGGGCACGGTCGTCCTCTGTAGCTAGCCTCCTGAGACACAAAGGAGTGGGGTGGCAGATTTCATAATTGTTGCAACTTTCAGGGAGCACAAGACTCAGAAAAAGTTCAATATTGTCAGTCCACCTTTTGTTCAAGGCAAATGTCACTCATTGTTGAACAACTCCAAGGTGATCATAAACTTCCTGAGAGGGTGGAGCAGGATCCAAGAAAGGGTCTCCAGAGGACTTTGTTAGTGTTGTTTCTGTAAACCACCTGAACCCCGTCTATGGAGAGTCAGTGGCAAAGATCAGTTGTTTTAGGGTCTGAAGACCAGGCTTCTTGAAAGGGGAATACCCAGAATGACAAAGGGAAGCATTAATATGAAAACTGGTATTGAAGGAAAGAGGTGGGAGTGAATCTGAAGGTTGACAAGTCCAATGAGTTCAAGACATTTGTGGAGGAAACTCTTAGTTATCGAGCATCACTCTTTGAGTTTCTTCAAGCTCCAAAGCCTGGATGTTGATGCTCTTGGCAACATCATCCATTGTCTTGGTTCCCTCTTATAAAAGGGTATGTATGGCCTAAGCATGTCACTGGATTTCCTTGTTGGTCTAGATACAATTTGTTTAGAGAGAACTCTGGCTTATGCATGGTCTGCTGAAGTGGTGAGTCCTTAGAGTTTGCACCAAACTGTCAGGCTTCAGCTTGTAAGATTTCTTCAGATCCTAGGGAAAAGGGGCCACCTGCAAGGTAACCTAAAGTAATGACAGAGATCTGGTCAATAAGGTTTTTAGTTCCCAGTGATGCTGAGCCAGGTGGGAGGGAGAAAAATTGAAATAGTTCGAAGGATTGTAGCCAGATCTTGAAGAAAACTGAAAGGATTAAAAATTTGGTTAAAAGAAATGGACAGTATGGTCCAGGTGACATATCAGTTCAGTTTTGTCCAGGAGTTAAAGAGAAAACCAGTTAAATATCTACCAGACAAGACAGAGTTGGCACATCTATTATTTACTTGCAATTTTAAAAGGTGAAAGATCCCATGAGAGTTCCTACATGAATAATGCAACTACAAAAAGAATTTGTGTCTGTGTAAAACAAGATAAAAGTCAATCCAAAAAAAGCTGAGACAGAGTATCTGTAAATATAATAATTAACCCTATTTTAAAAGAAAAGTAGATATTATAGCTAATTTATAAAAATGGATGAACATCATCTTTACCAAAAAAAACTTTAGATTTAACACACTGTAATCCTTAGATATAACACACCATGAAGATACCAAGTATACAGTTTTAAAAAATACCAGGAATATATCAGAAGTAATCAAGTAAAGAGATTCTGCAACCCTACAATAGGTCTTAAACATTTGTATATCAAATAAAACTCCACAGTTTTATTAAATGATGTTAATAAAACTTCATAGATTAAATAAAAAATCCACTTGAGAACCATGAGCCTAAAGATGTTAGATTCAATTTAAATAAGTAAATTGCAGTTCAGTTCACATCTTTAAAAATAACTGAATTGTGACTATACTGTTGTTTTTTGGTATCAGGCAAAGCAGTATCAGGACTATATCATAGACAGCGAGAGAACTGACAAAATCCAAGAGCTTACCTTACAGCGAATGATTCTGAAACATTTGTATTAATAATGTTACCTACACAGATTTATCATAGACAAGGTTAAGCATCTGCATCTCTTGATTTGGCAATGCTTTGAAATTCATCAAGGGTAACATATCACATACACCTCATTATTTCTAGTTTCTCTCTTTTACAAAGTGAAAGAACAAATTCTTTGTGATTTTCTAGGGTCCCCCTAGGAAATCTCAAAAACACCTTTAGGTGCAAAAGACATCACTTAGGAATCAATTTTGTAAATGCAAAAATCAAAAGTTGTTAGGAGATTTGAACACCTAAGATAGGAATTGGATCATGGGTGTCTGAGAGGTAATATTTTACTTCTCATTTCAAAGTGACAGTAAAACATTTAAAAATAAGCCTAAAAGGTAACATGATTATTGTAAAGAATCTTAGCTCTTTTTAAACGAGAAGCCTTTGTTTTCTTAAATCATCAAGGATATAGAAAAAAATCAACATAAACCATAAAAGCTTATTCTGTTAAGACACAGAATCTTTGCTATTTAGGCAGATTATACAGACAGTAAAGAATAACATTTTATAACCTTACATTATGAGCAGACCAATGATCCAAGGAAATTTTGTCACTTTAACAAAGATTAAAAATAAATTTTTGCTTTGAATCAGCACAGTATTGAATACTGAAGCTTTTTCTGAAATCTAAATAAACCCATCAAACCTTAGCTAGCTGTGACAACAATAGATGAAATGTTTTTCCATGTACCTTCTATAAGTGTTTTTATCCATTCAGGATTGGTCCTACTCTTCCCTCTTTCTCACTCTGCAACAAGTAGTCATTTTAGTTTGAGACAAAACTACTCTGTTTTCATTAACAAAAAACATATTCTGCCTACCTTGTATATATAATTGTTCTTTTGCCACTGTTGCTCCTAGTGGAATCTCATCCACATCAGTGACCTCTATTCCACAGAGAAAATTAGGAGGCAGGTAACTGTGAACTGTCTGTCACACACCAGCACTTTGCAGCACGTTAGCAGAGCTCACACTTTCTGTAACCATACACATCTCTTACAATGCAATGTCTCAAAAGTGAGAACATTCATTAACACACCCAACTACATAGCCTCTCTGTAGCATAGCAAAATTAGAGGCAAACATACATAAAGTTTGGTTAATAATTAATATTTCAGTACTCAGTCTTACTCAGAAATGATGTCTAACTCGATTTAGCAGAAGTCCAAGATTTTAATTTACCTAAAGGTACTGGGAATTATTTTCAAGATCACATACTGAAAAACATAATTACTGTTGAAATAAAGTCTTCAGAATAAGGATTCTATTTGGTTAAATACAAACTTGCATTTTTCATAATCTTAAACATTAAGTAGAAGTAATCCTAGCTTATTTGATCAGTGAACCTATAATAAGTTTAGAGAGACTACCCCCCAAGTAGAATGAAAATGTGTGCTTCTTTATACTTAATGCTATAACTCAGAGAAAATAGAGTTGTTTTTATTGAACCAAAATTATTAGACCAGTTTTATTTGCCAAATGTTTACCTGAATTATGTGAATTTGAACTCTCAGAACATTTCTGAGCTAGTTAATATAACAATACCTCGAGAAATGCAAATCAAAACTACATTGAGATACCATCTCACGCCAGTTAGAATGGCGATCATTAAAAAATCTAGAGACAACAGATGCTGGAGAGGATGTGGAGAAATAGGAACACTTTTACTGTTGGTGGGAGCGTAAATTAGTTCAACCATTGTGGAAGACAGTGTGGCGATTCCTCAAGGACCTAGAAATAGAAATTCCATTTGACCCAGCAATCCCATTACTGGGTATATATCCAAAGGATTATAAGTCATTCTACTGTAAGGACACATGCACAGGAATGTTCATTGCAGCACAGTTTACAATAGCAAAGACCTGGAACCAACCCAAATGCCCATGGATGATAGACTGGACAGGGAAAGTGTGGCACATATACACCATGGAATATTATGCAGCCATCAAAAACGATGAGTTCGTGTCCTTTGTAGGGACATGGATGAACCTGGAAACCATCATTCTCAGCAAACTGACACAAGAACAGAAAATCAAACACCGCATGTTCTCACTCATAGGCGGGTGTTGAACAATGAGAACACATGGACACAGGGAGGGGGAGCATCACACACTGGGGTCTGTGGGGGGGGGGGAGAGGGGGAGGGAGCAATGGGGGGGTGGGGAGTTGGGGAGGGATAGCATGGGGAGAAATGCCAGATATAGGTGCTGGGGGAGGAAGGCAGCAAATCACACTGCCATGTGTGTACCTATGCAACAATCTTGCATGTTCTTCACATGTACCCCAAAACCTAAAATGCAATAAAATTAAAAAAAAAAAAAATATATATATATAACAATACCTCTTTTCCACAGTGAAACTATTTAAGCTTTAGTGTCCTCAATTTCTGGATATTTTAGGAATATTAAATTTATATAAGCACTTATTTACCTCTGAGTCAATGAGAATAGAATTTCTTTAAGAATTTTATAATCTAATTTGGTAATACCATCTAGATCTAGGAAAACAACACACATTCACACAATGAGAGGTAAAGGCCTTTCCAAATTCCAGGCATATAAACCTAAACACACACACACACACACACACACACACACACACACACACACACACACACACAGAAAACTAATAGCTTCAAAGCTAAAATGTTAGTCATAGGTCAAACACAAATGCAGAAATGCAAAACTCACCAGTTTATATCAAAGACCTGTTCTCCTCCCAGTGGATACAAGTTTTTAATTTATTTGAATTAAAAACAGAAAAAAATAGACAAACAGAAAAGATTAACAAACCATATTCTTTGTCACCTTTTATCCAACAGAGAAAAGATGTGTTTACATTACATATACCTATTACATTTACATTTATCTATTTATAGAGAACACCGATTTGTCAGACCATAAAGCCAAGAGAAGCCGGTACCAGAAATTAAGTACTTGAAAAGAATCAAAGTCAAATACTTACTGTGCTACTGAAAGACAGAAGTCCAGAGCACAGGACCAGGAGTTGGGCCCACCAGTGGGTCCCCAAGTCATAAGTAAGGAGGTAATAAACAGGGCTCCGAGAAGCCTCACTATCTAGATGGAGTAAATGAGGATTCAAAGGTGAAGTCCAATCCTGTTTGATTCATCACAAAAGTTATAAAACATAAAAAGCACAAGACAATTAAGGAGATTATTTTATTCAGGTTATTCCAATAGAGAGAATGTTCATTAATGAGTAATGCTTCAAGGAAAAGGAAGGGGACTTGAAATTTTATTTAGGCAAGTAATCGAGGGATCATCACAAGTCTTATGAAAGTCTTGAGAAAACTGGTCTTATTTCAGAATATATTATGCAAGAGCAGTGTGATTCTTTGTGGTTGGTCACTTCCAAGACACAAAAAGAATGGGAGGATTTTTTTAACCACACTGTCAAAATCTATGTTCTTTTAAAGGTTCAATCCTTTCCTTCATTCCTTTGGCCTTTCTGGACCTAGTTTGGGAGCTAGGCAGATAGAAGCGGCTTGGTAAGTGCTTTCTTGGGTTGACTATGGTGATGGAGGACTGTGGGAGGAAGCAAAGGCTCACTGTGCCCCAGAGAGAGAGGACTCAGGTCAGGCTCTGAATGTCAACAATGAATAAATCCTTGGTTAATACTTTTCAAGGGTTCAAATTTACCTATGCCACTGGGAAAGTTAAATAACTTTACAGAGACTTGTGGGTTTTTTAAATTTCTAAAATAATAGAAATTTTAAATGGAAATATAATAACATACTTCATAGACTTCTCTGAGCCTTCAGAGATATTATAACAATAAAATTCCTGCCATATATTAGGCACTCAGTAAAGCGTTTCTTCCCTTCTCTTTCTTTATGACTTGGTTACAGCCCCATGTCACTGTACTAGAATCATTCTCTCACAGTCAATTGCAAGCTCTGTCTGAGCAGGGAGCATGTAAAATTTACCTTTGAATCATCTTTTCACGGTGGGCACAGTAAATACCCTGTAAATGCCAATTTCTATGTATATAGGCAGAGGCTGAGCTGCTACAATGAAGAGCCTCTAAAATAAAGCGACTTACAAAAACAGAAGTTAATTTATTTTTCATGAATTAATCTGGAGAGTAGCTATCCAGGATGATGGAATAGCTCCACTCCATGTGACCATTCAGGGATGCAGTTCTTGTTATCTTGTGGCTTTGCCTTAGGGGGTTAGCAAACAGTATCCAATGAGCGGACCACCTGTTTTAGTAAATAAATTTTTATATAAACACAGCCATGCTCTTTTGTTTATATATGACCCAAGGATGCTTTTGTGCCAAAATGACAAAGTTAACTAATTTCTACAGAGACCATATGGCCCACAGGCATAAAGTGTTTGCTATTTTACTACTTACTAACAGTTGACCCCTATTCTAAGGCAATATCTGCATCTGCCTGGTTGAAGTTGGGTGGTTGTAAGGTCTATGCTCTTAGAATGGGTAGAGGATAGATGTTCAGAACAAGTGGCCTTTGTTTTCATTAAGCATGATCAGACTTTGCATGTATCATTTCTACTCTCATCTTCTTGGCCTGATATTTGCCACATAGCGATATTCAGCTGCAAGGAAAGTTGAGAAGAGTAGTCCCTAGCTAGACAGTCATGTGCTCAGCATAAACCCAAATAGTTTAGTTATAGAAAGAAAGAAGGACTGCAACCACATATCCTACAAAGGACCAGTATATAGAACATATAAAGAGCTCTTGAAACTCAAGAAATCATTTTTCATTGTCTCCAAAACGAGTAATCTAATTAGAAAATGGGCAAAAGACATAAACAGGTATTTATTGAAAAGGCCGTACAGATGGCAAATAAGCACATGAAAAATTTTCCACATCATTCTCCATTAAGAAAATGAAAATTAAAACCACAAGGAGTTATCACTACATATTTATCTAAATGACTAAAACAAGAAATAGCAGAAATACCAAATGCTGGTGAGGATATAGAGAAATTGGACCAGTCATACATTACTGGTAGAAATATGGTAAATCTACTCTTGAAAACAAATTGTCAGTTTCTTATAAAACTAAACATAATAACTATCATAAACAACTATACATAAACATGCAAGAATCATACAACCTAGAAGTTGCACATGTGGGCATTTGTCCCAAAGAAATGAATACTTATGTGCCTCAAAACTCTACACACAAATGTTTCTAGCTTCAAACTAGAAACAACTGGATTTCTCCAATGAGTGAATCTTTAAACAAACTGTGGTACACCCATACTGCAGAATACTGCTCAACAATAAAAAAATGAATTATTGCTGGGCATGGTGGCTTACGCCTGTAATCACAGCACTTTGGGAGGCCGAAGTGGGTGGATCACAAGGTCAGGAGTTTGAGATCAGCCTCACCAACATAGTGAAACCCTGTCTCTACTAAAAATACAAAAATTAGCTGGGCATGGTGGCGCGTGCCTGTAGTCCCAGCCACTCAGGAGGCTGTGGCAGAAGTATCGCTTGAACCTGGGAGATGGAGGTTGTTATGAGCCAAGATCACGCCACTGCACTCCAGCCTGGGCAGCAGAGTAAGACTCTGTCTCAAAAAAAAAAAAAAAAAAAGAAGAATTATTAATATATGCCACAACTTAGATGAATCTCAAGAGAATTGTGCTGAGTAAAAAAAAAATCCCAAAAGGTTCTATTTTGCATAATTCCATTTAACATAACACCTTAAAATGCCAAAATTAAAGAAATGGAAAATAGATTAGTGCTTTCCAGGGATTCGGGAGACAGTGAGGAGGTGGATGTGGTTATAAAAGGGCAACTCGAGGGTTTCTTGTGATGATGGAATTTTTCTGTACCTAAATATAAGCACAGTGCAGGTAAACCTTGAGGAATCTGTAAAAGAAAAGGAAGAAGGAGGGGATGGATGCTGGGGGAGAACTCACAGTGTCAACCACAAGTGTGTTACTGTTCTGGTGCAGAGATAAGAAAGGACTATTCTATCACCCTGACTTCCTTTTTGCTCAGCTCTTCTGAAATATGCTAGGTGGCAGAGAATACTAGCACATGACAGCAAGTATCTCCCCTTCCCAACCTCCTAAAAAAGGAGAAAAGATGAGAACAGCAGCTGTTTCTTTGTTAGTAAAATAAGGAATTTTTATTATCCCATAAGAATTCCCCCATGGAAAAGATTAGAGAATTAGAAATAACAGGCCCCCCCCGCTCATTACCAGGTAACAATAATAAGCTGAACATTTGAGGGCTTTATTGGAGCAAATAACAATGAAGTTGTTTTCCTTTTTGTAAAACTGGGGTACATGAATCATTTAAATTGCAAGAGGGATTCTTGGAAGTGGCAAACAAACTCTTTTAATCATTTGAGCTTTCCAAGGCAACAGGAATCACATAATAACATGTAGTACAGAAGGAATTACAATCTGGTTGACCAGGCTGAAAAGTACCTTGTGTTCTTGGAATGTGGGCTAGTACCAGTTTGCCCCAGGGTAGCCTTTACTGCCCAGAAATGGTCATTAAACTATCCATTTGTTATCGTGTGCATTAATGCAGATTATTTTCTCTTTTATGCCAATATGAAGTTTCTTGTCCTAGGCTCCCTATAGGGGGGTATCAAGGGTCTTGACTGAGCCGAGCATAGGTGCTAAATCCTTTCCAGAAGCCTGAACACAGATGCTGAATGAGGGCTAGAGGTAGCAGAGATAGGTGCTGCAGGCTCTTGAATGGTACTTTCCTCTGCTTTATGGCTTTTTCCCATGCCAAGGCACCGTCCACTATGTACCATACCTCTGATGTTCCAGAGAGATTCTCCAGATTAGAGAATTCTCCTCTGTCTTTAATGAAGGTGGACTTATCCTTGAGTGGACCTGGGAAGAGAACTCCAACTCCAGGGCCCAAACAAGGAATGTTGGGTTTTTTTAGTCCCACTTTATCATGCATTCCACAAATATTTATCAAATATCAACTATGTGTCAGGCAGGCTTCATGAGGATGGGATTAGGCTGGGATTAAATAAATCCCTAAGTGACCCTGACAGCTAACATCACAGGTTCTCTGACCTTCATGTCACCAGGGCCTGTGAGAGCCTGAGGGTAGCTGATCACAACTATGGGCAGTGTGAGCAAGTTTGAGCCTTGTATGGGCTCTGAATCCCTTATTACCACGTTGTTTTTTTTTAGAGGGATTCACTTAGAAAATACTACTATGCATCATTTGTATAACCAACTATTATTTGTGTAAGTCTGTGGTTTCAAAGTTTATTGTACCTCAGAATCACCTGGAAGGCTATTTAAAACACAATTTCTGTTTCAGGAGCTCTGGGAAGGGGCCCGAGAATTCACATTTCTAACAAGTTCCCATCTGCTGCTGTTGTTTGGGGACTGTGCTTTGTGAACCACTTAGAACCATCTTCCCAAGAGTTTCTCCTACTCTTTACCTCACTCTTAGCCATATATGACCCAATGTTTGGTGAGGTAGAACTTGATTTTTCCTAAACTAGCAACTTAACATTGCTTCTCTGTGTAGGTGGAGCCAGCATGTCCTTTTGACACAGAACTGTATTAGAGAAAAATCTCTTCTGGAATCATCCCTGCTGGTTATGTAACTCTAAAACCAGGAGGAAGCAATGAAAATGTCTTTGGGGCTTGATATCTCTCCCAGGTCCTCTCAGTTGTGCAGAGCTCTGGGTGGGAATGAATTTGAATAAGAAGCATGGGGGTCTATTGGTGGGAAGGGACCCCCATGTAACTCCCACTTACAAGTAGTTTTCAATTGCTGCAGAACAAATTACCCAACATTTAGTTTAAAACAACTCCCATTGATTATCTCATGGTGTCTGTAGGTTCAGCAGTCCAGACATGACTGAGCTAGGTTCTCTGCACAAGAGCTGAAATCAAGTTATTGACCAGGCTGCATTCCTTTCTGGGGTTCCAATTCCTACATGGTTGTTCACAGAATTCAGTTTCTTGAGGTTGGAGGACTGATATCCCCATTATCTTGTTAAATCTCTAATTCTCTTGCTAAATCTCTGCTCTCAGCTTCTAGTAGCCACCTGCAGTTTCATTCCATATCCCTGTCTTACCCCCAGGGCCTCTCATACTCAAATCTATTCTTCCTCCTCAAGGCAGCAGGGGACTATCTCACTGACTTCTTTTCAGGGCTCCTCTGATGAAATCAGGCGCCTTCAAGGATCTCTCACTTTTGATTAACTTAGTCAACTGATTTGTAACCTGTTCATGGAAATGTGCTATCCCATCATATTTACAGAGTCCAGCCACTCTCAAGAGGAAGGGATGCTAAGGGAATTGACCTGGGTGAGGGTGGGGTGGACAGTCATGGGGGAAAGTGATGGGGGAAAGTGAGACTTGAAGGCCATCTTAGAGCCCTGATTAGGATACCACCCTTTTCCCTGAGATTGAACATTACTAGATCACATTAGAGTGAACTGGAGTCATTCTGGTCAAGGTCAAACTAATGAGCAAGGATGTCAAGGGAACCAAAAGGCACTCCCATATAGAGAAGGGGTTGGAAATGGTGACCTGGGCTCACATGAAGGTTTAAAGTCTCCTAAGATGGGGATCTTCTGACTCAGCAACTGGCTAAGTACTTTGGAGCAATGACCAAGCAAAGCACAGTAGTGAGACTGGAGATGTGAGCAGGGCGCAGATTCTGGAGGGTCATGTGGAATGTCATGAAGGTAACTGGGAGTCATTCATGCCTAGCCAGGCAGTGACATGGTCAGCCTTGTGTGTTAGATGATCACTTTGGCTGCAGTGTGAGGAATTGCAGAAAAACTGGAAGATTTTGAAGTCTTTAGTAATCATTCAGATGAAGTGGCCTAAAGCAGGCCACAGAAATGAGGACGGGAGTTAAGAACACTCAGCATGGTTTGGTATTCCCCCAACAGGAACAGCCCTATTGGATAGTCGATGAATGCCAATGTCTCTGCCCTTATTAAGGTCTTATCATCTCTCCACTTGACATTATCAACAGCCCACTCCATTCCATGTATAATAAGCTCTGTTGTGAATAAAACCAGATTCAAACCTCCAGGTCTGACATTGAAGGTTCTTTGTGCCCTGGCCTTGCCACTTTCACCAGCTTCAACTTCTGCACAAAGTAACTATGGGGTTACTTTGAATATCTTACCATCTCTGAACAGGTAAGAGCATATCCTCTCAGCTTAGAAAATTGCAGGCCAGGCACGGTGGCTCACCCGTGTAATCCCAGTACTTTGGGAGGCTGAGGCAGGAGGATCACGAGGTCAGGAGCTTGAGACCAGCCTGACCAACATAGTGAAACCCTGTCTCTACTAAAATTGCAAAAACTAGCCAGGCATGGTGGTGTGCACCTGTAATCCCAGCTACTCAGGAGGCTGAGGCAGGAGAATGGCTTGAACCCGGGAGGCAGAGGTTGCAGTGAGTCGAGATCACACCACTGCAAATCCCAGCCTGGACAGCAGAGTGAGACTCCATCTCAAAAAAAAAAAAAAAAAAAAGAAAACAAAAGAAAATTCCCAGAAAAACTCCTACTCATCCCCCCAAGACACAGCCCAAATGCCCTGTCTTCATTCTATAACTCTGTGGTAGGCTAGATGATGCCCCCTAAGGATATCCAGTGCTCATTTTCAGTACCTGTGAATGTCACCTTTATGCTAAAAAGAAACTTTGCAGATGTGATTTGAGTTGAGGATCTTGAGATGGGAAGATTATCCTAGATCAGATGGGCCTTAAATATAATCAAAGACTTCTTATAAGAGGGAACAGAGGGATATTTGACTATGGAAGAAGTAGGAGTATGAAGACATAAGCAAGAGACTGGAGGGGACGCAAGGAAAGGGTCATGAGCCATGGAAGACAGGTAGTCTTCCAGAGGCTAAAATAGGCAAAGAAACAGATTGTCCTCTAGTGCCTCCAGAAGGAACCAGCCTGCTGGCACTTTGACTTTAACCTAGAGAAACTAAATTTCAGAGCTTGGCTTCCAGAACTGTAAGAAAACAAATTTGTGCTCTTTTAAGCCATTATGCAAAAATTTATTACAGCAACAATGGAAAACTAATATGAACTCCTTCAGTAGTCACTCTCAAAACCTTTTATTTATGCTTCTAATGAAGTACTACTACGGGGTCTAATTATTGGTTTACAAGTCTGTCTTTCCCGCTAGACTGTGACTTCCTAAAGTGTAGGGATTGTGTCATTCATCCTTATATTCTCAGTGCTTTGCACAGTGCTTGGCATATAGTAGGTCTTCAGTAATTGTTTGAGAGAAGAAGGAGATGAAGATGGAAGGAATGAACCAAAGTAAGAAAATGTTCTGTGGGGCACCTTTCCATCATTTTGTACCCCTGTCATCCTCTGTTCATCCCTTTCTAAAAGGCTTTATGGCTTCTTTCTAATCTGGTGTATTAGTCTGCTTTTCGTTGTTATAAAGGAATACCTGCGACTGAGTAGTTTATAAAAAAAGAGGATTATTTGGCTCATGGTTCTGCAGGCTGTGCAAGCATGGCACCAGCATCTGCTCAGCTTCTGGTGAGGCCTCAGGAAGCTTTTACCCATGGCAGAAGCCACAGGGATGGCAGGCATGTCACATGGTGAAAGAGGGACCAGGCTCTTTTAAACAACCAGCATGAACTCACAGAGTGAGAACTCACTACTGCAGGTAGGGCACCAAGTCATTCATGAGGGATCCACCTAACACCTCCTGCTAGGCCCACCTCCAACACTGGGGATCACATTTCAACATGAGATTTGGAGGGGACAAACATACAAACCACATCACATGGCTATTCAACCATCCCATACATCCAGACCTAGGGTGTTAGGAACTCAATAGGGGTGAGAGGAAATCTGGCCAAAACTCACTCTTCAAGGAAACTTATAACAGAGTTAATTACCAAATGTCCCCTGGGAAACAAAATTATCCCCAGTTGAGAAGCACTGTTCTTGAGGGACGCTCCCTTCAGGCTATAGGAATTCTGTACCGTAATAGAACCTCTGTGAAAACCCACATCCACATAGTTGCTACATGTAGTTCCCCCAGCATGGTTTCTTCTTGTGAAATTTGACAGCCCAATTTTCATTTCCCAGGTCTAGTGCAGCCTGGTCATTTAACCAAACCACTCCTTCCAAAGAATTACTTAAAAAGTGTTTGCTGCAGTGAAATCCAGGCTTAGGGCCACACCCTTAGCTGCACTTGAATATTTCCCAAGTCTTCATCAGCAGCACATGGACAAAACACTTCTCAGGGTGGGCCCCCTCTGGCTTGGCCAAGTGCATCTACTGCTTGCTGAGTCGCCTTGATTTGTCTCTTAGAAGCTGACTTCCTCTGCCGCATTCTTGAGACAACTCACTGCAGGCACAGATTCCAGTGTTTTTTTCCTGAGCTGAATCTGACCAGAGCAGGATTCACAATGACCAATGCAGACAAATCTTCCATACTGTACCCACTGTTGGAGATGGTGGTGGGAGGTCTTACATAACATGTGCTCAAGCATAAGCATTATCTGTGTAACATAAGTTAATACTGAGACATTGGGAAGGCATTCTTTTGGCACTGGCTTTCTCTAAGGTGAAACAGGTCCAGATGAGGCGAATTATGCAATTAGATGTGGAGGGGATCCCTAGTATTTGTTCAGGATGGGTCTGCAGGTGGGAAGTGATGAGCTCTGCAAAAGATGCTAAATGAAAACTAGAGTGTGCAACCAAATGGAATTAGATAGTCTCCTGGACCAACAGAAAGCTGTGGTCAGCTGAGCAGTAGCCAAAGACATCAGGAAATGGAATATCAGTCTAAGAATTTAGAAGCCAAAAATAGAGGGTGTGAGCTGAGGATGCCTCAGCCGTTTTGCAGGTCAGAAGTGATTTTAAAACAAAATCTGAAAGTTAAAAACTATCCTCAGAGGCACATAGTTTTCCATTCTCCACAACTACCCAGCAGACAGGCATCATTATATTTCTCTAATATCCTTCCTTTTAGCTTCCTTTAAGCATGAACATATTCTGCAAGTGTTAATGGGTGCTTTTTAACTGAAGCATGATGCAAACATAAAAGATTATTTATTAATAAAGAAACTGAGGCTCAGGCTCATTTGCAGACCAAGGCACAAAGCCAGGACTCAACTCAAATGCTGGCCTTATGGCTCTCAGTCCATTTTTCCTTTCTGCCCAAATTAATGAGAATTACATGTATTCCTTTGGCTATATTTTGGCTCTCCTTTTCAAATTATGCCATCCTAAATCATTTTACTGGCGCTGTTAGTAATGAAATGAGCATATTTCATTTTTCATTCTTTTCCTTTCCATAAGGAGAAGCAAATGTCATGAGTTCAAAAAGAATTAGGTAAGAGTTCACTGATTAAGAGCTGGATTTCCCCAGAAGACCCACCAATTTACAACACCAGGTCAAAACACCTAAGCTTTAATTTAAAGAGCTTCAAGGTAAGCACCAGTACAAATCTGGTCAAATGAAGCACTGGTGGGCGAAGTGCTATATGAATAGGGACATCTGGCTTTGCATGAGTAGGGACAGCTGGCTCTGTGTAAGTAGGAACAGCCAGCACTCTGGAAAGAGAATGGCTACCTTGGGAAAGTGAAATATGAGTTTGATCCCAGTTTTGCCCACTTCCAAGCCATGCAACTTTTCTCAGCCAATTTTTTTTTTTAATCTTTGAAACTGAGCTAACAATACTTACTTCACAGGGTTGTGATGAGGTTTACACCAAAAATAATAGGGACATTGGATTTCTGATCTGGCATGTAAGGGGCTTAGGAGTCATCACTCCATCCTAACAACAAGTAAAAGGCTTAATACACTAAAAAACAACTCTTATTAGATTAATTAAAGAAGTAATGTCACAAGGCAAACCACTGTCCCCCAAATTGGAGAGACAGATAGGCAAATATAGAAAATTACAACTTAACAGAGCAGAAACCCACAAAGAGAAACCTCTCTGGAAACCACTGTCAGGGAGGGGAAACCAGAACTGTAATTGACAAATTGCTGGAGGCCCAGTGTAGACAAATCTGAGAAATAAAAACTCCAGAAGTAGGTGGGGACCATTCACGGTGGGGATCCTGACACTTTTGTGAGTTTCGTCTCTAAGAGTTTTACTGGGTTCTCACTGTGAAGATCATCTGGAAAAATTCCTTCATGCTGCTGGCAGGGAAAGAAGGAAAGTAGCCATTTTGAAATATGCCAGAGCATTCTGTTCTTAATGAAGCCTGCCCTCAAAACATACTATTTACCACAGCCTAACCTATTAGGGTTTAATTAGAAGTCAGCTGATCTGGGGGAAGGGAAATACGTAACTCCAGCCCATTGTAGCCATTCTTTCCCACAAAAGAAGGGGGAAAATCTGAGAAGCATTTGTGAAATTCACAGTCCAGGGGTCTAGGCTCACTAAAAGACTGAGACCTAATCATAAGACTATAAAATGCTTCCGTTCCCTCATACCTTGCCGCTACATTACCAAAGACCTATTTACTCGGTTTCTCCTACCCTGTACATCATAACCAGCTATCAAAAAATTGCAAGGTATACTAAAAGGCAAAAACACAATTTGAAGAGACTAAACAAGCATCAGAACCAGAGTCAGACATGGCAGGAATGTTGGAATTATCATAAGAGGAATATTTTTAAAATTTGTGATAAGTACGCTAAGGTTCACATGAGAAAAGTACAATTCATGAATAGATGGATAATGTAAGCAGAGAGACAGAAATTCTAAGAAAGAATTTTAAAAGAAGTGCTACAGATCACTGCGACAGAAATGAAGAATGCCTTTTGTGTGTTTCTTACTAGACTGGAGACAACTGAGGAAAGAATCTCTGAGGTTGCAGACATACCAACAAAAACTTTCAAAACTTTGCAAACAGAAAAGAGACTGATAATAGAATTGAATATCCAAGAACTGTGAGATGACTATAAAATGTGTGTGTTTTTTTAAAACATTTAATGGGAATGCCAGGAGAAGAAGAAAAGAGAAAGAAATAGATGCAATATTTGAAGCAATAATGACAGGAAATTTCTTCAAATCAGTGTCAAACACCAAACTACAGACACAGAAATGTCACAGAACACCAAGCAGGATAAATGTCAAAAAATTAAAAAAAAACAAAAAAACAAAAACCTTCACCTATAATACCATGATCTTCAGGAAAAAGAAAAAAAATTCTTGAAAGAAGCCAGAGAGAAAATAATACCTTACCTATAGATAAGAATTATGCTGAACTTTCCACCAGAAACCAAATGTGCAAGAGAATGAAGTAAAATACTTAGTGTTGAGAGAAAAATATCACAAACCTAGAACTTTATATCCTATGAAATTATCCTTCAAAAGTAGGGAAAAATAAAGACTTTCTCAGACAAAAACTGAGGAAATTTGTGGCCATTAGACCTGCCTTGCAAGAAATGTTAAAAAAGTTATTCAGAGAGAAGAAAAATGATAGAGGTCAGAAACTTGAATTTACATAAAGAAATGAAGAGTATTGTAGAAGGAATAGTGAAGGTGAAATAAAAACTTTTATTTTTCTTATTCTAATTGATCTAACAGATAACAGTTTGATCAAAATAATAATTGCAACAATGTATTTGATAATTATAGCTTAAGTATGAGTGAAATGAACAGCAATGCTAAAAGGTATGGTAGGGAAGAATCAGCAATTTTTCATCATTGTGAGGAACTTGCACAACTTGTGAAGCAATATAGTGTCATTTGAAAGTGAAATTTGATTTGTTGCAAATGCATATTGCAATCTGCAGGGCAACCACTAAAAAAATTTAAAAGGAAGTATGATTGATATGCTAAGAAAGGAGGAAAATCATACAAGTGCTCATATAAAATTATATAAAATGCTCAATTAAAGCCACAAAGTGCAGGAAAAAAGGGTAGAAAATAAAAAGTAGGAAAAAATTTAAAGGACAATAGAAAATAGTTATGAATATGGTAAGTATTAGTCCAACTATATCAATAATTATTTTAAACATCAATTATTTAAATACATCAATTAAAAGAGATTGTCACAGTGGATTAAAAAATTCAAGACACAACTATAAGTTACCTACAGGAAACCCACTATAAATACAATGACACATATAAATTAAAAGTAAAGGGATGGAGAAGAATATACTACGTTAATAGAAATCAAAACAGAGATGGAATAGCTATAATTAACTTCAGTCAGAGGAGCTTCAGAGCAAGGAAAGTTAACAAGAATAGAGGTGCATTATGTAATGATAAAGAGGTAATTTCTCCAGGGAGACATAATACACCTTCATGTATATGCACATAACAATAGAGCATCAAAATACATTAGGTAAAAGCTGATAAAAATGCAAAGAGAAATAGATGAATCCACTATTATATCTGAAGACTTAAAAACTTTTCTATCAGAAATGGACAGGTTCAATAAACAGGAAATCAGTAAGAACATAGCTGAACTCAACAGTTCCATAAATTGGCTGGATATAATTGTCATCTATGGACTACTTTATCCAACAACAGTAGAGTACACAGTCTTATCAAGCTCACATGGAACATACATCAAGATGTACCAGTTCTGGGCCATAAAACACACCTTAACAAATTTAAAAGAATTCACATTATACAGTATACTCTCAAATCATCATGATCTGTGATTGAATTAAACTAAAAATCAATAACAGAGAGATAGGTGGAAAATTCTAAAATGCTTAGAGACTAAGTAGCACACTTCTAAATATCACATGGGTCAAAGAATAAATTTTCAAGAAAAATTTAAAAATATTTTGAACTAAATAAAAGTGAAAATACAACTTTAAAATTTGTAAGATGTAACAAAAACAGTACTTGGAGGGGAAATACATAGCATTTAATGCATATATTAGAACAAAATAAAGATCAAAAATCAATAATCTGAATAATCTGGAATAATCAATATTCCACCTCAATAAACTAGAATAAGGAGAGTAAATTAATTCCAAAGTAAACAGAAAAAAAGAAAAGATAAAAATTAAGGCAAAAGAATCAATGAAATTGAAAATAAGAAATGAATAGAAAAAAAATCAATGAAACCAAAGGGTGGTTCTTAGAAAAAGCCAATAGCCAGGCCTCTAGCCAGGACAAGAAAAAAGGGGAAATGACACAAATTACTAATATCAGAAATGAAAGAGGAACCATTTCTACAGATCTAATAGACATTAAAATGATAATAAAGGAAATGTAGGAACAATTCTATGCCCACAAATTTGATAACCTAGCCAATTTTGTGGAAGAAACAATCTGCCAAAACTCACACAAGAATACATTAAAAACCTAAATAGGTCTACAGCTGTTAAAGAAACAATCAATAACTAATGACCTTTCAAAAAAGAAAGCACTAGGCCCAGATGGGTTCACTGGTGAATCCTACCCAACATCGAAGGAAGAAAATACACTAATTCTCTACAGTATCTACCAGAAGATAGAAACAGAAGCAATATTTCCTAACTCATTCTATGAGGCCAGAAAAACCTAATACCAAAACCAAAGACAGTACAAGAAAAGAAAACTACAGACCAGTATCTTTCATGAAAATCAATATAAAAACTATCGACAGAATATTAACAAATGGAATCCAACAATGAATAAAAAGAATTATGCACTGAAACCAGTGGAACTTAAGTATGCAAGTCTGGCTCCATATTTAAAAGTCAATTAATGTATTTATCACAGGCTAAAGAAGAAAAATCACAAATCATATCAGTAGATGCAGAAAAAGCATTGACAAAAATCCAACACCAATTCATGATAAAAGAAAAAATGCTCAGCAAATTAGAAATAGAGGGAAATTTATTCAACTTGATAAAGAACATCAATAAAAAATATATAGTTAACATAATATTTAATGGTGAAACTAGAAGCTTTCACACTAAGATCAGAAGGAAGGCAAGATGCTCCCTCTAAACACTTAACATCATACTGAAAGTCGTAGTAACACAGTAAGACAAGAAAGGAAAATAAATGGTATATGTATTGGGATGGAAGAAATGAAACTATATTTGTTTGTAGACGACATGATTGTCTATGTAGAAAATCCTAAAGGATCAACAACAATAACAACAAAAATCTCCTGGAACCAATAAAAGATTATAGCAAGGTTGCAGGATACAAAGTTACTATACAAAATTCAGTCACTTTCCTATATGCCAGCAAATGGAAGTTGAAATTAGAAACACATTACCATTTACATTAGCATTCCCCCAAATAAAATACTTATGTATAATCTAAGATATATATTTATGTATATATCTAAAAATATATGTATAAGATTTATATGAGGAAAACTACAAAACTGTGATGAAAGAAATCAAAGACCTACATACATGGAGAGAGATTCTATATTCATGGAGAGGAAGATTCAATATTGTTAAAGCATCAGTTCTTTCCCACTTGATCTACAGATTCAACACAATCCTAAACAAAATCTCAGCAAGTTATTTTGTGGATATCAACAATTATGTTCTAAACTTTATATAGAGATGCTAAAGACCCAGAATAGCCAATGCAATATAGAAGAACAAAGACAGAGGACTGACACTACTGAACTCCAAGACCTACTACAAAGCTAGAGTAATCAAGATAGTGTGATATTGGTGCAAGAATAGACAAATATATCAATGAAACAGAAAAGCCAGAAATAAGTGCACATAAACGTGGTCAACTGATGTTTGACAAAGGAGCAAAGGCAATACAATAAATAAAAGACACTCTTTTCAACAAATAGTGCTGGAACAATTAGACATCCAAATCTAAAAAAAGAATCTAGCCACCCTTATACCACTCAAAAAAATGCTTTCCCTGCATTTAACTCAAAGTGGATCACAGACATAAACGTAAAATGCAAAACCATAAAACACTTACAAGATAGCGTAGGAGAAAACCTAGATGACCCTAGATGTGGTGATGACTTTTTAGGTCCAACACCAAGGCACAGTCCATGAAAGAGATAATTGATAAGCTGGACTTCATTAAAATTAAAAACTTCTGCTTTGCAAAAGATATTCTCAAGAGAATGAGAAGACAAGCCACAGACTGAGAGAAAATATTTACAAGACATATCAAAGTGCTGTTATCCAAAATATACAAAGAGCTCTTAAAACTCAACAATAAGAAAACCAACAACTTGATTTAAAAATAGGCAAAAGACCTGAATAGACATCTTGCCAAAGAAGATATACAGGTGGCAAATAAGCATATGAAAAGATGCTCAAAATCATATGTAATTAGGAAATCACAAATTAAGGCAGCAGTGAGCTACCACCTACTAGAATGACAAAATCTAAAACACTGACAATACCAAATGTTGTGAGAATATGTAGCAACAGAAACTTTCATTCAGTGCTGGTGGGAATGAAAAATAGTACAGCCACTTTGGAAAACAGTTTAGCAGTTTCTTGCAAAATTAAACATACTTACCATGTAATCTGACAGTCGTGATCATTGGTATTTACCCAAAGAAATTAAAAACATGTTCACATAAAAACCTGCTCATAGATGTTTATATTAATCTATATTATTCGTGATTGCCAAAACTTGTATCCAACCAAAATGTCATTCAGTAGGTGAATGGTTAAATAAACTATGGTGCATCCAAACAATGATATATTATTCAGAGATTTTTTTTAAAAAAGCTATAAAGCCATGAAGAGACATAGAGAAAACATAAATGCATATTACTAAATGAAAGAAGCCAATCTGGAAAGGCTATGTGCTGTATGATTCAAACAATATGACATTCTAAAAAAGACAGGATCAGCTGTTGTGAGGTGTTGAGGAGAGGGGAAAAACGAGTAGGGGGAGCACAGATGATTTTTAGGGCAGTAAAAGAATTCTGCTTGATAATATAATGGCAGATGCATGTCATTATACACCTGTCAAATCTGTAGAATGTACAACACCAAAGTGAACTCTAACAGACTATGGACTTTAGGTGATAATAATGGGTCAATGTAGGTTCATTATAGTAAAAAACATACTACTCTGGTGAGGGATATTGAAGTGGGGGAAGCTGTGTATATGTGGGGACAAGGAGGGTTACAAACTCTGGACCTTCCAGTTTTGATGTCAACCTAAAACTGCTCTAAAAATAGTCTTTAAAATAACAATATGAATATTAATAAGAGCCAACATTCATGGAGGGGGTGGCTTTATGCCAACCCCTGTGCTCAGAAGTTTGATAATAATCACTGCCAGTATTTGATTAAGTCTTTACTAAGTGCCAGACTATACTCAGTACCTTACACTTATCTCATTTATTCCTCCCCAAAATACTGAAAGGAAGGTCTTACTTCCCTCATTTCACAGAAGAAAAGCATACTTAAAGAGATTAAGTGACTTGTCCAAGATCATGATGGAGCCAGTGCACAATCACAATTAGTTTCCTTCTTTTCTTCCATCTGCTGAAAGTCTAAGGCAGGTCTGCTTCTAGACCGTAGCTCCCAAACCAGCAGTTAAGTAAGATTCTTCAAACCAAGCATGACTTGGGAAGTTCAAAAGGCCTCTAGTATGAATCCAGAACTCTATAAAGCCCTCGGGCAGAGCAAAGATAGTCAAACTACCTTTGTAAAAGATATCACTTCTCTGCCATGAGAAGAAATAAGGCTTCATACAGGAATGGACTTCACTAATAAAAGGCAGACGCCTGAGAACACTTTCTGTTTCAATGCTTGATGCCAGCCACAGTCCCAAAAGATGATGAGAATAGAAACACTTCATTGGCGATCAGGTTGGTCTGGTTGGTGAGATTCCCAGCTGTCATATTAAAACACACCAACATGATAATCACCTGGCCACAGTGGCCACAGTTGACTGGTTCTGCTGCTGGCTCATTCACAACAGTGTCAGACACGGCTTTTCCCTGAAAATTCCCTCCACAAGCCCAGTGGTTCCCCCAAGACCCTTTCAATCAACTACTTAATCAATTACTCCAGTGATGTTTTAAATGCCTGAGAGAAACTTGAATGTAAAAGTATAACATTGCCCTTCTGCTCTCAAAGAAACTTTTAGCAATCAAAGTCTCCCCCCAAAGTTGGTAAGTGGCAGGAGAGGGTGTCAGTTCCCCCTCAGATTCCATGGCTACTGCACAATGGAGGAGAAAGATTATAATCCGACAGAATCCAAAATCTGGATGCTGTTAGGCAGGCAGAGGGGAGGTAGGATGCTAGTTAGCAGGCAGCAAATGCCCACCACTGAGGGTCTCTGGATTCACTGGGCCTCTCCATCAACTAGATCACCAGGGAAAAGAGGAGACATAGATGCCTTGAGAAACCACAGATGTCAATTACAGTCATATATATTACCTCACTTCATTCTCTCCACAACCTTGTAAATTAGATTTAATTTTATCAATCGGCAGGCAACAGGATGTCAGAGGATTTAGGTATATTGCTCGCACTGACAGAGCCAGTAGGTACTAAAGCCTAGATTTGAAGCTAAGGCTATTTGGCTTCACAGTTCTTGCTTATTTTACTGCACTGTTACTTCCCCTGAAAGGCAGTGAATAAATTTTTGTATTGGGTTCTGGGACTCAACAGTTAGTGAATAGGAATAGAGAAACAAATTCTGAGACATGAACATTGGGAACCAGAGAAAAGTGAGACGGCAAGGCAGCTAAATGGTTAAGTGTAATAATACTGACAGAGAATACAAGTCCCCTGAGTAGGGAATCTCCATGCACTAGTCCATTATAATGGAAATTCAGCTGGGACTAGCCATCCAAAATAAAGTTTACATTTCTCTGTATCATTTGTGGCCAAATGTGGTCATGGGACTAATCGCAGGCCAATAAGATAGATACAGAATGCCAAATGGAAGTTTCCAGAAACCTTCCTCAAAGACAGGTGAAATATCTTTTCCCTTTCTAGATCTCTTCCTCCTTGCAGAATGGTTAGGGGACATGCTGACCACAGATGGAGTAGCCATCTTGGACCATGAGGTAATGGATGAACAAAGGCCATACACAAGATGAAGAGATACAAGGAGCCTGGGTTCCAAGGATCCCAGGAAGCAAAGCCACCAAACCACATCTGGACAGCCTAATCTGATCATAACTGATACACTAATTGTAAAAATTTGAATGAATTTTTGAAACATCCTGAATCGCAGTTTTCTCCTCTGTAAAATGGGCATAATACTGAGGACAGTAATTGCTAATTTCATGGGTTGTTGTGTATACTAATTTAGGTAATGGATTAATTGAGCCGATTAAACAGGTATTTATTAAGAAATATCCATATGTGCTATCACTAGCTCTTCCTACAAGTCAATCTTGGATCTCCTAATTGTTTGACAATGAGGGGAGAATTTCCTCAGGTGGAGTGTGCTGCCTCATCCTCCCATGCGCCATCATGCCGGGCTAATTTTTGTATTTTTAGTAGAGATGAAGTTTCACCATGTTGGCCAGGCTGGTCTCGAACTCCTGACCTCAGGTGATCCACCCACTTTGGCCACGCAAAGTGTTGGGATTACAGGTGTGAGCCACCTTGCCCAGTCTGTTCATTGCCTTTTGAGGTAGATCTTTGGGTCTCAGCTCCTGTTCATCAATAGCTACACCACAAGAGGGTCATCTCTTTTATCTTTTTCCTTTCCCTAACCCTCCCCTAATGACCTTCCTATTTTCCTGAGAAAATAGAAGCCACCAGAAAAGCATGTCCACATACTTCTCACCTCTGCATCTATCCCCCTCCCTGCATCTACTCCAGTATGCTCTGCCTCACCTCCTGTTACCATGGATGAGTTGTCTGCCCTGCCATTTAAGGCCAACTCCTACTCCAGACCCCATCTCCTTCAGGTCAAAGAAATGCCCATTCTTTCTCCTACTCATCTATTTGTCCTCTACTTCCTCATTCTCATCAGCACACAAACATGCTATCTGATTTTGAAAAAAAATCTCTTGTTCACACATGGTCCCAGGTATCTCCCCACTTCTTTGCTCCTCTTCAGAATTCCTGAGTGGTCTATACTTACTGCTACCTTCAAATCTTCTCCTCCCATTTTCTCTGCAGATTTTCCAATTAGATTGTTGTTTCCATGACACAGAAACTAGAGACCTCAAATTATTAAATCCAAATGTCTGAGTTATCCTTTCTCATCTTGCTTGATGCATGAGCAACATTTCACACAGATGAACAAGCCGTTCACCTGGAAACACTGGCTTAGAACATTGGTCTCTCCTGATTGTGCCAAGCTTGACTGACTGCTCACTCTCACCTTCCTCCCTTGCTGGCACCTCCTGGTCTCCTTGCCCTCTAACCGTGGAGTACCTCGGGGGCTCCCTTATCAGCGTTCTTCTATTCCATATCTGAATTTACTCTTGTTGAGAACTCATCCACTCTTGTGGCAAAACAAAACAACCTATCTATACACATAACACATACAGACAATGCCCATCTTTGTTTTTTTTTTTTTTTTCCTAAGACAGAGTCTCTCTCTGTCACCAGGCTGGAATGCAGTGGTGCGATCTCAGCTCACTGCAACCTCCCCCTCCAGTGTTCAAGCGATTCTCCTTCCTCAGCCTCTCAAGTAGCCAGGATGGTCTTGATCTCTTGACCTTGTGATTTGCCCACCTCGGCCTCCCAAAGTCCTGGGATAACAGGTGTGAGCCACCGCATCCAGCCCAGACAATGCCCATCTTTCTATCTTCTGCATTTCCTTCTGCCTTCTTTAACTCTCCTTCCAGCATCTGCTCAAAGGTCACCTTCCCAGTGAGGCCTTATCTGACCACCTTATTTAAAGCTACAACCTACTCCTATCCCAGTAGGCTACTCCCTTCTCCCTCCTCTTTATGTTCTTTCATAACATTTTTAATTTTCTAATGTATGGTATAATTTATCTTGTGTTTTCCAATACTGGAATATAAGTTTCATGAGAGGAGGAATTTTTGCCTATTCTGTACTGCTAATTCTCAGTACTTAGAATTGTGCCAGGCATACTGTAAGTGCTCAATTAATACTATGAAAAGAATGAGTGAGTAAATGTCCTTATAAGAGCTATTGTAATATTAAGAGGCAGAAAAATTATCATTAGAAACATTCATTTCACGCAAAATTGGTGGACCTAACTATACATCTGTTTATTCTCACCTCCAAGACAAGTCTCACACCTCACAGTTGTATTGTACTTTTAGCTTTCAAAGCACCTTCACAAATATTCCCCACAGAATTTTGTGAGCCAGTTTTCTGAGCTCCACAGAGGTCAAGGAGATACCAAGTATGATAGGCAAAATCTTTCCCCACCCCAAAGTCCATGTTCTAATCCTCAGGAACTGTGAACATGGTACATCACATGACAAAAGGACTTGCAGATGTAATTAAGGTTACAAACCTTAAGAAAGGGATGATAGCCTAGATTATCCAGGAGGATCCAATCTAATCATAGGCGAACTCAAAAGCAGGGGAACTTTCACTGCCTGGAAGCAGGAGAAATGTGGCAGAAACGTCAAAGAGATTCAAAATGTGAGAAAGATTCTTGACCTGCCATTGCTGATTTGAAGATGAAGGAATATGGTGGCCTTCTGATTCCCCTGGTGTCAGAAATTTAAATGAACCAAAATAGTAGAGGTCATCCTGTATCTTTCCCCCAGGTTGCGAGGACACATTTTAGGGACTTCAGCATGGATTGGGTCTGGGTTTAACTAATGGTCTGAATTTCTGTTAAGCTGCAGGGAACATGAGAAATGGCTGCTTTCATAGAATTAGTAAATGCCACCAAAACTAAAGGTCAAAGCAAGTTGACATTAAATACAGTACTTCCAATGGGGCAATGCGGGGTGCTTTAAAGAGCAGCTCCTACAAACCCCTGCAATGCCTGTTCACTGAGCTTGTTTTGAGTGCTAATGGAATGCAGTTAAACTCTTTGTCAGTCCCCGTCCTTTCCCACCTGCGACCTATATTAGCCACAATAAGTCTGTTTTCACTGACAAAGCCCCCACTCTGACCAACGTGGAGTGCCGTGTGATTGGTTCCACATTTCAAACATTACACTCACTCATGCAGGCTGCAGCATCACTGTGAACTGAACATCTGTTTATTCTCTCATATGGCTGTGGAGGGGCAGAGAAACAAAGAAGTATGGACACAAGGCAGATTCCAGCTGAGCTGAATCTGCACATGAAATCAAGCTTAAACCAAAGGCATGGTAACCTGGGAGCTTCAAGAAGTAGAGAGGCAGGCATGTGATGTAGAGGGAATATGCACAGACTTGGGGAACGAGGCTGCTGTAGATGCAAATCTGAGTCTACCACTTACTAGCTGTGTATTCATTGGTGTGGTTTTAACCTCTTTGAGCCCTAGTTTCCTCTTCTGTAAAATGGGGGACAATATTAAGTTAAAAATCAGATAAATACAGAAATGTGCTCTCCCAACTTTAGTGTCTTCTATTACCCTTACCTTGCTTTATTTTTATTTCATGGCAATTATCACTATCTGATATCTATATATTTATGTGTTTATTAATTAATATATCTCTCCCCTTACCCCATCCATCAGAATGTAGCCCTGAAAGGCAGGGACTTTGCCTTTTCACTGCTACATTTATGGTGCCTACAGCCATCAAAAGGCAATAGAGTTTAGTGGTTAAGAGTTCAGGCTCCAGAGCCAAGTTGTGGGAGATCTCATATCGTGTGCAAACTACCAGTTCAATGAACCTGGAAAAATTATTTCACTTCTAAGTTCCTCAGTTTCCTCATCTGTAAATTGAGGATAACAGTAGAAAGTCCTTCAAAGGTTTATCCTAGGGATTAAGCTGTGAATACATGTGAAGGTCTTAGAAGAATGCCAGGCATACAGCAAATACCCCCCCAAAATGTTAGCTAATAAAAGTAACCATGATACCTGGAATATTTATAATAATAAATCAGCATTATTGAATGAATGAAGAATATTTACAAAGCTTTTTGAACTATGCCCAGCATATAACAAGAGCTCAGTAAATAACTTTCCACAGTGATATTCTGGTATATGATTTGTTGTTGTTGTGTTATTGCCAAAAACTATGTGAGTATATGCTGGTATATCTTCAACAACAGACTCTCAGAGGCAGGAAGTTGATTTTTGATGTGTGCCAATGTCTATGGCATAAATACTCCCATCATAGCCGATTTCAGCTACCAGTCTGACACCACTGAACACAGAGTTGAGAAGAGGTGCACAGTGATATTTCATTATGAAGTATTGCTGCCATACAAATACAATAAACTTATAAACTTGAGAACATACATAATCAAATAATAATTAAATGATGGGTTTTAAGTATTTATTACCTTTGTTTTTAATATAATTTAATTATAAGTTTGTATAATTTTAGTAATGGCTGAGTTTGTTTAATTTTTAATAATAGGCTTCTCAAAATTTAACAGTTGACTTTTGTGAGCCAGTACAAGCTAACTCTACTGGCTATATACAGGTTAGTCTTTCTACCACAAAAAAATACCCTTTCTCTGCCCCCCAGACAAATAAATAAAAGCACAAATACTTGTGCAGAAATATAGGACAGACATCTTGCCCAGTCAAAGCACTGGAATCAGATCCCAAAAAGGAAATGAATTAATCCCCCACCAAATATATTAGCCAACTCTGGTGCAACAAGCATTTCTTAGGCTGTTCTCTTCCAAGGGATAGCCTAGAATCTCTGATTATGCTAGAATTTCACTATTTCAAACACTGCTGGAAATAAATGGGCCATTAGCCTAGACTTGTGTGTATCTGGATTATGTTGTCATTAACAAAGCAAACTTTAGAGATTTGTCTGGAGGAATGAGTAGAGTGTGATAGATTGTGGGGGGTGAAAGGTGTGTTGGTAACCATTGTCGCAGCTGTGAAATGTGTATTTCTCCCACTGGTCAGCTCTCTTACATTCTGCTCCACACTCAGGAAAAGAAAAAAGTATAAGAGATGCAGAGAAAACTCAGTCAAGTCTGGTAATATTCCACTGACTCCATCTCCAAAATAAGTTCCTCAGTTACCTAGGACATTCCTTGGAGCAAAGGCATTATGGTCCTGCACAAATCCTGTCAGTAGGGCAACCAACCATCCTGACTTTCCTGGGACTGTGCCAGTTTTAGCACTGAAAATCCAGAGTCTTAGGAAATCCCCTCCTCCTGGGTAAACCAGGATCACCAAATCCAATGGCCCTCAAGGCCAGGATTCTTACAGCTTTCAGTCTACCAGGAAAGCCATAGGCAATGATTCTAGAAGGTTCCTCTAACTAAGGATATGAAGAAGAAACATGAAAAAACCCAAGAGGCCTAGAATTAGAAGTGAGTGGTCATTGCAAGTTCCTATTCTTTCCAAAGGATGCCCTGAAGTGGCCCATAAAAGTGGACAGAGACCAGCAGTTTAAAAAGGACATTTAGTTTTCCTTGTAGAGGTCTTTCACATCCTTGGTTAAGTATAATCCTAAGTATCTCTTTTTTTTTTTTTGCAGCTATTGTGAAAAGAGTTGAGTTCTTGATTTGATTCTCAGCTTGGTCACTGTTGGTGTATAGCAGAGCTACTGATTTGTGTACATTAACTTTGTATCCTGAAATTTTCCTGCATTCATTTACCAGTTCTAGAAGCTTTTTAGATGAAGCTTGAGGGTTTTCGAGGTATACAGTCATATCACCAGCAAATAGCGACAATTTGACTTCCTCTTTACTGATGTGGATGCCTTTTATTTCTTTCTCTTGTCTGATTGCTCTGACTAGGATTTCCAGTACCATGTTTGAATGGAGGTGGTAAAAGTGGGCATTCTTGTCTTATTCCAGTCCTCAGGGGATGCTTTCAGCTTTTTCCAGTTCAGTATATTGTTGGCTGTGGGTTTGTTGTAGATGGCTTTTATTAGCTTCAGGTATATCCCTTCTATGCTGATTTGGCTGAGGGTTTTAATCATAAAGGGATGCTGGAGTTGGGAAAAAAAATTAAAACTGTACTGAAGCACATCTTCTCTGTGCCATTTGTGCCTTTTCTTTTCCTTTGTCAGCCCTGCTTCTTAGAATGCCGATATGAGCTATTCTGAGCAGATGAGAAAGAACTTTATTTAGAGTTAATGTGCTCAGGATGTCTCTGTGGGCTCTTCCCCACCCAGACCACCAAGAGAGTAACAACAAATACTCATCGAACCCAGGAGGAATTAGCAGAGCTTGAGGGAACTCTTTGAGGCCCACCAAAGAGTAGACAAGGCAAGTGTCATTAGAGCCAAATCAAGCATTGACCTCCAGAGCAGCCCGTTTTCTGAAAATACCAGCTCCCTGAACCCCCAACCATCATAGCAGGCCTGGTCTTTGCACTCTACAGTTCACAAGTCCCCATGATTCTCCCTCAAGCATCTTTCCTAGGCTTCTCCAAGATCCATCAAAACTTCCTCCTTTGCCCTAGCTATGTCATCATGATCATTTACTCTGCCAGCACCTCAGAGGCAAATTCCTCCAAAAAACCTTTTGGCATGACAATTTGACATCATGGTTTTCATTTCTAAAAATTCAGTTTTGTTCCTTTTTAAACTCATCTATTCTTTTCATTTTGACCAGTTCTTGTCTCATGGTCCCTTATTCCTTCAACTATCTGTATTCATGGTGTGTTCATGGTATGGAGCACTGTATAGCTGCCTGCCAAAGAATTGATCTGGAATTTTTTTCCGATCAACATAATTGGTTTTCAAGAGGGACTAAAGCTATAACACAGACCAAACAGTAACTGTCAAGCTTAGAGGAAATAGATATTTCTCTTTCATGTACAAATGCAAGGTAAATAGTATAGGTCAATGAGTTTTTCTGACCCATGCAGTTATTAAAGAACCAACATTCCTTCTGTTTTTCTTTTTTCTTTTTTAACATTGATTGAAATGATTATTTTAATAACAATGATACATAAAGGAAGCTAGTTGCCATTTATTTATTTTTGTTCAAACAAATGTTTTATGGTGTCTGGAAATGATGGCTCACACCTATAATCCTAACACTTGGGGAGGCCAAGGCAGGAGTTAGAGGCCAGGAGTTAAATTCCAGCCTGGGCAACACAGATAGACCTCATTTCTGGGAGGGAAAAAAAATAGCTGGATGTGGTGGCACACGCCTGTATATTCCCCGGTACTCAGGAGGCTGAGGTGGGAAGACAGCCTGAGCCAATGAGGTAGAGGCAGTGAGATTGCATCACTTCACTCCAGCCTGGGTGACAGAGCAAGAACCTATCTTTAAAAAAGTGCACAAAAGTTAAAATTAAGAAAACTGTTTAAAAAGTACTGTTTAGTCATCCCTAGGGTGTTATCCTCATGTGCCTGATTGGAACTGGGGCATCACACATCTGGATTGCAGCCAGTGTGAAAGGAAAAGATCATAGAGAAACTCCCACTGTCTTCAGTTGCCAGCCCAGAAGTGTCACTCATCACTTCTGCTCCCATTGGAGAGAACTGAGCCACGTGGTTACACCTAACTACAACAGAGACTGCGAAATGTGGCGTAGGTGGGCAGTCATAAACCCAGCTATAATTCCATCTCTATCTGGAAGGGGAAAACAGGTAAGGCAGGCAGCTTCAGTGTCTCTAGCAGTGGTCAGGAGGCAAGTTCTGCAGTGAATCAGCTGTTCAAATTTGACTCCACTAATTACTAACTGTGTGACCTTAGTTAACCATTATGTGCCTCAGTTTTCTTTTCTGTAAAATGTGGCTAGTAATAGTCTCTAACTCACTGGACTGGTGGGAAGGGCAACACATTAAAGTTCTTCTAATAGTGCTTGGTGCACAGTAAGTTCTTCATATTGTTAAAATTTTATAGATTCTTATTTTATAAACTTTTAGAGATTGTTTAGCTTTCTCCAATTTTCGGGGTATTAGTTTTTAGCTTTCTCCAATTTTCGGGGTATTAGTTTTACTGTTTCCTTTTTTGAATATCTTTCCTTCATGGAATGTATTTGCTAGTATGGTTTGTGATTTTCTTTCTATTAAGCATATCAGCAACACAGATTATCTCCTATGGACCACTCATATGCCCAGGATTGTGGGCTCCTCTGTAGAGGGGTTCCATGGTGGCCTCTGCCACTTCTCTAGTAGCTTTATTGGTTAGAACAGTTTTCACTTCCATTTCTCAAATCAGCATTCTGCAGTATAAAGGTAAGGCAACATTTTGACTAAATATTCAACTGTGATTCTTACTTAGAATTCTCATTTCTCTAAGGTGACATTATTTCCATAGAGGGTCTCAAAGAGATGGCAAGCTCCCCAGATGATCAGATTATTTCTAGTCTTTGCTTCAAGGAAAGGGCAGCCCTTTGAGGTTCCCAGTTCAATGCAGGTGGTGCCCTTTTAACTGTCCACCTTGCGCAGGCCTGAGGTCTCACTTCCTGTTTCCAGATGGGAGAAAAATCTCCACCCTGCCTGAAGGACTTTATCCGTGTCCTCTAGCATCAGTTCCCATTTACCCCAACACTTTCTGTTCCTCTTCTTTCCTGAAACCTGAAGATTTTCTTCTCTGTCTTTCAAGCTCAGCTATACATGTAAATACAAATTTTTAAATGTTAAACTGAGCATTTCTATGTACTAAAAGTGGGAGGGGGCATTTTACATATGCTCTGTCTGACACATTCTTCACTAGTTTGTTTTATGTCTAATGGATAGAGAAGAGAATTCCTTTCAGGGGAGAGTGCTGTATTTGCTAGAAAGGAATATGTCATAAGCTGCATGGGGTGAGATCACGAGATAAGAAAGGTAATTCTGACCACCCACCACTCACTGGTCGGGCTGCATGATGATTCCAATATCTGGGCCATCCCCCACGCTCCAGAAAAAATAAACACCCTTATCTTTCCACAGTCTGGGTCTTGCCTGAGGGACCAACAATCCCCACTATGGAAAAAGGAATTTAATCAGCTTTTTTGTGTTGAAGGCTCTAAAATCAGAGGAAGTGAGATAAGAAAAGAAACAAAGAAAGGAAAGAGATCTTAGTGACCGAGGGTCAGATACCAGACTAAGCACAGAGGTGGACTGTGGCCCAGGAAATACCAGAGGGGCACTGTGCAGCCCACCCCCTACTCTGGGACCTGGGACAGTTTCCAGGACCAGGTCCCGATGAGTGTGCAGACTCCTTTCCCAGCCTAGGCTTTGAGGCTTTGTTTCCAGGCCCAATCACCACTTCCATCTCCCTACCCCACAATTCTTAGGACCCTTGTACGCTGAATACCCTGGCTGGACAGAGATGAGCAGATCCTCTGCTACACTTATTGCCAATAAGAACATTTACAACTATTCATGCAGCACTTTATAATTCATAAAACATCGTGTTTCAATAAGTATTTTACAACTATCCAGTCAGGTGAGTATTTTTAGTTTTATTTTATGAACTAAAATTTTAACATCTCTCCACTACAGAAAAAGTGGAGAGGAAAAACAGATACATACTTTTATAAGTTGTATTCTTTTCCTGTACTCATCCTTACTCTATTTTACATAATTAAAAACATCAAAATTGGCTGGGTGTGGTGGCTCACACCTGTAATCCCAGCACTTTGGGAGGCCAAGGCGAGTCAATCACCTGAGGCCAGGAGTTCGAGACCAGCCTGACCAACATGGTGAAACCCTGTCTCTACTGAAAATACAAAAATTAGCCAGGCATGGTAGTGCATGCCTGTAATCCCAGCTACTCAGGAGGCTGACGCAGGAGAATCGCTTGAACCCAGGAGGTAAAGGTTGCAGTGAGCTGAGATCGTGCCACTGCACTCCAGCCTGGGCGACAGAGTGAGAGAGACTCCGTCTCAAAAAAAAAAAAAAAAAAATCTAAATATAAATCTAAAGCTAAATATTTTGTATTTAGATTACTTACTTCACAAACTTCAGAGGATGTCTTAAAAAATATTCACCTAAATAGAAAAGCTACAATGGGATTATGACTTGTTCACCAAAGCTGTTTCTTTCAGAAACAAAGCCATGAACCCAAAGCTATTAACCCAGAGCCATGAACCAGAGCCATGAGCTTAGAGTCTGCAGCATGGGAGACCGTGCCCCAAAGGCTGACTCTCACTTTTACACTCTGAGTTAAAGAAAGCAAAATGCCGGTATTCTCAGAGTAGCCCTTTTGTCTCTGTTTTAAGTCAAGAGGGTTCCATAATTTTGAGACAGTCTCAAAGCACTTCTTTACACCCTTAAGAATTTTAGAAAGTATAAAATGCTGAGCAATTATGTCATCAATTCACTTTACAATTTGAAAAACTGTGTTGATTTCAATCAAAAGTGTCAATTTTAATACTGAAATGGTAAGTCTGCATTCTACAGATTGAAGTCATACACAAACTGAGTGAGAGAAGCCAAATCTGAGCCCAGTCAGACCTTTTAGTCAGTCGCTCAGAACTGATTCAGTAATAGGGAACAAGTCAAAGGATTACTTCTAGGACCATCTGGATTTGATAGATCCATTCCTCCTGCCTATAAATGTGAAATTTCAAATATTAATAAGTAAAAAATAAGGGCTTGGGGTGTCAGTTTCTAACAACTGGCTGTAAGGTTGCAAACCACACCCAAAGCCATGAATCCAACAAGCTGACACTGTGCTTCTTTCCCATGCTGCACACTCTAAGCTCATGGCTCTGGTTCATGACTATGGATTCTTGATTCAAAGTTCATGGCTCTGAATTTGTGGCTGTGGTTCATGGCTCTGGTATAAGGCTTTGGGTTATATCTCTGGGTTTGTGATTCTGACTTCATGGTTGTGGTTCATGGCTCTGGTTCATAGCTTTGGGTTGATGGCTCTGGTTTCATGCCTATGGTTTGTGACTGGTTTATGGCTGTGGGAGCCCAGGCTGCCACCTGTAGTCCTTGACCAGGCCAAAGTGAACTGAGACACAGCATGATGGGTCAAGAAAATCAAGCACTAGCTCAATTCCCAGCACCTCCAAGGAAATAATCAGTCCATAGTCCAATGTTTATTAAGTCCTGCTTATGCCCCTGCCCTGTTCTAGACTCTGAGAATCAGTTGCCAGGGACTGAAGCAAGGAAAAGAAAGAAAGATGAAAGAAATGAATAGAACACTGTACCTTTAAAAAAAAAAAAAAAAAGGTTACTGTTCAGTTTGGAAGAGAAGGTAGCTATGAAGGAACATTTAACAAGACAAAATGTAGAAGAAAGAGCCAGAAGAATGTACATGGTGGGAGGGGGTTGTCAAGGGAGTTCAAAGGATGGCAAGTGTGGGGAAGAAAGGAGTGTGTCAGACTATTTGGTTATGGGATGAGTCAAAGATTTATTATGATCTTTCTACAAGAGATAAAGCCTCCAGTAGACCAATCCAAAGAGTCCCTCTTAGTACAGAAATTACACAGAAAAGGAGAGTGGCTCAGTAATCATTAGACTAGTGGCAAAAAGAATGTTTGGTTAAAGGTCTAAACTCTTAACTGACAGCTGGGTGGGTGGGTGATTAGTTTCCCAGAACAAGTCTTAATCCCATTATAGTTTCCAGAAAATAGGTTAAGCATTTTACCAGGAATGCTAATTTCTTCCCAGAACCAAGTTCTGAACTTCATATCACATAAAATTCTGTCCCAGTCTATGTTTAGGACAATTGTTCTTTTACAACAACCACATCCATGCCTTTTGTGGCCTTGTCTGTCCATATAAGGCAACAAAGACCACAAAATTCATATTTATATTGTATAGACTTGCTGCCAAAGACCAGGTCTGGACTTTAACATTTGCCCTCTAAGGAGAAGGATGACCTTGATTAGTTTGCTCTGATGTGGGAAACATACAAAAACAGATTTGGGGGTATTTGGGTCTAAAGCTTGTACAATTTGGAGGAGACTCATTACTTAAAAAATACAAAATTATGAATATAAAATTAGGAATAAAGTATTTATCTGAAAGGAGAAAAGAAATCACCTTGGTGATTCAGGTCCTAAGGGGTTACATAGTAATGCTTCCTGACTGCACCCTGGCCTCCTCTCCCCACCTATATTACAACAGCTTCCAGCAGCCCCTGGCTCCCACAGGGACATGGAAGCTTGAGCTTTCTTCTCCTCCCAGTGAGTTGGCTCTGATGTGATGCTCCTGTAGGTCCACTTATAGCCTCCCAGGCCCCTGACTTCTTACTCTGGGCAGTTGATACCCAGTCACCCTGCCCTGGCTTCACTCATCAACTAAAAATGATAATTTCCTAGAGAACCAAGGGAATGATCTGTAGATGAAGTCACCAAGTATTTTTTGATTATTGTTTTATTTTAAGTTCTAGGATACATGTGTGGGACGTGCAGGTTGTTACATAGGTGAGCATGTGCCATGGTGGTTTGCTGCACCTATCATCCTATCACCACCTAGGTACTAAGCCCCACGTGCATTACCTCTGTTCTGATGCTCTCCCTCCCCCTGACCCCCCCCAACAGGCCCCAGTGTGCATTGTTCCCCTCCCTGTGTCCATATGTTCTCATTGGTCACCTCCCACTTATGAGTGAGAACATGCAGTGTTTGGTTTTCTGTTTCTGATTTAGTTTGCTGAGGATAATGGCTTCCAGCTCCATCCATGTCCCTGCAAATGACATGAACTCATCCTTTTTTATGGCTGCATAGTATTCCGTGGTGTATATGTACCACATTTTCTTTATCCAGTGAATTATTGATGGATTTGGGTTGATTCCATGTCTTGCTATTTCAACAAGTATTTTTTGACCATTGTTACATACAAAGCACTGTTCTGGGGTGGAAGTAAACTTTCTATAAATTGAAGTTAACACTTAGGAATATTTTGAGAAGGTAGATTCTCATTCCTTCATTTATGTCACAATATTTATTGACAATCACCTATATGCCAGGCTTGAGCCACCACCAACCACATAAGGTAGACACAGTTGTTACTACCATTTTACAGATGAGGAAACTGGGGCACTAAGAGAAGTTAAGTAGCATGCTGATGGCAGAGACTACAGGTTAAACCTGGGTCAATCTTCAGAGCCAGAGGCCTTACCCACTCTCTATGCTATCAGAGCCTATTGTTTATAATGCACACACACACCACACACACACAGACACACATTCACACACATATAATATATATTTGTACTTTACAATTTACAAAGTATATTCACATAAATTGCAGCATTTATCTTTTCAATAACTGTGTGAAAAATAAGGGAGAAAGTAAAGGAGAAGCCCTGGGCCCTCATTCTGTTAGTCAGCTGTGGGACTTTGGATAAATCACTTCCTGCAGTAAATTGGGGGTCTAGATTAAATTATTTCTAAGGCCTGATAGTGTTGCCCTCCTTTGATCTTCGGTCAGCCAACCCTGACCATATATCACTTCTCACAGGCCCCTGTGGCATGTGGGCAGAATCAGAGAAGGAAATTAGGTGGGAAGAAAAGGAAGGGAGAGATTTAAGGCAGGGATTGAATCTACTCAGAGGCAGGAGCAAATTTGCAGCTGCAAGAAACTCAGAGCTCTCTGGCCAAATGCCCCAAAAGCTGGAGAGTCCACTAGAAGCTGGAGTTTGTTTCTGCTCCATAGTTGCCTACAGATAAACTTTCTGTCGTTATAGACTGTAGTCTAAACGAGCTCTGTCGTTATAGACTGTAGTCTATAAAGTCACCCTACAACACTCCTCCTCTAGCCCCTTCGTTTCCTTTCCAGTGGCTAAAAACAAACTTTTGTCTGTGCTAAATGGAGCCCATAACGAACCCCTCACAAGATCAAATTCCAGGCTTTGTTTTTCAAGTGACTAGGCATGCAGGTGGGGTGTGGTCTCACAAGCAAAGGCCAGGATGCCCTTGACAGCTCTGAGGAGCCAAGATTGCTGAATTACATTTTAAGGAAAGGAAGAAACTAATTCCTAAAATATCTAGTCACTCTCTGGAGAATTTCCCTTTCCTTTCAGTTGACTTTTTTGTTTCTTACTGTTATCTCTTACTTTTTTTCTCTCTCTTTTTTTTTGGTTGAATGCCCCTAAGTGTTTTTATGTTTGGTAATAAGGTAAAATTTATGTAGCACAAAATGCACCATTTCAATTATTTTAAAATGTATAGTTTAGTGACTTTCAGTACACTCACGTTCTCCACAAATACATACACATATATTTTTCCTCTTCAATTCATCTCTATTTATCAATCTTTCAGTTTTCTAACCTGAGCTAATAGCAGACTTTAGGGGATGTACGGGTCAGTAAAATTAAAATCAGATTGTCAAAAGGATCATGGTCCTGCACGATTACAAGTGATGGCAGCTCTGGCCCCAGGTTTGTTGAGCTAAAAGAAGAGTTTTAAAGGTCTAAAATTGAGTCATGTAGCTGAAATGGCAGGTGCATGTTTGTATATAGAGGGCCTTCCTTCTAAGGTCACAAGCAACTATTTCAATTAGAAGATGTCCTGTTGGGTCAAAAAGAAGCAATACCTGTTTAAAATCCTTGAAATTAATTAGAATGAGAAGAGGAATACAAGTAAATTAATTAGTTGTAAATTTCCTTTGCACAAAGTCCCAAGTCAAATCCACCTGCGTCTAATCTAGACACTGCCCATAATTTGAAGTAATTTAGCTATAGTGACTCTGGACAATCACACCACCTCCCTCTCTGACAGTTAGTTGCCACCACATCCCCCATTCAATCAACTTTGAAGTCATATGATCCTGTGATTCTGAGTTCTGCCACTCTCTGGAGCTTACTCAAGATTGGTTTCCAGAAGGCTCCCCTACGATCCACTGGTACATTTCTGCCAGGAACTCTCTTCAAATAATATATTACTCTAGCATTCAAAAAACTTCACTTCCCCCACCCCTAATTACCTATAAAATTAAAAAAAAAAAGACAAAAAAAAAAAACTTAGTCCTTCTCCCTGTGGATTCTCACTTTAAAATCCAAAGTTCTTCTTCCCTGTTGTTCCCCCATGAACTTCTCTTCAGTCAAACTGTCCTGCTCGCTATCACCGAAACATGTCACGCACATCGCCATGCCCACACCCTTCAGCCATCTCCCTTCCTAGAATGCCTTGTCTTACTGTTTTAAACTCTAAATCCTGCCTGGGCTTCCCAAGCCTCACCCTCCCTCTCCCTGGGGCTCTCCTGGGCCATCTGTTTCCATGGCTCTTCTGTCTGAATTCTTCACCACATTCTACCCTGTTGCATCTCTTATGTTTCTATGTCATGTTCTAATTTCATTTGACTTCTGGTGTCCTCTCAGTCTCTCTGACCCAATCATAGTTCTTTGTTGATATAGCTTTGTGTGCAGCCATTTTAGAAATCCCTACCGCTACATTGGACGTAGTGTTTTGAACATGGTAGGAATGCTATTTATTGAGAACAGAGCACAGCCTGTGTCAGATCTTCTTGGATCAAAATTCTTGGTCCACTTTTAACTAGCCATATGTTTTTGAGTTATTTGACTGTTTGAAGCTTCAGTTTCTTCACTTGTAAATGGTAATCATTGTAGTTCCCACCTCAAACAGATATTGCAAGGATTAAGTGAAATAAAGCACATAGAGTGTGCAGGACAGTCTGATACGTAGTACTCCATGCAAGTGAGGCATTATGATCCTAGAACCAGCTATTACTGGAATTAAAGATGGTCCCTTAAGTGAAGATGAGCCAACACAACAGTGAGGGAGGCAGCCCTCTCCAACACACTTAAAATTGGAAAGAAAACAACAACAACAACAACAACAAACTGACCTTGACCCTGCAGGAATGTTGGGGAAGGGACCCTCTGTTTCTCTCTGCACACTCACAGCTATCTTCTGACTCCTGCATATATCAGCAAGCAATTGCTGCACTTAAGGATCCACAGGCACATTCACTACATGTGTCTTCCAAATCCCTCCCAAGCATCAGTGACTCGACTTCTCAGTCCCCACACAACTCATGTCACCACCTCGTCTGCCTGGCACCCCCATCCCCATCTGTGAGTATGGGAGTTTGAGGAAAATAAAAACACCCTCTCATCAGAGAAACTTGGGGATTCTGTATTAGGCTCAGAGCCCAGAGCTGTTCCCAATAGTACCAGCTAATTCCACACTGTTACAGGTCCGGAGGTGCCTGTGCTTCACACTTGACATGTTTCTGTTCCTTTAGATTCCTCTTAGCTTTCTTCCTGTGATTGTAGACAACAGGAGGAATATGTGAGTAGCTTCTGTGCATCCCTGTGGAACTGCCCTGTTTCTTGCCTGTTGCTCCTCCCCCAGAGTAATGTGAGGCCAGCACTATGTTTCACTATGTTATCAGTACTCCATTTTTCATGCCAGGGAGCAGGTGGTGCCATGATGGGCATCAAGTTTGTGAAAAAATTAGTTAAACAAGCATATGCCTGGCATACTTCCTAAGTACTGCAAGAGAGTGATAAAGAAGACTTTATTTCTTCTAGGTCTAGTATTACCCCTCTCCAATCCACGTAGAGGCAGAGTGCTGTTTCTGAAATATAAACCAGGTCTCATCCTTCCCCTGCTCATAGCAACTCCATGATCAGCCAGATCATCTCTTCAGCTCATCTCCAGTTTATCAAAAACAGACAACCAAGTGGGGGAAACATCTGGAATGCCCAGTTTAGAAAGGTTGGTTTGCCACAGTCCCAGCTCCAGAAGAGCATCTTTAATGCAGCAATTCCTTGCTGATATATGCAGAAGGCATATGAAGATAGCTGTGAGTGTGCAGAGAGAAGCAGAGGGTCTCTCTGGGGGCCGTGGCAAAAATGAACTTTCTCCCCAACAATGCTTAATCAGAAGGTGAATGTTCTGACTCCAGTCTTCATGCTTCTCTCTGCCAGGGGCTCTCTTTCCTGTCAGGTCCTCTGAGTATCTTTGTAAAAGTGATCACTCATTCTTCCAGGCATTGCACAGACCTGAAAGCAGTTTGTTTTGCTGGGAGCCTCTGAAAGACACTCAATAATGTCATGTATTTCCCTGGAATGTCCTGCCTTCTCTTCACCATTGCAGTTCCTTCACTTCTCCTGAGATCAGGCTGAAAGTTCGCCTCCTCCAGGAAGCCCTCCCAAACTCACACCCCTCATTTCTAATCATTTATCCATTCTGTCACCTTTCAGCAGTTATGTGGTTATGTGTTCAGTTTTGACTGTGCCATTCTTCACTTGCTGATATGTTGTTGTAACTGCAGATCCTTTGTCCTTTATCCAAAACCTATGGAGTTAAATGTGTTTTAGAATTCAGAACTTTCGATCTTAGAAAGATGGCAGAGTTTCTAGGGCTCCACCCATAATCAAACACATTAATATTTGTTCAGTGAAACTTATGAATATTCATGGTAAGTGGAGTACATAAAAATTGTAATTAGCTTCTTATCAGTTCGGGTCAGGTTTTGCCACAAATAAATCCAGTATTTCAGAAGTGTGGACCTGAGCTATTCAATAACCACCACTACCGAACCTCCCCCAGTGCTAACACTTTGCTGTTGAGTGTGGTATCTCATTTAATCCCACAACAGTCCCACATGAAGGAGGTGTTGTTTTCTACACATTATAGATGAGGAAAATGAGGCTCACAGAGACTACATAATTTGCCCAAGGTCAAATGTCTAGAAAATGCAGGCACCAGCATTCAAACCCAAGCCTGCCATAAGCTCAGTGCTCAGCGGCCATACAGTTTTCATATTGCGTGTGTTTCCTTACAAGCCTCTAATTACAGGGTTGCATGTACAAAATGGAACACATAAATGCTTACCAATGATGACAAACAGAAAGAGCATTTAATTTTTTTCTTCATAATACATGGGTTGTACTTGTCTTCTTCTAAAATGACTGTACAGTACTTAAAATGTTAGTTAGTTCTATAGCATCTCAAGCCCCTGGAAGCTCAGAGGTGACTAGGGCAGACAAAGTCACTGACAAGTACATCATGACAGGTCCCAGCCAGGCAGTACGTGGGTCCACTGACCGTCACACGTATTCCCAGCTCACACAGAATCAGTTGTCAACATTTAAAGCTTGGAAGATTTCAATAAAAGTCCAAACATTTTCTCTAAATGTTAAAATTTCTTTTTAAATTGTTTATAGCTCTTTCTCTTGACACAGTGGATGCTCTTGCACGGTGTCTTCATTCCTTCATGACAGTAATCAGATGATTCTGACTAGCAGCTTTAGATGGGGAAAGCACTCTTCAATTAGCCACAGTTTCTCCACTCTGCACACCTGGATTCTTAGGAAATTTCAGTTTGGGATCACTATACCTGATAGAGTGGACCAAAAGCAGTATGCCTGCCCTATCATGCCCACCCCTTCCTCACCCCTCAGCAGGCTGGCAGTCTTTTTACCCATTTGAGCAAGGTGGATGTGTTGTGTATTTCTTCTATTACAAATCAAGAACTTTCAGTAAGGATGACACTGTATGATCACAGTTTGAGCACTACCACAGCCACCACCATGCAGCAAGGGCAGATTGAGAGAGAGAGAGAAATAGAAAAAATAGAAAGAGAATAGGACATTTCTAACCCACATAGAAATCAGATATACAATTCCTTGTGCCAGAGACAGAAGAGAAATCTGAGGTGGTAAAGCAGACTAAAGCACAGCTATTGTGCCCAGGAGTCGGAAGGATGCAGAAGTGGCCCCTGTGTCAACCTCTAAGAGGCAAAGTTTCTACGTGAAGCAGAGCAACCAGAACCTAGGTCACTTCTTAAGCCCAGACTCCACCACCCTTGAAAGGAAGCAAGAAAAGCTACAACAGACAGCTGCTTCAGGGTCATGGACTATGGAAAGCTCTGTGACTAGAGGGTCTAGATGAAGCAGACAGTGTCACATCAGGGACAGGGCGCCAGCCAACTGCTGGCTTCATGACTATATATACAATGTTCTCAATACTGCCTGAGCCACCAACGTAAGATCTGGTTCTGGACTTGGACTAGCGGGGGAGAGGATGGAATGAGAATTGATGACTGATAGAGAAGGCCAGGTGGAGGCAACTGCGAAACAGCTTGCCAGAAAGGGGTGTTAGGTTGTAGGGAGGGGAAAGAGAGTTAGTGAGAGAAAAAAGAAATTCCCACTTAAGCTAAGACTGCAAACAAAAATTCCCAAAACACATGAGGAAAATACATAAGCAAAACAGCTAGCAAGGTTGATAATGAGATTTATTCACTTCAGAAGATGAATTCTTGTTCAGAAAAGAAATAAAAATGCCACAAAACTAGACTCAGAAAAATTTATAGCTAAGTAGACATTTTGAATATGTTTGAATCACCACCAAAAGAACAGAAATATAATCCCTATTTTCCCAACTAGCAGAAATAAGAGGGTAAGGAGAAGATCAGTCCAACAAAAAGTAGGAAAATGAAAAATAAGAAAGAGGGGGAAATCAAGGAAGCGTATACTGGACAATGAAGAAATACTTCCTAGGTTTTCCTAGTTTCCAGTATGATCAACTAAAACCCAAGTTTACCAGGCTAGTGACCTTTCTCAAAGTCAGCAAAAACACCTTCAGGTAGGACCTAGTAGAGTTTACACTGGAATTTTATGTGAAGAGAGGCAAGTTTTCCTTTTAACCCACATTGGGAACCCAGATATTTGCCCATTATCATGTGAAGTCCACTATACAGGAAGCACCTGCCTTAGGACTGTTAGTACCAAGCACAGAATCCCTCAAAGGGGTTTGTTTGTTTGTTTGCTTAATGAACTCTCAGGGAAACTCTAAGGAATAAATATAAGGGCAGCAGTAAAATATGGACAACTAATTGTACCAGAGCTTGTCAAGGTCACTGTGGGCAAAGGACCTTTACCAGATCTGCTCAATGATTGCCCCTCCTCTTACAACCAGCCCCACTTCCTGTCAGATACATTTATAATTCTGTGATTGGATTCAAGCAAATACACCCTCCCATCAATACCAAAATCTGAATCGGCGCAATGGTTTTGTTAGTCTTCTGAAAATTTCCAAATTTTCCAGATTGCTTCAGTTTCCTGGACCTGGGAGAAAAAGCTCACTGGGCTGTGTGCCCTAGTGTCCTGAGAGATGAGATGCTTGCCAAGTCTTCTTTCTGGGAGCCAGAAATGTAAAGCAGATAAGGTAAATTGCATTGTTGTTCTGGTTTGGACTTGAGAGGCAAACATCCAATTTGAGATCAAATAAATGGATTCTGGGCCTGAATAAGCTGATTAAATAGGATTCACTCTAGAGCAGTCTGAAAATTAGAAAGAAGCACTGCAAAATTCTGCCTGTCCTTTCTGGGCTAAAAGAGAGAAGCTCCCCCAAGGAGGGGACCCATTTATGCCAGATGCCATGTTTTACAATGAGAAAAGTACAACTACAGACTTGGGGAAATAGAAAAGGATCTTACATAATTTTGACTTGAATGAAGATAAGCAGAATTTAAATTTACAGCACCAATGTTTCCAAAATAGTGACAGCTAACATTTATCGAGTTCTTACTGTGTGCCTGACACTGTTTAAAGTATGTAATAATTACACGATATTTCTTAACTCACTGCTTGAAAAAATACACGAAGCCAAATACCCCAAATCCTGTGAGGTAAATGTTGTCATCTCTCTTTACAGATGAGAAAACTGCTGAAGAACAGCTAGTATATGTTGGTGCTGAGATGCACAACTAGGCTGTTTGTCTGACTTCAGTGCCCATTTTACTTAACTATTAGCCTATCTAGAAAATAGTCTTACCTTCAATGTACTTAATAATACTTAATAATATACAGTATTAGTCAAAAAAATTACAGGATCTTTATGTCTCATCTATAATGTAGCCCACACCTTGTTTTACTTCCTAGTAGCTTTCCCTAGTCTCTGATTTATAGAATTTCAAGTTGTTTGAGAATTAACATCTCAAAGAGGGGACACTCCTTCGTCCTAGGAGGTGAACCATGATTAATCTGAGCCACTAAGGCAATCTTGCTTCTGTTTGCTGGGAACTGGAAGGCATGTAACACAGCTCTGGCCATTGAGAACTAGAAAAACTCCGCTGGTAGAATCTGGGGGAAATTTTGCTCCATGGTAAACAGATCGTGAGAAAGTCTGCCATATTTTTTCTTTTGAATGTGGAGTATGTAAAGCATGATGCTTGGAGTTGAAACAGCCATTTTAGGTTTGCCTATGGACAAAAAGCCAATATGCTGAGCATGGTAAAGCAGAAAGGTTTTTAAAAGCCTGGCTCTCTAATGACAGATTGAGCCAATAAACCAAACCTGGAATACTCTGTCTCCAGACTTTTTGCTACATGGTATAATTATATATCTCTGATGCTTAAGCCATTATTAAGCATATGTCCCTGCATCCAAATGCATTCCAACTTACATATACCTCTTTGTATATATATAGGCATATCTTATTTTTATACATTTTTTACCTTTCTTTATTCCAGTTGACTTTTAGCTGTGTAGCCAAACAAAACTAGTCAGTCAAGAAAGGAAAGAAAATATATTTTGAAAGTAGTTTATCAATACTCTTCTGGAAAAAAAAAAAAGGTTAAAGGTTTCTGTACTATCATTTACCAAGCCCCATCCTAAATCCACCTTAAACGCAGTCACCTGCAAACTATGACTCAGCAGTAAACAAAATAAAATATACTCCCAAGTACTCATTAGTAAAATAAGCAGTTGAACCAGATGATTTTTAGGTAAAGTGTAGCACTGACATTTTATATTTTAAGAAATGTTTCTCTTTAAAAATTTCTAGCAATGCCCTGTAAATAATGGCTACATCTTTAAATACTTCATAAAATAGTGATAATTTACCAAGAGTTTTAAATCCTTTCCCTCTGCCTACCTCAGTTCCTCATCAGAAAAATATGAAAAAAAAATGAAATTGATGCTCTTTAAGGTTCTTTTCATCTGGAGCACTCTTGAATCTGGCTAGAATCTAAAGTACATGGTTCTCATTCTCATTGACTTCTACTCAAAGCTTATGCAGTCAGGGACCTGGCAATATGTAAATCATGCATAGCATTTTCTAGAAGACATGCTTATGTTAAAATTAAATATTTCCTTTCCTTTCTTTAATTAAAAGTTAATATACTTACTTGGACTGTGAGCTCCTTATTCACCTTCTGTATCCTCAATGCCTAATACAACATATAGTATATAGTAGGTACTTCATAATTACTAACTGTCTAATAATGGCTAACATTTTTTGAGCATCTGCTATTTAATAGACATTTTAAAATAGGGTTTCTAAAATCCTCACAACAATCCTGCAAGGGTAGTATTTTTATTTACATTTATAATCTAAGTAAAACTGGGCTGCCTAGAGGTCAGTCTCAGCATAGTGTCACATCCAAAATAAATGCAAACCCAAATCAAACAACATTAAGACATTGTGTAGGTCTTTAGTGAAATCAATTACATTGTAAAACATACAGCAGAAACTCCCTGTACCTGTCTTCCAAAAATCTCACAGCATTATGAAGATTCCCAATCTCTATCTTCTCCAAACTCCCAAACAAAACTCTTGCCTTCTCCCAATTCTAGTTCACTCCATTCAGTTCTCTTCTGTCCTTTGGGGGAGTGGCCTCAAACCCTATGTGACCTACATTAGTTGAAAAGTTTAACCTCTTCAAGGTCTCCAGCTTTCCCCCAGTGTCCATTGATTTGCCCAAGTATATGCTGCAAGGATTGTACCAGCATTTGGATTCAGTCTTCTGATCCAGAGCCAGTGTCATTCTACAACACCGTGCAATCGCTATGCTCTGCACTGCTTATACAAAGTTGCTCTGTCATGGATAGATATCCATTAACCACCGGCTGCCTCCGAACTACCTGAGGGACTCCTTAAAAATACATCTGCTCCCCACACCAGTCCCTGTGAGTCAGAGTATCCTAGGGTGAGACCCATGATTCCACATTTTTAACAAGCTTTCCAGGTGATGCTGAGGCATCGTCAGATTTTGAAGCACTGCTTTATACTGCAAAGGCTTTAGAATTGAGCTACAGAGTAGTCATGCCCATAGGAACAGGAACATTCTACCCATTTTATTGTTTAATCTTCCCCTACAACATGATGTTCCAGACACACAGGCAGTCCTCAACATCTGAACACCATGGGTTTAAAAATGTTCGTGGTGATGTGCAACTCAGAATGTATTTCCCAGAGAAACAGTGACTGGAGATCCTAGCAGGGCTGGGAGAGTGCTCCAGAGCTTTGGATCCCTTCTCAAAGTGATTCTGTGAGAAGATATACATAGAAGACTCCACTGGAGGTACCAAGAAAACTTACCCCTGACCCCGATTCCCCTCCTATCTCAGGAACTGATGGCAGGAGGGGAAGTTCAGATGGTGACAGAGAGCAGAGAGCTCTAATATTAAGGAGAAGTCAGAAAAGTTGTCCTCTACAAAACCTATAGGAAGTAGACCCCCAGGAAAGAGGGATACAAACAGCAAGATTTTTAGGGCCCCTGCAGTGGCCTCTTTCACAGAGTCAGGGCTCTGACAGAGGGAGAAGGCATTCACTGGGCAGAGAGGCATTTTGAGGGAGGGAAGCAGGAGAGCTCAAGGTCTTAGATCCCTGAGGCAGCCATAGCCAAGGATCTGGTCCAGGATCAAAAAGATGGGACAGACAGGCCTATCCCAAGGGCAAGCCTTTTCTCAAGCAAGTTCTTACTACACAAGTTCCCTCTCCTGGGTCTTCTTCAAAGCTCTGCTCTCTTTGGAAAGGATTTCAGCATTGAGAGGTGCCATCAGAGGCCCAAGGGTTTTGTCACTGAAGAAAAAAAATTTGGCCTCATTATAAAGTGATCTCACCACACAGTTTCTGAAGACAGTCTGGGAGTGAGGACTAGTGTTTTTTGAAACTCAATTGCATTGCATGATTAGCTGCAGTTCCTGTCAACAAATATTTATCAAATACTTACTGATGCACTAGGCCTGGGGAACATGTGGCAAGAGTGAATCAATCTTTGGCAGGGCATTAAGTACTAGAAATCAGAACACATGATCTGACAAGCGTAAATGTCCTTATGAGTCTGCTGGAACAGAAAAATTGAATACATAACTACCTCAGATAATCCCAGACATTTGCTTGCTCAAAATAAGGCTGGGAAGGTCAGTGGGATTATTGATCACAACAGTCAATTGGGTCTGCGATGTGTGGTTAAATCCAGTGTCGCTAAAACATGAGTTCTGATCCAAATTCAAACATGGGTTCTGTACAGCCATATCTATACAAAGGAATGAGATTTCACCCCTTTTCTACGGGACGTCCAGAGCAGATCGACAAATCAACACAGTCACCTCTCTGGTTAGCTACAGGGACATGCACATGGGTAACTTTTTTGTTGTTACTTTGTGCTCCTCTGCTTCTCGTCCTTCCAGGTATACTCCCCCACATCCTTTTTGTAGTGTCCTTGCCTTCAGTCTTGTTTTGAATAGACTGACATTGTTTTTCCTCTCCAAGAGTGCTTTACAGAGTTATTTAGGCAGTGGAATCCTTTTAGCAATACAAAGCTTCCATGCAACTTCAATATTTTAAACATGTAAACCCATATCTCTGGGACTTTGTCCTGTTTAAACCCTGTCCAACCTCAGAAGCAATCCTGACATCTAGGAACATAGCTGCCCTAAAATACCAGTCTGCACCAATTCTTGCCTGTAAGGCAGAGACTGCAAATTACCATCCCAGTATCATTTTCTTCTTCTTCCTTAGTAACAGAATTCAGATTTGGGGTGGGAATGAAACCAAATAAAAGACCACATTTCCCAGCCTGTCTTCCTACTAGGTAAACCAGTCCTGTGACTAAAGTCTGGTCTATAAAATGTAAGTGGAACATATGGGACTCCCAGAAAGACTTCTTAAAACTGAGAGTTGTGTCCTTTCTGTCTTTCTATTTTCTTCCTTCCTGCTGCCTGGAATATGGATATTATAACTAGAACTTCAGCAGCTACCTTGGACCATTAGATTACTTTAAAGGTGGTGTCTATGATCTACAGAACGTGGAGCAGAAAAGACAGACAGAATCTAGGTCTGGATGACTTAATGGTACTGCTATTCCAGTTATGCCCTGCCTGCCTCTGGACTTCTTTCAGGTAAGAGAATAAGCCCTGCATGTTTGATGCAATGTTGTTTGGTTTTTCCAAAATATGCAACCATATCGAGCCCTAAATGATACAGAATCTGTCCGTAGTTAACTTTTCCAGTAAAAACTTCCACTACCGGTCTCTTCATATATACTATATTTGGAAAAGAAAAATGATTAAGAACTAGGATAAGAACATACAGCCATTACGGTATATACTATATGGATTAGATTTGTTTATAAAATTAATAATAGCTAGTATTTACCAAGTGCTTGCTGTATATCAGGCTATCTGTAAGCACTTGTGCATACATTATTTCATTTAATGCTCAAATTAACCACGTAAAGCAAGTAATATAATGGACAGTTTTCCAGTGGGGGAAAAAATGAGGCTGAGAGGAGTTAATAACTTGCCTAAAGTCACACAGCTAGTTAGTTGCACAGCAGAGATTTGAAATTACATCTCTCTTCCATAACAAGCTCCAAATATAAGGGACTTAGAGTCTATGCAAAATAAGTGAGTAGATAAAAGGAACTTTAGAATTACTTTATAATAAAGACAATTAAAGCGGTGTACTTTATCCTAAGATTTGAATTATGTTCACTTTTATGATCTAAACTTTATGTTGAAAAGCTCTGAAATCAGACTGAGTTGGGTACAAATCCTTGCTCTAAGTCTTCCCAGAAATGTGATCTTGGGCAAAATTTGTCAGCTTCTCTGAGCCTCAGACTGCCATGCATAGTAAGGTATGAACTGATGAGATAATGCATAAGAAGTTTACGACACAATGCCTGCAATGATGAATAAGCTATTATCAATTTTGTGACACAGACAAGGTGAAATGAGAAAAATGAGGTAAGAATCAATCAACTTGTTTTATGAAAGAATTTGAAAATAACTCCTTGGAGAACTGGCGTAAAGGAGTAAAACATTTATGGTGTTTGAGTGTACATTGACAGTGAGAAGCTGAGCAAGATTCTTCTCTTTAGTCTCAATTTTATCATCTGTAAAGTGGGAATAACAATACTTTTTACACAAGGTCATTGAAAGAAGAAATGATAACTCCCAAGTGCTATACCACATTAATTATCATGATATAGTTAACCTCCACTAGACCTTGCCACTTCTTAGTTTTTCCACATGAAGTGACAAAATGTCTATCCCACGTTCTTGTTTTTCTCATTTCAACCTGTTACCAGGATTTCTTTCATACTATGAAAGTCAATCACAACAGTTATGATTCAGAAATGCTAACCCTAATGAATGTAAAAGAATAAGAATTGAATGATAGAGAAAAAACAGTGGCAATCACACAAGAATGGTAGTTTTTATAGGAAAAGTGATAATTTCCCAACTATAAAGCCTGTTAAGAGACTGCTTCAAAATTTAAAACTTTTATGCATCAAAAGCCACAATGAACAGAATGAAAAAGCAACATACAAAATGGGAGAAAATATTTGCAAATTATCTATCTGATTGAGGAGTTGATATCCAGAATATATAAAGAACTCTTACAACCCAACAATGACCAAAAAACCAAATACCCTGATTTAAAAGTAGACAAAGGACTTCAACAGACGCGTCTCCAAAAAAGATACACAAATAGCCAACTAGTATATGAAAAGATGTTCAACATCACTAATTATTAGTGAAATGTAAATCAAAACCACCATGAGATATCACCACAAAGCCATTAGAATGGTGACTGTTAAAAAAGAAATAAAAATACAGAAAATAACAAGTGTTGGTGAGGATGTGGAGAAATTTGAACCTTTTTGCTTTGTTGATAGGAATGTAAAATGGTGCAGCCCATCAAAAAGGTAACCCACCACAATCACCACATGGGCTTTACTCCTGGGATGCAAGGATGGGTCAACATATGCAAATCAATAAATGTGATTCATCACATAAACAAAACTTAAGACAAAAACCACATAATTATCTCAATAAATGCAGAGAAGCCTTTTGATAAAATTCAACACCACTTCATTAAAAATGCTAAAAAAAATAGGTATTGAATGAACATACCTCAAAATAATAAAAGGTATCTCTGACAAGCCCACAGCCAACATCATAAAGAATGGGCAAAAGCTAGAAGCACTTCCCTTGAAAACTGACACAAGACAAGGATACCTTCTCTTACCACTCCTATTCAACATAGTATTGGAAGTCCTGGCCAGAGCAATCAGGCAAGAGAAAGAAAGAAAGGGCATCTAAAAAGGAAGAGAGGAAGTCAAACTAGCTGTTTGCAGATGACATGATTTTATATCTAGAAAACCCCATATTCTCAAAAGCTCCTTCAGCTGATGAATAACTCTGGCAAAGTTCCAGGATACAAAATCCACATACAGAAATTACCAGCATTCCTATACACCATAGCCAAGCTGAGAGCCAAATCAGGAACACTATCTCATTCACAATTGCCACAAAAATAATAAAATACCTAGGACTACAGCTAACCAGGAAGGTGACAGATCTCTACAATGAGAATTACAGAACACTGCTCAAAGAAATCAGAGGTGACACAAACAAATAGAAAAACATTCCATGCTCACAGATAGGAAGAATCAATATCATTAAAATTGCCATACTGCCCAAAGCAATTTAAAGATTCAATGCTATTCCTATCAAACTATAAGTGTCATTATTCACAGAGCTAGAAATAACTTTTAAAATTCACATGGAACCAAAAAAGAGCTCAAACAGTCAAGGCAAAAAGATCAAAGCTGGAGGCATCATGCTATCCGACTTCAAACTATACTACAGGTCTATAGTAACCCAAACAGCATGAGACTGATACATAAACAGACATATATACATAGACCAATGGAACAGAATAGAGAACCCAGAAGTGAGGTTGCACACCTACAACCACTGACCTTTGACAAAGCTGACAAAAATAAGCAATGGGGGAAAGGACTCCCTGCTCAATAAATGGTGCTGGTATCTGGCTAGCCATCTGCAGAAGATTGAAACTGGACCCCTTCGTTACACCATATACAAAAATCAACTCAAGTTAAAAAACTTAAATGTAAAATTCAAAACTATAAAAACCCTGGAAGAAAACCTAGGCAATACCATGCTAGATATAGGAATGAGCAAAGATTTCATGACAAAGACACCAAAAGCAAAACTTGACAAGTGTGATCTAATTAAACCTAAGAGCTTCTGTACAGCAAAAGAAACTATCAACAAAGTAAAGAGTTAACCTACAGAATGGGAGAAAAGTTTTGCAACCTATGCGTCTAACAAAGGTCTAATATCCCACATCCATAGGAACTTAAACAAATTTAAAAGAAAAAAACAAATACCCCTATTAAAAAGTGGGCAAAGGACATGAACAGACATTAAAAAGAAGACATACACGTGGCCAACAAACATATGAAAATAAGCTCAATATCACTGATCATTAAATAAATGCAAATCAAAACCACAATAAGATATCATCTCACACCAATCGGAATGACTATTATTAAAAAGTCAAAAAACAACAGATGCTGGTGAGGTTGCAGAGAAAGGGAATGCTTTTACACTGTTGGTGGGCGTGTAAATTACTTCAACCATTCTAGAAGACAGTGTGGTGGTTCCTGAAAGACCTTGGGGCAGAAATATCATTTGACCCAGCAATCCCATTACTGGGTATATACTCATAGGAATATAAATCATTCTATCATAAAGACACATATGCACACATATGTTCACTGCAGCTCTATTTACAATAGCAAAGACATGGAATCCGCCTAAATGCCCATCAGTAACAGATTAAATAAAGAAAATGTGATACATATACACCATGGAATACTATGCAACCATAAAAAAAGAACAAGATCATGTCCTTTGTGGGAACATGGATGGAGCCAGAGGTCATTATCCATAGCAAACTAATGCAGAAACAGAAAACCAAATACCATCTGTTCTCAAATAAGTGGGAGATCAATGATGAGAACACGTGGACCCAAAGAGGGAACAACAGACATTGGGGCCTACTTGAGGGTCGAGGGTGGGAGGAGGGGAGAGGATCAGAAAAAATAACTGTTGGTACTAGGCTTAATACCTTGGTGATGCAATAATTGGTATTAAAAAAAAAAAAAAAAAACCCTGTAACATAAGTTTGCCTATAAAACAAACCTACACATATACCCCCTGAACCTAAAATAAAAGTTTTTTAAAAAAATAAAATGTTACACTCACTATGGAGAAGTGTGATAATTCCTCAAAAAAATAAAAACTGTAATAGTTCCTCAAAAATATTAAAAATACAATTAGTCTATGATCAGCAACATCACTTCTGTGTAAATACCCAAAAGAGTTGAAAGCAGGGACTCAAACAAATAGTTGTGCACCCATGTTCATAGCAGCACTATTCACAAAAGCCAAAAGGAGGAAGCAAACCCAATACTCATTGACAAATGACAGGATAAACAAAATGTGGTATTTACTTGCACTGGAATATGATCCATCCTTAAAAAAGAAAGAAAATTCTACACATGCTACAACCTGGATGAACCTTGAGAGCATTATGCTAAGTGAAATAAAAACAAACATTGTCACAAAAAAACAAACATTGTACAATTGCTTATATGAAGGACCTACTGTAGTCAAATTCATAGAGACAGAAAGTAGAATGGTGGGTGCCAAGGGCTGGGGGAAGGAAAGAATGAAGAATTTTTGTTCAGTGTACACAGAGTTTCAGTTTCACAAGATGGAAAAGTTCTGGGGATTGGTTGCACAAAGAATATATTTAACACTACTGAACTGTACAATTAAAAATGGTTAAAATAGTATGTTTATATTAGTGTATTTCATTGCAATAATTTGTTTTAGAAACTGCTGTTAGAAGTACAGTGATAGGAGGAGAGTGAAATGGACACCCTGGAAGAAGAACAGGTGACAGGAGTGCAGCGGTATTATGTTGGTGTCGGTGATGCATTTGACAACGACCTCCGTAAAAGTTGTGCTCCATATTAAATTGGCCTGTTTTTGAATGCTCTTGTTTAAGTGGAATGCTGGCAGGGTGAAAACACTGCGTAATCAGGAGTAAATAGGAACTACATCTGGTTGGAAGCAAAAGGTCCACAGGGGCATATCGGAGGCTGATGTCAGAACTGGCCTTGTTTAACAAACTTGCTAATGACCTAGAAAAAGGCAGAAACAGCCACTGCTAATGAAATTTGCAAAGATATGTTGGCAATGCCCTGGACTTGGCCTTAATGGCATAGTCATTGCTGGGAGGCAGAGAGATTTTCCACTAGGTAGTCAATTGGATTAAACCGACCACTTCCTGGGACATATATAAACACTTGCTCCATTCTAACTCCAGAGAAGAAAGCAAATTCTGAAATGTGATGCAGTTCATCAAACTATGTATGATAGAGGCCAGTGGAAGAATAGTGCTTTCTCATAGCACAATTCTGCTTGTGTCATTATTGCTAAGTAGAAGACAATGGAATTGACACTTAAAAAAGATATAAGAAAGGAGAAGGTGAGAGATGCAAGGGATATATACTGTTTCTTTCATGGAGGGAGGTGTGGGCACATGCCCACAAAACCTAAATGTGCAAAGGCTCTGACATTTGCACAGATTTTGTCATCTCCTCTATGCTGCTTAAAACCTGTCAGTGGTTACCCAGGGCCCTTAAGAGAAATCTCAGATGCCTGACCGTACCCTGCATGATCTAGCCCCTGCCTACTCATCCAGTTTGTCTGTACCACTGCCCTTCTCATGCATGCAAGAGGCATCTGCTATTTTGCCTGCCCAGTAGCAGTTTCCTTCTTCTGCCAACAGCACCATAATTTTCTTTGGCAAATTCACCCCTTCCCCACTGAGTCACCATTCCACCCCGTGCCACTGTGCTTCATTCAGGGATGGACAGAGGACTTAAGCTGTGACCATCTGACTCCATCACAGGACTTTTTAAAGCAACTATTGCTAAGTAGCAGTTCTCCTTTGGTTGAGGTTGGCTGCTGTAAGACTGACCTCAGCCTACAGGGTTTCTCAAGAAAGGTGCTGTTGGCATTTTGAGCAAGACAGTTATTTGCTATGTAGAACCATCTTACATGTTGTAAGTGTTTAGCATTTCTGCCTCTGTGCACTAAATTCTTAGTATTTTCTTTCTTTCTTTTTTTTTTTTTTTGGTAGACTGGATCCACTCTATTACTCAGGCTAGAGTGCAGGAGCATGAACATGGCTCATTGCAAGCTCAATCTCCAGGGCTCAAGAGAGCCTCTTGCCTCAGCCTCCCAAGTAGCTGGGACTACAGATACCTACTACCATTCCTGGCTAATTTTTTAAAAATTATTTGTAAAAACAGAGTTTAATGTTGCCCAGACTGGTCTCGAACTCCTGGACTCAAGCAATCCTCCCACCTTGGCCTCCAAAGTGCTGGGACTACAGGCATAAGACACTGCTCCTAGCCCTCTAGTACTTTCTGAATCACTGTGACAAAGACAAAAAAAAAAAAAACAATGCCTTTTCACACTCACACTGAAATACCAGCCCATGGCTGAGAACTACAAGATACCATAGAACTCTGGCCATGAGATGAAAATCTGAGAATGAGGCACTTTGCCTGGGAACTACCTTCCTATCTTCAAGATCTTCAGCTTGCATGTCACTTCCTCAAAGAGGCCTTTTCTTATATTCCCAATCCAAATTATATCCCTGCCATGATTACTTATTATGTATAGTATTGTGCCAATTCGCAAATACATATTTAGTTGTGTGGTTGTTTGTTTCATTTCTGTTTTCTCCCACTAGACTGTAAGTTCTATGAATAAAAGGGCTATCTGTTTTGGTTTCCAGTGACTGGCATTCAATAAACATTTGGATAGAAAGACATCAGTGCAGGAACACAAGATACATAAAAATGGAAGGAAATATGTCTCTCCCATATTCTATGGCTAGAGCTCTGATCTCTCCCTAGGAAAGAGTGTGGGGTGGGAGGGGTGGGCCACTACCTTGGTTGTTGGGACAACTCAGCAATTCCAGCCTGTGGGCTTTGGAGAGTCCAAACCAACAAGGGCAGAAGTGGTTCCCCCAGCAAGGCATGGCTGTTTTGTCAAGATGTGGCCAGGCTGATTCTTTAAATGACACCTGGATCTTGCATTCTAATTTGATTGTGCTATGGTCTGAGACACTGTTTGTTATGATTTCACTTCTTTTGCACTTACCAAGAAGTGCTTTACTTCCAATTATGGAATCAGATTTAGAGTAAGTACCATGTGGTGATAAGAAGAATGTATATTTTTTTGATTTTGGAAGGAGAATTCTATAGATATCTATCAGATCTACTCGATCCAGAGCTGAATTCAGGTCCTAGATATCTTTGTTAATTTTCTGTATCAATGATCTGTCTAATATTGTCAGAAGGGTGTTGAAATCTCCCACTATTATTGTGTGAGAGTCTACATCTCTTTGAAGAGCCTCCAGCCAACCTCATTCCACAGCTAATAGCATTCTAATTTCTTCCTGGGATGGAGTTCCTGTGGGGAAGACCACCACCTTTGCTGTTTGGGGCATCTCAGCTGGTTCAGCCTGTGGGCCTTGGAGAGCCCAAACTGACTGGGGACCAAAGGGATCCACAACACAGCACAGCTGCTGTACCAAACACAGCCAGACTGGTCCTTTAAGTGACTTCCTGATCCTATTTCTGCTGCCTGGGTGAGACCCCAGTTGAGGTCTCCAGCTACCTACTACAGCTGTGTTTGGGCTGGCAACAAGTCAGTACCGCCTGGGACAGAGCTTCCAGAGCAAGGGACAGGCTTCCATCTTTGCTGTTTCACAGCCTTCACTGGTGATATCTCCAGCTACTAGAAGAACCGAGGTGACTTAGATTATAGAGTGGCCCCCAGCAAACTGCAGCAGCCCTACAAAAGAGTGGCCAGATTGTTAAGAGAAAAGCAACAACAAACACAAAAACCCCATCCACTGGTCAGCAGCCTCAAAAATCAGAGATAGATGAGCTCACAAAGATGAGAAAGAATCAGCACAAAAATGCTGAAAACTCTCCCTTTCCTCCAAAAGACTGCAACACCTCTCCTGCAAGGGTTCAGAACTAGGCTGAGGCTGAGATGGCTGAAATGACAGCAGTATTTGATTCAGAATGTGGATAGAAACAAACTTAGCTGAGCTGAAAAAGCACATTGTAACCCAATGCAAAGAAGATAAGAATCATGATAAAACAATGCAAGAGAGGACAACCAGAATAGCCAGTATAGAGTGGAACATAACCAACCTGATAGAGCTGAAAAACACACTCAAAGAACTTCACAATGGAATCACAAGTATTAATAGCAGAATAGACCAAATGGAGAAAAGAACCTCAGAGCTTGAAGACTGTCTTTTTGAATAAGAAAGGCAGACAAGAATAGAGGAAAATTGAGTGAAAAGAAATGAACAAAACCTCTGAGAAATATGGGATTATGTAAAGAGACTGAATCTACAAATGATTAGAGTACCTGAAACAGACTGAAAGAATGGAACCAAATTGGAAAACATATTTCAGGACATCAACCGGGAGAACTTCCCCAACATTTCAGCAGGCTGACATTCAAATTCAGGAAATGCAGATAACTCCAGTAAGATACTCCATGAGAAGATTATGCCCAAGACACATAATCATCAGATTCTCCAAGGTAAAAATGAAGGAAAAAGTGTTAAGGGCAGCCGGAGAGAAAGGCCAGGTCACCTATAAACAGAAGCCCACCAGCTTACAGTGGATCTCTCAGCAGAAACCGGACAAGCTAGAAGAGATTAGGGACCAGTATTCAACCTTCTTAAAGAAAGAATTTCATATCTGGCCAAGCTAAACTTTGTAAGCAAAGGAGAAATAAGATACTTTTAAGACAGGCAAATGCTAAGGCAATTTGTTACCACTAGACCTTACAATAGACCCTGAAGGAAGCTCTAATATGGAAAGGAAAAATTGTTACCAGCCACTACAAAAATACACTGAAGTACACAGACCAGTGACACTATGAAGCAACTACATAAACAAGTCTCCAAAAGAACCAGCTAGCATCATGATGACTGGATCAAATCCATACATAACAATACTAACCTTAAATGTAAATGGGCTAAATCCCCCAATTAAAAAGACACAGAATTGCAAGCTGGATAAAGAACCAAGACCCATCAAGTATGCTGTCTTCAAGAGATCCACCTCACATGCAAAGATACACATAAGTTTAAAATAAAGGGATGGAGGAAATTTTACAAAGCAACTAGAAAACAGGAAAAAGTGGGGGTTGTAATCCTAATTTCTGACAAAACAGATTTTAAAACAACAAAGATAAAAAATAGACAAAGAAGGGCATTATATAATGGTAAAGGGTTCAATTCAACAAGAAGAGCTAGCTATATACTAAATATATATGTACCCAATACAGGAGCACCCAGATTCATAAAGCAAGTTCTTAGAGACTTTCAAAGAGACATAGACTCCCACACAATAATAGTGGGAGAACTCAACACCCTTCTGACAATATTAGATCATCAAGATGGAAAATTAACAAAGATACCTGGAACCTGTACTCACTCTGGATCAAGTGGACCTGATAGATATCTACAGAACTCTCCAACCAAAAATAACAGAATATACATTTGTTTTTCATCACCACATGGCACTTCAAAACTGATCACATAATTCAAAATAAAATGCTCCTCAGAAAATGCAGAAGAACTGAAATTGTAATAGTCTCTTGGACCATAGCACAATCAAATTAGAACTCAAGATTCACTCAAAATCATAAATTACATAATAATTGAACAACCTGCTCCTGAATGGCTTTTAGGTAAATAATGAAATTAAGTCAGAAATCAAGAAGTTCTTTGAAACTAATGAGAACAAAGATATAATGTGCCAGAATCTCTGGGATGCAGCCAAAGCAGTGTTAAGAGAGAAATTTATAGCACTAAATGCCCACATCAAAAAGCTAGAAAGATCTCAAGTTAACAACCTAACATTACAACAAAGAGAACTAGAGAACCAAGAGCAAACAAACACCAAAGCTAACAGAAGACAGGAAGTAACCAAGATTAGAGCTGAACTAAAGAGATAGAGACACAAAAACCCCTTCAAAAATCAATGAATTTAGGAGCCGTTTTTTGAAAAAAAAAAATTAATAAAATAGACTGCTAGCTAGACTAACAAAGAAGAAAAGAGAAAAGATTCAATAAACACAATCAGAATAATAAAGGAAATAGTAGCACTGATCCCACAGAAATACAAACAATCATCAGAGAATACTACAAACACCTGTATGTACATAAACTAGGAAATCTAGAAGAAATGGATAAATTCCTGGGCACATCCACCCTCCCAATACTGAACCAGGAAGACAATGAATCTCTGAATAGACCAATAAGGAGTTCTGAAATCAAGCTAGTACTAAATAGCCTATCAACCCAAAAAAGCCCAGGACCAGATAGATTCATAGCTGAATTCTACCAGAGGTACAAAGAGAACTGGTACCATTTCTACTGGAACTGTTCCAAAAAATTGAAAATGAAAGAATCCTCCCTTATTCATTCTATGAGGCCAGCATCATTCTGATACCAAAACCTGGCAGACATACAACAACAACAAAACTTCAGGCCAATATCCTTGATAAACATCAATACAACAACCTTCAGCAAAATACTGGCAAGCCAAATCCAGCAGCACATCAAAAGCTTATCCTCCATGATCAACTAGGCTTCATCCCCAGGATGCAAGACTGGTCCAACATACACAAATGAATAAATGTAATTCATCACATAAACAGAACTAAAGATAAAAACTACATGACTATTTCAATAGATGCAGAAAAGGCCTTTGATACATTCAACATCTCTTTATGTTAAAAACTCTCAATAAACTAGGTATTGAAGGGACTTACCTCAAAATAGTAAGATACATATGTGATAAACCCACAGCCAGTATCATACTGAATGGACAAAAGCTGGAATCATTCCCCTTAAAAACTGGCACAAGACAAGGTTGTCCTTTCTCACCACCCCTATTCAATATACTATTTGAAGTTCTGGCCAGGGAAACCAGGCAAGAGAAAGAAATAAAGGGTATTCATATAGGAAAAGAGAAAGTCAAACAATCTTTGTTTGCAGATGACATGATTATATATCTAGGAAACCCCATCATCTCAGCTCAAAAGCTTCTTAAGCTGATAAGCAACTTCAGTAATGTCTCAGGATACAAAACAGTATTCCTCTATACCAACAACAGGCAAGCTGAGAGCCAAATCAGAAAGCCATTCACAATGGCTACAACAAGAATAAAAATACCTAGAAATACAGCTAACAAGGGAAATGAAGGACCTCTTCAAGGAAAACCACAAACCACTGCTCAAAGAAATCAGAGATAATACAAACAAATGGAAAAACATTCCATGCTCATGGATAGGAAGAATAAATGTTATGAAAATGGCCATACTGCCCAAAGCAATTTACAGATTCAATTTTATTCCTATGAAACTACCATTGACATTCTTCACAGAATTAGAAGAAACTGCTTTAAAGTTAAATGGAACCAAAAAAAGAGCCCAAATAGTCAAAGCAATCCTAAGCAAAAAGAATAAAGCTGGAGGCACCATACTACTTGACTTCAAACTATGCTATAGGAATACAGTAACCAAAACAGCATAGTACTGGGATAAAAATAATAACATAGACCAATGGAACAAAATAGAGAACCCAGAAATAGGACCACACACCTACAACCATCTGATCTTGACAAACCTTACAAAAACAAGCAATGGGAAAAGGATTCTCTATTTAATAAATGATGCTGGGAGAACTGGCTAGCCATATGCAAAAAATTGAAACCAGATCCCTTCTTTACACCATATATAAAAATCAACTCAAGATGGATTAAAGACTTAAATGTAAAACCCAAAACTATAAAAAACCTAGAAGAAAACCTAGGCAATACCATTCAGGACATAAGCACAGGCAAAGCTTTCATGACAAAGAAGCCCAAAGCATTTGCAACAAAACCAAATATTGACAAACTGTATCTTATTAAACTTAAGTGCTTATGCAAAGCAAAAAGAACTATCAACAGAGTAAACAGAAACCTACAGAATGGGGGAAAAAATTTACTATATATCCATCTGACAAATGTCTAATACCTAGCATCTATATAGAACTTAAACAAATTTACAAGAAAACAAACAACCCCATTAACAACTCCATTAAAAAGTGGGCAAAGGACATGAACAGACACTTCAAAAGAAGACATATGAGAGGCCAAAATATGAAGCAAAAAAACCCTCAACATCACTGATCATTAGAGAAATGCAAATCAAAACTACAGTGAGATACCATCTCATACCAGTCAGAATGACTATTATTAAAAAGCAAAAAAACAACAGATGCTGGTGAGGTTGTGAAGAAAAATAAACACTTTTACACTGTTGGTGAGAGGGTAACGTAGTTCAACCACTGTGGAAGACAGTATGGTGATTCCAGTGTGGTGCCCTAGAGGCAGAAATACCATTCAACCCAGCAATTCCATTACTAGGTATATACACAAAGGAATATACATCATTCCATTATAAAGACACATGCATGCATATGTTCATTGCAGCACTATTCACAATAGAAAAGACATAGAATCAACCTAAATGCCCATCAATTATAGATTGAATAAGGAAAATATGTTACATATACACCATGGAATACTGTGCAGCCATAAAAAGGAATAACATAATGGCCTTTGCAGGGACATCGATGGAGCTGGAGACCATTATCCTTAGCAAACTAATGTAGGAACAAAAAACCAAATACCATATGTTCTCACTTATAAGTGGGAGCTAAATGATGAAAACACATGGACACATGAGGGGGGAACAATACACACTCGGGCCTGTCAGAGGGTGGGGAGGTGGGAGGAAAGAGAGGATCAGAAAGAATAGCTTATAGATATTGGGCTTAATATCTGGGTGATGGCATAATCTGTGCAGCAAACCAGTATGGCACACATTTACCTATGTAAAACCTGCATATCCTGCACATGTACCTCTGAACTTAAAATAAAAGTTAAAATTTTAAAAAGAAAAAGAAAAACTTGCTTTAAAAATTACAGAATGCAACTGAAAATATTAACAGCAGAATAGACCAAGCTGAGGAAAGAATCTCAGAGCTCAAAGACCCATTATCTGAAATAACTCAGCCAGAAAAAAATAAAGAATGAACAAAACCTTTAAGAATATGGGATTATGTAAAGAGACCAAATCTACGACTCATTGGCATCCCTGAAAGAGAAGGAGAGAAAGCAAGCAACTTGGAAAACATATTTTAGGACATTGTCTATGAAAAATTTTCTAACTTTGCTAGAGAGGTCAACATTGAAACTAAAGAAATGAAGAGAACACCTATAAAATACTATATATAAAAAAACCCTCTCCAAGACACATAGTCACCAGATTATCCAAGGTAGAAATGAAAAAAAAAAAATTTAAAGCAGCTAGATAAAGAGGGTGGTAACCTACCTTTCTTTGTACGCTATCTTCAAGAGACCTACCTCACGTGCAACGACACCGGTAGACTGAAATTAAAGTAATGGAAGAAAATATACCAAACAAATTGAAAACAGAAAAAAAGCAGGGTTTGTTATTTTAGTTTCAGACAAAACAGATTTTAAGCCAACAAAGATCAAAAGAAGGGCATTACACAATAGTAAAGGACTCAATTCAACAAGAAGACCTAACTATTCTAAATACATACACACCCAACACAGGAGTACCCAGATTCATAAAGCAAATTCTTAGAGACCTGCAAAGAGACATTGATAACCACACAGTAATAGCAGGAGGCTTCAACACCCTGCTGACAATATTAGACAAATCACTGAGGCAGAAAACTAATGAAGATATTCAGGACCTGAACTCAACACTTGACCAGATGGACCTAGTAGACACCAATAGAGTTTTCTACCCCAAAACAACAGACTATACATTCTCCTCATCTACATGTGGCACATACTCTAAAATCAACCACACAATTGGCCATAAAACAATTTTCAGCAAATTCAGAAAAACCAAAATCATACAAATCACACCAATCATATTCTTGGACCACTGCACAATAAAAATAGAAATTATTACTAAGAAAACTGCACAGAACTGTACAATTGCATGGAAATTTAACAATGTGATTCTGAATGATTTGAGAGCAAATAGTGAAATTAAGGCAGAAATTAAGAAATTATTTGATACTAATGAGAACAAAGATACAACATACCAGAATCTCTGGGACATAGCTAAAGCAGTGTTAAAAGGGAAGCTTATAGCACTAAACACCTACTTCAAAAAGTTAGAAAGATTTCAAATTAAGAACCTAACATCACAACTGGAAGAACTAGAGAAACAAAAGCAAATCTATCCCAAAGCTAGCAGAAAACAAGAAATAACCAAAAATCAGAGCTGAACTGAATGAAATTGAGATGTAAAAAAAAAAAAAAAAAGAAAGAAAAAACTATAAAAAGATCAACAAATCCATGAGTTTTTCTTTTCTGAAAGAATGAATAAACAGACAGATCACTAGCTAGAATAATAAAGAAAGAAAGAAGATGCAAATAAAGACAATTGGAAATTACAAAAAGGATATTACCACTGACACCACATATATACCAAAAAACCCTCAGAGACTTCTATGAACATTTCTGTGCACACAAGCTGAAAATCTAGAAGAAATGGATAAATGCCTGGATCCATACAACATCCCAAGATTGAACCAAGAAGAAACTGAATCCCTGAACAGACCAATAATGAGTTCCAAATTTAATCAGCAATAAAAATCGTACCAACCAGAAAAAGCCCAGAACAATATAGATTTACAGCTGAATTCTACCAAATGGATAAAGAACTGATATTATTCCTACTGAAACTATTCCAAAAGATTGAGGAGGAGGGACTTCTCCCTGACTCACTCTATGAGGTCAGAATTATTCTGATACCAAAACCTGGCACAGACACAACAAGAAAAGAAAATTTCAGGCCAATATCTTTGATGAACATAGATGCAAAAATGCACAATAAAATACCAGGAAACAAAATTCAGCAGCACATGAAAAAGCTAATCCACCATGATCAAATAGGCTTTATCCCCCAGTATACAAGGTTGGTTCAGCATACACAAATCAATAAATGTGATTCACCACATAAATAGAACCAAAACCAAAAACCACATGATTATCTCAATAGATGTACAAAAGGCTTTAAATAAAATTCAACACCCTTTCATGTTAAAAAAAAAAAAAACCTCAACTAACTAGGCATTGAAGGAAGGTACTTCAAAATAGTAACAGCCATCTGAAAAAAAAAAAAGAAAACCAGACACACACAACCAACATTACACGGAATAGACAAATGCTGGAAGCATTCTCCTTGAAAATCAGACCAAGACAAGCATGCCCTCTCTCAGCACTCCTAGTCAACATAGTACTGGAAGTCCTAAGCAGAGCAACCGGGAAAGAGCAAGAAATAAAAGGCATCCAAATATGAAATCAAAGTATGTTTGCAGATGATGAGATTCTATGTGAGGAAACCTCAAAAGACCTTTGTTCTGATAAACCACTTCAGCAAAGTCTGAGGATACAAAGTCAGTGTATAAAAATCACTGGCATTCCTATACACCAACAACATCCAAGCTATGAACCAAATCAAGAATGCAATCCCATTCACAATAGCCAGAAAAAGAGTAAAATACCCAGGAATACAGCTAACCAGAGAAGTGATAGATCTCTACAAGGAGAATTACAGAACACTGCTCAAAGAAATCAGAGATGACATTAACAAATTGAAAAATATTCCCTGCTTATGAATAAGAAGAATTAATATCATTAAAATGGCCATACTGCCCAAAACAATTCACAGATTTAATGCTATTCCTATCTTTTTAATTTTTTTAATTTAATTTTTGTGCATACAGAGTAGGTATATATATTAATTGGGTACATGAGATATTTTGATACAAGTATGCAATGTGAAATAATCACAGCATGAATAATGGGGTACCCATCTCCTCATCCAGCAATTCTATTCTTATCAAACTACCAATGACACTCTTCACAGAATTAGAAAATACTATTTTGAAATTCATATGGAACCAAAAAAGAGCCTGAATAGCCAAGGCAATCCTAAGCAAAAAGAACAAAGCTGGAGGCATCACATTATCCAAGTTCAAAGTATACGACAGGGCTAGAGTAACCAAAACAGCATGGTACTGATACAAAAACAGACATATAGAACAGAGTGAGAGAGCCCAGAAATAAGGTCCCACACCTACAACCATCTGATCTTCAACAAAGTTGGCAAAAACAAGCAATGGGGAAAGGATTTCTTATTCAATAAGTGGTCCTGGGATAATTGGTTAGTGATATGCATAAGATTGAAACTAGACTTCTTCCTTACACCATACATAAAAATCAACTTAAAATGTAAAACCTAAATGTAAAAACTAACTTTTACATTGAAAAACTTAAATGTAAAACAAATGATAAAAATCCTGGAAACAACCTAGGAAATACCATCCTGGACATAGGTCCTGGCAAAGATTTTATAAGAAAGACTCCAAAAACAATTGAAACAAAAACAAAAATTGGAAAATGGGACCTAATTAAACTAAATAGCTTCTGCACAGCAAAACAAACCATTAATAGAGTAAACAGACATTCTACAGAATGGGGGAAAACATTTGCAAACTGTTCTAACAAAGGTCTAATATCCAGAATCTATAAGGAACTTAAACAAATTTACAAGAAAACAAACAACGCTATTAAAAAAATGGACAAAGTATGTGAACAGACACTTTTCAAAAGAAGACATGCATACAGCCATGAAATATATGAAAAAATGCTCAACATCACTAATGATTAGAGAAATGCAAATCAAAACCTCTATGAGATACCATCTCAGAATGGCCATTATTTAAAAAGTAAAAAAATAACAAATACTAGAGAGGTTGTAAAGCAAAAGGAACACTTATATACTGCAGGTGGGTATGTAAATTAATTTACCCACTATGAAAAGCAGTTTCATGATTTCTCATAGAACTCAAAGCAGAATTATCATTCAACCCAGCAATTACATTAATAGGTATACACCCAAAGGAATACAAATCATTCTACTATGAAGACACATGCATGTGTATGTTCATCACAGCACTATTTACAATAGCAAAAACATGAAATCAACCTAGATGCCCATCAACAGTACACTGGATAAAGAAAATGCAATACATACACACCATGGAATACTATGCAGCCACAAAACAAAATGAGATCATGATCCTTTGCAGCATCATAGATGGAGCTGGAGGCCATTATCATAAGAAAACTAAGGAACAAAAAAACAAGATACCACATGTTGTCACTTATAAGTGGGGATTTAAACATTGAGTGTATATGAAAACAAAGAAGGAAACAATAGATACCAGAGCCACTTGAGGGCAGAAGGTGGGAGGAGAAGAGGACTGAAAAATTACCTATCAGGTACTATGCTTATTACCTGGGTGATAAAACAATCTGTATGCCAAATCCCCATGGTACATGGTTTACCTATATAACAAACCTGCACATGTACCCCGGAACCTAAAATAAAATTAAAACAAAAAGAACTCCCTAAAAAAATCCAAAAATTGGAACAAGTGACTGCTACACCAGATGCATGGATATCAATGGAAGGACACAGGAAACATGAAAAAGCAGGGAAATATATCACCAAAGGACCAAAACAATTGTCCAGCAAAGAGCCAATCAAAAAGTATTCCTTGAAATGCCAGAAAGAAAATTCAAAATAATGATTTTAAAGAAGCCTGATGAGAAGCAAGAGAAATCTGAAAACCAATACAAAGAAATGTGAAAAACAATTCAGAATATGAATGAGAAATTTGTCAAGAAGATATCTTCAAAAATAAAAGAAATTCAGAAATTAAAAACTTAATTGAAGGAAATACAAAATACATTTGAATGCTTCCATAATAGACTAGAACAAGCAGAATAAAGAAGCTCAGAACTTAAAGACTGGTCTTTCAAAATAATCTTATCACACAAAAATAAGAATAAAAAAGAATAAACAAAGCTTTTGAGACATCTGGGACTACACAAAGCAACTAAACTTATAAATTATCAATATTTCCAAGGGGAAAGAGAGAGCAAGAAGTTTAGAAAAAAAATTTAATAAAATAATTGATAAAAGTTTTCCAAGTCTATCAAGGTAAACATCTAGATATAAGAGGCCCAGTGACCCCCAGGAAAATACATTGCAAAAAGGACTTCACCACAGCGTATTATATTCAGAATGTCTAAAGTGAAGAAAGAATTTTAAAATTAGCAAGAGAATAGCATCTTGTCATCTATAAAGGAAACTTAATGAGACTAATAGTGTACTTTTCAGCAGAAACCTTATAGGCCATAAGAGAATGGAATGCCATTTTTAAAGTACTGGGGGGAAAAAAAACTGTCAGCTAAGAATTTTGTATCCTGTCAGAATAAGTTTTTATAAATCAAAGAAGAAATAAGTCATTCACAGACAAGCAAATGCTGAGGGAATTTGCCACCACTAGATTAGACCTACAGGAGATGTTGAAAGGAGTCTTAAACGTGAAGGAAAAAAACTTGATATTCACCAGCACAAAAACACAGAAGTATAAAATCACATTTGTATAAAACAATCACACAAAGGAGAAAGAGAAAGGAATCAAATGGCAACACAAAAGAATTTCATCAAACTACAAAGTTAAGGAATTCTCCCTAACTGATTCTATGAGGCCAGTAACACCCTGTTATCAAAACTAGACAGAGAGACAAGAAAAAAAGCATTACAGACCAATATGCCTGATGAACATATATGCAAAAATCCTCAACAAAATACTATAAATCAAATCCAATAGCATGTAAAAAAGGTAATACATCAGGATCCGGTGGGATTTATCTCTGGGATGCAAGGATGGTTCATCACATGCAAATCAATAAATGTAATACATTACACAAACAGAAGTGATAAAAAGCATGTGATCATCTCGATAGATGCAGAAAAAGCACTTGATAAAAATCAGCAGCCTTTCATGATAAAAATTCTCAACCAACTAGGCACAGAAAGAACATACTTGAATGTAATAAAGGCCATATGTGGCGATCCCAAAGCCAATATTATACTTAATGGGGAAAAATTGAAAGCACTCCCTCTTAGAACTGGAACAAGACAAGGATACGCACTTTCACCACTATTATTCAGCATAATACTGAAAATCCTCATCACAGCAATCAGGCAAAATTTTTAAAAAAGACATCCAAAGGGGAATAGAGGAAGTCAAACGATTCCTGTTCACTGATGATATGGTCTTGTATCCAAAAGACTCCATTGAAATATTCTCAGATTTAATAAATGCATCCAGGGCCAGGAATTGTGGCTCATGCCTATGATCCCAGCACTTTGGGAGGCCAAGGCAGGCAGATTTCTTGAGGTCAGGAGTTTGTGACCAGCCTGGCCAACACAGTGAAACCCCGTCTCTACTGAAAATACAAAAATTAGCCCAGCATGGTAGCAGGTACCTGTAGTCTCAGCTACTCGGGAGGCTGAGGCAGGAGAATCTCTTGAACCTGGGAGGTGGCAGTAGCAGTGAGCCAAAATTTCACCAGTGCACTCCAGCCTAGGTGACAGATAAAGACTCAACCTCAAAATAAAATAAAATGAATGCATTCAATAAAGTTTCAGGATACAAAATTAACATACAAAAATCAGTAGCATTTCTATATACCAATAGCAGTCTAGCCAGAGACCAAACTGAGAAGCCAATCCCATTTAAAACCTCTACAAAAAAAAAAAAAAAACACCTAGTAATATATTTAACCAAGGAAGTGAAAGATCTCCACAAGGAAAACTACAATGCAGTGATGAAAGAAATCATAGATGACCCAAACAATTTTTTTAAGTTCCATGCTCATGAGTTGGAAGAATCAATATTGGTAAAATTATCATGTTGCCCAAACCAATCTATAGATTCAACACAACCCCTATCAGATTACCAATATCATTTTTCACAGAATTAGGAAAAACAATTCTAAAATTTTTATAAAACCAAAAGGGCCCAAATAGCCAAAGCAATCCTAAGCAAAAAGAGCAAAGCTGGAGATATCGCATTACCTGACTTCAAATTATAGTACAAGGCTATTCTAACCAAAACACATGGTACCAGTATAAAAACAGATACACAGGCCACGCGCAGTGGCTCACACCTATATTCTAGCACTTTGGGAGCCCAAGGCAAGTGGATCACCCAGTCAGGAGTTTGAGAGCAACCTGGCCAACATGGTTATATTCTCTACTAAAAATATAAAAGTTAGTTGGGCGTGGTGGCACGTGCCTGTAATCTCAGCTACTCAGGAGGGTGAGGCAAGAGGATCGCTTGAACCTGGGAGGTGGAGGTTGCAGTGAGCCAAGATCACACCACTGCACTCCAGCCTGGGTGACAGAGTGAGACTCCGTCTCACACAAAAAAAATAAAATAAAAAGAAACAGATATACCAGATCAATGGAAGAGAACAGAGAATCCAGAAATAAAGCTGTATAACTACAACCAACTGATATTCAACAAAGTCAACAAAAATATGCACTAAGAAAAGATACTCTATTCAATAAATGGTGCTGGGAAAATTGGATGGCCATATGCAGAATGGAATTGGACCCGTACCTCTCACCATATACAAAAATTAACTCAAGATAGATTAAAGATCTAAGCATAACACCTGAAATTATTAAAATCTTAGAATAAAACTAGGGAAAAACTCTTCTGGATATTGGTCTAGGAAAAGAATTTATAACCAAGTCCTCAAAATAAATACAACAATAATAAAAATAGACAAGTGGGACTCAATTAAATAAAATTTCTACATGGCAAAAGAAACCAACAAAGTAAACAGACAACCTACAGAATGGGAAAAAATATCTGCAAACTTTGCATCCGAGAAAGGTCCGGGATCCAGAATCTGTAAGGAACTCAAACAGCTCAAGAAGATAAAACAAACAACCTCATTAAAAAGTGGGCAAAAGACTTGAACAGACATTTTTCAAAAGAAGACATACAAGTGGCCAACAAATATATGAAAAAATGCTCAATGTCACTAGTCATCAAAGAAAACCAAATTAAAACCACAATAAAATAAATCACATCTTACACCAATTAGAATGGCTGTTATTAAAAAGTCTGAAAAACCACAGATGTTGGCAAGGATTCAGAGAAAAGGGAATGTTTATACACTATTGGGAATGTAAATTAGTACAACCTTTATGGAAAATAGTATGGAGATTTCTTGAAGAACTAAAAATAGAACTACTATTTGATCCAGTAATCCCACTACTGCATATATAACCAAGGGAAAGAAATTATTACATCAAAAAGATAACTGTACTTGTATGTTTATCACAGAACTATTCACAATAGCAAGAACACAGAATCAATTATATTGTCCATCAATGGAGGATTGGAAAAAGAAAATATTGTGTGTCTACATATATACCATGGAATACCACTCAGCCATAGAAAAGAATGAAATCATGTCCTTTGCCACAATATGGATGGAACTGAAGACGATTATCCTAACTGAAATAACTCAGAAACAGAAAGTCAAATGCCATGTATTCTCATGTAAGTGGAAGCTAAACAACTGATACACATAGACATACAGAGTGGAATAACAGATACTGGACTACAAAAGGTGGGAAGGTAGGAGGGGGTGTGAGGGTTGAAAATTTCCTTTTCGGTAAATGTTCAACATTCAGGTAATGGTTATACTAAAAGTCCAGACTTCACCACTATTCAATATATGCATGTAAGAAATCTGAACTTGTACCCCCCAAATACATAAAACTTAAATGAAGTTTAAAACCAAAACAAAAATAAAGACTTTCCAGATAACAAAAACTGAGAGAATTAGTTACTAGTGGAACCATTTTACATAAAGTAGTAAAAGAATGTCTTAGGCTAATAGTGGGTGATCCCAGATAGTAATTTGAATGTAAACATGAAAACAATTACTACTACTAAAGGTAATTAAATAATTATAAAAGTCAATATGAATGCATATTTGTTATCCCTTTTCTCGTAACAGATTCAAAAAATAATTGCATAAAAAATGTATATAATTGCATTATTTGACCTAAAACATATAGAAATATATTGTAAAACAATAGAACAACTTGTGGTAGCAAAACTATCCTGGAGTAAGGAAATGATACTAGACAGCTCAAATTTACAAGAGTAAATACAGAGTCTGAAACGGCAAATAGGAAAGTTAAAATAACAAACTTTATAAGTATATATTTCCTCCCCTTTCTGCTCTTGGCTTCTTTAAAAACATTACATTATGTAATACATATAATTATAAAAATATGTTTAAGGGTTTGTAACATTTATATTTAATAGCACCAGAAGGGAAAAGAGAGAATAGAATTCTATAGCAACAATGTTTATGTATCTCTCTGAAATTAAATATAAATCACAAGTAGATTCTGGTAAATTAACATGTATATGGTAAGCCCTAGAGCAATCTCTAAAATACCCACAAAGTACATAGTGAAATAATCATGAAAATAATTTAAATGTTGCACTAGAAAATATTCACTTAATGTAAAAAGAAAAAGCAGTAAAGGAGGAATAGGCTCAAATCATGAGATATAGAAAACAAAAAGTAAAATGGCAGATATAAATCTAAGTATATCAATAATTAATTGATTAAATATGATGGATTAAACAATTCCATCAAAAGGCAGAGACTGTCAAAACAAGTCAGCTATATACTCTCTACAAAAGACACCCTTTATATTTAAAGTTGCAAGTAGGTTGAAAGTAAAAAGGATAGACGATATATCATACAAACAACAACCATAAGAGAGCCAGAGTGGCTATACTGTATGAAGCAAAACAGATTTAGAACAAAAATGGTACTGGAGAAAGAGATACATTTTATAATGATGAAAATATCAATCTATCAGGAAGATATAACTATATAAACATACATATACCTAACCACAGAGCTCCAAAATACGTGAAGCAAAAACTGACAAAACTTAAGGGAAGCAGATAACTCACCAATAACAGTTAGGTATTTCAAGATCCAACCTTCAGTAGTGGATAGAAAAAAAAGAAAAATATAAGCAGAGGTATAGAAGACCCAAACAACACTATAAGCCAACCAAATCTAAAAGATATCTACAGAATACTCCACACAACAGAATGATACATATTTTTCTCAAATGCACATGGAATATTCTCCAGAATAGATTACATGCTAGGCCATAAAACAAGCCTCAATATGGGCCAGGCGAGGTAGCTCATGCCTATAATCCCAGCACTTTGGGAGGCTGAGGCAGGTGGATCACCTGAGGTCAGGAGTTCCAGACCAGCCTGACCAACATGGTGAAACCCTGTCTCTACTAAAAACACAAAAAATTAGCCGAGTGTGTTGGCACATACCTGTAATCCCAGCTACTCAGGAGGCTGAGGCAGGAGAATTGCTTGAACTTGGGTGGCAGAGGTTGCAGTAAACTGAGATCACGCCATTGCACTCCAGCTTGGGCAACGAGTGAAACTCTGTCTCAAAAAAATAAAATAAATAAATAAAAATTTTAAAAGCCTCAATAAACTTCAAAAGACTGAAATCATACAAGTATTTTTGCCAACCACAATGAAATAAAATTAGAAATCAATAACAAAACATTTGGGAAATTCACATATATGTGGAAATTACACAACATTCTCCTAAAAAATATATCCAAGAAGACATCACAAGGAAAACTGGAAAATAATTTTGAGGTGAATAAAAATGAAGTTACAGCATGCCAAAATTTACAAGCATGTAGTGCTCAGAGGGAAATTGATAGCTGTGAACATCTACTAAAAAAAAAAAAAGTTTTCAAATCAATAACCTAACTTTCGTCTTAAGATACTGGAAAAAGAAGAGCAAACTAAGCCTAAAACAAACAAAATGAATGAAAAAGGTTAGCGCAAAATTTAATAGAGAATAGAAAAACAATAGAGAAAAATCAATTAAACCAAAATTTGGTTCATTGAAAAGATCAACAAACTTGAAAAACTTTTAGATAGCCTGACCAAGAAAAAAAGAGAGAAGACTCAAATTACTAAAGAAGAAACATTACTACAAATCATAAGGAAATAAAAAGGATTACAAGAGAATACTGCAAACAACTGTATACCAACAAATTAGGTAACTTAAATGAAATGGCCAAGTTTCTAGAAAACCTCAAACAATTGAAACTAACTCAAGAAGGAATAGAAAATCTGAATAGACTTTATAACAAATGAGAACATTGATTTACTTATTTTTAAAGCTTCTGTATTAAACAGGGTTCTCTTAGAGGGACAGAACTAATAGGATATGTGTGTGTGTGTGTGTATATATATATATATCCTATATGTATATCTTACACACACATATATATATATACACACACACACACACACATACACACACACATATAAAGGAGAGTTTATTATTAACTTACACTATCTTACACAATCAAAGGTCCTACAATACGCTGTCTGCAAGCTGAGGAGTAAGGAGAGACAGTCTGAGTCCCAAAACTGAAGAACTTGGAGTCCAATATTTGCTGGCAGGAAGCATCCAGAACGGGTGAAAGATATAGCTGGGAGGCTAGGCCTGTCTCCTATTCACATTTTTCTGCCTGTTTTATATTTGCTGAAAGCTGATTAGATTGTGCCCACCAGATTAAGGGTGGATCTGCCTTCCCCATTCCACCAACTCAAATGTTAATCCCTTTTGGCAACACCCACACAGACACACCCAGGATTAATAATTTGCATCCCCCCCAGTCAAATCAAGTTGACAGTCGGTATTAACAATCACACTTCCCACGAAGAAAAGCCCAGGTGGTTTCACTGGTGAATTCTACCAATCATGTAACAAAAATTAACACCAATTCTTTATAAAGTCTTCCAAATAATAAAAAGGGAACATTTCCAACTTTTTATATGAGTCAGTATTACCTTCATACCAAAAGCAAACAAAGACATCACAAGAAAACTATAAAGTAATATAATTTAGGAATATAGATGCAGAGCTCCTCAATGAAATACTACATGACCAAATTCAGAAACATATAAAAAAAATTATACACCATGACCAAGTGGGATTTATCCCAGGACTGGAAGGTTAGCTAACAATCAAAAATTAATTAGTATAATACACCATATCAACAGAATAACGGACAAAAGCCATATGGTCATCTAAATAGAGTAAAAAAAAAAAAACATTTAAAACTATATAACACACTTTTGTGATTCAACAACGTTGGTCATCAGGAAATGCATATCAAAACCACAATGTGATGCCACCTCATACCCACTAGTATGGCTATAAATAAAAAGACAAGTGCTGGGCTACCAGCACTTTGGGGAGCCAAAGGCGGGCAGATCACCTGAGGTCAGGAGTTTGAGACCAGCCTGGCCAACATGGTGAAACCCTGTCTCTACTGAAAATACAAAAATTAGTCAGCTGTGGTGGCACATGCCTGCAATTCCAGCTACTCGGGAGGCTGAGGCAAGAGAATTGCTTGAACCCAGAAGGCAAACGTTAGAGGTTGCAGTGGGCCTAGATCATGCCACTGCACTCCAGCCTGGTGACAAAGCAAGACTCTCTCTCAAAAAATATATACATAATGAAATTAAATTATAATTAAAAGACAGATAATGACATGCTGGAGATTATATGGAGAAGTCAGAACCCTCATACACTGCTAGTGAGAATGTAAAATGTTGCAGCCACTTTGGAAAACAGTTTGGTATTTTCTAAAACAATTAAACATAGAATTACTGCATGACTCAGCAATGCTGCTCTTAGATATATACCCAAGGGAATTGAAAACAAGTACTTAAACAAATATATGTACGTTATGTTCATAGACACTAATATGCAAAATAGGCAAAAAATGAAAATAGCCAAATATCCACTAATGAATGAATGGATAAACAAAATATGGCATATTTATACAACTGAGTATTATTCAGCCATAAAAGGGCATGAAGTACTGATACATGCTATAATACAGATGAACCTTGAAAACATTATGCTAAGTAAAAGAAGTCAGCCACAGAAGACCACATATTGTATGATTCCATTTATATGAAATTTCCACAATAGGCAAATCCATAGAAATAGAAAGGAAATTAGCAGTCTTCTGGAGCTGGACAGTGGGGAGAAATGAGAAGTGACTTAGTACCTATGGAGTTTCTTTGTGGGGTTATACAAATATTCTAAAATTAATTGTGATGTTGGTTGTACAAATATGTAAATATCTTTAAAACCATTGAATGGATTTCTTTAGGAATACAGTTCCCAGTATACAAGAGTATAAATTCAGAGATGTTCATTGCATCATTGTTTACACTAACACAATAATAATTAGAATTAAAGTCCTAGAAACATAGTGACTGTCCACCTGGGCGATACTAAATTAATATAATACATTCATACCATGAAACATGATGCAGCCACTAAAAAGCGTGAATTCATGCCCAAACAACTGCCTTGATGGGATTTCCATGTGTTGTTATGAGTGAAAAGATAAACCACATAATCATGTATACAGTGTGACTCAATTTTTGTAAAATAAACAATGACAAAAACTTCCCTCCTATGCATATATTTGTATATATACACAAATAGTATACATAATCAACTGAGCATAAAGAGAGGTGTGGAAAGATGCCCCAGGAATGAGTGGGTCATTGGAGTTGTGAAATAAAATAATACTGTAAAGAAAATAATTGCCAACCACATACTGAAGTCAGCTACATGTTTGACACTTGAGCTAAAAATGGAAATTTTTTAAGTTACTAAAATTTAAAATCTATATAATTACTATGCAAGCTCCATGGGATCCAGTCTCTGCCATTGCTAGTTGTGTTAGCTTGGGCACACTACTTAACCTCTCTGTGCTTCCAGTTTTGTTACCTGAAAATAAGGAAGTAGAGATGATGATAGAACCTACCTCACAGAGTGGTTGCAAGAATTGGAAAAGTTAACATGCAAAAACACTCAGAATTGTGCTATTTGCTATTTATTATTACTCTTTGTATGGATAGTTCTTTGCTGCAAATACTGTGCAAAACCACAGCCTATTCCTGTGTACTAACTAAGTAGAGAGATGGCTATTTTTTCTCTCATTAACTTTTTCTTCCTCTTCTCTCCATCATGTTCCCATAATGGAAGAAAATGTGCTCTGTGGCTGGTTCTGTGGCCACTCAGAAGTCATGGCAACACTGAACTGAGAAGCAGACCTAGTGTCAGGCAAGGCCAGATGATAATATAAATGGACTTAGCAGATTAGAAATATGAACAGCACATAATGAAATGAGATTTATCTTAGGAGGAAATACAAAAACTAGTTTATCTAAGAAGAAATAGTTCAATAAATAGTCAACCTGGAAGCAAAGAAGAGTGCATCTGAGGAAGGCAGAGATAAGGAACAGGGGAGAGAGAAGGACACTGGCAGGAATATGGCCAGAGTGTCCCTGCTGTATACAGCTGGCCCCAGGGAAAGAAGATAATTCCTCATGAGGTACCCACTGATAAATACCTTCTCATCTTGTGAACTATCCACTTTTGCTTGATTTATATTTCCCAACTCTAATAGAGACCAGCAGTCAAGTGGTTGATGTAATCGTGCACCAAAAATATTTTTCTCAGCTGTGTTAGTCATTATTTTGGCAGTTTTAACCACCAAACTGGAACAAGAAGAGACAGTCTGAACCACTGCTAGGCACTGTGCCCTCATGACAAGCACATATATACTCAATCTACTAAAGAGGCAGAGCCTGGGCAACATTGTCAGACCTTGTCTCTACAAAAAATAGAAAAGTTAACCGGGTGTGGCAGCATGCACCTGTAGTCTCAGCTACTCAGGAAGCTGAGGCAGGAGGATTGCTTGAGCCCAGAAGTTCAAGGCTGCAGTGAGCTGTGACCACACTGCTGCACTCCATTGTGGGTGATAGAGCAAGACCTGTCTTACAATTAAAAAAAAAAAAAAGATACTAAAGAGGCAGATCTAAGTCACACTATATAGATATAGCCTTAGCTCCCAAAGCTACTTCCAAAACCATGCTCCATCCCAGGCTGGTGCTGGGAGCTGAAGAATATAATACTGAGGCTGCATCTCTGAACTGATTGCAGCTGGAGCCTGCCTCTCCTCTCCTGATAGGGTCAGGTCACTTCAGGAAGCTTTGTATCTATATAGGAGCGATAGACTCTTTGTAATTAAGAACTAAGGCTTTAGTACAGAATAATCAATAAAGAGACAATCCTACTTGAAATGCCTCCCATCTTAATTGGCTTAAACTAGTATCAACAGCAAAAAAAAAAAAAAAAAAGAAAGTCAAACCGTAATTAGCTCTTGAGACCAGGAAAGCAGTGGATCCAGCAGAGGCTGTCAAGACCTGAGTGGGGGATACCCTGGTTATACCTTTACCAAATTCTCCCAGGGAGGCAGAACCCCAGGGGAGGGAGATCACCACCCTGGGAACCCAGAGACCTCAAGAGCCAGAGGGCATCTTGGAGACTCGAGGAGAGACTCATATCCAGAAGGATAACTTCCCACTTCCTAACTAGGATAGAAGAGGGTCCTAAATAATTGGATTTACCTTCAAAACAGGTGATTATGTTCTCTCAGTTCTTAAAAACATTTCTTGGATCTGTCCCCAACTCATCAACAGCAGTGAATGTCCCTTAGTTCAAGTCCACACTGTATAGGCCCCTAAACTTCCCTTCCTGCCTCTCTGCCTCCAAGTCTCCTACTCTTCAACACCTCCCCCAACTTCACTCATTTTAATCTTTTTGTGTTTTGTTTTTGTTTTGTTTTTGAGACAGGGTCTTGCTCTGTCACCCAGACTGGAGTGCAGTGCATTATTTCAGCTCACTGCAGTGTCAACCTCCTGGCCTCAAGCGATCTTCCTACCTCAGCCCTGCAAGTTGCTGGGACTAAAAACCCATGCCGCCGCACCTTGCTAATTTTTGCATATTTTTATAGAGACAGGTTCCACCATGTTGCCCAGGCTGATCTCGAACTCCTGAGCTCAAGCAATCTGCCCACCTTGGCCTCCCAAAGTGCTGAGATTACGGCTGTGAGCCACCATGCCTAGTTCATCTTAGTCTTGACTTTTGTCCTTTGAACAATGAAATTTATGTAACCTAGGTGATCTATCTAAAGCACAAATCTATTATGTCAGCCCCCTCTTCCCCAACTTAAAAACACCAGTTCATGGATTCAGCAAAGTTTTAATGTGTATAGATGTGTTCCAGGCACTGTGCTGGGCACTGAGAATTTGATGATTAAAAAAGCAAAGAAACTATGCCCTCATGAAGCTTGAAATACAGTGGAGAGAAAAGACAACAAAACAAATACACCAAAAAGCTATGATTAAAGTGCTATGAAGAAGAGGGGCTATGAGAACCTCTATCAGGGGCTCAGTCTAGCCTGAGAAGACTTTCCTATAGATGCAACATATGAGCAGAGATCTGAAAGATGAGTAGGAACCAACTAGGCCAGAGGTTCTTGCAGCCTCTTAATAGGCCAAGGAAATTACTTAGGTTTAGAGTGTCACAACCACATCTTTTAAAATGAAGTAACAGACTGGACTACAAAACAGTACAAGAGAACAGAACAGAAGAGAAAAAATAGGGACTAGATCAGAATGTACTGAAAATTAGCAAAAGTCAGCATTACTTCATGAAATGTTTGTAGAGCATTACAATACAAAATGTATTTCTTACTATGGGTTGTGAACTAGACAATGGAGGAAGCAGGGAGGATGGACACACAACCCCAAAACAGAACAGCCTCTGCAAAGGCTTAGGGGGTGAGAGGAAGTGTAAGATGTTTAGCCTCAGTTTTAGGTTGGGGGAGAAGCCAATCATCATCCAAGCAGCAGATACCACGGACATCACAATGAGCCAGACATGGTTCCTCTGTCTTGTTGAGCTTACATGCCATCAGGAGAGATAGACCAGTATGTAAATAAGTATCAGACAGAATTTGAAAAAAAATGCAGGAACAAAAACATAACAAGAATATAAAGTGTAAAGAAATTACTTCCAGCTAGGGAAAATCTCAGAAAACTTCACAAAAGAGGAGGCTTCTTCTTGAGGCCTACAAAGAGGGATAGGAAGTAAATAAGTGAAAATGTTGGCAATGGGAGTCGGGGGGAGAGGAGTGCAACCATTCCAGACATGGAATAGTGGGAGTAAAGGCACAGGAGTGTAGAGGATGTGTTTGGGGAATGGTAAGTTGGACTGGAACAATGAGTCTAAGTGGAAAGAGAGTCATGGAAAATAGGGCACATGATGGAAAATGGAGACCAAGTCATGTGGGGCCTTGCCTGCCTGGCTAAAGAGTTTGAACTTTGCTTTCAGGCAAAAAATAAACAATGAAGGTTTCTAGGCAGGGAAGTGACATACTTTTTCCTGTGTGACATACTTTTTGCAAGATTCCTCTGGAAGCAACATAGAGTAGATTAGTGGGATTGACACTGGGCAGAACAACTAAGAGGAAATTGTAAAATTCACAAGTTACACTAAGACCTCAGCAGGGGTTAGGGCAGTGGGGGATGCAAGGGAGGGAGGGCGTGGGTAGGTGCATCAGCTAGGTGTGGGTGTAGAGCCTCTGAGGCACAATAGCTTCTCATAAGGATCAGGATGGATCAGGATCTGTCTCAGCCTCTAGCTGTGACAACCCAGACAGATCCTCTAGGTTTCTCAGCCTTAGGTTTTTTTCTCTGTGAACTGAGGGAATATTACTCTGGCTTCTGATACAATCAGCAGAGACTGGGAAAAATAAAGTGCGTTCAAACACAAAGTGTTTACAACTTGCTGGAGTAAAAGTGCCCTAAATCTACAATGATCTTAGCAGCTCCAAAAGAAAATCAATTATTAAAGAGTAACAGGATTAATCGGTAGTACTTTTCAGTCCTTAAATCCCTTTTTACTGTTGAGCTGCCTCAATTTCCTTTCCAAGAAAACTTTTCCTTTTCAAGGTTGAAAATTAAAAGAGTCTACCGACTAAAGTGAGCATGGAATCAAGCATGCTTCTATAACTAATCATATCATCAACACACCTTGAAAATGATAGAGTCTATCCCGAAGTGGTACTGCACATTGGTGAGGGGGTTTACTATCAAAATGTGCTGATTTCCTGATTTCCTTTATCTCTTTGGGTCATGGATTTTTTATTCACTAAAATCTATTAGCTTATAATTTCTACTGGGGAAGCAAACTGAGCTATCTTGTGAACCTGCCATATCTTCACCACCCAGCATAAGCAGGCACACAATCGTTGAATGAATTAATGAACCACAGGGTCTTCCCTAGTGAGTACAAAGTGCATTCTACCAGTGAGCTGTTACCAAATTATTTCAATCTGACCCCTCTAATATCATAAGGCAAAATGTCCATTGGACCCAAGCAAACTTTTTCAAGAGGAAAAAATTATATATTTAAATATGCATATATTTCTAAAATCCTAAATCTTATTTTTCTAATTATAATCTTCTTAAGTCTCTGTATGACATGCTAAGGCAGAAAAGTGTCATGACCAGCATCATCATTTGAATCAGTACTCTTGGTCATAAGTGACAAAATCCTATTCAAACTGGCTCACATAATAGAAAGTACAGGCCCAGGCTTGTCTTTAGGCACAACTGAATCCACGTATTCAAGCAGTGTCAGCAGGAGTTTGTCTCTCCCCCATCCCTTGGCTCTCTTTTCTCTCTGTTGGCTTCATTCTCAGCTGGGTTCTTCTTTAGCAGTGACAAAGAGACCAGAAGCTCTAGATTCAGTGTTTTACCAATCTAAAAACACAAGAGGAAAAAGAGAGGTTTTCTTTCCGAACAGTTCCCGCTAAAGTCCTAGGGTTGCCTCTGTAGTTCACCAAGCTTAGGTCACATGCCTATCCCTGAACCAATCACTGAGATTCTAGTTGTCCAAGCCTAGCTCTGGAGCCAGGGAAATGAGATCAGTTCTTCTTGAAACACAGAAAATAAAAGCAGGGATGGGAGTGGGGTACATCCCCAAAAGAAAATCAGGCACTATTAACAGAAATGGTAAATGAATGTGAAAAAGACTAGAAAGACAGATGTCATCATCTCTAGCTGTCTAAAATAAGGTTGAATAGAGCCATATCTGATGGGCTATCATAAAGAAAATGATTAAGCCTTTTCCATTATCGATGCCACACATGTGCTTAATGATAATAGATGAGACGCTGTGCCGGTGAGCAGCTGCAGGAAGGGAGCCAGCAGGGCTGGGAGTAGAAGCCAAGTAGCAATTCATCTTACAGCATAAAAGTTCCCCAAGTCGGTTTTACCAAACAAGATGCCAAAACTGACTCAGGCACTTTTCAAGTTGCAAAACTTGCTCTCAGACTCAGCAGATATATATATGAAACAATTTTATGACCAACAGTTAAACAGGAGTAAATTAAGGGAGAAAAATCAAGGATACAGCTTCATGCATAAAACTCAGCCATACAATTAACAGAGCCCACATTAATCACACATCAGTTAGGCCTCAGTGGTTTGATAGTTATTCGTTGGCAGAAACAAACCCCATTCCTATAGGCAAAAAGGATTGATGCTAGTATAACTGAAAGACTTAAGTGTAGAGCTCCTATCATTCATTAATCAAGTAATCACTCTCTTTGTGGTATTTGTGTGATATTAGGTAATTAGTTTTTTAGTGTTTCTCCCCCCTTTAGCTTAGTTCTTTATTATACCCAACATTATTTTCTAAACGTTCCAGTGGAAGATGAGATGTGTTTTTAATAATAATAAGACCCTTGTGTTTGTGGATCACTTTGTACTTTATAAAATGGCTCACTGGAGTCTTCCAGCAGCCTTTGGAGATAAGCAGGACAACTATTATTCTCCCAAGTAACTACTGAAACATCTTGCCTGGAGTCAGGCTCAAATAAGTGCCAGTAGAACCTGATTCTCTTGCAGGGGGAGTGAAGTGTCTTCTCATTGTAATAGTGGAGCAAATAGAGCTTTGGTTCCGGGATAAGGTACAGACAGGTGGAGCCACCTTGTCAGAACAGAACCACTGTCAGAACTTACTCCTAAGGTCAAAAGTCAGTCATACATAACTGCAAAGGCATTAAATATAACTGGTCTTCAAGGGAAATCTCCCTGGCCTACAAATAACAATCCTATTCAAAAGTGGGCAAAGGATATGAACAGACACTTTACAAAAGAAGACATACATGAAGCCAACAAACATATGAAAAAATGCTCATCATCACTGGTCATTAGAGAAATGCAAATCAAAACTACATTGAGATACCATCTCACGCCAGTTAGAATGGCGATCATTAAAAAATCTGGAGACAACAGATGCTGGAGAGGATGTGGAGAAATAGGAACGCTTTTACACTGTTGGTGGGAGTGTAAATTAGTTCAACCATTGTGGAAGACGGTGTGGCGATTCCTCAAGGACCTAGAAATAGAAATTCCATTTGATCCAGCAATCCCATTACTGGGTATATGTCCAAAAGACTATAAATCGTTCTACTATAAGGACACATGCACACGAATGTTCATTGCAGCACAGTTTACAATAGCAAAGACCTGGAACCAACCCAAATGCCCATCGATGATAGACTGGACAGGGAAAATGTGGCACATATACACCATGGAATATTATGCAGCCATCAAAAACGATGAGTTCGTGTCCTTTGTAGGGACATGGATGAACCTGGAAACCATCATTCTCAGCAAACTGACACAAGAACAGAAAATCAAACACCACATGTTCTCACTCATAGGCGGGTGTTGAACAATGGGAACACATGGACACAGGGAGGGGAGTATCACACACTGGGGTCTGTGGGGGGGGAAAGGGGAGGGATAGTGGGGGGGTGGGGAGTTGGGGAGGGATAGCATGGGGAGAAATGCCAGATATAGGTGATGGGGAGGAAGGCAGCAAATCACACTGCCATGTGTGTACCTATGCAACAATCTTCCATGTTCTTCACATGTACCCCCAAACCTAAAATGCAATAAAATAAAAAAAAAATCCTATAGAGAAGGTAGTAAAGCAATAACATGGAAAACCCAAATAGATATATTTCATAGCATAATTTAAAAGTACTTTAATGATGCTTCACATTTGTATTGTGGTTTAGAATTCTTTGTATCTCTTTGAAATGCATTATCCCATTTAGTTCTGAATCTATATAGACTATAAATACCTGTTTCTCTATGACTTCAAAAAATATAGGACAGAGGCAAGGTCTTGCATTGCTAGAGATCTCCCTGTCTTTCCCATATTTTCAGCTCCATCTCAGAGCTGAAAATACAGTAAATGTATTCAGGAAGTGGTTCTTTGTTTTAACTAGAAAAATATTGCTTCATTGAATTAATGCTGGTTAGCTTTTTGCTTGACTCTGAGGTCTGCTGTTAGAACTACCATCCTTAAAATAATAGTTATAAAAGCAAAGCCAGCTGAATTCACTCTAAATTATTCGCTCATTCAATCAGTCTTACACAATTTTTCAAGGACACAGAGCCAGATTCTACAGTGAGACAGAGAACATAAAAATGAAAAGTTACAGTCACTAATCTCAATGGCTGCACATGCAAGCTAATCATTAGAGCAACAGCTACAACAACAAATAATAATAGCATACATTTCTGAGCACTTACTGTAGGCCAGTTACCCTGCCAAATGCTTTTCCTGTATTGACTATCTTAATTCCTACCATAACCACCGAGGTAGGTATTACTATTAATGTCATTTTACAGATGAGTAAACTGAGGATCAAAGTGGAGTGGCTTGCCCAAATTCACATGGTCAGTTAGAGGTGGAGCTGGGAGCCAAGCTCAGACAGTCTGACTCTACACTCGTACTCTTCACTCCACACCATGAATACACTAGTCATGGCATGGGTCAAGTTCAGTGATCACACAAGGAAAAGAAGCAGCAAAATATCCATAAAGGAGTTAGCTAAGCATCACAGGAGATGGAATGTTTGAGCTGAGACTTAATGGATTGATAACATTTTTTCCAGGAAAACTATCTTGGAAAAAGGATTTCAAGCAAAGGAAACGGCATGGCTGAAGTACAAACGAGAAGGAAGCCTGGTATGTTTGGAGACATACAGCTAGATTGGAGTGGCTTGGGCTTTGAGCAGGGGTGGGAGGAGTGGGAGCCAAGACTAGTGAGGAAGACAGGATATGAATCTATGTCTTCATTATATAATATGTCTCTGTTATCATTTTCAGATATGAAACAAATCTGTAATTTAATTTTGGCTAGTAGTTAATAGCTCTCACTTAGTAACAGTATGAACTTGACTTCAGTTTGCTGGGATCTAGTTTCCTTGATGAACTGGCTAATTTTACTGCTACTGTTCTCTCACATAAAGACTTTAATATCATGTTTGTTTTGCTCTTGTTTTCAGTCCTGATGGAAATGTTAAATGATAAAAATTATGTATAGAATCTAGGCTAATCAATTTAGATTCATGAATTTGAATGCACCAAAATATATTCTAACTCAATATAATCACAAATGTATATAAATGTAATCACTTTTAAAAGACTGAAGGAAAATACATCAATAGTTTAAGAATTGCCTTTAAATACTAGACAATTTTCTATATATTCAAACTTTTCGATAATAAACGTGTCAATTTTAAGAATACAGAGAAAAATTCTAGAATGGAGACCAGACTTTAAGTCAAAGTAATGAATGCACATAGTTCAAAAGTCATGTTTTACCAAAGAACTAGTAACAAAAACAATAGTTTGTCTTTCACTCCCACCTTCAGTCTTACCTTCCCAAAGTCACCCCACTAACTCAACATGTTTATTATATAATCACATAGAACTACTGTAGTTCTTTTGTGGTTCTGTGGTATATATGTGTTTCTATAATATTTAACTCATTTATATCACCTGTATTGTTTGCTGGTGATAGTTCCTGTATTGTTTGCTTACTTTTTGAAAGTTTAAGTAATGAACATACACTATCTTTTCTTATTCCACCAAACATAGATAGTTTCTCTTAACACTCCAGTGGGTACAAAGAGAACACTGGTGCTCCTAGCTTTGCCCTAAGCTCTTCTACCTCCCATCTTCAGGACTGCAATCTTAGAGCATTCAAGTTGATAACGTTTACATTTGGTTTTGTAATTATAATTCCATCCTTCATACTTTCTCCAACAGTTCATTCTAAAATATGAAAACTAATAACAGCATTTACAGTATTGTGACTATGTAAATGTTAATTTGTGGAGCAGCCAAGTAGTATTCTATGAGTATAATTTCTTTCCTACACGTTTTTATTTCTCCTGATTTCAACACTGTTTTTTAACTTTCTATTATGTCAAGTATTCTAGAAAGTCTCCCTTTTCCCCCAGGAGACCTCGGTCCCCAGGCTCTCTGTCCCTCTGCTTTGACCTGGATGTTTTGTCCTGTACATGTCATAGAAAGAGTGTGAGTGATTCCCCGTTACATTCTTAGTGAGGATTTTCCTGAACAGCTTCCCTAAAATTCCATCACCCTCCCAGATACTACCTAGTTTCTCTTCTGCTTTGTCTCCCTACCACCTATCACCATATAGCATATAGATATTTTACATACATACTTTGTTTATTGCCTGTTTTCCTAAATCTGAGCTCCATAAAAGTGGAAAGTTTTGTGTTTTACTTTCTGCCTTATCCTCAGTGCTTAGAACAGTGCCTCATACACAGTAGACATTGAATGGAAGAATCAAAGCTATCAATCTCCTTTGCTAGATACTTCTGGGAATGGGCAGCCATAGTCCACTTTGGGCAATGGGATGTGAGAAGAGATTTTCTGGGGAGGGGAGAAGTCAGTACTCTCCCACTAAGTACAAACAAAAAACATTGCTTAGGTTGCTTCTGGCAGTCATCTTTTTTTGTTATTATTATTATACTTTAAGTTCTGGGGTACATGTGCATGTCGTGAGGATTGTTACATAGGTATACACATGCCATGGTGGTTTGCTGCATCCATCCCTCCATCACCTATTTTAGGTATTTCTCCTAATGTTATCCCCCCCCAATCCCCTCCCAATCCCCCACCCCTTGCTATTCCTCGCCTAGACCGCCTCACCCCCTAACAGTCCCCAGTGTGTGATGTTCCCCTCCTTGTGTCCATGTGCTCTCATTGTTCAACACCCACTTATGAGTGAGAACATGAGGTGTTTGGTTTTCTGTTCTTGTGTCAGTTTGCTGAGAATGATGGTTTCCAGCTTCATCCACATCCCTGCAAAGGACATAAACTCATCTATTTTTATGGCTGCATAGTATTCCATGGTGTATATGTGGCTTCTGGCAGTCATCTTATGACCAGGAGGAAAAGCATCCTTTGGAGAAACCGATGCCAGGCATGGCAGAAGAGAAAGACAGTAAAAGCCTGGATCTTTGATGATCTTTGAACCATTAAATCAACCTAAGAGCCCTCCCTGCCTTTTTGTTGTTGTTTTCATTCCAGTTTGAGTTGGAGTTTCTATTACTTTCAGTCAAAGAAGCTTACCTATTACCTGAGTTCCACTGAGCACTTGTCATCTTAGGTAGCCCCTTCATTGATTTTCTAAACCTGAGTCACACTGTCATGGACCCCATGTCTTTCTCCTTTGATTTACTCTCTACTTTTACTAGAACACATGCTGGATAACTTTCTAAGATATCTATAATAAAAATAATGTTTCTGAGTCATTGAATGTCTTTTTGTTTGTTTTGAGACAGAGTTTCTCTCTTGTTGCCAGGCTGGAGTGCAATGACACGCCGCAAACTTTGCCTCCTGAGTTCAAGGAATTCTCCTGCCTCAGCCTCCCTAGTAGCTGGGATTACAGGTATGCGCCACCATGCCTGGCTAATTTTTGTATTTTTAGTAGAGATGGGGTTTCTCCATGTTGATCAGGCTGGTCTCAAACTCCCAACCTCAGGTGATCTGCCCGCCTCAGCCTCCCAAAATGCTGGGATTACAGGAGTGAGCCACTGCGCCCAGCCTCAATGTCTTTAAATGTTTTAATTTCTCCCTTATACTTCATTGATGAGTTGGGTAGGCATGGGGTTCTAGGTTGAAAAATCATCGTGTCTTGGAATTTTGCAAGCATCTCTCATATTGCCTTTTACCATCCACTGTTACTGATGATATATTTGGGTGATCTAGCTTTATTCCAGGAAATAAGATAGACACATTTAGCAAATAAAAATACAGAACATCTGATTAAAATCATCTTTCAGATAAACAATGAAATATTGGGGACATGCTTATTCTAAAAAAAAAAAATGTATTCATTGTTTCTATGAACTTCAAGTTAAACTAGCATCCTGTATTTTATCTGTCAACCCTACAGGGAAAGTTGTTAGTACATTCTCTTTATCCTTGATGTTCTGAAATTTCACAGTATTTCTAGTTGTGAGGGTTTTTATTCTTTATTTTTAAAAAGCTCATTATATTAATGCTAAATGAGCCCCAAGAAAGAAGGTATAGTTCTTGTTGACATGTTTAATGGGTGGGTCACCACAGCCTACAGGCTCCAGCCCTTCTGTCAGCTTGGGTTTGAGAAACCAGAGCAAGAAAAAATATATATAAATGGTTTCATCAACCTCAGAATTTGAAAATCTTTAGAGAAAATCACTTTCAGAGCAGAGGCATGGGGAGATTGTGGTCTACCCCCTATAGGGCCCTGTAGTCTAGTGGAATTATCTGGTTTCAAACCAGGCCACCCAACTGGCATTTCACACAAGCATCAGTGAACAACTTCAGAAAAGGGCCAAGAGTTGAGGCTAAAGAGCCTTGCTTTGTAAGAGTGAATATTCTGGACGCATCCCAAATTTGCCATGTAATTGCCCTGCTATGAACCTAGCAGACAGATACACTATCTCCAAAGAAAAAAGACAATCTGTTTGGAAGATGCGTATTTCCTGGGCTTATCTTTGAGTGAACTAGCTAGAAAGTAAGTGATAAGGCTGAGAGATAAGAAATAATCATTTTGGAAAGTAGTGGTAAAATCGGGCAAGGTAAAAATAGGTCAAAGAAATTAGGAGGAGAGCTGTAGAGTCAGTAGAGAGAGGAAATTTTTTTAAATGACTTCAGAATCATTGACTAGACATGAAATAATCTAATCCAGCCCCTCATTTTACTAATGACAATACCAAGGTTAAGAGAGTGGAAGGGGCTTGCCCAGAATTATGAAACCAGTTCCCTGATTCCCAGTCCAGTGTTTGTTCCACTCTATTACTGCTGTTGCTTGTGACCTATTGCACAACAGCCCTATTTAATCATCTTGACAGCTTCTGAGAATGATAAACCTTCTCTACAATGATATGACTCACTCAGGGTAGCAGCTTCACCAAATGTCCCATTAAAAGGCAGGTAGGGATTTCAGGGAGCTTGGAAAATATACCCCTAACCAAAAGTATTACCCATACTCACCTACCTATGTGCCTAAAATTATAACTTGAAAATGTCTGTTGAAATGCAAATGACTACTTTTTACATTTTGCTTCGATCTTTGTAGAGGCTTCTTAACAAAGAAGGGTTTGATGGTATGTGACACAGGACAAATGCATTTTGATTGGACAGAGGTAGAATGATTAGATGTATTAGGATCCATCAGGTACAAATGGCAGCAGGTGCCTACTTCACCATCACTATTTCATGTAAGAACAAAGCAACAGATTGCTTTGTGCTCTAATCATTTTCTTGTCATCAGACTTCACTCTTGGTGTCTGATGTCACAGTAAGATATTTTAGTAGACCTAGTTTCCTTGATTACTTGAATAATTCACATTTTGTATCTGAATATAAGATGTTTTCATCAGAATAAAATTCCTTTAAATGGCAATTTTGATTTCAGCATCAGGAATTGCTATGTCTGGAGTCAAACTTGAAAATGTTATTTATCCTCCATGAAGGTCATTTGCCTTCTTTTCTGTGTCTGAAAGTTAAGGAAGAGGAAGTTTGAAAGGCGTCCATTGCTTTTGCCAATGAAGAGATGATTTTAACCAGATTAGGTGTAACAAAGTAATAGAGGCCAAAGTAGACTGCTATACTTCTTGTTAAGAAATGAATACCAGTGAAAAATTGACGAGATTGATGCAGACAACTTTTAAGAAGCTTGACTATGGCCAAAAAGAGAAAATGTTTTTATTGAAATGTTTGATTGAGTATTGGTTGGCTGGGTGGTTGGTTGGTTGGTTTTTAAAGGTAGGAGAGACTTGAGCATTTATCTTAGCTTGGGGGAATGAATCAGGACCTCAGCTCCCTCATCTGCATATTGCAGACATGCTAACCACCGTAAACAAAGAGTCTGTCCAAGATCATCTGGCCAACTGACCAAAGTACCAGAATTAAAATTCAGGTCTTTCAACTCTTTGTTGCTTGGGCCCATGATGTCTCTCCATTTTGCAAATATTCTTGGTATTCAGTGGGTCATAAGAGGATACAGGAGGTCATTTCTATACTAACACATTTGCAAAGAGTTGTCAAGTCTTCTTGGATGTGGCAGGAATAAGGAAAGCAAACACTTGATGAAGCAAACACTTTCCATATGTTAGACACTAGGGTAATCACTTTACTGGTAATAAGTTAGTCAAACCTCACAGCAACTGTATGAAGTAGGTAAAGTTATCTTTCTTTCACAGATAAAGAAACTGAGGCTCAAAGAAATTAAGTGACTTGCCCACAATCACACAGTTAGTAAGAGCCAAAACAGTCTTAACCACTAGATTACACTATCTCAGGGGAATGCAGAGTAATACTGATTTAGTATCACTAATTAATAATATCTTTAATTGTCATAAGTCATTTTTTTCTAGGCACAGTCATATTTATTTTCCTATTTTGTACAATTTTACTTTCAGAGCAACCCTGTGAAACAAGTAAGGCAGGGAACACTATCCCCCATCTGAGAAAAAGGAAATTAAAGCCCATTCTCTCTCTCTCTCTCTCTCTCTCTCACACACACACACACACACACACACACACACACACACACACACACATTAGGGAAAGCAGTAACAGAGCCTAGACCATCTCAGTGGCCAAATTTTCTACAGAGCTACCAGGAGCCTTAAGGGGAGAGATTCAATCCTCTGCTGTCTTTCGCAAGTAGCAGCTGGTATCCAGGGTTGAGAAAATAAACCCATTCCATCAAAATGCCAGAACATAAGTCCTTGAGCTACTGTATCAGAGTTCCAAGTGAGAAGATTCATAAGTAACAACCAAGCAAATTATTTCCAAGTGGAATGAACTCTTTAAAAAAAATAATCAGAAACAGGTTTTGACCACTACTAGACTTGTTTACTTTTCAAAATGACCTACAGTCTCTGAAATTGCAGGGCTGTTTTGCAAAAACTAAACACAAGTGGGTCCCACATACTCTTTTTGTTTTGGTTTGGTTAAGACAGGGTCTCACTCTCTTGCCCAGGCTGGAGTGCAGTGGCATGATCTTGGCTCAGTGTAACCTCCACCTCCTGGGCTCAAGTAATGTTCCCACCTCAGCCTCCCAGTAACTGGGACTACAAGTGAATAACACCATGCCCAGCTAATTTTTGTATTGTTTATAGAGATGGGATTTCACCATATTTCCCAGGCTTGTCTCAAACTCCTGGGCTCAAGCAACCCACCTCGGCCTCCCAAAGTACTGTGCTCAGCCCACAGACACAATCTTTTTTTTTTTTTTTTTAACTTTACACTCTGGGACACATGTGCAGAACATGCAGATTTGTTACATAGGTATACATGAGCCATGATGGTTTGCTGCACCCATGAACCCGTCATCTAGGTTTTAAGGCCCGCATGCATTAGGCATTTTTCCTAATGCTCTCCCTCCCCTTGCCCCCAACCAATGACAGGCCCCCAGCCAATGACAGTGTGATGTTCCCCTCCTGTGTCCATGTGTTCTCATGGTTCAACTCCCAGCTCTGAGTGAGAACATGCAGTGTTTGATTTTCTGTTCCTGCAACACACACTCTTAATACATTAACAGACAATTTTTAAAAGCGGTATCTGTCAGTTAAGAAAAGAAATCACTAGTTTGAAAGTTCAGCACAGGTATGATTTGTTGATAATTTTGTGGCAAGGCCTGTGCCTTACACTTTTGTATCCCTAACACCTAGCATGACGTCTGGCACGTAGCAAGTACCTAATAAATGTTCTTTAATGATTGATGAACACTATCCAGGATATAATGATGGCCCTGTCTACCACGTGTGCTCTAATTCTCAAAACCAATGATAATAAAATCTACTTAGCTGGATAGAAGGAAAATTGAAAGATACCAAAACAACTCTTGCCTGAATTTCTCAGGGAATTGCCTCAATTTTTAACTTTTTAAATGTGTAACATTTGTAGCCTTCTGATTTTAAGGAGCAATTCTCTTGTTGCTAAGTTTCTAAACCAATCTATAAAATCCTTTGATTCTAACACAGAAGAATAATAGAGTCCAATAACATTATAGAACCATATTCTCATTATGTCAGCCTTTATTTGGAATTCCAATATGAGATGGCAGTAAAAGCCCCTTTCCTAGAGTCCCAGCTTCAGATTCAGGAACTTCTTTTTAACCTTCTTTCCCTTCTGCCTCCACTTCCACTGTGTGTCCCCACCCACCCTGCTCTGCATCTAAATGAAACTTGCTTCCTCTCTTGCTTTCTGAATCTCAATGAGTGGCATCAATATCTACCCAGTTATTCAAGTTTGATGCTCTGGAATCATCCACCCTGAATATGTCCCCACACTCCCACAACACACTTCTACATCTACACACACATGCCTAAGAGGCTATCAGTTACCATGATTCTACCTCCACTGTCACTGTAGTTCAGGACATCATCTTTCTGGACTACTACAAAATGTGTCTGGGTTCCAGAGAGAAGAAGCCTTAAGTTTTAAGATGCTACTAAGCCTTGCCCCTTCTATGCATCTAAAATTTACCTGAAATCGTAAGTTTCATAAGGAAGCACAGCTATGTTCAGGACCTTGGAGAGAACCAAAGAAGATTTTTGAGGAGCAGAAAGCAGGCAAGTGCTGTGCCAAGACTAGGGTTGTAAACAGTGCCAAATGCTGTAGAGAAGTCAGGCTAGGAAGTCCAGCCACACAAGTTTTCTTTTTGATCTTTGAACACATCAAACCCATCTCTGCCTCGAGGCTTTGGCCCCAGATCTGTTCCCTGACTGGAACCCTCTGCCCTCATACCTTTGCATTGCTGTCCACTTCACATATTCAGGTTCCCACCCTAATAACTCTGCAGAAAAGCCTTCCCTTAATCATGTTATCACACTTCCCCATTTTATTTTCTTCATAATAGCGATCACTATTTGAAACCATCTTATTCATTTCTTTATTCGACTACAGTCTTCCCAGCTGCTTCAGTAGGTGTAAGCTTTATGAGAGAATAGGCTGTGTCTCTGTGATTCCCTGTGATATTGTTAGTGTTTAAAACTGTATCTGACACCCCAGAAGCTACTCATTCAGTAGCTGACAAATAAGCAAATGAAATAAACAAGCAATGAGAACAGAAAATTTAATTTGAAGATGAAGAGACTTTTGAGGATCTTGAACTGAATAGTTTGAGCTGATCCCAGACTCTTATTTTTGAGTTGAATAAATATTTTGGGGTTTGAAGAAACACATGTATAGATGTGTTAGCATGATCCATATAAGAATGGGCATCTGACACACTCATCAGATGGTACTGCCAATACTATATATATGTGTGTGTGTGTGTGTATATACATATATATACACACATATCTATACATATATATATACACATATATGTGTGTATATATATATAAACGTATAGAAACGTGTGTGTGTGTGTGTATATATATATATATATATAGGGAGAGAGAGAGAGAGAGAGACAGGGTCTCACTCTTTGCCCAGGCTGGAGTGTGGTGGCAAGATCACACTCACTGTAACTTCTGCCTCCCAGGTTCAAGTGATCCTCCCACCTCAGCCTCCTGAGTAGCTGGGACTACAGATGTGCACCAACACACCCAGTTAATTTTTGTATATATTTTTGTAGAGATGAGGTTTCGCCACGTTACCTAGGCTAGTCTTGAACTCCTGAACTCAAGTGATTCACCTACTTCAGCCTTCCAAAGTGCTGGAATAGGTATAAGCCGCTGTATCCAGGCTTTTATTTTAATTTCTAGAATAAGGAATACATCTCTAACTAATAAAAAGTAGGCAAAGGCAATCCTTTTGGATCATCTCAAAAGCAGCTGCTGTTTCCCATTTAGTCTAGTAAGGGATTTTGATTTTTTCTCATGACATCAAGTGGAGGCTGACCAAGCAAATAATTGGGTGATTGTTTGACCACATCATAGAGGTCAGTGAGTAAGAGCCACTGCACCCAAGGCTCTTACTTACAGAATTCTTAGGAACTGAGAAATCCCATGGCTGAGGAGTCTGGATACCATTATCTCTGACATGACGAAGGCATGCACCAGGGTGGTGGGGCAAACTGCCCAAGAATTGAGTCTAGTAAACATGTTTAGTTTGGCCCACACAGTGGTTTTACATTTTTTATTTGATCACCAACATTTTAAACATCTGGAGATTTTGCACAAAAATAAAGATTTCCAGTATCTCTTGAAAATTCAGAAGTTCTAGAAATACTGGGCCTTTAATTTCCACATGATGACAATCATCTGACATAGCAACTGCCCCCGTTAAACAGGATTTGTGGTCTCAAGGCTGCCATAGTCTCCCCCGGCTCTACCTCTGTAACACCCAGTCTGCTTCACTGATTCACACTGATTGCATGCCCCGGGAACGCATTTGAATTTGAGATCCCTTACTATGAAATATAATCATCAGATGATTCTAAGAACTGGGGACGTGGGAATGATTAGAAAGAGAAAATATCCATGAATCACAGTGTCCATTTTCCCAAAGAAGCAACAAATCTGTGGTACATTGCAACAGGCATGAAACTTGTAATTGTATGTATTATAAAGGTATTTATGAGCATATTATATACTATTTCACACATTTCTAGGGAAAATTTGTGTTTGGTTTATGTGTGCATGCATGCTTATATGTATGCATATAGTGGGTGCTCAATAAGTACTTATTGAATAAATTACTGTGAGGTGCAAGGGTGTTCACCAAAATTCTAAACCCTAAAAACATTATGACCTACTGCTACACAATTTACAGCTTCTGAATGTATCATACTTCTCTTTTTTTCTGCTATTTTCTCCCAGTTTTAGAGAAGAGGCTTAATTAAAGTTCATTAATAATTGTACATAAAAGCTGATTAATCAGTCATCAGTGGGTGTGTTTACATCAGTGTGACAAGGTTTCAGAGTGCATTCATTGTATTAGTGAAGTCAGGACTTCTGGATTCTGGTCCTGGATCTGCCCTTAGTGACAGTGATTCTGTGAGCAAGTTCCTTGGCTGCCTGGTCCAAAGTGTGCTCATCTGTAAAATCATACGATATTCAGGGCTCCTCTGTTTTATGGTCCCTGTTTTTGTGAAAAACAAAGACACCTGAACCGTAAGTTGACTGGAAACTCAAAGCCATTAGAGTCTAGCAAGGAAAAACCAAGAAGAGAATTTTTTTCTCCAATAATTAAGGCAAGAAGGTTTGCAAATGCCTGGACAGCAATTCATGGAGGGCCAAGGGTGGAGCGTGAAGTCATTAGCAGGATGTGGAGTAATACTCAGAGAGGAAGAGAGGGTGATGGGGAGGGAGTCCAACTGAAGACAGAATTATAAAGAGAATGTAAAATTGTGCTGCTAATTAGGTCATTTACAAATTGAACAACTGAATGTAATTCTTGCTGAAGTAATAAGAAAACAGCCAGGGGATGCATAATAGTAACAAGAATATATGCTAATAGACAAAAACAGAATCCCCAGGTAACTTAGGACAACAAACCCCCTGTGAGCTAATAGAAGTCAGATGGAAAACAGTACCTGAATTTCAACCCAGTTTCACTCAAGTACATAGATTTTAAAATTATATAAAAGAAGTACATAGTAAGTACTCAGAAAATATTTGTTGAATTAAATTACATTTTTAAAACTTCAGGTATACTTCACTATTTAAAAAGTCTAACCTGAAGAAAATGCAAAATATGATACATCTCAGAGTAATTATTTATTTTATGAAAGGATTCACTGCAAGTATATTTTGAACACAAATATTTTGCCTTTAAAATATAAAATTAAAATAGTTCTATTTACAAAGATTTTTCACCAACAAACATATAAACAAGATGGAGTTCAGAATCCATGCTTTATTTAGCTTTGCATCTATTTGGCCTAACAAAATATCAGGCACAGATGGATATCAAGCACTGATGATTAGTTAAATAACTTTCAGTGAGTGAATATATATGTTTTAGTTATCTATTGCTGTAAAGAAAACCACCCCAATCTAATGGCTTAAAAATGACATTCATGTTCGTATCTCTCACGGTTCCATAGGTTGGCTGGACTCCATGGGAAGTTCTTCTGTAGTCTTACTTGGATTCTCACATGTACTTTCCAGGTGATGGAAACTCAGATAGCGTGGAGCTGTAGAAGCTCACCTGAGATGCTGGCATGACTTGGCCTCTCTCCCTCTTTGTGTATTCTCAGGCCTCTCCCTCTCCATGTGGACTCTCCGTGTGGTCTTTCCCGCAGGGTAGACAGACTTCTTACATTCTTAGGAATCCCAGAAGTACAGAATCAGGGACTGTCAGGGCTTCTTAAGACTTTTGCCCCGAGCTGGTTGTGTTCCTTCTGCCATCTTCCATTCATTAAAGCAGGCCACAGGGCCAGTCCAGACTCAGTAGGTGAGGGAGGGACAGGAGGGCATGAGTGTAAGGAGGTAGGGCTCACTGAGGCATGTTTGAAGTGAGCCACCACAATTTTCCCTTGCTTTGGGCCCCAACTCCCCCATGGGGTAGAAAGCAGGATTACAGATATGCAGCTACAAATGTGTACCATTTCTATGACAAAGGCAGAACGATGCAGAGGCAGAGCTCGGATCCCAGAGAGTGAGACCAAGAGTTAAGCAGAACCACTGTTAAAGAACAAAAGTGAGCATTCATCAGGATTATTCCTTGCCTCAAGACAGAAAAATTGGGACATATGTGAGGCTGGATTTCAGAATTGCTATGAATCAGTGACTGATCATCTTTCCTTTTTTCCCCTTTTTTTGAACAGGGAAGTCAACTGTCATTTTCTTGCCTCATTTTCAACTAACTAACTGTTAGTGAGTGGGATACAGATACTTGTCGTTTTCTTCGTTGGTTCTTGCAACTGAGAAAATGCACACAAGGAACTTCATGCAAGAAGCCCCATTCTGGGACATGGTTTAGTGCACAATATCCTGGACTTTAAGCTGATGCCATATTGGAATGAGATTTGCAAGGGTAAGTGTATTTTTTATATGGGAAGGTCATGAATCATGAACAGCCACAGGCAGTAGCTCATCTCCAACGATGGCTCCCAATGAGCCATTCCTCTCTATGTTCATACTTTTATTGTGAATTAATTAAAGCCTAGCTTCCCTGAGACTTGTTTTAATTAACAAAATATAGCAGAACTGACATGGTGCCAATTAGAGGTCTAAGCTTTATAAGCCTGGAAGCTTCCACATTTACATTTTTGGAGACCCTGAGCCTCCATATAAGAAGTCTGGCTGCCTTTCTGGAAAGACCACATTGAAAGATGACATGGAGAAGCCACGTGGGGAAGAGATAGGTTCTAAGCCTACAGGAAGAGAGAAAGAGCCCCCACTGTCCCAGCCAAGCTTCTTTCTAACTATCCCTGCCTAAAAGAACCCAAGAAAGACCAGCAAAAGAACTGCCCAGCTGAGCCCAATCGACTCACAGAAATACAAAATAAGATCATTGTTTTTAGCCACTAAATTTTAGGATAGTTTACTAATGTAGCTACAGATAACTAAAGTGGCATCAATGAATAAATATGGGCACATTATGTCATTTTAGGAAGTTATATTTTCATACACTACCCAAAAGTTATTTTCTCTATTTAAGAAATGTCTGTTGGGCCCCTAAATTGGTCAGCTCAGCCCCCTCAGGTAAAGAGGAAAGTGGTGTTTCTTTGCCCCACTTAAATGTTTTCTCCTGGACAATCAAGCTTAGACATAGATCTGAGAAAAAAATCTTTAGGTGGAAACTGGAAGTTTCCATATCATTGGCTCTAGCCTCCTCTGGCCTTAAGGGAGGCAGTCGTGATGTGATAGTAGCAGGAAGCCATTGCAGATTCTCAGAGGAGCCATAACATGATGAAAGTGGTGTTCGGGAAGGTCCATTTGGCAGCAGAGCACAGATGAGTTACAGGGAGTGTGATGCAAGCTGACCTGAGTCCAAACCAGGGCAGGTGAAAAGGACAGACGTGAATAACTACAAAAAATAAAAGAGAAAGAGCTGAAGATTACTGAGACTGGGAGAATAACTGTGCCACTAACATAAAAATGTAAGCATTTGGAAAAGGAGTTGTGTGTGGGAATAATTGATCCACCCAGATTTGGACTTACGCATTTGAACAAGAAGACAACTGAACAGAACTATCTTTTTAAAAAAAATTCTTTTTTACTTTTCTATAGGTTATTGGGGTACAGTGGTGTTTGGTTACATGAGTAAGTTCTTTAGTGGTGATTTGTGAGATCTTGGTGTACCATCACCCAAGCAGTATACACTGCACGATATTTGTAGTCTTTTATCCCTCACCCCCCTCCCACGCTTTCCCCCAAGTCCCCAAAGTCCATTGTATCATTCTTATGCCGTTGTATCATCATAGCTTAGCTCCCACATGTCAGTAAGAGCGTATGATGTTTGGTTTTCCATTCCTGAGTTACTTCACTTAGAATAATAGTATCTAATGTCATCCAGGTCACTGTGAATGCTGTTAATTCATTCCTTTTTGTGGCTGAGTAGTATTCCATCATATATATACACACACACGCGTGCGCACGCACACACACACACACACACACATACCACAGTTTCTTTACCCACTTGTTGATTGATGGGCATTTTAGTTAGTTCCACGATTTTACAATTGTGAATTGTGCTTCTATGAACATGTGTATGCAAGTATCTTTTTCGTATAATGACTTCTTTTACTCTGGGTAGATTTGAAAACCTGAGAGCCACAGAGTTGAGGGCAAAAGGATATTTATGTCCCAGCTCAAGCCTTCAAGCCGAAGCCATCAAATCCTCCCTTCCTCTACCTATTGTTCTATTCTAGCCCTGAAAGGATTGTATGAGGCTCACTCACATTGGGAAGGGATATCTTCTTGGATTTTTTGTTTGGTTTTGAGACAGAGTCTCACTCTGTCACCCAGACTGGAGTGCAGAGGCACAATCATGGCTCACTGCAACCTCCACCTCCCAGGCTCAAGTGATCCTCCCACCTAGCTTCCCAAGTTGCTGGAACTACAGGTGCATGCCACCATGCCAGCTAATTTTTGTATTTTTTTTGTAGAGTCAGGGTTTTGCCATGTTGCTCAGCTGGTCCCGAAATCCTAAGCTCAACTGAGCAGCTGGCCTTGCCTCCCAAAGTGTTGCGATTATAGGCATGAGCCACTGCGCCTGGCCAGAGTGATCTTCTTACACAGTAAAAAGATTCAAATGCTAATCTCTTTAGGAAATAGCCTGAAAGAAACAACCAGAAATAATGTTTAATCAGAGATCTGAGCATCCCGTAATCTAGTCAAGTTGACACACAAAATTAACTGTCACAGTCCCTAAATCTCTGCATATATATATATATATATATATATATATATATATGTATGTATGATCAAGCTCAAGCTAGTCTTCTGGAAGTTGAGATACCACGTAGAGCAGAGACAAGACATCCCAGCTGAGCTTTCTTATATTAACCAGCCCCCAGCCAATTCTGCAGTTGATCATACATGTATGAGACACCAAATATATATAACTGGACCTTGACATGGAAAAGGAATACATCTGTATTGTGTTATGTCACAGAGATTTTTATGTTGTTTATTATACCTGTGACCCCACCTTGACATAGTGCCATGATTTGAAGTCAGCTGACTCCAAAGCCTGTGCTCCCAAAGGGCAGAGAGCATGATTGGTGTCCCACCTTCTAGCCTAAGATCTGTTGTCTATTAATTTCACCCAGCTATATAGAAAACTGTTCCTAAAGTCTCAAAACACATGATCTCACCAGTGGTACTAAACTCTAGAAAAACCTTTGGGGGAAATATCTGTGTTTAGTAAGCTTTTACTATATAACAAACCACCTCAAAACCAAGTTGCTTACAACCAAAAACAAACAAAAACATTTTAGCTCACAAATATGAGAATCTGCAATTTGGGCTTGGCTCAGCTGGGCGATTCTGGCAGCGTGGGCCATTCTACCAGCCTGGGCCAGGCTCAGCTAATATAAGCTGGGTTCCTGCATACATCTGTGATCAGCTGCAGAGCCGGCTGGCTGATCTAAATGGCTCAGCTGGGATAGCTTGTCTCTGTTCCATGTGGTGTCTCTTCCTCCAGTAGGCTAGCTTGAGCTTGATCAAGCAGTGGCGGAGAAAGAGGCTGCAAGAACAGCAAAAGGACAAACCCTAAAGAACAAGCTCTTTTCAAGCTACTCCCTTTCGCCAAAGCAAGACACCTGGCTGTACCAAAAGGCAGTGTGGGAGATCATTATCAAATGCACAAATGCAGGAAGATGGGAACAAATGAGGCCATTACCGCAATCAGTCTACCCAAATATCCCAGGATCCCTCTGTGGGCCAGAACACAAAACAAGTATGTCACAGACTTTAAAGCCTCCAGAGTTATTTATTCCAGACTCTGACCTGCAAATCTCCAGCAACTCAACGGTAATAGAATCTGTAAGGCAGTAGCATTAATTCACTTTTTGGGGAGAAGAATAAAACCCATGCTTAGAAAGAAATGACTAATTCGTTGTAGCTGGTTTGGCAGAACTCTGGAGGCAGAGCACTGTCTCTACCTGACAGAAGGATTATTCCAGTGTCTGAGAAATCCTCCTGCAAAAGTGAGTCATGACAAGAAGAATGCCAGGCCTCCCTCGTACTCCTCAATGTGGTAAGGAGGATGTGACCAAAACGCTGATGAATACACTCCCATTCCCAAAAAAGATGGCAAGAATAAATGAAACTGCTACTGGATTTGCTGCCCAAGTTGTAACCCTATCTGCTCTCTGCTCAGATTTCCCTTTTGCCTTGAATTTCTGTGTCCAAGAGCTTTTCTTTGTGGCTTGCTATTGTTTCTATAAAAATACCTTTCACTTGGCAACATCTAGTCAAGAAAAGCAAAATAACTAACAGAAAAACACAGCTTATCTGTTATTTCAGTGATTTAAGAGCAATAATGAGTTGTTATGGTGTGAATTGGGTTCCCCCACCAAAATTAGTATGTTCAAGTGTCAACCTCCAGTACTTCAGAATCTGAACTTACTTTGAAATAGGGGCATTACAGATGTAATTTGTTGAGATGGCATTGTACTGGATGTGCACACAGGGACAAGTCTATATGACGATATAGGCAGAGATTGGGCTGACACAACAGAAGCCAAGAAAACCAACGATCACCAGCAAGCCACCAGAAGCTAGGGGAAGAGACACAGAATAGCCCTCAAAAGGAACCACTCCCACGAACACCTTAATCCCGGATCTCTAACCTCCAGTACTGTGAGACAATAAATTTCTGTTGTTTAAGTCATTCAATTTATGATAATTTGTTATGCTAGCCCTAGCAAGCTAATGAATGAACAACCACCTATGCCATGGGCCTCTTCACATTCAGTCTCTTTTTCACTTCTTGCTCCAAGATTGTTGGCCCCAGTTTCAGATGAAAACACTGAGGCTAGCTTGCCCCTGCTGTCAGCATGGCCAAAGGCCAGACTCAAGCCCAGGTTCCAGACCTGTCCATACACTTTGCTTTGCACAGTGTTGCTGTGTGAAGGTTGCTGACAAGGCAAAAATTGGAGCTGCAATTCTAATGGGAGCTACGCCCCTATTGTGCAGTAGATTGGTTTCTAAAAGAATTAGTTCTTAATCAATTCCTTATAAACTCAATGATATTTTAAGTGCTTTTGCGGAGTTTCCTATTAAAAAGAGCCCTGTGGGAGATACTTTTGTATAGCAGAGGGTCTTTTTGGATTGTGAATAATCACCTGTCTCCCTTTAAATTTATTTAATTTGCAGGCATAATTTGTTTTTGTATGAAAGACTTTTGTGAAAGTGGGCCTGCCTTCAATTCTGCACCTCTGCCTCAGCTGGTGGGGGTTCAGTAAATGCTTGCTGTTGCCATTGTGGTTAATGATAGCCATGAAGGATGCCCACAAGTAGCACTGCCTTTTAAATATACATGGTGTCTGGAAGGATTTCCTCCCATTTCAAGCCATTTTGAGCATCTTCAACTTAAAATCATTGCTTGGGTAGAAAAGGGGAAAACATCATTTTGTTAAATGCCAACATTTAACTATTAATTACTCCCTATTAGTGAGCTCTGTGTTAATTACTATTCCAGATATCTAGGTGTTTGTAAATTAGCAGGTACATAATTTCTTTGTCTGGGTCTGCCTTTAAGCTGCCTGTGCAGAAAAATTCCCCTGGGGGACAAGGGTGTCTTTGGCCCAATGGAGAGAACACAGCTATGGCTGGAGTGACCAGAATCTTACTACTTTAGTAACAGCCTCTATTTGAAAGTGCAGGTTCCCAAAGTTTCAGATTAGTTTCAAGGTTCTTTCCTGAAATTGCTTTTATCATTGATTAATTAATTTCATAAGTATCAGCTGAGTACTTACTAAGTGTCAGGCACTGTCCTCAGCCCTGGAGATTCATAGATGAAGAGGATTCCAGCTCTACCCCCTCACATTCTCATCGTCTAAAGGAAGGATACATGCTTCAGTCAATAACTCCACTGAACTGGTTACATGATATATTAGAAGATGGCGAATGGTGCCTTGGGAACACAGAGGGGACAAAAAGCATTTCATTCCGCTGGAAATGGCAGAATCTGTCTCCCAGAGTTGGTGGCATTCTCACAAAATCTTGAAGGATGAGTAGGAGTATGCCAAATGCATGATTTGATAAAGGACATTTCAAGAAGAAAGAGCAGTGCACTCTGAGATGCAGCAATGAGAACCTGGTGTTTGGAGACAGGTGGGTGGCTGAACATAGAAGATGATGAGAAAGTAGCAGGAAGTGAGTTTAAAACGGTTGTCTGGGGCAAGATCATAAGCAGCTCAAACATTCGTCTCCTCCTAGAAGGGAGAGTGACCTAACTAAATTGGGTGGCATGGAAGATGACCTGAAATGTGAAGAGGCTAGAAGCAGGGGAGCTGAATGGGGAGACACATACCATGGATGGAGGTCTAAACCAGGGCAGGAGCTGTCGGGAGGTACAGAAGAGCAATGACTTAAACAACAGTAACGAAATGAAATTCTAGAAGCTTGTGACCAGGAGGTGAGAGGGAAGAAGAGTTTGGGATGACTGTACATCTCTGGCTTGGGTATCCAGGTGTACTTACCAAAAATGGATGGTGCAGGCACAGAAGCAAACTAAAGTGATTCATTCCCAGTATATTTAGAATGCAGAAACTGTAAGGAAGCTTTCAGAAGTGTGATTTCTACTCACTCCTTCAAGGGTAATTTGGGACTTGCTTGCTCATTCTGACCTAGCAACTCTTAGAAAGTTGTACCTTGAATCACAGAACAAATGAGTTTAATTTGCATTCACATAAACAGGAAGCACTGGCCCTTAACAACCAACAACTGAGAGGCGTATCTATCAGGTTCTCCATTACACATAGCAGAACCACTTCCATTTACCTTAAGCACAAAAATAATGTATTAAAAGATACTGGGTAGCTTTGAAAACCTCCAGGACAGCCAGAAGGCCAGGCTTGGAGATAACATGATCAGGACAACACTTGGACCAATTGTGGTTGGCTCCAACAGAGACCCCACCCCTGATATTGGGCCCTGGAAGCCCAAAACTCTGCCTCTATTTCCCCAAACAGCCAAGTGCCCCATAGTTATCCTCATCAGAAAATGGGTTACAGCACTTGCTTCCCCACTCAGTTCTTTCCCTAATTGAAGTCTTCCACCAGTGGATCTGATTGGCAAAACTTGGATCTGGTAAATATGCTCTAGCTGCAAGGAAGTGGGAAAGCAAGTATCTGGCTTTCCTCTTGAGGAGGTGAGATTTACAATGCAGAAAATGCCCTAAACACAGGAAGGGTTCCAGAACAGGCTAACTAGAAAACAGACAGCGCCACAGAGGGCTACTGTTTAAGCAAAAAGATAGAATGAAGTGATCTCTTTCTCCTGGGACTTGTGAGACACTGCTTTTGTAGACATGACAACTTTGTACTACAGTTTTTATGCCCAGATTGGAAAACTCTCTGTGGCAGGTGAGGTGTTTTGAGTTTTGTATGACACATTGTTGGTGCCGCACACCCAGGAAGAGCTCATTAAACGTGGCCCTCTCCAAATCCATGACACTATGGAACTTTCTAACTTGTTCATTCAGAGCATTTGCTATACACCTATTGTGTGCCCTGACCTATGTTGGGCATTGCTGCTGATTCAGAAGCATTGAACACACCTGTGCTCATACCCTGTAATCAACAGCACCCGCTATGTGTTGTGCACTGAGATGACACCTGGTGTCCGTCATCACCACAGTAATATATCATCATTATAGGAGCCATCACAGTTTGCCCTAACAAAGAAAGCTTCATGGTCACTCAAGGAGGCGGGAGCTTCCCTTGTCAGGGCCACCCTGACTACACCTCCTTGTCATTGCTTTCTATTCAATTCTATTCTCTGACTCAATAAAAAGAAACTGGAAGGGAAATGATATTGACTTACAAGGAGTCCTAGAAAAGAATCTTCTTGGCCATTTGGCCAGACTCTGAAACAAGGATTCTAGGCCTCAGGGAGAAGCTTAACCTCCTGAGAATTCATTTCAAGATCTTTTCCCATTGGGTAGTCATCAGGGATGCTCAACTATCCAGGCCGTGAGTTCCCCTACAGCACAGAAAGCTCCCAACTCTTACTCCTTATCTCAACAGGTCCCTCCAACCCAGGAAATCTGAATTGCTGTAAGGAAAGAGAGCAATTTATCATACATCTGCTGCTATGGAGTTAATTGCGTTTTAAACTCACCCCATGTTACTTCCTCATCATCTGTCTCCAGCCAGAATTGAAGCCCTGGGAGGATGGCTTCATGTTTTAGTCTTGAGTTTTAATGTTGAGGTGTTAGGAAGCTCCATGGGGTGGAGCTTCCCCTGGAAACATGCGTAGAAATAGTCTTCAAGGAAACCAGGTGAATTTACTTTGACCAGGGCCCTGGGGCAGGTGCATTCACTGAAACGAAGGGTAAACTCAGAGCCTCAGCATCCAGTGATGACAGGGGGCTCCTCTGCCTTACTCTAGTAAAGCTTTCAGCAGGGCCCAGCAAGCACTTCTATTTGAGGCAGAATGGAACAAATTGTGCAGATTTTCGCATGCTGAGATTGTCCTCTTGCTCCCTAAATGCTCTAGGGTTTTCATGTTCTAGGATTTCATGATGATGGCATTATTCTTTTGAATCTGAGGCTCCATAAAAGTCATATCTTTAAGCAATTTTACCTTAAGCTATTTTGTGTCTACTTTCACTTCCAACCAAAATGGAGTAAAAATAGTCTAAGTTACCTTCCCTCTTACATAATTTAAAAACTGAACAAACTTTGTGGAACAAAATTTCAGACACTGGACAACAGGCAGTAAAGAATAGGCTTCCCTGAAAGAGAGAAAACAAATGAGGAGAGCCCTACAATTTCCCCAGATTGATGTCTGGAAAGTTTCCCATTTTACATGTTAGAAATTATCTAATCTTCTGGACAAAGCCTGCCAGTTCCATGGTGACAATGTCTTCCAGCTGGGGGGCATTGGAGGTCAATGCCCTAGTCTAATGTGCCTGGGAGTGGTTTTCTTGTTTGACACGTATCTCACCACATTGATTTCCCCAGTCTGTTACTTGGTTTTTACCATTTCTGTTCAGATGTCTTCACCTTTACACATTCTGCTCAATTGTTTCTACATCCCTGTAAACCTTAGATGAAATACAGAAGCCCAGGTGCAGTGGCTCAAGCCTGTAACCCTAGCACTTTGGGAGACCAAGGCAGGAGGATCACTTGAGTTCAAGAGTTCAAGACCAGCCTGGGCAATATCACAACACCTTGTGATATATCACCTTGTGATATTAAATTAGCTGTGCCTGGTAATATATGCCTGTAGTCCCAGCTACTCAAGAGGCTCAGGTGGGAGGATCCTTTGAGCCCAGGAGGTTGAGGCTGCAATGAGCTATGATCGCACAACTACACTCCAGCCTGGGTGGTAGAGTATGACCCTGTCTCTAAAATAAATAAGAAACAGAGAAGATCACTTTTGCTTTTGCTTCTACTCCTTCCCTTGAGAACTTCTTTAGATTCCCTTTTCAGGACCCGTCACTCTCTCTCATCTAGAAAAGGAGCAGAATTGCCTCGCATTGGTCACCCATTTTTTTCTTAAGTTTAATGTAGTATTTTAATTTCTTTTTTTCAAGCAGGAAATTGCTCAATCTCTCTCGACTGCTGCCAAATTGCTTAGCTTTGCATTTATTTGAGCTATTACCATAGCATGTTCAGGAAGATGCTGTCCCATGGGGTGGCCCTTCATCTCCAACAAACAAGAACAAAAAAATAACCTTTGTGTAATACTTTCCAGATTGGGAATTGGGTGATAAAGTCTGGGACACAAGCAGAGAAGGTTTTAAGTCCGCTAAAATAGTAATAACAATATCTGACATCGATAAAGCTTTTCACATGCATTATCCTTCTCAGCTCATGTCAACCATGTAAGGTAATCAGTACAGGGCAGTTTCTAATAGTAATAAAAATAATTACTCATTCCAAAGGTAAGAGTACACAAAGATTTCTGCTCTTGCATCATGTCTATTTTTCTCATTTTACATGTGACCCAGGTGTGCTCAGGTTTTCCTTCTCCTTGAGAAAGATTTAGATTGGCTTTAATTCTCATCTCATGTCACTAGGAAATTCACTTTCCTTTTCAAGATTTTTGTCAATTCCAGGGGCCTAATGTTCTCATAGTCTCCCTTGACTCTGACTTCATGTAACTTCTCAACTCTTGGTCTCCACTTTGACTCATAGTTGCTTCTATATGTTTGCCCTAGAATCAACCCAGCTTTAGAACGCTTTCATATTCTTTAATCTACACCCAGACACAGACTGTGTATGTAAAGAATACTGTGTTGAAGATTTGGAGATATAGAGAAGTAGTTCTCTCACATGAAAATAATGGAAACCACTTAAAACTGAACATTTGACCCCCCCTATTCTAATGGGTAGATGTCCCTCCACATTTTAGTAGACTATTCACTCCCTCCTCTCTCCCTTGTCTTCTCTGTCCTAGTCTCTTTGCATTCCCCAAACTCACATTCATTTCTATCGAAGAACTGACTAGCATCTTTTTACCAGATCTCTAGTTCCTTATCAGATACTCATCTCCTGTCCTAGGCAGTTATCAAGGGGTTTCCCAAGACAAAAACAGGAGGAAATCGGGAAACAGCCATGAAGATCTTTTTGAATTACAAATGCAAACGAAGCTGAGGCTCAAAGAATTTATGTGACTTTCCCAAGACCAAAGGAGTTACAACCACTACCAATCCTTTGTTAACTGAAAGACACAAAGTCTCAGACTTACAACTTTCCTGTGAAGCTCCCACTGCCAGGCTGTGGGCTTATGTAAGACACAATCAATGGTGCTTCAAACATTTGAGGGAAACAGCATGGCCTTCCCGCTCCAGCACCATGGGGGCCTTGGGAAATGAAACTGTGCTGTGTGACCTGCTCGATACTTGTCTCGTGTCAGCGCAGGATTGTGGCTGTTGTCTCCAGCTGCCTCAGGAAGTGTAAACACTAATGTTATTTTGCTTCCACTGTGTGTGATACTTATTGAGTGATACAGATAAAATGAGTTTCTATTCCAGTAAACACAATACCCAGTTTAAAGGGATTCTCAGGTTTTCTGCTTCCCTTTCGTATTGTTTTCTTCCTATACTGCTCATTCCCTTTATTTTAATGTGATTTGGACTCCCTTTCTATTCATAAATCAATAGTTTCTAGCAGTAATAAAAATAATTACTTATCCTAGTGGTAAATGCCACAAAGGTTTCTGCCCTCATGTTGCGTTTATTTAGCCTGGACTGAGGCCCATGTTGGATTCTCTAAGTAAACTGCATACAGTAGCACTCCCTGAATAATCGATCCCTGAAGATCCCATCACTGGCTCCTCAAATCCTCCTGTTGTGTCTCCAGACACTTGACCCTGACACAGTTTGGATGAGGCAGACCGGGGGGGGGGGCGGACCTGGAACTAATGTGGAGACCCCAAGGCAAGGGCAGCAAAAAATGTGTCTAATCCCACAAGTACAACATAGCATCAAGGAGCCCTGCCCTTGGCACCAGGGCTTCCAAGATGGATCGATGGATATGTTCCAGCAGGGGACAGAACAGAAACAGATCCAGGAACAGCCAAAAGCAGGTAGTGTGAAGGAAATCTGAGAGTAAGCAGCAGGGCCCCTGTGCTAAGGTGGAGTTGGGGGATCTTTCTCCACTCAAGGGGGTGAGGGAGTGTTGAGAGTGAAGTAGGACAATGTCTCTAGAAGGACTGGCATACTAGACAGGTTACCAAGACAAGGTCCCAAACTCATTCATTTATTCAACAAATATTTTCTCAACAGTCACTAGGTATCAGGCATTGTTTTGAGGGCTAGGTATAAACAGTAATGAAAAAAATTAACATAGTTTCTACCCTCATGAAGCTTATAATCTATCAAGGAAGACAGATTAAATAATCACAGGCTGGGTGTGGTGGCTCACACCTGTAATACGAACACTCAGGTGGATCACCTGCAGTCAGGAGTTCATGACCAGCCTGGCCAACATGGTGAAACCCCATCTGTACTAAAAATATAAAAAAATTAGCCAGGGATGGTGGCGCATACCTGTAGTCCCAGCTACTTGGGAGGCTGCGGCAGAATCACTTGAACTTGGGAGGCAGAGGTTGCAGTGAGCCAAGATCACGCCATTGCACTCCAGCCTGGGCAACGAGCAAAACTCCATCTCAAAAAAAAAATAATAATCAAAGAAATGATTATCTAATTACTCATACGATAAGTGTTGTGGGAAAGAGGTCCAGAGGGCTTTAAGAATGCATAATACTGAGCCCTGGCTGGGTGTGTGGGGTTGAAAGCATTGCTGAGGGTGTAGCATTCAGGTTGAAGTCTAAAGGATGAGTTGGCTATGTGAAAGTGCGGAGACTGGAGGGTGGCAGTTGGAAGTCAGGACAGATACAATTAGGGGTACAGGAGGAAGACTGATCCTACCAGAAGAAAGAGTTTGCACAAAGGCCTTGAGGTAGAAAATGAGGCTTGACTCATTCCGTGACATGAAAGAAGGAAAATGTGGACATGGAACAGATGAGACAGAACATGGCACAAGATAAGACAAGAGAGGCAGCCAGAAGCCAGCTCATGAAGCATCTTATCATAGTCACCGCATGGTAAGACTGAAAATGGCGTCCCAAGAGGAATAGGAAACCACTGAAATGTTTTCTGAGAATAAGTGACACAATCTTATTCCAATTTTTAAAAGATCATGATTATTGTATTAAAAAGAGTAGGTTAGGGGCAAGAGAGAAGGGCAAATGTGGAGAATCCAGTTGGGACACTCAAGAAGACAGAGGGATGCTAGTTCTTAGATGTGGGGCATAGGGTAGAGATGGAAACTCTGTGACAAAGACCAGGGACTAAAGTGGGTACAGGGTCTTGGGAACAAGGCTCTGGATTAGATTTAGCCCACAACCAGGATGCACTTACCTTAGCCAGGTGTAACTTAATTGTCCAGGCAAGGATGATGCTGAGCCTGCAGGGAGGAGCCGGTGGCCTCAGCTGAAGTCGAGGAGGTGTTCCCGTTTCCTAGGCTGCTGTATCAACAAAGCACCACAAACTGCATGGCTTTAAACAACAGTGATTTTATTCTCTCCCAGTTCTAGAGGCTAGCCGTCCAAAATCAAGGTGTTGGCAGGGCATGCTCCCTCTGAGACTCTGGGTAGAATCTTTTCTTGCCTCTCCCTAGCTTTTGGTCATGGCCATTCATCGTTGATGTTTCTTGGTTGCATGACTCCAGTCTCTGCCTGTCATCACATGGCATTCTCTCAGTGCATCTGTGTCTTCTTATAAGGAATGACCAGTCATATTAGATTAAAGGCACACCCTTCTCCAGTATGACCCCCTCTTAACTAATTACACCTGCAATAATGCTATGCCAAGTAAGATCACATTCTGAGTTACTAGGGGTTTGAACTTCACGATATCTTCCAAGGGGCACAATTCAATACTTTACAGGAGGGTGATTGAAGAGAGGACCACCAGGGCCTGACCTAGCCCTTTATACATCACACTCTGTCTGCCCAGAAAGATCTACAAGGACATTGGCCTTCACTTCTTCCATCTCTCTTTCCTTTCTGATGCTATTACTAAATATTTAGTCTGAGATAGGCACCAGGATATAAAAATGAAAAACATAAAGTGACAACCCCAAAAGGAGCATATACACTAGCAGAAGACACTGACACATAAACAAGCAGTTGCAGAACACCCTGGCAATTGCTAATGTGGAGGAATATTCAGAGTAGCCAGGAAAAGGAAAAAGAGCTTACTGTGCATAGGAGGGTTTGCACGTGGGAGCCAGGGAGCAGGGAGGCTTCACAGAGGAAGTGACTTTTAAAGGGTGGACAGACATCCATCAGAAAGAAAGACCTCAAAGAAGAGGAATCAACATGTGCCAGGCATTCGTGCATTCAATAAATATTTATAAGTACCCGTTACATGTTGGGTGCTATACGAAGCATTTGGGATTGATTAGTGAACAAAAAGGCAAGGCCTCTGCCCTCATGGAGCATACATGTTTATGGGATGTAAAAATAAAAAGCACATGGCAAACTATTTGGGCAACACTAAGAACCTCAATGTGGTTAAATGTGAGTGGAGGGGTGAGAGTTTACACTGCAGGAAGGGGCCAGATAACAAAGTCTTTGTCATCACACAGGAGAGAAGGAGGTCACAAGGAGCCCTGAATTCTGTAAGCACAAGGGCAGTATCTTGTCCATCTTCATATGTCCAGCATTCATTCAATGCCTGACAGATGGCAGCTGATGAGCAAGTGAATGAATGAATGAATAAGTGACTTAATGGCTTTAGATAAGCCAGTGAACAAGAAGAAGTGTGTTTTTGAAAGATGATTCAGAGTGTAACATAAAAGAAAGGATTGAGACAAGGAGACCAGCTAGAAGGTATTGCTATTGTCTAGATCAATAGTTGCCATTTAGGTTTGCTAACTTATTTATTTATTTATAAATGATATATGTCACCAGGTGAGGTGGCTCACACCTGCAATCCCAGCACTTTGGGAGGTGGAGGCCAGCAGATCACAAGGTCAAGAGATTAAGACCATCCTGGCCAACATGGTGAAACCCCGTTTCTAATAAAAATACAAAAATTAGCTGGGCATGGTGGCACACACCTGTAGTCCCAGCTACTCAGGAGGCTGAGGCAGGAGAATTGCTTGAATCCAGGAGGCGGGGGTTGCAGTGAGCCAAGATGGGGTCACTGCACTCCAGCCAGGCAACAGAGTGAGACTCTGTCTCAAAATAATAATAATAATAATAAATGACATATGTCAGTATCACACTTATAAATTCACTAATAAAACATACATAAAATACAGATATTAACAGAAAATGTTTAAAATAATGGAAAATAGAAATTCTCTTATTTCATTCTCCACTGTAGACCTTTTGGAGATCAGTGCCCCAGTGGGTAAGGATTGAATGGTGGCAACGGCAAGGGAGATGGAGAGGACAAGGGGCGGCTCTGCCTTCTACACAGCAGCAAGCTGGACAGCCGCCAGCCCTGCTGGTGAGAAATGCCTGCAGAAATGCACCAGCACCGAACTGCTGCTCTAATGTGATGCTGGATAAATCCTCAGACTAAATCCCAGTCCCTGATCCATGCAAAGGGATTGTGGTAAAACACCTTATCCAAAGTCAGCCAGTGTTTGGTAGGGAAACCCATGGGTGAAGTAAGAAGAGAAAAAGAGGAAAGGTGAGTACAAGAAATGTGAATGAGTCCAAAGTAAGTCCAGAGAAGATAATGACCTTCTGCTGAGGGTTTCAGGGACCTGGGCTTCTCTGCCCGTGGTAATCCCACCCAGGGCCTCAAGCTGTGCAACCAATTGACCATTAACCCACTTCAGTCATGAAACTGAAACAGGATAAATGGGAGGGGCCGTAGCCAGGAGGCTCGTTTTAAAAACTAACCACTTTGGAAATTCCTACAGGCAGGGATTATGTTTACTCTATCACATCGTCCATCACAAGCAATCGTGACACTGCTCACTGCCACTTACTGAATACCTACCGCGTCCCAGGCATTGCACTAGGAGGTTTACATTCAGTTAATGCTCTTGACAACTTCATAAAAATGGCATTGTGTTCTCCTTATTCTCATTTGATAGACAAGGAACATGAGGCCTAGGGATCTGGAAAATATACAGCTATTACTTCTCCAAGCTGAGATTAGAACTCATGTACATCAGACTCCAATTGCATTAGCTTTTCACGATACCTCCCTCTGCCTCATGTAGACATTGGGATCCTCAGGCTCTGGTCCTACTCCCCCTTTTTGACCTCACCTCTCCCCATCCCTGCATCCCATGTGCTATGCTTGCCATACTAAACTCCCTGCTTCTCCCTAGTACATTACCCCTTCTATCAAGCTTCTTGAGCTTGAATGCCAATAATGCTGGTCTTCAGACTATATTTTGAGTAACCAAGATCTAGAAGCTCATTTGAAATGCAGAATCTCTGGCCCCACCTGAGACCTACTAAATCAGAATCTGCATTTTAACAAAATCCCCAGGTGATGTGTATGTGCCTAATAATTTGAGAAGCACTGGTCTTAACCTGTAATTCCCTCTCCCCTGCTCCTCACCAGGCCACCTTTTACTCATATCATTTGAGCACACATGAAGTGCCAGGCACTGTGTTTAGGACTAAGGACACAAAATTGAATTAAATACAACGCATAAACCCAAGACAATGACAATGTATTCACTAGAGAGACATGTAAATAAATGGTATTTTTAAAAGCATGAGTGCTATTAATAAGGTAAGAACTACATGTAGTATCTGATATGCCTCAGAATCTCTAAGCACCATCGTAATAACAGGCACTAAGAAAAGGCTCAATGATATTTCTGGAAGAAAGTAAAGACTGGAAAGAAAGGAATAGAAAAGAAAGGAGGGAGAAACAGGAGAAGGAAGGAACTGTACTAAGCCATAATTTCTAAAATGACCACTCAAACGAGATGTGTTCATTAGTGACTTCCCCCACAGGGTATCTTCACTTGGACACTTGGATACTTTAACATCAAGATCATTGTAGTGCTCAACCCACTCAACTCTCCTAGTCTCATGTGATTTGACAATGGTATTACTGTCCTTTAAGATATTAGCCCAGAAATCTTGGATTTATCCTTGATTCCTCCTTCTCCTTTGATCTTTCTATAAATCTATTACAAAACCCTGTTATTTTATTCATTCAGGCATCAGTTACTCAGTGTCTACCACATGTTCTGAGCAGGAATCTAGGATGGGAGAGATCATATATAGCTGAAGTGCTCCCCCGAGGTTCTCATGGGAGCCAGAGGGTCATTCACATGTGATCAGAGGGAGGTCTGACTCCTAGCCTGGCCACTTACCAGTTGTGACCTTGGGGAAGCTCCTTACTCTCTTTTCCACTGTACTTTTATCTGTAAAGAGGATGATAGTACCTCACAGACTTATGCCAAGAATGAATGAAACACATACAGTTATCATCATTTTCATGGAACAGGATGGACATGAACATACAGTGAGAGGACATAGCCTAACCAAAACAGAGAAGAGGAAACTGCTGAAGGACTGGTGACTCATCTGCTGGACCTGAGGCCCAGAGAGGGTAGGAAGTAGAGGGAAAGAAGGCTAGAAAGGCAAGTTGCTCGGGGTCCCGTCATGGTGCAGCACTTCAGTACAAATCTGATGGATCTGTGATGAATTTAATAGTAATAAGAAAACACAGAAGGTTTCCACAGTAAGGAAATACATGATCAAAATTTGCTCTGACTTGATGTGTTAGATGAGAGTGGCAAAGATGGAGAGGGGAGGAGCCCAAGATGGTTCTGGGCTTTAAGAGTAGGAAGACACTGGTGCCTTCAGCCAGGAATAGGGTAGTGAGGAAGAGACACTGGCCCACAGAAAAGAGGTAGCAACTCATTGCGATGGGAGGGTACAGCAGGGCATCCAAAGGAAAACATCTAGCAGGCAGATGGGCCTGCTGACCTTGAGTTCAGGAGAAATGCTGGACTGGTAAGACAAACTTGGAAGACATCCATGAAAAATGCCAGTTACAACACGGATAAATATCCTGAGGAGTTCAGGTAGAAGAGGGGGAGACCCTGAGGAAATATGACCCTGGAAAATGAGGAAAGCAAGAGGAATCAGAGAAGCTAAGAGGAGAATCAAGATTTGCAGAATCATAGGATTAAAAGTAGTTTTCTTTAAGAGTGTCAAATCTGACAGATCGGGACAGAGAAAAAGGCTTTGAATGTGGCAGAGAGAGATACAGCAGATCTACAACAGAAGAGCTGAGGAACCAAGGTATCCTTCTTCATAGTTTCTGTGACCTAATCTAATGCAAGGCTGGTGGAAAAAAGCTTGGTAAATATTGACTATTTGAACCACACAATGGCTGCCACATCTTGGGCTGAATGACTTCTGCAAAGTGCCTGAGTCCATTGCCATAGTCCACCCCATATTGAGTTTCTTAGTCTGTCCTGGAAGAGAAATTAATAACCCTGGCTCTGAAGTGGTGGTAGGGAGAGTTCACAACCAAGAAGGAGTTGTTTCCTTAATCCTGCAGTCTTGGACCTGAGACTAACCTCTTGCCTTTGGGCCACCTAAGTGAGACAGAAATCCATCTCTATTTTTAACAGCTCCAGAGGCAAGTCCTCAACATTTCTTGGTAGTCTGTTTGATCGTTTCTGAAAACTCTTGGCAAGGTCAACTAGAAAATAGGCCCTTGTGACCCAGAGTTTCTAAAAAGTTCACTTGACAAATTGACAAATCAAGAGGAAAAATAAAGTCAGAGATCGCCCTGCTTCTGGAAGGACCGAGTCATCTACAGCTGAAGGATTGGATTGTAAAGGAGAACAGAGGCCAGCCTCCTGGAGAGTGGACAGCGTGGCTCTCACTCGGGGAACTGAGGAGCTCTGTCATGCCCAAGAACATCAGAAGCTTGAAGTACAAAGGATCATTTGTGCTGTGCCCTGAGAATAAACTGCAATGAAATTATTCACAAGGAATGATTGTTGTCAAGGTCTTGTCATTGGAGTTTCCCCATTTCGTGGTGTCTAGAACTGATAACCCTTGAGATCATGTATAGTGCTGGAAGACAAAGGGCATCACTTAACATCAAGGACGCACATTAAGAAAAGAGTGGGAGGACAAAGTGGTGCAGGGTAGAAAGAATAAAACATGCTTGCTGCAGGTGACAAGACAGAGCTTATAGGGAAGCTTATAGGGAATGTCAAGAGTCCAAATCTGTGAATCATGTTACATTTTAGGGATGGCACTCTACTAAATATAATGTATGAGAAATAATGTTTTAAAGGTTTTTTAAGAATACTTTTAGTCATTCAAATGTTTATTGAGCAGCACCTAGGTGCCACACACTAGGCTGGGAACAGGGCATGGTGGCACATTCTCTTGAGGAAGGAACAGCTTACTGGGGGAGACAAGTGTGAGCAAGCAACTGTGAAATAGCATTAAAGGTGTTAATAGAGGCAAGGGACTTAACCATGAGGAGAGAGAAAGAGAAACTTAGAAGAGGAGCTGCAGAGAAACTGTTGCAATTCTGGGGATTTCATTCGAGCTACAGATAGCCCTGCATTGGCATTTGCAGACTGAATATGCATGCATGATAAAAATCCCCAGTGAATAACCCGAAAGGTCCCTGTCATGAGGTAATTTGCTGGGACAGAAATTTGAATGGGGCTGCCAGGAGGCCAGAGCATACTTGCTAGCCACTCAGCTAGTGAATGACCACTCCCAACACTGGCATTTGTGCCCCAGTACCGCTTAGCTCTCCTTCCTTTCTCATCGACATCTGCACAATAATTGTCATACTGCGATCAATTTTTTTCTTTGCAGAGTCAGGGAAATAGGGTGTTAATAAGGTAAAGATATAAGGTAATGAAGTAAGGAGTTTATTTTAATGGCAAAATGTATTTAAATAGCTTTAGAAATTACTTTGGCCTCATATTCATAGAACCATTAAGAGTCTGAAAAGATTCTTTACATTTTTGTTATACTTTACTGTATTTTATGGTAGAAATTATATGCCACGATGACATTCATGATTTTGGAGACTCACCAAGGTCACGGATGAACCCTTTTAGAATGTCAAAGGTCCAAATCTGTGAATAATGTTACATTTTATTGGCTTTACTAAATATAACAATACCTTATTTTAAGTTTGAAAAATAAGATATTCTTCCTTATGTGATTTCCCTATATTTTGGGAAAGGTTGCCATTCCCCTTCCTGTTTATGAAGGCTTAACATGTCTCACCAGAAGACAAAGGAGTTATTTATCCACAAAACTGCAGCCTGACAAGCAACTCAAATTAAGAAAGATAACTACATTCCCAATAAAATGCTTTCCTTCTGCTCTATTGCCTGGAACCTAATAACCACTGAAACTCAAACTCTAACCCCACCCCAACCCACCCCACAAATACTTCCAAGCACCTCGAACTTATGACTTCACCCACAATCCCAAGCGGCTTCCACTCTGTCTCCTTGTTCAGTTACCAAGTAAATAAATTTACCTCCTAAGTGATTCTCAAATGCAAATACATCTAGGCCTCTCCAGCCCCACAGCACCACCCTAGCTAGCGGAAGGTCAAACATCTGTCTTCACACTATTCTGAAACTCTGCTTCCTCTATTCTCTATATTGATGCAGAGTAATTTTTCTCAAAACACATGGCTTGCCTTGATTGGCTTCCAGTGAAGTTTAAGATAAAGTCCTATCAACAGAACAGATATTGGGCCCTACTAAAGGGTGAAGGGTAGAAGGAGGCAGAGGATAAAAAAAAACTACCTATTGGGTACTATGCTTATTACCAGGTTAATAAAATATTTTGTACACCAAACCCCTATGATACGCAATTTACCTATATAACAAACCTGCACATATACCTCTGAACCTAAAATAAAAGTAAAAAAAATTATTCACCAAACCCAGTAATCAAGGTTAATATCTCCAGTAACAAGTCATATTGCTAGCACGTACCCCTGACATGATGCAATGAGAGGGGCACTTCATCCTCATGGTATTCATCCCTAAAATCCAAAATCCTGGTCTAATCAGGAGGAAACATCAGATAAATGCAAATCAGGAACATTCTACAGAATATCTAACCAGTCCTGTTTAAAAATGTCAAGGTCATGAAAAACAGAGAAAGACTGAAAAACTGTCACAGATTGAGAAGACCAGGGAGATGTAATGACTAAATGCGACATCATATCTTGGATTGGATTCTAGGAAGAAAAGACATTAGTGGAAAAACTAGTAAAATCAAAGTAAAGTCTGTAGTCTAATTTTAAAAAGAAAAAAAGATATGGTCTATCAACAATCAACTGATGCTTGGACGGAGATTCTGATGTCCATGGTCGACGCATAAGACTTTGAGAAATGCCTTGACTGAGTTTCTTCCCCCAGAATATATGAGTTCTTTCATACCTCTATGCATTTTGCGTTCGCCAAATGCTGGTCCTGTACTACCCATTTACCTTTCTCTCTTCGGTGAGACTCTATCTGTTAGGATTCAATTTAAATGTCACTGCTTGAGCAAAGTCTCATATAACTCTCAGTGGCTCTCCTGTCTGGTCTTTCACAGCACTGGATACAGAGCTCCACCAAAGCAGATGTCGTAGTTTACTATAATAACTTAACAGGTTTATTTTCTCCAGTGATCCATGTGCTCTTGCCCAACTTTGAATCCCTAGTACCTAGCACTATGCTTGGCTCCTGCCAGGCAGGCAGTCAGCCTTTGCTGAATGAAAGGACCAGTGATTGAGGTCTGTGGCTACATGGTAAAATGAGAGACATGAGTCATCAAAGGGAAAAACCGCTTTTTTGTTAACTATAAAGTGAACCAAGGTGTCAGAACAGTTAAAACAAGGATGAAGAGTGCTTTTAGATCTCAATCAATTTTTAAATTACTCGTCACACCTGTCCTAGCTAAAGACTAACTCTAGCACCTCCTGCGGCCTGTTAGTCGGTATTTCACACTTGGGCAGCAGATCCAGCAAATGTTCAATGATCGGAGAAGAAATACTTAGACGCTGTACGCTTTGCAAATATAAATGTAAGAATATGCCTAGTAAAAGCATCTGCTAAATATTTTTCCTGTTTGGCACATTAGACTGCAGTAGGAGACACATGACCGTGGTCGTACTGTACGCAATGCCCAATGTCTACCAAAACTCTGGCATGTGGGTGACTCAGTGTTGGAGTACGGAGGGATTCTTCCGGTACCCCCACTACACACAATGGGGGAAAGAAGGGCTTCCAGAACAAACCCAGTCAGGCAAAGAGGTAAATCCACTGCATTTAATAACATTGCCGGAGCCCGCACGTCACCCTTCCTGAAGGTAGGATACTAAGAGGGCTCAAGCCTAAATCTAATCCAACAAGCTATATTCTGAATAACGACCAATCTCTGATAAAGCTTTTCCCCTAACCCTTCTGCTGCCCCACTCATTCCACAGCCCCTACTGGGCTACCGAGTTCCACTCTGGACAGCGCCGCGCCCTGCTCGGCCCCACCCACCCGGTGGCGCTTGGGCCCGCCCTAGTCCCCACCCCCACCCCGGGGCACCACCTACCAGGGCCCCGCCCCGCCCGAGCCCCACGTGCCGTCCCCCACCCCGGCGCTAGCGGCCCTTTAAATACCCCCACCCTTACACATTACCGCCCCCCCCCCCCACCCGGACGGCAGCCGGAGAGGGACAAAACTCATGGCGTACAGCCAGTTTCCTCCGCGGAGTTCCTCCTGTGCCGCCCCAGCCGGTGGAGCCCTCCACCCGGGCCACAGCCTCCTGGCGCCCCCCCGGGCCGGGGCGGCCGGACCGAGGAGTGTCGGCGCGGTCCGGCTACGGGGCGGGGCCGGCGGGAGCTCCGGTCGCCGCCGCCGCCGCCGCCGCTGCTGCCTCCGCCTGCCGCTCGGGCCGCCCGCTCGCCCGCCGCTGGGTGCGCTGCACGCGGGGGCAGCCGCGGTGCAGAGGTTCATGCAGTGGCGGCGGCGGCGGCGGCTGCTGTTGCTGCCGCCGCGGAGGCAGACAGACCGGGCGCTGCCGCCGCCGCCGCCCTCCCCCGGCTCCATGCCGCCGCCGCCGCCGCCGCCTCCTCTCTGGCGAGGGGCGGGGGCTCTGGCCCGGGGTGGGCACCACTCCTCGCAGCGCCGCTCCCCTCCCTGCCCTCCGCCCCGGCGCTGGAGCCGGCGAGGGCACCCGCCGCCTCCTAGGAGTGCACCCTCCGCGCGCCCTGCCGGAGCGAGGGGGCGGGCGTGGGCGGGCGTCGGGGCAGCGGGGACCCCGCGCGGCTGCAGGAGGAAGGGGCTTCCCCAAGGATGCCCGGCGGCGGCTCCCCGCTCCTAGGTGCGAGCTGAGCCTGACCGGGAGCGAGCGGCGCGTCGCCATGCCGGCGTGACGGGCGCCCCCGGCTGCCCGCGCGGGCCCCCGCGCTGCCCCACGCCGCTCTGTGCCGGCGCCGGGCTGCAGGATGGGCTGTATCCAAAGCATCACCTGCAAGGCGCGGATCCGGCGCGAGAACATCGTGGTGTACGATGTGTGCGCCACCATCGACCAGTGCCCCACGCGCATCGAGGAGACCTCGCCCATCGTCCTGCGCTACAAGACCCCCTACTTCAAAGCCTCCGCCCGCGTGGTCATGCCCCCCATCCCCCGCCACGAGACCTGGGTGGTGGGCTGGATTCAGGCGTGCAACCAGATGGAGTTCTTCAACACCTACAGCGACCTAGGCATGTAAGCGACCCGCCGCGCGGCACCGGAGCGGAGTCCGCGCCCCCCGGCTCTGCTCGCCACCTTGACCCCCCCTCCCCAGCTCCTTCCTACTGCTGTCCCCATCCTCTTTCTAAACCTTCCTCCCGCCTCCTCTCCTACCCTCCCTCCTCCCTACGCTTTTGTTTCAGTGACAGGGCGGGCGTAGGGAGGTTCCTCGCGAAGGCATTTTCTTGTGGTTTGCTTCTGACTCCTCAGAATCTACGCGAGGAGAACGGTGCGGGGCGGGAGAACGCGACAAGGAGGGTTCGAGAGGCGGAGGTGGGGTTGGCTGGCGAGTGCCCGGCGAGTTTCAGGGCGCCGTCTGTGCTTTGTGCGGCTTCCCGGGAAGAGTTTGGGGGAAACCGTAGAGGATTGGAGTGGAGTGCCGGGGGCGCAAGGGCTGTGCGGCGCGTCCTTTGGAGAAACGCGAGCGAGCTTGGAAAAGCAGGTCCCGCGCGTCCGAGCGAGAGTTGGTAGTTCTGCCCTTGCCCTCTCGACTGTTGAATTCGAACCTTTGTCTCCCAGGCCAGGGAGCCCGGGAGGCGTTTCCGTCTGGAACCGCAAGCCCGACAGAGTAGCCTCTGTCTCCGCGCCCCCCTGGACCAGTTCTGGTGGGGGAGCTGGGAGGCACCGGCTGCGTCCCGGCCAAGCAGGGCGGATGGCCTTGTGCGAGCAGCCTCTGGCTGGCGCGGCGCGGAGTGTTTCTTGTGCTGAGTGAAAGGATGGGTCTCCTGTCTGTCTAGGGTCCTTACTTTTCAAAAACTTTCCTAATTGCGGCTCTGGAAGGGATTCCCCCGGCGCCCACCGCCGAATTCTGTCGGCGTGCTGGGAGCTCTCCAACTTTCAGCAGCGCCGGTCGGTGCGCGCTGGGCTTGGCTGTTACGGTGGAGACCCAGGATCGCCGCGGCTGCTCAACCGCCAGGGGCCGCAGGCTGCGGGCGGTCGCGTCCGGGACTTTTATATTTACTAAATTTTCGTAACTCCGCACCTGCCTCGTTTCAGAACTAGACTCTGAGCAGGTGGCGATGACAATGGCTAAAAGGTTCAGGGCCTGTCTTCTATCTCCTATTACAACGTAGGTCTAGAACATCCTAATTAGCTTGCAGCCTACAGGGAAACCTTTTTTCTGGAAATTCAACCTCATTTCACTTATTAATCTAAAACTCTAGAGCGCTCAAGGTTCGCCTATTTAATATGGATATGGGGTGGGGGAGTTCCCATTTTAAAAGGTCAAACCCGCTTTTTAGCAGTGGTTTGCAGGCTTTTTACTGCACTCTGAGAGCATGTAAGTTAACACTAGTCACAGGCGCTAAAAGAAATTTTGACAGGTCGTTTTGTTTTTCCTCCCAAAGATTTTGCACTTTTCTCTTTAAGCACAAAAGCTTAATGCTAGAGAAAACTCGATTTCTAGTGAAGGAATGTGGTGCCCAGTTTCCAGTATTCCTCCACACACTGTGTTCTTCTTTCTGGAAGATAGCTAGATGTGAGAAATGGGGGATATGTCATTTTGGGTGAATCATGACATTTCAAAACAGACAAGCGCTCAAAAGAATGATTGTATGTGAACACGTGTTTCTTGAAACTTCTTTTTGAAGTAAATCCATTGTTTCCAGCCAAGTCAGAGAAAGCCACAGGCAGGGCATGAGCCCTCCCTCTCATTTCCTTGGCCTCACCCTGATGGTAGTGGATAATCTTGCTGGAGGACAGTAACTGCTCTCCCCAACAGCCTGGGGCCCCTGGTAGAGGAGGCCAGGAATGACTGTGCAGAAGCAGCCTCACTTTTCCCAAGACTGAGCAGCAGAGCTCTCTGTTGACTCAAATCTCTTACGAATCAGTAAATCAAAAGCAAATATATAAATACAGAATTCGTTCCATAAAACTTATTTTACCTTAGGAGAAGTCAAGTTGAGATATAAACAGACATGATAATTGAACTTCCTGGAATCCATAGGGAAGTTATGTCCTCACTGGAACCAACTTTAATGGATATGAATCAGTGAGAGGATTCCTGACCCTTGCCCACTGAATCCTTGCATTTGGGATTGGGAAAGAGGTTTTGTTTTTAAACTGCCACTTTTGGTATTTTAAGATTCTTGGTTTTCATGTAGACGTAGGAGAGCAAAGAAATCATAAAGCATATTGTTACAGATTTGTGTCTGCAGTCTACCTGTCTCTTCATGGTTGAAATAATTGCTATGTGTTTAAGGCCACTTTGGAGCCCAGATTTGAATGAACCAATTTCCACAAGATGTTTATTCCCTGAAAACTTTGCCAGTGTAAACTTTTAAATGGGAACTCATATTGCATGAAAGCTGCTGCAGTGTATTAGTTATTATGTCTACTTAGCCAATACCTGAATCGTAAAAAACACCACAGAGTTAATTTTCACCCCTGTACAGTGTTCTGTCATGTAAACCAAGATGTGAAAGGGTTTAGGTTAGAAAACACCTTTTCAGTGTTTTGAAAAGGACTGTGCCGGAGGAAATCCACAGCCTAAAATGGCGAGAAACTTCTGTCTGCAGAATTGAAAGAAAGCCTGAGGTTTTGTGGCTTAAATTTTAAACTTTTCCAAGAAGGAGTAGGCTTTTAAAAGCACATTAGAAATAGTTGATGGCCATGATGGCCAGAGCTGAATTTGAACTTGAACCCATTGCCATGGCACTTCCTCAAATAACTCTATAGAAACCAAAGTGGTGAATAGTTGCGGCACCTATTTGTTTCTCATTTGATCCTGGTGAATCTTGCTAGTGCAGCGTTGAACAGACTGCTGCAAGTCTTCATCCCCGGGGGAGGAAGGGCTCCTGACTTTCTCAATCACCCTGTCAATAAGCAAACATTTACCAAGTGCTTCTGATGTACAGGCAGCACCAAAGAAAACAAAGGAATATGCACACAGTCTCACTGCTCCTCATTATAGGATGACACATGCAGAGAAAAGCAGTGCTCTTTGGCAGTGTGGAAGAAATGCCTAAGAGAGCGGGGGGCAGGCAGGGTGTTCTAGAGGTGAGTGGACTCAAGGTGAACTCTGAGGTGTGGGTAATAGGTAAGCAAGGAGGGGGAACTAATTCCAAAGGGGAAAACCAGCAAAGATATGGAGGTAGGAAAATAGAAGGTATTTTAAAGGGGGCATAAGTTGGTTGGCGTGTTCAAGAAGGAGGACAGTAGGAAATGAGGTTTGAAAGGTAGGTTGGGGTCTGTTGGGTGGGACCAGAATAACACAGTCCGGAAAAGTTTAAAGTCAGATTTCTTGACCAGACAGAGGGTGTCAGGAAGCCCTTCATTCCTTCTTTATACCTCTTGAGTATGCAGAAGCTTTCCAACAGAGTTGGAAGACATTTATGATGGAACAGTTTCAAATGTTGGAGTACAACACTGAAGAGGTGTCCTGAATAAGATTTGAACAAGAAATGGGGCTCTTGTGCCAGGGATGGATGAGGTGAAGCCAAGGTCAGGGAAAGCCGATAATAGCTAAAGGCCCTTGTCATTCTCTTTGAGTCTTCTGGAGCTGTAGGGGAATTCTCCACGGTCAGCCTAGGGCTGATAGTATGGAAACCATCTCAACTGCCAATATGGAAAACTTTTGCCTGTGTGAAACTTTAGGAAGTCATAGCTTGCTCTTTTCCTTCAAGAGACAGCTCCTGCCTGTCCCTCTATTCCTCCTTCAGAGCCAAGGTTATTGAGGATTTGACTGTACCTACCCACCTCTGTTGCCTGTTCAGTTGAGTCCAAGCTGATTTCTATCCGTTCTGAAACTGCTCTTGCTAAGTTCGTCTGTGACTTCTATGTTACCAAATCCCTCAGACGCTTTTGAGAGACTCACCATTTCAGCAGCATTCCTTGTAGTTGACAGCTTCCTCTGTCTGGAACCACGCCCGTCTTTTAGCTTCCATGCTACTTTCCCGCTGTTCCTTTATCTCCATCTTATCTCAAAACAAAGTTTATTGGGAGTTTTTTCTTCTGATTCTATGCTTTCCCTGGGTAATTTTATCCATCCTAATGGTGGGAGGTAATCTCTATGATACACAGTCACCTCCAGTCTAGATGTGTGTGTGTGTCTTTGCACAATGATGCCATGACACAATGAAAGACATCTCAGCCTTAGGGTATCCAGCCCCAACTCTCAATTGCCACTGTAGCTCCCACCCAAAAGCTGCACCTTTGCCATTCTTCATCTTAGTAAATAACACCTCCACTCTTTGAGTTGCTCAAGCTAAACCATCTGTGTGTCATCCTAGATATTTGCCCACACATCCAGCCTATCATTAAATCCTGCTGGTCCCATCTCCAGAATATATCTGTAATCCAGCCACCACTCTCTCTGTCTACTGCTACCATCTTAGGACATGTCACCAACTGTCACCTGTTCCTGCAGAGACTTTCTAACTGAACCTGTCACCACCATTCCTGTCCCCCCCTCTAGTCTACTTCCCACATAGCAGCCAGAGTGATATGTTAAAAATGTAGATATTATTACTTTCCTTGCCTAAACCTTTTAATAACTTACCATTGCAATTGGAATAAAATTGGATAATCTCTTGCATGGGAGGCCGAGGTGGGCAGATCACTTTGAGGCCAGGAGTTCAAGACCAGCCTGGCCAAGATGGTGAAACCCCATCTCTACTAAAAAATCCAAAAATTAGCTGGGTGTGGTGGTACACGCCTCTAATCCCATTCACTCAGGTGGCTGAGGCACAAGAATTGCTTGAACCTGGGAGGTGGAGGTTGCAGTGAGCCAAAATCACACCACTGCACTCCAGCCTGGGTAACAGAACAAGACAGTGTTTCAAAAGAAAAAAAGAAAATCTCATTCTATTCTCTGAATTTCTATTCTTAAGCCATGTCAGCCTTCTTCCAGCCTTTCAAAAGAACCAACTTTATCCCAACTCAGAACATTTCCATATGCCACTCTCCATCTGAAATGTGCTTCCTCCCTGCACTGCTCTCACTAAGTCCCGCTCCTTATTCAGGTGTCAGCCATTATCTCCTCAGAGAGGCTACCCCTGATCTCACAGCTGAAATTAGGATCCTCCTGTTTCTTTCCTTCAAGACGCCCTGTTCTTATACTGGTTACCATTAGTAAGACTAATTAGTGAGAGTACAATTGTTTACTTAATTTCTGACTTGTCCACTACACTATAAATTTCATGAAAGCAGATGTCATATCCATCTTGTTTATGAACAGTTCAGGGCACACAGCAGATATTCAATAAATGTTTGATGCAAAATAATCGAATGAACTATTTTTCTGACCTCAAATAGTCTGTGTCCTCTTCCACAAATCATGTCTCTTCAAAATTAGCATTTCATGTTAAACCTAAGCCTGACCCACAAAGCTCTTGAACCCAAGACACTCCAGCAGTTACTTAGCACTAACATACAGTTTAACTCCGCTGTGCTTTTGTGTTACTTGTCCTGTGTTACCCCACCAGATGGTCTGCTTCTCACCACAGGGCTTACTTCTGTCACTTCTTCTGTCTCCCTAAGGTGTTCTGTACACCGAGAAAGGTGTTCAGCAAACACTGAAGCCTCACTCTCATATCACCTACCTGCTGTAAAGTGGCATTCGGTGTGTACCCAAAGAGACCTTGTCATAGCACTGTTCCGCCTGTATCACTAACTGGTTAATCCCAGGACTTGTAGAGGAGAAGGCTAAAGGCCTTGGCTGCTACAGTCATCTCCCCCAGGCTAGAGTTGCCTTTCTTGTTACCAGTTACATGCTACTGCATGCCCAGTTTGGCTTTAAGTGTGGCCCTCACTGGTGACCATAGAGATGGTCACACAATTGGGCATTTTGCTCTTGAGGACCAGATCGGCCCATCTGTCCAGGGAGCCTGATGAGTCTCCAGGCCACTTGACCAATACCCATTCCTCCTCCCGCATTTCCATTATGTTTCAATCAGGAGGTTTGTGGTCTGGAAATAACCAGAACTGCTTCTCAGCAGAAACATTGAGGATGCCAATCTAGAGCATCAGATGGGAAAGCAGGATCCAGTTCCTTTATTAAAGTCCTGAGTGCCCTTGAAGGGGAGATGGCCTAACCCCTTTGCATCTAATCCCCCTCCATCTCTGCAAAAGAGGAGCAGCAGAGGATTAACTGGTCTTATCAGGGAAGCATTAAGCTCACTGGAGATAAAGCACAACTCTGAAGTTGGAGGAGGGGTTGGAGAGATAGGGGAGGAAACAAATGATGAGGGAAAGATGTAGGGGGGGGGGGGGGGGGGAGAAACAAATGGGAAGTTAACAAAATGTGGCTTGTGTAGCCTGTGATACTAATCTGCATTGCAGGGCACTGGATGGGTTGGAAAACGCAGGGACGGGATGGACTGTCAGGGCATCGGGACTGCAGGGTATCAGTGGCCTTCCACAGGCAGCAGGGGCAGATGCTATTTTAGGGGCTAGGTCTGCAGAGGCATCGTGTTCCAGGTTAAGGATGCAAGTGAAAGGGAAATGCAAAGTCTGGCGTGGGGTGTGCGATCCCAAATATCCCCTTTCCCTCTCATTCGTACTGCATCCTGATCTCATCTGACCTCCTCATCTGACCTCCCTAGTTCTTGGGAACTAGGTACTATTGTCATGCTGATCTTACTGATGAGGAAACTGAGTCTCATGCAGTCAGGTAACTTGCCTGAGGCGATACGTCAAGTAAGTGGCTGAGCTGAGACTGCAAGCCATGTCTTCTCACCCTGTGTCCTGACTTTCTGTATACTGCCACAGTTTGGCCCGTGAGGGGACAGGTGAGCCCTCCATTCATATCAGCACTAGAAAAGTTAGTAGTTACAGCGGCTATTCTCGTCATCATGCACCTAGCTCTTTTCCTCAAAGCTTGTGAGGAAGCCTAGGGTTGCCCAAAGGCTCTAAGTAGTTGATAGCATGGCTTTCTTCTTACCCCAGCTTCCTTCCCTGGACCACTTTGCTCTACCGAAAAGAAAAGTTGTCGCAGATAACAGGGGCTACAGCTTCTGTGTGTTAACACCAAACAGGCCACAAGAAGTGGCTGTCATTTATAAGTTGGTTATTATGGACTCCTTTGAGAAGAGAAATAATAATAAATTAGCAGTAGCAGAGCATTCTGGTGAACCTCACAAAGAGGCAGGGTCCTTCTGGTGCTGAGGGTCCCTGGAAGGGGTTGGTGCCTGCCTGCACACCAACAGCAGAGCTGCCCATAGGGTGAGATCTTCCCCCACAGAGGCAGAGTCATGAGGCAAGTTGCCTCTTATTTTCACCAATCCAAATCAGTGTGGTATTTAAGGACAGATCTAGAGTTGCTATTGTTTTGGGTTTTAGTAAAGAGGGTGTGCGTGTGCCTGTGCTGGGAGAGTTGTCCAAATAGAGGAATGTCTGGTGAGTCTGGGAGATGCTGTTTGGGAAGGAAAAGGAAGAGAAGGCAAATAACACACATGAAAGATCTATGTGCCTGGCACTCTGTGGAGTGCTTTCCACACTGTGAGTTCCAGGGTGCTCAGTAACTAGCTCAAGGCCTCATGGCCAGCAAGGAGTCGTGCCAGGAGTCAAACTCATGTCCTCTCACTACTCTATTTCTTTCTTTCTTTTCTTTCTTTCTTTAATATATATTTTATTTCATTATAGGTTCTGAGGTACATGTGAAGAACATGCAGGATTGTTGCATAGGTATATACATGGCAATGTGGTTTGCTACCTCCATTCCGGTTACCTATATCTGGCATTTCTCCTGACGTTATCCCTCTCCAACTCCCTACCCACCACTGTCCCTCCCCTAGTCCCCCTGCCCACAGACCTTAGTGTGTGATGCTCCCCTCCCTGTGTCCATGTGTTCTCATTGTTCAACACCTGCCTATGAGAGAGAACATGCAGTGTTTGATATTCTGTTCTTGTGTCAGTTTGCTGAGAATGATGGTTTCCAGGTTCATATCACTACAAAGGACACAAACTCATCATTTTTTATGGCTACATAGTATTCCATGGTGTATATGTGCCACATTTTCCCTGTCCAGTCTATCATCGATGGGCATTTGGGTTGGTTTCAAATCTTTACTATTGTAAACAGTGCTGCAGTGAACATACGTGTACATGTGTCCTTATAATAGATTGATTTATAATCCTTTAGATATATACCCAGTAATGGGATTGCTGGGTCAAATGGAATTTCTATTTCTAGGTCCTTGAGGAATTGCCACACTGTCTTCCATAATGGGTGAACAAATTTACACTCCCACCCGCATCCTCTCCAGCATCTGTTGTCTCCAGATTTTTTAATGATCGCCATTCTAACTGGCATGAGATGGTATCTCCATGTAGTTTTGATTTGCATTTCTCTAATGACCAGTGATGATGAGCATTTTTTCATGTGTTTGTTGGCCTCATATATGTCTTCTTTTGAAAAGTGTCTGTTCAAATCCTTTGCCCACTTTTGAATGGGTTTGTTTTTTTTTCTTGTAAATCTGTTTTAGTTCTTTGTAGATTTTGGATATAAGTCCTTTGTCACATGGGTAGATTGCAAAACTTTTTTCTCATTCTGTTGGTTGCTGGTTTACTCTAATGATTGTTTCTTTTGCTGTGCAGAAGCTCTGGGGTTTAATTAGATCCCATTTGTCTGTTTTGGCTTTTGTTACCAATGCTTTTGGTGTTTTAGTCATGAAGTCCTTGTCTATGCCTATGTCCTGAATGGTTTTGCCTACGTTTTCTTCCAGGGTTTTTATGGTGTTGGGTCTTATGTTTAAGTCTTCAATCCATCTGGAGTTAATTTTAGTGTAAGGTGTCAAGAAGGGGTCCAGTTTCTGCTTTCTGCACGCTGCTAGCCAGTTTTTCCCAACTCCATTTATTAAACAGGGAATCCTTTCCCCATTGCTTGTTTTTGTGAGGTTTGTCAAAGATCAGATGGTTGTAGATGTGTGGCATTGCCTCCGAGGCCTCTGTTCCGTTCCATTGGTCTATATCTCTGTTTTGGTACCAGTACCATGCTGTTTTGATTACTGTAGCCTTGTAGTATAGTTTGAAGTCAGGTAGTGTGATGCCTCCAGCTTTGTTCTTTTTGCTTAGAATTGACTTGGCTATGCGGGCTCTCTTTTGGTTCCATATGAAATTTAAGGTGGTTTTTCCAGATCTGTGAAGAAGGTCATTGGTAGCTTAATGGGGATAGCATTGAATCTGTAAATTACTTTGGGCAGTATGACCATTTTCACAATACTGATTCTTCCTAACCATGAGCATGGATTATTTCTCCATCTGTTGTGTCCTCTGTTACTTCCTTGAGCAGTGGTTTGTAGTTCTCCTTGAAGAGGTCCTTTACATCCTTTGTTAGTTGTATTCCTAGGTATTTTATTCTCTTTGTAGCAGTTGTGAATGGCAGTTCATTCTTGATTTGGCTCTCTTTAAGTCTGTTATTGGTGTATAGGAATGCTTGTGATTTTTGCACATTGATTTTGTATCCTGAGACTTTGCTGAAGTTGCTTATCAGTTTCAGGAGATTTTGGGCTGAGATGATGGGGTCTTCTAAATATACAATCATGTAGTCTGTAAATACAGATGATTTGACTTCCTCCTTTCCTAATTGAATACCGTTTATTTATTTTTCTTGCCTGATTGCTCCGGCTAGAAATTCTAATACTATTTTGAATAGGAGTGGTGAGAGAGGACATCCTTGTCTAGTGCCAGATTTCAAAGGGAATGCTTCCAGTTTTTGCCCATTCAGTATGATATTGGCTGTGGGTTTGTCGTAAATAGCTTTCATTATTTTGAGGTATGTTCCACTGAGACCTAGTTTATTGAGAATTTTTAGCATAAAGGGCTGTTGAATTTTGTCAAAGGCCTTCTCTGCATCTATTGAGATGATCATGTGGTTTTTGTCTTTGGTTCTGTTTATGTGGTGAATTACGTTTATAGACTTGCATATGTTGAACCAGCCTTGCATCCCCGGGATGAAGCCTGCTTGATCGTGATGGATAAGCTTTTTGATGTGCTGTTGCAATTGGTTTGCCGGTATTTTATTGAAGATTTTTGCATCTATGTTCATCATGGATATTGGCCTGAAGTTTTCTCTTCTTGTTGAGTCTCTGCCGGGTTTTGGTATCAGGTTGATGTTGATCTCATAAAACGATTTGGGAAGGATTCCCCTCTTTTGGATTGTTTGGAATAGTTTCAGAAGGAGTGGTACCAGCTCCTCTTTGTATGTCTGGTAGAATTCGGCTGTGATCCCATCTGGACCTAGACTTTTTTTTGGTTAGTAGGCTATTAATTGCTGCCTCAACTTCAGCCCTTGTTATTGGTCTATTCAGGGTTTCAGCTTCTTCCTGGTTTAGGCTTGGAAGGGTGCACGTGTCCAGGAATTTATCCATTTCTTCCAGGTTTACTGGTTTATGTGCATAGAGTTGTTTGTAGTAATCTCTTATGGTGGTTTGTATTTCTGTGGACTCTGTGGTGATATCCCCTTTATCGTTTTTTATTGCATCTATTTGATTCTTCTCTCTTTTCTTTTTTATTAATCTGGCTAGTGGTCTATTTTGTTGATCTTTTCAAAAAACCAGCTCCTGGATTTATTGATTTTTTTGAAGGGTTTTATTGATTTTTTGAAGGGGTTTATTGATTTTTTTTGAAGGGGTTTGTTGATTTTTTGAAGGGGTCTCCGTCTCCTTCAGTTCTGTTCTGATCTTAGTTACTTCTTGTATTCTGCTAGGTTTTGAGTTTTTTTGATCTTGCTCCTCTAGCTCTTTCAATTTTGATGATAGGGTGTCGATTTGAGATCTTTCCTTGCTTCTCATGTGGGCATTTATTGCTATAAATTTTCCTCTGGAGACTGCTTTAAATGTCTCCCAGAGATTCTGGTATGCTGTGTCTTCATTCTCGTTTTCGAAAAACATCTTTATTTCTGCTTTCATTTCATTGTTTATCCAGTCAACACTCAAGTGCCAGTTTAGTTTCCATGAGTTGTGCGGTTCTGAGTTAGTTTCTTAATTCTGAGTTCTAATTTGATTGCACTGTGGTCTGAGAGACTGTTTGTTATGATTTCCGTTCTTTTGCATTTGCTGAGGAGTGATTTACTTCCAATTATGTGGTCAATTTTAGAGTAGGTGTGATGTGGTTCTGAGAAGAATGTATATTATGTGGATTTGGGGTGGAGAGTTCTGTAAATGTCTATTAGGTTTGTTTGGTCCAGATCTGAGTTCAGGTCCTGGATATCCTTGTTAATTTTCTGTCTCGTTGATATGTCTAATATTGACAGTGGAGTGTTAAAGTCTTCCACTATTATTGTGTGGGAGTCTAAGTCTCTTTGTAGGTCATTAAGAAATTGCTTTGTATATCTGGGTGCTCCTGTATTGGGTGCATATATATTTAGGATCATTAGCTCTTCCTGTTGCATTGATCCTTTTACCTTTATGTAATGTCCTTCTTTGTCTCTTTTGATCTTTGTTGTTTTATCACAGACGAGGATTGCAACTCCTGCTTTTTTTGTTCTCCATTTGCTTGGTAGGTCTTCCTCCATCCCTTTATTTTGAGCCTTTGTGTATCTTTGCATGTGAGATGGGTTTCCTGGATACAGCACCCTGATGGGTTTTGATTTTTTATCCAGTTTGCCAGTGTGTGCCTTTTGATTAGGGCATTTAACCCATTTACATTTAAGGTTAATATTGTTATGTGTGAATTTGATCCTGCCATTTTGATGCTAGCTGGTTGTTTTACCCATTAGTTACAATTTCTTCATTGTGTCGATGCTCTTTACCATTTGGTATGTTTTTGGAGTGGCTGGTACTGGTTGTTCCTTTCTATGTTTAGTGTCTCTTTCAGTAGCTCTTGTAAAGCAGGCCTGGTGGTGATGAAATCTCTGAGCAATTGCTTGTTCATAAAGGATTTTATTTCTCCTTCATTTATGAAGCTTAGTTTGGATGGATATGAAATTCTAAGATGAAAGTTCTTTTCTTTAAGGATGTTGAGTATTGGCCCCCACTCTCTTCTGGCTTGTAGGGTTTCTGCTGAGAGATCTGCTGTGAGTCTGATGGGCTTCCCTTTGTGGGTAACCTGACCTTTCTCTCTGGCTGCCCTTAGCATTTTCTCCTTCATTTCAACCCTGGTGAATCTGACGATTATGTGCCTTGGGGTTGCTCTTCTTGAGGAATATCTTTGTGGTGTTCTCTGTATTTCCTGGACTTGAATATTGGCCTGCCTTGCTAGGTTGGGGAAGTTCTCCTGGATAATATCCTGAAGAGTGTTTTCCAGGTTGGATTCATCCTCTCCATCACATTCAGGTACACCTATCAGATGTAAATTAGGTCTTTTCACATAATCCCGTATTTCTTGGAGGCTTTGTTCATTTCTTTTCACTCTTTTTTCTCTCATCTCGCCTTCTCGTTTTATTTCATTGAGTTGATCTTCAGTCTCTGATATCCTTTCTTCTGCTTGGTTGATTCAGCTATCGATGCTTGTGTATGCTTTGCAAAGTTCTCGTGTTGTGTTTTTAGCTCCATCAATTCATTTATATTCCTCTCTAAGCTCTTTATTCTGTTAACATTCCATCAAACCTTTTTTCAAGGTTCTTAGTTTCTTTGCATTGGGTTAGAACATGATCTTTTAGCTCAGAAAAGTTCGTTATTACCCACCTTCTGAAGCCTGTTTCTGTCAATTCATCAGACTCATTCTCCATCCAGCCTTGTTCCCTTGCTGGTGAGGAGTTGTGATCCCTTGGAGGAGGAGAGGCATTCTGGTTTTGGATATTTTCATCCTTTTTTGCACTGGTTTCTTCCCGTCTTTGTGGATTTATCACCTGTGGTCTTTGTGGTTGGCGACTTTCAGATGGGGTCTCTGAGTGAATGTCCTTTTGTTGCTGATGATGTTATTTCTCTGTGTTTCTTAGTTTTCCTTCTAACAGTCAGGCTCCCCTGCTGTAGGACTGCTGGAGGTCCACTCCAGACCCTGCTTGCCTGGGGATCACCTGCAGTGGCTGCTGAACAGTAAGCATTGCTGCCAGTTTCTTCTTCTGTTATCTTTGTCCCAGAAGAATACCCGCCAGATGTCAGCCTGAGCTCTCCTTTATGTGGTGTCTCTTTGGTTATATTAGGGTCAGGGAGCTGCTTGAGGAGACAGACTGTCCCTTATAGGAGCTCAAGTGCTGAGCTGTGAGCTCCGTTGTTATGTTTAGAGCTGCTGGGAAGGTACGTTTAAGTCTGCTGCAGTGGAACTCATAACTGCCTTTTTTTCCCAGGTGCTCTGTCCCAGGAAGGTGGGGCTTTATTTATAAGTTCCTGATGTGCTGCTGCCTTTTTTCAGAGATCATCTGCCCAGCGAGGAGGTAGCCTAGTCACAGTCTGCTAGCAGAGGCATTGCTAAGCTGCCATGGGCTCTGCCCAGCTGCTGTGTGAATTTTCTTGCAGTTTTGTTTATAGGGGTAGAGTTAGAACTGCCTCGGTAATGGCGGTCTGCCTCGGTAGTGGTGGGCTGCCTTAGTAATGGCGGACGCCCTTCCTCCCACAGAGCTGGACCGTCCTGGGTCCAGCTGTGCTTGCTGTGAAACTCTCAATCCAGAGCATTTCAGATGCTGGTCTTTGTGGGGGTGGGACCAGCCGAGCCAGATCACCTGACTCCCTGTTTTCAGCCCCCCTTTTTCAGCTGAATGGGCGACTCTGTCTCCCAGGCATTCCAGTCACCGGTTAAAATGGTGCCTGGATTTGTGTGAGTTTTTGTGCAGAGACTTGCTGCACTGGCTGAAGCAACTACGCTGGAGACTCATGGTGCTTTTCTGTCTGGGAATCTCCTGGTCTGTGGGCAGTAAAAATTCGTTTGGAAATGCGGCGATCACTCACCCTCTGCATTTTTGCTGGGAACTGCCCTCCAGAGCTGTTCCTATTTGGCAGTCTTGGATCCTCCCTCCCTCCCTTCCTTCCTTCTCTTTCTTTCTCTTTCTCTCTCTTTTCTTTTATTTCAATAAGGTCTTCCTCTTTTACCCAGGCTGGAGTGTAGTGACACAATCACAGCTCATTGCAGCCTAGATTCCCTGGTCCCAAGCGATTCTCCCCCCTCAGCCTCCTGAGTAGTTGGGACCACAGGCATGTACCGCCACACCTGACTAATATTCTGTTTCTAATAGACAATGGCTTTGTCTCTCAGGAAGGGAGTTGTCCGAACTTGCTTTGCAAAATAGTAATAATGAATCTAGCTTTATTGGTTTTCTGATTTCTCTGTTTCCTCACTCCTTTGGAAACAGATTAAGTTGCTCTGAGATCATGTATGTGACCCTCTTTGCATTCCCCCTGAGAATGGTATTGGTGGTTAGCTGTAAGAGCCATGTCTTTGTGAGGGGCCAGGAGCAAATACAGCAGGGAATACACTCCTTTCATGCTGAGGAGCTCATTCCCTGGGAGCAGGGATATGACATCCTCAGCTCTCAGGGCTTGCAAACTGGTTGGTTTGGGCTGCAACTTTTAGCCTCGTGCCTACACCTTTAGGCCCTAATGGGCAGCCCTGGGCCCCAGCAGAAAGTCGCCTAGACCACCCAGGTACTGAATATGGAGCTCTATTCATCCCTCAAACTCTCCAGGCAGTTCCTGTTCGGGTGGATGATTAAGAAGTGAAGAAGAATGAGGATTATTCCCTTCTGTTGGTGGAAGGGACCCCTGGCTCTGTCATCAGCTCATTGGACATACCTCTGGCTCCCAAGAATTCCTGCACTATTCCTTTTATCCAGGCCCCCTGGATCTACCATCTTAGCCATGTGGACCCTGCCCCCTCATTAGGTTCTGGGATACATGCCAGCTGGAAAAATTCACAGTGGAAGATTTAGCTGCTGGTTCCTCGGCACAGGGGTTCCAGTCAGAAGACCTGGGTCCCAGTGCCAGCAGCATGACCTTTGGCAGGTCCCTTAGCAATTCAGCGTCTAGTTTGCCTGTACATGAGTGGACAGTAATAAGATCTCCCCTATCCTAATGCCATAGGGATTATGAATCAACACTGGTGATTTTTATTATTACAAAGCCTGCTTGTTATTATTGCTAGAGAGTGACTCTGGATCAGCCTTAAGGATCAGGGAGGTTGTGGCTGTGGCCCTTCCTGCAACTTCCCCGGACAGAGAGGCATTCACTCTGGAGAGGGGTCTCTGGCATGTCAGCCACCCCTCTCCTACAGACCCACTCAGAGATAAAGGGGAGGAGAACAGCTTGCTCTGTACCCCTGGAGCCAGGGCTGTTTTCTGTTCAAACTCAGAGGAGGGTATTGAAGCCCTCCCCCGACCCCGCACCATGCCATGTCACTCAGAAGTCAGCCTCCTTGTTCTCCTCTAAGCTGTAGACTCTGGGAAGCCTCCAGGACCCTGGCTGCTCCTAATCCCTAGGCATGATGCCTGCAGCTTAGCCACATCCTTGTGGGGACTTCCCCAAGCCCTCCCTTGGTGACAGCATCACTTGGGCTGGGGGAAGGAGCTACAGTTTGTCGAAGCAGAGGACTTGAGGGGCGGGATGACGCTGGAGCATGTGAGCCATGCTGTTCATGCTCAGGAAGGTTACACAGTTTGCAGCTTGGGTGCACAAGGAGACCAACACCTGAAATCATTTGTGTCCAAAGCTATTTTTGAGGTACTTTATTCTTTGCAAGATCCTTTCATGATTTTTGTCTTGTTTATAAGGGGACCTCTCATAATTAACCTCACAATAATCTTGAAACATTTAGGGCAACAGTTATTCCTATTTCAAATAAGCAAGCTGAGGCCTAAGGAGATTAAATTATGTGTCCAAGGTCATCCTGGCAAGCACTGGTAGACTCAGGCCTTCCACTTCCTCTCCCAGTGCCCTCCATACCTAGTCCATGCTCAGCCAACCAAGAATGGGAATCGGGGGATGGGAGAGGTGATCCTCAGAGCCATGTGCATGCAGCACCTCTGGATCAGCCAGCATGTGGACACTTTCAGGGGCATCATTTATGACATCTGAAAACAAGAGAGGGAAAACAGGACTACCTAAATGTCTTCAAGCGCAAAGAGAAATTTTCAGGCTGTCAGATTAAAACAAAATAAATAAGGCCATTTTGTTATGAAAACCAAATAAACGATGGCATGTCAACAGGGTCACTGTGCAAGGCCTGCCTTGCAAAGCCTTTGGCTGACTCCCGCTCCCTGGGGCCTGACCTTTCACAACTGGTTCGTGGGCTTGTGTCAGGCATAGGCTCTCAGAGGCTGTCAGAGGCCTGGCTAATGGGAAGCAGTAAATCAGCAGTCAGCACTCCCTGCAGCATCCTGAAGGAGCCGGCGGAGGCTCCTGGGGCACGCGTGGTGGCAGGTACAGGCTTTGGCAAGTCCAAGAGCTGCCAGAAACAGGCAAATTAGATGTTGCTTTGCCCTCAGCATGGGTGATCAGGCTGGGATCTGTAGGGGGGAGAGAAGCATGAGGGGGAATCAGACATGCCCATTCTCTGAGAGGTAAGGATCTTGCCTTCCATTCCCTCTCCCGAGACCACTCATGCTGAGCCTCCGTTCCAAAATGGCAGTCCCCATGTCTGAGCTGGCCAAGTCAATTCAAGAACAGATTTTTTTGTTATGACTTAATGATTTGAGAATCTGTTTCAAGCCTCCATGAACCATCCTCACATTCTTTAGGAAGCATGAGTGATTTGTGCCACAAAACTAACCCCTACACTCCTGTTGAAGTTATTTTCTTGGCCTTCAGAACCAAGGAGGCTGTCTTTTGCTAAGAAACCTGCACACAAGAGTGATGGGCAGCTATGTGCTTACCGCCTGTCTCCCCATGAAACCGTGAGCAACTTACTAATGATAACAACAACTATTTGTTGAACACTTAACTAGTGTCAGATGCTTCAGGTGCACTGTCTGTGAAGTAGGTAACACCATTATTTTCCTCATGTTAGAGATGAAACGGAGGCCTACAGGGGTTGGATAACATGTCCAGCATTACTCAGCTGAGTAGTGCCAGAGCCAGATTTAGAAAGCAGGTCAAACTAATTCCTGGAACTCCTTATGATATTGTACCACCTCGTAAGGGCTGAACGAACGAATGTGCAAATGAATGAATGATCAGGACTTGTTGCGAATATTGCTTGAGTGTTTACTTTTGTCCTTGTTGAGGAGACCTGGTAAACAAAGGGTTTAAATCCAATTGGAAATGGCTAGCCACCTTACCTCACAGCTGCCTGGTTCACTCAACTGCTCAGGATGTGATAGTAATGAAACCAGGGTCTTGGGATCACACCCAGGGGGACCATCCCAGCACCAGAGTCTTACTCTATCCTTTGAGCTACCTCACAGGTGACTGCTAAGAGCTCCCCAGTCACAGCAGGGTCTTGATTAAAGAGTAGAGAAATGGCTAGAAGAATGTAAGTGGTAGATCAGCAGAATCATCCCTAACTCACAGAGTGTTAGGATGGTGTACGAAATCATCCAGCTCATTTGCTGCTTTTACAGATGGGAATGCCAAAGCCCAGAAAAGGGCAGTGCCACAACTAGTGAGGGACAGAACCAGGACTCAGACCCAGGTCCATGGGCCTGGATCACTGGCTCACTCTGTGGGTCAAGGCTGGAGGCACCCAGCACACCTAGTCTTTAAAGCAGCAGTCAGCGGTCACCACCCTGTTTTCTCGTCACTGCCCACCACTCTCTTGTTTGCTGAGGATGCAGGTCTTCAGGCAGAGATGGCCACCTGCCCAGGAAAGGAAGGTGCACAGGGTGCAGGAAGAGCCCATCCCTTGGCAGCACAGAGAAGAACTCAAATCAGCCCAAGGGATGTCCACACAGTTGCCAGGAGCAGAGAGTCCAGCCTCTTCCCAGCGACTATATGCAGTGATTAGCAAGCAAGAAAGAAAAGGGTCTCCCCCAGAGACACCCGTCACAGATGGCAGGAGATGGGAGGGCTTTGCAGCCCAAGGGAAAGGGAAGGTATGGAGAAATTGAGATTGAGCCAGGATTCCCAACAATGCAGAATCCCTTTCTTGCCCCCTCAATATCCACCCTCACCCCAGCCCTGGTTCTGATGGCATGCATGGCCCTCCTGGCCCCCTACCCACACACAGTCATCTTTATAGCCCCTGGCAGCTCTAGAAGAAATAAAATCCAAGTAGCGTCAAAGATGACAGATTGTGAGGGGCCAGGGGCCCTCCCCTGACAGCAGGGCTCAGTTGGGAGGCCTCTGTGGAGCAGAACAGATGGGGGAAGTCTGAGAGGGATATCCTAGCAGCCTGGAGACCCTGTCTCTGTTGTGGCTTTTAGTTGGTTTCAGTCAGTTCTTTTGTCGTTGTTTTGTTTTATTGAGGCATTTCAGCATAGGGACATGATCAAATTATGCTGTGTCTGCTTACCCCAAAGGAGGTGGAATTGGGGGAAGAATGGGAGGGAACAGGTCCAGGCCACACCCCATTTTGCTTTGTCCTTATTGGGATCTAAGGCAAGTGTAGAGGGAGGACTACAGAGGGGGACGAGTGTGTACCTCCGAGCAGCCTGCCACTACTGCCTGTCTGGCTTACTCTAAAGCTGTAGTCTCTGTACCACTCCACGCTGCCTGTCATGAGGAATCTGGGAATCTAGGGTGATGTCATGTGGTTCACCTCCCCCTTACACAGTCCTGTTGCATCCTGACCCTCCTTCTCCAACCTTGCACTGGGACCTGGCTCCTGCCCTCCCTGGAGGCCTTCGTAGAGGAGGAGGCATCCTCATGTTTCCTGGGCTATGTGACCCCTCACTGTTGTCCTGCCTGTCTGGCATGGCCTGTTCAAGTCCTATAACTCACAAGGCTCCTGCCTGTCTTATCAGTTGGCCCTGCTGCCTGATTCTCAGTATTTGTTGCCAGGTTCCTGTCTGCCTTTGTCAAGAACAACTACTTGTTCATCTCTGTGTCCATCCCAAGTTCTGCTGGCTTGGATTCTGACCCTCTGCTTTTCTTGGGACAGTCACTCTTTTAAGCTGCAGGACTTTAGCCAGATGCCCATCCCCAGATCCCTGGATCCCCCCAACTTCTCATTGGCTCCCTGACTTGTGCTCCCCTTCTCCCTCTGAAGGTGGAGAGACAAATATGAGAGGAACCACAGCTGGAGGAGCAAAGCTGTCCTCCACCCTTGGAGAAGAATTATTCACCCTTCCCCTGGGAGCTCATGAGTCACTCTGTCTTCCACATTGCCTCCGAGCCTGGCTGGGCTTCTGCTTTCATCTCATGAGTGGGTTTCCAAAAACCATGGATGATCTTTATAAAGCAAATTACTTGTGATCTAAAGGGGCAACTCTGCGAGAGTTCTGGATATCTGGTGAGGAAGCTGGGAACAGTTTAAGACTTGGAGTACTGAGAACTTCCTCTGAGCGTGTGGGGTTTGGAATCCAGGGAGAGTGCATAGGTTAAAGGGGGATTGATTCAACAAGTGTCCAGGGCCAGTTCATCCACAGCAAGTCTGCAGCAGAGAGGGAGTATGAAGGAAGCTTAAGAACATGACTTACTGCTCTTGTCTACTTGGCAACCATCTCAAATGTCTGGATATCAAGAGTAGATCCTAAAATAGGGGAAAGAGAACAATTAATAGGGTACAGGCCAGGGCCAAGAGAAGCTATGGTGGGCCTAGTTCCCTCATGACAAGACCAGACAAATTCTTGACCTTTGGTCCTGCCACGTCCTGACAGCATGGAACTGAAAGGCCCAAGCAAGGTTAGCAGCTGCTCCCATCCCTATCCCTGACACCTGAGAACAACCACCATGGGCTTCTCTGCTGCAAAGCTCGCTGAGGTAGCAACTCCATTTGGATGGCTGAACAGATGGCTTTAGCTAGAAGGTTCCTGAGAGGGGGAGGAGCTAGTAACACCGAAGGGCCCTTCTGCAGCCAGGGTGGACATCCTCCTTCCTGGCCACTGCTTGGGCTGCTGGGATTCTCAAATGTCTTTGAGAAAATTTGTCTTTTCAGAACCTGTAACCAACAGAGACTCTGGATAATCTAGGCACCTGTGGGGTTGTTTAATCACAATGGAAAAGTCTTTCAGAGATGGGACTGTTGTATAATTTAGGCTGAGAGTTGAGCCCGGGGGAAAGTTGACTGCTGGTGTGGATTTAGTGCTAATGGGCTCCTTCCTTCTACTAGGTCCTCAAAGTTGAATGGAAGGGGAGAGGTAGCATTTGTCTACATGATAGTTTTTGCGGAAACCCTATCTGTTGACCTTTAACCTTGGGGATCTGTACATGGTTACTTTTTCATGAAGCAGCTCATTCTCTTTAGCAAAATGGGTGAACAGTTGAGTAGATCTAACAGATACAATTGGGTACAGCCCCTACTGGGGAGTATTTGTGAACACTTGCAGGCTAACATGGTTTCTTGTCCACTTACATCAGGCCATGGTTTCTGTGGTTGTATCAGAGTGAGAGATCCTAGGGCCACAATTGGACAAACTCTAACTGCTGAACCAAGAAGAGCAGGATGCTTCTGGATCAGAACCCAGGAATATTTAGGGTTTTATTCTAAGAGGGAGAGCCTTCCTTGGATACTGAGAGGTTTTCTTCAAGTTATACCTTCAATATCTGGTGCCTCCTGAAGTGTCTGGTCATCAGAATAAGAATCTAGAATTATACCCTAGTACTTATGAGTTTCCACAAAAGGAAAATCTTGAAATGTTTTCATGCCATCCTCAAAAAGCAAAAACATTAACAAATGTTCTATCAGAAATGCCCCTGGATAAACTGAAACAGAGTAACCAGAGAGAAGAAGTGGACGAGAGAGTCAGATTGTCTTCATTGGGACATTTCAAAAGCACAGGCCAGTTTACAGGGTAGCACTGAACTCCAGAGCTATTATAAGTCGACATGCATTTGTTTTCAGTCTCAAGCGCTCAGCTTCTCTGATGCCATCCTATATAACCCAGCACAGAACTGAGCTGAATCTCCCTACAAGCTTCTGGGCAAAAATCAACTTCTATACCAGATCAAAACCCCAGTTCTGAGTCATACCATCCAACATGTACACATTTCTGATTTACCACTATTAACTTTTTAATTTTTTTTTTTTTTTTTTAGGTAGAGACAAGATCTTACTATGTTACTCAGGCTGGTCTCAAACTCCTGGGCTCAAGTAATCCTGCCTCCACCTTCCAAAGTGCTGGCATTACAGGCATGAGCCCCTGCACCCAGCCTACTTCTATGTATACTTTAAAAGAATGTGTATTTCTTGTCCATAAGATCACACTTGCTGGTTGTATTGTGCAAATATTCTATATTCTTGGTAATTTTTCTGTTTGATCTGTCAATTATTGAGAGGTCTGTTGAAATTTGTGTATGCTAGTGTGGTCATAACACTTTTTGCAGTTTTTTCACATGTTGCTTTATACATTTTGAGGCTGAGGATTTACCTCTTGAGTTGCGGATTTATTTCCTCTTCATTTTTGACCCCTAGGAACTTACTTTTACAAATTCAACTGTGTATTCAGGAAGAAACTTGGAATGCAGGAGTTTTTCAGGAGGCTGAGCTGGCTTACCGCTTGAGCTGTGGGTTTCCTCTTCATTTTTGACCCCTAGATATTTATTTGCAAATTCAACTGTGTATTCAAGAAGAAACTTGGAATGCAGGAGTTTTTCAGGAGATTCAGTCTATTACGATTTACTTACTATATTCTCCTTTTCCTCAGTTATAGACAAAAGTAAGCTTTTCCTGCCTCCTTTTTCTGGTTTGAATGAATGTCTTTCAAAGCAAGCTGCCTGTCTAGGCAAGGCTCTTTGATAAAAAGAACTGAGGTTTCTTTTTTACTTAGCACTCCACTGTTAGGAGTGAAGGGGGAGCCAAGCACTGAGAGGGTTTGGGTCTAAGGCCAAGGACAAGAGACTCCAGCATGTTGTCCCATTGTGCACTGGGCACAACCACCTGGGGCATACTGCTGCCTCAGCAGACTCAGTTTCTCTGAGATGCATTCCTCAGACATCTCAAACCCCCCAAGGCACAGCCATCCTTACTGTCCCTATGCAGCGTCAGAGTCTGAAGTAGCTAGCTCCAGGTTCCTCTCCACCTGTTCCCTGACCTCTCCCCCAAGGCTCACTTTGCACTGGCATTCGGCTTCTGGCAGGCAGGAAGCTTATTGCTTTCTTCTCTTGCAGATGGCTCTGGGAGGACCAGCAGAGGGAAGGGAGATGGGAGAGGAGACCAAAAGGCAAAGTGATGTCATTTGGAAGGTGTAGCCAGCAACCCCCAAGAAGGCACACATGCCTAGTATCGCCCTGCACTCAGCAGGCTGACACTCTCCAGAGTTGGGGGGTGGGGCGTGGGGATTCCCTGTGTGGAGCTGTTCTAGGATATGGAGATACCAAGATGGTTGGGGCCATATAAACCTTGAATGTAATGACAATGGCTAGGCTAGAACTTTAACATTTACAAAAATGCTTCCATGTATGTTACTCCTATTGAGCCTCACACTCCCTTTTAGAGATGGTATTATTGTTCTCCATGTAATGAGAGAAAACTGAGGTTCCACATGCTGAACTCATTCCTCAGGTTTATGTGGTTAGAAGGTGGCCACACTCAACATCCAAATCCAAATTGATTACTCCCTTTAAGTAGCTGATACTGGAAAAGGGAAAAGTGATAGAAGTTCTGAAGCTGAAAAGACCTTTGAGATCCCAGTCTTCTTCGTTTACAGGTGACAAGACATGTAGAAAGAGGTAGAAAGGAATTGCCCAGCATCATACAGAAAGCTAAGAGACCCTCAAAGGATGGAGTTTATTTTAAAATGTCTGTTTTTTATGACATTTCAATTCAATGAATGTAATTTTTATGAACGCTTATTACTTCTCTGAGAAACCAACTCTGTGTTGGGATGACACTCTGTAAGAATAACTAGCTGAATAGACAACTGCACTGGGAGAAAAGATGTGAGCTCCCTTTGTCACCTGACCTTCCTGGCCCAAAGTGACAGCACAGGTTGTCTCCTCTCTCATTTCTGTTGAGGTCCCATTAGAAACCTGAGCTGCATCCCAGCCACCCACCCACCATTGGGCAGATCCTTTTCTAATGCAGACTTTCATCATTGATTCATCACTAATGGGCACAGATGAATATGAGGTGCTAGGCATTTACACAAATGATCTCAGTCAACACTCATTCACATTACCTGTTTTACATATAATGAAACTGTGACTCATGAAAGACCACATAAGTTGCCCAAAGTTTCAGTGCCAAAATCAGAACATAACAACCAAGTTCGAAGAATTCCAGAGCTACGCCTCTGACTACCATGATGCATATAGATGCTTCACCTAAAAGAGAAAAAGGAACCTCAGATTCTGAGCAGGGCTTGGGAAAGCTGATCACAGCAAATAATTTGAATATCTCGTGGCAAGGCAATCACAATCACTCTTACCAAACTACTATACAAAAGGTATTTCAAGATTTATCTGTTAGCCATAAAACACTCCTTAAAACATCTGATTAGAGTTGAATTATTTGAGTTACCAGCTCTCTAGACCCCTCATATCTTACTTTGCATTCATCTGAGGTTTCTACATGGGTTTCTACAAAAAGAGATTCATTGTTGTTGTTAAAGTTGAAGTGTTAGATTAACAGAAAGAATGTACCACAATGGAGAGGAGCATGAGGTTCAGAAGCCACAGGTCACCAAGAATTCATTTCCCTTAACCCCTCTTTGAAGGCAACATTAAAAAGCACAGACTTTGGGCCAAAGCAGTGGCTCATGTCTGTAACTCCAGCACTTTGGGAGGCTGAGGTGGGAGGATCACTTGAGCCCAGGAGTTCCAGACTAGGGAACATAGCAAGACCCCATCTCTACAAAAAATACAAAAATTAGCCAGGGGTATGGTGGGGTACACCTGTAGTCCCAGCCACTCGGGAAGCTGAGGTAGGAGGATTGCTTGAGCCCAGGAGCGTGGGTGACAGAGTGAGACCCTATCTCAAAAAAAAAAAGCATGGATTCTCTGGAACCTTAGTATGTGAATTCATATCCTGCTTGCACCATTTACTAGTGTGTGATTTCAGGCACATTAACTGTCTGAGCAGGGGAATACAGTAGACCCATAAAAACAGCTTGACAACATCATAATTTTCCATCCAGCCTTCCCCAGGCAGAATTGTGCCAGTTCTCTTAAAGCATCCTTATGCGTTCTAACTTATTCACCCTTTGGACTCAGTTCCCCAAGAAGGTCTGGCCAGAGCCAGCTGCAGCCATGAGAGGACATCCCCTGGGCTTCCTGCTCACTGATGCTCATTTAGGCATTATCATCCTGACATTGCCTGCTTTTTATCTCTGAAACCACAGCAGTCCAGTAAGAGAAGCCGGCTGTTACCTTCAACAACCCCTAGGACTTTTCTTGCTGTGCTCACCACATACACACAACCAGCCTTTCCTGTCTTGGTGTTGAGCAAGTTTCCCCTCCCTGTGTCCACTGCTGGGCTTATTAAGCTGAACTTTGTTCTTTCCTGATCGCCTCTCCTAAGATAAGGCTCTTTATGATCATCTCCTCCTAGATCTGGTCTCTCATGAACTCCAGTCAAGCGAGAACCAGACCCAGATCTCAAAGCTCTGGGAGGGGGTTATGAGCTTAGAATGTCTAGGAACCTTACAGCTTTGTGTGTGTGCTTGGTGGTGTGAGGATCAGACCTGCAAGGGGAGATCGTAGGTTAGTCTCTAAGTGGTGAACCGAGCCTGTGCGTTGAATACAGAGGGAATGAATGACCTAAAGCTTGCAAAGAGGAAGCTCAGGATAACTCCTGCCAGCACAAATGAAATGAATGCTGATGCTCAGGCCATTTCTACTGTTGAGAGATTGACTAAGATGTTCCCTAAGATTCATTTTCTGATTTTTCTGCTTTAACATCCCACTGTCCTTCTGCGTTCTGAATTTGAACATCAGCTTAATGTGCCACCCTTGACCCATTGTGTATTCTCAATTTCTCAACCTCGTTTTTCTGGATTGTGTGGAAACTGTCATAGGCAGCCTCACACCCCACTTGCCATTAGCTTAGTAGAGTTCTGACCTTGGAGTGCTTTTAGCCCAGTTAGGTTATAGAAATATCCTCCTAAAACTCATACACAAGAGCAACTTTCTGTCCCTCTTGATTCCCATAGGACTGCATCACCCTACCTGTCCAGTCAGCAGCTCTTATTTATTATTTTTTCAAGCACTAGCTTTCGAGCGAGCATTGTACTAAGCCCTGGAGGACTAGGAAGATCAGTAAGTTTGATTCAATGTAGGAAAAATGTCTCAGATAGCATCCTAAATAAACATAATGCCTTGTGGTCCCAGATGCCATAAAACCCTGAATGGAGAAAATAGAAATTGGTCCTTGGGCCAAAAGTCTTTTTGGCAGAATGGCAGTGGCACTAGGAGACATGAGTCCATTGAACTAATGTTTTAAAGCATTCCACCTGAATTGTCCTCAGGGAAGATTCTGGACCTTTCAAGCAATGTTAATAATAACCATCCTTCATACAGGTAGTAGAAGCTTACAGAGCACTCTGATTCACATTTCTTTTGCTCCTCACCGTAGCTGTGAGAGGAAGCAGAGAAGCTGTCATCTCTCTCTTGCAAATGAAAAGAACTAAGACTTTTAAGAAGTTATGTTTCTTGTCCAAGGCCAGAAGGAGGAGACAAAAGACTAAAACAGTATCTTCTGACTCATTATCCAGTATTTGTCTACTTTACCACTCTGCTAGCCTGCAGGTTGTCAATTTAGCATCAGTTTAATGTGCAGCCAACCAAGAAAAGTGCTAGTCACCTTTCATTTGGAAACCTTGTATGCATGGGCTTCATTTGGTGCCAGAAATGTGTCTGACTTGAGCTTGTCTCTGATAAGTTACAGATCCAAGACTAGATGTTTTGCTTTTTGCTAAAATAATGCATTGTGGCCTGTCTTAGAGCTATAAAGCAGCTGTAAGAGAATTTGGGAAAACATCCGACTCATTCCTTCCCCCTCCTCCAGGCAACTGAGAGGCAGGGGAAATATCCTGTATCATGCAGGCCCTTCCATCCTCCTCTTTGCCCATCAAAAAGCCCTGTTTCCATTTGAAAGCATAGGCATAGTGCTGCCATGATGGCACCCAGTACCAACCTGCAGGATGCCCTAGTGTACCCTGGGAAGGTGGGCTTCAGGCAGGGGAGTGAGACAGGTTGAAGCACACTCAGCATGTAAAATCTTGCCTTGTTACTGTGTTTAGGAGGCACCTCTGACTTGCAAAGATGAACTTGATGGAAGCAGCTTTGGTGGAGAGGTGGAAGTCTGAGGTAGGGATGGCGAGTCCTGCAGTGCTTGGCCTCCTTAGTTTGTGGATATCAGAAGCTGAGAGGCATTCAGCTTTTTTATCCCAGGGCCAACCAGTTGGCACAATCTTCACCATGACTGGAATAGATCTGACCCAAGTTGAGGGCATTTCCCCCATCCTCCCACTTGTCTTCTTTGGTGTGATTTGAGATTCAAGGACCTAGGGACTGACGTATCCTTTAAAATGATAGTCAAGGCCAGGCGCAATGGCTCACGCCTGTAATCCCAGCTACTCAGGAGGCTGAGGCGGGAGAATTACTTGAACCCAGGAGGCAGAGGTTGCAGTGAGCCAAGATCACACCACTCCACTCTGGCCCAGGTGGTAGTACGAGACTCTGTCTCAAAAAATAAATGAAATAAAGTAAAATGATAGTCAAGTCTGGTAGGTGGTATTGAGTCCTCCCAATCCCACCCGTCCTCTATCTTTTTTAAAGAAACCTCAAACTTTTCCCTTCCATGGGCAGGAAATAGGAGTGGATTGCCTTTTTATGGAAAGATGAATGGGTTCACAGCAAAACCCCTGGGTGAGGTGCCATCGTAAAGAACAGAAAGGGAGTTTCTTCCAGGAAGAAATGGCAGGTCTCTCCTTCTTTTGTGGGCTCCATACCTTTGATGTGCTTTTCCCTCCTTGCAGCTGAATATTTTGCCTTGAGGAAAGTTAGTTTACACCTTGTTGCCGGAGAAAATAGTTGAGGTTTGAGAGATAAACAGCTACCCACTCCCTGTCTGTCAAGAGCCAGTACAGTTTAAGATGAATGGGGACCTCACTCTGCCCCCCTTTCCACCCACCCTATTATTCTCTGATCCTTCCTGCTCCATCATGAGGACAACAGCCAACCTCCTCCTCCCCATCCCTGCCTCCCACCTTTGGAGGGAGACAGATCAGAGTTGAGCTAATCCTTTAAAAATATTTAATGTTCATATGTCTTCCTTGCATAGAACAGTTTAAGGGTTCCTGTGATTCTGGATTTAAATCTGTCTCTTTCATTTCCTACAAATATATTGCCATCTGTTGATTTCATTCCTGTGACACCCACATCAAGATCATTCATAAGGAAGATCAGACCCATTTCTAGCCCCCACCCCCAGCCCCAGCCTTACTCACAGCTCTCCCCAGTCCAAGTGCCTGAGCAGGGATCTGTGAAAACACTAACACAGACACGCCAGACTGTCAGGAAATTTAGAGTTTGGGTGTTCAGCTCTTAAACAATTGAAAGTGGGTACCCACCACGCCCTTCATCCCTGAGAACCCTGGTTACTGGACCCCCATTAATTTGGGACCCAGGAGTCTTCTGGTGCCTTTTGTCGACTATTTTTTATTGTCATCAAATGTGAGTTAGCAGTTGGTGTCTTATCTGTCCTTCAGCTCCTAAGGACATTATGGAGGAGGACATTCTCTCCCCACCCCGCCCCAACCTCCACACACACTCTGGTTCATAAGGTTTGGGTAAGCACTAAAGGAGATGCTCCATGCAAAGTGTTTGGCACAAGGCCTGACATGTGGTTAAGGGCTCAGTGCATTGTCAGCGATGTGTTTTCCTATATGCAGTTCTGTTGTTTAACCTCCTGATCTTTCTCAGATCTGTGCTTTCCTCTACATCCCACCTCCTTAGAGCAAGCCTCACTACCCCTCACCTTCATTACTGCCTTGGCCTCCTAATGGGCCCCTCTTCCTCCTGGCTCCACATCCTTCCCCCTCCACCAGCTGTCCTCTGCACCACAGCCCAAGTAGGCATCTCAGAATAGAAAGCTGATCCTATCACCTCCTCCTATTTAAAAGCCTCCTAAGGTTCCCCCAATCCCTTCAAGATAAATTTACATGCCTTAGCAAGTAATGCCAAGCCTCTGTTGGCCTCACCTTTCCTGGATAGGGAGCCAGAGACATCTCTGGCCTGTCTTCATCTGCCAGTCTCTCCTTGGCACCAGGGAAGAGCTACACCACATGGCATGTAGCTCCCAGCTGTGATACCTCTAGACCTTTGCATATGCTGTTCCCCAGCCAGGCTTACCCTCTTCTCTCCTAGAAGATACCTGTGCATCTCCCCAGAGCCCTCCCTGGCACCCTTCCCCTAGTCTGAATTAGGCATCTTCCCTGCCACTGTCTCAATCTCTACTATATGTTAGTTAACATATGTTCACAAATATTTTATGTTTTAACTCATTTAATCCTCACAACAACCCTATATTAGGTACTGTTATTATTACGGCTACTTAACAGATGAGGAAATTGAGACAGAGAGAAATTACCTGATTTGCCTAACATATCACAGCTCTTAAGAGCTGAGATTTGAATCCAAATGATCTGGCTCCAGAGTCTGCACTCATAACCACTGGGCTCTGGCCTCTTACACTACTGTAGCATTGACTAAACCATGGCCCTCTCTGGACTGAGCTCCCTGAACTAAGAAACCATGTGCTGTTCATGTTTGCATCCTGTAGCCTGGCACAGGGCAGGAGAACAATTCCTTCTTAATTAACCCTTCAACCTATTCATCCTTCTAGGCCTGTGGTATTCAGTAGATTTAAGACTAGCCCACCTTTTTGCAACCCATTACCTGTACATCATTTCATAAGAAAAATGCCTAGAGGGCTTTTTATGTGCTCCAGTGATAAGGGTAAGAGACTTCGCAGATAAGCCTCCACCCTTGAAGAACTTATAATTTATTTGAAGAGATAAAGATTATATACCCAAACCTAAAGTAATGATAATGATTCCTCAAATCACAAACAAAACCAGTTTCTTTGTTTTGTGGTCAATCCTCAAATAAAAATAGTTCTCCCTCTTTTCCCACCTAGACCTCAAGATCCCTGAGGGGAGGAACTCCATTATGTACCATACATATGTCAATGCCCAGTGCTCAGTAAGTGCTGCTGCTAATGCACCACTGACCCTCTCTGTGGACTTCAGGCTTCTGCTGCTGCCCCATCCCCGAGCGTCGCTATGCGGTCTTCCCAGGCCTGGGTGGTAGCAGTTACCCAGAAGACTCAGGGCACATAGAGTCTGGGAGAGTCCAGGTTGGAAGTAGACTTTTGGGGTGCACAGTCTCAAGCTGCAATAGATCCTAGTAGTTCAGGACACTAGAACCTCCTTTAAGTGCTGTCTTACCCTCCGCTCCCCCAGTAATGGTTTTCCCTTGCATAATGTCCCCTAGTGACCTGCGTAGGTACAGAGCTCCACAAGGCATCAGTTTACCTTCCATGCAGACTGCCCCAAGTCAGAGCAGGGCTGGTCACCATGTTGCTTCACAGCCAGTCTGATCATTGAGGAGCTGTGCTCAGGGCAAGGAAACCTGGGATCTCTCACAGGTGGCATGCCCTTCCAGGACCAGCAGAGAACACAGCTCTGCAGGACCAGCATCTGTCAGCCTGCCTCCTCCCTTCCTCCGTATCAATGTGATATCTGAGTGCTCATCCAGCATTGGATGATACCGATAAATGCTCATCCAGCCCAGAGCATTGTCCCTTCTCCAGTGTCCAGGGCACTGTTAGTCCGTGCTTGGCATGTACAGCTTTGGATCTGTCAGTGTCCATGCAAAAGCCAGTGCAAGCTGTGATGGACTGTGCATTGGGTAGCCACCAGAGGTAGCTGCCACCTTTCTGTCAGTCAGCCTTTGACAGGCCCCACATGGGTATGTACCTCACATCACCTCCAAGCTGGAATACACTTTACTTTTCTGTAAAATGGGTATGAACACACCTACTTTGCAGAGCTTTTGTGAAGATTCTACATTTACTAGTTTAACAGCTGTTCAGTACTTCTTATGGGTCTAACTACATAGAAAACACTCAATTACAGTAGCTTTAAGAAAATCTGTCTTAGACAAAGAACTTTCAAAACTGTGAAAAACATACAAGAAATAGTAGTCTATGCTGTTTTTTCAGTAGTTTGATTATCTTTATGACAATGTTCAGGAAGAGGAATATCTTGGTCGATAACTGGAGTAAAACCCACTTAAATTTCTGTCCCCAAACCTCTGTTGTGCTCAGTGTCAGCACCTGCCCCCTCAGCCATTTGTCTCACTGTAATGTAACTACATGCACCTTGTCTATTTCTTCTACTAGAGACCATGAGGGCAGAGATCAGCCCTATGTACATTGCACATTGCTGTCCCTAGTACCTGGCACAGTACCTTGCCCCAGTAGGCACTTCATACATATTTGTTGAGACCACGGCAGGTGAGCCCTTTGTGAGGGATCCACCTGCTCACTGGCCTGGCCTTTAATGTCAGGGGAGCATTTCTGATATATTAACGCCCCTCTAATTGTGCTACATTCGTTTACATAGGCAGTGCGGCAGCCTGGCTTCGGTGTTTAAAGACCAGATTGCAGTCACCTCTGCTGTTGGCTGGCTATGAACTCCAAGCAAGTTGCCTGGTTCCTCTGAGTACTAATGATAATATTACCTGCCTCACAGGGTTGTTTTGAGAGTGAACAGAATTAGGGAAAACCATTTTGTAAACTTGAAGTCACTTCGTCTCTGTAGAACAGATCAATGTTGGACCAGTGATCAGGGAGGATACAAATTGTACCAAAAACCAAGTTTCTTTGTTGTGTTTTACCTCAAGTGTTTTATTAGAGAACCTCAGCAGAGCACACTATTTTCTAGTAATCAGCTACTTATCCCCCCCATTTGCAGTAAGGAAAACTGAGGCACTCCATCATGGCTTATTCAGCATCAGCAGCCCCGCAAAAGACAGAAGTCTCCTTTGGATTAGTTTTATCATCCTTCCCTTAAGCAGAGATGATGGTGCCTTTCTCGCTGCTCTGGCTCAGTTAACAAGTCAAGTCTCAGATTTATTGGTCATCCTAACTATTGTTTCCTGAAGGCCCAAAGCCCTGTAATGCTGTTTTCTGGCTTCCCAGATTTACGACATGGTTTCCAGCCCCTAACAGGGTCTGGAGTTGGGTTTACATATTCACTTCCACTGTCCAGTCCAAATCCTTCCAGGCAGCAATCAAACTGGGGCTGGTTCTGCATCCGATTGTGGGCTCACTTTTTCCTGGCAAGTCAGCCTTCATTCTCTAGGACACTTAGAGGCTGCATGTTGATGGTAGATTGTGCTACAGGAAACAGTGAATGTGTAGCCTGCACATTTGAAGGCTTGCTGGGGTAGAGAGCAACGCTGCTGCTCCCAGAATGTCCAAGCCGCTATTAGAAAAGCCATCTAATTCTTTAGAGAGTCTAGCCCTGCTGTAGGCTTCAGAAGCATGTGTGCTCTAAGTTCTTTTCTGCTCATTTAAAGCAATCTCCTGAAAAGGTCTGCAGAAACTTGCCTTTACCCTCTCCTTCATCCTGTGTGGCCTTTGTCACATCCTTCCTCCAAGGTGCCTCTGGTGGTGGTAGCAGGGAAGCTGCCATCAGCTTCGTATGTGGGGGAAGTCCAGCCTCTTCCCTCCACCCTCAAAGTCGGACAACCAAACTTGGATTTTCATGAGGAAGCCACAGGAGGAGCCTCTTGAAGCTGTTTGGCTCTCTGGTGGAAAGATCATACTTTGCTATTTCTGGGGCAACACAGACCGGGTTGATGGTGTCCACAGGAAGAACAGCCCTTGGGATTCATTAGCCTGATTAAGACCAGCTCTGCAGCCTCCTCTGCCAGCTATACGACAAATATATGCTAGAGTTCATGCTGAAGCCAGTCACAAGCCTATCCCAGATGAGTGTGGTCTTGGTGTTCAAATACCACCTCCTCCTCCAGGAGACTTCCCCACCTCCCCAAGGCTGCCTTGTGAGCTCCTCCTCCTTCTCTGTTCCCTCTCAGCTGTGCCTTTGTATCACTGTGGCCATTTTATGGAATTTTAGTTACTGGCTCAGGTGTCTCCACTAGACTATAAGTAGCAAGTGTGTAGAGACTTTTGTTTCAATTCTGTATCCCCAAAACCCAGCATAGTTCAGAGTACATATGGTACTCTCAATGCCTGTTGAGTGAATAGAGTCTGCTTGCAAGTAAAGCTATAGTGGTTTGGTTTTGGATACATTTGTTTTGGAATTCTACTGACGTGGACAGCATCAAGATGATGGGAAATGTATTGGTCTGGGATTTGTTTTACCTACAAAGTTTCTTATGTTGGCTCATCTCCAACTGGATAAAACCCTGAGTCTAAGCTTCCCCTTGTAACAAAGCTGCTGTACGTTTATGGACCTGCATTTTCTTGTCTGTAAAATGAGAATGTGGGCTAGTTAGAAAAATTTCTGATGTCCGCCTTGCTGCTTTGTGATTCTGGGGTACATTCGGAGAATACCCCAACATGACAGAGGGTCTGGAAATTCTTCATATAATATTCAGGGAGGGAGACAATTCAGGGAACATGAAAACTGTCTGGAATTATTTGTGGGGTTGTCATGCAGAAGATGAAAAAGATTATCTTGAAAGGCTCCATGGATTATAAACAAGACCAATTACTAATTCATTCAACAAATATTTGAGTACCTGCTATGTGCAAGGCACTATTCTAGGCAATAGTGATGCAGTAATGAATACAGCAGACAAAATCTTGTTGCCCATATGGAGTTGACATTTCTAGTGAACAGAGACAATTCAAAAATAAACAATGGAGAGGAACACTGGAAACTTCTTGGACCCTCAAAACGAGCTACCTGTGAACTATTGAGCTCTCTGTGTTCGGGAATATATCTAGTACTTAGAAATCTACGTATTAGATGCTTCCAGTGGCTGCTTAGACTAAATGACCTTGCTAGGTTTTTTTAGCCCTGCAATCCCATGAATTCAAGGCTGGTGAATGATCTCTCTATTCTAACACCGCTAAGCCAAACCATGACCTCCACTCAGTGGCAGCTGTCACTCTAGAAAGAGAGAGAAGGGCAGCGAGCTGTTCTTATGAAAAGGCAACAAAAAACAATACTTTAGAAATGTGCATCGTGGTGGAGGTCTGGGTGGAGGTCTGGGTGGAGGCGTTGCTTTTTCTTGAGATCCCTGTGATACTGAGGATGAAGAAAGAGAACCACAGGGGGTGGGCAGCTTCACTGAAGGACCAGAGAGAGTGAATCATGAAGAAGAGAAGGAGGAGATAGAGAGCAGGGGAGGTGGGGATGGAGCCTTTGATGAGGAGAGTGAGGAGAGGCAGAAGTAGGAGGCAGACAAGAGGAAACCAACAACTCAAGTCTTAGAAACTCAGCCTCACTCCCCTCTAGGTCCTACTGCCGTCATCCTCTTTCCATAGAGGTGAGAGTCTAGGTGCAGTGTCCCAGGTTCCAAACACAAGTTCATACTCATTGACTAGTGGGACATCCACTGTGAGAGCAGGAAGGAGGGGTAGAGAGATCTAAGAGGATGGAAACCCTGCCCTCCCAGGAGTTTTTGCCTCTAGCAACCTGCTCTGAGACATACCTGAGACCAGCTGCCTACAGGGGGACCAGGGTCGGTTTGTCCTGTTAGCCTTGGTTCCCTCCTGTGCTCCTGCATGTGTGGATGGAGACAGGAAGCCTGCAGGTATGGAGCAACCGAAGCAGAGTCTTGAGCCCAGGCTCCTTACTTCCCACAGTACTACTCTGCATTTTGTAGGACTGCTTATGGTTTTCAGTGTTTCCACATCTATCAAAGTTCTGGAGATCTAATATTTTATTTGATTGTCAGTATTTCTGTGAGATAGATAAAACGGGTATTATTTCCTCTGATCTGCAGGTGAGGAAACTGAGTCACAGGAAGCACATTTATTCATACTTGTGGAGTTATAACTAGTATTAGGACTAGGATAGCTAACATAGTAAAAAAAAAAAAAAAATACTGGACTTGTAGTCTAGAATCCTGGGTTCACTTATCAGCTATTGTCCAGCTGTGTGACTTAGAATACATCTGCTTTCTAATGCTTAATTTTATTATCTATAAATTAAGTAGGTTGGACTAGAAAAAGAAAATATGGTGGATGGTGAACATCTTTAGTCCTCTGAGTCCTTTGCACACCTGTGGCAGACATGGGTAATTGATCATAGCATGCTGCCCTGCTGAGCCAGACGCAGCCCAGAGTCCTCAGTACAGGACTCCTGGGAACCAGCAACCACTGCTGAAAATCAGGGCTAGCACATAAAAAGAACTCGCTTGCCATTCCTCAACTAGCTCTCCAAGTTTTTTTGTGTCTAGCATTCTGGGCATAGAAAACTGGTCTCCTCCCTTCCAACCTCATGCTCTCTCCATCACGTCATCCTGGAACACTCCTTTTCTATAGATGAGACAAAGTAAGGGACTAAAATAAGATCTAGGTTTAGGCCCCTTCTCTTTCCATTAGGAGCTTAGTGACCTCACAGAGTGTAAAAATACCTACCTCACATGGTAGTTATGGGCCATACAAGTACATTCAGTTAGCAGATGTCAGTGCATGACAACTGTGTGCCAGGCAGCAACTTGAGCTCCCCACCTGGCATATCTAGACCCTCTTCCCTCTCAGGAACTAAGCAGGAGCCTAGGCTATTGATCATCCAGGCAAACTGTGTTGCTGCAACTGTTCTAAATCAGAGTCACCAGCCCAGTTTGGGGCAAGGTAGCCTGGGGCCTCAGGTAGAGGTGGATTTTTTTCACCTCATAACATTACCTTCTAGGAGTTTATTGCTTTTTCTTTTTGGTAGATCTTCCTGTTGCCCTTTACTTGTTTATCTGCTCTTTGGTGCCTTTATTTTTTTGCCACTACTTGTCGATAAAGTTATGTTTTGTAAAGAGGGGAAGAAGAAGGGATCCTGGTTCATAATGACACTGGAGTGAGAGTTGGCAGGGACAGCAGCAGCTGCGAGGGCAGAGAGATGAGGCATCTGGAGGCGGCTGCTCTGTCACCCACGTCACTGATCCACTCACTGGGCCAGTGCACAGCTAGAAATCAGCTTCCCCAACCCTCACACCCTGTCCCTGCAGGCTCAGGCTTTCCATTACCCAGGCCCTGTGAAGATTAGCGTGTCATCTTTAAAGCACTTGGCACTTCTTGGAAAAAGCCATGCTGTGAATTGAGGCATGGCTAAAGATTGAACTCTTATTAAATCTCTGACACCCTCCATGCATCAGAATTCTTACAGCCTGGTTCTGTTACATCCCCCAGTGTCCTTTGCTAGTTCCCAGCTGGTCTCACAGACAAGCAAATTACTGGCAGGTTTGTTTAAGACACTGTACTTAGTCCACCTAGAATACTGGTGAGTGCCAAGTCCCTTTAAAAGAGCTGTTTGAAAAGATTTAGCATTGAGGCTTGAAACGTACCTTCTGCTCCATCTTGAGAATGCAGGAACCCCTAGGGATTTTCTAGGTCTTGGGAGACTGGATCTCTTGTTGATATGTCAAAAACCAACTTCTGGAAAATAGATCTGGTCTATACTGATTCTAAAATACCTTGGATTGTTAACCTTTGCACCATCTTTGCAGAACACACACAGGATGGGACAATTCAGAGGAAAGAAATTCCTTTGGGCCTAGACCTCCCCTCCACAGTTGACAAAGTCATGGAGTTGAGTTAAACGTGCTGTGACTGCTCCTGTGTTGTTTGGGGGAGGTAGTCTAGGACCCTGAGACCATGTTGGAAACAGCTTCATTTGGAATTCTCTCTGGCTTGGTTCCTTCTCCATCCTTTTCCCTACCTGGCTACAAAAGAATACTCAGAAGGTCCTATCTATCTCTGTCCTTTCTTTGAATCTTCAAGGAGAACGTCTTCACCCAACATGTCTCATGCTATTGGACTAAGTCAAAGAGCAATGAAAGCTTATTACTTATTGCTAGTGAAACAGACAAAGAGCAGTACATGATACATACTTTCGTTATAAATGCTGATGTGGAAGGATTCAGGTAATGCAATGTGAATCGTCATCAGGATGATGCTTCCTGCTATGCCGTCTCCCAGCTTTCGCTTTAGGTACTGGAGTTGGTTAACCATTACCAATGTACCCTTTGTCCAAAGAGGAATTGTTTTCAGAGTTTTGGACTTTGAAAACAATGTGTTTTCAAGATGTCATTGCTATTATACTTTATACTTTACACATTCCTGCCCACTTTTTGCTTTTTTTCATTTTTTCTTCTGGGGAAAATATAAGCCATGTTGATACAGGTGTTTAGAGAAAATTCCTGTGGAAGTAGTTCCAACTGGAAGTCATCTGGGGAAAATTAACCTCTGTAGGTGGACTAAACTTTTTCAGGGAATGTGTAGGGACCTCACAACTGACCTAATTAATGTGTTTGCATACTAACATACGTGTTTTCATTGTAAGATACCTGTTTTGTAACATACCTGTTTTCATTGTAACATACCTGTTTGCATAGTAACATACCTGTTTTCATTTAATTAGCTTCTTTAAAAATAATTCTTCAGGTGAAAGATGATAATGGCTTCTCATCCTGCCCTGCTGAGCAGAGCCAAAGAGCTTGATAGTTTTAGGACAAATAAAAGTAAGGAGTACTTTATGCTGTAGGTAGTAAATGTGTGAAAACCATTACTCCCAGAAACAGTATGTGTTGAAATTATAAATAGATTCCAGACACGAACTTTTAGAGCACGTCGTGGATGACAGATATAAATTGGGTTATTAAAGGGATACTAGGGGGCATTTTCTAATTGTTTTAAGTTATTATGAATGGATCCCCCATATTCTCCAGTGACCCTCATGATACCACGATCAGGAACAGAATGTTCAGTGGATATATGCTGGTCTAACCTACTTAGGTATTATTAAATTCATGTGCTCCAGTCTTCTAAAGCCAGTTTAGCGTCTATACCTATTATTATTATTATTATCATCATTATTTTAATGTTCTGATGTATTTCAAATGGCCACTTCTTCAGAACTCTCTGAAATGATTTGGAAAAGCTAGGGGATACTCAGCCCAGTCTTAAGATGGGAAACCTGAGCTCCAGTCCTGTCTCTGCCGCTAACTGGTTGCTTGACTAGGGATAACACTGCACTTCTGTTTCATTTTTCTGCAAAGAAAGGGAGTTTGACTAAATGCCCTCCAAGTCCCCATTGGCAGTAAAATTCTGTGAATCAGTAAATAAATATTATATGCACACTCATTCAGGGAATCCCTAGAATAAAAGAATGGTGGGGTGGGGGACTGCTTTGTCTTATTTTCTTAAAAGGATAAAGTAGAGCATTTCTCCCTTCTGACAGGAGAAAACAAATGTTGTAGGGACAGTGCAAAGAAACACGTCAGCATGGGGAAACCCCCCAAACTTCCTTTTCTCTGAACCTGAGGAGGGAGATAGTGGGGAGAGCATAGCGTGGGAGTTAGGCAGGTCTGGCTCTCAGTCTCTTCATTGGTAAAATGGAGGTAAGTACCTGTAACTTTTGGGGTGGTAAGGATGAAATGAGACTAGTGGCATGTGGCATAAAGTTATCTTGCTTAGTTCCTGGTATAAAGTAAGTGCTCAACAAATAATAATGTTTAGGGAAAGGAGATGAGAGTTCTGAAACAGGGCAGTTACAATGGTAAATACCTCATGAGTGGCCATCAGAGAAGGAGAAGCCAGTGCAGTTGAAGCAGACAGCCTGACAAAGGCCATAGCCTGAAGCCAACAGCTGTGCAAAGACCCACTCTAATTAATTAGGCATGAGATTAGCACTGGAATACATTTCTAACCACTAAAAATCAGATTCACTATTCCACATTATATTTATGGTTCTTTTTTTTTTAAGATTGCTCAACTTTACAGATTAATATTGCATATAATCTTAATTTTAATATTGCATATAACTTAATCTGTTGCATATATTAAGTTGCATATATTTTAATCATTAAAATTAACAGTTAAACATTTGTGGGATTTGCAGAAAGATCCCCACATGAAGCAAAGACATCTTGTGTTTTGGTTCATATCGCTATCACCTGCTGGCAGAATATGCAAATTGCAGGTTTAGTTTTGTCTAAGAAATTGTACCTCTAACATACATCTATCTATCTTTAGGAAAGTGTAACTCTAAACCTAAAGTTACACAGTAACAAGTATCCTCTCTTCTCCTGAGAATTCCCATAAGCAGCTCTTGAGGAAGACCAGAGGGGACCTTATGAGGAGTTTCCAGTACTATCATGAAGCTGCTAGGTCAGGACAGGCAGCTGTGCAGAGCCCAGACCTTATTCCTCCTCCAGGAAGCCAATAGAACTTTGGGTCTAACCTCTAGCAGAAATCTTGTTCTCAAAGAGAAAAGGAGGGCCACTCTGCTATTCTCAGAGTCAGCAATCCCCTTGCCCTGCCAAGATCCTACCAGTTTAATAAATAACTCATACCTTCCCTCATTGTTGGAAGCTCCAATTTCTCAACAAATTCTCAGTGCTGCTGATAACCTTAGACCAGCCCTAGATATTGTTCTCATATCCCAGAAGGCATAAATATGGCAGTCACACCCCTACAAACTGCCCTTATCATTTTCATCATGGTTCATCTTGAGAAACCAGCAGATACTATGAAGCAGTTTCATCACCCTAATAAGCTGGTACTGTAACTCAAGTCACTGTTTATCTGACAGCATGGGGCAGAAAATAACAAAGCTGGTCTTTCTGGTACACTTAGCTGATGTAGTGTTATCTTTATAGTGGTCTCTTCACAGAAAACAACGAGAGTCAAGTGGCTTTTGAACTTGGTGACTTCATCCTAACATGAAAATCTTTGTCTAATTAAGTGGCATGATTTGGCAAGAGAGAGCAACAGTTAGGTGGAGAGCCGTTCACTGGAGGGATGGAGGGAATCTCCCATTGCTGTACAAGAAGAGAGATGGCATGTGGTAAAGCCCTTCGTAATAATGGTTGACATTCACAAGCCACTTACTTTGTACACACCTGGGTTGCTTTTTTTTTGAGACATAGTCTCACTCGTTCACCAAGCTGGAGTGCAGTGGCATGATATCAGCTTATTGCAACCTCTGCCTCCCAGGTTCAAGCAATTCTCCTGCCTCATCTTCCCGAGTAGCTGGGATTACAGGTGTGCATCACCATGCCCAGCTAATTTTTGTATTTTTAGTAGAGGTGGGGTTTCACTATGTTGGTTAGGCCTTGCCTTTTATGGTCTTCCTGACATTCAGCCTCAGATTGAAGCAGAATTTTCTCTCAACTGAAGTCAACAGCTTTCATCAGAGGGAGAGCAATGTACCTACAGCACTATCACTGCAATTTAAGACCTGGGTCTTCAGCCCTTGGTCTTCTGCTATGTGAGGGCAGGGTTTTTTCAAGTTCCACCTCCCACCCTAGACAGCTCTGCTGCTGGGACCTTCAGCTCAGGCCCTGCAACTAGTGCCTAGCCATGTAACCTTACTTTTTCTTTCATAAAACATAGCAGGACCTTGGGGGGTTCCCAATTAGGAACTCCTTCAGTGTCTTTAGAAGAAACCCGACTTATCCTGAACCTCAATGACATGGAACTTTGTGCCAATTTAGGTAATTCTCCCCATTCTTCCTCATCTTGAGCCCAAATTGGTCAAATTTTATTCTCCATGCAGCCCAGTTCTGCCCACCAGAGCCCCCTAAGATAGGACTTCTCACAGACACACATGGCCACCTTGCAGACTTCAGGATGTGCTCATGCCCCCCATGTTCTCCTGTCCACATCAGTCCTCCCCAGCCCTCCACCCCACCACTCTCATGCAGGTGGTAGGTTTTAGGACACGGGCCCAAATGCTCAGGAAAAATGGCACCTGTGATCTGTGACTGTTAAGCCCCTCCTCCTCCGTGCCAGAATACTACCTCCCTGCTCTCTTGAGTCAAGGAATTCAGTAACCAAGGAAGGCTTGGTGTTACACTTCCCAGCATGTTATTCCCATCACAAGGATATCTACTCTCCTTGGGCTGCTTCCCAGACTTCATCACAGCTCTTTGAACCAGGAAAACTAACCTTGCTGTTGCATGGTCTCAGTAAAGTCAGTGTCTGCTGGGGGGTTCGGCTGCCCACTCCAGCGAGGCAGTTTGCTCTTCTTTAACCCTCCTCTAACATGGACCAGTAGAGTTGCTTCAACTCCGGCGCGGCTTTGCCTGGCCTACTGGGATGGGCCTTAGCTGCCTGCTAGGCTGCTGACATTGCCTCTCATTGTTTTACATAATTTGGAGGCACTATTAAAAAGCACCTAGGGGGCAGGGGGCTGGGCGCAGTGGCTCACACCTGTAATCCCAGCGCTTACAGAGGCTGAGGCAGGCAGATCACTTGAGGTCAGGAGTTCAAGACCAGCCTGGACAATATGATGAAACCCCGTCTCTACTAAAAATACAAAAATTAGCCAGGCGTGCACCTATAGTCCCAGCTACTCAGAAGGCTGAGGTAGGAGAATTGCTTGAACCTGGGTAGTGGGGGTTGCAGTGAGCCGAGATTGCACCACTGCACTCTAGCCTGGGCAGCAGAACAAGACTCCTGTTTAAAAAAAAAAAAACACATAGGTGAGGTGCAGATAGACCGAGTAATTCTACCTGGGCCCACAGCCTTGTGACATGCCAAGCTTAGTAATGACAGCTTCTTTGTTGTGTTTCTTCTCAGTTCTGCCACAATGTCTAGCTATGCAGACATACAGATGGTGAAGGAGAAACAGCACAGGCCTGAGAGTCGGGGAACTCACGTTTAGCCCCGTATCCCCCACTTAAATAGTTGTTCTGTTTTGGACAAGCCACCTCACTTGTTTGTGCGTTCGTTTTTTCAATTTGATTAATACTACTCATTTTAATTAGTATTGATTCAGTGTTCTCAATAGCAGTGCTATTGACATTTTGGCCTGGTTAGTTCTTTGCTGGAGTGGCAGCGGAGGGCTGTCCTTGTGTATTGTAGGATGTTTAGCAGCATATCTAGCCTCTCCCCACTAAATGCCAGTAGGACCTTGCAGCTGTGACAACCAAAAGTGTTTCCAGACATAGCCAGGTGTCCTCTGAAGGGCAAAATTGCCCCCACTTGAGAGCCACTGTGCAGATTAACTCATAGGATTAGCAGGATACATTAGGTAACTGTGTAAAAATCCAAAACATTTTGGTTGTCTCCCCTCCTTCTCTGGCGTTACAGTCTTCTCTGATTATCTATGCTTATGTAAAAGCAGAAAGAAGAAACAGCATATTATATCCACATCCCTATATAGTCCAGCAAGTGACTTGTTATGTCCATGCTTCACGTCGTGCACTTCAGCTAAGTTTCTCCTTTTTTAATGTGCTTGATGTGTACTGTGTGTGGAAAGCCACAAAGGTGTGTAGCAGTGCCTGTTATCACGGATGACAAATTCTCATGGGAGGAATATTTAAGCACAGAAATGACTAAGACCAGAAAGGCGTGCTCAGGTGTCAGAGAGGAAGCACTTCACAGGGTAGGTGATATTTGGATTTCAGTAGACAGAGATGGGCTACTGAAGCCCCTTCAGGTATTTGGTGAAAATGCTTAATTGTGAAAGGCTATCCACATGTAAATCACTGTTCTTTGGTTATAAGTCAGAGAACAGAGGAGAGGTGGTTTCACAGCTGGATACCACTGCCAACATTCACAAGCTGGAGCCAAGGGAGGTCTGGTCTTTGGGCATCTTTCCACTTTCCCACTGGGAGTGAACATGGCATTGAGTCTGAGAGAGACACTGGGTGAGGCAGGGTGACTAGGCATTTTCACCAAATAGTCTGAAGAGGCTTGAATCAGAGAGAGCAGTGTGACCCAGGTTAGAAAGCACATAGGATCAGATGAGAAGGTAGCAAGAGGTAAGACCCTGTGGTCAGTCTACGAAAGCTTGGAATGCCTACTGTGCAGTGTCTCTAATTTAGCAGTGACATGCATGGCCATCGCTGTGTTGAAGGGGGTCATGTGACAATGGATTAAAGCAAGGAGAGGCCAGCACAAAGTGGCTGGGGGACCTGAATAGAGCCATGGTGGCAGGAGAAGGGAGGATGAGGTTAATGGAAGAGAAAGTGCAGGAGGAGAAGCAGCAGGGTCTGTGAGGGTGAAGAAAGGGATGAGGGGGAGAGGACGACAATTTTTGCTCTGGAGCTCAGAGACAAGGGTTTCCCAGAATAGAACAGGAGAAGACAAGAGGAGGAACCAGGACTCAAGAAGTTTGAGCACTGGAGAAGGGCCAAGGTAAAACATTAAACTGAGGATTTCCTAAATTCATCCACATTCATGGCTGAAAAGGTCTCACACACTTCCTAGGAGAAAAGGCACATGAGTGTTTGCTTAATGATTTGTTTATTGCAGAAATGGGCTTATTAAATCCGTTTATCATTTAAGGACTATGTAACCCTCAAAAAAAATAACATTAAGAAAAAAGAAAAGAAACTCGGCCTGGGGCTTCGTTCCTGTGCAAAGGACCTTTTTATAAGCAGAAAGAATCAGACTTTGGATTTAACTAAGTTAACAGCAGGAGCAGAATTGCATGCAGAGCACATGCCATATGCTACTTTTTCTTAATATTCTAACAATACACGGGGATAATCTATATACACAGGAGTGCACCCACAGCAGGGGCTCTGAGCACCAAATTGGCACAGCTGGGCCCTCTGCCACTGCTCACACACTCAGACAGAGAAGCATAGCCTGGACTCTTGAGGGTGTGAGCAGGATCCCCCACATTTGTGTTCCCAGGGACAACTCAATCACATTCGCGTCTTGTACCCCCCAGCAGGTGACCTGACTTTGCTCTGTTTTTCCTCCTATGAACCTTGGTTCACCTCCTCCCACGCTTTCTATTATTTCATTCCAGCACTCTATGCAATTATGATATTGAGATCCTTAAGTGCATCTAAGAAGGGACAATCAAAGTGATGGCTCCCAGGACACCCATCTGCCTTCTGCCCCTGCATACATATTTGGTCATTAATATTTATCTACTAACCAGCCAGAGATGCTCTATGTGTCGGTGGGTCTGTCATAGGGAACCTAGTCACCTTGTCTCACCCACTGTCTCTCTCAGACTTAATGCCATGTTCTCTCCCAGTGGGAAAGTAGAAAGAGATGCCCAAAGACCAGACCTTTCTTGGCTCTAGCTTGTGAATGTTGGCAGTGGTATCCAGCTGTGAAACCTCCTCTCCTCTGTTCTCCAACTTATAACCAAAGAACCGTGATTTACATGTGGATAGCCTTTCACTATTAGGCATTTTCACCAACATTAGTGCATTCAGTTATCATAGTGAAAATTAGTGCAGGTGTTAACTGCCTACTTTATAAGGGACAGAGTGCAGAGGAGGAGGATGTGATTCAGTGCCGGCGCAAGGACCAGGCATCTGATTGCCAGCCCAGGCTCTGTCCACTTTCTGACTTCTGCCACGGCCCTTTTAATCCCTCTTTCTCTTGCTGCAGGCTTTCTCCAGTCTGTTCAGGGCTCAGTTATGGCCTTTGTGGAGTGAGGAATAAGTAAAGGAGGAATGAAATAAACATATAAAATTAATGAAAAAAGTGTAAAATGAATGAATGAGTAAAAGAGGAATAAAAGGAGATGAACTGCAAAGAAGAAAAGTTTAGCTCCCGTAGGTAATAGGGTGTCAGAATTACTTTTGTTACCTTAGCTCTCCTATTTCTCAGCTTCCACATTTCCTTCACTTCCTGTGTTTTAGGCTTTTATTTCATATAAGTTTTCCAGTGCTCCTACAATAAAGCTTATACTACTGAGGCCAGTTTCATAGGTGGTTTTCATCAAATAGCAAACTACCTTGTCTGATGTGGTGGCTCTGTATTTTATACCAGCTACTTCTAAAATAATCATAGGTGCATGCCAAGTAATTATGTGTGGATCCATTTGCCACCTGATGGATCAGGGCTATCACAGATGAGATATGATCTTGGTACCATCCTTAGCCTTCAGGTTACCCTCAGCAGGTGGTCTGTGTGCTCTCTGACCTTGGTGTGTGTGTTTCACTGGACCCACTCCCTCCCCCTGCTACACACACACAGTAGCAATCAGACACATTTTTGAACTAAATTTGTCTTTCTCTCACCAAGTTTTCCTTACCAACATCTTTTCAAACTGGCAATACATTTTTGATAGCAACAAATTGCATTTCTTCTAGTACTCTTATCAGTAACTGTTTATTGAGCACCTAATATGTGTCTAACACTTTAAACAGAGCTGTGGGCACATACAGTAGGCCCCAACTGGTAGAAACGTGACTGCAGATTCTCAAGGTCAGACTCCTCAAGCACCAGATCCTGAGTCTCCTGGAAGTTGGATTCTCCAAGTGTAGAGACAAAAAGGGAGGTGGTCCTCCATAGTCACAGGTAAACCCTTCTGCCCAAAGTCTGAGGAAAGGTTTAATTCCAAGCTCCCTCCAGGACTGGTGATGATTGGGGTGGAGGCAGCCAATATAGACGCAGTCTCTGTCTAGGGCAGAATTGAACTTGGAGATGGATTTTCAGTGATTGCAGCTGCCAAAAGCTGGGGAAGTGGTAGGAAATGAAAGAGGAACTGCCAGCACTTTTCAAAGCCCTTGAACATGTACCCATTTCAGTCTTCACAACCCTGTAAAGCAGGAGTGATTTTCTCCATTGTTCAGGTGAGGATACTGACTTTCAGAAAGGTTACATTATATGTCACCCAGTAAGAGAGAAAAAGACCCAGACTTCAGCCTCAAAATCTTTTGTTCCTTCTACCACAACAGAATTAGATGAAATCTCTCGGATTCCTTCCAGATCAAAAATGTCTGAGTCTTAGGTCCAATGGTGCGTAAGTTGGTTGATATGGGAAGATATCATGAACATCTTGGTTTTCATGTGTTAGCATTAGGATGTTCACATAAGCTCTGAGCCGAGACCACATGGGTGCATTCCCAGCTCCAATACTTGGTCATGTCACCTTGGACAAGATATGTAATATTCCTTTGTTTCAGTTTCCCAAAATGGGACTAATATTGGTACTCAATATCATAGCCTACATAATGTAATAATTACCACATATTATTGTGCATACTATACCCCTACATGATGTGGCCCCTCACTGTCTCATCCTCATCTCCTCCATCGTCACTCCTTCCCAGACTCACGGTTCCCTCTCACCACTCTCTGAGCACACCAGTATGCTCCCACCTTTAGAACTTTGCCCCTAATGCCCCTCCCCAAGATGGCCAACTCCCTCACTTCCATCAAATTTTTACTCAGTTAACATCTTATCCATTAGGCCTACCTGCACTCCCAGTCTCTTGCTCTACTATTTCATTGACACTGTTTCTTCCTATTCTACTATATGGTTTACCTTCTAGTTTACTACTTGTTTATTGTGTTTGTTGCTTGTTGGTATACAAGTCAGAGATCTTTGTTTTTTTCACTGCTATTTCCCAAGTGTCCAATATAGAGCCTGGCATCTACAGATACTTAATCATAACTGTCAAAAGGATTAACACAGGCTTGTGAAGATTAAAATAGATAGGACAGTCAGCCCTCTGTATCCATGGATTCTGCTTCCAAGGATTCAGCCAACCATGGATTGAATATATTCAGGAAAGAAAAAAATTAAAAGTAATAGGCTGGGCACAGTGGCTCACACCTGTAATCTCAGCACTTTGGGAGGCCGAGGCAGGCAGATCATGAGGTCAAGAGATTCACACCATCCTGGCCAACATGGCGAAACCCCGTCTCTACTAAAAATACAAAAATTACCTGGGCCTGGTGGCATGTGCCTGTAGTCCCAGCTTCTCCGGAGGCTGAGGCCCGAGAATTGCTTGAACCTAGGAGGCGGAGGTTGCAGTGAGTCAAGATCGCGCCAGTGCACTCCAACGTGGAGACAGAGTGAGACTCTGTCTTAAAAAAAAATAAATAAATAACAATACAGCAATAAAAATAACAGAAATTCAAAAAGCAATATAGCGTCACAATTATTTACATAGCATTTACACTGTATTCAGTATTATAGGTAATCTAGAGATGATTGAAAGTATACAGGAGGATATGAATAGGTTATATGCAGATACTGTGCCATTTTATATATGGGACTTGAGCATCTGCAGATTTTGGTATTTTGTATTTATTTGGTATTTGGATTGGTCATAAAACCAATCCCCCCACAGACTGAGAGGGACGATTGTATTTGTTTAATAGTTTAGCTCAAGGCCTGACCCATAGGAAGGACTCAGTAAAAGACTTCTCTCATTGTATCTGACTTTGACATTGATTAATTTGCTGTCAGGTTGTAGGTCAGTTTCAGGTCCCACTCACAGGGAAGACGGACCGTGTTTAATGACTGGCCATGATGGTTGCAATCCCTTCCTCTTGCCACTAGCCTTCCCAGTGGAGACAAATAGGCCATCATACTGAGCTCCTAGGCCCATTGAGGCAGGTAATTAGAGTCAGCCTCAATATGCAACTGGAGAAACTGAGTCAGGGGCATCCAATGGCTTATTTAAGGAAAGACAGCAAGTCAGAGACCTTCCTGGCCCTTGGTCCCACAACTGTAGGAAAAGAAGCTAAACTCAGGGATTTTTAGCTCAATTTAGTTAATAGGTGAAAATCAGCTTTGGGTGAAAATCACTCCAGTGCATGCACACCCCTACATAGGCCTTACCAAGTTATACATGGAAAAGTACTGCAATTGGAGAGCTCAATGCAGACGAGTCTTTGTTGACCATAGAAGAAGCCAAATTCGCCTAAAGAATGGGAAACGAGTTGGAGAGAGAAAGTGTAGCTGAGTTTGGAAGAGACATTTCTCAGAGGTGACCTGGTGTGTATAGGGTACTGACCAGCTTGCTAGGTGTCTGTGTCCCCCTCTTCCACACCTGGTCTGCCAGGGTGTAGCCAACCTGGAGCTGGACTCCAGTGACTCCATTCCTTCCACAGCCCTCCACAATCCCACTCCCAGGGCCCAAGTGACCTTTTCTACTTCCCTTTTCCTCCTCCTGCTGCCCAACAGAGGAGGTTCTGTTCAGTTCTGTCAGACAATGTTTCATGAGGGACTCGGCCAACACCAACAGTGCAAGGATGGCTGTCACAGTATCTGCCCTGGTAAGGCTCACAGCCTAGCCGGGTAGATTGAAGCCTGTTAAATTATTTCTAAAGAAAAACTCAGAGCTATGCTTCCTGGGTTTGAACTTGGCCCTGCTACTTATAACTGTGATCTCAGGCAAGTGACATAAATTATCTGTGCCTCAGTTTCCTTGCTTCAATAAAGCAAGCTCTACTTGCTAGCAGTAGTACCCACCTCATAGAGTTGTTATGGTAGCAAATGAATTAAAATATGCCAAGTGCCTGGAACAGTGCATGGCATATAGTAAGTGCTGCGTGTGTGTGTTTTTGTTATCGTTATCATTGTTTAGTGTTATTCCATAGTGACTGCAATAAAGACACACAGGTGTGCTAGGAGCCCAAAAAGAAGCAGTCTAGCCTAAGAGCTCTGGGAAGGATTCTGGAAGGATGACTAGGCATTACCCAAGCAAAGAAGGTGCAGAGGATGTTCCAGGAAAAGGGTGTTGAAACCCATGAGCCAGACATAGAGGCATAAAGCAGACTGGTATGTGCTGGAAACTGCAAGATTGGTGTTGCCGTGGCGGCCTCCCGGTGGGGCATAGTGAGTGATGAGACCAAAGTGGGTCAGATCATGGGGGCTTTTGTCCTCATCAGTTCAGCACCTTCTCCTGGCTTCTGCAGCCCAGATCCTACTCCTCCTCTTCCCACTTTGGACTAGGGCCAGGCCTGGGATCCAGGTACCAATCACATTCCCCATTCTACTGGCCACAATAATTACCAAGGGATAGGCATGCAACCCAAGCTGGCCAATCATAATGCTTGCCCAGGATTTCTGCTGGAGCTGGGAAGGAAGAATCCAGCTTGCCCCTCATGGCATGTTGCTGGAGGAGTGTGGTTGTGGGCCCCTACACACCTCTTCCTAACCCCATGGAGAAGGCCCCTGGGATCCCAGGAACTGCCCAGTTCTTATAGTTCTTTTCTGCTAGGAACTTTCCCCATATCCTACCAATAAATCTTTTTGTTCGTTCTTAATCTGAGCTTCTTCAAGTTGGTTTCTGACATTTGCAAATGAAAATGTAGACTAAGGAGCTTGGATTTCATCCTCTGAAGCCATTGAAGGATATTAAATTGGGGTCATTGTGTGTTTTAGATGCATCACTCTGACAGCACTGTGGACGATGAATTAGAGAGTCTGGAGGCAAGGACACCAGTGAAGGCCTGTCATTGTTGTCCAGGAGAGAAGTGGCAAGGGCCTGACCTGAGGTCATTGAAGTAGGAATGGAAAAGAGGGACTGACCTGAGAAACACAGTTATGGGAGCAGCGAGGTGGCCAAGAGCAGACAGAGTCAGAGACTGAGTCAACCGTGTCTCTACCCATGAAGCCCAGCCTGTAGTCCCTGAACCAGCTACAGGTGGTCCAGGTGTGGGAGGCCTGGCCTGGCTTTGAAAGGTCAAGACCCAGAAGGAGGCAGCTGACACAGGCAGCCAGAGATGTCTGTTCTCCACTTGGAACCAAAGCCTTTCTGCCACATCACACTGTTACCTTTCCATGTTGGGATCTACCTGCTGCTGCTCTGCTGTCCCTGCCACTGAGGAATTTCTTTTAAATGTATTTATCTAGTTTCCTGCCTTTATTAGAGTCACCACTGATCAAAAGCAGGCTCTGCTCTCTGCTGTTTTTATACCTTCGTCCTGGAGCTCTCAACCCCACCACGTTTCCCCCATACAAAAATGGGGCCTCAGATAGCTGCGAATAACCCACTCCATGAGATCCTAAAGAGAACCCAAGAATAGAGGCTCCCAGGAGGGAGGAGTAGAAGCTGGAAGTGGCCAAAGAAGGGGGAAAATAACGTTTTTAAAGCATGTTTTGTATACGAGAGCATTTACATGTTATTTCATTGAATTGTCTCAATCCTGTTAGTTATTTTCCATCCTCATTTTGCAGCTAAGAAGCTAAGGTTCAGAGAGATCAAATAACGTGTACGGCACTACACAGCTGCTAAGAGAGAGAGTGAGGATTTGAACCCAGATTCAGGGTGATTCACACAATGCCCTTTCCACATTTGGAAGGATTTCTTTAAGCATTTGTGAGTGGGTTGTAGCAAATCTCTATTCTGAGGCCTATTAATATCTGAGATATGAGTTAGCTTACATAATGTTGGATAATAAGCTTTATAAACATGTATAAATATCAAGCTGATGGTGTTTTCCTTGGCATTTGATTTAGATAGAGGTGGCTTCAGCTTTAAAGAGAACTGAGATCTCTTTTCTTTGGCTTATGTTTTCTCCTAATTCAAGGGCAGCTGCTATCACTGGCTGCTAGAAACCCCACTAATCTGGGGTGTTTTCCATCTCTCCTGTTTCAGGCAGATCTGTGCCCTGGGCAGAGCAGGCTGCTCCTGATTATCAGCTGTGGCATCAAACCACCAATGCCCTCAGAATTTGCTTATCTCCGCCCCTAGGGATGATTTCATTCCTTATCCTGGCTGAGGCAAGAAAAAAAAGCCATCTTCTGACTCACTTCCAACTTTCCAAAATGATGCTTCAGCAAACCTACTGGGCAGATCTGGGAATTAATCTGTGATTCAGCAAAACAGTCAGAGGTTTGGAGATGTGACGAGAGTTGTCCCAGATGTTCATGAATATAGGCCATGAGTACACAGTAGGTAATCCGTAGTGCCTGGTTGGGAGTTGCCTTCAGGGCTGAGCCCTGGGAGGCTGCTCTATAAGCCAGGATGTGCCTCGAAGGTGGGCCCTGCTGTGTGTAGAGGGGCATGGTGTAGTCAGTAGGAGAGAGGACCTGCAGCCAGATGGCTTGGCTCTGTCACTTAGGACCTTGGGCAAGTTGCTTACCTGCTCTCTGTTTCAGGTTCCTCATCTGTGGAGTAACAGTAGTAATAGTACCTACCTCATAGAGTTGTTAGGAGAATTAAACAAGTTGGCACATGTAAAATGCTTAGAACAGCTAAACCTTGGCACATGGTGCTAATTATTAGAAGCATTATTAGTATACCATGCTATCAAAGGTCATTACCACTTGGAGCCCCTTGCCCCGGGACCCATGCTTTAGAGGGCCCTGCTCTGACCCTCTCTTATATCCCTTTCCACAGGGTATGGAGCTCTGATGGGCCAAGAACACAGGCTCATACCCTTCCTTCTAAACCATTCTTCAGTGGTAGCCAGGACCCTGGAATTCCCTGCTTAGACAGTCTAGAGCTCCCAGAACCTGTGTGGACACTTTGCCTGGGTCTAGCTCCTGAGGGTGGGCTCCACTACCCTGTGAACCCTTAGGGGTCGAAGAGTGACTGAGGCCGAGGGTGTGGACAGAGCCTGGTCCTAAGGACTTCGGTGTCCCACCACAGCTACACACCCATGGTGGGACGCTGAAGTCCCCAGAACCATATGCATGTGGCTTCTTGTGGACCTTGATGATGCCCACACTGATGTGTGTGCCATCCCTTGCCACCATAGCATAACATGTCTTTTATTTAGCATTTGTAGGCTTGATTTGTAACTTTTAAATATTTAGTCATATGATAGGTGGGCTTTTTTAAAAAATTGCCCAAGGCTCTGCAAATTTAAAGAGTGTACCTGGTGATAATCTTGCTGGCAAAGAATGAGATCAAGAAAGGTCACTCTGAGCTGAAGCTCTGGTGACCAGCGTCTAGAAGCAATAGTATTACTATATTGACTTATCTTCACATTTCTCCCTGTACTTGCTTTGGCCAAGTGGATGAAGGGGAAAGTGTTGGAAACTTAGCTGTAAAAACAAGACAAATGGTGTTTGCAGATATGGCCAGGGTTCTGGAGTCACCCCCTCCTGCCTAGCACATACATCCATTGGCCCTGGTTAACTGTGAATTCACCATGGAGGTCCTCTGCTCACCACTCACTCCTGCTCTTGGGGACGGCTCTTAGCTCCTCCTGTTTTCATCCACCCACCTCACTTCAGATTCTGCTGGAAGCTTGTGTTCTTGCTATTTTCAGCCTCCCTTGCAGTAGTCCGCTGGGACCCCTTTTCAGGACCCCTGTTATCCAAACAAACACTGTTGCCTGTACATCTGGAGTGCTCACCAGCCACGATCAATCCAAATAATTCACACCAACACAAACAACTGTATTTCCACACAAATTGGGTTTGTGCTTCTCTCATTTTACTCTTCTGCCTCCCCCTCTCCAAATGATCTTCAGCTCAACATGCTCTCATTTCAACATGACACACAGCACACTGAATGCACCTGAGCCTCAACCGTGTTCCTGCAGTTGCTGGGCACCCTGCTAAATAGGCATGGCACAGTCAGCCTGCAACTGTGATGAAGGAAAGCCTCCAGGCTTTGGATGTGGTGCAGTGTGATGGAAAGCACACAGGCACACACATGACTTCAAATGCCTGTCTCCATCACTAACTTGCTGTGTGTCTTTGGACCAGTTACTTAACTTCTCTTGAGTTGTGGGTGCTATGTGTATAAAATAAGGAAAATGATGCTGACCTTATGGCTGTGTGAGGATTTAAAGAAATGGCATATGTAAAGCCCCCAGCACAGCACCTGGCACAGATAGAGTCTCAATAAATGTAAAGACAAGGACTTTATTTATCTTTGATTCTCAGCAGCCCACCCAGTGCCTCACACAATCCTTGTTGGTTTTCATCATCTTTAAGCTGTGAGAAGCTGACTTTATGGGAGGGAGTGGGCTGAATTCAGAGGCACAAGGAACAGTAGATCCACAGGCTGAGCCCCAAACAGAGCTGCCTCTCTTGGCCCATCTTCTGTCCTCATGCTTTGCTTCCCTCTTTTGGCTGGAAACGTCACCCGTGAAATTCAGGCTTGCGTCTGAGCTGGGCGAAGCTCTGTGGGCCCGGGGAACCACGCACATGTTCAGCGTATCACCTTGGCAAGGCTTCAGGGAGTCTCGTGTGGCCACTTAGGACACGCGTCCTTTATTCTCTTGACCACTTATGTTAGAACTGCTGATGCGCCTTCATCTCTTCGACGAATATTCATTCCTGTCTGTCCAAGAAAGATGTGTAGTAGAAGTGGAAATGCAGAAACTGTAAAGGCTTATAAATGGCAAAGAGGAGGAAAACAGCTCTTAGGGAGGCAGCTGGAAGAAGGGTTAAAGTGGGGTCAGCTTTCAATTGATACTCTCCTGGACAAATGTAGAGCATGCTAATGGGCTGATTGATTCTTGTCGCTCTGGGAAATCTCCCACACAGAAAGCAGGGGCCCCGTCTGAGCCTCAGATTGGCTGTTTGTTCTTTCAATGTGATTGTGGGTAGATAGGGCTTGTTTTTTACCCTGTGCATCATCTCCTTCGGAATCTGTCATGTCAAAGGAAGGTAAATATCAGGTACTCGCGGGTTTTGCTGTTTGTAGCAGATGCCACTGAAGGAACTGAAGACAACTGGGTGTGTTAAAATCATTTTAGCCCATCAGGGCTGCTTGGAGTAATTTCCCTGGAAACCTGTGAAAAGGGTTTTCAAGCTGAACTCGAGACAGTTGTAAATGTGTCCTTTTGTTGGAAAACAGAAGGTGAATGCTAATGCCGAGAGGGACTTGTGGAGCCAAGTGAGTTCTTGTCTTCAAAGCTCTTAGAAGCTCTCTCTGCCTTCCACTCCTCCCTCTCTCTCTTCTACCCCTACTTGGAGTAGCAGTTTGAAGCTGGTTCTGTAGGATCAGAGCTCCAAAGTGTGAGGCCTGTCCTGTGGCCGGCAGATGGGTAGAGTGACTCTAGGCCAGTCAGTTCACCTCTGCCCGTTAGGCCTGGTGTCTGCAAAATGACAGAATGGAATGATGTGAAGAGGTGCACATCAGCGAGGAGCCGGGGTTGGGACACTGGGAGCTGAAGTGGAGAAACAAAGGCCTGGGTGTCGAGTGTCATGGTTCTTACCACAAGTCAATCAGCACCTAGCTCACTCAGAGGAAGCCCTTAACTCTGAAGGCCTCAGTTTTCTTATCTGTATAATGGGGATTAGATTACATCAAAGGATCACTAACATTTTCTCTGAAGTGCCAGAGACTAAGTACCTTAGGCTTTGTGAATTGTGTGGTCTCTTTCGCAGCTGCTCAACTCTGCCATGACAGCCCGAAAACAGCTAAAGACAATATGTAAATGAATGAGCATGGCTGTGTTTGAATAAAACTTTATTAATTAATATAAAAACAAGCAGCAGGCCATAGTTTGTCAAGTGCTGGATTAAAGGACACAGAAGGTTATTTCTAACAATAAAGTTATATGATTTATCTTGCGAAGACAAAACCTATTAGTATGTGAAATTATTGGTTCTTTTATTTTCTATGTGAGTATCTGAAATTATACATTATATGGGTATCTTGGTAGAGACTTTTTTAAAATCTCATGGAATTTCAGACCCTTAGAGCTCAAAGGGATCTTAGCAATCATAGAGTCTCACCTTCAGGCTGAAAGCTCTCAACAAGTTCCTAACTCTTGGTTATCTGTATTCTGCAAAGAGCCTGCCATCTAAGGAGGCAACCCACACCATCCAGGCTCCCGTCTGTGAGCAGGTTCTTAGTGAAGGCAGAGTCTGCTTCTGTGTAACTTTCTCCCAGTGGTCCTAGTTAGGGCTGCTCCTTCATTCCACCTTTTCTTTCTACCTTTGTCTCTATGGCTGGAGCTGTGGTTCTCTTACAGAGTCCATGAGGTTTGCTTCAAAGGACCACCTCAGTTCTACCTCCTTCCCTCTAGTCTGAACCTGACTCTGGGCCCAGCACCCCTGCCCTCCCAATTGCCTCATGTCAGGTTTGCTCACCCTTGCCCGGATTTTTAAGGTGAGCAATTCTTCAGGACTGCCTGCTTGGCTTTTCATTCCAGCTGTGCTCCTGACTCTGGTCTTTTAGACCCCACCTGACTCAACCTCTGTGCTCTTCTCAGACATCCAGAAGCCCTGCTGTGTCCAGCCCCTGGGCCTCAGTTCATCTGGGAAAAAAGGTGTAGAATATACCATAACCCTTCAGAAATTTGAAGTGCATTCTTTCAGACCAATGAGACCTCCAGTGCCTTCCATGTACCTATGTACCCACAGGTCTGCCATTCCTGCCTTGAATAAAACAACTAACTGCCTTCTTGACAGAAACTTATGCTAACAAAGCACATATCCATAGAAAAATAAGTGCCATTAGCAAAGACTTGGAACCAACCCAAATGCCCATCGATGATAGAATGGACGGGGAAAGTGTGGCACATGTACACCGTGGAATACTATGCAGCCATAAGAAACGATGAGTTTGTGTCCTTTGTAGGGACATGGATGAACCTGGAAACCATCATTCTCAGCAAACTGACACAAGAACAGAAAATAAAACACTGCATGTTCTCACTCATAGGCGGGTGTTGAACAATGAGAATACATGGACACATGGAGGGGAGCATCACACACTGGGGTCTGTGCGGGGGAACTAGGGGAGGGACAGTGGGGGGGTGGGGGAGCTGGGGAGGGATAACATGAGGAGAAATGCCAGATGTAGGTGATGGGGAGGAAGGCAGCAAACCACATTGCCATGTATGTACCTATGCAACAATCTTGCATGTTCTTCACATGTACCCCAAAACCTAAAATGCAATAAAATATATATTTTTAAAAAACGAAAAATAAGTCCCATTAAAACTTATTTATGAAATGGAGGCCCTAGTAGCTGCACTTTTCACATGGAAATTAATGGATAGGAGAAACAGCAGCTTCTGCTGAGGAGGAAATGTGGTGTGGGGGTGCTAGACTTAACAGCTGATTGTCTAAATGAAGAAAGGAAAGTACACCTCACAACTGATACTCATCCCCTTGCAAAAAAAAAAAAAAAAGGAGAGAAAAAACGTGCTATTTGGAGGTCCGGTAGTCTGCTGTTGTATTTACAGCAACAGCAAACTACATATCCCACAAGACACAAAATGCAAAATTAGACAAGTATTCTACTCGGGGATTGTTGAGTAGGATTCTTGAATTCTACTGGAATTCAACAAGAATTCTACTCGGGGGAGATTGTGTGTCTTCTTAAACTAAGGGGGAAGAAAGCAGAATGAGACCATAGTGCAACACGGAGCTCTGGGGGATCTGAAAATGCTAAATTTGAATTTGGTCTTCCAGATGCAAAGATACAGTTGTCAAAGTAGGAGAATACCACATGTTTTATTTAGCATTTATAGGCTTCATTGTTACTTTAAAAGGCAGAAGTCAAGGTCAGCATCAAGGGATGTGGTGACTCCTCAGCCTAGACAGATGGCAGGACGCTGCTGTTAGAAACAAAGGGATCCTAGAAGGCTGGAGCTGGAAGGGCCCTTAAGGTCACCTGTTCGTCATCCTCCCATTTTACAGACTTGTTGAGGCCAAAGGAGTGCTCAAGGTCACAGAGCAGAGCCAGCACTTGAACCCAGCCAGTGTTTTCCTGTAAGTTGAAAGGGGATTTTTCAGCTGAAGAGGGTAAGGTCACTGTAGGACAACTCTGATTGGAGAACACAACACTGGAAGATGAAATACATTAAAGCCTTGGGGTTGGTCAAAATAGACTCTTCTTTCTGAAGGGTCCTAGAGAAGAAGACTTTTTAACCCCAGAAGATCACCCTGCAATCTGGCTTTCATTGTTGGGGGTTGTTTGGTTTTAAGCCATGACCTTTAAATCTGCTGATGGAAATTACTCCTCAAAAGTACCTTCTTTATAGAGAGGGCAGACGCTTCTCTTTCCCTGGCTGAGCGCCTAAAATGCTGCCCTGGACAGCGCCAAACCCAGCCTGTGTGAGAACAGCATCCCCCTCCTGAATGCAGACAAACAGCAATGCAGGGTGACCAAGCACCTGCAGCCCACTGGCCAGCTCTTCTCTAGGGACTGGAAAGCAGGGGGCAGGATCCCATCTCTAGTTCTGGTCAGAGAGGATGAGGAGCCCAGAAGCAAACAGGAGGCTGCACACATGTCTGAGCAATTCGAGTTAACCGGCGGAGGAAATGCCACAGGGATGGTGTCTCCAGCAGCCCACCGAGAGCCACAGGATGCGTCAGAGCCACAGAATGCAACCAGGCCTCGGGCCAAGAAGCATGGCTCCCAGGTCTTTACCAGCTTTAGTGAGTGCAAGCAGAGGTGCTAGGAACCTGTGCACCCAGCTGTGTTCACTCACACACAGTCACAGGTGTGTAGGAAGAGAAAGCACTGTGGTGAGATAGTAGCAGTATTTTACATCTCTCTAGAAAAGACCTTCACACCTTTGACCTTGTTTTCTGTTCAGAGAGCAAGTATTGTTATTTCATTTCTTACACAAGGGAGTTGAAGTTCAGAAGGATCCGAGGATTTGACTGAGATGGGAAAAGGGCGAAAGTGGCTCCAGAACACAGCCGACTTCCGGCTTATTTCACAACTAGTTCCTTCCAGCTTCGGTGTCATCTCCTCTGGAAGCTCTTTCTTGAGCCCTCAGCTCCTCCAAATGCCTTTTAGCACTTCCCACGGTGTCCTGGACTCATCTCCTCCTCTGTCATCCTTTGGTAATCATAAGCTGCCCCTGTGAAAGCAGGGCTCATGACATTTTTCTCTGGCACGTAGATGCTGCACAGCACGTACGCAGGGTCCTCTCAGCATGGCCTCCAGGGCCCATAGGCTCTGTCCGCCGCTGGGCTGCTACTTCCCAAGCAGAGCTCAGATGCACAAAGCACCTTCCCACCCAGGGCCTTTGCCCTCGCTTGCTGCCTCTGCCTGGAACACTCTGCGTCCAGATAGCCGTGCAGTTCTCTCCCTCACGTCATTTGACTGTTTGCTTAAAATGACAATGTGACAACATTCTCAAAGAGGCCATTTCTGCATTCTGTCTTAAAAGCAGCCCCATCTTTCATTACTTTATCTTGTTTGTGTATCGTCTCTTTCCCAGGCCAGTACATAAGCTCCTTGAGAGCAGGAGCCTTGTTTCGTTCACTGCTATGACCCCATAGCTTGGAGGAGCTTATGGCACTCAGTAGCAGTCTTTGGCACTCAGTAGACTTTTGTCAGATGAATGAGCAAACCATGCTATTTCATGTTCAGTCACCCAAAGGTGTTTTCTGTCCTGTCTTGAGGGGACGTTAATACCACGTGCTCCTCCTGAATCTTATCACTGTCACCCTTTCCCCTCTAAAATTTGAGAATCATCACCTCTATGCTATCAATGGAGAAGGCTAAAGGGAACTTGTTCTAGAAGACCAGACTCACTCCCTGGGAGTCAGGAGCCCTCAGGGTACGCATGCATCATACATAGTCTAACTCTAAGCTATTTGTCAGGACAGCCATGGTTTCTGAATTTGGGGAGGAAAAAGAGAACAAAAGAACTTATGCTATATTGTTGTCTCTTTTAAAATAAAGAATCCACACTGTTATTCTCTCCTGGAAAGGCCCCATGTCTTCCCCTCCTGTGTCCTCTGAGGTAACTAGCATGGGGAGGAATGAGTAAAGGCCACCTCCTCCCTAACTCCCACTATCTGTTCTAATGCAGGATGGACCAAGTCTTTTCAAGTCCTGCTGGAAATCTCCTGGCTGGAAACCTTCCCAGACACCCGATTTCTTTGCTTGAAGTGCATTTCTTCTTTTCTGCTTGAAAATTAGTTCTGGAGAATTTGTCTCTGTTATAAACCTCATCCTGGTGGGAAGTGTAGTATTTAGTATTCACACAGAACTTTGTAAATGCCAGTCTTTCCAAAGGGTGGCACATCTATACCAAACTGCATCAAAATTAATTCTGAAAAATTCGAAACATTTTATGAATGAATGAGTGAACCATTTCGGCACAAGCTCTGCCATTTAATAACTGTGACCCAGGGCACCCTCCTTCCCTGAACCTCAATTTCCAGACCTCTCAGTGGGCATTAGACTATGTTCTGCACAGATCTGTGTGAAGAATTTAGTTGTATCATGCATGTGTTAGCACGTCAAAAATTCGAATGGGCAATAGAAATATATTTTTATCATCATGCACCCAAAGGTGTGCCCAGCATAGAGTGTTTACAGAGGAGGCCTTTGGCTAAACAGTGAAAGGATAATTCGTGGCTGTGTGACTTATTTATTGTCCCATGTCATGTTTTGTAAAGTATTTGCACATCTAACATGTGTCTTCAGGTTGGTGGGCCCTAATGTGGTGGACAGTGCTAAGGGTTCTCTGATGGGCTGCCTTCTTTGCCCTGTGATTGACCATCAATGGTTTTTACTGGTTTGGATCCTGACACTGCCCCTGCAAAGATGGCATCTTCTTCAGTTCTCCACACCCCACTGATGACAGAGCTGAGTAGAGGCCTGGTGGTCTCAGAGGTGCACCCATCTGCACACAGGCCTATCTCCTATGCCTGTTCAGCATCCCTTCTGTCCCAGGAAGGGGACGTTCATTGCTGCCCAGGGCTGCTCAAGGCAAAATACTTAAGTGAGAGCACAGGGAAAGCCAGCTGGAACACTGTGGCAGGATGCTCCTTGCAGAAGGGTGGCAGGTGTGGCTCCAGTCCTTCCAGCCAGCTGGAGGAAGTCACAGGACTCCTTAACTTCTGATGCCACATAAACATTCCACTAATTTGAGCATAATTTGTTTGCAGATATCCTTGGAGGGTAAATCCTAATAGGCATTCACACCCCAGTGAAAATAAATTTAGTTGCATGCTTAGTCACTAATGTTTATAAGGCTTTCACGCGTGCTGTCTCATCACACATTTAATCTTCCTAGCTCCATGAAGTAGCTATTAGCCCTGTTTAATAGATGAGGAAACCGGAGCTGGAGCAGTGAAGTAATCTGAACATGCATCTGCAAGGAACAGAGGTGGGATTTCAAACCCAACATTATCCCTCTGCAAAGTAAGTCTTTTTCTCCCAGGAAGTCTGTAAAGAGGCAGAACCCTGACTGGGGGAAGGCCCTGCAAATCCAGGGCCCACCAAAGGAGGGTCCTGGCCAAGGCCAGCAAACCTGGTCCAGAGGCTGTGTTGAGAGTCGGTTTGCTCACCTCTTCACCTTGAGCAGGACAGGATGTGTGGGGTCTGCGGCCATTGAGCATCCATCAGACGGCACAGCTAAGCCTCCTTCCCTATAATAAGTTTCTGTATTTTTATTTAATTAGAAAACAGATTTTTAAAAATCTCTCATCTCTGTAACTTAGCTAATTGAAAAATGCACTGTAAGTGGATTTCCCAATAATATAGACATTTGGAGTCAAATGACTTGAGTTTATTTCTCAATCCTGGCACTTATTAGTGATAGGACTTTGGCAAATTATATAACCTCTCTGGGCCTCAGTTTCCACATCTGTAAAATGGGAGTAATGCTAGTATGTATCTCATAGGACTGTTGGGAAGGTGAAGCAAGGTGACTCCATAGTGTTTACACAGGGCCTGGCATGTAGGAAGTGCTCACAGAATCCTAGGTGGGCCATGGCCTTGCTGCCATATCCCCATCCATTCTTGGTTAGAGAGCAGGGGTGTGAATAATGCCTGCCTGATGGAGTGATGGAGCACCAGCATATTCTTAGCCACTCCTTGAATAATGGGGCATCCTCAGAAAGGAGCAGCTGGAGTGGGAGGTTAGTGTGTACTCTTTTGTCGTCAGTGGAATCCAAGAATTGTGTCTTTTTTCAAGGTCTTCCCTAGAGGCAATCCCATGAGAGCACTTGATCTCGCAGCATTTGGAGGCAGACTCTATGGGAAGGTGCCCTTTCAAACTCCAGAGACTTTCCTAAACTAATTCAGACTGTTGACCTAAGAAACCTGATTAGTACTTTTTAATAAACAGGGTGAATTGAGGTGAAGATCAGAAGAAATGAAATCGGCTGGGCTTCATAGAATCCTGCTTTGGGCTCACACCTTTATTTTCTTCATCCTTAATCTATTTTGTGTCAATCCAAAGACCAGGGTTGTGAGCACAATTATAATAGAAATGTGGTAAATAAGTAAGAAGGCTAATCCCTGGTAAATCTGTTTGGAAGATGGGAATGACTGAGCTGGAAGAGAATGGCAGGACAGTGGACAGATACACCCCCCAGGAATTTAGGTAGAGGCAGTGATGCCTCTACTTCTCTACCAGAGAGGCCAGGCTGTTTCTGGAGATGAAACTGCAGAATTACAGCCAGGGAAGGCCACAGCACTGTCATGTCTTCTGATGTTGTAATAAAGAAAACATGACATTGAGAGCCTGGATCATGCAACTTACTGAACTCAGTTTATATCCTCTTAGGCAAAATCACTATGATCTGGATGGAAGTTTAGCCAGAGAGCAATAAAGTATGGAATAGGCAATGAAGTGTAGCCTCTGGGAAGCCAGGAACCCTGCTCTATGGCTTGCTGTATTTTAAATAGTAGAGGAAATTAGATAATAATGCACATTTGCCAAGTGCTTATCATGTGCCAAGAACTGTGCCGTGAACTTTGACGACCTGCATTCTTTGGATCCCCTGAAAAACTCCCTTGCGGAGGGCATCCTAGTCCAGTCAACACTTGACGGTTTTCTGTTATAATAAAGACGTAGACTTTGACCTTGGGAGCTTGACTCTCCCCCACTTAAGGTGACCGAAAGGAAGTGACATTCCCAGTTAATTGTAACTAAAGTAAGAGACCTTTTACATTTCCAAAATAGACTATAGGCCCAGCAGGGACACTATCCGTGAATCACAGTCGATGTGTTACTGCTGTAGACAGCTGTTCCAGCCTCTGTAACAGGTAGCCTTGGACATGTCTGAGATTTCTAACTTGTTCTCTACCCTTGCGTATCAGGCCTCTCAACTTGATAACCCAGCTCTGAAAGCAGAGGTCTGTTGGTGGGAGTGCAGAGAACAAATAGGAAATTCAATATAACCTTACCCTTCCTATCCCTGCCCATCAGTCCTGGAGAGAGTTCCTGTTTCTGACAACTTCATACATTTGGAGTGTCCATGATGCAGAAAGCAGAGCTGATCCTTGGACAAATTCTAGCTACCTGGACCTCATGGTTGCTTGACCCAGAAGAGATATGAAAGAGAAGGGCAAGTCTGGGCTAGTGTTTCTGGGACCCTCAGGAGACACCTATCAGCAGTGGCCCCATCAGCTTATCTTCACACAGAGACCTTACACTCTCCACCCTCCAAGCTGGGTTATCCAAGATGGTAGTTCATATTGGTCATTTTATTCACCCCAACTCCTATGTCCTCCTTTATATTTGCCCAGCAGGGACATTGTAAGTTTCTGTCATCTCTGTATACATTTATAGGGGCACAGTTTCCAAAGCTTGATTATATAGTGCCATCATAGCCTGTTCTAATACCTCTTTATCTCATTATGCCTTCTGCTTCACTCCTCACAGGTCTAGATGTGCTCAGCTGTGCAGAGTTCTGCCAGATGCTCTGGGAATGTATCATAAGCTGAGTCTCTAATAGCTGGGGGCCATAGGCTCTATTCTCTAAAAGCAGAGACTCCTCATGTCTCTCTGTGTGGCTCTGTTCAAAGCTGGATACCATCTTAAGTCACTGTTGCCCACCAAGCCACTAGCCAGTGTGCACAGGTGATACAGTCACTGCTTCCATGACAGGCAAGCAAGAAAGCAGTGGTGAAGTTAACTCTCAGCTGGGCTTTGGGCACTACCACATGGGAGAAAAAGCCAGTGACTGCTTACCACTTGTGTTGGCCTCAGCCACAGGGGAAAAAAAACATAATGAGTAGTGTCCAAAACAGCACTGGTAAAAGCTCAGTTGCTGTCCTTTACTGGCTGACTCTTCAAAGATGCTCAGCTGTGCAGAGGGAGGATCTGAGGTTGGGACTTCATGATACCCAGGTAATAGCAGGATCAGGGCCAGTGATAAGTCCCCCATTCTTTTTCTTTATTTTTTATTTTTTCTCTAAGTTATTGGGATACAGGTGGTATTTGGTTATATGAGTAAGTTCTTTAGTGGTGATTGGTGAGATTTTGGTGCACCCATCACCAAAGCAGTATACACTGAACCATATTTGTAGTCTTCTATCCCTCCCTCCCCTCCCACTATTCCCCCCCAAGTACCCAAAGTCCATTGCCTCATTCTTATGCCTTTGAATCTTTATAGCTTAGCTCCCACATACCAGTGAGAACACACAATGTTTGGTTTTCCATTCCTGAGTTACTTCACTTAGAATAGCCGTCTCCAGTCTCATCCAGGTCACTGCAAATGCTATTAATTCATTCCTTTTTATGTCTGCTCGTTCATTGATGGACATTTGGGTTGGTTCCATGATTTTGCAATTGTAAATTATGCTGCTATAAACGTGTGTGCAGGTATCTTTTTCTAATGATGACTTGTTTTCCTTGCAGTAGTGGGATTGCTGGATCAAATGGGTAGTTCTACTTTTACTTGTTTAAGGAACCTCCACACTGTTTTCCATAGCGGCTATACTCGTTTACATTCCCACCAGCAGTGTAGAAGTGTTCTCTGTTCACCTCATCCACACCATCATCTACTGTTTTTTGATTTGATTATAGCCATTCTTGCAGGAGTGAGGTGATATCACATTGTGGTTTTGATTTGCATTTCCCTGATCATTAGTGATGTTGAGCATTTTTTCATCTGTGGACCATTTGCCATTTGTATATCTTCTTTTGAGAATTGTCTATTCATGTCCTTACCCCACTTTTTGATGGGATTCTTTGTTTTTTTTCTTACTGAATTGTTTGAGTTCATTGTAGATTCTGGATATTAATCCTTTGTCAGATGTATAGGTTGTAAAAATTTTCTCCACTCTGTGGGTTATCTGCTTACTCTGCTGACTGTTCTTTTGGCTGTGCAAAAGCTCTTTAGTTGGGCCAGGCACGGTGGCTCATGCCTGTAATCCAAGCACTTTGGAGGCCAAGGCGGGCGGATCACCTGAGGTCAGGAGTTCAAGATCAGCCTGACCAACATGGTGAAACCCCGTCTTTAAAAAAAAAAAAAAAAAAAAAGCTCTTTAGTTTAATTATGTCTCAGCTATTTATCTTTGTTTTTATTGTATTTACTTATGGGTTCTTAGTCATGAAATCCTTGCCTAAGCCAATGTCTAGAAGGGTTTTTCTAGTGCTATCTTCTAGAATTTTTATAGTTTCAGGTCTTAGGTTTAAGTCCTTAATCCATCTTGAGTTGATTTTTGTATAAGGTGAGAAATGAGGATCCAGTTTCATTCTACATGTGTCTAGCCAATTATCCCGGCACCATTTCTTGAAAAGGGTGTCCTTTCCCCCACTTGATGTTTTTGTTTGCTTTGTGAAAGATCAGTTGGGTGTAAATCTTTGGGTTTATTTCTGAGTTCTCTATTCTGTTCCTCTGGTCTGTGTGCCTATTTTTGTACCAGTAGCATGCTGTTTCGGTGACTATGGCCTTATAGTATAGTTTGAAATCAGGGAGTGTGATGCCTCCAGATTTGTTCTTTTAGCTTAGTCTTGCTTTGGCTATGCGTGTTCTTGTTTCCATGTGAATTTTAGAATTTTTTTTCTAATTCTGTGAAGAATAATGATGATATTTTGATGGGGGATTGTGTTGAATTTGTTTGCTTTTGGCAGTATGGTCATTTTCACAATATTGATTCCACCCATCCATGAGCATCGGATGTGTTTCCATTTGTTCATGTCGTCTGTGATTTCTTTCAGTGGTGTTTTGTAGTTTTCTTTGTAGAGGTCTTTGACTCCTTGATTAGGTAAATTCCTACATATTTTATTTATTTGTTTATTTTGCAGCTATTGTAAAAGAGGTTGAGTTCTTGATTTGATTCTTCACTTGGTTGCTGTTGGTATATAGAAGAGCTACTGATTTGTGGATATTAACCTTGATTTGGAAATTTTGCTGCATTCTTTTATCAGTTCTAGAAGCTTTCTGGAGGAGTCCTTAGGGTTTTCAAGGTAAACAATTATATTGTAAGCAAACAGCAATAGTTTGACTTCCCCTTTACTGATTTGGATGCCCTTTTGTTTCTTTCTCTTGTCTGATTGCTCTGGCTAGGATTTCCAGTATTGTGTTGAAGAGGAGTGGTGAGAGTGGACATCCTTGTCTTGTTCCAGTTCCCAGAGGGAATGCTTTCAGTTTTTCCCCATTCAGTATTATGTTGGCTGTGGGTTTGTCAGAGATGGTTTTTATTACATTAAGGTATGTCCCTTGTTTGCCTGTTTTACTGAGAGTTTTAATCATAAAGTGATGCTGGATTTTGTTGAATGCTTTTTCTGCATCCATTAAAATCGTGTGATTTTTATTTTTAATTCTGTTCATGTGGTGTACCACATTTATTGACTTGCGCATTTTAAACCATCCCTGCATCTGTGGTATGAAGCCCACTTGATCTTATCTTTTGATATGTTATTGGATTCAGTTAGCAAGTATTTTGTTAATGATTTTAGCATCTGTGTACATCAAGGCTATCTGTCTGTAGTCTGTAGTTTTCTTTTTTGGTTATGTTCTTTCCTGGTTTTGGTATTAGGGTGATGCTGGTTTCATAGAATGAATTAGGGAGGGTTTCTTTTGCTTTTTTGTTTTGTTTTTCAGATGGAGTCTTGCTCTGTTGCCCAGGCTGGAGTGCAGTGGCATGATCTCGGCTCACTGCAACCTATGCCTCCTGGGTTCAAGCGATTGTCCTGCCTCAGCCTCCTGAGTAGCTGGGACTGCAGGCACACGCCACCATGCCTGGCTAATTTTTTGTATTTTTAGTAGAGATGGGGTTTCACTGTGTTAGCCAGAATGGTCTTGATCTCCTGACCTCATGATCCGCCCGCCTTGACCCCCCCCAAAGTGCTAGGATTACAGGTGTGAGCCACCAGGCCTGGTCAAATTAGGAAGGGTTTCTTTTCTCTCTACCTCGTGGAATAGTGTCAAAAGGATTGGTACCAATTCTCCTTTAAATGTCTGATAGAATTCTGCTGTTAATGTGTCTGGTCCTGGACTTTTTTTGTTGGTAACTTTCTAATTACCATTTCAATCTTGCTGCTTTTTATTGGTCTGTTCAGTGTATGTAATTCTTCCTGATTTAAGCTAGGAGGGTTGTTTTCTCCAGGAATTTTTCTATCTCTTCTAGGTTTTCGAGTTTATGTGCATAAAGGGGTTCATAATAGCCTTGAATGATCTTTTGTATTTCAGTGGTGTCAGTTGTAATATCTCCTGTTTCATTTCTTAGTGAGGTTATTTGGATTTTCTCTTTTCTTTTCTTGGTTAATCTTGCCAATGGTCTATCAATTTTATTTATCTTTTTAAAGAACCAGCTTTTTGTTTCATTTATCTTTTGAATTTTTTGTTTGTTTCAGTTTCATTTAGTTCTGCTCTGATCTTGGTTATTTTCTTTCTTCTGCCGGATTTGGGTTTGGTTTGTTCTTGTTTCTCTAGTTCCTTGAGATGTGAACTTAGAGTGTCAGTTTGTGGTCATCCAGTCTTTTTGACATAGGTGTTTAGGGCTATGACCTTTCCTCTTAGCCCCGCCTTTGCTGTATCCCAGAGGTTTTGATAGGTTGTGTCATTGTTGTCATTCAGTTCAAAGAATTTTTAAATTTCCATCCTGATTTCGTTTTTGACCCAATGCTCGTTCAAGAGCAGGTTATTTAATTTCCATGTATTTGCATGGTTTTGAAGATTTCTTTTGGAGTTGATTTCCAATTTTATTCCACCGTGGTCTAAGAGAGTGCTTGATATAATTTTGATTTTCTTAAATTTACTGAGGCTCGTTTTATGGCCTGTCATATGGTCTATCTTGGAGAAAGTTCCATGCGCTGAATAGAATGTGCATTCTGCAGTTGTTGAATAAAGTATTCTGAATGTATCTGTTAAGTCCATTTGTTCCAAGGTATAGTTTAAATCCATTGTTTCTTTGTTGAATTTCTGTCTTAATGACCTGTCTAGTGCTGTCAGTGGAGTTTTGAACACTCTCACTATTATTGTGTTGCTGTCTATCTCATTTCTTAGGTCTGTTAGTAATTGTTTTATAAATTTGGGAGCTCCAGCATTAGGTACATATGTTTAGAATTGTGACATTTTCGTATTGGACAAGGCCTTTTACCATTATATAATGTCCCTCTTTGTCTCTTTTAACTGCTGTTGCTTTAAGGTTTGTTTAGTCTGATGTGAGAATAACTACCCCTGCTTGTGTTTTGGTGTCCATTTGCATGAAATGCCTATTCCCACCCCTTTAACTTTATGTGAGTTCTTACGTGCTAGGTAAGAATCCTGAAGGCAGCAGATGGTTGGTTGGTGAGTTCTTATCCATTATGTGGCTCTCTCTCTTTTAACTGGAGCATTTAGGCCATTTACGTTCAATATTAGTATTGAAATGTGAGGGTACCATTGCATTCATCATGCTCTTTGTTGCCTGTGTACTTTGGTTTTTGTTTTATTTTTGCTTTTTAACTTGTATTTTTGTTTTACAAGTCCTGTGTGATTTATTCTTTAAGGAGATTCTGTTTTAATTTGTTTCAAGATTTAGAGCTCCTTTTAGCAGTTCTTGTAGTGGTGGCTTGGTAATGGCGAATTCTCTCAGCATTTGTTTGTCTAAAGACAACTTATCTTTCCTTCATATATGATGGTTAATTTCTCTGGATACAAAATTCTTGGCTAATTGTTTTGTTAGAGGAGGCTTAAGATAGGGCCCCAATCCCTTGTAGCTTGTAGGGTTTCTACTGAGAAATCTGCGATTAATCTGATAGGTTTTCCTTTGTAGGCTACCTGATGCTTCTGTCTCACAGCTCTTAAGATTCTTTCCTTCGTCTTAACTTTGGATAACCTGCTAACAGTGTGCCTGGGTGAAGATCTTTTTGCAATGAATTTCCCAGGTGTTCTTTGTACTTCTTGTAATTGGATGTCTAGGTCTTGTCTCTAGAAAGGCTGGGGAAATTTTCCTTGATTATTTTCCCAAATATGTTTTCCAAGCTTTTAGCATTCTCTTCTTCCTCAGGAACACCAATTATTCTAAGGTTTGGTCATTTAACATAATCCCAGACTTATTGGAGGCTTTGTTCATATTTTATTTTTTTCTTTGTTTTTGTTGGATTGGGTTAATTCGAGATTTTATCTTTGAGCTCTTAATTTCTTTCTTCTACTTGTTCAATTCTGTTGCTGAGACTTTCCAGAGCATTTCACATTTCTAAAAGTGTCCAACGTTTCCTGAATTTTTTTTAAGCTGTCTATTTCCTTGAATATTTTTCCCTTCACTTCTTGTATCATTTTTTGGATTTCCTTGCATTGGGTTTTACCTTTCTCTGGTCCCTTCCCGATTAGCTTAATAACTAGCTGCCTGAATTATTTTTCAGGTAAATTAGGGATTTCTTCTAGGTTTGGATCAGTTGCTGGTGAACTAGTGTGATTTTGGGGGGGGGGGTGTTGAAGAGTCTTTTTGTCATATTACCAGGGTTGGTTTTCTGGTTCCTTCTCATTTGGGTAGGCTCTGACAGAGGGAAGGTGTGGGGCTGAAGGCTGCTGTTCAGATTCTTTTGTTCCACGGGGTGTTCCCTTGATGTAGTACTCTCCCCCCTTTTCCTATGGATGTGGCTTCCTGCGAGCTGAACCGCAGTGATTGTTGTTGTCTCTCTTCTGGTTCTAGCCACCCAGAGTCTACCCAGCTCCAGGTTGGTACTGGGGGTTGTCTGCAGAGAGTCCTGTAATGTGAACTGTGTATGGGTCTCTCAGCCATGAATACCAGTGCCTGTTCCAGTGGAGGTGGCAGGGGGTGCAATGGACTCCGTCAGGGTCCTTAGCTTTGGTGATTTAATGCTCCATTTTTGTGCTGGTTGGCCTCCTGCCAGGAGGTGGCGCTTTCCAGAGAGCATCAGGTGTGGTATTATGGGAAGAACCAGTGGTAGGCAGGGCCCTAGAACTCCCAAGATTATACGCCCTTTGTCTTCCACTACCAGGTGGGTCTTGCTGTGGCTGCTCTAGGGGATGGGGGATAAGATTCTCAGGTCACTGGAGTTGTGTACCTAGGATTATGGCTCCCTTTGCTGAGTCATGCAGATTGCCAGGGAAGTGGGGGAAAGCCAGCAGTCACAGGCCTCACCCAGCTCCCACACAACCTGAAGGGCCAGTCTTACTCCCAAAAGGGCCAGTCTCACTCCAACCATGCTCCCCCTAACAGCCCCCAGACCGTTTCCAGGTGGAGGGCCGTAGGAGCTTAAAAACCTGCCCCTGGCTATCTGCCTCCCAGCTTTGAAAGAAAAGGGCTTGGTTCTTCCCCTACCTGTGGAGTCGGCACACCAGATTTGCACCCTCCCCAGAGTTCTGGCCAGGAGGCTTCTTGCCCTATTCAAATTGTTACGAGGTTCAGCTGGAGAATTCCTTCTCCCTGTGTGAGTTTTACCCCCTGCTCCTCTCCCTTTGGATCTCTGTGGTGCCAGGCAGGAATGGCCTGCTAGCAGATGCAGCGAGCTCCCAGGGCCTTTCTGCTGCTTCCTCTACCCTTGTTTTTCCCTCAGCTCTCCAAACTGACTCAGCTTCAGGTAAAGTCGGAAACTTCTCCCGAAAATGGACCTTCAGCTTCTCCAGCAAGCTGTGTGTTCCAGAGAGAAGGGTCTCCCTTTCCTACTTCCACAGTTGGGGCACTCACAGTTTTTTTTGCTGGGAGGGGTCTCCTGGGTCCTGCAGGAGCAGTCTGCTTCCTTCAGAGGGTCTGTGGGTCCTCTCGGGTTTGCTGGTTTGTTTTTGCAGTGGATCTGAGGCTACAATATAGTGCAAGCTGCTGCCTGCTGCTCTGTCCAGAGCTTCAGTCTAGTCGTGCCTCCGTCCACCATGATCTCTCCCCTGTCGCCCCATTCTTTTGAAGACAACTCTTCATCTTCTCTGGATCCTAGGACTCCAGGCTGGCTTCTGGAGTTAAGGTCAGCCTAGGGTGGGATGCAGGCACAGCTGCCATAGTAGGTATTCAGGGAGGAAGACCAATTGGGTGAGGCAGATAAGAACATTGAGGCCTCTCTCACTACTTCAGGACAGTCAGAGATACTCTTGTTCTACTTTATAGATGAGGAAACTGAGGCACAAAGCAGCCAAGTGACTCACCCTAGGTCACATAGCTAGGACTTTGCAGAGCCAGGAATTAGATTTATTATGGAGCAAGTTTTCCTTCTTAATTAAAAAAAAATGCTACCACTGACCAACCATCAAGCAATTGTGCAGATAAAGTTGTTTTCTTGGAGGAGATGGATGTAGAGTGATCTACACATGGGGCTGTTTGGGCTGGATGGTGAAATGAGCTACCCGTCCACAGATGCAGGCAGCCCAAGCTCACTGCCCTATGCCACAGTGGCCAGGCCATGTGCTGACCAGTAACCAGCCTGCCCTCAACAGTGGCTCCTGGGGTAACAGTAGAACTCCAAGACCCAAAAGAGAGCTGAAATCCAAAATTCTCCCCAACAGTCAAAGCAAGTCAGGATGAAAATTTGCTGAGAGCAGCAGAGGCTCGTGGGACGACTGGCAATTTGAGTTTCTTAGAGACAGACAATATGTTGATACCAGATGTCATTTTAAGCTAAAAACCTATGGTTACGTTGCTTAGACGATCTTTTTTATTTACTCTAACCCATAATCCAGAAGCCATTCTAGATTGAATGTGGGCCATTGAGCATTCCTGTGAGAACCACAGCTCAGTATTTTTAGGTGCTGCCATTTCCAGCTGGGGAGTTACATTTCTGTCTGCAGCTTCCTGCATTTAGTATTTGATTTTCTCTGTGTTTAATCTGTCACTGATCCTGGGAGCCAGCACCTTACTCCTCTGTGCCACTGGAGTGTTGCCCCCACCACCTCCACACACGTGCACACACAGAATAGTTCCTGAATTGTTCATGTAGCAGGTCCCAGAGACCTTCTCCCTGGGTTGGGAGTAGGGTTGATCTGTGTAGCACTCGCTATCTATCACATAAGCAATTCCCTTCCCTTCTGCCCACTTTTTGGCAGGATGAGGAGAGGGGACTCTGGGGAGGGCTGGGGTTCCTGCGGGCTCAGTGACTGAGGCAGAGGTGGAGGGGCTGGCCATAATGCTCCTATTAAAAACAGGATGAAGATCCTAATCTCCCTTCCCCTGCCCATGCCCCAGCTTTGGCTAGAAAGAGTACATATGCCCCCAAAGGCATCTAAACCTCAGGGCAACACCAGGCCTATTTGAGCTTCATCAGCATTCCTATCTGCCTGTCCTGGTTCCTGGCCCACTGGCTGTACTGACTGCTCTACCCCTCCCTTCTGCCTTCTTTAAACCTGTCCAGGCTGCTCAACACACCTCTGTTCTCACCTGTGATACCTGTGCACTCTTCTGCCCACCTGCACCCCAGCTGCTGCATCGAGTATGCCATGCTCAAGGGAAGGGTGCCCACCTTGTACGCAGGGCATAGGCAAGCCCTTTGGGAACAGGGGGAAATGTAGCCACGCTGAGGACTGAGCCTCTGAGAGCAGGGTTGTCAGCAGACTTGCTCCAGCATGGCTCTGCAAGGGCTGATATGGACAGAGTCATCATTAGACCAGGTCTAATAATACCTAATATTTATTAGAACCAATATCTACTAGGCAGAAGGGTTGTTCTGAAATGAAATGAAGAAATGTATGTAGAATGCTCTGCACCCTCCAGCATTCAATAGGTGTATAAACCTCAGTAAGTGTTACTGGCAGTGTTATTGCTATCACTACCAAGGAAGCTCTGTCTTGTCCCTCCCCAGCATGTCTTAACCTCACTTGGTACCCACATGTCCTCCTGCTCTTTTCAGGGCTCTGCCCAGAATATGTGACCATTTTGATTCATGGGAGCATCCATATAAGGTCAGAATATTCACTGCAGAAACATTAAGGCACATTCTGTCTCCACATCTATAGGGCACTCCTGCACTATCAGTCTTCCAAGAAAAGTGCAGAACTGTTAGAAGTCAAGGAACATCTGCCCTGACAGAACACAACAGCACAAATTTACAGACTTACCACCACATAGTACAGCCTGGCCACGGGCAGTTCTGGGTCCATGGTGATTGGGAAATGCCCACTGTGGCTCTCTGTCAAAGTGCGTGCAGGTGTCAGCATTGCATGTACACTTCACGATGGAGAGCCTTGCCATCGCGTGGAGACTGAGTCCTGCCTAGAACGTGGGACACAGATTCCTTGTGTAGCTGTCCCAAAGCAGGGTGGTAGCCTTCTGCTTCTGTCTCCTCTAGGCTGCAGCCTTCTGCTCCATCAGAGCCCACTTGCCTCCAGTCATTCCCGCCACCTCTGTTCCTGCTCCTCACTTGCCACCATTTTTCCCTTGGCTGTAGGCACGGGCATGTTCCTAAGTGCTGGCTGTTCTGATGGCTTCTGCTCCGGGGTTGCATTCAGTGCCACCTATTTGGGATCAGCCCTGCATCCCAACATCCTGCTTTCTTCCCCTGCTGCACCACTGGCTCAATAAAGCAAGGATTCAAGAACACCACACACACGTGCGTGCGCTCATTTACAAGCCCTGTGTGCCCCTCTTCGCCCACCCTGTCCCCTCTCCCCTCTGTGCACCGTCATTGATCCTGGGCCTATGCAAATCCCTCTGCAGCATCCCTGTTTTGTGTCATCCCAGCCAATCAGGACACATTGAGGTATAATTCAAATCTTTCCTAAAAAAATCAATGCTTGCCTTACCTCCAGAGCCCAATCTACAGCTGCTAATTTTATTGCTTTCTTTAAAAAAATAATAGAGTGATTCCCATGTGACCTGCTGGTCTGCCATTTACAGGCCCTGGAAAAGCCTCAGCTGATCAGGATTCTTTTATTCTGCTAAGAACTGCTCTGAAATACTTTCCTCTCATGAGTTTGTCCTCCATAAATTTGACAAAGGTTCAGTCTCTTAGAGCCTTTATATGTGAGAAGGAATAGAAAGATACTTTACGTAAAAGAAGGCAAGGCCCTGGCTTTAAAATGGGGATCCATGGTCATATAGGGCCAAACATGTCAGGGCAGTAATGTTTCTGTTTCTTCTGTTCTGCCTTTGACCCCAGAGAAAAGGAAATAAAAGGAGACAAATGCCCCATCGCCCCCTTGTTTCCTGGTGGGAGCGATGGGGAAGGGCAGGGACTTGAAACTGCTGCTTGGAGATGATTTAAAAGCATTGTCATCGTTTTCCTGCTATTTACACCCATTGTTCACACCTGGAATATAAACATGACTTGGCCACATCTTCATCCCAACTTTTTGCCGAATATCTGTTCTGGGCCATTTCTCACAAACAACATGCCCCACTTTAAGAAGCTGGAGAGATATATAAAATAAGAAAATTTAGTAGGTGCTTATTTATGTATTACATAAAGAGTTTTCTGTTCCAAACAATGCTTCTCTGCATGGCTCCTTTGAGGAGTAGCTACCCAAGTATATTATTTTTTAATCAAATATATTCTTAACTAATATTGTTGATCTAAGTGGATTTGAATGAGTGCCAGGTTTGATTTCAGCCTGGCCAAGCAGCAAGTTAAAATGTCTCTAAGATCCAGCAAGCTTGTCTGATGATGATGATCATATCCACCTAACCAACATTATTGGGAGGATTTAACAAGTTACTTATTCCTTCATTTGTCAAAAATGTGTATTAGAATGGCATTTCTGAAGGCCTCTTTTACGCTCACTGTACCACACAAAAATAGCTAAACAGATGTCATCAAATTTAAAGAGTATGTTTGGGATGGTTGGATCTAAAATGAAAGCTGTGCTGTGTATACACAAAATTCATATTGCGATATTGCGAAGCCCATGCCCTGGGGTCCCAGGGGTCAGGACTGGAGTTCTGGGTGGGCAGGGCCAGCTTGCAACTGAGGAGAATGGGGTAAAGGGGGAATCAGTCTGCACCCTATATGACAAGATCAGGCTTAAGGAAGCTTGAGGCTTAAAGACCAGTAGGCATAGAATAGGAAAAGAACCAAAACCGAATCCACAGCAAGGGGTCTACAGAAGAGAAGAGGCAGGGCAGGGGCTCTTCCAGAGCACTGACCACCTGGAAGAGCCCCTTTGAATGAAGCCCCTGGTGGGCAGGGGGTGGTTAGCAATGCCAGGGAGGATTGGGGGTACAGGCGGCATGTAGGGCAGGACAACTCAGCATCCCTCACTGGAAGGAGGAGGGTGTGGCCCTGCCGTCCGAGGGATACTTGCACACTTTATTCTCCACATCAGTGCTCGCCTCCATTGGCACAGATAATTAACATTGATGGTAGCTTATTAACTAATTATTTCTGGCTCATGTTCACCAAGTATACTTCAGGTATTTTGGGCAGATCATCCCCTTGAGAGCTAAGTTCCGGAAGATTCTTCAGAAAGATAGACTTTTGATACATAAGCTTCCCCCACTTTTTGTTTTGCAAAAAGAAAAAAATTTTGATGGCTCAATCATGTTAACTACACAGCGTCTAGGTTCTCCTGCTGTCTTGCCTCATTGAGAAACAGGGGTAGTGTGGTAGAAAACGTAACAGAATGTGGATGTAGGTTTAAGATCTGTCTCCATCAGTTATGAACTATTGGACTTTGAGAGAATCATGTAGCCTTTCTGAGCTCTGGCTTCCTTGTCTATAAGGTAGAGGACATTATCTCTATTTCATAGTAGTATTGTGAAGGTTAAATGAGATCATTTATATAGGGAGTGTTTGGTGAAATATAAAATACTAAGTCCATATCTGGTTATGGTTACTTTCCCATTCATTCAGCCACCAAATCCTTATGGAGGCTCTCCATGGCAGGTGTGACCCGTAAAGAATTAGACTTGAGATACCATCTGTATTAGTCCATTTTCATGCTGACAAACATATACCTGAGACTGGGCAGTTTACAAAAGAAAGAGCTTAATTGGACTTAGAGTTACACATGGCTGAGGTGTTTTCACAATCATGGTGGAAGGCAAGGAGCAGCAAATCGTCTTACATGGATGGCAGCAGGCAAAAAGAGCTTGTGCAGGGAAACTCCCACTTTTAAAACATAAGATCTCATGAGACTTATTCACTATCATGAGAAGGCCTTCACAGAGGATTGAGGGGTGGGAATGACTTGGCCATAGCTGGATGCCAGTCGGTGAGGTCTGGAAATCGCAATAGGTGTAACACCTACTGTTCCACATACTTCTCATGGAGGCATGGGAAAGACCTGCCTCCATGATTCAGTTACCTCCCCCGCCAGTTCCTCCGACAACATGTGGAATTCAAGATGAGATTTGGGTGGGAACACAGCCAAACCATATCACCATCCTTCTTGCACCAACCCAACCATACTTTCACGGGGGAGTTGTCAAGGCCGCCACCTCCCCTTCAGCCTGGACTTCCCTCACTCTTGACTCAACACTGTTTAAGAAATACAGAAACAACTAGTTCTGCCCTTACTGCCCATGCCACACCTTGAGGCCGCTGCTCAGGAACCAGTCAGCGTGCGTTGCCCTAGGCCAGTTTCTTCACCTCCTGAAACCTCAGTTGCCGCCCCTGCAACTTTAAAATGGGAATAAAGTTAGTGCGAGCTTCACTGGGTTGTTGTGAGGATGAATCAGTTGGTGTGTGTGAAGCACCATGAGCAATGCCTGCACGGAGTAAGTCCTCAATAAACATTAGCCATCCTTATTGTCGCCACCATCCACCTCTTCCCAGATGGCTTTTGCTACTGCCCCTATAATGACATGTCTCTCCCCCAAATATCCCATTGTATTGATCTGCCTCTAACTGTGTTCCATGGATGTTCCCTGTGAAACAGGACGCTGTCTCATGAGTCTTGGTGTCCCCTGCACCTGGGACGGTACCAAGCACATGGCAGGTGAAGAAATCACTGAACTGATGTCTCATGAGCTGTATCTCTGAGGTGGCTTTTTTTTGTTTTTGCATTTTAGGTTTTGGGGTACATGTGAAGAACATGCAAGATTGTTGCATAGGTACACACACGGCAGTGTGATTTGCTGCCTTCGTCCCCATCATCTATATCTGGCATTTCTCTCCATGCTCTCTCTCCCCAACTCCCCACCCCCCCACTGTCCCTCCCCTTTTCCCCCCCCAATAGACCCCAGTGTGTGATGTTCCCCTCCCTGTGTCCATGTGTTCTCATTGTTCAACACCCGCCTATGAGTGAGAACATGCGGTGTTTGATTTTCTGTTCTTGTGTCAGTTTGCTGAGAATGATGGTTTCCAGGCTTTTATTACTGACTTTGATTGGGACTGCATTCCCATTAAAGGGCTTAGTTTTCCCCATGAAAGGACTGAGTTAATATCCTGTGACCTTGGAGAGCTCTCATTCCATTGTCCTTGGAGTGGCCTCCTTTGGTTCCTAGCACCTACTTCCCCCTGTTGATTTTGTTTTTTTCAGCCTAGTCTTCCTGTTGAATAAGGGGTCAGTTTCAGTGAGCGACACATCACTCTGCCTGTCCAGGAGCCGAGAAGGTTCATGTGTCAGTGTGTGGACAGATGATTGTGATGACCGGGCTTGGAAAATGCCAAGTGTTCATCCGTGTTTACGTGCTCAGGAGCCCTAAAAAGTGTTGCGTAGGGGATTGGACTCTTCATTTCTTAGTTTTCACATGCATCTTTTGACCTATACCTGAATTCAGAGCCAGAAAATGGACACGGGGAAGATGATTACAGGGCTCTGAGAGGGACAGGAGCAGCATTGTATAACTGACCTGGGGAGGAACCTCAGGACCTCACTTTTATTTTGAAAGAGGTATTTCTGCAAGAGGCAATTATCAGCTTCCTGTTTGGCTTTCGATCCTCCCCTACCTCTGCTGTTCAACTTTATAATTGCTGCCAGGAGAGCAAAGAGCCCCAGTGTGGCTCAGGGACAGTGGGAGCTGAGTCTCAGGGAGTCTGTGCAGCATTGCCAGCCACAGGGCTCTGTACCACTGAGGGAAAGCTGCCGTTTAACCCCCCACTGCGGTTAACAGAGTTCCCCTTTCCCCCAGAAAGAGCTCCCTCCTACTGAGTCTAAGGGATACTGGTGAAATTCTAACTCCCTTTGACATCTGGAGCGCAGGGCCACCCCATAACACAGGGACATAGGCACCATTGGTACCCGGGCCCCCAGTCCAGAACTCTCTCCTACTTCCTTGCCAGTTCCCAGCTCCTGGGGAACTCTGGATGCCCTAACTGCACAAAACATCATCAGAAGGCTGCATCTGTCCCTTCCTAGGGGCCTCAAAAGAGGCCATGCTTCATGGCTGCTCCTCTGAAATCTTAAATGCAAACAGCCCACTCTCAGGTCTTCCTCCTGACCCATTATTTCACTTCCTAGAGCCCTCTGCTTTTTCCCTGCTGCCCATTGTAGTAGTACCTCTCGGGCACATCACTGCCACCACTCTCTTCCATCCTCTTGCCACTGGTGGTTACCTCCTTCATGTAGACATTCACTCTTCATACACACTGATGGAATACCACTATATCCCAGGCTGTGGTGGGTCCTTGGTCAGTAGTAGTGATCAGAGTTAAGGTGTTCCAATCCACATGGAGAGACACATTAAATCATAAACAGGTTCACACATATGTAATTCCAAATGGTGATAAGTTTTATTAATCAGGAAAAGATGTGGTTCTACAGCAGAGAACTAGTTTTGTTCAGTGTGGGGGGGGGAGGTGCATGTATCAGGGGAGGTATCCCAGAGGAGGTGACACTTGGGCTTAGACCTAAGGATTATTCAGTTACTCATGTGAGCAGTGGACAAAGTGCCTTCCAGATAGCATGTACCAAGGCTCTGAGGCAGGGAAGAGCCTGGCATTTTGGAGGACCACAAGGAAAGCTGTTGGGGGTAGAACACTGACAGCATGGGGTGTAGTGGGTGTGAGATGAAGCTGGGGAGTCAGAGGCCAGAGTATGCAGAACTGGATGGAGCACATTAGGGCTTGGTGGTATTGTACCAGTACTGGGAAGCCCCCTCAAGAGCTGTACACTAGAGGAGCCCACTAGCCCTGCACCACCCAAACCCACCGTCTGCCCCCTCCACCCCTCACCCTGGGTGGCCAAATACTTTGGGTTAGTCTATATCCCTCCAGAAGTCAGGGGGGCTGGAACAGTCAGGAAGGCCTTCACAGAAGGTTGAGGGGTGGGGAATGACTTGGCCATGGCTAGATGCCAGTTGGTAAGGCCTGGAAATCGCAATAGGTATTACACCTACCATTCCACATACTTCTCATGTAACCCACATGGCAGCTCTGCGAGAGGGCATTATTATCCCATTTTACAGCTCAGAAGACTGAGGCCTAGGAGAGCCTTTGTGACAGTTATGCTGCCAAGGCACAGGCCAGACTGTAGACCTGGATCTTCTGAGTCCAAACCCAGTGCTCTTTCTGCCCTACCCAGCAGTCTGCAGATGGGAGAAAACTCCCTTGGGAAAGAGTGAGGAGAACATGGAGCACAGTGGAGTAAAGGGCCATGCAGGGATGACACTGGTGTTCCTTCTGAATCCACAGCAGCTCCCATGTAGCACTGATGGGCTCCTGAATACAGAAGAGTCATAAAGAGCCTGATTTCAATTTAACATCTAAAGAGCGTGAGCTTCCAGAAGCCTCCGTGGCATGGCAGCTCCCCCTGCTGGCTCTTACGCAGATGCCAGAATCATCAGAGCAGAGATGATCCATCCAGGGACAAAGGCCAGTCTCCTGAGTGTTGGAAGGAGATGACCAACAGCTTGAACAGAATTGGCTCAAAGAATCTACTGCCTGGGCTTTGGGTGTGGGCAGGCTGACTTCTGAGCCACCCTCCCCAGGGTGCAGAAGGTAAAAGCTGCAGATACAACTACCCTCTGCCATTCCCCAGCACCCCAGAATGTTCTCTGGCCAGAGTAGCTCTCCTCCCATTCTTCCTTGCACTGCAGTCATTTACTGACAGCTTATGCCTGCTAGGAGCCAGGTGACAGTCATCTTTGTGCCCCTGTCCCCCACAGCCCACATACTGCCTTAGATGCCTACACGTTTCAAAAATTACCTATTAAAAGAGTTAACCAATCAACTAAGAATAAACAAAACATTTGAGGGGGTACAGATAAATCATGTAACTTTTAAAAATTGAAAACACAACACAGTCATGTGGATGTCTTCGCTGGGTCTAAGTCCCAGCTCTGCCACTTACAAGCTGGGCAAATAGAGACACATTACTTAACTTCTCTCCATCTAAGTTGTTGCATTTGCAACACAGGACTTATGACGACCAGATGAGTTAATGGGTGCTAAGTACCTAGTATGGTGCCTGAGGTACACTAGGTGCTCAAGACATGGTAGTTTTCCTTCCGTGAGTACTTAAATTTGGGCTGTGGAGGTATCTGCTATGGTGAGAATCCTGTCCCCATGGTTTACGCCAGCTCTCATCCTGGGTGCCGTCGTGTCTCAGTTTCCTCCTTTGCAAAATGGAGATGGTGATCATAGTAGCCGCCCAGTGGTAGTGTTGCAGATTAAATGAAAGCAAGTGTGTGTACCACTTACATTCACAATAGCTGAGAAAGATATCTCACCTGGGCCAGACTGCATGTGGCCACACTGGAGGAACACTTAGGCATCCCTAGAAATTTTGATAATTCCCCTCTAGTTTGATAATACTCATATGAATTCCTCCATCCACACGTGTGTGGACAGTGTAGCCTCCCCCCCCGCCACCGCAGATAGGCACCTGCCTAGTCAGTCATGTCCGTGGTCCTGTCACCAGGTTACACACTCGGCTGCCAGCATCCTCATATCTCCTGCCCCAGCTCAGCTGCTGCCGGAAATTCCCCACATCTGCTGCCCTACTCAGCATGCAATGAAAGGTGGCATGCAAAGAACACAAAGTGGAAAGTTAATGAAAACAGTAAACTCTGATTTTAACGTCTGTGCTGCTAAGGCACTCCATCCTCTGCCTCTCCCCTTCTATTTTCCTGTGTCTGCCTCCCTCTGCCCAGCTTTCATGACCTTGACCCTTCCACCTACATCTTGAGCATCATTTATTGGAAACTGGGAAGCCCCTTCCATCTTCCCACCTTCACCTTGCCCAGCATCAATGAGAGATATGACTGCTCCAGCAGCAGAGTCCTGCCCTTCTGCCAGTGTGCTTCCTCTGGGGACATTCCTCTGCTCTAGTGTCACCTATGAGGAAACCCTGTGTTTTGGGGATGGTGAGGGAGGGAGAATCAGGTTAGAGGACCTGGATCAGTACTGGCTGCAAAAGCCTTTGGTTTTGACCAGGAAGAGGGGACAGGTACTAGAGAGTCAGAGGCCAGAGTTAAGTTCTCCCCAGCTCTGACACTTATTTGCTTTGTGACATTGGTAAGTGATTTAGCCTGAGCCTCAGCTCCCTTATGAAAAAAAGGCCTGGTGCAGTGGCTCATGTCTGTAATCCCAGCACTTTGGGAGGCTGAGACGAGGGATCACCAGAGATCAGGAGTTCGAGACCAGCTTGACCAACATGGAGAAACCCCATCTCTACTAAAAATACAAAATTAGCCAGGTGTGGTGGCACGTGCCTGTAATCCCAGCTACTCAGGAGGCTGAGACAGGAGAATCACTTAAACCCAGGAGGCAGAGGTTGCAGTGAGCCGTGATCACGCCATTGCACTCCAGCCTGGGCGACAAGAGCAAAAAAAAAAGGAGTCACATCGTACCTACTTTGAGATTGCTGCATCAAGAATGTAGCAGAATTTCTGGAAACCTTCAGTAAATATTAGCTGCTTTTACCTGTAGTAGCAGTATTAATAATACCTGACATTTGAGATTCCTGCCCCCAGCCTGTCTTGATCATCTTACCTTTGTCACCACAGCTGTTTTGCTCTGTGACTCTCCTGGCCTTGTTCTTGCCCCAGTAAACACATCTGTGACTTTATTTCCTGGTATCCAGACTTTGGACCCCTGAGGCCAAGGAGCCCCCAGCCCAGACTTGGCATTGACTCCCAGGTTCCCAGACTCTGTGGGTTATGTTCTTTCTGGTCATGGTCACTTGTCATGGGGCCACTGAGGCCTCAGTAACCAAGGAAGCAGGAGAAAGGCAAGAATGCTGTCTGATAGAAGGGCTGGTAGTGCCCTGCACTCCTGCTCACACATTGTGCCCAGCAGACCTGCCCTGGTTCATTCATTTGTTCAGCTGGTAAGTATCTATTATTTCATGATTCATCTTGGAGAAGATTTGACAACCATGTCCTTATCAATGTCTCCTTGACCATGAAGATTTGTTCTCCTTAATGATTTCCAAATCAGATGGGAATAAATTACAGGAACTGCTGTCAAGGCCAACAGATCTGAAGAGATCAAGTTATTATCCCAACCTCCAAAGCTAACACATCAGCTTTAGGTCCAGATGTGAAGGGATGGCACAGTGGCCCTCCTTCCCTTGAGCTGCCCGGGCCCCCAGTCAACCATACTCATTATCTCCATCCATCAGATGCATGTGCTGCCATTAGATTTAGCCACAGAAAACTAGTCATGTCTTTACAAGTAACAGTTAAAACTGCAAATGTTCTGTGCTAAAACAGTCCATGAGACTACAGAGGATGCATTGCCAAACCATGTCATTTAACCAAGACAGGGTAAATGGCGGGGGCCCCCAAGAGCTCCTCTTCCAGGTATGCATCAGAAGATTCCATAGTAGGAATCTTACTTGAATAAAATCCCACTCACCGTCAGCACAAGGACTGGGGTCTTTGGTCAGAGATTATAGGAGCTAGACATATCCTTATCCATGAGGTGGTTTGTTCTACCCTCTCGATTTTATAGATGAGGAAATTGAAGGTGAAAGGGCTCACATTGGAGAAGGTAGCCCAAAAGTCATCCCAGAAAGGTCATCTGGATGGGTAGCTTCCAGAGCAGATATTTTTAGACTTGAGACCCTCACCAGATGAAATTATATGCAAAAAGAGTGTGTGTGTGTGTGTGTGTGGTTTCTATATCCTCTGTGTTATCCACAAAGTAGGTGCTCTTTGTGAAAAGAATACTGTGGATGTGCATCTTTCTTGGTGCATGCCATGAATGAGTGTCCTTATTACGTAAATGAAGTGTGGCCATCTGCCCTCCTGTTACCTTTTCAGGACGGAAGGGAAATACTCAATTCTCACTTGCATAAAGGGAGGAAATAAGTCCTACCCTTTGAAGAAGCTCAGATCCCAGCCAGTATCCTTTCTGAATGAGCAATACCCATAATAATGGTTCTCATTTATGATCTGTTGTGCCAGGTAGGCGTGATATAGATTGCTTTTCATAGGTTTCTCATTTAAAAACAAAAAACAAAACCTACAGAGGAGGTTTTGTTATTATCCCCATTCACACAAGAAATGGAAGCCTAAAGAGGCTTAGTGATTTGTCCAAGGCCACATGGTCAGCAGGTGGTAATGTCCAGATTTGCATGCAGGTCTTGAGAGTCCCAACCCACACTCTTCCCTCTCTTTCCCCAAAATGCTTCACATTCATTCTATACAATTCTGGGAGGTAACTCATTCCTATTACAGAATAAAGACAAATTTTTTAAATGAGAATATACACAAAATAAAGAGGAAATTCCTGTAATCCCACAACTATAGATAACCACTTTTCACATTTTGGTGTATCCATCCAGTAATGTCTTTTCTCAGGTTAACTAAGGTTCTGCCTATGATAGCATAATTCCAAAATAAGAAGGAAAAAACACACATGCACTCCCCATCTCCTCTACCTGCCATTGGTCTGGCTTCAATGGGTAGAAGCAGAGGATACAGTCTACTGGCCTGGGCTGGATGGAATGTATGGTGCATCCCTCAATGCCACCACCCAGCCCTTAAAATCCTCTCCCAGTTTAGCTGGGCTCATCCTTGATGCAAGCTGTCAGAGGGAAGGCACTCAGCATCTTGCCAAGAGCCCCAGAGACACTCATTCCAATATATCTGCACTCAGCCCCTTCCCATCCCTTCAGCTGTCACATAGGACTCTCCCCTTAGACTCCAGAAAAGCCTTCCCCATCTTACCATCTCTGCAGCTCCCTTGACTCACCTCACAGCCAGCCCTGCCTGCTCTTCCAGAAACATTGGCCCCATTCATTCCACTGCTTAAAGTAAGCACCTGCTCTGGGCTCTTCTGGAGGTACTGAAGATGCAGCAAAGCCTGTCCTCAGGATGACTGCTGTGTAATGGAAGATGGGCATGGACACCAGCAAATCGGCACACTAAAATGCATATGCAATTGAAAGCCACTCGCAGAAGGTGACCTGCAGCTGCAAGTTGAGGATGAAAAGGAGCCAAGGGTGGTGGCTCATGCCCATAATCCCAACACTTTGTGGGGATTGAGACAGGAAGATTACTTGAGCCTAGGAGTTCAAAACCAGCCTGGTCAAGGTAGCAAGACCACATCTCTGTTTTCAAATAAGAAGAGTCCAGATATAAAGAACTGAAAGAAAATGGTCCTGGGCAAAGGGAACAGCAAATCCAAAGGCCCAGCAAGTCCAATGGGAGGGAGCTTGTCTTGCTGAAAAATAAGAAACGTTCATGTTGCTGGAGTTTAGAAAGCCAGGAGGGAGGGGGTGAGGCTGAATGAGGCTGGAGAACTGGTGGGGCAAACAAGAAAACATGGACATTTGAGTGCAGTAGAAAACCATTGTAGGATTTTTCAGAGATGAGACATGGCCTGAAGTACGTTTTATAAAAGTCACATTTGTGGTTTTTAGGGGCAGCACAAGCTTGGAAGCAGCATCCCAATGAGGAGAGTAACTGCATAGTCTCGAATAGAGGAGAAATAGCTTGGAGCCCGGTGGTGGCCATTGGGTTAGAGAAGAGACAAATTCTGGCCATATTGTAGAAGCATAGTAAAGAAACATGATGGTCCAAGAGCAGGGCAAGGATTGGGGCGTGGTGAAGGGCAGGCAAGTCTCCATGCTCACCAGCTGGAATGCCACCCACATCAATTCCCCCTCATCTTTTGGGGTCCCACTGCAGCCCCTTTCCCCCAAGGAAGCCTGCTGACCTCTACCCCCAGCCCCGGTTACTTTTGCTTCCTCTTGGGCACTGCCAGAGCCTGACGTAAGCAGGGCCTTACTCCTTTGGGAAGGCGTCTGACCTGTCACCTTGGGTGGGCTGTGACCTCCTTCAGGATGGAGAACAAACGCCACTGGGCCTGGTAAGGAGCCAAAAGGGCTTGCTGTATGGCCAGAAGACACGACCCTTGCAAAGGACACAGCCTGGGTCTGCACGCCACACTGCAGGCATTAGCAAACACTGCTTCTCTGTGTGGGATAAGGCGCTTTGCTCCAAGAAACTGAGAACTGGAGTCAGAAGTCAACCATCTTCAGATATGACCTAGAAAACTGGCCACCAACACCAGACCTCAGGGCTGTCAAATAGAAATAAGTCAGCACAGGACTCTGAGAACCCAGCTGGGGCAACTTACAGGGCGCAAAGTGAACTGACCTCCACTTGGTAAAGGTTAAATTCACAGTGAGATGATGTCTCCAATGCTGGAAGAACTCAGTCTAAACAGAACACAAAGATGGTAAAAAAGAAAACACTGGAAATTATCTTTTCTGCGATAGGAAAAATGCCTCCCTGTGCACCAAAAAGAAAACGATGTGGTCAGAAAGGAAGTGGGCGGAGGGGGAGAGTGGGAGGGGAGTATTTACAGGCTGCTGGGAGTCTGATGTAAACAGTGCAGAATGAGGAAAATCCTCACTTTAACACTTACTCTGTAATCATGGTTTTGAAGCATCTGAACATCAGGATGCCTGCCAGAGCCAGGGCTGGGAATTGGTCTCAGGGGCCAGGGGGCTGCCCCGGTGACAGGGGCCTGGCCTGGCTCCCCTCTAGCCCCAGCCCTGGGCCAGGCCCCGCCTGCTCCGTGCCTCCTCTCTCTTCACCGTCCCACCATGGACTGTTATTTCCAGCTCCTCCTGTGGAGGGGTGGGAAGGAAATTGCTGCAAAGTTAGCAATGACACGGAACATGAGACTCACGTGACAGGGAGCACACTGCTGTCCTTCACGTTAGATGAAGGGAAGCCTGAAGGCTCAGGGTGTGGTGGTTTCTTTAACTAAACTTTCCACATAGCCAAATAGTAGCACCTCAGGTTCCAGCCTTGAAGATGAAAAGGCAGAAGCCTCTTTTCCCACACTCTAAGTGCAGTAAAGTTATCACAGCAGTCAGGATTCCTTTAAAGAGCAGGCTGAACATAGCAGACCACAAACTCTCTGGACAGTGCCTGGCATTCAGGTTAAGCATGAGCTATCATCAGGGTGATATGAGAACTATTAATATACTTAGCCTTAGGACCAGAGTCTGTCTTGGAGATCCCCTGCCATGCCTGTGTTAACCCTTTAGTTGATTAATTTTTGGAGAGGAGGTGGGGGTAGCTGAGGAGGAACCTGGGTGGCCAAGGAGAAGGCATTAGGGGAGAAAGAGGGGTCATTTAAAATATTGAAATATTGTTGGAACAGTTGTTAACAACTGGCATGGTCACAGCAGTATGTATCAGTTCATCTCATCCATTACTGTTTTTCAGAGCTTTTGGACTTTTCATTTTGTACCAGGGAAGCATCATGAGAAAGCACGTGATTTAGAATCAGACCTTGGGTTCACAGCTCAGTTCTGCCCCTCACGAGCTGAAGATCTTAAGCAAGTTCCCTACTGCATAATGGAAAGTAGAATGATGCCCACCTCATGCAACTGATGTACAGAGTAGATGCACTACTGGGTGTAAGGGTGCTTTGTGCATGTGAAGACTACACAAGCATCAGTGAACCCACACATAACAAAAGGAAGATATTCCGGATTGGAACTGTCCAGGGTTCCAGAGCTGTGCAGCTGGATCTAACATTAGAGGCTCCAGAGTAAGCATACAAAGGCCTGGGTACCATATTTCTCAATATTTCTCAGTTGTAGGTCAGACTAACAGAGGGCTGAATCAAGTAAGTTCTATCCTCCTACCTAGACAAGTATACCTTCATAAAAACCTGAAGGCTACGTTCAAATTTAGGATTCTTGGACTCCTCAAAGTTCTGTGCCAGAACCTAGCAGCCTAGGAACAGATGACCCTCAGCCCCTAGCCCCACCCACTTCTCCTGCCACCCCTGGCTCTGTACCATGTTGAGAGAGAGGTTTCATCACTCATGTGTATGTGGGCACCCAACACATGGGCCCAAACTCCATGCATACCCCCAACAAACAGCCACTCTCTGGTCACCCCCTGGGCCCATAAGTACATACACAGTGGAGTCAACTGCCCTTACAAAGACAGGACAGGGAAAAGGCCTGGAAGACCCTGGAGGCATGTTTAGAGACATTTGGGCTGGAAATGTTGAAATCCTGGGTACCCAGAGTGGTAGAGTAGTCTGGAAGGAGGGGGTACATCCTCTCAGTCCCACAGACTTCTTACCCAGTGCAAACGAGCATGGCCAGGAGATACCAGCATGTATCCCTTAAAAAGATAAGGCCAGCCAGACACAGTGGTTCATGCTTGTAATCCCAGCAACTTGGGAGTCTGAGGCAGGAGGATCACTGGAGGCCAAGTCAAAACCAGCCTGGGCAACATAGCAAGACTCCATCTCTTGAAAAATGTTTTAAAATTAGCTGGGCATGGTGGTGCATGCCTGTAGTCCCAGCTACTCCAATAGCTGAGGTGGGAGGATCACTTGGAGCCCAGGAGTTCACGGTCACAGTGAGCTATGATTGTGTCACCGTGCTCTAGCCTAGGTGACAGAGTGAGACCCCATCTCTAAAAACACACACACATATGCAAGGCAAGGCCTGGGCTGCTCTCACTTGGGTCTAAGGATAGTACCAGATTTCAAAGCCTGCCCTAGAAGCTCTCCAGGCTTAAAACCATCAGTCCTCCATGTGTGGTTTCCCCGACTCCCATCCCGTACCGCATCAGGGACATTAGTATCAGTAGAGTCCCTGCACACCTGCCCATGCCCTGCCTCCAAGAATGTTGCTGCCAACCTCTCCCCAGACTCCCCAATGACTGCAGGGCTTCAGGGGGAGCAAAGTGAGGCTTTTCTCAGAGAGGTTGCTCTGCCCCTCAAAGGCAGTGGAAGAATTTGTTGGGTCTGAGTGGAGCCTTGACCTTAACCCATGGACTGCTTATTTAAATGAAATGCTTAACATGAGCTTGTTTGAGATTTGCCTTTTTTCTCTAAAAATGGGATGCAGAAAGCACGAAGGTTGCAATAATCGATGTTTCCTCATTATTAGGCCCATTGGCAAGTCCATTAGCTATGAGCTTTGGGTCAATGGCTGATTGTCTAAAGCAAAACACTGTGTTTATCACAGTGAGGAGAAGGAAAGGAATTAGATAATAACTAATATTGATGGCTGGGCGCAGTGGCTTACACCTGTAATCTCAGCACTTTGGGAGGCTGAGGCGAGCGGATCACCATGTCAGGAGATTGAGACTATCCTGGCCAACATGATGAAACCCCACCTCTACTAAAAATACAAAAATTAGCTAGGTGTGGTGGGCCACACATGTAGTCCCAGCTCCTCAAGAGGCTGAGGCAGGAGAATTGCTTGAACCCAGGAGGCAGAGGTTGCAGTGAGCCGAGATCGCACCACTGCACTCCAGCCTGGTGATGGATCGAGACTCTGTCTCAAAAAAAAAAATTGACATCATGTGTTGTAGTTTGCAAAGCATTTGCTCATACATCATCACTTCATTTGATTCCTGTAATAGCTGTGAGATGTAGGGAGACCCAGAGTTATTTTTCTTCCTGTTTTACACATTAAAGTTTTTAGCTGTGCTCAGTACTTCCCATTCATTATTTCATTTAATTCTCACACCAAGTACATCCAGTAAGTACTGTTATCATCTCTATTCCTTATCTCTTAGATGGGAAAACTGGTACAGAAAGTTCATACAACTGGTAAGTAGTAGCACTAGGTTTACAGGTCTAAGCAGTCTGACTCCAGAATGCTTTCAGCCATGATGCTCGACCACCTCTCTACTTCATCTCTCTCCCCTTTCTTGCCTAACTTCTTCTCCCTTTTTTCTTGTGCTTGTTAATTCTCCTGCAGAATAGCTTTTACCAGCATATCTTTACTTGGTGTCTTGATAATTAATGAGTTGAATGGCTTTTTCTCTTCAGTTTCTGTGGCTTTTGACACTGCTGACTCCCTGAAATTCTCCACTTTGGAAATTAGTTCTCCTTTGTTGCTGGCTATTCCTTTGCTTTTTGTACTCTTTGTCTCTGGCCATCTGACAGGTCTGTCATCCTGAAAGAGCTCACCCAGCACCATCATCAGCTGATCCTCTCCATGCAGATGGTTGCCAAATCTACATCCCTAGCCCTGACTTTCTTCTAAGCTCTAGACCCAACTTTGCAATTAACTCACAGACACAGTGTCCACCTATTTAGTCAATTCCAATAAGGCAGCAGTGTCCAAATTGAAATTCATGATCTCCTGTCATCTTTCACTTCAGATCAATTTGCTATTTATTCAACAAATAATGCTGAACTCCTTCTATTTGCCTGGCACTGTTCTAGGTACTGGAGATATAAGCAGTGAATAAAATATATAAAATCATTGCCTTCCTAGGGATTATGTTTGGGGAGTGGGGTGAGGGAAGACAGACCATTAACAAAATAAGTTATGGTGTATTAGAAGGTGCTATGGAGAAAAATAGAAGAAATGGGGGAGGGGGAGCACTGGGGCAGGAGGTTGCAATTTTAAATATGGTTGTTAGGAAAGATTGCATGAGAACATGACATTGGAGCCAGGAATGAGGCTGGCAAGGGAGCAAGCCTTTCAGATATCCAAAGGAATAATGCTCCAGGTGAAATGAACAGTAAGTGCAAAGGCCTTCAGGTGGGAGTTTATTTGGCATGTTCAGTGAACAGCACAGAGGCCAGAATGGGGAGAAAGGAGATGCAATCAGAGAGGAAATGGGGAACCCGATTATATAGGGCCACATAAGCCATTTTAAGTAGCTGAGCTTTTCCTGAGTGCTTTAGGAGGCATAAAAACATTTTGAGCAGGAAAGTGACACAATTTTACAAATGTTTAACAAGATCACTGTGGCTGCCATGTTGCAAATAGACCAGGGAGGCAAAGTTGAGTAATTAGTCAGGAGACCAGTTAGAAGGTCACTGCAGTAATCTAAGAGAGATGACTCTAGCTTGGACCAGTGTCATGGTGATGGAGGTAGTGGGAAGGAGTTGAATTCTAGATATATTTTGATGACATCAGCAGGATTTGCCAATAGGTAGCATGTGGAATGTGAGAGAGTGGCCAAGAGTAACTCCAAAGTTTTTGGCAAGTGGGTAGGTGAATATATGAATCTGGAGCTCAAGGGAGCAATCCAGCCTAGAGATACAAATTTGGAAGTTGTCACAGTGCAGATGGTACTTAAAATCATGAGACCAGATGAGATCACCAAGGAAATGCAAATAGATAGAAAGAGAAGAAGCCCAAAGCCTAAGCCCTGGGGCCCTCCAATGTTAAAAGGTTGAAAGAGGAAGCAGAACCAGCAAAGGACGCTGAGAAAGAAACAGTGAGGTATAAAGAGAAGCAAGATTAATAAGTATGCATCATGTGCCAGACACCATGCTCCAGAAAAAGGATGCAAAGACAAACATGACTCCATCCTCACCATCCTCGTGCTCTAATGCAGGAGTCAGGTACTACGCCTTGAAACACCATTGTAGGTTGGGTTCAGGGATGGGTGCAAAATGTCAGGAACAGTGAGACCACAGCCTTGTTACTTCTGTGAATGATTCTACACACACACAGTCAACCATACTTGGCTCTTCTGAGTGATTGTTTTTCTTTCTCTCTTCTTTTCTCTAACAGGCGATTGGTTACCAAAGCTAGGAGAATCTACTTTTGTAATATCTCTCATATGTGGCACCTCCTGTCCACTTGTTCAGCCACCAGTCTAGATGAAGCCCTCCTTAAAGACCACCTGTAGTGTTGCAGAAGCTCCTAAACATCCTTGTTCCCTCCCTTTAGCCCTCTAATCCTACTTTTTTTCATTATTCTTCCTCACAGTTAACTCTCCTGAGCAAAAGTCTCACCCCCTCTAGGATGCAGCCCAGGTGCCTAAGTCCATTATTGAAGGTGCTTTACAAACTGATACTATCCTGCCCACCCAGCAGTGTCTTCACTCTTCCTAGTATTCTGTTTCCTGGACACTCCACATTTATGCTTGGTATCACACTGCAGCCTACGATGCAGTATCCCACCTGGAATGCCTGTCTCTCTTCCAAAGTGTTCATATCCCATTCCCTTCACAAAGCTGTCCCCTTGCTGTAGCCTGCCTGGTTATCCATGTCTCTGAGTTGCTGTATCACTTGGAGTCTGTGACACTCATTTTTGTATATAGGTATATGATGGCATAGGTAGTCACTAAAATACATTCACATTCACTGATTCATTCAGTTTCATTTAAGTGTGGCTTGCCTCCTCCTCCTAAGGATAAGCAACTTCTATTGCAAGGCATGGTACTATTCTAATAATAGAGTCTAAATGAATAGTAGATGTTAGATTTTTTTAAAGGTGAGTGAATATATAAAGTATAAAACTGTGTTGAAATACTTTGTTGTATATAAGTTCTGCCAGGCTCCAGGAATATAGTCATGAAAATAATTCAAATAAAATATTTATTCTTTCAATAAATAGTATTAGGTTTTATGTGCCAGCAATGTGCAAGACACTAATGATTCAAAAATAAGTCATAATTCCAAGCTTCAAGAAACCTGTCATCTAATGGGGAGATACATAAACCGTTATAATATAATCTGACACCTGTAGATGTAGATATATCTATGGAAGAGAAGGCTTCCTGGAGGAGGCGATACATGTGGTAACTCTCAGAAGATGAGTAGTTCGATACAGTGGAACTTGAGTAGGAGGGAGACAGCGTAGGCAGAGGGCACAGCGGTGGAGGTGAGAAACAGCACGGTGTTTGGGGATGGCAAGGCCAGATGATGGAGAGCCATGTATGTCCTATTGAGGAACTTGAATTTTACCCTGTGGGTGATGCCAACAATGTCCATATAGAAAAGCCTTGGGAGGATTTTATGTATAGAAAGAGCATGATCAGGTTTGCATGTTTGAACACTTGGGCAGCCTAAAAGTTGGATTTCAGAGGGACCAGAGTTGGGTGAAGAGAGACAGGCTATGTACCCTTACAGAAACCACATAAGAGATGCCGAGGGCTTGGATTAAGTGAAGGCAGTAAAGTTGGATGGGGAAAAGTTGTTTTTCTTTTTGAGATGGAGTCTCACTCTGTCACCCAAGCTCGAGTGCAGTGGCGCAATCCCGGCTCACTGTTACCTCCATCTCCCGGGATCAAGTGATGCTCCTGCCTCAGCCTTCTGAGTAGCTGGGACTACAAGCATGTGACATCACACCCAGCTAATTTTTTATTTTGTATTTTTCGTAGAGACAGGGTTTCACCGTGTTAGGATGGTCTCAATCTCCTGACCTCATGATCCCAAAGTGCTCGGATTACAGGCGTGAGCCACCACACCCAGCCGAAAGCAGATAAATTTAAGCATCACTTACGGGAAAAAATTCACAGGATGCAGTGATACAGTCACTGTGGCAACCTAGGGGAGGGTGTGGGAAGAGCCAAAGATGGCCCTTGCTTCTGACCTGGAAGATTTGGTGAGCAGTGGGCAGCACTTCCCCTGCAGCAGAGACAGGGGAAGAGGGCTTGGTTTATGGTGGAAATGATGAGTTCAGTCTGAGCCATATGGAGTTTGAAATGCCTCCAGCATTCCCTTCAAAGTAGTCCCCTTAAATGGTCATTGAGTGACTCAAATAGTGCTACCGTTCTTGGAACTTTTCAGGGACTTCTCAAAAAACCATTACCAAAGACATTTTATCAGCTACATAAACCAGTCATGCATTTTATAGACATAACTCTCTTTTTGGGAAAACCAAAAAAGAGAAAGGAAGGGAGAGGGAGAGACAGAGGGAAGAAGGGAAGGACACTGCCTTGGGGTGTATATTAGTATCTTTTTCATAAAGGAAAATTTTGGTATTTTTCAAGTAGAAAGCAACTCCCTATTCACTAGACTTAAATCGTCATGAATTTTGGCTGTTTTCAAAATCAAACCATCCCTTAGTGATATAATCCTAGTTCCCTAGGGCTATGGAAGAAAACACGCCTCTGACCTGAGGAATTCCCAAAACTACAGTTGCAGAAGTAACAGCAGTGTAGATGGAACCAAAGCGTAACCTCCAGGGTCACTATTCCCAATGACTGCATGTGGCCAGATTTGTTTGTTCCGATGTGATGATTAAGAAGCCTGTTGTATTTCTCTGTTCTAGAAACCCCTCCAAGAAAAGGATCTTTTCCTTCTCTCCTAAGATAGCCACAAGAGTATGACTTTATTGTATTATCTCTGTTAAAAAAAAAAAAAAAAAAAACCAACACCTGGGACCAAACTAAGTTTTATGATTTGTCTTACAAGGTTGACTTGCAGACCCTGGCCCCAAGTCTCTGCTCAAACAGCTCTGGGCAGGAAAATGGGAGGCAAAAATATGGGAACTATAAAGGCTCTATAGACAAAGTCACTGAACCCACCAGCAAGACAGCCAGCCCTGAAAAGGACAGTGTTGTAACAGAAAGTACATCCATTCAAAACCAAATTCCCCAGGCAATATGCCACAGTAAGCCCAGTGTGTAGGGTGGGAGAGCAAGAACAATCTGCCACTTCTGGGAATACCCGCCCTCCAGTCCTAAAGAAGAACTCAAAGGCCAGTAGGGGCTGGTCACAACCGAAATGAAAAACAAGATTTAGGCAACACAGAAAATAGATGTATTGTGACTGAAGAATTGTCTTAGCCCTTTGCATGGGGACCTGAAACCGACTCCAGTATGGTTATTTTATGAACCCAATGAGCAGATTGGGTCTCTGCCCAGCCTCTGACCCACTCAAACAACATGTACTCCCCCTTTTGTATGGTAAGAAATGGCATAGAATTACCTGGGAGCTACTACCCCCAGCTGCAAAAGCATATGCAAAATGAGCTCTGACTTTCTGCATCAGGTCAATTCCTTACTTAGTGTCTGCCAACCACGGTACACTGCAATTATTTCCAGCAGTTACCAAGGGCATGACAAGAGAAACGGCTCTTGCAGCTGTGGGCTCACTTCCTCGCCAGGCAGCCAAACCTTCCCTTCACTTCATGCTGGGGCTGACTGGCACAGGAGGTACTGTGGGGGGCCAGTTGGAGGCACTGGTTAATGTCACCATATCCCCCATGTAACAGTAAGGGATGCGGAGATGTTAATCAGCACCAGCTTGACAATGTAACTCCCTTTTAGACCACTTGTATATAACCCTGCAGGATCTTCTGTCACTTCATAGGAGGAAGAACTTTATATCAAACAAGACCACTACCTCTTAGCTGATGAATGAAGCAGTCTCATTTCTTTAATTATTAAATTCTAGTCCATTATTACCAAGCACCATCCCTGGTCCCCGGAGTGAAAATATGGAGAATGCATGGCCAGACTCTGCTGACTAGACTTAGGCCTTTATTGGGGTCCAGTCCAGTTCTCCATGACTGGTCCTGGAGCTGCTAAGTCATTAGACAGTCTGAGTCCTCTCCACTCTGGCTTCCTCCGTGTAAGGGTACTTTGGGAGGCAGTATGATATAGTGGTCAAAACCATGGACTTTGAAGTCAGACAACTCCCAGCTTCACCTCTTGCATTCTGTAGGACCTTTGTCATGTACCTTAACATCTTTAAGCCTCCATCCTCTCGTGTGTAAAATGGAAATAAAAATTTATCTTGTGGAGTATTTTGAATATTAACTGAGGTAACATACTTAGCACGTTGGTTTGGATAGAGTAACAGTAAGTACCATCAATTATTAGCAACAGTCCATGGCAGGGGGGAAGAGACATTGGTTCCTCCTCCTTCTGTACAAGGTCAGAGGCAGCCAGGAGGAGTAGGTAGGTACCAGAATGGCAAGTTTGCCAAACTAAGCTGTGAGACTTCCAGGCTGGACTGGAAGGCAATGGGAAGGCAGTGCATTAGAGTGTATGCCACCCTCTAGAACAACTTTCACATTCAGGTGGTTTCCAGAAGATGACCATGATTTCCCTGTGTTACATTTTCTATGCCTGTGTTTTCTAAGTGATGGATTGGCTGATGCCTAGAAGTTAAACAACCTCTTTGTTGAGTAGAAATTCTATTACTGTGATTTCCTAAGAAATTAGTATAACCTTTAACTTTGCCTCCTTTTGCCCTTCTTTCCACCAGATACTGCCTTCCAGGTACATCAAATTTCAACCATCATTTCTTTCCAAAAAACAAACCTTACTCACACTCATATTTCCAAGAAAGTGGTTCTTGCAGTAGAATTCCTCTAAACTGCTGATTACCGTCATCTAACTAGTTGATGTCTCTGTGTGGTCTCACAACTGCCTCTCTGAGCTCTCCTGTTCCCAATTGGGTCAGCTGTGGTTGTATTTAACTTGTTTTGGCATGGCTTTGTTATTTTTATTTTGGTTTGTTCTCATTTAATTCTGCAACCGCACAGCATAGAACTTTTTGACCTGAATTCCCCCTGTGAAATTCCCATTTTGCCCAAGTTGACTATGTTAGTAAGCAGTGAGCACCTCTCCAGCTTTTGAAAAATTCATTCAGCCTCTTTCTTGTGCATGTCTTCTGCTTTGCCAGGTCAAGCTGGGAACTGCCTGACTTGAGGGAAGGGAGAGTAAAAGCCATCAGTGACTCAGATGGGGTGAGCTACCCTTGGTACGGGAACACCACAGAAACTGTGACCTTGGTTGGCCCCACCAACAAGATCTCCAGGTTCTCCGTCAGCATGAATGACAACTTCTACCCCAGTGTGACATGGGCAGTGCCTGTGAGCGACAGCAATGTGCCGCTGCTCACAAGAATCAAGAGAGACCAAAGTTTCACGACCTGGCTGGTGGCCATGAACACCACCACAAAGGAGAAGATCATTCTGCAGACCATCAAGTGGAGGATGAGGGTGGACATTGAGGTGGACCCTCTTCAGCTCTTGGGGCAGCGGGCCCGGCTGGTGGGCAGGACTCAGCAGGAGCAGCCCCGGATCCTGAGCCGGATGGAACCCATCCCCCCTAACGCACTAGTGAAACCCAATGCCAATGATGCCCAGGTCCTCATGTGGAGGCCCAAGCGGGGGTCCACCTCTGGTTGTGATCCCTCCTAAGTAGAAGCAGACTGGCCTGACTGTGTGTGGATCACACGCTTCTGAGACATGCAGTGAGGGGTGCCAGGGGTGGCAGGAGCCAAACTGAGTTTCTGAGCCAAAGCAGACCTCTCGGTTTGCCAGCCTTTGCAGCCACTTTTGAAGAGTAGGGCTGCTCCTTGGGTGGTAGAACCATAACCAGGAAAAACCCTTCCTCTTAGGAATAAAGAAATCACTGATTTGACAGACTTGCTGTGATTACCATGCAAGTAGCCATATTTTGGAGCTGACCAGGATGATTCTTTTATCTGAACTATTGACCATTTCTTTCCTGTGAGATGCAGGGAATAGAAACGAAATTAAACAGTGCCTGTGGCAAATGCTGCTTCCCAACCAATTAGAAGTAGGAGTGAAAACATCCACACCAGGTGGTCGTAAGACAAACTCCTGCTGTCTGACTGGGGGGGGTGCTGGGGAAACGGGTAGTGAAAGAATGGTTGATGGGGGGAGAGGAAAGAAAAGTTTTTATTACACAGTAATATGTCTGCATTTATTAGTTGATCATCAGATCGACACATTCACTGGAATGAATGGAACACTTAGAAAACTAGACAAATACTGGTATTTGCTCCCTTCAGAGGGAGAAAGCCTCCTTGGAACTGTCCGAGGTGCTGATGTGAACTAACAGATGGAAGCACTTCATTAGTTCCATCTACCCACCTCTTTCCAAAAAGATTGCTTATTCTCAGAGTATTTTAATCACAGTACTTGGCTTTGTAATTCCCGTATTCTGCAATAGTTATGATATTTGGGGCCCTGTCTGTGTTTTAGTTAAATCCTGTGATTTTGTTTACAGCTGCTTATTCTGTTCCCATGATTAGCCCTAAATTTACATTTAAAAAATTATAAGCCATGAACCCATGTAAGATTTCAAGAACATTTCAGCAAATAAGAACTGTACTTTCATTATATTTCTTTTGAGTTTCTGAATGATCTGAACACATACAATGGACACGTGTATGCAGACACACACGCATGCACACATGAAGGATGCATATAGCATAATTACTAGCATATTTGCCAGCAGTGCCTACATATCTACCTGTAGCCTTTGCATATACATACACTGTATGTTTGTTTGTTTGTTTATTTATTTATTTATTTTAGCTCTAGTTCACAGAGCTCAAACTTAACTGCTTGAGCATTTGTGAGAAAGTACTTTCTAAGGCTTAACTCAGAGCTCTTTAAAGAAGATCTAAGCTACTCATATTAAGCAAGCCTGTATTGCTAAGATTTAACCAAAAAATATGAGAGGCCAGGTTTCCTTTAGTCAGGCAAATATAAAACCTCTTTTTGAGGGTTTCCAGTCTTTACTATGAGGAATTTTGCAGTTCTTCTAGCTTGAATCACCCTTCCTCCCCCAACAAAAAAAGAGCTTGTACCTTTATTCTCAGTAATTCAACCATATATATGGTTATATACATGTTTGCTTGTTCACCACCTCCCTATGCAAACTAATTATAAAATTTTCACATTGTCATTATGGATTTAACAAGTAGACACTGCTAGCTTAATTTCAGAGGGAGAAAGTTGAAGTTCAAGGCAGTTTTACAATCTCATGATTGGCTCCAAAGGGCTGTCTTCCATTAGAGTTTGTGGATAGCGAATAAAAAGGAGGGTTTATTACTTTTATTAAAAATTCAATTTAGTCTAATTTATTTCAGATTCTAGTCCCAGAGGATGGTACTTATTTACATAATAGTGCTAACAGATCTACTCCAAAGTATGTAGTGTTAACCTCACACCCCAACCATCAGCTACTCTCCTATAGATTAGTTATTGATGGCAAGTTATTTATAACAGCCATTAATAGCACATCAGTGGCTCACAAAGGACCTGGAGGCATTCATGTAGAAATAATTCAGCTGTTACTTTTGGAATTCTGTCTCTTCCCATGTTTCCTTGTTTTATTTGGGAAAGGCAGCTCCAAAGAGCTCCATGGCTAAAGTACAAAGCAACTTATTTTCCATGCTGACATCATAGGCAGCAATCTCTCCCCCAGACTGAATTAGACTTCACTCCTATGGGATTCTGGGGAGTAGATACTGATCCTAGAATCTAATCCATGTGGCCCCACTTTAAGAAAACCTGCGATATTTTAAACTCCAAAGTTGTAACAAACAACAGATTAATGAGAATTTATTTACATTACAAAATGCTATACAAGATTTGTGTTTTCAAATTCCCCTAGTGCATTAAAATATGACTTATGCAACTATATTTACAAATAACTTTTTCAGAGGCATATCTGTATTTCTAAAGCAAGGCATAGCATACTTAGCTAGACTTGTTTCCCATGAAAAATCACACTTTTCAGAGTTTTAAAAGAAATTACCCCCATAGCAGTTTTCTGGGAAATTGTGTAATGACAAAATGAAAAAAATGGGAAAGTATTTCTACAAGTTAAAAGCACTACGCATATATACATTGTGATTTTTGTTACTGATACCACTGTGAACTCTATAGTTGGGTCTCTCAGCTCTGAAGTCAGCCTGGCAGAACACTCTATTGCCCTATAGCCAATTATTTTCAAGTTACTGTTCTTTTACAAGGAAATGACCCCTTTTCTTCCTGTGATTTGTGGATCATTATCTTTCAGCTTAGTCAGGATATTGCCAAATGAAAGTCTATCATACAAGAGAGAATTAACCTTGAAATCTCTGTTGAGGTCACCTCTGCCCTCCCGTCCAGCTCTCCTTCCCTTGAAAGTGCCTGGGTCTGACGCCAGATGCCATCAGTTTACAGGGGCTCATTTAGTGCCTTGATTAAGTTTTAGTTGGGTGGTCTCAGGACTTAGACATACACACACAGCACATGGCTTCTTGGTGGCAAAAGAGTTTTGAATTCCACAGGAAAAAGCATTTCATCACATCTTAGATTTAATCAAGTCCTTTGAGATCTTTTTAGTCCATGATCTCACAGGAAATTGAGGCCTCGTTAAATTAGGTCATCTATTCAGAACCACATACCTAGCCAGCTGAAGGGCCAAGGCCCCACATCTCCCAAATCATTCACAACATGGTCCCACTTAGCTAGGACCCACAGCCTCTTGTCTCCAACCAGAACATTATCTTCATCCCTAATCCGTTCACCCCACAAACCAATGAGTCTAAAAACTAGAGACAATTGGATGCATCCTTTAAAGAACAAGAGAAAATCTCTATTACTACTCTGTAAAATAAAATTTGAATGTTCCAGATTCCCTTTTATCTGTGACAGCTGTTTTGAGGGTAAACCCTTAATGTGGGCTCTTTGCTGCATGCATGTTACATTACTGGGTCATTGCAGTAGCCCACAGCACATGAGAAGGTTGGAGGCTAGTCCCTACCCACCTCCCATTGCATGGACCTTTTTACAACTCCCTCTCTCCTGGTGCTGGAATGGTATCTCATAGGTCAAAATCGTGTGCTAAGCAGCAATTCTGATCAGTAAAATAAAAGAACTATGATTTATAGAATATTTTTACAGAAGGCTTCCATATGTATTTTCTCATCCCCAGACATTCTTATGAAGAGTGTAATACTCCTAAGGAGTGTTATTATCCCCCATTCTCAGATAACAAATTGAGACCAAAGAGGTTAAGTGACATACCCATGAATACACAAACAAAAAAATATCAGGAGCCAGGATTCAAATGGGGCATTTTCCAAATTCCATGCCCTTCCACTATCCTGTTCTGCCTCTCCTTTTCATCCCTGCCTCGAAGGCACAAAAGAAAGGAAAGGAGAAAGCTAGTCACTTTCATTTACATAGTCATGTAGTCTCTCCCAATCTATTAAATGGGCATATTAAACATAAGAGAACACACACTGCTTTCTTATGCAAAGAAATCCTTTTAGAGGTTAGCCCAGAAAATAATGCCTGACGGGCTGCAGTGTGGATGAGCTGGCTGTCACTCAACAGCTCTTAACAGAGTACTGGTAATCAGTGGAATAGGAAATCTGCTCTCCTGGTCTCAGAATCCCTTAAACACCACAAGGCCAAAAAGGAGAAGGAAAGCATGCATCCTGCAGCTGAGGTCGCAGCTGAACAAGGCCCTGCCACCCGCCATCCCTCAACATGGCAAGAGCAGCCTTTGGGGGGTGAGCAGTGGCAACAATGGCTTTCTAAGCCCTGGTTGGCACATTGAACATGCTTGTTAGAACTGAGGGCACAGTTAAACATTGCAAGAGCCAGCTCCCAACTGAGTTGCAAAGAAAGATGTAAACACACACACAGACCCACCACACTCACACACTCTTCAAACTGAAAAGAAAATTAATCAAAAACCCAATGAATGCCTGAACTCTATAATTAAGCCTAAATGATCCTTAGATAGAAAGGGAGCTGAGTGAGCAAGCTCTGTGCACACAGATATTTTTACCCCAGAGTCTTGCTGCCATTAATTTCTTTTGAGATCTTGAGTACATCTGGTTCCAGTTTCCCTGGAAGGACATCTGCCTATGGAAGACCATCAGGAGACTTGCCAGTTCAGTGGCCAGAGGACAGTCAAGGTTATTTGGCCATTCCAAACACTTTCACAGGAAGGCATCCGGGGAAATGGAATGTCATCCCCCACCCACCCATGACAGAGCCCATCACCAACCTAAGGCTTCCTAAAATTCCTTTTATGTATAAGTGCTTTACAGTTTATACATAAAAACTGTATAAACAGTTTCATTGCCTTTGTGTAGCATCTCTGTTCAAGACTGAAAATCTTAGTATCGGCTTGATCTTTCTGTCATTGTTATTATTAATAGCAATGACTCCCATATGATTAGTGTGTTACAGTTTACATATTACAGACACAAATATTTTGCCATTTTATCCTCAACAATCCTGTAAGATTGGCATTATATCTCCACTTTATAATGAGGAATTCGAAGTGGAAAGCTCAAGTGACTTGTCCAAGTCACTTAGTGTACTTAGTGGTACACTAACAACTTGAGCCCTCTGCACACAGATATTTTTACCCCAGATCTTTACTCCATTCTCACAGAACGTTCTCTCCCTGGTTAAATGCAGGCATCCTCCTCTGCTTGTTCAGCCACTACTGTTCCTCCTCAGGCAGGGCTGACTAGCAAAGGGAATCTTGACACGCATGCCCTGACTGATCTCTGGATGCACTTTAACCAGAAAGAATACGCTCTACTGAGGAGTCTGGGTTCAAGTGGCCCAGGCTGTGGCTTCAAGTGATTTCTCTCCCATCCCACATTAGAAGGGAGGCCAACTTGGGTGCTCTGAGGTAGGAGCTGAGAGCCCAGGACATCAGCATGACTTGAGATCTTGGAAATCCTACTGGTGGCTGGATTTGAACAAATCATTTAACTTTTCTGAGCCTTAGTTTCCTTCTGTGTTAACTGAGATATTAGTACAGCCCAGCCAGCATCATGATTGGAGAGACAAAGTGGATGATGTCTGAAAATATCCAAATTGTGTAACGTGCTGCTTCATGTAAGATGTTGTGACTTGAGTAGAATTGCAGGGCCTGAAGCTGATGGCAGGCCCTCTGGCCTCATCTACTTGGAAGCCCAAAACCATCTCAGGAGAACCCACTCTTCCTGCCAAGTGAGGCCTCGCCCCTGCAGAGAGTGGTGGGCTCTGCGTCCCATTTCCCCCCGCTACCTTGCTTGTTTAGGGAGGCCTGAACCCTGGTGGTCAAGGAAGGAAAGATTTTTGCACAGCGCTGCAGGAAGCAGCTCTGGAAAGAATGTGTAGCTGGAACTCCAAGAGGCCTTTTGGAAAGGAGAGGAGGCTGGAATGTCAAGTCTAGGCCAGACTTGAAATCCCAGCCCAATTTGCCTAGTTTAAACCTAGAGAAGCCAGCCAGGAACAGCTACATTTTTTCTGTTACGGGCTCAAACAAGATACAGAGGAAAAAAAAAAAAATATATATATATATATATATATATATATATATATATATTCAAACTTTTTTGTGGGTCTCTACACAGTTTTTGATGCCCCAGATCTTAGCTGGGACCCCACAGTTTAATGGTGGTATTTCAGAGTTGGCCATGTGGGTGCAAATCAAATGAAGAAATACTTCTTCATACCCTGCAGCCCCCAGGGTGTCTCACCATACTGGAGGCACATATGACGAATGCTTCTGTCTCTGCACCTGCCTGAGGCAGCCCCATTCCCTATGGCCCCACATGGACCAGACACCCAGTTTGCTTCAGGGCTGCTTCCCAAGGACTCCCTGGCCCCATACCCTAAACTGTGCCTCTCCCCCAGCTGGGCCTGGGAATGGTCCCTAAGAGAAGCTAACCAGTTCTCACTAGGACAAATGTGAAACCAGGCCTCTGGGCAGCAGGCCATGTGGCCAAGCATAGGAGCCCCTCCTCTGCCTCCAGGACCACATTTGTCCTTGGCTAACCCAGAAAACAGGTTGATCCGCAAAACAGCTGAGTGCTGGGTCAGAAATGCCCAGGAGAAGAGAAAACAGACATTAGAATTACAGCAATGAGGGGAGAGGGCAGAGACACAGAGCACGACCCAGTGCCACATGGACCTCACTGGGGACTATAGGGATACAGCCAGTGCCATGAAGTATTTGGATAGTGAGATCGTTGAGCCTAGGGCTGGGCTCAGGCTGGCTGAGGGCCAGCATGACTAGGAGCAGAGAGGAAATGTAAAAGAGGAGAGGATGTTTGCTTCGTGCCAGTCCTGGGACTGGGTGAGCCAAGCAGGCGCTAGGATCCAGAATATTATTATTTTTTAACAGAGCTGGAGTCTTGCTATATTGCCCAGGCTGGTCTCATAAGATCCAGTATTTAAGAAGGCACTCACTCTCAGGCTGTGCACAGGCACCCTGGGCACCTGGCTTGCCTCCCGCAGTCCCAGCCCTGCTTCATGCCCACCTCTAACTCACTGCCCTCTTCACAAGAAGATCTGAGCAGGGAGGCTGTTGTGGGATCCCTCTGAATACTTGTTCTGTCAACAAGTCTTTACTGTCTCCTATGTTCCAAGCTAAACAGAGTCCACCCTCAGGGAGACAATTCCCCACAGGAAGCTTTAGAAGCCATTCATTTTCCCCCCTTGGGTTCATCCATCACAGGGGACTCCAAAACCTAGGGAAATGTCCCCTTAGTTCTCTCCATCCAGGTGCACCAGCCAGTGTGTGCCTATCAGGAGATGTTGCCTTCCTGGCCCAGGGGCTCCATGAGGATAGGTAAGGTGACTGGCAGGATTTCTGTGAATCACTCTGAGCTCTTCCAAGGAAAGGCACTGGGAAAAACCTACAACCACATCAGTACAAGAGCAGGCACCGGGCATGAAAGAAACAGCTGGCTATCTCTCCATCTGCTCTTGTCCCTTCACCCTGCCCTTCAAACCAATTAGAATATTCCACACAGACGTGATCCAGTGAAATGTTAATTGGAAAAATAACAGGAAAGATAACACATGCACTTCAGGCTGAGAACTATTTCATTAAACTGGGCTTTGAAAGCAAGACAGTCAATTAAATTATTTCCCACTTTACTAGCTCACATACCAGAAACTATGGAAAGCTATTACTTCTAATTAATTAGGAAAGAAAGAGAGACTCTGCACATGCATATCAGATGAACAGGGACTGAGAGGCTACCCCACCCACCTCTTTGTGCACGCACACGCACACCCATCAGGGAACTAAAGATTCATCTGTCTCACCTAAAAAAATTTCCCGAGGGTTCTGAAATAGCAAGAAAGCATCTGTTCCCAGGAGCCACTCACAAAATCAAACAAAGGAAATGTCTTCTTCAGGCACGTTCATCAGAAGGGAAATAGGGCATTTGTTGTGAAAGAATAAGCAGCTTTAAACTCAGTTGGATTCCAAACCCTCTGCAGCCTGACATGGTCCTGTCTTTTTCTCTTCAGCAGAATTAGATCTTTCCAAGCCTGCTCTCAATATCAAATGCAGTGTTCACTGGCACAGGGTGGTCTCATGGACCAGAAGACCTGAGGACCTGAGACACCGAGGCCCAATTTTGGCTTGATGGTAGTCTGATGCAGGCCATCTTTGGGATCACTTTTCTATCTGTGAAATGGGAAGAAGGCCGATCTCTGTGCCGTATTCACCCTCAAAGTTTTCAGGCTTGTGAGAGCACATTTGAGGGAGAGCTCTGAGCCTCTGTGCCTTGCCTTAGAGAAAACTGATAGAATCCAGACATGCCGTTAAAATATTTTCTGCAGAAAAAGTATCCTAACCCAGAGACACCCTTATTGTGTAATAAATATAACAGAAATGATATAATGAAATGATGACATAAAGCAGTCATTGTGGTGATGTGACTTGCACACAGGCATCTCTCCAGTATGGTCCAGGAGCAATAGGCAGACTCAGGGTGTCTCAAGACCTCTGCACACATGCAGCCACATTGTGCCCCACACACTCCCCCTCTGTCCTTGCCATGTGTGTCATTATGTGTCTCACAAGGTATTGAGGGCTGGTAAAGCCTGCCACAGTCAGTGCCTCTGACCGATTCTAACCAATCTCATTACTGAAGGAAGGGGAAGTAGCATTTATTGATACCAAAGAGCATGGCACCCATTCCACAGCACAGGGGGATGCAGAGGAATACTTTCTAGAATGGCTTCTAGGCTATTCTGTCCCCCAGTTGTATATGTATTGGGGTTGTCTACTGACTTCAAACAATTTGGAACAAGTTTTTCTTTACTATCTACATAAGAATTTGAAATTTGGTTTTTTCCAAAAATTGAAACCATACATACAATCTGAAAAGGTGACATGTTAATTAATTTATAATTATAAAAAAAATTGTGCCATTATAGCAGTGCATCCCTGTAAGCAAACCAAGTATGTCAAAAATTCAAAAATACCAAACAAGAATGACCAAGGGAAAAAGAGGAGTATGCCTGATGCTTGGCTTTACCCTAGAGCAACTCCCTTCATACATTCAAGACTGCTTTTTTTTTTATTTTAAAACGTTAGTTCACCCATTTTGTTATGGCCATAACTGTTATATAACAACTTCAGGTCGAATAACTGAATAACTTCAGTTTTCTCTAATGTTGCATATTCAAGAAGTAAGTTTTATCTCGTGTGATTTGGACTCTGGAATAAAACAGTAAGTTTTAGCTCAGTCATGGTGTGAACCCCTTGCACAGGAGTATTGACTGGGTAAGCTACAGAGCTCCAGTCTCTCAGTGATTCTTGCAAGTCCCTTTGTACTTTGGATACTAAAAAACAATGCCATCCGATCGGGGATCTCAGACTCCTCCCCGCCCCACCCATTTCTGTGGATTGCTTGGTGTGTTACTAATGGGCTACACATATAAATGACCTGTAATTGTTTATTATTTAGTTTTATTTTTTTAAATAACCATATGAAAGTTATAGATTCTTTTTTTGTTTTGTTGTTATTGTTGAGACAGAGTCTCGCCTGTCGCCCAGGCTGGAGTGCAGTGGCACAATCTTGGCTCACTGCAACCCGGGTTCAAGCAATTCTCTGCCTCAGCCTCCCGAGTAGCTGGGATTACAGGCATTGTCATATACCTGGCTAATTTTTGTAGTTTTAGTAGAGACGGGCTTTCACCATCTTGGCCAGGCTGGTCTTGAACTCCTGACCTTGTGATCCACCCGCCTCAAAAGTGCTGGGATTACAGGTGTGAGCCACTGTGCCCAGCCAGTTATAGGTTCTTTTTACAGAGAAGTGCATATGAAAATAAATACCAAAAATTCTGCATAAAGTTTCAGGGTCACCTCCCCTTGAAATCTATTAATGGAGCCTAGATCATGACGATCTGCTTTTAGGGAATGACTTTTCTTTGATCACTGTCTTAATGCCGGCTTTATTTACATGTTTCCGTATCCACATACAGGTCTCCTAGTAGGACAAGGAAAGCCCAGCAAGCACAACCACATGGCAGAGACTGAGAAGGAGGAAGTGAGCAATGACTGGCGGCTCCAGAAGCTGAAGCCCTGGACAGCTGATTTCCCATTAAAACGAGTGCCATCCTGCCTACCTCCTCGCCTTCCTCCCATCCCACGACCAGTCCTTCCTACCCACCCTCCGCGGGCCGTACAGCACTTGCCCTGGGCTGACTAGGCTGCCTGCTTGGCTCATGGGGAGCTGTGTTGAAGTGGGAGGTGTGCCTGCTGTATCTTTTTGTGTGTGGAAAGATGGGGTTCATTCTGATCTCAAGTCCTTTCCCCAGCCCTCAGAGTGAAGCCTCCTAGGGATGAAGAGCTGGTCAGCCTGGACTTTAAATACCTAACATGACCCAGCCTTGGTTCCCAAACCCTGCCTTCCCTTCCTACGCTTTTGGGTGGGAAACGGGGAATATGTATCTCCCTGCCTCCACCTCCTCCATGTGGGTGGCCTCTCTAGGTTTCTCTAAGTTCTCTGATCCTCAGAGAGCCAGGGCCAAGGCAGTCATCTTGTTCCCCTCTTCCACAGCCAGGCTGGGTGCCTTCAGGTGACCAGGGGGCAGAATGTAAATCACCAGGATCAGTGGGGTGAGGGGGAAAACCACCTTAAGAGGGCAAAAATGGTGTGCATTGGTTTATTTATTGGTTTATTTATTAGCTTGCTTACTGATTTATTTATTTATATTTATTATACAACACTAAATCCATTTCCATTTTTGAAGCATCAGCCCCAGAATTTGTCTTCCTGGCCCCATAGAGCACAGTGAACTATTTCTCTTTGAAGCTTCAGAATAGAGAGGGAAATTTTTCTCCTTACGCCCCAACCCCTCCATCGCAGCCACATTTTCAGCCAGACATTGGATTAGAAACCACCAGCTAATAAGGCTGTAAAGCCACACAAATCAGCAAAGGCTTGACTGCCCAGACAGCTCTCAGAATCCTGCCTCCACCCCAACCACCTTGCACCGTCCACTCATGCTCCTTTACTAGGGTGGGGATTGGCCAGCCACCTTCAGCCTAACAGTGCAGAACAAAACTTCTCATTCTGCTCTGATGTAGTATTCTTAACATCACATACACATTAGAATCATCTGAGGAGCTTAAAAAATGTCCATGCCTGGTCCCCTGCCCAAACCAGTTATAGCATCTAAGGGTAGATCCTGGGCATCAGAGTTTTTTAAGTTACCCAGATGACTCTGTGAAAATAGGGTTGAGAAGTTCTAATATCACCTCTCCCTGGCCCCTCCCCACCCAGATCCTTTCATTTTTACTTCCCAAACTTTCTTCGGAGTCCTCTTCCCATTCTTCCAGCCCCCTCTCCAACCTGAACCTTCCCCCTGAGCTCAGCCAACCATAGCAGATCCCTGCAGAGGGGGCAGGTCCCATGAGTGGTACTCTGAAGCTGGTTCCTGCATCTAGCCTGGGGGCTGCTCCCAAATAGTTTCCAGCTTTTCCAGGAGCAGAAACCTATCCCCCTGCAAGATTCTCTATCCACCTGCACCTTCTCCAGGTTCCCAAACTCTCCTAGGGCACTTTGGTGACATTTCTGTCTCCAAGCCCCATTCTTGATGGTATGGCCCATGTAAGTCGTATAACCCAAGCCTTGGCCATTTCTGCGGAGCCACCTGAGTTGAATGAGGGTCTACTGTTAACAGAGGAAGGGGTCACAATGCCCCCCAGGCAAGTCGTTTTTCCAACAGCCAACCTTCTCAGCCATCTAGGATTTGGACGCACAGTGCAGCAGCTGCTATGCATTCAAATCCTAGATGGCTGAGAACAGGCATCTCGCCCTTCACATCTACAAGATCTCCACTGCTGAGTGTGAGTAAGTGTGTGTGTGTGTGTGTACACGTATATGTACACACACTACATACAAACCATCTAGATATAGAGATGCCAGACTTCACTTTACATGTAACTACATTTTACATGAAAACAATTGAGGGCTTTCATTGTCTCTCACTTGATGGAGTTTCACTGTACTATGTTCATGATGGGCCCCAGTGAATTCCGTATCAGATGTATACACAGAATGTATAATCCATACAAACTGTTAGACACACTACGCACACACAGAAAGCCTAGGGAAACCTGTGATGTAGGTAAGTTCATTTTGCCATCCCATCTCCTCCATCGAAGTAATTTCCCGGGGCACACACTGTTTCACACATTCCCCTCAGCTGCCCAGCCATTTCCTCTCCAGCATCCCACACCACCAAGCCGCCTTCTCCATTGGTCCAAATGTCCCTGCCCTGCGTCCCATCTCTCAGGGTCCTACTCTCTGATAGGTGACCGTTCAGTCAGTGGGTGCTAAAGAGTCGAGTGTTACCCTTCCCAGGTGACATTTACGTTTTAATAGGGGCTACAGATAATGCCTTAATCAGAAAGAGTGGCTGTAGTGGTGGGAATTTCAGGCACAGAAGTGGGCCAGTAAGGGAGATTCTTTTATATCAGGAGGGCATTTTAGAGCCAAGTCATACCTGTCTTTAATCGCAGCCCTTCATACGTGCATGAGCACGAGCAAGCACACTTACCTACATTATACCCTCCATAATTCTGAGATACCTCCCTTGCATTGGCCCTATCTTTAAAAATGAAAAAAAAAAATGAAAAAGAGAACTAACTAAATTAATTTAGATCTCACTGGGAAACGTAGCCTATTTTTTCACCGGCTGCCAGCCATCTGGCCCACCCCACCCTGTTCAATTTCCCTTCTGCTCCTTCTCTTTCAGCTACGACCGACCGTATCAGTTAATTTACTTGTATGTGTCCTCTCTGCTCTCTCCTTACCCCGCTCCCCCACCACCACCCCACCACCATGTATTTCCTTCTTTACCGTTTCCTCCTTGGAATTGTGCTGTGTTTCACTGTCCTGGAGGACAGAATAGCAGGTTAAGGCATGAGCATGTGTGTATCACTTTGAAGAAAGAGAAACCAGGTATTCTGCTACAGTTTGGAGAAAAACCCAACGAAGGAAGAGATGAAAGCTGGCTCTGCAGAGTGCCTTAAAAATGACTTTAATTAGGAAATTCTGAGTTGTCAGTCTTCAGATGTTACATAAACTCAAACAGATGTTGCATTTCACTTCTCTGGGATTAAAAAAAAAAGTTAAATACAGTGTGTATTCAACAACAACAACAAAATATGTTTTCTCTTTAATTTGGTCCTTAAAGATGCAGTGCCTGGTTTTCTACAAAACCTGGGGGATGGCCCCAGGAACAAGCAAGCTCTGGAACATACAGAGGGCAGATGCAGGAATCCTGCCCAGCCACGAAAGCTCTGGCAGGCTAAGGCACAATGTTGCCATTGAATTTGGTCCAAAAGACAACTCTAAGATGAGAAAAAGCATGGACAACTATAAGGAAAAGAAAGGGATCCTTACCCTTCTCCCTAATGACACGCTTTGGTCTGAGTCTTTTGGGGCTGCTGTAACCAAATGTCGTAAGTTGGGTGGACTATAAACACCAGAAATGTATTTCTTACTGTTCCGGAAGCCGAGAAGTCCAAGATCAAGGTTTTGGCAGATTCGATGACTGGTGAGGCCCTGCTTTCTGGTTCATACTTGGCACCTTCTAGCTGTGTCCTCACGTGGCGCAAAGGACAAATGAGCCTCCTTGGGCCTCTTTTACAAGAGCTCTGCTCTCCTGACCTTATCACCTCCCAAAGTCCCCACCTAATACCATCACCATGGCAGTTAGGATTTCAACATTTGAATTTGTGGGGGATGCAAATATTGGAACATAGCACTCTCCTCATCTATGATTTGGTGCTGTGAAACTGGGAGGAAGAGAACATTCTAGAATCAGAGGATAAAGCTTGCCTTTCCATCTCTTTCCTACTACCATTTCTTCCTGGAGCACCCTTGACCAGAATCTGCTTTGCTTTTGCTAAATGGTTTCCTTTAGCTTAATGTTTGCAACCTAGGATCTGGCCAAAACAGGTCATCTTAAAGTCTGAGTTCCTGAAGGCAATTAGGTTTCTGGAATGTTGCCTTCTCTCCCTGAGTGTTGGTATCTGTAAATATACCATCCCCTCTCCCCACACCCTGCAGTTCCCACTCTTGGGGGGGATGAGAGTGGGAACTGCAGGGTTGGGAGAGAGGTCTTGAAGTGTATTTGGATTCTGAAAACTATGGAAGTTGGCAGGACTGAAGACCATGGCTCTGTCAGCCCCAGCCTATCACAGCCCTCCTCCTACCCCTCCCCACCACTTGCACTCTGACCTTTCCCCAAGATATGTGACCCTTCCGTGGGGTCAGCAGTTTTAAGAGGGCTAAGAGTCACTAACTCACATTTATTCAGTCATTCTCTCTCTCTCTCATACACACACACACACACACCAGTCAAAAGAGGGAGAGCAAGGAGATCCAGATATTGAAATAAAGAGTGGTAAATAGTGGTTATCACTCCTGGAAAAAAAGATTTAAGAAAAGAATCTGTCATGCATGCCATGGGGTGAGGGGAGTATTTTTAAATATATATATGTCTAACCTAAGACACCTCCCTACCCTCACCAGGTCACCTGAGCAGCACATGCTCAAGTCTGGAGCAAGCAGCTTTGTTGACACATTTTAGAAAAGGGATTCCTGCATCTTCTCTGTCAGAATGCATGATCTCTGGAAAGAACAATCGGCACTTTTTTCTTAGTTCATTCAAGAAATAAATAAGGAACTGGCAATTGCTAAACACACTGCAGTATGTATGTGTGTATATGTACAGCTCAAATGTACGAGTGAGGGTTGGTAGAATATAGTGACAGTTGAGGCAATCTGAAAATATAAGTGGTGTTTCTTTCTCACTTAAAAAAAACTGTAAGTTCCATCTTAACTTGGAAAAGAGAACAAGGATGTGTTTGATTTTCTTTAAACCAAATTGTCATATATTTAAAGAAGTCACTTGGGGGGAGCAAAGACAATATTCAAACAAAACTATTTATTTATTGTTACCTACATGAAGAAATGGTATAGCCTGCCATGTTACATATATGGTCACATTTCTTTTACTTTTTCGGAATTACTTGAACCATCGTATATTTTGTTAACAGAGAGCACAGTAATCCCTTTTTAAGGTTTTCCAAGCCCATCTACTTCCAATTTCTCGAAAACCCTGGGTCCTGAACTCAGTCCCAAGAGATTCAAAACCCCAAGCAGAAGACAGGGGCATACTAACCTATTCCTGCCTTCCCTGCCCGCTGCCTAAAGTTCATTGCAGCCAGAAAGCCCCGGACACAAGTTGTCACCTTGGTATAGCTTCTGGCATACCAAGCCATTATTCTCAAAGCAGAATGATGCCGGGGGGGCCAGTACTGGAGGCCTGTCCAGAATCATTCCTAAGTTGTGCAGAAATAGACTCCCTCACAAATCTCTAGGTTTGTTCATTACACCCAAGTCAACAACCTAAAGTCACGTCCCCTAGCTGGTGACCTGCCAGTTTTCCTGGGCTCCCAGCTCAGGTGTGGGCCCCCTCAGAGCTCCCATGGGAATCCCTGTTTCAAACCTTGAGGAAGAGGAGCTGAGCTGTCAGTTCCTTGCCTTGCAGAAAGTTCCAGCTTCCGTTTACAAATTAATGAACATTCCATGTCCTCTATGCCCTTCTTCTCCCTGAAACCCTACATTTTCATAACTAAAGGAGATCACTGGAGTGATCTGCAGAGCAAAAGGATATACTACTTCCGCAAGCACTTATTACATGACTGCTACGTGCCAGACTTTTAGATGCAAGGAACTCCTCAGCAAACCAAACAGACAAAAATCCATCCCTTCTGGAATTTCCATTCTAGTGGGAGGAAAGATAGATGGTAGACATAATAAATAAAGAAATTATATATATTAGGCAGTGAGAAGTACTATGGGAGGAAAAAAAAAAGAACAGATGAGGAGAACCAAGAGGATAGAGTTGTTTACTGTATGTCTGGGCTATACTAAGAAGCAGCTATCAATTATTGCATTTAATAAAGATCATATTTTTGGCCTTTACAGGCACCTCCTTTAGTCTATGCATTAACAGGCATTCTATTCCATTAAAGGCTTCAGATCTACACTTTATACATTTCAGAGCAGAATTAGGTTTATCGTTTACTATCTTTCACAGTCCATGGAGATTCCATTTACTGCAGCTTTGAAAAATAAAATGACTTCCTCAAGTTCACACAGCTGCTAAGTATTAGAGGATCCCAATATGGCTCTTTTGACTTCATCATATGATTTTTCTCAATGCACTTGTAAAAAGCACAAAACATGAAGCTCAAAGACCTAAAATAGAGACGCGTTGCTTCTTACTAGGCAAACAAAACCTTGAAATGTTCCTTGCAAACATAAGACTGGATGTGACCGGGCACAGTCGCTTACGTCTATAATCCCAACACTTTGGGAGGCCGAGGTAGGCGGATCACTTGGGGTCAGGAGTTTCAGACCAGCCTGGCCAACATAGTGAAACCCTGTCTCTACTAAAAATACAAAAAGTTAGCTGGGCATGGTGGTGGGCACCTATAATCACAGCTACTCAAGAGGCTGAGGCAGGAGAATCTTTTGAACCCAGGAGGTAGAGGCTGCAATAAGCCAAGACAGCGCCACTACACTCCAGCTTGGGTGACAGAGTGAGACTCCCTCTCAGAAAAAAAACACTGGATGTGAAATTACACTATAAATCATAAGGCACAGTACAAATGTGAGGCTTTGGGGCAACTGTGCAGGCTGTCTCAAAACCCCACTCACCTATCATCTGTGTGATTCATTAAGTAAATAAATATAATTAAAAGGAGTTATTTTTATAACACACTGCACACAACTCCCAAAGCAATCCTTACTCAAGTTGGAAAAATTAAAACAGTATATATTTTCTGTCTATAAACTAATTATCTGATTCAAGTCAAAGCAAACCCACTTTTGAGGTGTTCTCTAAAAGCGTGTGCATAATTACAGTAAGGATATTGAAGAAGCACCAACACGTGGCCTTTGTGACCAGCCTCTGAGCACTCAGTGTGCGCAGTGCAAGTGTGGAGAGATGGCCATGCGTGGGACGGTTCCCGGGGTGTGGGAGTGGCTGTGAACAACCAGTTGGATTTATTCCTATTCCAGGCCTCTCCCTCTTTGTCATCCCAGTCATTGGAGAATGCCACCAGTGAACACTAGGAAGTGTCACATTAGCCTGCAAGGCAGCTGGTGCTGAGTCCATCAGTCTAAGCCAGTAAATAAAACTGAATTCTGCTTAGCAGATCTTAGAAGGGAGATCCTAGAAGGTACGAACTATAAGAGGAGAGGCATACTCTACTTTCTGAAAAGCTTCTGAATCTTAGAGGAATATTCTTGCCCTCAAAAAAAAAAAACCTACAAAAATAAAAGTGTACCTTCAGAGAGCTGCCAAACGTCACCTTCTCTCTCCTCCCCATAGTCAGAGCGGGAGACTTTAGAAAAAGGAAGGACAGGTAGCTCCTCAGCCACCCGCACAGCCTGGGGGATGTGCAAAACTGTCCTTTCTCTGCCTCTGAGGCTCCTCACCAAGATTCCAAGGGAAATTGGATTAAACCACCCCCAAAACAAGGTATCTTGACGAGCCTAGGTTCAAAATGAAGGGAGTGGGGAAGTATCATTTTCAGGAGGAAAGATAATGAACCACGATAGAACCAAAATAACTTCAGGAGTAACTAAAAAGGATATGAGGGTCAGGCGTGGTGGCTCATGCCCATAATCTCAACACTGTAGGTGACTGAGGTGGGAGGATAACCTGAGCCCAGGGATTTGAGACCAGCCTGGTGACATACGGAAATCTCTACAAAAATAAAAATTAAAATTAACCAGGTGTGGTGACACATGCTTGTAGTCCTAGCTACCTGGGAGGCTGAAATGGGGGAATTGTTCAAGCCAAGAGTTGAAGGCTGCAGTGACCTCTGATCTTGCCACTGCACTGCAGCCAAGACCTCATCTCTGAAGAAAAAAAAAAAGACATGAGGATGCTAAAATCATGATGATCATAGTTTCCAAACCAAAAATTTCTGTCCCTAGCCTGATCAAAACATAAAATAGTTTAAATCAAATCTATCCCTCAAAGTCTAGAACATGTCTTTGTTTCAGCTCAACAGCTAGTCCGTGGCAATTCTTCACCCTTGTAAGACTATCTACATTGAAGATGAGGGGAACCAGTTATTTCCCATCACTGAGGAAAGAGAGAGAAATTGGCACCAACTGAAGCCCTAGGGATCCTTTGTTAAGATTCTGAGAGGGTGAAAAAAATGGTACCTGAGGGAGAATTCTGAGTTTTTTCTGTTCCCAATATCCCTTTCCCACTCGGAACAGAGAAATCCATAAGTTAGCGGTAAACACAGCAGGCTGAAGAGTTTATCCCTGGGCAATTCTGAGCTGACTCTGGCTCTTCTGAATTACAAGATATTAAACTGATGGCAGAAATGATTCCCCCAAATCATACTTCTTCCGGAAAGCCCAGCCCCTAGAGGAGCAGTGCCCCTTAGTGGGAAGTAGAACTTAGAATGCCCATAACCAGGCTACATTTCAAGGTTATCAAGAGGTGGCCTGCAGTCTGATTCTCCTGAGTCTTTAATGATACACAAATATCTCTTCAATGTCAAACAGCAGCCAGGAAGCGGTCATCCACTTGTAGAGCTAAACAATTTCGTTTAAGAGAAAAGTGAATAGGCCTAGCTCCCCAAGAGTTAAAGTCCAATATGTTCCCACTTCCACGCAGCTCTCTTCTCAGATTCAGAGATTCCTAAGCCCTCTCAATTGTATAAAGCCTCATGGCTTACCAAGTTTTGACAAATATAGTGGTACTTCACTTCATTCTATCAACAACCTTGTGGGGGTGTTACTAGCCCTGATTTACATATGAAGACAACATCCCATAAATGTTCAAGCTGGGGCTTGAATTGAAGTTTCCCAGTCTTGTCTATCCAGTAGGCTTTGCATGGCTCTGGTTTGGAAGTTTAAAGCTGGGAAAGAAGCCTACATATTAAGCAGCTGAGCCATTTTTCAGAGAAGAACACTGAGGTCCAACAAATAAGTCCTTTAGCTTAGCCACACAGCTTGTCCTGAGCTCAGCAAGAGATATCCTTCGCCCCTGTACCTAGGTAGGTGGGGTCTTGCCAACTCAAGGATGGAGAGGCTGCCACCCCAAGGAAAGACCCTTGAGAGAGGACTGACGGTGGGGTCAGTTTCAGCCCAAGCTTCTCCCTCCAGTCAGGTGGGAGAGAGGCAGGGAATGCTCCAACTTACTCCACTAGGTTTTGTGCCTCCATCTGTTCTGTTTCCAGCAGAGATAAGCCCTCTAGGTAGTGTGAGCCTTCAACACAAGAACCTGCCACAAGCTCTGAACCCTTTCCAGGGGCATGAAAGGGCTGAGGGGCTCCTGGGGGAGTAACCTAAGTCACCTATTTTATGTGTGGATTCAATTCCATGCCAAAAGCTACCACAGAAATGGAAGTGCCCCGGAAAACCACTTCCTTTTAGGATGTGAGACCCCTATGTGTCCCCCTTTCCAAATACCACTGAAGCCCCAAGGAATATCAGTCATAGTTCACTGATTCACCATTCATCCATATATCAGTTCACTCAAAGACTGGGCTCCTCACCACACGCCTCTCTAGCTGAAGGCTCCTGCTGCCTTGGGAAGGAGGTGCTGAGGCAGCTGTGTCAGGGATCCTTCAGAGTGCCCAGAAGCCCCGCTAAGGTCTGGAAAAGGCTGAAGGGCACCTCCCATCCCCAGCCCTGAGGAAATCTCCCTCATCTGGGTCGATTCTAGGCAGGTTGATTTCAAGAGAATTCTAGGCTGACTCATGCACTCTAAGAAGAAACATTTTGGAAAAAGGGTTCAATTCCAGACCTAATCCCAGCTGGCCCTGTGTTATTTTCCTTCCCTGGCTTCCCCTAACAGTTTGCTACTTACTGTGCTATTCTCCTATCACACAGCCCCCATCTGCCCTAACGATGGAAAAGACACCGGGAGATTTCAGGGCAGATGGGCTGAAACTCATTCCAAAGTGATTATGTGTGCATGCACTGTGAGTCCAGGTGCTGAGTTACTCAGTGACCACTCATCCTGGGATCTTAGAGGCAGGGGAGGCTCCTGCAATCACAGGAAAAATAGCACCAAAGCTCACAGAGCGCCCCAGCTCGGTATTGCCTTCTTCCCTCCTGAATGAAAGATCTTCCTGCTGATGAGCCCACTTAGGCAGAAACCGGACGATACAAACAGGGAAATTCCTGTATCTCTGTTTAGCTCCTTTGTTACCAAGGAACTTGGAAAGGAAGGCAGCCCCCTCAGAGATTCAGGATAACAAACATCTACTGTGTTAGGCTGTTCTTGCACTGCTATAAAGAGATCCCTGAGACTAGGTAATTTATAAGGAAAAGAGGTTTAATTGGCTCATAGTTCTGCAGACTGTACAGGAAGCATGGTATCGGCATCTGCTCAGCTTCTGGGGAGGCCACAAGGAGCTTTTACTCGTGACAGAAAGTGAAGCAGGAGCAGGCATCTCACATGGCAGAGCGAGAGCAACAAGTGGGGACGTGCCACTCTTTACTATAACCAGATCTCGTGAGAACTCAGTCACTGTGGTGAGGACAGCACCAGGGCATGAGAGATCCTCCCCCAGGATCCAAACACTGCCCACCAGGCCCCACCTCCAACACTGGAGATTACATTTCAACATGAGATCAGATGGGGACACACTCAAACTCCATCACCTACTGTACATGGGATGCAAAGAGGAACACGGCACGGCCTTCCCAGCCCCAAGGCTCCCAAACGGCTCTGTGAAGATGCCTGTGACCTAGGTCTGGTAGAGGGACATGAGTCCTCTGGGAAAGAAGAGAGTGGGTCTTAGAGTCAATGGAGCAGGGGCTTGAAAACCAAGCTGAGGACTTTCCCAGTAATTGCTCGTGGTCCACAACCAAGTAGATGCAAAGAGTGGGCCCAATTACCTCTTCATTCCCATCATTCGGCCCTCAGAAATCTTCATTTATTATTTATTCAACAGATATATAGGGCACACCTACATATACACATACACCTATGTAGGGCACACCTATGTAACACTTGTGTGACAGGCATTGTTCTAGGTGTAGAGGACACAGGAGTGAACAAAGCAAACAAAATCTTCTGCCTTCAGGAGCTAGCATTTAGTTGGGAGTTGGGGGAGTGATAAATGCTATTAGTACATAAACTATAAGCCACGTTAGTGTAAGTGCTGTGAAGGAAAATAAGGCAGGAAATAAGAATGAAGCTTGATGAGGGGCTTAAAATAGGGTGGTAAGAGAAGGTAGCAGATGGAACATAGACTTAAATGAAGAGTCACACAGATACCTAGAGAAGGAGCTTACCAGGAAGAGGAAATGAGCCCTGCAAAGGACCTGAGGCTGGACCAAGCCTGATCTCATCAAGAGCTATAGAGGCTCAGTGTGGCTAGAGTGAAACAGGCCTTATACTTAAGGCTCAGCTCGCCAGCGGCTCATTTGAGTGCCCTTCTGAGTTTAAATTGACACATCCCACAGGTTTTCAGCCAATTTCCCCATGAAAATACTTCAAACTAGTAGTTTGTAGGTCTTCAATGGAGGTAATAAGTTGAGAACTTATTCAAGGAAAAAATGAAGGGAAAAAATGAGGAAAAGTAATTATAAGACACTCAGAATGTGGGATGACTGTGGACATGTAGACAGAACTAAGTTCTGTGCACATGCTGTGCTGTTCTCTTCATGCCTCTGCACAAGCTGTGCCCTCTGTGGATGCCCTTTCCTCCCCTTACCCCAACTCATGCTGCAGGTTCGGCCATTCCATCTACTCACACATACCTCTGCACTCACGTCACTTTTCTGCAGTTTGCTTATTGTGAGTTCCTCAGGTCAGGAGCAATACTGTATCCCCTGGACCTCAGAAGAGATGTTCCTTGAGCAAACAGAAATGAGATTCGAGGATCACCAAGCCTGGAACCTGTGCTGTCAGGGCAGTTGCTGCAGCCGCGTGGAGAAAGCATCTGCACAAGTCAGAACAGTTCCTTTTTAGAGTCACTCTTCTTTCTCATTGGCTCTGTGAGCTGACAGACAAGCCTGGCATGTCAGCTGAAACAAACAGTCAGTCAGTCCCATTCCCATAGGTCGGGACTTGAAACGTTTGCAGTGGAGGAGCACCTTCCTGGAGCTGGAACCAACTGGACACAGCCCAGCTCCTTATTTTCATGAGGACCTTGCAGGAGTCATATTGGCTTGGCCTCTCCTGGGGAAGGAGGCAAGGGTCCCATCACTGTTACTAAGTGCCCGTAGGATGAACCCAAGCGGGAATCTACATCAATGGCGTTTTTAGGGACCCAGAGGAAATGTGCATTGGCTTCGGCTGCTTATCTTTTGCCAGAGATTTCAGCTGTGGCATTTGCTACCCAAAGGGTCCAGAGGCTTGCTCTCAAATGCCCCCATCACTAAAGGCTGTTTTGCAGGAGCCAACTACCAGGGAAAGTCATACTTGAATGAGAGAAGGCAGCAGGGCAGGTGCAGTGGCAGCCTCCTCAAATGCCCATGGAAGCCCACCTCAACATGGCACCTGGCTTTCACACTTCATAACTCACAGCTCCAGCTTCTGCCTCTCAGTATCACACAGAACCACACCAGCAGCCACTCGAGGTGCCAGCAAGGCAGATGTATTTGTCTGGGGCACCAGGGTGTGAGAAAACAAATCCTTTGTAGAACAAATGTGGGAAATGTTTGTTTCAAATCATGTTTTCTGAAAAAACTGGCGCTCAGGCAAGAGAAGCAGCCTAAATAATTTTGGAGGTTGAGATGATTCTAGCACAAGAACGAAATAAAGGAGATTCTACAACACAGCTCTTCAAACAGGAGGGAATCAACCTTAGCATCTTTTGAGAGAGGAGGCTTAGAAAGTAAGAGGATGTGTAAGAAGGAGACCCATTTTTTATAGATACCTTTTTTCCATATTTGAATTGTTTCTGTGTATGTGTGATAATTTTTCAAAAAGTTTTAACTCGTCTTGTGACTATATGCAGCCTTTCCCATGTTTGATATTGGTCTTTATACTCCTCTTGAATATTTCCCCTTCAAGAAGCAGTGAACACTCCACTTACTGAGCTTACTAAGTGCCAACTGCTTCAACCTTCCTCAGTTCATCTTCATAACAACCCTGCAAGGGAATGGAATGACCATGGGTTTTACAGGTAAAGAAACGGAGGATCACTGACATTAACTCACTCCAGTGCACACAGTGGGTCAGTGGAACTGAAAATTCGGGCTCTCTGACTGCAAAGCCCCTATCAGACCTTGTTCTTAACTTCTGTTTAAATCCTTAGCAAACGAGATCCGGGTTAAATTAGGGAGAAGTTTCCAGAGAAAGGACGCTCTGTTTATACTGACTGAGAGGCAAGAAGAAGAGATCGAACCCTCTTCTCCCTTCTCTGGCTGGAAATAACATTTTCCTTTTCCCCCATCTGCCACTTCCCCTCCAGTGTTTTCTTCCTCCCGAGTCTCAGTAATACCTAATGCTGCGCTGTCTCCCAGACCCTGGGCAAGACGACAATGAGCCCTTCTCGCCTGTGAGTGTTAACCGTCTCATAATTCAAGCCTACATCCATAATCCCTCCCATCTCTCTCTCTCTCTCTCTCTCTCACACACACACACACACACACACACACACACAAGTTCTGCATCAACTTTCAAATCTGTCAAACCAACATTCTCACACCGGAACACTGGCCCTGTGCTAAGGTCTCGAGTCTGGAATGAACCATTTGCCCAAGTGTAGGTAGGAGCAGAATGAATGAGTTGGATTCAGCTGGATTCACAGTGAAGCCCTACATACTTATGGTCATATTCCTGTGTTCATGGACCTATGACACACTCGTGGTCTCATCTTAGGAGCCCCAGAAAATGCCACTTCTAGCACTTCTACCCCCCCCCCCCAAGAAAACTACCCTCAGTGGGTAATGTCAGGATTTCCTTTTGCTTGAGGTTTTGATCTGGAATGCTAGAATGTACTTCTCCCTGGAAGGGCAGCCTGATGCCATGGCAAGAGAGCCCCTTTCCCACCGCCAGGGGTTGCTGTACCTGGTTCTGCAGTCTGTATGCCACACAACTCTAAGGGTCCCATTTACATTGTAATCATTATTGATGTGTATATTTTGTGACATTTTTCTGGCAGGTAGCAGTCAAAGGTCTAGCACTGGTGTTGCCCCCCTCCAACAGGACAGAACCCACTTTATCCTGGTCCTTTGCTGCCTTGACTTCTACAAGGAATGCAGGAACCATGAACCTTGTCTGCCCCATTCTCTTCTTTGCTCAGGGGTTTCTGAAGAGAATGGGGCAGAAAAGGTTCATGGAGCCTACATTCCCTCTATAAGTCATGGGGCTCCTAAGATGAGACATGAGTGTGTCATTAAGTCCACAAGCTTATGATGGCTTCAACCCATGACCTCCTTCTGTATTGTGACTGGAGCCAGTGTTGAACTCTCTCTAGGAGACCCTGCCTGGGGACTCTAGCCCAGGACTTCTCAATCAGAGTGAGCAGGGACTGGAGAGGGACACGGGAATGTATTAGAATCATGGAAGGGGAGGAAGAGGAGTATTTCAAAATACTCAAAGCTTGGACCCCTCACTTAAATTTCCTACCGACCCTTAAGAGGAGAGGAACTGGACCCGTGCATTTTGAAAAGCTCCCCCTAGCCCTCAACCCCACTTCTATTGGAAAGCGTGTCTCTGGCCTGTGTAGAGGCAGAGTAGACACAGGCCTGAAAGGCTTCAAGGCACCAAAGCACCGCACACCTGCCTCACCACCACTCAGGCCCCGAATTCTCCCCTTGCTCACACCTTTGGGTTACGGCATCAAACCTAAATATTATGTTGGAAACAAGGACACTAATGTTAACTGGCTTTTAATCTAACTGTTGTCAACATTCACCCCAGCTCTGAGCAGAAGGTTTTGATAGGTGACCTCATTCAGTCTGTGTGGCACATGCTATCTTTACCCCCTCCTACAGAAAGGAGGACATAACAATCATTTCTCCCATTGCCCCTACTGTTCCTTCTAATTGGACAGCCCCAAATCCCAGCATGGCTCACTTCCTTCCAAGTCTTTGGTCAAATGTTACCCTCTCAAAGGGACTGGGCCTGACCAGTCTCGCTAAAGTATAATCTCCACTCTTCATCCTCAGCACGCTGCTCCACTTTCCCCCGGTGGCCCTATCACCTCTAACTTACAGATAATTTGTTTATTGTTATTGTCCTGTATCTCCATCTCTATCCCCATCCCAGTAGCAGGGGAGTTCTGTAAGAAAGTCTTTGTTTTATTCACTCAGTATTCCAAGCACCTAGAACAGTGCCTGAGGGTGGGTACTCAAAAAATGATTATTGAATGAATGACAAAGAGGGTAAGCATTTCCTCAGGGTGATCCAGCTGTGAGCAGAGGACAAAGGACAGACGTGAGCTCTTACCCACACTGTGCCACTATTTTGTTGAGACCTTTTTCCCCCTCAGTGACAGCAGAGATTTACTCAAGTAGCCTCAAATAAGGAAGAGTTTACAATAAGGAGCCATATAAATGGAAACCAAAATCAGAACTAGAAACATTTCAGGGACCAACTTAGCCATGGGAGCTGCTTTCTTTTATATTTTTTTAATTGGTTTATAGATTTAGGGGGTACAAGTGCAGTTTTGTTACATGGATATATTATAGAGTGGTTATGTCTGGGCTTTTAGTGTAGCAATTACCCAAATATTATACTTTATACTCATTAGATAATTTCTCATCCCTCACCCCACTCCCACACACCTACCTTTGAGTCTTTGATGTCTATTATTCTACATTCTATGTCTATGTGTCTGCATTATTTAGCTTCCACTTATAAGTGAGAACATGTGGCATTTAACTTTCTGAGTTATTTCAATTAAGATAATAGCCTCCAAGTCGCGTGTGGTAGCTCACGCCTATAAACCCAGCACTTTGGGAGGCCGAGGCAGGCAGATCATGAGGTCAGGGGTTCAAGACCAGCCTGACCAACATGGTGAAACCTCATCTCTATTAAAATTACAAAAATTAGCCTGGTGTGGTGGTGTGCACCTGTAATCCCAGCTACTCAGGAGGCTGAGGCAGGAGAATTGCTTGAACCCAGGAGGCAGAGGTTGCAGTGAGCCAAGATCACACCACTGTACCCCAGCCTGGACAACAGAGCATGAGCCCATCTCAAAAAAGAGAGAATAGCCTCCAGTTCTAACCATGTTGCTGCAAAAGACATGATTTCATTCTTTTTTGTGGTCAAGTAGTATTCCATGGCATATATAATCACACTTTCTTTATTCAGTCACCCATTGACAGACACTTAGGTAGATTCCATGCCTTTGGTATTGTGAACAGTGCTGAAATAAACATATGAGCGCAGGTATCTTTTTGATATAATGAGTTATCTCCCTTTGGATACTTCATAATGGAATTGCTAGATCAAATGGTAATTCTATTTTTAGTTCTTTGAGAAATCTCCATACTGTTTTCCATAGAGATTGTATTAATTTACATTCCCACCAACAGTGTATGAGTTCTCTTTTTCCACATCTTTGCCATTATCTGTTATTTTTTTACTTTTTCATAGTGGCCATTCTGACTGGTGTGAGATGGTAGCATTATGCTTTTAATTTGCATTTCTCTGATGATTAGTGATAGTGAGCATTTTTTATTACGCTTACTAGCCATTTCTATGTTTTCATTTGAAAAATGATTGTTCATGTCCTTTGCCCACTTTTTGATGGGATTATTTGCTTTTTCTTGTTGAGTTGTTTGAATTCCTTGTAGATTCTGGATATTAGTCCCGTGTCAAATACATCATTTGCAAATATTTCCTCTCGTTCTGTAGGTTGTCTGTTCACCCTTTTGATTATTTCTTTTGCTGTGCAGAAGCTCTGAGAACTGCCTACTTTACCTCTTTCATGGGCCACTTAATATTTCCCTTTCATAGCCTCTGTCTTCCCTTCAAGGGTGTACTCTGTTCTCTCTCCTGATGAGTGCATCTGCTCCTTTAGTTTCAATCCGCCCATTGACTACATAGCCTCTCTGGTCCCTCTCCTTTGATCCCCCTCATAACCTTTCTGCATCAGCTCCCACTTCTGATTGCCACCTGCTCTCTGTGTTTCCCTTTTGATGTGCTGGGAGAAGCCTCTCTGATTGGCTGATGCATGTCAATGATGGTAGGCTAGCCAATAGTGGCTGCCCTTGGGTCAGATGAGCCCCCCTCACTGCCAGAGAAGTAGGGGACTGGTGTTACAGAGCACTAACCACAAGCAATAAGCAGGGACTGTAGGTGTGACTCAGTCAATAGATTCCTTAATGGGTGTCAGTTCAAGGTAAGGAGAAGAGGCTTTTAGCACCAGAGGGCACGGAATAGCAGTTGGGTTGCTCCATAGTTTGATCCAGGGTCTTTCAAAGGTCCCTGGAAGAAAAGAGAGATTCTGGAGAGGAGATCGGGCGACCAAGAGATGAGAACTATTTTACACCTGTTTCCCACTTCAGCGTCTGAATTCTGTCAACACACCTGGAATCTTCGCTCCTTCTAGGATTCTTTAAAAGTCATCACTAGATGACTAGTTAGTGAACTAAACAGTTCACTAGAACTATTTGCTGGATTCGCTCTAACAGAGATGAAGGTCAGGAGGCAAAGGGACAGATGAGTTTTGATGGAGAAGGAGGGTTGGTGAGAGGTCTGGGCACTGCATATGAGGTTTGCAGACTTGTGGGCAGCTTGAGGAACCGGGGTACCCAGAAGTTCTGATGGCTAGGAAACTGAGAAAAGCAGGTTCTAAAGAAGAATGGAGGGGGCCAGTCACAGTGGCTCAAGCCTGTAATCCTAGCACTTTGGGAGGCCAAGGCGGGTGGATCACTTAAGCTCAGGAGCTTGAGGCAAGGCTGGGCAAAACACCATCTCTACAAAAAATAATAATAAAGAAAATTAACCAGGCATGGTGGTGCACACCTATAGTCCCAGTTACCTAGGAAGTTGACATGGGAGGATGGCTTGAGCCCAGGAGATCAAGGCTGCCATGAGCCAAGATCACACTACTGTACTCCAGCCTGGGTGACAAAGTGAGACCCTGCCTCAAAAAAAGAAAAAAGTAGAATAGAGGAGTAAAAATATCTTTGACGCCTTTACAACTTTACCTTAAGCTTGGCTTGTTCTAATACTTACCCCTTTGTCTTTCTTTGACCACCTCGATTCTAATAATTTCTTTTTCCAGCCTAAAACACCAGGTATTCCCAGGTGGCCCCCCTATCTGTGTACTAACTACACATGACTGCTTAGCTTCTGAGATCAGGAGCATTCAGGGAGGTATGGCTGTGGACTGAGGGCCCTGATGACTTTTAAAGAATCCTAAAAGGAGCCAAGATTCCAGGTGTGTTGGCAGAATTCAGACTCTGAAGCGAGAAACAGGTATAAAACGGTTCTCATCTCTTGATCCCCCAATCTCCAGGGATCTTTAAAAGACCCTCGATCAAACTGTGGAGTAACCTGACTGCTATTCAGTGCCCTCCAGTGCTAAGAGCCTTTTGTCCTTACCTTGAACTAACACTCATTAAGGAAGCCTGGCCCAGGAACAGTGCCTACAAACCTGCAGGTAACAGGGACATTTGACTTAATGGTGGCCCCAGGGCACTGGGATTAAGGTGTTAAATGGAGAGTGCCCCCTGCTTATCTCTGAATGCCTGAGTGGGCAAAGAGCTTAACCTGAGGGAGTGAAGATGCCTGTATGTGTCCAGGGACTGTACACCCTCCATGACCCTCAATTCACCAGGCTAGACAATTCTTCTTATAAACAACCGAGGGCTGTGGCTAACCCTCCCCCTGCCACATGAATGGTGGCAGAAAAAGCCCTGGCTCTAGGTCTTACCAGGTGAATCCCAGTGATGCAAGACCTCCAAACCTCCTCCCTTCCCAGCAGGCCCAAGGGAGCTTTTGACCAACAATCTCCTTTTGACCACCACAGTCCTCTGGAGGTCCAGGCGATCTCATGCCCCAGCCTGATTGCCTTCAGTGGCTTCTGCCATGCACCTGGGGTCTTCTCATCACCACTAGATTTGAACCACGGTGATGACCAGAGTTATCAACACTGACACAGGCCAGGTTCTGAAGGGCTGTCTCCACCTGTTAAAACTCCCATTATAGGGTTCCCAGAATGCTGGCTTTGTGTACTCTCTCCCCCTCCCCACCCTGCCCCACCCTCTCTCTCTCTCTCTCTCCCCCTCACCCCCCTTTCTTGATTCTCAAGACATGATCCAACACCCTAAGTCATAGGCATTTGTAGGGTCCCCACTCCAAAACTATCCAACCCTCCAATAATCACTCAGAGTCCCAGGACAGACCCAAGGTACCTCAGCTCCCTGTTGCCTTGGGTGAATTCCCAGCGCATCGAGGTCACATGCTGGGAAAATAGGGTCACTTCTCAGTCAAGACATCTACATCTTTGAATCTTTCATTCATTCTCACTGTCCTTTTTTTAATCCATGGAACTTTTTCTTTTTAGAAGATTTATTTTTTATGTATTTTTAATAAAGGCATGAGGTTGTCCTCTCCTCCTCCCCCACACTCTTCTACACCTGTGCAGACCACATTGACTCCAGACAGCCTTCGGGCTTTGCCTGTAAATGGGCTCTGGCAGCAGCCTGGGCCTACCGACTCCCTAGGTAGACTACAGAGCCAGCCCTCCCTCTACACCCTCCTTCATTTGGGACTCTCTTTAATAGCTCTTTCTTGGGGTTTCCTTCTTTGTTTCACATGAAATCCTCTCAGGGCAGGCAGAAGCCTCTGTTTAGATGGGGCCTCTGCCTCCGGGGCATTGCTCCGCCAAAAGCCTATAGGCAACTATTATTATTTACAGCTTTTTAATATCTGCTTTCCATTCCTAGCCTCTCAAGAAGTGATAAAATGGGAGATACACTTGCAGCTGCTCTAAAAACTCACCTGGCTTTAAACAAAGGCTTCTGGTGACTTGGCTCCACCTTCTCGGTGGGCCCGGGTTGGGAGTTCCCACATCCCTGTAATTATGCTTTCTGTTCCAAAGGGATCTGAGGCCACTCCTTTGAACTGCCTGAACAGGTGGTGTATTTATGTGTGAGCAAGCCAGTAAGCCAGCAAGGGCAAGCCCAGGGACCTTCCAGGTGGGAGAGCCCCAGTGCTTTGAATAAATCCAGGAGCCTGCTAGCACTCAGGGCAAGGAATCCATCAATAAAACATCAAAGGCCGGTGCCATTAGAGGAGGCAAAGCGGGATATTTTATTCATGACTGTATTTTGAAGGGGCTTACTCATGACTCACAAATTATTCATGAGCTTCTTCTATTTTTAAATGTAAATTACAAGGGTGTTTAAAAGGGTGGAAGTCCTACACTCTTCCCTTTGGTACCACTCTATTTTTGGGAAAGACTGCCTCATTTCAGGTAGTCCTGTCCCATGGTACACAGTCCCCATTGCTTTGACCGAGGGCCTCTCTCAAGCAATTGGAAGGAGGGTTGAGCATCCACCCCCAGCCCTGCCTTTCTGCTGCTCATTGTACTCACAGCTCCGGGCCAATCAGTACCAGAGACCATCATGTGACAGGTTTCATAGTGACTCCTGCAGCACTGGTGAAAAGACCATCTGTAGACCTGCTTCTGAATCTCTCAGGGCAAATCTGTTCAAGGTGCAGATTCCTGGGTTTCCATCTGACTTTCCAAACTAGAATTTCTGGGGTGGGGTCCAAGGATCTTCCTTATAAATAGGTTCCCTGAATAATTATTATATACAGTGCAGTTTCAGGGGAACTGAGCTAGTCCCACGTTTTTCAGACTTTAATGTGTTTGTGTTTCAGCATTACTTAGACAATTTATTTAAACACAGATCGCTGGGCCCCACCTGTAGAGTTTCTGATCCAGAAGGCCTAGGATGGGGTCTAGAATTTGCATTTCCATCAAGTTCCCAGTCAGTGCTGACACTGCTGGTCCGGAGACCACACTTGAACAATAGTCAGTCAGAGTCCCAGTTTATCACCCTCCTGAAGACTCTAAAGACCCAGGTCTGACGAAGGACACACGTCTGGGTAAGGGATGAGTTTGATGACAGTGCAGGTCTCCCAGCCCACAGGCCTATAGGCCTCTATTCACCCCTGCCTCTCATCACATCCAGGAAGCCTTTCTCACTTTTGAGCTTGCTCCCAGGGCCCTCTGGCCTGCCAGAATATGGCCAGAGTAGTGACATCCGTTGAATATCATCAAAACTTGAAGAAAAATTTGCAAAGTCCTTCTCTTCAATCCCTCATCCCACAATCTTGTACACATATTACAGAGGCCCCTACTTTAGAGGGTCCTGCCTGCATTTCTTCATCCAATATACATCGATTAAGCACTTACTGTGTAACGACCAGGAATGCAAACATACACAGTTCCTGCCCTCAAAGACCTGACAGTATAGAGGAACAAGCACAGCAGATCATCTGAACATGTTGCAGCTCTGGGCAATGATGGTGTCTACGGGAACCCTAGGAGGGCCGCATAAACCAGCCTGGGTTGAGGGTGAAGGATCCCTGAGGAGAGCAGCACTGGAGCTGAGTGTAGAAGGATATAAGGAGTCAGCTGTTGAAAGGAGTGAGGGGCTAAGCAAGGGAACAAAGTTGAGAAGTAGCACTGGTGCAGGCCGGGCCCAGGAGCAAGGGTGGGGCATGGGGGGTGTGCTGCAGGCCCTCAATCTGTGGTGGCAGCATTGCTGAAATGTCAGAGCAACCCATCCAGTCCCTATGGAGGGCATGGTGGGAAGTAAGCAGGTGGGATTTGGAAACGAGGTACTTCCTCAGTTTTCGTGAGCTGGGCTAGAAAGGAGAAGAATGTGGAACCACAAGCCTATGATGTGCCATGACCTTGACCTTGAGCATCAGCTTTTGGAAGAGCATTGCTTCAGTAGGAAGGGAGTGAGGATTTAGGTGGGAGACAGGAAGTTAGCAAGGTTTTCTAGAGAGACCCTGTAGCTGGCCTTGAAGAAGCCAGATCCACTGATCGGCCTTCAGGAGAGTCCTCAGACTCGTGTGTGCAAAGGGCTTCTTCTGCCCCTGCCTCCCTGTGTCTAGATTAAACCCATTCTTCAGGCCCAGCTTCAACATGTCCTACTGCAAGAAGATTTTCCTGCTCCCCTATTCAGAAGTAACTTTTCCCTCCTATCTATGAACTCCTATAGCATTTTATCTGTGCCTCCCTTATAGTATATATCATTTCCTTGTGTGTTTGTCATTTCCTCAACCAGACCAAGGTTCCTAAGGGCAGAGGTTGTGTCTCACTCATTTTAATATCAGACACATAGCATCTGGCATAATGCCTCGCACATAGTAGGGGGTCAAAAGATGCTGAATAGATGAAGGAATGAATTCAGTAAGTAATTGAATTAAATTATTTCCCATCATGGCCTCATTCCCAAGAAGCAGACTAATCACCATGTGGTAGGAATGAATATCCAAGAAGAGCTTACCCTTGATTATTGGGTGTTACTCATAGACAACCAGCCTTAGGAAGGGCTGGGGCCCTTACCAAACTTCCCACAGGCCAAAACCCTGAATGAGTGATGCAAAGCTGTTCAGCCAGAGCCCTTAATACCTAAGCAATAGACAAGGGCCTGCAGAGTCCCAGATCCATCAGCAGCTGATAGATCACTCCATACATGCTCTGCAGATAATAAGCTTGTGTGCAGTGGGGACTGCAAGCATTTTGGGAAAATAATTACAAGAGGTTAAAAGCCCCATCAACGCAAAATAAAATGAAATCATATGGACTGCTGAGGTCAGGCAAGGGATGCTCAGGTCTTTGAAATCCCATCAAAGTAATTAGAAAAAGGAAGGTTGGGGTGAGAAGGGGGAAAGGATAAGAGAAGAGGAACAAAAATCAAATTCCTGCCCTTATTAGACTGTGGAATTCTGGGCAGGTACAGACCCAGCCTGCCAGATAGCCCATTTCTGTCTCTTCCCACAGTCAGGAGCAGTGGATGTACAGGCGTCACTCCTGCACACGGCCCTGCTTCCTTCGCTCCACACATACACACAAACACTCCAATCCCTGACCTCCTCAAAGCTGATCTGGAGGGGATGATTTCAAGGGAAAAACACCGCTGTGGAATTGCTGGGATGGGAGTACCACTCTAATTATTAACCCACAAAATCAAGTAATTCTCTGTTAAGCATTGATGGCGAGCCCAAAATTGGGCTGGGCTCAGAAGGAGTGGGTAAAAACTCTAAGACTCATCCCAGCCATCAGTGACTTATCCCTCACTTGAGGAAGAAAACTAAGGCACATGAAACAGGTGCAGAAACCACATGGCAAGCTGTGAGTCACTGTTAAGCCATGGCGTGCCAAGCAGGTGGGTGCACTGGAGCACCCATCCCTCCCAGTGCACACAATGAGGGGGGTGCAGTGTGCACTGAGGATTTAGAAACAATAGAATGACTCAAGGGAGGTCTGCTTTTCTAATCACCAGTTTACAACTCTTAACATCTGTGAGAAAATATCCCCTCCTCACAGGAACAGAGGCCCTGCGGCACCCCTCTCCTCATATACCTCTGCTGTTAAGATTAAGATTCCCAAAAAAGAGGAAGTTAGCATAGATTAGAGTAGTTGGGAAGGCTTCTCAGATGAGGAGGACCAGAGGTTAAGCCTTGACACGTGGGAAGGATTTGACTTGGGAGGGGTAAGTGTAAGGATTCCAGTCAAGATTGCACTTCTGTGCCTGCTGTGTTTAGAAGGATTTCCCAAGCCAAGGACTCCTGATTGTCACAAGTCACGGGAGGAGAAGCCTCCTGACTGGCACTCTGGAGCTCCTTGTGGGTCTCTAACATAGAAGGAAGAAGTTCATCTCTTCCAAGCAGGCCCTGGGGTGTGCCTCAGGCATACCAGGGAAAACAGGCAAGATACCTGGAAGAGAAGCAGGATGTGGTAGGGAGCTTTGATTGGGTCCCAAGGCACTGAAATGAAATGAGAAAGCACTTTTAAGAAATAGAAAACGGAACAGACAGCACAGTGTATTTCCTGGAATCCACAGAGCAAGTGGCAAAACTGAGAAGCCTCTGTCCTGGGGACAGTCTCTCCAAGCTCAGAAGCTGTGTCACATCTCAGCAGGAGGACCTGAGAGGCAGCTTCGAGTCACTGGAGGGCTGTCAGGAGGAAAAGAAATGAGTCTCGCTGTGAAGCTTCAGAGGGAGAATTAGGCTCTGTGGGTAGAAATTATAGGGAAGCAGATTTCAATACATTAGCCTGATGTTTTTTCGCCATTAGAGATGTCCCACAGTAGGGTACACCATTTGAGAGGTGGTGAGTGCCCAGGCACTGGGCATACTCCAACAGTAGCTGGACAAGACTACTAATTGGAGGACTGGAGCATGTTGTAAGGAACATTCTGGACAGGAGCATGGGTCTCAGGAGTTGCCTGCTAATGCATAATGCTAGTAAGAGCTATTTGTTTGGAGGAGGGTGTTGCATGACTCAGTCTCCAGGCTTAGCCTTCCCTTTTGCATAAAGAGTTTTGGGAGTCCTGAGATTTTTTATTTTCCTTTACAGAGGATTGAAGGATGCTATAGAGGACATTCTAGCAGCAAGCATGGATCTTAGGAGATTTCTCTTTAAGTCTGAAATTCTGTAATTCCCAGCCCCAAGCTTGACCAAGCTGTTGCATTTATGCTACTCAATGTCTAGACTCACCCAAGCCAATCCTGGGAATATAAATGGCAATCTTCAGGGACATACCCTCTCCATTGGCCCCCCCCATAGCCTAGCCACCCATCACTAGAGGAAGGCCAGAGAACCATGTGCTTTCCTATTTATTAATAGTCAAGGTGGTTTACCTGAGGTCAGGAGTTCAAGACCAGCCTGGCCAATATGGTGAAACACCATCTCTACTAAAAATACAAAAATTGGCCAGTAATCCCAGGTACTCAGGAGGCCAAGGCAGGACAATTGCTTGAATCTGGGAGGCAGAGGTTGCAGTGAGCCAAGATGGAGCCATTGCACTTCAGCCTGGGTAACAGAGTGAGACTTCATCTCAAAAAACAACAACAACAACAACAACAACAACAAACAGGTTAGTAGTAAAAGAGCGCAGGCCCGCGGGAAACAGACCTATGTTCTGCTCTTCAGCCTGTCATTAACTAGTTCTGGAACCATGGACAGATCCCTTCTCTGGCCCTTTCTTGCTTTATTTATCAAAATAAGATGATTCTGAGTAGTCCTCACACTCTTGTCAGGTCAAATTAATTCTCTTATTCTCATTACTTTATTGAGAAAAGCCATCAGATAAGAATTGCCTCACCTTCCCACCTGCCTGCCTCTAAAGCTGCATACCCTGCCTTCGCCTTTGTTTAGTTGGAAAAGTACCTCCACTCCTCTCTAAAGTCAGCTTCTCCACTTGTGCTCTGGACCCCGCATACTCTAGAGTACTTTAATCCTGAAATTCTCCTCTCACTTTCCTCCCTACCAGGTCATTCCGTCAGCACACACACATGCCAAAATAGCCACTAAATACATTGTGTGGTCCTTATTCATGTTCTGGTTTTTTAAAATATACCTCATAAAACCATTTATAAGACAATCAGGGAAAAGTAAACTCTGACTGAATATTTGATAGTATAAAGAATTGTTTTTAAAAGTTTAGGTGCAGTAATACTTTTATGTAATTACGTCTTTTTGAAAGGGCTTTCTTTTAAAATAATCCAAAGTACAAGAGGAGTAGTATAGTTATGGATGAAATAATTTTTCATAAATATTGATAATTGTTGACATTACGGGATGGGTACACAGGAGTTCATTACACTATTTTCTGTAACTTTATGTATGTTTGAAATTTTCCAGAATAAAAGTTATAAATAATAAACAAATAAGGGACCAGATTCTCAGCAGATTTTACACCACATCTTGGTAGGACCCTCCCAGGGTTCCAGATATTCAATACAGAGGAGAATTAGGTTGGCTCTATAGATAGGAGGTCCTATCTCCCCCAAAAGGCCTGTCCAGCGGGCAGAGAAATGGGTGGTGTGCCCCAGGCTTCTGCCTTGCAGCCCTGAGATTTCAGGATCCCCAGATCCCAGCAGAGGAAGCAGTCAGGTTTTACAAGAGAGAGACGCCCAAGCTAGGAGGCCTCCATCAGCCTGCCCAGCTCTCAACCCACCAGAGGGCCAGGATAACTCCCGTTTATCCAGTGCTTTACCGCTTTCTTACAAAACCTCACACATGCAGAATCTCCTTTCATCCTCACCATCGCTTTGGGGTTTTTCTCATGCTCCTCCATTTTGTTAATGAGGAAATGGAGGCTGAGAATAAAAAAGTGACTTACCCAAGGTTATTCAGCTGCTAAAAGGCATAGCTTGGTCTTGAACCCAAGTCTTCCTCTACGAAAGTTGTATTCTTTCCTCATCTCCATACTAACTATAAACTCCTTGAGGGTAAAGACTACATTTTTGTTTTCATCTTTAAATCCCAAATGCAATAATCATTCTGGGAACGTGATAGAGCTCAGTAAAAGTCTGCTGGACAAATGGATGGCTGTGAGCTGTGCCCCCGTGTTCAGTGTAGATGCTTCTCCTCTTAAGCAAGTGTTTACCACATTCTGTGTTGCAGGCATAATGTGCATAGCTGCTGGCTCCCCTAGTGGATGGCAAACTCCCCAGGTGGCCAGGAGGGCCTTCCATGCCTCTGTGGCCTCCAGCAGACCTGGGTAAAATGGTTGGGAAAGAGGGACAGATTCCTTGGGTATGGTAGTGGTACGAGTCTCCGTAAGAAGACACTTAGCACACTTGTTATTTTTTCTCTCAATGAAAGATTTTTGTTTTACTGTTATAGAATAAAATAGAACCATAATTTTTTATTCACATGCTGATTTCTAAGCTGTTGGGATAGATTACATATCACTTCTCTGACTTCTATTAATTATTCCCTGTCATTGAAAAGGGGTCTGTGGGGGGGTGGGGGGCTAGGGGAGCAATAGCAGGGGATGGGGAGGTTCAGGAGGGGATAACATTAGGAGAAATACCTAATGTAGGTGAAGGGGGGGATGGAGGCAGCAAACCACCACGGCATGTGTATACCTTTGTAACAATCTTGCAAGATCTGCACAGGTACCCCAGAACAGGAAGGAAGGAAGGAAGGAAGGAGGGAGGGAAGGAGGGAGAAAAGAAAGAAAAAATAAATTTTAAAAAGTCCAATTGGGATGTTGGCGACCACATCCATCTGTGTCTCTCCATAGGCCCCATTTACTTCAGGGTCCAACACTGGGCAGGCTAGGATCCTTCTCCATGGGATAATGTTAGACTTCTTCAGGCCCATCAGCGAGTTGACAGAGGCTCAATGGGCATCTGAATTAACAGAGGACTCCAAGTGGTCCTGGCAAGTGGCAAGACTTAGCACTCTCAGGCGCACACTGAACAGAATCGATTGGTTAACAGGAGGTGGGGAAGGCTGGGGAAGTGCAGTTTAATTTCCTTCTCTGGCACCCTGCCAGCTGGATATGACAGCAGCTGCTAAAATATTTCAAACAGCCAGTTTCATGCAACGCTTGTAGTGTAAAAGCTGGGTTTTTGTCAAACCCTGGGAAGCTAAAATGGTGAACTGTGAAAGCCTAGGGCTAGCAGAGTCCGCGTGGGTATGTTCACAGGCCTTGACCCTGGCAGCTCCAGCTGGTAGTGGCTCTTTGCCAGCCCTGGCCTGAGGTCCTCCCACCTGGAGTGAGGTGTCAGAGTGTCTGCCAGGAACAGCATGTCACTGAAGCTACCATGCATTTTGAGTCTGGCTGGAAAATTCCTAGGGATTTCAGGGACAGAAGACATTCGGAGGGCTCAGACACAAGTCGGGCACAGAGCAATCAGAGTTTTTAATAAACGATGACATGCTTCTGTGCCTCTGACCCATTCCTGGCACATCTACAGTATCTGTCCAGGATGAAGGGTGGGGCAGCTAGGGTTTGGTTGATTTGATTAAGAAAGGCCGTGACCATATAGGGTGGGCTGACATCTAACCAAATCATTCTACCACAATCCTCCCCCACCAAAGAACTGGAGGAAATGCATACTGCAAGTTCTCTAACACCACTGAGCAAAGAACCTTTGGTAAGATGGAGTCAGAGCCAGTGGAGAATCCCTCAAATTAACTTCTAGCTCAGCCCCTTGAGGAAACTGTACCAGGTTCCTGCAGAGGAGGGCTGTGATTAAAAGTGACGCAAATGGAGATTTCCAGCTCTTGAGGCAATGAGAACCTACGTTTTCCTGGGGGAGAGGGTTCGTTGCTTTCAGCAGATCCGCCAAAGGGAGTGTGTTCTGTAAAAGACTAAGAATCACTGACCTACAGGCAGAAACTGGTTGGTTTACAAATAGGCCCAATGATCTGGCAGGCCTGCCCAAATACAGATTGATGCTGTTGACCTTAGGTATGAAGATAAACAAATTAGGAGTTCCCAGATTTTCACTGCCTTTGTAATTCATCAGAACTACTAAGCCTGATCTCCCAAGAAGCTTTCAGGGTTTTTTTTCCCTCAGCCTGTTTATTACAAAGACTGGTGACTTCATATTTGCATTGCAAATAGCTCTTCTGTGTTGACATTTCATTTGGTCTTGAAGGGCCCATAATATTTTTCCAGTTTGGGCGGGGTTAATGGCTCACATCCAGAAACCAGTAGATACTCATGTACTCAAAATATAACAGATGCTCAATAACTATAATTTGAATGAAAGAATAAATGAATGAATGAATTTGAATATAGGTTTCCAACTGCACAATAGCAACACACAATCAGTTGTCTTTAAACAATTATAAAGTTAAACTGCTTTGCTTTTCTAAGATTAACTACTTTTATTCATCATTTATTCATTTATTCATTCATTCAACAAATGTTTGCTCAATACCTCATTTAATTCTTGACTGAAAACTCCATCACAAGAGGAAGCCTGGGACTATGTCATATTCAACTTTACATTTTCAGTATCTCCTGGTACATATGAAATGCTCAAAAAATATTTGTTGGGTGAAAAGAGGAATTCTGGATGTCATTTTTTTTTTCAGGGAATTGTCAAACACACTCAAGCTAAGAATTTGATTTATTACTCACTTCGAAAGAAGAGTAAAATATTAACAAAGAGGCAGCCTTGGTAGCCCTTTGGATATTCATAGCATATAGACTTGAAAAGTTGTAGTAACCCATTCATGTATTAATTGAACACAAGTTTGTTAAGCACCAGTCACTACATAGCCACAGAGGACATAGAGGTGAGCCTGATCTGTGGATGACCAAGTCATTTCAGCAAAGCTTTATTGATTGAGGGAGAAGGTGAGTGGAGATTAGTCAGCAAGACTGAGGGAGTAGTTGAGGAGAGAATAAACGCAAGATTGAGGGAGGAGGTCAGGAGAGGATAACAAGCAAGACTGAGGGAGGAGATGAGGAGAGAATAAACAGCAAGACTGAGGGAAGAGGTGAGGAGAGGATGATAAGTAAGACTGAGGGAGGAGGTGAGGATAGGATAACCAGCAAGACTAAAGGAGAAGGTAGGGAAAGAATAACCAGCAAGACTGAGCGAGGAAATGAGCAGAGAATAACCAGCAAGACTGAGGGGAGGAGGTGAGCAGAAAATAACCAGCAAGACTGAGAGAGGAGCTGAGAAAAGAATAACCGGCAAGACTGAAAGGGGAGGTGACCAGAGAATAACCAATAAGACTGAGAGGAGGTGAGCAGTGAATAACTAGCAAGACTGAAGCAGGAGGTGAGAGGAGCCTGGCCAAGTCCAGCAGATCTGAGCCCGTTTCCCAAAAGGTGATGTTTAACTGAGATTAAAGGTTGAAAAGGAATGACAGCCAGGCAAAGGACGCCAGGTCAGAGGTGTCACAGGGTATATCCAGGAAAACCCAAGATCAGACCTAAGGAATCCTCAATCCACAGCATTCAGACAACTGAGAAACCTAGGAGTCAAAATCAACTAAGGCGGCCCAGGAATAGTGTGAAAGAAGAGATAAACATCTTTATCTGATTCACCTCTAACTGCTTCTCCCTTTCTTTCTCAACAATAAGATCTATAGTGAATGCTGAGAAGGGGCTTAACAGGGAGAATTTTCCTTTGAAGAGGAAAGAGCCAGTGTGAGGCCTGAAGGTAAGAGCCAGCATTCTCTATCAGAGGAAATGAAAAAAGGTCAGTAAAAGGAAAGGGTGTGAGGCTGGAGAGGAAGTAGGGTCAAAGCCTGCAGAGCCCTTTGGGCCATGTAAGGAATTTGTTCAAATCCTAAGAACAAGAGGATGTGGGGAGCTGAGCAGGGACGTAAGGTCCCCCATGTGTGTACTTTTGAACTATCTCTGGCTGCAGAGATTCTCATCAAGAAGCAATTGTACATCTGAGCAATGATAGTGCCCCAGGCTGGGGATGGCAAATATAAGGAAGTGGGTGAATTCGAGAAATATTTAGGAGATAAAATCCAAAGAGCCTAATGATTCATAGAGCATTTTGTGAGTTCCTGCTATATGCCAAGCATCTTCCTTTTTTAATTCTCCTAACCATTTTCTTAGATTATTTCTATTATTATCTCCATTTTCAAAAAAGAAGAAACTGAGACATTAAGCAGAGCAAATTTCCAAAGACCACCAGTTTATAAATGGCAGAGCTGAGATTCAGGCCAGGCACGAAAGCTCCGATCCTCTTATCCTTCCCTGTTAATCATCATATCATACCATTTAGGTTTCTGGCTTACGCAATGGAAAGAACAGTGGTGCCATTTACTGAGGTAGAAAACACAGGAGCATTTGGAAATTTGGGTGAGAAGAAAATTATGAGTTCGGCTTTCAGCATGCTTGTGGGACATCCAAATGAAAATGAGCAGTGAGTAGTCTAGAGCTCAAGAGATAGATTTGGTGGGGGGCGGAGTAGACATATAGATTTTAAAGTCATCAGCAAATAAGCAAGAATTGCACTTCACAGCTTCCTCCTTGGGAATGATGCTGAATTTGGGGAGCAGATTCAATGCTTTCCAAGTGAAGAGGAAGTGGGAAGATGTCAGTAGCAATGAGCCCAGCTGAGCCAGGGCACCAGGAGCTCTAGCAATGTCTCATCCAGCTCTGCTTCCAGGTCATGCCCAGGAGACACTCAAGGGCATAACGTTAGGCCCCTGGTGTTCTGCAGCCCCAGGCTTCCCAGGGGGTCTGTGGCACCACTGCATGCCTGTGTTGTAAGAGCTGCCTTAGCACTGATTAACTCTTCCTTTAAAAAGTCACGTTTCTACATTGCCTGCCAAAATGGTAACAGACAGATAATGTACTGTGTCACTAACACATCCCTGTCTATTTAAAAACCTCCAGAGAAGCAAGCAGATGAGCCTTGGAGTCAGCTCAGTGGTGGGGAATTATTGCTTGGCTAATTATAAACAGTGTTACCAGAACGCCAGAACATGCTCAGAGGGGTACAGCCCATCTTCCTTGAGGATCTATGGGTGACTTTTGAAAACACCAACAATATTCAAGACACAGGAAGTCAAGAGGTAACATAACACTCTCGCACAATTGTGAATTGAGAAATAGACCTTCATTTGTGGGGTGGTATGTCTGTCAGCTGGACCCCAGTGATCCTCCTCTCCTGGCATTTGTGCCCAGTATGGTCCCTTCACCCTGTGAATCAGGATTGGCCCTGTGTGGCCAATAGAATAGAGCAGAATTATGTGAATTTCAAGGATAAATCACAAATGGCATCACAGATTTCACCTGGGTCTCTTGGATCACTGACTCCAGGGGAATTCAGACACCATGTTGTGAGGTCACTCAGCAGTCCTATAGAGAGACCCATGTGACAAGAACTGAGACACCTCCCTCCACCCTGCCGCCCCACTCCCAACAGCCAGCACCAATTTACCATTAAGGAGTGAGACACCTTAATGTTGAAAGTTCCCTTCTCCGTCAAGCCACAACTGACATCTGACTGCAACTTCATGAGAGACTCTCAAGCCAGAACCAGCCGACCAAGCCCCTCCCAAATTCCTGACCAACAGCAATTGTTAGGAAAATAAATGATCGCTGTTGTTTCAAGTCACTACATTTTGGTGTGATCTGTACATTAATGAATACAGTCAATAAAAAGACTGGGTCCTGGGTAGGGAAAGAAATATTGAGTCCCTGCTGTGCTGCAGGGACTCACATACATTATCTCATTTACCAGGCCCACTTCACAGATGAATAAACCAAGGCACAAAATATATACAACTGAAAAGCCTGCCCAATTCCACAGCTAGGAAATGTAGAACAAGGGTTTGAATCCTGACCTGCCTGCCTTCAAAGCTCTGGTTATTTCTCCCACGTGCTCTGCCTCCCTGGAAACAAGCAGCCCAAAACACTGGTTCTAGCTCTGCCAAGACATAGCTCAGTGACTTAGGGGAACGGTTCGTTCTTCACCAGCTCATTTTCTTTCCTGGAAAGTGGCCGACTTAGAGTCTTTGCCTGTTGAGGTTCCAGTTAGCTCTAATATCCTTTGACCCTGTGGCTCCATCTCATTGTCAACAACAGGTTGACAGGTTGTTAAGGTGCTAGAGGATGGCAGGAGAGATTGTTGAGTCTACCATGTGGGCTTCTCCTTCCAAAATTCACACGCCTTCCACAGATGCCAGTGCTTCCCCCTAGGACAGGTTGTTCTCAAAGACTTCCCTCCCACTCTGGCTCTTCTCCACAGATCATGAGGAGTTGGTTTCAACTGTAGCAAAATGGTCATAGGTGAGCCCTTAAGAAATCCCTAGAAGTTCTGGGAAACGTAGGTTACCAAGAAAACCTAAAAAACTTTCTTCCCTGGAGGCTTTTCAAGATATTATTAAGGATTTGCCCATGAGCTTTTAGGTTAGGTGAGCAAATTATAAAGAAATGAAGCCAAATCCAAAAGAAACAGGATGGTGAGCTTCTAGTAACTTCTGGCTTGCACATAGTAAGCAGCTCAAGGAGAATTCATGGATTGAATACATGAATAATGGGCCTTTTCATTGTCAAGTAGAAATGAGATGTGTGACAGAGGGCAAGTTACTCAACCATTCTGAGCCTCAGTTTCCTTATCCATAAATAGTAAATTAACTCAAAGGGACTGAAATAAATATAAAAGACAATAATACATATAAAACCTTTAGCAGAATGTCTGAAAGATAGAATGTGCTTAGTAAGTCTTTATATTCTGTTAAAGAAGAATGACCATACTGATTCAACAGAAAATGAAGGACACTTCATCAGTATCATCAACAGTTGGAGTGCGGGTTCTTTTTGGTTCTATGAACCTCTGAGAAGCATTGGCATCTGTGGAAGGCGTGTGAATTTTGGAAGGAGAAGCCCACATGGTAGACTCAACAATCTCTCCTGCCATCCTCTAGCACCTTAACAGCACCTGCCTGCTGGGCCTATCTTGCTCCAGCACCCACTTTTGCCACCTTCTACCCTCAAAATCCATCTGTGACCTCATCACTCAGGGCATTTAAGTGCCACCCACCCCAGTTTGCCCTCTCCTGACCCAAGATTTGGAATTCTATCAGCCTTCCCAGCCAGATAAGACACTGACTCTGATAAATGGCCTCTTTCATCAGGGACTCTAGTAAGTGACCAAAATCAGGACCTTCCCTTCACAAAAGGAACTTTCTTTCCACCAACTGCCTAGTGTAGCAGCCACCTGCGTACATCTCCCAGGAGAACTCCAAGAAGGGGCTGCTCCATCTCCTCTCTGTCTGCTGCCCTTCTTCAGATCTGACCCTCAAAACCCACCTACTCAAAAGGCCGAATCTTGCAGTTCAGTCCACACAAGGAATTTTTCAAGAGTGTTAGATTCTGTACAGGTCTCTAGGAGGTAGACACATAGTCGTACTAATTTCATTCTGATCCTGAAGATATCATAAATGCTTCCTGATCACTCACCCAGCTCGTGAAAGTGAGTTTAGAGAAAGAATGTGGTCCTGGCATTATTATTATCAAGTCTATTTAGTCCAAAAAGAGATCTGTCAGGCTTCGTCAGGGACTGTTGATGGGCTAACTCAGTTAAAACCTCTCATTTCATTAGGGGGAGGAGACCATAATGATATCTTGAAACCCATAAGTAAAGGATAATAATAGTTTAATAAGTGAGGAGGGCTCCAGAACATTCAATAATACAATTAGGTTAGGCTCAGGAAGAAAATATGATCACTAGATAAAAAAAACAGCCCTTGTTTTTCATTAGTCCTCACTAGTATTGCCAGTGGAGATGATTTGTTTTCCACTCCTCTCATTTGACTCTAAAGAGTATCCTATTTCCTCCAATATCCTGTCATCAAAAGATAGCATGAACCTCGCTGAGGTTAACCATCTCCCACATACACACACACACACACACACACACACACACACACACACACGCAAAGCCTCACTTTAACCATGAATCTGATACCCAGTTTAGGGTTAAGAAAATCAACTCAGCACTGATATGACCACATATGCATGCCAGTCAATCCTCCCCATTTACAAAGGGTTGTCACCTGCATTATCTCATTTACTATATTCTCACAACAGCATCTACTCACATTTTTCAGGTATAGAAAATCAGACAAAGATAATTGGTTCAACGTTTGTTGAATATCTCCTGTCAAGTGGGGGGAGGGGGGTGCCACACAGATGACTTGCCCAAGGTCATAGATCCAGTAAATGTCAGGGCTGGGACTTTAAAACTTGCTCTTCCACCTCTTAATCTGGTTTGAACTTTGGTCTTGAAGCTGGGCCAGCAGGATCAGCCCCTCTGACTAGGGGAAAGACACTGGGTATTTGATCTCACAGTTAGGTACACATCTGTCATCCTATGGCTCCAATTTTATATTTTGAAAAGACCCATCTTAAACTATTTAGATGAAATCAGTTTTAAAATAAGAGATTTATTCTCTTTTTTCTCATAAGCAGGATGAGGATCATGAAAAAATCAATGAGAATGTTCTAAAAGGTCTCATCATGTGCATCATGTGAGCATCAGGACTTTGCTGTATTCTGCATAATAACACTCCCGGCTTCCTGTTGTAAATGGTTTTCAGTGCCTGGACTTCTCTGTTTCAGGGACGAATATTTCTCTATAGAGAATAATTCAATACAACAAAACATATGTCTTGTCAACAATCATTCTGTCACATGTACTTATCGCCTATGGGTTTGTCATACTTACAAGACCATCAGTTTCTCAAGGCAGCAATTGTGCCTAGCACAGTGCTAACAAACATCTGTGTGTTTTAAGTTGCTTCAATTATAGAACACTCCTGGAAAATTAGGCTTTCTGTATCTGAGAAAATTTTTCAGTTGGCTTGAAAAACACTCCTTTATGCACTAGAACTTTTCTCACAAAACTTTCCCTAATGGCCTTAGAGGGAATTCCAACCCTTCCTCTCCACTCCTACTCATTTTCTTTTTATCCTTATTGTAACACCAGATTATAGTGATTGTTTTACACTGGAAACACCTCATACACAAATTTAACTTGTGCTGGCAGATATAACTGCATAACATCTCTCCCACTAAACTGGGAACCCCTTGTGTCCTTCATGTGTACTTCATCATGGGGCCTGGAAGGATGGAGAATAAGGGAGGGGAAGAAGAAGAGAGCAGGAGGGGAGGAAGAAAAAAGGGGTGGAAGGAAGGAGGGGGAAGGAGGAGAAGGAGGGAAAGAGGAGGGTAGGAAAGAAGGGAGGAAGGAGAGAAAGAAAAAATGAAAGAAAAGGGGAAGGTGCAAAGGAGGGAGAGAGGGGGAAGGAATGGAAAGAAGGGAAGAAAGGAGGAAGGAGGGAATGAAAGGGGAGGAAGAAAGAGAGGGAAGGAAGGAGGGAGGAAGGGAGAATAGAGAAAGGAGGGGAGAGAAGAAAAAGGAAAAGAGAGAAGAAAGAAGAGAGAGAGGGACAAAGGAGCTGAGAGAAAAAGAAGGGGAAGAAGTCATCTGAAAATACTGGAGAGCTAACAGGATAGTGAAAAATCACCAAGCTAATACCTAGAAGATTGGAAATATAGAGAAGTGAGACCAACATCTTTCCCTTAGGTATATTTGCTAATTTCAGAATTTTTGAAATCCTCCAGATAGAAGAGGGACAAAATTTATGAGGAAAACCTAATAAACTCCTCCTGTTTTTGTATGGAACCCTGAAATGCTGTGAGGATAAACCAGGGGGTGTACCAGCCTTTGCAGTGGCCAGCTCAACTTCCAATCTACTCAACCATTGAAACAGGATTAAGGTGACCCTGATTGCTTAGGCCTCCAGGTGCCTCAAAGAAGCAAATGACAATTCTACTAGAGGCAGCAAACATAAGTAAATTTAGAATAAAAGCATTTCCAGACAAAACCAAGAGAGTTTGTCACAACCAGATCTGCCTGAAAGAAAACCTTAAAGTGAGTGTTTCAAGTGGCAGAAAAATTATTCCAGATGAAATGATACAGATGTGGAAAGAAAATGAAGAGAAATGAAAAGGGAAAATATGTGTGCAGTGTTGGCTATATAAACCAATATTTAAGCTAAAATACACGACAATAATGACATAAGTCAGAAGGGGATAAATGGAGTTTAAGTACCTTAGATCTTTGCATTTTCTGGGGAGACGGTAAAAGTGTCAACTGACAGTGAACCGTGATAAATCAAAGTTGTCATCTCTTAGGTAATCAATGAAAGAATAATTAGAGTATATAACTTCAAAGCCAATAGAAGAAGGAAATACTTTTTCAAAATCAATCTAAAAGGCACAGAGTCAGATGAGAGATTTAAACCCATATGAATCAATGGCTATATTAAATGTATCTAGACTTAATGCTCCAATTAAAAGCAAAGATTATTCACCTGGACATAAAAACAAAACACAACCACGTGCTCTTCACAGGAGATACATGTAGAACTGGAAACAGGTCAACAGTAAAAAAAAAAAAAAAAAAAAAAAAAAATGCCATACAAAAGCTACCTTAAGAAGGCTGGTAAGTTCTATCATAGAGCTAAAGGCAAAAAAACCTTTTACTAGCGATTAAGAGGATGCTTCATTATGATAAAAGACTTAATTTACCAGGAAGACCTAACACTTTAAAATTTTTATGTACTTAATAATGTAGTATCAAAATAAATGAAGCAAAATCTGACAGAACTACTGAAAAATAAACAAATCTATTAAAACAGTGGGAGATTTAAATATACCTCTCTCAGAAATTGATAAAACAAGCAGGCAAAAATCAGTAAGGACACAGAAAATTTGAATAACGTGTAACAAACCTATCCTAATTGACATATTTAGCACACGGCACCCAGCAACTGCAAACTACACATTCTTTTCAAGCCCACTCAGAACATTTTTTAAAAAAATTAACCATATGCTGTGCCATAAAGCAAATCTCAACAAATTCCAAAGGATAGAAATCAAACCAAGTATCTTTAACCACAAGGCAATTAAGCCAAAAATCAATAAGAAAAAGATTAATAGACACCTCATATGTTTAGAAATTAAGAAATAAACCATCTACATTACTAACAAAGAAATCACAATATAAATTAGAATACAGCTTAAATAATAAAAAAAAATTCTACGTGTCAAAACTCTTCTGGGATCCAGCTAAACCACTAATGCATTGGAAAAGATGCTAAAAATAAAAAATTTCTCAATCATACTATACAGTGGCAACTCTTCTCCTGGACAGGTCTGTCCCAGTCCAATTTTCTGAGCCAGACTCTGGGACTACTCGTTGGATTTTCCCACTTTCCTGGGTTGGATCCTCCACATCCTGGATCTTATTTCTTTCTCTTTCTCAGCTTAGTCCTTCATTTAGATGTAGTACATTCTCAAGCAACTTCCTGAGAAAGGTGCATGGGAGATAAAATTTTCTAGTCCAAGTCTAAAAATAATTCTACCCTCACATTTGACTATTAGTCAGTCTAGGTATGAACTTTAGGTTAAATTTGTTTTTCCCCTCAAAACCTTGTTGACGTTTCTCCATGGTCTACCAACATCCAATGCTGCTACTGCTAAGTCCAGTGCCAGCCTGTGTATTGTTTCTTTGTGGACACTTTATTTTTGTTTTCTCCTTGGAAGCCTTTAGGAATTTCATCCTTGGGTGTTGCATTTCATGATGATACATCAAGATTTGAGTCACATTGTATTTGTTACATTGGGAATGTGGTTGCTCTTTCAGTATGAAACCTTTGCTCTTGGGTTCTAGGAATTTACTTCTATTACTTCTTTGACAATTTTCTCTCCTCGATTTTCTCTTTTTTTTTTTTTTCCACAAATAGGACCTTTTATCTTGGACTACTGGTTCATATCTATCAGCTCATTCAACTTCAGCAACTGTCTCATTCCCAGTAGCTTTTCCCGAACTACTACTTTCACCATGAAACTCCATAAGTTGTCTCAATTCAAACTTAGGCTTCTTCAGCATTTTTGCTTTTCTATCGAGGACATCATGGAGAGGATAAGGAGATTGGGAGGGCTTTTCTGTGTCTGTTCCAATGCTGTCTGGACGAAGCAATTTATTGCTTCAATTATTGAATCAATTTATTGACAACTTCTTTCAAGTCATTTGTCTGCACCTCTCGAGTCATGATTTCCAAATCTTCTCCAGATCTGTCAGACCAATTGGTGCTGAGCATAAGAGGTCTTCCGTATCTGATTGTTGCATTTTTAGTAAAACCAACACAGAACAGATTAAACAAGTAGCCATCAGTAGTCTTGACATCGACATGAGCTTCAGTCATTGGCTGCCATTGTTTGAGCATGGAACACATTTTGTCACAGGTAAGATCCATGTCATGGAAGTTAGGCAGTTTTTGCCCTGAACATCTTCAGGAATCATCTTGAATTTCCTAAATGCAACTTCATCATTCTGCAAATCAGCAAGACTCACTTCAAACATGTGACCCTTGAGGCCATCAGATACAACTTGGATTCCTTGGGTCCTGGTGACTAACGTCTTTCCAATATTTCTCATATTAAACATAGCAGTTGCTTTCACATCATACCCATCTTTCTTAGAAAATGGATCAACCACCTTCTTCTTGGCTCCCTTTTTGCCGCCTTTTGTTAAGACCCTTGTTTTTACCAACCACCACAGTGCTGCTCAGGAAAGCCGAAATGGCTCTACTTTCTTTTTGTAGGATTCTTATTAGTCAGATGTTGAACTTCCTTTATTGGTCTGCCATATAATTCATTTAGTTTCCTTAAATACAATCCCCATTGTGTGTGACTGTTTTTGCTTATTGGTTTGCGTAAGTTGATGGTAGGGGGAATGCCTCAATGTTAGTGTTTAGGAATGAGGGGAAATGTTGACTGTCCATATATAGTTCCAATTATTGCCTCTGTTTATAACCCCCACATACCACTTCACCCTCCATTATGCTTGATGTCTTCAGTTCCTATGTCTTGTTTTAGCTTTAAATTTAACTTGACATAACACAAGTTTTCTCCTTAATTGTAGCCGATCCTTTCCTCTACTTCACCGGGTACCACTATTTCACCTATTTTCTTTTTTTTTTTTTTAAAGACGGGGTTTCACCATGTTGGTCAGGCTGGTCTTGAACTCCCGACCTTAGGTGATCCGCCCACCTTGGCCTCCAAAGTGCTTGGATTACAGGCGTGAGCCACCACGCCCGGCTTTCACCTATTTTCTATCTTCAAGAAATTTGCTGAAATTTCTCATTCATTATAGAGAGATAATAACTTTTTATTATTTTACAATTATTTTAAAAGATCTTACAGAGAGAGGAGATACATCTACATATAATCTATATACTCAGTCTTTCATCTTTCCTTACAAGCTCAGCTTTTATTTCTTTGCCTGTTTGCCCACTGTAGAGCTGTAAGCAGAGCAGCAACATGGTATTTTCCTCTTTTAACTTTTGGGCATAACACACACAGGGCTAACCATCATTCCCTAAATGTTTGGTGAATTTAATAGATTTGCCTAATACAGGCCAGGTGCAGTGGCTCATTCCTGTAATCCCAGCAATCTTCACTTGGGGAAGCCAAGGTGGGTGGATCACTAGAGGTCAGGAATTTGAGACCAGCCTGGCCAACATGGTGAAATCCTATCTCTAATAAAAATACAAAACTTAGCCAAGCATGGTGGTGTGTGCCTGTAGTCCCAGCTAATCAGGAGGCTTAGGCTGGAGAATCACTGGAACCTAGGAGGCAGTGGTTGCAGTGAGCAGAGATCATGTCACTGCACTCCAGCCTAAGCAACAGAGCAAGACTCCATCTCAAAAAAAAGGTGGGGGGAATGAATTGCCTAGTGTGTATTATGCATGCTCAGTCACCCAAAGATAATTGTCAAGTCCTTAAGGAGACCTACAGGGATATCCCTATAATAACCAGAGTCTCCTAAATTTAAAAAAATGATACAATTTCCACAAATTGCATTGAGGGGGACTACATAAGTGAACATTTAAAATGTAGAGGATCATGAGAAATCTAGAACTTAACATGCTACTTTGAGTCTTCAGTACAAAATACAGTGTGCTTTAACATGCAAGAGACCCTGTTGGTGTCGCTTTTATACATATATATATAAATATATATAAATATATATATAATAAGTTAGAAGAAATGTCACTTATCTTAATTCTGATAATGTGAGGTATTTTTCTAAGTTGAAAACAAGAACTGCTTCTTCTCTTAGATTGAGTAAATGCTGACTATTGTCTCAGATGTTGCTATTTTTATTTTTTAGAGTTGATAAACTCTCAAGATGTCAACCAATGAATTGAGGGGTTGTCCCTCTTATCAATGATTTAGGATCCAGCTAACAGTTGATGAAAGAGTTTAATTCACAGAAGATTGGCTTTCTAGGTAGAAGCACTCATTCAACTTCCGGAAAGAATAAGAGTTCATTTTTCTCCCTTTATCTGAGCCGGTTGGTAACTTGAGAGAAGCAAAGAGCAGCCGAGATTGAAACGTCAAGCTGGCAGTGTGTACTTTGGTAGAAGAGAGAGTGTAAATCTTTGAATGTCCTGAGATAACAAAAGCCCAGTGAAAACACAAATAAAGTCATGTGGATCAGTATCTAAATCTGCTACCTGCCACCTCTAGTACAGATGCTCTACGGTACAGCAGGAAAAGCAAGGGCTTCAGAGTTGCACAGATTCATTTAACCCTGCTGCTTTCCCACTGTGATCTTGGGGGAACTTTCTCAACCTTTCTGAGTTTCACTTTCCTTCTATAATGAGATCATGAAAGGAAATTAAATGAAAGAATGAGTGTTAAAGAGTTGCTCAGCAGATGCTAGTTCTACTTTTCCTTTTATGTCTCAGGAGGGTAACTATGGTGCCTCACTGAGGCACCACGAGAGACTGAATTCTCATGGATCACCCCCTGCCCTGGTGATCAGAGGGGCAGATTTACCATTGCATACCCATTTCAGGGTACATCCCTCCCGCTATTCTTCCTTACATTCTTCTTTGTTCTCCTCTTTCTTTTCTTCTTGCCCTTTTCTTTCCCCAGCAAGTCTCATATCATGTAGTAAGAAAGGACATGTAAAGCAAAGTGTGCAATCAAGAGTAGGGGAGAGAAGGGGAAAGGAAGGAAGAGATTGGTCACACTGCCACCTTTGTACAGTTTTGGGTGTTTTTTTTTTTGCTTATTGGTTTATTTTTTAATTTTTAAGTTTTGGGGTACACATGCAGGAAGGTTTGTTACATAAGTAAACATGTGCCATGGTGACTTGCTCCACCTATCAAAGATTGGGGTTTGTTTTGTTGCCTCACACTTTAGGCACTCTCATCTATGCCCTTTATTTCAGGGGCACTAGAGGTTGGTGGTTTTCCATTCTGTATCTCCAGCCAGGTATGTCTGCACTGAACTCTAGAACTACGTTGAAACAGCCATTCGATATCTCCACTTCCATGTCTGTAAGCATTTCAAGTTCAACACAGCTGAACTCATCACTCCCCCACCTGCCCTCTTTGTCCCACAATCCGCTTATCTCCCAGGATGGTCTATTTCAGGCAGTGGTACTACCATCTACCAACTGCCCAAACCAGAAGCGCTGGAGACATCCTTGGCATTTCCTATCCACCAACTCCCACCTACATCTGTCATCAAACTCTCCCGGAGTCTACCTTCTCTGCACTCCTGTTATTCACATCTCAGGCCTCCAGGATCTGTTCTTCAGATCTCATTTTTTTTCTCATGATTTCTGTCTCTTTGTATTTCTGATCCTCACTCTAAGATATTTCTTTCACTTGAACTTCCAGGTCTTTAACAAGGTTTTCAATATGATCATCCTCTCCCTGATTTTTAAATGTAAAAATTATGGCTGTATTTTCTTTTCTCCTTCTAAGAAGTATTTTTTAATGCTATATGACGTTCCTTAAGTACTTATATTACTTTTTTAAAATAAGACCAATGCCTGTCTCCTCTAGCAGTTGTATTCAAAGGAGTTACCTGTCTGGGTGTTGTCATTCCTCTCTGTGGCTATTGAAAACTCCTAGGTGCACTGAATTTTCCTCTGTGAACTCTTGATTCTGCCACCCAGGTTAAGCTATCAAAAATGGCAATGAACTTGGGAACATTAAAAAAGAACAACAGCCTCTGACCCTAGGGGCCAACCCACGTGGCAGGTTGCCTCTCCCCTGATGAAACTTCTGGAGGAAGTCTCTCTGCTCTCTATCTCCTCGGCAACAAAGACCACATCTCTAAGGGGTAGGGGAACCCCATCCATGCTGCAGTCTTACCTCAGCTCCTCAGGAACAGGGTGGCCAACAAGTATTCCTAGAACCACATCGGCCATGGATCTCCATGGCTGAAGCTCCCTGTAATAAATAAGTTTTGCTCCAGGGCTTTCCCCGTATCTCAAGGTTCCTATCTTGGCCAGAAGGCTGAGCGCTACTCCCAGAATCCTATAGGGCACAGACCTTCAGCTGGTAGTTGGATTTAAGCTAGGGCAAAAAGGCTGTAGGATACATGCTTTAGCTGCCATCATCCCAGAATTCCCTCCACATCTCTCCCATCCACTGTAATCTTCCTGGACCAAGAACAACCATCTCTTCCCTAAACTAATGCAATAACCTTCTAAATGTTTCGATTCCTGCCTTCCTAAAATTCATTCTCCCCTCTGCACCCAGATAGCTCTTTAACAAGTAAACAAACAATAACCTGTTCATCTTATTCTCCTGCTTAAATTCTTTCAATGACTTCTCAGGACTCCCAGAGTAAAGACCAACACCTCTGACATAGCCTTCCAGGCCTCGAATAACTTCACCTTCTTTGAGGCTCACCTACTCATAGGCAAGGGGAAAAGTTGCAAACAGGGGTCTCTTTCTAAAAAAGAGGAGCAATGCCTCCAGAATCATAATACCTGGAATCTGGTCCTACCCCCTCCACTAATCACCTGGGTTTCCTTACTAACTTGCTTCATTTCTCTGGACATCCGCTTCTTCATCTAAAAAATGTTGATAAAGTCTGCCTCACCTTCTTCAGAGAGTTTTAATGAGGCTTTTGTAAGAAAATGTTTTCAATGTCTGTTTTGTAAACTGCGAAATAGTATGAAAATTGTAGCTGCTCTACTAAGTGGTGTGAGTTTTAGGGAACGATAAACTTAAAACATGACTTCTGCGAGCTTGTCACAAATACCGTAATTTTGACCATGAAAGTTTCTCTCTTGGACGGGAGGCATTATGACTCCAGTAAGACACTTAAAATGCACAAGATACAGGAGAAGGAAGAGAAAAGGATAAAGCATGAAGCCATTATGATTCACTGCTATGGAAGATTCTCATAGAATTATCACTCAGATTGACTAATTCTGAGGGACTGGGAGACAAGACAGGTAACATTTTAAAACTGAGAGAAGAAAGGAAAAAGGTCCAAGGTGATACCTAGAGAAGACCAGCCAGGTAAACACAGTGTTAGCATTCCTTGGCCAGTGGAGAGGCAGCAGCAAGGCCAGCACCCCATCTTCCTCTTTATTTCTTCCTTTCAGACAATTGCCTTCCTCCCCGATAGTGCAAAATGTTTCATGTATACGGAGAAAAATTAGAAAAAGGCATTCTAGTTGCTTCTCCTCAACCAAGAATGCTATAGAATATTTTATTCTATTTAATAGAAAATGCCATCAATTATAAAACATAATTATATGTAATATTAAGAAAAAGCATTTCTGATTTAAACTATGACATATCAATAAGTTGTATCCCAATTTCAAAGATGATAAATGTGAAAAAAATGTGCATTTTAAAATCCATGAACTATAACATCTGTGCATTGACTGGATCAGTATGGCTAGTCTGCTGCAAGTATGTGACATAATACCATCCATCTGCTAGGGCGGGGATTACAATGTGGAATTCTCCATACGCTCAGAGTAGAAAACAGTTACTTGCTACCAAGGACATTTTGAGAATGAGCATGGTGATGGTACTCTGAAGCTTCAGTTTCTCCTGGAGTAAATCCCACGACAGATATAGAGGATTTTTTAAAGGATACAAATAGCTTTATTCCAGGTCATAAACAAATTTGGTTCTGACCACTATTTCTCAAATTGTGGCTCGCATCCTACCTGCAGACCTGAAGAGCCCTCCAAGGGTCCCTGCGAGTGCAGTAAGCATCCCAGACTCTGTGAAATCCTGCAGAGGGCACACTGCAGTACACAAGCCCCAGAGACCTCCTCACTCATCACCCTGAGGGAGGAACTGTCTTGTCCCAAAGGTCCCCCTATGCCACAGGGACATTTAATTCATCTCCCCCTTCACTGAAATAATGACTATGTGCCCAGCATCAGGTAATATTTAATATTAGAAGTAAAAAAGAAGTACTGGCCCTACTAGTCACAAAAATCCCAAAGTGTAGATTCTCAGCACATGATGAAGTCAGTACATTCCCTGGAAGAAAAGCTGACAGGATCCCTGTAGTCAGCATGGGGAGGAGAGGGGAAAATGCATCTACAGTCCACTGTCTGGCCCTGGGTCTCGTAGGGTCAGAAACATGACTTCTCAGCACAGTGAGAGCAGATGCATTTCTCAGGGTCAGGCTCACATTAAGCAGGACTGATGTGCAAAATCAGAAGTTAAATTAATTCACTTACAAGAGGAAATTATACCTGTTCCATGGACTTGAACACTGCAGTTCTCATCACCTGTCAACAAGCCTATGTGACAAACCAAACTCCAGTTGGTGTTATTTGGAAAGTCTTCAAGCAGGATAAGTGGAGGATGGTGGGTAGATCAAATGTACAATGGCAGCAGGCTAAGGCAGCCTCTGGGGCACCTGCCTCCACAGCAGGGTCTTACACATGTGATTGAAAATGCTGAAAATCTACTGGCTACAACTCTTCCTCACATTTTCACTTTAAACATGGCCATGATCATGGGACAAAAATAACCACCCTTAAGTGGCTAAGACATCTCTCTTCTGAATGCTACTTGGATGGGCACTGTTCTAAGATTTGCTTTCTTTTTTTTTTTTTGAGAGTCTCACTCTGGTGCCCAGGCTGGAAGGCAGTGGCGCAGCCTTGGCCCACTGCAACCTCTGCCTCCTAGGTTCAAGCGATTCTCGTGCCTCAGCCCCCTGAGTAGCTGGGACTACAGGCATGTACCACCATGCCCACTAATTTTTGTATTTTTAGTAGAGACGGGGTTTTGCCATGATGGTCAGGCTGGTCTTGAACTCCTGGCTTCAAGTGATCCAACTGCCTCAGCCACTGTACCCAGGCTAAGATTGGCTTTTTATTGTTATTCTGGGGCTGACCAGCCCCCTTCTGTACTTAGATACAGTCATTATTTCAACCATCTTTTACTCTCACCTGAAAACCATTCTGTGTGTTTAAGTCACATCCTTTCACCATTCATTCAACAATTACTCACTGAGCAACTACTGTGTTCCAAAGTTCAAGTCAGAAGAGTGAGGAAGTATGATGTTAAGTGCTATAACACGCCAAGTACAGCATGGACTAGGAGCACGTTGTTAGTCTGCTGGGGCCGCCATAACAAAATGCCACAGAGGAGGTGGCTTAAACAACAGAAATTTATTTTCTCACAATTTTGGAGGCTAGAAATCTAAGATCAAGGTACCAGCAAATGGGTTTCTAGTGAGGCTGGTCTTTCTGGCTTGCAGAAGATACTTTCTCTCTGTGTCCTTGTATAACCTTTTCTCTGCGTGCATGGAAGAAGAGCTCTGTTACTGCTTCTTCTTCCAAGAACACAAATCCCTATAGAATTAGGGCCTCGTCTTTATGACCTCACTTAACTACATTTACTGCCATAAAAAAAGGCCCTATCTCCAACTACAGTCACACTGGAGACTAGGGCTTAAACACATTAATTTGGAGGGGGACACAATACAGTTCGTAACAAGCACACAGGAGAGTATCTGGAAACTGACTGCAGGGAAGAGGTACATTAGAAAGCTGTTTTGAAGGTAGCCTACAGAGGGTTGAAGGGCCTGTGAAGACGTGAGACAGGCAGACTGGGCAAATGAAGAAGCTGGTCAGCAATGCACTTGCAGCTGAGGCCTCAGCTGATCCAATAGGGAGCACTAAAGTTGAGATAGCCCTTCAGAGGGCTCCCATACCTAAATAAATGCTCTTTTAACCAACTTATGTTCTGATCCAACACGTTCCTGGGTGTATGATAGTCAGCTCCTGCAGCATACAGTCCCTCTCCTTCTCAGCAGGCCACGCTCATTCCATCAAGCTATGCTGGGATGTGGCCCTTATTGGTCTGATTGCTAGCAGAGTAGACAGAGGTAGATTCTGAGGCAGTAAACATTATCTCATAAGACACTCTCCTCAATGGATGCCTCCATATGATCTTCAGAATCTGGTAACAAGGGGAAGTGGAACACATCTGCAGGCCCAGTGGCTTTAGGGAAGTCTGTACATTCAGGAACCTCAAATGCATCTATTCAGACATCCCCATCCCAAGTCTGAGGGTCCCACTCATTCTCTCTTAGGACTCCGACCTTTGTATAGGACCCTACCAGGGCCAGAATTCACCTTTCTTTGAAGCATCTCTTCCTACAATTTAGTGTGGGACCTGATTTTCCATTCTTTGTGGCCCTACTGCAAGGGGCTAGAGTTTCCTTAAATGCTGCCAAGGAGGTTCTCTGGCTCTCTCATTTTGCCTAAGATTGGTGATTAATCCCATTCTCATCCTGACATAATCTCTCTTCAATGAATCAGTGGCATTCAGTGGCTGTCACCGAATTCCACAGTCACCATTTGCCTCAAACTTATCCAGCGCCCAAGGCATTGCATGAGCCAGTGCATCTACTTCCACTGGCATCCTCTCTCAGTCTTAGCAATTGCACCGCTACACACACCAGGAGCTCTCCTTACTCCACCTACCACCAGGGTTAAGGGCCTCATTGCCAGAGGACTGAGAAGTGGATCTCCAAGATTCTATGTTAGAGACTTTATCCCAGGGCCACTCCTGATGCAATCACCTTAACTTGGCTTTCTAGGAAACACGCTAAGATGGACAACTGTGCACAGAAAACTGACTGGAGATTTTTCCAGGAGATATACCAGTAAGAAATTGAGGAAGGCAGGACAAGGCAGGGAGAAGCTGGTCCACAATGAGGGTGCAACCAATGCACCTATAAAGAGCCTATAAAGAGCTCTGGAGCTCATGATTCTGCAGAGACCCTGCTGAGCAAGGCCACTGAGCCTTTGGACCCCCAAGTCAACCAGTCATGGGTTTTGGGCCACCCTCTGTGGAAGGACAGGACTTTGGGGAGGCAGTTCCTGGTAACCTAGTACAAATCTCAGTGAGAACTTCAGCAGTTGACATTACCAGCAGCTGAGAAGGAGTGTGCTCACCCTAAAGAGGGCATCTGGGCAGAGAACCACAGTTTCCACTGCAGAGCAGCATGGGACGCAGTCAAGAGAAGGGATCAGTAAGTCAAAATGGGAGCAGGTGCAAGAAGGAGAGTGGGGAGTATCTCTGCAGAGGAAGGACCATATCCTAGACAGGGACAGAAAAATCAAAGATTTTAGTGAGGCTGGAGCGAGGAGAGGTGAGGCTGGAGAGGGGAGCAGCAGAGGGGATCCTCTGCTTTGTACTCCTGTGGGAAACATGGTATGCCTGGTGGCATGGCGTCCTGATTAAACCAGTTAGCCTTTCAGAGGGCATTCTTATTTCTCTCATTTCTAAGTTTTTGTTGCAATGAGTTACTACATCCCCCAAGTATTGACAAAAAAGTCCCTTTTGAGAAAAGATAAGAAGAGCTCAACACCTGGCCGTATAGGAATGGAATGCTCCAACATCGTGCCTGGTAACACACTCTGTCCATCTTATGCTGTTTTCTGTGGGAGAGGCTACAATTCTTTCTCTGTGTTAGTGCATGTAATTATAGCCAGACCTGAGGAGGGGACTTACCCTGGCCCCTCTGGAACCACATGCAACGTGAAGACAGCTGAGAATAGACAAGGGCTGCAAAGCAAGGGAGAAGGTGATATGAAAGAAGGAGCTAGACAGGAGGATGGGATCAATTCAAGGCCTTGTTCTGCGGGACTTAAGGAAAATTCCTATACCTCTCTGGACTCCAGAGGGTAGAACTAGATTCAGTCCTGTGAGTTCAATGGCATTTGGATTCTGTATTTCTTAGCACATATTTTATAATGTTAAAGGAAAGCAAGATACTGCCCAGATCAGTCCTGGGTCTTCCTTTCTTTCAGGTGAGGTTTGTGATGGTAACGCAGCAGAGCAGCATAAAACCTGCTGGTCCAGGCTCCTTTCTTGATGGAACAGACTTTCTGCAGTGGCATCACAGGCCTCAAAAGGAGAGTGAAACCCGCTCACCCAGTCTTACCTCCGACTCTCACATTGGCAAGCAAGATTCCCCTTCTACTCTCACTCCGACTTCTTCCCTTGTGCTTTTCCTCTACACTACCCTCACCGTATCCCTGCCTTGTAGTGCACGTTGCTTGATTCACAAAAATACTATATTCTTAGCCCAGAAAAACAAGTGGCAAGACTTTGTCTATGCAGTGGGTAGAGAGACCAATACAGAATCATGGATTTAACTTTGAAAAACAATGATTAGTCTATTATTTATAACTAAGAATAAAACTATTAATTCCCTCTCCTCAATTTGCCATAGAGTATATCTCTGCCTTCAACAGGTTGATTCTCTTAATAGATGCTAGTTTAAGACTGGCTTACTGCACCAGGCACCAATGCACATTAGCTTATTACACATTTATTCAACCAATGTATTTCTTTACTGGATTCAACAATATATTAAAACATAACATGTTTAGCAGGTGTTCACCTGCATCAAATATTTATTCCCAATAGTAAATTTGCTTTACAAAAAGCCCACTGCCTCCCAGAGTGACTACTTCTGGACTACCAGCAGCAGCAGCAGTGGCTGGCAGCATCTGTTGGTCAAGCCACCCAAGGATCTCCCATGTGGAGGATGTTCCCTATGGTGTTAGCCACCATCCTTCCTCCCATCAGCAAGCATGTGATGGACATCTGCTCTGTGCCCAGGTTGTTGGGGTGGGGGGGAGACACTGTAGGAGGCAGTGGAAAGAACACGAGCTTCTGAAATCCCAAATCTCATTACAGTCCCACTGCTGTCTCTTGCAAGCTGCATGAGCTTTGGCAAAACTCTTCATCTCTTTAAGCTTTCATTTCCTCACCTGAAGAATGGGGCCACCTACAGCACCATTATGAGGGTCAGTGACCACAGTGATGTGGATATGCTTGGGAAAACTGAAAAGCACCCGCAGAGGGTGGTCACTGTTGTTGCCGTCGTCGTAACACATAAGATAACCTACTCTTTCATTTTTATTTTTTCAATTATATCATCAATTACTCCATGAAAGAGCAGAGAATATCCTTTTCATCTTGCATCTTTAACGTCTGGTACAGTACCTGGCACATCTCTGACACAATAATTATTTGGTAGATAAATCTCTTCATTAATAGTGATCATTTAATTGTATTTTTGTTATAAGTTGCAAATAAAATAGTTATAATAATGAAAGTATTAATATATAATCCTTTGACATAATTAAAGATAATTGTACCTTACATTCCTTCATTCAATAAATAAGTAAATATATATATATATTTCCTGCTAAGTGCCAAGACCTGTTGCTATTCTAGGTGCTGAGGACAAAATGAGAACAAGACATACAAGGTTCCTGTTGTAACAGGGGTCCTATAGAAGGGTGAGGCAAAGAACAAATACATAGTTATCAAGATAATTCCAAACAGTTGTAATAGAGGGAGGTTTCAGCTGCTTTAGAATGACTTCTCAAAGGAGGTGATATTTGATTTGATCTAGGATTGAAATTTTAAAAGGCAGCTCAACCCCTGAGCTTCTGGAGTCTGAATGTGCCAGGAGGAAGGAACAAGTACAAATGACCGTAGATAGGAGCGAGTTGGTAAGTTCAAGATGTAGGCAATAACTGAGTGTAGCTGCAGTGAAATGAAAGAGGGAATGAATGATATGAAATGAGGCCAGAGTCTGTACTATGTTGAGCTATATTAGGGATTTGGGATATTAATTTAAGCTGAGTGGGAACCAAGCAGAGGCGATATGATCCACTTTACATTTTTAGAATTTCAGTCTGGCTAATATGCAGAAAAAGATTTATAGGGGGGATAATAGGCTATTTCAGTAAACTAGAGTCTTAGTTTGGGTTCTCCCAGAAGCAAACCCTGAGACAAGGATTCAAGTGCAATTAGTGTATTTGAGAATTGCAGGAAAAACCTTGACAGAAGTGGGAGGAAGTGTTATAGGAAAGGGAAGGCAAGCAACAAAGAGTATTATTACCCCAGCTACTATAGTGAGTGACCAGAGCTTAGTCCTGCAGATAAATTTGGAAAAATGGCTCCAAGCACACCTCAGACTAGCTCTACCTGAAAGGCAAGGCAGCTGGGGTATTCACACACCAACTCCAAAAAGGCATTGATTGAGGTTGCTGTTAGGAGGGGCCAGAGATACTAACTCCCCAACACTTCCAGCCAATAGCAGGTAGGCAGAGTGATCTTTCAAGACTGGAGGAGAGCAGCCCTCAGGCACCAAGATATGAGTACCGACTATGGGAAGTTGGCTGCAACAACTGGGCAATGACATCACCCACAAGTAATGATGGCTTGAAATGGGAGGTAGCAGCGGAAATGATCAGAATTAGACAGATTTGAGGATCAACTGACAAGACTTGCTAGAGGCAGAGGGATATAAAAAGGAATCAAAGACAAATCCTGGACTGGGCATTGAACTATGGGGTAATGGTGGGACCATTTTTTTGAAATGGGAAAGATTAGAGGAAGAATCAGCTTTAGGGGCAAGGAATCAAAAGATTTGCTTTGAGATGCATGTAAGACATCAAAATGGAACAGTCAAGTAAATGATTGGATTTAAAAATTAAGCTCAAAGATAGCCGACTAGAAGCAGCTAGTGTGCGCCACTCTCATGGAGAAAAACAGAAGGGGCAAGTAAATACAGCGCCTTCAACTGAAACATTCAGGTACATGAATTAGGACTGATCAAGGAAACAACTTGACCCACAGAGAACAGAGAAAAGCAAGACAGGACAATGGCCCACCCAGGAGCAATACGGAGCGAGGATCACCTCCTTTACCCAGGGAAGCAGTGAGTGAATGAGTGACCCAGGAAACCCATGTATCTCTCACGGAGAAGGATCTCTGCAATCCTTGGGTCAGGAGATCCCCTCCTGAATCCCCCTCCCTCCACCAGGGCCTTCAGTCTGACACACAAAGCTATGTGGAGTCTTGCAGAGCAGCCACTCAGGCACACAGAGATCTGATAGGCTTAGACACCTGGGCTTCCTGGCAAAAACAATTGCAACTCCAGCAAATTAGGAGGTTAGACTATCCCCCAACTAGATACCCCCAGCAGAGAGGCTGAATCTAGGAAGCTGATCAATGAAAGACTACAGGCCCCACTTCCACAACACATCACAGGATAAGACCCACTGGCTTGGAATTCCAGCCAGTCACCAGTAGCAACATGATACCTCCCTGAGACAGAGATTCCCTTGGGAGGAGTGAGCCGCCATCTTTGCTGTTTGGGCTACTTAGCCGATCTAGCCTTCAGGCTTTGAGGAGTCCAAGGTGGCTGAGAGCTGAAGCGGACCCCAGCACAGCAAAGCTATTCTCTGAAAACATGGCCAGAATGCTTTTTAAAGCAAGTCCCCAATCCCAATTCTCCTCACCAGGTGAGACCTCCAACCAGGGTCTTTAGCTACATTTGCTGGGGTTTTCTGGCTGATAGAAGGACTCAAACTTCCGTGGGATGGAGCTCCCAGAGGGAAGGGAGGGCCACCGTCTTTGCTGTTTGGGCAAATTAGTCATTCCACCCTTTGGGCTTTGGAGAGACCAAAGCAACTGGGGGCTGGAGCAGGCCCCCAACATGGCACAGCTGCTCTACAAAAACATGACCAGACTGTTTTTTTTAAGTGGGTCTTGATCCCATTTCTCCTTACTGGGTGAGGACCTCCTAACTAGGGTCTCTAGCTGCCTTCTACTGGTGCTTTCAGGCCTGCAACAGTTCTGTAATTTCCTGGGACAGAGCTCCCAGAGGGAGGGGGCAGGCCACCATCTTTGCTATTTTGCATCCTTCACTCTTGATTATTCCAGGTCCTGGAAAATCTGAGGTGACTAGGGACTAGAGTGGACCCCCCAGCATGCTACATCAGTCCTACATAAAAATGGCCAGACTGTTACATGTGTGCACATTTCCATATCTCCTCACAGGCAGATCCTCCATGCCTGGGCTTCCACCCACTACCCACTGGGGCTATCAAGCCAGTAGCAGCTCAGCAACTCTCTGTACAAAGCTGCCAAGGGCAACTGAAAGCCTCTGCCACTGCCCCTGCAGTGGAACTACCCTTGCTACCCTCAGACTAATGGAGGAGCAAAGACCCTGAGTGCCTTATCCACACCTCCAACAAGCTGCAGCCAACCCAAGGAGAGGAGGCCAGTCCATCTCCCCTGGGTACCAGCCAGCCACCTTTGCTCATCACCACACAGGGAACCCCCAGCTTGGGCTCACAGCACAGACCCTTCATCCTGAACTGATTGCACTGAGCAACTGCTGGCCTGCATCTTTCTGGGGTGGAGCCCCCAGGAGACAAGCAAAAGACTCTTGGCACAACCACTACTAAGGTCCCTTTCTCTGCTTCCTCCAAATTAAGGAAGGAACATAAGCCCTGAGATTGCCCCCGAGATGCAGGGTGCAGCTCAGGAATGGCAAGTCACAATCTACAGCCAGCACTCAAGAGAAAGAGGAGCCCACACTTTCAGAGCATTGAGAGGGGAACACAACTACAACTGTGAGGAAATATAGGGGAGCCACACAACCAAGCAAGACTCTATCAACTGACCAATACACCTACGCACCACCTACTGGATCACACCCAAAAGCTTCAACACCAAAAATACTTCACTAACATAACCCCCTCTGAAATTAGAGCCAAGAAGTCAGCTTCAAATAAAGATCCTGCACAAAGCCTTGGCCCTGTGAAAACATCCAGAAAAGAAGTTCATTGGTTATACCCAATCTACACTGCAGTTAAAGGAACACCCACATGCAGAGATGAAAAAGAACCAATGCAAGAATTCCAGTGACTCAAATATCCAGAGTGTTGTATGTCCTCCAAATGACTGCACCAGTTCTCCAGCAAGAGTTCTTAACCAAGCTGAGACTGAAATGACAGAAATAGAATTCAGAATATGGACAGGAATGAGATCATTGAAATTCAGGAGAACTGCAAAACCCAATCCAAAGAAACTAAGAATCACAATAAAATTATACAGGAGATGAAGGACAAAATAGCCCATATATAACAGACCCTAATGGATATAACAGAGTTGAAAAACACAATCCAAGAATTTCACAATGCAATCATAAGTATTAACAGCAGAATAGACCAAGCTGAGGAAAGAATCTCAGAGTGTGAAGATTGGCTCTCTGAAATAAAACAGTCAGACAAAAATAAAAAGGAATAGGCTGGGCATGGTGGCTCATGCCTGTAATCCTAGCACTTTGGGAGGTGGAGGTGGGTGGATCATCTAAGGTCAGGAGTTCAAGACCAGCCTAGCCAACATGACAAAACCCCATCTCTACTAAAAATAGGAAAATTAGCCAGTTGTGGTAGCAGGTGCCTGTAATCCCAGCTACTCAGGATGCTGAGGCAGGAGAATTGCTTGAACCTGGGAGGCAGTGGTTGCAGTGAGCCAAGATCATGCCATTGCACTCCAGCCTGGTGAAAAAGCGAAACTCCATCTCAAAAAAAAAAAAAAAGGAAAAGAAAAAGGAATGAAAATAAATCAATAAAACCTTTTGAAGTAAGGGATTATGTAAAGAGGCCAAATCTATGAATTATTGCATCTCTAAAAGGGAGGAGGAGAAGCAAACTTGGAAAACATATTTCAAGACATTGTCCATGAAAACTTCTCCAACCTTGCTAGAGAGGTGAACAGTCAAATTCGGGAAGTACAGAGAACCCCTGCAAGACTCTACACAAGAAGATCATCCCTAAGACACATAATCAACAGATTTTCCAAGGTTGAAAGAAAGAATGTTAAAGGCAACTAGATAGAAAGGGCAGGACACCTACAAAGGAAACCCCATCAGGCTAACAGCAGAACTCTTGGCTGAAACCCTAAAGCTAGAAGAGATTGGGGGCCTATATTCAACATTCTTAAAGAAAAAAAAATCTTCAACCCAGAATTTCTTACCCAGCCAAACTAAGCTTCCTAAGCAAAGGAGAAATAATGTCTTTTTCAGATAAGCAAATGCTGAGGGAGTTTGTTACCACCCAACCTGCCTTACAAGAGATCTTGAAAGGAGCACTAGATGTAGAAAGGAACTAATACAAAAACACACTTAAATATATAGACCAGTGACACTATAAAGCAACCACATAAACAATCCGGCATAATAACCAGCTAACAACACAATGACAGGCTCAAATCCACACATATCAATGCTAATTTTGAGGGCTAAATCCACTTAAAAGGCACAGAGTGGCAAGCTGGATAAAAAAGCAAGACCCAATGGTATGTTGTCTTCAAGAGACCCATCTCACATAAGGACACCATAGGCTCAAAATAAAGGGATAGAGGAAAGTCTACCAAGTAAATTGAACACAGAAAGGGTGTGATTCTAGTTTCAGATAAAAACAGGATTTAAACCAACAAATATCAAAAAGACAAAGAAGGCCATTACATAATGGTAAAAGGTTCAATTCAACAGGAACACCTAACTATCCTAAATATATATGCACCCAACACAGGAACACCCAGATTCATAAAGCAAGTCCTTAGAGACCTACAAAAAGATATAGACTCCCACACGATAACAGTGGGAGACTTCAACACTCCACTGGCAGTATTAAACAGATCATCAAGGCAGAAAACTAACAAAGATATTCAGGACTTGAACTCAACATTGGACCAAAGAGATTGATAGACCTCTACGTAACTCCTCACCCAAAAAAAAACAGAATATACATTCTTCTCATTGCCACATGGCACATACTCTAAAATCGACCACATAATTGGACAATAAGTGTGATTTATCACATAAACAGAACCAAAGACAAAAACCACATCATTATCTCAATAGATGCAGAAAAGGCTTTTGATAAAATTCATCATCCTTTTGTGTTAAAAATGCTCAATAAACTAGGAATTGAAGGAACATATATCAAAATAATAAGAGCCATCTATGACAAACCCACAGCCAACATCATACCGAATGGACAAAAGCAGGACGCGTTCCCCTTGAAAACCAGCACAAGACAAGGATGCTCTCTCACCACTCCTATTCAACATAATATTGGACGTTCTATCCAAAGGAATCAGGCAAAAGAAAGAAATGAAGGGCATCCAGATAGAAAGAGAGGAAGTCAAATTATTCTTGTTTGCAAACAACATGATTCTATGTCTAGAAAACTCCATAGTTTCAGCCCAAATTCTCCTTCAGCTGATAAAACTTCAGCAAAGTTTCAGGACACAAAATCAGTGTACAAAAATCACTTCACTGACAACAGCCAAGCTAAGAGCCAAATCAGGAGGGCAATCCCATTCACAATTGCCACAAAAAGAATAAAATATCTAAGGAATACAGCTAACCAGGGAGGTGAATGACCTCTATGATGAGAGTTACAAAACACTGCTCAAAGGAATCAGAGAAGACACGAACATGCCATGCTCATGAATAGGAAGAATCAACATCATTTAAATGACCATACTGCCCAGAGCAATTTACAGATTCAATGATATTCCTATCAAACTACCAATTACATTCTTCACAAAACTTGGGAAAAACTATTTTAGAATTCATATGAGCCTGAATTCAAAGAAGAGCCTGAATAGCCAAGACAATTCTAAGCAAAAAGATCAAAGCTGGAGGCATCACATTACCCAACTTCAAACTATACTACAGGACTATAGTAACCAAAACAGTATGGCACTGGTACAGAAACAGGAATATAGACTAGTGGAACAGAATAGAGAGCCTGGAAATAAGGCCAGACACCTACAACACCTCATCTTCTATGAAGCTGACAAAAACAAGCAATTGGAAAAAGACTCCCTATTCAATAAATAGTGCTGGGATAACTGGCTAGCCATATGCAGAATGTTGAAACTGGACCCCTTCCTTACACCATATATAAAAATCAACTCAAGATGGATTAAAGACTTGGATGTAAAATCCAAAACTATAAAAACCCTGGAAGACATCTTAGGCAATACCATCTTGGACATAGGCATGGGCAAAGATTTCATGACAAAGACACCAAAAGCAATTGCAACCAAAGGACAAGTTAAGTCTAGTACAATGAGATCTAATTAAACTTAAGAGCTTCTGCACAGCACAAAAAACTATGAACAGAGTAAACAGACAACCTACAGAATGAGGAAACATTTGCAGACTATGCATCTGACAAAGCTCTAATATCCAGCATCTATAAGGAACTTAAACAAATTTACAAAAGAAAAGCAAACAACCTTCATTAAAAAGTATGCAAAGGACATGAATAGACACTTTTCAAAAGAAGACATACATGCAGCCAACAAGCATATGAAAAATGCTCAATATCATGGATCATTAGAGAAATGCAAATCAAAATCACAATATCATCTCACACCAGTCAGAATGGCTACTCTTAAGAAGTTAAAAAATTATTAAAAAGTCAAAACATTATTAAAACGTCAAAAAAAAAAAAGGTTTAACTAATTTACACTCCCACCAACAGTGTGTAAGTGTTCCCTTTCCTCTGTATAAGGGAACACTTACACACTGTTGGTGGGAGTGTAAATTAGTTCAACCATTGTGGAAAGCAGTATGCATTCCCTCAAAGAGTTAGAAACAGAATTACCATTTGACCCAGCAATCCTATGACTGGGTATATACCCAGAGAAGTATAAATCATCCTACCATAAAGACACATACAAGTGAATATTCACTGCAACACTATACGTGAGAACAAAGACATGGAATCAACTTAAATGTCCTTCAATGACAGATTGGGTAAGGAAAATGTAGTACATATATGCCATGGAATATTATGAAGCCATAAAAATGAATGAGATCACGTCTTTTGTGGGAACGTGAATGAAGCTGGAGGCTATCATCCTTAGCAAACTAACGCAGGAAAAGAAAAACCAAATATCACATGTTCTCATTTATAAGTGAGAGCTAAGTGATGAGAACTCATGAACACAAGAGAACAACAACACTGGGGTCTACTTGAGGGTGGAGGTTGGGAGGAGGGGAAAGGATTAGAAAAAAATAACTATAGGAACTAGGTTTAATACCTGGGTGATAAAGTAATCTGTACGAGAAACCCCCATGACACAAGTTTACCTGTGCAGCAAACCTTCACATGTACCCCGAACCTAAAATAAAAGTTAAAAATAAACAAAATTTAAAAATAAAAGTTGAGCTCATAGAAGCTTGTTATGCATAATGAGTAAGTTCTACAGATGTGCTATGTAACGTTGTACCTATAGTTAGCAGTACTCTATTGTTCACTTAAAAATATGTCAAGAGGGTAACTCTCATGTTAAGAGTTCTTAATACAATAAAAATTTTAAAAGTTAGTAAGTTTTTTAAAGTAGAGTTTATGGAAAATATGTCCCTGTACTCAGTCTCCCATTCCCACTCCAATCAGAACAGCATGGCTTATACCCAGTTTCTAAGTTGGTTTCCTTGAAAGAGCCATCTGAATTAATGACTCTCGATTCTGCTACCTTAAAAATAGTTGCAAACCACCTACAAGTTAAAATAGGTTGACAGCAGAAATTTGAGATCAAAAATTTACTGAACAGCAATTACACATCAGGCCTTGTACTCAGCTGTGTCACATACATTTTCTTACTTAGGCCTCTAATAACTCCTTCACTAACAATAATACAAGTTTTATCATTACCATTTTGTAGCTGGGCAAACTGGCTCAGTGAGGCAGTGATTATCCAATATCACACAGCTAAGAAGACAAGAGAAATCCAATTCTCAGGTCCCAGATCCACACTAATTTCCCTGCACCATGTTGCCTGGCTCCATAATCAAAAGCTGGTCTTGCCCTCCAGCTTGAATCTAAGAGTTTGGTCCTGAATGATTTGGGCACCACTTTTTAGTCATTTGTTAGAGCTCCTACCCAGAAGAACTCAGAAAGGAGGGTAGCCAATGAGCATTTCTCATACTGTGTCTGAGGAGCAGCAACTGCCATACAAAGATCCCATAGTCATCAACCTTAAAAAAGACAACATAGTATATCCCTCTCTTGGAGGCGTGCGGTGTACATCGGAATGTTAATGATGCTTATAACGCTGCAGTGAAAAACAAACAAAACCTGTCTACTTTGGTTTAATATAGCATTTCCTAAACCTCCTCTGCCATTGCACCCTGATTATATGAGATCCCTACTAGTATCTCAGAATGAGTGTTCTGAGAAAACCCTGTATGAATCTAAGTCAGCATACCGGTTTTCATCCTCTCCCCTCTGCCTTTGATTGGCTCTGTGTCTGAATATTTCGCACATACTGAGCCTCCCCTGTTCTGATGATGGCATCCATAACCCTTTCATTCAACTAATGTTTGTTGAGCTTGTGCCAGGCCCTGTGCTAGGTCTGAGCTTTCAACATCGAAGAGTCGGCTACTGACTGCATGGCTCCTGGTGCTCACCTCCCAGAAGGCCACCTGCTTAACACTTTGCAATCCCCATAGCTCTATCTTCTATAAGAATTCACGCAAGGCTTTTATCAAAGCAGACAAGAAAAACGATCCTTTTTCTACAATGAATCCTAAGGCCAGCTGAGAAATAGCCCTGAGAACAGGACTACCCATATATCTTGCAGGGCCAGTGTGAAATAAAAATGTCAGGCTCCTTATTCAAAAAGCAGGGGGCGGCAAGTGTGCAGCTAAACACACTAAAATATCAAGCTTTTTCCTTTAAAAAGATTGTATTTTTTAGAAAAAATATATTGTATTAATTACAAAACACAATGGGCTGATAGTGATATAACAAATTTACAAATAGCACAAATATAGTATGTTGGCATCATAATTTTACATAACACAATAAAAAATAACAACCGGATTGATATCTTGATTGGTCCTAAGACTTTTTTGGCTTGCTTTTCTGGAAATTTATATATTAAGTTTATAGCAACTTCATATATTGAAATTTATAGAAACTTCATTTTCAGTTGACATAGTTGAGAGCAACCTCTCCTTGGCAAATGCAAGATCACACATAATTTTTGGTAATTTTTAATTCTGAGAAGGATTTATGCTGATGCAACTGTTATTGGAACTATTAAGAGTATTTTATAGTTTATGATAACATTAGAATACATTTCTGCTAAATTATTTCAAAATATAAATTTTAGTACATCTAGAGCTGATGATTTTTGCAAAACAATGTTGCTAAAAAGATTTAACTCTTCATTCAATTAAGTTTTTGTGTACATCTGAATTTTTCAGTGGAGATTCTTATGGCATTTTAATGCTTCCTCTGAAATGTTCTATAACTTGTAGAACATGTGCAAGAAACTGAAAGTGGCAATATGATTTGTATATCATTCAAAACAGCTGTGTCTTCAAATGCAAGGAAAAATTAATTTTTAAATTGTCTCCCTCACTAATAATTGGTTCAGCCAGAGTATCATATAAAAATAGTGTTCTTTTCCCTTGAATGTAATGATCTTTAAATTTAATTTCTATTTCTAAACCTGCGGAACTTGCTTTGCAAATTGCAGCAGTTTTCAAGCCCCCAAATTCTCAACTTTTTGAAGAACTATGGTAACTTTCTTGTATGGTTTATTGCAGTGTCCGTGTGGACACTTTTACTTTATATAATTTGTATAATTTGCTGACAAAGTTTACTGCATGTGCACCTGCAGTTCCTATTCCGGTGCTCAGGCTGGAGAGTTAATATCTGTACAGATGCCATAGGGACAAACTAGGAATGGACAGGCAAGCCAATCCCCCACTGGAGACCCAGCACTACCTCTGTATAGCATTCCTCCTCTCTCATGGCCACACCACTACTGCTGCTGCTTATGCTATTGCCACCACCACCATCATCATCTGAGCCTAGGTCCTGGCCTGGCCAGCCCTCTGGGCTCTGTAGCACCCAGACAGCTCCAGGCATGTGTGTGTTCAGTATGCACACTGCCCACAGCCTACTGTGCTGAGGAGCCTGGGCCTACCCTGCACGTGTGCTGCTGGCATCTCTCCTCTGCTCATATGCATGTTCCATTGTACCATCAGGTTTTCTTACAAAACACAAGTTCAAAGACAAACTTATTTAGAATTTCAAGATGACAGCCAAGCATTAAGCCAAGGGCCTGGCTCCTGTGAAGAGTAGGTCCCTGTTCAGCTGCCATAAAACCAGCCCTGCCTGAGAGGCAACAGAATTAACGCTCTTCTTTAGGTTGGCCAGAAACCCTATGACATCAATTCAGCATCAATTTTGCAGACCTACTATGTGAGCCTTTCCTGAAGAACCACACTGACACAAATAGCTTGGTCTGGGGCCCTTCCATCAGATCTCTTCCTTGTCTGCATCAAACTAAGGTATTTTCCCTCATTGATTCCTCAGGACCAAATCTTGCTCATCTTCCTTTGGCTTCTAATTCATCCCCTGTGCAACAGAGCACTATTTCTAATTTTGAAATCTTCTACTGATGGTCCATCTGATCCTAAGAGGTCATCTCTCCTGCAGGTTCTGCTCACTTTGCTTTGCTGGCTTCCAACTTGGTTTTTCTAATGGCAATAAGAATAGATTTAAAAATAAACAAAAGAAATCATAATTGTGATAAGAATTCTCCAGGAGCAGTGACTAATGGAAGTGACAGTAGATTAAGTGACTAAGCAGTCAGTAGGCCAAGTAGCTATTATGAGATAAATTTCAGCTAAGATAAAGAAGCACCTTGCTTCTCTGCCTCTTTTTGCATGAGAGCGCTCCCTGCTCTCCAGTCTTCTTGAAATGTTGAATTTTAAATAAGAAGAGCCATCATCTTGCTCCTCACTGAGACAACCCCTTGCAATAACTATGGAAGGATAGGAACCAACATTTTTTAATACCCACTGTTTACCAGGCACAGCGCTTGATAAAATCTCCCTTACCCTTTGTGGCAATCCTGTGAATCATCTGACCTCCCTCCTAGAAAGGAAGAAGGCAGGACATTCGATAAGCCTGGTTCACAGTGACCCAGGAGGCTGGTTGGGCTCTAGGCCTGTTGATGTGCTATCTTATGAGGAGGGTATGTGGCCAGAACCAAAGTGACAGGCTGAGGTAAGGTCACCAAATCCCACTGGGCCTACCAAGACAAGAAGATGCCCCACCAAGTGGGTGACTGACCCAGAGAACTCTCCGCATGAGAACATTTGAAGGGGACGGAAAGAAGTCAATAGCTGGAGAGTCCCTTAAGCCAAGGTTTAGGGCTGGACTTATATGGTGGCCACAGCTGCTGGTGTGGGCAGACTGGCAGCAGTTAAGGGAGCCACAGGAGAACATTCACAAAAGTAAGGCTCTTATCACCCTTTTATCACTAAGGAAACAGACTCATAAAAGTTAAGGGGATTGCCTGAGGTCATACAAACAGAGCCTGAATTCCAATCTGGATCTGGTACATGAAGTTTCTACCATTAACTGGACATGACACTGGAGCAGAGGGCTTGTTTTGTTAGCTTTTCTTCCCATCAGCTGCAGTACACGAGAACGTAATCCTTTACCTTGGTCTTAGCAAAGGCACCCCTCAGCCAAGCTAACCTGGACAGTCTAGGATCCCTGACACTGAGAATTATGAAAACAATTCTAGTCCAAGTTACCCAACTTACAACATGAATAAAAAAGAGGCCAAGTTTGTTTCTCTGGATGCCAACACAGCTTGTCACTGCAGTTCTTGCAAAATAGTTTTCAGACTACTGTCTCTGCTGTGGGCTTAGACTGTATTTTAAAACAAAATTCTACTTTGAAACAAAACTGAGCAGTGAAGGCTTCATTAAGCTGTCTTCTTCCAGAAGCAATGAACACCACTGATTTAATCAGCGGGGGCCCTCGAGGCGATTAGGAACTAGGAGCAACCATGACCTACCAAGAATCAAAATCAGCCAGCTTAAAAATAAATATTTCAAATAACATTATCCATTCCGTATTTATGGAGGACCTCAATGTGCCAGGAAGTGACTGAGGGAGGTAGTCGACAAGGAGGCAACAGGTAAGTGGAGTAACACCGAGTGCGGCTGGGACAGCGCGGAAGGATGACGTGTACTGGGGGGATGCCTCTGCTGGCTCCCGTGTGCAGCTGTGTCACTCCTGGCATCTCCCACCACCCATTGTTCCTTCCTGGGAGAAAAGTAGTGGCTTACTCTGATTCGTGAATTCGAGAAGAGTCAACTGATCATTCTCATCTCAGCTACTCCTTTTATTTCTGTTGGACGGGTCAGCTCTGGAGAACATGAGTTCTGCTCTTCTCCCTGGGGAGCCTGACTTAGTCCATGCTGCCTGTGGCGGAACAGATTTGTCCGTCCAGTTAAGGGGTTTAATTGCCTCTTACCCTATGCTAAGTCCTCCAGCTTAGCCTTTATCAGTAATAAAGGTGATATTTTGGCTCTCACATGCTTACTCTTTTATCTCCTATCTCCACTTGCTCAGAAAGCCAATTGAGAAGATGGAGCCTCCTCAGAGATTCCAGCTTTCACGTTGTCTTACCAAGACACATCAGAAACAGGCACTCAGCTCCCTTCCTTCTAGAGATACCATGCAAGCCAGGACCTCCACAGGTACATTCTGAGGAATAACATCTACCTCTTGGCTATGTCTTTTGTCTTCATTTGCTAACCTAGTTCCTCCTCACAAAAAGAATGTGGGTCCCTCCACTTGCCTCACCTGTTTTTTTGTTTTGTTGTTGCTGTTTGAAATGGAGTCTTGCTCTGTCACCCAGGCTGGAGTGCAGTGGCGCAATCTCAGCTCACTGCAACCTCCCCCTCCTGGGTTCATTCTCCTGCCTCAGCCTCCTGAGTAGCTGGGACTACAGGCGCCCACCACCACACATGGCTAATTTTTTTGTATTTTTAGTAGAGACAGGTTTTCACCACGTTAGCCAGGATGGTCTCGATCTCCTGACCTCCCTCAACTGTTTTTAATGAACTCATGCCAGTTTCAAGGGGTGATCATTCCCTCTGCTAAGCCAAATTCTACTTAACAGTAGGCTCTGGAATCTTGTCAGGTGTCGATATCAGGTCTGGAGACCTAACACTTTTCCCTTTCAGGAGGATGGGGAAGCACAGTAGTGTGGTCTCTGCATTCTCCATCATTCTTCAGAGTTCAGGACAGTGTTTCTGAGTTCCAGCTCCCTTGGAAGTAATTCATCTGGGTTTGAGCTCATTCAGAACCACGCTGTACTGTCACCTCACCTGATTTAGATTTCAATTCCTGCTTTATTATGTTTGTTCTACTCTTTTGGTTTTAGGGTCATTCTCTTTGATAGAGATTACAGAGGCAAAATAACACTGCCCACTCTGTCATCTGTTAACATGATCCCAACTGCCCCAAGCAACAGGCCTATCATTCAACCCTTATCTCCACTTATGATTTCAAAAGTAACTTCCAAAAAAATTTCTTTCAGTTCATGACAATTTTGCAAGCTGCAGCTCCTCCTAGGCTTTCCCCATTCTGACACTATTTTTTTTTTTACGTCTATACCTCTCGTTTCCCTGGTTATCTGGCCATCTTTCCATCTCTCATACATGGTCTTTAAATATCTGGACCCCTGCATATAATTACTTAGATCCCCTATCCTCCTACCTCTACCCCACAATTTTGCTTCCTCGTCCAAGTTCTTTGTGCTGACTTATTCTCAGAAATCATTCTGTCATATTACTTTGTATTAAAATGTTGACATTTATCCATCCTCCATATCGTGCATACTAGACCCAAGTCTGAAGCTATAAGTATTGTTTTTATCACTCTTTCTTATTTCTTCTTCCTTGGAATAATGACACTTCAGCTATTCTTATTTCAATGTCACATTCCTTGTCCTCTGTAGTTAATAGTTGATAGTCTGGCATTTCTCTCCTTATCCCTGAATTCTAGATTAAAGCCACCTCAATCAGGTGAACAATTCTCTTGCTACACACATTCTTCTCCATCTCCTAAGCATTCTCACTTGCTGCATAAGTGGTGAGCAGCCCGGATGCTCAGGGGGTGAGCACTGGATCGGGTGTGCATGTCCCTTCCCAACCCTTGCAAAGTCCCTTCACCTCTCCAAAGACATCAGCTTCACTGTCTGTAACATGGATAACTACCTACTTCCTACCTTTTGTTGTTTAGTGACAATTAAATCAGGAGAAATCTACAGCAGTCTATGCAAATGCTCCCCACGAGTCCATCTGTCTTTCTCGGTCATCTGCCCTGAGCAGTGGGCCTGTCAGTTCTTGTTTTATTCTACTGCATGTTTCTAAACCACACCCCCTCCCTGACACTTTCTATACAGCCAGAATCTAAGTCAGGTATGGGTGAGACTGAAGGTGCAATTCATCCTGAGGCAAAACTCCTCTCCAGCTGTGAACGTGTAAAACTAGACAAGTTATGGGCTTCCAAAATACAATGGTGGGATAGGCATGGAATAGACATTTCCATTCTAAAAGGGAGAAGTAGGAAAGAAAGAAGGAGTGGCTGGTTCCAAACAAGTCCAAAACCCAGCAGGGCAAATTTCATTTAATCTTGAGGCTTGAGAAGAATCCTCTTTGACTGGATGCTCTGTCCTTCAGGCCCAATGGAGTAGCAGCATGACCCCTACATTCCTAGACAGTAGCCCTACCCATGGCTCTGCAGGGAGGTCCTGCCCCAAGGCTCTGGACAGCCTCATTTAACCCCCACTCCCAAAATCTGTGTTAGTCTTCTCAAGCTGCCGTAACAAAATGCCTTAAACTGGGTGATTTAAACAACAGAAACTGATTTTCTCACACTCTGGAGCCTAGAAGTCCAAGATCAAGGTTCTGGCCAATGTTAATCCCTGGAGGTTTTTCCTACAAGAATCAATAAAAACTAGCACAACGTCTCTCATGTAGACAAGGACCAAGCCTGTGTTTCTTTAGCATCAGGGTGGCAGGGCATCACAGTCGTTAAGGAAGAGGCCTTTGGAGCCTGAAAGACTTGTGTTCAAGTCCAAACATTGCATCTGCCTAAATGACCTTGAATACATTATTTAAAGTCTGATTTTCAGCCTCATCAGTAAAATGGGCATAACAATTCCTACCTCACAGACTTGTGAAGATTAAATGAGAATACGAATGTAAAGTGCTTAGCGCCTGGCACGTGCATGCATGCACATACACGCACACGTACGCACACACTCAATAAACTGCTAGCTACTATTACTCCTCACAGTGCCTAGCTGGGAGCACAGCATGGAGAAGGTGTTTTAATACATCTTATGCTTCTTCAATTCATTGTTGTGTTTCCAGTCCTCAGAGACCCCGTAGAGAAAGAGTGTGGTGAATGCTTCTCATCAACTAAGAAATTCTAGTGGGATTTGGCCAACCTGGATGGGTCTAGAATGGGAAAGTAGAGGTGATGGGAGGAAAAAATGTACTTTCATTAGTCATTGATGCCTCTCGGTATAAGGACAAAAAAGAAGTTCCAAAATGGTCATCCTTTTATCCCCCCAAAAGCAGAAATTGTTGGTTCAGAAACTTGACTAACAAGTTGCCCCAAAGAGAAACTATTGTACAAGTCAAATGAGTAAATAATCTCAGCACTTTTCAGTTCTCTCCTTTACTGGAGGCCTTGGGGTCTCAACCAGACCAGCAGTTCCCCAGCACAATTGTTGTTAAGTATAACTTGGGGAATAAAGGGGAACCATTTAGTTTGCACAGTTTGAAAGGGAGGCTCAGTAAAACCCAATACATTGTTCTGTACCCAGGAAGAGGCAACACTGGGGGCTCATGTTTTATTATTTCTTCCAATTTATTAGACAAGCCTTGGCCTTAAAATCAGTGAGAGTGAGGAATGGCTCCACAGAGGAATATGTTGTTTGAATCCAGCTGTTGAAATGTGGCAATTTGTGAGTAATTAGTCGATTTGCTCCAGAGGATGGACTGAAATGCCCAGGATTAAAGACCAGGTTTCACCATTTGTTTTGGAGTTCAAATTTCCTTTTCCAAGTCCTAAATAATTTAATGTCTATTTTTTACTAAAGCATTGCCTGGTCCTCGGAGCCCTCCCTTCTGTGATGTTTGACACCCATGAATATTCTAAAGGAAAAGCAGTAATGGCAAATAGCTACACCCTCCATTCTTCTGTATCCCTCGTTAACTCCCAGATATGTTTTCAAATAATAACTGCTAGCATTTATTGAGAATTTACAACATACCAGGAACTGTTCTAAGTAACTTACAGGTAGTATCAATACTCTTCATAACAATTCTATGTATTAATAACCACATTCAACAGATGAGGAAACTGAGGCACAGAAAGTTAAGTAACTTGCACAAGGTCATAGAATTGAAAGATCCAGAATTTAAACACAAGCTAACTCCAATCCACACCGTCTACCATTATGCCACACGCCTCTGGACATGATACACGCTGCCACACCTCCACGCCTGTGCCCTTACTTTTCCCTTTGTCTAAAATCCCTTTCTTGCCCCGATTCATCATTTAGAAAGCTCCTACGCATCCTTCAAAATTATGAAATCCTTTTTCTCACTCCACTGGGAAGGTTAGGCCTGGGCTGTCCTCTTTGCACCCAAAGCATATTATGCATAACATGGCCACGTTTCTCCTACACTGCTGTGATCATGGTTCATATATCTAGTACGTGTTCATGTTCATGTACTAGACCAGCCGAGACTGAGGATCCTCAGAGGCAGTTCTATGCCTTCTTCCTCTTTGTACCAAAATCACATACACATGGGGTTTAGCAGATTATTGCCAATTTTTAAGGTTTTTGTTAAAATTAAATTAAAAAGCAGGATTTGGTAGGAAACTGTTAGAATTGAGCAAACTCAGTAAACTGCTTGAGTTTGAGGTCTGAATCTCATTATGAAACTGTCATCAATTTTTGTGCTGCAGATTTCTCGTGAGTGAAATAGGATCCTGGGTCCTATCAACTTCCTGGAAATGTTTCTTCCTCTGCTTTACCACCTCCATCCCCCAGTTCTTGCCTGAACAAGTGCTGTGGCCTCCTCTTAGGTCCCTGGCTTCTTGTTTTACTCATTCCAATTTATCCCCTTTGGCACAACTAGAATGACCTACCTAACCAGATTCAACCATGCCATTTTCTATCACCCCTTCAATAGCCCCACCTCCCCCTCTACTTCCACACACCCAAGGGTGACCATCATACTTTATTGTGAGTGGTACAATCTCATTTGCCTAGTTGCAGCTAGGCATTTTAAATATTTAAATAATATAACATTTCAACATCAGAGTGCATGTTTGGGGGAAGATGCTGAAATCATCTAGTAGGCTCAAAGTGGAGAAATTTCAAACTTGTTGGTTTTTCATGCTGACAAAGCTCCATTTGGCTGGAAGCAAACAAATCGATTGCATCATTTTTCACTTAATTAGCCTTGAAGCTGCTAGCTTGGGCATTCTTACTGCCAAGCCAGCACAAGCCATGCCTTCTTCATTCGCCTCCTCATTAATCAGTAGAGGGTGTCACCCCTCCACCATTAACTCCAAATCCTACAGTTTCTTCCCCCTGGGCTTCTTAGCCCTTTTCTCACATCTATACTGGAAGCTTTTCTCATTTTGCCCCATGAAGTTGGTGTCTGACTTCCCACGGGGCTCTGAGTTCTAAAGACGTAAAGACAATGCCCACTCATCATTTTTCCCCAGGAGCTGGCATAGAACCAGTACCCAATTAATTTTCAATAAATAATGTCACATCCTGGAGTGAAATTTGCAAGGACCAAGCTGAAGAATTACATTTAAACTTCTTGTTCTACTCACATAATTGAATGGGGTCCTGCTGTCCAAAGTGCAGGGCCCCTCACCAGCCTTTCTCTTTAGATAGGTATGAAACATTCTCTATATGTCCAGCTGCCAGAATTTAAAGCCACGCTCTAGCATTTGACTGATATCCTCTCCCCAGTTGATGTGGATCAACTTCTCTTTGGGTTTTTAAAAAAAGAAGTAACCAGCCTAGTGCGGTGGCTCACACCTGTAATCCCAGCACTTTGGGAGGCCAACGTGGGTGGATCACTTGAGATAAGGAGTTCGTGACCAGCCTGGCCAACATAGTGAAAATACAAACTCTCTACTAAATACAACTCAGACCTGGACAAGCGGACCTAATAGACATCTGCAGAACTCTCCACCCCAAATCCACAGAAAATATACATTCTTCTCAGCACCACATCACGCTTATTCTAAAATTGACCACATAACGAAGTAAAACACTCCTCAGCAAATGCTAAAGAACAAAAATCATAACAGTCTCTCAGACCATAATGCAATCAAATTAGAACTCAGGATTAAGAAACTCACTGAAAACCACACAACTACATGGAAACTGAACAATCTGCTCTTGAATGACTACTGGATAAATAAAATGAAGGCAGAAATAAAGATGTTCTTTGAAACTAATGAGATTGAAGACACAATGTACCAGAATCTCTGGGACACATTTAAAGCAGTGTGTAGAGGGAAATTTATAGCACTAAATGCCCACAAGAGAAATGAGGTAGTATCAGCTGAGGTAGTATATGGGAGGATCAGGTGATGAGTGGGACCCTAGATGCTCTTTGAAACCAAGGAGAATGAATACACAATGTGCCAGAATCCCTGGGACACATTTAAAGCAGTGTCTAGAGGGAAATTTATAGCAATAAATGCCCACATGAGAAGCAAATAAAGATCTAAAATTGACACCCCATCATCAAAATCGAAGAGCTAGAGGAGCAAGATCAAAAAACTCAAAAGCAAGCAGAAGACAAGCAGTAACTAAGATCAGAGCAGAACTGAAGGAAATAGAGACACAAAAAAACCTTCCAAAAAATCAATAAATCCAGGAGCTGTTTTTTTTAAAAGATCAACAAAATAGACTGCTAGTCAGATTAATAATAAAAGAAAAGAGAGAAAAATAAAATGGATGCAATAAAAAACGATAAAGGGGATATCACTACCAATTTCACAGAAATACAAACTATCATCAGAGATTAGTACAAACAACTCTATGTACATAAACCAGTAAACCTGGAAGAAATGGATAAATTCCTGGACACTTGTACCCTCCCAAGCCTAAAACAGGAAGAAGTTGAAACCCTGAATAGACCAATAACAAGGGCGGAAGTTGAGGCAGCAATTAATAGCTTACCAACCAAAAAAAGCCCAGGTCCAGGTCAGTTCACTGTCGAATTCTACCAGACATACAAAGAAGAGATAGTACCATTCCTTCTGAAACTATTCCAAACAATCAAAAAAGAGGGAATCCTTCCCAAATCATTTTATGAGACCAACATCATCCTGATACCAAAACACAGCAGAGACTCAACAAAAAAAGAAAACTTCAGGCCAATATCCATGATGAACATAGATGCAAAAATCTTCAATAAAATACTGGCAAACCAATTGCAACAGGACATCAAAAAGCTTATCCATCACAATCAAGTAAGCTTCATTTCAGGGATTTAAGTCTGGATCAACCTACACAAGTCTATAAACATAATCCACCATATAAACAGAACCAAAAACAAAAACCACATGATCATCTCAATAGATGCAGAGAAGACCTTCAACAAAATTCAGTAGCCCTTTATGCTAAAAACTCTCAATAAACTAGGTATTGATGGAATATATCTCAAAATAATAAGAGCTATTTATGACAAATCCACACCCAATATCATACTGAATGGGCAAAAGCTGGAAGCATTCCCTTTGAAAACTGGCACAAGACAAGGATGCCCTCTCTCACCTATTCAACATAGTATTGGAAGTTTTGGCCAGGGCAATCAGGCAAGAAAAAGAAATAAAGCGTATTCAATTAGGAAAAGAGGATGTCAAATAGTCTCTATTTGCAGACGACATGATTGTATATTTAGAAGACCCCATCGTCTCAGCCCAAAATCTCCTTAAGCAGATAAGCAACTTCAGCAAAGTCTCAGGATACAAAATCCATGTGCAGAAATCACAAGCATTCCTATACACCAGCAACAGACTTAAAGAGAGCCAAATCATGAGTGAGCTCCCATTCACAATTGCTATAAAGAGAATAAAATACCTAAGAATACAACTAACAAGGGATATGAAGGACCTCCTCAAGGAGAGCTACAAACCACTGCTCAAGGAAATAAGAGAGGACACAAACAGATGGAAAAAATATTCCATGCTCATGGTTAGGAATAATCAACATTGTGAAAATGACCATACTGCCCAAAATAATTTATAGATTCAATGCTATCCCCATCAAGCTCCCAATGACTTTCTTCACAGATTTGGAAAAAAACGCCTCAAATTTCATATGGAACCAAAAAAGAGTCTGCATAGCCAAGACAATCCTAAGCAAGAAAAACAAAGCTGGAGGCATCACGCTACCTGACTTCAAGCTATACTACAAGGCTACAGTAATCAAAACAGCATGGTACTGGCACCAAAACAGAGATATAGACCAATGGAACGGAACAGAGGCCTCAGAAATGATGTCACACATCCACAACCATCTGATCTTTGACAAACCTGACAAAAACAAGCAATGGGGAAAGGGTTCTCTATGTAATAAATGGTGTTGGGAAAACTAGCTAGCCATATGCAGAAAGCTAAAACTTATCCCTTCCTTACACCTTACACAAAAATTAACTCCAGATGGATTTAAGATTTAAACATAACACCTAACACCATAAAAACCCTAGAAGAAAACCCAGGCAAAACCATTCAGGACATAGGCATAGGCAAGGACTTCACGACTAAGACACCAAAAGCATTCACAACAAAAGCCAAAATAGACAAATGGGCTCTAATGAAACTCCAGAGCTTCTGCACAGCAAAAGAAACAATCATTAGAGTGAACCTGCAACCAACAGACTGGGAAAAAAATTTTTGCAATCTACCCATCTGACAAAGGGCTAATATCCAGAATCTACAAAGAACTCAAACAGATTTACAAGAATAAAACAAACAAACCCATTCAAAAGTGGGTGAAGAAAATGAACACTTTTCAAAAGAAGACATATATGAGGCCAAAAAACATGAAAAAATGCTCACCATCACTGGTCATTAGAGAAATGCAAATCAAAACCACATTGAGATACTATCTCATGCTAGTTAGAATGGCAATCATTAAAAAATCTGGAGACAACAGATGCTGGAGAGGATGTGGAGAAATAGGAACACTTTTACACTGTTGGTGGGAGTGTAAATTAGTTCAACCACTGTGGAAGACAGTGTGGTGATTCCTCAAGGACCTAGAAATAGAAATACCATTTGACCCAGCAATCCCATTACTGGGTATATATCTAAAGGATTATAAATTGTTCTATTATAAAGACACATGCACATGTACATTCATTGTGGCACTGTTTACAATAGCAAAGACCTGACACCAACCCAAATGCCCATTGATGATAGACTGCACAAGGAAAATGTGGTACATATACACCATGGAATACTATTCAGTCATAAAAAAATGATGAGTTTGTGTCCTTTGTAGGGACATGGATGGATTTGGAAACCATCATTCTCAGCAAACTGACACAACAACAGAAAATCAAACACCGCATGTTCTCACTCATAGGTGGGTGTGGAACAATGAGAACACATGGACACAGGGAGGGGAACATCACACACTGGGGTCTTTTGGAGGGGACTAGGGGAGGGGACAGCAGGGTAGGGAGGTTGGGAAGGGGATAACATGGGGAGAATTGCCAGATATAGGTGACGAGGGGATGGAGGCAGCAAACCACATTGTCATGTATGTACCTATGCAACAATCCTGCATATTCTACACATGTACCCCAGAACCTAAAGTACAATAAAATATATATATATAAGTAAAAAAAAATAAGTAAATAAAAAGAATCCAGAAGGTTGATTATTAAGCTAATCAAGAAGGCATCACAGAAAGGTAAAGTCCAATTTAATGAAATCAAAAAAAGATGTAAGATATGAAGAGAAAAATCTTCAGTAAAATAGAAAGCATAAAAAAAACCAATCACAACTTCTGGAAATGAAGGACATAGAGAAATGCAAAATGTACTGGAAAGTCTCAACAATAGAATAAAATAAGCAGAATAAAGAACTACAGAGCTGAAAGGCAAGGTTTTTGAATTAACTCAAAGACAAAAAATAATAATTTTTAAAAATGAACAAAGCCTCCAAGAAGTTCGGGATTATGTTAAACAATCAAACCTAAGAATAATTGGTGTTCCTGAGGAAAAAGAGAAATCTAAAAGTTTGGAAAACATATTTCAGAGAATAATCAAGGAAACCTTCCCCAGCCCTGCTAGAGATCTGGATATCATACAAGAAGCTCAAACAACACCTGGGAAATTTACTGCAAAAAGATCATTGTCTGGGCACACAGTCATCAGGTTATCTAAAGTCAAGACAAAGGAAAGAATCAAGAGCTGTGAGGCAAAAGTACCAGGTAACCTACACACACACACACACACACACACACACACACACACACACACACACACACACAATCTATGAGATTAACAGTAGATATTTTAGCAGAAACCCTGCAAGGTAGAAGGGATTGGGGCCCTATCTTCAGCCTCCTTAAACAAAACAATTATTAGCCAAGAATTTGTATCCAGCAAAACTAAGCTTCATAAATGAAGGAAAGAGAAAGTCTTTTTTAGACAAATGCTAGAGAATTTGCCACTACTAAGCCAGCATGACAAGAACTGACAAAAGGAGTTCTAAATCTTAAAACAAATTATCAAAACACACCAAAATAGAACCTCCTTAAATTATAACTCTCACAGGACCTATAAAACAAAAACACAATAATTAAAAAAAAAAAAGATATTCGGGCAACAAAAAGCATGATGAATAGAATAGTACCTCACATCTCAATACCATCACTGAATGTAAATGGCCTAAATTCTCCACTTAAAAGAAATAGAATGGCAGAATGGATAAGAATTCACCAACCATATATCTGCTGTCTTCAGGAGACTCACCTAACACATTAGGACTCACATAAACATAAGGTAAAAGTGTGGAAAAGATATTTCACGGAAAGGAGTTCAAAAGTGAGCAGGAGTAGCTATTCTTGTATCAGTCAAAACAAACTTTAAACCAACAACAGTTTTAAAATAAGACAAAGAGGGACATTATAAAATGATTAAAAGACTTGTCCAACAGGAAAATATGACAATCCTAAGTATATATGCACCTAACACTGAAGTTCCCAAATTTATAAAACCATTACTGCTAGCTCTGATAAATGAGATAGACAGCAACACAATAATAGTGGGGGAGTTCAATACTCCACTGATGGCACTAGACAGGTCATCAAGACAGAAGGTCAACAAAGCAAAAATGGGCTTAAACTATACCCTAGAACAAATGGACTTAACAGATATATACAGAACATTCTACCCAACAACTGCAGAATATCCATTATATTCATCAGAACAAGGAACATTCTCCAAGACAGACCACATGATAAGCCACTGAACAAGTCTTAATAAATGTAATAAACTTGAAATTATATCAAGTTCTCTCAGACCACAGTGGAATAAAATTGGAAATCAACTCCAAAATGAACCCTCAAAACCCTGCAAATACATGGAAATTAAATAACTGGCTCCTGAATGATCATTAGGTCAACAATGAAATCAAGATGGAAATTTTAAAATTCAAATTTTAAAAATGAATGATAATAGTGACACAACCTATCAAAACCTCTGGAATACAGCAAAGGCCATGCTAAAAGAAAAGTTCATAGCCTTAAATACCTACATCAAAAAGTCTGAACTGGCACAAACAGACAATCTAAGGTCACACCTTGTTAGAAACAAGAGCTCAGAGTCACAAAAGAAAATGAGCACTCAAACAAAGGATTTCTCAGCAACAGAAATTTACTTGTGCAGAAGGGTGCTGCTCATACTTCTGGTCACTGTAAGAACACACTGAACAAAGGAGGGAAGGGAATTTTATCCCTAACACAGTAAGTCCCTGCTTCTGTGTCCTGTCCTTATTGTCTACAGCCAGACCACACAATCTAAGCTGGCCCAATTGGCTACTGTTTAAAATTGAATATGGCTAAATAGGTGGGAAGGGAGAGGCTGTCCATTATGGTGCAAGGCATGTTCGGGCATGTCAGGGCACAGCAAAGGCAGGAAGGGTAGTTTCAGCAGAAGGAGCAGTTTACAAAATGGGTAGCTAGGAGCAAAGAGGACTCTTTCCAAATAAAAAGATGTGACTGGTGGGAGAAGCTGTTTAAGGGCAGGTAGCTTAAGAAAGGGAGAACAAAGAACAAGGAAGTTAAAAGTTAAACCCTTGAAGACAAACTTACTGTATCTGACAACCTCAAGGAAGTAGAAAACAAGAACAAACCAAATTCTAACTCAACAGAAGAAAAGAAATAACAAAGATCAGAGCAGAACTAAATGAGACTGACAGAAAAAAGTACAAAAGATAAACAAAAAGCTGGTTCTTCAAAAAAATAAAATAAAATTGATAGACCATTAGCAAGATTAACCAAGAAAAGAAGAGAGAAGATCCAAATAAGCTCAATCTGAAATGAAACAGGAGATATTACAATTGATACCACAGAAATATAAAAGATCATTCAAAACTACTATGAACACTTTCATGTGCATGAAGAAACTAGAAAACCTAGAGGAGATGGATAAATTCCTGGAAATATACAACCCTCCTAGATTAAACCAGGAAGAAATAGAAACTCTGAACAGGTCAGTAACAAGCAGCAAGGTTGAAATGGTAATTTTTAAATTGCCATCAAAAAAAAAGTTCAGGACCAAATGGATTCACAGCTGAATTCTACGAAACATTCAAAGAAGAATTTGTACCAATCTTATTGACACTATTCCACAAAATTAAGAGGGAATCCTCCCTAAATCATTCTATGATGGCAGTATCACCCTAATACCAAAGCCAAGAAAGAACACAACAAAAAAAGAAAACTACAGACCAATGTCCCCTGATGAATATAGATGCAAAAACCCTTAACAAAATACTAGCTAACTGAATCCAACAGCATATCAAAAAGATAATCCACCATGATCAAGTAACTGGGTTTCGTAACAGGGATGCAGGGATGGTTTCACATACACAAGTCAGTAAATGTGATATACAGCATAGAGTTAAAAACAAAAATCATATGATCATTTTAATAGATGCAGAAAAAGCATTTGACAAAAATCCAGCATCCCTTTATGATTAAAACCCTTAGCAAAATCAGCATAGAAGGGACATACCTTAATGTAATACAGCCATCTACAGCAAACCCACAGACAACATAATACTGAATGGGGAAAAGTTGAAGCATTCCCCCCTAAGAACTGGAACAAGACAAGTATGTCCACTCTCATCACTTCTATTCAACATAGTACTGGAAGTCCTAGCCAGGGCAACCAGACAAAAGAAAGAAATAAAGGGCATCCAAATCAGTAAAAGGGAAGTCAAACTTGCTGATGATATGATTGTATACCTAGAAAATCCTAAAGACTCCTCCAAAAAGTTCCTAGAACTGATAAATTAATTCAGCAAAATTTCAGGATATAAAATTAATATACACAAATCAGTAGCTCTGCCATACACCAACAGCAATCTACAAATTCAATGCAATTTCCATCAAAATGCCATCATCCTCCTTCACAGAACTAGAAAAAACAATCATAAGATTTGTATGAAAGAAAAAAAAGAGCCCACACAGCCAAAGTAAAACTAAGCAAAAAGAACAGATCTGGAGGCATCACATTACCTGACTTCAAACTATATGGTAAGGCAATATTCACCAAAACAGTACAATACTCGCATAAAAATGGGCACATAGACCAATGGGACAGAATAGAGAACCCAGAAATAAAGCCAAATACTTATAGCCAATTGATCTTCAACAAAGCAAACAAAAACGTAAAGTGAGGAAAAGACAACCTATTCAACAAATGGTGCTGGGATAATTGGCAAGCCACATGTAGAAGAATTAAACTGGATCCTCATTTCTTATACAACAATCAACTCAAGGTGGATCAAGAACTTAAATCTAAGACCAGAACCATGAAAATTCTAGAAGATAGCATCAGAAAAACCATCCTAGACATTGGCTTAGACAAAGACTTCATGCCCAAAACCCGAAAGTAAAGCAACAAATACAAAGATAAATAGATATGACTTAATTAAACTAAAAAGCTTCTGTACAGCAAAAGAAACAATCAGCAGAGTAAACAGACAACCCACAGAGTGGGAGAAAACATTTGCAATCTATACATCTGGCAAAAGACTAACATCCACAATCTACAAAGAACTCAAACAAATTAGCAAGAAAGAAAAAATCCCTTCAAAAAGTGGTCTAAGGACATGAATAGAAAATTATCAAAAGAAGATATACAAATGGCCAAAGAGTATATGAAAAAATGCTCAGTATCACTACTGATCAGAGAAATGCAAATCAAAGCCACAATGCGATACCACCTTACTCCTGCAAGAGTGACCATAATCAAAAAATAATAGATGTTGGCAGGGAAGTGGTGAAAAGGAAACACTTTCACACTGCTGGTAGGAATGTAAACTAATACAATCACTATGGAAAACAGTGTGAAGGTTGTTTAAAGAATTAAAAGTAGAACTACTATTTGATCTAGCAATCCCACTACTGGATATCTACCCAGAGGAAGTTATTATACAAAAAAGATTCTTGCACACATGTTTATAGTAGCACAATTCACAATCACAAAGATATGGAACCAGCCCAAATGCCCTTCAATGAGTGGATAAAGAAATTGTGATACACACATGTGTATCACAAATGTGATACATTTGTGTATACAAATGTGATACAAATGTGATACACATGTGTGTGTGTGTGTGTGTATGTGTGTGTATCTCCCCCTATAGAATACTACTCAGCCACAAAAAGGAACTGGATAGAATTGGATATTATTCTAAATGAAGTAACTCAGGAATGAAAACCAAATATCCTGTGTCCTCACTTATAAGTGGGAGCTGAGCTATGAGGATGCAAAGGCATTAAGAATGATACAATGGACTTTGGGGCCTTGGGGGAAAGGGTGGGAGGGGATGAGGGATAAAAGACTACAAATTGGGTACCGTGTATACTGCTCGGGTGAAGGTGGGTTCACCAAAATCTTAGAAATCACCACTAAAAAGCTTATTCATGTAACCAAACACCACCTGTTCCTCAAAAACCTATAGAAATAAAAATAAATTTAATTTTAAAAGGAGGCAATTCATGAGTGCCCTCATGAACGGATTACTGTCGTTATCACAGGAGTGGGTTCGTTATCAGGGGTGTGGGCTTGTTATAAAGGCAAGTTTGGCCCCCCTCTTGCTCTCATGCCCTCTTGCCTGTTCTCCTTCCACCATGGGTTGATGCAGCACCAGATGCTGTTGCTATGCATTTGGACTTCTCAGCCCCTAGAACTGTGAGCCAAATAAATTTCTGTTCATTATAAATTTCCCAGTCTGTGGTATTCTGTTATAGCAACATAAAATGAAGATAGAAAATAAAATTGAGTAAGACAATATCCATATAACACTTTCAATTGAAACTGAAAAACATTCGACAAAATTCACATATTTGTTGATTAAAAAAAAAAAAACTCTCTGCCAGGTGCAATGATTTACACCTGTAATCCCAGCACTTTGGGAGGCCAAGGCAGGTGGATCATGAGGTCAGGAGTTCGAGACCAGCCTGGCCAATATGGTGAAACCTTATCTCTACTAAAAATACCAAAATTAGCCAGGCATGATGGTGCACACCTGTAGTCCCAGTTACTCAGGAGGCTGAGGCAGAATTGCTTAAACCTGGGGGGCGGAGGTTGCAGGGAGCTGAGATCATGCCACTGCACTCCAGCCTGGCAACAGAGTGAGATTTTGTCTCAAAAAACAAAAACAAAAACAAAAAACTCACAGCAAATTAGAAATTAAAAGACGTTGTATGGGGTTTGTTGTTGTTGTTGTTGTGTTGTTGTTGTTGCTGTTGTTGAGATGGAATTTCTCTCTGTTGCCTGGAGTGCAATGGCACAATCTTGGCTCACTGCAACCTCCACCTCCTGGGTTCAAGTGATTCTCCTGCCACAGCCTCGTGAGTAGCTGAGACTACAGGAACATGCCACCATGCCCAGCTAATTTTTGTATTTTTAGTAGAGATGGGTTTTGGCATGTTGGCCAGGCTGGTCTTGAACTCCTGGCCTCAAGTAATCCACCCACCTCGGCCTCACAGAGTGATAGGATTACAGGCGTGAGCCACTGCACCGGCCACACTGTATGTCTTAGCAGAATAGAGAGAGGATATATACCAAAAATTTTAATATAATTAATATAACACCAAGTTGTGAAATATTTAAAGCACTGCCATTAAAGTCAGAAGCAAGATAAAAATCTCTGCTTTTGCCACAAATTTTCAATTTTTACTCAAGGGTGCAACAAGAAAAGACAGAAGGAAGGAAGGAAGGAAGGAAGGAAGGAAGGACGGACGGACGGACGGAAGGAAGGACGGACGGAAGGAAGGACGGACGGACGGAAGGAAGGACGGACGGACGGAAGGACGGACGGAAGAGAGGGAAGGACAGACGGACGGACGAGAGGGAAGAGAGGGAAGAGAGGGAAGGGAGGGAAGGGAGGGAGGGAGGGAGGAAAGGGAGGGAGGGAGGGAGGGAAGGGAGGAAGGGAGTGGGGAGGGGAAGAAGGAAGGAAGGAGGTACAGAGAGAAAAATTTGCAAAGTAAGAAATGAAATTTTCATTACTTATGGATGATATGATTTTCATATGCATATCTACATATAAAGCCCAAACAACAGTAGAGAATAATTAAAAGAGTTTAGCAAGACTTCTATACTTTTAAAAAACAGAAGGCATCCCTATATTAGCAATAATTAATTAGAGAAAATAAATCTTTATATGACACTTAGGAGTACAGCCTGAGCAAAGTACGTTGTATGTAATTACAAAGGCTAACTTGATGACATAAAGACAGACTTCAATAAATTGAGCAATATACCATAATGGTATATAAATATACATATTCAATATTTTTGACAATCAAAAATTGTTTCCAAAATTAATCTATGCAGTCACTGCAGTCACAAACAAAATCCTAACAAAGCTTTTGGCAAAACTTAATAAGTTGATGCAAATATGTATACAGAGGAGTAAAAGGCCAAGAATAATCAGGACAGTGTAGAAGAAGAAAAATAAGGAGGGAACAAAGTATATCAGTTGACTTGTTATTCCACAATAAAAATTAGAGATAATGAGGCAGATATGAAGGTTGCCCACCCCAAATCCATTCTCTCCTATTAATCTCCAATAAAACTTTAATTTTATTTTAGCGATGTTGTTTACATGTTAACATGACTCACTTTCAGACCCTCTTGCAGGTGGGGGTTCATATGACTCAGGTCTAACCACAGAGATATGTTAACTGAGTTTTTAAAAAAGACCAAAAAAGCTGTTACTTCTCTGAAAAGCAAAGGACAGACTTGAGGACACTTGCCTTTATTTCTTTGCCTATATCCTTTTCTCCTCAATCGAATGAAAATGCTGAAAATAAAAGTGCAGTAGTCATCTAGTGACCATGAGAAAGAAAAATACATGAGAAGATTGGTAGAGAAGAAAGAATGATCTTGGATTCTTAAGATTTCCTCAAGCTGCTGCACTAGTCATAAGCTGCCTACTTCTGTATTTTTTGTCACAGAAGGAAAATAAGCTCTTATTTTATTAAGATGTCTCAATAAGCTTGTATGTAACTGAATACAATCCGAATTGATAAAGACAGAATGGTGTTAACATACAAATTTAAAAATAGATCAATCAGACAAAACAGAGGGCTGTAATAGATGCATCCACTTGTGAAAACAGAGTATGACAGAGAAGATATTACAAACCAGTGTAAAAGGATGGGCAATTCACAAATACTGATGAAACAAATACCTTTCCATGTGAAAAAATATCAAGTCAGAATTATACCTTATATCATGCACATATAAAAGTATAGAAAGATTAAAGTTTTAAGGCAAAACTTTTAAAATTTTGGAAGGAAACGTATAAATCTTTATGAACTGGGATAAGAAAAGATGTTTTAAATCATGCAAGAAAGCATGGGTCATAAAAGAAAAAAAATCTATGAATTTAACTGGAGTAGTTTAAAATGTATATGCAACAACAGTTACCCAGTATCAAGAGGCTGGGATGGAGAGTATCAAATGAAAGCATAAGTTAGATTCGGTGATGGGTGAAGTCCTTTCTCTAGCAGTTAAATGTAAACTGAGAAGGAAAGCACCATGTGAAGAACACGGAAGAGGCTCTTCGTAACAAAAGGAATATAATCTGCTAAGACCCGGAGGTGGGGAAGAGCTAGGCAGTTATACAAACAAAAAAGACCAGTGTTCCTGAAGGTAGAAATAAAGAAGGAGCATGATGGGCGATATAGTTGGAGAGACAGGCAAAAAAGTCCCACAGGGACCTGTAAGCCATGGTAACAAGTGTGCAGGAAGCTCTCGAAGGGCTGTGGATAAGGAGAAGCATAAGCCAGTCTCTTGTAGCACTGTGCAAATAATGACTGAAGAATAATGATGGACGAGGAGCTCTGAAGTCCTTCTTGCAACAGCTAGACCAGAAATAGGAGAACCCATTGTGTAAGTCATCAGTGATCTCAAAGAAGGGAGAAGAGGTCTCCAAGCATGATGCTACCTCCCCCACCACCAAAAAACAAATAACTGAAGGGCCTTTTTGGGGGCTGAAGTACTGAGGACTTAGAGTCGGGGCAGGCAATGGTGGGCAGTAAGGACTGTCAGACAGTCAGAAGAGTAGGGCTTTCCTAGCTTCTATCGAGGCTACTGAGGAGATTTTTAAATTTGAGAGAAAACCTAGGTGAAAAGGCTGAGCCGGGGACTCTTGCTCTAAGCCAAAACTCTTCAGGTGGTTTGTGTGGTTCTGTCTCAGGGCAACTCTTCCCCATTGGCTGAAACAAAACCAATGCAAATAGTCTCTGAAGGGAGCTTCCCCATGTTAGGTCTCAAGACTCGCACACACTGAGATCAAGAAATGAGTTCACCATTTTACAAGTATGTTCCTCAAAAAATTCAACACAGAGTTACCATATGACTAGCAATTCCACTTCTATATACACAAATAATTGAAAGCATGGACTCAAACAGATATTTGTATACCAATCTCCGTTTGGTTCACAATAACCAAAATGTGGAAGCAACCCCAAATGTCCATCAATAAACAAATGGATGAACAAAATGTGGTGTATACATACAATTTAAAATTATTCAGCCTTAAAAAGGAGTGAAATCCTGACACATGTTACGAAATATATGAACTCTGAAACCCTTATGTTTAGTGCAGTAAGCCAGGCACAAAAGGACAAATACTGTATGACTATGACTCCACTCATATGAAGTATCTACAGTGGTCAAATTTATAGACAGGAAGTAGAATGACGGTTACCAGATTCTGCTTTGGGAGGGAAATGGGAAGTTATTGTTTAGCAGGTACAGAATTTCAGTTCTTGATGGTGAAAATGTTCTGGAGATTGAGAGCGGTAATGGTTGCACAACAAAGAGAATGTACTTAATGTACTGAATTGTACACTTAAAACTGTTAAAATGTTAATTATGAGTGAAAATCAGCTGAAACATGAAGCAACAGATTTTGAACCCTAAGGATCCCAAGGATGTGAGACAGTTACCTGCAGAATATTTTTTAAATCTATGTATAAGGTGTTTAAAGAAACAATTCAATTACAAAGATAAACATTCAATAAGAATCTATTAGAAAAGAAATAAGTTTTGGAGGAAATGGAACTATTAATAATGAAAAAATATGAAAATAAAAAAACCTAATGGACTGGCTAAACGATAGCTTTAGATTGAATTTAGGAGAGAATTCATTAGCTAGAAGATATATCCAAAGGCTTGGCAGAAGGTAGCAAAGGGAAATGAAGAAGAAAATATAAAAAAGAAGAGGCATTGAGAATAGAATGAGAGAGTGTAACATACATGTATGATTGGAATCCCAGGAGGAAAAAACAAAGAATGGAGGAGAGACAATATTTAAGATAATGGTGATTTCACAATTTTTATAGTGCTAATAAGAAATATAGATCCCAAAATACGGAAGTAAAACATCCAGATATGATAAATAAAAAGAAATCCACACAGTACAGTAGAAAGCTGGATGACACAAAAGACAAAGAGAAGATTTTGAAAGTAGCTTAATAATGAGAAATTACTTACAACAGAGTGGCCATTAGAACGACAGCTATCTTCTCCCTAGCAACAACGGAAACTAGAAAACAGCAGAGCTACAACTTAAATGCATTGAGAGAAAAATAATATAAAATTGTGAACCCAGCAAAATGATCATTTTAAAAGAGGGTAAAATAATGTCATTTACAGATTAAACAGAAACTGAGTTTACTGCCAAGAAACTGCTCTAAAAGACATACTTCTGAAATTAAATGCAGTTCCTGTAATTAAGTATATCTTTACAAAAAATTAAAATATACTTCAGAAAAAGGGGGAAAGATATAGAAGGAAGAGCTGAAATACAAAAAAAGCATAGAGAGCAAACAAAATGGAAAACAGGTAAATAAATTCAAACAGACACTGTCTAAATAACATAATATTATGTCTTATTTCTGGGATTAAAAAGTTAGAACTGAAGAAAATGAACAATAGTAGATAAATAGAACATAGATTGGAAATAAGTGATTCTTAGACTATCTGGAAATGAGTATCAAGATACTGTTTAATTTTGTTAATGATCAAAGTGTAGCAAGACAGGAAATTTGGAGATCCTTTAAGAGGCTGTTGCATGAGTCCAATGGAGAAATGATGGTCCCCCTGGACTAACAGGTAGCAGTGCAAATGGAAACGAGTTAGTTTCAAGATGTATTTTGGAGAGAGAAAGAATGGGAAGAACCAACAATAACTTCTAGGTTTTGGATTAACTGGGTGGAGGGTGGTGCTAAATGAGATGGAAAAGCTTAGATCAGTAAGGTGAATGAGAAACAAGTGTCCCATTTGGATATGCTAAGTTTGAGAAGCTTGTGGGCCCATCAAGAAAATAAGCAACGGGCAATTCTGTAGTTTTAAATAAAGTTCCAAGCCGAAGAGGACAATTTGGGCAGTATCAACATAGAGATGTCTTTTTAAATTCATAGAACTGGATAAAATTACTTAGGAAAATAATTTAGAGAAAGATCAGGAGGAGGCTCAAGGCAAATCCTGAAACACTCTGGCTTTTAGAGATCAGGTAGAGCAGGAAGAGCCATCAAACGAACATGCAAAGAAAAAAGAAGGTTAGAGAAAGAGGAGAAGAGGATCAGGGTGAACAGGTCCAAGACGGGAGAGTTTTCAGAAATAATTTTAGTGTACTAGAGGTCAGGTATGATGGGGCCAGAAACAAGTACATCCTTGACAGAGGTTTATTGGAAGAAGTGTGATGACTGTTTAGGTTTTTGGTGTGGACTTTATGAAAAAAGTTTTGCACAGTAAAGGATACTGTTCACAAAGTCAAAAGACAACCCACAGAATGGGATAAAACACTTGCAAATCATGTATTTGTTAAGGGATTAATATCCAGAATAGACAAAGAACAATTCAACAGCAATAAAACAAACACGTGATTTTAAAATGGGCAAAAATCTTGAATAGACATTTCCCTAAAGAAGATGTAAAATGGCCAATAACACATAAAAGATGCTCAACAAAACTAATCATTAGTGAAATGCAAATCAAGCTCAAAATGAGATATTACTTATTTTTGTTTAACTTTTAAGTTCAGGGGTACAGGTGCCCGTTACCTGTGTCATGAGGGTTGTTGTACAGATTATTTCATTACCCAGGTATTAAGCCAAGTACCCATTAGTTATTTTTCTTGATCCTCTTCTTCCTCCCAACCTCCACTCTCCAAAAGGTCCCAATGTGTGTTGTTCCCTTCTGTGTGTCAATGTGTTCTCATGATTTAGCTCCCACTTACAAGTGAGAACAGGTGGTATTTAGTTTTCTGTGCCTGTGTAAGTTTTCTAAGGATAATGGCCTCCAGCTCCATCCATGTCCCTGCAAAGGACATGATCTCATTCTTTTTATGGCTGCAAGTGAGTGTTTAATTAAATGGGAGAGAAGGAAGTAAAGGTGTGTGAGATGTGTTCATGAAGGTTGAGTATGAAACGGGACAGAGAAGTGTAACAGTACCTGCATAAAGAAGTCAGATCAATAAAGGGGTTTTTCAGATTTGGAGATATCGAGGTGTTCTTGTATAGTGTAGGGGATGATCCAGCAGAGAAAGGGAGGTTGATAATGCTGGAGAGAATGCAAATCATCAAAGAAATGAAATCCTTGAGAGAATAAGAAGGGATTAGATCCAGAAGATAATGGAAAGACAGGCATTTAATGGAAAAGGAATACATCCTCTATTGTTAACAAGGGGAAGAAAATGTACTAATGTTTTCAGATTTAGTTGCAGGAAGATGAAGGAGTTCACATCTGAAACCTTCTAATTTCTCATGATAGTCAGAAATTTGATGATACCCTGAGGGTGAGGGGAAGAAAAGCTGTAAGTAGCTGGGGGTGGAGGGAAGGCAATGAAGTAGTATTGCCTTTCCCCTACATTACAACACTCCACTTGGTTCCTTTGTGGCCGTTATTGCAATCTTTAACTATTTTATTATTTTTCATTTACTCATTTATTATCTGCCTGCCCTATTAAAACGTAGGCTCCATGAGGGGCAGGAACCAGGCCTGCCTTGATCACAGTTAGAGTCAATGCCTAGCAGAGTGCCCAGCACGCATTACATCCTGAAAAATATTAACTGAAAACTGAATCAAGAAACACGAGTGTATTCAGTGATCAACAATTATTAGAGAATTTTTAAACTCCTAAGTGGAGGTCTCACTACTGAAGCCATTGTTGAGTCACCTGCCAGAGACACCTCCATTCTCAGTCCATTCCCAGCCTCAACGCTTACTCCACTAGGGCTTTGGAGATACTCAAGACCCTCTTAAGATCCACCCACCCTCAGCACCTAGCACAGAGCCCCACACACAGCGTGACACCTGGCACTGAACCACCCTCGCCTCCTACTCTGATTGGCTGGCATCCAAAAAGTGGCAGAACATTAAGGAAGATCCTCAGCATTTCTGACATTACCAAAAAGTAATATCAGATTTTTTTTTCTTTTCTATTGGGAAACAGATGGAACTGAAAATGATCCTATTGTTCTTAAGTAAATTAACCAGCATCAGGTGCCCATTTCCCTGAAGAGAGGCTTCTGAAAAAGAAGAAAATGTAACAATGACAGAATGTCTTCTAAGCCTCTTTATTTAGAAACCAGGCTGGCTTGATCTTAATGCTTCTATTAGCATCCCAATTGAGGCAAGAGAGTTATAATTCAGTGCATGACAGGCCCATGATTTCTGCCCCAGGGAAGGCAATAAGTGATGTCGTGACCCCTTCCCACTCTCACCATCACCACCACCACCTCCACCAGTGCTAATCGTGCCCACAAAGCTTGACTGTGTGAACTGTGAGCAGATCTGCCTGGATCTGCCTTCAATAGCCCCAGACTGTTCAGATACCTGAGAAAATTCCACCCTTAACAAAAGCCTAGAAGAGGTGCAAATAATTTCTGACTCTTGCTTGATGCTGGGTTGGAAAAGGAATAAAGGAGCAGTGTGAACCTTCTAACAATCTCTTGGCTTCCTGAAATGTCTATCTTATTGAAATTAAAAGAATTAAATAAGACTTGGCCCTAGGGAAGGGAGTCATCCGTATTTTTGGCAGATTCTAAAACAGCCACACACAAGAACACAAATATGTTCACACACACACAAGCCCCAGCTCCAGCAAGGTTATGTACAAGCTAGTAGTTACCAGGCTTGACTAATACATCAGGAATGAAAGAAGACCCTTCAAACACATGTAGGGCGGAAAGGACTGCATCTCACCTGCCACATTCACTTCATTCATGTCATTGCCTTTCTCCTTGCCCAAAGTGTCCATTCTATACTCTCCCCTAAAATCTGCTTATCCTTCAAGTCTCACTGCTTCTGTGAAGCCCTCTCCAAATTTTCCAGCACTTCTCTGAACTTCTACGTTACTGATCCTAGTCACTGAGTATACACAGCCTTTCAGTGCTCTTTAAGAGTTCCAGATTTTTTTTAATCTTTTCTGCCCAGCAAGATTAGGGTAGCTCTTACATATTGCATTCCCCTAGACCTACCAGCCTGCTGGGCACACTGCATATATTCAGTAACAATTCAATGTATATATTTCTACTAGGCATTTGGTCAAATGGGCATATATTTGGTCAGTCCCATAACAACAACAATAGCTGTTATATTTAAACATTCACTCCAGAACAAGTCCTCCATAAGTACTTTCTATATATTACCTAATTTAAATTTCTCAATAACTCTATGAAATAGGTACTATATTTATTCCCACTTTATAGGTGGGGAAACTGAGCCTTAACTCAAATTTATTGGTTAACTTGTAACCAATAAACTGATTCCAAATGTGTGTGTCTGTTCGTAACTTACAAAATTTGATTTATTTTTAATTTTGTTTGAGATGGAGCCTCACTCTGTCACCTGAGCTGGAGTGCAGTGGAGCAATCTTGGCTCACTGCAGCCTTGACCTCCCGGGTTCAAGCAATCCTACCACCTCGGCCTCCTGAGTATCTGGGACTACAGGCATGCACCACCATGACTGGCTTGTTTTCGTTTTGTTTTGTATTTTTAGTAGAGATGGAGTTTCACCAGGTTGGCCAGGCTTGTCTCAAACTCCTAACCTCAAGTGATCCACCCGCCTTAGCCTCCTAAAGTGCTGGGATTACAGGTCTGAACCACCACGCCCAGCCTTATAAAATTTTAAATAGGCATTACAGGCCCTACAAATACTTACCAAACAGACTCGTGGAATATAGCTTCAAAAGGACTTCAGAGCTCATCTAGTCCAACTGTCTGGCCTTACAGATGATGAAAACAAATGTCAGGGATGTGAAATGACTCTCCTAGGACTAGACAGCTAGTAAGAAGCAGAGGTAAGACTAGAGCGGTGAGTCCCTTACTCCTGAGATGTGTGACTTCTACTGCTCACAATTCTACCAAAATATATATATTTATTGTCTTTTCTTCTCCCCCAATACAAGTTCAACATCTTTGAGGTTTTTTATCTAGTAGACTTTGTGCGGGAATCTCAGGTACAGAGGTTATTAACAGCCCCTCTGGAATGAGCTGGGCTCTCTTCAGCCTTCTTTTCGCTTTCGTCCCTTCCTGCCATCTTCCCTCTCATCCATCTTCTCCCCCAACCTGGACCCCAACTCTAGATTGCACTGCCCCCACCCTTGCTCTTAACCAAAGCTTCTCTATGGCAGGGGGAACCATTAGAACGCTGCTGGGGCTGCCAAAAAGCAGACAGTAACACAGACTGTGACACAGGCAGCCCAAGCAGGGCCTTTGACTAGACAGAAATCAAATTACCACCCCCCCAACAAGACAGAGGGGATTTATACTCCTGCCTGCATCTGGCTCTGCATGGCAGCCTCTGCCTGCCATGGGAGGGGAAGCTAGAGAAGCAGCTAATTAGAACTGAGGCCTCTAATCCAGTCACAATCTAATCAACCTTGGGACTGTCAGTAGCAATGCTGTTTTCAAAAGACACTTTGATCTTCTGAGTTGTCACTGCCAAAGCTGACCACATCAATCCTTCTGCAGCCAGAAGCTACCAGACTCACGTACCCATTAGACCAGGGACAGGAAAAAAGCCAGCACTGCCGACACACCAAACTAGACTGGAGCAATTCCCAAATGTTTCACTCCATGGGGAAATTGGGCACAGGCCCCTCAGGGAAGAGCGCTGCAAGAGGCACAAGCAGTTCTCTTATGTTTCCAGGAAATAAGTGTTTGGCCTTACTTCTAATTATTAGCACTGATTGCTTTATTTCTAATTATTAGCATTTGAGTGACAAAATGTTTCCCAGTAAAAGGTCGAAACAGCTCTGCAGAGAGTGTTTTTCTTTCTTTAAACTTAACCGGGAGAAACATAATAATTGACTTCCTCAGGCTCCAGTCTTTCCTCTCTCTACTCCATCCTTTAAAAAATAAATTCATTTATCTACGTTACAAATCCCACTTAAGCACCCAATCTGTGGACCACTGAAGAACAAAGATGAGTAAGACCTGATCCCTGGGAGACCAACAGGCAGCAGGCCATTTCAGTGCGTTCAATATGGACAATAATTTACCTATGAAGCAGGAAGCTCAAGGGTTCATGTCACTGTCAGAAACAAAAGCTAACAAGCCCACCCACACCCTCTCTATTTGTGGCTGTCAGTGATTTTCACCGATATTCCAGTCCTCTTCGTTCCAGGCCCATGGTGGGAATGTCTTTCCCCTCCCTTCCCATGACCATATCACTAACCTTGACCAATAAAATGTGAGTGGAAATGACACAATACTTTTTTTTTTTTTTTTTTTTTGAGATGGAGTCTTGCTCTGTCACCCAGGCTGGAGTACAGTGACACGATTTCTGCTCACTGCAGACCTCCATCTCTCAGGTTCAAGTGATTCTCACACCTCAGCATCCTGAGTAGCTGAGATTACAGGCACATACCACCATGCCTGGCTAATTTTTGTGTTTTTAGTAGAGACGGGGTTTCACCATGTTGGCCAGGCTGGTCTCGAACTCTTGACCTCAAGAGATCCGCCTGCCTCGACCTCCCAAAGTGCCGGGATTACAGGCATGAGCCACCGCACCCAGTTGACATGCTGCTACTTTTAAGTGGAAGCCTTTAAGTACTGATGTGCAAATTTCCATGTCTTCTCCCTCCAACTGTCTCAAAGTACATTTCAGAAGGTAGGAACTCCATCAGCATGACCCTGCAGTGAGGAGGACAGGAAGCAGGCTTCCTGCTGACTTGGGATGGAATTGTAGCATGAGCAAGAAATTGACCTTTGTTGATTTCAGCCTCTGAAGTTTTAGACTTATTTGTTTTTACAGCATAACGTAGCCCACCCAAACTCCCTAGGCTGGCACTCAAGGCCTTCCCATAAACCAGAGCACCTATTCCTCTAGGCATTTGTTTCATAATACTTCCATGAATTCTACACTCAAGCCAAACTGGTCTGTCTACCATGTGCCAGCAGTATCCAGACCATCTAACAAGCGGGTCTTGTCTCATGCTAGTCCCTTTGCCCAAATGTCCTCCTCCCATCTAAATCCTACCAACCTTATAAAATCCAGCTTAGTAACTAACTCCTCCTCCAAGAGGCCTTCCTGAATGATGTGAGTTAGAAATGAATTCTGTGAATTCTGATAGCCCTTTAAGCATCCCAGTCATGGGTATTTATCTTACAGAATTTTCTAGAATATTTGGTCATTTATTTGTCTGTGCCTGTGCTAGATGTAAACTCCTTGGGAACAGGGTTTGGGGGCTCATTGGTCTTTGTGACCCACACTCCACGTAACCTGCACTTCCACGTGGTAGTCAAAGGTTATCATTTGCACAGTCTGGAACGTTCCTTACAGCAGCTTTGAATCACTTCGTCTCATTTCTATAAAGAAAATGTGGTGAGCTCTCTCAGTCGCATTATGAACCTAAGCCACTGCTAAATCCGACCTTCCAAGTTTTTATCTCAAATTTCTATTTTCTGATCCACTTTCTTGGCCCTCCATTATTTTCTTTTCACCTACATTCTAACACTAGTAACTGGCTTTTTTTCAGAGGCCATTTTCCAGCAAAGAACTAAACTATTATTTCAAGAGTCATGACTTCTGAGGGGTCGGGATGCAGGCACTGAGCAGTGAGCAAGCCTCCCTCACCAGGCAGGTAACTTCCCTCTGCATCCAGCCTCTCAGCAAATGGAGCAAACTCCACATTGCAGGTGGCTGCACCACATGGACCTCTGGGGTAGTTGAAAATATCTGAAGCTGTAAGTGATAAATACTGTAACCTCCCTCCTCCGCAGGGTTCCTATGAGGATTAGAGAGTAGCCAGGGCAACGTCTGGTACACACACAACAGGTACTCAATGAGTGACAGCCATTGTGTTAGAACAAAGCATCAGTCAGGCCACACATGGGCACACATGTGCCTGAATATAGTGGCCGTGGAAGATCTAAGGGATGGCTGGCAGGGCTTCACTCTTCTCACCACGCCCCTCCAGCCCTGGCTCCATCTGTCACACACCCATAGTCTCCCTCGACGCTCTGTACACTATTTGAATTTCCAATGTTAGGAAATCTATCTTGTATGTTTGAAAATACTATATCTCTCTCCTTCCAAGAAGGGTCCCTAGGAAAATGAAAATAAGTTTATGTGACAACTTCCATAATCTAACACATCACAGAAGATTCAGTAACCAGAGGCCAATCCAGGGAATGCAGCATAGGCTCAGGGACACTGTCCCATTGTTAGGATAATGTGGGAAGAGACCCACAAATACAGAAAAAGAACATGGACCTTTACAGAAAGAGATCCAGAAATACAGAAAGAGAACTTGGATCTTTACAGAAAGATCTTGGAATTAGGTCCACCCCTTATCACAGGTATGAGGATGCTGAGCCCCAGATACATGAAGTGACTTGCCACAGCCCCAGATGCATTAACAAAAATGCTGGTTCCCAACTCCAGACCTCCTGATTCCCTGCTTACTACTGCTCCTTCTACACCATGGATCTCCTGGAGACAAAGGATGTTAGGTCCCAGGGACTGTCTTGCTGGGTCCCACCCTCCTGCACCCTCGATGTCACCCTCTACCTCTGCCCTTCCCTATATCACCATTGACAGAAAATTCCAACAATTAAAAAAAAAAAGTGGTGATGAGGGGGAGGAAGAACAAGAAAAGGGCTTCCCACACACATGTATAAAGCCCTGGCAGGCCCCAAGGAAATAAACAGCTGCTCTAGGTTTCTGATTTGAGCTGTTAGCGGAGATTCCAGAAATTCAGCTGCTAACCACAGCAACAGAAGTATTGCCTGCTCAGCCTCCCACATCTGTTCCTGGGCTCCAGGAGCGGGGGAGAGGAGGCCCAGCCTGGGAGGCCTCAGAGCAAATGGCACCTCCACTCCCTGTGGATGACTTCACTTGGATAATTACGCCCGACGAGGAGGTTGCGAGGCCTCCTTCCTGATGATAATTAGCCAGGATAAATAAACTGAGCCTGCTTGGAGGTCTTGGGAGGACATGAAAGATTAATATTAGTGACTGTGGATCACAGGGCACCTACTAAGTGCAGGCACTTTACAAACCATTTTTTGGTTAATCCTTCCTACAAGCCTGTAAGGTATAGGTTTTATGATCTCCATTTGCATAAAAACAAACCTAAAGCTTATAAAATATTAAAGCAACACACCCAAGATCACACAAGCAGTAGGTAACAGCTTCAATGTTCAAACCTTAGTTCAAATGACTCAGGAGCCTGTGCTTTTCCTGGTGTGCCACACACATACCCTTGATATCACTGGTGATCCACAGTCTGCTCCCTGACAGACACTGAGCATCCAAAGACAAATAAGCCACCAGCCCTCACCCAGGGGCTCACGATCAAGATGAAAAACAAAACAGAGACTTCACTAAGAATTACGCCACCAAATGGGAAATTCCTTCGTAGAGGTGGGTAGTTACCTAGATTATTTTTGTTGTTTACTTCCTTTTGTCCCCAGGACCCCAAAAGGCCATGAATAGCAAAATGTTTTTGAGAGAAAGGAAGAAAGACTTGAAAAAAGCAGAAAAGAAAGAAAAAAAGTATAGTATATATCTACATTTTTAGAACAAGAATCTCCAAACTAAACAAAGGGACTTCATTCAGTCTTGGGAAGGTTGGCTACCAATGACCAGGGCTTCCTACCATGGCCCAAAGACATTTATGGTGGATAAGAGGTCACTTCAGTTAGACATCTGCCCATGGCTCACTTTGTATCTTCATACCCTTGGTCTCAAAAAGTCATCAGGCATCCCATTACAATCATCTTCGCCCAGAAAAGTAAAGAGAAGATCTTAGGGCTAAAACTGGAAGTAGAACAATTCTGTACACATGCCGGCTCCTAGAAAAATTGTCAGAGGTTGGACAGTCATCTTCTAAGATGGGACAGGTGGCTTCATGCACTGAGTAAGTCAGGAAACTAATCCATAAGGTTCCATTCCACTCTGAGGGTCCTGTGCCATGTAAGCCGATCCCAGGCACAGAAAAGGATAAGATATCCAATTAAGGCTTTGAAGTTACTGGAAAGCCAGACAAAGGACCAAAAATAAAAAGGGAATATAATAGGCCAATGTCATTTGTGAATATATTTATTAAGCACCCATCATTCACTAGGCAACAGTTCTGAGGAGCAGTGAGCCAGATAGACCAGAAATCCATGCTGTCAAAGCACATACATCCTAATGGGAGGAGACAGACAATTGGGGCATAAACAAAGTAATATAAGTTCAGGTATGGGAAAACTCTAAGAAAATAAGACAGAATAATGTAATCTAGAGATATTACAAAGCTGCCTAACTAGAAAGCTCACGAAGAGCCTCTCTAAGAAAGTGACATTTGAGTTGGCTTATGAATCATGAGAAAGTAATAGTCCAGAAAAAATCTGGGGAGACCAACATTGTTCTGTGACAGAGGACGGCTGGCATGTTCAAAGCCAATGCTGTTGAATGGAACCAGGGGGCGTGTGGAAAGAGTTGGGTGGGAGTTGGAATAAAAGGTCTTACAGGTTGTGATAGGAAGTTCTATTTTATTCCCATTACAATGGTAAATCATCGGAGGTGTTTAAGCAGGGGAATGACTTGATCTGACTGACGCTTTAGAAAGGTAAGTCTGGCCGCTGTGTAGAGTTTGGACTAAAAGAATGGAGACAGGAGAACAAGCTAAAATATTATGAATGGGTTTGGTACATTAAAAAATAATCTCCAGTGATACAGCAAAGTTTATTCCATAAATATAAGGCTAGTCCAACACTAAGAAATAAGCTGGGCATGGTGGCGCATGCCTGTAATCCCAGCTACTCAGGAGGGTGAGGTACCAGAATCGCTTGAACCCAGGAGGCAGAGGTTGCAGTGAGCCAAGATTGCACCACCGCACTCCAGTCTGGGCAACAGAGCAAGACTCCATCTCAACAACAACAACAACAACAACAAAGCATCTGATTATTTCAATATGGCATTTAATAAAATTCAAATGCATTCTAAACATTTTTAAAATTGAGAATAGATGAATCATTTTTCAATATGATAAAGAGATTCTCTTTCCAACTGACATTATTTTTAGCTGTAAAATACTAGAGGCCCCAAACAAAGATTCCCATTATTTCTATCATGGTTTATTATTTTGTTTATAAAATTCTAGACAAATCAATAAGATGTAAGACATAAATAAGAAACATCAGCTTGGAGTGAAGAAAATTATCATTATTGATAGAGGTTTTGATTTATTTATCTGCTGAGAATGTAACCTTGACATGGGCCTACTGTGTGTCTGCTGTTTACAATATGCTACTTCACCGAATCCCACAACACACTAGAGGGTCACATCTTTCTTATTTGACAGACAAAGATGAGTAACTTTCCTACCTATGAAGCAGGGACTGAGATTTAAACATAAGTGTGTGATTTAAAAGCCTGTGTTCTTATATCATGTTGCCAAAACATTAAAAGGTAAAGCCAGAGGCTGCCAACAATTCTCATTTCCTATGGCTCTAGAGCTATGGAAATTTCAGCCTGCCTCTGGAATCAAGGTAGGACCTAGAGTTTGCCAGCATCTCAAAAGTCTTGGTGCCAGAGGAAAGCATCTGCCTCCCTCCCTGCATCCCCTAGGTCATTCCACCTGGAAGGAGTTCCCAGAGCCTCAGCTTCTCTGCATAAAAAATGCTAAAGAAGTCTACATTTCAGTATGAGTCTTAGTCCTTCCTAGGAATATTTAAATTTCAAAAGAAGGATGTTTTTTAACCCAGCTAAATTTGCTATTAGTTGAATTGTGTGAACAACGTTTTAGGTGCAGGCGGGACGAGTCTTTAGGTTCTCGTCCCTCCTCCAAGTTTTCGGCACATGTCACTTCCCCCCATGCTAGAGGATAGCTAGAACCCTGGCCTCCACCTCTGGAAGTGTGCTGACCCTGCCCAGAAGCCACGTGTTGCTATGTGAGGTGACTGGAAGACAGAAGCCAGGCCCGAGTTCTGACTGTACAACCTGACTGGTCTCTCTAGACTCAGACAAGGCCTAACCCTACACACAGGGATGCTGAGAGGTTTCCTGAACCAAAGAATTCTGCCACCTGAAGCACTGAGTTCCTGCTGAGAACATGGAGCATTCTCTTTTCATCTTGGATGTGAACATCAGAATAAAATACATCTCTTCTCATTTTCAAATGAAACCCTCAGTTCAAAGAATTGAGGCCTACTGCCTCTCTAAGATAAAGTGGACTGACATCTCTCTCTATTTCCTCATTACTCTTGAAATGCCAGTGTTATGGGCAACAGGCAGTTTACCAGCTGCTTGAATTCAAAATTGGCAAGCCCAAACTGGCCTCTTCCCAGCTGCCAGTCACTTTGAAGCTTTTCACCTTCCTGTGGATGCTTTCTTTCCTCCAATCCTAAACAGCACAATGCCCACCTGCAAGTGGCCTCGGTATCCTGGCCCTTCTCCCATCTCAGCCTTCCACTGTGTAGCAGGTGTGAAGCGTGGGTGTGGTAGAAAGGAAAGGAGAAGGATGAGGACATGACGAGGGGGAGGAAAGAGAGGAGGAAGGGGAAGGAAGGGCACCTGAAGAAGGGCTAAGAGACTGTCAACAGAAGACTGAACCCAGAGGGTGGTGGCATGTGGCACCATCTCTGCAAAGCAAAAGCATGGGCACTAGAGGAAATATTTATCATTGCCTGAAGCATCTCTCACTTCACCATGACAACCAAGCTTTCTTTCCCCCAGTTGTCTCAACTCATATTCTGACCACACAGCTGGGCACTGAGGAGTGTGGCATCTCAGTTTGGGACCCTTGGGAAATCTGTCCCCAAGGAGGTTTCCTGTTTCCTCCTGACCAGCGCTTACCACAAACTCTGGAAGAATGTCCTGCAGTGTCCACAGGCCGCTGCCATCCTCTCCCCAGACACAGGACCCGGGACAGCTCCCTGCAGTCCCTGGGGCCCCTCCCTTTGGAGGTTTCCAACAAAGTTACAAGGTTTGCCTCTCTTGGATTTCAGTCACATCAACAACAAAGACAGATTTTTAAAATTAAATTTGGGGCTCTCTAATCCACAGGCAGGGTTGGTATTCTGCAGAACACAAGGGTCTTTAAACATGGCTCCCACGTCCCCCTCCAGTTGCCCCATTTATCATTTATGACAAGATGTTTATTAGCAGCAGAGCAGTAAACAGTGAGTGAACATCTGAAAATGGGGCTATAAAATTCTTTAAATCACAACTTCGCATAGGCAGCCACCATCACTGGGATGAGCCCTCCCTTCATGGCTCTGGAAAGCAAGGCTGGTCTCCATCTGCACCAAGGTCATTTACTCTGCTTAGATAATGTGGAAGGCTTTTTCCTAGGTAGAGTCACTTTGTCCCTTGCCCATTTCATTTGCACAGTTCCTAATGTATGCCAGACACTACATTCAGTGTCAGGACCTGAAAATGGCCCCAGCCTTGTGGGAGCTCATAAGTTACATCCAAGTGGCAGAGCACAAACACCACAACAGCATCCTTTGCTCTGAGGGACCCAGGCCCCCCTTCTCTTTTTTTATAGCTCTATTCATTTATTGATTTGCTTTTTAATTCATTCATTCATATTTAGAGGGAGGGTCTGGCTCTGTCACCCAGGCTGGAGAGCAGTGGTGAATCATAGCTCACTGTAGCCTTGAACTCCCAGCCTCAACTGATCCTCCCACCTGGGCCTCCCAAAGTGCTTGGAGTACAGGCATAAGCCACTGTCCCCAGGTTTCCCTTTCTTTCTGCCTTTCTGTCTCCTGCTAGCCACCACACCCCCTATGCTCATACTTCTTATGGAGAATCTAGTTTGTATGTAGATGAGATGAGCTTGACCACTTATTCCTGCTCAGTGTTACTGGTGATCTTCCAGAGGGCTCACCCGGCACTACCACATTCTTATAGGCCAGAGAAAGGAGGGTATGGGCTGGTTGGAGAAAGATTCATGGAGCTTCCATATTATCTTCGTAGCAGAGGCCACTTTATTGTAGTGCTTCACCTGCATAGCCAGCTGGGCTTGCTCCTGCAGCTGCTTCCAGTCTCCCATGTCACTCAAGACACAATGTGGCAGGACACCTCATGCCTCACATGTCAGACATCATGCTTCGTGCATCCCATCTCCCACACTGCAGGACCCATGGAGCCCCCCAAACCTGGAGCCCCCCCCCCCCCCAACCTCCTAGCCACACACACTGGAGGGTCCCTGAGGCTTCTGCTACAGGCAGGCAGGGAGGGTGTGCTACTAGCTCACCACGGTCTACCTTATGAGTTCTGCCTCCCCCAGCGGCTGCCCAGGGGGTCCAGGTAACACAACCTAGAAATCTGAAGGGGCTAAGGCCCCATGGGGGAAGAAACCTGGCTGATCTGAGCAGGAAGATAGGGAGGAGACAGTGGATCTGTTCTCCCCTCCTCCTCCGAACAGACTGTTCCCAAACACTATTTCTGTTCAACCTCTCCTGAGACCTACCATTTGATGGAGCAATAGCTGGGCTTCTGAATGGTTAAACTGTAGCCAGTTTGGTAACACAGCTCCTTGTATTTGCTTTTTCTCATTCCCATCTCATTTCCCCTCTTCTCTCACTCACATCTCTGGAATTGCACTCTTGCACCCCTACAGAGCATGAGCTCATAAGCTTTGCTTCAGGTTCTTTTCCCTAAGAAATTCAGGCTAAGACACTTCTCAATCATAAGTGACCAAAAATAATTTCCCCCACAACCTTCTATTTACCCTACTCAGCCAGTCTCCTCAAGCCTGCTCAGACTTTGCCTGGCAGCCAGCTCCCTGCTACAGGGTAGAAGAGGAAGCCAGGAACTTTGCAAAAGGAATCACAACGGAAGGTGAAGAAAGGTCCCTCTTTGATAAATGGAATGAGATCCTTTATCAGCCCTAGGGACCAGTTTACTCACTGACAGGCAGAAGCATGCCCCAAGCTGGGGCTTACACAGACACATTCCCCAAGGATGATGGTTTATGTTGGGGAGAAGATAGGAAACCATGAGGTCTCCTTCAGGGTGGAGCACCATGAGCCCAGCTGGCCTCGGATGGGGCAGTGCCAGTCTTGGTGGTGCTTCTGACATGCTTGGCACTTTGCAGAAGGTACAAAAGTAAATAAGATTGCTCCTTCCTTTAAGAAGCTTACATTTCGGTAGAATGTATCAGCTTCAAAATTAGCTATTTTGGGCATCATGGCTTTGCAACTATTTTTGTTTGTTTTCCTTTTATTCCTTTTATTTCTTTACCAGATTTAAATAACTGGAGGGATTTTTTCCAATTTTTTTCCCTTCTGTAGCAGGTATTCCCAGCAGTCAATTAATGATAAGCCACTATAAAACACCTAAATTAACCAATCTACAATCTTCCTTTACAAGCTTTTTTAATGACTTTAGATGAATGTACCATGAGAAATTCAACATTAATAATTTTGCATTTCCTTATCACAAAAAAGAAAATGAAAAACCTCAAAGCACCAGAACAGTTTATCAACCAGTTTGAATCTATTTACCTTCATTTGAATGTCTTCTAGAATATGTTAAAATAAAGTGTATCTTCTATGCTACATGTACAATAAGAACTTCTATAATTGCACATATACCTTTGATGTATTTTCTCCTCAAGATTATCAACTGTGTGTTTGACAGTGAATATCTAATCTGTTAACAGTTGAAATTTGTATATAAGAATTGTTTCACAAACAGAAAACACGTAAAGCAGTATTAAAATTTGGCTAAACAAGTGTTCTGTATCTACTTTAATAAATGGTTTTTCTTTAAAAAAAATTAGCTATTTTTGGCACACACATCCCAAACCTCATCAAAACTGATTCAGACCCGTAGTCAGGTCAAGCTCCCCTGGTGGTAAATGACACGCTTTTGCAACACAACTGTCCAACAGACAGCGAGAAGTGTTAGTCCACAAAGTGGCCCAGGCACTGAGGTGTAAGGTGAAAGGAATACACGTTTTGAAACAGAATACATGCTTTGGAAATAGATTCCTGTTCCACATTTGCAACAAGAATTTTCAAAACATGAATTTTGTGCTTACTACATATAAACATCTTAGAGGCTCAAAATCCACAGATAAATAAGCCCCCAAACCTGACTTCAGAAAGTTTACATCTATGCCAGGGCACCAACATGTTCAGTTTTAATATGATGTGGCATCATAATAGAAATGCAAAGTGGGAGCAAAAAGGAGGTTATCTAGTCTAATCCAGGAGTCTAGCTGAGCTGTCTTAAAGAATGTATTGCAACCTGATAAGATCTGGTGGTACAGGACAAGCGACTGGCATATGCAGAGGCTTGAGGAATTAAACCATTCTGAAAGCTCCTGCCAAATATTCCGTCGAGTCTTCCTCATTTAGAAGCCCCTTGCTGCCGCTACTGCTGCCGTTCCCACCACCACCACCACTCACACTCTACAGTGACATAATCTAGGAACCTCCACATCTGTTAGGGGCACTACTCACCTCTGGTTTTCTCCCCCAAAGCTTCCATAAGTATTTACTCTACTTGTTACATGGAACAGTGGATTGGCCAGGCAGATACATAAGAGGCCTCCCATGCTCCCACAAATAACAATGGCTCCCTTAGGCAGTGATTGACAGTCCCAGTGGGGGAGGGGCGATAAGGCAAGGTATTGGAATATAGGCAGTAGGAAAACAATAAATCCTAGGGTATTTACTGGGAAGGTCATGAGGAAACCTTCCGAGAAGATGGAAAAGTTCTATATCCTGGTAAAAATGTGGGTTACAGAAGGATACATATTCATTTGTCAAAACTGACTAGTGAAAAAGTATATATATTGTATATACATTTATTAAATGGCAATACTTATCTTCAAGGTATATAAATACTACCTTTTAATAAACTGTAAAAAGATAACAATAAAACCAAGTGGAGTGTGGGCAGTGGGTCGCAGGATGAATGAAACAAGAATGGCCAAATGTTGATAATTGTGGCGGCAGGGTGATGGATTTATATACCATAGTGTTTACTGTGCAGTGTGTGTGTAAAGACTGTATTCTTTGTCATGCATGGCCACTGAAGTCTCTGTTCTGTTAGTTTAGTGGTAAACTAGTGAGATGACCGAGATATCCTTAAACACCTGGAGTCAAAGAAAAAAGAAAAATGAGGCTGGGCGTGGTGGCTCACACCTGCAATCCCAGCACTTTGGGAGGCCAAGGCAGGTGGATCACATGAGGTCAGCGGTTCGAGACCAGCCTGGCTAACATGATGAAACCCCATTTCTAATACAAAAAAAAAAAAAAAAAAATAGCCAGGCTTGGTGGTACGCACCTGTAATCTCAGCTACTCAGGAGGCTGAGGCAGGAGAATCACTTTAACCCGGGAGGCAGAGGTTGCAGTGAGCCAAGATCGCGCCATTGCACTGCAGCTTGGGCAACAAGAGCAAAACTCCATCCCAAAAAAAAGAAAAAGGAAAATGAAAAACTATTCTCCCAGTCTTTGTACATTGGTTCTGTGATGGGGCACTTCTTCAAACACAGGCCATTTATGATTCTGCCTTAGCCTTCACTTCCTGCTTTCAGGGAACCTGTAGGTCAGCCAGAAGTGAAAGCCTGGGGTTTCCTCAGGTCTTCCGCAGGCATGTGTCCATCCCTGAGCATGTGGAGGCCTTCTAGATTCCCCAGTGTGCACAGGAGCTTTTCAAAGCCCTTACTTTCCCATATATCTCCTTCCCTAGCCACCTTTTCCTTCCCAGGATTTCCCATCTACTGCTCACCCTGACATTTATCCCTTGCCACACATGGTAGCACCTTTTAAATGCTTTCAACCAGCCGTTTCAGCCCTGAGAAAGATCCAGGCCAAGAGAAACAAAGGCAAGCCCTAAGACTATCTTTCAGAGAGCCACCAGACAGCTTAAAACACACAACCATAATTCTTTGAAAATAAGAATAAGAGCATTGTTCCTGTTAGTACCAGCAACCTTTGCCAGGAATACAGATCACTGTCTCCACAGTGGCTGCAGAACTGAGTAGGGCTTGGGGAGTAAGTTAAAACAACCCAGTACTCTCTTACTAAAATTCAGCAGCTTGTTTCTTCATTCATTCAACAAGATTTGCCTACTTGTTGTAACTTTTATTGGATTCCAGAGTTCTGAGAAATTTGATTCTGACAGTTTTTGCCAGTTAAATCACTGCTTTAATGGAAGCAGATTTTTGAAGTTCCCTACTTAGTCATTTTCAGTGACATCACTCTTGTTTATTCTATATGTGTTTCAGTTCTTCCGTAGTAAAGTTTTATAAATGCCCCAGGTAGTTCTGATAACAACCATTTTCCCTTATCAAAGTTTTTTAAAATCATTAGTTTAAATGAACTCCAGCTATCCTTGTGATTTGAGTAACTTTTTTTTTTTTTTTTTAAAGAGACCAGTCTTGCTATGTTGCCCAGACTAGTCTTGAACTCCTGGGCTCAAGCCTTCTCCCGAGCAGCTAGGAGTACAGGCATGTTTCACTATGCCTGCCTCTTGATTTGAGCAATTTTAACTTACACTCCCTGCCATCTTTGGAGTTAACCAGGCCTAGAATGACATTTCATAAGTGTCGCTGAAGCCTCCAGGCACTTCATATCCCTGTGTTCACCAGGGCAGACTGTGGCAGCCAGTTCTGGAGCATCCAGAAATGAGGCATTTCACAGAGCCCACCAAGACTCAGTGGATAGGTATTGGTATTAGAATTTCTCCTGCCCAATTCTAAGCATACCCTTCTTCAGTCGTTCTGTGTCCTTGTATCATTTTTCTCCATGACAAGCAACACAGAGGGAATTGCAACAAGATAAGCACATCCATAATACCAAGGACTACTTATTAGTGAATGTTTGGTTTTGTCATTGTCTCACTTTTACTTTTAATCAATGTGAATGTCACTTACTCCCACTTCCCAGAATCTTCATCAGACCCTCAGCAGATAGGCACCTGAAGGATTAGGCTTTTCTTCCACCAAACATGCTTCCAGAAAACTTTTCAAACAGCCACATACCCGGCTAAGCAGCTCAGTACTTGTGAATGCTTTTTCTGACCTCCTTTTCTTTCATTTAACTACTTTAGGGGATGTTTCTGGCCACCTAGAGGGAACTCTGAGTAACAAACAGATCTCCATGTGCGTTGTTTTTCCTAAACCAGATGCATGTAACACCCGGCAGCTGAGTCATTTGGGGAAAACAGCTTCTTGTCTCACCTGTCTGATTCCACTAGCCCAGGGAATCAATGGAGACTCTAGAAACAGTGGCATGGAGCTTAGCATTGCCAAGTCTTACTTTTCCCAGAACTATGGAGAGTATGAAACTCTGCAACCCTTATTTTCCTTTTGTATGGTCTCGTGGTTTCATTTCAGAAGAACAAGATGGGAGTGCATTCCTCTTGTTTGTATTTTGTTAATATGCAACTCCACATCCATAATGCACATTATGCTACTCCTATGCCAGAAAGAAACCCCAAATGTCTCCTCACTGCCAGTAAATTAAGTCCAACGTCTTTTCAAACAAGCTGAACCTGATGTATTTTTCTAATTCTATTTTGTAGTATGTAGAGTGCTGTGATCTAGGCAAATCGACCATCATCCACTTTCTCTTTTGCCCCAGACTGTCCCTCTTTGCGATTTTGCTTACACTATCCCCTCCACCCCAAGTGTCTTCTCATCCCATCCTGCTGATGGCATACCCAGTCATCATTCTGGAGTCAGCACAACCCCAACCAAATGAGAGCTCACCTTCTTCTGAACCCCCATAGCACCTTGGGGGTGCCCCGCTTTTGCATTCTGCTTTGCAGTACAGTTTTGATCAGTCTGTCTCTTCCACTGTGTTAAAAGTCTCCTGAGGGGAGGGAAGGTGGCATAGTCACTTTTGCTACTGACAGTATCTGCTGTGTCCCAGGCACTTAAAAATGTTTCCCCAAATGAATGTTAAGTGAAAAGAGAATTAAATGACATGGCAGTCATTTCTCTTGGGCATCAAGCAGCCCCCAAGTGAAACTAAATGTGTCTTCTTGCAAGTGCTTATCTAGTGCCTGTGAAGATCCTACATTTAGTTCCCCAAGTTGAAGACCTGACCAGCCAGTGTAGTGCTCAAAGAATTGACTGATGAGTGCCTAAGGGATTAGAAAAACTCCATTCAAGACGCACTGACTCTTCTCTTGCTAATTATCTTCAGTGTCTCCTGAACAAATTGCTCTGTAATCAGTAACTTCACCCTCTGCAGAGAGCCTGGGCTTAACTTAAGACGTCTGAAAAATAGCTCTCTCCTCTCCCTCCTCCAACAGGGGTAAGAGGGGAGTAAGCAGGCCTGAGAATGGGGCCTTGACACTAAGTGAGTTTAACAGACACAAAGGCTCAAGACTCAAAGGACCCTTTGTGACAATCTAGCCCAATACTCTCATTTTATTAGGTTGGTGCAAAAGTAATTGCAGTAATACACACAAGAAAAATGCAGATGGAAGAAAGGGCCACTTCCCCAAGGTGCTGTGTTCCTTAAATGTAGAAGTAGAACTGGAACTCTGGAGGCCTGATTCCCAGGACCGGCTTACCATTAATTATGCCAGTGTTTTCCCAAATCTGCCTCAGCATGCAAATCACCTTGTGTTTTTGTTAAGAAGAAAGAATCATGAAGACTTTGTTCTGCAGGTTTACCAGAGGCAAGGAATGCAGGCTAAATAAGTGACAAGTTTAAAGCTTAGACGTTCCCGCCCCTCAGCCCGACCGGGGTTCCTCCAGCGCTGCGCAAGTCTCCTTCTCCGAGGACCTCAGTCCCGAAATGCTTTCATGGCGCTCCTCGCTTCATCCCTCATCACACACGCGTCTCGCCCGCATTCTCCACCCGACCGAGAAGCACACAGAGGCAAGTCCCAGGCTGGAACCCGTCCCCTTGTCGGCACTGGCTATTTTCGGGCACGTGTACTCCGAGGCTGCAGCGTGCACCGTCTTTTGGCCTGGAGTATGCTGTAGTCCTAACCAACATAGGGTCCCACATGGCGGCCCGGTGGGACTTTCAGAGCAAAGAGCATGCCCTCTCGGCCTGAGGAAAAGCTATTCTGAACCCGTCAATCCTGCTTGGGAGGAGGCAGCCCACTGCCCCAAAGCCAGAAACAAGATACTACTCTGGCCTTCCGCACCCGGTGTCCTCTCTGGGCCCTACTGAAGACAGAGGTGGGGTGAGACCCGAGAGCAGAGGACAAGCCTGACTCGAGTGCTGCTGGCCTCTCCTGGCCCTCAAGCAACAGCAACCTTACCTGAGAGACCCCAAGAAGCTGAGCTAGCAGAGACCTCCACCATTTGGTGCTGAAAATGGTCATGAGCTTCCAGACTATTATCCAGTTTCTGGCCTTTACATAGCCACCTTTTGCTGAGGTCAGGCGCCCCTGGGCAGTGGCTACTCCCTGACAATCACAGCCATTTCTCTCCATAAGGCCATTCACAGGACTGATGTATCTCATGATCTACTGTGCATATCCAAGCCTGGAACCACAGTCCCCTGCTAAAGTGACTCTGGTGGCTAGTCCTGACCTCGTCTCTTTGATTTGGGGTGTGCCCTAGAGTGCGTACCCTTCCCTACCTGAGCCTCAGTGTGTCCGTGTGTGTGATGGGGGATGGGTGTGTTATGTGATTTCCAAGGGCTCTGCCAGTCTGTGGTTCTGATGTCATCCGATGGAGGTGGTGTTCTATACCCAAAGGATGACCCCTTCCAGAAAAAGCACCAGCATAGCATTTATTTCCCTTCCCTTCTGAAATTTCTGGCTTATAGACCTCCCCTCCTTTACAAAGATATGGGTGGAGAGATCAGATGCACAGGTCCCTACCGTGAAATGGGCTCCCTGGTATACCCAGCTCCCTACTACTCCAGGCTCTGAGCTTTTTTAGTTGTACATTTTGAAGGAAAATAATGTTTTTTGCCAGCAACAACAAAATGTTTCATGCTTAGGAAATGGGAAAAGGAGGGGCTTTTAAGGAGAAAGAGAATTCATAGATGGAAGGTGGAATTGCAGAGGGAGCGGAGTTCAGTTTTTAAAATGGCACTGCAAGTAACACAGTAGCACGACAAAGCGTTTCATTAACTACCTGGAAAAGCTAGACTAGGGTACTCCACACCAATGTCTTCAAAATACGCACTATTGGCAGTGGAGGAGCGGAAATGCCCATGATTACTAAATGACTAGTAAAAGCTTCTTGGAGGAGGTAGTGCTTGAGCCAGACCTTGAAGAAGAGCAAGACTTAAATGGGGCCACAGAGGGGTGCAGAGCAAGGGCAGGTGAGCGGAGGGGCAATTTTCAGGGACATTAGAGACCAGCTATCCTCAATCAAGAGCTGAGGGAGACCGGAGAAAAATGTTACAGCCAAAACAGCTAAGAAAACAATGCTTTTCAGTAGTCTCCCTCACTTCCCTCCTTTTGGTGCCACTTACACAACTCTACCTACTTACTTTCCCACCAGTGTCACCCAGCACCTGTTCAGAGCAACACCCGATTTGGATCCCTCCTGCCCTAGGCAACTCCCATATTCTCAACCTGCTCAGTCCCTCTCCCCACTCATTAGTTAACCAGTGCTTAGGGCTTACTATGTGCCAGAGCCTGTGCCAAACAAATGACATGTAACATCTATTGTAGTACTCAGAGCTTAGTATTTAATAATAGTTACTATTATCTGCATTTAACACAAGAGTGAATTAAGTATCACAGGCCAAATAATACTCCTGCCTCCCCCAAAAAATACCCACATCCTAATGCTTGGAACCTATGAATATGTTATCTTCCTTATGTCAAAGTATGTTACAATGGCACTCTATAGATGTGGTTAGGATCTTGAGGTGGGAGATGACCCCAGTGTCACTGTGTGGGTTGATGTAATCACACGGGTCCTTATAAGAGAGAAGTAGAAGCATCAAAGCCAAAGGGAAGATGTGATGATGGAAGCAGAATCACGCAAGAGTCACGCACCTGAAGATGGAGGAAGGTGGAAGCCAAGGAAGGCAGGCCGCCTCCAGAAGCTAGGAAAGGCAAAAAACTCAGTTCTTCCCAGAGCCTCCAGAAGGAATACATCCCTGCCACACATCTTGATTATAGCCTGTAAGACCCATTTCAGACTTTTGTCCTCTAGACTGTAGGATAATAAATGTGTGTAATTGTAAGTTCCTAAGTTTGTGGTAATTTGTTACAACAGGAGTAGAAAAATAATGCCCTGAGTTTACACAACATTTGCACTTTAGCAGAGACTTTTACTACCTTAACTCAGTGCAGTTATTTCAAAAAAAGGAAATTGTGCAAAATCTGGCAGGCCAGTAGGGGAGACATCTGTGCGTCTGTCTGTCTTGCAGAGTATGCGTGAGAGGGTATTGTAAGAAGTAGCTTATTTCCTGAATTTGAAAGTAAAAAAAAAATAGTAGCTGTTGGAGTACTTGGAAATTCATCATAATGTCAAACAATCTGTTCTAACAGAGTTCCCCAAGCAGTTAATGCCACACCTGCAATGAGATTTTGACCAATGTACCTAAAGAAACCTGTTCAGGGCTGGATGTGATGGCTCACACCTGTAATCTCAGCACTTTGGGAGGCTGAGACGAGTGGATCACCTGAGGTCAGGAGTTCAAGACCAGCCTAGACAATATGGCAAAACCCTGTCTCTACTAAAAATACAAAAATTAGCTGGGCGTGGTGGCAGGTGCCTGTAATCCCAGCTACTCGGGAGGCTGAGGCAGGAGAATTGCTTGAACCTGGGAGGCGAAGGTTGTGGTGAGCCAAGATCACAGCATTACACTCCAGTCTGGACAAGAGCGAAACTCTGCCTCACACAAAAAAAAAAAAAAAAAGATAACCTGGTCAGAACGCAGCACTCTGCGACCTCCCTCATACTATGGTTTTGCATCCCTCTCACAGCCTTTATCCTGGAATCAGTGGCTGCAGTCTTTGTTCTCCAGGAGCCTGCTGTCAACCTGACTAATTAGGTGGGTGCAATGATTAGGAATGGGAACCGTAAAAGGAGAACTGCTGAGCGGTTGGCTGCCCATTAGAGAAGGGCTGTGCCTATCACTCCCCATTAATACAGGACAGGTAGGACTTTGCATCACATCTCAGCTCTAATATTGCCTGGCTGGTTTTTATGTGCCATAAGAGACTCTAAGCAGGAAATTCTGGGACAGTTCAAAAGCACTTTATTATAGAAGATTTACTTTGCATTCAACAAGGCAAAGTAAAGTTACCGTGCTGAAGGTTAGGTGTTGAGGTACCTGACCATTTTATTTTCAAGAAAATGTAATCAATTACTTGGGGGAAAATACAAAGATTGACCTATGAGGTGACCTATGATATAATGAAAATAACACTTTGCCCCTCTGGTCTTCCTCCCAAAAATCCATTCGCTAGTCTAATCATGAGGAAAAAAATCAGATAAATCGCAACTGAGGGTATTCTACAAAATAACTGACCATTCTCTTCAAAACTACCGTATGTATCAGCAACTACAGAGATTGCCATTTCCATAGTGTGTAAAAGCTCTGGCCCCTGCCTCCTCTGCTCCCTACCGCAAAGCCCTCTGCAAATCTTAGCCTCGGGACCCACATAGGCAGTTCTCCTAATTTCAGAAATAACCCCCGTAAATGAACGCAAAGACTTGCCTGTTCAGGAGACGGGAGATGTGACCTTGGGCAAGTCATCTGCCCTGTGGAAAGCCATCTCCTCCTTCGCAAACTCCGGCGCGTGGACAGTGAGAGAGGCCAGGCGTGCTGGAGCTGCACGGATCTGAGTCGCCAAGACCAGCAGTTCTCCAAGTGCATCCTGGGAACATGCTAGAAACGCAAAGGCGCAGGCCCCATCCAGACTCACTAAATCAGAAACTTTGGGGAGGGGCCAGCTGAAGAAGCTGGTTTAGGTCAGCGCTTGTCAATTCTAACTCCGAATCACCTGAAGACCTTGTTAAAATGCAGATTCGGATTCAGTAGATTTGGAGTGGACCTCAAGAGTCTTCACTTCTAACAGGTTCCGAGATGAGGCAGCTGCTTACTGGACCATGGACTGTATTTCAAGAAGCAAGGGATCCTTGCAGGGATGTTAGTCTGTTAGCAAGGGATAATTTTGACCCACAGGCAGACATTAGACAATGTCTGTAGACAGTTTTGGTTGTTACAAGTGGAAGGCAGATACTACTGGTATCTAGTGAGTACAGGCCAGAGATGCTGCTAATATCCTACAATGCGCAGGCCACTCACCACAACAAAGAATTATCTGGTCCAAAACACCAGTAGCACTGCTGCTGAGAAACCTCGGTCTAGATCAGTAGTTCTCAAACTTGAGCATGCATCAGAATCACCTGGAGGACCTGTTAAAGCACTGATCGCAAGGCCCCTCCCCAGAGTTTCTGATTCAGCGAGTCTGGATGGGGCCTGCGCCGTTGCATTTCCAGCGTGTTCCCAGGACGCACTTGGAGAACCGCTGGTCTTGACGACTCAGATCCTTGCAGCTCCAGCACGCCTTGCCTTTCCCACTGCCCACACACCGGAGGCCATGACTCCTCGTTCTAAAACACCCAACACAGCCAGAACTTGGTGGTTCTGAGGTAGGAACTGGCATCTTTCCCCTGTGACAGCTTTAGATGTTGAGATGAGGCAAAATCGAGGGGGAAACCAACTCCATCTTAAAGAACATTCCCGGTACACCTGGCCCTGTGTGTGGGTGGATCCACTTTTAAATGACACTAACAGCCCTTCTCCTGAGGCTAAAAACAAAGCAATGGAAGGACAATTTACCCCCAATTTTGCTGCCCCCCTGCCCTCCATTTTTGTTCCCCCACAAATGACCCATTAAATGTCAGAACCATGCACAAGAAACAGCTAGTAGTCACCGAAAAATAGCTGTCCGTCTAGGATGGCATGCTGGCAGGCCCATGAGATGGCACGCAGTGAGACTGCCCACCCAACCCTCCGTTCTTCTCACATGGTACAGCGTAGAAAAACCGTCCCCACTAATCCAGGTGACCTAGGAGTGAATACACAGCCCTCACCTTCCATCTTGCCCGCTTCTTGAGTGACCCTGGGGAAGTCACTTCACCTCTGGAAGCCTTGGTTTGTCACCTGTAAACGAGACTGATACACATACTTCACGGGTTACTGTGAGGCTTGTTGCATGAGGCAGCCTGTGTTCTTGACCCCAACTGTGTGCCAGCACCATGTTAAGTACCGGGGCTATTGCAGTGAACAGAACAGACTAAAATCCCTGCCCTGCTGGTACATGGTAGGACGTCAACATTTTTTTTTGAGATGGAGTTTTACTCTTGTTGCCCATGCTGGAGTGCTATGGCATGATCTCGGCTCACTGCAACCTCCACCTCCTGCGTTCAAGCGATTCTCCTGCCTCGGTCTCCTGAGTAGCTGGGATTACAGGCATGTACAACCATGCCCGGCTAATTTTGGAGTTTTAGCAGAGATGGTTTCTCCATGTTGATCAGGCTGGTGTTGAACTCCTGACCTCAGGTGATCTGCTCGCCTCGGCTTCTCAAAGTGCTAGGCTTACAGGTATGAGCCACCACACCTGGCCAGACCTCAACATTTTTTGTTGAATTTACCTTAGGCAAATTAATGAAGGCTTCTCTCCCTAAGAGATCAGTCAACTGCAGCCTCCAATTCACTCACAAAGAAAAGCTCCAACAAGCCAGGCAGCCCGAAGCAGAGGAAACGGAGTCCAGCGAGGCCTTCTCCAGGATGAATTATTTGTAGCTCAATATGGTATGGGCCGCAGCTCCCTGAGCTTTAAATATTAAGGGTTTTATTATGCCTATTTCATTACTCCGAGCAGTACATTGCAGGAGACAAAGTTACTCACTGGGACCAAGGCAGGAGGTGAGGTTGGCTGGGGTCAGATGCCCAGTCCTGTCGGGTGGGCAGGGAACTGGGAGCTGGTGAATGGCAGTCAGCTGAGAACTCCCGGGTCATGGGGAGAAAGATGTATCTTGTTCATCAGTGGATATATGGGGCAGGCCCCATTTATGCCAGCGACTATGGGCAGAGGGGACACAGCAGCCCTCTGCGCACAGGTGTTGAGAGATTGGCTCTGCAGCCTACTGCCAGACCCAGGCCCAGGATTCCCAAGGGCCAAAGAGGGCTTTCTGGTGAAGCCTCCACCTAGACAATGGCTGTGAGCTCTGGCTGGTCAACATAGCAGATCAGTGTGAGCCTCTACGGGCCCCACATCATGGGTTCCGTCAGTGGGCCAGCAGCCATGAGCCACCCTGCCCTAGTCTGCCTCCTTTCCTCCAGTACCCCAGCCAGTCCCCTGGCCTTCCTCTCCCCTGTTGCCCCTTCTCTCAAGGGAACCCCCAGTGTTCGTGGTCTTTTTGGTGCTTACCCTGCCTTTGTCACTTTCTCCCCCGGACCCACTCCTTATGTCTAATTAAATATGACAAACTCTTCCCCCGGGGCTGGGATCAGAGGATACTGACTTGCTAGTGTTGTTCTTCTGAAACATTGATTCGGTAAATATATATTCACATTTTTTGTATAGGTCTTCTGGAGGTTATTTTTTAACCCGAGGGAATGATGTATGCAGAAAGTTGCAGCATCACGGAACATCACGAGAGGACAAAAGGTAAGATACAGGGAGGAAAACACTTGTTTCTTGCTGCGATGGGCTGCTAAGCTCGCAATAACCATAAGGAGTAGATATTATTTAGGCAGCTTTTTACAAATGAGGACTCTGTGGATAAGAGAGCTTTAAAGAACTTTCTTAAGTGTCACACAGCTAGCAAAAGACCCAGCCAGGATTCTCCTAAAATTGCATGCCTTATCACCTCTTGTAGGAGGATGGAGCACTATTTGTATTCATCTAGGAGAAGCCAGCTCTTTACCTCCATATGTATGGCCTCCTGATAAAATTTTGAGTTAGGAAGCCCAGAGAACTGAGGCTTCCTCTAATACCTGTGCTGAACCTGCTCCGTCACTTTCCCTCCTTGCCCCCCCAAAGCCCTAGCCTCAGGTGTAGCTGCAGCAATTGGAGAAGAGGTCAAGCTGCAAGGTGCAGCCTGTACCCATGCAGGAATCACAATTGTTCAGGTGTCCCTAACAGGAATCACAGGTAGCGACTCTGCCTACCCTGACGTAGGACAGCTGGCCCTCTGGGCATCACTTCCCCAAGCCCTGCCTGGGGATACGGGGCTCACTGAAGCTAAGCTGGCCAACTAAAGCCAGTTCAGCCTAACAGCTGGTATAGTTTTAATGTGTCTGCCCTCCTGGGCCACATTTGCATCTTAACAGCCACCTTCATGTTGCCCCACTGGGGGAGCAACAGTGGGGGAAGACATGCTTGAGAGAAAGGGCAGCCTTCCCTAGACCTGGAAATGTTTTTGATTCCCCAAGAGCTGTTTTTCTGTTTCCTATTCAAGCCTTTTCCCCCCTAGGCTGCTCCTCTCTTCCTTTCTACTGCAGCGGGAAGGGCTCACAGCTTTCAGGACTCCCTGCCTGTCTTCTCTCTGGCAATAGCCTCAGCTGGGGCTCCCAATTAGGCCAGGGCTCGGGCTAATGGGCTCCCTCAGCTCTCCCCTAGGGCAGTCTGGAAGGGCTCCCTCCCGCCCGTTCTGCTGCATCTCTGACGCTGTGCCACTCTCCTCCACTCCAGCCCTACCACACACCTCCCCATACCGGCCTTGGATTGCCACATCTCAGATCCAGTGCCTTTAACTACTACACCCCTGCCAGCTCCAAGACTGATTGCTCATTGTGGCCTCCACTGATCCCCCTCCCCTGACCTAAGTGATGATTGGATCATGCCCCCCACACACCCTTACACATCCATAGTAAAACGGAGAGGCTCTGGGTTTGGTGCTTGGTGATTCAGGTATGACTCCCAGCTCGGCCACTTGTATGGGTGACCTTATTCAGGACATGTCATCTCTAAGCCTCAGTTGACTCAACTGAAAAATGGGAAGGCAACCAATACCTGCCTACTTCACAGAGTTGTTATGAAAGTCGAATAAGATTATGCATATAGGAGCCCAATAAATAATACTCTGTCTTCTCCTCCTGAGTTCTAAGAGGAGAAATATGATTTTTAAAAAAAGACTAAATGGAAGCAGAGTATGTTTTTTTCAAAACAGTCTTATTAGTAGCGCTAAATTGAAGAACATGGATTAGATTTGGGGCCAAGGGGGCTTTCTGATATGTCTCTCCTGAATGCATATGTGAAGGCAGAAGGCATCACAGGCCTTCTGGCCTGTCAAAGCCCTAGCCCGTGGGGTGAGCTGTGGCAATTGGAGAAAGAGCTCAAGCAGTAAGGCACAGTCTGTGCCCATGCAGGAATGAAAATAGTTCAAGGATCCCCTGACAAAAATCACAGTCCAGACCCAGGTAGCAACTCTACCTGCCAGTAGAAGGTCAAACCCTGACACAGGACAGCTGGCCCTCTGGGCATCACTGCTCCAAGCCCTGCCAGGTATAGTGGAGTATACCATTTTTATCTCCAATATACACATACAACACTAGGCATACTTGTGGCTATTACTTGTTACAGAAAAGGGCACTAAGGCCCAAAGAAATGAAGCAACTTACCTAAGCCCACACACCTAATAATCTGCAGAGCTGGGATCTGAAGCCAATTAGTTGAGTCCAGGTTCTCACCACTGGTCTGGGGGAACACCAGGACCTAGCTAAGAGGCAAGTGACTTTGCTGCAGCTGGAGGCAGAGGCATGGAATAGCAGCTATCTCAACCAAGGGGTCATGCTTACACTTTTCACTTCACCATCTCACCACATTCTCTTATCCATTCAATGAACATCTACTGAGCACCGCCCTGTGCTAGACCACCTGGTAGACCCTCGGGACGCAGTAGGAAAAAAACGTAAGTCCCTGCCCACAAAAGCTTACATTCTGGCAAGGAGACAGACCCAGAAGAACCATCCATAGAGGAAAGTAAGTACACAGAGCCTAAAACATAGATGAATTCAATGAAAAACTAAATCAGGGTTAAGGGATGGAGCAGTCAAGGATGGCTGCTGTGAGTGTCACATCCAGCAGAGACCCAGTACAGTGAGCAAGTATGACTATCGGGGGAAGAACATTCCAGGCAGAGGGGAACAGCCAGTGCAAAGTTCCCAAGAAGGGAGCAATGCAGTCATCAAGGACCAGCCAAGTCCTGTCAAGTAAGGTATTGTGGCTGACAGATAGCAAGAGGAAGGGTAGGAGGTGAGGACTTGGAGTTAGCAGGAGTGACGGGGCCTGGATAGGGATGATGTATAGTCTAGTTGATCACAAGAAAGACTGGGCTTTATTCTTCAGTGTATCAGAAACTGGGGGATTATAGAACCAGTGAGTGACTTGACCTAATTTACGTTTTTTAAATATGGCTATGGCTGTGATGGTGAGAACAGGCTTCAGAGGGCAATAACGGAAACAGGGGAGCCTGGTCCAGTTATGAACTATTGTAGAATTTCATCTGGCACATAGAGTGGCTTGTACCAAAGGATAAGCAGTGGAAATGTTGAGAAGTGGTTGGATTCATGATGTATCGTGAAGGCAGCAGGGTATTGTCCCCAGAAACCAAAAGGGAAGCCCAGGGCCCAGAAGTAGGAAAGGAGGGTAAATGCACCAGGTGTAGGGTGTCCAGTTAATAAGACCTGAGCCCGCTCTGGAAGCAGCTCCCAAGCCCTTGTCTGGGATCTCTACATTGGATGCACCAAACAACACTGAATGTCCAAGCAGGGCCCAGCCCCAGCCACGACCCATCCCTGGTTCCTCACCCCTCTCCCGCCAAGATGGCAGGCCAGATGCGCCATCTAACACTTGCTGTGTATTTTCCAAATGACATTTTCCCAGTAGTAAAAATATAGCATGGCACTTTAATGCAAGATGGTGGAACAAAGGAACAACTCTCAAATCTTCCCATTCAGGGAACCATACCAGATATCCCACAGAGAAGCCAGTGCCACCGTGTTTCAATAAATATCCCTGAGAACAGGCTTGCCAAGTGCTTGCTGCAGTACCAAGGTATACACTACAGAGGGCTGTGCTCCCAGGCTGGTGGGAGAGAAAGAGAGGGATAAACTAAGGGTCCAGTAGATTGTTCATCAAGGGCTGCACAAAGGCTAAAGCAAAGGATAAACCCAGGGTGAGGAAAAGAGTCTTCAGTGTGTGCCCTGAATGAGATTTGGAGTTGGGGGTGTCCAGGGGGGAGAAGATTAGTTAGGGCAGTGAATGAGCAGAGACCTGGAGGTGCAAAAAGGCATGGAAGCAGAGTAGACCCGCGCAGGGAGTCGTCTAGTGAGGTCTGAGCGACAGACGCTACAGCAGACACAACTAGTGTTTACTGAGCAATGTGCCCAGCCCGCACTAAGAGCCTGCAGGCATTCTCATGTATTCCTCACCACATGTGAGGCAGGCATTATCATGGCCCCATCACGTGGGATGAAGAAACTGAGGCTCTGAGAGCTTAAGTGACTTGTCCAAGATTATACAATTAGTAACAAGTGAAACTTGGATGTTTTAAAAATAAATGTCTTTTATTGAAAAACTTTACAGAAAAGATCGCAAATCCTAAGCATACAGCTTGAGAGAGTATCACAAAGAGAACACACCGAGTAACTACTACCCAGGACAAGAAACGGTATCTTACTATTCTGCAGTCTGATTGGGTCTGTGCGGGATTGTTTTCCGCAGCTGCATCCCATCCTGTGCTGTTCTCCTTGAATCTTCCTGGGGGCTTGTGGGAGACAGGTGCTAGCTGTAAAGAGGACTCCTGGAAACAAGTGAGGGAGCCACCTTCGTCCAGTGGGAAAGAGTCCCTTCCTGTGTTCAGGGAGCTGGCTATGTACCAGGCTGCAGTCAACAAGGTTTGCCACATCCCATCTTCAGGAAAATATGATTTAATGACAAGAATGTCCTTTTGGAGACAGTAAATCAATAGCCCTGGGCAGTATCTTTGAATAGGTTTAGCCATATTCTCAAAGTTAGGGGTTTCAATCTGTGAAATGTGAAGAAACTCTATAGTCATTACCAAAAAAATAGGAAGACTTCAGTTTTTCAACTGGATAATGAGACTCAAGACTCACTTCCACCCCTCTACCCGACTCCCTGGCTCGTGTTCTGATACAAAATCAAAAACTAAGCACCAATTTTGCTGAGAAAATGATTAGCTTGGGCTTCTTTGAAGCCCTAAGTCACATAAGCCTCAGCCCATCCGCCACTGCCTTCACCCCATATTTTAGCCATATCTTCAAACAGAATTCCATGGTCCCAGCCTTTGCTGACCACTCTCTTCTCAGGATGTCTTCTTTCCTCTGTCCTGTCACTCAGGTCAAGATGGACCTCTAACTTTCTCAAGTGGCCTCCGGTGAGGTTCTGCTCTCCTCACCGGACAGTCCTGACCGGGGTGCTGCATTGCTAATCGGAAATAAGTTAAAGGCTTATCCCTCTCTGAGGCAGCATCCCTCCTCTCAAAAGCTACCCTGAGTTTAGGGAACAGCCACCTTAAGGGAGACTTAGACCAAGCCACAGGGCCAGGTAAAATGAAATGTGGGTGCTTCCACAGCATCTAAGTTGGAAAAGTGCCTTTAAAATGCAGATATTGGCTGGGTGTGATGGCTCGCGCCTGTAATCCCAGTACTTTGGGAAGCCAAGGCAGGCGAATCACCTGAGGCCAGGAGTTCAAGACCAGCCTGGCAACATGGGAAACCCCGTCTCTACTAAAAATACAAAAATTAGCTGGGCATCGTGGTCAGCGCCTTTAATCCCAGCTACTTAGGAGGCTGAGGCAAGAGAATTGCTTGAACCTAGGAGGCAGAGGCTGCAGTGAGCCAAGATCACATCACTGCACTCCAGTGTGGGCAAAGAGTGAGACTCTATCTCAAAAACATTAATAATAAATAGAATAAAATGCAAATTAGAATGACAAGGTCCCAAATGGGGATGTTATAAGAAACACAAACCCAGGCTAAGGGCTGAGGTGATCACTTGCTGGTCAGGTGAGCAGGGACTTTCAGGGACTAGCTCAGTGGAGAGCTGAGCACTGTAAAGATATCCAGGAGGGAGAGGGTTGGAGAACAAAACTCAGTCTTTGAGATAGCATGACATGGGGGAGGCTGCAGGGTCTAAGGGTGTCAGGTTTACGTTCTGCAGGCAGAAAAACACGGGTTCAAATTCCAGCTTCTCCATGTGTTGCTGACAATGTAATTTACTTAACCTCTCCTAAAGCTCAATTCTGTTTATGGAAAGAGGGGGTAATATAATCTACCTCACAGGATTCAAATGAAGTTTAAAACAAAACAATGCATTTCAGTGACAGGCACACAGCAGAGGCTAACTAGATAAAACGGTTGATGAATGAAATGAATGGGAGAAACTGCAATTGTGCCCCCCTGGTGAAGTTTTGAAGCCTAGCACATTGGAGAATGACAAGCACGTTGGACAGGATGTGTCAATGTGTCATGGCCAGCACTTACACATGCTCTAAACACACACACACACACACACACACACACACACACACAGTCTACCTCTGCCAGATTCTCCTTGCTGCTGCAGCAGCAAACAGAGGTGACCATGTATTAGTCCTTTCTCCTTATACTCACACACACACAAATGCAACCAAGAGAAAAATCTCCACATCTAAGTGTATCCAAAAGTCATATCCAATTTCTGAATTACCAAATGTCTATTAGCAAACGCCACAAAAATAAACGATGGAGAAAAGACTCCCTAGTCAATGAATGATGCTGGGATGACTGGCTATTCATAGGCAAAAGAATGAAATTGGACCCCTACCTATCTCCATATACGAAAAATAACTCAAGGTGGATTAAAGATTTAAATCTAACACCTCAAGCTATAAGAATCCTAGAGGAAAGCCTAGGAAATACCCTTCTCAATATTGGCCTTGGCAAGGAATTTATGACTAAGACCTCAAAAGCAACTGCAATAAAAACAAAAATTGACAAGTGGGACCTAATTAAACTAAAGAGCTTCTGCACAGCCAGAGAAACTATCAAGGAAGTAAACAGACAACCTACAGAATGGGAGAAAATATTCACAAACATGCTTCCAACAAAGGTCTAATATCCAAAATCTATACAAAACTTAAATCCACAAGCAAAAAGCAAATAACCTCATTAAAAATGGACAAAGGACATGGACAGATACTTCTAAAAAGAAGGCATACAAGCAGCCAACAAACATATGACAAAATGCTCCACATTACTAACCATCAGAGAAATGCGAAGCAAAACCACAATGAGATACCATCTCTCACCTGTCAGAGTGACTTTTGTTAAAAAGCCAAAAAAATAACAGACGCTAGCAAGGCTGTGGAGAAATGGGAACACTTATATGCTGTTGGCAAGAATGAAAATTAGTCCAGCCACTGTTGAGAGCAGTTTGTAGATTTCTCAAAGAAGTCAGGCAGAACTACCATTTGTCCCAGCAATCCCATTACTGGATATATGCCCAAAGGATAATAAATCATTCTACCAAAAGGATACATGCACCCATATGTTCACTGCAGCACTATCCACAATAGCAGAAACATGGAATCAACCCAGGTGCCCATCAACAGTGGATTGAATAAAGAAAATGAAGTATCTATGCACCATGGAATACTACACAGCCATAAAAAAGAACAAAATCACGTCCTTTCATCAACATGGATACAGCTAGAGGCCATTATCCTAAGTGAAGTAACACAGGAACAGAAAACCAAATACTGCATGGTCTCACTTATAAATGGGAGCTAAACATTGCATATACGTGGACATAAAAATGGTAACAACAGACACTGGGGGAATACTAGAGGAGGGATGGAGGCAGGGGCACAGGGGCTGAAAAACTACCCATTGGGGACTATGCTCTCTACCTGGGTGATGGATTCAGTCATACTCCAAACCTCAGCATCAGACAATATACCTTTGTAGCAAACCTGCACATGTACCCCGATTCTAAAATAAAGCTGAAAAAGAAAAAATAACAAAATGTCTATTAGCAGACCCGATGGTGCTGTTGTTGACTGCATGATCAAATAAATCTCTAACATAAAACAGAAGTCAGAGAACAGGTTAAAACCCTCTCAGAGGAAATGCTTTTCTAAAATAGCCTTTCTTTGGTCCCCATTCCCACCCCAGCAACCCCCTGACACACGCACATACACACACACCACAACAATGTGTGTGCATGGAAAGCTCACCTTAACTGAAGTGTTTTTTTTTCTTTTTCTTCCTGTTAATTTATGGGGAAGAGATAACTGAAGTTTTAAAAACACTGGTTGTGATCAATCAGTAGTTTTTTAAAAAATAGACTCTGAAAGAAAACGGGCCTGAGGATCTCACTGGGGTGTTCTTCGGTGCAGCAGGTGATAAGCATGGTGACTGACACTTCCCGTCTTTCCTCCTCTCCTCTCACCCCATGGATCATCGACAGGCATTTTAAGTCTCCCATCAGCTTGAGAAGGGGTCAGTATCCTTTCCTCAAGCTTGAGAGAGGATGCCAAAGCTCTGTCTGCCATTCAGTTCTTTTACTGGTCCTGAAAAGTGACAGTAGCTTTTCTTCTTGGGAGCTTATCTCAGGGGTTAGAGCAGCACCATGCTCCACCCACTCTTAATCTCCTCTTCCTCAGGGTCCCTGCTTGGGAAAGAAAAGTGCCCCTCTCTACAGGCTGGAGCATAACCCTCCCACAGGGTCACCCTCATTGGATGCTAGGCTGACGCCTCCTCAGAGACTGTCAGAGCACAATGTTCCGCCCAACACTGCAATGACACTGCTGTCCCCTGGCTCTGAGATTTGTCCGAACCTACCTGGTATACCTCGGCTTACTGTGGGGCTCCTCTTCTGGAAGAGTTTACATTCTAGTTAATTCAGTAAATGCCCATAGTGAGCCCAAACTTCCTAGGCTCTGAAGGCATTTTAGGAAAATTTGCATTAACAATTATTGTAAAGCTTCATAAATATATGGCACTTAAGCATTTTCAAAAGTACTTTGATCTTTTTACTTCACTTAAATCTGGCACAACCCTATGAGGTAGAAAGGACGTGGTATTATCATCCCTAAATAAAGAGATTGAAGACTAGAGAGTGGTTAGTCCAGGGTCATGCAAACAGTTTACGGCAAAGCCTGGGCGACTCTAGCAGGCAACAACAATAAGCCATGTGCACATGAAACAGATGTATGAAGAGGAGGGTGAGACTGAGACTGAGGGGTGGATGGTGCAGGTCCTGTAGATTTCCTTCTCACAGACTGACCAATCTGAGTTCTATAGGGAAGATACCAACAGGTCCTCCTTCTTGAGACCCCTTATATCTAGTAGTTGAATTTGTACCTGTTTGTGCATATTCCATTCTGCCTTGTACAAGAGTTGTGTCTATACGTGAGAGGGGCCACTGGCCATTTATGAGGTCCTGGAAGGAATGGAGGGCTTGGCACAGTACCTGGCACATGATAAGTACTCTCTACTGTGTTTGAATTGACTGTCCTCCAGCTGTTCTGAAAGTTAAAACAAGACTGTGCTGGGCTGTGGCTCACTCTCACCCTCTAGTGGTCAGTTTTAAGAATAACAGACCACAGAAGGAGCCGAGTTTCCAAAGCCCATCAGGAGGCACTGCCACGCCCACACCTTCTGGTCAGAAACAACTCAGATATCAATGAAACTCTTTAAAAATACATATGCATCTCCGCTTGCAAGGTGTCTGGCTCTAAAGCAAAAGTCAAATAAGGAAACCAGCCAACTGTTTATCAGGCATTGACTACATGGCAAGTCCCCTACAGGGACACATTAGATACAGGAAAAACATTTCACAGTTCCTGATCTTAAAGGAGCCAACAATTTAATGTGAAGTAAAAACACTCCAACCCCCAGGCATCCCAGCATGCTTCACATACACAGAACAATGGAAGTTCTAGAAGTCCAAGAAACATTTAATGCTGTAGACAAAACAGAATTTCTCTGGAGGAGAAAGTTTGAAAAAAAACCAATGAGACACTTTTTTTTTTCATTATCATGGTTCAGATAACCAGAAAACCTTCCTGCTACAAAATACCTAGAAGTTCTAGATAAAATACAAACTAATGATAATAATAATGAAGTCCAGCTTAATGTATAGCTGACCATATAAGAAAATGACATTAGACATGGGCCAAGAATAGCAATTTAAAACATTAATATGAAACACAATCAAAAATCAACAAGCAGATTTGGACTACAATGTCATGGTTTTTCTAAAAGCTAAAAATGTGGTCATTGAAATTTAAAACTCTGTAAGTTTTAAACACCAAAGTAAACATGGCTGAAGAGAGAGCAACTAGATTGGAAATGATCTAAGGAACTTAGCTAAAATGTAGCTTGAGAGATGAAAAGATTAAAAATAAGGCAGGGCACAGTAGTACATGCATCCCACCACTCTGGGAGGACAAGACAGGTGAATCACTTTAGTCCAAGAGTTTGAGACCAGCCTGGGCAACAGAGTGAAACCGCATCTCTAGAAAAAATACAAAAATTAACCAGGCATGGTAGCTTACGTCTGTGGTCCCAGCTACTCAGGAGGCTGAGGTGGGAGGATCACTTGAGCCCAGGGGGTTGAGGCTGCAGCAAACTGTGACCACTCTACTGCATTTTGGCCTGGAAAACAGAGTGAGACCCTCTCTAGAAAAAAAAAAAAGAGAGAGAGAGAGAAAAAAAAATTAAAAATAAAATAAGCGAGTAAGAGACTTAGAGGAAAGAAGAAAGGGTCCTATGTACATGGAACCACCGATCAAAAGATAGAGAATAGAGAGAAAGTTGAGAAGGCAACATCAGAGAAGATAATAGCTATACATTTTCTAGAATAGATGAAACACATAGATCTTGCCTTCAGGAAGCACAAGGCCTAAGTAGGATAAATAAAAATAAATCGACATCTCAACACATCATAAAAAATTGCAAAACATCAAAGAGAAGTCTTTTTAAAAGACAGAAATCAAAAGACAAATTTATTCAAAATGTTGAGAGAAGCAGCTAAATTATAACTCAAGAATGAGGGTAAAATAAAGGCATTTTCCAACAAAAAGTGTCCCACTGATACTTCCACCAAAGAATTATGAAAAAATGTCCATTACGAGGAAAACTGAATCGATAACCAAGACTGACAGTGCCAAATAAAATAGTGAACAGAGGCATTAGTAATAATCCGGGAAAATCTAAATGAGCACTGACAGGATAAAACAGTAATAGTAACTGATGTCAGGAATGTAAAAGCAAGGCGGAACTATAACGCTTAATACCAATACATGTAAGAGAGACAGAGTAGTCAGAGTAAGCTTCCAAAGCTTTCATATTGTTTGGGAAGGAGCAAGAAATACTGATTAAATTCAGATTTTTCCAACTATGCATGTCAATTTTAAAAGATGGCCATTAAAGTAAGAAAAATATAAGGTGTAATTTTCAGACCTAAAAAGAGGATAAAAGTGAATATAAAAATCTCAAGAACTTCTGTTTAAACATGGTAGGCTGAACCCCTGTTTGCTCTTTGCTCTCTTCGGACACCACTCTAAAAATAGTGAATTTAGCAAGACTGCAGAATAAAAGACCAATATATAAAAATCAACTGTATTTTTATATACCAGCAACAAACAATTATAAGTTGGACTTTTAAAAAATATTATTTACAATAGCATCATAAAATATAAAATAGGTAGGGATACATCTGATCAAAGATATATAAGACTTATACATTGAAAACAATAAAACATTGCTGAGAGACGCTTTTAAAGACCCCAAAATAAATGGACAGATATACCTTGTTCATAAATCAAAAGACATAACACTGTTAAAATGTCAGCTGTCCCCAAATTGATCTATGGATTCAACACCATCCCAATTAAAGTCCCAGCATTTTTTGTAGAAATTGACAAGCTGATTCATTAAAATTTATATAGAAATACAAAGGACTCAGAACAGCCAAAACAATTTGACAAAGAAATAAAGTTGGAGAGCTGACACTACCAGATTTCAAGCTACAGTAATTACGACAGTGCAGCATAGATGTCAAGATAGACAAATCAATGGAACAGAGTCTAGAAATCAACCCACATATATGGACAAATGATTTTTTTCACAAAGGTACAAAGGCAATTCAATAAAGAACAGTCTTTTCAATTATGGTGCTAAAACACATAGATATCACATGTAAAATAATGAACTTCCATGTATACCTCACACCAGCTAAAAAAAATTTAACTTACCAGGTGCAGTGTTTCAGGCCAGTAATCCCAGCACTTTGGGAGGCTGAGGCAGAAGGATTGCTTTAGCTCAGGAATTTGAGACCAGCCTAGACAACACAGCAAGACCTTGTCTATACAAAAAATTAAAAACTTAGCCAGGAGTTGTGGTGCACAGCAGCAGTCCCAGCTACTCAGAGGCTGAGCCAGGAGAATCACTCGAGCCCAGGAGGTCAAGGCTGCAGTGAGCCATAATTATGCCACTGTACTCCTGGGTGACAGAATGGATAAAAAAAAAAAGAGAGAAGAAGAAGAAGAACCCACCTAAAACCATAAAACTTTTAGAAGGCAACACAAGAGAAACATTTTTGTAGCTGGGAGCAGTGGCTCACACCTGTAATCCCAGCACTTTGGGAGGCCAAGGCAAGCAGATCACTTGAGGTCAGGAGGTCAAGAACAGCCTAGCCAACACAGTGAAACTCCATTTTTACTAAAACTACAAAAATCTGTGGTGGTGGGCACCTGTAAACCCAGCTACTCAGGAGGCTGAGGCGGGAGAATCACTTGAACCCGGGAGGTGGAGGTTATAGTGACCCGAGACCGTGCCACCACACTCCAGCCTAGGCAACAAAGTAAGATTCCGTCTCAAAAAAAAAAAAAAAAAAAAGTGATATTAGATTATGCAAATATGCATTAGCTATGACACCAAAAGCAAAACTGATAAATGAGACTTCACCAAAATTTAAAACATGAGCTTTTTAAAAGACAGTGTCATTTAAGAAAAAAAAGACTAGCCACAGAGTAAGAGAAAATACTTGCAAAGTATAAATCTGAAAATGACTTGTATCCAGAATACATAAAGAACTCTCAAAACTCAGTAAGGAAGGCAAGGCATGGTGGCTCATAGCTGTAATCCCAACACTTTGGGAGGCTGAGGCAGGAGGATCACTTGAGGCCAGGAGTTCAAAACCAGCCTGGGCAACATGGCAAGACCCCATCTCTCTTAACGAGAAAAAAAAAAAAAAACTCAGTAAGAAAACAAACAACCCTCCTTGAAAACAATGAGCAAAACTTTGATACACACAACAAGGATGAATCACAAAATTGTGCTGAGTAAAAAGAAATTCTGTAAAACACAAAGTCATCTCTAGTGAGAAGGCAGATCTGTGGTTCTGGGGTAGGAGGGAGGATTACGAAGGGGCATGAGAAAACTTAGGGAGGCGATGAATATGTTCACTATCTTGAATATGGTGATGGCGTCCCAGGTGAATACATGTATCAAATTAATCAAATTAAACACTTTAAATATGTGTAGTTTATGTTGTGCCATTTATACCTCAATAAAACTGTTTTTTAAAAATAAAATTATATTAACAGAGGTCATTGACTGAGTGCTTGTCATGCTTGTTTCTTTTTGCTTATATTATCTTAGCACATTTCTTATTTTATTTAGGGGAGAAATGCAGTCAACTGAAAGGATCACATTTCCCAGCCTCCCTAGCAGGTAGCTATAGAGCCAGGCTAAGTTGTGGCCAATGAGATGTAAGCAGAAGTGCCATGTGGTGTTTCTGGAAAGTCTTCCTCCACAGGAATACGGCACGTCATTCATCTCGTCTTCCTTCTGTATAGAATGAAGATCTGCTGATTGTAACTCCAACAACCTTTTTAGATCATAAAGTGATTTTGAAAACATCAACCAAGTGCTGATGATAGGAATGGGAGCCTGAGTCCCTTATGATATGATGAAACCACCATATTAGCTCTGAACTTCAAACCCTAGACTTCTGTGAGAAAAGTCAACTTCCACCTTACCTAAGCCGGTTGTTTTGGTATGGTGGAGCTACTTCTCTGACATTGGGGTGCTTGGGTCTTCTGACAAGCGACACCTTGAACGACATTGCCTTCCTGCTGCCTGCTAGCTCTCAGACATTGCCCCAAGCCTGGCTGACACAGGCTTTTGATTCCTCGAATCCACTTTGCTGTTCTCACCTGCTCTAATCTGCTTTCTGGCTTTGTGTGGACATCTTAGTTTCCTTACAAATACATTGTTCTAAGCTGAATTTGACCATTTCTTAATGCCACTTTGGCCCAGTTGCACTTTGTATTAAAAATAAATCACACACTTTATGTTCGTGTTATATATATATTTGCTTCTAATTCATTTTATATTGATGATTTCACATGGTCTTCTAAACCACTAAATTGAGAAGGGCAGGGATGATGCTCTCATTTCTCAGATGAAGAGGACTGACAGGAGCAAGTCATCTACAAATGTCCCCAGGAAAGAGTGGGGCACTGAGAGTAGAGCAAGGACCCTGACTCTGCCTGTCCTGTGCTGCAGAACAGCTGTCCCTCAGTCACTCCTTTATTCCCATTTGTTTTTCAGATGCTTGCCAAGCACCTGCTCTGCAGCAGGAACCTGCCATCCCACGTGCTGGGGACACTAAGAGGATCCCGACATGCTCTCGAGAAGCAGCCAGTGCAAAAGAGAAGGCCACTCACCACACACGCCCACGGTGCCACGAATGAGCAAGCTGTCAGGGTGGCGTCTTGGGGTAGATGATGGAGGTGCAAGGAAAAGGACAAATCCCTGGCGTCTTTTTCCTGTCTGTTCTTAGGTAAGCACTAGAGCATTCTGCTATTTCCTCCTCTTTTCCTTTGATTACCAGTCATTTCCACCTTCCGTTTTATAATAATCTCCTGTTGACCTCTGTGGAATAAATGGACCTTAATGTGTTCCCATCTATTCAGTATCATTGCAAATATTTTGCCAGTTCACCATATTTCTTTCTGGCAACTTTCTGTTTACTTCTCTCCACCCTGGATTCCTTTGAGAAGGAATCACTTTATCTTCGTCCATTTCTTAACCAGCATTTACTCTTCCTGCTACGAGGTGACCCCATCTCCCATCACTAAATCCCCCGAAGCCTTTCATGCTCCAGGCTTTCCTCTCCTCACGTCAGGTCAGCTGTTGTCCTGGCACCATTCGTCACTGCGCTTTCAGAGACAGCACCTCAAAAGCCTGGGCTTCTCCTGACTCAGGCCTTCCATCAGCCTTAGGGCTAAGAAAACATAACCTTTACCAAAAGGCAGGGTGATGGTAGAACCTCCACTAGACCACGGCCTAACCAAAGCCTTGCTCTCTAACTAGTTAACCATGACCTTAGACAAATCACCTTCTCTCTCTGAACCCCAATTTCCCCCTCGGTAAAAGAAAAGGATTCAACTGCAGCCGTGCCCAGCCCTGACATGATAAAATTCTAACTATACTGACCTGTGCTGCCCAATGACATGGCCCCTAGCCATGTAGCCATTGAGCCCTTGACATGTGGCTAGTCCAAACTGAGATGTGCTGTGAATGCAAAACAGACACACCAAAGACTCTGTACAAAAAAATAGCATGCAAAAATCTCGGGAATAATGTTATATTAATTACGTGTTAAAATAATAGTATTTTGGATAGTTTATATAAATAATAAAATATAATGCAAAAATAAATTTCACCTGTTTTGGGTTTGTTTTGTTTTTTCGTGTGTGTAACAGGGTCTCACTCTGTCACCCAGGCAGGAGTACAGCGGTGTGATCATAGGTCCTGTAGCCTCAAACACTTGGGCTCAAGTGATGGTCCCACATCGGCTACCCAAGTAGCTAGGCCTCCAGGTGTGTGCCACCATGCCAGGAGTCTTACTATGTGGCCCAAGCTGGTCTCAAACTCCTAGGCTCAAACCGTCCTCCCACTTTGGCCTCCCAAAGCACTGATCACAGGCATGAGCCACTGCACCCAGTCCTGCCTTTTACTTTTAAATGTGGTTCCAAGAACGTTTTAAATTTGGATGCTCATTTTGTTTCTACAGCCCAGAGCCATTACAACTATCTCACAAGAAGCCCGGCACCACTGACTGAGGCTCAGCTCATTCCACACACGGGGTAAAGAGGAAAACCTTCAGTCTGCCTTAGTCTCCAGGTGACCGGGATGATTTGGATCTGGACCAGGGGTTCACAATCTGAGGATAAAGGGCAAAAGCACCAAGCAGAATTCAGGTAATGCATGCACTTGAAAAATGACATCTATCTTTTCACTAGCCTCTAGCTGAAATTTAGCATTTCCTTCCATTATGGAGGCAATTTGTAGGCATCATAGAAATACTGGCTGCATTTGTTTGTCAGCAACAGAAATCAGTTATTTTCGTAACACGTTATTGTTACGGAATTGCAAAATATCACTCAGCTGTATCACTACACACAATTTGGTAGATATTAGAACTGCTACTGGATCTTGTTATTTGATGTGTTAATAAAGCAACACATATCTTACTATATCTCAGATTTGTCTTTATGTTTTGGTAACTGTATTGCAATTTGTTTCTTTTGATATTTTTGGAGTGTTATTTCATGTATGTAAAAACATTATTCTGAGAAGGGATCCTTCTGTAGCCTGCTAGAGGGGTTTATGGCACTCCCCCACAAAATATATGTGTATCAACCCCCACTGAGAAAGATGGGGCATTTTCATCAACCAGGGTACTGGAATATCCTCAGTAGAGGGGGACTCTGGGCCTGAAGGGGTTCCAGGCATGATATAGGCTGTCCCACTAAAGATGACAAGTGTCCCTCGGCTTGTCTGACCCCCTAGGCAGCCCCCTCAGCTGAAGAATCAGAGGACACAATATCTGACCCCTTCATTTTGATGCCAGGACTTTTTGACTTTCACCATTTTGAAGAAATGGTGAAACACACTTCATTAAATTGTAGGATCCATTTAAAATTACGAAATAATATGTGCAATAGATATCCTTTCTTACGCCATCCCTGAACCCAACTTCCATCTCACAGCCTCACCCCAAAGTGGGCATCGGAATTGGCAAAAGGCCCAGAAATAGGTGCACCTCAGCCTGCGAGACGCCGAGCTCCGGGGGCAGGCTAAGCTCTAAAACCCATTTCATGTCCGCATCAAAATATCCTGCTTTGGTTTTACGAAAACCTTCACTGCAACAGCTGAGTTTAGCCTGGGGGGCAGGGCTGTCTGCAGTGGCTGCTGAGAAGTCTAGTTTAGGTATCCTTTCCCAAGCCAGTCAGCCGCTCCCAGATCTGTGGGCCACACAGCCTCACCCACAACCCAAGCACCAGGGACAGACTAGAAGCACAGAATCAGCCACCACTCACTGGGCAGCTCTTGCACCCAGACACAGTTCTACCACTCTACCTGTGAAGTCTCATTCAATGATTGAGGCAAAGCAGGGAGGTTAGCCCTGGGTTACGGGTGCAGACGCTGAGGCCAAACAGCCTCCCCAAGACCAGACAGCTATTAAGTGAGGGAGCCAAGTTTTTAATCCAGGTCTATTTAACTCCAGAGCTATTTCCCATACAAGCCACCTCCCCACTTGGTTGAGGCCAGCCAACACTGAAATCCTTGAGCAGAAGGTGGAATCGCTTTTACAAAACTCAGATGACATCAACTAACCAAATGTAATTTGTAAACAGTGTTCAGTTCTCTGTAAAGCCCTAATCCAATCCACTGCAGACCTAGAGCCCAACAAAGGGATCTTGACCCAGTCGCTTTTCTTCTGAGTCTATTTCATCATCTGTGAAATGAGAAGCCTGGGTTTAAATGGTTTCTGATCTCAAAGGAGAGGTTAAGGGGGAGGCTCCAGACCCCCCTTGCCAGTTTCAACCACACAGCCTTGCTTTCCTCTGATTTCCACATTGAAATTTCAGGTAAGATTTCCTGAAGGGCTCCAAGGCAAAAACATGTTTGAAGGCCACTGGGCTCGTTACCTTCTAAAAGCACCTCAGCTCCAGCAGACATCCTAAGGATGAACATTCTCAGGAAAATTCCAGCCCAGAGCGTCCTGGGGTCTCACCACCTTAGAGAACAGTGCTGGCTTTGAGTGGGCTTGAGGGCAGCCTCAAAACCCTCTTTCCAGTCTCCATGCAGACAGGGGAGGTCCTGGAGCAACACACAGGACAATTCTGGGAGAAATGGAATCCCCAGCGCAAGGAATACCACAGATTTTAATTGTCTATATGGTTAAATACACGAGGTCCCTAATTTCCAACCCTGCCTGTGCATCTGATTCACCTGCACAGTTTGTTATAAAAGATTCCCCTCCCCAACATGGCGAAACCCCATCTCTACAAAAAATAAAAAATAACTGGGCATGGTGGTGCACACCTGTAGTCGCAGGTGCTCAGGAGGCTGAGGTGGAAGAATGGCTTGAGGCTGGGAGTTTGAGGCTTCAATGAGCCATGACCATGCCGCACTCTAGCCTGGGCAACACAGCGAGACCCTATCTTTAAAAAAAAAAAAAAGATTCCTTCCCTAGAATTCTCAGGAAGGGATCCCACTAAAGTTTTTAAACAAGCCCACCCACTGATTATGATGGCCAGCTTGTGAAACTACTACAACAGACTGTAGCAATAGAGAAGTTAAAAGGGTCAGCTTTCATCTCCCCTAGTGAAGGCTTTAATAAAAATTTTCCAAAACCCAGGTGCTGTGGTGCATGCCTATAGTCCCAGCTACTCAGGAGGCTGAGGCAGGTGGAGCCCATCCCTTGAGCCTAGGAGTTCAAGACCCACCTGGGGAACAGCAAGATCTGCCCACATCTCTTAAAAAATGTTTTTTCCTGAAAAAAAACAAAACAAAAAAAGAGAGAGACTTCTAAGGATACTCAGACAACTCTAACAAACCATGGTATCCAAGCAACCGTGTGTTCAGCAACCCAAAACAACCTTCCTGTTGCAATCTGAATCCCACCATTAGATGGCAGGCACACATCAGACAACCTGACTAGCACAGCTTGCCCTACTTCCCCACAGTTGCTTTGGGTTAAAATCTGTTTCCTTCTCAGTAAAACTGGAGCATAACCACATTCCTTACATACTTCGCAGGACTGTTTTAAGGATAAAACGAAGGTGTAACAAGAGCTGGACAAGTCGAATGTGAATATTACAATGCAGGCTGAAATTTTCAGAAACAGAAGAGAAAGTATATGCCATTATAAAGAGAAATCTTGAGAACATCCCACAACTACAATTACCTAGGGTGAAAAACTCCTGGGCTTTTCAGCATAGAACTCCATCATGACATGTGAGCTATTTAGGCAGAGGCCATGGTGGCTTTTCCTGGACCAGGACAGTCAGAATTCAGCAATCACTGCATTAAACCCTGCACCGTTTTCATTCTAGGCACCATGTCATGGGCACCATCGGATCCAGTCCACACACATCCTCAGTATGAGAAGGCAATGTGAAGCATGGATTTGGCTCTATGAAAAGGGAGTGTGTATAAGGTACAACTTCATACTGTCCTTCCCCTCGCCTCCACTCATTTAATTGAGAATAGGTATCTTGAGTTTAGTCCTAACTCAATTTTTTTCACTTGGCATTTTGTTATTTTAGCTCATAAAAATATATATAAGCGTATATATATATATATGCACACACACAATCTATATAAGCGTGTATATATATATGCGCACACACACACGCACACAATCTATATAGGCGTGTATATATATATGCGCACACACACACGCAATCTATATAAGCGTATATATATATATGCACACACACACACACGCACACAATCTATATAAGCGTGTATATATATGCGCACACACACACGCAATCTATATAAGCGTATATATATATATATGCACACACACACACACGCACACAATCTATATAAGCGTGTATATATATATGCACACACACACACAATCTATATAAGCGTGTATATATATATATGCACACACACAATCTATATAAGCGTGTATATATATATATGCACACACACACACAATCTATATAAATAAGCGTGTATATATATATATGCGCGCACACACACACACACACACAATCCAAAATCTAGCAAGTAGCTTTACTTCACTCTGGATTTAGAAAGTAATCTGATTAGTGTGCTTTAAAATAGAAATCTAAACATAACCCCAGCACCAAATGACAGAAATCCATCTCTTCCCATCCTCTCAAAGCACTTTCCCACATCCCACGTCTCCTTCTCCACCCCTTATTTAAAACCTTTCAGCAGGTCCTAACAGGTTTCTTTTGATCTGCCCTAATTCATGGTTCGATTAAAGCAGCACTAGTCAAACGGGTGTCTCCTCCCAGCTGTGGAGCTGAAGGATGGCTCAGAGGATGTTGTGACATAAGGGTGAGGAGACAAAAAATCAACTCGGGGCTTTACTGGCCTGCACCACAGTCCCCTCCAACTACAACAAAGGTGCAGAATGCACTGTGAGAACCAAGCGGCATCCCAAGCAAAGCATCAAAGTCCAGCGGTGGTCGGCTTGGGACAGGCGAGGTTGTGAGCAGTGCGGAGGGAAACTGGACCACAGCTAAGCTCCAGCTTGCACGACCACTGCCTGTGTGACACCAGGCAAGCCACTTACTGTGACTCACGATATCTTCATCTGCCAGAAGTTGACAACAATGCTTACACCAGCTTTTGCAGGGGCACCTCAGTGTTGTTTAAAACACAGCCACCTCCTGAGGGCAGATCCTGTTAAAAACCTGCTAAATTCACAGACGGGGTTGCACCTGTCAGAGTGGAGCTAGTGGCTGGAAAGAGAACGGCTCCGCTCATTAATGACAATCACTGGGTGCCTGGTAGGCAGTGGTAGAAGAGATGAACAAGAAGCTAAGAAAGGTGGCAAGCTGATAGGGGTTAGGGTGCTACAAAGAGCAAAAAAGTCCTTTTTTTTTCGAAACAGTCTTTGCCTAAGCTGGAGTGCAATGGTGTGATCTCGGTTCACTGCAATTTCTGCCTCCTGGGTTCAAGCGATTCTCGTGCTTCAGCCTCCCGAGTGGATAGGATTACAGGCATGCGCCACCACACCTGGCTAATTTTTGTTTAGTAGACATGGGGTTTCGCCCTGTTGCCCAGGGTGGTCTTGAACTCCTGGCCTCAAGAAGTCCTCCTGCCCTGGCCTCTCAAAGTGCTGGGATAGGCATGAGCCACCACACCCTACCAAAAGCCAATCATTTTTCTACCTTTGGTGGGTGTCCTAGGTCTTTGAAAAACAGGGATGAACAGACACGTACATTCATTCACTGCAGAGTACACAGTGTTCCCTGTGTGTAACCTGCAACTGTGTTGTCACAATGTAAACTTTCCTCATTTTCCAACCACCTCCCTCAAAAAAGTTTACTTTAAAAGGGTTTGTTTGAGTAAGGGAGGGGCTGGGTCACCAGCCTGAGGAAGGCAATGGGGGCAGAGGCCGGATAAACTGGATGGCATCGGGGGGCACAGCACCAGAATGTCTTAAGAACCAAAGGCTCCCAGAAACCTTGGCCCGGGCTTTGCACTTGACAAGAACTGCAAGTCCGCTCACCTGAACTGGTATCTGAGCGCAGGTGAGGCCTGGGGTCCGCCCCACATATACCCCAGGACCTTGAGGCTTCGTGACAGCAGGCCCAGTGACCACATCTACACCGCACATGCACAGCATGGCCCTTCCTGAGCCACTCCACCGTCACAGCCAGGACTCTGCCGCTGCTCTGGGCCAAGCACCACACAGAAGGCGAGAGCCAGATCCTTTTTGTTCGTCTTTATTTACAGCAAAGTACATAATGTGTGGTCATTTCATAACCACTAACAATAAAGGTAGGGCGGTAAAAAGAAAAGGGAGAGGAGCAAGCATCTTAAAAGGGGGGCAGGGGAAAGCCTAAGTATGTATTTAGCTACTCACCCTGCTCCTGCGGCAGGACCAGGTAGGCACTCCCTGCCTCTAAGACCACAGCCAAGCTGACCTGGAATGCCAGTCCCCCGGTACGAGGAGGGCGGCACAAGGCCGAGAGACAAAAGATGAAAGGGGACTGGGCTCTGGATGCATCCACTTATGCCTTTACCAGACAGTTCTTTCCCTGTTTTGTTTGAATGCTTCCCCCAGCCCGCCCTGAGCAAAGTGTAAAGGGCAAGGGTGGTAGAGAAGTGCAGGCGGTCCCTTCAGGAAGCAGTCCTGAACGCCAGAACCCACCTTCCTAGCTGCTCCTCAGCCTGCCCAGTTCTTGGCCCTGGAATCTTTAACAGGCACATAGGAGATTCCAGGACAGAGGAAAATATTTCCCTGCAAGAGGCTACTTCCCTCCAATAGCTGTGGGGGCCAGTGCAGGTCAAGGTTGCTAAGTCAAGGAAAGTGCAGGAGGTTAGTAAGGGAAGTTATATACAAACCAAGCAGGCTCCCAGCCCTCCGGCTGCCCGACTGCTCCGAGGTGTGCACAAGCCTCCAGCCTAACCCAGCAGCCTAATGCCACTCTGGCAGCCCAGCCCGGGTGTGGCCACAAGTATCCAGCTCCAAGCCCAAGTGAGGCGGGGTGTCAACTTCCCCATGATTGCCAAGTGGCCAAGACCAGAAGCAGGGACATTTAGGCTAGTTCTGTGGCAAGGTGAACTGGAGACCCTGTCTCTGCCCTCCTCCCCTGGCCTGTCCCACAGACATCCTGTTGTTTAATCCACTGCCTTTGCAAGGGCCTCCTCTATCCACTCCAAATCAAAGGACGCTTGTATCCTTCTTATATAGATTCCCATCTCTCTGCTCATAGTGGTCTCAGGCTGCCTGAGAATAAGAAACTTGGGTCTGTAGAAGTCCCATCAGTGTGAAGGAGTGTGAGGCCAGGCCTTCCTGTGACGTAATGCTTCTATGCTTGTTTCCTAAGCACTTGGTCCACACACAGTACCTGGGCAGGAAGAGAGAACCGAGCGCCACTAGACGGCTCTGGAGCCAGGGGACTCCCATGCACATACAACCAACATCGCCCCACTCTGCTCATCTGTGCCTCCTCCCTGAACAGCAAAGAGTACCTACATGGCAAATGTCATAGTTTCCAGTCTAATAATTCTACTCCCAACTCTCCATGAAATCAGAGACCCAGAGGCTCTTAAAAAACTAAGACCATTGTTTGTTCCATAGAAAGCTCAAGTTCAGATACAGAGTTGGCTAAATGCTGGGCTGCCACAGAGGGGTAGAGTATTCCATCCCTTCCTGGCTCCAGACACAATGTGTCACAGACCCCAGCAGACACTGCTCAGTGTCCCTAGCCAAGCCACCAAGAACTGGTGATCATTTGACAAGGGGCAGGGCAGCCCTATAGCTGTTTCCAAGCTAGGAGTGGGCTACTCAGAGATATTGGAGGCTTGGTCCCAACACCACAGGTAGATGAGGAAGCGGCTAGGTAAAGGCTCAGAGATGAGATGAGTCCATCTTCCAAGGCAGTGGGATAAACAGCCAAGGCACTAAATGGTTTGGCACCTGGGAGCTTCAAGTAAAGTTGAGCACACTGCCCACTGAAAGACCAAGGCTCTCTCCCAGACAGGTGGGCTTCACCTGAGCACAGCCTGCGCCATCAAGGCCAGGGCCCCTGTGTCCTCAGGATGCTAACCCAGGCCTGTGATCCCTGCTTCATCTCAGAAGTGATCAAGGCATGACTACCAGGGTAATAATGATTGATCCTGAACACACACTCCAGAATTCAGCCATCCCAGTGAGCACCGGCTTTCAAAGGAGGCACCTTGGCACCCTTCCCTTGGTTCAAATAGGCGGCTGCTGTGACTAGGAGCTCCTTTCAGAGCCTGCGTAATCTCCTGAACGTCTCTAGGTGGCAAGCTCTGTTGGGGACTAGGTTTGACTTTTCTGAAATAGCAAAACAGACTTAGAGTCAAACTGAGCCCAGAAAAGGGAAATCAGACTGGATGGTGCTGAGTCTGAAGGGAAAATTTGGTGTGAACAGGTGGTAACGGAGACCAGTTACCTGAATGGCTCGAAGAGGCTCTGAGGACGACAATGGCAAGAGAAGGTTCTCCAAAATGTTTCTAGTAATGGCAGCCACAGTGGGATAGTTAAGGGCACAGTCCCCCAAGCACTAGGGTGGTCAACACTGAAATGAAAATCTCTGGCCCTTCCACGGTCAGAAACTGAGGCTCAGGACTCTATAATCAGACCTCCTTCAGGGCTCACTTGGGCTACCCTCCACCCAGAATGTCAGGAATCCGTACTTTCAGAGAAAACATTGCCACCAAGCAGCGGCTCTCCGGAAAGCTAGAAATTTCCACCCCAAATATTTCAACCTCAGACTCCAACTTAGGTACCTATGATTTAAATACTGTCCTTTTAAATACTTTTTTAAAATTGCTTTTCCAAGCCCCTTTTATCCTCTGCAGCTGCCATATCCACTAGGTGGTATTGCAAATAAGTAAATCCTCCTGGCCGTGATGCTGCAAATGAGAATCGCTGACCAAAGTTACTCTCCTCACTTCACTGCAAACTTCCAGGAAACAGGAACTACTACCCGTCTGCCGACAGAGCTCCCCTGGCACCCCGTGAGGAGCTGCTGCCAGTGTCAGTTACCAGAAGCCCTCACCCAAGCCCAGCCTGCAGTGGGCCACTCTGTATTCCACAATACAGGAAAAGAGCCCACGGAGTCAGATCAGTTACATCCCTGGGAGGCTGAAAGAACCAGTGATTTTTCATATATGACAGCAGGCACAATCTTGCCCCTTCCTTCTCATCTTCTATCAGGAAGCGATCCCATAAAATCTCTTCCAGGGAAGGAAGAGTCAGCTCTGGCTTCTGGGAGAGACAGAGAAGCAGGATGGTGAGAAGGAGTCACCATGCTACCGAACAGCCAGAGGCAAGAGGGTGGGAGCAGGGCAAAAAGAAAATGCAGAAGATTTGTTCTCCTCAGTGGGCCTCTTCCCTGAGTTTGATTTTTGAGTTGAGGTTTTACCTAATTTCAACTCAAATAAAAAAAAAAATAGACAAGAGTATCTCTCATTGACATAGCACTAAGCTCCAGCTCTAAGAGTGGTATGTAACAGAGGAGGCGATCAAGGGTTTCCAACCCCATCCCCATCGAGTTCCACGGGGCACTCAAGAGCAATGGGACCTAAGACACCCTCCCTGTCTCTCACAGATGCCCGAGCCTGCCTGCCCCGGGACACAACAGGCTATTTCCCCTTGGTGGAATTCCAGCTCCAGTCCTAAAACACTGAAGTACAGACCCTCCTGCAAAATACTTATGGCAAACAGCTTTACAGTATTTGTACATTTACACAAAAATAGATCCTTTTATATATATATGTATTTATAACTGGTTACACGTTGGATTCATAATTAGGCATCACCAGTAGTAGTTGGCACAGTTTTGTTATTTAAGCTCAGGGTCAAGTTCTGTTTCATTTCGTCGTTCCAGAGTACAAAAAGAAAAAAAAAAAAAATCAAAGGCATTTCATCTCCATGGTGTTTTCTTAAATACAGTAATGTCATAGGAAACAGTATGTACAGACGAGCAGTGCCTCCTGACCCTCCTCTGTCTCCTGGAGATAGGGGCCGGGGTCCGATGGGAGATGGGTCAATGCGGCCTGCTGCTGGACTCCGATGCCTGCCTCTTGCGTGAAGGGGTGTAGCCGTTGAGACAGCCATTGGTCTGCCGTTTGGAGGGCCCTCCGTTAGGATGTCCTGGATGTGCTGCACGATGAGGTTGATGGCCACTGTGGGGCAGAGACAAGCAGAGCATTAAGGGTGCAGGCATGGGTGCAGGGGTGAGTGTGGGAGTCTGTGTGGGGGGAAGGACACGCAGGAACCACAGGCAAAAGACTTCCAGGCAAGTGACCCTGCCACTTGCAGGCAAGTCACCCAACTTCCCAGTGCCTCTGCCTGGACTAATATGATACCCCTCCCTCACAGGAGGGCTCTAAGGAGTAAGACAGACAATGCCTAGCACAGAGTCAGCCCTTAATAAATGGGCTTCTTATCAGGAGATGATCAGTCACCATTGGATGAAGCACTCAGGCCAAATTCTGCAGACGTGGTAACCAGCCATGCTTCTGATATCATCAATTAGTTATGAGATCTTTCCACCAGGAAACCTTCCAGTTTTCCATCCTAAGGTAGAGCATCCCAATGGAAGGCCCTCTTTCCCTCCAAAAAACAGAACGAAGAGAGCTATCTTTTATTAGCATAAGAAATAAATTATGCACCTCAACCAAATCAATTTGACGTCACCGAATGTGGAATAAACAGCAAATGCTTTCTTACGTGATACACAAAGAAGACCATGCAACATCTCTCCTGATATAATTCCTTTAGATAGTGTAAGCTCATGAATCCAATCATAAGAAAACAAAAGACAACCAAAATTGAGGACAATTCTACCAAACAATGGGCCTGTACGCTTCTAAAATTTGTCTTAAAAAACACTGCCATGTGTGTACCTATGCAACAATCTTCCATGTTCTTCACATGTACCCCCAAACCTAAAATGCAATAAAAAAATAATAATAAAAAAAAAAAAAAAAAAAACAAAAGATAGGGGCTGGGGGCGGTAGCTCACACCTGTAATCCTAGCACTTTGGGAGGCCGAGGCGGGTGGATCATGAGGTCAAGAGATCAAGACCATCCTGGCCAACATAGTGAAACCCCGTCTCTACTAAAACACAAAAATTAGCTGGGTGTGGTGGTACGTGCCTGTAGTCCCAGCTACTCAGGAGGCTGAGGCAGGAGGATTGCTTGAACCTGGGAGGCGGAGGTTGCAGTAAGCCAAGATCACACTGCACTCCAGCCTTGTGCCTGGCGACAGAGCTAGACTCTGTCTCAGAAAAAAAAAAAAAAAAAAAAAAAAGACAGGGAACATCTCCAAGTTAAAAGAGATCATATCATCAATGGTAAGTGTTTTGAATTTAATGACTGTATTGTGGTGATGAGTAAGAATGTCTTTGTTCTTTAAAAGTACACGGTTAAATATTTATATCTTTTTCCCAAATAATACCTCAACAAATTAATCTTTTGTAAATGGAGGGAAAATTAAATAAATTCTGAAGAGAATGAGGAGACAGGGTTCTATCTTACAGATCAGCTCTGCCACACTATGCCTAGTCCAGTGACATTCATACTTCCGAGACAGGTCAGAAAAGTACAACAGTGGGGCCAGGTGCTATGGCCCACGCCTGTAATCCTAACACTCTGGGATGCTGAGGTGGGAGGATTGCTTGAGGTGGGAGTTTTAGACCTGTATAGAGGCAACATAATGAAACCATCTCTACAAAAAAAAATTTTTTTTAATTAGCAGAGCATGGTGGTGCACGCCTGTAGTCCCAGCTACCGGGAGGCTGTGGCAGAAGAATCATTTGAGCCCAGGAGATGGAGGCTGCAAATGAGCTGTGACTGTGCTACTGCACTTCAGTCTGGGTGGCAGAGCAAGACCTTGTCTCTAAAGTAAAATAAAATAAAATGAAAAATAAATACAATAATGGTAGCAACAAGCTCCCTTTAGAAAGGGCTACCATGATGGCAGGTCATTCTAAGTTAGATCAAGGAGGCAATCTGCTGTTGCTAAAAGGTGGCCTCAGAAGCAAAGTATCCAAGTGTCATCATTAGGAAGTGATAGTAAGAGGTAATCTACAGCCCTCTCTTTCTGCCAGAGAAGCACAAGCGTATGTCTGTCCCCACAACACGTGGGGTGCCTACACCCACTGGCCTGTTCCCAGGGCCAGACGTGTAGGTGGAAAGGCTCTGCTGGCTCACAATCACAGACGGGCAGTGCAGCCAAGTCTGCAGAGCCCTGTGTAGTCACCACACCCTGCCCCAAATTATGACTGACAAAGGGCAGACATTATGTACTGCAGGATGATACCCCACCGGGGACTCACCTAGATTATCTGCACCTCTAGGGATGATCACATCAGCATACTTCTTTGTCTATGGAGAAAGACAGTTAAAATGCATTAACACAAGTTCAGAGACAACTGGCCCCAGCCCCTCTCCAAGGCAATATGGGGAAAGGGCAGCCTTCATACTAATGAGCCCAGAGGGGCAGCTTTTAAGGCTTCAAATATTGTTTACAACTTCACAGTGAATGTATCTATTAACAGAAATTTGGGGAAACCTAAGGAAGTGCCCTGTTTAGCTGAAATGTGAATGAAAAAAATAAGCAGGGAATGAGGAATGAGAAAGAAGGATTGAACACCTTTATGTATCAGTGAGGAAAATGGTCCAGACAGAGTGGTTAATCCAAAACCAATTCATAATTCAATTTATAATTGTCTGCCATGGATTTTTATCCACTTTATCTACATCACAAAAATTTAGCTTTGATTGAAGTTCTCTCTCACTCTTCATTTTTTTAAAAAGACATGGTCTCACTCTGTCACCCAGGCTGGAGTGCAGTGCCATAATCACGGCTCACTGAAGCCTTGACCTCCTGGGTTCAGGAGATCATCCCACCTCAGCCTCCTGAGTAGCTAGGACTACAGGCACCCGCCACCACACCTGGCTAATTTTTGTATTTTTTATAGAGAGGGGGGTATCACCATGTTGACCAGGCTGGTATCAAACTCCTGGGCTCAAGTGATCTGCCCAGCTGGGCCTCCCAAAATGCCAGGATTACAGGTGTGAGCCAGCGCGCCCAACCAAGTTCTCATTTCTAACGCTTGACACTGTTTCAGCTTACGACCTACGCACAGAACATGGTCTTTGGAGTCAAACACTTAATTGCCTCTATTCTACTAGGAAAAATATGAACTAGAAAAACCCAAACTGAAAAGGGGAAGGAGACTGATTCACCTCGGACTTTTACACACAGTCTGAAACATGACACTGTTCACTCCTAGCACAGGGTAAAACCAGAAAAAGTCATCTTCATTGATGACCAGTTCATAGGTTCTGTTATTAAGTAATTTTTTTAAAAAAAGAAAGGCCACAAAGAGACATATTTCTTTTTTCTTTTTTTGTTCTTCCAAATTTGCTGAGATTTTGTAAACCATTCTACAAATAACTGCATCCTGGCATATGTAAACTAAGTCTAGCATAAGACGACATAAAAATCACACCTCAAGTGTGTGGGCATCTTACTCTGTGCAGCTTCCACCCTAGGGTTGCTGAAAGGCAGCAGTGTCAGCCCCAAACCCAACTTGAACTGAGCAGACACTTATCAGGTCCAAGTTCCTGGCTTACAGGGGAATGAGCTCATCTTCCCTGAGCAAAGAGTGGCTGGACAGTGGCAACAAGCAGAAATAACCCAGAAAATGTCTGTGCAGAATTTTTAGCTTTGTTACAACTAAGTAAAACAGCAGAAAACTGACAGTTAACTATAATTGATATCCAATAATAAATTCACTTTGTGTTCTTATTAAGTTAAAAACAGCAGGAGGTCCTCAGATTGATAAATGGGTGGAAAAAAGTTCACAGCTCCTCAGCCCCCTCTGGCTCTTCCCAGTAACCTACTCTTGTAACCCAATAGTCTCCAGGACAGTGGATAGGGCATCAACGTTAGTCAGCTGGTTCAGAAAGTCCACCTGTCCCTCATCTAAAACCAGTCAAGTATGGGTTGCTATAAAACCTACTAACATCCTTAAAGAAACAAAGACAGGTGGAGATCATATTTTTCCAGAAGAAAAAGAACAAAGTTCATTATTAGAATAAATAGGGAAATTCTAATACCCAGCCTTACTCTAAATCTATCCTCAATGTCAGAGAGATTCCAGCCTTCCCAGTATATCTCAACCAAGATCAGGTTAAGTCCCAACCACTTCCTTCCCTTCCTCCTGCTCTCACAGCCTAACTATAAATGATTGAGGAACCACACCATGGTTTGGCCACGCTGGAGAAGACTCAATGACTCAGTAGGATTCTCCTGAGTTAAATGCGTCTTTTTCTGCAGCCCCACCACACCACACCTCTTGTCTCTGGTAGCCAACCCTGGTGCAGCAGCACAGTCACAGCTCATTTGCAGCCTCAACCTCCTGGGCTCAAGCAAGCAATCCTCAACATGTCCCTTCCTGTCTTTCCTGGGTTGAGGGCTGATTCACTAAACTCTCTCTGTCCTTCCTTCTCTGAAAGCCACCTTGCTAGAGAATTCCTGGCTGCCACAGGAAGGACTGGTGAGTCTGCAAGGGTGGAGGGGAAGGAAGCATATTCCAGTAAGGCATGACAGTCCCCAAATGGGAGCTAAAGACAAGCTCAAAGCTCACTGGTGATGGCAGGAGAGGCTCTGGAGGGAACACCTCAGGGCTCAGCCCCCAGTGCATCCATACTTCACCCACTGCAGACCTTTCAGAGATCCAAATGGCTGAGGACTCTCCTTGGATGTGATATTCCCTTAAGAAAGGGTCTCACACCATGATGCCACCAAGCAAGAAATCTAGAACTAGCTGGGAATTAAATGACCTGCCTAAGGACTGGCAGGTCCCTACAGGGCTACCCAAAGAAAGAACAGCGGGACGGGGCTCCTGGAGAACACAGGGGCAGGACACAAGGGCCAAGGGCTGCCCTCTCTTAGGACTTCAGGACAGAGGATCCCACAGAGAGAGGAGTAAGATTCAGGCAGGGGAGCTCCATCAACTTACATATCTTTGTATCATCAAATTTTAAATTCTACATTCAACAAAAACAGACCAAAAACACAACTCACTGGCAAGCAGAATTCCTCAAAGGCAGGCTTGACGAACGTAATGTACTGAGATAAAATCTGCTCCAGGTCCCTGCCTCTCTCGCTGATGTCCCTTAATACTGTAAGAGAAGGGAAAACAAGAATCAGGAAACAGTGCAGGAACCAGCACACACTCGCCCGTCATGGTGTGGACCCAGCTCCCACAGGCTCCACAATTACTCGGATGATTCTCAAGCTGGATTCCTGAGAGGCTTGACCAAGAGCAGATCAGCAGCAGCTTTGGAAAAGACAACTTACATTCTGACATCTTACAATGGCCAAACGTGGCAATGACACAATGCTCTCTGAAACAAAAGGCTGTCCGTAGAGGCCAACAGCATTCTTGTTTCAAGCAACATTTCTTCCAAACAAAATTTCAGTGTAAATTTTAAAAAAAGCAGGGCAGCCTTGGAGAGCTCGCTGTTAACAGGAAGAAATCTGGGCCCTGAGTGGGCTGGGCTGCACGCTGCCTCCCTGCATGCACTTGCCTGTGATCAGAAGTCCAGTGAGCCACTGCTCAGGCATCAGCTCACTGCTCCCAGCGCCCACCCACACCCCCTCTGCAGCATGGAGCCTAGGCCAGGCCAGGCTGAGGACCCAGCCAGGGTTAGACATTCCCGCCTACCTCAAGCACAGAAGTTTGCAAAAAAAAAAAAAGATCACTCAGTGAAAGATAAGAATAGCATGGTCTAGAAAATGGTGGGCTGGGGCTGAGACGAAGCCCAGGTTTACACAAACTCACCATCTCTGTCTTCTACCTTCTTCCTCCTGGTTAGTTTTATTCAAAGACTTTTACCACTCTTTTCTTCCTCCCGCTTTAAAATTTTTTTTTCTTTTGAGACAAGGTCTCTGTCACGCAGGCTGGAGTGCACTGGCACAGTCACAGCTTACCACAGCCTCAACCTCCTGGGCTCAAGCAAGCAATCCTCCCACCTCAACCTCCCGAGTAGCTGGGACTACGCACACACCACCACAATGGACTAACTTTTTTGGGGGGGGCGGGGGGGGTAGAGACAGGGTCTGGCTTTGTTGCCCAGGCTAATCTCGAATTCTTGGGCTCAAGTGATCCTTCTGCCTCGGCCTCCCAAAGTGCTCAAACACTTTGGGAGATTACAGGCAGCTCAAACACTCTTTATTAAATAGTCTTCTGTCAATAAACAGAAAGAAGACTGATCATCCTGGTTCTGCCACTGTACATGAGCTTTAGTTTCCCCATGAGTAGCGAGTTTGGAAGGAGATTCTCTTAATCAAAAGAACCTCTCTTTGCAGATGTCATTTTAAATCTTAATCTAATCTTATCATCTGAGTTGCTAAATCTTTCACCCCAAAATGTTATCACATCCATGTACAATCATTTGCAGGGGCTCTTCAGCTCCTTCCCAACCACTTCTCAATGAACAGACAAGCATGGGATGAAACTCACTGTACACCAACATGGGGTATATCTGTGATGAACTTCTGGAAGCCATGTGTCTAAATAATTCTGTCTTTATACACACAAGCACAGGTGCACACAGAGAGGACAGGGAAGGAAGGGGACGTCATGGCTATGATCCAGGCTGACAGGAAGTCTGTAAGATGAGAAGGCTAGAAAACCGTCAGGAAATCCACATTTACAGAAAGCCAGGCACTAATGCTGCTACCATTTGACTTTTGTAACAGCTCCTGGATTTACGAAGTGTTTTTTCCATGGGAGACCTGGCAATAAAACAGTTGGTTGCTAATGTGTCAGGACTTGCCCACCCAGCTCAGCACCAGCCTTCTCCAACCAGGAAATGGTTTTCCCCACCCCTGCAATGCTGGACCTGGGCTCCCGCTGGTGACCTGCTGCTGTGGCAGATCTGCTGGGAGATTCGCCAAGGAGGAGCCCTGAGGAGCTGCCACGTGGCTCACCCCCAGAAGTCACCAGAGCTCTGGCACACGTGGCTAAGCAGAGCAGCACCGCCAAAACACACAGTCAGCACGGCCGCCAATTCTTCACATGTCTCCAGATAAAGCCCAAAGTAAAAAGGAAACCAGATCAAAAGGGTATCAGAGCTAGTGAAAAAACAAACACACCCGTGCTTGGCCAGCTTTTACTTAAAGCCCTACAAATGCCTGATGCTGGGATTGTTTTACCACACGTGCTTTTCATACAATTGCTGAAGGCTTTAGCACTGGAGGAGAGCTTTGTCCTTCCAGCAAACACACACACACGCACGCATGCGCACGCACACACATACATGCACACACAGTGCATGTCCACACCATGTCGCGTAGTCCTTCTACTGCCCACAGCCTGGGCTTTCGGCCCCTTCCTTCTGCAGACCTGGTGGCTTCATCTGTTTTGTCACTGGAGGGAGGAAACTGTGCAGAAAGCAGGAGGAGGAGGTACGTCACAGTGAATCTGCTCTGTAGCCCAAAAGCTGCTTCTTGTTCCAGCTCTATGGGCTCCGTGGGGAAAACTGTCCTGGACCTGAATCCTGACGCCAATAACTCCCACCTCTGTGACCCTGGACACGTGGTTTTAATTTCTTTGAATCTTAAGTTCCTTAACTTTAAAATAGGGACAATAATGGCACCTTCCTCATACAGTTACTATTCAGGAATACAGAGATGCGCATAAAACTCTTTAGCACTGTGGCTGGCGCCTTAGCACATGTTCTATGATCACGACCACAACAGAACCTGAGGAGGCGTTAGGAGGGTGGTGCCTCCCTCACAGAGCAGCTCAACGCCACCGTGGGAGGGTGGGAACCTTGAATTCAGGTAAGCAGGTCAGAGCCAGCTGAGCGGAGGCAGCAAAGGACAGGAGGACTCCTGCAGGGCAGCTGGAAGGGTGGGGTGCCACATGGGAAGGGAGAGCAGGGCACAAGCACATGGAACAACACATACAAGGAGGGAGAAGCAAGGAGGACGGGGTAAGTCTCCCTACAGCTTCCACACTGCAAAAGCAAATGGGGAATGGGTCAGAATATTGCCCAGATGCTGGGAACACACAACATCAAAAGGCCTTGCCCACCTCTGCTCCCCAAGAACCTCCGATGGAACCATCACCTCAGGCAGACTGGGCCTCCCTGAGCCAAGGACAACAGAGGGCCAGCCAGTTCCCTGCACCGAAAGGCCCTGCTCCTCAGGCAGAGTCAGGAAACAGGGCCGCGCCAAGGACTGAGTCAAAACAAGGCCTTGGCACAAACTGGAAACCCTAGGGGTTCAAAACCAGCCCCTCTATCAGCGCTCTGACCCCAGCACGTTTGCTGGGCCAGGACAGGCCCGTTTGGAGGACAGGGTATGGGGGGGCAGGAAGCTCCAAGTCTGCCCACATTCCCTGCTAGGGCTTCCAGGTCAGCCCTTCCAAACCCAGACAGGCTCTTTCTGGTTAGCCAAAAGCTAAGAACAAAACTTAGAAGGACCCAAAATAAAGACAATTCCTCAATGATGAAGTCAATCACTTTTAAAACTCCGATGAGGAAATGTGCTACTCTATAGTAAAAGAACAGGCTGAATCCCCCACGGTTCAGTGCAGCCCTGATCCTAGGTGAATGCTGCATGAGGAAGATGGGGTGTCAGCCGTCCTAAATCTCCCTGCCCTGTTTCCTCCCTGTCCCTGTATTCAGGGTTGGGTGGCAGTAAAGAGCACAGAGGGAAGGTAAAGGCAAATGAGGCAGAAACCAATCCCTAGAAGAACACGGGTTTCCATCAGGAAGGAAGTAGTCTCCAGGGCCGCTTTACTCGAATACAGATCCCTCCCACATGAGGGTCAGCTTGGAATGTGAAGGTCACATGCCCAGGCGGGTGTGACAGACGGGAAAAATCATGGAGCTAACTCAAGTCTCCAGGAATGTTCAAGCTCAACAGCTGCTTCTGACTAACCAGTCTCCCTACCCCAGCACCCCCGCACTCCACAAAGCACATGCCAAGCATGTTTTTTGTCCTGCGTGGATAGTGAATGAATCTGTGGAAATAGCACACAGAAAAGTCCTATGAGTCCATCAGGAGAGTGACTCGGCAGTAGGTGACATGTGAAGTCAGCAGATCTGAAATGAGAAAGCAGAGCCCTGCCCAGGCAGCCTGATAGGGAAAGGTGGGGAGGCAGAGCTGACCCTAAGAAATCCCCCCGAGAGGGCCACTACCACCACCGCAGGAATTGCTCCCATTTCACCTAAGAATCCCATGCAAGAAAGGAAGGGAAAATGCTCTGTTTAACTCACACCGAGATGACCTATTTGAATTAGACACTAGGATGCACTTTATTTCCAGGGTCACTACCGGTATTCATAACTTGGCTCTCTCTAATTTCCTGTGCTGGGTCTTGCACTCCCTGCTGCGAGGACTCCCTCGGCAGCACTGCATCCCTGAGACTGAGTCCCACTTCTGGACTAGTGATGGCATCAGCCCGGGCATCCCCAGCTCCTAAGGACGTGACCCAAGCAGATCCCCTTGGAGGACCTAACCAGTCTTGTCAGAAAATTCAGAAAACAAACAGCATCTCAGCAGAAGCAGATTTCTGATCTGCCACATAGATATTTATTGACTAATGCACCACCAGGCATTTTACCTGCATTACCTCTTATCTTCACAACTATCCCAGGAGTACAAATCATAAGACCACGTTCTAATAGGAAAATGAGATACGAATAGGTTAAAACACCATTTGTCCAAAGTCACACACACATCTAGTCAGTGGTAAAACCAGGATCTCAGCCCAGTTCACCTGACTCCAAAATGTATCTGTCCCTGTGTATCAGGCTGCCTCTCTAATATGACAAGGTGACATGGACACTGAGCAGATCAACCAAAGTAGGGCCTGAGTTTGTGGATTAAGGTGACAAGCCAGGCCCTGGGGCAGACGCTTGAGGGGTTGGTTGTCAGGCTCAGGGTTCAATTCTCTATTCAAAAAGACCATGCAACTCTTATCCAGCCACAGTCGTGACACTAAAAGCAGGCCTGTCTCCCCCTGTATAAAGAAACTAAATCCGGGATGTCACACGAGCCTAGTCACAAAGCTGGCTGGGGAGGGCTCTGCTGGAACTAAAAGACCCCTCCCATTCCATTCTTTTTCCCATCACACAAAACTGACTGACGCCAGCCCCACCTGGAAGCAGAATGTAGTTTCCACTATTACTTCTTAGAGGGCCAAACTCAGGACTTGTTTCTGTAGGTTCTACTGGTCCCGTTAATATAGTTCTTACAACGACAGTGCTAAATGCGATAAACTACGATCTATTTCATGAACCTAAAAGAAAAAATCATCCAGACTTTGAAGTCAGAGGGCTCCAGGATAGAGCTTATAAAACCTTTTTTTTTTTTTTCTTTTTGAGATGGGAATCTCGCTCTGTCGCCCAGGCTGGAGTACAGTGGCGCGATCTCGGCTCACTGCAACCTCTGCCCCCCGGGTTCAAGCAATTCTCTGCCTCAGCCTCCCGAGTAGCTGAGATTACAGGTGCCTGCCACCACACCGGCTAACTTTTGTATTTTTAGCAGAGACAGGGTTTCACCATGTTGGCCAGGCTGGTCTTGAACTCCTGACCTCATGATCCATCTGCCTCAGCCTCCCAAAGTGCTGGGATTACAGGTGTGAGCCACCATATCCAGCCAGAGTTCATAAAATCTTAATCTGTCAATAATGTGTCCTGTAACTAGGAGCTGACCTTGTCATTTCCTGTGTCTCCCTGCCTCTTTCACACAACGGAGACTCAAACCTTCTCACCTTTCACTCCTCTATTCAGTCACCCCCACCCACTGCCCTTGCTCGGTGCTATTGACTCTAACTCTGCTAATACTCTTCTCACCTCAATTCTGCTTCCTCTCCCACCCACCTAAGGACCACAGCCCTGCCTCTTGTCTAGATCAGCACAGCGGTCTCCAAAGAGTGGCAACAGCTGCAGGCTTCACTGACATGTCCTCTGTCAGAACCAGTGTCCAACACGGAACGGTAGCCACTTCATCTGCCTTGCTCAGAACCTCATAGTAGCTCTCCCTTGCCCACCGAGAGCCAGACCAGAGGTCTCAGTCTCCAAAACCAGGCCCCAAGCTGCTTTTTAGTATCTCTTTGTATAACCCTCTGTACACTCCAGGTTCCTGCCACTCTCGGAACAAGCCACTGTCTGCATCTGCGCTGTGCACCTTTGTGGGTTGCCTATGTCGTCACCCTACCCCGACCACATCTAAGTCCCGACTCCTCTCTTCTATGAAGCCTTCCAATCTCTCCCGGTGGAAGCAAACTCTGCTCAGTGCCCTACAGAGCTCAGTTCACAGGCTGGGCTCCTCTACCAAGGGGAACTGCTGTGCCTTCAGCACACAGGCACAGGGCCTTAGCACAGGCAGACCCACACTCAGCAGGGCCTGCAAAGGGCACAGCTGACTTCCCTCCTGAGCTGACCGGAAAGAGTGGTAATGCCTCCATAAAACCTGCTGGAAAATGAAGGGCTAGAGAAGCAGGCTAACAGGATGAGCTACTCAGCGCTTCAGGCACAGCGGATCCTGTCCTCAGGGGTGCTACAGTTAATTCCCCAAGTCAGAGCATCTTGATTTTGATGTCTTGTGAAAAAAATCCAAGGTATTAAGCATTTAATCAAACTTTTCCCAGCAAAACCAGATGTCAACATCTTATTTGGTCTCTGTGACCTCACAAGCGTTTTATTATCCCAAACAGTAAGTGACTAATCCCTTCTCAAATGTCACCAAGTGTCTGGGCAGCAGGATATCCTGGGGCTGGACTGACGCAGCTGGACTGGACCATGTGACACACAGCTGCGTCAGGGAAGGCATGGGCTTCAGGGGGCTGGGGTCCTGACACAGGCTCCCAGCTCCCCCTATCCTCAAGGTGGCCGCCAACAGGGCCACCTGGAGCTTTTAGAACGCACCTCTGCGGGAGAGTCGGGTGTCCGCATCTGTATCCACAAAAAGCTTCATCTGGAACAGGTCTCGTACCTCCTGGGAGTAGAAGGCCAGGATCCCTTCAAAGAGCACCACGTCTGCGGGATAGACAGTAACTGTCTCCTCCTTCCTGCAAAGCACAGAGGAGATAATGGGCCACGCCAGGCAGGGGCTAGCAAGGGACAGAGAACAAGGGCTAGAACATCTGGCTGGGCTGGGTTCTGGGTTCCTTGCCCCCACAGACTTCAAGCAGGGACTAAAGATTCAGCTAACACAGCCTTACAGAGCCCTCGGACCACCACCAAAGAGCCAAGGGTGATCATGGCTGGGACGAAGGTCTCCTTTGACCACTTCTTCTGAGCTTTCACCATGAAACAGAAATACAGGGTAGACATCCTTCTCCTTGGAATTAAAAAAACCCTGCTGTTGAATGAAGAACACAGGCAGACAAAAGCAGATGTGATTTCTTTTTTTCTCTGAAGGCGTCTCCAGGAATGCTCTCATGCCTGGCATTTATGGAACCTAACACTCTGAACTTTAAAAAACAGAAACTCACAGTTTTCTCTCAACAACCCCACCCCCTCCCCGCCAGTCCTGAGGCAACTGAAAGGAGGGAGTAAAGGACAGAAGAGGGAAGGGAAGGAGGCAAAATAAAAGTTTGGGGAAGGAGGATACAGACGAGAAAGCATTTGTGAGGAAGTACAGAATCCCGATGTCTGTCTGATCTGGCTCTACCCCACTCAAACCAATATAGTGGCCTCAGGTCAATCCTGAGCTCCCTAGGGCTGCTATTCCTCATCAATGAAGTGGGAATATGCATGACCTCATTCACCTAACCCACATAGTTTGGAAGCCTAGAGCAGACACTAATTATAAACATGATTTTGCTTTCTTTTTTTTTTTTTTTTTGAGACAAGGTCTTACTTTGTCATCCAGGAGGCTGTAGTGCAGTGATGCAATCTTGGCTCACTGCAGCCTCAACTTCCCAGGCTCAAGCGATCCTCCTGCCTCAGACCCTAAGTATCTGGAACTACAGATGCCCACCACCATGCCAGGCTAATTTTTGTATTTTGAGCAGAAACAGGTTTCACCAAGTTGCCCAGGCTGGTCTCTAATTCTTAGACTCATGCCACCCACCCACCTCAGCCTTCCAAACTGCTAGGATTACAGGCATGGGCTACCAAGCCCGGCCAACATGACTTTCCAAAAAGCAAGAGTGGTGAGACACTGCTAACAGTTAGGCAATGGGCTTTCACAGATGGGCCTGCTAGTGTTCAGCTTTGCCCTGCTACAACTTTCACTGTATTCTGATATTTTATTCTGTCATATGCCCACCTTACACATCACCAACTGTCTCTTGCTCAAAATTCCCTGAAAATAGAGTAATTATCATCACTGCAAGGTTTTCACTTACCCTGACTAGCACACTGGCAAACCAAATAAAATAAAGTCTCTTTAAAACAGTAGTTCCATCTGTACAAGCATAAGGTCAGTATCAACGGCCAGCTAAACAGGGTGCTGCTCAAACTCCTTCCTATAAACACTCCCTGATGTCTTCTTAGCTTGGACCACTGGGCTTGTGTATGAGTTTTCAGGCAGGCACTGGTGGGGTAGCTAGCAACTGGCAGAATATGGAGCAGAGAAGATGGGAGAAAAGGCCTAGGATTAGGAAATGCGCTAGAATTGTGGTACAGCTGGGATGCATATCAGAACCACCTGGGATGCTTATAAAAATATCCCTACCTGGACCCTACCCCCCAGGAGCTCTGATTTAACGAGTCTGAAGTGGAGGTAGAACTCCAATACTATTTAGAAGCTCCCAAGATATTTCTAACATGCAGCCAGGGTGGAGAAGCACCAGTCTAGAGGAATGCCAGCTGCCAGAAAATGATGTGCCCACTGTGGATAAGAAGGCAACCTGGAAAAATTCAGAAGAGAAATGGTTAGAAAACAGGGCCAGTGGGTAAGTGAACTAGGGAGCCACTCTAGGTAACCACCCTACACCAAGGAGGGTGGGGGAGGGCTCTGTCCAAAAATAAACTGAATGTATGTGTGAGATTCCACTTGAAAAACACACTAACAGAGAACACAATGGCTGTGCTAAGTTTGCATATACAGGTTGAGTAACCCTTACATAAAATGCGTAGGACCCAAAGTGTTTAGGATTTTTGAATTTTGGATTTTTTTTCAGATTTTGGAACATTTGCATTATATTTAGGGCATCCCTAACATGGCAGGAGGAGAGAGGATCTACAATGAGCATCCCTAATATGAAAATCCAAAATCTGGAATCTCCAATGAGCATTTCCTTTGAACGTCACATTGGCACTCAAAGAGTTTCAGATTTTGAAGCATTCTAGATTTTGGATTTTGGGATTAGGGATGTTCAACCTGTACTGACACTAGATATTAAGAGCATTTTACGATGCCTAATTGATAAATACTAAAAAGGAAAACTGGTTTTCCATCAGAAGGAGAAAATTCGCTGCCTAATTTGTTGTTGGTGCCTTAAGAAGTTACAATTAGTCATTTCCCAAGTCCACATGTAGGTCTGGGTAGGAAAAACTTTCATAACAGCTCAGAGTTTTTAAAAATCAACAACAAATTTACTGAGCAACTACTAGCCCAGAATGTGCAAGGAGTCATACCTGGCATAATATACCACTTAGGAATTTAGAGTCTGGCTGAAAAGTCCCAAAAAGAAGCTAGCCAATTAGACTATTTGAGATAATCATCTCATTTGGCTTATGAGGAAAAGGATGCTGAGAGAGCGGTAACTGCAACAAATAAATGTCTTCTTCATTTCAGCCCAACAAATTTTTATTTGTACCAAACACCCATGGGTGGGATGGAGTCGGTTAACCCAGAATGGCTTGATGTCCAATTAAGTGGCCCTTAAGATTTACAGGGAGGTGGGAAGCAGGTGGCTATGGTCTAGGGTGATCAGGGAAAGTTTCTCAAGACATGAGCTTTGAGCCACTAAAGAATAAGGTTTTAAAATATATGAGATAAATCAGGAGGAAACGTGAAACATGTCTGCATTGGGAATTCTACCAGGATTTTCTTTTGTTAGCACATGAACTTGATGGAACTCATGCTGCACGAGGTATTCAACTTCCCTCCTCTATTCCTAGACTGCACTGGTCAGGCCCTGGCTCCTGTCAACCACGCTCAGTTCCACTGCCTTCTTTCAGGCCCTTATCAATCTCTCACTGGGGCTGTTCCAAAGGCTTCTTCACAAATGGCACTGCAGATCCTGTCTCCTCCAGCCACCACCATGTCCTTTCCACTACCACAGCAGAGCCATCTGTAGCTCCCCTTACTGCCAAATGCCCGTGCATCTGGCCCTGCTGCCTATGGCCCTTCATGTCCTGAGGCCTGCCTACCTTCCCCCAAACCCACACCTGTCCCTCAACACCTCTCCACTGCAGTGCCCCCACCAAGCTAATTCGTGCCTAGTCCTGAAATGCTTCCCTACCCAGCACCCTGGAAATCCCTTTTCCAAACAACTTCTTATCCTTTCCCATCTAAAGCTTAAATATCACCTCCTCCATACAACCTGCTCTGAATACCCTGCTCTTCCTCCCTCTTTTGCATTCTTCTGCAGGCCCTGTCTTAGCCATCATGCTGCATTTTAATTCTTCACACGTCTCTTGTCAATGTGACACCACCACCACCTCCCCCAGGGAGAACTACAATTCTCAGAACCCCCTTGCCCACACGCTTCCAGGTTATTGCACCAGCAAGAGACTTAGAAGGTGAGCATGAAGCAAAATCCACAATATTTGGGAGATCGTAATAATGAGACAGGAAAACTTTGCCAACAGTCCACAAGGTCCCAGAATGCGGCTGCAAACCCACACATGGCGGTTCCTTGGATTTCTCCATGAACCCCAGCTCCTGCTCCAGTGCCTTAGGCTGGAGTCAGCGGGGACTACTTTGATTCTCTGGCTACAAACTTCCAGGTCTTCACTCTCCCAGCCCCAATGTTCGTATAAGCTCCAAATATTATACTAAACCCCTTTATTCCTCCATGATCTGCAGTGGTTGGGTTAGGAAAACAGACTGACACTCGGAGGTGTGAGGATAGCATCCTGACTTCTGACTCTCCTACACAGAACCTGGCCCATCAAAGGAAGTGTTTCAGAAGATTCTGGTGAAGCAAGGAGGTAAGCACCAAAATAGCCCCCTCTGCACCTCAACGAACACACATGGACGGTCATTCTCTCCCTCTCATCTTCGTCCTCCAACCAAATCTTCACCACGCTCTCTAACTCAGACCCACAGGAAGATGTGTGTGTTCTACATTCAGGACTGAGATGCTCTGTGCAGCTCTGAAGGAGCTTGGGGTCTGGCCAGCAGGATTGCAGTCCTCTAGGAGCCCATTCCCACCACTCAGAGGGAAGCAGGGTAAGGTGGAAGCATGGCCGCTCCTCTATTTCTAACCAGGAGTACTAAAATGCAGGCTTCACTGGAAAGCACTGCTTTGTTTCCACTGGGAAGCTTTCTGGAGCACTTGGTTAATTCTGAGATCAGGCTCTGGTGACCTCACGCCTCTCCACATTGTCCAATCCCAAGTAAACCAGGAGAGCAGAAAGAACAGTTTTCTTTGTTCTTCTTCCTTCCTTTCCTCTACCCCTACCTTTACATCTTGTTCCAGGAACAAGAGCCACTGGAATGTGGATCAGACGCACATGCAGTCCCTCAAGCTCAAATAACGAACCCATCGTTCAGAGTTAAGGAATTGAGACGACAGAACTGTTCCAGGAAGTGCCCAGATGAACTCCCCAACCTGTGCAATCCCACAGCACACACTGCTGCCACCACGCCCTCCACTGACTGGCTGCAATGGTATTGGGCAGGGGTAGGACAGAGGTCTGAAGTGCAAGAGGTGAGGAAGGAGGTCTCAGTGCTGACCAGGGATGCTTTGGGGAGCCGTGGGTGCCATCCCTGGCCCAGAACAGCTCACTTACCGGGAATGGGAGACAAAGTCATACACAGGGATCTGGACGGTTTTCCCTTCAGTGATTTCTTTGAGTGTTTTGAGAATGAGTTCATTGTCAAAGGCATCTGAAAAATATCAAAACATTAAAATGTTTCTTAATTTTAAAATAGTATCTCCTATAATCATAAACAGGGCATCCTCATAAACATGTATACGGGCACATCACACTTTAAAGATAATCATACTGCTCCCTAAAAAGCTCAATTTCTACCCAAAGCAGAATGGAAGCTCCCTGTATCTCAAAATGAGATGTATGAACGAGTTCCAACAAACAGATTTCTTTTTTTTTCTTCTTTGACATCCCATCCCTGACTTCAGACAGGTCTCTCCCCCGTCCAAGTTTAGCTGGTATCATCCCAGGATTGGCACATGCTAACCTGGAAAACTTACCGACGACTGGGGGAGTGCATACAATAGCCACCATGCCAAGGTTTGCTTCTAACGATGGTAAGAAACCTAAGCCAGCTAAAGGAGCAGTGTGCTGACCTAGGGCTGCAGAGCAAAACCATTCTGGCGGCCACCCTGCCCCTCCACCTCCCTCTCTGCCAGAGAGTGGGCTGAGCACACACGTACACGTGGGGAGGAGGGTCTGATGAGGGCTGCCTCAGATCAGAAGCAGCAGAAGAACCAGCTCTGTACGTTCGACCTCATGTCTGGCCCATCTTGAGTCCCAGGCTCATACAAAATTACCCTTGTTCAGATACAGATTCAATCAGTATTTAACGAGCGAAATGCTACATGAAGCATTTGAAAATTCCTTCTTCACGTAAGCCCCACAATAACACTGCAAGGTAGTTATCAAGTCCCTACATTCTAGATGGAAACAAGATTCCAAGAGGTTAAGCAACTTCCTCATGAGCACAAAAAAAATACTCCCCCACCCCCAATACACATACACACCCTTTTCAACAGCCCGACTCACCCGGGTGGTCAAAGTTGAACTGGCCCTTCAGGGCTTTGGCCTTCTGCTCCGAGGTGAGGACACGGTAGAAGCTATCCTGACTCAGGATGACCACCTGCTTCTGGCGATAGTCCACCTCATTCTGCCCCAGGAGCTGCACGATCTTAGCACACACGGAAGACTGTGGGGGAGAGAAGAGAGCATCCAGGAATAAGAGAAAGGGCATGTGCGGTACAGAGGAAGTCCCCAGAGTAACCAAGCTGATGCACAACCTCCAAGAAGGGGCTCTGGAAGGAGAATCCAAAGGCAGCTATCGTGCACGATGAGTTAAAGGGCTAAGGGATGCAGCCATAAAAAGAACAAGATCATGTCTTATGCGGGAACATGGATGGAGCTGGAGGACACTATCCTTAGCAAACTAACGCAGGAACAGAAAACCAAATACCACATGTTCTCACTTATCAGTGGGGAGCTAAATTATGAGAACGCATGGACACAGGGAGGGCAACAACACACACTGGGGCCTGCTGGAGGTGGCAGGTGGGAGGAGGCAGAGGATCAGGAAAAATAACTAATGGAACTAGGCTTAATACATGAGTGATGAAATCATCTGTACAACAAACTCCCGTGACACAAGTTACAAACCCTGAACTTAAAATAAAAGTTAAATTAAAAAAAAAAAAGGCCAAGGGAAGAGTCTACCTGACATGCCTGTGACAGAGAAGTCTTGGGATCCCAAAAATTCCGTCCTCCCTTCCTTTAACACAGCTTACTACTCTCAACTATTTGCAGTGATGGCGAGGGAAGGTGGGCAGCATACACCGCCTCCTTCTCCCAAAGAGCTTTTTCCAAAGCCACTCGTGAAGGTAAGGCTAATGGATCCTGCCTGTGTCCTAGTACAGACAGACAAAAAAAGTGGCAGCACAAAGTGGAATGAGGGTCCAGTGATGATGTGCTGAGGGGCCACAGGGCCTTGGAATCAGAAGGTGACTGCACACCCATGGAGCACCACTCAGCCCTTGCACATCTCTTTATATCAATGGAACCAAAAACCATGGCCAGAAAGCTCTGCTAGTTAGCAGGAAGGCTACGCTCACAGTGTCAATCTTACTTCTCTTGGTTACTTTTGCTCCAGTCCACAGCCATGGACTTCTCCACACCTACAGTAAACCAGGTGGCCTTTTCACAAATGTGTGCCACCACATATAGTGACAAGGAACACAAACGCCACCAACATCTAAAACAACTTAGGGGTATCCCAACTAAGAGTGGAGAAGCCAATTCCAAATGAACTCAAACCTACATGCTTTGGGTGTGTTGTTAGTAATACAGGTATCCCAAAATTTAAAAAAAGAAAAAAAAATAGTAATACACATATCTGCCCCTTTTTTCCTTCAATAACATGTATGCTTTGTAAAAGGAAAATTATGAAACAAGTGCATTCAACAGAATGAGGTAGTGAAGGATTGTATTTATCAAATAACTGATTTCTTTTTCATTTGATACAAAGATTAATTTAAAAATAAAAAAATCTATATTACATAAGCTGTAGAAGACATAAGCCAAGTCTTCTAATGAAACTGGTTGACCTACCAGGCAGTGATTCATGCCTGTAATCCCAGCACTTTGGGAGGCTAAGGGGGGATAGACCGATTGAGGTCAGGAATTTGAGACCAGCTTGGGCAACACGGCAAGATCCCATCTCAAAACAACAACAACAAAAAACCCCAGTTGACCTAATAACAGAGACGAGAAACAGCATATTTAGGCCAGGCACGCTGGCTCACGCATATAACTCCGCACTTTAAGAGGCCAAGGTGGATGAGAACACTGTGGACTCAGGGAGAGGAGCATCACACAGGGGGCACCTGTGGGGGGTGGGGGGGTGGGTAGAGGAGAGACAGCAGGGAGGGGGGGGAGGGATAACATGGGGAGAAATGTCAGATACAGTATGTACCTAAAGTAAAATATAAATAAATAAATAAATAAATAAATAAAGGCCAAAGTGGACGGATCACCTGAAGTCAGAAGTTCGAGACCAGCCTGGCCAACATGGTGAAACCCTGCCTCTACTAAAAATGCAAAAATTAGCCGGGCGTGGTGGCATATGCCTGTAGTCCCAGCTACTTAGGAGGCTGAGGGAGGAAAATCGCTTGAACCCAAGACACGGAGGTTGCAGTGAGCTGAGATCACCCCATGCATTCCAGGTTGGGTGACACAGCGAGACTGTATCTCCAAAAAAAAAAAAAAAAAAACAGAGAGAGAAAGAAAGAAAAGAAAAACAGCATATTTAAACATTTGATGACTCAATCTTAGAAGTTTTACTGTTGAACTTATTTCACAAACTGATTTTTACAACAACAACAACAAAGTCATGAAATCTTTTAAAGTTACAATTCTTATAAGGTTGTGTTTGATTGCCCTGAGCATAAGGAAAACTGGCCATTCCTGTTGCACAAGTCAATGCGAACTAAACAGCTTTGCAAAATACGTCCTGTTATACAAGTTGTGACACACAACTAAGTAAGGCTCTTTGGAGGAACAATAGTATTTTGACTCAATTATCTGCGAACAATTTATTTTGCTTTCATGATACTTTTCCATACTAATGCAGAAAAACATTTACAACTACTCTGGACTTTGGGACCACAGATCCTCCCACACCCCAAAATATCACAGGAAGGTAAAACTTTCATAAGATAAACTAGATTCAAAAGTGAAAATGTTATAATAAAACCAAAGGTTCTCTTCTGGGTGCTACAGATGGATGGGGCAGGGCGGGTGGGGGGGGAACAAAGGCTCTATGCAATTATAAAATGAAAGTTTTTAAACATCTACAGGCCCGTAATTTCCTTTTCTTCCCAGGCATCTATCTGTTTTTTACGTCCTAAGGTTCTAGGAGGGTAAAGTCTATAGCTTTAATTAGTAGATAGAATTCCTTTTAGAATTCCCAAGAAAAACAAAAGTGACTCATGAAGCCAAAAGTATATTATCTATCCAGTTATTCAAATTGTGATATTTTTATTTACACTTAAAACCCATAAAATGTTTTTAATGTAAATAGCAATCCCATCACCATCAAAAAAGCATATTAAAAAGTTACACTAGCTAATTTTGCAAATAAACAACTGTTTCCTTTAACCCAGCACAATCTAGGAAAGAACCTGTACAATGGCCAGTTAAAATGGGATAATGAACAAACAGTAGGTGCAATTCTAGAAAATCAGCACTTGTCCCAATCCTTGATCAATGACACAGTGTGACTAATTTTGCTGATCCACAGCGGCATGTCTCAGTCCCATGTTTTCAAGGACCTGGCTGGTGACCCTTCCCTTCCACAAACACACCACCACTGCTGACAGGGCAGCAGGCCCTGTGCCAAGCACTCCACTAAGGACCACTGTAGAAGCCACAAGTGCTCTCCTTCATGATGAAGAAACCAAGTTAAGTAACTTGCCTACAATCATAGAGCCCTGGCTCTTTACCTCAACCTGAGATGGTAAGAAGTCCCAAGGCAGAAGAAGCCCTTTATCAGGCAGGAGATAAATCAAACTGCACAAATAAGCAAAGAAACACCTGCCTCTAGGATAATCGAGATATTTTCAGGCATTTTCTTCCTCCTGGGCCATGTTAGAAATGGGCCCCCCTAAAATTCAGATAACTTGAATCTGGCTGACAGGTACATAGGGTTTGGCTATATCATCCTCTCTACTGTTGTGTAGGTTTGAATTTTTACATGGTGGGGAAGAAGGCAGGGAGGGAAGGAGAAGCTCCACAAAGAGACTCTACTCTGCCCTGAATAAATGGTTTTTCGCTTACTTAATGCTCACCTGTATCTCTTTCACTATAATTTCTGTGTTCTCCTTTTGCATAATCCTGCCCCTCTCTTCAAAAGGATGAAATGGAGCTCTGAGGTGTCATCTTGTTCCTTAATAATAATTCAGCTGGGCACAGTGGCATGCACCTGTAATCCCAGTGACGTGAGAGGCTGGGCAGGAGGATCACTTGAGCCCAGTAGTTCAAGACCAGCCTGGGCAACATTGTGAGACCCCATCTCTAAAAAATTCAAAAATTACCTAGGCATGGTGTTTGTGCATGTAGTCCCAGCTGCGCATGGCAGGCTAAGTAAGGCAGGAGGACTGCTTGAGCCCAGAAGATCAAGGTTGCAATGAGCCATGATCATGCCACTGCACTCCAGTCTGGGCAAGACAGCAAGACTCTATCTCTAAAAAACAAGGGAGAAAAAAAAAAGAAAAGAAAGAGAAAGAATCCACTAATAACCAGGGTTTGAGAAGGGCAGGCAATCCTGAGCCTACAGAGATCTAAAATGGGAAAGGGTACAACTGTTACAACAGGCTAAGACTTAGTAATTATATTAGTAGTCACAAAAAGGCAAATACCATATGGTTCCACTATGTAGTCAAATTCAGAAAGTTAAATGGCAGTTGCCAGGGGCTGAGGGGGAGAGGAAAATGAAGAGTTGTTGAATGGATCTAGTTTCTGTTTTATTCTGTTTTATACAATGAAAGGGTTCTGGAATTTGGTCATCCAATAACATGAATATACTCAACACCACTGACATGTACACTTTAAAGATCATTACGATGGTAAATTTTATATTATGTGTATTTTGCCACAATTAAAAATTATTACTATAATAAATGCCGCATTTCTTTCTATGTGCTAGGTACTGGGCTCAGCACTTTAAAATGATCTCATTTGCATACTACAGTTTATGTGATGGGAGTTATTATCATACCCACGGCACTGATGGCAAACACGGAGGCAAAGAGAAGCTGGATGGAGCCGGGATTCCCACTCTAGCCATCCATCTCCAGTACCTGGCCACTTAGTGGCTGCAGCTGCATGGTGCTGTCTCACAGGCAAATTGACACTGCCCATTGAAGCATGAGTTCAGCTTTGTTTTGTGTAATATCTCCGTATTTAGCGCAATGAATCCAGAATATATTCTGTCCCTGCCACTTCTAACACATTAGTGAAATTAGAGTTGGGAGCGTTAAAGGTCTGCTAGGACTGTGGGCTGCTGTGTAAATACAAAGTTAAGCGAAGGTCAACACAAGGCATCTTTAGAAAGGAAAAAAAAACTCCATGGAAAAAGAATGCTATATAAGTAAAGAATTCAGAATGCTATATAAGTAAAGAAATTGTGAAGGTGATTCACAATTTCTTTACTTATATAGCATTCTGAAGACATTACCTCATTTAATTCCATTACAACAAGGTATTATTTTGTCTTCTTTTTTCCTAATGAGGAAACTGAAGCTTAAAAAATTGATCAAGTTAAGGGCAGGTGAGCGGCTCACATCTGTAATCCTAGCACTCTGGAAGGCTGAAGCGGGTGGATCACAAGATCGAGAGATTAGGACCGTCCTGGCCAACACAGTGAAACCCCGTATCTACTAAAAATACAAAAATTAGCTGGGCATGGTAGAATGCATCCGTAGTCCTAGCTACTACTCGGGAGGCTGAGGCAGGAGAATCATTTGAACCTGGGGCGAGGGGCAGAAGTTGCAGTGAGCCGAAATCACTCCCCTGCACTCCAGCCTGGCAACAGAACAAGGCTCCATCCCAAAAAGAAAGAAAGAAAGAAAGAAAATTGATCAAGTTAAATGATTTGCTCAGTCCTGAAGCTGAGTCTCAAACCACAGGTCTAACTCCAACTGCACAATTCTTTTCACTATTTTAGAACGTAAGCCGCTTTGGCATCCACCCCGCAATGTTCTCCATAAATGTACTCTACCTCTGGAGAACAAGGACAGGGGAAGGAGACAGGGAGGGAACTGATGAGAAATATAACACTGTTTAGTCCCACTGCATCATCAAAGCCAACATTTATGTTGAACTTCATAGAACTAAAGGCAGGCAAGTGATGTGCCTTTTAAAAGGAAGCTAAAAGCCCACCAAAAAAAACCTGTTCTAGAAATGTTAATTGTGTTCAAAAGAATCCAGCTGTTAGGAGCCAGAGTCCACTAGACATGCTGAACAATGAACTCCTTTAGCAGAGACTTCCCATTTGGGAAGCCCCAGTAGTAGTCAACAGCTCATCAACAGGCCCCTTCAGCTGACGGTTTCCAAAGGGCAGCTGCTGAGCCAGCATAGGTTCCCGTATTGTTATAGAAAGGATATTTCTCTAAAACTGCTCTCACTCTGGAGGTGGCTCTGACAGCCTAGACCCAATCTTGTGTCTTCCAGGATCTAATGCAGAAGATCCTCTTGTCCTGTTCCAAGACCGCTGGATGAGTAAAAGAAAACAAGCAGGGCAATTAGCTCTGTTGCCTCTTAGTCATGTACCCCCCCACCACACTTCAATGCTCAGAACCTGACATAGCCCAAGCCTGGACAGCTCAGAGCAGCTCAGCCCTCAGGAGGGCATTGGGCTGGGTGTGTCCCTACGGGAATGAGCTGACACATCTCATAGTCAACCTTATAGAAGAAGACCAGATGACCATGCTACCCAACATTTTTGAATCCCCATCAAGATGTCCGTTGTTAACACTCTGGATGAGCTGCTTCAGAATCACAGGGAGGGCTGCTCAGAGGGAGGAAAACTTAGAAACCACAGCCAATCAGCTCCAGGTGACGCACACTGATCATCACAGCAGAGAAGAGTGCCTGAAGGCGGCAGGCTTGGCTTCCTCTTCCTCAAGTAGAAGACTCCATCTAGCTCCTTGGCTCTGGGACTATGTGTGCATCACGTCAATTACTCTTGGCAGTAGCTTTCCCTGTCACTATCATTAAGTAAGTATCACCACTAGCTTACATGGTGTCCATCTCAAAGGAAAAAAACCACTGCAGCCCCCAGACATTACATCACTCCTCTGTGGGTAGGGGCTACTTCCCACATGGCTCAGAAGCTCTAATTTACAGGCATTAGAAAACCAAAGCACCAGTAATTTACCCCTGGTTTAAAACTAAGAACAAGGTTCAAACCTGCTAGCTCAAATTCCAATCCAACTGACCATTTGGCACAGTAGAGAGGTGTCACTCAAATGCTTCCCTGGAATATCTGCAAGGCCATCTATTTTTGAAGTCATGGATGGCCCCAAAACCCATGCATTGCTGACTAGGTGCTCCTAGCTGCAATACAATCACCACCACCCTCCCACCCAACACACACAGGGTCTACAGTAGAAACTCACTAAATTGCTAATAAGGCTCTCCAGTACCAAAAAGCTGCCATGGGTCAATCAAATAACCTAAGAGCTTTTGGAGCACAAGGACCAATAGTGTTATTAAGCTTTTATTCTCAGGCACCTGGGGCAGAGAAGGGGCGGGGTCTGCCAAATGTCTGTTAAAATAGAAATGTCCGAATTTATTTTTTTGAAGTCATGTGATCTTAGCTTACTGCAGCCTCAAACTCCTGGGCTCAAGCCATGAGTCCTTGAATTTTAGCTGGGCACACAGACTGCATTTTCAGCCTCCTTTGCAGTTCCTCATGACCATGCAACTGTTCCCTCTTCTGACATTCCTTCCTGTTGACTCAAATGAAGACCTGATAGCTGAAGCTCAAGCAGCCACCTTGCAGCACTGCTATCATGCTAACTAAGGATGTGAGAGCAGCTAAATAAAAGCCCAAGATTCAAATGATCAGAGCTGAGAGGCATTAAGAGTGAGTGCTAAGGTCGGAATGTGTCCCCCCCGAACTGCCGATGTGATTGTATTAGAAGGTGGGTCTTTAGGAGGTGATTAAGCTATGAGGTCAAAGCCCTCATGTATGGGATGAGGGCCCTTATGAAAGGGCTTCAGAGAGTGGATTCATTCTCTTCTGCTCTTCTGCCATGTGAGGACACTGCATTCGTCCCCTCCAGAGGATGTAGCAACCAGGGCAACCTTGGAAGCAGACAGCAGCCCTCACCAGACTCCAACCCTGCCAGCACCTCGATGTTGGACTTCCTGGCCTCTGCAATTGGGAGAAATAAATTTCTGTTCTTCATAAATTAATGCAGCATCAGGTATTTTGTTACAGCAACACAAACGTTATGAAACAATGAGGTAAACTTTATTTGAACCCTGTTTTAGAGGTTTTGATACTAATACTGATGTCAACAACCACGTAAGCAGCACACCTCAGTATATGGCTCTTGGTAGAAACGTTCTCTTGAAAGCTGAGGAGAACCTCTGTCCTGGTCAACAGGCTGCTTTAATTATCACAGGAACCACAAATAACTTATCAGCCACGTCATTTCCATGTGAGTTTTAAAGGGTAGGGTGATGAACATTCGCCTGAACAAGTGTCCCCAGACACTACTCTGTCACTTGCTGGCCTCCAGGTGTTTATTTACCCCAGAGGTGTTTCTTCTTCCTTTCAGCACCTGTTTGTGCCACAGACCAAGCTCTCCATAGAAAAAGTAGTACCTAGGAGAGGGAAACCCAAAAGCCTCTTAACAGTAGAAGATGAAAGATTCCCCACAATAAAAGCTCCCTGTTTTAATTATTGACCCATCTGCTGGTGCCGCAAAGGTAGTCCAGCCTAGGAAGACGCAGATGTTGGACTGCATCTGAGAAATCTGGTTGATCAATAGTCACCAACATAAACAAATCCCCAGGACTTTTCCCTGATGTGCCAATCTCATTAAGCTTTATTACTAGAAAAGACATTTTAAAAATTCAATTCTGGGTTCATGTAATTACATGTTTGGCTCTGCTTTTTAGACTCACCAGTGCTTGGAAATTAAGTGGTTCAAAATTAACTGAGTGATGATAATAATAGTTAGAACACAGAACATGCTATATCCCAGGGACTATTCTAAGGGCTTTACATATACTCAGTTATGTTTAATCCTCAAATCAACTCTATGAAGCGAGTGTTCTTATTATCCCTATTTTACATAAGAAGAAGCTGAGTCAGAGAAGCAGATTAAGTAACTCGGACCAAAATCAAATGTCTGAAAAACAGCTAAGCCTGTCTTCAAAGTCAGGCGGGCTGGCTTCAGGACACAAGCCCTTCGCCACCACACAGACTGCTCTGGCTTGTCTTGCCACCCATCAGAAGGGGGTGGAAACCTTCTGATGGAAAAGAGCCACAATAACCCTACATGCACGGGTGTAGTGTCAACATTTGTATACTAAATATACAGGAACCACTAGGAATAAAACATTCGCAGCAAGCCTCTGTAATTTACTCCCTGGGGGGGCTCTGCAAACCACATGTTTGTTGGCTTCCTTAGAAGTTAATGTTTTTGATATTTTATTAAGAGAAAGATAAGTCACTTTTGATCTGCCATAACTCATTCTTTGGTGGAAAATGGTATCTAAGTCCATGCTGAAGGGGACTGGGATTAATCCTCTGGGAAACATAAGCTCACATAGGTGCTTCTGGGAACAGAAATGAGTGGACCAGGCTGGGCACGGTGGCTCACGCCAGTAATCCCAGCACTTTCGGAAACCGAGGCAGGCAGATCACGAGGTCAGGAGATGGAGACCACCCTGGCCAACATGGTGAAACCCTGTCTCTACTAAAAATACAAAAAATTAGCTGGGTGTGGTGGCACATGCCTGTAATCCCAGCTACTCGGGAGGCTGAGGCACGAGAATCGCTTGAACCTGTGAGGCGAAGGTTGCAGTGAGCCGAGATCGCACCACTGCACTCCAGCCTGGAAATCCCACAACTGCACTCCAGCCTGGGAGACAGAGCGAGATTCTGGAAAAAAAAAAGGAAGGGGGGGGGGGGGGGGAGGGAGGGAGGGAGAGAGGGAGGGAGGGAGGGAGGAGGAGAGAGGGAAAGAGGGAGGGGAGAGGGAGGGAGGAGAGGGAGGGAGGGAGGGGAGGGAGAAAGAGAGAAGGAAGAGAGGAGAGAGAGAGAGAAGAGAGAGAGAGAGAGACACAGAAAAAGGGAAAGAGTGGTCGGGGGAGAGAGGGAGGGAGAGACACAGAGAGAGAGAGAAGACCAACTGTTTAAAACCTCACCACATCATCAAAACTGGTACATGCATGCTGGCCATTGTGCTGTGAACTGGTGAACCCATTTTAAAAAGCAGTACAGTAAGAATCAACATTTCTACCCTATTCCCAAGTAATAAACTTACAGTGAAATCGATCGAGATAGGGAAAAAAAAAAAAAACCCTGAGCAAATATATATGAGGACAAGAGAGAATACAGTACAAATACTCTGACCTATAACCATGTAAAAGATACAGGTAAACATGAGGGGGAAAAATCTGGAAGGCAAATTAGCCAAAAATGAGAACTTATAGTTCTTCTACATAAGCTTTTTTTTTTTTTAATTTTATTGAGATGGAGTCTCACTCTGTCACCCAGGCTGGAGTGCAGTGGTGCAATCTCAGCTCACTGCAACCTCTGCGTCTCAGGTTCAAGCAAATTTCCTGCCTGAGCATCACAAGTAGTTGGGACTACAGGCATGGGCCACCACACCCAGCAAATTTTTTGTATTTTTAGTAGAGATGGGGTGTCAACATGTTGGCCAGGCTGGTCTTGAACTCCTGACCTCAAGTCATCTACACCCCCACACCGTGGCCTCCCAAAGTGCCGGGATTACAGGCATGAGCCACGACACCCGGCCTTCTACATCATCTTAAACAAAAAGGCAGAGAGGTGTCTACATGGCTCAAGTGAGACCAAGTTCTAGGCTCACCCAGGGCCTGGTTAACAGCTACCACCAAGCTAAGACAAAACAGGGCTATGCTTGAGATTCAAGGGGCAATGAATCCCTCACAACTGAATTAAAATGATTCCATATGGAAGACTCATTAATTTCAGTCTTTATTCTAAGCCTGAATGTGGAATCTATGGGTCCTACTTTGTATTTGTCCCCCACAAGACAAACACAAAAGCATCTCGTGCATACATACACGCACCAAAAAAACTGAATGGATCTAGGCTTGTTGCTAACTTTGCCGAACTGCTGCTTATGAAGCCCTCTCTCCAAGAGGTGGAAGCAAAGAGGAGACCTGCTGGAAGATTAACTATACTGACTTGTGGGTGCAAGTGAGGCTGGGTCTATTTCTTTCCCCTTTTACTCTCTGAGCAAATTGAGATAGTGAAAAACAACAAACTGGGCCTCTTGTCCTGGGTGACACACCAAAACCCACCCACTTGCTAGGGACTGGTGTACTGAGCAAAGATAATATGCTTATTACAGAAATTTTGGACTGAAAGAACTGAAGTCCCTCTGGGTATGAGACACAAAACAAAAGCTGACTTTCCTCCATTTTTAAAAAACTGAAGAGATCAAGAGAGTACAAAAATGCCAGTTGGATCCTCTATGGAATCTTTCCAAACTGAAGGCCACACATGAGTAAACATTTATTTAATGTGGATGTAACAGCACAACAGTGCTTTGTTATACAAAACATATTTTAGTTACCTCTTCCATCCAGTAATCCTTATCCAAACTGGAAAATCAGAAATCGGACTGTCTCGTTATCAAGATTTTTTTTAATTTCTTCTTTATTTCTTCTCCAGCACCCACATTTAATGTCCAAATACAGAGCAACAGGGGGGAGGAAGGAGAAAGCAACACCAAGCACCCACTTCCCTTCCTTTTTGAGAGTCTCTTTCACGTCTTTGAAAATTAAACTTATTATTTATTTCTCGTAGCATTTGAAGAAAGGGGTTCAAGTCCTCTACTGGCTGTCTCAATTCCCTCGACTGTTCCCTTCTAAGTTTTGCTGAATTCATCATACATCACCACCATCTCCAGGGCCTCAAAACTCCTTCAAGAATCAAAAAAGAGAAAAGAACTCCCAAAGCCACACACAAATCATGTTACTGGATAAAGAGGAATAAGTTCATCACACTGGAAGTCATCATGAATTTTCAGGGCTAATCTACTACTGACAAAAATAATAAATAAAAAATAAAAAGCAAGTATCCTTTGAATACAATAATTTCCTTTTATTAATTTGTGAAACTGACACAACTATCAGTAGATAAGGGCCAAACTCTTATTTCAGACCCATACAAATATGAGTAACTGATAAGGGCCAAACTCTTATTTCAGACCCACACAAATATGAGTAACTGATATGACAAGAAGCAGAGCAATTCAGTAGAAGAAGACAGCCTTTTCAAGAAATGGTGCTGAAGCAACTGGACATCCACTGACCAGAAAAATGAACCTGAAGCCAGGCATGGTGATCTGCTCTGCAAAAGACCCAGCCAAGACAATGACAACAAGCTACAGACTGGGAGAATATATTTGCAAAAGGCATACCTGATAAGAGGTTGTTATCCAAAATATACCAAAAAATAAAAACACAAGCTCTTAAACCTGACAACAAAAAATGGTCTAAAGACCTTAATAGACACTTCACCAAAGACGTACAGATGACATATAAGCATATGAAAAGATTAGAACAAGGTACCACTACATGCCTATAAGAATGGCCAAAATGTACAACACTGACAACACCAAGTGCTGACAAGGATGAGGAGCAACAGGAACTCTCACTCATTGCTGGTGGGACTGCAAAATGGTGTAGCCACTTTGGAAGACAATTTGGCAGTTTCCTATAAAACTAAACAGTCTTACTATACAATCCAGTACCCATGTTCCTTGGTATTTACCCAAAGTAGTTTAAAATTTAGGTTCACACAAAAACCTGCACATGGTATTTACAGAAGCCTTATTCATGATTGCCAAAACTTGGAAGCAAGCAACCAAGATGTACTACAGTAGGTGAATGAATAAACTATATTACATCTAGACAATGGAATGTGACTCAGTGCTAAGAAGAAATGAGCTAACAAGCCATGGAACGACACTAAGAAACCTTAAATGCATACTGCTAAGTGAAAGAAGCTAATCTGAACAGGTCACATACTGTATGATTTCAACTACAGTATATGACATTCTAAAAAAGGCAAAGGTGGCCAGGTGCGGTGGCTCACGCCTACAATCCCAGCACTTAGGGAGGCCGAGGCGGGCGGATCACAAGATCAAGAGATCAAGACCATCCTGGTCAACATGGTGAAACCCTGTCTCTACTAAAAATACAAAAATTAGCTGGGCATGCTGGTGCGCACCTGTAGTCCCAGCTACTCGGGAGGCTGAGGCAGGAGAATTGCTTGACCCCAGGAGGCAGAGGTTGCAGTGAGCCGAGATCACACCATTGCACTCCAGTCTGGGCAACAAGAGCGAAACTCCATCTCAAAAAAAAGAAAAAAAAAAAAGGCAAAACTATGAGGACAACAAAAAGATCAGTGGTTGCCAGGGGTTAGGGGGAAGGCAGGGATGAATAGGCAGAGTACAGAGCATGTTTTAGGGCAGTGAAACCATTCTGTATGATACTATAAATGGTAGATAACATGTCATTATACATTTGTCCAAACCCACCAAATGTACACCACCAAGAGGGAACACTAATGTCAGCTATGCACTTGTTAATGATGATGTGACAACGTAGGTTCATGACTGTAACCAACGTACCTCTCTGATGGGTGGTGTTGATAATGGGGGAGGTTGTGCATGTGTGGGGCCAAGGGCAATCAGAGAAATCTCTATCTTTTGCTCAATTTTGCGAGGAACCTAAAACTGCTCTTTAAAAAAAAGCATATTAAAAAAAATAATAAACATGCAACTAAACCACCATGTGATCCAGCAATTGTACTCCTGGACACTCATCCCACAGAAATGAAAACACAGTCACACAAAAATATATACACAAATGTTTACAGAAGCTTTGTTAGAGCCGGAAATTAGAAACCACCCAGATGTCCTTCATTAGGCCAATGGATAAACTATTATATATCCATACAACGGACTATTACTCAGCAATAAAAAGGAACAACTGCTAATACACACAACAACCTGCATGAATCTCCAGAGAACTGTGCTGAGTAAAACAGGGAAATTCTAAAAGGTTACATCCAGTATGGTTATATTGATATAAAATTGTGAAACAGATTCGTGGTGGACCAGGGTTAGGGACGGGGGGCAGGAAATCCAGGGTGGGTAATAAACAGCAAAACGGCAGTAGTGACGGAAATGTTCTATATCTTCACTGTATCAATGTCAACATTCTGGTGTCTTCTGTAACTTGGGATCTCTCCGTATTATTTCTTACAAGTCTTTGTGAACCTACTCCTATCTCAAAACAAAATGTTTATCTAAAAAAAAAAATTAGCAACCAACCATCTTTCTGCCATTTGTCTTTTTATTTACCCCAGAAATTTAGCCTCTCACCTTTCAAAATTCTTAATTTTTCCTCACAAAGCAGCGTTAATAATTAATTGCAATGAGGTGAACACACTGTGCACACAGGACAAATCTTGGGGAGCCAGAGGACAAGCTGTAAGTGGGTTACACTGTTGCCCCTTAAAATTACAATCATGTTCTAACTCCCTCCAACCTCAAAATATGACCTTATTTGGAAAAAAGATCTTCGTAGATACAATTAAGTTAAGGCTCTTGAGATGAGATCAACCTGAATTAGGGTGGGCCCTAAATCCAATGACACATGTCCTTCTAAGAAACAGAATAGCTGAAGTCACAGAGACATGAGGGGTAAAAGTAGAGACTGGGGTGATGCAAGGAATGGCAGCAGAAGCTGGGAGACAGGATAGAGGTGTGGGTCTCCTTCAGATCTTCCAGAGGAGGCCAATGCTGCCCACACCTAAATTTCAGTCTTACAGCCTCCAGCACCATAAGAGAATGAATTTCTGTCTTTTTTTGTTGTTGTTGTTAAACGGGATTTCACCATGTTGGTCAGGCTGGTCTTGAACTCCCGACCTCAGGTGATTCGCCCGCCTTGGCCTCCAAAGTGCTTGGATTACAGGCATGAGCCACCACGCCCAGCCGAATTTCTGTCATTTTAAGTCATCAAGATTATAGTAATTTGTTACCATAGCCATAGAAAACTAATATACCTGTCACTTTTTAAATGAGTATATTCAATTTCTTTTTTTAAACCATAGATGATGTACTTTCTTCAACTTTTATTTATGTATACTCCTGTACATACATTGTTTTTATCTCCTTGCAGAGGATATAGGTCATAAAAATGTATCATTTCACTTTATAAACTTGTCCTGCAGAATTTTTCCTGGTGTTTTCTGTTTGCTCTAATAGTAAACTGTTACTATCTGGAATATAGGCGTGTCTACTTCACCAAATATCCTAGTTGATAATTTATCATACTTACTAGACTCAACTTAGAAGGAAAACTATACTGAGCACAATCTACTGTTTCCTTGGTGACTAAGAAGTCACTTCCAGATCCAATGGTGTGCTTCAGGGTCTTCAAAATGAGTAGCGATTATTAGGCTGCAGATGTGTGAAAATGCCCTTTAAGAGAGGTGTTGTGTTTCCATAGAAACGTCCAATAAACTTCTGGGCAAGATGGATTTTAAAAAGCAAGCCGGATGAAAACTACCCACCTACTACAATGTCCTAAAAAGTAAAATATGGGTCCTTGTGGTGTTATGATTTATGATGGTTTTCAACCACGGTTCCTGGTTCGTAACTCCCACAGCCCTTGTTACAGTCTTTTGTGATAATGTTGGGTGTGTTAGGCCTCAGGAACAGAATCTCTTTCCTGCCTTCCTTTCCCCCTGGTCCGAGGCAGGAATCTAATCTTTCCCCACCTTTGAGATTGTGGGTCTCAAACCCTCCTCTGAGAGGGCTAAGCTCTGTAGGAACGCTTCCAAAAAACCCAAAAGGACTGGGTACAGGGAGCTTCCAGAGAGCTGAACACCTGGAGGTTCCTGGAGGATGGCACACCAGGGAGGGCTTGGAACTCCGCACCTCTTCCCCCATGCCTCGCCCTGTGCGTCTCTTCATCTGTGGCCTTTGCAAAATATCCTTTATAATAAACCAGTAAACATAAGCGATTCCCTGAGTTCTGTGAGCACTCCAGCAAATTCATCTAACCCAAAGAGGGGGTTATGGGAAGTTCAACTTGAAGCCAATCAGTCAGAAGTTCCAGAGGCTCAGGTTTGCAACTCGTGTCTGCAGGGGGCAGGGACAGTATTAGAGGCACAGCTTCCAACCTGTGGGATTTGACACTATCTCCAGGTAAATAGTGTAGGAAGTAAATTGGAAGACACTCAGCTGGTGTCTGTGCCTTGCTGTGTGAGGAAATCCCCTCTTTCTTAGCACAGTTGGTCACAGAAGTCTTCTGTGTTAACTGCTGTGGTGTGAGAGTAGGGGGAAAAGCGTGGTTTCAGAGAGTTTCCCTACATAGTCCTTTAGAATCAGGCTGGGCACACAGGACCTGGCTTGATTCCTGACTCTACCACACCAGTGATATCTCGGGCAACTCAACCTCTTAGAACACTGGCATGCATCTTTGTTTTAAACAGCAGGTAATCATACCCATTCCACAAATGGGCCATAAGTGTTAATAAGCTACATGCGTAAGATAGTGGCTAGCACAAACTACATGTTCAATAAAAATTATTCTCTTCTTTAAGATCCACCAAATTTTCATTTAGCCAAATCTTTCCAGTAAAGTCCATTAGGAAGCCTTTTTTTTTCTTTTTTTCTTTTTCTTTCTTGGTAACTCAGTTGAAAACTTCATCATTGATTCATGCCCATTAGTTTTATTTTCTTCCCTTCTATAAACCTGTACAAAACTACATTATCGTATTATTAAACCACACTACACAATTAAGCAACACACTAGCGATTATATATCATGTTCCAGGAAAAAGCATCCACTTCCTTAGAGTTGGTGTTCCTGCCACGGCCACCTAAGAAAACACCAGGGCAAAGGACAGCAACGTCTCCTAGAATGCCTAACCATCTACAATGCCTTTCATGTCCTCAGTAAAAAAATCTTCCATTTAACAACCTACAGATGGAAGAAAATAATTCTTATATAAGAAAAGATCTTTCTGTAGTATGGCAGAGGCACCTGATAGCCATAACTGAAGCATATCCTGAGAATGACCCCATGGTCTAAGAAGAGTGTTGGTTGGAGTTCCAGGCTGAGAAATTCAAGAGTGGCCAACCTGGAGATTCATTCTTTATCTGTGAAAGACATCCAAACGCCTGGCCTATCCCTTTTAACGCAGGGGATGGAGAACCTTTGTTTTGGGAAGCTGCCAGGTAGAGGACGCGAAATGAAAATGCTATATAAGCTACATGTTTTTTACAAACAGCAGCAGCAAGCGTCCTGCCCAGCCCGCCATCACAGGACAGCTCTGTATGTGAGTCCCCCGAACAACCCCATGTCTCTCAATGTCTCTGGGTCTTTTCTTCAGTCTCCCAAACATGGTGCCATCCCTACTGGAGTCAACAGGGGTCCAGCACAACTATCAACAATCAAATCACAAAGCATTCCCTGAAGAAGCACACTGGGTGGCCCAGAAAAAGCCCGAGGTGATTGTGGAGCACGGAGAATCAGTGCTTACCAGGGCAAGATTCAAGTTCCCACCTACCCCTGTCTCTTTTGTTTTTACAATAAAGGTAGTAGAGAAGTAAATTCATAAAACAGAGGTTGTCCTCAGAGGATGGGATGCATTAAATTAAGGTTATAGAGGATTGCAGTTACTGGTAGTAATTTGCCTTCCTATTTTAATTGGGGGTAAACATCTTTTATATGCTTAAAAGAGGGCCAGGCACAGTAGCTTACGCCTGTAATCCCAGCACTTTGAGAAGCCAACGCAGGCAGATCACTTGAGACCAGAAGTTCAAGACCAGCCTGGCTAACATGGAGAAACCTTGTCTCTACTTTTTAGTAGAGATACAAAATTAGACAATGCAAAAAAAGCAGATAATACAAAAAAGTAGTAATATATAAAAATTAGCTGGGCATAGTGGCACACATCTGTGATCCCAGCTATTTGGGAGGCTGAGGCAGAACTGCTTGACTCTGGGAGGTGGAGTCTGCAGTGAGCTAAGATCGCACCACTGCACTCCAGCCTGTAGGACAAGGGCAAGACTCTGTCTCAAAGAAATAAAAATAAAAAAAAAAAACTGGTAGCCGGGCACGGTGGCTCATGCCTGTAATCCCAGCACTTTGGGAGGTCGAGGTGGGCGGATCACCTGAGTACAGGAGTTCAAGACCAGCCTGACCAACATGGTGAGACCCTGTCTTTACTAAAAATAGAAAATTACAGAGAGATTCAAGATGGCCGATTAGCAGCAGCTCAGGAATATAACTCCTAGTGAAAGTGCAGAGAGTAAGTGGACGACACACTTCCAGACGAATTTTTATTACCCACGCACTAGGAGATTCCCTTCGGAGGAGCTCGATGGGTCGCCAGCGTGACTCTTTTGGCCAGCGAGGCTGTTTTGTCGGAGCCCCGGCACGGCAGTTCTCAGTGCTGAGTGTGCAGGGCTGGGTGCCCTTTTGGTTGGCGTTTCGAGTTCCGGGAAGGCTGAGTCGCCCATTCAGCTGATTGAAGGGGGGACTGAAGCAGGGAACCAGACTGGGGGATTCCCAGGCAGAAAAGCGACACTAATCTCAACGCCACTGTTTCAGCTGGCGCAGTGGGTCCTGCAGGGGAAATTACATAGATTCCGGCACCTTTTTTAGCCGGCGACTGGAACACCTGGAGAGAGTCGACAGTTCAAAAAAAAAAAAAGAGGCTCTGAGACAGGGAGCCAGATGACCGAGTTCAGCTAGTCCCACCCCCACAAAAAAAACAGCAATTGGAAGCGCTGAGGATTGAGACTTTCACAGCAAACACAGCTGAACCTGGGAAGGTCCAGCTCTGTGGGGGAGGGGCGTCCACCAAAGGAAAACTAAGAAATAGAAAAAACTTCATTACCAACAAGCTGGACGTCCACTCAGAGACCTAATCTGAAAGTCAGCAATTACGACAGGTGGATAAATCCACAAAGACGGGAAGAAACCAGCGCAAAAAGGCTGAAAACACCAGAAATCAGAATGCCTTTCCTCCTACAGAGGATCGTAGTCCCTCATCAGCAAGGGACCAAGGCTTGATGGAGAATGAGTGTGATGAATTGACAGAATCAGGCTTCAGAAGGTGGATAATAAGAAACTTCTGTGAGCTAAAAGAACATGTTCTAACTCAATGCAAAGAAACTAAGAACCTTGAAAAAAGGTTTGACAAAATGCTAACGAGAATAGACAATTTAGAGAGGAATATAAGTGAATTAATGGAGCTGAAAAACACAATACAAGAACTTCGCAAAGTATGCACAAGTTTTAACAGTCGAATTGATCAAGCAGAAGAAAGGATTTCAGAGGTCGAAGACCAACTTCACGAAATAAAATGAGAAGACAACATTAGAGAATAAAGGGTAAAAAGGAATGAGCAAAGTCTCCAAGAAATACAGGACTACGTGAAAAGACCTAGTCTACGTTTGATAGGTGTACCTGAATGTGACGAAGAGAATGAATCCAAGCTGGAAAATATTCTTCAGGATATTATCCAGGAAAACTTTCCCAACCTAGCAAGGCAGGACAGTACTCAACTCCAGGTAATACAGAGAACACCACAAAGATATTCCTCAAAAAGAGCAACCCCAAGGCACATAATCGTCAGATTCACCAGGGTTAAAATGAAGGAGAAAATACTAAGGGTAGCCAGAGAGAAAGGTCAGGTTACCCACAAAGGGAAGCCTATCAGACTCATAGCAGATCTCTCAGCAGAAACCCTACAAGCCAGAAGAGAGTGGGGGCCAATATTCAACATCCTTAAAGAAAAGAACTTTCAACCCAGAATTTCATATCAAGCCAAACTAAGCTTTATAAGTGAAGGAAAAATAAAATTTTTTACAAACAAGCAAGTACTCAGAGATTTCATTACTACCAGGCCTGCTTTACAAGAGCTTCTGAAAGAAGCACTACATACAGAAAGGAACAACCAGTATCAGCAATTCCAAAAATATACCAAAAGGTAAAGAGCATCACCATAATGAAGAATTTACATCAACTAATGGGCAAAACAGCCAGCTAGTATTAAAAGGCAGTATTAAACTCACACATATTAATATTAATCCTAATTTAAATGGATCAAATGCCCCAATCAAAAGACACAGACAGACAAATTGGATAAAAAGCCAAAACCCATCAGTATGCTGCATTCAGACCCATCTCACATGCAACGATACATAAAGACTCAAAACAAAGCGATGGAGGAAGATTTACTGACCAAATGGAGAGCAAAAAAAAAAAAAGAAAGAAAAAAGTAGGAGTTGCAATTCTCGTCTCTGATAAAAAAGACATTAAAGCAACAAAGACCAAAAGAGACAAAGAAGGACATTACATAACGGTAAAAGGATCAATGTAACAAGAAGAGTTAACGATCCTAAATATATATGCACCCAATACAGGAGCACCCAGATACATAAGGCAAGTTCTTAATGACTTACAAAGAGACTTAGACCCCCCACACAATAATAGTGGGAGACTTTAATACTACATTTTCAATATTAGACAGATCAGTGAGACAGAAAATTAACAAGGATACCCAGGACTTGAACTCAGACCTGGTACAAGTAAATTTAATAAACATTTACAGAACTCTCCACCCCAAATCCACAAAATACACATTTTTCTCAGTATCATATCACACCTATTCTGAAAGTGATCACATAATTGGAAGTAAATCATTCCTCAGCAATTGCACAGCATCTCACAGGCTTAAATGAAATATTGGTTGGCTGCTTGTTTGTTATTTTCCTCCCTTACTCCTTCCTGTCTCCATTGTTAAACACAATTATTGGCATAAAAGAGGTTTACCCGTCTTTAGACTGCATTCTAGCCTGGGCAATAGAGCAAGATTTCCGTTCTCTCTCCCTCTTTCTCTTTCTTTCATTCTCTTTTTTCTTTCTTTTTCTCTTTCTTCTCTTTTCTTTCTTTAAAAAAAAAAAGAATATTATACAATAGATATCCCTCCATATGAAGGGAAACCTCATGAGTAAAGAAGCATCCCCTCTGGTGATCCCCACAGCTAAAAAAAAAACAAAAACAAAATTAACCAGGCGTCGTAGTGTATGCCTGTAATCCTAGCTACTTGGGAGGCTGAGGCAGGAAAATTGCTTGAACCTGGGAGGCAGAGGTTGCCGTGAACTGAGATCACGCCATTGCACTCCAGCCTGGGCAACAAAAGCGAAAGTCCGTCTCAAAATAAATAAAAAATAAACTGGCTAGAGCAGCTGGAAAAAGAAAAAAAAGGATTATGTATATGCCTAAAAGGCTTCTGTTTTTCTGGAACTGGTTTGTTGATATCCTATCCTCACTTCTCTGTTGAGTTACTGGTCTTTTATCTCTTATTGATGTATAAAAGCTCTTTATATATTAAGAAAACAGTCCATTTCTCATTTGCATCACACATTCTTTCCAGTTAACTGTCTTTGTTTGTTGTTTTTTTTTGAGACAAAGTCTCACTCTGTCACCCACACTGGAGTGCAGTGGCGTGATCTCGGCTCATTGCAACCTCTGCCTCCCGGGTTCAAGCAATTATCCTGCCTCAGCCTCCCGAGTAGCTGGGACTACAGGCACGTACCACCATGCCCAGCTAATTTTTGTATTTTTAGTAGAGACCGGGTTTCACTATGTTGGCCAGGCTGGTCTTGAACTCCTGACCTCATGATCCACCCGCCTCAGCATCCCAAAGTGCTGGGATTACAAGCGTGCGGCACCGCGCCGGACCAACTTTTTTAAGTAGTGTTTTGCAAAGAAATTTTTTATTGATGCAGTTCAACTGATTAACCTTATGCTTTTTATGATGTTATATTCAGAAACAATTTCCTCACCCAAAGATTTTTTTTTTTTAATTCCCTAGGTTATCTTCTCAATTTCATGCCTTCCTTACTCTTTGATGGCTCATACTTCCTTTCTTTTCTTTGCCTTCAACTCCCAAGATCCCAAACACATCAAAAGCAAATCACAAGAGGGCACCAATCCAGTAGCTCCTTGAACCCTGACAAGGCAGGCCAGGCTGACAACCAGGAAGCACAGAGGGCCAATAACGGAAAGGAAATGAGATCTAACAGAGTGGGTTGTAAGGGACTTCCTGTGCATATACAGAGCGTTACAGAAAGACCTGCAGCTGTGTCCCTGTGGAGTTCACCAGGAAAGAGACACAGGATCTGCTTTCAACCCCCCAGCCCACAGCTGCACACATGCCAAGGGATCAGGCCTGTGGCACAACTGGAAGAGCAAGAAGCGGCAGCAAGTCTGGAGTACATCACAGATGAAGGCCATTTGCTAAACTATTTTTCTTTAAAACACGAGGCTTATTTTCCCACCTCATGCAGGGTATCCTGTTAAGAGTATGAAATATTTCTTCCATACCATGAGAACAGCTACAATAAGCAAACGCACAGGCACATGCACACGCGTGCGCGCGCACACACACACACACAATTCAGGCCCCCCACACAAAGAACACCATACTAAAGACCAGTAGGGGCCAGGCACGGTGGCTCATGCCTGTAATCCCAGCACTTTGGGAGGCCGAGGCGGGCAGATCACTTGAGGTCAGGCAGTCAAGACCAGCCTGGCCAACATGGTGAAACTCTGTCTCTACTAAAAATATAAAAATTAGCTGGGCGTGGTGGCACATGCCTGTAAACCCAGCTACTTGGAAGGCTGAGGCAGGAGAATGGCTTGAACCCGGGAGGCGGAGGTTGCATGAGTCAAGATCACGTCACTGCAATCCAGCCTGGGCGACAAGACTAACGGAATTGTTGTCCAATGAATTCTTGTGTAAAATAATAACATATATATAACTGAAGACAGGATGCTAAGCAGCATAATAAATACATGTTTCTAATCCTACGTGGATAACCTCCTTCCCTGTCACTAGAAATGGTTCCTACAGATTTCTAGGAAACAGTACACAGAAAGTAACACGAAGTTCCCTCAGGGAAGCTCCCTGTAGTGTGCTATCTACCCATAATGGAGCGAGAGGCCTGAATCTCTTCCTCTTATTTATGAAGGCAGAACCCTGTAGCCACACACTGAGGCTCAAAAATCCCTGTGAGCAAAAGTATCTTCGTTCACATATTAAAATTACTGTCCAACAAATGGTACTGAGAAAACTGGACATTCATATGCAAAAAAAAAAAAAATGAAGCTGGACCTTTCCTTACCTTATAGCATACATTAAAAAAAAAAAAAAAAAAAAAAAACCTCAAAACATATCAAATACCTAAACTTAAAAGCTAAAACTCTAAGTCTTAGAAGAAAATATAAAAATAAAGCATCATGACTTTGGATTTGGCAATGATTTCTTAGATGTAATACCAAAAGCACAAGCAACAAAAGGAAAAATAGGTAAGATGGACTTCATCAAAATGTAAAACTTTTGCTAGGCACAGTGGCTCAACCTATAATATAATTCTTGTGCTTTGGGAGGCCAAGGCAGGAGGACTGCTTGAGGCTGAGAGTTCAAGAATAGCCTGGGCAATATTGCAAGACCCCCAGAAAAAAGTTTTTAAAAATTAGCTGGTGGTGGCTTACGCCTATAATCCCAGCACCATAACCCCAGGCTTCAGCCTGCAGTGAGCTGTGATCACGACACTGCACTCCAGCCTGCACTCCTCAAAAAAGAAAAGGAAAAAAAAAAAGACCATAAGATTCTCTTTCATACCCATTAGGATGGCAATTATTTTTTTAAGAAAGAAACAGAGAAGAACAAGTGTTAGTAAGCATGCGAGGAAAAGGAATTCTTGTGCACTGTTGGCAGGAAACATGAATTGGTATAGCCGCTGGAGAAAACAATATAGGAACTCCTCAAAAAACTAAATATAGAATTACCATACGACCCAGCAATACCATTTGGGGGGATGAACCCAACGAACTGGAAGCAGAAACTCAAGCAGATACAGGCATATCTCACTTTCTTGTGCTTCACAGATAACTATGCTTTTTTACAAATTGAAGGTTTGTGGCAACCCCGTGTGAAGCAAGTCTTGTTAATACCATTTTTCCAACAGCATGCGCTCACTTTGTATCTCTGTGTCACATGCTGGTAATTCTCACAATATCTCAAACTTTTTCATTATTATATGTTAAGGTGATCTGTGACCAGTGATCTTTGACATTACTATTATCGTTTTGGGGTACCACCAACCACGCCCATATAAAACAGCAAATTTAATCCATTAATGTGTATGTTCTGACTGTTCCACTGAATGGGCATTCCACCGTCTGTCTCCCTCTCGTTGGGCCTCCTATTATTTCCTGAGACAAAACAATATTGAAGTCAGGCCAATTAATACCCTACAATGGCCTCTAAGTGTTCAAGTAAAAGAGTCACATGTCTCTAACTTTAAATCAATGGCTAGAAATAACTAAGCTTATGAGGAAGGCATGTTGAAAGCCAAGACAGGACAAAAGCTAGGCCTCTTATGCCGAAGAGTCAGCCAAGATGTGACTGCAAAGAAAAAGTTCATGAAGGCAATTAAAAGTACCACTCCAGTGAACACATGAATGATAAGAAAGCAGAACAGCCTTATTACTGATACGGAGAAAGTTTGGGTGGTCTGGATAGAAGATCAAACCAACCACAACATTTCCTTGAACCAAAGCCTAATCCAGAGCAAGGCCATAACTCTCTTCAATCCTATGAAGGCTGAGAGAAGTAAGGAAGCCACACAAGGAAAGTCTGAGGCTAACAGAGGCTGGATCATGAGGCTGACATTAAGAAACCGTATCCCTAACGTCGTGTCAGATGAAGCAGCAAGTTATCCAGAAGATCTAGCTAAAATTATCGATGAAGGTAGCTACACTACAGGCATTTTCAATGCAGAAGAAATAGCGTTCTATTAAAATAAGATGCCATCTAGGACTTTCACAGCTGGAGAAGTCAATGCCTGACTTCAAAGCTTCAAAGGACAGGATGACTCTCTTGTTAGAGGCTAATGCAGCTGGTGACTTTAAATTGAAGCCAATGCTCATTTCCCATTCCAAAAATCCTAGGGCCCTTATATGCTCTATCCATCTACTCTGCCTGTGCTCTGTAAATGAAACAATAAAGCCAGTATGGCAGCATATCTCATTTCAGCATGGTTTACCGGATATTTTAATCCCATTGCTGAAACCTACTGCTCAGAAAGAAAGACTCCTTTCAAAATATTACTGCTCATCAGCAATGCACCTAGTCACCCAAGAGCTCTGATGGAGACGTACAAGGAGATTATTGTTGTTCTCATGCCTGCCTACACAACATCCCTTCTGCAGCCCATGGATCCAAGAGTGATTCTGACTTTCAAATTATTATTTAAGAAATACACAGTGGCTCACGCCTGTAATCCCAGCACTTTGGGAGGCCGAGGAGGGCGGACCACAAGGTCAAGAGATCGAGACCATCATGGCGAACATGGTGAAACCCCATCTCTACTAAAAATACAAAAATTAGCAGGGCACGGTGGTGTGCACCTGTAGTCCCAGCTACTCAGGAGGCTGAGGCAGGAGAACTGCTTGAACCCAGGAGGCGGAGGTTGCAGTGAGCCATGATAGTGCCACTGCATTCCAGCCTGGCACCTGGCAACAGAGTGAGACTGTGTCTCAAAAAAAAAAAAAAAAAAAAAAAATACAATTCATAAGGCTATTCCTGCCATAGTGATGCTTCCAGTGGATATGGGCAAAGTAGACTGAAAACCTTCTAGAAAGGATTCACCATTCTAGGTGCCATTAACAACATTTGTGATTCATGGGAGGAGGTGAAAATATCAACATTAACAGGAGTTTGGGAGAAGTAGATTCCAAGCCTCATGGATGATGCTGAGGGGTTCAAGACTTCAGTGGAGTAAGTCACCAGAGATGTAGTGAAAATAACAAGAGAACTAGAATTAGAAGTGGAACCTGAAGATGTGACTGAATTGTTGCAATCTCATCATAAAATCTGAACAGATAAGGAGTTTCTTCTTTTTTTTTTTTTGAGACAGAGTTTCGCTCTCACTGCACAGGTTGGAAGCATGATCTCAGCTCACTGAAACCTCTGCCTCCCAGCTTCAAGTGATTCTCCTGCCTCAGCCTCCCAAGTGGCTGGGATTATAGGCATGTGCTACCACGCCCAGCTAATTTTGTACTTTTAATAGACACGGGGTTTCTCCATGTTGGTCAGGCTGGTCTCAAACTCCCAACCTCAGGTGATCCACCCGCCTTGGCTTCCCAAAGTGCGGGGATTACAGGTGTGCGCTATTGCGCCTGGTCAAGGAGCTTCTTCTTATGGATGAACAAGTTTCTTCTTATGAAAGTAGTTTCTTGAGATGGAATCTACAGCTGAAGATGCTGTGAGTATTGTTGAAATGGTTACAAAGGATTTAGAATATTCCATAAACTTAGTTGATAAAGCAGCAGCAGGGTTAAAGAGGACTGACTTGGATTTTTTTTTATTTTTAATTTTTTTTTTTTAATTGCTGGGTCGAATGGTAAAATTGACACCCAGTTTGAAAGAAGTTTGACCATGGGCACATATCATCAAACAGCATCACACGAAACAGAGAAATCTTTCATGAAAGGAAGAGTCAATCAACGTGGCAAACTCCATTGTTGATGTTAAGGAATTGCAACAGCCACCCTAGTCTTCAGCAACCACCACCATAATCAGTCAGCAGGCATCAATATCGAGGCAAGACACTCCACCAGCACAAAGACTACGACCTGCTGAAGGCTCAGATGACCATTAGCAATAAAGCATTTTTAAATTAAGGTCTCTATGATTTTTAGCAATAAAGCATTTTTAAATTAATGTCTCTGAATTTTTTTAGACATAATGCTACTGCATACTCAACCGACTACAGTATAGTGTAAACATAACTTTTATATGCACTGGGAAAGAAAAAAAAATTGTGTGACACTTTATTACGATATTCACTTTACTGCCATGGTCTACAACTGAACCCACAGTATCTCCAAGGTATGTGTGTATTTGTACACTCATATTCACAACAGCATTATTCACAATAGTCAAAAGCTGAAAGCAGCCCAATGGCCACTGATAAATGAATGGATATATACATACAATGATATGTAGCCTTCAAAAGACAATTCCGACATGCAATACAGTATGATGACTCTTGAGGAATTATGTTAAGTAAAATTAGCCAATCAGAAAAAGGCAAATACTTTGTGATTCCACTTAACTAAAAAGTACCTAGAACAGTCTAATTCTGAGTCAGAATGTAGAATGGTGGTTGCCTGTAATCCCAGCACCTTGGGAGGCCGAGGCGGGCAGATCACTTGAGATCAGGCAGTCAAGACCAGCCTGGCCAACATGGTGAAACTCTGTCTCTACTAAAAATATAAAAATTAGCCGGGCGTGGTGGCACATGCCTGTAAACCCAGCTACTTGGGAGGCTGAGGCAGGAGAATGGCTTGAACCCGGGAGGCGGACGTTGCAGTGAGTCAAGATCACGCCACTGCACTCCAGCCTGGGCAGGGGGAGTTAATGTTTAACAGATACAGAATTTAAGTTAGAGAAGAGAGAAACAGCTTTAGAAATAAATGCTGGTGATGGTTGTACAACAATGTGAGCATGCCACAGAACTGTAAACCTGAAAATAAATTTTATGCTATATATATTTTGCCACAATAATAAACTTATCTATTTATTTTATTACTCCTCTCACTGCCACTAAACTGAATACATCAAGGGTAGGGATCTTATGTTATTAATCTTATTCCAGTGCCAAGCCCTCAATAAAAGCACATTGAACCTAAGTCACATTCTTCAGGTAGAGTCTCTAAAACCAAGATGTACTCCAGGTTCAAAGTGCTGAAAAGTAGCACCTGAAACCACAATTGGGCAGGGGAGACCTTGTCCTACAAACATTCTCACAGTTATAGAAATCAATTTACTCTTAACGAATACTTTTTAAAAAATCAATAACTTGCATTACTAATTGCCAACTTCAAGCCAGGCTCCTAAGAGGTGTTTACTTCCCGGTATATGCTAAGAGCACAGCATATACTCCAATCTCCCAGTTAACTTCCTCTTCCAGGAAGACTTAAAATACTGCTCCCTGAAAGTACCTTTGCTCCCTGCTCCTCCCTTTCTTTCTTTCCCTATTCCCCATACTACCTAGCCCACCACTCAGTTTTAGGCAGCCCTTCCTTCGTTTCCAGTCACACACCAAATAAATGGTTCGTGAAAGGGGATTAGATCTTTCTGCTAAGCAGGTGGTAAGCATTGCGTTTCAGCTCACACTTTTTTAGAATCAAAAGAACTAGCCTGAGTTCTGTCACTGTTAATGAAAGCAAAGTCTCACTGTGCGAGTATCTTTCTGTAATTGGGTAATTGGTCATTACAAATGTGGTTATCCTAGTTAGCTTGCCCGCACTGCACCCCCCGGCTGGCCCTGGCTACCCTCTTCCACGCTCTGTCATCTGAGAGCTTGGCTATGATGAGGGGCATGCTCACTTCAGACCTCCTTTACTGTCTCCCCATGGTACCGGCTTTGCTTTGTTTGAAGAGCATCCTATTGAAACGGAATGGACAGTCTGTCAGTAGCTCTCTTTTTTTGTGCAGGAAAGACGTTTAAAAAGGCAACATAATACAGGAAGTCTATCTTTGTACATTAAAAAAAATAAGGAATAAATATAATTGAGTTGACAAAGAACAAAAAAAAAAGCAATGTCAAAAGATGATGGGAATGACTGTCTTCCTGGTTCAGTGTTCAGTGAACTGCAGATCTTGCTGCTGCACTTGCCATGCTTTGCAGAGGGTGGGAGGGCCTTTCAGTATTGTCACCCCCCGCAACACACTGCACCTGGGAAACTACTCACAGTGCTGCCAACAGCAAGCACCAAGAATTCTGCACACCAATTTGGCAAGAATATAAAAAACATCTGGCCTTTTAACCAATCAATTCCACTTCTAGGAATTTCTCCTAAGAAAATAACTAAAGAAGAACAAAAAATTAACTTAGGAAGATGTCTGTCATTGAACAAAGCGGATTAACAAACTACATGGTCACCAGTGATGGGATGACCCATGATTGGTCATACTACACGTATGTGATATGTACAACTACACATATGATGTGATGTGTACAGCTACCAAAGGACATGTATGAAAAGAATATTTGGTAATATGGAAGATGTCCAGGATACAGTAAGTTATCAAAAGTGTGTGTGTGTGTGTGTGTGTGTGTGTGTGTGTGTGTAAAATAATTTTGGCCAGACATGGTGGCTCACGCCTGCAATCCCAATACTTTGTGAAGGGAGGATCGACTGAGGCCAGGAGTTCAAGATCCATCTGGGCAACATAGTGAGACCCTCATCTCTACAAAAAGTAGAAAAAATAAAAATTAGCCAGGGATGGTGGCTCACCCCTGTAGTCCTGCACACTCAGGAGGCTGAGGCGGAGGATCACTTAAGTCCAGGAGTTCAGGGCTGCAGTGAACTATGATCATGCCGTTGAACTCTAGTCTGAGTGAAAGAGTAAAACTGTCTCCAAAAAATTAAAATTAAAATAAATAAAACTAAAATTTCAATTTTGTCCAAAACCTTTTTGTCCAAAACCTTACTTATATATGTAAGTTCCATACATATATTTCAAAAAGTTTGGAAAGAAATGCAACAGTGTTAATTGTTAATGATTAGGTCTGAGTCATGAAAGTATCAGTCATTTTTTTATTCTTTATACTAATTACTTTTTATACACCCAATAATAAAGCGCATGCATAATGAACCCCACACACAATATACTGATATCTATAAAAATAATTAATAAGATGTTTGTTTCTGAAATGTCATTTTAAAAAAAATCTAGTCTCATTTGGCACCCTGGGTGTGACCGTCACAAAAGCCAAAGAAGGCACAAAGAGGTGGCAGATCTAGGACTCTGATATATGGAGTTATGTACCTGGATACTGAAAAATAAGGCAGGACCCGGCCAGGCGTGGTGGCTCACACCTATAATCCCAGCACTTTGAGAGACCAAGGTGGGCAGATCACCTGAGGTCAAGAGTTCGAGACCAGCCTGACTAACACAGCGAAACCCTGTCTCTACTAAAAATACAAAAATTAGCCAGGCATGGTGGTGGGTGCCTGTAGTCCCAGCTACTTGGGAAGCTGAGGCAGAAGAATCGCTTGAACCCGAGAGGCAGAGGTTGCAGTGAGCCGAGATTGTAAAGCAAAACTCCGTCGCAAAAGAAAAAGAAAACTAAGGCCGGAACTACTAAAAACTACATGACTTTTTATAAAACACGTAAGATGACTGCCATATTTAACAAATACATTATATAAGTGATATATAATATATGCTTTCTATATAAATTTCAGAGAATGTAATTTCCATCACAGACCGAATCAGTACGTAAACTCGCAATCAGGAACCACTAGATAATCTCCCTGAGTCTACTACTAATACTCTGTATTGCTAGGACACCCTGCTGGAGGTTATTTCGGCTCAACTGTACTAAGGTAAAATCAAAACTAATTTCAGGCATGCTTTTTTAGCATCTGGTTCCAATGACAACTCCCTTTATCTCTTGGAAGCCCTTGGTTTGAAAAGAATGTTCCCTTCTTTACAAAATGCCCTACAGGCAGTCCCCAACTTACAAACACACTGCCCTCGAAAAAGTTCACTCACTGTGCAACACTGGGAACACATTTTCCCAGACAAATGGGTGAGGATTAGGTTCCCAGCATTGCTTCTAATGCTAACTTAACCCATGCTGCTGATGAAACACTCAAGATCTGCTAAACAAAATCAGGAAATAATACTACTGCAAATCTAAAACTGAAGTAAAGAACAACATCAAAAATGCTGGTGCCTGCAGATCCAGAAAAGCCTATGTTTCTGAAGCGTTCTTCCTCACACCATTCACAACAAAAGGCCAACATGGCTTGTTCTCCAACACACAACGTGCCCACTCTGTGCAGACTTCTTGACTCCCAACCTCTCTGCCTTGCTAATTTTCTGTGTGTCTCCAGAGAAGAGCCCTCAAGTGCATAAATCCTTCTCAAGGTGAATCTGCAAAGTAGATCTTTAGGACACCTGGCACCTGGCACTGGAGAAGACAGTGTCCTCTGTCTGTCTCTTTTCTCTGGACTCACAGGCTCACACATAATATGTTTCCTATGTTCCCCCATCTGGCTGGGGACAGTTGAGAACCAGATAGTCAGAATGATCTCTAAGTAGTCAGAATGATCTCTAAACGCCTATCAAAATCCCTAAATTAAATAAAGTTTTTATTTTCTACACAGGGAAGTCCTATTATTTATTTCTGCACAGAAATCTAACAAGCTTCTTTTCCAGATTTCAAAAACCATAAAAAGGGAAGTGAAAGGGAAGGTATCTAACATTTGTTGATGGCCTCTCTCTCTGTGTCAGGCACTTTTTCAAATTCTCATTTACAAGAGGAAACTAAGGGTTTAAGTGTCTTGTAAAGGTCCCTTGGCAATGATATAAGACCTGTGAGCTGAAACTAGAACTCATTTGTCTGGCTCTAAAGTCTGTGGAGGCAGGGTACAGCTAGCTGATGTACTACTCCACCTGATGTACTATACGGAAGTCAAAAGCTGACATCAGACTCAGCCTGCAGCGGGCCATTTACTGTTTCTTAAGGACACAAAGCAGTGCTTGAAATACTTTCCAAACATCTCTCTCTTAAGTTTTCCCAAGTGCTGGCACTTCAGACGGCCTATGTGAAACACTGCTAACCCTGAGGTTCCAGGAGGATGGGGTTTTTTACACCAAAGGGCCTCCCGTCATCTCCATTCGCCTCTGCCTTGTTTCCACATCAAGAGAGGGCCAGTCTACACCTTATGGATGTTTTCTGATCTGGAAGCAGCACTGTCCTGACCCTGGCTGCCTTAGCAAGAGCAACTTTGCTCTTCACTTGTTTAAAATGCAGCATGAAGAGACACTCCAGGGCAGGGGTGAAGAAATTAGCTTCAGAGAAGTTTATCATCTGAGACTAGGTACTCTAAAGAAAGGGAAAACAGAGATTAAGAGAGACTGTGCATATGAACAGAGAGATTGATGAGACCCAAACCAGATGACTAATGGTTTCAGTCAAGTATTTAGCAAGGATAATTTAGCACCCTTCTACAAAGGGTGAAGAGAGGACTTATGGTTTTTATTTCAACAAGCAAGGACCTTCAAGTGGAAGTCATGAAAGAATAAAAATGATGAGGGCTTCCATCAGAACCCCTTCTACCTTCTAAGGACTGCCAGCTAATTATCAGTTAACTAAAAATGATAACATAATTTGCTGAAATTACAAAAGTGTTATCAGGAAATAGGCACTTTTTTTTTAAGAGACAGGGTTTCATCATGTTGGCCAGGCTGGTCTCCAACTCCTGACCTCAGGTGATCTGCCCACCTTGGCCTCCCAAAGTGCTGGGATTACAGGCGTGAGCCACCGTGCCCAGCTGAAATCCACATGTATTTTGCTAAAGGCAGGACTGGCATGGTGAAGAGAAAAATAAGCTTGAGCCACACAAGCTGGTGTCTTAATCCAGATGTGCTATCTGACCTTGGACAAGGTTGTTCACCTCCTTTTACCTGAGTTCCTTCATCTGTAAAATGGCCAAGTAGGGGATGCCAATCTTAACAGGCATGTAGTAAACAGTCGATAAACCAGACCTATTTAGTTTTACTGCTTTTGGGATACAAATTATATGACAAGTTGCTGCTAAGGCTGGCATGCCTGTGTCCCCCTAAAATTCCTGTGTTGAAACTTAATCCACAAAACAACAGCATTGGCCAGACATGGTGGCTCCCGCCTGTAATCCCAGCACTTTGGGAGGCAGAGGCAGGTGGATCACAAGGTCAGGAGTTCAAGACCAACCTGGCCAACATAGTGAAACCCTGTCTCTACTAAAAACACAAAAATTAGCTGGGCGTGGTGGCATGCGCCTATAGTCCCAGCTACTCCGGGAGGCTGAGGCAGAAGAATTGCTTGAACCCAGGAAGCAGAGGTTGCAGTAAGCCGAGATTGCATCACTGCACTCCAGCCTGGGAGACAGAGCGAGGCTCCATCTCAAAAAAAAAAAAAATAGCATTAAGAGGTGGAGCCAGTGATTAGGTCATAAAGGCTCAGCCCTCATGAATGGAATTAGTTCCCTTTTCAAAGAGACTTGGGGGAGCCCTTTTGCCCTTTCTACCATGTGAGGACCATAAAAGGCATTAACTATAAAGCAGAGAATGGGCTCCCACCAGACACTGAATCTACTGGTGCCTTGAACTTGAGCTTCGTAGACTCCAGAATTGTGGGCTATAAATTCTTGTTATTTATAAATTACCCAGTCTAAGTTATTTTATTATAGCAGACTGAACAGATAAGACAGTTGCTTTCTTTTCTTTTCTTCAACAAAGCAGTTTCAAGCATTATACTTACTCCCAGTAAAGTATCAAGTATTTTAGGCAAATCATGCAGACTTGGTCCCTACTCTCTTGGAGTTGACAACCACAGCTCGAAGGATTATAACAGAAACAAGGGAGTCAAGAATAGAGAATAGGCTGAGCGCAGTGGCACATGCCTGTAATCCCAGCACTTTGGGAGGCCGAAGCGGGAGGATCACCTGAAGTCGGGAGGATCACGTGAAGTCAGGAGTTTGAGACCAGCCCGGCCAACATGGTGAAATCCCATCTCTACTAAAAATACAAAAATTAGTCAGGCATGATGGCACATGCCTGCAATCCCAGCTAGTCGGGAGGCTCAAGCAGGAGAATTGCTTGAACCTGGGAGGCGGAGGTTGCCGTGAGCCAAGATCACGCCACTGCACTCCAGCCTAAGCAACAAGAGGGAAACTCTGTCTCAAAAAAAAAAAAAAAAAAAAAAGAATGGCGAATAGATATGAGATAAGGTTAAGAATTCACTCTGGGACTGGGTGCAGTGCCTCACATCTATAATCCCAGAACTTTGGGAGGCTGAAGCAGACGGGGGATCACTTGAGATCAGGAGTTCCAGACCAGCCTGCCCAACATGGCAAAACCCCATCTCTACTAAAAATACAAAAAAACTAGCCAGGTATGGTGGTGTGTACCTGTAATCCCAGCTACTTGGGAGGCTGAGGTGGGAAAATCACCTGAACTTCGGAGTTCGAAGCTGCAGTGAGCTGCAATTGCGCCACTGCACTCTCGCAGTGCAGACCCTGTCTCAGGAAAAAAAAATTTCATTCCGCACAAACATCACACACAACTGCAGGGAGATGGATTATACTCCTAGGTCATAGTCCCCTCTGCTTTTGTCAACAGTGGAAAGCAACTGGAAAAGCAAGGAAGGCTTTAACAGGAAGGAAGAGGGCAGCTCCAAAGGTGTGGTGTGTGGCCTTCAAGACAAGGTTGTATAGGGTGGGGACAAAGGTGGATACAAAGAACTAAGAAGGTGATCCTGAAAGGCAGCAGGCAGGTATGATCAACACAGCCTGAAAACAAGCTGCGGAACACAAGCTGAGCATCTCAAATCTGCCCCACAGTGTAACTGCGTGCATGGAGTTAAGGCAGGGATAGGGGACTGATCAACGTCCAGAGGTCTGAACTACAGCAAAATATGTTGGTGGCTTGTGCCTCCTTCAAAGCTGTGAGTCCTGACTCAAAAGGTAATCCAAAGAAGAGTAAAGACTGGTCACCCACAAGACTAGTGGCGAGGGTACTGCAGTGGAACAGGGGGCCTGCTGTGATGGGCAAGGCAGAGTGGACAAAGTCGGCCAGAGAAGGCAAGAACTTCCCCAGAGCTGAGTTTGGGAAGGGACTTTCACTTCCAACCCACTGATCTTTTTGTGACAAGGTCTCACTCATGACTTACTTCAGCCTCGACCTCCCGGGCTCAAGTGATCCTCTCCTACCTCAGCTTCCCCTTACTCCTCCCTGCTCAGTAGCTGGGACCACAGGTGTGCACCACCACACCCTGGGAATTTTTTGTGGGCTTTTTTTTTGCAAAGACAAGAGTTTTACCCATGTTGTGTAGGATCTTCTCGAACTCCTAGGCTCAAGTGATCCACCCCCCTTGGCCTCCCAAAGTGCTGGGATTATAGACGTGAGCCACAGTGCTCAGCCCCACTGATCTTTCTGACAGGGTGCTATTTAGGTTTGAAATGCAGGGGAAGGTTCAGGGATCTGGGCCCAGAGGGCAGAATGTCACTTCACTGAGAGCTAGAATACATATAACAAGGAAAGTTCAGTTAAGAGGTTTAATTAAGGTTAACCAACTCAGACACCAGCGGAGGACCAGCAGCGAGTCTCCCAACACAGGAAGGAGACCACAGCTCTGGAGTAGAGGGTGGAGTGAAGGGGGGGGTAAAGAGTCATCCTCTAGACAACCAGAAACTTCAGGGGTAACAAATGGTGTCAACCTCCATTCCCAGGTTGCCAGCAGCCGCCTCCGCAGGAGAAAATGAGACGATGCACCCACTCAGAACACCTGCCCCAAGAAGTTCAAAGTACACTTGGAAAACATGGCCTTTTCATGTAGATTTAATTACAGGCCTCCATTCACTGTGTCATAAACGTTGCAACTCAATGAACTGTCTTATCTTTTGTATTCTTCAAAACACACCGTTATTAAACATGTTGTAGCAATCCCAGCAGAGGATTTATTCAGCAGATGTCAATCTAGGGAATTTGATTCCTGGTTTACGCAGCCCTTTTCAACACTCATGTAGCTAACAAAACAGTTCCTGAAGGCCTCAGAATGATGAATACATAAAACGGGACCTGTTCCCACATCAATTGTGGCTGCTTTGAACACAGCTGGAATGCCTGGCTTCCCTGTCACCCTTGCCCCATCAGCATTCCGTCTTCGTTCTTGCAATGACCCTGGGCCAGATCACTGCAAACATCTTCTCAGAGACAGGAAAGGGGAATTTCCTATGGCACAGGGTCCAGAAGTTGCTGAAACTCTCCCTCCTCCAATGTGGCCTCTCCTGGGCTAAAGGATGAGTACCAGGCAGGGAGTCAACACAGGGGACCTACAGAAAGGGATATGAAGTGGGCACTGCTGTCTCAGCAGACTGCATGACATGTCCAGACACTTCTGCTTCATGACCCGGCACAACCTTCCTGGACTTGGCCATTCTCTCCAGGGACAAGTTCCCAGGCCTATCAGAGCAGCTGGCTGCTTATTTGATCACCTGTCAGCAAACCCAGCTAATGCAGGCAAGGCTGCCAAGGGGGCAGACTGGGAACCACAGCCACTCTGCCAGATACCCAGGACAGTACTGTCAGACCCACCTACACACATGGGAGGCATGGGGCATGGAGGAAGAGCTTGACAGGCCCACATGTGAATCCCCTGGTTCCATATCTTACTGACTGAGCAACTTCAGGCAGGTTATTTAACTTCTCTGAGCCTCCACTCTCTCCCCTATAACAGAGGTCTCATACCTCACACCTCAGGATAAAAGTGCATGAACTATCAATCTTTAAGATGCATCTTGCACAGTGGCTATAAACTCAATACATGCCGGGGGTGGGGGTCTTCAAACATCCGCCTTATTCACACAACTGATATATCCTGAACACATGAGTTTTTGTAACAGTCTGAAAGGAAAAAAAAAAAACCTTCCTCCAATCCTACTACCATGCTTATTCCCTCTTTCTCAGAGTACTAATTTTATGTCATGATCCACAAAACTCCTTCTGTACCAATTCTCTCAATCCCTCCAGCAGATACAGAGAAATCTCTCCCAGTAGTCAGATCAGGGCTGGTGGGGTCATTTAACCTTGTATGGGGTGCAGTAAACACTGACAGCTTAAAGCAAACATTGAAAGGGGGAAAGGGAGAAAGTAAGGCCAACAGGAGTAGGGTAGAATGACAGATGTCAGCCAGAGCTGCAGGGGAAGGACATGTGGTATACAGTGGTAACAGAACATCATTCAAATGCTTTGCTTGGCACACAGGGCTGTCAAGCTGGCCTCAAACTGCTGTTCCTGCCTCTCGCTCCTGCTACATACTGGGTGCGAGCACACATTGCTGTTCCAAGCCCTCCGATTCTGTCTGAAAATGCCACCCTGCACATGCCCGCACCCCCTTTGCAATCTGGCTAACTCCTGCTCATCCCTCCAACTGCAGCTCAGTCATTACCTCCTGTCATTTGCCTCCTCCAACTCCCCACCCCAAGCAATTGTGGCTCCCTCATGGGTGTTCCCAAAGTACTCTGCACTCCATATCATGCCACTTATGCAACTGCACTGTCTGGGTTATGCCAGTTACCTGTCTACTGCCTTACTCATCTTTGCAACGCCAGGTACTAGAGATACAACAGACACTAAATGTTTGCTGAATAAATTAATGTATCGGATGGTACTTAGTACCATAAGTCACTTACTGCTTCAGTGGACCCTGATCAGCTTGGTTGAAAGCATGATTCAGAGAGAAAAGAGTTCAAGTACTGGATGTGCCACTGACTACTTGCACGTGCTTGGGGAAGGCACTTCCTCTCTTAGTTTTGTCATATTCATACATGACAAAGGAGGGGATAAATAATACCATGTACACCATTAGACTGTGGCTGACTCAAGATCACTTGAGAAGGCAGGTGTGAAGATTCTAGTAACTGTGCATCCTCTCTGAGTCCAGATACTCTGCCCAAGCCCCTGAAAACATTCTCTCTGCAGAGAATGAAGGCAAAGCACATGTATGCCTGCCTTCTGAGTCTCATCTGTGTCGACATGTTTATAAAAGTGGAAAAAAAAAAAAAAAAAAACCCTGGGGCCCTAGGAGGGCCATATTTAACACATATCCTTAATTCTCAGGCTCTGAATACTTGCCCCAGTTGACATCTGTGGCTACCAAGAGTGACATTTGACTCTGGAAGTGTGTTGCAATAAACTTACCTATTAAAGCTTTCCAGCTCTTACTAGATAAGCCCAAGACTGATGTAGGAAAGTTAACAATTAAATCATCTCCTGGAAAACTAAACATAAGCATCTTAATACAATCAGGTGCCACAACTCCTAGTTCACTTACTGAAATCATTCAAAATCTCTTTTCCTAATAGATAACCCTCTGGCCAATTGCAAGATAAATACACACAGGAATGTCAACTAAAAATTTTAGACTAAGAACCAAGGGTAGCATGGTTAAAAAAAGGGAGGAAGATTTTTTTTTTTGAGACAGAGTCTCGCTCTGTCGCCAGGCGCCAGGCTGGAGTGCAGTGGCACGATCTCGGCTCACTGCAAAGGAGAAAGATTTTTTTAAAGCTAAATGCCTCTGAAGCTCATAAAAAGTTACTTACTTGTTGGGGGGAGGGAGGGGCGGCAGAATTTTAATGACAAACAAAACTCACCTAACTTACACCTGAAATGCCAGGAACTGGGAATACAACAGGCACTTAATGTTTGCTGAATAAACTAACGTATCAGATGGTACTTGGCACCATAATTTGGCTACTGCTTCAAGGAACCCCAATCAGTTTACTAAATATCAGAATTCAAAGAGAAGATTCAAGTACTGGCTATGCCATTGATTAGCTGTGTTGAGCTTGGGAAGACACTTTCATTTCTGGGCTTCAGTTTTATCATCTAAGTACAGACATATGTATCTTATAATATGTGATAAATATGTTTTTTATATATACAGATATAGAAAAGGTAAAACCTCTACACTGGAAGACACACATCATTTCATCATGGGGAGTTCTTTATGGTTTATAAATATTTTTATACTTATTTTCACATTTTATTCTCACAACACTCAGATGCTATAGACAGGACAGATTCCCAACCACTGGACAGAGATGATCAAAAACCACAGGTTAGTCAATTTGCACCAGGGCGTAAAAAGGCCAAACAGAGAACAGATTCAGTGTATTTTGACTTCTCTCTCTGCAACTTTTCCCAAGGTTTTCACATTGGCCAGGACAAGCAAACAGGGTTCCAGTTCTCCACGGGGCCAGGCTGGCTCTGTGACGAAGCACAAGCTCTCATCCCCACCCCACGTCCACCTGCCCCTCTCAAATATTCATGTTCCCCATCACAGGTAGCCCCAGCTTCTACACACCAGTCAGACACAGTGACTTCCAGCAGCTCACGCACAGCAAGATTCAAGCAGCACATATTCTACTGTTCCACATAGATTCAGACACTAACAAAAACCCCAGAATGTCCAACTCAGCTGGCTGAGATGTTATGCGGGTCTCAGTCAGCCCGGACAAAAGGAGCTTGCGAGAAAAAAAAAAATGAAAAAACTGGGAAGTGACCGAATATACATGTAAAAACAGTTTTACTTCCTACCACAATGGATTCTGTGCCCATTGAAATGTGTTTAAAAAACTGTGTGAGCTGTTCTGAAACAAGATGTAAGGAAGTAGAATCTGTTGCTATATATAAGCACCTTATTTGGGGACATCTTTGCTGCAAAATAAATGCAGATTCAGACAAGAACTAGGAATAGGTGTTTACGGAATCAATCAAGAAAGTCTGACACATTATAACTCCCCTTCACATACTAAGAGCTACCTGGACCCTGTCAATCACAATCCATGTCATCCCAGAGGTAAAGGAAAGTCTTCTTCATTTATTTCATAAGCATCCATCTCTCCAGGGTAGGAGAGTTTAAAACGAAGGTGGGTGGGAGAAACACAGGCTGGCTAACCATCTGCACTCCTTACGATTTAAGGCTGAAAATGTAGCAATGGTAATTTTCCCCCCAGTGAGCTATTTTATAGACTCTGTACCTCTTTTCAGTGTCATGTGTACAAAGTATCTAGAAAATTATTAACTGCACCTTCATATGGGAATTTATTTAATTATTCAAACCCAGTTAAATTCTTCTCAGTTATGTTCTCCTACAGTAGGGTTCTGTATGAGTTGGGGATTGGTAGGAAAAACAGAAAGGAAAGAGTTCGAGGACCAGAATAAAGGATGGAAGGTAGTATTTATGGACTAGAAAAGATATGGTGAAGTGAGATAGGGGCTAAGTGGGGAGGGTGGGGGAGCTGCTTCAGAGTGAAGGACTGAATGAAATCAGAACAAACATAGGAAAGTCAAATACAGATTTTTTTCTAATCTAAAGAGATTCAAAAGAAAAAAAAAAGGAAGCCTAGTTAGCAAGTCAGTCTAACTCTAGAAGACAGGGCTGGGGGTGCTGCGGAAGTGGGACCCAGTTCCCTACTACCCTGGTCAGGCTGGCAATTGGCACCTTATGCTATGTGTTAGTTCTCTGCCATACGTGAGCAATCAGGTTCTACAGCAAAACCAGGGAAATTGGTTTACTTCCCAATAGGACACCTAAGAATCATCTGAATGAAGTTAACTAATATCCAAGGAGCAGACACTATTTGTTCTCCATACCCCCCATGTTGTGGCAACACCAAACACCATACACACACGTCCAGCAGCAGGAGGTAACACACAAGCAGCAGTGGTTTCCAAGGCCCAGACAGTCTTTTTGTGTGGGATCACAGACATTCTCAGCCTGCCACTGTGCTCTGAGATGCCTGCTGAAGCCACTCCAGAGTCCACTGCTCCAGTGCTTCCTATGCTCCCAGGAAGTCTCAATAAGCATTTTGTCTCACAATCTGAACCCCAAAATGAGGAGACAGGAACGGCACCTTAATTTTCTCAGACTTCCCAACGAGCATGGAATTCTGACTGCAAAGATCTAGTTGGAAGAACTGGTGAACGTTCAGCATCCAAGAATCTAAAACTGCTAACTGTTAAGAAAGAAACCTTAAAAGATGAGGTCTTTATATTCCAGTAACAAAATGCAACTGCTCCCATGAGTGGACATTCCAAAAGCCCCTGAGCGTCTATCCACAGCCTTATTATACTTAGAGCAAGTTACGAGTTCTTGGGAAGATAACTCACTTGTCTCTAGTAGTGAAATAGTCAAGAAGGAAATAGAATTATAGTGCAAAGATAAGAATGTAAAAGATGCAGGACAACAATAGTACCTAAACCTGGTAATACTAGGGGCCAAAACGAATATTTTTCATTATTTTCATGGGTCATAAAGCATCAAAGGACGGAAAGAGTAAAGAGGAGGAACACTCTACGAAATACATTCTGGCTAAGGATGACATTCAGTGAGGGAAGCACTGAGGTCAAGCAGAAGAACTTAACTCTGAGATTTAAAAATCCTTTCTGGATAAAGGATCCTTTCTCCAAACACCTGGTTGGAGAGAAGGTAGGTCAGAGAGAACCTACTAGATTTAGCAGAAAGACATAATACTTGGCCTAGTTTTTTAAAAATAAATATTTGGTATATTTAACATGGGTTTTTTTTTACTTTTTTAAAAATGAAAACAAAAAGAAGATCAAATATGCTGACGTGAAGGGTAGGAAATGCAATAGGGTAGTATCATTTCTCCCTTCACTTTGCAAATAAAGGTGGGTATTAAAATCATGGAGATGATCTGCTCTTCCCAGTACCCAAATTTCCCCCCCACCTCTGATTAGATTTGTAAGAGGCCTCACCAGTAGGTTCAGCTCTTTCTGGGGCCTCTCCCCACCCGCCCTAAAGCCTAACAGTCGCCCAGCGTTAAAACCTGTTCTCTATGACATATGATTCTGCAAAACTCCACTGGAAGGCAGCCGCTTGGAACTCACATGGAGGTAGAATCAGGCCTTGATATTCACATGACAAGTAACCAAAGGGGCAACTTAGAAGAAACCAGAGCCAGGGCACCAAGAGAGGGATAAACTTGGGAACAATAACCTTTAAGGGAAGACCACTCTTTGATATTTGAGAGATGTCTGACTATCCATTAATCATAATATCCAAGTAATTTCCATAGAGCTGTGGCAACACTTCCAATGCCATCTATTTCCCAGTGCCATTTGTTCACATGCCCACCCATTCTTTCTCTTTTTACGCACATAACAAGCCACCTCCTGTCTCAGCTCCAGGAGAAATTACGTCTATAAAGAAGGATAGATGAAATGCTAAGAGGCAGGTAAAGGGATGTGTTCTATGGGACTAAATATATGGGCACCCTGCTCTGGAAGCCTTTTAAAAACCATAAGCACTAATTTACATTCCTACCAACAATGTGAAAGCATTCCTATTTCTCCACAGCCTCGCCAGCATTTACTGTTTCCTGACTTTTTAATAATTGCCATTCTGACTGGCGTGAGATGGTATCTCACTGTGGTTTTGATTTGCATTTCTCTAATGACCAGTGATGTTCAACTTTTTTTCATATGTTGGTCACATAAATGTCTTCTTTCAAGAAGTGCCTGTTCATATCTTTTGTCCACTTTTTGATGGGTTTTTTTTTCCTTGTAAATTTGTTTAAAAGTTCCTTTGTAAATTCTGGATATTAGACCTCTGTCAGATGAGTAAACTACAAAAATTTTCTCCCATTCTGTAGGCTGCCTGTTCATGCTGATGATAGTTTCTTTTGCTGTGCAGAAGCTCTTTAGTTTAATTAGATCCCATTTGTCAATTTTGCCTTTTGTTGCAATTAGTTCAACCATTGTGGAAGACAGTGTGGTGATTCCTCAAGGATCTAGAACCAGAAATACCATCTGACCCAGCAATCCCAGTACTGTATATATACCCAAAGGAATATAAATCATTCCACTAGAAAGCACACATACGTTTACTGCAGCACTATTTACAATAGCAGAGACATGTAACTAACCCAAATGCCCATCAATGATAGACTAGATAAAGAAAATGTGGTACATATACACTATGGAATACTATGCAGCCATAAAAAGGAATGACATCGTGTCCTTTGCAGGGACAGCTGGAAGCCATTATCCTCAGCAAACTAACACAGGAACAGAAAATCAAATACCACATGTTCTCACTTATAAGTGCAGGTTGAACAACAAGAACACATGGATGCAGAGAGGGTAACACCACACACCAGGGCATGTTGGAGGTGAGGATGAGGGGGAGGGAACTTAGAAGACGGGTCAATAGGTGCAGCAAACCACCATGGCACACATATACCTGTGTAACAAACCTGCACGTTCTGCACATGTATCCCGTTTTGTTTCTTTTTAAGGAAAAAAAAACCGTAAGCAGCATCAAGCCTTGAGCCCTGAGAGGGTCACCTTTTAATAAATATTGCAGACGTAGGGGAGCAGCACGCACAGAAGTAGCCAATAGTAGCTTTACCAACTTGACTTTGATTCTCATCAGGCGATAAGGAGGTTTTTCAGAATGTCAAATTAGCCAGATTATTTACACCAGGTACTCAGGTTGGCCTGAGGTCACTCCTATGAACCACATCCAGATCCAGGAAAAAAGATATGGGCACAAAATGAGGGCTTCCAAATAAAGGTTCAAAAGAAACTAAGACAAAGGCAAGAAGCTGAGAATCTGTGTTTGTGGGTGAAGCCAGGAAATAAGGAAAAACCACAGAAAGAAAAACCATCATGACAATGTGCCTTTCACAACTGCCTTTCTCACTACTGCTGCCTCTGGGGGCACATGATCTCAGAGACACCCAGGTGCACTGGGCCAGCTCCAAGATGAGACAGAGATAACATGGGGAGCAGAATCTCCAGTCTGCCTTGACAAGATTCACCTTGTATGACCTGGAGGGGACTTCACAGGCTGATTAGGCTGGGTGCAATGGCTCGCACCTATAATCCCAGCCCTTTGGGAGGGCAAAGCGGGCGGACCACTTGAGCCCAGAAGTCCAGGCAACATAGCAAGACCCATTCTCTACAAAAAAATTTAAAAATCAGTCGAATGTGGTGGCATGCACACTTGTAGTTCCAGCTACTTGGGAGGCTGAGACGGAGGATAGTTTCAGCCCAGGAGTTCAAGGCTGCAGACAGCTGTGATCACGCCACTGTACTCCAGCCTGAGCAACAGAGTAAGACCTTGCCTCTAAGAAAAATTTTAAAATTAAAAAATATTTTTTTTAAATGAACATAGATTGTTTTAATTCAGTCTCCTTAACTTAGATCTAAGAAAGGTGTCTTCTGGGACACGTAGCAATCTCAGGTTCTTCTCACTATTTCATACCATTTCTGAGTCACTCTAGTCCAAACTCTTTCTCACCTGTTAATCCAGTCACTCTCCGAATAACAGGTGTTATTAACTACACCTAATTTACAGAGAAGACGATTTGCCTGTAGCTACTCAGCAAAACCTGTTTAAGAGCTGGGTGAAAAAATGTGGAGTCAGGCACCACACCAAGAACAGAAACGAAAACTACCTTGAGCAAGAAAACGCTTTGCTACTCATTCCAAGAGACAGATTTTTCCTGTCTAAAACGAGCTTTTCCATTTTCACAAGTTTTCCAGATTCCCTCACTACAATCACTCTCCAAAATTGGTTCCTAACTCACAACACAAAAAGTTTAGAGCCAAAAATGGAAAAAGGAACTCTGTTTTAAGTACAAATTTCATGTTTCTCTATGCAGGCTGGAAGTTGGCAAACTATAATTAGTGCCCTAGCACTGGCTTTCTCAGGAGAAAAAGCCTTGGCCTTCCTCATCTCACTTCACCTCTGGCCCACTGCCCTGCCACCATTCCTCTCAATCTTGGAGGCCAGAACACCCTAGACCAGGCTTGCTTCAGGACGATTTCATTAACTGCAGCCCCACAGAGAAATCTGCTTTGGTCCTGAGTCCGCTCCTTCCCAGATTGGAGCTCAGGGTTGTGCCATGCACTACACAGAGACAATGTTTTACCCCTCATTTAGGTTCTCAGAGCACAGGTTCTCCATCACCTGACCACCTCCATCTGGTCCGTTGGTAAACACCTGAGATCCACAAGACCACAACTCCCTCTTTATCCTTATGCTCGGCCCTTCCCCCACTCCAGGTAAACTGTACCAAGTAAAACTAAACCAATATTGACATTCCAATTATTAGATCAGCCTAATCCTTTTGTTGGGTGCACTTTTAAGAAATCTCTGCTCTTCCCTACTTTTTTTTTTTTTTTTTTTAAAGAAATGGGGTTTCACTTTGCTGCCCAAGCTGATCTCAAACTCCTGGCCTCAAGCAACCCTCCACCTCACCCTCCCAAACTGAGATTACAGGCATGAGCCACCACACAGCTCCAACATTCTTACCTTTCATAATCACAGTAATTTGCCTTTTCTCACATCTGGCTCATTTTGTACCAAATCCAACTAGGCTGTCCCATCTGAGTGCTTTCCTGGGACCCATCATATTTTCTGAAATGTGGTGAGCTTATTTCTATGGGTAGAAAGTTAGGGCTTTCTACCCACAGATGACAACCTAAGAATAAAGACGTGAAGAGCAGATAGTATCAAAAACTGACACAGATAACAGGTCATCATCCATTTCTACTCCAAACTCCTCATCTATGGATCTAAAGCTCAGGGGTTTTTTTGGTGTTTTTTGGTTGGTTTCAGAGTCTCGCTTTGTTACCCAGGCTAGAATGCAGTGGCATGATCTTAGGTCAGTGCAACCTCCGCCTCAGTGGGTTCAAGCGATTCTCCTGCCTCAGCCTCCTGAGTAGCTGGCATTACAGACACATACCAACACACCCGGCTAATTTTTGTATTTTTAGTAGAGATGGAGTTTCATCCTGCTGGCCAGGCTGGTCTCAAACTTCTGGCCCAAGCAGTCCTCCTGCCCTGACCTCCCAAAGTGCTGGGATTACAGGCATGAGTCATCATGTCCAGCAAAAGCTCAACGTTTCCTCAAGAAGTTTAACCTCCACCAATACTTTCTAAGAGTCCAGGCTGCTTGTACAAACCAACAAACTGAGCATCTGAGAAAAATGAGCAAGTCATAAAATAAACCTAAATAAACCACAACTACATGACAACCTTTAATTTCACTCATAATTAAAGCCAATAAACAGTATTTCACCCAACTTTTTCAACTCAGATTAGCAGTTAAAATGTTCATGTGATCATTATGTTAACACTAAATGTCAATTTAACCAAAACTTGATATAATTACATCAGAAGATGAAGAAAAGTGTAGAGAAGGAGGTGTCAGTTAAAACCTAATCTTCAGTGGCTCACACCTGTAATCCCAGCACTTTGGGAGGCCAAGGTGGGCGGATCACTTGAGGTTAGGAGTTCAAGACCAGCCTGGCCAACATGGTGAAACCCTGAACCCAGGAGGCAGAGGTTATAGTGAGCTGAGAGCGCACTACTGCACTCCAGTCTGAGTGACAGAGCAAGACTAGATCTCAAAAACAAACAAACAAAAAAAACCCTAATCTTCAAGTCAGGAATGGTGGCATATGCCTGTAGTCCTAGCTACTCTGGAGGATGAAGCAGGAGGATCACTTGAGGCCAGAAGTTTAAGGATGCAGTGTGCTATGATGGTGTCTGTGAATAGCCACTGCACTGCAGCCTGGGCAACATAGTGAGATCTTGTCTCTAGAAAACAATAAAAACCTGATCTGATCTTCTAAAAGAGAAAGTCAGTACAGAAGCTTAATTAACATAGTCGGGGATGGAGGGTGATGCAAATTAAAAAACAGTAGAGTAAATGTAATTTTTTTGAAATATGGAGATAAAAAGAAATAAGTAGATTTAAAAGTGGTTGTTCCTAAAATATGGGATGGGTTGAAGAAAGACTACTGATTTTTGATTACAGGCCTTGCTAGGTGTCATTACTGTTATCATCACCACCACCACCACCATCGTAAGAGATAACAGTTATTGTCTATTTTCCATATACCAGAAAACATTTCAGTTGCCTTTTCTGTATTATTTTATGTAATCTTTACAATTCTCACAACACAGGCAGGCACTATTTTGGTACGCATTTTACAGATGAGGAAAATTGACATACAGCAAGTAACTTTGCCCAATATCATTTCACAGGGAAGTGGCAGTGCTGAGACAGTGTAATTTGTCTTTTTATACCACATACTTTTTAACTTTTACCAAAGTAGTAATTTATATGTTAAATTGTTAACAATATGTATGCACACAGACACTTCACAGCAGCAGCATCTGAAAATAAAAATGGCCAGTTAAACGAGGATGTGAGCTATCTCCACTCTACATGACACAAGGCTCACAAGGGGGCAAAGGCAGTCATGACATTGCTGTTATACCACAATGTAAGACTGAACCTAAACAGGTACCCCCGTATACAGGCTGAGCCCGTACCGCCACCTGATGAATGTGAACCCCTGTGCTTCACTGAGGAACAGTCTAAACTTCCCTCTCTCATTTTATTCCCACTGATAACATTTTCTGGGACTAGGAATAAAAAGGAAAACCACGTTCTAATCCCTAAATCAAGTCAGCTTTCAGGATCCTTGTTGCCAACCAGACAATGAATATACCTGTATCAAAAAGGGCTCATGCTTATCCTCATCCTGGGATCTGGCATGAAACACTCTCCCCAGTGAAATGTACACTTAACAAAATTCTACAGGTAGTTTTAGAAGATAGATAGCCCTTCTGAAGCCTATCCATGGATCCCAGGCTAATTTAAAAACCCGTGCCCTACAGGGAAACTGTCTGCTACCACTGGAGGGGAAAGAGAAGGAAAGATAAGACTTGACCAACTTCCAGATTTTTTTTTAAAAGGGCCGTCTCTTCTTTCTTATCAGCACAGTTATACAAACTAGAAAAAGATCACAGTCAAAATCCCATACCCATAGGAATTCAATACCTGTAGGAATCCAGGGACATTAAATACATTTTAAAATGTTAAGCTGCTTTTTTAGAAACAAAGTCTCACTCTACTGCCAAGACAGAAGCACAGTGGCACAATCATAGCTCACTGTAACCTCAAACTACCGGGTTCAAGTGATCCTCCCACTTCAGTCTCCAGAGTAGCTAGCTAGGCTACAGATGCCACACTCAGCTAATTATTTTTATTTATTTATTTATTTTTAATTTTCAGTCGAGACAAGGTCTGTGTTGCTCAGGTTGGTCTGGAACTCCTGGGATCATCCTACCTCGGCCTCCCAAAGCACTAGAATTACAAGCATGAACCACTGCACCTGGTCAACTTTCTTTGCAAGGCATGACATCCAGTGAGAATGCACAGAATGCTGGGAGCAGTGGCTCCTACCTGTAACCCCAACACTTTGTGGGGCCGAGGTCAGAGGATGACTGGAGCGCAGAGTTTGAGATCAGCCTGGGCGAATTTTTTAAAATTTTAAAATTAGCTGGGCATGGTGGCACACTACTATGATCCCAGCTACTTAGGAGACTGAGGCAGGAGGATTGCTTGAGTCCAGCAGGTTGAGGCTGCAGTGAGCAGTGATCATGCCAAGGCACTCCAGCCTGGGCAACAGAGCAAGACCCTGAGTCTCAATCAATCAATCAATCAATCAATGAACATAAATTGAGTCTCAAAAACCAAAAATAAATAAATAAATTGAGTCTCAATCAATCAACGAACAAACAAACAGAAAATGGATGGCAGCTGCCATCTGCAGGGGCATCCCCTTCCTCAAAATACTGCTGATGAGACTAAAATATTTCCCATATCTCAAGGAGACTGATATTTAGCTGATGAAAAACAACTCAGATCCAGTTAATTGTTACACAGCTAAAATAATGTCACATCTCAAGGGACATGCTCTCCAAAGAGCTGCAAAGAAAAAAGTCTGTTTCCCAAGAGGTAACATTCATTTTGTAAGTATTACGTCTGTGCATAAATACATATTTGTAATTGAAAAGAAAAAGCTTTATGAGGAAACAAATTATAGCAACTAACCTCTGAGGAAGAGTGGGCCAAGAAGATACAGGAAAAAGAACAACGTGCCTTTCCTACCCTCTGCTCTGCACAGAATATTCATCTCTGGTCACCAAAACGTGAGGATTTCTCCCCCACCAGCAATCAATCAATTCGCCAGCAGATATCAGCTGGGTGTCCTGTAATTCAATTCTGACACGATCTACCTGGAGAGAGCACCATATCCCATAGGTTTAGGGCTCAGTCCCCAAGATTGCCCCGTACTTCAGATGCCATGCCAGGTCCCAGGCTGTGACCTGTGCTTCTAACAGAGGCTTTTAAATCAGGGTTCTCATGACTCCCTCCTTAGATTCGGTTAATTTGCTAGTGTGGCTCACTGAACTCAAAGAAACACTTATTATGTTTACCCATTTATTATAAAGGGAACAACTTACAATTTATTATAAAGATTACAAAGGAAACAGAGGAACAGCCAGATTAAAAAGACGCAAAGGTCAAGGCATGTGGGAAGGGTGCAAAGCTCTCCACACCCTCTGGAGGCAGTCACCCTCCAGGAACCTCCACCTGTTCTGCTACCTGGATGCTCATTCAAACACTGTCCTTTTGGGTTTTTATGGAAACTTCATTACATACACATCATTGATCACACTGCTGACATTAGTGGTCAGCTCGACCTTTAAACCCCCCTCTCCCCTCTCTCCTCCCCAGAGGTCACAGGCATGGAGGTGCAAGTTCTAACACCATAATCACATGGTTGTTTCCCCTGGCAACCGCCACCCTGGCTACCCAGGAGCCCACCAGAGTTACCTTGTTAGAAAAAAAAGATGCTCCTATTACCTGGGAAATTCTAAGGGATTTAAGAGCTCTATTATCACCCAGAAAATTCCAAGGGATTTAGGAGCTCTGTTATCACCCAGGAAATTACAGAAGTTTTAGGTGCTCTGTGTCAGAAACATATTAGAACAAGAGATTCCCCTAGTGCCCCTATCCACAAGGGTTTTAGGAGTATGCCAGGAATGAGGGGGATAGAGACCAAATACATATTTCTTATTATATCACAGCACCACAGGTGCTGATTTTATTTTTACTTCTCACTTGGAATACCTCGTGTTCATCCACACTGAATGCCAACTAGGAGGAATGAGCCATTCTAGGTGCAGGCACTGCAGGAGGAGGCATACGTGCCCTTTCAGGCTTGCACTGAGACACAATAGAGCAGAGTAGGTTTTTTGGACTCTGAAGCCAGGAGTTTAAATGCCAGCCCCACCTGGCACTCTGCTACAGCACAGTGGATACTTAACACCTTGGTGCTGCAGTCTTCCCATGTTGAAATTGGGGATAATTATAGTATCCTACCTTAAGGGACTGTGAGAGGAAATAAAGGCATTAATACAAATAAAACACTCACAATAGCACTCAGTATATAGTTAGTGCTCAGGAAGTATTAGCTCTTACCAAAAGAAATGCAGTGAAAAGAGATAAACAATGAACACATGCAAAATTATTTCAGATGGTATCGGTGATATAAGAAAAAAATAAAGCAGTGGAATCAAGAGTTGCAGTAGGCACTCCATTAGCATTATATCAACATTTTACAAGAACGTGTATTACTTCTGATTAACAATAAAAAGTGGCAAAACATGATAAGGGTTATTCTCTTTTTTGGAGATAAGGTCTCTCCAACTGCCACCCTCAAATTCCTGGGCTCCACAGATCCTCCTAGCTCAGCCTCCTGAGTAGCTCGAACTACAGGTGCATGCCACCACACCTGGCTTATTACTTATTTTTTGTAGAGATGGGGATCCTACTATGTTGCACAGGCTGGTCTCAAACTCCGTGCCTCAAATGATCCTCCTGCCTTGACTTCCTAAAGTGCTGGGATTACAGGCGTGAGCCACCAAGCCCAACCAAAAGTTGGCCTTTCTAATAAGTTAAAAGCCTGTGCCATCCCTCAAAAAACCTGTGGCCTAACGACTTCTTGAAACTCAATCATGTCCCTAATTTTTGCTGCAAATATAGGGTTCATTTAAAGATGACTTTTCCCAGAACTATACATGTGAGATTAAATTTTCAAATCTTAAATTCTTTTTTTTTTATTATATATATATATATTTTTTTAAAAAGACGGGGTTTCACCATGTTGGTCAGGCTGGTCTTGAACTCTGGACCTCAGGTGATCCGCCCGCCTTGGCCTCCAAAGTACTTGGATTACAGGCATGAGCCACCACGCCCGGCCCCAAATCTTAAATTCTGATATGAGAATGAGAAAAAAAAAAAGACCCAGATGAACTCCCAGATAACCCAATCTCACAATCATGGTTTCAAAAAAAAAAAAAAGACTTGAATACATTCACTCAAGCACGTTTAAGCAGCTACAATATTCTAGGCACAATGGACACAGATAAAGACAGTGACTTTAAAACTCAGTGTACTGGGAAGACAACAATATGAGGTGTCAGAGGAAGAAAAACACAGGATGCAAACCTCAATTCAGATGGCAGTGAACTGACAGAACACTTCCTAGGGGAAGTGACAGCTGAAGAGGTCTTTGAAGGAGGAGTAAAAGTGACCACACAAAAGAGGCGTATCAGAAGCAGCAGCATCAACACGTGCAGAGGTGTGGAGGTCAGCTGTCAAGAGCTGGGAACTGGAAGTGCTAACAACTCAGGGTAGGGGAGGACCAGTATGGCAAAGAGGGAGTGACAGGAAGCAAGGCTGGAGGGACTAAGCTTCCTATGGCTTAGCTGGGAGAAAAGGATGACGGCAAGACTGAAGGCAAAGAAGAGCTACTGAAGAACGTAGGGGACGGACAGGCGGCAGTGGAGGTGCATTTTTAAAAGATCGCTCTAGCAGCAATGTGGAGAATGTTTTGGAGGTGGTCCAGAGGTGGCAGCTGGGAAATCAGTCAGTGGAGAGTTATCCAGGCAAGAAATGACAGATGCAGATTGGGAGGAGAAATGATTTCAAGAGAAATTCAGAAAGAAAGATTCTGAAGAATTCCAAAGAATTTCTGAAGATTCAGAAAGGAAGAAAGTAAGATTGACTGCACCAGGATAGACGTGGGAGAATGTGGAAGCTCGGGAGTAACAGAGATGACTGTAAGGTTTCTGTCTTCTGTATCTGTGTGGAGAGAAAATACAGGTACAAGCAGCAGCTCCGTGGCTGGAAACAGAAAGAGACAGGGTATTGCTAGGAGTCTCATTCTGGATAAACATCAGTTAAGAACATGATGTGGAAATGCCCAGTGACGGCTGAATAAATGAGAAAGAAGCCCAGGAAAGGACTCAAGGCAGGAAATAGCCAACCTGCGAATCATTGCCAAATAGAGAATATAGAATACAGAGAGGGAGAAAACCAGTGAACCAAGAAAGGGATTCGGAGGCATGACATGGCCACAGGCAGAAAAGAGCCCAGAGATGACTGAGAAGAATGGTGAGAGAGTGAAGAAAGCCAACCAGCCAAGAGCAGTGAAACCAGGAAAAGCTTTCCAGAGCACAGGGGTACTGTCAAGTGTTACAGAACAGTAAAGGTAAAGAATCTCCAGCTTGAACTGGACGTATAGACTACGTGATTGCTAGCGGCTTTAGCGAGAAAAGCTTTAGCATAGTCAACACTTTCCGACTCCTCTTGACCTGCGACGGCACCTGATGACTGCAGCATTTATTTGGTACTCAGCATACCTTCAACAATCAGACTGAAGCCCTCCCTGTGCACAAGACTGGGGGACACAAGAGGGATAATGGACACTCCAGAATCCTGGAATCTAGAAGTCAGGTGTAAACAACACAAGAGAATGGCTGCTACAGGAAACAGTAAAGGGAGTATTACTTAATTCAGTTTGGCAGACACTTAAACACCTACCATGTGGCCGGGTATGACCCTGGGCACTGGGTTAACACATGAGTCAGACCTAGACATACAAGCTCCCTGACGTCAGGGCCTTTCTCTAATGCATTGCTACATTCCTAGCACCTCACAGGTGTCTGACACACTGTAAGTAATCAATACATAGTTACTGAATGAATGACTGAACGAACAAAGACATGAACCTTTTCTTTCAGGAGCAGGAAGGAGTGGAAGCTTCAAAAGCTACAATTTAATTCAAGGACATGTGAAGAATTAAAAAATAAAAAATAAAAAAACCCTGCAATTTGTGACCTGGATTAAAGAAATAGTAGGATTTTGCTGGGCTCATGAAGATTTTTATGTTCATTTTATGTATATACACACACACACACACACACACACACAAATATATATATCTCCTGTACAAGATTAAGTTACTAGAGTCACAAAGGTAATGGTGAAACACTACCTTGCCTCTAGTAGATTAACAAGAAACAGTTGATAGCAGAGGTAGCGATGGGTGGGGAGGGCTTCCTGTGGTTTGGGGAATAATCTATGTTGATCATATGATAATTCATTGAACCATACACATTTATAATTTATACATTTTGCTAGGTGTTCCATTTGTAATTTAAAATTTTTTTTATAAGATGCTAATAAACTGCTTTTTCTCCCCCTAACTACCTATTACGAAACAAGGGACTTTAACTCTTTTGGGGAAAAGGCACAACTTAACTACAGAAAAGGATAGCTAAGGCCTACAGCAAACTGGTAACAGAATTAGAAACTTCAAAGGTTGACCCAGGAAGAAGGTGCCCAATATCTGACTAGTTACGGGCCTTTTCAGCAAAGATGTAATAACTCACAATAGTCAGTTATAAAGGCTCCTTTATCACTATCAGTGCCTCCATTCCTGGACCCTGTCAGGCACAGGTGCCACAGTGCTAGCTAGAACTGGACAGCAAAATTGGACAAAGATACACTGGAGGGACAAGCTCAAGGGATCGATTGCACCACATGCTGACTATGTTACTGACTATGGTCAATAACAATGTACTGTATACTTGAAAATTGCCAAGAGTAGAATTCAAGTGTTCTCACCACAAAAAAATGACTAAGTGAGGTAACAGATATGCTAATTAGCCTGATTTAACCATTCACAATGTATAAATACATCAAAACATTAATATGCACACCATAAATATATTTTCATTTGTCAATTAAAATCAATGAATAACTATTTTAAAACATTTTTAAAGACTGGACAGGCTGGGCAGTGGCTCATGCCTGTAATCCCAGCACTTTGGGAGGCCAAGGCAGGCGGATCACTCGAGCGGGAGTTCGAGACCAGACTGGCCAACATGGTGAAACCCCATCTCTACTAAAAATAGACACTAGACAGACATGGTAGCATGCACCTGTAGTCCCAGCTACTCAGGAGGCTGAGGCAGGAGAACTGCTTGAACCTGAGAGGCGGAGATCTGCACTACTGCACTCTAGTGTAAGTGAGCTGAGATCGTGCTACTGCACTCCAGCCTGGGTGACAGAGCTAGACTTCATATCAAAAAAAAGGAAGAAAAAAAATCAGTGAGTGATTTTAACTTTTAACTTTAAATTCTTATTGGCAAACTCTTAAGGAACTGTCACCTATTTTGTTTAACTCAATGCTTTTTTTGTTGTTGTTGAAATGAGATAGGCTTGTTTCATTAGTCAGTGGTTACATTTTTCTCTACCTCCTTTTGTAGAGAAACGAAACATTTGAGAGCAGAAGGAATAGAATACTGAATGATACACAGTGTTTAAACAAGAGAGTAGTAAATACTCTCAAGAAGGAAATGCAAGCTGAGTGAGCCCTCCTTGTCTGACTACAGAAGGAGGACACAAGCTGAAGTGGCCATCAGATTGGCCATTTTATTTCTGTTATTTCTGTTATTTTATTTATTTATTGTTAAGGTGGAAAAGCTTGTGTTTTGGAGACATCTTCTGGGAAGAACTCAGTCCTAGGCCTGCCATGAGGCCCTGCTTGCTGGGTCTTAGTGGAGTTTAAGGTGTTTGGGGTGTGATCAAATTGAAGCTTTAAAATGTCTCCACTTCAAGTTAGGATTGAGAAGCCCTGGTTTGTTCAGAAAATGCTTCCTTGTTGAGCTAAGCCCAGGCATCTTGATGGAGTGGAGCACGTGGGTGTTGGAGTCAGCCAGGCTTGTGTTAACATCCTGCTCCGCCACTTTTAATCTGTTTCTTCTCAACCTATTCCTACATCTGTGAAAAGGAGATAATGTCTGGTATAGAGAAGTGTTAGGATTAAACAATAAACTGTGTGCAGAGGTATATACATAGCAATGCTTATGCAGTGGGCAACAGTCACTTGCCGGTACTGTGATTCATGTTCTGTGCAGTTGTGCTGTCCGGAGAGGCTCGTTGGCCAGCCTTCCCCCGACCCCACCCCCTCGCCGACCCCAAGACAGAAGGTCTTGCCGTGTTACCCAGGCTGGATTGTAATGGCGTGATCTCAGCTCACTGCAGCCTCTGCTGCAGGTTCAAGCAGTTCTCCTGTCTCAGCCTCCCGAATAGCTGAGACTATAGGCACACGCCACCACACCCGGCTAATTTTTGTATTTTTAGTACAGATGGGGTTTCACCATATAGGCTGGTCTTGAACTCCTGACCTCAAGTGATTCATCCATCTCAGCCTCCCAAAGTGCTAGAGATTACAGGCATGAGCCACTACACCCAGCCTGACTTTTTTTTAATGTACCACTAAACAGGCATCTAAGCCATCTAGCATGCACACTTACACCAAGCTCTGTGACTGACAATGTGCCAGCCAATCTTATTCAGGTGATAGGAACCCAAGAGGAAATACAAATGCGGACAGCAAACAGACAGCTCTCTACATCGCCCAGCAACAGGTTTAATGCTAAAACTAGCATGAGAAGTGGTAAGTGTGCAAAGTAACTCATTCTTCAAACATTCAACAGATATTTGAGTGTCTAATGTGTACAATTTTTTTTTAATTTTCTTTTTTTTTTAAAAGATGGGGTTTCACCATGATGGCCAGGCTGGTTTTGAACTCCTGACCTCAGGTGATCCACCCACCTCGGCCTCCCAAAGTGCTAGGATTACAGGCGTGAGCCACCACGCCCAGTCATAATGTGTACAATTTTTTTTTTTTTTTAAAGACGGGGTTTCACCATGATGGCCAGGCTGGTTTTGAACTCCCGACCTCAGGTGATTCGCCCGCCTTGGCCTCCCAAAGTGCTTGGATTACAGGTGTGAGCCACCAGGCCTGGCCATGTGTACAATTTTAAATACAGTGGTCATGAGGAGACACATGAGCAACACTTGAAATAGAGAAGATGGTTAAGCACACTGATATCAAGAGATGCCCTGGCAGAATGAACAGCCAGTGCAAAGGACCCATTTGTAGGGCCCTCCCAATCTTGTTACAGACTTAATTTACTAGGAGTAAAATGGGAAGCCACTGCAGGGTTATATCAGAGCAGGGAATTATCCAACTTTTTTTTTTTTTGAGTTGGACTCTCGGTTTCAGAGTCCCGCTGTTGTTACCCAGGCTGGAGTGCAATGGCGCGATCTCGGCTCACTGCAACCTCCGCCTCGCAGGTTCAAGGGATTCTCCTGCCTCAGTCTCCTAAGTAGCTAGAATTACAGGCACTCGCCGCCACGCCCGGCTAATTTTTGTATTTTTGGTAGAGACGGGGTTTCACCATCTTGGCCAGGCTGGTCTCGAAGTCCTAACCTCACGATCCACCCATCTTGGCCTCCCAAAGCACTGGGATTACAGGCATGAGCCACCGTGCCTGGCCTATCCAACTTTCACTTTAACGGGATCACTGTGGCTGTTATGAGAATAGAATGTGTATACAAGGAAGGAGGAGGGAGATGGATCAGGAGACAAATGCAATGATGCAACCGAGAGATGATGGCAACCTGGACCAGGGTAGAAGCAAAGGAGTGGAAAAGTGCTCAGACTGCAGATATGTTGTGAAGGCAGGGCCAACAGGAGTTCTTAATGGACTGGATCCAAGTGACTTAGCGATTATGAATACAAACATGTTTGAAGACCACAGTCCAAAGTCAGCACTCTTACCAGCCCATTCTTCATAAGCTCTCTCTAGGCAGCCTCAGAGACTACAAAAGAAAGAAAGATCAGTCAAGGATAACCCCAAGGCTTTAGGCCTGAGCAACTAGAAAGATGAAGCTGTCATCAACTGAGATGGTGAAGGCTGATGACTGAGCATGTTTAAGGGGTGAGATGAGGAGTTCAATATTGGACATGTTGAGATTCCTATGATACATGGAGTTTGAAAAAAAAAAATCCTTAGTATTTGGTTATTCAACAAAAATTTGAGAAACTCATCCTTCCTGTTTTTGGACCATGTATTAGCCTCAGGCAATAGTGAGGTAAAAAGTCTCTGATCCTAAGAGCTTAGTCTAGAGAAGACGACAAGCTAAACAAGCAAAGACCACATAGGGAAGGGGATACAAAAATTCTGTAATGTAGGCCTGTTTAGGATGCTTTAGCAACACAGAAGAGGAGCACCCAAAAAGAGCAAAAGAGCAACATCTGCAAAGGCTTGAAAGTGACAGTAAGTCATACAGGGTCCCAGGACCTTCAGGATATCTAACTGGTATCCAGTTGAGAAGAATATTGGCAAATGGTAGGGTAGTCAGTCTTTCACAACCCCACCAAAAAGAGCTTACAAATGCCTACCACTTACACAGGTTCACATTCAAAGAAGCACTTTGTCTGTGTGATCAGTGGTAACAATTACAGGATACTCAAAGCTAGTTATAGAATGTGAAAAGGTAAAGGCTGTAAGAACCCTCTTCTGTAGATGAATATACAGGTACTTAATAAGTGGCAACAGTGGGCTGGAACACAAGTGCTGTGGTTTGAAAGTATCTTCCAAAGTTCATGTGTGGGAAATTTGATGCCCAATGTGTCAGTGCTGGGAAGTGGGCCCTGATGGGCGGTGTTTGGATCATGGAGGTACCGCCCTCATGAGCTGGATTAATGCCATTATCGTGGAGCAGATTCATTATCACAGGGGTGGGTTCCTTATAAAAGGATGAGTTTGAACCTCTTGTGCACAAGGGCACCCACTTTCTCTCTCCCTCCTCTCCTTTGCCCTTCTGCCTTCCAAGATGGGATGGCCATGACACAGCAAAAAGGCCAGGTGTCAAACCCTCAGCTTTGGACTTCTTAGCCTCCAGAACTGTGAGAAATAAATTTCTGTTCATTATCAGGTATTCTGCTATAGCAGCACAAAACAGACTGAGACACCAAGCTACCTAAATCCGTTGTCTTCAAACTAGGGTACATGAAAGCTTCCCTAGCCACATGAGGGCAAGGAGACCCTTTCACAATCAGGCTTCTCCCACTTTGCAAAATAAAGGCCCATCACCCCTTCCATCCTGAATCCATGCAAAAAGGTAATCTAAAATACTAGTGCTGATACTGCAAGATGTATGACTTAATGACTGAATATCAATTCCTTTTACAAGTCTGGAGGTTTCTGGTTTTCCTGCTTTCTACAAAATTAGAGGAAATGAATGGCAAGCTAGTTGATTCATAAAAATCCCTGCATTTTGACATACAATTTTAAAGGTAAAAACTGGGTCTTGAGTGACCTTGATATAACAATATTCTTTCCATTCCCATCTATTGATTTATGTCAACAGAGTTCCTTAAAGCTTAGACAATTATACAAATGAAAAATCTTATTCTAGCATTAAATACTAATTATCCACAGAATCATGAAATAATTGGGGGTGGAAGGCTGTATCTCATCAAAATGCTTTCTTCAAAAAAAAATGTATAATACATCCATTTGTTTTGAGGAATTTTATACTAATAAGTACTGCAGTAACATATACTTTTGTCACGTATAAGAGAATGACCAATAAAATATTTTCAAGCATAAAAATAAATTAAATTAATGTTTTGCAGGGAAGCGGAACTGAAATATGATTGAGGAAAAAAGAAAAATGAACATTTCTGACTCAAAAGCTTGTTCATCTATATGTTTTAAAATGTATGACAATGGTCAAATTATTACAGTATTTAGAACCCATCAGATACATTTTCAAAAATAATAAAACAATTGTTGTTTTTTAAGTGTATATTTATAATATATCAGAAATTACTTCCTTTTCAACACTTTACTTATAATGAAAAAAACTGATGTCAAAAATACGTGATGGGGCCCAGTGCAGTGGCTCATGCCTGTAGTCCCAGCACTCTGAGAGGCCAAGACAGGAGAACTGCTTGAGGCCAGGAGTTCAAGGCCAGCCTGGGCAACACAGTGAGACACAGTCTCTAAAAAAAAAAAAAAAGTAACAATTTAAAATATATATATACTATATATGAATTATATATAAATATGTAAATTACATATAAATATATAATATATAATATGTTATGTTTTATAATATATAAGAGAATTATGGAGAATTCTTCATCTCATTTTGCACATATCTTTTTATATATATGCATGTATATATAAAACACATAATTATATATTTTATAATGTATAAAAATATGTTATAATATATAAAAAGATATACATGTGCAAAATGGGATGAAGAATTCTCCAAAATTCTCTTAGCGGTTATGAATGTAAAAATGTCTTTTAGACCATTTCTTTTAGTCCAAAATCAGCACTCTTATCAGCCCATTCTACCACCAGCTTTCTCTAGACAGCCTAGGAGACTAGAAGCCTGCAAAGGGCAAAGACAGTGCTCATCTCCCCCTCCCAAGGAAAAGCAATCCTAGAGACACAGAACTTTGGACTTCTAGACGACAGGCAAGGGAAAGCAGAGCATGCTAGCTGAGATGACAAAACAGCCCCTGCTCCCTCCTAGTCAGCCACAAAAAAAAAAAGGTAAAAATATCAGAACAAATAGCATACTTAAGGGCTGAATAAAGAAGGAAGCACAACTCCAACACCCACACAAAATTCTTGTTTCTGCTATGTGTGTACCAGGCAAAATTCTTACTGAAGACCACATGGGACAGGAAGAAAAGGTACTGCTTGCTGGTCACCTGTCCCACAGAGTACTGGAAGTTTAAGTGTGGGTGTTCACAGAAATACTGACACTTTTCCTGTAGCTTCTTTCACAGGGAGACATCAAATAAAAACAACTGCTTTAAAACTAAATAAAAGAAAAAAATACATGTTATGGGAAAAGTATTGCTAATAGCGAGTTGGCAAAGCAAACTGATTTTTTCAGAGTTTTCACCTTCTCTCATTGTTCAAAATTCTCAAGCATACATTTAGAAGCACTGTCCCCTTACCTAATCAAATCACTGCTTATAAGGCCTGAAAGCCTAATGCTGGAAGGCTTTATATGGTTCTTCCTATTTTTCAGGTTATTATATTAAATTGTCTACTAATGGTACTTTTTTTGTTTTTTTTCTGAGATAGGGTCTTGCTCTGTCGCCCAAGTAGGATTGCAATGGTGGGATCTAACCTCACTCCAGCCTCGACCTCTCAGGGTTCAGGCAATCCTCCGACTTGAGCCTCCAAAGTAGCTGAAGTAGCTGGGACTACAAGTGCATGCCACCAAGAGACCGGATAATGTTTCTATTATTTTTTTTGGTAGAGATGGAGTTTCACTATGCTGCCCAGTCTGGTCTTGAACTCCTGGGCTCAAGCAAATCTTCCACTCTCAGCCTCCCAAAGTGCGAGCATTACAAGTGTGAGCCAGCGCCCAGCCTACTAATGGTTCTTTTATGATTGTAAATACTTTGACTTTCTCTACATGAATTCTCAGTAAAAGTCTACAAGACTTTTACTCTTGAATACGTGTAAACTGAATGTATTTTTTGTCAATAGCTAACAACTGATGGAACTTTCATTTTGCCATTTAAGAAGTCCTGTATTTTCCTCTGAATTTTCATGTAAATTTTGCAATTAGTTGTTCATAAGGAAATATTTCACTTCTTAAAAGTTTTGGGCCAGGCAAAGTGGCCCAGGCCTGTAATCCCAGCACTTTGGGAGGCCAATGCAGGTGGATTGTTTCAGTCCAGGAGTCAGAGACCAGCCTGGGCAACATGGCAAAACTGTCTCTACAAAAAATACAAAAATTAGCCAGGCACAGTGGCACCCACCTGTAGTCCCAGCTACTCGGGAGACTGAGGTTGAAGGATGGCTTGAGCCAGGGAGATGGAGATTGCACCATTGTACTCCAACTTAGGCCAACAAAGTGAGACCCATCTCAAAAAAAAAAAAAAAAAAGTTTTGATTTGCTATTTTGTGCAGGGTTAAAGTTTTAGGTAAGATTGAAAGAAGATTAAAATATTTATTTTGAAAAGATATTTGAAAATGTTTCTATTGTTAAGCAACTTTGTTGTCAAAAAATGTATACCTATAAAACTCATAAACAGAAACTTGTAAAAACCTGCAAATAGAAATTACATTTTTAATCTATTTTAAAATATTTCAAATGAGGATTTTCAAAGGGTTTTGATCTAGTTAAACTTTAAATGTAGCACCCTGGTTTGCAAAAAATAACTTATGGACAACAAAAAATGAAAATTTTCTAGCTCATTTTAAAGAAAAGTCACAGCATAATTGGAGGATGGGAATATCATGCTATAGTAAGTACTGCAAAATGATGACTTTCTTCTACTTGGATCTCTTTATGGGGTACCTTTTTCAAACATGATAACCATTAAATAAAAATTCAGAAGACTAAATTTAGAACAAAACCTTCAATCTTGAATGATCACCAAAACTACTGCCACCAAGGTCATCCAAGAATCACCAAGTATTAAACAAGATTTTTAAAAATAAAACTTCTTATGGCCAGGCGCAGTGGCTCATGCCTATAATCCCAGCACTTTGGGAGGCCGAGGTGGGCGGATCACGAGTTCAAGAGATCGAGACTATCCTGGCCAACATAGTGAAACCCCGTCTCTATTTAAAAAAATAAATAATAAAAACTAAAACCTCTTTCAAACTTCAATAATATTTTAGTAACGAAAGATTTTATACCATTAAAGAAATTATATTTCTAAACATTTCATTTTTCTCATTTTTTATTCTTATTTTATATGCCATAATTATATGTGGGTTATGCTTAAATATTTTATATGTATGATGAAAGGATCAAATGCTCATGATAAATCAGCTTAATGATTAAAATGGTTTAATGGACAAGACAGCACACAGACATATGCATAGACACATAAAAGGAGTATACTCTCAACCCTTTTTTGTTGATTTTTAAATATTGAAATACAAATCTAAGATTTAGAGACCTTAAGTAGTTCCAACAGCACCACCACAGCGCCCACTAACAAAAAAGGTCAGGTCTTCAGCAGTGACGTTCCCAAACACAAGCTGTCTCCATCACAGAACCTCATAAAAGCCAAGACTTGACAAAGAAATGACATGAAAGCAAACGCTATGTAGTGAACTGGCAGGTGACCACCGACAGAGTGAGCATCAGAAACCATGCTTCAAAGACACTTAAGGAACAAAGAAGGAATACGGCCTGAAGAAAGGCAGCAGGAGAAGAACTACTGGAGGCAGCAGGACCCAGGGTTTCTTCTTCATTCTACCAGACATCGTGCTAGGCATGGCTCAGTGAACCAGCAGGAGAGTTTCAGACAGAGCAGACACCAAGTGCGGACATCCTTGGCTGGGGGAAAAACCTGCCATGCCAAGAGTGGGTGTGGCTGGACTAGCCAGAGCACAGGGGGAAAGGGAAGGAGGTCAGAAGGGCCAGATCACACCAGGCATTCCCAGCCATGGCAGCAATTTGAGGTGACAGAAAACACACAATGCCAGCTCTGAGAAAAACAGCAGAAGGACCAAACCAGCCCCCACAGTTCCAGGAGCACCTGATAGGAAGGTGTGGAATACGTGATCTGGCTGGATGGGGATGGCAACCGAGGTTCCAGGAACAGGACAGTGAGAGCCGACATGGGTCCTGAGCACATTCTGAAACACTCCAAAAGCAGATGCTGACTCATGGCCAAGCTGCCCTGAGGTAGCAGTCCCCTTCCTCTCTTGTCCTATATTACACACAGCCCAGCCTCCCTAAAAATACTCACACGAAGAGGCCACCGCTTGTGGAGAAGTTCAAAACAGGCACAGATTTTAAAAAAGGAAAAAAAAACAATGCTGGGTGCAGTGGCTCACGCCTGTAATCCCAGCACTTTGGGAGGTCAGGAGTTCAAGACCAGCCAACGTGGTAAAATCCCATCTCTACTAAAAATACAAAAATCAGCCAGGTGTTGTAGTGGGCACCTATAATCCCAGCTACTCAGGAGGCTGAGGCAGGAGAATCGCCTGAACTTGGGAGGTAGAGGTTGCAGTAAACGGAGGTCACAGTAAGCCGAGGTCACGCCCTTGCACTCCAGCCTGGGTGACAGAGCAAGACTCTGTCTCAAAAAAAAAAAACTAGATCCCAATCCCAGTCCTATCACTAAGTCAAAAGTTCCCCCAGCCTTATCTTTCACTGTCCTCTACCAGTAAGGAAGACACCTGCCTGGCTTCAAAACGAATAATCAAATACTTTAATGATAACGTGGCTTGGTGATAAGAACAGTGGAAACAATTCTTAAACAGTAAACTGCTAAGACAGAGACCTTCTCTCATGGTTTCTTAAATCCTTATTTCCCCCTCAATCCCAAGCATTTAAACAGGTAAGTAAGAAAAAGTATTCTCTGGCAAGGAAAACCTAGCTGCCAAAAAAAAAAAAAAAAAGAAAAAAGAAAAAGAAAAAGTATTCTCTCACAGAACACATACTCTGATGGAAGAAGCTGTCAACAAATAAGCAAGGTATGGTAAGTCTATGGAACCCAAAGAAAGAAAAAAGTAACTCTCACTAAGGAAATGGGTAACAAAGCTCCCTCGAGAAAGTATTAACAGAGCTGAGCCTTTGGAAGGACTAAAGCCATTCCAAAGAGAAGACCACTTAGCAAAACTGTAAGTGAAGGCAGTTCAGTTAAGATGGTCCGTGTGCACTTGGCTGTATAGAAAAATAAGGCCAAGCACAGTGGCTCATGCCTGTAATCCCAACACTTTGGGAGACCGAGGTGGGAAGATCACCTGAGGTCAGAAGTTCAAGACCAGCCTGGCCAACACAGTGAAACACCCCATCTCTACTAAAACTACAAAAAAAATTTAGCCAGACCTGGTGGCACATGCCTGTAATCCCAGCTATCCAGGAGGCTGAGGCAGGAGAATCACTTGAACCCAGGAGGTGGAGGTTTCAGTAAGCCAAGATGGCACCACTGAACTCCAGCCTGGGTGAAAGTGACACTCCAACTCAACAAAAAATAAAATAAAATAAAAATAATAGGTCAAGGCTGTGGCAAACGCCTGTAATCCCAGCACTTTGGGAGGCTGAGGCGGGCGGATCACGAGGTCAGTCATCCTGGCCAACATGGTGAAACCCCGTCTCTACTAAAATAGCCAGGCACGGTGTCAAGCGCCTGTAGTCCCAGCTACTCGGGAGGCTGAGGCAGAGGAATCACTTGAACTCGGGAGGGGGAGGTTGCAGTGAGCCGAGATCACGCCACTGCACTGCAGCCTGGAACAAAGCAAGACTCCATCTCAAAAATAAAATAAAATAATAATAATAAATAGCCTGGGACCATGTTCAGGGGCTAAGGGGATTTGTACTGTGCTGAAGTTTTTGACCTGTACTGAGCAATGGGGAGTTAGCTACCCAAGGTTTTTGAAAAGGAAAATGCCACGACCAGAGCTATTCCTAAGGAAGACCACTATGATAGCAGTAAAGGAGCAGATTCAGAGGCTAATTGCCCAATGAAGAGGTCACAAGAACAAGGAACAGGCAAAGATGAAAAGGAAACAGAAAGGCCGGGTGCGGTGGCTCACGCCTGTAATCCCAGCACTTTGGGAGGCCGAGGCGGGTGGATCACCTGAGGTCAGGAGTTCAAGACCAGCCTGGCCAACATGGTAAAACCCCATCTCAAAAAAAAAAAAAAAAGAAAAGAAAAAGAAACAGAACAGCACCTAAAAGTCACAGATATGTATGCAGGTAAAATTTAGCCTGGGTTTTTTTTCCTCCTTTTAGCGTTATCTCTAGATCTGTCCTTTAGGAGGAAATATGAGAATCTGGTTGGGTTTGGTTTTGAGATGGGGTCTTGCTATGTTGCTCAGTCTGGAGTATATTGATACCATCAAAGCTCACTGCAGCCTCCAAGTCCTAGGCTCAAGACATCCTCCTGCCTCAGCCTCCTGAGTAGCTGGTGGCACAAACCAGCATGCATGGCTAATTTTTATTTTTGGTAGAAACGGGGTCTCTCTGTTACCCAGGCTGGGAAACCATCCTCCTGCCTTGGCGTCCCCAAATTGCTGGGACTAGATGTGAGCCACCATACCCAGCCATAATCTTTTCTAGTTTTTGTTTGAGACAGTTTTGCTGTGTCACCCAAGTTGGAGAGCAGTGGTACAATCACAGCACACTGCAGCCTCAACCTCCCATGCTCAGGCAATTCCTCCCACCTCAGCCTCTAGGCATGCACCACTGCACCTGGATAATTTTTTTAATTTTTTTGTAGAGAACAAGTCTCACTACGTTGCCCAAGCTGAGAATCTGGTTTTTAACATAGGTCAAAGTAACTTTCTAGACTTACCATAATTTTCATTTTATACAAACAGGGTCCCTCTATGTTGCCCAGGCTGATCTCAAACTCCCAGACTCGAGCAATCCTCCTGCCTCCCAAAATGCTGGGATTACAGGCATGAGCCACCAGGCCCGGTCTTGGACTTTTTTAATGACAAAAACATCAATAATCTTAAAGGATAACAAACTATCAATCACTCATATGTCAAAAATGTACAAACAAGCCTGGGCAACATAATGACCTAGTCTCTACAAAAGATAAAAATTAAAAAGCCACCCCAGGTGGCGTCTCACACCTGTAATCCCAGTACTTTGGGAGGCAGAGGTAGGCGGATCACTTAAGTCTAAGCGTTAGGATCAGCCTAGCAAAATGGCAAAACCCCTTCTCTACAAAAAATATAACAGCTACTCTGGAGGCTGAAGTGGGAGGATCATTTGAGCCTGAAAGGCAGAGGGTACAGTAAGCCAAGATCGCACCACAGCACTCCAACTTGGGCAACGGACTGAGACTCTGTAACAAAGAAAAAAAAAAAAAAGGCTGGGCGTTTTGGCTTACACCTGTAATCCCAGCACTTTGGGAGATGGAGACAGGGGGGATCACGAGGTCAAGAGACCAAGGCCATCCTGGCCAACATGGTGAAACCCCGCCTCTACTAAAAATACAAAAATTAGCTGGGCGTGGTGGCATGCACCTGTAATCCCAGCTACTACGGAGGCCGAGGCAGGAGAATTGCTTGAACCCAGGAGGCGGAGGTTGCAGTGAGTTGAGATCGCACCACTGCACTCCATCCCGGGCAACAGAGCAAGACTCCGTCTCAAAAAAAAAAAAAAAAAAAAAAAAAATTAGCCAGTCGTGGTAGTGCCAGCCTGTAGTCCCAGTTACTCCAGGTTGAGGCTGAGGCTGCAGTGAGCCGTGACCTCGCCACTTACTCTGGGCTGGGTGGAAATGCGAGATCTTGTCTCAAAAAAATTAAATTAATAAATAAAAAAGTACAACATGCTTTGAAAACGGCAGAAAAACAGACCCTTCCTTTCCTGGGAGTTTCTACACTCTTCCCCCTGGACGAAAAATAGAGACAGCAGAGAATTTACTCCCATATTGGCTGACTACTACCTCTTATCCCACACTTTACCCAAGTAACACCAAAAGCTTGTACTAATCATCAAGTCAGAACAGGTGAGGACTGAGAAACGCACAAGAACAGTTATTCACCTTTTAGGGTCTCAGTTTTCACCCTCATGGTAACTAAATTATTTAGATGATTACCAAGGTCATTTCGTGTCTAAAAGCTCATATGCAAGTTTAAGCCTCCTCCTCACCTAGGAGGACTGGACTTCAGCTTAAAATTTGGACCCCACTACATGCCAGGCAGGCATTGTGCTAGGAGGGCTGGGAAAACAGCTATGAACAACAACAAAAAATGCTCCCAATGCAACAAGAATATGCCAAGGCAAACAGAAGGGCAAGAATAATTCTAAAAGAACAGGTAAAGCTTCCTGAAAGGGCTAACATTCTGCTTTTGCTTTGAATTACTCGTGTAAGTCATAGTAAAGAACACATTCAAAAATCACAAATTTTTTTTTAAAAGCCTTTAACCAGGGAGCACACAGAACATAAACTTCAGGACCTAAAGCAGGCCGATTCTTAACCCTGGGAGCTAGGGACAAGATTGACTTAATCAATAAAGAAGTTCCACAGTGGCAGCCGCCAAGTCTGGGCTCTTTGCGCTAAAGCAGTCCAGACCTGGAGGAAAAAATGTAAAACCAAAATGGAGGAGGGGCTCCTGACAAGTCGGCTCTGGAGCGAAAACCTCGTGGCTCTTTCCTCATGGCGACAACCAGCCTTCCTGCTCTGGTCTCCCCAGTCGGGGGAAGATCATCCTGCCTCTCCAAACCAGCACCCAGCTAGCAGGCTTCCTTGAGGAACCCGTGCTCCAAATGAAGTTGGAGGGTGTTCAACGGTGGGAGAAACAAGTAGCCACATCTTAAAGGCTGTTAAGGGAGCAAAGAAAGAACCATCTGGGAGGACTCCACCCTTCTCCACCTGCAGAAAAAGCCCCCGGGTAAAGCTAGGAAGTCATTTCCCTTGTCTCTCCTTGCCTTGCTGATAAAACAAAGCAAACAGGCTCCTAAGAGAGTCAGACGCCCATACGATGACCCCCTTCCGTGGATCCAAGACGCGTACGTCTCGGACGCCGAAGAGCATGGAGCCAGTACAACTTTCTCACTAAAGCCGACCACGTTTCCTCTTATAACCTTAAAGAACAGAAGCCCCTAGTATTATCGTTTCACTGATGTCACGGCACCTATTTGCCTCTCAGGCTTTTACCCGGAAACCCCTGCAATCCTTAGCCCTTGCGTGCAGCCCCAAACCGGGCTCCTCTTCCCCGGGACGCCGCCTCGCGCGTTCCCCGCCACCCTCGCCCTCCCGGCCGCGCTTCCCGGCTCGCTCCGCCCTTGGCACCGGGCTGCGCCGCGGGGCGAGCACGTCTGTGCCAGACCGGGGGTGAGGGGGTCCATCGGGGGTTCGTGGGGGATCCTGAGGAAAGCCCCTCTCCCCCCAACACGGTACTTAGAAAACAATAAGCATCCGCTCTCCCTGCCCTTCCCCCCATAGGACCCGGGCCACGAGTTACTAACGCCGGGGTAGAAAAGCGAGGGAAGCACTCCAGCCCTGCGATCGTGGCCGCGTACCCCTGGAACCTCAATGGCCCGAGCATTCGCCCGCCCCCGCCGCAGCGTCCCCAGGCCGCGAAGGGCGCACTCAGCGCTGGAGCGCGGCCGGGAGCGGAGGCGCGCTGGCCACGCGGTGGCTGCAGCAACTGACACGGCCCTCGGCCGCTAGCCACATGCGCCGCCCGGGAACAGGAGCTGGGAGGGGAGCGTGGCTCGGGACCCCGCCGTACCTTGCCGCTGGCCGTTCCCCCGCTGACGCCGATGAGGAAGGGCTCGCCGCCGTTGGGCTGCTGGTGGTTCTGCAGGGTCTGCTCGCTATCCCCGGCCATGGTTCGCGCCGCCCCTCCTCCCGCTGCCTGTGCGAACGGACGCACGCTCCCCGCCCGCGCCCGCGTCGGGCTCCCTCCGCTTCCCGCAGCCGCCGCTGGGCGCTGCCGGGGCCGAGGCTGCAGCCGCTCGCCTGCGAGCAGCTCAGAGCCCGGTGATGGGGCTGGGTTTCCCAGAGGAGCCAAGAGCCTTCCTTTGCCCGCAGCGGCCGGGCCGGTTTACATCCCAGGCAGAGGTCAGCGTGATGCTGCTGCTCCAATCCGGGCGGGCAGCGCGCTGCTATTCGCCGAGGCGGAGGCGGCGAAGCGTCTGGCCCCAGCCTCCGCCCCTCCCGGCCCCCCCCCCCCGCCGCCGCCGCCGCCGCCGCCGCCGCCGCCCGAGGTCGCTGCGAAAGGTGTGAGCCCGACCCTCCCTCTCACCCGGCGGGTTAACCCTTTCTCCGACGCGCCCTGGCGGACCCTGGGAGAAAGAAATGGGCTGTTATGTGTTTTAATTTGGTATGCTACCTACCACCTATTTCGGAAGGGATAAAAAGCTTGAAGAAATTAATAGGCAGATTAAATAAAAAGGAATCGCCCAGGTCTGAGAAGCAAAATTTGAACAAGCTTGGAAGATTGGGGGTGGAACAAAGAGTTAAAGTCATTTATCCATTATCCAGGCTAAAAACTTGTGCATCCAGAAAATGAGGGGTTTTTTTCCCCTTCTCCCATTCGCCAAGATAATATGTCAGCCGCTGGCTTTAGATATTTCCTGTCTTGGAAACCCCCCCAGCGCCATCGTTTTTAGCAGGCCTGTCCTCGTGCGACTCTAGAGAAGGGCAGTTTGAGGGACTTTTCTGAAAAGTGCCCTCCCTTGGAAAAGCAGTGCCCTTCTAAAGCACAGTATCTCAAATCCCATACACTGAGCTTCCTGTGGAGTTAAGGTATCTGAAAACATAATGACATTTTGATCCATTAATACCTTCAATTGAACCGGTTTTCCAGAGATTGGCAATTAGTGACTTAGAAACGCAGTGTCAGACTCCACCTCTGTAGCCAGATTTCTGCATTCACATCCAGGTCCCTGAGCAAGTTACTTAATCTCTCTGTGCTTCGGTGTTCTCATCTGTTAAATGGGAATAATAATGGCAATTACATCTGAGGATTTTTGTGAGAATTAAATGAATTATTATATGTAAAGTGTTGAGAATAGTGCTGGTACAGTCTAGGCCCTGTATTAGTGTTTGAAGAGAAAAGGTCTCTAAAGAGCTGAAAGTGGGAAAAGTAGTTTTGTTGGGACACACCTGAGAGAGGCAGAACTCGCCTAGTAACTTCCAGTCTCTTCTGTGAACTTGGGACTGGTATCAATGAGCTGATGGGGCCTACAATCTAAAACAGAATTGATGTCAATAGCTTTATCTTTAGAAACTTAGTAAATAACCTTAAATTGAAAATTATGTTAAAAAAATAATTTTCTCTCAAGCCAGGGAAATCGAGGCTTCAATGAGCCGTGATGACCCCACTGCACTTTAGCCGGGTCAACAGAGCCAGACCCTGTGTCAAAAAACAAAAACAAACAAAAAAAAAGGATACCAGAAAACACAAACTTTTTTTCACATTTAAATGACAGCTGATACTTGAACGGTTCAAACCTGTGAGGTTCACTTTTATGCCACTTTTTTCTGAACCAAAGGCAGTTGGAAAATCCAGCATTTATGCGGGTTCCCCCAGGGCTGACTATGGGACTCTATGCATGGGTTTGGTAACATGCAGGCTGTCGTGGGACGGGTCCTCCGCATGTATCTAGGGATGACTGTATTTTATGTCACCATCTGACATCAAACTCGGTAGCAGCAGACAGGAAACAAAGATGGGGAGAGTGGCCACTACCTGGTACCCAGAAGCAGGCATTTGGGTAAAGTTTCCTAAAGGGGTGTCTTTCCAAATAGCTATGGAGTGGGTGAGTTTCAGGTGGTCCTAGAGTTAGCCTCTTCTCCAAAAGGTCTTTTCTCTAGTAGATAGATTTTTTAGTCCTCATGAGCATTTGTAGAACTCTTTATATCCCACTGGAATTTGGAAGTTGAATCTACAACTAAGTAATTAGCAAGGGGATATTAGGTAGTTAAGGAGAAGAAGAGGAGGATAAAACAATACCAAAGGCCAGTGCGGTAGCTCACACCTGTAATCCCAACATTTTGGGAGATGGAAGAGTGAGTATCACTTGAGGCTAGGAGTTCAAGACCAGCCTGGGCAACATAATGAGACCCCCATCTCCACAAAAAGTACAAAAATTAGCTGGGCATGGTGGTGCACACCTGTAGTCCCAGCTACACCAGAGGCTGAGGCAGAAGGATCACTTGAGCCTAGGAGTTCAAGGTTGCAGCAGTGATCATGCCATCACACCCCTCTATTAACCTCTTTTTTTTTCTTTCTAATCTTATGACAGATTATAACCTATATCTTAAAAAAAAAAAAGAATGCCATGTCTTTCATAAACTTTTCTCAAATTTCCACCTTCCTTATCATTCCTATAGTGTTTCTTCCATAATATTTTATCATAAAAATTTTCGAGCACAGTTGAATTTACAGCAAACACCAATATACCCACCACCTAGACTCTACCATTAACGTTGTACTATATATATACTTGCTTTAAAACATAACTACCCATCCCTCTATCCATCAAGGTATTTTTCTTATAAGACATTTCCTTTTGCTTTGTTAATTTTAACTGATGGATTAAAAAGGGTCATCTTCCCTTCCCTCCATCCGTCAAGGCATTTTTCTTATAGGACTTACTTCCTTTTGCTTTGCTAATTTTGATTGACTTACTTCACACTGGCTTATACATTTCTTGTTGTTGTTGTTTTTTTAATTACTATATCCTTAACACCTAGAACAGTTTCTGGCAACTTGTAAGGCTGTAATAAATGAAGAGACATAATGTCTCATTTCTACATCCCCCAGGCCCTCTGAGCAGAATGACAAGCAAGTAGGAAATATTTAATACATGATAAATGAATGAACAAATGAATGAATATGGAAGTAAGAAAACACCAACAAGTAAACTTCATTTCCATCACTTTGGAAGGGAAGGCAGTGTTCCCCCTGATTGTATTAATATGGTTATTACACTTATTTCTGAATGTTTTGTTTTCTTGGCATTCCAGAGTGGCTATCTCCATCTAATCCTAATGCATCTGTTACCTGGTTGAGCTAATTCATTAACTGAGCTACCTTTCCACACTTCTCTATACTTTGTTTAATAATAACAATATTTGACCTCTGTGCATGAGTTAATATACATGAAAGTGCTCTGAAAAAAATCAAATCATTCTATATAAAGGTAAGGCCTAATTAGCAGAGGACAGACATCTGCACTCTGTACTCCCTATTTTTCTTTCTCTTTCCTATCCCTAGGGGTGGCTTGCCTACATATGAGGAAATTACCCGTGTCCATTTAAATTATGAAGAGTACTCTCAGCTCCAGTGACCTCAACAAGGACTTTCATGTCTCTGCCCCCTACAAAGCAAGGCAAGCTGCCTGTGCTATTCCCTGTGCTGTGTCATCCTCTCTTGGGAGCTTGGTCACCAAATCCCATAGCTAGGGATGTTCAAATCACATTTGAGCCTACCATAACAATTACACTGCAGATTCTGAATTAAATGATTTCAAACTGTCCTCCTTCCCCTCCCACTACAAAAAAAAAAAAAAACGAATGTTTTTAACAAAATTCAGAGTTAGAACAGATTCAAGGAAATGCATTTTCTTGGTATCTGTGATAATTTTTTTTTTCTTTTTACAGATTTCAGTCTGATCAAGTTCTGGCCTAGTTAACATTTGGGGATGAAGTCAGCATGAGTATGCAACTGCAGCTGTAGCCAAAGAACAATAAGAGACATTGCTGTTGACAGTCCTTTGTCTGCCTGCCTTCTTCCCTTAAGTAGCCATACTTCTTAACTAGACAAGGAACATTACGTTTTGCACCCAACTGAAATGTTCTAACTCTAGGTGCTTCATGCACTATGATTAATTCTCTGTTTATGTCATTCCCCAGCCAGAAAAATAGATGTTATCACACTTCATCATGTATCCGAAGCATTTTTGTTCTCTGTATTACCTTTCTAATTACTTTCCACCTTTTAGCAATCAGCAATTGCTTTGTCAGATGATAAGTACTGTTCTGAAAAGATGGCTGGATGATGTTAAAACTCTCTGACCTTAATCAGTCACATCCAGCTCTGTGACCTTAATCAATTACATTCTCAGGTACTGTTAGGCAGCACGACGTAGTGCAGTCTCACACCGGCAGCAGCAGCATCTGGGAATGCAAGCACTTAAGCACCACCCCAGAACTAGTAAATCAGGAACTCTCTGTGTGGAGCTCCACATTCTGTGTTTTATAAGCCTTCCAGGTGATTCTCATGCCCACCAAAGTTTGAGAACCACTGTTCTGGTGCAAAGAAGGTGAATAAGCTGTAGTCAGAAAACAAAGGTTTATAATCTTGCTTTGTTACTAACTTTATAGACTTTGACAGGTTACATACATAATTTTTTTTTTTTTTTTTTTTTTTGAGACAAAGTCTTATTCTGTCATCCAGACTATAGTGCAGTGGTGCTATTTTGGCTCACTGCAACCGCCACCTCCTGGGCTCAAGCAATCTTCCTGCCTGACCCCCAAAGTAGCTGAGACTACAGGCGCCAGCCACCACACCCGGCTAATTTTTGTACTTTTGGTAGAGATGGGGTTTCACCACGTTGCCCTAACTGGTCTCGAACTTGCGAGCTCAAGCGCTCTGCCTGCCTCAGCTTCCCAAAGTGCTAGGATTATAGACATGAGCCATCGCACCAGGCCAGGTTACATAACTTCTATAAACCTCAGTTTCTTCAACTGGTAAATGACACCTGACTCATAGGATGGTTGTAAAAATAATGATATACATTATCACATAGTAGTAATTAAATAAATACTATTTCCCTTCCCCTCCTATTTCTGTCACAGCTCTCTGATTTATCACAGATGTCCACTATTTAGGGGTCAGGAGTTCTATAAGTAAAAATTCCTAATCCCCAAGGGTACTTTCTTTTTTTTATTTTCTTTTTTTTTCTTTTTGCAATGGTCTCATTCTGTTACCCAGGCTGGAATGCAGTGGCATGATCATGGCTCACTTGCAGTATTGACCTCCCCAGGCCCAAGTGATCCTCCCACCTCACTTTCCGAGTAGCTGGGACTACAGGCGCATGCCACCACACCTGGGTAATTTTTGTATTTTTTGTAGAGACAGGGTTTTGCCATGTTGCCCAGACGTCCTGAACTCCTGGGCTCAAGTGATCCTCCCACCTTGGCCTCCTAAAGTGCTGGGATTACAGGTGTAAGCCATCACACCAAGCTGGACACTTTCAAATAAAAATTGAAAGTTAATGTCTAGAATGCGCAAATCTACAGGGTCCATCCAGTGTAAATTTGTGGTTGCCTATGGCTAGGGAGGTTAGTCGGGGAAATGCAGAGTGACTGCTAATGGGCCCAGGATTTCTTCTGGAGTGAATGAAATGTTTTAAAATTGTCATAATGGTTGTACAACTTTGAATACAGTAAAAACCACTGAACTGTACAATTTAAATTGCTGAACTGCATGGTATGTGAATTATAGCTTAATAAAGCTGTTTTTTTTAAAAAAAAAGTAGGTGTTGTCCAGCCATGGTGGTTGACACCTGTAATCCCAGCACTTTGGGAGGCCGAGGTGGGTGGATCACGAGGCGAGGAGTTCAATACCAGCCTGGCGAAGATGGTGAAACACTGTCTCAACTAAAAATATAAAAATTAGCTGGGCGTGGTTGCGGGCACCTGTAATCCCAGCTTCTTGAGAGGCTGAGGGAGAGAACTGCTTGATCCTGGGAGGCAGAGGTTGCAGTGAGTCAAGATCACGCCACTGCATTCCAGCCTAGGGGGCAGAGTGAGAAAAAAAAAATTGTTGTCAACCAGAAGGCTAGAAGAAAGAGTTTTAGGAAATGGGAACAGAAATGGGCAAAAGCATAGAGAAATGACTGAGGTTTAAAAAGACAGCATCAGAGAACTTTGTAACCTGTAAGACATTACGCAAATGTAGGTTATTAATTTTGTGGAGTTTAACATACACCTTCTTTCAGCTAACATAGTAGTCATTCAAGGGTCCTTAAATTTTAGTTGGCCCAACTTCAGAAATCTCTTAAGAAGCCTTCACAGAATTGAAAAAATTAACATATCTGCATGTAGGCAGAAAAAAAAGAAAAAAAAAATTAAAAAGAATAAAAAGAAAAAAAAAAAGAAAAAATTAACATACACGTTTGAGTTCTATAGAGATTTTCTGATTTTTCTCTCCCTTCCCGGTAACAGGACACTTGGTAATGTGATTCTTTGAAAATAGGCTGAAATAAAGTCAAGAGTTCTGTTGTCTTGTCCCGCCAGCTAACAGCATCTGATAAGAGCAGGCCCCAGAATCCATGTTTTATTAACATGTTCTAACCTGTTTGGCTTCGTCCTGTTCACCTCGAGCCATATCTGACCCTTTAATTATTTTCCTGTCACCAGACTAAATCCTTGCTATCCCACTTTTCTGCAATGATGTCTTTCATTTTCTCTAATTAGTTCGTAGGTTACTGTCTCTGCGAATAATCTACTGCTACCTCTTCCCTCCTCCTGTGACTCATGCTCTTTCCATCAGGTCATAATGGATGCATTATAGTCGGTGATATAGAGCTGGGATTAGGGAGAGACAAGGGATGTGTCTAGGGTGCAAAAAGTGAGGAAGCACCGAATCTTGGGTTGAGCAAGTACAAGTGCAGGGCAGGCCTTAAAAAGGAGCAGCTCCTTATACCCTGGGCACCCACTTTGCCTCGCCGTAGTCTCAGAGCCGGTGATTGTCAAGAGGAGAAGCAGAGGATGGGACTGCTGAAGTCATCACTGTCAGCACTACCACACTCGGCTAATTTTGTATTTTTAGTAGAGACAGGATTTCACCATGTTGGCCAGGCTGGGCTTGAACTCATGACCTCAGGTGCTCCACCTGCCTTGGCCTCCCAAAATGCTAGGATTACAGGCGTGAGCCACCGTGCCCAGCCATCTTGCTTTTTTATATAGTTTCACAATCTGTGATAGATCTGTTAGCAGTATATTGATCTGCTAGCAACATATTCTCTCAGTTTTTGCTTATCTGGTAATGTGTTTATTTTAACTTCCTTTTTTTAAAAAAAATGGTTTTATTGCATATATAATTCTTGGTTGAAAGACTGGTTTGGTTTTCTTTGTTTTGTTTTGTTTCCAGCACTTTGTCTTTCTGGCCTCCATTGCTTCTAATGAAAAGTTGGCTATTAACTATAATTTCCCTAAATGTGATGAGTCATTTTTCTCTTGCTGCTTTTAAGAGATTTTTCTCTTTGGCTGGGTGTGGTGGTTTACACCTATAATTACAGCACTTTGGGAGGCCAAGACGGGTGGATCACCTGAGGCCAGGAGTTCAAGACCAGCCTGGCCAACATGGCAAAACCCTGTTTCTACTAAAAATACAAAAATTAGCCCAGCATGGTAGTATGCACTTGCAGTCCCAGCTACTTGGGAGGCTGAGGCAGGAAAATCGCTTGAACCTGGGAGGTGAATGTTGCAGTGAGTCAAGACTGCACCACTACATTCCAGGCAGGGCAACAGAGCGAGACTCCATCTCAAAAAAAAAAAAAAATTATTTGAACATATTTATAATAGCTGCTTTGAAGTGTTTGCCTATAAAAACTAAAATCTGAGCCCACTCAGAGTCAGTTTTACTAAGTGCTTTTTTCCCCTGTACATGGATCATACTTTCCTGGCTTTGCATGTCTAGTAGTTTCTGGTAAAAAACTGAACATTTTAGGTGATACAGCTACTCTGAGTTCTTTTTTTTTTTTTTTTTTTTGAGAGAGAGTCTTGCTTTGTCGCCAGGCGCCAGGCTGGAGTGCAGTGGCACGATCTCAGCTCACTGCAACCTCCGCCTCCCGGGTTCAAGCAATTCTCCTGCCTCAGCCTCCCGAGTAGCTGGGACTACAGGCGCGCGCCACCACGCCCAGCTAATTTTTGTATTTTTAGTAGAGACGGGGTTTCACCATGTTGGCCAGGATGGTCTCGATCTCTTGACCTCATGGTTCGCCCGCCTCGGCCTCCCAGAGTGCTGGGATTACAGGCGTGAGCCACCGCGCCCGGCCTCTGAGTTCTATTTTTAATGGTTGTTGGGTTTTTTCTCCCCCAGTAACCTGTCTGGATTTAAATGGCAAAATCTGTATCTCTGGTGTGCAGTCACTGGTGTCTCTACAGTGGTATGCTGCACAACTTGCTTTGAACAAGAACTTCATTCTCAAGCTGGCAGAGCTATGCATTTTTCCCATTTGTGCCCAACTAAGTGCACCATTTATTGCTGGCAAGACTATGGGGTTTTGCCCCTCTGTGAAAGGAGTCGGACTCCTTTCACAGAAATGAACTCCAAAATGGAAAAGTTTCCAATGAAATAAAATACAACAAAATAAAATTCCAGGCCCTAATATTTTTGCCAGTGAATTCGACCAAACATTCAAAGGAGAGTTAATGCCGAGATTACACAGACTCTACCAGAGAGAAGATGAAACATTTCACAACTCAAGTTATGAGACCAGTGTAACTTTAATACCAAAACCTGACAACATATTACAAGAATAGAACATGAACGACAATCTCTCCTATGAACATAAACTGTAAACATTATTTTTATTTTAGTTTAGTTTTCAGAGATGAGGGGCTCATTATGTTGCCCAGGCTGATCTTGAACTCCCCGACTCAAGCGTTCCTCCCACTACAGCCTCCCAAAGTGCTAGGATTACCCGTATGAGCCACTGCACCCAGTCAAAATGCAAAAATTCTGAACACAATTTAACAAACCAAATCTAGCAATACATAACAAGGATAAATCATCACAATCAAATTTTGTTTACTCAAAAAATGTAAGGTTAGTTTAATATTTGAAAATCCATTCTTTTATTAATTTAGATTTGGCTCAAAAACGATGTACAATGAGCAGATATGGATAAATCCCGTAATAAGAAAGGGAGAACCCTTCTTTATCCTTCAATATGAAAAGAACTCTTTCCTGAACTCCCTAAAGCAGTGTTTCCCAAAATGTGCTCCTTGGAACAGTGGTCCTGGGAAGAAAAAGGATACTAGGATACTAGAAACAAATGAGTTTGGAAAACCTACGTACTACACTCCATTCCCATTTTAACTACTCAGTCACAATGTGTATTAGTGCATTAAATAGCCTAAGAAATATTAGTAATAAAAACACATTTATCTTTGTTTAGACCATGTTTTACCAAATTTACCAAACCACTTTTTTCTAGCATGTCCAGTGCCAAGCAGCAAAATTAACGTTCTGTGAATCTCACCCTTAGAAATGCTTCTCTAGGCCGGGCGTGGTGGCTAACGCCTGTAATCCAAGCACTTTGGAGGCCAAGGCGGGCAGATCACCTGAGGTCAGGAGTTCAAAACCAGCCTGACCAACATGGTGAAACCCCGTCTTTTCTAAAAAAAAAAAAAAGAAAGAAAGAAAGAAATGCTTCTCTATTGTGTAAAAGCACATCCACACACAAAAAAATAAATAAATAAATAAAATAAAGAAATGCTTCTCTATAGTAACCTAGGGTTCATGTAGCAAATTATCTCTTACAAGGAAACAAACAGTATTCTGCTATCTTGGGAGAGGTCCTCAGAGACGTATTTACATTGAGAAGCATATTTATTGATGTTAGCTTTCTATTGATGAACATATCATGTTTAATATTAATAATTTTTTTCAGTTTATTGCATGAAGGAGTTATCCTAGTTCAAGTTAAAAGCAGACGCCTAGTAATTTATCATAATTGCTTTTTACCATAAAAAGTTATAGATGTTTGGTATAAAAACTAAATAATGCAGAAATTGTTTTGAGACAGGGTCTCTCTCTATCATCCAGGTTGGAGGACAGCGGCATAATCATACCTCACTGCAACCTTAAACTTCTGGGCTCAGGCAATTCTCCTGCCTCATTCTCCCAAGTAATTGGGATTACAGGTACACACTGTGTGCGCAGCTAGTTTTGTTTGCTTGTTTGTTTAGTTTTTGTGGGGATGGGGTCTCACTATGTTGAACAGCCTGGTCTCAAACTCTTGGCTTCAAGCTGTTCTCCCACCTGGGCCTACCAAAGTGCTGGCATTGCAGCCATGAGCCACTGCCTGGCCAGAACATTTTGTATTGAATGAGAAAGTTCCCTTTAATCTTCTCCCTTAGAGATCATCATTATGAGCAGTTTAGTGTTATTATTTAGCTTTTAACATTTCATATTTGCAAAGTTGTTTTAGAAAAACTGCTGACTAGTAGAAGAGTTGAGTCAGTTTTCACTATCTAAGTGTACATATTAATAATGTAGAAACATTTAAGCTTGCAAATAAATGTGAAAATGAATATTAGCATGTAAAAAATTTTGGAAAAAGAGAATATCAAAAGCTAAACACAAAAGAGAAAATTAGAGAAGAAATAAACTTACAGAAAAGAAAGCTGAAGACTGAAATCTGGTAACTTCAAACAAAAATTAGAACATACTAAAGATGTGAAACAAGGCTGGGCATGGTGGCTCACGCCTGTAATCCCAGCACTTTGGGAGGCCGAGGCGGGTGGATCACAAGGTCAAGAGATCGAGACCATCCTGGCCAACATGGTGAAACCCCGTCTCTACTGAAAATACAAAAATTAGCCGGGCATTTGGCACACGCCTGTAGTCCCAGCTACTTGGGAGGCTGAGGCAGAAGAATCGCTTGAACTCGGGAGGCAGAGGTTGCAGTGAGCCGAGACTGCACCACTGTGCTCCAGCCTGGCAACAAAGCAAGACTCTGTCTCAAAAAAAAAAGATGTGAAACAAGGGCATAATTCATTTGTTTATTTTGGCATGCACAAAACATGCTTCGAATGCTCTAACACTATTATAAAAAAATGTTTCCTCTATTGCTATTATAAATCAAAATATACTTAAACAGGAAAATATTCATAGGCATAAAACTACCATATATGTCAAAAGGAGAAAATGAATAAAACGCGTCAGTAGTTGATAGTTATGATTGAGGGGAAGGTGTGTCTCATCTGTACCAATCCAAGATTTGAAATGAAATGATCAACACTAGATTGTCTCCAGACAACTGTCATCCTGTTGACACCTGCAGCACCACTAATGGTCACCAGTGAAAACAACTAGGTATTCACTTCCCCCTCTCTTTAAGCGATACTTCTGGGGACAAAGTAGAGTTTGTAATGACAAGACAAAGAGATTTGTAAATAAGGTCATATGAGTTGTAACACCCGATCAGTCTTAAGGGTCATTTAGTTCATGGTAGAACATCTGACAATGGCATCCAGGGCTATTTTGTGGAAGGGTCTGATGTTTTTCTAGGTGACAACTTCAAAAGGTTTCGGTGCTGACCCAACAACTGCATTTTCTTTGAGCATCTCTGACTGAAACAGCAGAATGCTGTCATTCTATTCTGGATCCTTCCAATTCTCAGATCAGTTTCATTTCCTTCTGTGGCTCTCCTCTAGCTATAGTGTGTTTTTTCTCAGTTAAGGACACAGAACTATATATACAGTGTTCCAGGTGTGGCTCTTATATCCTTTTGTTTTAAAATGCCATTCATAATCACACATTTTGTTGGTCTTTATGGTTGAAGAAGCAATCTGGACCAACATGTTCAAAGAATATGTTGATCCTTTTTTTTTTCCTGGATGTAAGTAATAGCCAATCTTTTTTTTTGAGTCTACAGGAAAGAGAACTTGACCAGCAAATCAGGAGATCTGGCTCAGGGTCTAGTTCCGCCAATAACTGTGCGATCTTATAAGTTATTTAAATTGTATTGCCTTCAATATATTTATCTACACAATGAAGGATTTGATTTTTCTTGTTTTTTTTCGTTTTTTGTTTTGAGATGTAGTTTTGCTCTTGTTGCCCAGGCTGGGGTGCAATGGTGTGATCTCAGCTCACTGCAACCTCCACCTCCCATGTTCAAGCAATTCTCCTGCCTCAGCCTCTGGAGTAGCTGGGATTACAGGCATGCACCACCACACCCAGCTAATTTTTTTGGCCTCAGGTGATCCGCCCACCTGAGCCTCCCAAAGTGCTGGAATTACAGGCATGAGCCACCACGCTCGGCCAGGATTTGGCTTTTCAATGTTCTAAGATCCCTCCCAGCTCTGAATTTTTATGATTATAACATCATAGCTTATCTGCCACTTTTCTTGATATTCTTGCATCTGGTAGGTACTTTTAGTAGTATATCCTTAGATTGGCATTTCATTTATTGGAACTGATTAGTGTCGAATACAAACTTAAACATTTCACCATAAATTTTTTTTTTTTTTTAAAGACGGGGTTTCACCATGTTGGTCAGGCTGGTCTTGAACTCCCGACCTCAGGTGATCTGCCCACCTTGGCCTCCGAAGTGCTTGGATTACAGGCATGAGCCACCATGCCCGGCCTTTTTTTTTTTTTTTTTTTTTTTTTTTGAGACATGGTCTCACTCTAGTCACCTAGGCTGGAGTGCAGTGGCATGTTGTCAGCTCACTGCAACCTCCACCTCCCAGGTTCAAGCAATTCTCCTGCCTCAGCCTCCCAAACAGCTGGGATTACAGGCACCCACCACCACGCTGCCTAATTTTTGTATTTTTAGTAGAGATGGGGTTTCACCATGTTGGCCAGGCTGGTCTCGAACTCCTGACCTCAAGTGATCCACCTGTCTTGGCCTCCCAAAGTGCTGGGATTACAGGCATGAGTCACCATGTCTAGCCTCCAACTATTTTTTTTTTTTTTTTTTAAAGACGGGGTTTCACCATGTTGGCCAGGCTGGTCTTGAACTCCTGATCTCAGGTGATCCGCCCGCCTCAGCCTCCCAAAGTGTTTAGATTACAGGCATGAGTCACTGCGCCCGGCCTGCCTCCAACTATTTAAAAAAATTTTTTTTTATAGAGACAGAGTCTCGATATGCTCCATTTATACATTCTTACATTAAATATTAATATCCTATTATGTGCCAATAAGACAAATATCATCCCTACTCTTACTGAGCTTACAATCTGGAAAGAAGGACAGCCACTGATGCAAGCAATGACATCAAACTATAATGCTCGGGAAAATAGTAGGGAATACAAGAGAATACAATGTCAGAACAATTTCACTGTTTTAAAATAAACTTTCAGCTTGGTTATTCAAAATTTGGAAATTTTAAATTATTATCGTTATATCCACAGGTCTCCTTTATTCAAAATAAAGTAATAACATTTAGAAATTCTCCTTTCCCTAAAAAAGTAGGTATATTCAAATGCCTCTATATATAAATAACACCTTACAATCAAGAAAAAGATTTGCCTAATGGCTTAACACTAATTTCCTAGTAGTTGGGGAAACTGCTTTCCTTCTTTTTGCATAATATTTGAAAAACAACTTGGCATTTTCTCTAAGTATTTTTGCAAAAGTGGCCTGGCATAGGTGAAATGAGTCAAACCTAATAGAATTTATCCATTGTTCACAGAAATGTTTTGGCTGTATTCTACATGGAATCAGTGTAATGCACTACAAAGGAATATAATTGGCCAGCACATCTTTTGTTTATTTAAGAAAGTAAGGCTTCCCTGTTGTTAACGTTGAGTATTTTTTATCTTAAATCTTATGATGTTGACTTTCATTATTACCTCATTATATAATATACAGTTGCAGACAAATTAGAAAATCTGACTTAAAATATAATAAAGAGATACAGTCACCTTAAGGTTCCAGTCAGAGATAACTACACTTAATGCATCAGTGTATATATTTTTTCCTTTTCTTTCTTTCTTTTTTTTTTTCTTTCTTGACAGGGTCTTTCCATGTTGCCCAGGCTGGTCTTGAACTCCTGGCCTCAAGTGATTCTCCCACCTCAGCCTCCCAAAGTTCTAGGATTACAGGTGTCAGCCACTGCGCCCAGTCCTCTTTTTTTTTTTTTTAATTATTCTTTCAGTTCTGGGGTACATGTGCAGAACGTGCAGGTGTGTTACATAGGTATACACTTGCCATGGTGCTGTTCACAATAGGAAACACTTGGAACCAACCCAGTCCTCTTTTCAAAAAAAAATTTAATTAACTTCAATCACACAGATTTTGAACTAAGCATAACCCTTATTTTGTAACTCATTGTCATCACTGACCCTCTTATTATTTATTTAATAAACATCTGCTATCCTATATAAGATCCAGAATATTGGCAATAAATTACAAGTTACTGTCAATATTCTAAATGTCTATCTACGTATAATGTATACACTGTTTTTAACACAGTCTTTTTCTGAGAGCTGAGAATTAGACTCTCATATATATGGTCAATTGATTTTTTTCTTTTTTATTGTAGTAAAAAATATAGATGTATATATGGCCAGGTGTGGTGGCTTACGCCTGTAATCCCAGCACTTTGAGAGGCCGAGGCAGGCAGATGAGCTGAGGTCAAGAGTTTGAGATGAGCCTGGCCAACATGGTGAAACCCCATCTCTACTAAAAGTACAAAAATTAGCCGGGTATGGTGCTGCGCGCCTGTAATCCCAGCTACGCGGGGAGACTGAGGCAGGAGAATTGCTTGAACCCAGGAGGCAGAGGTTGCAGTAAGCCAAGATCACACCATTGCACTCCAGCATGGGTGAGAACAGTGAAACTCCATCTCAAAAAAAAAAAAAAAAAAAAAAAAAAAGATGTATATAGGACATTAAATTTACCAGTGTAACTATTTTTAGCTTTACAGTCCAGTACTGTTTCATTTTTTTTTTTACATTGTTATAAAATATAAAAACAGTTCTCCAAAAGTTTTTCATTTTGCAGTTCTGAAACTCTCTACCCATTAAACAACAACTGACCTTTCCCTCCTTTTCCCAGCCCCTGGAAGCCACCATTCTACTTTCTGTCTCTATAAATTAAATTACTTTAGATATTTCATATAAATGGAATCATACAGTATTTGTGTTTTTGTTACTGGCTTATTTAACTTAGTATAATATCCTCAATGTTCATCCATGCTGAGCATGTGAATAGTATTTCCGTGTGTGGGTGTGTGTACACATTTTGTTTATCTACTCATCTGTCAGTGAACATTTGGGTTGCTTCTACCTCCTGGAAGAGGGTATAATGTTGCTATGAACATGGATGTGTAAATATCTCTTCAAGACTCCTCTTTCAATCTTTTTGAATATATACCCAATAGTGCAATTACTGGATCATTCTATTTTTGATTTTTTGAGGAACTTCCATCTGTTTCCCATAGCAGATGCACTATTTTACAGTCCCACTAACAGTGAATGAGGGCTCTAATTTCTCGACATCCTCACTAACACTTGTTATTTTCTGTTTTTTTGATAGGCTAATGAATGCAAGGTGATATTTCATTGTGGTTTTTATTTGCATTTCTTTATTGATTAGTAATGTTGAGCATCTTTTCACATACTTATTGGCCGTTTGTATAGCATCTTTGGAGAAATGTCTATTCAAGTCCTCTGCAATTTTTTTTTCTGTTTCCCTATCACTGATTTTATTATTTTTTATTTCCAACATTTATTTTAGGTTCAGGGGTCCATGTGCAGGTAAATTGCATGTTGCGGGCATTTGGTGTACAGATTATTTACTCACCCAGGTAATAAGCATAGTACTCAACAGGTCGTTTTTTAGACCCTCACCCTCTTCCCACCCTTCACCCTCAAGTAGGCCCTGGTATTTACTGTTCCCTTCTCTGTGTCCATGTGTACTCAGTGTTTAGCTCTCACTTACAAGTGAGAACATGTGGTATTTGGTTTTCTATGTCAGTTTGACTAGGATAATGGCCTCCAGCTCCATCCATGTTCTAGCAAAGAAATGATCGCCTTCTTTTTTATTATTATTGTACTTTAAGTTCTGGGACACATGTGCAGAATGTGCAGGTTTGTTACATAGGTATACACGTGCCATGGTGGTTTGCTGTACTCATCAACCCGTCATCTACATTACGTATTTCTCCTAATGCTATCCCTCCCCCTAGCCCCCTGCCAATAGGCCCCAGTGTCTGACGTTCCCCTCCCTGTGTCCACATGTTCTCATTGTTCAACTCCCACTTATGAGTGAGAACATGCAGTGTTTGGTTTTCTGTTCCTGTGTTAGTTTGCTGGAAATGATGGTTTCCAGCTTCATCCATGTCCTTACAAAGGACATGAACTCATTCCTTTTTTATGGCTGCATAGTATCCCACGGTGTATATGTGCTACATTTTCTTTATCCAGTCTATCATTGATGAGCATTGGGGTTGGTTCCAAGTCTTTGCTATTGTGAACAGTGCTGCAATAAACATATGTGTGCATGCATCTTTATAGTAGAATGATTTATAATCCTTTGGGTATATACCCAGTAATGGGATTGCTGGGTCAAATGGTATTTCTGGTTCTAGATCCCTTGAGGAATCATCACACTGTCTTCCACAATGGTTGAACTAATTTACACTCCCACCAACAGTTTAAAAGTGTTCCATTTCTCCACATCTTCTCCAGCATTTATTGTTTCCTGACTTTTCTATCTGTTTCTGTTTCTCCATATATTCTCCAGTATTTGTTTCTATTTCTCCAAATATTCTCCAGCATTTGTTTCCTGACTTTTAATGATCGCCATTCTAACTGATCACCATTCTAGCTGATGGTATCTCAATGTGGTTTTGATTTGCGTTTCTCTTTTTTTTTTTTGAGACGGAGTCTTGCTCTGTCACCAGGCTGGAGTGCAGTGGCGCAATGTCAGCTCACTGCAACCTCTGTCTCCTGGGTTCAAGCGATTCTTCCGCCTTAGCCTCCCAAGTAGCTGGGACCACAGGCGTGTGCCACCACATCCGGCTAATTTTTCTGTATTTTTAGTAGAGACGGGGTTTCACCATGTTGGCCAGGATGGTCTCGATCTGTTGACCTCATGATCCGCCTGCTTCGGCCTCCCAAAGTTGTGGGATTATAGGCGTGAGCCACCGCATCCGGCCTGATTTGTATTTTTCTAATGACCAGTGTTGATGAGCTTTTTTTCGTATGTTTGTTGGCCACTTTTGAGAAGTGTCTGTTCATATCCTTCTCCCACTTGTTGATGGGGTTGTTTTTTCTTGTAAATTTGTTTAAGTTCCTTGTAGATTCTGGAGATTAGCTGTTTGTCAGATGGATAAATTGCAAATTTTTTCTCTCATTCTGTAGGTTGCCTGTTCACTCTGATAAAAGTTTATTTTGCTGTGCAGAAGCTCTTTAGTTTAATTAAATCCCATTGGTCAATTTTGGCTTTTGTTGTCATTGCTTTTGGTGTTTTAGTCAGGAAGTCTTTGCCCATGCCTATGTCCTGAATGGTACTGCCTAGGTTTTCTTCTAGGGTTTTTATGGTTTTAGGTCTTACATTTAAGTCTTTAATCCATTTTGAGTTAATTTTTATATAAGGTGTAAGGAAGGGGTCCAGTTTCAGTTTTCTGCATATGGCTAGCTAGTTTTCCCAACACCATTTATTTAATAGGGAATCCTTTCCCCATTGCTTGTTTTTGTCAGACCTGTCAAAGATCAGATGGTTGTAGATGTGTGGCATTATTTCTGAGGCCTCTGTTCTGTTCCATTTGTCTATATATCTGTTTTGGTACCAGTACCATGTTCTTTTGGTTACTGTAGCCTTGTAGTATAGTTTGAAGTCAGGTAGCGTGATGCCTCCATCTTTATTCTTTTTACTTATGATTATCTTGGCTATACCGGCTCTTTTTTGATTTCATATGAAATTTAATGTCATTTTTCCTAATTCTGTGAAGAAAGTCAATGGTAGTTTGATGAGGATAGCACTGAATCTATAAATTACTTTGGGCAGCATGGCCATTTTCACAATGTTGATTCTTCCTATTGGTGAGCATGGAATATTTTTCCATTTGTTTGTGTCCTCTCTTATTTCCTTGAGTGGTGGTTTGTAGTTCTCCTTGAAGAGGTCCTTCACATCCCTTGTAAGTTGTATTCCTAGGTATTTAATTCTCTTTGTGGCAATTGTGAATGGGAGTTTACCCATGATTTGGCTGTGCTGGGTACCAGCCCCACCCTGTACATGGGTGCCCTTAGTCCCAGTGGTGATGAGGGATTAAGAAAAGGAAACAAAGGCAGAGACACAAGAGTAGAATTTACAGCATGGGTCCAGGGGACCAACCCAAGCATGGGAATTCGTTGGCCCTGAGCTCCGGGCTCCAAGCCTTTACTATGTGCATAATCTTATCGATCTTATGGGCGTGGAAGGGGAGGGTGAAGGGGTAGGTAAGAGAGTTGGGAGGGAGCACTTGAGATCCTTCTAAGACAGGATAAACTCTGAGTTTATCACCGATTGTTATCAGGGTGCGGCTGCATCAGAAGTATAGTGGATGAGGAGCCGTGAGGTCTGACCACACCCAATGCATCAAGGGGCTTTTATCTCCTGAGCATTGAAGACGTAGAGCAATTAAAATCACTCCATATTCTGAGAACCTAGGCAGAGCCTGAGCAAAAGTTGTCCTAACTCATATTTTCCAATGAACCAAGATTATACAATGCATGGTGAACTTTCAATGCAATCAATATGCATTTATATCATCACTAATACTGAAAAGTATTCTCTTGTACAAATTTACTATATTTGGCCAGTGCTTTTTAAGAATAATTTAGATGTTCTGCCTTTTTAATTAGGTAAGAATGTGAAAACACCCTTAAATATGCTTCTTGGACCATCTGCGTGATTGTTTTCTTTTATTGAATCCAAGGTGCATGCATGTTTGTTTGTTTCAGACAGGGTCTCTGTTGCTCAAGTTGAGTGCTGTGGCATGATCACAGCACACTGAAGCCTCAACTTCCCGGGCTCAAGCAATTCCCCTGCCTCGGCCTCCCAAGTAGCTGGGACTACAGGTATGCACCAACACGCCTGGCTAATTTTTGATTATTTTAGAGATTATTTAGAGACAAGGTTCCTCTATGTTGCTCAAGCTGGTCTCTAACTTCTGGATTCAAGTGATCCCCCCACCTCAGTCTGCCAAAGTGCTGGGATTACAGGTGTGAGCCACTGTGCCCTGCCCAAAGGTATGCATGCTTTTAAAGCCTCTGCTACATCTTGCTAAATTGCTTTTAAATGTTTAAATGTTGGCCGGGTGTGGTGGCTCACGCCTGTAATCCAAGCACTTTGGAGGCCAAGGCGGGCAGATCATCTGAGGTCGGGAGTTCAAGACCAGCCTGACCAACATGGTGACACCCCATTTAAAAAAAATAAATAAATAAATAAATAAATAAAAAATAAATGTTTAAATGTTGAACCCAATTTTAGCTCTCACCAGAAGTGTTAGTGTTTAAAGTTCTTTTTCTTGGCTTAAAGTATTATTGTTTTGGCCGGGCTTGGTGGCTCACACCTGTAATCCCAACACTTTGGGAGGCTGAGGCAGGCGGATCACAAGGTCAGGAGTTCGAGACCACCCTGGCCAACAGGGTGAAACCCTGTCTCTACTAAACACACAAAATTAGCTGGGCGTGGTGGCAGGTGCCTGTAATCCCAGCTACTTGGGAGGCTGAGGCAGGAGAATCACTTGAACCTGGGAGGCAGAGGTTGCAATGAGCTGAGATTGTGCCATTGCACTCCAGCCTAGGAGACAGACTCCTTCTCAAAAAAAAAAAGGAAAAAAGTGTTATTGTTTTTAAATCTTATTTATTTAAAAATGTATTATTATTATATATATTTTTTATTTTTTAAATTTTTTTCCATAACTACACTCAAGTCCCAATATTATTATATTTTTAGACATAGGGTCTTGCTATGTTGCCCAGGCAGGACCCAAGTTCCTCGGCTTAAGCAATCCTCCTGAGGCATCTTCCTGAGTAGCTAGGAGTAGAGGCATGCCCCACTGTGCCTGGCTTATTTCTTAAATCATTGCCTTATTTTTCAGTGGTCGACTTTAAGCAAACTTAGTTACAGATCCCAAAATCTATATTTACACAGAAGAATATATCAGAAGATATCTATTCAAATTAAGAAGCATTAAGTTCCTTCAATTACTCAGGAGAGAACAGAGAATTTCAAGCTTTCCATTGATAATCGCTTTTTCTTCTATTATTTTTGAAATGTCTAACTGGTCTCTACAAGTTTCTTTTCTTCTAGTCCACCAGGCACTCTAATACTTCTTTTCTTCTTCTTCTTCTTTTTTTTTTTTTTGAAACAGAGTCTCACTCTGTCACCAGGCTGGAATGCGGTGGCACAATCTTGGCTCACTGCAACCTCCACCTCCTGGGTTCAAGCAATTCTTGCGCCTCAGCCTCCTGAGTAGCTGGGATTACAGGTATGCACCACCACACCTGGCAATTTTTGTATTTTTAGTACAGACGTTTTGCAGAGGGTTTCGCACGTTGTTCAGGCTGGTCTGAAGCTTCTGGCCTCAAGTGATCCACCCACTTCGGCCTCCCAAAGTGCTGGGATTATAGGTGTGAGCTACCACGCCCGGTCTCTAATATCCCTTTTAAAAGTAAACTCTGATGGCCTTCAAAACCTAGCAAATTAAGACCAAATTCCTTAGTTTGGTATTCAAGCCTTTCCAGTTTTATTTTTCGCTTCTTCCTTATATATACCAACACCCCAGTAATGAGGCTACTCTTACGATTTCCTAAATACACCGGTGCTTTCCCTCATCAAAAGGGCCTTCTTCTCATTACACCCATTGAAATTAAAATTTATATGCCACCTTCTTTGTCATTCTCCTTAGCTGCATAGATTTTTTTCTTCCTTGGAACACCTACAACATTTTGCATGCACCTCTGAATATTCTGCCTTGCAGAATTTTTTCCCTAACACTAGCCTGTGAATGCCTTTAGCACGAGAGGTCATTTTTTTGGGTGAGAGGGATGGGGGGGAACAGGGTCTGGCTCTGTTGCCCAGGCTAAAGTGCAGTGGCGTGATCTCAGCTCACTACATCTGACCCTGGGGCTCAAGTGATCCTCCTGCCCCCACCTCCCAAGTAGCTGGGATCATAAGCATGCTCCATGATGCCCAACTACTTTTTGTATATTTCATAGAGACAGTTTTGTCATGTTGCCCAGGCGGGCCTTGAACTCCTGAGCTCAAGCGATCTGCCCACCTTGGCCTTCCAGTGTTGGAATTACAGGCGTGAGATGCTGTGCCCGGTGAAGTCACTTTCTTAATCTTTGTATCCATTCTAAAGCCTAATGGGACACTCAAGTTATAGTAGTCCCATACCATACATACTTGCTGAATTCATAGACAAAACGTTACTTCTTCTATTATAATGCAAGTGAACTAAAAATAAGCATCTGTTTATAGAAAATCACTTTACAAACCTCCCATTATTTATTTTAATTAATTAATTAATTAAGTTTTGTAGAGAGGAGGGCTCCTATGCTGCCCAGGCTGGTCTCAAAACTCCTAGCCTCAAGGGATCCTCAAGCTTCAGCCTCCCAAAGTGTTGGAATTACTGGCATAAGCCACCATGCCAGGCCTACAGACATCCTATTTTGAGCAATGTGGTTTAATTAGAATAAACAATCCCTTAGCTTCTCGGGGTTGAAAGTAATGAAATCATTAACAAACAAAGAGAAAAAAAAGAGTAAATAATCCTTAAGGCCTCCTTCACATCTAGTGTTTTCTAGCACTAAAACCATCTAGGATAGTATAATATCTCGTCTCATTTCAGCCCTTATGTGTTAATTCAGATTCCGCACAAATAGACCTTAACATAAGGATTTGAGTGTAAACAGTTTATTTGGGAGGCGATTCCAGAGAATACCAGTAGGAGAATGTGGGGAACTGAAAAAGGGAAGGAAAGGCCACCAAGTTATGAAGCCAGTTGTCACTATGTTAAATGGAACCCTGGGAGTCAGTGAAGGTAAGTATTTCAGAGTTATCCCACCTGGGAAGGGTGCTGGGGTGTTTATAAACTAACTATGCCAGTCATTGTTTCAGGGCTGTTGCCAAGAGACCTTAATTCTCTGCATTTGCTGATGGCCTCCCTAAAGGGGCAGAGGCTTCTGTTGCCAGATCTTTGGCAGCTGGAAGTTGTTGGCATAAATACAATAGTCAGACCCAAAGGCGGGCAGGGGACTGACAAGGTCTACCATGTTTCAGGAAGAAATCTTAAATTATATATAGTTTTTTAAATTTGGGATATTTGGCCAGGCACGGTGGCTCACGCCTGTAATCCCAGCACTTTGGGAGGCCGAGATGGGGGGAATCACAAGGTCAGGAGTTCACGACCAGCCTGGCCAAGATGGAGAAACCCCATCTCTAAAAAAAAAAAAAAAAAAAATTTGGGATATTTCAGCATGTTTGTAGGTTATATATGCAAGAGTAACAGCAGCGCCTATGGTTGGAATAAAAAGGCACAGAAACAAAACCTGGTGTGGCCAGAGGTGCAAAGTTCATAGAAAAAGCAGATTATATGATGAAAAGTATGGAAATCATTTAGAAACACAAATAAACTGTTAAGTCCAATCTAATTTTTAGTTCTCTGTAATCCTTAGGCCAATTTTAAATATGCAACATGTAAGCCTTTAGGTACTTGAAGACTAGAACAAACATTTTTAAACTCTTATATGTTTCTATATACGCAAGTAACAAACCCATATTCAAATACTTCTCTAACCTAAATTTATCATCTTCCAACATCATCCCACTCCTCCCATTTACCAGTTATTTTAGGTTTCAGAAATGTTAAAGAAAAATTGTAATGTAAAATTTAAAAATACATATAGACAGAATAGATAATATGTGCCCAAGGTAAAAAAATTAAATAATACTAAAGATTATACAGGAGTGGCCACAGCAACGTTGATTCGTATCTGAGTCATGGCACCAAAAAAAAAAAAAAGAGTATACAGGAAAAAAGTAAATCTTTCCCATGTGTCTTCCAATGTTCCTCCACAAAGGCAGTCACTCTTACTGGTTTCTCATGTTTTCTGAAGATAGACTATGCATATAACACACACGCACACACGCACACGCACATGTGTGCGCGTAGCATATACCACAGACTACTCTGTATTTAAAAACAATTACTGCCAGGCGTGGTGGCTCACGCCTGTAATCCCAGCACTTTGGTTGGGAGGCCGAGATGGGCAGATCACTTGAGGTCAGGAATTCAAGACCAGCCTGGCCAACATGGTGAAATCCCGTCTCTACTAAAAATACAAAAATTAACTGGGCATGGTGGTGCGTGCCTGTAATCCTAGCTACTCGGGAGTTTGAGGCGCGAGAATCTCTTGGCCCAGATTGTGCCACTGCACTCCAGACTGGGTGATAGAGCAAGACTCAGTCTAAAACAAAATTTTTTAAAAATACAAACAATTACTATATCTTAGAGGATATTTCATAGCAGTGTACAGATATTTGCCTCATTTAAAAAAAAAAAGCTGGGCATTGCAGCTCCTGCCTTAATCTCAGCACTTTGGGAGGCTAAGGCGAGAGGACCACTTGAGTCCAGGGGTTCGAGACCAGTCTGGACAACACAGGAGATTGCGTCTCTACGAAAAATAAAGAGAAAGTAGCCAGGAGTTGTGGCACATGCCTGTGGTCCCAGCTGCTCAGGAGGCTGAAGTCAGAGCATCACTTGAGCCTGGAAGGTAAGCCATGCTTGAGCCACTACACTCCGGCTTTGGTGACAGAGTAAGAACTTGTCTTTTAAAAAAGCCAAACCAACCAAACAAACGGTAACCTTTTAAATCAAAAGCAAAAAACAAAATTGTTTCAGGGCCTAGAAGAAATAGCTTCTAAGTGAGGGAGGCTAAGTAGATGAGGGAAATATCTATTCATTCATTCCTTCATTTACTGACTCAATATGTTTTGAATGTTTACCATATATGAGGTGTACCATATTGGGTATTAGGAGTAAAAAAAATGATTTGAAATAATTTCTACCTTTAAGGAGTTACAGATTCTTGGAAATATAGGTATATAAACAATTAAGCAATTATAATACTGTGTGATGTGCTATTACAGTACACAGCAGCAACATAAAGCATTAAGTAATCAACTCGACTCGTGCCAGGAACAAATGCTAAGAGATTGATGGGCATTAGCTCATGTAAGACTCACCATTGCCCTATTAAATGCCTGTAGGGGTCCTTATTAGTCAAGGTCTCATTAGAAAAGTCCCCACAGTGAAGAGATTGCATTAAGAAGCAAAAGTTACCTAATATATGTTTGCCAATGAACCAATCATTTGTAAAATTCGTTCTTAAGCAACCCTCCTCATATAATATATCTTTCTGTCCCCATTCATCTATTTGCAAATTTATTCCAAACTGTTCGAAAAGTAAAATTGAAAATCTTTTGCAAAAGATGTAGGACATTTAGAAAGTCAGAGAAAATAATAATGGAGAGCTGCTCAAATCACAAGAAAAGCCACTGACAAAAACAAGCATGTTGTGGAACTAGACAATAATTGTAGAAGAGAAAATCAACAACAGTGGTGACATAAACTGACACTTCACAAGAAAATGATTTAAAAGGAAAAGGTTTCAAAAGTAAAATACCAGACCCGGTACGGTGGCTGTACAATTTGCTGTGATTCCCAGGCTAGGCACTGTGGCTCATGCCTGTAATCCCAGCACTTTGAGAGGCCAAGGCAGAAGTATTGCTTGAGCCCAGGAGTTTGAGGCCAGCCAGAGCAACACAGTGAGACCTTGTCTCTACAAAAAAAAAAAAAAAAAAAAAGATTAAAAAATTAGCCAGAGGTGGTGATGTGTGTCTGTATTCCCAGCTACTGATGAGGCTGATGTGGGAGGATACCTTGAGCTCAGGAATTCAAGGCTGCAGTGAGCCATGATCGTACCACCGCACTTCAGCCTGGGCAACAGACTGAGGCTCTGTCTCTGAGAGAAAAAAAAGTAAAATATCTTGCAAAAATGACCTTTTGGGGACAAGATGGAAAATTAGCATGTCTTCCTCCTTCAACCCAACTGTGAGGATGCTTACTGTAAGAAACCTTTGGGAGTAAAAAGAGTTTATCAGTTTCTGAATGGAAGGAAATGGCATTCTGAACAAGTAAGAGCACCAGTGTCATGAAAATAGATATTCTGGATGAGAATTTACTTGTGTCTGTCTTTTTCTTTCTCCCCCTACATTGAGCTGGGCTCATCATTGCTTACTCTTTCTCTACTGTATAGAAGAAAAATATCAGTAATACCAGCATCAGGCTAGTGCCAGGGCAATACTGGGGCAGTGTTAGAACCTGGAAGAGGTAATTACAGGTGCAGGCAGACTAGCTGGCTCCAATTGTTTTCTCTGGATCCTTCCCCACCTCCCCTCACCTCAAGTGAATGCAAAAAGGCAACTCTTAGGAGACAGCAGAGCAGAGGTGCAAACTTCCATGAGGGGCAGAGTTCCCTGACAGGAGGTGAAGTGGGAGTAATGGGCAGATAATGGGAGATGGTCCAGTCCAAATATCTGAGGAGTACAGGGATTGTACAGGAAAAACAAAATGAAACGTTCTAACAGAGAATTAATAGACTAAACATAACAAAAATTAAAAAAAAAAACATATTAAATATCCTTAAGAGTTAAGAGAGGATATTGGGAAAAGGAAAAAAGAACAAGAACAAGAACAAGATCATTATGCTGGGAACCACACATAATGACTGAGAGAAAAACACTCTTTGAAAGGAGTAATGTAAAAAATGAGTAAATCCAGAGAACAAACATGTGAGCTGGAAGATAAGGTCAGAAACTCTAAGTATTAAAAAAAAAATTGTAAGGTAAAATAGAAAAGAAAAACCATGTACCAAATGGTAATGTTGAAACCAATGTATGTAATATGAATCCAAGAAGGAAAAAAAATGAAGGGGAGGCAGTATCTGGATAAATGACAAGAATATCCTGGAACTAAAGAAAGGTGAAAGTCCTCAGATTGAAAGGCTTCACAAGGTGCCTACAAGATAGAGAAGAAAAAAGCTCCACTTAGACAAATTATGGTGAAAAATCACAATATTTTAATAAAAACATTCAAATAGAAAGCTTGAGAGAGCAGTACAATGAACAAGTGTCTTTCACCTAGATCGAACAATTACTAGCATTTTTTGCAATATCTGCTTTTTCCTACTTTCTTGGAATCATTTTAAAATAAACTGCAGACATCAAACTTCACTCTAAATGCTATAATATGCCTGTTGTAAGGATAAGGACATTCCCCTGTATAACCAAAATACAAATTCCCTAAAATCATCTTTCAGTGTGTATTCAAATTTGCCCAACTGTCCCCAAAATATCTCTATACCTGCTTAATATGAACAAGAACTAATGAAGTTTCTCTCATTGCCCTTTATTGCATTTTCACACTTGTAAAATGTAGAAAATATCCTCACATTTTTTCTTCATAATATTGATTTTTTTTTTTTTTTTTTTTTGAGACAGAGTCTTGCTTTGTCACCAGGAGCCAGCCTGGAGTGCAGTGGCACAATCTGAGCTCACTGCAATCTCCACCTCTTGGGTTCAAGCAATTCTCCTGCCTCAGTCTCCCGAGTAGCTGGGACTACAGGCGCGTGCCACCACGCCCAGCTAATTTTTAATTTTTTAGTAGAGATGGGGTTTCACCATGTTGGCCAGGATGGTCTCGATCTCTTGACCTTGTGATCCACCCACCTCGGGCTCCCAAAGTGCTGGGATTACAGGCGTGAGCCACCGCGCCCGGACGACATTTATTTTTTTTAAAAAGAGGGTAGAACTATTTTTTTGTGGAATGCACCACATTCTGGATTTGCCTAATTATTTCTTCATGGTGTCACTATCTAATCCCTGTATCCTCTATATTTCCTGAAAACTAGGAATTAAGCCTAAAATCTTGATTAAGTTCAGATGAAAACAAGCTTGACAATAATTTTTTATAGGCAATGCTATGTATTTCATAATACATCTTACCAGAAGGCACATAATCTCAGGTTTAGTGATGCTAAATTCAAGCTCTGAGTTAAATAGTGAATACCATAGCTTATTCAATAATCTCACACTGATGGACATTTGGGTTGTTTCTAATCTGTTGCTATTACAAATTATGTTGCAATGAAACATCTTTGAAATGTATTTTTATATATGGAAATGTCTCTTCAAGATAGTTTCCTGAAAGTTGATTGGCATATATAACTTAATTAGATAATGCTAAATTCCCTTGCATGGGGTTGTACGATTTTGCATTGCCATTGGTAATGTATGAGAGTGTCTGATAATTCACAGCCATGTTAACAGAATGTGCTGTCACATTTTTTGATTTCTGACAATTTGATAGTTGAGATGAAATGATAGCTAAGGAATAATGTCTTCGTGTTGCTTTCAATGGACTTTCTATTACTATGAGTGAGCTCAATTATCTTTTCATATATTTAAGGAACATTTACTATTTTTTTGTGTGAACTATTTTCAGATTTTATCCATTGTCCTGTCATGCTTTTAGCGTAATCTCAGTTTTTAAGGTAAATCAGCCTTTTGTCTGTGGTACAAGCTGCAATTATCTTCTGTTTTTCATTTGTCTGTTGCTATGCTTATGGTGCTTTTTGTACCCATCCAAATGTTTTTTATTTTAATCTTTATGTTTTTAAAATTGTCAGCCTTTATTGTAATTTCTTCTGATTTTGAGTAATAATTATAAAAGATTTTCCCTTCTCCCAGTTCTAAAGGAATTCATCCTGTTTTTTTTTTTCCTAGGGCTTGTACGGTTTCAGTTTTTTACATTGAGATCTCAAATCTATTTTGCTAATAACATTTTTCAAGTCTTTTATATCCTTACTGATTTTCTGTCTACTTTTATCTAGGTATAAATGTGGATTTATCTATTTTGCCTTCAGATCTGTCAGCTTTTCCTTCATATATTTTTAAGCTCTGAATCAAATGCATATACACTTATTTATTTATAATTTTAATTTTTTTAGAGTCTGTATCTTGCTGTCACCCAGGCTGGAGTGCAGTGGTGTCCTAATAGCTCACTGCAGCCTAAAAATCCTGGGCTCAAGCAATCCTCTTGCCTCAGCCTCCTGAATACCTGAGACTACCACACCTGGCTAATTATTCAAATTCTAAATTTTTGTAGAGACAGGGTCTCACTATGCGGCCAGGCTGGTTTTGAACTCCTGGTCTCAAGTCATCCTCCTGCCTTGGCATCCCAAAGTGCTGGGATTACAGTATGAACCACCATGATCAGCTAATCTTTACTTCTTCTAACTGTTGTTCAATTTTCTCTTCATTAGTAGTTGTCAGCCATGTGATTGTAATGTGCGTTTATATGGTTTTCTTCTTATATTTATCCTACTTGGAGTTAGTTGAGATTCTTGGATAAAGGAGGGTATTTAAAAACAGTATTATAACTGCATTCTATATTGTGAAAAGCTAGAAGAAAGTCTAAATATGTTAAGTAGAGGCAGGAAAGACATTAAAAAGTCCCAAACTGAACTCCTAGAAATGAAAACTACAATTTCTTAGGTGAAAAATACACTGGATAGGCTGGGTGCGGTGGCTCACGCCTGTAATCTTAGCACTTTGGGAGGCCGAGGTGGGTGGATCACCTGAGGTCAGGAGTTCAAGACCAGTCTGGCCATCATGGTGAAACCCCATCTTAAAAAAAATAAATAAAAATAAAAATAAAAAAAGAAAAATACACTGGATAAAAGTAACAATATATTGGCTGGGTGTGGTGGCTCACGCCTGTAATCCCAGCATTTTGGGAGGCCAAGGCAGGCGGATGACCTGAGGTCAGGAGTTCGAGACCAGCCTAGCCAACATGCAGAAACCCTGTCTCTAATAAAAATACAAAAATTAGCCGGACTTGGTGGCAGGCACCTGTAATCTCAGCTACTCGGGAGACTGAGGCAGGAGAATCACTTGAACCTGAGAGGCAGAGTTTGCAGTGAGCCAAGAATGTGCCACTGCACTCCAGCCTGGGTGACAGCAAGACTCCATTTAAAAAAAAAAAAAAAGTAACAATATATTAGTGAAAACACTAGAAACCTTCCAAAATGAAACACAGGGGCAAGAGAGAGAATCTACGACAAATTACATTTTTGAGAAGAAACAAGTATGGTTATTGAATACAAATGAGATGAGCTCCAATGTGGTAAATGATGTGAGAGACATAGAAAAGATTCTGAAAAGGGAATTGGACAGAGATTTCATGAAGGGTTTAAATAAAAAGATTGACAAAGAGCATACAAGACCAAGCTGAGCTTATATAATATTTTTTTTGTTACAGATTCATTCTTTCATCTGCTACTCTAGAACTACCGAATGATTTTCATCATTTCTGTTCTTTTCCTATCCTCCAAACCGTGTCAAATTAGTCCTGTGAATTACTTTTCTAATTTCTTGTATTTGCTTTCTTTTTTCAGTAACACCCCAGTTCAGGCTCTTATTTTCCGTCTGCCTATACTTTAATAAGTCTGCTAACCTGCCATCCATCCTGAACTGTACTGTCAAATTAATTTTCCTAAGGCACCACTTTGATCGTGTCACTTTTTTTGGCTCTAAAATCTTCAAAGGCCCCATTCCTACTGTCTTCTGAATAAAGTTTGGATTTGTGTGTATCTGCAATTCAAAGTTTGACCTATTTTTCCAGCTTTTCAAAAGTCCTGTATGTATATTAAATTATCTGTTACCTACAACTAACTTTCATTTAATTGTCTCTTCTTTTAGTCACTAACTTAACCAACTGAATACCTACTATGTGGTAAGCATTAGTCTAAATGCCAGTGATAAAGTCACTTTCTTTCAGTTAAATTTCTTGGAGGTTGATCACTATCATATAAACCCATATAATCAATTTTCTAAATTTTCAAAGTTGAAGATCAGGCTTCACATAGAGGTAAGATCATCATAGTATAGTCACTTCAGGAAGTTTTATCTGAAATAATCAATCAGCCTTTCTCCATGTTCAGAACGCATGGAAAAAATGATTCCCATGGGGTTCAAGAGAGAACACTGAGAACAGACCACAGAAAAATGAGAGAATCATATTGAAGTGAATGAAAGAAGTCTGGCTACCCCTTAAGAGCCATTTCCCTTTAACTGGGAAAGCATACGTTATCTGTACCACACTAATGGAAAGTGAAAAATTCCCTGTGCTTTTTTTCTCTTCCTTTTTTTTTTTTTTTTTTTAACAAGACAGTTTCACTCTGTTGCCCAGGCTGGCATGATCTTGGTTCGCAGCAATCTCTGCCTCCCGAGTTCAAGGGATTCTTGTGCCTCAGCCTCCCAAGTAGCTGGGATTACAGTCGCCAACCACTATGTCTGGCTAATTTTTGTATTTTTAGTAGAGACAAGGTATCGCCTTGTTGCCCAGGCTGGTTTCAAACTCCTGGCCTCAAGTAATCCACTCACCTCAGCCTCCCAAAGTGTTGGGATTACAGGCGTGAGCCACCACACCTGGTCTCCTGTGCTTTCGGATACAGAGCATGCATTTCATCTCTTTCACAGATATTTTTGAGAATCCATTATAGAACAGACCCTGTGATAGATGTGTAAGTCAATTTGAGATGGACCTCCTGAAAAGGCCTAGAGTCAGGGACCTGAAGCTCTGAACATTCAACAGTATTGCTTATGGTATTTATGTTTCTGTGTCAGTAAAATCAATGTCTTTTTGGCAGCAGAGTAAATCACTCAGGTGAAGGGTAAGAGTCTCAATAGTGAGCAAAAGTGGGTTATTGGCCAACAGTGTATCATGGAAATATTGAGTAAGCATGACAGTGCATATTTGTAATGGACAAGGTCACCTCAGATTTTAGGCTTCTATTAAGACTGCCCCAACTCATGCATGAGAAAAGGAATGTGGATTTGTTTAGATATTTATGCATTTTCTAAGGCCCCCTTCTAACTCTAAGATCATAAAAGTTTAGTCAAACTAAAGGTTTTATATTTTTCTTTCCCAGTGGAGGCCTTCCCAACCACTCTGGCAGGCTTGTCACAATATCAGGTTAAAATCTAGAGACAAATTTATCATGAAGTTAATAAAATTAAACTTCAAACATTTGTCAAAATTAAACAAAAGACTGGGCTACTTATTTGCATTGGTCCCTTCTAAATAAATATTCACTTTTGTACCTAATTTTGACTCATAATCATGCATTCTTTTTCTAAAGAGAATTGTAGGCCGGGCGCGGTGGCTCAGGCCTATAATCCCAGCACTTTGGGAGCCTGAGGCGGGAGGATCACAAGGTCAAGAGATAGAGACCATCCTGGTCAACATGGTGAAACCCCATCTCTACTAAAAATACAAAAAATTAGCTGGGCACGGTGGCGCATGCCTGTAGTCCCAGCTACTAGGGAGGCTGAGGCAGGAGAATTGCTTGAACCCAGGAGGCAGAAGTTGCGGTGAGCTAAGATCGAGCCATTGCACTCCAGCCCGGGTAACAAGAGCGAAACTCTGCCTAAAAAAAAATAAATAAATAAAAAATAAAAGAAAGGAAGAAAGAAAAAGAAAAAATGTTAATAAAAAGAAAAAAAGCCTTTCGGCCAGAACCGCCATCTTCCAGTAATTTGCCAAAATGACGAACACAAAGGGAAAGAGGAGAGGCACTCGATATATGTTCTCTAGGCCTTTTAGAAAACATGGAGTTGTTCCTTTGGCCACGTATATGCGAATCTATAAGAAAGGTGAAATTGTAGATATCAAGGGAATGGGTACTGTTCAAAAAGGAATGCCCCACAAATGTTATCATGGCAAAACTGGAAGAGTCTACAATGTTACCCAGCATGCTGTTGGCATTGTGGTAAACAAACAAGTTAAGGGCAAGATTCTTGCCAAGAGAATTAATGTGCGTATTGAGCACATCAAGCACTCTAAGAGCCGAGATAGCTTCCTAAAACGTGTGAAGGAAAATGATCAGAAAAAGAAAGAAGCCAAAGAGAAAGGGACCTGGGTTCAACTGAAGCGCCAGCCTGCTCCACCCAGAGAAGCACACTTTGTGAGGACCAATGGGAAGGCGCCTGAGCTGCTGGAACCTATTCCCTATGAATTCATGGCATAATAGGTGTTAAAAAAAAAATAAAAGATCTCTGGACTGTAAAAAAAAAAAAAGAAAAAAAGAAAAAAAAAAGAATTGTATAAGGTCGTATAAGATCTTGAAATGCCCCTGATAGAAACTGTAGAATTGTTGATGTATTCTCTTATTCACTTCATCTTTTAATTATTTTGCTTGTTTATAATTGGCACATCTCGAGTCTAAGAACCATAATATCTTTAATTCTATGAACCACCAATGCTCTTAGATTTGCTCTTTCTTCTTAAGTTCTGCTGATACCACTTACTGGTTAAGACATTCCTCACTAAAAATTGTGTTATGGTGACAGCCTAATAGTTGGTTTCCCTGGATGTGATCTCTCTCCCAAATGAATCTGATATAAGGCTTCCAGATTAATTTTTTTTAAAAAAGAAACACTGGTGGTTTGGCAAAATCCTCATGCAAGCTTAAGATGTTTCACTGACTTTCCACTCACCAGTCTCCTAAAATTGGGATGTTTAAGTGCCCAGGCAAAAGTGGCACTTGGTCAGAGGATACTAGAAACCACAGGAGAAATGTGACACATTTTTCCAGAGTATCCATTTTATTTGATGGAGTAATTTAAAACCTGACTCCCCCCCCCCCATCTTCCCCTTATTTATATCAAACAGATATAGAATTAATGTAAAAAGGAAAAAAACATTGAGCTTAGATGCATAGAATTAGATACATCGTTATTCTTGGTTCATGACACATTCTCCTTGGTGCATTCAAGACCCTCATTCATTCATTCATTCAAAATAATACAACAAATACCCATGACATTACCACCAACATGAAACTACTAAATGAATTTCCATTTACATTCACCTCTTTGATCTTCAGTTGTATCATCCAGCCTCTTCCCCATTCCAAGGTAACACTACTGAAATCATCATTCTCTTGCTTTCCCTTTTAATGTCACATGTAAATATACTCAAAAACAGTGTTTTTTTTTTTTTTTGTGAGGAGGGAGTGTTTAGATGTTATTAACTTTATGTTTAATCTTTAAGGACATACGCTTTTCACTTAATACTATATTGCTAGGATTAATCCACATTATGGCATATAATTATGGTACATTCACTTGGAGTGGATACAAATATATCCTTATTTATTTATGGGTATGACTCCACTGCCCTGCAGGGTCCTGGGACACTGTGTGAGACGGGGAAGGTACTGATTTTTCATTTTTTGTAGATGTGGTCCCTGTCCTCTAGGAGCTTCTAATTAGCCTGTTAATGGGCATTTGGGTTGTTTTCCGGTTTTGGTATTAAAAAGAGTGCTCACATGAACACTCTTGTATGCATGCCCTGATAATTGTTATAAAGGTTTTTTTGGACTGGGCGCAGTGGCTCATGCCTATATTTCCAGAACTTTAGAGGCCTGAGGGTGGGAGGATCGCTTGAGCCCAGAAGTTCAAGACCAGCTTGGGCAAGATAGTTGATATGGTTTGGCTGTGTACCCACCCTAATCTCAACTTGAATTGTATCTCCAAGAATTCCCCCATGTTGTGAGAAGAATCCAGGGGAGGTAATTGAATCGTGGGGGCCAGTCTTTCCTGTGTTATTCTCGTGATAGTACGTCTCATGAGCTCCGATAGTTTTATCAGGGGTTTCTGCTTTTGCTTCTTCCTCATTTTTCTCTTGCCACCACCATGTAAGAAGTGCCTTTTGCATCCTGCCAAGATTCTGAGGCCTCCCCAGCCATATGGAACTGTAAGTCCAATTAAACCTCTTCTCATTCCCAGTTTCAGCTGTGTCTTTATCAACAGGGTGAAAATGAACTGATACAATAGTGAAACCCTGTCTCTACCAAAAAAATAAAATAAAAAATTTGTTGGGCATGGTGGTATGAGCCTGTAGTCCCAGCCACCAGGAGGATGAAGTGGGAGAATAGCTTGAACCCAGAAGGCCAAGGATGTAGTGAGCTGTGATTGTGCCACTGCATTCCAGCCTGGACAACAGAGCAAACTCTGTCTCAAAAAAAAAAACTTTCTTTTATGTATATGCCTAGGAGCAAAATGGCAGGTCAAAGGGTGGGCATGCAAATGTTTATCTTTACAGGATAATGCCAAACTGTTCCAAAAGGGCTGTACCAATTTACACTCCCACTAGGAATGATTAAGATATTCTGGGCCAGGCGTAGTGGCTCACACCTGTAATCCAAGCACTTTGGAGGCCAACGCAGGCGGATCATCTGAGGTCGGGAGTTCAAGACCTGCCTGAACAACATGGTGAAACCCCGTCTTAAAAATAAACAAATAAATAAAAATAAAAAAAAGATATTCTGATGATCTTTTGGAGGCTGACGTGGGTGGATCACGAGGTCAGGAGTTCGAGACCAGCCTGGTGAAAACCCATTTCTACTAAAGATACAGAAAATTATCTGGTCATGGTGGCATGTACCTGTAATCCCAGCTACTCAAGAGGCTGAGGCAGGAGAATTGCTCAAACCTAGGAGGCAGAGAGTGCAGTGAGCCAAGATTGCGCTATTGCACTCCAGCCTGGGTGACAGGGCGAGACACTGTCTCAAAAAAAAAAAAAAAGATATCCTGATTATCTGTATCCTTTAGATATGGCCAACTTTAAACATTGCTTTAACAGATATATATCGAGTTTACCATTTTAAACTTTTTTTGTGTGTGTATTTTTAGTAGAGATGGGGTTTCTCCATGTTGGTCAGGCTGGTCTCGAACTCCCAACCTCAGGTGATCTGCCCATCCCGGCCTCCCAAAGTGCTGGGGTTACAGGTGTGAGCCACTACATCTGGCCCTCATTTTAAACATTTTTAAGTATATAGTTCAGAGACATTAAGTACATGCACACTGTTGTGCAACCATTACCACCACCCCTCTCCAGAACTTATCTTCCTGATCTGAAACTCTATCAGGTGCAGTGGCTCACACCTGTTATCCCAGCACTTTGGGAGGCCAAGGTGGGCAGATCAGTGGAGGTCGAGAGTTTGTGACCAGCCTGGCCAACATGGTAAAACCCTGTCTGTACTAAAAATACAAAAATTAGCTGGGTGTGGTGGTGCATGCCTATAATCCCAGCTGCTCAAGAAGCTGAGGTGGGAGAATCACTTGAACCTAGGAAGTGGAGGTTGCAGTGAGCCAAGAGCATACCATTGCACTCCAGCCTGGCCAACAGAGTGAGATGCCTTCTCAAAAAAATAAATAAATAAACTGTATCTAATTAAAAATAACTCTCCATTCTCCCCTCCTCCAGCCTAGGAAACCACCATTCTATTTTTTATCCCAATGGATATGACTACTCTAGATACCAAAAATAAAATTATAAGGTATAAAATTTTTGCCATAAACCAAAAATAAAATTATAAGGCCCCTCCACCACACCAGCCATCAGAATGGAACCCTTCTCTCGGGCAAGGGCAGTCCAAAGTTAACCTGAAAAACCAGCTCAGGTCATTAAGGGGAAGGAGGAGCTGGATATGCCTCATTATACTCTCCTCTCTTTTGGAATTATTGATAGAACAGACTTTTAAAGTCTGATAAGAAACATTTACAATCTATTCTCTCTGAAGCCTGCTACTTGGAGACTTCAGCTGCATGATAAAACTTTGGTCTACACAACACCTTACTATAACCCAGACATTCCTTCCTATTGATAACCCTTTCAACCAATTGATGATCAGAAAATTTAAAAATCTACCTATGACGTGGAAGCCCCAGTTTCAAGTTGTCCTGCCTTTCCAGACCAAACCAATGTACATCTTACATGTATTGATTGATGTCTCATGACTCTCTAAAATGTGTAAAAGCAAGCTGTACCCTGACCACCTTGAGACCACTGGAGGCTGTATCACAGGCACATCCTTATCCCTGGCAAAATAAACTTCCTAAATGGATTGAGACCTGTCTTGGATACTTTTGGTTTACACCTGATATTAGAGAAATCATACACTATTTGTTCTTTTCTGGCTAGCTTATCTCACTTAGCATATCTTCAAGGTTCATCCATGTTATAGTATATGTCAGAATTTCTCAAGGCAGAATAATATCCCATTGTATGTATATACCATATTCTTTTATCCATTCGTCCACTGATAGACACTTAGGATACTTCTATCTTTTGGCTACTGTGAATAATGCTGCCATGAACATGGGTATACAAATATCTGTTGAAGTCCCTGCTTTCAGTTATTTGGGTAGATACCTAGAAGTGGAATTGCTGGATCTAGGGTAATTCTATATTTAGTGCAGTGGCATGCTCATGGCTCACTGCAGCCTCATCCTCCTGGACACAGGTGATCCTCACACCTCAGCCTCCTGAGTAGCTGGGACTACAGGCATGTACCATTACACCTGGCTGATTTTGGTATTTTTTTGTAGAGACAGGGTTTCGCCATGTTGCCCAGGATGGTCTCAAACTTTTGGGCTCATGTGATCCACATGCCTCAGCCTCCCAAAGTGCTGGGTTTATAAGTGTGAGCCACCGTGCCTGACCTTATGTTTAATTTTTTGAGGAACAATGATACTGATTTCCCATCCTGACTGTATCATTTTGCATTCACCCCAGAAATGCACAAGGGGTTGACTTTCTTCACTTCATCACCAATACTTGTTTTATTTTTTAATAACTGCCATCCTAATGAGTGTGAAGTGATTTGATTTGCAATTCCCTAATTAGTTATGCTGACCATCTTTTCAGGGCTTATCAGCCATTTGTTTATCTTCTTTAGAGAAACCTTTGTTCAAGTCCTTTGCCCATTTTTGAATTGGGTGTTTTGTTTTTGTTTTTGTTTTGGTTTTGGTGAGTTGTAGGATTTTAAAATGTATTTACAATGGATTTTAATATCTTACCAGATATATGCTTTGTAAATATTCCTCCTGTTCCATGAGTTGCTTTTCACTCTGTTGTGTCCTTTGATGAACAAAAATTTTTAATTTTGATAAAGTCTAATTTATTTCTTGTTGCCTTTGCTTTTGGTGTTACATTCAGTAAATCTTTGCCAAATCTAATGTCATGAAGGTTTTCCAGTTTTCATCTAAGAGTTTTAGAGTTTTAGCACTTCCATTTAAGTCTTTGGTCCATTTTGAGTTAATTTTTGCATGTGGCTATCTTAAAGATAAATTATGTTGGGAAAACTGGATATCCATGCACAAATTTCACCATTTACTGAAAAGATAAATAGTGGGCCAGGCATGGTGGCTCACGTCTGTAATGCCAGCAATTTGGGAGGCCAAGGTGGGTGGATCATGAGGTCAAGCGATTGAGATGATCCTGGCCAACATGGTGAAACCCCATCTTTACTAAAAATACAAAAATTATCCAGGGGTGGTGGCACGCACCTGTGGTCCCAGATGTTCGGGAGGCTGAGGCAGAAGATCGCTTGAACTCGGGAGGTGGAGGTTGCAGTGAGCCTAGATTGCACCACTGCACTCCAGCCTGTCGACAGAGCAAGACTCTGTCTCAAAAAAAAAAAAAAAAGATAAATAGTGTTGGGAAAACTGGATTTTTTTTTTTTTTTTTTTTTTTTTTTTGAGTCAGAGTCTCACTCTGTCACCCAGACTGGAGTGCAGGGGCATGATCTTGGCTCACTGAAACCTCTGCCTCCGAGATTTAAATGATTCTCGAGCCTCTGCCTCTTGAGTAGCTGGGATTACAGGTGCCCGCCACCAAGCCCAGCTAATTTTTGCATTTATAGCAGAGCTGGGGTTTCACCATCTTGGCCAGGCTGGTCTTGAACTCCTGACCTCAAGTGATCTGCCCACCTCAGCCTTCCAAAGTGCTGAGATTACAGGCGTGAGCCACTGCACCTGGCCAAAAACAACAACAACGACAAAAAACAAAACTGGATATTTTTAGGTTTTTTATCTTTTAGTTTTTTTTTGGATATTTAGATTTATCATTTAGATTATTTATCTTTTCAATAAATGGTGTTGAGAAAACTGGATATCTACATGTGAAAATGGGAAAACTGGATATCCTTTCTCCATTGATTGACTGGTCTTGACAGCCTTGTTAAAAATCAATTGACCATATATGTAAGGGTTTATTTCTGGGTTCTTTATTCTATATGTCTGTCCTTATGCCAGGACTACGGTGTTTTGATTACTGTGGCTTTATAGTTGAATTTTGAAATCAGGAAGTATGAGAACTTCAACTTTCTTCTCTTGCAAAATTGTTTTGGCTACTTGGGGTACTTTGAGTTTTCATATAAATTTTAGCATGAATTTTTTTATTTCTGAAAAAAAGTCACTGGGATTTTGACAGGGATTACATAATGAACCTGTACATCACTTTGAGTAGTATTAACATCTTAAGTGTTTCAATCTATGAACACAGTGTGTCATTCCATTTATTTGTGTATTCTTTAATTTCTTTCAGCGACATTTGTCGTTTTCGGTGTACAAGTCTTTTGCCTCTTTGGTTAAATTTATTCACAAGTATTTTCGTTTTGATGCTATTGTAAACGGAATTTTTAAGATTTCCTTTTTAAACTTTACATTGAAATGCAACAAAATTTTGTGTGTTGATTTTGTATCCTGCAACTTTTTAAAATTCTAACAGGGTATTTTGGGTGGAATCTTTAGGGTTTTGTATGTAAAAGATCATGTTGCCTGTAAACAAGTCATTTTACCTCTTCCTTTCCAATATGATGGCCTAACTTTTTAATTTTTGCTAACCAAATAGACTGGTCCCAAATATGGTTCCCTGATACTGATGAGGCTGAATATCTTTTTATAAGGAAGCATTAATACCAGTCCTATAATAGTAAAATTTACATATGATGTTAGGATAAATATAAAGTCCTAAGCTTCAGATCTCATGTCTAAATCTTAGGGTCTCATTCCCTCTCTTCTGCTCCTAATGAGTGCTGTAGTAGAAAATTTTTGAAGACTAATTTGCTACAGCATTAAGCTTAAGCCTTTCTATTAGTCTTTCAAATGCACAACATAAGTGATTCTTAACCTTTATTGGTTTATAAACACCTTTGAGAATTGGATGAAAACTATGAAACTTCAACTCAGAAAATAACGCACACATGAAGTTTTACAAGCATTATCAGGAGGAGATGTATGGCTCTCCTAAAGTTCAACCCTGAGGTTGGGCGTGGTGGCTCATCCCTGTAATCCAAGCACTGTAGGAGGCCTGGATGGGTGGATCACTTGAGGCCAGGAGTTCGAGACCAGCTTGGACAAGATAGTGAAATACCATCTCTACAAAAAATACAAAGATCAGTCGGGTATGGTGGTGTATACCTGTAGTCCTAGCTACTCAGGAGACTGAGGTGGGAGGATCAATTGAGCCTGGGAGGTCAACGCTGCAGTGAGCCATGAGTGCACCACTGCACTTCAGCCTAGGTGACAGAACAAGACCCTGTCTCAAAAATAAAGTTGGCTGGGCGTGGTGGCTCAGGCCTGTAATCCCAGCACTCTGGGAGGCCAAGACGGGCAGATCACTTGAGGTCAGGAGTTCGAGACCAGCCTGGATAACATGGTGAAACCCCGTCTCTACTAAAAATACTAAATCTCAGCTCACTGCAACCTCCACCTCCTGGGTTCAAGTGATTCTTCTGCCTTAGCCTCCCTAGTAGCTGGGATTACAGAAGCCTGCACCATACCCAGCTAATTTTTGTATTTTTAGTGGAGATGGGGTTTCACCATATTGGCCAGGCCAGTCTTGGTCTCCTGACCTCGTGGTCCACCCTCCTCGGCCTCCCAAAGTGCTGGGATTACAGGCATGAGCCACCGTACCCGGCCTAGTATTTTATTTTTAATTATATTTGGGAAGAGACATCATGATTTTCTCAGTGCCCAGGGTTTCTGAAGGTCTTCATCTAGTCCTGCTAGCCTAGTAGGAAAAATAATCTTCTCCTAAAAACTTGATTCCTCTTTTGTTTTCTTTGATATGTATTCAGGTATCCAAGAAAGAAAAAAATCTGGGAGCTGCTCCCAACTTCTTCTTCTTCCCAATCTTCCACACCCAGTCATCTTTGTATTTGACAAAGATGACTACTGCCTAAATGAGAAGAATGGCCTGACAGGGACAGAATGGGGCATACAACTGGAGACCAGCTAGAAAGCTGTAATACAACTGGAGATAATGATAATCTGAATTGAAGTGTAGTAGCGGAGACTGAAAGATGTGGAAAAAAAGATATGAAAAGGGGGCTATCGATGAAACTTGGAAAGTAAACATGTGAGATAAAGAGGGAGTTACTGAGGAAAGTTCCCTTATTTTTGGCTTGAAAACCAGTTAGATGGTGGTGCTATTCATTAAGAGAATAAGAGAATATTGGAGTTTGGGGAAAATAATATGATGGATTGATTTTTGTATATCCAAATGGAAATTTCCAGTGGGCGGCTAACTACGAGGCCTGAAACTGGAAAGAAACTTGGGCTATGGATAAGATTTTATGAATTATCAGCAGATAAATGGTAACTGAAGCTACTGAAGAAGAGAGCACAGGGAAAATGAATAATAATAAGAAAATTGGTTCAAGTAGTATGTGCTCAGTGGTTGAATATAGCCAATAACAAGAACAGACAGGGCCGGGCCGGGTGGCTCTCGCCTATAATCCCAGCACTTTGGGAGGCCAAGGCGGGCGGATCACGAGGTCAGGAGTTCAAGACCAGCCTGACCAACATGGTGAAACCGTGTCTCTACTAAAAATACAAAAAAAAATTAGCTGGGCGTGTAGCACATGCCAACATACTTCAGCCTGGGCAACAGAGTGAGACTTTGTCTGAAACAAAACAAAACAGACCATGTACCTTCTAAACACTTTCCTCACATATATTTTTTAAATTAAAAGCCTTTAAACTTACCATTATTATTATCATGACATTTTACAGTCCAAAAAACCAAGGCACAGTATAGTGAAGTAATTTGCCTGAAATTACACATCTAGTTAAATGGTGAAGCCAGGATTTGAAGACAGGTAGTCTGACTCCAGGACTTTGTTCTCAACCCTATACAAACCTCGCAGTAATTCCTGAAGGTAGATATTTTTACCTATATTTTACAGATGTAAAACAATGAGGCTCAGAGAAATTAAATAACTTGCTAACTTAGTAAGGTAGCTTACAAGTAGTGGGGCTAAAATTGAAACGTAAAGTTCATATTGTTTCTTTTTTTTTTTTTTTAAAGACGGGGTTTCACCATGTTGGTCAGGTTGGTCTTGAACTCCCTACCTCAGGTGATCTGCCCTCCTTGGCCTTCAAAGTGCTTGGATTATAGGCGTGAGCCACCACACCCAGCCAAGTTCATATTGTTTCAAATCTCAGAGTGTAAGCAGGGATTTATAATTCTTTTATCATCTTTTACAATGCCTAGATTAGTATTAGTGTGTATTTAAAGAACAGTTTTGGGGCCAGATGGTGGCTCATGCCTATAATCTCAGCACTTTGGGAGGCCAACGTTGTGTGGATCATGAGGCCAAGATCGAAACTATCCTGGCCAACATGGTGAAACCCCGTCTTTACCAAAAATAGAGAAATTAGCTGGGCGTGGTGGCTTGCTCCTGCAGTCCTAGCTACTTGGGAGGCTGAGACAGGAGAATCGCTTGAACCTGGGAGGCAGAGGTGGCAGTCAACCAAGATTGTGCCGCTGCACTCTGTTGACAGAGAGAGACTCTGTCTCAAAAAAATCAAAACAAAAAAACAGTATTGGGCCAGGCACAGTTGCTCACACCTCTAATCCTAGCACTTTAGGAGGCAGAGGTGGGTGGATCGCCTGAGATCAGGAGTCCAAGACCAGCCTGGCCAAAAAGGTGAAACCCCGTCTCTACTAAAAAATATAAAAATTAGCTGGGCGTGGTGGTGCATGCCTGTAAACTCAGCTACTCAGGAGGCTGAGGCAGGAGAATTGCTTGAACCCGGGAGGTGGAGGTTGCCATGAGCTGAGATCATGCCATTGCATTCTAGCCTGGGTGATGGAGTGAGACTCCATCTCAAAAAATAAATAAATAAATAAATAAATAAATAAAAATGAAGAATAGTATTGGCTGAGCATGGTGGCTCATGCCTGTAATCCCAACACTTTGGGAGGCTGAAGCAGGAGGATTGCTTTCAGCCCTGGAGTTTGAGACCCAGCCTGGGCAACAAAGTGAGACCCCGTCTCTTTCTTTCTTTCTTTCTTTTAAGAAGGGGTTTTGCCATGTTGCCTGGGCTGGTCTCGAACTCCTGAGCTCAGGCAATCTACCCACCTCAGCCTCCCAAAGTGTTAGGATTACAGGCATGAGCCACTGCGCCTGGCTAATAATATCCTGTCTCTACAAAACAAAACCCCAAAGCAACAACGAACAGTATTATTATTACTAATTCTGCTAATAACGTAAGAACAAGCTTAGCTCCCATTCACCTTTCACAGAAAGTTACTTGAAGATGTACCACAACATCAAGTATAAACTAGAAACAAAAATATGGGTGCAAGAGAATAGTAAAATTAAGTCCCAGGACAAAAGTCTTGCTATTGTACTAGAGATTGGAGGAGGTCAATGAGCTTTAGGAGAGCGGTCCTCATGGGGAAAACTTGGAAATCTAAAAATTAGATAGTACCACTGGGAGCTTAGAGAATTTGGGAATATGACAAAGAAAACTAGTAGAATCAAGAAAGATGTTATCTGGACTTGTCTCTGGCACTGTTCTTAAACAAGGGGCATAGTGTCATGACATCAGTACCTTAGAAAAGGAACTGGATCCTAGCAGTCCACGGTTATAAACATTTACACAGGAATAACTGAACTGCTTATTAGTTAATATTTTTAATTGATTCTAAGACTTATTTTTTAATATTTTAACATCTCTGAATGGGATTCATCTGACAATCAATGTTGTGTCATGGTTTAATTAGTTATTTTTTCCTTTTTGGTAGTAAATAAAATAATGATGCATCTTACAATGAATAGTATGTTGAATTTGTTGAATTGCATGTGCCAAGCACTGCTTGAAATGCTTTATAGTAGACTCTTCCTCGATCTTCCTATCGGTTTTATGCAGCTTATGTTACCACCATTTTTGAGGCTCAAAGATGCTAAACAATAGGTTCTAGGACTGCTATCAAGGAAGTGGCAGAGCCAGAATTGAAAATCAGGTCTGATTTCCAAGGTCATGCTCTTATCGTTAGCACTTACCTTGGGTGATAGAAAGGTGAATAAAAACCTATCGTTGTCTGAACTGCTCAAATCAAGGTTTAGCTCAAATATGATCTTTTTAAAACCTTTCCAACTCCTCAGGAAGAAAAAAATCTTGTTCTCATCTGTACCCCCTCAACATTTTAAGAATATCTCTATAATAACTTATATTGTGTAATCTCCCTGGGGCCTTGGAAGTCAGGAATATTCTCTTAACCATCCTTTTGACCCTACCTTGCCTACCACTGTTCTTGACATATAGTAGAAGCTCAATAATGTTTCTTAAAAAGGAGACAGGGTCTCTGCTGCTAAGTGTAGGAGACAAGAAAAGCACATAAAGCTAAAAAAGGTCTAAAGTAGTGTTGAGGAGAATTATAAATTTAAGTGCAGTAGAGTTTAAAAGAACTAATGATAGAAAGTACAAGAGGATACAGCTCAGCCAGTGTCTAGGTTTTCATACACACACACACACACACACCAGTCTGAAAAAGCTGAAAATGCCTACAATGGCTGAAACCACGCTTCTAAGGCATTTTTGAATTTTAATAAGTTACTAGCATTTATAAATTGAAATTTCACATAAAACCCATGGTATATGGATTTTCCCGAGAAACGAAGACATCTCAGAAACTGGGTGCTCATTCTCCTAGAGAAATGGGTTGGATTTGGGTATCAAATTCTCCTTTCAGATGAACTTAATGCTCCCTTATCCATCATAGTACCTTCCACCATTTTTTTAGGCTCAGCTTGCATAAGGTAATTTCTCTCTCTCTCCAATCTAGGCATCTGGGTTTATGACCCCTTTTCTAAACACATTATTCACTGCTCTATCACACTATGAATTTTCAGGCATCCGTGTCTCTCAACTTCCACTTTGCCTAGAAAATCCTTTGCTTTTTCCAAAAGCACTCCTACTCTAAGGCACTGCTTCAATTCCTTTCATTAGCTGCTTCTGAGCACCCTCTCAACCGTGTCACGCAGCATGTGGTGTAATACCTCTGCTAAAACCCTTATCAGAGCGTATGCACAAGCCTCTCTCCCTCGCGCTGACATTCGCTCCTTGAGGACAGCGGCCCACAATTAATTCATTTCGCGACCCCAGCTTCGAGTCCATGGCCTGGCACCTACATCCAGGCGTTCAGTACTTTTGCGGAAGTGAGTTTTCCTACTTCACGGCAAACGCAAGCTGAATTAATATTACAGCCACAGAAGTGGGACTGAGGTAGATGCCAAGACTATCCCAGTAACTGGATTCTGGCCGAGAAACAGACGCGCACCAGCATTCCAATGGGCAAAAACTACCGGGCAAGTTAGTCCCCGCCACTTTCCTGCTCTGGGGCTCAGGTTCCAATTCTCGCGAGATTCGGCCTGAGAACTAGCCCTTCAGCTCCAGTGATTTGCGGGTTGCTTTCCTCTAGATTCTCTTGGTCAGTTTTCCGACCGAGCCTTTCCGGGGCTGTACCCCGGAAGGGGAAGTGCGATCTTCGGGCTGTCAGAGTTGGTGTGTTACTCGGTGGTGGCGGAGTCTACGGAAGCCGTTTTCCCTTCACTTTTCTTGGCTCTAGAGCGCTTTCCACCTGGCGGGTAGGAGTGCAGGAACGAAGGTGCGAGATGAGCACCATGTTCGCGGATACTCTCCTCATCGTATTTATCTCTGTGTGCACGGCTCTGCTCGCGGAGGGTGAGAGAGGCTATTTCTCAGACGTTTGATCAGTCCCCGGGAGGAAGGGCACCGGGGTCCCTAGTGCCATCGGGGAGAGAGCGAGCCTTACTTGCTTGGGAGGCTCATTTACTCCACTCCAGGGAATCTCTGGGCAACTTCTGAACGGAAGCAGGAAGGGAATATGGAGTCGATTGATGAGTTTTCTTTGGTCTTAGGTAGATTTCACTTGCTTATTTGTGGAGACACCTTCACATCATGTTACAGTTGTTTTGGCTTAAGAGTCAGTTGTATTGGCCTTTGAAAAAAGTTAACTACGGGTAAATACAAAGTGAAAAGTTGGAATTCGTCCTTCTCCAACAGTAACCGCTAATAACAGGTTGTTGTGATCGTTCCAGTCATTTATTAACATGTTGCTTTTAATGTTTTAGGCATAACCTGGGTCCTGGTTTACAGGACAGACAAGTACAAGAGACTGAAGGCAGAAGTGGAAAAACAGAGTAAAAAATGTGAGTATGGCAACACATTAGAAATAGTTTCAACATGTCAAGCTCATCAAGTCCATGTTCACAGTAAATATTTTAAGAGCACCAACTGATACAGAGATGAATCTGACTTGAATCCTATTTAGAAATAGGAGACTTTTATGCAAAATGTGTAATATCAACTAGAGGGAAGTGAGGGATGTGGCAGATACATGTTATGTGCTGTGGTGGTTCTAAAGAAGAGGGGTCAGCCTGGCCCAGTGGCTTACTCCTGAGCACTTTGGAAGGCTGAGGCAGGATTGAGCCTAGGCATTTGAGACCAGCCTGGGCAACATAGGGAGACCCTGTCTCTACAAAAAAATTTAGCTGAGTATAGTGGTACACACCTATAGTCCCAGCTATTTGGGAGACTGAGGCATAAGGATCCCTTGAGCCCAGGAGGTTGAGGCCACAGTGGGCCATGATGGTGTCACTACACTTGCCTCCTGGGCAACAGAGTGAGACTCTGTCTTTAAAAAAAAAAGAAGAAGGGTTTCGTTCAGTTGTGGGGGAACCATGGTAACCATAATCCTGCTGTCCTTGCAGTTCCTTATGGATAGTCAGAATTTGGATAGAGAATGAAATGGAGAAAGGAAATTCCAGGTAAAGGAAATAACATAATGAGCAAAAATATGGAAATCTTAACATTTCAGGCATGTTTGGAGGATGATAGGTCATTATGACTGGTGTCAAGGTAAGTGGTGTCTTCAGAGATAAGCCAAGTTTCAGTTGGGTTAGGAAGTTGAAGAGGTGTTTGAGGAGAATATTAAAAACAAGCAGGGTTTGTGACCTTTGAAATAAAGCAGGATGGAAACTCAGCAGCTAAGGTTTTAATTGAAAAGAAAAAAAAAAGAAAAGAAAAAAAATGAAATAAAGCAGGATAGAGACTCAGTAGCTAAGGTTTTAATTGAAAAGAAAAAAAAAAAGAAAAGAAAAAAAATGAAATAAAGCAGGAATTTCACAGGACTCAGCTAAGGGTACAATGTGAATCGTTCCTTATAGGCCTGATTTAGCTTCTCTGTTCTTTTCCTTTATAAGGATTAAATATAACTTTTGTTTCTTAGGATTCCTACAACTTTCTGTATTCTGTGACTTTTTCTTACATCTTCATTAGGATTTGAAGTTTGTTTCTTAAATTACCACATTTGGTCCACACAGCAACCATTTGTGGTCACTTGTATAAATATTACCTCCATGTCATAGGAAGGAAAATTGAACCTCAGGATGGTAATGACAACTTACGGCACAGAGCAAACAAAGAATTAGAGACGAGACTTTTAAAATTACAGCTTACTGTTCCTTCATTTACTCTGTTGATTATGTACCTCCACATATTTGAGCCAAACTCATTATCTTTACCTTCACAAACATGATCCTCTTCTAGGATTTCCCTGTCTTGGTGAGGGGTACCTCCATGCTTCCAGTAGTATAAGCCAGAAACCTTGATATGCTTTCTTAATATGGCTTCCAGGACACCATACTCTGTTGGTTTTGCTGCTCTCCATCTTACTGGTCATCACTTTTTAAATTTTTTACTTTTTTATTTAATTTTTTTTTTTTTTTGAGACAGGATCTCCTCTGTCACTCACAGTTCACTGCAGCCTGGACCTCCCAGACTAAAGTGATCTTCCCGCCTCAGACTCCCGAGTAGCTGGGACTGTAGACACACGCCACCATGACTGGCTAATTTTTTTGGAGAGATGAGGTCTTGCTGTGTTGCCAGGGCTGGTCTCAAACTCCTGGACTCAAGCCATCCTCCCGGCTCGGCCTCCCAGTGCTGGGATTACAGGCATGGGCCACAGTGCCCAGCCCTTACTGATCTTTCTTTTTCAGTTTACTTGTTGGTTTCTTTTTCTTGACCTCCTGTTGTTGGGCGTGACACAAAATTTAGTTTTTTTCTTTACATTCACTTCCTTTTTTCTTTACATTCACTTATCTTTTGGCTGTATTGGCTAGTGACTCTCAAATTTGTCTCTAGCCCTCTCTCCTTAATGCAAGATTAATATATCCAAGCATCAATTTGCTATCTCAGCTAGAATGTTTAGTGGAATCCCAATCCCAACACATCCCAAATTGAATACTTGTTCCTCATGTCTAAGCCTGTTTCATTTGTAGCCTTCTTTATCTTGGTCAATGGCATTTCTGTCTTTCAGTTGCTCAGGCCGTAATCCTTGTGTAGTTATCTTTGACTTCTTACAACGTACATCTGGTCTGTCAGCAAATACTATTGGGCTTCCTTTTGGGGAAGCACTTTGAACCAGTAAAGGTTCAGAGAGCTTCTGATATCCAGAATCTGACCATTTTTCATTACCTTTAGTGTTACCCACTGTGGTCTTAGCACCATGGTCTTTTGCATGGATTATTACAATAGTCTCCAACAAGCATTCCTGTCTCCCGGAAGTCTGTTCTCAAGATGACAACCAGAATAATCTTTTTAAAAGCCTATTAGATCATGTCTCTTTCATTCATCGGAAAAGCCAGCATCCTTACAATGGCCTACAGAGCTTCCTTTTTACCACTCTGATACTCTTTTCTTCTCACTTACCCTGCTCCACCTACACTGTCCAGCTTGCTGTTCTTTACACATAATAGCCATACTCTTGTGCTGGGACCTTTCTAGTGGTGGTTCCTTCTGCTTAAAAATGTTTTTCCCTACAATATGTGCTGGGTTAATCCTATTACCTTCTTCAAATCTTTATTCCAGTATCACCTCTGACGCTTAAGTTGACCACTCTTATTTAAAACTACAACCTGCAAATCTCCCCTACTCCTAATATTCCTTACCCTGTTCTATTTTTTTCCTGTTGCTTTTATTACTTTCTAACATACTATATGATTTACTTATTTATCATGTTATTATTTATTATTTCTAGGTAGGAAGAATGTTAGCTAGAATGAAAACTCCACTAGGACAAGGTTCTTTGTTGTTGTTTACTTATGTATCTCATTTACCTAGAACACTGACTGGCCATAGTAAATGTTTAATAAACATTTGTTGCTTTGAATGCTTTCTTCTTTTGCCCTATGTATGCAGTCCGTTACCAAGCCCTGTTGTTGTTTTCCTGAATGGTTTTCAGATCATTTCACATGTCTCCATTTCTCCCACCACCACCTCGTCTAAACTTCTATTATGTTTCATTTAATCTGCTGCAGTAACCTCCTCTCTGGTCCACCTGCAGCCACTCAAATTTGTCCCCTATAATGCATCTAGGGTAATTTTTTAAAGCACAAATCTAATTATGTTACTTGCCTTTCTTAAAACCTTTCAATTTCTTCAGGATAAACATGTGGCCTATAAGGTCCAGTACGGTACAGCACCACCCTCCCTTCTCCTGGCTACGTCTTGTATCATGTTCTCTCTTGCTCCCTAGTCTCCCTCTAGTCATTCATACCTTTTTTCTTTCCTTTGGGCTAGTCTTATGGTTTCCTACTACAGGCATTTTGTATCTGTTGTTCCTCCTACCTGAAATAATTTTCCCTCTCTTTTTTTTTTTTTTATAAAGGGGGGGGCGCGGCGGGGGGGGGGCGCCCCCCCCGCCGGGGCGGCCGCCCGGGCCGGGCCGGGCGTGGGGGGGGGGGGGGGGGCGCCCCCGCCCCCGGCCGCTTCCCTTCTCATTTTGTTTAGTGAACTCCTACTCATTCTTCAGATCTCAAAGCCTCATCCAGTCTCCCAGAAAGGGCCAAATCTTCCTATCATAGTTTTTTTTTTTTTTTTTTTTTTGGGCTTTCCGGCAAAAACCAGAAAGCCTGCTAGACAAGTTCTAAAAGAGCTGTAACACTCCTATCATAGTTTATGATTTATCCACATACCTTTCCTTACAGCACTTGCCACAATTGCAGTTTTGCCTATATATGATTATGATCATCAGGGTAATGTCTCTTCTTAACAAAATTGTAATTTCTATGAGGACAAAGGCCATTGTAGCCACAGTACCCATGCAGTACCTGGCACATATTAGATACTTGATAAATGTGTATTGAATAAATTACGTAGCATAACATCATATATATTCTTAGTGAAAAATTGTTCTACTATGATCCTATGCTAATTGGCAGCATGCAATGGCATCCCTGTATATATTTCTTCATGTCATTTATATCATTGAGTAGTTTTTTGAAATACAAAACAAATTTAGTTTCAAATTTGTTTGAATATTCTCATACCCTAAATATTTATATAATATGGATTTGCCCTATAGATTTTGAGCTTCACTGGTATCTACAATATTACCTTGTCTTCAATTATTTGCATTATAAAAATAAATGAAAAGTCTCCTTCACTGTACACCAAAATTCAAAGTAATACAGTTGAGGCCGGGAGCAGTGGCTCACGCCTGTAATCCCCACACTTTGGGAGGCTGAGGTGGGTAAACTGCTTGAGCTCAGGAGTTCAAGACCAGCCTAGGCAACAGAGCAAACCCCATTTCTACAAAACATACAGAAAATTAGCTGTACATGATGGCATGCGCCTATGGTTCCAGCTACTTGGGAGGCTGAGGTGGGAGGAGTGTTTGAGCTTGGGAGGCAGAGTTTGCAGTGAGCAGAGATGGAAGATTGGGCCACTGCATTCCAGCCTGGGTGACAGAGTGAGACCTAATCTGAAACAAAACCCAAAACAAAACAAAGTAACACAGTTCCCAATTTACATGTCTATAGTTGCAATTTTAATATAATTTCTTCATCTGCTTACTTTGAAGGTAAGTATGATGTAGGTTGATGACTGGAATGACTCATGGCATTTCTTGTGGTCTTAAGTCCTCTACTCTGGATAAGCTACCAAAACTCAGTAAGCACGTGTTATTTTTATTTATATGATCAATTGACATATTTGATTGCTTGCTGTGTGTTTAGTTTACCATAGTAAGTACAGTATGAAATGAGTGGCCACAAATTCTGTCTTCTAGAATGTATAATCAAATGCACAACTATTATATTTAGCATGAGGGTTATTAAAAAGGAAAAATATAAGGTAAATTTCCTCTTTGAACAAATGTCTTAATTGCAAATACAGAATTCCTTCTGATACTTGGTATTCAGAATTTAGTATGGATCTAAGCAAGAGAAGTTTGTAGGGTTTTTGAAGAATATAAAAAAATATAAACAGGTTTCAATCAGAATTTAATGTAGGCTACTTTCCTTGGTGCTAATCTGGTCCTTGGCATTTTTAAAAGAATACTGGTATCGAAAAAGCAGTTCTGCTGAGTTTGCCTTTGACCAAAAAAAAAAGCTTTCTTAAAGGTAGTGAGTTGGTTGACTCAGGTGGTCCCTGGGCTTCTACATGTACTTATCAGTAGCTCTCCTTTTATTGTGTTAGTATTGTAATATATACTAATGAAAGGATACTTCAGTAAATGAGAAAGATTAAAGTACAGTGTATATAACTTGGTTCTTGTAACAAAATTGTCTGAGAGTATTTGCTAAGTATGAATTGCTGTGAAGTATGAGGTATTTCTGTTGTTTATGGTGAAATAGGATAAATCTTATAGAAAAATTTATAAACTGTTTGGCAGAACTGTGGAATTCAGAATGCAGGAATACCAGGTCATGGACAGAAATGTGTTTCATAATAGACATCTTTTATTTTTGTCAACTCTGACATTTTTACTTCTTGCTGTCAGGTGAGATTCTGATGAATAAATGTCAACACACTGAGGTTTCATCACAACCTCAGGAAGTTTGAAAAACATTAGGTTAATTTATCCCTAAAAAAGATTTATCTAGTCTCAATCTGGTCTGCTAGAAGACCAGACTAATGTTTATAGAATTGTCTTATGTTTCTATTCTCTAGCCTTCTGTCTTTTTATTGCCCTATTTTTTATGTAGTCATGGTTAAATGCTAAGTAGTTGTGTTATAGTCCTTCTGGAGTGGGAAAGAAATATTTTTGTTTCTTTGTTTAATAATAAGGATAAAGAGTAAAACATGAAGTGTTTTCTATCCATTTTGTCTTTTAAAATGTTATCCTTATAACATTTTAATAAAAATGTTTATTTTTATTATTATTATTATTTTTCGAAACAGGGTTTTGCTCTGTCAGCCAGGCTGGATTGCAGTGACCCAATCATGGCTCACTTAAGCCTTGACTTCCCAGGCTCCTGTGATCCTCTCACCTCAGACTTGTGAGTAGCTAGGACCACAGGAGTACACCACCATGGCTGGCTGATTTTTGTAGTTTTGGTAGAGATGGGGTTTTGCCGTGTTGCCCATGCTAATCTCAAACTCCTGAACTCAAATGATCCTCCCATCTTGGCCTCCCAAAGTGCTGGGCTTACAGACATGAGCCACTGTACCTGACATAAAATGTTATTTTTAAAACATTTTAAAATGTGAAATTTGACATTTTTTTAATGATCTTTCACTAGTATGTTCATTCAAAATATTTCCTGCTCTCTTTCCACAGACATGATGTTTTATTTTTGAGACAAGGTCTTGCTCTTGCATCTGCTGGAGCGCAGTGGTGCAAACACAGCTCACTGCAGCCTCAAGCTCCTGGTCTCAAGAGCGCCTCCTGCCTCAGCCTCCTGAGTAGCTGAAACTACAAGCATGTGCCACCACACTCGGCTAATGTTTTAATTTTTTTTGTAGAGACAGAGTCTTGCCATGTTGCCCAGGCTGATCTCAAGTTTCTCAGAACATACATATACTGCACATATACACACACCACACACACACACGCACACGCACACGCACACACACACACACACACACGATACGTATTTTATTTTGGCCAGCAGAAATTTCATTTGCAATATTGCAGTCAAATTGAATTTTACAACTCTTATATAAAGCAGTGATACCAATTTTGCTTTTAGAATTCAGGGACAGACTTCATGTACTAAGGGAAAGTGTTCTACCTGCTAATTCTTTTTAATGTAAGTTTTAGAAATAATACCTCTACTCTACTGTTTGCTATTAGTATACTAAGATAATATGGGTAACAGATAACATAAACTAAGTAAAAGTAATTTTTGACATCTCCCTAGTCCATTTACAGATGATTAAAGATAGTAAATATAATATTATAAACATATATCACACTTTTTCAAAAGCTTACAGTTACTTAATCATGATAGTAATTGAAATCCATCAGAAAAATTGGTCTTAGCTTTTTTTTTTTTTGAGAGACAGAGTATCACTCTGTTGCCCAGGATGGAGTAGAGTGGTGCTATCTCGACTCACTGCAAAATCCAGGATTCTCCTGCCTCAGCTTCCAAGTAGCTGGAATTATAGGCATATGCCACCACACCCAGCTAATTTGAGACAGGGTTTCACTGTATGTTGGGCAGGCTGGTCTCGAACTCCTGACCTCAGATGATCCACCCACCTCAGCCTCCCAAAGTGCTGGGATTATAGGTGTGAGCTACCTTGCTGGCCGGTTTAGCTTTTTTGCCTCTCCTGATTTTCCTGCAGTGTGCATGTATCTATCTTGTCACTTTACTGTAATTGTCATTTGATTATCTCCCCTGACTAGATTATTCTTTAGAAGATAGGGATCATATTTTTTTCATCTGCCTAAAGTTATTTAGGCAGTCAATAACTGAGTGAATAAATTTCTACCTTCTGTCATAAGAGAATGGAGCTACAATTAACCCTAGTTATCTGAGAGAGGAGAATTTGAAAATCGTGCTTTCACAATGGCTAAGGTAATCATCCTCAGCTGATAGTCTGTTTTCATTAAGACTGTATCAATACAATTCTTTATGGGTATTTGACTAATCATGCTTATAATTATTGTTTCATTCTTAGAATATTGTGTCTACCTTTTACCATCAGTAGCTGTGAGAGCAGACCAGTTAGCTTAATCGTGACCATAATCAAAGTCAGTGTGTAACTTTCTTATAAGCTTCTTTCATCGGTTCATCTGTGATAAAGCATCCTTTGTTTCTTCAGTATAATGAAGTTAATTTTTACTGTGTTACTATGTTGTTTACAGTGGAAAAGAAGAAGGAAACAATAACAGAGTCAGCTGGTCGACAACAGAAAAAGAAAATAGGTAAGATGAGATATTAATCAAAATGAAATTTGGGTTTTCTTGGAAAAAAATTCTTAGATAATGAAAATATAATAAAATTAACAGTGATAGCTCATGTTTCTGTTATTTTTATGGTTTATAAAGCACGTGCATACTTTATCGCACTTGATTCTCACCCATTTTGTGAGGTGTACAGGACAAATTTAAGCAGTTCCTCTATTTTTGCCCTTAGGTTTGAAATTTGAGTTTTATAAAATGACAGTGTGGATTTTGAACATGGCTGAGGGCTTTTGGCATAGTTTGTAAAAGCATATTGTTTTTTATATCTGAGATGATTATTTCCACTTAAGTCTGAGTTACTTGTGTTCATTGTTTCCATGGCTTCCTTACTGAGCATTGACTAGTGATGGAAATCCACCAAGGGGTAGGAAATTTCTGCTGAGTAATTTTGATCTACTTTGAGAAATAATGATCATATCATATGTTTTTACTTTTTTAGTAGAACTTAGAATTTAATTCTGTTTCTGAAAGACAATTTATAAAAGATTATATACGATTTGTTTTTATATGTTATGACATTTCTTGATTCTCAAATCAGGAGAAAAAATTGTTGTCAGATTGTGTATTTGTTTCAGAAACTGTATCTATATACCTAGGTCACTGTTGTTACAGCCCAGGGGAGAATTCCATGAGATTAGACTGCCAATGTCCCGTTCTGATTAAAGTTTTTCAGTTAGTATAGGGATCCCAGATATTTTAAATGGTCTGTTCATTTAATTCTATGGCAACATGCTATTGAACATTTACTTTATATGTGTCAGTTACTCCTAAAGGCATTGGAGAAACAAAGTAGAAAAATATTCTATTTTTATAAACTGTGTTTAGAGAGGGAAAATAGACCAGGAAATAAATGATTACTGTGCAGGATGGTAAGTACTTTTTTTGTTTGTTAGCTTGTTTTTTTTTTTTGAGACAGAGTTTTGTTCTTGTTGCCCAAGCTGAAGTGCAGTGGCGCTATCTCGGCTCACTGCAACCTCTGCCTCCCGGGTTCAAGCAGTTTTCCTGCCTCAGCCTCACAAATAGCTGGTATTACAGGCATGCACCACCACACCCAGCTAATTTTTGAATTTTTAGTAGTGACAGGGTTTCGCCTTGTTACCAGGCTGGTCTCGAACTCCTGACCTCAGGTGATCCACCCACGTCAGCCTTCCAAAGTGCTGGATTACAGGGATGAGCCACCGTACCGTCTGAGAGTCTTGAGGAACAGAAATTTAAGGAACAACAGAAGTAAAGTTCTGAAACAGTATTGCCAGAGAAGTTGGAAAGTAGTAATGTGACAGAAGTTGAGAGGAGAGTTTCAGGGAGGAGGAAGGGCCTGATTGATGATGGTAAGTATCTAAGAAATGGAGATTATTAGTGCTTTTAGCAAAACTGGTTTCAGTGGCATGATGGGGGACAGAAGCCAGATTGTATAGATTAAGGAGATAATGCATAGTGAGGAAATGAAGACATTGAAAGTGGACAACTCCTTCAAGTACCTTTGCTAGAAAGAATAGGAGGGATATAAGAATGGAAGAGAGATTACCCTCTGCCTTTAAATTGGCAACACAAAGTATCTGAATTCAGATGATTTTAACATGGACTGTAACCCTGAATTGTTTGCTCACCCAAAAAAAATCTCATCAGAAGTTATAAGAAATAATATTTATGGCCGGGCACAGTGGCTTACGCCTGTAATCCTAGCATTTTGGGAGGCCGAGGCAGGTGGATCACCTGAGGTCAGGAGTTCGGGATCAGCCTGACCAACATGGTGAAACCCCCTCTCTACTAAAAATACAAAAAATACAAAAATTAGCCAGGCTTGGTGGCGCATGACTGTAATCACAGCTACTTGGGAGACTGAGGCAGGAGAATCACTTGAACCCGGGAGGCAGAGGTTGCAGTGAGCTGAGATCGTGCCATTGCACTCCAGACTGGGCAACAAGAGCGAAACTCTGTCTCAAAAAAAAAGAAATAATATTTATGAAGAGTTGCTTATCAAAATCTTATTAGAAATTATGAGATGTAATATTTATGACGAGTTGCTTGAAAGACAATCCATCCATTCTCTAGATTTGTACATTTTAATCCTAGATTAAATCAGATCATCAGAAATCTGTAAACCTAAACTGCATTATTTTGGACTTCATAAAATGCTTTTACTGTATTTCGCCTTGGCATTTGCATTGCTAGGCTTATGAAAAATTCAGCCACATATAATATAACTTGTTATAGTACTAGTATGGAATATATTCGAAAACATTATCTACAACATTATATAACTGTCTTTTGATAAGAAATTGTGGAAACTGTGCGTTGGAACAAAAAAAAAAAAAAAGAAATTGTGGAAACAGTTTTTGTTAGTTTTCAATGTCAGGAAAAGTAGCACTCCACATACGTAATTGATTTATTTTATCTTACAGACATTGTGCTCAAACTGATTTTTTTTTTTTTTTTTTTGAGATGGAGTTTCACTCTCATTGCCCAGGCTGGAGTGTGGTGGTTGGTGCTGCCATCGCGGCTCACTGCAACCTCCGCCTCCGGGGTTCAAGCGATTCTCCACCATGCCCAGCAAATTTTGTATTTTTAGTAGAGATGGGTTTCACCATGTTGGCCAGGCTGGTCTTGAACTCTTGACCTCAGGTGATCCACCCACTTCGGCCTCCCAAAGTGCTGGGATTACAGGTGTGAGCCACTGTGCCTGGCTGATTTTTTTTTCATTCAAATTGGCTGCTGATAAGCCTAGAATCAGATTTGCTGTTCCTCTCCAGCAAATTTATAGGACCAATTAAATGTATTTTAATGTACTGATCCTATACAGTTTTATTATTATCTAACCCTTACTTTTTCTTAGCCCAGATTCCTCACTTGAGCTTATTTACAAATATATATATAGCATCTGGGGAAGGAGGGGGTATAAAGAGTAAAGCCGCTACACTGAAAGAAGAGAGTTTTCAGTAAGAGGGAAGCAGCCAGCAATATTCAGTGTTCCAGAGAGGCAAAATGTCATTGATTTCACTAGGTGAAGCTTTTTGAGAACAATCCTTGAGAGAGCCACTAATCTGCAATGCAAGTGTCTTTTGCTTTTTAACTGAAGATTTGATGTTCTTGATTCTTAATTTCAGTAGCAAATGTTTTGACTATTTTACATTTCCCTCTTATAGAAGAAAAATGAATTTACTTTTGGTATATGGATTTTATTTCATTTTTTTTGGTCGCATTCCAAATAAAGAAGTCATAAGGGGTTTATTTGAAGGATGTATGTGATGAGAAACTCAGGCAAAGCTGAACTAAGTGGTTTCAGGAAGGCAGGAACTATGGTAAAGCAAGTCCTGAAGGCAGAGCAAGTCCTGAGAAAAATCCGGACAGGGATCTTCACTGTAAGGCTCCACTCACTTTTTTAGCATTCAGCTTTTGCCTTCACCTAACCTTCCCTGTGTCCTTCCCCACTCCCAACCCCTTAGGAATATCTGCCCCAGACACTTGTGTCCTGGGGTTCTTTCTATCTCAATATTTTCATAGTGTGATCTATAGACTACCTATGTCAATATTGCTTGAGATACTTGTGGAAAATGAAGGGTTCCAAGTATTACTCCCAGACTTTACTGAATCAGGATCTCTGGATGTGCGACCCAGGAGTCTGCTTTTTTTTTTTTTTTAAACAAGCTGTCCATATAATTCTTAAAGTGTCAGAGCCAGTATTATATTATAACTTTTCTATTTCTATTCTCATAGTTAATTGATTTATTTTCCCCTAATTTTTTAGCATTAATTCCTGAGAGAGGAATCTAATTGTCTCAGCTCATCTTTTTGTGTCATAGGTCATGGGAGAGCCTATGGTTTGGCTGCCTCTGGTCAGCAGTAGTAGGACAGGGGGTGTTATAAATCTTCATGAGGCTAACGCTTCAACAGGGATTATGGTGCCAGCCAGATGTCCCCAGAAGGTGGGTGGGAAAGGGAGGGCAGACATTCTGAAGCTTGACTGAGTGGGATAAGTATCTCTTTTCTTTTTGTTTTGTTTTTGTTTTTGAGACAGGGTTGCCCTCTGTCACCCCAGGCTGATGTATAGCGGCATGTTCATGGCTCACTGCAACCCCAAACTCCTCCTGCCTCAGCCTCTCGAATAGCTCAGACTATAGTCATATGCCATCATGCCTGGCTAATTTTTAAGTGTTTTGTAGGGATGGGGGGTCTCTCTATGTTACCCTTGAACTCCTGGGCTCAAGTGAGCCTCCTACCTCAGCATCCCAAAGAGCTGGGATTACAGCTGTGGGTTACCACATCTGGCCTCTTTTCTTCAAGACGTGGATTTAAATGTGAGAGGAAATTTTTGAAATTTAATATATTTTGTCGACGGCCATACCACCCTGAACACGCCCGATCTCATCTGATCTCGGAAGCTAAGCAGGGTCGGGCCTGGTTAGTACTTGGATGGGAAATTTAATATATTTGGGGCCCTGAATTTATACATTTATTGTAGGCCTTTTTCAATGGTTATTTGGATTGGCTGAAGGCCTATTTACTCTGTGATCAGAATGGATGTCATCACTGCTACTAGTTTATTCCAATAACCACAAGAAATGTAGCCTCCATTTTGGAGTATTCCTTTTCTGAATTTTAATTTTCCCTTTTGCTAGTCACCTTGGAAAAGCATTCTAGAATATAAATGTATCTTCTGTGTATTTCCAGATTATTCTCTCCATGAAATTTCCTCAAATTTCATAGAGGTTGTATTCCAAACGTTCACTACTTAGAGAATGCATAGTTTTTTGTTTTTGTTTTGAGACAGAGTCTCACCCTGTCACCCAGGCTGGAGTAGTGTCGCATTCATGGTCCACTGCAGCCTCAAACTCCTGGGCTCAAGTGATCCTCCCACTGTTGCCTTCCGAGTAGCTGGGACTACAGGGGCACACCATTATGGTTGACTAATTTGTAAATTTTTTTTGTAGAGACAGGGTCTTGCCATGTTGCTCAGGATGGTCTTGAACTCCTGGCCTCAAGTGATCTTCTTACCTCGGCCTCCCAAAATACTGGGATCTCCCAGCTAGAATCTGGATTTTAAGTTCATCCTATCAACTGGCTGATAATTTTGGACTATATGCCATTTTAGAGAAATTGAAAAAAGGTAGAGAATGTAAGAGAAGGGTAACTGATTTGAGACACCTAAGTACAATCTTTTTTTTTTTTTTTTTAAGACGGGGTTTCACCATGTTGGTCAGGCTGGTCTTGAACTCCCAACCTCAGGTGATCTGCCCGCCTTGGCCTCCAAAGTGCTTGGATTACAGGCGTGAGCCACCACACCCGACCTAAGTACAATCATTATGTTATACTTACAAATTAACTGATTGGCAATTCCCACTGGTATAATAAAAGCATATATATTAATGTACAGAGTTAAGACATTTAATACCAGAGGTAATTTTTTAAAAAAATTCTGAGTAGAAAATATATAATATCCCAGATATTTTCATCATCTTATTAAATGATATTGAGACAGAGGGCTTTTGTAATCACCAACAGTGACAATTTATTTAACAACTGCTCTGTGCTCGGCATTGTATGTATTAACCATCTTATTAATTCTTTGCAGAGAGACAAGAAGAGAAACTGAAGAATAACAACAGAGATCTATCAATGGTAAGAATCCTAAATATAACTTCATGGTAAACCACATAATGTTTTTAGCAAAAGACTGATTTGCATCAAATGCATTGCACTTAACCTTTTCAGTAATTTATCACCTATGAAGGCTATAAATAATATCATGGGTGTTCCTGGACCAAATGGAAGTGAAAATATGCTCCTGCTCTTAAACTTCATCTTAATACTATAAATAGCCTTTTTAGACTGTCTCAGAGGTAATGATTTGTCCTCTTCACACAGCTCTTAGTTCCCTTTAGGTTTTCAAATGAAGTAGTTTATTTCTTTTTTCTTCCTTATGTTAATGCTGAATCTTTGGTTTTATGGTCATATGTGTAATCCCAATATAGGAGTTGGAACATTATAAATGGCTTTTATTACTGTCCTTGGTTCTTTTTCCTTATTTCATTTTTAGAGACAGGGTCTTGCTTTGTCACCCAGGCTGGAATGCAGTAGCGTGATCATAGCTCACTGCCACTGTGAATTCCTGGGCCCTAGGGATCCTTCTGTCTCAGCCTCCCAAGTAGCTGGGACTACAGGAGTGCACCACCATGCCCGGCTAATTTTAAATTTTTTTTTTCTTTTTTTGTAAAGATGAGGTCTTACCATCTTGCCCACGCTGATCTTGAATTTCTAGGCTCAAGCAATCGATCCTCCAGCCCCAGCTACCCAGAGTGTTGGGATTATAGGCGTGAGCCACTGCACATTGCTCAGTCTTTTTCTTTTGTTCTTTTTTTTTTTTTCTGAGACAGAGTCTTACTCTATTACCAAGGCTGGAGTGTAGTGACTCTGTCTCGGCTCACTGCCTCCTGGGCTTATGCGCTCCTCCTACCTCAGCCTCCCAAGTAGCTGGGACTACAGGTGTGTGTCACCATGCATGGCTTATTTTTGTACTTTTTGTAGAGATGGGGGTCTCACTATGTTGCCCAGGCTGGTCTTGAACTCCTGGGCTCAAGCCATCCACCTGCCTTGGCCTCCCAAAGTGCTGGGATTATAGGTGTGAGCTACTGCTCCTGGCTCTTTTGTTCTTTAAGAGACCTTTTGTTCTCAGTATCTGGCATACCATGAAGTATAAGGAGAAGTGACTTCATTACCCATTTTCTCATTATTTATAAAGAGTAGACTTTATTCAAACATATCTTCCTAAAGCATAGATAGGCTAGTTATATAGCTTGATTGATTTTTCACTTCTATGTATTTAACACAGGACATCTGAACTGTGCAACAGTTCTCTTTTACTTACTGAGAGACCTTTTGTTAGTACTTATTAACTCATTGGCCAGAATTGGGCCACAAAGCCACCCCCAATATTCTTCCTCACCAGATGGTAAGAAGAGGAATTGGAGGTGAAGGGTGGGGTAGCCAACACAGCTAGAGCTTTTGCTAAGAAGTACTTTGTAAAAAAATGACATGAAACTAAAACTTTTGAGGTTTGCTTTAGATGTGTTTTTTTTAATGTAAAATGACAATTTGTTTGTCTCATTATAGGTTCGAATGAAATCCATGTTTGCAATTGGCTTTTGTTTCACTGCCCTAATGGGAATGTTCAATTCCATGTGAGTTTACTTTTATATGCTTTTGTGTAATAACTATTACTCTATATTCATATGTATGTTAGCATAAACCTTTTGGGTAATATTTTATTTTGATGTAATTTCAAACTTACAGAAAAGTTGCAAGAATAGTATGTATATCCATTCCCACATTCACAATTGTTAATGTTTTGCTTCATTTCTTCTTTTTTCTTTTCCTCTCTTTTCTTTCTCTGTTACACGTGTGCTCATCCATACACTATTTTTGTATTGTTCTTAATCATTTGAAAGTATGTTGTAGGCTGTATGCTCCTTTTCCCATAACTATTTTGCTATATATTTCCTAAGGACATTTTCTTATATAACTTGCAAAACAATTATCAAAATCAAGGGAATTTTTGTTAATTTGGTGTTTTTTTTTTTTTTTCGAGATGGAATCTCGCTGTGTCAGCCAGGCTGGAATGCAGTGGCGCAATCTCGGCTCACTGCAGCCTCCATCTCCTTCATTCAAGCAATTCTCCTATCTCAGCCTCCTGAGTAGCTGGTACTACAGGCATGCGCCATCATGCCTGGCTAATTTTTGTATTTTTAGTAGAGATGAGGTTTCGCCATGTTGTTCAGGCTGGTCTTGAACTCCTAACCTCAGCTGATCCACCCGCCTCCCAAAGTGCTGGAATTATAGGCATGAGCCACCACACCTGGCCAGAATTTAATTTTTGTAAAATACAATTACACAATAACTTTTTTTACCCTCTTAATATTGACGGTGTTTTATGTATGACATAAGGCTTAGGCATTATGGGTTCTCTATAAAGAATTTAATATGTTCCCTCTGTTTTTCAGTTGCTTACTAACATGCTGCTTCAAAATGAAGGTAGTCATATAAAGATCTTTTGCCTCTTAAAATAGAGTCTTAATAACTATAATCTTGTTTAATGATAAGGTAAATTACTGTTGTCTAAACCAGCATATAGCAGACCTGAGTAATTGTGGAACTTCTTTTGACAGAATATATCCAAAGATGATAATAATGTGTTGCCTTTTTTTTTTTTTTTGAGACAGAGCCTTGCTCTGTCACCCAGGCTGGATTGCAGTGGTGTAATCTCAGCTCACTGCAACCTCTGCCTCCCGGGTTCAAGTGATTCTCCTGCCTCAGCCTCCCGAGTAGCTGGGATTACAGGCATGCACCACCATGCCCAGCTACTTTTTGTATTTTTAGTAGAGACACGGTTTCACCATGTTGACCAAACTGGTCTCCAATTTCTGACCTCAAGTGATCCTCCCACCTCGGCCTCCCAAAGTGCTAGGATTACAGGCGTTGAGCCACTGCACCCGGCCCATGTATTACCTTTTCAAAGCTCATCTGAACTGTACTCCAGGTATTAGAATTTTTCTCACTCCCCCTTTCATTCCCTTCCTCTTACTCTCCCCAGCTTCTTTCCTGTCTGTCTCTCCCTCTCCCTACATCTGTTCCCCTAGTCTATCTTTTCCTTCCTACCTGTTGTGTGTGTATTTTGTGCCAGGCATTGTGCTAGGTATTAGAAAATAATGGCTGGGCATGGTGGCTCATGCCTGTAATCCCAACACTTTGGGAGGCTGAGGTGAGTGGATCACCTGAAGTCAGGAGTTCGAGACCAGCCTGACCAACATGGTGAAACAAAAATAAAGAAACAAAATAAAATACTACATTCTCATTGGAAAAATTTCAAAAATACATATGTATAAAATATAAAGTTACTATGTATAAAATGTAAAATTACTCTGTCTGCCTCAAATGTAGTACATATTCATCAAGATTTGTATTTTTTGTAATAGGTATACAAACATTTTTATATTTGTATATGTGAATTTTTATTTTTTTGAAACAGGGTCTTACTCTGTCACCCAGGCTGAGGTACAGTGGAACAATCACGGCTCACTGCAGCCTTGACATGCTGTGCTTAAGTGATCCTCCCACCTTAGCCTTCCAAGTAGCTGGGACTACAGGTATACACCACGATGGCCTGGCTAATTTTTTTTTTCACTCTGTTGCCCAGGCTGGAGTGCAGTGGCGTGATCTCAGCTCACTGCACCCTTTGCGTCCTGGGTTCAAGCAATTCTTCTGCCTCAGCCTCCTGAGTAGCTGGGATTACAGGCATGTGCCACCACGCCTGGCTAATTTTTATATTTTTAGTAGGGACAGAGTTTTACCATGTTGGCCAGGCTGGTCTTGAACTCCTGCCCTCAGGTGATCCACCTGCCTCTGCCTCCCAAAGTGCTAGGATTACAGGCATGAGCCATCATGCTTGGCCCAAGCTATTTTTTAAAAAATTTTTTGTAGAGATGAGGTTTCACTACTTTGCCCAGGCTGAATACACACTTTTATACACAAGAATGGCTGTTTTATAACCTGCTGTAATTTTTGTCCACACAAAAATCTGTGGCAATTTTTAAAACATAATATATATATTAATTTCTATATAATATTATTTTGAAATGTCTGTATAATGTTGCATTGAATGGATGTACTTTTTTTTTTTTTGAGAAGAGTTTCATTCTTGTTGCCCAGGCTGGAGTGCAATGGCCCGATCACTAACTCACTGTAACCTCCACCTGCCAGGTTCAAGCGATTCTCCTGCCTCAGCTTTTCTCTTTTTGAAACATTTTTCTATTTTATAAAAAATAAAAGGAATTATTTTCAAACCTAAAAACAATTAAGTAAAAGTACTATCTCAGAATATTGTGTATGTAGTTTAGTAATCTGCTTTTTCATCACTACCACATATTCTATAAATTCCTATTCAGAAATGCTTACCCTTCTTATTTATTTGTTTGTTTGTTTATTTTTAAGTAGAGACAGGGTTTCACCATCTTGGCCAGGCTGGTCTCAAACTCCTTACCTCGTGATCTGCCTGCCTCGGCCTCCCAAAGAGCTAGGATTACAGGCATGAGCCACCGCACCTGGCCTTATCCTTCTTAATATGTATAGTTGGGACCTTTGGGTCTTTAGAAAAGAACATTCTTTTTTTTTTTTTTTTTTTTATTTGAGACAGAGCCTTGCTCTGTCACTCAGACTGGAGTGCCGTGGCATGATCTCAGCTCACTGCAATCTCTGCCTCCCAGGTTCAAGCAAATCACCTGCCTCAGCCTTCTGAGTAGCTGGTACCACAGGCGCTGCCACCATGTCCAGCTAATTTTTGTATTTTTGTGAGATGGGGTTTCAGCATGTTGGCCAGGCTGGTCTTGAACTCCTGGCCTCAAGTGATCCGCCCACCTCAGCATCCCACAGTGTTAGGATTACAAGTGGCCTCCCACAGTATTAGGATTACAGGTGTGCTAGGATTACACCAAGCATGGCCCAAAAGAAGGTTCTTAAAATCTTACTGGTGCTATGGTTTAGAACAGTGGTTCTCAAAGTGTAGTCTGTGATCCCTGGAAGTCTGAGATTCTTTCAGGAAGTCAGAGATTCTTTCAGAAGTCTTTGAAGTCAGAATGATTTTCACAGTAATTCTGAGATGTTAATTTACTTTTTTTTTAAAAAATATTCTTTCTCTCATGAGTGTACAGTGGAGTTTTCCAGAGGATTCATGATGCGTGCTATTGCAATAGCCTAAGGACTGAGGCAGCAATGATTTCTAGCTGTTTTCTATTAAGCCAAACATTAAAAATATTATAAAAATAAAATAATGCCTCTCTCTTCACTAATATTTTTGTTTTTAAATATATTCTTCAAAAGTTATTTTCATAAAAATAAATTATATTAACATGTAATGAATTCCTTGCTATTTTTAAAATAAACTAATAAATATTTTGGCTGGGCACGGTGGCTCATGCCTGTAATCCCAGCACTTTGGGAGGCTGAGGCGAGCAGATCACCTGAGGTCAGGAGTTCTAGAACGGCCTGGCCAACATGGAGAAAACCCATCTCTACTAAAAATACAAAAATTATCTGGGTGTGGTGGCACACATCTGTAATCCCAGCTACTTGAGAGACTAAGGAAGGAGAATCATTTGAACCCAGGAGGCGGAGGTTGCAATGAGCCGAGATTTTGCCACTGCACTCCAGCCTGGGTGACAGAGCAAGACTCCATCTCAAATAAATAAATAAATATTAAACATTTCTCATTTTTAATTTCTAATACAGTAAATAGTAACTATAACCTACATAAACACAAAGTTTTTAGGGTCCTAAATAATTTGTCAGTATATAAAGGGATCTCAATACGAAAATAATTGAGAACCACTAATTTAGGAAAAGATTGATGAGAATAATCTAGGCTCTTCCTTACACCACAGTATTCAGGTTCATATCTATTATTAGCATGTCACCCTTTCTTTGTTTTTCAGAGATCAAGAGACTTAAAGCTCTATTTCTGTCTCAGATTCTTCTTTGGAAGTAAAAAACTTGTCAGTCTTCCAAAAATAACAATTCTTTGTTTTTTTTTTTTCCTTCTAGATTTGATGGTAGAGTGGTGGCAAAGCTTCCTTTTACCCCTCTTTCTTACATCCAAGGACTGTCTCATCGAAATCTGCTGGGAGATGACACCACAGACTGTTCCTTCATCTTCCTGTATATTCTCTGTACTATGTCTATTCGACAGGTGAATGATTACATCTACCATTTAATATGTATATTTTTCCTTGCTGTCATGCCAGTTAGCTTTTACTTCTGTAATACTAGAAATGTTTCTGCATTGTTACCGAGTTCTTTAAGTTGCTCATTTTAGAATTCCAGTGTATCATCCAAAAGCCATTTTAAATGGAGAGGTCTAGATTACTGATCCTTAGGGATGAGAAGTAGTGATAAAACCAAGTATAGATTCCACATCCCATTCTTAGAGCTCTCAGGCTCCTCCTTTATTACAACTGCCTAAAGCTACAAGAGTAGAAAGTGGGTTTGGTCTTCCCAGTATCATTTCTTCATAATATACCAGCACCATTTAGCAGTTCAGGAGCACAATAAGTGTAATAATGTGGTAATTTTAGGTTATTCACAGCTGAGATAAAGTTTAGGTTATAGAATTTACATTTGGCCAACTTGGTGATTTGACATTCATAGTGAAAAAGAGTGAGAACTAAGGAAGTAAAAGGATTATGAAGGTCCAGAAGAGAGATAAAAAATTTGATTAGTGGGGAAAGGTTCAGGCAGAAAGGTTTAGAGAATGAAGTGGCTTTTGAGATGAGACTATAAAAGTGAAAGGGTGGCCGGGTGATGTGGCTCATGCCTGTAATACCAGCACTTTGGTAGGCTGAGGCGTGAGGATCACTTGAGCTCGGAAATTTGAGACCAGCCGAGGCAATATTGTGAGATTACATATCTACAAAAAATTTTAAAATTAGCTGGGCATGGTAGCATGTCCCTGTAGTCCCAGCTACCCTAGAGGCCAAGGTGGGAAGGTCACCAAAGCCTGGGAGTTTTAGCTTGCAGTGAGACTTGATTACATCACTGGACTTTAGCCTGGGCAACAGAGTGAGACCCTGTCTCAAAAAAAAAAAAAAAAAAAAGTGAAAGGGATAATTAAGGTCTCTGCTCAAGAATTCTTTATTTTTATTCAGTTTCTGAACATACATCCATTCGGCAGGCTTTGTAGTGGAAAGGTTTGCACATGCATAAATATGAACATAAATCTTTCAGTATTTGTTACATAAGTGATTCTTTTTCCCCTTCCTTCTGAATATTGTCTGTGGCAGAAGATTTTTGGTTGATCTGTGTATTAGTTTGTTCTTGCATTGCTACAAAGAAATACCTGAGACTGTGTAATTTATAAAGAAAAGGGTTAATTGGCTTATGGCTCTGCAGGTTGTATAGGAAGAATGATGCTAGCATCTGTTCAACTTCTGGGGAGGCCTCAGGAAACTCAATCATGGTGGAATGCAGAAGGGGAGCAGGCATGTCACATGGCCAGAGTAGGAACAAGAAAGAGAGGTGGGAGGTCCTATACACTTTTTTTTTTTTTTTTTTTAAGATGGGGTTTCACCATGTTGGTCCGGCTGGTCTTGAACTCCTGACCTCAGGTGATCCGCCCACGCCTTGGCCTCCAGAGTGCTTGGATTACAGGCGTGAGCCACCACGCCCAGCCCGGTTCTGCACACTTTTAAACAACCAGATCTCGTGAGAACTCACTCACTAACTACCACAAGAACAGTACTAAGGGGGATGGTACTAAACCACACAATTTGACATGAGATTTGGGTGGGGACAAAGATTCAAACCATTATCAACCTGGCATGTGAGAAAAATGGGAAATCAAATTACAGTTCATGGCTCACCAAGATCTTTTTCAATGTACTGCTTAATATTTTTTCCGAATTCATATCTCATCACATCCCCACAAATAGAGCACTTTGACCATTCTGGCTTGCTTAATAGTCCCTCAGATGTACTTTTTGCTTCTGTTTTTCCTTCTTTCTGAATGCCTCCCTCTTCTTCCTTTTAAACGAAATCCAGTTTCAAGGCTTCCTTTTCTGGCACATATTTTCTGGCACTTACTGCATTGTGAAGGTTAGCTATAAGAGGAGCATGACTAAATACAGAAATATCAAAAGACTATTGTAATAGTCTAGCAAAAAATCATTATAAACTATAACAGTGAAGAGAGGCATGAAAAGGATGGGACAAGATTGAGAAATAAATAGAAGGTGAAACCAGCTGAACTTAGTTATTAATTTAATGTGAAGGAGAAAGGGAAAACTAAGATGACTTGCATGTTTCTGATTTTGGTGACCAAATGGGGAATAGTTTCACTAAGAGGTGGGGAATAGTTTCATTAAGAGGTTGGGAATAGAAGAAAGAAGAGTATGTTGGTTAGAAGACATGCTGAGTTTGAGGTGTTTGTTGAATAGCTAAATAATTAGGTCCACCAAGAAGTTGTACTCTTGGCTTAGCTGAAGTATATACTAAAATTTTTGAAATGGTCTCTCTAATAGACCTGCCTTAGCCCATTTTCTGTTGCTCTAGCAGTATACCACAGCCTGCGTAATTTATAAAGACAGTTTAGCTCACAGTTCTGCAGGATGTCCAAGAGCATGGTGCTGGCATCTGCTGAGGGTCTTCCTACTGCATCATAACCTGGTGGAGGACATCGCATGGTGAGAGGGCAAGACGGACAATGAGAGAAAGCTCACTTTTATAACAAAGCCACTCGTGATAAGGAACCCACTCCCGTGATAATGACATTTATCTGTTAATGAGGGGCAGAGAGATTAAATTTCCACCACATGAACTTCTCAGGGACACATTCACACCATAGCAGGAGTTTATCCTAGTGAAAGCTAAGGTAATAACAACACAGATCTCTGTGGTTTAGCACAGATCTTTTGATCTCTGTGGAATAATTACTCTTTAATTTGATTAAGTCTGAAATTTTAAAATTGTAGCTTGGGTTGACTTCTTAATAAAACACAATGATGTATATATTTCCCTTAAAGCAACAAAGAGCAATTCTATTTTTGTTTTTGTTTTTTTGAGATAGTCTTGTTCTGTCACCCAGGCTGAGTGCAATAGCTCTATCTTGGCTCACTGCAGCCTCTGCCTTTCAGATTCAAGTGATTTTCCTGCCTCCTGAGTAGCTGGGATTACAGGTACCCACTACCATGCCTGGCTAAGTTTTTGTAGTTTTCACAGAGACAGGGTCTTGCCATGTTGGCCAGGCTGGTCTCTAACTCCTGACCTCAGGTGATCCACCAGCCTCAGCCTCCCAAAGTGCTGAGCACCTGGTAGCGTTCCATTCTTAAGTGTTCTTGGCATAGGAAACATGGAGGCATGAACGTTTGTAATGGACTACTGCGTAGGGACTACTAGAACTGTTGGTGGGATGTAACAGGAACTGAAGCTTGCCACTAAGGAGGATTGCTCGAATCTCTACCTCATGCTGTAGCATTAAGGGATTTCTTTTTTCTTTCTTGTGCATCTTATAGTGCAAGTCTGCTGGTGACAAATTCAATCTTCGTTTATCTGAAAATATCTTTATTTTATCTTCATTCTTAATGGATATTTTTATTGGACACAGAATTCTGAGTTGGCTTTTTTGTTTTAACCTTTAAGCATTTTAAATGCCTTTTCACTATTTTCTGGCCTCCATTGTTTGTAAAAAGTTCATGTCTTTGTGTCCTCGTAAGTAATGTCACTTTTCTGTAGCTGCTTTCAGATTTTCTCTTTGAAACTGGTTCTCAGAAATTTGACTATGATGTGCCTAGGGTATTTTTTTAAAAGTTTATTCTGCTAGGACTTATGGTTTTCATTAAATATGGGGAAATTTCAATAATTATTTCTTTAACTATTTTCTGCCTCATTCTCTCTCTTTTCTTCTTCTGGAACACCAGTTGCTTATATATTAGTCTTTATTGGTATTGTCCAACAGGACACTGAACCTCTGTTGAATTTTTTAAATCTTTTCTTTCCTGTTCTTCAGATGGGATAATTTCTATTGATCTGTCTTCAAGTTCATAGACTCCTCTAATCTGTGTTAACCCTAAGCCCACCCAGTGATTTTTGAATTTTCGGTATTAAATTTTTCAGTTTCAGAATTTTTGCTTTATTTGGTACCCTTCCTGAGATTTCTTGTTTGTTTAATATATCATGAGCATATCTTCTTTTATGTCCATAATTATTTAGCTGCTTTAAAAACCTTGTCTGCTGGGCTGGGTGCAGTGGCTCGTGCCTGTTCAGCATTTGGGAAGGTAAGGCAGGAGGTTCACTGGAGCCCAAGAGTTCAAGACCAGCCTGGGTAACATAGAAAAACCTCACCTGTACAAAAAATACAAAAATTAGCCAGGCACAGTGGCATGTACCTGTAATCCCAGCTGCTGGGTTATGGGGGCTGAAGTGGGAGGATTGCTTTGAGCCCTGGAGGTCAAGGTTGAGGTAAGCCATGATCATACCAGCCTGGGCAGCAGAGCGAGACCCTGTCTCAAAAACAAAACAAAAAAACCTTGTGTGCTAATTCCAACATTAGGAATTTGGACTCCACTGCCTGATCTCGGCTCACTGCAACCTCCGTGTCCCAGATTCAAGCAGTTCTCTCTCAGCCTCCTGAGTACCTGGGATTATAGGTGCCCACCACCACGCCTGGCTAATTTTGTATTTTTAGTAGAGATGAGGTTTCACCATGTTGGTCAGTCTGGCTGGTCTCGAACTCTTGACCTCAGGTGATCCACCCACCTCGGCCTCCCTAAGTGCTGGGAATATAGGTGTGAGCTACCATATCCGGCCTGTTCTCTAAAGTAACAGTACATTTTCCTGTTTCTTGATATATGTAGTAACTTTGGATCATATCCTGGATAATGTAAATGATAGGTTGTGGAGATTTTGGATTCTTTTATTCTGTGGAAGAAGTGCTGATATTTTTGTTTAGACAGGTGGTTAACTTGGTGTTTGTCTTAGTCCATTAGGGCTACTATAACAAAATACCATAAACTGTAGAAGTGTATTTCTTACTGTTCCAGAGGCTGGGAAGTCCAAAATCAAGGCAAATTCAGTATCTGGTGAGGGCCTGTTTCCTGCCTGGTTCATAGAGAGTGCCTTCTCTCTGCATCCCCCACATGGTGGAAGGCACAGGACAGCTCTCTGGGACCTTTTTAAAAAGGGCATTAGTCCCATTAAAGAGGGCAGAGCCCTCATGACCTATCACCTTCTGAAGGCCCCACCTTCTAATGCCTTGGTACTTTGGATTCAACATATGAATTTTAAGGGATGCACACATTCAGACCATAGCAGCACTCAAACTCCAAACTCTCCTTTGTGGTAGATGATGGCAGCTAAAGTCTCAGGTCAGTTATTTTAGTCTTAACTGGGCTGCTTGTAGGCTGTCTTGCACATAGCTGAAGAATTAAGCAGAGGCTGGTCATGCTTAATTGGTGGCTCATGCCTGTAATCCCAGCATTTTGGGAGGCCAAGGCACCCTCAAGATCACTTGAGGTCAGGAGTTCGAGACCAGCCTGGCCAACATGGTGAAGCCCCATCTCTACTAAAAATACAAAATTAGCCGGGCGTGGTAGCAGGCACTTTGTAATCCCAGCTACTCAGGAGGCTGAGGCATGAGAATCATTTGAACCCAGGAGGTGCAGGTTGCAGTTAGCTGAGACCATGCTACCACACTCCAGCCTGGGTGACAATGCCAGATTCTGTCTCAAAAAAGAAGAATTAAGCAGAGATTTGGAGGCAGAATTTAGATGCAAAATTTGGGGCTTTTTTTTTTTTTTTTTTGAGATGGAGTCTTGTTCTTTCACCCAGGTTGGAGTGCAGTGGTGCAATCTCAGCTCACTATAACTTCCACCTCCTGGGTTCAGGGATTCTCCTGCCTCAGCCTCCCGAGTAGCTGGGATTACAGGCACGTGGCACCATACCCACCTAATATTTTGTATTTTAAGTAGAGACAGTTTTCACCATGTTAGCCAGGATGGTCTCGATCTCCTGACCTCGTGATCCGCCTGCCTCAGGCTCCCAAGGTGCTGGGATTACAGGTGTGAGCCACCACTCCCAGCTCTTTTTTGTTGTCTCTCTGTTTTTCAGGATTCTTTTTCTATTTTGAGTAGCTACGATTTTCCTCAACCTTGCTTTTTGGTTCTTCAAACCAGTAAGACTGTGGTTTATTCTGAGTTTTAGACATTCTTCACAGTGCTGACTGGGGTTATGCTCTCCATTATGAGATTTTCAAAAAATAAAATAAAACATTTTGTCGTTCTGCACTAAACTAAAATTCAGAACATTCTCCTTGATTGATCCTAGAGAAGGAGCTAAAAGAGATCTAGGGACATTTTCATTGGAAAGATGGGGAGAAAGAGAAAGAGGGATGGAGGAAGGAAGTGAGAGAGAGAGAGATTGTCACTTAATCCCCTGACCCCAGCAGGAAAGACCTTCATTACAAAGAGGGCCTTTGGTCAACCTAAGACAAAAAATATTCATTCATCATTACAAAGGAAGTGACATTACTCTAGTGCAAATTTGATGTGTCCATTTTTCAGAATTTTGATTTCTACTTTGTAAGATACGTGTTAAGAAGGACCCAGAAGGGGGCTTCAGCTTTCTACCCTATTTTATTTGTTTTCTGTATTGGGCTTCTTTACATCACATTTTATTTTTCAAAGGCTTCTGTTAATCTCTGTGAATTGTGTGCAAAAAAAAAAAAAAAGATGAATAGAAATTTATTTTAAAAATTAGGACGGGCACGGTGGCTCACGCCTGTAATCCCAGCAGTTTGGAAGGCTGAGGCGGGTGGATCACAAGGTCAGGAGATTGAGACCAGCCTGGCCAATACGGTGAAACCCCATCTCTACTAAAAATACAAAAATTAGCCGGGTGTGGTGGCGGGTGCCTGTAGTCCCAGCTACTGGGAGGCTGAGGCAGGAGAATTGCTTGAATCCAGGAGGCAGAGGTTGCAGTGAGCTGAGATGGCGCCACTGTACTCCAGCCTGGGTGACAAAGCAAGACTCTGTCTCAAAAAAAAAAAAAAAAAAAAAAGAAAGAAAGAAATTTATTTTAAAAATTAAAAAATAAAAGAGTTCTCAAAGGCTGTAAGGGTCTGAAAATGATTGATCTAGTCAACCCTCTTTTTTTTTTAATGGTAAGGAAATTGAGATTTGGTAAAATGAAAAGACAGTCCTATCATTTTTTTTTTTTTTCTGTGGTGGGCAAGTAGGAACAGTCCTATCATTTTATTGTCTAGTTTGTCAGCACTAGAACCCAAGTTTTCTGATTGCTAACCCAATAATATTTCAGCAATGTCAAGCTTGTACTGCCTGGTTTTCAAAGTAAATATTAAATCTCTACATTATTTTTCCCAAATAGTCTAGTCAGATATAATGTGAGAGCCCTGGTAATATTGGAAAGGGTCGTTTTGAAGTGATTAGATTTTATACACAACTTGGTTGAGACAGTAAAGATTATGTATGGGGGCTGGCCACAGTGACTCATGCCTATAATCCCAGCACTTTGGGAGGCTGAGGCGGGTGGATTGATCACTTGAGGTCGGGAGTTCGAGACCAGCCTGACCAATATGGTGAAACCCTATCTCTACTAAAAATACAAAAATTAGCTGGTTGTGGCAGCAGGCATCTGTAATCCCAGCTACTCTGGAGGCTGAGGCAGGAGAATTGTTTGAAGCGGAGAGGCAGAGGTTGCAGTGAGCCAAGATTGTACCACTACTCCAGCCTGGGCAACAGAGCGAGACTCTGCCTCAAAAAAAAAAAAAAAAAAAAAAAAAAGATTGTGTTATGGGAACAAATGAGATATTGTAATTAATTGGAAGTGAAGACCGGTTGCCAGATGCCAGAGAAACAGAGTGAACTGAGGATTGCCATAGGTGTGTTATTTTAGCTAAATGACTAAGGAATAAAATTTAGCAGAATGTGTTTATCACCATTGACCTGGGTCTTCCCAAAGTTTCAAGTTAGCAACCAACAACTTCCTTTTCTTGATCACTGGGTCTTAATCTTTGTAAAGAGGAAAGAACATAAATTCTATGGTGGTATTTTTCTGGTTTTCCTGCCAATAGAAGACACAATTACAGGAAAATGTTTTTCCTTTGTTTTTCTCTTCTGAGTATACACTCTTCATTTTGTTACCTGTTACACAGGACTGGACAGGAATTCAAAATAACTGTTTTACATTTTTCCAAAACTTGATTGCATCTTACTATATTTTACATTTGTATTTTCTTTCATAGCATCTTTGTTATCTATTAAAACTCCTGTCTTTTAGCTAAATGCATATTTCTTTTTTTTTTTTTTTGGAAACGGGGTCTTGCTGTCACGCTGCTGGAGTGCAGTGGTGCGATCTCAGCTCACCGCAACCTCCACCTCCTGGGTTCAAGTGATTCTGCTGCCTCAGCCTCCCAAATAGCTGGTATTACAGGTGTGCACAGAGATGGATTTCACCATGTTGGCAAGGCTGGTCTTGAACTCCTGACCTCAGGTGATCCACTCGCTTCAGCCTCCCAAACTTCTGGGATTATAGGCATGAGCCACCATGCCTGGCCTAAATGCATATTTCTGAACTAAATCTTGCTAATTAACAAAGCCTGAAAACTTGACCTCGAGAAAGAAAGAAAAATTGAGAGATTGTAGGAAAACAGTCAGGTTCAGTTTAATGGATGAGATTGTTGAAAGATGTAATGAGATAATATACATAAAAGTGCCTGCTGTACAGTGTGGTATTTGGTGACGATTTATTGAATTACAGCCTGACAGTTGGTATCTTATTTTTCTTATCTACATGCAAGGATAATAATAATGTCCACTTCATTAAGTTTTGAGGATTTAAATGACAAAATGCATATAAAGTGCTTACAACAATGCCTTGCATAGTGTAAGTACTCAGTAACTGTTAACCATTATTATTGTTGTTATTCTTTTTTTTAGCTTTATACTATGACCTTCACTTCAAAATAGCACCCACAGGAATATTTTTCGTTTTTTTTTTTTTGAGACAGAGTCTCGCCCTGTTGAGTGCAGTGGCGTGATCTCGGCTCACTGCAACCTCCGCCTCCCGGGTTCAAGCAATTCTCCTGCCTCAGCCTCCCGAGTAGCTGGGACTACAGGCGCACGCCACCACGCCCAGCTAATTTTTATATTTTTTTAGTAGAGATGGGGTTTCACCATGTTGGCCAGGATGGTCTCGATCTCTTGACCTCGTGATCCGCCTGCCTCGGCCTCCCAAAGTGCTGGGATTACAGGCATGAGCCACCGCGCCTGGCCATATTTTTCTTTTTTAAAACAGTATTCCATTTAGCAATATTTCAAAAAGTTGGGAAGGCAAGGTATGAGAAAAAGTATACAACTATTATTAATATAACTGTTATCTTACTATATATTCTTAGATACTTTATATTCATTTTTTATAGACCTTGTTTTTTAGAACAGTTTCAGGTTCACAGCAAAATTGAGTGGAAGGTACAGAGATTTCATATATATTCCCTGTCCCCATATATGCATAGCACACCCCTTTATCAACTTTCTCCACCAGAGTGGTACATTTGTTAAAATTGATTAATCTACACTGACATATAATTACCCCAAAATCCATAGTTTCTATTAGGGTCCATTCTTTGCATTGTACATTCTATGGGTTTTTGCATAGCATTTATATTTTATATATGTATGTGTGTATATGTATATATATATATTGAGGGGGAGGAGAGGGAGAGAAAGAGACAAAGCATTTGCTCATTTAACAACATTGTGATTTTAAAAATAGGCCTGTTATATGATTTTTGTTCCTTTTTTTTCTTCTTTATGTGATTTTTTATTCCTAAGATAAAAATTACAGAGAGGTGGTTTAATAGAGGAAAACTGCACTTTGAGTAATATACATCAGTTCACTTTCTGATGTAACCTCTCCCTGCATCAACTTTCTCATCTCAACAGCAGGGATAACTAGGGACTATTATCTAGTCCTTAGAACTGTTTGCAAACTTTAAAGTGTGTAGAAATGTAGAATGTTATTACTACTGTGGAGATATTAGTGACCTCTGGTCCTTTTACCTGCAGCTCTGGCATCCTGAGAGCATCAGTTAGTTCCTACATGGGTTTTACGGGAAAAGATTTCACTGATGGGGAAGCAGGGGAAATCTATCTAAGAAAAATAGAAGACCTAGGTTTCACCTGTGAGACTATAGGAATTTAAACAGATTGGTGTAGAATTTCACTAAAGGACACAATTTCATGCAGTAAATGCAGAGCATTTGTGCTAAAATACAAATACTTGAGTAATGTAACACTGATACATTTAATTTAGTGTTCCCAAAGTGGGTCTGTGGCAAGAGCCACAAGGAAAGGAATCTATAGAGATGCCTGGATTTCCATGTACTTTGGCTGTGGCTATTGAAGTGTCCTATTTTTAACACTTTTTGTTGCTGCTATTGCAATTTGAGCTATTCCCATCTAGAGCAGTGGCTTAACCTCAGTAGTCATTTAAATATTTTGAGTTAGTAAATGAAATTCAACAGACTACCAGTTCAGTTTCTTGTTTCTTTAAAATATTATTTATTTTTTATTTTTTCAATCATCTTAATCATCTTCTTCTTCTTTTTTTTTTTTTTCGAGACAGTCTTGCCCTGTCGCCCAGGCTGGAGTGCAATGGCATGATCTCAGCTCAGTTCACTGTAACCTCTGCCTCCCGGGTTCTCCCTGCCACAGCCTCCCTAGCAGCTGGAATTACAGGCACCCGCCACCACGCCCGGCTAATTTTTGTATTGTTTTTAGTAGAGATTGGGGTTCGCCCTGTTGACCAGGCTGGTCTCGAACTCCTGACCTCAGGTGATATGTCCGCCTCAGCCTCCCAAAGTGAGAATGAAATATGTTTTTAAAAACTGAATAAAAAGAGAGTTTCTAAAAAAAAAAAAAAATACTGTTGCATTAGATGTAGGTGAAACAATGGAAAAAGATGTGGGGGGGTGATGAAAATTTAGGATAATTCTAAACTCAGAGTACTTTGCAGGTTTTAAGGACTTTCAACACTGCAAAGAAATTGAAATTGAAATTTTTTTTTTTTTTTTTTTTTTTTTTTTGAGACAGAATCTGATTCTGTTGCCCAGGCTGTGGAATGCAATGGTGCAGTCTTGGCCCATGCAGCCTCTGCTTCCTGGGTTCAAACGATTCTCATGCCTCAGCCTCCCGAGTAGCTGGGACTACAGGCGTGTGCCACAATGCCCAGCTAATTTTTGTATTTTTAGTAGAGACGGGGTTTTACCATGTTGTCCAAGCTGATCTTGAACTCCTGGCCTCAAGTGATCCATCCGCCTCAGCCTCTCAAAGTGCTGGTATTACAGGCGTGAGCCACCACACCCTGCCAAAACTGAAAATTATAGACAGTGCAGTAATGACAAATCCAGCCAGCAGACCCATACTTGAAGAAAATGTCCATAAGAAATAGCTAATGAATATTCTTCATATGCTTCATGTTAAAAATAAAAGATTATCTCCTTTTATGATTCTCCACTTGAAAAAGATCAGCCACTTTGATTAGTAGACCAAGGTCTCATCAAGTATGGAAGGCTTTTACTGTTCTATACATTGTAGGCCTTTTTAAAAATAATACAGTGATAATCATCCTATTGCAGGTCATAAAAGTCCTTTAATCTTAATGCCTCAGTGAAACATTTATGTATTAAAAAAAAAAAAAAAAAAGTACCTTTAATCTGTATGAGTTCCCTTTGCCTGAGAGCTACATAAAACATGTCTTCTGTATATTTGATATTAAAACTCAATTCTTACTATGTTTTCTTCACAGAACATTCAGAAGATTCTTGGCCTTGCCCCTTCACGAGCTGCCACCAAGCAGGCAGGTGGATTTCTTGGCCCACCACCTCCGTCTGGGAAGTTTTCTTGAACTCAAGCAGAACTCTTTATTTTCTATCATTCTTTCTAGACACACACATCAGACTGGCAACTGTTTTGTAGCAAGAGCCATAGGTAGCCTTAGTACTTGGGCCTCTTTCTAGTTTTGAATTATTTCTAGGCCTTTTGGGTATGAATAGAGTGAGAATGGCACCCAGCAAACTTGATCATGCTTTTGGTCCTAAATGGTTTTCAAATAAGTGGATTGATTAGTTAAGTTCAGATGATGTTTATGTAATGAAAAACAAATAGCATCCTTCTTGTTACATTTACATAAGAATTTTCTATGGGACTGACTCTCAAGGCCCTATGTATGCCCTGCAAGAGATCTAGAAGAAAAATTTAGTTTGTATAACTCTTAATTATAACTGTTTGTTGAGTTGGTTTTTTTAAGCCAAATATATGACATAAGATCAATAAAGAGGCCAAAGTTTTAGCTATTGTATGTACAAGGAGAGATCTGTTTCATTTTGTTTTGCCCTATTTCTAGACGTAAGTTTTAGCATTGGCCAGGAAGGGCTAAATAAGTGGTTTTTTTTTTTTTTTAAATTTTACACGACCCTCTCCCACTCCTAAAATAAGTTTTTAAGGTACTATACTTTTTGCCATACTTGACTCATGTACTCAAAATACAGAGTTTTCCTGGTGTAGGAATTGGAAAGCAGGAGTGGAAAGGAACGTAATAATTCATGGGAGTTTAAAAATCAGGGTCTTGGCAAGTAACACTGATGTCTGAAAAAAAAATTAAATGTAAATAAATAAATAAAAATGAGGGTCCTGTCCTCAGCCACTCTCTTCATATCCTATTACAGTCTCTTGGATTCTTGTAGGGGCACTCTTAGATCTCCCTTGGAGGCAAGGATATAGTTATATGTTGTTAATCTTGCAGAGCTTTCTTTTAGTTACAATAGCCTTCAGTTTCTGCCATGCCCCTTCATAAGGGAGAAGGATATTTGTACCATGATCCTCCCCCCATAATCTACGGAATTTGGAGTCCTGTGTGGAGTCCTATCAATAAATATGCACATTCATCAAATGTCTACTTAAATGTGAGTATTCTACCAGTGAGGAAAAACACATAATTTTCTTTTTTTGTTGTTGTTGTTGTCATTTTTTTTTTTTCTTTTTTTTTTTTTTTTGAGAGACAGAGTCTCACTCCGTCACCAGGCGCCAGGCTGGAGTGCAGTGGCACGACCTCGGCTCACTGCAACCTCCGCCTCCTGGGTTCAAGCAATTCTCCTGCCTCAGCCTCCCGAGTAGCTGGGATTACAGGCGCGCGCCACCAAGCCCAGCTAAATTTTTTTTTGTATTTTTAGTAGAGACGGGGTTTCACCATGTTGGCCAGGATGGTCTCGATCTTTGACCTCGTGATCCACCCGCCTCGGCCTCCCAAAGTGCTGGGATTACAGGCGTGAGCTACCGCGCCCGGCAAAACACATGATTTTCAAAGTAATAATTGTTAAACCAATAGCAAACTTCTTTCTTATCAGCACCATAAAGTCCAGAAGACAGTGGAAAAATATCTTCACAGTGCGGAGGAAAATAAGTATCAACTTAGAATTTTATTCACAGTATTGGAGGCAAAATAAAGACATGTTTGCACATAGAAAACTAAGAGCATTGAATTATTAAAGGTTATATTTCAAGGATAGAAAAGAAAATCTGCCCAAGGCGAAGGTATGGGATACAAGAAACAATGATCAACAGAGAAGTAAAATATATGAATAAATATAAGGATAAATTGAAGGTTTTATGGATTATCTAATTTAAGGATTATCCCAAGACAACCCTACAAGGTAATCACTGTTCTTACCTTCATTTAACAGATGAGGACCCTGGGGCAGGGGGAGATTAGTAACTTGCTTCACATCACAGAGCTATTGAGTGGCAGAGTCAGGATTTGAATTCAACCAGTGTAAAGCCAAACAGTCCAGACTGTCAAGCTCTATATTACAGCCTCCTCATAGGTATGTGGTGATTCTCATCACCTCATCTCCTCAACTAGAGTGTGTGAGCTCTCTCGAGTTGGACTTTGTCTTTTTTTTGTTCTCCTTTTTACAAAGTAGTCAACATGGATGGGGACACAGCAGGAGCTCAATAAAAGCAGATAAAAGGGAAAAGAAGTCCCTATTTTGAGACTAGTTTTATCAGAAGGATGTCTGATAATGGATGTTGATGACTTTTAATGGTCTTTTCTCCATGTCATTGACCACTCTAAGCAAAATAATAATTTTAATGATAATGAAGAGAATGATGCTCATAACAATAATGACAAATATGAAATATCTAAAATAAAACATGAAAAGAAACTATCCTCAAAATTCTGTCATCACCTTTTTAAAGTGAGAATGTATAGCACACTCTATCATTCATACCCTGAGGCTTTGAAGTTGGTGCTTTCTAATTAGATTTCTTATGGACCAGGTTTTTATATACAAATTATGTTTCCATGGTAAAGAATAAATAAGAGGAAGAAGTTAAAGAGGAGAGGAAGAAGGAGAAATGGCATCTATTCACCCTATTCATTAAAAATTTTTTTTCTTTTTTTCCAAATATATTCTGCTTATGTATATTCACCCTGTTCTTAAAAGCACAATAACAAAGATATATTACAGAGGAAATAAAGCTCACATCACAAGATTTAAGTTCAAGGAGTTATTAAGGGCTACTGCAGCCCCACAATTAGTTTTTTTTAAATTTCTTGCCTTGAAGAAATTTCAGAGACTTTGGATGACACTCTTAAGTCCACAGCATCACCAGATCATTGGGGGATGACATTTGAAGACAGAGAGACCTCTGAACATCTCTCAAAACACATACTTTGGCTATTTTCCCTATGTAAAAGAGATGAATTGTCTCCTGTCTAGTGAAAAAAAAATCAGCCATTATTAATATCTGTATTGGGCTACTTAGGTTGCACTCATAATATGCTAAAGTAGTACATTTTTAAAAATGAAGGTAAACCTGAGTTTATTAACAGATTGCATTCTAAAGTCTAAGCTAGTTTGGAAATTGGAAAGCAAATGTGTGTAGGTATTCATTTGCCCTTGACCAGACTGGGCCTCTCTCTTTACGGGTATGTCATTCTCTCCAATGGGGTCAGTTACTTAAAATGACATCAGACAATTGATAGAACATCCACATCCCCCTTACTTCCAAAACAAAAGCATTTTACCATATACTAGTATGGAGTAGGTTTTTTTTTTCTGACTATTTAGACTTATTTTGTGTATTTCACTTGATCTTAGCCAAAAGGCTGAGAAGCCTTTTGTGTATTTCAATACTGCCCTTTAAGTAAAAGTACTATACACTTTCTCTTTTTTTGGATTAATTCTGCTCAAGTTACAGTCTTTTGTTTTAATTTATTCTAGTTTGCGTTTTTAAAAAATTTAGAATGAAAAAATCTCAAAAAATATATAGAGAGAATATATATGTGTGTGTGTGTGTGTATATATATATATATATATGTAGAGAGAGGAGAGAGAGAGAGAATGAATAAATACCTAGGTACCCATCCTCCACCTTCGACAATTATCAACTCCTAGCTAATTTGTGTCATCTATAATCCCACCTGCTTCTGCCCTTTCTGTATTATTTTAAAGTAAATTTTATAATTTATTTGTAAATATTTCAGGGCTTTAAAAATATGCATAATCTTAATACCATTTTTACACCTAAGAAAATGGACAACTCCTTCATATTATAAGTTGTCTATAGATGTCAAAAATTTTTGCAGTTTTTTTGGGATCAGGAACCAAATAAAGTACTGAATGTTGCAGTTGGCTGATACACATCCTAAATATCTTCTGTTATTGTGGTCCTCAAACTAGAGTGTATCAAAATCACTAGAGCCTTGTTAAACTGCTGGGCCCCACCCCATAGTTAGTGATCTGTAAGTCTGTTGTGGAGTCTGGGAATCTGCATCTCTAACAAATTCCCAGGTGATGCTGAAGCTGCAGGTTTGGGGTTCACTTACCTATTGGTTCATAACCATCTCTCTGCCCTCTTACAACATATTTGTTGAAGAAGTTGTGTTGTTTACCCTGTAGAGTTTTTCTTAGTTTGGATTTTGCTGATTGCATGCTGGTTTTTTCATACTATTGGTTGTCTCTTTGTAATGTGAGCAGCTTTTGATCTATTAATGAGTTATTAAAAATGACGGTATTCTAATTATAGTACTCCTTCATTTATTATCTGAAATGCCTCTATAGATAGAAACTTCCCCTCATCTACTTTTTGGGGGAAAGCTTAAGAATAAATGTTTAACTCCTTGGTCTTCAAAATAATGAGTTGTTTATTAATATCCTCCAATAGTGAATAATTAATGTGTATGTTATTAGCAATTCATGCATTTAAACATATTTGATGTACTTCAGTCCACTGAAACTATTTCTCTCTTTTTTTTTTTTTTTTTTTAAAGATGGGGTTTCACCATGGTGGCCAGGCTGGTCTTGAACTCCTGACCTCAGGTGATCCACCCACCTCGGCCTCCCAAAGTGCTAGGATTACAGGCGTGAGCCACCACGCCCAGCCGAAACCATTTCTCTTATGAATGCTTAAATTGTCCCATTTTTGGCCAGCGAGAGCCTCTTTAATTGGCTCCTGAGTCCATCTGCATGACCCTGTTGTCATTGGTAGCATCTTTGTTAAGTGATGTAACAAGATGTTCTAAGGCTCATCTTGTGTATTTCCTGCCTGGCTTGAAAACAACAATTTATCCAAAGAGGCTTGTTTCCTCTTTACTGGAAAATGGCATTTGGAAACTGCAATCAGAGCACTAGAAATGTTCATTGAGACTCGGTTTGTAGGTTTCTAGGTCTTTCTGTGGACTAACATTGGTATTATTTGTTGTTGTTTTAATATAAAATACAGCATGAAATTATACTGATACTCAGTGCTACAGAATTTTTACTTAATTTCTTTGGTCTGTGTCTCCTTTATCAACCCATACTAAGAATTCCAATTTTCAGCACGTGGCTGATAGAATATTACATAATTATTCATTAGTATAATCAAAAAATATACACTCAGAAGTCTCGGAATATCAACATAAACATTACCAACAATATAGTTACTGGAAATAGTTTAAATTTTGGTTTTTGGGGGACAGAAGACAGGGAGGATTGTGTAAGCTATATATATCACACTATGGGTTCACAGTCCCAATACTGAGATTTCAAGTTATCTGGAATAGTTTCTTTAAGGTTATTGCCAACAGAATATACATTTACATTTGTTTGATTTTATTTCCAGTTTTTAGAGATTACTCTTTAATTTTACTTTATATGTTTTGATGGGTTTCTAGGCTTTGCACAAAAAAGCATACTTAAGCTACGTAGAGATGGGCACCCAGTACCACACTTCTCTTATGGGTTTAACCCCACTCATAAGCCCCATAATGTGTGAAAAGATGGGCAGGTAAAATTCTTACCAGAAACAATTTAATTTTAAGCCAGTAGTGGGGCTGGCAGGGACATTCTGCAGTGACATTGCCCCCTTACGTTTCACACTTGTTGGCTAAAGGGAGGAGACCTACTGGGAAGAGAATATTATGTGGGATGTCGCCAACACTGACTCAGTTCCTTATCACTGTCCCCTTAATTTTTCTGCAATAGCCTACCAGGAAATCTTTATTCTAGTTTCCTTGACTTCAGTTTACCTTCTGTTTTGCTGTGACAATGGTGTTTTGTTTTGTTTTGTTTTTTGAGATGGAGTCCTACCCTGTCTCCCAGGCTGGAGTGTAGTGGCATGATCTCGGTTCACTGCACCCTCCGCCTTTTGGGTTCAAGTGATTCTCCTGCCTCAGCCCCCGAGCAGCTGAGATTACAGGTGTGCACCACCACATCTGGCTAACTTTTGTATTTTTGGTACATACGGGGTTTCACTATGTTGGTCAGGCTGGTCTTGAACGCCTAACTGCAGGTGATCCACCCGCCTTGGCCTTCCATATTGCTGGGATTACAGGCGTGGGACATGCACCCAGCCTGGCTATGATCTTTATAAAGTATAAATCTGATTGTGTTGCTCCTCCAAGGAAAGTTATCTGGTGGCTCCCAGTAACTTTTAAGTAAATTTAAACTAATTAGCACACAAAACCATCCCAACCTATGTATCTCCATCCTGTTCCTACCTCTGTACCCCGCTACATCTTGTCCTCTAGCTAAGCAGATTTATTAAACAAATTATGCATTTTTCATGTCCTTTTCTATTTTTATTTTTTAAGATAAAGACTGGGTCTCACTGTGTTGCCCAGGCTGGTCTTGGACTCCTGGGCTCAAGTGACCCTCCCAAAGTGCTTGGGTTACAGGCGTGAGCCACAGTGCCCAGCCTTTCATGTTTGTTTTGGACTTTACTACCTTTGTTTTCTCTGCCTGGAATATTCTTTCTCTTATTTGCCTGATTTTCTTCTACTTTTCCTACTTAACATCACCTTTTACATGGTTGGGTTAGATTTCTCCTCCCTGTATTTCTGTTAGAGCTTTCATATATGAGTCATTCATTTAAAAATGGACAATTAACTTTCTAAGCTTCAATAGCATCATCTGGAAAATGGAGTTAATAACTCAGTCAAAGCTCGCTTATCTGATTTCCACTTATCTGAGTCTTCAGATGGATCCTCCCAGTTCCCTGTGAAAAGGTAGATGACCAACATCCACATCACACTGAATGCTCTCAACCATGCTTGTGCACTTCCAGTCAATTGTATAACATAATTTTTTATTGTTATTCCAAGTCATTCAGCTTAATTTTCATAGAAGTAATACTTCTTTTGTATTCATGTTTCATAATTTAACATATTTAGTCAATGTATTTAAAATAACAAGTAAATTTCTTTCTTTTTTTTTTTTTTTTTTTTTTTTTATGATGGGGTTTCACCATGTTGGTCAGGCTGGTCTTGAACTCCTGACCTCAGGTGAGCTGCCCGCCTTAGCCTCCAAAGTGCTTGGATTACAGGCGTGAGCCACCACACGCCCGGCCAACAATAAAAAAAATTTCTAAAAATAATTGCTGTTGGTGAAATAACAAAGACTAAAAAAAAGTAACAAAAAATGTAGAAAGATTCAGCACTATTTCTTAGCATCTTAATTCATACTCCACTTCAAAGAAACCAAAACTTGAAATCAGAAATGATGGGTTTGGTTTATGCAGAAAAAAAAACAGTATTTCAATCAATAGACTCATACTCAAGGAAAAGGCCTTGGCCCTGCATCAAAAGTGAACAAGTATATATTTGTATGTTTTAAGTTAAAATAAACATGTCTAAAGGATGTATATATGTATTTTTTTTCATAATCTGACCCTTTAATTAACTTTTTAGATTAACCTACAAATTACTGGTTCTAGTTCATGTCAGATAAATAGGTTTTTACCTTACGGCGTTCTTGATGGATTCTGTAAAGCAATTGATACTATGTCTGGCACACTGAAGTCATCTGCTCTTCAAACACAGAAACCCTATGAGGGAGATAGGATATCTTTTTATTATTTATATTTTACAGATGACAAATCATGATTTATCCAAAATCATACATTAGGAAGTGACAGAACCAGGAAGAACCCAGACCTTTAGTTTTCAGGGTCCATGCTCTTTCTACGGTAGCACCCAGTAGGGCTGCCTCCACTGGGGCTACAAGGTAAAACTGCTCAACTTGAATCCCATCTGGACCTGTTACCCTACATGCAAAAGATCTTCAAAATATCTTTACATACACAAGTTGGGGTCTTTACAGTACCATTTAGATGATTATCACTGTCTCTATTCCATTTTTTACAAAGCTTTCCCACATTACCTTCATTGTCTAAATAGTATATTTTAACAAGACTTTTTGAATCTTAGAAGAAATTTAAAAATTATTCCACTGTCACCAGATAAGTTAGGAAGAGGATAAATGTAAGTCTGCTTAAGCCTACTAAGAGGTGATATTTCAAATTTCAAATGGCCCTCTGCAGATGGAGGCTAAGCACATTTTAAAACCCAGAAACTTATATTTGGATCCAAAATTCATCTAGCTGCTCAAGAATCCTTCAATATAATCAAAGCCTTTTTTTTTTTTTTTAATACAAAAGTGATCTTTAGGTTTATAGCTATTTCAGCCATTTGCTGAACTGTCAACTGGATCTTTAACAGGGGTCATACATATCAAGAAAGCAGAAAAAGCCTGAAACCTTGATTTGGTAACAAATTGTTCCATTCTAGAGAAAATTTTACATTTTTAAGCAAAATGGGGCAATACTTTAGTGCAGTGGTCTTCAAACTTCTTTGACCATAACCTCACAGTGAGAAGTACATTTTTATTATTACATCCCAGATATAGAAGTCCTATGAAACAATATTTACCTCTTATATGCACTTTTTTATTTCATTCTTCAAAAAATTTGGTCATAATACACTAATTTTACTACTTTAATGGGTTGCACGAAGTAACAACCTTTTGGAAAAAAAATAAAGTTATCTTTGGAACTTGAAGAATAAGGAAATTTGGGTGAAATCAAGTTTGGAGCACTAGAGAACACTTTAAATTAGATGTGGTGGACTAAGATTTTGACTATATTATAGTAATGAATAACTCGGTGAAAAAAATCAAGAACAACTAATTTTCTAGAAAGGCATTAGCCAAGAGTGTGAAATACTTTCTGGAAGACCAGAAAGTGCAAGAACCTGACATTTATATCATGATATAATTGCATACATTTGTTCACCTATTCACCAAGCACATTTAAAGCACGACCTGTGTGTAAGACCCTGTGCTAGGGGCACTGTGGACACAAAGGTGAGTTGAGTAGAATCTGCTCAGAAATCTTACAACTGGTAGCTACTGTGAGCATCAGTTTTCCTTATCTAACAAAAGAGGACAGTAAGTCCTGCAATGGCCTGCATACTCATAAAATTGTTACAAAGATGAAATGAGAATAATATATATAAAGATTCTTTGTAATTGAAGGGAACATTACTAAAAACAGTTGAATAGCGAAGTGTTCAAAAAATTTAGATTCATATCCTTTCTATATTACACTAAGCAACCATTTGACAATTTGTTTTTCTTTTTCCCCTATAATCATTAATTTATAATGACTCTAGATTGGAGTTAGATTATTTTTGTTAAGATTATTTTCATTTGTCTGAAAGCTTGAACTTTATCAAGTAAAATCTTGCTGATAAAGTGCTAGACTTGTGGATGAACACTATTCATTTTCTAAGTCTTAGCTGTGCTCCATGTTCACTGGATAATTTAAGGTATATCATTTAATTTAAAACCTTATCTTCTCCAATAAAAAGTAAATAATAAAACCCATTTTCTGCTTATCTTACTAGATAGGATTTATTGATGCATAATAAAAATTAAAACATTCAGAAGACTTTAAATAACACAAAGTACTCTTATGTCTACTCAAAAAATGACAGGACTACAAGTACAGGGATCATAATCTCTATAACTGATACGATGGAATCCTTAAACATCCTAGTGATATGAATGTCACCTCCCCATTGTGATTCTTCCCAGCGATGTCAGAGCAACTCAACAGTACCAGGGTAGGTGCAGGGATTAATAATAACACATAGTCTGTATCCTCTAGGAGCAAGGGAAATACACATTAATGATTGTGATGTATACTGCCATCGAGGTAGGTACACAGAAGGAAACCATTGATTCTATTTGGTGAGGACTTTGGGTACTATGTCAGCAAAAGTTTGCAAAACAAAACCCTTGCTTTCAAGGATCTTAGAGTATAGATGGGATGGCTTTTGGATGAACCAACAAAGTATGGTAAGCAGAGATGAACACTGTGTTACAGGAGCATAGAAGAAGATACCTAACTCAGGTCCAGGAAGGGTTTCTGAAAGAGGTGACAAAACCGGGTTCTGAAGACTTTATTGAAATTGGCAAAAAAAAGAAAAGAAAAGAAAACTGAAGAAAAAGCATTTGAGACAGAATGAATAATATACACAAAAGTAAACAGGCAGGAAACAGTAGTTTAGGATGGTTGATGGAGCATGGGGGACACGTGGGGGAGGTGGCAAGTAGTGAGGCCAATTCAGGGTAAGTGAAAAGGTTTAGTTTGAAATCTCTGAGAAGTCATTGACTACCAGCAGGGAAGTGGCATAACTAGATTTACATTTTAAGATCACTCTGGTAGGATGGACATAGATTAGGAAAAGGCAAGCCTTTGCAAAGGCTAGGAGGCTTTTGGTTCAATGTTAAGTGCCTACAGTATGCCAGGGGACACCATGGTCACCAAAAATATACATAATCACACCTTCATGGAGTTTCAATCTGGTGGGAGAAATAAATGTTAAATGAATACCTAATTACAAAAAGTAAGTGTTCAAAATAGTAACTGTGAGGGAATATGACCTTCGTCCAGTCATGATTTAGTCTAGTCACGTGGGACAAACACTGGGACAAAATGGGGGCTGTACAAGTCTGGGAAAAGGGAAAAATGGATCAGGCATGGTCACTCACACTTGTAATCCCAGCAGTTTGGGAGGCCAAGGTGGGAAGATTATGTGAGGTCAAGAGTTCGAGACCAGACTGGCCAATATGGGGAAACCCCATCTCTACTAAAAACACAAAAATTAGCCAGGTGTGGTAGTACGTACCTATAATCCCAGCTACTAGAGAGGCTGACGCAAGAGAATCGCTTGAACCCGGGAGGCGGAGGTTGCAGTAAGCCAGGATCACCCCACTGCACTCCAGCCTGGGTGACAGAGCAAAACTGTCTCAAAAAAAGAAAAGGGGGAAAAAATGACTTTTGGATAATATAAAAATACTAAAGAATATGCACAATGATTTAGAGAGACCATTCAAGATAGAAGTGGGCTGCCCAAAACGGTGATTAGGCCCTTAGTTCCTTTGGCTGGTTGGCTTCTCTTATTCTATATTTTGCTTTTTGCTGCCACCTGGTTCAGGGATAGTTCTTTCTATCATGACCAAGTAAGTACCCAGCCTCAACTTCTGGGGCACCAGAAAAAGCAAGATGGTGATAAAGATTTAAAAAAGGCAATTTAAATATGTTTACCTCATTGTTTTTTGTTGTTGTTGTTGTTGTTGTTAGGCAAAAACCGCATACTAATTTACCTCATTCTTGAAGTTCCTTCTTTGTTGTTAAATGAGTTTGCTTTTTCTAGTTTTCCTTCATCTTTTCTGCAACTCAACTCACTGCTTATATGTGCATGCCACCTAGTGACGAAAATTGGCCCTGCCTGCTTCTTAGGGAAATGAGTTTTGTATCCACTGTTCAGGGGAAGGGAGGCAGGTAAAGTAGATCACACACTGAGAAAACTTTAGAATGCATCCCCTGGGCTAGGATTACAGCTCACACCTGTAATCCTAGAACTCTGGGAGGCCGAGGTGGGCGGATTGCTTGAGCCCAGGAGTTTGAAACCAGTGTAGGTAATATGGTGAAACTCTGTCTCTACAAAAAAAAATACGAAAATTAGCTGGGCGTGGTGGTTGGTGCCTACAGTTCCAGCTACTCAGGAGGCTGAGGTGGGAGGATCACCTGAGCCCAGGGAGGTCGAGGCTGCAGTGAGCCGAGACCATGCCACTGCACTCCAGCCTGGGCGACAGAGTGAAACCCTGTTTCAAAAAATTAAAATAAGTCAGAATGGGCTCTGAAGGGGTCAATGGGAGACTCCCTGTTGTTGAGCATGAAGACACAACAGACCTGGTTAAATGCACAGCAAGTATTATTACATTTTTTTAATTCCCAGACTCTCCTGGTGCCACTCCTCAAGCCTCTCAATCTCCTTCCATGCAAAAACGAAACAAGACAAAACAGTAAAAGAGCTTTGTTTCCCCCCTCAACCAGGTGAGAAATCTCAAAAATAGGAGCGAAAGAGGGCAGGTAGATCTGGGAGGGTCTCTCTGGCATGCCTGTTGACCCCCCTTGTCCCTCTTGTCCTGGGACAATTGTCTTTCCTCTTATCACATCTCCAGTCTGCCAAGGCCTTCCTCCTTCCTGGCTCACTTTGCTCCGTGTTTAATTTCCAATGCGTCCTCTGTGGCCCTGTTCTTTGCTGAGACTTTGCTAGATTCTCCATTTTATTATAGAACGCTCCTACCACTTGAACTAAAAACCTAACTTTCTTATGAGGGAAATGTCAATGTAATTACATAAATATATCTGATAATCCATGATAATTCACAACCCTCTTGAGCAGATGCTGCTGTTTCTTTGCTCCTCTTGTCTTCAGACCAAGAGGTGGGGTTGATGTACTCTTAGCTACTCATTGCCTCATCCTTTTTTTTTTTACAAAAAAGCCTTTTTTTGGCTGGCTGTGGTGGCTCACACCTGTAATCCCAGCACTTTTCAGTTTAGGAAAACACCTGGGTTCTATTTGTTTTTCCTGTTTTTAGGCAAAGAACAGGGAAACTTGAAGAGCTTACTTTGTTTTCCTTCTCTCAGAGATGACCATCCTATACTACCTGCTGTCCAATGTTTATAAATCAATGTTTCCTATATTTTGTCCAGTTTTCTAGTTGTTTGAGGCAGGAAGGAAAGTCTGGTTCTGGTTATTTCATCATGGTTGGAAGCAGAAGTTTCAGTACCCACTTCAGATGAGAATACGGAGGCTAGAGGAGGAGGGAGTACCTCCCAGAAGGCACCACCAGGGACTTAACATCGTCTTGGTTCTCTCAAATCTCGATACTCTAGCAACTTACAAGTCAGATCCTCAGATTTGTTGAGGACTTAAACACAGAGCTTAATCTTTTCCTTCATATCCTTTTTTCTTTCTAAAAAATCATTTATTTTTTTGAGACAGGGTCTCACTGTGTTGCCAAGGCTGGCATCGAACTCCTAGGCTCAAGTGATCGATCCTCATGCCTTAGCCCCCTGAGCAGCTGGGATTACTGGCCTGCGTAACCATGCCCAGCTCCTTTCTATTCTTGTTTCTGCCATAATTCCAGGTGTGTATGACATCCTTATTGTCGACCAATCCAGTAAAGCAGCTCCTACATATTCAGTCTACTGTGCCAGATATTTTACATATGTCATCATTTTTTTTCTTTTAAAGGGTTTTGCTGTCATCCAGGCTGAAGTACAGTGAGGCACTCTTGGCTCACTGCAACCTCCGCCTTCCAGGTTCAATCAATTCTCCTGCCTCAGTCTCTGGGGTAGCTGGGATTATAGGCACCCGCCATCATCCTTGGCTAATTTTTGTATTTTTAGTAGAGCCAGGATTTCACCATGTTGGTCAGGCTGGTATAGAACTCCTGACCTCAAGTGATCCACCTGCCTTAGCCTCCCAAAGTGCTGGGATTACAGGCGTGAGCCACCATGCCTGGCCTACATATGTTGTTTTCTTACATTGCTCCTACCAGTTAGTTATAATTTTCTCTCTCTTTTTTTTTTTTATTCACATTGGACATTTGTACAAATTTTTCTCTCTTTATTAATAAGAAAACAGACACTGAGAAGGTTTAGCAACTTGTTCAAATTCATTTGTTGTTAAAGGATAGAGCCAAGATTTTAAAGTAGCCATTGCTCATCATATATCTTGTTAACTAGCATTGCAATTCCTAGACATTCTTTACTGCAGCAGACTTCTTCTCCACTTCACTCCAACAATTCATTCCCATGAATTAATGTAATCACCACCTAAAACTTCGAAATATTGAGCAGAGAAATCTCTTTGAACACATATATCCTAGAGGCTTCTACACCTTAACTTTTCCTCATTCTTCTCTTTTGCTTTTTCATTTTTTTGAGACGGAGTTTCACTCTTGTTGCCGAGGCTAGAGTGCAGTGGCACAATCTCTGCCCACTGCAACCTCCGCCTCCTGGGTTCAAGCGATTTTCCTGCCTCAGCCTCCAAAGTAGCTGAGGCATGTGTCACTACATCTGGCTAATTTCTTGTATTTAGTAGAGACAGGGTTTCACCATGTTGGTCACACTGGTCTCAAACTCCTGACCTGAGATGATCCACCTACCTCGGCCTCCCATAGTGCTGGGATTACAGGTGTGAGTCATTGTGCCTGTCTTTTTTCTTTTTCTTTTACTGAAAACAACGTTATCATTCAATAACACTGTCACAAGGGCCTTCACGTCCTTTGTTCCTCTTTACCTGCCCCAATACCCCATTAATCCTCAACCCTAAATGAATCCAAGCACCTGTTCATTTTCCTCCTGGACCACTGAATGAGGATGGAAAAAAATCTATTCAGTATTCAACTTAGCAGTGAGGATGGGAAAAATCTATTCAGTATTCAACTCAGCATTGAGTATGGCTCAATAACTTTTTACTCTTTTTTTTTTTTTCTTTTTTACTTTTTTTTTTTTTTTTTTTTTGAGATGGATTCTTGCTCTGTCACCAGGCTGGAGTGCAGCGGCAGGATCTCTGCTCACTGCAATCTCCACCTCCTGGGTGCAAGCGATTCTTCTGCCTCAGCCTCCCAAGTAGCTGGGACTACAGGCACTCACCACCACACCCAGCTAATTTCTGTATTTTTAGTAGAGACGGGGTTTTACCATGTTGGCCAGGATGGTGTCGATCTCTTGACCTCGTGATCCACCTGCCTTAGCCTCCCAAAGTGCTGGGATTACAGGGGTGAGCCACCACACCCAGCCTTTACTAATTCTTAGTTAGCAAAGTTTATTTCCCAGAAGTGCTGTTCCAAAAGTTTATCTTGCCTTTTCTTTTCTCCTCATTTTCAGCAGGTGATTTTCCTTCCTACTTCACAGAGAAAGCTCTCTTCCAGCCATGCTCCTTCACTTCCAAACATATATCTGTACTCGTATTTTCACCTTTTCTCTTTTTTAAGGAAAGAAAAACAGTATTAGTTATCTTTACATTTTCACTTGTTCTCTTGATCCCACTCTTCCTTGCTGCCTTTGGGACTTTGCATCAGTTATTTCTTATTTCTTTTTTTTTCTCCAGCAACTTCAATTTCCAAATATATTGAGCAAAAATATGTAACCCTAACAGCAACTCTTTCTCCTAAGGGGAGATCCTGCAATACATCTAGGAAAAGAGGCATAAAGGTGAGGGGGTAGAGGACTTTGGAGTACATCCCAAACTTCCCCTAAAACCAAACACAGTTTGTTCTCTGCACTAACAACACAGGGATCCCCTGATCTCCTCCTTCATGTTTTGAGAGGCTGAAGGCTCTGCTGTTCTTCCTTAAATGAGAGCCTGGGTCCATACTTCTCTATAGGGATGTCCAGAGGAAGGAGGGCTGTCTGCCTAGTACTTCTACTGTAATCCTGGCCACATGCCATTTTAGAGGTTCCCTGGGGGATGCTGACACATGAGGGGGAAAGCATCCCTAGAAGCATGAGGGGAAGGCGTCCACATCCACAGTATCTGAGAGGAGTTTATGCCTCAGTGGTGGCTCAGGCTGAGATGATGACCACACTCTTCTCATTTTCCAGCCTCTTGTTCTGAAGCCTTCTAGCCATGAAGAAAACAGTCAGACTACAATAAGCTATTAAAATATGCTAATAATCACTGTGTTTCCAAAATGGGGGATATGTTAAGTACGGTTTTCCAAACTTATCAACAGAATCCTTTTTATATGGAGCATCTTGCAAAATTAGTGTTATGAGAGTCATAACATGGGAAACAATGCTTAATTGTTTTGAATGTGGTCCAAGGATGCTTGCATCAGAATCACTTTGGATGTTGATTATTGATATAAAAAATCATCACCACGTCTTGCTATGTCAGAAGATTTTCTATCAGAAGCCTTTCAAGGAAAGGAGAAGTTAACATGTGAGGATGTCAGAACAAGAAGACAGAGGGTGCCTCGGTCCACAATACTTTAAGGGCCACCATATTATCCCTGGACTGCTTAGCATGGACCGTTACATAATAGAGAAATAAATTTATTTCCTGTACAAGCCACTACTATTTTTGCCTTTGATAACGCAGCTGATCTGAAACCTAATTAATTCAGAAATAAAAGAGAACCTATTTTCTGACTAATCATGGTGAGTAGTCTCCTGTCCTGTCCTTTATAATAAAGCATGGATTTCTCTGTTTTGATTTCTTCCTATTTAAGGTAAAAAGATAAGATCTTTCTTTTTTCCCTTTTTTAAATTTCAGTATCTTTTGAGATACAAGTAGTTTTTGGTTACATGGATGAATTCTATAGTGGTGAATTCTAAGATTTTAGTGCAGCAATTACCTGAGAAGTGTACACTGTACCCAACATGTAGTCTTTTATATCTCACCCAGCTCCCAACCTTTCCCGAGTTCCCAAAGTCCAATTCATCACTCTGTATGTCTTTGCATCCTCATAGCTTAGGTGAATCAAGATATATTTTAAAGATAAAATTATTAACACTTGATAATGGATTAAATGTAGGCAGCATTTAGAGATTGGATAGGTTGGGATTTTTTAAAAGTTCTGAATTGTGATTTATGTTAGAAATTGTCGAAAGCACTTTCATTAAACTTCTGATTTCTCTATTGTGTTTTCCTGTGACTCAAGGTAAAACAACAACAACAACAACAACAAAAACGGAAGGAAACTGGCTACACAACAGCTACTTACTGAGTTCTGACTATGTGCCTGTGTATTCAGGTTTGCATACTCCTAACATCTAATTCAATGCCCGGTGCAGAATGGGTTCTCAAAAAATGTTGGAAAGACAGATGAAAAACTGCATACACATTAGATTTCTCAATAGCAACTATAAACTGGAAAGATAATGGACTACTACATGCCGGGTCTGTCCCGAAGACTGTGGCCAACTACGGAAGAAAGCAGTTCTCAAACACAGGTATGCAGTGTAAGAGCAGCTAGGGGACTGCCTGGCTCAAGTGGCCAGAGTGCAGCCCTGAGAAGCTAGAGCTGCTTGCTTTTATTCAGTGCAGGCACAATGCCAAAAGCTTGAGGTAAACACAATCTGTGGGTAATTAACATTTATTGTTCCCCTTTCAGGGAACATCTCTGTGGATGTTCAAAGGTTAGTTCCTGGCCAACTTCAACAAACAAGCCCGATCAGGATAACTTCCCCTTCACACATTTGCACATACTCCTAGCCCTCTGCCTCAGGGTTAGAGAACAGCTGCCTTCAGCTATTCTCCCCCCAAAGCTATGCAGAGCCTTCCGACCTTTAGAAGGCCCGCTCCTGTCCCTATAGTTTCTCCCACCACTCTGACCAATCTCCTACAATTGCATTCAAAATTCTAAAAGAATGTTGTTTTCAACTTGAACACTATACTTATCTATGCACACCTAGATCATCAATCATGTGTGACAGAATGAATATTTTTTATTTGGGCAGTCTCAAATGATTTACCTTCCTTGTGCCCTTTCTCAGGAAGCTACTACTAGAAGATGTGTCTGTTAAAATAAGGGAGTATACCAAGAAAGAGGAAGACATGGAAGACCGGAAACAGAGGATATTGGCAGGACAGAGGCAAAGGGAATGCTTAGGATGACAGCAAAGGCAAATCCCAGGGCAAAGGCAGGGGAGCAGGTGGAGAGAACAAGCAATCCAGACTAGATGAGGAGGCTGGAAGACTCCAGTACAGTTATCTCCAAGAAAAAACAAAACAAAAAGCCAGATAAATTATCTAATAGGTTTGACCATGTAGAAATTATATATTGTCTTTGTTTTACAGAGCCATTGAAAGGTGTGGAAGGACTTAGTCAAGTATTCATATGAAAATTAGAAGCAATTGTGAACTACAGGAGAAATAAAAAATTGTGCAAAAAAGGAAATACAATTAAAACAGACTACTTGACTCAATGGTGATTAATATTTACAGTCATATAATAAAAATAAATTCCCTGCATATCTTGAATGAGGTAATTATATACTTTTATCAAAATTTATTGAACTGTTCCCTTAATATGAGTGCATTTTATTAATTGTAAACTATACATCTCAATACCTCTAGTTAGAAAAATGCTGCCTACTCTGTTGGACAAAACTTTTTTTTTTTGAGATGGAGTCTCACTCTGTTGCACCCAGGCTGGAGTGCAGTGGCACGACCTCAGCTCACTGCAACCTCCACCTCCTGGGTTCAAGCAATTCTCCTGTCTCAGCCTCCCAAGTAGCTGCAATTACAGGCACCTGCCACCACGCCCGGCTCTTTTTATATTTTGTTTTTGTTTTTGTTTTGAGATGGAGTCTCAGTCACCCATGCTGGAGTGCAGTGGCACAATCTCAGCTTACTATACTTTCCACCTGCCAGATTCAAGCAATTCTTCTGCCTTAGCCTCCTGAGCAGCTGGGACTATAGATGCATGCCACTACACTCGGCTAATTTTTGTATTTTTAGTAGAGATGGGGTTTCACCATGTTGGCCAGGCTGGTCTCAAACTCCTGACCTAATGATCCACCTGCCTTGGCCTCCCAAAGTGCTGGGATTACAGGCATGAGCCACCGCACCAGGCCAACTTTTTGTATTTTTAGTAGAGATGGGGTTTCACCATTTTGGTCAGACTAGTCTTGAACTCCTGACCTCAAGCGATCTGCCTGCCTCAGCCTCCCAATGTGTTGGGATTAAAAGTGTGAGCCACCATGCCTGGCCATTTTTTTTTTTTGGGCTGCTTGCAAATTGGTATTAGAAAGTTTAAAAACAATTATATCTTTTAGACCTAGTGAGGTCTCTTCCCGGGTCCATGAAGGGTGTGGTTTCAAAGGCAGGAGTTTCCTGGCTCCACACGTCCATCCAGGAATCAGAGGGGTTTCAAATGTAAAGTTCTTTGTCTGGGTTTCCTTTTGCAGGCTAGGTTGGGAAAGCCAGGTGAAGCTCCTTTGTCCCAAAAAGCCGGCTGAAAGCTCTGGGAGGAGGGGGCTCTGTAACTAGGGCTGTGGACCAAGTAGCCAATCCGGTATCAGACTCAAAGATCAATCACTCCACAGGAAGTTTGAAAGAACTCCTCTCAGCCGGGCATGGTGGCTCACGCTGTAATCCAAGCACTTTGGAGGCCAAGGCGGGTGGATCGCCTGAGGTCGGGAATTCAAGACCAGCCTGACCAACATGGTGAAACCCCATCTTTATTAAAAAAATAAAAGAGAAAAAAAAAAGAACTCCTCTCATTGGATGAGAACATAAATGGGGAGGGAATAACTCAAAAGTTAAAACTCCAGCTTCTCCTTACCTACAGGGATTGTTTCTATGGGTCCCCTCCCCACGACAGCGTGCGAGCTGTCTTCTCTCTCTCTCTGTCTAATCACTTTTCCGCAAAACTCTTTGGGTCCATGATATTTATTTGGAGGGCAAACTCACTGTGCCTCTAGGGCCCCTTTCCCCATTCTTTGTGGTTGGCGAGGTTAAGAACCTCTTTGGAACTGGGAGCTGAGTACTCTCCCCCAGGTTACATCTTTTGGCAAGCCAGCCAGAAGAATAACGGACTTCAGAGTGGTGAGTGATACTGGACCCCCTTTCGCTTGCTAATCTGTCCTTTCCCTTCTTTTAAATTTGTTAAGGAGGTAAAACCAGGTGCCCATCAGCCTTCTAAAAGCGAATAGTGTGGCCGCTGGTCTAAAGACACAGGTGTCAGGCTTTCTGGGAACTGACTCTTCAACAGCCCCCCATCTCTTTGGAACGTCTCTTTGGAACTGGGAGCGTTGGTCAGCCCGGAACCAGCTTCCCTCTCTTACTGTTCTTTCTTTCTCTGGGCCAAGCTGAGGGCTGGTCAGAGGAAAGGGCAGCGGTCCTGAACTCCCATTTCAGTCCGGTTGAGGTAGGGCCCTGGTTAGACCTCCTAAGAAAAAGCCGCCTATGTGAGCCACGCCCAGCCTTTCAGACCCCAACCTCCTGGGTCCAGATTTCCATAAGGCGAACTTTTTCCCGGCTCTTTCCTCTAAGATATTTCCTACACAGGAGGCCATTACCCTTCTTGCTAGGACTTTGAGGCCCTTGGGGTGGCAGTCCAGGGACCCTTGACTGTGGTGCCCTTGGGCTTATGCCTATGAGGACCTCCTACAGTATAAATACACAGGGCCAGTTCCCTTAGTCCGCAGTGCTAGGTTATGTCCTAACGCAGCCAGAGTCTATCAGTAGGTACTAGAGGCTATAGGACATTGTGTTTTTGTCACCGGCAATTTCCCAATCTGAGTGGTGCCAGAATCTAATAACATACAATTTGTCTTGCCTAGGATTGGCTCTCCATACAGCAGAACTTCTCCATCTAGAATACCATAGTCAGACCTAGTCTGAGGCTCAATTAATTAATTACAGGCCCCACAACCCTGGGGCATATTCCTAGAATGGAAAGTGGGGTGGGGGGCCCAGGTTCCCAGGGCATAGTTCGAGCCTCGGCCATGCGGCCAGCCATTACCTTCTTTAAGATTGTTGTGCTTAGAGGCCCCTCTCAAGGAGTTTCTCCTCCTAGGGCAGTTTTATGGTCAGGCCTATGCTAATTGAACTCTTGCTAGGGAATATTGGCACCCATCACCTAAGCCTCACTGGCCTAGTTCTTCAAGGACATGCCAGTATAGGGCCACTAAGCCTGGCAGTCCCCATGTTCTTAAGGTGGCCATACGGACATTAGACAGTGAGGGTGTGCCCATGATGCCAGTAAGCATGATTAAACCCAGCACATGGGGGGGGACCCAGAAGATGGTCACGCATCTAGGGTGCAAGGAAACTGCAAGGTGCTATAACTGGGGGATGCCCCAGGGCTAGCAGTTACAAGGAATAACCAGGGGATGTGGGCATCCCTATGTTCAATTTCAGATGGGGTGTTACTCTTCCCAAGGCAAAATCACCCTTAAAGTGTAGCCTGGATAACTGGGACCAATTTGACCCACGACCTTTGAAGCAGCAGCAGCAAATTTTTTTCTGCCAAAACAGTGTGGCCATGATATCTTCTGCTGAATAGAGAAACCTGGCCTCCTAAGGGAAATAAAAATTATAACACCCTTCTACAATTAGACCTTTTCTGTAGGAGGGAAGGTAAATGGATTGAGGTCCCCTATGTGCAAGTTTTTCTTTCTCTAAGGGATAATCCTCAGCTATGTAAGGCTTGTTTCCTATGCCCTACTGGCCCCTTCTCAGGACTACCCCCATATTTAGGAATCCCTGTGGCTCCTCCCTCCACTGAAGCTGACCAGGTCTCCTCAGCTCCTATAACTCAAAAGGAGTCAGGGAAGGCCAATGCAGCCAAGTCACCTCAGGCTACTAGGATGCCCAAACTCTGCCCCCTATAGGCAGTAGGAGGAGAATTTGGCCCAACCAAACTACGTACCACCTTTTCACTTTCTGACGTAAAGCAAATCAAGGCAGACTTAGGAAAATTTTCAGATGATCTGGACAAGTACATAGATGTTCTGCAGGGTCTGGGTCAGGCCTCTGAATTGGACTGGAAAATATCATGTTACTGCTTACTCAGATCCTAACCAACAATGAGAGAGAGGCTGCTCTAGCAGTGGCTCAACAGTTTGGGGGACACCTGGTACCTTAGTCAAGTACAGGACCAAATAATGTCAGAGGAGAAGGATAAATTCCCTACAGTAGACAAGCAGTCCCTACCATGGACCCTTGCTGGAATCCTGACTCAGAACAAGGGGACTGGAGCCGTAGGCACCTATTAACCTGCATACTTGAGGGATTAAGGCGAACTAGGAAAGTGCCCATGAACTATGCAATGTTATCCACCATAACTCAGGGAAAGAAAGAAAACCCAACAGCCTTCCTTGATCAGTTATGTGAGGCCTTAAGAAAGTATACTCCCCTGTCACCAGACTCCATCGAGTGTCAGCTAATACTAAAAGATAAATTTATTATGCAATCAGCAGCAGACATCAGGAGGAAGCTCCAGAAGCTGGCCCTGGGGCCAGAACAGAGTCTAGAATCATTACTAAATCTAGCAACCCCGGTGTTCTATAGTAGAGACAAGGAGGAACAGGATGAAAGGGACAGGAGCGACAAGAGAAAGCCTGCAGCCCTAGTCATGGCCTTCAGGCAAGCAGATCCAAGGGGCTCAGGAGAGGGGAAAGGCTTGGGTTGGCCGCCAGTCTGGCAGAGCTTGCTACCACTGCGGCCTAACAGGACACTTTAAGAAAGATTGACCCCAGAGGAACAGACCACCTCCTCGTCCTTGCCCACTGTGCCAGGGGATCATTGGAAGGCACACTGTCCCAGGGGACGAAGGTTCCCAGGGCTTGAGGTGGCTAACCAGATGACCCAACAGCAGGACTGAGGGTGCCTGGGGCAAGCGCCAGCACAAGCCATCACCCTCACCGAGCTCTGGGGTAAAGCTAACTACAGAAGGCCAGGAGGTCAAATCTTCTGGACACTGGCACGGCCTTCTTAATTTTGCTTTCCTGTCCTGGATGGTTGTCCTCCAAGTCTGTAACTGTCCAAGGAGTCCTAGGACAAGCAGTCTCCCAATATTTCTCCCAGCCCCTAAGTTGTAACTGGGGAGATATATTCTTCTCTCATGCCCTCTTCATCATGCCAGAAAGTCCCACTCCCTTACTAGGGCAGGACCTGTTAGCCAGAGCAGGAGCCATTATCTACATGAACATCGTCAGGGAGGAAATCCCTCTCTGCTGCCCATTATTTAAAGAAGGAATTAATCCTGATGTTTGGGCAATAGAGGGACAATTTGGGGCAGGCAAAGAATGCATGCCCCATTCAAATAAGGCTAAAGGATCCCACCTCTTTTCCTTACCAAAGACAGTACCCTCTTAGACCGGAAGACAAAAAGGGGCTACAGGATACTGTAAAGAACTTAAAAGCTCAGGGTCTAGTGAGATCTTGTAACAGCCCTTGTAATACTCCAATTTTTGCACAAAAACCTAATGGACAATGGAGGCTAGTGCAAGCTCTCAGGCTTATTAATGAAGCTGTAATCCCTTTATACCCAGCCGTACCCAACCCATATACCTTGCTCTCTCTAACACCAGGAAAGGCACAATGGTTTACAGTCCTGGACCTTAAGGATGCCTTTTCCTGTGTTCCATTACATCCTGACTCCCAGTTTCTGTTCACCTTTGAAGACCCTTTAGACCAGAATTCTCAGCTCACCTGGACAGTGTTACCCCAGGGCTTTCGAGATAGCCCCCACCTGTCTGGCCAGGCTCTAGCTCAGGACCTTAGTCATTTTTCACATCCAGGTACCATGGTTCTTCACTATCTGGGTGACTTACTTTTAACTACTAACTCAGAAACCCAGTGTCAGCAGGCCACCCAGGACCCTCCCTAAACTTTCTAGCCACCTACGGATATAAGGTTTCCAAATCAAAAGCCCAACTTTGTAGGCAGGAGGTAAAATATCTAGGGCTTATCTTGTCTAAGGCACTCAGGCCCTCTGATGGAGAATGTCTCCAACCCATACTGGCCTTCCCCCATTCAAAGACCTTAAAACAGTTGCGAGGATTCTTAAGAATAACTGGTTTCTGATGACTGTGGATTCCCCAGATATGGTGAAATAGCCAAACTCCTATACACTCTGATTAAGGAAACTCAAAAAGCTAACACCCATCTAATACAATGGGACCCTATAGCCAAGGCAGCCTTACAGACCCTAAAGCAGGCACTACTGCAAGCTCTAGCTCTAAGCCTTTCTACAGGGAACTTCTCCCCCCTGTATGTTACAGAGAAGTCAGGAGTGGCACTGGGGCTCTCCCCCAGGCTTGGGGGACCACGCCACAACTGGTGGCATACCTAAGTAAGGAAATTGATGCCGTAGCAAAAGCCTGGCCACACTGCTTGCGGGTCATAGCCATGGTGGCTATACTGGTCTCAGAAGCTGTTAAAATAGTGCAAGGGAAAGATCTTAACTGTAGGGACTTCCCATGATGTAGCTGGAATTCTGGCCTCTAAAGGAGTCTTATGGTTGTCCGACAACGCTTACTCAAATATTAGGCCTTAACGCTGGAAGGGCCTGTACTTCAGCTGTGCACATGTGCAGCCCTCAATCCAGCTAGTTTTCTTCCTGAGGAAGGGGCAAACAAAGAACATGACTGTCAGCAGGTTATAGCCCAGAACTATGCAGCTCAAGAGGATCTCTTAGAAACTCCTCTAGCCAATCCTGACCTTAACCTATACACTGATGGAAGTTCATTCATGGAAAATGGAGTTTGGAAGGCAGGATATGCAGCAGTCAGTGATCAAACAGTGCTTGAAAGCAATTTCCTTCCTCCTGGAACTCGTGCCCTGCTGGCAGAACTAGTAGCCCTCACTCGAGCTCTAAAATTAGGAAAAGGAAAGAGAATAAACATATACACCTATTCCAAATATGCTTGCTGGTTCTGCATGTCCATGCTGCCAAATGGAAGGAAACAGAGTTCCAAACCATGGCAGGAACTCCCATTAAATATGATAAGAAATTTTAGACTTATTACAAGCTTTCCAAGAACCCAAAGAGCTAGCAGTCTTACACTGCTGAGGTCACCAGAAAGGAGATGAGAAGGAAGCAGAGCGCAATCGCCGAGCTGACCAAGAGGCCAAAGGGCAGCTAAACAAGAATTTATAGAAGGACCTTTAATATGGGAAAACCCTCTCCAGTGAACTAGACCTCAATACTCATCAGAAGAGGTAGAGTGGGCAATCTCCCAGGGACATAATCTTCGTCCTTCAGGATGGCTAGCTACTGAGGAGGGAAAAAGTACTCCTACCTGCTGCCAGCCAATGGAAAGTACTTAAAACCCTACATCAAACCTTCCATATGGGTATACAGAATACATATCGAATGGCCAAATCTATATTTATAGAAAAAGATCTCTTCAAAGCTGTCCAACAAATAGTCAAAGGATGTGAAATATGCCAGAAAAATAATCCTTTGGCACATCACAAAGCTCCTCCTGGGGAACAGCAAACTGGTTATTACCCAGGTGAGGACTGGCAAATGGACTTTACTCATATGCCTAAGTCTCAGGTATATCAACATCTGTTAGTATGTGTAGATACCTACACAAACTGGGTTGAGGCTTTCCCCTGTAAAACAGAAAAAGCCCAAGAGGTAATAAAAGTCCTGATCAATGAAATAATCCCTGAAATAATTCGGACTCCCTGTCTGCAAAGCGATAACGGCCCTGCCTTCAAAGCTGCAGTAACCCAAGGAAATTTCCAAAGTGTTAGGAATACAGTATCATCTCCACTGTGCTTGGAAGCCTGAGTCCTCAGGGAAAGTGGAGAAGATGAACGAGATTCTTAAGAGACACTTAAAGAAACTGGCACAGGAAACCCACCTCCCAAGGCCTTCTCTATTACCAACAACACTCTTAAGGGCTCGAAACTCTCCTCAGAAATAAGACTCAGCCCCTATGAGATGCTTTATGGATAACGCTTTCTTACTAATGATCTCATATCAGACAAGGAAAAAGCAGATCTAATAAAAGATATAACCTCCTTGGCTAAGTACCAACAGGCTCTTAGGACCTTACCTGAAGGACACCCTAGGGAAAAGGGGAAGAGTTGTTCTGCCCTGGAGACTCAGTGCTTGTTAAGTTTCTCCCCCTCAGACTCTTCCTCTCTAGGTCCATCTTGGGAAGGACAATTTTCAGTTATTCTGTCTACCACAACGGCAGTTAAGGTGGTGGGAATTAACTTGTGGATCTGTCACACCCAGCTGAAGCCTTGGACACCTCCTGAAGGAACTCATAGGCCCTCCACTCCACAGCCTGAAGTTCCAAGACACAATCCTTCACACACCTGCGAGCCTTTAGAGGCTCTCCATTTGCTCTTCTGAAGAAATCCTCAGGAAAGTACTGAGTCTAACTTACATCCTGGCATTAACAGGACTATCACTGTTAACTTTACTATTTGCGACCGGACTCTATGTGGTCACCCCTACGGATTGGCCTAATAGCTCTCCTCCTCCTCCTCCGATATTATTACTCCTTCAAATCATATGGGGTTTACAGGTCCCTTGGTCACCAATCTACAAATTCCATCTACCTCAAACTTCACTTGTGTAAACTCTCTACTAACAATTCCAATGCTTCCCTATGCCAAAACTGGGTTGCCTGATCCCCAGACCTCAGCTGCCTAGCACCAGGCTTATGCTTTGTTTGTGGCACCTCAGCTTACTGCTGCCTGAACAATACCCCTGGGGAAATATGCCTCCTCTCCTTCCTAGTGCCCCCCATGATGATTTACACTGACTCTCAGGTGCAGAGTCTTCTCTTGCCAAGGCCACGCCATACTCAAACCCCAATTATTCCTTTCATAGTGGGGCCGGAATAATAGGAGGACTTAGTACTGGCATTGGATGAATTACTACCTCCTCTACTCAGTTTTACTATAAGCTATCTCAGGAGTTAAATGATAACATGGAAAAGGTTGCTAATTCTCTCTGCAGAGGCAGCTTCACTCTTCAGCTGCCACCACTCTTCAGGGCCTTGGATCTGCTAACAGCAGAGAGAGGAGGAACCTGTCTATTTTAGGAAAAGAATGCTGCTACTTTGTAAACCAATCAGGTATTGTCTTAAACAAAGTTAAAGAACTCAGGGATCAATCAAAGGCAGGGCTAAAGACCTTCAAAAAAACAGGATTGCAGAGCTTGTTTAACAACTGGCTATCCTGGCTCTACCCTCTTCTAAGCCAGTTTATAACCATTCTATTATTGCTGGCCTCTGGGTCTCTCATCTTTAACCTTCTTATCAAATTCATTTCTTCTAGAATTGAGGCCATGAGACTACAAAGGTCCTGCAAATGAAACTCCAAATGTCCTTCTTGTCAAATTCGTTTCTTCTAGAATTGAGGCCATGAGACTACAAATGGTCCTGCAAATGAAACCCCGAATGTCCTTGGCTCATGAGTTCTATCGTGGACCTCTGGATCAACCTGCACCCCTGGAAGACTCCCCTCTGGAGGAAACCTCAATCACAGGGCCCCTTCTATGCCCCAATTCAGCAGGAAGTAGTTAAAGAGCAATCAACACCTGTGTCCCCAACAGCAGCTGGACTTTCCTGTTCAGAGGGGCAGACTGAGGGACTTCTCTTCCTGGGTCCACAAGGGGCTTGGTTTCAGAGGCAGGAGTTTCCTGGCTTCACGCCCATCCAGGAACCAGAGGGGTTTCAAATGTAAAGTTCTTTGTCTGGGTTTCCCGTGGACGGGCGAAGTAGGGAAATCCAGGTGAAGCTCCTTTGTCCCAAAAGCCCGCAGAAAGCTCTGAGAGGAGGGGTCTCTGTAACTCAGGGCTCTGGACCAAGTAGCCAATCTGGTATCAGACTTAAAGATCAATCACTCCACAGGAAGTTTGAAAGAACGCCTCTCATTGGACGAGAACATAAAGGGGGTGGGAATAACTCAAAAGTTAACACTCCAGCTACTCCTTATCTATAGTGATTCCCTCTCTGGGTCCCCTCCCATTACAGTGTGGGAGCTGTCTTTCTCTCTAATAAATTGCTTTTCTGCAAAACTCTTTGGGTCCACGATATTTATTTGAACGGCAAACTCACTGTGCCTCCAGGGCCCCTTTCCCCATTCTTTGGGGTTAGTGAAGCTAAGAACCTCTTCGGAACTGGAAGCAAAGTATGCTCCCCTGGTTACACTAGCAATTCCACTTCTAGGATTCTGCCCAAGAAAACAAGCCATATAGGCAAATTCAGCTTGTAAGGGTGGCAAAACTCCACCTCTGTTCTCTTAGACTCCTGATTGGGCTGGAGAATCAAAATAACATAAAACAGATTAACAGGAGAAAGCATCCTAATTTTTTTTTCTTAGTGCTTTTCCTTTTTATTTTTTGGAGACAGGGTCTTACTCTGTCACCCAGGCTGTAGCACAGTGGCTCAATCGTGGTTCACTGCAACCTCTGCCTCCAGGGTTCAAGTGATTCTCCTGCATCAGCCTCTCGAGTAACTGGGATTACAGGCGTGTGCCAACCCAACTGGCTAATTTTTGTATTTTTAGTAGAGACGAGGTTTCACCATGTTGGCCAGGTTGGTCTCGAACTCCTGACCTCAGGTGATCTGGCTGCCTGGGCCTCCCAAAGTGCTGGGATTACAGGTGTGAGCCACTGCACCTGGTCTCTTTGTTTTTTTAAAGTTTTTTTTTAAGAAATGGGGTCTCACCGTGTTGCCCAGTCTGGTCTTAAACTCCTGGGCTCAAGTGATCCTTCCCCCTCAGATCTTCTCACCCCAGACTCCTAAGCAGCTGGGACTTCAGGTTAATGCCCAGAAAAACCACTGACACAACCACTGATATACATATCAGTATATATAGGCAATGGCTCACACTTGTAATCTCAACAATTTGGGAGACTGAAACAGGAAGACTGCTTAAGCTCAGAAGTTCGAGACCAGCCTGGGCTACATGGTGAGACCCTGTCTCTACAAAAAATAAGAAAAATTAGGCATGCTGGTGCATGCCTGTATTTCCAGCTACTCAGGAGGGTGAAATGGGAGAACTGATTGAGCCCTGGAGCTTGAGGCTGCAGTGAGCAGTGATCACACCACTGCACTCCAGCCTGGGTGACAGAGTGAGACCCTACCCCAAAAAGCAAAAATCATATCCTTTTTTTTTAAAAAAAGAAACCTTCTGAACCTCTCATTTTTATATCTTATACATTTAAAAGAGCTGGAATAATTTCTATATAATGCTACTGTCTTACATAACAGACAGATTCTAAATTTTTCTGTAAGGTCAGTAGCCTTTAGTCTTTAGCTGATTATCAACTCCAAGAACAAATTCCAAAGTCAATGACCCCTGAATTTCATTTGAGAAAAGCAGGAAGGCACTGCAAACTATGAACATTATTATTATAATAGCAATTGTATAGTGCTTTCTAATTTTTAGAACACTTTCACATACTCTGTTTCATATTACCTGAGGTTTATAAATCAAACCTATTTTTGAAAATATGAGTATTATAGCCTAAAAAGCTGTTAAAAATGAAAAAGACTAGATTATCCAAGCAGAGATGCCTAACTAGCATTAAAAGGAACATCCTCATCAGGGCAGTGATTTCAAAGTCCAGGTTTATAAAGCCTGACTTGAATTACTGTTCATGTGTTCACTCAACAAATATTTATTACGGACCTAATCCTAGTGTCAGGCTGCCTAGATTAGGAAACCTGTTAGGTCTTCAGTGAGAAAATTATATTCTGTATATGAAGAATGTGAGGACACTCAGGCTTAAAATTCAATGTATAAACTATCATTAAGTGAAAGGCCCTGTTAAAATGGGCAGGAACAGGATTTTGAATACTTTTTCCCTTTCTTTTTGTGTGGATGGTTTTCTGGCTCCCCCGATGAAGTAGTTATAAGAGTAGTAGACATACTAGTGTTCAGGAAATAAAAATAAATGTGGGGTGTGTGTGTGTGTGTGTTTAATGTATTAATAGTTCTAGAGGACAAAGAGCTGGTAATCCCTAAAGATCTTTTCTTTTTTATTTTTTTGAGACAGAGTCTCGCTCCGTCACCAGGTGCCAGACTGGAGTGCAGTGGCACAATCTCGGCTCACTGCAACCTCCACCTCCTGGGTTCAAGCAATTCTCCTGCCTCAGCCTCCTGAGTAGCTGGGACTACAGGTGCGTGCCACCACACCCAGCTAATTTTTGTATTTTTAGTAGAGACGGGGTTTCATCATGTTGGCCAGGATGGTCTCGATCTCTTGACTTAGTGATCCGCCTGCCTCGGCCTCCCAAACTGCTGGGATTACAGGTGTGAGCCACCACACCCAGCCCTTTCTTTCTTTTTTTTTATTTTTGGAGACAGAGTCTCGCTCTGTCACCCAGGCTTGAGAGCAATATTGCAATCTTGGCTCACTGCAGCCTCCTGGGTCCAAGCAATCCTCGTGCTTCAACTCCACTAGTAGCTGGGACTACAGGCGTGCACCACCACACCTGGCTATTTTTTTTTTTTATTTTGTATTTTTAGTAGAGACACAGGGGTCTCACCATGTTGCCCAGGCTGGTCTTGATCTCCTGAGCTCAGGCAATCTGCCCACCTCCGCCTCCCAAAGTGCTGGGATTACAGGTGTGAGCCACCGCACCCAGCATTTTCTTTTACTCTGGAGGTTGTATCCAATAAGAGTACTCCTAAGGGAGAAACTAAGCCAAATCAACCAATTGGCAACTGGATGACCTGAGGGAGAGGCCAGTGAAGGACCCTGGATCACACAGTACGAGTTCTCAAGGACTTCCTTCTTTGGGAGGCTTGGAGATTGGGAAAGGGGATCCAGTTGCTTTTCTTTTCCTCCTCTGGTTGTCTGGGGAAGGAAATGTGGAAATGGAGGGGGCTTTAGTGGCACCCAAGCTCGGCTTTAAGCAAGTTGTGAGGTAGGCAGTTTCTCCTTGGATCTTCTACCCCATTCGCAATGATTCCACTCCTTTTCTATCTCTTTCTATCCCCACGTCTGCCCTCCAACACACACCCATCTAAGGGGTGCTTCTCTTTTGGCATTCCTTCTGCTCCCTGTGGCATCTTTGTCCCTTTGAATTTCACCCTGAACTTGTAAACTGGCCAGCATCCTCTGTGGTTTCAGGGCTGCTTACTGGGTAGTGCCGATAAACATCCTAAGAAATTTACACATCCTTCAAATCTTCTCCCTAGAACCAGATCTCTGGGTTTCTCAGACATATCCACTAAATAAGAGTGAAATTTGATAACAACCTTCATGGGGTCAACATCTGGATCTGGTATAGTAAGAGGAAATTTACTTTGGATTTGCCCAGAGCTAGATTCCAGCCTTATCTCCTCTATAGGGAAGCTCTATGATCTTTCTACCAGTTTCCTCATCTGTACCATGGGAATGATAAAACCTATCTTGCATGATTGCCACTGAGATATTTACCAAAGTGCCACATACTACCTCCTAGTTTAATCTGTGTTAGTTTCCTTTTCTTTTGTAGGGTTATTACAAGCATCACGTGAGAAATTAAATGTGAAAGGGCTCTGTAACCTATAAAGCTCTTTCTACATGTTGGATTTTGTTAATGAAAAATATTACGTTAATAATCTAATAATAAGGGTGGAAGCAAGGAGAGGATCAGGAGAAAATAACTAATGGGTACTAGGCTTAATACGTGGGTGATGAAATAATCTGTACAACAAACCCCCATGACACAAGTTTACCGACGTAACAAATCTTCACACGTACCCCTGAACTTAAAAGTTAGAAAATAATAATAATAAAAGCACAGATAGGTAAGAGGAACAGCTAAATATTTAACAGCTAGATATTTTGGAGGAGATCTGTTCTTTGGGGAGGAAGGGTCTCACTCTGTTGCCCAGGCTGGAGCAGTGGTAGCTCACTGCAATCTTGAACCCCTGGGCTCAAGTAATCCTCCACCTCAGTCTCTTGAGTAGTCAGGACTACAGGCTTGTGCCACCACGCTCGGTTAATTTTTAAAATATTTTGTAGAGACAGGGTCTCAGTATGTTGCCCAGGCTGGTCTTGAACTCCTGGCCTCAAGTGATCCTCCTCTCGGTCTCCCAAAGTGTTGAGATTACAGGTGTGAGTCCTATGCCTGACCAGAGGTTTGTCAGTGTTAAAATCTATGAATTCAACAGACATCATGACCACATTTCCAAAACAAACATCAGGAATTATGATGTGACAAGTCAAAAATGCATTGGTTGGGGGACAGAATCTTTTAAACAGAAATTGTCCCATAAAATTTGAGATGTATAGTTTCTGTACCAAATGACTATTCGGTGATCTTGGAAATCTACAGTGCTGCTCGTCACCAACTCCTGATGCGTTTCAATTCTGTTTCCAATGGACAATCATAACAAATAATATGTGAGTGTGGCCTCAGGCATTCTGAGTTTGGGCACTGCTGTTTCCATCTGAGGACCAAGACCTACACATCTCAGTAGCACTGAAAAAGTTAACAAACCGGTATAGAGTGTCAGAAAATTTGATCCAAATACTTCATACCTACTCTAAACCTGAAAACCACACTCCCTAATACTGTGCTAGTGTGCTGGCTAATGTGCTGGAGAGGCAAAAACATTGAGAAAGCAGTCCTTAGAAGAGAAACAATCCTGAGACGTCCAAACTGCCAATTACTTTGTTTCTGAAAGTCTTTACTGGAGGTGCATGGAAGTTTAGTAAAAAGAATGAAACTTTGTGCCCTCAGCTGACAGACCTGTGAGTGTCTCGGAGGGGCTGCTTCATCTTATAGAAGGCATTTTGTTTCCTGACACTTTTCCTGTGGCCTTTGCTCTTCTTATTCTGTATGTGTTCTGTTTTTATCAGTATTTGTCAATAATAGCATTTACATCGCTTCCTCAGAATTTATTTTGAGACAGGGTCTTGCTCTGTTGCCCAGGCCGGAGTGCAGCGGCGCGATTATGGCTCACTGTAGCTTGGAACCCAAGCTCAGGGGATCCTACCACCTCAGCCTCCCAAGTTCCTGGGACCACAGGCATGTGCCACTACACTTGGCTTTTTTTTTTTGAGTTTCGCTATTGTCGCCCAGGCTGGAGTGCAGTGGCGAAGTCTCGGCTCACCGCCTCTCGGCTTCAAGCAATTCTCCTGCCTCAGCCTCCCGAGTAGCTGGGATTATAGGCGTCTGCCATCACACCCAGCTAATTTTTGTATTTTCAGTAGAGACGGGGTTTCACCATGTTGGCCAGGCTCGTCTCGAATTCCTGACCTCAGGTGATCTGCCCACCTCGGCCTCCCAAAGAATTGGGATTACAGGCCTGAGCCACCGGCCTAGCTGGTTAATATACAATTTTTTTTTTTTTTTGGTAGAGACGGGGTCTCTGTGTTGCCCTCAAACGTGTGGGCTCAAGCGATCCCGCAGCCTTGGTGAGAGCCACCGCGCCCAGCCTCTCTTTAAGAATGAATTTAAAAAGCAGTTTCACATCACAATATCGTCTATCTATCTCTTCCACAGTCCTCTTGCTTTTTACTGCAACCCTTTAAAAAGTATCATGCAGATAAACGGTGGTTTGTCAGTGAAGTAACCACCAAAAACTCTTGGCACTCCAATCCTCTGCCTTCTTCACGCGATAGGATTAAGAATGGGATCCTAGGATGCTTACATGCAATGAAGAATCCGAAAACGCTTGCAAAGTGCGGCGCAAATACTGACTACGAAGAAGGAAGTCATCTTCTTCCCGCCCAGAGACTGTGTCGGATGTGGCGTGCGACTGGGGGAAGGGGGCAGGCGGAAGAAGGGAGAAAGGGGGGCGGGCGGGGGGACGTAGAAGAAGGCGCGGGCGGGGGGGGGGCAGGGGGGGACGTAGAGGAAGGCGCGGATGGAGGGGGAGGGGGACGGACGAGGAAGGAGCGGGCGGGGGGCGGGAACGGAGAGGAAGGGGCAGGCGGCGCGAGGAGACTGGTGTCTTGCCCCACCCTCCTGGAGAGGAGAGGGCCTGACCTGGACCGCGGAGGAACCGAGTGACTGACTGGCCCTAGAATCTCCTAGAACCGGTTCTCGCGGCCCCTCTCCTCCCGCAACCCCGCTCCTCCGAGGCCCCGCCCCTCCGAGGCCCTCAGCGTCGGCCCGGGGAGCAGCGCAGGAGGTTTATGTTCTTCCGAGCGGGCCGGGCCGCGGTTTCTCCGCTTCTTCGCAGTCTTCTGCCGTCTCCTGTGGCCACCATGAGCACTGGCACCTTCGTTGTGTCGCAGCCGCTCAATTACCGTGGCGGGACCCGCGTGGAGCCAGCGGACGCCTCCGGCACGGAGAAGGCTTTCGAGCCGGCCACCGGTAACTGCACGGAGCCCGGGAGGCTGGGGCGCTGCGGGGCCGGTGCGCGGATTTCCCGGCCAGCCCTAGTTCCCTTGTGTTCTGCAAGGTTGGCTTGAGCACAGACAGTGACGGTGGAGAGTCTAAGGCTGTGCGTGTAGGCAGCTAGGGATTCTGGGGCAACGCGAGTGCCTCTGGGCGGGAAGGGAGGAAAAGGAAAAGCTGGTCAGTTGCGTGGTGGGATCGTGAGTCGTTTTACCCGGGCCAGAACAGAGTTCGCAAAGTCCTCTTGCGGGAAGTCGTGCCTCTGTTAACTTCCTTTTTTTGTGTGTCGCTCAGGCTAGCGCGACTTCAGCTCACTGCACCCTCGACCTTCCGGGCTTAAGTACTCCTCCCGCCTCAGCCTCCTGAGTAGGATTAGAGGCGCCCACCACCATGTCCTGCTAATTGTTGTATTTTTAGTAGAGACAGGGTTTCACCGTGTTACCCAGGCTGGTCTCGAACTCCTGGGCTCAGGTGATCTTCCCGCCTCAGCCTCCCGAAGTGTTGGGAGTACGAGCGTGAGCCACCGCACCCGGCCAACTGTTCCCTTTTAAAACTAGGACTGATATATTATTGTCTTCAAATGTGTGCATGGGAGAGGATTTATGGAAGAACGGGGCGGGGTTGTGGGGGAGATAATCATTTGTGCTGGGAATGGAGGAGCGGTCACAATAGTTTCTAATGACTACGAATGAGGACTTTGTCTCCACATTCTAATATTAAAATATTTCTGCACGTTAAGCAGAATTGGGAAAGGAGAAACCCCACTCTTATTCAATAGTTTCTTCTGCAGCTTTATTGAAGTGTAATTAACATATAAAAATTGTATATTCTTAAGGTGTAAAATGTGATGTATGTATACCTTACAAAATAATTACCACAATCAATCTGATTGTCCATTGCTTCTGCATAGTTAAGACTTTTTTGGGATAGTGAAATATTTAAAGATCTGTTCTTTTAGCGAATTTCAAGTATGCGATGCAGTATTAGTAACTGTAGTCACCATGCTCTACACGAGATCTCCACAATTTATTCATCTTCCCGAAATAAAACTTTTTATCCAGTGCTTAATGTGTGCTAAGCACTGTGCTAGGCATTGGATTTACTCTGGGACCTCTGAGGGTCACAGCGATAAGGAGGAAGAGGCTTTTTGTTTTGTTTTTGTGTTTATTTTGCTGGGTTTTATGGAATATATGTGGCGAGAAAAATGTAAATATTCTGTGTAAAATGTAGCCAGAGCAATAAAACTGGATTTCAAGGGACTGGAGAATTTAGTATTTGACCATCCACACTAAGTCAGAGCAGTGACTTGGCAGAAGCAGAAGGCATTATCACATTTCTTCTTTATATAGGAGGAAACAGCTTCTATAGCCCTGACCTAATCTTGGTACAAAAGAAAGAAAAATTGCTCTTTAATTGCCTGGAGTGTGTGTGACTCTCAGCCACCGCCTTTACCAGCTGGCTATTCAAATTTGTAACAGAAGTTGCAGATTTGTGAAGTCTCCTTGGAAAGAGTCCCAGGAGTTCTTGTGAACAGGATTTGCTGAGTTGGCAAACTTAATGAATTCTTGTTGGTAGAGGCAGTACAATCCTTGGGATATGGGTCCAGAAAAATTGTTTTGTAATTTGCACCAGAATAGGGAGGGGGAATAAAGGTGGAATAAGAAAAGGAAATCTTGGGTTTTTTGAGGGGGAAAAAAAAGTTCTTTTAGGGATGCCTTATCCTGATATTACTGCTTATTAACTAGATTTATCAAGTATCAGTAGTATAACATACTTATAACATTTCAGATGAGGGATTTACAGTCAGAGTTCATAACCCAGTAGACTGATTATTTTTGACTTTCATTTTGCAAGACCCCTGAGATTCTGAGATAATGTTTAGGAGTGTTGTAAAACTTTATAGGAAGTTAATGTTAGTAAACCCAATTGTAAAATAGTAGAGAACAGGGGTTCTTAACCCTAAATCCATGATGAATAAGGCCGAGGACATGGCATCCCTGTAATTCTGTTATGTATTTAAGTACATTTTTCTGGACAGAGGTCTACAACTTTTATCAGACTCCTAAAAGGTGTCAATGACCGCAAAATATAGTTAAGAACGCTAGGCTGGGCAGGGTAGCTAACACCTGTAATCCCAGCATTTTGGGAGGCTGAGGCGGGTGAATCACTTGAAGTCAGGAGTACCAGACCAGCCTGGCCAACGTGATGAAACCCCGTCTGTACTAAAAATACAAAAATTAGCCAGGTGTGGTGGTATGTGCCTGTAATCCCAGCTACTCAGGAGGCTGAGGCGGGAGAATTTCTGGAACCCGGGAGGTGAAGGTTTCAGTAAGCCAAGATCACGCCATTGCACTCCAGCCTGAGTGGCAAGAGTGAGACTCTGTCTCAAAAAAGAACTGCTGGTATAGAGGTGGTCACTAAATCAAACCATACTGAAAAACAAGAAGGGAATACTAAGAGAATGTTGATACATAATATTTTATTTAAATATGTGGCAACAATTTGAGATAAAACTGACTTTTCCCCCTCTTTATAGGCCGAGTGATAGCTACTTTCGCATGTTCAGGAGAAAAGGAAGTAAATTTGGCCGTTCAGAATGCAAAGGCTGCTTTTAAAATATGGAGTCAAAAATCTGGCATGGAGCGTTGCCGAATCCTTTTGGAGGCTGCCAGAATAATAAGGGTATGTTCCAATTTATTCTCTTCCAGAAAACTCAGGCGTTGCTCTGAGGGCTCTTTGTGATGTTTGCAGTTTGACTTTGGTGCAACATTCGGTCATAATGTTTTTATAAAACAGAAAAACATTTCTACATGCTCACCTTGGTATACAAAACAAGTTTTTGTTCAATACTTCCCATCTGGATCTTGGCTCTTGGACATCTCAGGTTTTCATGTTTGTCTTTGTTTTGAATTATAATGCACTCTTTATAGCTCATCTTTCTTTGTTATTTTTAGTTTTTATTTTTATTTTTTGAGATGGAGTCTTGCTTTGTCACCCAGCTGGAGTGTGGTGGAGCGATTTCAGTCAACTGCAACCTCCGTCTCCCAGGTTCAAGCAATTCTCCTGCCTCAGTCTCCCAAGTAGCTAGGACTACAGGTGCCCGCCACCACACCTGGCTAATTTTTGTATTTTTAGCAGAGATGGATTTCACCATGTTGGGTAGGCTGGTCTCAAACTCCTGACCTCAAGTGATCCACCTACCTCTGCCTCCCAAAGTGCTGGGATTACAGGCGAGTTACCGCGCCTGGCCTTCTGTTTCTTTTTAACCCATGTTGTTTACTTGTTTCCTTTTTATTCTTTATGCTGATGACCCTCAAGTCTATCTTTCTTTTTTAGATTTGTTTTCAGATACGGTTTTAAGTAAAGTTTTGTTACTTTAATTGGGAAGATTTCATAAATTTGTAGATGTTCTCTTTAAAAAAAGAGTTAAACTTTATATTGTCTTAAAGATCAGAAGTCCCAGATGCTCATTGTAGAAAGTTGGAAAATTCAGAAGAAAATACATCAAAATATGCATCATGGATATCTGAGTGGTAGGTCTGTGATGACTTTTCATCATAAGTATGTTAAGTCAAACTGTGAAGGGTCTGAGAGTTACCTACTTTTAATAGTGTGTGTGTATGTGTGTGTGTGTGTGTATATATATATATATATAGTACGCACATATATAACATATGTATACATAACTGTACACATATAATTATGTATAATCTATATAATATACACATAATCTGTTTTATGTGTAAATTATATAACTATGTATATAATATACATACATATCCTGGCAAGAGATATGAGGCTTTTTGGATATAAATAATAAAAAAGTTGGTTTATTATTCACAGCAAAATGCAGCAGCCATAGCAATACCTTAGCACTAGTTTCTGTGTGTTTTTTTTTTCTTTTTTTTTTTTCTGAGGTGTAGTCTCACTCTGTTGCCCAGGCTGGAGTGCAGTGGTGCAATCTCAGCTGACTGCAACCTCTGCCTCCTGGGTTCAAGTGATTCTCCTGCCTCAGCCTCTTGAGTAGCTGGGATTATAGGCATGTGCTACCACCCATGGCTATTTTTTGTATTTTTAGTAGAGACGGGGTTTCCCCATGTTGACCAGGCTGGTCTCAAACTCTGGACCTCAGGTGACCTGCCCACCTCGGCCTCCCAAAGTGTTGGGATTACAGGTGTGAGCCACCATGCCCAGCTTAGTTTTTGTTTTCAAAGCACCAGTCCCCACGGTAGGTGAGGGGATGTGGTGAGAACCAGGTGAGATCCCTATGCATGCAGAAAGTTGCATCAAAGAAGAACCCTAAAATTCTGAGATTCATTTAAATAGAGGCTACTGGCATATCTGCCTATCCTCTCCTTTGGGGGGGAGAGAGAGATTGAGATTATTTACTAAGCAAATCTCCAGTGTTAAGAGGGAAGGTGTCATTAAGTTCATTATCTTGGAGTATAAGCAGATGTTTCCAGGAACAGCAAATATGGAGGTTTACAATTCCACATTTCTCCAGAGTTCCCTATCTTTAGGGAGACACTGCCTCTGCCTTTCAGGGGCTTTGCTATTCAGTCAGCTTGTCAGTTGTCCTTTGCTCAGAAAGCCCTGACCATGCAGAAATATCAAAATATTCATGCAGAATTTTCTCCCAATGAAGTATTTTCCCGTTATTAAAAATTTATTTTTAATTCAATAAACCAAAGTTAACTCATGGCAGATAGTTTATTATTTTCATTTGTCCATTTTTTTTTCCTTTGAATGAGCAGCATTGTAGGGCTGTTAAGAATTGGCTCCTTTATTGTTAAGAAATGACTTATTGATCCTAAATAATATCTAATAATATTTTTTGCTCTGAAATCTATTGTCTGATACTAATTTTCATTGCTTTTTACTTTACCCTCCCCTTTGTATTTCCTTTGATACCTGTGTGGTGTTTTATTAATCAGAAACACCCTACTACCTTTGTTTAAAGCTCTTGTCTGATGATCATGCTCTGGACCTGCCTTCACCCAGTTTATTCTGTAACTGAAGAGATCCCACTCTGTGGTCATACCTACAATCATATTAGCCCTCAGTTTTCTTTTCATGATTTTTCTAGTTAATCAAGATCTGCAGTTCTTTGCTTCTTCCTTTTTTGACAGGGTGTTGCTCTGTCACCCAGGCTGGAGTGCAGTGGCACAATCATGGCTCACTGCAGCCTCAATCTCCTGGGGCACAAAGGATCCTCTTCCCTCAGCCTCCTGTAGGTACGTACCACCGTACCTGGCTAATTTTTGTTTGTATTTTTTGTAGAGATAAGGTTTTTCCGTCTTTTCTTTTTTTAAAAAAAGTACTGCTCTAAACGGTTAATTATTTTTTTTAAAAGATTTTAAGAATAAGGTAAAATATTTTACATTTGTCCACATATTTACCGTTTGTGGTGTTCATCAGTTGTTTGTGTCAACCCAGGTATCTATCTGCTATCATTTTTCTTCTGCTAGAAGGAATTTCTTCAGCATTTCTTTTCTGTTTTTTAAGACAAGGTCTTGCTCTGACTCCCCAGCTGAAGCACAGTGGTACAGTCATAGCTCACTGTAGCCTTGACCTTCTGGGCTCAAATGATCCTCCCACTTCAGCCTCTTGAGTAGCTGGGACTACAGACACGTCACCACATCTGGCTAATTTTTGTATTTTTTGTAGAGAGTAGGTTTCTTTATGTTGCCCAAGCTGATCTTGATCTCTTGGGCTCAAGTCATCCTCCTGCCTCAGCTTCCCAAAGTGCTGGGATTACAGGTGTGAGTCACTGCGCCCGTCAGCCTAGCATTTCTTGTAGAGCAGGTCTGTCAGTACTCTTTCAGATTCTGTATGTCTAAAAAAGTCTTTTTTTGCATTAATTTTTGAATGAATTCTAGATACATAGTTTTTTCTTTCAGTACTTTAAAGATACAGCTCCACTGTCTTCTGATTTGTGTTGTTTCAGAAGAGAAATTTACTGTCATTTTTGCATCTTTGTATGTAGTGTACCCCTTCTCCCCAACCCCTGGCTGTTTTACAGTTTTTCTCCTTATCACTGGTTTTAAGCAATTTGATGATGATGTCTTTGGTGCAGTTTTCTTCATATGTATTTTCCCTGAGGTTTATTGATTTTCTTGAATCTGTAAATGTGTTTCATTAAATTTGGAAAAAAAGTGGGCCATCATTTCTCTCTGTCTCTCTCTTTCTTTCTTTCTTCTTTTTAATTTTTTTTCCCAAAGTGAAAGGGAGAAGTGAGGGACCTGCCCTTGACTTCTAATCTTTCATCCCAGTGGACACCTGGTCAAGTCATATTGTAAAGCAGGGTGATATAGAGGAGGAACAGGGGTTGGGAACAAAGCATGTATTTCCCAACTAATACTTGTAGCAATATGTTGTTATGGTGAAAAATTTCATTTTATGGTTGTTCTTGCAATAGTAGCAGGCAGAAATTTTTGTCAGAGACACCTTTGATGATCCTTACATAGTATATCAGAAGTTCTCCCAATGCTCTTCAGTAGAGAAGCTTGTTTTGTAAGGATGGAGAATCATAGAATAAGACAAAAAATTTTCCAAGGCTGTCTAGTAAACTGAATTTTCTCTGAGAGTTGAAACCTGAAAAACAGTCCCCAAAGCTACTTGTCTATCCATTATTTTAAAAGAGAAAAAATCTCAAGAATAAAAGTTTCTATTTCTTAGTAAATGTTCCAGGGCCTAGCAGCGATAGAGTCACAGATTACTTCCTGTTTGTTCATTCTTACACTGAAGTGTAAGCAGAACTACTGTGTTTCACTATTGCCAGTATAATATCTCTTCCCTGTGTTTGAAATGTTCTGTGCTGATTCATCACTTTATTCAGGTGATCAATGAGCTAGCCTCTCTACGGCCTGGTTTTCTCTTGCATTCAAGAAACAAAATTTAAGCTACTTATGGTTGATTATACCTTTGGAAAACTATTTCATGTTAATTATACTCAACAAACTTAAGAATGGAGAATAATTTATGCTTGGTGTAAGAATTGATGCTTGTTTTCTCCTAGGGTACCCTCTTTCTAGAGTCAGCATATTGGGAAACAAGTTAATTGTCAAAAGGTTGTTTTGGTGAGTATAGAATCAGGAAGAGAGAATGTAAATTGTTGGTTTAAAAGACAGTTTAATTTAGACCATGTTTGAATGGTGAACAAATCCTTTCTGAAGGAGCATATTTGTTCAAAAATTGCAATATTTAAAATGTGCTAACTTGCCCTTTTTTTGTTTGTTTACTTATTTTGTTTTTGAGACAGAGTCTCTCTCTTGTCACCCAGGCTGGAGTGCAGTGGCACGATCTTGGCTCACTGCAACCTCCGCCTCCCGGGTTCAAGAGATTCTGCTGCCTCAACCTCCCAGGTAGCTGGGATTACAGGCATACGCCACCACGCCCAGCTGATTTCTGTATTTTTAGTAGATACGGGGTTTCACCATGTTGGCCAGGCTGGTCTTGATCTTCTGACCTCGTGATCCACCCGCCTCAGTCTCCCAAAGTGCTGGGATTACAGGTGTGAGCCACTGTGCCTGGCCTGAATTTCTTTATCCTTAGTAAGTTGTGGAGGCCAGAACTAGAAACGGTATTTGAAAAACAGTATTGATTGAGTGCTAAGTATTAGAAAGTATTAGAGAAGAATTATTGATTGAGTGCTAAGTATTAGAAAGTATTAGAGAAGAATATGTTGCAATTCTTGGGGTGAATTAAAGTGATGCGTATTACAGCCTCTTAAATACAATTTTCCTAAGAACTGTTTTCTCTTACCATATGTGAGCAAACATGTTTAGATATTTATATACATATATGTATTATGTTCATCTCCCAAAATGAATTATTCTTCCACTTGTGAGCCACCCATTCTCTCCCCATTCTCTACCCCTCACCTCTTCAGTAAACATACACTTCAAATCAGAATGAGCCTGCCCTGTAACATTCAGAGCCTCAGAGGGCATGGGTTCATTCCTGCCTGGTCTTGCCCCCTTCTTTTACTAACTGATTTTGGCATAAAGTTGTGGTCGTAAACTCTGTCAATTAATTAATGAGGGGAAGAACAGGGCTGCTGCTCAGCTCTAAGCTTTTATCTCTCTTCTAAATGTAACACTGCCATTTCTTCTCACTTAAAGTGAAAACTATTTCTAGCTTTAAAAATTAGGCAGTGTATTCTGTTTAAGCATTAACTACATCAAGACATACCGGAATATGTCTTAAATCTAGTCTCCTGTTTTATCCAAAGGAACGGAAGGATGAGATTGCCACTGTGGAATGCATCAACAATGGCAAGTCCATCTTTGAGGCCCGCTTGGACATCGACACTTCTTGGCAGTGCCTGGAGTATTTTGCGGGCTTGGCTGCATCCATGGCTGGTAAGTCCTCACCTGGTGTCTGTCACCAGCTGACAATGAGGCAGAAGCACAGGGCATAGTGGTACAGGGCAGAGATTTTGGAATTAAGACAGACTGGGGTGAACGTATTGGGTTTGTGACTTTCTACCTGGGTGACCTGGGAAAAATCTTTGCTAAATCTAAACTGGAGATAATAATTCCAGCTTCTTGGGTTGTTTTAAGGATTAAATGAGATAGTGCATGTATAGCACCTAGCATGATACTTAAGCTTTAGACCAAATTTCTGAAAAATCAGTTTTTACAAGAATCAGTTTGTCATATTCACCAGTTTTATCTATTTAGCAAACTTTTTTTTGATAACGTATAAAGTTGTCAGCAATTGATATTGGATGGTTTATAGGGCCTAGGAAGGTTGCAGGGGAGCTCAGAAGCTTCTCCTCCTGTTGTGTCTTCCTCTCATTTCCATTTTGTTTCATCTAAGCTATCTAATAGAGGCTCAGTAAATTCTTAGAGAATTAAATCAAGTTGGGTGACCATGTGTTTCAAGGATAGGCAGAATTCTCTATGTGGAGAGAATATGTGGAAGCCAGTGGAAAAATGATTGGAAAAAATAGAAGAATGGAGACAGGGTGAGCCTGGTGTACTGGGAGCAGTGAGGAGGCTGGGCTGACGAGTACAAGTCAGACGGCTGCAGACGTTGGTGAAATCTTGGGGAGGACAGACCTGCATCCTGCTTTACTCCTGTTTTCCCCATAGGTGAACACATCCAGCTCCCAGGCGGATCCTTTGGTTATACCAGAAGAGAACCACTTGGAGTATGTGTGGGAATAGGAGCATGGAACTACCCCTTTCAGATCGCCTCTTGGAAGTCAGCTCCCGCGTTAGCCTGTGGTAAGAATGAATTATCCCTCATTTGAGAGCCATTTGTTCTCTCCCCATTCTCTACCCTTCACCTCTCTGTGAACACTTTAAATCGGAAGGGGCCTGCTGTGGGATATTTAAAGCCTCAGAGGTCATGGCTCATTCCTGCCCTGGCTTGCCCCTCAAGGAGCTTACAGGTTAGGTTGTACACAATCATGTCTAGATAGTCCCAGTTTTTATTTATTTAATTTTGTATATGAAAAGGAAGAAATTTAATTTTTTTTCTTATTAAATTGAATTAGATTTGTGCTACTTACAAGTTCTCTTCCTTTTTGGACAAGAATTTTAATGTACGAGTTAACACTTAGGAGCTTGACTTCATTTACGAAGCAGAAGATAAACTTCTTTCTTCATTTGGATCTTAAGAGAAATAATAAGCAAGGCTTCCATCAGAGGAGCTTTGGCTGATTGGCATAAAGCAGTTTTCCTACAGTATTTAAAGAGAAGAATCTGTGGGGAAAGAAGACTAATTATATATTAGAAAAAAACCATAATGTTATAAAGCATACTGTTACATTGAAATGCAGCTTTTGTCCTTTTGCCATTGCATGTTCTTGTTTTAGTCTGTTTCTCTTTGAGAGGTGTCTGTGAAAGAGGAAAAACAGTCCCAGAATTAAGTCACTAGCTTTGAGGACTCTCATCAAGTGAACCTTTCTGGTCTTCAGTGTCAAGTTTTATCAAATGGAGCTAATGATACCTGCTTCATACTGCTGTTGAAAGTGTTAAATGAAATAATATATGTGAAAGGGCCTAGATAGGCAAGTGTGAAACTGGGCAACTGTAGGGTTTGGGATCTGTTTAATGAGAGAAACCAAGATGAAAAGGACAAGATTTGTTTACTTACTGATAGGTTTGGCTGTGTCCCCACCCAAATCTCAACTTGAATTGTATCTCCCAGAATTTCCACGTGTTGGGGGGAGGGGATCCAGGAATCCAATCAAAAGGAAATCAGGAATCATGAGGGCTCGTCTTTCCAGTGCTATTCTGGTGATAGTGAATAAGTCTCACGAGATCTAATGTGTTTATCAGGAGTTTCCGCTTTTGCTGCTTCATCATTTTTCTCTTGCCGCCGATGTAAGAAGTGCCTTTAACCTCCCGCTGTGATTCTGCGGCCTCCTCAGCCTTGTGGAACTATAAGTCCAATTAAACCTCTTTCTGTTTCCAGTTTTGGGTATGTCTTTATCAGCAGTGTGAAAATGAACTAATACACTTATTAATAACGTTTTTGGTCTAGGATTTGATAGGGGAAGAGGAAACAATTGGAATCATTGTTGAATTGTCCTCTGGTCCTGTTTTCAGGGGATCATTGGTCTTAAGAAGTCTTTTTATGTTTGTGTCTGGGGTTTATGCAGGTAATGCCATGGTCTTCAAACCTTCTCCCTTTACACCTATTTCTGCATTACTGCTGGCTGAAATCTACACTGAGGCTGGTGTGCCTCCTGGGCTCTTCAATGTGGTGCAGGGCGGGGCTGCCACAGGCCAGTTTCTGTGTCAGCATCACGATGTGGCCAAAGTCTCTTTCACTGGAAGTGTACCCACTGGCATGAAGGTGAGGATGTAACCAGTATTGGTCAACACAGATGGCATTTGGATAGGGCAAAGCCGGTCCTACCCAGAGTATATTTTAGAGGCCTCTGTTTTGATTTTGCCTAGCCTGTATTGGGAATGGGGGAAGGAGTTTTTATCGGGCAAAGGTGTGAAGTTTGCTGTAAAGGTGTGAAGGGGCAAAGGGAGTACACATGGGGTGATTTGTGGTAGGCCAGGTAGAGGTGGAAATATCAGCTCCAGCCTAAGGAGAGGATGTGTCTGAGTGGATAGGGGCCTGGGCTGCCACTTGTATTGTTTGGTGACTTAATTTTTTGTATAGAAGGAAGGATTTTTACTGAGGCTATTTCAGATTCATTATCTTGACGTTAATTTGTGTTCTGAACTCTGTCAGCCTTATACACAGTAACAGTAACACAAAAGAATTCCTGACTGTGATAGTCCTGTGAATTAACAATATTTTTTATTTTTATCTTTTTGAGACAGGGTCTCACCCTGTTGCCCAGGCTGGATTGTAGTGGTGCAATCACAGCTTACTGCAGCCTTGAACTCCTGGGCTCAGGCAATCCTCCTGCTTCAGCCTCCTAAGAAGCTGGGACTATAGTCATGTGCTACTGTGCCTGGCTAATTTTCTTATTTTTCTGTAGAGGTAGGGTCTTGCTGTGTTGCCCAGACTGGGACAATATTTGTTAAATGAACTCCCTCTTCCAGTGTCAGTGCAACTCTGGATTCTCTTCAGTTTTCTGGAAAAGTATATTTTAATAGACAAAAGGCAAAGGATATTGACAAGAATAAGGCTACAGGTCACATACAGTTCAAGATGATTTTGTAGGTTCAGGGTCTAATTGACTAGCATGTGATATAATTTGTGTTAAAGTTCTGAATACCTTGTCCTTGTTCTGTAAGATCATGGAGATGGCATCTAAAGGAGTCAAACCTGTTACCTTGGAACTTGGAGGCAAATCTCCACTCATCATCTTCTCAGACTGTGATATGAACAATGCTGTGAAGGGGGCACTGATGGCCAACTTCCTCACACAAGGCCAGGTATGTACCTGTCCCCTGGAAGAGGTGTAAAAGGAATCTCCACCTCCTCATCTGACAGCATGTTTTAAAGCTTTTTAGTTTGCAATACTTTCTGACTTACAGAAAAGTTGCACAAACAGTACAAAGAATTCCCAGGTACCTTTGAACCAGATTTCCCAAATATTAACATTTTAACACATTTACTTTATCATCTTCTTTATCTGCCTGTACATACATAGGCATATTAAGTTTTTCTGAACCTTGAGAGTAAATTGTAGACATAAGGCCCCTAACCTCTAAATATGAAGTTCCTTAAAACAAGTGCATTCTTTTACATAAGCACAGTACACTTAGTAAGATTAAAATATTAACATTGATATCATACTGTTACTCAGTCTATAGGCCTTACTCAATCTATAGCCCTTATTCAAATTTTGCCATTTGTTTGACTAATGTCCTTATAGCAAAACAGAAAAAAAAAATGTTTTTTCTGGTCCAGGATCCAGTCAAGGAGGATGCACTGCCTTTAGTTGCATTGTCTTTCATCTCCTTTAGTTGAGAACAGTTCTTTTCTTTCAGGACCTTGACGTTTTGGGAGAACAGGCCATTCATTCTGTAGAATGTTCTTTAGTTTGGGTCTGTCACATGTTTCCTGTTAGATTCATATTATGAATTTTTCGCAAAAGTACCACAGACATGATGTTGTATCCTACTCAGTGGTGACTTAACTTTGATCACTTGCTTTTAGGTGAGTCTTCACTGTAAAGTTACCATGTCTTACTTTATGGTTAATAAGGTCTTGTAGGAGGTATTTTGAGACCATCAAGTTCCTTATCAAACTTCCATGCGGTAAATACTTTTATCGCCACTGATGAGTCTTGCTAAAAACAGTTATTATAGTGGTTGCAAATGGTGATTCTCCAATTCCATCATTTCTTCTATATTTGTTAATTCACCTTCTACTATAGGAAAGAGCTTGCCTTTCACCTCTGTTTGTTTTTCATTCATTTATTTATATCAGTATGGACCCATGGATTCTTATTTCATTCTATGGGTTGTAATCCAGTACTTTTATTATTTATTTATTTTTATTTTTATTTTTTTATTGAGATGGAGTCTCGCTCTGTCACCCAGGCTAGAGTGCAGTGGCGCCATCTCGGCTCACTGCAACCTCCGCTGCCTGGGTTTAAGCAATTTTCCTGTTTCAGCCTCCGGACTAGCTGGGACTACAGGTTTGTGCCACCACGGCCCTCTAATTTTTTTGTATTTTTAGTAGAGATGTGGTTTCGCCATGTTAGCCAGTTTGGTCTCGAAATTCTGACCTCAGGTGATATGCCCACCTTGGCCTCTCAAAGTGCTGGGATTACAGGCGGGAGCCACCGTACCCAGCCTCATTATTTATTCCGATGCTCAAATAATTGCAGATTGGCTAGTGGGAACCTCTTTCTATGACCTTTTGATATGTCCTCATTATTCTTTGAATACTTCATTACTTTCTGGCATAGCAAAGTATTCAGACTCATCTCATACTTCCCCTGGCTGTGCTCTGGAATCAGCAGTTTCTCTGAAGGAGCCCTGTTTCCATTGTTGCTTATTTGTTTATTGATTATTATTATTTTTTGAGACAGGGTCCTGCTCTGTTGCCCAGGCTGGAGTGCAGTGGTGTCTTCTTGGCTCATTGTGACCTCGGCCCCACCAGGTCAAGCGATCCTCCCACCTCAGCCTTCCGTGTAGCACTCCACCACACCCAGCTAATTTTTGTATTTTTTGTAGAGATGGGATTTCCCTGTGTTGGCTAGACTGGTCTTGAACTCGCCAGCTCAAGTGATCCATGCGTCTTGGCCTCCCAAAGTGCTAGGATTGCAGGCATGTTCCCACCGTGCCCATCCTGTTTTTTTATATTTTGTAGTTTCTTTTTTATGATTATTTAGAAGGACTATCTTCAAACCAGTACAAGTATTTCATAAATAACGTTTTTTTTTTTCTTTTTAACAAGTTGAATAAATTGTTGCACAATAAGCCACCTCACATCTTTCAGCAAGAAAAACACTAAATCCGAACAGTAAAGACATTACACAATGAGTTAGGAAACAATTAAAATTTGCTTTAAATATTTCTTTGAGGGGAAAGAACACCATACTTCTCTACTCAATGAAGAGAAACAATTTTGCAGTCCAGAGGTCTTTTGTTTTTTCACACCTATCATGCCATGAATTCATAGGGAAGAGGCTCCAGCAGCTCACGCTCCTTCCCATTGGTTCTCACACAGTGTGATTCCCTGGGTGGAGTAGGCTGGTGCTTCAGCTGAACCCAAGTACCTTTCTCTTTGGCTTCCTTCTTTTTCTGATCATCTTCTTACATGCATTTCAGAAGCTATCTTGACTTTTAGAGTGCTTGATGTACTCAATTTGCACAGTAATTCTCTTGACCAGAATTTTGCCTTTAATTTGTTTGCTTAAAATAGTGCCAACAGCATGCTGGGTGACAGTGTAGGCTCTTCCAGTTTTGCTGTGGTAATGCTTGTAGGGTATTCCTTTTTGAACAGTACACATTCCCTTAATGTGTACAATATTGCCTTCTTTTTTGAGATGGAGTCTCGCTCTGTCGCCAGGCTGGAGTGCAGTGGCACTAGTCATCCTCCTAATGGATATGAAATGGTATCTCCTTGTGGTTTTGATTTGCATTTCCCTAGTGATCAGTGATGTTGACTGCATATGTAATTTTGTAAGATATTGCCAAATCCTTTTGCTTACTAACAGTGTATGAGTACCTATTTTCTCATAGCCTTTCTTAACAGAATATATAGTCATAATTCTAAATTTCTACCAGATAGAAGTGCTATTTCAGCATAGTTTTAATTTCAGTCTGTCTGTCTGTCTGTCTATGTATCTGTGTATCTATGTATCTATGTATCTATCTATCTATCTATCTATCTTTGAGATAGAGTCTTGCTCTGTTGCCTAGGCTGGAGTGCAATGGTACGATCTCGGCTCACAGCAACCTCAGTCTCCCAGGGTTCAAGTAATTCTCCCACCTTAGCCTCCCAAGTAGCTGGGACTACAGGTGTGTGCCACCACACCCAGCTAATTGTATTTTTAGTAGAGATGAGGTTTTGCTGAGTTAGCCAGGCTGGTCTTGAACTACTGACCTCTAGTGATCCACCTGCCTCAGCATCTCAAAGTGCTGGGATTACAGGGTAAGCTAGCATGCCCAACCTAATTTCAGTTTTATAATTATGAATGACATTGAACATCTTTTTCAAAATTCACATATAATAAAGTTCACGTTTTTGGTGTGTTATACTATGAGATATAATTTTCCATTAATTTTTAAGAGTTTTTAAAAATTAGTGATCATAGCCTTTTATCTGATACAGATGTTGCAAATAATTTTATTCCAGTTTTTCAGTGGTCTTGACTTAGTTTAAGGTATTTGCCATGCAAAAGATTTTTATTTTTCTGTAGTCAAATTTATCAATCTTTTTTCTTTAATTATGTCAAGATTTGGGATAATTGAAAACCTTTTTCTACACCTAGGTTTTAGAGAATTACCTGTATTTTCTCCTTTTTTTTTTTTTTTTTTTTTTTTAAAGTCTCACTTTCTCACCCAGTCTGGAGTGCAGTGACGCAATCATGGTTCACTATATCCTTGACCTCTTGGGCTCAAGTGATCCTCCCACATTAGCCTCCCAAGTAGCTGGGACCACAGGTGCATGTCACCACACCCAACTAATGTTTGTATTTTTTGTAGAGATGGGGTTTCGCCATACTGCCTCAGCTGATTTCGGACTCCTGAGCACAAGTGATCTGCCCACCTTATATTCCCAAAGTGCTGGGATTACAAGTGTGACCCACTGTGCCTTGATTTCTTATTTTATATTTTGATTTCTGATACATTTGGAGTTTATTTTTATGTATGAAGTAAGATATGTATCTTATTTTATGTTTTCCAGATTACTAATGATTTGTTCTAGCACTGTTTATTTAGTCCATCTGTGTCTTAATGGTTTAACTTTCACCTTTGTTATAAACTAGATTTTCATGAGCACTTGGATCTGTTTTTGGGCTTTTGTGTTCTGTGTTTCTACAACGTTTGAACAGTGTTTATGTTCCTTTCTATAGGAGGGTCTGAATAGTGATTATTAATGATTTCAAAGACAAGCATGGACTGAACTCAATTTTTTAACAATTAGATTTAAGACCACAGTTCTTAATACAGTTTTACTCTTCAGTTTCCTTCCATCCTTAAAATATACACCCAGATTGAGCCACTGATATGAGGAAGTAGGAGAGGTGCTGTGGGTTATATGGATCTGGTAATGGCCTGAACAAAATTTAAACAGGCAAAATAAGAACTTTTACCTCAAAGGGCGGATTTTGCTTATGGAATGATAAGACCACAATTATGTGTGTGATCCTTCTTCAGTATGGAGACAATTTTTAGAACTCGAAATATCCTTTTAAAAAAATGTATAGTGTCTCTTTTTCAGTTTAAAGTTTTTTTTTTTTTTTTTTGAGACGGAGTCTTGCTCTGTCGCCAGGCTGGAGTGCAGTGGCGCAATTTCGGCTCACTGCAACCTCCGCCTCCTGGGTTCAAGCGATTCTTCTGCCCAGCCTCCTGAGTAGCTGAGACCGCAGGCGTGTGCCACCACGCCCGGCTAATTTGTGCACTTTTAGTAGAGACGGGGTTTCACCATGTTGGCCAGGATGGTCTCGATCTCTTGACCTTGTGATCCGCCCGCCTCGGACTCCCAAAGTGCTGGGATTACAGGCGTGAGCCACCGCGCCCGGCCCAGTTTAAAGTTTTTAGATTGCGTTCCTTTTTCCTTTTCCCTTTTTTTCCTTTACACACATAGAAATTGATGTCTGTGTTTGTCCTTTAGGTTTGCTGTAATGGCACAAGAGTATTTGTGCAGAAAGAAATTCTTGATAAATTTACGGAGGAAGTGGTGAAACAGACCCAAAGGATTAAAATTGGAGATCCCCTTCTGGAAGACACAAGGATGGGTCCACTCATCAACCGACCACACCTGGAGCGAGTCCTTGGGTTTGTTAAAGTGGCAAAGGAGCAGGTAAGAAATAATTTGCAGTAGGGTGGGTTGGGGAAGATTAAATTAGTCCTAAATCACTTGCTTTGTGCCCTTTTCATGTTAATATTCATTTGACTATTAGCATTCCTGGCTGTGTTCTGCTTTGTGCCTGCACTGTGAAGACTAAGTATGCGTTTATTCAGGACACACTTAACATTTCTGGAATACATTTTGGGATTGTATTTTTAACACAAAAATTTTTTTTTTCCCTTTTCGTCAGGGTGCTAAAGTGTTATGTGGTGGAGATATATATGTACCTGAAGATCCCAAATTAAAGGATGGGTATTACATGAGACCTTGTGTATTAAGTATGTCTTCTTTTTGTTTGCTTTTAGATGATTTGAATTACATACTGAATAGATAGAGGTGAATATTTATAAAATATGTATATGGTGTAAAGCAAGGGACTGGCAAATTATGTGGTCCTACTACCCAGGTTTAAGAAGTAAAGTACTCCATTACCTTCAAGTCCTTCTGTGTGCCCCTCTTCGGGCACCCATATGTATTAATTTATCCAGGACCACAACTATTGTTCTGAAAGCAAGGGACTAAAAAATATTAAAGTGCATATTTGACTTAAAAAATTAAGTAATTTATGGTCGGGCGTGGTGGCTCACGCCTGTAATCCAAGCACTTTGGAGGCCAAGGTGGGCGGATCACCTGAGGTCGGGAGTTCAAGACCAGCCTGACCAACATGGTGAAACCCCCATCTTTAAAAAAAAAAAAATTAAGTAATTTAATTCCTTGAGAAAGTAAAGAATGTTTTTCATGTAACCTATAGGTCATTGTATTAAGCATTTTGCATTGCTATGAAGGAGTATTTAAGATTGGGTTAGTAGAAAAGATGTTTATTTGACTCATGGTTCTGCAGACTGTACAGGAAGCATGGTGCCATCATCTGCTCTTGGTGAGGCCTCAGGAAGCTTTCAGTCATGGTGTAAGGTGAAAGGGGAGCAGGCGAGTCACATGGTGAAAGAGAGCAAGATAGGTGCCAGGCTCTTTCAAACAGCCAGCTCTGTGTGAACTGACAGAGCCAGAACACGCTCATTATCATGCAGAGGGCATCAAGCCATTCATGAGGGATTTGCCCCTGTGACCCAAAAACCTCCCTCGAGGCCCCACCTCCAACAATGGGAATCATACTTCAGTATGAGATTTGGAGAGGAAAAGCATCCAAACTGTATCAGTCATCAATATAACAAAACCAGTTTGTCAGATAACATTAACCTTTTTAGAAATTTCATAATAATTTTAAGCACCTCCAGTCAGTCTTAAAAATCTAGTTTTGACAGTGGTTTATATGGGCATCCTACTCCCAACCATCTACTTCCTCCTACTTCAGAGGTAACTACTATTCTAAATGTTTTTAATCATTCTTGGCTTTTTCTCTATCATTCTATAGTGTATGTTAGTATCCCCTACAAAAATTGTGATAGTTTTGTAGGCTTTAAACAATTATGCATAGATTGAACCATGTTGTATAATTTCTTACATCTGATTTGGAGATAAATTAAGCTGGTTTTTGCCCCTAAGGTTGATGGTGGTGTCAGTTTTTAACAACTTTATATTTGATGCACTGTATAACCTTTCACTCTCACTAAAAAGAACCACTGATGTTTAAAAGCTGAGAAACCTAATGTCCATACCATTTGATTGCAGTTATTACGTGAATAGGAAAAGCTTACAATATATTGTTAAATTAAAAATATTGGGGCCAGGTGCAGTGGATCACTCCTGTAATCCCAGCACTTTGGGAGGCGGAGACAGGAGGACCGCTTGAGTCCAGGAGTTTGTTGAGACCAGACTGGGCAATATAGTGAAACCTCATCTTCAAAAAATTAGTAAGAGGTGGTGGTGCACGCTATGGTCCCAGCTACTGAGGAGGTTTTTATTTTAATGTTTGCAGCTAATTGCAGAGATGACATGACCTGTGTGAAAGAAGAGATCTTTGGGCCCGTTATGTCCATTTTACCATTTGACACTGAAGCGGAGGTTCTAGAAAGGGCCAATGATACCACTTTTGGACTAGCAGCTGGCGTCTTTACCAGGTATATGGAGAGGGACACTGAGAGCAGTTTTGAAGGAGTGGGGCTGTAGTATCTGCTCAGATATATAATTGATCCTGTTCTCTCACTTTAGTTTGCTCTCATAGGAGCCATCGGTACTTTCTGTTTGCTTCGGGTTAAGTCAGAAGACACCAAAGCAGCATTTTGTAGTTTGCTGTAAATGGCCAGAGAACCCTGCTGTTGAGTTTTAAATTGAGCTATAAAGTTTGTTGATGTAAATGTCCTTTTTCATTCATTTGTTTAATAAACACTTAAGATTCTGATCTATGTAAAGCATTGGGCTAGATGTCTTGACAACGCAGGTCAAGGAATTTAGAAACCTGTAAGCATATAAATTGTGGACAATATTCTTCAAAAACATGATTTTTAGTGGCATTACAGTAGTTCCTAATTTAAATGCATTATAACTCATGTAGCTATTTTTTCTGTGGTTGGATATTTAGGATATCGTTTCCAGTTTTAACTGTTACAGTAATGTGATTAATACCTTTGTGCATAAACTTTAACCTCTGCTATTGCAAGTGAAAATGATTTGGGAGTACAATTTTCTTTGAAATCAATTGCAGATTGCTTGGTCTTATGCAAACTTTGATTAGTCTTTGGCAGTAGTAGGCAGTTTTTTAAAGCTGCTTTACACTGGGAATTATGCTGTTTCTTTGGTGATAAATAAAGTTAAAAATTTTTTTTATACCTTTATGGTCAGCAACTTGGGAAGAAAGCCCAAGTTGCACTTGAGGACATGATGTTACTGCTTCTCTTTGAGCTCTGAAGAAAAGATTGAGGAGCTGGTCTTTTGATTTGGGGATTGAGCAGGTTAAGTGCTCTTACTTTGCTTTGCCACCCTAGAACAGACAAAGTCCAGTTACAAAGGAGGGTAACTCCAATGTGCCATTCCTTTTCTCTTACCAGCTTTGCTGGGATAATGCACATACCGTACAGTTCACCCACTTAAAGCATACAGTTCAGTGGTTTTTAGTATATTCATGGAGTCGTGCAACCATCACCATCATCTATTTTTTAGGACACTTTCATCATCTCAAGAAGAAAACTTCGTGCCCATTAACAGTTGCTCTTCATTCCTGCTCCCCACCCCCAGCCCCTGGCATCCACTAAACTACTTTCTATCTCCATGGATTTGCCCATTCTGAACATTTTATATGACTGGAATCATACAATATGTATTCTTTCATGACTGGCCTCTTTCACTTAGCATAATGTTTTCAAGATTCATTTGTGTTGTGGCATTTATCAGCACTTTATTCTTGAATAATATTCCATTGTATGGATATGTACCACTTTTTATTCATGCATTCATCTGTTACAGACATTTGGGTTGTTTTCACTTTTTGGCTATTATGAATAATGATGCTGTGAACGTATGTATACAGGTCTTTGTGTGGACATATATTTTCATTTCTGTTGGGTATATATCTAGTAGTGAATTGCTGGGTCACATGGTAACTTTATGTTTAACTTTTTGAGGAACTGCTAAACTGTTCCAAATTGGCAGTGCCATTTTACATTCCTCCCAGCAACGTATGAAGGTTCTAATTTGTCCGCATCCTCACCAGCCCTTGTTATTATCTGTCCTTCTGATTTTAGCCATCCTTGTGGGTGTGAAGTAGTATCTCATTGTAGTTTTTATTTGCATTTCTGTGGGTTTTCTTTTCACTTTCTTGATAGTCTTATTTGTAGCACAAAATTTTAAATTTTGACCAATTCCAATTCTGTTTTTTTGTTTGTTTGTTACTTTTGATGTCATGATCTAAGAAGTCTTTCCCTGATCCATGGTCATGAAGATTTATTCCTTTGTTTTCTTCAAAGATTTTTATAATTTTCAGTCTGACCTTTTTAAGTCTGTGATGCATTTAATTTTTGTATATGGTGTAAGAAAGGCCTCCAACTTTTTTTTTTTTTTTAAGCATGTAGATATCCACTTGTTTCAGCACCATTTGTTGAAAAGACTATTCTTCCCTCACTGAATTTTGGGTGCCCCTGTTGCTGCTACTTATTTTAAAGATGCCTTCTGTATGGGACTATAAAACCTAGTCCATGTCTGTTTTGCCTGGATGATAAAAGATTTTAAAGCATTTTGAAGGAATGAGAATTTACTAAGATTTGAGAACCTAGAACTGGCCATGTAACTTTTCCTGTTAAAGTAGTAGCCTAAGAAACTCCGAATAACTAACACATTTTTTTTTCTTCATAGGGACATCCAGCGGGCTCATAGAGTGGTAGCTGAGCTTCAGGCTGGAACCTGCTTCATTAACAACTATAACGTCAGCCCAGTGGAGTTGCCCTTTGGTGGATATAAGAAGTCAGGTAAGGAGCTGGGGAGGTGTGAATGCAAACCAGGTCTCTAAAGATAGGTCATAATTCAGACCTTACAGACTAGTGTTCCTAAACCTGTCTGCATATCGGAATCACGTGGGGGAAATACAGGTTCCTGGTTCTTCCCCAGATCCACTGTAGCAGTCCCTGGGAATGGAAGTCAAGTATCTTCCCCTACCCAACACCCCTAGAAGGTTCTAATGTATAGCCTGACTTGTGAACTGCTGGTATATATCTCAAAAAGGTTTAACTTGTGGGTAGAATTACTTCTTCACAGCCTGTGATTACTGTAAGCATAAAATCACTCCCTTAGGGGTTCTGTATCAGGGATGTCCATCATCATCCACTGTGGAGTTTTTAGATTGCATTTAGGTAAAGTGTCTCTAAAGTAATATCTCAGTAATTTTGTTTCCTCTGTTATGTCAAATTAACAAAATCTTTAAATTTATCATTAAGTAATCAATTATAATTGTTTTTGTTACACTTGATGGCATATGGGAGTGTTTTTTCTTAGCCATTCCTCATTCATTTCGTTTATTCAGTAGTCAGACATATGTTACCACAACATACAAATGTTTGGTATAGTATGTCAGGAGAAGTTTTGAGGCATCAGGAGTATAGCCAGAACCTCGAGGTTCTTTCTATGGAGTTTGTTGCCTGTAAATATTCATTTACGTATTTCTCATACTGTTCTTCTGGAGTGAAAATTGGTTTGAACTTTGTTGAGGCACCATTCTAAGAGTCTGACCTCTAGTTTCTTTGGCAGATATTTACCGTCATCACAGTGTTGGCAAATATATAAACCCTGTTGAACACTGATGAGATGGTGGGTGTTAATTTGACAGTCTTATTTGTCCCTGTGGGGTACTCAGAGGAGCCGCATACAAAGGCACAAGTGTTGGTGGGGAACCAAGGTGCATCTTATTAACATGTAACGTCAGTGCAGGGAATTATTTGTTTGGAATCAGCAGCTTAGGCCTTTGGAGGGCCTCCTAACTTTCCCTTTCTTTGGACCAGGCCATGGTATGTGGGATGAGAGAGCAAGAAAGATGGCCAGATGTGCAGAGCAGCACTTGGCCTAACATGCCTGACCAGCTGTGTACTTAAAGGATTTGGAAAGGAACAAAAGTCAAAGTGAGGTCTTCCCAGGAACTTTGTGTGTGATTCCATTTGAGTGGTGCTTCCTGGAAATGTGCATTTTTGGGACCCTGGCCTTGCCCTTAGAAGGCAGAGCCTACGAAAGTCTAGTGCAGGGTGTATAGGCAAGGCCAAGGGTGGGATACTACCCTTTTAGCACAGTCACCTCACCCACTAGTAATTGGGCAGTGTCTTGGACTCTGAATAATCAGAGGGACCTTCAGTGCCCCCTCCCCAATATGAGTTGGCAGGGTAAGATAGTAGGTTAATCTTACAGCTGTATAAGAAGTGGTGAATAAGCCTATTGTGTAGAGTTAATTTTTAAATTAGCATGAGCTTTCAAGGGTGTCAGGTTGATTGTTGTAGAGATTGCCTTTAACACTTGATATAAAATCTGAGCATTTTTCAGACCTCAGCCCAGAATAGTAGGTACTTGAAGTTAAGATTCATACTGGTAAGAAACGAGACCTGTATATTTTCCTATCCCCATCCCCAAGGCCATGGGGTCATTTTCCCCCATGCCTTGCTCCATCCACAGCTAATGTGTGGAGAGAGGACTTTATTCCAAAACATTTAGGTTCTGTGTTCTTCCCTCGCCCTGATAAGCTGTGCTCATCTTTAAAGATCATTATGACTTTCGACTGTTGTAGTGCTGGCTCATCCTGACTCCTCCTTCTCCTTTTCAGGATTTGGCAGAGAGAACGGCCGTGTGACAATTGAATATTATTCACAACTGAAGACTGTGTGTGTGGAGATGGGTGATGTGGAATCTCCTTTTTGAAAACCTGCAGTGAAACCTGTTGACATGGCCAGGCTGTGGAATGGTGCGAATCGGTCCTGTTGACAGAGGCAGTACAACTGAATGCCATTTTAAATCCAGAATTTTGGCATTCAAGATAAGAGAATGGTTCATGTTACTGTTTTTCTTTCAGTCAGCTTCCTCACTGGAAATGTGCATAAGTGCCTTGTAGATACTAATCAAGAAAGTTGTGATTTTCCTCAAAGTATATTTTTGTGAACTCTTTTAAGTGCCAGTAATGTACTTCTAGGGAATAGGAAAGGGGACTATACATCTTTCACATATTTGGCCAGTTGACACTGTTAATTCTCTGGCGTTTTTCAAGGAACTTGGTGCTGGCTGATCCAAGTGCAGTGGTATTTACAACTGGTTGATCTCAGCCAGTTTGTAGATTTCTTTGTCCTTCTCCATTCCCACTTCTTCACTTGACTAGTCTGGGGAAAAAAAAAAAATCCTTGTTTTTTTTTTTTTAAAAACCCTTGTTTTTTTTGTAGGTTCCTGGTAGAATCAGTAGAGAGGGTGTCAGCTGACTGACATTTTTTAAAACTATATTTCCCTTGTCATTCTATTGTGAAAGCTGACAACTGGGATAGAGAGGGGATTAGATAATAGATGGGGTCAAATTCTGTGTGAAAGGTTAATCTGCCTAGTAAGCGCTTTGTCTCTGTTCACTACTGTGATAGGAAACCTATCTCCCTATCTTGGGTCCTTGAACTACAGCCTGCTGTCTTACACCAGCAGAGCTACCCTTTAAATGCACAAATTACTTGTATGCCAGTGTAATATAGTGAAATTAAAACAAATCGCGCTGTTAATTCTTTTGCGTGTTTTGAAGCTAAACATATCTTAAGGTTGTAAAAGGACAGAGGATAGGGCTGATGTGAAAAGCACAAGGCAGGGGGGATTTGATCTTTGCAGTAAGAACAAAGGGCAGATTTAGTTGTGGTGATGAACTTTTTATGGTCCAGGTAAGCATTTAGGCTCCGTGTTCATTCTCACCTGGAATAAGCAGTGCCTGCCTGTGAAGAGCATTCAGATCACTGGCTTTTCAGACTATTGCAGTCATGCCTCACTCTGCCCCCTTCTCTTCCTTCAGGGGAATAGTTTATAAATAATAGCTAATTTAGTAGTCAGAGATAAGGGATGCTTGTCACTGGGCCTGGATCTAATTATGTATTATGATGAGCAAGTACTGCAGTTTTAGAGCATAGGAAGCACCAAATCAGCCTTTCTTGGTGTTTCTTTGCACAGAGGACACATACGTGATACTGGACAAAGCCAACAGCGTTATCTTAACCCTGTGTCCGAGGGGGATCCTGTGTACCTTAAACAGTAGGAGCTGCCTGGGAGAAGATAAGTTTCTGATAGTCCCTCTAAAGAAAGCTTGTCCAATCTGCGGCCCACGGTCCATATGCGGCCCAGGATAGCTTTGAATGCAGCCAAACGCAAATTTGTAAACTTTCTTAAAACATGAGATTTTTTTTTAAGCTCATCAGCTATCGTTACTGTATTTTATGTGTCTCTGTGTGGCCCGAGACAATTTTTCTTCCTCCATTGTAGCCCAGGGAAGCCAAACGATGGACACCTCTGCAAGAGAAAATAGCAGGGGAAAAGCAAGCAACATTTAAGTACTCACTGTGCTCCTACTGCTACATTCCTTCTCATTTAATGCTCGCAGTAAGCCTAAGAAAGGATTATCCCTGATTTTCAAATGAACAGATTTGGAGACGTCTTGTTCCCAGGCAAGCGTGATATTTTATGCCTATATATAAAATTATGTATCTTTCATCCATGGTTCCTGGCTCATAACTCCCTTGGCACCGTTTTTGTTACAATGTTAGGGCACTCTGGGGCTCAGAAAACAGAAAGTCTCTCTCTGGCCTGCCCTCCTTTTCACCTGCCCAAGCGAGGGCTCTAATCCTCCGCCACTTTTCTGATTATGGGTCATAAGACTCTCATTTTAGAAGGGGTCCTGCCTGCTGCCCTGCAGGAAGAAATGCTGCATAGAGAGGCCAAGAATCTGAAGACAGGCCTTGCTGGGTTTCCCGACTCAGTCTCCTTTGTATTAGATCGTACTCCTTTAGTCCAGTCAGATTTCTACCTGGTGTCCATGCTTCAGTCATGACTATCTAATGAAGTCTTTATAAGAGGCTCAAGAGGACAGGCTTCAGGGAGCTTCTGGGGAGCTGAACATGTGGGGGGCTTACAGGCAGGTTAAGTAACACATGCATGTGCCAGGAAGGTGGAATACCCTAACTCCATGGGAACAGAGGCTCTTATGCTTGGGACCCTTCCAGACGTAGCCCTGTGTATCCCTTCATTTAGTTATTTGTATCCTTTAAAATACTTTTTTTTTCTGGAAACAGGGTCTCACTTTGTCACCCAGTGTCTTGCTCTGTCATGTCACTGTACTAAAGTACAGTGGTGTGATCATGGCTCACTGAAGCCTCGACCTTCCCAGGTTCAAGTGAACCTCCCACCTCTCAGCCTCCCCAGTAGCTGGGAGTACAGGCATGTGCCACCAGGCCTGGCTAATTTTTGTATTTTCTGTAGAGACAGGGTTTCACCATGTTGCTCAGGCTGGTCTTGACCTCCTGGGCTCAAGTGATCCTCCAACCTCGGCCTCTCAGAGTGCTGAGATTACAGGTGTGAGCCACTGCACCAGGCCTAGGATAGTCTTTGTAATAAACCAGTAAATGCATTTCTGAGTTCTGTGAGCCACTGTAGCAAATTAATCGAACCTCAACTTCAAGCCAGTGGGTTGAGATCCAGAAGCCTGGACTGGCAGTTGGTTGGCGGGGGGGGGGGGACAGTCTTGTGGGACTGAGCCCTCAACCTGTGGGATCTGATGCTGTCTCCAGGTAGTTAGTGTTAGAATTGAATTGGAGGATGCCCAGCTGGTGTCCACTGCAGAACTGATTGCCTGCTTGGTGTGTGAACGGAAAACCCCTGCATTTGGTCACAGAAGTCTTCTGTGTTGATTGTTGTATGAGAGCAGAGGAAAAACAGTTTGTCTTCCACATCAGCAAGTCTCCAAGTTGAGTGGCAACTTCAAGCCAGGTGTGAGCCTCCAATTCCCGTGCTTTCTGCTACCCTCCCTGTTTCCAGAGCTGAACCCAGTATATTAGTTTCTATGCTTGCAGTAACAAATGACCACCAACTTAGCAGCTTAAAAGAACACACATTTATTATCTTACAGTTCTGGAAGTCAGAAGTCCCAAAATGGTTTTACTTGGCCAAAACCAACAAGTTGTCAGGGCCGTACTCCTTCAAGAGGCTATAGGAAAGAATCCTTTTCCAGCTTCTAGAGTGGCATTCCTTGCATTCCTTGGCTGGTGTCCCCCCACCTCTTAGATGCCAGCAGCTTAGCATCTTCAAAATCTCTCCCTGCTCCAGCTGCCTTCTTCCTCATGTAGTCAGACTTCCCTTTGCCTCCCTCTTAGAAGAACACTTAAAGGACATTTAGGGCCTACGCCTATGATCTCAGCAGTTTGGGAGGCCAAGGTGGGAAAATTGCTTGAGGCTAGGAGTTTGAGACTAGCCTGGGCAACATAGTAAGACCCTGTCTCTACAAAAAAAGTGTGATGGCACACATGTGTAGTCCCAGCTACTTGGGAGGCTGAGGCTGGAGCATCACTTGAGCCCTGGAATTTGAATTGCAGTGAGCTAGGATCATGCCACTGCACTCAGCTTGGGCAAGAGAGTAAGACTCTTTCTCCAAAAAAAGAAATGAAGACTCTCGTTTCCCTCCTCAGACCTATGAATCCAAATCTGCATTTCAACAAGATCATCAGATGACTCATAAGCACAAGAGTCTGCCAGCACTGCTTTTTAGAGCAATGGTTCTCCACTTTCACTGCACATGAGAATTGTCCAGAGAGAGCTCTAAAATACTAAGATTGTGATTTAATTGATCCGGGCATCTGGATTCTTAAAAGGTCCCCAGATGAGCTTAACAGGCAGCCGAGGTTGAAAACTGTTGCTTTAAGAGCTGTGCTATCCAAGTATAGTAGCCTTTGCCATATGTATCTATTTAAATTTAAATTAATTAAAAATTTAGCTCATCAGTTGCGGTAGCCACATTGAGGTCTTCAGTTGCTCAGCCACACATGGGTAGGAGTTACATTTTATTGGACTGTGCAGACAGAATATTTCCATCATGTCAGAAGGTTCTGTTGGATAGTGCTGCTTAAGCAGGAAGGGACTGAGAGACTACTCAGTTTTTTATTGTTAGGAGAGCACCTTTGGAGGCAAGTGCTATTTAGGGATGAAATGGAAAGCTGGGCAAACTGTGGGTCCTAACATAAAGAAGATGTAAATTAGTTCAACCATTGTGGAAGACAGTGTGGCAATTCCTCAAGGATGTAGAAATAGAAATTCTATTTGACCTAGCAATCCCATTCCTGGATATATACCCAAAGGATTATAACTTGTTATATTATAAAGACACATGTACATATATGTTTATTGCAGCACTGTTTACAATAGGAAGGACCTGGAACCAACCCAGATGCCCATCAGTGAGAGACTGGACAAAGCAAATGTGGCACATATACACCATGGAATACCATGCAGCCATTAAAAAGGATGAGTTCATGTTCTTTGTAGGGACATGGATGAATTGGGAAACCATTCTCAGCAAACTGAGACAAGACAGAAAACCATACACTGCATGTTCTCACTCATAGGTGGGTGTTGAACAATCAGAACACATGGACACAGAGAGGGGAGCATCACACACTGGGGTCTGTTGGGGGCTAGGGGAGGGGATAACATGGGGAGAAATGCCAGATATAGGTGATGGGGGGATGGAGGCAGCAAATCACCTTGCCATGTATGTACCTATGCAACAATCCTGCATGATCTGCACATGTACCCTAGAACCATAAAGTACAATTTTTTAAAAAAGATAACCTGGTTGCTGACTTTTGCTGTACAAGCTACACCAGCAGGTGGCTCTCGTGCTTCCTACCACAATTTGTGTGGCTGGCAAGGCTCCTGGTAGGAACTGTGCATGTATAATCATTTGATCCTCACAAATTTTATATGGTAAGTATTTTTATTATCCTCAACTTAAAGCTGTGTAAACAGGCTAAGTTTGCTTAAGGGCACACAGCTACCTGACGGTGGGAATACTTAAGGGGTTCGCTGTGGATCAATTAGGCATTTATAGGATGGTATGGCCGATTTTCATCTAGCAAAACTCAGAATGTGTTTCCCTTATATAAATAAATAGACACTTTGGAACATACACTGGCAACAGATTAGTATTAAATCGTTAATGGTAGAAGTACTTATGCCAAGTTTTTCTCCACAAGACAAAGGACTAGCTTGTAAGAGAGTTTCTCTATCCAGTCTTTACCAACTGGATTCTGCCAAGCCCTAGGATTCCCCCAAAGTACAGTGAGTGGGGGAACTAGAAACTGAAAGGCAGAGCTCTCAGTTCTGCACTTCAACCACAGTGCCCTTTATGTACTGAGCTTCCTTACAAAACTCCATCTGAGTCCAGTGTGCAATAGCAAAATGACAAACTGGGATCACATGAAAGATGCACCTTGACTTAATGATGGGGCCATATCCTGAGAGAACCAGCATAAGTTGAAAATATCCTAAGCTGAAATTGCATTTAATACACCTAACCGTCTGAACATCATAGCTTAGTCTAGTGACCTTAAACATGCTCTGAACAGTTGCATTAGCCTACAGTTGAGCAAAATCATCTAACACAAAGCCTCTTTTATAATGAAGTGTTGAATATCTCATTTAACTTATTGAATACTGAAAGTGAAAAACAATGATTGTAATGATACTCAAAGTACGATTCCTATGGAATGAGTATTGCTTTTTTTTTCTCTTTTTGAGATAGAGTCTTGCTCTGTCGCCCAGGCGGGAGTGCAGTGGTGTGATCTCGGCTCACTGCACCCTGTACTTCCTAGGTTCAAGTGATTCTCCTGCCTCAGCCTCCCAAGTAGCTGGATTACAGACATGCACCTCCACACCTGGCTAATTTTTGTATCTTTAGGAGAGACAGGGTTTTACCACGTTGGCCAGGCTAGTCTCGAACTCCTGATCTCAGGTGAGCCACCCGCCTTGGCCTCCCAAAGTGCTGGGATTAATAGGCGTGAGCCAGAACACCCAGCCTGAGTATTGATTTTATACCATTGTAATGTTGAAAAATTGTTAAGTCCAACTGTCATAAGTTGGGGAGTATCTGTAGTTTGAAAAGTATACCTTGTTAAGACTTTTAAAGGTGAGAAAGCCAGCTTCATCTCCAGGTCTTCCCTGCTCTGCTTTGCTGATGCCTGTTGTTCTCTGTGCAGTGAGAAAGGAAACCTCAGCAAGTTCTCTGGCCTCTCTAGATGTGTTTCTTATGAAGCAAAAACCAAAAAGCTGTTTTATTACAAATTCTCAATTATATCATTTTTTCAAGTCAGGACCAGAAATCCCTCCCATTCATCATCACCATCATGAAAGGAACATTTTAATGGAAAAAATACAAGTGAAAACTACGAAAAGCAGTCTTCATTTTCCTTATTTTTCTCTCCATTGGTGAAACTTTCTCACAAACTAACACTGGAGTGTGTGCTGATCTGGTCCAGCCTCATCAAATGCCCCAAGGGCTGCAGGTGGCCATTTGGCCAAGGCTGAGCATCTTCAATGGCTGGCCATGGCATTCTATCCTTAAATGCTTCATCTTCAGAGCTTATGCAATAAACTGGTGCAGTTGAAAATGCATGGATTTTAGAGTCAGAACTGGGTTCAAATACTGTCTCTTATCCTCACAGGCTATTCAGCATTTGAAAAAGGGCTAGTACAACTGAAGAACTGCTTTTTTATTTAAATTTAGATGACCACATGTGGCCAATTGGACAGCGCAGGTCTAGACATTATATTTCCTATTAAGGTAGTTTATGGCCACATCAGTGTTTTGGAGTAACTGTCTTATTCTGCCAACTTGGCAGTGTTCTCCAAACCGACTGAAATCTAAGTCTTCCTCATTTGTACCTATGCAGTCAGATCTTTGTTTCTAAATGTAGAAAGTTACATTCATCTCTAAGTTTCATCTTTCATTTAGTCTATTGCTTCAGTTTTTAAGCAACAGAAACAATCTTCAATAGAAACTGAATTTTTTTTTTTTTTTTCTGAGACAGAGTTTTGCTCTTGTTGCCCAGGCTGGAGTGCAATGGCATGATCTCAGCTCACAGCAACCTCCACCTCCGGGTTCAAGCGATTCTCCTGCCTCAGCCTCCCGAGTAGATGGGATTACAGGCATGTGCCACCACTCCCAGCTAATTGGGTATTTTTAGTAGAGATGGTGTTTCTCCATGTAAGTCAGGCTGGTCTTGAACTCCCGACCTCAGGCTTATCCACCCACCTTGGCCTCCCAAAGTGCTGGGATTATAGGCATGAGCCACCGTGCACAGACTAGAAACTTAATTTTTATTTGATTGTTGGAGACAGGGTCTTGCTCTATCACCCATGCTGGAGTGCAGCAGTGTGATCATAACTCACTGCAACCTTGATGTCCTGGGCTCAAGTGATCCTCCCACCTTAGCCTCCCAAGTAGCTAGGACTACAGACGCTTGTCATCATGCCTGGCTAACTTGTATTTTTTTGTAGAGATGGGGTTTTGCCATGTTGCCCAGACTGGTCTTGAACTTCTGGGCTCAAGCATTCCTTTCGCCTCGGCCTCCCAAAGTGCTGGGATTACAGGAGTGAGCCACTGTGCACAGCTGAGGTTTAAAAAAAAATCTTTACTCTTAGCCTAAGTATCTGTAGCAAGTAATAATAGTATACCGAGAGCTAAAAGATTTTTCTTTAATTTCTCATCACCGTGGTATGACTATACATATATCACTACAATCAGACTTTTTGTCAACCTCACATACTACGAAAGCATCTGCTGGCAGGATGAGGAGTGGGTGCAATACTTGTGGCTCCTCTCTCATCTAGTAGGACTAGGCTACTGCAGATACAGACTCAAACAGAAATGAGTGGTAAGAGTCAGGAGGTTTAGGTATGAGGCTGATGCCAGGTAAGTTTATTATATTTAGGAAAAAAATATAACTGGAAATAAAGGTAAGTTATTTGAGAGTTTTGAAAGCCCTACAATCTTTAATGGCAGCTTTTGGATCCACTGCCCAGGCCACTTTTAACCCAACCAAGATGCTGGAAAGCAGAGCACACGGTTGTGCCCATCAAACCCAGGAGGGCGATGGACCCCAGGCCTCCTCGATTACGCTTGCTGGGGTCTGAAAAAGAAGAAAGAACAGAAGTTACCAGGAATGCTCCAGAATTAGGATGCTTTCAACATCCACAAGCCAATCTATCATGGCATCTGAGGTTGTACGTTAGACAAACTAGCCTTAGGAAGTTAGCTAATTCTTTAGCCTGAAGCTATCCGCGAGTCAGATACTACATGCCAAGTAATGTGCCATAGTAGCATTACCTGGACCTTAGAAAATTACGGGACAATAATTACAGCAACTTTGCTCTAGGACCTTTGAAAGTAGTTCCTTCTTTTTCAAAGAAGTACAGCCCAAAATGGCTTTCCCTCCTCCTTGCTCAGATATAGCAGGTATAGTAATGGTTAGGCTCTGGAGTCGGACTGCATGGGCTGAATTCCTAGTTTATGCCTAGGAGCTCTGCGAACAAGTGCTTTAATCATTCTGAGCCCCAGTTTCTTAATTTGTAAAGTAGGATAATGTCTGTATTACGGAATTGTTGTAAGGTTAAAAAACATACACAAAGTTCTTAGGGTAGTGGTTGGCACATAGAAAATGCTCAATAAAATTAAGTTTTGTTACAATGGAAAGATTAGTCAAAAGAAAACAGACCTTTCATTTAATATCAAGAGACTTCCCCTCTTCTCAAATTCCCAAGAAGAAAAATATAGCAGCGTAAGATTTTATTTAGTTTTTTGAGATAGAATCTTGCTCTGTCTCCCAGGCTGGAGTGCAGTAGTGCGGTCATGGCTTGCAGCAGCCTGAAATTGCTGGCCGGAAACAATCCTCCAACCTCAGGCTCCCAAGTAGCTGCGACTACAGGTGTGCACCACCATATCCGGCTAATTTTTGTAGAGACAGGTTTTCACCATGTTGCCCAGGTTAGTCTCCAACTCCTGAGCTCAAGCAATCTGCCTGCCTTGGCCTCCCAAAGTGCTGGCATTACAGGTGTGAGCCACTGCCTGGCCAGCACAGGATTTAAAATTTAAAATTTGTTTTCTTGGCAAATGTTAATACATACTTACCTCCCGTGTAATAGCCATAAGCATAAAGAACTCGTCCAACAATCCAGGCCAAGCCCAAGCCAGACGCTATACGCTAAGAAAAAGGGCTACATTAGTATTTGCATGAAAGAAACAAGCATACCTTTGTTAACAGCTAGGGTTGATTATACAAATGTTAGCAAAAAGTTAATAATTTCATGGATTTAGCCAACTACTCCCCCACCCAAATTAGGTAGAATTAAGTTACTTGTTTCAGTCAGGAAAATAAAAAAATCTGTGATTCTTCTATGAACAGCTTGGCTTCTGGACCTGGGAGATGAGTACTGGCCTTCTCCTAGACAGGTGTGATGGAAGGAATCCCTCCGCTTGCCCTGGGCATCTTGGGGAACTTGTGCTACAGCAAGAGACGGACACGTGGGCCGGGGGGTCTCAGGGTAAGCCAGAAGAGGGAAATGCCGTGTTTTCTCAAATGGGCCTCTGAGCATGAGATTGACTGAAGACTCAGCTGCTGTTCTGTGTAAAGTCAGTCACTTGCAGGGCTGGGAGCAGGCGCTTCTGCAGCCTACACTAGGGGTATAGCTCCACTAGAAAGAAGGGGAGAGCTTATTGTATTGTGAACCCCAAATACATGGTCTTGGAGGGAAAAGTCTCCCCTGTGCCCACCCAATGCCCTTGAGAAGGGAGAGTAAAAACTTAGATGAAAAATCCATCCCTTTGGCCGCCATGCTGGGGTGAACAGAGAAGAGAGTGTGTGAGAAGGCTGCCCTCCCAGTGTTTCCCAGTGCTACTGGCAGGGATAAGGTTACTGCATCAGGGTTTTTATGTGTTTGAGTTGATCTTGGGTAATGGTAAATATCAACAGGAGGGTGAAACAATGAAAATAAGTGCCAGTCCTTGAGTCACGATTTAGTAGCTCTAGGGTCTGCCAGGCCCTTCTTTACTATAATGTTGCCGAACAACTGGCAGCCTAGGAACAATTGTTAAGTGCTTGCCCCCAGACTGGCTCTTGTTTTTCAGAACTACCCACAAGGAATGGGATCCAGGGACGTGGGACAGGAATGGGGATGGAGTGGGGACACGAGGCCTAATCTAGAGAGACCTGGGCTATTCAGGTCAGCTAGTCTGGTCACTTGCTAGGAATAGGGATTTTTAGAGGCACCAGAAAGATACCTTTTCTAAGAGATACAAGAGCAGTAGATGTTTCTTTGGGAAAAAAAAAAAAAAAATGCAGGCCTTCAAGGTCATGAGCAGTAGGTGTGGCATTCTGGCAGCTTTTTAAGAAAAGTACAAGGCATTCAGGTATGGACCAGATGGTTAGGAAAGCCTTAGAACCAGAAGTCTGAAGGGCCACTGCTCTGGTCAGAACTCAAGTTTCAGGAGATAATCTGGCCTCAGAGAAGGGGAACACTTCTGTCCAAGACAAGACCCAAATGACAATTAATTAGAGGCAGATAAACTTGCTTTAGTTAGAGATGTTTAAGTGCAGACGAAATCTGCAGCCCACAGGGCCATCTATACTGCAGAGGCCTGCAAGGCCCCGGTGAGCTGCCTCATCACCCCTCTGCCCTCTGTAGCTGCCCCTCTCCTGGCTCCACTGGCTTCTCACTGCTCACCAAACAAACCAGACAGGTGCTTGCCTCAGGCCTGGCTCTTCTGGCTGGAGGTCAGGAGACACGTGCAGCACCTGCTCCCTCACCTCTTTGTATACTTAACTATCATCTCAGCAAAGCCCTCCTCCCTGACCACCCTATTGAAAATTATCCCACTCCACACCCCCTTTCCATCTTCCCTGCTTTGTTTTCTTCTGTGCACTCATCACCTCCTAACACGTGATGAATTTACTTATGTTGCTTTTTGTCTGTGACCACCCCAGCCCTGCAACAAAAAGACAAGCTCTGTGAAACCAGGGGTCTTTGTCTGCTTTGCTCACTGCTGTGACCCCAGGTGGTGAGTAAACGTTTGTTGTGCGAATGAATGAATATGACAAATGAACTCTTATAGACATGAAACTAGAACCAGACAGACCTAGGTTCAAATTCTGTTTCTTCTACTCTGTAGCTATTTGATTTTGTGAAGTTTAAATAGTATCTGAGAGGCTTTTCCTTATGTGTAAAAAATGAGGAAAATCGCACCTACTTTAAAGAACTCTGTAAGAAATAACTGAATAAAATCATCTTAAATATACAGTTCCTAGACACTGAAGATATTCATTAAAAGTTTATTTCCTTATTCTGTCCCTGATAATAGCTCAGTAAACTACATCCAAATAGATGAATACTTCCTGGAAAACTTACCGGGTGGTAAACACCTCCAACAGCTAGAAAAAATAAGAAGGGAGGATACACTTCCAACCTGGAATTGACAGAAAGAAACTTTTAAAAAGTGCTCCTTTTAAGTATGTCTCTGTAGAATTATAAATCTTTTTTTTTTTTGTTTTTTTTTTTTGAGACAGAGTCTCGCTCTGTTGCCCAGGCTGGAGTGCAGTGGCACGATCTTGGCTCACTGCAACTTCTGCCGCCTCGGTTCAAGCAATTCTCCTGCCTCAGCCTCCCAGGTAGCTGGGACCACAGGCACACACCACCACACCTGGCTAATTTCTCTATTTTTATTAGAGATGGGGTTTCACCACATTGTCCAGACTGGTCTCAAACTACTGACCTCATGATCCATCTGCCTCAGCCTCCCAAAGTGCTGGGATTACAGGTGTCAGCCACTGCACCCGGCCACACTTTTTTTTTTTTTTTGGAGAGGGCATCTCACTCTCACCCAGGCTGAAGTACAATGGTGTGATCTCGGCTCACTGCAACCTCCGCCTCCCAGGTTCAAGTGATTCTCGTGCCCCAGCTTCCTGAGTAGCTGGGACTATAGGTGCATGCCACCATGCCTGGCTAATTTTTGTAGAGATGGGGTTTCACCATATTGGCCAGGCTGGTCTCAAATTCCTGACCTAATGTGACCCACCCACCTTGGCCTCCCAAAGTGCTGGGATTACAGGTGTGAGCCTACTGCACCCAGCCAGCACTATGAATCTTTACATCTTCCTTGCCAAGTTAGAAGCTTGAGAGTAAAAATAAACATTGACTGCAGGGAGAAGAGCTGGTCACTAACATCCACCTTCTTTGTTCTGCATGGGATTAGCGGTCACTTGGAACATGCTGAGTAAAAGGACCTCACATCTAACAAATGGAAGTGGAAGGTCCTGGCGAGTCAAAGTGGGTTTCCTTACAGCACTCAAAACCTCTCCACTCCCTGGGCCTGCAAGAGGCTTAAACATCAGTTTAGGTGGGTCATGCTGCAAAACTGTAGTAGGTAATACAACCATGAAGACATTTTTTGAAAAGAATATTAAGAAATCCCACCATTCCAACCACTCAAGTTTGCTTAATAGTCAATCTGTTCACATACATAATGTTTTTTTTTTTTTTCTGAGACGGAGTCCCACTCTGTCACCAGGCTGGAGTGTAATGGTGCAATCTCGGCTCACTGCAATCGCTGCCTCCCAGTTTCAAGCGATTCTCCTGCCTCAGCCTCCCAAGTAGCTGGGACTACAGGTGTGCACCATCACACCCAGCTAATTTTTGTATTTTTAGTAGAGATGGGGTTTCACCATGTTGGCCAGGATGGTCTCAATCTCTTGACCTCGTGATCTGCTCGTCTCAGCCTCCCAAAGTGCTGGGATTATAGGCGTGAGCCACCACACCCGGCACCCATATATAATCTTTAAATACTTTTAATGAGGTGCCTATATCTGTCACCGTCACTGTGACTCAGCAAATACAGAGCACTAAGGGATGAGGTGTGAGACAGAAAACACCCACTCTCAGATGTCTTTGGTGCCCGGCAGGGCCAACACTCACGTGTTCTGGTGGGCTCGCTGAATGCAGTTGAATAGGTGCCCATTTTCAGGGTCCGTGCTGTACATGGTAGGATACTGTTACAACAAAGCACATATTGATCAGATGGTCAAGAGTAGTGTTCACTGTTGAAACTTAAAATCAACCTTAAAAATAATATATTGCAAAGTATCTTCTTTCACACCCTTGATAGATGACCATTCAATTTTTGCTTAAATATTTATAGTGGCAAGGGTCTCAATTCTCATAAGCAGATCCAACATTTCTATTAAATATCCAGGAATAAGAATGTATGTCTGTGCTGTAGTTGCACAAGTGCAAGGGACAGCTTTGTGCCAAACTCGGTGCTTTTCCTTGACGTTAAGCATCAATGGTGGATTTCAGATGCATTACAAAGATACCGTAGGGAAATAGAGCCTTCCTAAGAGTCATCAAATACCACATAATTTTAAGATTTCCCTTAATGGAAGAACAGAAATAGAGTGTGTCAGAATCTTAATGGAAGTGTCCATTGAAAGGAAAAAAAAAAAAGAAGAAACTAAATATAAAAACGTAACAGAAGCTCTAGTAAGGGAGTTTAATTATTAAGTTGCTAAACAGAAACAGACATTTAAAATTGCTCACCAGGGACAACTTTAGTAATTATCCCTTCTAGATCCCCTATAACTAAAGGAAGTATTTAATAGACCACCTTCCTATGTCTAAGTCCAGGCTGACCTCAACACCCCATACCTCTTTTCTACTTGGAAAACAGGAAAATCACCTTAAGACATCATTTTTAAAGTGGCACACCGTGAAACAATGTTGCCATTTAACCTCTATAGAAAATGCAGTAACTCTCTTCCTAGCAGATAGCTCCAGCCAAAAGTGTACTATTTGAATCCCAGCATACCTGGTCCTTCTACAGAAAAGACGAAGTCAAAGAAGATGGAAACCACCCCCTAGCAGGGCCTCATTATTTCCTGCCTCTTTGCTAGCATGAAGAAGCAGAATCGCTAATAGATACAGTCCTGAAACTCACTTTTCACAACTAGTTCCTCCTCTCTCCCCTCATGGCTGAAAACAAGTTCTTGGCTAAGCCTGCAGCCCCCAGACAAGCCTACTTAGGGCGCCGGCCTGTGTTCCCACTTACCTCCACTTTGTACTTCTTGCGGGCCTTGGCAACATTGAAGGCTAGGTGAGTCACCATGATAAAGCTGGCAGCACCAGTTAGAAGCACGAAACCATATTCCTTAGAGAGGACAGCCATCTCGTGTCTGTAGAGGGGAGAACACATTGAGACAGGGCCCCCAGCACTGTGGCTATTTCTCAGCGTGAAGTCTTAGGGAGCAAGCAGCTTTACTACTGGCAAATGCATAAATAGAGACCAAAAAAAGGTGAGTCAATCTGTTGTTTCTAAGACGTCCTCAGAGATATTACCATATAAAATAATTTGGCTGGGTGTGGTGGCTCATGCCTGTAATCCAAACACTTTGGGAGGTGGAGGTGGCGGATCACCTGAGGTCAGGAGTTTAAGACCAACCTGGCCAACATGGTGAAACCCCACCTCTACTAAAAATACAAAAATTTGTAATCCCAGTTACTCGGGAGGCCGAGGCAGGAGAATCGCTTGAACCTGGAAGGCGGAGGTTGCAGTGAGCCGAGATCACGCTATTGCACTCCAGCCTGGGCAACAGAGCAAGACTCCATCTCAATAATAATAATAATAATTTATAAATTACTCAACTATGCAGTCTATAAACAGAAACGTATACAATCATGTATCATGTTTTTCTCTTTTGTGCTTGGGAGATTTTGATCAACATCATGGGATTTATTTATACCACTGCGGCAGTCATTGCTATAGAGTAATACAGCCAGCAAAAATCACATCATTGAAAAAATATTGGCTGGGGTGCAGTGGCTTATGCCTATGATCCCAGCACTTTGGGAGGCTGAGGCAGGAGAATTGCTTGAACCTGGGCGGCGGAGGTTGCAGTGAGCTACTGCACTCCAGCCTGGGTGATAGAGCTAGGCTCTGTCTCAAAAAAAGAAAAAACATTAAACATGGCAAAATGCTTAAGTATACATCATAGGGAGGGGGAGGGAGGGAGGGAGTGATGGGAGAGAGGTAGGGGGAGGAGGGAGGGGGAGAGAGTGTGAGAGAGCCCATGGGCAAGAGAGAAACAGCATCCAAAATAGTATAACGATTCCAAGTTTTCTGCTTTCAGGCATGGGGGACACTGTGAGGGCAGGACCCCAAGGCCTCCCTTAGATCTTGGGACATGTGCGGGTGCAGTAGCAGACATCTCACACAGGTAAGTACTTTGAAAGCAGAGCGTGGCTCCTGAGCCTGTGAGGCTTTGGGCAACTCCTGAGGAACTCAGATTGCCCATCAAATCATCGCTTCAAAAACCAGCCCCATGTAGTGTTCTGATGGCTACAACTTATTTTGAAATGCATTTTAAAAAAGGATGATGCAAATCAATACAGCGAAGTGATAGTTGTAGATTCTAGGTGGTAGCTCTATGGATAGGCAGTGTCCAATTCTTTTGACTTTCCTGTGTGTTTGAAAATTTTCATGATAAAATGTTTGGAAAAAAGCTAATCCCAGCTCATTTCCCAGCGTTCAGCAGTTTTGGCTAGGCTATTGTCCTGTCCCCTGGAGGGAAGAAGAGAGAAAGAAAGAAAGAGACTGGGTGGCAAGGAGAACAGAACTTGGCAGGTGGGAGTGAAAACAATCTCGTGGTCAATCGGTGCTGCCCCTCCAACCTCTTTGACCTTTGACGACCAGACGGAAGAAGGGTCAGAGCATGGCAGGGCCCAAAGGAGCGGTCAGCATGCTTCAAGACATCGCTTATGCGCTGCCTATGGTGGGCAAAGCCCCCACGAGCCCGCAGCTCCGGTGTGTGTTCTGCCGTCAGCTCTAAAATTTCCATCCCTGGTAACTGCCTGGCTTCAATCCTTGCTTTTAACCTAGGAGGGTTACCCTGCTCTGGAACGTATCTAGTCATCCTTACAAACCAACCAACAGGATGGTAAATCCTTATTTTCAAAAGAGGTTAAGTAATGTTCCCAAGGTCTAAAACAGTGACAGACTGGGGATTCCCGTTCAGATTCATTTGGTTCCAATGCTCCCCTTCAGTCTCACTTGAAAATTTAAAGCTGAACTGACAATGTGGTCAGAGCATTTTCCTTAAAAGAGAATTTCGGGTAGGCATGTAGCTCAGTCATTAAAAGTAAGTTTCTCTTAGCTCAGCCTAACTTTTTTTTTTTTGAGTTGGAGTTTTGCTCTTGTTGCTGAGGCTGGAGTGCAATGGTGCGATCTCAGCTCACAGCAACCTCCATCTCCTGGGTTCAAGCGATTCTCCTGCCTCAGCCTCCCTAGTAGCTGGGATTATAGGTGCCCGCCACCATGCCCAGATAATTTTTGTATTTTTAGTAGAGAGAAGGTTTCGCCATGTTGGCCAGGCTGTTCTCGAAATCTTGACCTCAGATGATCCACCTACCTCGGCCTCCCAAAGTGCCAGGATATTAGGCATGAGCCACCGTGCCCAGCCTAACAGGCCTAACTTCTAAAAACCCCTCTTCCCCACCATGGTTCACAATAACTCTCATCAGTTTTCTCCTTCTACAGTCTTCACCCTGGGCTGCTCTCTGAGGCACGCCTGCTGCTCCTCCGAGGGCTGGAGGCACACACTGCAGCGGGCTGGCTCCATAAGTCAGCGGATCCTGGCCTGTCTGTACAGCTGCAGAGAGCAAGGAGTCTCTGGGCGCCTTCCAAGCTTCCCTGCCCACATTCTCTTCCAAAGTGTAGAAAATCAGCATGAGGAGGAAGCCACAGTAGTTATTAAAACAAAAACAGAGTATGAATTCTGAACACCTCTTTGAAAATAAATAAAAATGACTGACCCTCCAGCCTATCCTTGAAATTCAACACATTTGGGGCAAACAGGCCTTTTAAAATGAAGCCACCACCTGGGCATGGTGGCTCACACTTATAATCCCAATATTTGGGAGCCAAGATGGAAGGATCACTTGAGGCCAGGAGTTCGAGACCAGCCTGGGCCACACAGGGAAACCCCTCATGTCTACTTGGGAGGCCGAGGTGGGAGGATTGCCTGAGCCCAGGAAGCTGGGGCTGCAGTGAGCTATGATTGCACCACTGCACTGCAGCCTGGGGCAAAGGAGAAAGACTCTGCCTTAAAAAAAAAAAAAAAAAAAAAAAAAGGTGTCTCTGTCAGAAGCTACCTGTTTCCGGACAATAAAATTAAGGATATTTGTTTTAGGTCAAAGTTTGCAAATCACAAGAGTCAGCTTTCAGACTCTAACCTTTGGACAGGATGCTGGGCTCTCTGGCCACATGCAGGGTTACCTTGTGTCAGCCCAGCACTTTTCAGCTCACTTTTACTCTTCACAAAAATCCTATTAGCTCCACTTTATAGAAAAGGAAGTGGGAGGCTCAGGTAGATGACAGCAGAGCTAAGACCAGAGCAGGTTTTAGAATTCTCCCCCAAACCACTTCAGCTAGCCCAGAAAACACATTCATATTTGGTGGCTTAGTCACTGACTTCTATTTTTCTTAACGTAAGAGGCTAGGGTAGGTAGGTAGGAAGATTGAGAAGTGCCTCCTCTTGCATAGATGTCTCTGCCACAGCAAAGTGACTGCTCTACAATCTACAGTTAGAATCTACAATTAGAAATTAATATTTCCTACTGAACTCCTCTTTTAAAGTATAAAAGCATCAGGTTAACCCTGATGGGCATTTGCACCCTAGTGAAAGTTACTCTCCTCACACTGTGTTACGTTATCCATGGCATATGAATCTGGATGGGGACAGAGTCAGGAACAGTTAAGGGCTTGGAAAGGCAGTGAATTCACAGTAAGGGAACCCAGAGTCTGATGCTAGACCAATGGTTTGCAGAGGATGCACACTCAGTCATAGGGACAGTGGGAGTGCCTGGGGCAGCAGTGTCCCTGTTCTCCCTGAGGGTCCCCCACACGAAGCCTTGGACACATCTGCAGAGGTACAGGAGCAATGCCTGAAAAGATGCCTTCGAGAAGGGTGGCAGAACGGCCCTCCCTGACACCTCCTTGCACTCCTACCAAGTGAGGTGTCCTGCTTCATATGCCCTAACAACCTGCACTTAAAACAGATCAGGAGCACATTTGTCTGCCATCTTCCATGCCAAGCACAGCGTGCTTGCTCGTAGATACTTACGGAATAAATGATGTGAGCTGCAACTCCAGGTGTCTTTCAGAATGACCACCACCAAGCACCCCCTCCCCTAACACACACCTGAGATAATCTCCATCATCTGGCACAATGTCTGGTATAAAGTACACACCTAATCAATTTAAGAGTCCGTTTCTTCCCCTCAAAAGTATCTGTTGAAACCACGGAAGAAACTGGATGTATTTAAGAAAGACTGGTTTATGACTAATCCAGAAAGAGAAATTCTTAAGAAGAATTCAGAACACAGAGAAAACTCTGTCATAGTTGCTGAAAATATAAATGCAATAGGGAGAGAAAAATTGTTAAATCTTCTCTTTCAAGGAAAGAATCAGCTTAATTAAATCAACATTCAAAAAAACCATCATTTGCTAAATCATTATTTTCTGACGATTCCAAGATGAAGAGATGGACATTCCCACTCCTCAGAGAGTGGCTTTTGTGTGTGCGGGTGTGTACCAGGAAGGGGATGCAGCTGGGTTCACGGTGGCCACACCCTTGGCAACCACAGCCACACCCTGGGCTTGCCAGCCCCAGAGGTAGCAGATAGCCTCCAAGGACAGGGTGGAAGAACTGATAGCTGGAACCCAACCAATCTCTGGCATGAGCATGGATATGAACTTCACACCACATTCTGCTGATTATATACCTGCTCTGTGTCACCAGAAACCCTTTTATGGACCCAACAAGATACGGTTCTTGAGAGTGGGAATTTTGCCCTCAGTTTTCTCTTCTACATAGTGCCAGATACACAGTCCAACAGTCCTTTCTGAGCTGAATTTTAATACAGGTGTAGAGTACTTTGCAATTCACTTGGTTATATCACAGCATTTGTTAATCATTATGCAGTTTTCTAGATTAGTCATAAACCAGCAGTATACATTATTATTTATGAATTGAAAGCTGCTACCACACACAATCATGTGTTTCAGTGATGGACTCCATATTTAACAATGGCCCCATAAGATCGTAATGGAGCTGAAAAATTTCTGTTGCTTAGTGACATCACAGCCACTGTGCCATTGTAACATCATAGTACAATGCGTCATTCACTTGCTTGTGGTCATGCTGGTGTAAACAAACCTACCGCACTGCCAGTCATATAAAAGTATAGCATGTAGAATTATGTACAGCACATAATACTTGATAATGATCATAAATGACATAAACTACATAAATGACAGTGACTGGTTGATGTAGTTACTATATATACTTTTTAGCATTCTTTTGGAGTGTATTCCTTCTACTTAAAAAACAAAGTTAACTAAAAAATAGCTGCAGGCAGGTCCTGCAGGAGGTATTCCAGAGGTATTCATAGAAGAGGACAGCTGCACACATGGCAGGTGTGTCCATGTGACCTTCCAGTGGGGTAAGATGTGGAGGTGGAAGACAGGGATACTGATGATCCTGACCCTGCATAGGCCTAAGCTAATGTGTGTGTTTGTGTTTTGATTTTTTAATAATAAAACTTAAAAAGTAAATATGAAATAAAAATAAAAAGCTTTACAAATAGACAAAATTTCACTCCCAGTTAGAAACCTATAGACAGAGGCTATCAGCTCAAAGACAGTATAGGTTTTCTGAACTGAATGGTGTGGCTTCTTTAGAAAAAAAAAAAAGTGTTTAAAACATAGAAAAAGGCCGGGTGTGGTGGCTCATGCCTGTAATCCTAGCACTTTGGGAGGCCGAGGTGGGTGGATCACCTGAGGTCAGGAGTTCAAAAAAACCAGCCTGGCCATCATGGTGAAACCCCATCTTGAAAAAAAAAAAAAAAAATGTAAAACAGAAAAAAAACTTACAGAATAAGGACATGAAGAATCAATTTTTGGTTGGGTGTGGTGGCTCACACCTGTAATCCCAGCACTTTGGGAGGCTGAGGCAGGCAGATCACGAAGTCAGGAGATTGAGACCATCCTGGCCAACATGGTGAAACCCTGTCTCTACTAAAAATATAAAAAGTTAGCTGGCGTGGTGGCGCAAGACTGTAGTCCCAGCCACTCAGGAGGCTGAGGCAGGAGAATCGCTTGAACCTGGGAGGTGGAGGTTGCAGTGAACCAAGATTGCACTGCACTCCAGCCTGGGTGACCCAACACGACTCTGTCTCAAGAAACAAAACAAAACAAGACAAAAACCAAAGAAACAATTTTTATACAGTTACAATGTGTGTTTTAAGCTAAGCGTTATCAGAAAAGATTCAAAAGTTTAAAAGGTTCAGTAAGCTAAGGTTAACTTATTATTGAAGAAAGAAAAGTATTTAAAAATTAATTTAGTGTAGCCTAAGTGCACAGTGTATGTAATGTCTGCAGTAGTGTACGGTAATGCCCTAGGCCTTCACACTCACTCACTCACCCAGAGCAACTTCTACACCTGAAGGCTCCGTTAATGGTGAGCACCCTCTACAGGTGTACCATTTTTGTCTTTTATACCATATTGTTACTATATCTTTTCTATGTTTTCAGATATGTTTAGACACACAAATACTTACCACAATGTTACAATTGCCTATGCTATTCAGTACAGTAACATGCTGTACAGGTTTGCAGCCTAGGAGCAACAGGCTATGCCACACAGCCTGGGTGTATAGTAGGCTATACCATCTAGGTTTGTGTAAGAACACTGTACAATGTTCCCACAATGACAAAATCACCTAACACACTTCGCAGAACATATCCCCATCATGAATGAACACATAACTGTAGTTAAAAGTACTTAGTTTTCCCCCTTATACACTGTTGGGGGAATTGTAAGATAGAACCATATAGAGGACAGCCTGGCAATAGGTAATGTTCCTTTTTTTTTTTTTTCCAAGACAGGGTCTCACTCTATTGCCAAGGCTGGAGTGTGGTGGTTCTATCATAGCTCACTGCAGTCTTGATTTTTCTGGGCTCAGGTGATCCTCCCAACTCAGCCTCCCAAGTAGCTGGGCTACAGGCACACACTGACATGCCCAGCTATTTTCTGTATTTTTAAAACATTTTTTATTTAATTTTAATTTTATTTATTTATTTTGAGACAGTCTCACTCTGTCGCCCTGGCTGGAGTGCAGTGGTGCAATCTCAGCTCACTGCAACCTCCGCCTCTCAGATTCAAGGAGTTCTCATGCCTCATCCTTCCAAATGGGATTACAGGTGCCCGTCACCACACCTGACTACTTGCTAAAATTTTTTTAGTAGAGATGGCGTTTTACCATGTTGGTCAGGCTAGTCTCTAACTCCTGGCCTCAAGCGACACACCTGCCTTGGCCTCTCGAAGTGCTGGGAGGCCAGCCTGTATTTTTTGTATTTTTATTTTTTTTAAGAGATAGGACCTTCCTGTGTTGCTTAGGCTGGTCTCGAACTCCTGGCCTCAAGTGATCCTCCCACCTCAGCCTCTCAAAATGCTAGGAATACAGCCATGAGCCACAGCACCCATCCTGTAACATTCTTTATAATGTTCATATTCTTTGGCTCATTAATCCTACTAGAAATCTATCCTGAGGTAACAATCAGAAATGTAAACAAATTTGGTTCAAAAACATTCATTTCAGCAATATTTTGCCAGCAAAACCAGACACACTACATAAGTCCAATAATAGACGGCCAATTAAATGAATAATATACCCATTAAATAGAACATTATACAACGATTAAAAATGGTGCGTACAAATATTAAGGATGTTAAAACAGGCTCAATATACAGCAGGTTAAATGGGGAAAAAAAGAAAACAAAAGTGTATGTTGGATAATCTTGGCTTTCTTAATAATAGAAAAAAGTTAAGAAAATATTAAAATCATAAGCATAGTTTATTTCTAGATGGCTAGATTATAGATTTTTCTTTGTTACTTTCTGTAATTTCCAAAATGAGCAGATATATATTTTTAAAAGTTATATAAAAAGTGGCCTGACAATAATTATTCATTGAGAAGACAGAGCAACAGGCAGTATGGAATGACGGAACCTGAAGATCAGACCTGACTTCTGGCTTGAGTTCTGTCACTTGTCTGCTATGTGCAGTGTACATGAGACAGCTTTGCAGCTGAATTAGGTTTTGGAATCAAATCATCTGCATTCAGAACACGGTTCTCATATTTCCTAGTTGAGTGTCCTTGGGAATATTATTCAACATCGTTCAGCAGCCTCAGTTTCCTCCCTTGCTAAATGGAGATAATAATCACCTTGAAAGGATGCTGAGGGGGATTAGATGGACATACTGTCTATAAACATTCATCATGGTGCCTGACACATAGGATGACTCAATAAATGTTATATATTATGTTACATCTATTATACATGTTAATGTTTGGTTAACTGCCCTTGACCTGACTCAATGGGGATGTTTAGCGAAATGATAATGAATATACATTTAGAATTTATAACTGCCATTTTAAAATAGCAGCGCTTAGAACCACATATATCCCCCTCCTTTTCTGAACTCTCAGCAGCCAGCCATGTTAAAATATATACTATTAGGTGAAAGGCACAAGCAGCCAGAAGGAAGCAGGACTTCAGCACTCACTATGGACAACTGCAGTCATTGAAACCCCTGCTACAGCCGGAACTGCTCAGCACTGCATGAGGGTGACTGTGCATTCATTTACTTATTCAGGCTTACTGAGTGCCCACTATGTGCCACGCACTGGGCTAGTGCTGGAGGCGAACAGGGAACAGCCAGAGGTTGGTTCTTCCTGACACTCGTCGTCTAGCAGGGGACACAGGCAAATAAGTAAACAAGTATCCTGTTCCAGATTTTCCCCTTCCTAGCAATGATCACAAACTAGGTATAACAGAACAAAACAAAAACAAAATAAGTGGATAGGGAAAGGCAGAAATAGGATGAAAGAGTTTCTATTCTTACTTTCCTTATTAGCAGTTGCAGAGGTAGCCGCTCCTACTTAACTGTCTGTCGGCAGTCTTAAGTCAAAATAGATCAGTCAAGAGAACATTAAAGGTTTAAAAAGAATTTGAATTATCTATTTTTTTTAATTAGAAAATTTGTCACAAGAATAGAGATCCTTTTGGAAATGTTTTTACTTCTAGTGGACTTTAATACTGTTTTATGATTCATCTTTTCGGGTGTTAAATCTATAAGACTAGAGATAGCAGGAATTGAGGAGTCAGACAGACTGGATTCATACATCGCCTCTGCAAGCTGTAGGATGTATCTAATTTCTCTACAAAACAGGGAAAACACTACGACTTATATCACAGTGTGGTCTGGAGAATTAAATTAGATAAACTAGATATGTACCTGGTATAAACACTTAATAAATGTTGGTCCAAATATGAAGAAATAAATACTGGTAAGTGTACATGTCTGTCTACATATGTAACAGTTCCTAAATGAGGAGATATTAGTTTTTCTACACATCAGTTGTATTCTCTGACTTACACATTAGTTCTGATATTGTTTAAAATAATTCAAATTTGGCAAAAGGCTGGTCTGATTAGATTGCAAAAGCTTCCTAGCATAGACATCATAATGAATCAAAGAACACTTAATTCATTTATTCAACCAGAACATATAAAGCTATCTATCTATGCCAGGCACTGCTAAGGGGTGGCGGATGCAGCAAGAACAAGACAGGGTCCTGCTCTCAAGGCCCTGACCTCTGAATGACGACAGGAGACTGCCAACAAACATGCAAGCAAAAAATAGCTTCAGAGAGTGGGAACTCTTTTTCTTTTTGACACAAAGTTTTGCTCTTTCCCCAAGGTTGGAGTGAAGTGGTGTGATCTTGGCTCACTGCAACCTCCACCCCCCAGGTTGAAATGATTCTCCCTCCTCAGCCTCCCGAGTAGCTGGGATTATAGGTGCCCACCACCACGCCTGGCTAATTTTTATATTTTTAGTAGAGACAGGGTCTCACCATGTAGACCAGGCTGGGTCTCAAACTCCTGACCTCAGGTGATTCACCCACCTCGGCCTCCCAAAGTGCTAGGATTACAGGCGCCCAGCTGAGGGTGGGAACTCTTCTGGGGAAACCACATGGCAATGGAGTAGAGACTGGGCAGGGCTGTTGTATCAGGCTCCTGGCTAGGAAGGCCTCCTTTGCGTGGCAATGAATATAGTATACTCCAAATGGGCTATGTGCTCTTTGAGGACAGAGAACATGTCTCCTTGCTTATATTTTTTACAGAAACTTGCATGAAGACAGAAACTCAATAGAGTGCTGCTGTTCTATATCCTAGATCAGTAGTTCTCAAACTTAAGTGGCATTAAAATCACCTGGAGAATTTGTTAAAACACACCCTAGTCCCAGAGTTTCTGGTTCAGTCATGTTAGGTGGGGCCTGAGAATTTTCCTATCTAACTAGTTCCTAGGTGATGCTGGTCAAGGATCACATTTTAAGAACCACTGTTCTGAGCAAAAGCAAAATTTGCAGGAGGTAGTGATTTTATATGATTCAAAACCACAGGCACAGTCTTGTCTTGGTGGTCCATATTCTACCATTATCTTTGGAGGCTCCTGAGGTTCTCCTTCTGTACCGCTCTGAGATCAGAATGGGGCTGATGAGATCAGAGGCTGTTGTGCAGAGCGAGCTCCAACTAAGCCCTTCACAATTACACACTAACAGTGTGCCCAGCAGAAGACTGATTTCTTCTTTCAGCTTTAACAGAGGCTCAAGACCACAAAGCAGGGATGTAAGCCAGCTCAGTATCTTCAGTCTTTATCCTGCGACCACCACTGGGTTCTCAGATCTCACTTCACGGTCATGGTCACTTACCAAACCAGATTTTCCCATAGTCAAATGAGTCAGAGTTCTAGGCTCTCCGTCCTTCAAAAGTAATGCTCATTATGCTCCAGAATGACCTCTCTGCGATCATCACTTCTAATACCATGGATCAGGCATACCTCAACTTCTAAACAATCAGCAACATGACTTCAAATGAAAGGCCTGTTTAAGGATTCAGTGGGACTTCCAACTAACTTCTCATGGCATTTTTCATCCCATCTGGCAGAAATAGCAAAATTGAAAATATCACTACTACAAATATAACACCTAACTATAACATCTGGTATCCATAGAGTGCTTCTATTTTTTTTTTTTTTTTTTGAGACCAGTCTCACTCTTGTTGCCCAGGCTGGAGTGCAGGGGTTCGATCTCAGCTCACTGCAGCCTCTGTCTCCTGGATTCAAGCAATTCTCATGCCTCAACATCTGGAGAAGCTGGGATCACAGGCATGTGTCACCATGCCCGGCTAATTTTTATATTTTTAATAGAGATGGGGTTTTGCCATGTTGGCCAGCTGGTCTGGAACTCCTGACCTCAAGAAGTCCACCGGCCTTAGGCTCCCAAAGTGCTGGGATTACAGGTGTGGGCTACCATACCAGGCCTAGAGTGCTTCTTTTATGACAGGCATTGTAATAGAGTTTAGAAAAACTAACATTTTCCATCCTTACAACAATCCCATATGGTAGTTACTACTATCATCCCCATTCTATGGATGAGAAAAATGAGGCAAAGAGAAATTCAACAATTTGCCTAAGGTCCCACAGCTGGTGAGTGCACAGTTGGGGTCTGAATGTAGGCAGACTGATGCCAGTGTCCATGCTCTTTGCTACTAACACACTGCTGGGTTTGTCCCTTACTCTGAAGTTAAGTCACCTTTTCCCCCAGCATGGGAAGCACAGAGGGGAAAGCCCTTCGAAACGTTCCATGCAGGGGCAATCCTGCTGCGCCCTGGGCTTCTACTCCAGAAGCAAAGGGAGAGAAACAGCCAGGACACAAGAGCCCAGGGGAGGGAGAGACAGATCCATGATCTTTGGAATACTTTACATATAGGATCATACCATCTGCAAAGAGAGGCAATTTTACTTTCTCCTTTCCAACGTGGATGTCATTTATTTATTTTTCTTGATTAATTGCCCTGTTTAGGGGCAATGGAATGTTAAATGCAAGTGGCAAGTGCAGACATTCTTGCCTTGTTCCTCATCTTAGGGGGAAGCATTTAGTCTCTTACCTTTAAATATGATATTAGTGGCTGGTTTCCACAGATGCTCCTTTTATGAACACTTTAGAAACCTAATTATTTCTCTCTATTTTCTTTTTCCTGAGATGGAGTCGCTGTTGCCCAGGCTGGAGTGCAATGGCACGATCTTGGCTCACTGTAACCTCCGTGTCCCGGATTCAAGCGATTCTCCTGCCTCCGCCTCCTGATTAACTGGGATTACAGGTGTGTACCACCACACCCAGCTAACTTTTGTATTTTAGTAGAGACAGGGTTTTGCCATGTTGGCCAGGCTGGTCTTGAACTCCTGACCTCAAGCGATCCACCTGCCTTGGCCTCCCAAAGTGCTGGGATTACAGGCATAAACCACTGCACCTGGCCGGGATTTTGTTTTGTTTTGAGACAGGGTCCCCGCTCTGTCATCCAGGATGGAGTGCAAGTGGCCCAATCAGGGCTCACTGCAGCCTCCTTGACGTCTGGGCTCAAGCAATCCTCCTGCCTCAAAAATAGCTGGGATTACAGGCATGCACCACCAAATCTGGCTAATTTTTTATATTTTAGTACAGACAGGGTATCACTATGTTGGCCAGGCTGGTCTCGAACTCTTGACCTCAAGCAATCTGCCTGCCTCAGCCTCCCAAAGTGCTGAGATAATAGGCATGAGCCACTGCTCCTGACCCTATGATGTTTTTTAAAAACACAGCAACACTTCTATTTGTAAGTTTTAAATGTATCAGTGTATTATTTGCCAAACATGATTGTTTTGGAGGACATTATCAGGTTAGGGGAAGGAAACAAGGTATAGGTCGTTGAGGGCAGCAAAAAAACCCCAGGCCATGGTGGGTTTTCAGGTGTAGATTAGGAAAGTAATATGCCCTGGTAAGCAGCAGGGCCCCAAGGTCTGTGGGTGGTAGAATAACACTCAGGGCAAAAACTTCAGTGTAGCCAGAGTCAGCTGACACCCACTGGGTTTTAAGTAAGCTACAACACACTCTTACAAAGTTTCAGTTTAGGAGTGATCAGACTTGGGCTTAAGATGAAGCAATGTTGGTCTAACTCCTAAAACATATGCTCCATTCCAGTGTTTGAGTTAGCAACACAGGGGTTCACTATGGCATCTGGCTAAGGTACTTACCTCTAGAAATTTCACTGACAGAGTTTCCTGGGAACATAGCTATTCTAATGCCAAAACTTTGCTCAACCTTTCCTTTAATTCTTGCTTCTGCTACCATTTGCCTTATCTCACTGGGGCAGGGTTCCTTCAGTTACAAGGCTTACCCAGAAAGCTTCCTGAACTACATTCAACAGAACACTCCTGGGGGAAAAGTTCTCCTTCACTGCTTTCCAAGTCCCTCTTGGCTGCCCATCAGAAACCCCCCAGGGCACAGTCAGCATTTCACAAACAAAGCAAAGGGCATGCTTTATGGATTTGGGTGCTTGCCTCAAATAATTTACCACTTCTCAGCCATGAAGTGACACTACCTTTTATTTTACTAAGTGACAATGAGATTGGGGAGAGAAGATTATGTCTTTCAGCTCTCTCCTTGTTCCCACATACATAAAATCCAGCTTGGACAATGGTAGTCCCTATTTCTGTGTGTGATATTGCTCTTCTCAAATTGTACTGCGATATCTCAACTTTTCTTTTTTTTAAATGTATCCAGGGATGGGACAAAGACAAAGCATTCACAGATTAACTTGAAGCCATTCTCCAATGTTTCATTAAAATCCTTACTTGACTGTCTGTGCTATTCCAATCTTCCTTACATGGCAAAAATCAACATTTTAATGAGAGTAACACAAAAGGATGGTAACATAAAGGGCTGGTCTGTTCATACCAAATGGACTTCCCTGAGTCCCAAACACCAGATGGTAGCTCAGAACACTCTGAGGTGGTGCCAGGGGTCCACCTGGCTCACTTAAAGCTCCCCTGGATAGTTGTCCAGCCTCACTCTGCATCCAGATGTTTCCACAAAGGAACAGGCCTCTAAATTATCTCCAGTCAGGGGAGCTGACCCTTCATACAATGCTCAATGGAGCTCATACAATGCTTAATGGAGAAATTAAAGAGCCTGGAGGGGAAGGAACATAAAAACAATTCTTTTTATTTTTTGAGACGGAGTCTCACTCTGTCACCCAGGCTGGAGTGCAGTGTTGCCATCTCAGCTCACTGCAACCTCTGCCTCCCAGGTGCAAGTGATCCTTGTGCCTCAGCCTCCCGAGTAGCTGCGACTACAGGTGTGTGCTACCATGCCTGGCTATTTCAAAAGAGATAGGTTTTCACCATGTTGACCAGACTGGTCTTGAACTCCTGACTCAGGTGATCCACCCACCTGGGCCTCCCAGAGTGCTAAGATTACAGGAATGAGCCACTGCTCCTGGCCCATAAAAAGCAATCCTCTTGATCACTGCACAATGTATATAGGTACTAAAACATCACACTGTACCTCATGAATATGTCCAATATTATATGTCTACTAGAAACAAAATAAAACTTAACCTGGGTGCAGTAGTGCATGCCTGTAATCCCAGCTACTTGGGATGCTGAGGTGGGAGGACTACTTCAGCCCAGGAGTTTGACACCAGCCTGGGCAACATGGTGAAACTCCACCTCAAAATGACAACACATACACCCACGCACAAAATCTTTAAAAAATGTAATTATCTGTTTCTATGATAGGAGAGAAAAGGGAAGTCATGGGGTTTCTTTGGGTTCAGACTGCATTTTCAAAATGCTAGTACCAGTCCACTTCTGCATTAAACAGATGCTAAAATCTGTTTGAGTGTCAAACTTTCACATGACTGCCAGATTTCAATTATATTTAAAAGAAGGAATAATAACCTAGATGATGAAAAGGAACTATCCCCCCCACAAATGCATTGCATATTCAGTAAATTGTTTCCTAAGGGCTAAAAACAAAAAGTTGAATAGAAATCATATTATTGATCCAGCACTTGATTACTGGTTCAAGTGAGACAAACCACAGCAAGCAGGTCACAGAGTGGGTCTTTTCCAGTACCTTATAGTCCATAGCCTTCAATATGCATCAATGTTGCTGGTGGAATATTTGAAAAGTGGAAGCTAACTATATGTTAGGAGGAATGGAAGATCTGTCCCTTTAAGAGGTAAATGTGTTGGCTGGGCACGGTGGCTCACACCTGTAATCCCAGCACTTTGGGAGGCCGAGGTGGGCAGATCACGAGGTCAAGCGATCAAGACCATCCTGGCCAACATGGTGAAACCCCATCTCTACTAAAAATACAAAAATTAGCTGGGCCTGGTGGCACATGCCTGTAGTCCCAGCTACTTGGGAGGCTGAGGCAGGAGAATTGCTTGAACCCGGGACGCAGAGGTTGTAGTGAGCCGAGAGCAAGACTTTGTCTCAAAAAACAAAAAGAGAGATAGAGATAAATGTGTTATAATTCAAATATATTCAGCTGTATAGTTAAATAGCCATAGTTTGACCATATAAAATATTCAAGTTTCAGATGTCATTTTTATTCCAACACTTTGGTAAATTGTTAGCACTGAAAACAATTGCTTAATACATGGCTGCACTGGCTGGGAGTGGGGGAGGGAAGATCAGCAGGAGCTCAAGTTCCAGTGAATGGTTCTTGGTTATAGAGCACAGGCTTGTACTCATACAAACTCTGTTAAAGCCAAATATGCAAATCACCTGCTTTCTTCTTCTCTGGAGTGTGCCTTCTGTGTAATAAGGCACTAAACACACATGCCTGAATGGAACTGAAACCTCCTTTGAGAAAAAACTGGCAATTCTGTTCTTCAGGAATCTAAGAATACTAGATTTATAACAAGACAGAAGAAATCCCAGGTTCCCCTGCAGGTATGAGGACAAACTTTCCCAGATTCTGGACACAGAAGGTTCTATGCGAGAAGGTCCCCTGACACCTAACCTAGAAGCCCTGGGCTTTGCTAGACCCTTAGGAGCTGAGCTTCCCAAGAGATGTGATCCAAGGGACAGCCCACTGGATGTTTCCCATGGTCTGAAGGCAGCAACCTCAGAGGGCAGGCGAGGGAATGGGGGAGAAGCCATGGGATACAGAAGGAAAAATATAGACATCTTGTAACACATTAAATGAAGCTGACATGATAAATTCAAAGTAGGACATTTTACCTAAATGGGATGCTTGCCTCAAGACCATAGCTATCATCTTCAGTATTTTCTCAGAGTGATTCCTTCCCTTATTCATTCTTTACTAAATGCCATGTACCACTCAAGGGGCAGGGCTACCATGAGGATCATTTAGACTGAGAAGGAAGGTCCTGACTTTCTAGAATACACAGTTGAGAGACGGAGGGAGAGGAGGGAGAAGCGGAGAGGGGGGAGGGGGGGCAGATGGGGACAGAGGGGGAGAGAGGGAGAGAGGGACACGGGGAGAGAGAGCAAGCATGTGGGCAGAGAAGACAAAAACACAGGAGGACCATAAGATGTGAGAGTAATAGATTGTGATAAAGGATCTGAAGAGCATAAAGTGATAGGTGAGAGAGAACCCAGGCAAAGAAAACAGCAAGAGCAGAGACTTGGAGACAGAAAAAGGCTTGACTTGTATGAAAAAGAGAAAGGAGTCCAGTGTGTCTGAAGGGTAGTGATATAGACTAGAGGAAGAAAAGTAGGAGAGATCAATTATTACTTATTACCACCATGCACATTATTTAGTATGGGACAAACCCTGTTCTAAGCAGTTCATCAATATTAACTCATTTAGATCCTCACAGCATCCCTATGATATTACCACCATTTTGCAGATGAAGAAACTGAGTACCAGAAAGGTTATCTGCCCAAGGTCACACAGTGATCATAGAGCACAGCCCGGATCCCCCACACCCCCAGGGAGTCTGGCTCCAGTTTGTGCTCTCAGCCCTTTGCTATGTTGTCTCTCAATGAGGTTGAAAAGCAAGTTTGACCACACCTGACATCTTCTAAAACATTTCTACCTCTCCAGACCCTCTACTGAGTATAAAATGTATTAACAAAAAGAGAGAGCAAATAATTAACTTCAATTTTGCCACTGATTAAAGTCTAAGATGTTTCTAATTGGAAGAAGAAAAAAAAAACCTTTGGGAAAGGAGAAACATTTTCTTTTTAATGATGTCAGCACTGCAGTACGACTACGGGAAGGAAAAAACGTCCTCCAGTCTTTCAGGATATAGGTTTGCAAGGAGCAAAGTAACACAGAAACTGGCACTTCATTTATATATCATGATTCTCATATAGCTGTCCCTTAACTGGCATTACACAGGAGCCGAGAGTCATTGAGAAACTAAGCTATGACTTCCAGAAGGGGAAAAAAAAAAAATCTCGAATGAGTCACATTGACACCACTTGGTAATTTTCTATTACAAGAAATGCAGGCAGACTGTAGTTAATTCATAGCAGCTGCTGAATCCGTTAGGGTACCAACCACTCCAAAGGAAGGAACCACCTAGATTTGACCTAGAATGAAGCTGTGGTACAACTGCTCACATTGCTTATTTCTTTTTAAAATAAAATATCACATTTATTTTTAAAGAGTGGAATAAGGCAACTAAATCTTAGAACTCAAGTTACAGTTAATGAACAGATTAACTCTAGAAAGAACTCAGAGGGTAACAGCAAGATCTATGATTCTAAAGGATAAAATCCTTAAAGGCATTTGGGAATGCATGTGAAAAATAGTACAGTTTTCCTGTTGTCTCATTACAGCATTTCTCCTCAAAGACAGGCAGGCAGGTAGGTAGATAGGTAGGTACTGTAAGAGAGAGTGAAGGAAACTCAGTCAGGAATTTTATTATACATAGCAATAATTTACCTGCTGCTGACTGCTAAATTCTTTTTGTTCATCAAGATGGTATGCTCATAGTAGCATTAATAAATTAGGATGCAAAAAAAAAAAAAGTAGTATATTCTTCTAAACAAATATTGCTTTAAAATGCTAAATGGTTCATGGTCAATTGTGGTCGGTAATGGTGTTCCAAATACAGATTCAGAAGATTTAAGCATGAACATAGGGCACAATATGTTGAAATACAGATAGGTGTGCAGTAGGCACTAAATTGCTTTTGACAGATTGATTTGACATCCACCTCATCCCAGACTGCTCCTGGGGCTTTCCAGCATGTCTCTGAATAGTGGATAAAGCCCTTCTTTCCTGTATGTTCCTTCTCGGTGCTAACCTCCAGGCGAGGAGGTTCTCTTCCAGGATTGTGTCTTTTCAGAACCCTAAGCCAACAGGAGGAAGTCTAAATAAAGGGGACGGCTGCCCTTCTTCAGTTTTGTTTCTTAATCTAAGGAGGCCCCTGTAGCGCAGTTTCTATGGTTAGCGACAGTCTCTCTGCCGATTTATATATAGTAACATTGGTTAAAAAAAAAATCACTTGACAAAGTTTTCTATTTCCGTAACATTGTGTCAGGAGGGAAGCTTGAGGGAAGCTTAACGGAAAGTCTTCCTAGGGATGAAAGTATTTGTTTTGATTTTATATATTAGTTTTAACTCCTTAAATTCATCTATGAGAATAAACATTCTTGATCTGACTCAATGTGCTCTCAGAATCCATTGAAATAAAATACAGCCTGTAACTCTGATCAATAACCTTGGGTGCCTCCCAGAACTGCAGGCTCCAGGTGATCTACAGATTTCCCAAGAGAAGCCCTGGCTGCTGCTCCCACCCACGAGGAAGCTAACATCTGCAGCAATTCCGCAGGACCACACCTAGGCCCACAGCACACATCTGCGGAGCCGGAAGCGCCTTCCTCTCCAGGACACCTCCTGTCCCCCAGTGAAGGCATTAAACTTCTAACCCCTGCCTCTCTTCCACCCATCCTCATCTCTGCTTTTCCTCCTTTCCCACACTCACTTGCCCCCCGACGACGCAATGTAGCTTGTAAACTCGTGACTCTAAAGGAAAGTATCAGCAGAAGCCACAACTTCGGGGAATGACTCACTAAGGAGGCTCCAGCGCCTTCCACCGCCCTGCAACTGCCCCACTACTGTAGCCCTGGGGCTCCGTGCTGGTACCCCAGATAAGGAGGGGCATTTTCTGAAATCGAAGGAAGAACCTGAAGAGTCCCCACCCTCCCAGAGGCGTCGCCCGCTCTAAGGCAGTGGTAGGAAATGACCCCCTTTCCAATACAAATGGACAAACGTTTCTAAGAGGCAAAGGAAAACAAACACAATTCCCTCCAAGGCTCTCCCGACGGTCCCTAGCAACACGTCCACATCCGCAGAGGGCGCAGCGCTCATAGGCCACTTCGGAAACCAGTGTTCCTGCTCAGGCCTGCACAACCACTCCCACTGCAGGGTCTCGCTCGCTCATCCTCTGCGCCGGAGCAGCAAAGGGAAAGGGCAGGTGGTCTCGGGAAGGCAGAAAGAGGGAGCCCCCAGACTGCACAGCCCGGGGAGAGCAGGAGAGGAAAGAAAGGAATTGAGGAAGTGTTGACCTTGAGAATTTTCCTGAGTTACAGATAAAGAGGTCAGGCCTCGCTTAGACGCTCCCAACCCACTCCACCAGGGAGAAGATGCAGGGCAACAGGAGAGCAGAGGGGATGGAAATTCAGAGCTCTAATCTGATAAAGGTTGAGGGAGGTTGGAGACAGCGAGTCTCTATTCAGCTCGGAGAGGCTGAAATACGGGAGTAAACTGCACAGAGGCTGAAGTGCCCCCGGTGGCCCGGTAATCACTGCTGCCCGCAGGTGCTAGTACTCACCTGGATCACCTACGAACGGCTGGTGCAGAACAAAACTGTGCAGTGCAGTGTGGGTGCGGCGCCCTCGCCTGGAGCGGGGCTAGGCGGAGCCAGGGCGGGCCAGAAGCAGGCCCCGCCCCAGAAGGCCAGTGCGTGGCCACGCCCCCAAGGCGGGGCTCCCAGCGCTGGGGCGAGATCTGGTGACTCGGGGCCACCGGTTGGGAGGTGGAGGCTGAATTTTCTTCCAGCTCGTGGGCTAGAGATTCACTCCTTTCATTCCCAAATACGTACATCTACTCCCCCCAGGTGCCTTCGTGGCCGTCTTCCTAAACTGTGCCAGCCGGGTCATACCTCCTGGATTGGGTTTGCAGAAGAGTGAAATTTAATAATTTATTCCCAGCAGAGCCACCGTAGCTTGGTTTTAAGACACTGCGGTAAGGGCAAAGCACAGGCATGCACGGCGCGTGCGCGGGAAGTAGCCACGCCCCAATCGGTGTGTTCCTGAGGTGCGTAGCTGGGGCGTAGGGGGAGCTCGGTGTCCAAGGTTGCAACACTCCCGAAGTGAATGGATTTAGCACTCTTAGGGCCTGTGAGTTTAGGTCCTAACAAATATTGTTAGTTTTGCCGAGAGCCGGCACCAAGCTCTCTGCCCGCTTGGTGGACGGCACCCACGCCCCCCCGCGCGCCGACTCGCGTGGTCGTGGAGATTTGGTTTTTTTTAAAGGGAGTCTCCCAATAGTTCGTGGAGATTTTTCTGCGGGACCTGGAGTCTGCCTTCGCGACCCAGACTTTTGATGTGAACACGTACTCCAGTTACGCCCTCGGGTCCAGCGTCCGGGGCGGGGCTCGAGGCCGGGTGGCGGAGGGGCGGGTGTCGGGGTGGGGGTCTTGGATGAGACCTGCAGAAACAGTCGCGTTGAAGGTGTAGAACTTGCTTCTAAGTGCTGGAAAATCCGAAGAAGCTGACTGCAGAATGCACGTTTCCAGTTTCCGCCCTTCTTAAGTGCGCCCCTCGCCACCTTTCCTCTGGTCATCCCTCATCCTACCGGAGGTTGCCACACCTGGGTCTCCCCCTAGTGTCTTTGGAGGATTTCTCACCTCCAAGGGGAAGTGCTTGGGAACCGACCCGAATGATTCCAAGTTAAGGTGTGGAAAGGCAGAAATCTAAATTTTCGAAGGCTCTAGGTTGTGTGTGTGTTCCTTTTTATTGGGTTGTCATATCTACACGTCTAGAAGTACTTTGAGAGCTCATAAAATCTTTACTGTTACTGTTTCAGCAATTTCCAACCATTCTTATACTTTCTTCTTAAACACAAGAAGACCTTATTTAGGGTTTCTGTCATGTTGAATGTGGAGAGGGCTTTGTTTTGCTTGAACATTGAAAGGAAGTAAGTAGGGAGACATTTTTGCATTATTGAGGTAAGTTTCTCCACTTGCTGGCTATTCTACGTGAGAAAAGGCAGTCCGAGGTGGTAGAGGGATGATTCAAAAATCAGGAGAGGGGACGCACCTTGCACCCTCATTTTACACAGGAGACAACAATCTCAAAAAATAATAAAATAAAAATTCTGGCCTCTCCTTTGCCAGTTATCTCTGACCACAGACAAGTATTTAACCACTCAGGACTTTCTTTTAAACATCTCCTTACAAAAGCAGTATTTCTGTACAGTAGAATTTTCGGAAGTACAGAAAAACCCACAAAAAAATTACATACACACACAATGGAATCATACTGTATATTCTGTTTTGTGGTCTGCTCTGTTCATAAAATGTAAACCAGTTTTTTGCTTTTCATTTTTTTTCTTTTTTTTTGAGACATAAACCAGAATGTCACTTTATTGATTTGCAACTGGGAACCTAAATATGTTGTGGACTAGAAAGCTCCTGTCATCCACTCAGTGTATTCTTTTTACATAGGATGCTTTTCATTTCTTGAACGGATCGTGCTGCAACATTATTTGGCAATGTTTGCATGTCTTTTCATAGCATGTACATACCAATCCTCTCTTGTTGTAGTTAGCTTGCTTTCAGTTCTTTCCTATTGCAGTGTACAACCTTGTAGATAAATGTGTGTACATGCTTATAATTTTTTTTCATTGAATTCTTTTGCAGAGGAATTTCTAGGTCAGAGCATACATATCTTTTAAAGTCTTTTGATATCTATCAAAAAGATGCACTCCAGGAAGAGAGTTACAGTCCTCTCCAACATTGGATATTGGGTATCATTTTCCTCCATCTCTCTAAATGGGAATAAGACCTTTCTCACAAAGTTATTGTAAAGTTCAAGTGAAGTGAGGACAAAGTGCTACACACAAGTTCTGCCCTTTTGTCTCAAGTTAATATATTTTGCAAGTCTATTACAACAATATAAATTATGGATGTGGAACACTGGCTCAGAAATTACTCTGAACTTCACTCACCATTAATTCCTTCACCATTTACAATCTGGCTTCTGCTTCCAAACGTCGTCTCACGCTTCTCTCTCATAGGTCACTATTTGCCTTGTAAACTCTCCCTATCCTTGGCCTTTTTATGAAGCCGGTACCTCCAGCCTAAGTGTGACTATGTGAGCCCTGATAGCCTTCCAAGAATTATCCTATTCAGCAAGAAAGCCAGAGTCAGTTTCTGTTTCATGCAGCAACACCTACTGTATTATAGGATTCTCATACATAGCATGTCCAAAGCCACATTCATTACCATTCCAATAAAATCTTTACATAGTTCAGCAAAGGAAATAATCTAAGTCATTACATTAGCTGGAAACTTAGCATCACTCCTTTTCCTTCATTGCTTGGACTTGGGATTGAGACAGGCCTGCAGTAGAATCCAGAAGAGCTATTTATTTAGCTGTGTGACTTTCGGGGGAAAAGTTCTCTGCAACTTGTTTTGCCGTTTTATTTGCAAAATTGGTATACTAACACCAATCTTGGTTGGCTGTTGTGAAGATAGTAAGGAGTTTGGGCCTACTATAGGCACTTAATAAATAGAGGTTGTAGTTATTACCAATTTGTGTTCATGGCACCTCAAAAGAGTTTCTCTTCTTGTCCCTTTGCCCTAGTTCTGGCTTAAGTCTCCTCTGACCTGAGCATTTACCAGAACTTTTTTTTTTTTTTTTTGAGACAGGGTCTTGCTCTGTTGCCCAGGTTGGAGTGGAGTGATGGCTCACTGAAGCTTTGACTTCCCAGGCTGAAGCAATCCTCCTGGGTCAGCTTCCTGAGTAGCTGGGACTATCGGTAGGTGCCACCACATTTGGCTAATTTTTATAATTTTAATTTTTGTAGAGATTGGGTCTTACCATGTTGGGCAGGCTGGTCTCTAACTCCTGGGCTTAAGCAATCTGCCTGCCTCAGCTTCTCAAAGTGCTGGGATAACAGACATGAGCCACCATGCCTTTTAACTGGCTCTCCCTTTGAAATTCATCACCAACCACCATTACAGTTAATTTTCTAGAGCAGATATCTTCTTTGATCACTGTGACCAATGCCTTTAGAATGAAGTGCAAACTCTCAAATATGGCATTTCAAGATCCTTAATAGTCTAGATTCAAACTACTCTTCCAGAATCCTCTCATTTAACATTAATAAACATTTGTTAAGTGCCCATTAGGTGCCAGCTACTAATACAACTTACATTTTAATAAGGGACGTGTTAATAAAAACAATAAAGTGATCACAGATTGTGACTCTTTTAGCCTGTTTTATGCTGCTATAATGGAATACCTTAGATGGTGTAATTTATTTTTTTCATTTTTATTTTTTTGTTGTTGAGACAGTCTCACTCCATCTCCCAGGCTGGAATGAAGTGGTGCGATCTTAGTTCACTGCAACCTCTGCCTCCTGGGCTTAAGCAGGTCTTCTGCCTCAGCCTCCTGAATAGCTGGGACTACAGGCGTTAGCCACCACGCCTGGCTAATTTTTGCATTTTTAGTAGAGACGGGGTTTCACTATGTTGGCCAGCCTGGTCTCAAGTGATTTGCTCACCTCGGCCTCCCAAAGTGCTGGGATTACAGGCGTGAGCCACTGCCCCCGACCAGACTGTGTAATTGATAAGGAACAGAAGTTTATTGACATTTTCCATTTGTTATTTGAGTTTATCATTTATTACTTTGTCTACCTGTATAAAACTTTGTGTAAATTAAGGATATTAGTTGTTTGCTTTCCTGTACTGAAAACATCTTTCTCCAATTTGTCAATGATTTTAGGCTTTATTGATTTATTTTTGGTCAAAGAAAATAAATTTCGTGTGATTCAGTTTACCCAATTTCTGCCTTGGTGTTCTTCTTGGAAAGGCCCTTTTCATTCCAGGATCGTAAATAAATTGATTTATGCTTTATTCAGAAATTGTATAGATTTATTTTATGCAAAAAACAATTGTAATTAACATAATTATAATTCATAATTATAACTGGTATAATTAATTATAATAATTATAAAGTATATAATTATAAGTAATATCAATTATATTGATTATAAAATATATACTTAGTCATAATTAATAATATAATTATAATTAATTTCAGTGTAAATAGTGCTATAAATTCATCTTTTCTTTCCTTAACAACCTGTTAACCCCACACTGTTTTATTTTCCCCACTGACTAGATTATATATAAATCCACTGGTTGGAAATGGTACCTTTATTATGAACTAAAATGCCATGTGTATTTAGGTCTATTTCTGGATTCTCTATTCTGTTCCGCTGATGTCTTTTTCTTCTTCTGTAATAGACTGTTTTAATTATGGCAAGACTATTTGGGTTTTTAAAAACTTAGATTTTGGGTTGGTGCAGTCAGCATGGGCAGCAGAGTTGGGGCTGAGGCTTCAGCTAGCATAGTTGGTGGCTCCAGTGCCACAGAATTAGCCAGGGTGGCCAGGACTGCTGGGGCTGAGGATTGGACTGTTGGGTTAGCATGTTTGGTGGGACTGGGGCTGATGGTTCATCCAGTATAATTGGGGTTGGCCAAGGGGACACGCTGAGAGGCCAAGAGGTTAGTTACATACTAGAGGATTGACTGAAAAAGTAAATATATTGAGAGTAAATGGAATCCAGGTTTCTCACTCTCTGAGAAGGGAATTACAAACATGGAAAAGCAAAGGCTGGAAAAAACCCTGGAGTGTTAGCTGAGGATTGGAAATATTGGTGTGAACTCGTGGTTTGGAATATGGTTTTGATAGACTGACATAAAGTATCTAGGCTGTGTGTGTGTGTTAATACATTTTTAGCTCTGTCTCTTGTGATGGCCTAGAAGCAATAATATCCCAGTAGCAATGAGCATGTATAGTGCCCAGATCTTGGTTTCTAAATACTGTTTTCCACTAAAAGGAGCCAAGGATCCTTGAGTAAATTGCTGATTCCAGATATGGAACAAACAAGCACACGATGAGCCTAAAGGATATTTTTAGTGCCAGAAAGTAAAACTTGCTTGAAGAATAATAAGGGGTGTTATTATTCCTTTTATTCATAAGAACACGGAAACCAACTTAATGAAGTTTCCACTGACCAAATCTGGGATAATTTAAGCATCAAAACAAATAATGATAATAACAGATACAATCCACTGAATGAAACAGAAATCCACAAGTCCATGCTGATATAAATAAATGCATGAATAAATAAATAACTGGGGCAGAATGGAAAACTCTACCTTGCAGTGAGATGCCAACTAATAAGCAGAGAGGAAATGATAGAGTTAGAATCATTTTGTAATCATTATAGTAATAATTGATTCAAGGAAACTCATCAATGGATCCTAAAATTCGTGGGTGAACATTTGATAAGGAATAGGCTATTTACATAATTCCAAAGTTATTTCCACAGGCTACATATTAATACCAAATATTTAATAGTTAATTTTACAGTAGAGGAGTCAGACACTATCTTATAAAAGTTAAAACATCATAGCATAAATGGACATTGTATATATCCTGATAGGATGCCATTAGAACACAGCATCACTTTTGGGGTATATCTGCCAAAAATTGTATAACTTAAATGTAATTATGAAGAAATACTAAACAGACCTAAATTGATGGACTTTCTGCAAAGTGAGTAACCTCTTTTAAAAAATGTCAAGATCATGAAAATAACACTCAGGAACTGGTTCAGGTTGAAGGAAACTAAAGAGAGATGACAGCTAAACATTATGTATGATCCTAAACCTATAATAGATATTATTTGGACAACTGACAAATTTGAATGTGATCTGTGAATTAGATTGAAGTTCTTATAGAATCCAAGTTGGACAGGAATATCGAGTAATGCACTCCTTTGCAAGTTAGGCAATGAATATTGTAGAGCTGTTATCCCAGGTGGAAGCCTGATTTCATAAAAATGGTGGTGTATTCAGGGGTTGATTGATTAGTTACTCTTTATCTAAACAAAGTGCAATCAAGGTACAAGAATCCAATTTTCCATTTTCAGTGTCTGTATAAATTGTGGTCCAGCTTCAGAGTGAAAGGGGAACTGGGTGGAGTAAGATCTTGGTATTCTTACATACTCAAGGAATCAGTACATAATAGCTCCGTTTTCTGAAAAGGCGAATGCCTTTATGCATCCAAATATTCTTTCTTTAAATTATTTTGAATTGGCAGCGATTTTCACATCCTTTCTGTTTTTATTTTTTAAATTTCATAAATAGAATTAATGCATGTTCAAATTCAGATGAGAGAGAGAGCGAAGGAGGGAGAAAGGGAGGGAGAAGATGTGATGTCTCTTGATTCCATTCCATCCCTTTCTCCCATTTCTCTCTCTCTCTCCCCCTCCCTCCCTCCCTTCCTTTCTTCCTTCCTGACGTAATTTTGCTTTTGTTGCCCAGGCTGGAGTGCAATGGCGCGATCTCGGTTCACCACAACCTCTGCCTTCCAGATTCAAGTGATTCTCCTGCCTCAGTTTCCTGAGTAGCTGGGATTACAGGCACGCGCCACCATGCCTGGCTAATTTTGTTATTTTTTTTTTTTTTTAGTAGAGATGGGGTTTCTCCAGGTTGGCCAGGCCGGTCTCAAACTCCTGACCTGAGGTGATCCTCCAGCCTTGGGCTGGGATCTGAAAGTGCTGGGATTACAGGCGTGAGCCACCGTGCCCGGCCAGGATGGTAATTTTCTATACAAAGCATACCTTTGGAGTCTTCCCTTGCTGGTCCCACCCATATTCATTCACTACTATCGAATATCTCAAAACTCAGACCTTGAACTTCTTTTCTGTCGACATACTTGCATGATGATTCATTTACTCCCATGACTTTTAATATAATCTTTGTGGCTAATGACCCCTAAATATATATTGTCAATACAAAGTCCCCCCACAAACTCATGACACAGATACTCAATAACTTATTGGACATCTTCTGTTAGAAGTGAAATAGTTTATCTTAAACTTAAAATATTCAAAAATTTCTCATCTTCCTTGAAAAACTTCCTTCTCTCACAGCCTTCTGCATTTCAAAATAGCAACTCCATCCTATCAGTTGCTCAGGTCAACAATAGAGCTATCCTTGACTCTTCTTTTCCTCTTTTAGCCTGTAGAAAAGTCTGGCAAGTCCTGTCAATTATGCCTTCAGAATGCATGCAGAATTTGACCACCTCTCATTGCCTTCATTCAAGTAACACCTGGGGCCAAGCCAGGTTTCAGTTGGATTATTTCATCAGCCTCTTAATTGATATCATTCTTCTCCACCTAGAGCCTATTCTCAAGAAAAATCCAGAGTGGTCCTTTTAAAACATGTGTAGGGTCACTCCTGTCTTCACAGCTTGTCTTCCATCTCACTCAGGGAAGCCCAGCCTGAGGTTGGCCTCGTGCTGTGTGCACATCACCGCCCTTACTGCCTCAACCCCACCAGCAGTCACTCTGACCTCCTTGCTTCTTGAAAACTCCAGGTATGCTCACTGCTGTTGCTTTTGCCTGAAAGGCTCATCCGCCAGTTATCTGAAATCGGGACCACTACAGAATATGTGGGGCCCAGTGTATAGTGAAAACGTGAGGCTTCTTGTTAAAAAATCATTAGGAATTTCAAGATGGTGACAGCAGAGAATCGAACCAAGTGTATGTCTCTTCTGAGTGTGAGGCCCTGTCCACAAGAAGTCTGAAAGCCTCCTCCCTCAGCACCTTCAAGAGTTTGTTCAACAGTCACCTTCTTATTTTTTATTCTTCTTCTTTTCTTTTTCTCTTTAGCATTTCTCACCCTCTAACTCACGGCGTAATTTTACTTAATTATTCTACCCTTCCTGTCCTCTCCCTGCATTAGAATATATGAAGGCCAGGGGTTTTGCTTTGGTCACGGCTGTGTCTTCAGCTCCTGGGACAGTGCTTGGCACATAGTGAGCACTGGAATCCTTGAAGAAAAAGAGAGAGAGACAGAGAGAGAGAGAAAGAAAGAGGGAGGGAGGGAGGAGGGAAAGAGTGAGAGGCAGAGAGGGAGGGGAAGGGAGGAAGGAAGGAGAAGGAGGGAAGGAAAAAAGGAAGGAAGGAAGAAAAAAGGAAAGAAGGAAGGAAGGAAGAGAATACATTGATTTTGCAGCTGTCAGGTAGGAATAATCAGTTTTGAATCCATTCTTCAGAGGCAGAGTCTCACCGACCTGCAATATCTGTATAAAAATTACATGAATTGTTTTTATTTGCTTTAGTGTTTACCCCACGACACATTTGGGTCACAGAGCAGCTGGACCTTCTTGCCTTCTAATAATAAATACAGTCTCTCCATATGTACTTTTTTCTTATGCAATCCTGCCTCTCCTTATAAGGTCCTAAAATCGGGGGTTCTGTTTTTCCTTCTTTTCTTTCCTTCCTTCCTTCTTTTCTCTTTCTTTCTTTCTTTAGAATTCTTGGCTCTTTTTATCTTTTAAATCTTTTATCTTTTTATCTTTTGTAGATAAATGGTTTAAAAACTAAAAGTTATAAAAGTGAAAAGTCTCTATCTTTGCTTGTCCAGCTACCTAGTTCCCTTCCTCAGAAGAAAAAAAAATATTATCTTTCAAGTTTCTTGTGTCTTCCCAAAGATGCTCTACGCAGAGACTGTAATAGCAAATACATGTGTGATGTCTGCGCCTGTTTTGCTGTCACAAAAATGATGGCATAATAGGATGTGAGAATGGGACGATTTATGTCTCACTTTTGACTGAAGTGCCAGAACTCCAGGTTCCAAATACTCTTATGTTTCCCAAGGAGATGGGAGGGGGTCTGTTGTAGCACCTGGGAAAAGGGTTTCTGAAAACAGGTATTGCAAGCCTTAAGCCTTCACTGTGTGAGGGTATAAAAGAGGTTGGAAAGCCCAAAGTGGAATTAGAGATGGATGAGGAGGAGGCTGTTACCTTAAGCTTTGAGCGCCATACCCCTTCCCATAGGGAAGCAGGATTTCCCCTCACTTTCAGCCCAGGGCTGAAGTTGCTCGTCCACTAAGGTGATTTTGCCTCACAGGGGACATCTGGCAATGTTTGGAGACATTTTTTGTTGTTCTAGCTTGGGGGCTGCTGGTGGCATCTGTTGGCTAGTGGCCAGAAATCCTGCTTGTCTTGAGTCTGTTTGGCCTGCTGCAACAAAACATCTTGAAATGGATAATTTCTAAAAAAAACTCTGAAATTTACTGTTCACAGTTCTGGAGGCTGAAAAGTCCAAGATCAAGGCGCTGGCAGGTTTGGTGTCTGGTAAGGACTACTCTATGCTTCATAGTTAGCACCTTGCTGTGGCATCCTCATGTGGTGGAAGGGACAAGCACGCCCCTCAAGCCTCTTTTATAAGGGCATAAATCCCGTTCATAAGTTTAGAGCCTTCATGACCTAATCACTTCCCAAAGACCCCACCTCTTAGTACTATACGTTGGGTATTAGGTTCCAACATATGAAGTTTGGGAGGACACCAACATTCAGACCACAAGACTGCTAAACATCCTCAAATGCATAGGATAGTCCCCTGCAATAACAAAATACAAGCCCTAAATGTCAGTATCATTGAGGATGAGAAACATTGGCCTAAGGAAAGGGGCTTCTTTTGGCCCTCCTGTGGACTGGTTAAATGTCTTTTGCAGTTGGTGGATGCACAGGACCCATGTCTAGAGGCTGGGTCTGGCTCTCTGTGCTAGTGGAGGAGAGAGGTGAAGGTGCTGAATGGGGAGCCATCTCCATCCCCAGAGTGTCCGATAGAGGATGCTGAGCAGTGACTGTGGCCCAGATAAGAATGGTGAGTGAGAGCAAGAGAGCGAGCGAGAGAGAGAGAACAGAGAGAGACTGAGGGAGCACTGCATGGAGAGGTGGGGTCTCCAGGTGAAAGAGTCTGGAGGGGATACAAGAAGCTCTGGGGGAAGGGAGCAGTCAGGATAACCTACACCAAGGGAGATAGAGGTATCTCCAGCTGGGGGAAGGTATGGTGCATAGGGGGTGCCTCCAAAGAACTTCCCAAAGTACTTCAGGAGAGAATCAGTCTGCATCAAACACTTGGAAGGCCCAGATAGCTGATGACAGTTCTCAACATTATTAAGAAAGTTAGAGCCTGGCTGACACTCCAGTGGCACACAGAGAATAAAATCCATAGCTCACAAGATCCTACTGGGTTTGATCCCTGCTGGCCTCTCTGACTTCATCTTCCCTTTGTTATTTTGCTCTGGCCACAGTGGATCTCAGGTTGATCCTTGAACACACCGAGCTTGTTCTGACCTCAGGGACTTCATGCTTACTTTTTCTACCTTGTGTCTTCTCTGTTACTCTCTCTTCATGCAAGTCTCTGCCAAAACGCCACCATCTCAGAGAGGCCTTTCCTGATCAGTCCATCTAAAACAGACAAGCAACTGGTCACCATCTCCTTCCCTTGCTTTATTTCTCTTCAGACCACTTGCTATCTAACCTTTTGTCATAATGTATTCACTTACTTTGTCATTCCTCCATTATAAAGTAATATTCCTCAGGAAAAAAAAACTTCACCTTTATATTCCCAGGGCCTATGGCAAATTTAACATCTGGTAAATGCCCAGGAAATATTTGTTTAATAAAGGAAGGAACGAAGATCTGAGCAAGCTGTTGTGATTTGCCGAGCTGTTTGATTTGGCTTCACCCTTGTAAGTGAGTGGAGTCTTAGCTCACTTCTGCCTCCTTGATGCTGAGCTGTTTTGCAACAGCTAAGCTGTTTGCTCAGGTAGTGTTATGAGCACACCTTCTGTCCAGTGTCTCCTCAGCAAAGATCAGCTTGCCTCAGCTCTGACCCTGCCCATCCACTGACATACTCCTGTCAAATTCCCTGGTCCCTGAGCAAAAGACACGGAGGGCAAGGGAATAGTATGGCTGGGCCAAACACTTCACACAGCTTTTCAGATAAAAAGCTCTCTAGAAGCTTCCTGTTTAAACACTTTGGGTTAAAAGTTGTAAATTAAAAGAGAATAATGACTGCCTGTCATTATTTTTCTAAGTCAAATATGGCTGTGCTTTATTTATATTCTAATTTAAGAGATATATGTTTTTTTCTTTTCCCTTTTTTTAATGAGGCAGGGTATCACTCTGTCCCTTAGGCTGGAGTGCAGTGGCATAATCTCTGCTCACTGCAACTTCTGACTCCTGGGTTCAAGTGATTCTTTTGCTTTAGCCTCCCAAGTAGCTGGGACTACAGGCACCTGCTACCACGTGCGGCTAATTTTTGTATTTTTAGTAGAGACGGGTTTTCACCATGTTGGCCAGGCTGATCTCGAACTCCTGATCTCAAGTGTTCAGGTGATTCACATTTGTAATCCCAGCACTTTGGGAGGCTGAGGCTGAGGAAGGAATGAATATCTGAGCAAGCTGTTGTGATTTGCCAAGCTGTTTGATTTGGCTTCACCTTTGTGAATGAATTGGAGTCTTAGCTCACTTCTGCCTCCTTGATGCTGAGCTGTTTTGCAACAGCCTCAACCTCCCAAAGTGCTGAGATTACAAGTGTGAATCACGGCGTCTAGCCATATTTCTTTTGTTCTTATTTTATTGTGCTATATAATGTACATAAAATGCTAAAATACACACACACACACACACACACACACACACTCATTTCAGTACTTCCTAGGTCTAGAAATAGAACATTGCTACCACCCAAATGCCAAAAGTGGGGGCTCCTACTTGTGAGCCCCAAATATCTGAGATAGGTCTCAGACAATATAGGAAGTTAATTTTGCCAAAATTAAGGATGCACACCCCTGACACAGCCTCAGGAGGTTCTGACAACATGTGCCTGAGGTGGTCAGGGTATAGGTTGGTTTTATATATTTTAGGGAGACATGAGACATCAATCAGTATATGTAAGATGTATATTGGTCAGTCCAGAACGGTGGGACAACTCGGAGCAGGGAGGGGGCTTCCAGGGTCATAAGTAGATAAGAGACAAACGGTTGCATTTTTTTGAGTTTCTGGTTAGCCTTTCCAAAGGAAGCAATCAGATATGCATTTCTCTCGGTGAGCAGAGGGATGACTTTGAATAGTATGGGAAGCAGGTTTGCCCTAAGCAGTTCCCAGCTTTACTTTTCCCTTTAGTTTAGTGATTTTGGGGTCCCAAGATTTATTTTCTTTTCACATACTTAATTACTGCCATATCCCTACCTATTAGAAGTCATTCATCCTGACTTTCGTAACAATTTCTTTGCGTTTAAAAAAATTTCATCATCTGTGGATGGATTTCCAAATAAGATAGTTTATTTTCCTATTTATGAACACTATTTGAATCAAGTCATACTTTATGAATTTTGTTGTTTCTTCTTTTGCTCAATGTTATATTTATGGGAGTCATCCAAATTGTGGCACATAGCTGAGTTTATTCATTTTTATTACTCTAAAGTCCATTATAGGACTAAATCACACTTGAAAAAAATCAGTTCCAATATGGGTAGATATTTTTGGGTTGTTTCCAGTTTGGGCCTATTACGGAAAATGCTTTAATGAATATAGATACTTATAGAGGCATTTTGGTGATGGTGTGCACCATTTTTTTTTCCTTTGAGCACAATTAACACAATGTGTACCATTTTTCACAGATATATTCCTAGGCCTGTAAGTGCTAAGTCATACGTATGTGAACTTCCTAGGTGGTACCAAACTGTTTCTATATGTTGGTACCTATCACCCACACAGCAAGCAGTGGAGGAGACTTCCCATTGCTTAGTAACCTTACCAATACTTGGTGGCAGGTTATTAAATTTTTTCTTAGATTTTCTATTTTTTAGAAACAGGATCATGCTCTGTCACCCAGGCTGGAGTTCAGTGGCATGATCATAGCCCACTGTATCCTTGAACTTCTGGGCTGAAGGGATCCTCCCATTTCAGCCTCCTGAGTTGCTGGGACTGCAGGTGCATACCACCATGCCTGGCTCATTTTTAATTTTTTTTGTACAGAAGGGAGTCTTGCTGTGTTGCTTAGGCTGGTCTCAAACTCGTGGTCTCAAGTAATCCTCCCACTTTGGCCTCCTAAAGTGCCGGGATTACAGGCATAAGCCACCATGCCTGTTTAAATTATTTTTTAGGTTAGAAAAAATGGGCCAGGTGCAGTGGCTCACGCCTATAATCCCAGCACTTTGGGAAGCTGAGATGGATGGGATCACCTGAAGGTCAGGAGTTTGAGACTAGCCTGGCCAACATGGTGAAACCCTGTTTCTACTAAAAATATAAAACATTAGCTGTGTGTGGTGGCAGGTGCCCGTAATCCCAGCTACTCAGGAGGCTGAGGCAGGAGAATCACTTGAACCTGGGAGGTGGAGGTTGCAGTGAGCCAAGATCCCTCCTGTTTTTGGGGGGAGGGGTTTGCATTCAAGGGACTCAGTTTTAGAAATATTACAAAATAAAAACCCAGACTCTTCCAGTCCTTTAGTAATTCTTTTAATGGACTAGGAAATCTGTGTTTTATCCTGACTTTTATGATAATGGCTTCTTTGCTTTTTAAAAATGCTTTTTTATCCTGACTTTTATGATAATGGCTTCTTTGCTTTTTAAAAATGCTTTATCACTCCAGTGTGCATCCCTAAACACGATAATTAAGTTTTATCAGTTAAAAAAATGATGCCTTTTAGATCTCTTTAACTACAGTTTCCCATATTCTTCTTTCACCTTGCACTTTATTTGTTGAATAAACTAAATTGCTCTGTAATAGATTCCTGTAGCATGGATTTTGTTAATTACATTGCATGGTGTAGTTTAGCATGTTCCCTGTCATTTGTATTTTCTGTAAATTGGTAGTTGGATTTAGAGTTTTGATTAGATAGGTTTGATTCTTTTTTTTTGGCAAGACTACTATGGAGATGATATTGTGTTGTGTCCTTTTATCAGATGGCACACAATGTCATGTATGTGTGTGTGATGTGTGTGTGAGAGTGTGTATGTTAGCAGCCATTGATGCTGATTGCCTAGTTCTATTAACATATTAGGAGTTCCAAATGATATTCTAATTCAATCACTGTTTCTTCATTTATTAGCTTTAATATGTCTATTAAAAGACCCCTCCCCTGACTATTTGGCTACTGAATGATTCAGTTCATATATGAAAGGCAAAAGAAGTGTCTGGTTCTTTCCCTTTATTTAAAAGTTCTCGAAATAGTTAAGTTGCTTCCTTATCATACTCCACAGGTGATCAAATAGAGTTTTTTAAAAAGTAACATTTTAAACCCATGGATTTAAACATATTTGGTGCATTTCAAATGATTTCAGTTTTTATTCTTGATACTTGTGCTCCAATTATTCTGTCGTTGCTTAAGTGACTCCTGAATTCCTTTAACATGACCCTAATGATCATGTGTCACTTCCTTCCTTTCTATTATGTGATGTCTAGTATAAGACTCATCTTGTACCCCTGCTTTAGACATGGAATCAGCCATGATTTCTTTTAATGGAATACAGATTTTAAAATCATGATATTGGCATTAGAGATATTCATTGATACTAGGTTGATCATTATTTCTTGGTCTTTTCAGTGGACAGAGCAAGGGAATTTTTAAAGATACAATACCTTACAAGTTAATATTGATACTTCTCTACTTCAAACTCAGCAATACAAGGTTTTAACTTAATCTCTTCTAATACTTTATCACCTTTCTTCCTTATTGAGAATTGGCTTAACTTGCCTTAACTTGCCAGTGGTTCTTTCAGGCTATGTACAGTTGGGTATCAGAGAGTAGAACTGATTAATCCTGGAGTGAATGCTGGAGGCATTCTTTGGCGAAAGCTCAGTTCCAAAAGGGTAAGATATTAGGGTTAGTAAGTTAGGCCTGAGCTGCTTCAGGTTATCACTATACTAGAATTTAGACCATATTAGTAAACTAAATCTAGGACGGGTCAATACTTGGGGCTCAAGAACAGGTATAGGGCTGCAACCAGTAACCAACAAGAACCAGGAAGGCACAGACTGCCAGAGAATCCAGGAGAGTGGTTGGCAGAGGCTGAAGAGGCAGAATGGAACATGGAAATCAATGAAATTCTGAAGGAAGCACAGCATCTTTAAACAACTTATCTAAAGAGTGAAGGTAGGGAGGGGTTTGGAGTCTTGCCAAGAGGTCATGGCAACAGGTGGTGGTGGGCAGAGTTCAGGACCTTAAATCAAGACCTACTAGAGAAAACCAAATGGCTCACATAAATGTATGGTTGATCTAGGAGATGCTGGGGGCACCCACCCACATCTCAGCTACAACCATTTCCATGGCTTACAATTTCCAGCTGTCAGCAGCTGCCATTCTTTGCCTGAGGGCACTCTCTGACTCCTGAAACCACTCTACCTGGGCATGCTGTTGATACTAGAGAATTACCCAAGGTTCCTCTACACCCCGCAGCTGCCTCCCAGATTGTGTTTTCCAACCAGGTTTGGGTTCCTGTCTCTCCTTGTGCCACAGGCCCACATGGACACTATATTCCAGTCAGTAGGATGTAGTTCCTCCAGCTGGTTATTCAGTTTCACATTTTTGTACCTTTGTACATGCTGTTCCCTCTGCTTCAGTTCTCTTCTCCCACGCCAATCTTCTCCAACAATTTCTCTTACCCTTTAAAAATGGTCTAAATGACCATATCTTAGGAGCCTTTTTTTTATGTTCTTATGCGAATTTTTTTTATTTATTTATTTATTTATTTTTAGAGATTGGGTCTCACTTTGTTGCCCAGGCTGATCCCCAACTCCTGGGCTCAATCTGTCCTCCAGCCTTGGCCTCCCAAGGTGCTGGAATTACAGGTGTGAGCCACAACACCTGGCCCAGTCCCCTTCATTGTGCATATGAGGGAAAAAGGGGAAACTAACATTTATGGAAGTAGATATTTTACATGTTACAAATCCTACAAGATGGATATTACCCTCATTTTATGGACAAAAGGATGTCACTCATAGAATTCAGTAACCGGCCTAAGGATACAAGCTATGTGCTAGTAGTGGGATTAAAATCTCGGTTGGTCTACTGACTTTTAGGCCAGTTGTCTATGGGTAATAACTCCATAACTAACATCCAGTCAGGCACTGCTTTCTGTTTTAATGTCATAATCTATTTCCTCTATACAAATCATATCATCTAAAAAACTCAAACTGACACTACTCAGGAAACTCTTTAAGGTTACATAAAGTCAGTCAACAGCCTTCTATTACTCATCCCTGTTGGACCCCAACTTGACTCGTGAAATGGCCAAACCAGTGGACTCTGCTGCATTCCACTTAGATTCCACTGAATGTGTGACTCGGAGATGCAGTGGAGGAGCTCACTTTTCTGAAGGAGAAACTGCTGAGTACAGGACCAGTGAGCAGGGTCACTTGGGAGGAAAGGGAAATCCATGCTGAAACAATGAGAACTGAGACCTGTTGAAAGAAAAGAGGGACTAGGGAAAGAGGACCATCAACTACGGAATGTGGGAGAAGAAAGGGATGAGGGTGTTTGCAAAGACAGCTTTTGAGGGCACTAAGTTGTAAGAGTGTAGGGCAGCAGAGACAGAGCCCTGAAGAAATAATGGAGTCACTGGAAGGGAGTGCTCTGTGGTTGTCATCCTGTGCCACCTTGTGGCCACCTTATCATTTCTCATCAAATGCTCCACCTTCCCTTACTCCCTTTTATATTTCTAATTACTCCTATATCTTGGGAAGTCAACATCACTTGAGTTGTTCCCCTAGCAACGCTTAATTTCAATGGTAGATCTCAAGACACTGATTTGTTTGGACTCTCCTTGGTAGCGTGGAAGGCATTGATTGTGGAAAATTGAGAGTTACGAGAGAAAGAGGTGGAAAGCAGAGAAAGTTTTCATATATTTCTCCACTGTGCTGCTAACACAAGCATAGATAAACTATTGTTGAGAATTTCCATCATCAATGGATGACAATTTGTATTGACCCTTGTATTAAAGTAGAAATGAAAATGGATTCTGATGCTTTTACTGCATTGAAGCAAAAGCCTGTTTGTTTAATTAATGTCCTGGACACCAAGTAGAGCCTATAGCAAGAAAAGGAAAAAGTAACTGCAAGAAAGAATGCCCCACTGTCCTTGCTCAAAGAATGATTGTGTCAGAGAAACTCCTGTGGTGGCAAGCTGCTGTGGGTTTGGGATTATGGCTCTAGAATAATAATAGTTAATACCTATTTAGCACTTCCAAATGCCAGGTCGTATTCTAAGCACTTTATATCATCAACCTATTCAATTCTCACAACAACCCTATGAAGTTGGTGCCATTATTATCCCTCTTTTATAGACAAGGAAGCTGAGGTTGAGTAACTTGTTTAGGGTCACCCACATAGTCATCACCACAGCCGAAATCAGAACCCAGGAGTTTGTGCCAGCAACCACTAGAGTCTTCTGTCTTCCTCATACCCATGTTCTATTTACAATGTCGAGTTCACACATGTCTGTGAACTCTGGCCCTTCCTCTGTGTATCCTACTATTTCTAGAGTTGTCTGCCCTACAGTGCCATTTCTCCTGACTAGGAGCTTTTGAGAAAGGGCTTTCACTTCAGCTTTTTCCACTCATCTTTATTCTCCTCCCACTGCCTCTTTTCCAAACACTCAGTCTATACTAGTTTGGCAATGAATGGGAATGTCCAAGATACTGTGATATTTAAAAAATGATGGAAGAGTAGGAGTTAGGGGAAGGTGACCCCTCAAATGTCTTTCCTTCCCAAGGCTTAGTGCACAGAGGGCCATTCAGATGGATACAAGGTAGCATCAGAGAACAACATAACACCAACCTGCCCACATTGTGGTGAGTGATACTGAGCTCTTGAGGCCAGTGGATCTGAGGTCCAGACGTTCATAATCTTTCTTGCCCCGTTAAATGGCTTGAAAGCCTAAAATATAATTCATGTAAATTCTAGCAGACAGAGTGACCTCAAACATCAGTAGGGTAGACCAGCTATATGAAAAGAGGAAAGGAAGAGCCAGGAAACAGTAGAAGCCAAAAAACTTTCTATTTGAGTTGTTAGAAAATTAAAGAGAATCAGCCTGCTGTTTCTAGTACCCTTCTCTCTACTATACCATTTCAGAGCTCTATGGAGAACAAGACACTAGACTCCTAATGAAGATAGATTCCAGCTAAGATTAAAAAATGAAACAAGAAAAACTCCACGGGACCTATGGAGAACTCACTGGGCAGAGTGGCTCAAATACGTGAAAATTATAGTGACACTGGTTTTATAAGTCAGAGCCCAGATCATCAAAGCACAATGTAATATCGGTATAGCTCCATAATGGAAAAGGAAGACCTTTCCTTTTATTAATAATGTTCCTGGAAAAGCAACTCTATATCTAGGGAACTCAGAATTACAGTACGCTTTGTATAGTCAGAAACAAGCTTGGAAGTGAAATAAAAAAGTATAATAATGTGAGCAATGGGAAATGACCTCAGTGGAATGGAGGCAAAGCCATTGTGAGAATAGGAGAGATTCAGCCAGGCACTGTCAGAGGAGAAGGGAAGGGGGTAACACAGCGATTTGAAAAGTACCAAAATGTCATGTATGTAGGGCTTTAAAAATTAGCATTGTTATTCCTTTCAGAAAGTAGACAAGGTCTGCACAGCTAAGAACAATTCCATGCTTTATGTGCATTTGCTGAGAAAACAACTGAAGTAAATCTAAAATAATTCTGACAAAGAACTGACCATAGTGACTCCTGAAGGTTTCTGAAGAAAGTAGCATACATGCTCTGAGTGTTGATTGGGTGCAAATTCTTTGCGGGTCATTTCAGGCATTCTTCATGCTTCCTCTCCTGGGCCTATGAGTTAACTCAACCATAGGACCCACAAACACACAGCTTAGATTTTCAGGGGCAGGACTAATTTAAACCAGCCACCTTCCCCACAAGTTCAATAGCTTTTTTTTTTCATCTTGTATCCTGATAATGGGCCAGAAAATATCGTCCTTCTATCCATTGAAACAGAAGCTTAGATAATTTTAATTTCCTTCTATTTTTCCCCCCACTGGTTCAACTGTTGCCTTTCTTCTTTCAAGCTTTTCAATTATTTCCTTTTCTTTCCTCTCTGTTATCCTTCATTATTCTTATATTTTCTTCCTGAAACTCTAGTCCCTGCTAGGTCTCACTAGTGTGCAGAATGGGGCTGGCAAAATACCAGTCACCTCACCGTATTCCCTTCCCTCTTCCCCCTCTCCTCCTCTTCCTCTTTCTCTCCTCTCCTCCTCTCCCTTGATCTCCCCCTCCCCTCGCACTCCCTCCTTCTTTCCTTCCTTCTGACGGTATTCTCTTCCCCAGAAGCAGCATTTTCGTCTTCCACTCAGGACCTTACTTCATCAACATGCCCACACCTTCCCTGAACCTACACAATTACTTTCTCATAAGACCTGTTGCAACGGTCCCCTCCCAGGGCTGTCATTATTATTATTATTATTATTATTATTATTATTGGGTTGTTTTGTTTTTCTATCTCAGGAGCAAACTGGAGTCTTGATCCAGTCACCTCCTCCAGCACATGCCGGTAGGCTACCCAGCAGGGTGTGATCTCAGACACGCAGGGGAGACTCCGTGGGCCCCTCGCACATCCCAGCACTCTCACTGGGATTCCTCTGAAACCGCTCTCTTGGTCCCATAGGAACATTCGGCTTAAAGTCTGGCTCCTGCCTTAACTGGAATTTTGAGCTTTAGTCACTAACATCCATGTCACAGACATCCATGTCACAGGCAAGGAGAAAAACAGCCCCCTTTCCGTCCAGTTTCTGTTTTGCTAAACCCCGCCCTCCCAGGGAAGCCGACCACTCAGCTCAGGCTTACGTAGCAGCACCTGATTGGTGGACCACGGAAAGCGCGCTGGAGAGGGCGAAGCTCATTGGGCCGACTCCCCGCGCTTGGTAAGTGTAGTCGCCCAGGTCTGCACAGCAGGGGCTTTGGCCGCGATTCGGGGCGGCCTGTTGCCGTAGCTAGCACGGAGGCCCCCAGGCAGCGCGCTGAGCCCCAAGCAGATCCCGGGAGTGCCAGGGACACAAACCCCAGTTCCTTCAGGAAGGCTTCCAGATCGACGAGGAGAGGTGGGATAGCCCCAATAGCTTCACCTCGGCCAGCCAGGTGAAGCTCTTTTATTCGTCATCCCCCAAAGCATTGTTATTATTCAGCCTTGAAGTAAAAACCCACTTGCTTTTGACAGGGGCACAAAAAATACTTTATGAGTCAGTGTAATTTCAGTGTAATTGTTTAAAATAAGTAAACTCTGAAAAAGTTGGCAGTCTTTCTGTCACTTCCCTACTTTTGGCCTTTTATATGAGAAAAATACCTTTCCTGCTGTTTTTTGTTTTGTTTGTTTTTTTACATACTTGCTAGACATTTACATTTTGTTACTTGGGTGCCTATGGTGTTTCCTCCTACGTAGAGAGATTACACCTCGAATCCCTGACACATTCTGAAAAGTAGGTGCAGTTTACCTACTTTCTATTTTCAAATATGTTAAAAGATGCAGAAAGAGTAAAGGAATATGCTGAAGTTACTCCTGGTGGGATTGGGGCTGGCCACTGTAAGGGACATTCCCCCCATATCATTTTGAACCCTCTTGGTTTAAAGAGAAAAGACCTGGTTTTTGTCAGAAGGTGGAGGGCACTGATGGAGGAAGTGGGTGATAAGCAGACAAAAAGGGAAAGTGGGATAATGTACCCAGCATTTTTGGATATCCTCAGTGTAAAAATATTTCCCTTTCCTGAGTCGTTTTTGTTTTAATGTATGCATGTACGTGTACATTTTAGCAAATAGTCAAAAAGCATTTGGAACTAAGTAGATCAAGAAGCTGGTTGGTGCCATTTTTTTCCCTTTTTTTTTGAGACAGGGTCTCACTCTGTCACCCAGGCTGGAGTGCAGTGGCACTCTGGGCTCATTGCAGCCTCCACCTCCTGGGCTCAAGTGGTCCTCCCACCTCAGACTCCCAAGTAGCTGGAACTACAGACATGCGCCACCACACCTGAATAATTTTTGTATTTTTTTTTTTGGTAGAGACAGGGTTCTGCCATGTTGGCCAGGCTGGTCTCAAATTCCTGAGCTCAAGTGATCTGTCTATCTTGGCGTCCCCAGAGTGCTGGGAAACAGTGCCCGATGTGGGGCAAGCCACGACCCTGAGATTAAGAGTCTCATGCTCTACCAACTGAGCTAGCTGGGCACCCCATTTTGCAATTTAAAAAGAAAAAGAAAAAATATGACTATTAAGGAATGTACTGGTTTTCTTCTGTAACTTGGAAAGCGATACCAAAGAGGAATTCCATGAACATTTTGATCACTGTGGTAGTGTCACCTGGAATTAGATACGTAGCTTCCAAGGGGTGTCCTTTGAAAAGCAGTCCTCATTAGGATGTCTAAATTCTGATAGTTAAAATTAGTCCATCTTTCCTTCTTTCCTTCTCTCTCTCCCTCTTCTATTTCTGTCTCATTTTCACACAAATGATTTGAGGAAATGGCTTAATAGAGTCATTTCATTTAAAGCTACTTTGGAATATAAAAAATATATAAATGTGGAGTGTATTACTATTATTTTAGGCATTGCCAATTTATTACCGAAATTCTTAGTCCAGATGAAACCCCATCTCTACCAAAAAAATACAAAAATTAGCCAGGCGTGGCGGCACACGCCTGTTTTCCCAGCTACCAGGGAGGCTGAGACATGAATCACTTGATCCTGGGAGGTGGAGGCTGCAGTGAGCCAAGATTGTGCTCACCACCGCACTCCAGCCTGGACTACAGAATGAGACCCTGTTTCAAAAAAAAAAAAAAAAAAAAAAAGAGAATTCTTCTTAGTCATCACTGATTATATCTTGTGGTATTCAGATTAAAGTAGGCTATAGATACGTCACTGAAAAAAAATATAGATAAAAATGGAAAACATTGAACAAAATATTTTTCTATTAACTTTGTAATTTGAGAATTTTTTAAAAATTTTATTTCTGCAACCTTGAAATTTGTAGGGATTCCTAATATTCTTTAAATTTTTAGTACCAATGTTGTTAATGAAATGTATAGCTTGAATCGCCAGAATTTGAGGGGTTTTGGGTCAAAAAAGAGTCAAATATTTGCAGTTTCATACGATTCAACCTACTATATGAAGAGGGAAAATTTTATTTAAAGATATTTTTGAGTTAATCCTTTTTTGTTATAAGTGATTACCTAATGTATTGATTTTATAAGTTAAGATTTTATATACTTACAGCAGGACCCACTTAGACTTTACCAGACTTTTCTGTTTTGCACATGTGTGGTGATATCCTGACTAGAAATTCAGGAATTTAAGGGCAACTAGAAATCTTTCAGCACATGTCTTTCACAGCATTAACCACAATCCTCCCTGACAAGTTGGAGGTTACTGACTTTGAAACATAGCCAGATGCTGGAAACCCAATGTGTATTCTTTCCATGACCCTTAGAAACTGGCCTGTTTCCTATTAATGATTTTTTTGTTTTGTTTGAGGCATGTTATGGTCCATTTTCCTGGTTAATTTCCAGATCTTCAGCCATTCTTCTCGTACAACTCATTTTCTTTGTGGTGGGTCTTAGCAAAAGAAACCATGTACAGAAAAGAGGCTTCTGGAAATTATCATGTTTCAGCAACAAAATTGTTTAAACATCTGACAATCATTTACAACCAAACATCTCTGGTCTCATCCATGGAAAATATCACACATAGCAGAGAAAATTGAAAAGAGCTGGCAGAAGATATCTGTTGCGTTGCATTGTGCACTGTTCAAATGGGTTCCTAGGAAACCTCAGACCAGGGTTATTTAACTTGTTAGATATGTTCCCTTATGCTGAAAGTGTGGGATCAAAGTCTGGTTTTGAAGGTGAACTTGAGAAATTAATTAATCCATCCTCCTCCTGTCTGAAAACTCGGCATCGTGATGGACGTAGAGCCTGACTCCAAGGGGCAAATGGAGGCTCTTTGAAATTTTTGGACAGGCAGAATGTTTTCTGCCATCCCGGAATGCCCTCTGCCTGCCCAAGAACCTTGCTCATGAGGTCAATTCTCAAATACCATTGTGCTGAGGGCTCTGTTGAAGGAGCAAGTCCATATGGTTTGGACCAATTGTTTGTCAACCTAGGGAGTAAGCCTGACCTTTTAATTCCTGGTTAGGAACTTTGACTGTGTCTTGTCTTTGGGAGTCCATTGGCCTGTAGATTTCTCTAAGTCTGTTTTTCCAGGGTTGTTTTTGATAAGAAAAACCTGTAAGAAGCCCTGGTTAGCCTGAAAATAAGCCTTCAAGGTGAATTGGTTTAATCCTAGGATATGACTAGCCTTTAGCTCACAATGACATTTCCATCTGCTTTAAAGACATTTAACTAGGTAGGGGTAAGAAGATTCTGCAGTCTCTTAGAAACACGCTTCTAAGGGGAATAGTAATAGCTACACTTTCTCTAATATAAGAAATGTGAAGTTATTGTTGAGCCTGATGGGAGATATTCTTCTGGTATATAAATCACACTATTATTAATGTGATCTGCAGAATAAAAAACTTTGGGATAATTAGGGAACAAATCAGTCACTCATAAAACATACAACCAGAGAAAATCAGGCTTCATTAGTTTGCTCATGATATGACGACCTCCGGTTAATAATTATAGTTGTCTTAATTGAACCTCTGATGGCAGTTTTCTGCCTATCAACTGAGCAGGAAATAGATTTTGGTTTCATGCCTGTGATCTTGTACTAATTAATGTATGAAGTGCCTTTCTTTACACAAGCATGTTTGCATGTCTTTAAACCAGCGCTATCCAGTTGATATACAGTGCCATCCAGATATGTAATTTAAAATTTTATAGTAGTCCCATTAAAAAATAAAAACAGATACCCTGAAATTTTAACAACATACTTTATTTAACTGGATATAGCCAAAATAGTACCATGTCACTGTGTAATCAATATAAAAATCATTAATGATATTTTAAAATTATTATTTTTATATGAAGTCTCAGAAATCTAGTGTGAATTTTACATGTGCAGTGCATATCAATTTGGACTAGCCTAATTTCAAGTACCAATGGTCACCTGTAGATAGTGGCTGTTGAACTGTTACTTTACTGTATCTCTATTTAGGCAGAGGATTTTAGAGAGGAGAGGAAAATGGGGCAGGAAGGAGAAAGGAAAAAAATAGCCCCTATTGAATAAAGAGAATCTGTGGCACCAAATCTGCCAACGTAAGCATCCCCTAAAGGTTTGATTTCCTTTATTTAACACCCTAGCAGGAGATTGTTGTAATTGGAACAATCTTATGTACTCAATATCTGCCTTTAAAAAATTTGAAAACTGAGAATAGGTGGTTTTGGTCTGTTAGGATGAGAATGGACTTTCGTGATGGGACAGGTAGACCTGAATTCAAACCAGTCCCGCTGGGTCTGAGCTGTGAGCTTATGCAAATCTGTAGCCTATTTGGTTACACTCTAATAATAGGGACCCAATAATGGAGACAAAAATGCTAGTCTTGCAGGTTTTTAGTGGGGGATTAAATTAGATTCCTTACGTGAATGTACATCATTGAGTCAGTGTGTGAGGTGGTCAGTCTCCTGGTGCTGTTATCTTCCTCTTACTCCATTTGTTTTTATAATCAGGGCACTTTTCTCAGCCTTTCCTCCCTGTATTTCCCTCTTTCAGTATTTGAACTGATTTCCTACTCTACATTTCCAGAATTAAGGAAAACTACTAGAGTACTTACTCTTTTACATTCACTACTCTACCTTCCCACTCTACCTTTTCAGTTTCTGCCACATATCCTGCTCATAGGCTTTAGTTGTGATTGTGTTATGAATATAAAAAAAAATGTTGAGGCATCAGTAATAATGATAGCAACAATTCAGTGACTACCTATTCCAAATCCATATGAAATGTTCCATGAAGTTGCTCTAAATTTGGTGAAAAGACCAGCAGTACTTCTATTTTTGCTCAGTGGGTGGCAGCATTGTCTAAGTCACTGATCTCTGAACGGCTGATTTGTCAGCCAGTTTCCTTTTTGATGCTATAGTTGTAATTATCTGTGGTTCATTTTCATTTTCTTAACCTGGAGGAGAACTTTTTCTTCTTGTCAAAAAGTCTAGGGTAACTGGCTTTGCATGCTGGTGTGTGGACTGTAATCCCAGCTACTCAAGAGGCTGAGGCAGGAAGAATGCTTGAGGCCAGGTTTGAGACCAGCCTGGGCAACATAGTGAGACTTTGCCTCAATTAAGAGAAAAAAGTCTAGGGCACCAGACTACCATGCCAAGGTGCCTATTAAGCCCCACTGGGGCTGGGTCCCTGGTAAGGGCCTAGGAGGTTGGTGGTAGGAAAGAACACTTTGCAGTAGGAGATCCCCAAGGGTCAAGATGTGAGGAATGACGGGGTGGAGAGGTGGACCCAGAAGGCTGGATGAAAACTGGAACAGCTTGTATAGACAGAGACTGCTGATAGGGATCAAAGACTCGTCTTCTGGTAGGTTCACTGTAATAACTGGGAGCGGTTTTGTTGCTCTCATCCCCCCTTAGTAAGATGTGTCATCTTTAAATTAGAAGGATACATTTGAAAAAAAGTTTTGTGTTTTTAAATATTTTGTCACCTGGAGTGTCTATGCATCTTCTCTCCCCCAATACAATGAGAGCTGGTATTCTGAATGACAATCTTAGGGAATCACATTATCCAACTATTTGAATTAAGGAGAGTCTAATTATATTTGCAAACTTAAAGTTCTTTAGGCTTGCCTTTACATTTCATCAGGTGAGTTCATTTGATTTACATGGTGTGGATCAAGTAATTAAACAGAGAACATTTGGAGAATGTAGGAAAGACACCACAGACAAAATTTTAAAAAGCTTTGGTTTCTTTTATTTAACACCCCAACAGGAGATTGTGATCAAATATCCCATTAGTTTTAAAAGACAGATAGCTTAGAAAATAGGATAGAAACTATTAGTTATTATTCCAGAGGATGGACGAAATCAGAAAAACTTTTGAAGTCAAGATACATGAATTCTGTGACTAACCATGCTAACAAAAAGAGAGCAGGAAACCACTAGGATTATCTTGGTTTGTCTGTATTCAGTTATTTATTTATATATTTAAAAAATTGGGCTGGGCACGGTAGCTCACGTGTATAAGGCCAACACTTTGAGAGGCTGAGGCAGGTGAATCACCTGAGGTCAGGAGTTCGAGACCAGCCTGGCTAACATGGCAAAACCTTGCCTCTACTAAAAATAAAAAATAAAAAATGGCCAGGCTCACATCTGTAACCCCAGCACTTTGAGAGGCTGAGGCAGAACGATTGTTTGAGTCTAGGAGTTCAAGACCAGCCTGGGCAACACAGTGAGACCTTGACTCTAGAAAATATAAAATTAGCTGGGCATGGTGGTGTGTGCCTTTAGTACTAGCTACTATGGAGGCGGAGGTGGGAGGATTGCTTGAGCCTGGAAAGTCGAGGCTTCAGTGAGCCAAGACTGCACCACTGCACTAACCTGGATGACAGAGTGAGATTTGCCTCAAAAAACAGAAACAAACAAACAAGCAGACAGACAAAACAAAACTAGCCATGCAAGGTGGCTCAAGCCTGTAATCCCAGTACTTTGGGAAGCCGAGGTGGGAGGATCACTTGAGCCCAAGGGGTCAAGGCTGCAGTGAGCTGTGATCATACCACTGCACTCCAGCCTGGATGACTGAGGAAGACCCTGTCTCAAAACAAAACAAAAAAAAATTAAGTACCTGTCATGTGCTATGTATTATGTGAGAGGGAGGGCAGAGGAAGGAGACTTGAACAATGAATGAAGCACACTCCCCACTTGTAAGTCCTTACAACTTACTGGAGAAGAGAGACAAGCAAATCAATAATTCTAATGTGGTAAGTGCCACAATAGGGAAATACACTTTGTTATAGAAATAGAGAGAAAGCCACCTACCTGCTCACTCGTAGCCAAGAAAGCCTTCACAGGGAGGTGACACAAGGTGTCTATAATGGCAGATAAGAATTATCCAAATTCGGTATGGGAAGTTGGAAGAAGGCTATGTGCAAAGACATTTGTATTAGCTTGCTCAGTATTTGTTAGGAATGGCAAGTACTTTGATATGAAGCTGAACCAGAGGGTGTGGAGTGCACTGGGGGAAGGGGAGAGTGATGGGAAATGAGTTTGGACAAAAGCAGGAGTGAGATAATGATGGGCCTTTTATGCCATGTTTAGTAGTTTGGCATTGTATCTTACAGGATTTGATGACAGATGGATGTGGGGGTAAAGGAGTAGGACAAATGTGGGATGATTCCCCAGGCTTCTAATTTGGATGATAGAATGAATGTTGGGAATACAGAGGGGCAGGTTGTGGGGAGGTAAGAAAGACAATGAGTTTACTTTGGGACTTTGAGGGGTCCTGCCCAGGTGACAACTGATACATAAAACTGGCTATCAAGAGAGAGATCTAGATTTCCAGTCACAGATTTTGTTCAATAATAATTACCATTTACTGAGGACTTACTATGTACCAGAATTTGTATTAATCCTCATGTTAAATCATCTTAACAACTCCATAACCACATTTTACAGATGAGGAAGACCAAGGTACATGACTTGTCCAAAGTGACATGGCCAGCCAGAGGTAGAGCTGGAATGTGAACGGAGGCTGATACTAGCATCTGCATTCTTAACCACTGCTTTCTCCAGGAGCCATCCACAAGAAAGTGGTAACTTCAGCAACAGGTATAGATGAGAGTTCAGGGACAGGATGTACAGTGAGAACAGTACATGACTGAGACTGCAGCTCTGGAGAATACAACCATTTGTGGGACAAGTAGGAGAAGAGGAGCTCATGGAGATGGAAAGAGTTGCCACAGAGGGAAGAGGAAAGTGAGGAATGGATACTGTTTAGAAACCCAAGAGGAAAATTTCAGAGGAGGAGAGGGTCGACAATGGCAAATATCACAGAGATAAGGTAACTGAGACCAAACAGTAGCTTTGGTCTTCCAAAGACATTTCTGTGACTTCCTGGCACCAGGCCCACGTTTCCAGTGGATGACCAAACATCAGCATTTGGGATTCCTACAGGCATCTTCACTTTCTGAGTTCCTTTCTGTTGATAATATGATTATCTTCTCAGACATCCAGAATACACGCGTCAGGATGATCTTCGATGTCCTTCTTCCACATGACCACCAATGAACAAATCATGTTGACGCTAACCTGACAGTGTTTCTCTCATCTACCTCCTCTTCTCCATGCCCTCTCTGACACCACAGTTCTTTGCTTTTTTACCCACACCATTGTATTTCTATCCTGATTGGTCTTCTTGCCTCTTCTCACAGTCTCCTCTAATATGCCTTGCCAGATTAATCCTTCTGAAGCCTTGCCCTCACCACACCACTCCCCAGCTCAGAAACCTTCAGTGGTTCTTGTTTATGGCATAAATTCCAAATTCTTACTGAAAGGCATCTATAAAATGGCTCTAGCTTATTTTTCCACCCACCTCCCCAAATTTTGTGCCTTGCAGCCTGTTCTCCAGCCAGACTGAAACAAATATTTTGTTTCCTGTGTTTGCTTTCTTAGAGTGATTGCTTAGAATAATCTTTCCACCTGGATGCACTTTCCTTTCATCTTTCAGGTTCAAATCCTGCCTACCCTTCAAAGGTCATCTCAAATGCTATTTTCCTCTGTGAAGTTTTTCCAGACTCCTTCCGTTGGAAATAATTTCAGCTTCTCTGAACTCGCATGAGTGTGGCACTTTATACCCCTCTTAGGGGAATTAATGCTTTCGACCTTATTTTTTTGAGGGGTGAGGAGGGTTATATATGTCTTAGTTTTTGAAGAGAAGGTCTATTTTTAAGCTACTTTTTTTATTCCTCACTTAGCTTGCCACATGGGTGTTCTATATATGGGTATTTTCTTGAATATTTATTTACTGAATGAGTGGATAGTTTTGGCAATGAGAGAAATTCAATGGATGGTTGATGTTACTGTCAGAAACTGTGCAAACTGTGGGTATTTCTTTCTTAATTATATCTTTAGACAGAGACTTTCTAGTGCCCTGACATCTCAGCTAGATGATAAAGACTTATAGCTAAAGTTTGAGAAAAGGTCATTTTGGGTAGTGTCAATGTCTGTTACAGAAGGATTTAAGCAGATATTTGGTTCCTTAGATATGCCCTAAAGAGCTACATTTTCTTATTTGGGGGGAAAACTGTAGTTCTCTGGAGCATCTCAACATCTAGTCTGGTTACTTTTGAAATGTTTAATGTAGTCACCCTCTGCAGAGGCAATGTTAAGAATGTGCCTTTGAAGGTGGGTAGATAGCAAGGTAAAAGGAAAAGGTGTTTTTCTTTGGAATGGAATCCTGGATCTCTTGGAAATATCTTCATGTTTGGTGACTGTATACTATGTCTAGATTTTTCCCTTGACTCACAGATAGAACCAGATTAGGGAGTTAGAAGCCGTAGCCAGGACACTAGACCCAGTTTGGTGGTGCCTGTCTGTCCTGCTTGTGAAATTCAATCTAGACTCTGGAGTTTCCATGGCTGAGCCTTCTATCCTGCATGGGTCTCTTTGGCCTTCTCTGGCCTTTGAGTTATTCTCTAGCCACATGTGGATAAGCTGCTTGTTAAACAAAATGCAGTGGAACTCAAGGGAAGCATTAGTGGAAAATGTCTCATGGCATTATGTTTATTTGGGTTTCAATGTCAAGTTTAAAGTTTATAATTTGAGCACATGAACAGTTGGAGTTCTTATCCTCTTCCTTGCTTAGGCAGGGCTAAATTGATCCTTTGGGTTAAAAAAAAAAAAAAAAAGAAGGACTACTGAATTGCTCTCTTTGCTAGATCCTATACCAGGCAGATAATAAACAACAAATTTAATTTGTCTTGGTCTTCTTTCATGAAGATAGCATATCCTTCCAAGATGCTTATACCCAGCCTTTCTTATCCATCTTTTTCCCTCTACTCAGTGATTAGTTAGCCAATAGGCAGTTGTGAACCAAGGTGAATGCCACATCTTCATCAAAAGGTGAAGCACAGGCAATTCTGGGGGGAGGGGAGGAAAAGATACCCACCACCTGCTGCATTTCTTGAGCAGGTGCTGCAGAGGCTGATTTTTTTTTTCCATGCCTGGGCCACAGGTACCCATATCCCAAATGAGAAGCTCAAAGATTAAGAAGGTCCTAGCTATGGGTGTTACCCTCTGTTAAATTGAATATTACTTTGTGCTTTCATCCTCTCTCTCTTTATATCCCCTTTACCCAATCTCTGACTTATTCACAATTACACCTTCCTACATGGAATCTAAAGGGTTTGATTTGGAATCATTTTCACTGCAAATCAGTAAATTCACATGTGTTCACAATTTTTTCATATTCTATTTTAGAAGGAATGGTTTTGGTATTTTTGTGTAATCACTCTAGTTCTTTTCCTTAATTCTTTGTTTCTTTGGTTTTGAGTTCTACATGCTTTTCCCTTCCAATTTAGCCCCCTTTATTTCCTGTCCTCTTTTAACCTGTGTCTGATGCCTTCGCCTGCTGTTAATTAGAAACTTGGAGGTGGCGGGGCCTTGATTTATAGAATAAGAAATTAGATGGGACTCTTTTAAAAGGAGGGCTCAAGTCAGACACACCTTTTGTGCTTTAGTCAGAAATTTTATAAATATTATATGGAGCCTGGAGCTTAGACATTTTACATAAAGTCTGGAGTTGAGAATTAGGAATTTAATTATAACTGATGGCCTAAAGACTCTGGATTCCAATTTATGGAGTATGCCAAAATGGGTTGGTAGAATCAGGTGACTCACTGCACAAGCAAAGGTAACCAACCTTGAAGACATTAGTCAAGATTGTGAAGAGTGACAAACTTAACAAACAAACTATATCTCCAAGTAGCTGATTAAACTTTCTATAATGACGTTGAATCATGTATATATAATATTCTAACCAATGTAAAGAATTAAAGTCAGTGGGATTAGAAATCATGTACATAAAGCACTTTATGGTTTGTTATTCCTATGACAAAGCATGTTTTCTCATTTAATCATCACCATACCCTTGTGAAGATGGCATTACTGTGACCTCATCTTATACATAAAGGAACAGACGCCAGAAAGCTTAATTGCCCCAAAGTCACATGCAGTGACTGAGACAATTCAGGTCATCTGACTTCAGATCTCAGCCTCTTTCCATATATTTAAGTCTTTATCTTGGTGAGCAAATGTGACAAAGACAAAAAAAATTAACATATGCACATTCAGAATCTTTCCATTCCTCCTGCCTTCTAAAAGAAAGTAGGTTTCTTGGATGGGCAGCTGCTTTTGTTATGTGGTATCTGATAATGAGAAGGGAGAATTGAATGATTGAACTATATTGGTTAGGGCAGAGAGGTACTGGAGGGAGAGAAGAATATTCCAGAAAGGGAAACAGGAAGGGGATGACAGCAAATGCAGGCTGAGATTCGAGAGCTAGTTTTTGGGAGTTTGGGGGAGTGTGAGACATGAAATTCGTGGCACGTCTGTTCTCATGAGAGAGTAGGAAGAGGATGGGGAAAGAGGGTCTTGAGAAGTTTTATTTTTGTTATGAAAGGAGTGCTCCCTTCGTGCCTTTTAAAGAAATTGCAGTAACAATTTCAGTGGCTTTTCAGATCTCTTTGAAGGCTAACTTGTTCTTTCTTTAGATTCAATGCTTCTCTGCAACTGGTCCACCTTTATGTGTGTTACATGGGCTCATTAACATGTAGTATGTTAATCCAGGTTTTCACTTGCTCATGTGCAGTTAGATGGGGGAAAGAGAGGTCAACAATGCATTGAATTCAAACTCAACAATGCCAGAGAGAACTCTGGAGGAATAAGCAAAGGACAAGTTGCCTCAGCTCTCTTGTTGGAGGCCACAGTCAGGCCTGAGGTAAAGTCTCAGGTGTGCATTGTGAGACTTCTCACTTCACACGTTCTTCTTTTCTTCTTGTACTTAGGAAATTCTTCTTGGTGCTAATCTGATCCTTCTGTATTTGAGTAATGAAAATGAATATTCTTTTATTCACAAGAAGAGAAACAGCACAGCTCCAAAGGGAGTTTCCTCCCCCCCCCAAATTTTCTCTTATTTCAAAGTTTGTGGTAAGCATGATCTTGTGACTCGATTCTACTGGTGTAATAGTCTAGACACCGGCGGTGGCCATGGGTCATAAACTGGCTACAGAAATGTGCTGCCTTGGCTGAACCGTTGATCTTGTCCCAGGAGAAAAGCCACTGAATCTCAGCTGAGTCAAGGCTGCGAACAGGAGAATCTGAGGCCAAAGGTAGACCCTGGCATATGACTTATCTAAACATCTGGGGGACTTTAGGTTTGATTTTGTTCAGATTTCGTACTTGACCTGCAAGCTTCAGACTGTTAGTTCAGGGGTAGGAAGCTGATTATTCATTAATTTTATACCAATGTTCAGAATAGACTGACAGATCAAGAGGCTGTAGTTTGAATAGGAGTGGAAGCAAGTAGCTTTTTTCTGTCCCTTGAGGTCCTTCCTATGACAGCATGAGGTAACTAGGCTTGCAAAATCACGAACAGTATTCATTCCAAAATACTGGCCAGTGCTTGATCAATACCATTATTTGGGGGCATCTTTTTCATAGCTTTTCCTCTGGTTGCCTACTTGCAACTTTATTTTTCTTAAGATAACTACTTCAAAAGGAACTGCTGTCATTTGGATGAACAAACCTTGGTATGTGAGTTTTTAAAAAGTCATCCACATTATGGTTTCACCTGGCAGGTATTCATTTTCATCTTAAATAGGACTCTTTGGGTTGTAAGCAACAATTAAAAAGTGAAGTTATTTTAGTCTAAGCTGCTCTAACAAAATACCATAGGCCAGGTGGCTTATAAACAACATAAATTTATTTCTCCCTGTTCTTGAAGCTGGAAAGTCCAATATCAAGGTGATGGCAGATTGGTGTCCAGTAAGGGCTTGTTTTATGGTTCACAGATGACGCCTATTGTGTCTTCACGTGGCAGATCAGGCCTCTTTTATAAGGGCACTAATCCTAATAATGAGGGCTCTATCCCATGACCTAATCACCTCTCGAAAGGTCCTACCTCCTCATACCATCACCTTGAAGATTAGGATTTGAACATAAATACTCAGACTATAGCCAAGTCAAACTAAAGTAAAAATGGCAATTTAATTCCTCATGTGACTGAGCAGACCATAGATACATTAGTAAGGCTTGATTGTGTCTTGAGGGCCCATCTGTCTTTACCTCTTAGCCTGGCCTCTTCCTGGTTGGCTGCAATTTTGTCTATGTTGGCAAGATAGTCACCAGCACAGACCTAAAGAGATGTGAGTAACTGGAGGGGCTTAAATAATTTGGAACTAGTCTGAGAAGTCTTATGACCTTGCTATGCTTTGGTTTCCTCATCTGTAAAATGAGATAATAACACCACATCCATATAGTATTAAGTGAATATTTAATGAGCTAATGGAAGATGTGTACCTCCACAATTCACATGAGCTTTGGAGTCACACCTGGTTCCATCACTTATTCAGTTACTTGTATGAGGATACTTAGGCTGTTTGGGATTTAAGATGCTAGAGTATCTATAAAACCCCTAATAGCGCATCTGATACATAGAGCTACCAGTAAATGTTAGCTATTAATTGAGTAGAATTTTGAGAAATGACCATTAATGGCTTGAATGTAAAGGTAAACTCAGGCATGGAGGGGGAAGGGGATGGGCAGTGATCCATAAAGGGGGCATTTTGGGCTTGGGGCAGCTAGGTAAGCTTGGGTAGCACCCCAGGGGGTAGACATGGGGCTCTTCTTACTCTTTGTGTTAGAATTAAGATAAAAACACACACACCAAGAGACGGTCTGGGGAAGAGCTTGTCAGCCAAACAAGAAGTTAGCACCTTTGGAAGAGAGCTCTAGTTCCATCAGGGAGGCTGTGTTTTTGAAAAGACTTTTTGTAGAATTTCCGTACTTAGCTTAGTGTTCATTGCACTGACTTGAATTGTCTCTAAAGTCAGAGAGAATCCTCTTAATATTTCTTTTTTTTTCTTTTATCCAGTAGACTTTATTATTTTTCCAAATATGTAACTCTTAATATTCTCGATGGTGGCAAATGTTCCGCTTATGAGGTGGATTCTGCAGTTCAGAGCCAAATCTAATGAATTAGGTAGGGGATAAAGCCAAGTAATTCTCATTCAGATTAAAAAAGAAGACCAAACTAGTGTGATTATTTTTTTCTCCTCTGGCTTAAACTGGCTTTTGAAAACAACAGTATAAGTTATATAGCACTTTAAAAATCAGTGTCATAATTTTATATTTTACATGTGGAATATATTAACTCAACAAATTATGTATACTTGCTAGACACTAGGCATGATAGTAAGTGCTAGAGTTACAAAGTATTGTTTTTTGGAGAACCAATGGTTGTTGGAGAGAAACCAGATCAGTCATCACAATGCAGCAAGATCAGACTTGTGGAGTTTGTTCAGGTTCTAGGAGCTGTCACTGCAGTGGGAATGGGTGAGTTGGGGCAGGCTGTGGTGTCTGGGAAGTTTTAAAATAGCAGTGATACTTGAGCAAAAAGTTGAAGGATGAATATGGATTTATAGAATAAGCAGGGTATAGAGACGTGTGTGTGTGTGTGTGTGTATGTATGTGTGTGTATTTCATAAAGAAAGACATGCATGTGCAAAGGCCTGGAGGCTGTTGATGTCAGCAGAATGTTTTGAGGAATGGATAAAATGAAATAGATGAAACACTTAAGGGCATTTTTTCTCCATTAGTTGAGGCCAGGAGAGGCATTCAATATCTAATGTCTAAGTAGGGTTAGGGTTTGAAAAATCTTTCTAAGATGTCCAGTGTTTTTTTTTTTTTTCTTTTAGAGATGGGGTTTCACTGTGTTGCCTAAGTTGAAGTGCAGTGGCTATTCATAGGCACAGTTATAGCACACTGCAGCCTTGAACTCCTGGATTCAAGCTATCCTCCTAGCCTGGCCTCCCAACTAGCTAGGGCTACAGGCACATGAGACTGTGGCAGACTAATATGTCTCATCTCAAAAGTCAGCAAATAAAAGGCAGCTGAGAGAAAGCCGTGGTTCCTACCTGATCACCCTCCCAACAATCCTGTGAGGATTTTACAGATGGGGACCCTGACGGTCAATGGGTTTAAGTAATTTCCCTAAAGTCTCTGCTAGGAAGAGGCAGAACTGGGCTTTCCATTGGAGTCTGCCTCACTGCAAAGCCCATGACAAATTATAAACATAATTTCCTCTTTATCTGATGACTCGGGACTTTGTCTCACCTCGGGACAACTCTTCTGAACATGAGATTATCAGGTAAAGGTTGGTAGCTGGAGATGTAGCAGATGCAGGGGTCTGAGCACATGGACTGGCCATAGGCAGTGTCCAGACTAGTGGTTCTCTGACTTCAGAGTGCCTGAGCATCTCTGAGGGACTGGTAATGGTTCAGATTCCCAAGCCCTGCTTCAGGGGGTCTGCCTTGTTATGAAGCACCTAGGGTGACTCTGATGCAAATGGTACGTGGTTCACACTTTAACATCACTCTGAATCAATGTCTTATATGAATTTGGTTATCCCTAACTCCCTCCCTTTCTTCTCTCCTGCCTTCCATTCTCTCCCTCTTTCCCTTCTTCCTTTCCTTTCTTTCTCCCTTCCTTCTTTTTGCCTTTATTTCTTTCTTGGTGTTTTGCTTGTTCTCGGATTGCAGTATTGGGAAAAGCCAAAATCATCGCAGCTTCTGTCACTTGGTTCCAATGACTTGAGGAAATCACAACTATTCATGCTCTATTTCTGTGTGTGTGTTCCCTGTCTGACAAAAGTATGCATTCCTTGCAGTCAGAATTTACATATTTTGTGTGCCTTTCACAGACACTTCCATGGTCATGCTCCCGGGTACACTGGGTGCCTAGTACCTTTTGACTACTTTACAACTAGGCATTTTGAAACACGTAATTTATCTAAGGCAGGCAGGCAGGCTCAGCTATTTGCCTCAACATTCTGTGCTGCCTCTGTGGACTTCCTGTGAATGTCCTCCACACAGCCTCTGCCTTTTCTGGCTCTTGCGCCCTTCACAGCATCCTGAAGAGTCCTTGATGGGTAGAACATAGACTCATGCCTAGTGACTCTTTTCCAGTCTCAGCTCTCAGCATTTTCACAGCCTCTGGTGAAACTTCACCCCTTGGGAACCTCCGGACCCATGCTTCCCTAGTCATGCTCACCTATTTGATGCTTTTATCATCTTGTGTTTCTAAAAAAGGAAATCCCTTTTTGGTTCACTTTTGACTCAGCTCTCCTTGTTGCAGTTGTCTTAATATCTGGGTAGAGCTGTGTGAATGATCCGACCTTGTCCTAGTTAGGCAGTTTTCTCTTCTCTTCTGGGCTTTTGGTGACAAGAACCCAACCTTCTTAGCAGGCTGGAATCTTTGCACAACATTACACAAGTGGGGGGATTCCTTTGTGTCTTTCTGCCTTGGCCTGTCTACCTGGATTCTGAAGTCAGGTTACATGGGTTTGAATCCTGCTTGCTGACTGTGAACTTGAACAATATTTTAAAGCTCTCTAATCTCCCACTTTCTCATCTGTAAAATGAGTATCATAAGGTGGTTGTGAGGTTTAAAGAAAAGGATGCTTGAAATGAGAGTACCTGGAGTACAGTAAATGGCTATTGCAATTACTGTTATTGGGTGATTTTTTTTTTGTTCCTTCACTTTCCCAGTTCACGTTCTATTGGTCCTACAAGGCCCAGTTAGAACTGTGCCTCCTCCACAAAGCTTTTCCTGTCCACTCAAGCCAGCAGGGAACTCTGTCCCAAATTCTCACCATTGCTGATGTCTGAGATTCATGCTTGCTTATTTCTTTTAATATTTAATGTGTGTTACTACTGTACTGGATGCTAATTAATTTTATTCTTTACTCCCTATTGTAGAGAAAAGTCCTTGAATACTGAAAATAAAGACTTTTTTTTCTTTCAGCCTCTCCACTATCAGTTATGTTATTAGTATTAGCCCTTCCTTCAGGTGTCATGATTAAGGACATATAAATCAATACATTCAACATAAACTCATTGGGGGATAAATTGAGATAAATTGGTAGCATCTACACTGCAAATGACAACATCCTGTTATCTGACATTCAGCCATCTTTATCCTGTTGCTCTTACTTAAATGGGGAGGAAAGTCCTTTAATGGGGAGGAAAGTTTTTTTCCAAGGAGTAGTGCATTTTAGGCTTTGAATGAGACTGGTAGAAAATAGGTAGAAGAAACTTGTCCAGGATTTGCAGCCCCGGATGAGCAGGATAATTGCCTGAGGAGCTTAAAAACAACACAGACATTAAGCCACATGGGCCAGTTAAATCCAAATCTCTGTGGGTGATTAGGACTTACTAAAAAATACTATACCTGATATAGTATTTTTAAAAAGCTTACAGGTAGTTTAATTATGCAACTGAGGTTAAGAACCTTTCCCTGTTCTGAAGTCAGGTTTCCCCAGCCTCCTTCACCTGATGAATGGACTTTGGTTTGAATTACCTGCATCCAGCCTGTTTTTCTGGGGTATTGGCTGCAATTAGCTTGTAGGAATTAGCTTTTAATAGCAAATGGATGTTTTAAGGGTCCAAACCATGCCATTAAAGAGACAGGTTATGATGCTAGAATGCCTTACAGCCTTGCTCACTGACACTCAGTATACCTTGGAATAGAAGTTTCCCTTGCCCTAGGTCACTAGTGCCATAGCAGAGAACTGACAGAGCTCTCTAAGGACCTAAAGTATTTATAACTCTTATAGTATTTCTGCAAGGTGAGCTTTGCTGCCAGAAGCCTGAACTGGGGCCACTAAGTCTCTAGGCAAAGAAGTCCAGTACAGCTGCTGTAGGCTGCTTGGGGGAGACAGTTCTTAGTGTGGAGAGATAGAAACTCAGGTGTCCTTCCCAGAGGACACAAAGGAGAAAGGCTGGAGAGGAGACTTAACCAGGCTGCCTCCTTTGCCTTGTTTCTGATACTTTGCAAAGGAACAAATTAAGAGCTTTTAAAAACAGGTTTGTTGAGGTATAATTTGCATACCATAAATTTCATCTGTTTTAAGTGAATAATTCAATGAGGTTTGGTAAATTTACAGAGCTGTGCAACCATTACCACAATCCAGTTTTAGAATATTTCCATCATCCCCCAGAAATTCCTTGTACCTATTTGGAGTTAGTTCCTGCTTCCAGCCCCAGATCCAGGCAACCAGGAATCTGCATTCTGTTTCTATAGTTTTTTGTTTATTGGATATTTTGTGTAAATGGAATCATATAATATGTAGCATTTTGTGTCTAACTTCTTTAATATTCCTGAGGTCCATTCATGTTGTAGCATGTATCAGTATTTTTTTCCTGAATTGTTCCTTGTGTGGATATGCCACATTTTATTTATTCATCAGTTAGTGGGCATTCGAATTATTTCTATTTTTTGGCTATTGTAGATAATGCTGCTGTGAACATTGTGTACAAGTTTTTGTGTGGACATATGCTGTCATTTCTCTTGGATAAATAGCTAAGGGTGAACCCACTGGGTTGTATGGTAAATTTATATTTCAGAAAGTGCCAAATTGTTTCCCAAAGTGGTTATACCATTTTGTATTCTCACCATAATGCATAAAATTTTTAACTTCTCTACATCCTCACTAACTCTTGTGATTGTCTGTCTGATTCTAATGGGTGTACAGTGGTATCCTGTGGTTTTAATTTACATTTCCTTAATAATCAATAACATCAGCATCTTTTCATGGGATTATTTGTCATTCATCTATCTTCTTTGTTTAAATGTCTCTTCATATCTTTTACTCATTTTCAAATTGGTTTGCTTGTCTTATTATTTAGTTGTAAGCATTCTTTACATATTCTGGATAAGTACGTTATTAGAGATATGATTTGCAAATACTTTCTCAGTGGCTTGTTCTTTCACTTTCTTAATGATGTCTTTTGAAGCTCGAAGTGCTTAAGTTTGATGAAGTCCACATGTGATTTTTTTTTTCCTTTTTTGAATCAGACTTTTAGTGTCCTATCTAAGAAATATTTGCCTACCCAAGATCAAGAAGACTTTCTCCTAGATTTTAGATTTTCTTCTAAAACTTTTATAGTTTTAGCTCTTACATTTAAGTATGTGATTAATTTTGAGTTAATTTTTCTGTATGGTGTGAGCAGGGATGTACATTAATCTTTTTGCCTGTAGATATCTATTTGTTCCAATACTATTTTTGCAAAGATTACCCTTTTCCCTTTGAATTATCCTGGTGCCTTTGTTGAAAATCAATTCACCATAAATATAAGGGGTTGTTTTTGGACTCTCAATTTTGTTCCAATGATTCATATGTTTATCTTTATGGTCACTACTACACTGTCTTGATTACTGTAGCTTTATGATACATTTTTCAATTAAGTATAAGTCTTCCAACTTTGTTTTTATTTCCAAATTGTTTTGGCTACTCTGAGTCCTTTGTATTTCCATTTAAATATTAGAATCAGCTTTTCAGTTTCTGCAAAAAACAAACAAACAAAAAAACCTTGCTAGGATTTTGTGTGTGTGTGTGTGTTGTTGAACCTATAGATCAATTTGGGGGAATTATTGCTACTTTAACGAGATTGAGGTTTCCAGTCCATGAATGAAGTGTTTCCCCCTTAATACAGGTTTGCTTTAATTTTTCTGAGCAATGACTTAATTTTTGGTGTACAAGTCTTACAATCAATACCTTTTTGTGAGTTTGTGTGGTCTTGCCAGGGATATTTGTTTTTTTCTCAGAGGTCTCATTGAAAGCAATGGAGAGAGATAACCAGCTGAGCAGCTAAGAGCAGGAGGCGGTATGCCAAGTGAGAAAGGCATGGGCCTGGGGGTCAAGAGGACCAGCTCTGAGCTGTGGCAAGCCACTTAACCTCTCAGTTTGCTGACCTCTAAAATGAATGTAATACAATTTGTTTTTGCGTTGAGGTTGTGAGCATTAGAGTTAGAAAAATGTTGGTGTAGAGTGGGTGTTCACGATTTGCTGCCTGACCTTGTTGGTGCCTGTGATGATGATTATACAGCATTTTGCATGCCATTAAAAGGGAGGGGGAGGCATTGAGAAGAGATGCTGCTTTCAGGACACTGGTCCTCGCCGCAGAGTCTTTTTGCAGCCCAAGACAGAAGCTGATGTTCCACAGTGAAGAAAAAGTGAATGTTCCAGTTCAATTTATCTCCAAACAACTAATTGAATTAACTACTATCACCTACATTTTACACCAAGAAAACTGATGTTCAGAGAAATAAAGTCAAGTTCCTGGGATCACAAAGTGGGTAAGAGGCAGAGCAGGATTTAAACACAGATTTGTTTGACCTCAAAGCTTATGCTTTGTCACTATTTCTCCGCACACTCACTGACCCCACAAGGTCTCATAAGGAGATCTGCAAGGCAGCAGTAAATTCCAAGCAGGACATGTAACTCCTCAATGGACAAATGGACACTGATAAGTGATTACTATATCTTGCTTCTCCTTGTTACTTAACGTGTTAAAGGTTTAACTTTGCCTCAAGATTCAGAAAGGTAGTTATGACTCCCATTACCGAGGATCAGGTGGGAAACCCAAGCTGAATTCATAAAGGGTGATCATAGGAAGCTATTACAAAAAGTCACCTGGCTATTTGTTTCCAATGTTTTAGTGTGACCTGACTTGAGCACCACATTTCACCAGATTTCAAGCTATAAGACTTCCATTTTCTCAGCTATGATAGTTTGTGACAGGAAGGTGAAGCTTGTGGCCATATGAACTTCAGATCTGAGGCTGTAAATATTCTCCTGCTGGTTGCTGTTGGCTTGCTCAACAGCAGCACAACTATTGATAATATAGCACAATGTATTAACATGACTTGTTTCCCATGTGTGAGACTTAGTTTTGATTACTAGGAGATTCATTAATATGGCAATATAGAAAATGTATGGACTTTGGAATCAGTTAGATGAATTTTTGTTCCATTTCCATTATTTATTTGCTAGCTTTGTGATACTGAGAAATGTATTTAACTCAACTGAGCCTATTTGCTCATGTAAAATGGTGAAAATAATTGTCATGAGGATTAAGATGAGATAATATCTATAAGTCACTCATTAGTGCCAGGTATATAATACAACCCTAGACAGGTAGTACCATTTCTCCTTTGGAATGGAGTTTAAGTAGATTTAGTGTCAAAGATATCTTACTGTGAACAAGTATATTACTTAGCATTTGCTGCAGTGACAAATAGCCCCTAAAGCTTAGCTGCTAAAAATCACGTTGAGGTCAGGTGTGGTGGCTTATGCCTATAATCCCAGCACTTTGGGAGGCCAAGGTGGGAGAATTGCTTGAAGCCAGGATTTTGAGACCAGCCTAGGCAACACAGTGAGACCCCCATCTCTATAAAAAATAAAAAATAAAAAGTAGCTGGGCATGGTGGCATACACCTATAGTCCCAGTTACTTGGAAGGCTGAGGCAAGAGGATCACTTGAGCCCAGGAGTTTAAGGCTGCGGTGAACCAGGTCTGGGTTACTGCATTCCAACCTGGGCAACAGAGTGAGACCTTCACTCTATAAAATTAAAAAAAAATCACATTATGTGTTGCTTATGTCACATGAGGGCTTTGCTGGACTTTGCTGGGTTGGGTTCTGCCCTTTGTATCTTTTTACTGCAGGACCCTGGTTGAAGGAACATGCTGTTCTTATGGTGGCTGGCAGAACTCAAGAGGGCTGGAGCCAATCCATATAAATGTATTTAAAGTCTCTGCTTGGCCATGGTGTGTATCACATTTGCTCACATTCATGATCATATGGTCAAGCTCAGAGTCACTGGATAGGTAAGTGTAGTTCACCTAAAGGAAAACATGGTAGGAGCTTTGTAAATGAATAGTGTAATCTGTAGCAAGAAAGAATATTAATAGAGGCAATTCTTGGTAATACAAGTATTGATCATTGCATACATGGAATATCTGAGCCTTTTCATTTCTATCTTTCCCTTTGGCTATGGAAGTTTGTCTCTTTTTCAGTTTTTCTTACTTAAAGAAGAGCTGTTGAAAGATAGTTTGTCAATATCTGAGAAAAGATTTCCTTTTTCTCTTCTAACCTCTTATTCTCAGCCACTTGTGACTCATCCTTCTTTACTGCTGGGATTCTCAAGGCTTTCATAGGCCTCTTTCTCTTTTTATTCTATGCTCTTCTACAGGTGATCTTATATATAACCATGGCTTCAGTTAAGTACTCTCTGATGATTGTTATTTCCACATTCTCAGCACAGATGCCTCAGAGTCCCAGACCCATAGAGCCTGCTGCCTGCTCGACATCTCTGCTGTGATTTCCCCATAAATCTCAGTACAGTAAGACTTAACTCTGGTCACTGTAAGTGTGCCCTCAAGGACCAGGCCATCCAGCCGGTTATTCATGGCAAACACTTAGAATCCATTCTTAGTACCTCCTCCTCCCATACTCTCCTATCCAGTCCATCTACAGATTCTCTTCTCTTTACCTCCTTGGGGCCTCTGTGATCAGCCACTTCTCCCCATCCCTACTGCTACCACCAAACCATGATCCTCTTTCACCTGGCTCTTGTAACATTCCCCCAACTGTCTTTCTACATCCTTTCTTTTTTCTTCTAGTCGGAGTCTTTTTATTTAAATTCAAACTTGGTCATATCTTCTTGTGGCTTAAAACTCTTCAATAACCTTGAGTAACTTTTAGGATAAAGACCAAAACCCTTTCCATGGCCCTGCTGATCTGGCCTTTTCTTGTCTCTCCCATTTTATTTTGCACCACTCTTCTTATTGCCTATATTGCAGTTTCAATGCTCTCTTCTTTCAAATCCCTGAATATGTCATGCTGTCACCTGCCTTGGGTACTTTGAACATGCTTTCCTCAGTTGAAGTGTTTTTTTTCCTGACGTCCATCCTTGAAATCCCAGCTCAGATGTCTCCTTGTTGAAACACTCCTCAGCTTCTCCAGGCTGAGAGAGTTCTCTTCCCTTCTGTGGTCTAAAAAAGTCTCTCTATATACTTATGTGTGTAGAATTCATCTTATGATATTATTATTTGCTTTTGTGACTCTGCTTGGGGTGCAAAGTCTTAGGGTAGGGTACCATCTCATTTTTCCAAACAATTTTTAAAAGTTCCTTTGATCTCAATAAAAATTGTGCAAAAGCCCAGTTAAGGCTTAGAAAAACCAAGATTCTCCACTTGAGGACCTCTTTTAAACTAAACCCCGTAATAACAAGCATAAAAAATTGGAGGTAGGAGGAATATCAGAGCTCTGGCCCACAACCTTTATTTTTACTAATAAAGAAATTGAAGCCTAGGGAGATGCAATGATTTGCTTATGGTTATGTAGCTGGTGGTGTCAAGCAAGAATGAAACACGAGTACTATGAGCCTATCCGAAAGAGTATTCTTGTGTGTGGGGTGCTAAGGTGGCTCATTCTCTCCCCAAAGCCACCATTTTTTTGGAGACCTAATTTGTGCCAGGAATTATATTAAAGTCCTTTATATAAAAAGTCTCTAACTTTTAGAACCACAAGGTGAGTTTAATTCCCATTTTAATTTGAGGGAAAAGGAGAATAACAGAGATCATGATGTGTTCAAGGCTCATGTCCCTCGTGAGGAAATGTCTAAGCATGTCAATAATACTTGTCATTATATTGTATTTCTTTTTACTTGTTTGTTGGGTGGGGTGAGGGGTTAAGACTAGATCAGCCTAAGGAGATTTTCACTGGAAACTGGTAATCCCTGAGAGGCTTTCTTAGTAGGAGACTTGCAAGGTTTCAGCGCTTCAGTGTAAGTTATTGCAGTATGAGTTTCAGTGAGCCTGTAATTCAGGGAGCTTTATGGAGCCCCTGCCATGTGTACTGCACTGTGCCAAGTTAAATAGGGGTGAAGAAGAGCTAGAAGCCATGGGTATGGACCAGCTCTGATCCGTTTTGCTGAATGAGAATGAGCCCAGAGTCACTTAAATGAGTCTGAGGAGTGACATGCAAGTAAACGAACGCTAAGTTATATATCTGAGTCTGTTGTTTCTTTTTTTGTTGTTTGTTTTAGACAGAATTTTGCTCTTGTTGCCCAGGTTAGAGTGCAGATCTCAGCTCACTGCAGCCTCCACCTCCCAGGTTCAAGCGATTCTCTTGCCTCAGCCTCCCGAGTAGCTGGGATTACAGGTACCGCCCAGCTAATTTTGTATTTTTAGTAGAGACAGGGTTTCCCTATGTTGGTCAGGCTGGTCTCGAACTCCTGACCTCAGGTGATCTACCGGCATCGGCCTCCCAAAGTGCTGGGATTACAGGCGTGAGCCACTGCACCTGGCTGTTGTTCTTAAATGTTAATCTCTTGGCCTAAATAGTCAGCCTGCTTAAAACATCAGCCAGCCCTCACGCTTTCATCATCTGATTCTTGTCAAACACGGAGTCTTGCGTTGAGATTTCCCCACATTCTCAGTGGTTCCTCTGTACTCCTCGGTAGTATCAGAACTATTATTGCCAGAGCTGATTGCCAGTGTGCGGTCTCCACCATCTGGCTCCTTGCAAAGAGCGGATAATCCTTTTAAAGTCTTAATAGTAATAGATGATTTGTTTGGCCTTATTTTCTAACATTAGCTTTTAGACAGACTGTCTCAAATCCACCGGTTTTGAATTTGCATCCTAGCCTAGAGATGAAGAACAGTTACTTAGAAACAGGAAAGAGCTGAGAACAGGGTCATGCACAATCAGATTTGGAAAAACTTCTTATGCTAAGTTCCCTAACATGGAAATCTTTTTATCTGTATGTAGTGGGAGAGTAAGTTGTAGAGAAAACGTGAAACATGGTGTCAGGAAGACCTGGGTTGCTGAACATCTCAGTTCCGCCGGGGACTAGCCAGTGAAACAGGACAACCACGAATTTTTCTAAGCCTTAGTTTTTTTAACCCATACGATGGGGACAGCAATATCTTTCAAAGTTGCAGAGTGATTTGTGGGTTGGAAATCACTCTAAAATTTTTAGGTAGTGTTCTGTGTGGAGTCCAGGCCTTTCTTCCTCAGGTGGGCCTGTTGAGGAAATGTAGGGAGGCGGGTGGGGTTGCACATGGAAGGGTTGCCTGTGAGGGATCCTCAGCCCAGTCACGACCTTGCAATCTCAGAAACAGCTGCTGTGTAGATGGGCTTTGCAAAGAGCTGGCAAAAAGAGAAACTTTAACAGATGGGCTCGGGGGTGGTGACCAGACACTGCTTTCCCCCTCCCACTTTGGTAACCTCAGGTACAGAAGGTTGAATTACTCAGAAACCTCCCTTAACGGTGTGTTATCATCCTTGTTCTAGGCTAGGCTCCTCTCCTATTTTAATCCTCTTTACCTCCAATTCCTGCTCATCATTTTCTGCATGCATATTCATATAATGTGTTTAAAAGTGTATTTAAAATAGTGCCTCTTTTGTGACAGGCTTTGCTCTCGTCTTTGGGAGACATCAGTGAACAAAACAAGCAAAATTCCCATTCTCAGGGAGCTTATATTTTAGAGGTGAAGGTGGGGGTGAGAAGATGGTACTTACTGTCTTTTAGACTAGGATACAATTTAGGTATTACAGTTGATTATTGTCTAAGTTAAAAATTGAGCAGAGTAAGGGGAAAGGAGTATGAATGTATGCGTAGGGGACTTTGAAGGGTTATAAGCCTAGGCAGAGGGAAGAGCCAGTGCAAAGGCTCTGTGGCAGCATCAGTGCCCCATATCATTTCATGGCAGCGGGGTGGCCAGTGAGGCCGGGCAGAGTGAGCAACAGCGTAGTGATAGAAGATGACATGAGTGAGGTAAAGGGGCGGTGGAAGGAGAGTGGAGGCACGTCATTTAGGGCCTGGTGGGACATTGTGAAGACTTTGGCTTTTATTGTGAGGGAAATAGGGAGTCATTTCAGGATGCTGAGTGTTACTGAGTGTTCTCATTATATTTATTCTTTTTAAAAAAAATACCGACTCAGCTGTATTCATCTTGTTGCTATATGTATACCTAGTTACTTATTTCTAACGGTTCTATAGTAGTCCACAAATTTTCCCTAGTCACTCTTCCAACCCCCTGCCATTACAAATAATACTGCAGTGGGTGTCTTCGTATGTGTTCCCTTGTGGGCTTGTGTGATCATGTCTATGCAGAAACACCCAGGAACAAGCGGATTTGCACTAATAAGTTAAATTCACTGTATGTCTAAATTCAGTCTACACATAACACTGAATTTAACTTAATAGTGCCAGATGACTCTCTGGGTTCGCTGCACCCATTTAGAGTCCCTTCAGCAAGGCGTGAAGGTTCCTACAGCCTAATATCCCTGCCGAAATGTGACATCCAGATTTCAAAGCTTTGCAGATTTAATAGGGACACAGTGACATCTATTGTTTTCATTTGCATTCTCCGATTACTGATGAGTGGCAGCGCCACTTTATATGCTTGCTAGTTTTTTTTTCTTCTCTTATCCATTGCCTGTTCATGTTCTTAGCCAATTTTTTCTACTGGAGTTCTGTATTTTTTCTTTTGATTTTCAGGAGCTCCTTGTACATTCTGGATATTATCCAGAGTTGTTTTCAGAAGCTTAGATTTAGAGGTGGCCTTTGAGGTAATCTAGTCCAACCACCTGATTTTACAGTTGGAGAAACTGGGACCCAAGCAACGAAGTGATTTTTTTTCAGATTACATGCAGAGTGGAAAAGCTGAGACTTGAAATCAATACTTCTTCCCTATATCATATGTAGTGAGAGGACTTGCACTAAGGCAGGAATGAAAATCAAAGGTGGGCAGGAATGAAAATCAAAGGTGGCAGGAGCTGTAGGGCATTGCTGGTTCCCCACCCATCTGCATTTCTTTATAGGCAGAAGAGCCACTTTATCTGACCTGTTGGCCAAGGCTAGCTCTGGACCCAAGAGACCCTGGGTCTGATGACCATTTCCTCTTCCCATTCACACTGTCATGACCTTATTTCAGGACTTTATCCTCTTGCTTGGCTTGTGTTTCTCAAATTTTGGTGTGTATGAAATTCACCTTGTGAACTTATTAACATGCAGGATACTGCCCACCCTGAGCATCTGAAGGACTGAGAGACCCTCAGGATCATGAACCTTCTTTGGAGAAACATGTACCGGTTTCATCAGCTTCCTGCTTGCTCTTCTGTCTCCATCTTCTAGTCACTTTCATTTGTCTTCCAGGCTCCAAACACAACTACAGCTCTTTCCCTAACACATCTGTTTACCATACCTCCATGCTCTCATCCTTACCATCCATTTGAAATGCTCCTTCCTGTGCGAAATTCTATGATTTTTCAAGATGTAGGTCAAGCATAGTCTCCCCCCCAGAAAACCCTCCCTGGCTGGGCGCGGTGGCTCACACCTGTAATCCCAGCACTTTGGGAGGCCAAGGCTGGCGGATCATGAGGTCAGGAGATCGTCTCTACTAAAAACACACACACACACACACAAATTATCTGAGCGTGGTGGCGCATGTCTGTAGTCCCAGCTACTTGGGAGGCTGAGGCAGGAGAATTGCTTGAACCCAGGAGGCAGAGATTGCAGTGAGCCGAAATTGCACCACTGCACTACAGCCTGGGCGACAGTGCAAGACTTCATCTCAAAAAACAAACAAAAAAACAACAAAACAAAACAAAACAAAAAAAAAACCCTCCGTTTTTTCTGAGAATTAAGTGTAGGGGCATATTGCAAATGAGGAAATGTGGCAGGTGGTATGAGTGTCCCATTGGCTGCTGCCCTACCCTTTGTAATCACAGTGGACAGCCTGCCATTTAAGGTGGTTAAAGACAAAAGACACCTCTGGGAGGAAAGGAGGAACATCCCAGACCAGCTGGTCTTTCCTTTAAAAAAATAATTTTTATCAAATATACATATCTATAGTTTATTTAAAGGGTAGCAGTTGTACAACATTTTTTATGAAACAGCAGTCTTCCATTCTTTGTCCCAGTGTTTTCTCCTCTCCAGAGGTAAGCACCTGGAACTTTTTTTGCTGATTCTTTCGATATGTCTAAAAAGTATGCTTTTATTCTCCTATTTGATTTTTTGGTGGTGTTAGGCACCAACTATTGACTTTCCGCTGAGAGAATGAGGATTTAACCCTCCATCCTCCCCTATCCCTTCCCCATATTTTATTGCCTCTTATGTGTTTGCATCCAGTATGCCATGTGGTGGTTCTTTCTGCCTTGGTGACTGATGCTGCCAGCCACCTGGCTGTCCAAATCAGAAATTTGGGTCCACTCCTTAACTCCTCCTTCTTTTCCTAAATCCTGCCTCCATTAATTCTTCTCCGACCTCCCATATCCAGTTACTCATGAAATTCTGCCAACTCTACCTCTGACATAACCTCGCAGATTCATCCAGTTCTGTTTGTTCCCACTGCCACTGCCCTTGGTCGGCCTGTCCCCACTAGAATACTGTAATACTGCTAGTCTCCTGGTTTCCTTTCATGCCTCCCTCTGGTCTCTTCACCTTACAGCCAGAGTGAGTTTTCTCAAACACAAATTAATTAGACTCGGTGGTTCTCATGCTTACAACTCTTGAGTGTACTTCAGGAGCAAGTTCCAATATCTTCTCCTGGTGGGGCAGAGACAATTCCTAGTTTTCCATAGCATTCTTGGCACACAGACTACGTTTCCCTGCAGTAAGGTTGGGACCATGTGAAATGTGAGTGGAAGTGACATGTGTCATTTCCAGGCCCAGCAGTTACAAGTTGTTTGCCTATTGCCTCTCTTTTCTCTTCTGGAGTGGACCTCTGAGGCCATGTTCTAGATGCTGGAGCTACAGGGTGGAGGAGGGCTCCCTACCCACATGGGACTCTGTGTGAATGACAAATTAGTCTTTGTTGTGATAAGCCAATGAAACTTTGGGGTTAATTTGTTATTGCAGCATAGCCTATCATAATCCTGACCAACACAAGGGATATAAAAGGCCCCTCAGGATCTGGTCTTGCTTCTCTCTAACGTTGTTTCTCTTCCCATCCTTCCCTTGTACTCTCTCTATATTCTAGTTATAATGGCATACCAGGCTCTTCCCCACTTCCAGGCCTTTGTATATGCAGTTCTTGTTGCTTAGGATGTCTTTTTGTCACCCACATCCACTTTACCACTTTGCCTGCTGAATCTCAACTTTCAAGCCTCAGCTTAGATGGCTCTTCCTCTGAGAAGCCCTCCAGGACACCCTACTGCCTCCCGGTTGAGATGCCCTTCCTTTGTGTCCCCCTTAGAATACTGTGCCTGCCCTGCACTTACCACTCTGTCCTGAAATGGCCTGTTTCCTTGTTTTTCCATCAAACTGAACTGGAAGCTCCTGAGCGTCACGACTTTGCCCCGTTCACTGTGATCTTCTCAGGCATCCTCAGAGTAGGCGCTCAGTCCATTTTTGTGGAATGAATCATGGTTGGAAGATCCAGGCAAAATCTTAGGGGAGAAGCTATCATGAAAAGCTGCAATTTACATTTCTTTTGCCAAGACGTTCTTGGTAGTTTAAATTCCTGAGAGACAATATTGATTGGTGATTTGGAGGAAACAGTCCATAGTTAGACAGAGCTGGTTTCACTTCTGGCCATACTAGATGTGAAATGTTTAGCAAGTTACTTATCCTCTTAAACCTCAGTTTCACGATCTGATGGGAATAAGGCCTACCTCATAGGATTGTTACGATGATTCAATGCATTGAAATGTGTGTGTGTGTGTGTATGTGTATGCACTTAGAACAATGCCAAGCGTATAGAAGTGCCCAATAAATGTTAGACATGTTATTGTTTTTAAAAATATCCTAAATGCAAATGTGGCATCCAGGATTGGGTCTTGGAACAGAGAAACGGGCATTCGAAAAAAAAAAACTAGTGAAATACCAGTAAAGTCTGGAGTTTAGTTAATAGCAGTATTCCAACATAAGTTTTTCAGCTTTGATAAATGTACCACTGTAATGTAAGATAACATTAGAGGGAACTGGGCGAGAGATATATGGGAACTCTGTGCTATCTCTGTAACTTAGTCCAAAATTATTCCATAAAAAAAGTTTATTAAAATAAATTCTTATTATAACTGGTGTTCATTGTAGTCTCACAATATCCCTATGTAAGTACTGTAGTGATTGCCATTTACAGGTGAAGAAACTCAGGCACACAAAAGTTAAATAACTTGCCCATGGTCACTCTTAGTTCTGGATAACAAAGTAGGAACGATTGGTGGGTTGGCATTTAAATAGAATGCAGTAATAAACACTTATTTTGTGTCAGTTATCACCCTTTATACTGTGTGAATAGAGAATACTGAAGACAAGTGGTCTCTGCTCTCAAGGTCATTATAAGTAGGAAGCCCAAGTTCACACAGTGCTAAGTGCAGAATTGGGGATGGAGATCCAGCTCCTGAGTCCAGACCAATCTCTTAAGCATTGCACCAAACAAACTGGGGGGCAAGTGGTGATTAGAGTCACATGCAATTCACAGTGGAAGTGCAGACATAAAAACAGGTCTGGTTGGGGGTTTAGAGACAGCTAGCTTCATGGGTGGGGGTTTGATCTGAGTCTTGAACAGGAGCATAATTTGATCTGAGTAGAGCAAAAAGGAAAACCTGGAATCTGTCTTGGGGCCTGGGTTGAGCCGACGCTCTGTTCTCTCCCCTTCCCAGGCCTGAGTGCAGGACATGCTTGTGTACACGTGGCTCTTCTGTTTAGTACTTTGTAACAAACAGTAGCTCATAGTGCACAGGACATGGACTTTGGCATGGATCCAGCAGTTGCTCTGCTCTTACCGACTGTGTGATTATGAGCTGGTGACTTCATCTCTCCATGCCTCAGGAGAATGACGGTAACAATGACCACCTGACTTGTTGTCCCCCGCATTAGCCCAGGTTGAAATGCATACAAAGCTGGGCACAATGCTGGGCACTTGGGATGGACCCAGTGAGTGGTGACCACCTCTATGTGGCCAGGCTTGTATTGATGAACCCTTGGTTGTGCTGCTAAATATTTATATTTCCTGTAAAGGAAAGAACATGGACTTTGAGAGGCTGTCCTACTTACCAGTTGGGTGACCTCAGTCAGTTGTTTAACCTGTTCAGGCCTCAAATTTTCATGGTAAAATAATATCAATATTATAGGATTGCTGTGATAACTATGAGATGGAGTGTGAAGATGGCCCATGGACACATTCCATTAATGTTAGCTCTTATCATTTCCTTATATTTTTCTCCATTTGATTAATATTAACCTTAACTTCCACTTAAATTGTTTGATCTTTAAGGAAGATCTTAAATCTTGTATTTCTTGTATCCATCCCTCCAGCACTTAGTTTGGGGACATAATAGGTACTTATTAAACACGAGTTGGCTTACTTTTAGGACAGGCTTTCTTGGTATTTAGATGCATCCAACAATGTTTCTAGATTTTGTTCTACCCCATCCTGCTTAGCTCAAGGAGTCATCCTTGGGCTGGTGAAGTGGGAAGGGACCAGCCTGTGAAATGGCCACCAGAGATTTTATTCATTTTACTGGTAGGTTTCAATGTCTATGACAGCTCCAAGGTGGTGGGATGGGGAGGGCAAGAGAGAAAGCCCGGAGCGTGGGGGGAGGCACATAAGATGGTGGTCTCTGGCAACTAAATAAGCTGAGGGAACTCCTGGGGACGAGGTCGTCTGGGTTTGAAAAATCTGTCTGCTGACTTCCACCCTAGTCCCGGCCTCGTCCTCATCCTCTTCGCTCGACTTGCGGCGGGTGTTCTGGTAGAGCACAGCACACACACCTGTAAGCCAGGCGGCCATAGTTCCCGCGGCGAAGATGCAGAAGCCAATGAGCAGCAGGAAGATGTAGTCTTTGAGGTCCAGGTGTGTGACGCACATGTACCGGAGTGGGGTTCCCCACTCGTGTGATGGGCCACCCTGTCAGCTCTGTGGGCTCCACACATGTGGCATTTAGATCATCTAAGAAGAAAAACACAGCAGGCAGAGTGCTGAAACAGCATGACTCCCAGAGTCCTAAGGCCAAAGGGGATCTGGTGGAGCCATCTGGACCCTCACTGCTCAAAGTGTGGTCTGTGGGCCAGCAGCATAGACATCACCTGGACCTTGTTAGAAATGCAGACTCTCAGAACCCACCTGTGACCTCCTGAATCCGAATCTGCATCTCAACAAGGCTTTCAGGGTATCTGTTGCACATTAGAGTTTGAGAAGTACTGAGCCTGGACTGTTCCTTGTCCCCAGGCTTTGCTGCATTCAGGCCATGAAAATGCTTCTTAAGGATGCTCAGGGAAGGTGAGGCCACAACAGGGGTGGGGGAGGTTGGAAGCTTAGGCAGGATTGCCACGGAGTGTTGACATGCCCCTGTTCTTCACCAGTCACCTCCCTCTTGCCCCTCCCTTGCCTCCATCCCAACTTTCCCTTCACCTTCTCCCTTTTTCTTTAGCAGTAGGTGAGTCCAGCTTGGCATCACTAGCATCCCCCCAAGAGCCTCGCAAGCCACTCAACTCTAGGGAGAGATAAGATTCCCTTGAAATGTTTACTGTGTGTTTTACCTGCTCCCCCACTTCCCCCCATGACAAGTCAGGGGAGCTCAGGGTAAAGAGGTTGCCAATAGGGAAAGCAGTTCCACTTCTCAGTGGTGATGTCATCCATCACTGGCTGATTATGTCATCAACATGAGTCTTCAGTCATTCTTAGCAGCTGACTCAGCTTCCTGGCTACTTCTCTCAGCACCTCCCTATATCTAGTGCCATGGCCTTCAGTATATAACAGAAAGGAAAGTAGGCTCTGGAGTTGGACAGGCCAGGATTCTAATCCCAACTCTTACTTGCTGATTTTGTAAACTTCAGCAAAATACTGGATTCTCTCTCTGAATTCCATTTCCTCATCTTACCACTGCAAAAAATGATACTTCTTCTCAGGGTAGTCGAGAGGACTTATCAACATAGGTAAGAAGGCAGGTGATTGTGCCTTGAGCACAGAATCCTTGGAGCCCTATCATTGGCCCTGCATTTTTCTAACTCCGTATACTCTGCCATGCTGAGGCTGAGTGCTTGTGGTGAGGCACTCAAGGTATAGGTATCCAGCACACACTAGATCCTTGAGCTCCAGCTCAGGGCTGAGGCCAGGGCTTGAGATGACCACAAAGAAAATTATAATAACAGCCAGTATTTGCTAAGCTCTTACTATGCACTAAGTGATTTACAAATATCTCATTTAATTCTAATAATAACCTTGAGGCACATAATATTATTTTCTTACAAATAAGGAAACTGAGACTCAGGAGATCCCATAACTTGAAGGTTCTAGATAACTGCAGGATCTAGATAGGAGAGAGAAGACAGGAGACAGAAAACCAGTGTCAGCTTGTTTTGCACAAGTGGGATTTGCAAACAGGGAGCTATTGTGGAGAGGAGTTTCCTCTAAACTTCAGGGCAGGACTGCCTGACTAGTAAAAACATCGCTATGCTTGGTGACCCAGGATGTTGGGAAAATCACGTTCAGTTACGGAGATCCTAATGGGGGCTGGAAGCAGCATTTAAGTTAAAAGTACACAAGTAAGTTGACTGGGGAAAAGGCACTTGGGCTTATAGGTGGCTGAAAAGAGCTAACCTCTTCACTTGGACACCATTACCTTCCTCTTGCTTCTGTATCAGTGCACCTAGAGCAAAGTCGTTTTGTTTTGTTCAGGAAGATGGCCTGAAGTGTGTAATGCTGTTTAGGACTCACTCTCAGAACACGTTGTAGATGCAAGAGGGGAAGCCAGTGCAGGGAACTGTGTCATACCCACTGTTTGTAATGATTACAGAGGAAGGGAGAGGAAGACACCTCTCTCTAGAGTATGGGGATAGTGGCCCTCAGGGCAAACCTGCTCCACCAGAGGGCTCTCAGATAGAGGAAGAGGAGTTGAGGGCTGAAGTCATAGGAACACAATTATGCCTCTGGACTTCTTTCCACTCAGTCTGGTTTGAGGACCTCTGTGGCTTTGACCAGGAGGCCTGAGCATGGGGCTCCAATGAGCAGGGGGAGGCGCCTGGGAGCTCTCCAGGAATTCTATCAAGAGAGAGCTCAGGTCACCTGCCCAAACCGTGGGAGACACATGAATCTATAAAGAAAGATGTATTTGAGAAAAGGAAAGCTTAGGATTTGGAGGGTCTGGGATGTGTCTAGAGGGGTTTATCTCATTCTATTTTTAAAAAGATTGGGCTTTCAAATTGCAGCTTGGGCGGCAGAGATGAGACTAAACATCACACACATTTCCCCATTTTGGAGCATTAACTTTGAAAGGAGCAATTAGACAGTGATTTTAATGCATTGTTAGGCTGCTAAGTGAGGGATGTGGGTGGCTTTGTTGGGAGGGGAGGCCTGGGTTTCTCTCCTGCTGAATTCTCTCCCCCTCTTCCCAGTCACAGTCACTGCCAAGATCTGGGCTCTCCCCCTCCCAGGCTCCCTATCTCCATTGTTTCCCTTTCCCAGCTCTGGGCCATTTCACACACTTCTGCCAAATTGCCTTCCCCAAGTACAGCTCTTCCCAGGCACACTCTGGCTCAAAACCCTCCTCTGACCCCCTGTGAACTTCAGAATAGCACCCAGACCATCTGGCCTGGCATTCAGAGCCCCTCAGCATCTACCCCTTCTGTCCTCTCCCCCTTACTTCTCAGCACCGCTGGTAACCTTTGCTCCAATCAAATTAACTGCATATTATGCCTTGATTACATCTCACCCTTGCCCACATCTGTAGTTACCTTTGTTACACTGCTCTTTTTGTGTCAAACGCCTCATACCTCTGGTTTTGCAGGATCATGTTCTTCCCATCTTTTAAAATCTAGCCTAAATATGTCTATTCCAAGGATACCTTCCTCAACCACCTTGTCCTCAGAGCTCAGAGGATATGTGACTGTTCCCACTTGTGAACTCATCCCTAGCGTTTCCTTGTGTAATTCTTAATGTACCTCTCACATTCCATCTTGCATGATGGTTATTTACAACATGCATCCTTTCTCCCTTACTGGATGGACTTTTAGCTCTTAAAGGCATAAACCGTGTCTGATCATTATTGTTCTTGTCCGTAAGAGCTAGCATTCATTGACCAAATTGGGTAATTTGTAAAAATGGGGGGATTTTCTAGTATTTTTTTTTTTAATTATGAGATTCTAGGTTAATCCTACTGTTCTGGTTTAATTCTAGAGAAACACTCTGTAATTTTGATCCTTTGAAATTTCTTGATAATTTTGCTATATGGCTGAATGTAAGGTCAATTTTAGTACATTTTCCATGTGCTACAAAAAAATTATACAGTAGATCCTCTAATAATGCTGTTTCATTCTGCGTCATTTTGTTACAGTGTTAATGAGAAAAAAAAATATTTCCAGCCAGGGCCACTGTCTGTATGGAGTTTGTGCGGGCTCCCGATGTCTGCATGGGTTTTCTCTGGGTGCTCTGGTTTCTTCCCACATCTCAAAGATGTGCATATTAGGTGGCTTGGCGTGTCTAGATTGTACCAGTCTGAGTAAGTGTGAGTGTGTATGCGTGGCCCCCAGTGGAATGGCGTCATGGTCAGGACTGCGTCCCCACCTTGCACCCTGAGCTGCCAAGAAGGCTCCAGCCACTCACAACCCTGAACTGAAATAATTAGGCAAATATTATCTTGTTTGTATGAATCTTTCTTAAATGTTTGTATGTTTCATATTTCAATGCTAAATCTTAGAAGCATTTTTTGGGATCTTTATTTAGAAGTTTGGTGATGTTTCTGTGACTAGAAATAAGCTATAGAAGCTTAGCTCTTCCTTATATCAATTAGCCTATGGTGGAATTCATTTTGTTATATGTCATTTGCTTAAAGTGGCAGTTTCCAAGAACCTGTTGATATTAAGTGAGGACTTACTGTATTCTTCGTTGAGTACATTGTTCTATGTATGTCAGGTTGTGGTGGTGTACTAATTTTCTATATTCTTATTGACTTTTTATTTATAAACATCTATTGTTTCTTAGTTATTATTAGACTATTGTCTACTAGTCCCAGTAATTATGTAAAATTACCAGTTTTTGCTGTGTATTGGTCCACTCCATAGAGTTCTCTCAAGTTTTGCTCTATAATTTTTTTTTTTTTTTTGAGATGGAGTTTCACTCTTGTGGCCCAGGCTGGAGTGCAGTGGCGTGATCTCGGCTCACTGCAACCTCCGCTTCCCAGGTTCAAGTGGTTCTCCTGCCTCAGCTTCCCGAGTAGCTGAGATTACAGGAATGCACCCTATGCCCAGCTAATTTTTGTGTTTTTAGTAGAGATGGGGTTTCACCATGTTGGCCAGGCTGGTCTCGAACTCCTGACCTCACATGATCCACCTGTCTTGGGCTCCCAAAGTGCTGGGATTACAGGCGTAAGCCACTGTACCCAACCTTGGCTTTACAAAATTTAAAGCTGTGTTATCAGGTGCATACAAAGTTATAATTTTTATATCTTCCTGGTAGAATTACCTTTATGTCATTGACCAACATCTTTCATTATCTCTAGTAATGCTTCTTGCCTTGAAGTTTACTTTGTTTGACATTAATATGGCTGCATTGAATTTCTTTTTGGTTAGTGTTTTTATTGTGTATCTTTTTCTGTCCTTTTACTTTTAATCTTTCTATGTTCCTATATTTAAGGCATACTTTTGTAAGCAGTATGTTTTGTTTTCCTAGCTGGGTTTTGTTTTTCATCCAAGCAAGCAAACTTTGTATTTTAATCAGCCCATTGACATTTAATGTAATTACTGATATATTTGTAATTATATCTAGCATCTATTTTTTTCAATTTGTCCCACTTATTTCATGTCCTTTTTCTAACCCTTTGTTGCTTTCTTTTTTATATATATAAAAATCATTTCTCTTCCTTGTCTTTAGCTCGTTAACCATACCTTCTTTTCCTATTCTAGTATAATGTCTTTACAGGTTTTATACCCATCTGCTGATCCTGGAGTGCCTGATATGTGTTATGTGCTATATGAGATGCTTTACAAAATTAAGCTCTAGCTCTACTCTTAATCACCCCATAGAGTAGTTTTAATTATTCCCATGCTATGGAATGAATAAACTCTACATCATTTCCTCCTTCTCTGGCTTTCTTGGTTTCCTTGTCTCTCATACAGGGGGGTTAGCAAGTACTGTTGTACATGCTGTGCACTGCGCAACTCCGGAAGGCTCCATTTATATTATAGACAGGTGACCCAGCTTTATGCCATCCCTTCCTTCAGCCTCACTCCAGTGGCCCAGGGCATTAACTACAGTGGTCATTAATGTTGAACTTCTTATTGCAAATAGTTCCTAAGGAAGCATAAACCACCATCTGGTTTATTTCTGTACACAATATGTCACTTAAAGGCAGAAAACCTCTTTGTCAGAATCAGACACATGGAGTAACTATGTGTCTGGGGCCTGGAACCACACCTATTAGTGTAGGAGCCCAGGAGGCCTCCCTTTCAGAAAATCGTCTTGAACCCTCTGGTTATAAGGGGAACTGCTTTTTCCTTGGTCTGCAGGAGGGACTGCAGTTCTGCCTAGGGTTCTGCTGCAGGTTCCTAGGGGCTTAGTGCCCCTAAAGGAACCAGGCCATGGGCAGCCTGCGCTGAGCCCCTGTGGCACCTTGCTCAGGAACCTTCTGGACCGACTGGAGGGGGCGAGCATCTAGGCAGTGGCAATGGAAAGCTAGAGGGTTAAATCTGAAGGTACTGCAATTACCTCTCAGTGAGTAAATATGTTTCTGTCAGCTTAAGCAGTTTGTCAAGCACTTCATCAACTTCTAGCCTGGACCTAGAGAAAAGCCTAATTTCCCTATTTTTTTCTTATTAGGCCCCAGTCCACCCAAGTATCACTAGATGTACAGTGCTTTGCCTTCTGTTTTTTGCAAGCTAAATTATGTTTTTTGTCAAGGAAGTTGATTTGCCACCTATTCCTTTGTCTGACTCCACTCATTAGATTACAGATGCTATGAGGATAAGGATTTTTGTCTGTTTTGTTCACTGACATCTTTCAGGGTGCTGGAGTGCAGGGTGTGTGTGTTTAATGAATTATTTGTTATTTAAACCCTTGGGCTCACTGTCCCTGACATAATGCTCGGCTGGAAGAAAGGGAACCTGGCTGGTAGAATACCACAGTGGGTCAGCTGACCTTGGACTGCCTCGGACACTCTACACTGGGTGAGTACCAATACCTATGAGTCTGAGGAGGGTTCAGTGAGCTAAGTGAGGCTCCAAGGAGGCAGGAATGGATGCTCTCTAGGACCAAATGGAGGCATAAACCTTGAACTGGGGAGGGCACCTCCTCTGTCCTCTAAGATTGAAGAGAAGGAAACAAGAGAAAGAGTGTGAGGATGAACCGTTGCAGACATGATATCAAAAGGTAATTAATTATTATTATTTCCAAATTACTTTTTGAGAACTGTTTGAAAGCAGAGACCCTTTTTCTGCACCCTTGTATCCTTAGTGCCTGGCACATAGTAGGTGCTTAATAAACGTATGTTGCATGAAAGGGTGAATTATTGGTCTGATCTCCCATAGCACTTTTAAAATGCTCATGTCTTTGGCCTGTTGTTTAGGACAGGTTCCCCAAATGAATTTAAAGGGATCACAGTTATATATTCTGTTGTACTATGGGTGCCCGGAGGAGTTGATTCCCTAGAAGGAAACCTAGGTTGGGCAATATGACTGCTCAAAACACCAAAGCCAACTGGTCAGCAAGGCCCCCTTCTCGGATCCTCATGTATGAACCTATGAGAATTTCAAGTCCTGGCACTGGCTTCTACCTTATCCTTTCTGGAGCTCCATTTACTCATTGCTCAGCTGTCATCAATGATGGCATAAGCCAGGGGTCAGCAAACTACAACCTGTGGGCCAAATCCAGCCTGCTGTTTTGTAAACAAAGTTTTATTGCAACACAGCTTTCCCATTCTTTTACAGATTTTCTAATGCTGCCTTCACCCTAATGGCAAAATTGAGAAGGTGCAATGAAGACCCACAAAGCCTGGAATATTTACTATTGGCCCTTTATGGAAAGCATGTGCTGACTCCTGGTCTAATCCATCCCAGGCACCTTAAAACCTTAAGGATTTGTGTTATTTGGGCTTGTGCAAAGTACTATTCTTATCTGATATGCATAATTTCCCCCCCCCCCCCCCCCCTTGTATGTAGAGTCTGTAGATTTTTAAAGGTTAAAAGTGATTCATAGACTCATGGAACATGTAGACGGGACCTGGATGTTCAGCAAGTTCAACCTGATGATTCCTGTGCTTTACAGGTGTTTAGGTTACAGAACTGGTCTTGTGTATAACTGGTTGCATATGGTCATGATTCAGAGGCAGAAAGCTTTCTTTTTCTCATAATTCCTTCCCATGTGCTTGTCAGTACCCAGAACTCTGTCAGTGGGAGATGAAACCTTTCATTTCACCAATAAAATAACACTCAAAGTGTAAAGTTTTCTGAAAAAGAAGCAAATGACTTAATCCCTACTCAAGGGTAGCCCCGCTGCTACCACCTTTTGGTGGGGTGAGGGGGAACAAGCTGTATGACGGGGCTGGGGGCTGGGACCAGGTGCTTCTTAGAAGTTAAAAATTAAATTTTTTTCTAGTTTCTTCTAAGTCTGGCCTAGAGCTGGGCCTGCTTAATAACTACCCAACTGTTCAGAAAAATCCAGAGACTAGATAGTTGTCCTCATGGAAAACAAACCATTCGTGGAACCCCAGGAGCTGAAGGGCACCACCATTCACCAGTCCACCAGTCCACCAGGAAGAAACATGGGAGTCCTGTTTGCCTCCTCTTTCACACTCCACGTTCAGATCATAAGCAAGCCCTATTAGTCCTGCCTTCAAAATGTGTCCTGATTCTTACGTCTTCTCATTACCTGGATCATTGCCCTCGTCCCAGCCACTGTCCTCTTTTGCCTGAACTGTGTTGGCCTCTGAATGTGTGTCTTTGCTTTTTCCTACAATCTCTATGTGGAGATAGCAGTGGGAGTAATCTGTAATCACAGATCATGTCACCTCCCTGCTCAAAATCCTTCCATGACTTCCCATCACACTTAGAATAAAATCAAAAGCCTCTCCATTGCTTAGCTACCCTATGTGATCTGGCCTCAGTAATTTTCCATCTCATTCCTTTCCTTTCTCCTTTTCCTTCACTCTGCTCCAGCCATACTCACTTTCTAATATGTCAAACTCATTCCAGCCTAGGACCTTTGTGTTCGTTCTCCCCTTGGTCTAGAAAGACTTTCTTCCTCCCTATGTAATACTAACGTGGCTTCTCTCTCACTTTATTTCAGTTCTCTGCTCAAAATCACTTCTGTAGCCCCACTGAGCCTGAAGTTTCTGCCTTGTTCTCAATCTCAGGCACACTCTTCTCTTCCCCTCTCTTATTTTCCTCCATGGCACTTGTCATTATTTAACATTATGTCATATATCAATTTATTTATTGTCTTCTTCTCCCACTAGAACGTAAATTTCATGAGAGCATGTCTGTTTCTGTTCACAGCAGTATGTCCCGTGCCTGGCCAAGGCGCTGGCATCTGATTGGTACTCAGTAACTGTCAGTGAATGCATGTACTCAAGATACCAGTCTGGGTTCCTTATCCCTTTGTAAATGTCACGCAGGGATAACAATGTCTGTGCCTCACCTCAGCCAAATGCTGTGACCAAAGCATCTCGGCTGTTAGAAGAAAATGCATTGAAAATTACAAGGGTTTGTCTAATATGACTTTAATTCCAGTCTTAACTATGTTTTCATTGGATGCAACGGATTTTTAGTAATTCTCTTATTTGGGTTGAGGAGAAGGCCAGATTCACCTGTGTGATCAAAAAAGCTATAATTGGCCAGGTGCAGTGGCTTAGGCCTCCCAGCACTTTGGGAGGCCAAGATCACTTGAGGCCAGGAGTTCCAGACCAGCCTGGCCAATATGGCAAAATCCATCTCTACTAAAAATAAAAGTGTTAGCTAAGCATGGTGGCACATGCTTATAGTCCTAGTTCCTTGGGATGCTGAGGATCACCCCAGCCTGGTAAGTCGAGGCTGCAGGGAGCTGGGATTGCACCACTGCACTCCAGCCTAGGTGACAGAGCAGTAGGAGTCTGTCTCCAAAAAAAAAAAAAAGAAAAAAAGAAAAAAAACCCCACAAAAACTGTCATTGCATATGGGCCATGCAGCAGGTTAGGTGTTTTTTATGTTACCATCTTGGAAGCTTTAACACCCCACTCAAGAGCTCTGGGACCACCAAGTTGAACTCCTTGCCTCTGCTCACCCTGTTTGTTTCTGCAAACCCACACTGCTCTACCCCTTCTCTGCATCTCACATGAGACTCAGAATCACCAACAGGCAAAAGAGTGCAACAACAATGACAGCTAGCATTAATTGAACATTTACTGTGCACAGTTCTAAAATCTTCATGTGGGTTTTTTCATTTAATTATCACAACTTGAGGTAATAGGCACTATTTTATCTGCATTTTGCAGATGAGAACCTGGGTTGCATGGAGATTGTTGCCCACAGTCAGGTAGTTGGCAAGTGACAAAGGCAGGATGAAAAGCCAGGTGGCCTGCGTCCAGAGCCCACCTTAGTGTTGCCTGCTCAAGTAGGATGTGAGCATCTCAAGGATAATGGATATTTTATAGTCACCTAGTTGATTAGTGTTATGGAAGCATCACAGAAAACATTAAAATGTGTATTTTATAGGTATAGAGTCGTTCTTTGTCTTTTACCTCACTGAAAGAGAAATACAGGCACCAGGTGGTCCCCTCATTTGTATTTGTCCCCCATCATCACACTTACCCCCATCTGTGCTTACCCTCACTTTCTCTGTAGTCCCAGAGGACAGAGAGGGTACCGCTCCCCCTTTCAAGGATTACCTCTCCATTTGGTTCTGGAGACTATCCATCGATTCCTGTCCCCTCGGGGACTTCATCCTACCAGTGACTTCCCCTCTCTCCTATATCTTTGTCCTTTTTCTCTGCATTAATTCTTTCCATCAGCAGATAAGCACATAGTTGGATCTCTTTTCTCCTAAAAATCCTCCTTCTTCATTTGTTTTCTCTCCAACTAGCACCCTGTTCCCTTTAGTCCACAGCCACTCTTTCTAGAAGAGTAGTTTACATGGTTTATTCCTTCTTATCTTTAATGTTCAGTCCATAACCCATTATGGATTGGTGTTCGCTCCTATCGTGCCAGTGGAACTGCCCAAGACATCAGGGATCTCTGGTGCTAAATCTGATGGACAGTTTTCAGTCCTTATCTCACCTGTTCCCACTTTTTGGAACTCTTTGGCTTCCATGAATTTACCTAGTTCTAATTTCCTTTGTCTGGGGGCTCCTGTTGTCCTACATGGGTTGCTCTTTCTTATTTGACCCTTTGGTATATTGTATTCCCCAAAGCTTCTGTACTTGACCCTTATAATCCTCATTTGAAACTTTTTCCTGATTGATCTCATCTTCTGTTAGGTTTCAATGATCACTAGTTAGTTGATGATCTCCAAATAATATGTATATTTTATGGCCTGTTCTCTATTCTGAATTTCAGGTCAGAACATTCAAATGCCTAGTGATTTACAGGGACCTCCCACTCAGTGAGGTCAAGATGGGACTTGGCTTATCTCCTGACTTCCTCACTGTGCTCCTCCAAGTGTGTTTTTGTCAGAAAAGACCCCACACTGTCCAAGCCAAAGTCTTGGGAGCTACTGTTGATTTTTCCCTTTCCTTTATTTTCTGTATATCATTCATTCACTCAGGAAACACTAGTTAAACATTTTCTCTGTGTCAGGCCTGTGCTTGTTTCTGAAGATTCAGATTTGCTCTCATAGAGCTTCCAGTCTATCAGAGAAGACAGATGTTAAATAAATGCACATTTATTAATTAGAATTGTGCCAGAAGTTACACAGAGAGCACAAGAAACCATGAGAGAAACTAGTTCAGTCCCAAATCCTGTTGTTTCTGCTTTCTAAATGGTTCCTTCCCAAATGTCTACACCTCTCCTCCTCACCTTTGCTCTAGGCTGCCATACTGTCTGACTTGAATGCCTATAGGAGCCTCCTTCCTAGACCTACCTCCAGCTCGCTTGCCTCCCAAGACTTCTTAGGATATATCACGTGTTCCCCAGAAAATCATTCAAGGCCCTTCTTAGCTGGGCCCCCATCCTTTTTTCTAGCTACATCCATCCATTGTAGGATTACCTCCAGGATGAGGAGCTTTTCACCTTTAAAGATGAGGAACCTGAGCTTGGCTGCTTTGGCCAGACTTGAATTGCTGTTTTCCAGAGTCCTGAGTGAAGCTAGTTGACCTGAAGGGCCAGGTGTAGAGATCTGGCATTTCTGAGCTTGAAGTAACCTTCGATCACCTACCTACTCTCAGGGATCCAAAGTGGCCTGAGTCAGGGAGTGTGTCAGAATCACCCAGGGGTTCCTAAACGTCCCATGCTTACTGCTCCTATCCCTTGTTAGATTTTCTGGGTGGCTTAGGGATCACTCACTGACTCAGTTGCACTCCTCTCAGCCCCCTCCTTCCCCTTGGAAGGCTACTCTTCTGGCTTTCAACAGCCTTGGAAGCCTTGAAACTGCCGGCTGCCCAGACATTTTTTTTTTTTTTTTGGCCTTTGGTCTTTTAATTTCCTTGATGGAGGACATGGGTAAGCATTGATAGTGGAATAACGTGAGGACCTGAATTCATTCTGGAAATCTAAGTTTGGGCACAGTTGTGGATGACTTTGTACTTGGTAGGTTGAAATGGGGCCATTATCCCAATACAGCAGTCTTGAATATGGGATGATATAGCCTCGTAATGAAACTAAGATGTTCTCTGCTCAAAACGCCCTCAAAATGACTTGGACCTGAAGCAGCACATGACTCAACCCATCTGCTCCCTGCAGATGGCCCTGAGTGGCTTTGTCCACTGCCTCTGCAGCACCCATGCTCAAGCTCCTCTGATGTGTGGGCCCCACCATCAGGCTCATTTAGGACTGAGGAAGGCTGTAAGAGCTGACACAGAGGGGGACTCTCTGTCCTCAAACTGCCCCACTCTTGCCCCTGGTAGCCTGTCACTTTCTGAATTCTCACTGTTTCTGTTGTTCTGTCAAATTGCAAATGCTCCCTGAGGGGATATTTCAAAACATGAGTCATTAGCATCTCAGAGCAAATTTATTCATTTACTAATTGGAACAGCCACTAAAGGTCCAGAACATAGGCCATTGTTCTAGGGTTCCTGAAAAGTGGCCTAAGGACCACCTGCATGAGGAGTTGACTGAATCAGAACCCCAGGGCATGGGACATGGGACCTGGGATTCTTATGCTCATTAGAGTTTAAGAAGCACTGTTGGGAGCAGGTCTGGCCTGGGAGGAATGTCTGGGGCAATGAGTTTCTTGGGGTGGAGGCATTATTTTAGTGAAGTTGAGGGTGCTTATATAGGAGGTGGGAGAGTGCAGGAATTGGAGGCATCTGCTTCTTAATCGAACTTCCTAATTATGTGATGTAGCCCTCATCACTGGAAACACCTCCACCTCAGCACTTGCCACTATGCACTTGCTCACCTGGGACCCTGCCTGCTGAGCACTGCTCTCCTTTCACCTCCTGTGTGCTGATCTTTCTATTTAGGTCCATAGGCTACCAGCTAGATGAGGTCTTTGAGAATAGCTAACCCAACTCCTTTATTTTAAGGACAAGAAAAGTGACTCTTGAAGAAGGAAAGTGACTTTCCCCATATCACACAGCGGCATTTCTGGGATCAGGACAGGGTTTCCTGGCTTTCAATTCTGTCTCTTGTATCCTAGATTATCTTATTCAAGACAAAAATTATGACTTTTTTCTCTGTGACACCCCAGCATAGTAATGCAATGTTGGGCACATAATGAATATACAATAAATGTTTCAGAGTTAAATGGATCATGATGTACTTGACAGCAAAGAACTATGATGGCAGGGAAAACATTGAACTTAAATATCAGGATATCTCTGTGCTGGGCTTGTCTCTACAGCCACTAACCCGTGACTCTGGATTCTAAAGTTCCACCTTAAATATCCTATGTTAAAAGGCTGCCCTGACCAGTATGGTAGCTACTAGCTGTAAGTGGCTATTTAAATGTACTGAAATAAAATAAAATAAAAAATTTAGTTCATTTGTACTAGCCAAATTTCAAGAGCTCAATGGACACATGTGGCTAGTGACTACTGTATCAGACACCATATATATAGACCATTTACCCTGTGGCAGAAACTTCTGTGTGACAGCATTAGACCAGACTTTGTGGGTGGAGGAGAACAGGATGTATGAGGTCAGGTTTTGTATGTTTCGGAGCTGAGAGTTTGAGTGAGTTTTCGAGAGCATCCTGAAAGCCATTCGACCCTGTACCCTGAGGGAAATCAAATATCCTGGGAAGAACTCAATGACCACTCTCGCTTTCAAATAGCATCAATGACTGGAAAATAATAGTTCTGGCTAGGAATTAGTCCTCCTACTTGCTAACCTGAGCCAAAAAGGAAATGAAATGTGTGGGACTGTTTTCAGCTGTATTGATCAGGGCTCAGTAGAGCACCCTGGCCAGAGACACACAACAACACACCTCCATTTCTGCTGTAACTTTTGTGTTTAAAAAGTGACTATGTTGGCTGGGCGCGGTGGCTCACGCCTGTAATCCCAGCATTGTGGGAGGCCAAGGCGGGCGGATCACGAGGTCAAGAGACCGAGACCATCCTGGCCAACATGGTGAAATCCTGTCTCTACTAAAAAAAAAAATAAAAAAATAAAAAATTAGCTGGATGTGGTGGCATGCGCCTGTAGTCCCAGCTACTTGGGAGGCTGAGGCAGGAGATTGCTTGAACCCAGGAGGTGGAGGTTGCAGTGGCTGAGCTTGCGCCACTGCACTCCAGCCTGAGCCAGCGAGACTCTGTCTCAAAAAAAAAAAGTGACTATGTTAACCCTTTGAGAACTGAACACTTTTCAGTACATCTGGTGAGTATGCCATTGGAGAGTTTCTTTTGATTCAGACCTTTGATAATAGCACCAAATCTCTTGCCAACTTGAGAAAGTTTTGATATCCTTGTTTGGTGTAGCCTTATGATGAAATAAGGTGAACGAAACACTTGGCTTCCTCTACAACCCCTCTATGGGGGGTGTCCTTAGCTAAAATGTGACACAAGGGAAGCATATGATATTGCCTTCATGTCTTTTCTTTGAGACCTCTCCACTTCCTTCCTGCACCTCTGTTTCCTTCAAGGTTCTCCAATGCTGCAGGATTAATCTTAGCTAATCAAATTCCCAAGAATTAACTCCTCCTTCTGATGTGAGAGCTGATAAAGGCTTAGGGGCACTTGTGTTATTCTTCCCAGGAGTTCATGTATTTTTCCAGGGTCTTTTTCAAGATCATGACACGTATTTGGGACCCAAAAGGATGAATCTCTAGTGGCTAATTTCAGCTTGGTGGTAGACAGTGGATAGGGAGACACTGGGCAAAAGTATTTATTGCTCAGTTATACCATGTAGGTGATGTCTTTCTCCCCAGGCCGGAGAAAGTTGCCTGCACATCCCTAGAATGTTGCCTACACATCCATACCTGCCTCTGGAAATGGAGCTTGTCTTTAGGTAGAGCTTTGGTTCTAGATTCGGGTGACTCAGGAACAGGCACCCTGCTGCTGCTGGTCCAGCCCCAGGTCTCATGGCCCAGGCTGAGACAAAGCCTTGATCTGAGCTTCTGCTTTTGTTCTGTAGGGTCTGAACTCCCATGTTCTTAACTTACCTAATAATACCCAACTTAGCCAAAATGTGCAAAGGTGTGTCCTGTTCCTCCAGGATTCTCCTTGCCCCATTTTATTAGGGATTAGAGTCCTAGAGGCAGCTGCCCACCTTCCCACATCCTATCTATATTCCTACCTGCATCTCTATAGTCCTGTTTCTAGACAGGGTGCATTGTTCTGTAACACCACATATGCTGAGCCTTCCTGAAGTCCACTGCTTATCTGAGAGACCGCTTTACTGCTTTCTGCTATTATACTCTCTTAGTATCCTGTATCTTTCCTCATCTACCAATCATTTGTTTTTTGATTGCTTATAGTGTGTCAAGCTTAAATGCTAATGGCACTTCATAAATGTTCTCATTTCATTTTATGACAGCCTTAGGAATGTTGGTTCTATTATTATCCTTGTCTTCAAGATGAGGAAATTAAAGTTCAGAGAGGTTAAGTAACTTGTCTTATATCCTACAAATAGTCAGCATCAGGGCTAGGATTATAACCTGTTGATTTTATTCTAAAACCTGAGCTCTTAACACTGGCCTCTGCTGCCTGCAGGGTGGCTGTTCTTCATTGCCTAGAGGACAAGTGGCTGTCCTAAGTGCCTGTTACTCCAGTAGGCACATGCTGGCCTCGTTTGTCCTGCCCCGTTTTGTTCTGTTACACTCAACTAAACTGTGGCACAGATATATGCAGATGACCCAGCATTATGTGAGTCTCCATATGCAGCCTCAGGTTTCTTGGTTAGTTACCTTCATGAGCACTTGTTTGGCACATGGTAGGTACTTATAAGTATTTAAATAGATGAATGGATGAACTCAGTTGTAGCATGGAAGTCCTTTAGTTCATTGTATTGCTTTTAAAGGAATATATATACATGTGCACTCTCATATTGCCCTTAATATTACACCACAGTGAAAATTTCCCATTGCTAAGGTTCAGTATTTCCTTGGGTCTAAAATGAACCTGTTTGTGAACTGGATTCTGTCTTATAAACAACCAGGTTACCCCAGCTTATTTCATAGAAATCTTCCTGTTTCCTGAAATGTGGACATATGTAGAGAGATTCCTGGGCTCCATGCTAGAATGTGTCAAAGATCACCATTTTGATAACAGATGTGGTATAAATAGGTGGGCTTAAGTTTGAGAGTTCACCAAGAATGTTTGCCAGTAGCAAAGATATTTCCACCTAGTGGAGATCATGAATCATCATATGAGAGTCAAATGAACTCAGTATCTTTTTTTTTACATTGAGGTCTGGCTACAGGGCATGTGAAGCAGCTAATGAATTTTACTGTATGTGTGTTCAACTTTATGGGTATGCACTTATCTGTTCATGTGTGTGGGCATGAATCTGTACATTTATGTATGTGTATGTAATATGTGGGTGGGCATGTAAGTAGGTATGTATGTATATATGGTATATACATGTAGGTATGTAACATGTATGTATATATGGTATAAATGTATTGTATATGGTATATATAAACCTTTGTGTTTGCATGTGTGTGTGTATGTATGTGTGTTTGTGTGCACAGTTTGTGATTGTATGTGTGTATGAGAGAGGGAGAACCTGACTGATTAGGGCCCAAATGAGAGCAAACGCTGAGGTTAGATTTACCCTTTAGGAGTTGGGGTAGACTGGGGTGAAATCTGGGTTTGCAAGGGAAGTATAGGCATATCAATGAATTTATGATGGTTAGTGCTTATTATCCAGTGAAAATGATCTTGAGTCAGTTCCAGGTGGCAGCCAGATAAAAAATAAAGCTGAAGTTTAGATGCTGTAGCCATATGTTTGTAATACAACATATTGTAATACAACAATATATTTATAACTAAACTCACTTAGAGGATGACAGTTATGTAATTCGAGGATTTATGAGATAGTATAGTCTTGTGGAAAAGACCTGCATTCGAAATCAAGGGGGTTCAAATAACTTTCCTGCCATTTATCAGCTGTGTGATTTTGGGGGAGGTCAACCTATTTTCTCATTCAAGGATAGGGTTAAAAATACCAATCCTAGTCTCCTCCACAGGCTGAGGGCACAAATTTCAGTGTTGGTGTGACACTCACACTAAAGAAAATGAGGTACCATTGTGGAAAAATGGAGGGACATGAGCAAATTGGCAGTTGTGGGTGCATGTGTGGGGTCCCACGGCTGGGGGACAAAAGCTTTGTCTACCTCACAAAACAGACTCTTCATTCATGTTGAGCTTATGAGCTTGACAAGATAGACACTCCTTTCTGATGTCTTGGAAACTATGCAGTGAAAAAGATTTACTTTATAATTCCATTCAACTGTGGATTGAACTGAAGAGTCAAGGAGTCCAAAGTGGTCAGCCTGAAAATTCTGAGAGATACAACTGTGCAAGCAGAAATTTGATGAAGGGAGATGAACTGGGAGGTGAAATGGTCGACTTAGGTGCTGGGGTGGAAGCTGAGCTATGTCACTCTTGTCAGCTGGGGTGGGAGGTCCCCCTTGCAACCTGATGGGCTCTATTCAAGAAAAAGTGCATGTGTGGTGACGTGGGGCAAGAGAAGACAACGCCCTTCCACAGGCGAATTTACAGGAACATGGACAGGGGAGAATCCTCTTTATGGACCATATGTCATGCATGAGGATGATTAATATTGGCCCTCTTTGATAGTGCTTTCTAGAAACTATCACAGCACCAGTTTTGGAGAAAAGTAGAACACATTATCTCTGGCTCCTAGAGATGGTGTTGCAGAGAAGCAGGGCAACCTACCTGAGATAACTGCTTCTGTCTTCTAGTCCTGTTGGAAGGTGGTCTGACAAAGTTAGTTCCCTTTGATTTACTCTAACAACTCAAGTTGAAGTAGCTGGCAGTAGGGCCAGGTGTCTAAGGCACAACATTTAAGGAGGCACTGACTCGCAGTGTCTCAATCTCAGTGCACTCGCTCTCAGTGCCTCCTTAAATTTTGCCTCCTAAAAGCCCTGCTTGCCTCATCCCAGTCCAGACTCTGCCAGGAAGACTTTTTGAGACCTGCTCATTGGGAGGCCAGGAGGGCACGTTTTTCACTTGCTGTCACCACTTGTTTCTCTCTCCCCCAGTTCTTCCTGAAGTCTGTCATTCTGGCCAGGATTATTCCTAGGATATTGCCACCTGGGCAGGACTTCATGGTGGAAACTTCAGGACTTTGTGAAGCTGGGTCTATGAAAACATTTTCAAAGGCAAACACCCAGGGGAAGGAGAGAAGATATGGTTTTAACAGGGTTTGATTTTCTACCGGGAGTCCAATTTTGCCGGATTACATCAGTGGCTCCAGGCTTTATGTGAGGAGTTATTTCTCATATTTCTGAAGCTCTGACTTTCCTGAGTAAAAGTGCCATTATTGGTGGGAAGAGAATTGGAGGATAAGGACGATACCGTAAAGTCTCTAAGACAAAGAGGGAATGAGGCACAGGGACCGTGGCAGGTGGGGGTGAGGACAGTCAGTAGAGTGGCAGCAAGGAGCTCCGAAGTCTCCCAGGTAAGAGTTGAGCATCTGTCTGTAAGACTAGAATCTCTCCACTTGACACCGTGAGCACTGAGAACCTTTTCCACTGATTCATGCCATTCTCTCCTTCTGTAGGGGGCTGGCATCTTCAAAACAAAGCAGCTATCAAAAGCCCTTTCTTCCTTCTTCCCTCCTCCCTCTCTCACTGTCTGGGTAGCTCACATGCCCTTCCTTTCATCTGCATATTAAACTTTCCCTTCTGTATATCATACTCTTATTGAATTCTCTACTGCTTATAAATGACTGAACTTACTTTTTGATCCTGGAAAAATTCAGTTGTTGAATTAAACAGATTAAAACAGTTTACCAACAGAATACAGTGTCCCTGTATTACCTTGTCACTTTGCAATTAGAGTACTTTATCATTTCTACACACATCATATGTTTGATGCAACTCTGTACGTTAGGTAATATTATTGTCCCCACTTTATGGATTAGAAAACGGAGGCTAGGGAGAAATGGTGACATTTTCAAAGGTAGCCAACTGGTAAGTGCTGAGTTTGGGACCAGAACTCAGCTCTTTGAATTTCTATTTCAGGACTTTTTCTTATTGCTACTCCAGTCAACCCAAGGGTGGGCCCTGCAGAGTAATAAGAATGCTTTCAATCAGCTTTCCCCAACTTTCTCTCCCACTCGGACCATCTTTTGACTTCACCTTTTCTGGAGCCACTTCAATCACATCCTCTTCCCCACACACAATCAAGCCCTCACCTGAGGGGTCCATATGGGACACTATTAAGAAGATGGCGAAGTCCAGGAAAGAGCAGTTGCACTTCCAGGGGTTTCCACTCAGAAACAGGGTCTCGAGAACAGGGAGGTGGTGGAAGGCATCACTGTCCAAGGTCTGCAAGCCGGTATTTCTGAGGTCCAGGTACCTCAAAGAGGTGGTGTTGGCAAAGGTGAACTTGTGAAGCGATAACAGGTGAGGGTTGTTGGCAATGTTCAGCTGCACCAGGTTGCTGAGCACAGAGAAAGTGAATGGGGGAGATCAAGGTCAGGTTGTTGGAGCTGAGGTCAAGGTAGATGAGTTTGAAGACCCCGATGAAGGTATAATCCATCACCTCTCGAATCCGGTTGTTCTGACAGTCCAAATAAACAAGGTCACTGAGGAGTCCTAGATGCATTGCTGGCAAACTAGTGATTCTGTTCTCGTTCAGGAACAGCCTCCGGGTGTTCAGGGGTATGTCAAGGGGGTATTCGGTTAACTGCCTCCCTGTGCAGATTACTTCTTGGGCTTGACACAGACAATTATTTGGACACTTTGATCCTGATACCAGCCCCATTCCAAAGGAAAAGAGTAACCACCCAGGGCCAGGGCCTGAAGCAAGGGACATAGTAAGAAGCCACAACCACCCTCCTTCCACCTTCTTGCGGGCTCTGTCCCTCTGATCCGAAGGCTGCCGGTGGGGGGGGTGGGGCGGGGGAGGGGCGCTGGAAAGAACTGTAACACTTTAGCTTTGTGCAAAGCAATTTTCCATTACAGGAGAACTGAACAGAAATTGAAACGCGAGGCTCACTGCCCTGCCGCCCAGCTTGGTGGCTCTGCCACTCGCTCCCAGACTGCCACTGGAAGCTTGCCCACTTGGCAGCTTTGAAAGGTCTCACCCTTTCCCTGCGTTTGCAAGTGAAGGGGAGCCAGGGGGAGAGCCACATGACAATGAGGTTGCCAGTTGACACCTTTGTGATGTCAGCAGCCTCAGGAGACTGTCTGGCTGAGGGAAAGAGATTCCTCTCTCCTTCTGGGTGGTGTGGGGGTGTTTGTGTATCTTGGTAAGCCGGCTGGAGCTCCCTGGGGGAGAGTTGGGGCCTCATGGGTAGGGGCCTGCAGCATGCGTATGTCGGGGGACCAGGCTGTGTTCAGTGTGTGGATGTGTATGGTATCTGTACCCTCTCCCCATGGAGCTGTAGTAGAAGATTAGGTGACACTGGACCCCCTAATCTGCAGGCCATAGAGGGAACATGGGACATCTCCAGGCCAACTCCTTTTCTTACTGATGAGCAGAGTGACTTGCTTGAGGTCAGTTCTCAGCGTGGGTCTTTTCTTGGGTATTGATTTGAATGGGTGCCAGTTTTTCAGTGTTGTCAGGAGAAGATGGGAAAGGGGGTGCTTCCTTTGAAATGAGGCAAAAGAAATTCCTCTGATAAAGTGGTACTTTTTTAAGACTTTATTCCTAGGATGTATACATCTCTCTCTGCATTTGGAATATGTATGTATATATATATATGTATTTTATTAAAAAACTTTTTGAACAAGTATAATCTACTCCTCCTCACACAAAACCCAAATGTATATATTAAAAAATCTGAGTGCAACAACAGAACTATTTTTTTTTTACCACTTGTATTCTCCTAGGACTTTTAAAATAGTGCCTCTCTAGTACTTCTAGTGTGAGTTTATATTCATTAATTACTTGTCAGGTGATGGGAGTCTTTTGGAAGGAGGGATAGAAAACCTGGAAGCTGAAGACTTGCATCAGGCAGAAATAAAACATCTGAGGAACTGAAATTTTTATTTTTGGGAAAATTGGGTTTTATTTTTTAAAAACATTCATGTATAACTGAGTTGTGAATATTAATAACATATTGAAACCTACCAGTGACTGGCACCTGGTATGTAATAAATGTATAGTGAATGAACGATGTGAGAAAGTCTCTGATGGTTTGCTTCATTCTCTTGCTTCTTTGCCAAGGGAGAAATTAATAAAGTCAAATGGATTTGTGGCTGGTTAGCTAATGCTTGATTGTTTACTTACTCAGCATTCCTTGGGTGACTGGCTGTGAATTAATATGATGACTTAGGCGTGTTTACCAAATTGAAAGTGACCTTCTTTAAGTAGACATTTCAAATACTTAAAGTAATGACCCAAATGATAGCTGTACTAATTGAAGCATGACTTAATTGATAGGGCAGCCACCCTTTCCTCATAATTAAAACAAATTCTATTAAAAAATAAGTTCCTTCCTAGATCTTACGTGATTGCTGAGGGAGAGAAACCTGGCACATAAAGTCTATAGAAAAGAATTAATTTCCAGAGTGACTGCTCTGGGAGCTGTGGCGAGGGTGTGTTTTGTGGGTGGAGTGTGGCAGGGATGCCTTGTTTGGAAGGACTGTGTTTGTTTTCTGCTTCCGTTCGATGAGAGATGATCACTGATTCACCTGCCAAAGCTCATGGACTGATTTTGCTGACATTTCACCTTTTCTTTTATGCCTTTCTCCCTCTTTCTGACTTTCCCTGTTTCCTTCAGTGAGCCCCGTCTTCAGGTTGCCCTACTTCATTTCCAGCCTCCTTATCCACACTAGCTTTCTCAAGATTGTAGCCTCAGGATTGGGCTTACCTGTTTGGCTGTATGGTTAGAAGTGCTCTACTTAGAAAAGCCTTAGGTAAATATATCATGCTAAAGGTTATTCATGGACACTAGTCAGCTGTGCCTGACTCTGGAGCGTTACCATTTTAACAAAGCACTATGAGTGGTTTAACCTCAGGGAATATTCTTTTTGTTTGAGGTAGCTGTATTTTTTTGATCCTGAAGTCTGGACACTCACGGGCTAGTTTCAGCTTTGCCAGGTTAGACAACATCTCTAAAGTGTGTACCTCATCTCTAAAGTGTTTACCTTTATTGAGTTCAATAAAGAATAAGTAGACTCGACAAAGGAGAAATAGAAAATGTAGCACTGCTTGAATTACCTGATTTCAGAAACTTAAAGAAATTTTGTTTCGAAGAACAACTTGTGAAACTATTATTTCAGAAATCCTGCATTGGGAAGTCCTAGATAGGCTGTTTGCCCTTGGTTGAAGTGCTTAATTTCTCTGGGCTTTATTTCTGTCATCTCCATATTGAGGTAAATGAAGTAGGTAATTTCCTAGTGTCTTTAGGACTTCCAAATTCCTTCATAATGGAAAGGTTTCAGGCACCACCCAGCAACTGGTAGAAGTATTTTGGGGCCAAGAGGAGAGCCTTCCTACTCCTTCTAATCACACTATGTAGCCCCGTCTATCAGATGGTTGCAAAAAAAAGGGAATTCTCCCGCCCCAGTGAGTGGCTCATGCAACTTCAGCTGCAGCATGGTCGCCCTTAGTGTGTGCAGCTGTTTTATTAGCCTGCCTCTTTCCCTTGGGTAGCTGTGTGCCCATCCTTCCAGGAGGACAGGTGGAGTATCAAGTGAGCAGTCGGAGGGGCCCCTCCTATCTCATACAACCGCTAGCTGACTCTGCTCTCAGGCAGGCTCCTATTTTTAGCTGTATCTGATGGAGGCACTGTCTTCCCAGCTTAATGATCCCTCTCAGGTGCCATCATGCCTCCAAACAGCTCTCTGGTGATCCAAAGGACAGGTGGGCACAGCCCCTGATATCTTACAAGGAAGAGGCTGCGTGACATAGGGCAAAGTGAACACAATTGAAATACTGAGGCAGTATGACTTCGTGACCTCTAAAGGCCTTGACTTTCTTTCTGTAAAACAAGACAGGACGTTCTCCAAAGGATTTCCCAGTTTTAAAATTCCATCAAGCTTCAGTTGTGAAGGGAGAGAACAGATGATTGAAGCATCAAAGCCCAAACAATCAAGACAGAGTCAAGCGATTACAAAGCAGACCGTGAACATTAGCTGGTAAATAGTCCACTCAGCCGCCTGGGTACCAGTGCTGAGGGTTATTTAATTTTGGCATGCTTTTATTTTCTGAGGAGAAAAAACAGCCGAAGGAAATGCACGTGCCATTTTATTCAGTTGAAATTACCAGTGTGCTCAACTTGGGATTTACATGGGGTTAGCAGTGTAGGGGCACACAAGTCAGTACTTTGGTAAACTGCTCCCCCAGGCAGGGAATGTGGATTCAGGTCTAAAGAATGTCACAGTCTCAAGGACTTTGGTGTAGGAGCCACTTACGGTAGCCAATTCACTCCAGACTTTCGACACTTTCTGGGCCTTCTTTAGTAAAGTCATTCTCAGGTGCAGGGCTTCGGGACCATGGTAAGCAGAGGAAAATGAACCAGAAGTTCAGCCTGAAAGTGGATAGTTCTAAAACATGCCGGGAGGGCTGAGGTGTAAGGGCTAAATATGTATATATCTGTCTATTCATGAGCCTTGGTTCTGTTTGCAGTGCCAGCTGCTAGAAACTATTTTTGTCTTTTCCCTTCAGGCTGCCGGAGTCTCCACTCAGGAGATCAGACCCTAACAGAGTAAAGGCCAAAAGAAACCACTCCCATTTGTTGCATTCCCCAGGGATGTCTTTGATTTCCAGGCTTCATCTGCATTCTACACTTCTGCAGGATTCATGATCTAGAGGAATCCAAAGGGAAGCCTGTATATTATATACCCTTTTTAGGAGCAGAATTGGATCATGTTTTCAGCTTGTACCATATCAATGTATTGTTGCCCATGGCTCAGCTGATGTGTAGCAGTCCTTATGACTGAAACTTGATTTGTGACTTTGCCAATAATGGTGGCTGTCTAAGCCCATTGATTTGGGAAGAGAATATGGATACTTTATAGGTGCCTTGTAGATTTCAGTATGGGAGAGAAAACTGTGGTGCAGTGTGAGCTTTATAGTGAGAAGATTCCTCACCATGTGACTTTGGGCACACACCTTAGCTTTTATGGCCTTTGGTTTTCTCTTTGGTAAAATAGAGATGATGAATATTGCTTTTCCAGTGTTGTTATAGAGATTCCCTGTGATTTAAGGCAACACGATAACCACCATTTACTACTTACCCTGTGTCAGGAATGTGATCCTCCCAGGGACCCAGTGAGTCATATTGCATGACCCTCATCTTATGAATGAAGAAACAGAAGCTCCAAGAGGTGCCACTCGCCCTTAGGCATTGAGCTGGTGAGTGACGAAGGCTGTATTGGAACAGGAAGTTTTACTCCTGGGCACAAGCCCTTAACTGCTGAGCTGTACTACAGCATCATGTGCAAGTGCCTCAGAATACTCATTATTGTTTTCATCAGCTCCATGAAATACATAGTCTCTCTCTAGCCCTAAGTCTCCACACCAGCTCAAATTACTGTTTGTAATATGCTTTATTTATGCTTTGGGTTTCCTTGTCTTTCAGAAGGCTTATGACACTTTTCAGGCTTTAAGTTCATATATTTACCTTTGAAATTAAGGTTTATATATATATATATATATATACACACACACACACACATACATACATAGATATATATATATTTTCTTTTTGCAGGTAAAGAAACTAAGTGGAAAATCAATTTGCCTAAACTTACTCAGAAAATGAGTGAATATCTAGGTACCTAGGCTGGTGAGAATGTAGCTAGATAGAACATAGATTTCCTAATGATTTTGAAAGGCGATTTCTTTTCTGGCTGGGCTGGCTGACAAAGAGACGAATGGAATGATGCGATGAGGGCTGTCTCATCACAATATTCCTGAAAGGACAAAAGGACAAATGGAGCAGGAGCAAGGGGATTCATAGGAAGAAGGCTTGCTCTCCTGTGGGCCTTGCAGAGCATCGGTGCTTCCCACATAGAGCTCATGAATCCACTTCCACAGGTAAGCTCTTCCTAGCACTTTACTTCTTGGACACACTGAAAAAGTTACCGTTAAGGCCTGGCCATAGTTCCAATGATGCCAAATTGAAGAAAAGCAGATAGCTGAGTGGTGAGCTTTTGGATTTATTCTTTCGCTTCTGTTGCCAGACATGCTCCCATTTGAACTGTTTTCCACAAGAGCCTCCGTGATGACAGATGTCGCAGAGACATCCCTCCCCCACCGCTTCCTGGTGTCCTTCGATTAGTCTAAATATCAGAGGCAGCCGGGTACAGTGGCTCATGCCTGTAATCCCAGCACTTTGGGAGGCTGAGGTGGATGGATTGCCTGAGCCCAGGAGTTCTAGACCAGCCTGGGCAACATGGCAAAACCCCGTCTCTACAAAAAATACAAAATTAGTCAAGTGTGGTGGCACACACCTGTAGTCCCAGCTACCCCAGAGGCTGAGGTGGGAGAATCATCTGAGCCCGGGAAGTTGAGGCTGCAGTGAGCTGTGACTGTGCTACTGCATGCCAGCCTGGGTGATGGAGTGAGGCGCTAGCTAAAAAAAAAAAAAAAAAACTAAAAATAAAAATCAGAGGCAGTATTGCTAATCTATCACGGGGCTTCAGTAGCTTCAGCTTCCTAGATCTTGCTATCTTCCTTCTTGGAAAGCCTGTTTCAAATGTTTCTACTCCCCCAAACTGTAGAGGGTGAAGGGTCTAAAATATGTGAAGTCTTGGTCCACAGGTCTTGCTGCATCACCTGGCCATTCGCCTTCTACTCTGTTTTCCCAGCTTAGAGCCACCACTCTTCTGTGCAGAAACAGACTATGAGGGGTTCTCTCTGAGTTAGGTTCTTTTGCTGTTGCCCTAGTAACAGAATTATTAAACTGAGTTCCAGCCTCGAGAGTATTTGTGCCTGGTGAGGTAATGTCTGTCGCTTCCAGCCTTTCTTTTTGTTCCCACTCCCACTCCCTTGCTTCAGGCCCTCTGTACCTCACACCTACACTGATGCACTGGTCTCCTCCCTGGCCTCCATCCCTCCTGTCCGCCCTTACCGACGAGGCTGTCCCTCGCTCAGCAACACTATTTCTACTGTTCAGACACTCCTCCTTGGTCACCATCAGCTTGACATTCGAAGCTCGATTGTTCCAAAATGCAATGCACTGTATGGCTGTGCTTTAGGAGAGCAGGCAGTGGCCCAAGGGTGGTGACGGGATAGAGCCAAGAGGAATTGGAAAGAGGAACCTGTAGGGCTTACTGAGTGACCTGTTTGTTGGGAGGCTATGTAGTGTAGCATTTAAGTGCATGGGTTTTGACTCAGACTGTCTATAAAATCTTCCTGCTCTCACTTGACAGCTGTATGACCTTAGGAAAGTTTCATAACCTCTCTAGAAGTTGCACCTTCCCCAAATGCAAAATCGAGATAATGACAGTGTCTTCCTCATGAGGGTTTTCTTCTGTCCAATTAAAGAAGGTCATCTTCTAAAGTGCTTTTCTTAGCATCTTCAAACATAGAAAGGTACCAAAAATATTAGGTGCGATGATGATGGTGGTAGAGGAAGGTGGAAGGGTGGTGATTTGAGAAATGGAACTGAGAATGGCTCCTGATTTTGGTGAGTGGGTGGAAATCATGCCAGTAGAGAATTCAGGCACAGAATAAACAGGGTTTTGAGAACAGATAATGATTTCATTTTGGGACTTACTGAGTTTGACACATCATAGCTCACTTTTATTGATTCTCACTGAGTGCCAGGCACTACACTAAAGCATTTTTCGTATGTTGTCTCTTACGTAATTCTCACAACAATTCCTTGTAGTAAAGGTTATCAACCCATGCAAACTTCAGTAACCAGCCCACGGTTATTAACTTGCTCATAGTTATTAAATAACTTGTCCACAGTTATAAAGGTGCAGAACTGGGATTTGAACCCTTGACTTTGTGTCTCCAGAGGTGGCACATTTTACCACTATATACACTGTCTCTTGAATATCTTTACTATGGGTATTGAATAAATCTCTTTTTCATGTTTTTAGTGCTCAGATGGTCTTGGGGGAACATAATGGTCCACATTGCTTCTTGCCTAGGTCGTGTTTTGCCCCCTCATTTACAATCCCCTTGTGTAAATTTGACCCCCGGACTCCAGCATTTCTTTTATGACATGGGCCCTCCTGTGTTTGTGCTTGGAGTCAGAGGCTAGTCCTCACCTAATTCTCACTATGGTCCTTTTGTCTCACTCCAAATTCCCCCTGGATGGGATCTTTGATCTTAAAGTGAATTAGTGTCTCTAAGCATCAGTTTCCTCCTCTGAACAATGCAGTTACGGAATTGTAGTAAATGTCAAGAGACAGATGGAGTTCATTGAAAAGAAGGGCTGTTTCTGATTTCTCTTAGCATTCACAATACCTGGGCCAGTGCTGGGCATATATCAGGTGCTCTCTGTTCACTCAGTGAATAGATGACCAACCGAATACATATGCTAGTGTATATCATGAGAGTTTACTCCTTTTGTTTGACTAGTGTCATTGCTTCCTTTCTCAACTGCCCTGCTGTCCCAAGTAATTGTCCCAATTTAATGTGTTTTTTTGGGTTGACTTCTAAAGAACGTTTGGAGTCACGTACACCACAACGGTAGAAGTGGGCTATGATGTTAGTGTTGGGTGGTAGGCACTGCCTACATATGTGGTGGGGAATGAGGAGGCAAGGAGGTTCATCGGGTGGACTGGATCGTATTTCCTTCCTTGACTTTTTTTGTAGTAGAGAAAGATGCTCTAAGAACCTAAGGGACATAGATTTAGCTACAGATGACAGAACCCAGGGCATAATAAATTGTTTTTTCAATAGGAGTTTTCTGTTCTTTTAATAACAATGCTTTAACATGGCAACGTTCTAAGTATTTTTTCCCCTATCATTTCAGGTACTTATGCTTTCAATAACCTGCATATGGATTTCAACACTATTTAATTAAGCTGTAAACCTATAAAAATGCACATTTAATATTTGAAGTAAACCCTTGCCTTGTTCTTTCTGAAGGTAAACAGAGGAGATATCTTCTTGAGCTCAGAGTTCTGAGATAATTATGATTAGTTGCCATAGAGAAAGAGAGAGAGAGAGAAACACATTAAAATGTATCATACTTTCTGTGTTTAGGAAATTCATTTAATGAAATATTTAGAGCCACCAAATCTACCCAGACCCAGATACCTATTAATTTGTTAGCCACTTGAGCTCCAGAGGGATCTTTCTTTGCCAGGAATGCTTTTCGATTGCTCTGCCCCTGTACTCAGAAACTTTTGATGGCTCACTGTTTTCCTGTGTACAGATAGTGTTCAATCTTCTTTTTTCTTTCTTTCTTTTTTTTTTTTTTTGAGATGAGTCTGGCTCTGTTGCCGAGGCTGGAATGCAGTGGTGCGATCTCGGCTCACTGCAACCTCCACCTTCCAGGTTGAAGCAATTCTCCTGCCTCAGCCTCCTGAGTAGCTGGGACTACAGGCACGCACCACCATGCCCAGCTAAATTTTGTGTTTTTAGTAGAGTCAAGGTTTCACCATGTTGGCCATGATGGTCTTGATCTCTTGACCTCATGATCTGCCCACCTTAACCTCCCAAAGTGCTGGGATTACAGGTTGAGCCACTGCACCTGGCCTCAGTCTTCTTAACATGTGAGATTCTAGGCCTGTTAGGATCTGGACCTAGCCGTCCTTCTCAATCTCGTTTGTTACCACCTAGTCACATAGGTGCTTGTTGGCTCTACTGGCACTAACGGTGGCATCCCAAGCCTCTCTTATGGTATTTTCTCTTTGAAATTCTCTTTCATGTACTCTGTTGGCTTTTAAGTTCCTGCTCACCCTTCAAGACCCAGTTTAAATGCCAGGCCACCTTGGATTCCTCTAGACAGAATGACTCTAAGCTTTCTTGGACTTTGTACTTTCAGGGCAATTCTAATCACAAATAGAAATTTCTGCCACTAGACTGTGAGTTCCTTGGGGCCTGGGGACCTTGTCTTTTTTTTTTTTTTTTTTAAATTTATTTGTATTTTTATTTAATACCTAGCTCATGGTAGGTCCTGATTCACTCTTACTGAAAGAAATTAGGTTAATGACATATTGCCAGTTAATAGTATGCAATATGATGTCATAAAGATTTTTTAGGGGAATGAATTACCTCACCCAGATCTCAACTGTAGCTGTAAATACAAAAGTTCCACAGTTTCCTCTTGATGGAGTATTTTCTTCACCTATATGGCAGCAGTAGTATGAAGATAAATCTAATGTTTATTGTTGCACCTTTGGTTAACTAGCAGAAAGCTCCAAGTTAGAGTCTACAACAGAATCACTTTCTTCATGATGCCTGTAGCATACTATAAATGCTCTAAATATGCAGGAATGGGAGACCATGTAACTTGGTGGTTAAGACATGAATGTTAGAGTCAGGTGGACCTGACTTATCAGCTGTACAACTGGCAACTTATCAAACATATTTTCAGTTACCTGGGGATTATCATAATTTATTACCAAGATTGTTTTGAACATTAAATGAGATATTCAGGCCACTTGATTAAAAGGGCATCTGGCATACAGAAAGTGTTCAATAAAAGATAGTAGCTGTAATTTTCATTTTATTTTATGGTTATGAATTATTAATAAAATAGCAATCCAAAATAATATAATAATATACATTCCCCCAAAGAAATAGCAATTGTAGTAAGAATGACTAATTTGCTGGGAAGTTAGAAGATGGTTTGTTATTTGTAACTGAGTACTGTCAGAGGTTAGAGTCAGTCCCAGAATTCCAAAGGAGATGCTTGTCTAAAGTCATCCTCAGAAGCTGTTCAGATACACATGGTTCTAGGCACAGCAAGATCAACTGGTAAGGTTTCTGTACAAAGCAGTCAAAGTCTTTGTATGTTCAGGACCCTCCATGTGAATGAGGCTGGGACACAGCTGTGTGGATACAGACCTGCAGCATTGCGACACAAAGCATACATGATGCAGGTAATCTCTCTGCATACAACGCTGGGTTATATGACACTGTCATTCCCTGCTCTGGATAAAAACTCTTGACAGTGAACTTTCTTGGGGGCGTTACAGGAAGGCTACTCCTAATGCTTCCTCTTTGATTCTCTCTTACCAGACCTGTCATTCCCAAATCTTGTTGTGCATTCTGACTAGGACAGGTGAGTCTGTGTGAGTATGTAACCTTTGATAAATAAATTCATTAAAAATAGGATCTCATGTCCTTGGTGTCTTTTTAAACATTCCTCTTTATGATCATACATTACCAAAGAGAAGTGTTGCTTTATTTGATCATTTGATCTTTGCTTTTACAATTACCACCTCCGGCCGGGTGTGGTGGTCTGTAATCGCAGCACTTTGGGAGGCTGAGGTGGGTGGAATCCTTGAGTTCAGGAGTTCAAGACCAGCCAGGGCAACATGGAAAGACCCTATCTCAATACAAAAAAAAAAAAAAAATTACCAACCCCCATCCTTTTTTTTTTTTTTTTTTTTGGTGTGAGTATGAGGTTTCTGCAGGCAACTTAAATACATCTGATTCTGATTCTTTTTTTGGATCATGAGAAGGAAATCAAGTGTGTGTTGAGGTCTGCAAAGGAGGTTCAAGGAGATTACTAGGGTGTCCCTAAAAGACCCAGGAGCATTTATGAACTGGCCCCAAGCACTTGCCAAATCCACGAGAGGCCAGTACTCCTTTGGAGGCTCTGGAAGCTGCCTTGGCTGGAACTCACTTTCCTTCTCCCTCTTCTTGCTTCAACTCCTGCCGAAAGTCAAGCATGGAGCTTCAGGAAAGGCTAAGTGGGTTGGACTTAAGATTGGGGAGGGAGATCTAGCTGGAAAGAGCCTGGAACTGGAAATCTGGAGAACTGAATTTTAGTCCTGATTCTTTCATAAACTCACTGTTCAACTCTGGACAAGTGTTGTACTCTGTAAGCTTGTTTCCTCATCTGTGAATCAAGACAGCTATGGCTTTGGGTCTCAAGTTCTTGGGGCCAGGCCAGGGACAAACAGTGGCATTGGAAACAGCTCCTTCGCCTCCTGCATGCTCTGGTTGTCCTTTAAAAATATTATTGTTGACCCAGCACAGTGGTTCATGCCTGTGATCCTAGGACTTTGGGAGGCTGAGGTGGGCGGATCACGAGGTCAGGAGATCAAGACCATCTTGGCCAACATGGTGAAACCCTGTCTCTACTAAACACACACACGCCTGGCATGGTGGTGCGTGCCTGTAGTCCCCGCTACTCTGGAGGCAGGGGGAATCACTTGAACCCGAGCAGTGGAGGTTATAGTGAGCCAAGATTGCACCACTGCACTCCAGCTTGGCAACAGAGCAAGACTTCATCTCTAAATTAAAAAAAAAAAAAAAAAAAAAAATAGTATTGTCCAAACTAATGTGATGAGTGCACCCTGGAGTTGGCTGCCTGAGGTCTGGAACAGCCAGGAGCCACTGGGAGAGTAGGGGGCACTGTAACACAGGAACAGGAAAGCTCTCAGCTTCCCTGGGAGGAGAGTGGAGAAGTATCTTTCCACAGAAAAGCCACTGAGACCTCAGTCTTTGGTCTTTGGTCTTGGTGGTGAGGAACCTCCCCTCCTGCAAAACAAATTGAAACAAAAACGAACCTACAGGATGTGGTGACCTCCCTTCAGAAAACAAAATGAACTGGGAAAGCTTAAGGACCCTGGGAGGCAACAAATGAGTCTGAGGATTTCTATTCATGAGGCAAATGTGGCTTAGTCCACTGGGCCAGTTAGAACACCACCAGTGACCAGACAGAAGATTTTTATAAATTGAAAAAATAATTCATGTCCCTGGAGATAATTGAAACAGTACAAAAAATTATCACTGAAAAATAAGTTCTCTGTTACTGGCCCCCTACTTGTGTATCCATTTCCAGAGGTAACCACCTTTTACAGTTTCTTGTGTGTCCTTCTGGAAGGAGTCTAGGCAGCAGCTGCACTTCACTTTTTCATGGAACAATACATCTTAGAGATTGTTCTGTATCAGCACACATATTAATTAATTAAACTCCTCGCCATGGTCACAGGGCCTCATGGGCTCATCACCTGTCCGCTGCAGTGATGTCCTCTCCCCCGACTCCTGCGTCTTACTCTGCTTAGCCACACTGGCCTCCTTCCTTTTCCCTAATGTGCCAACACATCCCCATCCTGGGACCTTGTCCTTGTTGTTCTTTTCACCTGGAAGGCTTATCCACCCTGTCCTTGGCATGCGTCACTCCTGTATGTCACCTCCCCAGGCTGGCCCTCCCTGGTCATCCCATCTCAAAGAGCTCCCATCACTTCTGCCCTCTTACTGTTTTTCTTTTCCTGCACAGCTCTTAACCACTACTTGGCATTACAGAACATAATTACCATTTCCTTGTTTGTTTTCTGGTATAGCTGCTGGAATGTTAAGGAGGGCTGAGATTTTGTCTTGTTTTTCCACTGCTGTATTTTCAGTGCCTAGAACAGTCAGTGCCTGGTCCTTAATAGGCACTCAAATATTAATGAATACAATATTCAGAAAGCAATAAGTTGTTTACTTCAGAGGGCATGGCTTAGGCGAGAGTTGGAGATAGAAGTTTGGGTATCATCAGACGCTATTTTAAACCTTGGGGTTGAATGTAGAGAGAGAGCATAGACAGAAGGCCAGGGACTGATTCCTGGGTCCTTTTCACATTTAGGTGTTGGGAAGAAGAAGGAGGTCCAACACAGGTGGCTGGGACGAGACAGCCAATCAAAGAGGAGGGAAATATGAGAATGTGGTGTCCCAGAAGCCCAGCCTAGGTAGTATTGGCTAAGTCCCGTAAATCTTTCATATGTCTGCATAGTATTCCATTGCAACGCCGTGCCGTAGTTTATTGAATTAGTCCTCTATCCACTGGTGTTTGATTTGTTGCCTGTATTTGTCTGGTAAATAATGCTACGGTGAATGCAGTTGTCTTTATCAATAGTTTTGGATGAGGCAATAGGAGGGAACAGTTTAAAGATCTCGGTTTTCTATAGAAGCAGAATGAGTTCATGATTTATTTAGGTGTGGCATGGCAATGGCACTGGCTTGCTGAGAGTATTATATGCATACATAAATGAATGTATTAATTGCATATATAATGCACAAATAAATGAATATTGAGAGAGTCAGAGGTTAAGGGCAGGAAAGCCCTTTTGAAATCGCTAGTCCTAGCCAGTGCTTCCATGGGCAAGAAAACAAATTGTCCAAGGTCATCTGACACCTTGAACACAGCCAGGGTTAGAACACAAGTCTCTTGACTTTGTGCCCGCTCTTGGCAGAACTCCACATTACATGCAACAGTGTTTCTGAAGATCAGCTTTGCCAAATTTGCTGAGCTGCAGGATATAGATATTTCTTGATTGAAGGCACTAGGGGTAGATGAATGAGCAAAGATTTGAGACCAAACTGACTGGAGTGAATCCTGTCTCCAGCTTTTACTAGATGTATGGCTACATACTTGACTCTGGACCTTGTTTTTTGTAAAGCTCCCATTCTTGCCCTGCATGTAGCAGGCAGTAAGTGCAAACTCCCATCTTTGCCTGCCCAGACTCCTCTTCCAATGCAGTCTAACAATGAGAGAGAAACTGGAAACTTGCTTGTAAAACTTGGAGAAAAATAAGATTGCAGAAAGTGAACCAAAAGCAGTACTCTGTGTGTGTATGTGTGTGTAATTTAAGGCTTTGTCTTGTTTTGGAAATAACCTCCTAGCACAAATGTCTCTAAGCAAACTATTAAAATGAATACATTAGGACTACCACTCTCAAAGGATGTGTGAAGATGGAAGTAAGAGAGACTAAGGAACACAGATATCCCTAGATAGGCCTCATTTTTAAATTAAAAAAATCCTATTTTTCGGAGTATAATACTTTTTTTCTGGTTATTATGCTTTCTGCAAAAACATGAAAAATATAGAAAAGTATAAAGAGGAAAATAAAGATAATGCATAATTCCATTATCACTACTAACATGTTGGCGCATTCCCAGCCTTTATTCTATGTAGATACACTTGTGGACCACTCAGATTCCCCTTCCAGAGATACCTTGACTCCAGCTGTTAGTAACTTCGAGACTGGCCTCAGCATTTGAGCCATGGTCCCACTATTTTAGTGGTGGTCCCAGCAGGTGACTGGGCAAGCTTGTGCCACAAAACCTGCCTACTTCTCTCAATACAGGTCTTTTCTAAAGGAAGATCTTTGCTTTGTTGCTACTTGTTGGGGTGGTGCAGATTTTCCACATCTCACTGCAGTTTGAGGGTCCTTCCATGCAATCCTGCTGTTCCTTTTTGTCTTTTACAGGTATTACTCCCTGATAAAATATTTTGCTTTCCTAACTACTTATTGTCTACATCCTGGACAACCTACCTGTTCATACATATAGTTATATAATCAAGATCATATTATTAAATACAATGTGTATGTGTGTGTATATTTATGTGTGTGTATATGTCATACAGTTAATGATATATTTATCATATTAAATACAATGTATATATAATTATTAAATATCATATATATATATATGGAGACTGAGTGCAATGTCTCACACTGGTAATCTCAGCACTACTGTGGGAGGCCAGGGCAGGAGGATCATATATATGTGTGTGTGTGTGTGTGTGTGTGTGTGTGTATGTATATGTACACACACACACATATACACATATATATTTATATATGTATAAATATACATACAAATATATATACATACATAAATATATATACATACAATATTGTATTTAAAAATTATATGTACATTGTATTTAATATGATAAATGTTATATCATTTAATATATGTTATATGTATTATGTATCATAATAGATTATATATTATATATTTTATATATGATATATTTTCTCTTTCATTATAATTCTTTATATACATTTTTTACTAATATTGCTTAGTATTTTTATTATTTACATAGAGTAGAATGTTGATTTGTACGAATTAATTATGATTTAAATATTACTGATGAATATTAACATGCATAAATTTTCTAGAATATTCCTGATTGTTTCCATAAAATAGGTTCCCAGAGTGGAATTACTAGATCAACATGTCTGAATATTTTTGGGGTCTTGGTAGGTAGTTATTAATTGCTCTAGGAGGATTACATCAGTTTATACTTTCATCAGTGTAATGGTCGTGTACACTTCACTGCACCATCACCTGCATTGTGTATTGCCATTGCAATTACATTGACAGGCAAAAACAATGTTTTATTGTATTATTTTGTACATCTTTGATTCTTACTAAAGTTGAACCTTAAAAATAAGTTTATTAGCTAATTTGTTTACTTTTCTACAAGTTGTCTACTGTACTTTTAGTATCTGTTAATTTAGAGGGATTTTAAAATATATTTGCCTGAAATCTATAGTTGAGAAGGCACTCCTTTCTCAGGCAGTTCTCCCTCAGACTGTTTTGGCTTTCTATTTGGTTTTGTGACACGTAAGTGTCTTATATTTTTATGTAGTCTGAGCTTTTCTTTTTTTTTTTATTTATAAAGGAAAGAGGTTTAATTGACTCACAGTTCCACATGGCTGGGGAGGCCTCAAAATCATGCAGATAGCGAATGAGGGGGCAAAAACATATCTTACATGGTGGCAAGCAAGAGCAGAATGTTTTTCTTTTGGGATTTTTTTCCATTGCTTTTTTGGGGGGGCAGGGGACAGGGTCTAGCTCTGTCACTCAGGCTGGAGTGCAGTGATGTGATTATGGTTCACTTCAGCCTCAATCTCCTGGGCTCAAGAGATCCTCCTGACTCAGCTTCTCAAGTAGGTGGACTACAGGCATGTGCCACCACATCCGGCTAATTTTTTTTTCTTGTAGAGACAGGGTCTTGCTATGTTGTCCAGGTTGGTCTCAAACTCCTAGGCTCAAGTGATCCCTCTGCCTTGACCTCCCATAGTAGTGCGGGGATTACCAGTGTGAGACATTGCATCTGGCCTCTATTGCTTTCATGTGTAAAATACCTTTCTTCATCTAGTGATCAGGCAAATCGTTAGCTATGTTCCTTCTTAATAGTTGTATTTTTTATGTTTAACCATTTAATCCATCCGAGATTTATTTTGTTTTATGATGTCAGGCGCAGGATCTACATGGAATTATTCCCAAATAGTTTTCCTGACCAAAGGCAAGTTTTTTAACCTCCTTTAGCTTCCATTTCCTTATTAAGAGAGGATTATGCAAATGATACTTTACCGGGTTATGCTGAAGAAAAATAAAATTAAAGTTGTGGATCTGAAAGCATTTTGTAAATGCTACAGAAATATTGGTTCTTACGGTTGCGATGAGTCACATGGCCTAAGAGAGGAAATGCTGTGTGAACAAATACTTGTTTGATGTAGTCCTGTCTCAGTTCATTGACGACAACAACCCCAAACAAGGCTAGTTCCCTAGATCCTAACAAGCTCAAGACTTCTTGGACTGCCAGAAAGGGTTTACAGTATCCCAGATGAGTTAAAATGTAGGCTATTTATAATGAGTACACTTCAAGGGCACATATATTTAGGAGTGTGGAGCAAAGAAGAATGCAAAGCCTGATTGAGGTTGGGGGTGTGATCAGGGAAAGTGGTCAAAAGCTTTTCATGGAGAGACAGGATCTGAGGAAAGGAAGGACTTCATTACTCTTCTCCGAAGTCATAAGGTAGCACAGAGGGTGGGATTTCAGGAAGTATTTAAATGAAAGGAGACACATGGCTTGGCACAGTGAGAGGGTGGATTTTCCAGGCATCCTGTGCTGTCTTAGGGACCTGCTCAGAGGCTGGACCACGTCATGCTCAGAAGGGTAAGTTGGACTGTACTCTCTTGGCATGGCCATGACTTCAATTCCTTATTTAGGCAAGAAAGGAGACGTCTTGTTTCTCATCAGAAGGAGATGCAAAAGATGTTTTCTGGCAGTTAGAGCCAACTCTTAACCACTGAGGAGAGAGTGGTGGAAGATTGAACGTGATAAAGAAGGCACTGAGAATTTAACCACTTCCCTGTTGAAGCCAAATTATTTATGGACTTGACTTTCTTCTCTTTTAAATCTACCAGCACGATTAAGATGTGTTTAGCAAGGAAGGGCTATAGAAGGGTTGATGGAACGCCTCAATAAATGCTGTCTCTAAGAAATAGTAGAAGAGCAGGGAACTGTGACAGAAGAAAAATAAGAGGAAAATATAAGAAGAAAAATAAGAGAAATTCTTGGAGGTTAAGAAGTCAATTCTGTCTTCTTCATTTTTTGAGTAATTTAGGGAGTTTAGTAAGTGGATTAGCACATAGTGAGTGTACACTTTAAACTGGTTGGTGGAAACAGATGAAGCACGAACTAGAGAAACTGCCTTTGGATAGCGAGGAGTTAACATGGTGCTCTTGAGGCGTAATTGGTGGTGGCTGAGTTGTGGTGATACTGCGCATTCCCTGCCTAACTGCATATTTCCTGTTCGGGACAAGGATACAATGGGGCCTCTTGGAATTAGGTGACTTAGGCAGTTCTTTCTATTGGGGAAAAAAAAAGAAGATAATTTGGCCTGGCTTTGGAACCTAACTTCCCATTATTCTCATCATGGGGCCTTCATCCTAGCTGGGCAGGTCTGCTCATTATTCTTTAAATCTAAACAGACTGCAGATCCTGCTCTGTGCCTTTGTTTATGCTGTTACTGGCTTCTCTCCCCCTCTGCTGGGATCTTACCCTCCTTCAAGACCCAACACTCGCTGCTTTTGCAAAGCTGCCTTGAAAACCATTCTTCTTTTTCCAGTAATTTCTCCCTCTCTGAATTCTTTTGTTATCGTTGTCTGTGTGACTTAAATGACACTTATATGCTGTGATGTAAAGTTAGTGTTTTATATACATGTGTTTAAATCTCTAACAAGATAACGTATGTCAAATTATCTGAAACCTAGTTTTATATTTCCTTATTACTACTCCCTTCCTACTGTGGTGCTTAGTACAAATCTGGCCCCATATCAGGTGCTTAAAGATCACTTGATAGGTTATTTGGTGATTTCAGAAGATTCCATGAAACTCATCACCAGGTAAATCATGACATCTTATTCTCTTTGTGAATCTAACAAGGTAGGAACAAAGGCTATGTCATAATTAAGTTTAGCACATTGACAGCACTCTCAAAGGAAACAAAATAGTTGCTGTGAGAGTGGATGAGCACCTGGTCAGTGTTTCTCCCCCTCCTATTCTACTAGCAAAACTGGCTTCATGGATGCAAAGTCCACTGAGGCCTGGCTTGTCCTCTTTGCACAAGCTGAGTGTGGGAGACAATAGGACACTGATGATTACAAGACTGTGTCGTAAATATTATAATAGAGGCATGTATAAGAAGCTATGCAAGTCCAGAGAAAGAGCCTGGAAATGAGGCTGAGTTAGGTTGTCAGGGAAGGCTTCCTGGAAGAGGTAGTGCTTTTGAATTTAGACTTAGAAGAAAGGAAGAGAAAGATTTTTCCATCATAGCCTTAGTTAGGAAAGCGTGTTTGGGAAAATTTAGACGGGAAACTTTTCTAAGATAAAGTTATTTTACAAAGAAGCAGCATTGGGAAATCAAGGAGATTTAATTACAACTGCCTCACGAGCAGGATTTGAAAAGGAGTGGGAGGCTCATGGAAACCTTAATTGCTGAGAAAAGTTAAGAGGAGAAATATGACAGAAGTAATGGGTCTATATGTATGTCATGTCTGATTTGTCAATTTTCTAGACAGGCACTCTGCCTCCTGCCTTCTTCTAGGTTAGAGAAAAAGGATCCTTCAGCAGCTAAGGTGAAGATACCATGCAGGATGCAGAAATGGGACCTGGAAAGACTCCTTATTCCTTTTAAGGAAGAAAAGGTCCATCTCGGATTACCTCATTGTTCAGAAGAGTAAGAAGTATTTGTTCAACAGTAACAATGTGTGAGATGCCTGAAAGAGCCCTGAATAGGCTAAATAATTTCTTCCTTCCTTTAGAAAATACAAAACAGCTTGCCTCATTTCTCTTCCAATTTATTCTTGTGGCTTTTTATTCCTTTGGAGATCTGGGAGGATGCTGATTTTATGAAACTTGTAAACTAGCCCTTCTGTATTTAGGGAGGATGTCCTTGTGTGCATTAAGCTGGGTCTTTAAGATTATTGTAATATGCAGGAAAATATGATAAATGATGAAGCATTAGCAGCTTTTAGCCTGTCAAAGTGGCCGCATGTTGAAAGCATCTGGAAAAATTGCAAATTGCAGCATGATCAGAGCATAATTGACAGATGTCAACACAGAGAAGTGGCCAATTCAGAGGGATGAAACCAGACCCAGCCTCCTGGGTTGTGTGCATAGGAATTGCTAGAGAGACAGCAGAAGTTAAAGATGATGTCTTTTATAACTACTAGAGCATAGAACTGCTAGAGGAACAAGTCTGTTGGTACAGACAAAGAGAATCTATGTTACTGAGAAAAGTTTTCATACACAAGTAGAATAAGACTGAACCTTCTCTAATGTCCTGTCCAACTCAAAGTGGGATCCCAGGACTCTCTGAAACAGGATTTAATGAGATTTTTCATAGGCTCTAATATCCCATAAAGCAAGGGAGCCCTTGGATACATATGTATTTTTCTACCATCCCTAAGATTTAATAGTTTACATTTGTGTAGTACTTTACAGTTTGTAGGAGCCTAATCTCCCAGACTATTGGTTGTCTGTTGTCAAAATAATGCGGTGTAACAAACAACCGTGAAATCTCAGGGGCATACAACAATATGTGTTTATGGCTCATAAGTCTAGAATTTTGTGACTCTGCTGATTCTGGCTAGGCTTAGTCACATATTTGGGGGTTTGGGGCTATCAGTTGATCTGAGCTGTCAGATGACCTGGGGGACTCAGCTCTGATCCATGTGCCTTTTATCTTTCACAAAGCTAACCTAAGCATGTTCTTATGGTAACGAGAGAAAAGCTAGAAGAGGCACAAGAGAGCAAGCAAAACATGCAAGGTCTCATATAATGGCCAAAGCAAGTCACATGAATTCAGTGTCAAGGTGTGGGAAAATGTACACCATTCCTTTTGATAGAGAAATTTCACCTGGCAAAGGGTGTAGATACAGGGAAGAGAAAATAATTAGTACAATTATAGGAATTTACCATACAGATATTGCCTCATTTAATCCTCATGGTATAATCCTTTACCCTTGAAAACTGGTATTATTATTCCCTCTTTCACAGATTATTTTTTTTAAAGGACACCAAAGTAGTAAGAAATTGCCAAGTGTGATGGCTTGCGCCTGTAATCCCAACTACTTGGGAGGCTGAGGTGGGAGGACCACCTGAGCCTAGGACAACATAGACCCCCATCTCTAAAAACATAAAAACGGATTAGCTGGGCATGGTGATGTATGCCTGTAGTGTCAGCTATTTTGAAGGCTGAGGTGGGAGTATAACTTGAGCCCAGGAGTTTAAGGCTGCAGTGAGCTATGATCACACCACTCTGCTCCAGCCTGAGTGGCAGAGTGAGACTTCATGTCTAAAAAAATAAAAAAGATTTTTTTCTAAGGCCAAATGGCTGGTCAGTAATATTTCAGAAAGAATAATACTAGTCTCCCTATTACAAATGTAAGGAACTTTCCATTGTACCATACCATGCTTAATTAAGAGGATAAATTCAAAGGATTTTGTCAGAAACTTCCTAAAGGTAGACTGGTAAAATAAAGTGTGTGGCCCTTGATGTTGTGTGAGTTGGAGAATACCACAAACTTTTACTTAGGTTTTCTTAACCTATTTACGATTTCTAGTACTCTGATAAGATATAACATTTTTACATAATAATATATTAATTCAAGGAATTCACTAGTCATGTGAAATTTAGTTTACTTGTTAATTAGGTAGTTACTCAGTGTATTTGTAAGAGTAGGTGAGCTGCTATAACTATGTACTCCTAAAGCTTAGTGATACAGAATAATAAATGTTTATTTCTTACTCATATTGGCCAGAACTCAGGCATGTGGCCACATCTAACAGCAAGGGAGTCTGGAAAATATACTTCAGGTGTGTGAAGGATATTTATAAACATTTAACAAGATCTGAAGGAATGGATCATAGCATAGGTAAGTTTTCCAGGGAGACTAGGAGGTATATATTAGGTGATGGAAGGCTTAGGGTAACGGAATATGGAAGAGAAGAGTCTACAGCTTAAAGACTCTATCCAAAAACCTATCTTGGCTTCTAATACATTGCTCACAATCTACTCCTTACTTAGCATGCAGAGTGAACATTATGAATTAGGATTTAATAATTTGAATCTGATTATGTCACTCTATTGCTTAAAAACCTTCACTGTTTACTGTAGTAACAAATGCTTAGTGTGGTTACACGTTCTTCCAAAATGTGTCCTCTGTCTGTCAACTTCATATATTGCACCTTTGCATTCACTCTTTTCACTTAACTATAAAGGTCTTTTTAATTTGCTTAAAATGTAGGATCTCTCCTTACCTGTAGGCTACTAATTGTCTCTTGGACCCTCTTCTCTGAAACATTGCTTACCCTTTCTTTTTCTGACTAAGACCTCATTCTTTAGTTCTCAGCTAAATAATTACACCCTAATGTTAGCCAAAGTTAGGCCCAAAATTAAGACACCAAATTACAGATTCAGAAAACTCAGAGATCATCAAACAGGATAAATACCAAAATACACACATCTGCATATGTAATCCAAATCACTGAAAACGAAAGACAAGGGATATTCTGAAAGGTAGCTAGAGGAAAAAGACACATTATATTTAGATGAACAAAGACAACGATTACAGCAGACTTCTTACTAGAAACTGTGCAAGCCAGAAGACAGTGGAGTGTTGAAAGAAAAAAATTGTCAACTCAGAATTCCATACCCAGCAAAACTATTTTTCAAAAATGAGGAAGAAATACAGATCTTAGACAAACAAAAACTGAAAGAATTTATTTACAGCAGACTTGCACTATAAGAATTATTAAAGGAAGTTCTTTGGGCAGACAAACATGATACTAGACAGAATCTTGAATCTACACAAAGAATGGACAGCACTGAAAATGAAATAAATGAAGGCAAATTTAAATACATTATCCAAACTTTTGCTTTGTCTTCTTTTCTTCTGTGATTTCCATTATATGCATATTAGACTTATATTGCCGCACAACTCTTGGGTGCTCTGTTCTGGGTTTTTTGTCATTGTTGTTGTTTTGCCTACTCTTTTTTCCTTTGGGTTTCAATTTGGGTAATTTGTTGTTGTTGTTGTTAGACAGAGTCTTGCTCTGTACCCACGCTGGAGTGCAGTGGCATGATCAGGACTCACCACAGCCTCTACCTCTTGGGCTTAAGGGATCCTCCAGCCTCAGCCTCCCTAGTAGTTGGGACTATAGGCACACACCACTACACCCATGCTAACTTTTAATTTTTTTTTTTTTGTAGAGATGGAGGTCTCACTATGTTGCTCAGTTTGGTCTCACATCCTGGGCTCAAAACATCCTCCTTCTTCAGCCTCCCATAGCATTGCAATTATAGGAATTAGCCACTGCACATGGTAAATTTGGGTAATTTCTACTGGCTTATTTGGGTTTCACTTATTCTTTCCTTGGCTGTTTCAAGTCTACTGATGAGGCCATTGAATAATTCTTCATAGCTGCTGTTGTATTTTTTATTTCTATCATTTCCATCAGATTCTTTCTACAGTTTTCATGTCTTTGCAGAAATTACCCATTTCATCATACCTGTTGTCGCTTTTTCATCTGAAGTATTTTAACATAATAATCATAGTTATGTTAAAGTCCCCTTTAGATAGTTCTGCCATGTGTCATATCTGAGTCTGGTTCTGTTGATTGCTTTTCCTCTGGATGGTGTTTTTGTTTTCTTGTTTCTTTGTATACATTTTAATTTTGTGATGAATGCCAGGTATCTTGTATAGTTTAGTAGAGGCAGCGCTAAATACAGTCATGTAACACATACAATGTTTTGGTCAATGGCAAACCACATATACAACAGTGGTTCCATGAATTTATAATATTGTATTTTTACTGTGCTTTGTGCTTATATATGTTTAGATACACAACTACTTACCTTTGTATTACAAACACCTACAGTCTTCAGTACAGTAACATGCTGTACAGATTTGTAGCCCAGGAGCCACAGGATATACCATATGGTATAGCTTAGGTATGTAGTAGGCTACATCCATGTTTCTGTAAGTACACTCTGTGATGTTTGCACAACAGTGGAATTGCCTAACAACACACTTTGCAGAATGTATCCCCACTGTTAAGTGATATATGACTGTAGTTGTTAGACCTGGAACTGGGCTCGCTTTTCCTTATCTTGGCATTTAATATAAGAGATGAGTCAATCCTGTTAAGAGTTGAACCAGTTTAGGATTTTTTTTTTTGATATGGTTACCCTTGGTATAACACAGTTTTCATATTCCTCCATATCTCGTGTTTAGGGTGGGGGCTGGTTTGCCAGAAGGTTTTTTTCCAATGTCTGCTCTATACTTAGCTTTAGATCTTTTCTTTGAATTGTGCCCATGGTGGTCTCTCTCCCTGCTTTTGCATCTCTCTCAGTAGTAGACTTCTATTATTTGTTACTAGATTCTTGTTAGCCTAGTGGTAGGGTATGAGGGGAAGCATTCTCTGTTGTTCTACATAAGCCTCAGTTGTAGGAAGTCCTAACCAGAGCAATCAGTCAAGAGAAAGAAATAAAAGGGTCCCAAAGAGGAAAAGAAGTCAAATTACCTCTGTTTGTGACAATATGATTCTATACCTAGAAAACTTCAAGACTCCACCAAGAGGCTCCTAGACTTGATAAACAACTTCAGTAAAGTTTTAGGATACAAAATCAATGTACAAAAATCAGTAGCAGTTTTATACACCAATAATGTTCAAACTGAGAGCCAAATCAAGAATGTAATCCCATTTACAACACACACACACACACACACACACACACACACAATAAAATTTTTTTCATCTGCTGAAAAAAATCAGAGATGATACAAACAAATGGAAAAACATTTCATGTTCATGGATTGGAAGAATTAATATTGTTAAAATGGACATACTGCCCAAAGCAGTCTATATTCAATGCTATTATTATCAAACTATTTAATTATCGTTTTCAAATTAGAAAAAACTATTTTGAAATTCATATGGAGTTACAAAGAGCCTGAATAGCCAAAGCAATTCAAATCAAAAAGAACAAAGCCGGAGACATCACATTACTCAACTTCAAGTTGTATTATCAGGCTACAGTAACCAAAACAGCATGGCGTTGGTAAAAACAGTCACATAGACCAATGGAATAGAATAGAGAACCCAGAAACAAAGCCACACACTTACAACCATCTGATCTTTGAAAAGGTTAGCAAAAATAACCAATGGGGAAAGGACTCCCTATTCAATAAATGGTACTGGCATAACCAGCTAGCCATATGTAGAAGGATGAAATTGGACCCCTACCTTTCATCACATACAAAAATTAAATTATAGTTTAAATCTAAGACTTTAAACTATAAAAATCCTAAAGAAAACCTAGGAAATAACCTTCTGGACATTAGCCTTGGCAAGGAATTTATGAGTAACTCCCCCAAAAGCAATTGCAAACAAACAAACAAAAAAACAAGTGGGACATAATTAAATGAAACAGCTTTTGCATAGCAAAAGAAGCTATGAAGAGGGTAAACAGATAACTCACATAATGGGAGAAAATATTTGCAACTATGTATCCGACAAGGGTCTAATATCCACAATCTGCAAGGAACTTAAACAATTCAACAAGCAAAAAACATATAACCCCATTAAAAAGTAGGCAAAGGACATGAACAGACTTCTCAGAAGACATACAAGCAGCCAACAAACATGTAAAAAATGCTTCACATCACCAAGCATCAGAGAAATGAAAATCAAAACCATAATGCAGTACCATCTCACATCAGTCAAAATAGTGATTATTAAAAAGTAAGAAAATACAGATGCTGGCAAGGCTGTGGAGAAAAGGGAACGCTTATATACTGTTAGTGAGAATGTGAATTTGTTCAGCCACTGTGGAAAGCAGTTTGAAGATTTTTCAAAGAACTTAAAACAGAACTACCATTTGACCCACCAATCCCATGAGTGGGTATATACCTAAAGGAAAATAAATCATTTTACAAAAAAGACACGTGCACTTGTATGTTTAGTGCAGCACTATTCACAATAGCAAAAACATGGAATCAACCTAGGTGTCCATCACCGGTGGATTGAATAAAGAAAACGTGGTACATATAGACCATGGAATACTATGCAACCATAAAGAAGAATTAACAACAGGACCAGAAAACCAAATACTGCATGTTCTCACTTATAAGGAGGAGCTTTACATTTGATGCTCATGGACATAAAGATGGCAACAATGCCAGGCACGGTAGCTCACACCTGTAATCTCAGCACTTGGGGAGACTGAGGCAGGTTGATCATGAGGTCAGGAATTCAAGACCAGCCTGGCCAATATGGTGAAACCCAGTCTCTACTGAAAATACAAAAATTAGCTAAGTGTGGTGGCAAGCACCTGAAGTCCCAGCTACTCAGGAGGCTAAGGCAGGAGAACCACTTGAACCCATGAGGCAAAGGTTGTAGTGAGCCAAGATTGCACCACTGCACTCCAGCCTGGGCACCAGAAACAACAACAAAAAAGATGGCAAGATGCAACAATAGACACTGGGGACTACTAAAAGGGAAGAAGAGGAGGGGAACAGGGCTGAAAAACTACCTATTGGGTGCTGTGCTTACTTCCTGGGTGACAGGAGTATTCATACGCCAAACCTCAGCCTCACGCAATATGCTCATGTATAACAAACCTACACATGTACCCCCTGTATCCAAAATCAAATCTGAAATTATTTTAAAAAGAAGTCTCAGGTATAGGCAGGTATTATGTCTCTGCGTCTTAGGGATGGGACTTTCTTAGTGGTTCTCTTTACCATCAGTTGTAGGTATGGGCCCAAAACATATACTTGCTTTTTCCTGTAGCTGGAGAATTTGTCCCCCCACCTTTCTCCTTCTTCCAGGTGCAATGGCTTCTTTACTAGTGCCCTAAGAGTGATAGGGATTTTTGCTTTCCGCCAACATTTTAAGGCTTTTGTTCTGTAGGGGGAGATATCAGGGACGAGGATCCAGGTGTGGCTTTATGCATTTCCCATGGGGCAGCTGTTACTTTCTCCCAGCTGTTACTTTGCAGCACATGGGATGCTATCTGAAGTCTCTTCTCCTGCTCTCAAACTTTTTTTGTGTGTGTACTCAGTAAGGTCTGTGAGAAAAAGCCTGCAAGAAAGGGTAAATTCTCCTTTGTCTGGGTCTCCAGGGGTTTAATAGTCTTTTGCTAGCCTAAACTCAGCTCTTAGCAATTTGCTAAAAAATTTCACTGAATTATCCTTATCTGGGACCAGTGGCCTGGTGATCAAGTGCTTGTGTTTGTCTCTCTTTGGAGATGTACACGTTTCCTCAGACTTTGGGTTTGCTGGTTTCCCTTTCAACCTCAGCTCTCTGATAGGTTCCATAAAAGTAAATTTGTAGATTGTCCAAAATGTTGGGGAGGTGTAAGGGTAGAAGCAATGTTCTTTCCAGTTTATATATTCTAAGTGGGCAACAAATGAATAATTTAAAAAACATTGTTTATTTTTTCAGTTGACTAGAGTTTAGAATACTATTTTTTTTTTTTTTTGAGACAGAGTTTTGCTCTTGTTGCCCAGGCTAGAGTGCAGTGGCGCGATCTCGGCTCACTGCAGCCTCCGCCTCCTGGGTTCAAGCAAGTCTCCTGCCTCAGCCTCCCGGGTTCAAGCAAGTCTCCTGCCTCAGCCTCCCGAGTAGCTGGGATTATAGGCATATGCCACCACACCCAGCTAATTTTGTATTTTTAGTAAAGATGGGGCTTCTCCATGTTGGTCCAGCTGGTCTCAAACTCCTGACCTCAAGTGATCTGCCCAACTCATCCTCCCCAAGTGCTGGGATCACAGGCATGAGCCACTGCGCCCGACCTAGAATACTATTTCTCATGGTGTCATCTCCGGACCATCTGTAATCAGAATGGTGAGTATATTAAAAATGTTGATTCTCAAGCCACTGTCTAGACGTATAAATCTGAAAATCCAAGGGCATTCATATTATGAAGCTCACCAGGTGATTCTTATACATTTTAAAGTTTAAGAATTGTTGGGTTCAAAATTAGCAGTTTGAAGCTCAGAACATGATACTCTAAAATATGGTGCTTTGGTGTGCTAAATACTTAGAACTGAAAAAGATTGGCAAGGTCTCAGAAGCAAGGTCTTTCTGCCCCTGTCTCCCACCTGTCTTTCTTTCTTGAAGCAAGTCATAGAATTCCTGTCCCCGAAAGCGGGTCACAAAAACTAAAATTTCTCTCCCTAAAGCAAGCCGCAAAACCTAAAAAGTTCACTCTCTTGTCTTCTTCCTTATGTGACAGATGTTCTGTCCTATGTATGGAGGAAAGAATGTTACATAGAGAGGCCAAGAAGAATCTGGACAGGCCTTGCTGCTCCCCTCTTCCAACACCCTGTGTCTACTACTACTAGTTCATACCATTTTGTCCAATCACATTTTTACACAGCTATCCATTTTTCATGGAAACCAAGCATAAAAATTAATATTTTCCCCTGGGTTGTTGGTTCTTCATTTCTTTCTTTTTTAAGAGACAGGGTCTTCCATGTTGCCCAGGCTGGACTCAAACTCCTGGGCTCAAGCCGTCCTCCCACCTCAGCCTCCTGAGTAGTTGGGACTGCAGGCAGGCACCACCATGCCCAGCTCTTAGGTCTTCATTTCTGAAGTCTCCTGTGTCGCATAACATTTTGGTTTTAAATAAATTTGAAATGCTTGCCTCTTACTAATTTTTATTTTGTTATAGGAGTGTTGGTTTTAATCCTTGTGAGGGGTGATCAAAAAGGCGTCACACGTTTTTTCACCCCTACAGCAGGAAAATGTATTAGCACTTATGATGTATCAGTGTAGGAAGAGAATTGCTTTCCTCTACTCTTCTAGGTTCTTTATTGGCCTACAAACTAAATTGACGTAAAACAGATTAAAAGGAGAAAAGCCGTTTAAATAATATATGCATGGGAGTCCCACAAAAATGCGACTTAAATAAATGGTCAGATGATTGAGGCTTATAAGAAACAGCATGCTGAAAATGTGTAAAAATCCTTACACACACAAAAATAAGGATTTGGGGCTTCTGTGGGTGTACAAACAAGTTACGAAAGAATGAGGGGGAGTAAATGCATGGTGATCAGATTGTCTTGTTATGAAGATAAAAGTTTCTCAGGTGATAAAAGTTATCTTGGAGTAGCTCTCTTCCTGGTACACACATCTTTACTAATAAAAATTTCCTTTATAAATGTACCTTTGCTTTACAAAAGGGCAACTTTTCAGAGCTACCCTTGTGTCTGCAATTTCTCAAAATAACCTGCTCAAAATGATATGCCAAAAAGGTCTATTTTGGGGGTGGTGTATTTTGGTCTCCTGCAGTCATATTTTGGGGTAGTGTGTCTTGAGCTCCAACACCTGTCACTTTTTTTTTTTTTTTTTTTTTTGAGACTGAGTTTTGCTCTTGTTGCCCAGGCTGGAGTGCAATGGCACAGTCTTGACTCACTGAAATCTCCGCATCCCAGGTTGAAGTGATTCTCCTGCCTCAGCCTCCTGAGTAGCTGGGATTACAGGCGCTGCACCACCACGCCCGGCTAATTTTTTGTGTTTTTAGTAGAGACGGGGTTTCACCATGTTGGCCAGGCTGGTCTTGAACTCCTGACCTCAGGTGATCTGCCTACCTCAGTCTACCAAAGTACTGGGATTACAGGTGCGAGGTGCTGTGCCTGGCCAACACTTGTCACTTTTTATAAAGATTATCTTATTTAAATCTCATAACAAACCTCTGGCATAGGCACATTGTTACTCTCTTTACAGAAATGTAACTGGGTCTCAAAGACGTTAATTAACACGTCCAAGATTACACAGCCTCTATGTGGCAAGACCAGGATTTGAACTCAGGTGTCCTGATTCTAAAACCTGAGGCCTTTTTCAAAATTGAGATATAATTCACATAACTTTATCTTTTTAAGGGTACATTCAGTGATTTTTAGTATATTCACAAGGTTGTGTACCCATCACCACCGTCTAATTTCACATTTCATTTCGTTACCCTAAAAAGAAAACGCCATACCCACTAGCAGTCACTCCCCCGTTCCTCTCTCTCTCCAGTCTCTGGCAACCACTAATTTACTTTATGTCTCTTTGGATTTGTCTATTCAGGATATTCCATGTAAACACAATCATAAAATATCTACGTATTGTATCTGGCTTCTTTCACTAGTGAAGCTAGAGACCTTAATCACTGTGCTAGAAAATCAGAAATGGGAATTTTACCTGTGTAGACCAAAGGATGAACACCTTTCACCTTGCTTATGCAGGAGACAGGATAACCATGAAAAGCAAATGTAAGAATTCCATTCAATTTAATGAAGGCTTATTGAGTACCTCTCCTGAACAAGGCCGAGGGCTGGATACTCTATCAGAATTACCTGCAGAGTTTGACAAAAATAGATTTCTGAGTTCCACTACTCAGAGATTCTGATTCCATACTGGGCCCCCAAGTTCTGTATCTAGCAAGAAACTTCAGGTGATGCCAATATAACTGGTCAGGGACAAGCTGGCATGCACAGCTGGAGGGTAATATTTCCCAACTTTCAATGTGCATATGAATCACCAGAGGATCTTGTTAAAATTCAGAATCTAATTCATTAAGTAGGTCTGGTATAGAGCCAGAAAGTCTGCTTTTCTAATAAGCTTCTAGGTGGTGCTGCTTTGCTATTCCAAGGGCCACCTTTTGAGTGGCAAGGCTGTAGGGGATGAAGGTGAAGGATAGGGAAGCCCTGGTTCTTTCTTAAGGAACTTACTGTCAAGTGCAGAGAGACCCGAATACAGCTGACTAGGTCAAGGCGAATTGGGCTAACTGTCCCGATCAAGACCCAAAGATGGTATGGATGGAGACCTCTCCCCAGCCCTGTGCTTCATTCCATGTTCATAAGGAGAGATCCAGGAAAAATGGTGTATGTAGCATTTGTTACACTGTTTAACAGGATGGAAGAATGTCTTACATATTTGATACAATTGGTTACATATTTCCATCCCAATTAATATCTTCAGAAAAAAATCAGAGCTAAAAAGGTACACCCTGGAAAGCAAACATCGTATGTGCTTACTCATATGTGGGAAATAAGCTATGAGGACACAAAGGCATAAGCGGGATACATTGCACTTTGGGGACTCGGGGGAAATGGTGGTCAGTGGTGAGAGGTAGGACTACAGTTTGGTACAGGGTACACTGCTTGGATGATGGGAGCACCAGAATCTTAGAAATCACCACTGAAGAACTGATTCATGTAGCCAAATACCACCTGTTCCAAAAAAACTGAAGATTTAAAAAAAGAGGTAAGTTCTAATTTTCCAGAAAACTCACTGATGTGGAAAACTTCATTTCCTGATAATGCTGGGTAAATCTGCGTTTTGTAGGAAGTTCCATATGTTGTCGGTGCTTGTGAATTGTTTAGTTTTATTATCCTCATTAACAGGGATAATGGTTGCTTTTTAACAATCACGATCACCATCTGGAGCCTGGAAAATCACAGTTTGAGGCTCAGGTAGAAAGACAAGACTGTCCTGACTGGGTCTTAGCCCATTTCCCCACTGCCAAGTCCTGTGTGCGCCCATGTGCTTGGCTGCCAGGCACGACAAGAGCCTCACTGACAGATGTTGCGGTGAGTTTAAGCAAAACAGAACAAAACTCAAAGAGCGCAGGGCACAGTGAGTTGGCTGTTTAATCTCATTCTAATTTTAAATATTCACAAAGTAGCTTTCCATGTGTGTTCCCCTCACAGCCCCAGTGACCCCTAACTTTGCTGTTGGCATTGTGACAAGCAGACGATGTGATTAAGTCACTGCTTCCCTAGCTCTTGGGGTGAATTGGGTTTAAGCATCTTCTCTTTGTGCTTCACAGAGAAGTGTTGCCTTGTTGGGAAAAGTTGGCCAGACAACCAGGCTGCCAGGTAACCATAGCAACCATGCACGCCTGCCTCTGTGAGTTCTTTAGGACTCCTCTCCAGACCTTTCCCAGACCTATATTTTCAAGCTCTCCCAGCCTGCAAGAAAGCAGCATCTGAGACCAACTCAACCCTAACATGCAGGGACAGTTAGGTAGTGCAGATCAGCAGCCTTTTCCTGGTACCTAAACAGTTAGCACCCCATGGGCTAAGGGGAGGAGATGGAAGAACAGGGAAAGTGATGAGGAAAAGCCCATAAGGGAAATAAAAGAGCAGCTTTTGATCGATTCACAACAGGGGAGGGTAAGATGCTTCCATTCAAGAACGCACTGGACCTACTCTAAGGAAGTGTATCTAAAAGTTTGCTGGAGATACAACCAGTAGGTAGATTGGTCAGGATGGTTTTCTAGAGGAGAGTTTTTAGCAGGATTCTGGGGGCCAAAAAAGAGGGCTTCAGGGACAGGGATGGCAGGGAAGAACACCTCGAGGCAGAACAAATGGAACAGGGTGTTGGGGGCCTATGGCTGGGGTTTGCAGACCGAATCCACCATCGGAAATGCAGCCAATTCCAGGCAGTAAGAGAAATCAGGCTTCCCTAGGTTCTGGTTTCCTTGAACCTCCAGTCTTTCTGTCTGCCGCTCTCCAACTTACTCTTCACAGCGGCCTCTTCCTTGCATGTAGCTTCCAAAATGTCAGTGCCATTCTATCAATTGGTATCAGTTTGAAAGAAACTGACACAAAAGTTGACTGCATTGATGCTTAAGACATTGTTAGGGGTCAGCCAAATCAACTCGTGTGGTTTCTTGACGATTTCTCTGATCCCATGTAAATATTATGAATGTTTACATGAAAGTGCATTCTAGCTGTCCCTCACTTCACCTCCCCATCATCTCCTACAAACAGGTATATCATTGGAGATGGTGAGGACTACTACATCTTAAGTATAAGGGATGTTTCCCCATAGAGGGATGAACAGTGGTGTTACTTACTCCACCCCACTTTTTTGCAACAAGGCGGGGGTAGTGTTTTACATTAAAAAATAAAAATATTCTACTTGAGAACTTTCAGAAGCTTTTTAGCCATTGCTCTGTGTTTCTTACATCTATCTTTGAACAGGTCCAGGTTAAGAGTTAGATTTTCTATGGTGTCTAAAAAGAGTGAGAAATAATGACTTAAGCTCTATAGCATTCTAAGACTAGTTATTTTCTCTTTTTGACTTTTTAAAAATGCTATTTTAAGTAGCTCACCTACTGTATTAGTCAGTTAGTGCTTCTATGACAACGTATCTGAGACTTAGGTAATTTATAAAGAACAGAAATGCTCAGTGTCTGGTGAGGGCCTGGTCTCTGTTTCCAAGATGGTGCCTTATTTGCTGTGTCTGGAAGGCTGTTTTCCAGCAGTGGAAAGGTGGAAGGGCAAAGAGGGCCTAGCTAGTTCCTTGCAGCCCTTTTATTTTTGTTTTTTTGTTATACTTTAAGTTCTGGGGTACATGTGCAGATCGTGCAGGTTTGTTACATAGGTATACACGTGCCATGTTGGTTTGCTGCATCCATCCCACCGTCATCTACTTTAGGTATTTCTCCTAATGTTATCCCTCCCCAATACCCCCCACACCCTGCTATCCCTTCCTTAACCCCCTCTCCCCCGACAGGCCCTGATGTGTGATGTTCCCCTCCCCTGTGTCCATCTCTTCTCATTGTTCAACACCCACTTATGACTGAAAATACGTGGTGTTTGGTTTTCTGTTCTTGTGTCAGTTTGCTGAGAATGATGGTCCAATTTCAACCATGTCCCTGCAAAGGACGTGAACTCATCCTTTTTTATGGCTGCATAGTATTCCATGGTGTATATGTGCCACATTTCCTTTATCCAGTCTATTTTTGATGGGCATTTGGGTTGGTTCCAAGTCTTTGCTATTGTAAACAGTGCCGCAATAAACATACGTGTGCATGTGTCTTTATAATGGAATGCTTTATAATCCTTTGGGTATATATCCAATAATGGGATTGCTGGGTCAAATGGTATTTCTATTTCTAGATCCTTGAGGAATTGCCACACTGTCTTCCACAATGTTTGAACTAATTTACACTCCCACCAACAGTGTAAAAGCATTCCTGTTTCTCCACATCCTCTCCAGCATCTGTTGTCTCCTGATTTTTTAATGATCGCCATTCTAACTGGCATGAGATGGTATCTCAATGTGGTTTTGATTTGCATTTCTCTAATGATCAGTCATGATGAGCTTTTTTTCATATGTTTGTTGGCCCTTGTAGCCCTTTTATAACATCACTAATCCCACTCATGAGAGCTTTAATCATCTCCTAAAGGCCCCACCTCTTAATGCTATCACATTGGAATTTAAGTTACAACATACGAATCTTGGAGAGAGACATAACATTCAAACCACAGCACCTACCTAGCATATTTCATAGTGCTCTGTAGCCAAGCTTTAATGATTAGCTGATTGCTGCCAATCTACTACTCTAAGGGATTGGTGTCATTTTAAGTTTTAACTTTTCCTAAGGGTAGGTTTCCTAAGGCTAAGTTTTCTCAATTCAAATGAGATTGGCCACACCTACGGTTCATAGGTAAGCCATATCTAGGCTGTGAGACTGAGGTATATTGACTAGTTGTATGGTTTATTTTAGTGGCAAAACCATGTATACACCCCCGTTTCTCTTCAGAATTGCTATAGTTGTCTTCCGCACTTAGGAGATGGCAGCTTTGATTACATACTAACAGAGTCAACTGAATTTAGGTCTCCGACTCTGGCACACTCCACTGCATTCATCAAAGAGTATTTGGTTATATATGTCTTAACAACATGGTTTTATGACAGGAGTGAAACCCACATTAGTAAATTACTATACTTTTTTTTAATGGACCCAAAACTGCTGGACTGTTTAGGGTAGAAACATGGAGTCAGATTTGTACTGTTTGTTATTTAGAGTATATTAGACCTACCTCATGTTGCATTTGGCTCTGATTGGGTCAGATCACGACCCTGTCCTCTGAAGCTGGGAGGTGACTGTGATACTTTCTCATGGACTTTACATAGTAACTCTTCATTATTTACTGGGTGATATTGGACACTGAATTTAGCATCTCTGGGCCCTGGTTTCCTCAGCTCTTAAATAGGGGGAGAGGAGGTAGAAGGAATTAAACTAGATGATAGTTAACATCACTTCCAGCTTTAACTTCCGTAACACTCCTGAGCACTGGGCAAGACTCATGTTTTAATTATAGAAATGCCCATGAGTGCTTTCAGTCATAAGCTTTAGTTCCATCCTCTGTGGCTGTGGATAAAAGTGATCCCTTCTGTGGTAGGGGCTGTGGGCACACGTCCAGTTGCCTACTTGGAATGTGCAAGGCCACGAAGTACCCAGGACACAGCATAAGAGGCAGAAAGGAAGCTCCCTGAAAGCAGGGGTAATCTGTATCTGATAAGGTTAAGTGTAGCTATATGTAACTGTCTTAAAGCTAAAATAACTGTCTTTAAGCTGTGATTCTTGAAGTGTGATTCCCTACCCAGTGGCATTAGCCTGACTTGGGAGCTCATTTGAGATATAAAATTCCAGGCCTCATAAGAATGATATAATGGACTTTGGAGACTTGAGGGGGAAGGGTTGGAGGGGAATGAGGGATAAAAACCACACCTTGGGTACAATGTGCACTGCTCAGTTGATGGGTGCACCAGAATCTCATAAATCACCACTAAAGAACTTATCCGTGTAACCAAAATCACCTGTTCCCCCAAAAACTATTTAAATGAAATAAAATTAAATTTAAAAAGTAAAATATCAGGCCTCCCCATCATACCTGATGAATCAGAAATTGGAGCCCAGCAATCTGTGTTTTAAGAAGTCTTCCCAGTGATTCTGATGCACACTCAGGTTTGAGAACCACTGTCGTAAACACACAAAGATTATTCTGTCGTGGAAAAAGAGGCCTGGAATAAAGCAATCTTGGGTTGACTGAATGTCATCAGGAAACCAAACCACCCAAATCTGCTTTATCAGACTCAAGTCTGAATGACTTTGACTTTCTCCCTGAAATAACATCTACTCTCAAAGCAAGACATTGAATAGCTGTTGAGGACATTTAAGATAATTTGGTTCACCTATTTAAAATAATTCTCAAAGATGAATTCTAAAAATATTTTGAGCAACAACACCATCATTGGGCTAAATGCTTCCTAAGAGGATATACCACTCACGTAGATAGACTGTTTTTGGTATATTTCTTTGAAAATTAACCTCATTAATTCACGGTTATATATCTTAACAATGCAATAGGATTATAAGGCCATATCTTATGATCCTTTTGTATCTCCCTAGTAATATATTACTGATCACTGAGTAAGCTTTCAATAAATATCGAATTAAACGTATGACTGTTACAGAAACCTAGGCAAGACACAGGTTGGGCAAGATAAAATCAAGAATCAAACTCTTTTCTGGATAACCAAATCAGTGCAGACAGCAACTCAAAATGCTTCATAATTTTAAACATTTGGTTCTCAATAAGAGATATATATTCTTCAATATCGTTGGCCTGTATTGATTTGAACAGTGGACTGGGAGCTGAGAACAAAATTTTACCCTATCTCTGCCTCTAAAATTAGGCAAGTTACATAATTCACTTTGCATCTCATTTTCCTTTTGTTATGGACAAAGAACTCTTACAAATACAGGGACAGGATAAGAAGAACTAGTTCATGAATGTTTTCTTCTCCTGAGGGGATATGTATATAGAGCCAGGCCTTAGGAGAGAATGGGTTAGTAGCACAGTTAAGGCACACCAGGTACTCACCCCCTGATTCTACACTCCTTCAGATGAAGTCAGTTTCTATCAGGTCAGGCATAGTAGTGGACACTTGTAATCTCAGCACTTTGGGAGGCTGAGGTGGGAGAATCATTTGAGGCCAGGAATTCCAGATCAGCATGGATAACATAGCAAGACTTAATCTCTACAAAGTAATAATAATAAATGAAAAAGAAGAAAAGAATTACTTTCCATTGTTCTATGTAAATCTGTAGGTGTGAGAATCATTGGGTGAGTCTGAGGACAGAGAATGACACAGTGAGTTTTCATCTTTAATTTAACTAAGAAGTCTTAGTAGTTTGAACATTGAAGTAACTTCTTTTAATTTCCACACATAGCTCTGATTTCCAAGAGAGAACATCAATGTTTTTGACCAATTTATAATTTCAAAGACTGGAAAAACCGTGCTTATATGCACAGCCCCTGTTCCGAGGACCAGACTAAAGGATGCTTGTTTATACCAGGAGAAAGCAAAACCACTTCTACATCAGATCACCTGCTGCTGGCAGTCAGATCAAATCAATAGCATTGAATGAGTTCCTCCCAGGGACAATGCAGATACTCCAGAATACATGAAGGTGATGTGGCTGATATTGCAGGTTGTCTACTCAGCATTCATTCTATCTTATTCGCAATCAACAGAGCTCCTGTATCACTGAGGGCAGCAATGTGCCCACTTAAAAACTACATTTCTTAGATTCTCTTGCACCTGTATATAGCCTGGTCATTGAAATCCAAATGCAAACTTTATATAGATATCCAGGAAGGCTCTTTAAAGGGAACTGACTCAGCTGAAAGTGTGCCTATTTAGCCCTTCTTCTGTTTATTTTTCCAGCTGCCTGGAATTTGAATGTGGTGTCCGGAGCTTCAGTACTCATCCAGGACTGTAAGTGTGAAAGCCATACACTGAGGGTGGTGGAGCAGAAAGTTAGAAGGAATCTTAGTCTCTGTTAATTTTATATCAGTCATACATTGCTTTCCCATAGGCCTCTTTTATTTTTATTTTTGGGGGAATAACTTTTTTTGGGTTTAAGCCTCAGTTATTTTGGGCATTCCATTATATGCTGCTATACCTAATCCCAGTTAATACAAGTGGTCCTTGTTCTTAGGAACCTTTGTGACTCTGGATACTGGCACATTCCAGGGACGTGAGTCCCTACCACAGGGTTTATCATTTTTCAATCAGAGCAATGGAAGATGAAGCTAAAGCCTGAGACAGAATCACTCAGCAGATACTAGGACTTGAGGCTTCCCAATCACCAGTGAAAGGATCACAGAATGTTAGGACTGGAAGGGATGTTAATGATGACCTTGTTTAGTTCCTCCCACCCTACCTGCCCCTCTACATTTTAGATATGAGGAGACTGAAGCCCAGAGATGCTAAATGAAGTGTCCAAGATCACCTAATACGTTGTAGGAGAGTTCTGACGTAGAAACCATGGGAAGGTATTCTTCCCATCAGTAGAGGACTCTTTCCATCAGTAAAGGAGAGTAGCATTGCCTCACCCAATAAGGACCAAACACTAACACAAGGGCTAGCGTGTTATAGAAGGTCTGTGTATCAGGCCTGGTTTCCTGGTGTGGTTTTAAACTAACTCTCAAAGTTAGTTCAGATGAAAGCTCTCAAAATGTTTTAGCAATGATTTGTTCATGTATCTTTTATCCTCATTCTATCCTCATTGTTGAGAGGTTATTGCAGTGAGAGCTAAAAAAAATTTGACTGACACACAGAAAGTCATATAAAAGTTTTATAGGATTCATATTAAAACAGATTCCTGGGAATCAGATCTTTCAAATTAGTCTCCAAGTGAATGAGTATTCGGGGTAGGTTCAGATATATGCATTACCCATGGGAAAAAGGGTGGCTACAAAACAAGGGTATTTTGCAGCAAATATATCAATGAGCCCATCCTGAGAGGACAGATTAGTGGAGTATTAGGAGCTTTAGGGCTAGAGGTGGTGGTAGATGAAAGATGATTATAAGGTAGGTAGAACCAAGAAAATAGAAGACTATAGGTGGCAGGTGTGGCTTTGCACAATTTAGACCCTCCATGCTAAGATCAATGCTTACTCTTGAATTTCCTATAACTCAAGAGTAAGCATTGATCTTAGCATGGAGGGTCTAAATTTTATTACTATTTTGGTAATGTCTTTTTACCTAATATCAAATCCCATTCAGCTGCTGGTAAAATACAACCTGCTAAATAGGGAGCCCACACAACTTGAACCTATGAATGCACTCTGAACACCATGTTGTAGAAGGACCTTAATTATAGAGAACATCTACAATATCACTTTGTTTACATGTGATTAGTGATGGCCTTAAGATACTCTGGGCTCTTGAGGGTCTCCTCGACCACCCACAGCCCAGGACCTGCTGAACCCAAGAGGTTTCTTGCTTTTGCTTCTGTTCCAGGACTTTTTTCAGTTTGGGGAGGTCTCTCCTCACCCTGACCAAAATCCAGAATGGAGAGCTCCTGATGGTAAATATGCAGTATACCACAGTATTTCACATTTGCAAGTCTTGGAGAATCTTTTGAAGGCTTGGAGTTGGAGGATTGTATAAACTTTTTTTTTGTTTGTAAACTGTTGCTGATTTATTCTGCAGAGACAGATCAAGTTCAGTATCTGGTACATGTACCATGGAGAATTCAGAAAAATCACCAGGGGTTACTGGGGCTTGGAATGAAAGCTTGGACCACGGAATCAACAATTCTGTCTGCTTTAAGCATGAAGTGGAGACAGGATTACATGGGTGATAACCTCTGCATATTTATCTGGATTTCAGCTGCAGAATGCAGCTAAGGAAATGGGTTTAAGCTTGGTTCTTTGGGTTTAAGCTTGGTTCTTTGGGTTTAAATTTTTAATTAGCTACCCCAGTCTCAATTGAAGTTGACCATAATTCCAACTAAAGTGACACTTTTTGGGAATGTAAAGTTCTATGGATTTTAATACATGCAAAGTCTTGTAACTACTACCAAAAACAGGATACAGAACAATTCCAACATCACAATTCCCTCAAACTACAAGGTAGTTTTTTTTTTTTTTTAAACAGTCTCGCTCTGTTGCCCAGGCTTGAGTGCAGTGGTGTGATCTTGACTTATTGCAACCTCCGCCTCCCAGGTTCTAGTGATTCTCCTGCCTCAGCCTCCCAAGTAGCTGGGACTACAAGTGTGCGCCACCATGCCCAGCTAATTTTTTTGTATTTTTAGTAGAGGTGGGGTTTTGCCGTGTTGTCCAGGCTGGTCTCGAATACCTGACTTCAAGTGATTAGCCCACCTTGGCCTCCCACAGTTCTGGGATTACAGGCATGAGCCACCACATTCGGCCCATGGTAGTTTCTTTTAAAAACAGCTTTATTTGAGATATAATTCACATACTAAGGCCAGGCACAGTGGCTCATGCCTGTAATCCCAGCACTTTGGGAGGCCGAGGCAGGCACATTGCTTGAGCTCAGGAGTTCAAGACCAGCCTGGGCAACATGGTGAAACGCCTTCTCTACAAAAAGCCCCACAAAAATTAGCCAGACGTAATGGCACATGCCTGTGGTCCCAGCTACTCGGGAGGCTAAGGTGGAAGGATTGCTTGAGCTCAGGAGGCTGAAGTTGCAGTGAGCAGAGATGATGCCACTGCACTCTAGCTTGGGAGACAGAACAAGACCTTGTCTCAAAATACTACTACTAATAATTCACATATCGTGTAATTCACCCATTTAGAATGTGCAATTCAATAGTTTTTAGTACCTTTACAGATATGTGCAACCATAGTCACAGTCAATTTTAGAACATTTTCATCATCACAAAGAGAAACTTTTTATTCTTTAGTTATTAATTACCTATTTTTTTTACCCTCCCCCAGGACCTAATAAACTAGTAATCTATTTTCTGTCCCTATAGATTTGCCTATTCTGGACACATCATATAAATGATATTTTATAACATATAGTCTTTTGTAACAGGCTTCCTTCACTTAACATACTATTCTTAAGCTTCATTTGTGCTATAGTATATATCACAAATGCATTCCTTTTATGACCAAATAATACTCCATTGTGAGGAGATTTGGCGTATTATTATTCATTCATGAGTTAATGGACATTTGAATTGTTTCCACCTTTGGCCATAGTGAATAGTACTGCTTTGGACACTTGTATACAAGTTTTTGTTTGAAGACTTGTTTTTGATTCTCTTGGGTATATACCTAGGAGTGGAATTGTTGGGTCATTTGGTACTTTTATGATTAACTTCACGAGAAACTGCCAAACTGTTTTCCACAGTGGCTGCACCATTTTACATTCCCACCAGCAATGTATAAGGGTTCCAGTTTCTCCACATCTTCACCAACACTTGTTACTATCTGTTTTTGTTTTTGTTTTGTTCTTCTGCTTATAGCCATCCTACTGGGTGCAAAGTTACATGGTAGCGTTTAGGTTGTAAGATTCTCACAGACTGGGCAAAAATGTGGAGATGTTTGTCTTCTTCTTTTTTTTTTTGCCTGCTGCTGATCCAAACAGTAAAACACAAACCTTCAGAAAGAGAGCTGTAAAAGGGAATGGACAGAGAAATTACGTCAAAGGGAATTGTCAAATAAGCACCACCGGAGAGAAGCAGAATGTTATGATAGGAAAATCGTGAGTTCAACGTACTTTAGGACAACACATATAATTTGTTCCTATGTGCCAGGCTCTGTACTAGGTGCTGAGGCCCTAAAATGAGTTAAACAAAATCAAGCCTTCAAAATTCTTATTGCATGGAGGGGAGAGCAGAGAGGGGGAGTTCTTCATACAGTCTAGGTATCAGAAGGGTCTTCCTGGGGGTGGATGGATAAAAAACAAATTCTCATCAGATAATAAGGGGCTGTAGCAGTATATGGGAAAACACTACACTGAAATATTTGGGAAATATGCTCTGGATGGCCTACTTTTCTTTGGTGTTTAGGCAACAATCTTGATTAAAGTTTGATTTCTTTCATTTCCCAGTCAGTAATTGGTGGGTACAATTCTTTCTGGAGGAAAATAAGTCATAACTAAGACCTTTGCAAATATTGCTAGCTTTTGCTTATTTGCACTGATTAAAGGGCAACATATAATTAAGGATGGGATCAATCTAAACAGAGTTCATATTTTGCTGTAGAATAGGTTTCTTCTCTTGTCTCCCAGATGTTGCTATGTCAGATGTTCTCAGAACTCACGGATCCAACTAAGTCATGAAGCGGTAGGAAACAGGGAGTGTAATCTCTCCGGATGATGTACTGGCCTGAGCAGAACAAGTTTCTTTTGACACTGCTTCTTGTTCACACCTTTCCTGTGGTGAGAAATAATAATTTGGGTTTTATATTTTCTGTCTAACTTCTGTTAGACAGGAAGAATCATCCTGAAATTTTTTGATCTATTTTAGATGTGGTAAAAATACCCAGAGATTACCTTTGCTGCTCATTCCTTCCTGGTACCATAAAAACTTTTTGCCAAATTCATGAGAGGAAAATAAATTCCTTGGATGAGACTCTGTGGCTTTTTAAGTAATCACAAATAACTTGTTAATTCATGTCCCAAATAACAGCCTAGATATCATCATAAAATATATCCAAATGTACAGTAGACTAGCTTCCCAATGACCTGTCTCTGGAAGGCAACCATAGAGACAGACTCTAATCCCAAATAAATAATATCTCTATTGAGAATAGACTCTAATCCCAAATAAATAATATACCAAAGTCAGAAGCCGATTCACATAAATATGACAAAACCTGAAATTTATTTGGGCTATTTCTGGGGAATTAGTAACAAATTTTTATTAAATATTTCCTAAGTTGTAGAAAATAAGTGTTCTTGGGTTTCTGGTTTGAATGAGTGATAATGGTAATTTGTAATTAGTACATGAGTTATATATTGGTTTTCTATTGGGATAACGAATTATCCCAAATTAAATGATCAAAGACAACAACAAACATGTATGATCATACATGGTTTCTGGAAGTGGGTTAGCTGAGAGCTTCTAGCTCGGGCACTCTCACGAGGCTGCAGTCATTTGCAAGCTTGACTGGCACTGGAGGATCTCTTCCAAGGTAATGCACTTGCAAGGCTGGAAAATGGATGCCTCAATTCTTCTTCAAGTGGAACTCTCTATAGGACTGCTTGGGTGTCTCACAGCGTAGCAGCTATCTTCTCTAAGAAGAAGTGGTCCAAGAGGGCAAGGTGAAAGCAGCAGTCTTTTATGACCTAGTGCAGGAAGGCAAACATCATCACTTATGCCTTTTTTTTTTTTTTGAGATGGAGTCTCACTCTGTCACCAGTCTGGAGTGCAGTGGCACTATCTCGGCTCACTGCAACCTCTGCCTCCCAAGTTCAAGCGATTCTCCTGCCTCAGCCTCCCAAGCAGCTGGGACTACAGGCAAGTGCCACCACGCCCAGCTAATTTTTGTATTTTTAGTAGAGATGGGGTTTCAGCAGGTTGGCCAGGATGGTCTTGATCTCTTGACCTCGTGATCTGTCCACCTCAGCCTCCCAAAGTGCTGGGATTACAGGCATGAGCCACAGCTCCCAGCCACTCATGCCATCTTTTATTTGTCACACAGACCAACCCTGGTATGATGTAGGATAGGACTACTCTAGGGCAAGAATATATCCAGGAAAGGGGGGATTACTGGGAGGCACCTTGGAGGTTGGCTGCCACAAGTTGTTAATACATAAACTGTAAATGAATCACTTAAAAAAAAAAAAGAATGGGTTTAAGTACCTTTTTGTTCCTGCAATTAGTATCTGAATATTACTGTTAAAAAATTGCAAATGAGTGAAGCCAGATTATAAAATCATTGGAGCTCTTTTAGGGGAGAAAAAGATTTATGATGAGCATCAGGTGGATCATTAGTCCAGGGCTGTGTAGGACCATCTGCAATTAGCTTGTTTCTTCCATCTTTTGCAAGCATAGAGCACTGGGGTCTTCGTACCTCCCAGATTCTCTGAAATACATAACAGGCCTTCATCAGCTATTCCATGTCATCTCTTGTGTTATTTCCTTGAGGCTCCTCAGGTTTCTTGGCCCCAGCACTGGTTTCTCACCATTTCCTTCTATAACTGGTTAAGTTCCCTAATGTCATGCCACACCCCATGGGTAATCCTCAGATTATGTGCAATTCCCAGACTTCTGGCTGTTTTCCCATTCTTTAAATAAATAAAAAAAACCCCACTGGAATACTAGTAAGAAAAGAGTTATCACTCAAAGTCAACTCACTACTAAGTTATATAAGTAAAGCACTTATATAAATAAGACATTTGCAAACTTTCACACATTAATCACTGCTAGTACAAATTCCTGGCCGGGTGTAGTGTCTCACGCCTGTAATCCCAGCACTTTGGGAGGCTGAGGTGGGCAGATCACCTTGGGTCAGGAGATCGAGACCAGCCTTGCCAACTTGGTAAAACCCCATCTCTACTAAAAATAAAAAAACAAAATTAGCCAGGTGTGGTGGCATGTGCCTGTAGTCCCAGCTCCTAGGGAAGCTGAGGCAGGAGAATCGCTTGAACCCAGGAGGCGGAGGTTGCAGTAAGCCGAGATCGTGCCACTGCACTCCAGCCTGGGTAACAAAGTGAGACTCTGTCGCAAACAAACAAACAAATTCCTTAACTCTGAGGTTGAGAGCCTCAGTAAGGACACAAGTTTTGCGAGTCTGAGTCTGAAAACTGGGCTGGCCTCCCAGTTCTTCCAGTTTCATGGCAGGCTTGCAAGCACATGCCACAACTGGTAAAGTGAGCTGGGTGAGAGGGTATCTGTGTGATCCCTTTCTGTCCATCTAAACAGGTCCAGCTGTGGATGTTGGCTTGCCACTCCAGAAGTTTCCTCAGCCTATCCCCTGTTATCCTGTTTCAACTCATGCTTTTGTTCTTATGTCCCTTTATTCTCCAGCCCTGTATTCTTTAGACACTGGCTCCTGCTGTCCACCAGATCCTCATGGTGCAATGACTGGTGTAGACGGGGTTGTTGAATTCACTCTCTGGATCTGAGCAACATTGGCTGAGCTGTGATGAAGCGCTCCTATCCATCCAGTATGCTTCACAGTGGGGGTCTCACCCTGTTCATCACCACTGCCCTAGTAGCTGCAGGTGAAGGATCATACACACTGATGATTGCATCACTACTTTTAGGGGGAAATAGCAGTAGTAGTTTTCCCCTAGAAATAGTAATGCACCAGTACTTCTGGGGAAAACAAGTCGATGACCATTAGTTAAAGTCATTCTTGTAACTTTCATTCATAATTATAAGAGTCAACATTTGTTCGTTCTGATCTTTTATTCGTTTCTTAAATGAGAGTTTTTAGGTGGTGAGTTTTCGTCTCTCTCATTTAAAAATGAGAAAAACAAGGCTAAGAGAAGTTAAGCCGCACAGCCACCAAGTTATGGGGACAGGATTAGAATCTCAGCCTCTGATACTTGGTTTAAGTGGTTTTCATTATGCTACGAATGACACAGAAAAATGTCAGAGTAGAGGATGTCACAGATCAAAACTAATTAATGAGCGATTTGCGGAGAGTGCTTAATGATACATCTTTAAGAATCATCTTTTGAGAAAAACTGGACTCTTAAAAAAAGAGACCATATGATGGCTTTCACTATGAGGATGTTCTAACAGTCTTCAAGCATTAGGAAATGAAGTTTCAGGTAGAAAGGTAAGTTGGGTGGAAGGTTGGTGGCAAAGGTATCAGAATCTCAGGGCATCTGGACAGAAGGGCAGTTACAGTGCTTCATCCATATACTTTGAAGTATGAATAGTGAAGCGTCAAACTGCTGGAAGTATTTTTACTTCTCAAATATTTATTGTGACCTACTGTAGGTAAGGCATTTGCCTTGACATGTAGGTCCCTGAAGGGCCTATATTTTGCAGACTATTATAGCCTAGAGTGTGCTTTGAGGGCCACTCTAATAAATGTAGTGTGAAGCATTTTTGTATTTAACTTGGGGATACTGTGGAGAACATTGCTGACCACATCGTGTAGTATGCCTTTTAGCGATAGAAATATTTTTTAGATCTCATTGTGTCAAAGAGCTTCTAAGAAACTGTAAATCTTAGCACCTGTTGTGTTTCCTTATTTGAGTTTGGCGTATGGTTTGCATCTTTGTGTACTAACCTTATCCTGGCTTTATGTTACAGAATTGCTCAGTTTGTATTTTATCTGTAGTATGATTTCCCCCACGCACATATGTATATTTTGTTGTTCTACATATTTCTGAAGTGACTCTGTAGTGAATGAATAAATGAACAAGCTTATAAAGTAATCTGGGGAGGCCAGGCACAGTGGCTCACACCTGTAATCCCAGCACTTTGGGAGGCTGAGGCAGGTGGATCACCTGAGGTCAGGAGTTCAATACCAGCCTGGTCAACATGGTGAAACCTCATCTCTACTAAAAATACAAAAATTAACCGGGCATGGTGGTGGGCACCTGTAATTCCAGCTACTCGGGAGGCTGAGGCAGGAGAATTGCTTGAACCCGGGAGGCAGAGGTTGCAGTGAGTCAAGATCTTGCCTGGGTGACAGAGCGAAACTCCGTCTCAAAAAATTAATTAATTAACCTGGGGAGATATAATAACTTTAAAAACATCTATAAAAAATGTTTTAGCAAACAAATGAGATTTACTCTTGCATCATCTTGTTTTTTTTTTAGAGACGGAGTCTCCCTCTGTTGCCTGGATTGGAGTGCAGTGGCTGGTCTTGGCTCACTGCAGCCTCGATCTCCTGGGCTCAAGTGTTCCTCCCACCTCAGGCTCCTGAGTAGCTGGGACCACAAGTGTGTGCCATCACACTCAGCTAATGTTTTGATTTTTTTTGTAGAGATGGGAATTTGTTGCCAGGTTGCCCATGCTGCTCTCGAAATCCTGGCCTCTAGCAATCCTCCTACCTTGGCCTTGCTGTTGCTTAATGACCCTCATTTGCTTAGACACAATGTGTTATCAGCAAAGGAGTAAATCTAGATAGAAAAATGAAGAGGTACTCGGCCTGGACCCTAATTTCCCACAGACTGTATTTCCAGTCAGTGGTCCAGGAAGGCTCCACCCAGAAAGCTGGGATTCTGTTCATGGAAGCCCTGTGGGTCTTGGCACAGTGATGTCTGAGAAATAGTTGAGGCCTCCTGAAAGACTGGCTAGTTGATTGATCTTGTGAGATTACTCAGTATAACTCCTCTTTTATTGAGCTTTGTATCTGCAGTGGAGAAGTGTGTGGGGAAGAAGAAAGGGTTCTATCGAGAATTTTCTCCAGAGGCAGAATAGCACAGTGATTCTCAAATGTGTGGTCCAGTATCATCAGCATCACCCTGGAAAATGCTAGAAAAGTAAATCCTCAGGTTCCACTGAGGACTACTGAATCAGAAACTCTGGGAGCAAGGCCCAGCAATCTGTATTTTACCAAGCCTTTGAGATGCTTCTTCATACTCAGGTTCAAGAGCTGCTAGGGTATAGCAGTTACGAGAGGAACCCTGTAGCCAGACTTCCTTTGCTAGAATCCTGGCACTGTTATTTATTCCTTGTATGACTCTAGGTAAGTTGCTTGATCTCTTTTTGTCTCTGTTTCACCACCTGTAAAGTGAAGATAATGATAGTACCACCTTCAGAAAGTTGTTATAAGGATTAGATTTGGGCTTACACTTAGAATAGTGCCTAGCACATAGTAAAAGCTCAATAAATGTTAGCCATTATTATTGGAAGACGTGGTGTCATGGAAGAATGGGGGGGAATTTTTTCCTAGCCACCCTCTTTCATGAGAACCCAATGAACCTTTCTAATGTAGCCTTCTCTGAGGAGTAGCTACAGGCTGGAGTTGCTGGGATAGGGTCAGAACTGAGGATATGCTCAGAGCCTTGTCTGTTGCTTTGAGGGAGCAACAGATATGTTGCCCTAGAGGGAGTCCTAAATTTTAAAGAACTTTGCTCTCCTTAGCATTGGTAAGACCATTTCCTGACCTAGGGGGCAGAAGGTTGATTCCTTGCTGGATTTTTTTGGGAGAAACCGTAGGTGTCTAAGAGAATGCAAGGTCATAAGGAAATTCACACAGACATCTCAAAATAAAAATCATTTACAATTAACTTGAAATATTTAAAAATTTTTTTGATTTAAAAAATTAAAAGGGGGGCTGGAAGTTGATTTTTAATAATAACTATACAAAGGGGAGAGGGCAGAGGAAGTTGAGCTGAGCTGTCTGGGGTGCTGTGGCGTGGTAGGCTAGCTGCACTAACTGTGGCTGCCGTTTGGGTGCTGCCGGGCTGGCCGGGTCCTTGGCCTTCTCTGTAGCTTCCAGTGCTGTCTCCTTTGCCTTCTCCTTGGCTCCCTTAGCTGACTTAACAAGTGTTTTGGAAGGGGCCACACTGTGCAGCTTGGCCAAGATATATTCAAAACCCTTCATCGTCTTGATCACATTGGTTTTGAATTGGGCGAGACCACATTCCTGGACAGCTCTGGAGATGCTTAAATAAGCTATAGGAGACCCCAGGCTTTCCAGTGGATTCGTGTCCAGGCGCAGCTGCCAGAGTTCCCCAGAGTAAGCACGTGGTTCCTCCACCACCACAGCCAGGTGTGGTTGATGTTCCAGGTGAAGTGGTCATGTCTGATTCGGTGGCTTCACAGTAGAGTGTTTCAGGATGGACACTGAGCGAGCGGCACTGGGGAAACAGTGGCCCAGCCCAGCAGGGCGTCTGCTGGTCTTGGAAAGGTCGCCAGTACAGGAGCTCAGGGGTCACCACCCCGTGTAATGTGTTTGCTGTAGGGATTTGGGTACCACTGTCATTAGGTAGCAAACACTTGGTCACAGGACCTCCAGAGCACGCTCCAGCCCAGGAAATACTTCACCATCATCCTGGCTGGGATGGGCTTGGCACCCAGGCAGCATCAGAGCGCAGAGGGTGGGGAGTATGCAGGGTCAAGCCAGGTTGGGCGCCCACCCCCGACCAGACCCCACAGCGTGCCCAAGTACCCATACAGTCAACTTTAAATTGCATGTTTAGGGAAAGAGTCCATACAGAACCAAATGGCTATGTGATGTTATAACCTCTCCCATAGTGTGGAGGTCACTGTTGCAACTTTTAAATGGACTATTTTCCCCAGAGTTGCTACAGACACATGTATCAGCACAGCCTCAGAACCCACTTTCCAGTTGAGATAGGTGACATGGTGATTCCTCTTCTTCCAAGGTTTGAAACTATCCCAGGAAGGAATACAGCTTGACTGAATTAAATTGTTTTTAATAAGATTTTTAAGAAACCCACCAAATCAATTGGGGTTTTACTTTGGCAGCCCCAACAGCCAAACTGACTCATCCATGTGGCTGATCCATTAAATAATGCACAAGTAGTTGATGAGATGACCAGAAAAAGTGATTTAGCTGGGGAAAAATGTTTGGAATTGGAAGCGGCTAGGATTTAAGCTCAGGAGCTCACAGGTTCCAGTCTAGGACTTAGTAGCCTCAGGGTTCAGGCAGCCACTTACCCTGCTTTTAGCAGGGTCATTGACTAGAAGGATAGGATAGAACTGGAGCAGGCTGGGTCAGGGTCTTTCTAGTTAATGTGTATCTTTGAACCTGTGCAGGCATGTAGGCTACAGTGTGCAAACTGGTGTTCTGAAGACCAACCCAAGAGCCTTGCATCTCCCTCTCTTTATCCTGTTGCAGGTCTGAGAATCTTTTGAGGCCAAAGAAAATGAATTCTAAAGCTCAGACTTAGATCCAGCAGCCAGTGTGAAAGCATGTGCCATGGAGATGGAGCCCAGCATTCCAGGAATGTGTTGTCTGAGGACCAAGTGCTTTTCTTATCTCAGTATGTTTTCCTCCTATCCCACCCCTCCCACCTGACCATCTCTCCTCATTGAATCTCCCAGTGAATTTGCCTGTTGCTTTGACAACAGCTGGAAAGAGGATGTGGGGGATGGTGAAGTGGAAGACTGGAAATACCACATCACCCTGTGGTAGAATTGCTGCTGAGATCCAGAAGGGAGCACAGCCAGAATGAGATGTTAGCTTGAGGCTTGGAAACAGCAGCATGGGATGATTTGCCCTGGAAGGGAGGGGCTTATCTTGCTCCTTTTCCTGCTCCTTGGAATCCTCTAGGACTCTGAAAATAAAGGATTTATTTCAGGGGACAGAGCTGATATCTTTCCAAGAGAAAGGCAAGCTGATGGCAAGAGGCTGAAGCCTCCAGTTGTGGCGTAATTTATGATGGTAACTTATTAGCCTGAAGGAAGCAGTTTGGGAGCAGCCTGGGTGGGTCTCTCCCCCACAGAAATGCTCTGCTCAATCCTCCTGCTACTTAAAAAATGAAGTGTGGTGGACTTGTGCGGAGACCTCGTAATGCCTGGATGATCACACAGACTTGGATACGGAGCCTGGTTTCAGAGCATAAGAATGGACCCAGGCAATACCACTTAAGTGAAGATAAATAATGGGCAACTCACACAAGAAGGTCAAACATCTGACTTCAAATAACATGTTTTTTTCTCGAGCTGAATTGCCTAGAGTTGAATGAGGTCAGATTTGCATTCATGTATCTTTCCTTAGCTCAGCTCATAACTTTCTGTTTTCTCCCAAGGGGGTATTAAAAACAGAGCTGCTTCACATGAATGTGATGGTTACCATTCAGAACCCTGTCACGACTTTGTCTTTTTCTATCATCTTGAAGGAAAAATTATGTTCCATAGCTTCAAGGTCAACTATGAGCTATTTGGGCTTGGAAATGAAATGAGACCCTTGGAAAGCTTGTCCCTCTCTTCATTTATATTTTGCTGATGTTTAATAAAACTCAGTTATTCTCCAGCCTGGAGTTGGAGGTCAGGCCGCCATAAACGGGCAGCCATAAACCTGTCCGGAAAATTTCATTAGGTAGAATTAGTTTTTCTTTTTTTTTCTGCCATAAAAGGGAGTATATGTGTGTGGTTTTATTTTTATTTTTGTTTTCGTTGTTTTGTTTTTAAATTGTTTGCTTTTGCTTTGTGTTTTGTTTCTGTGGCTTTTTAGAGCTGGTCTTATAGCCTGAAGGAGTGTCTGGAAATGAATGTGTAAATAGTAGTGGCCTCTCTGCCTGGTCCCCCACCCTGTTCCTTTAACTTTCAGCCTCAGAAGCTAGAGTCTGCAACTCCCCAGGGGGCAGACTTAGCCTTGCCCTCAGCACTGGGGTTGATTTTATTCCTGGCTGAGGCAATGTCAGGGGACTAAGGTCAGAAGTGGGATGACTTGCTGCTGTCTGGTCATGTTTGGATCTGGTGTCCTCCATCCTAAATCAGACCCTAGTCCTACTGCTCTGTTTTCAGCCCTCTTCCTGTTTATCCTCTCTACAGCACTGGCCCTGCTGACAATCACCTGCTCCTCCATTGATTTCCAGGCAACCACTTGTTTTCTGATTCTCTTCCCTCTTCTTCTCAAGTCTTCCCAGGCTCCTTGGCAAACTCTCCTCTGCTCCCCCTAAAATGTTGACATTCTGTAGGGCTCTATCATTTGTCATCTTCTCTGGATAATCTTCCTTACACTTGTGACCCTAATCACCAAGTCTAGGATACTGACTTCCAACCATTGCTACTGAACTCCAGACATAAGTTTCCAGGCTTTCTGGTCATTTCGACTAGTACGCTCTTTAGTAGCTGCAACTTAATACATTTCAATAGAACTCGTTATTTCTCTCGTCTTAGTCCCTTTGAACATCTATGACAAGTTATCATAGGCTGGGTAGCTTATAGCAATAAAAATTTATTTCTCACATTTCTGGAGGCTGGAAAGTCTTAGATCAAAGTGCTGGAAAATTTGGTATATTGTGAGACTTGCTTCCTGGTTTATACATGACTGTCTTCTCTCTGTGTCCTCACGTGGCAGAATAGGCAAAGATGCTCTTCCAGGTGTTTTTTTTTTTTTTTTAAATAAGGCACTAATTCCATTCATGAAAGCTCTGCCCCATGACCTAATTACCTTTCAAAGGCCCCACCTCCTAATACCATCACATTGGGGGTTAGGATTTCATCATGTGAGTTTTAGGGGGACACAAACATTCAGTCTATAGCACCTATCAAGGTAGACCTTCTTGTAGTTTTGATTTTGATTGGTAGACTACCACCCATCCAGTCCCTCAGGTCAAAATCCCAGGGTCGTCCTAAACAATTTATTTTTCCTCCTTCCTTGTGTTCAACTAGTCATCCTGTTCTTATGTTTTTACTTCAGAAGTTTTTCTTGACTCTTACCTCTCCTATCCATTTTCACTGCTACTGCTTTTGTGCAAACCCCCATCCCTCTTCACCTACAAAAGTACAATATTGTAATTCTTAAACAGGCATGAGCTTAACAAATAATAAATGAATGAATGACCTATCTGGTACCAGACAGACTACTGTGAGGGTTAAAGGAGGTACTTTATGGAATGCACACTCAGTACAATGATTGGTACATAGTAGAGGCTTAATAAAAGGCTTATTTATACATTATATATAGGAAATATTTGAAAGCATGGACTTTGGACCTAAGCAGCCTGAGTTCAAATCCAAATTCCACTATGTACATTTATTATGTATGTGATCGCTGTGCCTCCATTTGCTCATCTGTAAAACGGGGATGAATATGATAAGGCTGTTCTGAGAGTCAAATGACTTATTTATGTAAAGCACTTAGAACACTGCCTGGAATATAGTTCGTGAGCAATATGTTAGCGGTCACTATTATTATTGTTATTAGTTTCCTGTCTCCTATCTTTTATAAGTAATATGTTGGCTTTATTAGAGGAAGAAAGTTCTTATGTATGGCACCCTAAATTTACATAAAGAAAAAAAATCATCACCTAGTTTTCCCCCAAGTAAAAGTCATATCTATAAGTTATGAATTTCATAAATGCTGAATCACAGTCTTTTTCATAATACAGTGTTTATAATAGCTCTTTCGGATGACCAGCTATCCTGGTTTGCCTGAGGTGGAGGGCAGTGGGGGCAGTTTTCTGGGATGGTGGACTTTCAGTGATAAAACAAGAACAGTCTTGGATAAACCAGGATAGTTGGTCATCCTGGTTTTTTTATGCTTAATAGAGCTCCTCTTCTGAAGCTCATCTTCCAACATAATTCCCCCAAGCATATTTCAAAGATAAAACAAAATATATGAATTAAGGTGAGGGACTTGAATGGAAGGTTGGGGACATAACCTAGGAATCCTCATGTACCATCTTCAGCCCTTATCCATCAAAATGTCCACTTTAAGGGGATTTTGGAGATAAGATGAAGGGTTTTTCTTACTGGTGAAAAGAACAACTAACTTCTGGCATTGTTCTAAAACCCTGCAGCTCTCTTCAGCAGTGTCTGCATTGAGCAGCCAACTGAAGTCCTGTTTCTCATCCCCTAGGCCTTCTCCTCTTCAGACGGACTGCAGTGGCAGCAGATCAACTCTGAGCACAGCCACTGCATAGAGGGTTCAGTGAAGCGAGTGGGGCTATTACTCCCCCACCAAGCTGTTCCACTGCCTCACCTCCTGTGTTTTTAAACTCCAGTTTTTGTCTTTCCCTGTTGGCACCAAACTTATCTTCATAAAATATAAATCAAATCACATTATTTCCTCATGAAATCTGTTGACGCCTGTGGCTAGTGGGGATCAGTGCCAAATCCTTGTCTTACTCTGTAAGATCTTTCACACTCTGGCCCCAGCAACTCTCCAGCACTTCTCCTGGCATTCCTCGGTGACCTCTGCTTCAGTAACCCAGGACTCACCACTGTTCCTCAAAGCTCACTCACTCTGACTTTTCATTAACTCAAACTTCTGTATGTGCTATATTCTCTGCCTTGCAAACCTTTTCCCTTGCTGGGCAAATTCCCACATGTTCCTTAAAACCCATATAAAAGATGATCCCCCTCTGTGAAGGTAATCCTTGGCTCCCCCTCTGGGTACCTAGAGTGCTTTGTTCAGACCTTAAAGAAGTTCCTACTTAGAATGAGAACACATTTACACATCCATCCCCCCCCCAGGAGGCTTTGAGTATCTTGAGGGACTGGACCTCTGGTGTATTCTTTAGAATTCACTGTGTCTAGTACAGGTCTGTTGAATAATGGAATAACAGCAGCAACAAAGCCACAACCACAACAACAACAGTTAACCTTGACTGGGAGCATTTATGCTGTGCTGAATGCTTTGCTAAATGCTTTACAAGCCTCAGCCTAGTCCTTTAAGGAAAGTGACACTACCCCCATTTTATAATGGAGATAGGTGCTAATTTAGTTAGAAGCTGGAGTTCATCTTTGTTTTGCCTAGAGAGGGAAAGCTTATGAGGCTTAGACATATCGCCAATAGAATGTTTTAAAAAAGCTTTAAAATACTTGAGTATAACCTTTCTTAATCCATTCTAACATGTTGGAGGCTCTTGCTCATATACAAAGAGCCGATGTGCCAATCACAAATTCAGTCTAACTGCTAAAGCATCCTTCAAATAAAGAAAAACTTGTTTAAGACATTTCCTTAACCCAATGTCACTTTTAGCTTGTATCTGAAAGTTATAAAACTGTTTTCCTTGGAAAACATCCTTAGTGAAGGTGTTTAATGGAGCCACCTTGACCTTGCCTTGGTTAGTATGAATCAGGCTTAAGAGCCATTGACAGCTATGCCTCCTACTCATTTTTCAGGAAATATCCATGTTAGCCTTAGCCAATGCCAGTGCTTTGTACTGCATGCCCTGCTTTGGTGTACAGTTTGCAGTGTCAAAAGCACTCACTGAAAACTTAAGCCAATCCACAAAATACGGCTCTGAGAATCCTTCCCATAATGGATTCAGTTACAGTTTCACCATTCTGGGTAATTATGAAGTATAGTAAAGATAACTATAATTTATTGAGACCCTCTTATTTTTCAGCTGTGCATTGCCTCCATCCCCATATTCCATTTTCAGAGGAAGAAATTAAGGCTCAATAATTTGTGTAACTTGTCCAAGATCTCTCTGCAAGTAAACGTAGAACTTGGGAATGGAACCAAGATGAGTCTTACAAGTCCTGTATTATTCACCAGTGAGCTACACAGCCTTACAGTGCAGATAGCACAACGTCTGTGGGCATCCAGCACTTGAATAGTTTGGAAAACATCAGCCTGTGTTCTCCAAATGAGATCTGGTACTCATTCTTGGCCTCGGTATTTCTAGGGGGATTCTACATTCTGTGTTACCAGGGTAGGTTAATCCTAAAGGTAACTGGGTACTCGTTCACTATTCTGTAGGGTTGGAGATTTCCTTTGGACATTTTCTGTGAGCATGGTGATGAGTGGGACCAGGGTAAGGATGTAGTGGGCGCTAGCTGGCATAGTAGTCTAAGAGCAGGGTAACCGGCTGACCTGCTTAGTGGGCCATGTTTAAATCTGTCCCTGACCTTTTCCTAAGCACTCTCTTTCTGTCTTACCTTGTTTCTACTTCTGGCACGAAGGATCTAGACCAATTTAATGATTAATAATGACAAAACTCAAGAAACATTCTTATTACTATGATTTTTAATCTTGAAAATGAGGATTATGTGGGTAACCAGAAACTCCAGGCCAACCCCATATAAAGACCTGGATGGCCCTGCTAACTCTTTCATACACTGAGAAAATCTTGGTTTCACAAAGATTGCAGCGATTTGAAAATAGTTCTCTAGGCTATAAAATCTACCTGACTAAAACCAATCTAATCCCTTGAGCCAAGATCAAACTTTTTGCCAGATATAGTTTTACATTGTCATTTTAACCTTTAGGTGGGACAGCAATTGTTTCTAAGTTTTAATATAGAGAATCTGTCTCCATAGCCAAGAGGAAGTGTGGGTGGAAGCAGTGAACTGGACAGTTCAGTCAATCAACTTGGAAGCTTACTGACCAGAGTGTTTACAGCTACCTACCTTTCTTCTGGTTTTAAGTTTGTAGTTTATCAGAGTGCAGAATTTCAGTCTGGTTCATAACTTTTATTTAACCACTGATTTTTGAAACTGGGCTTGAATTAGTGCTTCTTTGGACTTTCTCCTCTCTCTCTCTCTCTCTGTGGTTTGCTCTCAACAGCTGGAATGAGAGACTGGATGGTGTTGAAGTGAAATGCCAGAGCCATCCATCCGTGCTTCCAGGATAGCTCCCTGGCTGTGAGAACAGTGACCCTGTGAGGCCAACATGGACTTGGTTCTCCATACATAACATGGCTGGAGGAGCTCCAGCTCTGGGATGTTATCTTGCTGTTTTACACTGGTGGTTCAGCCAGCCCATGGGAAACTGAACTTGGGCTGGGAGACCTGGCAGCAAATCCAAACTGAAATAGGAATCAGCTCTTCAAGTCCAAATGTGAAAAGAAATGCGGGTTCAAGGCCTAAATGCCTGAAGGACATTGGGAAGGGGTGAAGTGGAATCAAGAAAGCTTTTGGTGACACTGTGGGAAGGGCTATTGAATATCTTCTCAGGACAGCACAAACTGTCAGAGGCACAGCATATTTAGAACCTTTTTTTTTTTTTTTTTAAGACGCAGTCTTGCTCTGTCACCAGGCTGGAGTGCAGTGGCACAATCTTGGCTCACTGCAACCTCCGCCTCCTGGGTTCAAGCGATTCTTGCGCCTCAACCTCCCGAGTAGGTGGGACCACAGGCACGTGCCACCACGCCTGGCTAAGTTTTTTGTATTTTTAGTAGAGACGGGGTTTCACGATGGCCAGGATGGTCTCGATCTCTTGACCTCGTGATCCGCCTGCCTCGGCCTCCCAAAGTGCTGGGATTACAGGCGTGAGCCACCGCACCTGGCTAGAACCTATTTTTAAAACTGTTTCAGATTTTTTAGCTTGATTGATAGATATATTCATTTTTTTTTTTTTTTTAGAAAAAAGAAATGGTGACCCTCCTAAGAGGCAAAATACTAGCCTTGAGTGTTGTGGGATGTATCGTCATTGGTTACTAACTCTTCTAATGGCTCAGGCACTCCCCCAAAGCTAAGACTCCTAAGCCCAAAGGAAGATGAGAGCTGAAAGGAACATCAAGCTCATCCAGTGCAGTGCTTCTCAGCTTGTGCCCACATTGACTTCACTTGGAAATATTTGAGAAATACTGATGCCTGGGCCCCATTCCAGACCAATTAAATCAGAGTGTCTGGGAGAGACACGCAGAAAGTGGTAGGTTTTAACACCTCCCTAGGCATTTTGCTGATCAGCCAAGGTTGAGAAGAATCAAACTAGACTCATTTTACATATGAAGAAATAGAAACCCAGATACTGAGATAAAATATGTTGCCTGAGTCATGTAGCTAGTGTCAAAACCTGACTCTTATTTAGTCATCTTATGTCACACTAAGTTGCTTCTCTTTATTGTCATTTTCCCATAAATTAAAAGCATACTTGAAAATGTTAGTTTACAAAGTACTTTTAAGAAATGGATTTCATTTTAAGGAAAATAGTGATCCAATGGCCAATACACTGATGTTTTCTGCATGATCTTCAGACCAATCTACATGCTTATTGTGCTTGGGCCTCTGAGTCAAAACACTGGCTCCTTTGCTGCTTCTCCATTGTTGGCCTAGCATGCTTGCATTCTGTTTCTTCTCCGGAAACCTAGCATGCTACTTTGATTCACTTTGTTAATGGGAAGATGGTAAATACTCTCTAGAAATCCTTTTTTTATTTTTTAGACAGTCTTGCTCTGTCACTCAGGCTGGAGTGCAGTGGCGCAATCTCGGCTCAGTGCAAACTGTGATTCCCAGGATCAAGCGATTCTCCTGCCTCAGCCTCGAGTAGCTGGGATTACAGACGTGCACCACCATGCCCAGCTAATTTCTGTATTTTTGGTAGAGACTAAAAATACAAAATTGTATTTTTCACCATATTGGCCAGGCTGGTCTTGAACTCCTGACCTCAAGTGATCCACCCACCTTGGCCTCCCAAAGTGCTGGGATTATAGACATGAGCCACTGCACCTGGCCCTTCCTACATATCTTTAGCTGGTGATACATTTCTACCAGAGAAACATTTTTTTACAGAATTCACTTCATGTGGGAGCCATGTGTCCAAGAGAGCCATCGTTTTGGGTGAAGGGCACATCCAGACATGTGCCAGCGTTACCCTACAAGATATCGGGTTATCAAGTAAATGTCTACATTGCATGTCAGCAACCGTTCATGGAAACTTACCATTTTTTGTCCAGCTCACCCTGTTTGCCACATTCCAACTAAAATTCATAGCCAGGCTTACCAACAATATCATTTAATCACATTTTATAGACAAAACTTCAAGGTGTTCAGGTCCATGTATGAAAATTAAAATTTCTTCTTGTGTTAAAAACATGGAACAATCTATGATCCAAATTTCAAGATATTTAGAAAAATTGCTTTATCCAGACTAGTGGTCCCAACCCTGACCTATTAGATCACCTGTGGAATATATATATATATATATATATATATATATATATATATAGAGAGAGAGAGAGGAGAGAGAGAGAGAGAGAGAGAGAGAGAGAGAGAGAGAGGGGGAGAGAGAGAGAGGAGATGCCCTGGCCCCCACCCCAGAAATTCTGATAGAATTGGTCTGGGTTGGGCCTAGAGCACTAATATTTTCAAATGTTCCTCAGCTGAGTGTCATAGGCAGTTTGGTTGAGATCCATTGCACCTGACTATAAAACAGAGCCCTGAGCTTGGAACTTTTTGCTGTGACCATATTGCTCTAGCATTTTTATTTCATTTTAAATGTTCAAAAAATTTATGTTTAAGAGAGAAATATTTTTAAAATACTTCTTTGAGTATATTTTCTTCCAATAATCCATACACTCTTCTCTTCACCTTGCAACCTCATTACGGCTAGGGCAGAGATTTATCACCCTGGAGAAGGAGAAGCTAGATTCTGCCAAGAACGGTGATTTGCAACCCTTCATGCCCTTTAGAATCACCTGGGGAGCTGTAAAAAAACTGCCAGTGCCTGAATCCACTTTGGACTAATTAAATCAGAATTTGGGGGGGATGGGCTGAGGGATTACTACTATAAAAGTACCTCAGGCATAATACTTTTTATCATGCAGCTAATATTGAGAACCATGGCTCTAATAAGAAATAACTTGTCAACTTAAAATAAAATTCTTATTTCTTAACATCTCCCATGTTCTAACCCAAACTTTTAAAATTGAGAGAAAATAATTTACTTACCTATAGTTGGAAGTGATAGAGGTTATTGACAATATGATTTTATGATTTAATCTAATATTTATTGATCACTTACTATATGCAAGGCAGATATGATTGAAAATATCTCCTGGAAACTTTCTTGTTTGTTTACTTTGGGTCAGATAGAAGGAACCCAGGGCGGGTGTATGAATCTAGGTCCCTGCAGGAAAGAGGTGGCACACTCAAACTGGAGATATGGCATAACAGTGCTAGATAAGAATTTGGCGTTGATACTAGCCACACAGCATCCTAATGTTATTTTGGAAATTTCTATTTTCATTTTCCTAGACACAAAGGTGTGACTGGGGCACCATGGAGGTAAAGATGTTCCTGAAGATATTTAGGAAAGTAACTAGGGATGCTCTCCAGAATTAAACACAAGAATAAATTTTAATTTTTATACATGGACCTGAACACCTTGAAGTTTTGTCTATAAAATGTGATTAAATGGTATTGTTGGTAAACAGCTAGGGATGGTCTCCATTCATTCAAAAATTCATTTGTTGGGTGACTATCATGTATAGACACAGGGCCAGGTGTTGGGAATCTCAAAATAAAGAGAGAATCCCTGCCCTCAAGGAGACTGGTTTCATAGAGATACAGGAAAGCACATAAAGGTGAACAGGAACATGGTTTACCTGGTGGTTGTGGAGTCAGCCTTCTGACTGGAGTCAGCTGCTTCTCCATTGCTGGTCTAGCATGCTTGCATTCTGTTTCTTCTCCAGAAACCTAGCACACTACTTTGATAGTGGCTTAGTTGCTTTTAAAGAGAAGGATTTGCCAAATACTGGTGATTTGTGCATGTGTGTGTGTACGCATACATATGAATGCCTGCACACACATTCTTCAGATAGAAAGAATTCTTACTGGGATACAGTGAGGGAGGAATGAGGAAAAATCAGTAGATTTTTTCTTAACATTTTTCTGGTGTGAACATAAGCAGAAACTCAACACAGCACAGGCTGTGAGGGAAGGAAAATTCATCAAGTCTAAACTGTCTTCTCCCTTTGGCTCAAAAGTAGGTGACATCAACAGGATGTGGGGTTTCATGATAAGCCTTGAATCGCATAAAATAAATTACACCTCACAACTCCTTGGAACAGGAACCTGTTTTCATGTGAGTTCCCCAACAGCTTTTGGGAGAGCCTTGAAACAAATGGATTTAGCATCTGGGTTTTTTGTTAGGTTTGATTTGCTTTTCTAACATCCGGTACTTTTGCAAAAATCTTTGAATGTAGAAAGTGAAACCAAAGCCCAGAAGGAGGCAGGTGTCCAAGAACATATGGAAGCCTAAGAGGTTAATATGCTCCTTTTTGTCTCTGTCATGATGTACATCCTTTCAGCCTTGACTTTTAGCAAGTGACCTTTAGCAGAGATGTGAGGGTCTGTCACTCTGACATTTGACAGCTATGGAGATTCATTCTCAACAGAGCAATAGTTACGGGTTCAAGGGGGCAGGCTAGTTGGCCTATTCTAGTTTTTGTGAGGGAGAAACAACATCTTGGGAGACCGATTATGTAGTAATATGTATTTTCTTGTTGTTCAACCTCAGTGAGACACAGAGACTGAGATGGGTCCCAGAAAAAGTAGGGAAGAGGGACTGAAGAGGGTCTGAGTGAGGAATAGAGGTGGCTGTTGGCATTTATTCAGGGACATTGCAGAGTTGCCTTTTAAAGAGATCTCTTCAATGACATTAGAAAGAAGTAGAGACAGATCCCTTTATAACCTGGGGTTTAGCGTTATCTCATTTCCTATATGTTGAAGGCTATCTCATTATTGTGTTGGATGCCCCTTAAGTGCTCCAAACTTTCTTCTGGATGTACCCAGGACAACTTTGGGGGTGTTAATGTGGCCGTGCAGGTGGGAGATGAACAGGGATGACCTCTTGCGAGGTAGTCCTGGCATCTCTAACTCTACGGCTGTCTAGCCTCTGACACCATTCTGCCTCTGACGTGTCTCTTAAACTTCAAGGAACCTATATTTAGGAGATTATGTAAAAAGTATTGAAAGCAAATGGCCATTCTGCTCTAAGGTCAGAGTTCTACTGTGCCTGATAATGCTGCTTTGATCTCCAGGCCCCTGCCTGCCTAGATCTATGGTATTTGTCAGCCAGCTTCACTCTGGACTTGACCTTTTGCTGGCCTAGACCTGTGGTTACTGTCAGGGCTCTAATATCTCAGCATGTCACCTCTGGCAATTTTTAAAAAATCCCCAAATCTTAAAATTCAGACATCCCAGATTGTGTTCCAGCTCACTGCAAAGGCTTTTTGAAATTAAAAAGAAAAGAAAAGAACAAACAAAGCAAAGAACAAACAAAAAAACCCAACAATAACAAAAAACAAAACAAAAAAACCAAGAGGGCAAAGAAACGGTTTTAAGAGGAAATTCCAACAAATGATAAGATCAATGATGCAGTAACAGCAGTTTGTTTGGCTAAAGCATTATAAAAGGCATATGGAATCCTAATGAATTCTAATAGAGCTGGGAAAAATTGAGAGCTTATTTGTTCCAGCGCCCTGTTTGGGGGCAGGTGACCCTCCAACAATCAAAAAAAGATGCCTATCTCTTGTCCTTTTGAAAATTTCTGGGTGTGCTTTCCTTTGAATTCCTCATTTTGATATTTCATAACCCTGGTAGTCAAATAGTGCTTCCTCATATCCAGCTGGAATCTTTGCTACTTAATTAAAATATCTATTTTCCATCCTGTGGCAATTTTTGTTATTTTTTTTTTTTTTGGATCTTTTCCAGACGTGTACATGGTTTTCACAATGTGGCGAACTAAGTTGGACATGATACTCTGATAAGGGTCTGACCGCTGCAGAGTATATTGGAACCACTGGGCTAGGATTTAGAAAGATTTTAGCTCCTTGCCTGCCAGGAGCCAATGGTTTGACCTTGGACAAGCCACTTCCCCTGTCTGGACTTCATGCTCTTCGTCTCTAAAGTGAGAGTAAGTATCAGACTACATGATCTCTTAAGATTTCTTCCAGCTCTGATGCTTGTGTTCAGTAATTTTGCTAAAATTAACATACCTCAGTCAATGAATCTGTGCTTAGCATGTAATAGTTGGACAATAAATGTTTGCCAAACTGAATTAAATCATAGGAATTTCCACTGAAGTTTTCTCTCAGTATGTACTAAACCCTTTAATCTCCCCAATGTCCTCCATCCCTTCCAGGAGGGATGTATGTCTTTTATAGAAATGAGAACCAGCGTGCAGTGGTGAAGCTGCTGTCTTCCCAAAGTGTCGCAGGCACCAGCATCGGAGGAGTGAGGATTCTCAGGTTTCACAGACAATCAGGCCCAAACTGCTTCTAGTCACTTCTCTGCTGCCATAGCCAATCTATTAAAATGCCTGTGTGATTCTGGAAAGAAAACAAGTGCCCATGAAAAGGAGGTTATAAATACATCCAATTATAAATATATCCCATTAAAAATAGATATTGACAAGGAGCTCCAGATAGAGTTGTCCTCAGCAAACTGAGCTGAACAAAGTGGCCTATTATCCAGAAAGCAATGATACTTTCTTCTGTGATTCCTTAATAATATCTTTGGAGTTATATAAGCCTCATAACTAGCTACTAAATAGTGTATGTGGTCAGTTAAGAATTGGGCTTGAATGGTCCAGTAAAGATAGAAGTAGGACTGAACACATATTTTTCTTCCTTGTGTCACAAGACTTACAAACCCCAGTGACTATGTTGCTGGAAGGACTGAGCTGACTTTTGAAAGTGGGAGTGGCATGCGGTCCTTAACATCTCTTGTCTTTAACAACTCCCATGGAGACCCCTGGCCTGGGGTGGTGGAAGAACCACAGACCTGGAACCAGAGGGCCTGGGCTTCTACCCCAGGTCCTGCATGCCCTACCTCGATGACCTTGGACATATGGTTTGGCTCTTTGTCCCCATACAAATCTCATGCTGAATTGTGAACCCCCGTGTTAGAGATGGGGCCTGGTGGGAGGTGATTGGATCATGGGGGGAAGTTTCTAATGGTTTAGCACCATCCCCCTAGTGCTGTCTTGTGATAGAGTTCTCACAAGCTCTGGTTGTTTGAAAGCGTGTAGCACCTCCCCCTTTTTCTCTCGCTGCTGCTCCGCCAAGGTAAGATGTGCTTGTTTCTCATTCGCCTGCTGCTGTGATTGTTAAGTTTCCTGAGGCCTCCCAGCCACGCTTCCTGTACAGCCTACAGAACTGTGAATCAATTAAACCTCTTTTCTTTATAAATTATCCAATCTCAGGTAGTTCTATATAGCAGTGTGAGAATCGACTAATACACATGGGAAAACTAGTTAACCTCTTTTGAGCCTCAGGTTCGCATTAGCAATTAAATGAGGTAATATGTGAGAAAGCAGCCTAATACAGTGTCTGGCAGGTGGGAAAACTCAAATTAGTGTCTTGTAATGATGGTCCAAAGTTGGGTTGTGATGTAGGAATGAAACAGCAGTGATTTAGCTGACATGTGTTATGGTTGAGGCCCTGCTGGGACACCACATTCAAATTGTATGGAAGCTCTTTCCCCAGTGTTTTGTCCACTAAGGTTGCCATAATAAAGTGTCACAATGGGCAGCTTAAACAAAAGAAATCCATCTCCTCACAGTTCTGGAGGCTGGGAGTCCAAGTTCGAGGTGGCAGCAGGGTTGGTTTCTGCTGTGGCATCTCCACTTGGCTTACAGATGGCTGCCCTCTTGCTGCCTCTGCATGAGGTCCTCTCTGTGCACTCTTGTTCCTGGTGCCTCTTTGTGTGTCCTCATCTCTTCTTTTTATAAGGACATCAGTCACATTGGATTAGGGCTCACCCCAACATCCTCGCTTCATCACCTCTTTAAAGGCCCTGTCTCTACAGTCACATTCTGAGGTACCGGGGGTTAAGATTCAATATAGGAATTTAGGTGGGGGATACAATTCAGTTCGTAAGACCCAGGAACTCACTGAGACTACAGGAGGAGCTTAAATCACAGGGCTAAGTGGGTTTTGCAGTGCGGCCCCGTTTGTAATGTATGAAATTCTATGCTCAGGGCTAATCTTCCTTCCCCTCACTTCCTTTTCGTGGGAGGAAGACTCAAGCGAACATCTCCATTTTGACAAGTATATATCTCCTCTTTCTTTGCAGAGATTCTTTACCCATGGTTTCCTAGGTTTATGAACAAGGAAGCTGAATAAAGTTCCTTTCCTTTCTGGGTGAGCCCCCGGGTTTCTGGAAGATTCTTAAAATCTTAAAATGGCTTCTGAACACTGAAGCCCAAGCTGTTAGCTGGCCTGTGTGAGGCCATGAGACAGAATGCCACAGCCACACCCCAAGGATGCTGAAGGGGGTTTCCCCTCTTCTGTGGTTTTTCTCCTTTCTCCCGCAGGGCTCCTCCTACATGGTGAGTCATCCAGAACTGCAAACACACAGCCAGCTGTTTGGAATACAAGAAATAACCGTAGCCAGAGGCATCTTGGGTCCAAGCTCTCTTCTCTCTTTCTCTCTTTTATTGCTCATTTCCCAAGTCACTTCCTTTCCCCTCCCTCACTTCTCCTCCCTGTTCTTCTTAGGACTTAATGCAGGTATCTGGTGACGTGGGGTCTTTGTCAGTCAATGTCAGACCTCACCTAACATTGATATTTATCAAAGTAACAGTTACATCAAAGCCCTTTTTCATATACTTGAAGTATTGTCCTTCTTTCTTTCTTTTTTCCTTCCCTCCCTCCCTCCTTCCTTCCTTCCTCTCTCCTCTTTCTCTTTTCTTTCTTCTTTCTTTTTCTTGTTCTTTCTTTCTCTCTCCCTTTCTTTCTTTTTCTTTCTTTCTTTTGTCTTTCTTTTTTGAGACTGAGTCTCACTCTGTCACCCAGGCTGGAGTACAGTTGGAGGATCCCCGGCTCACTGCAACCTCTGCCTTCCCAGTTCAAGCGATTCTCCTGCCTCAACCTCCTGAGTAGCTGGGATTTCAGGATTGCACCACCACACCCGACTAACTTTTTGTATTTTTTGGTAGAAATGGGGTTTCACCATGTTGCCCAGGCTGATCTCAAACTCCTGGGCTCAAGTGATTCACCCGCTATGGTCTCCCAAAGTGCTGGGATTATAGTTGTGAGCCACTGCGCCAGCCTGCGTTTCTTCTTAAGATATAATCACTTTCCTTGTTGAACCTAGAGCATAAGCTGATATCTAGAATGTTAGCTTCTCATGAACGGGAACCATACTGTATCCTCCATGGCCGATGCTTTACACATAGACATGCTCAAACACTTTTTGAAGAAAGCAATGAAACTTTTAAGAAAAATATTACTCTCTGAGAGGAATGGGCTTGTAGTTAGTTTTAAAGAAACTTAGGGAATCCCCTGAGTTGTGTAAACCTGGAGAGTGTGCCACCAGTACAGGTGTGACCAGTTACTCTGATGATACCATTTCAGCCACTAAGCTTAGCCATAGATACAGTTTAAAATAGGTATATAACTTCTTTTGATACTAAAATGTAAAGCAGATAATCACATAAAGTCATTTTTATAGACATAAATGCTTAGGTAAAATGTATCACCATATTAACTAGATATGATTTTATGTTTGTTTGTTAAAAATATATTTTTCCTTCTTGTGGCTGCAAAGTTAGAAATACCCTCTTAGATACTTGCTCTGGCATTCAAGTCCCTGAAGTTCCATTGAAGTTAATGTCTTCAGGCTTTCTTAAATAGGTGGGGCAGTAGGCTCTGATCCCATCCTAATCTTCCTTGCTCTCTTTCTCTCCTCTTTCTGCCGTCAGAGGAAGAGGAGGGCAATGAAGAAATGGAATGGATCTCATTTTTCTATCTCTGACCTTTCCTGTGCTCCTTTCCACTTAGTAGAGGTAAGTAATAAAGATTGGGTATACATGTGAAACTTGTATTTATTAATTCCGCAAGTATTTAATATAAATATATTCTGTGTCAGACATTTTGTCAGGTTCAGGCACTACAGAGATGAAAAAGTCACAGTCCTGGCCTGCAAAGAGCTCAGAGCTACTGGGGAGTAGAAATACAACTGAATCATTCTTCTTGACTAAGATACTGGAAATATGTATTAAGGCCTATGAGAGTACTGAGGAGGGGTTTGCCTCTTAGTATGAAGAGAAGGAAGGTTAGAGACATTGGAACTAGGTCTTGCAGTATGACTAGAGTTTTGCTAGATGAGAAGGAGGGGTAAGGACTGTATAGTGAGAACATAAGAAATTTGGCTTTCATTCCTGAGTTACTTCACTTAGAATAATGGTCTCCATCTCCACCCAAGTTGCTGCAAAAGGCATGACTTCATTCCTTTTTAAGACTGAGTAGTATTCCATGGCGTATACATACCACATTTTCTTTATTCATTCATTGGTTGATAGGTACTTAGGTTGGTTCCACATCTTTGCAGTTGTGAATTGTGCTGCTTTAAACATGCACGTGCATGTATCTTTTTAATATAATGACTTACTTTCCTTTGGGTAGACACCCAGTAGTGGGATTGTTTAACTGAATGGTACCTCTACTTTTAGTTCTTTAAGGAATGTCCATACTGTGTTCTATAGTAGTTGTACTAATTTACATTCCCACCCAGAGCTGGAATAATTTAAGCAATAAAATAAATAATGATAGGCTTGTTTATAGCTAACAACCACAAATATATGTATATATATGTTATATGTGCATATATCCATTAGTCCATGCAGGCTTAAATAAATGGTTGAATAAATAAAAAGAGAGGAAGGAACAACTATATTTTTACAGAAGAGTTTTCAGTAAAATCTGTAGACCATTTCTCCTTCAGGAAGTAGAGCTTAAGTCCTCTTCCCTTGAGTGTAGGCTGGACTTAGTGATTCATTTTCAAAGAGTAAAATATCAAAAAGGACAATTAGTAGTTTGGTGGAGTGCTGTGGCAGACATCATCTTAAACAAGCGATGGGATTATCCTCACTAGTGATGTTATACACCCCTGCTGTGATGATGAGAGGCAGCACACACCTCTGTGGCATTATCTTTAAAACCCGTAACCTCAGTCTAAGCATGTAAATTCATCCAACAGACTTACATTGGGAACTCTTCAAAAGTATCAAGGTCGTGAAAAACGACCGAAGACCATCCCAGATCAGCAGAAACTGAGGAGACAAGACGACTAAATGCAGTGTGGTACCCTAGGTGACTCCTGGAAGAGAAAGAACATTAGTGGGAACACTTGTGAAATCCAAATAATGCCAATAGTTTGATAGTAGTATTATATCAGTGCTGGTTTCTAGTTGTGATAAAGGTGCCATGGTTATATAAGATGCTAGCATTAGGGGAAATGAGTGAAGCATATACATGAACTTTCTGTACTATGTAATTTTTTGTAAGTCAAAAATAATTCCAAAATAAAAATTTATTAAAAAGTAAAGATTGCTTGGTGAAGGTAAGATAGCTTGGTAAGGCCTGATATTATGTGCTTCCTTGACATCTAGTGCAACTGGGGAGGCCCCAAATGACCTAACTGCAGGTTCTCCTCCCTACTCCACTCCTGCAGCTAACATCTCCTAGTCAAACAACTCTCCTTTTCAAAGGGACCAGGCACCATTTCTGCTTATCCCTGAATAGCAGTTTTCAGTTTCCTGCCAGCCTGTGGAGTTTCTCAGACAAGCCAATCACCTCCTCCTGTGGGAACTGAGAAGCAGCCCACCCTCGATACTACAGAGCCCCTGGTTGTTCCCTAGTGCACCCCCTGTTTGGTCCTGTGTAGCATATGGTATCTTCCTCTCTTAGGCAGTGAGTGTATGTGATTAATAAACTGTCTATCTCATCTGTTCAGTGCCAGCTGTCATTTGTTCTGCCATCCCCTAACCTAGGGTGGGGATCCCTTCCACACCAACAGGGTGAATGCAAGGTAATTAAAACAAGACGCCTCTTCAGAATCTATATCCTAGAGAAAAAATTCACAACAACTACAACAAAACAAGAAGCCTCAACTCGGACCCTGCATTCCAGATGTGTTACAGGGGCCTGTCTCCCCTGGGGAGACACTTTCTGGTCGGAGCTTACCTCCTCTTGCTCAGGGTTAGGAGCTCTGGGCAGCAAAAGGACATCATGGTGAAAGCCAGAGACGAAGAGGGGAATTTGGTAATGAGGAGACAAAGGAAGAGAGGCCAAGGAAATAGAAAAAGGAGGAGATGACACATCTTGAAGGCTCCAGCCAATGCTCAGGATATGCCAAAAGGCATTATGGGGCTTTAGGTCAGTGCCCCACAAAGTGCCTGGCATGCAGTAGGTGCTCAATTAGTATTGGAAGAGTTGGAAATTTTTACTGCCATAAGGCTTGGAGCAGGCTTCACTGAAAGGGATTGTATCAAAGCAGTACATTAAGAACTTGATCCAACCACGCAGTGGGCACTGCATTGGGTTTTACAAGCTTAGAATGTTGTTCCCAACATACCATCTGGCTGTATGCCTTGGACAAATCCTCTGGTCTCTCTGAGTGCATATATTCTCAACCATAAGTGAGGCTAACGGAACCCATGTGGTTCATATTTGCCAAACTGGCTGAGACCCAAATATAATGTTCTATGTGAATGTGTAAAAAGTGTTGAATATCGTAGCATTAGTAAACATATTAAACACACTGATTTGTGGGGCAGGAAGATTATGAGAGAGTATAAGAGTAAGGATTAAAAGATGTGGCTTCTGTTCTCAGGAAAGGTGTAGCTGAGTAGGAAGGAACATAGAAGTCACAGCAGTTCCAGCAAAGTCAGAGGTTCCATGGAAGAGGTGCACACAGCATGCAGCAACAGGGAAGACTTGACCAGGGGAGGGACAGAGATTCCACTGAGGAGGTATGACATGAACTGGACCTTGAAGCATGAGTAATTATAAAGTATGATGTGGGGTGACCAGCAGGGTTGGAATCAAAAGGCTGGTTCAAATGTTAGTCTCTTTATTTACTGGTTCTGTGATGTTGGGCAAGTCTGAATCTTTCTGAGTCTTAGTTGCCTCATCTTCAAAAGGGGGATAACAACATCTATAGTTGGGATGAGAATCAAATGGAAGATACAAGTGAAAGTGCCCCGCAGAGTGCCTGGCATGCAGTAGGTACTCAGTTAATGTTAGCTAAGACTGAAGTTTTTATTGTTATGAATCCTGGAGCAGGCTTCCTTGGATGGGGGTTTGATCCAAGGAGCAGATTAAGAACTTGGCCCATCCTTGGAGATTTCCCAGACATCATTAGACTTGTTCTGAAATGCTTCCCATCAGCCGGAGAGCCTTCAGAGCTATCTTGGGGGATAGAGAGTGGGCCAGGGAGTGAGGCCTGGACAGCCGTGTTCCCAGGGATTAGAAAATGAGGTGGGGGAAGTAAGCCTCCCCTCGTGGGCTGTCCACTCTGGGGACTGGGCAATGGAGGCAGGCACTGCCTTGCTGGCTTGGCGGTTATCAGCAAGCCTATGGCAGCTGGCTTCAGTGTCTGCCACCTCAACAGGTGGTGGTCCACTTAGCCATCATCTGCCATCTTAAGCTCAACACATCTAACCTGAACTCCTGATCTTTGATTATCACCTGCTCCCCTCTAGCCTTCCCCCATTCAGTGGAAGCATCTCCATTTTTCTAGTTGCTCAGGCCCAGTTCCTTAGAGTTGACTTGGATCCTCTCTCCTTCTCCCTCTCTCCCTTCCATATCCCACAGTCCACCTTTCAGGAAATCCTGTTGGCTCTTCTTTTAGAATATAGCCAGAACTGCACTCCTCACCACTGCATTGCTGCCCCTGGGTTCAAGAAGCCATGGTCCCTGCACCTGGAACACTGCAGCAGCCTCCTGGCTGGTTTTTGCTTTTACCCTTGTCCCTGCTTTACAGCTGTTCACAAGAGGGCAGCCAACTGATCCTACCAAATCTTAGAGCATTTTAGTCATCTGCTCAAGATCCTGCACATGTCCTCATTTCACTCAGGGTAAAAGCTAAGGTCATTACAACGTCCTACAGGACCCCTGTGACCCCAGGACCTGGTTTCTGTTCCCTCTCTGACTTCATCTCCTGCAACTGTCCCCCTTGAGTCCTCTGTTCCAGCCACACTGGCCTCCTCTCTGTTCCTTAGGGCTTTTCCTCTGGCTGGCTCTCTGCTTGGAATGCCTTTCCTCCAGATATCCATATGCCAGCTCCCTCACTCCTTCAAATTTTTGCTCAAATGTCAACCTCTCAATGAAGCTTTTGACAATCCTATTTAAAATAGTAACCTGCACAGCTCCCCGCCTTCCCCCAGCACACTCCAGCTCCACTACCCTGTGCCTCTTTTCTCATGCAGCACTCATCAGCTTCAGACCTTTTAATGCACTTGTTCTTTGTTTGTTTCCTGCCTCACCTCACTAGAGCATAAACCAAATGAAGGCAGGGGGAGGGACTTTGTCAGGCCTATTCATGGATGTACCCTAAGTGCCTGGAGCACTTCGTGGTTGCTGCTAAATATTTGCTTACTGTTTGTCCTGGGCCTCTGCATACTGCTGGATGGAGCAGGTCTGCTGTACCTAGGAGTCAATCCGTGGCCTGGGTTAGCAGGCTGACCTTCCTGTAGGATCTCTGAGCTAGGTTCTAGGAGTGAACTGACTTGCCTAAATCCTCAAGCTGAAGTTGAGGGCTAGATTTACCAGGGACCTCAGGGGATCTGACTCCAAATGAGTCTTCTGTGTCTCTGAGCATCCCAGGTTAAGACAGGATTGGAACGGGTGATTGGAGCAGGAAGGAAAGGCTCCTGGGAAGGTAGGGGCTTAGGGACCCCTGCCTGTTCTGACTGGGGAGTTTAGTACATTTGTAGGATGTGCCCAGGGTTAGCTGTCTCTTTTCGAAACTGCCATCCCCACCCCACTCGTTGCACGAGCCTCACGCGGGCATCTCTGATGTTTTAGCAGCTGAGTGGGGTGGGGAGGATTTTGGATGTTAGAGTTGAGCTTGCCAGTGAGTGGACTCTGGACTCTGAACTGAACTTCCAGGAGAGGGAGAGAACCATGGGCAGGAGGTTGGGAGTGTGGGGTACCCCCTCCCTCCAGCTGCTAGGCCATGGAGTTTTCATCTGTTGAAAGGGAACAGTTAAGCCTGCACTGTCTCCCTTCTGGCGTTCTGAGGATCAAGTGAAATAATGTATATGAAAATGTTTTCAAAAGAATAAAGAGCTTTGCCAGGATAAGAAATTGCTTTTATCCAAGAGATAAGTCAAGGGTGAGATTTCTGACAAGTATTTGTGTGTGGGCTGTTATTTTAAATCCTGTTTTGTTTGTTTAAAAACAAAACAAAGCAAAAAACAACAATAAATCCAGGCCTGCTCTATCAAGAAAGAGTGGAGTGTGCTGTGTAGCTTCACAGATCACCCATCTCTCTGCAGCTCAGTGTACTCTCCCACTGCAGCCTGTTCTCAGATGGGGTTGTGCTGGGTGCTGAGCGCCCGCCCACCCGCACAACCCTTGCATGGCCTGGGATGGGGCTGTGGTTTTGCAAAAGCCAGATCGGTGCTGCTTGGTTGTGAGGGTGAACCGCTTGCCCCAGAGCTTCATTGGCACCATTGGGAGGCAGGGGGATGTTGGGCCAATCCCTTGGTTTGTTAAGGACCTGAGTGGGGAGCAGTGGAACAAGAGGAGGAAAACAAATATTTGTAGGATTCTTTTCTGTGCCAGGAGTCATCATTGTTTATGCCTCACAACGAACTGCGTCTCTCTTAAGGTTTCTCATTACTGATTTGAAAATTAGAAAACTGAGACTCAGAGAGGTTAAATAACCTGTCCTGAGCTTATTAGTCACCAGGAGGAGTGTCACTGAAATGAAGATCTGTCTGGTTTCCAAATCTGAGCCCTTTTCATGGTGCTGCACTCCGCTTTCCATAGATTGATGGACTGGGTTCCAGTCTCAGCTCGTTCCCCAACATGTGTGACCTTAGTCATTTAACTTCTCCTATCCATTTCTTCAGCTATAAAATGCAATGATAACTTTCTCCCTCAATGGGTGGTTGTGAGAATCAAGTGAGATAATGTATGTGGAGCAATCAGAAACATTGAGCGAAATGTTACAGGCAAGCAAGGAATTACTATTATAATTTGGAAACCATTGCTTTTATTCTGTGACTCCCTTGCTCAGGAATGTTCAGTAAGTCACTTCCCTGCCCAGAATCTGCTGGGTCCTCCCTGTCCCTTATGCTCTCACTGCTCCTCCTCCAGCTAGCCTTTGTGCTCTTTTAAGTGGCATGTCCTTTACTTGACATGTCCACTCTGCCACCTCTCTGCCAATCTGAATTTTTCCCCACCTTTAAAACTCAATGTACACCGGGTCTGCTTCCTTCAAGAAGCCCTCTTCTCCAGGCTCATGTGGCTGTGCCACCACCTGCAGGTGCAAGGGCTCTTCAGTTGTTTCAGAAGCAGGAGCACTTCTCTTCAAGGTTTTCGGCTCCTGCGGGGTAGAGATCATGATTCTGTGCTCTTTGAATGTTCTCACAATACCTCATGCAGTACTTGAGAGCTATAAGCTAAACACTCAGAAAATGTTGATGGAAGGACTGGTCCAGGGAATTGGATCCATTCCTCTACTTTCTCATGGTTGTACCAGGTCATGGAGAGGTGTGGCTGTTTTTCCAGTCTCCCTCAGTGGTCCTCAGCTCTCTCCTGGAAGAGGCAGCTTCCTGCCTGAACTCACAACACAAGCAAGTCCCCAGCTTGAGTCTGCGCCCCCTCGTCTCTGCCTGGCCTGGCTCTGTCCTCGCGGAGCTGCCTTGCTCAAGCACTCTGACCTCTGGGATCTTCCCTGCCTTGTACCACTTTCAAACTCCATGTGTGGGCTCTTGCTTATGCCCTTGGCTTGTTTTTCAAGAACGCTGTTGGTCTGCCATGGGCATGTAGTAGCCGCTCAGTACTTAATACTTTACCAAGACTGGATGCTGATCTCAAAGGATCAGCTGAAATCTACACACTCAGATTGCAAAAGCTTCCCAGATGCCTTTTTTTGTTATTATTGTTATTTTTTTGAGACAGGGTCTTACTCTGTCACCCAGGCTGGAGGACAGTGGCGTGATCTCTGCTCACTACAACCTCTGTCCCCTGGGTTCAAGTGATTCTCCTACCTCAGCCTCCCAAGTAGCTGGGACTACAGGTGCATACCACTATGCCCAGATAATTTTTTTATTTTTTGGTAGAGACAGGGTGCTGTCTCTACCAAAAGCGTAGAGACCATGTTGGCCAGGCTAGTCTCAAACTTCTGACCTCAAGCAATCCGCCCGCCTCAGCCTTTCAAATACTGGATTACAGGTGTGAGCCATCATGCCCGGCCAAGTGGTCCATCCACCTCAGCTTTTCGAATACTGAAATACAGATGTGAGCTGCCATGCCTGGCAGCCAGATGCTTTTTAGTATTCAGAATGCAAGCATGGATTCCGCAAGCAAGGGAAGGTAAAAAGAAAGCCTAGCCTTGGTATTGATGACATTAATTTGAACCATGCCTACAGGCACGTGACCTCATCTCTCAAATGCTTGATTTCTTGACATGTAAATTGTGGATAATGATAACACAGACATTATAGTGTTGTATGAGCATGCCTTTAAATTCCATCCCAAATTATGTCCCCCGTCCCATTGTTCAGGTCTTAGTTTAGATGCTTTTTACTCAGAAAGCATCTGAGAACTTCCTCCAACCCCCAAGGAAGTCTCTTGTGTTGTCATGTACCACAATGCCCTGTTAATTTCCTTCCTAGTACTTCTACAATCTATAATTACTATATTTGTGTACATGTATATTTTGTTTCCCCCACTAGAATGTCAGCTCCATGAGGGCAGGGAACACCTCAGTCTTAATCACCACTGTATCCATAACTCCTAGTACAATGCCTGGCACTTAGTACGTGTTCAATAATTTTTGGTGGCCTTCCTTTCTCTTTCCTCAGTACATAGCACATTGTCAGCCTCTGTGTCAGGAAGATAAAGGGTCTCCTGGAAACCACTCAGAAAGCTCCTGGGAAGGCATGAAGGGTAGAGTGTGCACATGTCAAGAAGGGGCTTCTACAACATAAAAACCTTTCTTCAGAAAGAGAAAGGCATGGGGGTGGAGGGTGGGGACAAGTGCCGGTGACCTTTTCATCTGAAGCAGCAGAACAAATGCCACTCATACCTATTGAGCTGGTTTGGGGGTTTCCTCTGCCTCCACAGCTGGATACCTGGAATCCCAGACCATAAGGACGAATCTGGGCTGTTTCCACCTGACCAGGGGAGCTGCAAGGGCTGGGGTGTTTCTGGAATAATAGCCTGGTCTTGCCCTCCTTCCCGCCACCTAGTCCTTGCCTTCCCAGTGCCTAGGTAGCCTTCCCATGCCTGGAATCTGTCCAGGTTCAGCACGCTGCCACGTGGCCACCAAGGAAGCTACTAGAGCTGTGACCTTTCTCACCCAGTATACTGCACAAGGGAGATGAACATGAGTGTGTGTGTGTGCACGCGCGTGCATGCAGGACTGTTTATTTTACACTCGAGAGAAGAAAAATGGGAAAGGGCAGAACAGAAGAGGGAAGGGAAAGGCAAAAGCAGAGTGGAGGAGAATGGTGAGGTGAGGAGGATGGAGAGAGAAATGTTAGATCAAGGGACTTTTACAATTTAAACGTGGGAAAGGTTGGCGCTGATAGAGAAGAGCCAGTTGAGAGGGAGAGTTTGAAAATACAGCACAAGGGAAGGCTAATAACTAGAGCAGAGTCTAGGGTAACCAACTGTCCCAGTTTGCCCAGAACTAAGGGTTCCTGAGATATGGGGCATTTGGTGCAGAGGCTCACAGTGTGGGACTTCTCCATGGCCAGGCTTTGGCACAGGTATGGCATTGGGGAGAATGGGATTGGGGTAACTGAAGGGCCACCTTTCCACACACACCTCCTGATGTTTTCCAGGTGTGGAACCAAGACTTGCTGACCTCACCGGCACCTCACTTCCCCCACCTGCGAAGGTAGCATTCTCCAGGGTCATAGTGTGACTCTGCATGGGTCACTTGAGTCTGCTGGGCTTCATTTTCCTCACATGTAAAACAAGGACATTGGATTCAATAGTGTCTGAGACACTTTCCAGTCCCTGCTGAGCTTTTGCAAGTCAATGGCATAAGTTGTGATGGTTTTGAGGGCCCTGGCTAAGGTCTGTTAGTGGGAGAATGCAACAGGAGTTTCCAGTGGGGGAAGTCTTCAGGGAGGGCTGCTTCTGGCTGTCATTGGGGGCCCCCTCCCTATTTTGAGGACCCGGCTTTGGAACAGCCGGAGCTCACATGAGTGTAAATAGATGAGTGCGTGGGTGAACACTAATGCAGCAGGATCATCCTTCCTCAAGAAACACTGCTGTCTATGTAGGGATGTAGGCCAGCCAGGCATGGGCCCAGCAGTGACGAGATACCAATCTGTGTGGGGCTGTGTGGTTTCATCAGCAGCCCCATGTGGCAGGGGCTACAATAGATAACAGCAGGAAATGGGGGGTGCAGGAGGAGGGGGCTGCTGAACTGATGAGATTTCTGAATTATTTCTTTACGCTAACCAATTTGGGCTGAGCGAGCACCTGGGGCTCTTTAGTTTTGGGGGAGGAGATCTCAAGAGAGATGATACTGGCCATCCTTCATTTTGGGCAGGTGGTGACTTGAGTGATTAATGTGCATATGAAAAGCAGATATCATTTTATTTACTTTCCAAGCTGATTGAGCAGGTCATGCCAGTTACATTAGTTTTGAAAAAGAAGCAAAACAAAAACAAATAATATGTATAGGTCTGTCTGTGGTGGTGTTCATGTGTGTTGTGTGATGGCAGAGGCAGCTGAAATCCCAAATCAATAAGGTAATTGAGTTACTTCCTCCAAGTGTTTAAGGCTATTACTTTAAGTGAACACAGGGCAGTTGACTGTGTTTGCTCGACTGTAATCAGCTTTGGACTCATTGGGCATATTGATTTCTTTCAGTGCTGTTTGGTGTTCTCATTGAAATATCAGCAAAAGTCTTCCTCTCCTCCTCTCCTCTCTCCCTCCTTCCTTCCTTCATTCTCCGGGCTTCCAAAAAGCAAAAATGCACTTCTTTCTAGTGGCTAGGCTGCACGTTGTCTGCTCCACATCGTCATCACTTGTTCTAAAGGCAAATTTCAATTTTCCAAGACTCTTTACACTTCTTCACACACACACATACACACACACAGAGCCTCTGTGCTCAACAATGTGCTTTTTAATATAGAAAAAAAGCAAAAACAACAGGTCCACTATAGTCCTGCGATGTCCTCGGGCAGGGAAGCCATTCCCAATCCAGCAAGAGACATTGTCCTCATTGAGGCGGCTCTCCAGCTCTGGGCAGCTCACAATCCCAACCTTTGTGGTGACCAAAGAATTGTGGCCTGTCCCCTTCCCCTCGGACTCCGCCCTACTGGCCCCCAAAGGTCACTGACAGTGATGTCACGGAAAAGCATGTGCTCAGAGAACCTTTCCTCAGAGGAAGCTCTCGAAACTATTGGCGGGTTGCTGAATGCTGGTGGGGTTATCCTCCCTTCTGCCCAACAGCCAGCCTCAAGCCCTGGAGAATGTCTCCAGCTTAGAGGGAGTGCACTGAGGGAAGGACTCCATTTGGGGCTGAGTGGCCTAGCTGGGAGATTCCACGGAGAGGGTGTGGGCAGTTCCCTTTTGCACTCTCCATGTGCGCCCACCTAGGCGTCAATGAGGACTGTGCAAGCTGGGCCCTGATTCCCTCTCCAGCATTTCATCTACTTTAGCCCTCTTTTGCACAGCTGGATTTTGCTCCACATTTTTGCATTCATTTGCTTTATCCAGCCCTCTTTCCCTCTTCAAGCATTAGCAGTATCTACTAATGCATGTGTGTGTGCGTACACGTGCAAGTGCACACACACGCGTGTGCGCCCGCGCGCACGCACACACATACACACACTAACACATCCTCCAGGGTTCGCTATTAGCCTACCTCTCTCTATACGTGTTAGCCCCATCTCAACTTCAGGCCAGAAAAATCCAAGCAAAGCCTCACTGGAGCAGCGTTGGCAGTGCAGTTAGCTAGAGCCTACACATGTCCCTTGCCTGTCAAAGATAGCTTCTACTTAAAGGCTTAGGGGCACAGAACTCATGGGGTTGTAGTGAGAATCTCAAAGAAAACAAAATTTACATTAAAGTTGCATTGACTGAAGACTTCCTATGTACTAGGACCTGTCCTAGGTATTTCATATATATTTCTCATGATAGTCTCAACCACTCCAGGAAGGAGGTGTCTCCACTGCATTTTAGTGTTAAAGAAGATGAAGCACAGCAGTGAGGCCAAATGCATATAAACAGATTTGAAACCAGGCCCTTTAACTCCAGATCTAAGACTTTCTTTACTACCTTACAGTTCAGAAACTGCAATAGATAACTAGGATTACTTACATTCTAGAAGGGGAAGGGTGTGCAAATGTGTGTGTATGCATATGGGGGGTGGGGTAGACAGTTTCAGGAATGGGAGAAACAGCAATATCGTTATTTTCCTTTAGTGCCTTCCTCTCTGATACATGTCTCTTCTTGGGATCAAGGTCTTTCAGCTGAACTCTGCCCAAAGCTCCACGGTGGCTCCCACCACCGAACTATTCTACTGCCACCAGAGAAAATGATTTGGTTTCCAATCTGGCCCCACACTCCTTTCCATCCTCTCTTCTGCTGGCTCCTCTCTGCTTCCCTCCCCCGCTCACTCCACTGTGCATTACTTACTGTGCCTCAAACATCCATGTTCTTTAGGACTCAATCCTTTGCATTGGCTGTACTTTTTGCCTGCCATATCTCCTCCCTGCCGCCCCTTTTGGTGACCTCCTATTATCTTTTTAAATCTCAACTTGTGATGCTTTCCTTTAACCCCCATCCCCCCCCTTGTGTCCCCATGACACTTTGCATATCCATCTATGCATTCCAAGTCTGATCAGAGCTGTGCTTGAGAAAGATCATTGGATTGGTAGGTGGAGGTTGTTAGAGAAGAGGCTAAAGGCTGGAAGAACATTAGAAGTTAGTTGCACTCATTTCAGGGAGAGAAGAATTAAAGCAGGGGATACAAAGAAGGGGCCTGCCTGGAGTGGAGAGAGTACCGGGCATGGAGCTAAGTTTGATTCCAGGGTCAGAGTCACCTGCCCAAAGCAGGTTTCAGGAAAGTTTTGCCTCGCTGCAGGAGACTTTCCTAGAAGACCTTTAGAAGACCCTTTCAACCCTTTAACCGATGTCGTTATAGCTGTGGCATTCTTCGGGTTGCTCAGAAGACAGAAGCTCTAAAAATAGAAAGCATTATTATTACCGATTAAATTTCTTTCCACCTACAGAATTTTCTGAAAGTAATAAGAAGAGGAAACCTGAGTCTGTGCTAAAGTGTTCAGGGAGCAGAGATGCATTGAGAGGTGAGGAAAGAAGAGGGAGGGTGTGGAGAAGGGAGGCTAGGCAGGTAAGATGGGGGTTAGGGTAAGAAAACACTGATTGAACCCACTGATGAGTAAAGGGACCTTTCAGCAGGCACTGACTTTTTAAGAGAGATGCACTACATGTTAGAACAATAGAGTCCCCGTGAGGCCCACTGTCTCAGCTGCAGCAGGTCCAGGCTGCCAGATGGAATGGAGTTTTCCCCTGTCTCTGCATGGGGGCAACTCAGGCATGCTCTTCATAACTCTGACAGGTGTGCAGCCTCTAATGCCTTCACTCTCTACTTCCTGGTGCATTTCATAAAAATCCATCTGCAAGGCTGCCTACAGCCTTGCAGTTTCTAAGAAGGGTACCCGTCGTGACTAACAAGCTATAAGATCACATAAAGAGATGACACAGAAAATACCCAGTTTTACATAGGTACATATTAATTTTTTTGAAAAGAGGAGCCTTCAAATTGAATCAGCATCAGGTCCTGGAAACTTGGATTCAACCTTGTAGCTCTGTTAGAATATTTTAGAATGATTTTAATGCCTCTTTCTTTTCTTTTTTTCTTTTTCTTTTTTTTTTTTTGAGACAGAGTCTTGCTCTGTCACCAGGCTGGAGTGCAGCGGGGTGCGATCTCGGTTCACTGCAACCTCCACCTCCCGGATTCCAGTGATTCTCCTGTCTCAGCCTCCTGAGTAGCTGGGATTACAGGTGCATGCCACTGTGCCCAACTAATTTTTGTATTTTTAGTATAGACGGGATTTCATCATATTGGTCAGGCTGGTCTCGACCTCCTGACCTCAGGTGATCCAGCCACCTCGGCCTCCAAAATGCTGGGATTACAAGCATGAGCTACCGTGCCTGGCCTAATGCCTCTTTCATATGACTCAAAAAAGTCCAAGTTACTTTTCGCATGTTTCCTGTATTTTCTCTTCTCCCATACGGCTTAGTTCATTGTCCTGGGTGCTCTCCCCAATCATCCTTGCATAAGTGTTTTCATCAGCATGAAATACTTCGGGACACAAGCTTGAAACTGGGCTCTGTTAAGAACTGAGTTGGACTACTTGCTTCTAAAAGTAAATTATTCTAAATTGCTATTTGGTCATAGGTTAAAGATGGTTGAATAACAGCATTTTCACACGGTTCATCATAATAATTCCTCTGTGTTTTCTCTTCTACAAAATGGAGATAATAAAGTTTGTCTCACCTGATGATGGTGAGGATGAAATGAGATAATCCATGTAACGTGTTTTGCACACTTCCTGGAACGTGGTCAATGCTCAATACATGTTAGCATTTATTAGTAGTTTTAGTATTAATACCTGTGGTCCCAAAAGTGACATTCTTTTTTCCCAAGCTAAAATCAAGTTGTTTCTCTAATAGTGAAGGAGGAGAAAGCTATGAGAAATCATCACTGAACAGAATCGCCAACACATTCATTGTCCTTAGGCTCCCCCTTAAGCTGCAATCTGTATCTCTTTATAATGGTAATAATAGCTAACACTCATCTTGTGCTTTGTTCTACCAGCTTAACACAAATGAGCTAAATTAAGCCACATCCAACTCCTCAAGGCTTGGCATAATTATTTTCACTTGCCTGAGGTCACACAGCTAGTAAGAGACAGTCTAGATAAGGCCGAGTGTTGCAAAGTCTATGATTCTGACCCCTAAGTCACATGACCTTCACCCAGCTCGCCTTGCTTCAGAGTCTCTAGTTTAGACCACTTAAAATGACTGGCTCCTCTTAAGCCTATGGCCAGCTACAGCCCTTGAGGCCTATGCTTTGTAACACCAGCCATCCATCTCAGATTGCAGGCTGCTGTGTATGTGTATTTTGGGTGTAAGAGAGGCACATCTGGAGGGGTGCTCATGTGCCGGAGCTCCTGGAGGTTGCTCCTTACTCTATGGCTTCTCTGTTCAAACATCCCTCCCCTCAGCTCTGTGGCTGAGTCCCTTGGCCCAGACATCTGTTTATTTATATTTACATATTCTTCACTCACTATTTAGTTAATTAGAATAATATATACACAGAGTCATAAGTACCTGAGCCATATAGAACAACATAAAACCAGAGTTAAAATGTCCCTTTTACCCCCTCACCTGTCTCTAGGTTTAACCATTTCTATTTCTAGCTCTTCTGGTGGTTATATCCAAACTTTAATTGTCTAAATGCTTATATTGCTTTTTCTTCATTTTCCAACTTTAAACAGTGTTTATTGATCTGTTACTATAGAAGAGGAATAATTTAACTTATTGTAGTAGCCTCCTAATTTTGCTTTTTTTTTGTTCCCTACCTATGTGATTTTAAATAACATATTTAATTTATATTTTAAAAGACTATCTTTCTTGATATCTCAACTTCAGACAGTATTTCTTAATTCTGCACTATGAAATAAGAAATTCACCCTTTCTCCACAACCTGTGAGCTGTTCTATCACTTTTACATTGTTCAGATTGATAATATTTAAATTCTTTTCTGTAATTACCATTAAGCCTCTGTGTTTTGTTTATATGTTGATTTTATAAGTTGGAAATCAATGAGTATTTACATTACGATTATGTAATTAGTATTCTCTTCAGAACCAAGTAGTGGGATTAGACACACAGAGAGGATGCAATTCTATGTTGTTAAATCTCTTTTATTCAAGGGGCGGAGGGATGGTCTAAGAATCAGTGTCAGAGGTGTTCTGTTTTCATACGTTCTATTCATGCTTAGAATTCTGTTACATTTTCACTTTTGTACATTTAGACGATGATTTTCTTTTACAACTCTTTTTTAATTTTCCTGGTATTCTTAACTGTTTTTCTTTTTTCTTGCTTACAGAATAATGCTATTATTTCACCTTATCAATAGGTCATCTAGCTGCTTATTCCAGTTACTTCCTATAGGAAATTTTCTTGACTCTTGAAGACATTTTCTCAAACAGCTCTCTTCTCTTTCTAATTTTCTTGGTTACTTTCTAGGCCCTACAGAGAATTGCCACTCTAGGATTTCAATTCATTTCCCTTCGGTTTACTCCCACTGTTTTTGGATCCCACGTTCTCCTCTTAGATGTCTGTTTCACTTGGTTAGAGTATGCTTTCAAATGATCTTTACACAGGGTGCATCAGAGGTTACCTTTCTGGGTCTTTGCATGTCTGAAAAGTCCTCTACTCCTGCCTCCTTGATTGGTTTGGCTAGAATTCTAGATTTAAGATGATTTTTCCTCTGATCATTGACTTCTAGCATACAGTTTTAGTAATGACGGTCTGATACTTGGTGCTTTGTAGGTGACCAACTTAATTGTTTTCTCTCTTAGAAACTTTTGGGATATTTGTTATCCTTGGTGTTTCTAAACTTTACCTGGGGGATCTATTTGGATGTAAACCCAGTTTGTATTTTTTTTGGTAAGCTCAAGGCATTTGCTTGTTTTTCTGCATTTTTAAATTATTTTCTCCCTTCCATTTACTCTGCACTCGTTTTCTGGAACTCTCATTAAATGGATAGTTCATCTACTGCATTGATTCTCTATGTTGCTTAACTTTTCTCTCATATTTTTCATTTCTTTGTCTTTTTAATCTGTGGGTCTGGAGAATTTTCCTGAATTTGTCTTCTAGTTGTTCTGTTTGTCTTTTTCTTTAGCAACTGCATCTCTAATGTGCAATAACTCTGTTTTGCACTTTGAATGTTTTATTTTTATAGCACCAATTTTTGTTTATATAATATTTCTTTGAATATCTCTGCACACACTAGTTGGAATTATTTTAAAAGTTCACTTATATTTGGTTTTCTCTGGAGTCAGTGTTTTATTTGTTCATCTATATTTATTTGTGATGGTGATTTTCCCCAAATACCTAGTCATCCTTGGAAGTCCATTTATATTTTTTGAATGAAAGAATAAGTTGATTAATTTCTGAAGCCAGCAGACATTTCCTTTGTGGGTGTATAGTCCTATTTTCTTACCAGGCTTCTTTACTAAATGGAAGACAGTTAAGGTCACAAAGTTTCTGCCCTTATGCTATTTATAATTTTAAGAATACATCATATATACAACAGAATCAGTAAATATAAAACTCAGGTAAAAATTATGAAGAGAAATAACAGGGTTTTATGAGGGAGTATAGCAGGGAGCTCTGATTTAGACTGGAGATTTGGGATGGCTTTTCTGAGGCGGTGACATTTACACTGAGGTTTAAGGTGGCTTGATTGCCTGGAAGAGTGGGTGAAAGAGCCTTCTAATCAGAGAGCATAGCATGTCCAAAGGCTCTAGAGCAGGAAAGAGGATGGTGTGTTCTAGGCACTGAAAAAAGGCTTGTGTGGCTGTGATGTGATCAGGGCGAGAGTACATGAGGTTGGAGTCTTAAAAAAAGTAGCCAGAGGCTGGGTCATGGAGACCTCGAAGATTCAGTTACAGGAAGATAATTTATTTCTCAGTGCAATGATAAATCTTTAAATGACTTTAAGCATGGGAGTAATATGATCAAATTTATGGTTTATAAATACTCTTCTGGTTATTTTGTGGCTAATGGAATGCAGGTCTTAGCAGTAGAAACAGAAAAGAAGTTAGAAGGTTTTTACAGAAGTCTAGGCAAAAGAAGGTGATAGAACAAGGTGGATACATCAGAGATAGACAAAAGTGACAGGATCAAATTGTGGATGAGAAATAAGGAGCTAGAGGGAAGTGGCTTCATTAATGACTCTTAGATTTCTGGCCTGCGTAACCAGGGTGGGTCTAGATACCGTCTGGGGATGGCAGACTCTGGGAAAACCCGGTTTGGAGGGAAGATCGTGAGTTTAGTTGGGTAATGTTAGGTGTGAGATGGTTATGAGACATCCAAGTGTGAATGTCTAGTGGGCCTCTTGACACTTGGATCTGGAGAGACTTGTGCCAAGAAGGCCATGTGAGAATGCTTCAGGAAGGGAAGGGAATGGCCAGTTGTATTGAGTAACATCATGCTGGCAAATAAACATAGATAAGATTTATTCAAGTTTGAAGCAAAGAGATTTTTTTATGACCTTGGAAAGAGTGGTCCTATTAGAGTGATGGACCTAGAGGCCAGGCTGTGTGGGCTGAGAAGGAAGTAGAGGGTGGGCATCAGGGTTGCCTAAACAATCCCTTCAAGAGTAGCTGGAAAGGGGAAGGAAGAGAGGGCAGCTACTAAAGGAAAGTGTCACATAACACAGATTTCCATGTCAAAATTACTCGTTAGGTTGTGCACTCCAGAGGGCAGGAACCATTTCTTCAACTTCTTTCGGTCCTCTGGGCCAGCATAGTACCTGGTGAATGATAGTTCATTAAACCATATTTATTGAACCTATTGGAAAATATGAATCCTTAACAAAGAGGACCATTCTACTGTTCCACAGCAGGTAGAGCTGGCTCAATGCTTAGCACCCCCTGCTGTTGTTAAGGTTGATGTCAGGTCCAGATAACTGCAGACTGTTGACAGCCATGGCTTGCATAAGTTATCCTTATCAGCCTGACCCTTTGGGGGTTAAACTGCTGAAGGTTGTGCTTGGGAAAAGTCAAAAGGATCCAGTGGATGTCTTGGTTAACTCTAGGGACTGGTTTTAGGGTTGAACTGTTCTCTCCAAATAATAGCCTCCTTATATTTATTGAGGTCTAAAATATATTTAAGGAAGGTCTAAAATAAGTAGACCTTCCTTATATTTATTGAGCACCTACTATATATTTATCACTGTGTCATGTATTTTTGTACGTTTTTAAATCTGATTTTCACAGTTATCATCCATATTTCATAGATGGGAGCATGAAAGGTCAGAGAGGATAAGTGTATTTCTGATATGGTTTGGCTGTGTCCCTACCCAAATCTCATCTTGAATTGTAACTCCCGCAGTCCCCATGTGTCATGGGAGGTACCCAGTGGGAGGTAATTGAATCATGAGGGTGGGTCTTTCCTGTGATGTTCTTGTGTTAGTGGATAAGTCTCACGAGATCTGATGGCTTTAAAAAATGGGAGTTTTCCCTGCGCAAGCTCTCTCTTTGCCTGCTGCCATCCATGTAAGATGTGACTCGCTCCTCCTTGCCTTCTGCCACGATTGTGAGGCCTCCCTAGCCATGTGGAACTGTAAGCCCATTAAACCTCTTCCTTTTGTAAATTTCCCAGTCTCAGGTATGTTCTCATCAACAGCATGAAAAATGGACTAATACAATTTCCTAAGGTCAGATATGTTGTAAATAGCTGAGTCAGGATTTGAATCTAGGTCTTCTAATTCCACTGGGCATACACTTCATAAAGGTTAGAAAATTAGCAGGATAGATGAGGACCAAGACAAGCTTTAATAGTCCAAAAATCTTTGGTATGTCTTTTCAGTGACTGTTTGAAGGACATGAAAAGCAGATAATTAAATGATCAGGGGTGGAAGGGAGCATAGAAGAGAGGAGGAGGAGGGGCAACTGAAGAGTTTGATTCACTGATGGGATGAGATGTCTCATGTAATTCAGGTGAGTGGGCCTCTGAGGGACTGTACCTAGGATGCTCATAAAATGTTGGTTTTGTGCTCCAGCCTTTTTTATCTTTAATAAATTATGTTGTGTATATTTGAGACATAGAATGTGTTATAGGATACATATAGATAGTAAAAAGTTTCTATAGTAAAGCAAATTAATATATTCATTATCTCACATAGTAACCCATTTTTTTGTGGGCATATCAGCTAAAATCTATTAATTTAGCATGAGTCCTATAGGCAGTACAATTTTATTACCTACAATCCTCATGTTGTACATGAGGACCTCAGGACCTCTAGATGTGTCATCCTACATATCTGTCACATATCCCCTGTCTCCCCTGTCTGTACCCCACCTCTGGTAACCACTGTTTTGTTCTCTCTGTATATTTGAATTTTCTTTTTTTAGATTCCACCTGTAAGTGAGAGCATGCAATATTTTTCTTTCTTTATCTGGCTTATTTTACTTAGCATAATGTCCTCTGGGGCATTCATGTTGTGGCAAAAGGCAAGAGCTCAATCTTTTTTAGGGCTGAATAGTATTCCATTGTATATATGTACCACAGCTTTTTTTGTTTGTTTGTTTTTTGAGACCGAGTCTTGCTTTGGTGCCCAGGCTGGAGCACTGTGGCATGATCTCAGCTCACTGCAACCTCCACCTCCCAGGTTCAAGCAGTTCTCTGCCTCAGCCTTCCAAGTAGCTGAGATTACAGGCACCTGCCACCACACTCAGCTAATTTTTGTATTTTTAATAGAGACGGGGTTTCACCATCTTGTTCAGGCTGATTTTGAACTTCTGACCTTGTGATCCACCCACCTCAGCCTCCCAAAGTGCTAGGATTACAGGCGTGAGCCACTGCGCCCAGCCTGTATCGCAGTTTTTTATCCATTTTTCCATCAAAGAACACTTAGGTTGTTTCCATATCTTGGCTATTATGAATATGATATTGTGATATGATATTGTGAATATGGCTTGGCTTCAATGAACATGAGGGTGCAGACGTCTTTACAAGGCAATGATTTCATTTCCTTTGGGTATATTTCTAGAGGAGGAATTGTTAGGCCACGTGGTAGTTCTATTTTTAATTTCTTTAGAAAGTTTCATAGTGTTTTCTATAATGGCTGTACCAATCTACATTCCCACCAGTAGTACACAAGAGCTCCCTTCCTCCACACCCTTGCTAGCATTTGTCGTCTTTGGACTTTTTGACAATATTTGGCTCCAATCTCATGGCTTTTTCAGGGAGGTGAGGATTCCAGGCTATTTTTGTTTGTTTGTTTTATTATTTGTCAGCTATTTGGTTTATGAAATAGAATGTAAGGAGGAAACGGACTGTGACTTGTGATATACCAACAGCAAAAACAAACAAGTCAACAGACTAAAGAATATTTTTGTTTAAGATTTAAAAATATTTTGGTTGTTTTTCTCATTGTAAATGTAATATGCGGTCATAGAGAATTTGTTAAACTATTGAATTCTGCAAAAGAAAATAAAAATCACTTCAAGATTGTGTGGCCTAAAGTTCAACATTGTTCGCATTCTGCTATATTTCTTTCCAGACTAAAGAATGTTTTTGAAAAATCCAAAGCTACATGAAACTTACATAAAATGTTGAAAGGAATGATGGGCAGTTCTTTTTTTTTTTCTGCAGGCACATTTGACCTTAGACTAATGAAAGAAAGGAAGAGTCTAGTTTTCCTTTAAAAGTCCATAGAAAGAGAACATGTACAGCCAGCTAGGGCACTACCTTCCTGTGGACCCTACGGCCTGGAATCCAGGAAGCTCTTTCAGTTTCCTAATCTAAATCCCTCCTCTTTTTTATACCCACCTCCTTTAGTCCTGGCAGTAGTAGAAACATCTATGCAATAAACACACAAAATAGTCACACTCAACTTGCTGTTGAGGCAGCTAATGTTTACCAAAACGTGCTTAAGCAAAAATATAAAACCAAGAAGGACCTAAACTGTCTTCATTACTGTGATTGGCTCAGGATCTCAGTTATAACTGAGGAAATAGCAGGAGGTAAAAACAAAAGCAAAGGTCAACTAGAGGACATTTAGTGACCACATGAGGAGGAAGCTCTTTTAATAACAGAATCATAAAAAAAATGTTTGTGAACAGATTTGCTTCTCTCAAAAAAAAACCCAAAGCTCTCACAGCTGGCTGGTGGCAAGCTGGGTCCAGAACCCAAGCTCTTACTCTCTGGCAGAAACTAATGTGGATAAGTGCCCAGTCCAGTGTCTGAAACATAAAAGCACTCATTAGGCATGTTTTCTTTTTCCTTTCCTTTGCCCCATCTAATGTGCACCAACTCCCCCCTGCCCCTTTTTTAAAAATTTTTTATTTTTGAGACAGAGTCTCACTCTGTCGCAAGGCTGGAGTGCAGTGCAGTGGTGCGATCTCGGCTCACTACAACCTCTGCCTCCTGGTACAAATGATTCTCCTGCCTCAGCCTCCCAAGTAGCTGGGACTACAGGCGCATGCCACCACACCCAGCTAATTTTTGTATTTTTGGTAGAGATGGGATTTCACCATGTTGGCCAGGATGGTCTCGATCTCCTGACCTTGTGATCTGCCTGCCTCGGCCTCCCAAAGTGCTGGGATTACAGGCATGAGCCACTGTGCCTGGCCGCACCAACACCCTTGTAAGTTGTGCAGCACACTCTCAGACCAGTGATATTTAATAAGGTTATGAAGTTTCATGGCATGGACATTGGCACTGGCATTGATGTCTTCGTAGTACACACATTTCCTGGTTCTCCACATTGGTAGGACTTATGGAAAACATCTTTGATCACAAGGCTGTTTCAAACAGTTATGAGACAACTTATTAAAGAATCCATCAGTGAATACAAGAAACTTGGGTTTCTAATTTTTTAAAAATCACAACGTGGTTTTATCCAGATTTTGCATGTGTTTATGTCTTTAAAAAGCCATGGGGGCTATCAGCTTAAGTACATGGGGATCTAAAATTGCAGTAGTACCTCCAAATCAGGAAATGTTCGAGAAACCCCCAGATAGTAGGGCTCAGACAGGAGAGGCCACCCTGAAAGACAGGAACCAACAATACTGTTTGTTCATTCCCTCTGGTGCTGACTCTGTCTATACACGTTTGCGTTTTCCTCCACTCCCATCCTGTGTGCCTCCCCACCCCCTTTTCCCATCTGCAGGCTCCCTATTCTTATCAAAAGCTGCTCCTCTTCTCCAGATCATGTAATGCCCGTTACCATAGCACCCGGGTACTTCACGTTATTAAGACAATCTCTTTATTAGTAAGGCAGCTCCTCCCAGGAAGCCAGGAGACTTGGAGCCCATTTGACAAGATGATGAACCTGTGTCTTGGAGGCTTAGAGATTTATCAGGGGGTCAGGACAGGCAGAATCAGAGAGCTTGGACCTCATGCTGCACTCCTGGCCTGCACCTCACTGCTTAGAGAGGGACTGAGACTCTCACAGCCATATTTCATTCTGTCGCCTTTTCCTTTTCATCATGCACTCACAATAATTATACATGTTATTACACTTCATGTTTTACAAAAGGCTTTCAGATACACCCCTTCTTTCAATCCTCACAATTTCCCTGTGAACTAAAAATTTTATGCTCATTTTAAAGGCTGAAGAAACTGGAAACTGACATTTAGAGGGCCCTAACTACTCAAGATCATATAGACACTCAAGGGTAAAGCTGGGCCTCAAGACCAGACCCTGTACTGTCTCTACAACCCCTTCTCTAATCCTAGGCAAGCAGACAGATGGAAGGATAGATAGGCAGACAGAGAGATAGGTAACTCTATTGTTTTTGCAGAAGGAGTACTCAGTAATTATCTGTTGATTTGTTGGACCAAATGTGTCTTCTTTTGAATCAAATGTGTTTCTACTGACTCACCATCACAGGCCTTAGATTACTCACCCATTAGAGGAATAGGCTTAATAACTATTTTTTTGAGCACCTACTATGGACAAGGCACTGTTGAAAGTGTTGGGGGGATACAAAGGCTGTCCTATATCACCTATATTCTTAAAGACAGTGAGGAGTGGGTGAGACATACACTGCACACAAAGCTATAATCAAATACAGAGTGTGATAAATGCCCATTCATTTATTCACAAAATATTTATTGCCCATCAACTATTAATACATTCCAGGCACAGGGAATTCAATGATGAATAAAAGAGGTGTGGCCTTGTCCTCATGGAGCTTCCTATTGTGGAGGAAGGCAGGTGTTAAACCAGGTTAGATAGTTATTTAATTATAATTGTGATATGTGCTAGAGAGAAAGATTGCATGTACAGTAAGAAACCTATGTGGAAACACAGGTGCCAACTTTGGCCAGGATGGGAGGATGTGGGGCACAGCTGGGAAGGGTTCCCACAGAGGGGACTTTGATCCAGAGAGGTGGGAAGACATGCCTGGCCCCCAAGAAAGAAACTGGGCTCCCTGTCTCATTACAATTAGGCCAAACCATTGGTGTGGAGGCTGAACATCAGCTAAAATGCAAAAGCAAAAGACATGAGTAATGAGTTTTTAGTAGCAGCAGGCTAAGTGATATCAGTCTGGGAGTATGCTTTACAATGAGAAAACTCAGAGGTTACACAGCTTAGTAGCTACTTGCAGATCAGAAATAGAGGTACATGATGCTGGGGACTGGGGGGTGGGGATGAGAGCTCAAGAGCAAGGAGCGACAGAGAAACAGAGAAAGAGATGCACGGGACAGAGGAGAGAGAGAGGGAAAGCAAGATAGAAAGAGACAGTGACTACCTAGTTAGGAAGGATTAGGGAGAGGAACACTCAGGACGCCCAGAGAAGGATGGGATGGGATTCATCTAAAAGGGTGGGTAGTGGGGAAGATGGCATCCCAGGATGGGAAAGCAGTTTGAGCAAAACCTGGGAACAAGGAATGTGCAAAGTGTGTATGGGAAAGAGTACTTGTGTACTTTTCTAGACACTGAAATGTACTCATTCAAGTGAGGGCTAAAGGGCATGGAGAAATGAGATGAAACCCAGTGTAGATATCTCTGTAGACAAAGGAGGAGCCATTAAAAGTCTTTGGTTCAAGAGCCCAGCCTAGTGGCATGTGCCTGTACCCAGAGGCTGAGGTGGAGTAGTTGGGCTACAGGCACATGCCACTGCGTGTAGATTGCAAAAGCCCAGGAGTGCAAGGCTGTGGTGAGCTATGATCACACCACTGCACTTCAGGTTGGGCGATAGAGCAAGACCCTATTTCTAAAAAGGGAGAAAAAGGTCTTTGGTCCTAGGAGTCCCATCAGAGCTGTGGGATAGGAGGATTAATCTGTCAGAAGTGCACAGGATGGGATGGGTGGGAGAGGTAGGGAGGAAGGGTGGCAGCCCATCCACCTCCCTCACAGCGTCTTCCTGGTCTACCACTGACAAAACAGTCAATAAATGGAAGTTTAAAAATAGTCCTCTGCCCACTGTCTCACAGAAAAAGGGTGATTCATTTTTAGTGCTGATCATTATTGCTTTTCTTAATTACCAGGCAGGACTGATCCCTCACTGAAGTGTGGAGAGGGCATATCCCTGTCTCTCAAAGGGTCAGGAAGCAATGGCTGTTCAAGAACTACTTATTGAATTTCCTCCCTTTTTGCTTTTGCTTTCGGTGGCCTGAGGTCCTTGGAAGCTCTCTTCGTCTGCCAGGCTGTCAAGAAGTCGCCTCCGTCGCCATTGCCATCTCTGTCTCTGCTTTCACATCCTTTCAGTTTTGGCTGGCTGAGGCCTGCCGAGGATCTGGACCACAGGTGTCTGTGCAGGACCAAGTGGCCTCCTGTGGAGAGGAGTGAGGATTCAACATCAACCTCACACATAGGCTTTGATTTGGTGTCAGAAAGGCTCTGACCCCTAAATATCTGTGTCCCAGTCTGCTGATGTGTCTGAAATTCCACCTTAAGAGTCGCTGATGTTTGGGCCATTTCAGAAATAGCGTAGCATCCTTAACAGCTGCTTGCGGGTGAGGTCACAGGCAGCCAGAAAAGCCTTCCTCTCTGCCAAAGAATTGGTTTCTAATCTTGACTCCACTACTAATGACTGTGACTTTGGAAATTGGACTAAAATGGCATTAATATCAACTCTTCAGAGTAACCAGAAGGCATCAACAAATAACCTCTGATGCTGTCATGTGGCATACCAAGTTCAGATTTGGCTTTCTGCAGATACCATTCTCTAAGGCTGTGATCCTCACATCATGCTCATGAGAATCCCCCCGTGGAGCTTGTTAAATGGACATATGTCCAGGCACACTGAAGCCCCAGATTCTGATTCAGAGGGTGGAACAGGTCCCAGAAGTCCGTGTGTTTAGCCACCTTCCTGGTGAGTCTGATGTAGATGGTGCCTGGAGGCTTGGAGCCACCCTGCTGCAGGTGGAATGTCTCAGACCCCATCTTTCTGTGACTCCCATGCATGCTACTCTATGGTTGATACCAGCCAAACTGGGTCTAGTCTCTCTTCAAAGGCTAATATAGTACACTGAATACAGAGCTTTCTCAGACTCTGATATTGCTAAACACTCTGATTTTGTGCTTCTCTACCTGCACCCCCCCGCCCAACCTTTTCCTTAAGCAACTATTTCTCTACCTACAACTATGTCTATTCATTTTCACTACTGGACAGAGTTATCCAAATCCTGTTGGTTAGCGTGGCTCTCTCTCAATTCCTTCCACAACTACATGCCTTCTGGTCTTTTGGTATTAGCTGCCTGGAAATAGGGGTGGTTACAGAAGGGATTATGCAGTGTTTGGCTTTCAGCAGTAAGAAAACTATGTCTCTATTGAACATCTACTCAGAAGGCCTTCCCTGCTACAGAGGAGATCATTCTGGCAGCATAAATTCTTGTGTCCTAAAATCCAATATCCTTTCTGAGTGTAGCCTTCTTGAATTTTGCTGTAACAATATTTTATACACATTTATGAATGAGGTACAAAAGCATATTGTAAATTATCAGGTGTTATACATGTAGACAATTTCATTATTTAGTTTATATAATTGCAAGACCTTCCTATGATGTAAATGCCTCAGAACAGAACAAGGTCGGTTTTGTCTAAGACCTACTTTGTGACATCTACATGCTTTGCTCAGTGGATCTTTGGAGGAAATCACACAGTGGCTTTTCCTGCCATACAAAACTTATTGCCAAGAGCTCTTAAATGAAAACCAAGTCAAATAATAGACATTTGCCCTTATGTAAATATAGTTCTACAAGTGTTGGGGGCCTTTGAGTTGTGCTGAGGTTGATGGTGAGGCTCCTGACGTCCCTGTCTGCCCCACCCTGCTCAGCTGCCAGCAATGATAATCTGCCTCCTGCAGTCACTGGATGGTATATTTAGAGCCTCTCCCCAAGAGTAAGTGGGATCTGAAAATAGACTGCTTTGCCTGACTGTGATTGGGTTGCAGCCTCCAAATCTACACCTGAATACATGAATACATGTAGTCAGTAGCCAGTGCACAGTGGTTCTTAATACATGTCCGTTCAACAAAATCTAAGTGTCAATGACTTGGTCTCAGAAGCTGGGCTGTATTTTTACATTTCCTCCTCTCTCTCAGGGACTTGAACAGACTTTCCTGAGCTCTCATGCTGACATCTAATTATTTGGCTGGGAATCCTTGGATCTGGACCCAGTCTAGATTAGAGTGTCCCACATTTGCACTGCGTCCCCTCTTAGAGGGGACCAGATGTTTTCCCCTGGTCTCTGCCCTATTCTTCTCTCAGTGTGGTCACAGTTGTTCTGAGAGGAACAGAACACACTCACAGGAGTTCTGAGAGCTCCCATGTGCAATGCAGCTGTGGTTGAGTTGTGTATGACAGGGAAGGTTTTGTGATCATCATTTGGCTGGGAACCAAGAGATGGAGGCATCTATGCAATGGTTCCTTCTACCTTGGAAATTTTGTAATAGTGTTACCTAGTTTGGAGTTAAGAGTAATTATGTTACTTGTAACTCATAGCTTACAGCTCCGAAAGAGCAGGGATAGAGTCTGCACTGTTCATTGTTGTAATCTTAGCATTCATTCAATAAGCATTCATTAGGCACTTACTGTGTACAAAGCAAAATGCCACATTCTTTGACAATATAAAGATGAATAAAACAATGTCCCTGAACTCAAAAGAAGATTCCAGTTTAACAATTAGTTTTGATAGTAAGGGAAATTAAACTAGTGCTGTAATAAAGATGTAAGCATTTTTGGGGAGAACAGTAGAAGTATTAACTGTTTGTAAGGGAAGACTTGACAGAGGGATTGGCCTTTAATGAGTAAGATTTTGATAGCAGAGGCGGAGTGGTGGGAGCATGCCACGCTGAGGACACACTGCCAGGAAACCTCAAGTCAGTATATGCTATGTCTACACAGCAGATGGCCATAGCCACCACATCTCCCACTAAGCAAGAGCTTCTTGGGTTCATAAGCCCCAATTGTGTGTACTAGCAGATGGGCAAAGTGGATCTTATTAGTTCCTTGGAATTATCCGGGAAACAGTTTCTCATTTTGTGCTGATGGGTTTTTCTTAGCTCGTTATGAGAATGTTCTCATGTCAGTCAATGGTTCACAAACTCATCTGCACATTAGAATCACTGGAGTTCTTTTGATAGTTCCAGAACCCAGACCACAATCCCACATTAATTGAATAATCTCTCGAGGTGAACATGGGTATGAGTAATTTTTTAAGCTTCTTGGATGATTCCAACTTGTAGACAAATTTGGGAATAATTTTCTTAAGGCAAACTCAGTCAGTTGGTTTCACCAGTGTCTTGAGCAATTAGCTATGATGCAAACTTAGAGTTGGTTCCTAAGCTGTGGATGACATATTTGAGATATAATTTGTGCTTTTGGACAGGCCTTTTGGAAATGGCCCTGTTTTGAATGATAGATGAAACCATTCTAATTTAAAGCTAATCATCAATTTTTCTGATTTAGGTGCCTCATTTCCATCATCAGAGGGTCTTAGTCATCAAGACTGATGTACTGCACTAGTGCTAGCATTAAGCCTGTCCACATAGGAGTCTGTTTCCAGGAAAAGGAGCTCATGAAAATGAAAATTGGGCTGTTAAAAATTGTTGGAACCTAGGAATGGGAATACTCACTTTCTCATGCCCAGTGCCCTGGAGTTGACATCAGGACATCTCAGCATAATCAACAAACTTTTATTCATTCATACATCATGCATTTACTGGGTTTCTACTATGAGTTAGGTTCGGTATTAAAGGCTTTAGGAGCTACAAAAATGACTCAAACTCAGTTACCAGTCATCTAGTAATAGGGTTTTTCAGGTGCAGTCATGATAATCATACAAGAAGGAAAATGTTGAGAGACAAGAGTGGTGAGTTATGAGGGAGGATGTCATAGAAAAATGGTGAGTCATCTGTCTGACCAGCAAGTGAAGGTGAGGCAAAGCCAGGAGTTGACATGGACATATCAAGCAAAGAGTCATGGGTGGAATGAAACAATGGAATTCACTGCAGGGGTAGGAATGTTCAGAGCTCCCATGTTATGACCAGACCATAACATGTTAGGTGGTTCAGGTCTCCCATGTTAGATGGCCCTACCATGTTAGATGGCTCATGTTAGATGGCCAGAACATCTAACATGGGACATCTGAGCACTATTACGCCCCAGCTTCTCGGATGCACTGACTTCATTCTCTCCTCAGGGCTGTTAGACCTATTGTTCTCTCTTTGTGATCTACCCTCTCCCCATCCTCCTGCTTTCTTCCCCAGATTGGATCCTACTCATCCTTTAGATCTGAATGTAACTGTCATTTTCTCAAAGAAGTCTGCTCTGACCTTGTAATTTATGTGAGATGCCCCTCCTATAGTCTTTCATCTCATCCAATTATTTTCCTTCATAGCTCTTATCATGGTTTATGCTGGAATATATGTTTCCATGACTATTTGTTTAATATCCATCTCCTCTATCAGGCTGCATCAGCTTCATGAGGTCAGGGACTATATCTATCTTTTCCCTTATTATATCCCCAATGGTTGTCAGATAGTAAGCTCTCAGTAAGTGTTGGCTGAATGATAAGTGAGTAAGTGATTAACAGCAAAGAAAAAAAAAAAACTACGTATAGGAGGAACCGCATCCCCATTAACACAAACATAGATAGGAAGCATATCATTAATGAGAGAAGGATTGTGATCCTGAGGAAGACACATGACTAGATGTCAGAGTTGGGACCTGGCTTTTATGCCCATTTCTTTCACTACCTAGTTGTGAGACCAGATCCAAAATCCAATTTGTCCAAGCAACTGTCTTTCCGTCTCTGATTTCATAGTCTTAGTCTCAAATTGCCCATTTGTAAAACTGGGGTAACAAAGCCTGTCCTATTTAAGTCTAATATTGGGGATAACACATTGAAACTTAATGTACTATTATGTAGGTATTACAAAAATATAAAAATATTAATACATACTATTAGTATAGAGATATTTGTATCTAAATGCTATATCTAATGTTTGTTGGCCATTGTCAAATGACTGAGTTTGGGTTTACATTTGTATTTGCTGCAAAATACTATTTTATATCACCATGGGTCTAAAGAAAAAAGAAAAGAAGAAGAGCAGATGTAAAGCTATATCCTTTGATTACCAGGGTGAATATAAAATATTATTGGCTGAATTTGGGTCAAACAGTCAAACATACTAGTCAAAATGCATGCTCTTTTCATTTACTCAAAGGCACTAATGGCTTTGGTAAAAGCAGAACATATTATTTAAGAGGACTAGATAATTAGCCTTGACAAGAAGTAGGCCAAGAATTCCTGTGAATGAATTAGCTAATTCCTACTATAGACATTGAGCATTTGGTCTTTCACTTGACATCCTAATGAGAGTTCAGTAACAGCTGGAGACACTATAGTGACTGAAGTCAGTGGAGTTGTTTGGAAAGAGCTTAGATTAAAAATACCAGCCACTTAGGATAACATTGTCATATCAATAATGGCCTTAGGGAAGACACAATGATGCCAAGCCAAAAAAAAAAAAAAAAAAAAGTGGGTTAAAAAGAAAAACCACATTCATATTTCTTGAACTTTAGGCAAAGTATATGGTTTGTTATGGGATATTAAGCCATATGGAAGATATCATAAGAAAAACATACTGGGGTACTGTTTGTATATTGTTTTTGAAATATTTTTGATACAGAAATATTTGTTGAGCACCTACTGTGTGTTTTAGCACTTAGGTGAGAAAATAAAAACACATAATACATTATCACTATATTAGAAGAGTTAACAATCATGAAGATAAGACACATTCAAAGGAAAGATAACCATTCCTTTCCATTGCACTGGGGGTGCCACAAGGCCATGCATGCTAAGTATCACCTGAACATACTGGACAATCAGTTTTGTCAGACCTAGGCTAGGGAGACATCTTTGTGGATAAGTGTGGTGAGTCATAGTGGGAACTGAGCTGGAACTTGAATGATAGGTAAGAATTTTAGAGATGAGAAAAGGTAAATAAATGGGCATGAATAATGAACTATGTGTTAGTCCTTTTTGTGTTGCTATAATGAAATACCTGAGGCTGGGTAATTTATAGAGAAAAAAGGTTTAATTGGCTCACAGTTCTGCAGGCTGTTCAAAAAGCATGGTGTCAGTGTCTGTTCAGCTCCTGGTGAGGCCCAGGAGGCTTTCAATCATGGCAGAAGGCAAAGGAAGAGCCGGGGTGTCACATGGTGAGAGAGGGATCAAGAGAGTGGAGGGGGGAGGTCCCAAACTCTTAAACAACAGATCTCCTGTGAGGTAACTGAGCAAGAACTCACTCATCACCAAAAGGACGGCATTAAGACATTCATGAGGGATCCACCCCCATGATCCAATACCTCCCACCAGGCCCCACCTCCAACATTAGGGATCACATTTCAACATGAGAGCTGGAGAGGAAAAACATCCAAATTATATTAAACTGGAAGTTGGAAGTGCCACTCCCTTTCTCTGACAGTTCCTTCTGACCTGGCTGTAGGTACATGAACATACCATGCCCCTACAACCAGATCAGAAGCAACTGTCAGAGAAAGGGAGGAAAGAAAATCAGGAAAATATTAATTCTCCACATTTGTTTTACAAAGCAATTGTATAGAACTTTGCAATGTAAAAATGAGCTCCTGCCCAACTCTTACCACATATGAGCCACAAAACCAAAACTAAAACCAGAAACCTCAGTGAGGCAGGCAGCATGGATGTTTTTCCCAGAGAATGTGTATCCTGGGCCTTGTGATTACTACCCCAAAGCACTTTCCTCACCATGGAGCCTACCTGATAGGGTGAGACACCTCTCAAACGGTGAGGCTTTTCCATGCCAGGTTAGGATTTGGTTTTTCTTCTGTGAGGAAAAGAAATTGACAATGTACTGAATTTAAAAAAAGGTAAAGAAAGAGTCTGCCGTAAGCCACCAACAGATCATCTTGACAATGACCTTGGACAAGTCTGTAGACTGTGCTTTTTAAAGAGCATTTTGAGTACTTGAGTACTTGGAAAAACCCTTGCAAACACGGGTTCACCAAAAAGCCAGTTTAAGTAACTCATTTCCTTCTCTAACATGCATACAATAAAAAACTGTAGCTTGTAAGACACTTGCTTCAGATACCACTATGGAGAAAATGGACAGTTACGGAATGGGTGATGGATTAGTTTGCATTCAGTTTTAAAGTTGAAGGCAATTCTGGAACTCAAGTAGCTCTGCACCATCATTTTACAAGTGAGAAAAGGGAGAGGAGCCATGAAGTGACTTGCTTAAGGTTACCCCCCTCTTCCTCCTCGACCTCCTCCTCCTCCCCATCACCAGCATCAAATTAGATTACATGTATTGAGCATTTAGTATTTAACTGGCATATTTCAAGTGCTTAACATGTATTGACTCATTTAATCCTCACGGTAACCCTATAAGGTAACTGAGGCTCAGGGAGATTTAGTCATTTGCCAGTATCATGAGGCTGTAAGCAATGAAATGGGGATTTATACCCAGCAAGGTTGGCTTGTAAGTTGCTGCTTTTACTATACATGTAGCCTTTCAAGGCCATATAACTAGTAAGTAGCAGAGTAAGCTGTCTAAGTTACTAATGAATTGACTTTCTAGTGATATAAGGTGTAGTCTTTGCTGTGTCCATGTCAACATTTTTATCAGTGAGTTGAAAAAGATATAAAAAAGCAGTTCATCAGATATTCAGAAGTCATGAAATAGGGGTATGAATAAGAAATCCTTTGGACAACAGAAGCAGGATCCCAAAAGATTTGGGATAAAGAATGAAGCCAAAAAGTTTTAACTTCAGAGGAATATAGGAAGCATTTCATACAGGTCCCCAAACCGATTGCCCGAGGATGGCATGCAAAATGTGCATGAGAGAACACAACTGGGGGGAGGTAGGAGTGGGGGAGATTTGTATCAAGTTAATTCTACATGAATTAACACGCAGAGTTGCCCAGCTAACGGCCAGTGCACAGATGATTCTCCTGTACCCTGCATTACTTACGTCCACTGGACCTTCATCCCAGCATCAGTCAAGGCAGCTCTGGGCTCTCCAAAGCTCTTTACTGGAATGGCTGGGATCTTTCTTCCTCCTTTCTAACATGTTTTTGCTCTGATTCCTCGTTTTGGCCTCCTCCTTTGTCATTGTGACTTTGTTCCTGCCTCTGGCCTTTTATTCTACGTTTTTGTTTTGGCTTCTCCTAGCACTTGAATGTTGATTTTTTTCTATGGGGCCCCGATTTGACTTACCTCTGGCTCTCTGTGCCTTGTGCTGCATCAGGAGAAAATCTCTTATCTTTTTTCCAGCCTGTCAGAGCTCAGCCCAGGAAACAGACCTTCAATGGGTATGTTGACAGCACGCCATCACCCTGCCGATGCATATACCGTGAGGAAAAGGTTTGGACCATATCCAGAGTACTGCATCCAAGTCTGGCCAACCCCCTTCCTCACTGTGAGGGTATCTATGTAAATTGAAGTACATTATTAGAAAAAGGACAGGTTGTGAATAGACATGAACACTTGGTGATACACAGAATTACTGAAAGAGCCAGAAATGCCCAAAGAAAGGGAGATTATGGGTGCAGCAGATCAGTCTCGGAATTTGCAGAGGATCCCACTGTGAAAGACTTTTTGTCTTTCAGGCTTCTCTTGTGTGGCTCCTGGAAGCCGCCTAGCACCTGTGGCCAGAAGCTGTAGGGAAAAGGAGCAGATTTCATCTCTGTAAGAAACTTCCTTGTGGTGAAAACTGCCTAGAGATGGAATGAGAAAATGGTGAGCTCCCCATTATTGGAGGTGTTCAAGAATAGGCTGAGCGGTGACTATTATGAAAGCTGTATGACAGTCCCAAACATCAACGGGGTGCTTAGATTCTTTCATCTCGGGTCAGTTCTGCACAAGACAGGCTCTGTGTCAGTGAGGACCCAGTGGTGTTTTTGAACAGGTGGCAGGAAAACAATGGTATATAAAATACATGCAGAGAAAGATCTCCACATCAAGCCAACTCCTCCTCCTTACCTGTAAGTTTTCCATGTGAGTGAGCTCTGGCTCCCAATTGCACTTGTCAAACTCCCATTGTTAGAGCACAGATAAATGCTTCCGGCCACCCAAGCAGGAGGGGCCCACCTCAACTTGAGGGCTGCTCTATTTTAGTTTTCCGTAGCTGGAGATTGAGTATCACGCTTTTCTAATCTTGTGCTTCTGAAAGGGCCCTGTTCTCTCTTGAACCCTACCCCCTCCTTTCACAGATCAAATACCAAGTACATCAGACAGTTAGAAGCTCGAATGAGAAAATGCATTTTAATAAAACCCCATTGATTTTTGTGGATGCAAGTCAAGGAACGGGAACCTAAAGAGTCTTCCATCCCCTGCCATCTCCCCCCTCTCTCCTGGTCTACACCGGGCGGTCACACATCGACTGGCTTCCTAGATAATAGATCGTGCCACCCGGTAGGGACCTCTGGGGGACGCGCCAGGAGCTGGAAGAGTCGCACGCAGCAGCCCAGCCCTGAGTTAATCAAACTAGCAACAGGATCTCAAGCAGCAGCAGCAGCAGCGACCGCGGTGGCAAGAGTAACGGCGGCGGCGGCGGCGGCGGCATTATGCGTGATTACTGACAGGCACCAGCTGCTACCGCCACAGCCGTCTCAAACGCACTATGTGGACTCTCCGATCTAGAGGCAGATTCCTGACTAATCCCAGAGGGCTGGCCCAGCCTGTGCTCCCCGGGCTGCTAGGAAGCAATGACCACTCTTGTTAGCCCAAGTTGAAGAAAGCCGGGCTGTGCCTGGGCGCCGGGAGAGGCTGTAATATTTAGAAGCCTCACAGGAGAGGAACATGAACTGAAGAGTAAACATGTATGGAAATTATTCTCACTTCATGAAGTTTCCCGCAGGCTATGGAGGTAAGTGTCTCCCTTGGGCTTCACTGCTTGGACCTGTATGAGAGACTGAGAAGAAATTGGGAAATACGAATGACTGAATTAGTACTGAATTAAAAGGAGAACATGTATGTTTATATGCGTATATAGTGTATATAACGTTTCTGTGTGTGTGTGTGTGTGTGTGCACATGTGCATGAGAGAGAGAGAAAGGAGAGGAGGCGAGAATGGTCCGTAGGTGAGGATACCTTTGCATATCAGATTGAGGATATGGGATATTCTAAGGAAAGTGTAAATCACCATGCTTGAGAATGTGTCTGAGACAAAGATAGAATAAGAGCATTGTTATAACCCAGGGTATTTGTGTGGGTGTGAAAAGTGGAAGAGTTAATGGGGAATTACTATGATGTTCCTATTAGCCAACTTGTAATGAGAAAAAAATGTGATTAAAAAGGTTTTGCCTGTCTTGAGCGTTCCTGGGATACTTTGTAACAAGGGGATGATTGTTTTACTGGAAAGCAGATTTCCCTTTAATTGGATTTTTAAAAGCAAAACATAGTGCTTTAATTTGCTACTGTGTTTTCCTTTCCCTGTTTTCTTTCCTTTTGATTTGCTAATGGCCTCTTCTCTCCTCCCCTGCTGCTGCCCCCAATTCTATTGCAAGGGTTGCTGCAATCACTTCCACTCTGGGGGTAGAGATCTGGGGGGTAGGGGGTTGGGGCTCTTAGATAATTGGCAAACTGAAGATTCCAGTCACTGTGCCAGGCAGGGCAGCCCAGTCACACTTCACAGAAGCTTCCGGAGACTAGGTCCTCAGGCTGCCTTAACGCCCAAGCACATCCGTCCCCAGGATCCCTTGATTCAGTGACAGAAACAGTACAGCCACCCAGCTCTGAGTAAATGGAACCAACAGCTGACCCACTGGCCTCTCGCCTGTGAGTTGAAGGCATGTAGCTTATGTTGTTGGGAGCCAAAGGAGAATTCTGGCAAACAAGACAAAGCAGAAATTCTTATAAGGTCTTGAGAACTGAAAAGTCCCTGCTCTCCAGACTTCCTCCATGGACCAATTCATCTGAAGGCTTGGGAGTAAAGCTTGCCTAACTTGGCTGGGCAGGACCCTCTGAAAGGCATGGTGAAACACTGCAAGGTAGAAGCGATCTCTGACACCAGGAGGTGTTAGACCAGGGAGTTTGCACATTCATTCAGGGTAATTTTAATGAAGCGGGCATGGTGTTGGGCACTGGGAATACAAATATGAATGAGATACAGTCTCTGCCCTTTGGGACTGGGGGAGGCTTGTTAAACAGACACATTATAATACTGCCTGGTGTCTGTGACAGCAAACACACGAGAAGGTTGCACTTGGACTCGCGTTGAGGGCCATGGAAATGTTCCCGAGGTAATGTTCAAGTTCTTTGGGCCAGTCTGATGACAGAGTGAGAGTGGTGGCCAGTGCTGTGACCTGGGTATTTGATCTCTAGTCTATAGCTGGGATCCAGATGTGAAAAGCCGCCTCAACTCCCACCTCAGTCCCATTCAGAGCTGAGAATGGCTTTTTCCTTTACACCTTAGTTCATTTGTGAGAGGTGCATGCTCATTTTCCACCAGATTCATGGGCCAAGGTCTGTGAGGCTGTGGCTTCATTAATACCAAAGAGACCCTCAGAGACAGTTGGGGTGAATAAAAGGGTTGACGATAGAAAGATTTAGGGAGAGAACTAAAGTAAGAGCCAGAGAAAGAAGATCTTGTTAAAATTCGTGGAGCCTGGAATCTTGGAATGTTAGCATCCTAAGGACCTGAAACATCATCTTAGACTTTCATTTTATAGATGTGTAAACTGAGGCTCAAAGGAAGGCAGGGACTAGTCCAAGTTTATTTGGGGCTGAGTTTCAGGACACTTCCAGAAAAGCTCCTTACTCAAATTTATAATATTATTGCTTTAATATGGTGAAAAGAGCATGAGGAAGAGGGGGCAGAGAGAGATAGTGTGCTGAGTTTGGTTCCCAGTTTTTCACTTACTAGCTGTGTGATCTTAGGCAAGCGAGTAAACCTCTCTGAGCCTTAGCATCTTTCTCTCTAAAATGGGATTTATAATCTCATCCATAGAGTATTGTGAAAATTAAATGAGCTAGCGTGTGAAAAGCAGCTGCTATAGTGTTGTCCACAGATTTGCTACCTAATACAATATTCTCTTCCCCCTCTATTTTGCTCAGGGACTAACATGCAAAATAATTAAAAATCAGACATTATTGTAAAATAATAAATAAGGAATCTGGGAAAATAAAATTAAATCCACAAAGACCCTCATATGTTGCTGGCTTAGCTTTTCGTAATTGCGGGAGCTCTGGTACTTAGTGTAATTAGATTTCAGATAGAGGACAACACAGTGGTTCAGCTATGGAAGGAAATAGTTCAGGACAGCACAGGGAACTTGAGGGGGAAAGGGCCATGTAGGTTGTCTACATGTCTCCTCTAACGCTACTTTTCCTTGTCATTCCTGGGGGAGGAGAACAATTATTTTGTTTAGTTCTGTTGACGGTTTCCATTTTGTTTGCATGCGCCAGTTAAGAGGAGGCCTGAATGCAGGGAGGTGTGCCTCAGAACTTTCTGTGATTAGGGAGAGGGATGGAGGAAGATTCACCAGCAGGCATGGGGAAACTGCAGGATTAAAGTGGACCTCACCTTCAGCCTCTAACCTCCCTTGCCTCAATGCAGCAAGTAGCACTGCACCTCTTAAAATATTTGGTGTCTAACCCCCTGCCCTTTATGTATTAGCATATGGAATTACAGAGGGCCCCCGTGATTTGTGTAAGAATCTCCAGGGAAGCAAAGCCACCTTTGGAAACTAACACCTGAGATTTGTGTCTGGGACTGTGCTTACCAGATGTCAGAGCATCATCTGATAAGTGAAAAAGAGACTGCTCAAATTGACCAAAGTGTCATGGCTACCTGGGTGACAGTGGCTCCACAAAGGTGCCCAATCCCCCAGCTTTGGACCCTACCATGTGATGATGAGAGACCCCTTCTCTTCTCCTTCTCTGCCAAGTCCAGGGTTTGCCAGCTGCTCAGTAATAGATTTGTTTTTCTGGGATGAGACAGTTGCTGCCTCTTAGAAGATGGCAAAACAAAGCCTGTAATCCCCCCCCCATCCAATTGTGCAGTAATCCTCAGGGTAAGAAGGAGATCAGGGAGAGAGAGGACTTCTCTCATTTCATTTAACAAACACACTATAACGCTAATACTAGCTACCATTGTAAGCACTTTACCAGCCTCAACTCGTAATCCTCATAACAACCCTAAGAGTGGGGGACTCCTTTTGAAGATGAAGAAACAGAGGCATTGAGAGGTGAAATAACTTGCTTAAGGTCTCATAGCTAGAAAATGGCACAGTCAGGGATTTGAACCCAGGCAGACTGGCTCCCAGAGTTCACACTCTGCTGAGCTGCCTCTCACAGCTTCTGTGAGTAACACATTTGCTCTGCAAAGCCAGGGGCAGCAGCATACCCCTGGGGAGCTCCTGGTGCCCCAATCCAACCTCAGAAATGTAGCCTCAGCAGTGACTGGTTGTTGCAGACTCAATGGGCTGGCTATGGAGGAATAAGCCACGGGATAATTTAAGAGATACTGAGAAGCAACAGTGATCTCTGCAGAATTAATTGGTGGCTTCTCTTGGGAACATGAACATACTGATTTGCAAGAGTCCTGTCCAATTCACCCTGACCATTCATGCAGAATATTTGCTTTTTCACCTGAAAATAGCCATAGAGAAGGGGTTGAGTTGGAGGTGCTTGTATGTGTGTGTATATGCTAGAACATATTTTTCCCCTCCACAGATACATGGGCGGCTAATTGGAACCTACCATGGGCATAAGCGGTTACGGTTTATGTGGGAAGGAGTAACTGTTTATGAGATTTAGGAAGAAACATATTTAGTATAAACTATTTTCTAAAACATTTACAATCTCACCAAGAGATAAAGAGCTGAATAGCAACTGGGGGAAGAAATTGTGCAAAGAGTAATCTAAATGCCCCCACCTCTTCCTTCCCCTCATTATGAAGCTTCTAGATCTGCAGAGAACTTAGCCACCAGCATTGGGTGGCGGGTGTCCCAGAGGAAGCTGGTGTTTTCTCCTCTTTTTTAAAGTAGAAGAAAGACACAGAGGCCCAGAGAATGGAAGTGTATTTTCTAGAATGCATGGACTTTGGTGGCTCTCATGAGATTGACTCAGCCCTAGCTCAGTGATAAGAAAAAAGTGAAAATACAGGTTGAGTATCCCTAATCCAAGCATCTAAAATCTGAAATGCCCCAAAATCCAGAACTTTTTGAGTGCCAAGATGATGCTCAAAGGAAATGCTCATCAGAGCATTATGGATTTCAGATTTCTGGATTATAGAGGCTCAATTGCTAAGTATAATGCAAATATTTCAAAATAAAAAAAATCCAAAACACTTCTGGTGTTTGTTAGCATTTTGAATGAGGGATACTTAACCTGTATCAACTCATTTCATAACTACAACACCACTTAAAGGTTGGTAGTTTTATCCCCATTGCACAGATGTGAAAACTAGGGGACAGAGAAATTAATAACTTGCCAAAGGGAACTTGGCTGATAAATGATACAAGTGGTATTCGAACATGAGGGAAAGCAGCAGGTCTGGATGTTAATCCCAGCCCTACCATGTCCTATACTGTACGACTCTGTAAATTCTTATAGCAGTTACCCAGCACAGCCCTTCCCACCCCTTCCCAATTCAATACTTGGCCTCTCCCAGGATTTTGACCCAGGCCCTTTCTCACTAGAACACTCCACATCCTGACTCCTCTTTGCAATTCAATCCCCAGTTTTGGTTCCCTTCCTCAGGGCTCCCAGCCCAGCCCAATCTTATTCTCCTCCTCTTTCCACAAAAGAGCTACTCAGACACCAGGGATGAGCTAATATGCATTTCTTACATTTGAATTATTATCAGCATTTTCAGAGGGACTTTCACATAAACATTTAGGCTGCACACTCACCCTGAGATGGAATGAGAAGGTATTTGATACCTGTTTTACTGGTGCAAAGCTCTACATTTTAACAGATGTAGGAAACAAGATGTTAGACATTAAATTTCCAGGGAATGGGGGAGCAGAGAAGCTTTCTTCTGATGGGAAGGAAGCCTTCTCTGCTACCAAAGCCCTTTCTGGCTTTCTCAGTGGGGAAAATCAAGGAACGAGTTGGAGAGTGGAGAGCATGTAGAGAGGCCCTCCTTCTGCCCCCAGAGGGTCAGCCCTCTCAGCCTCTCAGTGGGAATGTGAGAATGAAAAGATGCATTAGCTGATGGGTTGATGCTGCTGCATGCTTCACGCAACCCCAGTTCGGACCAGCTGGCTAGCCTTTCTGAGCTGCACAGGGCAGTTCCACCTGGATTCATGCAGCCCCCGAGAAGGGCTGATGAGCTGCTGGGGTGGGAGCTGGGGTTGCTTCTAGTGCCTGAAGGAAGGGGGGAGGTAGAGAGTGGCGTCCCTGCCTCTCTCCCTCTCCTCCACCCCACTCCTCCTCTTGCTCCCACTCCTCCCATTTCCCTCCACCCCCACCCCCTCCCCTAAAATCTGTAATGATGGAGGTAGTGAAAAGCAGGGAAAGATTGATAATCAGCCTCATTATCACCAGCATTATATATAATTATAGCAAAACCTCACTCATTTGGATCAATTGAGAGAAAAATCAGTCTAAATTTGTGACAAGTTGGCAGATTACTTTTAAATTACAATTTTATTACTTCTAAGTAACACATGTGAATAGTTTGTTTCAAGTACCAAAAGCTAATGGTTACTAAGTGGGGATTTTAGAAAACCTGCCTTAAAAGATTCTTTTGTAATTAACACCCCGTTAACATGCTAATGTGCTCCTACTCTGCTTTTTAAATTGCTTGAAAACATATGTGTCTTAAATAGGCTCAACACTTCTACCATCATATTTGCTTAACAAATCTTTTTTATTCTTATTTTGCGAATGAACAAACTAGTTTATACCGTGACCAATTTAGTCACCACTCTGAATTAATTATGTTGTAAATTAATAAGACCATGTTGGTTATTTTTGTTCAGAAACCAGAATTTTAGAACTTGAAGAACCACCTCATTTTATAGGAGAGAAAATAATTCTAGAGAGGTTGAGAGACTTGCCCAAGGCTGCATAGGCTAAAACAGCAGGTCTTCTGGCTCCTGGGTCCAAGCTTATTCCATTCACTACATAGTGCCTTACACTCCTAAAACTCTTTATAAATATGTGCTACTTGTTTTCATACCAATCACTGGTTGTATCAGTCAAAAGGCATTTGTTGAGTGCCTATTCTATGCCAAGCCCTGTGCTAGGCACTACAGACAGAGGGGCCCCTCCTGGAGGCCACTGTCTATGTCATTCAAGCTTCAAACTGACTCAGTGTAGTCTGCATGGCAGAAATTATTCCCATTAGACAGATTAGGAAACTGAGGTTCAGAATGATAAAGTGGCCCTTTTGAGGGCTTGCTGCAAATTATTATAGACCTAGAATTTGAGTCTAGTCTAGCAGAATTTCTGTGAACATTTCTGCATATAATTAATGACATTTTGCTTGCACACCACCTTTCCCAGCCAGCACCAAATTATAGACCTTGCTGGTGCAGATGGATATTATGCCATCACTAACAAATGAGAGGCTCCAGGGGATCCTGCTAACGAGGACCGGCTGGCTGTCCCTTTAAGCCAGGTCCTTATACTGGTACATCATGTACTGGTTAGTCCATGAAGACAGATGTCAATGAGTGTTTGAAGCAGATGCCAGTAAGGGTGCTCCCAGTTCTCCTCTTGTTCCTAAAGTTCGTGAACGTCAATTATGTGCACACCCAGCCCTTGAATCCATGACCTCTGTTTCTTTCTCTCTCTGGGTTTCTTGTTCAGATAGGCTTTCTCTCTCCGAACAAGACAATCTCTATAGATTGTCTTCCAAAGACAGCAGTCATCTTAAAATGCAGGAACTATATTCCTAGTCCAATATTACCACTGGGTAATATTCAGAACATATCTGTTCTCAGGCTCTAAATCCCCGAATTCTTTGGATCCATTCACTTAAACTCAACCTTAAGAAAAATTTGTAGAAATAATTAACCTCCAAATGTTTTGAAGGCTTCAGAGCTTGTAACTAGTTTATACAGTCCGCCGGGGCAGGGGATGGGCTTCATGCTCTTGGTGTCTTGCACAGCCCATGTACAAGCAGACGCTTAGCCAGGTATGCCGGCTGGCTGACTGACTGACTGGCATTCTCCATCAGTCTAGGATGTTCTTCCCTTGCTCTCCTGCCTCTGCTCTCCACATTGCTGGGGCGGTGAAAACACAGATACGGTGAGCCCTGAACCCTCCAGGAGGCTGCTTCCCCATGACACTAGTGACCAGTAAAATGAAAAGGAGTAACAAAGATGTTGAGTCACGGAACTGAAACCCAGGCAACCAGCCTAGAAGAAACACTCCAGAATATTCATTAAGCACTTTGTTTTCCGTTCTTCTGACATCTCGTAAATGCTTTTTGAATTAAAGATGATAACAAGCCTTTCCATTTTTCAAGTTTGGATGTTAATTCTGAAATCCCACCAGGAGTTTGGGATTGATTTTTAACCTTGAAACTCTTGCTGTCCCCCACTTGTGCCCCCATCTGGCTACAGTAGCTGATAAAAGGGCAAGGAACTCCAGGTTTTTCAATTTGCATTTGAGGAAATGGAGGGGTTCGGGACTTATCAAGGTCACCGCCTGGGGTGAGGGTCCCCTGAAGATGATAGGGTTTGGAAGTCCCAGGTCATGGCTCCCTGTCTGTCTGACCTCATAAGCATCTGCCTTAGGATGATTGGTTAAAACATAATCTTCTGAAAACAGTGCTCTCTCTGGGGCAGAATCTTTTTCTTATTTACTTTGTCAGCACCTCATAGTGTGCAGTCTGACACTTTAAGAACAGGCCAATCTCCTCTAAGAAAAAGGTACATACCAAATTCTAGCTAAATTTAGTGCCGTAGTCTCCAGATTTTCTATAGAAAAAGGGAACTAACTTGTATTATGTGTTTACAATTTTCCAGGCTTGATTTTATTTAGCCCTCACACTGTGGAAGGTTAACCCTTACCCCATATGGTTGGTAGCATTGAGCTATTTTACCAAAGTGGGGAGGAGGACTCTCTGTGGCTCAGCCCCCTCTACTTCCCTTCCTGCCACTACAGGTGGCTCCAAGGGGACTCATGGGAACTCAGTTTGAAGACCAGAAACAGCCACAGGTCCTGGGCAAGCCATACCTGGTTTCCCCAGTGTCCTTGCTTGTAACGGAGGGGTTGAACTCAATGATCTGCAGGCCCCTCTGTGTAGCTTTGACAGTCAGTCCCACTCTGTGACAGGGAAGCTGGAGGAAGAACAGTGTGGAGCTAAGGTGTTGGGAATCACTACTAACGGAAGAGCAATCAGAAATGGTAATGGTAATAACTTCTCCAGAATGATCCCCTAGGGGTCTGCAAGCTTGTTGGAACGCTGCCACATCTGTGTGCGTTAGCTTACACGTTGACTGTGGCTCCTTTCACACTGCAAAGGATATCGTGAGTAGTTGTCACAGAGACGGCACAGCCAGCAAAGACTGAAATACTTACTGTCTGGCCCTTGAAAGAAAAAGTTTGCCAGCCTCTACTCCAGAATGCAAAATTGTGTTTCACATATTAAAATAAATGGAGGTCCACCTGGAAAAATATTTGAATCCTCGTTTTATTAGCACCTTTGGGGACTCAGTCTCCTGCCCCCCCCCATTCCTAGTCATTTTGTTCGTTTGTTGCAATTATGTGTGTTCAAGGAAAAGAATGCATTATGATCCATAAGAAAGTTGTGAAGAGCATAGGGCAAGAATCGAATATCTTAGTTGTCCTCACACATAATCCACCCATTTGGGGCTTATCTGGGCTTACCTTCCGCTATCTCCCCCTCCACCCTGGCAAGTGGCAAGCACAGTGCAGGAGTTCAGCACAGCAGGCCTGGCACAAGACTGCCTGGCCTTGGATCCTGGCCCTGCTCCTTACCAGCTAGGGGATCTTGGGCAGTTTGCTCAATCTCCCTGTGGCTCCACTCTCCTGTTAGTAAAATGGGGATGAGGATACTAATAGTATCTTATTTCCAAGGGCCCTTGAGAATATTAAACAAGATGCTGCATGTCATGCTCTTGGAAAGGTGCTTGGCACACAGTAGGTGCCTAATAAATGTTAGCTACTCCAGGTCGAGTATCCCCTATTGGAAATGCTTGGGAATCAAGATATTTCAGATTTTGTTTTTTCTTTCTTTTGATTTTGGGATATTTACATTATATACTTACTGGTTGTGCATTCCTAATCCAAAAGTCCCAAATACTCCAAGGAACATTTCTTTTGGGAGTCATGTAAGTGCTCAGAAAGTTTTGGATTTTGGAGCATTTTGGATTTGGGATTTTTGGATTAGAGATGCTCAACATGTACATGTAAAGCGTTTAGAACCATGTCTGGCTTGTGGCGATTGCTCCGTAAATATTATTTATTGTTATTGTTACACAGCAGAGGAGGTGGCAGTCAGTTGTTGGTTGAAGTGCCTGTGCCTGGCAGTCTCCTGCCGACCTTGCTAAGCAGCATGTCTGTGTTAAGAGCCAAGCAGGGAAAGAATATGTGAGTAAATTTGCTGCAGACAAAGAAGAACAAGCCAGGTGTCTGAGAGTCCTATGATTGTTGGGCTTTCACACCATATCCCTCCACTGGAGGAATGGAGTCAGGCTTTGGTGTGTGACAGTTCCACTGTGGGAGAGATCAGAGAGGGATAGGGCCCCATGGTGCTCCCGTGACTTCATATGGAGACTCCTGACTCTGAGAAATGCCAAGTCTTTAGCTCTGTCCCTTTCTCCATGGGTGGGCGTTAGCCATTATCAATGATTCATTACAAGTTTCCATTCCAATCTGAAGAGGTTTGCTAGTGGGAGAGCAAACTCTCTACCCTTCCTGGCACAGCAGCAAAGTGGGGGGAAACACCAAGCCATTTGCTCCCTTGTCTGGCCAGTCAGAAAAACTGCATGCTTGACATTTTGCTTTTATTGGCTGAGGATGAGGTTGCTAAGCAACTTCCTTACCTTGGTAAGAATTCTGTAGTTCTAAGTACCCAGGCTTTTGTGTCCCCCTTTCTCAGTAAGTCTCTCTCTCTCTCTCTCTGTTACACACACACGCACGCACGCACGCACGCACGCACGCACACAGCAGCACGCAATTCATTGTTTAGAGATTATGGTTCTGGTAAACATCAGGGACATTGATTTCTTATGCAAATAATTTCTGTTGATAAACTCTATACCTAGTTATATACATTAATTAACAAAAACTTAATGGACCTCCTAGTCTCAGGAGCTCTCAGCAGTCCTCTGAGATAGGCCTATTTGTCTCAGTTTATGACTGAGGAAACTGCAATTTACAGAGGTCATGTTCCTTGCTCAAATTTACATAGCTGGAAAGCGGCAGAGCCTCAGGTTCAACCTAGAACTCTTGGACTTTGGAACTCTTGTCTCCTCCTTAGTCCTGCAGCTCTGAAGCCTAGTGCCATCAATGCACACAGGGACTTTCGGAGTCATTGTAGAGTCATGCACTGTATGGATTTCTGTCACAGTTTGGCTCCTGGTGACACTCTCAGCACCTTTAATTGGAATGCTGAATGGTTTGAAGGCCTAACATGGTCCAGTTGATGATGACAGGTGCCCCCTCAGCACCCGGTCCAGACGTAGGCCATTCCAGAACACCAACACCTGCACTTCTTTCTTTTCAATGCCAATAAGCCATGTCCTACCAATGCTCATGAAACGTTAGTGCTGGAAGGGATCTTACAGGTCACTGGGTGCCCTCCTTACTGGGGGAAATGAGGCCCAGGAGTATGCAATGCTGTGCTTGGGTATGTTGCCAGGAAAGAAGAAAACCTTTTGAGGAACTCCACTAGCGCTTTCTCATCAGATAAGGTATTTTGTAATAAAAATCATTGCCTGAGCAAAGAGAATGAACTCTGCAGAATACAGACTTGGTGCATTTTCCAGGCATCTGGGCAGTTCGCCTGGCATAGGTGGCTGGAAGATCAAGAGGGCACAGGGGAAGGCAGGGAGCAAGCTTCATGGGATGCCAGGGCCAGGAGTCATGCCACAGAATGAGTTGGGCTGAGAGATGGGATCAGGCCATTTCTCCTGCTGGTATCTTGTGCTACAAGATACCTCAAACTAGATAATTTATAAATAATAGAAATGTATTGCTCACAGTTCTGGAGACTTGAAAATTCAGGATCAAGGCACGGGGGAGTTCAGTGTCTGTTGAGGCCACTCTCTGCTTCCAAGATGATGCCTCACAGGATGGAAGCGATGGAAAAAAGGACAAATGGTGCATCCTCTCAAGTGGAAGAGATGAAAGGGCCAGGCAGTCCTCTGAAGTCCTCTTTTATAAGGACATTAACCCCATTTATGAGGGAGGAGCCCTCATGGCCTGCTCACCTCCAAAAGGCCCCACTCCTTACTGCTCTCTTATGATTTAAATTCCAACACAAATTTTGGAGGGACACGTGCATCCAAATCATTGTAAGGACCGAAAGGAAAAATTAGAGAAAACCTTGACTTCAGATTTGGACTAGACTTCCCCTAGGTTGAGGGATAGACAGAGCCTACCCTGGATCAATTTGCAATAAACATCACTCATCCTTCAAACAGGAGCCTGCCTACTTTCAGCTGGTGCTGAAGGGAAACCTTCAGTTTTCTACCTAGTTCATAGCTTAACCAGAAGGCTAGGTGAGGAAGGAAAAGAAATAAGATATAATCAGGTATATGGAAAACTGTGGTGCCTTTTGGTATTGGCTGTAGTTTCCATGGGGCTGTGAAAAAAAAAAAGAAGTGAGAGGCTGACAAAAACATCATGGACAGGTATGCATTAGTGTCTATTTGGGAGAATAGATTAATTTTCCATTGAGAAACACTTTTGTCATAAAAGTTACTGTTTTTCAACTTGTCTAAAAGCAAAGCTATTTCTAAGAACTACTGGGCCTTTGTGAGAGGCAAAGAACTAAAATGCATTTGTCTAAGATGTATTTGTCTTTTTAAATTCTATTTTATTTTTTAAAAAGTAGTTATAAAATAGCCCACCTCTTCTGGGTCATTGACTCAGCAGAAATAAACCACGTTTTAAAGACCATTGAGAACCAAACTTTAACTCATTATTTCATTGTATCTCAACAATGTACCATTCTCACCACTGTGCTAAGTAGTCAAATTGCCTCACGTTTTATTAATAATGATAACAACAACAAAAATGTACTTTAAATTTCAAATCACTTTCACATCATTATCACATTTTATTTTTGAAACAACTCATGAGTTCTTCAAAGTCCATATTTGTATATTTTTGTGCAGGTTGATGTTTCTTAAACATCATTTCTTTGCATACTATTTTCATGATATTTTATATATCCGCTGTACTTAGACTTTTTCTTAATTAATTTACTCTTTTCAAGAAAGCTTAAATAGCTATCTTTAGGAAGATAATTTTATAACAAAAAAGGAGAGCTCAGTCACTCCCTATAAGCAAAAGGAAACAGAAAACATAAATATAAAATGATTAATTTTTTAAAGTTTGTCAACATGTCACTTAAAATGCCCGTTGTCACTGGTGGCAGAGGGTCCACACCCTGGAACTGTTGAGTTGATGAGTGTGTGAAGCAAACTCTTGCTCTTGTCTGTCCCCTTGGTCTAGGCCTGGTGTCAGGCTTTGGTTCTTGACCCTGGGGGTAAAGAAATAGAAGATGCAGTCTCTCTATCTGTTTAAAGCAGAATAAAAGGAAAGTTACAGGGTTGTCTGGTCTGTTTTGGGCAAGCCTAGGCAAAAAGGGAAAGTCAGTTTCCTTCAGATAGCTTGGTCGTGGAGAAGGACAGCTGCCTTCCCTGTGGAGTTTATGGCTCCTCGTCCATTGAGTCAGGGCTGGCTCCCAACTCACCTGTCACGCTTTTCTTAGTAACAGACTCAAGGTATACATTAGCCTCGTTAAATGTCAGAGCCCCCAGGGCCTTGGAAGAGTCTAAAACTGCTCTTTCCAATGAGTGGCCATCTGAAAAGAGTCTTGGTTTTCTTGGCTTTCGTTCTTGAGTGCTGCGCTCTTTTCTCTCCTCCGGATGAACTTTCAGCTTGAGATCACTTCAGAATTGAGTCACCTCGTACTCTTGGTGCACATGGCTCTCCAATCATCTCTGCTGTCCTTGACAGCAGACAGAGGAAAGCGGGGGTTTCAGATCGACAATTCGACTTGAGGCTTTGCCAGTTACTACCTGGGCAGTGCCAGATACTCTAATAGAGAAGGAGAAACAAAACTGGACCTGTTTTTTTTCCTTTTTGTTTAGAGGAAAGACAGGGGAATAAACAAATATGGCGATACAGCATAACAAATGCAAGATATGAGTAAGCACAAACAGTTTTAGAAAACGAAAAAAGGGCAGCAAACCAGACCAGGAACACCAGGAAAAGCTTCCTGGAGGAGGTGGCACTTGAGTTAGTCCTTGAAGGATGAATAAGAGCATCTAGACAATGGAGGCAGAGTTAAGTCATCCTGAAACTGAGACTGGTTTGCAGTTAGATGGAGCCTTAAGTTTCTCATCTGCAAAAGGCTGAAATGACTTCATAGGCTTATGGTCAAGATAAAGAGTTATGGAAATTGCCTGATGCTATTGCGGACACATAATAAATGTTTGAATTATTCATTTTAACCCCTTTGCCACTCCCCTGTGGGCCCACAGCCTGTTTCCTCCCTGGTTGTAGTACTTAAGACATGGGGTATTGGGACTATCCGTTTATGAGGCAATTGTCCCTGATAGGCCGAAGCTTCATAGGTAGAATGACAAGAGGGTCACAGCTTCCTTGGAGTGACTTCTTTCCACAAGTAGCCCTTAACTAAGCTAGCAAAAGCTCCAAGAGAAACTGCAGGTTGACTTTTTTTCCCAGTGGGATATTTATGTTTAGGAGTAGTTTCACAGTCACATTTCTGACACTTCCTGCTCTCCTCCAGGACTTGAAGGAAGCAAGTTCCTCCCAGCATCCTGCTCCTAACACTACACTTAACACCCACTGATGTTGCCCAAAGGCTTAGGACAGTGCCTTGCATGTAGCAGGCCCTCAAGAAGTATTCGTTGGATGAATAGTGAGCCACATAAAGTCAGGCATATGACTTCCTCCACTCCATATCACATCTGTTCGGCAAGGTGTCTGACCCACAGTAGGCATCCGAGAATGGGGTAGCTTCTCCAGCAGACCATGCTTACTGAGCACTTAATCTTCTCACTTTCTATCCATGGCGTGGATGCCATGGATGTGTCGCGTGCAGCTATTGTGCACAGGGCTCCTTCACATCTGTTCTTGCACGCTAGCTGCACAGGGATCTAGTGATGTGATCCACGGTGGGCTGCCCTGTGGTGTTTTCTAGTCTCTGTTTTGCTGCCACACATCCTAAAGCTTATAGCTCCTCTCTTGTGGAGAGAATGTTCCATGTGGGGCTCTCAAGATGACAGGAGGCCACTCTCCTGTTTCATCTCGAGATTGCTGCTGACTGTAGGGGAATATGGGCTCAATTTATTGGAAGAAAGTGGTACTGATGACCTCCTCACCCAGACCCTGTTACACAGACATTTGTGGGTGCAGCATTCTATTCTCAGAGACAGAAACGGTCTCAGCAGGCCTGCCTGCACTTGCCTTCCTGTGCTTCCTGGCCCTCTGTGGCCGTAAAGCCATGCCTAGTCCATTCCAAGCCTTCTCCCCTGAGTGCTAATTAACCCTGTGCTATGGAGATGGACAGGACAAGAACATCAGGTACATAAAGCTTAAATAGATATAGGAAACCAGGGGTATGACAACAGCCTCTGCCTTCCCCCTGTTGTCAGTGGCTGTGTGCTCTTCAGCTCTGAATCCCCCAGCACCTGGCACCCTAATAAATGCTTGTTGCATGTAAATGAATGAATGAATCTCAGCCTTGCCCCAATTCTCAGAGCAATATGAGTTCTAGGCAGGGACTTCTGGGAACCTACTCACTCCCTGCACCTGAGGCTTGGTATAGACTCACCTTCCCTGGCTGGCTGGCCCAGGCCATAGTCACTCAGGCCGGGGCTTCTGGGCTGTGCCACTTGTTCCACTGGCTGTGGATCCGGCATAGTCCAGAATGGATTCAGGCTGGGCCCCAGAGAACTAAAACATCCATGCTTATTTCTGTCCTAGGGCGGGCCCTCTCCCCTCTGTGTCCCTCAATTCTCTTTATATCAACGGGATAGTGTAGGTGAGAGTATCTGGGGCTCACAGGCATGTAGGCTAAAAGGAGGGGCAGGATACAGGAAAGAAAGGTGGGGGCTGGGCCTCTGTCTCCACGGGTCCCCTTTTCCATGCCTCCCAGCCTCCAACCACCTATATTCCTTTTCTCTTTGCAGGCTCCCCTGGCCACACTGGCTCTACATCCATGAGCCCGTCAGCAGCCTTGTCCACGGGGAAACCAATGGACAGCCACCCCAGCTACACGGACACCCCAGTGAGTGCCCCACGGACTCTGAGTGCAGTGGGGACCCCCCCTCAATGCCCTGGGCTCTCCATATCGAGTCATCACCTCTGCCATGGGCCCACCCACAGGAGCGCTGGCAGCCCCTCCAGGAATCAACCTGGTTGCTCCACCCAGCTCTCAGGTAGGTGTTCTTCCTCTCGAAGGCCTTTCCAGCCGTCTTACATGGTTTCACCCAGGCTGCTCCTGGAGCAGAACCAGCACTTAGCATGTGTGTAATGTGTGCTTGCTGAAGGGGTTGGATGGTGTCTGCAGACATCCCTCAGGCAGGGTCTTCATTGCATGTGTCCTCAGGCTGAGCAGTCCTAAAGACCTGACGACTCCTCATGGTCCAGGAGACTGTGACCAAAAGGGACCCTCCCTTGGGGTTTTAGTAGTTCAACACTGGCTGTGATTTCAACATCTCTAGGGTTGTTTGTGGACAACTCGCATCAGCAGAATGGACCCCTTTTATTCCTCTCAATTCAATCATGAGCATTTATTGAGTCACTGAAGTGCCATGTGCTCTTGTTAAAGGTAATGCAGAAATGACCAGGGTATGGTCATTGCTCTCCAGAAGCTTACAGCTGAGAGGAGAAATAGGCAGGTATGGCAATGGGCAAATGGAGAGCAAGGCAGACTGTGTTACATGCTGTCTCTAAGACTATGGGAAGTCGGGAAGGAAATTTTACCTACGTTAATTTCGAGTGCCTTCTGTCATGAAGGAGGAGAAGAGGTATGTGCATGGTTCATGCTACGTTGTTACTCTGCAGAGCCTTTAGGATGGCCAGACATCTTTACTTCATTCTAGCAATGCCACACTAAGGTCATCACCCTTCCCCTCTTGTAGTGGTTGCTGCAATAATGCCACGTAACAAAAATCCTCAAACACTTATCTTCTCACTCATATGCCTACCTTAAGCTAGGATAGATGGCTCTACTTCAGATGGTGGGTGAGTGGGCCCAGCTGCAGGCTCATAATGTCCCGTTGTAAAGAAGCAGCAGCTACCTGGGGCATGCTTTTCTCATGGTGTATCATAGAAGTGCAAAAGTCCAAACCCAATCCAGAAAGCCCAGTGAAGTCTCTGCTCAAATCATGCCCACGGATCTTCCATCAGCTTAAGAAAACCATATGACTGATTCCAACATTGATGGGGGAAGGAAGAAGGCTGTGTCTATACTAGTGGGAGGTACTGCAGAGACACAATGCAAAGAATATGAAGAATTAGAAGGAGTGAAGTATTAGGAACAATAATCCCATCTGCCACACCTTCTTCTTTTCCTGTGTAATAGCCAGGATCTCTTCTGCCTCAACTACCAGCACACCTAGAGGCAGAACTGCCAGGTTCTTACGATGGCTAACTTTATGTGTCAACTTGACTGGGCCATAGGATGCCCTCATATTTGGTTAAACATTGTTCTGGGTGTTTCTGTGAGGGGTGTCTTTGGATGAGATGAACATTTAAATAAGGTAGACTGAGTAAAGGAGTTTGTCCTCCCTAATGTGAGTGGGCATCATCCAATTAGTTGAAGATCTGAATAGAACAAAAAAGCTCACCCTCCTTTGAGTAAGAGGAAACTTTCCTGCCTAATGACCTTTGAACTGTGGCATTATCTTTTCCCTGTCTCTGAACTTGAACTGAAGCATTTGCTCTTCCTGGGTCTCAAGCCTGCTGGCTGTTAGACTATGCCATGAGCTGTTTTGGGTCTCCAGCTTGCTGACTCACCCTCTGGATCCTGGGACTTGTCAGCCTCCATAATCATGTGAGACAATTGCTTATAATAAAATTTTAAACACACACACACACACACACACACACACACACACACACATGCACACACCCCTCCTGTAGATTGTGTTTCTCTGGAGACCACTGACTAACACAGTCCCAAAGCGTCCTTTGAATGTAGTTTTGAAGAAGAGGCAGGGCTCCTTTTATGTCAGCATTTTCTGCTACTCCAGAGAGAACTTCAGTTACCATGCCTGGGGTCTCCTCTGAGACATCTCATATTCTAGGGGTCTGAAAGCAAATTCATGTGGAGTTATAGCATAGAGCCAGTAAGGACTTCAAAAATGTATTGCTCCATAGATTAGATAATTTGGAGACATCCTGAGAGATCAGCTAGTGTAGGGATTACAGGAGCTGGGGGCCAGTTGGATAACACAGGTGAGTGAACAAGGGGTGTGTAAGTCAGTAGGGCAGGTGTGGGCTGTGGAGAGCTGTCCTGCTCCCTCAAAGCTGTTCGAATTCAAAGACTTAAAGCATTCCTCAGACCAAACAAACTACTTTCTTGGTCTAATTTGGCCAGTTTCTGATCTTATGGTTCTCACCTGTAGGACCTTTTTCAGAGTACGCATTTCTCCCTCATCCCATATTTTGGCCCTCGTGAGGTCACGAAAGCCCCACAGGGGATCCTCACTGCCCTACTCCTGCTCAAATGAGGGTCACTCATTCTGTCCACATCCTTTCTTCCACAAATGAAGTAGCAAGACTTGGGGGAGCCCAAGTGACTTGTCCAGCCTCACACAGCCATTCAAAAACAGATCCACAGTGAGGACCTGTCCCCTGGCCTGCAGCCCCGTGTTCACAACCCTGCATTTCCCTAATGCTGTGATATATGCTAACTTGCACAGTGACCCCAAGATCTTCCTACTAGGTGCCAAGGATTAAAAGATGGATAATCAGTGATCCCAAGGAATCTTGTGGAGAGGTGGCCACATTATGCAGATACACTGCACTTGCTTGCTGCATGTGTGCTGTCATAGACGCAGGGGCAGACCTGAAGGGAGCAAAGAGAGGGACCTATACATTGCTCAGTATATATTCCTTGACCCCAGTGAGAGTGTAAAAGTGCTCAGAGGAGTGGGGGATGGGGAAGCAGTAGGGTGTACCTGTATTTATGCCACTCCTACCTACTGTAATCATCAGGGCTGTTGACACCCTATGCTTCATAATGTGTGAAGTTGGTTTATTCCCTTTCTTTCCTGTGAACAGAGTTCGGGAAGGCAAGTAAAATCTGGTAGTTAGAGACAGAAAGTACATTGAAGTTTTGGGATGAAAGTACAGTTTTGCAAAGGGCATTGACATTCATCCCAATAACTATTTATGTGGACCTACTATGCGTCAGGTTCTAAATGATACTGTCCTAAGTTTTAGGGATAAGCACAGAATAAGGTGGGCAAAGTTTGCACTGTCATGGCACTGACACGATAGCAGGCAGGAAAGACAAAAACCCAAGGAATAAACAAGATAGTTTCAAATAAAAATCGTAGTATCTAAAAAGAAAGAAAACAGGGTGAGGTGGTAGACAGATCCTGTGGGTAGGAATTGGGCAAGGCACCATCCCTCTAAGGCCGCTTTTAGCAACCACACTCAAGTCTGATTGAGCCAAGTCTGGCTGGTCAATTCATCCTCAGAGCTGTGTGAGTAGCAGGGCCACTATTCCTGGACCGTATGTCTGTACAGAGGGATTGGGGTTGAAAGGTCAGTTGGAAGCTTTGGTCCTGGCCAACTGGGCTGTGTGCAGAGGCCAAGGCCAAGTTTGGCTTTGGGGAGCTATATTAAGCTTGCCAAGTGCTGGGGAAGCTCAACAGCCTGAGACCCTGAGCAGTGTTCTGGGCTTGGGCTCCTGAACCACACGGCAGCAAAGCTTTGCCCAGTTAACGAGACGACACCGGACCAAAGGCCTTGGTATTAGCTACAGTGAGCTGGACCCTGTGGATCATCTGGGCAGATTATTCCTATGCACCTTGCCTTCCTTGCCCAGGACTGGGCTGAGAAGGATTCATGATGGAGGGATGTTCATTCTGTGACCTGGGTCTTGGGTAAGTACGATTTGGGGGTATGGGGAGGAGGAAGTGTCTAGGGGTGGGGGCAGCAGGCAGGGCCAGTTTCCTACTCTGTGCTCTGTCATTTCATTGTTTGGGCTTCTCTTTTTGCAGTTGTTGGATTTTTTATCTTGAGGAGTAAAGAGATCAGAACTGGTACGATGAAGGCAGGAATTGTGTAATCTTTTGCAAACCACTGTAACTTGTTTCTGTTTCAGTTTCCTTTTCTTTATTGTGAGGTTACAAATATTTGCCCTGAGTACCCTACAGGGATTTTTTAAAAGCATGTCAAAGGAGATATGGATTTAAAAATCACTTCTCAAGGTGTGCAGTGCTCTGTAGCAGTAACTTGGTATTATTACGATTATTCCCAGGTGATAGTATTATACACTTAGGTAATTCAGGTGTACTGTGTTTCTGAAAGATTCTAGAGAAATTCATTTCAACAAACATTTATTGAACCAGGCCCAGTACTGGGCATTAAAGATAACAAAATTGTGTATGAGATTCAATCCCTGGTCTGGGGAGCATCTAAGTGGAGTGATGCAATTTCTAAAGACATCAGTATATAATTGGGAAGATATTTATGTACTTTTTAGATAATGTGATCTCGGAAACATTTCTCTCTCTCTCTCTCTCTCTCTCTCTGTGTGTGTGTGTGTGTGTGTGTGTGTGTGTGTGTGTGTGTATTGCATATTTGTCAGCATGATGTCTGCTGGCTGGACTCTGAAGTGGGCCTCACAGATCTTTGGGATATTGCTGTCTTTTTCTCCCCCTCCTGAACTCTGCAGCCTGACCTGGGTTCTATCACTGCTAATTTCTGCTTAGGTATTTATTGATAACTGAATTACTATCCTCTTAAGTCTGTCTGTATTTTTATAGAAAATAAGTAAAAATTGCAAATGTTAGAACTTGTATAGACTTTAAAATTCATCTAGTCTGGTGATTTTAAAAAATAAAGTCATAAAGTCTTTTCTTCAGATGAAAAGCATATTTGGAAACCTAATACACACATAAGATAAAAGCAGATCTGGTTGAGCCAAGGACAAAAGACTTGAAGCTTCAACCTCCCTGCCCACCAACGATACACACACTCACCTAGAAATGAGGAAATAGAGTCTTTGCTATGTGAAGTGACCTAATTAAGATGGAACGGCTAGAAGTGGCAGGTTTAGACCAAACCCAGGTCGGAGGTCCAGGCTTATTACCTGTTATGACAAATGTCTGAACTAGATTAAGGCTGTGCCAGTAGAAGGATTCTGTCCCCTGGAACAGGAGCGCCTGCCTGCAGCCTAACCTTTGGTGGAAGGATTTGGGCTGAACACAGCTTAGAAATGCAGGACTCAATGTTCAGGGATGGCTCCAGAAGCATCCAGAATGAATTTGGTCCCTGGCTGAGTCTGCAAAAGGGAAGACAATCCAGCAGATGAGTATGTTTCTTTCCTGTTCTCAGGGAACAGTCAGCTTGCGTGCAGCAGCAGATAGGAGCTGCCTGGTGAATCCTGGCTCTAAAGTGCTTATTTCAGTAGACTGTTTCTAATGGAACAAGACAGCCGGGGATTGGGGACTTGGGGGACCAGGCAGCTAATGGGTTTATGCTCTGATGGCTGCCTTTGATCTCATCTGCCATTACTCTGAGCCCAAAACAAACCCCAAGCCAGCCAGAGAGATGGGGAGAGAAAACATCAACCCACCTGTCCCCAACTGCCCCCTCCTGCCACCATCCACTCATGAAGAGGAGGAGTGTTGGAGAGGGGCTGCTGGCTCCAACTGGGGAGAAAGTGCCCTAAAGCAAGTATGTTCCTCTAGGGGCTCCTGGCCAAGGAGGTGGGGAAGGAAGCTGCTAGGGCAGGTGAGGATTGAGGACCGCCTGTCACCCAAGGCAGACAAGGTGGTAAAGGAGGAATGATGGTTTAGCATCCAGGATCCTGGGGTTCTAGTTCCAAACAGTCAGGCCTGGCAAGGTACCTAACCTGGTGTCCGGGCAGGTGCAATAGCCTTGCATGTCTCCTTCAGTCTTTCCTCATGCTCTGCCTCATTTACTTCACTGAGGTAGTTTCAGGTCATCATTTCTCTGCTCCAAACCTCTAGTAGCTGCTTTTTGCTTCCCAAACTAAATCCATTCTCTATCCAGGGAATTCAGCTTCTAGGCTCTGTCATAGCCCACTTCTCAGCATTATCTCCCATCCATCCACCAGACATGTTCACTCCACAAACACTTGGGCTTCCCTCTAGACCTCTGCTCTCAAAGCCTTCTACCCATCACTAGCCCATCCAAAATCCTACCCATTTTTGAAGGCTGTCAAGTCCCAGCTTCCTTCATGAAGTCTTCCTTGATCTCAACAACATGTGATCTTTCCTTCCTACATGATCCAAACTGACTTTTAATCTCATTAATGGCCAGTTGCTTCAGGCAGTGCCTGCATCTCCCTCCTTTTTGGATCTCCATATTATTTCTGAATAAACAAAGGAATAAACTCACTTTAAGTCTCAATGTCCTTATCTGTAAATAGGAAGACCTCTAAGAGCTGTTTTGAGGATTAACATAATTAATTAGCAATGAGCAAGCTCTCTGAGGATGGTAGCAATGGCAGTTGTTACTCTCCGTGGTTGCTGCAGGCTGGTGGCAGTGGAGCTGGTCCTGCTGGAGATAGGGATAGGAGGAGAAGGAAGGGTGAGATCCCCTTGAGCCTCAGGTGATGGTGGTTTCTTCCTTATTACCATGGCTTTTCTTGTCCATCTGAGGATTTGGGGATGGAGCCATGGTCAGCTAGAGGGCTATCTCTGTGGGGTCATCTGACCTAAAATTCTTCATTTCATCTGTTGCATCCAGGTGCTCATCTCTGTTTCTTTGATGCACTTGAGGAAAGTTACTGCCTAGTAGTCACACTACAGCAGTGGTTCTCGACCCTGGCTGCACATGAACGTTATCTGGTGAAATTAAAGAAATGCCAAAGCTGGCTGAGTGCAGTGAGTGGCTCACGCCTGTAATCACAGCACTTGGGAGGCTGGGGTGGGCAGATTGCCTGAAGTCAGGACTTCGAGACCAGTCTGGCCAATATGGTGAAACCCCATCTCTACTAAAAATACACACACACAAAAAATTAGCCAGGCGTGGTGGCATGTGCCTGTAATCCCAGCTACTCGGGAGGCTGAGGCAGGGGAAAGGTTGCTTGAGCCAGGGAGATGGAGGTTGCAGTGGGCCGGAGATCATGCCACTGCACTCCAGCCTGGGTGACAGAGGGAGACTCCATCTCAGGGAGACAAAAAAAAAAGAAAGAAATGCTGGAGCTAAGATCCTACCTGAGACTCATGGAATCAGAATCTCATGACATGGGGTCCATGTTTTTCTTCAAAGCTCCCAGGGTTGAGAACCCTGAAACTACATGAAAACAAAATGCTGGTTACAAGTTCCAGATGTCTTCTCATAGCCTTCTGTAAAAAAAGGGGGTGGTGCAGGAAGAAAGAGAGAATTCTTCTATCACATATATGTTGTCATTTATTATGCAAATTAATTTTTAAAAATTAATAGTGATGTTGATTTCCAAACAAAGGACCAAAGGCTGTGTCTTTTCTTCTTTGTATCCCTCACAGCGTTTAACCGACAGCCTCTGTTTGCCTTCTGCGCTCAATAAATATTTGCTTAGTGAATTGAAAAAGCTAGTGAATGTAGAAGGAACCTAGTTTAGGCTCTGTGTAGTTTCTCTTTTATTGAACCTTTCTTCTGTCTCAAAGGCCTTGAATAGAGAGGAAAATCCTACCTTTGATTCAGTTTGAGAATTATTTTCACTTTGGTTAGGCAATATGATTTAAAATTCATACAGACCATGGGAAGTCAGTGGTTCCTAACCCCTAAACATTTACCTCTACTGGTAGTGCATACCCTGCACTACCTTCATGTGAACTTGCTTATAAATGTTCTTATTTTCTTGTGCATGTTCTAACTCCTTGATGACATTGTACATTTTTGAGGAATGAGAGATATACTTCCTAGGTTTCTATTGCTGATTGGATCACTGGCTCAAATTTATTCAACTTACTTTCTTTGGTGAATACAAGATTACTTAGCAGCAGTTTCTTAGGAATCTTCCCAAGAGCACTGGGAGACACAGGGGAGGTGGGGAGCTGATGTTAACTTACAATAAGGGATGAGGAAGGGATAGCACAAGATACATTTACACAGCCATTCAAATCTACTGACTCTCTACTACATGCTGGGCTCCAAGAGGAAGGTGCTGAAAACACAAGGCAGACAAAGCCTCTGGCTCTACAGATTTTACAGTTTCACAGGAAGATAATCTATTACAAACAAGTTCAAAACATAGATCTCAGGCTTTCTACCCAATTTTTGGTGCTACTGCAATGATTTGGGTATTTGAGTCTGCGTCTTCAGTGTGCTTGCAGAGATGACCATTACACATGTCCTTTTCCATTTCACTGTGAATTCCTTCTGGGTATGTACTTTTCCTTGCCTTTGTACCCAAGAGCTTGGCACAGTGTCTGGCGTGCTGAGTGCCCAGGGAATGTCTGTTGATTGACTAACGAATGGATTTGCATTTTTTGCTTGGCTCTGTTAGAGTGTAAGTCTTTAGCCTGAGGGCCATAGCTCCTCTTGCAGCACGGCTGAATAGGCAGTCAATAGTTGATAAAAATTTAAAAATACACAGCTGACATTGTCCTAGGTGTGTAATTTGGCATGGATTTCTAGCTCAAATAAAACACATGAGTAAAATGAATAAAAGCAGAGCGACTCTAATGGAGTTGTGTTGTTGTGATTTTTGGTTTAGGTTTTAGCTTCGGAAATAATTTTGTTCCTCCGATGACACTTTTTTCCCTCCCTTAAGTTCATTTCACAGATAGGCAGTTTCAATACTCTGCACTTGGAAACTGTTTCTTGAAATAGAGCTTGTTTTTCTTGAGTATGCCCTCATTGCCTTTGGCCTTGGGGATTGAGTTTACTCTGGCTCTGTGCTTTACAGTATTTTTTTCTCTTGCAGCTAAATGTGGTCAACAGTGTCAGCAGTTGAGAGGACATCAAGCCCTTAGCAGGGCTTCCCGGGATTGGAAACATGAACTACCCGTCCACCAGCCCTGGATCGCTGGTTAAACACATCTGTGCCATCTGTGGAGACAGATCATCAGGTACGTGCAGAAGCAGACAGCCCTGCTAACGCACCCCAGAGAAGGGGTTGCTCACTGTCCACCTGAATACTTTGTACCCAATGAAACGAAAATGTCCCTTTAGGATGGGCTAGATGGGAACCCGCCTGTACATTTCTGTCACTGCATTCACAGGCTAGCCGTCTGGATGAACTTAAAGTATGGCTTTATTTTTTGAGGATGAGATTTACAGGAAACATTTCAGAAACCCCTCTCTGGAGTCACATTATTACACATGTATCTGAGAGACAGAAGCTGTTGTGCTTATCAAGTATTTTTGCTGGGTGTGGTGGCTCACACCTGTAATCCCAGCACTTTGGCGTAGTCCCAGCTACTTGGGAGGCTGAGGTGGGAGGATTGCTTGAGCTTGGGAAGTCAAGGCTGCAGTGAGTCGTGATCACGCTACTGTATTCCAGCCTGGGTCACAGAGTGAGACCCCATCTCAAAAAAAAAAAAACCTCCCAAATAAGCAATTGTAAAAATAATGTCCTAATGTCGAGGATTTGAAAGAACTAGAAAACTGCAAAGAAAAAGTAAAAAATTACCCATAATGTCCCCAAGAAAGATAAACCCTTTAATATTTTAGCATATCTCCTGCTATGACATTGTAGGTTTTGAAGATGTTTTTATAGGCAGGAACAAATGTGTTTTCACCAATTTATCTTCGATTCTCTTCTCCCTTTCTCAGTTATTTTTTTCCTTGCTTCTTTCTTCTCCATTCCCTCCTGTCCCATATTTTCCTCCCCACCAATTTTGAACACATCTGAATCTCCAATTTGACTTTTTGAAGAATAATAAGAGGGGCAGGTTATTTTCTTTTCTATAGTTGTCCATGATGGCTAACTGAATATTTCCTTATCCTCTGACTGTCACCAAAGCCACTACAGAATGTCACTCCATTGAAAGTTCCAGACACCTAGAACTTACCTAGCTGAATGGCTGATGTTTGCTTGCTCTCAAAAAACACTTCCCAAATCATGCAAACTTGGCCATCCATTGCCATAACAGCACATCACCCACAGCCCGACTGAATGTTTTCTCTGCTATGCTTATTCTAGTTGAAAGCCTATGAGGTTCATTTAAGTATTGAAAAGTCACGGGAATGACTGTGTCACACAGTTGAAAAATTGGTCCATATTTCTCCAAGACAAATATTTCAGAGCTGAGAGCACTAGGTTTTCTGGGCCCAAGATAAAATCCTGTATTTATCATTGCCATGAGTTCAGCAATGTGAGAAGCCAGCCTGTAGTATGGTCAACTAATGAGTCACAGGCTGGCTTTTCCTCAGGCAGCCTATCTCTAACCATCATTTCATCTTAGAATGGCTTCCTCTGAAGTGTGAACTCCTGAGATGCTGGAAACCTAAGTGAAACAGAATTAGAAAGTCATGTCACTTCTGTAGCTCAATGACATCACATATTACACTGAAGAATTAGACATAAATATGTTTTGAATGATTTGTTTCCTTATATTTTTGAAGTTCCACAGTTTCAATCAATCAAGCATAGGGCATGGTGCACAGTATTGAGAAGACTTCTACCTAGAAAAAGTACTGTGATTGATTCATGATGCCTGTGTGAGGATGGGCTTGGTGGCTCTCCTGGCACAATTAGCCACCCCAGCCTGGGGTAATTAAAAACTGTGTGTGTGGAGCAGGTAATAAGGGCAATGAAATATGCAGCAAATTAGTCTGGATAAAGCAAAATCACCTTCTTTTTTTTTTTTTTTTCCAAGACAGGGTCTCACTCTGTCACCCAGGCTGGAGTGCAGGGGCGCAATCTTGGCTCACTACAACCTCTGCCTCCCGGTTCAAGTGATTCTCATACCCCAGCCTCTGGAGTAGCTGGGACCACAGGCACACACCACCATGCCTGGCTAATTTTTTCTTTCTTTCTCTCTTCCTTTCTTTCTTTTCTTTCTCTTTCTTTTCTTTCTCTCTCTCTCTCCCTTCCTTTCCTTCCTTCCTTCCTTCTTTCTTTCTTTCTCTCTTTCTTTCTTTTCTTTCTCTCTTTCTTCTCTCTCTTTCTCTCTCTCTTTCTTTCTTTCCTTCCTTCCTTCCTCTCTTTTTTTTTCTTTATTTCTTTCTTCCTTCCTTTCTTTCTTTCCAGACTGGGTTTTACCATGTCAGCCAGGCAGGTCTCCAACTCCTGACCTCAAGCGATCTGCCTGCCTCAGCCTCCTAAAGGGCCGGGATTACAGGTGTGAGCCACCATGCCCGGCTGAAAAATCACCTTCATCAGATCTTTATGTCACAGCTTGATTGTCAAATGATATAAGATAAAACACAAATTAATTTCCTCAACAGGCAATAGCACGTAAAAATTCATAACTCAGAATTCTGTTTATAGTTTATGGTAAAGGACAATACATTTAAATGAGTTTCCTAAGAACTTGGGTTTCAGTGATAGGAAATATCAGTTAAGTTGGGGTTCTTTTCCCGCTAGGTAATATGTGACAAGCATATATGTTTTTACTATTTACACTAACGTTTTGAATGAAGGCAGAACATTTGCTTAACTAAACCCAAGAGTTGCCTTCATAAAATAAATGTAAAGAAAGTCTTAGCCTTAGGAATTTTCTAACAGTGCTATCTGGAATTAGTAATACAGGGGTAACACACAATGAAAGGTGTATTTGCTCTGTCTTAGTTTGGTTCCTGTGATCAAGCCTGCATTCTCTGCTAGTAGTTGTTTGCTTTCTGTCCCAATGCCCAAGTGATTTGCCTATTTCTCTGGGGAAGAGCCAAGAGGTTCTTTTGAATGAAAGATCCAAATAAACACAAGAACAATCTATGGAATGTTCTTTTCTCATAACCAGGAAAGCACTACGGGGTGTACAGTTGTGAAGGCTGCAAAGGGTTCTTCAAGAGGACGATAAGGAAGGACCTCATTTACACATGTCGGGATAATAAAGATTGCCTCATTGACAAGCGTCAGCGCAACCGCTGCCAGTACTGTCGCTATCAGAAGTGCCTTGTCATGGGCATGAAGAGGGAAGGTGAGACATATCCAATTCCAATACACGTGTGTGGACAGAGGCATTTCCTAGGGCAAGGGGACATGCAACTGCAAAACACGAGAAGCCCAAAGTCATCCTAATCTCCATCCATTTCAAACTTCTTCCCCACAGGGCTCTAAAGAGAAGTCTGAATTGGAGGTTAGGATGGCTTTGGGTACCATGACTTCTCGTGTATTTCAATGTACCCTTGTCCTAGGAAATGTGTCTCTCCAGAGCAAAAAGGGCAAGAGGCATCTTTCTCCTCCACATTTACCCATCCTCTCCTAGAGCCCAGATGGTGATCCCCAAACTGGACCTTCTCCCTTTTTCTTCCAGTAGCCAGGCAGCAAGTCTCAGACCCAAGGTTTCCAGGTCCTTATGCTCTGCTCTACCAATGGATTGTCAGACTGACCTTCAGGGTGGAGGTGACCTTTCTCCTCTAATCCTAGGTCTCTCTCTGGGGAAAACTGCAGGTTTAATTTCACTCACTGAGCTTTTATACCTTAGTCTGCTTTAAATTCTTTGACATTGGTATATTCCATCATCTTTTGCATTACTGGCTTTACACAGGTCTGACATACCTAGCCTTCCCATTCAGAGAGACTACCGCTATGTGTCGAAACTGTTACATCTTTTAATTTATACTGTGGTTTAGCTGGGTATTCCAGTGTCAGAGAAAAAACCTCTGAAGGTGCTTTCTCTTCCTTTAGAAGATGGAAAAGTCTTTCCATTAAGTAACACAAATAAATTGAAGTGGGCAGTTAATTAACTAGCAAGCTCAAGCAGGGACAAGGGGCTAGCGGTGAATCTTAATACATTTTAGAGTAAGAAGGCCCTGCCTCTCTTTAGGAAATAAGAACAAGGAGTTCAGCTGGACCCAGCAGGCTCCTCATTCTTGAGGAACTTCTTTTCTGTGAGAAGACGACATCTGACTGACAGGGTTAATGAGAGAGGGGCTCTTTGTGTCCCTGCTAACAGGGAATGTCACCCACCAGAAAACAAATTCTAGGAATCTTAACATGTCGAGATGCTAGAGGTGGCCTTATAGAATCACCTAATCAACCGTAACCATCCTCCACATGAGGAAACAGGCTCAGAGAGGTGAAGGGAGTTTTCTGAGGTGCCAAAGGCAGGCAACGAATTGACCCCAGGTCTCTGACTCCGAGACTGGCGCTGGTCTGTGTTTTCTTCCCTGCCAGACTGTGAAGGAACTGAGGATGGCCCTCGCTGTGACCTCTAAGAGCAACCTCAAAAGCAAGAGACCCAAATCTTAGCTCCTGATAATCTGCCCCACACCCCAACCTGTTCCTCACGCAGTCTTCCCCTTTCAGGAAGTGACCACTTATTTTCCAGTTGCTCAGAACAAAAACCATTGACTCTCCTCTTTCTTCTTTTTTTTTTTGGAGATGGACTCTCGCTCTGTCGCCAGGCTGGAGTGCAGTGGCACGATCTTGGCAACGTGCACCCCCCGCCTCCTGGGTTCAAGCGATTCTCCTGCCTCAGCCTCCCGAGTAGCTGGGATTACAGGCATGTGCCACCACTCCTGGCTAATTTTTGTAATTTTAGTAGAGATGAGGTTTCACCATGTTGGCTAGGATGGTCTCGATCTCCTGACCTCGTGATCCACCCGCCTTGGCCTCTCAAAGTGCTGGGATTATAGGCGTGAGCCATTGCACCTGGCTGACTCCCCTCTTTCTTCACACATCACATGCAGTGGGTGAGGAAATTTTGTCTCTTCCTCAAAATATGCCCAGAATCTTTCCATGTTTCACTATTTTTACCACTACCCCCAATCCAAGCCACTGTCTTCTGTAGTGATCTACATAGCATCCTAAGACATCTCCCTGCTTCCATCTTTGTCCTTCTACGTTCTTTTCTTAGCACAGTAGACAAAAGGAGGCTTTGAACAAGTAGATTGGGTCAAGGTATTCCTTTGCCAAAATGCTCCAGTGGCTTTCCTTAACACCCAGAAAAAAAGGCAAAAATCTTTGTTATGACTTAAGGTTGTACATGGTCTGGATGCCCTGTTGTCTCTCAGCCTCAGCCTTCCTGGCCTCTTTGCTGGTCCTCAACTATACCAGGGATGTGCCCACCTCAGGGCCTTTGCACTTGCTGCCTGTCTAGAATGGCTTCTTTTCAGGTATCTGTATGGTTCACTTTTTCTCATCCTTTGGATCTTGACTCAATTCTCACTTTCTTGGTAAGGGCTTGCCTGGCTATACTGTCTAAAATTGCATCAGCCGCCTGCAACCCTTCCTTGTCTCTGTTGCACAGCACTTACCACTATCTAACACTTGTATTTATCTTGTTTACTCTCTGTATCTCTGAAAGCAGGGGCTTTGTCTGCTTCCCCCCCCCCACTGCTTTATCACCAGTGACTAATACATTGTAGCCATTTAATAAATTGTTGAATGAATAGTTTAAACTGAATGCTGAAATTGGAAGTTTTAGAAATGCAGGAGCTCCTAAAAATGACTCATTCATTTATTCACTGAGTATTAGCTGAGTGCCTACTCTGTGCTTATGTCATACCTGAAATGCAGGAGCTCCTAAAAATGACTCATTCATTTATTCACTGAGTATTAACTGAGTGCCTACTCTGTGCTTATGTCATACCTGCTGTGGCAGTGGGATCGATGATTTTACAGATTGGATCTATGATATAAAATACCTGCTGATGAAGACCATCTTTTTTTCACCAGGATAGAATTGATACTCCCTGGAGCTTCCCCCACCGTGATTATCAGAATGAAACTAATGACTACAAGTGTTTCTCCCATTAACAAGAGTCCAGTGGCTGCAGGGTCATTTTTTTTCCTCTTAAAACACTTCAGATAAGTTTCCAGTGGACTTGGAAAAATAACAGTTTCATTAAGCTCATGATATTGAATTAAAAGAAAGTGAATGGCCTCAGTCAGAGAAACCATCATTTCTATTTCTCTAGAGTTAGTCTTATCCATCTCTCAAAACTCAGGCTGAATATCCCCAGCTCAGTTAGGAACAGAGTGGTCGATAGGCCAAATGTTGGGAAGTGTGATTCTGTATTTATTTATTTATTTTATAAAAAGGAAGGAAAACAGGGACATGTGAACTGTAAGAAACTAGACAGTTCTTGTAAATCTAGCATGGTTTGTGTACTTTAATAGAAAATTGGGCCCAGTTTTTGCTCCTGCATTTTTTTAAAAAGAATGTGGAGAAACAGAAAGAATAATGAAAAGCAGAGTAGTAAAAAATAGGAGTGGGGGAAGGAGCTCTTAGGGAACTTTCTAAAGAGATTGGTACCATTTACCCTGACAAAGAGAAGGCAAAGAAGTGAATCAATCCCTCCTCTCGCTACATAAGCGGCCACATTCAAAAGGCTACTGGATAGCCCATCCTTCACCACCATCATTTCTGGTCTTGATTTATAGAATTTGGGGCTCAGTTTGCACTCTGCAAGAATAATAACATCCTGGAGCAGATAGCAGAGAGATCATGGAAATCACACAGATAAAGAGATGGAACTGGGGTAGGCACAGAATTTACCTGCCTGGGACCAGGGGCCAGGACCCGTTGCCCTTTTAGGACACATAATGTTAAAGCTAGTGCGGACATGTTCTATTCTCAAAGGTAACACATCCATTTCCTGAAAGAAGAATCAGAGGTTCGGAGAGCCTAGGGAGCTGCACCAGCTCACACAGCAAGCAAATGGCAGACCCGGGATAGGACTGGGACCCTCTGATTCTCGGGCCACCTTGGGAATTCTGGAATGTCTATTTCCATGATTTCTGGTCATCTACATGCAGTTTCAAGACTGGAGAATGGATTACTTTAAGGCTGTTCCTGGGCAGCATTGGTAACCTTGTGAGCCCTGTGTGATCTTTATCAATAGAACTAGCCCAGTACCTTGGAGCAGCACTGGGAGGTTACAGATGGGCCCAGGAGGAGCCATTGTGGGTGCTTGTGCTGGCTCCACTGTGGCCTACCATATGCACTCAGATACGTTACTAGTTTCTCTATGGCTCATAGTATGTCAGAGGGTTATCATGAGGATTAAATAAAATATAATCTGTCTAAAATGTTGAGCATAATTCCTGACACAGAGAAGGAGCTTCTTAAATGTTGGCTATTGTAATAAGTACAGAATAATCACATGTTGGATGAATGGTTAAAATCCTTTCCTAAGGCAGGAGTTTGGGACTATTTTTGAGCATTCAGGGTTCCCTGGATGCACCCCGATGTGTGTTGTAACAGTAGCTCAGAATGTCAGACACGTAGAAACTACCCGCCAGTAACAATATATGACTCCTCGTTTACGACAGGAAGATTTAAGCACAAAGAGGAAAAGTGAACAGCAAAGGGTTTGCTCAATTAATGGCAAAACTGGAATTAGAATCTAATTCCATGACACCAAGGTTATTTTCTTTGAAGCTTGAAGGTTATTTTCCTTGAGTGTTACAAGTCTTTAGAAGAAATTGATTGAGGACCACGAATGAAACTTAACTTAGTTTGCTTTCCCTCATCTTTCAAAATTAAGAAAAATAGAAGCTCATAACCTACCTTTAAAAAATTAATATAAGAAGCATTCACGTTTCCCAGTAAATCCAACTATAATAAAAAATACATACTGTGACAATCTACATGTTGCCAGTGAATGAAGGCTGACAGAGTGGGCAGAAAGTAAGGATGAGACAGAAAGAGGAAGAACAGCAGGAGAGAGAGGAAGAGGCCAGAGAGGGAGATGGAGAGATGAGCCCAAGGGGCTAAAAAGACACAAAGGGAAAGAGAAAATATTTTATAAGAGTTTTTGTAATTGCTTCATTCATCCCTATGATATTACTCAGTTAGGTACTGAAGAGTACCAACCTTATCTAAGTACCAGCCTTAACCATCTCAGTTAATCCCTGGTTCACAGATAAGGGAACTGGGGCTTACTCAGCTCAGTCATACGTCCAGTGCCATTTAGCAGGGAAGGGGTAGAGTTATATGTGAAAAAGATTTCTTTGACTCCAACGTACGTGTTTTTTGCTCCTATTTTTCCTATCTTCTCCTCGCTGTTCTCTTTCCCTTCTGTTTCCTTTTTTTCTCACCACTGTTTTCTTGTCTCTTTCCCTTGTTCCTTTTCTCCTTTCTACCCTCCTTGCCTCTCTCTCAGTCACACAGTACCATTCGCGTCTTGAAGCTTTTTGGTGTGTCTCCGCTAAGCTTTGGAGTCTAAGTTGTGTTTTTGCAGTCATACCCTTCTCTGACCTACCTTGAAAGACTGATACCTCGCATGACAAACTAGATGTTCGGCATTGCAGTTCCAGTCCATTCTGCAGCCTCTGTGGCTCGTTATCTCCTGAGAGAGTAGGAGGCACTCTTGCAAGTGGCCTACGGGGAGGAAGGGAGAGAGATCAGAAGTAGGAGCTGCTAGTGGAGTAGCTGTCACTGAGTTTCAGGCTAGTCACCTGCTTAAAGGATAATTTTCTTGACTCTTGGGACGCAAAAAATGTGTTCTAATATTGAATTCTGTTTATTGCTGTTGTGACTAAGATGGAAACTACAGCCTTCTAGACGATGGAAACTAACTCAACAGAGACTTTTCTCCTGATGAAGGGCGTAGAACTGGAGGAGGCAGGGGTCTGCTTTTCAACCTAATGTATAGACATGGAGGCTTCTGAGAGTTGGGCTGAACCTTGATGAAAACCCTAAGCTTTGGAGAGGCTGAGATAATTCCAACCTACACCTTTGCCTATGTACCCTCCCCCACCTCCAAAATCAGCCACAGATTCTGAAATGTCATCTAGGTGACATCCCTCCACCCCTTCACTTACTAAATACCCACAGCTGGCTCCCTGAAGATCTTCCCTGACAAGTCAGATCAGGTGATGTTGTGTTCAAGCTGGTGCACTAGGGGCAGACCTAATGGGACGTGAATGCCAAGGATGATGCATAGGATCTGACAGAGGGAGTTTTTAAAGTAATGTGCTTGCTACTTAACTCTTTCATGCTCACAGTTTTTTAGAGGCAGCAGGTAGAGGAAGAATGTGGGGATCTGCAGGGATAGCAAGGAGAGGGTGGCCCATTAAAAGAGAAGATAGAGAGTTTATTAAAGCTTAAGATGCACAATTCTTAGTGTGCTCACCATAATGCATTGGAAAGAATATGCACTAAAGAACCCCTCCTCTGCATAGGCATCAGCAAACAGCTTTGCTTTCCTTGTTTCATCTGTCAACATTACAACATTCCCAATTCAGGATCATGATGATTCCCCTTTCACAGATGAGTAAATTAAGGCTTAGGTGGGTAATACGTTTTCCCATTGTTGTTGTGGGCATTATGGTAACCTCTGCATGTCCTGCTGCATGTCAGCTGTGCAAGAAGAAAGACAGAGGAGCCGGGAGCGAGCTGAGAGTGAGGCAGAATGTTCCAGTAGTGGTCATGAAGACATGCCCGTGGAGAGGATTCTAGAAGCTGAACTTGCTGTTGAACCAAAGACAGAATCCTATGGTGACATGAACATGGAGAACTCGGTATGTGCTCTTAGATACACATGTGTGTTCCATTTCTTGGATAGGGCTGGAAATGGGAGAAAGGGATGTATTCGAGTCCTGGGACCTGTCCTGTCAGTACTTTCTTCCTTTTTCAGACAAATGACCCTGTTACCAACATATGTCATGCGGCTGACAAGCAGCTTTTCACCCTCGTTGAATGGGCCAAGCGTATTCCCCCACTTCTCTGACCTCACCTTGGAGGATCAGGTCATTCTGCTTCGGGCAGGTAAAGTGTATTGGCTGCCTTTCTCTCTGGGACAATTTTGAAATTGCTCTTGGGATCCTAAAAAAGGTGACCTGATGAAGCTACAACACGTCCAAGCTGTGCACCATGTTGATGATGAAATAAGCCCATGCAGAGTTGTTCATTCCCAAGTGAAACATTGTTAAGGAAGGATTGGGACTCTTTTCCCATGCAAATTTTACCATGGCTTTATAATTTGCCTACGTTTTTCAAAGACTGTTCAATCATTTTTACTGAGGATAACTTGAAGCAGCACCTCATTATTGTAATGCAATTGGCAAATCTCTCACCCATTTCGTAGGTGAGATAAAGAAGCCAAAGATGTTTGCCTAAGCGTGTACTAGATGAGTTCCATGGTCTTCCTATTTTAAGACTCTGTGTGCTGTATTTTCTCTTGCCTCCTATTTCTGGGACACTTGCAGACCGTCGACATACTCCATATCTCCTCTTTGTCACTGAGCCAGCAGGGAAATATTATGAAGATTGGCTGAGCATTGGGAACCAGTCCACTCATTCATCCCTGTTAGTTAATGAGCACTCATTGATTGTCAGCTGGAAGCTACGTACTGTGTTGGGAGTTACTAGACAATGACAAAGAAACAAAACTAGGTTGTCAGGTCCTGGGGGCAGAGACTGCAAGGTATATTAGCTTTGTCCACCATGGCAGCTAACATAGTGACTATTATCTGCTAAATGTTCAATCCACATCGTTGACTGATTAAAAAAAAAAAGAATCCTTGTCCTCAAGCTGTCATTCTGGGTTCCATCTGAGAGAGAGTAGGGGATGTGCAGAGCCGTAAGTCAGCAGACTCTAGTCTCATCCGGATGTTTCTTCACTAATTAGCTGTGTCCTCTTGAACTAATTCTTAACCTCCCTAGATTTTCAATTCTGCTTGTGTTATGTGGGATAATAGTACATGCCTTGGGTGATTATAAAGAAAGAAAGAATGTGGTCTGTTTTCCCTCAAGACCTCCTCCTTATCCTTGCAGGGTGGAATGAATTGCTGATTGCCTCTTTCTCCCACCGCTCAGTTTCCGTGCAGGATGGCATCCTTCTGGCCACGGGTTTACATGTCCACCGGAGCAGTGCCCATAGTGCTGGGGTCGGCTCCATCTTTGACAGGTGTCTCTCTTCTGTTTTCAATATTTGTGTGTATTATGTATGTGTACGTATACACATGTGTATATACATGAATTCTCATGTGGGCATGAACCTCTGGGTAGTACTGGGATGGAGGATGGGCAGCTCAGTTAGCTGCACGTGACTATGCAGAGACCACTTGGCACATGAAACTATAAACCTGGGGAATGAGGGGAGAGACTAAAATAAAAGTTGAAATCACAATAAGATGGAGCCAGAGAGGCCAGCACAGTGGCCAGGCAGATGGAAGAACCTGTTATCCCAATGGGTTTTCCAAGAAGAGATTAGATCTTGACACCAGCTAGTAAGTTGTGGGTGGAGAGGGTGAACTGCTTATCCTAGGGGCCAGGGACGGGGAAAGGGATCAGGATCTGTCCGCAAGAGGACAGGCAAAATGGGCTGTTTGTGCTGGGCTCCGGATGATCTCAGAAGGAGGCCTGCAGCAGGAGCGGACCCATCTTGGTCAGGCAGGGACACCCTGGCAGACATTCTGGGCCTTAAATGATACTAAAGGAAAATTAAGCCGTCTGCCAAGGAGTCAAATAAAATGAGTAGTTAATGACTTGAGTGTGGAGGATGGAGAACTGGTAAAGAGGAGAATTCAGTTGAAATTAATCTCTCTGTCCAATGCCAGGGCCCTGTGGCCCCTTTCCACCTCCGTGGTAAATGGTCTTTTTTTTTTTTTTTTAATCATGTGCACATCCACTGAACTGTCTCTACTATTTCCCTGCCCTTTCCCACATGTTCCATGTAGAGTCCAGCATGGCATTTGGAATGAGCCATCCCCCTTCATGGTGGCTGGACATTTCTACCAGTTCACTGACTGCCGCCCTCTGCTGTGCTTTTCTAGACATGCAATGCCCTTGGCTTGCTTTGCGTGTTGCATTTCTAATTTCCAAGACTTCCATGATGCCTTTCCAGTTCCCTGCTCGGAGTTCATTGCTGCCTCTTTGGAGCCCACTTGGACTTTGCTCATGGCTGTTATATTCCTGGGCTTTGTGTTGCTGCTTGTTTTTATGTCTGTTTCTTTAGTTAAGCTGTAATCTTGCAATGGGGGGGTTGCATCTTTTTCATTTCTGTGTCCCTAGTACCTGGTACATCGTCTGGGAACAGAGTGGGTATATAAAAATTTTGGTTGAATTCATTGTGTGACTCTTGGCCTGATACTCATGGTTTTCTCATTACCTGCTCCTTTCCTGTTAACAGAGTTCTAACTGAGCTGGTTTCCAAAATGAAAGACATGCAGATGGACAAGTCGGAGCTGGGGTGCCTGCGAGCCATTGTGCTCTTTAACCCAGGTAACCGCCCTTGCACCCCAGGGGCTGTGTGTGCTCAGCCCTTCCATGGCCAGCCTCCACTGCTCCCATGTTGTTGGTCCTCCAGCTCAGCTGAGACAGAGACGGCAGAGCCAGGAATCCAGGAGAACTCACAGTGTCAGCTACAGCCATCTTAAAAAAATGTTTTGAATGGGCATGGCAGGCACATGTCTGGGGCAAGTGGGGAAGATGAAAAATGATAGTGGCCCAGGGTGGCAGTGAAGGGGGTGGTAAAAAGCAGTCAGATTCTGGATATATTTCTAGGTAAAGCCACTGTGATTTGCTGATGGATTGAATATAGGATGTGAAAGAAAGAAAGGAGTTAAATCTGACTCCCTAGTTTTTTTTTTAAAGTTTTGTTTTCCTGAACAATGGAAAAAATGAAGTTCTTATTCACGAGGTGGGGAAAACTCCATGAGGAGCAGGTTCTGAGAGTAGGTGGGTAGGAATCAGGATCTTGTCTTTGGACATTAAAGTAGGAGATGGGTAAGTAGATACCCAAGAGTGGCTGCCCAGAAAGCTCATATGAGTCTGGATCTCATGGGAGAAGCCAGGACCAGAGATGTGCATCTGAGAGCTGGCAGCCTCTGCCTGTGTAAGGCCGTGACACTGGGGTGAGATCATCTGGGGAGACAGAGCAGAGAAGCGGGCTGGGGACTGAGCCCTGGGGCCTGCCAACATTTAGAGGTCAGGGAGAAAAGGAAGAGCCAGCAAAGGAACCTGAGAGGGGCAGGCAATGAGATAGGGAGAGAATCAGAAGGGTGGTGTCCTGGAGGCTCAGGGAAAATAGTCTTTCAAGAAGGGGTTGATCAGCTCCAGCAAACGCAGCTGTGGTCAAGAAAGATGAACATTCAGAATGAGGAGTCACTCGTGCAGAGGCTTCACCTCCAGAATTAGGCAGTTAGTTCACTGATGCAGGACATGTGCCAATTCAGCTTTTGTGCCTCATCTTATCGTTCAGTTCATGCTTAGCCCATAGTAGACACTCAGTAAATGTGTGCAGGTAGTATTTCGAGAATGGCCTGGATAAAGTAAAGCTCTCCTCTTTAGAGTTAGTGGTGGGTACATTTGCCTATTAATGGAATTTAAAATCTTTGCCCTAAGAGTTTGTTGGATAAATTGGGCACAGAAAGAAGAGCAAGGGGGCACGAATGACCAGCTTTGTTTATTTCACACTTGTTTTCACCCAGGGTGTCTCTAGTAACTCTAGGGAGGGTGGCCAGAGGGAACGGGGACAGCCTCTGCTGGAGGGTGTGTAACCAAAGGCTAAATCAGTCATCTCTTTTAGATGCCAAGGGCCTCTCCAACCCCTCTGAGGTGGAGACTCTGCGCGAGAAGGTTTATGCCACCCTCGAGGCCTACACCAAACAGAAGTATCCGGAACAGCCAGGCAGGTGAGAGAGTGCTGGCAGAATGATAATCACAGCAGCAATGACTCCACTCTTCATCTCCTGAGCTCCTAATGTGCAGCAGGCACTGTTTAGGTGTTTTCACATGTAATTTAATCTTCATAACAAGCTGAAAGTGACAAAAATGTTAACTCCACAGGGCTAATGGCCTTGTCTGTCTCGCTCACCATTCACTCCTCTAGCCTCAACACGTAAAGCAGTGCCCGACACATAGTACACATCTTTAAATGGAGGATAAATAGCAAACAAATGAATAAATGTGGGAATTATCATCTCCAATTTCTATCAAGAAACAGAACCTCAGAAAAGTTAAGTGACTTGTTGAAGACCATAATGCCAGCACGCGGTGGAGGCGCAATGGGAACCCACTGGGTGTGATTTCACAGAGCCTGTGTTCACGATGTGACTGCATTGCTTCCTGTCTGCCCCCATAGAAACTCCCACACAGTACAAAGTGCAGGCTTTGGTAGCCAGAAGACATGGCTGCTGGTCCCCCAGGTGCCATGTGTGTGGCGTCTGGCAAGGTGCTGGGTCTGAGTCTAGGCTTCTCATTTGGAAAGAAGGATATTGGTCTAGCAGATCTCTGAGGCCATCTAGCAATATAGGTATTTCTGAGTTATTTAAAAAAATATTCTCAAAAGTTTCTTCCGAAGTACAGTTAAGCTTTTGCTTAAAAGAGTTTTTCTTCTCTGCTAATGCCAGCTAAAATGAGAAAATATGATCCTCAAGTCTCATAGAAAACTGGAAATGAAACTGAAAAGACTGTCTTAAAGACATTAATTTTGTTTGGGTGATGAATTTTACATGCTCCCAATGCTCATTAATGATTTATATTCCTCCGTGAAGTCTAATATCTATTTAGATGTTTAACCTGGATCATAAGCCAACATCTAGCAATTGTCCGAAGAGGTTGAGCTGTGTTTTTTGTTGGAGGCTGTGGATGAATTCGAGTAGGTGGGTTTTGGCCCTTTGGTGCAATGAATAGGCAGGGCCTAGTATATTAGTGAGATTAAGCTGTAATAATAGACCCACCAAATGCCAGCAGTTTAACACAAACGTCTATTCCTTGCTCAGAAATCTGGGTGGGCAGTCAGTTCAGAGAGGTGGCTGTCTTGCATGCTGTCACTCAGGGATTGAAGCTCCTTTTCCTTGTGTCTCCACCATGACCCAGAGCTATACTGTGTTTTGCATCCAGATGAAGGAAGGGGGAAGAGGTGGAGGAGTGGAGAGGTCAGGCCATATGCGTCAGACCTGGGACTTAGAGGGCCCTCATCTTTTCACTCACTTTCTTTGGCTGACACCAAGTCATGTGGCTCAGCTGGCCACAAAGGAGGCTGGAGAATGTATCTTGCTGTATGCCAAGGAAGAGAAGAAAAGGCTGGTATTTGGTGAACCTGGCACTTCACTATAGATGAGATTGAGAGAGCCCTGGCCAAGGGGTCAGGACCTGGCTGCCAGCATTAGCTTGGCCTCTGTTACGTGTGAGCCGTAGGCAAGTCCTCCTAACTGAAGCCCTGAGTTGGATACTTTCTATCAAATCTTTTGTTTTTGAACACGTATTTGTGTGCAGGGCATTAGAAATAATGAGTGTCGTATATATCATTTTCCTGAAACTGGCTCTATGTCTTGCTGTTTCTCTTAAAAAACAAATGAAAAACTCCTATTCGCTTTTTTCCTAATTATAAAAGCAATACATACTTTGGCTAAAAAAAAAAATAGAAAAATATTTTGGAAAAAATACGTGGTGGCTCACACCTGTAATCCCAGCGCTTTGGGAGGCTGAGGTGGGCAGATCACCTGAGGTCAAGAGTTCGAGACCAGCCTGACCAACATGAAGAAACACTGTCTCTACTAATAATACAAAACTTACCAGGGTGTGGTGGTGCATGCCTGTAATCCTAGCTACTCAGGAGGCTGAGGCATGAGAATTGCTTGAACCCGGGAGGTGGAGGTTGTGGTGACCTGAGATCGCACCATTGCACTCCAGCCTGGGTGGCAAGAGTGAAACTCTGTCAAAAAAAAAAAAAAAAAAAAAAAAAAGAAAGTAGGTAATAAGAACTTATTGGAAATATTTTGGTATATTTCTTTCCAGTATCCTCGTGTGTCTATTATGTATCGTGTGTATCCTCATGTATCTATTATGTATTATGTGTATCGTGTATGCATTTCTAGATATGAAATTATACAGTTTGGAGTATTATTTTCTTCCCTTAGCCATTCTAGGAATTTTATTCAATTATTGACAACTATAAGTTATCATTTCCAATGGTTTGATAATATTTTGCAATGTGAACATATCCTAATGTATTTAGTCATTGCCCTGTGATTGACATTGGGTTATTTCCAAGGCGTATCACTGTGAAAACTTTGGAACTTGACTCTTCTGCTGGACGAGGGCTGGCAGGGGCCTGGGCTGCCTCCACACACTGGGGAGAGAGGCCAAGACTTGTTGCCAGGACTAGGGCAGAGCCTGGAACTGCAGAGAGGTGGCAGAGGATGGGTCCCCTACATGTCTCCTGGGTTTGTCCAGCACAGCTTGTACTGAGGGTGACTGCCCGATTAAGTGTTTGTAGTTGGCTCAGCAGGTACAACAGGGGTGTCACTGGCCAGGTAGGTGAGTGTGTTGAGGGTCACCTCAGTTCTGCAGAATGTGGTTGAAGGGGATCCTGGCACAGCCAGGTGGAGGTGGCTTTCTCAGTGGTAGAGTGCTGCCACTCTGTGGAGATGTCTCAGAAGTGCACGTTACAGGGGCTGCGTTCTGCTATCTCTGGTCAGAAAGCAGAGATCAAAAGTCAGGTCACAGAACTCACACACACACGCTCTTGCACACACAGCAGGCGCCTCCAAAGGCATAAATCCCCCTTGTTGCTCAGGGGTGAGGAATGCATTGGCAGTTCCATGGCTGTGACATTCATGGGTGTGTTTATTTCTATTAGCTTTGAACTCAGTTCCTAAATCCAGGTCACACAACAGAGAGCAGTATGATGGCATACTTAGCACTTTGCATATTGTAAAGTCTTGGCCTCTTTAGAGTTAAAAAAAACATTTTTAGGGTTAATCTTGGTCTAACTTTGCACTTATAGAGAAGCTGTTTCCTTTGCCTACTTCCATAAAGCTTACCAGCAGAGGTATGGCTGGGAGTTCAGCCTCCTTATTCTCTAACGACCTCTTTCCTGAACGGTGATGCCACTCAAATGCTTTCAGGGGCTTTACCGCTGGAGGCTTTTGCAGTAATGTGTGGCATTGGCATAGACCTTTAATTTTTCTATGTAGAGAAGCAATTTCTACTTTTTTTTTTAAGATGGTGCCACTTTATTTAACTTGTATTGATACATTTCTTTAAAATGTCATATGGCATGAGTATAGAAATACGCACATTTTCAAGGAACACTGAACTTTCAGTTTGTAACTTTTTCATGAAATAACATTGTGACACTCAGTCAAGATTCAGCTGGAACCAGAAATCTCTGACTTAGGGCTACAGTGGTAATGGGATTTTGGTCCTTGAACTTTTTATTGTAAGTTGTGAGTAGAGTGACTTCATATCTAGTAGCATTAACAATATTGCACTGTGCGCAGAGGGCCACATAGGCAGAGTGAAAAATGTCACAGAGAGAGGTGACTGAAAGGACATGAGATGGGAGATGAATTCCTTCACACACTGGTCTTTCTCCCTGTTGTGAATCTTACAACAAATGTCCTCACTTATAGAAAAATATATGTGAGGGTGTGTATGAGTGAGCGTGTGTGGGCATGTTGTAGGACATGTTAGAGTGTGAGTGTTGAGTGTGTGTCTGCATGTATGTGTGAGTGGATTCATACACGTGTGTGAGCATGAGTGTGCATGTGTATGGGTGTGAGACCACATGCATGAGGTATGTGAGAATGTGTGTGTGCACACGTGTATATGTATTGTGTGTAATATGCATGACAGTGTGAGAGCGTGTGTGTGTGCAAACGTGATGTATGTGTGAAGGTGTCTGCATGAGTGTGTGAAAGTGCATGAGTGTGTGAAGGTGTGTGTGCATGCACATGTGAGGTCATGTAAAAGTGCATATGAGTGGGCATGTGTGTATGTGTGAGGGTGTGTGTGCAAGTGCATATGTGTGAGGGGAATGTGAGCACATCAGAGAGTGTGTGCGTGTGTGAGTGGTGAAGACGTGTGTGAGGGCACATGGGTGAGAGGCATGTGCGAGTGTGTATGAGAATGTGTGGGTCAGTGTGTATGCATGCGTGCATGTATGTATCCTCTCCCCAAATAGATCATAGGCTTCTCAGAGGCAGAGACCATTATTTTCTATCTCCTGTTTTCCTAATTTAAGGGTAAGCACAGACTAAGAAGTTGACCATAAAAATTGGTAATTGGCTGGGTGCAATGACTCATGCCTGTAATCCTAACATTTTGGGAGGCCAAGGCAGGTGGATCACCTGAGATCAGGAGTTCGAGACCAGCCTGGCCAACATGGTGAAACCTCGTCTCTACTAAAAATACAAAAATTTAGCTGGGCGTGGTGGTGGGCACCTGTAATCCCAGCTACTCAGGAGGCTGAGTCAGGAGAATCGTTTGAACCCGGGAGGCGGAGGTTGCAGTGAACCAAGATTGCGCCATTGCACTCCAGCCTGGGCAACAAGAGCGAAACTCCGTCTCAAAAAAAAAAAATGTTAACAATTGGTTACAAATCGGTAACAAAAATTTGGTGACTGTGAGCCCCCAGGCATATGCCTGTAGTCCCACCTACTTGAGAGGCAGAGGTGAGAGGATTGCTTGAGCCTAGCTACTCAGGTCCAGCCTGAGCAATACGGTGAGACCCTCATTCTTAAAAAATTTTTTGTGGGGTTGGGTAACTAAAGCAAATTGAAGACATGGTGGCTAAAGTGGGGTTCTCAAACATGTTCATCTAACGGTGACAGCTGCCATGGATTCAGTACATTCGGTGCCTCACGCTCTGCTCTAAGTGCTTCAGCAGATCTGTGCAGATACCTGAGGGACACAGAGAAAGTGACGAGCCAGTAAGGCTGGCAACGTGAGTGGACACAGTCATCCAGTTCTTCCTCTTCCCACCGTGAATGAGGGGGAGCTGAGGGCAATCCTGGGACGTGGCTACAGAATGCAAGATTCTTGAAGGGTCATGTGCTCCAGCTTCTGCCTTTAAGGCTGATGAGCCCTCTAGCCTGTTTCTGAAGCTCTCTAGACTTAGAGATTCTGTGACTCCCTTGTCTCCCCTTCCAGCTCTTCTATCATAGATTGGCCAAGAAGACCAAATGGACAGTCTCCCACCAGCAGGTGCAGGTGTGCGGTGCATGCCAGTCCCTGTTCCTGATGCCTCTTGGCTTCCCTGCAGGTTTGCCAAGCTGCTGCTGCGCCTCCCAGCTCTGCGCTCCATTGGCTTGAAATGCCTGGAGCACCTCTTCTTCTTCAAGCTCATTGGGGACACCCCCATTGACACCTTCCTCATGGAGATGTTGGAGACCCCGCTGCAGATCACCTGAGCCCCACCAGCCACAGCCTCCCCCACCCAGGATGACCCCTGGGCAGGTGTGTGTGGACCCCACCCCGCACTTTCCTCCACCTCCCACCCTGTCCCCTTTCCTGTCCCCAAAATGTGATGCTTATAATAAAGAAAACCTTTCTACACATGAGACTTTTATAGGTGGACTTTTGTATAGATGTTAAAGGTAATACTCGTTGCTGTCTACAGGGCTGGGGGGACTTTCTGGAAGTTCTTGGGAAAACTAACCAAGCCTCTGTACATACAATTGGTTTAAATTATTTTTTCACTTGCCCTGGAAAGCAAACAAATGAGTAATAAAATAATATATATGAAATTGGCACTGCTGGAGCATGGGGTGTGTTATTGTGCTACAGAGAAGTTGTCTCAGACATGGAGAAGGGGTATCAGAGGCTGGGAGTCGGGGGCTGGGGCTGGGGTCCTGAGACTGTAAATCCCAGAGCACAATGCCTGTGTCTCAGCTGAGATTTGCTGCACAGCCAGCTTCGTCCCAGGGAAGATTCTGGGGGAGACTGGGAAGAGACATGGTCTTTAAAAAATCAACTTTTTTTTGTTTTTGTTTTTTTTTTGTTTTCCTCCTAAGAATAATGAGCAGAAAGAGACTTATTCTGATTGGAGGCAATTGAATATAAGGCCAAAGGAGAGATGTTCTCTGTCCTGGGAGCTGGTGGAAGATCTCAGGTTCTGGGAGTTGGTAACAAAGCAATAGATTTTTCTATTTTACCATGATCCAGCAACAACAGTGAAAAGACTAGAGTACACCTAGTTTATTTTCCAATCTTATCTAACCCGACGCAGCCTGTTCTTAAAAGGGAAAGAGAGAAAACCTCTCCCACCTTCCAGCCTGGGATCTCCAGATTTACCTGGTTCTTGAATCCCAACTGCTTGCTGGACAAGGAGCTCTTGGAAGGTGTGGACTGTGACACCACGGACAGCCCATGTAGCGCACTGTCTTCAACTCACATTCCTGCCGCCTGCAGGAATAGGGCCTAACAGATACACACATCCATGTATGCTGTGAATTACATGGTGCCTCCTAGGGTTGTAAATGTGCAGGCTGAACAACTGCACTTAGGAGCCCCACTTTACCTTTTCCAAACCACAAGCACCTGACCCAGGGCCTGGTAAACAAAGCGCACAGTGATCTGTGTTGTTGAATTGGGTTCCACACAGCTAGAAAGAATTCCCTAAATGACAATGTGGATGACATTTGTCTCATTCCCCATCAATAACTTGTCCCCTCAAAATCCCCAGGTTAACGCTCCAGTCAAAATACATTTTTCAATTGTGTGATCAGTGATTGCTTTACTAAAATTGCTTTACTACTAAGAAAAATTTAGGGATCTCTTAGCCTTGGACATTAAGCAATGGAAGGAAAATGTTAATTCTGCTGGTTTTTTCCTTTACTTGTGTATCTGCATTTACTGTGAACTATGATGAAAATGATTGGAGATGGGTGTTCAAATGTAATTGTAGCCTCCTCGATCTCTTCCTTCTGCCAGCATAATTCACTGGACACATTCAGCTGCCTTACAGGTAACCAAAAGCCTTCCAGGAAAATGCACTGCCCCCACCACTGGTGGTCACCTGAGTCCCATTCCAATTTTTTTTTTTTTTTTTTTGAGATGGAGTTGGCTCTGTTGCCCGGGCTGGAGTGCAGGGATGGGATCTTGGCTCACGGCAACCTCTGCCTCCCAGGTCTGAGCAATTCTCCTGCCTCAGCCTCCTGAGTAGCTGGGACTACAGGTGTGTACCACCATGCCCAGCTAATTGTTTTGTTTTTAGTAGAGAGAGGGTTTCACCATGTTGGCCAGGCTGGTCTCAACCTCCCGACCTCAAGTCATCTGCCCACCTTGGCCTCCCAAAGTGCTGAGATTATAACCATGAGCCCCATGAGCCACTGTGCCTGGCCCCCATTCCAATCTTTGATCCCTTTTCCAGCAAACCTTAGCTCTTGCCCACAGCAAAACACAGACTCATCAGGGCCCAGCAGGGTGCTGCACATCCATCAAGTGCAGTGTCTCCTGAACTGCTGCTGGAGAACCTCACTGAGCCTGAACAGAAGCTTGGCGGGAGCCCGGCTGTCTTTGTTGCATGGGGTGGTCCCATGAGACTCAGGGCCCAAAAGGCCAGCTCCTTCCTGAACCAGTCCTCCTTATACCCTAGCAAGAGCAACTGAGTGGGTGCTCAGCCCCACCTGGACTGAGGCTCACTTTTCCGAAGGCCTGGCTCCACAGAAGCCATGACAAACTTCTAGGGCCCACATCTCTGAAGAGTGAGACCTTTCCTCGTTCCACATGCCTCAACTACAAGAGGAATCAGCTGTGTAAGGGGATAGCGTGGTCGAGACTGACTAATGTTTTCAGAGTCCCATATGCTATACTACGTAGCCTGACTTAAAACAGAGGAATGTAGCCTGATTTTCCACAAATTCTCATAGAGCCTGAGCTCATGGCTCTGGGGTGAAAAGCTTGTCACTCTGGACTCAGGCAGCCAGAGCTTGGCTCCTGGCTGTGCCAGCTGTAGTCTTGGATTTAGGGAAAGTTACTTACCCTCCCTGCCTCTCATTTCCTTACCTTATTTGTAAAGGTCAGATAATAATACCCACCTTTTAAGGATAAAAAGATGAAAGATGCGTAAAGCCTAGTGTGAGAGCACGTACATAAGACATACTTGGGTTTTGAGTCCTGACTTTGTCATTCCTGATGGACTTAAACCTCATCGAGCCTCAGTTACCAAATCTGTGAAATGGGATTCTTGTGAGGATTACATAAGCTAATGCTCTTAGTCCTGTGACTGGCATGGAAGATGGGCAAAAATATTAACTTATTTTCTGTTGAAGAGTGAGATTGCAATTAAAACTTAATCTTGGAGTTTCGAGGAGATTGCTAGAACATTCTTTTCCACAGCCGGCTTGGATCATCCAACATAGTGTAAAAGGGATCAACAATTTCTAGTTTCTAGTTTTGGTTTAACACTTTTATTCTAGGTCACATCTTCATCAGGAAAATGGGAATGAACCACCCCATTTTCCTAACAAACAGTGCTGCTAACAGGAAGGCCTGTGTGAGCCACAGGGGCCACGGGAGTGCAGGGCGCTAGTGACTGTGGAGCCTGCCTATGAGTCAGATTGGAGGAAATGCAGGCAGGGAGGTGCCGTGGTTATGAACACGAGCTCAGAGTCAGCCCAGCCGGCCTCAATTAAAATCTCATCTGACCACTGAGTAACCCTGGGAAAGTGATTTAACCTGTTAGATCTTCGTTTTCTACTTTGTAAACTGAAAAATATAGTACCTGTCCACAGGAGCCTGTTGAGAGAAGCAGATGAGGTGATCTATGAACCAGACACAGGGCTACGTCTGGCATGTGGTGAGCTCTCAATTAATTTTAGTACACCATTATTATGAGTATTATTACTCATCCGAGTATCTTCTATGGGATTCCTGCGCCGAAAGAGGTCCAGACTCCATGGAAAAGCCCCGCCCTACACCTAACTCCTCTCCACACCCTATCTAACCTGAGAGCAATGGCACCTTGGCCCCCATCCACCACGCCAACAACTCACCCCTGCAGTGTGGGCCCGCCCTTCCTCACATGCTTGGTGTGAAAAGTAAGTGAGATAATTTAATGACGGCACTTTGTACACTATTAAAGACTGTGAAAAAGATGTCATCTGCTCAGTAAGCATTTCTCGGCCTTGGCCGTTTCTTTTCATATCCTTCAGTGACATCCACCAAATATTTGTTTATAATTTTATATTGCTTTCTTGCTCAAAAACTTTCTGTGAAATCAACCAAATATCTGTTTATGATTGTATACTGCTTTTTTGCTCAAAAACTTTAAATGACTTGCTTTAGTCTTTATTAAGCAGTCTCAGGCTGGGCATGATGGCTCGTACCTGTAAGCCCAGCACTTTGGGAGGCTAAGGCAGGTGGATCGTGAGGTCAGGAGTTCGAGACCAACCTGGCGAACATGGTGAAACCCTGTCTCTACTAAAATATAAAAATTAGCTGGGCGTGGTGGCAGGCACCTGTAATCCTAGCTACTTGGGAGGCTGAGGCAGGAGAATCACTTGAACCCAGGAGGCAGAGGTTGCAGTGAGCCGAGATCGCACCGCTGTACTCCAGCCTGGGTGACAAAAGCGAAACTCCGTCTCAAAAAAAAAAAAAAAAAAAAAAAAGTCTCACCAGGGTGCAAGCATGTCTCTCCCTACTCCCAGGGAATTTGGCAGTATCTGAAGATATTTGTCATGACTAGGGAGTTCTGATGGGTGGAGGCTGGGGATACTATTAAACACCTATAATGCACAGGATGGCTCACAGCAAAGAATTATCTGCCCCCAAATCAAAAGTACTTAGATTGCAAAACTGCTACAAAGCATCAGTAATGAAATAAAATATCAAATAGTATTTTCCATTGTTTTTTAACTTTGGCTAAAGCCCCAAGGTGAGGCCACGAGGTCCCCTCATGTTCTAAAGACTTATGAAGGTAGATGAGCTGGTTCTGTGACTTTTTCCTCTTCTTGAGCCTATGTTCGTAGAAGATTGGAATTTAAGGAGAGAAGTCCTTAGAATAAGGAGTACTTGGGGGAGTTGAGTCATGGCTTTACTTACCTTACCCCTTCAGGGCATACCACGAGAGAGAGGGGTCCCCATCCCCGTGGCAAATGAAGGGAGCAGAAAAGAGCCACTCATTGAGTGGGTATGGGCACCCACATAATGGGGAGGCTGGTGCCTGGCATCCTGGCTCATGCTTGCCCAGCAGCAGAAATCCACTACCCCACCTTGCCGCAGAGGGTGGGGAGGGAGTGCTGGGAAGGGCCTGGGCTACCAGGGGAGCAAGATGGATGTCTCTTCTTGACAGAGACCTCTGAGGACAGTGGCCCATTGTGAAGGTGTAAGTGGGGAAGGAAAGGGGGAGAACTGCATCCCACCGCCCTCCTCCATGTACTTGGTTTGCCCAGGATGTGGCATTTTCTGTGAGCCAAATGAATTCCCTGGAAAAAAGCTGTGTTTAGAACATCCTGAAGGTACGAAGCCAAGAGAGTGACCTCTCAAGGCAAGAGGACCCCTGCAGTAAGATGCTGTGGGTTGAACTGCTATGGGCAGGAACTAGGGGTCAAGCAGAGCATTCGCTGCCCATAGCTGTTACCGTGCAGCACAGAGTTCCCCATGGGCGCTCCTGAAGGCTCACCGTAGGCACTAAGAAGAGCCACCTGTTGGTTCTTGCCACATGGAAGGCATCAACAGCACCACGCTCTTAGGAGCACTTCTCTCTCTTCTCATCCTTCTTCCAGGGCCTAGTTGCCCAGGAGAGAGAGAGAGAGGAAGCCCCCAAAAAGGAAGGAGGGAGAAGAGGTAGAGGCAGAGAGAAAGAAGTGACCAGTAAGTTAGTGTTAGTTCAGACTTTGTAACTACCGAAGTGACATATTCTGGGCTTTGCCTGAGTACTGTTAATAGGCAAGGAGTGGGAATAGCACAGAGCTGGTTTGAAGTCTGGCTGGAAGAGAATAAAGCTTTTCTGTTTGTATTCATTGACTGTAGAGGCTTTGCAATACCAGCTGCGCTAGTAAAAGCCCGGGCCCCAGGCACGCACCAGCTTGACCTTGCCTTCTTTGGTTACCAGTCTCTCAGACTTACCAACATCGTTTTCACTTCTGCCCCTGGAATAGCCTAGATGGCCTGTCCGAGCCCATCTGCCCCAAGTATCAGCTGTTAGGATTTAGCTCCGCCTCTGACAAAAGCCCCAGCTTTTTGGCAGGGCAATCAAGGCTGTCCATGGCTAGGCCCCGGAGTAAAAGTTCCCAGCTCTCTCCTTCTGTACCTTGCGCATACCTTCAGCCGATTTAGCTATTTCTTAAATGACCTGCTGTCTGCGTCTTTGCTCAGACATTCCTCTCTGCCTGGCATGACTTCTTCACCAGCTGTAGCTACTCAAGTCCTACTCATCCTTTAAGACCAGCTCAAGGGCCACATCTGTGTGACGCTTTTCCTGATCTCTCCATCTTTGTAACATTATCATTATTCTGTCTCCATTAGAAACCGTTAGCACTGCGCATTGCATTATTGACTGATTGTATATACTATTGACTTGACTTGTAAACTCCTTGAGAGCAGATCATGTCTGATTTAACTGTATATTCATGTCTCTGAACAGAATGCCCAGCCCAAAGTTGGCATTCGATACATGTTAGTGCAATTGGCACCTCTGGTTTCATTCCCAGTAGATGGCAGCCCATTTAAAATAGTGTGTCCCCACAGCAAACCCCCGGAGCCTACTGGAGCCCTGAGCCCGAAAACCAGTCCTGTGTAGGATGTTAAGAGAAGGTATGAGGTCTCCACTGCCCACCAAGTTACTTTTCATGGGCACAGCAGGCAGTGGTCCAAGAACTTGAGGCATATTCTTTGCCTTCAGGGAACTTACAATGGAGAAAGGCAGAAAGCACAAGGACCACTGTATCCTAAGAAACAATGTATCTACAGCACTTTGAAGTTCACAACATACACATGACAGTCTGTCGTGGTAATCTGGCCTTGGAGAAGTAGGTAGAGGAGCTGCTGAGGTCTCCATGTTCAAGATGAGAAACTGGGACTCTAGAGATTCAACGACTTGTCTTGGGACACACATGGTGGTCAGCATTCAGCTACTGTCACGGGAGATGCAGAGCCAGTGCCACTCAACTCCAAGACCTCTAGACCTACACCCTCAGTGAACTGTTTTTTTTTTTTTGTTTGTTTGTTTTTTAAGGTGGAATCTCACTCTGTAGCCCAGGCTGGAGTGCAGTGGCACAATCTTGGCTCACTGCAACCTCCACCTCCTGGATTCAAGCAATTCTGCCGCAGCCCCCTGAGTAGCTGGGATTACAGGTGCACACCACCGCTCATGCCCAGTATTTTCGGTAAAGACAAGGTTTCACCATGTTGGGCAGGCTGGTCTTGAACTCCTGCCTCGGTCTCCCGAAGTGCTGGGATCACAGGCGTGAGCCACCACACCCAGCCCTCAGGGAACTTTTTATATTCTGTGCCCGTGAAATATTTGTAGGTTGAGAGATTGGTATATATGAAGAACAAATATAATAAGGGATGATGTTTTTTAATAAATGTGGAACTTGGATAAACAAACCAACATTTAGCTAACATCTCCTTCAGGAGTTTTACTTCAAGGATATTTTCCTTGGATAGTTCCCTTTTACATTTGCCTTTAGAGCTGGTTTAAGGCCACCTAAGATACATGATCTCATGAGTCTATACTAAGGACTTATTAAATAACGACTTCAACGACTCTCATGGTCCAGGTTCATGTACCATGCCCATCAATCCGGAACCCAGCATACACCAGGCCCCAGGCTGGCACATTCGTATTTCCAGCTTTATTTCCTGCATTGTTCAAGAGATTTAGAGCCGAATGGCATTTGATTATTTCTAAAAACGAAATCTACTCTCTATGTATGACAATTTGCCACCACTTCTGTAATTCAAAAAATCTGACTCAGGCTCTGGAAGAGCTGGGTCTTGGCGCCAAATGATCTCAAGGCTTCAGGCAATAAATCAACAATGCCTTTCCACTAGGAGAAGGCTTGGGGCGGCAGTTACAAGATTAATTAAGGCGTTACTGGGAGGGGCTAAGTGAGTAGCGAAATGGAAAGCACAAACCCCTTTTTTCCGAAGACAGATCTGAATAAGAGGTGTTCGTTTGTGAAGAGAACTGGAGACCCAAACTGTTTCCCAGCCGGGGAAGAGCAGAAAACTCCATGGAAATGTCTCCCGCGACAGTGCTGGCGCACACAACCATCTCTGACCACAGACCACAGAGGAACTGGCCCGGTCCAGCCTCCCCAGGCATCTCGGATTGTGCAGCTGCGAGGGATGCTTGCAACCCGCCCCTCCCGGGCTGCACACTTTGTGCGGGAAGATTGTTAGGCCTGGGCGCCCTCTGCTGCCCGCTCAGGGCATCACAATTCCGAGAAAGCAGCTTCCAGGAGGCCTGAGAGGGAAGGGATTTTAAAAATTCAAAACAAAAATAATAGTTTGGGAAATGAACCTCAAATAGACTCAGAGGAAAGGGTACCCTTAGCCAGATGCTCACTCCCTCAGTGGAGTGTTTGCATCAGACTCTGGGAAAATGGGCTCAGAGAGGAATCTCAAGGGGGAATGCTTGGAGCATCCCACAGAGAATGCATGGAAAGGGGTCAGGTTGAAGCTGGGAAGGAACAACCTCCTACCCACCTGTCAGCCACTCCACTAGCTAAAGGGGACACGGATCTATAACTGCCCATTCACCAGCATCACATACAAAGCCGAAGGCTAATGCCATATCAGGACTGGTTCTTCAAAGGGGGTTATTGCTCCATTCAACAATCGTGCTCCCACAGCAACATGACAGACCTCTTTCCCAGAGGTAGAATTTAGGATGGTTTGAGACTGGCTAAATGTGAGTTTTTAATGGGATGGTGTTTTAGGGAAATTTTCTGTTGTTCTTTTCCTGGTTGTCGTACAGAGTACAAAAGTGCCAGATCAGCCCTTCCCAAATTTGTAGAGCCAGATGTGGGCATTCACAGAAAGCTGATCTTGCTCCCCTTAGGAGGAGCAATGCTGATGGCAGATGGCCTGGTGGAAGGAGCAGGGGACAAGGAGTTAGAGGGCCTGTGGTCCTCTTCTGATCATGCAGCAGGTGAGCTGTCTGACCTGGGCAGATCCCTTGAACCTCTCAGGCCTTCAGCTTTCTCTTCAGTAAAATCAAAGATTTTAACCAGATAATCTCTCCTCGTTGACTCAGTAATGTCTTTTAGAGATGGATTGACATTCTACTCCACGACCTTACATGAAAGCAGGGATCACCCTGAGCTCTGGGCACTGGTTTCAGAGAGAATCTATTCCTTAGAAAGCCCAGAATCTGAAGGATAAAATGCACAGATTAAAAAATTATCAAATTATGAATTGAGCACCTGCTATGGGTTGACTGTTCTGTTAAAGGATAGATGTATAAGCCTGGGAGAGATAGCAAATCCCCCTTTCTACAAAAAAATACAAAAATATTAGCCAGGTGTGGTGGTGCGCACCTGTATTCCCAGCTACTCAGGAGGCTGAGGTGGGAGAATCTCTTGAGCCTGGGAGGTCAAGGCTGCAGTGAGCAGTGATTGCTCCACTTCACTCCAGTCTGGGTGACAGAGTGGAACCTTGTCTCAAAACACGTATATATAGATTTATAAAGATGGTTTCTAATCCCAGGTGAGCAGAATTGAGTTTATCTGAGTTTATGGTAAAACAGACAATTTAAGGTACGCCTTTTGTTTATTTTTCTCCTGTCATCTACTATCTCAGATCCAAATCTTCCCCAAAGATTCCAAGTTCTTAATTTTTTTTCTAGTAAGTCCTTGAAAATCCACCTTCCACAGGCTTATTTCTACACTTAACATCCACAGAAATTATATGGCATTATTTTGTATGTTTTAAAACTGTACATGAATGATTTTTTTGTATCAGTTTCATTTTGATCCATTCTTCGTTTTGCTCAGTATGGCACTTTGCCATCCATCAGCAATGCTCTGTGTAACTCTGGCCAGTTCCTTTTAATTGCTGCACAGTGTTTCAGTAAACATGTAGATGGCCGTCGGCTCTTCGCCATGACAGGCGTTCTTGCACAAGTCTCTTTGCTTACCTGTAGGCAAGTCCTACTCCTGGGTATATGCCCCAGAGGGTAGAGTATTCGCATACTCAGTTTCACTATACTTTCCTACTGTTTTCCAAATGTTTGTACCAATGTATATACATTATATACTCCCACCAGTGCACAAGGGTCTCATTTCCATACATCCTTCTTAGCATTTGGTATAGTTCAGATTTCTAATTTTGTCAGGATGCTTCACACAAAGCCTTCCTCTGATTTGTCTTTCTCTTATTACTAGAAAGGTTTAGCTCCTCTCTGTTTCCTTACTCACCATTCAGATTTCTTATAGGTATTCTATTGCTTATCTTAAAGGAATTACAATTTAGGCCTGGCTCAGAAAGAGTAAGTGCTTACTATATATCTCAATGGACTGAATGTTTATGTCCCTCTCCCCCTCGATTCAAATGTTGAAATCTTAACCCCCAAGGTAATGGGGGAGGTGGGGCTTTTGGTAAGTGATCATGAGGGCAGAGAATGCGATTAGTGCCCTTATAAAAGAGACTCGGAGAGAGATCTGTTGGTCCTTTCACCACGTGAGGACACAATCAGAAGTTGGCCATCTATGAGCCAGGAAGTGGGTCCTTATCAGAAACCAGACTGGTTCCCTTGATCTTGGACTTTCCAGTCTCCCGAACTATAAGAAATTTCTGCTGTTTTATAACAGAAATGTTACAAGTAGTTTCTCCCAATCTAATACCATCTGTTCACTTGAGCAGAATCTTTAATTTTGATGTGGTCAAATCCACCCACTTCTCACCTTAGGGTTTGCAATTCTAGAGTCTGGTTGGAGGGACCTCCTTCACTGAAGGTACCGGAATCATTTTCTCATTAACCTAACAAGAGACTCAAGGAGCCATGTGGGGGATCAAAGTATCTGCTTTGCAAGAGACAGATCCGGAATGGAGAACATGATAGGCCTTTCTACCCTCTTCCCTTCCTGAATTACAGATGTCCAAGTCCACAGAGCAGGGCCGACCTGATTTAGCCATGCTTTCCAAGGTGGAGAAGATGAAGAATGGGGACCTCCTATGGTGAGAGTGCCTCTGTTAAGGGGTTCATCCCACGGGTCCTGGAAACACATGGCTCACTGAACTTCAACATACGCACAGGTCAGGCTTTTACCCCTCCACCTTGTCCCATCCACCTTGTCCAGGGCAGAAACGTATCTGAACAAATGGAGAGGGACATGACTTTCTCTCTACAGCCATCTATGTGTTTACTGAAACACTGCAGCAATTAAAAGGAACTGACCAGAGTTACACAGAGCATCACTGATGGATGGCAAAGTGCAGTACTGAGCAAAGCAAAGAAGAATGGATCAAAATGAAACTGATAGCAAAAAAATCATTCATGTGCAGTTTTACAACTCTCCTTCATCTCGCCAATCAGACTAGTCACCTCTCTCCTATGAGGACGAGCAAGTGACAGGGTGGACAGGGGAAGCCAAAGGATTTCTTCAAGGACTTTTATGTCCAGTAGAAAAGCAGGAGCCCTTCATCTTTGGGCTAAAATGAGCATGTGAGATTAGGAAGAGTAGAAAGCTCCTTTCTCTAGCTAATCTTAATATCTTTAATTACAATTGAATAGGAGTCTCAGAGAGGCTGAATCACTTGTCCATGGTCATACAGCAAGTAAGTAGAGCTGAAAGTCAAAACCAGTCTCTAAAGTGAGACAGACTCTAACCCTTAACCACAAACGCATAATTTCTCCTCTGTCACAAAAAACCTACGTATAGACTGTGATTCCCCAATACTCTAATTCCTCCAAATCACAGATGCTCAAGTTGGTGCAACGTCAGTGGCCACTGCTTGATTCTGCCTGATCTATCTATGGAGGTCCTAGAGGCCCAGAGGGCAAAGGGACTTGTCCAAAGCTGCCAGCAAAGTAGAGGCAGAAAAATTACATGTTTTATAAACACATCGTGAAGAGTTCTGCCTCACTGCTGGATGCTTGTAGCCTTGAGCTTCTGTTCTGAAGGGGACTAATGGAAATAATACAGATTCAACTCAATCTGGTTTAAGTTAAAAAGTCTCACAAAACTGAAAGTCTTAAGGCAGGATCAGCTCCAGGTATGGAGGGCCCAGGCACTCGGATGATACCTTCAGGACTCTTGCTATCCCTGGGGTCTGCATTTCTCTCTCTTTGAGTCATTCTTGGTAATCTTGACCAAAAGTGACTTCCAGGAACTCTAAGTTGGCATCCTCGTGGGCCAGTGACCCTGGCTAAAGGAGGAGAGACCTTTTCTTGCCCACGTTCCAGCAGAAATCCTGGACCAGATATTCACAAGCTCTACTTGGTTGGAATTAGGTCCCAGATATACCCGTGGGAATGGTGGGAGGGATAGTAAGGGATGAATCACATGGGCTGAACCTGGGAAGGAATGGTTTCCTAAAATGCAAACCGAGGTGTGCTCACTGGAATTGGGAATGGATCCTGAAAGGCAAAAACCTAGATGTCAACACAACTGACAGATTCAACACACAGCCACGTCTGTGTATTTCTCTGTTACTACCATTGCTCTGCTACCAGGCAACCTGCATTGCACACACACGGTACTCCAGACACTGGGCCATGCATTTCATATGCAGTACCTTATTTTATCCTCAGTGTACTTCTATGAAGTGGCTACTATCATGATCCCAATTTTAATGGAGAGGATATCAAAGCTGAGGGAGGTTTCATTACTAATTCAGTGTCGCACAGCTAGTCATGGGCAGAATCCAAACTCAAACTCAGGAATGCCTTAACTTAAATCCCATACTTTTAACCACTGCACTCTATTGCCAACAAAACAGTTAGTACCAGGAAAAGAGGACAGTCTTAATTCTGCAGATAATATAATGTAAATCCTCCTCCTCCTGCCGCACTCCCCATTGGCCACCAAATCGTCGAACAGAAAGCACAAACCCATATCATCATTGCTTCTGATTTCTTCTTTGAGATTCTGGATTTCCACTGCATTCACAGACACTTCCTTTCCTGGATAAAGCTAACCACCCACACAAGAGAACCGATGTTATAAGGTGACAGCTGCTTTGGGGTTGTCCATAGCCAGAGACACATATTATTTGTTTTTCAGTTGTAAAAGCATATTCTCCCCTAAGTTTCCTGAATCCAAACTGGCTAAACCACTTTTGTTCAAACTTTCCAAGCAATTTCATCCCTGGGGTGGAAACAGAGCATGAAATGATTTGGAGCAAGAGGACAATTTTTGGGTAATTATAAGTGAGTGAAAACAGGAGGTTATAATGGAAGTTGTCTTTCAACCCTTATCCAGCATTTTGTAACCAAGAATTCTGTCTCTCAGGTTTTGCTGGTGGAAACGTAATGCTGAGCAGTTGTCTGAAGCTGCTTCTAGATATTCAATAATTAGAAACAGCAACGCTGACTCAGAAGCCTATCAGCTGGCTTGCAGAGTGCCACTTCACAGAAGAAAAAAGGAAAAAAAGTTGCAAACTTGTAAAAGTAACAATTGAACACAAATCAATAAATATGGCGTATACATTTTAACAGTGACTTGTACTTCTCCTTTAAAAATTACATTGTCAAATGTCTAATATAAATAAGTCCTATATGAGGAATGAATTGAAGAAGAGTTGAAAATTTTTCAGTAATGACGAGAAGGCAAAATCTCTTATTTGGGGCTGTGCGGTCAATGGAAGGAGACAGTGTGGTTTAGTAGTAATTCAGGTGACACAACTAGGAAGCTAATTTGTCTGCAAAAATGTCTTTTGGAATTTGGTCCAGGATGGGTTCAGTCATGTTCCAATTTCCTCGAAGAGATTTAAAAGCTGGAAAACACCCAGCTATTGTCCATGACTTAGACACAGGCTTCCTGGAGACAGAGAAACACTTTTTGGAGTGTCCCTTTCTACTCAAATGATTTCTCAGGGCCTCCGTCTTTCCATCTTACAATGGGTGTGATAACACAGAACATATGGAAAGCGTGCGTGCACACACACACACACACACACAGAGAGAGAGAGAGAGAGAGAGAGAGAGGGAGAGAGAGACTGCAATCTTCCTAACACTGCTGTGGGCACACACACACACACACACACAGAGAGGAGAGAGAGAGAGAGAGAGAGAGAGAGAGAGGGAGAGAGAGACTGCAATCTTCCTAACACTGCTGTGGCATATGGTAGAAGAGAGAACAAAAGGCATAGGTGGAAACAGAAAATTTTCCTACAGCCTGGAACAGGGCTGGACTTAAGAGCAGAAAAGTTTCCCACTCACCTATGAGTGCATCCATCGCAGCAGCTCAGACATCATAGCCACTGTTTTCTTTCCTGGGTGTGTTCAAGGCAGGTGAAGCCAGTATATCTACAGATATACTGGACTCTGGTGCCCTGGGGGGGTGCCACCTCCACCTCCTCCATGTGGCTGGCACAGAGTGCTTTGTTCCCACCTCTTCTCTGTACCCAAGGAGCTCACCTAAGCACACAACTATTAACAGAAGAAGCTGAGAACCAGATGCCGACCTTGGACCTGGCCCTGATGCTCAGCATTAGGTGGGTGGGCCTTTCGAGAAGTTTAAGAAACTCAGTACTCATCAAGCTATACAGAGCAAATATTTACTCTACATGCCATTCTATGCTAAGGTGCAGGACAACACATAAAGTGTGGTTCCGTTTATTCAAAAAACACCTATAGAGGTGATTTGTAAGGTTTATATAAGTGCATAGAAAGAAGACGCTGGCAGTGTCACCTGCTGATGTCTCTGAGCTGTGTTCCTCACCAAGAATTGCCTTTGGCTGTAGGGAGCCATCTTGCCTGAGAATATGACCCTTTGTGGGGGTGGGGTAGACTATAACCAATGACTGGCTGATGTCTGGAAACTTGCTTCAATTTGGGACTACTCTGCAGGGCCATCCCAGGTCCAGAATTCCCCACAGAACCAGCAGAGCCCTCAGGTACCACCACCTGTGGGCCAGCTTCTTCCTGGGGCCCATCTGTCTTCCTTACAGGTCTGTCTCCCAAGAGGATTCCCCAGGAAACTTTCTGCATGTGATTCTCTTGCTCAAACTCTATTTCCAGAAAACCTGACCTATGATGGGGACAACTGGGAAATATTTTTGTTTGTTTTTGATTTAGGAGTGGCAGAATGAGAGCTGTGACTTAGGAAGATCATCTTGGCAGAACGGCATACCCTAAGTTGGAGGATGAGAGAACAGAGGTGGGAAGATTATTTGGGATGCCATCATATCAGAGCCAAGCAAGAGGAAGAAACGACCTGAAGTAGGATCATGACAGGAAAATGAGGAGGAGAATGGACAAAACAATTAGAGCTAGAATTGGCAGAAGAGGGCAGTGAGCTGAACAGAGGCTGTGAGGTAGCTAATTTGCAGCACGATTCCATGAGATTCTGGAATTGGAATGTACTTGCCAACCAAGGCAGCCACACACCTTACCCTCTGCTGGGGGGCCTGGCACTAGGTCTAGGCAAGTACCCAGCAGCCTGGCTGCAGCACATCAGCTGAGAGGCCACCCTGAGTTCTGCCAAGAGGCTGTGGGGAAGTTGGAGGTCTTTCTGCTGATTCCCTGGCATTGCTACAGTTTCTTCTTCAACCAAGCCCACAGCTAATGCTGCCAGTGTCAGGATGATAGCTCTAAAGGGCAGAGAAGTCCTGGGACAGGGGTCTACTGAGAGGAAAATCTGAAGAAGCTTTGCATTAGGCTGGCTAGTTCTGTGTAGGCCAGGAAAGCATTGCCTGGTGGATGGGATTCGAGAGGGAGCGTTGTCCAAGGACCTGCTTTGTGATGAAACTGCTCTGGTCTAGAAGGGCCGTCTTCCGTGAAAGCTTAGGGGCTGTCTCAGGGAAAGCTTTTGCTTACTAACCTTCCCAGCTCCTTGACTCTTCGTCTCACTTTCTTCACAAGAGCATAGCTTGGGAAGTGGATTTGAAGCCCCGTGGAATCCCACAGTCCCTCTGGAGTCTCTGACTTTGAGTGGCTACTGGAGTTCTGGCACAGGCCTTAGACACATTTCCCCAGAGGTCTTGGGTGGACTCCAGGGATAGCTAAAACCGCTTTGGCCAAAACAGACATGTAGTGAGGGCGAATCTCAGGCACTGAAACGGCAGAAAGGCGGCCCTAGAATGGTCTAGTGCAGTGACGCCCAGAGCTGCCTGTGCATCAGTGTCCTTTTAAAAGTTGTTTAGAACTACAGAGGCCTGCACGCTGCCCCTATCCACTGAATCAGAATCTCTGAGGCTGGGTGGAGATTTGTCTTTTTAAAGCTCCCCAGGTGGTGCTAATGTGCAGGCAGGGTTGGAATCCAAAATGCTTATTCCACAGCTGGGAGGTGGGCCCAGAAAGGTGAGTCACCAAGGCAGGCCGAGCCAGGCTTGGAACCCAAGTCTTCCAGGACCCAGTCCAACGTGACATTCCCCCTGCTGACTGTCAGGTTTCCCTGGACACGGACTGCACTGCCCAGCCCCAGCTCCCTCGCATCCTCCTGACCTCACACGGATGCACATGCTCTGCTCCTCCACGTGTTCATGGTGTGCCCGCTCTCTAACTCGCTTTGTAGGGCGAAATAAGTGTTTGCTTCTTTCTCCGATTCCCTGGTCGAATCATAAGGCCGGTGAGGCTGTAGACCACAACGAATCAAACTCGAACAAGCCATAGTTGCTGAACAAGGGCTGCAGGTCCCACAGGATCCAGAGGAACATACAAGTTGAATCTTCTTCAGAGTAGAAGACAACATAGTATAGTGGGAAGAGAATCGATTTTGGAATCCATTAAATCAGCTTTGGAATCAGTTTTTGAATCTGAGCTTCAGTGTCCTCATCTGTGCAATGAGACTCACAGAGTTGCAGCGGTCCTCATGTGCGTTAATGTATGGGAAAGAACCCGATTTTTTATAGGGATGCTATAGTCAGGATAGGCTGGGCGTCTGCTGTAACAAACAACCCCAAATCCCAGTGCATAAAACCAGACCTACTTCAGGTTGAAGAGAGCATTCGAAGGGAGGACTCTGTTGGTGGTAGACACTTTGAGTCCCAAACTGCAGAATCTCCACTGCCACCTCAATATCAGCCTTCAGGTTCACAATGACAGGAAAAGAGAGCATGGAGACTCGTGCTGGCTCTCAATTATTCTCCCCCAGAACTGACAAACGTCATTCCATTCACATTTCATTGGCCAAAGCAAGTCACAAGGATACATATAACTTTGAGGGATATGTGCTCAGAAGGAAAAGAGAATCAGAAATCTTGATGAGCACTCGCCATGCCCACATTGTATGTAAGGACGTGTTACTGTCCTGGTGGCAGAAGGAAATGTTACCACACTACTAGGTTGTCATCTTTCACAGCACATGGCTACCAACGGTTAGCTGTTCTATGAACTCTTCTCCCTTCTGAGTCGTTTGCCTTTCTTATAGTCAAACGCTGAAAAGAAACATTTCGGTATACATAAATGAGCAAAGAGAATGAAATTCCATGGTCAAGCCTTCCAGTTCAAAGACTGTCCTTTCTTTCAGGGCTCGTAACTCCTGTCATATTTCTAAATGGCTTATGCTTGTCAGCAATAGTACTTCCTCTGTAAACAATGGAATTTGAGGTATGACTCACAAAAGATATATCACTCTTCTATACATGCTTGTGACTTGGGTAGGGGGTTGTAAGTGTACATCCTGGGTCCCTGAGCAGTCATTTGCAAAGAGCTCCTCTCTCAGACAACTTCCTCTGGAAGCACCTCCATCATTCTTACTGGAGGAGCCCTGGCTTTTGGGGGATGTCCCAGCCCTGTAGAAACCACTCAGGCATCAAGTCCACTGAAACTCTGGCAATTAAAACAAAATCAAAGCACTCAGTGGGAAGAGGGGGAGACAGATTCAGCAATTAAACCTCTCCCAGTCTACATAAAATTCTTCCTTATGAGTCAAAAGCACACCTGGAAGTTCTTTTTGTGACTGATTATAAATGCATATTCTATTCAGTGCCTACTGTAAATCGGGTTTTGTTCTAGGCTTTGGGATTCATCAATGAGTAAACTAATCTTCTGCTTTCATAGAGTTTAGAACCCGGGGGAAAGAATAGAAAAGCAAACAAGCCCATAAGTAAGTAATTCTACTTTAGGCAGAGAGAAGATGCTGTAGACGTGGGGGAAGGAGATTGGTATTTTAGAGAGTAGCCAGGAAAGGTTTTTCTGAGGAGGAGTCAGCTAATCAGAGATGTGAATGAAGAGAAGGGGCTAGTAATGCTGAGATATAGCAAATCCACTCAGAGACGTGAGGGGTGTGCGTGTGTGTGTATGTATGTCTGTGTAGCAATGCCTGCAGGCAGGACACGTAATACCAGTAATAAGTCCATCATATGTTTTGCATATGATGATTTGTACGTACTTGTGGTGCTAAGTACAGCATACCATATAGACAGGGGTAACAGCAAGTGTAAATGCCCTGTGGCAGAAAGTAGCTTGTAGAGCAGGAAGTATCAGTGACCCCTGCCTGCTGCAAGAGGAAGAGAGGGAGGGGGAGGAAGGGCCACATTAAGACTGGCCTTCTTGGCCATGGTAAGGGTCAAATTCTAATGCACCACCATATAGCCCTCTCCAAAGCCCACATTGATCTTCATCCCCCACAGCACCAGCCTGCTGTACAAAAGGGCCCAGTTGTGATAATCACTACAGCTGGGGGAGATGTTGATCGTCACATGCTCTAGGGGTCTGGGCAGGATCGAACTGAGCTCCCTGTGACATTCACTAGCTCCCTAAGGCAACTTAGCATCACTCTGTGGCTGGCCTAGGAAGAAGGCAGCTCCACCTTTCTATTCCACTCACTTCTTCTCACTTGACTGCACCACCCATCCTTACAATTTTAAGTGTTTTTGAATCCACTTTACTTCTGGGAAACTTCTGGGGCTCTTATTGAGCCCTGCTAAGAGCCGGGCTGAACTGAGAGAAAGACAGGAGGCTCTCCCTTTTAGGAATGGATTGCGGGTCGCTGAGGTTCGGTAAGTGGGGAGCTCTGGACAGCCTCCAGCAAAAGACCTGCTCATCAACCCTGAGGTGGAATGAGTTCAGAAAACAAACCATTTTTACCCCATTCATTCATGTCCACCGGCTGCTCCATGAGTACCATCGCCCTGGTAATTGTTTTTCTTGGCATTCCAGGATAGTAGGTCACGTTAGATTCTTTTCTTTCAAATATTCTACTGACATCAAAGTGGAAGGGATGTAAGGTAAAAAGAAATAAATCGGGGAGGATTCCGCATGTTTCACAACTGCTTTCATGTTCAGGATGTGCAGGAATGCCGGGGTGGGCACAGATTCTGTTATCTCCCCCAGTTCAAGGAAGGGTGGTGGGTGGGAGTGTGACATCCAAATGCAGAAATGATCTGGATGACAGTAGGGCAGTAGGCTGCACGAAAGCAAGAGGCAAGGGCAAGATTTTTCAAATTGAGATAGTGTACCGGATAACACAGGGCTTAGATTGAGCAATAAAACATGAAAACTTGTGGGAGGCAGCTGGAGGCGATAGCAAGAAGGTGGGGAGACAGGAATGAGGCTCCATTGCTTGATGTGTGCTCTTGGGAAGGACATGTCCCCTCCCAGAATCCAGATTTTCTCACCTTTATAGTAGATTCTGTATGTATGACTTTCCAGGTCTTAGATCTTCCTGAGTACTTGGGATCTGGGGACATTCATTCTACCCAAACAGCACTTAGTTAATCAAAGAATCAAAAGCAATTTCATTTTTATAACGTAGCTTGGTCCTTGGACTTCAGGAGTTTGCAGTCTGATGGACGAGTTGGCATGAGCACGTTACAGAGATTGCAGAAATCTCGAGCAGTGCAAAGTGAAGCAGCACCCCGAAGTCTTCAGTAGAGAAGGGTCTTAAAGAGGGCTTCCCTGGAGTAAGTTGTAGAAAATCTGGGAAGACTCAACTGATTAAGACTTTTAGAAGCAGGAGGCACTAATGCTGGTGGAGAGAAAGCTGGTGAACAGCTAGGTTATAACAATTGGAGATTAGAGACGGTATTGTTTCACATCTGTTTTACTGAATGACCCCATTATTGCATTTGGGTACACAAGGCCCAAAACGAGTTTAATTTTTAAAAATACTTTTTCCTGACTCATTTTCAGCGAAATTTGTACAATCCTTTTTATTATAGTGCAGTATACCTCAAGACATTTCAAAATGGTTGAACACTTTCACCCAAAATTTCTACTTTTAGAAATGCATTCTAAGAAAATAATCAGGGCTATCAATTGCTATTATTGAGCTCTATGTGCTGGGCATGACCAAAACAATTTATCAATATAATTTTGCTCTCACAGTATTTCATTTCAGTCTTTTATCTGTGCACGATCTGTTTATTGGTTTATTTACATAGCTGTGCTCAGAATGAGATGTGAACTATGTTGTTTTAGTGACAAACTGGAGCCAGAAAATTTCCTTGTTTCTGTTTTCCTCACTTGACAGTACAGTCTTCAAAGGCAGGATGATTTTTTTTTTGTTGTTGTTCGTTTTTATTTCCAGCCCCATAGTTCAGTGCCTGGAACCTTGTAGATGCTCAATAAATACTTGTGGAATGACGGAATGGTGGGGTAGGGGAGGGAGAGGCTATAAAGTTCTGCATAATCTGACCAGAAGTTTTGCACTGGAAGATTTTGGAGAGAAGGCCGGTGAGACAGGGCAGGCAAGATGGGGGGCCATTGGGGAGGACCGTAATGCTCATGGTTAGAAACTGAGAGCTGACATATGAGGCCGCTGGGACTCACTCTGGTCTTCCAAGTGGGGATGTTACATGATCAAAACCGTGGAACGGAAAGGCGATTCTGGCAGCTGTGCTGTGGATGGCTGGGTCGGGGGGCCGCAGAGGGGACGGTGCTGAAGGCAGGGAGGTATGGAGGCAGGGAGGTAGAGAGGCTGTCCTTGCTCCTTCCAGCCCACAGACGCTTGCACTAATGCCTGCCTGGAGAGGCTGGGCTTGGACTGAGGCTGCGAGTGCGCACACTGAGAGAGAAGGGAAACTCACAGCTCTGCTTCCAGGGCCAGGCGAGGACCAAGGGAGGCCGAGGAGGGGAGCAGAGTCAAAGACAATGGGGGGGCGGGGCTAAGAGCTTCTGAGGCTGGGGGTGCCAGCAGCCGGGAGAAACCCCTCCCCAATCCCCCATTTCTTTTGGCTTTTTGGTTGCCTGGGTGTACAGAGGAACAAATTTGTGGTGTGGAAGGATTCCAGGCCAGTCATCTATCATGCACAGTGAATACTCACTAGGCGCTCATCACACGCTCGGCGGCCTCACCCTCTCCGAGAGCGCTCTGGCGGCGGTCCAGGGGCTGCCCAAGGTGACTTGCCAGATTCTCCCTTGAACTTCGCTCTCTTCCTTGCTCTAGTTCTAGTTTTCTTTTAATTCAGAAAAAGCAACAACAAACCGTTCCCAGCCCCCTCCCATCCCGGGCCGTCCCTCCCTGCGGTTTGGCGGAGAAAGCGCCTCGGCAGTCCCTGAGAAGATTAGCTAACGCCGCGTGCGCGGGGCGAGCGGGAGCCGGAGGGGTTGGGCGCGGGGCGCCCCCGAGAGCTCTGCCCCGCTGCGCCCGCCCTCCGTGGGGGGGCCCCTCCGCGCGCCCCCGGCCCAGGCAGCCTGCGGTCCCGGGGGAGCAGCGAGTTAGCCAGGCTCAGGGTCCTCGCCCGTCAAAGAGGAGCGACAGGCCCCAACCCACTTACCGGTTTGTTGTTCAACTCAAATGCAGAAACACTCATTTATTCCGTAGTTGTATTTAGTACTATTAACTGTTAGTGTGTGCACAGCACTACCTTTAAGGTAATAGAAGGAATCCAACTGGCGATTTTCTTCCTTGAAATGCTGTACTGCCTCACCCCGACAATGGTCTCGTATGCTCATGTTTTAAAATGTTTTATGATGGTGTTTTCCACCATAAACCATTATGAACCTACAGAAAGAAAACGTTTTAAGAAGTAATGACTGGCCGGGCGCGGTGGCTCACGCCTGTATTCCCAGCACTTTGGGAGGCTGAGGCGGGCGGATCACCTGAGGTCAGGAGTTCCAGACCAGCCTGACCAGCATGGAGAAACCCCATCTCTTCTAAATATACAAAAATTAGCTGGGCGTGGTGGCACATGCCTGTAATCTCAGCTACTCGGCAGGCTGAGGCAGGAGAATAGCTTGAGCCGAGATCATGCCATTGTACTCCAGCCTGGGCAAAACTCGGGGAGAAAAAAAAAAAAAAAAAGCAATGACATTCACAACACGATTAAAAAAAGTCTCCAAAATTAGAAATCCTTACCTAATATAGACTTATAAAATTTGGCTCATTATAGACATACAGGACAGATGAAGAATGGGGATATAATACCAAGTATATGGGGATAGAAGGCAAGGGGCTACAGGCAGAGCCACGTTTCAAGAACACCACAGCCACTTCCTTTGAGGGCCTTCCATTGCTTTGGAATGATTGGAAAGCAACCAGGTTGGGTCTTACTTCGAGGAATTGTCCTTTGCTCCCTCCACACCTGTGTCTACCGGGAAGCACCCATTGCACAGACCTGAAATTTCTGTTTTCCTTGGCCAAGTTTGCTGGCACTAAGCAGTCTTGTACCACTGGGACCACAGAAAGTACCAGAGACCATTGATTACTAAATGGACTGGTGGGCGTGGCCAGCAATTACAGTGGGATGGGAGGAATTAAGTGTGGAAGTGGAAGTGGTTTTATTTTATTTATTTACTTATTTTTGTGTGAAAGCAAGTTTATTAGGAAAGTAAAGGAATAAAGAATGGCTACCCCATAGACAGAGCAGCCCAGAGTGGTTTTAGGTAGATGGGGCAAGAGGGTCTTTTACTTCAATGGCTGGCTCCCTTGCTTCTTTCCCAGAAACACACAGGATGGCTGCAGAATCCCATTAATTTCGTTGAGCATTATAAAGGTGAGATTTTTGCTAGTGCAATTGACTCAAAAGGAAACAAGCTTTACTTGTCAAGCTTATCTTGCAATCGATTTGGGTGACTTCATTTTGGAAGGTGATTCACTTGTGAGAATTTTTAAAATATGTTTTTAATTCTCCTCCCAGAGGGCTAATGGAAGTTACCCATGACGACTCTAAAGGCAGTTTAGGAAGTCTGTCAGATGATTTCAGCCCAGGGGATCAGTTTTAAAAGACCCAACATGAAACCTGCTGTCAGTACTTTGAGTAACTGGGAAATCCACTGGATTGAACTCTCAGTAGCTGGGTTTTCTCACCTGCAAAACGAACACGACTGTGTCTGACCTTCGTGCATCTCTCAGGGTAAAGAAAAATAGCAACTTATAAAATCTCCCACAGGGAGCTTAGGTAAGGGACCATGCCAAGTCTGAGGTCTGTATGCTTGGGCCCTGCTGGTGACTGACAGCCAGGAAGGGGAGAGATGAGGCCACTCCTCCCTCCCAGGTGGACAAGTCTGAAGACAGACAGGCACAAAGCTAAATCATGGATCTTTAGAGTAGGTCAGTCAATTTGCTAAATGTAAATATCATCTTTTAAATAACACAAACTTGGAATAAGCCATTAAAATATTTTAAAACTTCAAAACACACAGGAAATCAGTTCCTGTCAAAACTAAAATCTATATGTTTTTATTAAAGAAAGATGTTCTTCTTCTAACAGTAATGCAAGGGTGTTAAAAAAAAAGTGTTCACAGAAAAGTGAATGGAAGGGAAAACATTTACTCTAAGTTCTACTCCTGAAAGTTTAACCATTGTTCGGAATGATGCAAAACCTCATGAGCATGATCTTTAAACAAAGGCTGAATACAAGACTTCATTTAGCTTTGCCTTTTGGAGGTTGGAATAATTTGGGTGTCCCTGTGGAAGTAGCAGCTCTCCAGGGAGTAAGGTCGATTCTCTGGTTTCTGCTTGCCACCTGCAAAGGAAAAGCAGGTGCACCGAGTTCCGTTTCTTAAGGGTCCTGACACTTAAAAAGGGAACACAAACGTCTGGAAAATGTCAGTTCCCACATTTAAGTGCATATGGGCATCACGAGGTAACCAAGACTTTGAACATCCATGCCTAGATTTAGCTCCGCTGGGGACAGAGATGGTGGGACGACACCCCGGAAGTCCTGGCTAGTGATTGGACAGGGGACTCCCTGCAGCACCCTGTGAAACAGATAAGGCCGAGCTGGGCTCCTGGAGCAGTTAGAGATACATACTTACCATAGAAATGTGTCCTCCAAGATCTCATGAGTACATTTTAGACCTGGGGTCTGCCTGGAGGCGGAAGTGCTGCTGGGGCCTATGGCATGCATGAGTGAGTGGCTTGGCTTCCGAGAGGTACTTCGGGGCCACACTAGCACTTAGAGAAACAACTGAGATGGATTTGGGAATGGAAATAATTCCTGAGAGCTGCCTTACAAATTACTCAATGAAACCTGGAGGGGAAAAATCAGTCTCAGGATAAGAATGTTCAACACACCGTGGACCAGACATGGACTGGGCTAAGAGGGGTTCTTTCAGGGGCTGTTTGGGACACTCCAGGAATTGTAGCCAGTGCATCCCATCCTGCTCTGCGGGAACAGCTTGGAAAGAGCTGCCACAACCTAGGAAGTTTCACTCGTTCTGCTTACAATTCCAGGCTGAGAGCTGACACATTTCACATGTGAGTGGAAAACACCACTTGTCTGGCCCTAAACCTCCAAATTACCAGCCTGCCCCTGCCCCTGGTGGCCCCAGAGCAGTGGAGAAACTCACCTTCATGTGTAGTTCCTGCTTGCACACCAGATAGCAGCTATTGCCAAAGGATTGTGGATGGCCCAGATTTGAAAGAGAAATACACACACGCATAAGTCCGGGGTCTACTGCATTCAGAATTGGTGATCATACAACAATGTTCCAATTTTAAATCCATATTCCCACTGAAAAAAGAAAAAAGTGCAAGAGAATAGTGAGAACAAAGCTATGGGGAGATTGCTTAAACCACTTGAGGCCAAGTAACATTCAAGTTACTTTAAAGTTATTCTTTGCAAAAAATAAACGGGCGGGCTATAACAATCCAAAAATTTAGCCCAGTCCTGCAATAACTTGAGCTGTCAACACATCTGGACTAGGAATTCTAGGCAAGTCATACTCTGGATACCTGGCTTATGCAAATTCAAAGAAATTGAGTATTCTATAGTCTTTGTAATCACTGTGGAGATTTTACAGGGGAGGCTGACTTAGGAACTCCCCAGAGTCACAGAGGAGTCCTAGCACTGAATACCCCTGCACTGGGCTTTATATAGTTGGTGTATTTGACTTGCCTTCCCTCTTGGCCACTGTGTTCTCCATCATCATCTCCTTTGATTGACAGAACATTTCCAATCTAAGTTGTAATTTCTACTTCCCTAGCTATAGGCCATAGCTGTCTACCCAATTGTTCCTTGTTCTTTTTTTTTTTTATTTCCCCCTTCATTATTGTGTTCTCTGTACCTCCATATCATTGTCTATAAAATGGGGACAATAGTAGCACATACCTGATATGGTTGTTATATAGATTATGTATAATACATGTAAAGCAATTGCAATAGGGTCATGTACTAAGTGCTCAATAAATATTAATTGTTAACGTTGTGGTTATTGTTATTATTGTATCTATTTCCTCTTTTTGTTTTGACTTGGGTGCTGGCAAAGTTCTGCTTGTATAGGCATTGAAGAGTCAAGGAGAATAGCACTTTCTTTTGGTTAGCAAAATAACTGAATCTCAGCAGATTTCCCTTTTGGACTATATTTGGATACTTTCATTGCTGCTGATGCCTGAAGGACTTCTTGATTATTTCTGGGTTTGTGGCTTTTCTTGGCAGTTGAATTGAATTAAAGAGATATTAAGTGTCTGAGTGTTGAATAAGGAGGGTGCCCTGAATTTGAAAGTAATAAAAGTGTATTCTATTACAAAATTTAATAGTCTGGACTTTCCAGTAATTCACTTTTGCCGTATGTCCAATTAGTCTGCGTTAGCAAGGCATTTTATATGTATTGAGGATGTATGTTTTGTATGTTAGTATATGTTATACATTTTTGTGTTTATATTAGTAAAAGGGAATAGGGACGTTTGCATTCACAGTTAAATTATGACTATGAACTTTGCTCGAGGTAAATAGTAATGCTGTATGGGGAAGACCTCACTTGGAGGTTGTCCACTTTTTGTATCTTGCCTCTGTTGCAAGTCATTCCGTGCAGAGAGCAGGTGGTTCCCTTAAAGAGTGAGGCAAAAGTTTCCCCCTTTACAAACTTCTCCCTTTGTTTATTTGCCCAGGTATTCATTCATCCATTAAGCATGCGTTTATTGATGGCCTACTATGGGCATTGCAGAATCAGCAGCAAGCAAACCACGAGATAAGGCTCTCACAGAACTTACCTTCTAGCAGGGGAAACAGAAAATCAACTCTTTGATAACCAAATAATAGGTTTGATGGCGATTCATGCTATGAAGAAAACACGAGGTAAGAAGACAGTGTGGAGATGGAGGTGGAGGGTATGGGCTTATCTAGAGAGATCCAGGAACACTTTCTCTGACAGGGCAGTGATTGGATGAGACCTAAAGAAGTGAAGGCAGGAGGTACGGAAGCATCCAGCAGAAGAGCGAACAGGATGAAGGGAAGATGTGCAAAGGCACTGAGGTGGAACCATGATCAAAAACGCACTAAAGGAGCACAGATACTCAAATTTATATATAAAAAGAGGAGATAGAGAGGAACTTGAGATTTTTACAAGGTCATAGCAGAGCTGATTTTGAGCTCAGATTTGGAATAGTGAATATTTCAGACAACAATAAACCACATACTGGTGTTTTGAAGATTCTAACTTTAAAATAGGCCTGAACTAGCTGGAAGTCTGGCTAATTCTGATTTGAAGTGGCTGTTTTCAAATTCCTGTGGAGCAGGAATTTGAACTGCATCTCAGCTCACTGCTATGATCAATGAATTGATCTTTGATGTGTGCGTGTGCGTGCGTGCGTGTGTGTGTGTGTGTGTGGTGGGGTTGGGAATGGCATGAAGGCCTTATATCTGCCATCCTGGAAATAGAGCAGTCTGAAGGGAAGGCAGTTGTCATACCCAGGTCTCCAAGTGTTTTCCTTGTCAGTGGACACTGGAACCAGAGCTGGGGAGATAAGCCTCTAGAGTAATTCCTGCCCTCTCAGCCCCAGCTGTGTCCACCTGGCTTTGATTTGGGCTCCTCACACACCTGCACTGTGCACTTGACAGCTCAAGTGAAGAGGGGTGCTTGAGAATTATTCACATCCCCCTCAAAATTTCTTGAGAGGGGGACTGCATTAGTCCGTTCTTGAGTGGCTATAAATAAATACCTGAGACGAATAATTTATAAAGAAAAGAAGTTTAAGTCGCTCATGGTTCTGCAGGCTGTACAGGAATCATGATGCTGGCATCTGCTCAGCTTCTGGGGAGGCCTCAGGAAGCTTACAGTCATGGCACAAGGTGAAGGGGGAGCAAGGACTTTACATGTCCAGAGCAGGAGCAAGAGAGAAAGGGGCAGGAGGAGGTGCCACACACTTTTAAAAGACCAGGTTTCATGAGAACTCACTCACTATTGCAAGAACAGTATGAAGGGGATGGCACTAAACCATTCATGAGAAGTCTGTTCCCCACAGTCCAATCACCTCCCCACCAAGCTCTACTCAACACTGGGCATTATAATTTGACATGAGATTTGGTTGGGGAAACAGATCCAAACCATGTCAGGGACTAAATCAAGGAATTTGAATTCTTAATGTTCATTAGGAAATGAAGTAAATTCTTGAGAAAGGAATCCATATCTAAGTGGGTTATGGGTGGGCTGCATTTACCCAGACACATATTTTTACAGGGCCATAGGCCACAGCCCCAGAAGAAGTGAAAGGGGTTCACTAGTTAGCTATTCTGGTCCAAGGCTTGCATAGCCTGAGGTCAGCTGCAAGAGTGGGTTTGGGATGGTTTTCTCAATATAATTGAGAAATGACAAATTATGAATTGTAATTGCCCAATTCCCTATGGTTGGTTCTCTTCTTCTAGGCCTCTAAAACCAGAAACCCTGAGGGTTAGGAGAGAATCTCTTCCCCTTACCCATCCCTGTCCCAACTCCCACCTCTCCAATAAACACAATCACTTCCATTAATGATCCAAGAGCTGCTCATGGTCTTTTGAGGAGCCAAGGCTTGGCTGGGTTAAGCAGATAGTCTTAAAACAAAAAGGGAACTGTGGTGGGATCCAGGAGGCCAGGGGCCACATGGAGAAAGAACTGGACAGAAAAATCGGAAAGAAAAGGGAGCTGAGGATGCTGAAGTCTGTTTAACATGACAAAAGTGTGGAAAAAGGACAAAAATTTGGGTAAAGCAACTTTCAAGTTCAAAGCTGCTGTGCACACAGGTGGCATGAGGATGTGGCAGGGAAGACGGCCCTTGTGTCTTTGCAGCCACTTGCCAGCAGGGTGCGCTCAAGTTCACAGCAATGTCCCAGTGCTGCTGGAGCCTTGGTGGGGGCATTCTGGGAAAGGCGGGGCAAAGCTCCATTAAAAGGAATCCCAGATAATTTGGCTGTGTCTGTGTTTTCCAGTGATGACGGCTGAAGGGGTTCTGTTTTTTAAATGCTATAACCAGCACAATTTGTCATTTCAGTGGCTCCTGAAGAGAGGGCTTTGACGGGAGTTGCTGGTCTGCGAAGAGTCCAGCTTTGTTTTCAGCAGAGATATGATGGCCTCCTTTTCTCCTTCCTCAGCCCCCCTCGCCCTCTTGTCCCACTCTTTCCCTTGGGCAGATCCAAATCTGCTGCTGGGCATTTTTAGTCAAGCTAAGCTGTGGCGGAGATAAGTTCTGCGCCCACTTCTCTGTGTCCAAGGTGGCGTCTTCTCTCTCTCCCCAGGTAAGGTGTTGTCTACAAAGAATCGTGCTTGAGAATGAGGGTTGTCTGTCTTTCAATAAGATCTGTGAGGTTGACTCTTCGCCAGGCCACTGTGGGGCACAAGGTATTATACTTTTATTTTGCTGCGTTCCTTTGTCTGGATGGTGCAACTGGTGGGGGGGTGGGGGGCTAGGTGACAGTCGGCCAGAGGAACAAGAAGGAACACGTGTTAGTGAGGGAGACAGCCAGCTGGCCTGCATTCTTTACCACTCTAAAGCACCAGTCACAGAGCTGCCCTGCAGGGCAAGGCAAAGAACCAGGGTCAGACGTCGGGGTGGAGGTCCCAGGAACAGGGGACCTGAGTTGATCAGCGGTGCCCGTTTCTCAGCTTCAGGCCAGTGCCGTTCACATGTAGATGCACAGTGGGCATTTGTAGACTTAAAATGATCGCAGTTAAATCTCTTATTGGTTTTAGACCTGAGAAAAGGTATGTATCAGTCAGAGTTCAGTTAGGAAGAGAAAGCACCCCCAGTTACTTGATTAGAGAAAATTTAATATAAGAAATAGATGAGGCGTAACTGAAAATGCAGGAAGAGAACACTTGTTGGCCATAAATGGAGCAATTGCCAAGGGCCCTATCACCCATAGGGCTGTCGGGATGGAGTGGAGCCAGTGGGGAAGGAAGAGGTTGGCTTTATAAAAATTAGAGCCTTGGAGGAGAGGCCTGGAGGACCCAGGACCCAGACCTCCGAGGACGGAGCACTAGCAGCTGGTGCGAGTGTCTTTGAGATGGGCGTGGTGCAGCCAGCTCTGCATGAGCTGGGGAAGATGCCAGCTGGCTTCAGCTGCTATCAGGAGGGTGCTACTACTGGGTTGAAGAAGCGTTTCTAGGTGTCACTCAGAACAACAGGTAGAGGTAAGAAAGCCCAAATAAGCAAACTTCAGGGAAGGAAATGCCTCCTTCCTCCACCCTAACCTGGTGGAGCCTATCATGTAGGCACCTGGCAAAGCAGAGAGGGGGTTTGCAGGGTCCCGGCTCCAGCACTGCAAGGTAGGACAGAGAAGAATGGGGTTAGAGCTGAGACACAGCAGCTGAAGAACTGGGGCAGTGTGCTGGGTTGGAATATAGCAAAAAAGGATTTGGGTTGGCAAGAAGTAAGGGACTGAAACTAGAATTTCTTTTCCTCTCTTTTTAAAAAATTGCTGACACTTCAAGAATAACAGATTTGATGGTAAGCCACCAAGATGTTGGACTATCTGCTGGAGACCAGAAGGCTTATATAGGTTTCTGCAGAGTAAGATGGCTCCATTTTTGACCATCCAGCTAGAGAAAGTTCTGTGGAGGCTCAGCCAGCAAAGCGCTCAGGTGGGCTGGCAGCCCTTCAAAGCTGAGAAGGCCTCCAGCGAACAGCAAACAGGAGAGCTTCTGCCCTCTTGTGGACACCTGTGGTTCTGCAGGAGGGTAATGGGACCTGCTGCGTTCAGAGGTGGTAGGCTGACCCACTACACCTGCCCATCTTGAACTCCAAGAATGAGCAGCTGAGAAAGGTTAGCTTGATCCTCCGAGGCAGATGAGGAGTCTCTCGGCATTGGTTCATGGTAGCGATGCTTTTCTTCAAGAAGACAAAAGTCTCACCACTGAGATCCTATTTGGCCAGGTATGAACACCCAAAGCTGAAAGAAATGTCTGTTTCATCTGGATATTTACTTTGGGTCTTGCAATATCTTTTAGAACAGGGTTTGGCAAGCTTTTTCTGTGAAGGGCCAGAGAGTAAATATTTTAGGCTTTTGACTATGCAGTTCCAACTTTTCCCCTGTGTTGCTGTAGGGTGACAGCAGTCACAGGCAGTCACTAAACAAAGGCGCATGATTGTGTCCCAACAAAACTTTACTATGAACGCTGAAATGTAAATTGTTCATAAAATTTTCACATGTCACAAAATATTTTTCTTTTGATCTTAAAATGTAAAAACTACTCTTAGTTTGCAGGCTGTGTAAAAAACAAGCAATCAGTTGGATTTGGCCCATGGCTGTAGGTGATGGACCCCTGAGGTACAATCTTGGACAGTTAAAGTCATTAGGTGGCCAGCCGGTATGGTGGCTTATGCCTGTACTCTCAGAGCTTTGGGAGGCTGAGGTGGAAGGATTGCTTGAGGCCAGGAGTTTGAGACCAGCCTGGACAACATAGCAAGACCTTGTCTCTACAAAAAATTAAGAAATCAGCTGGGCATAGTGGCACATGCTTGAAGTGGGAGGCTGAGGTAGGAGGATCACTTGAGCTCATGAGCTGGAGGTTATAGTGAACTATGATCTAGCCACTGTATTCCAGCCTGGGCAACAGAGTAAGACTCCGTCTCTAAAAAAAAATTTCTTTAAAATCATTAGGTGGTGCCATTGCAAGCTGAAATCAAGGAATCAGCTTCTAACTACCTTGCCAATCCCCAGGAAGCTGCATATGTGCCCACAGAATCTGGCTCCATAGATGAAAAGGTGGGGTCAAGAAGGGCTATCAGTTTCCTGTGTTTTGGGTTTGAGGGGGTTTCTGTGGGAGCAACTCTGGCTCTAAATTTTACCCTTTTTCTTACTAGACAGAGAAACTTGCTCTCATTTAAATGTGTGTTGCTGGATTCTAAAAAATGAGGTATTAGCAAATCTGAACTGAATCAACAGTTTGGGGAGTAGCAGAATATACCATTTCCTCATCAATAAGAAGATTCACTCCTGAATATCTTTAAACAGCATGCCCCCTCATTGCCCTGGAAATGTGATTAGTTTAATGCAAATGTGATTTTACATGATTTCCCAGGAATTCACTCATTCATAAATGCAAGATGCGCCTGTACGGCAACTTACAGTAAATGTGTGGTGTTATGTGTTTTATGGATAGTTAAAACTATGAGTTGAAGATTTGACTAGAGGGAGGATGAGTATGAGAAACTGAAGGATTTTAAAGGGCCTCTAAAAAAAAACAGTTTGTGTTTTCGGTTACAAAGTGGGAGGTAAAGGATCTTTATTTGTGTTGTGTTTTTTGTGTGTGCTTAAAGAAACTGGAAGGATGCCTAATAACCTACTACCTGTATGTTATATATCAGGGAGAGCAGGGCGGAGAGCAGGGGCTGGAGGAAGACCTCGCTGCACCCCTTTTTTTCACTCTTGGTTTGTAAACCCTATCATCATCTGCCTTTTTCCTTCTTCATTCCTGACTGTCAAAGGCTCTAAAGATACTAAGCTCCCTAAATCACACGTCTATGTGTTTTCCAGTGAAAGAGGCAGGTATCTAGAGGAAAACTGGGGGATACCTTATGATAAATGGTAAACAGCCTGCCAGGGCAGAGGAGGTGCTAATTACCTGTCCGTGGTAGTAAGAGGTGGGTTTTCAACAGGGCAGAGAAGAAAAGGAAGGGGACTTCTGCCTGAGGACAGGAGAGAGCACAGGTCTGTGCCAGGAAAATGGTTGGGGAGTGTCTGAGACACAGTGCAGGGGTGGTTGGGGGGTAGTGCGGAGTTTTGAATGCCTAGAGTTGAGTGGAGAGGACAGAAGAGAGAAGGGGAGTGAGGGAGAGGAGGCTGGAAATGTTGGGTGGGGCCAGCTTGTACAGAGCAATTGGAATTTTCCTTGGGATGTAGGGATCCATCAGAGGCCCCAACATATGTGTCTAAAACCAACAGTTGACAGCGTGGAGCGGTGGTGGCTCCGGACTGGAGGTTTCCTCATCTGTGAGGTGAGAGGCTAGACCAACTTCATGCTGGAGCCTAACCAGGACTGACATTTTATGATGATGTCAGTGTTTCTTATCTTTATGCAATCACTCGTGCCATCCAACTGAGGCTCAGCCAGGAGCACGGCAGAGCCCTCTCATCAACATCCTGCTGTCCTAAGGAGGTGAGGAATATTATCTGCCCCATTGCTCACAGCAGAAGTTGCAGCCTGGGGTGAAACCACTTGCCTGTGCCTGGAAGTGAGTCAGTGGTGAAACCAGAGCCTGCTACCCAGCGGGAAGAAAGATGAGGCACTGAAGAAACTCCAATGGCTGTGCTCCTCCCTCCCCCACCCTGCCCAGATGTTCTGGGAGACTCTGGCTGAACTCTGGGCACACCCATCCATGTTCCTGGCAAGCATGGCAGGCCACAGTGTTTGCACTACCCAGCTTTTAGCTGCTGCTGGCTCACAGCCAGGACGCGGTGGCTGAGCACTGGCGAAGGTTCGGGGCTGCCTGGAGAGGGCAGGGCACCTGCCAGTGGGTGCCCTGGTACCACCAGAAGGATCAAGGCATAGGTTTGCTCATTGAAACTTGGCAGCTCTAAACAGGGGCAGAGCAGTTTTTAGCTGACATTCAGGGTGGATCTCACTCCACTTGCATATGAAATCAATGAGATAATGGATGGGAAAACATTTTGAAAATTCACCAGACTTCTTCTTTACCCCATCCTGCTGCTTTCCTCCTGCATTTCCTATTTCTGTTACTCCACACTGTTCCCCAAGCCTCTGTGACGACTTTTCCTTTTCTTGTCTTCTCACTTCACAACTAAACAGATGCTGAGCTTTTTGACTTGATTTCTGATCTGGCTGTTACATTCACGCCTCTCAATGTCATTTCCCTGCCCTGGGCCAGGCCTTGGATTTCTCACTTATACGAGAGCAACTAAGTTTATCTGTTCTGTCTCCCTCTTCTTTCTTTGAATTCATCAGCCACACGGATACCAGATTTAATAATCATAGACCAAACCCCTGATTATTTTACTCCTCCAATCCCAGACTTTCAAAGGCTCTCTGTGGCCTGTGGAGTCATAAAGTCCAGTATTCAAACCTCCTGGCGTTGCCCCATTTCCTTCTGTACACAGAGATGCTCTAACTCATCTTGACTTTCTCCCTTGTATGCCTTTGCTGAAGTCAAGTCGTCTACCTGGAATACCGTCATCTTTGATACCCTCCTGACAATTTTTTTTCCCCCTCTGAACTTTAAGGTTAAAAAAGGACTGGGGGATAAGTTATTGATAGGCTAAGAAAGGAGGACATGGAATCATGTCTTACATGCATCAAAAAATCTTTCTTTTAATGATCTCATTAATATATTCATGCAACAAATATTTATTTTATGCAAAGCACTGTGCTGAGGGGTGGGATGGAAAGATTCACTGTTTGCCTCCTTGGTCGAAAGAATTTAGAGGTATGAGGATTAAGGATACATTTTCTTTTTTGTTTAATCAAACAAATTCACAATTACAACTCTAATACAGGTGCAAAAATATCTGTAGGCTGGTTATTTCTCTTTTTGCTCTAGCCACCAGGAAACTCAAAGGCAAATGGAACTCTCATTCACAGCATTCATTTCCTCATTCAAATGTTCACACATAACAAGTGCCAAGTATGTACTTAGAACTATGTCAGATTAAACCCTATCATCATCATCATAGTTCCTGCCCTCAAAGAGACCACTGTTAACTCTCATATTTAATGTTATCTGTTTTCTCTCCTCCTACAAAGTTCTACCTTATTAACTTTTTGTACATATCATTTGTTTTAATTCACTATAATTCTTTTCACAAGAGGTGAAATACAGTCAATAAACAAAAGTAAAAATATTTAAACACTGTTCATAAGGTCACAGATCTGATCTCCATTGTCATGAGTTACATACGCTATTTTATTATAGACTCTCTCCTAAAGCCAACTAGATGTATGAATATTGTTGGATACACTGTTTTATCAGATTGTAACAATTTTGTAAAGCTTTACTTTTCTCTGTTTCACCTTGTAAATACAGAGTGACATTTAACATTCGATCACAATTAGAATATTTAGCCCCATGTTATTATTTGGGGGGGGGGATTGTGATTTGCTTTTCTGCTCCCAATATATAATTTTAATTTAAGAAAATTCTTTTCCCTATTGGTAGTATTTGTATGTCACCTCAAATCCTTTTTAGAAACTAGGTGAGATATATAAATAAATTAACAATGGAATAAACAGGGCATATCCATCAGAAGAATGAAGATGGATATATGTTTAGGGGCAGGGGTGTTCTCAGTCCCCATTGTGGTTTAATGCCCTTGGTGGCTGAAGACACAGGTAGAGTCCCGTCCTGAAAATACCTGTAGGAAGCTGGAGTCTTGCTACTGGTTTGATGGAGATGGTCTCTGTACCTGTTTCAACACAGCGCTAATCCAGGCCAGCTGCTCTGCCTGGGCGTTTCCTGCCTGTGGGGCCTGTTCCTAGCAGTTGTAGCCAGCACAGGATGCCCCAATGATGCAAAAGGCTTCAGCCAGGCTCCCAACTGCTCCCTGTGCATTGTCCCCAAGGACCTCTGCCTAATCCATTTGTACATTCACCGTGTGGTAACTGCGATGTGGGGGCACTTGAGCCACAGCCAGGAGCTAACAGACCTCCCCCTCTTCACAGATTCATCACTTCCCCCTGTTCTGATGTCTGGAGGAGTTCACTCTTCATGCCTACCCTCCCTCCATTATTTTCAGGTTTCTGATATTTGGTGTGAAGTATCACACATAGATGTTAAAGATAGGGTTTGCCAGAGCCCGTGAGTGAGGTGCTCCTGCAGGAGGCCTGCAATCTGGGGACTCATTAGGGAACACGTGGGATTGCTCCAGGAGAAATGCCATCTCGGTTGTGGGTGGAACCAAGAGCCAAACACTATGTGAGCCTCACTCAACACCAAGCACTGTCTTTAATTCTGTTCGGTTTAGGTTCAAGTACATTCTCTGGACACCTATGTTCAAGTGCTAGGTACCACAGATGCAAACAAAACATGGTCATAGAGCTGCTTATCGTCTAATAACGATGAGGATGTGACAACAGCAGCTACAAATCACAGAATCCCTGTGATGTGCCTAGCATTGTGCTAGGTATTTTGTATTTATTATTTTATTTAAACACACATAAAAAACAGCTCAATAATTTCCTCAGTTTATCAAATGAGGAAACCGAGGCTTGGAGAGATTAAGAAACTTGTCTGAGGCCATCATAAGTGGCAGTGTCAACAAAGAATCCCAGGTCTGTCTGACCCCAGGGCTCATCTTAACTGCCCTGCAATGCCATGAGCCCAGCCATGGAGGATAGCCTGTCCCAGGCACAGAGACTCCTCAGTTACACCGTGACAACTGCTGTCACTAGGCACAGGGACTCTGTCTGAATGCTGGCATGGTTCCTGTTCGTGCAGAAGAATAGGGCAAAGCCAAGGTGAGTTCCCTTCAGAAACTATATTCACTCATTCAGGGGGGATGGCAGAGGGAGACTTACAGAGTCTAAACATTAAGTTGGTCAGATTACTACATGTTTCACATCCATCATCACTATTAACTGTCACAATAACTGGAGGAATATCATTCTTCTTCTTGTATCAGTAGGGAAACTGACACATGGAGAGGCTGAATAATTTAAGATCAATCGGCTTAATGTCAGGGCTGGGATTTGAACTTAGGCCTGTCTATTTCCAAAGCCCACTCATGCTCATTCCGGCCCGCTGAGTTATGGCATAAAGTAGACTATGACGTCGGGGCATTTGTACTTAGTCAACAAATATTCATGGGGTCTCTTTTGTATGTGAAGCGTTGTGCCATGCTTGGGAGAATCACAGGGGAGTCTGACATGGAACCTTTTCTTAACGAGCTCGTGGGCCAGCAGGAAGGTATATTGAGCATGTAGATAATTCTACTGCAAGGTCCAAAGAATGTGCTGCTTTCAATGGTACTCTTGTTAGCCTGGACAAGTCTGCTCCTTGCTTAGGGTTGTCCTTGCCAGGCTGGGGGGAGAATCTGCTTTATGGCTGGGGGAGTAACACCCACATTTACATTGTCGGACTTTCCTCCTATTTCAGCAGCTGGTTTGGGATGTCCCTCTCACCCTAGAAAGTGAGAGGCACGTGGTCCTCTAGCTCTGTTGAGAGATCTGAATATCAACACAGCACTGGGAGATTCACATGAAAATAACCCAGGTAAAGATAGTGTGTAGTTCAAGTGTGTCCCCCGCAACCATGCCAGTCTTTGGCTGCCCTTGGTAGAATATTGCCATTCCAGGCTGTAATGTTCCTGCTTCTCTTCCTCTATCTTGAAATGCACTTTGACATTTTTTAACAAATAACACAATTTTCTCTTTGTGTTTCCCTTAATAAAACACAGAAATGAGAGCAAGAAAAGGAAAGTAAAAAATTGTGTTCCTGTCATCTCCACTCTGTAGCAGGCTGTCCATCCTCCTCCCTTTTCTCTTCCCTCCCACCAAGCACTGGTCTCTGACTCCTCCATGCTCACTCCTTTCCCCAGATCTCAGCCACAAAGACTCATGCATCTGATATTTTTGCTTCTCTGTTTTCTGCATAGAAGGGCAGCTTCACAGCTATTCTGCACGTCTCACACCCATCTTCTACAAATCGCTATTGGACTGAAGACAGATGACAGAATTGGAACAGGATCAGGGAAACCTCCTACTTGAAGAAGTGTCCCCAAGTTACAAGGTCCTACAAAACCCCTGGCACCCACAGATATACCCATTCATTGGTCCTGGCCTATCTTCCTTCAGTGATGGCGCTTCCAGACCAACTTGGTAAGGACTGCATATTTCCATCTCAAAACGAAGCACTAGGCTTAAGACATGGTTGCCGGATCTCCTGGGATCTGATTGAAGTTGCAAGATTTTTGACATTTACAACAACTACTTACCTCTTAGCAGGGATGGACTTCACACATGGGTCCAAACATCAGTTTTACAAATGCAATATGGCAGAGATGGGCCCTGTCAGCAGACCATGTGGAGAAGGACTGAGGAGGTTTTGTTAATGACACGTACAGTGTGAGTCAACGGCAGCCATTGAAAATGCTCACACAAAATCGGGCCATGTTAACGGGTGTTATGGTGCTTGAGAAACATCCTGAACACCTCTCACTGGAAAGTCACAGCAGGCCTGGGTGCCATAATTTATGACAGACAGAAAAACTGGATCAGATTCAAAGAGTGGGCAGGAAATTGAGGCCAGCTCTGCCCTCACTTGAAGGTTTTAGACGCAGGATTTGCCTTCCTGAATGACTAGCCCTAAGGAATCAATGGAACAGAGGATGGAAACTTTAGGGAAATGAATTTTGGCCCGTTACAAACTAAATGGTTGGACCACACGAGCTTTAGAATCATTTCCAACTCTAAATGTGTAATCTTTTGGGTCCCCTCTGAAGCTTATTCACCTCATGCCCATGAATTCTCAGAGTACTTCTTTTTGATAAAAGAGAGAGTATGGCTGATTCTTTACAAATGGCTTCTGGGCAGTGGCTCTGTGGCATCCTCTTTAATTTAAAAGGTAAAATAAAAGTGTTTGAGTTTAAACCATGAGGAAAACCATGAGGCCCGGTCAAGAGGATCTTTCATGGAGGGATCAGAATGATCCACCTGTGACCTACCCGCCCATCCATGTTACTGAGTTGGCTCAGGCCATACTGAAACAGTCCTAGGGTAGGAGTAAGATTCATGACTCCCACTTCATTGAAATAGGATAAATAAATCACAACAGAGAAAGCTCCAAATAAATAAGTTGTATCTTTATTGGTTTAGACACATCACTTAAACATATCGGCCAGGACTATACCTAGGCAACCACTGCCCAGCGTCCCATAAGGATCTGTTGGTTCAACTGCCTACCCCACTGGCCAAAGCCAATCTGATTTCATAGACTTTAGACTGTGAGGGCCTGACCAACCACATAATGTAGCCCCTTCATTCCAGAAATGTATTGACGTCTAAAGAGGTGAACTGATGGGTCAGACCCATTCAGTGGCAAAGCTGGGAATGGGACTGAGGTCCTTTGATTCCTGACCCTTCACTGTAGTGCCTCCTGACGATAGTGAGAGCTCCGCTCATTCCTCAGCCAAGTAAATGGTATTTGTTAATCAATTATATGTGTCTGGCTCTACATTAAAAGTGATATGACTTATGATGTCATTTTGAGGCACCGTCCCCATCCTGAAGTGCCCAATGGCTGGGGAGACATTCTCACCAAAACCTGTGTGATCTATACTAATCAAACTGCCTTGTGGGTGGATGTAAGAATTGTTTGAAAGATTTGGGTTTTAGGTCAAATGAGAATCTATCCTCTTTCAGAATATTCACTAAAAAGAACAGTCTTACCACTAATTAAAACATATTTCGTATATTCAAGACCTTTAGTGAAATCAAAACTCTGCTGAGTATTTAAATAAAAACGTTCCTATGGTTGTATCTGCCCTACTCCATTTTTTTCTTGCTTCATTTCTAGTTCACATATTATCCTAAGAATACTGGTAGTTTGTATTTTTTTTTTTTTTTTACATCCTGCTCTACCTGGGGTGACAGAAAGGACAGAGGTCAGGTGTTAGGAGACATGCCACTAGCCATCTGGGTAACATCAGGGAAATCTCCCAGCCGTGCTAAGCCCCAAAGATTCATCTGAAACAATGGATAAAACTATTTGTTCTTCCTGCCTCACAGGTTTGCTGTAAAGATCAAGCAAAATCATGTATGTGAAAATGCCCTAAGTGTAAAGCAGCATTCAAATAGAACATATTAGCCTCTTTGCCATATCCTCTTGTTTCTTTGGAGTCATATTCAGTGTTTGGCTTGTGCCTGCTGGCAGAAAGCACTTAGGATGGCGAGTGGGGTCGCTGCTCCTAAGCACATTAGAGCAAGTTGCTGCCAGCACTTTTTCTTTAAAAATAAAGTGGCTCGTCTTTGGAGGAGGTAATAGAAAACCCTGGCTATGTGGCATCTCCTCTGCTTGAGTTCACCATGTCAAATGGCCTGCCAATTTTATCTTAGTTCAGTTTAGTTTAGGAACTGAGAGGTGCCCCAGAGAATCACACTGAATTGAACATTCCCATGGTATTTAGATGATGGGTCTTGGATTGTGTGAATTCCCTTCCATTTTCCTCTTCTATAAGATTGGGATAACAGTTGTCTTCACTTCATGGGGGTTGTTGTAAAGATTAAATGACTTGACTCTGTAACCAAAGCTGGCCCAAAATAAATGATCAACGCTAGCCAGCACTGTGATGTATTTATTGAGCATCCACTTGGGGTCATGCAACAAGCTTATCCCCTGGGATATACAAACGGATACCACCGTATTCCTGCCCCTGGAGGGGCTAAAGATCTGTCATTGTAAATTAAAGTTAGGAAGTGCAGAGAATTCACATTTCCCCCCAAGATACTTCGTTCCGCTGACAATGTCCCTTTACCTGATTTCCTGCTCAGTGCCATTGCAGGTTCATCATCTGGGGGCAGATCCCACCTAGTGTCTCCCAGGAGCATGATTCTTAGGCCGTGGGCCCCATGGTCTCTGTACACCCCATCAGTGAATATGGTTCGAACTTAAAGGAAGTTGGGAAATTGCGAGAGCCCTGGGGTGATGAGGGGTTTGAGGAGCTCAGAGCTGCTGGGCCCACAGCCACTGGCCTAAACGGCTTCTCAGCGCTTCCCCGGGTCTGGGTAAGGATTGCGGCGCTTTTATCACTTGCAGCAGTTGGAGAGCTGTGGGGGGAATCACCGTGTCCGTCCCGCGGTCTAGGAGGCGCGGACATCTCCGCAAAGGCCCAGTCGGGGTGAGGGGCAACGGGGGGACGACCGGGCCAGAGAGCCCCGAGGTAACAGTTACACCTGGAGGGGGAGGAAACTTAGCGTGTCCGAGACCTCCCAGAGGCGGAGGGGCGCAGAGGGCCGCGGCCATGAAGTGGCCTTGAAGCCAGGCTGGGAAAGGGAGCACCACGGCCCCGCCACGGAACGCGCTGCCAGCCCCCCGCCCAGCGCACCCCACCCCCTCTCCTCCGCCGCGCGCGCAGCGTCGCAGCCCCTGTCAGAAGCTGCAGGATCCGCCCCGGCGAAGCAGGGCCGACTCGCACCCAGAACCCTGGGCCTCTGCCTTCCCTCCTAGCCGCGGAGGAGCCACCGGCCCTCTCCTCCTGCTGACGAGAGCCGCGGGCTGGCAGGACGTCCCGGGAAGGCCGGCCGCTCGCGACCAAGTCCCGGCCCGGCCCGGGCGCGCCGAGGAGCAGAGCCAGGGGCCGGCGTTCGCTCCGGCTCCCTCCCCGGAGCTCCGGAGCTGAGGGCGGCTCCTCCGGCTGCAGTCTCGGGGGCGACGCCTTCCCGGGCCGAGCTTCCCGCAGAGCTCAGCAACTTCTCTGTGCTCGTCTCTGGGAGAGAGCTCGCCTACCAGGTAAGGAAGGCTGCCGGTGCCTAGACTGCGGCTCGGGCGGGCGTGTTTCTGAAAGTTGATTTGAAATGCATCCAAGAGTGAGCCGGGCCAGCCGGGGCTCCTCCCCGAGGCGACTCCTTTGCTTCTGCAGACATTCCCGGCGCTGGCCGACCGGCGGGAGGACCTCCCTGCGCGCCCCGCACACCGGCTCCCGCGCGCCCCCCAGCAGAGCGCAGCTCCCAGAGTCTAGAAGCGGGCGGGACGCTCTCTGGGTCCCTTACGGTGCCCCTCCTCGACCCGGGGCAGGTGAGGGCCGCAATGGGGCGGCCGAGACGCGGGATTGCAAGTCCCATCGTCCCGCGTGCCTGGACCGGGTCGCGCGAGGGAGGGCACCCACTCTTTACATGCCCATCATACCCCAGTAGCTGAGTTCCTGCAGAGACGTCCCGAGGGCCCACCTTCGTATAGGTTGGGGCGGAGTCGGACTCGGGATGGAAAACCTGGGGCTAGGGATGAAGGTGGGGGTGGGGGGGGCAGGAGGAGAAGCGCAGTTGGGGGGGCGGAGGCCTACGTACAAAACCCGTTGACTTCAAGTGAAATCAGATCAGTCAGAGCAGTTCGCTGTGACTGATCTCTCCTCCACCCTACATTCTCTTGGCTGAACTCTACCCTCCAGGCTGATTCTGGTCGCCCTGGACACTCCCTCCCAGGAGTGCTGTGGCTGTGGGCGCCGAGTCCCAGTGGACACGGACGTCAGACTCATCGTTTCTCCTCCACAGGTCCTCCCGGCCCGGCCCGAACATGCTGGACGGCCTAAAGATGGAGGAGAACTTCCAAAGCGCGATCGACACCTCGGCCTCCTTCTCCTCGCTGCTGGGTGAGTGTTCAGGCCGTGCGTCCCGGGCGCACTCTCTTTCCGCTTGGCCCTGAGCTCTGGAGCTCGGCTCTCTGGGACCCGGTGCGCTATAGGGGAACTAGCACCCCTCTTCCTGCCCTCAGTTGAGCCCCATCGCTATCTATCAGTCCTTGTGGGTCGTCCCTACCCAAATAAATCCGACAAACCCCAGGCCTCACGCACCGGGCACCGAATTCCCCAAAGCCGCGAGGGGCGGGCGAGCTAGTTCGCAGGCGTCTGAGTGGCAAGTGATTAAAAAAACCCAGGGCTGGATTTTAATCTCAGAGCTAATCGACGTCTGATAAATGCCGCCCTCTTCTCGCGGCCTAGAGGCTATCGCATCGGAGACCCAAGGCCAGGAGCGTCCAAGTTCGAGGAGGCTTCTCTCCCCTACCAGCTCCAGCCCCAATTTCAGCCTTGGGCACAGCTGAGAGACTTTCCGGGCCGGTGGGCAGCGCAGAGCGGGGGATTAGACCGCGCGGCGGGGCCCTCGCCTCGGCGTTAATTAACTGGAGCTGGATGCCTGGTCCAGTGGGTGCCCCCAGCCCAACCCTACAACTCCTTTGCAGCGACCGCCGAGGAGCAGCGAGTCAGAGATCCCGGAAGAGTGTCCACACACGGGTCTTGCAGAGCTGAAGCCAGAGATTCTGGTTGCAGCTCTCCCACCCACTCCGCCCTTGGAGCTTTTCAAGTGTGGGGAATCCCGTGTTTTAATTTTTTTTAGCAGGAGGGATTTTTCGTTCTGTCATTTAAACCTCTTGCCGCTTTCACTCGGAACCGCTAGAGCAGGATAAATGTGGAGGACGAGACAGTTCTGCTGGGGGAAACGTATCTAGGGAGGAATCTCCCCACCCCCAACATCCCAGATGAAACGAAATCACGTGCACTGAGCGCCCCTCTCGAACTCGCCTTTCGGGAACTTTCGTACTGGCCCAGCCTGGGAGGAGAGCAGAGGCCAGAACAGGCAGTACCCGGGCGGGCAGCGCGTGCGGGTTTGTGTATATAGTGGGTGTCGCGTTTCGCTAGTGCCCTCCGTGTGGCCCGCGTTCGCTCTCACCGCCCGGGTCGTAGCCCAGGACGCTGAGACCCTGCCGAAAGAAAATCGAATTGTTAAATTGAGATCTGTCTCGCTGCTTCTCCTAACCTTCCTCGTCCGCTCCCCAAAGCGGCCGGCCCAGTTCGCGAGCCGGTGGCCCGGCCTGTCGAAAGGGCAGAGTGAGAAGAGTGTAGGCTGGAAATCGGGAGCGCAAGAGTGTTAGTACTGGAAGGACAAGGCCTTCTTTAAATAGCTGTGAAAAATGCCAATCAAGGTGGCCAAGCGTCACCACCTGAACCACCTTTCCGCCCCCTCACAGTCTAAAGGAACGAAACACAGAAAGCCCAAGGGATAGGAAAGAGTGGATTCCCTGCCTTTGTGGAGTCGCTTTGAGGCCCGTTTTGCCCCCATACCCGGCTGCCGAACGCGCTTGGCATTGGGTATGCCGGCCGGTACACTCCGCGGCCTGCTTCTTCCCCTAATTTTTTCCCTGCCTCTATTTTGACGCGTCCTAGTTATGAAAAACCCATGTGCAATTTGCACCCCAGTCAAGCAGTAGCAGTTTGGGGATCATCGGTTTGAATAATGTTAGGTTTGCTTGGGAGCGAGACGGTATTTTTCTGTTCCCCCAGGACTTTTTAGGAATTTGAAAAGAGAAAATTTTAAGTTTTCCCTAAAAAAAAGGAACAGAACTGCGTTTTAACAAAGAAAAAATCCAAATTGTTCTTATGCATTCTCAGTTTTAAAAACAGTAGAGACAGGCATAGTGATTTAATAATTTATTACGACGTAATAAACCTGATAGCACAAATTTGTATTTAATCTTAGAGGATGTGCACACGTTTGCGAGCACACCTGGGTATGTTTGATAATTAAAGACCAATTATTGATTTCTGCGCCCTCCCCCTCTAGGAATTAAACTTTCTCAGCTAGTCCTCGTTTATTAGAAAAGCTACTTGGTTTGATTTTTTCCGAATCTCAGCTTGGTTGATTTAGCAGGGGCTCCCTGGGATGGGGGCCGCTGGGGGAATCCGTGGGTGTGAAGGGATCAGGAGCGGGTCCCGGCCAGGTTTGGCAGGGTCGACCCGCCCGGGCTGCTCACCCGCGAACGTCTGTTGTGGCTACAGGCAGAGCGGTGAGCCCCAAGTCTGTCTGCGAGGGCTGTCAGCGGGTCATCTTGGACAGGTTTCTGCTGCGGCTCAACGACAGCTTCTGGCATGAGCAGTGCGTGCAGTGCGCCTCCTGCAAAGAGCCCCTGGAGACCACCTGCTTCTACCGGGACAAGAAGCTCTACTGCAAATATGACTATGAGAAGTAAGTGGCCGCGCCCCCGCAGCGCTCCCCCACGCACCGGCATCAGCGTGCGTCCAGGACTTTGTCCTCCCTTACCCTAGTTCTCTTCTGGAAGGCCCAAGAGGCACGCCCAGCGACGCAGAACTTCCCTACAGTCCAGTCTTACATTCCCCTTCCTGAGAAGGTGGTAGGGAAGAGATCCGTGCGGGTGCGCGCAACAGTGGTCCGAGTCCCACAGAAGTGCGCGCGATGTCTCCTCCACGGTCCGCTCGCCTAGTTTTTAGTCCTCCCAGGCCCTTTCCTCTGACTCGGCTATTCCCAGAGGCCACGCTTTGTTAGCCTTGGAATCCCTCAAGCTTGCTCTCTCCAAGCTTGGTCTCTCCCCTTTTACCGGGGTGCCATGCGGGTTGCCAGTGACCCCAAGTCTCCTTGCCGGTTCCCACCCCTTCTTACCCAGGTGTCCGCGCTAGGCTCCCTCTTGTGCCGGGCGGCGAGACTGTATTGACCCCGCAGCTTCTGTCCCCTGTGTCCTGTGAGCGTTTTCAGCTCGGGTTTGTTCGCTGGAGTCCGGACACTTTGGGCTTGGAAATGGCGCAGCTGCCACTCGGAGCTCAGCGCACAGCGCGTTCGCCCTTTGACTGTAGCCTTCACCCTTTTCTCCAGAACCCTCTGACGCAGGGGCTTTTAGGACAGTAGTTGGGGCCTGAACTGAAGCCTTCTCCTTCAACCTGTGCCTCCACCTTATTCAGGTGTGGATATGCTCTTCTGCCACGGAGCAGGTTCAGTTCCCTCCTGTGCACACGAACGTTCTGGGATGTTTAGAGGAGAACTGGGAGGCAGGCATTTAAGAAAGTGAATGTTTCGAACCTAGATTTTTATAACACCAAAGCCTGGATGAGGCCAGGAAGTGGGAGGTAGAAGAACTTCCTTATTCTCTCCGGGCGTGCCTGGAGGAGCTTAGGAGACGTAAGGAGAGGGGAACGGGCTTTCCTTGTGAAATGTTTAATTAATAAGGGTATTGGCTTCGCAGGGCTTTGGAGATGATTGAAGAAGAGTGGCTGATCTGGAGGTCTCTGTTTTTGTCCTTTAGGACTGGTGTAGGTTGACTGCGTGTACGCTCGCGTGGACGTGCAGAATTCTGCATTTGTCACTGGTGAATGAAAGGGACAGCATTACATGAGGATAATCAAAGGAGGGTTAGCATGCGTGAAAAGCAGTTCTATCATGTTATTAAAAACAGACAATGAAAGGGGCTGAGCGGGAGAAGTCTCAGTATAACAAAAAGCACTGAGAATAAACAGAAGTATTTTCCTGTTGTCTGGGGCTATGCAAGTTTAAAAAATTGACAAAGTGATTAGACCCTGTGACCACACAAAAAATTATTTCTGCCACTCTGCTTTTTTGTCCTAAAATGATTGAATTTTACCCCCATGTGGAGAGAGTACTAGGCATTTTTTTTGTGTGTGTCGTTTTGAAAAGATAATAGCTTGACTTTTTTTTCAGAACTAAAAAAAAAATGTGCTTGAATTTGGATGAGTTTGACAATATGCAAATATATAAAGAAGTGTAAACTACTTATGACCACTTATGAAATGATATTATGGTTAACATTTTTGAAAGAAGATATGTCTGTCTCTATTCTTGGTTGTTTATTGACATAGTGTCTGAGTGAAAAGTGTAATTTTTAGGTAGTTAAATGGATTTTGCCCACACAACTTCAAGTATCACCCTTGAATAAAGCTTCTGGCTGATTGCTCGCTTTTTTCTCTCTTGCTTTTCATCGAAAGGTTTTGGTATTGTGTAGACTCAATCTTTAACTTTCTGCTTATAGATTACTGAAATGTCTACATCCTTCAGGCACAACACTAGCAAATTCACAAGTATTGGAGCTTAGGAAAGGATTTGGGTTGTGAATTTCTATTCTGTTTGTTAAAAAAAAATCACGAATCAAAGAAGGCTTAAGGGTCAACACAGCTGTCTGGCCAGTCAAATCTTCTTTAAGGAAGTCAGGCTGTGTCAAGAGGAGAAGAAACAGTTGTTGTAAAGTACTTAACACAACAATGTCCCTTCCATTTCAGCCCTCCAGGTTTGGCGCGGTTTGGGCTGATTAGCCCAGGAGGGTCAGTTCTCTTCTCACAAAGCTATTTCTGCAAAGGGAAAATTGCAGGGATCAACTTGCCAGCTGTTAGCCAGAACCTAGAAGATTTTACAGAGGGATGTGAGCTACATTGTTCAGAGAGGTGCTGACGTTTCAATGAAGGATTTTAATTTTAATTTAAAAATATTTTTGGAACCACAGATTTAGAAAATCGAGTTTCTTGTCCTCTTGAGCTCATTGCACGATATCAGTACTGGTCTGTGCTTAGCCCATCAATTACTTGTTAGATTAATTTATTCCTTTTTAAAATTCCTTTTTTCTCTGTCCCCCATCCCAATCATATTCTTCTTCCAATAAAATAGGGTTTTCATATATTTGATAATCTTAACGGTGTTTGTCTGCATGGTGGTGCCTGTAGGAGGAAAAGGAGAAGGATTTTTGTTTGTGTGTGTGTAAAAAAAAAAATTAGGCTCAGGACAAACTTGTGTATTCAGTAAGCTTTTATGGAGCTCACATATGCAAGACAGTAGGCTAGACGAGGAGAGGACAATGAGAAAAAGTCTCAGAGCCTGCCTTCAGGAGGCTTATAGCTCAGCAGTTTTTCCATCTGTGTTGTCCTTGCCGTCAAATGTTTCTCACAGTCTTTTCCCATTTTAGAGTGCAGGACTAGGTATTGCACAGAAGCTATCTGGAATGACCAGATATTTATCCTCCAGAGGGAATACAACTCAATTTTAGACAATAGTCCTGAAGCAATTACAAAGAGCATCTTCCTCTTTAAAAAATACATTTGTAAAAATAGCTTTGTTTTTTTTTTTCCTCTTGATGGATCTCTGAAAAATGCGAGGCCCAAACAAAGAAGATGGGAAGGAAATGAGGTGAAAGCTAAGTGGCAAGACAATGTTGATGGTAAATTATGGAGCACTTAATAAAAAACAAATATGCAGGCAGTGCCTTGGTTTCAAAAATTCATGAAATTCAAATGCTATTTCTACACAAATGAAAGAATATATAGGGAATGCACAGTTTTCAGTGACAATCATAAGCATAATATTAGCAAAGCAAGTTTATCAAATTTATCTTAGCCATCTGTATGTGCATTTCTGGCTGTTGGGCAGTTTTGCGTTTGACTTATTAGCTGTCTGTCTACGGTGTTAGGCAACCAGTTAAAAAGTTAAAATTTCATTCTCTCAACTAGTTATCACACCTTCACAATGTCAAACACCCAGTTTTTCTAATTAAAAGAATAGAATTGACTGTGGCGTCCTGCACACACAACTGTTCATCAGAAGACTTCAGGATGCTTTATTAAGTATTTGTCTCATATACTGTGATGACAGTAGGAATAATTTATCTTCTGATTACCCCAAAAAACTAAGCATTTAAGGTGAGAGTGTAGAACACTGATTTATTAACGTATAGAAATTAAGAACTGAAGGCTATCTTTGTTGTTTATGACATGCCGACGTGGAAAAATTGCTAGTTTGGTGGGATGACAACATCTACACAATTGATGGAGCTGTACCATGTCATATAAAACATGAGGATACATAGTTGTAGATGTTTTAAAAGTGACTTCAACTGTCTTCAACGTTTCTGAAAGTTAGCGAACAACCAAAATATTTTCCAACCTATGGGACTCCTATTTATGTAACTGTTGTTCCCGATTTAACTGATTTAACTATGATCTGGTTAGTTTGGAGTTTTCCCTGAATTTGTTCCAAAGAAATACTGCAGTTGGACTTCAGTCTGAGGCAGAAGAGACTGCTGAATAACGGGAATGTGGTAATACAATAGATAATTAAGCCTTCTGGAAGGGATCCCACAGTTAAATCAAGTTTTTATTGTTTCTTTCATGCGCCTGGCTCTGTGGGTCAGGCGGGGGCCCTCTGCCCTCACATACGAAGTTTATGATGACCCCTCGGATTGCTCTGGACATCCTAGGAGCAGTGTGGGATAGTATTGCTGTCATCGGGGCTGTTCTCACAGCATCATAACTCCCCACAGGTCAGCAAATCACAGGCCTTGGGAAACCTTTCCTCAGAGAGCCAGTGGATGTTTTCTTCCCTTTCTTTTGGGGCAGAACAATTTTCCAAAGAAAAGGACTGAAAGGGGGAAAGTGGCTGTCACACTTAGAGCTTTCTCGGCATCTTTCTTTGGACCCGCTGATTGGCAGCCCTGCGGTGAAAACGACTTAGGTAATGATATCTATTAGGATCAGTAATGAACTAATTCTGCATTTTATCAAGGTAGTGGAGGAGGTGTGTGTGTGTGAGAGAGGAGGAATTAGTTTGGTTTTATTACTGTGACATTACTTGGAGATCAAAATTGGGCATGCAGTTACTCATGAAAGGAGCCCGCAGATGCAATTACAGAGGCAATTGTTACAGTTTTGCTTTACTTTATCTTTTGTTGGCCCCACTCCTGGCACAACCAAATTTCAGGAATATAAAAATCAAACACAGCTAGGCAATAAACTGATGTCTGTGTTAAATTGCAGGGGGCTTAGCTCGGCACAAGCACTATCCATGGGCCGTGGCTGTGTTTGTGCAGGCACTTAATCTCTCTCTCTCTTTCTCTCTTTTTAATTTTAGAGGGTGATTGGAAACATTCCTTGCTCAGAGGTGTTTTCTCTTTTTATATGTATTGGCCCCTGGGTAAGACTTTCTGGGAATCTAAGGCTTAAAATTTTGAAATAAAATTAGGTAGCAGGAGTAGATATTAATAGTATTCTGGGAATTAAAATACTAGATATGAACATTCCTTTTTAAAGTAGGCTTATGGGATTCTTTTGATCCTTACATAAATGGAACACATTTTTAAAACTTATTTATTCAGTCTGGTTTTAAATATTACATCTACCTGGCTAGGAAGTAGCTTTTGATATTCGGATTTTAGTGACAATAACTTTCTTGATTATTCATTGTTCTCTTGCTTTTTGCTTTCCTTTTTCTTATTTATAACATTTGTATTAATCAAAAGACCATTACTGGTTTCAGGGAGGCCTCTTCATTATTGCTTTTTAATTCTGGGAAGGTTTTTGGAGACAGTGAGCAGGGACTGTTTCTCTAATGAGAACCATTCCAATTATTTCATTATCAGCTAATTTTTATTTTATAGTCAAAGAAATTATTTGGGTCATAGTGTTTAGAAGGGAGAAAATAGACAGGGGTTTATAATACTTATGATCAGAAATTTACTAAAGCATTTTAGAATAAATGCGTATTACAAAATGTCATTGTTGAATTTTATCAGATTCAAAATAACCAATACTGAATGTTATGATCTTGGTTAAGTACAGTTGTACAACACTGGAAAATGAATTATGAGGAAAAAAGTCGAATCACATCCCCAAGACAAAGATTTAAAAATCATTTCTGCCCTAACTCTGAAATCTTAGATCTACTTCAGTGTTTTTCAATTTTCTCTCTTTCTTTTTTTAAATATTCTTTTCCTGACGTGGATTTGTAAATGCTCTTTCACATCTTCAGAGAGAAGTTCTCACATAAGCCACTTGGAGGGTGACACAGAGAGTTGGGGGCTGGATGGGGTGAGGTGTGTCTCTACCACCCTCTGCATAGAAGCAGAAAGGCTCCTATGTGGGAGGGCTCAGCCCTATTTCCAACATGCCTGAGACTTCCTCTTAGGAATGCTCTATATGTTTCTCTTAAAAAAGTCTCTTAGGAACATTAGGACAGTCACTGCCAGTGGCGTTTTCAGATTTGATTTGGGGAAGTTGGTAATTTTAAGAGCAAAGTGTAGAAAAGGTTCTGGAGCAAACATCAGAGAGGACAGAGAAAAGATGCCTTTTTCCCTTTCGGGCCCCTTTAGAAGGGCCTGTTTTCTGAAAGAGAGAGTCTCTGGCTTGGTACCCCATAGGATTAACATTTTCTCCTTAGTGTCCTTTGACTAGCGTGATATGAGGTGTTTCAGTCATTTTATCACAACTAAACTTAGTTACGTTATCAATGACCAATGTCGGCTGCAGCTTTGTGTCTCCTTGTCATATATCAAATAAAATCTGGCCAACCATCTTGCTAAAATGAAGCGAACACCCCCCAAATGTCAAATTGTTATTTTAGTAAAGCACAATTATCTGTCTATATTTTTAACCAAGATGAAATTAATAAAATTGCTATGGCCCTGGTGTTAATTAACGGGAGGATTAGAGCTATATCGGCTAAAAAGGAGGTGTAAACACTGTAATCTTGCTACATGTTTGTTTTCACACTACTGAAAATAAATAAAATGAGACTTAGGCTAGGGATTAAGTTTCCTTTGGCATTAGATAGCAGATGCAACTGGAATGCGGCAGAAACCCTGAAGTATTAGTGAAGACGTTGTGTAAGGAAGAAAACTGTGGCCCTACATTGGCTTCCTACCTAGTGGGTATACTTGGGCTGGTCACAAATAGCCCCATCTGGGTAGTTAAAAAAGGATTTTGAAAGCCTACCTCTGTGCTGTTCTTTACAGTGGTGAACCAAGGCAACCAGTCATCTGCAGAGCTTGTCGCCTTGCTGCCATGTACAGATTAACTAGAATTTAATGAAACGATTGCCAGATTCCCCATTATTGCACCATAATGTCATAACAACTAAAAATACAAAGTGGACCGTGCTTTTCCTAGTCCTCTAACAGAAGTCACATGAAAGTGTTTGCTCTCTTCCAGCCTTTCAAGATTCCAGTTTGGGGATCCTATTTTTGGATAACAGCAAATACGTCTGGCTTTTCTGACTCTCTGGGCCTCCAGTGTCTCCTCGCATCAATAGATCAATCTGTGTTTTACTATTATCATTGTATAATAGAGTGATAGATCGATCTATCTGTCTCTGAGAGCTATCTGGGCACTATGGACTGGATTGCCTTATCCTACAGATCCAGTTAAACTCCTTCTGTATTAAAAATATCGTAAGTGTCCAGCCTTGCTGGGAATGGACCACATGCTGTATCTAGACTTCATATCTGCCTCTTTCCCCTTCTCCCTCCCCTATACCCTGTGGAATTCTATTAACTTGACTCTTACAAGAATCCATCAGATGTTCTTAAACTCCATTTCATCAGCTGCCTCATTTTTTGTCCAAACTATTTTTGTGGACTGTTAATGCTCTTTTGATTTTCTAGTTAGCCGTTTATTTATTTAGTAGAGACAGAGTCTTACTATGTTGCTCAGGCTGGTCTCGAACTCTTGACCTCAAAGCGATCCTCCCACCTTAACCTCCCAAAGTTCTGGGATTATAGGCATGAGCTACTGCACCTGGCCTAATTAGCCTTTCAGATGCACAAAATAATAGTCACGTGACCACTCAGTTGGGTGGGGCTCAGGCAAATAGATGGTGAGTGGTGTAACTCTCAGGTATGTATGAACCTATGACCATTACTCTTTGGGCAACCATTTAGGGGCACCTAAAAGCCTTTCTGACTGTGCCTGGCACCTTAGTGGATGCTGGAGTATGTCCTGCTACTACAGGTGGGTGTGTTTTGGTGGGTGAGAGAAGTACCTGAATCTGATGCTGTCATCAGTAAACCTGGAGAAAGAGTCATTTGGCCAGAAGCCTGGTTAGCATTCGGTGGGATGTAAACACATCACTCTTTCTCAACTCTTGGCTGCTGCTCTGTACATCACACTTCTCCAGGCTAGAAAGAAACATCCTCCATCTCTTGAGCACCAGGTTCTACTGCTGCGTTGAGAAGAGCTCTTTGGAGCAGCTTCCTCTCCTAATTCCATCCTACCCCTTCAGTTGCACAGCAGCCACGCCTCAACTCTCAATTCTGTTGCCTCCTCCCTATCAAGCCTCAGGAATCTTTAAAAGGACTTTTCGAAACAAAACAAAACACCCCCTCCTGAACTCCAGATTAGCCTCTTAAGCTCATTAAAGTTCCTTTAAATACCAAAATGTTGGGCTCCTGGGGACTATCCCCCCCAAACCATATTTTCATTCTTAACATTGTTGTCATTCACTGTGCAGCAGATTAAGGCCAGCTCCCTCTGGGCCCAGAAATAGGCCCCTCTCTCTGCAGGAGGGTCCGAATATGTCTTTGTTTGAGCACCCGACAGCCTGAGCCTGAGTGGGAGCTGATGCCAGCCTGGCCTGGAGCCCCCAGCTCCAGGAGGGGAAGAGGTTGATGTCTCTCCTGAGCATGGGGCCCAGGAAAGGGAATGGACAGTTGGGGAGGAGAAGGTGTGAGTTTGGCAGTTTCACAAGCTTGGCAGTCATTGGGTCCTATCCCAGTCCTTGGAGAGAATCAGGAATAGGCAAGTGCTCTGATGGCCTGGATTTAAGGAGCTGTCCTGGCCCTAGAGAATCAAGGTGGCTTTAGGAGCCTTTGAGAAACACTAAAGCCTAGTTTCTGTGCATCCCCCAGGCATTCCTGGTCCATCACAGTACAGAGGTGGATTTTTATGGACACAGCTGCCTTTTGCCTAACATTTCTTCCCTTATTTCAGCCTCCTTTCCAAAGAACTTCCTTAATAACATCCCGCCTCCTCTCTGTCATTTCAGGCTTCCTTCTCTAAAGCTGGCTCTTGGGGGAGGGCTTTCTGGTTTTGACAGTGGAACAAATCCTTTTAAACGTAACCATCTAGAGTTTCCTTCCCTACTCTTGTCTCCCTGCTCACTCTTTCTCGGCTTGCTCTTCCTGACATTGTGGCAGGGATTCCCATTGTGCATGTGTTCTCCGGTAATGACAGCCACCATATTCACAGCGATGCAGGCACAGCTCTTCAGAGACACAAACCAGTTGGCAGTGCCATGAGGTAGACTCTGGAAACCCAGAAGGGAAGAACATCCCAGGAGACCCCTCTCTGCCTCTTTCTGGCCGGAGTTTTGCTTGTACCCTTCTTTCCCCTGGTGCTCTGTGCGCCTTGAATTTCTGGATTCAACCACAGTACTTGTTTTTCTAAGCCCCATTTTCAGAATCTCAGCTTGGCTGTGCCTTCTTCCTTGTCTCATGCTCTGAACCCATCTTGTGACCTTTTATGTTTCATATTACTTTGTGCTCAGGCTAGAGCTGGCTCTTACCTAGCTGCCACATTGGGACAATGTTATGAAATAATTCACATTGGGATGGACAAGATAATGTTCTATTCTTCTGAAGATACTTTTTAACTGGAAGAGTGTTCAGTCAAATGAATGACTAACTATCTTAGGGTAGAATTTTAGGCTCTAGATTGGAACCACTAGTGGAGGAGATATTTTGTGCAAATAATACTTTGTAGGAGGCTTCCCTGTTTATCTATATGGACGGCTGGCCAGTATTATGTGCCCATTTTTTTTTTCTTCTTGGTTTTATTTTCTTTATGCTTTGTCTTTGGTTGAGATCTTACATTTCAAAAACCCATGTTCATAGATGGAAGGGGAGATAGGTGGGTATGAGTGGTTTGGACACTGCATAGCTCTCTCCATTACTGAAAAAATAATTTGAAACACATGTCTTATTGTCAACAGATGTCTAAGCCATGATTTCCTCATCTATACAATACAATGTAAGAATAATAACCTCATAAGGTTACTGAGAGAATTAAATCAGATAATGAACCTGAAAGGCCTTTTGGAAAAATACAGAGTACTGTACATGATGGGATATTATTAGTTATTCATATATAAGTAAAAGCTTATACATAGTATTTAAAGCTGTGTATGATAAGCCAAGACAGTGTAGTTCTCAAGAGCATAGACTCAGGAGCCAGAGTGTCTGGGATCAAATCCTTGTCCTGCTGTTCCTTAGCTGTGTTACCACAGGCAAGGGTCTTACTTGCTCTGTGCCCGTTTCTTCTCTCTAAAATAGGGATAGTAATAGTATCAACCTCAAAGAGTCACCTTTGTTTAATATTTGAAATGCATGCAGATCAATGCTTGGCTCACAGAAAATGCTGTAAAATGATTTGTTGAAAAAATGTATCCTTTTCAATTTTTGAAGAACCTTCACATGTGTTATCTCTATTGATCCTCACAACAGTTTTAAAAGTTAGATAAGGAGAGGTTTTTGGTTTTCTCCTCCTGCATTTTATAGCTGAGGAAATAGAGGCTCAGAGAAGTTAACAACTTGCCCAAGGTCAGGCTGCTAGGGGAAGAGAGAAGCTGGGATGCTGTCCCCAGCCTCTAACTCCTGGTCCAATGGCCTTTCCACTAAGTCACACCATCTGCTGCTTGAATTCTGGTGTTCACACCCCAGTGAGATCACAATTCTCAGTTTGTCCTGTTGAACCAGCTCTTGGAAAACAAGTCCCCACCTGCTAGATACTTGAGCTTTCAGGCAGCCTCCTGATGGTCAGCTGTTTATAGTATTCTGCGGTTTTAAAGGAAGTTTTTAGGATTTGGGGATTGCCTCTTTGTGTGAATGAGAAATCAGCTTATGTACAATCATTGCTCTTGTTTGCCAAACTCCTTCACACCCGCAAAGCTGTCCTAGACCATCCTTTCCTATCCCACACTGTCCACATTGGTCTCTGTTGCCCCTCTAGCATATAGCATAGCTGTTCTTCCCCCAGCCCCCAGAAGAAGGACAAAAAGGCAGGATTTGCTTTCTCTCCAGCTCCAAGGGTTTGCTGTTGGTGACTTTTGTCCTGGGAGCTTGTCTGCACATTTGGCAGCAGAACTGTTGAATATCAGATCCGGAGCTTCCAGCATAACTTCCACTGGGACCAGCCGGCAGCTGTCCATCCATTCCTTGCATAACCCCTTTCCAGGTTTTCTGTGTTCCAGGTTTTCTTCTGAACTAAGTCTCAGCCTTAGCTAGAAAAGATCCCACTGTGCCCCCAATGGACGCTGATTTCCAGAACTGCTGACATCTTTCTTGTTTATTACTTGGCCTGGCTGGATCAAAAAGTGATAATGGAATCTCACTTTTTAAGGAAATTGAGTATTTCTGTATTGTATTATTTCTCTTACCATTGCTGATATTTTATTCTCTTAAAACTAGCTCTAGTTCATCTTGGAGAGATGAAATATATTTCTGAATTTAATCTTTGTAAACTGGTGTTTATGAAACTAGAGATTTCAGGTAACACATGAGCAACTGGAATACACTTTACCTAGTTGCATGTGGAATTTTCTAATTTAGAGTTAAATAGACTGTTATAAATAGTTGGTTTATTAATTAAATCATTCATTCACTTAATCATCAAACATCTTTATTAAATTTCTGTATGTGTCAGGTATGTAAAATGAATAAAACACTGATGCACTAAAGGTCTAGCAAAGACTGTTTAGACGTGTAAGTTAAGCAGATGCTTGAAAAAAGAGTAACATTATTATTATTATTTTTTGAGATGGAGTCTTGCTCTGTTGCCCAGGCTGGAGTGCAATGGCATGATCTCAGCTCACTGCAAACTCCGCCTCCCAGGTTCAAGTGATTCTCCTGCCTCAACCTCCTGAGTAGCTGGGATTACAGGCATGTGCCACCATGCCTGGCTATTTTTTGTATTTTTAGTATAGATGGCATTTCACCATATAGGTCAGGCTGGTCTCGAACTCCTGACCTCGTGATCCGCCCACGTTGCATTCCCAAACTGCTGGGATTACAGGTGTGAGCCACTGTGCCTGGCAACATTATTTTAAGAAAGACATGGCCACAGGCATAGAGAACCATTTTATCTAAATTCCTTGGTTCTGTATGACCATGTGCTATTCATTATCTTTAAAGTGCTTATTACAACTTGAATATATATATGTGTGTGTGTGTGTGTGTGTGTGTGTGTGTGTGTGTGTATTCCAATAAAGCAACTATATGTGCATGGTCTGTCTATGTCACTATACCACAAGCTCTATTAAGGAGGACACTTCTAGTTTCGGTTTTGTTTCATAACCCCTGCATCTCTATATTCTTGCATAGTATTCAGCAAATACATGTTGGTTGAATAGATAAATTAATCATGTGACTTGCTTGGGGTTGTTTAAAAAACTTCATGGAAAAGGTGACATGTTAACTGGCTCTTGGAGGATGAGTGGGAATGTAGGAAAAGGGGAGAGGATGGGAGAATTCCAAGTGGAGGAAGAAACATGTGCAAATGGATGGAGTTCTGAAAAGGAAGTGTGCTATTGCTGTAGTCACTGTTCATGGACATGGTGGTGCCACAATGTCAAGTGCATTTATGGTATGGCTGATTGTGGACTGCAAAATCATGCCAAGTGGCTGGGAGTGTTCTGTAACATGCAAAGAACTTTCAGTTTCATCCTGTGATTAGTAGGCAGCCAGCAGAGATTTCTAAGCATGGAATATTGTGGCCATACTTATTTTCTGGAAAGGTAATTCTGGTGGCAAACTGGAGCACTGGTAGGAGCCTGGGTAGAGACTGGCAGAGACCCTTAGACAGTTGCTGCTATAGTCTAGACAAGAGATAATAAGGATATAAATTAAGATGAGACATTGGGAATGAAGAGGACAAACATAACCAAGAAAATATTCCTGACATAGGGTAAGTTGAACTTCATGACTTTTGACTGAGGAAAGGGGTGATAAAGGAGAAGATTTGAAGATGATCCAGAAGGGACAATGTGGACTGTCATGTCAGTACCTGATAGAGGGAATTTAAGAAGTGAGCAGGAGACAGGCAGAAGCGGATAATGACAATGACTATGAAACATGTATGCTAAGTTACTGGCGAGACAGTCAGGTGGAGATGGTCCAGGAGGCAGTGGTGAAACAAGATCTGGAAACTAGTCAGGGCACAAAGTTTTGGGATACATTGTCATATAAATGTGAGAAGAGGAGAATGCCCAAGGGTGTACTACATGAAAGAGAGAGCCTAGGAGGACTCTGTGGGGAACACCAGAATTCAAAGAGCTTTGGGAGATTCTGTAATAAGATGACACAGCGGCAGGGGAGAACACCGGAGTGAGTGGAGTTCTGGAAGACAGGGCAGTAGTAGGGAATTTCAAGAAGTAGAACTGCCTGTTTGCCCTTATCAAGAGTAGTTTTGGCCAGGTACAGTGGCTCATGCCTGTAATCCCAGCACTTTGGGAGGCTGAGATGGGTGGATCTCTTGAGTCCAGGAGTTTGAGACAAGCTTGGCAATGTAGTGAGATCTCATCTCTAAAAAATAAAAATAAAAACAGCCAGATGTGGTGGCACGTGTCTGTGGTCCCAGCTACTTGAGATGCTGAGGCGGGAGAATGGCTAGAGCTCAGGAGTTCGAGGCTGCGATGAACCATTGCACTCCATCACCACTGCACTCCAGACTGGGCAACAGAGCAAGACCCTGTCTCAAAAAACAAACAAACTAGGTTTGCTAGAGGCATAGAGGGGACAGGACAGCATTTATACCATATAAAGGTTACACAGTAAAAAGAAGTTGGAGAAATGGGGGAGTGATGTGGCCACTCTTTCAAGAAGATGGGTAGTGAAAAAAAGATGAGGGGAAAAGATAGCACTTGGGGTAGAGATAGAATCAAGGGAAGGTGCTTTAGGATGAGGTAGTTTTGAACCTGCTTGATGGCTAAGGTGAGTTTAGCCAGGGAAGGAAGGAAGTTGAAGATCTAGGAGGGAGAGCATTTATCTGATAGAGAAGAAGCCTGGGGAAGGGTCAGGGACACATCTGGGGCACAGGTTCCGCCCCTGCTTTGCTCCTTCCCAACCATCCCTTCCCTTTGTTCTTTGTGCGTTTCCCTGTGGATTGGTTGGAGCTGATCACTGCAGGGCAGGGGCTGGCAGAGGTGGGTCTGCTTTCCTTCACTCCTCAAGGCCTCCCAGTAGGTAAGAGCTTCCCAAGAGCTGCTTTGCCAATGCCTCCCTGGGTTACGGGCCTGGGAATTGCACTAGAGTCAGGCTCCCATCTATTTCCTTCTTCTTCAGATAACCAGTCATCTCAGCGCGAAGCTCACTTGCCTGACTTCTTTTTGCTTTTGCTCCTGATCCATGCAGAACTCTATTGCGTGTTGTCCGAAGTACACCTCCACATGACCAATTCCCCAAGACAGGTCTACAAGCCTCCCCAGGCCAGGAACCAGTTGGCTGTGCCTATGTGCATGCCTGTCCATTGAAGAGCTTTTGCTTTCCGTGATGCTTGGAAGGACTCTCGAGGGAGTTCAGGGTATGGGTACCATCTTCCTTGTTGACCAGACTGCAGTGACGCAGTCTGTCACTGTTTTGTAGTGTTAGTTATCCACTTGGCTGATTCATACATTTCCTTCCCCAGACTGGAGAGTAGGGTGACTAGTGGGTCAAAGTGCGTTTTCAGAATCTTTGAGCTTTAATTCTGTCTTTGCCTCTGCTTTGGCTGGCTGGGCCTGGGCAAATCGTTGAACCTCTTTGAGATGATCCCATTTATTGCAGTGCCTTTACCTTGAGCTCTCTGAGTTGTGGAACATGCTCACAAACTGCCTGATGTGTGCAGTGGTAGAGAGTTAATTGTTTTGACAGGAAGAGGGAGAACAGTGTGTGGCTAGGTGGGAATACTTTCCTAGGTCTGGGGCTGTCATATCCATGTAGCTATAGAAAAGAAACAGTGACAAGGTCATAAGTGGCCAGACCTCTGAGCTTTGAAGGGAATTAAACTGAACTTGGTGCTACCAAGGAAGCCAAGTATTTTCCAATGGCTCCGCTTCTGTGGGCAGTAAATTCAGTGGAAAATATATTAGTGATGGGTTATTTGATATCATAGACATCCAACTGATTCATGGAATGGAGTTTTCTACTTGTCAACTGTTTGTTAGACCTTAGTTTGGACTGAGCTCAATAGGGCTAGAAGGGGAGACTTGGGTAGAGAACTGTAATACAAATTGCAATACTTAATGATGTATTATTTTTCAGTTTCCTTGTTGACAGTTAAAGAGCAAAGGCCGAATGAAATGCACTCTTTTAAATGGCAACATGGACACAGTGGGATTGTTGGAAAGCCATTAGTAGCCAAACCTAGTTAATATCAGCTCAGGTAAATGCTCTCCATCACTGGCCCCTTTCCCTCAACTCAATTATTAAAGGATTAAAGGACTTTCCCGATGAACTCCCTTAAGAGTTTAATGATGTGCAGTATTGCAGAGGTCAGACTGTTACGATGAAGTGATTTCAGCTTTGCCCTGACATTGCTGGCTAATCAGAGAGAAAGAAGGTTCTGAAGCTCACGTTACCTGTAACGTGGTAAGACCCACCATCAATAAAGTCACATGCTGTGGAACACGACGAGCTCATATTCTTGACTTTTACCAGGTTGTGCTAATTTCTGGGGACAACACGGAGGGGAGAACATGTTCTGCTGGTAGCCTTCCAATCAGTGTGGCATCTGTCCAGATAGCACTTATTTGTTCTTAGAATTCAATAGTGTTTTTAAGGGATGCTAATGGAAAAGACGTATCCCAGACCTTGATTTGATGTTTAATTGTGCATAAGGGGTGAATCAGTCCTCGATGGCTGCTGACAACCATCTTAAACATAGAACATGTACTTTGAGTTGCTGTTTTTGGGGTAGTAACACACACACACACACACACACTCACACACACTCACACACACACACTCTCTCTCTGTCCGCTAATATAATTGATGATATGGCTATGTGGGGTCAGTGGACAAGGTCAAAGCAGTAGCCTCTGGTCAACTAAAACTGAGTCAACTCCTCTTGGTGTCTTTGGGGCCCAACTTATATCCTTAGACTCAGGAGCACCAAGAGGTAAATAATGGAGCTAACCAGCCACAAGCAAGCGATTTTAAAATCCAAGGACATCAGTACACAGTGAGTGCTCTGGAAATGCAGGTCTGCTGTGGGGAATGCAGTGAGGGGTGAAGATGGCACTTCTGGATGAGTGGCATCTGTCTTACCAAGTCTCCATGGCAAGAGACAATGGATGTCATGAGAGCCTTATTAGTGAGTCACTTAGCATTGAGAAGCCCCAGATTTCGAGGATCATTTCTAATTTTAAAGCCCTTTTGGGTACAGGATCTACTATTTGTCCTTTGTTTTGTAAAACCCATTTCTATTTGGTTGTTTTAGAGTTGGAGTTCAGATTATTATCATTTTTCATGCATGGTTGCTTTTCAATTTTCCTTCAAAAAGTGAACCCATTGTGACTCAGTATCTTTCCTCTATGCTCTGAAATTCCCATTTAATTAAAGATATTGTTATGTTTAGAACAAGATTTCGGAATTGTGGTCTTAACCCTCAGTTTTAGCTTGAAAAATAAATTTTAATTAATTACTTTATTTTGTCTGCTAATACTTATTGAGCAACTACTATGTAGGAGGCATTGTTACAGTTACTTGGGATACAGCAGTGATTATATTCTAGATGGAAAGAAAGAAAATAAGCAAAATATATATTTCTCCTGATACCCGGAAGTTTAACTCCTCCCTCATGTGTGTACTAAATGTCCATATTCTCCTGCTCTGACCAGCTATTTAATCTTGCAACCCACTCTTACTCTCCCCATCTTCCCATAGTTTCTGTATAGTTTCTCTTTTCCCCGACCACTAAGTATTTTCCAGAATATGCTGTAGTTTATTTATTTAGTATTTAAATATATTGTTTGTTCTCCCAATCAAATTGTAATCTCCATGAATGCAAGAATTATTGTTTTGCTCACAGGTCTGATGCCTGGAATAGGATAGGCATTAGGTCGTTGAGGAAGGTCTGGAGTAATTGAATGCGAGAGTGAATGAAAGTGAAGGCAGAAGGATGATTCCAAGATATTCCCCTTGAGCTGCGTGTGTGGTGATGCCCTGTGCTGAGATACCAACGATGTAGGTGGAGCGGTTGGAGTAGGGGTGTGGAGCAGCAAAGCTTTTCTTGGATGTGGACAAATAATATTCTGCTTCTTAGCACCATTATTTTATTTCTTAAAAACATCCTCAGAGACCAAAAAGGAAGGGAAAGTGTAAAGAGGCAAGCAGGTGAAAAATCCAGTGATCCTGACATTTGCCAGCTGTCTTTGAAAAGCATGCCTGTTTGTGTCTGTTTCTGGGGAATAGGGCCCCTAGATTTGATTAGTTATTGGAAGTGCCCTGTGATCCTGAAATGATTAAAGGTTAGTGATCTGGAAGAAAGGAAAAGTGTTAAGTATTAGGCACATTCTAACAAGGAAATAACATGGTGAGAATGACGGACAGGAAGATACATAGAGACCCCCCAACCCCAACCCCTACCCCTGCCCCCGACAATAGGGACATGGGTTCAAATCCCAGCTCTGTTAACCTTTGAGGAATCTCTATCCTTATTTCTAAAAGGCAGGCACTATCTCTTTACATGTGTTTCAGGGATTACAGATTATGTATGTTACAAAGCATTTAGTAAAGATCCTCGGTAAGTGGGAACTAATTATACTAGTAATTTGCTTGGCAATGTTTAGCAACACCAACCAGTTGCAGATTAGGCTCACATGGGCAATTTTATTTTCCTACCAGTTGTTTGTTTCTTTCATTACCTTTAAACCTTAGCATAACTTTTTCTAAGAATTCTCAGTGGATATACCTAATATTTTAAAAGGATGTAAAAGCTGACAGATTGCCTCGTAAGGTAAAAACATACATCACATTCAAGAAAGCAAAATCAAGAAGAAATATTTGGTTCAAGAACAGGAGCTTCAAATAGAAGATAAAATATACTTACCCTTGTTGGTTTATACAAACTGACTGATGAACTGAAACTGTGGTCATCCAGGATTTATTTGTTACATTAATCCCAAACTGAAAAATAATTAGCAAATTTGTTAAGGAGGCTTATGTTTACCTTTCTTTGCTAATTGTGATCATTTGTTGGTAACTGAATGTTGAACTGTGTTTCACTGACTTGATTATAGTTGTCAGGAGGGAAATAATGCACCTGAATTTTACAAATGTGTGTGAACTTTACATGTCTTGTATTTAAGAGGGGCTCACCCTCTCAGAAGGTATGCATAATGACAAGACTTACTGAGTTATTGATTATCCTTTATAAACAAGACTACAAAATGCTCCCTAATTAATCAATTTGTTAATATTAGTGAATGGACATACACTCAAATTTTCAAATGTATCTTTAACAATTAATTTATGCATGCATTATGTATTTTCACTTTTATAAGAGTTTAAAGTCTTTGAATTTTTATTTTTGAAGGAAATTATAATACAGTTTCTTTCAACCCTTTTAAGAAGGTACCATGCAATATTGAAACCTTAAAAGACAGGAAGGTCATATTTTAAGTAAATAATATAAATTATTCCTAATTTGTAATCCTATTTTCTGTCTTTCCATTTCAGAACCCAAACTAATTTACATAGAAATATTTTCTTCCAAATTTGAATGTACAGGAAACCGCTTAACAAAGTGGTGGTGTTACAGTAACACAATTCAAGGTAAAAAAAAATCAGTACTGGTGGGAAGAATTACTGCATCAGGGAATGCTCTAGGATGAGAGTTTCCTCTCTGGCCAGCCTTGCAAGGTGACTCTAGACGTCCTGAGACTGCCTGAGGTGGGCTATAGCTCCCAGGTACAGTGGCCAGAGACTGGGCATTCCTGGAGGGCTTCTGTCTTTCTCTCATTAGATCAAGAGGCTGGCGTTGGGCCCCTGAGAGAGACCTCTTCCCTTAGCTTGTTGCACTAATGCCTCTTCAGTTATAGACTTGCTGGGTGTAAAGAAGAGTGAAGTTCCTCTCAATTCCTTTCATGGCCAGGACAACATTAGCATAAAAAGAGTTTCATTTAAGCCACACGGCACAGCACTTAGCTTTCCTCATAATTAATCAGGTGATTATTTATGTTTAGTTTTGAAATAATGGCAGGGCATGTGAGAGTCAGACGTGTTTTGAAACTTGTCGTTTATTAGTTGTGTAACCTTGGATGGGTATTTGATATCTCTATGCCTCAGTTTCTTCACATTTAAAGTTAGGATGATATGTTACCAGCCTCAAAAGAATGTTTTGAGTTTTAAATGAGATGATGAATGTAAATAACTTAAAACTTACTATTAAGTTGATCATGAGTTAAAACTTAACTCATCGTCATCATCGGCATTATGGAATTGGAGACAGCTGTGATTATATTGCTAGAATATTCTGTGTCTATTTTTGCTTGTGCCTTTTCAACTGAATTGCAAGCTGGTTAGTTGATCTGTCAAGCAATCCATTGATTGCTTTGTTCATATCATTTGTGGGTGAGTCGGCAGCCTCATGTAAATGACTCATACTAACTCAGTCTTGGGTTAGTGGTGCAGCTGTTTCGTGTGTCTTGACCCAGATCTCTCTGTGTGAGTCCATTTATTAATCAATTAGGTACTCTTCACCTATGTCTTTGCCAGTCACTGTGTTTAATTTTCCTTACCTTTCCTTTACTTAGCTTGGTTCTCATTTGACAACCACCTGTGACATAAATTGATTAGAATGTCACGTGGGACATACTAATCAATTTATGTCACAGGTGGTTGTCAAATGAGACCTTCTATGCAAAGGTGCTTCAAATCTGTAGAAAGCCATAAAGCTGAGTTTTTATGAATATTTAAGATTCATAGACAATCTCCATAAGGGATATTAGAAAACACCTCATCTAACTGCTTCTTTTTAGAACAAGAAGCCCAAGATCCAGGGAGGTCATCATTATTATTGAACCTGGTGTTTTCATTGTGTGTGTGCATGTTTGTGTGTGTGCATGTTTGTGTGTGTGCATGTGTGTGTGTATAAACAATGTCCTTGGGCTTCAAGAACTATAAAATATTTTGGAGGGTGAAGATGTATAAAAATGAAACATGTAGAGAACAAATGATTTTATCATTTAGAGAAAAACTGTGTGGAAGAGACAGTGAATGCAATGGGAAATTTTTAAAAAATTTAAATTCAAATTTAAAAGGGGGAGATTGACACTGTTTAAAACTTGGAGTATCACCATGAGAAAATTGGCCTTGGGTGAATCCTTGAAGGATAAAAAGTAAATGTAGAGAAGAAAAGGAAGGCAGTCCAGGCAAAGAGGTAAGAATAAAGGCCTAGCAAGTCTAGGAAAACAGGCACTGTATCATGTAATTATCGCCATAATCTCATTGGAGATAACGAAACTGAGGCTCCAAGAGGCTAAGTGATGGTCCCAATGCCACATGGTTTCTAAGTGGCATGGATGGAGTGAGGCTCAGGTTTTCTAGGGGCAAGTCCAATGCCCTTTGCACTGTGTCACAGCTGCTTTCTGTGTAAGACAAAGCCCTTCAGTCACCAGGCTGTTTGGAAAGGTTATGCCAACTCTTTCCATGAAAATTTAAATGCAAACAGCTCTGGGACTCTTCTGTTGCTGAGAAGATAGGTTTAAGTCACTGTCTAAGAATAAGTGGAGTGATTTTTCTGAATATAGTTACCCCAAAACTCCATCTTATTACTCGATAGAATGAATGTTGTTGAGAAACAAAATAAGCAGTGGTGGATGTGTTTGCTTGATAAATTTTCTTTTCTATAATTTCTTCTGGGTCTGGGCACACATTAGTTTGACTATTAATTATTGTAATTGTATCCTGAGCATAAAATATTTATATATTATATACCTATGTGTATACATATGCATATACTCATAGACATATGAAATCATTGGACTTTAGAAATGGAAAGTACTTTGTATATTATGCATAGTATAATAGTTAAAAATAGGAAATGGATTGCCTTGTTCCTAATCCTTGTTTTTAAAGTACATCTCCTGTAGACAGTAGATAGCTGAGTTTTTTTTTTTGTTTTAAAGACACAGTCTAGCTCTGTTGCCCAGGCTGGAGTGCAGCGGTGTGATCTTGGTTTACTGCAACCCCCATCTCCTGGGTTCAGGTGATCATCCTGCCTCAGCCTCCTGAATAGCTGGGATTACAGGTGCCTATCACCATGCCCAGCTAATTTTTGTATTTTTTAGTAGAGATGGGGTTTCACTGTGTTGGCAAGGCTGGTCTCGAACTCCTGACCTCCTGATCCGCCTGCCTCAGCCTCCCAAAGTGCTGGGATTACAAGCGTGAATGACAACCTCTTTCTTTTAAATCAAGTGTCTAGTTCATTAACATTTAATGTAATTATTGATACAGTCAAAGCAAGGTCTACTATTTTGCTATTTACTTTCTTTTTAGGCACTCTGTTTTTTGTTCTCTGTTCCTCCTTTCATGCCTTCTTTTGGTTTATGGAATTTCTAAAGAATTTTATTTTAATTTGCTTATTTTTTTAACCTATACCTCTTCACACTGTTAATTTTTTAGTGGTTATTCCCAGGATTACAATATATCTCCTTAAAAATTCACAATATACTTAGAGTTAATACTGCACATAACACGTAAGGGCCTTGAAACTATGTACATCGGTTTACTCTCTTCCTCTATTCCTTTTGCTGTAGTTGTCAGACTTTCTCCCCCTGTGTTCTTTATTTACCTATTTATTTTTATTTCATTTTATTTTTTTGAGACCAAGTCTCACTCTCTTGCCTAGGTTAGACTGCAGTGGCACAATTTTGGCCCACTGCAACTTCTACCTCCTGGGTTCAAGCTAGTCTCATGCATCAGCCTCCTGAATAGCTGGGATTACAGGCACCCACCATATGCCCGGCTAATTTTTTTATTTTTAGTAAACACAGGGTTTCACCATGTTGCCCAAGCTGGTCTCAAATTCCTGGGCTCAAGGGATCCACCCACCTTGGCCTCCCAAAGTGCTGGGTTTATAAGTATGAGCCACTGCGCCTGGCCCCGCCTTGTGTTCTTTAAATTAGATAATTTCTATTGATCTATCCTTAAGTTCATAATTTTTTTTTGTCATTTCCAATCTACTCTTAAGCTATTCTGATGATTTTTTTTACTTCAGATATTGTAGTTTTTAGTTCTAGAATTGCACAGCCTAACAGCTGCTAGCAACATTAGCTCATTTTAATTTAAATGAATTAAAAAGGTTTCTTTAGTTACATGCCACATTGTCAGTGCTTAGTAACTATATGTGACTGGTGACGCTAATGGAACAGCAAAGATACAAAACTTTTCCATCGCTGCAGAAAGTTGTATTGGACAGTGTTGCTATTGAATTTTATTTGATTTTTTATAGTTTGTATTTCTCTGATATTTCCTATCATTCCTTTTTTTGAATATATTTTTCTTTACATTTTCTTCATATTTTCTTTACATCCTTGAGCATCGTTTTAATAGATGCTTTAAAATCCTTGACAGCTAATTACAGCATCTAGGTCACTTGAGGGTTGGCCTCTGTTGATTATCCTTCCTCTTGAGTATGGGTCATGTTAATAATTTTAAATTGTATCCTGGACATGATGCATTATCAATAACCTGAATTGTTCATTCAAAGAATACTTATATCTTATTTTTGAAAATTTCCAGTACGCAGATCACTTGGTTGAACTCAAATTGTAAACTTTCTTCCCTGTGGTGAGCTATAGGGAAAGAATCTACAGGGGATCTCAGTTCAGTTCTTTCATCCTGAATTAGGCTGCTTGGAGTCTACCCAGTATGTGTGTAGGTCAGGGTTCAGCTGGACATTTGGATAAAACTTATGTATAGAATTTGGAGCTCTTCCTCTTTGTGTCTTTCCAGGTCTAGTCCCTCACTTTCTAGCTGCTGTGTTTGCCCTAGATTTGCGCCTCTGGTTCTTCTAGTCAGTAAGACTGTGGGTTTTACATCTGAGTTTCTTAGTTACCCTGCCTGACTAAAGGCTGCAAGAACAGGAAATCTAGTTCCAGTCCTTTCTTCCCTGTGGTGACTCCCTTTCAGTATCTGCCTACTTTTGGTCCATTGTCTGCTATCTTCACATAGTTGTCTTCTGTATTTTGTCTGCAGTTTGTAATTATCTGGGGGAGGCTGGTCTCCTAGCAGCTACTCAGCCACTACTGGAAGAGGAAACTTGTTTCAGATTTTTATCTTTTATTGGTTTATTTTTGAGACAGAGCCTTGCTCTGCTGCCTAGGCTGGAGTGCAGTGGCATGATCTTGGCTTACTGTGGCCTTAACCTCCTGGGTTCAACCAATCCTGCCACCTGAGCCTCCCAAGTAGCTGGGACTACAGGCATGTGCCATCATGTTCAGCTAACTTTTAAATTTTTTGTAGGGACAGGATCTCTCCATGTTTCCCAGGCTGGTTTCGAACTCCTGGGCTCAAGGGAACCTCCAGCCTCTACCTCCCAAAGTGCTCGATTACAGGCACGAGCCACCATGCCTGGCCTCACATCTGACTCAGCCACTTATGTGACCTTGTTGCTAACTTCTTATGCCTTAGTTTCATTATATGTGAAAAGAGAATAATAATACCTGCTTTACAATATTGTTGGGAAGATTAAATAAGTGCAGTTATATAAAACACTCAGAGTTATTTCTCGTATAGACTAATTGCCCCATGTTAGTTGTTGTTAACAATATGTAAGTTCAGTCTTCTTCTTTTGCATATAAGGAAGTCACATGTCACATTGCTAGTGAGTGACAGAGCCAGCACTGGAACCCTGATTCCCAGCTGGGCCACACAGAGAGTCCATAGACATACTCAAACAATGTGTTAGTCCTGGAGATAGCCATTTGCCTAACGAAACACCTTTGATTGTTTGCTGTGCTCTAGCTCTATACATTATTTTATACCTCCACAATTTTTGACTTTTTGAGAGGTAGGTAGACAGTTTGATAGGTTTTACTGATAACAGCTTTTTCTGTTAGACTTCACCAAAATTTTCTGTTGCCGCTGATGTTTTTAACCCTTTTTCACCCATATCACTCTAAGGCTTTTTTGCAGTGGCAGGGGTGGGAGAGTTGCATGTCAGTACTTACTGTCTTTTGCCTTCAGCTACATTGTTCTGTCTTCTTTTTGCATTTAGTGGGAATGTTCAATTTTACTCCTTTACTCCATGAATGAATTAGCCTTCTCAGATCATGTCATGCTGGCTGTCCCTCACTGAATGGCCTTTGGTTTGCTGACATGTTTTGGGAACACAGAGGCCCTGTCTTGCTGAGAGATCAAGCAGTGTGTTTGCACATCTCCTCTGCATGGGAGACTGATATGGTTTGGCTCTGTGTCCCCACCCAAATCTCATCTTGAATTGTAATCCCCATAATCCCCATGTGTCGAGGGCGAGACCTGGTGGGAGGTGACTGGATCGTGGGAGTGGTTTCCCCATGTTGTTCTCATGATAGTGAGTTCTCGTAAGATCTGATGGTTTTATAAGTGTTTGACAGTTCCTCCCACACACGCTCTCTCTCGCCTGCCACCATGTAAGACATGCCTGTTTCCCTTTCTGCCGTGATTGTAAGTGTTCTGAGACCTCCCCAGCCATGCAGAACTGTGAGTCAATTAAACCTCTTGTTTTAAAATAAATTGCACAGTCTCTTGGAAGTTGTTTATAGCAATGCGAAAATGAACAGAGACTTCGATTCTCAGCTTGGGGCTCTCTTTGTCATGCGGGGGAGGTATGCCCTGATGTACATTGGTATCATCATGAGCATCATTTTGTGTTTTGAGATTTCTTCCCCAGAGAGATAAATTGCTTCATTTTTCCTGACAATTGCACTGTGAGCTGAGATTATTTCTGGAAGCCATGTTCTTTCCATGTGGATAAGATCTTGAGATAAGACAAGAAACACAAAGAAGATGTGAATAGGGCATGCAGTTGCCTTTGTTATGCAGGAGGAAACCTAGAACTCACTGGAAAACTAAGGTGTGCTTCGTGTTTTATTCTAGTTGTGCCTCTGTGAATATGACTGAATTGGATGGGGCTGAATCTGTTGGTCCACCTCCCCGAGTCTCACTCATGCTGCTGTGCCTCCAGCAGGATGCCAGCCCTCACGGGCACAGGTGCATTGTAAATATGGCCCTGTTGGGTGGATCACGTAGCTCAGTCTTTGTTGGGTTTCTGGCCAGATACTTGGACAGAGTTGCAAGTAGGTGGGGAGTGCTGCAGAGGTTAAACTGAAAGCCTGCTTCCAGACTGCAGGGTTTGTATCAGGCCCGCTTGTACCTGCTTGTTGATTTTACACACCGTGGACATAGCACTGTGGGACAGCCTCCTGCCCAGCAACAGATGTACATCTTTCTGTGATCTGTTTATGTCACATGCTAACGGGTTGTTACTGGAGCTAAAATCTAGATGAGTGAACACTGTGACCTCAACACAGATCACAAAACAGGTACTTGGCCTGTGGGCACCTGACCAGAATCCACAGGTTGCTGTGTTAAAACAGTGAGAAAGAAATAAACAAGGGTTCAGGTTGGTGTTTTTGTTAATGTAATTCTTTTTTTTTTCCTAGCTTGTGCCATATGCTCTCCTTAGCTCTCCTTCCACTCTCATTGTTCTTACTTTTCCCCCTAGTCTCAACCCTAGAGGCAGAGTGAAGTGATGCAACTTCCTCCTTCCCATATTAGACAGAAATATTTTTCCATTCAAGTTCCTTGCTGGACTCTCTAAGTCGATGTGGTGGCTGTCACAGCTTTGCCCTCTCCCAGCCTTTGAGAACTCTCTGGTAAAGGCCTCTTAGTGAGAATGATTTACAATGGAGACAATGCTGCTTTCACAGCTTTTAATTACACTTGACTCCTTCTGAGGCTTCCCGCTGGCAGCAGCTACCTTGTTGAAGAGGGACTGGGTTTGGGCTGTGAGCAGTGTCAGAGGCCCTCTCTTCCTGGCTGGGCGGTGTGTCTAGACCCAAGTGGCTCCATAGTCCAGCTTCAGCTTCATTTCCTGGTGGTGGAGTACTGTAGGGTGAGAAACCTGAGGCTGTCTGTAGGGGGGTGATTCAGAAGAGAGAAGGAATGGCTGCCCTTGTGTCTGTGTCCTTTTTGGATGGGTTCTGGGACAGGATCTGAAGTTCAAGACTCAGCTCCAGGATTCGGCAGCAGTCCTTTCCTTGCCTTCTGGTGTTTCTGCACACTTAGAGGGCCATCTTCAGTAGCTCTTTCTCTAAGTCAGGCTTGGCTTTGTTGGGATCAGGATGACCTGGAGCTCTTTCTGGGTGTATATCTACTGCAGCAGTCCTTTGAAACATGGCCTGGACCTGTACTTGGTTGTATGTGCACAGGTAGAGTTAGCTCATTGTTTGGGTTGCACTTGGCTTTCTTCTCTCCTTGGAGTACTGCTGTTTCCTTTTTTGGGTCCCTCTGTGGTCCTTTCCCACAGTCCTTTCCTTATATCTCTTTTGCCTACCTTCTTCCAACCAATAAACTTGTCCACTCTCCCAGTTTCAGCTGGCATCTCAAGAGCATGACTTCTGGATCTCAAACCTACCAAATCATCTCTACTGTAGTCTCTAGATGCATGTTTTCAGCTGCCGATCAAGGAAATTTCAAGGTAATTGAGTTGTTGAGCCAGAGTGGGTATAGTAGGGTTTCTCTATCTCAGCACTATTGCCATTTTAAGCCATCCGATTCTTTGTTGTGTGTGTGTGTCGGGGGTGGGTGGGGGCAGAGGGCTGCTCCGCACATTGTAGGGTGTTTAGCAGCATCCCTGGATCTACCCACTTGATGCCAGTGGTGATTGCAGTTGTAACAATCAAGGATATCTCTAGACACCTAGAATGTCTCTGAGCTGGGAATCACTGGGATGTAGTGATATGAATCACTGAAATAGGAACTACATGGAACTGAGTAAGTTTGGGGGAAATGGTTGAGTTTGACAGGAAACAGGGTGAGGAGGGCCTAGGAAGAGCTGGGGGAAGAAAAGGATGCAGCCACTTGCAGAAGGAAGGTGTGCTGGAGATCAACAGACCAGGGAGCTCAGTGACAGCTCAGGCATGTTCAAAACCCCTCTTAACCAGCTGGCCCAGACACACTTGACTTTGTTGGGCTTCAGTTTCTTCATGAATAAAATGAGAAGTTGGCCTACATGAAATGTAAGGCCCTGCTGCCCCATGATCCTTTCCCCCACTTGTTTAATATCATTGACCAATTCTGAAAGGATTCTGTCTCCATTGATGAGTGATTCCTCCAAAGGGAAAGAAAACAGGTGAGAGAGGAATACATTTGCTGGGAATCTGCAAAGCAGTTATGGTTAATATTACCCTGATTTGCAGACATTCCTAATGGATCCTGAGAGAATCATGCCTTGCCTAGAGGGTGCAGGGAAGTACTGATCCTCAGAAGCCATCATATGGAAATCGGACTCAGTGACAGCTCAAGCGTGTCCAAAACCCAAATATCTTTTCTTCTATCTCATCTACCCCCTTTCCCTCCTCCCTGTCTCCAGCTCCTTTAATCATCATTTCCACCAGCCTTCTCAAGCCTATTGGAAAGATCTGGGAGGCCGGTGATGGATTTGACTGAACAGTGTGTAATATAAAAGGGCAGAGCTGGGCCTGAAGGGACCAGGGGCTGCACGAGCTCCAATATTGCTTCCTCCAACAGGGCAGTGCTGGGGAGCCCCTCTGGGATTACTCACACAATATTACTGCCACCGGTGAGGATGGGGGGGGGGGAAGGAAGGGGAGGCAGGCAGGTGCGGGGGAGGGTCTTAGGGTAGCTGCAGATGAGGCTGAGAATAACAACAACAATCATAATGGCAATATTTTAATAATAGTAAAAGTAGTGATAATTGTGTTTTCCAGGTTTATTAACTTTGGGAATCTGGTTTATTAACTCTCCTGGCTTATTAACTTTGAGAAGTCTTTGCTCGTTGCAGCATATGCCTGAGGCTTGCTGGTGTTTGAGTTCATGAGTCTCAGGCTCTCAAAGAGAAAGAGGGGTACAGGAAAGAGGGGAGGGGGAAGGAGCAGTGATATTTGAAGTAATTAGAGAGACTTTATTGAAATCAAATGCACAGGCAAGAAATGGTAATTAACTGAGAAGAGGATGCTCTGTTCTCTCTCATCCAAGGACCGTGGGGCTGTCATAGATAATCCTCATCTTGGGGGCACGGGATAGCTTGTGAAAATGCAGTGTTGGAAAGAATGTATACCACACACACACACACACACACACGTATATATGTGTGTATATATATATATTTAATAGTGATCTAAATTGAACAATGATGGAAAGGAATTATACAATCCTCATCTAGTTATCATTGGTACAAAATACACACACACACACACACACACACACACACACACACACAAAATAGAAACAACAGAATGGTTTGGTTAGAATTTCTAGTTCTGTTTCTCCAGTTATTCATGAGAACAGAAAATCCAAGAGTAAGTAATGAGAACAAGCTGATTGTACAGGTCTGGGGAGGCCAGATAGAGGTCTCTTAGTGAGAACTGTTGTGAGGAACAGGATCTTGTTTTGAGACCGACGTTGTGATATTGGAATTAACAATCTGGTAGGTAAAGTTTGCTTGGGTTTCTTTGGGGGGCTGTGCAGAAGCCTTTGGAGGGTTTTAGAGATGACAATGTGGTGGTCATCTGGGGGCTAAACAGTGGCAGGGGCTCCCTGGAGAGACATTTAGCTCACATAAAGAAGACTTTGTTACAGTGCTTTAAACTTGGAGTGAATCTTTGTTATGATATTGGTACAGAAGGCATTCAAGATTCTTCTTATATTAAACATTTACTTACTATGTTTCAGCACAAAGAAGAAAGCTGGCTTAACTAATTGATGTGACCAAAAGAGCACTGTATTTGGAATCAGAAAACCTGGGCTTAAGATGCTCTTTGAACCTCAGTTTCTTCATCTGTAAAAATGGGCAAATGATTTCTCTGATAGGGCTGGTATAAGAATCATATGGGGTAATGAAACTTGAGTAACATTTTGTAGACTGTAAAGAGCTAGACACCTTTAGGATTAAAAACAATTCATGTTGTTATTAATATTTATTGTTATTTTATTAATTCCAAACTCTATGGTCCTGTAGTTGCAAATATTCCTTTTCTCCCTGTATCTCTGGTGGTTTTGCTTTACGTTTGCCGTCCTGGAGCTGGATGATAAAGAGCTGGTCTGTCAACATTGACACAAGGATTGCTCTGGGTCTGGATGTATTCAATCAGTAATTTCACTCGCGGCTACTTTTATCTGTGCTTTGAGACTCGTGGCCAAAATGTTCTGTGGACACTCAAAGGCTCTTCTGTCTTATAGAGATTTACTTCTGATTAGGAGAGGAGCAAGTTGAGGACTGAGCCCCTCATCAGGGTAGAGCTGCTCTTGGGCTAGTGGAAGGAGGCTTTGACCAGAGCCCTGAGTTCAGCTGCTCACAGCTTGGATGTTCAGCCCTGGGTGGGTGTTAGTCTTCTCGTGCTGACTAGCTGTGCCCCTAACCTTCTGCAGGTGGTCTGTCTGAGAAAGCACGACCTGCTAAGTAATCATCTCACTTATTCAATGTCCATTCCACAGAATTGACTGAGTACCTGCAATGTGCCAGGCATGAGTCATATTTTCATCTTTCTCATGGATTGATACCTGTGTTAGGCTGTTAGTGTAGCTACATATAGAATAGAAAATGATGTGGGTTAATTGTGCTCCATCTTTAGAAATGAATGATAGTTTAACTGCAAGCATTTAGTAGATACAACATTCAGGCAAACTTTTATCCATTCAGTAAATGTTTTTGTACTGTAGTTGGGCCTATGGGATGAACTAAAAGAAATAAGTCAAGGTCTTTGCCTTTGGTGTTTTACAATCTAGTACAGGAGAAAAGCACAGATGTGAAAGTATCGATAACAGTGAAGTCAACACACACAAAAGTGATGGGGTATAAATTAAACACGCAAGGACTTATCATGAAGGAGCAAAGAAGTCCTAAAATGGGATGAAAAGTAGATCAAAGAATGGGGTGGTTTTCTAGAGTAGGTAAATTTGGAGTCAGGTCTTTAAAAAGGCAGTTGGCAGAGACCAGTATTTACCATGTGTGCTGCTGGTGATGGTACAGAAGGTGACTTTATGTGGCATCTGGGTACACATTTTATATTGTGATGGTAGTGTCTTTATTTTTAACATATATAGAAAAATTATTGCATTAAACCAGTGATCTCATGGCAGTGACACAAAGTTTCTATTTTAAAATGAATCTGTTTAAGTAAAATGAGTGAGTTGATCACAAATGTTAAGTTATAATTTTATGGTGGTGAGACTTGGCATACACCACTTTTGCGATATGAAAGTTCTTGAAGCTTGGGAAACACTGGTGTAGATTATATTATCACCTAACATAGATTTGGTGCTTTATAATTCATGAAGCATTTCTATATATTTTGTATGGTTAACTGACTTGTATAGTAGGCTGGGCAGATAATATTACTTTGGAGCAAAGCAGAATTTGGATACATGTATTTATTAATTGAATTTTGACTACTCATTTTACACATAAAGAAACAAGACTTGGAGAAGTTTAGTTACTCAAGGTAAGACAATTAGTAAGTAGTGATCTGAAATTACATTCTGGCCCTTTTGATTCTGAGATTTTTTCATGGTAGAAAGGGAAGTATTCCGGGTGAAGAGAATGGCATTTGAAGAAACATAATTTGGAATCAGCTAATTGTGTTCTGATCTAAAGGACACAGCACTGGTATACTGAATTAATACATAATTTAAAATGAATGGAAAAGTCAGAAAAGACAAGGATAGGAATAATTCAAGAAGAATTTTCAAAATCTAGGTGTTGAGGAACCATGGTGGGTTATTTTTTTCTGTTTATTGAGATAAAAGTCGTATAACATAAAATTAACCATTTTAGCCATTGTAAAGTGTATACTTCAGTGGCTTTTAGTATATTCACAGTTTTGTGCAACCATCACCACTATCTAATTCTAGAATATTTCCATCATCCCTGAAAGAAACTCTGTGCCCATTAAGCAGACAGTTCTCCTTTCTTCGTTTACCTCAGCCCCTACGTGGTTTTCTGTTTTTATAAATTTGCCTATTCTGGATATTTCATATAAAATAAATCATACAATATGTGGCCTTTTATATCTGACTTCTCTCACTTACCATAAGCTTTTTGACGTTCGTCCATGCTGGAGCATGTATCAGTACTATGTTCCTTTTTATGGATAAATAATATTCCACTGTATATATATAAATATAATATATATATATATATTTATATATATATATATATGTATATATATATCACATTTTGTATGTCATTCATTATTTGGTAGACATTTGGGTTGTTTCTACCTTTTGACTGTCATGAATAATGCTGCTATGAACATTTTGTACAAGCTTTGTTCAACACCTATTTTCAGTTCTTTTGGGCCCATGCCTAGGTATGGAATTGTTTGGCCACATGGCAAGTGTATGTTTAACTTTTTGAGGAACTGTCAAACTGTTTTCCACAGCAACTGTACCATTTTTCTTCCCACCAGCAATATATGAGGGTTCCGATTTCTCTGAATCCTCACCCACACTCATTTTTCATTTTTTTAAAATGGCCATCCTAGTAGGTATAAAGTGGTATCTCATTCTGGTTTTGATTTGCATTTCCCCAAAGATTAATGATGTTGAGCATCTTTTCATATGCTTATTAGCAATTTGTATGCTATTTTTGGAAAAATGTCTATTCAAATCCTTTGCCCATTTTAAAGTTGTGTTTGTCTTTTTGTTGTTGAATTGTTTAGTATTCTTCATATATTCTGTATATTAGACTCTTATATATGATTTGCAAATATTTTCTCCCATTCTGTGGGTATTACTCTTTATATAGTCTAGATACTAGACCCTTATATGTTACATGATTTGCAAATATTTTCTCCCATTCTATGGGTTGCACTCTTTATATATTCTAGATACTAGACCCTTATATGTTATATGATTTGCAAATATTTTCTCCCATTCTGTGGATTGTCTTTTCACTTTATTGTGTCTTTTGATGCACAAAAGTTTTCAATTTTGGTAAAGTCAAATGGTTTAATTTTTCTTTTGTTGATTGTGCTTTTGTTATATCTAAGAAGCCACTGCCAAGTCATAAAAATTTATCCCTATATTTTCTGGCAAGAGTTTTATAGTTTTTGGCCTTATAATTAGGTCTTTGGTCCATTTGGAGTTGATGTTTTATATTGTGTGAGGTAAGCCATGGTGGGTTCTTGACCATAGAAATTATTTGATAGTGGTATTAGGAAGATTATTCTAGCAGTCATCTTTAGAGTGAAACAGAAAAACTGGGAGAAAAACAAGGAAGCTATTGCAGAGGAGAGAGGAATCAAAACATATGTTTATTTTTTAAATAACAGTTTTATTGAGATATAGTTGACATACCATAAAACTCTTTTGAAGTGAATCTTACAACTCAGTGGTTTTTTAGTATGTTCACAGAGTTGTGCAACTATCACCCCTATTTTCATTACTATTTTAGAACACTGTCATCACCTTACAAAGAAACTCTGTATCCACTAGCAGTAACTACCTATCCATAACTCCCTAGCCCCTGGCAACCATTAATCTATTTTCTGTTTTTATGGCTTTGCCTATTGTGGACCTTTCACATAAATGAAATCATACAGTATGAGGTCTTTGGTATTTGACTTCTTTTACTTAGCATAATGTTTTTAGGGTTCATCCATGTGTAGCATGTGTCAGTATTCCATTCCTTTTTGTGGATGAGTAATATTTAATTGCATGGATGTACCACGTTTTGTTTATCATTCAGCTGTTGACGGATATTTGGGTTGTTTTAACTTTTTTTAGCTACTATGAATAATGCTGCCATAAACATTTATGTAGAAGTTTTAGTGTGGACATAATATTTAGTTTTTGTGTAATACTACATAGCATTTTGTCATTGTTTTTTACCTTTATCTTTTCTTACAATGTGTCTGACTTATCCCATGGAATTACTATTTAGGCAGCTAAAATTACTGGCTTCCCTTTTAGGTGGATGCCCTTATCTCTAGGCAATACTCCTAACATCCCAGAAAAGCTGAGTTATTTGTAATGACAATTCTATTTAGAAAGATGCAATGAGCAAGACCAGGCAAATATTAATAATTTGCAGGGTACACATTTGATCTTACGGATTCCACTGAAGTTTCTACTGAATGTATGAATGTCTCTTTTAGGTTTCAGATGACTCTGTAGTGCCCCCTATTAGAGTACTGGTAATCTGCCCTTGAGAAGACCCGTATGGTCAGTGACCAAAGGTTTATGCACACACAATCTCTTTTTTTTCTCTCATTCTTCCTTCTGCCTTGCAGAATATCCTTTAAGACTCCCATCTTGACTCTTAATTTTTGGGGGAAGAAACACATTTCAGTCTTTACTTTATTTGTGCTTAGTGTCTTAGCTAACAGTGACATTGGGGTGGGCTCAAGACCTCAGCAAATCAAAGATGTCAATTTCTCTGTGGCATGCTCTCTGTGGTGTGGGTATTAGCCATCCTCACTGTATTCAGCACTTCTTGGGTTGAATAGTCTAGGTTGTGAGATGTCTGTCAATAGTACTGCCTTTTAACTTAATGTCAGCAGGTAGAAAACCAAAGGACAAAGGACATGAACAGACATTTATCAAAAGATCTCAATTTTCTATTCCAATTAAGTGTTTGTAAAAGAAGTTTCTAGTATTTGTAAAAGAAGCATTTTTACTTCTTTACTAGGGAGAAAATGAATGTGCCTTGTCACCCTATAATAAAAGAAAAATCTAGTTGGAGGTAGAGGTTGTACTACCTTAGTGGTTGTTATGCAGAACTATAACCTTGACAAAGCTGGTGGCCCATGTGGTTGAGAGATACCATGTTGTAATGGTCAGAGACACTGAACTACAAGGCAACTAAATGCTTAGTAGAGAACATTTGGAAAATACAAAAAATATACACAAGTGAAAATCATTTACAATCCCACTATTTACAGATTACCTTCTTAGTATTTTGATGTATTTTCTTTCTAGTATTTCCCCCTCCCCCCTCCCTCATTATTCATGTGTGTTTTTGTGTGTCTGCCGGTCTGCCTTTTGCCTATTCATATGATATGTACAGTCTTGTAATCATCTATTTTCATTTAACATTATATTAATGTTTTCCCATGTCATTAGTCTTTGAGAGTATGGTTTTAATGGTTATGGAACTTAAGTCATAGAACAATTTCTTTATCCATTTATGATGTTACTAACACTTAGGTGGCTTTCCTGATAATACATATTTTATCTTAGATTATTTTCTTAGATTACTGGAGGGAGGATTATGGAATAAAGCATATTAACATTTTTAAAGCTTCTTTTTCCCCTTCCTTACACATTACACAAAAATTAAGATGGATTAAAAACTTAAACCTAAGATCTAAAACCATAAAAACCCTAGAAGAAAACCTAGGCAATACCATTCAGGACATAGGCATGGGCAAAGACTTCAAGACTAAAACACCAAAAGCAATGGCAACAAAAGCCAAAATTGACAAATGGGATCTAATTAAACTAAAGAACTTCTGCACAGCAAAAGAAACTACCATCAGAGTGAACAAGCAACCTACAGAACGGGAGAAAATTTTTGCAATCTGTCCCTCTGACAAAGGGCTAATATCCAGAATCTTTATTTTAAACTTTGTTACTAGCAACATAGACATGTTTTTAATTTTTATATATGGTCTTGTGTCTCTATACTTTACTAAATCTATGCTTGTAAGCCTTTCCTTTATTCTCTTGGTTTTATTCATTTGCAAATCATAACTATTTAATCTTATTCCTTCCAGCAGTTGTATCTCTATGTATATTTCTATTTTTAACACAGAACTTCTTAAGTATTTAAATAGTAGAGGTAATATGGAGCACTTTTGTCTTTTTTACTGGATTTTACGGGAAAATGAATGTCTTTCCGTTGACTAAAGTATAATGTTGGCTGTAGGTTTAAGATTGCCATTCTTTATTATGTTAAGGAATGCCTAGTTTCTACTAAGAAGTTGGGGTGTGTGTGTGTGTGTGTGTGTGTGTGTGTGAGAGAGAGAGAGAGAGAGAGAGAGAGAAGAAACTCAGCTGAAATACTTTCAGCTTCAAATAACAGAAAACCCAATTAACCCGGACTTAACCAGAAGGGAAGTTGGTTTCTTCCATGTTACAAGCTGTCTGAGGATAGGCAGTACAGAGATGGTATGGTGGCTCATTGATGCCGTCAGCAAACCAGGCTCTTTCTATATTTCTCCTTTCCATCTCTTGGCACATAGGTCTTTATTCTCAGGGCCACAGGAAGACTGCAGCTGCAGCCTTGTAATCACATTCCAGGCAAGAAGAGTGTAGGGCCAAAAGGTGAAGGGTAAAAGGCCAAAAAATCACACTAGCTGGGTCTTGTCTCCTTTTAAAACCCTCTTGGAAGCCACCCAGGGGCTTCCACTTACATCTCATTGAGTCAAATGGGCAACTCTTAACAGTGAAATTGTCTGGGAGAAGGCGCCTGAGGATGTGAGCTGGGTTGACCAATCCACAGCATCTATGACAGCTTACAAGTAAATGACTTGGAGTCTTCAGAGAAAAAACATACATATATATGTATGTGTATATATATGTGTATGTGTGTGTTCAGAGAGATACATATATCTATATCTCATATATATGTTTAGAGAAAAAAACATATTTTATATATATATTTATATACAAATATATATATATATATATATATATATATATATATATATATATAATGCCTTAACAAATGCTCTGAACCTGAAGCCAGCAGATTTTGTCTGAATTCTGACTCCTCTTTGACCCTCTGTACTAGCATGAACAAGTCACCTCTCTGTCCTTTGGCTGATAACTGTCTCAGCTACCTGGGAGATGCTTGTGCAGTGCAATGAAGTCAAATCCTAGAAGGATTCCTATTTTCATTTCTTTTTTGCATTAGGATAATTTGTTTTGGGTTAGTAAACTGCTCTTTCCTCATGATTTTTATGGTGTTACTAAATTACTTTTGCCTGAACAGAACCGTAAGGTAAACAGGATATTAAAAAAGGTAGCATGGACAGCTGTCAGCAACAGGAATTATTTCTTTATAAAGTGGAAAAAGAAAGAGCTAAGAGTAAAGCCAGAAAGTTGCTTCCTTCCAAACAGGGGGAGAAGGAAGACAGAACATGTAGTGAAGTGATTTAGTGCTTTTCCTCAGTGAGCTTTGCTTCCCTTCACTGCCCTGGGGCATGAGAAGTGCGGTGCTCTGAAGTTTTGTTGAGAAAAGCACCCTGACTCATGTTGCCTTTGTGGCAACTATTAATTGCTTCCTGAATTTATACAGCATAAATAAAATAGGTTGCCAGGGAATGAATTACGCAGTGGATAAATGGTGGGTCATTAATGCAGCGTTGACCCTGAACCCAGAGGATGACGTGAGATCCGCGAGAGCTCTCAAGAAATTTACCAGAACCCATTTCAGCAGGAGGTGATGTGTTTTAAATCCCCCCTGTAATGCAATGAGGGGAATCAAATTAGATAATAGTTTGCAGAAATCTTCTGGGCCTGGAGCCCCACTCAGAAGGATCTTGTCCTCTTCTATTATCAGGCTTCACATTTTGGGGCTGGACCTGTGTCCCAGTGGTTCCCAGAATGGCTTTATTTTTTCCCCCATGTGGTAAGAGCCCAGGCTGACACATCTGAAATGCCTTGGTATGCATGCATACTCTGTGCCTCTACTTTTTTTTAATACTGTAGTTTTTTTGTATTAATATGTACATTTAAATTTCATCTTATTCTGAAGTCCAATATTCTAACTAATATAAAGAGAAAGGTAAATCCAGAATGCAATTTATTCATCCTGCTGCCTCCTTTATAACTTCCTCTGTAAAAGTATTCAGATATTTCCCATGTATCCCATGGTTGGAGTCATTGGAGCGTGTGTATTAATTGTATCCATGGATTGTTGGATTTCTATGGGCTTAAAAATAAACTAGGCTTGGAACTGTTGGGGTTTCGCCTTTCTACAAATTCACAGCACCCCTCAGATGTACAGAACAGGTTCCACAAATTCACAGCACCCCTCTATATGTGCAGAATGATGGACACAGGCTGAGGGCTCACTGTGTCTGATGCACATGCTGGGTGTTGTGATGGTGATGGAGGGGTTCAGAAACATGAAGGAGAGTTCACTTTCTTCTCAAGCCATTTACAGGTATTAATTCCATAAATAATCTTATCAGAGTTTTGTTTTTTTTTTTTGGAGTTTTTTCTTTTTCCTTCTAGGTTTTCTAAACTCATTCTCACAGAACCAGATCCTGATCAGAAATGCGCATCCATCAAAAGGAAGGGAAGCCCTCGATCCCGTCGAGGGTGGCGGCTTTGCCTGGGCCCGAGTGCCCCGTGGGATCTGGGTGGGGGAGGTGTTGCCGCAACAGGCTGCTGGGCTTCTCTCCACCTCCTCATTTGCCATTTTTCTCTTGTGCTGTGAAAGTACAAGTACCTCTGCCTCCAAGGCCAGCCTCCTGTGTGCAACTCAGATGCCGCTGGGGGAACCGCCTGTATGTGGATGCAGATGAGGGCATGTTAACTTTAAAGATTTCTCCTCTGGCTACAGCCGCCTCCCCTACAAACCACTTCTGTGCATGTCTCTGTACCAGCCTGGCAGCCCCAGTTTTTCCTGCCCAGTGTCTCCCTGCAGTGTTCTCTGCTTGTGAAGCAGCTTGAGGGGAGTCATAGGCCCTATGGCCAAGGGTGCCCACCATGAGGTTGCTAGGGTAGGGGCCTAGGGGCAGGTGGTAACAGTGCCCCCAGGACCTCCAGTCCTTAAAGTGACTGTGGTGCTGGTTCCATCGGCAGCTGGGTGTTTTTCTCTGTCCCTGGGCCCTGAAGCAGCAACACTGTGCTCCCAGGCCTCTCCGCTCCGCCCTTCCCATCTGCCTGTGGTCAGCTCTCAGCATGTGTTCATGGGTCTGGGAAGGGACAGACACTGCCCAGTGTCCACCTGTCTCTCCTTTATGCCTCTGTGCACTCTGTCTCACACAACACACACACACACAGACACACGCTGTACATACACAAGACAGAATGTCACCAAGGCAGCTACCCAATCAAGAAAGAAAAACCTTCCTCCTTCTGTCGGAAAATAAAATGTCCCCTGCACACCATGTCCCATGGACAGACTGTGGGTGAGGGGGATGTCTGTGCACCCATCGCCTGACCTGACGCTGGCACTCTATTATGAGAGATGTCCTGTAGGTCCTTACTTGACCCGTGCACGTCCGCCTCCCATGATGGGATCTGAAATACTACCAGAGAGAAGAAGCCCTTTGGGTCTTTAAGATTTCCAATTTTCAGAACCCCTGATTTAAAATGAGTACTGCTGAGAGGGGTGCTCCTTGAATGTGTTTGTAGGCAGCACCCCCGGTGAGGATCAACTCTCAGCTGCTGAAGTCAAGGTTCTAAGAGAGAGGCAGAGGTATTTGGTGGGTCACGTGTGTCGGGAGTGGATGGGACTCTCCAAAGCTGCATGGTGCCTCCTTGATGGTTTCGAGGCTTTCCCTGGGGGGGTAGAGGGGGCCAGATCTCAAGGCTGTCAGACGCAGTGTGGGATTGTGAAATGCTGTGTTGTGCTTCAGCCTAATAAGGAGCCAGGGTGACAAGGATTTAGTTTTATAGTGTTGGATTAAGGACCAAATACAAGATGACTTGGATAATTTCCACTTTGCTGGCTCCTTAGCTACAAGTAATTTATTCTAACCTTCTTCCATAATGCCAATTATAGCTGTTAGCAAGTACTTCAAAGCCAGTATTCAAAGTACAAAGCTATAGTTAAGATTTCTGAAGTTCTTGTGCTGATGTCCTGGGCCTGGGGGCTTTAAACCAAGGTTGGAGTGGGTAGAGATGAAAGGAAGTAGGGCTTTTCCTGAATATTCTTTGGTTAGGGTGGATGTTGGGAGAGGGGAGTTTGGGAAGGTGGCTGGAGCCAGCCCAAAGGAGGGCATGGCCAGAAGGGAGCTGTGGATGTGGTTTGCGGGGACATCCCCTTCATAAACATAAAAGCTGTGACTTATTAGAATGACTTTCACTAAACAGGGAGGGATAGAGAACAGAATGAAAGGGAAAGATGAAGATAGAGAACAGCCCTAATAAGAGTATTAATTGTTAAGATGTGCCTTGCTGAACATGTCAAGAGAGACAAACAGTGCAACTGCAGACTGTCCTGCCTTGTGCAGGTATCTGATCAGTCACTTAACCCAGGGGCTGGGAAACAGGAGAAGGAACTAGGTCACCAGTCTAGCAGGAGCCTCTGGGGTGCTGGTGTTCAGGGCTTCTGCCTGGGATGAAGTGGAGCTGCCTGTGATTGCTGTGTGCCAACTGATGCCAAGTGGAAGCCATCCACCACTATCTGCTACCTATGCCCTCATTACTCAGGTAATTCTAATAATTACTGGATGCTTAGTATGAATAAAGAAAGATAACATGCTAGCTACTGTAGAAAACAGAAACTGCCAGTTTTGCTTAAAGGGAAAAGATGCTGGACCCTAGAAGTCCTGTAGGGATGGAGACCATGAACATCTAAGTTCTCTCTTGGTTCAAACCCTGAGAGACTAAAAAAAGAGAAAAGGGATGGGATCTACGGAATGAGGGTAATGAAAAAAAAGAATATTGAAATAAATTATAGTTTTTAAAAGGTAGAAAAAGCTAGAAGAAACAAAATGAAGAGAGAAAAAGCTAAGACCTATAAGAAGGAAACAGGTCAATAAGATGGGGGACCAGCTAGAAAGGGGACTGAACTAACACTAGAGCTACTGTACCCTGTCTCCTGTCAGATCTTAAAGGCAGAAAAGGGTGATTTGCGAAAATATTACCACTGACCTGGGGGCACCTGCCCCTAATTAAGATGCAAGCATAAAAGCAAAGTTGTTTGAGCCTCAGTCACCAGGCTGGAGTGCCGTGGCACAATCTTGGCTCACTGCAACGTCCACCTCCCAGGTTCAGGCGATTCTCCTGCCTCAGCCTCCTGAGTAGCTGCGACTACAGGTGCATGCCACCACACCCAGCTAATTTTTGTATTTTTAGTGGAGACGGGGTTTCACCGTGTTGGCCAGGATGGTCTCAATCTCGTAACCTCGTGATCCGCCCGCCTCGGTCTCCCAAAGTGCTGGGTTGACAGGCGTGCGCCTGGCCGCTTGAGCCCTTTTTGAAGCATCCTGAGATGTTGCATTCATAGAAGCTGGTTACAGGAGGATAAGGGGGATATTCTTGGGCCCCCTTTGCCATGTTCTCTGCTTTGTTTTGGAGCTCTGATAGTGCACATGCAGTGACTGTCTCCATTCCCCCACCCCCACCACCCTCAGGCATGCTTCACACAAATGGCAGAGACGGTAGTTATTTCTCAAGGAGGTGTGAGCTTGTGGAGAAATTTGCTGCCTGGCTGAGGGAGCTGGCTTGGTTGCCTCTCTCTGTTTGCTGTTAACACTCCTCATTGCTGTGGGGTGAGAGCTGGCCCCTGCCATCTCTGGCATAACCACTCACTGCCTTCATTACCTCAGATACCCAGCTCAGCCCTGACTTCTGAGAGCAGTTTGGGAAATGTCAGCCAAGGGATTCCTCCTGCGATGCTGTTTTTGTTGTTGTTATCTGCAGGGATAAGTGAGAAAATGTTGAGATTTTCTGAAGAGGGCTTTTCTAGCTTTCTTAAAAAATAGCTTAGCTTTCATGTATGCGCCTATGAGACTGGCTTGCATGCCCTGCCTCAGTGAACTCATCTGTCCTCTGGTTTCTCTTGCTTTGACCAGCAACAGGCCCTGGCAGGAGAGCTGAAAGCAGAAGGGAAATGAGCTGGGAATTTATTCCCCTGGCTCCTTCCTCATGCATTCCCTACATGTTGGTTTTGTCCTTTCACCAGAAGTCAAAGATACTATCATATGTCTTTGTCCATGCGGGTTCTGGTAACTGCTCCCTTCAGGCCTAGGGCTGGCAATAGCTCCCTGAAGTTTCCAGCCTGGGATTCCATATCATTTTTTGTTGCTTTCCTTAAGCCCTGCCCACACCTTTTAAAAACTTCTCTATTAGGCAACCCTGACCCCAATTAACAACAACAACAACAGAAGAAAAAAAAGGAAGAGGATATGGGTGACTAAGTAAGAAGAAGTTGGTTGATCATTTTAAAGAATGGTTCGTGACATAAGGCAGATTTTGGCTTGTTCTAAGTGAAATATCAGAATGCTTGTTCTAAATGAAATATCAGGTGAGGAGTGGAGAAGATGGGTATCTAGGGTTTAGAATATGTGTTTCCATGGTACTGATCAGATCAGCTAGGCCATTAAGCTGGGATGCAGAGCAGCTTCTTGGTTTAATCCTCAGCTGTTCCCTCTTGAAATTATATATAATTTTATATATAATTATAATTATTATTTTTTTGAGACAGAATCTCACTCTGTCGCCAGGCACCAGGCTGGAGTGCAGTGGTGCAATCTCAGCTCACTACAACCTCCGCCTCCCGGGTTCAAGCAATTCTCCTGCCTCAGCCTCCCGAATAGCTGGGACTACAGGTGCACGCCACCACGCCCAGCTAACGTTTGTATTTTTAGTAGATACAGGGTTTCACCATGTTGGCCAGGATGATCTCCATCTCTTGACCTTGTGATCCGTCCACCTTGGCCTCCCAAAATGCTCGGATTACAGGTGTGAGCCCCCGTGCCCAGCTATTATATATAATTCTTAATTTTTGAACAAGGAACCCTGCATTTTCACTTCACCACTGGGCCCCATAAATTATGCTAATCCTGCTGGGAAGAACTGACTTGTGGACTCTATGTATTGTTTCCAATTGGCATAAGTTAAGCATGATTAACCCTCTGTCAATGATGGGGATATAAGACCATTAGATAAGAATGCCACTTCTTTGGTGGATTTTCCGCCCCGATATTAAGCCTCTTTGTGTGAGCTAGAGAGGTATAATTGAGAAAGATAATTTCTTTATATTTGGTTCAGTTCAGTTTTCTTCCCTGAAAGTCTAAATATAAATCCCTGTCATTCATTGGCACGTAACACACCAAGCCAAAAGTTAGCGACTGGAAACGACAACCACCATTTATTTTGCTAATGAATCTGCAGTAGGGTAGGGCTCAGCAAGGATGGTTTATTGCTGTTTAATACAGTGTCTGCTGCGGGCAGACCAGCTGGGGGATGGAGGGTCTGTTTTCAAGATGGCTCACGCATGTGGCTGTTAAGTTGGTCCTGGCTCTTGCCTGGGAGCTGAGCTGAGGATGTTGGCTTGGGGATCTTATTTCCTCTTCATGTGAGCCTCTATTCCTTGCAGCACAGTGGCTGGATTCCAAGCATGAATGATCCAACAGACAGGAAGTGGAACCTACTAGTCTCTTAAAACCTGGGCTGGGAAACTGGCACAGTGTGACTTCCACTGTCACTTCCACTATCATAGAGCCCATCAAGGCTCATGGTCGGGGGAAATGGTTCCAGCTCTTGGTGGGAAGAGAGTCAGATAATTTATAACCAGATGTCTTTGATCTGGATAAGCATCCCTGTTTTACGTATGAAAAAAACCAAAGGTAATAGCACAACGAAATTTTCTCAGAGTAACAGCAAATGGGGGGCAGACCTGGACTTAGCACTCATAAGCTCCTGATTTCCCAGACTTTACTCTGCCTAGCATACATACCATTCTTTTGCTAACCTAATACACAGCAGTAACTCTTCCTTGTCCTCATGGCCCTGGTTTTCAACCTTAAAGCCCATTAGAATAGTAATAAGGGAGAAATTCCATTACTTTTTAGAATTATTAAAATAGAGTCCAGGCATTTAGAAAACACAGGAAAACATCCAAACCATTGAAAAACGAAGAAATTATGATTTGTCAGGGTTGATTAAAGAATGTGAGGATAAAACAGTACATGGTTGCCTCTTGCTCCTCTAAAGGCACAGTGGGTAGCTCAGGACCATCTACTAGAATGGTCATGGTGGCACTAGGAGTTCTGTTTTGGGTCACTGCGAAGCTGTGAGTTAAGATTGAAGGCTTTTGAGGAGCTCTCAGCCATCATGAAGGGCCCATCACACACCAGTGCCCTCTGAGATGCTCCGAGTTAATTGAGCCTTATGGCAAAAATTGGCCCCATCGTCCTTCAAAGAACTCGAATGCCTTTGTGCAGGGGGAAGCCTGAAGAGCTTGCTTCTCCTGGAGCCTCTGGGGCAAGCAAACCCTTCTCTTTCTCTCTCAAAGCTGGATTTACAGTTTAGAGCTTGCACAACTCAGGGTGACATCCCTTAATCTTTGATGACAATTCTGGGAAGGAGGCTGTTGATCTTCAAAGTTTGGGGTGTGTGGCTCTTGGGTGTGGTATGCCTATCTTCAGGCATGTCCATGCAGTAGCTTCAGGGGTATGAGGCTGCTAAGAGGGTGTGGGGTGGGCTGGGTCTCCACAGCTGACAGCTGCAGCACCTGGGGTTGTGAGGGGCAGGCCACTCCTGTCATGTTATCCCTTCAGTTGAAGTAGAGTGGGCTTGGGAACTTCTGATGATTTCAGAATCCAGTTGAGTAGAGGCTTCTTGGCACACAAACTCAAATGAAGTTAGGAATGTGGTACAAGGATGACCGGGCCTGAGATTCTTTTTACATATGGGAGATCATTTTTCACATAATTAGGAACCTCCAATAAAGTATTTATCACTTCAGGCCTTTGGGCCCATCATTTTGAAAATCTCTGATGAATAATGCAGTTTATTCTGACCGCTCTGACTCCAGTCAGGCATTTCTAGGGAAGAGCAAGGGGCCCTGGAGGAAGAAAAAATGAGAATCCTGTTGATTGAAATACTTAGTTCTTGGGATTCTATTACATCTGTGGATGAGATTCCAGATATGTCTTAAACATCTTGAATGTTATGACTAAAAGAAGTAGGAAAGTCGAAGAGAAACAGACTCCCAGCTATAGGGGACATTATGACAAATATTGTCGTCATGGTAACTTTTGTATACAAAATTCTTTCATTGTCCTGTGGATGATCGCGTTTATCCAAAATTATTCCAGGAGTCATAATTAAATACAATATGCTTTCTCAAATCCTTGTCCGAATCACATTCCCTCTGTATTGCAAATGCCTGAGCGATGCAGATGAAAGCAGAGTGGAGCTCTTCTCACTTGTGGTTTGACATTCAGCGGTAATTACTTTCCAGTAGCCCTTAGTACCTACACCTCAAATAAACCAGGATAGTTTGCTAAGATAAAGCAAGACCAAAAATACAGGAGTGGGGGAGAAGGAAAGGGGGAGAATAGCAGTGCCTGGGCAACATCTGCTTCTTCACCCCATTGGATGTGTGAGCCTTCTGTTGGTTGCTCATTCTGCACAGAGAGCCAGATCTGCTTGGCTTCTAGTTTTGTCAGGGGGTATAATGATGGCTAGCGATGCATGATAACTCACTTTTACTTACTGTTCTATCTTCAGTGCTCTGTGGCTTTTGATAGAGGCAGCTTTGACTTTGTAATGCTACACCTGATGAGATTCTTATTAAGAACACAAAACAGGCAAAGAAGGTAGTTCTTATCACCTCACCCTGCTCATTTATTTCATCATTGGAAGCCTGTCAAATCTTCCTGCCTGGTAAGAGCTTGGAGGGAAGGTACAGAAAATCAGGAAGGTGGAAAGAGACCAAATCTGGCTTAGAGGAGAAGTATTCTTGTCACTCATCACTAATGAAGAATTCAAATTCATTCCACATAGAGCTGGGACAAATTTTGTTGGCGTGTCAAGTGTCCTTGCCTTTACGAAACTCTCAAGCTCTGTAGTGGACAAGAATTCAGAGAGCCTGAAACTCCGAAGTGAAGCAGAGAGCTGTACCCTTTAGTTATAATACTGGGATTCAAATTGCGACTGCTACTTATTGACAGTAGAGCATCAGACAACAAAGCTGAGGCTTTTGTTCATCTGTAAAATGAGGAGAATAATTGTGCTATAAGATTGTTGTGAATATCTAATGAAACAGCTCTGAGGAAATGACTGTCCAGGGTAAGTGGATGAACGTTTTTCTCATTTTTATTATTTTCGTGGAGGCAGTGGGATGGAATACGTTGTCTCCCTGGCACCTTACAATGTGGTGACTGTTGCAGAGGTTGCGATGCTGTGATTGAGCTTGCCAAGACCAGCTTACCAACAAGCTTTCAGTTCCAGAGACAAAGGTCATGGGAAAGGTGGGTGGTTTGCTGGTCTTCTTGAACATCCAGCAATGTCTGGCCCCAGTGGTTTTTGCATTCCTTTCTGGAGAGGCTACTGAGAGCCACGTGGGGAGTGCAAATTACCCCAAGAATCTACAGCAGAAGCTGAACCTACAGGAAGGATTGGATGGATCTTGACTGGAGATGGTGGGAGGGGCTTCCTCAAGGAAAAGGGGAAGAAGCCACTATGTAGACAGTTGCTGCTGTAGTTGGCTTTGAGGAAGAGGGCCTGGGGGGAAGGTCACAGGGTGCCCTTGCATCTCTGGCGGAGGCTAACAAATGAGCTGACAGTCTGCCCTCCAGCCCCCCACCAGGACTCCCTCAGTTTTGCCACTGGGGGCTCTTGCTAGGCAGAGGTGCCTTCCCTGCCAGGTTTTTGTTATTAAAGTTGATCCCATGTATCAGAAAGTAGAAAGCAAGCCTTGGAAATCGGCATCCAAGTGGGATTCCAGGCTCTCTGTAGCAGTGTGTGCCAAGGGCTGGGGGTGGGGGAGCGTGCAGCGAGCAATTCGCTCAGCATCCAGGAGCGAGCCCTCAGCATCATTCACTCTGTCAGGGTATCTCGGTGATAATCACTTCCAAATGGTGGCAGGGCTGCAAGGAATGTCTTGACTCAGGACCGAAAGGGAGGTTTTCCATAAGCATCTCTCTTTCCAAAGGGAACCAGAGATAGAATATGAGATGCCCATGAGCCTTTTTTAGCATCATCTATAATAATATTCAGGTCAAGAAAACAGAGGGGGGGAGGACCAATAATCCAGGGTTGTGTCAGGTCCCATTGGCTAACGTGGGAGGTGCTTTCAGGATGAGTGGATCACCACTCCAGATGACACATGACTTCTCCAGCGTCTTCTGAGGCAGAGACTGCGAGCGGATGCACTGGCACAGATTCTGTCTCTAAATTAATAGGCACGGTAAAAGTCACTCATCACATTCACATAGACCCAAGCAGTGGAATGTAGTACAAGGGAATAAAAAGTCACAAATCCAGGGGACCAATCAAGTCACTTAATCTTTCAGAGCCTTAATTTTCTTACCTGTAAAGTGGACATTATAATGCCTGTTTTATAGAATCGTTGTGAGGACTAAATGATACAACTTTGAGAAAGCGTGAATCACCAAGTAGGTGCTCAGTATTGTTTTAAAAAATTATATTAAAGAGATCCAATGTCTTTCCTTCATTTTACCTTAGGGACTTTGCTTTCTTCAGTGCTTAGCAGATACTTTGCAGAATCACAAAATCACATACACATTGTATCTAAAATTTATATAGAGCTTTACTGAATTCAGAATTCTTGGGGCAATTGTTATCATTTCCATTTGCACTGGAGGAACCTGAGTAAGGCTGGTGTGACTTGGCCACAAAGCTTGTATGGAAGGTGTTCTCAGCTCTCCTCCCTGGCATCTGGTTCTCAGAGAGCTAACTGTGGTTCCTTAGTGTCCTGAATATGATAGCATCTGTGTATCTCTTTCAGACTTGGACTAATTATTTCCTTATGAAAATACTGACTGATTTTTCCTCAAAGCTGTTTCTTCAGTGTGTGATTCCTTCCCTTCCTTTTTCCTTCTTATGTTGTCAATCAGGTTCCAGAAACCCTTCTCTGGCTGCTTGACTTCCTGAAGTAGTTCTGTGACTCAACCTTTATGGAACAAAGGAGGAAGGGGGAGGAGCATTTGTAGCCATGGTTGGTGGCCTTCACACAGTCTTTTTAAAAAGAAAGTTAAAATTTTAAATGTATTGTTGTTCAGGAACCATTTTTCATTTAAATCTGAGTCCAAATGCCAGTCTAAATAAAGACGGTCAAATGACGTTCATGCTAATAACTCATCGCACCTCTCCTTGGTCCTTCTACCTGTGGTCCAGGCTCCTATGGATGAGAATTCTCTGGAGCTATGTGTAGAATGCCAGGACCAGCTGACATCGGTAGGGGTGAGTTGCAAACTCAGATAGTTCTATTGTAAGGGTACTGAGGGTTGGAGGTTATGGGTGAACTACTGGCATTTCAGCAGCACATGTGTAGAGCATGCATGCACTGCATACCCCCCTAGAAACCCTTCTGGGAATAGCATAATCTTGGGGGAGGGGATCTTGATGCTCTTCTTCATTCTGCCTGTGGCACAGGCCCATTTGTAACCAAGAACTACCTCCAGTTGTACTGTGGCCTTGGGCTTGCTTAAGCCAGCTCATTTTTTCCCACCTATCTGGCATCTTGGCTATCCAGAGTGCTTGTGGAATGTCATCAGCCATGTTTTCTGGATAGCAAATATTTGTAAGATGTAAGCCTTTCTGGAACTGGATTTGGTAAGGTTTGATGGACAGAGCTGTGAAGGCCAATGATGTAATATAGAGTGATTCACACAAGTTATAGTTGCGCTCGCACTTTCTTTGTCTCTTGCTCCCTTTATCTTTCCTCTCACTTTCTTCCCACTTCCAGAGCTGTGCCCTGGCAATCCTTTCTGTATTGGTCAGCACAAAGAGTTTCCTGCCATTTGTTTCACTGTCATTTCTGGAACAAGAAGAGAAGTTTGGCCTGATTTGCCTGCACTGCCTGATTCCCTTGCATGAAGCCACAGGGAATTCTCATTACCACTGCCCATATGCACAGACATAGCATCTGTCTTCTGCCCGAGAGGACATGGGAGAGTTGCTGCCAGCAGCTCAGGCTGAGCTCCTCTCCTGCTGACCGCTTCACTCTGTGCGCTGCCTGGGCAGGGGGGAGGCAGAGGAGGGTGGTATGGCACACACAGCTTCCAGCAAGGACTAGAGTGGAAATCCTGCTGATGGTGGGAAGTCAGGCAGAGGCAGCCAAACCACCAGCCATCTCATCTCTGGGAGGTACCAGGCACTGTGTATCCTGGATATATTGTGGTGTGAGAGCCACTAACAGGCTGTTGGGGATATTCAGAGCCCATCCTGTGCTGATTGCATTTGGAAAGGAGCCATCACTGTGTTATACAGGAAAACAGTTAAGAAAGCAAACCAGCAATCAAGTTGAGCTTTTCTAATAGTGGATCCATTAGCTATTGCTACAGGAATAATGCAAAACAAAGCATCTTAGAACTAAAGACTTAAAAAAACCAAGAATTTATTCTCACTCATGGGTCTCTGGGTGAGCAGGGGCAATTTTGTTTCAGGCTATGGGTCACCTATACTTGCTCCAGGCTTCAGGCTGGGTCCAGGTCTTGTTCCACATTCTCTTTGGATCAGGAGCCACTTAGTTGTGTTCTCATGGAGAATGACAGAAGCCAAACCACACACTCACATTTACTCACATTCTGCTGCCCCAACAAGTCATATGGTGAAGCCCAACATAAGTGGAAGAGGGGGAATTTACTCTATATCAAAAAGGAGGGGCAAGAGGGAGAGTGACTGTTTATTAAGTGATAATCTAAAATATCACACCAGGTTATATATCTACAATTTCCATTAATCTGAGCTCTGCAGAGTGAATGAATAGGTGGGAGAAGAAGTTTGGAGGAGTAAAGGACGTCTGATGGGTGGGTATGAATTTAGTGTGGAAAGAGCTTAAGGATACAGGACCAGGCAGGGATTGGGCAATGAGAAATCTGGCTTTTTCTGTATGCACATCTGGGACATGGTTTTCACGAATGACGTTCATGCTAATAACTCATTGTACTTCTCCTTGGTCCTTCCACCTGTGGTCTAGGCTCCTATGGATAGAAATTCCCTGAAGGTGTGTGCAGAATGTCAGGACCAGGGAGCGTGCTGGCTTTCCATGTGCTACAGCTCTTGGTTGGTCACTCCTTGGCTCACTCCCCATATTGTACCTTGTACGCCATAACTCTGGTATCTTGGTACTTAACCTGCTGTGGTTTTCAAAGAACTGTGAATGTAGGCTATATGCCTAGGAGTGAGACCAGTAGTAAAGATAAAAAGAAGCCAGATTCAAGTTGGATACTGCCAGTACTTGGGTCAGATTTCTGTATCTCTGTGTTTCTTTGGAATAACTGATGGATATCCAATTTGATGTTTCCACTGTGGAATGTGTAGTTGGCTAAGGTCTGCTCAGGAGCTGTGTCAGGAAGGATAGTGGTTGTAGGGACTCCTCTGCTTCACAATACTTAGCCCCTCTTCTTGCTTTAGCCCTGAGTGGAGATGTTTATTTTAAGATGCGATATTTGGCCTACTGGGTCCTTTCAAACTTAATCTTCAAGATTCTCTGCTTGATGTCTTTTTTTCCCCCTCTCATGCTTGCTTTCTGGAACATTCCATCCCAGATGGTATTATACGTCATAAGTTTGTCTCCCTTCATCTCTCTCCTCTCCCTTTGCTCGGTTATAAATTTCTAGGGAGGGGCCCTTTCTCCAGGATCCTGCCATTGCTGGGTGCCAATATGTGTCGATGAGTCCATTGACTCCATTACCTGGGCAGTGTGCTGTTTAGCTAAACTACTCCTACCTGTCGACCAGTCCAACTGCACGTGTCTCTCACCCTTTCTGTGTGTTTCCTTTCATGAGCGCCTACTATGTGCTGGGCACCTGAGACACATAGACACACACATGCAAGAGAGACAGACACACTCCTTGATCTCAGAGGGCCCACTCTCTAGAGGGCCCAAGAGACAAGGAATAGAGGTCCTTACAATTCAAAGTGGTGAGTGTAGTGATGAAACAACGTGCAGGCTGTAACTGGATCATGAGGTAGATGCATCCAGGCTGCTGTGGGGTGGGTGGTGGGGAAGGTGCCTCCAGAAAAGATGACGCCTGAGCAGATTTGGCAGACGAGGAGAGGGGAAGTTTTCCAGGCTGATGGGACAATCTGAGTAAAGGCACCAGGCAAGGAAGAGGATGCCGGGCACCAGGGAGAAAAAAAGCTCAGCATCGCTGGATTATAAAGGTCCAGACAGGGATTAGCAAGTGATGAGGCAGGGAAGGGCAATGAGGGTTAAATCATGGACGTCCTTGGGTATCATGGAAGGAGCTTGGGTTTAGGCATCTTTGAAAAGCTTGAAATGGGAATGACATCGTAAGATTTGCATTGTGTTTTTATAAGAGGATTAACCACGTGCAGTTAATTCTGAATTATCTGGATTTAGGGAGTAGAAATAAGTAAAAATGAGCAGACCCAATCATAACTGATTTTTCTCTTTTGCTGTATATCCAAACCAGTCCTGCATGCTCCTAATGACCAAGTTCAGAGGAGGCATATCTTGTGTGACATGGTCCTCAAACAGGAAATGTGTTGTTTCTGTAAATAATTGAGAGAAGGCTGAACTAACTCTCATGGTTACTGAGTTCCTTTTTATTTCTGAGATGGGACTAAAATCTTAGAGGACAAGATATTTTTGGGGGTGGGGAGAGGCTAAAGTTTATATGACATTTGCCCTAAGCCAGGCACATACTGTGGGCTTTCTGATCCCATGAGGTGGGTTCCATTATTGTTCCCATTTTATAGAGGAGGAAACTGAGGCCTGGAGAGGTTAAGTAACTTTCCCAGGGTGACTCTATTAGTAAAGAGTGGAGCCTGGCTTCACCTCCTCAGTTCTGATCACCTCCAGAACTGAGCATTAAAGCAATGTGTAATGTAGTGACCACTATGACCCTTTCCTTCCTCAGGCCCAGGGTTTGTGCACCTTGGATGGAGGGAGGGATAAACTTTGCAATTTAAGAAAACGACAGTCTCTGGCCTGTGGTAATCCTGCCCATATACCAGATATAATATCTATGTGGAAGATATGGAAAGCTTTATGCTCTGTTCCTACTGCTTTAAAGTCTCCATAGCTTGGACCGAGGCTATTTAGAAAGATAATTCTTAGAGCAGAGGGGTCTTAGAATTCAGCAGGGGACTGACTCTGGGGGAAGTGGCTTCCTTCTTGGTCTTACCTTGGCCCCTTACATTCCTGTCCAGTACCCTCCTACTTCCCATCATGCTTTGCCTCCCTGGGACCCAGAGGGCTGGTGGTCTGAGTGAAGAGTAACTGCAGGCATAGGCGATGTCTGGAGGAAGAAGTCATTGGGCTGCCGAAGCCAAGTCCGTGACCAGCACAATCCCAGGAGGGCCAACAGTTTGTGGTTACTTGGCCACTCTTCCAGCTGAGGAATGTGCTTCCCCCTTCTCATCTGTCTTGCACTTTTGTAAATTTTGACTGGGATCAGTGAACAACTCAAAGCACCAGAGTGGGTACAAGGTCAGCCAACCACAAAGCGTTCCCAGCCCCCAGCACACTGGGAAGAAGTAAGATGCCACTTGTGAGCCATAAAGGAGATGATCACTTCTGTGTATAAATGCAGCGGAAACACCGTGGGCTATGGAATGGTGGAAGCAGAAATTGCTGGTCCCAGATTTACCTTAAGGTTTGGGAGCATCTTGGAGTTCTCTGTCAGTTTTGTGTCGCAATTTTGGCACAAAAGGAGTGTTCTCATTAGCTCAACATTCCTGGTTTTGGACCAAGATGCATGAAAATTATACATTGTCTTTCTCCTCAAAGCTTTGAAAGTCTTGAGAGTTTCATTATGATTATTTATACTCTATCCTTCCAAAGAAGATATGAAGCAGTTTACAATGAAGACAAAGGTACAATAAGATGATTGAAATAAGAATAAAAGAATAACAGCAAAGTAATGAAGGGGGTAGTGTGGAGCAAGAGTGTTCCAAACAACACAGGCTAAGGGGATCATTTCAGTTGAGCACATGAAACCTAGTTCTGAGCTTCCTAGAAGCTGGAAGGAACATCAACTATGCTGAATTGCAGGAGGGTACATAGCAACTGGTAGCCTCCTCATGTACCTAGAGAGGAGTGCATGAGGACTTAAAGTGCATAACCCTAGCACTTTTCCCTTTGGAGGAGGAAACATAAGGATGACTGTCTTAGGGTCATTGAGCAGTTTAGTAGATAGCAATTAAAAATGACCTTACCAAAAATTCAGTGGTATTCCTGTGTCATTCATCCTTATTATGCCCAGGTAAAGTAAAAGTGATTGTTTGGGCACAGATGTTTTGGTGGACAGAAGTGCAAACGGAGGGCAAGGACATTGATCATCATTGCAAAGAGTAGTGACTGAGTGAGGAGGAAGATTTTGAACAGAAGCAATGTCAGCATCACCAATCACATATCAAAACATTCTCTTCTTCCTTTTTTTTTTCTTTGAGATGGAGTCTCGCTCTGTTACCTAGGCTGGAGTGCAATGGTGTGATATTGGCTCATTGCAACCTCTGCCTCCTGGGTTCAAGCAATTCTCCTCTCAGCCTCCTGAGTAGCTGGGATTATAGGCATGTGCCACAATGCCCGGCTAATTTTTGTATTTTTAGTAGAGATGAGGTTTCTCCATGGTTGGCCTGGCTGGTCTCGAACTTCTGACCTCAAGTGATCCATCTGCCTTGGCCTCCCAAAGTTCTGAGATTACAGGCATGAGCCACTGCGCCTGGCCTCATTCTCTTCTTTCAATAGTACAGAGGGGAGGGGAAAGCAGAAAAGGGGGTTTGGAAGACTTGGTTTCTTATTGTCTCTGCTGTTTTGAGTGTCTTTGTCTGTGTGAACTTGGGAAAGTCACTTAATTGTGTTGAGCAAAATTCAGGCCTTAGAGTTTCTTCCTCTGTAAAATGAGAAGGCGAATGATGTTTTGAAGATCCCTTTGTACTTCAGCATTTTATGAATTGATATTTCCCCCCCTTAACCAATAGCTATAAACTTAAGTGGAACCAAGTGAAATAAGTCATCTCACAAGGAATTACTTCACCTTGAAAAAGTAACTGGCTTTCCAGGGATAAATAACTTGGCAACAGTTTAAAACAAAAGAAAAAGAGCCAGTTTAATCTGTTCTTTCATTCTTATTCTTTATTTGTTTTGTTTTCTGTGTTCACTATCCTCATTGCTTTTGCCCTGATTTTATTTTCATTTAAAAGTACATCTTGGAATCTGGCTGTCATTTTTGACACTGGAGGAGCATATTTAGCAGAGTGTTCTCACCTGTTTTTTTTTTTTTTCTGTAATGCTAAATTCCCTCAGATTGGAAGCTGCCCATCTGGGTGAACAGGGGAGAAGGGCACTTCTTAGAATGGGCATTGAGTAAGCAGGGAACGTTAGCTTGGTGCGGTGCAGTGCATTTCCTAGCTCCTTGTCCTCTGTGTGTGTGATGTTAGTAAACTTTAGGTCTTACAGAAATCTTAATGTGTTATAGTGTTGTACTGGCAGAAAAGTGTGTGTGTGTTGTCAGGGGTGTAATCTTGGACTCAGGCTAGTTTTGGTATAAGCCAAATGTTGTGCAGGGGTGGGGAGCTCTGGAGTTGGCTATTCAACCATACAGGTGCCAGGTGGGACGATAGGCAGGTGGGTGTAACACCCAATAGAACCAGAGCGGTGGGAAGTCCACTTGTTAAAGGGTAAGGGATATTAAAATGGACCATCAGGGGTTTCCACAGATGGCACAGCGTAGCTGCCCCATGGCTTCTCACCAGGTTTGGAATTGTGTTAAGCCGGTCCTGGGAGTTGGTGGTTTTGAGTCAGCATCATGCATATTTGCACAGTGGGCAGTGAGGAGAATTTTCCTATGATTTCATAAATAAGGAAAGCAGATATCTGGACTCTGTTTCATTACAGATTGAGCCTACTGTTGTCAGACTCCTGCCCCTCAGATCCTCTAGCCCTTAGATGCCACCTAGAGTTTCTCTACCTTAGCTCCCAGTGTGCTAAGTCCCTCTGTAATATACCTGTGTTCACAGGCATCCTGGGAATCAGGGATGAGGAGAAGCAGGCAGGGTGAGAAGGGGGAAGGGAGAGTTCTCGGCATTTCTACAATATTATATGCAAGTGCTCTGCAAATAAAATGCAAATTAAAACTGAGCGCTCTAGCACTGAGCAAAGGTGATGCAAATTTGCTTTTAATTTCTCTTCTGTGCAGTTGCACGCAGTGCCAAAGCATCCAGGGAGCTGTCCTGGAGAGCAGGGAAGCAGGGAGCCTTAGGGAGGAGCTGAGGCTGCTTTGTGGTCAGTTATGGACTTGACCATTGGCTCTTCCTGCTTTATGTATGCATAAAGTGCTGCTTTTCTGAGAACAGCTGATGAGAACCACTTTCACTAGAGTGTTTTCTCTGTAGTAAAAGCAAGGGAGGCTTGGGAGAGAGAAGAGCCCTCCATTTGGGTCAGCTCAAGGTTCGGATGGGGAAGAAGGATGAATTAGGCACTTGCTTGCGAGTCTGAGCGACTCTGTTGAGGAAAGCCTTGGAAGCTGCCCCAATCCAAGTGAACATTAGAGATGAGAAAGCCCTTTCCAGAAGGTTAAGTGGCGAGTTAAGTAAACAGGTCACACATCAGGCCTAAGGTTGTGAGCACATTTTAATTGATGGCAGGCTCTGGGCATCTCCAAGCTCAAAATGATTTGGTGAATGCTCAGGATGTGAGCTGAGAGTTGTAGGGGTTCTGAGGGTTGGACAGGTGAAGGAGCTGGCCTGGGACCACCCACTGGGGGCATGCTCAGCAAGGTGTCCAATGAGATCAGAAGCATCATGAGACTGACTCTTCCCAAAAGGGTCTGAGACAGAGTCTCCTGACCCCGTGGCTCTTGTCCCACACAAGATTCTTGAGCAGCCAGGCATAGGTATCAGAAACAGTGACTCCATGGTCAGACTGGGTCAAGGCCAGGTTCCAAAGCCAGGCTTAATATATCCCTGCAAGGTCAAAGAGAAAAAAAGTCATGTGGGAGATAAAGTAAGGGGTCAGGAAGAACTAACTGGCACCTCTTGCAAGTTGCTAATAGTACAATATAGTTACTTAAAGAATTCTTCCTTTTTTGAGTGTGTTTCTTGGTTGCCCTGCTTTCAGACATACATGCAGGAACTCCAAGAGAGAAATATGTTTTAACATCCCGAAACTGAATTATTAAATGGGATTAACTTGGTGTTGACTTTTCTTCATGGTCGATTTGCAGTATAAACTGGGTTTAAGGCATCTTTTACTAAACCTTCTGGATTTCAGTAGATCGCATTGGATGAGCCATTCATTAAAGATTTCATGCTGATGTTATTTGCTTAGGCTTTGATGCCCTTTTTCTGTTTTCCCTCCCCTTTTGTTCAATAATGATATCTTTCAGCAGAAAATACCTTCCATCCCCACGGTATTAAGGGCTTTCCAGGATAGGGAGCATGGCCTCATGGCCAGTGTCTAGGCAGGAAATAGAGAACTTAGGTTCCCTGCCTTCCTGATCCCCAAACAGCCATCCAGCTAGGACTGACGTTAGCTATTTATTGAAGCCTCAGATCCATTAACAAGGGAACTTCCCATTTCATTTTATTCTTAAACATCCAGAGAGAAGTAATGGCTTAAATTCATACTGATGCATAAATGTCCATTACAGCATTCTTGTCAGAGAGCAGATACTGAAGAGAAGAGGAAGAATGGGGTATCTGGGGCTGACATATACCAGAAAGGTGCTGGCTTTGTTCAAGTCATGGGTCTGAAACATACAACCCTTGGACAAGTTATTTAGCCTCTCTGAGTTTCATGTTTTTTCATCTGCAAAATGGGAATAAATAAAAATATCTCTTGGTGTTGTAGGGCTAAATAAAATTATTATTGAAGACAGCTCGGTATAGAATACATTCTCAATATTTGATCTCTTCTCACATGCAGACACTTTGTATAGCTGAAATCACAGTGTTTGTATCATTTTAACATGTTAGCCTTATAAAATAAGTACCTTCTGTAATTCTGCAGGCTTTCACTCATTATTGTTAGTGGCTGTCCAGTGCTCTGTAGTGTGAGTTGCTAAATTGGTAATTCTTGACTATTTTGGTTGTTTCTAGAAGCTATAGTCCTTTCTGTAGGCCTGGAGGCTCTTTTTAAGGGGGAAGTTACACCTTGTGCAGGTTCATAACAGAAAATACCGCCTTGGTTTCTTCTGGAACACTGTGACAAGAGATGATCTCAGATGTGTGGCAGCATTTCACACGGGCCAGCTGCCTCGGCCCTGGACAGGGGTCAGCTGCCAAAATCCAGAATGGCAGGTAAAATGTCATTCCCAGCCCTTTGGGCCCCCTATTAATTGTGTGTTCTTGCACCTGGACCTCCCAACTGGGTGTGTCTGTAGCAGAACGTCCTGCTTGCCATTTAGAACTGTGTGGCCAATTGTGCTGAATTCCTCCCTTTGTCCTTGCTGGCTGCCTCAGCCCCAGGCTGTACTTTTCTCCCTGATGAGGCCACAAGCCTTTCAGCTGAAAGTTGCTCTTGAGCCCCCAGAGTCATTTCAGGCCTTCAAGTGATGGAGGTCCTCATCGGCAGTAAATCAGCTCTCATCTCCCCAAATAGCTGCATAAAAACCAGTCTGGCCAGAGGAAAGCACACCTGCACTGAGGCGCTGTCAGACTCTTATAAACAGAAAGAGAATCAGCCCTGAGCTCGGGTACTTGCACCCAGGGAGATGCCCCTCTGGCACATTATAGGTTTCAACTCTTATCTCAAGTGTATTTCTTTCAAGTCCTGTAAGATTACTTCTTCAAAGAACATCTTGCATTGTCTTTATGTCACATATCTGCTTTCCTGGCTTAGGAAACAAGAATTAACTTTTAATGCAACAGACATTTGACATGCATTGTCACATTGAAGCCTCACGGCTTGACGCAGTGGACTGGGTTTTGTTATTCTTATTTTATAGATGAGGAATCTGAGGGGCTGAATGACTTGCCTGTGTTCCCACAACTATGAAGCATTGATGCTGATGATGGGGCTCAGTTGCACTGACTCCAAATCTTGGCAGTGGCGCAGTAGAGTGAACCTTCTTCTCCCTTGTTCACAGGCTTCCCAGGAGGCTGGTTGTGGATGGTCTCAGAAAGGGTCATCTGGGACACAGCCCTGGATGTCACAATAGGAGCTCAATGTTGGGGCCTGGAGTCTCTAGGGGACCCCTTTCTATTTCTCCCAGACTCCAGCCACTAGCTCATCCTGATCCCCCGCTATCTCCATCCAGAGTGGGGGAGGCCGTATAAGATCTTTGCTCACCATCTTGCTTTACAGTGTTGAGTGTTCTGCTTCTTAAGTGCAAATTGAGGACATCCAGAGACTTTGTTTTAGACTGTTTCAACTTCCACTAAGAGTCCAGACTTCCAGGGCTGTTTTCAGCCCCATGTTTGTCGGCTGAGATAAAAGATACAATATTCCTTCCTTGGGAAGCTTCAGAAAATACTAATGCCAAGCCCCTGCCTGGACCAATTACACCAGAATTTCTAGGGATGTGACCTGAGCATCTGAGGTTTTAAAAACTCACCTGGTTATTCTAACGTGCTGCTAGGGTAGAGAGCCTTTTTTTAAATTTCTGAAGGAAAGAGATTTCCAGCACCTGGGGGAACACAAGGGCAGAAGTGGGAAGGGTTTGAGTGAACAGAGGTAGAAACAGGGAATTTTACATGCTCATTCATTTAGGACCTAGTGTGTTCCAAGCACTGTTCCGAAAACTGAGCTCTAGAGATGTCTGAGACATCCACTTGCTTCGCAGTCTGATGGGGGAGAAAGACATACAGAAAATGAACCGTGGTTGCGCTCAGAACAGGATACCTGTTAGGAGTTCGCAGACCTTCCTGTACGTCTAACTCACCCAAGGAACTTGTTACAAATGCAGGAGCCCTTTGGCTAACACCTTTGCTAAATGTGGATCCACCTTCTTGGTAAATCAAGCAAAATTAAACCCAAGCCTTTCTTGTAATACACACAATAATGGAAAAGACATGGGCATTCTTTAAAACAGAAACATAAAGATACATTGCTTGCAACACTAGCCAGTTCAGGAAGCCTTGTTCACCCTGAGATATCTACTCATTTACACAAGAAACAGCAAGCATGAGAGGGAAAAGGGGCAGAGGCCTGGACCCCATTATATGAGGTCTGATATAGGAACCTTGGGTGGGGCCCAGGCACCTGCCATTTATACCACACTAGAGATATGAAGAGAGTGTCTGAGGGAGCAAGGGGAAGGAGCAGTTAATTCTGAATGGAGAAGTCGAAGTTTACACAGTCAACGTGATACCTGAACTTTCTTTCTTTCTTTTTTTTTTTTTTTTTTAGACAGAGACTCGCTTTGTAACCAGGCTGGAGTGCAATAGCAGGATCTCGGCTCACTGCAATCCCCACCTCCCGGGTTCAAGTGATTCTCCTGCCTCAGCCTCCCGAGTAGCTGGGATTACAGGTGTGTGCCACCACACCCAGCTAATTTTTGTATTTTTAGTAGAGATGGGGTTTCACCCTGTTGGCCAGGGTAGTCTCCATCTCTTGACCCTGTGATCCACCTGCCTCAGCCTCCCAGAGTGCTGGGATTACAGGCGTGAGCCACCATGCCCAGCCCCTGAACTGACTTTCTAAGAGCAGGTCCTTCTCCAATGAGCCACGTGCACTTGGGCACACTGAACACTTTGCAGGGTATAATGGTACCTCTCCTTTGAGAAGGTTCACTGTAGCGTGCCCTGTGGGGCCTGCTCCCCTGCCATTCCTTACCTCACTCTTTACACTCTAGTATGTGTCTCTGTGCTTTTCAGGTGCTCTCCCCCTGGCGGTAACACCCTTCTTGCTTTTCCTCAATGGATTAATTCTTCTTTGTTGTTCAATCTCAGGCTGGGCCCCCTCTTTTGTAAAAAGATTTTGCTGTGTCTGAGACTTGCACTTTGAGAAACATATTAAGTTTGGTGCTCACCGTTTCATGTCTTTTGAAAGGCATATAAGGATGGACAGAGTGTGGTAGATGAAGGAGGGGGAGATAGGTTGGGAAATAAGCTAGTTTGATTGGTGCATCCGTTTCTATTTATGTATATATTTTGAGTCGGATTGCTAAACCAGTTAGTTAATCAGTTCTCTAAAGGTTACAACTGTTTCCAACAAACCTTTTCTGGTGAAGAAATATTTAGAGCGAGAGAAGAATAAATATGCAATATTCCCTCCTGTAGTCCAGGATGGCACCCCAGACCTGGTGTGCAGATTCCAGGCCCATCTGTTTGATTTGCTTCTAACAGCAACATGAACTTCATGTTTATCCCAGTTCTTTTTCTGTCTGCATCTGGGAGGTAGTTTTCTCCTGGGCATGTGACTGAGACCTGGCACTTGGGGGATCCTTTCCTTAAACAGCAGGGACAATCTCACCTTTCTGTTTATGGGCTTAATACCTATTGTTTCACCCTGTCTCCTAAAGAGGAGAAAAGGATCTCCACTTTTACACACAAGTATGTGGAATGTACCAGCACCCACTGATCATGTACTTTGATTTCAGTTAGGTGGCTTTGTCACAGGTGCCCTTTCCTTGGGAAGGCTGGGAGCTTATATCTGGGAATTGGGAAAAAATGAATCTTCAAGCTTGTCAAAGCGATGTCATTAGGTTATTTATCTTTAAAAAGTATTTATATCTATTACAGCAAATTTGGAACTTACACAAAAATAATAAAGAACAAACAAAAATTATCCATCATCTTACTGTCCATAAATAATCACTGTTAATATTTTGGTAGTTAGCCTCCCATGGTTTTTCTTTCTTTTTCCTGCCCATATATTTTAGTGGGGGATTATTTTATACATCTTATTTTATAATCTGTGTTTTCATTTGACAATCACCATGAACACTTTCCCATATCATTAAAAGTTCTTTCACATTTCCAACATCAGTTTAAACCCTGCATAATGTTAAATTGAAGTCTTATATTATTCAGGTGTTGGCCATCAATGATTTCTTTTTAGGTATTTATAGCTGAAACTCATAGAAGGGCTTCAGAGCAACATCGATGCATCTTCTATAATTGCATGCAAATATTATGCGCATGTAATTTTTTTTTTTTTTTTTTTTTTTTTTGGTGACAGAGTCTCGCTGAGTCACCCAGGCTGGAGTACACTGGTGTGATTTCGGCTCACTGCGACCTCTGCTTCCGGGTTCAAGGGATTCTCCCTCCTCTCCTCCAAAGTAACTGGGATTACAAGCATGTACCACCATATCCAGCTAATTTTTATATTTTTTGTATTTTTAGTAGAGACAGGGTTTCACTATGTTGGACAGGCTGGTCTTGAACTTGATCTTGGACTCTCCAGCCTCCAGAATTGAGAGAAATCAATGTCTATTGTTTATAAGCCACCTGGTCTATGACATTTTGCTCTGGCAGTCTGAATGGACTATGACATAGAACATGCTTAACAATTATTAACTATCATTATTAGGTGTAATGTTCTCAGGTCTCTTTTGCTCTCTGAGTTTTAGTTCAAATGCTGAGAATCACAGCCTTCTACAGCTGGAAAAGGTCTTAATAATCTTGTAGCCCAATTCTGTTATTCTACAGATGAGAAAACTGAGGTTAGAGTAGTAATGTGACTTGCTCACAGGGATATTACTACTACCTGGTTCAGACGGTTATTTTGAGGACCAAATGTTATTTGTTAAAGTGCTATTTTAAGCGTTTACACATTTATCCAATGTTAATTAATTGTGCACTGTCTATATAGCCCATGAAAAATAAAACTCAGATAGAAAGAACACTCAGTGAACTGGGTCTTCTTAAGCCCTTGCTTCCCTGAGGACCTCTGGTGTAGTGTCTTGCATACAGCTGTAACCCAGTAGGTTTTAGATGAAGACAATGAATGTGACTAGTGGGTAAGCCCAAAACAACAGACCAGAGTGGAGAATCTTCTATAGCCCTGGGTTGTGTTTGTCTGTCTGTTCCAATTCCCTAGGTTTTGTTCATTTCTGAGTCCTAACATACAGCATAAAATTTCAGGGAATGAGCAAATGAATACTATCTACTTGGAGGAAATAAAGTGAAATAATTTTCATCCTCAGGCATTTTAAGTACAAACCAGTCAGGCCTGTTAGCTGATAGGTGCATAGACTGATACCACAGTCTATGCACCTATCTGAATAATCCTGCCGCACAGGTGACCCTCCTGGTAGGAGGCCACCCGCTCTTCTCCATATGAACCTTATAGCCACTGCATATGTCTCTCATATCTTTTCTTTCCCTCACTGCCTTTTGATACGTAACAACCACTTCTACTTCTGACTCACTTTCCTGAGTTCTGCCTCCAGCTTTTATCTGTGTGGTTCTCAGAGCTTTAAAAATAAAAACATGTTTTCTGAATAGGTAACTATGACTCTTGAGCTGCTGTGAAACACATGTTCCCAGTAGCCACACTTATTTTGATCCGCTTGTTTAAAAAAGAAAACTCCAGCATCCTATTGAAACACGATTCCAAATTCTGTCTTTTACAGTTGGTTCACTTGGCAGTCTTTTAAAGCCGTAAGTAAGTTAGACTGCCTTCCTGAGGCATCCCTGCCCACCTTAGTCTATGATAAGCAGGAATATAACATATTGTTAAGAGTACACGTTCAAATCCCAGCTTTGCTACTTGTTAGCTGTATGATCTTAAAGTAATTTAAAATTTTTCTGTGCCTCAGTTTCCCATCTATAAAATGGAAATGATGACAACCTCTTAGGGTTGAGATGAAGAATAAATGTATCCCAATGTTTTAAACTAGTACTTGCCCCAAGTCATTCTGTATTAGGCATCATTATTTTGAATTCTGGTGGCACTGCTGGCTGTGCTCAGAGTCACAGATGATGAGACATGGTCCAGTATTTTTGCCTCATTTTCTAGATGAAGAAACTGAGCCACAGAGAGGTAAAGGATGGGCCCAATTCAGTCAGCTGGAACATAACAGATGGAAAGAGGCAAGCCCAGATTTTAAACTCTCCTTTTCATCTCTAAGCCAAGGACAGGTATTTGCTGCTACTTTCCATTATATCTTCACATGCTTTTCATGGGTTTCTCCATTCTCATAGTCACATCTTTAAAGCCAGAATCTGTGGGTTATATCCTTTTGTATTTGTATTCCTTTCTGTGCCCAGGACAGTGCTGTAGACCAGAAGTTGGCATTTAATCATCAGCTGCTTAATTACTCAAGCGTGAGGCTGTGGAAATTGAAACTGTTGCTAAGGTAGAGAATATTGGTGATGTCCGGTGTTTATACGGTTAATGGTAATAATCTTAGATCTTATATTAGTAACTTTGAGCCATTTTTAACCATTTTAACTGTAAGCAATGGAGTGGGCAGGTATATAAATGGGTGGTACTTAAGCCAAAGCTAGATATAAATTTAGCAGAGATGCTAGGGAAAGAACATTAAAATAAAAAACTTTGTTCCCACTTGACCAGTGGTTCTCAAACGTTAGTATGCATCGGAATCACCTGGAAGCCTTGTTAAAATATGGACTGTTGGGTTCCACCATTGAGTTTCTGATTCAGAAGGTGGGTTGGAAGCAAGAATTTACCCTTTCAACAAATTCCCTCGTGATGTTGGTGGTCCAGAGACTACACTTTGAGAACCACAGTTCTAATGTCTTTTCCAAATGTGAAAGTCTGGGATCCTTCATAATCCTTCATTCCTTGGGAGTACAATAGGGTCTTGTAATCTGCTATGTTCTCAGCATTTGGCACAATAGCTGATCCATAAAAAGCATAATAGACTGAAAATGTCACCCAAGATATCAGGTCCTAATCCCTGCAACCTGTAAATATTTTTTCATTTGGAAAAAAGGTCTTTGCAGATGTGATTAAATCAAGGATCTTGAAATGAGGGCATAATCCTGGGTTGTCTGGGTGGATCTGAAATGCTATCACAGGGTTTTTATAAAGAGAGACATTACACATGTGCGCACACACACATACACACGAGAAGGCAATGTGAAGACAGGCAGAGATGGGTGTGATGTGGCCATAAGCCAAGGAATGTTGGCATTGGCAGCCGCTAGAAGCCAGAAGCAGCAAGGAACAGAGTCTTCCCTTGAGCCTCTAGAGGGAGCATGGCTCTGCTAATACCTTTGTTTCAGCCTAGTGAAATGGATTTTGGACTCCTGGCCTCTAGAATGGCAAGAGAATAAATTTCTATTGTTTTAAGCCACCAATTGTCAGGTAATTTGTTACAGTGACCATAAGAAATGAGTTATAGTAGTCAGTAAACATCAATGAAATGAACCAGGGGAGCCAGATGTAGACATTATGATGTCTATTGAACTGATACATAAACTGAGGGCTTAATGTCTCAGATGCGAATGTGCAGTGTATGTTTACTGAAGGGGGGCTCAAGTCTGTCACCTCCCTCAGTTTCCTTTCTGCTAGCCCAGCTGCACAATGAAATCAGACTCCCTAAGGATGGGGCCTGTGCTTCACTATTGTTTCAAAAGTTCACGAGCCAGGATTGAAAACTGCCTAGACCAGGCTATTTCATAGAAGCTGGCTGATCCTCAGTATGATGATTGAGAGCTTAAATGCACCCCGGAGGCTTTAGAGTTTGCAAAGTACTCCTATCAGATCTAACCCCACACCAGCTGTCTGAGCTAGGCAGGGTGGGTGCCATCGTTTTCCAGATGAATAATGAGTCCTGGGAAAAATTAGCTATCTTGGAGCAGCCCATCCTCCACCCAGACTCAGCCCTCTGACTGTGTATCCAGAGCCTCTTGTGCTACATGGCAGTTCCTGCCCTCAGCAGTGATGTGTGATTGTATGCACCTAATGACTATTCAGGTAAGTTCATTGTCAGCCCTGAGATTTTGGACACTGGAAATACGAACATTTTACACATTGAATCACTTTAAACTTATTATGGGAGAAGAGATAGGTAAGATTCGAGGCCAGGGAGCCTTGGCAACATTTCTTCAGAGGGAGTTTAAATTCATCCCAAACCAGTTCCTGGGGTATTTTGCATCCGACTCTTGGGCTAGGCTTGGGTGACAATGATTCCAAACACATGCTAGAGTGCTCATATCAGCAAATGAAGGATCTCCCTTTGGGATAACTAGATCTGCAGTGCCATTTTGCTTGTGTGGAGATCCAGGCAACTGGCTCTCTCTCTCTCATTTATTTTTTTTAAATCAATATTCAGAGAAAAGCACTTGAACACACATTTCAGTGACTTTGGGTCAGTGGATTTTAGGGTGAATCAACAATACCCTTACCCGCTCCCAACTCCAGATGGACATATAATCATAGCTTCATAAATGTGACCACAAAAGATTAGATGAAGGCGCAGGGCAAGGAGGCTGGAGCCTGTGGTGTGGGTGTTTTGTAAGATACCCCCAGCAGGGGCCAGAAGTCTGTTTGCTCTGCCTGCTTGGCCCAGCTGCCAGCTCTGATGATGCACTCTGCCAATTGGATATTACCTAGTGATTTTTATGGAGTTAATTCTAAAGGAAATTTGAGGAGGAGATCGCTTCCTCTATTTTAATTAGACTTCTGAGACTGTTTGCCTCAAATGCAACTGCACCACCGCACATCTGTAGCAGACTGGCTGCTGGAACAGCAATAAGGCACCATGAATTTTAACTATCTGGAGAGGGTTATTTGAAAAGCCAGGTCATGATAGCTGCCGCCTGAGCGTGTGTTTGAGCACAGGCACGCAAACACGCAAACACGCATACACACGCATACACACGCATACACACGGTGTACCTCATACAGATGTTTGAACAGTCCCTGGGGAACACACATTTTCTATTGTAATAAAGGAGAACACAGTCCTCAGCTGTAACCTAGGAGACATGGGATCCCATCAGAATTGGAATCTTTAGCCACATCTTGGCTGCTTGCAGGACCGGCCCAGAAGGGGTTTTTCTAGCGCAGGCTTCACATTGCCTTGTAGTTCCCGGTGGCAGCCGCTGCCGAGGAGACAGCTGCCTGCTGTTCGCTCACACATAAATCCCTGGGGGAGAAATAAGAGCTAAGTGGTTGTTACAAAGGGGTGATGGGTTTGACTCCCATAGCTAGTCACAGAAACATTCCTGCCTCTTCCAGACCACACGTTCTCATCCCAAGACACCTTTCTGCTGGTAATCTCTGTGCATGTTTTGGAATCACAGGGCTGGAAGTAGACTCAAGGGGCCACCTACCTGTTTCCCCACTGCTTGTCACTTCCTCCTCCAAGCGGGCCCAACCCAGGAGAGCTGTCCATCCCCGTTACCCCCTGGGAAGGGCATAAATATTGTTATCTCCATTTAATAACGTGGTGCTAGAGCAAGGTAGAGAATATTTGTTCCAGGAGAAATGACAGCGGTTTTCAGCCTAGTGACTTGGAGGTGATTTAAACCCCCTCATCTGGATTTGTTTAACACACTTCAGTTTTATTATTCGGTTTTCATACAGGAAGTTAATGAATAACGCAATCTGGCTCTACGACTATACAACCAAACAAGGCACCCTGGCTGGGAGGCTCACTCTCAGGACAAGCGGACGTTGATTTACACAATAGCAGCATTCCTGGGAAATTGTCTATAAATCAGAATTTTGAAATAAAAGAGCCTTTAGAGGAATATAAGGCATATAGTACATCAGTCTGTTTTAATTTTTTTTTTTTTTTTTTTAAGAAAAGCCAAGATCCATCTTGGAACATGAATATTTTTCCCCTAATAGATTTTTAGAATAAATTTGTTGAGATAGAGTATTCCTCAGTAAAACTCTGTATTAAGCATAGCTCAGATGGCTGGTGTGGCCCTTGTAGGAGGTGTTGCCTGGGAGTTGAGTGAATCCTGGAATGTTTGGGCTGGGAGACCTGGGCAGAGGGACCCACCTTCACCCTTCCCAGATGAATAACTAGAGCATACCACTGCTCTGGGACACAAAGGAACAAAAGAATTCACAGTTGTAACTCACTCTGAGGGCCCAATTCCAGCCCAGTCTTGTCACCGCCTCCCTTTTTGGCAAATTACTTCTTGAATCTGGGCTTCTTTCTTTAAGGAGAGGTGTAGTTGGAGCTCCAATTTACCTACCAGGAATAGAGGGAGAGGAGCTCAGTTTTTGAAGTCCTTTAGAGAAATGGACTATCTCACATGTGAAGAGGATTTCTAAAGTCACTTGTAAATACTCAGAACACATCCATGAGGTCTTTAAAATTGAAAAGGGGCTTGTTTTCAGAGCTGGGTAGGGTGGGTTTAAATCCTGGTGCCAAACAGAGTCTGTATGAGACCCAGTAATTTACTTTTTTGAACCTCAGTTTCTTCATCTGTAAAATCACTTAATAGCAATAACCCTGCAGGATTCTTGTAAGGATTAATTTACAAAAATTGGAATATGCAGAATTTAGTACCTGGTACATGGTGGGCGCTCTCCCATCTACTGTGGATGCTCTCATTTTATCATTACCAGATCAGGAGAAACTGAGGCACAGAGCATTAAAGTAACTTTCCCAAGGCAAAGCCAAGTGTCGGAACCTCAGATTCTGGTTCTGGAACCTGTGGTCTTTTGTTGTCCAGGTATTGTCAGAATTGGGGTAATTTAGGCTGATACAGGATCTGTCAAGCCAACTGGTATGTCGGATCCACCTAGCTCTTCCCTGGCTCCTTCCTATCTTTCAGGTGGGATTTCTACTATCAGGGCACTTCCTGCACAGATCGAGGGGCTACCAGGAAGCAAAGAAGGAAACTGACATTTATTGAGTGCCCACATACTCTGTGCTTTTACATAAATTATTGCACATGAGAAGCCTCCAAGATTGGAATTATTGAGCCTATTTTACAGAGGAGGAGATTAAGATTCAGGGGTTTTAAGCAGCTGGTTGTCCATTGACACAGAGATTGTGAAAGCAGTGGAAGTAAGAGTCAACCCAGGGCCCTGGACTCTAGACAGGGGCCCTCATGCCAACTCCACTTCCCCCTGTACAGCAACCACTCAGGGGTCTTGCCTCCTTGGATTTTAGCCTGTGAGTCTGAAGAAACCCTGGGTTATATTTTCTTTACCGGCCAAAAAGAGGAGCTATTCTTAATTAACCAGTCTATATCTCTGATCAACTCCAGGGAGCAGTGTCACATGGCTGGCAAAAGAAGGATGTCTCATAGCCCCTGTCCTTCTTCCCCACATCCATACCCAGACAACTGAGCCACGACAGATAGACAAGGGTCCATTGGGGCAATAAAGGCATTTGGAAAAGAAGCTTACACGCTTTCCTTAGTAACCCGTTGCTATGTTTAATAACCCATCCTGGCTGAGAATGCTTCCCTACTTCTATGCTAAGCCCCAGTCCATCAGGCTGAGCCCATTCCTTTTGGTTTGCTCCTCAGTGGAGATGGTGAACAGCTGGTCCTCAGGCTCTGTAATAATCTTCCTGAGGAAGCCCATAAGCATGCATTCACCTTGGAGACTGATGGCTTCTCTTGTTTTCTGTACAAGAGGACTTTACTGCCAGACGACCCAGAGACACAGAACAGCTCTTAGACCAGAAAAGGTCTGTAGCATCTGTGAGCTGTCGCTGATTTCTTTGCAGAATGAGCTCTGATTTTGTGGATAGCATGAGAAGGAGCAATAAGACATACAGAATCATTATGTTTAGAACTGGAAGGATTTTCAAACACAGTCTGATTGAACCATATCATGTTATAGCTGAAACTCATCCTACAGTGCCCACACTTAACCTGCATGGATGGGAAGGTGGAGTCTAGAGTCCCTGCAGAACCCTCTCCACCTGAGGAATTCCTTCTGGGTGTGCTATAGGCCATAACTATGAAGCAGAGGTGAGGATTATTTTATTTTCTTCACTGGATCTTTGCATCTAGGCTAGGAGATCCTTATGCCTATTGCAGAGTAATATTTAAAATCAGGGAAACTAAACATGTAATCTTTTTAAGAACAGCACTGTGGATGTGTAGCTAGGGTATAAATTGACATTCCCTCAAACACCAGTCACTTCCCATCTGTCATAACCAGGCAAGGTCAACCCATTTCACAGATGGAGAGACTGAAGCACTCTGGCTCTCCTAAAGGCAGCGACCATACATGGTTTTCCTCTGGCTGTGGCTGTTGGTTCTGGTGGCTATGGCAGGCTAGTAAGAAACCTGAAAACCTCCTGCCATCTCTCCATGTGCTTTTCCTGCTGGGAAAGAACACCCAGATGGAAGCTGCCTTTCTTCCCATGAGGGGTGCTACGGCGGGTGCTGAGCAGCCAAGGCTTTGTAAGCTGAAGGACTTCCGTGTTGGCAAACCTGCTTGCGCTCAGCAGACGAGCCTATAAATCTTGCTGAAAACAAATGCTTTAACTAGAGGAGGAAAGTTTAAAAAGCCCTGTGGGCATATTCTAATCACTGCTCACTAATATCAGCTGGCTCAGATTTAGACTGTGGTTGTTCCCAGCGGAGGGGGTCTGGGTAGGCACCATGTAAAATGCCGCTAGCTGTAATTAACTCTGACCTCCACAGTCTGCCTGCTCATTCACTCTTAATATTAGCTTTGACTCCCAGAATGAGCGTTCACTGTTTGTTGTTAGGATGTGTTCTTTAAAATTCTTCTTCAGCAGTCCTTCATCAGCTCCTATTCTAACCTCAAATACACACGGAGCCAAGGTAATCAGATAGTATCACATGAAATCAACAATTATGTAGATTTCGTGGGCATGGAAAATTCCACCTATCTCAATACGGTTGATAATCCATACATTTACAGATCACGCTTTATAATGGGCCAAGTGCTTTCATATACTTACTTGTTCCTCATGACAGCCCTGTCAGGTGGGCAGGACTTGACATTCAGCTCGCAGATGAGAAAGAGCACAGGTCAGATAGGAGATGTGGCCTGTTTGGCATCCCCTGTGCAATTAGTGGCTGAGCCTGGGTTCACATTTATGACTTTTGACCTCAACACTGTTGCTTAAATATCTGATTCAGAGTGGACCATAGAGTTAGATCGTAATGATGAAGGTTGGGGTGAGGGGGAATGAGTTTGTATCTTTACTCATGGCCTGGACTGGCAGGAGGTATTCAGTAATTTCTTTCTTCTGCCTCCTGGCAACAAAGAGGCATTAGAGATAAAGTAAGCATTGGCTTGTGATATATGGTGTATTTTGGGCAATGAGAATAGTGAGGACAACCCACCAAATGTGTTAAAAACTAAATGTTTGTGTTTTTGTGTATTTTATTGGTTAGAAGACCATACATTTGAAAAAATGTTTTGAGAACCTGCTGTGTGCCAGGCTCTGTTTTAGCCATTCAGACATGGTTTCTCTGCTCATGAAGTTACATTGGAATTGGAGGAAACAACCAGGAATAAACAAGCAAATGAGAAAAGCCATGCTATGAAGGGTATGTGGTAAAGTGACCAGATAGGTACATTAAATTTTGTGGTCGGAGGAAGACCCTTTTGAGCTGAGAGCTGAATATCAGGAACCATTCATGTGGGGTTTGAAGACGAGTTGGAGGAGAGAAGAGAAAGAGGTGGAAGAGGAGAAAGAGGAGGAGGAGGAAGGGGTTCCAGGCAGCACGTATGGCCGGTGAAAAGCCTATGTTGAAAATGAGCTTGACATACAGTCATGTATTAATGACTGGGATTCATTTTGACAGATGCATTGTTAGGAGATTTTGCATGTGAACATCACAGATTGTACTTACGCAAACCTAGATGGTATAGTCTACTACTATACCTTTAGGCTGTGTGGTAGAACCTATTGCTTCTAGGTTGCAAACCTGAACAGCATGTGACTGTGCTGAATACTGTAGGCAGTTGTAATACCATGGTAAGTATTTGTGTATCTAAGCATATCTAAACATAGACAAACTACAGTAAAAATATGGTATTATAATTTTCAGGGTTTCACCATTGTCTGTGCAGTCTGTCATTGACCAAAGTCTTTATTCAGCATATGACTGTAGTTGAGGCACAGAAAGAAATCGATGTGCTGGAGTTGAATGAAAGAGGGGAGAGTGGTGTGACTTGGGGTTGGAGATGGTGGTGAGGATCAAACTAAAATGTGTTTCGTAAGTCAGAGTAGAGGTTTGGGCCTTTCTCCTGAATCCGTTAGGAAACCACTGGAAGGCTTTACACTGAGGGCTGATGTCTGGTTTACATTTTAAAAAGATGATCTGACTGCCTTTTACCAGTTTAGGAAGGCAAGGGATGGAGGTCGCAGTGGAGATGGTGAGAAGGGCAGGAACTCCGTACATGATTTGGAGGCCTAACAGGACTGGTTGGAGACTTAGAAGTGGGGTGAGGGATAGACAGGAACCAAAGGTGACTCCTAGGTAGATGGAGACCCTACTACTGCCATGTGAATGAGTGGAAGAATGGCTGGAGGGCATAGCAAAGGGTTCTGCATGGCCACGTGAAGCTTATATATGTGCTGTACAGTCGGCTTCTGTATCTGAGGGTTCCAGAGCCACAGGTTCTGCATCCATAGATTCAACTGCCGGGGGACTGAAAATATTTTTAAAATAACAATACAGTAAAAATAATACAAGTTAAAAAACAATACAGTATAACAACTATTTACACAGCATTTATGTTGTGTTAGGTAATATAAGTAACCTAGAGAAGATTTAAAGTATACAGAAGAGTGTGCATAGGTTACATGCACAAACTACATTTCCTATCAGGGACTTGAGCACCTGAGAATTTTTGGTATCTGAGGGGCTTCTGGAGCCAATCCCTTGAGCATGCTGAGGGATGGTGAATGTATATCCAGGTGGCAGTGTCAAAGAGGCAATAGGATAGCATGAGTTTGGAGTTTAGAAGAGTGACTAGAGGTAGAGATTTGGAATTTATCAGTCTATAGGTAGTATTGAAAATCATGAGGCTGAATGGGTGACCTGGGCAGAGTGTGTGAAGAAGGAAGAAATGCAAGCCTGGGGCCCACAGGGCAGTGCTCAGCAGAAAGCAGAGTGGCAAGACTGTGGTCTGAGGGCTAGCACGTGCCAATGTGTTTCCTTCTCCCCATTGTCTGAGGTATCTGTGCTCCTAGCTGCAGTTGGCCATTTCACAACTGAGGGACACTGATCACAAGAGAGCTAGATGAGAAATTGATTTATCAGTGAAAACTCATTGCCATCTCTGGGGGACAAATCATATGGATAATCTAAAAGTCAGCAGAATTGTTGGTCAGTCCACAGGTAACTTGCTGAACATTTGCTACTGGTTAGCAATATAGCTTCATTTTGAAAGGACAGTGCATTTTGACTTCACACACCCACACACATGCACACGTGTGCATGCACACACACACACACAATATTGCCTGTGTGTACAGTTGGCTAAGTGGGCAGTCTTAAGCAAACAGTCACTGTTTACACATAAATGTACACATTGATCTCCTGCATACAGTTGCAGCCATCATTCATAAAGCCTGCTTTCCTCTCTGCCTGTGGTCACCTGACCCCTTGCCTCCAATGCAAGTTCCCTTATCTTCACCTCTAGAAAGCCTGGAGTCTCTTCAGTCTCCTGGGGTTGGAGCTGGACTTGATTGCTAAACTCCATGCTCATTGTGTTTCCTGGCCTCCATGTTTGCAGCGAGCACCACTTTAAATCTACCAGATCTGAACTGAAGAACATTTAGGTCACAGTTCTGAGTAGACTTTGCTCCTAATCCTGATGGAAGTCCTGGTCTGTGCTTTAGGGTTGAGTATGCTTGCCCAGCTGACACTTTCAGTGGAGACTAGGATTTAAGGTGGCCACATGTAGGAAATTCAAGAACTAAAGAGTCCTGGAAATTTTTCAGGAAGCTTAATGTCTTGCATTTCTGCTTCTTTTTCCCAGAGGCACTAAAAGTGCCTTCTACTCCTTTTCCTATTCACTCCTGAGTGAGAAGAATTGTTATTCTCATTTTATGGAGGAGAAGGTTCATAACAGAGAACCTTGCTTCAGGTCACAGAGTTAGCAAGGAGTTTCAGTGGTACTCCAGCCACCAGCCTACTTCTCCATGTTCTGGGCTAGGGTGGTGCCACCTTCTGCAGAAAATGAGTTGATCTCAATAAATTTGTAAATAGTGTATCCATCAGGATCATAATCAGGTCTCTAGACCTTAAGTTTCTGCCCCCATTGGACTGTTACAAAGGACCCATCCAATGCACAGATCCTGGGGAATTTGAGTAAGGGGATCACTGGGATGCCATGCGGCGGGGGTGGGGTGGTGAAAAAGTGGCAGCTGCATTGAGTAATAATAAAGTTCAGTACTATTTGTGTTTGGCCCCCGGATATGTAAGTCTGCTTCCATAACTTTTGCGACTTCTACCTACTCCTATACATTATGCAGTAGAAAACCAGACTAAACCACAAATGCATGCCTACTAGTTTATCAAGCTGGCTTTCTGTATGGGTGCGTGAATACCAATATCACTCATGATAACTATTGTTTAAAAAATAACAGTGATGGTTGCAAAGCCAAAAAAGATTTCCTCAACTTGAATTTTTGGGACTATAGAAATAAACAGCCTAATACAGCATTGAATAAATATGAGAAGTGTCACAATGGTGAGATGTGGAAGTGAATCCCTGAACACTCCTTTTCATCTTTAAGAAGTCAGCCCTCAGCCCACTGAAAAGGGCTGGCTTCAGATGATGGCTCATCAGGGTGGGGTGCTTTGGGGTGGGAGACAGTTGTTTTTAAGGGTTAGGATCAAATTTAAAAGCACCACCATTTACCTTGGTTGCTAAGCCCCCCTGAGCCCGAGGTGAGGAATTCTGATTGGCAGAATCTGTAGGAATTTAGACAAGGGGGAACAGCACGGAAAAACGGGGAAGCTTAGGATGGGGGACCCTGGCTGCAAAGCAAGTCAGTGCTTCAATAAGCCCGAATCTGCTGAGAATACATTTTACGAACATGCAGCTAAGTTGGCTGCCTTTGTTTGGGGGTTTGTTAAGCATTATCTAAAGAATGCCATGGTTCAGCCTGCTCGGTGTGAAGCCTAATTCTTCCCCTTTCTGGAGCCACGGCCTGGTGTGTTCAATTTTTCTCTCTCCGTAGGGCTGCAGGCTCTCTGGTACTCCAGCCAAAAAAACACTCATATTTTAGCAAGCTTAGTCCCAGTCTGGTTGCCAGGCAGTAAAACGAGCACTTGCCCGCCCCAGGGAGAGGGGGACCACGAGATAGAAAAGGGTCATGTAAACGACTCACTCAAGCCCTCCCCGCCAAATCCCCCACTTGAGAATCTTTGGAGCAGTTGATATGTTTATTGATGTGGAGAGGCACTGCCACGTAAGCCCAAATGGTGGTCATTTGTCGGAACTAATAATACAAATTATTTTTATTATTTTCGAGTCACTAATAGCAGGGTAAGTTTGCCCTATGCCATTTCTGCAGCGCTAGATATACTCGAATAATGTTGTTCTGGACAGGCAGCATCGGCCCTGGTTAACTGAAGGGGAAGCTGAGGCATAAGGAAGCCGAGCTTCCCAGACAGAGAGAGGACAGAGGAGCCAAGCATCAGCACCAGCCTTCTCCCTCAAGGGCAGATGGGATTGTAGATGGAATCAATGCCAGTTTCTCTCTTGGATCTCTCGCAAGTTCCTGGGTGGTAGAAAAGACTGTAAGAGGGAAAATTAGTACAATGAATTTCAGTCCTGGAAATACCTGTGAGCGTTATTACAAAGAGAATGCTGAGCTGGGCACTCTGGTGCTTCCTCCAAGGTCACCTGGAGCAGGAAACAAACCTGGGGCCTGTGCTTGCTGACCACAGTGGCGGTTATTGGGGACAAGGCCTCTTCCCACTGGATGGAATCTCCACCCGCTTACTTCTCACAACCACAGGAGTTCCTGCAAAGGATAACAGATTTCAGCCTTTATTGGGCAGGTTTTGTAAGTTTGAACCCGAAGTGAAAAGGTTCCTAATTCTGTTTTGGAACTCATTGATGAGGAAAGATGTATTGAATGCTCACAGGATATATACAGCTGGTGGTAAAAGTTCAACTTTTGGACTCTTCAAAAATTCCAGAAAATGTCCCCATGAACAGAGAGAAGCCTACCTTCTTTGATGCAGAGTAGCTCTTACCTGGTGCCCTCCTGGACTGAGGTTCCCCTCAGGGTGTTGTATAACAAGTCTTACCCTCATCCCCTGGCCCCTCCAGGGTCCTGCCCTCTACCTCCTCTCAGCCTTCCGGGACCTCAGCAGCACTGGGTGCAGGGTTAATGCTTCAATTCCACTCTGTCAACCTCTTTGAGTGGCTTCCTGGCAGGTGAGTTTTCTCTAGGTGAGAACCAGGCTTTTGTTGGGCTGTGCCTGAGACTTTACAGTGCCCTGGAGGAGAGGGTGTGCTAAATTTCAGTCTTGCCACTTCCTATGCAACGGCCACTCAAACTAGGAGGTAGGCCAGAAGCAAGTGGTTGTGGGCTGTCCCCCAAAATTTGTGGAGCAAGTGAGGTTCAGAAAGACTGCAGGTGAAGAGGGAGGATGGGGAAGAGAGAAGACAGAAAGAAGAGAGAATGCAGCAGGCAGGCAGGAAATAAACAAAAAAAAAACCTGTGGCAGCAAAAATCCAGTGTTTGATTAGGAACTTGGCAGCATGTACTCAGTGCCAAGTAGTGAGAGAATGTGAGAAAGAGGTACTCCAAAAGAAAGAGGAAAGCTGTCAAAAAAGAGAGCTTAGATTCTGGAAACTCTTCATTTTTTCCCTGGAGTAGCTGCTGAGCTATGGGAGTATATGCCAGGCACAGCTCTTGATTTTCAGTGTACAGAGTTGAGTAAGTGAGCCATGTGCCCTAGGTGTTGATAGCAAGATGTCTTCGTGACAGTTCGAGTCTGTGAGGTCATGGACCCCTCTGAGAATATGAAGTCAACTGGGACGGGACGTCAAGGTGCTTATGAGCAGGAGCTCTGGAGTCAAGTGGCCTGAGTTTGAATTCTGGCTCTACCACTTATTAGCTTTATGACCTTGGGCAAGTTATTTAGTCTCTTGGTACCTCCATTTCCTCATCTTTAAATAGAGGTTAAAAACAGTTTATATCTCCTATCCAAGGATTAAATTAGCTGATATGTGTTAACCCCTTAGGATAGAAACTAGCACATAGTATTAGCTGTTACAACTATAGTTATTCTCAGAAGTTCACATAAAAACACATAAAGCCATACAATTTCTGGGGTTCCATAGACTCCCATGATGCTAACCATGGACTCCTAGATAGACTCCACTATATTTTTTCATTTATGACACCCAGCAAAATGAAAGAAGCTTGATCCTTTTTGCCTCAAATGACACCAGATCCCCACCTTCCCTTCTCTGCTATTTTAGCAGCAGGCATTTTAGGTGCTGTGTGGAGCTGTAGGGGTTGAGGCTGGAGTACACTCAACAGAAGGATCAGACCTGACTGTGGCCAGCACTGACGGAGCAGGGGATTCCAGGAATCTGAAGCCCAGAGAGGGCTGGTAGGACAAAGGCAGACTGGGGTTTCCTGGCAGTCAGATGCTTTGCACAATTCATATGGTACAGTGACAACCCAGGATAAATAAATCTGTCTCTGACACTAACATACCTTTGCCCATGGAGAGAGGGAGTGTCAAATAAGGGAAGACCCAGTGAGTGACATTAGAATACTCTGTGGCCCCTGAACAGTCTCCCAGATTCCTACACAGTCCTGGAATGCCCCTTCCCAAGGGGAGGATTTGGCAGAGATGTCTTCTGAAAGCTGGCACTCCTGGTAGCGAGCCCTGGAGGAGAGTAGGGAGGTGGGCCAATGCCAAGACAACTTCATCGAGTGGACATGCCACCCACAGAGCCTTTCTGACCCCCACCTCCTGTGGCCAGAGTCTTCCTACTCTGGCTCGCCCTGCATTTGCAGTTCCACCAGCCTAGTAAACTTACTGTACCCTCCTTATGTGCACCTGTCACCAACAAACCCATGCAAATCCCTTTCTCGGGCACTCACCGTTCCTGTGGCAAACAGTCAAATGGAAGTCCCCCAGAGCTGGTGCACTCTTGCACCCTGCCTGCAGCATCTACCGTTCAATTGTTCCCTCTGTTCAAGCTGCTAATAATTATTGACACAATTGTGACATGCCTTGCATTTGGCTGATGACGGACTTTAAACCCCAAATCTTGGGCTCAGGTGAGTTCCTCCCTTTACCTCTCTATATCTCTTTACTGTTCAAAGCCCCGTTTCCCCTCCTGTAAGTTGGAGTTATCCGCAATAATGATAACAATCTCCAGGCTACAGGTATGGAGTCCTATGCACCTCATAAAGTATGTTCACATGCATTATCTTGCTAATGTTATCCTCCTTAACTTCCTGAGTGTGTACTTTCTCCCCCACGACTACTCTCTTCAGAGCTGAGTTTGTTTCTTCCAAGAAGGAATACCATCAGCTACACTTTAATTTTTTTATTTTTATTTTTGCTTTTCTTTACAAATACTGCATGGTGTAGTATAGCACTGTCCAAGGTGACTTCAGTGGCCCAGTCAGGACAGGGTAATTATAACCTCGATCTTGAGTCTTGTGGTTGCCCTGGCTTGAAGCACACGGTTGCAGGGCCACTGGCTGTCCATCCTCTTGAGACTGGAAATGAGAATTGCTATCAATTGTCAGGGTTGCATGTGCTGATTCTTTCTGGGTCCTCCAGCTGCATGTTTGTGCCTGGACTTTGCCAAAGACAGAAAGGGTGAGGGTAAGAGGCGGTGGCCTCAGCTGGAATCTTTTTATGTTTAAAGAGATCTTCATCCTCAAGGGTCTGTTTTTAAATCCCAGCAGGCTCTCAGTATGAGACAAGGAGGGGCTTGTCTCAGTGTTCAAGACCTCTCTATCAATCAATCGATTGATTGATGAGCCGGAAAAGGCAGAGAAGCTTTGCCAAAATATGCAGTGATCCAGGAGTTGAAGTTTGGCAAGGAGAATCAAAAAATGTCTTCTCAGGACTGCAGCCAGGGATGATACACTCTGAAGGGGGCACACTTGATTTTTCCTCTCTTCATGACATCTGGGGCTTCTCCCCCTCTTCCTTCTGCCAGCCTCTCTGGTGTGTGTGTCCCATCACTCACTCTCCAGCTTCCCTTTGTGAAACCTCAGCGACATTCCCAAACACAGTTGCGGCCGTCTCCTTGCCTAGCCCCAGTCTGCTCTCATTCTTCGAGTTGGCTGGTGTTCAAACTCACAGGAAGGAAGACACACACACACACATACACACCCCAGCACCATAAAAGTTCTAGAAACCAGAGGCATGAGAGCACAGTCCTCCCAGTTGTCTTTCCTGTGTGCTGCACGTTTTCATCCCTATATTTTTTCCTCCCCTTGCATCTGTCTCCTCCCTCCACCAGCCCCCTCCAATCCCAACAGTGATTCAGCAGCTCTTCTTCCCTGGAGAAGGATTACTTCGTGTTTAATGAATGGATTTGCTATGGAAAGGAAGGAAGGGGGTTTGCCGAGGAGCAGGATATGATGGGGGGGCAACAGAGTGTAGTTGAGGGGGACACAGTAGGAGTATATGGGAAGGAAAGGCATATGAATTTTGGGGAGATGACTAGAAGTTACCTGGAAGTACATAACCCTCTGTCACCCCAGTCAGATTTAGTGTGATAATATTTGGCATTTTTATTGGGGTGTCTCCCCACAAATACTAATGAGCAGTTGCAGTGGGCTCTCTAACAAAGCCCAGACTGCTGCTTATTGGGGAGTGTTATTTGCACTTGCTAATGAGTAACTGCCATTAATGTATTAATCAGTGAAGTCAAACAAGTGACTTGAGTGACCCAGAAGCAAATTACTTGCCTGATAGAGGCTCCAGCCTAGGACTCGGGGCTGTCGGGCGCTGTGAAGTTGGGAAGAGTTGAGTTCTGTGCACTTCAGGGGCAATTTCAGATGTCAGTCTGGCCGTGTTTGATCAATGGGAAGCCTCATTTATTGGAAACCATAGGGTTCCTTCCATCATTAACTCCAGAGCTCCTACAATTCTGTATGTAAATTAAAAATTGAAATAAGACAAAAAAAAAAAAAGACGACACTCTGGCAAAATGAAATCATGCTAAAACTCGTATTTCCTCAAACAGTTAAGAAAATGGTAATTACTACCAGTTATTGAGTACCTACTATGTGTTAGTCACTGGGCTTTACACGTATTATTGTATTTAATCCTCCCAACTACCTTATGAGGCATTATTTCCATTTAATAGATGGGGAAATGGAGGCTCAGAGAGGTGAAGTAGCTCAGTGTTGCCTGTGACGGGTTCCCACCAGTGTTTCACCTCTAGGGGAACTTCATGTTTTACCTTCATGGTGCGTTACATCCGTGACCACCATGGCAACAATGCCATAAAGTTTCAAGGGACATAGCAGCCCTGAGGCTGTGGATGGAGACTGCGTCCCACAGCTCTTTATGAGGGTGGTGACCATCCATCAGTCCCCCTGGCACTTCAGATTTCTGCAGTAAATACTCACCCCTGGAGGCCAGTGCTGGGAAGGTGGATTAGCTAAGGCTGTTTGGTCATTCCTTAGTTCTCAGAATCAGCAATAAGTCCTGGCTTCTATGTCCCAAACCGAAACCTCAAATTAGTTCAATTCAATCCAATCTAAATCAATCTGACCAACATTTGTTAAGTATCTGCTGTATGCTAGGCACTATACTATGTTCTGGGGGTACAAAAATGAGTGTGTTCCTCTAGAGACACAATGTAGTGAGGGTGGCAGATATAAACTAATATTTATAAGTATTGTAACATAAATCAGAGTAGATGTATAAAATATTCCTTGAGCACAAAGATGAAATGCAAATACATATATGTGCAGAGGTGTTGGCAATGGGTGGCGGTGGCCAAAGAAAGCCATAATTGGACCTGAAAGGTAGAGAAGAGAGAAAAAGTCATTCCAGAAACGCAGGGAAGCGTGCACTACCCAGGACCTACAGATACATAACAATCAAGCTAGGATGAGATTATATGTTCACTTAACCTCTGTGTACCCAATTTCCTAATCTGTACAGTGGGGATGATAATTGTGTTTGACTCACAGGATGGCTATGAGGAGTGAATGATGTAGTCTGCAGCTTGAGGAACATCTTGGGCTGTAAGGGTTGGTGAGCATGATGATGGTCACATCACTTGTCTTCATTGGGCACTACTTGTGGCAGCTCACCATGGTTCTGTATGCCCTCCCAAGGGTGCCTGATTTGTAGTTGGCCTTTATTAAATGTCCTCTTACACCTTCATCTTGAACTCTCACTTAAATCTTGTATTGTCATTTATTTTTTTTTTCATGTAAGTGCTTTGCACCTCCAGCTAGATGTTAGATTTATCTTGGTAAGGACAATATATGTTTTTGTGATACCTATAGCATGGGGGAACTTGATACAGTGGATGCTTCATAAATATTTGTTTATTACAAATAAGATAGTATATAATAAAGTGCTAAAATGTGTTTGGTGGGGGGCAAGATTCATGTCTAAGGAGACAAAACAAGGTAAGTGCTCACTATACAGGAGCCCAGATGGGAAGGTGAGGTCTCAGTCGACAGGCTCCAAGGAGTTCCTAATTGGTTCACCTGACTTTCTTGACACATTGTTTTCTCCTTCGAGTTGCCTGTATGAATTGGCTGTGTGAATGGGCTTTGTATGGATGCAGACTGGGTGTCTTGGGACTTGCTGTTAGGAGTTGCCCACTGAGGGATATTGGGTTGCTTGAGAAGATGGCCAAGTGAGCTCCCTTCTGCAGACTACACATGCTAGTACCTTCTTCGAAGGGCTTGGGGGAATGAGTCCCAAGTCATGATAGGTCATTCAGTGACTACACTGGCATCAGATATTCCTTCTTCAAGTGGTTGCTCAGAAAGAGTTCTCTGTCAGCCAGACACAACACATCTGGACTTGCCCAGAGAGCAGTTGAAAGAATTGCTCTGGAGACATCCTCAGTAGTGCTCTTACCTGAGCCAGGAGAGCACTTAGAGCTCCTCCCAGTTCATGTCTCCAGCTGGGTTGGTGCAAATTCAAACCACGAATGCTTCTCCTGGGACAGATGAGAATGTGGAGGCAATACACAGGCTCCTACTTCCCTTCGTGCTATCAGGGATGTGCTTATTAATGCCTCTCTGTGGTCCGTGGAAGAATGTTCATGGAGATCTAAGTCCTTCCTTCCTCCCATCTATCCATGTTGTTTGGGGACTTCTCCAGGCTGTGCATTCTAAGCTGAGGGCCTTGTTAGCCCTGGATTTACCCTCACTAAACCACACCATCAATAACTATCACTCACAGACCTCATGCAGACCCTTAGCAAACCAGCCTGTCTGCTCTGGGTACCCTAGAGCTACTGGGTTTCTCTGTGCCTTTTATTTCAGCACTTGCCAGGCAATGAAACACAGCCAACTGACTTCAGTTCATCCTGTTCCTTCCACCCTTCCCTGACAGCATCTCTCCGTGCCTCCACAGCCCTCGTCCTTTCAAATCTCCACTATGGTTGTCATTCTGTGTTGATAGAGGGGTGCATACTCTTAGGCCTGGAATATGCACTTGTTTGGACCCAGTGGAGGTGGAAACATACTGAAGGGAAGGCAGGGGAAGGGAGCAGTGAGTGTCTCTTCCACCACTTGGTTGCCACCTTTGCTTTGCCCTGTTGGTTTCAATAAGTGAATGAGGGTGGTTGATGCTTCAGCCACCAGTGTAACCAGATCTCTGTGGGCTCTTGAAAAATGGAGCTCTCTTCAGCAGCAAATGTTTGCAATTAACTTTAACATATGGTGGAATTTGTTTTTGTGTCTGTAAAGCATGATAGGCAGTGAGAATCTGGCAGGGAATCCATCCAGCTTGTCACGCCCTGGCCCTGGCTGGTAGGAGGGATCTTTCTTCTCAGTTTGGAGCACCGAGCCTCTTGGTGGGCAGTGTCGTCCTAGATGAGTTAGCTGGGGCCCTGAGCCCTTACTCTGGCTTGGCACATCCTTCTCCTGCCAGGTGTTTCTACCTACCCAGCAGCAAGGGAAGAGTGTGGCTCTTTTCCTTTTATGACAGGATCAGCAGCCTCTGGCCTTGGTGACTCTTGCTTCTCGGTCTTGCCCACTACCCACGACCTGTGCTCTTGGTCCACTGCACCCTCTACTGCAGGGATGTCCTGCAGGATCCCTGTGCTTTCATTAGCTATGGGATTGGAATCACAGATCAGCTCTGTGGCCAAGTCCCAGGTGAACTATATGAGTTTAGTAGGTTTGGGGCTGCAACTAACACAAAACTAAATGAACAGAGGCTTAAACCAATAGGAGAACTACTTTTACTGAACCTGAAGTCTGGGGGTATGTGATACTGTTTTGGTTTGGCAGTTCAACAATATCATCAGGGATCTGGCCTCTCTCTAAATTCCTACCTTCTATTTTTTGGACGTTGGTATCGTTGTCCAGCTTGCCACCTAATACCTGCATGATGGCTTCTCATCCTCATAGAACAGGGTCCAAAGTGTGAAGGAAAGGGCTGGGACCAGGGAGTTCTTAATTATTTGCTTCTTACTTACAGAGGAAAACAAATCTTTCTTAGCAGACTTACCCTTATTTCTCTTTGGCCATAACTGGGCCATATGTCTACCTCAAAGCTAGTACTGGCAAAGGGGGAAAGAGATGGCTTGGCTTAGCTAGGATAAATGAGGACTCATCACAGGGGATGGGAAATATTGTTGCCTAACGAAGTCAGGGTTCTCTTTGCAGGTTAGAAAGTGGTGATTGGGGATGGAAATGACTGTTGGAAAGGCAGCCAGCAGTGTCCGCTGTGGTGAGCCTCCACTGTTGGAAGAGGAAATTGTCACTGGGATGCTTGAACCATCAGAAAATGAGAAGTCATTCCTGAGAAATGAAAGGCATTGAGATATGGGATCCCAGTGGTCCATACTTTTCCGGGATTCTTTCCCATCTGTCCTGTGTGCTAGCCCTAACAGAGTAGTATTCTTCTCAGAGCGCTCTTTGCTCAAGTTATCCCTCTGCTCAAAAATGTGTTAAGACTCCCCATTTCCTATAAAATAGAGACTGAAGTCAGCATTCAAGGCCCTCCTCCACCCCACTCAAATCAACCTCACATCTGGCAGGAAATAAGAAATTGCTAAAACATCCTGATACTCCCCTGTGCAAAAGCGGTATCAGTCAAGCTGGTCCATTTTCTAACTGACACACCTTGAGAGGCTTTTGACCTCTCTACCCTTGCTCACTCTAGAGTCTCCACTTGATTTATCTGAACATATAACTTGGGCCTGCTCAGGTTCTTATTATTTAAGGCTCTCATTTAAGTTATCATTTCCCTGGAGAATACGTTCTTGATTGCCCCCACAGGAAGTTTCCTGAGTGTCCGAATTTCTATAGCCTTTGTTTTCAGTGTACCACATGAGACACAGAATTGGAAAGGCACAGATGATCTTATGGGGGGGTATGAGTCTTGAGATGACTCTTGAGACCTGGGGAGGATTTAGGTGGTGGAGAAGACAGAGCCATGCCAGCTAGCTGGGGGAGGATGAGACAGTTTATGAGAATGCACCTAAGTCTTCACTTTCCTACATTTGCCTCCCTTTCAGGTACCTTAGTACTGTGTCTCCAGGAGCATATAAACTTGGCTCATGGCTGCCATGTTGGATAGCGCAGATAGAGGACATTTTTTTTCTTTCTCAAAATAATAATTATTTTTAAAAAAGTTTTGGCGTCCATGTACAGCATGTACAGGTTTGTTACATAGGTAAACATGTGCCATGGTCGTTTGCTGTACCTATTAACCCATCACCCAGGTATTAAGCCCAGAATTCATTAGCTCTTTTCCCTAATGCTCTCCCCACTGACACCCCCCCAACAGGCCACAGTAAGTGTTGTTCCCTTCCCTGTGTCCATGTGTTCTCACTGTTCGGCTCCCACATGTAAGTGAGAACATGCGGTGTTTGGTTTTCTGTTCCGGCATCAGTTTACTGAGAATAATGGCTTCCGGCTTCATCCATGTCCCCCGCAAAGGACATGATCTCATTCCTTTTTATGGCTGCATTGTATTTCATGGTGTATATGTACCACATTTGCTTTATCCAATCTGTCTTTGATGGGCATTTGGGTTGATTCCATGCCTTTGCTATTGTGAATAGTGCTGCAGTGAACATACGCATGCATGTATCTTTGTAACAGAATGATTTATATTTTGGGGGGGTATGTACCCAGTCATAGGATTGCTGGGTCAAATAGTATTTCTGGTTCTAAATCTTTGAGGAATTGCCACACTGTCTTCCACCATGGTTGAACTAAGACATTTTCATCATCACGAGAAGTTCTGTTGAACAGGGTTGATCTAAAGGGCTACCAGGGAGGTGTCTAGTGTGGCTGAAATTCTGGTATCTTTTGGTGCAGGGGCAGTTCCTGAATTTATTCTATTAGTTTGTTGAACTCTGATCTGCAATGTCTATTATGAGGATGGAAATGCAGGTTCTATGCAAACAAACCTTAGGGAAGCTGATTCTTAGCAGGTTATTCTAAGCAGCCCTGTTCTCTGCACTGGAGAGATAACACCCTCTGGAGGCAGTCTCCAAATTGAGAGTCTAAGCTTGTTATCTCACCCTCTTTTGTCCCAGAGCCTCCAAGGGACTGAAATGTGCTTGGCGAGATGATGGGAGTAAGTGATGAAACAGGAAAACCATCTCTGGGTAGCTCTTGGCAAGCCTTTGGAGGCTTAGCCAGGGATGAGGTAATGAGTCTAGACTCTAGAAGAGGCCACATGCCCAGGCTATTGGAGATTTCTCTCTGTCCTGTTCCTTGGCTTTGGGTCCGGTGCATAGAAAGTATAGCTCCGCTTTTGAGGATTTTTATGTTCCCTGTCATATGGTCTTTGCAATGGTTTTCTACAATTTTCATAATGCGAAGCACAGCTAGACAGCTAAAGCCTGATTATCCGGATAACCGTGTACTATTTTACAAACAGTTTTTAGGGATATCTCCTTATTTGCTGCTGATGACTGGTGCATGGTGTCACTAAGCCCATTTTACAGTTGAAGAAATTCAGGCTCAGAGAGATTAATTACCTTGACTAAGGTCACACAGCTGCTAAGTGGTAAAGTGAGGCCTCAAATCCAGACCTTTCAGTGCTCTTTATGCTATACCATAGCTGTCCTCAAATACTAGAAAAAGACATTTTAAACATACCTCCGCCTTCCTATGTGTACATATTGGAATTAGATGTGGGAATATTTGCTAGCGATCTTGGTAACTACATCTCTCAATGCCATTTCTAAGGCCCCAACATCACGCATGTGGTTTGAGGTGCAGGGCTTAGTTTATCCAGTCAGTGTGCTCACTCCGGAGCCATCTGCTTCACCATTCATGCTCTTAGCTTTAACACTACCCGCAAAACATCATGAGAAGGGCAAATATGTGGCATAGCAAAATTATTTGGTATATTATACAGTCAAATGTGAGTGCTTTGGTTTCTGCAATATTTTGGCTTAGGCTTGGCTTCCCTTGTTATTAGATCAAATAATCCAGAGTGGTCCAGACTTATGCTCCTTCCAATATGAGTTTCTGAGAATTCTGCTTAGAGCATCTACGAGGCTTTACTTGCTCTAAGTTAAGGCCGACACTCACTCCACACGTGCCCTAGTTCCCCTCTGATCTCCCTCTCATTTACTTGTGGAATATCACCCCAGTACTCATCCGCCCCTTCCCTCCTACATCCTGAAGATTTCTCTAGTACAAAATTATCCTTAGCAGCACGCATTCTATAATTACTCCCATTAAAACAATCTCTTGGCCCTAGATCCCCCTCTGTCTGTCACTCAGTTTCTCTGTGTTCTTTAGTAAAGCTCTTTGAAAGAGATGTTCCTCTGTGTCACCATGTCCTCTCATTCCATGAGGCTTTCTCCCTAGCCACGTTTCCCTCACTGACCTCCCCAGTACTGAGTTCCCCGGTCAGTGCCCAGTCATCATCTTATTTGACCTGTCAGCAGCCTTTGGTGGGTTTCGTTACTCCTGTTCCCCTTGAAATACTCACTTCAATTGGTTTCCACTTCACTTTCCTGTGTTTTCTCCTGTCTCCCTGGTCTCTCTTCTAGACTCTGTCATCTCTTACCTGGAGCATTTCAATAGCCTTCTCACTGGCTTTCTTCCTTCTGTTCTTATCCTCCCCACAAGTATCTCTTAACACAGCAGTGATAGTGATTCTATTAAAACTTTATCCCAGGTATAGGATGAAGTTTCAAAAGAATTAAAAATAGGCATTCAGATAACTACATGTGCACACATATTCATAGCAGCACTATTCACAAAAAATGTAGAAATAGACATATGTGCATGAATGGACGATTGGATAACAAAATGTGGTCTATCATATAATGGAATATTATTTAGCCATAAAAAATGGAGTACTGACACATGCTACTGAACACATGTACCTCGATATAGGCTACTGAATGCAATTAACCTAGAAAACATTATGCTAGGTGAAAGAAGATAGACACGAAAGGCCACATATTATATGATTATATGTGTATAAATACCCAGATCAGGTGTATCAGTAGAGACAGAACTCAGATTGGTTGTGGCCCACATTTGAGGACAGGGAAAATGGGGAGAACTGCTCAATCAGAAAAGGGTTTAATTTGTAAATGATGAAAATGTTTTGGGACTAGATAGAGGTGGTAGTTGTACTACACTGTGAATGTACTGAATGTCACAGAATTGTTCCCTTTGAAATATAGGAATTTCACCTCAATAAAGGAAGGAAGGAAGAGAGAGAAGGGAAGGGAAGGAAGGAGGGGGGGAAGGAGAAAGGAGGAAGGAAGGAAAGGAGGTCAGGAAGGGAGGGAGGAAGGGGAAAGAAAGAAGAAAGAGAGAAAGAAGGAAAGAAAGGAAGGGAGGGAGAAAATTAGTTTATCCAGCATGTTGCTTCTTTGCAGAATGCCCTGCTCTGGCTTCCAGAGGGAAAAGTTGAAGTCCTCCCTGTGATCTACAAGGTCTCTCTGACCTATCCAGCCTTTCCCTTGTGACTTCTCTAATCTCAGCTCTTACCTCTGTTTCCTTTGCCACATCTTCGCCCCAGCCACACTGGACTCTGTTTCTCCAAAATGCTGGTCCTGCTTCTACCTCAGGGCTTCTGCTCCTGCTGTTTTCTCTGCCTAGAATGCTCTTCCCACAGATACTGCTGATTCCTGATAAGCTCCTTCAGAGCTTTTCTGAAACATCAGTTATCCAGTGAAAATTATAACTCCCTTTGACCTGACACTTCTCATCCTCCTTTACTCCTTCATTCTCATCCATTGCATTCATCTGACATTTAGTTGGTACCTATTTGTTTTCAATTAACTGTAAACTCCAAGGTCAAGGATTTTCCCCTGGTGTGTCTACTGTTATATTCCTAGAACTCGGAGTAGTGCCTCAATATTAGCAGCTAGAATCGTAGGCACTCAATAAATACTTGTTGTATGTATGAATAAAACCCCCTCCCTAAATAATCTATCACTTAGGTTTTCTAATTACCTTTTCACTATTTACTAATTATAAGAATCCTTGTGTCCCTTTGTGGGAGGTGCTATGAAAGTCATATTTCTGCCAGTCGTGCCTGTAAATTAGTTGGTCATGACCGTTAAGTTGTTTTCTGGTTGGTGAAGCTGTGTTGCGGGTTTTGTCTACCCCTTTTCTCTCGGCCCAGGTCATGACTGCAGTTTGGGAAAAATATTTTTCTTCTTGGAGGTAAGGCGCTGACCTGTTCTTGGAGGGGATTCAGCCCATGACTGAAGTTTAGATAGCTGCACATTTCAGTGACAATAGCAATGATTGGTTTTCTTCCAGTGTAGCTCTTGGTACAGTGCAATGGAGGCTGATACCAGTGTGTATGGCTCCCTCTTCACAGTGGAAACATGTGCAGGGCTCAGACAGGCACTTGCATTTGAGTGCCAGAGAAGTCTCTTCTTCCTGGATGACTGGGGCAGTATCTACAAGCCTTTTGAGAGAGGACTCCACAAGAGCTCCTCTGCCCCCTCCTTTGCCAAAAGGAAAAAGCTCCCTGCCCTTGTGCCTGGCTGTAGGTAATCTGCCAGTCGCTGAGTGACACAGGCAGATGTTTCTCTTGGAACCAGCAAAAGGAGCCTTTGGCCTTATCTTTTGACTTGGAAGAACAGGTCTGCGACTTCCTAATTGTTTTTGCAATTATAACTTGGAAGCTGAAGGTCCAAGTATGGAAGGGGTGGACTCCTGGCACTCATTTTCCTTTTTCATTTCGAGACAGGGTCTTGCTGTGTCTCCCAAGCTGAAGTGCAGTGTCTTGAACATGGCTTACTGCAGCCTCGACCTCCTGGGCTCAAGTCATTCTCCCACCTCAGCCTCTTGAGTAGCTGGGACTACAGGCACCCATGACCACACCTGGCTGATTTTCAATTTTTTTTATTTAGATGAGGTCTCCCCAAGTTGCCCAGGCTGGTCTCAAGCTCTTGGGCTTAAGCGATCCTCGTGCTTCGGCCTCCTAAAGTGCTGGGATTATAGGTGTGATCCACTGCACTAGACCCCCTTTTCCTATATCAGCACTCCCTTTGGTTTCACCTTAGTAGATCTGAGAGTGCACTGCCCCAGCAAAATGCAGACATCCCTCAAAGGTCAGGCTCTCTTCAAGACTTCCTCTGGTTGAGGACACCCTAACTTGTCATTGTTTATTTCCATGGTTGGGAGGGGCTGTTATAAAAAATTCCTCCCCCAAACTTCTGGCTGTAGCATGCTGTGTGGACCCCCTAGTCTAAGGCAGCATGTGTGTGTGTGTGTGTGTGTGTGTGTGTGTGTGTGTGCATGCGCATGCATGTGTGTGAGCATATGCATGCTTTATGCATATCTGTACACATAACTTGTCACTGTGATTTTAAACCAAGAATCCTGTTTCACAGAGATTTTTGTGGTTCTTTAGCTCCTCATGTCTGACCCTCTTCTTTAATCTTCTGAATGGAGCTGGGTATGGGGAGAAGAGACATGTGAAAGGCATCCAAGATGAAAATCATATTGCAGACTTGCACATGAGTGTTGTGGTTGAAGTGGGGGCGGGGGGCTGTGTGCTGGCTGCCATCATTCTTCCTGGTTTTTCTGTTTCCACTCAATCCCTCCTTGCTTGTTTCAGCGTAAGTCACAAAGTTGATGCTCTCCTGGGTTAGACTCATCCTGGATTGTTGATCTCCGTCTGGGTTTTCTTTCAAGTATTGAAGGGCGAACTCTTGCCTTTCCTTTCTAGGTAAAATATTTCAATATAATTGACAACCGTCTTCATTCAGCACTACCATATCAAGAGCTTGTGTTGATGATGGTGGTAGTGTTACCTTGTAGTCACATAGAGATTTTAATTTGCAAAATACCATGCTACCGTTTGATTAGGACAATCCCCAGAGCTAAGTTAGGCAGTGATATAATGGCAGACTTGATTTAAATTCTGGTACCTCCAACTACTAGCTGTATAAAATTGAACAAATTACTTAAACCTTCATAAGTCTTTTCTTATCTGGAAAATGGGAGTGAGTTTGAGCAGATGAGGGGCATGATCTGATTTAGTAGGATAACACTGAGTGCTGTGCTGAAGGTCAGTGTGACAGGTGACAAGAGGAAGCAGGTGGTCCATTGAGGAGGTTGTGGTGGTAACCCAGGGAAGATATGGTGAAGGCAGGACTGTAGTGGGAGAAGTGAGATGATGAGAATGACTATCCTGGCTATTCTTTGAAGGTGGAGCAGATATCGCTTATTGGAAGATTGGATATGAGATGTGGAGGATAAAGGAATCAGAGAATGAGTCCATGATGTTTGTCTTGAGCAACAGAAAAGATGTAGGTGTCATCCATTAATGGAAAGGGGAGAGGTTGTGGTTGGAGCAGATTTGAGCCAGGATGAGGTGGGTAGGAAAATATCATGAATTCTATTTTGATTTTGTGAAGTTTGAGATTGTGATTAGAAATCCAAGTGAAGATGTTGAGTAGGTAGTTGGGTATACAAGTTAGAGTTTAAAAAGCAAGCTGGGGTAGAGATAGAAATGTCAAAATTGTGTAGTAGATGCATGATATTTAAAGTGATGGGATTGGATAAGATCACTAAGGGGAGTGAGTATAGATAAGGAAGAGAACTAAACATTTCATGGTCAGAGACATGAGGAGAAACTGGTAAAGGAGAACAAAGCAGGAGTGGCGGTGATGTAAGAGGAAAACCAGGAGTGAGCAGTCCTGAAAGCCAAATGATTGATGATGTCCAAGGCTGCTGATGGGCTTAGTATGATGATGACTAAACACTCTGGAGGTTATTAGTGACCTTCACAAGACAGTTTTGTCAGAAAGGGTGAGATAAGTACCTGATTGGATTGGTCTAAAAAGAGAGGAACTGGAGGTAGTAAATAGAAGTAATTAAAAATTTTTTTCTACAAAGGCCATCAGATAAATGAAAAGGTAGCTGGTAGAGAAAATGAAATCAAGAGAGGGATATTTTTTTTTCCAAAGTGGGAGAAGCAAGAAAAAAATCGTAAAACATATTTGTAAAGAGAGAGAGAATATATGATATAGTTTTTGAGTAAGCATGAAGTGATAAAGTTTAGCACCTAGATAGGAGTGTAGGACATCCAAGACATCAGATGGGAAGCGGGTATCTCTTTTGCAAGTCAGTATGAAGAGCCTCAAGTAGGATTGCATTGGGCATCATATAACTCTGTCTTGACTAATTTTAATCAAAGAGAGCTTTGATTTTTCTCACTAAGAGGAAGTCAAGAAGTAGGAAGTCCAAGGAATGTATAACTGCTCAAGAAAGTTTTCAAGAATTTAGCTACCTGTTAAGAACGCAGAGAAGGAAGAAATAATTCTTCTTTCTCTATATTCTTAAGTAGCTTTTATTCTTAGTCCCAAGACAGCTGTTTTATCTCTAAGTATTGCATTTCATTCCAGGCAGAAAAAAAAAGAGAAAAGGTAAAGAGCAAAATGTATGCACCAGTTGAGATTGTCTCATTTTATTAATAAAACAGTAGCTTTTCCAGAGCTTCCCTCACCAATAGAATCCATGTACTATCTCACATGGCTACCCCCTAGCAGCAAGGGAAACTGGTGAGAGTTTCACTTGGGAACATAATCACCTATATTTTGGTTATAGAAGGTAGAGCATAGAAGATGATTGTGTCTTTCAGTTTAAAAAAATTATTATTATTTTATTTTTACAAAAGTATGGTAAAATACACCTAATGTGAAATTTGTCATCTCAACCATTATTAAGTGTACAGTTCAGTGTTGTGCTACTCTTACCACTGTCCATCCACATAAGTCTTTTTATCTTGCAAACTAAAACTCTATGCCCATTAAATAGTAACTCTTCATCTGCTTTTCCTGGCAGCAACTGTTCTGCTTTCATCTCACTGAATATGACTACTCTAGGAACCTCATAAGTACCATCATACTGTGTTTGTCTTTTGTGACTGTCTTATTTCACTTATCGTAATATCCTCATTATGTTGTAGTGTATGTTAGAATTTTCTTCCTTTTTCAGGCTGAATGATACTCCATTGTAGGCATATATCACATTTTGTTTATCTGTTTATCTGTAAATGACACCTGAGCTGCTTTCACCTCTTGACTATTGTGAATAACGCTGCTATGAACTTGGGCATACAAACATCTCCGTGACTCCTTGTCTTAAAACATTTTGGCTATATGTGCATAAGTAGATTGCTAGATCACATGGTAATTCTATTTTTAATTTTTTTGAGGAACTACCATACACTATTCCACAGCACTGCACCATTTTACATTCGCACTAACAATGCACGAGAGTTCCAATTTCTCTACACCCAACACCTGTTATTTATTTATTTATTTTTTATATCTTTGAGAGGAGCTATGGTAAGGGGTGTGGTGCCTTCCAGTTTTCAGTGGGTAGAAGGAGAGTTGAAATGGAAGGATGGGGAGAGAGTTGAAGAATAAAAAGGGTTAAATAATTGAAGGATAAAAGTATTTTTAAAAATCAAAAACAAGAACTGTGTCACTTCCGCTGGATCAGACTTTATCGGAACTTCTATGGAGTTCTCAAGACACCTGAAGTCTGACATGAAGGCAACACAGTCCTGTGGTAAAGAGGCTGCTTTGGGGATTCAGGGGCCTGAGCTTCTGTGTACGGGCCCCATTGCTGCTGGATTTTGGAGTGTGTATAATGTGCCGCATCCTGCTGTTATGCCAATTTTGCCCTCTGTATAATGAGTGTTAATTGAATAAGATCATAGAATCTGAACCCCTTCTCAGTTATTTCAGAGCTGAGATGTTTATACAAGAGTTCATGTGCTTTGGGATCCTTGAACTAAAGACATTTTGGAAATTCAAATAATCTGGAGATATTTTCCACCCATCAGTTAGAAAGGGAAAGCCCCATAGCAGCTCCCTGTGGTTTTTATGCCACAGGGAGATTTTTACTCAGATTGTCAGTGGATGCTTTTCTTTTCTTGTTTGTCTCCCCTACAAGCCTGGGTAACCCTTGAGAACAAGAGTCTTGTGTAAGGAGGAGGAAGATCATCATAGCCGTTAGTGTTTTGAACATTGTTATACGCTGGGCAGTGCACCAGATGATTTAGGAACATAATCATTGGTTTTCAGAATACATTTAGTTCCTAACAAATTGCTGCTGGAAACAGTTGATTCTATGAGGAGCGCTTCAGCTGTGATAATATGGCTTTTTTTTTTCCTTTTTTTTTGCACATATAGCACAATGGCAATAATGAATGAAAAGTGACATTGACCAAAGCAAATAGAATTGATGGAAAGCTGGGTGTGGCCCCTGCTGGGATCCCAGAATCTTTCCCATCAAAACACCATCAGTAATACCTTTGTCCTTCCTATTGTCACACACACACACACACACACACACACACACACACACACACACCCCCAGAGCCCGGGGAAACATACATTCTTTGCAAGCGTATACATTGTATTGGCCACGTGCCATACAGCCAAGCCAAAAATTGTGGAACAATAGGAATCTGTGCCCAGAATATCAGCTAAAAATACCTCATTTCTCCTGCTCTGTTGTTTGCTGGGTATATTTAAGAGTGTCCCAGGAGGCTAATAAGGATGAAGGTAAAGGAAAACTGACATTTTCAAAGGAAACCAAATCTTTAACTCCCTAAAAGGAAAACATATATTTTCCATATGTCTGTTTTATGTTTCTTGCCATTTTTGCATGTCTGTGTGACAATATGGAAAGTCTATAAGTTGTGCCACCTTGGCTTAAGTTATTGAAATCCACACTTTCACCACATAGTCTTTTGCTTTAGGGCTTGACTCATAGATACTTTTCAGCTTTCAACAAAGTAGAAGAGGGGGGAGGAAAAGAAAAGCTTCCAAATAGGAGAGACTCACTGTCCCACACACAGTGCACTCATTCTGCTTGTCTGACATTGGCCACTTCTTTATTTGTTCAGAACACTGCTTAAGACCTGGAGGACTACCTTTTCATCTCTCATTGAGGCAGGTTATAATCTCTTTAGTTTCTTGATCATTGACGAAGTCCCAAGCTCTGTCTAGCCTTCTCGGCAATCACAGCTTTCTTTGTGGTCTGGGGTAGACCATTGCTCCTTTATTGGTCTTGGTTTCTTTCCACATGGGTTGATCTCTTGGTTGATGGGAGGTCGAGACAGCTAGGAAGTAAGGCAAGAATAGGTATGTCTCAATACATGTCCACACAATAGTCAGAAGCCTCCATAAGAAGCAGTTATCTGAGAACCGAAATGATGTGGGGAAAGGTTCTGTTCCAAATATTTGCCAGATAATGTCAGCATTAACCAAATAGCAACTGTTGGCTCTGGTTGGCTAAACATGGAGCTGACAACTTCCTGAACATATGCTGGGTGTTAGGCAATGAATTTGTGTGTGGGTCAACATTCATGGCTGATGTCAATATTGACCTTGGGGTAGGGGAGACCATAGCCATAGCTGCTTGAATGAGATGTACCCTCAGTTTCCTCTTGTTTGGCCTTTCATATTTGTTTGTTGGTGTCTTCTCCCATAACACATGAAAGGCTGGTTGAAGTTTGATTTGATTTATTATAATAATGAAAGACAGAGCTTTAAGATAGATATAAAGGTCTATTTTTGGCTCAGTTGGCTGTCTTGAAATAAATTATTTTATATAAATATTTACATGGGCAGATATGGTAAACTGATTTTATAAAAGGGAGTTAATAGCTACTACTTATTGAGAGCAGCTAGTATGTGTCAGATACTTAAAATACACTATCTTACTTAATCTCCAAAATATCTCATAAGGTAGTTATGATCTCATTGTTAAAGAGAAAGAAGCCGAGGCTCCAAGAGAGTCTGTAACTTGCTCAAGTTCTTAAAGATAGAACCAAGGTTTGAATCCGGGTTTACCAGAGTTCAGAAGCTGTGCTCTTCCCACAGTGTCTTGCTAATTCTGGAATGGACACTTTGTGAGAACAAGAAAAGCACTTAAAAAAAAAACAGTGTACCATTTCAAGGTAGAGCCACCCATTGCCAGCAACATTCGTGATAGATGAAGAACCATGTGCATTCCCCTGCCCTTCTTGGTGAGGCCGGTGCCTCCTGGAGCCATGCAGACATCATACTTAGCAGTTCTCGCTCCCACTTGTTCATCCCATTGTATGGTCCTCCTTACAGCTCCCCAGGAACTGCAGGCAGACGGAGACCCTGATTGGCTCTGCCAGCCACTTATTGTTTCCCATTTCTCACCACTGCAGCGTCTTGGGACTGTCTCCTATAGAAGATCCCCGCACTCTATTGTCCCTGCAGACTTTCCCACCGCCCCAGGACCACGTGCTCAGTTGCTTATTGTGGTGGTGTTGGCTCAGCCTCAAGGACAGAGACCTTGAGCCAGCTGACAAGGTTGCTTGTGTCACTACTTCTAAGGCCACAAGCCATGCTTTTGGTTCTCAATACTTTGAATATTCTTCTCTCACCATCTCTCCTTCAGTTTAGCCACATGGTCTCCCAGACTCCCAGCAGCAGATTTTCCGGCAGACAGTTTTGGCTTGTGGCCAATGCCTGTCGCTGCCTGGATGACCTCAGTTACCAAGTCAACATGGCCCCGAATGAATGCTGCTATGCTGCCCCCTGGTGGAGAGGTGGAAACTGAATGAGACACAGATTCCTGCCTTGTTAAAGCGCTGCCCCAAACCCTCTCTTACTTCTAAACCAGAGGGTTCACATATCTCATCAAAAGATGTTTCGGTGGTGCCTGTAGAAAGACAGCTGATCTGTAGTAGCCTACCGTCCAAAGCTACAGATGGCTGTGATTTCTTATTTTGGTGGGGCAAACACAGTACCCTACAGTTGACTCAAACTGGAATCAGGGTTTTCCATGGGTTTGCTTTGTCCTCCATCCTTCTACTTGTTTCTCTATGGTGTGGAGGCTTTGAGAAGCTCTTTTGAGGTCTGCAGGACTTTGGGATGAAGTTAATGAAGATCTTAACCCCTCTCTGGGTAGACTTCCTCAGGTCTTTCTGGGTCCAACCCTGTCCCCATTAGGTTACATTTCTGCCTATACTTTGAAAAGAATGACCTGACTTACTAGGCTCCCCCAGTGAATGGGGTTCCAGCAAGAATTGTCTAGTTTCCCAGTATCTTTGGAGTCACAGTAGACTCTTGGCTGGTGGTGTTAGGTCAACACACTATTTGTCCCTAACTTGAATCCATAGAGGGTAGGCCTCTTCAGAAATCCCTTCAGGTATTTTGAGCTGAGTAGCCTAAAGGGATCAACTTGGTTTTTAGCTTCTGCCTTTCACCTACCTGCATGTCTGCAGTGTAGTCTCAGGACCTTCTACAAAACCATGGGCCTGTCTCAAGACCCTCTCATGAGTTGAGGCTGCCATATTAACTGCTTGATCTTTCTAGGTGCTTCTCCTATGAAGACAGTGCTAGAGAGCATGTGGGAGAGAAATACAAAACAGGACCCATGAGTTTGCCATCTCAGAGTGACTCTCTCCTATGGAGGTGAGGCATCGTGAGCCAAGCAGAGCCAAAATATGGTCAGATTCTCTTTGAGTTCATAAAATAGTTCTATTTACCCCTATCCCGCAAATTTAGTTACATAATGGGTAAAAAGGATATCACACTTCCTAGCACTGAATGGGTATTCAATAAGGATTAATTCTCTTTTTCCTGTCCTTCACAAATCTCTTCCTTTGCAGAAATTTGATTTTTTGGAGCTGAAATTCTAACAATGAAGACCCCAGTGTTCATAATGCTAGGGTGATTCTCCTAAGATTGCACAATAGGCATTGAAATCCAGGAGTCCCTAGGGTGTCTCTGTGTGTTGTCATCTTGCTACCGTAATGCCTGTAGTACAGGGGTATGCTGTTGCATCCCAAAGTTCTGTGCTTCTTTGTTGATTGCCACAGGCTTGTCCCCTAGTAGTTTCTTAGGCATCAAGCCTTCATATCTGCTTTCAAAACATTCTTGTCTCCTTGGTTACAGAGGAGGCTTCTCAACCCCTGTAATAAAAGCTTGAAATAAAAAAATGAGAGTAAGAAATTATCCAGCATAGTGGGTTTCCAACCTGCCTTAGGAGCAAAATGTTTTCTTCCAATGCTACTCTTCTATTCATAGAATAGAGATCATGTCTTTGGTTTTAGCTGTTATTTTTATATATTTGAATGAAATGGTTCTGGAAAAGAGTTTGTTCAGGAATTACTATAGCAAGGCAGTGTCATGTTAAAACACTATCTGTAGACCTGCATTTAGGTGTGAACAGAGTGGGTTTCTCTAGTTGTGTGGGGAGCCCTAGGAAACAGAGACATCCTTCCTCCTCAGCCTTTAAGTTCTTGACAACACTGATCTAGGACAGTACTTTTCCGTTAAGAAATGGAAGATGAGATAACCAAGACTCAGGGAAACGTGGTGGCTTTTCTGAGGCCCCTTGAAAAAGGCAAAACTATGGAGCCCAGGTTTCTCATCCTAAGTCCCATCTTCTTTCCCCAGCACCTCACCTAGGACGGGATGGCTGAGTTCGGTTGCAAGAAATACTGCTTCAGTCCGATGATCTTGGCCCATGGTGGAAAGAAGGCGAGAGGCCCATGGCTTGGTATAAGGAGCATGCTCTGCCTGCATCACCAGCAGTGCGTCTCTGTGGTTCATCTCCTGGCTCAGCACTACGCTCTGGGGTGCGGTTGTGCCATGTCAAAGCAGGGAGGAGGCAGTGGAAGGGCTCATGCTACAGAGGAAGTGTTCTCTTAGAATGGAACTCACAAAATTATTCTTTTTTTTTTTTTTTTTTTGAGACGAAGTTTTGCTCTTGTTGCCCAGGCTGGAGTGCAATGGGACGATCTCAGCTCACTGCAACCTCCACTTCTGGATTAAAGTGATTCTCTTGCCTCAGCCTCCCGAGTAGCTGGAATTACAGGCATGCGCCACCACACCTGGATAATTTTGTATTTTCAGTACAGTCGGGGTTTCTCCATGTTGGTCAGGCTGGTCTTGAACTTTTGACCTCAGGTGATCCGCCCACCTCAGCCTCCCAAAGTGCTGGGATTACAGGCATGAGCCACTGTACCCAGTCAGCATTTACAAAATTCTTAAGTACCAAGAACCATGTTTGGGACAAAAAAGAAAATTCCACAAGGGTCAAAAGGTAAAGGCACAAAAAATTGTGCTACACCTTATAGGTCACAAAGTACTCCACATGCATTGAATCCTCACTAGTCCAGAAATGTACACAGCATTATTACCTTTGACATCAAAGCAAGTGATGAAGTGGTGTGCTCCCAGTCATGCTGTCTGGAGGTGACAGAGCCTGAGAATGCAGGCTCTTTCACCAAAACTGAAAGTTATGCATCTTATAGCTTGCAGCTGTACAAGAAGAGATGTAAGCAAGGCAGTGAATAGCATTTCAGCCAACCTCTACTTTCGTGCTTGGCAGAGTGAGTGGAAAAGGCAGAGTGAGTGGAAAGAGAGAGGAAAAGAAGAGAAAAGGTAAAGCAAAAGATTCTGTGACCCTTAGCCTAAGCCAAGTGCATGGGTCTCTCCTTTGTGCTGTTTTCAGCTATTTCTCTTTGCATATCCCAAACACATCCTACTGAGGTCATTTGTTTAGAGCCTGCTGCCTGCCAGAGAATGTGAAGTCCCTAAGGAGAGGGGGCAGCCTTATTTATCACGGCATCCCCAGAGCCTTCCCTACAGAGAGTGATCAGCAGAGGAAGAACAGCACTGAGTGCTTAGTCTCTGCAAAAAGTACTGCACTGGATGCTTTTCCAGGAGGTAGATACTGTGATTCCCATTTTACAGGTGAAGGAATTAAATGCAAAGAGGAGATAAGGAATCATTTGAAGAGCTTTCAGGGATAGGAGAATTTATAACATCAAGGAAAGTTGGGTGATGTTATGTATGGCTTGATGAGCTGGACGTCTCTGGAAGCCTTGTCCAGCTTGCCAGGGCACAGCCAGGCTGCCAGGCTCTGAACCCAGAGTTGAGGTCTCATTAGCATTCAGAGGGGGAAGTAACCATGGGGGATACCATACAGAGCATTAGGAAGAGACAGGCTGTGTTTTAATTATGACCTGGACTTTTGAACAAATCCTTTTCTCTGCTTGTCTGAGCCTTAGAGAAAACAACTTGTGGGAGGTGTACAGTCGGCAGCTGGGTCCACAGCGGTACCCGTACAGCTGTGTACACATCTGGCACACAGGTGGTGGACCACATGCACCTTTTCTCCTTGAGTTGCTCTGGGGTTCGTGAAGGTAACAGGAGTCAAGGTAGTAAGGCGAAGTTGATCTGGTTTGGACCCAGAGAGGAAGAGAGAAAAGAAACAGAAGGAGAGAAGAATAAAGCAGGACTGCCCCGCTCTTCTTGGTCTATAATCCCCAGTGACCATGACCATTTCAGGATTTGAGCCCAGACAACTCCCGCCACTTCCTCTAGCCTCTCCTGAGTCAACATGGTGGGCTTTCTTTGTTGAGCTCACTCCAACCCTCCCTTCTCCAACTTGGGGGGATATTTTTGGAGTGGGGGGATGAAATTAAGAAGGCAAGAAAAGAGGAGGAGATTAGCAGGGTGGAAGTTAGACAAGCACAGATGCTACCACCTGCTGTTGCAGTTTCTCAAGTGCTTGTTGACTCCCTGGGAGCATTTGCCTTGAGTCTGTTTAACAGTTCATTCCAGGGGAAGGGGGAGGAGAAGGAGGGCTTGGGGACAAAGGGCCTTTGACGGGCTCCTGGAAAAGCATTGATTAGTTTGCTCAGGTTGGCAAACAGCAACTGGGGACTTGGGGCCCAGGGATGAACTGGGTGGATTTCTGCCCAATGACAGCATCCAGCAGAGCAGGAGGGAGTCAAGGCAAATAGTCAAACAACTGGTGTGCCAGAGGTTTAGACATAGAGAGAAAAACCACACTGGGCAGCTGGAGGAAGGGACAGGGCAGGGGAAGGGCAGCTGGAACCTGGAGTTCTGCTTTTCAGACTCTGCCATACCTGTTAGTGATAAATGAGCCATTCCACCCTCTTGGACTGTCCCCCAATTTCACTTTCTTTCTGAAGCTGAGAGGCAGAGGAAAAGCATATCGAGATAGGTTATTCTGAGGTGCTTTTGAAAGCCAAGGGCAGGGAGGACGGCTGTGGTGCTTCAAGACCTGTGTTGAAAGTAAGACAGCATGTGCACTTCCAATCCTGCAGCCTGGCCTCTGTCCCAGGAGGCTGCTTCCTCATGGATTCATGAAAGATGGTTTCATCATCCTTTCCAAGCCTTGCCTTCCTTCGCTCAAAGAAGTCAAATGGCCCTCTTTTTTTTGTGTCAACCTCCCTGGGAACTTTTCCTTAGCTTCGCCTTCATTCCACCCTCAAAACTCTTCTAGGAAGCTTCCAAGATAAAGCACGGTACACATGTATTGACTTAGACTCATAAACCAGCACACTTTTACAGTTGGAAGGTGATTAAATATTATAATTATATATACTATAGCTTTATGCCACTCTATTTTATATTCCTGGGACATTGCTTTGTATTGTTCTTATATTCTGTTTACTAAAGGTAAATCCCTGATGGTAGACACAATTTATCTATTCATTTACGTATTTATTTACTGTGTCTCCCACAAGCATGTGAGCTACATGAGGTCAAAGATTTGTCTGTCTTGTATCCTCTTGTGCCTACAGCAATGCCTACTGCATAACAGACACTCAGTATATACTTGTTTATGTACATAAATGCTGTTGGGATGAAGGTTTCTTTTCTTTCCCTCCCTATAAAGACATGGAGTGTGGTATATTGCAGGGTGCGTAGTGGATGCTTCTGAATAAATGAAAGAATGAATGAAAAGAATAAATGATTGAATGAGTGCATGAATGAGATTTTGAGTGAATCGATTGGCACCCTGTAGGCTATCATGGTAGTTGGCCTGTCTATAGGAAAATGCTCTTCAGTTGTTCATATTTTCTTAGCTTCTGCCAAGGTGGGGCTCATTAGCAGAGCAAGGTGGTCTCAGTTCCCTGGATAGACTCTGAGTCAGCTCGTGTCTCGCTTTATGAAGAGGAGGCTGATGTGGAGTTTTATCTGCTTTCTCTGGCCATTCTGTGCCCCCTTGGCATTCTCTCCTGTGTGCCATCTGACCCATCCATATCTACTGACTCCTCTGGCATGTGGGGACAAACAGTGTTTTAAAAGTATTTTCCCCTCTATTTTGCTACTACTTTAGAAAAAAAAAAACAAAAACTCTTAACTTTGGCAATGGTATAATGAATGCTATGCTGAATGAATCCCAGAGATATTCTTAGAATATATTGTGTCTGTGCTTATGCCAAGGTTTTGACACACACAATTATGTTATCATCAAGCAATTTTAGAAAGAATAAAAGAAACAGAGGGATCTGCTTTAAATTTTAGTTTTTTCGTAGGTTACCCTGAATGGTTATTTCTCTGGAGTGACAAGGAGGAGAAGAGACATCTTTATTGGGTATCTATTATGTGTCAGCTCCTATGCTAGGCTGTTTATATATATTATGTTATTTCAGAAAGAGGGTGAACAAATTAGATCCATGAGTCAAATAAAATCAACTTTTATTGAGTACCCACCATGTGTGAGAGTATATAAATATTCCACAGGCCTTGTTCTTGAAATAGGAGCTGTTGACAAGATAAGTTATAAACATGGGAAAAGTAAAATAATAAGGCAAGAGTAAGATAATATTTTGAGCCAGCAATTGCAAGCAATTATGGCAGGATTTTTGTAGCTGGAAGAGATTGGCCTAACATCTTAACAGCAGACAGAAAAAAGGAGGTATGAAGGCACAGGCTAAACAACCTGCCCAAGATTTTGCATGGTTATCTGTAGAGCTGGCAGCAGAACCCAGGCCTCCAGTGCCCACTACTTTTTGTATTGTAGTTTTGAGACATCTCCAGATGACTGTGGAATGACCCACAGAGGTAGTTCCTGGTATCATCATTCAAAGGAGGGGCAGTCACTTCAGGCTGGGGGACGCAGATCAGGGCAAGATTAAGGAGAAGGTGGGAGCTGCTGTGTCCTGAAGGGTGGTTTGGGTTCACATAAATTAAACAGGAAAGGAAGGCTTTCTAGGAAGGGGAGATGGCATAAACAGGCCCAGAGGTAGGAAATGAGCAATGTGGTATACTGGAGTCTTGGCTTTATCAATACCTGCCAGCTCTGACCACCAGGACCCTGGGAGCCATGCCCCACGCTTTCCTATCTCCCAGCTGTGGGTTCTGCCCCTTCTTTCTGCCTTACCTCTGCTGCATGAGTCCTGACCCTGATCATTTCTCAGCTGCTCATTCATCTGACTACCTCTGTTTCCATTCCACTTTTCAAACAGCCGAGAGTTCCTTTCGGAACTTGGATATTACCATGTTAAAAAACCATTCAAGCCTGGCACAGTGGTTCATGCCTGTAATCCTAGCACTTTGGGAGGCCGAGGTGCGCAGATCACTTGAGGTCAGGAGTTCAAGGCCAGCTTGGCCAACATGGTGAAACCCTGTCCCTACTAAAAATACAAAAATTAGCCAGGCATAGTGGTGTGCGCCTGCAATCCCAGCTACTCTGGGATCCCAGCTTCTCCTGCCTCTGGAGGCTGAGGCAGGAGAATTGCTTGAACCCAAGAGGCGGACATTAGAGTGAGCTGAGATCACGCCACTGCACTCCAGCTTGGGTGACAAAGCAAGACTCTGTTTAAAAAAAAAAAAAAAAAAAAAAATTCAGAACTTGGATATTACCATGTTAAAAAAACCAGTCAATCCTGGCACAGTGGCTCATGCCTATAATCCTAGCACTTTGGGAGGCTGAGGTGGGCCAATCAGTTGAGGTTAGGAGTTCAAGACCAGCTTGGCCGACATGATGAAACCCTGTCAGAAGGGGCCAGAATCCACAGCTGGGAAAAAGGAAAGTATGGGGCATGGCTCCCAGGATCCTGGTGGTCAGAGCTGGCAGGTCATGATAATGCCAATTACTTGCCTGTCCAGCCCCTTAGTGTGTGATTGGGTCATGACTTAACCTCAGCTGCCACCTTTCTGGAGGTACCTGCCTCCACCTTGGTGGAGTGCACCTTACAACCTGAGCATCCATGCCTATGCATGGCTCCAGGCCTTCACACAGGCTGTTCCCTCCGCTTGGAATGTCCCTCCTCCCACCCCTTTCTGCCTGCCAGCCTGCCTTCCTTCCTGTCTTTTGTTTGATTGAGATTTATTAAATACATAATAAATGTACCCCCCCCACTCACTCCCTGCAGGTCAGTTGTTTCTCCCTCTACTCCCACAGCCCTCTACTTTAATTAGTTGGATATGTCTGTCTATTCCATTAGCCCGAACTCAATTCTGAGAGGGATTTTCCTTTATTCATCTTCACACCACTAGCACTTACTACTTTTGGCTCGGTGTATTTAATAGATACTCTAACTGTTTTGTTGAAAATAAATGAAAGAAGGGTTAAGTTTTGAGAGAGAGGCTGAATCTATTGAATATCAGGCTGGAAAGTTGGGATGCAGTTTCTCAGAAACAAGATGACACACCTAAGATCTTACACACCTCAGGAGCTTGTTAAGCATTCACATTCTGGGGCACATCCTTTTACACACTGATGAAAGTGGGCCTGGACATTTCTGTTACTGTTATTGTTGATTTAAATGATTTAAATAATAAGCTCCCCCAGGGAATCTGAACAGCCTGCCTGGGGCCAGTCTGTAGACCGGCCTTTGAAAGCACTGTGTCATGAACCACAGCAAATACATTCTGTGCACTAACTCAGATACTCTTCTTTTTTTAAATTTTTAATGTTTTAAGTTGTGGGGTACATGTGCAGGATGTGCAGGTTTATTGCATAGGTAAATGTGTGCCATGATGGTTTGCTGCACTTATCAGCCCATCACCTAGGTATTAAGCCCGGTATGCATTAGCTATTTTCCCTAGTGCTCTCCCTCCCCTAACCCCACCCCTGACAAGACCCAGAGTGTGATGCTCCCCTCCCTGTGTCCATGTGTTCTCATTGTTCAGCTCCCACTTATAAGTGAGAACATGCAGTGTTTGGTTTTCTGTTCCTGCATTAGTTTGCTGAGGATAATGGCTTCCAGCTCCATCTACGTCCCTGAAAAGAACATGATCTTGTTCCTTTTTATGGCTGCATGGTATTCCATGGTGTATATGTACCAGATTTTCTTGATCCAGTCAGACACCCTTCTTAAGCCTTTGAGTGACTCAACTGAATGCTTCAATCTCCTTAGGGAATAGATAACCTGGATTTAAAGGACTTTCCATTCTAGCATTCATATTCGACTTCTTGAAGTTCCTTTTGCTGTTGACTTCAGGGGAGACCCAGGACCAAGCCAGATTTTACTCATGGTGCATGTACTTCCTTTCTCCCCCCCGCTGCCAGGCTGTTTGCTGTCAAATGTGGGGGCTGCTTTGAGGCCATCGCACCCAATGAGTTTGTTATGAGGGCCCAGAAGAGTGTATACCACCTGAGCTGCTTCTGCTGCTGTGTCTGCGAGCGACAGCTTCAGAAGGGTGACGAGTTTGTCCTGAAGGAGGGGCAGCTGCTCTGCAAAGGGGACTATGAGAAGGAGCGAGAGCTGCTCAGCCTGGTGAGCCCAGCAGCCTCAGACTCAGGTGAGTGCCAGGTGGTGGGCAGGGCTGCGGTGGGGTGTGTAGGGTGGAGTGGGGTGGCTGTCTGCATTGTTTCTTCCCTAGAGGGCCAGCCTCCAGGGCAGCCTAGCTCCATGGCAAGGCAGTTCTGTGTATTCCAGGAACTTTATTTGTAAGCTTAGAGTAATCTCTTATCAGTCAGTGATTACCATGACGATTGTGCATAACAAATTACCCTCAAATTCCATGGCATGCAACCATAAACACCTCACACATACACAAGTGTCTGGGTTAACTGAAGTTAAGTGGACTTTGCTTCAGGCTTCCAGTTAGCTGGAGTCTGCTGATCTCAGCCGAGCTTAGTTCCAGGCTGTAGGCAAGGTTTAGGCATGCTCTGTGCCATTCATTCCAGGATCCAGGTTTGAGGAGCAGCAGCTGCAGGGCATGATCCTCTGACAGTCGTGAAAGTGCAACAAGGCATGCCCAACCACAGAGCACATGTCAAGCTTCTGCACGAATCATGTCTGCTAACATTCCATTGGCCAAAGCAAATGGCAATATCAAATCCAAAGTCAAGAAGAGGAGAAATACACTCCATGCACCACAAAACCTGCCCAGATATAGATACATAATGCTATTAAAGAGGATGATGGATTAGAACCGATCATTCAGTCTCCCACAATCTCCAAACTGCCCTAAGCTTTTGCTTCCTCATTTGTCAAGTGGGAAAGGTAGAATCTATCTAAGGCTTGGCAGGTCACATAAAGAAAGGAACTAGAATGATTTTGTTCTTTCTCCTAATCACCTACTCGACCCTCCCTCTTACTGCCTTGAGGGTTGGCGAAGAGAGGAGACAGGAGAGGTTTAGAGATTTTTACAGAGCAGGTTTCACAAGGCCAGAGAAACTACATTAAATTAATGCTGACTACATTAAACATGGAATGCCTTTCTGGAGTGTTGGTCCCCACCACTCAGCATTCATCTTATCCATAGGAATCTGTGAGATCCAGTTGGGTAACATCTATGTGACCTTACCATTTCTTACCATTGCCAATTCCAGTCTGTTTCCAAGCCCCCTGTAACCTCACTCTGTCCATCTCTTCCACTTCTTTGGGAGTTTCTGATCACTCCCACCCTTCCCTCCAGCCTTACAAGGCCCTAGCACCTGTCAGTGTGTCTCACCTGCTCTCATATCTTAAAAGTCTAATCCTTATCTGCCTCTTTTCCTCTCTTTTTTGTCCTGGTAGCTTATTCTGTAAGCCTCCCTCTAAAGGCAACTTCATCAGGAAGATCTCTTAATCCCTCATGCTGGGTGCGTTACCCTTAACTTCTTCTCCTAGGATATTTATCCTACTTCATTGTAGTTACATGTTAGGTTGTTTCTTATTCTTTTCAGAATGCTAAACTCTGTGAAGGACAGTGTTTGTGTGTCTTATTTACCACTATATGTCAGGCCTAGCACAGGCCTGCGGCACTGAGAGTGCTTGACAAACTCTTTGTTAAGAGTGAATAAACACATGAGAAAAAAGCATCTTGTGGTGCTCAACTGCAACAGCTTTGGAGACAGACAGGTGGGGGTGCCTTAGCCAGGTTGTATCACTATATTTCTGAGACTTCGGGCAAATTTTGGAACCTTTCTAAGCCTCAATCTCCCAGCTATAAAATGGTGATGAGCATGCCTACTAATAGGTTTATTGTTGGAGAATGAGAGAGAGTGCATATAAAAAGCCTGGTGTTCAATAAATGCTGGCGCATAACATCTGCCAGCCAGTGTTTGTGTCTTTGTAGCAGCCATGTTCTGCCTCCTTTACCTCTAGGTTGGCCTTGCCTGACCTTGCTTGCAGCCTTGAGAAAGCTGGCATCAGGAAAGCCCCAGCTCCTTCTGGTCTTATTGACCTGATGCTTTCCTGGATCTATTTTGATTTGAGGGAAATTTCTACTTGTCAGGAACACTGGCACTAACATATTGAGTATCTCTTTCATGGGTAGTGGGCCCAGTCTAAAGGGTATAGCATTTGGTATAAAAAGGTCAACTTACCCTGTCATTTTCCTCCAGGCTTCTTGCTGTGCCAGCCCTCTTAGGCTGCCTCCTCAGAATACTGTAGAATTTTGAATTTCCCCAAGGGCTTAGCTGTTATGGTGGTCAGAATACCAGCATGACCATAGATGTGTATACCCAGAGGGACATACTATTCTTTGTCACATGGAAATAAATGCGGTGGTGTAGCCTTTCTTGATAAACATTCATTTGGGGGCTTTATCACTAAGTTATCCAGTTGGCACTGTGTGAAAGGTTTACAGATTTTACTTCACTACAAAATCAATAAGAGGCATTAGTCATTGGCTCCACGCCCTGTCCCTGCACCAAAAAAAAAAAAAAAAAAAAAAAAGGCAATAGAAAAAACTGGATCTAAGCAACATTTACAGATTAATAGAATTATAACGCTCAGTGCTAGGGGAACTGCAACAGGTTCACTTTTCTGATCACATTTTAGCAATATGTTCAGTGATGGGAATTTCTCTTTGAGGCGGATGTTGACATATTGGAGTTTTCCAGTTTGTTCATTCATGTATTCATTCAGTAGACAAATCTTGAGTGCTTGTATCATGCTAGGTTCAGAGTCAAAATATGAATGACAAGAATGATGTGGGGGATGGGGGAAGTTTCCCAACCATATCAAATGAAGAAATTGTGTGTTTAGGATAGAGAAGTCAAGACCGAATGAGGAGACATAGTTGTTGCCTTCAAATGGTTAGATCAGACCTATGTTTTTTCCAGTATCAGAGAACAGAATTAGAATTTGTTCATTTAATTACTCAACAAAATAACTGAGTGTTTACACTGTAGATAGAAAGGTACAGGGATGTAATTTTTGATTTAACACAGGAAATGCTAGAATGTCATTACAATTATTAGATCTAACAAAGAGTAAAACTACTCAAGAGATAGCACTCCCCCATTCACTGAGAGTAATATTGATGAGGTGGGAGGGAAGGGTCGTTCTAGAAGACCTCTGTTATCCCTTTCAGATCTAAAAATCTATAATTATTTTTGTAGTTTTAAATGAAGGGACATTAAAGTTCCAACCAGAATCAAATATCTCATCTGGACTACTCATTTTGCCAATTATATGAATGCTGCCTGTCTCATATCATACATTTTTGTGTGTGTCAAAGCTTGCCCCTCTACTGAGAGGACACACTTCTAGAGAACAGGGTTGTAGCTTTTAGTTCCTTTGTTCCCTTAGCAAAGTTTAGCATGATGCCAAGAGAAGAGTAAGTGATCAGTATGTACCTAATGAGTTGAGTTAACGTCATGGAATGGTCTACATCATTGTTAATGGAAAACAAACAACTGTAGCATCTGCCCCAGTACAAAGACAGTTTCTCCTCTGGTTTCTGTCTTGAGCACCTTACATATATAGTGTAGATGTTTGGTTGAGTGAATGATTGACTGATGTAGTATCTTAAACAGTTTTATCAATGACTTGGATGAAGACACAGAAAGCAGGTTTACTTGGTTTGCAGATGACACAAACCTGGCACCTGGCTGGCAGGGAAGGCTGGTGTGGCAGCTGATATTCTCAATGTTCAAAAAGATTTTGGCAAGCTAGCAGAACAGCACAATCTAACGATCGTCTTCCAAAATTCAGTTGTAATTGCATGAAATGGTGCCTGTTTTGAGGGAATTCTACATGAGGTTGTAGTTGATAATAAAGCCAATGGGAGCCAAGAAGACATATGCTGCATTAATAGAACGGCAGTGTCCCTAATGTGCAATAATAGTTCCAGTATTTTTCTTTTTGCACTGGTCAGAGCACATTTAGAATATGTGGGCTAATTTTAAATGATGCATTTTAGGAGGTCATTGACTAGAGAGACTCTTGAGGAGAGTGATTGGCTTGTTAAATCATAAACAATTAAAGAGACTCAGTATATTGAATAAAAATAAGGCCAAGGAACATATGAGAGTCACACCCAAGGTTGCAGACCCATGTAGTGGGGAAGAAATGACAGATTTTGGTTCAACATAGGGTAGAACTGTGTCTGACAAAGGGTCAGACTGGATTGCCTTTATGGGAAATCAACTGCTTGTCCCTTAACATTTTAATTACAGTTGTGGAAGACTGCATCAATGACCAATGACCTCTTGAGTGGCTTACATCTAGGATTCTAGAGGGAGGAAGGAGAGAAGTGGGCAGGGGTTGAAAAACTAACTCCTGGGTAGTGTGCTTATTACTTGGGTGATCAGATCACTTTACCCCAAACCTCAGCATCATGCAATACACCCCACGTAAACAACCTGCACATGTATGCCCTGCATCTAAAATAGAAGTTGAAGTTACTGTTTTAAAAAGGATCTATGGTTCTGTGATGCTGACGGATCTTACACAAAAGCATGTGACACATTCACATCTACATGGGACAGCAGATTCAGGATACCTGCAACTGCTGTGTGCTCTTTTCTGGTGTGACCCAGCCTTTTTGTCCTGGTCCCTGCTTTGCCAGTGGTCTTGAAACAGACTCCCAAGCAGATGAATGGAATTTGTAGCCAGGGTCAGATGACTTTCTTTGACACTGGGCAACCTGGATGCCCAAGGTCTCCAGGAGAGACCCCACAACATTCACAAACTTCTAGAGAAGTCTCTAGAAGTGCTCTTCTTCTTCACCAGAGAATCACAGGCCTTTGAAATTGGTAGGCACTTGGGAGTTTATCCCGTCCAAGCTCCAATCAGATGCTCATCCCGCCTCTACTTATTTCCTACCATGGGGAGCTAAAGAGATGGGGGGGAAATACCAAACTGCTTTTCCTCCTCTCTACTCTCCACTCCACATAACACTTCTGACACCAGCTGTGTAGGGGTTTTCCCTGCATACCAAGCAATTCTCCAGGGGACACAAACTGGGTGTCCTCTAATTCAATTTAATTCTGACACTGTCTACCTAGAGGTAACATCAGATCCCACAGGTTAAGGGCTTGATCCCACAAGACTGCCAGCCCCCTCCCCCACTTAAGAGGCCAGCCCCCACCCCCACTTAATCACAAGTAGTAGGTTGTCAGCTGTATTTCTAACTCACTGGGTATAAATTGGGGATCCTAGGATCATCTATATTTCTAGCTCACTAGGTATAAATCACAGGATCCCTAATTTATACCCAGTGAGTTAGAAATATAGCTAAATTTCTATATTTCTAATCCAGTGAGTTAGAAATAAAGTTTCACTTAATTTTCTAGACAAGCTTACACTTTACTTACCTTTACTCATTTACCACAAAGGATATTTTAAAGGATACAGATGAACAGACAGGTGAAGAAATTCATAGGGCAAGGTATGGGGGAAGGGGTGCAGAGTTTCCATGCTCTCTCTAGATGCACCACCCTCCAGGAACCTCCACATGTTCAGCTATCCAGAAGTTTCCTAACCTTGTTCTTCTGAGTTTTTGTGGAGGCTTTATTACATAGGCAGTGATTGATTACATCATTACCCATTGGTAGTCAGCTTAAACTTCAGCCCCTCTCTCCTCCCCAGAGGTGAAGGATTAGGGGTTAGGGGTTGGGGCTGAAAGTCCCAACCCTCTAATCATGCCTTGGTCTTTCCAGTGACCAGCCCCCGTCTTGAAACTACCTAGGGGCTCCCAGCCACCGACATCTCATCAGCCTACAAAACATACTCTTCTCACTATGGAGTGTTCAAGGATTTTAGTGGCCTTTTGCCAAGAAACTGGATGAAGATCAAATATATATTTCACAATATTGCAGGAGCCCTTGACTTCAATTCTGAGGGTAAATGGTCAGAATTGTTACACTGAATTCCAATATCGGTCTCTATATGTAAACTCAAACCATGGTCTTGGCTGTACTTTTGGGAAATTCACAAAGTAAGTGTTTCCTCTACATGGGGCAGCCCTTCAAGTTCAAGACTGAAATGCTCCCTAAAAGCTAAGCTATTTTCTAAGTTTCGTCCTTTCCTTTCTAGTTCTTCCTCATTCTTCCAACTAGCCCTCATTAGAGACTTTGTTTTCTATCTATGAAAATATTACAATCTTTTTCAAAGGTACAACCAAGCAGGCGATACAGTTTTCCATATGTGGTTTGAACCAGCACAGTGCTATTACTGCCTGTAGTAGATACAGCCCATGATTTCATTAGCTTTTTCAGCCTGGGGGTGGAGGCAGGGGCTTGGGCCCTGGCTGTGGGTAAGCATGGCTTCTGGCTGGTCCATGTGGCATTTCTTATCTACCCCTCTTATCTTTATATTTTCTTTTAAAATCAAAAGTCACCTGAGAGTGTCCTGTGAAGCAGTTTTTAAAAAACTTTTTAAAATAAAATGTTTTTTAAATTTTGAAGTGATATTTTAGATTTGCAAAAGAGTTGCAAAACAGGACAGAAGTTCCCATATACCCTTCATTCAGCTTCCTGTAATGCTAGCATTTTACATAACCGTGGCACACTTATCAAAACTAAGAAATTAACATTGCTAGAATACTCTTAACTATAGACATTATTCTATTTCATGACATTTTTTTTCATTAACGTCTTTATCCATTCCAGGATCGAATCCAGTATATCATGCTGCAATTAGTTTTATGTTAAATTGCCTTCCTTTTTTCTTCATTTTGGAATCACGGAAGACTGTTGAGTCAGAATTTCATTTTTGCTCCTTTCTCAAACAATATCTTTATTTCCTTTTAGTGTCTTTTACCATGGGATCAAAATGCTTTTTTTAATTTTGCTTGTTTATTTACCATTTAAAATTTTTTCTTCCTGAAGACCAGTTTGCATTTTAGATTATGCCTAGGATTTATTCCTTGGCTAAGGCAGGGCTCTTTTAGGTGCTCCGCTTTTGTAGAGGGATTTTCCCAGAGGAAGCCTGGTTGTGCAGTCTCTGTCATGAGGGCCCCTTTCTGCAAAGAATGTTTTATGCTTTGGATTAATGCAGCAGTTGCATGGCCTCTGTTTATTGGGCAGTCTGTGCTGCACTGTGAGGCTTATGCTGCTTCTCTCCTGTGTTCTGCATTCATCTGGCCCTAGCATGGTGCCTGGCATGCAACAGACACTCAGTAAATGTTTGTTTATTGTGTGAATAAATTCACTTTGTCCTGTTCATATTGGCCTCTGATGTCCTTGGCAAAGAAGCATCATCTTCCAGTATAACTTTTCTTCTCACTGAAGCCAGAGAGAAGATTCCTCACATCTGCTGGAGTCTGTGAATCCTTCTTCCTCCCGGTTTTCTGTGGGACACAGGATGTTTCTGCTTTGGAAGATCCAAATGTCTCGCTTGCCATTCTCATTGTGTAATACGTCTCTTCTCCTCTTCTGAGTCTTGCTCTCCACTGCTGGTATTTAGACATTTGTCTTAATTTCCTTCTACAACCTTGGAACTGTTTTTTTTTTTTTTTAATTCAATTCATTACAAAAGTATTTCATCCATCCTGTCTTGGAAATCTTCTTGTTCTTCAATAAACTAGACTAGAGAAGCAGCAGTTACCTCACAAATTCTGGAAAATGCCTGACTCTTCCCTGGGATTATCCTTGTCAGTTCATGGTCCTGAATTTTACAATGAAAGATAGAAAAGGTCAGTAGGAGTTATGAAGAAGTCTCATTCGCCATATTGTAGTGCATGGGATCTAAAGCTAGACAGGTCTTTGATTTTTTCCCTACACCCATAAGCAGTATGACTTTGGGCTAGCCACTTCTCCTCTCCAGAACTCTATTTGCTAATCAGTAAATAGGGAATTACAATACAGCCTTTGTGAGTTGCTCTAGAAAAAGGAGGTAATGAAAATCAAAAGCTTGAAACTTGATCAATGCCCAATAAATGGCAGTTACCATTATTATCTCCTAGTGTGGGAGCTAGTGTACTTATGGATGGCTCATGGGTCATAAGCTTTTTTCACCAAAGATTCATCATTTCTCAAGTATCTCCTCTTCTGTCTTTGCTCTTTGGTTTTAGGCACTTATGGATAGCATACCTGGGGCATCTCAGGGTAGTACAGATAGGGTCTGTCATTTTGGGTGACTAGGGTGCATAAAGATGGGCTGATTCATACCATGGGCCCTGTGTGTCTCGGAGGCACTCCCTGGCTTCTGAACATCCTAGCTAGTGTTACATCCTGGAAAGTCAATACAGAAGACTGGGGGAAAAACAGTCTTGAAGTTGCTTCTGAGATTTAATAGGAATTTCAAGCAAGAATGGGAAGGATTTATCAAACTTAGCGACCTTTCTTTTTATAAACCAGAAAACTGATAAATACAGTGGTCATTATTTGGGCTCTTTTAAATGCCCAAGTGCCTCCTTATTCCTAAACATTACATTTCCGGGCATGTAGTTATCCTGGGGGTGGAGCTGTCTGTGCTTCTTGGTCTGAGGGTGATGGTATGTCTCCCATCTTTGAATGACTTGCTTTTGGAGCGGATTAGACTTTTCTCTTACAACTGGAGTCTTTGAGTCCAGAAAGGACATTGAACCTGATGGTTAATGAATGCAGTGTACAGCTGAGCCAGAGTTACTCTGTTCCTAAGTAGGCCTGCTAGCATTACTCTGTTACATGCCATAATCTATTTATGTCCTTCCAGGCGGCCACCTGACCAACATTTAATTCAACAAATATTTCTTACAGACACCCACACTGTGTCAGACTCTGTGTTAAATGCTATGTTTTAGTTGCAGTAAAAGAAAGGCAGAGGAATAGTGAATGCTGAGGAGCACAATTGAGAAAAACACCTCAAAGCCAACATCCTAATGTCAGGGGAACAGGGACCAGCTTTGTGATATAAAGGAACTGGCAGATGGGAAAAGGGACATAGCTTGGAGAGCAATCTAGCCATTCTTTCTTTCCTTTAAGAAGCAGAAGGGTGAGTCACTTTAAAAATAATAATAATAAAAAACAAACTTGATTAGGTATTTAAAAGTACTCTGCTAAGCATCTTTGTGAAGAAAAATATTTAAATAATATTTTATATTTTTCTCTAGAGCCATGTTTTCAAAAGACTCTATGGTAGCACTTTTCAGAAAATCTTAAATATAGCTATGTAAAAAATACATTTTTTATCATGAGCTAGTATAAACATTTATATGTGTGCATATAAGTTTCAGCACTTAGACTGACTTGCTGCTTGCCCTATGTGCTGGTATTTTCTATTACATTTATTTTTAAATTCTATTTTTAGCCCACTGTAGTAATTTCATAACCTACTCACGGGTCATAACCAGAAGTTTGAAAAATACTGCTTCAAAACACAATTACTTGCAAACCTATCCCCAGGTTTTGGAATTGGTATAAATTCCTTAAATGTCAAGCCAATAAGTATGTCTTAATGATACTTACTGTGCCAGGTGCTGTGAATAAGACAAAAGGCACAAATGATATCATCTCTGGCCCCAATGACTTGGTGCAGTGTCCTGAGTACAGTAAACATGTAATAACTGTTGTCTATTTTTATAGTTGTTAGTCTTATTAAGGAGACATCAAGAGTACACATATTTATATTATGATTAGTACAAAGATCTTCATGGACATTTTCTGATTTATTAATCTGGCATCTCTGGATGATAGGCAAGAAGCACTGAGAACTGCCTGAGCCATCCAGGTTGTTTTCAAAATCAACAGATTTGTCTCTTACACAGTATCACTGCCATAAAATTCCCTATCAGAATTGTTTGTTGCTGTTAGTCTGAGGCTCAGCATTTTTTTTTTTTCCTGTGGTGAACTTTTGTCTTCTAGTATATTTATTTTGTCTTCATAAAGTAGATGGAGAAATAAAGACACAGGATACTTGAGTCAGGGATAAGCCAGAATAAGAACTTAATTCTACCAATTACCAAGTCAGGACACTTGATACTGACACAGAGGGGTTTGGTTCTTGCTATAATTATGAGTTGGGTAAAGTTTATCTGTGGTGCTTAAAAAGTTACAGGCAATATACAGGTTCAGACAATGCATTGTCTTTTTTCCATTGACTGTACTTTATTTTTGAAAATAAATGTGTTCACACAATAATTTTGAATAAAATGAATAATAAAAACCATAATTTAATATTAGTGTAGTTGCTTCGTAGCATATTTAATCAGTAATAGTGTGCCATCTGTGTGCATTCATTTCTCCTGCTTCACCTCTGTAAAAAATAAAAGTGGCCAAATGGGCAATTGTTCATTGTGACTTTTGCATGATGATGATGATAATAATGGTGCCAACAATTATCAAACTCTTAGTCTGCACAAAGCATTACCTTAAATTACGCATTTTACATGAATTAACTAATTTTACATGACTTACTCTGCACACAAAGTTGATGAGGAAGGCAATGCTATTATTCCCATTCTACAGATAAGGAAGATGAACAGGAAAAGTCAGTAATTTGCTTATGGTCCTACAGCTAACAATGGAAAAACCAGAATTCACTTCTAGTCTAGCTCCAGCACCCTGCATCACTAAACACTGTGCTGTGTTGCCTGGTTGCTTAAAATGTGTGTGTATATGAAAATGAACCTTATGTTTTGCTCTCATGTTTCACTGACAGCAGTTTCTGGCTGGCTATGGCAGTGTTCCAGGTACTCAGTAGGACTTAGTACCTGAGAGACCCCAACTGAAGGACTTTTTCACATATAATTAAAGCAATGAAAACAAGGTGGTTTGAACAGAGTTTACACTCCCTTTCAAAATCAGTCACAAGTTCACCTTGATTTTTAACCTCCAGTTCCTCCTTAATCATTAATCACTACCACTATACTTCTCATGGGTGCCTCTTCTAAGGCAATAGGAGGCTTTGAAGGATCTAAAGACAATGTGCTATGTGAATGAAGAAGTAATTTTTTTTTTTTTTTTTTTTTTTTTTTTTGAGACAGAGTCTTGCTCTGTCTCCCAGGATGGAGTGCAATGGCATGATCTTGGCTCACTGCAACTTCTGCCTCCTGGGTTCAAGTGATTCTCCTGCCTCAGCCTCCCTAGTAGCTGGGATTACAGGCGCCTGCCACCATACCCAGTTAATTTTCATATTTTTAGTAGAGACAGGATTTTACCATGTTAGTCAGGCTGGTCTCGAACTGTTGACGTCAGGTGATTCACTTGCCCCAGCCTCCCAAAGTGCTGGGATTACAGGTGTGAGTCGCCATGCCCGGCCATGAATGAGGAATTACTTTAAAAGTGCATGTAAGGTACTGTTACTGGATTTTTGTCTTGTTTTATCTTTATAATTTTTTGACAAACTTCTGGTCCTTCTGCTCCTGTGGATTATTTGATAGTAACAGGAAAAATCAGTTGACTTTTTGTCCAGATGAGAGGTATCAGCTGTACAGCCCCCATCAATCAAATGAATAAAAGCACAACAGTGAAGTAAATTGGTACATACCAAAACTTCTTCTAACATGCTGCTTCTACAAGCTGACCTGTAATGTCCTACCATCTTTTACAATTGTACTCTTAGGAGAAATGAAGTCAATTTTGTTTTTCCAGTGGCAATGTGCCTCTGTCTATCCACCTTTACATTCGGTCCTCTTTGGGTACAATGACGGTGCAGTATGACTACTGAATTTTAGGAATGCAGTCTCTGGACGTGCAGAGTCAACCCATGACTTCAGTCTTTCATTATCTGAGCTGAATGACCAGGGACTCACTTTCTACTGTGACATGAGGATCGGGGAGGAGGTGCAGGGAAGGCACTGGTTTTCTTGCACTGACGTTCCAGCTAAGCCTACCATCTTTAGATTTCCAACCAAGAGGTTTCAAGATGGATCTGAAGATGCTTTAGATAGTACTGAGCAGATGGAAGAATCATCTTTAATATTTCCCAGTGCCCTGGTTTCTGTGACCAAGGAAAACCCTCAAAGTCCGGTTCACTAAGGATTGGTAGCAAACTAGGTACTCTGCTATTTGGTGCTGTAAAAGTATATTGAAAACTGGGTAATTTTAGAACCATCTGGATTCTTAGTGGTCCAAGTCCAGGTTGCATGGAGGCATGGTTGGGCTTTGTTTGTTTGTTTGCTTGCTTTTGTGATTCTGATCAGGGATTTGCATATTGTGTGTGCATGGGTGTGTTAGGTGGGATGAGTAGACCCAGATGGTGTTCAAGATAGAGCGTCCAAGCATTCCATCTTAGGAATCAGTGAGGGTGGGAAAGCAGTGACTGAACCAACTCAGCATCTGTTCCATCCCTAGGAATTTGCTGAGCATTTACATGGGGCAAGGATTATTAGGCTTGGGGTGTGGAACACATAGAAGTGTATGAAGTTTGACTAGCGAGCAAATATTTTTGAGTACAAAGTATGTGGCAGTCCTATTGTAGCTGCTGGGATGATATTTCTGCTCTCACAAGTTACATTCTAGTAGAAACCACTAACAACTAAATAAATGGATACACAATATTACATTCTTGAATGAGGGTTACCCTTCAAAGTATTTACCCTGTAAGACTTCTTCTACTTATGTATTAAAAAAATACTTTGAACTCCTGTGGAATGGACTTTTGGGATTTAATGGTCAGGGGTGCAGCCTGGGATTTTTTTTTAAGCTTCCTAAGTGAGTTAAGGTGCAGCAGGGTTGAGAGTCGTTGCTTCAGGAGAAGGTGAAGCTCAGAGGGATGGAGTTGAGGCACCTCAATCAGCCATTCTTTCAGTTGCAGAGCTTTGGTGCTGAGCCTTGGAGACTCTGGAGTTAAAAAGACAAGGCAGTGTTTTCCTCGGAGTGAGCCGGTATAGTTAGGGTTGTGAGAGACAAAAGCTAACACAAATCCATGCGTAAGAATAAATAATATTTTTGTACAAGTGTGTCCCATGCAATACAAAAATTATTGTTTATTGGAAATGCTAATTTAACGATGTGCCCTGTATTTGACCCAGCAGCTCTAGATATGGCGAGAATCTGGCAGGGGTAGGGGAGAGAGAACCCACAGTGTGGTGATCGGCGCTGGAGCCTGCAAGCCTGTACGATAGATAACTTGTTTGACTGACTGATGATAGGGAAAAAGAAATGTAATTCTGTCCCAAGACACCCGTGTTTCCAGCGCCCTCTGTGCGCGGGCTTGGCCCCAACCCAGCACAGGGGAGGCTTCCCTCTCCCCGGGCCTTAGCGAAAGGGCGGCGGGTGGGAATCTCCCGTTACCTTGGCAACTCCCTCCTGCCGTCTGCTCTCAACAGTTTGAATTACACCCCTGCCAGGCAGTCACCAGTCCGATTTCTTTCCTTTCTAGCTCTCGTTTTCCCTCTCAGTGCTCAGGCTAGAGGCGGCGTTGGTGCCAGTCTAGTCCGGGGCAAAGCTTCCAGGGCTGGCTCGGGCCGGGCTGCGGGACCCTCCGCGGAGCGCAAGGTGCCTGACGCCCGCAGCCCCCGCGCGCATTCGGCCCTCTCTTCAAAGACCCCTTAGAAATGCAAGAGGCCGGCCGCAGAAACACACACGGACGGCAGTTTTATGAGAAAATGCAGATAAAGAGCCCGGCGGTAGGGCCATATGTTCCCCATAATCTCCAAAGCCGTCACTTCAATTAGAGCCTCCCCTGAGTTCTAATGCCCAATCCTGAGTAAACAAGCCGCTCTGAAAGAAGAACTCGGTTTCCAATTAAAAGTGTACTAACATTTCTCCTTCCCTTAATTCCCGCGGAGCAAAGCCCCGCGCGGGCGGAGGCGCGGCCGGGTCGCGGTGAGGTCGTCCCAGGTCCGCGCCTCCCCGCGCCGCCGCCCGTTCCCAGGTGACGTCAGGCGGGCCCGGGATTAGGGCCCACCCTGCGCTCCCCGCGCCGCGCCGCGGAGTTAATTAAAAGTAATGCCACGGTAAATCCAACGGCTCTCCGCTGGCGGAGCCGCGCCTTCAGGCCAGCCTGCGAGAGGGGGCTTTCCGAGGCAGGTGCTGGGGATTTCTTTGTGTGTGAGTGTGAGGAGTGTGTGTTTGTGTTCGCGTGAACCCACGTGTGCGCGCTTGTGCTAACAGGGAGAGTCCCCTGGATATTTTGGACACCGAGATTGCCTTCCCTCTTTCGCTGATGCCTCCAGCCCTCGCACAGGCGCTGGGGGAAGAAACGCACAGACAGCGGCGCCACCGGAACCCTGCTTTCCTGGGGCTCCCGGGCCCGCTGAGCTGACTCCTGGTTTGGTCTTAGCTCCCGGGTCTTCTGGGTACTGTGCTGCAGATACCATGCACTGCATCGCCCCGCGCCCCGCACCCCCCCCCCCCCGCCCCCCGCCCTGCGCTCTCCCTGTTTCTCCTTCATGCCCCAACCTTGAGAAATCTAAGGGCATAAATGAATGGTGGCCAGATGCGAAGTGATTTAAATATCAGGAAAGCAACTGAACACCTCCTGGCATTCTTTAGGAGCTCTTTAGAGTGCTGAATCTGAACATTGCAGGCCCTTCGACCTCCACATTATGGCATTCAAAAAACTTGGTTTCTATGGATGTTTGCTGTTCAACAGGACTGGTTGAAAGTTGCCTGGTTTCAGATGGGAGAGTGATTGTTAGATTAACTTTCTGGCCTACTCTCTATACCATGAAAGAATCAAAGAATTGAAGCCATTATCTGAAAAATTCCAGAAACATCAATAAGCAGAAAATCCTCACTAGATCATTCAAATGCAAATGGTTTTCCTTCTTTCATGAATTATCTACCCAAGTAATTACTTTAGTTTTTAGTTTGGCCTTGGCGGTGAAGACCTCAGAGAATTAGTCTCACTAAATCCATGGCTGTTTGTTTATTCCTTACTTTCTGATTGATGTTAACTAAATTAAATTGAGGCCAGTTCAGCAAACATTTTGAAAGCCTGTCTATATCTGTCAGACTCTGGGTTAGATACTAGTGATTACAAGAGGAAGGGAAACCACCTTTCTATTCCAGACCCTCAGGTTCCTCAGGGGATTAGAAACTCCTATAACAAAATCATTATAATAATATATAATATACATTAATGTTATATTAGAGATATAGAGTGCTATGGAATCATAGAGACGGGAGCAATCATTCCTCTTGGGACATGTATATGTGTATTAGGGCAAAGGACTTGGTACTATTTGGAAAAAGCTTCACAATGGGTATGAAATGTAACTAGGACTTGGCAGAGTAGGTAATTTGCAGGCGATGAAATGAAGATGAGTATGCTGTTAGAAAGCACAGCTCAGCCTGTACTGAGTTAGTTGCACAGTAAGATTTATCCAGGCATGAGAGGAAGGGCTGGATTGAAATGTTCCTCTGGAGCACTGAGATCCTGGTGTGAGTGAGCAGTAAGATTAATGCCAAAATGTGAAGGGTTTAGTACGTCTTATCTGGATATACTCTGATGATTGTGGGAAGTCAGAAGTTTGTAAACAGGATTGTGATGTTATTCAATGTTTTTTTTCAATAGAGAAGTAGAGAGGATGGATTGGAGTTGGGGTAACATTGCAGGCAGGGAAAATGGGCAGGAGGCTATTACAGTGTTCCAAGTGAGAGACGAAGGTTTGAACCAAGGCAAACCTTAGAGAGGGGTTTCAGAGAAGTTATTCATTCATTTATGCCTTCAATACTTAGTGAATCCCTACTAATGTGTCAGGCATCATTCTAAGTGCTGTGGACACAACGATGAACAAAACAGGCAAAGCACCTGCCCATCAGGGAGCTTAACTTCTAGAACTTCAATGGCCATGAAATACAGGAAGAGTGGTTGAAGTTGAGCATGACTGAGATTTCTAAATTTTATGAATAGTGTGGGTAAAAGAAGAGATAGAATGTTCAGAAAAGAACCAGGCATCTAGATAATAATTCAGGTGACTGTAGATGTTTAATGGGCAGTTGTACACATGGATCTGGGGCTTAAGGGGGAGGTCAGATGTGAATTTGGAAATCACATAAAAGCTGAGGGTTTAAAACTAGGTAGTTTGTGTGTGTGTGTGTGTGTGTGTGTGTGTGTGTGTATGTGTGTGTTTTGAGACGGTCTCACTCCATCATCCAGGCTAGAGTGCAGTGGCACAAGCCCTACTCTCTGCAGCCTCAACCTCCTGGGCTCAAGTGATCCTCCTGCCTCAGACCCCTGAATAACTGGGACCTCTGCGCTCTCAATGCATTTGGATAGTTTGCGTACACAAATTCCCAGTAATAGCAGATTTGTAATCATTAAGGTGTGTGCCACCATGTCTGGCTACTTTTTAAATTTTTTGTAGATACTGGATCTCCTTGTGTTGACCAGGCTGGTCTTGAACTCCTAGGCTCAAGGAATCGACCCACCTCAGCCTTCCATAGTGCTTGGATTATAGGCATGAGCCACTGTACCCAGACAAAACTTAGTAGTTTAAGTATCTCCACTGATGCAATTGTCCGAGTCTTCGTGGCTATGGGAAAACAAACTTGTGAGGCTTGGATGGGACAATATACATAGTGTTTATGGTGGGGATTGTGAGGCACAAAGTAAGGATGCAATAAAGGGAATTCATTATTCTATGTAAGTATTGGGAGTTCTGCTGGTCCTTTCAGCATCCTATTCCTACACCACCTAAGGAGAGTGAAGAAATCCAAGAAATGGAAATACTCCAGGGACATCTTCCTGACTCACCAAAGTGCCCTTTTCATATGGTTGGGAAGCCACATGTTAGGCTACTTGACAGTGATGCAAGGAGCCACAGCTAGCTTTTCCTATTCTAACAGCTGGGGTGTGACCAGAGGGAATTTTGGTTCTTGAAGGAGGGACAAAGGACTCCAGACACAATCTCTGCAAAGTGGAATGTGCCAGAGTGAATGTGACATTCATTCTACCACTTTCCCCAAGAATTGGTTTGGGTCTGTGTGTATGAGGTAGTCAGTTTATATTGAATTGTGTTTATTTTCTTCTTAAATGACCAGCTACAACATGGGAAGCCCCTCATCTTTGTAGAAGTGTGTGTTTTCCTGAAAGCAGATCAGACAATGATGCCAGAAGCCTCCTCCTCTGAAAAAAAAAACGAGAATGTTCACCTTCCTCTGCTCCCCACTTTGCCTCGTGTCTCATGGCTCTCCAGGATGCTGTAAGCCTACTCCGTATTATATGTAAAGGAGATCCATTGAGCCCTGGTTTTCCCTTCAAGAGGCTGGTAAAACCATGAACTGGCATTTTCTGGTGTTTTGCAAAGTTTGAGGAAAGGAACGGAAAACGCCTCCCTCTCTTTTGATGAACTCTGGGTCTCTAAGCCCAGGCACAGTAACTTCCAAAGGGAAGGGGTCAGGACAGGGACGCAGATCTTCAAAGTGGCAAGGTTCCCCCTGAGCTTCTCCATACCCTGGTCTGGGGCCCTTTGTTGCTCCAGCATAGGAATGTATCCCCAGCCTTTGCTACTCTGTGGACCTTGAGCCTGATTTCACAGAGCTAATCCCCAACCCGGTACTTCACTTTCTTTGACCTTGGGTATATCCAAAGACCACAGCACAGGGGACAGCGGAAAGAAGGTTTTCCCTTTCTTGTCTGGTAGAATGCCCTCAAGAGTGCCTGGCCGGATACACAAAACACACTGGTTTCAGTTCCTCTGCGCTCTCAATGCATTTGGGTAGTCTGCGTACACAAATTCCCAGTAATAGCAGATTTGTAATCATTAAGTTCGAAAAAGTTGAGATAAACTCATCTGTGAGTATCTTAAACGTTAGATACTCAAATTGTAAGCTTTAGAATTTAGATTTTTTTTTAAAACAGGTAAAAATAAAAGTCTGTTAAATCAGTTTAAGTAGGGAAGAAAGGATTAGTCAGATAAAATAACAACTGTAATTTTACACTAAACACAGGTTTATGGGAACCCAATTAACTAGAGTTCTCAATTAAGCAGCATATATTATTTAAAAGTCTCTTTTAGTATGAATAAATAATTAATCAGAAAATAAAGTTGGGTGCAGTGGCTCCCACTGCAATCCAGCTCTTTGGGTGGCCGAGGCTGGAAGATCACTTGAAGCCAGGAGTTCCAGACCAGCCTGGGCAACAATGTGAGACCCTGTCTCTGCAAAAAATAGAGCAAAGTTAGCCTGGCATGGTGGTTCATGCAGGCTAATTGGTCTTAGCTACTCAGGAGGCTGAGGCTGGAGGTTGGTTGGGCCTAGGATTTCGAGGCTTCTATGAGCTATGATGATGCCGCTGCACTCCAGCCTGGCTGATAGAGTTGCGACCCTGTCTCCAAAAATAAAAATAATAAAAAGAAACTAAGTCGGTTTCTAAGATTTATTTTAAACAACACCCTTGAAGGAAGTATTTTCCAGAGTTAGTCCTAATCAGCCCAATGTCTTATATTGCATGTGCAGTTGTATAAAGCAATTGCTTTGTTAAGATAGTGCTTCTCATGACTTATCAAAAGATCGAGAACCATCACCAAACAAACAAACAACAAATTAATTATTTCTACAAGCTCTAGTTAGTGAACCAGGATGGTGGAATAATTTACTTTAGGAAATATTTTATCAACAAATGTTCAGAGTGTTGGTGCTCTACCCTCTGAGTTGAGTGCATGGGGTTAGTGATCGTGCCTCATTCCTGGGCAGTGGGCAAGTGTTCTCCAGTCTGCTCAGCAAGACCCTGAATTGGAACTGCTGGGGACTTTTTCCTCTCGCCACCTGTGAGAGATGCTTGGGATGGGGAAGGAGCACTGGATCTGAGCCAAGGGACTTGGATCCCAGGCGTATGATCTTGGATAAGCTCCTTGCCCTATCTGTGACTCAGTTTTCTATCTGAGGAAATGTGAATGTGAATTGTTGGTCTAGATGCTCTCCAGGTTTCTTTATTCTCGGATGCTGTGCTGTTTCTAAGCATGTTGCGGCAAGGGGCAGCTGGAGGGTAAGTCACACATCCACATTCATGTAGCGATTTGTGAGCTATGTGGCAGCGCAGTGCCCAGAGGTAAAGTTATTGTCTAATATCTAGGGCTGTTCCTGCCACCAGGAAAAATGAAACTTGAGAAGTTCATAGGAGACTATTAAGACACAGATTAGCATCTAGATAGCTAGCTGGGGGGATTTCTGTGGGCATTGCCTAAGCGCCAGCTCCTGGAGCTATCCATGTTAAATCACTATAATATAAATTAAATTAGAAAGAAATTATTATGGAAAAAAACATAAATGGAGAGATTTTTGTTTACCATCATAAATATCTTTTCAGAAGATTTCTGTTTTTGTCTGCTCAGGCTGCAATAACAAAGTACCGTAAAGTGGGTGGCCTATAAACAACAGAAATTTATTTCTCAGAGTTCTTGTCGCTGGAAGTTTGAGGTCAGGGTCCAAACATCATTGGGTTCCGGAGAGAACCCTCTTCTGGGTTACAGATTGCTGACTTTTCCTTGTATTCTCAAGTGGCAAAAGAGAATGAGAATGCTCTCTGGGTTCCTCTAAACGGCCACTGAAAGCATTCACGAGGATTTCCCCATTATGACCTAATTACCTCCAAAGGCCTAACATTTTAAAACAATCACATTAGAACTTAGGATTTCAACATATGAATTTTGGGGGACACAAACCTTCACTCCATAACAGTCTTGGTCTGCATTTCCCAGTGTAAGCATTATTGGCATTTTTGGTGAGGCAAGTTGCTACATTGCATCTATGGCACCCCTCCGCTAGCAACCAGAAAAAAGAGCCCTCATGCATTTGCAGATATCCCTGAGAGACGAAAACTCCGGATTGAGAATCAGCGTTTAATCCAGTGATCATAACCAGATAGCAGATTTGTTAATATTTTCTTCTTTCATTTGTAAACATAGATGATTGTGTTGAAAGGAATCTAAGACATCATTTATCACAACTCCCTCATTTCATAGCTGAGAAAGTTGAGGTTAAGTGTCTTGTTCAAGACAATGTTACAGTAGCTGGTAAAAGCAGGTTTAGTATCAGGCTTCCTCCCACCCACTGTGGGGCTCTTGTACTGCTTCATTTGGTGTCATAAACATGGCCAAGAGATAGCTGGTAGCACGTGAAGGAGTTGTGACTAATAAGAGAAATGACAGGAGGCCATCTATAGCTTCCAATAATAATGCTATCCCCGAGGTCCTGAAGCTTGGGGTTTTCTAGATAATCAGTTCCTTAAACAGTTTATCTGGTTAAGAGGACTTGGGTAACTTAAGCAGAGCTGATGCTGTATTTCATGTTCTAAGACACTTTTTTGGGGGGTTGTGTTTCAATGTATTAAAAATTGAGATCTAACTCACGATTGATGTGGTGAGAAAATATTGTATCAAAATTTAAGTGGCCATATTTTTTTTTCCTTTCTTGGTGGTCCATATTTTATAAATTAAAGGTAGCTGATATTTGATGAAATCTGATAGATGACTTTCAGGACAGGCTGCAGAGATCATTTCTATTTTAACTATTCGTAGAGGTGATGCATCACGTGGAGAAACCTGTCTCTTTAATTGTTTGGTCTATATATGACACAGCAGTACAGATAGTGGAGACAAATTGAAGAGAGTCTCTACAAGCAAGATGATAAGGTATCCAGTTCCTCTCTTCCGTCTCTGGAGTAAGTTTCCTTTAAAGTTCTTTCTGGCCTCTGGTTTTCGCCTGTGGCCTCTTGGATCTGGCCATGGTGCTGACTGCTCGTCGAACTTTAGTACTAATTTGCAATGAATTCTGGACCTAAAGTCTAAATCCTGGGGTGAATGTTTGCCATGTCTCATTACCTAACTGCTACTCTGTGATAAGCCGTAGAAAGCTAGGTCCAAGGAAGACAACAAAGGAAGTGAGAAGATGATTTGAGCTAACTAAGTTTTCAATATGGCTAGTGAAATCAGGTGTATGGAGGTGCTTACCTGGCAAGTGAAGGGACGGTTGCCCAACCTGTGAAATCCTTGTCACTCTGAAGAACTAAACCATCCAGGGACCAGCCTGGGGAGAAGAAACAATGGTTGACTTTTAAAACAGAGAGAGTTTAATACAGAGAACTGATTAAATGGCTGATGAGTTTGTTGAGAATCTACAAATTAACAACAAAAGAACACTGCTACTGCTTGCAAGCTGAGGGACAGAGTGAGGAAATTATGTAACTGCCGCAGGCATCTGGTGGAAGCTGGAGCTGCAGTGGGCCTGTCAGGTATGGGTTGGCGCCATGGAGGAGCTGCATGCAGGTGCCATCTGAGCTACAGCATCGTTCTCTCTAAAATAACATCCATCACTACTGGCTTCTCCAACACAGTCACTGTTTTCAATCTATGCTTATCACTTTTCACTGTTTAAATTTTATTTAGATTCTAAAATGACTTACATCATGCTTTACTTCCTTGATATATCTTCTCCAAATAAAGGCAAGTTCCACAGGAGTAAGAAGTCCTGTTTGTTTTATTCACTACTATTTTCCCAGAACTTAGAACGGCAGTCACTACATTGTGTGGAGTAAGTAAATGTTTGCTGAATGCATGAATGAAGGAATTCCTTTAAATGATTCTATAATTATCTGCTTGTATGACTATCTCCCTAGTTTGTGACTAAAGTTTTCTTCTTCCCTTTCCTTCCTTTTGTTAAAAAAAATCAACAATCAAAAACCAAGACTTTTTGGTCATTGCTCATGTTAATAAGACCATTTTGGATACGGTATATGGTATTACTTAGTTGTGATGAAAAATATCAATGATTTGAATTTCTTGAATGCATACTATAGTGCCCAGTACAGAAAGCTGAAATTTGGGGAAAATAAGTAATCTTTTCCCCAAAGAGCCGGCACTGAATTCCAGATCTCTTTGACTCAAAGCTCTAGACCTCTCTTAATCATTTTCCTCTGTTGGCTCTGTATTGTATGTATGTGTGTATGTATGTATTATTGAGACAGGGTCTTACTCTGTTGCCCAGCCTGGAGTGCAGTGGCTCATGGCTCAATCTCGGCTCACTGCAGCCTCCCTTTCCTGGGTTCAAGTGATTCTTCTACCTCAGCCACCCAAGTAGCTGAGATTACAGGCATGCGCCAACATACCCAGCTAATTTTTGTATTTTTTTTAGTAGAGATGGGGTTTCGCCATGTTGCCTAGGTTGGTCTTAAACACCTGAGCTCAAGCAATCCACCCGCCTCAGCCTCCCAAAGTGCTGGGATTACAGGTGTGAGCCACCGTGCCTGTTTTAAAAACTGAAACACAACGCCCTGCTTTGTCAGCTCTCCTAACCCCTCCTTTAAATTTAAAACCGTTTTCTTTCTGCAGGCCTTCTTGAGGAAGCCTGCCCTGATCCCCTGTGAACCATATTAGATACCTCTCTATTGTATTCCCTCAGCATCTTCTACTTTACCAAAACACTTCTTAGCCTGTTTTGTAAAGGCCTGTTAATCTGTCATCTCCTCCAGCAGACTGTGGCGAAGGCAGGTACTCTGCCTTGTTCAGAGATATATATTAAGCACTTTGCACAATAAATATGTTTAGATGAATACATGATGATGGAACTATGGGGAATTCTCTGCATACTAGAAAATATTTATCCCTGAAGATAAAGCATCTATGTAACTAAGAACTCCTTCATTGGGAAAGTAAAATTCAACCTTACAGAAGTTTGGTCTATGTACAGCTTCTCGAATGCACATCCATTATATAGAGCGAGGCATTCAATACAAAAAGAAGCGATATTAACTTAGAACCTGGCAGTAAGGTTAAACTCAGCACCTCTTTAACCAGCTGCTGTCATAGCCTATCAGCCGCCTATGATTCCCGAAGTTCAGCTGCACCCACAATGGCAAGTTTTTCCTCCTTTGCCATGTTTCCCGATAATCTCTTGCTCTAGCTCTTACTGGCACTGGTGGAGGTGAAACAGCTGACTGAGAGGGGAGGACTCATCGAAAGACATGATCTAGGACACTGAGCTAAGCACGCACGTTAGATGACATTTGTGCTTTGTGAGAGGTGTGTGACTTTGAATTCATCAGTCTTGCAAACAGAAGGGCTGTTCAGCACTTTACCTCAGTCCTGGAATAGGTGACAGGGAATAGAGGTGGAAGAGGGCACCTTGAGCATGACAGTAAAGGAGAGATGAAACATGATGCAGATTCCTTTCAGGGGCTTGCTGCCTGCTTACCCGCTTGGCTGTCCATGGCTCTGGTGCTTAACAGCCATTGTACTGATAGAGAGGAGACAGACCTGGCCCTGTGCTTGGTGGCATACTTTCCAATGGTGCACAAGAGCCATCCCTGTGCCTGCCCATCTTAGGTTACTTTATACTCATCCTCACCTTTTCTCCAGTCATATCATTATTTTTAAAGATGAAAAGATGGTTGTAAAAAAAAAAACAGTTTCCATTCTTCCATAATTATCAAAACTAGCGCAATCATTCTGAAGAGTGGGTTGAAATAGTTGAAAAGGCATGAAGATTCTGTTGACTGATAGTAAGAATATGATATGATTACTCCCACCTCTTCAGAAGTTCTTACCTGAACTCACTGTGCGTGCCTGCAGGAGTGTTTGTGTAGGGCTGGGGAAAGAGAGGGAGAAACATTCTAGATCAGTGATTCTAAAGGTGTGGTTCCTGGACAAGCAGCAGCAGCATCAACTGGAAACTGGGAAATGGTTAGAAAGTCATGGACCCCATCCCAGACTCACTGAATCAGCAACTTGTGTTTTCACCAGCCCCCCAGTTGATTTGGGGGCATGATCATTTTGAAAACCACTGCCCAAGAGTCCAGACTATAATTACAGTGGTCTTAGGTTCAAGTCTAACAGGGTTCAAGTCTAACCCCTATTTCAACAGGTCTAATCCCTATTTCAACAATAAACTCTATCTTTTACAAGTAATGGCAGTATTGGAAAGAAAAGTTTTTAATGTTAAAAATCCAAGGCTAACTAATTACACAACGTGTTTGTGATGGTACTGTCAGCAACAATCTCATCAACATTAAGATCATCTCGAGATGCTCAACTTCACCTAAGGGTAATAACCATAAATAATTTCCGAATGGTTGTAGTGTAGTTCACTATATACAATTATAATCGGTTTATAGCAATCTAGGGCAGGCTTTTCTTGCAAAAGTACTTATGCTTTCCTCACCTAATCTTGTGTTCTCACCCATGACGAAGCATGGCCATGGGAAGGTCTGTCCAAGATCTCTCAGTTGGGAAGGGCAGCCCAGCCTGCCAGGGCTGAGGGCGTCCTGACCCAGTGCTTCCCTTCTTCCCCCAAGCTGTCCTTGGGGACTGTGTTGCAGTCACATGAGGACTGGCTGGATGACAAATTGTTGATTGTATGTGCTCCACAGTGCTGTCCCGGTGCCTTGTTTCCATTTTATTTTCTTCAGTCTCCCTCCTCCTCTCTAACCCTAATTAGCGTAATTTGGGGTTTCTCTTTTCATGACCTGCTCTCCTGTCTTCCTATCGAAACATAACTGGATGCATATTAATGAGAAGGTGGACCATTGGTAGCATGAATATCAGTGTGAAAGAGATTCAGATTGTAGTTCAAGAGAAATACATTTCATCCCGGGTGAACTCTAACTATGGAGATAGCTAATAGTTTCTGTAGTCACTGGAAGTTACTGGTTGGCACTGGCGAATTGATTTGTAAAAAAATGGAAAGGCAGAACTCTACAGTGCATTTGTCTGTGCGATGCATTGCCAGGGTGACCTTTGGCTTATTTCTGTTCATTCTGTATTAACTGAAACACAAGCTATTCAACAGCTAGTTATTAATCTCCTGAGTACTCAGTATGCTCAGTATGTTGTTGTGTTGTGGAGGATACAAAGATGATTTAGACTTGATCTCTGTTTTCTAGAAACTTATTCTAATTATATAGTAGATACATAAAATTATAATGCTGATAAAAATTAGCTGGCATTTGTTAATTTCTTACCATTAACTAAGTACCATAAACACTGTACTCCATTTAATTCCTGTAACTATCTTGTTCGGTAGGTGCTTTCAACAACCCAATTTTATAGATAGGGATACCTAGACTTAATACAGAGGGAATTTTTGCTGTATTAGTCTGTTCTTGCACTGCTATAAAGACATACCAGAGACTGTGAAATTTATAAAGAAAAGAGCTTTAGTTGGCTCACAGTTCCAGAGACTGTACAAGAATCATGGAGGCATCTTCTTGGCTTCTAGGGAGGCCTCAGGAAACTTGCAATCATGGAAGAAGGTGAACGGGGGATCCAGGCATCTTACATGGTGGAGCAGGAGGCAAGAGAAAGAGGAGGGAGGTGCCACACACATTTAAACAAACTGATCCCACAAGAACTCACTGTGATCATGACAACACCAAGGGGGGATGGTGTAAAGCCATGAGAAACTGCCCCCCGTGATCCAATCACTTCCCACCAGAGGCCCCACCTTCAACACTGGGGATTATGATTCAACAAGAGATTTGGGCAGGGACACAGATCCAAGCCGTATTATTGGCCAAGACCACTAGCTAGTAAACGACAGAGCAAAATGTTTGAATCCAAAGCACTCTCTTAATCTCTCTGTTATACTGCCTCCAGAAGTAGGTCAAAACAGAATCTTTATATTGGTGTAGTGCACTGGTATTTTAGAAAGTTTGTACTTAGAGCTTATGTTACTGTTTCCACTAGAATGGTTGGAGAATAACGTAAGACAATATACAAAATTGTCTTCTTGTTTGAATATGCTTGAGTAACTAAAGTATTTGAGATAGACAAACACGTGCTCTGGGTATTTGGAAAGGGAAGAAATTACCATGGACAGGAGCTGAGGGAGCCTGCAGGGGAGCAAATAGATTTGGACCTACCTGTTAGCACGGAATCGTGACCTTAAGAAGGCTTTCTCACTCCCCCAGTCATTCTTTATCCCATTGCTCTGTTTTATTTCCTGTTTTCCTTTATTCACCATCTTCTCCCACTAGAGGCAGGAAGGCAGAGACTCTCTTGATCTTGTCCATTCCTCCTCATCCTGGATCTAGAAGAGTGGCTGCATGTAGTAGGCACACTGAAGCTGGAGTTGTTGAATGATGGAATTTTCCATGTGAGGAGTTTGAATTTCTTAGCCAGTGGGGATATGTGGTAAGTTCATGAACAGCCAAGAGTCATAATAAAAACATTTAAAATATCTTACATTTTATTACCTTTTCCAAAGCACATTTATCTACTGTGTCTGTATTGTGTTCCCAACAGTCCTATCAGGGTAGCTTCACAGTTCTTTATTCCTCTGATTTTACAAATAGTAAAGTAGGGCTTGGAAAGGTTAGGTCATTTTTTTTTCTTGAAGTGTATAATTTAATAGTGTTTAGTGTATTCCGAGTTGTACAATCATCACAGTGAATTTTAGAGCATTTTTATCACCCCTCCCAGTCCCGCCCACCAAAAGAAACTCTGTATTGATTAGCAGTGACTCTCAAACGTCCTCCCAGTCCTAGACAAGGTTAGGTCATTTGCCTTAGGTCACACAGCTGGTGAGTAGCAGACGTAAGAACAAAGCCTAGGTATCTGACCCCATTTTCCCCTGATCTTTCAGATAGCCTGTCAGTGGTTTATGGAATAGTCTGAAGGCATAGACTCGGCTGGGTATAAGCCTTGGTTTTCCTCTCCAAACCAGCAGAGGGCCTGATCAGGAACCACGGTGTCTCAGCCAAGGGCTCAAGCTGTCTGATCAGCTGTGGTCATCCAGGCAACCTCTTTGTCTTTAAGACCACAGTAAATTTGACCAACAAGGACTCACTTTTGCAATGAGAACATTTTGAGTGTTAGTCAACTTACCCCACCTTCCTAGACACCTACAGGATTGTTGTCTTCGTCCTTTTCAATTTGGAGAGATAACCCTTTGTCTTCCAACGCTTGCCCTAGAAACAATTTTAATTTTCTCAGATAATTTATCCTTCAAAGGACTAGTAATTAGTGTAGCAAAATTGGGCTACTCCAAAGAGAGATGGTATTCGATCCACTTAAGTTACTTACTAAATTAGGACAAACACACTCAAACCTTACTATATGAACCTAATACAATGTCATGCATATAATACTCCAAGCCTAGTAAACCACAGGGCAGCTGGATTAATGAGCTTTTATCTAGACTGAGCTCTGAGCCCCAAACATCTGAATCAACTTGTTATGAGCTCTACAGTCTCCTTCTTGGAGGCTGGCCAGATAAAAACAAAACAAGTTATGGTTTCAGTTAGTGTATTTACCCAGGCTTGATTTGAATACAGTGATGTTGGTGGGGTATTTCAGTTGCCAGTATTTGCACTGTCTGAGAAATATATGTGTAGTTACATGCAGTATACACCCATGCTTATCAGTTTGGACTACATATGGCCATGTTTTTATTAGACAGGAGAGAGAAAGAGATGGAAAAATTCAGAGAGGGAATGTTGGAGGGAGAGAGAGAGAGAGCGTGTGTATGTGTGTGTGTGTGTGTGTGTGTGCGTGCGTGTGTGTAGAGGGAAGACAGAGCTAAAGTAGGTGTTAGCTTAAGATCTATTCAAATGTGAAAAGGCCTGAAACTGATGCAAATCAACAGTCATTCTACCAATCAGTCCCAATACTGTCCTATTTCCCTGAATACCTTCCAAGCACAAGGTCTCCCTTCATGAGCACCAGCCAGCTGAGGAAAGCAAAGGGAGAGGCATCCAGGCCCTGGCGGACTGCCAGCACTCAGAGTGGAGACACACAGCTCCCCTTTGGGGCCTGCCTGGACGTCTGAGCTGGAATGCCCTGCCTCTGACCTGCCCGGCCCCTCCCCCTGCCTGGCACAGAAACCCCCATCTGCAGTGGACATCTTTGAACAAAGGTGTCTTTCTTGGGACCCTTTACCTACGGCCTGACTCTGGCATGCAGCTTGATTTCTGTCTGCTCTGCTCCTGGAATGCTTAGTGCACTGTGCTTGGAGATTTTCCCTGCATTTGCCCTGGTGGGGATTGCAGTGGCAGGGCAGGATATTTGGGGGGAGTGGAGGGGAGACGGGAGGGTCTGGGGAGATATGGGGATTTAAAATAAGCTCTGCCTCTTTTGGACTGAAAAGAAGAGCTTTTCCAGCAGGAGCTCAGGGTCAACCTTTCACCCCCTCCAGAAAGCTTTTCCTTTCTTTCCTCACTCTTTAATAACAATAATGCTGCCTGAAGTTAGACAGCACCTGATATTTTGCAAGCACTGGGTATCGTTGGATCTTTACAACAACCCATGAGGCAAGTTAAGCAGGCAGAGAGAGAGGGGTTGAAGACAGAGCGTCCCAGCTGTGTGTCCTTGGGCAAAAGATCACCTTCCTTTCTTCTTGGGCCTCAGTTTGCTCATCTATAAAAAACTGATAACAAGGCATTTCCTGCCTCATGAGGTAGAAACAGTGAAACAATACAATTATAAAGTGATGCCATGTCAAGTATTAGGTAAACATAAGGAATTTTTAATTCATCTCATAGGTAAAGAAATTGCATCTCAGAGACGTGAGGAATCTTATGCAAGGGTACACAGCTTAGTAGCAAAGTTAGGACTAGGATCCAGGTCTCCTGTTTTATGGCCAAAGTTACTTTCCACCACTCCACATGCCTTCCCAGAGAAAGAGTGATCTTTCAGTGGTTATTAGTAATTAATGGGAGACAAAGCGTTTGATTTTCCACACACTTGACCCAGGGCATGTACGGGTGACTGCTATCTGTTTACTATATCTGATAGGCTGGCTAAACAGCCTGTTTCTTTCCTCTTCAGGGGTGTCTCTGGGCCTGGTCTTGGAAGTAGACAAGCCTTGCATGAAACCTGACCCTGCCATCTACGCCCTGTGTCTGTTGGGATGGGTCCCTGAACCTCTTTGAGGCTATGTTTATTCCTCGGTTAGGTGGACTGTTCCGATTAGACCTTCCATATCATGAAAGGCTGCCTGCGGCCCCAAAGGGCCCACACTCATCTCTGCACACATCTTCTCCCTTTCTTTCCTATCCTTTGTAACACCTGCGTCCTCCCTTTGGGCGTTCTAAATCCTCTCCTTCCTTACCTGTAAGTCTCCTTCATTCATTAACTTCTCTGGCTCATTGATACTCCTCTTTTCTAAATGCTTACACTTTTTTTTTTCAGTTTTTACTATGCCTGAAAACCTTAACCACATACACTTTTATATACTTTATTATCTTTCACATGCCAACTCACTCTAACTCAATTTTATGTTTTTTAAGAGTGAGGGGTTCTTCTTTTTTATCCCCTCACAGTGTTCCACCATGCTGAATGTGGAGTGGAATGCCAGGAATGTTCGTGTTTGAGGAGCCTCCCTTCCAGGTCAATGTCTTGCTTCCATGCCATTAAGTATTCTGTGCCCTTGGCATAAAGTGCCCTCTCTCTCCTTTTCTCCCTAGCAACTCCTGGTCACCATTTGTGTCATTAACTTTCAGCTCAGGTGACACCTGCACCATAAACTCTCCCCTAGTCCCCTCTCTTAACTCCTCTGCACAGTTGTTATTTTGGTGCTGAGTCTTTCTCCTCCATTAACCACAGATCTCTGTGAGAGCAGAGGCTGACTCCTCATCATCCCTGGATCCTAGGATCGTCCTTGTGCAGTGCCTCACACGTGAGCCTCTAATAAATGCTTATTAAATGTAAAAGTAAATGAACAAGTTCCAAGTCAACTCTTTTACCAGAAACTGTTTTTGGTCTGAGTTGACACTTCCTTGAAGAACTATGTGTCAGACAGTTTTTAAAACAGTAGCTACATGGACTTTGCTTTTCTAGAGAACTGTACTTTTTGCCTCTTGGATTTTAAATGCTGCTTTGAGTTCATTGCCTTGAGAGTTGACCGCTGCTATTCTCAGGGAGAATGGAACTCTAGTCCTGTAGTGCAGGGCAGTGACTGAAATAGCTTCCTATATATCCTGTCTTCATAAATTCCTCCCTTCTTTCTTTCCCCTCCTCCCTCCACTCAAAACAAATCCCAGACCCTTCCTCTACTCCCCTTGTCTAAAAGACATTTATGAGGCTCATCACTGGGGGAGGCATCTGAGGCCCGTTCCTGCCTCTCCCTTCCCTAGCATGAAGATCTCTCATCCCCTCCCTCACCTTCACCTCCTGGGCCAAGCTCAGATATCTCTTGCCCTGTTTATGGGCCGTTGGGATTTTTCCAACAACCTGAAATGAATCTCCGAGGCCCCACAGGTAGTGCAGCTCCGTCTCTGAGCCATAAACCCTGGCTGGGTCTTTCATCTGCCATTGCTTATGTCATAAACGAGTGGGAGGAACAGCGAGGGGGGGAACAACAGCCCTGAACCATTCCAGATTTTTTTTTTTTTTACAAGAAAGGGGAAAGAAAGGCCCTGAGAAACATGTTCAAACTTTGTGCCAAGCAAATTCATTTCACTCTGGTAGGCTGTGCATGGAGACTTAATCTCTGGACTTCCCCACTAGGAGTCAGATTTATGCTGCATTTGTGTCTAAATGGCCTCCGGGGGATGCTGACATTTGTTGTTGGAGAGCAGCGAGTGGTGTTCCTTTCATCTCCGCTGAGGGGTGTCAGCTTAAATTATGAGGGATCGCTCCAGCCTGCATCTGGGAGTGGGAGTCTTTGGCAAACGAGAGGGGCCGCCTCTCCCTCCACTTCACCACTCTGCTGTTTAAAGGTTTTTCTTCATCTTCTGCTCTCCAGTACTCCTCTTGGTTCTGGGGGAAATCTCCTGGCTCTTTTAGAAATTTCCTTTCTTGTGAACAAATCGATCAGTGTAAATTTTAGGCACTGCGTATTTTCATGGAGAAGCTGAGATCCGAGTCAGGCAGGTCTGCCCCTGCTGAAAGAGAAAACAAAAACCTCAGGGAGCGCCCCAGGAGAAGCTTGGAAACTCCCCCAGGAGAGTCAGAGGGTACCACTATGCCTGTAATATATGCAACACAGTAGATGGAAGCTGGGTGATGGTTAGCAAGGGTCCGGATTCCTCTTGGTGGCTGGGTTGTGGCGTCTGTCTGTACTTTGAGAGGTACCAAAAGGTTGTGGCGTCTGTCTGTACTCTGTTTTTCCATCATCAATCTCCCTGGCTGAGATGTGCCAGGATGCCCCAAAATTCCACATTGGTGACTGTTGAGTAGTAGCATTTCTTATGTTATTGGCTGTGGGAGAGAACACATCCAACCATGCTAACCATGAGCAGTGCTCTCCTGCCTCCAGAGTCAGAGCCTGGACGAATGGGACACAGGATGTGTAAGTTTTGATGCAGAACAGGAGGTCAGGAGAGGTCTAGGGCAGGGGTCAGCAAACTATGGTATGCAGGCCAAATCTGGCCTGATGCCTGTTTTTGAAATACAGTTTTACTGGAACACAGCCGTGCCTATTCATGTGGTCTCTGGTTGTTTCTGTGCTACAATTGCAGAATTGAGTAGTTGCAACAGAAACTGAGGCATGCAAAGGCTAAAATATTAACTCTCTAGCATTTTACAGGAAATGTCTGTAGATTCCTTGTCTAGAGCATGAAGCGCTTCTTAGAAAGCAAAAAGGAAGATGTAAAGAGACAGTGAGTGAGAAGAGCGTGAGATATTGAATAGCAGGAAGGAGGACTCAAAGAAAGAAAACACACCGCAGAAGCAACAGAAACACTCCAGAGACAAACTACTGCTACTGCTGCTACCCTTGACCCTGAGCAACATGGATTTGAACTGTGCAGGTTGACTTATTTGCGGAGTTTCTTCAACCAAATGTGGACAGTATTCAAGGGCTGTGAAACCCGCATATATGCACTGTGGGAGACCCACTTTTCCTACAGCCAGATTAGGCAGGGCTTATGTGTGGGACTTGTGTATGCACAGGTTTGAGTATGCAGTTGAGTAGATGCAGGGGTCCTGGAACCAATCCCTTGCCCCTTTCCCCTTCTCTTTTTCCTCCTCGTTTTGAAAGCAAAGATGTTTTTCTCTTTCTTGCGGGGGATGTGGGAGAGAAGAAAGGAGCAGCCACCTGTTGTGCTCACCACCTCCCCCCAAAATAGGCCCCAGTGGCTAGCCTGGGGAGGTGTTTTCCTCCTCTGTCTTCTCTATTGGTTCGCGATGGCACAGCAGTTCTTTGGAGATATAGATACATCCCCAGGTAAGGCTGAGTACAGCAACAGCCATAGGAGGACCCCAGAAGGCCCTCAGCCCTCCTGCCTCTGAACAAACTTCAGAAATTGCACCTTCCTCCTGCAACCAGCTCCAACTCCCCCCTCCCTCTGTTGCTCTCCTTTCTCACAAGCACACAGGCACAGTCCACAAAACCAGCTCTCTATGTTGGCTGGGGTCCTATCTGCAAAGAGAAAGAAATGAACACCTGTAGTGTAAAACCTTAACGGAGACCCACCCCCCACTGATCTGAGACTGTAATTAACTGACAACACATGTCAGAACTAAGACTATGTCTTTTATGTTGAAATAATGATAATGATTATTATTGTTATTTACTAAATACCAAATATTTCTGGATGGTGCTAAACCCTTCACATATATCATCCCATTTAATTCTAACAACATTGTTACTTTCCCTGATGAGAGAATTGAGTGTTGAGAATGTGTTCAGAATCAAGCACAGTAACTGCCAGAGCTAGAATTTAAGCCTGAGTCTATGTAACTCTAAAGGCCGTGCTTGTAGATGCCATGTCACATTGCTTTCCTGGGATGGTGTCAAAATAAATGAACCATTATCATTATTTTAGACTTTACATTTTCATTTGTTATGTTATCCAGCTTATCAATATACATCTGCATCAAACTATGTGAGGAATGACTGTGAAAGGATCAGTGCAAGTACCGTTTTATTGAGAAGACTGGTATGAGGCATGAGGTTTCTGGAGATAAGACAATTGCATTTTAAAATATATTCTATACTGGGGATTTCCCAGCTCTCATTTGCGGGCCTGGGCTGCAGACTCAGCCTCTTTCTTGACTACCTTGAAGGAGATCTGCATGATCCCTGGAGTGGGGTATTAGCTCCATTTCCTCAGAAATGTCACAGAAGTCATCACTAGTGCTGCAGGACCATCGTTTTCACCCCAGGGGGAGTCTCCCACCAGAGGGAATTGCTGGCCTCGCTAAACACCAAAGTTTGGGGTGTCTCTGAGCAGTGGGCGCAGTAGGGTCTAGCAAGGGCAAATCTATGCAGTCAATGGCTTTCTTTTTTTCTACCTTTTATCCTCTTGTGGGTCTTCTTATTTTCCTGAGCCTCTTAGTTCTTAAGTGCTTGTGTTTTCCTGGCCATTCTGAAAACCTTCTAGAAAGATTTTATAATCACTTCACACCAAGGTTATGTCTGAGATCAGCTTGCCACATCACCCCCTTGGAAAACAGCAAACTCAGAGTTGAAGATGCCAGAGTAGCCACCCCTTGTCAGGAGGATTCTTGCTTTAACTCTCTTCTTTAATTCTGTGGGGGCTTTTATTTGTGCTATTGAGAGGGGTGAGGCAGAGGGAGAAGACACCCTTTTCACATCATCCGTTAAGAGCCGCCTGAGTGCCAGGACTGGGTTAGTTGCTTTATACACAATAATCCTACCTCTGTGATACTCACCGTGTGGGTATTATTGTTGTTGGTATGTAGGTACAGAAACCAAGGCTCAGTGACATGACATAACTTGCACAGGCCATACTTACAGCATGGGGGCAGAGCTGGTATGGAAACCTAGGTCTGCCTGTATCAGTCCCTTTTCAGTTATATTGAAAGAGCCATGTCCTCAATAAACTCACAATTTAGTGTTCCCTTCATGTTCAAAATTATATGTTCAAATGTACATGAAAGAAGAAGCCATTGTCCTTTTGGATTAAATACATTTTTTTTTTGGCTCTGGTAGAACCAAAAATGAGAACTCAGCTAATGTCTACACTAAAACAGCATATGTCCATGAGCATCCTTCACAGAGGAGGGCAGGAGGAAAGAAAAAGGATGTGTAGCTCACACACAGTGGGTCCTTTCATCTTTGCTTTCTTGAAGTGAACAGAAGGGACTGGCACAGGGGAAAGCCATTGAGACAAAGATTTTCGCTGGAGAAAAGAGGGCAGTTGAGCTCTGTGAGCACGCAGAGAAAAATGAGGTTCTTGTTAGACCATTTGGACATAGAATTGCCTATGGCTTTTATTATTATTATTTTGTTTTGGAGACAGAGGCTTGCTTTGTCACCCAGGCTGGAGTACAGTGGTGTGATCTTGGCTCACTGCAACCTCTGCTTCCTGGGTTCAAGCGATTCTCCTGAATGAGCCTTCCGAGTAGCTGAGATTACAGGCAACGCCACCATGCTGGGCTAATTTTTTGTATTTTTAGTAGAGAGGAGTTTTGTCATGTTGCCCAGGCTGGTCTAGAACTCCTGAACTCAGGCAATTTACCAACCTCAGCTTCTCAAAGTGCTAGGATTACAGGCATGAGCCAGCACACCCAGCCTGCCTATGGCTCTTAATGCCAAAAATAAAAAGTCTCTCTTACACTAGTATATCCCAGACCCTAGAAGCACCTTCTCAGGAGTGTGTGATGTCTGTGGAATGCAAGAAGTAGCCTGGAAGAAATGTGACATATACTAGAGCTTTCGTTATTTTTTTTCAAAGTTAACCCTTGTGTTGTTCACTGCTTATAGAGTTGGAGTAATTCAAATAGTTAGACAATCACTTTAACAGTAGAGAGTTATTTACTTTACAGACAAGCAATGTTGATGTCCACAAGCAGTGTTATCTCTGTCCATTCTGAGTTATCTGTCCTGGCAGTTAATCTAATGCTTTTCTTTATGGCCTTTTTAACCATAATATTTTCTACCACTTGGCAGTAAGTAGAGTTTCAGACATAGTGTCTAGGTCTAGTCTTAAAAAATGACATCTAAGAAATAATACTAATTATCAACTCTCATTGAGAACTTATTATATGTCAAGGTTCATTGGCATTTAGGGCCCTCAGTGCTGTATTAGTATAAACTCATTTAATCCTCACAGCATCCCCAATGAAGTAGATTCTCTCATATCACTATTTTGCAGAAGAGTACATTGAGTCTTAGAGAGTTAAGTAACTTGCTTGTATTGATCCGTTTTCTCACTGCTATAAAGACATACCTGAGACTGGGTAATTTATAAAGAAAAAAGGTTTAATTGACTCATAGTTCTTCGTGACTCGGGAGGCCTCAGGAAACTTTCAATCATGGCAGAAAGTGAAAAGGAAGAAGGCAGGTCTTACCATGGCGAAGCAAGAGAGAGAGAGTGTGAAAGAAGCCACACACTTTTAAACCATCTGATCTCGTGAGAACTCACTCATTGTCACAGGAACAGCATGGGGGAAATCGCCCCCATGATCCAATCAGGATCCCTCCTTCAACATATGGGGATTACAATTCTGGGGACCCAGAGCAAAACCATATCACTGCCCAAGGTCATACAGCTGGTAAATGTGGAGCCAGGATAACGTGCTGTGATAAAGCCCTGAAGTGTAATGGTAGACTTTCTGCTGCCTGGCTCTGGGGTTTTAGAAATATTTTTCTTAGCCTCTTACTGGAAGCTTTCAAATCAATACCATATAGGTTATAACTCTCATACATAAAGCTATCCTGGAAATGTGGACCCGGAGGCCGTGCTGTGGAATAACATACAGCTCCAGCAACTGGCTTTCAGGGACTCACAAGATTGTCTTTTGCTTCTTTTAGGTAAAAGTGATGATGAAGAAAGTCTTTGCAAGTCAGCCCATGGGGCAGGGAAAGGAACTGCTGAGGAAGGCAAGGACCATAAGCGCCCCAAACGTCCCAGAACCATCTTGACAACTCAACAGAGGCGAGCATTCAAGGCCTCATTTGAAGTATCCTCCAAGCCCTGCAGGAAGGTACAGGAGGGAGCAGGGAGGAAAAGGAGCTGGGCCCCACTTCTCTGTGTGCCCTCAGACCTCTCTGGGATCTCAGTGGGCATTGGGGGTAAGAGAGGTGAGGAAAGCTGTTCAGACAGAGCCTGCACAGGTGGCTCGAGCCCTGTTGGAGACTCCAGAGATTACTAAGCTGTGGCCAGGAGGGTATAGACTCTCCTCAAGCTTTCATGCTTGCACACCAACTCCAAATGGCCCCTGGCTCACACCTTTCATTTCATGGAGAGCAGAGGGAACAGTGACAATGATAGGTGGCCATTGTGGTGTAGACCCAGATGCTGGAAAACGAAGAGTATAAAAATACAGTGGCTTGCAGTATGTACTCCTTTTTGAGTCTGGCTTTTTCCACTTGGTGTGGTGATTTGGGGATTCATTCATTCCTATTTCAGTATTCCGCTGTATAGGTGTTGGTTTGTCCATGCACCTGTTGATGGGTATTTGGGTTTTTGGGACTATTTAAAATAGGACTGCTGTGAACATTCATGTAAAAAAAATACGGTGGTTTAATGAAACAGGAGTCTATTCTTTTCTGTCACAGTCCAGAGGTGAGCAAGGCAAGACTGGCAAGCGGCTCTGTTATCCATCTCCTGGGTCCAAGTGGCTGCTCCAGTTGTCACCATGTTTCCAGCCACCAGGGTAGAGCAAGAGGAAATGGAGGGCAAGCAGCCTGCTTTGTAAGGATGTATCCAGGGGTTGCTCAAATATTTTCTATTCATATGTGTTGGCCAAAATTTAGTCCTGTGACCACATTTCCTGTAGAGGAAGTTAGAAAATGAGTCTATATAGGTGACCAAGCTAAAACTTAGTGATTCAATTATTCTAGGAGGAAGAGAGAGTAGATATTGGGGACAATTAGCAGTCTCTGCTATAAATAGCAGTATCCATTTATTAAGTACTTGTCATTTATTGACTGCCTATCATATGCTGAGTACTATCTTTTACACAATAAAAAGAAAATAGAGTATTCTTTATTGAAATTCATAAAGGAAATACATTTTGAAAAAATGTTAGAATTATTTTTCCTGCATCTTTTTCTGTATTAGCTTTGTCTGTGATAGATAAAAAACAAAACAAACAAAACAAAAAACCCAAAACAACCAAAGTCATCGTGGCTCCCAAGAAATACGTATTTTCTTCTCTTTGGCTGTGCATTGGCTGTGGCACAGCAGGGTGCAGGTTCCAGCTGTCTCCACCTGTCTGTCATTTGAGGGTCCAGGCTGAAAGAGCAGCCCCCTCCTGAGCATGTTGTTCTCATGAGGATGGCAGGAGGCAAGAGGGCAAGTCAAAGTGGGAAGCCCATGGAAAACCTCTTGCTGGATATCAGACACATCACATCCCATGGGCCAAAGCAAGGCATGGGCTTAGTCCAGCATAGGTGCAGTGGCGAAGCACACACCCACCACAGAGCAGGGGAGGGAAGGATAGATACTTGTTGAGCAGTAGGACAGCCTATCACAACTTCTGAACTTTGGGAAAGATTCAGCTGCAGACTTTTCCTTTTTCTGCCCTTGCAGCTCCTTATGCTCCAAGACAGGTACTGGTAGAAAATGAAATGCCCCCAGATTGGGCTTGCACCAGTACAAATTATGATCTTTCTTATTTATTCACTTCTTCTGTGTATACTAAACTCCCAGCCTATGTATGCCCTTGTGCTGGGTGCTTGTCCCTGGGCAGCTTCCAGGTAACCAACAAGAAGGAGATGCGTGTACACATTATAGTAACAGCAGAGAGGTGGCTCTGAGGACCGTAACAGAGGGGCAGCCGGGAACCAAGTGAAGGGAAAGCTCACTTCAGTCTGGGCAATCAGGCAAGGCTTTGAGGAACAGGTGGCTTTTGAGCTGGGCCTCTGAGGAATGGATAGGGTTTCAGCAGGTGGAGGTGGGCCCCTGCGTACACTCCTATTTTAGTTGGCTTAGCAGAAGGATGTGCTGTAAAAACCTGTTCTAATCATTCCCCTTCTAAGCCTTGCCCCAAGTGGCATGATAAAGGGGAAGCATTTCTCAAGGCCTCTATTTGCTCTACTCACATATTTATTTAAGGAGCTCTTTCAATCCCATCTCCTCCCCAAAATCTAATCAAGAGAGGGCAGTATCTCTCAGGCCCCCTCTGAAAATCTGTGCTTTTTGCCCCTGCTCTTCTCGACACCTTGCCAGCCCCTCACTGTGTGCCTGTCTGGTGGGCAGATGTTGAAATGCACCGCTTTGTCATCTGGATCCCAGTCGTCTATACTGTCTCTGCCACAGCCCTGTCACACGTGCTGACCTCAGAGCTGTCTCCCTGGCTCTGCTGAGTTCCAGATGACTCTCGTCTTACTCTCTTTGGGCAGGGCTCACTTGGGGTAGCAATGAATATGGATATTCGTGAAACACCCTAAGTTACCCAGAGATATGAGGGACAAAATCAAAAATTTAGGTCAATGAATTTAGGCAAGAGAGGAGAGCAAAAGAGAACCATTTGTTTTTGAAAAGTGATTTTCACTCTCAGATCTCCTCAAGTAGGTCGATACATATGCATAGCTTATAGCTAAAGCACAGTAGACTAATGTCTAAACTACTTGAAGCCTAATTTCCAGAGCAAGAGAAATCCAGAAGCACTTCTTGAGAATGCATATGCGAATTAATAATTGTTCTTTGCTTTCTTTACCTGGTGAGGGACTCTCTGCCTGAAGGGAAGCAATGTTCTCATGTTTGTGTTTATGCTCAACATTTAAAACTACCCAACTCCTAGTGCAGATACAGTCTTTTGGCCTCCTCATCTATTATATAGGAAGGGTTCTACCTTCTACCTTGAGATGCCAATGTGTCTATAATTCTCGTGTTCAATTTTTCCAAGGTCAGAGAGACTCTGGCTGCAGAGACAGGGCTGAGCGTCCGTGTTGTCCAAGTGTGGTTCCAGAATCAGAGAGCGAAGGTAAACTGCTTCTTCTTCCTTTTTATTTCCCTGTGTTGCTGTTTTCCTGAAATAATCATAGTAGGACATTGTTCTTGCTGCCAGGTTTTCTTGTCTTTGCTCATTAGATAGAGTAGTTCTCTTGATTCAAAAATTCTGTTATCAATAATTATTTTGGCCACAGCAGCCCTGCAGTAGGGGAGAGAGAAGGCATTCATTTTAGTGAAATGGCTTTTATATTCCTAGGGCCATGACTGTGAATTGGCCAGCCATGTGTATGAATAAATGCCTCTCTTTATCTTTTGGTAAAAGCATGTTCTTTAATTTATGTTTATTTAATGTAAATGCCAGAGTTATTTTAGAAGTAGCATGCATATGACTTGTCCAAGACAACATTATTACATGGTAGACTGAATACCTTTTCTCACTTCTACGGGGTCCAGCCCTCACTAATACAGGCCCAAGCTGTCATACTGTCCTCTGGATCCGACCAAGCTCTATATTCCCCCATCATGGTTTTAGTTTTAGACCTTTTACTCATTCATCTTCCTATCTCTAAAAATGCATATGTCCTATGCTGTTTCTCAAGAGCCCTCATCTTTAGTAGATGATATGAGAAAAAAAAAACAAAATCTATGTTTCCTCTGCTCTTATACTACAATAATCAGCACAGAATGCTTCTGTGACAAAATATATGGAGATACTCTCCATAAGCCAAGCAAGCAATCAACTGTGTAGTGGATACCAACTGGGTGTCTTCTAATTCTGGAAATAGTGTCAGAGTTCACAGGTTGAGAGTTCAGTCCCACAAGACTGCCCTCCTCTTCAGATGCCAATTGCAAGCTCCAGGTTGTTTTACCTGTGCTTCTGATCAACCGGCTATAAACTGGGATTCCCAAGACCCACTCCTTGGGTTTAATGAATCTGCTAGAGCAGCTCACAGAACTCAGGGAAATACTTACTCATATTTGCTGCTTTTTATAAAGGATATTACAATGGATACAAATGAAGTGATGCATATGGTAAGAAATGGGAGAAGGGTGTGAAGCTTCCATGCTGTCCTGTGCACACCAGCATCCAGGAACCTCCATATATTCAGCTGTCTGGAAGCTCTCTGATCCCTATCCTTTTGGGGTTTTATGGAGGCTTCATTATGTAGGCATGATTAATTAAATTGACCACTGATAGTCAACTTAACTTTCAGCCCATTCCTTTTCCAAAGAGGTTTGGGGGTGGGGCTGAATGTTCCAACCATCTAATCATACCTTGGTCTTTCTGGTGATCAGCCTCCATCCTGAAGCTACCTAGGGGCTGACAGCTGTCAGTCAACCATTAACATTAAAAAAGACATCACTTTGGAGAGAACAAAAATTTTAGGAATTGTATGCCAAAAAAACAGGGACAACAAAAAAACATATACTTTACAGTATCACAGGTTATCTCATGATTTGATCATGATTGGTTAAGGTAGCATTTCCCTAACTGATGTCCTCAGAACAGGGCTGTTGATGTGTTATTCCACCACAGAAAGACTCCATGGTGCAATAAATTGCAGAGCCCCTATAGCCTGTGGATTCATAAAGCACAGGGGCACATTTAAAGCTCTGAGAGATCTTGCAATAAAAATTTTTTTTTACAAAAATCTAGTGTTTCCTACACACAGACACATACATACAATCAAAGTATATGTCAACCTCTCATGGAACCCTAATGTTCTATGGAACACAGTTTGAGAAACATTGGTTAAAATATTCCTTCAGGGAAGCTTGCGTGTTAGTGGGTGTGAATCTCTGGGTAGGCTCATCTCAAACTTAAGGGCCAGCAGACAGGGAGGGGGGGGGGGGGAAAGGAACAGCCTCTTGGCTCACCCCAAATCACACTCTGTTAGTATCCTCTTGTTCCATACATCTAAGCTGGGCCGTAGACTTCATAGTCACACGCTTATTACCTAATGTAAAACTGTCACAATGCAAGCAGCAAGTTTTATTTGCTAAGAGAAAATCCCTGTTCCTGCTAAGACAGACTGCACCCCTGCTTCCCAGTCAGCTATCTTTATACTGCTGCAGAGTAGAAGAGCTCTCAGCAGCAATGCTTGTTGCACATGAGGTTGGCCACTGTGGCTCCTTTACTAAGTAAACACTAGAGCTTTGCAAACAAGCCCTCTCCCCCGGAAAGGTGCTGCTTCCGGGATCCCCCTTACTGTGTGAACATGCTGCAGGTCACCTGACTTCTAATCCTATTGTCCTCTCCTTAACAGATGAAGAAGCTGGCCAGGCGACAGCAGCAGCAGCAGCAAGATCAGCAGAACACCCAGAGGCTGAGCTCTGGTAAGCTGGTGCCTCCTCCCAGGCAGTTCTGGCTGGAATCCAGGCTGTTCCTACCAGGGGCCTTCCACTAACCAGCTCTTTGGATGACATATCTGGACTCAGTGAAGTGCAGACTACACCCGTGGGAAGGATAAGGCCTTCAAGGAAGGACTGAGCCATGAGGAACTTGTGAGAGGGTTGAGGGTGCCTGAGCTGCAGGCCTAGAACTGCTGATTGGGGATGGTACTAACCTTATCCACAGTGTCCGTGCCTGATCCCACCACAGTGTCTGGGGGAATGTGTCAGTACTACTTGCAAAGTCACAGATATGTTCAGTTTTTCATCTTGCTTAGTTCTTCCAGCCTAATCGATTTAATAGAAGACACCTCAGAGACTTGCCTCTTTCAAAAATAATGTAAAGTAGTAAAAATAATGATAGTAAAATAATAGTGCCCACCTTTGTTGAGCACTTTTATAGGTTGGTGTTCTCACACATGCTGACTTGACTTTTACAACACCCACTCCTGGAGGTGAGTGAAGAAGTTGTTATTATCCCCATCTCACAGATGAGCAAAGAGAGGCTCTGCGACACTGAATGTGGCCCTAGATCAGTAAGGGATGGGGCTGGGCCTAGAGCTCTAACTGTGTTCCACAGGCCTGCTGCCTCCTCTTCTCTACCCAGATGTACTTTTCAACAAATCAGGGTGATATGAGGATTAGGGAGGATGGTAAAGAGGGACAGATTGTTGGATACTTCATGGAAGTTAAAAGAAAAATAAAAACAAGAATTACTGTATTAGAACAATGTCATTCTTAAAGGATATGCCCCCTGCTCCCCAACTCAGCTATCCAGAATTCCTTGAATGGTCTTGAATGGTCTGTATCTTAGAGCAGGGCTTCTTACATTTCAATGTGCACGTAAATCACCTGGGATTTAATAGAGTGCAGATTCTGATTCATAAAGAAGGTCTGGGTGGGCCCAAGATTCTGCCTTTTTAACAAGCTCCTTGGTGGTGCCATTGCTGCTGGTCTGTGGGCCAACACTTTGAAGTCTGTGGAATGTGATCCTAGTTCTCAGGCCGCTCCACAGAGCCTCTTCTCTTCATGTGGACCCTGCTTTGTGCTTGACACTGGATCTATGCTTAATCTAGAATGTGAGTTTTGCAGCCAAGAGATCCCTTAGCTTCTTACCTTCTAGACTAAACAGTATGTTAACAACAAGGTCTATGTTTAGGGAGAGAAGAAACAAAGCAGGGCATGGGTGCAGAGAAGGGTGGAGCAGCAAGTGGATGAGATCTGAATTCTGCCCTCAGCTCCACCATTAGGCTTTTTATGTGGGACTAACTTTTCCTTGTGCCTCAGGCTGTGTGCATCCCTAGGTTAGGGCCATAATGCCTGCAGGTCCTACCTCACAGGTCCTCTGTGCATTTCAAAGGGAGAAGAATGCATCAAAACATTATGAGAACACAAACTCATATTGCTTGGGACTTCGTTTAAGTAATTCTAAAGGCAGCTCCAAAGGTAGACTTTAGAAAGCGGAGGCTGGTGGGAAATATGGTCTCTGTTCTTCCCATGTTCAGAGAACCTCAGCAAGATGTGGAGGCAGGAACTGAATCCCACTTTTCTCATAAAATTCTATCTACAAGCATAGCAATCATAATTTCAAAGCACATACCCAGTCCTATGAAATCTTCCTATCAGCCCCATGAGGTCAACTGGGTCAGTGTCACAACTCTCACTTGACAGATGGGCTCATAGTGGGTTATTGTAGAAAGATCTTTAGATTCATATATTCTAGTAACTGCCAAATATGTGGGTAACATCAAAACCTTTTGTTGAAATGATACGTTTCAAGGATGTGCTCAAAGTTCAACATCCCAGCCCCTACCCTATTCCTATCCTCCAAGGTGATTCCTGATGGCCTCTGGTAGGACAAAGACTGGAAGCCCTGATGTTACATCATCCTATTTTATTTTATAAATGAGCAAATCAGGACCCAGGGAAGTCACATGCCAGGCTGCACATTGAGAATGACCTGGCTTCTTCTTTGTTCCACAGCTCAGACAAATGGTGGTGGGAGTGCTGGGATGGAAGGAATCATGAACCCCTACACGGCTCTGCCCACCCCACAGCAGCTCCTGGCCATCGAGCAGAGTGTCTACAGCTCAGATCCCTTCCGACAGGGTCTTACCCCACCCCAGATGCCTGGAGACCACATGCACCCTTATGGTAAGAGGGACTCAATTCCCCCCACTCGTCCCAGGCCCTCTCACAACTTGTGTGGGTTTCTCACTCCCTCCTAAACACATCTACGCAGTTCCCGGATGCTCACTGAAGCTTCAAAGCGGAATAACGTGCCCTACAAGATACTGCTAGAGTCACCTAACCAATGGCTACAGGACAAAGACCTACATGCATGTATATTCATTAGCGACACTTCAATTTATCTTGTTTTCAAAGCTTCTTGTTTGTTAGTTTTAAATAGGAGGTTGTGTCTCTTTATAGACTTGCTTGCTGTGATAGAATTCCACACTCTTGTGCTTCATGCCAGATATCAGCAGTATCAGTGCTACAGAAGGGCTTCATCAAGCAAACATTTACCTAAAGAAAAAAAAGATATACAAGGCACAGAAGACAAATTTCCTAACTGGACCATCCTACTATGGGTACTAATAGGTGCTCTAATTTAACTTGTGAAACATAAACTGACTTTTAAAGTGAAAAGTATCTCCCTTAAACCCACCCCACCCCACCCAAAATAGCACTGATTTAAATGCTGCATATGTGGATAGCTGAGACTCTCCCACTTACCCAGCTTTGTGCTTAGGCTGGTGGACAACAACCAGGGGCCTGAGGACCCTGGGTAGTTCTGGAGTGAAGGCTCAAGTTCAACCTCAGCCACGTATAGGCCACCACATTTTTATACGGAGAAGGTTAGCGGTGTACGTAATGCATTGGTCTATACTGTGTAATCTGATAGATTACACTGATAGTTAAAAAATAATTTTATGCAGCAAGACTTCAAAACAGTATCAGAGATTCATGCCACAGTGCATAGATTTTGTCAAACAACTTCTTTTTTGCCTTCATTAAAAAAAAAAATCTGTTGTTAAAATCACCCCTACCTTCCTATATCACACATTCGGCAAACATTTATTAAGATTTGGCCCTTGACAAGCCCTTCACTGGTCAACCCCGTTCCCTGGATGTCCAGTGAAATCTACCCTCTTGGCTTCCTTAGAAGGCATGGGTCACATCTGTGCCATTCTTCACTCCACAGCTCTGGGAAAACAGGGCAAATACATTTTTTTGCAAATTATTTTCAGAGTCTCAGGGGTTGTGTGACATAAAGTATCCCTGTGATTGAGTCCTTTAATAAAATGAATATTTAAAGCCCCATGAAAAGTTGTGTAAACTCCAGTTTTCACCTCTCCCATTTACTTGATGCGGAGGCAGAAAATTCCTTGCCTCCGGGTCCTGGTTGCAGTGATTCCTCAGCTGTTCCACTATTGTGCCCTACTGGCTTCCCTATCGAAGGTGTAAATTAGCTGAAGGTAGGCACCTAACTTTCCTTTTCTTTGTGTTACAAATCTGGGGTAACAGCAGATAGTTAGTGTACCCCTGGCGTTTGAAAGAACAGATGTTATCACAGGAGTTTTCATTAGCCTCCCTCGAAGAGCTTTTGTTGTTGTTGTTTTTTGCTTGTTGGTTTTACCATCCTTCCTTCGAGTATCATTTCTGAGGCCCAAGTCCTGCAGGAGCGCTGCCCTGTCTCTCCAGTGTCTGGTGACATGTCCTGCCTACTCCCCCACACTCCCTGTCTAGACACTGTGACATTTGCTTATGCTGCACTCAATTTAGCACTTTGTCGTATCCCGGTTTAGATTGTTTTTACTTGTTGCACTTTGAATGTGAGCCCCCTAAAGAGAATATAGACTTTTCATAGAAAGTTTCACCTGGGGCATGTTGTCAGGCAACACTTGTTGAATTCAGCTGAATATCCTAGCACTGAAATGAATCACTTCTTCCAGACCCTCATGCCAGTGTTTCGTCTCCATTTCAGGTGCCGAGCCCCTTTTCCATGACCTGGATAGCGACGACACCTCCCTCAGTAACCTGGGTGACTGTTTCCTAGCAACCTCAGAAGCTGGGCCTCTGCAGTCCAGAGTGGGAAACCCCATTGACCACCTGTACTCCATGCAGAATTCTTACTTCACCTCTTGAGTCTTCCCCTAGAGTTCTGTGACTAGGCTCCCATATGGAACAACCATATTCTGTGAGGGGTGGCTGGCTTTAGGACAGGGAGGCCAGGGAAGAGGTGGGTTGGGGGAGGGAGTTTTGTTGGGGATGCTGTTGTATAATGATATGGTGTAGTTCAGCATTTCCAAAGACTGAATACATTATGGATTGCATAGTTTAATGTTTCTAATAAGAGTCTTAGCATTAGATATGAAGATGTGTTTATCATTAAGGACAGGGACTTTTAATATAGATATTCTCATGCAAACTAGATACTTAGGGACTCCTAACAACTTCCCACCATGCTGGGGAAGCTTTTGTCAAGAGGTGCATATGTCTATCCATCTACACATCCCTAGACAGAAGGACAGATAGATAGATGTGTGTGTGTGTGAGTGTGTAACCTTTCATATTTTACCCTCAAAGTTTATTCCTAATTATAACAGACACCAACTGTATAGCAAAAGTAACTTTATTTTCAGTGTGAACTATATTTAAGGAAATGTTTGATGCACTTAAGTTATAAAATGAGATAATTTACTTTTATAAACTTTATTTTTAGTTTGATGAGACGTCGGCAGGGCAGAGAGGGCTGCTCCACCTAGCCCCATAGCTTTGAGTGCTTGGGTTCATTCTGTTTTCAGAGTGTCTTTCAGGTCTGGAAAGCAATTCTGTGTGGCTGACAGTGTTCTCTCTTGCATTCTTGCTCTCTTTGGGGTTGAATCACTAGGCTGGGGTGGGACAGAATAATCCCTAATCATGTTCTGTGAAAATGTAAAGCCCAGACTCCGGGGCTTTCTTTTACGTTCTGACAAGTGGTTGTTGGGCACTGCTAGGAAGGTTGGTTCAGCTCTTGAGCTTTAGCATCTGCAAGTATGGCTGAGGCTAACAGTATGTACCTACCTCAATGGGAAACACCAAGGCTTAATTTATCCCCCGGGACACATGAGCAGGGCTGAGAATATCTGATATTTGTTGAAGATACAACCAGGCCACTCACTTGGCAAAGGTGGCTACGTAGGGTTGCAGAGCAGTAGGGCTCCTGAACTCCCGAGGGTAGTTCCGCCTGCTGAAGTCCCTCTGCAAAGCCTGTGCTGGAGGAGACACCAGCTCAGAGCAGCTCAGAGGGATGCGATAGTCCTGGAGTGGGAAGGAGGCGAAGGCTGAGGGGACAGAGGAGGGCCTGGTGGTGGTCTAGAGCAGGGGTGGGCAAACTCCTGCCTGCAGGCCTGCTTTCTATGGTTTGCCAGCCAAGAATGGTTTTTACATTTTTTTGAGGTCATTTAAAAAAAAAGAGAAGAAGAATATATAACAGGCTGTCTGTGGCCTGGAAAGCCTGAAATATTTGCTATCTGTATTGTCTGGCTCTTGACAGGAAAAGTTTGGGGCCCTTTGCTTTAGAGGTTCTGTTTCTAAATAACCTCATGGAGCTCACAGAGGCAGAAGGGTCTGGTGGAAACCCTTGGCTCTTCCTTCCAGCTCACTTTTCTGATCCTCGGCACAGAAGACCCAGCAGCCATTGTCCATGGGGACAGTTCCACACCCTGGTCTCCAGTTATGGTGCTAGGATGGGATCCTTCTGTGCTAGAAGCCTCCTGGGAAACCAGAATGAGTTGGCGGGGAAGACAGAGGGTCACTGTGGACCCATCTGAGAGGGGCCAGGACAGGCTTGGCTTCACTTCTGGGGGATGTCATTGGAGACTTGAACACAGAGACATGTCCCTATCACTCTGGCAAGGCCAGAGGGAACATGTCCCCTTATGGTAGAGTCTATGTTGTGTGATTTTTGTGCTCTTGTTTATAATTTATGCAAACCACCAAGAAACCCAAACCAGTCTGGTGAGTGAAAATTATGCAGTTGCTGTATGACCCCACAGGTTTCTGTGGAAAAGACCAGCTGGAGAATGTAGCAGATACTATGTGAGTGAAAATGAATAGAGATCCTTATTCCACTCCTTAATGGCATACCAAGATGAAATTAAAAACCTCTTACAAATGAGCTGTTGTTTTTTCAGGGGTGGTGTGGTGGGCAGGGAACCAGGGGGCCGTGGGAGTTTTGTCCACAAAGCTGTGGGGGATGAGCTTATGGTGAAGCTTTGAATGACTGGAAAGGATGACTACAGCAAAACATAAGGAGAAAAGGGTCTTCAACTTCTTGCCAAGATGGACAAAGACCCCAGTCTTTACAATACACCCCACAGAAGGAGGCAGTGGGAGCTTTCCACCACCATCATAAAGTTCCCTCAGGGCAGAGCAGTTTTTGATATGTGATGAGGGAGCATTTGCTTGGAAATCAGAACAGAGTGACAGGGCAGAAGAAGGATTTCTCATGCAGAATTGAAGGCCGATGCCTAGCCAGCATGGGAGATCCAGGAAGCAGACAGTGGCTCCCTGACAGAGTCTCGCAAAGTTCTCAACAATTTTAAATGCGATATGTGGTGGGCAATTAGGATTATGGAGAAAAGAAGTCAGGAAGCAGTGTGGATGTAAGACCAGAGACATACTCACAGGGTGGTATTAGTTTTTGTCTGTTTTCTTCCCCCACCTGCAATTGTTCAAAGCCTACAACCCCCACCTCTGGCTACCCACCATATGGTAGAAGCTGGCTCTTCCTCTTGCTGAGGGCCTAGAAGGAGAGAGATGTGCATTATAAGGACAGGCTGGCAAGAGGAGCCCGCTGAGGAGGCCTTATCTCAAACTGGCCTCCACTGGGCTGCTCTTAGTTCCTAACTCCAGCTTCCAGGGAGTTAGGAGCATAGGCACAAGCCCTTTACCCCTCATGTTTGCTTAACTGGCAACTACCTAGCCTTCAGAATCAGCATACTTGGCCTTCTCAAGCCTACAAGGCTGGGTTAGGTACCTGTACGCACTACTTGGGCTAATGCTACCTGCTGCAACAAATAAACCCCCAAATATTATAGTAGCTCAAACACAGTAGAAATTAATATTTTTACTCACATAAAATACCTGGGAGGGAGTTTGGGGTAGAAGCACACCTCTCTTCCATGCACAAGGAAGGCTCTGCTCCCGGCTTCCAGGCTTTCACTGTGGATTGGTTATCTCCATTCTTCTTTTCCCCTTCCCATTGGAAGTGCATGAGTCTAGATTGCAGTTCCAGCTCCTGGACTTACTAGCTATGTGGTCTTGGCAGGTTCCTTCTCTCTGCTGAGTTGATTCCTCACGGATGTACCTGTTGCTACCTTATGAGGGTTGTGAGCACAGGTGAGATAATACGTGCGAAGCGCTTAGCTCTGCCCTGGGAGTGTGGTAAGGGCCAGATGAGTGTTAGCTGCTACGCCACGGGCCAGACCTGCTCTTGGGGTTTGGTCATGGATGAAAGGTTGCTGGGAGTCTCACACCCTATTTGAAGAAAAAAGAACACATCCTGGTTCACCTGAGCTCAGAAGGCATCACTTTCTCACCATCACTTCCTCAAATCTCAGTGTGTGTCTCACAGAGCCTGAGCCAGAATTATGAAGGAGTGGTTTCTGTTTGTTTTAAAGCGTGCAGATAAAATTCCAATTATGAAGACACATTCAGAATTCTGACCCCCAAGGAGGAGCGGTCAGGTCATAGGAAATTCCTCCAGCCACCTATTGTCACCTGCTTTTCATGACCTGCATGAGCGGGGAGGCCTTAGGGCTAGGCTCAGAGTGGAGAGCCTGGATCCACAGGTTGAGCCTTCATGCCTCAAAGGGCCTGTGCCTAGGCTGTCTCTGAAGAAAATTGAGTTGAACTAAAATGGATCGAAAATGGGAAGAAAATGAAGTTAATCTGTCAGTCAAAAACTCAAAGACAAAATAAATTTGAACTGAATTGCAAATGAAATCAAAGTTTGTCTATCTCACTCTTTTCTTTCTCCCTCTAAATCAATTTAAACTAGGATGAAACCTATTAATGATATGATTTAACAAAAATAAAACTACCATCAAGAATTACAACTGAATCATAACTAACTTGACACACTGTTTCCTTGGATCCCTTCATTTACCACGTTTCAACATTATGTTCAGTGACAAGGTGAGAGCCATCTTTAGCCCTCAAAAGAAGGCCTGGAGATTTTTTTTTATGCTAAAAGTATATGCCTTCTACACATGGATGATGAGGAGATTACCTGGCTTTGAAGTTCCCTAGATGTAAAGTTTTAACAAGATGTTGAGCCTTCACTTTTTCATCTATAAAATGAGGCCAATGACACTTGCCTGTCTTACAAGTTAGTTGTTGTATACATCAAAAAACAAAACACAACTAAAAAGAATTAGGACAGAGATCTGTAAACTTTGAAGCGCCATACAGATGGAAGGGCTTGCTATTACTTTGTCCCAGGAGGCACATACAGATCAGCCATGTGGGGAGCATAACACCTGCATAAGCAATGCTTCTGCTTGGGTAGATGCCCATGGCAAGGAGGGATGCCCCAGATCATAGTGTGGATGACTTAATTCCTCTTCCAGCAGCTGTGGATGACTGCTGCTGCCACCTTATGGGCCTTCCACCCACCAGGGGAGGGTTCTGGGAAAGAGTCTAGCATGACCCAGCCCCTGGCGGATGGTGCATTGGCTAATCTGCCACTACTTTTAATGTCTTTCCTGCCACTCCATATTCCTGGGAAGGGAAAGATGGAGCCTGTCCCTGATTTGTGGTTGGAAGGACCTATTCTAGATACTTGGGCAGCTGACTAATTTTTCTGGCCCTTTTAGAACCTTATTCATTCATACATTCACTCCTCATCCATCCAACAAGTATTTACTAAGCATCTAGAATATGCCAGACTCTGGGATGTGTAACAGAAACACAGAAGTGAGCAGAAAGACATTGGCCCTGCCTTTACTGAGTTTACAACTTATGGGAGAAAGGGCCATTAATCAAAAACTCAAGTTTAACTTGCACTGTATTAAGAGCCACAAAGGAGAAGACACAGAGCTACAAGAAAGTAGAATGGAGGGAGGCTTGACCTAGTCAGGAAGGTCAGGAAAGATTTCTCTGAGCATGTGGTGACAGAGCTGAGACTTTCTTTCTCTCTCCTGGTGCCCTCCCTCCAACAGGGAGTAATTCTGTTTCTCCTTTGTGTAAGATCTTGTTCTAATTGACATTGGTAGGAAGAATCTGATAAACTGATGTGCTCCAAGGTGTTCACTGATAAGGTCTAAAGAAATCACTTGTACTGTCTTAGTGAAAAATGTCTCTAGAATCAAAGGAATGGGCCACCATCACTCAATCAACACATGTTTATTAAGCCGTGTAGTGGACATTTGCTGCTTTCTGACCACCCAGCATCCATTCACCCTACTTCTGATAACATCACTCTGATTTCCTTTGGGGACTTGTCCTTCCTCCATTGCGTGTAGGTAGTCCTTGTGGAACTACGAATCAAGGTGATCTGATCTGCTGTAACCACAGAGTGGGAGCATATACCCAAAGCTTGGCCAACCAGTCTTGCCCAGAACATGAATCTCATGGAATGGCACAACATTGAAAACTTGGAGCTAGTTCATTTCTGGCAATGCACCTGACAAGCTGGTCAAACAGTTCTTGCTGCCTGGACCCCAGAGCTGCCCTGCACCACGTTTCCAAGACTGGTCTGGACTGCAGACACACTTTGATTCTGTGAGCAATCTGCTCTGCTATTCCAATAAAGACTGTTTTTTGCTCAAGTTAGCCAGAGCTATTGGTTTCTATTGCTTTCAGTAAAACAAAACAAAACAAAAAAACTCGGACAGAAGCTACAAACATATGTTTTGTGTGGTGTTTGCCTTGTGCCAAGGGTGTGTGTGTGTCTGTGTATTCCTTAACATAGCTCTTTGGATTAGGTTAGACAGGTTTTTCTGTATTTTATACATGAGAAATCTGAAGCTCAGAGAAGTTAAGTTCCTTGCCCAGGGTTACAGACCTAGTTAGGGTCAGAGCTGAGTTTCTGATTCATTTCTCTTGGCTCATGGTCTTATGCTAATTCCCCCAACCCTGACTTCTAAGCGGTGAGGTGCATAGAAGTTTTAGGAGCATATGCATGCCTAGATACTCCAAAAGGTGCAAAGAAGTCATGATACTTTTCCTGCCTCCAAGGAGCTCACAATCTCGTTGGAGGTGAAAGACATGCATGTGAGCTAAACATACATGTCTATATCTGCCAAGAGTCAGATGACTTGTGTAGATAATGTGAGCTATGAGAGTTCAGAAAAGAGGTTTTGGGGACAAAGCAGGGAAGAGGAGACTTTTCCAAGAAAGTGGGGCTTGAACTGAGCCTTCAAAGGTGGGTAGGTAGGTAGAGAAGGGGAGGGAAGGCGTTCCAAACAAAAGGATCAGTGCAGGTAAAAGTATGGAGGAAAGGTTCCAAGGCATGTTTGTGTGTGAGTATATAGAGACCGTTCTGGTTGGAGTGATGGGTTGACTAATGGTGGAGCTTGAGTCACTGAGTGACGCTGATGATGGAGGTGTTGGTGACAGGAGCATGTTACCAGTGATTACCTGATACGGATAAAAGGTACCATATTTCAAGGTGCAGCTGAGGCTACTAGTCATTCCTCATAATCTGTTCTCCTCTAAAATAAGACCATTTTTAGCTGGCAGAAGCAAAAGTGTCATATAGCATCTTTTAGGTACTTTCCTTAAAAAACAGCTGGCAAGTGTTCTTTTCCTCTTCTGTGTCACTTCTGTCTTCCTGGCTGGAATGCAGCTGTGATGGCTGGAGCTGGAGAAACTATATTAGGCCATGAGTTGGTCCCCTGAATGGAGGCCTCAAGTGGTAAAACGACATAAAAAGAAGCCTGGATTCCTGAGAACTTCTGGGAGCCAAGCTGCCATTCCAGTACTGTACTATCTGCAATTTGATTTATATATACAGTCTGCCTTTCATATCCATGGGCTCCACATTCATGGGTTAAAACAACCACAGTTTAAAAATATTTAGAAAAAAATTGCATCTGTACTGAGCATGTACAGACTTTTTTTCTTGTTCCTTAAACAGTACAGTATAACAACTGTACTGTGTAGTTATAAATGCTACAACTATCTGTGTAGCATTTACATTGTGTTAGGTATTACAAGTAATTTAGAGATAAAGTATGCAAGAGGATGTACATAGGTTATAAGCACATATGAAGGAATCGAGGATACATGGATTTTGGTAACCTCAGAGAGTCCTGGAACCAGTCTCCTATAGATATCGAGAAACAGCTGTATATGGTAGATAAACTTATTTCTTTTTTAAGTTACTGTCAATTGTGTTTCTTTGACTCATAGCCAAACAGAATCCTAACTGATACACAAAGACAAACCCAGTTTCGAAGAACTCTAAGCCCGTTTTGTTTCCCTATGCTACTAAGTTAAATACTGAAGGGTTCAGGCAATATATTCTTGGATAATGGGAATTAACTGAGGCAAGGCAGATAGAGGATGGAATGATTAATTGTCTCTTGACTTTAGAATACATAGATGATCTAAAAAGCACAGACTTTACAGCTGGGTCCTCTTGTCCCTTAAAGAAAGAGAGATCAAGTTGGTTTGTTTTCTTGCCCACTGCATCTCAACAGACTTCTCTGTCTTCCTATTTGGGCATCTGCAATCCAATGTGGAATTTCATTAAATTCGCAAGCCTCCTGAAGGAGAACGAACAGGCAGTTCTACACACTGTTTCCTACAGCCCCTGGTTCTAGCTACCAGTGCAACTTTAGAAGTCACTATATTCATATACGCAGATGTGTACATGTGTTTGTATGCACATACATTTGCCTACACATATGTATACACGCAAACACATATTTACAAGGCGGTTTGGCCAGAGTCACAATTCCTTGGCTAGCCAGTTATTTTCCCTTAACTCTGGCTCTATGTTATAATTTGAACAAAGCCTGAGAATGGTTGTAAGTGTGTGTTGAGGATCCAGGAGAGATGGGAGTTAAGGAGACTCAAAATGTTCCTTTCATCTTCTATACTAAGAAGAATGCCTTTTCCAACCATCTGATATAATTTGGAGGAGAAAGCAGAAAAGTAACTATTACTCTAAGTAAATTTGCTCCTAATGCTGAAGTAGGATCAAGAACTTAGAGACACCAAAAGCACCCGACCTTCCTCATTCCACCTTGAACAGGCAGACATGCCTGAGGGAGAGGACCAATTGGATCGTATCAAGAGAGGATTAAGGCATTTGGGAAACCAAGTGTATTGAATTTGTTGCAAGTCATACATCATGCCAATAACCAGCTGTGTATTGACTTTAGACAGGAGGCATCACCCTTCTGAGCTCATGACTCTGTGTGAGTTGCACTAGAGAAACACTCCTGGCCTTTCCTCCTCACCCATAACTGGCTTCTCCTCATGGGAAGAGGATGACGTATCTGATGGATGGTTGGGGAAAAGAAGCTAAGCATGCCTGGCTCAGTCCTGTGGGGGCTGTGTGTAATTGGTGTCTTTCTGTGACCTGGACTCAGTGTATGGGTGTTCTTGGTTCATCTGTGTGGAAGGTTACTGAGGCAGAAACACAGTTTGAAGGAGAGTTTCATTCAAAGGGATTGCATTAGGGATCCTGACTGTGACTACAGATTTAAGCTTCATCCCTTAGATATACAATTAAAGCTGATTTTTGAAAAATCTAAATTTGGCCAGTTATTTTGAGTATTTGCCAGTTAGTTGCAACCTTGGGAAGAAATGACAAACAACACTTATGTATTTTTTTCCTAAAATTCCAACAAATGAATACTCATCAGGCATACCATAAAAAGCTCTGCACTTGTATGGCCTATCTGTTTTTATTCATTCATCCGCTCAATATTTAAGACAAACTTTTAAAGAACTATCTCTGTGACAGTCACTGTGAGTATGAATTTTAGTTTGAAAACTCAGCTTTTTAAAAAATAATTATTTTCTATATGGCAACCTAGTGTCTAGCTTTATCAAGTTTGGGTTTCCCTCTCAAACCTCATGGCCACTTATAGTCTTGGGTCTTGGGTAAGGCCAAGGTGGCAGAGGAGTTAGAGGAAGGGATCCATCAGTTGCTGGCTCTCTGCCATCACCTTGAGGTACCTTTCACCATAGTCAATGCCATCGATGTCTTTCTGCATAACTGCTGTGGTCCTGTGGCAAACCTGGGTATGCTGTGAAGTAATTTCTCTTGGGTCTTCTGACAGCCTTAGCAGGAAGCCTGAGTAGGTTCTCATCCTTTCTCCTTCTTCCTCTGATCAAGCCAGGAATCTCTTTTTAACTGGGGAAATGCTTTTCTATATTATATTTCTTATTAAAACATCTTTCCATATCCTGATCCTCACTCTTTTGTCTTTGTTTAATTCTCCTATGATAAAATAATATTTTAGAGGCATACATTTGCCTGTCACCCTAGGTTTTGGAAATTATCTTACATAGTATCACTCTAGCTGGGGAGAAGATATTTGTAAATGGATTGTTAGAATTGGGCTTTTAATGAAAGCATATGCAGAATTCCAAGGAGGCACAGTGGGGAGGGGGGTTAGGAATAACATCATGGTGGAGGTGACATTTAACCTGGGCCTATAAAGATGAGAATGCCAGGAATGCAGGGTGGAGAAGGACAATCCACAAGAGGAAATAATTAGAGCATGAGCAAAACACACTGTTTATGGGGAAGACAACCACTGTGGCTGGAACACTGGAGGCATGGGGAAGAGGGGTTGAGAAATGACAGGCACGAGGCTATGAAATTAGGGCTGTATTGATTGGGATAGATGTCAGATGCCTCCTTAACAGATTGGACTTCACCCACAGGGCATCAGAAATTATTCAATTCAACAAACCTTCATTGAGCATCTGCCAGAAGTAGTAGGCACTACTATGAGATGCGATTAAAGACAAAGACACAGCTTCTACCCTTAGAAAACGTAAAGGTTAGTATGGAGATAAGGCACATTATTAAGTATTTACAGCATATTTATTTAACAAAATATATAAGACTATATAAGACAAATGAATATACTTGGTTACTACAAGCTCCAGCAGTCAGACATTTGCAACAACTAGGGTTCAAACCTACGAAGTCACCCCAAGCCCCCTTCTTCACTGTGCCTCTTTGGATTACATTTTTTTTGATTAAAATTTTCACCTTTCATCAGACCTTGGCCAATGGATAAACCAACACAACTTAGAAATCGCTTCAGTTATTTCTTTTCTCATGACATTGAGATGGGAAACCAGCATGGGAAGAGTGCATACTTAAGGTATAATCCCACCACGCAATGCACTCATGCTTTCCCTCTCCAGTTGTTTCTTTATCAGTGAATGTGGATAAAGATGCCTGCTAGTCAGATTGGTATGAGGAATAGAAGTGCAAAATCGTAGCTGCCTGGAATGTGGTGGCAAACATTATAATCACTCTGGATGCAAAACAATGCCCTGGTGGAGGGCAATGGGAACGGGGATAAAAGGGTACTCATTTCAGGAATGATTCAGTGGCAAAAGTCACAGAACTTGATCACTGATCAGACAAGGGAAGAAGAGAGGGGAGAGGTAATGACAGTTTGAGCCTGAGTAACAGAACATGGCAGTGCCGAATACTTCTAGCTATTTTGGAATACATAGTACATAGCTGTTAACTGTAGCCACCTTAGTCTGTCATTGAATACTGGAACTTATTCCTTCTAACTAACTGGGTATGTTTGTACCCATTAACCAACCTCTCTTCATTCCTGTACACACACACCTTCAATGCACGTTACAAAATACCACACATACCCCATAAAAATGTGCAAATATTATATATCAATTAAAAAAAACATAAAAGACCGTGGCACAAAGACATAGCTATTAGCTATGTAAAATGTGGAGCTAGCACTTTGGGTTCCAATCCTGGCTCTGCTCCTTAAACATAAATTTGGACAAGTTATTAAATCTTCCTAAGCCTCATTTTCTTCATAGTAAATAATAAACGTTAACTATCTGTGTCTTGCCCTTGTATAACAGAAAAATAATTAGGGAATACTGAGTACGTCCTGCCACATCCTGTCCACCTTTGACAAATACAAACACAACATGAAAGTGGATTTTAACCAGCCCTGTGGGATGTCAGACATGTTCCTGGGATTTAACCTGGTGAGGGGGAGCTCCCCCAGAGCAGGCTCTAAGGAGGCTGCTCCATGCCTGCCATTATTCCAGAGCTGCTAATGAGACTCTGGAAAAGCAGGGGACTGGGGGAGACTCAGAGATGGGGGTCTTCTTTGTGAAGAGGTTTGCAGGGAGAATGAAAGTCTGCTCAGGTGCCGGAGGGTGAGGAGAGGAGAAAGGATGGATTGGGATTGACCTTCCTGGAAGAATTGCAACACTCCATCAACAACCCCTTGTTTGTCCTCAGATGTTGCCTGATAACCAACCTGAGATTTACCTGGAGATTGCCTTTTAGGTGAGGAGTTCCACATGATGTTATCGGGAGAGGGAAAGAACTTGCTCTGAGTGATCTTATGTTAATTACCTTGCTTTGCAAAAGCAGGCAGAGGACCCGTGGCTGCGAGTTAAATGGCGGAGTTTTTGGCCAAGTGAACAGGAGAATAGGGAAGAGGGCTGGCTAGAAGCAGACACTCTGCTAACCTGAGTGTCAGATGGCAAGTTGAGGCTGAATTCACAGTGTCCAACAGGAATATGACGTCAGCCACCTATGTAATTTATTTTCCAATAGTCATGTGAAAAGGATAAAAAGAAATGGATATTAATTTTAATAATGTTTTATTAAACCCAACATATCCCTTAAACTATTTTTCAACATGTCCGACTAGCCACATTTTAAGTGCTCATTAGCCACATGTAGGTAGCGGCTACTATGTTAGTTAGACTGTACACATTTAGACAATTTGGGACACAGAATTTCTTCTTTTTTTTTTTTTTTTTGAGACGGAGTTTCACTCTTGTTGCCTAGGCTGCAGTGCAATGGCACAATTTTGGCTCACTACAACCTCTGCCTCCCGGGTTCAAGCAGTTCCCCTGCCTCAGCCTCCCAAGTAGCTAGGATTACAGGCATGTGCTACCACACCCAGCTAATTTTTGTATTTTTAGTAGAGATGGGGTTTCACCATGTTGGTCAGGCTTGTGTTGAACTCCTGACCTCAGGTGATCCACCCACCTTGGTCTGCCAAAGTGCTGGGATTACAGGCATGAGCCCCTGCACCCAGCCTGGGACACAGAATTTCAAACACTGGGTCAGTGGCCAAAGGAAGTTCTTGTAGTTTTAGCTTCAAATATCTGAACAGATGACTCAATTGCAAGTAAAATCTATTAGCATTTAACTGCCTTTTACTGGCCAAGTGTACCACAAATTGAATTCTTTTTCTTGCATCATCTCTCTTCTTCTTTTTATCTCCTTTTACTCTGCTACCTGCCAGCAAAGAAAATGCTAAAAGAATGAGAGAACAAGTACTTGGTCAAGTTTGTGCATCATTATTAAAGAAGAATCATGGCAAAGAGTTTTGGAATACGGGTAAATCTGACCACAGCCTGCATAAAATATTTCCTACATTTCACTACTTATGGTATCTGTCTACACTCTTTGAACTCACTGGATAATTGCGTTTGCTTTGTCCTATTTAGGCCCCAGGATTAGGGCTAAATTTAGATGCAACTGACTGCTCTATGTGAACTGACTCTGGATGTTCTTAACCATGGAAGGCAGGTGAGGAGCAAACATAAAGGTGACTAGTTATTTCCTGCTAGACTGTAGTTTCTTAAAATTTATTTGAATTTGAAACCATGTTCTCTGTTACATTAAAATACATCAGAACCCCTTACCTAGATCTTGGTTTCTAACATTATTGTCTAATGTAAAAGGAACTGGGACTCCTGAGAGAAATGGCTGAACTTGTGGGAATGGAGCCTGAAATATACAAGATGAGCGTGGAGTATCTTGTAGTGCCGGAAAGTAAGGAGGTTCTCAAACACTACCCCCACAACTCACAACAATGTGGGCATAGCAAAGGCAGGGACACAGGAATCAACTTGCTGCCAGTGGCCAAAGCTCAAACGATTTAAGCCATACAATTAATAAGGTGGTATTGAATTACAGCTTAAAGTATAAAATATCCATAAATCCACATTGATATAAATGAATGATTATATTAATAAATAGAAGAGAGATGAGGTAAATTTTCTGTGTGAATTCCAAATAATTTATATGCATACTGTGCCCTCAAGTAGGCAGAGCTTACCTTCCCATTCCTTAAATGTGAGCTGTTGTGGTGACTTCCTTCCAAAGAGTTCACCACAAAAAAGAGAGGAAAAAGTAACTTCACAGTGGTGAAACCCAACAGACACTACCTACACTACCTCAGCCAGGTGATTGAGGCCAACATCAGCAGTCATAGATAGTAGGTAGCTTTGACATGATGTGATGAAAATGACACTTTACCTCTATGGTCTTCATTCCCAATATCATAACCTCAGTCTAATCATGAGAAAAAAATCAGAAAAATCCCAGGTAAGGGACATTCTGCAAAATACTTGACCAGTACCCCTCAAAACTGTCAAGGTCGTCAAAACAAGGAAAGTCTGAGAAATTGTGAGACAAAGAGGAACCTAAAGAGATATGATGATTAGATGTAAGGTCTATCCTGGAAGAGGTCCTGGAACAGAAAGAGGAAATTAGCTACAAACTAAGGACATCTGAATAAAATATGAACTTTAGGTAATAATAATGTATCAATGTTGATTCATTAATTGTAACAAATGTATCATACTAATAAAATATGTTAATAGAGGAAACTGGGTGTTGGTTATGTGGGAACTCTTTGTACTATCTTCACAAATTTTTCTCTATGTCTGAAAGTGTCCTAAAAACTTAAGATCTATTTTTTTAAAATCCACTGGTCAATCTTGTGCTTGTGTCTCTTAATCCATGCTTGATTTTTGTAACATTGTTCATTGGTCTTTTGGAAATATTGTTTACAGTTAGGCAGACCTTCCCAGTCATGGCACATTGGTTACATCATATTTTTTTAAAAAAATCTGTTAATGTCACCCTTGAGCTCACCAGAAAAGTCTTTCAGTATTGGAGAGCTGTCATGCTCATAGGCAAATACAAATTTTCCAAAATTCTAATTTTCTTTTGAATGCTCAAATTTTAATGGTCAGTTTTTTTTTCTTGAAATGACAGGTTCATTTTGCACTTTTCTTGAAATGACAGGTTCACTTTGGTAGACATTGAGAAAATGTCTACCAAATATGTAAGTCTGCATGACCACAGTTTGTCAGTAATTTTTTTTCACATAAAAATGGTGTTCCATGAAAAATGCAGCAAGTTCAGCTCTTTCCACTCAAGCAATCATACAAGGGCGTTGAATACAATGGACACACGATTTAATAAAATGAATTATGTTTTTAGTGATTCATCTATTGCATTGTTAAGTAAAAAAAATGATTTTTTTAAAAATGGGAATGTGTGAAAGTGAAGAATGCAAGGACATGAGATACAGTTTGGTGTTACTGCCTTAAATCATGCTTAAACCTCCAGAAGTTTGCCAATTGCTTCTCTGAAGACTAAAGCAGAGCTGTGATGTGATATGTTCTTTGCCAGATGCCTCCGGCAGCAGTGGGGAGGATTGACTGGAGGAGGACAGAACAGAGGCAGAAGTATGGGTTGCCGTATTCCCCCAGAAGAGATGGTGAGCTCTGCTGCTATCTGCCCTGGGCTTGCTTCCTGGCTAGGTCAGATCTGCCAGCCCAAGGGTGGTGCCTGCCTGTGTGCCACATGGATTCCTCTGTTAGGGGTCACATGGGTCAGTATAAGGCAAGACATGGGTTCTTGCCCTATGAGCCTCTAGCCACATGCCTGGTCCTTGTCCTTGGAGAGCATGCTAACAGGGCCTTCATGAGTTAGTTAGTGCAGGAGGAGGCTCCGCTAGCCTTCTCTAGGCCCTGCTTTGAAGCCCTGCCCTGCATCCAAAATAACAGTGATTTTTCCCCATCCTCCACTGTGAGATGGTTAGTGGCTAAAGCTGTTCCTTTTTCATGTGCACCCTGCAGCCACGATGAACATTCAGAAGGCAAATTTTATAATGTCGCTGCCATCTTTAAACAGACAAGGCTTCTCTTCCCATTTCCTCCATTTCCCTTTGCACTCCAAGTTCCAGTCCCTAGATCACCACTTCCTCCAGCCTGCCAGCCTCTCTCCTGCCTCTAGGCATTTGCGTAGATTCTTTGCTCTTCACCCCTCCCCTACCTTCCTATGTACACACACACACCCTCCACACCTCTGACTAATTTACTCATCCTTTATGTTTCAGATTAGATATTACTTCCTCCAAGAGTTCTGCTGAGCCCCCTTCCATCTCTGGGGCCTCTGCCCTTCTCAGAGGCTTTCAGAGCTCCCCACTGGGCTATATCATAGGCTATAGGTGTGGGGCGGTGGTGGCGGGGGAGGCTGGCAGGCTGGGACTCTCTAGTTCACTTTTGTATGCCCAGCTCCCAGCCAGCACCAAGCACTTACAAGCACTAATATCTGCCAGTTATAGAGCGTTTGGCCTGTCTATTCTGGTGCTGCTGTGGTCTTGGCTTTTTAACATGCCCTGTGGACTCAAGTTCGAAACCTAATCACAGAAACATATTGCTATTCTCAGTGGGCAGAAGAGAAGAATGCTCTGTACCTCATTATCTGTGTGAAACTCCCTTTGCCTCAGTCAACAGAATTAAAGGATGCCATGCATGTAAAGCACCTGACACATACGATCATACAATAATATGGGGCTCTTATTATTTTATCATTGCTATCTCTCACCACTCTCATTGTTATCTCTCACCACTGTCTCTCTTTGATGCCTTAGTTTGGTCAGTACTGACTACCCTCCAAATGGCTCTAAATCCCACACTCCTGGGGACTTTTGGCTACACCTGTTGTTGTTGCTGCTGCTGCCACTCACTCTGCAACCTGAGTCTCATTGACCTAGAAGCCTCTCAGCACTGTCCCAGCTCCTGTCCCTTTGGGTGTGAAGCATGTGCGCTGGCCTGGAACAGGTGCTAGGTGGTAGAGGGAAGGATATTGGCACTGGAACTCCCAGTATTGGCTCTGCCCAGGAGGTGATGGCAGGTAGACCCACTGGCAGCAAGTGGGCTTCTCCTGCAGGTGTGGCTGTGGAAGGGCTGCCCCAATTCTTCTGACCTGGGCTCTGATACGTGACTGGAAAGACTTGAGACACGGGCATGGCTCTTCTGTCCCTGTGTCCTAGTGGTTCTCTTGCCTGCTGGCTGCAGCTAGGCTCAGATTGGACAACATTCCTAAACCTCCAACCTTTTAGACTAGGAGTGGGGAACGGGGGGGACTGATGAGAACGTGGGGGAGTAAGGGGAGGGGGGGATTTGAGTGAGTGAGTGGCACAGGGGAAGGCCTTTCTCCTAAGGTGAAGAATGGGTTTGGATTCCAGCCCACCCTCTAGTCCCTGGGGCCCTCTCAATTTCTTGACCTCTCAGTTTCATTCCTGACCTGGCTGTGCCCCCTGAGATAAGCAGGTCATCTTCACCCCATCACAGCCTTCATTCACACCCATTCAGCAACACAGGACCTGTGCTGCTCCAGTGAGGCAGGTGAAGCTTATTGTCAACACCCTTTCTGTATCCTTATCTCTGATCGCAGGAGAAAGACTGTCTGCCATTTGAGGGGTTTCAGGCAATGGCCAGTAGGAGGGGGGAGGGGTTTACAGCCCCAGGGGCCTCTGGCGGCCAATGATCCAGAAACTTGTTTACAAGGAGGTCTAAGACCTTGAAGTCAAAACATTTAAGAACAACATTTGCATAAAACTTTAATGGGTGACCAACTATTTTCCAAGCATTGCTGCACTTGAACCTCACTGCCACACTGCTATAGGGCATGGTCCCATTTAGACCCTAAGAAAACAGATTTCCAGCACTTAAGTGACTTGCTCAAGGTTATAATGCTTGTAGCCTTGACTTACTCTCAGGACTTGCAACTCTGCAGACTATATAATAGGGATTTAAAGTCTTCAAATATGTAAATACTGTGGATGCGACCCTTCCTTCTTTCCTTCCTTCCTTCCTTCCTTCTGTCCGTCCTTCCTTCCTTCCTTCCCTCCTTCATTCCTTTCTTCCTTCCTTCCTTTCTTCCTTCCTTCTTTCCTTCATTCCGCCTTCTTGTTAAGTGGCAGGCATTGTAGATTCTGAAGATGTAATAGGGAGAAAGGCAACATCCCTGTAGTGGAGTTTGCCTTGCAGAAGTTCTTCATATTGGAGCGAACCACTAGAAAATCTCTTTTGTCAATCTTAGTTCCTCATGCATCTGCAACTTTGTACACAGAACTATCTCCATGTAGTAACCTCCTTGTGACCTAAATTAGTTGAGGGCAGTAGGCTTTAATTTAAGCACAGGCCATGTTATTGCATTTAGAACCTACTTTAAAAATTAAAAATAATTCAGCATAGACAGCATGATACTATACTGTACGTATATACTTTGTATATGTGTTCTTCTGAGACTTCTTTTCACTCAGCATTTATCTTCCTTAGAGTCATCCCTATAGTCACATGTAGCTGTAGTTTATTCATTTCCACTGCTGAAGAGTTTTGCACTATAAAAAAAATAGACCATAATAATTTTATTCATTCTATTGATGGACATTTAGCTTGTTTCTGATTCAGGGCTATTATGAAGCAAGGCTGCCATGAACATCTTTGTATGTTTCCTGGTGCACATATGCAAGAGCATTTTGCAGACTGTGGATGATGGGTCACTTCCTGATCAGCATTTTAAAAACTGGATTTAAATACAGTTGAATGTATTGGAACGTGCCTTACATAGCAAGAATGCATATTTTAAAAGGGCAAGAATTGTTTTCTGAAACTTTTATTAGAGTTATCTATAGATCTCTCTATGAACATACCTGTACTCACATGTGTGCATGCGCACACATACACCCCTCTCTCTTCACATCACATACATTTCAGGGCTGTGGCTGCAATGTGAACAGTCCCTCCTACAGTTGCATGGTGTGCCGGTACTGCAGATCGCAGTGAGTGTGTGTATGAATGTACACATGTGCTGGGTCCTAATGTACAATGTATTTTTAAATTTTTTTTTACTGCAGGTGAAGCCCAAAGACTTTGAAACCCTTAAGTATATGCAAATGAAATTGCAAAGTAATAGGAAACATGTATTTTCAGCTTTACTAATGTGAAAATATTTTCCAATGTGGCTATGCATGCTATATTAGTCCATTTTCACACTGCTGATAAAGACATACCCGAGACTGGGGAATTTACAAAAGAAAGAGGTTTAACTGGACTCAAAGTTCCATGTGGCTAGGAGGCCTCACAATCATGATGGAAGGCAAAGTAGAGCAAGTCAAACCTGATGTGGATGGTGGCAGTCAAAGAGAGCTTGTGCAGGGAAACTCTCTCTTATAATACTGTCAGCTCTCATGAGATTTATTCACTATTACAAGAACACATGGGAAAGACCCACCCCCATAATTATCTCCCATCAGGTCCCTCCCACAACATGTGGGAATTATGGGAGCTATAAGATGATATTTGGGTGGGGACACAGAGCCAAACCATATCATTCTGCCCCGGACCCTTCCAAATTTTATATCTTTACATTTCAAAACCAATCATGCCTTCCCAACAGTCCCCCAAGGTCTCAACTCATTTCAGCATTAACCCAAAAGTTCAAGTCCAAAGTCTTATCCGAGACAAGGGAAGTCCATTCCACCTATGAGCCTATAAAATCAAAAGTAGGTTACTTGCATTCCCAGATACAGTGGGGGTACAGGCATTGGGTAGATACAGCAGTTCCAAATGGGAGAAATTAGCCAAAACAAAAGGCCCCATGCAAGTACAAAATCCAGCAGGGCAGTCAAATCTTAAAGTTCTCAAATGATCTCCTTTGACTCTATGTCTCATGTCTGGGTCATGCTGATGCAGGAGGTGGGTTCCCATGGTCTTGGGCAGCTCTGCCCCTGTGGCTTTGCAGGGTACAGACTCCCTCCCAGCTGCTTTCATGGGCTGGCATTAAGTGTCTGAGCTTTTCCAGGTGCCTGGTTCAAGCTGTCAGTGGATCTACCATTCTGGGGTCTGGAGGATGATGGCCCCCTTCTCACAGCTCCACTAGGTGGTGCCCTAGTAGGGACTCTTTGGGGAGGCTCCGACCCCACATTTCCCTTCCACACTGCCCTAGCAGAGGTTCTCCATGAGGCCCTGCTTCTGTAGCAAACTTTTGCCTGGGCACCCAGGCATTTCCATGCATCCTCTGAAATCTAGGCAGAGATTCCCACACCTCCATTCTTGACTTCTGTGCACCTACAGGCTCAACACCATGTGGAAACCACCAAGGCTTGGGGCTTCCACTCACTGAAGAAACACCCCAAGCTGTACCCTGTCCCCTTTGAGTCATGGCTGAGTGGCTGGGACGAGGAGTACGAAGTCCGTAGGCTGCACACAACACAGGGACCCTGAGCTCAGTCCATGAAACCATTTTTTCCTCTTTGGCCCCTGGGCCTGTGATGGGACTGGCTGTCATGAAGACCTCTGACATGCCCTGGATGAACATTTGGCTCCTTGTTACTTATGCAAATTTCTGCAGCCAGCTTGAATTTCTCCTCCGAAAATGGGGTATTTTTTCTATTGCATAGTCAGGCTGCAAATTTTCCAAACTTTTATGCTCTGTTTCCCTTTTAAAACTGAATGCCTTTAACAATACACAGGTCACCTCTTAAATGCTTTGCTGCTTAGAAGTTTCTTCCACCAGATACTCTAAATCATCTCTCTCAAGTTCAAAGTTCCACAAATCTCTAGGGCAGGGGGAAAATGCTGCCAGTCTCTTTGCTAAAACATAGCAAGAGTCACCTTTGCTCCAGTTCCCAACAAGTTCCTCATTTCCATCTAAGACCACTTCAGCCTAGACCTTATTGTTCATATCACTATCAGCATTTTTGTCAAAGCCATTCAACAAGTCTCTAGAAAGTTCCAAACTTTCCCACATTTTTCCAGTCTTCTTCTAAGCCCTCCAAACTGTTCCACCCTCTGTCTGTTACCCAGTTCCATAATTGCTTCCACATTTTGGGATATCTTTTCAGCAATGCCCCACTCTACTGATACCAATTTACTGCATTTGTCCATTTTCACACTGCTGACAATGACATACCCAAGACTGGGCAATTTACCAAAGAAAGAGGTTTAATTGGACTCATAGTTCCACATGGTTGGGGAGGCCTCACAATCCTGTTGGAAGGCAAGGAGGAGCAAGTCACATTTCATGTGGATGGCAGCAAGCAAAAAGAGCTTGTGCAGGGACACTCCCCCATATAATACCATCAGATCTCATGAGACTTATTCACTATTACAGGAACACATGGGCAAGATCTGACCCCCATAATTCAATAATCTCCCACCAGATCCCTTCCACAGCATGTGGGAATTATGGGAGCTATAAGATGAGGTTTGGGTGGGGACACAGAGCCAAACCATATCATATGTCATTTACATTTACACATTACAATTTATATTTATCTTATTCAGTATGCTATTTTTATTTACAATTGGCTAATAGTGAAAGCATTTCTTGTTGTGATTTTAATTTTCATCTCTCTGAGATTGCAATATGTGTAAGCATAATTTTCGTATGTATGTCAGCCATTCATATTTCTTCTGTGAAGTGCCTGGGCAAGTTTTTGATTCATTTTTCTATTATTTTGTATTGATATGTAGAGTACAGTAACTATTCTGGATATAATCCTTTGTCTATTTATATATATTGCAAGCATCTTTTCTCATTTTGTGCTTTTCACTTTCGTAATTCCATTAATGAACAGAAGATTTCTTAATTTTAATATAAATGTGTCTTTTTATGGTTGACATTTTTTGCAATTGTTTAAGTAATCTTTTACTACCCTGAGTTTATAAAAGTAGATTTTCCTTCATATTTAAATCTATAATCCATTTGGGATTATTTTTTACTTCTACAAGTTCTACTTAGTTTATTTTTCAATTTTTGTTCTTGGGTTTTCAGGTTTCTGTTACTGAAATCTTATTACTCATTTCTTATTCTCATATAATTCTAATTTGTAATGTATTTGCAAGTTTTGTTTTTCTACCTGCTGTTCTTGCAGGATTTCGCTCATGGTACAAGCTTCCATGTTAATTTAATAATTTTTAACTAAAAGCTCTTTCTTGTTTGGCATCTTATCCTTGAAAACTCAGTGCCTAGGATGGAGGTGGGTTTCTTTGGAGTGGATTTGCATTTGCTTGTGCCGGCTTGGGACCATTTTGAGTTCTGGGCTTGAGGTTTTTTTGAACCATCCAAATAGTATGAACACTTTCTTGAGCTTTAATGGTTAGTGGAGATAATTCCACCCACCTCCATGCAAATACAGAGTTTGATACAATTTTGTTTCATGTTGAATATGTGGTTCTCTGGGATCCTCACTCTATGCAGATGGTTTCTGTTAGAATACCTAACTTGTAACCGTTTCTCAATTCCTAAAAGCTGAGAAAATTGACGCTCAGGTTCACAAAACCGGCTTGGTCTTCACTTACAATTCTGGGCTCACTCCTTCACTTAGATACTGATCTGGCTTTGCTTTACATTTTTACCAGCTCATGGATGCATTTAGGAGGATTGAAAAGTTTGTCTAGCATTTTGAATTATAGTTGATGGGAGGGTTAGTTCAGGTATGTAATCCACCATACTGCTGGAAATGAAAGCCATTAAAATGTTTCAATTATATTTCATTTCTAGAAATTCTATTTCACTCTTTTTCAAGCTTGCTTGGTAATTTTGATAGTCTCTGCCTCCTTCTCACATTTTTATTTCTTGCTTTTCTTTAAACGGATTTAGCATACTTATTTTATAACCTGTGACTGATAATTCTAGCACTGAAGCCTTAACAGATCTGATTGATCTGTTATTGTTTCTACTGGCTTTCACTCATGGTACCTTGTTTTCTTGTACTATATTGGGGTTTGTTTAAAAAAAAAACTTAGAATATATCTGTCATTATTTTATGCCTGGGTTGAAGATGGTACTTTCAGAGAGGATATGAATAATTTCTGCCAACTGATAGGGTATGCTACCAATGTGGAATCATTTTATAACTAAATTTTTGACTTAAGACTTTTCAGACAAGTCTGATAATAATAAATTTGGACTTCAGACCCTTTTGATGGCTGGCTAACAGTTATGAGTTTTTAGGGGATAATTTTTCCTTTACTCACCTTCCAGGTTTGAAATCATGACTATTTTTCCTCTTCTTAGGTGGGGGAATTTCCAATTCACTCTTTACTGAGGACGTAACCCTTTGGGGTTCCAGTTTTATTTAGGGTTTTCTATGAGTGTCCCTAACATACACACTTTCTAGTCTTCTTCCTGCTTTCCCTGTCCTGGGCAATATGAAATCTAAAACTCACAATTACCTGGCTTAGGCAAATGCTCTCAGACAGAATACCAGCTTCAGGGCTTTGCGTGTCTCTCTTCCCGTTTACCCCACGGGTTTTGACTTCTGGGACATCCTTATTTTCCTGTATGTTCTTGAAAGCATCTCAAGATATATTTTTTAAAGCTATCTACCATTGTCTTTTTTATTATTTTCAAGGAGGTTGTCTGAGTTACCTAGCATACCACACTGTAAGAAATGGATGTGTTCTGACCACTATCAATAAGAGTTGTCAGTATGTCCAGAGTCCCAATAAAAGAAGGAGCCCCAAAGTCCCCACAGGGAAAATTTGGGTGATGAGACATGCACTTAATCCTACTGTTATGTCACCTGGAGTCCCCTGTGGGATTTCTTATCTGACTGGAAGATATATACCAATATCTTGGGACTTTCTGGCTATTAGAAGGACACATGCCCCCCTCTCATTCTCTCCACTGTCAGGGTGCATGGTACTATGGCTAGAATGGTGAGAAGCTAGAAAATTTGCTTTTATTTTACTCATGTCCAGGGATTCCCTCTGTAAAGACCACTCATTTAGAGAAAAAAGAAGTGTTTAGTTTCACAATTGGAGTATTTTAGAAATAAGTCTTTAATTAGATATTCTCTTACATTCCCATAAGTATAGATAGTCCCATTTGCCATATCATGTCCTTGACTCTCCCCTGACCCATTCATCTCATACACATATGGGGGGGACACACACACACACCACACACACCACACAGCCACCCTCTCCAAAGGAAATCAATAGCATGTGGGACTTAGGGTCAAAAGAGGGATTGGCAAAATCCATGAATGTACTGAATAGCATATTACCACATAAGTGGTCATGCCACTTAGTCTAGAAATCAGGCACTCTGACTCCTATTTCCAAAGCTGCACATGGAATTCAGTGGAAAATGAGTATACACTGTGTGAGAGCTACTATACTTGGTGCTGGGAGGAAACAAGGAGAATCGTCTTCTCATCTCATAGACTGGTTGGGAAGTTAAACACAGGCATAATATTTCTCTACAAAACAGATTTAAACAAGTATGTAAAAGTACTATTCAAGCAAGTTTCTATGAGAAGACACAGAAAGGAAATTAATTTCAATCGAGAAGATGGCATTTTAGCTGGATATTTAATGATGAACTTTGACAAGCATAGGTTGGGGAAGTGAATTCTAGGCAGAGGGAACAAACAGATTGGATAAATGCAGGGAGAGCTACAGAGGTGAGTGGGCCTTTCAGATTGGGTGGCATAATGTGCTGTAATGTGGTGGGAGAAGCATGGGGTCAGTAGCCAGACCAGCATTGACTTTGGCAAATGAAGCAATTTCATTGGCTCCTCACCTATGAAATGGAAATAACAATATTGTTTATAGTGCTGTTGTGGGTATTCAGGGAGGTTCACACAGTAAGAAAGATACTTCAAAAGTATAAACATCATCTACGGTGTAACTTCTACTTTTGAGAAAAGAGGGAAACAAGACCCAGAGAGGCTCCGACTTGCCCAAAGCCACATGATCAATTAAGGCAAGACTTTTTTCACTGTATTTTTACTAAGTCATGCATACCCACACTGGTTCCTTCTTCAGAGAAGTTGTGCATTCTTTTATCGACTTGCACAGGGACTGTTACACATATACCAACTGCTCAAACACGTTGACCAACAGGTGTAATTGGTTGGTGTTCGGCCCAGCTGTTTTACAGGCAGCATTGGAGAGTTCTTCTTCACTGCCTTTTCTCTTTACTCCTGTTGTGAATTTCTTTTGACTAAGAGAAACTTGACTGGGTTCTTGTATTCACTGTTAGTGCTAAGCGAAATAATGACTTTCTCTAGAAAAACCATGCAATATCCAAGGAAAAGTGATATGGTTAGGCTTTGTATCTCCAGCCAGATCTCATCTTGAATTACAATTCCAGTAATCCCCGTAATCCCCATGTATCAGGTGGAGGTAATTGAATCATCAGGGAGGCTCGCCCATGCTGTCCTTAAGATGGTGAGTGAGTTCTCGTGAGATCTGATGGTTTTATAAGGGACTCCTCCCGCTTTGCCTGGCACTTCTCCTTCCTGCCGCCTTGGAAGGAAGGTGTCTTGCTTCTCCTTTGTCTTCTGCCATGATTGAAAGTTTCCCGAGGCCTCCCCAGCCATGCAGAACTGTGAGTCAATTAAACCTCTTTCCTTTATAAGTTACCCAGTCTTGGGCAGTTCTTTACAGCAGTGTGAAAACAAACTAATACAAGAAGGTTTGCTTTGAAGCATGGTATGAGATGCTTATTTAGAAAGACATGAGAGCAGAGTATCCCATTTTAGCAGGCAGACAGAAAAGTGACAATAGGAACAGGAAATGAGATCACAAACTTTGTGATTTTGTCATTGCTGTCAAAGAAAACCACAAACTTAGTGGCTTAAAATGTTTGTTCTCTTACATTTCTGTAAGTCAGAAGTCTGAAATGAGTCTCTTAGGACTAAAATTAAGGTGTCAACAGGGATGGTTCCTTCCAGAGGCTCCAGGGGAGAGCCTGCTCCTTACCTCATTCCACCTTCTGGAGGCTGCTGGCATTCCTTGGACTTCCTTGGCTTATCACATCACTGCAGTCTTTCATTGTCACCTCTCCTACTTCTGTGGCTAAATCTCCTTTTGCTCCTTCCTATGAGAACACTCGTGATTGCCTTTAGGACCCACCTGGATGATACAAGATAATCTTCCTATTTCAAGATCCTTAACTTAAAGTCCCTTTTGCCAGATGAGATAACATTCACAGGTTCCAGGCATTAGGACATGAGTATCTTTGGGACCATTATTAAGTCTGTTACCACAGTGTGTTAGTCTCTGCTGAGCACAGGTGTGTATCTTCAAATCTCTCTTTTGCACAGTATCCGCGCATATCATCTCATTGTATCCCCTTAATGACTCAAGCAATGCTTAGAGAGGTTAAGTGGGTTTTCTTGTTGTCATACAATTAAGTCCAGGACCCATCCTTTTACACTGTAGAAAGCAAACAAGTTTACAGCCAGGGACCTCTTCCCCCATCAGAGCCATGAATGAGATCCTCAGTGCTCAAATATTGCTGGTGCTCAGAACTAAGGAAAGTGACAGGTTTTTAGGTCTTAGCTCTTTTGGCAGAGTTTTTTAAGAAAACATCAGGAGATCCTTCTACTCTTACAACAGGAAAGATATTGATTTTTCATAAAGACATCAATGTCTGACCTTTGACCTTGTTACATGCCCATGGTCCTAGGTAGTTCAGTACAGTTGCAGAATTAGAATATGATTTGCTTAGGAAACCAAGTTTCTAAAGGTTGTGTTTCTCAAAGAAGAAAAATTACTAATTTCTAAAAGTTGGCTAGCTGAAATTTATGTGATTTAGGCACAAGACAATGGACCCTTTTCCTCAGTTTTACATTGCTCTTGCCATTAAGTAATCATTTTAAAGTAGCTTAGACAGAAGACTGAGACAAATTATACATAGTATTTGGTCTATGCCTGCATCCTATTCAAGACAAATGTTGGTTAGAATGCCAAAAGGTTGGTTACAAGCATCATAAACAAACTTTTTAGATCAGTTAGTGCATTTTTAGGTTGAATTGATTGATATCAATATAGCCCCACTCAGTTCAATCAATAAGAAACAAACAAAAGAAATGTCAAACTGATTTATGTGAACTCAATGAAAAGTCCATCAAGCATCTGGTTATCAAACACTGAAGTACTGTGATTTTCTTTCTCACTTTCAATTATTGATTGGGCATCATGCCCATCCAATTCTGATAAGGTTCTATTATTGGTGTTTCATTGCATTCCCAATTCACCACAGATTTTCACAATCTTTTAGCTTTTTATCTAAACATGAGAGCATCAAACCATGACTTAGTGTGTTGATTAGATTAAGAGTACAGGCTATGAAATCAGCCCTAGCTGGCTCTAAATCTCAGGTTTAGCTGTAGTGTTACTGGGCTGTGTGGCCTTTACGAACTTACTTTCTGTCTCTGGTTCTCAGATTTCTTATATGTGAAATGGGTAATAATAAAAATCGACACCTACCACAGAGTAGTGAATCATGCATATAGAGCACTTAGAATAGGGTAAGGAACATAAAAAGCACTCTCCAAGAAAGTGAGTTACTAAACTTTAAATATGTACACTTTTGAAGCAGTGAAGAAAATGGATAACCCATAAAATACAATCCAAAATTAACAGGTAATTCTTAGATTTAGATTCATAAGGTCAGAGATTTACAATAGTTATTGATAATGTACGATTTCCCTCTTTCTAATGGTATTGGTGCCTCAGTTCTCAGCACATGGTTACCAGTATACCCCAGAAAAGACATTTCTTACATTCACTGAAACAATATGTATGTCCAACTTAATCTAATCCACAAAACTTTGGAAATTTATCTCTTGCACACTATGGTGAGAGTGCTGCATGTTATTCCAGCTTTATCAAACCGGGCTGGGTTGGGGGAATTGAAAAATCTGAGGATCAGAAATGACCTGCTACATTTAGCCTTTCACCTGGAAAGTCTTCTAAGACTTTCCCATTTCAGCAACCTCTGTTCCTAGCAGGTAATTGGTCTTCAAGGTCTCTGTTGTTCTCATTTATGTCTACAAGGAAACAACACATCCAGTTAGTACATGTCTTACTGTGGGTTCCCCAGAAAGCAGAACTGAGATGAGAAGGTTTTCAGGGAGCAAGAGTGAGGCACAACAGAGCACAGGAGGAGTGAGCTGGCTCCCAGCACAAGTGGCTGCTGGAGGCCACCAGATTGGCTGAGAAGCCCCATGAAATGCATCTCAAGACCATCCACAGGGTTGTAAAGTGGAAGCATTTGCCCATCACTCCTGTCTACCAGTGCTCAGAATCTTGCCTCATGGGGGCATTAATTCCCTTGCACTTTAGGGCTGTGCAGCTGAGGGCTCAGAAACAGGCATGTTTCTGGGGTGTCCCAAGCTACAGTGTCAACAGGGGAAGTCCAGAGGTAATGGACAAGTAATGAGGGTCTGAGGTGTGGGACTGTCAGTCATACCGATGTGAAGCTGTCAACTACCTCTTGCAGCCATTAGGCCAAGAGGATCTGAAGACGTGTGAAAGGAATGTCCGGTAGAGCACACCAAAAAACACCAGTAAATGGTTTTACTGTACCGAGTACACAACATACCTGGGCAAAAGGTTTAAATGTTTTCATTTCAACCAGTTGTTTTGACACTGTACAATGGGGCTTTGAAAAATGGTATGTAACTAAATGTTGATAAATTTGTATCTTTTCATTAGTGGGCTTAGAATGGAAACTAACCTAAACTCATTCAGGCAGTTCTTGCCTCCATTGTCCAGTTAAAACATCCGTTTGTTGAGTAGCTACACCCAGTTCAGCACCAGCTGATAAGAACTTGGTTTCAAGCTGGGTTCATATTAGCACTCTTCTTTTCTGATGGGGCCCTGATCCCCACCTTCCCATTCCAGTATACTGTGCCCTGGGCCTCTGGGTCACACCTGATGGACAGTTGTGAGCGCCCCATCCCCCACCCCATCTGGTATGTTGCTGGGATCCATCCAAGCCCCTCCCAAGTAGATCACACTCTGCTCTCATGACACAGTACTGTGCCAGCATCTCATGATGGAGAATGATGTGCCCAGCATGACCCTCTGTTCCAGGTGCTCACACACAGGACATTCCTCCCCCACCTGTGTGCCACTCTACAAATGTGCATTTGGAAAGCTCTTCCCACACTCTGTTGTATTTCATGATGCTGTTCTGCACTGACCCCAGTCACACAATGGTCCTTCCTTTTCTCAGAATTCTAACAACACTTGATCTGTGTTAAGTCTTCATATACTTTACCTGAGGAATCATTAGTCCCTGTGGAGTGCTGGCAAACCTGCTATCTCATTTAAAAGACAAAACCCTGATTTGTAGCATTTGTCACTTTCCACGAGGTAAATACTCCTACCTTTCTCAAGCTGCCAACAGTTTAATAACCAGTTTGTAAAATTCTTGAATATTTAACAATGGGCTCTCTGCAGAGAACAGTACTTCTTTATTCCCCCTGATAGAGTTGATCACTCTGTTTCTTTTTTGTCTTGCTTTTGCTTTTGTTTTTTAGTAGAGATGGGGTTTCATCATGTTAGCCAGGCTGGTATTGAACTCCTGACCTCAAGTGATCTGCCTGCCTCAACTTCCCAAAGTGCTGGGATTACAGGCCTGAGCCACTGCACCTGGCCAACTTTTTTTAAACCACCAGTGTTAGCTATTGCACTTGGTACACTGTACTGTGGGCATTTGATTACTGGTGTAGTTCCCTGCTGAAGGGCAGAGCTTAAGTAAGAGCACCGGCTCTGGAACCAAACCGCACAGGTTTATAATCCTGATCCTGGCATTTCCTGGCTATATGATCTTGCTCAAGTTCCTGTTTTCTGATCCATAAGATGAAGATATTAGTGTTCTATTGCTGTGCAACAAATCACCTCAAGCTTAGCAGCTTCAAACACTATCCACTTATTACCTCCTACTTGTGCAAGTCAGAAGCCTGGGCATGGTATGACTGGGTTCTCTGCTCAGGGTCTTACAAGGCTGTAATCATAGTGTCAGCCAGAGTGTATTCTCACCTGGAGGCATTACTAAGGAACAACCTGCATCCAGGATCATTCAGGTTGTTGGCAGAGTCTGAGTCCTTGAGAGGCTCTAGGGCTGAGGTCCTTGCCTGCCTGCTGGCTGCTGGCCAGGAGTTGCTCTCAGCTCCTTGACACTGCTCACCATCCCTCACTGTGTGGTCCCCTCCATCTTCAAAGCCAGCCATGGAGAGTCTCTTCCCATCAAATCTCTCTCATGCTGAGTCTTTTCAGGAAAAGCCCAATCCCTTTTAGGGTCTCATATGAATAGGTCAGGCTCACCTAAGACAATCTCCCTTCCTTAAGGCCAACTGTTTAGGGACCTTGATTGCATCTGCAAAATCCCTTTCCCAGTGAACATAACATAACCACAGGGTGACATCTCATCAGATTCACCGGTTTCATCCACAGTCAACAGACGGACGTTATAAAAGGTGAAAGTCATTGAGGCTCACCTTGTAGGACTCATTCTGCCTCCTGCAATGCAGCTAATAAAAGGGTTGTGATTACATATAAAAAGCATTCAGACTAGTTCTCTGCACATAGTAAATGCTTAGTAAACATTAGCCAAATGGGAGCCAAATAAGAATTTTTTTTTCAGAAGAGGACTTTTGGATTATTTATCTTGGATCCAGGGTCGAATACCACTGGGAGCTCAATAGATGTTTGTTAAGTGAACGAATAAGTGTCTCTTATACAAACAGATAACATAACATCTCACCAATACAAGCAAGTTTGAAGGTCACAGGGCAACATCTACATTTTAAGACTTGCAAACTGTGGCCAGTTTGGTGGCGACATTGCCAAGTCACCTACTAGGGATGAAAGGCACTAGATGACAAACCTCATGATTTTCTAATAGATTTCACTGCATCCACTGCACTGAAGACATTGACTATGAGTTATCTTTTCAGTCATTTTATCCAGCAAGACTCTCAGCTGCTCAGGAAAAGGGCAATGGTTTCTACTATAGCATCTCCTAATAGCACCTGCCTTAGCACAAGGCAAACAAAGGATGAGTGGACTGAGTTATACTAACTTGTGGCATTATGGGAATGATTTGACTACATGACCAGTTTTGATGCCAAAGACAAACTCTACCTCCCTGTTTACCAGAAAGACCCCTGGTGATCATCCACAGGGGAAGCAGATGTTTTTAGAAGTAGACAGCCTTTTAGACACATTCTAGTACCTGATTTCCCAGGTCGTATTTTTATACAATGTCAGGTCCAGAGATATTAATTATAATAAGAATTCTTAAAGAATATTAGTCACTCTTCTCTTTCTTTTAGTCCAATATGCTTCCCTAATTAATTGTATTTCACGTTTTCATCATTTAATATACTACATCTTTTAATTTTTTGTTTTGCTTGTGTGATGTCTCCCCCAGTTAGATTTAAATTCCTTGCAGGAGGAGATTTCTGTGTTTTGTTCACTGCTGAATCCTGACTCCTGAAATAGTGCCTGGTACAAAGTGGTGCTCTATAAATACTTTTTGAATGGGAAAATGAAAGGGGCATTGGGAAAGCAATATTGAGAGAAATTAAGCTCGATTCTTGACTTTTGAACTGCTCAGAGTCTTTATTATAAGAGTATGTGTCAAGACGCTCCAGGAGGATGTGGTGTAACGGCAGCATTTGCTGTCAGTGAGCACATCAAGGAACATGGCTCTGCAGCCTGAGAAACACTCACATGTTTTTTTATATTACTGTTTCAGTGAGGAAACTGAAGCCTGGGGGAGGGCCTGTGATTCACCCAGGGTTCCACAGCTCATTGGGCTGGAACCTCCAATCTGCTGATGTTCAGACCACTGCTCTTTCAGCTACACGTTTTCTGAAGCATCATTAAATTCATTTCTCTGTCAGATAATAGCTAATGTTTTAAATGACTAACTTGGTCCAAAAATCTTTTATCAGGTGGAAGCATGAAACTTGATAGAACAGTTCCTAACTATAAGGAAGCACAAAAGATACCTAAATGGACATATAGATCAAATCTCAGGATTAAAAAAATAATGCCATTAGTCAGCTACATTTCTTCCCTATAATGGAATTTAATTATGATTATACTCACATGAAGGTGTATTTTCAGGAATTAAAAAAAACCATATCAGGCATCTAAGCTCAATGATGAATTTGAAAATAAGAGAAAATGTAATGAACACAGGAAGGAAGAGCGGGTGAACTTTCTGTCTCTCTTTCTCTTTGTCTCTGTCTCACACATACATGCAGACACATGCAGACACACACACACACACACACACACACACACACACACACACATTTATTTTACTCTTTGCCTGCAGATTATAGGACTTTTGTGAGTGCTTTGTTAGGCAGTGAGAACTCTTTGGAGGGAAGGTTCGAGGGCAGTTGAGAGAGAGCTGGACCTGGAAGTTTCCTTCTGTCTCTACCACTAACCAGCTATGAACATACAGGCAAGCCATTTCCTCAGGTCTCGATGGCCAGTGAAGAGAGATCTTACTGCTATAAATGGTCAGTAAAGGCTGACCATTCCTATCCTGTGTTTCGATAGTCAGTTTAGGTCCTAAGCTTAACCTGTAGGGCATAGATCTCAAACCTTGGAGTATGTAAGAATCACCCTGAGTGCTTGGCAAACATTTGGATTCCAGACTATGTTCCCAGAGATTCCATTTAGGAGCACTGAGACAGGCCCAGGAATCTGCAGTTTTACCTACACTCCTAGAGATTCTGATGCAGCTAAACTAAATATCACACTTTTGGAAGCAATCTTCTAAAGTTGCAGGATTTCCATTCAACTTTGACAAATTGATCGGAAACACCATCTGTATTTTCAAGATCACGCTACCATGTTGCAGACTCACCGCAACTTAACTGAGGACACTATTATTGGGAGAGGATTAAAGCCAGGAAAAATCAAAAGGACAGCAAATAAGATTGGCCTGTGAGAGATATTAATGATCTCCAGTCCACAGAGCTGAGCAATGCTCATGGGGCTCACTGGATGCTCCTGTTCAGACAGAAAGGAAAGGAGCAAGGGGTTAGTGGAATCCAAACACACTGGTGAAACATTTAATCTTCACAGCTCCCTGCTGGCTTGGTATAGTTTATTCCCCATTTTCCAAAGGAGAAAAACAAGACTAGTGACCTATCCAAAATCACACAGCTCCTAAACAATAGAAGTAAGATTTAAAGCCAGACCTTTGTGGCTTTGAAAACTTTGTGCTGCCCATCATACACCACACTGCATCTGTATTAAAGAATGCCTGTGCACATACATGTGAATGCTCTTCAGGCTTGGGATTGATGGGATAAAGAGAAACAGGAGAAATTGAATGAAAGAAGAGAAATAATGGAGGGAGAAAGGCAGAAGATGCAGAGAAAGAAAAAAATAAAGAAGGATCCATGGTGAAGAATAACAGGATTGCTGATATTTAAAATGGGTATCGGTTGAGGCAGGGCCAAAATCACTTAGAAAAATTGAGAAGAAGATGACATTGATTTTGGGACTTGAAATTCTCTTCAGAGTACTCTTAACTCCATGACTCAGATAAGAAATACTGAGGCTAGGAGAGAATTATGTAAACTGATATGCCGTGAAAATGGCTGATATGGTCCAAAGCACAGGCTGCCAGGTATGTTTGCATTCTAACAGGAAAAAAAAAATACCAAGCTGAAGGAATGCATGTGTAATTGTGGAATTTCAGACCACAATGGACAATCAGGAGTGGGTAAATTAGCTTCCCTATTGCATCTTAAAAAAAAATCTTGCTGGGCGCGATGGCTCACGCCTGTAATCCCAGCACTCTGGGAGACCAAGGCGGGTGGATTGCTTGAGGTCAGGAGTTCAAGAACAGCCTGACCAACATGGTGAAAACTCGTCTCTATTAAAAATACGGAAATTAGCTGAGTGTGGTGGCACATGCCTGTAATCCCAGCTGCTTGAGAGGGTGAGGCAGGAGAATCATTTGAACCTGAGAGGCAGAGGTGGAGGTTGCAGTGAGATTGCACTACCGCACTCCAGCCTGGGTGACAGAGCAAGACTCTGTCTCAAAACAAAAAAACAAAACAAAAGAAAAATCCCAAGATCTAAGAAACTTCCAGCTTTGGTTGTACTTTTTGCCAAGGAGAATGGGACATTATCTAGTCACTGGTTAGACACTTTTCCATTGAACAGGTTGATTTGTGGGCTATATTCTGAACCTTGGAGATATCTTCTGAGGTTGAAAAAGGCTGACCTCAGGCTATTGTCTTCTAATTAATGCCCTATTTTTCCCCTTCACTTCTATTCCTGTGCCCCTGTGTGGAAGGACTTCCTGTGCAGAGTCATTCTTCCTGATCAGAGTAGCCCCGGGGCTAGCCACTGAGTGAACACCACACCTCTTACAGCCACCTGTGACTGCTTTATATGGCTGGTCACCTGGCAGCCAGGGAGACCTGTGTTATCAGGGAAGCCTCCCTGACCTGTACAAGTTTTCTTCATTCAGTCCGGCAAACTCTGCAAGCCCTTTGAGGTCTGGGTCAATGACTTCAGCAAATGGTCTTCATGCTTCTTGAAGAGGTGTCCTCAGGCAGGGAGACTTTCCCCCTCTGTCATCTGATAGGAGAAAGTTTGCCTCTCTCTTGAGCCAGCCAACTGCCCTTAGATCAATCCCAGAGGCTTCCCACCTTTATGCTGCCTTTTCTAGGTACCACCAAGGGATTGGAGAGTTGATCTTCTTTCTATTTTCAACTAATGTATTAATTGTCAAATAGTTATTGAACACTAGTGTTTCCCAGTCAGTGTGCTAAGTACTGTGGGTCCAGAAGGAGCCCACATGCTATTGGGGGAGACAGATGAGTGAACAGGCAATTATAATCCAGTGTGTTAAGTGCAATGATAAGAGGAAGAGCAGGAGGCAGTGCAGATACATGGCAGTGGGGGCAGAGCACCTTGTAAAGACTAGGGCGTCAGACATAACTTCCTGGAGGAAGTGTCAGCTGAGCTGTGTCCTGCAGTACTATCAGCAAAAGGAGGAGTGTTAGGATACGAGTCTTCCAGACAGAAGGACCAGCAAGTGAAAAGACTCAGAGGCCAGAGAAAGGTTGCACGGTGGAGAAATTCCAAATATCTTGGCAATTAGAATGGAAGGGGTTATATTGGAGAATGGGGTAGGGGTGTAGAGAGATGAGGCAAGATGAAGCAGGCAGGGCCAGACCACAAAGCACCTCATAAGCATTGTTAAAAATACGAAAGTGTATTAGGCAGTTAATTCATAAAAATGTATTTTTTTTTCTGAATTGTCTGATGTTTATTGTACTTGCCAGCTTTTATAATTCTATAATGCCTTTTTCTTTCATTCTGAGTAAATATTTACTTTTCTATCACATCTACACTATAATTTTGTCTTTCTTTTAAAAAACCCCTTCACTCTACCTCCTCAAAAGTTAATAAACTTAATCTCAGACAACCAGGGTCTGCTCTGGCCACGTGTACTGTGCAGACACTGGGTTATTATAGTCTGCTGGGGTTGAAGAGGGTTTGGCTGAGGAGGTGTGATTTGAGCTGGGCTTTAATGAATGATGAAATTCTCTAAGTGTCCTAACCAGCTATGTCCCATGGAATTTTAGCCATGAGAAAGTTTTGTAGAGCCTACATGGATCCCACACAACAAGAAGGGGATCCAAACAGCCATAAGGGCTAAACTCAGCCATAGGAGATGGTGGGTGAGTCTCTGTTCAGGTGTAATGTGATGGGAACACGGAGGCTCTTCTCACAGAGGACTTGGAACGGCCAGCCTACAATCCTTGTCATTTGGAGGATCTGTTCTAACATCAGTGGGAAAGGTGGCCTAAAGGCTCATCTGAAATGAAACCAAACCGAAACCATCAGTCAGTCCACCTTCCCTTATCACAAGCTCTCCCAGGACCCGGCTGCAAAGCTCCCTCCTTTGGGAAGCTGTCCCTGCCCCACTTACCACCAACACCACAGGTGGAATGGTTAGTGCTGACCTTCTTGTTTCACCAAACATCTTTTAGTGGACTCATTGTGTTTTAATATAAGTACTTTTAAAATTTACTTGTTTTCTCCATTTTTCTGTAGACGATAAACTTTTTTTTTGGAATGGGGTCTCACTCTGTTGCCCAGGCTGGAGTGCAGTGGCACGATCTTGGCTCACTGCAAGCTCCACCTCCTGGGTTCAAGCGATTCTCCTGCCTCAGCCTCCTGAGTAGCTGGGACTACAGGCCTGCGCCACCATGCCTGGCTACTTTTTGTATTTTTTTAGTAGAGTCGGGGTTTCACCATGTTGGGCAGGCTGGTCTCAAACTTCTGACCTCAAGTGATCTGTCTGCCTCTGTCTCCCAAAGTGCTGGAATTACAGGTGTGAGCCACTGCACTCGGCCCAGACAATAAACTTCTTTAAGGCTAGGGCTGGGTCTTATTCAGATTTTTACCCAATGACTAGCGCAGAACCTGTTGATAGCGGATGTTAAGTAGATGTCGATGGTTGGCAGGAAAGGAGGAAGAAAGGAAGGAATCAAGGAGGGAAGGAAGAAATTGAAATTACGTGGGTAGCTATTTACTTCAATATTATCCATAATAGTAAAAAAAAATTCGGAACAGCCCACATGCTCAATAATAGAAAAAATGTTAACTACATTATGGCCTCTCCACTGAGAGGAATATTTTACAAGTAAAAATATATAATTATAAAGCTTATGAAAAGACATGGAAATATTAAAATACAGGAAACTATTCATACCTTGTGATAAAATGGAATAAAGGAATATCTGCCCCAGGATTTTTACTAAATAATATTGTTGTTTAATCAAATAACGAATAAGCAAAGTTGTAGAAGAGCATATAAAAATAGTCATGGATGATTCCCCTGACCCCCCATCTGTTTCTTGCTGTTACTTCTTCAAGGAAAGTAACAGTTATGACAAAAGGAATGGTGAGCTGGTTAGGATGCTCAGCTGACCTCTCACAGAGTTAGGCTAGTTCCCACGCTTACCAGGTGGCCTCTAGGCTTGACAAAGCAAGTCTGCCCTGGCCACAGTGTGGGAACTATTTTCCTCAGAATGCTCCCGGCGAGAGTAGAGCGTAAGAAAACCAGAGAGTGTATGAAAACTCCTCAGTTAGTGAAGTGATTCTCCATACTTGCCAAGTGCCTCAAAGTGCCCTGTGAAACATTTACAAAGCACACTAACTTGAGCCCAGAGCCCTGAGGCTCTGATGTGGTAAGTGCTAGAGGAGATGCGATAGATCTGATAATCTGAGATTCCAAAACACTCAACCAGTGATTCTGATGCACATCAAATACTGAGAACCAGTGGTCTCATGGGTGGTGCACGGTGAGAGATTCACAGCACATGGCGTTTGCTGCCATGGCTTTTCCTTTATCAACTGAAAAATCCAGGGCAGGTTATTAAACGTTTTTGGGCTTTATGTTAGATTTTTATGGAACTGTCTCATTTATTTGGCCATTAGGCTCTTTAAAAGAAATAATGATTATAAAATCATCAATAGAGCACATCATATATGTTCAATAATTATTTGTTAGTATTACTTAATATCTCTGCAACTCAGCTTTCCCATCTTTTCATATGGGTTTAAGAGGGTGAGTAGGGTTGCTGTAAGACTTAAACACTATAGCATAGGTAAAGCCCCTAGCACTTGCCAAATCCCCTCCTTTCCATTTCTTTTCTCCAGTGTAATGTGCCTTCACTACCTATTCAGACTTTGAGCTGGCCTCGTCTTCCTCTCCGAAGTGCATGGAAGGTAACTAGGGGAGCACTCTGCCTCCTGCCTACTCAGTGTGATCAGATGGTGCCACAAAATGTCTCTTGCCTCCAATTATGTCCTTCATTGGCCTGTTTCTTCTTCCCAGCCTAAACTTTTCAACAGTAAGTCACTAGTTCAGCAAATATTTACTGAGCTCTATATACCGGGCCATTTGCATTCTTACATCTACTCGTGAGAGAGATGCTTTGCTATTGTCACTTTATTGATAAGGTCTCTGAGGTTTAGGGGTGCAACATGACATGCCCCAAATCACACAGCTGGTGAGTGTGACAAGCAAGGATTGACAGGGGCTGTCTATTCTCCCCGGCTGAACTCTTCACCAATTTGCATCCTGCTTTATTTTACTCCAGATCAAACTGAGTTTTCTGATGGTTGCTTCTTCAGTGCCTCTCTACCAGACCTTGCCTAAGAAGGGGCACAATCCATGTGGGCCATCAGTGGAGTTGCAGGTGGGAGATTGGAAACCTCAAAGAGCAGATTCTCTTGCTTTTGTGCAGCACTACTCTTTCTAGATGTGGCCTTGCTCATGAAACATGAGTGTGGTTTAGTATCATTAAAAGGGCTATGGTATTGAACGTCTGGCTTTGAATACCTTTGTTGATTTATTTGCTGATTTTCTTCTGATTTGGGCCAAATTCTACACTGTACATTGTTAAGACCTTAAGATGTGTATTCACCTGTGTGATAGGGCTACTGAGATGTATTCTAATAATTTGGAGGTGGTAGAAGGCACAGAAAATCCATTTAATACTAAAACTACTATTTTTGAGCATCTACCACGTGCTAATTTGTCTGCATTTACTGTCTGTAATCATCACCTCAACACTAGCAAGGAGGTGCTATTGTCTGCATTTTACAGATGAGGGCACTGAGGATGAGAGATGCCAAGAGACCTGCCCAAAGGCAAACAGCAGGTTTGTGGTAGGGTGCAAATATATATCCAGGGTAATATGGTTCCCAAATCTGCAGTTTCTCCTATAAAAGACACTATTTCCCTCTACAATGACCAGATCTTTTCTAGTCTATATCAAGTTTCCAATCCAGTTTTATGGTTTGGCCATAAGGTTTGCTGCTCATCATGTATGATCGTGCACTCAGTGTTCTGATAGACCCCAAAAACTGAAGCCAGGAAGAACTACATCGTCCTTTCCACTCAATGTCAACTCCACGGCTCATCCACATCCTACACAAGCCTATGCAGGGTTTTGGAGCTGGAAGTCAGGAAAGAAAATGCTCTGATGACTGCAATGTTAATAAGGAATGGGCCTAAATACGATTTGTCCTGCACAAAGACCACTCTGTCCTCGCTCGGCAGCATGGGAGTCCTGTTTCAGCTCCGGGCCCGGCCACCCTGGCTCAGCCACTGTCTTGCCGTGTGGAGCAGGCAGCCCTGCCTGATAACATCACTCCGGCATAGTGGTGCTTTGTGCACATTCAGGGCTCTGGTTACCTGGGGCAGGCAGGATGCAGGCTCTGGTGCCGGAGGCCAGGAGGGGAGGCAATGACTAAGTGAAAACAAGCATGAAAGGGGAGTGTTTTGGAAACCCCAAAGGAAGCTTTCTTTTCCCCTGTATCCTCAAGGTGCTTCCCAAGGAGGCTGCTTGATCATTGCCATCAAATTCGGCAAAGAAAAGGAATTCAGGCAAGACATTTTAACTGTCAGCTGCCTGGGATCTGTGTGTGTTCCTACACCTAGTTGGACGCGTGCCAGCCTGCTAGTTCAGACACTTCTTCCCAGTCCCCGGAGCATTCTGTGTGTGACAAATCACGGGCAAACTGTCTTCCCAACCAGGTTTCAGTTGCCTGCGACTTCTTCATCTGAAGCCAACAGCCATGAGTTTGCCTTGGAGCACAAGTCAGACAGTTTTTCAAGCTTGCACTTTAGAGAAACGCAACCTGAGAAAGCTTTTCATCTACCTTTTTCCTCAGCCCAGAGCCTTCTCTGTGGAGGCTGTGTTGGACTGGCTGCTCCGTGGGGAAGACCTGGAGCCCTTTCCAGGAAGGAGTCTGATTCTCTGAGCCGTGGGCTAGAACCCACAGTGACATAAAACCACGAGAACATCAAGGCCAGGGTGCAGTCTCTGGGGTTGGCCATCATCACCCCTTAAATGCTCTGTTGCTGGTCCTGCCTACTCCTCTTTGCCCCATTCACCCCAGTGCCCACATTTCCCCTGTCTCCCATAGTGTTCTGATGTGGCCCCTCTGCCACATCATGTCCCACCTGGGTCTGCTCTTCTCTCTCACCCTGTCCAACATTTCCTCCTGCTCCTGTTCCCTTCCCTATAAAACATGAGGGGAACAAGGCCCCAGAACTTTGAGGTCCAGGAAAGCAGCAGAGGCTATTATAATAGACAAATTCTAAGGTGTCGCAGTAGCTTCTTGGGGCTGCCCTAACACGTTACCACACTCTGTATCTTCAACAGAAATGTAACTCTCACAAGTGTGGAAGGCAGCAGTCCGACATGGAGATGTTGGCAGGGGCTGAGACTCTGAAGGTTCGAGGGGAAGGATGTTTTCTTGCCTCTTCCAGCTTCTGGTGGCTCCCGGCACTCCCTAAGTTGTGCTTGCATCCCTCCAATCTCTGCATGACCTTCGCTCTGTGCGTGTATTTTCCTCTTTTCTCACTTACGAGAGCACTTGTCAGACATTTGCAGGTTTTGGGGATAGGATGTGGACGTCTTTTGAGAGGAGCTGTGATTCAACCCACTACAAGGTTAAAGGCAGATAACATTCTAATGTGTTATCATCAACGTACCATGTTTGCATTTTAATTACTTTAAAACAGTTGATACGTCATGGATGTTTTGGACATTCCTCTAAGCAGGCCTGTGATGCATTTCAGAGCATGATTTTTCTACTTGTTACTTATTTCCTTCCAGTCACACCAGGTACTCTGCTTGCTAAGTCTACTCAGGGAGACAAGCTTCAGGTTTGCCTGACAGTAAATAAATGTGGTCCCAGGACCAAGATTAGGATAACCAGTGGAACGTCTTCTGAGTTGCTGTAAAAGGGGTGTTGTCCTCCAAGGAGCTGGAAGGGAACAGTGAAGCTATTTGCAAGGCTCTCTTCATGAGACACTCGCTGGAACAAGAGGGCTCATTTGAAGCTGGGTACTAGGAAAATCCCTGCTCGCAGACTGGTGGCTACATTCCAGTCTGATTCTGGAAGAGGTAAGGAAAAAAACAAGTTATCCCTTTCCCCTAATTCCCAATGCTTGGCTTTTCCGCAACAGAGCTGGCCAAGCCCTCATGCTGCTAATGTTTCTAAAGGAAGTAGGATTCTGGGACACCTCTTGTCTTTTTAAAATGTGCAGAGTGGAGTTCAGAAACTCAGAGAACGTACTTGTTCTTCCCACTTCTTGGAATGCTTTTCTCCAAAGTATCCACATAGCTCAAGTAGACTTATATTAGGGTGGCCTTTCCTGATGACTCTGTTGATGGCACCCCCTTTATTGCTCCTTATCCCCCTTCCTGACTTCACTTTTCCTTTTAGTGCTCTGCCTCCTACCTTGTATGTGGGGCTTTGTCTGGATCATTCATTGACGCATTTTCCAACATCTCTGGCACATAATGGAGCTTGGTAAATATTTTTGACTAAGTAAATGAATGGTGGACCAGGAAGAGATTCATGAGACCATCTTATTTGACCTAGCCACCTGCCCCTCAGGTAGGCAAAGTTTTATTATCATCCTTATTTTGCTTTAGAAGCAGGTGAGACTTGAGGAGGTGGAATGATTGTTTGACGTCACAGAATTTTAGGAGGTGAGCAAAGGAAGCTTGCATCTCATGACCTTTAGTTCAGGGACCTTTCTACTAACTATTGGATGTTTACATCTGTTTCTCTTCGGTGTAGGTATAGAGTTGAACCAAACTCCACATCTTCACTATCAAGTGGTTTTCTACCAGGGGCGAGATAAGGAAGGCTGGAGGGGTAGCGGGCAAATGTGTATGAATGTGTCTGTCAGTCAAGAATGGCTGTCCAGCTATACACAGTGCATTGGGAGTAATTTTCAAATACCTTGAGTTGAAACATGTTATGATAATAATGGCAGCTCATTGTGTATGTCTGTGTATGTGTGCACATGCAAAGGCGGGGATCACTTATGAATATGTGTCAGGAGGAAACTGGGTAGAAAACAGAGTAGGCAAATGTTTTCATAGTAAGGTAGTAGTTTTATTGAATCGTCTGTATCCTTCTTATCTTTGCAATGATCACATTTTTTTTCAGGCAGCTTTATTCCCCCAGCCTCTTTGGAAAATAAGATTTCATTTTTCCTCCCACTCCCCCTGGCCGGCCCAGCCCTCATGCCCACTGACCCTTACCAGGCAAGATGACCTGGGGGAGGCAGCAATCATGCTGTCTTACCTCATCATAGCTGCCCACGAGCAGATGCGTGTTTATTTCCTAATTCAAGAATCACTCTTTATGTGAAAGTGCTTCTTAGTTGGGCTTCAGAGACTAAAGATTTTTAAAAAATTAAGAAGAGCCTGTGCACATGATTAAAGGCTTGGATAAGTGCCCTAGAAGAAAACTGAAAAGATTGGCGCTCTTTGCCCCGAGGGAAAGGGGGAGCTGAGCAGAGGTACTCCAGCAGGGCTGCAGAGGCATGCCGGGGATGTGAAGAAGGATTGGCTTGGGTGGGCGAGGTGGAAATAGCTCTGAACCAGCTGTTAGGTCTATTCAAACATGCGACTTAGCGAAGTCCATTAACGTCTTTGATACTTGGTTTCCTTAAGGTCTCTAAGCACTCCTACAGGTCAATTTTCCTGAAATTCTAGACATCCTCTTCTACTCTCTTAAAAATAAAAGCAGGTAAGAAATGTCCTAATCTTTGTTGATTCTTCTGTGTCCACAGACAAATCTGCAGTGACATTTGCAGTGTTTGCACAGATTGGAGTTAAAGTATGTTGTAGTGTCATGAGTGCGGGCTCTCATATCAGGCAGATTTAGGTGGAAATCTTGGATGTCCTGGGCTCCTGTGATACTCCCACCTCAGATCCCTGAGTAGCTGGGAGTACAGGCATGCGCCACCGTGCCTGGCTGAATTGCATTTTTAACTGAAGTGGTCTAGATACACCTTATTGAGAAGATGGCTTTTGAGCAAAGATTTAAAAGAGGTGAAGGATTTAGACCTGTGGTTGTCTGAGCATTCCAGGCAGAGGAAATAACCATTGGTAGCAATGAAGAACATGATACAATAACTGGTTTCTGGATATATTTGAGTCAAAACCAGCAGAATCTCCTGCAAGACTGGATGGGGAAAGAAGGAGAGTCATGGAAGACTCCAGGGTTTTGGCTTCAGTAACTGGAAGGATGAAGACATTAATTAAAATGGGGGAAGGACGAGGGTGAAGTGGGTTTTGGGGGAATATTGGTGGTCAGTTTTGGAACACGTTAGATTTGAAATGTCCACTGAGTGTCCAGCTGCAGATGTTATGTAGCCAGTTGGATATACAAATCTGCTGCACAGGAGCACAGCTTGGGTGATAGATACGGACTGGGGAGTTAGCAACATAAACAGTGGTATTTAAAGCAATGAACCTGTACGAGATCACCAGAGGAGAGAATGTGGGTAGAGGACCAACGACTAAATCCTGGGGGACCCTTCAATGTTGAGAATGAGGAGAAGAGGAAGAAACAGAAAAGGGGATTGAGAAAGAGGAGCCAGTGAGGTGGAAGGAATGCCAGGAGAGTACTGTGTTCTGGAAGGTCAGAATAAAAATACTTAAAAGGAGGTGGGTGGGACCTACTCTCTTGAATGCTGCTGATAAATCAAGTAATATGAGGACTGAGGACGTATTCCATGAATACAACTCTAGTGAGTGCTGAAGGTAAAAGCCTCCAATAGTTTCTCTGATTCTTATTGTATTCAATGACTTATAACCCATTACTGTCAGTATTAATTGTAATGTTCAAATTATGATAGATTTGGCTATGAGGAGCTTCTTCCAGCTGGCCCCTGTGTCCTTTTCACAAGCCCATGTTGTCCTGGGAGGACCAATTTATTATCTGATGAACATGTCAGATTTTTCTCTGTGTACTCCACAGAATACTCCTTGACAGACAGCTTTGTATCTTAGGTCACCCTGCAAACTTGCTCATATTTCAGAATATATGCTATTTTAATTTTCTTCCATGCATGTTTCTATTAGTATTGCCTACTTTATTCCCTTGCAATGAGGATGTGTATATTCTTTTCTCAAAACAGAAGTTACGTTATTGTTTGTTTCTGATTATCATGCTTACTGACAGTATGTCAAACAACATAGGATAAATAAAATTATAAAAGTTACATAAAAGCCCATCAGATTGAAATAATCTAACAATAACATTTGGTAGAACACCTTTTCAGACACTTATTTCTTTTTAGATAACATATAATTATGCATTTGTGTATGTGTACATGCATAACTTTTCCTAAATGAGTTCGTAATCATACCAACAGCTGTTCTGTAGTCTATGGCTCCTCCACTCAGTAACATGGAACGCACATTTCAATTTCTGTTAAAACAGAATATAGCCAGCTTTGCAAGCAGAAGGATAGTGATAGTTGTTTCCTAACATGAGGGCCACATTTTCTCATTTTATTTGTCTGATAAATATTTTTATCAGAGCATCTACTGTGTGCCAGGTTCTCTAACACCTCTCTCTGGTTTCATATTGGGTGTGAGTGTTTGGGTAGTCATTACTGCTATTTGTTAGCATTCGTGTTATCCTCTCCTTGAGTGTGGTCACAGGACTTGCTTTGTTTAATGAAATGTGAGCGTGTGTCACTCCCAGGACAAAGTCTTGGGGCCAGTGCAAGACTTGCCATATCCTTTCCTCCCTGCTGTGGGGCTCTGGAAGCACATGTGGTTGTGGAACTTCTACCAGCCTGGCTCCCTGAGTGGTTACACATAAACTGAGTCCTCTGCCAAGTTCATTGGGTAAGAAGTACACTTTTATTACATTAAGCCACTGGGATTTTGTGACTGATTGTTATTGCAGCATAGCCTCTCCTATGCTGACTGATAGTGTCTCAACAGCTATTAATCTGCTTAATTGTGTCTACCCCATAAGAGACTTTATCTCATGCATTGCTGAATGGCAGATCTACTGCAGTTACAATGTGTGACCAATCTACCAGGCTAATAATCTTATGGGTATGAAATGGCAAGTTACCCTAAACCCAGAACATGGTGAGGAAGAAGGCTGCAGGTTAATCACTGTTTATCAAAACGTGCGATGAAGAACACCCATGTCAGAATCATCTGGGGTACTTAATTACAATTGCAAGTGTCTAGGTCCCACCAATACTGTGGAGTCAGCAGATCTGTGGTGCGTATTTCTGAAAAGCTCTCCAGATGATGTTTTGCAAATTCCAAAGCCACTGACATGAGGTGTAAGATCAAAAACATTGACTTACCATTTTTTTGACTGTTAAAAGGAGTTCATCAGTGCTGACTGAGTATTGGCGACATGTCAGAGATTATACTGGATCCTGCAAATACAAAGCCAAAGTAAAGTTCCTGCCCTCAAGAAGCTCATAGACTACTTTGTGGGAGACAGTGGTATAAATAAGTAATTTCAACACATTGTTGGGATGGAAGCCTCTATAAGATACAGGGTAGGCGCAAAGCACAAGTGGTCACTTTGCATATAGAAAGGCATTGAGGTTAAGCTGACATGGACGGGGATGTTTTGAAAGCCAGTATAGTGAACGAGAGTCTGATGGGATGGCTGACGAGAAGGAAATGCTGTGGCAGGCTTTGAAAAGAAAGTTACACAGTTACTGGGCAGTGTACCTTCAGCTGTGAAGACAGGGACTGAAATCAAATATATCATCAGAAATTCATCTTTAGAAGTGGCAAGAAAGAAATTCACTTGGCTGGTTGGGTGTGTTTTGGCAAGATGGAAGGGAGGGATTGGCTCCAGGTGATGAAGTTTGACTTGGACACCTGTACCTTTCCTTTCAGTGTCAGTTTGCCCTCTCATTCCACCTCCCCCTGTTATCCCTAGTGTTCTTCAGAGGGAAGACCTGGTGAGCTAAAATACATGGATATATGCATATCCCTGCAGCAGCATTTGCAGAGAAGTCTCCTACTTGAAAATAACTAAAACTGTAATAGATAATAGGTCCAGGCAAGACTAGAAGTGTTGTTGACTGATCTAAAAGGAAAACCTGGGCCTAAGGATGAGCAACTACTGACAATAATCTTCTGAGGGTGGGATGTGGCCCTTTGCTCTCAGGTTTAATGTTTTATAAGCTGGGATGCTGAATAGAAGCTTCCCTTGAAATTGGCTTGAAGGGCGATCAGGAAACATTGGCTTGCTGAGGAGCTGTGGCTGGCACTTCGGGAAAGTGCTCACCTTTTCCCAGAGCCTTTTTATCTGCCCTCTCTGAGACTGAGCAGCTGTCACAGGCTCTTTGAGCAGACATTGCACTCCCAGGGCAGCAAGTGGAACTAAATACATGATTCCGGGTGTCCTTAGCTTCTTCATGATAAACCCATCCAGATCAGGGTGAATGGAAAGCCAAGGTCCTAAAGCCACGTCAGCTAAGAAATTGTGGGCCTGACTGTGGAGGGTTACCCTGCACAGGAGAGGTCTGTGGGAATCATGAAGACAGCAATGTTGGAAGGACAGTTAATTGAAGTGTAAGTAGACTTTCTATAGGCTTGTCAAGCAGAGGGTCTAGCACATAGTGGATGCTTGCTGTGTCCTTTTGTCCCTTTGTCTAACGGCAGAATAAAGACCACTGTGTGGAAAGAGATATAGGCCCAATGTAAGGATGGATTTTCTAATAATTATAGTTGTTTAAATATGGTGTAAGCTGTCTTAAGAGAATGCACTTATCTACATAGTCAACAATCATATTGGAACACCATCTAAGTGTCAGGCACTGTAGTAAGAGTTGAGACGACAAAGATAATATGTGGCTCTCTTCCTTGAAATGCTCAGAGACCAATGAGAGAGACGGGTATGAGTGAAAAAGATAAATTTCAATACAATGTGTTCTGATGGAGTGAGGGCCGAGTGCTCAGGGATCACAAATTATGGAGTAACCGATCTCCTTGGCTGAGTTGGGAGAAGCTTCACAGAGCAGATGACATTTGATCAGGGTCTTGAAGGATGAGTAGGAGTCTGCTATTCAGCAGTGTGGAGTTCTTTATCACTGGAAGTGTTTAGGCAGAGACTGAATGGCCACCTGTCAAAGGTACTGCAGCGGGACTGCTGGGGAGGTGGAAAACCGGTCAGTTAAGTGACCCCTAAGGCCCTTCCAAATCCAAGAACCTATAAAAGAGCCACAGTAGTGGGACATTCTTGTACCTGCCTATATGTCACCATCCATCAACACATTATTCCCAATTCTCTGCCTCATGGGGCACGAAGGGGCTGCTGTGAACCTAAAGAGGGTTTCAATTGGAATGAGGAGGGGGAGAATTTATCTTTTCTTAGCCCTAAGGGTAAGTATCTCTTTACACTTCTCAGCTGAGTGTACTAAAGTGGGAAGGTATGAAGGACTCAAGAAAACACGGAGAGTTGGGGATGGAAAGAGAGCTCTGTTCCTCTCCATACTTGGTGGAGTCGAGGGTGGGGTTTTCTTTATAACCAGGTGGGCTCATATTGCTCCCGTCTGTACAGAACAGCTGAAGCTGCCTCCTTTGCTGTAGCCCTGCTTGCCTGAGCCAAGACAGCCATCTGAGGCTTTCCTTCTGCCATCCAGCACTTACTGCGCCCTTCTGCCAAGAAAGCAATGAGGACAAAGGAGAAATATCTAAAGAGAAAAGTGCATCCAGCTTCTCTCAGTCAACGCAGCTGAGTTTCTGGGGCTGGAGAATGCTTGAATTGTTCACATTCTTTACTCTGCTCGGGTGAGCACAGGTGCACTCAGGTGAAGCCTCCGTCCTTTTTCTTCACCTGCAGAGCTGAGAGGCCCCCACTGACAGGCAGGCAGACAGACTTGCTATTGTCACCCTGCATGGGGTGGTATATCAAATGCATCTTAAGAAGGGCTTGAGGCTCTTGGGTCTCCTAAGTATAGACTTATGGGGAAGAAATGGAGAAATCTTGAAAGTGTAAGCTTTTCCTCTGAGGAAAAATAATATTTAGGCAACTGAGTCCAGCCACTTTCTTGGTGACTTCTCATGGGCAGTCAAATGCAGACATAAATCACTTTACTTCCAGCCTCCAAAATACGAACCTTGGCTTTCACACTCGTTAAACTCTGGAACTAGTTAGCACATCAAGTTTCTTCTGGGATGTCTGTCAAGAAGGATTAGCAGCCAGTTGATGGATGTGGGTTCAGGCTGCAGTGAACTTGTAATATCCACTCCGCTCTGGAGAGCCGGCTCTGCGCCCCCTGCTCACCCCTACGGGTTCCTCTGAGTCAGGAAGGTAACCTGATCCCATTGACTTCTGCGGTGTGTACAGATTGTGCCTTTTCTGTAAGGCAGTAATAATTACAATATTAATTATTATAAGGAAATATATATGCATCTGCTTATTTTTGCCAAGACAACCACAGGAAGGACAAACCAAAAAGTAGTGACACCGGTTATTTACAGGGCATGGTGGGAATGGAGTGCAAGGAATTGGGGGTGGGGGAAGGGGGATACATCTTTAAAAATACCTTTTTGTACAATCTTAACTTTTGGAAGCATGTTAATGTTTTACTATACAAAAAAGTTAAATCGATAAAAATTGCAAAATAAAAATAAAATTGAATATAAACAATTGAATCTATTTGCATTTCACATGAAAAACAGTTGTACTGAAGGAGGAAATAAAACTAATCAAAGTAACTTTTGAACACAGTATTTCCCTATACGCCTCCAATCCAAAGAGAAAAAGAACTATAAACAAATATTGAATGCTACGTAGTAGTTTGTTTTTCATAATGGTATAGGTGAGCAATTCTGAAACTACTCTGTGCATGTGTTCAAGCATTGGGCAAACGAATAAGCATGTTGTGGGTGGGGAGCTGGGTTTTCACTGTCAGAGAAGTGAGGTCCAAATATGGAATGGGGAAGGGCTAGAATAAACTAGTAACATTGGTTTGAATGGAAGTACCAGTACAAATTCATGTTTTCTGTATTTGCATATTAGGTTTAATATGTATGCGTAGCATGATATGTATGTATTATGCTTAAATATGTATGAGCTGTCATGGGCCAATGAGTTTATCTATTCATCAGTCATTATTGGGAAATGTTTTAAAGTGATATCTGTTCATGGAGAGGGCCTAGAAACAATGATATCCCCCAGCATGCCTGGAGGCCCAGATCTTGACTTCTAAAAACCACTCTGCACAAAAAGAACTTGACAAGAACCTTTCAGAGAAGTGGAGAATCCGGGGCAGAGAAGGTACAAGATGAGCCTGGACCAGCTTTTTGTGCCCGAAAGCAAGGAAGTGCTTAACAAAGAAACGACGGGAATGTGTCACAATGGTGGGAGATCCACACTGAAAGTTGTGCCCATTAGCCAAATCTGAGATGTTTGAGAATCCAAGCAAACACAGTAACAGTAATGGGTTAAAACTTACTGAGCAAAGAAGAATCCATGAGTCTGTGGTGGTATAACTAAATAAGTGAATAAATACATAGATAAATAGGGCCAAAGGAACAATTCCATTTTATGATTCTGACTTTACAAAGTAGAAGAAAGGATGAAGTCAACAAATTATAATTTGTGACCATTAGACTAATAATTCACTCAGCCAAGAATCACCAGTGAATACTAAAATTAGTGGGTGTGAGCTTTATGAAGAACAGAATATTTACATCATGTGTAAGTATCTCCCCCACAAATATTAACTACAAAGGGGGGGAAATAGTAATTATTTTGCAGTGGAGAAACATGGTGGGCATCACCTTATCCAAGTGGTCAGAGCTGCCTGTGCCCGTATTAAGACAACCCAATGCCATGGCTCTGCTGTGAGGCACTGAGAAGGGCATAGCATTGTTTCCGTGGCATTTCTGTCCTAGCTCTACAACCTGAATTTAGTCATAAGGAAACACCAGATAATCCCCAGGATAAGAAACATTCTACAAAACAACTGTATTTACTCCTCAGAAATACCCAAATCATGAAGGACAAAGAAAGGCTGAGGAACTGTTTCAGGTGAAAGGAGGCTTAAAAAAATCATGATAATAAATGCATCATCATGGACTGGATCCTGGAATGGAAAAAAGTAAAATATAGTTTGAGATAATGGACAAAATTTGAATATGGACCATGGGTTAAATTATAGCGTTATATCAATGTTAAATTGGCTGATTCTGATCACTGTACTGAGAGGATATAGGAGAATGTTCTTGTTCTTGAGAAATATATACTAAGGTATTCAGGGATAAAGGGACATAATGTGTGCAATCAAAGCAAGACAGGGAGAGGGGGCAAGGGAGGGAATGATTAAGCAAATGGCACAAAGCATTGCTAATTGATGCATTTGATGCGTCTGGATAAAGACCGATGGCTTTTTTTTTTTTTTTTTGAGAGAGTCTCCTCTCTTTTACCCAGGCTGGAGTGCAGTGGTGTGATCTCAGGTTACTGCCACCTCCATCTCTCAGGTTCAAGTGATTCTCCTGCCTCAGCCTCACAAGTATCTGGGATTACAGGCACCCACCACCATGCCTGGCTAATTTTTGTATTTTTAGTAGGGATGGGGTTTCACCATGTTGGCCAGGCTGGTCTTGAACTCGTGACCTCAAGGAAGTGATCCCACCTTCCTCGACCTCCCAAACCCATGGGCTTTTTTTTTTGGCACTTTTAAATAACTTTTCTGTTGTAAATGATGTACAAAAAAAAAATCAAGGTATTATAAAAGAGAAAAATGTGTTATGGGCATTTTTTGTACTTCCTTATAACTTTTCTGTAGTTTGAAAGGATATACAGAAAACATCATGATAAAAGAGAAAAATTTAACTATTATGTTGATTATTCTTACCCCATCTTGCATGGCTTTGGAGAGAATTAAATATCAATTATATTACAAGAACTTTCATTTGTGTACTATTTCAGAGTATGCAACATGCTTCGACATTCATCATCTCATTTAATTTTCACACTAGCCTTTTGAAGTAAACAAGGCAGGAATTTTATTGTCCCCATTTTACAGGAAACCCAAGGTTAGACACCTTAAGTCCTTTTCTCAAAGTTATGGAACAATAAAGGAGTAAGGTCAGGACTTGGACCCCAGGCTACTAACTTTTAATACAAAGCTCCCCCCATTACACTAAGATATGTCTGACCTCTGTAGCATGTGTGCTCCCTACCCATCAGGTGTTGAACACATGATTAGAGGGTGATAATGTTTGCATGCTCTGTCACTGCACTTGTCTTGGATTATATATACCCTTCTGTACTGTAGCCTTCTAGCAAAGTGTTACAGATGTTGTGCTATTTAACATTTGTCTTGTGGTAGGTGGTCACACCAGTGTCAGGGCCCAGACATGACTGTACACATAGATTCGGATCCCTTTTCCCTCACACATGCTGTGATCTGAATATTTATATTTGCCCAAAATTTATATGTTGAAATCCTACCTCCCAAGGTGATGGTATTAGAAGGTAGGGCCTTTGGGAGATGATTAGGTCATCAGGACTCCACTCTTATGAACAGAATTAGTGCCCTTGTAAAGGAAGACCTAGAGAGATGCCTTGCCCCTTCCACTGTGTAAGGACTCAGTGAGAAGGTACCATTTACGAAGCAGGAAGATAGCCTGTAGCAGGTAATAAAAGTCCACGACTGAGGAGGGGCCATGGGCAAGTGAAAGATATTATGGGATGAACAGGAAATAAGGCAAAGGATCAGATGATGGGAAAGTCAACAACAGACCATGGTGACTGGTCTAAGGTGTAGGTCTTGGAAGGGTTTCCAGGATTTTTGAATTAGAATAGTCAAGCTTAGAATTTCAGAGCACCTTCTCTCCAGAGTAAACAGGCAGGGAATTCCCTGGGATGAGACTCTTAAAATCTGTAATCAAGCTCCTCAGATTTGCCTCCAGGCCTATGGCAAGCCTTAATGTTTCTTGATATACTTTTACGGCCCTGCCATTTCTATAGTATCTTTTCTGTTCTGAATCCTTTTCTGTTCTGAACCCTCTGATTATTTGTGTCCTTCATTTTACTCTGATCACACATCAGCCTATTTGGAGTTGCTTGGGGGCTTGCACACAACCACCACATACTCCTTAACCTGGACGTTAGGTTTCTGCTTTGCTGGAACTGGTCCCCAACCTGCTCTCGGTCTTTATTCTCCTCCATTTACCTAGGGGCAGGCATTTTAGCCTTTTAGGATATGACTGGAATGCAGGTATGTACATAGATACCATTTTACCTACAATTTCATCACTCATTTATCTTAATCCTTTCTCTGAAAAGTGCAAAGAACAGGTTGTTTTGTTTGTTTGTTCTTAACCTTCTTACTTTATGAAGCACAGAGTCCAGATACTTGGCTTCAGGTGGCATCACGAGGCACTGTGTGCACTGTGCTTACCTTAGCAGCCAGCAGGCCTCTCTGCTGCTTCTCCCTGACCACGCTTAGTCTATAAGAGACCTTGGCTTAGCTATAATCTGTCACATCAGACTTCTGTGAAGCGTGCTCACTTGAGAAAGCAGGCAGGGAAAAGGTGGGGACAGAAAGTGTGTCTCCTGACTCCGCTTCCAGTTTCAGATTGTTTTTCCCCCGTCAATCCAGCCTCAAAACGCCTGGGTAGTTTTCCTATGTGACATCCAACATAAACGTTGACTGCTGAGTTATATGAATTGATCAAACAGACTTTAAAAATCACACTGTGAGCTTCTAAAATGCTTTCTGCTTCATAGGGATGTTTGGAGATGGATTACTCCACATCTGGGATGAACTTCGAGCTTCTTGGGAGAAATCATTACCCAACACTCTTTTGTAAATCTTTTCCAAAACTGCCAGGTGGCCAAAACTGTATTCATCCACAAAATTGACTTTAGCCTTCCCCATGTTTACCAGCATCACATCTTAATCACCAGGTTGTCTCTCCTCCAGCTTCCCCTCACTTCTTGAAGATGAATGAGGACTCAGTGGTTCTGAGTCCATGTCTAGGGGCATGTTCCATTACAACTGCTTGAGATTCTATTCAAGGTGCAAGTCAGGGTGGAACAATAATAATGTAGATACAAAGAAATGTACCCCCCCCTCCCACAGTTCTCCCTTGAGGAATGTACAGCATGGTTTGAGAGTGTGACTTATGTGTGCCAAATCAAATTCTGTATGTCAGCATTTCTGAAAGTGAATTCCTTGGCATTTTAGTTTCCCCAAAATCTGACAGGTGTTACATGGGAGAGAAAACTCACCCATTCACGCTTGGTGGGGATGAATCAGCCAATGATTAGCTATCCACAGGCAAGTACTTTTAGGACACGCTGACACACACTAGAAACTCAGTAAATGTTTGTTTAATGAATGCGTGACCAAAACCCTGGGTTAAACAAAGTTGAATGGGGTTCCTTGTAGCATGGTGGGTCAGATTTTCCAGAAAAGATTTTGAGGTGAGGAATTGTCGGCAAGGAATTTATGAAAAAAGTGCTGCCAACAGCAGCCAGTGAAGTAGGAAATAGGATAGGGAAGGGAGAAGTGAAGACAGGGTGCCATTTCAGGTGAAGACCCAGGCCCAGGCAACTCTGGGGCTTGAAGTATTTCACAAAGTTTGTCCTACTTCAAGGCAAAGGGCTAGGCCTCCCATCAGCTGTGCACCATTGTCCTTGTTGACCAGGAGCCTCTTGGGGACTGTGAATTCTCAGGTATGAGAATGTATTATCTGTGAATTCTTAGGCTTTCTGTGCATCCACCGATACTCTGAAGGAAGTTATGAAGGAGGCAAAAGCTTGGGATGAGCACAAGGAACTGTGAACGATCTCCAAGCATCTGGATAGAGCACTGATGACTTCTGCCACATGCAGCTTCTCAGGGCCGTTACCATATAAGCTGTGAATGGCCAAGAGAAAAAGTGAACACTTAGCGTGTTCCAAATTTATTTGACCACCGATACACATTTCCCCCTCAATCCTTCTCAGACTGTTTTCTTTTTCTTCTTGGGCGTGTGTGTGAAACATTCTCTGGGAAATGCTGCATATGTTTTTCTCTTTTTGAAAATTTTGTTTGAAAACATAGATTAAAATTGTGCCAGTAGGCATGAGTTGGCTAGTAATCCCCTGCTTTCCAGCACATTTCAGCTTATTGGGCTGTATGCGGCTGATTTTATGCAATGCTTTGGAGAGCTGAAGATATTTAATGTCACCTAGGGAAATAGGATGTGATGGTTCTTTTGAGATTTAAATGGCATTTTGGTCTTGGGTTTCAGAAACCTAAAAAGCATGTCTACCAACAAAATAGGTGAATATAAAACTTTTAAACCCATAAACAATGATAAGACACTAGATAAAAGGACAATATTAAGATATCTTCTTTCTAAATACTCTGCTAGAGTAACAGCTAGTAATTTTCTGTCTTTGTAACATCTCTGGCAGATATTAACCCAAGGCCAAAGCCTGATTTTTTCCACTTTTTCCAGAGAGCTGAGAGTTAGTAAAGAATGTTTCAGGCTGGGCACGACGGCTCACACCTGTAATCCCAGCCAAGGTGGGTGGATCACCTGAGATTCAGTGTTTGCAACCAGTCTGGCCAACATGGTGAAACCCCTCTGCTACTAAAAATACAAAAATTAATGGGGGCATGGGAGCGCATGCCTGTAATCCCAGCTACTCAAGAGGCTGAGGCAGGAGAATCACTTGAACCTGGGGAGTCGCTTGAGTACCTAGATAGTTTGGTTGCAGTGAGCCGAGAGCATGCCATTGCATTCCATTCTGGGCGACAGAGCAAGACTCTGTCTCAAAAAAAAAAAAAAAAAAAGAACATTCCAAATTTAATAAATTCATCTCGGACACAGGGGAGAAAGAATAGGAAGTGAGAAAGGAGGGAAGAAAGGGAAGAAAGAACACTCACCATTTCTGTTCATGAGATCAACCAGCCAATCACTGGAAGGGCAGGCTACATTTATACCGTGTCCTGAAGAGTTTGCAGAAATGGCTCTTCCAGATCTAGAGAACTGTAAGTTCGCATTTTTTTAACCCAAAACATTTCCAAATTCTGGAAAGAAGAAAAAATGTCTTAGTGCCCCAAGAGCCAAATTGTAGAGCCAATAGTTGAGTCCTATACATTATTCTTCAAGTGTAAAACTGACAGATAGTTTTTTCACATTTAGATTTGCAAAATGACAGCAATGCCAGAGCCAAACTACCATCCTGGTTAACTGTCTGATGACAAGAGCTTTGTGAGAAGATTATGCAAAAACTCAAACAATGAAATATAAATGTTCACACTGGCTCACCAGAATGCTCACCAGAAGAGGTGATAATTTTCAAATCTTTTTGTAAAACGTGCTTTAGGTATATTTCCTATCCTGGAAGCAGACATTTTTATTTTATTTTTTAAGCAAAAGCCTGCTGCCTTAGTTAGAGGGTTATCACACTGAATGCTTGTAGAGTTTTAATTTCCCATGGATATTTAATGGTAGCACAGCCCAGCGGCCATCAAGCTGTCAGCAAGAGCTTTGGGAAAATGGAGCAAACAAAGTTGCAGGGCAAGGATGGATAACTTCATCCCTGGGCCACAGGACTCTAGCCTTTAGCTCGCATGTTTGCATTTAGCACACACGCAAACTTTCTACGTGCTCATCAATTTCGCATTGGGCTGAGACCCAATATAGCCAAGAAGGAAAGCTTCCCCAAATCATGGACAATTTCTCACATCAGAGTGGGAGAGTTTACATGTCATATAGTGTTTGCTTTCCCTGCACTTCTATTACCACTATATTAGCTCTGGATGCTAAAAATATGTTAGGGGTCCTTGCACTCTGACGTCCTTTTAGTTCTCTGTTTTCTGGGGTGTGAGAGTGCCCTCTGGTGGGCATCTGGTTGGAAAGTAGCGCTGAGGAGGCTCCCTCCTCTGCGATGGTTAACAGTACATACCATGGTGCACATGGAGCCTCCAGAAAGAGCAGGGACCAATGTGAACTGCGATCCAATGCCTTCATTCTTCCTCTACTCCGGCAGCCTCCCCACGGCCATGTCAGAGACCATGTACTGTCTAAATCAGTGCTGTCCAACATAACTTTCTACAATGAGGCAAATGTTCCACATCTGTGCTGCCCAATATGTTGGTTGCTAGCTATTGAGCATTTGAAATGTGGCCAGTGAGACTGAGGAAGTGAATTAACACTTTCACCATTACATTAACATTTTTAGTGAAGTGAAATCCACAAAACAAAAGTAACAATTTTAAGTTGTACATTTTAGTGGCATTTAATACATTCATATTGCTGTGCAACCAGCATCTCTAAAGTTCCAAAAGATGTTCATTACCTCCAGAGAAACCCTGTACCTATCAAGCAGTCACTTCCCATTTCCACCCTTTACTCAGTCCCTGGCAACCACCAATCTGCTTTCTGTCTCTATGGATTATCTATTCCAGATAATTCATATAAATAAAATCATACAATATGTCAGCTTGTGAGTCTGGCTTCTTTAACTTACCATAATGTTTTTGAGGTTCATCCACATTGTACAATTTATCAACACTTTATTCCTTTTTGTGGCAGAGTAATATTTCATTTTATGGATATACCACATTTTGTTTATCCATTCATCTGTTGATGGATATTTGGATTGTTCTAACTTTTGGCTATGCTGAATAGCAGTGCTGTGAACATTTGTGTACCAAGGTCTGTTTGAGTACCTATTTTAAATTCTTTTGAATATATACCTAGGAATGGAATTGCTACATCACACAGGAATTCTTTATTTAATTTTTTGGAGAACAACCAAACTGTCTTCCAATGTGCTCGATTTTAAATTTTATATAATGGTAATTAGTTTAATCTTAACTTTGCAAAAAGACCTAATGATTTCAGAGCACCTTGATTCTTTCCGAGGACTAGAGTAGGGTTCTCAAGAACTGCCAAGGTGACATTTAAAAAATCTATTCCTACAGGGAAAACATAGGTAGCGATCATGACTGTGGAAAGTAAAAATTGAAAATGGCTTTAGAGGACAATTATCCCAGCCCTAATATTCATAGTTGAAGAAACTGAGGCTGAGAGAAGTGAGATTTTCTTCCTAAGTATGTGACGGGCGCACCACTCAGGGCAAGGTCTGGGAGGAGTTGGAGGCAGCACATGGGCACTAGGTGACAGCAGAGAGCATGGGGAGTGGTAATAGAGAAAGGAGGATTGAGGAGGTGGCTGCAGTGAGATGAAAACCTACTTACTGTCTGCTGTGTTGGCCAGAGCATGGGTACGTGGAGCTGCCGTCAACTTGCCTGGGTTAAAGTCTAGACTTCGTTGTGTCCTGAGGCAAATGCTATGGTCCTAGCTTCAGAGATAACATGAATCCAGCCAATTTTCACTGCCTTTCTCCTTACCACCCTGGCCCAAGCATAGACTACGGCATGGCTTTCTATTCAAAACACCAACTTGCCCTCCCACCCCTACCAACTGCTTCCACTATTGTCCATTTGCAGCCTTCCCCAGCAACTGACAGGTTCTCATTACAATTAAAATCCGAATCTATGTGTGCTCTGGCTGTGTTTCCAACCTCATCTACTATCATTCCCTCTCTTGTTCTTTCTCCAGTAACAGTGGTCTTCTTGGTCTTCCTCACACATGCCAAGCACATTTTGCATTTGTCCCTCCTGTCTTTCATTCAAGTCTCTCCTCAAATGTCATCTTGTTAGGCCTTCTCTGGCATCTATATTAAATAAAAGCCCTTTCACCACCATCTCCATTCTCTATCCTTGTCCCATTTATTATTATTTTACAAAGCTCTTCATTACCTGGTGTTATGGTAGCATATTATATAGAGAAAATTGTTTTACTCCCCACTGGAGTGTGAGCTCCAGGGGGGCCAGGGGATTTTTGTCCTGTTTGTTCTATGTTGTGCTTATAGAGACTTGCACATAGAGTGCAAAGTAAAGGAAGAAGAAGGGAAGGAAGGAGGAAAGAAGGGAAAAGAGGAAGGAGGAAAGGAAGGAAGTAAAGAGGAAGGAAGGAAGAAGGAAGGAAGGAAAGAAGTAGGAAGGAAGGAAGAAAGGAAGAAGGAAGGAAGAAGGAAGGAAGAAAAGATGGAAGGAAGGAAGGAGGAATGAAGGAAGATAAGAAATGAAGACTATATTGGCAAGTTAGCCAATCTCTTAAATCTTATCTTACCTGAAATATGGGATTAAGAATCATATCTACCTCACAGAGCTGCTGGATCTTGAAATGGCTCCCCTCCATGTGCTTTCTATTAATGCAATTAGATGAGAGGGACCTATTGCCAACAATTTATCTGATCAGTATGGCTTCTATGAAATAGGGACTGGTCATCCTTAAACCAATACTCATTTCCACCTCCTGAGTGGACCATCATAAAGTCTGGAGCTGATGCAGGTGTTTGGGAAGAAGCTTTATTTTCCAAGAATCAATATTCGGGGGAGGGGGGGGGGGGGGGGAGATACATGTTGCATTAAACACATCTGTATTGTTTTTAAGTGAGGCTTCAATACACTTAACTCTCAAGTTCTAATGATGGATGTTTTACATTTCTCAGTATCCTATCAATGTCCTTTCTCATTTGGAGACACCTTGAACCAATTGGTTACCCAGGGGTTCATAACTCCTCAATTGATAAGATGGTTTTGCATGAAAAAAAATATAGCTTAACTTGGGGGTACCTACAGTACCTCTGTCGGGGCTCTGTAGCTTGTGTCTGGGGCTGGTAATTATACTTAATAATAAGGTTGGTTCAGGGATTGTATAGTCAAAAATGTGATCTGGAGAGTTCAAAAATTCATCTTGTGGCTGCCTCCCCTGATCTTCATTCCTGGACCCAGCTTTCTCAGGTTACTTTCCTTTTGACCAAAGAAAGTCATAATCACAGGGAAGGGACTTCAACCAAACATCTGCTGGAGAAACAAGTAGAGCTATTCACCTGTATAATCAAAGAGGTTCCTAAATTACACAGGGCACAGCAGTGACCTGGAATCCAACCACAGGATGAGCCATACTGGAGGTCCTTCTTGTAATGAGAGGAAACTGACTGACAGGGAAAATTGCTTGTAGTGGGTGCCACATAAACCCCAAGCCCACTTAATTCAGATTCCCAGGCCAGCACACATCCTCTCAGGTGGAATTCCACCCAGGGCAGGGGGAGGAGCTGGTGGTAAGAGATGGAAGAATGATGCTTAATGGAATAGGAGGAAGGAGAGAGAAACAGGAGGGAGGAAGGAAGGAAGGAAAGAAGGAAGAAAAGCATAAAGATAAGAAAAGAAATGAAGATGATCTTAGCAAGTTTCTCTCTCTCTCTTTCTTTTTTGAGTTGGAGTCTCACTCCGTTGTCAGGCTGGAGTGCAGTGGCACGATCTCAGCTCACCGCAACCTCCACCTTCAGGGTTCAAGTGATTCTCCTGCCTCAGCCTCCCGAGCAGCTGGGACTACAGGCGTGCACCACAGCACCCAGCTAATTTTTATGTTTTTGGTAGAGACGGATTTTGCCATGTTGGCCAGAATGTCTCAATCTGTTGACCTTGTGATCCGCTGCCTTGACCTCCCAAAGTGTTGGGATTTCAGGCGTGAGCCACCGCGCCCAGCCTGGACAATCTCTTAAGACTCAGGGCAAAAGAAAAATATATGTCAAAAGAAAGTTGAAATCTATTTCTGAACTGTAATCACTCTTTGGATAGAATTAATTGATCTTCTAGAAGTTGAACAGTTTCTTTAATTATCCAAATAAATTGTTTACTGAACATTGAGATGTGAGTTGCTTTGAGAAAATTAGTCTTCCTCTTTTTCATTTCCAGGGTGATCGCAGACTAGCTTTCATAGTAAGATACATTTTCTTGTGGGACTCATCTTTTAAAAGGGCCACCTCTTTTACCTTGTAAAAGCTGACTCTCATCCTCTGGAGAAAGGGCAGCAAAGCTTCTGAGCTGACATGCGCAACTTTTACCTGTGGTCCTCTGGAGCCAGCAAGCCCTGCTTGTTCCCTGACCCAGGATTGATGGCAGTTATGAGATGGTGAAGTCAGGCCACAGGCAGCATCCCAGCCGAGGAGGGTGGGGCAGCACACAGGCAGGGACTTTCAGAACCCCTCAAGCCAGAGCGAGGACCAATCACCTCCTCTTTCTTTGACTAGGGGAAAAAACTTGTTCCTGAGCAAAGAACTAGGCAGACATTCAGCCATACACAGTCTGCTAAAAAAAGATGAGGAAAATTTGCCATTTTCTGGAAGAACATCTTTCTGCTGTTCCCTGAGAGCTGCAGTGTGGGACACCCCATATATGCCAGTTCTAGAGTTCCTGTTTGCACATGACAGTGCTCTGCAGGGCTCTCTGTCGCCTCTTCTCAATGTCCTTCCACCCTCCTACCGTCTTATAGCCTACACTTTCTCTCCCTCTTCTTTCTTCTCTCCTTTCCTCCTTACCTTCCTTTTCTTTTCCCTCCTCCCTTTCTCCCTCCCTTCTTTCTTGCCCTCCTTCTTTCCATATTCCTTAACTCACTTACGACACGTGATGGTTGAGGAAAGAGTAGGAGGCAGCCTTGTATGACCACAGAGTGCGGTGTGGAGCCTCTGTTGAGTCTGTCTACCCCTTTTCAAATCCCTAGTAGTTAAGCTTTGTGAAGCTTTTCCCTTAGTGCCTCCAAGGAGAGCCAACTGCTGCTTCCTCTGGCCTTCACTTTTCTTTTTCAAAATTTCATTCCTAATTTGTGTTATTATCTGATTCTATGGGGGCTCTCTCTACTGGACAGTGAAAGCTTGAAGAGCAAGGACTAATCTCACTGATTTCTGAGCTCACAGCTGATAGTTGTCTTGGTTCACAATATGTGCTCTAAATAAGTGTGAACTGGATAAATGAATGAATAAAATGCATGATTGATTTCCTGCAATCTGGAGAATAATGTCCAAGTTCTTTAGGACAGCCCCAATGTGTTGCTCAGTCTGTTCTCAACTTGGTCTATGTGGTTTGAACACTCTGGATCATCCAGGATAAGCTATGTATTGTCTCCTTGATATCTATATTCCCACCTCCTTTTCTTTCTCCGCAATGCCCCTTCTCCTCTCTAATGATATAATCCCTACTCACTTTTCACTGTGAGTTTTCATCTCAGTCTCTGTGGAGACTGTCCTGTCCTCTGCAACCCTACCTTCTCACTATGACATAATCACGCGACACTTAATTATTTATGTCTTGTAGCATCTTTTACAGTGGTTTTGAAATTGCTAGTCAGTGACCTATAACTTATTAAGAGTGTCTTTCTTGTCTCTTTTTTTTTTTTTTTAAACGGTCTGGCTGCTCAGGCTGGGGTGCAGTGGCATGATCTCGGCTCACTGCAACCTCTGCCCTCCAGGCTCAAGCAATCCTCCCACCTCAGCCTCCCAGTAGCTGGGAATACAGGTGCACACCACCATGCTGGGCTAATTTTTTTATTTTTATTTTTTGTAGAGCCAGGGGTTTCACCATGTTGTCCAGGCTGGTCTCAAACTTCTGGGTTCAAGTGATCCTCCTGCCTCTCCCTCCCAAAGCAATAGGATTACAGGCATGCCACACTGCCTGACTCTTTCTTTTCTCTTGTAAGGTTTCTGAAGACAGAGGTGATGTCCCGTAGCACCTTCTCAAGCCCAGCATGTTACTGGGAACACAGGGGCTGTTCGGGGTGCTGTTTACTGAATGAATGAATGAATGAATGAATACCAGTTCAGAAAAGGAAGACTGCAAGCAATCAAGTCTTTGGCAGTTTGAGAGTGGATTTGCCTCCTGTGCCTCAGCTGCCCTAGATTCTGAGGGAAACCACAGGGATATGTAGAGAACTTGAGGCAAGGTGAGAGAAGGTGAGGCGGTGCCACAGAGGAAGGCTTGAGGACCCACTGGCCTCCCTCTTCCATGGGTGCCTAGGCAGGCTCCAGTGGAGAATGGAGTTAGAATTGTTTGTCTGCTGTTTTCACCTACTTGTGCAATTGGCAATGGTCCACTTCTTTCCCCTGTCCTTTTATCTTCACCATATTTCCTTGCCCTCAGTTTCACAGATTACCATGCAGCAGTATGTCTTCTAGAACGCACAGCCATTTTGCCTTTGTCCTAAAACTGCTTTTTAAAAGAGAGTCATTTCTCTGCCAAATTTTCTTTCTAAACTATGTATTCACCAACTCTTGATGATACCTAAAAGGTAACTTTACCTCTTTAAAAAAATACATATGCACCCTGCTTATTCCCCAATGTTCTGTGGGAAAGATGGCTCAATATAGGGATTTATTTGATACCACTGGGCTTTATTTGGTCCCACTTTGCTGAGATTAGATTGTATGGAGTTGTTTAGCTGCAGTCTGTTACTACTCATCTTTGTACCTGGCTCTTAGCATAGCCCCTGACTCCATTGCACTGCACTAAACCCAAGTGAATCTGCTTTATAACAGCGGGGTTGGAAGTAAGTCTGATATTTACCTTAAAGCCCACCTCGAAGTGTGGGCGGTGGAGTTAGGCAGCAACAGCATCACCTGGAGATTGTTTGAAATGCACATTCGCTAAATCTGTCATGGGGGGTGGGGAGGCAGCCATCTGTGTTTCAGCAAGTCCTCCAGGTGTTTCTAATGCAGACTCAGGTTTAAGAATGACTGATAGACTATCCTTAGTGGTTAAACTTGCCCAGTAAGGAGTTGTTGTATATTAAGGGATCCAGGTTTTCCCAAGGTTCTGGTACATTGTGTGGAAATATTAGGGTGCCGAGTGGCAGCTGGAGCTTGTTTTCAGTCTCCGACAGTCTCCCAAGAGGAGAGAGAACTGCCTGTCTGTCACCATACATGCCCTGGGTTTTTTCGCTGCCCCCGATTTGCACTTAGCTGCCCTGTCCCCCAGAATCTAAGGGATAAGAGAAATAATAAAGACGGCACTTCATGCAAGCAAGCCCTCCTCTGGCCCCCTGTGCTATGCATGGCATTCCATAACCTGGCCAAGCCACCCAAGCCCCTGTTCTGCTGAGATTCACCTGCACCAGGTAGACAGTGAGGGATTGTTCCGAGCAAAACACTGTGCAATCAATTGGAGATAACAGAGGCCCAGGGGTCAGGCGGGCTGCCCAGAGCATCTTTCATCTTTGACTTATATTGGTAGGGTGTAAAGTGTGGTATCAGCCTGGCCTGCCTCATGGTCAATGGCTGCCTTGTTCTGCCCTCCATTTATCTGCCATCTCTCTGATGTCACGGGTTTCATTTGGGTAGCTGACTTCAACGTGCTTTTCAAATTTTTTTAATTTTTCTATTTCAGGGATAATAGCCCAGCTTTTCAAAAGCATTTTGCTCTGCAATCAAATCAAATATTCTTAAACGGACGGGGCCAAGTCAGCCCAGCCCAGGCAAAGAGGCTCCCAAAAGATTGCCAAAAACCTGGTGCCAGTTCTGACAGATGGACAAAGGTAAGCTGTGTTTGCTGTCCTCCTCAACTGTGTTGTTCTCTCTCAAACCCATCCTTGTGCTGAGATGTTAAAAACAAAAACACCCCTCACCATTCCCTGGTTTCTGTGTAAACTGGTTCAATGAAGGTGTTTTCTACAGGGGTCTGCAATATACTACCCAGGGACAACTGGGCAATGGAGCCAGGTACCTGGCTCACTGAGTTTTTCCATGGTAGTTCCACGGAAAAGCCAAGCTGGCTCTGGCTTTCTTGTTTTATGGACTCGAATTTTTTTTGAAGCTATCTCTATAAATGGATGGTAGAACCTGCCATTCTGTGCTTTGTTCCTTTCTTTGTTTTCTTCTATTAATGACAGCCCTGGGATCAAGGAGACTCAAATGCTCTTGGTGGCCCTGCTTGGCCAGCACACACTTTCCTCCTGCCACCTGCCCGTGGGAGGGGATCCCCATTGTTTTGCTTCCCCAGTGCCCCTCCCTCATTCTGGGCACTCAGGTTGAACAATTTTCCCTGCAAATGCACATAGGTTCAGGCTCCTTAAAAGCCAGGCACTTTAGCTAGCCGTTGGTGTCATGTTTGGATACCAGTGTTTTATATTTATACGTAGAGAGGGTTTTCTAATATAGCCTATTATATATGTGTGTGTGTGTGTGTGTGTGTGTATACACAACACACACACACACCACACACACACATATATATATCCACATACACACCTATATAGACAACCCTAGCCATTCTCCCCGCTCCCAGACAGCTCTTTTATGTGGGGGAATGGAATGAATCCCCATCTGTGCCTTGACCATCAAAGCTGGAGCTCTAGGGTTGGAGGAAGGCAGCCACGTGTCCTAACCACCTCAGAGCCTGGGCTTTCCAGGGAGAGGCTTTGTGCAACTTCCTGGAGTCTTTTTTTTTCTTTTTTTTCATGTGCATCCCCCCCCACCTCAAATCTCTGTACTGAAGCTTATTGCAGGCAATGTTGAAAGAGAACTGCATTTGAAAGAAAAAGAAAAACCAAAAAAAATCCAAAAAACTAATGAGAAGAAAAAAACCCACTATAGAGCATTCAATCTTGAATATTCACTGATGGAGCATCCATAATTGAATGTTCCATTGTGGCTTGCCTGGACCATATGGTGACCTGAGTTGACTTGTAGGCAGACTGAATGGCCAGATACAAGCTTGGGTTTTTACACTGAAGGGACATATTTCTAGTGAGTAATAATAACTGATATTAATTGGCATGCATTAGTTTCTAGATACTGAGCTGAGTGGTTTACAGGCATTATCTCACTTAATTCTTATTCATTTCTCACAATATTACTCTGTGGCAGGTTATATCATTATCACATTTTATAAATGAGGAAATTAAAGCTCAGAGAGGCTGGGATTTAAATTCAGGTCTGTCTGCCTTCAGAGCCAAGGATCTTAGCCGCAGTGTTTTTTGTTTTTTTTTTATTTTTTATTTTTTTATTTTTTATAATTTTTTTTTTTTTTTTTTTTTTTTTAAAGACGGGGTTTCACCATGTTGGTCAGGCTGGTCTTGAACTCCTGACCTCAGGTGATCCGCCCGCCTTGGCCTCCAAAGTGCTTGGATTACAGGCGTGAGCCACCGCGCCCGGCCTAGCCGCAGTATTTTAGCTGCACCTCGGTGTCCTGCAGGTGGCATCTGAATAAGGGGAAGTACAGAGAAGAGAGAAAGAGGGGGACAATGGTTTTGGCCAGAGAATAGATTTCTCTGGACTTCAGGGAAAGTAATTCTGCAAGGGATAAAAGGAGTCATCACTTTTTGGATTTTAAGCCCACTCCTTTCCCTTCAAGGCCGGTCTTCCCTCTGGGGCTAAGGAGAGCCCTCCACTTTCCCTACAGGAAGAGGGGGAGATTCCATTGCTATTCTAGGTGATGGGGAGTGGGCAGTGATTGTTCAATGTCATGTCTGAGGAACTAGGACCAAACTCAACTCTGCAAGCTCTGTATTTTCAGCACTTGACTGTTCATAGTCCCCCAGAGTATAGGACAGAGTTAGATATATCTGTTATATTTTAGAAATATAGTTTCAAAAGACTCAGAAAAAAGTTCAGAGTAAAGGTAGGAAAAAACTCCACAGACTAAGACCCAGGGGGACTCATTTACACAGCAGTTCTCAAAAAAAAAAAAAAAAAGTCCAATATAGAAGAAAAGGGGAAAAGAATATTCACAAAAGACTGAGCTTGTCTCCAGAAAATGTATCTGAAAGTTCAGACATCAAGGACATGGATTGAGGTGAGTATAAACAAAGATGGACAGGCGCCATGCCACTGACCTCTTTGAGGGTGGAGGGGCAATCGCGAAGTAAACTGAAAGGTGTCAGATGACAACAGACAGGTTTAGAGAAAGAAAACAACAACAATAACAATGAAAGGACAGTTCTGCTGTAGGTCAATATTGAAATGGTTGGTAACAGGTCACAGAGAAAACAGAACTCTCCAATACTTGTTTTGCTTCCATGCTTATTTAAGGAGAAGGGTTGTTCAACTGTAAAGGTGAACATCAATACTGGTAGGAGAGAAGTTAAACCCTGGAGAAAGGGAGAGGTGACAAAAGAGAAACCAGGGGCTCTATCTGCACGCAAGTCTCCTGGGTGGATCCATCTACTTGCAGGGTAGGAGAGAACTTGCATGTGAGCTGGCTGGAAAGATCTTGAGTAATTTCTGAGGAATCTTGAGAAATTTCTGAGGAATCTTGAGATCCATGGTCATTGAGAAGCTGGCTTGTGAGCACTTGGACTCAGATTCTGCATGAATGTATTAAGGGCAAGTGACGCCAAAATAGGCATCGCAGGCATTGAATGAAACATTTGACAAATTCATGGTTTGAAGCTGGGCCTGCTAACTAATATGGTGAATGAAAAAATTAGAATCCCAAAGGTATGAGAGGACTCAGCCAGTAAACTAAACCTAACAAGATTAAAATACCATAAAATCACGAAGTGTTCAGTACAGAATAGGGTTAGGTGGTTTGATAAGCATATCCTTAAACAAATAAACACCTAAGCCTTTTAGGCAATTGTAAATTTGATATGAGCCTGAGATGCAATATCATTGCCCAAAGAGTTAGTTCAAATGTGATTTGAATGAATGAAAACATAATATTTAGAACTACAGAACAAAGAAACCAAAATATTTTAATGAATGCCTTCCTTCTGCAAAATATTTTGGAGTATTTTTTCCCACAACCTATAAGCCTGGTTTTTTTTTTTTTTTTTTTTTTGCAAATGAATTAGAGTTCAATACACAGAAAGCTAATTAATTTTCTCGAGATAATGTAGCCAGGAAGCGGAAGTGTCAGAGTTCATAGTCAGGTCAGTTTGATTCCAAAGCCCTGCTTTTTCCACTGCCCCACAATAAGGTCTCTGCAAAGCCATGTGGGGTTCTGTTAACACGCAGCACAGTGTGGGCCTGGTGGCAAAAGCTGTGCTCTAGCAGAGGTCTTGGTGATCTAGAGTATTTTTAGAGCCCGATTCCCTTGTATTACCCTCTAGAGTTAACTTAGGATTCTAATGTCTTCTGGATGAGGGGTGGGGATGAAAAATAGTTATAATGATGAGAGGTCTGAAAACTGTCATGTAAGAAAACACTGACACATTTAGCTAGCAAGCTAAAGATTTATGGAGGATTTGAAATGCATTTTCAAATAGTTGAATGTCTGCGATGGGGCAGATGGAAGCAGGTGTGTTTTGGTTACTCCAGAGGCAGATCCAGAGCCAGTGGGGGAAAGTTACAGGGACATTGGTTTCCACCCTGTATTAGTTTCCATTACTGCTATAAAAAATTACTCCAAATTTAGTGGCTTAAAGAGCACAAATTTATTATTTCACAGTTCTGTATGTCAGAAGTCTGATATGGGTCTCACTGGACTAAACTGAAGGTGTACAAAGACTATGATCCTTCTAGTGGCTCTAGAAGGCCATTTTCCAGCCTTTTCCAGCATCTAAAGGCTGCCCACGCTCTTGGCTCACGGTTCCCTTCCCACATCTACAAAGCTAGCAATGTTGCATCTGTCTACTCTTCAACAGCCATGTCTTCCTCTGACCCAGTTGGAAAGGCTCTCTACCTTTAAGGACTTATATTCTACTAGGCAACAGAAAATAATTAACAACAAACACAATAAATATGTAAATTATGCAATATGTTAGAAGGATATAAGAGCTAAGGGAAAAGAAAGAGCATAGCAAAGGGGCGTCAGAAATATCTGTGGGATGTTGCAGGTTGAAATTGTAAATAGACTAGCCTGGGTAAGCCTCATTGTGAAAGTGAGATTCGAACAAAACTTGGAGATAGGGAGTTAGGCATGCAGATGTTTGGAGAACAGCATTTAAAACATAGGGAACAGGCAGTGCTAAGGCCTAGAGGCAGGAACATTTCTAGTATGTTTAAAGAATAGTGTCTTACTATTCTTTAAGCAGTGTCTTAGTGTAGCTGGAACAGAGATATATGGTTATGGTGGTAAAGGAATAAGGGGGGTAAATGAGGATACAGGACAGGAGAAAGAGATTATGTAAGAAATTTGTAATATCCAAAGACTTATAAAACTCTAAGGTATTGATTTTGTGGAGTAAGTTATGGAGGGCAAGGATCGGATAAAATTCATATCTGAATCTCCAGATTGCCTAGCGGAGATCTTCACAAAGTAATTGTTCGATAAACGTTGACTGAATGAATGCTTATGTTTTACGAAATTTGATGAGTCTGTACCATAAATACAGAACCAATGTGCCTAAAACTTGGTCTAGATGATTCCTTCTCTGCTAACCATTACTTAATGGCAATTGAAAAGAGCAGATTACTTGGTTTGCTCACAAATTAAGTCACTTCTCACCATCCCTTAGTGTCTTCCTTTGCAACATTTGAATAAACTTGTTCCCTACATGGGTGCAGTGGAAAAACCTTAGGATGTGGAAAAATGTAAGAGCCAGATAAATTCTTCATTTTTTCCCTGTAACAAACCAAAAAAAAAAAAAAATCTGCTACTTGACCCCTTTAAAATTTCTCTGTGCCCTTTATTTCTCATTCATTCATTCATTATTTATTTCACCTTAAATTCTAATCGTATCCTTTTCTTTTCCATCCCAGCATCTGTTCTGGGCTCCAAAGAGAGCTTTTTCATCTAAGAGCCACTGAAAGACTGAACTCATGATCTCTTCAGAAGCTTAAACATGCTTTGCAGTCTCAAGTATTTAAAACCAGAAGAATTAGCCAACTGCTCAACATCTTCATTTCATCTTGAGTTCTCACCAGGCAGGCTTTTCTGAGTTGAATCTAGACAAAGCAGGACTTATCTTCAAATCAGACCCAGCCTGAACTTGCCCTGAAGGTAACTAAGGTCCCCAGTCTAATAACTTCTAGAATCACCTATGGGACTTTTAAAAACTACTGATACCAGGACCATACCCCAAGACCTACCGAATCAGAAATCTCTAGGTCTTGGGCCCAGATATCTATATTTTCTAAAGTCCATTGTTGATTCTGACACAGACAGTCCCTGGATTTAGTTCATGCTACTTCCTTCTAATAAGATGGCACTTACACCATTTGAGGTATCTCCCTTATTTTTAAAGCTACCCCCCAAATAAATTGCTCAAACTGTCTCTGCAATTCATACAATTTTCTCATAAAAATAAATAACTGTGTTTTTAATGCTTTAGAAAATTCTTTTTTAGGAGAGGTGAGGGTGGCCACATTCATCATTCATTCATTTTACTAATGTTTATTAACTTAAGCAGCTTGTTAGCTGTTAGAAATATAGTGATTCCTTAGACACTGTCTTGGCCCTGCTACTACTCTGCCTATAGAAGGAAAGACAGAAAAATAAGCAATATGTGATGGGAGGTACTATTAGGAATAGATACATGATTTAGAATATTAGCAGGCAGATACCCAAATAAAGGCATCACAGAAGATACATGCACATGTATATTGTATGTGTGAGGATAGGTGTGTGCACAGATCCATGTAATTTGCTCACAGATCCTTTGTTCTTACATTATTTTCAACTTTTAGGTTGGAATGATTTAGCGTGGTTTCTTTTTCCCTCTTTAAAAAGCATGCTTTGGATTTCTGTTGAACACCTCCCTGTGTAAGCATCACAGTTGCCCATAAGCACATGGGAATGCATGAATGCAGAAGCCCATGAGAAAGCAGAGATTCCACAGCCTTCACCACCCAGGCCAACAAAACTGGCATCACAGGCAAGAACATGACATTTTTCATTGTTGTTTAGCAAGTGTGATTCCAGGTCTCTACTGAACTCTGGGAATTCATAGCATCTATTCTGTGTATCAGGAAAAACCTGTGTAACTTTGTAGTATATGTACCCTCTCCCTCAACTCACACATTGCAAAGTGGTTACCTTACACATCCTCTGTTTCAGATGTATCAAGGTCCTGCAAATGGCTCTACATTTTCTGCAACTTGCATCATTTCGTAGAATTATGGTGACTATCCCCGGGGCAGAGGACTAGGCAGATGTTCTCATAAGCACTGCTGAAGAATTCTTATAATGAAATTAATAAAAATGCTTTACTTCCGTGTGCGTGTGTGTGTGTGTGTGTGGGTGCGCGCGTGTGTGCGCGTGCGTGTGCATGCCCACATTTGCCTCTATATAGGAATCAGTGTCTACTTAGCCTTTACTATTTGTAGTTAGGGTGATTTCATTTACAGTATATCATTTCATCCTTATAGTTCCATGAAGAAGGCAGGGGCAGTTGGTATTATATACATTTTGCGAACATCAACAACAAAATAGGCTAAGCTTGTATCTTACTCAATTTTAACAGCTAGTGAGAGGAGGAGCCTGAATCTGAACCAAAGTTTTTGGCTTCATACAATTTTTATTTTTTATTATTTATGTATTTATTTTAGAGATGAGGTCTCACCATGTTGCCCAGGCTAGTCTCAGACTCCTGGGCTCAAGTAATCCTCCTGCCTCCATCTCCCAAAGTGCTGGGATTACAGGTGTATACGTCCATGCCCAGCCAAAGTTTCTGGCTTCAAATTGAAATGTCTTTAGCGTATACCATCCAGCTATACAAGTACATTCTTTGGCAATTCATACCTCACAACACTCCTAAGGAGTGTTGAATCTATGAACTGGCTACTTTCAGAGTCTCTTCTTTTTATGAAGTCCAAACTAAGGCTGATGCCGTGTTGTTTTCTCTGTGAATATTTAATACCGATTTCCTGGGTAGAGATGTCCATGCTGGCCATTCATTAAGGTTTGACTGTGCCTTTAATGAGTTCTATTAGTAACGCTGATCGCTTATGGCTATCACTCTTTCCTCACTACTGTTGGCAATGGCTCTCTCTGGTTTGTAGTGTGACTTTGTAAGTTGTTTACATTGTATAAAATGAGACTACCATTAACAAGAGGGATTAAGTGTGTAATAGAATTGTATTTTGTTTGGGACAGATTGGACGGGGTGAGATGAGAACTCTACATCCCCCTACAGCTCTGTCCATCATAGCTGTTGTCATTTACTGTAATGAGTTACATGGATTAAGCCTGATAGCTTCGAAAGTACTGGGTTAGGATAATTTTGCCTTTATGAGATGTCACCCTGAGGTCAGCAAATAAATGTCACAGGCCCCTAGAAAAGCAAGTTGAAAAGGTGAGGGACATGAAGTCATGCCTCCAGGGTGGCTGAGGGTGTTCCCAGCACACCCTGATGACAGCCTGCACCGTTTGTCCTCATCTGTAGGGGGGACAAATTCCCCGGAGCCTGTGATTATTAATGGGGCACCAGCTGCTTTGTCTTTATTGCTGTCAGTCACAGTGTCGGCCTCTGCCAGTCTGCAGGGATGCAGCTTCTGTGGTCAGAGTGCAGAGCCGCCAATCAGTGTTTACCTTCTTCCTGCCCTTTCTTACCTTCCACACCAGCTCCGGTTTACTTGCATGAACAGTTCCCTTAATTCCATGAGCTGCCTCAGAGTCAACTGATGTCAGAGAGCGCCACCTGCTGAGCTAAGGGATGACATTTAAAATCAGCATGCTGTGAGCCTGTATGTAGAGCTAGCCAGCCATCCCACCTGCCCGTTCCATGTCTGCTTGCTGGGTGGCCCAGATATAAAAAGCAACCCTAAAATACAGTTTGATGTGGAGAAAGAGACCAGAGCAGTGGTTGTCAGGGGATATGGGAGGGGAAGAATGGAGAGTTACTGTTCAATGAGTATACAGTTTTAGTTTTGCAAGATGAAGAGTTCTGGAGGGGCCTGGTGGTGATGGTTGCACAATATGAATGTACTTAACACCACTGAACTGTATACTTAAAATGGTTAAGATGGTAACTTTTATGTTTTACCACAGAAAAATATAACCTATAGAACTATATTAAGGAATAAATTTTTTAGGCAATGCAGTGTCTTATTGGATCATCAAAATAAATAGATAAATGAATAAATAAACAAATACAATTTGAGGGCTTTCCTGGCACCCAATACTGTTCCTCTGCAAAACTCTTTCTTTCTGTCTTACTAATCTCAAAATGGATTATCAGAGGACACAGGCAGTCATTTAGGGAGGTGGCGGAGTCATAATTGGACATGTCCCCATATCAGGAGACCTGAGTTCTAGTCTCCAACTCTGTGATCAGCTATGCCAAGAATTTTAGCCTTTATGAGCTGACCTGTTAAATCATCTGTTGCAAGAAAATATATCTGAGATTTCTTTCAGCTTTAGGAATAAAAATTCAGACTGGGCACAGTGGCTTACACCTGTAATTTCAGCACTTTGAGAGGCCGAGGTGGGTGGATCACCTGAGGTCAGGAGTTTGAGATCAGCCTGACCAACATGGTGAAACCCCTTCTCTACTAAAAATATAAAATTAGCCAGATGTGGTGGCACATGCCTGTAATCCCAGCTACTCAGGAGGGTGAGGCAGGAGAATCGCTTGAACCTGGGAGGTGGAGGTTGCGGTGAGCGGAGGTTGCGGTGAGCAGAGATTGCGCTATTGTACTCCAGTATGTGCAACAAGAGCGAAACTCTGTCTCGAATAAATAAATAAATATTGGCTTCTGCCAAGATGGCTGAATAGGAACGGCTCTGGAATGCAGTTCCTAGCAAGAACCATGCAGAAGGCTAGTGATCTCCGCATTTCTAACCGAGGTACCAGGCTCATCTCAATGGGACTGGTTGGACAGTAGATGTAGCCCAAGGAGGGCAAACGGGGGGCAGGGTGGGGTGTTGCCTCACCTGAGAAGAGGAAGGGACTGGAGGACTCCCCCTCCCACCCAGGCCATCAGGGACTTTTCCAGACACTCTGGTACTCCAGCTCAGAAAATGTGCTTTTCCCACGACCTTTATAGCCCACAGACCAGGGGATTCCCACTGGTGCCATGTGAGTTTCCAGCACAAAACTGGGTGCCCGTTTTTGTTGGTGCCTGAAATGCCTGTGAGACAGAACTGCCCATTCCCCTAAAAAAAAAAAAAAAGAGGGCTGAAGGCAGGGAGCCACGTGATTTGGCTCGGCGGATCCCACCCCCGACAAAGACCAGTAAGTTGAAATCCACTGGCTTGAGATTTTCGCAGCCAGCACAGCAGTTTGAGCTCATCCACCATTACTGAGGCAGTCTGCCATAACGGAGGCAGTTCTAACTTTGCCTGTGTAAACAAAATTGCAGGGAAGTTTACACAGCAGCTGGGCGGAGGCCCATGGCAGCTTGGCAAGGCCCCTACAGGCAGACTGTGACTAGACTCCCTCCTTGCAGGGCAGGGCATCTCTAAAAAGGCAGCAGCCCATCAGGGACTTATAAATAAAGCCCCACCTTCCTGGGAGAGAGTACCTGGGAAAAGGGGCAGTTGTGAGTTCCACTTCAACAGACTTAAACGTCGCTGTCCAGCAGCTCTGAAGGAAGCAATGGAGCTCCCAGCACAGCACTTGAGCTCTGAAAAGGGGCAGACTGCCTCCTCAAGCAGCTCCTTGACCCCCATTTATCCTAAGAGTCACCTCATGTAGGAGAGCGCTGGCTGACATCTGGTGGGTACCCTTCCGGGAAAAAGCTACCAGAAAAAGGAACAGGCAGCAATCCTTGCTGTTCTGTAGCCCCCGTGGGTAATTCCCAGGCAAGCAGGGTCTGGAGTATAACTCCAGCAGTCCTGCAGCAGAGGGGCCTGACTGTTAGAAGGAAAACTAAAAAACAGAAAGAAATAGCTTCAACATCAACAGAAAGGACATCCACTCAGACACCCCATCCGAAAGTCAGCAACTTCAAAGACCAAAGGTAGATAAATCCACGAAGATGGGAAGAAACCAGCACAGAAAAGATGATTTCATCAAAAACCAGAACACCTTTTCTCCTCCAAGGGATCACAACCCCTCACCAGTAGGGGGAACAAAACTGGATGGAGAATGATTTTGACGAATTGACAGAAGCAGGCTTCAGAAGGGTGGGTAATAACAAACTTCTCTGAGCTAAAGGAGCATGTTCTAACCCAATGCAAAGAAACTAAGAACCTTAATAAAAGGTTAGATGAAATGCAAACTAGAATAAACAGCTTAGAGAAGAATATGAATATGAATAAATGCTCATCATCACTGGTCATTAGAGAAATGCAAATCAAAGCCACATTGAGATACCATTTCACTCATGCCAGTTAGAATGGCGATCATTAAAAAATATGGAGACAACAGATGCTGGAGAGGTTGTGGAGAAATAGGAACACTTTTACACTGTTGGTGGGAGTGTAAATTAGTTCAACCATTGTGGAAGACAGTGTGGCAATTCCTCAAGGATCTAGAAATAGAAATACAATTTGACCCAGCAATTCCATTACTGGGCATATACCCAACAGGATTATAAATCGTTCTACTATAAAGACACATGCACACATATGTTCGTGGCGACGCTGTTTATGATAGCAGAGACTTGGAACCAACCCAAATGCCCATCAATGATAGACTGGATAAAGAAAATGTGGCATACCATGCAGCCATAAAAAGGATGGGCTCATGTCCTTTGCAAAGACATGGATGAAGCTGGAAACCATCATTCTCAGCAAACTGAAACAAGAACAGAAAACCAAACACCACATGTTCTCACTCATAAGTGGTTGTTGAATATTGAGAACACATGAACACAGGGAGGGGAACATCACACACCAGGGCCGGTTGGGGGTGGGAGAGCTAGGGGAGGGATGGTAGGGGGTGGGGGAGATTGGGGGGATAACATTAGGAGAAATACCTAATGTAGATGAAGGGGGAATGGATGCAGTAAACCACCAAGGCATGTGTATACCTGTGTAACAATCCTGCACGATCTGCACATGTACCCCAGAACTTAAAGTGTAATAAATAAATAAACATTTTACAATCAAATAAAAGTTCAACTATTCCTTGTGAAGGTAACAATTTGACTTCAGTTCTTCATATGACAGAATTAACTGAGACTGTGTCCTTCTAAAGCGCCGTCTTTTTTTTTTTTTCAAGATGGAGTCTCGCTCTGTCACTAGGCTGGAGTGCGGTGATGTGATCTTGGCTCACTGCAACCTCTGCCTCCCAGGTTCAAGCTATTCTCCTGCCTCGGCCTCCTGACTACCTGGCACTATAGGAGTGCACCACCACCCCCAGCTAATTTTTGTGTTTTTAGTGGAGATGCGGTTTCACCATTTTGGCCAGGATGGTCTTGATCTCTTGACTTGTGATCCACCCACCTCGGCCTCCCAAAGTGCTGGGATTACAAGCATGAGCCACCACACCTGGCCAAGTGCAGGCTTTATTTAAGGAGAGCGCACCAGTGGAAAGGGCACTTTAGCAGGAAAGGATAACACACACTAGATGAGACAGTTTTCAAACTGAGAATTCTAATTTAGTAGTGGGTTGTGAAAAGAGTTTATCGGCTTTCAGTTAGTATTGTATAAAAGGAGTAGAAAATACTTGACTGCATTGTGCATGGTGTTGGTACGTGTTGTTTTGTGAAGTTTTTATTTTGGTTATCGATCCATGCTGTCCTGATCTTATGCTCTGGTTTCTCTTCAGATTGTAAAAATATTTTGCCTTTTACTATCCAGGCTGTTCTCATCTTCTAGCTTGGGAGTCTAGGTTGGATAAAGCAGTTCAGGAGTTCCGTAGAGAGGCAAGCAGGTCATGACTCGGTACTCTAAGACCCAAACCCCAAGCCTAATTTGAGTGGTGGTTGTCCATGACTTCAGGTTCTGCATCCCATCACACCTTGCCTGACAGTGTATCCTTTTCATAAATCATACGTATCTGAAGGCCTGTGGGGCATGGGTGGGAGGAACTAAATAGGCAGTCAAACTATCAGTGCTAAATTTTCCAGACCTTGCAGAATATTCCTACTAAAAGTGTCCATCCACCCAATGGTCTCATCTGCAATCTTTTCCAGCATTCCATTCTGAAAACTAGGCAATTGTCTATAGAGATTTTAACTTGCAAATACATGTGTGAAATGTTTGCCAAAATGCAATTAGTTTGGGTTTGTTCTCATTCTTTCATGAGATTTTATTGTGTAAAGAAGGCTTTTAAGATACTCAGAGGGAGGTTTTCATAAACTCCCAATATTTTCTAACAAAGTTGCATTACAATGGAATAAGATCATAATAGTGGGATCAGTTGCTTGCAATAAATGAGAGATTTATAATCCCCAGTCCTATGTCTCTAGTGTTAATCAAGGTAGGTTAAATGCTGTAGCAAAGCAACCCAAAACTCAGTGGCTTAACAGAATAAATATATTTTTTCTTGTTTGTACTAAAATCCAATATGGTATTCCTGGTTGGTCGATTCTTTGGAGAGGGTTTCCAGCAAGTGATGACTGAGGGACCCATGTTCCTTCCATCTTGTGATGCCACCATCTTCAACAGAGTCTTCAAGGTCACCCCAGAAGGAAAGAGAATGTGGAGAAGACATGATGGATATTAACAATCTTGGCTTAGAAGTTACACACATCATTTACAGTCACATAACATGAGCCAGAACTGGTTGCTGAGATGCACAAGGGCTTGAGTGTGTAGTCCTGGTAGGGAAACAATTGTACACCAAAGAAAGGGAACATACGTCTCTGTTGGTCAGCTGGGTGCTCCTGCGACACCCTGCCCTTAGGACAGTAAATCAGAGGCTTTCAATAAACATTTGCTAAGTGTATAAAGGGATAAATGAATGAATAGTAGAGCTCATCTTTTTTAAAATAATTATTTCATTTTTCCATGACTACAGCTTCACATCTTGTTTTAAATCATTTCAAAGAATAATACAGAACAAGCACTCATTTTAGCCATTTAATCATTTTCTACCTCCCGTGGCAGGTCTTTCAAGATGATTCTATATCGTGTCTCAGGTGGAATTTTTCTAGAAAGCAATGCAGGGGTCTGAAAATGAACTTCAGATCCCTTCGGAGTTAGACCTTTGTAAGCTACATAAACACCACCTTGGTATTATCCCTAACCAAGTATAGTTGGTGGGATGTTTTCTTTCAGTAATTTTAGTTCAGCTAATTTTGGGATCTGGCTAATGAAGCCAAGGCAATGATTATAGCCAGCACATAAAAGGACCATTTGTAGCTAAGAAGACCAATTAAACTGTAGACCATTCAATTTTATAGTAACTTGTCTTACATTATGCATTGGGCTCATGTTGACTTTAAAAAACAATCAGAAATTTTAAAACCTTGTCAGCAGTTTTCAGTACTAATAAAGAGAATATGAAATGAGCTAGTCAGTGGTTACAAAAATTCTGGTCGCAAGAGAGGTATACTTTACCGTAGGATAGAGACATTCATTAAGCCTTTCTGTAACTTGAATGAAGTATCATGCAGAGCCATATAATTTGCTTTGTTCTAAACCTTTGCTTGCTCCAGAATCTAATTTCTCTGTAAACACTGTTAATTGATTACTCCTCAATCAATGTGCTGGACTGACCAACACTCTCCATTCCTTCCATAAAATGTACAAACTGATGCCTACATCATCTATCATGGAATGGAAGTCTGGAAGCTGGCAGTCCAGGCTCCCATGACAATCCCATGAGGTTGCAGAGGGTCCAGGCTCCCTACTGGTGTCTGCTCCACTATCCCTGGAAAGTGACCATCATCCTTGTGGTCCAATATAGCTTCCAGAGCTCCAATCATTCAGCAGAAGGATAAAGAACCCAACTCCTCTCTCTTTTCAAGAGACTTTCAGGAAGTTTCCCACATATTTTCAAGTAAAATGTTTTATGTGTGTTTGTATCATTTTAAAATGATTGCTCACTTTAACTAATTTGTCTAGGTTAACAACCAACCATCAATTCTAACAGCATCTGATGAAAGAGCTTCTAATTCAGTTTCTTGTGGTCTTGGACACTGAATAGGAAGGTAATGCTCTGTAGAAGGAATTAAAATTTTTGTTTTGGGAAATGTATAACAGACAGTGGGGATGACAAACGAATTGGCATTTGGTTTATTCATCTGTCCTGTGCAAACATGGGAGTCTGATTATATTAGTTACAGTCCAGTCTTACTTGCTCTAACAAGTAGACCCCAAAACACAGTGACTTAAATTAGATAAAAATTAATTTTTCTCTCATAGAATAGTTCATTGGTAATTATGTTGCTCAGGGCTGGTAGGAGCTCTCCATCCTTTTTTTATCTTTCTTTCTTTCCTTCTTTCTTTTCTTTTCTTTTTTTCTTTCTTTTTCTTTCTTCTCTTCCTTCTTTCTTTCTTTCCTTCCTTCCTTCTTTTTTCTATTTCTTTCCTTCCTTCCTTCTTTTCTATTTCTTTCCTTCCTTCCTTCTTTCCTTCTTTCTTTTTCTTTTCTTTTCTTTCTTTCTCTCTATTTCTTTCTTTCTTTCCTATCTTTGTTTCTTTTCTTGAGACAAAGTCTCACTCTCTCTGCCCAGGGTGGAGTGCAATGGCGTGATCTTGACTCACTGCAACCTCCGCCTCCCAGTTTCAAGTGATTCTCCTGTCTCAGCCTCCTGAGTAGCTGGGACTACAGGCATGCACCAACACGTGCCTGGATAATTTTTGTATTTTTTAGTAGACACAGGGTTTCACTATGTTGGCCAGGCTGGTCTCAAACTCCTGATCTCAAGTGAACTGATTGCCTCGGCCTCCCAAAGTGCTGGGATTACAGGCATGAGCCACTGTTCCCAGGGCACTCCATCCCCTTGACACGTGTTATTCCTTTCTGGACAAAGGTATTTCTCCGGTGCGTAACTCTGTTATACAGTGGGAAGATTTTTTAAGAAGGACCAGAGAAGCATATGCCCAGTCCTCTCAGGAGTACCCAGAGTGGCACACATCACTCCTACTCACAGTCTGTTGGCCAGAACCTAATCAGATGGCCATACCGAGCGGCTAGGTAGCCAGCTAAAACTTGATTTCTGGGGAAAAAAGGGAGAACAGATTTTTTGGAACAACCAGCAGTCTCTTACAGTAATTTGTTGCTGGTGAGTCTCATCAACTCTAGATCATCAGATGGGATCCAGTGTCTAAACACATAAGTTTTATAAACTAACCTTGGACTGTGGGAAACTCACATTCTTACAGATGGCGAGTCAGTAGCGAGAACACAAAGGGTAAATAAATCCACTGGTCTTGATTATTAAGTGGTACCAGAGTCAGCTTTCCCATCCTGAAGAACACGCACCAAGCAAGGCCAAATCTGTGACTGTGGGATCTCCCAGCCCCCTTTCATACTGGACCATGTGGATGGAGACTTGTTTTGCCATGTGAACCTAACATTTCAGCAATTCCACTAAACGTTTCATTCCCTGCAATTGTTTAGTTAACATCCAAATGTTTCCTGAAAGAAAGGTTTGAATTTAAAAGAAGAAAAATCTTCGCGGTTATCATTGTTATCAAATCAATTTGCATCAATATATTTTGTAGGGCAAGGAAGTGATTCAGGTCCTGGACAAAGGGGCAGATGAAGAAAACCAGTTTTTCCGCTTTTTAAAAAATGGAAACTTTATTGAGATTAATTTATGTAACATACAATTCACCTATTTAAAGCGTACAGTTCTATTACTTTTAGCACATTAATAGTTATGTAACCATCATTATAATCAATTTTAGAACATTCTCATCATCCCCCCTCCTAAATAAAAGCTCGTATCATTAACAGTCACCCTCAATTCTCTCTTCTTCGTATTTCCTGGAAACTACTAATCTACTTTCTGCCTCTGTAGATTTGCCTTTTCTAGACTTTTCATATAAATAGGATCATGCAATATATGTTTTCTGGTGACGGATTTCTTTCACTTAGCATTGCTTTCAAGGCTCATTCATACAGCACATACAATTACTTAATTCCTCTGTACAGTCAAATAATGTTCCTTCGGTGGCTATACCACATTTTGTTATCTATTCCTCATTTGATGGATATTTGGGATGTTTTCACATTTGGCTGTTATGAATAATGCTGCTATAAACACTCGTGGATAAGTTTTTGTGTGGATATATGTTTTAATTTCTCCTGGTATTTCTGGATCATATAATAAACCTTTAACCTTTGGAGTTACTGTTAGATTGTTTACCAAAGTAGTTGTACCATTTTATAATCCCACCAGCCATGTATGTTGGTTCTAATTTCTTCACAAGCTTGCCAACACTTGTTATCTGTCCTTTTCATTCTAGGCATTCTACAATGTGAGGTATGCGGTGGTATCTCATTGCAGTTTTGATTTGCATATTCCTGATGACCAGGAATATTGACCATCTTTTCATGTGCTCATTGGTCATTTGTGTATCTTCTTTGGAGAAATACCTATTTAAGACCCTTTGCCTATTTTTAATTGAGTTACCTTTTTATTATTGAGTTGTAGGTATCCTTTGTATATTCTAGATACAATCTATTATCAGATATATAATTTGCAATTATTTTCTCCCAATTCTGTGAATTGTCTTTCTATTTTCTGAAGGTGTCAAAGACAAGTTTCTTGTCTCCAAGTTGCTTTCAGGCAAAGGCATTACAAAAATACAATACATGGGAGAACTTAATTACAATGAACTAAAAAAATGTCACCCCAGTGGGATAATAGGTATCCGTGGACTCCTCAAGTAGTTCTTGTGAATTTTTCTATCTAGGGACCAATGATTTAGGTTATCAGTTTAATCAATATAGCAATCAGTTAAAAAAAGCACAAAAGCTAATTTGGCTGGGGTTTCTTTTTCAGTAGGCTGACAAAATATTTGACTGAATCAACAGGTTATTCGGTAATGAAAAAATGTCCATAGACCTCATTGTTCTTCATTCAACTTATTGGCTACACCATCTGTTCTACTTGGTTAGGATAACAGAATTAACAGTTGACTCCGAACCAGGCGATCCCCCTCAGTTTATAGATGAGAAAGTCAAGGTACTCAGCTAAGGTTTCATACTGCCTTGTGGAGCTGAGGACCAGAAACTGTCCCCTGAATTCCAGACCAAGTTTCTTTCTGCTGCACCACTTTACTCCTGCCCCTTCCTGGTTGCCTGGTGAATTTCCCAAGTGGCCTTCCTGAAAAGCAAGACTGGAAAGTGAGAGATTTGACATAGCATTTAGGGTGTTCATTGAAGGCAACTGGGTTGGCTGTTGGGACACAAGGTGGAGTATCTGGGCCCATAGATGTGATCCATTTCTTCTCTTATGTAGTAGCAGAACAGTCCCAGGTTGCAAAGGGCTTCTTCTGTGCATAGAATCTGTCAGTGAGGCATTTTGGCTGAGGGTCACTCTAGCTCAGGAACAGATGACAGAACGGCAGGCAGTCTGTCCCCCTTCTAGGGAATAAGGCAAGGATTCCTTTAACACAATGTGACAACTAATCTCTCTATAGCATCTGACTGAGAGGTTTTAATTACTACTGTGATATAGGCACGTGATTTCTTTATACACATGCACAGCCGGGGTGTCTATGTGCTTCTCTATTATTTTGCAGAGGATATATCAGCACAGAGCGGCTTAATCCTGAATCATTCTCCTTCTTTCTCCTTGTCTCTGTCTTTCTTTCTCTCTTCTTTGTTTTCCTCCTCCTTTCATTTCTTCTTAATTTGTGAGAAAGGTCTTATTGATTTTATGCTTTGAACATAAGGCTGGGTCCTTCAGCTCTCCTTCCCCCTCTCAGAAATAGCAGTAGACCCTGTGGTCACAGGGATTGGAGGTGTTTTCACAACCTTGCTGGCATTCAGATGAAGACCTCTTTGGGAGAGAGCGTGTGTGTTGGTATGAAGTAGCATTGTGCAGGAATGGCAAGAATCACAAAAATGAACTTGCAGAGAACATTCAAATCAGTTTTTTCTTGCTAAAAAATTAAACTGTGACCCAGTTCTGTGCCTGTGTCATCATAATACTATCTGTATCATTTGCTATATAAAAATATATGAGTATCTTATATTGTAGAGTATCTTGACACTACAATGATAAGTGTCTGAATATTTGGAAGCATCAAAACATTTCACTTAGATTATTTGCTTATATTCAAATATGAGGTGACTCACATGAACGGTCTGAAAGAGTATTTGAAAAATTCATTCATAAATCTCTTCAATGCTAGAAAAACAATTTTGCAAAAGATGCCGAGAAAAAGTTCTAGCAAATGGGAATATTGTTCAAGTATGGTTTGAGCACCAGGTCTTCCTTGATGAAGAATTTCCCAGCAATTAAGTATGTATACATGGGCATCTGCTTAATTTAAAAAGAAAGAATATGAATGAAAGAGAAGGAATCTGGAATCATTACCAAGATGACTCTCTGCCAGAGCGAGGTCAATCCTCAGTGATTTCTTTTAATTGCATACACTGATAATGCCAGCCTTCGGGAGGGTAATTCTCTCCCCAAGGCTTATATTATCCCAAGTGCTAACAGCATGTTGAGGGTTCATAACCCTCCCTCCTCAATTTCAGTTCTTACCGGGCACAAAATTAGAGCACTTTGGAGAGATGAACTGATGATGAACCTGCTACTAAAAGTTTTTGTGGAGAGGAAACTTCATCACCCTTGTTCTCGACTCCAGAAAAATCCTCTTAGTTAATGTCCTTCACCATCTAGACATGCTTCCTTCTGAGACTCCAGCAAGCTGTGTCTTCTGCGTCTCCGAAGTCTCTAGCATATCACCCTCTGTTCCTGCTCTGTTGCCCTTATCCTTCTGCGGCATGTCTTGCTTTGGCCTGATCATGCAACAGCTTCCACAGTTCCTGCACATGGCTCAAACCATGGCGTGCTTTGAGCCTAATCTAGCCCTTGGTTTCACTAGGTTCCCCAGGGTTTTAGCTCTACCAATCTTTCAAGGCCAATTCCCTTATAAGATGTTTCCCCTTTACCAAGTATCTGACCAAGAATTGGATGGTTTTTCTGTAATCCAAATCTGCCCTGCACTTTTTCATTTCTAAACTTTTGTTTGCTGTTCCATCCTCCTGGAATGCCCTTTCATCCTCAGTGCTGTCTCTAACCTGTCAAAATTTTATATATTTCTAAAGATTCAGCCTAAATGCCTCATTTTCTCCAGGGCCTCTCCTCTAAGCCTCCATAGCACTTTGGTTGCAACTGTTAGGGGCTCTAGCACACTCTTCGTGGAGCAGGAGGAGGAGCCTTGGTGGGAGTCAGGAGGACGATGCAAGCTTCAGCTCTGTGACCGAAACGGCCTTAAATGCATTTTGCAGTCCCCTTAAGCCTCTGTTTCCTCATCTGTCAACATGATGGCTTAAATTGTTTGGCCTCTGAGAGGCTTCTCTTTAAAGCCCAGCGATTCTATGATTATAGTTTCAGAGTCTGCATGTTAATTCTCCTGCAAACCTGCTTTTTGAAGGCACGATTGATATATTTTTCACCTAAACATTCTATTTCTTCTTAGCATAATGGGCACCCCATAAATGCTTGCTAAAGTAAAGAATGGATGAAACAACATCTCTTGCTGCAATTTGACCTCACTTTTCATTTTCTTTTCATAAGATATGGAAAAGAGATGATGTGCACTGTTTATTTGATAACTACTTATTACCTCCTTGTGTTCATATACAATTCTTGCTTTGGCTACCAGTTATATACTGGACAGCAAATTTGGATTAAAATAAGGTGGCTTTACCATCCTTCTTTGATTGTGTGTGTGTGTGTATGCATATGGATTTTTGTTTTCCTAAATAAATTGTATGATAAAATAATTTATTTAAGTGGATATGTTTCAACTTTCTGTCTCTGTCACAAAAAAGGCAGGCCTTCTATTTTTGAAGAGAAGCACAGTGCCTCTGATTAACTCCCCTCTGAAGCTCTCTGTGTTGGTTGGCTGTATGGAGTAGGTGATCAGCCACGTGATGTGATTTCAAAACTATGAGTTGGGCTGCCATCTACCTGGCCATTGATTGACAAGAAATAATTATTCCTTTGGCTCCAGAAGACTTTGCATTTCCAAGAATAGCCTAGTAAATTAGTATATCTCAAACTATTATTGATGAGCCTTTAGGCCAGCAACATCTACCCAAAGTGTATTCTACAAAACCCAAGGTCTATGAGATGCTAATAAAAAGGGGGCTTCAGTGGTGAAATACATTTAGCAGCCACAATAAATAAAACCAGATTTTCTGAGCTGCAAGACTTCTCAGAGCCTTGAATAGGCTAACGTGCATAATGGATTCCCAAGAGGGGGGATGCAGGAGGTCACATTTTCAAAACACATATGACGATAGAACTGGAACTCTCCCCAACTATTTTATTATTTATTTGTTTTAAAATTAATTGTCCCATGGGTCTGATTTCCACTAAACATATTCTGGGAAAAGCTGCCATAGAGGGCTATAAGAGCCAGCCAAATACCAAATTCAGAGGGGTAAGCAAGACTGAAGTGAAGAAAAACATGTACTCAAGACAGACTGCTGTCTCTAGCAGCTCAGCAAAGCTCCGCATGACAGGTGGAGACGCTGAACAGGTGGTAGAGATTTCAATTCTGTCTGGGCCTTAGCTATCACCTTTTCCCTCACAAAGTTGCACCTGATTCAGCTTTAATTGGCCGTCCTCACACCTCCACTGGATGACCTTGAGGGATCAGAGAAAGCGGTGCCATTTCACCAACACATTTGCCGAGTGCTGGGCTCTGCACTTGGCAGAGCGAGGAAAGCTATGAGAATCCTAACTGAAGGAATTAAGAAGGCTATGCCTGTCAGATGCCAAAACTACTGCTTAGCTCATTACATCAATAATTTAGTCGGCTCTGGGAGGTGGTATCAATGATAGGAGTTGATCAGAAATCAGTAAAGCCCATTTCTTGATAACGCGTAGTTAAAACTAGACAGTGATTGGTTGGTTTACCTTAACTTTCCAAAAAAAACTTCCTGAATCTTTCTATATGAAAAATCCCGAAAACAAACAGGTGGACCACAAACATCAAGAGAAAGAGAATCCATTATGCAGAGAAGTTAAAACTTCTTGCAAGACTGATGTAGAAAATGAAGGAAACCCACTGTGACGGCCACATGGGTGGGAGAGCGGAGATGAAGAGTAGCAGTGATTGCGTCAGGCTCTGAGCAACCTGGGTCTGTGCTACGAAGCCCCAGGTTGGAGCCTGCTGTTCATAGTACATAGGGAGAGAACAGCACAATGACAGGAGCGGCTGCAGATTATGCAAAACCCTCTTAGAGCAAGCCCCGTGCCCATGCTGGACTGCAGCACCCGGCAGGTCCTCTCTGTCACAGCCCCCTCCCACCCTGTTCCACTCATAACCACCACTCCTGCTGCTCTCTGCCAGCTCTCTCTGTGTGCTCGGTCTGTCCCTCACCCAATGTCCCTGCTCCCACTGTACACTCTGCCTTAAATGTCACAGGCCTCAGTGTGTCCCTTAAATGTCACACATCTCCCTGCTGTGACTTCCTTGAGGTCAGGGGACACACCTGGACTCATCCCTGTAGCTCTCATCAATAGCATATGGTAGGCCAGGTAAGTATTTGTCAAGCCCGAGCTGCTCATTTCCTTTAAATTCATTCTACTTGTTCACTCAGCATCAAGACATCTCTTGCACTGCTGTGCTGTTATTTTCCTTCATGTATTGTGATCACTCCTCCTCAGTTAGACTGCAAGTGTCTGAAGGAGCACCCTTGCTCTCTATCAAGGCGCCTTGCCCATCCTGTGTGGTCCAAACATGAGCTGATTGAGTGATGTGAGCAACAGCCCACACTTAACCAAGAGCAAGGAAGTGTCCACTGCTCTAGCTGCACAGCACAGTGGAGAATGTTTGCTTTATGTTTAATGAGGACATCAGAATGTTTAGACCCAAGAGAGCCAAGGATGAAGCTAATTTCTCTGTTTCCCCTCTCGCTCCCTAAGTCAAGGGCTGGAGGACCAAGAAGGAGACAAGGCAACTGTTCCCATGGATAGGGGAGGGGTGGGAGCGGCAGGATGGTGGTCCAGGAGGTGGAGCTGGGCTGAGGACACAGCGGCACTTCCCTCATCTGCCAGGGTGGCAGCCCAGCAGGGGCTAATGAGAAGCGAGGTGTGAGGCAGGAGCTTCTGCAATAAAGGCAATTATGGGCTGCTCAAACTGCTGACAGCATGCGGTCAGCTGCAGGGCCATTGGTGGTAGCTCATGCTACCTGTGCTGCAAAGCCCCCTCTCTCCTAATGAGGTTATTACTATCCTACTGGTTGAGGGGGAACTCCAGGCCCTCTCTAATCCCCCTCTTCTCACTTCTGGGCCCAAGCAGCCCTCCAGCTTTCCAAAAGGAAGGTGGTGTTAAGGTTTTGTCCATATAGTTAAAGGGGAGAAATGCCCACACCTGCCCAGCTCTTGGCCTTCTCTGGGTTCCAGGCTGAGCAGAGAGAAGCAGATGATTGCTGTGGTGCCCCCCTAACACTAACGATCTGTGCCTGTTCCAGTTCTAAGCTTGCCTCTCCCTGTGCCAAACTCTGCCACTGATTCCCTGTGCCAAACTCTGCTCAGCCTCGGAACTCAGCTCACGACGTCCTTCCCCAGGAAGCCTCCCTGAACCCTAGCCCTGACGCTCCCATCCCCACCTCCCGCCCTGGGTTGTCATGTTGCCTTGTCAGGCTCCCTAGCCTTACCTGTGGACTCCTCCAGCTCCTCGTCTTAGTACCTATCAGTGTCTTCCCCAGAGTTAGGTTCCATAAAAGTTGTGGACTGAATGAAACAAATGAACCAGTCATTCAAATTAGCCACCTAGCTCAACCCTGAGTAGCAGGATCTGGAGAGACCAAGGAGCCTGTCTCAGCCTCTCCAAAGAATACAGCAGTGCTTAGGACCCTTCCTGGCATGTTGTGGGGGGCTCAGTCAATGTTAGAACCCTTCTTCTGTGCTTCCTCCTCAATCCAGGGAGATGCATGGCTCATTCTGTTAGAATATGACCATCAGGGTGGTTTTCAGGACACTTCTGTTTGAGTAGGGAGATATTCTAAAACAGCTTTGCAAGACTATTTTTTTTTAAAGAGTATTCCCTCTAGAATCGTATTTATCCCACACACTGGGGAAAGACCCTTTGCGATTTTACCAATACCAGGCCCGGATCTGCTCCTACCACTGTTCTATCTCCTTCCTATGCTCAAGCCAATTTCTGGAGGTGCAGATCCCCTCTCAACCGTGGCATCTTACTCTCCCATTGCCCAGGCTTCCAAAATTACCCCATTCACCCTCTCTTTCCAACCCCAGCCCATATTTTCCTAAGCAGAAAGAAATGAGATAGAATTTATCCTGCAGTAAGAGTACTGACAGTGGCACAATTATTTCAGTTGAGGAGAGGGAGAGATTTCTGGTTGCTCGTGGACAGGAGCGCTCGCTGCCTAAGGCCCCTTTACGGACCCCTGAAACTTCTCCTCTTTCCTCTGTACCCAACCTCCTGGCTGTGACCAGGAGGAAAGCCAGGAGAAAGAAACAGGATGCGAATGCCCAGAGCGTCCAGCCTGCCCTAGACTTGGAACAAAGACGTGGTCGGCGTCAGGAAGCGGCTCACAAGCTCCACAGGCCCGTCAACCTGCCCGCCGCCTCCGTCGTGGAAAGCGCCCGCCGCGCTCCACCTCTCACAACAGCTGGCCCGCGTGTCACAGCCAATTAGGCTTTGGAGGGAGTGAGAGGGGAAAGCAGTGACACCGCATATTGACCCCTGCTGGCACGGGGCAGATGTGGAGGCCAGCACGCGTCCCCCGCACGGCCACGCCGCTAATTAATCACCTCGGCCACCGAGTTGTGACAGCGCTTTGCGCTCTGCGGAGGCGCACGCGGAGGCAGGGGCTGGGCACCTGCGGAGAGAACGGCGGGCGGGGAAGCACTGGGCCACCAGCCGCCCCCTCTCTCAGCTGGCCTGGCAGGTTTGCTTCTGGCAAGTTTTCACTGAAGCTGTTAGGGTTAAAAGGAAGGATGGGAAAGGAGGACACTGTTTTAAAAGTCCTAAGTCTTTACTCGTAAGGACAGGTTGGTGGAGCCAGCGAGCTGGGCACAGAGGAGGGGATTGGAGGGGGCGCTACCTAGAGGAGATCTCTTTAGGGTGGGTGTTTGGGAAGAGCTAACGGGACGCTCAAGGCTTTGCGTAGAAATGAGCCTGGAACTCGGTGGCTGTCAATCTTGGCTTTCCTATTTCCGCCTGCCTTCTCTGCAAATCCCCTTCATCCTGTTGTTGCTTCACCAGACGTGTAGGGAAGGGGTGACGTCACTCACTAAATGCGGAGGAGAATGCCTGCTTACACATCTTTCAAGACTGACTGAGACTTGACCTAGACTTCATGCCTCCAAGAAACCGCCTGGAGTACACTGTGGGTGGCCTCCCTGTGACCCCCGCCACACCCTGCACGTTCCCAATCATAGCACTCAATATCCTGAACTGGAATAATCTATGGCGTGAACACAAGGGCCCTGTCAGTGTTACTCATCTCTGTCACTCCAGGTTCTAGCACAGCACGTGGTGCCAGCTTTGCACTTACAAATATGTGTGGAATGACTCATGAACAAGGCATGATCCTAACCTTCAAGGAGCTCATGGCCCGATGGAGAGAGAGAGGCTCATACGAGTTAATTGCACATATGGGATAAGGGATGAAGGTGGAGAAGAGAAATGCCGGCCCCAGCTTAGCCACAAAGCACACAGGTTCTCCTGTTTTTGGGCAACTGCTTTTGTTGCTTTTGTGGAAATCTTGGGTCAAGTCTACTCTGATTCTATTCAAGCTCAAAATAATAGCTGAAGCAGGTCAACCACTGTATAGTTTATTCTTAGGCAAAAGCTATTTTCTTTCTTCTAGATGAATCTCACCCTGGTCACTCAAAAACTAAATACTAGCGAGGCTGCCGGAGGGCACGTGAAACACAGTTTGGGAGCAGGTTACATGCCTTCACTTGGACTGAGATTATTACAAGTTTGTTTGTTCCAACGTGAAGACTCATGGCCAATTTGTGCCTATGAGATTAACTTGAACTCTTAGTATGTGTGTGTGAAGAATGCTTTATGGCATCTGGCTCTGACAGCAAACCATTCTGACATCGTCTCTTGCGCTATCTCCCCCACACGCAGCACTGCAGCTTTGCAGGCAGCTCCCTCTGCTTAGGAAAGCCTCTTCCTTGGGTCAGTTGGTAATGCTGATGCTCCTTCAGGACACCCCTGAAAGTGTCTCTCCTCAGACTTCCTTTCCAGAAGACAGCCTAGAATGAGGAGCTTGAACAGTGAGTCACACAAATCATTCATAGGGGACAGAGTTTTTCTGTCATATGAGAAGAGCTGTCGTGGGCAGCAAAAAGCGACCACGGAAGATTCTGACAAAATTCCTCCAACATCTTGATTAAATGCACGAAGAATCTATAAACAAACAAATGAGGAAATTTTCAACCTCTCTCATTCATTTAAATAGGTGATTTATTTCAATTATTTAATCTCCAATAAAAGCATCAATTTATTTATGGCTCTGAGAGAATTAAAAATTCTTTGGAAAGAGAATCTTTTTATAAGAAATACCAAATGTTAAGATATTGGGATACCCCAAAAGTATCTCTTTGTTTCCAGAGAAAAATCTGAGAAAAATATGCAAAAACAGCAAAAAAAAAAAAGTGATTTAAAAGGTTAACAAATAGTATTTTACAAATATCAAAAACTGGAATTTGTAGTTTAAGGTATACAAAAAAGTATCTAAATTAAGAAAACAAAATCATGCGAACAGAAAGCTCCTGTGTGACGTAAATTGACTAAACAAGATTTAGAGGTGATTCCATGCAAACACTGGAGAGCTAGCATTTGGGGTGACAAAAGGATAGTCCTGACCTGTGTTCCAGGGGCATTTGACCTTGAGATCTCTCTGTATTGTACCTTTAATCTGGGCTTTCTAAGGCAGTGGTTGCACTATTACAGAAAGGATACATGCTTTAAAGACACATTAGAGTTGAATTCAAGTGTGCCCCTTTCAGCTTGTGTGACTTTGAGCCACCTTCTTTTATTTAGCCAATATTTACCAAACACACACAACTCATATACAGATGCATACACACTTTCACTCATACACTCATGCCATATTCTTATATTTATATTTTGAGTAAGAAAACAGGGAATCTGGCTGGGCATTGTGGCTCACCCCTGTAATTCGAGCACTTTGGGAGATTGAGATGGGCGGATTGCTTGAGCCCCGGAGTTTGAGACCAGCTTGGGCCACATGCTAAAACTCTGTCTCTACTAAAAACACAAAAATTAGCTGGGCGTGATTGTGTTTGCCAGTAGTCCCAGCTACTTGAGAGGCTGAGGTGGGAGGATCACTTGAGCCTGCAGTGAGCCATGATTATGACACTGCAACCAGCCTGAGTGACAGAGCAAGACCTTGTCTCAAGAAAAAAAGAAGGAGCAGGAGGAGGAGGAGGAAGAGGAGGAGGAGGAGGAGAAGGAGGAGAAGGACAAGAAGGAGAAAAAGAAAACAAGGAGTCAGGCGGGCATTCATTTTGCTGGTATTAGGGATGCAAAGTGGGATGGGTTAGACATTCTCCCTTCTAATAAGGTTTTAGTTTAGTGATAAGTACCATTTAATTTCTCCAGGTGTTGGTGTCTTCCCTTGTCAAATGGGAATGCTTATGCTAATCTTGAAGTATTGATCACCCCATGCCTTGTTTGGACATTTTCTTAGAGCAGTAACCCTTCCTGTGTGCATTATATTGTGACTTTTGATACTTCTTTTTTATATATGCTATGCCACAGATTCCAGTTTGTGACATTTATAACATAAAATTTTGCTGAGTGATAAATGGACCAAAGTTTGCTTTTTCAAAATAAATTTACCCAGAAAAGAGCTGGTCAGTTAAATGTTTTCTTCCTCCTATTTCAAATGCTTGTTTTTGTTTCTTTGCTTTTGCTTGATGTCCAGCACTGTGCTAGGTACTACTGGGGAAGCAAAAACATGTTTTAACACTTCCTATTTTCTTACTTGGGATCTATATGCAAGCACACGCTAGAAGCCTGTGGGTGAATGTGAGAGTGTGTCTGCGTGTGAAAGAGTATGTGTGAGTGTGTGTATGTGTGCATGTGATGAGGGTGTATGTGCATACTGTGGAGGTCAAGGCATGTGTGGGTGAATGTGTGATGTGTGTTTGTGTGAAAGTGTATGTATAAGTGTATATGTGTATGATATCAACTGTTGGTGAGTAAGCGCAACGTATTTTGTGCATGTGTGTTCACATGTGTGAGTAGGTGCGTAAGTGTGGGTATATGCGTGTGTAGCTGTGTGTCACAATGAGCATGTGTGTGAGAATGTATGGTTGCATGTGTGTTATGAACACGAATGCATGTGTGCACATGTGTGAACGATCATTTGTGCATGCAGCTATGTGCATCTGCAAGTGTGTGTGTGTGTGTGTGTGTGTGTGTGTGTGTATAAAGCTTCATGTTTATGTCAGTGAGAGCACCACGATGTCTCTTTTACTGGGTAGTTCTGAAGACCAATTATGCTTATGAAAGCAGAAAGACAGGAAGTCTTAGTAAAAACTTAAAAGGACAGTCAGTTAACTTGTTTGTCAGTAAATCTCCAAATGACTTTTTTCCCCCTAATTAGCCTTTGAAATTCAGAATCAAGTTAAATAAGAAAAAAAAAAATAGAGGAATTCATCTGAAAAAAAGAGTGGAAAAATATCCCAGAAAACAAAACCCAGCACAAATGAAGAGCTGGTAGGCTACTGGTTGGTGGCACTGAAACAAAGCAAAAACAACTAATTTCAGCCCCTTCATGGAGGGCAGTGAGGAGCTCTGGCTCTGCTCAGCGATCAGCAAAGATCATGGAATGCTTGAAGACTTCTCTCCCTAACCTTTTGACTTTCCCTGAAAGAGGGACAAACGTTTCCCATTTAAGAGGCAAAGTCTCCATCGTGTGTTCAAAAACAAAACTGCAGCTCCTCTGGACCAATTTCAAAACAAATTTTTGAAACAGTCTAGAGCACAGGTTAGGACCGGCAGGCAAATGTGTGAGGCTAGTCAAGTTGCCTGCATCGCAAAGTCCGCTTCTTTTGCAGCCCCCGGTCTTTTTGCCTTTGCAAATGCCTCCTCTTCCCTTCAAAGGGTCCTTGCATTCTGCCACCAAAGTTGGCGAAATATCTGTCATTTACATCTCTTTTCTCTCACACATTTTCTCCTTGTAAGCCAATGTTACCACTTTACAAAAGAGAAAAGGCCAAGATCAGATATCTGATTTCTGTACTTTAATTACCAAAAAAAATGGGAATTGAGTTTTGCCTAAAAGGATAGCAGAGAGTGTGAGCAGTCACGTTTAACACAAAATCTGCCTGTTTGCCAGTATGGATACCACTTCAGATGTGATCCTTGGCTGAAGGTGGGCACAGGTGGGGCCATCAGCCTAAATAAGAACACCTGGCTCATCAGTCACGCGATGCCTTGCAAGGGCCTTTAATCTGCTGATCCATTGATCTTTTTGCAGTTGCCTCTTTGAGTTTAAGGGAAATTACTGGCAGCTTTCCTGGCAGCATTAAGGATCTAGGATCTAAGATATCCTAACAATTTAAGGAAGGTCCTTGGATTTTATCATGGACATAATTTACAGGATTGTAAACTACAGCACAGGATACTCTTCATAAACTAGAAGACAGTTGCCATTTAAAATAACTTTATGGAAAAACCATGATGGCTAGCATGTTGAAGTGTTTTTGATGATACCTGGCAGTTACTAAATAAATATTAACCATTATGATTATCCATAAGGTCACTCTTAACATCAGTACAAACTTCCTAATGACTTTATGATTAGAAATTAATATTATCTCTATTTTACAGATGAGAAAATGAAAGCTTTGAAAAGTTAGCCACCTTGCTGAGACTCCAGTTAAGCTGGAACTCCAATCCCAATTTGTCTGACTCCCCCAAATCAGGCTCTCAAGCACTAGGCCAAACTATATTTAAGAAAATATAAAGGTTAGGTGCAGTGGCTCACGCCTGTAATCCCAGCACTTTGGGAGGCTAAGGCCAGAGGCTAGCTTGAGGCCAGGAGTTCAAGATCAGCCTGGACAACATAGCGATACACCATCTCTAAAAATAAAAAGAAAAGAAAATATAAAGACGTGGAAAGATGTTCATGATGTATTGTTATGTTTAAAGGAAAGGCTTACAAAATAATATAATATAACCCCATTTTGCAAAAGAAGTGTGTATGTGTGTGCATACGTAATAGAGACATAAATGTAGATATGTAAAACTGGAGTAAAGAGCTTAGGAGCAAGAACTTTGGTGTCCTTTTCTGGCTTCAACTTCTGGCCTAGCCATTTTTCAGCATTGTTGGTGAAGTACAGACTAGGCTTACTTTTTCTATACTTCAATAACCGTCCTGACAGGATTACTATAAGGATTAAATCAGGTGGTACAGGTAAAGCACTTGAGATTGTGTGTGGCACTTAGTAGCCACTCAACACACGATAGCTCTTATTACAGATACAGGCTGAAACTTTTCAATGATGACCTAAACATAGTGTGAACATGGGTGACGTTTAATTTTTTCTTTGGTTTTATCTATATTTTCAAAGTGAACTTTAATTAATTGTATAAAAAGAAGAGAAAGCATTTTATATATTTTTTATTTATTTACTTAGAGACGGAGTCTTGCTCTGTCGCCCAGGCTGTAGTGCGGAGGCGCGATCTCAGCTCACTGCAACTTCTGCCTCCCGGATTCAAGTGATTTTCCTGCCTCAGCTTCCTGATTAGCTGGGATTACAGGCACACACCACCATGCCCGGCTAATTTTTGTATTTTTAATAGAGACGGGGTTTCACCATGTTGGTCAGACTGGTCTTGAACTCCTGACCTCATGATCTGCCTGCCTCGGCCTCCCAAAGTGTTGGGATTACAGGCACGAGCCACCACGCCCAGCCGAGAAAGCATTTTTAAAAGGCTGCAGGTAGAGCTGGCTGGTTAGAGAGGAAGCTGTGAATCAACAGTCAGCCAAAGGCCAAGCGGAGCCCATGGTGGCAAGGGGAGGGGGCTCTGTGCATTCATACTCCCAGCTTCAATACAGCCAGGTGGAACTGAGGGATTACATGGATATTCAGATATGGTTCCTGCTTATCTTAGTTCAGTGGAGACAACTAGCAGTCCCCAGCATCTGGTTTTCCTTTCCTCCATGGTAACCTCTGGCTGGGTTCATGCCTACCTAGAATACAGAACACATTTTTCAGCTTTCCTTGTAGTCAGGTGTGACCACATGACTAATTCAGGCACATGGGATGCCCATGCCATGTCACTTCTGGGAAGTGTCTTTAAAGGTAGAGGCCATTGGCTCTTCACTCTTTCTCCTTCCTGTGTCTGGAAGCTGTGCTTTGTGGTTGTAGCTAGTGTTTGGGGCCATAGTGAGGAAACCGCGTGTTCCTGATAGAGAGGCAACAAGAAGAAACCCCAGTCACTGGTGGTCATGGAGCCACCATCCTAGCCAGGCTGCTTATTTGGGGACTTCATTTACATGAGGGAAAATAAGTTTCTGCCTTCTTTCAGCCACAGTTATTTTGCATTTTCTGTAATTCACAGACTATTGGCTTACAATAGGGAACTTAACCCAGAAGACGCATGGCAATGTCTGGAGACACTTTGGGTTGTAACACCTGAAGAGGTGCTACCGGCATCTGGTAAATAGAGGTCAGGAAAACTGCTAAACAATGCCCAGGGCAACCTCCACAACAAAGAATAACCCAGCCCAAAATGTTAGCGGTGCTGAGGTCGAGAGCCCTTCTTACAGCTGCACTCTATATCTTACCTGATACAAAGAGCTTCCTGAGAACAGATCCATGATGGTTTTTAAAGAAGATTCAACCTTCTGAACTATGGGCCTGAGGTTAGTCTGAGCAATGGAAAAGCCTGCCAGGTTGATGACAGCAGGTGCCAGGGGTCAGTGAAAATAAAAACCATATCCTCCTGTTCTAGGCTGAGCCTCCCTTCTGGAGTAAGCATGGGATGATCAAATTAGGTTACTTGCAAGGATCAATTCCTCAAGCATTTCTAGATTGGGGCAGGTTGATTCTAGCTAAGGTTCTGGGTGAGAAGGCTGAATCTGGTGGCCCATGGATGGACACGTTATTCTCTTGGTGCGTGTGGTAGACGTCTGAGGTTGGCAGTTTTCTGTTCCGTAGGGCTTATCCATCTCTTTACTGGAGTTTGGGAAGCTCTTTACAATCTCTGGATAGGCGTGCTGAGGGGTTCTTGTGATCAAAGAGGCAAAATGATGTAGGTAACCAGTGCTAGAGAGTGGAAGTTCTAAGGTGGCAGAGACGGGATGGAGAAGGAAGCCAAAGGTCAGTAGTAGTTAGAGAACAGCGAGGACTTGGAAAGTCGTTGTTAGGGCAACTCCAGTGACTTTTAAAACTGTTGTTTAAAACTTACCTCTATAGACAAGAAAATTTAAATTATAGTATGTAGAAATAAAGAGAATAGTATTGTAAATCCCATGCAGCCATCAATTCATGGCCAATCTTATTTCATTTTGTGCCCCAGCTGCTTCCTGTACTACCCATACCCTAAGATTATTTTGAAACAAATTATATTATTTTTATATAAATACTTTAGTAACTACCTCTAAATATAAGACTATTTTAAAAACAACTATATGATTGTCAAACTGAAAACATTAACAATGATTCTTTAATATCATCAGCTATTTCATGTTCACATTTCTCTAATCATCTTATTTTTTTTTATACTTTGTTTTGAATCAGGATACATGTAAAGTTCATGCATTGTGATTGACTGACATCTCTTAAATCTCTTGTAATAGGTGCCCCTTCTCTGTCTTATTTTTCTCCTTGCAATTGGTTTGTGAAGAAACTACATTGTTTGTCCTATACATACTCTCGTGGTCCAGGTTTTTCTGTCTTCATTCTCATAGTGATAGGTAATATGTTACTCTTTCTCCTATGTTTCCTTAGAAATGGAGGGGTGCTTACATCTAGAAGACTGGTCATATTTAGATGTGATTTTGCTACGGTTATTGTTGTTAAGGCGAATTCTGAGGTGGTCTTGTGTATTTCCACTAGAAAGTACACAAGGTCTTGTTATCTCTCTTTTGATAATTATTATCTGTATCTGTTAGTTCCTGGGGGTTGCAAAATAGTGACTTTGAGCTATCTCTGATGGTCCAGGCTTTACAGTTGGGTATCTATAAAGACACCTCACATGTTCTACAAGTCTTTATTTCCACCAAGGGAAAAGTATTTGCAAAATTTCTGAAATCAGGATAACACCATGGATAAAGTCAAATCGCTATTGGTTGAAAATCTAGCCCCAGCACTTAATTGCTATATGACATGGTATGTAAGTTCCTTAATTTCTCTGTGCTGTAATTTCCTAATGTGTAAAATAAAAATACCAGGATACACCACATGTAAAATGTGGTGAATATTAAAAAGGCTATCTATCAGATACTTGATACAGAATAAACTCTCAGTTATAGTCACTTATTTCATTGATTTTTTTTCACATGTTAACATATCTAAAATTGGGATGTATTTTATAATCTAAGGTATCTTATGTTCAATGACATATGATTGCAGTAGAAATACCTTTCTCTTGCCCACATGCCTTAAGTCTAAGTCACTGGTATTGCTATGGAGACTCAAATAATCATTCAAAAATGGCCTTTCTGAAGTGAGTATATTCTGTTAATCATTTCAATTGGCCCTAGAATTTGCCAATGTTTCACAGAAGTTCTCCATTCTGGAATACTAGGTATGCATTCTGTATGCCTTGTTTATGGCTCAACAAAGGTGAATTCTCAGAAATACTTTCCAAATTCGAATATTACTATGTGTTATTTAATATTGAAGACAAAATAAAATAGAAATTTAAAAAGTCAATTGCCTCCTTGATATGGATCGCTTCAGGTTCTTCCCTCATAGCTCTCCATTTCCTTTCCCCTTCTTCTCCCACCATGAAAAGTTAGTGGGTCAGACTCTGGAGTTCAAATGGTGTCCTTCTGGCCAAAGGGAGTGTCACTGCATAATAAAGCTGATGACTTCTGGCCTCCTCCACTCCCTGCACTTGGTTGTGGTAGAAAATGGAGACACTTTGACGATCTTGTTGACTCATGATCATGTTTTGTTTAACTTTATACCATCTTTTCATTCTTCTAATAGTTAAATTTTTTATGATTTAATGCTAATAATACTGTTATTTTTTTATTCCATAGTTGTACATAATCCAGTTAATCATTATCCTATATTCAACATCTTTACAATTTTCTACTGTTACAAAGACATTGGAATAAATATCTTTTTTAAAGTGTATACAGGCAGACTGCGGAGATACCGATAGTTCAGGTTCAGACCACTATAAAAAAAAATGTCACAATAAAGCAAGACACAAAATGTTTTTAGTTTAGGTTATATAAAATTTATGTTTATACAATTCTGTAAACTATTGAATATACAATAGCATTATGTCTTTAAAAACAATGTATATATTTTAATTTAAAAATATGGCTTAAAATGCTAACAATCATCTGAGCCTTCAGTGAGTTGTAATCTTTTTTTCTGGTAGGGGGGTCTCACCCCCTACCAGCTTGAATTTCTTTTCAGAAAATGGGATTTTCTTTCCTGTTGCATTGTCAGGCTGCAAATTTTCCAAACTTTTATGCTCTATTTCCCTTTAAAATTTAATGCCTTTAACAGCACACAAGTCACCTCTTGAATGCGTCGCTGCTTAAAAATGTCTTCCGCACATACCCTAAATCATCTCTCTCAGCTTCAAAGTTCCACAAATCTCTAGGGCAGGGGCAAAATGCCACCAGTTTCTTTGCTAAAACATAACAAGAGTCACCTTTGCTTGCGTTCTTGACAAGTTTCTCATCCCCATCTGAGACCACCTCAGCCTGGATTTCATTGTCCATATTATTATCAGCATTTTGGTCAAAGCCATTTAACAAGTCTTCAGGGAATTCCAAACTTCCCACATTTTCCTGTCTTTTTCTGAACCCTCCAAACTGTTCCAACCTCTGCCTGTTACCCAGTTCCAAAGTTGCTTTCACATTTTTAGGTATCTTTACAGCAGCAGCCCACTCCTGGTACCAATTTACTGTATTAGTCCATTTTCACTCCGCTGATAAAAGAATACCCAAGACTGAGTAATTTACAAAAAAAAAAAGAGGTTTAATGGATTTACTGTTCCACGTGATGGCTGGGGGAGGCCTCACAATCATGGCGGAAGACAAGAAAGAGCAAGTTGCATCTTATGTGGATGGTGGCAGGCAAAGAGAGAGCTTGTGCAAAGAAACTCCCCCTTATAGAACCATCAGATCTCATGAGACTTATTCGCTATTGCAAGAACAGCACAAGAAAGACCTGCCCCCATGATTCAGTTACCTCTCACTGGGTCACTCCCACAACACCTGAAACTTCAAGATGAGATTTGGGTGAGGACTCAGGCAAACCATATTAGGTAGGCAGAAAAGCAATCTAATAGATAATTCTCCAATCACTCTACTGAAATGGATGTGTCCCTGGTGTTCTTCACTCTCTGAGTGGAAAGGAGTCACAACAGATGGACATCAAACGTGCCACCAACCTGGGCTTCAGCCAGAATTATATAAAGCAACATCAATTTCTTGTAGCCAGTGCCATGAAGCAAATTATACCTATGAGGGCCAAAAAGAAGAAATTCATTTCATTTAAAAACAGCACAGTCCTTCCTCCTGAAGACCCAGTGGTCTCAATCTTGACTGCATGTTATTGCCACTTGGAGTGTTTTAACAATTTTTAATGTTCAGATCTCCCACTAGACCAATTAAATAAGAATCACTGGAGATGGGATCCAGGTCTCAGGATTTTTTTAAGTCTCCCAGGAGATTCCAATATGTAGCCAAGATTGAGAACCCCTGTGCTACAGCTGTGGTTTGAATCCTGGGCACACATTAGAATCACCTAGCAAGCTTTTAAAAACTGCTGATGCCAAGTCCCACCGGTAGAAATTCTGGCCTAATTGGATTGGGGCGGGGCCAGGACAGCGATAGTTTTTAAAGCTCCCAGGTGACTCTAATGCACAGCCAGGTTTAAGAAGCACTACGCTAGAGCCGCAAAACCAAAGAAGGTAGGAAAAATCTTTTTTTTTCTTTCTGGGCAATAAAATTGCTAAAGCTCTGTCACCCGGCCTGTTAACATGCACAGCCAGAACTGTGGTTCTCAGCCTAAGGTGGCACATTAGATTCTCCTGGGAAAGTTTTAAAAGTTTCTAATTCCTAGGCTCTGCTCCCTGGGATTTCAGTTCAATCATTCTGGCCCCTGATATCATTTGGTTTGTTTTTAAAGCTCCTCTATGATTATTATTTATAGGCAGGGTGATGACCATTGCATAATATTAATAAGGATGATAATAATGGCTCATAAAAGTTATAAGTATTTCAGTAAAAGACCATGTTAGTTCAGAAGGGGGCAGGTTTTACTTATGCCAGAGGGGGGTTAAATATCAGTGTTTGCATCTTTTCCCATTGTATTAGTTGTTAATTCAGCAACTAATACAACGGGAAAATTCAACAACAATTTCCATTGTTGTTAATTCAGTGTACTTTCTGCACCCATAAGAACGACCTCGTTTAAGAATAGGCCCGTTCATTCCTTGCCTGCTTTTTATTAGCATAAGAAAGTGCCTGCGAGTATTATAGGCCAACTCACAGTGTAGCTTAAGATATCAAAGTCTGAACTCCCCCTGTTTAAGGCTGTATCCAATTCTCTATTTAAATGATGTCAGCCTTTTCTGACCTCTCCCTGCCCTACCCCATCAGTCTTTTTGTGAAGATCTTAGTTCAACTGGTCACTTCAGGTTGTATAAACAAGATAACCAGACTAAATGTGTTATGGCTGTGACAGATGTTCCTGGTGATACAAGCGTGCCCTGCACCTTAGGAGACGTGGCTGCCACACGGCTCAATCCTCCCCCCCCCCCCGCCGCAGAGGCAGCAGGTGCTGGCAGGAGGGTACCCAAGGACAGGAGCCTTTGTCTTCCTCTGTACACTACAGCCAATATCAGCATGGCAGATGCACAGGGCTGCTGAGAGGAGGGCAGAAACCAAAGTTAGCTATGGGTGGAGATCTCGCCCCGGACTGGGCATAGGCTAGATGTTGGATAGGGCAGACTCTGTCTCTCGCAGATGCAATGGCCTCCTCCCTTATTCCTAGACCATCTCCTGGCTCCACCATCTGTATTGTTATCACCTTGGGGCTCCCTGGAGTTCCTTACAACTCACCTCCAGTGGTTGGGAGGGAAGTGACACACACGTCCATCTGCTCTGTGCTGTGTGCTCACGGGACAGGAGCCTGAGCACTCAGCAGTGTGTCCTGTTGAGACGTGACCCCATCTCCCCTTCTTACAGAGTGTGTTCCCATCTTCCTTTATACTTTCAGAACGACTTCTTTAGACTGAATTTGATCTAAAAGACCAACATGTTAAAAAGTTGGAAATTAGAACTCTGGTTGAAGAGTGAGGCCCCGAAACCCTTCTGTGAACCCCCGAGTTCCGCATATCACAGGTTGAACACCTCAGGGACCTCCTGGGCATGTTGAGGGGAACACGTAGCTTATTTATTCCCCCTCTAGTGTACCTTGAAGCATGTGGCTTTGAATTCAGAAGGGCCCAGGATGAGCCTGTGAGCCTTGGAACATGGCCGCCCTCCAGTTCCTTCTAGCAACAAACCTGGTTGCTTGGAGGGCAGCCAGTGATTCTCTATAGGTGGGGGAGGCTGCAAATTTCAGAGAGCTTTGCAAAGACAAGAAAGGCTACTCCTGCCTGTCTCCACTATCCTCCTCTACAGAAAGGATCTGCAGAGACGGCAGAGGGGAGGGCATTTATTAGTACCCAGGTGCACGTCATCTAGAAGATTAGAAAACCCAATCTCTTCACTCAAACTGCTTATGTCTGCAGTTTTCCAGGGTCCAGTGGAAATTGTTAATATGGTTAAATAACAGCAGTCAGCGAGGAGTATGGTCATTGACTAGAACATAAAATGAGGCTAGAAATTTAAGAAAATGAATTGATTCCTTTTCTCTCTGATATAAAAACAAAATAACAAGAACAACTCGGAGTTTCTCACCCTCAGCACTGTTGACCCTCTGGACAGGAGAATTCTTTGTTATTGGGGACTGGTCTGCACATGGTAGGATGTTTAGTAGTACCCTGGCCTCCACCCACTAGGTGGCAGTAGCACCCTCCAACAAGCTGTGACAATAAAAAATGTCTCCAAACATTGTCACATATTTCCTGGGAGGCAAAATCATCTGAACCATCGTTCTAATTAGTTGGCTTAGAAGGCCAAAGACTATTTGTCAAGCCAATTTTAGGCCATAGGCTGAGGAAATAAAAAGTCCTTCAGGGATAGAGGAGGGTGATGTTTTTTCCTGAGCCTCAAGAAAGAACATTAGATTCAGCTACTAATGGGGTTTTTCTGAGAAGGGGACCTCTGGCCCATCAATGCACAGGCCAACACCCTTGGCGGGGAGTGGGCCACATGATGCAGTGGTATAAATCCAGATAACTTTAGGGGTTCCAAAGGAGAGGAGCCAGGGACTCGATTCCATAGTGTAGCTGGGGGAGCCTTCCAGCCTAGAAATGTCCTGGAGCTTCTCAGACCTGCTTGTGGTATAGGGAAAGACGCTGAAGTGTCTGTGTACTGGAGAAGGCCTTGGAAGAGTATTTGAAAGAGGGCTGGCAGACCCAAAGGGCCCCAACAGATGGGATGATGATGGCCAAGGCATCATGGTGGAACGCTGAGGCCAAAAACAGACAAGGCGTATCCCCCTTGGCAATGGATGTCCCGAGCACAGAGCCTGAAGACATGGCACCCTCTCCCTGCCAAAGCCTGGAGGAGTAGGCCCCACCCTAACTTTATGTCACCCACAGGAAGTGGAAGAGAGGAGGGGGACAGCCTTGGACTGACAGAGGTCACTTGCTATAGTGGAGTCTCCCTTGCATTGTCAGTATTAGTATTTTTTTCTAAGACACCAAATAGGACTAGATTGAAAAGTCGGTTTTTGTTCCATTTTAGAAAGTAGTTGCATATTTGCACACCAGAGTTTGTGAAATTTATGCCTGCTGTAATTCATTTAAGCCAGCGCTTCTGATCTTGTTTGGTAAAGAAAACTTCTTTTTTAGAGAAATATCTATGACTGGCCAATAATGTGAGTGTCCCTTCAAATACAATTTGGAGAATGCTGGCTTAGAGTGTAAACCCTTTGCGCTATTCCCATAAAATAAACAAACAACAGAATCTGTCCTCAGATCATTGTGCTATTATTATCTCTGTTGAGTATATTTTTGTTATTAGGCACAAAGTGTTCACAACTAAGAATTAGAGGGTTGTGCTCTCAAAAGCCTAGAAGGAAAAACTCTCAGAATCCTAGCAGTGTGAGGCCAACTATGCCCCTCTTTGAACTTCAGATAAACAACACACCCAGGAGAACCACTGGTACAGAGCTATAACCCTGGACTCTGGTGGTAACGAGAACTGGCTTCAGAACCCGGCATTTCACCTCCTGTGCTGCTGTGGTCAGGTTGAAGAGCTGTGCTCTCACTTCACCTACTCCACCATTCGCTGGTTTGAAGCCTCTTCTTTGCTGTTCCCTCCCAGCTCCCCCAGAAACGCCCTGCCTGCAGTGTGAAGAATTCCCCAAAGTAGGAGGAAGAGGTCAAGACCCTACTGTCCCACGTCCTGGAGGCAGCCCCAGGAGAAGGCTCCCACAGGGTGCGAGGGCCCTCTGCGTTGTCAGAGGAAGGCCTGGACAGTGATGCTTCACAGGGTAGTTCTTTCCCCGGAAGCTCTTTGGTCATTTGCATGGGTGTTTTTGATCACTCCATTGATGAGGAGTCCTATCAGTATCTGTGGGGCAGGACTAGGGTTGGTTAATATTCTGCAAAACCGAGGACAGTCCAGCACTCCAGTGTGATAGAGAATTGCTGCAGCATCCCAGCAGCTTTGGAAAGCTTCAACAGAACAGGAGAAAAGCCTCTTTATAATTGCCTGAGAGGCATTTTGCAAAATTTTTATATGCCTTAAGTTTCCTAGGAATGAATCTAGGGAAGACTGTCTTTGTCTAGTTTAGAATTTTACCAGATTTTTTTTTTTTTTTACTTATTTTTAAAAATCACCCAACCTACAGCAATGCAGCTGCTGGCCCTTGAGGCCAATATAGTACATTTCCATGTATTGCATTTGTGGCTGTCACATTTCTGGTGAGTCTAGGACTAGATGCAACTTTCCAGGTAATTATGTCTTCTAGAGCACCCCAGATGTGAACATTTATATCTTCAAATAGAGACTTTGTTTGATTATATATATTTTATTTATCCATTATTTTTATTTGATTTATTTTATTTAAAAAATTACTTTGAATTTTTATATTACAATTATAATTTTTTCCAGTTATTTAAAAATGATGCGCACGGAGAAGCTGTTTTCGATTCAGATAGGTACGGGGGGCACAAAATATGTGTAAGGGAGACAGGTTTGTTAAGTGCAGAAATTGGTCTTAGTGTCCTGGGGCAATGAAGGTAATTCTAGAGAACCTCCACTGGAGGTCGCTAGAATCTCACCCAAATATGTCAGGGACAGCTCCAGGAGAATTCACTCTCTCTCACGTTAAATCAATAGCGATGCAAATTGCTATTAATGACATTCATCTCCCCTCCCTCCCCACAAGGGATTGTTTTCTCCCAAGTGTCTCCTTCTCTTTTACATCTTCTCTTTCACTTGTACGTCAGCACCAGCCTCCTTTATTCATACCCAGTGCGCCGGCCTGTGTTCCCGTCTTCCCTCAGGTTTAATTTCAAGCATACAGAGATGTCTAGCTGCATGGGAGCATGACTGCCTTATCTCCCTGGTCAGGTAAAAGTCAAATAAATCGGCATTTTGAAGAATTTAAAATTAGACCATGCATTATACGCTGTGTTGAAGTTTACCGTACCAGCATTGCGGCCCCAGGGGCAAATAGCCTGAATTCTTTTCAACAGAGCTATATAAATGATACAACCCTTTTAATGTTAAAGTAGAGAAATGACCAAGGAAGGGTAAAGGCCTCAATATTTATAATAAATCTATTTGGCTCTCAGAGGAAGAACATTTTTTGATATAGCACATCTTCAGTGTCTTAGCACCTTGTAGACTCCTTGGCTGCAAGATACCTCACAAGGAGCTAGCCTCAACATGAGCTGAAATCTGTCGGTTTTTGTGTGTGTCTCTCAAAGCGTTGACTTGCCTAGGGTTTTTTCTCCCATTTAGAGATGTAAAATATTTGCGTGGTACAATTTCTGAGGCTTGCCAGGGAAAATGAAGCCGGCATTAAAGCTATAAGGGTGGAGCTTTAAAAGATGAGATGACAGTCCCTTTGCCCTCTCCCCCCTTAAAGATGAGAAAACCAGCATCTGGCCAAGTAAAGTGGGAAGATGAAGACAAGATTCAGGACTTTGTTGCCTCAGGTGATGGGAAACACAGGACAGGATAGAGATAGAACACCTAGGAACGGGTCAGTTAGTGACTATGTTCTATTTTTTGTGTTGGGGGGAGTGGCAGGGAAGGCACAGATATTTATGACATAAATATATAAACAAGCCAAAAATGAGTCATGCCCCGACCAGTGATGAGAGGGTATCATGATCCAAAGATCATGATAAATCCAAGCCTGTGTACCTGCGTTCCAAAAAGAAAAGAAAAAAAAAAAAAAAGATGGGAAGAAATAGAATGGTTTCTACGGTCATAATTTCAGCTCTCAGACTTAGATGAAGAGCTGGATCTCCAGTGCTGACCTACATTAGCCCTGCCATGGTCACTCTACCTTCTGCTCTCAGTTGCCTGGCAATGCATACTTTGCTAGAAGCTACTTAAAAAAACAAAAACAAAAACAAAAAACTCATCAAAGTAATCAAAGGGATTATAGGGGTCCATATGGGGAGAGTAACTCGTATAAACAGAGCCAGCATCCTTTACTTGACCAAGTAAATTCTTACTCAGTCTAAAATCTGCTGTCCCTGCTTCTCTCTGAGGGCTGCCTTGATTATACTCCAAGAGTTTACCTACTTCTGAGAAAGAAAGTCTTGAAAGGATCTATAGCCCATAAAGAAAATCCAAGAAGTTGGAAAATAATGTAAATTAATAACCCTTCCAGAAATAGCATCCATTAGGAAATTTCCTAGTTTTCTTTTTCTTTCTTCCAGATCAGGATTTAGCAAATTACAACCCATAAACCAAATCCAGTTTGCCACTTGTTTTCATAAAATTTTATTGCAGTGGTTTTTTTTTTTTTTTTTTTTGGAGTAGAGAGTTCTGTAAATGTTTATTAAGTTTACTTGTTTGAGGTTTAAGTTCAAGTCCCGGGTATCCTTCTTAACCTTCTGTCTCATTAATTTGTCCAATATTAACAATGTAATGTTAAAGTCTCCCACTATTATTGTGTGGGAGTCCAAGTCTCTTTGTAAGTCACCAAGAAGTTGCCCTATGTATCTGGGTGCTCCTATATTGGGTGCGCATAGACTTAGGGTCGTTAGCTCTTCCCGTTACATTGATCCCTCTACCATTATACAATGTCCTTCTTATCTCTTTCGGTTTCTATTACTTTAAAGTCTATTTTATCAGAGATGAGAATTGCAACTACTGCTTTTTTTTTTTTTTTTTTTTTTTTTTTTTGCTCTCCATTTGGTTGGCAAATCTTCCTCCATCCCTTTGTTTTGAGTCTCTGTATATCCTTGCATGTAAGATGGATCTGGATGCAGCTTACTGATGGGTCCTTTGAAGTGGCTGATACTGGTTGTTCCTTTCTATACATAGTGCCTCCTTCAGAAGCTCTTGTAAAGCAGGCCTGGTGGTAATGAAATCTCTGAGTACTTGCTTGTTTGAAAAAAATTTTATTTTTCCTTCACTTATGAAACTTAGTTTGGCTGGATATGAAATTCTGGGTTGAAAGTTCTTTTCTTTAAGGATGTTGAATATTGGCCCCCACTCTCTTCTGGCTTGTAGGGTTTCTGCTGAGAGATCAGCTGTGAGTCTGATAGGCTTCCCCTTGTGGGTAACCTGACCTTTCTCTCTGGCCACCCGTAGTATTTTCTCCTCCGTTTCAACCCTGATGAATCTAATGATTATGTGCCTTGGGGTTGCTCTTTTTGAGGAATATCTTTGTGGTGTTCTCTGTATTACCTGGAGTTGGGTATTGTCTTGCCTTGCTAGGTTAGGAAAGTTTTCCTGGATAATATCCTGAAAAATATTTTCCAGCTTGGATTCATTCTCGTCATCACATTCAGGTACACCTATCAAACGTAGATTAGGTCTTTTCACATAGTCCCATATTTCTTGGAGACTTTGCTCATTCCTTTTCATCCTTTTCTCTCTAATCTTGTCTTCTGGTTTTATTTCGTTAAGTTGGTCTTCGACCTCTGAAATCCTTTCTTCTGCTTGATCAATTCGACTGTTAAAACTTGTGCATACTTCTGAAGTTCTCGTATTGTGTTTTTCAGCTCCATTAATTCACTTATATTCCTCTTTAAATTGTCCATTCTCATGAACATTTCATGAAACCTTTTTTCAAGGTTCTTAGTTTCCTTGCATTGGGCTAGAACATGTTCTTTTAGCTCACAGAAGTTTCTCATTATCCACCTTCTGAAGCCTGATTCTGTTGATTCCTCACATTCATTTTCTATCAGGCCTTGTTCAATTGGTGATGAGGCACTGCAATCCTCTGTAGGAGGAGAGGCATTCTGATTTCGGGTGTTTTCAGCCTTTCTGCGCTGGTTTCTTCCCATCTTTGTGGATTTATCCACCTGTCGTCTGTGTAATTGCTGACCTTCCGACTAGGTCTCTGAGTGGACGTCCAGCTTGCTGGTGATAAAGTTTCCTCTATTCTTAATTTTCCTTCAGCGGACGCCCCTCCTCCACAGAGCTGGACCTTCCCGGGTTCAGCTGCACTTGCTGTGAAACTCTCAATCTTCAGCAGTTCCAACCGCTGTTTTTATTTTATTTTTTTGTGGAGTGGGGTACCAGCCTTCCCCTGCGGCGACCCACTACACCGGCTGAAACAGCGGCATTAAGATTCATGGCGCTTTTCTGCCCGGGGAATCTCCGGGTCTGGTTCCCCACTTCAGTCCGCTTTTCAATCAGCTGAATGGGAGACTCTGCTTTCCCGGAGCTCCAACGCCAACCAAAGGGCACTCAGTCCCGTATACTCCGGACTGAGAACCGCCGCGTCGGGGCGCCTGCAAAACGGGCCGCGCCCTCCAAAAGGGTCTCGCTGGCGACCCGTGGGGCTCCTCCGCCAAGAATCATCTTGGTCTGTGGGCTATGAAAATTCGTCTGAAAATGTGGCATCCACTCACTCTCTGCGCTTTCAGTGGGAGCTACAATCCTGAGCTGCTGTTAATCGGCCATCTTGGATCTCTCTCTATTGCAGTGGTTTTAACTGGGATGACTTTGCTCCCCCCCAAACCACTTGGCAATATCTAGGGACATTTTTGCTTGTCACTAGTGGAGGTGGGAGCACTACTGGCATCTAGCGGGTCAAGGCCAGGGATGCTGCTAATCATACCACAATGCACATAATAGCCCAGCAGGAAAGAATTATTGGGCAAAAATATCAACAGTATGGAAATTGAGAATCCCTTGTTTTGTTAGATCTCTACCACATTAGTTTCTGTACTGTCTCTGGTTTCTACAATGTGCTACAATGGCAGTGTTGAGTAGCTGAAACAGAAATTATATGGTCCCAAACCCCAAATATTTACTATCTGCATTTTTATAGAAAAAGTTTGCCAACCTAAATCTAGAAAATAAGTTAAGAACAATGAGCAAACAAGAAAATCTGTATCGTTTTGAAAAATGGCAATGTTTTCATTGCAATATATACAATATCCTTTAGAAATTTTGTTTTGACCTTTCATGGCTGCATTTTAATTCTATATCCTTCTGATGACCACGCCATTACCTCTATTTATTATGGCTCTCCTTGCATTCCAGACACTGAGCTGAGCCCTCCACCATTCAAATAGACGCACATTTCCTGCTCTTTGTGGGGTGGATAGCCCAGTGGGAAAAACAGACATTAATTAAATCATCACCCTAGTGAATGTATAATGAAAAACTACAATAAGAGCTTGAAGGCTAGAGACAGGTTCTATCACAGTTGACTGGGGCTCAGGAAAGGCTCCCTGAGGAAGTAAGTTTTGAACAGAGGCCTAAACAGTGTATGGAAAAATGAGTCTAACAGTGTGTGTGTGGTGGTGATTTTGGGGCGAAGGGGTAGGGGGTGGTGGTGAGTTACACCAAGGTGAGGGGAGAGATTGGAACATCGGTGGATATGACAAAAGACCTGTGTGGTTGAGGTTTAAAGAGCCTGGAGGAGGGTGGTTGAAGATGCAGCTGGGGTGGGGAAGTCAGTGGGGACCAAGGAAACGCATGTGGGCCAGATAGCGTGTTTGGTCTTTATCCCAAGAGCAAAGAGAAGCCATTGAAGGGCATGGGAAGGGGAATGTAATCTGATTTGCATAACAGTGTCACAAAGGTCAGACTCAAAACCTGAAGAAAAGTTAAACTAATTTAAAAACCTGGTTATTTTGAAAACAGCTAGCTGATTAACTTTAAAATATCTAATTAAACCACGGTGTTCTTTTTTTCACCCAACATAATCAGTGACAAGACTGAATTTGAACATGATCATTTTCCTTTTTACGAAACAGGTTTGTGCGTGTAGACTCAGCTGGAATTTATCCTACAGTGATTTCTAAGGTCATGCTTCTTTTGAAGATCAGTTGAATATTTATGTGTGTGTGTTTGATGTTAAAATTTCCATTTCTCACTGTGCCTTCTAAGTTTTCTAGGACTTTAAAAACATACTCACCAGAGAGTCAGGAGAATCAATAGCTCATTGTATAATTCTCTGTGATGTAGCCTGTCTAGTTTTCCTGTGCAAAGTGTGTTTTTAAACTAAGTTTTAGTTTCCTTTTTGTTTCATCTATATAGCCAATTGCATCTAGTCTGTTAAATGTTATTGCTGTCCATAACCCGTATGCTATTCACTAGTAGTACCTTCAGGAATTTAGGCAACAAATCCCCTATGTGGCTAAAATGAACCAAACATTCTAGTGTACAGGTTGAGGGGTAGACAAAGAGATGCAGGAAATAATAGGATGTGATTTGGTTATTGTTCCTTTGAATTATTGACCATTGTACTTCATCAAACAACAGTTGCTATTCCAGAATAGAGGTTGGCAAACGATCAAGTCCAGCTGGCTGCCTGGTTTGTATTTAAAGTTTTATGGGGACAGAGTCACACTCCTTTGTTTACATGTTATCTGTGGTTGCCTTCACGCTACTATGACAAACTTGCAAGAGAAATCAAATAGCTACGATCCTAAAATATTTACCATCTGACCCTTTATAGGAAAATTTGCCAATCTCTGTTCTAGAAAAAGCAGATGAAGCTATTTATGTGTTCTTTTCATGTGAGAATATTTAGTGGTAACTACATACATAGCTTTTGCCTTTTTATTGCCATCATGAAAACCTGGCTTTCCCCCTAGAGCTTGGGTAAGACCCTGCTAAAGGCTGATAATGGTTTTCAGCACTTACAACATAAGCAACACTTCACGAAGCATGCATTTCATATACATTATCTCACATAATCCTCACTGCAGCCCTGTGAATTAGATATTATTATCCTCATTTTGCAAATGAGTAAATTTGCATTAGAGAAGTTAAATAACTTGTCTAAGTTCACAGAACTTGTAAGTGGCAGAAATGGGAATTTGATTCAATTTCTATTTCTTTCCTGGGCTGCCAACTTCTCTACTCTGTGGCAGTGGGTACTCAGCACATTTTCTATCAGAACCAACTGAAAAAGGAAAAATGGCTGTTGGCTCCAAAAGTAGGATCTAGCTTCCTGGAATGGGTCTAAGGTTGTCCGTGCTCTGAACAAAAGCACTGCCGAGTGCACAGTTCTGGTTTCCTTCCAGAAAACCAAGCAGACTCTATACTTAAAATGGGTGTTCTGAGGGATACGCAGGAGCCATTGATGGGTTTTATGTCCTCAGACATGCTTCCTGGGATTTATTTTCAGAGAGATTCAATTTCATCTTGAAGAGTACATGAAAAAGAACCCTACAAAGAAACATCTCTTGACCTCCATGGGGTTCCAATATATGCCACATTCAAGTCTCCCCTTTACCTAAGACCAGAACATTTGATGGGGCTATAGAATTATTTAAAAAACACTTCTTCCCAGCCCCATCTGTCATCATTCGAGTATTTGCATTTCACAAGCAAAATGAACTGCCTGATGAGAACGCTGCTGCTGACATCACAGAGCGGCTGCCACAGCTGCCCCAGCCCTGAGATGCTGGGGAGTTCTTCTGTGACATTTTATGGCATCGCCTGTGGCGACACGAAACCCTTGATCTGTTAGTCAAGTGACTTGACTGCAATTGAACTCACAGGATGGACCTTTCAGAGCCTGAGTCCACTTGCTCCCAGGGGCATCAACTGATTTGTGCAAACAAATTCACATCAACTCTCAGTTATTTGAATTCAACAGGTTATTTTCGAAAAAGCCAGGTATTTTATATAATTCAAATTTCCTCTTTTCCCTTGAAGCAATTTGTTTGAAAAAATTACATGCTTTTTAAGACTCTTCAAAATGGAATACAGTACTACACTCAGGGACCTTTTTGTTACTCCTGGACAAATCAAGTATTATTTTAAATCTCTTCTGAACACAATGGTACTCCATTATCCTCCTTGGTCTAGAGACAGGTCACTTGGGCTGAGTAGGTTAAAAAATAGAATTTTTAAAGTCCCCAGCTATAAAATGAATTACCCAACAGATGCAGCAGGCTCTGAAGAAATCATTAAGAGCTATTTAGCTAAATAATATCTGTGCTAACAAGTCCCATAAAACAGATTTCGGTGAAAATGTGCACTCTACAATGGCCCTAAACACACATCACACCATAAGGGTTCTATCAGCTAATTAATATAGGGTGAGAGCTTTAAAGAAATGAAATTAACTGAACAAGATTCTCATAACTGATTTCCCTACTGAAATAGGACAAAGAAGAGGTATTTGCATAGCTCCAAGAACATTGTGTCTCCATTTGACTTTGTTTTGGCCTCTGAGGACAAGAACCATTCCATAGTTTTGTCTCTCTCTTGCTCTTTCTGCAACTCGCCCAGAAAATATGCTTATAAAGCAGTTATTTGATACTACTGCCACAGCGTGAGCAATGAATATTCTCCACTTATTAAAGTCAGTCCAGATCTTCTGCAGAGATATTCATTCATCCTTTCTTTCAACCACACGTATTGAGCTCCCACTGCATACCAGACACTCTGCACATGTTGTTGATGGGCACTGCTGCCTTTACTCCCTCGTGAATCTGTCTTAGTCAAGCAGGATAACACTTGCTGGTCAGCACAGCTCCACTTAGGGAAGCTCTTGAAGTTCAAGTAAGTGAATTGCAGAAGCTTTCTAACAGTGCCATTCTGTGAGCAGTTTACTTCAACCCCATAGGGGTGTTTTGCAACTGTGGTTAGGCAGTACCAAAACTTCGTAGCTCTGAAAACATCTAAACTGGAAAGTTGCAATAAATTCATTGATGAACACACATGTGATCAAGTACCATTTCATCCCTTTACACCAGAGATGTCCGGGCAAGGGATATGGCCTGATTATGAAAATGTTGTCATATAAGTTCATGTTAAAATTATTTTTCTTTCCTTCCTGTATCAGACTTATCCCCCCAAAAGTAATTATGGTTACATGCATTTTTTTCTCTGGCTTCTCGGTTAGGGAATGGAAGGTGGAAGTACATGGGTTGCTGGGCGTATGGTCTTTAAGTATAAAATCAACATCCAACTATCTTAAATATGCATGTGGTTCATAAATTATTTATAACCTAGCAAGACGGATAGACAGTAAACAATTGCAATCCAGTGTGATAGATCAACAATAGAACTATATTGTAAAGCCTGCTAATTGCATGAAGAATGGAGTGGCCATTGCTGCCTTGGCTGGAGGATTGAGAGTGACTTCTCAGAGGAAAGCATGAAACACTGAGCCAGGGAAATATGCCCAATTTAGAGGACAAGGGTGGGAGGAATGAGCATTTCAGGCAGAGGAACTAACAAGGTAAAGCCCCCAGTGGAATAGGATGCTAAGGTCAGGATTGCACAGGTTGTTTGGTACCACTGAGGCATCTGGTACAAGGTGAACAACTGCTAGAAAGGGATTCAATGGATATGTGGGGACTGCATAGCAAAGAGCAAAGCTTAGGTTATATTAAGTATGCTAAGTTATTTGAAAGCAACATTGCCTCGTATTCATCATTGCATTGCCCATAGCGTAGCATCAAACATGGTGCTTGTTCTTATTAAATGCTTATTATTTACTTACTTATCTGTTGAATGAAGTACAAAAACAATATTTTCCAACCATTTATTTACTGTGTTCTATACAATTAGCTGGATCATCAGTATGACAAATGGAATCTTGTCATGCACTGTTCCTAACACATGGAAAGCAAGACACCTTTAAATAAGAATATGCCAGGAATAAGTTGCCAATCACTGACTGGGAAAACATATACTAGAGGGGGATGCAGTTGGATCTGTGGGAGGAGCACTGTACTGAAGGGTTTTGGAGAATGATTGCTTTTTAAGAAGCATGCACCTGAAACATGATAGAAGGGTACAGTATGTGTCCAACTCTGACACCCTTGCTGACCTACAGAATACAATGCAAGCCACATACATAATGCAGTGAAATGGCTACATTAAAAAGTTAAAAGTACTGAAATTGATTTTAATCATATTTTATTTAACCATTTATAGGTAAATTATTTCAATATGTAATCAATATAAAAATTATTAGTAAGAAATTTTACCTTCTTTGTAAAAAGTAAGTCTCCAAACTCTGATGTATCTTACATTGAACACATTTCAGTTTAGACTAGCCACATTTCAAGTGCTCAGTAGCTACACATGACTAATGGTGACTGTATGGGACAGTGCAGTCTTAGCCCATCTCCAAATAACCTGAAGGTAGAAATCACCAAAATGCCACCATAAATGTGGTTGCTCAGCAGGTTATTGTCTTATACTAAAGATCAATTACTTTCAAATTGATAAAGTGAAGTCCGTGCCTTGTTTTCTGGCACCCTGGAGCGGTGATAACCTGTTGCATGCTGACTCTCATGGCAGCTGTTAACTCTCACAAAAGGCCACAGAGGAACGCGGAAACAATTATCTCTAAGATTTATTGAATACTTACTATGTGCCAGACACTTCCGGTGGATTGTTGCATTTAATTTTCACAATAAACCTATGAGAGGATTGTTCTGAGTATCTTCTGAAACTCTGCAAGTAAGTTACCTGCCGAAGTTACATGAATATGAGTAGAAGCAGGGATGGGATTAAAGTGCAGGCACATGACACTGGCTCCATCCCTGTTCTGCCTCCTAGCCAGCATGACAGCCTTCAGTAACGAGCCCACATCTTAGACGTACATGACATTGATTCTAGTCAGCCAAATTCAATCCAGCGAACCTTCCCACAGATAGACTCAACAGTCAGCAGACAATCTTAAGTGCCCAGGCTCTGGGAAGGAAGAAATTAATAAGGCACTAAACGTGTTCTAGGAGCTTGTGATTTAGTGACAGAGACAAGGACATGATGAATTGAAAACTATTCATACATTAGTGTCACTAAGGAGGTAGAACCCGAAGTCGGAGGAAGAAGAATGCAGTCAATTCAACTGGAGAAAACTAAAGAAGGTTTTCTAAGGAAGGGCCCCGGAGTTGCATTTGGAAGAATGAGCTCCCTGGTCCAGATTTCAGTCAATAACTTTGTGTTATTTAATCGAATGAGTCAGTTTACCCAAGAGACATAACATGAGTAGAATGGAATGAGTAGTTTTCCCTCTTCGTTTGAAGGTCTCTTTCCTCAGTACAGTGTTTGTGTATACCCAGGAAATTAATTACGTGAGTCAAGACCAGCATTTATCTTAATGAAGTAAATTAAGCCAGTAAAGAACCATAGGTATCAGGTGCAGTTCTGGCCTTGGGATTCCTGTCTTTCCTGGTAGCCAGATTTTTTTCCTAGTAAAACGTCATGCCTGAAACATCAGATATTGATCTTGTGTGTTTGCAGTAAGTGGGGATTACAGTTATTTTATTGAACTTTTGCTTTAACATTTGTATTGGTGTGCAATACGAGATGTATTTCATACAGTGAGCATGGTCATAAAAGTTTGAGAACCACAGCTCGCTGTGTGTGTGATGGTTGAGAAGGAGGTGTTGTCTTGCCTGACACTGTTCTGGCTGTGTCTCCTCCCCTCTCATCAGCCCTGCTACAGGCTGCCCTTCACTTTGGTACTGTCAGCTTTGCAGAACTCTTGGACACAGCTCTTTCAATAGTAATATATGTGTTCTTTGCCAGAATGCTTGTTAGTGAGGGGTAAATGTGGGGATGGCCACACATCCCTAACTTCCTCACCTTCATTCTCGTGTAGTACCTCTTCCCATGCCCTGTAGGTAGACCATCCTCGACCGAAGAGTTGAGTCTCTTATAGACGCAAAAAAATCTTGACTTTTCCCCTTACCCCAGACGTTAGAATAGTCACAGTGAGAGCATTCACTGACATCTGCATTTCTTAATCATATTTCTTGGCTTAGTCAGCTCTCCTCTATAAGGATACCTCTTTCTCTAATGTCCACTATGCCAACGTCCATGACAACATTCAGGCAATCTTACAGCAGCCTGGGATTCATATCCTTTCTGGCAGCTGGACCTTTTTTCAAGTCTGAGTTTCCATTATGGAATCATGCTCAAGACCAGCCAGGGCAGTTCACCCAGGCACACTGCGTGCGTGCGTGCGTGTGCGTGCGTGCGTGCATGTGTTGTGTGGTGTGTGTGCGTGCACACACATGAGAGAGAGAAAGAGAAGCACACATCTGTTTTTGTTTGCACATACATGCCCTCCTCTGGCAGGGAAAGATCTTGACATTTCCTGTCCTGTGGCATTACTCAGGTCAGATAGAGGCAGGCTAAATCCCATTCATTTTGAGTTGTGAGTAACCCATCTGCCTGTCATTCTTTCAAATGCAGATGATAACTATTGGATCAAACAAGTTTACACACACATATACACTTCCCAAAGAACAACATTAATCACTCAAATACTACAATTTATACCAGTTGTTTTTAAATGATACATATATTAGGAGCATTCCTGGAGCTTGTTAAATTTAAATTCCTGGGCCCTCATCCAAGGAATTTTGGTTTTGGAAATCTGGGCAGAGACTTGAAATGTGAATTATAATAAACACTCCAAGCGATTCTGATGTAATCTTAGGACCACCCTTCGAAAAATCTTTCTGTACTTATTTGAGCCATGTTCCTATTGCCAGCCACTACAACTGGCAAGGCCAGCTCTCCACAAGGGAGTCAGGACTTCCTATAACGATGCAATGTCTTTCTTCCTTTTTTTACCTTTAGTCTAAGGCCCCTCTTGCCCTTACCCTTACCACAGGCCTAACTACAACAAGAGTCTAAATAGACTCTTTACAGAGCGATCACCTTAGTGGCAGCTTCCTTAAACAACACACCATATTGGAATCTTGAAATTACCACCGGTGAGTGCTTGATTAGATGTGTGCACTGAGGCCTTTCTCCTCCTGAACCCCTTTCTGGGGGTGGGGATGAGATAGTGTTGGGGGTAGGGTGTTTGGTCTTCCAATTACAGATACACGCCTCCTATAAGTTACTGAATCAATTCACACTTCATACAGACATCGATGACTTGGGAAGACCTGGAGGACTGGGTTGCTTAAAGAGCCTTTGAGGTGCATCTTGACCAGCAGCAGGCACACAACTGCCTGAGGTGGTCTTCTTCTGGGGAGGGTGGAAGTGCAAACAATTTGTGACATTCAGTGAACCTGTACCCAGGAAGAGAAGTCTGAGGAGAAGGCAAGTCAAGACTGTGGGGGAGACATTAAGTCCTGTGTTCTTCCCCCAGGGGCCTGGCCAGACCTTTGTTCTCTGATAGCAGCTGCTCAGCTTGGGTTAATTTACACTTGCCCATCGATGACAGACTGGACAGGGAAAATGTGGCACATATACACCATGGAATATTATGCAGCCATCAAAAACGATGAGTTCGTGTCCTTTGTAGGGACATGGATGAACCTGGAAACCATCATTCTCAGCAAACTGACACAAGAACAGAAAATCAAACACCGCATGTTCTCACTCATAGGCGGGTGTTGAACAATGAGAACACATGGACACAGGGAGGGGGAGCATCACACACTGGGGTCTGTCACGGGGGAAATAGGGGAAGGGACAGCAGGGGATGGGGAGTTAGGGAGAGATAGCATGGGGAGAAATGCCAGATATAGGTGATGGGGGAGGAAGGCAGCAAATCACACTGCCATGTGTGTACCTATGCCACAATCTTGCATGTTCTTCACATGTACCCCCAAACCTAAAATGCAATAAAAAAAAAAATATATATATATAGAAAAAAAGAAAGAAAACAATCAAGCTTACTCTTCTACAAAGAGCTCCAATTTGCAAGCCAATGGAGCAGCAGGTCTCTAATACTCCTTCTCTTCTTTTTTCTTTACACAGTGCTCTACGGGTTTACGCCTTTGCCAACCCTGCTTTCCCCCACGTTCTCCCTTTTCCTTAGTATTTGGTTGTATTTCTTGATCTTGAGCTGAGGAGCCTCTACCCCTTTCCCCAGTGGCTTTCTCTGAGTAGTGTGAGGGAACTTTCTCTGTGGCCCCAGCTCCCTGGCTCTGTGCACCTAATTTTTGTGGCTCTCCTGTATTTACAGATTGCTATCCTGTGATTACACACTGCTTCTCATAGACTGCCATTTTGTCAACTTTTAAACAATACTTTCTAGCCTTTTATGGTCACATGGCTGCCGTTTCCTCTGGTTGAACCTGACGATTGTCTGAATGTTCTCTTACGATGTGGTCACTAATAGGGACTAAACTGTTCACCCTCAGTTTCAGCCACACAGGCCTCCCTCTTGTCGCTTGAACATTCCTGGGGTGCTCTTACTTTAGGGCTCCTGATAGCGATTTCCTCTGCCAGAAATACTCTTCCCACAAATGTCAGCGTGGCTCACCCCTGGCCTCCCTCAAGTCTTTGCTCAACTCTCGCCTTCTCAGAAGGCCTACTCCTAACCACCCTATTAAAAAGGCAGCTCCATTCCAGTCTGGATCCCCTCGACTGCCCTGTTCCTTTTTCATAATTATTACTTTTTGCTTGTTGTTTATTGTCTGTCGTCTCTGCTAGACTGTTCCACAAGGATGAGGATTTTGTTCCATTTTGAACACTGAAGTGTCCCTAAGCACTTAGCCCAGATCATACCACATTGTAGATGCTTGAAGATATTTGTTTATTATTTTATTTTTTGAGATGCACTCTCGCTCTGTCACCCAGGCTGAAGTGCAGCGGCGTGATCTTGGCTCACTGCAATCTCCACCTCCTGGATTCAAACAATTCTCCTGCCTCAGCCTCCTGAGTAGCTGGGATTACAGGCACACACCACCATGCCCAGCTAACTTTTGTGTTTTTAGTAGAGACGGAGTTTCACCATGTTGGTCAGGCTGGTCTCGAATTCCTGACCTCATGATCCACCCGTCTTGGCCTCCCAAAGTGCTGGGATTACAGGCATGAGCCACCATGCCTGGCCAAGACATTTGTTGAATAAATAAAAATGCCCTGGGGTTAGGATCTCTGTTCCACCCTTATATCTACTCTAGCACTTAAAAGAATGTGCATGGGAAGGACTCAGGATGTTTTCATTAAGTTTAATTTTGTATCTTTATTACAAGTTTCCTAATCACCTATGGATGTCAAGCAACATAAATTTGAAGGCTTTTTCAACCACAAGACCTTATTGGAGGAGGCAGCACCATGGCCACATGGCACACGTGTTGTCTCCCTCCTCTTTCTGCCCAGGTACAGCCAATGCACCTTATCATGCTTTCATACCCTAGCCACCCATAAATGCTTCACTACTGAATTAATAATGAAAGAGTTTGGTAGGATTCTCATCTCACTCTTAAAGTTGAAAGACCATGATGCTAGTACTTGATGTACTATATAAGAATGACTATTATTAAGTTGTCTTACACAAAATTACCACTTTTTTGTAAGTAAAAAATGACCGAATGTCCACAGTTTCATGTGGTACAACCTACCACATGGTTAATCTGATGAAGTTGTTAGAACCAAGATAACTAGACAAAACAGACTAATTAGTGCAAAAAGGTGGCCTCTTTGTCTTCCCCCCCCCCACTTGAGCCGGTTCTTGGCCAACTGATACAGTACGAAGCTTGGAAACAGTAAGAGTCAACTAGACCCGATGTCTTCCCAATGTCAGAAATGACCCTCCTGAGTCAGCTTGTGGGTTTGTCCTGCCCATAGCCTAGGGTTGGGTCTTCAGCATGTGTCCTGCAGCCTCTTCTCTTCAGAGCAGCAGTAAACACGAACCACACCACCTTTCCCCAATCTTTAAACGTCATCACCTAGATCAAGGGCTTGTAAGATTTTCAGACAGTGAACCTCTCTGGCAGTGCCCAGAGAGAGCTTGGGAGCCAGTGAATCTACCCTTACTCATCAGCACAAGGAAACAACCCAGACATTCTTCTGAGTAAATGATACACGAGAAGATGCTCAGTCCTTTGGATGAGGCACCAGGAGCGATGTCTGGATTTCTCAAAATATTAATGCAAACCAGAAAACTGATGCTAATATGTCCTTGTCAAAAAACACATGACACCTGGAGTAGCTTAACGAACTGCAAATAGCTTGCAGATCCCGTTTTGAGAACCACCGGTTGGCAGTCTCTAATCATATCTCTGTTTTGATAAATAATATCACCCTTCCAGTCTGATTCTGTGAGCCACATTCGTTCATTCAAGAAAGATTTACTAGGAACTGAGACAGCAGAGGGTCATGATTAAAAGCAAAGACTAAACTAGACTCTAAGTTTGAATCCCACCTCACCCATTTACTGACTACAGGACCTTGGGGAAGTTACTAAACCTCTCCATGCCTCAGTTGCCTCTTCTGTTTCATGGAGATAATGATGCCTACCTCATAGGTTTGATACGAGGACTGAATGGATGAACATGAAAAATTTTAAAGTGATTCACACAGTGCTTCACACATAGTAAGCACTACATAAGTGTTAGCTATGATTATCACAACATGTCTGTATCTTCAGGACACTCAGAATGCTTAGAACAATACAATCTTTGAAGATGGCAGGGGCTCCATGAGTGACAGCCCGAATGAGAAAATGGATGTAGCGGGATTATCATAATTGCACTGACAGGCTGAACTTGTCTTTGCCTGTGTCCACAATTCACCACAAAAACAGATGAATGCAGGGGAGAAAACATTAGACCAGCTGTTTGATGCTGTGTAGATACATCTCCTAAAGTGTTACTTATTTTTCATTGTGAATATGGTTTAATTAATTGTGGCTGCAGGGATATATTTTAATTCACCTTCATGCAAATCATCCTCTCAGTTTTCTGGAAGGGAACAGGAATCCCTAACACATCAACTGCTTGGGTGCAAAATAAGGACCTATCCATGCTCTTATTACCCAGCTAGACCCCACCTCATAGTGCAGTGGGGAATATTTCTGAATTAATGCTGCCACGGGAATATCCATTTAATATTTCTGCATAGACATTTTCTTCCGCTATTATTCAAGCATCAGTTGGAAAACAACATCTTGATCTGTGTATGCTTTGATGATGCAGGAATTTACAGCTATGAGCAGAGAAAGATCCATTTTCTTCAACAAATTTGGTGGAAGCAGAAAAACATGCAGTAAATTAAAGCTGATTTGCATGACATTGTGCACGCATGCAGTCTTCTCTATGAGGCAGGGAATGTTCTTTGATTGAATTTTTCTATTTCTCTATGTTTGTATGGTATTCTGGGAACAATCGAGGAGCGCTCTGTTGGCTAATTAACACCTGTAAATTCACATTGCCTAGTGTCTTCCTTATATTGCAGAGGTAATGAGTCCAAGTCCTGGTAGGGTTGTATTTTTATTAAAATTTCTTCGTGTCTTTTTCTTTTCATGTCAAACAGATTGCTACATGTTTAACCCTTTAATGTCTTTCATGTTCTTTTTTTATCCTGGGAAATAAAACAGAAGTTAGAAAATTACCACTGTGCTGCTAAGAGGGAGAAATCAAGCATGCAGGGAAGTGGTGACTGGTGAAATATAAGTTCTAACTATATGGTGACATAGTAGTTGGAGACTGAAATTCCAGCTAATTAATTTGTTGTTCAGTCTATGTGATACCAAATAAGTGCTCATTAATTCATCAACACGTATTTCTTGAGTGACACATGATGATAAAGAGAAGGTGGTTTGCAGGAGGAAAGACACAGACACCGCCCCCATTTCACAGTCTGGTGAGAGGGAGAACATCAATAAATACAAAACTGGCTAATACATAGAAATATGTTCATGGTGCTATGGAAAAACAGAAAAGGAAACAGCTAACCCATTCTGAGAGATCATAGGCTTCTCCTAGTAGATGAGATTTCATCTGAATGTTAAATAATTCTAGGAGTCAATTAACTGTGGGGGCAGAGGTGGGGGGCATGCCAGAGGGAAAAAATGGAAAAAATAACATATACAAATGCTCTGTTAATGGAGAATGCAGCTGCCTATGTGTACACAATTCCACAGAGAGTTCTAGTGATCCCTTCTATGATAGAGTGGCTTCCGTGGTAAAGGCCAGCCACTCTGATGATCCTGCTCCACAAGGCTGAAAGGCCATTGGCTCTAATTCCTAATTATTCAAACCTATTCTTCAGCATGGGATACTTCTTTGATGCAAGTATACTCTGCTGAGTTACTGAGCAACTGTGTCATCAGTGTGAGTAATCACACCTGTGTTGTGAGGAAGCTGGTCACTCTGTATGTAGCTATCCTGCCCTGAAACCTCTGGAATCGCCTGTCACCATCAGGAAAAGTGCCCAGATACAAGTAGTAGAGAAATTGCACCCCTTCTCCACATTCTTTCAGTTTGACTAAGAGTCGGGGCATCAGATCTATTCCAAGGGAATCAGAATGCACTGAAAATCATGTAAGCTGGAGTCTCTTTTGTGTGGAGTTACCAGGCCCCACTGTTGATCAGCCTCAAGCTTGCATCATTCTGAGTGGACATTGTCAAGGGGCACCTTCTGCTTGAGACATTAACAATGACTGAGACACTATTCATGGAAGTTAGAGCAAAGGGCCATATGGATAGGTGGGTCTCACTGATTGCTGTATTAGTTAAGGTAAGCTAGCCACCGTAACAGTCAAGTTCCCAAAAGTCTAACAGCTCTAACACAGTACAAGTTTGCTTTCTGATGTGTAACAGTGCTGAAAGGGAGAACAGCTGATGAAGTGGCCCTCATCCATCCAATTATTCATCTCCACGCTGATGGAGAATGCGTCATCTTCAAATTGTGACTGCCAAGATTACTTTGAAGGTTGTCTCCATTCTTGCCAGTCATAAGGGGAAAATAGCATGGAGAAAAGGGTAGGGGAGACTTTTCTGGGATGGAAAGAGAAGTGGAGAACATCATGTACCTATTCGCAATCCGGTGGCTAGAAGTCAGTCACATGGGCACATCTAATTGCAAGAAAGTCTGGGAAATGTAATCTTTCTAGCTATGCACAAAGAAACAAGAGGAACATGGATTTTAGATAATAGCTATCAGTCTTCCATAATCCCTCCTTCTCATGCCACTTTTTATGACTCAGCCTTACCTGGACTTCATGCATGACTCAACAATCATCTGAAGCACCAGGACCATAGTTTACTGCTTTCATTGCCTGCAAGCCATGTGGCCATATGCTCCACTCTTACCACTGCTAGCCAGGATGATGTGACAGTTCATGGCTGATGGCCAAGACCATAAAAATAAAAGTTGGAGAAACTTTCCCTGTGATCTCATGCCTGGAGGTCCACATTGTTTTAAAATGATAGAATCTGAAGCTTTTGTCTCTTTTATTTGTTCATAGTTCTGTGTCACATTACAGTGGAACAAGGAGTTCCAAACAAAGGCAAAATTTTGAAAATAACCAGGCTAGATTTCCAAATTGATTTTGATGAGTCTTAGAAATAGGTTGTGTCAGATGAATGACCTTAAAAGTTGTGGTTGAATCATCAGCCAGTCATAAGAGATATTAGAATTCCATTTTAAGACATAGAAAACATATGAAAAGAATGCAAGATTCTGACATGTCCAAAAGTCTTTAGAGTTAACTGGAAAATGCATTCATGTTTTTTAAGAAACAAAAGCAAAATCCAATCAATTGAACCTGGCTTCAGAATGCAGTCTTCTAGGGTAAATGAAATAATCATGCAGCACATTACTTGATCACAAATACATGAGCTAAACAGTTTATGAGGCCACCTCGTTGAAAGGCTTTGGTAAAATCATTGTAAATGGAACTAGACATGCCCTATCAGTGTTGCAGACAAGTATTCAGTCACCGTCCCAGCTGAAACCTTGGGTTCTCGTGTAACCTCAACTGGCTCAGATGTATCCACCCAAATTGTGTGGATAATAATTACTTCTTCACTCTGTATACATTTTTCAAACCTCATAAAATTTAGAATTAATTATTGAAATGTTTAAAAGACCAGAACTATGGTAGTAATGTCTTTGTGTAAGGAATTCAGAAAAATTTGGAATTTTAGTTACCAGTAATGTTTAAATACTAGCAATAACCTATTAGAGCAATGGCTTAGCCTTGTAATATCAATATAAATATACAATTGAGTAATTGGCTTAGTCCTCTAATTTTTGGTTGGGATCTAATTGTATATACATGTTTAAATATTTAAGAGAACTCGTTTCGCTGCATTTAAAAGTCTAATTTATTAGACTTACAAAAATCAGTTAAGTACACGGAAGTGTTTTCCAGTCAGATAAGTGAAGTGTTTAAAGAGGAAGTTGAAGATATTAAATTATAAATGTAGTTTAAAATTTGTAAAAGAGCTTAACCAAGTTTGTAAATGAGACCAAATGTTAACAAAAGCCCTCAAAATATGATTGTTGAGATTAGCTACATTTAAAGATAAAATAATGAGATTTGTAAATTGAACTAAAAAGCTTAAGGAAGGATTAAAGTTTTTGGATTAATAACGCTAATAAAATTAGTTTAATTACTACAACTAAAGATATATAATTGAAATTTTCTGGCACATAAAAGCCAATCTCAAGGACACACACACACACACACACACAACACACACACCCTTTATGATGAATAGATTTTATATTTGGAGTTTTTTTTAGGTGGTTTCAGTAAATTTAGAAAAAAAAGAAAGAAATAGTCAACCAATTGTTTGGTGGAATTGAGTAGACTTTTACTAGAATTGACCAGTCTTCAGATTCTTAACTTGAAAGTTTCCCAAGAGTAAACCCAGCAGATAGAGGACTCATTCATTCTGTGCAGTATTCTTCAAACTCAAACATTGTACGTAGACTCCCTTTAGAGGGAAAAAAATACTCAAGGATTCCAGTGTTAAATTATTTTTATATTACTTAAATATGTTTAATATAACATTAGATATAAACTGTTCATGGTTAAGAACTCTACTACATCCAAAACAGCTTAATCAACTAAATACAAACTCAAATATAAACATAATAAAATTCAAATAAAGAACATGCATGTACTGTGATGAGCAATGTTTGGCTGAAACTCACACAGTTTGCAACACAAGCATGGTAGTGACTGCTGCAGCCCAAGTTCCTTAGAGTTCCACGTGCCCTTATTATGACCTATGTGCTGACTATCTGCACGCTGCTCTCCTCTATCTGAACTACTTTGTACAGCCTGCTGTGATGTTATTTGGCCTTCACTTGGCACAAATGCATCATTTACTATTCAGTTCACCTCTGTTATTTTCTCATTAGTAAGAGCCATTAAAGTAGTGCCATTTGGCAACAATGTAATTGTTAACAAAAGCAAATAAGAACACTGAAATCTTGGGGGGGGTCAGAGGATCCAGAATAGCCATAGGTTAAAGTTGTTGGGTTATTACAAGATGAAAACCAAATTTAAAACTTATTATAAAACCCATAGACATTCACAGATCACCAGTTTGAGAGCAGTGTGGTAAAGTGGAAAGAGCTAACGCTTTGAAGAAAAACAAACTCAGATTCAAATCCTAGCTTTTCCATTAACTCAACAGTTGTGTTCTATCTTTATGTCTCCTTTCCCCATTTTAAAAATAAGGATAAAAATACCAATCTCACAGAGCTGAAATGAGAATTAGAGATAACACGTGTAAAGTTTTGAGCAAAACCCGTTTTGCTCAAAACTTTACACGTGTTATCTCTAATTCTCATTTCAGAGTTGGGTAGAGAGTTGTTGCCATGATTATGGATTATCTATACTTAGTGCATTTGCCCAATAACCTGCCCTGTAGTTATGAGTATGTGTGTGGGGAAAGTGGTGAGGGGGGATCATATAGTTGAAAATTTTACCTACATCAGACACAAATGAAAGATAATTTTGAAAACAATGATTTTCCAAATATGCCCTAGAGAGCCCAGTAGGGGGTAGGGTGGGGCTTGGAGTTGGGAGACCTGGTGGGGTTCAGGGTTTCTACTCTGTCTTCAACCAGAGCAATTTTGTTTTATATACATGTTTTACCCAGAGGGTTTCCATTTAAAATAATATTTGAATAATGGATTTTTATGGCTAAGAATTTTTAAAAGGTTGAAAATCATTAGTATATTGGTATTTTATTATTATTATAATGGTGATGATGATGATGACTATTGACCTGTTGTTATTATGTGGTAGACAGAGCCCCCTTATGAGTTAGATATTATTATCTTCGCTATACTTTTTTTTTTGTCTCCTGTAGTTCTTTCAAATAAAACATATTCTTGTCAGTGCTATGGCAATAAACCGAAATATTCCCCAAGTTTGAAAGCCCTTGTAAACAGACCTTCCAGGTCTAAATTTCAAATGTAATTCCTTACATATTAAGTAAAATTATTTTCTCACCTTTTGAAATACTAACCCATAGCCATGCATAGCCAACAGCTAGGAATTCACACCTCTCAGTGCAGCCTCTTAATGAGTCAGCATTCTTTATTTGATTCCTATTAAAATGAAGAAGCATGCAACCAGTCTGTAGCAAGTTGAGAAAAATACACTGCCTCTAAATTTTTCACTATAATTTCATCCCATGGGCCCTAGAAATGCAGACACATGCATATCCACTAGCTAACACAACACATCTTCTCTCACACACACACTCACACACACACACACACAGAGGGAAAGGGTTTATTATTGTTATGCAAATGTCTCTGTTAACTAAAGACTGGAATGCCAGTTATCTAAGGGATTTATTAATTCTAACTAAAAAAAAATACATGACGAGAATGAGAGAAAACAACACTGCCTAAATTTCTTATAAAACTACCTAAGCTATTATCTTTGTGATTACAAATCTTTTGTTGTCATCTAATGTGTATTTCATTTTTGTCTCATTTTGCCCTAGAAAGTGTTAAGCAAATCGTCTCATTCCCTAGCCAAAGGGTCCCCTTTCGTCTTCTAACAACCTCATGTGGATGGAAATTTGGAATGTTATTGCTCAGATTCTCAAAGGCACGTAGGATCTTTTGACGCTACATTTCTTCCCTTCAGCTCTTAGCACAAGGGGTGTATCATTGTAGCACATTACACTTGAAGACGTCTGTCTAACACCCACAGATGACCTCTGAGATGACTTTTATTTTCCTTCAAGGGAATCATTATTTTCAAGAATCTTAAACAGTTTAGTTGATTGAATCAACCATATCATTATTTTAATAGGTCATTAAAATAAATGAAAAAATCAAATGATTATAAAACCTGTGTTTTCTGCAATCTAATCACAGCCAGCAGCTCTATGTGTATATAATAAAATAAGGCTGTGACACAACTCTTGCATAATGTCACTCGAATATTCTTTGAAACCAGGAGAGTATAAATAAATAAATTAGCTAGTTGAAAAAAAAAAAGTCTAGCTAACACAGCCAAGGGTTGAGAGCATGCTGTGATGCAAAGACATTAAACTAAGATTTAGGAAAACGGGGGTGCTTGTTTCTGCTCTCTCAGTCTCTGTCTGTGACTGAGTTTTCCCATGCTAAATAGAAAGGTTTCTCGCTCTCTCTGGGAAGCACCTAATGTAAAAATACCTTTATGAATGTTACAGTTCATAGTACAGTTGAACAAATATTTCTGGCTTTGTTTCCTTTGGTGCATGGTAGGGTTGCGCCTCCTACTTGCCATACGAAGTACTTTGGCCAATGAAATGTGAGCAGAAGTGATGTATGTCACTCTCAGGTAGAATGTGACAAACTGGGGCTTGACATGCCTCACCTCCTTCTCACCTACAGTAGTGATGGCAGAAGATCATACAGAGATGAATCTTGGTCTTAGTGCACTGATTCCATAACTGACTCCAGTGAGCAGAAGCCCCCCGATGACCCATACAACATAGGGAAGAATTTTATTACGTTGGGCTTTTGAGATTTTGGAGTCGTTTATTACTGTAGCATAACCTAGCACGTCCTAACTGAGATAATGTATGCAAGCAATTTGAAAAGTATTAAGAATGATTCAAATGGAAGAAAACACTAGTTTGAAAGTTTGAAAACATTTTTGTTCTGTTTAGATTTGTAAAGACCTCAAAAGGAAGAGTAAAAAATGTTACCTCTTTAAGAATATCTTTTGTTAGTAGAAAATCATATTGTAAATGCGTAATAAAGTAATAAAGCAGTGACCCCATATAAGAGAAGTACAGATAAGGTACTCAGGAGAGGCAGTAGCAATATGCGCTGTCCTTGCAAAGCAAGCCAAAGAATGCTTTTTGTGTGTGCTTGTTGGGGCATATTTTAGCATCTGTTTCTAACTGATCGGGGAAAAGTGTAGGTTTGGGGTCTAAGAGGAGAAAATATTGTTTCATGCAATCAGGAGAGACAACATGAAGATGAGTCTTATAAACACTGGGTTTTGTTTTGTCAGCACAGTGTTTAATTCTTTTCCTTTTCTTAATTGGAATGACTTTCTGTAGGCATGAACTTTGCTGTTCTCCAGAGCACCCATTGGTCCCTACCCACCCGGCTCCTCCACACAGCTATTATCTGCCTGCCCAGGGCCATTTAGATTTTAGATTTCACAATCCTTTCACTGAAATAGATAGATTTCAGAGAGAAATGGGAGTTTCAAGTAGCAACTAAAAACTAATATATCTGTATGAAAGTTAAATATATATGTATGGGTGTGTGTGTATATATATATATATATATATATATATATATATAATGTACAGCTCTATTCAAGTATTAAGTAGGATGTTGAAACTATGAAACTAACAGTGCAGGCAACAACAGAAGTCAATAAAAACTGGGATAGACAATATCTTGAGGGTGTATCAACATTTGTTTAATATAACCCTGAAAGAAAACTTAAGAGCTAAGTAATGATTGAAAATTAAGCTTGCACTGGGTTAGCTGAAAGAGCCACTGACTTAAATATAATATTTAGTTTAATTTTCTTTCTTATTCTTATTACGTCTCCATCACACTTATTCTTAACTTAGATATCTTGAGATCCAAATATAAAGCAATTGGAAAAAGATTGTGTATATAATTACCTCTGTCTATAACAGCAGCCCTGGGACCAAACCTTGAAAAAACTGCTTTATAGGTGTTACCTTGTAAATCTTCCCATTTAAGAGATGGCAAGAAGTGTCCCCTAAAAAAAGATTGTGTGGTTAGGTAACTTTGAGACTGCAAATTCAAGTTAAGTCCATGACAGAAAGCTCTGCTTGCCCTGGGAGTGTCGCCGCCTGTGGGCAGTCCTAGCTGGAGCCACTTGGAAGTTCAAAATCTTCCTTCTACAAATTCTGCTTCTCACATGCTGAATGCATTCTATCAACATATCTTGCTGCCCATGTTTTCATAACATATCTCAAATGTGACCACTTCCTGTGAGGGTAGGGTATTAGGATATCTTACTGCTCTTGCCGGATCTTACCAGGATCTTCTCAAGGGACCCGCACTCTTGTTTCTCAACAGTCTGTTTCCCACACAAAGGCCACCTGACCCTTTAACACTTGCTCCAAACCCCCAGGAATTCCTCCTCCACTAGAATAACATCCACACTCTTGACCAGGCATAGGAGGCCGACCCCTCATGCTCTTCCTCTGGCTACCCTTCCCTCCTCCTGGCCAGCCTGTTTACCTGTTCCTTCTGCACCAGCTGGTCTCATCTTTTGCAGCACGCCAGGCCAACACCCTTGCCGAACACTCCCCCTGGAATGCTCTTTCCCCAGACACCTGTCTGGGCAGCCCCACAACTGTCCACCTCTCTGCTCTAATGTCAACTCTTCAAATGATCCTTGCTGTCACCTTGCTCCCCTTACGCTCATCACTGCCTGAGAGTATGCTACACGTTTGCAACAGGATGATAAGACGGGACCCTTTGGAATTCCAAAAGCTGAGAACAATGAGTGCTTACCACTTCTGCAGGATCTCGCAACTGCTGTGTCAATAGAAGAATCTGAGATTAAATTGGAAAGGGGGATTTAAAGGGTTTTAGAGTAAGGATTGCTCTAGAGAGAGCCAAGTGGCAGGGGTAAGGGGGGTCAAATCTCAAGAGAACTCCTGGGGAGGATTTAATGTATGTTTCCTGGAGTTTCAGGGTAGCTAGGGACTGGTGCCTGGCCTAAAGAGTTTAAAAAACCTTCCAAAAGAGAGATAGCTGATGTAGCCTGAGGTGGAGGCCAGTGGTGAGAGCCTGCTTATCCGGAGTTCAGTGGGAGCAAGTATAGGGTTCTATTTCCGGATGTGGACTGGTGGCCTGAAAGCTCACGGCAACACCAACAGAAGGGTAGAACAGAGGCTAGGGAAGAGACTGAGGGTGGCCAGATCAAAAAGGAAACCTCAGGTAGAAGGTCCCCACAATGGGGAGTGGAGCAGGGATCTCTAAATGTAGTATGAGGCCTCGAGCCTACAGAAGGCCTGACATTGCAGGGCTGTCTACTGACACATGGTGCCCATTTTGGCCTTCTCCACCTCCACCCAGGGCAGGCGCCCTCCCCGGAGCGGCAAGCACGTGAGGTGTAAGTGGAATGAACCTCTTTCCCGTAGCAGGCTTCAGGCCTGGATCAGTCCTGAGCTGAAGTGGGAGGGAAGGGGAAAGAAGAAGCTTTGAAGCAGGTGAGGTAGCAAAACTTTAATCTGTTGTTGGATTTTATTTTTACATAACTTGCAAAAGAGACTCTGCATGAAGTCTCCTTTGTGAAACAGACCCCTCTTCTGAAGAAAGTAACTAACCTGTTTCTAACACTTTCTGAGATAACATCGTGCAGGGTGGGGTGGTGGTGGTGGCAGGCAGGGAGACAAAGGCAGTCAGAGAGATGGTTAGAGGTAGAAGAGCCAACCCCCGTGAAGGGAGAGTTTCCCTTTCTTAGGGAGGGGACCTTAGTTTGGGGTCCTCCTGGCTCTCAGGGATGGGAAAGTACCCCAGAAAGGATTGGTTGTGTGTACTGTAGCAGCAAGGACCCGAGTTTCCACTTTCAGGAGACGATGATGATTTAGATAAGGTGTATAGAACTATGACATTTGTGGGCTAAAGACCTGAGTCCATTCTTAGAGGCTGAGTGGCTGGGTAAGATCCCTGGCACCTCTGCATTGCAGAGGGGAAGTCTAGTAATGATTTTGATTTAACTTCTCAATACCCTAACAAGGGAGGGCTCAGAATCATATTTAATTTAATTTAGAAAAGTTAAATAATGCGACACTCTTGCACCTGAGAGTATTGGTTGCAAATTTATATCCACTATACAAGAGAATGGGGCCGCAGGGCGTAATCCTGGAGAGTTAGAGGAGGGGCGCTAGGGCCACCTCTAATTAACTGCTCTGCACATGTCTGTCAGTGTGCCTTGGGCAGGTACCTTGAGTACCGTTTCGCAGGCAATAAAATTAAGTCACAAAGCAGCTTGTTGACACCTGTGAGACACTGACAAGGCCAGAGAGCGGGCCAGAGCTGGAGGTCAGACTGCCCATGCTGTCTCCTGACTCACCCTTGAACTCCTCTCTCCAGAAGCACTGGGGCTTCCAGGAAGATTTAAAGGGAAACATGCAAAAGACCTCACTGGAGATTGAATTAATGCCTGCTAGCGGGTAGAAGGGAATAAAAGGGGAATTTACAAATCCATCAGGGAAAAGGGAGCATTACAGAGAAAGGAGAGCAAGTTATAAATGAAAAGGGGTGGGAAATTAATGGGGACTAAAATAGATTAGAATTTTATGTGCTCCACGGGGTTTACAACACTTCACATGCAATTAGGAATAAAATCACGGACTCCCCAATTCCCTGTTCCCTAGAGGCAAAGAAGGTTTGGGGGGAGGGAACAAAACCCAAGAGGGCCTTTGTTACAAAGACGTAGGCCAGGCTGTGGGTGGACAGCAAGGAAGACTTCTTGGTTTTAAACTTGCCCTCTGTGGACCTTTGTTTGTAATGAGAATAAGGAGCAGGAGGGAGGACTGAGAAGCCAGTAAAGCCAAGCTGCAGAGGCCGTCCCTTGTCCCCTCCTCCTCTCTCTTCTGGTAAAGTGCAGTAGGAAAGACGGAGCCATTTCACAGCGGGCGCTATCTCAAGTAAGCACATCCGCTAATTATGGTGACAACTGACCTAGCTACAGAATTTTCAGTTCGTAAAGCACTTTACAAATGTTACCCTGTGGGAGACACAAATCCTTTGAGATAGGTAGGAGGAGCAAGTATGTCCCCCATTCCGCAGATGAAGAAAATGAAACCCCAAAACTTAGCTAGATGGCCCAAGGTCACATAAATACTAGGCAGTGGAGCCCAGACTCAATCCCAGATCTTGTCTTAAAATTCTACTCTAGACTCACTGTTTTCCTGAAGTGGGAAGAGGGTAAGGAGGACAAGTTTTATCTTCGGCAGGGACAGAGTAAGCGGAATGGCAAAATCAGCAGCCAATGGTCGCCCTGACCTCAGAAATTTTCCAGCCAGCCTTGCAGTGTTTAAAAGCCCATGCTTTGCTATTCTGCATTTGTGTTCCTCTGGGCGGTTTGCACAGGACAGGCTGTGTTGTCTGGGAGTGGAAGATGTTGAGCATTGTTCCCTCCTGGCTTTAGTCAGCATGACAACGAAAATGTCCCCAGTCATTTCCCAATGCTTCCTGGAAGCTGGTATTGTCCTCAGTTGGATATTGTGGCTCCTAAAAGGGGCAGCACGTTCACCTGCTGTTAGAAGCTGAACTCTGGAGATTTCGGAGGGGGGGTGTCCTCACACCTTGCACAGAGGGAAAGTGAGTCATGGAACTAAGGCACAGTCATGCACAGCCTACTGGCTGGATTCACTGGCAGCGAGCAGAAAGGAGGGTGGATCAGCTCACCTGGGTTCCCGGATACACTGTCTGAAAGAAGAGTTCAAGTCTCCATTGCTGTTTCCTCTAGAGCGATTCAGGGAACATTGTACAGTCTGGTTATTCCAGTAAATGTGGCTATCTGTGGAAATCTTGGGCTCTGGATTTATGGATAAGAGACCATACTTCCCAGCTTACCTGGGGATGATTCTAGTTTATTCTGGTTTTCTTGGCATCATTATCAATAACTTCCTCTTTCACCCTTACAATTTTCTGTGCTCTACGGGGCTTACAGCACTTCACATACAATTAGCAGTAAAATCACAGACTCCTCAAGACAAACCAGGAATGTGTCCTGGTTTGGATAACAATATATATGATCCCCCAATATGGGAGAACTCAGGCAAATGTAACTCCCTGCCTCTGGGTGTCTGAGAAGCTGACAGATGGGCAGCCTCTAGACAACCTAGAAGTTTCTTCTTTGAATGACAGTGCACACTTGGCCACTCTTCTAGGCTGAATTTTATCCCCTTAAAATGTATATATTGAAGCAAATCCTTAACAGCTCAGAATGTGAAGGTATTTGGAGATGGAGTCTTGAAAGAGGTGATGAAGTTGAAATGAGGTCATACGGGTGGGCCTTAACCAGTATGACTGGTGCCCCGTGAGAAGAGGAGATCAGGACACAGATGTGCATAGAGGAAAGGCCGTGTGAGCACACAGTGACAAGGCTGTCATCTATAAGCCAAGGCGAGAGGTCTCAGAAGAAATCCACCTACTGACAAGATGGAGCTTGGACTTTTAGCTTCCAGAACTGTGAGAAAATAAATGTCTACAGTTTAGGCCACCCAGTTTATGGTACTTGGTTATGGTGGCCCTAGCAAAGTAATGCAGCCTCTCCGTGAGATACATATAACAGCATTGACCACTAGGATATGAAAAACAGTGTTCCAGGAATGATGGGCCTGGGACAGCATTACTTGCTCTCTAAGAACAAAAGCCTGAATAGAAAAGACCAAACTCTATGGGCCAGCTCTAGAGAGAAGGACCTGGTCAGTATGAAGTAGCCACAAGAAGTTAGTGGTCCAGCCTCTGGGAACTTGTGGACCTTTACAAAGTCCTGGTGACAAGGCTTGTGGTGTGGCCAAACCTCGTCCCCTTGGCAGCTGACTTGTTTGTGACCACAGCTGCTTTTGGTGGTTGTGCCTGCCATGTACTTAGAAATGTGACTTCAGAGGCAGGCTCTGTCTTTGGGGTGCCATCTTTACCACCATGACTCTTTCCCCCAAGGTCATCTCCCCCTACAATCCCTCACACAGGCCAGCAGGAGGAGAGAGTGGCTGTGCCTCAGGCCCTCACTACTCTGGACTCTGGGGTAGCAGTCCCCTCTGTGACTGATGGCACTGTTAATCTGCTGTTCTATGTACGTCCATTTACTATGGGCTGGGATTTGGAAACTGATGGACCTGAATTCACATTTTGGCGCTGCCGTGAACCACATTTACCATTTCAGGCAAAATATAAAATCCCTCTAAGTGTGTGAATTGGGATATAATAATACCTGCCAGTTAGGATTACTATAAGGATTAGGCAGGCTGATGAATGTGAATTTCTCAACATGCTGTCTGCCTAAGGAAGCATAGCTAATGCCAGTGGTAATACTTCTGAACCAGCCCTTCTTTAGTGGAGGCAGCTGTCTTTCTAGCCTGGGGGAGATACACTTTATTTTATTTTATTTTTTTGGATATTTTTAAAAAATTGTACTTTAGGTTCTGGGGTACATATGCAGATCATGCAGGATTGTTGCATAGGTACATACATAGCAATGTGGTTTGCTGCCTCCATCCCCACCATCACCTATATCTGGCATTTCTCCCCATTTTATCCCTCCCCAACCTCCCCAACCCCCTGCTATCCCTCCCCTAACCCCCTTAAAAGACCCCAGCATGTGATGCTCCCCTCCCTGTGTCCATGTGTTCTCACTGTTTAACACCCACCTATGAGTGAGAATATGCGGTGTTTGATTTTCTGTTCTTGTGTCAGTTTGCTGAGAATGATGGTTTCCAGATTCATCCATGTGCCTACAAAGGACACAAACTCATCATTTTTTATGGCTGCATTGTATTCCATGGTGTATATGTGCCACATTTTCCTTGTCCAGTCTATCATCGATGGGCATTTGGGTTGGTTCCAGGTCTTTGCTACTGTAAACAGTGCCACAATGAACATACATGTGCATGTGTCTTTATAATAGAACGATTTATATTTCTTTGGGTATATACCCAGTAATGGGATTGCTGGGTCAAATGGAATTTCTATTTCTGGGTCCTTGAGGACTCGCCACACTGTCTTCCACAATGGTTGAACTAATTTACACTCCCACCAACAGTATAAAAGTGTTCCTAGTTCTCCACATCCTCTCCAGCATCTGTTGTCTCCAAACTTTTTAATGATCCCATTCTAACTGGCATGAGATGGTATCTCAATATGGTTTTGATTTGCATTTCTCTAATGACCAGTGATAATGACCATTTTTTTCATATGTTTATTGGCTGCATAAATGTCTACTTTTGAAAGTGTCTGTTCGTATCCTTTGCCCACTTTTGAATGGGTTTGTTTGTTTGTTTTCTTGTAAATCTGTTTTAGTTCTTTGTAGATTCTGAATATTAGCCCTTTGTCAGATGGGTAGATTGCAAAAAATTTTTCCCATTCTGTTGGTTGCCGGTTCACTCTAATGATTGTTTCTTTTGCTGCACAGAAGTTCTGGAGTTTAATTAGATTCCATTTGTCCATTTTGGCTTTTGTTGCCAATGCTTTTGGTGTTTTAGTCATGAAGTCCTTGCCTATGCCTATGTCTTGAATGGTTTTGCCTAGGTTTTCTTCTAGGGTTTTAATCGTGTTAGGTCTTATGTTTAAGTCTTTAATCCATCTGGAGTTAATTTTAGTGTAAGGTGTCAGGAAGGGGTTCAGTTTCTGCTTTCTGCACATTGCTAGCCAGTTTTCCCAACACTGTTTATTAAACAGGGAATCTTTTCCCCATTGCTTGTTTTTCTTAGGTTTGTCAAAGATCAGATGGTTGTAGATGTGTGACGTTGCCTCCGAGGCCTCTGTTCCGTTCCATTGGTCTATATCTCTGTTTTGGTACTAGTACCATGCTGTTTTGATTACTGTAGCCTTGTAGTATAGTTTGAAGTCAGGTAGTGTGATGCCTCCAGCTTTGTTCTTTTTGCTTAGGATTGTCTTGGATATGACGGCTCTCTTTTGGTTCCATATGAAGTTTAAGGTAGTTTGCTCCAGTTCTGTGAAGAGATACACTTTATTAAAAGATGCTCTTTAATGGAGGTTTTGTGACTCAGAAGACCATCCTCAACAGCCTGTACTTGGGGCCTGTGTCAAGCAACTGGTGACTTCTACTACCCACCACTCACTTTCTCTTGGGTCTCAGCTCTTTCTGAGTGAAGACTGTGGTCTCATTGTTTGGAGCACCTATATCCTATACTTCACCTTTGAGTTCTTTCTTTAGCATGGCCCATAAATTCCCTAGGCCTCTGCTTTACCTTCCATTCCCATACAGTGGAGTGTTTGGGAGATCTCAAACAATGAATTGTTTCAGAACAAAATACGGTGAAGTTGATTCTGCATCTGGAGTAAGACTCAAGGCCCTCACACTACCATGTGCACTGACTTTGCAGGACCAATGCTGAAATCACCCTCAAAGAGAGTGTAATATTGTAAAACATATATTTGCTTTTCTTTGCAGTTTTCAGGCATATAACTCCTAAAATCCTTTGAACTTTTAAGGTAATATATGCTAATGAGTTGACTAATTTTTTCTGGGTAGCTTCAGGAAAGGGGCTGGTCTCTAGAAAAACCAAGGCATGATTAGAAGATTGGAACTTTCTTCTCCACTCCCTAGCCTCTGGGGGAAGGGAAAGAGGCTAAAGGTAGAGTTGATCACCAATGACATTTAATCAATCATACCTAGGTGATGAAGCTTTCATAAAAACACAAAGTGCTGGGTTTGGAGAACTTTCAGGTCACTGAACACATGGAGGTGCCTAGAGCAGTCACCCCTTCTCACACACCTTGCCCTATGCATCTCTTTCATCTGATGTTCATCCATAGCCTTTGCAATATTCTTTACAATAAACCAGTAAATGTAAGTATTTCCCAGAGTTCTATGAGCTGCTCTAGCAAATTAATCAAACTGAGAGGGGGTCATGAGAACCCCAATTTGTAGTTAATCAGTCAGAAGTATAAGTAAACCAACCTGGGGCTTGCAATTGGTCTCAATGGGTGAGGACACTCTTGTGGGACTCAACTCTCAACCTTTGGGATCTGATGCTGTCTCCAGGTAGATAGTGTCAGAATTGAATTGAATTAGAAGACATCCAGCTGGTGTCTGCTGCTGAATCTGGAGAACTGCTTTCTTACTTGATGTGTGGGGGGAAAAAATCCCACCTATTTGATCATAGAGGCATTCTGTGGTAGGAGAGTATAGTAGGAAAAATGGAGTGTGTTTTTTCTACTCCGAGACAAACATTAGCTACTTATGATCTAAGGTCAAGGAAGCACTCCATCGGATCTCAGGAAACTGAGGTCGCCAATCAGCCACCATCATAGGTCTCCATCCATTCCCTCTACTCTCTTACCTGGATAAACTTACAGAACTTAGGTCTACAGGAAGCTGAACCTGTCCCTGAGACTGAATTAGAGAAGGCAACAACATTGAGATGATTTCCCAGAGAATTCCCAAGTACCTAACAATGTCTAACAAGTCTATAGAATACCTCCATCATTATCCAACCCCTACTTATTGCACATTGAAAATGCTTTATAACATCCCATATATAATTATCAAGCTTTCTAATTATTATTCCTCAGGAATGCAGTCTTGATTATCCCTCCAGAATGTGTGTTCCTCTTTAGAAAAGCTTAAATATTATCAATATCTTCCCAGAAGGTGTAGATTAAAAGGGGCATGCATCTGTCACACTTTCCCTACTGAGGCATTTGAAAGCAATTTATAAAGAATACAGACACATCTTTATGCATTTTCCTTATATAGAGTATTTTTTTAAGAGATGCACACACATATTTGTAGACAAAAACACTGCTGAATCAAGAGATATGGACATGAGAATTGTGATGCATACATGCTAAGTACCTTACAGAAATGTCCTATCATGATTCAGCACCTCAAGTTCATAGAGAGAGCATATATTTCACTGGGTAGTAATATGTATCATCATTTAAAAATATTTGCCAATCTATAGATAAAAATAATATATTGTTTTGACTTCTGTATCTTTAAAAAACTGAATGGCAAGGTTGAATATTTTTCATGTGTTCATTTATTAGCAGCATTTTTGTCTTCTTGTGAATTATTTTTATATTATCTTTTAGGATTCTATTGTTTTTCTTACCAAATTAGCATGCATTTTTAAATAGAGTTGATAGATCTTTGTCTGATGCCATTTTCTGCAAATGGGGAAATGTGCCTAAGGTCAGATAGCTAGTGGCTCAGATCAAATTCAAACTGAGGTTTGTCTGACTCCAGCGCTTATTCTCTTCCAATTATATTGCACTTCTTTCCAGCGTGCCAGGCAATGATGACTCAGACAATGTCTGTGTTGGGTCTGAGGCAACTCAGAGCCAAGACCTACATAAATATGGAGCCTGATTACTGCAACGCAAGTCCTGGAAATGTCTCATAAGTAATTTCTCATTTAACCTCAAAATACTCCTATTAAATGAGAATCAAGTATAATTATGATATTGACATTTTACAGATAAAGCTGCTAGGGTAAAATAATATTCATGTGCATTAGGTCAAGTAGAGGTCAAATCAAGTCTTAGACTCAAAACTATTATTTTATGATAATACTGTAACACACCATTTATCTGTCACCATCAGAAAGAAGAGGCAGGTCACTTAAGTTAATTTTCAGTTAAATAAAAATTACCACTTTAAATACCAACTAAAAAAAACTTGTATAAAACTTTCACAAAAAATATGACTGATCGGTCTTTTCTTCCTCTTAAGAAGCCAATAAAATGATAGTAAATAAAAATTTCAAAGGCATAAAGCACAACAATGAAGAAACATCACAGATAAAAATTTAAATAAATTTCTGAGAGACAGAATAGAGAGGAAATTTGTAATTGCTGAAGCAAGACATGGAGTGCAGGAGGCCTGTACAAAGCAATGCTTAGATTGCGGTCTACGGATCAGCAGGTCACCCCCAGAACGTGTTAGGAAAGTAAATTCATGGGTCGCTTGCCAGATCTACTGTATCAGATTCTGTGGATGGGGCCAGAAATCTATTTAATTAGCTCAGTTGATTCTTAGGTATTGTCAAGTTTGGGAAGCATGAACTTAGACATACAAATAGGGAAGCTGTTCTTTACCTTTCTAATCCCAATGAGGTATGGAATTTGCGGGCACGAGGAATGAGAGAGATAGAGGCAGACAAGCCTTATGTTCTTTGTGGGACCCAGAAAAATAGTACAAATAGAGTCCCCAACCCCCTGCCAGCACCCCTTCCCTTTCACCCTACCTCTGTTCTGCACCACAAAAGGCCTCCCTCCTGTGCACCTGCGGAGTCAACCCACTTGGCACTCGTTGGCACTTTATCCACATGCCACCAATGACCTCCCCTTGGTTACATTTCAAGGCCTAGGAAAGAGGCCTGAGCAGTCCCTGGAAGGAAGAGGGCTTGGAGCTGATTGGGCAGAGAATTCTGAGATCCTGATTAGCCAGAGCATGGTCAAAAAAGGGGAACTGTGAGCATTAGATGGATCTTCCCTTGGTCCTTTGAACTTCTTGTCCAATGGGGAGAGCTGAGGCCAGAAGAAGGACAGAATGGGAACAGAGGTTCCCTGTAGCACAGGAACCAGCACAGAGGCTGCAGGCACATGCCTAGAAGGGTGGATAGGAAGTTAATATGGAGTTACAGATCTGATTCATCGGAAGTACATATACATACTTCCTGTTTTCCTGAACACCTGTTTTTCTTTACTCACGTCAGCACCCCCTGATATTTTTTTCTAAATAGGGAAACTGAGTATCTGTTATAAAAAAAAAAAATTGCACTTTTTATCCTAAAGGTCTCCCTGAGAAATAGGGAGATCTTTTCTCACACACTTCTGGCCTAATTATCCTGGGCGATAGCCTGCCAGATGAAAGTCCCATCCATAGGCATCAAGCCCCTAGTCTGCTCTTGGTTGTCACATTTAAGATATAGACATAACTAAGGATCGATAGACAGTTGAAGAATGCCAGGCTGATGGAAATAAGATAGAAAAAATAATGTCATAAAAAACCATGTGTAAGAAAAATATCAGAGTCGATAAAACTAATTAGAACTCTCTGAGATAAAATAACTGCATTCATGAAATAAGAAATGATATCATGAAAATGGAACAATCAAAACAGAAAGGAGCTATTTGATATTAAGATTCTATTGCCAAATAAAGCACTCTGACTTGCTCATGCAACGACTGTTCCCCCTCACTTCCTCTCTTCCGGCAGAACCCTGATAGTGTGCACCCTTCTTCAAATGTCTCATGTTTCAGGGGAGACTTACTTCCTCCCCATCACAAGAAGTGGGTCTTGATTAGTATAATGTGAAAATTCTATTCCTTCTGTCATATGACTGGCTTAAGAATGAGTATGTGATACAATATTGGCCAATGAAGTGTGAAGGAAAGTCTGTTGTGGGGTTTCTGGGACAGTTTTTCTTGCTCTTAAAAAAAGGACACAAGACAGATGTTTCCTTTTCTTCCTTTAGATCTAGTTGTGTGGAGATACAATGCTTGGTGTTGCTGCAGCCATCCTGTGACTAAGAGTCTATAAGCCAAGTGACAAGGGTGACATAATGGAGCTGCCAAGCCCTATGTCATCAAGCAGTCAAATAGTTGAATTAATTAACCACTTTGCTACCCACCTCTGGACTTTTTGCTATGGGAGATAATCTTTTTGTTTAACCTATTTTGAGTTGAATCCTTACTTACTCGAAGGCCACAAGCATCTTAATTGACATATTTAAAGAAAAATATTCTGTTAAAAGTTTAGAAAACAATACCAAGAAAAAGCTCTCAAAACATAGAACAAATAGGCCCAAGTAGAGTATGTAAATTACAAAATTAGACTTAAAAGATCAGTCTAGGAAGGAGTTCCAGAAAGAGACCTCAGAAAATGAAAAGGGGGGATTAATCATCAACGAAGGAGTACAATGGCATTTTCAAGAATGAGAGTTATAAATTTCCAGATTGATAAGTCTTCTCTATCATCAGTTAGAATGAATGAAACACTATCAAACTAGACATATTGTAGTGGAATTTTAGATAAAAAGATGTTTTCAAAGAGGAAAAAGCAGGTCATTTGCAACAAATACAACCAGATTGTTTATCAGCAATTCTGGAAGCTAGAAGTCAGTGGGTGCAACAATTCCCTCGAAACACTAGGAAAATTTATTCTAAATGGAGAATTCTGCACTCAGCCAAATTCTGTCTACTCTAAGGAGGTAGAATAAATAGTTTTTTCAAATATGCAACAAGAAAGAGGAAGATATATAAAAGAATATTATTGTTCAGCAAATGCTCACTTCTCCCCCACTCTACTCTAAAGGAGTGTACTTCCCTATCTCTTGGAGGTTGGGATTGGCCATGTGACTTCTTCATCCAATAGACTGTGAGTACAGAGTATATATACTGTGATGGATACCGTATTGAGCAGAGGCTTTAAATGTGCTTGATAGTTTATCTTTCACCTCTTATATTCCTAGTTCTGTTATTTAAGAAAAGGGCAAGCTTCAGGCAGTGTTATTTTTTCAATTTGTGTCCCAAATAAAAGACACATGGAGTCTACCTGAACCTGTCTCAAAACCTGGACCCAAGGCAAATTACTGGGTTGTTTTGATGAAAAAGCAAGACTAATTAAAATAGCAATATAGGGTAGAGAGATAGAGGGTTTTGTTTTGTTTTTCGTACTAACTAGTAGTTTCAGCATAATTTGTTGGAACATTTTTTTTCTCTCCTCATTAAATTGCCTTGGTAACTTTGTTGAAAATCAATATACTGTATATGTGGGGGTCGATTTCTATGTTCCATTCTGATCTGTCTGTCATTATGCCGTACTACACTCATGGGATTACTGTAGCTTTATAGCAGGTCTTGAAATCAGGCTTGAGAATTCAACTTTGGCCTCTCTCTCTTTTCTCTTTCTCAGATTGTTTTGGTTAATCTGGGCCATTGCATTTTTATGAATATTTTTAGAATCAACTACCAATTTCTGTTTTAACAGTCTGTAGGTATTATGATTGAGATTGTGTTTAATTTATAGATCAATTTCAGGAGAACTGACATCTTAACAATGTGAGTCTTTCAACTGATAGAAATGGTATATCTCTGTTCATTCTGGCCTTTTCTGCTTTATCTCAGTAGTTTTGAATTTTTAAGGTAGAAGTCTTGCATGATTTTTGCTAAATTTATTCTTACTTTTTATGTTGATGATATTGTAAATATTTTTTTTTAAGTTTCATTATCCAATTTTTTGCTTTTTAAAAAGATACTAGCCTTGCATCCTTTCTAATCCTACTTACTAGGTCTAGTAGACTTTTTCAAAAAGATTACATAAAGTTTTCTATATAAACAATTATTTTATCTATGAATATTTCACTGCTTCCCTCCCAAATTTTATACTTTGTTTTGAATAACTGTTCTGAATAACACTAGAAGGGATGAGAATAGACATCCCTGCCTTGCTTCCAATCTTTAGGGAAATAATTTAATATATCAGTATTATCACCATTAAAAATACTGACCACAGGCTGGGAGGGGTGGCTGATGCCTGTAATCCCAGCACTCTGGGAATCCGAGATGGGCGGATCATGAAGTCAGGAGTTCAACCAGCCTGGCCAATATGGTGAAACCCTGTCTCTACTGAAAATAACAATAATCAAAAAAATTAGCCAGGCGTGGTGGCGTGCGCCTATAGACCCAGCTAATTGGGAGACTGAGGCAGAAGAATCGCTTAAACCCAGGAGGCGGAGATTGCAGTGGGCGGAGGTTACTGCACTCAAGCCTGGGCGACAGAGCGAGACTCCGTCTCAAAAAAAAAAAGACCACATCAGTTTTTTATCAGGTTGTAGAAGCTTCCTTCTATTCTTAGTTTTCCTAAGAATTCAAAAATCATAAATGTATGTTAAATTTTGACAAAAATTTTCACTTTTATAAAGCCAATCATTTTTAAAAATTTTATTCTGTTATTGCAATGAATTACTTTGTTTCCATTGTTAAAGTAGTATTTGCTATATTTTGTTAAGGATATTTTTCGTTCATGTAAAAACGACTTTAAAATATTATTTTCTTGTGATATCTTGTCATATAAAGAGTCTTGTGAGTCTTATAAAGAAATTGACTTTTTCCTCCTTCATTTTATGAAAGTTAAGATTGCTATTATTTCTTTCTTTGAATATTTGAAGAATTCACCATTGAAACTATCTGAGCATAGATGTTTTTTAAAAAAAATCACCAGTAAAATTTTATAAGTAGATACAACTATTTACATTTTCTGTATCTTCTTGTGTCAGTTTTGATATGTTGTAATTTTATAAGGAATTTGTCTATTTCATCTAAGTTAAATTTATTGGTATAAAATTTTACTTTATTACTGTAATAACTATAATTCAACATTATTATTTTAATGTAAATGTAAATGGTATTTTGGGAATCTTAACAGTCCATTGTCAGTAATAGAACAACTGGATGAAAATCTGTAAGGCTATGAAAATATTAAGAATGAATAATACCATCAGTTACCTTTACCTAATAGATATTTACAGAACACTATACCCACAAAAAGAATGGAATACACAATCTTTTTTAAAAAAAATAAATTATTTGCTGAGCCATAAATGACTCAACAAATTTTAAAAGACTGATTTTAAGAACTGTTGTAAAGCTATGATAAGATATCTTAATATAATTTTATTTATATTTGAAGTGCTTTTCTTATAGATGGCATACAATTGGAAATCAACCTTTATGCAAACTATCACTAATATACTGTACTAATACATTGAATCCAGAACTTTTGCTTAGTATACCCCTGTCAGTGAATTTGTCCTGGTCTAATATTATACCTCTTTCATCCTTATCCAAGTCATACATGTTCCCCTAAATATCTGATTATATAATTGTCAGAATCTTGCATTTTGTTCTATGTGTGTGATACTTCATGGGTCATAGTTCTTCACTGACTCCTTGATGCCTGCTGAGACCTGAGTCTAGATATAGTTCTAAGAGTAATGAGATGTAGGGGTGTAGGTCTTGAGGAGAATCAGAATTTCCATGCAAAGTAGGAGACACCAATATAGGTCCTCCAGGGAAGAGGAGGACAATTCAGACAAGGGAGAAAGGTATGTATCTAGTTCACAAGATCTTGGCAGAATATAGGAATTCAAAGTAATTAGCTTCATTTGAATCTATGCACATATCCCCTTTCCAAATGTTGGCACCAACTAATGCTCTAAATAGGAGATTCTGCAAACTTGTAAATTCAATTTGCATTATAATTCAGCCATTCATAAGATGGCTTGGAGTTATTCTTCAGAAATCTCAACCCAAAGTGAGAAAAGATGAATTACTGTTAGGCAGCTAGAATTGTTTTGTGGCCATATATCTGGACTTTGATTTGGAAATTTAATGTACTGAGCTTCCTATTTTCTTTCCCCATTTTCTACAATATAATTAGATGCAACCAACAAATCCCACAGTCTTATACTTGTTATTTCCACTAAAATCTAAAATGTTTTATGGCAGTAGCTACTTGATCACTCAAAACTTTGTCTTCTCCAGGCATTTGATCCATGTGATCACACATTATGAATTAAAGAACTGTTATATTACTGCATGCCATGGACTTCTGTTTACCTGTGTCTCCCACTGACCAGTAGAAATAGGATCATTAACACCTTTAAAAATAGTAAGATTAGAGATTCTCATTCACCTGGAACCACTTCTGGAACAAAAACTGCCATTCAGAGTTCAGTCAGAGAAGCAGAGTGACTGAATGTAATGGAATAATGCATTTATCATACAAATGGCACCGTATACATTTGTAGGAAAAGTTTAAGAAATGGAGGTGTGGAGGCCGGGCACAGTGGCTCACACCTGTAATCCCAGCACTTTGGGAGGCCGAGGCAGGTGAATCTCGAGGTCAAGAGATCAAGACCATCCTGGCCAACATGGTGAAACCCCATATCTGCTAAAAATACAAAAAATTAGCTAGGCATGGTGGTGGGCACCTGTAGTCCCAGCTACTTGGGAGGCTGAGGCAGGAGAATCGCTTGAACCTGGGAAGGGGGAGGTTGCAGTGTGCCGAGATCACACCACTGAACTCCAGCCTGGTGACAGAGCAAGACTCCATCTCAAGAAAAAAAAAAAGAAATGGAGGTGTGGAATGGGAAGCTAGATGATCTGACAAAAAGGCACTGGTGCAGGTGGACAAGTTGGAACTTGCAAGAAAATCTAAAAAATCAAGTGTGTGAGGTGGTCAAAGTGGGACCACACAGAGGGAAACTTAAAGAGAGGTGATTGGAAAGCCTCTGTGGTTCTGTGCCAAGAGGCTGGAGGTAGTCTGGGCTATTGTTGGACAATAGGACTGAGAGTTAAAAGAGCTAGACATGGGAAGAAGGAGAGTAAGGACAAGTTAGAGCATGCCAGGCATCTCTGCTTGTTTGTTAATGTATCAAACTGCAGAAGTCTTCAGAGAGTAATGCTGCTTCCCTTCTAGTTCCCAAATCTCAAATCTCAGGCAAATTCCTTTCTCAGCAACTCTGGCTCAGAGTGGTGCATAAGGGGACTCTGGGAAATTTAGTGCTCACAGTAGAACAAACCAGGATGCATATCCTGAATACCACTTACTTTTCTCTTCCAAAAATTATTTCTAAAATCAATAAGGGTGATAGCAAACCTACTGGTATAGATCTTGATCATAATTTTTTACGTGTTAAGTAAACACTTCTGGATCACTCCAGGTGAATATTCAAATTAAATTCTACACACATTAATCACATTGTCTACACTGAAGAATTTCAAAGTTTATTACCTTAAGACAGTATAATGTGCATACATATGCCAATCAGAACATGGTTGAAGATATAGATATAGATGTAAAACATACAGAGAGATGTCAATAAATATATTTACATAACATAAATATCATATATATAATACATAGGAAAAGTATTGAATGAGAGACAGAATTTTCGTAGTGGTCATCCTAGAGTGGTACATTACATGTAATTTTACCTTTTGATTTTTTTAAAGTTATTTTATGTTGAATACATATTATTTTATAATCAGAAATTTTATAAATAAAAACCAAATTAGTACATCCTTTTTTCTTTATTTGGGACTAAATGTTAAATGGTATATTGCATACAGTCAATAATAAATTGAATCCATCAAAACTTATAATCTGGAACTCCTGGTATAGTAGGCATTACAGCTGAGTTCTTAGTATTGAATTCTACAAATAAAACAATGACCATTTTTCTGTACTTCTTTTTTTCTCAACCTCTGCCTTTCATGTTTACAAAGAAAAGGCTTATTTATTTTCATTTCATTGCAATCCCTCCCCCCACCCGATTCTCCTTTACATAAGTGAAAACGTTAACCTTCTCATTTAATGAAAAGCACTGCCCCCACGCTTTGGCACTGAGTAAAGGCGAGACAGTGTTAGGAAGAGACAGGTTGGGATTGGCTGCCTCTGGTAGCACCTGTAGACTCTAAATCTTCACAAATCAGAGCCGAGTGTCTGGCCTCATGAAATGTTATTTGAATTTGGCTACTGGGAAAGAAGGATAGAAATCTAACAACTGTGTCTTGGTTTCATCTTTGGGTTGGAGGCTAGGGATATGGGTTTCTGTGCCTCTTAGTGAACAAAGGAGCTGGGCTGGCATTTAATTTCATCATGGGAATCATCCACTATGACCATCCAGAGGCCCGTGCCCGCCAGTCCCATTCCTCTTACTATATTTAGTCCATTATGAATATGGAATAACACTGAAAATGATTCACATCGACATCCATCTGTCTAGCCTAATAACATCAAAGTCATTAACAACAAATATTAGGTTCAACCTGACAGTGTGATTTGGAAATCTCAGCCCTCCCTGGTTCCGTCCTCTGCCTGTCTTGACAGAGAGCCTGGACACAGGGCATGCATGCTTTTCCACTCCCCAGTCACCTCCCCCGCCAAAAGGGAAGAGAGATGTGAAGACCAGTGAGAGCAAAGGTTGCTGTTGGCTGCATGGATGGTTGATGAAATGCCGGGCTAGTGAGAGTCAGGCTCTCGTCAAGGAGAGTGAGAGAGGAGGGGAAGGTGAGAGTCGGAGAGACCTCTTCTCTCCTTCTCTTGCTCTCTCTCTCTGTCTTTCCATATCTTCCCCTCTCTGCGCCTCTGCCTCTTTTCTCTCTCTGCCTTTCATTCTCTCCACACATCCAGTTGAATGGCTGATGCTCTACAATCCCAACAGCCCTCCTCTCTTCTGGCAAGTTTAATGTCTTCATCATTATTATTCCTACTAAAGCTTTTCCCACAGAGGGCTCTCCACATATCACTGCACGTTACTCCACTAAGAGGTGAGTCACCTGCTCTTTGCCTTTATAGCATTTATCAGAATTACTTATTTAAATAAACATCTGTTTTCCTCACTAGCCTATATGCTCTGTGAGGGCAAAGCCCATTTTATAGGACCTTAAGCAGTGACTTGCATTCATGGTGTTAAAGAAATAGCAGTTTTAAATAAATAAATACAAAAAAGGAAGACAGAAGGAAGAGAAAGAGAAAGAACAGAATTCAATATTGCCTCCAATTTATACATGGCAGAACAGGTATGGAGCTGCTGAGCCATTGATTCAGGCCCTTTGGTGAAACAATGAAAAAGTCTATATGAGTTACTGCATTTTTTTTTTTTACACTCTGGCTTTCATGTTCCCACTCCCACCTCGCTGCAAAACTGTTTGTTCCCCTAAAATTAACTCGTATTGTGCATGCTCAACCCTGCTTTACCCCTCTCTGGTCTGTGACAGATATGGTAGGCAATTAAATCCAGGATAACTGTGTGGTCAAGGTAGAGTGCAACACAGGACAGAGTGACCTGAAACTCTCTCCCTTACTTTGTTTTTAGTGTAGACCAGTCTTGGTGAACAGTTTATCTAACCACTCTACAACTATCTTCACAACCAAACTATCTAGTCCAGTGCTGGTAACCCAAGGCTAAAATCAGTCTCCTGTCTTCAGTTGCATTGCTTAGCCCATGACAGAGGGAAAATCATAGTGCAGCATCGTCTACTTGCGTTTGTAAATTTCTCCTCTCAAACTTGTCTTCCTGCATCCCATCCAGTATTTGTGCACTAGAGGAAGTCTACTCCCTAGGCTCCTTTGGCAGGGGCTGAGAGGAACTCTACATCTTTTCAGCATCTTCACCTTTTCCATCTTTTTCAACAACGAGAAATGGCTCAAGGAGAGGTGAGATCCCTTGGTCCAAGAGTTGCCTGCATTTCTTTGAAAGCGTAGGCACAGAATTTTCTCCCGCAGCCAGAGACTGAGGGAGACAGACTCCTGTAATTTCCATCTTCTTTGCTTCCAAATAAGGAAATGAAGCTGTGAGAAATTCCTCCCAACTGCTTGGTTTTGAAGGGGAAAGGAACTTCTTGTATTTTCCTTCTACTTCATAAAGGGAAAGTGAAGAATGAATTAATGTTGTCAACTTAACTTACTAATAGATATTCTGTTCAAAGTGAAGTTGACAAATTGGATTATGAAACAAATGTGTTGTGAATGGTTGGATAAAAGTGTGCTGTTCCCTAGGAACTGGTGTGGAATCAGCATGAAAGAGTCATGCCAGACCCTTGTTTTGGGAACATATTGGAAGTGTAGGGAAATACCTTAGGACAGGATGTACATTCTTCTCATATATGCATTGCCATATGAAGCCCAGATAGAACAGCCAATATGATGAATTAAGGAAATAAGACTGAAAATTATGTCAACAAATTCCAAATTTTTTTTCTGTTCCTTCATTAATTTACATATATATATATATTTATATATTTATATTTTTATTGCACTTTAGGTTCTGGGGTACATGTGCAGATCATGCAGGATTGTTGCATAGGTACATACATGGCAATGTGGTTTGCTGCCTCCATCCCCCCTGTCACCTATATCTGGCATTTCTCCCCATGTTACCCCTCTCCAACCTCCCTAGCCCCCGCTGTCCCTCCCCTAGTCCCCCCCCCCCAACATACCAGAGTGTGTGATGCTCCCCCTCCCTGTGTCCATATGTTCTTATTGTTCAACACCTGCCTATGAGTGAGAACATGAGGTGTTTGGGTTTCTTTATTATCAATAACATTAACTAGTTTTTTGTTCCCAGGCCTGGTTCTCCATCCACATTTTCAATGTTGTCTTAAAAATCAACTTTGTTGTGATGGCTCAGGCATGTAATCCCAGCATTTTGGTAGGCCAAGACGGGAGGATTGCTTGGGGCCAGGAGTTCAAGACCAGCTTGGGTAACATAGTGAGACCTCCATTTCTACTAAAAATTAAAGAAATTCACTGGGCGCGGTGGTGTGCTCCTGTAGTCTCATTTACTCAGGAGACTGAGTGGGAGAATTGCTTGAGCCTGGGAGGTCAAGGCTGCAGTGAGCTGTGATTGCACCACTCACCACTACACTCCAGCTTGGGAGACAGAGTGAGAGTGACAGAGCGAGGTACAATTCACATACAACAAATGTTCTCATTTTAAGCTTGCAGTTTGTTGAGTTTTGACAAGTATTGTGTATCTACCACCCCAGTCAAGATATGGAACTGAAAGCTTTTTGATACTGTGATTTAAAATACTAACTTCAACTTCCTCCCTCTGCTAATAACTTCTACCATGGCTCAGATACAGAAAGTAAATTACATACTTGAGGTATTAATATTTTATGTTTATTTATTGATTTGTGTATGTCGAGACAAGGCCTTGCTCTGTCACCCAGGCTGGAGTGCAGTGGCACAATCACTGCTTACTGCAGCCTCAACCTCCCAGGCTCGAGTGATTCTCCCACCTCAGTCTCCCAAGCAGTTGAGACTACAGGTGTACACCACCATGCCCAGCTATTTTTAAACATTTTTAGTACTGATAGGGTCTCTCTATGTCGCCCAGGCTAGTCTCAAACTCAAGCATTCTTCCCACCTCAGCCTCCCAGAGTGCTGGAATTTTAGGTATGAGCCACCGTGCCTGACCAAATATTTTATTTATTTTAGTTACATATTTATTTTTATTTTTAATTGTGGCAATATGTATAGAACATAAAATTTACCATCTTAACCATTTTAAAGAGTAGAGTTTAGTAATGTTAAGTATATTCACATTGTTGTGTAACCAATTGCCAGAACTTTTCTAGAGATGGAAATTAGTTTGAATAAGTTTGATTTAAGTTACCATGCAAAATTGACTGGGCATTTCCTAAGCGCTCCCAATAAACCCAGTCATCTAGGGAGCACTTTGTGTAGTGATTAAGAGCAGAAACTCTGGAATCATGTCACCCAGCTTCAAATCACAGCCCTACCACTTAACATATTTTATCTAAGACATCATCAATTATAAGATATACTATTATTCTATTGAACATTACGAAGGAAAACAATGCCACCAATTACACTAGGAAGCAATGCCTTATGGTGGTTCTCTATGATGCATGCATTAGTTGCTACAATCTCTCATTGCTTTAAAATTTCTTTCTTCTTATTCAAGGAATTTGGCCATTTATTACAATGTCTTACTTGGCACGTGATAGGTAATCCTTTTGTGAGTCTCTCAGGAATAAAGAGAAGCAGCTTCAGCTGTTTGTGAGTCTCATCCTTTCTTAGATATCGTAAAGGATTCCACTATTGTTCTGCAAGAAAATATGAACTTGCTGTTATTCCTCCGGTGATAAATATTTGTTTCTCGGATAAAAAATGTATGAACTGCTGCTCTATTTTTGTCTCCTTGTGTACACAATAACTTTTAATTTTAATGCCGAGTCATAGTGTACTCCTTTGAAGATATTTTAAACAGCAATTAAACCCAATGTTTATAATGTAATTGAAACAATAACAATATGAACAGCTATGACCAAGGCCACACATGTGCGTGAAATGGCAATTATATCAAACCGCTGCCTGGTTGCCAGCAATTGTGGGACATTATTGATTATAAGAGGCGTTCTGATTTCAGAGATTTTAAGAACGAAAAACTGTGCGTTTACAACGTATGAAGTACAGTGCAGGTTATGTGTCCTTGGATAGGATACTTAACTTCCTTGTGCCTCAGGCTCCTAATCTATAAAATGAAGCTAATAATAGTACATGCTTCATAGAATATGAGTGAAGATTAAATGAAACACTTAGCATAGTAACTCATGTACAATAAGCATCCAATAAATATTAACCATGGTTATTATTAATGATCATCTTAGCTGTAGCCAAGTACATCAGATGTCTATTGTTGCATAACAAATCACTTCAAACTTATTGGCTCAAAACGATAAACATTTATTATCTCGCAGTTTCTGCAAGTCAGGAGTTTAGAAGTGGCTTGCCTGGGTGGTTCACATGGTAGATGAGGTCAGGAGATAGGCAGGGACCACAGTCATTTGCAGACTTGACTGAGGTTCAGGATCCTCTTCCTAGATGACTAACTCATATGGTTATTGGCTGGGGCCTCAGTTCCGTACCACGTGTACCTCTCCAGAGTTTCTTCCATGTCTTCATGACATGGTAACCGGGCTTTCCCCAGAGCAGGTGGTCCAAGAGAGGAAGGAAGAATTCACCGTACTTTTTATGACATAGTCTTTGAACTTGTATACTGTCACTTCCACTTTTATTACACCCATTAGAGGCAAATCACTAAGTCTTACCAACGCTCAGGGATGGGGATTAAGCTCCACTTCTTGAAGGAAAGAATACCATAGAGTTTGTAGACATATTTTAAAACCACCACACCACAATAACTTTAGGTCAAAATAACGATGATCAGTATCTCATCTTTTGAATCATCTGTTACCCAATACCTATGCTCTCATTTTCCTTACCAATAATATGTTAAGTTCCCAGTAAGAAATAGGTAGCACATTCAAATTAGGATACTTTGAGAAAGCCTTATTGCAAATGAGTGGGCAAGCGGTAGGTAGTACAGGAACCTAGGGCAAGCAGCAACAGGGCAATTATCCCCAGAGACCTGAAGGAATAAAGGCAGAGAGTGAATCAGAACCAACAAGAAGAGAAAGTCTTACAGAGCAGGCTATATTGAGAGGAAGATCTTGGTCGGGGGACTCTGTCAGCTTTTGGCAACTTAATAGGGAGGAAGCCAGGGAAATAAGCATCCTGACCTCATTCTCCTTTACCTAAATGGGAAAAAACACTGCTTTTCTCTCTACTCTCTCTACTCCTACACTTACTCTCAATCTTCCACTTCTGACATCAAGCTATTCCTCACTTTTTGGTGGACACCAACTGAGTGTCCTGAAATTTAACTCACTTCTGACTGTATTTACCTGGAGATAGCATCAGTTCCCATGTGTTAAGGGCTCAGTCCCACAAGACTGTCCCCAGTTCAGATCCATGACAAGTCCAGGTTGTCACCTGTGCTCTGACCAACAGCTATACATCACAGGTTCCCACAATTTCCTCCTTGGGTTTGATCACTTGCTAGAACAAATCACAGAACTCAGGAAAAGAGTGTTTTTGTTCTAGACTATGAACTTGTCACAAAAGAATACAACTCAGGAATAGTCAGATGGAAGAGATGCACAGGGCCGGGATGTGGGGAAGGGACACAAGACTTCCATGGCCTCTCTAGGCATGCTGCCTTCATAGTACCTAAATGTGTCCACCAATCCAGAAAATCTCTGAACTGTGTCCTTTTGAGTTTTTATAAGGCATGATTGATTAATCATTGGCCATTGGTGTCAAGTCAATTTCTAGCCCCTCTCCCTTTCCTGGAAGTAGGGGGATGGAATGAGGCTGAAAGTTTTAACCCTCTTTTCCCAAAGTTGGTTCCCTTGGCAACCAGCCCCCATTCTGTGGGCTTTACAAAAATCACCTAATTAACAGAACTCAAGATTGGTGAAAGGGGCTTATTATGAATAACAAAAGTTGCTCCATTCACCTTTATTTTACTTACAACCCACACAATTCCAAGAGTTTTAGGAGCCCTGTTCCAGGAACAGAGAAAAAGACCAAACATATATTTTTATTGCAAATCAAAATATCACACATCCTCTAGTTATTTTTTGCTGGAGATCCCAAATTAGCTGAAGCCAAAGTCATGAAAGCCATGTTGGAGGTGGGACACAGAGATCATGCTGCTGTGGGAGAGGGTAGGGTAGAGAAGGGGGGAGTGCTCAATCTGGACAAGTAGGGAGATGATAACTGACACAATCTGTCCCTTTTCCCTTTAGCATCCTGAACAGAGGACTCAGAAAGTCTCATCAGCAGCTTTATCATCATGGGGAAGTGTCACAGTAGTCACCTTTTTCTTGATACTTGAAACACTAGTCACCTTCTTCATTTGAGTTGGTAACAAAAAATGAGGAGAAAGAAAACTGTCTTAAGAAACATAAAGCACTGTAATAATCTCTGCCTCTGTAGCAATCTGAGGTTTAAGTAGGCACTGATAGCAGCCTTCTTCCATTACAGATTCATTATTCCCTTTGACTTTTGCCAGCATCTCAGCTGAACAGGGTCCTTTACTTTGCAAGGATAATGAAACTTTAATTTCTGCAGAGTCTGAGTTCTTGGTGGTTAAGTCTTTATTTGATCATCACAGATTTTCATTAACCAGGGTTATGGGGCAAAGGAATATTAAGAAGCAATTCAGTAAATTCCCTCTATGGATAGAGGCAGACTTAGCATCCAGTTCATTTGGCTGATGACTTATTGCCTTGGTGGAAGCTTTTCTTCATGGGGCAGTAGAACCCCCAAATACATGTAAATCAAGTTCATAGGAAAAGAAGAAAAAATACTTCCAGTAGGTCATTAGAAAGATAAGAGTTAGGGGGCGTCTCTCATGTCCAGCTTTTGACTCCTGAACCCAACATCACCATGGGGAGGTGATGTTGATTTAAGGCAGGGCGTTGGCTCTCAAGTGGGACTATATCTGAACCTTTGGTGGGATGGGTCACTACTTTATTAAGCTAGCTACGTCTGAAAGTTGGGGCATGTGATAAAGTTACTGAATTCTGTGGTCATAAAAGATACTGTTCTTTCATAACATATGTCTACTGTTAAGACTTATTTTTATGTCTTAACAGTATTTTTATGTCTTAACTGTTATGTGAGATACCACAATGATGGATGAGGTGTTTTTAAGTCTGCAAATAATGATGCTGACTGAAACACCTCAGGTAAGAAAATAAATATGTGTTTCCCCCTGTGAGGACAAGACGCTGCCCACTTTAGCAGAAGCATGGCCCAGTGAAAGCCCCCTGCAAGCTGACAGAGCTCTCTGGGAAACGATGCCATATAGAGGGCTCAGCTTGGGCCCTTCCTACTGGCAATTCACTCAGCCATCTTGATAGTCGAACTTGCTTTGATGGAGAAAGATCATGCTGTGAGCCTTCATCCATCCCCCCCATGGCCACTTTGTACATGGGTACACTGAATAAGCACTGGGATGGCTGGGGAAAGAGGTTGATTGACATCTATAAGATGAATCATCTTATCCATTTGTTTATTTAGAGTTTTCTCAACCTTTAGTGGGCATTTATCAGAATAATTTCTTTAGTTTCAGAGCTCCACTGATGACTTGTTATCAATTTCCCAATTTTGTCCTTTCCAAATTCCGGATCAGCTGGTCAATCATTAGTCATTGCTCATAAATCAGAATACATATGTAATTCAGGCCATCATACAAAGTGTGCAACAGAATAGGCTGCACAAAATTCTGCCGCATTGCAGGATTTTTTTGCCATCTATAGTGCACCATCTGCAGACATTTTGCTGAGTGGAGTATAGATCTATAAATGAGCCAGGCCAATGCTTTTCTTCTTCTAATTGGTCATAGAGAATATCACATGAGGCCATATGTGTAGGCTCAGGAAGAGGCAATGGAACACAGCATGGGCAGGTACTGTCATAATATGGTCTCTTTGTACAGTTAACCTGTGCCTCCTTGACTGTTTTGGGTTTAGTCTTTTTAATTCTATTTAATTTAATTTTTTTTTCAGATAGGGTCTTGCTTTGTCACCCAGGCTGGAGTGCAGTGGTATGACCATGGCTCAATGAAGCCTTGACCTCCCAGGCTCAAGCAATCCTCCCATCTCAGTCTCCCAAACAGCTGGGACTACAGGTGCACACCACCATACCTGGCTAATTTTTAAATTTTTTGTGCAGATGAGATCTCCCTGTGTTGCCATGGCTGGTCTCAAACTCCTGGGCTCAAGCAGTCCCCCTGCCTCAGCCTTTCAAAGTGTTTGGATGACAGAAATGAGCCACCACCCCTGCTGGGTTCAGTCTTTTATATACCATTTCACTTTTATAAGGTTATATTTCTCTGTATGTCCAATTTTATGGTTCTGTAGATAATACCTGGTTCATTATGGAAAGTTCAAGTCACATAGTCACTTGGTAACCCATTGTCAAGTACTCAGTTTCCACCAGTGTCAAGTCATAAGTTATGTTGAAATGCAGGATAGATGTTGGCAGAAGATGCATTCATAGCCTTATCAACCGTAGCAAACTTATGGTATGGGTTTCCATAACTTCTGGAGGCTCTATACTGCACATGTGCCTAACATAAATGCTTTTAATATGAATGGATCTTTTGGGTCGTAAAAGCCCAGGCAGAAGGGCATCTTGCGTCATAGCTTTCATCTGCCACAGATCTACTTGTTCTAGGCTTTATTCAAAACTGACAGACATGGGTTACTTGGTAAATGAGTCAGAATAAAATGCCAAAAAATATTTTGGTCTTAATACAGCAAAACAAACAAACACTCTATGAAGCTGTGTGCTTTGGCTTCATGGTGGGTGATATAAATATGGCAAATGAGTATGCTACTTTATAAGGAGTATCTAACATACTCTGGACCATTCCTGGAGCCTGAGAAATTCATCCAGTGTGCAGGAACTTGAACTTTTGCAGGGTTTCACTCCTACACTCTGGAATACCCATGTTTTACTAAGGCATCTAACAGGATTATTATTCCATGACAGCCAGTTCTAAATAGCATAATGTCATTAATTTACCAGTAAAATGTTCCACTGGTACATTAGGTAATTTCCTAATGGGATGTGAGGACAATTGTGAGAGATCAAGAAAGTTGTTACAGCTCTGAGAAAGACTGTAAAAGTATATTGTTGAGACTGTCATGTAAATGTAAATCTGCTACTGCTTTTTCTTACTGATTAAAATAGAAAAGACTCCACAAACAGAAGATCAGAAAAATAAAATAAAAATAAATAAATAAAAAATAGAAAAGAAAGGAACCAAAGCATTTGCCAAGTCAATAACTGTATCTGATGTCAGGGATAATGTTTATTTGCTGTAATAATTATACCTCATCTAAAGTTGTAGTTGTGATTATAATAAAGACATGGTTAAATTTTTAATAATTTACTATCATTCTTTACAACACATATGGCTTTTGCACAAGACAAACAGGCAATTTAATTGAGAGTTTAGAAGGAATTTCTATTTCTGCATCCCTCAAGTCTTTAATGGACATCCTATTCTCTGCCATTTTCTTAAGATTACAGTATTGATTTTGTTTTGCTGTCTTAGTGGATGTATAGAGAAGTCAGTTCAGTTGTTTTTTTTTTTTTTTTTTGACAGAGTCTCACCCTGTTGCTAGGCTGGAGTTCAGTGGTGCAATCTCAGCTCACTGCAACCTCCAACTTGCTGGTTCTCCTGCCTCAGTCTGCTGATTAGCTGGGATTACAGGCACACGCCACCACACCCAGCCAGTTTTTGCATATTTAGTAGAGATGGGGTTTCACCATGTTGTCCAGGATGGTTTTGATCTCCTGACCTCATGATCCATGTGCCTCAGCCTCCCAAAGTGCAGGGATTACAGGTGTGAGCCACTATTTCTGGCCAGAGAAGTCAGTTTTAAAGACTTCCTCTTGTCTCTTCCTAACTTAATAGCCTTACTTCATGGAAAAGAAATAAAGAATCTGCCTTTTAACAAATACAGGCATGCCTTATTTTATTGCATTTTGCTTTATTGCACTTCACAGATATTGCATCTATTACAAATTGAAGTCTTATGTCAAGCAAGACTATTGGCACCATCTTTTCCAACAGCATATGCTCATACTGTGTCTCTGTGTCACATTTTGGTAATTATCACAATATTTCAACTTTTTCATTATTAATATATTTGTTATGGTAATACATGATCAGTGATCTTTGATGTTGCCATTTTAATTATTTTGGGGTACAATTAATCATGCCCAAGTAAGATGATAGTGAACTTAATTTATAAATTAAGGTCTATCTGTTGTGATTGCTCCACTGACCATCTATTCTCTTATCTCTTTCCCTCTCCTTAGATCTCCCTATTCCCTAAGATACAATATTATATTATTAAAATTAGGTCAGTTAATAACCTTACAATGGCCTCTAAGTGTTCAAGTGAAAGACTTACATATCTCTCAAATTAAGTAAAAAGCTAGAAACAATATTAGTGAAGAAGGCATGTTGAAACCCAAGATAGGCTGGAATCGAGGCCTCTTGGGCCAAACAATTAACCAAGTTATGAATACAAAGAAAAAGTTCATGAAGAAAATTAAAAGTGCTACTTCAGTGAACACAGAAGTGCTAAGAAAGTGGAACAGTCTTACTGTTGAAATGGAAAAAGTTTTAGTGATCTAAATAGAAGATAAAACCAGCCACAACTTTCCCTTAAGCCATGGACTAATCCAGAGCAAGACCCTAACTCTCTTTAATTCTATGAAGGCTGAGAACAGTTAAGAAGCTGCAGAAGAAAATTTGAAGCTAGCAGAGGCTAGTTCATTAGGTTTAAGGTATGAAGCTGTCTCCATAACATAAAAGTGCAAGGTAAAGGAACAAGTGCTAATGTAGAATCTTTGCAAGTTATGCAGAAGATCTAGCTAAGATAATTAATCAAGGTAGCTACACTAAACAACAGCTCTTTAGTGTAAATGAAATAGCTTTATATTGGAAGAAGATGCCATCTAGAACTTTTATAGCTAGAAAGGATTCAATGCCTGGCTTTAGAGCTTCAAAGGACAGGCTGACACTCTCGGTAGGGGCTCAGGTAGCTGTTGACTTTAAGTTGAAGCCAATGTTCAAGATTCATTCAGATAATCCAAGAGCCCTTTAGAATTATGCTAAATCCACTCTCCTTGTTCTTGATCACTGGCACAGCAAAGCCTTAATGACAGCACATCTGTTTACAGCATGGTTTACTGAATATTTTAATTCCACAGTTGAAAACTACTGCTCAGAATAAAAGATTCCTTTCAAAATATTATTGCTCATTGACAGTGCAACTGGTCATCCAAGAGTTCTGCTTGAGATGTACAAGGAAATGAATGCTGTATGGTCTAGAACTAAATTCACAGTATCTCTGAGACATGTCTGCATTTCCAATTCTGTGATACAGTCAAGGACCAATGAGTCTGCATGGGCCCATTTTAAGATAAGCTTGGGTCAAAGTTTCATCTATTATCTGGTCTCCACTATAATATGCAGATTTTGGATCAAGACTCTACCTATTATCTCATCTCCATAGTCCCCTACTTGCCAAGTAGACCATGGTGACATTTTGAGTCTCTAAGGGATAAGCATTAGTTCAAAACCAGTATCTGATAACCTCAGGGAAATATGATTATTTCCTCTTTTCCACAGTCACCCTGGTAAATGGCCTTAGATTCTTATGATGAAAGCTTTATAAAATTTCACGGTATAGAAACTTCATGGTAAATACTTACGGGTATATTGTGGGGTCTAAACTCAAAATAATTTGGCCTCCTCCTCATTCAAAGGGCTCTTAGTCTGGGAACAGGCTTAATTCTGGGAACTGGTTAAGAGGTTGAGAATGGTCATTCTAGCAATGTAAGTTAGGTTTCTGTACATCAAACCTAACATATTTTTCTTACATCTGTCAGGGAACTTTAGTAGACAGTCTATATATTTCTAGGTATTCTGTGACTCATTAGTCATCAACACATATTAAAACACTCTTTCATTTTGTCACTGTGGCCTATGATAATAATTGTGTTCCTATTCTCTGATGGTTCAGTGGTACCGCCTGGCCCCTACAAGGACAGAATCTCATTAGTGCAGTTGAGGTTAGGGAACCCCAATCTATGGCATCATCCCCACCATCCTCTATAACCTACAGAAGATAACAAATGTAAGAGCCTTTAGCTGTGCTGGTGCCCAACTCATCCGTGCATTTCCTAATATCTTGGTGAAGGGAGTGCCCCTTGGGTTTTCCTTTGGAAGGTATATTTAGGGAGTATCTAAGTAGAGTGCATGTAATGGATCCATTTCAGCATACACATTTACCGATCCTTCAGACCTGTTCTTATAATACAGAATGTTGATGCAGTTCTGGCATTTTGATCTCATTAATTCAAGGCCATCATTGATTATAGGTTTTGATTCACTAAAGCATTAAGCCCCAAATGTTGATTTCGTGCATCCATGTCACTGAAATCAGCTTGAGTGTAATCCTTATCCTCACTAGTCTAACGCTCTTAAAATTCATCCTCATGCTTCCCTTGCTCCTGTTTGGGGTGATCTTGTAATTCTCCTTGTGTATAGTTTGTCTCCTCATGAGCAGCGCTCATGTCTTTCTAACTGGGCTAATTCTTGTTATTGGCCTGGAGGCTATGAGAGGTGGTGAGTGCAGGGCCTGAGGAGAACTGGTGTCAGCTTGGGAGGCAAATGCCCCTAGTATACTTTTGCCCTTTTCAAAGCCTTTTAAATTCAGATAAAGGTGAGTTGAGGGAGAAGATGAGGGGAGAGGGTAAGGAAAGAAGTTGCCTCCTCTGACAAATTCAGGGATTTTGGAGGTTCAGAGTTCTCAGCCTCATTTATGTCTGTGCAAATATCCATATTCCACACCTCATGGCTTCCCTTCTTCCTCACAGGACCCTTAACATAAGAAGCACAGAGAACAATTAATTGGCACTGTAGTATTTACAACTCTGTAATACAGATTTGGGTCTTGGTACTCAGCCATACTTACCTCACAACTATCGGCAATGAAAGATCCTTCAAAGCTGTCATGATTCCATACACTATTTTTTACTCCATATTCATAATTTTAATTGGTTTTCCTAAGGTTTGTATTCTAGGGCATCACACAAGAGAATGTTAACTTGGCCCAAATAGAATTCTTTATTCCCTTCTTTAAACCATACTGTTTTCTCCAGCTTTCCCCATCTCATAAATTATTACTTGTGTCCACTTAATTGCTTAAACCTAAAGCTAGGATTTCTCTCCTTTCTTCACTCTGCATATCCAATGTTTTAGAAAATACTGTGACTCCACCTATCTTTAAAATGTGCTCGTATCAGTTAGAGGCCATTTTTCTAAGTGAAGTAACTCAAGACTGGAAAACCACACATCATATGTTCTCACTCATAAGTGGGAGCTAAACTATGAGGATGAAAAGGATGATACAATGGATGATGGATAAGAATAATACAATTGAGTTTGGGAACTCAGGGGAAAGGGTGGAAGTGGGGTGAAGGATAAAAGAATGCACATTGGGTACAGTGTACACTGCTCAAGTAATGGGTGCACCAAAATCTCAGAAATCACTGCTATAGAACGTATTCACCTAGCCAAACACCACCTGTTCCCCAAAAACCTATTGAAATTTAAAACAAAATTTTAATGTGCTCCTATTCACTTCTTTGCATCAGTTGCTATAACTGCAGACTAAGCCAATCTCATCTCTTGCCAGTCTACTAACTGGTCCTCTTGACACTCTACAATTTATTCTCCATCAGAATTCTGAGTGATCCTTAAAAAGCTAAAAAATTGCATCCCTTTGCTGTTTAAAAACCCTTCATGACTATCATATTTAGAATTAAGAAAATAACGTTTCCATCTTGTGGAAAAGCCACACATGCTCTCAACCCTGCTTATTTCTCTGTTTTTTCTCTCCTGCCGAGCTCCCTAGCTCACTCTGGTACAGTCAGGCAGGACTTTGAAGTCCTTGAGAATGCCAGCTTATCCCCCATCTTTGGACTTTTGCCCTCCCTGGTCCCTCTACCTGGAACGTTTTTCCTTCTGATCTTTGAAGAGCTGGCTCCTTGTCTTGCAGATTTCAGCAGAAATGTCATTCCTTAGAGAACTTAGCATAGCACTTTTCATTACTTAACTGGTCTTTTTTGATTAGTTATCCCTTTGTCTATTTGTCTATTTATTATCTTTTTCTCCTTTCTGAATATAAGCACAAATCTTTTTTTGCTTGTTCGCCAATACATCTCTACATCTAAAAAATAACACATAATAGTTTCTCAGCAAGTATTTATTGAATGAATAAATGAAGCCTCCATCGGTGAGGGAACTACTTTGGTTCATATGATGTCACTAAGGCAAAGCCAAGAAATAAATAGACCATTAATTAAATCAGGGGCAATAAATAAATGAACGAGAAGTCAGGAATAAAAAGACATATTAAGTCCATTGAAACTGGTATTTTTAAAATACACAGGTTGGCCAGGTGAGGTGGCTCACACCTGTAATCCCAGCACCTTTGGAAGCTGAGGCGGGTGGATCATGAGGTCAGGAGTTTGAGACCAGCCTGGCCAACATGGTGAAACTCCGTCTCTATTAAAAATACAAAAATTAGCTGGGCATGGTGGCAGGCACCTGTAATTCCAGCTACTTGGGAGGCTGAGGCAGGAGAATCGCTTGAACCTGGGAGGCAGAGGTTGCAGTGAGCCAAGATCATACCACTGCATTCTGGCCTAGGTGAGAAGAGCAAGACTTCATGTCACACACAGACACACAAAACAAAAAACAAGTTACTCATTAAAAAGGAAAACCAAAAGCAGACCTATAGGAAATTAATTTACAAGAGACTGGATATACAAACAGAAAATGGAACTGCAAAATGGAACTTTAATTTACAGTCTGCAGTAACTAGTCCAGGAAGTCAACTTGGTATGTACAATAAACCAATACAGGAAATCAAACAATAAACCTTGTAGCAATTGGCCCCAAATGGCCAGGACTTGATAACAGACAGCTTCCCTAATTTTTGCCTCCATTTCCAACTTGGGATCAACTGGAGAGCCAAATATGCAACCCTCTCCAATCACATAAGATGTCCTGATTTTAGTTAACCTGATTATAATTTTCCCAGGCCAACAGCCTCCAGTCAGGGCATACTTGAAGTTCTTTCTTTCTTCCACTATAAAGCTTTCCCACTCTTCAGCCTAAGTTTGAATCTCTTTCTAATGTGTGTGATGGTGGCTGACTCCCTTGTTATAGCAAGCTCAGAATAACCTTTGTTTTTTTCTCATTTGGGTGGTCTTTGTTTATTTCCACAAATTATACCAACATATCTAATACTTAGATAATTCAGGATAATGAAGGCATTCAGCATGAATTTTCCAGATAATTGTGTATGTGAATCAGACCTCTGGGATTTGAAATGGACCTGTGCATTGAATTGCTGTGTATAAAGCCCCATGTAATGCTGGAATAGTCTAATGAGGTTGCATTGAATTGTGTGATACATACCCCCAGGAGTGCTGACTTGATAGATCATTATGCAGTCACATTTCCTTCTCTCTTTAAAAAAAGAACAGGAGAAATGGGGAAAACAGGTTGCATCTGAATATGGTATAAAGTTTCTTTTCTTTAGGAAATGTCTACCAAATTAAATATATATAATTATGTATGGTTATTTATCTTTAAAGGATGTTTCAGAGGCAGAATTATAAGGGAACCTATCTTTCCGTTGTGGTTGCCTGTTTAGGTACTGTGAGCAAGAAAGAAATTGCTTTATTCAAACCATTAATGAAATGTCACTGTCAATCCACCTCTAACTGCATCATGTGCTTTTTATTCTTTGTGTTAAAAATAAAGAAATAAAGACAGAATATTTCCAGATACCATCTTGTGCCTGTAGAAGCAAGCTGTGTTTTAACCCCAAGCTTTATGCTGATTTCTTGCTTAAAGTTCACTATAAAAAAATCAAACATCTACATTTAAGTGCATAAGAAAATATTACCATGAGGAAACCTTTTCCTTGTCAATCATTATTTCCGGTAACATCTTCTGATTTTCTCAATGATGTGAATGTTTTCTCTCCCTCCCTCCTTTCTTAATCCGTTTTTTATTGTTGTTATTACAAAGAGAGGCTGAGTTTCTTTCTAATTAACCTTTTTTCTCTGTAGCACTGTGCTTTCTCATTCAGCTCCCTGATACGTATATGCTGATCCCAAACTTTGAAAAGAGATATTCTTAAGAAACCCTAATAGGTTAATATTGGCCCCTAACTCATGGCATGGTCCTGAAACAGAAGACCTGGAATGATTTGTGGTGTACTTAATAAAAATTTCCTGGGTTTCTTGTGTCAAACATGCTTGGCTAAGCTAGGACATGCTGAAGGTATAGTCAACTGAATCCTTGATACTAAAGATACGGTATTTCCCCTGGATAGCTCTATGTCAGAGAAGACACACCTGATTCTGACTTGGCTCCCTCAATGTCCTCAGCTCCCTCAGAAACACATTTTGGTAAAACTAAAAGCAGGTAGCTAGTGCTTTTTGAAAGCAGTTGTATTGCTGGGGTTACGAGATTGCCTGCTGCTTCTGAGGACATTGACTCAAAGTTTTGAGCCTGGCTTTTGGGAACTACTGTTCGAGGGTGGATTGACCTGCCTATTCTGGGAAAAAGGATGGTGCTGGAGGAAACACTGAGCTGAGAACAAGACAGGGTCAACTGTGGCATCTTTCTTACAAACTTTTGTTTATTCTATGACAATGGATGAAAAGAAAGAGATTGTCAGGGATGTGCCTTGACCTCTAGATCAAGAAGCAGAGAGGATAGTGTTGTCAGTAGACCTGGCAGTATTCTCCTTATGAGGCACAGTGAACTGACTGGGAGGTGTGCATGAATGGAATAGTCACTGGTGGGACTGCTGCTTAGAGTCTTTTTGTTACAAAATTTAGCTTTGTCTGGTAAGACCTTCAGTTGCCTTCAGCATGTTTAGAAACTCTAATAGCAGCACCTATGTCTAAGAAAATTAGCAAATTTTGGAAATTCATCACAAATGGCACTGAGGTATTCTGAGTCTTTGGTAAACTGACTTACTCCATCAACAGGAATAGAACTAGGTAAAGTGAATACTTGCCATGTGCAGGCATAGTGCAAAGAGTGTTATGTACATTATGTGTTTTAGTCTTCCATACAACTTAACGAAGTAGATTCATGTAACATTCCTCTTTTCTAAAAAATGAAACTGAGGCCCAGAAAGCTTAGGAGACTTGTCCAAGCCAGAAAGTTTGAGGTACAGAAGAAATGTACAATTTCTCTTGTACAAAACTATAACATGAGTTTCTATGCTATCCAGGAGAAATAAAACTCACGAACCCATCCCTCTCTCCTCCTTTTGTCCTTGCTTATCCAAAGCAATTTCCTCTGGTCAAGGAAGAAATGAGAGAATTTCTCAGCTTTCTGGATGGAACTAAATCAAAACAGAGTCCACATCAGATTTGTCATTGGGGTCTAGGTTTAGTAGTTGCTATGGTTTGAATGAGTCCTGCAAAGTTTATGTGTTTGAAACTTAATCCCCATTGCAAGTGTTGAGATGGGGAAAACTTTAAAAGATGATTAGGAAATCTTTTAAAGGCATTGGGTTCACGTTGTTATTGTGAGACTGAGTTCCTGATAAAAGGATGAGCTTATCCCCCCCTCCTCTCTCTCTCTCCCCACTTTATGTGTGTGCACGTGAGCTTCCTTACCCTTTTACCTTCTGCCATGGGATGATGGAGCAAGAAGACCCTTACAAGATGCCACCCCTTGGACTTCCCACTCTGTTCTTTATGAATTAGTCAGTGTCAGGTCTTCTGTTACAGCAGCACAAACAGACTAAGACAGTAGATATGCTCTCACACGTCTCAGTTCTTAGATTTTGGACCAAATTATATTTTTCTTTCAAGATCAAATGATAAAAATGCCTGGCCTACTATCCACTCTATGTTCCTTACCTTTTCCCAATCCCCAATTCATTTTGCCTAATAATTTTTAACTGTACCGTCATGTGGTGATGCATTTGCTTCCATTTTTATTTATTTTCCTAATATATTATGTGGTGCCTGCTTCATGTTCACTCTTCACCAGCCCTTGTCTTCATAGCTCTTTATCCCCAATCCCAATTTTGGAATAATCATCTATAGCCATTAACTAACTTAACAAATCTTTCTGTCAGTGGGGTACTTTATGGAAACTGAAAATTAATTAACGTTTATCTCAGCAGCTAATCACATAAAATCTACTGCCTTCCTATCTCAGGTTCTAAAATAATGATTGCCCATGAATTGAGCAAGGAAGATCTTGATAAGTCCTGACAGGACACAAGCTGAGATGAGAGGGAACGGTTAAGCTTCAGCCTCTTCTGCTAATGAGATCCATGGGGGTATAACAGCTGAAAGTTTCTAAGAAAAGATGGCCTCGCCACTTGAGCAGTTAGTTACCAAGACACAAGGGCTGTATCAACACACACAAACATACACATTCACAGAGACAATTATTAGACACCAGAAAGTCGTTGGCTTCAGTGTTTAAAAACAGTCCTCTTGTTTAAAAAAAAAAACAACCAAATTTAACCATTTATTTTATCATCTATTTATTCATTCATTCGGTAAACATTTATTTATTAATCATATGCAATTTTTGTTTGTTAGGTACTAGAACACTAAGATGCCCAATATGTGGTCCCTGTGTCATTTAATTTAAGTTATAAGCAATAAAAACTCACTGGATGGGGAAAAAGGAGGACGTCCAGGAACATATCTGAAGCAGGAAAAGATTAATTGGCTGTAACACATAAACAAAAAGAAGAAAATAAACTTTTTTTTGAATTTGGGAAAATGTTAAGCCATGTTTTCTGAGTTTGCCAGATTTCCTTGCTGCAGGACTTTTCGGAGACTTTAATATGCTAAGGTGTGCTGTTAATGTCCAAGAGGGAAATAGAATATGCTGCTTTTCTCAGATATATGTGATGGCCTTTTGCAGATGTACATGTGCACATGTGTGATATTTATCACATAGGATAAAGGTTTCCAGAATATATTTTGGGAAATTCTAGCCTAAAGTTCTTTAAGAAAAAAAGAAGAAAGAAAGATTAGAAAATAGCTATGAAGAAATTTTCATGTGGAGGTTGGGCTGGGTTGGGAAGGATGCTCTGTGGAAAGGATAAGGATGTCAGCAGATGCTGAGCTGTCTTGGATATTGCGTGGCACAGGGGCTGAAATCACACTGCTGTTTCAAGTCACAGGGCTGCAGCTGGACCATCAATGCCTTAGAGCAAATCTGAAACAGGCACCCGTTCTTCTGGGTGGATGCAGTCCTGTGGCAGGCACATGGTAGATGAGTGAGGTCAGGGCGGGGTTAACCCTCACTGCCTCCCAGCAGGTGCTCTTGGGCAGTACACAATGTACACAGCTGAGTGTGGCACCCTGCCCTGGAAATGAGTGCTCTCTTGCTAACCTTTCTCAATGCAACACTTCAGTCTTCTAAACAGTAGATCAGCTAGTCACATGAAGATAAGCCAGGAAGTTGTTGAAAATACAGATTTCAGGGCTATCTCCAGGTCCAATTAATCAGAAACACCTACCGTATCCCAGAAAGTAGTAATTTTTGCAAGCATTTCAGGTTATTTTGATGGGCAACCACTTTAGGGAACATATGTGAGAACTCCTCAATTATATATCTAAGTGAGAGGGGGAAATAGCAATTTTGACAATTTTGACTTGAAACCAAGGAATGTTTGTTTTTCCCCCAATAACAAAAGGTAGATGGAAAGTGTGGATAAGAAATAAATAGAACCACTAAAATTAAAACTTATTACCTAAAATTAATTGAATATGTTAATTAAACTCTGGACATGTACATTCTCTATTAGAATTTAGTTTATTTCACAGGCATACCTTCTATTAAAGTGTATATTAAAGAGATAAGAGCTTCAAAAAGATAATCTTAGGGGGCCTACCGTGGTCTTGAGTTCAAACCTCAAGCAATTCCATTCCCCACATTGTTGTATAAGAAAGGGCCAAAGACAGATGCAAATGAACTGAGCAGATTAACTCTAGCAGAGTGGGATCAAACCAAACACAACTTGTAGCAACACAAAACAAAGACTGATTTAAAAGAACTACTTGACTTTATTTATTCAAAGGCAAATGCATTGAAATTTAACTTTTATTAATACTAAATCCATAAAGTCATGGTAATAATCTTAACAAAGTATATACAGTTAGCACGCTATAAATGTAAGCTTCTTGGGGATAAGAATGGTTTCTCATTTATTTTTGCATCTCCCAGAACCTGGTATTAATTGAAAAAAATGCGCTCCAATTGTCTATTACTTGACATATAATAGATGATTCATAAGTATTTGTTAAATTAATAAATGTTGTATTGTTTAAATATTAAAACAGATTTTCAGCATTAAATTGGTTGATGCAAAAGCCCAGACATGCATAGGCATTGCAAGTTCTATTTCAAACAAGGTTTTGTTTAGTTATAGTGCACTTATGCAAGCCTAGCTGAAATAAACCCAGGGTGGCTTGATTGGGAAGCATGTTGGGATCTCAGGAGATCTGGACACAGAAATTCCCCAGGTGGTCTGGTTTTCTTGCTTCTCTGCTTCTTGCTTCTCTCCCTCTCTTTCCCTCTCTCTCTCCCTTTTGTCTCCATCTCTTTCCCTGGACATCTGTATGTGCCTTGCTCTATGATCTTTTTTATATGTCCTCAGTTTAGTTAAATACCATTGGAGCAAATAAGCAGCCTTGTCATTCCAACACCAGATTCTCAGGGGAGAAAATCCGATTGGTTCATCTTCGATCAGTCCACTCATGGTCAAATCATCTTCCACTCATGGTCAAATCATCCATAGCTGCAGATGGGGGAAAGAGGGGGTGTGTAGTTTAAACCTGACCAACTGGACTCACACCTGTTAGATGTATGACGTTCTCAAAGAAGAGGCATATGTGCCTGGAGGAGCCCTGTAAATCTACTACAAGATCCCTCTACAACGTCCCTTGGAATTTGTACCTGTTGCCACGCTACTCCAACTTTACAGAATCCTCATGGCTTGCCCTTGTAGGTGATTTTGTTAGGCATAATAGTTGTGTGAATTAAATTTTAGTGACTTGCACATGAGATTTGGATTCTGCAGGGAGGGATTTATTTAAAGGGTTGTGTGGTGAATACTTTGAATCTAAAAGCAACATTCCTTTTTATGTTCTCTAAGTGAAGGTTTTTTGCTGTTTAGATTTTCTTACAGCAAGACCACTAATTCTGCTTCCATACCACTCCATTTTCTGCACCTTTTCCCCTGATATAAGCAAATACAGAATTTCAATGATTACTTAGGAGAAACAACACTAGTGGTAGCTAGTGTTTCCACTCAATAGGAAATATTTTTACAAACTCATAGAGCCAGGTGAGACCTTATGGACCATGGAATTCCAAACCTTTCACTTTACACATGAAAAACAAGAGGGTTAGAACACAAAAATACTTTGCCCAAGATCACAAAGATACATAATGGGCCTTACTTAAAAGACACATATTTTTGTATGTGTTTTGATTATTTCTAAGTAATTTCTTTGTAACCTAAGAGCGTTTTTGTAATAAAAGTGTTAATGCAGAGAATTTTGTATAGCTTTTTTTTAAAAAAGAAAAACGTATTATAATCACAGGACTTGGAGACTGTTTTGCCTTAAGTTTCTCTCAGAAACAATGCATGTTGACAGTAATTCTTCCAGCAAAGAGGCAGGGAGAGCCAGCATCTGGTTTTAAATATTGTTAGCACAATGGAATGAAGGCCCTCATGAATTTACCCCGACCTTCACTGTTACACAATCCAAAGGGGCCTTTGGAATATACATATATTTTCCATTTCTTTTGGTGGCTGATCAAGAGACAGACATTTTCTAAGAAACCATCTTGGGTTTGGACAATGGTTTTTAAATTTGCAAGGAACTCAAGGGCTATTTGGCAAGGGAAATTCAGCTTTGGGCTGTCTGTAAAATTACTGATTGTTGTTTTTCATATTTTTGTGTGAATGTGATTTCTGAGTCCAACGTCTTTTTCCTTTTTTGGTCAGCAAGTTTTACTTTCTTCCTCATGTTCTAGCAGAGCATGCATTTCCAGATAATGTCAAGGAAACTGGCCAGAAAGCCAATATCACAGGTATAACAACTTAGAGGTAGAAGTTTCATTACATTTTCCTTAACATGGCCTAGATGAAGAGCAACATCAAGACGCTTCAGATTGTCTTTGGCTCAAAATCCCTGTCTTCCTAGAATATAGCAGCAAAAAGAAAAATCATGGGCTCAGGTTATATGCAGAAAAATGTTTGATTCCCAGCCTACACTTAGCTTTGTTCATCTGCACCTGCAGATGCTTTAGTTCTCTGACTCCTCCACTAATAGGAGCCAATCTCCCATTTCTGCTGCCAGTACTTAAAGCTGTCTAATGCTGCTGTCACCACCAGGACACTACTTTTCTGCTGATGGTGCCCCCATAGCTGCCATTATTACTCTAAGAGCCATTTCTGCTACAAACAGAGAATTTTCCTCTAAGGACAACATCTCTCTCAGCTCCAACATCAACATTTTGTTTATTTGCCCATGTAGAGGATGCTTCTTTCCTTCATCAATTAAAGCATAGTACTAAGTTTTCTTTTGGGGGGGATATTCACCCTTGTCTCGTTGTCTCTCTCAACATATCTTTTCGTGATTGGCAGCCTGATTCATTTATCTTGCAACATTCTCATACCTCAGGGCTAATTCTTTGATTTCCAAGGCACCATCTTCTTCCCACACCTGGCAATGAGGTAAGCATCACCTGCCCTCTTTTTGTTGAGAAGGCCTTAAGCCTAGATGTAGTTTTTGTCTTTTTAGGTGGGCCAGGAAACCACATAAAAAAAAAAAGAACAAGACTTTGCTATTCTGGTGTGATACCTAAAAGTTTCCATACTAGGTAAGCAGATTAGACCCTGTCCACACATTTCTGGAGGTTCTGTGACTTCAGTAGGTTTGGAAAGGCCATTGTAGAAGAGAGAGCTGTATGATATGGGTTATAATAAGAAGTTTACCATTCCTAACTCATTTTCCACTTTACATTGAATGTAAACTAATTTTTATGTAAGCAGTGTTTGCTTTGGGTACCTCCTGTCTCCTTTTTTTTGGATTTTGCCCATCTCCTGCTGTCCAATGTTTTGTTTAAATGATGCCAAACATTTGGATGGTTAGCTGGATTGTTCAGTTTTTTACCCAGATGTTTGCAATCCTGTGGACATTGTCAAAGATTTGTTTATTATCCTCCAGCATGTAATCACGCTGTGTCTGCACAATCTTCATCTTCCAGATGAAAACTGAAAAAGTCAGTCATCCAGATGTCTCCTAATGTCTGGGTGTTTGTCATTGCCAAAGAACATCTGGATGGCTGCTTTTTTAATAGTTCTTATTCATGTCTCTGGCACAGATACAGTCTTGGGTTGAGTTGCTCTGGATACAGCACAATAAATAGCCTTAATGGTGATGGGTACATATTTAAGAGAGATACATTTGCAGGGTTCCGGTGGTTAAAATTCCAGTTATTGGCTTGTGCAATTGGAAAATCATCACCACCTGAGAACGTCTCAGAGAGAAATGACATGGTGACCCCTCAGGGCTCTCTCTAGAGGGCTGTCAGCATCAGGGGAGTTAGGAAGTTGTGTGCCATCAACATTTACGTAGAGTGCCTCCAGGGCTGAAAATACAACTCGGAGAAAAGAAAGTAAAAACTCTTGGCAGCATTTATAGCCCCAAACATAAAGCATGAAAATAACTACCCATCATAAATATAAGCAGATATCTAAATAAATCTCAGGAAAATTATCTGTTGTTTTGGACAACTGTAAAATGAAAGAGCTGAATTGGATGATCACTAAGTTGTCTTCCAGTTTCAGTAGTTTGTCATTCTATAAAACCTATATGCCCATTCAACAAAGGAAGCAGAATGACCTGGTGGTTAAGAGCACACAAACTTCAGAGTCAGAAACAACTGCTTCACATCCTGGTGCTGTTCCTCACCAGCTCCATGAATCTAAGCAAGCTCCCAGCCTTTTTAAACCCTGCTTTCCTTGCCTGAAAAGTGTAATGATTTGGATCACTGTGGTGAGGACTAAATAAGATAATGTATTTAAAGAACTTACACAATGTCTGGTGTAACATAGAACAATAGGAAAATAAGCTCAATGTAAAGTTAAGATAAATTCTTTAATTAGTGTCTAGAGTGAGCCTGGAATTCAGAAGAGAGGCCAGGCTAGAGTTACGAACTTGAGTCATATGAAAAAGACAGGAAAAAAAGGGTAGAAAATAAGGACCAGACATGGAGATGAAAGTCTGAGACATGCCAGTATAAAAGTTCTGGTGGAAAAAGATCAGTCTGTGAAGGAGGAGGTGAACCAGGAAGGTGTGGTGTTCTGAAAGCCAGCAGAGGAGAGAGCTTACAAGAAGGAGCGATTATCTGGGCCACCTGCTGCTAACAATTTGTTGATATGAGATGGAGAAATGTGTTAGAGTTAGCATAATGGAGGTTGTCTTAGTTTAGATTTCTTAGCAGCAAACTCAGAAATAAGAATTCAAGTAGAGGGAGTGGGAAACAGACAAGAAAGACAAGACAGGTGAAAAAAGGTTTGTTATCAGGGCAGCTACCAGTGTGGGCAACTGACGTTGCATATCACTGGGAAAACCCTGGAAGCCACTGCAAAATCCATTTCTCAGAGGGTCACCTCAAATGATGGGCATCATTTATTCATCAAACCCTGTCAATCATTGGTTGAGGTCTGCTCCTGGGGTGGAGAGAAGGCGTTGTTTTGTTGGCATTTCTGGTCTTCTGTGCAGAGACAAAGTGAGCTACAGTGGCAAGAGAGGCCACTGGGCAAAGAAGCAGAGGTGCTAACATTTGGAAGTTGAACTTGCAAGCAGTGGAGTAGGAAGAATGTGGAGTTAAGGCAATGTTCTTGAGTGAGGTGGACAGAAACCAGACTAAAGTGGAATGAGGAGAGAATCAAAATGAGGAAGTGAAAATGGCACATGCTGACAAATTGTTTGAGAAGGCTAAGTGTGCAGAGGAGAAAACAAATGAGCTATTAGCCAATATGAGATATGGTTTCAAGAGGAGGTGTTTTTAAAAATGCGATATTCTTCCTTAGAGTATGTTTTATGGTGACAGAAATGACCTGACAGAGAGGGAGACACTGGTTAGGAGAGAGAGTGAAGAGCTGAGGTAAGGTCCTTGAGAAAGGAGAAGAGAAAGGAGTCTTGTGCACACACAGGGGATTGGCTTTCATGGGTGAGGCATGGTTTTTCTATCTGCATGAGAGCAGAGGTGGAGAAGATGGGTGCAGGCAGGTGCACCTATGTATGGTTTCTGTTTTTCTGAATAAATTGTGAGGCAATGTCATTTGGGGAAGGTGGAAGGCCAAGGTGTGGGAGGCTTGATGAGATGATATGAAGTGATTATCTCAGAGAAAGAAAAACAAACTCCCCAGTATTTTCAGTCTGTTATATAAATTTTCTCTTTGCTTGCTGCCTTAACTGAAATCTGTCTCTTGAGGACATATTTTTTCCTGAGGCTCGATAAAGGGGAGGCTGTTGTCACCCTCCTTCCCTGAACCCTCAGAACCAGAATGGGTGCAGAGATCCTACCTGCACCCCCACTGCCATTTCCAGACTACTTATCTTTTCTTAACCTTCAAAAATCTGTTTCTGTACTCTGAAAAACCATTTAAAAATTTTGCATCACTCATTCATTTTTCTGCAGCCTCAGTTCTGCTTTACTTCCTTCAGTGAGAATTCTAATCCTCTGTTTGTTGTTTGTATTTTAGTTCTGTTGGAATAATTTCTTATCTCATTTACATCTCTTTGTCTCGAATTGTTGCTTTTTCCCAACCTATTTTCCTATGAGCTCACCCTGTTCAGTTTTTGTTATTTTCTGCTTCCATTTGAGAGAGGAAATCCCATCCAGACCTCTATTATAAGGATGCCAATCAGTTTCTGGACATTTTCTTCTGTAAGCTACAAAAGGTTGGTTTCAGGTGGATCTTATTCTGGGCCTTCTGGGTGCTTTTTCTTGGTCAGAATTATTTATTTTTTCTTTTATGGCTCCATTTTGGTTGATTTCTCCTTAGTAATCTTTGAGGAAGGCAGCGTCTGCGTCCACTTTTGTTGTCTGCGGTGAAAGCATTGGTTTGGTTCACAACTTGTGTGGCAGTTTAACCATCTTTTCACACCCACCACGGAAGGGGCAGTTGATGAGTTTAGCTCCTAATTTATTCCTCAATTTCTGGATCAGTTTCAAACAGTGCACCTTTGCTCTAATGAGTTTTCAATTTATGTCCACTTGAATATTTTATTTAAAGTCAATATGATTCTTTAAAAACTGTTATTTATAATATGTATGGCTACCAGGACTTTTCTCATCTGTGCCAATGAGTCTCCCCTTATTTATAACTTAACTCTTTTCTGGGATTGCAGCCCTTGACTGAATAAAAAAAAAATCTGTGTGTGGGTAGAGGTATAAGTAGGAGAACTAACGTCCAAGGAAATGATATCTTCTCACTTTTCAGAGTAAGACCAAGGAAGGAGAAGAACAGCTGTCCAGCTTCCAGCTTGAGTCAGGAGAAACATGGTGAAAGGGCGCAAAACATTTTCTTATCTTCGTTTAGGTAACCTCTGGCCCAAGGGATGTCAGATTCTGCCCCAAATTCAAGTTTGGTCCGGGTTTTCTCCACCCAGATCTGTCAGTGTTCACATCAGTTCCTCCCCATACCCAGCATGAGGCGGCCTGTCCTTCTTTTTTTTCAGAATAGCGTGAGCCATCATCTTTCTTCTGAATCCTCTCTGATATTTACTGGCAATTTGGGTGAGGCTAACTAGATTCATTTTGGGCCAGCAATTTCTATCCTCCAGAAACGAAAATGTCCTGGTGGCTCAGTGTTTCCAAAGAGGCAGCATGATATTGTTGTGTGTCAGTGTTAGAGTTGAGTATATCTGGGCCCTGGGTTTGATTACCTTTTTATAATCATATAGTCTTCCATCTGTTACATTGGGCTTCATAAAGTTATATTAACTTCATAAGGTTTATGAAAATGTTTAATAAAATAGTGATAAAATTTGATAACTTGTGAAACACCTAACCCAGCATATGGTGTGTAGTAGGCACTCAATAACAGCCTGTTATTATGATTCACTGGACACCCTGCTGAAGTCCTTGTAGCAAACCCATGTTAAATAGCTTAGTAAACAGGACCAACTAAGTTATGCTACTAATAACTAACTTTGTATTGCATCATTATAAAGTCTTCTTTTAAAGCATTTTTTTTTTCACTGACATCATAAGAACTCATGAAGCAGGGAATGTTGGCATCAACTCATCCTACAGAATGAGTCTCTGGGCAATAAAGTGAATTTCTCTGTATAGCTATGTAACTTAGAGCTGGACCTGGAACCCAAGTCCTCTAATTCTAAAACTCGTGGTTTTCACACTGCCTCTCCGATCTTTGATAATGCACTGGTACGGACCTGTGCAAACAGCCCAAAGCCCTGTGAGGACCCTCTGCCCCACTGCCTGCTGGGAAATCACATTAAGCGTTGTCTTAAGGACCCAAAGTGAAACATCTCATGCTACTCTTCATCACATCACTAAACTGAAGCACCGCTATGCAGGATGTTTTATCAGGTGTCATTTGTGTTCTTTATAACAAAACCTTTCTAGTGAACACACTTAAGATATTTCTATTTGTTCTATTATTAACAAAAACCGAGCAGCAACCTTCCCCTGCGGCAACATTGTCACTCAGATCACTTATGACTTATTTTCAGACTGAAAGTGAATTCGAAAGCATCTGCTTTTGACAAATGAACAATTGCTTTAACGAAATATTTGTCATTTTTGGAAGAGAGCTAAATTTTAAAGTGTATACGCACAACTGGGAAAGAATTCTTGGTCTTTCGGAATTTATCTCTGCCTTTTTAGCCACAAGGTGAATCCAAACTATAGCTTTCACTTTACTTGGGGTGCGGATGGGACAAAAATAGGTCAAAAGCAAACTTTCTCCCACTAATTTTAATATTTGTTGGAATAGTACACAGGAACTGAGAATGCTGGATAAATTCTCATTTAGTCATCTCGTCTTCCCCATGGATGTTTGCAGGGACAAGGGCTTTCAGACATTTTTGAGTTATGGGCCTGTAAAAACAGAGTTGCACTGACGTTTTCTCAAAGAGGTGTCTCTATTCAGCTTGGATATGGCCTTGATTTCATTTTCCTTTCCAAGACTTGTGAAAGCTGAGCTCTTCTGTTTGCAGTTACTGTAGCACCACATAGAAGGCACAGATGCAGGTATCAACTGTGTCTGGTGAAGAGAATGTACATGCAATAGCATGAGAGAGGTAGAAAGCTTTTCCAAGGAAAATTCATGTAAATAATTCAAGAAGAAAATGAAAACAGAGTAAGAAGAATAAGAATCTGAAAGCTTAACAATATTTCATAGGTTTGTGTATATCCCAATCCTTTGCATAGATAAATAGCTATCCACACCATGTAATTCATTCAATCAAAAACATTTACAGAGCATGTACTATATGCCAGGCACTGTTCTAGACACTGGAGGTACAGCAATGAACAAAGTGGCTTTACTATTTTGCATTTCCACCAGCAATGTATGGCAGCTCCTGTTTCTCCACATTTTCACCAACACTTGTTATTATATATCATTTTATTATAGCCATTTTCATGTGTGTGAAGTGGTATCTCATTGTGGTTTTGATTTGCATTTCCCTAATGACTAATAAAGTTGAGCATGTTTTCATGTGCTTATTGGCCATTTGTATATCTCTCATGGGGAGGTATGTATTCTAATTCTTTACTCATTTTTTTGAGTTGGTTTATTTGTATTTTTATACTTGAATTGTAAGAGTTCTTTAGAAGTCTTGGGTATGCTAGACCCTTTTAGATATAATTTGCAGATATTTCCTTCCATTCTATGGATTATCTTTTCATTTTCTTGATGGTACCTTTTGAAGCACAAAAGTTTTTAATTTTGATGAAATCTAATTTATCTATTTTTTCATTGTTGCTTTGGTGTCGTATCTAAGATACCATTGCCAAATTCAAGGTTATAAAGATTTATTTCTATGTTTTCTTCTAAGAGTTTTATATTTTTCTTATTCTAAAAGTGTTTGATACATTTTGAGCTTATTTTTATATGGTGCGACATAGGTTTCTGTGATGGTTAATTTTATGCGTCAACTTCACTGGGCCAGGGAATGGCTAGATAGCTGCTTAAAAACGATTTCTGGCTGTGTCTGTGAAAGGTGTTTCTGGAAGAGAATGTCATTTGCATTGGTGGACTGAGTAAAGCAGATGGTGCTCCCAATGTGGGTGGGTATCATCTAATCCATTGAGGGCCTGAATAGAACAAAAAGGCAGAGGAAGGCTGAATTTGCTCTCTGCCAGACTGCCTGAGCTGGGATATCAATCTTCTCCTGCTCTAGTACTCCTGGTTCTCAGGTGTCTTTCAGGCTCTCAGGCCTCCAAATTGTACCACTGCCTTTCCTAGGTCTCCAGCTTTCAGATGGCTGACCTTGGCACTTCTCAATCTTCATAATCACATGAGCCAATGTCTTATAATAAATCTCATTTTACATGTTTATATCTATCTATCTGGGCTGCGTGTGTGCGTGTGTGTGTGTGTGTGTGCGTACGTGTGTGTGTGTGTGTCTGTTCTACTGGTTCTTTTTCTTTGAAGAATTCTGACTCGTATAGGGTTCAATTTCATTCTTTTGCATGTAAGTATCCAGATATCCGAGCACCTTTTGTAGAAGAGACTATTGTTTCACTATTGAATGGTATTGACACCCTTGTAAAAAGTCAGTTTACCATAAATAAATGGGGTTTTAATAAATGGACTTTCAATTCTATTTCATCCATGCATCCAGCCTTATGCTAGCAATGTACTGCTTTGATTACTGTAGCTTTGTAGTAAGTTTGAACTGAAAGAAAGTGTAGGTCATCTGTTTTTCTTTTCCAAGATTGTTTTGGTTATTTGAGGTCCCTTGCAATTCTGAATGAATTTTAAGATCACCCTCTTCCATTTGTGCAGAAAGCATCTTTGGAGTTGTGATAAGGGTTGCAGTGAATCTGCAATTTAGAAAGTATTGTCATTTTAATAATATTAAGTTTTGCAATCCGCAAACACAGAATGTTTTTAAATTTATTTAGATTTTCTTTGCCTTATTTCAAGGATATTTTATAATTTTCATTACGCTTCTTTTGTTAAATGGATTTCTATGAATTTTGCTATTTTTGATACCATTGTAAATGTAATTGTTTTCTTTTTTCTTTTCTTTTTTTTTTGAGATGGAGTATTGCTCTGTTACCCAGATTAGAGTGCAGTGGTGAGATCTCGGCTCACTGCAACCTCTGCCTCCAGGGTTCTAGAGATTCTCTTGCCTCAGTGGCTGGGATTACAGTCATGCACCATGACGCCTGGCTAATTTTTCTATTTTCAGCACAGACAGGGTTTTGCCATGTTGGCCAGGCTGGTCTCAAATTCCTGACCTCAGGTGATCCGCCTGACTTGGCCTCCTAAAGTGCTGGGATTACAGGTGTGAGCCTCTGCATCTGGCCTTGTTTTCTTAATTCTATTTGTGAACTGTTCACTGTCATTGTATGGAAAAACAATAAATTTTAGCATTTTAATCTTGTATCTTGCAATCTTGCTGAATTTGTTTACTAGCAATAATAGTTTTTTGATGGATTTCTTAATATTTTCTATTTACAAAATTACGTCATTGCAAATAGAGAGTTTTACTTCTTCCCTTTCAATCAGTATGCCTTTCTTCTTTTATTTTCTTGCCTAATTGCTCTGGTTATAATATCCAGTGCAATGTTGAATGAAACTGTCAAGAGTAAACATCCTTGTCTTTTTCCCGATCTTAGGGGGAAAACAGTCCATCTTTTGCCATTACAGTATGATGCAAATTATGTGTTTTTCATTGATGCCCGTTATCAGATTAATAAAGTTCTCTTCTATTCCTAGTTTATGAGTGTTTTTTTAAATCATAAAGTGTGTTGAATTTTGTTAAGTACTTTTTCTGCATCAATTGATGTAATCATGTGATTTATGTTTCCTTATTTAGTAGTATGGTGCATTATTGGTTTCTGTATTTAAAACCTAACATTGCTAGGATAAATTCCACCTGGTCATCATGTATAATTCTTTTAATATGCCGTCAGATTTAGTTTGCTAATATTTTGTTAAATATTTTTATGTTTCTACTCATAAGGAACATTGTTTTACAGGTTTTTTGTGATGGCCTGCTCTGATTTTGGCATCAGGATAATACTGTCCTGTAGAATAAGATGGGAACTTTTTCCTTTTCTATTTTTTGGAAGAGGTTTTGAAGGATAGATGTTAGCCTTTTTAAATGTTTGATAGAATTCACCAGTGAAGCCATCTTTCCTGAGACTCTCTTTCCTCTTCTTTTTACAGATGAGATCTCACTGTGTTGCACAGGCTGGCCTCAAACTCCTCGGACTAAGCAATTCTCCCATCTCAGCCTCCTGAGTAGCAGAGATTACAAGTGCACGCCACTATGCCCAGCTTTTGTCTTGGCTTTTCTTTGTGGTAAGTTATTGTTAAATTACCAATTGCAATTTCTTTACTTGTTATAAATCTATTTAGATTTTCTATTTCTTCTTGAGTTTGTTTTGGTAGTTTGTATATTTCTAGGCTTGTATCCACTTCATCTGAGTTACCTAATTTGTTAGGGTGCGATTATCCGTATTAGTTTCTTGTAGTTATTTTTTGTTTCTGTATGATCAACAGTAATGTCTCACCATTCTTGATTTTAGTAATTTGAGTCTTCTGTCTTTTTCGTTGGTCAGGCTAGCTAAAAGATTATTAATTTTCTTGGTATTTTTAAAGAACATTTTGAAATGTTTTGATCTTCTCTTTATTGGTTTTGTTGATTTTCTCTACTGTTTTTCGATTTTCTATTTCATTTATTTCTCCTCTGTTATTATTTTTTTCTTTCTGTTTGCTTTGGATTTAATTTGTTCTTTTACTAGTGTTTTAAGGTGAAAAGTTAGGTTATTGATTTGAGATCTTTCTTCTTTTAAATATAGGTGTTTACAGCTATAAATTTCCCTTTAAGCTGTATTTTAGCTGTGTTCTACAAGTTTTAGTATGTTAAGTTTCCATTTTCATTAATCTCAGAGCATTTTCTAGTTTTATGATTTCTTATTTGACTACTTATTTTTACTTAGAAATATTTTAATTTCCACATATCTGTGTATTACTCAAATTTTCTTCTGTTATTCATCTCTAATTTTATTCCATTGTGTTCAGTGAACATACTTTGTATATTTCAGTGTTTTAAAACTTATTGAGACTTATTTTATGGGCCAACATATCATCTATTTTGACAGTGTTCCACGAGCACTTGAGAAGAATGTGTATTCTGCTGTTGTTGAGTGGATATTTTATAGATGGCTGTTAGCTTTAGTTGGTTCATGGTATTGTTCAAGAATTCTATTTCCTTATTAATCTATTTGTTATATATATTATTGAAAGTGGGGTATTGATGTCTCAAATCATTATTTTTGAATTGTCTATTTCTCTCTTCAATTCTGTCAGTTTGCTTCATGTATTTTTGATCTTTATTGCAAGGTGCTGCAAAATTTTAGTTAATTTCATGATTCTCAAAAAGTTAATTCTGACAAATCAATTGCCAGTGTTCTCATTGCTTTTATGGAGGAGAGAATTTTCAGAGGTCCTTAGTTTCTATTTTTGCGGACATCATCCTTAGATAACAGGTTTTGCTGGTGAGTTGCACATAGCCTGGGCAGGAAAGAGGGTAGGCAAAGATGCTGCCAAGATTTTTTATCTGAACAATTACTAGTGTGAAGTTGACATTTTCTAATATGGAGAGAACTCCAGGAAGATCATGTTTTAAAGGTGAGCAATCAGTTTTAGGCATGTTGCCTTTACCTATTAGCTATCCAAGGGGAGATGCCAAGTCTCACTCAATGTACAAGTTTGGAACTGAGTGAAGTCCAGGCTGCAGGTGTAAAATCATAGGCAAAGACCCTAAGACTCTGCTTCTCTAGGTTTATCCCCATGATCCCACTTAACAGCCCTCTGGACTAGTAAAACTTTTCTAGGTACTATCCCTCAAACACGTCAAACACTGTCTTACTCCTCACTTTTGCTCACTTTGCTCTCTCTGCGTAACAGACTTTTTTTATTCCTTGCTTAAAATTGACCCTTCTTTTAAAACTTACTTAGCTTTATCACAAGTCTTCTCACGAATGGAGCCCTCTGCTGTCTATTTCTCCTCTACCTCTTTGTTACTTACTGCTTGAGAAATTCATTTAGTATATTTTTTACTGTGAATACGTTTTTCTATAACATTCCTCACCTTGGCTATATTATAATTATTTGTTTCCATATCTGATGTCTCATGACACTCCGAGATCTCTGAGACAAGGACTGCTGAAATGTATTCACCTTTACATTTCTAGGTTTCAGCACAGTGTTTAGCACATAGCAGATGTTCAACAAGTATTTTTGAATGAATGTGGATATACTACGTGTTAGCTTCTATGCTAGGCAATCTGCTTCACCAAAACACAGTGTATCCAAAACTGAATTTGTTTTTTACTTCTAACAAAATGCAGCCAATGGCACGGTCATTTGCCCATTACCAAAATCCAAAACCTGGTACTCTTTTCACTAGTGTTTCTCCCATCCCTACCCACCCATGTCTAGGCAGTATTAGGTCTTTTCAGTTCTTCATCATGAACTTTTCTTCAGTTCACCTACTACTCTCCTCCTCAGTGTCACTTTCTTCTTCTAGACTATCATCTAACCTGAATTATTTTCAGAGACTTCCTGTGCTTCCCTGAAATCTCTCCACTCTGTATCCTTAATGATATTTCTGATGTTGGAACCGTGTCGTGATGTCTGCTGCATGATATCCTTTGCTGATCCCCAGGGTCATAAGTTAAAATCCAAACTCTTACTATGGCTTCAAAAATAATTTTTATCTCCAGTATCAGCTCTTCTATCAGTCCATACATTTTACTATGTATCATCTCCTCTATTAAGCTATATATTCCATCAGTCTATCTTCTCTATGATACTGAACTGGAATACTTTGCATTTGTCAAAGGCATTGTGCCCTCTGCCCATGCTGCAAAAACAAAATAAACAAACAAAAATAATTACTCTATATATTCTATTCCTCTTTACTTAGATAAGGTCTTCGCTTTTTTATGTCTCATCTTAGATGTCAATTTCCTCTAAGAAGCCCTTCCCTGATCAGGTCAAGAGCCTTTTCTCTGTGTTTACATAGCTCGCGGTCCTTAAACCTTGGTAGTATCACTATACTGACTGTAATTGCTTGAATTTTTTTTTTTTTTTAATGGTTCTTGTGCTTGTGGTTGTGATTGTGGATGTTTTACCCACTGGGATGTAAACTCCTTGAGAACAGACTGCATCATCTGCATTTTCTAAACTTTGCATAGGATTAGTGCAGGTAAGTTTTCAAGATTTATGCAAAAGTGTACTAGGTAATTTACTTAATTGAATGAAATACACTTAATAGTCATATGGGGTGGGTATTACTGCCTTCCTATTATCAATGAAGAACTGATGCTCAGTAAGCATAAGTTGATTTCTCAAGTTCACAGACCCAGTAGGTATACAACTCAGCTTTTTACCAAATCTTTCTGACCTTAAATTTAGTGTTCTTTTTAATCAATCGGAACTATCACCATTATGGCACTTAGCCTACGGATTATTGCATTGTTCTTTCTCTCTTCGTCAATTAGACTATAACGTCCTTAAGGGTATCATCTAAGCCTGAAATTTCTTTCTGCCTCCCTATTTTCTGACACCTAGCAGTTGTACAATATGCATTGATTATTTCATGTGAAAATATTAATGAAATTTAATTAATCTGTAAATACTAGGGGCTACTTGTAGTTTTTATTAGCAGCCTTAACCCTCAGACCTTCTACCCAGAATTTCCCTTCTGCTGAAAACCAAGACCAGATAAGAGAGAAAATATATGGACTATTGATATACATACAAATTTAGACATGGAAACAACTTCTAGAGATTCTATCAAGTCCTACGTTCTCATTTTACAAATGTGAAAGCTGAAGCCTAAAAAATTTCAGCAATTTATCCCGTGCCACCGAAGAGACATTTAGCAGAACAGAGAGGGACACACTGATCTCCTTTTGGTATCACTATCTGACCACACTGCTGTGTAGCTTCTTTGTGCCAGTCACAGGAACACTAGTCATCAAGGCGGACTAATGAAGTTGACCTCCTGACTCACTGTTGAGGAACAAGACCTTGGATGATTTGGGAGAATTGGAAAACGGAATGTGTCTTTCTTTGTAGATAACAATTTCTCCCCCTGGGGGAAGGCAATACTAGCATCCCCACTGCAGCATCCTGGTAAGCTATCTGGGCTACCACAATCGGTGTTCAGGCAGCACATGAGCCTGGCGTGCTCCAGGACATGCCCTAGATACTGTGCGTGGGGCTACGTTTGCATTATCTTCAGGGTTTTTCAAAAGCTGAGCTCTATCTTCCATGAATTACAATAGAGGAGGTATAACATGCTCTATACAAAATCAGATGATTGAAAAGAAACTATTGGAAACAAAAGCTCATTTTCAGGCATTTTGTGTATCCCAGGAGGTTGTGTTTCAAAGAAATTCTGCAGTACTTTATTTAGTGAATAAAAGCAGTGGTTAGACTAGAAGTCTTTTAATTTTTTTTCACCTCTGAGATTGTATGAGTATGTTGATAGCATAAATGATCAGACTTCAATTTCTCTGCTTTTAGTAAGCCTCAATTCTTGCTGGAAAACCTGGAAGGAAATGGGACCAGGATAAATGGAGTATTTGCTCTCTGCCAGGTATTCCACGCACATTAACTACTTTAATCCCCCTGGTATTTTTCTGAGATTCGAGCCTCACTTTATAGATGAAGATGCTGAGGAGCAGGGAGATTTTAAGTGGCTTCCGAGGCAGCAGTCAGGCTTGGAAAACCTTGGGTTTAAACCTTGGTCTGTGTGATGGCGTCAAAGCCCAGAACAAAATGTTACACGAATGAAAGTTGTCAACCATGCCACGTGTGGCTAAGAACAATGAGGGGAGGAAAATGGATCATTTGCTTTAGGAAGACCTAGTCAATGTTTCTCAATCTTTAATAAGCATAGAGATCACCTGGGAATTATTAAAATCATATTTTGGAGCTGGGGCAGGGACTCTGCAATTCTCTACTCTTTATTTTTTATTTTTATTTATTTATTTATTTTGAGACAGGCTCTCACTCTGTCACCCAGGCTGGAGTGCATTGGCATGATCTTGGCTCACGGCAGTCTTCACCTTCCAGGCTCAAGCCACCCTCTCACCTTAGCCTTCCACGTAGCTGGGACAACAGGTGTACACCACCAAGCCTTGCTAGTTTTTTTATTGTTATTTTTGGTAGAGATAGGGTCTCACCATGTTGCCCAGGCTGATCTTGAACACCTGAGCTCAAGCAATCTCCCTGTCTCATCCTCCCAAAGTGTTTGGATTACAGGCATGAGCCACTGCGCCCAGGCTTCTCTGCTTTTTTAGACAAGCAGCCAGGTAATGCTGAAGCTACTGGCCCTTTGACCACACTTTGAATATCAAACATCTAGCTTGTTGGTGCCCTTGACAAGAAGTCAAGTTCCAGTGGAGAAGTGAAGGATGAAGTCATACTGGAGTGGGTTGGAGAGAGAATGAGAGTTTAGGGAGTGTAGACTGAAAATGAAAATGTGGACAGTTGTTGAGGGATCATAGTTTCACACTCCCTCTCTACCCTGCCACTTTAATGTGCTTGTCGTGTGCCTGCACAAATTCATTCTCCTGGTCATGATCCCATGAGATGATGACTGTGATTCTTGAGGGGAGGATCAGATTTTCCCTGTGCACCCCCAGTGCACCAGCCCTGGGGCTAAATCCTGGAGCAACCCTGGCATTAGAGAGTCAGAGCATAGAGCATATAACCTTCAAACTGCCATGACTTTGTGTGTTTGCCACACAGCTGAAGGCATCACAGAGCCACGCAGTAGACTGCTAACGATGACATTCCTTTCCAGAGGCCCTCCAAGCACAGTTATTTTTGTTATAGGATATTTTATGAAAAATGCTACATATAAATGTGATATGCACAAACTCTATGTTGTTTATAAGACTATCTTACAGACTTTTTAAAATAAAGCATATTATACCATTCACATTTCCTTGGTTACCAAGACTCCAGTGTCAGACTGCTTAAGTTAACCATCCAGCTCTAAATATTTATTAGCTGTGTAACCTTGAGCAAATTGCTTAATTCTCCTAAATTTCAGTTTCTTCACCTTCCGGGGATAAAAGTATGTAATATCTTTGTTGGGAGGATTAAGCAAGCTAATAAATACAAATGCTTTGCACAGTAGCTGGCACATAGTAAAAGCTTTAATTGTTTATCTGTTATTACATAATCTAATGCATTAAGTATGAAATAGTCCAGGAATTGGACCTCTAATACATTACCGAATTTGGTTGACTTTATAATGGTTTTACGGAATGATCAGAAAAGAAATGTTAATGATGGATAAATTATCATTTTTAGCCACAAATTGGCAAATGTAAAAACCAAGTATAATGGCCAAAATACTGCTAAATAGCAAGATAATTTCCAGTGCGGCTTTGTTATGCTTTTCCAAAGGTGTTCATTCCTGCTTTCTGGCATCCAGAGTCAAGCTTCTCCCTTGCCCCCCATCTTTCCACCTCAGAATCATAAAACTTTAAAGACAAACGATCTTAGAGGTCAACTTCTCTGACTACCGCTATATAAACATAGGACCAAGGCTGGTAAATTTGGGCTGCTCTTACAAGGTCATATGAGCCATAAAGAAACACAGGATTGGAATTTAAATATAGGTCTCTGGATTCTTTAACCCACATTCCTGGATCATATGAGTGATGAGATTAGCAGGGGAAATGGTTTAGGTTAAATCATACAAAATGTCTCTGTGGCATCAGCCTGAGGTGTAAAGAGGCAGCTGGCCCCACAGCAGGTACACACAGAGCAGTGTGGGTGGGACTGCAAACTCTTGACATCTGACCTCCTCATCCTTGCCCACATTATGCTGTTCCCTGTAGGTTCTGATCTGATGCCCTGCTTGTCTCTCCAAGTTTCGTGGTTCCTCCTTCTGGTTTACAAAACATCTCCTTTCAACCACAGTGACTATGTGGGCCGGCTGTCTGCTTGTCTGCTGCTTTAGCATGATTTCAAGACTTTTTCTTTCTTCAAACTCTCTTTTTTTAATTTAAAAGTTTTATTAAATCATTTAGACTTGAAAGAAGTCACAATAGTTAACATGCTTACGTGTGTTCTGTATACCACCAACCCAAATGGATTGACTTCAGAATTTTTATTAATATAAAACAAACAGATTTATAGTGAAAAATAAAAACATGCTAGCAAGTTTGATAAACTGCTATTTATAATTAGTTTGGGGGAAGTGACGATCTACAGAATTACATATAAGACACGATGTCATTAAGTTTAAAAAGTTCATAATTGGAAAACTTAGTTGTAATACATGTGATCCATTTCTTACTACAGGTTTGTTCCTCCCCAAACTAAAAGTTTTAAACAATTTATGCAAAAGCGCCATTTTCCCTTTATTGGAGGTAAAGTAGAAAAAGCTCTAAACTCTCCCTAGAACCATCTAAGTAATAGAGCTATTTAATGCTACAAATATGACTATAAAATTACAGAAATAAACCATTATACAATTTGTGCTCCTTGTCCTCCAAAATAGTGCAGATTCCTAATGACACCTGCTCCATGGGGAGCTGAGTGGAGTGTCCAGGGTCCCACAAATGTTTTCTGACCTCAGAAGGTTGAGCCTGGACACATGTGACTCACTTAAACCTGTTAAAGACCAAATTACCCAGATAAAAATTGTTGAATAAGTTCAACCTAGAACTGCTAGGTTGGGGTTCATTTGAGTATTTATACTGACAAATTTCAGCAGGCATGGAAAATAGCTTTCATTTCATGTGCTGGCTCCAGATGATTGCTAGTGGCTGCCTAACCTATTGAGTAGGACAGTGGTCTGCGCTGCACCTTGTCGGAAAGGAAAGAGTATGGAGGGAAAAAAGAGTGAATGCTGTTTAATTAGAAATGCCTGCCACAGGCCACTAAGTAGGGAGTGGTGGCTCCTGATGGCTTATTTTTAATTTCTAAATGGCTAAATGGAGCATTTTCTGGGACTTGCTTTGTAGATGTGCTCTTGGAGAGTTGAAGTTTTTCCCTAATATCCAACTGATAAACTTTATACTTCTCTACCTTTAAGGAGATAAAACCATATTTAGAGAATTTGAGAAGATGCAAGGAAGAGAAGAGGAAGGATATTAAAATTTGTTGAGGGCTTACTGAGTCCTATATACTTTTTGTGCATGTGACTTTTTTTTTTTTTTTAAGTATTAAAAAATGTCCAACAGGAGAGAATGATTTGCTCTGACTCTGAAACAGAGACTTTGGCAGGGGTCCAATGTCCCAGCTGTTGGGAGAAGATAAGCTAGGGGTCAGGGAGCCTGCAGGCACTGATATTTTTGGGTTATATTGTCACGGTTAAGTGTCAGAGAACCAGAAAGGCAACACTGAATAATGAGAGGAAATAGTGGGAAGCTTATTAACATATTTTATAAAAATTAATAACTGACATTTCCCCCAATGTTGCACAGTGCCTCAAGATCTCAGGCTCTGCTGAGATTAAAAAAATGTTCCCCAAATCACCCAGCTCCTTGCTCTGGTGGACAACTCTGGAATCCCTATGAGTAGGGACATCATCCCATGTGAGAACACTGGATAGTATTAAAACGTGGTGTCTAGGACTAGTGACTTGGGTGTAGCTTTTTGTTCTATAGCTTTCTGATTTTAAGATACTAGGTAAACAGTAAAACCTCTAACTCCATTTTGTTTTCTCAAAAATGAAAAACTCCATTACATACTTTAAAGCTCCATTGCATAGTTTAAAGCTTGCAGTTACTCTGTACTAAAAGTGCTAAGAGCGTCTTCAAAATATGCTTATGGCTGGAGGATGAAACTTAGCTTTACTGACCAGTTAGCTCATGGTTTATTCGCTTGTGGATACCAATGAGACCATTTCAACTTTATAATATAAATTTCACTGGCACCTGTTTGTGGAGGACTTTATGCAAAGTAACCACACAAGCATATACGCACATGCACGTGCACCCATGCACACACATATGCATATTTCTGGCGGCCCCCTAGAAAGAGCTCACGTGGATCCAGGTGTAAATCCCTAGCTGCCGTGTGAGGATCCTGGATATCGCTGTTCTCTCTGCCTCCAGCAAGTGTCACTGGCTTCCCCAGGCAGTGCTGATGTTCTCTCCACACCCAGAAATTGCTGCCACCTTTTCTGGCACTGCCGCCATCACCAGTGAGGCCATTCAATCCTTGCTGCATGCTACCATCTCTTGCCATTGATTCCGCTGTGTCCTAGAAGGTACTGCAAGCTCCTGCCAGCCACTGCTGTCTCCCATGTGTTACCACTGTGGTTTCTCCCATCTCCAAAAAGACCCTGAAATCTGCTAGGAATGACAACTGAGCTCCTAAGATAACATATCTGCACTTTGTTTCTTGGTTAAACAGGGGGATATTATCTTCCCTTTTTTTTTTTTTTTGGCCTTCCAATATGTGAGAGGGACCCTAAAGTAGTTAGCTTATGCCCCCAAGACTTACCCACCATTTCATTAAACATGCTTGATCATTTGGTTTTTATTTATAGCACTCTCTCTGACTGGGTCCTACACATGAGTCCACAGGGCTAGGCTAAGGATAAATTTGATTTACAGGGACCAGAATCACTCTTCTCCAACAACCTTTGCCTTGATACTGGGTTTGGTAAAAATTGTTAACAGTTCTCCAGAACTTATTACCTGTTTCCTCTAGTAACAGATCCCCCTCTTCCTGTACCCCAATAAGGTAACTGGGCATATGTCATTCAGCTAGAAAATGCATTTCCTGAGCATTCTTGTAATGAAATTTGACAAAATGACCAAGTTTAGGTCAAAGGTTTCAAGCAGGACTGAAATATATTTTAATGGTTCTGTTGAGGACCTAGGAGAAAGATCATCTCCTAAGGGAAGGGGGCTGCAATGTTTTAGTTTAAATACAGACTGTGCTGATGTAACAAAGAGACTCAAAAATACACAGTAAAATAAGATACACGCTTATGTTGGCTTGAAATGGTGGCTGGATCCTAAAGAATTAGATGGGGCCTTCTCCGTATTTTTTGCCTTTTGTGTAGGGTGGAGAAAAACATGGTAGTTATCCTTTGACTATGCAAGCAAAGATAATACACTACAGGGTGGCAGAGATACTCAATGGAAGGGAATTGGATGTTTCAGTGACCTCATGGAGCATGGTTACCTTGTTACGCTGGACTGCTTCTCTCTAATTCACACTATTGTATTTTTTGTCTTTTTTTGTTATAGCAGCATAGCCAGTACTTTGGTTGGTCTTATGCGTGGTTCTTTACCTCCTTAGGATGAGCTTTCTTCTAGGAAGGTTCTTAGGAAACATGAAAATGATCTTCTAATGGACCATTTTACTACCTCACTCAACATACCCAGGCATGCTTCTAAATGGAGCAGAGATTCAAGATGCATTCTCTGCTCCATTTTTGGAGTAAACCTCTTCCAATTACTATCACACAATTTGTTGTGGCTGTTGTTCACTAAGCTTGAGAAAATTTCCTATCTATATTTGCAAATCTATTTTTCAAAAGACTGTAAAATGTGTACCTTTAGGAATTACTTTATGTACTCTATGACCTGTCGCTTAGGGCAGCAGTCAAGAAAAGACTTGAATTTTATGGAAATTACAAAAAGGTGACTTTGTGCAGAGGATAACTGTGCTGCTTTTAAGGCACGATCTTTTGGTGCCAGCTTTTACTGAAGGCACTAAGGCTATGAAATGCACAAAAGAGCCTAGATGAACTCATTCTCTGAGCTGCAGCCCTCCCAGGTGTTATGTATGTGACTGCAGGGAAGGGGGAAGGGGAGCCATTCCATAGTTGACGTGGAGAAAGATATAACACAATCCACTATGTTCAATCTGTGCATGCATGTTAATTAAGCAATTTCCAGCCCACATGTTCTCGAAGCAGAACTTTCCATGAAATTCTCTGGGGTAAGGCATAAAAGACTACACATTGGGTAAAGTGTACACTGCTCAGGTGACAGATACACCAAAATCTCAGAAGTCACCACTAAAAAACTTATTCTTATAACCAAACATCACCTGCTCCCCCATAAACCTTTGTAATAAATAAGAAAAAAATTTTAAAAAGACAAACCAAAATGACCATTAATATTTGAGTACCGCTTATTAGTTGATAAAATAATTTTATATTACTCACTGATATACCTTACTATGTTTTCACTGTCACGCCCTTTGAGGTATATACTATGATTGGCACCAACTTAAGGATGCAGAATCAAAAACACACAGGAGAGAGGTCAAATACCTTTCCCAAGTCACAGACAGAGTATATGGCCTGAAAAAGAACCACATCCAAATTTCATTTCAAATTCTCTGCCCCTACCAGTACTCAACATGATCTCATTCTTGTTACACCCAACTCATCTTCCTCCTTCATCTTAAAAATGATTTGAAATCAGTTTAATTTATAAAGTTTAATTTATAAGTTAGGTGTGGCAAGATAATTAATAATTAATAATAAAAACAACTAAGGAAAATCAGGGTTATTTGAACACAGCACTATGATACTGTGACGGTCAACCTACTGGCAGCTACTAAGTGACTGAGGGTAGCACAGACAGCATGGATGTGCTAGATTATTGCTGGTCCTGAAAAAGAAAGCAATTGCAAATAAATGCTTGTAAGTTGTGTTATATAGCAGAATGGAAGAGTAAAATGTAGTGAGTTCACCTAAGGGAAAGGCAGCAGTTAAACAATTAATGCAGCAACATAGCAAGATTTGAACCATGCAGTTGCGTGAAAAAAATAAGAGACAAAGTGACTTCTATAGCATGATGCCATATATAGAAGTTAAGAACATGTACAAAAAACAATGTCTGTACCACATTCCTATTGGAGGATATCTAGATTAAGCATAATAGAGGAGGTGCCTGGGGAGGGGAGCAGGAGGTGAATGGAGATGCTGACAAGTGTCTGTCATGAACTAATGAGTATGGCTAAATCTCTTTGCACTTCAAGTCCTGAAGGGAAAAAATGCCTGACAACATTGTTTCAAGATCAAGCATGGATCCAACAGAATAAGGGAGTCAGGAAGCCACTGACTTGGCCAGATAAACCTCAGAGTCCCTTTTAATGTTAACATTTTGTGTCCAGTGATTTTAATTCATTAGTTCATCCGATATTTATGGAATGCTTAGCATATACCTGGCAATATTCTTGGTGTCTGAGTACATAAAAAGCAAATCAGAATGAGCCCCTGCCATTGTGGAGATTATATTCTAGTGAGAGGAGACAGGTAACAAGCAATAAACATACAATTAATTATGGTATATGGAAAAAGGTGATAGATACTAAAGGCAAAAAAAAAAAAAAAAAAAATCCAGGCAGAGAAAGATATTAGGAGTGCAGAGGAAGAGTGCCAGGGTGCAATTTATAATGAGGTGCTCAGGAGAGGACTTATTTTTAAAGGTGATATTTGAGCAAATACTTGAAAAAGTAGGACACTCTATATGAATAATTGGGAGAAGAATATTTCAGGGAGAGATCTAGCCCATGCAAAGTCCCAAGGCAAGGACATGCCTGATATGTTCAAGGTATATACTGATTGCCACCAACTTAAGGACGCAGGATCAGAAACACACAGGAGCTAGTTCAAATACCTTTCCCAAGTCACAGAGCGAATATATGGCCTGAAGAAGCACCACATCTAAATTTTATTTCAAAGGAGGTCTGGGAATTTGGGATTTTGTCTGTGTCAGTTAGGAGCCATCAGAGGGTTTGGAACACAAAATGATTTACATTTTAAAAGGATCATTCTGACTGCTATATGAAACACAGACTGAAGGGAAGGCAGAAGTGAAAGCAGGAAGACCAGCAGGAGGCAATTGAAGTATCCAGGTGAGAGATGGTTTAGACAAGAGTAGTAGTAGTGGAGACGTTAAAGGGTGGTTGAATTCTGAATAGTTTTTGAAGGTACAGTAGACCCCCCCTTGTCCATGGGGATATATATTCAAGATCCCCCAGCTGATGGCAGAAACTACAGATAGTACTGAACCCTAGGTACGCTATGTTTTTTCCCACTCATACATACCTACGGTAAAGTTTAATTTATAAGTTATGTATGGCAAGATATTAATAATAACAATAGTAAAATAGAACAACTAAGGAAAATCAGGGTTATTTGAACACAGCAGTACGATACTGTGATGGTTAATCTCCTGGCAGCTACTAAGTGACTGAGGGTAGCATAGATAGCATGGATGTGCTGGACAAAGGGATGACTGAAGTCCCTGGTGGGGTAGAGTGGGCTGGTGCAAGATTTCATTACACTCAGGATAGTCCACAAATAAAAACTTATCAATTGTTTATTTCTAAAATTTTTTATTTAATATTTTTGGATCAAGGTTGACACAGGTAACTGAAACCACAGAAAACCAAACCATAGCTAAAAGGGGACTGTTGTAGTAAAGACAACATGAGGTCCTGACGATTGGATGTGGGTGTCAGAGAAGAGAAGAGCCAGGAATGGTGTTTTCAGTTGAACAACTGTAAGGAGGGAGTTGCCATGCCTGAAATGGGGGAGAAGACTGCAGGTTGCATAGATTTGTCTGGGGAGTGGATAGGGGCTGGGGTGGAGCTCACAGGTTAAGCTTTGGATGTGTTAAGTTGAGATGTCTACTACACATTCAAGTAGAGATGTCAAATAAGCAACAGATTTATGAATCTGGAGTTCAAGGAAGAGGTATGGAGATAAAAAGAGTTTGAAGACAAAACATTTCCAAGTCTTGCTCTAAGAATGCCATCCATGATATATATTAAGGATTTTCTGTTTCTTATTCCTGAGGATTTTATATCTAGAGTGTGTACAGTCATCACTAATGTCATTGTCACCACTGTGACCAAACCCCTGCTGTGTAAAGGTATTTTGGAAAGTTTTCTGAGCATTTGAGTGTGTGACTGTATTTTGGGCCTGCTCTGATGTATAACAGAGACCTATTTGGATTCCTCTCAGCAGACTGAGTGAGTTTAGGCAGCACGGATGATGGTATATAGCCCAATGGCCGTCACATACTAGCATTCCAAGAGAAAAAGAAAAGGTCATAGTAGGAAGTAATTTAAAGTCAGTTCCTCAGGTGTACAGAAATACAATTCACATTTTGGAACATTCAGTTGTATTATTTTTAGCTTCCAATTCACCTGAGGCCTGAAAAGCAATCTCAGTCCATTTAGAGTTGATTCAGACACTTTTGGTTTAAAGTCAGTAAACTCCAGGTTTTCTCTTGTGCCTCCTTCTTTCTGGGGCAGCGTATACATTCTGGAGTGCATAGTCACACTGGGGTGGAGACAAGTATCTGGCGTGGATCTGTAACTGTCCATGTGCAGAGATATGCATGGCTACATCTCCTTCTTGATTGTCATCGTACTTTCTCACAGGCCCTCGCTGAGATCTCTGCATCCACATCTGGTCTTCTGTCCACAAGCTTTTCCACTGTGGGATTTTTTGGTCAAGACTGTGATACTCTTTCAGGTGTGCTGGTTCTGTCTCTCCACCCCACCTCACTCCCTCCATCCCTCTCTTCTTCCCGCTATTGGTTCCTCAACTCTTACCTCTTGGCTTATTTGGGGGTGATGAGGGGGGAGTAGACAGAGGAAAGCTTGACTGAGCTTTCAGCTACTCTGGGGACCCAGGAAACATGTGGTGGGCTGTCCCCTTCTTCCCTAACTTCCTTTGTGGCCTGCTTGCTCTGCGTCTGCTGCTTGACACCTTGAAAATGTAAGGAGCCACTGTGGGTGAGGCCCTACTCCTCCCTCCCTGCTTTATTGAAAGCAGACCATGGTTTCTATCAGCTCCTTCAGTTTAACAGGGATATCATGCATTTCCCAGCAATGTCAATGCCCAGGACATAATCCAAGATTAGTAGGCGGTATGGCTCATTCTCAGAAACTCAAACTAGGATTGTTCTTGTTTCCATTCCTATTGTCTTTCAACTTGTCAGTTCAGAGATTTTGTTTTTCATTTCTTTCTATATGGTGGGAAATGGGCTAGACAATTATTTTTCTAAACCTGTAATTTATGCCAGGACTGTAATGTCTTTTGTTTCTTCTTTCCTGCTGTGGCTATACTTCCTGGGTAGGGTAGAAACCATGGTGTAAATCAAATGAATAAGACAGAAAAGGGCAATACAAAGAAAAGAAAGCAGATTTTGGAGACAAATTTATGTATCTCCCCAACATCAGGCAGCCACATAATCTCTGGAGATCTGAGATAAAATTTCAGCTTAACTGCTTTACCTCCAGGCCCCAGCGCAACCCTGCTCCAGACCTGGGCTTCTGATATAAGAGAAGCAAAGTACAAGATGCCTCAGACAGTGCACCCATCTGCAGGTCATCACCAGCCCCCAGGAACACAGATAGGGCACCTCCTTCAAAATTTTAGTTTTTCTATTTGTCTGACAGGCATGTGTATCTCAAACGTACACACATATGTCGGAGAGCGTGTGAGATGATGAGGCTGTGAAGAAGGAGGTGGTGATCAGAGATAATTAAAAGAGCTCTGGACTCCGAATCGAAGGCTCTGAGTCCAAATCATGCTGTGTGACTTTTTCCACTTAACCCTCTGTTCCTTCAGTACCCTTTTGTGAACTATGAAGGGGAATAGTAGGCTCACTTATCCACTTACTTGTTCAGTCATAAATTTAACATTTACTAGGCCTCCCCTGTATTCTATGCATTGTGCTAAGTGCTGAGTCACTATCGCAACTACTGCAGTCTCTGAGTATCACCTCTGACAACTGCAATGACAACCACTATGAACTGGGCTCCTACAGGAGGCCAGGCACTGTGCTGAGTGCGTCATCTATGTTATTGCACCCAATCCTTGGGAAGAGGTTAATTCCATCTCTATTTTGCTGTTGAGAAGAGAAAGTTTATGAGATTGAGGACATATTCAAGGTTTTCCAACTAGGAATAAGCATCAGTCAGGGTTTGGACTCCAGGCTTTCTGTTTCTGAAGCAAATGGATAAAAAGATTCACTATCACAACATCATGTCCTTTGCAGCTCCATGGGTGGAGCTGGAGGCCCTTATTTTAAGCAAATTAACACAGGAACACAAAACCAAGTACCGCATGTTCTCACTTATAAGTAGATGCTAAACACTGAGTACACATGGACACAAAAAAGGAAACAACAGACCCGGGGCCTACTTGAGAGTGGAGGGTAAGAGGAGGGTGAGAATCAAAAAACTATTAAGTACTATGCTCATGACTTGACTGGTGAAATAATCTGTACACCAAGCCCCTGCAACATGCAATTTACCTATATAACAACCCTGCACATGTACCCCTAGCCTAAACTAAAAATTTAAACAGTCACTGTCTTCCAATGCCTCACAGTCTTCTTTCTTCTGATTTAAACATGCTATGATTCTATGTAGATACGAATACATTATATGCACATCCAAACATGCACACAGAATATTTCATGAAGTTATTTATCGTTGTAATTTCAGAAATCAGTGAAATATTTAGGACAGTAGACACAGGTGTGTCCTGTGAGTAAAGATGACTCTGTGAGTTCTTTGATCCAATAGCTTATTCTCTGTAGTGCTCCCAACCCCATTTCAGGGCTGAGTTCCCACAGATGGGCAAATATCTGGACCAGCTTTTGTTGCAACTGCACAGCTACCTATAGAGAAGGAAGAGTTGCCCTTTCTTTTCTCCTCCCACAGCTGAGTGTCTCTTTCCTGAGCTCATCTGGGGCACAATAGGAATGCTGCCAGAAATGCTACTCAGCTGCACCTTTGGGAGCTAAGAGTAGTTTCCCCGCATACGGTAGAAACTGGAGATAGGGCATTGACTGCACTGGACTGGGTGGCAATAAGGAGGGCTTCTCCAATCCTCCTATTTGGTGAATTAATCCTTTTTCTTCAAAAGATGCCTCAGACAAACAGGGAGCTGTCATTTTGGAACACAGGGATTCAGGAAACACTTGGGAAAGTACTTGCCAGAAATTGCTCTTGAGTGACTTTACCTCAAAGAATTGCTGAGGATGAGCTATTAACAAATTAAATGGCAGACCTCAATGTATCCACGCTCCCAATAAACCACATTTATTACCTTGCAAAAGTGACATTTTCTTTGACAGTGAAGTAGCATAGTTCTAAAGAAATAATTTTCCAAACATTATTAGTCACTAGAATACAAAGTCTCTGGCATCAAACTCAAATGATGTCTTTGATGATGAGTATCGTCATAAAAAGATGGACTGGGCTTTGATATTATGGAGCAGGTTGACGAAAGGGGAGGGAGGAAAAAGGCATTCCCTGCCATCCTTCCATTACAGGAACTGAGATGGGAATATGAATGGAAGGCCACACTGTATGGACACTTACTCCAAGCATTCATCCCCATTCTATCCAATTTAAATGAATCGCAGGGAATGCTCCCCTTCCCCTGGGGGAAGGAATGGACCCTAGATTACCTTTACTAAGGGGAATTGGAATGGGAAAAACATTTACAAACAAGTATTAGGTTGGTTGCAAAAGTAATTGCGCTTTTTAACATAGAAAGTAATGGCAAACACCACAACAGCTTTTACACCAACCTAATATAAATTTAGCTGCACAGACAATGTACTTTTCTATTATCCTGTCATCTCCCAGAAGATGCACAAGGGTAAGAAAGTCTGTACTAAACATTTGTGTAGCAGTTGAAATTTACAGTGTCTTCTCACATGAATTAACCCATTTATGTCTCCCAATAGCCCTGTGAGTTAGAAATCATCATTCACTTTTCATAGATGAGGAAACTGAGGTTCAGAAAAGGGAGTTAAATTCAGTATTTTATAAAATCAGGGGCTTGTGGAATCTTAAGTTTGGAAGGCACCTTAGAAGTCATCTAGTTACAACTCTAGTTCAAATTAGTTTAACTTAACTCGAGTCCACTGGATTCAATAAACATTCATTTAGTACCTGGTTGTGCCTAGCATTGTGTCAGATCCTGGTATAAAAGTAGGAATTAGTTCTGGTTTCTGTCCTGGAAAAGCAAAGTGGCAAGACGAACAGCCTGGTAAACAACTCAGGCTCATACTGTGAAGGAGATGATACCTGAAAGAGGTATGTGTGGCACAATCTGGGCAGGAGCCATTATTCATCTGGAAGGGCAGGTGTCAGGGAACAGTGGTCTAGAGAGGTCCCGGGAGCTGAGCTCCTAAGGAGGAGGAGCCTTTCTGTGGGACTGGGAAGGGAGGGCCACTGGTCAGCAGAGCAGGATGGTGCAGGCAGAGGGAGTGGCATGAGCCCAGGACAAGGGATGCTCCGAGGAGGCTGGCAGCCTGTGGAGCTAGTGTGTGGCTTTATGGGAGAAGGAGTAACGAGGAAGCTGGAAAAGGAAATCAGAGAATCTGAAGGATGTTGAGGACCATGTTAAGTAATTCAGGTTCTCTCCTCTAGTAAATAGGGACCCATCAAAGGCTTTTAAGCACAAGAGTGCAGAAATAGTGATGATAATGTTAATAATCCCAGGTAACATTTACTGAGCACTTACCACAGGCCAGACACTTTGCTAGACAATTTACATGCAGTAGCACATTTAATCTTCTCAAAAACACTTTGAGGAAAGAACTGCTATAATCTCTGTCTTACAAATGGGAAACCAGGGGTTAGGGAGCTGAAGTAACCTGTTGTGGCAGAGCCAGGCTCTCCAGCTGCGGCAGGCTTAGATGGCTATGTTTATCAAAATGGTCACCAAAAGCACAGTGAAAAGTCAGCTTCAATGGAGAAGGGCTTCATTCTGGCCCCAAATGTGTGACTCAGGGCTCATTGGGAGGCCTTCAGTTTCTGATCTGGGGAGGGAAATGTCCCCTGTCCTTCCACACGTGCTCCCTTCCCCAGGAAGCTCAGGAGAGGAATGTGGCCCTAGCTACCCAAGCCATATCACTGCCTTCTGCCTGTCCCCGTCCTGTCTTCCCCCTCTCCCCTGCCACATCTGCACTCTTCATGAGTGATAGCTCTGAAATCTGTCACTGTTGGTTCAATGGACTTTGGTGAAACCAAGGCTGTTCATCCTAGAAAGTGGACAACAAGCATGGTGGGGCTACCTGTGGTCCAAGATAGGTTTAGAAAGTCAGGATGAACAGAGAACATACCATTAGCACCTAGCAGAGTGGGCCCCAGAAATATGCTCATTCCATGCCAATTAAATCTGGGTAATTGTGACTATATGGGTTAAGGAAATGAAAATGGCTGAACTGTAAATCAGTTTATTTAAATGCATTTTTTGATAGCAGAGTATAGGCATATCATTAGCTTGTAAATGTGTGTAATAAGCCTGTCTTCACTAATATGCCAAAAAGAGTCTAATTAACTCTTTTTCTCCTCCAGTTAGACAGTAGTGTGAGAATCCCTGATCACATTTCCACACTATCTTTTTAGCATCAGCAAAGCGGCACTAAAACAGCCCCTGTGACATCTATAAAAATGCTAGTTTATAATTAGGATGATCTTGGCTTGAACAATAACGTTGCAATTTGCAGTGATGGCTTCTGTTTCCCTTTAATTTTAATGCATTAGTCTACAATGCTCTGGAGATTTCTGGACAGACTAGCCTATTTCCATTTCCAAAATTGCTAGCATTATGTGCTATAGGTTAAGGAAGAAGAAGCAGCTGTGATTTGGTGGCAGTTTTTTGGGGGCAGTGGGGGAGAATGGAAGGGCAGAAGAAACACTAATGAGAAAAGCCTAATATAACATCACCCATTTATTTCATAACCCATCATCTGCTGTGAGAGCCGTGTCTTGGAGCCATAGGAATCCCAAAACAACAGAACCCTTATGCGCTTCCCAGTGTTCTCCAGCACAGGGATGGGTAACCTCTTTCCATCAGACTCCCAGGGGCCTGCACAGATCTGCCATGAATTCTACCAAGGAAATCCAAGAAGGCTAACCTTTTTGCTCTTTTAAGCTTATAATTGTTTGTAGAGTCAATCTGGATATTGAGACGAAATGCCCACATCACTATCAGAATCACGTCACTGAGCCTGCCGTGTCTCTTTTGTCATTCCTGGAACACAATTGCCCTTGTTGCCTAAAGCTAGAGTTCTTAACATTGGGAAAGAACAGCCCCCTGGATAGGCTTCAGGAAATGTGTGGATATCCTGAAATAGAATGTAATGCTAAGTGAACATCAGAATTATCTGCAGAAGATGGTACCCACATCAAAATGTGGGTTTCACCATTGAAGAAACTGGCTCAGGAGATCTTGGGTGGGATTTGGGAATCTGTATTTTTTTTTTTAAAGAACCTCCCTGATAATTTTGATAATGTATCTTTAACTGGGTAGAATATTCATGACGTTTATATCAGAGCCTCAAAAAAATCTGTGACCCTAAGAAATTTAAGAACCCCTTGCATGAAGTTTGGCATGCTAGGTGCTTTTAATCGGACCTCATCTTTCCTTTTTCAACACTGTTCTCCTACTGGGGGGATTGAGGATCTAACAAATAGCATCATTTTTTCCCTGGCTGAGTTCTAAGACAATTAAGAAATGAAACAAATGAGTAAGATAGAAAGGAGATGAACATATTAACTTTGTTTTCTGAGTGGCTAATTGCAATGGACTACACAGTTTCAACAAATTCTTTTGTTGAAATCCTAACTCCCAATGTGATAATATTAGGAGGTAAGGCCTTTGGGAGGAAGTCAGGTCATAAGGGTGGACACTTTACAAATGGGATTAATGCCCTTATAAAAGGGACCCTAGAGAGCTCTTTCACCCTCTTTCTGTCATGTAAGGATACAAGAAGTCAGCAGGATGCAACCTGGTAGAGAGCCCTCGGTACAACCAACCATGCGGAAACCCTGATCTCAGATTTCCAGCCTGCAGAACGGTGAGAAATAAAGATCTGTTGTTTACAAGCCATTCAGTCCATGCTACTTTGTTATAGCAGCCTGTACTATGACATTAATATTGAAGAATGTAGCATGTAACTTCGGGCTAGTGGCGTAATTAATACTGAAACCTCAAGTTTCTACCCACCCAGTGTCAGGTAGTGTTGGATGCAGGAGCAGAACCTGCTCCTGAAAGCTATGACATGGAGGAGGGGGGCAGCTCCTGTGTTGCCCACAAGCAGCTGACTCCCAAAGAGGAGGAAGGGCAGGTGCTGGAAAGCACAGGCTCAGCTTCTTCCCTAAACTGCACTGGGATAGAATGAATGAAGGGATAAAGAGAGGCCAGGACTGTTACTCTAACAGAACTCTGTCTACATGGAGGGAAGCATCAGGAACAGTTATTACTCCTTGACTAACATTTCCCATTATTTCCTAATAGGTCATGTGTTTACCTGCCTCTGTATCCTGTTTATACCATCTATCCTGTCTGAAATGCCCTTTCAGGGCTCGCATCAGCAGCACATACACTAAAATTGGAACGATACAGAGAAGATTAGCATGGCCCCTGTCCAAGGATGAAATGCCCTCTCAGTCATGATCATTTATCTGAATTTCATGTGTCCTGAAAAAGCAGGTGGAGTTTGACTTCCTCATTGACCACTGCTGTGCGTAAACAGGGTAAATTTTCCCTGTACCAGGAGCAATCTGCTCGAAGTCCCCCACAGCCATTCTCCAAAGCATGACTGACACCAGCATTACGACCTGCAGGAGAGTTTACCCACACCAAAACCCTGGCCTCACTATTGGAGAATGTGATCAGATCTTGAGTGGGGTTTAAGAATCTGTATTTTTATATATATTTTATTGCATTTTAGGTTTTGGGGTACATGTGAAGAACACGCAAGATTGTTGCATAGGTACACACATGGCAGTGTGATTTGCTGCCTTCCTCCCCATCACCTATATCTGGCATTTCTCCCCATGCTATCTCTCCCCAACTCCCCACCCCCTGCTGTCCCACCCGTTTCCCCCAACAGACCCCAATGTGTGATGCTCCCCTCCCTGTGTCCATGTGTTCTCATTTTCAACACCCGCCTATGAGTGAGAACATGCGGTGTTTGATTTTCTGTTCTTTTGTCAGTTTGCTGAGAATGATGGTTTCCAGGTTCATCCATGTCCCTACAAAGGACACAAACTCATCGTTTTTGATGGCTGCATAATATTCCATGGTGTAATTGTGCCACATTTTCCCTGTCCAGTCTATCATCGATGGGCATTTGGGTTGGTTCCAGGTCTTTGCTATTGTAAACAGTGCTGCAGTGAACATTCGTGTGCATGTGTCCTTATAGTAGAACGATTTATAATCCTTTGGATATATACCCAGTAATGGGATTGCTGGATCAAATGGAATTGCTATTTCTAGGTCCTTGAGGAATCGCCACACTGTCTTCCACAATGCTTGAACTAATTTACACTCCCACCAACAGTGTAAAAATGTTCCTATTTCTCCACATCCTCTCCAGCATCTGTTGTCTCCAGATTTTTTAATGATCGCCATTCTAACTGGCATGAGATGGTATCTCAATGTAGTTTTGATTTGCATTTCTCTAACGACCAGTGATGATGAGCATTTTTTCATATGTTTGTTGGCTTCATGTATGTCTTCTTTTGTAAAGTGCCTGTTCATATCCTTCGCCCACTTTTGAATGGGCTTGTTTTTTCTTGTAAATCTGTTTTAGTTCTTTGTAGATTCTGGATATCAGTACTTTGTCAGATGGGTAGACTGCAAAAATTTTTTCCCATTCTGTTGGTTGCCGATTCCCTCTAATGACTGTTTCTTTTGCTGTGCAGAAGCTGTGGAGTTTGATTAGAAGAAAATCTAGGCAAAACCATTCAGGACATAGACGCAGGCAAGGACTTCATGACCAAAACACCAAAAGCATTGGCAACAAAAGCCAAAAAAGAATCTGTATTTTTTAAAAAAGTCCCAGGATAATTCTAATAATCTGCCTGGTCCAGAAACCACTGTCCAGTCATCATTTGCATGACCCTTTTGGCACTCACAGCCCTGGTTGTAGAGAGGGAGAAATGCTTCTCACAGAGTAAAAGGATTACAAGAAGATGCGCAGGATATAGAGCAAAGAGGAGCTTAGTTAGGATGGGCATCATGGAAAAGAGGCTTAAACATGGGTGAGACAATGGTGCCAATTGTGGAGGAAGTCATGGGAACAACCTCCAGCAGTTTCTCTGTAGCAAAAAATGACCTTAGCTGTCAAGAGGACATAAGAGAATTATATACCCATTATCTGTAAAGGAGTATAATAATAATACCTTTGAAGAGTTGTTGGTGAATGAAGGAAACAAAGTATACAAAGTATATAATGCACCTAGCATAGTTTCCAAAATATAGAAGATACAGTAGTTCCTCTTTATTCATGGTTTCACCTTCTGTGGTTTTAGTTACCTGCGGTCAACTGAAGGCTAAAGATATTAAATGGAAAATTCCAGAAACAAACCATTTATAAGTTTAAAATTGCCTGATATTCTGAGTACCATGATGAAATGTTGCTCCATCTCGCCTGGGACACGAGTGATCCCCTATTCGAGTGTATATATGTTCTGTGTGCTACCTGCCCATTATGATACAGGAATAAACAGTATATATAGGGTTCAGTACAATCTGCCCCTAGATTCCACTAGGGGTCTTTGAACTTATCCTTTGCCGATAATGGGGGATTACTGTACAGTGAATACAACTTAGAATGTCATTGTAATCCAGATTCAATTTTGTGCCTATAATACTTGCCTGTGGAAAGGAAATAGGACAAGCAATAACAAGATCACATATGGATAGAAGGAACACTGATATTCTCAATTTGTTCATGTATTGATTTTTGCTGACTTCCATTAGTTCTTTGTGCTTTCTTTTAGCTTTTTGAGCATATTTAAAATAGTTGTTTTAAAGTCTTTGTCTGTAAGCCAAATGTCTGTGCTTTTTCAGAGATTTCTGCCAATTTATTTTCTTCCTTTCAACAAGCTATGTTTTCCTGTTTTGTCGTATGCCTTGTGCTTTTTGTTGGAAATTGGTTATTTGGAAAAACAGCTCTATGGCTGTATGGTCTGCAGTCTCTTGCAGCTTTCATGAGCAGCCCTGCCACTTCTCACTTAAGTTCCAAGTTGGGTGAGACAGAGAATCATCTTTCATGGAGCTCCCAGACATGATCGAACACTGCAATTCTGGTCTTCTCTGCTTTTCTGATTCAAAGGAGGGAATGGGGAACTGGACTGCCCCTCCTTCAGACCCACTGTACCATGCTGTGGAGGGTGTAGAAGGGCAAGCGAATCACCATGAATTTGCCTCCCTTTTTATATGTAGCTTTTCCTTGATTAAATGTTTGCTTAGTTGCTGCAAACTTTTGACTGTTTTCAGAGCTCCTGTGGGTTATTTCGGCCAGTTTGTTTGTCTTCTGATGTTTCCCTGGGGAAATCAGGGATTGACTATCCTAGTCCACATGTTTATATCAGTCCTTCTTGGTCATCCCTTTTAGTTATCTATCTTTCAAGATTGCCACTATTATTTTTCTAAAAAAAATTAGAATTACAGGCATAATATTTTAAGGAATAATACCATTATGGAATTGTTGGAATACAAATGGACTTCAAAAACCATTTTGCCCGAATCTTTTTTTTTTTGGTGAGGAAGTGAAGGCTTTTTTCTGGAAAGGGAAAGAGACTTTTCTGAAGTCACACAATTGTAAGTGGCAGGTAGAAGCCTCAAACCCAGATTTTCTAACTGAATGTCCGGTGGGATCAACTTAAGAAATACATGTGATCCTGGAGAGTGTCCAGCAGGCAGGATTTAGTGATGCTAGCACTGCTCTCATCTTGGGTGCCTCATGCCCTTCCCCACCCTGCACACCCTTTTCCTCTTCTGGGACAACAGTGATCATTTCCAGTTCTTCATGCCAATTAAAGCAGTGCTGATGTGGCTGCTCAGATAGGAAGTGTTTTTCTCCTCTCTTCTTACAGGTATTGCCTTTGGAAGTTCCCCAACAATTGCCTGAGAGTGCTGCTGACATCAGGGAAGACAGCGTGGAGAGTGATCCTGCACCATTATCTCGGGACATGCAGAGTTTTATCAGGTGACTGCTGTAGCTATCAGACCCAAAGACTTTAGAGCTTCAAAGAACTTGAGACAGAGATTAGACAGGTCCTTTTAGAAAGCTGTTCAGGTGACCTCAAAAGTTGATTTAAGGACATTTTAACTGGCAACTACTTTCCTCCAAAATTATATGTTCTGTATCTTGCTTTTGCACTCATTTTGTCATCAATAGTAGTATTAGTGACAGTGGTGGCAGTAGTAGTAATAGTAGTAATGCTTCTTGGCCGTGCAGTACATGTTTTGAGGATCAATAGTCCTAGGGAATCTTACAAAACTAAGGACCTGTTCTTCCAAAAAGTGTAGATACAAATAAACATACAATTATGAGATTGTAAGAATTTTACAACCCTCCTACAATCTAGAGCTCACATTAAGACCCCCTGTGGACAGATGGTACCATTAGCTTATTTGTCATGCTGTTCTGGATTAGCCAGTTTTTCTGGTTTCTGTTTTCTCGCAGCTTAAAATGGGAATAGCGCATTCATAGTTGGAAAGAACAAGGTTAACAGCAGAGGACTAGGCCTGGGGTAGCATCAGCCTGCGGTGAGCAGGTGTGGGGCACAGAGAAAAGGAGAAACAGAATCTGAATGTGAGGGGATCCTGCAAGAATGCAGGTGACAGGCAGCAGGCTGGCATGGGAGAGGCACATCCTCAGGAATTAGCGGGGGGTGGGGAAATTAGCAGATTCCAGTAGGCAGCGTATTTGAGAAGTAGACAATTTTTTTAGATTTGAATACCTGGTAGTTAGTCAACGAGTAGCAGGAAGTGAGTCCCCAGGCTGGGAATCAGGGACAGACCCACCATCCCTGTGGAGGTAAGCCAGGGCAGTAGTACAAGAGGAAGTGAAATGTAGGAAAGGTCTGGGAACCATCTAACCATGAGAAATGGGGCTCATATTGGGGCTGAGACATGGGACAAAGCAGCCCACCCATAGGAACCAGACAGATGAAAGACAGGCACCAGTGGCTTACAAAAGAAGGATATAGGAGACGGATCCAAGATGGCCAATTAGGAGCAGCTCAGGATTGCAGCTCCCAGCGAAAGCGTGGAGGGTGAGTGGACGCCACATTTCCAGACAGATTTTTATTGCCCACAGACCAGGAGATTCCCAGGCGGAGGACACCCACTGGTCGCCAGCGTGGCTGTTTTGGCCAGCGCAGCCATTTTGGCTGGTGCCCCCGGTGCGGCGGTTCTCTGTACAAAACACATGGGTCCAGGTACCGTTTTACCTGGCAATTGGAGCTCCTAGGAGACAGAGTCGCCCATTCAACTGATAAAAAAGGGGACTGAAACAGGGAGCCAGGCTAGGAGATGCCCAGGCAAAAAAGCGCCACAAATCTCAGCGTGGCTGTTTCAGCCAGCGCAGTGGGTTGCTGCACGGAAAATCACACAGATCCTGGCGCCTTTTCTTTTTATTTTATGTATTTTACTTTAGGTGCATATCATATCTGGCATTTCTCCCCATGTTATCCCTCCCCACCCCCCATTGTCTCTCCCCTACCTCCCACAACTGTCCCCTGTGTGTGATGCTCCTCTCCCTGAGTCCATATGTTCCCGTTGTTCACACCCACCTATGAGTGAGAACATACAGTGCTTGGCTTTCTGTTCTTGCGTCAGTTTGCTGAGAATGATGGTTTCCAGATTCATCCAAGTCCCTACAAAGGACACGAACTCATCATTTTTTATGGCTGCGTAGTATTCCATGGGGTATATGTACCACATTTTCTTTGTCCAGTCTATCATTGATGGGCATTTGGGTTGGTTCCAGGTCTTTGCTATTGTACACAGGGCTGCAATGAACATACATGTGCATGTGTCTTTATAGTAGAACAATTTATAGTTCTTTGGGTATATACCCAATAGTGGGATTGCTGGGTCAAATGGAATTTCTATTTCTAGATCCTTGAGAAATCGCCACACTGTATTCCACAATGGTTGAACTATTTACACTCCCACCAACTGTGTAAGAGTGTTCCTATTTCTCCACATCCTCTCCAGCATCTGTTGTCTCCCGAATTTTTAATGATTGCCATTCTAACTGGCGTGAGATGATATCTCAGTATGGTTTTGATTTGCATTTCTCTAATGACCAGTGATGATGAGCATTTTTTCATATGTTTGTTGGCCTCATATACATCCTCTTTTGAAAAGTGTCTGTTTATATCCTTCACCCACTTTTGAATGGGGTTGTTCATTTTTTTCTTGTATATCTGTTTTAGTTCTTTGTAGATTCTGGATATTAGCCCTTTGTCAGATGGGTAGATTGCAAAATTTTTTCCCATTCTGTTGGTTGCCGATTCACTCTAATGATGGTTTCTTTTTCTGTACAGAAGCTCTGGAGTTTAATTAGATCCCATTTGTCTATCCTGGCTTTTATTGCCGTTGCTTTTGGTGTTTTAGTCATGAAGTCCTTGCCTATGCTTATGTCCTGGATGGTTTTGCCTAGGTTTTCTTCTAGTATTTTTATGGTGTTAGGGTTATGTTTAAATCTTTGATCCATCTGGAGTTAATTTTAGTGTAAGGTGATAGGTAGGGGTTCAGTTTCTGCTTTCTGCACATTGCTAGCCAATTCTTCCAACACCATTTATTAAACATGGAGTCCTTTCTCCATTGCTTGTTTTTGCTGGGTTTGTCAAAGATCAGATGGTTGTAGATGTGTGGTGTTTCTTCTGGGTCTCTGTTCTGTTCCATTGGTCTATGTCTCTGTTTTGGTACCAGTACCATGCTGTTTTGATTAAAGTCTGGCAGTGTGATGCCTCCAGCTTTGTTCTTTTTGCTTAGGATTGTCTTGGCTATGCAGGGTCTCTTGTGATTCCATATGAAGTTTAAAGTGGTTTTTTCCAGTTCTGTGAAGAAGATCATTGGTAGCTTGATGGGGATAGCATTGAATCTATAGATTACTTTGGGCAGTACGGCCATTTTCACAATATTGATTCTTCCTAACCATGAACATGGAATATTTCTCCATCTGTTTGTGTCCTCTCTTATTTCGTTGAGCAGTGGTTTGTAGTTCTCCTTGAAGAGGTCCTTTGCATCCTTGGTTAGTTGTATTCCTAGGTATTTTATTCTCTCTTTGTAGCAATTGTGAATGGCTGTTTGCTCTTGATTTGGTTCTCTTTGTCTGTTATTGGTATATAGCAATGCTTGTGATTTTTGTGCATTGATTTTGTATCCTGAGACTTTGCTGGAGTTGCTTATTAGTTTGAGAAGATTTTGGGCTGAGATGATGGGGTCTTCTAGATATACAATCATGTTGTCTGCAAATAGAGACAGTTTGACTTCCTCCTTTCCTAATCTAATACCCTTTATTTCTTTTTCTTGCCTGATTGCCCTGGCTAGAACTTCCAATACTATGTTGAATAGGAGTGGTGAGAGAGGGCATCCTTGTCTACCCCTGATTTCAAAGGGAATTCTTTCAGCTTTTGCCGGTTCAGTATGATATTGGCTGTAGGTTTGTCATATATAGCTTCTATCATTTTATGATACGTTCCATCAACACCTAGTTTATTCAGAGTTTTTAGCATGAGGGGCTGTTGAATTTTATTGAAGGCCTTCTCTGCATCTATTGAGATAATCATGTGGTTTTTGTCTTTGGTTCCGTTTATGTGATGGATTACATTTATGGATTTGCGAATTTGCCAACTGGTTTGCTTTTGCAGTGACTGGTACTCGTTCCTTTCCATGCTTAGTGTTTCTTTGAGGAGCTCTTGTAGGGCAGGTCTGGTGGTGACAAAATCTCTCAATAATTGCTTGTCCATAAAGGATTTTATTTCTCCTTCACTTATGAAGCTTAGTTTGGCTGGATATGAGATTCTAGTTTGAAAGTTCTTTTCTTTAAGGATGTTGAATACTGGCCCTCACTCTCCTCTGGCTTTTAGAGTTTCTGCTGAGAGATCTGCTGTCAGTCTGATTGGCTCTCCCCTGTGTGTGACCTGACCTGTCTCTCTGAGTGCCCTTAGCATTTTTTCCTTCATTTCGACCCTGGTGAATCTGACGATTACGTGCCTTGGGGTTGCTCTTCTTGAGGAGTATCTTTGTGGAGTCTCTGTATTTCTTGAATTTGAAATTTAGACTGCCTTGCTAGGCTTGGGAAATTCTCCTGGATAATATCCTGGAGTGTGTTTTCCAGCTTGGATTCATTCTCCCCGTCATATTCAGGTATGCCAATCAAGCATAGATTAGGTTTTTTCACATAATCCCATATTTCTTGGAGGCTTTGTTCATTTCTTTTCACTGTTTTTTCTCTTGTATTGCCTTCTCTTTTTATTTCATTGAGTTGATCTTCAATCTCTGATATCCTTTCTTCTGCTTGATCGATTTGGCTATTAAAACTTGTGTTTGCTTCATGTAATTCTCATGCTATGTTCTTCAGCTCCATCAAGTCATTTATGTTCTTCTCTAAGCTGGTTATTCTAGTTAGCATTTTGTCTAACCTTGTTTCAAGGTTTTTGGTTTCTTTGCATTGAGTTAGAATGTGTTCTTTTAGCTCTGAAAAGTTTGTATTATCCACCTTCTGAATCCTGTTTCCATCAATTCTTTGCACTCCTTCTTGGTCAAGTTGTGATCCCTTGAAGGAGAAAGAGGTGTTCTTGTCTTTGATGGTTCACCTTTTTTCTGCTGGTTTTTTCCCATCTTTGTGGATTTACCTGGCTGTGGTGTCAGAGAGCTGCTTGATGAGGTTGCTTGTCTGCCTGTGGGGGCGCTACTGGGTTTCTAGGGACTCCTTCAGGTTACTAGGGAAGCTTCCTGTGTCTTTTTTGTTTATGCTGGGAGATTTAGGCCCTCCTCTTCCGCTGACCTGTAGGCACTGCTGGGTTGTCAAGGACACCATCCCGTTGCTACGTAGGCTTCCTGTGTTTTTTATTAAAACATGTAGCCCAGTCCCACCCCTCTAGTGGTGGGGTGTGCCCTTCCTCCACTGGGCTGGATCATTCAGGGTTCATCTCAGACTGTGGCACTGGCTACGCAACCCACTAGAGTCAGAGCTTCAGCCCTCTAGGGTTTGTGGGGGAGGTTAGGGACCCGCCCAGCTGCACCCGGCAGTCTCCCCCTTTCAGCTTTCTCTCTCTGCGGTCATGGGGTAGGGGCCACCCAGCTGCTCCTGCTTACAGCTCCCTCTCTCTCTGGGCGGCGGGGAGGGGGCGACAGCTCAGTCTGCAGACTCTTATTCAACTCTGCACTTGTAATTCCCGGTGCTTGACTGGCAAAGATCCCCTATTCGGTCTATTGCTGAGGCTTTGGGGGAAGTGCTGTATCTGGACCGGAGTGCCAGAGGTAGAGCCTCCGACTCACCGGTCAGATGCACTTTCTGGGTGAAGCAGTACCCCTCCCCGCCTCAGTCTGCCTTGAGTGGGCTTTGCTCAGACCAGACCCATTGAACTGCACCTGGTACCTCGGTTGGAGCTAGGAGATCTCTGGGTTTCTGCGTCTCTCGCTGGGTGTTGTGCACTGGAGTTGTGTCTAATCTGCCATCTTGGATCTTCGACTTCCCCAGTGCCTTTTCAACAGGCGACTGGAACACCTGGGAAACAGAGTCGACCGTTAACTAAAAAAAAAAAAGGCTCTGAGACAGGGAGCCAGGTGATCAGGCTCAGCTAGTCCCCACCCCCCCCCCCCCGCCACCACACACACACACACAAAACAGCAATCTGAAACACTCTGGACTGAGAGTTTCACAGCAAGCACAGCTGAACCCGGGATGGTCCAGCTCTGTTGGGGAGGGGCGTCTGCTATTACCGAGGCAGTCCACCACTACGGAGGTAGTCCGCCATTGCCGAGGCAGCCCATCATTACAGAGAGACTCTGCCATTACAGAGGTGGGCCGTGATTGCCAAGGCAGTTCTAACTATACCCGTATATAAAAAGGACTGCAGGGAAGTTCACATGGCAGCTGGGTGGAGCCCACAGCAACTCAGCAAAGCCTCTGCAGGCAGATAGTGACTAGGCTGCCTCCTCGCTGGGCACGGCAGCCCTGAAAAAAGGCAGCAGCACAACAGAAACTCATAAACCTACCCCCACTTTTTTTTTTCTCCCCAGGTGCTCTGTCCCAGGGAGTTAGGGCTTTAATTATGAGTTCTGCTGCAGCAGACTTAAACGTACCTGCTCAGCAGCTCTGAAGGAACAATGGAGCTCAGAGCTCAGCACTTGAGCTCCTATAAAGGACAGACTGTCTCCTCAAGCAGCTCCCTGACCCCCATATATACAAAGAGTCACCTCATAAAGGAAAGCTCAGACTGACATCTGGCGGGTATCCTTCTGGGACAAAGATAGCAGAAGAAGAAGCTGGCAGCAACCCTTACTGTTCTGCAGCTGCTGCAGGTGATCCCCAGGCAAGCAGGGCCGGGAGTGGACCTCAGCAGTCCTACAGCAGAGGGGCCACACTGTCAGAAGGAAAACTAAGAAACAGAAAGAAATAACTTCATCATCAACAAACTGGACGTCCACTCAGAGACCCAATCTGAAAGTCAACAACTACAAAGACAACAGGTGGATAAATCCACAAAGATGGGAAGAAACCAGCACAAAAAGGATGAAAATACCCGAAACCAGAATGCCTCTCCTCCTACAAGGGATCACAACTCCTCACCAGCAAGGGAACAAGACTGGATGGAGAATGAGTGTGATGAATTGACAGAATCAGGCTTCAGAAGGTGGGTAATAAACTTCTATGAGCTAAAAGAACATGTTCTAACCCAATGCAAAGAAACTAAGAACCTTGAAAAAAGATTTGACAAAATGTTAATGAGAATAAACAACTTAGAGAGGAATATAAGTGAATTGATGGAGCTGAAAAACACAACAAGAGAACCTTGCGAAGCATACACAAGTTTCAACAGCCGAATTGATCAAGCAGAAGAAAGGATATCAAAGGACGAAGATCAACTCAATGAAATAAAACGAGAAGACAAGAGTAGAGAAAAAAGGGTAAAAAGGAATGAACAAAAGTCTCCAAGAAATATGGGACTATGTGAAAAGGCCTAATCTATCTTTGATAGGTGTACCTGAATGTGATGAAGAGAATGAATCCAAGCTGGCAAATACTCTTCAGGATATTATCCAGGAAAACTTCCCCCAACCTAGCAAGGCAGCCCAATATTCAAGTCCAGGAAATACAGAGAACACCACAAAGATATTCCTCAAGAAGAGCAACCCCAAGGCACATAATCATCAGATTCACCAGGGTTGAAATGAAGGAAAAAATGCTAAGGGCAGCCAGAGAGAAAGGTTGGGTTACCCACAAAGGGAAGCCCATCAGACTCTCAGCAGATACCCTACAAGCCAGAAGAGAGTGGGTGCCAATATTCAACATCCTTAAAGAAAAGAACTTTCAACCCAGAATTTCATATCCAGCCAAACTGAGCTTCCTAAGTGAAGGAAAAATAAAATCCTTTGCGAACAAGCAAGCACTCAGAGATTTCATCACCACCAGGCCTGCTTTACAAGAGCTCCTGAAAGAGGCACTAAACATAGAAATGAACAACCAGTATAAGCCACTCCAAAAACACACCAAATGGTAAAGAGCATCAACACAATGAAGAAACTGCATCAACTAATGGGCAAAACAGCCAGCTAGCATCAAAATGGCAGGATCAAATTCACACATAACAATATTAACCCTAAATGTAAATGGGCTAAATGCCCCAATCAAAAGACACAGACTGGCAAATTGGATAAAAAGCCAAAACCCATCGGTGTGCTGTATCCAGGAAACCCATCTCACATGCAAGGATACACAAAGGCTCAAAATCGAGGGATGGAGGAAGATTTACCCAGCAAATGGAGAGCAAAAAAAAAAAAGCAGGAGTTGCAATTCTCGTCTCTGATAAAATAGACTTTAAACCAACAAAGATCAAAAGAGACAAAGGACATTATATAATGGTAAAAGGATCAATGCAACAAGAAGAGCTAACCATCCTAAATATATACGCACCCAATACAGGAGCACCCAGATACATAAAGCAAGTTCTTAATGACTTACAAAGAGACTTAGACTCCCACACAATAATAGTGGGGAGATTGTAACACCCCATTGTCAATATTAGACAGATCAATGAGACAGAAAATTAACAAGGATATCCAGGACTTGAACTCAGATCTGGACCAAGCAAACCTAATAGGCATTTACAGAACTCTCCACCCCAAATCTACAGAATATACATTCTTCTCAGCATCACGTCGCACCTACTCTAAAATTGACCACATAATTGGAAGTAAATCACTCCTCAGCAAATGCAAAAGAACGGAAATCATAAGAAACAGTCTCTCAGACCACAGTGCAATCAAGTTACAACTCGGAATTCAGAAACTAACTCAGAACCACACAGCTTCATGGAAACTGAACAACTGGCTCTTGAATGTTGACTGGATAAACAATGAAATGAAGGCAGAAATAAAGATGTTCTTTGAAACCAAGGAGAACGAAGACACAACATACCAGAATCTCTGGGACACATTTAAAGCAGTCTCTAGAGGAAAATATATAGCAATAAATACCCACATGAGAAGCAAGGAAAGATCTAAAATTGACACCCTATCATCAAAATTGAAAGAGCTAGAGGAGCAATATCAAAAAAAACTCAAAAGCTAGCAGAAGACAAGAAATAACTAAGATCAGAGCAGAACTGAAGGAGATAGAGACACAAAAAACCCTTCAAAAAATCAATAAATCCAGGAGCTGGTTTTTCGAAAAGATCAACAAAATAGACCACTAGCCAGATTAATAAAAAAGAAAAGAGAGAATAATCAAATAGATGCAATAAAAAGCGATAAAGAGGATCTCACCACAGACTCCACAGAAATACAAACCATCATCAGAGATTATTACAAATAACTCTATGCACATAAACTAGTAAACCTGGAAGAAATGGATAAATTCCTGGACACTTGTATCCTCCCAAGCCTAAACCAGGAAGAAGTCGAAACCCTGAATAGACCAATAACAAGGTCTGAAATTGAGGCAGCAATTAAGAGCCTACCACCCAAAAAAGCCCAGGTCCAGATGGGTTCACAGCTGAATTCTACCAGACATACAAAGAGGAGCTGGTACCATTCCTTCTGAAACTATTCCAAACAATCCAAAAAGAGGGAATCCTTCCCAAATCATTTTATGAGACCAACATCATCCTGATACCAAAACCTGGCAGAGACTCAGCAAGAAAAGAAAACTTCAGGCCAATACCCATGATGAACATAGACGCAAAAATCTTCAATAAAATACTGGCAAACCAACTGCAACAGTACATCAAAAAGCTTATCCACCAGGATCAAGTAGGCTTCATCCCGGAGATGCAAGGCTGGTTCAACATATGCAAGTCTATAAACGTAATTCACCACATAAACAGAACGAAAGACAAAAACCACATGATTATCTCAATTGATGCAGAGAAGGCCTTTGACAAAATTCAACAGCCCTTTATGCTGAAAACCCTCAATAAACTAGGTATTGATGGAACATATCTCAAAATAATAAAAGCTATTTATGACAAACCAATAGCCAATATCATACTGAATGGGCAAAAACTGGAAGAATTCCCTTTGAAATCTGGCACTAGACAAGGATGCCCTCTCTCACCACTCCTATTCAATATAGTATTGGAAGTTCTAGCCAGAGCAATCAGGCAAGAAGAAGAAATAAAGGGTATTCAAATAGGAAAGGAGGAAGTCGAATTATCTCTATTTGCAGATGACATGATTGTATATCTAGAAGACCCCATCGTCTCAGCCCAAAATCTCCTGAAACTGATAAGCAACTTCAGCAAAGTCTCAGGATACAAAATCAATGTGCAAAAATCACAAGCATTCCTATACACCAATAACAGACTTAAAGAGAGCCAAATCAAGAATGAACTCCCATTCACAATTGCTACAAAGAGAATACAGTACCTAGGAATACAACTAACAAGGAACATAAAGGACCTCTTCAAGGAGAACTACAAACCACTGCTCAACGAAATAAGAGAGGACACAAACAGATGGAGAAATATTCCATGTTCATGGTTAGGAAGAATCAATATCATGAAAATGGCCATACTGCCCAAAGTAATTTACAGATTCAATGCTATCCCCCATCAAGCTACCAATGACCTTCTTCACAGAACTGGAAAAAACCACCTTAAACTTCATATGGAACCAAAAGAGAGCCCACATAGCCAAATCAATTTTAAGCAAAAAGAACAAAGCTGGAGGCATCACACTACCAGACTTTATACTACATGGCTACAGTAATCAAAACAGCATGGTACTGGTACCAAAACCGACATATAGACCAATGGAACAGAATAGAGGCCTTGGAGGCAACACCATACGTATACAATCATCCGATCTTTGACAAACCTGACAAAAACAAGCAATGGGGAAAGGAGTCTCTGTTTAATAAATGGTGTTGGGAAAACTGGCTAGCCATGCGGAGAAAGCAGAAACTGGACCACTTCCTGACACCTTACACTAAAATTAACTCCAGATGGATTAAAGACTTAAACATAAGACCTAACACCATAAAAACCCTAGAAGAAAGCCTAGGCAAAACCATCCAGGCCATAGGCATAGGCAAGGACTTCATGACCAAAACACCAAAAGCATTGGCAACAAAAGCCAAAATAGACAAATGGGACCTAATCAAACTCCACAGCTTCTGCACAGCAAAAGAAACAGTCATTAAAGTGAATCGGCAACCAACAGAATGGGAAAAAACTTTTGCAATCTACCCATCTGACAAAGGGCTGATATCCAGAATCTACAAAGAACTAAAACAGATTTACAAGAAAAAAACCAGCCCATTCAAAAGTGGGTGAAGGATATGAACAGACACTTCACAAAAGAAGACATACATGAGGCCAACAAACATTTGAAAAAATGCTCATCATCACTGGTCATTAGAGAAATGCAAATCAAAACTACATTGAGATACCATCTCACACCAGTTAGGATGGTGATCATTAAAAAATCTAGAGACAACAGATGCTGGAGAGGATGTGGAGAAATAGGAACGCTTTTACACTGTTGGTGGGAGTGTAAATTAGTTCAAGCATTGTGGAAGACAGTGTGGCGATTCCTCAAGGACCTAGAAATAGCAATTCCATTTGATCCAGCAATCCCATTACTGGGTATATATCCAAAGGATTATAAATCATTCTACTATAAGGACACATGCACACGAATGTTCACTGCGGCACTGTTTACAACAGCAAAGACCTGGAACCAACCCAAATGCCCATCGATGATAGACTGGACAGGGAAAATGTGGCACAATTACACCATGGAATATTATGCAGCCATCAAAAACGATGAGTTCGTGTCCTTTGTAGGGACATGGATGAACCTGGAAACCATCATTCTCAGCAAACTGACACAAGAACAGAAAATCAAACACTGCATGTTCTCACTCATAGGTGGGTGTTGAACAATAAGAACACATGGACACAGGGAGAGGAGCATCACACACTGGGGTCTGTCATGGGGAAATGGGGAGGGACAGCGGCGGGTGGGGAGTTGGGGGAGAGATAGCATGGGGAGAAATGCCAGATATAGGTGATGGGGGAGGAAGGCAGCAAATCACACTGCCATGTGTGTACCTATGCAACAATCTTGCATGTTCTTCACATGTACCACAAAACCTCAAATGCAATTTAAAAAAAAAGGATACAATTAGTTAGTATAGATATTAAAATGTCAGACCTCGATATTAATCAAATATCTGCAAATTAAAACAAGATACCATAGTTTGCTTATCAAACTAGTAGTAATTTTTTTTAAGCTAAAAGCCATTCATGTTAGTCAAGGAGTAAGAAAATGGGTACATAATCAATGCTGAGTACTTTGATGGGTGCAGTCTCTCCTAATTTGAAAAAAAAGTCAAAAGCTTGAAAGATATGCACAGATTTTTCTCTCAATTTTTTTTACTTTGAAAATTTATACAAACAAATGTTTAAGAATGTGCACATACATTTAGCTACAAAAATGCTAATTGCAGAGAAATCAGATGTCCAACAATAAATAACTGGCTAATGAATTATACAATATCCATATATTGGCAGATAATGAATAAGTGTGGCTGATGGTCTAGAATTATATTTATTGGCATGAAAAGATATTCATGATATATTGCTAAAGAAAAGAATCTGGTTACAAACAGGCACATTTAGTATGTTCCTGACACATAGCACACTCTTAATAAAAATGTGATTTATCGATACGGTACAATACTAATATGCCAAAATGTCAATAATTATTACCTCTGGTTAGTGGATAATGGATTTTTCTTCTTCTCTCTTCTTTTGCCTATTTTCTTACTTTTCCACTAATGAGCAAGCATTAGTCACATAACACAGAAAAAGTAAAAGTTACTTTAAAAAAGTACAGATTATTAACTGGATGCCTCCTTTATCAGTGGTCTAGGGAATATTAACTAGCACGCCCTGATCTGAAAGTCAGGCTTAGATGACCTCCCCAAAGCCTAGGCTGCATGAGGCAGGCATGGTAGGTCTGTGCTACTCCCATCCTGCTCCCCCTCTCCAGGCTCCACCACTCAGCTAAAAGCAAAGTCAATACCAGGCCAGTGGCCAGATCCCAAACTCCAGGCCTCATTGAGAGGAGCCTTTTCTCAAGCACCTTCTATTTGCTAGTTACATAAATATCAAATACTGAAAGGTCCACAAGGACAGAGTAGGTCTGTCTTGTTTGCTGTATCATCTTCAGTACCTATAGCACAGTGCTTGGCACATAACAGAGCTTGGTAAGTAGTTGAGTAACTGATATAGTACAAATGTTATGAAATAAGGTGAAGAAAGAGGAAAAGAAATAAAATTAGATTCCATGAGTAAGTACCCTACATGTGCCAGGCACTATTTTAGGCATTTTTAAGTAACTAACTTTTGTGGTCAAAGATGTAAGCTCTGATACTCAGGATACCTCAGGTTGAATCTTGGTTCTATTTACTAGGTCTGTGACTCTGAGAAAACTACTTAACTCTCTAATCCTACACTTTTTCATGAGTAAAATGAAAACATCGTGCCCAGACTACAAGAGACATGGCCTCCAATAAGCCATGTCTCCTGATATTACTGCCCTGGTGCAGTTCCCTCCCACTTTCCAACTCTGCTGGCCTGTGACCCAATTGAATAAACAGAAGGAAACGGAAAGTGATCTTCTGGGCATTCAGAACCTAGGCTTTAAAAGGCTTGGTAGACACTGCTTTTGTGTTTTTGGGGCCCTTAGCTGCCTTGTAAGAAGTTTATCCTGGAGACACCATATGAAAAGGCCACAAGGAGAGGTGAAGCCCTAGACCATGTGGAGAGAGGGACCCAGACATTCCAGCATTTCCACTGAGCCCACGTGACTTCAGTCCTAATTGCCTCTGACTGTACCATGTAAGAGATCCCAAGCAAGGCCAGCAGAAGAACCCCAGCTGAGCCCCATCAACTCACAGAACTATACGAGATCAAAAAATTGTTATTTTAAATCATCAAATTTTTGAATGGATTATAACATAAGAATAGCTTTTACTTTGTAGATAAAATACAATCATGGACATAAAGTACCTGAGTCCATTAATTATTTGATCTCTGCAAACAATTCTGCAAGGTAGAAATTGACTTTCCCATTTTCACAATGAACAGCCTGAAACAGAGGGAGAGGTTGAGGCTGGGCATGGTGGCTCACACTTGTAACCCAAGCACTTTTGGTTTCAGTTATGCAGGAGGCTGAGGCCAGGGGTGACCTGGGAGGTTCAGGCTTCAGTGAGCCATGCTCACACCACTGCACTACAGACTGGATGATAGGCGAAACTCTATCTCAAAAAAAAAAAAAAAAAAAAAAAAAGTGGTGGGGGAGGGTTAGTGACAGCATTCAAGGGACCAAGTCAATCTCACTCTGAAAACATATCTTCCTTACTTGATAGCCATCTCTCTTTAAAGACAAAAGCAGCAATTTGCCCCAAAGTCTTAGGAACCCAAGTCTATTTTTCCGTATCAAATTATTTTAGTAATAAATAACCAGGAGAATGAAGGCTATATGAGCTGAAGAGTGTGCTCTCAGGATGGAGCTGGTTACTGTGAAGATGGCTGTGATGTCTCAAGCTGATGATGATTTCATCTGGGGAAATGAGCCGCAGGAGTGGATGCACCAGGAAGCAACGACGCTCTTTCTTCTAATGCAATATAATAAGGGAAGTTAAAGTACAAATGAATGAAAATAGGTATGAGTATTTTCTAAAGATAATGCTTTCTGGCATCTCCACAGCGCGATAAAGAACACCATCAGCAGGCAGAATGAGAACAGCAGTAAGTGCCATTCAGTGTTAATTACATTTAAATGTAAATCTAAAGGCATCAGGCTCAGACAAGTCATTTTTAATAACATTTCATCCTGGGCTATTAAAATTTTTATTTGTCATCATCTAATTGATTTGTGTCCATTTCAATTATTTGTTTTCTTTATGCTCATCACTTCCCTGGACCAGTGGGAACAGGCAGCCAGCAACTTTCACGTCCTCCCTCCACTGTGTTCATTCTCATCAACACCTGCCATCCCGAATATCTGATAATAGACCTTTTCAAAGTAGTTCGCCTCTTGCCTGCTCCCTGACCAGTGAAACTAGCTTTGTGAGGCGCTAAGCCCTTCTCAACTCAGCTGAAAAGCCATTCTAGGAAGGCTACCTGGAGGAACTCCATAGAACCCTGTCACCCACAACATTCATCACTCAACAGAATCACTGGGGAACATTTGTCAATTTCCTTTTTGAGTATATTTCACCTAACTGGTGAACATGTCTATTTTGTCTTATTAGGTATCTACAAGCTCTTTAGGGAAAAGGTGTACTACTGCCTTTTATCTCAGCTGTTTTTCATAATGTACCCATCCCCCACAACACACATACCCTACAGCACTGCTGTCAACTCAGTTCTGGCTCCTGTCATCAAAAGTTGCCCATCATGTGTGGTATTCCATTCTCTCAAGTCTCCTACAAGGGGCCAAGGGTAATAATGGATTAATTAATGAAATAAAGCACTGCTAATATGTTAGTTTTCCCATGTATGACCCTGGCCAGGTAACAATATACTGTAAATTAAATAAAAATGCACATATTGGCCAAGGCGGGTGGATCACCTGAGGTCAGGAGTTCGAGACTAGCCTGGCCAACATGGCAAAATCCCATCTGTACTAAAAATACAAAAATCAGCAGGGCATGGTGGTGGGCACCTACAATCCCAGCTACTCAGGAAGCTGAGGCAGGAAAATCGTTTGAACCCCGGGGCACGGAAATTGCAGTGAGCTGAGATCAAGCCACTTCACTCCAGCCTGGGCGAAGGAGCAAAACTCCATCAAAAACAAAAACAAAGAAACCACATATCTCCTTAAGATGAAAACTGAGTTAATGGAGAAAGTAAGGAACAATATATCTAACTAGACAGGTAGATAATTTGAAATAGGGACACTTTTCTGGACCCTTAAATCATATTAGGAAGTCATTTGCCTATTGTGTACAGGCCTTTGAATATCAGGTTTGAAATAAGTTTGTTTTGTAGATCTGATGATGGAGAATATTTATTATATGGACAGGTACCCACTGTCCATATAATAAAAAGCAGGTGGGAGATTTACTCAGTTGACATGGGGCTTTGGGACAAGTACAGGGTAGAGGCAGAGGCAGAAGAGAGGGAAGTTTTCCCCTCCCATATTCGAGTGTGATTGCATTTAACCCCCACACTCCCCTACACCATCCTTCATTTGCAGACAACGTGCTCATGCCTTTGAATGCCTCCATCTCTAGGCATGCTGCTTTTTCCACAGCAGTATGAATCAGAACAGACATGGCTTCCAAAGAGCCAAAGGGAATGGCATTCACCCATCACTGCAGGGACAGGCACTGGAGGCTCCAGCAGTTGACAATATGTTTGTAACAGATCACTGGGCAATTTTCCAGTCTGATACTTCCACTCTGCCTGTGTCCTCCAAAGCACAAGGTATCAGGAAAGTTGGCAGTCTAGTGTGACGACAAAGGCTTTGAAACACAACCCCCATTACACACCACACGCTGGAAGGCATCCAAGCCGCAGTACCCCGTTGAATTCATTTGCAAGTCTCTGAGTCCCAGGTTAATTGTATCAAACAATGGCCCTGACCCATCAGTACAAAAAGAGAACTGGCAGGCTCACAAGCGTCTGTTCATTTAACTCACCCCTCTAATTGTCAAGGTACGGCCGATGCATATTAACACACGTGTACCTTTATAGATAGCTACCTGCACATGTTCACATACATTTGCACACACATGCGCACACATGAATCAAACTAAATAAATCATCCACCAGACTGGCTCTTAAGTCAAGCCAACTGGAGTTGGCCTTAGTCTGCTCCCAGAGCCAGAGAGTGCAGCTCTGCAACGCTCTTTGAAGGAAACACATTCTAGCTATTGCTAGTTACCTTAGCCTAAATTCCATTCCCAAGCACAGCCTGGCCACTTAGCTTTGAAAGTCAGCAAGTCCATGTCCCAGCCGTGAAACAAAGGCTTTTCACAGCTGCCTGACCTGGCACATGCCTGACCTTTCCATGAGGCTTTGGACACTCCTCCCCCACTTCAGGGAGAGGCCAGAGGTCCCACCCCAGCTTCCTCTGCCCTGCAGCTCTGTTTCCTTTGTCCCTTAGCTCTCCCATCCTCTGACTCCCATTGGTTACTTGGCTAATGAGCATCTGTCCACTCTTCCATCCCCCTCCTGTTATTCCAGGTACAGGTCCAGCTGGCAAAGCCACCATACACGAACTTGATGAGGCTGCCAAATGCCTATTCACATATACCTGAAAGCTTCTGGCTGTACCACCACCTAGTGTAGCAGGAGAGCAAGGAGCTTAAGAACAAGGACATTAGGGAGAATCTGATCTGGGTTTGAACTGCCACTATTTAACTATGCGTCCTTGGACAGGCTCTCTCTGACCTTCAGTTTCCCCAGCTATAAAATGGGGATGAATAATGCTTCTCTTCAGTTTCCTCAACTTCCTCAATCACCCTTATAGAGTTATTGTGAGGCTTAAGTATGTCATGAGCTTAGCCCTATTCCAGGTATGAAGAGGTCAGTACACGTTGAGCATCATCAACATCTTCGTCATCATCGTGCTCATCACTTCATGCTCTTCAGCAGGAGAAAGTACTGGATCCTCATAATGAACCTTGACGCCTACCACTTGTTCATTTTTGTCCTGCAACCTCAGCTCTCCCAAGTAGGAACTCAAAAATTAAGACTTTTTTTTGCCAAGTATTATTTCTTTCTTTATTTTTTGCTTTGCTCTGTTGGTTTAGGGGAAAGGGAATAAAAATTTAGTAAGAAGCAGCTACATCCCAGGTACCTTATATAGAGTTAAAAGCTTGGAAATGTCCCCATAAAATCTAGGTTGCATCTGCAGATGTAACTTTGAGAGAAAGGGTTGTCTAGGTGAGAGGATGGGACATTCACCTCTGAGGGGGAGAAGGAATTCAACCCACGTTTATGTTGGAGGTGGTGGCAGCAGTAAAGCTCATTGCAGAGAAGTAGAACCCAGCCACAAGCCTGGTCAGGAAGGTGGAAGGTAGGGCTCTAAGGACTCCAGCATTCCCCTCAGGATGCTAATTCTGTGTCAGCATGCAGCCTGTCTAGGGGCCCCAGGACACATGTTAACCTATGGAGGGGTATCTGGTTCAGGGTGACAAGAAGGATGAGATGGGGGAAAACAATTTCCCTTCTTAGAAGATGAATTTATCTCTTCAGACTCAGTGTCTGGCACAGAGAATGCTGCCCAAGAGAATAACAATATTGGATTTATTGTGCAATTATGATGTGCCAGGCATTGTTCTAAATACACGTACTAACTTAATCCTCACAATGGTCCTGTGAAGCAGACTTATTATTACCGTTGTATAGATGAGGAAACTAAAATACAGTGAAGTTACTTCTAGCATAAAGATCCGCAACTAGCAAATGGCAGGGCTAGGATTTGAGCCCTGGAGTCTGGCTCAGGGGCCTTTACTAAAAACCATCATGGAGCCAGGAGCAATGTCTCATGCTTATAATCCCAGCACTTTGGGAGGCAGAGGCCAGTGAATGATGAGGTCAGGAGTTCAAGACCAGCCTGGCCAACATGGTGAAACCCCGTCTCTACTAAAAATACAAAAATTAGTCAGGCATGGTGGCATGCACCTGTAATGCCAGCTACTCGGGAGGCTGAGGCAGGAGAATCGCTTCAACCTGGGAGGTAGAAGTTGCAGTGAGCCGAAATCACACCACTGCATCCTAGCTTGGGCAACAGAGTGAGACTCTGTCTCAGGGGGGAAAAAAACCCATCACAGAAGCAAGCTGCTGCAGAAAAATAGCTAGGGCTACTCAACAGCAGGCCCAGGCAATAGCAGTTGGTGTGGGACCAACTTTCTGTGCTTCTAGCACCTTCTCAACCATAGTGACCAAGTGATGACTCATTTGGAGCATGGATAACTAAAACAGTTTGTGGAATCTGAGATGAACTTTTCCCTCACCCTCACCTAGAAGGGCAGACCTGAACGGGAGCCTGACATGAGCAACAGCTGAGGGTGAGAGGAGGAGGGCATCTTGAATAGGAAGTAACAGGGCGATTGTGCCTTGAATGTGCCCCTAGGCAGGTTTGGTCTAGCACAGGGGTCAGAAACTATTGCCTGTCTGCAGTTAAATCTGGCCTGACACCTATTTTCGTAAGTAAAAATCTGTAAATAAAAATGGGACACAGCTATGCCTATTTAGTTATGTATTCTCTATGCCTGCTTTTGCACTACAACATTGAAGTTCAGTAATTGGGACAGAGTCTGTGTGGTCTGCAATGTCTAAAATACCTACAAGCTGGCTCTTTACAGGAAAAAAAAAATGCTGACTTCTAGTTCAGATAAATACTTACTCTAACATTTTATCATCCAACCCTCCCAAGCCAGGGCATTATATGTTATATTCCTTGTTTTACAGATGGAAAAATCTGGAGGCATGAGAAGTTAGGCAATTTATATGGTATCAAAATCCTATGCATCAGATTTAGGGCCCAGATTTCTTGATTCCAAAGGCCATTTTCCTTCAATCTCATCATTTCACAAAAGGTTTTTTCTATGTGCGTAGACAGCACGGAAGCCTCTATTTCTCCTCCAAAACTTACAAAGTCCTGAGGAACAGGAAAGGTAATAAGTTACAAATGCATGCATCCAGATACAAAGTTCTGTCTTTCACGTTCTGTTTCCAAAAACTCAAGGTCACTGGGCCAGGCACAGTGGCTCACACCTATAATTCCAGCACTCTGGGAAGCCAAGGTGGGTGGATCACTTGAGGTCAGGAGTTTGAGACCAGCCTGGTTAACACGGCGAAATCCCATCTCTACTAAAAATACAAAAATCAGCCAGATGTGGTGGTGGGCACCAGTAATCCCAGCTACTTGGGAGGCTGAGGCATGATAATTGCTTGAACCCAGGAGACAGAAGTTGCAGTGAGCTGAGGTCACATCGCCGTACTCCAGCCTGGATGACAGAGTGAGACTCTGTCTGAAAAAAAAAAAAAATTACCTGTACTTTACATATATGTGTAATTCATATATGTGTATATGAAGACCTCAGGCTTCTAACTTCAAATTTGTGAGTTTTTTTGAACCCACAGAAGAGTTGGGATCACAAAGCAATCAACTGGCCCAAAATCTACAGAAAGACAGTGTCTGCAGGGAGGGAGGAAATGCAGGCACATGCTCATCTTGGGATGGACACATGGTAAGAAGAATTCTGCTGCAATAGCTGACAAATTGGTGAGGGCTGAATGCTGGCTGGCGACACAATGTGATCCCCCAGGGCCTGCAGAAATTAGAGAAGTCTTCACTCTATTGCAATCTTGTTCCCCCATGAACCCTATCAGACACTCACAGAATTGATCAGATGAGTCCTAAGAAGTGTCTATTGGGGGTGTAGACTTCAGGAAGAGGAAGAGTAGCCATGGAGAGCAGCAAGATAGTCCCCTAGATCTTTTTCTTTTATCTCTCCTACAAAGCAAAAGTCTTCATCTGCGGGGGAGAAGGGCAAGAAGTACTTCTGGCCTTAGTACATTAGTGAATACTCATTTTAGCTAGGAAAGGGAAACAAGGAAGAAAATCTACTCCTGGGGAGAATTTTGACAGACATTACCTTAGTAAAATGATCAAGGTTAACACTACCAGTATATACATAATGCCATCAAGTACCCCTAATATGATATCCTGAGAAGAGCACATCACGTCGTGGCAACCTTCCAATAATGCATAACCTCAATTTAATCATAAGAAAATATCAGACAAACCCAATTGAAGAACATTCTAAACAGTCACTGACCAGTAACCTTCAAGAGTCTCAAAGTCATGGAAAAAAGGTAAACCTGAGCTACCTTTATAGATTGGAGGAGACTGTAAGACATGATAATTAAATGCAGAGTGGAGTCCTAAATAGGACCGCAGACCAGCTAAAAGGATGTTAAATACATTCTGTGCTTTACTTAATAGTATTACACTAAGGTTAATTTTATAGATTTTATAAATATTCAAAATATTAACATTAGCAGAAGCTGGGTGAAGGGCATATGAGAGCTTTCCATACTGTATTTTGCAATTCTGTTGTAACCCTAAAATATTATTTTCAATTAAAACATAACTATCAAAAAAGTGTATCCGTTGAATTTTCCTTTATCACTGATTTCCATTAGAATATCAGAAACTTGTTATTTAATTCTGATTGCTCTTTAAGGTACTGACTATAGCATGTTAGTTTTCCATGTCTCTACTCCTCTGTCACTTTGGCAATTATGTCATTATCTGTAAACAAACACGTAATTTTAGTAGTACAACATGTCTGGAAGACTCTTGCATTGGTATTTTTCAAATAAATGTTACCTTTTACAAACTTGAGTCTCTTCCAATGATACAGTATATAAATTTATTTCATATCAGATCACATGAGTTAATGAGTAGCTACCAAACTGGACATATTATGTACTCTCACACCTAGGTATGAAGGTGTGAGTAGGCAATTTATGTGATGTCAAAGTTCTATGCATCAGATTTAGAGCCCAGATTTCTTGACTTCAAAGGCCATTTTCCTTCAATCTCATCATTTCACAAAAGGTTTTCTTCCATGTGCGTAGACAGCACAGAAGCCTTTTGTAAGCAATGAGATCAGCTATTTAGTTCATCCCTAAAGAAGTGAGTGTCCTAGAAATTTAACTCCTATGACCTCAAATCCCATACTGTTTGTACTATGTCTCTCATCTATCTTGTGCCAATTAGGATGTGTTTCACTCCAACGTCAACAGTGGCTTTGACAATAAAGAACTGTGTGATCTCACATCACGACAATTCTGGATATGGATAATACCAGGTTTATTGTTGAAGATCAACATATCATCAAGAACCCAGGTTCATCTCTGCCATTCTCAATGTGTTGGCTTTTTCTTTTCTTTTCTTTCTTCTTTTTTTTTTTTTTTTTTTTTTTTTTTTGAGACACAGTCTTGCTCTGTCACGCAGGCTGGAGTGTAGTGGCGCTATCTCAGCTCACTACAACCTCTACCTCTCGGGTTCCAGCTATTCTCATAACTCAGCCTCCTGAGTAGCTGGAATTACAGGCATGCACCACCACTCTGGCTAATTTGTGTGTGTGTTTAATGTATACACTAGAAGAGACACGGTTTCTCCATGTTGGCCAGGCTGTTCTCAAACTCCTGGTCCACCTTGACCTTCCAAAGTGCTGGAATTACAGGAATGAGCCACCACGCCCAGCCTGGCTTTTTGTACTTAGGTTTATTGCCGAATAGTTGCAAAATGAGTCCAAGGCACACAGTTATCCATAATAGGATCTTGCACAAGAAACGATGGTACACAGAAAAGAATCTTTGCAACCCATGAGACTTTCCTTTATGTTTCACTCTCCAGAAGGGGCTCATATGCCCAACCCTAGACCAATCATTGGCAACAAGAAATGAAATGTCTGTGATTAACTTAGTTCAGTCACACCTCCTTCCGTGAAGCAGGGGTAGAGGCCTACATTCTCAGAGCATGTTTTGTCTGTGTTATACCTGAGCAAACTTGGGATTCTACTAACAAGAAGGAGAAGAGAATGACTTGTGGAAAGGCAACTAACATCTGCCACATGTGCTGTCCTGAATTATTCTTTCTTTATATATATATTTATATTGTCCCTTTATATTAATTATTATCCTGATAGCAGGAGTCAAGTCTTAGACTTTCTTTGCATTCTTCACAGAGCTTGGTCCACAGATGAGCACAAGAAATATTTGCTGTTTGGTTGGAGAAAAAAAAAATCACAATCTAATGTCAAAAAGTTGAAGACCCTGTCATTCACATTGCTTCCATATTTCCATGCCAGCCTTAGATGGGTCCCTTTGGTGCACTTGCAGACGATGCCAAGTTGGAAGAAGGGCACCAGGAATTGTGTGTGGCAATATTCAGTTCATTGGCTGGGCATGCACATGTGCCAAATTATACACCAGGCAGGCATTGGGACACCTGCTTTGACAAAGCATGTCTATTATGGGATTTGTGTAGCTACTAATGCCAGCAGCAGAGTTCTCCACATTCATCATGCTGTGTCTCATCTCCATAGTTTTGCTCATGTGACCCCCTTTTCCTGGAATACCTTTCCCTCTCCCATCACTCTTTCACCTGGTTAAACCTGCTTGTAATTTAAAACCCTTCCAAGGAGTCTTTCCTCTCAGATTCTTCCCTGTAGGCTGGGTTTAGGGGTTCGTTTTCTGTAGTTCTGGGTAGGTATCCTAATGATTATACTTAATATTATATTTCATATATGAGGAGACTTTAATAAGTTCATCTAAAAATTTAATTACAAGGTAAAAATAACTATAAACTTTATTTCGCAGCATAAGCTCCACCAAGGTCAAGACACTTTTGTAAGCAATGAGACCAGCTATTTAGTTCATCCCTAAAGAAGTGAGTGTCCTAGGAATTTAACAACGTCAATAAAGGATTTTTTTTTACACTATTAACTGAAGAAAAATAAATGCTCTTTAAAGATTATTTAATATTAGGAAACAATAGGAAGTCAGAAAAATCCAAATCAGGACTCTAAGGTGAATACCTAATGATTTTCCCTCAAAACTCCCATAAAAAATGAGAAGAATGAGCAGGAGCATTATCATGGTGGGGGAAGGACTCTAGTGATGTTTTGCTGGGCATTTTTCTTTAAAAAATTTTCTTGGGAAGCTGAGGCGGGCGGATCACGAGATTAAGAGATCGAGACCATCCAGGCCAGCATGGTGAAACCCCGTCTCTACTAAAAAACACAAAAAATTAGCTGGGCGTGGTGGAGTGCGCCTGTAGTCCCAGCTACTCGGGAGGCTGAGGCAGGAGAATTGCTTGAACCCAGGAGGTGGAGGTTGCAGTGAGCCAAGATCACGCCACTGCACTCCAGCCTGGTGCCTGGTGACAGAGTGAGACTCTGTCTCAAAAAAAAAAATTTTTCTTTATTTAAATTTTTTTTTTGAGACAGGATCTCACTCTATTGCCAAGGCTGGAGTGCAGTGGTGCGATCTCAGTTCACTGCAGCCTCAACCTCCCAGGTTCAAGCGATCCTCCTGCTTCAGCCTCCCAAGTAGCTGAGACTACAAGCATGCACTACCACTCAGACTAACATTTTTCTGCTAAAGCTTTGGCTAACTTTCTCAAAACACTCTCACAATAATCAGATGTTATGGTTCTTGGGTGCTCCAGAAACTCGACAAGCAAAATGTTTTGAGTATCCCAAAACTCTATTGCCATGACCTTCTTTGTTGACCTGACCACTTCCACATGTGGGTAGCCATTGCTTTGTGCTTTGCCTTCAGGATCATAGGAGTAAAGCCATGTTTCACCTACTGTTACAATTCTTGGAAGAAATGCTTCAGGGTCTTGATCCCACTTGTTTAAAATTTTTACCGAAACCTCTGCTCTTGTCTGCCACTGATCTAGGCACAATGATTTTGGTACACATCAGATGGCCAGTGTGCTCCACTTTAACTTTTCAGTTAGACTTGTGTGACTGCAACCAGTTGAGAAGTCTATGGTGTTGGCTATTGTTTGTGCTGTTAATCATTGGTCCCCTTCCATTAAGGCACAAACAAGGCGACGTTGTTTCTCAAAAACTGATTTGAATGATCTGCCACTGCAGGCTTCATCTTCAACATCATCTGGTTCCATCTTAAAACGAGTTATCCATTTGTAAACTGCTGATTTCTTTGGGGTATCATCCTCATAAACTTTTCATGAAGCATCAATGATTTCACCATTCTTCCACCCAAGTTTCACCATAAATTTAATGTTTATTCTTGCTTCAATTTTAGCAGAATTCATATTGCTCTAGTAGGGGCTGTTTTCAAACTGATGCCTTATCCTTCTTAGTGTCTCCTCTCAAACTAGATTCCATTCAGACATGTTATAAAAAGAGTTTATTTTGGTGCAAAAATAATTTTTGAAATCCATGCATAGTTTTTTCATAATATGCATTTTCCATGAACTTTTTGAAGGCCCTTCCTATATATGATAGTATTTGCCATTTGAGTGCTTATTTTCTTTTAGGCTTGTGATGAGTGTTTTAAATATCTCAATCAGAAAAGCCCTGTGATACATAAATGGGCTTAATTCCCACTGGGGAGCAAAATCAAACAAAGATAGAATTAAAGGTATAGTTACAAGCTCTCAAAAGTGCTGTAAGGAAAACATACAGGACTATAAAAGCATCTAAGAGGGCAAGCAGACCTAGTCCACCATGAGGAAGCAACATTTAAACTGAGAGTGACAGAGTGAACATCTGCTGGGTGACGGGAGAGGAAGTGAAGGCTCCAAGCACAGGGCAGAGCATCATGAGGCCCTGTGATGGGAGGGAGGATGACAGAGAGAAGGAGAAACAGAAGGTCAGTGAGAGAACAGCAGAGAGAGTGAGGGGAGGGTGGTCAAGAGGAAGCCAGGGTGGCGGGTGGGGGCGTCCACATGAGACCTCACAGGCCACATAAAGGGTATTGTGTTGTTTGTCTAAGAGCCACTAGAAGATGCTGAAGGGTTTTAAGGTATCTTAGGGTATGTGCGAGTGAGGTTTAGGGCAGGAAGCACACAATACCGGTTTCCGTTTTGAAAAAAATCATGTGGACTACAGAGTAAAGACTTTACAGAAGATGAGTGAGAATGGCCGTGGAGAGAGGAATTCACAGCCTGTTTCAATGGTCCAGGAAAGAGAAGGTGGTGGCTTACACTGGGGGAGGTGGTCATGAAGATGGAGCAGAATAGATGGACTCAGGCTGTATTCATTTTCTATTGCTGCTATAACAAATTAACACAAACTTAGTAACCCAAATCTACATGCGTTGATTATCTCACAGTCCTGGCAAAGAATGGCTCAGATGGTTTCTCTGCTCAGGGCCGCCAAAGCTGAAGTCAAGGTGTCGGCCAGCTTGCATTCTTTTCCAGAATCTCTGAGGCAGACTCTGCTTCCAAACTCATTCAGGTTGTTGGCAGAATTCGGCCTCTTGAGGCTGTAGGACTGTAGTCTCCATTTCCTTGACATATGACCTCCTTTACCTTCAAGCCAATGACGGTGCATTCAATCCTTCTCTTTCCTTGTAATCTTCCTCTTCTGCTGCAGCTCTCTGGTTTCCTTTTTTGTCTTCCTCTTCTGCTATTAAGGGCTCATTGATTACACTGGGAATACCTGGATAACACAGGATAATCTCTCTACCTTAAGGTCAGTGGATCAGTAACTTTAATTATATCTTCAATGTCCCTTTTGCCATGTAATGTAACATAACAATGGGCATGACTTCAGAAGGCAAAAGCCATGGGGACCAAAATTGTGCCTATCATACAGGCTTTATTAAGAAGATAAAATCAACAGTTCTTAAAAATGGGATGAAGGGATGGTAATTATATTCTTCTTCCTTGAATTCCAGAGGCAAGTGAAGAGAAGTTAAGGCCCGATATCAGGTAACAGGGTACTGCTATTTATCAGCAATTCTCATCAGATATTTTGTGGGCCGGGTACATCAAGGTGACTTAATAAGCACCGAGTTAGAGGAGGACTGGCCTGAGCTCTAGTCCTGGCTCCACTGGCACTTAAGCAAATCAGACCACCTCTTGGAGCCTTGGTTTTGCGGTTTGTAAAAGGACTGAATTGAACCAGATAGTTTCTTTCACCTGCAAATTTCTAACACTGAGTTAATCATATTCATTTGTCTTTTCTTACTGCTACTTGATCGGGAACAGGCCAGGTGTGAGGAGGAGGAGGGACTAGAGAACTGCTGGCAAATGCTGAATTCATCATGTCTTTTCCTAGCGTGTAATGCCAACAGATGTTTCTGAGTCATAATAAAAGGTTAAATATTTTAATAAAAAAGACACATGTTGAAGGTGATTTGGGTTTCTATTAAACTCCCCCATACCCACAATTTTTCCTGTCATGCAAATGAACTGGAAGCTTATTAATGAGATGAGTGGCTAGAGCCTAATTAGCAAGAGGACTGGGGAAGTTTATATTGGCTGATTCAGCAAACTAACTGGATAATTACTGTAGCTGGACTTTGGCAGCTTCTAGAAAACCTTATTAATGGAACTCTCAGAAATTGCCTTGATTATGGCCTCTCAACCTAGGGGCTTAATCCAGGCCATAGATATTTTACGGTTATTCTGCACAGGGAATCACTCTCCTCCATCATCGTTAGTGGGCAGGCAGAATACAAACCATCTCTTGCTAGGTCAAAGCTTTATCAACTTGGAGACCCGAGGGAGCTTCTATGTCGACTGCTGACCCAATCTTTTTTTAAGACCAGTCTTCATTTGTTCCTCAGCTTGGAGAGATAACCTGATGGTACTTTTCACATTCATTGACTATTTAATTACAGGAGGTCTAGTATTTTAGATGTTAATTTTTAATTTAACAAACACTTATAAGGTGTTCAGCCTGACAGATGCAGTTGTGATATATACTTATGAACTCTCATTTAATCCTCCCAGCAATCCTGCGAGGTAGATGTCAGTATCCTCAATTTACAGAAGACATTGAGGCACTAAGTAACTTACCTGACGTCACAAGAGAGTAAGGAGCAGAGCCAACATTTAAACTCAAGAGTTGGCTGGGTGCAATGGCCCATACATATAATCCCAGCACTTTGGGAAGCCAAGGTAGGAGGATCACTGGAGACCAGGAGTTTGAGACCAGCCTGAGCAACATAGCAAAACCACATCTCTATCTTTTTAAATAAAATATCTTAAAAAATAAACTCAAGAAGTTTGGCTCCTGAATTCGCACTCTCAGCCACATAATTATGATGCCTCTATAGTTTGACATGGTAATAGTTAAGAAGAAAAACTGGATAAGGCAAAACACCAGGCTCCAAACTAAGGCTGGTTATCTAAAATAGTAGTTGTAAAAACAGAACATTAACTTTGTTTTGTTAGAAATATTCGATGCTATTTGGTTTTTCCCAGCTGTTGTTGTTTTGTTATTGAACAATCATTCCTTCTCTATGTTAACAACTTAAAACTTTTGTGGCCAAATTGCCTTCAAACTGAAATTATTTGGCCTGGCTTTTGAAGTTCCTCGTTAACTGGTTCCAGTTTATTAGTCTTGTCTTAGTTCATGTTACCTTAACAGTTCCTTTAAGCCACTGCCACAGGGAATCAAAAAGGAAGGCCAAGGTTCTCATCCTATTCACAACCTTTGTCCTGCACTACTTACTTCAACTTTTATTTCACTCTGAAATCTTTGTCTCGATTGTTCTGCTTTCCACTGAGCTTAATTTATCGATTTTCTATTAGTTCTATGTGTGGCTGGGCTGAAGTCTGGAAGTATGGAAAAGGAAAATCAGAACATAGTTCTTGCCCTTGAGAAACCTATAGTCTAGTGGAGGAAATAGATCCCTGCCTTTAAAAAAGTCAATATAATATGATTTATGGAGATGGATGTAAACTTGCAGTTCTCTAAAAGATTAGAGAATAATTTTTGGAGAAAATGATGCCTGAGCATCAAGCATATGTCTTGAAAGATAAGTGTTAGCCAGGTAAAGAGATGTGGGTAAATAAATATGGGAATTAGTGCCATCAGAGAATGGAAGAGCCTGGTGTATGTGGGGAACTACAAGGGTGAGAGTGAAAAGTGTAAGGCAGGGAACTGTGAATTGAGTCTGGAGAGATGGCAGGCCTGTGTCATGGAGGACCTCCTATCTATGTCCTGATAAGGGGCTTGGGCTTATTCCCCTTGAAAGGAATTGATCATGGTTATAAGCAGGCCAAACGTAGATTCTAAAGAGAGTAGTCCTACTGCAATGAGAGGAATGGATTTAATGAGTCAAGACTGGAGGTAGGAAGACCAGCTGAACCGCTTCTGCAGAGGTACTGCTTGCAAATAGCATCTGGTTTGCAGCCCCCATGCCTCTGGATGACAACATTCCACTAAAATAGCTACAAGCTCATCAAAATCAAAGCCGGATGGACCACACAATGACAGGATTTTTGAGTAATCTTTATTGACAAAAAGTAAAAGGAGTTGAAGAAATACCTACACGAACTTCACTTCATGTAAAAGGCAGACCCTAGAAAGAGAGGGAGATGCTTTATCTCTCTGAGTCAGAGGCTTCACTTGAGTCCAGGAGTCCTCTTCAAGGTTTTCTTTTTTTCCTTCTTGCTTTTGGAGCCAGACTCTTTGGAAGAGTTGTATTCATGTGCTGTTTTTCTTTCTTTAACTCCCCATTCTTCAAACCATCATAACAGGGCCTCTGCCCAAACTATTCTTGTCAAGATCACTAGTGACGTCGTCCCTGTTACCAAATCTCCTCTGTTCTCATCTTAAACTCTTAGCAACATGTGACCCAGTCAAAAACACCGTCTGTCTTGAAAAACATCCTCCCTGGTAACTTATAGACAACTTTTTCTCTCTCAAATTTTCTCCTACCTCACTGGTTGTTATTCCTCAGTATCCTTTCTACGATCTCCCCCTTTATTCAGAAAATGTTAGCATTCCAAAGGTCTAAATCCAGGGCTCTCTTCTTTACAATCACTTCCTGCATAAGCTCATGCTTTACCCTGAGTGGAATAACATTTTTTATGAACATGGTTTCCAAATGTATCTCTTTAGCCCAGATATCTCTGAGTTTCAGTCTCACATTTCCAACTCTCTATTCAACATCTATTCAACTTGAAGAACTCTCACACAGTTTAAATATTACATAAACAAAATGGAACTGGTGATGTATGCCTTCTACCCACAAGGTGCACATACCTGCTGAGAACTGGAACACTCTGCTGAGTATTCCCCCTGGGAAAGAAGCCAGACTACCCCTCAAATCCATCTCTTGCCACTCTGTGTGGGGGGCCACCTCAGGCCGGAGAAAGAATTCCCCAAAACGATGAGAGGAGATGATCCTTGGTGCTTAAGCAGGTATGCAAATTGTGGTCCGTTCCCACCAGACAGAGTGGAAAAGTTCATAACTCACAAGGCAATAAGTAGAGTACTCAAAGGGCTTTGCCTCAATAGTCGGGAAAGTTAATGTTATAGAAAAATTCTAGGCTCTGGTACTGAGAAACCAAATAATAGATGAAGTGAAACAGCTTAAAAGCAAAACCTGGAAAAAACAAACTTCTTCCAAGTAACTTCCACAGTATCCCAAAACAATGCTCAAGAACAATTATAGAAATTAAAAAATCTCCAGTCCTAACAAAGTAAAAATCACATTTGACGTCCAATAAAAAATCACAGGCATGCAAAGAAGCAGGAAAATACTATCTGCAATGAGGAGGAAAATCAACCTACTAATACTGACCCAAAGATGACAGAATTTATAGATAAAACCACTTAAAAATATAATTATAACTGTACTCCATATGTTCAAAAATCTAGAGAAAAAATTAAACATGTTAAGTAGAGATGAAATTATATCTATACATGTATATCTCTATACTATCTATATATTTGTATCTATAGATCTCAATAGCTCTCCATCTATGTATAGCTTTCACTCTCTTTATACATATATAGAAAGGTTTTGTGTATATATATCTATATATTACTTATTGACATAAAAACATGGTTGAGATGTAAAATACACTAGATGGGATTAATGACAGATTAGACATTGCAGAATAAAAGAATAACAAACTTGAAGACATACAGATAAAAACTATCTAAAATGAAATACCAAGAGAAAAAAATTTTTTTAAAGAATAAGAGAGCCATGGGACAATTTCAAGCATCTTAATATACAGGAAATTGGAGTCTGAAAGAGAGTAGAGCAGGGAACAGAAAACAAAAAAAAATTGAAAGAAACAATGGCTAAAATTTCTCTAAATTTGGTAAAAGTCGTGAACCTGGAGATCTATAGAATGGAATACTACAGATATAAAAAGTAATGGACTATAGATCCATATAGAAGAATCTCAACACAATCATGCTGAGTGAAGGAAGCCAGACTACCTGCCAAATCCAGAAAAGAGAGAGAGTCTGGTGCAGTGGCTCATATCTGTAATCTCAACACTAGGAGGCCAAGGCATGAGGATTACTTGAGTCCAGGAGTTCAAGACCAGCCTGGGTAACATAGTAAGACCCTGTCCCTACTTAAACAAAAAAAGAAAAAGAAAAGAAAGAAAAAGTAGCCAGTGTGGTGTTGCCCACCTGTAGTTCTAGCTACTGGTGGGGGCTGGTGGTAGGGGTGAGGACTGAGGTGGGAGGACTGCTTGAGCCCAGGAGGTCAAGGCTACAGTGAGCTATGATTGTACTACTGCACTGCAGCATGGGAGACAGAGTGACATTCTGTATCAAAAAGAAAGAGACAGAGAGAAAATATACTATATGATTACACTTATATATAAAATTCTAGCAAAGTATAACCTAATCTAAAATGACAGAAAGCAGAGTGGTAGTTTCCTGGGGAATCCAGGGTGGGTTTAGAGGACAGGAGCAAGGGGTTACTCAGGGGAATGGGGAAACTTTTGGGGATGATGATATGTTTATCATCCTGGCCATAGGTAGTGATGGTTTCACAGGTGTATATAAATTACAAAACTTAGAATATCACATGCTTGAAATCGTGTAATTTATGGTGTGTCAATTAAACACAAAGCTGTTTTAAGAAATTAATTGACCACCACTGGAGAAATCTTATAAACCACTAATTATTTTTAAAATTAATAAATGAAGAGAAATAAAGGGAAATAAAATCAATACTTTGTCCTTCCTTTCCTATATGAGCTGTTCTACTAAGGATCCAAAAAAATAGATGAAGAAAAATTTCTCTTACATATGTGTTCCAATTTTTTAAAAATAATAGTGGAATGATAGAATGTGAGTTTATCATTTTCTTTTTCTTTCTTTTTTTTTTTTGAGACAGAATCTTGCTCTTGCTCAGGCTGGAGTGCTGTGGTATGATCTTTGCTTACTGCAACATCCACCTCTTGGGTTCAAGCAATTCTCCTGCCTCAGCCTCCTGAGTAGCTGGGACTACTAATTTTTATTTTGTTTTTTATTTTTATTTTTTTGAGATGGAGTTTCACCACTCTATTGCCCAGGCTGGAGTGCAGTGGCACAATCTCAGTTCACTGCAACCTCCACCTCCCGGGTTCAAGTGATTCTCCTGTCTCAGCGTCCCAAGTAGCTGAGACTACAGGTGCATGCCACCATGCTGGCTAATTTTTGTATTTTTTAGTAGAGACAGAGTTTCGCCATTTTGGCCAGGCTGATCTCAAACTTCTGACCTCAAGTGATCTGCCTGCCTTGGCCTCTCAAAGTACTGGAATTACAGGCATGAGCTGCTGCACCCTGATGAATTTATTATTTTCTAATCCATAATGGTTAATGGATCTAGGCATTGATAATCAGTGGCTGCTAAGGTTACAAACTAGTGGGAACCAGCCCTTATGTGTTGCCTGATGTTAGAACACAATATTGCCTCTGAAATAGCCTTGCCCCAAAAACCTGAATGTATATATCCAACAATTAAATCATGAGCAATATATAACAGGAAAACATGTTAAAGGATACTATGGAGGTACAAGAGGCAAAACCTAGCTCGTGGGAAGCCCTACAGGTCAAACCACCCAGACTCTTCAGTAGATTATCACAAGAGCGGAAAAAAAATAAAGGGAATTTATAAATCAAAAGAAAATTTGGACATTTTAACGAATTACAATGTATGCAACTTATTTGGATCTTGATTTAGACAAAATGTAAAAAGTTGATTTAATTGCTCTAAATCTGATAACTGGTAGTTGGAACACTGGGTCTTAGTATTGAGTAATTATCATAAATATTTTATATGTTATTTTAAAGAGTTCATGTATCTTATTTTAGAATTATATATTTAAATATTTGTGAATGAAAAAATACGATGTCTGAAATTTGCTTCACAAGAATATTGTGGAGGATAGTAGGCAAGCGTATTGGTGAAACAAGATTTGCCATGAGTTGATCGTTGTTAAAGCTCGATGGAACACACAATAGAGTTTATTCTACTATTCAGTGCACAGAATTGAAAGTTTCCATAATAATTTTTTAAATAATTTTATCTTGTTTGAAACCTGAATTTTATTGTTTCACAAAGCTAAGGGGAATTACCTTAAATAATGTGGAACGACATAGAGCAAATTGAAGGTTAAATAACTATTTTGTTTTTTTATTGGATAAGCAACTAGTACCATGGGTAGAAATGGCATCTGGACACAAGACTAAAACCTGCTTGTTTATACCCTAGGACAGAAATTACGGTATTTGTTTAAACCCAAACTGAACAAATCTGACACTGCTAGAAACCACAGACTTCCTTACCCTCATCATTGGCAGAAACTCCTGCCTCAGCGGGGGTGCTCACATCCAGATTCTTGGATGTTCATCAAGACCAGATTGAGTCTTTAGGGCTTCACCCATCACCAAGCAAAAGGATGTCTCGTTGCTTTTCCCCATCGCATATGTCACTGAAGATTAGGATTTCCTGGTTAAAATCTTACCCTTAGGTAGTTGCTTGGAGCACACCTCATTTACTTAAGGCTGACAAGTGGATCAGCCTCAGATCTGTAACAAGTTTCCCTTCCAACAAAGAAAATGCCAGTCTTCCATGTGGTATTGGTCCTTGGCTTTAGAAACCAGTATATCCTTATATTAATAACTTCTTTCTGCAGGGTCACTAACCTGTTTTCTTGACTAGCACTGAGTTCGAACTCTTTCCTGGGGATGTCACACAGCTGAGTGGGTGACTGCTCTGTAAAGGAATTATCTCAGAATCTCACAGGAGAGTAAAGGAGAAAAGAGGGCTAATTTTTTAACTTAATTTTTGTCTCTCTCAATGTCATTCTGCTACAGTCAAGAAAAGACAGTGGGCTGGGTGCGGTGGCTCATGCCTGTAATCCCAGCACTTTGGGAGGCCGAGACAAGTAGATCACAAGGTCAAGAGATCCAGACCATCCTGGTCAACATGGTGAAACCCCGTCTCTATGAAAAATACAAAAATTAGCTGGATGTGCTGGCACGTGCCTGTAATCCCAGCTAATGGGGAGGCTGAGGCAGGAGAATCACTTGAACCTAAGAGGCAGAGGTTGCCGTGAGCCGAGATTGCACCACTGCACTCCAGCCTGGGGATAGAGCCAGACTCCGTCTCAAAAAAAAAAAAAAAAAAAGAAAGAAAGAAAAGACAGTGATACTCAACTTTAGATTTACATTAGAATCATCTCAGGAACTTGGAAGTACATTCTTGTTATTGGTATAAAATAGCCCCAGGCATTACTATTTTTTTTTTCCAGGTGATTCCAATATTCAGTCAAGGCCAAGTAGCCATGATTGGGAGGCCTGACAAACAACGATGATGATGTGAAGCTCTGTCTGTGACCCCGGCTCCTGAGCACTTACCCCACACCCACTCATGAAGGTTCATGGAAGACAAAGGGAGAGAATGCACAGTGCTATAAAAACATCAAATGTTTAAACTGAACTAAGCTTGATCAATATCTTCCACTTTTGTGCCCTTTGATAACTTCAACAAGCTAAATGTTCTGGGGTCTAGCTGGTTTACTCACTTTTGTCTGTTGCTGTCCAACGCTAGAGTTAATAGGTGGTCAAAACAAGCGTGAATGAAGCACAGAAATAGGAGTTAAGGGAGATAGGCTATAGTCCTAGTTTAACCATTGACTTGTTAGCCTGATGAGCAGAAACCACACCCCTAGCCACCCTCTGTGGTCATGGAAGCATGGCCACAGTCTCCTCCAGAGTCAGCAGTGCTAATTCATCTCAAGGAGTTGGTGACCTGTGCTTCGGACTTATTTTCTTTGCCTTGGTGTGTCCCTGCCCCCAGTTTCATCCTATTGCCATAAACCTAATCTCAGTTTCTTTGCCTAGCCCACGTTGACTTTTGTTTTAGTTCTAATTTCAGTTTTGCTCCAGATTCTGCCTTTCAGGTTTCCCCGGGCTCCACAACTCACAGCAATACAATCCCATTCCCCCCACAGCCCAGCCTTTTAGAATCCCTCCCATCCCCATTTCATGCTCCTCATACCCAGGCCCTCCCTGAGTTTGTTCCACTAGGCCACCACTTTTCCAAGACATCTAGGCATCATTGGAGAAAACACAGTACAGAAAGACAACGGATCAGCTTGGTGTTAACTTTGAATCTTTGCTCTGGTGCTTACTAGCTCAGTGACCTTGTTTTTGTTTTTGTTTTTTTTTGTATTTTTAAATTTTTTTTTTTTTTTTTTTTAAAAAGACGGGGTTTCACCACGTTGGTCAGGCTGGTCTTGAACTCCCAACCTCAGGTGATCCGCCCGCCTTGGCCTCCAAAGTGCTTGGATTACAGGCGTGAGCCACCATGCCCGGCCAGTGACCTTTGTTTTTTTTTGACACTGGGACCTCTCTATCTTATGCATGATGATATTTACTTTTTTAGGTATGTCGTAGGGAATAAATTTGGTAATGTATGCAAAAAGTGTGTCCATATAATATAGGCACTGTCCCATTATCAGTGTTTTGCTTTTTAGTTTTAAATCTAAACTTTATTGCCTGCTCTGTAAAAAATGGAGATGGGTCCTTTAAATATTTCTCCTTTGCTGGCAGGCACAATGTCAAACTTTGTCAGCAGAGGATGCTAGAAGGACACTGATAGAGGATAGAGTTTTCTTTCCTGGTTCCTTTGTGCTTTCTTGCCAATGTCCTGCAGCATTTGCAACTTCCACAGCACTCCACTCCTGCAGTGAAAGTGTCTTCCCCAGGGCAGGGTTCCTGCTGCATGCACAGCTTCCCCAGCACCTAGCTTTCACAGGGCGCACAGTCCCCAGAGCCTGTAGCCCAGGCAGCTTCTCCGGTGCCTGGCTCCTACAGTGTCAGAGACCCAAATGTCTGGCTTCTGCAGCAGGTCTAGAGTCCAGCAGCTAACCTGCTTCACCCCCTTAGGTGTCTCTGCAATGAGTGCATTGACAAGGAACCTCCTCATCGTAACATTCCCTGGCTGATCCTTTATGGGATTGTTCAGCAAGTTCTTAGGTACAGTACCTAACTAGTGACAACTTCCCCTAGCACTCCAGGGGATGAATTCCTAGCAAAGTCCACCTGTTTGACACCTTAGCAAACTTTTTATTAACTAGTGAGCCACAGCTGTGCCTCTCTGGATCTCAGCTTGGAGGGAAGGGAAAGGGAGTCTTTCTGGAACACTTTATCAGTTCTGGGAGGTAGTGACTGCTCTTTTCATCTGCTACCCTATATTCTTCAGACATCTCTTTACCTCTTATTTGCCAATCCCTTGTTATTTCAAACTTTTGTTATAGTTAATTCTTTATATTACATTTTCTTTGTGTCATTGTGTGGTTTTTATCTTCTGGTTGGACCCTGACTGATACAGACATCTAATTCATATTAAGTGAGCCTAAGACTAAAGAGATTGGCCTAGATAATCTATTATATATTATTTCTCTTCCAGTTCTAAGTCTTCTTTTTTTTTTTTTTTTTTTTGAGAAGGAGTCTCACTCTGTTGCCCAGGCTGGACTGCAGTAGCCCAATCTCGGCTCACTGCAACCTCTGCCTTTTGGGTTCAAGCTATTCTCCTGCCTCAGTCTCCCGAGTAGCTGGGACTACAGACGTGCACAATCAAGCCCAGATAATTTTTGCATTTTTAGTAGCGACAAGGTTTCGCCATATTGGCCAGGTTGGTCTCGAACTCCTGACCTTGTCATTTGCCCACCTTGGTCTCCCAAAGTGCTGGGATTACAGGCGTGAGCCATCGTGCCCAGCCTCAAGTTTTAAGTCTTTAAAAAAATTCAATTTCACAACTCGTGTTACTTCTCATGATAATAAAAAATATAATGTATAAGTTATAAATTAATACTTGAAGACAAAACAACACAGGCCCTGACATATGATATGCATTCATAGTAACACATGGCCAGACCCAGGCCTAGCAAGAATCCTTCGCAGTCTACCTCTCCTGTCTGAGGGCCTTCATTCTGCAGTAACCTTCTCCCCCTGTCTTGCCTTCTAAAGTATTCTTTTAGCTTCTCTCAAGAAGTTTGTTCTTTTCTGGAATGAACCTCAATACGGTTTCATCAGAAGGAATGGATTAGTTCAGAGATGAAGTTGCTAATTACTGAAAAACAAAATGTTCTTAGGACTTCTGAAAAACTCAGTGGAAAATGGTCTACATTAGTGGTTGCTAAAGAAACAGAAAAACAAGAATAGGTAAAATTTGGATAACAAGGGTTGTAGTGTTAATTGTTCTACTAAGCTGGTAGTCATTTTAATTTCCTGCCAATGGGATATTGTTGAGAAATTTGTTTTAAAATTAAAGTCAGTCCCTTTCCCAATGAGTCACTGGTAATTGGTGCCTTTGAAAAGACTGAACAGGACTTATGACTTGAGGTTTCTTTCTTAATTTGCATTTTTAATTAGATGGGATCTCAAAGGGTTTCTGAGACTTTTTTCTTTTTGCCTTTGCATTGCCTTTTTTGGGTTGTTGCTCTGCAATTAGAATTTGTAACAAATGAGTTGCTGGCATATAAATGTCAACTCTGAGGTAAAATATGGTTGCTGAAGAACTGAGCAGGATTCCGACCATTACTTTTTAAATGAAAGCTCTCTTTAACACATTCCTCTGATGAGACAGAATTAGTTCCACTGGCAAAAGGAATGCACAGATTTAACTGTGCTTCAAGTCTTTCCGTGAACGTTTTTTTTTCCACGTGTATCTGAATAAATTTTTGAAGGATATAACCACCACTTCAGAGAACATTTAATTTTTATTCAAGAGCTAGTGTAGAATCATCAAGTGAACAAAGTCAATAACTTAGAAGGGAGTTGGATTTGATGAACTCTTCAATGAGAGTTCCAGCCAAATAGTGTCATCTGGTTGAATTTTGTTTTATTAAAATGGTTGTAGGACAATAACCATAGGGCCAATATTTAGCCACAAAGTATTAGGCTATAACTGATCATTGCTAAATTATTGTATCCAAACTCTCAGCTTCACTCATTCCTTCACATTTCCAGAGCCCATGACATATGTCCGGTACTGGTGGGACAAGAGGCCTTCTCAGTAGCCTTTGCTTTCAGAGTCTAAAGTGTATATTAAATGTGCATTGGACACAGGCAAAGCAGAACATACATTTGCCATTCCATGAATAGATTATCTAAGCTATTTTTAAAGGTCTCTAAAGAAGAGGATTCTGTAAACTCCCATGACAACCTATCCAGCACACCGCCAGGAACCACTTCCTCATATCTAGCTTAAGCCCCTCATTCTACGGTTAAGCCATTATTCTCTTGTTCTGTTCTCAGTTGAGAGCAAAAACAGCTGCTCCCCCATCCTGCTTAGGTGAGCCTTTTATAGACTTCAAGACGGTGTCTGCCTTCTGTCTACTTGTGACAGGAAAGAAACTGGGACTGCCAACGAAGATAACAATAATAATTTTCACTTGGAGATGGAATTATTATTGCTATGGTTACTAGCAAGATTTCTTTCCAAAGAGAAAAATGCATTTATTCAGCACTCTGCCTCAAAGAAGAACAAAGTGCTAATAAACCCTTCTGGTTTGTCTGCTTTGTTGATTACTCAGAAACGTCAAATGGGAACTGGTCAAAACATGTCCCTCTGCCATTTGGACTAAGGTGAAGAACTTGATGAAAACCAGTTCTTCTCTCAGTTTCTGAGCTGCAAATATTTCATGCTTAAACCAAATAAAATCTCCAGTTTATTAAATCAGGGTAATTTCAAGAAGGGGCTTTGAAGAAATAAACAAGAATATGATTTAGAAGTTGTAATCATCATTAAGACAAAAGGGATCTAATAACCTTTTTTAAAGTGTGAAGAGAGCCCTAGAGAATTCACTTCACAAAATGGTCAAGACAGGCTTATGTATGATTAGTTGCCTGGGTCTTATGATTCGAAGAATGCCAGCCATAGCTGCCTTTCCAAAAACATATACCCTAGTGGCCAGCCAACAATTTGCCATGTTCCCATTTTTCTTTTCTAAAGTTGAAGACAGAAAAGTTCAAAATTAAAGTAAAATTTTCTTCTGGCGGAAAAAAATGACGCATTTCACATTTAGTCATTATCAGTTCTTAACTCTTGAACTCAAAGTAGTTTGTTAGATTAGCTGTAGCCAAGAGCAGGATTTGAGAGAATGGACACAGGACAAATGTCTGCTGTCTGGCCTGAGCAGAAGCAGGATAAGAGGAAGACCTGTAGTAATGCCATTGGGACACTGGGCTTAGGATGGAACATTTATGGCAGGAAGGAGTGGACAGGGAGAGCCACTGAATGAAATGCGTACATAAAACAGAGCTAGATAAGTTTTTAGAAACCGAATACATCATGTAACCAGCACCTAGATCAACAAACAGAACATTACTAGCACCTCAGAAAAATCTCCTCTGTTCCTTTTTTATTTACTACCTTGCCCCAAGTGCAACACTCTCCTGATGTCTAACACTAGAGAGCAATGTTTTCATTATACTTTATGTAACTGGCATCATACTATTTGTATTCTGGTTTTTTGTTTCTGGACTTTTTGTTCTCAATATTGTATTTGTAATATTCATCAATATTTTATATATAAGTATAAATTATTTGGCATTAGCATGTTGTATGAATAAATAATAATGTATTTTCTCATTCTGTTAACAGGCACTTAAGTAGTGTCCAGAGTAGAGTATTAAAAATAGTAATGGAAGTGATGACACCAAGATGGTGAAATAGGAGATCCCAGACCTCATCTCCCCCGCAGAAATACTGATTTAACAATCATTCATGGACCACAAATATGATGATGAGAGTTATGGAACCCAGGTAAAAAGTTATAACACTGAAGTAAAGCCCAGAAACCACAAAAGATGCACTGGAAAAAGTGAGAAGAACAGTGTTACTTTATCCACTTTGCCTTCCCCAAAGCCTGCATGCACAGCATAGTACCACAAAAGAGGTCCCCTCAGCCCACAAGTTCTCCTGTGGGGGAAAGAAGGAACAAAGGCAATGTCTGACTTTGCTGTAGACTCCAGCACCAGGCCCACTCCAGTGGATCTCAGCACCAGGTCTACCCTCACAGACCTTGACACCATGCCTGCCTACCCGTGGACACTGGCAGAATACCTACCTGCCTATAGACCCCAACACCAGGCCCACCTACCCACAGATCCTACCAGTTGGCCCATCTAGAACTCCTGGATATGCTAACTAGTGAAGACCTTTCTGTGTTAAAATTAGTATGCAAGGACTGAAAAAGGTTGACTACGTATTCAAATGCACAGACACCAACCCAGGGCTATAAGGATCAGGAAAACATGGTATCACCAAAGGAACAAAAGGAACAAAACTCACTAAAGGAACAAAATAAAACTTTAGTAACTAACCCTAAAGAAATAAGCAGCTACAAACCATTAAAAGAACCAAACAGAAATTCTGGAGCTGAAGAACACAACAACTGAACTAAAAAGTTCAGCAGAGACTTCAATAGCACACTTGATCAAGCAGAAGAAAGGATCAGTTCAAAGACAGGTCATTTGAAATTTTCAGTCAGAGGAACAACATCAACAGCAAAGAATGAAAAAGAGTGAAAAAGGCCTATGAGACCTATTGAACACCATCAAGCAACCCAAAATATATATTATGAGATCTGCAAAAGGACAGGAGAAAAAGAAAGGCAGAGAAAGCTTATTTAAAGAAATAATGGCTGAACGATTGATTGGTAGCAGGAGTGGCGAGCGGACCCCAGAGAGCCCTGAGCAGCCTCACTGCCGCTAGTTTAGTTACCATCACATCCTGGGAGGAGCCGCAGCTGCCGCAGCCAGCCCCAGTCACCATCACCGCAACCGTGAGCAGCGAGGCCAAGACCCAGCAGCTGCCCGCTGTTGCCACCACCCTCAGCACCACCGAAACCAAGCCTGGCAGCAGGGGCAGTGGCACAGGCAGAAAGAAAGAAGGAGAGAGAGAGAAGAAGAGAGAAGAGAAAGAGAGAAAGAGAGAGAAAGAAAGAAAGAAAAGAAGAAAGAAAGAAAGAGAGAGAGAGAGAGAGAGAGAGAGAGACTAAATTCCTAGGAACATATGTACCAAAACTGAATGAAGAAGAAATAGAAAGCCTGAAGAGACCCACAGCAAATAAAAAGATTGAATCAGTAATCAGAAATATTTCAGTAAAGGAAAACACAGAACCAAATAGCTTCGCAGGTGAAATCTGCCAAACATTTAAAGGAAAACTAATACCATTCCTTCTGAAGTTCTTCCAAAAAATAGAAAAATGAACATTTCCATTTTTGTGAGGCCACCATTACCCTGATACCAATGCCAGACAAATACATCACAAGAAAATGGCAAGCCAATATCCCTGATGAACATGCATGCAGACATCCTCATCAAAATATTAGTAAACTGAATTAAACAGCCCGTTGAAAGGATTATATACCATCACCAAGTGGAATTATCTCTGGGATTCAAGGATGGTGTCACATACACAAATCAATCATTGTGATATACCACACTAACACAATGAAAGATAAAAATCACATAATCATCTCAATAGATGCAGGAAAAAGCTTTCAAAAAGTTCAGCATGCTTTCATGACAAAAACTGTCAACAAATTAGGTACAGAAGGAATTAACTTAGACACAGATAAAGCCTGTATATGAAAAGCCCACAGCTGACATCACACTCTGTGGTGAAAAACTGAAAGCTTTTATTCTAAGATTTGGAACTGGGCAATGATGTCCATTCTTATCACTTCTATCCAACAAAACCCTATATAGGTTCCAATCAGAGAAATCAGGCAAGAAAAAGAAATAAAAGTCATCTAGATTGATAAGGAAGAAGCAAAACTATTTCTGTTTGCAGATAACATAATCTTATATGTAGAAAATACCAAAGAGTAAACAAAAAGCTGTTAGAACTAATGAACTGTTCACTCACTAGTTCAGTAAAGTTTCAGGATACACAATTCAGCAAAATTGTAAGCTAAAAAAGTAATGTCCATTTATCAATTATGTTTCTAGACACTAATAAGGAATTATCTGAAAAGGAAATTAAGAAAACAATCTCGCTTACAATAGTACCAGAAAGAATAAAGCTAATTAAGGGGTGAAAGACTTATACACTGATAACTATAAAACACTGACAAAAGAAATTAAAGCAGATGCAAATAATTGCAAAGACATGCCAGGTTCAGAGATTGAAAGAATTAATACTGTTAAAATGTTCATACTACCCAAAGTGATTTACAGATTCAATGCAATCCCTATGAAAAGTCCAATAATACTTTTCACAGAAATAGAAAAAACAATTCTAAAATTCATATGGAACCACAAAGACCCTGAATAGTCAAAGTCATTTTGAGCAAGAAGAACCAACCTGGAGACATCATACTTCATGATTTCAAAATAGATTATAAAACTACAGCAATCAAAACATTATGGTACTAAAAGCAGACATACAGAGCAATGAAAATAGAATGGAGAACCCAGAAATAAACCCATGTGTGTATGATCAACTGGCCTTTCACATGGATGCCAAGAATATGGAATGAGGAGATGATAGTTTTTTCAAAAAATGGTGTTTGGAAAACTGGATATCCACATGCAAAATAATGAAATTGGACCCTTATTTTATACTACACACAAAAATCAACCAAAGTAGATTAAAGACTTAAATGTCAGATCTAAAACTGTAAAATGTGTAGAAGAAAACATAGGGAAAATGCTTCCTGACATTGACCTGGGCAATGATTTCCTAGGATATTATGCCAAAATCAAAGGCAGCAAAAGCAAAAATAGACAAACTAAAAGAAAAAGAAACATCTGCCCAGCAAAGGAAATAATCAACAAAATGGAAACTACAGAAAAGGTGAAAATATTTGCAAACCATATATCCGATAAAGAGTTAATGTCCAAAATAAATGGACCTCCTATAACTCAATAAACATCAAAAACAAAAACAAATAACCTGATTGAAAAATGGACAAAGGAACTGAATAAGCATTTTTCCAAAGAATACATACAAATGGCCAGCCAGTATCTGAAAAGGTGCTCAACATCACTAATCAGTACAGAAATGCAAACCAAAACCATGAAGAGGTATCACTTCATACCTGTTAGGATGGCTACCATAAAACAAAAAAAGATAAACGTTGATGAGGATGTGGAGAAAAGGGAACATTTGTACATCATTGGTGGGAACATAAATTGGTGCAGCCACTACAAAAAAAACAGCATAGAGGTTGCTAAAAAACTTAAAAATAAAACTACCATATGATCCAGCAATCTCATTTCTGGGTATATATCCAAAGGAATTGAAATCAGAATCTTGAAGAGATATCTACACTCCCATGACCATTGCATCATTATTAACAATAGCCAATCTCAGAAGCAATGCAAATGTTCATGGATGGATGAAGGGCCAAAAAATATGTAGCTATGACAACCTCACAGCCAACACCATACTGATGGGAAAAAGTTGAAACTGTTCCCCGTAAGAACGAGAACAAAACAAGGATACCCATTTTCACCACTTCTATTCAACACAGTACTGGCCAGAACAATCAAGAGAAAGAAATAAAGGACATTCAAATTGAAAAAAGAGGAAAACAAATTATCTGTGTTTGTTGATGATATAACTGTATACTTAGAAAGCCCAAAAATCTCCTCCAAAATGCTCCTAGATTTGATAAATGAATTCAGTAAAGTATCAGGTTACAAAATCAGTGTACACAAACAAGTACCACTGTTATACACCAACGACAATCAAGCCAAGAATCAAATCATGAACTCAATCCCTTCACAACAGCTGCACAACAAAACAATACAACCCAACTAGGAATATATTTAACCAAGGAGGTGAAAGCTCTCTCCAAGAAAAACTATAAAATACTGCTGAAAGAAATCATAAATGACACAAACAAATGTCAAATACATTCCATATTCATGGATTGGAAGAATCAATATCATGAAACCGAACATACCGCCCAAAACAAACTAGAGATTCAATGCAATTCTTATGAAAATACCAATCCTAAAATTCATATGGAATAATAACAAAAAAAGCCCAAATAGCCAAAACAATTATAAGCAAAAAGAACAAATCTGGAAGCATCACATTACTCAACTTCAAATTATACTATCAGGCTAGAGTAAAAACAAAACGAAAACAAAACAAAACAAAAAACAGCATGACACTGGTATAAAAGTAGATACATAGACCAGTAAAACATAATAGAGAACCAAGAAATTATCTTCAACAAAACATACAAAATATAACACACATTCAACTTATCTTCGACAAAACATACAAAAATACAAACTGGGGGAAAGGATACCCTATTCAATAAATGGTGCTGGGGAAAATTGGGTAGCCACATGTAGAAAAATGAACCTTGAGCCTCATCTCATACCATATACTACAATGTATATGGGATCGCAAGATGGATCAAGGACTTAAATCTGTGACCTGAAAACATAAAATTTCTAGAAGAAAACCTAAAAGAACTATTCTAGACATTAGCCTAGGAAAAGAATTTATAACTAAGACCCCAAAAACAAATGCAACAACAACAAAAAAAAATGAGAACTAATTAAACTAAAACACTTCTGCATGGCAAAATAAATAATCATCAGAGTAAACAGACAGTCCATAGAATGGGAGAAAATAGTTGTCAATTATGCATCAAACAAAGGACTAATATCCAGAATCTACAAGGAACTCAAACAATCAGCAAGAAAAAAAAAAAAACTCATCAAAAAGTGGGCAAATGACATGAACACTTCTTAAAAGAAGACAGACAAATGGCCAAGAAACATATGAAAAAAGTGCTCAATGTCACTAATCATAGGGGAAATGAATATTAAAACCACAATGAGGTACCATCTTACCCCAACCAGAATTGCCGTTATTAAAAAGTCAATAAAACAATAAATATTGACATTACTGTGGTGAAAAGGGAACACTTACACACTGTTGATGGGAATGTAAATTAGTATAACCTCTATACTATGGAAAACAGTATGATGATTTCTCAAAGAACTAAAAGTACATCCACATTTGATCCAGCAATGTCAACTACTGGGTATCTACCCAAAGGAAAATAAGTTCATTATATCAAAAAGATACCTGCACACTTATGTTTATCACAGCACAATTCACAATGGCAAAGATGGAACCAACCTAAATGTCCATCTACCAATAAGCGGATAAGAAAAATGTAGTATATATACACCACAGAATACTACATAGCCAAGAAGAAGAATAAAATAATGTCTTCTGCAACAACTTGGATGGAGCTGGAGGCCCTTATGCTGAGAAAAGTAACTCAGGAATGAAAAATCAAATACCATATGTTCTCTTATAAGTGGGAGCTATGCTAAGGGTAGGTAGAGGTATGTAGAGTGGTATAATGGACATAGGAGACTCTGAAGGGGAGGAGGGTGGGCGGAAGAGGTTGGGAGAAAGGTGGGGAGGAACATAAGGGATAAAAAATTGCATATTGGGTTCAATGTTCACGGCTTGGGTGATGTGTGCATTAAAATCTTGGACTTCACTATATAACTCATCAGGTAACCAAAAACCACTTGTACCTCAAAAGCTTTTCTATATATATGTGTACATATTCTGTACATATATACAGAATATGCGGCATGGATTGAAATATTAATTGGTCTTTAAAAAGAAGAAAATCTTCCATTTGCAACATCATCACGGATGCACCCAGAGGACATGCTATATGCAAAACAAGCCATACACATAAGGACAAATACTCATGATACCATCTGTATGATGAATATAAAATAGTCCAACTCCTAGAAGCAGAGTGAAATGGTGGGGCTGAAATAGAGAAAAAACTGGCACATCCATACTTCCTAATACATTGCCCTTTTCTAGTTTTCTAACGCTAGTTGGCTTTTGTTACTTGCCACCTAAAGAACATTAACAAATGTAGTGATCATTAACAAATATACCTGATCAGTCTGTTAGGAGAAAGTATTATTGATGCTTTCTCATCACACAGGTAATATATTAGTTAGGGTTAGGTATTGCTGCATAGAATAGAAAAATAAAACAACCTTAGCTAAAATGAGATGGAACTTTTTTCCCTCTTGGATAAAATAAGGCTGAAGGAAGGCAACTAGGGCTGATACAACAGTTCTTCAATTAACAGAAAACTAGGATCCTTGTCTTTTTCTTTGCCACTCATAGCTAAAAATTTGTCCCTCAAGATTGCTTCATGGTCCAAGCTGTCGACTAAAGGTCCAGCCTTCACATTTAAGTTGCAGATCCAAAGAAGGAGGAAAGGCAGAAGGGCAGAAAGAAGTTCCCAGGCAGTCTCTTTATGCTGCTTTCACAGAAGTTCCTCTCAACAGCTCCTATTTATGCCTCATTGGGTAGTATTGAGTAACTGGCTACTCCTAACTCCTAGAGGGCATGGAAAAATGTCTTTTTCTGGAGACATGAGTAGGATTCCCTTAAAAAGAAAAATGAGAAAATGGAGAGTGAACAGAAAACTAACAGTCCCTGAAAGTCACATAGGACACTGAACTATATCCACAAGGAGTGCCAGGGCTTTCTATTTAAAAGCACACAAATCTACTCAAGTTAACCGAAATGATGGTTTATCAAAATTCCCCCCCAGCAAGTGCCATTAGGAGGGAGAGGTGGAGAGACCCCCTGGATCCATGACAACTCTCTCTCAGGAAGGGGATGAAGGCAGGCACAGGCATGTGGTAATAAAAATGTGCTGCCTGGGTTCACAAACCAGCAATTGTTTTAAGGGTCTTAAATTTCCCATCAGCATCATAAATTTCTTTTGAGATATTTACACGGATATTTACTCCTGCTTCCTCCTGTAGAGATGGTGTGCATTGTTTCTTCTCAGGAAGCATGCAAAATGGGTTAGTTGGCAAAGAGCTACAAGTAAGTTCTGTGGAGGCTCTTTTTGTCTCGACAGATGCTGTGTCTCTATGAGGCAATCTGTAGAGAAAAATGCATCCTTTCCCAATTGAGCAAGAAGTCAAAGGATCAGGGGAGTCTCCAAAGCCCCCATGTGTGTTAACCAGAAGCACAGAGGTGAAAAGAGCAAAGGGAATTGGAAAAAGATTAGGAAGGAGTTAGGAAAGAGGGTCACACTCTCAAAAGTGAGCGCTGTATTTTTTTAATGTCAGATCCATTGCCTGCAAACTGCCGGCAATAAAAAGAAGATACCAGCTCACCTTGGGACGTGCAGATACTTCTGAATTTATGAGAAAGGACATCTGTGGAGCATGAAAAAAATACATTAAGAGCAGACAAGATTTTCTTTTGGAAGCTTTCTGGACAAGGAACTGAGATTTTTTCCCCCCTGGTTCATAGTGGGAATATGACAGTTAAAAGCATGCTTTGGAGTCAGTGGGGGGCTCTCTGCACTTGGTTCAGTCTCGTAAAACCCCCACCCTCATCCCAACTTCACCAATGCTGTTTGTTCACTGTGCAAAAAGCATCCAGGCCTAGAGGAACAGTGTGGGCTGATGCCTGCACCCTCTTAGAGAAAAGAACTGTTTCCTAATTCACCTGCGATGCCCTCTAGTCCCCAAGATGTTGTCTGAGGTGTTGCTATCTTACCCAAGGGGCACATATGGTCAATTAATGACCTTGCTACTATTCACAGATTTAAGTTGGTGGGGGGGGAGTTGTTTCCCCTTTATCACAATTCTAGCAGTTGCATTATTTTCCAGAGGCTATGCTGCTTGAATATTATTTGGGAAATATGCGCATTCTTAATTACATTTTAAGAAAACCTCAAGACATATCAGAAACGAACATGAATTCTGGAAAGAGAAGTAATTGTAATGTTATTTTCTAGCAAAAAGTCAAGGACCAATGTAAGGGCTATGCTTTGGTGTCACAGAGTTGAATCTCGGTTGACCCACTTAATTGCAGTGTGCTTGTGGGCAAGATACTGTGTCTCAATTGCCATGTAGTATATTAAAGCAAGAGTTCATTAATTGCATTAGTGAATTAAAACAGTGCCTAGAACATTGTAATACCTAATGACCAGAATATCACTTGCTACTGAATGAAGTATCTTTCTCAATTTTCTCTCTGATTTCAAGAAAGCTGAACACATAAAGGAAATCTCTTTTCCCAACTTGTTTGGACAATGATACAGGTTTAACCCACATACTCTTCACTTATTGTTAAGAATTCTTGGGTACAAGTTCCTGTTTTCAATAAATATCTACACTACTAGACATCTCATTCTCTTGAGGAGATGTGAAACTAAGTCTTTACTTAAAAGATTGTAACAGTTACCCTCCTGCCCCATCAGATCCTCTTCGCCTCTTCCATCTCTGACAGCCTTGGACGTGGTGGTGACCAGTTCCGTGCAGACAACACAGACTTCACACCTGACATGTGGCTCCTCTCCTCACGCTTCTTCACACACATACTGCTCTACACTGCTCTTGCCTCCTGCCCAGGAAAGTCCGTGTTGCTAAAGCATAAACAACCAGGAAGAACAGGGGAGTTAACTTCCCCGTGAGTTGAACCTTTCCCTAATGTGAGAAGGGGCCAGCTGATGAATTCTGTCTTCCTCGTCCTGGATGAACTGTCCTGACGAGCAACCATCCATGAGGTGCCTCAGAAGATGACCCTGCGAGATCCAGCAGTCACTTGTGCTTGACAACAGGGGCTGGATAACTTGGAAACATACTCACATCATCTCTCCCCTTTCCCTGCCCGTGGCCCATCTTCCCTCACTTCTGCTCCCCTGGGATTGCACTCCTGAATAAAATGACACTTAGGCTTTTTGCCTCGGGCTCTGCTTCCTGGGGAACCCAGTCTATGGCAAAATCTATAGCTTTCAATTTTAGAAAGATGAGCTTCTTTTCAAACTATCGTCATTTATTTTGCATATCTGCATATTAGAAGCTCCTATCTTGTTTGATGAATTGATTCTTTACAGGGGTTTGAATCTTGATACCAACAGAATTCTTTATGAACATTTGATTTAATTATTCAGAAACTTCTTCAATGATATTTTTCTCCGTGGGATCTGAAGAAATCTTAGATCTAGAGCAAACTTGTTGAGATATACATATAAACTGAGAATCTGAGAATGGTCACCTCCATCCTCAGCTGACAGCCATCAGTCCCGACCCCACCTAAAATGCCTAATACCTTCAAGATGATTTGTCACTGAGACCTCATCACTCTACCCATTCTTTAAGAGTTTCAGATATGCTTTTGCAAATGTTATTAGGTATTCCGATCTTCTTTAATCCCCTTTATGTCAATAGGATGACCTACCTTTCTTTAATCTCTTCATAATGGCATTCTTCTACCCCCACCCCACTTCTTGCAAATAATTCCAGGACCACCTCCCCCATTTACTGTCACATAATGGCTTGAGTATTTACTGTTATTTATACATACTGAGTACCACATGTAACAAGATACGATATGAATTTGACTCAGGTGTATTGGGGCTTTCTAAATAAGCCTTAGCTCAGTATTATTCACCAGGAAGCCATTTATTATTGAGTTATGTTTATGACTGTATGGCTATATGGAAAAATAATACCTGCTAAAAGACCCAGCATGTTTTAATGGTGCTTTCCTTTCTCCTCTTTCTCCTCTGGCTGACTTGAGCTCTTTTCTCATTTTTTCCTCTGATTGAGCGGCTAATTCTTAAGAAAGGGGGCACTCTTATTTCTACTCTGTCTGGGTTTGTTCTGCCTCTTCTTAATGATGGAAACAAAACTGTAATGTAAGAGAATAGTTTGAAGTATTATCCTCAGCCACCTTCCTTGGTAAGTCTTCCCACCACCTCCCTCCCTCTCCAACTCAGACAGTAGCGAGGTGTTCTTTTATCACTACCTAGGATATAGAGATGCAAGGAGAAAACTACAGAAACCAAAGTTCAGCTTCTGTGTTCTTAAAATAGAATTCCCAAACTCAACATTTTGGGAGAAAGAAAAAAGGAGGGAGGTGGGATGTTTTGAACTCCCCCACATGTAACTATTGAATAATGAAAAATAAGATTCTTAAGGACATAGGGAATAAAATTTATGTCATATAAATTGACTTGGAAGAAGACATGCTGAGCCCTTTTCACCCATACAGGAGAAAAATCTGGGTCAGGTGCGATGGCTCATGCCTGTAATTCCAGCACTTTGGGAAGCTGACAGATTAAGCCTTTGTCTCAAAAAAAAAAAAAAAAAAAAAAAAAAATCTGAATTCCTTGAGTGACAGAGGAGGGGCAGAGAGGAGATGGACAGAATGAGGTATTGTTGTGGGTCTTTAAGAATGATCTATGCATCCCAGGCACCCAGCTCCACTCCCCCTTCCCAGATTTAAAGTCATATAATGCTGAGAAGTTTCTCCGAAGCGTCTTAGTGCTCTATCAGGATAGCAGAAAGAGGAGATTGTCTTTTCTAAGCAGAGAGAGTCTACAGTACCCAAATTCTTTTTTCGTGATCCTGCAATGGTGCTAAAGAATAGGGTCTTGGGTGTCCCTTGGGAGGGGGCTCTGCAGTAGCTGTGAGGGGGTAAGCAGACCTGAAAACAGCTTTGCATTTGGCCAGTGAGGGGAGCTATGAACTAATGATCAAGATCAAACATCAACATGAATGCCAGAAGAGGCTATGGTGCTGTGGACTAGGAACGTGGCCTGAGAAATCATCACCACTATGTGTATTAACTGGGACTATGAGATAGGAGAGTTCTTCAAAGGCTTGTGATGGATTGAAGACCTACTATCTGTTCAAGTTTCCTGGGGGACCTAGTTAGTCACTTGATACTGGGACTTCTGCAGTTCTATCTTGGAAGCTGGAGGTGAAGTTCTCTTTCTTACTTCATTGGAGACCTCTAAACCACCTGATTTGTCACCCCACATCCACCATTTCTAATGAACAACATTATAAAAGTAAGTGGAGAAGTCACTGGGCTCAGCGAATTTAGCATCTCATGTTCTGCTGCTCATCTTTCCCTTGCTAGAAGACTTTGTGCTGTCCCTTCATGGTGCCTTTCTTTAGTAAAAGGAGACAATAATATTTACATCCTATTCATAGGAAGATGGAAATTCATTACCTGAACATATGAACTCTAATGGACTTTCAGTTCTAAGGGAAAAGTTGCTGAACAAGGATAATGCACTTTTTAGAAACTGACCATTGCACACAGCACAGATACTTTAACACCCCTGCATTCTTTCTTTTTTTTTTTTTTCCTACAGGATGTCATACTGTGTCTTTGCAAGCCTTCCAGCAAACAGGAGGGCTCATCAATTTCAACCCAAAGCTATTAAAATGTTACTTTGTTAGCAATAATTAAGGTGTGCAGCCAGGGCTCCCTATAGATCACACTCAGAGTCAGGGTCATACTTTCCTCCTGTAGCACCTCAGGTGTCTTAAATTACCAAGCAGTCAGGAGAGGAGGGGCACGCTGGCGGCTGTGCAGGAAAGGAGAAAGGAAGATGCTTGCCTTACATAAAAGTAGAAATAATAAATGACTCTTTTCCTATGAGAAAAGAGGGGATTGGCATAGGACTCTTTTCTATGCCAAGCCCTCATAAAAGTTTTTAACAATATTTTCTCTCAATCTGTTGAAATGTTTAAAAACAAATGTTAGTCTGATTCAAAAAAACATTTTTTTTATTCTATTTTTTAAGTCATCAGAGGCACTAAAATTCCCCTTCAGCTTTGGCTGATAAAATAATTACATTCTATACCATAGCACCAGGAAACATTATGTCCTCTATGTCATGTTTTCTTCTTCCTTTTATTTTCCTTCTTAATCTTATTTCCCTCTCTGGATTGTGTCTTCAGCTGCACAAGGAAACTGCACTTGTTTGCTCTTTTTTTTTCTTCTGTTTTTCTGTTCTCCCCACCCACCTTGTGACACTCTCATGAAATCGGAGTCACTTGAAAATTAGTCAAAGAAAGCTTCCCACTGAAAAATCCCTTGTATGAAAATATGAGGTTGTGGGGTATTCAAAGGAAGGCTCATGAAACCTTGGAATTTAAGTTTATAAGGAAACACTAGAATCAAAAAAGGCTGGGACTGTGAAACCTGGAAACAGAGCCAACTGTCTAATGTGAGGCTGGTAATCGGTAAAAACATTTTCCCTGTTTCTGATTCTCATTCTCCCTATGTGCATAAGGACTCTAGGGTACAGGAAATATACTGCACTGTACATTGTAGATGTTTTTGATCATGAAAGAAATCCAGAATCTTTATGAACCTATGGGCTAGAAGTTTGATGCAATGGAAACAGTTCCAAATGTGGAGATGGGAGACCTGGGTCTTATTAGCTATGCGAACTTGACCTCAATATCTAAGAATCCACTTTTTTCATCCATTAAAGAGATACCTCTTACCTCACAGTGTTCTTATGAGAATTCTATCAGATAACGTATGTGAAAGAGCTTTATAGATTGTGAAGTAGTATCCCAACATTATTTTTAAGTCCAGTGGTAAATTGAGTTCTCTGTCCCAATTCTTTGTCCCTGGTCACATGACTGCTTTGACAACGAAATTTGGCCAGACAGTGTATCAGCTGCCAATCCCTCGCCTAAGCCTGAGAGATGCCACACGTTGCTGCTCTCCCTCCTGCACCTCCGCCATTGTCATAAGAAAATTTTGCCCTGGCTAGCTGACTGGTCCTTGAAAGATGAAGGATCTAACCTGTACCTTAGGGCAATGGTTCTCAAATGTTAGTATCAGAATGACCTGAAAAGCTCATGAAAACACAGATTGCTAGGACCCAGCCCCAGAGATCCTGATGCAGTCGGTCTGGGGTGAGGGCTGCTGATTTGCATTTTAAACAAGTTTCCATGTGTTGCTGATGCTGCTGGTCCAGTTCTTTTCGGAACTTGCTCCCTTCCTTCTTTCTTTCCTCCCATTCTTCATTCCTCCCTTCCTCCTTTCCTTCTTCCCTCCCTTCGTTCTTTCCTTTCATTCTTCCTTTCAGTGTGTATGTCACCCCTCTATCATAGGTCATTTGTGTTCCAAAACCAACTAATAGGTAAAATTTTATCCTATCAATGACTGGTGTGGCTGAAATTAAAATTCAGTTTCAAACTTGCTTCTGAAAAACATTTAAAAGAGCTTCTAGGAATGACCAGAGTGAGAGCAGAGAAATAGAGGAGGGCGAAGAATGAAGCCTGAAAACCACAGGCTTAGAGATGCCCAGGGAAGCCCAGACTGTAGCAGCCAACTCCCAGAGAGCTTGAGGACATGTGAGCTAAATCAATGCTCACTGTTGCACAACACTGAGAATCTGTGGTCATTACCTAGCAATAACTGACCAACATTAGGAATTGCTCAAACAAGTTATAGATTAAAGAATAGATGATTGTCTTTGCAGTAACCAGGTTTCTCAAGGTGAGGCAAGAGGTAACCCCCAGATTCTAAGGACACTGTTGGGCAGTTCTAAAAGTCTTTAAAATGCTGTGGGACATTGATTTTTCCCAGGGAACAATCTCCCGCCTCTCCTATTTATCAAGTTTCCTCTGCTCCATCCTGTTCCCTTCTCTATCTCTCTGCTCTCACTGTAAATATTCCTAGAAATGTATCAAATATTTTCGGCAGTGGATTTGAAGGCATATTCTAAATTCAGCCACACTAGTGACTGATGGAATGAACTTACTTCTACCTGTAATATGAAAATGATGTACCCAGTGAAGAAAAGAGGGAAGAAAGAGAAGGAGGAAGGGAAGGAGGAAGGACTTACAGAGCCCCACAGAGACCGAGGAGCTCTCTGTTCAATGACCCACAGCATCGATTTTTATCAGCCTCCCCGAATGTCTGCTGGAGGGACAGGAGAACCAATGGGAAGGTAGGACCTCTGCTACTCTAGGCCCATTCTGTGTTTGAGGAACTGGTTATCTGGGGTGGATGTGCAGCAGACAACTTCCTCCTCTAGACTGTAAGCTCCTCAAGGGCTGAGATTTTTCTTCTATTCACTGATGAATCTCAAAATCTATAGTAGTGCCTGGCACAGTAGGCATTCAACACGTATTTGTCGAATTGAAAATGAACTGAATTGCCCTGAGACCAGGCCATGGACAGTTTCTGGAAGTAGCAGGTTACCAGGCAGATGAACCATCCCTCCAGCCTCACAGAACCAGCCCCCTCTAGTATGGTCACCAACTCACAGCTCCCAGCACTGCCCATCCCTGTAACCGCAGTGACACCTGATTTCAAGAGCCAGATATTCCACTCACTATATTCAACTGCTTCTTTTTCTCTTGAATCCTTTTTATCAGCGTTCACATTTTCCACTTGGCTTCATTTCCTCTAAGCCTTTACCCCTCCATTATTCCTTACTGTGACAACATTATCACATGGCAATTTTGACATTTTTTGCTGTTATGAAGTATTTAATCTGCTTTTAATGTCAACACTGAGATGGAGATGGCACAGTATTTCACACCTTTGGAAACTGAGGCATAGGGGAGGTAAGTAATTTGCCCAATATCACCTAGCAAGCAGGTGGTGGAGCTGAGACTTGAGCTTGCTAACAGGAGTGTTCTGGCTACTGCTCCACGCTGCATAAGCTTTACTTTCTGGGCCGGTGTTAAGCCTGTGACTCTGATAAACCCTATTTAGGTTGCTGGGACTATAAAGCAGAACGTTAACTGCCATGCTTCAGCAGGGTGACAAAAAGTCTCCCACTTCTAGAAGACTCTATATCTTGTGAATCGCCTTCAAGCACAGTCCCATTTGATAATGAAGGACCCTCCCTGGTGAAAGTGATGGCTTTCTTGGCTGAATCCCTCCAATTCTGCAAGCAAAAAAAGTACCCAAAATGTCACAGTGATAAATAATGCTACATTGATTCTGCCGCTTTCCAAGTCCCACTAGTCCCTGGATTGAGCTGGGCTGCAGCCTTAAAAAAGCAAAGATGATTCTGTCTGTCTCAGACTGGAGTCTGAAAGTGAGATCATTGAAAATGGAGCAAGAGTAGGGAGCAAGAGGCAGCAGGAACGGGAAGTCTCCGCGCCACTGAGGTAAATGCTGACAGGAGTATGCACAGTAAAATATTTTACTACGAAGCAGAATTACTCCAAAGACTGATGGACTTGCTCGCGAGACCCACTCACATTTATGAAGGTCATAAGTTACAGACGTCCAGCTCACTCACAGGAGCACAGCCATCACCTTTTATGGGTGAAACTTCCTGCAATATATTAAACTCTCCAGAAAACAGACAAGGGGTTTATGGCAAACGATAACTTTAATGCCCAGAAACCATTCGGTGATTTTGGGAGGATTATTAGTAACAAGGGCAAGATGCTGAGTCGTTTCCAGGCACCAGGCTGTCTCTCTCCTGCCTGCTCATGCCAATCCTCTTTTCTCCTCTGAATCCTGGCCAGAAACGTGGACCCCCGAATCCCACCTACAGTAAGTGGGGATGTGAGGAAGCAGGGGGGTGGAAGAGGGCTGACCTTTATCGGCTGAAGAGTAGACATGGCCCTGAAGAGAAGAGGGGCCTCATGGGAATCTTTAAACTGGAACCAAGACTATCGCTGAGAACCCTCTAAGGATAGGTGGTCACAGAGACACCCAATATCACTGAAACTTGTTGCCAGGAATAAGTTGCTGTTCCTGTATGAGTCCCACCGCCATCCCTCATTTGGAGGAAGTTATAAAAAGGACAAGGCTGGGGTCACCTTAAGAAATGCTTTGCTCTACATGATTTAGAAGAATCCCGGAAGGTCTTTTCTATTAAAATCTGCACACTTTTGAGTTGGTTTATTCCAAGTCCTCCTTAGAAATGCCTTCTAACCTCAGCTGTCACAGCTGTATGCAGATGGCTGTCGGCTGGCGGAGGGGCTGTTGGAAGGCAGGCCAAAATATGGGTGTGGAGGAGTCTGCAAAATGTCCCATCCAGGAGGCTCAGACTTGGTGGCTCCACAGCACATGGCGTCTCATTTCCTAGGCTCGGGAAGGGGGCAGGAGCACTGGACTCGAAGTCAGGAGTTGTGCATTAAAGTCACAATCTTGGACCATATGCACATCAATCACTACAACTCTCAGGGGCTTGGTTTCCTCGCCCATAAAAGAGATGGCCAAGATTCCCCCATGGAGTCCTTCATTGCTGTACTCTCTGTTCGTGACTTCTTGCCTGGGTTCTGACCAAGCATATGCTGACAGCACTCAGAACTGGTCTCCAAATGATATTTAGCCTTGTTTTCCCTATGGAACTGTTTTTAAAAAGCATGTTCTGATCATTCTTAGTGATTGAGCATCAAATTCGAGAATCCCCTTGAAGAGAAAAGGGAAGAGGCTGGGCACGGTGGCTCACGCCTGTAATCCCAGCACTCTGGGAGGCTGAGGTGGGCAGATCACCTGAGGTCAGGAGTTCGAGACCAGCCAGGCCAACATGGTGAAACCCTGTCTCTACTAAAAATACAAAAATTAGCTGGGCATGATAGTGCATGCCTGTAGTCCCAGCTGCTCAGGAGGCTGAGGCAGGAGAATCACTTGAATCCAGGAGGTAGAGGTTGTAGTGTGCTGAGATCATGCCACTGCATTCCAGCCTCAGTAACAGAGCAAGACTCAGTCTCAAAAAAAAAAAAAAAAAAAAAAGAGAGAGAGAGAGAGAGAGGAAAGAGAAGAAACAAAAGCAGAAAGTCTACTGTCAGGGAAGTACAAAGACCTGGTTTCTAGTTCTCATGGAGTCGACTAACTGTGCATTGCTTCTTGAGTTGCACTTCTACTTTTTCCTCCATGCACTGAGCAGGATCAGATAATAACTGCTTATACTTAATGATGGTTTACTGTGTGTTGGACAGTGTTCTAAGTGCTTTACATGTGTTCTTTGCATATTCACTTAATCCTCACAACTCTTCGAGGTAGAGATTATTATTATTTCCACTTTACAGATGGGGAAATCAAGGTGTAAAAAGATTTGGTAACTTGCCCCAAGGTCTTACAGTGAGTAAGAGGCAGGGATTTAAAACGCAGGCAGTCTGGCTCAGAATCCAGCATTACACAGTCGAGATTTTTAAGTCCTCTAGGACACTAGTTCACAAACTCGTGTTTATCTGCATCATCTGTGAAGTATCACAAACTCTTGTGTTTATCTGTATCATCTATGAAGCATCTAAAATATGCAGGTTCTGAACTCTCTTCCAGGGATTCTGATTTAGCAGTTATGTGACAGATTCTAGGACGTTGTATTTGTGTCAGATTGCCAAAGGTGGCTAAAGTAGGTGACTGGAAAGCCACAGCACTCTGAGACACAGTGTTCTAGAGGAGCTCCACATGTTCTAGGAGCCTTTGTGGGGAGTTAGGGACAGATTGAGTGTGTGAACGACACCTCCCTGTCTTTGAAGACTTTCCTGTCTAGTTTGGGAGAAACCTCATAGATAGCATATTAAATCACAAGGTGGACTAGAACACCTGCCCTTCCCATCAGGTGGCTGATCCCTTTCATCCCATCCAGGTACGACTCAAGCAGTAGCAGCTCCACCACTAGTACATTGGGACAAGGACCCATCTCTCTGGAGTTCCTTACCCCTGCTGCTTCTCTGCTCCCATGACCTTTGGCTCTCAGCATTGTCCAGGACTGTGAGGCAGCTCCAGGACTGGGGTCAGTGGAGGGGTGAACTCAGGCAGATTCTGTCTTCCCTTCCTGCATGTGGGTGCAAGAGGAAAGGGCAAAGCCATTTGTGCCCCAAGGGGCAAGCTTTATCCAGGGAGGGTGCTCTCTGGTAACTGCTTGAGGAAGGAGCCAGGCAGTATGACAAACTATTTGTTTCCCCTCTTTATGAAGGAGAGGCTGTCCTTCCAGTTGCTCACAGAAACTTTCATATTCCTTCTGCTTTCCCCAGTGCACATATGGGAGAAAATGCACACATGAACTGCACACTCTACCCTGTGATAGAGCCCTCTCTTCTCCCACCCGCATCTGTGCATCTGAACCAGCCACCTGCACCCACTGTAATCCATCACTCTTGTTCATGGGTCTGGCTGTGGCTGTGTGTTTGGTTGTCTTATTAGGGAGTCTCCATCTCCCATCATACCTTCCTGTCTGTCTTTGTTATTAGTTTTAGGTCATCTGTTCCTTGAGGGCAGGTGTTGATTTCTGCAAACTTCCTTGTGTTATGTTTACATTCAAGTTACCATGTACGTAGGCTTTTAATACAGACATTGCTCCTGGGTGAGACTTATTTGATGCTTCTAGAGTCCAAAGAACTCTCCTTTTGTATGCTTACAACTATCTGTCTTTCAAAAACTTTCTAAAGGAAAAGTTTCTGATGCTATCACCAAAGTCTGAAAATCACTTGAATTTTTTTACAATGTATCTGTTAAATATTTCAGCATAGTGTTGTCCCCCCAGTTTTCTGACAACCCAAACTGTTTACAAGATATTCACCAAATAATTGCCAAAAATATTTGACAAGACTGCACTAAGTTTACCAATGAGACTAAATGAACATGAATTTTTTTTAAAGAGTGAAAGTATATATAAAACACTGTCAGTAGATAAATATTAGTTATCATTAATACCATAATTAAGATAATTATTTAATTTTTTCCACTGTTAATATCAGTCTAAAATGTGAGTTTTTGAGTTTTCCAATAAAATCATATAACTGAATTTCCATCCAGTTCATACTTCTTTATCTTGTTCATAAGGATACCATTTAAAATACTGTCAAATGTCTTGCTGAAATAGACATGTGGCATTTTCCTGATATGTCAGTCTAATAATCACAGCAAAATAAGAATATGCATTGAAGGTGTATGAATTCTTCAAAGTAAATCTATGCTAATCCTTGAGACTACTCCTTTCATTTATAACTACTCATTATTTGTTAATTTTCTATTTGAGAATTTTCCTAAACAATACACATCTATTTTATTAGTTTGCAGTTTCCAGCTTCAATCACTTTCTCTTTCTTGATAATTTTAATTGAGTTTTATTCTTCTTCTCTCATCTTTGATATGGTTTCCCAAAGATCTTGGTTGTTTAGTCCTGTCTGAAAGCTGGCTGTTTACTAACAAGATGAGAACAAAGCCCTTTAATCTGCACCTAGGCACTAGGACTCCTGCAAAGAGCTGAGGTCTTTTCCTACCATTTCCACAGCTAATGGGCTGTAATTCCTTTCTGCTGTGAGGGTCTTTGAATAAAAATATAGAAGTAAATGAAGAGTTAGAAATTGTCCTCCATCTTGGATAAAGTGTAAGTGGAGGCTGAGCAAATGCTGAATGCCCTGAAAAGTGCCCGTGCCACACAGAATGAGACCAGTGAAGCATGTTTCTCCCTGAGCATCAGTAGGATGACTTCATCATCCTCAGAACAGCCTGCATGGGAGAAAGTGCTCCTTAAGTTCTGATCTGTGGTACTTTCCGGAATATCTTGGTTCATAAAATGTGATTCTTCCATTTCATCTAAAATTTCACTTGTTCCTTAAAGAAGCAGAGGCAGAAACAATTTCTGGATGTTTTTGCTATAAATATGTGGAACAATCTTTTTCAGGAAAGACATTCCACTATCTAAACCTCAATTCATGATACTAGAGATTTTAGTTTATGGCTTCTTGTTCTTTCTTCATGAGTTAGAGGACATCTCACAAAAACTGACATTCATTCTTAGGTGATGAATATGCTTCCTATAAATAAAGAGTAACTACAGGTTATCTACTGAATGGTAAGTCTAACACCAAACACTCTATGCCATGGACTCAATTGTGCCGCTTCCAAATTCGTATGCTGAAGCCCTAAGCCCCAGCGTGACTCTATTTGGAGATTGAGTTTAAAGGAGATAATTAAGGTTAAATGAGTTCATAAGGGTAGGGCCCTGATCTGATATTGATATTCTCATAAGAAGAGACATTAGGCCAGGTGCGGTGGCTCACACCTGTAATCTCAGCACTTTGGGAGGCCGAGGCAGGTGGATCACTTGAGGTCAGGAGTTCAAGACCAGCCTGGCCAAAATGGTGAAATCCCTTCTCTACTAAAAATACGAAAATTAGCTGGGCATCATGGCAGGCGCCTGTAATCCCAACTACTCGAAGGCTGAGGCAGGAGAACTGCTTGAACCTGGGAAGGGCAGGCTGCAGTGAGAGGACGTCACACCATTGCACTCCACCCTGGGTGACAGAGCAAGACTCCGTTTCAAAAAAAGAAAAAAAGACACCAGAGAGCTATTACCTTCTCTCCTCCTCCTCCCTCTGCCCCTGCCTTTTATGAAGACACGGCAGGAAGGTGGCCATCTGCAATCTAGGAAGAGAGCCCCCATCAGAAACTCACCCTGCCAGGCCTTGATCTAGGACTTCCAGCCTCCAGAACCATAAGAAAATAAATTTCTGCTGTTTAAACCACCCAGTCTGTGGTATTTTACTATGGCAACTTGAGCAGCTGTGCATGCTGTTAAATGAGTATAGCCATTGGATCAGACAGTGCTGTAGTTAAATGTTAACCTTAACCAAAGTTAGGTTCTTAACTGCTGGTTGACCTTGGACAACTGATTATCTTATCATCTTTCTTCATATGTAAAACAGGGCTAACTTTATGGAGTCTTTCTCACAGGATTACTTTTTAGATTAAAAGAACAATGTGTGAAACCAGCTGTTTTCATACTTTGCTGTAGACTGGAATCACCTGAGAATCTTCCAGAACATGCTGATGCCTGGCTGTCACCCCAGACATTGGGGATTAATTGGTATAGGACATTGAGAGTTTTAAAATCTTCCCAGGTGATTGAAATGTGCAGTGAAGTTTGGGAACCAAGGCATTAAAATATTAGATACAGAGCAGGCAACTGTTAAATAGTGGCTTTTCCCCCTTTGCTTTTCCTTCCCTGATAATACATGACTAATGTGCTTTATTTTTTATATCTGACCTGAACAAGATTCGTCATTTTGGTAAGAATTGACGGCTTGAACAAGATAAAGCTCTTGCTGTCATGGGGCTGACATTTTCATGGAGCGTCTTTTCATATAAATATTGCTTCTATGGTCATCTCCCATGTTTAGACTGTCCAGGTTCCTGAAGATCTGCAGTCTTTGCTAATTTCTCAAATCAGGATGCACACTTGTCTTCACGCTCCCTCTTCTTTCTCCCCCCACCACCCCCAGCCTCCCAGTAAACAGACCTCTGGCTAGCACCTATTTCCAGCTTCCAAGCCTCTCAGATCCAGGATAGCTGCTGTGAGAAGTAAGTGGATGCATCTCCCAGCTGGTCTGTCACTTGGTGGAGAGTATGCACCTGCCTTCTGCCCCTTGGGGTTATTATCTCGCAGCTGGATACTCTCAAGGGACACTCTGCCTCCTTAACACCTACATTTCAACATGAAATTATTCACTTGCCTAAATTCTCACTCTTTGGAGGCAACTCATCTCCAGGACTTGAAAACTAATCAAGAACTATGTATTTGTTTCAGTGCTGGGAATTGCAAAATGCCCAGTGCCTTTTACTCCCTAGTTCTGATTGTCATTGACTTGCAACATCTCATGAATCAGTTTCTGGGGCAAATCTACCCTGAGTGGCTTCTTCTCCCAACACCTTATTGTTTTCTGGGAGGTCTTTTTGGCATTGTCTTAAATTGAATTCAAGTTATGAATGTGGAATTCTAAAATCACAGCCATAAAGCACATGGATGGTGCCAGAGAAGATGAATGCTGACATCCCACTGGGGTTGAGCTCCAAGACTATGCAGTAGAAGGGTTTCCAACAGAAATGAGAGAAGGCGGCCAGGTGCAGTGGCTCACGCCTGTAATCCCAGAACTTTGGGAGGCAGAGGCGGCTGGATCACGAGGTCAGGAGTTCAAGACCAGCCTGGCCAATATGGGGAAACCCCATCTCTACTAAAAAAAAAAAAAAAAAAAAAAAAAAAAAAAATTAGCCAGGCGTGGTGCATGCCTGTAGTCCCAGCTACTTGGGAGGCTGAGGCGAGAGAATTGCTTGAATCCAGGAGTCGGAAGTTGCAGTGAGCCAAGATCATGCCACTTCACTCCAGCCTGAGTGACAGAGCAGGACTCCATCTCAAATAAAAAAAGAAAATGATGAAAAAAAGAGAAAGAAATGAGAGAAGAGGAGATAAAGCAAAACTACCTACAAACTTTTAAAAAATATATACACATCCTCTCCTCTGGTTCTACTATACCTTGATTGGCTGAAGAGGGATACTCAATGTGTTTATTTGGGAAAAAAAATCTTCATCAACCACTGCATCAACAACTTTGTTATTACCATGCCCTTAAGAATTACTTATTTAGTGGTCAAATACACTTGGCTCGAAAGCAGTTCTTTCCAACCTCTGCTTGAGGGTTAGTCATTCCCATAGCTTTTACAAAACACAGATTCCCAGTCCCACCCCCAAATTGTTAACTCAGAGTCTTTTAAAGTATAGTCTAACCTCTGTATTCATGGGTTCTACACGCACAGATTCAACCAACTTTGAATAAAAAAATTTTGAAAGCAAAGAAAATCACAAAACAAAAATAGAAAAATTTAAAAGTATAATAACTATTTATAGCATTTACATAGTATTAGTTATTATAAGTAATCTGGAGATGATTTAAAATGTATAAGAGAATGTGCATAGGTTATATGCAAATACTAAGCCATTTTATATGAAGAACTTGAACATCTGAGGATTTTGGTATCCAAGAGAGTCCTCGAACCAATTCCCCCAGGATACTGAGGGACAACTGTGATATCTGAAGTCTGTAATTAGGGAAAAGGCCCCAGGTGATTATGGAATTAGACAGGGCTGAGAAGCATTAACATGGTAAGCAAGTCTGGATGTTGTTTTTCTCTTCCCCACCATCTTGGCTTCTGTGGAGGCCTGCTGGGAACAGGACTTCTAAAAGGAAGTATGTCTGGAAGGCTGTGGTCCAAGGCCATTTTTGCTGGCTATAAGTGGAGTCTCTGGAACCAATGGGAGCAAACAGCTCTTCTTAAAATCGAAGGTGTTTATGCCCGATATGAAACAGAATTCTATTTAGGCAATAGTTACGCTTATGCATACAAAGCAAAGAACAACACAGTGACTCCTGGCACAAACCAAACAAAATCACAGTAATCTGGGGAAAGGTAACTGGGGCCCATGGGAACAGTGGCATGGTTCTTGCCAAATTCTGAAGCAATCTTCCTGCTAAGGCTACTGGACACGTAATCCGAGTGATGTTGCATGCCTCAAGGATTTAAACTAAGGAAAAGCCAACAAATAAACATGGATTTGTGCTCTTGTTAAAAAAAAAGAAAAAAACGAGAGAGAGCGCGCGTGCACTCGCCTGGATGTTGCAGCCAAACCTGGAATAAATCTTTATAGGTGTTGCAACACCTAACACCTTACATCTGAAGGGTGCTCATAAATCATATCAAAAGTTGTCATTATTGAGCACCAGTCATACGTATGTAACATACCGGGTGCTTTATACACATTATTTCACTCAATTCTCACAATAATCAACTTCATGGGTAAAGTTCAGAGAGATTAAGGCTGTATGTGTCAGAATCCAGGTTGTGACCCAGTCCTGGTTCTGTAGCTCATGCCTACTTCACACCACATTCTTCCCACTCCATGAGCGTTGAATGCATCGTGAATCATCAAAACCAGCAGCCCCTCCTAAAAACCAGATCCCCTAGTCTCAAATGAACAGTTATTCACTGCCTCACTCACACCTAAAATTAAGACCCACTTAAGCGTGTAAAGGCAGATGAAAACTGCACAATTTCAGGAAAATGTCTGCATGGGAGCTTTTAGGTGGCCAAAAATAGGTGACTTCCAAATTTAAAATTGTAAGCATTCATTGTCCATGGCAATCTGCAACACCTCAGAACAGGACCGGCTAGGAAGGACTGGCAACCAGTTTGAGGACCCAGCAGAAAGTACACTGGTGATTTAAGGGGCAAGATTTGAACTGAGAAGGAAGGAAAAGACACTTGGAAGGATTCTAGTATGAAGCAAACTCCTAGACAGTGTTTCATAAAGTACTATCTCTAAGGCCCTTGAGTGGCATTTTACAGTTAACCACAGGTCCCACATGTTGGTTCACACGTGAATGTAGACATGTGATATTAAGATCCCTAGAATGGACATATGCAATAAGGTAGGCAGATGTGGAATTCAGAGAGGTCGACTAAGGGAGACTGGGTAGATGCAGGCAAAGCCCAGAGTCCTGAAAGTTAAGGAAGCTGCCCCAACCAGGAAATGACGCTGGGCTTGGTTGGGTGTGATGGGCTCTGGGCTGACAGGCCATGGATGGAGACAGAAGGCGGTCAAAGGTCATTGAAGACCTGAAAGCAAATCAGGAGACCTCCCAGTTTCTGTAAATCATTAGTATCTCTAAGTACTATAATCAGTCCACCTCTCAGAGAATTCTGTGAATTAGAGTCAGAGAATCTTCCAGTTTCCAGATGGAGGCAGCTGGAGAAGACGTGAAACCGCAGCTTAACCTGTCTTTGCCATGTGCACATGCATAGACATATACACACATCTGTGCACACATACACACACTCGCCAGATCCCTCCCCCTCAGATGCACATCAGTCTGTCACCCAGCCCTTCTTTCAGGACATCCCCTTATCTTCTCTTTTTAAGCGCCCTAAGGGACCCCAGTGTGAGTGAAGATTCAGGATGCCCTCAGCTGAGTCTGAGGCTGGAGTCAGGTGATGTTTGCCATGCCCGGTGGCTTCATCACGGTGTCCAGGAGCAAACGAATGGGAGTCCAAGGGTAAGGAACACATCTTGAGGAAGGCAGCTGTCTATTCAGAGATGCAGGGAGGCAGTGAATCCTTCCAACAAAGGCCATTCCTCCCTTTTAGTTCATTCCTAGTGCTGCCATTGATCCAGAAACTGAGCCTAAACGCCTCATTTGTCCAGAAGTACATCTCCCCTTGATTGGGTAAATGGTGCCCAGTGACACAGTGAGACCCTCACAAGGAAGTTTTTTGCCTCTCTTTTAACATGCTTTCCATGTTAAAAGGCTCTTAGTTCATCTTAATTAAAAGATAATGGGCACCGCACGTACTATCTGGGAACACATCACACAGCTTCCTTGTGTTTAAGAGAGAGGGCTTACACACTTGACAACAGGTTGGCAGAAACAGTGGGATGAAGAAGAAGAAGAGGTTAAGGGTGATGCCCAGATTTCTGAGGTGAGGGTGTGTGGTGACCAAGGTAGTATTTTCATAAATAGAAACTGAGTTTTCAGGGAGGAACTTAACCATCTACTGACCTGCTTCCTCTGCACGGGATTCCTCCAGATCTTTCATCCTCCTGCCTTCCACTGCTTTCCTCTCATTTCTACTAGCCTCTTAGCAATCTGACCCTTTCTCCCGCTCCTAGTCTCCCTGCCTTGTGATAGCTCCCAATGTTAATCCCCAAATAAATACCTTACACTTAGGTGTACGACCCATCAGTTCTTCAAAACACTTTCGTATGTATCCTCTTGTTCTCTGCAAAACAACCTTCTTCTTTAACCAAAAAGGCACCTTCAGAGGATTGCTTTTCCCCAAATAGTAAAACGTGAAGACTGCTGTTTTTTGGCTGCTTTACTTATGTGTTTCTTTCTGTTCATTTTCTCAGTCTATCTGACTTATTGTTGCTTTAAGTTCTGCATTAGTCACTGGCAAAGGCTAGCATATACCACACTCAAAGCAACAAGCACTGAGAATGCTGGAAATTCGGGATCATGTTAGTCAGGAGTAAAGTTTACTGTACTGGACCCAAGCACTTAGAGCTGTCTGACAATGGAACAAGCTGCTTTAGGAGGTGGTGAGACTCCCCCATCAGTGGAGGTGTTCAAACAGCAACAGGATGGCTTTTCCATATATTGTAGAGGAAAAGACGGATAGAGAAGGTTAGATTGAAACCCCCTATACTTCCTATTAACTTCTCTGATTTTTCTCATTATGTGAAAATATTGGCCAAAATTTTGCAGCAAAGAATATCTGATGGTTGTGATTACATGCCTGTAATCCCAGCACTTTGAGAGGTCGAGGAGGGTGGATCACAAGGTCAGAAGTTCAAGACCAGCCTGGCCAAGATGGTGAAACCCTGTCTCTACTAAATACAAAAATTAGCCAGGCACAGTGGCAGATGCCTGTAATCCCAGCTACTCGGGAGGCTGAGGCAGGAGAACTGCTTGAATCCAGGGGATGAGGGGTGGGCAGAGGTTGCAATGAGCTGAGATCGCGCCACTGCACTTCAACCTGGGCAACACAGTGAGACTACGTCTCAAACAAACAAACAACAAAAAAAAAACAGAGGATTGTGTTTTAAGAGAAGCCTTTTGTGTATCTAAATTTTGATAGGCCTTCCCCGTTAAAAGTAGCCTTGGGGTGAAATGTTTTGGTCTTCATTCAGTTTTTCCTTCCTTTAACACTACATAGTGCCACCCAGGTCTTAAAGCAAATGCCTGTTTGTAACTTCTGAAGGCAAACACTTCCCATAGAGCCAGATCCCTCAGCCAGAAGCTAGTGAGTCAGCAAAGGCCAGGCAGGAGACTCAAGGGCCCCCCTCTTGCCCCAGGAATGATTAGTTCTCTCTGCTTTTCCTTTTTAAATCTCCTGGCACTTTAAAAATCCAGTCCTCAGCATGCTCCTGGGCCCTTTCACCATGCGACATTTAGTTTCAGAGAATGAAAACTATTTTCATGTTAGCAGCCTAAGGAAGCATTTCCCAAAGTGTGATTAGGGGGAAGGCTTGCCTTAATAGGTGCTTCTGGTAAACAGGTCCTTCTGCTCAAATATTGCTGCCCATGTTCTTTCCCTTTGGAAAGTTGCAGTACTAATGTATTAAAAGTTTTGAGAAATCCTGCACAAAGAAATCTACTGCACTTTGTTAACCCAGAATTTACCAAATATATTTGCTGATAGAAATATCTTTCCAGAACATTTATTTTGGAAGTGGAGGAGTGGGAGAGGAACAGGACTATGGCAAATCAGTTGGTACCTGAAATATCTGCAAAGTGCAGCCTGAACAAGACAAAAGATCAGTATATCATTCACAATGGAGGGAAATAGTTTCAATTTCTGGATTATGTATTGTTTGGAGAAACTATGCCACGGTGCACACCACCTCCACCTCCAGGCACGTTGACGTAAATAACGGAGAGTTGGCAATATTGTCATCTTTCAGCAACAGCGAGTCCTAGGTGCCTCCCTCTGGCATTAGTCTTGGATGAGTGTCATTGACTTACCTCCAAGTTGTTGGCTATTCAAGGCAGGATAACCTTCATCCTCACAACTGTGCCCAGTTCCTGCCTGCAGCTTCCTCTAGGAGCAAGGATATTTCATCTTCCAACTCCAGGGCATTTGTTCTGCAGCACCTGGAGTAGAATGATAACTCCTGCCATGGGATGCTCCTGGCAATTCACTTGGCAGGAGTGAGGGGGCTCAGAAGCTCTCTTCACAAATCTCTAAGTCAACTGGCCCATGCAGATGCAGGAGCAGCAGCAGCTGTTTCAGAGGCAAAGGCCATTCATCTTCTGCCTTTTTTTCGATTGTTTCTGGGGAACCTGGACGAGTGAAGGTGTCTGCCACCAAGCATTGCCTACCTGGGTGCTCACTAAGGTTCATGCGCGACTATAGAATACGCTGGGTGCTTTCAGAAAGCTTCCACGTGGAGGGCCGAGTTCTTTTATGAAAAGGCCTTAGAAGCACAAAGGTTCTGTTTTACTAGAGCTCATGAAACCCAAATTTCCTGCTCTACAGTTTCTGCTGTCATGAGTCAATACAAATGAGGAATTTATTGTGCCCAGTCCTGTTCTAAGAACTCAGGGAGATTCAGAAAAATAGTATAAGATGGCAAATCTTAGCTTCTGGTTAAGTAGTAGTGGTAATACCTAGGGGAGGTTTCAGGGAAGGGCTTTAGTTATCCCCGCCAATCTCTACTCTCCTCTTGAACTACTAAGTAAGCCTGAGATTTATATATTTATTTTTTTTTAAGGAAGATTTGTCTGGTCAACATGGTTTAGTAACTCCACACGGATGTTTAAAAGAAAATCACACACTTAACATCTCCAGAGCTAAACTCTTTTCCAGCCTGCATGTGCCCAGTCTTCATCTCAGTTGACACCTTTGTTAGGTCTTTGCTGAAGGCTCTCTCTCCCCATCATATATATAAAGCCCTCACTATCTCCCTTTGCTGCTTTATTTTTCTAGCATTTATCACTGTCATAGTTTATAGTTTATGTCTCGCCCACTCCCCATTAGTATCTAAGCTCTTTGAGGGTATTTTTTTTTTTTTAATCTGTTTGATTCCATTTCACAGAACAGGGCCGAGGATGCAGAAGGCACTCAACAAATATTCACTGAAAAAAGGAATCAAAGAATAGTAACATTGTATATATATCAATATACCACATGAGGCAGGTGCTACATATATGATTTCATTTCACCTTCGCAACCTCCCAAAAAGCTAGGTACTATAATTACATGCCCCCACCACAATTAACAACAAGAAGACCCAAGCCTAGAGAGGCTAAGTAACTTGCATTCAATTAGCAATTATCTCAATCACATTTCAGACTCACACCTGGCTACCTCCTAAATTCACGTTCTCAACCACTCTACTCAATTCCTCACCCTAACAGTCCTCCAGACAACCAGAGCTACCGGGATCTCACCACAATTAACAACAAGACCCAGGCCTAGAGAGGCTAAGTAACTTGCATTCAATTAGCAATTATCTCAATCACATTTCAGACTCACACCTGGCTACCTCCTAAATTCACGTTCTCAACCACTCTACTCAATTCCTCCCCCTAACAGTCCTCCAGACAACCAGAGCTACCGGGATCTCGAAGGAAAGAGAAATGGGTCGGCGCAGTGAGAGATCTGCAAAAGCTTACTCCAGGAAATAGAATTTGACGTGGACCAAATTCTAACAGGTAGACAAAATAACGGGTGGCATTCCAAGCTGGGGGAGAAGCATCAGAGGTATGGAAACAGAGCAATTCCAATGTGTTCATCCAGGAGTGGCTTAGATAGGCAACCTCCTCATCCCAGTTTGCCTTGGACTTCCTGGTTCTAGCACCAACAATCCTGTGTTCTGGAAGAACTGGGAGAGAGGGTCCCCTAAGTGACAAATAGATCAGGTCTAATAGGGTAGAGTGTTTGCCGTGCACATTGTTGAGGAAATATTGCAAGTAAAAGCGGAAAAGAGTTTGGAGGCTGAGGAAATGAGTTTAGAGCTCATTGTGCAGGTAAGGGGAAATGTTTGGAGGTTTTGAGAAGGGGACGATGTGTGGAAACGCAGTTACATGAAACAGGAAAAGTCAATACAAACCTGATTGTGGTGACATACTGCCTTGTATGGGGTAGACCGTGGATGCCAGAGGGGCTGACAGTAGAGGGAGACCAATCAAGTCTGAACTCAGCTACCCCAGGTGTTTTCAAGGAGCCGCTGCCTCTTGAAATGGGCATTTCCCCCTCTCCTTACAGTTCTCCAATCTTTTTACATCTGTTGCCAACATCATCTCCTGGGCATGGATAGATGTATGTCATCTTCCATGACTTTGCATCCAGAAGTATTTCTAAACTTTGGAAACCCAGGGAACGTCCCTGTCTGGGGCTCCATTTCACATTTTCTCATCACCTCAAGCTTCTCTTTGCTCGGGCATGCACCTAAAAGCTGCTTCCTTCTAGAGTGGCAGGCCCTACGGCCAAAGTCCTCTCAGATCCTAAGCACCTGACTGCTTCCATTTTAGCGTTTTTCAGTCTCTTTTGGGAGCTCTACACTTATTTATTCAATGGAAAGCCCTTATTTAACGAAAAGTGTGAGTGCAGTGTCCGTGGATATTTAAATAGATGAGAAAGAAGTACTAGGCAGCTTGTGAGTGTCCTTCACCATTGGAAAGATCTATGATCGTCTCTATAAACTGCACACAAGGCAGTGGTGCCGGATAAAAACAACCAAAATAAATACATCTGATAGCTTTTCTCAGCGTCGCATACGTAATATCAAATACAACAAACAGTCTTACCATCAGAGGTCCTCAGCACTTCATGAACTACACAGCAAGGGAAGTAAGGCCTCAAACGAACTGCTGTTCAACTGCGATAAGCAAACGCGCACGCTGGTTAAACGGAAGACTGTCGTCTACTCTCACCCAGAGCTTACACATATATATACGCCCGCACGCACGTACACGCACGCACAGACGTCGCACGCACAGACGACGCAAGGATAGACGTCACACGCACAGACGCCACACGCACAGACGTCACACGCCCAGACGCGCACACAGACGCACGCACAGACGACGCATGAACAGACGCAGACACATACACACCCCTCCCTGCTTCTTTTTTAAATCTTTAGAACATACAAATAAATTTTGCCTTAAAAATTGGCTGGACGCAGTTGTTCATGCCTGTAATGCCAACACTTTGGGAGGCTGAGGTGAGTGGATCATTTCAGGCCACGAGTTCGAGACTAGCCTGGCCAACATAGTGAAACCTCGTCTCTACTAAAAATATTAAAAAAAAAATAGCTGGGTATGGTGGCTCACACTTGTAATTCCAGGTAGTCTGGAGGCTGAGGCAGGAGAATCACTTGAATTGGGGAGGCAGAGGCTGCAGTGAGTGGAAATCTCACTATTGCACTCCAGTGTGGGTGACAGAGTGAGACTCTCTCTCAAAAAAATAAATAAATAAACAAAAAAATAAATAAATACAAGGCTCACAGAAATAACTGACCTCAGTGCCTAAGAGATCATTTCCTTCTTGTTTCCTTCGGAAGTAAAGTCAGTCTTCACTCAAAGGTCAAGAAGCCAGAGCTCAATTTTTCCTTGCTCTGCCTCAAGCTTAATCTGCTAGTTGAGTAGGAGATGGTGATGAAAGGAAGCTCTTTAAATAGAGCAGCTGTAGTCTGCACAATGGGATGTCTTGAAATCAACCAGACTTGCCCCCCATCCCACCATGCTTTCTGAGGTGATGAGGATGGAAACAGAAAAAGAGGCCCTGGCATTATAGAACCCTGATGGGCAGTGGCAAAGGATGGCACCCAGAACTGGCGGCCCTTCTTCCTGTTTCCTCCATTTCCCCCACTCATTTCAATGTAGCCGATGTGCATGTAGAAGGAGCTGGATTAAATCTGGACACATCAGTTACTAGCTGCATGAATTGTATAATTTACTTAATTTCTAAACTTAGGTTTATTCATGTATAAAACAAGGAAACTTCTTTCTTGATAATCTGAAAATTGCTATAGTGCAGTTGTAAGAAAGAACTTAGCATAGTACCTAGTAGATATTAAGAGGTCAGAAGTGATAGCTGAAATTATTATGCCTTTGGCTACTCTATTTTCTTGCTGCATCTATTCTTACCTTTCCTGCTCATCCATCTCACATCCTAACTTCAACTCCCAACCCAGAGAGGGTAAACTGATACTTGCTTTCACCTGCCAATGATTGATCTGTGAGATGGGCTGCCTCACAAAACCACTCTTAGGAATTTAACTAGATTTGAAATTTAAAACCATCTCTTATTCATTTGCGACTCAGACATTGCTTTGAACCTGGTTAGTTTAAGATTTTTTTTAAAAAAAATGGATATATGTTTAAAAAGCTCACAAGTCCTCTTGGGCACCAAATGGCTCTTTGGAAAGAATCCTGTGACAAGTTAAGTGTAAATGAACCAGAAACATAGAGATTAAATTCCTCCTGAAATACTCCTGGGTGTGGAAATTAAGAAAAAAGCAATTGCAAGATGTCTCCAGTTTTGCAGACCTGCATGCAGCTGGCTCCCCTTAAGGCTGCATGCTGAGCTGTGGGAAGAGCTCCGCTGGCTTGGCCAGGCCTCCGGGGTACCCCTGCAGCCGTGGGGTTACTTATTCCTGAGATGGGGGCAGCAGAGGCAATTTGATGGAGGCAACTTTTATTCTAACTGCTCTTCCGGCAAAGCTCCTCTCTGGGGACCTCAGACTGGCACCTTTCACCATTGTTAAATTCACTTAAGATAAAAGCGACACCAGGCAAATGACAAGGGAAGAGCCATTAAGGGATGAGCGTAAGCAGTGACTGACAGGCAGGGTCTGCGAAGCGCTCAGCTGCCAGCCCCAGCCTTGGCAGGAATCATCACCCCGAGTGCCTCCCATAGCCAGCGCTTGACAAATGGGCAAGATTCAGTCCAAGCCTACGGGCTCAGCCCTTTGTTTCCCAGAGCCTCAGCCTCCATGCCCATCCACCCACATACTACCAGCCCCTCAACCCAGCATCAGCAGGAACAGCATCAGCAACGACGCAGAGAGGAGCCCATTGGTGCTGAAGGTGAGAGACTATCCTCTGCCTGCTTTCAGGTGAGTACTTGCAGGTGGTGATCCATAGAGCGTGGACTACGAATTCATTCACTGCATAGTTAGTAGAGACAATATGAAGATTGAACTCAGCAAACCATAGAAAATACACACCCTGCGAAGTCTGTCCAAGTATAAAATTATGTTGGCCATCTTGGTCTTTTCTCAGGACTGTGCACAAGGACACGCAATGGCACTCTTTGCTGCGATGTATTCACCAGGCAAGCGGGCTCATATAGGTGTCCTGCAACGCTGGGTCTTAGTAAATTACTTGCTAAATAATGTTTTTCTTATTATTAAGGTAACCTCTTTTACTGGAAAAAAATGGAAACATACAAAAATAAAAACCTACAAAGAACAACGGCAATCACATAGAAAGTGCACAGTTGTTAACATACTGCATTTCTTAAGTGCAAAGTCTCCATAGAGAGATTGCATGGGGTCCTGTTCTACACAGCTGCCACCTGTCAGCTGCGTGAGCTTGAGAGAATTACTTTACTTCTCCGTGCTTTTTTTTCTGCATCTTTAAAATGAAGATAAGTATAGAACCTACCTCATGAAGTTATTGTAAGCCTTAAATGAGTTAAAAACATAAAGCCCAGAACACTACGAAGACTCAATAAATGTTAGCTGTTATCATGCACCAATTTTCACTAACCTGTCATTGTGGTTGTGATTCCATCATATCAGTGGTTCTCTGCCTGGGGAGATTTTGACCCCAGGGGACATTTGACAATATCTGAAGGCGTTTTCGGTTGTCACAACTAGATGAGTTGGGACTACTGTCATCTAGTGGGTAGAAGCCAGAAATGCGACTAATCTTCCTACAGTGCACAGGATAGCCTTCAATGACAAAGAATTGGCCACTCAAAAATGTCAACAAGTGCAGAGGTTGAAAAACTTACATTAGATTAGTACACACATTGTGACAGATCCCAGCCCCCACTTGCTCCCTGTGGATTTCAGCTGTCCCTCGGGGCATGTCTTGCAGAATCCTGGAGTCTCTTACGTGTTTGAGAACAAACTCTCTCCTGCTCCAGCCTGCTTGCTATCCATGCTGCTCTTATTCTCCATAAGATGACTCCTTTGGTGGGCACAGTGCCCTGTGCTGGAGAGAGGATGACCAGTGATCCTCTCCCAAATCTAAGACCCATCTTGTTCCTTAGATTCTGAAGTGGCATAACTGGTGCCCAGAGGCTAGCAGACTTTTACCAACATAATTCTTCAGCTTTTCTCCCTAACTTCTCCCTCAGTTGAGACTCGAAAGCTGACTCTGGCTGGGTTTTGAAACAGAGTCCATGCCATTGAAATCATTCCCTCCCTTTTCCCTCCATCACTTTGGCTATCTTCATCCCCAAATGTCTCTCTTTCTTGAGCCAAAAAACATAAAGATCTCATGAATATCAGTCTTAACAACTCATACAAATAGATTCTTAGGGGCAGCAAGCCAAGCATATCTGTATCCCAGCAATATTCTTTCTTGTACACACAAACTTAAAGATACATAAATTTTTTTAACACACACCCTGACACCTTACTCTTTCACTAAAGAAAATGGCATTAACACATTCACCTGTCATTAAATTGTCTTCTATATCACCATTTATTGGCTATATAGAATCCCATTTTGTCACTATATAATATTTTTGGGTTCATTCCCCTTTTATTAGACATTGAGGTTATTCCTCAATGTTGAAAATTATAAGAAATGCCACATTGAATATCACTGTAAAGCAGCTTTTCACATCTGTTTAGTATTTTTCTAGGATAAATTTCTAGAATATAATTTAAGGTTTTTTGATACATACCGTAGAAAAAAAGTGTGACAGTTAGTTTTATGTATCAACTGGACCACAGGATGCCTAGATAGCTATTTAAACATGACTTCTGGGTATGTCTGTGGGGGATGCTTCCAGAAGAGATTAGAATTTGAATTGTTGGACTGAGTAAAACAGTTGTCTCTCCCCCAGTGTGGAAAAGCATCCTTCAACCTGCTGAGGGTCTGAACAGAACAAAGGGATGGGGGAAGGATAAACTTGCTCTCTGCCTGACTGTTTGAGTTGGGACATTCATTTAGGACTCCTGGTTCTCAGGCTTTTAGACCTGAACTGGAATCTACACCCACTGGCTTTCTGGCTTTCAGGTCTTCCAACTACATCACCACCTTTCCTGGGCCTGCAGTTTGCCAATGACAGATTGCAGGACTTCTCAGCCTCCACAATCATGTGAGCCCATATCTTATCATCAGTATTTTTATCTATATTTACCTATATCTATATCTCCTATTGGGTTTCTTTTACTGGAGAACCCTGACTAATACAAAAAGACTTAAAAACTTTGTTTTAGCCAACAGCATCTGCCCAATGGAAGCACACTGGAATAGCAATCCAATATCAAAAATGGCTGGGAAAGTAAGTACTTCAGTGGTTGGAACGTATGTAGTTAGCTGAGAATTTCCATCTGCCAATATCATAAGTGGGAGGACTCTTCTAAACACTTAACACAAAATTATACAGAACAAAACTCCATCTTCTTTGGACAATTCAAACATCATTTTGATGTGGCTGCTGTATGGCCAGCAGATTGAGGTGAGAGAAATTGGAAGCTGTAGGGAATCCTTATTAATGCAGCCAGGCCTTACCTTTCTTGGCATTTGCTGGATCTAGGAGAGATTAACTGAGACTGACACCTTTAAAGGCCTGAGAAGATATTTACCACCTATTCTCTCCGAGCACTGCTCTCTTTGAGACTTTATCTACATAACAGGGCTACCTTTGCTAGGTAGACCGGCCTCTTCCTTTCTCCCTCTCCCTTCCTCCCTCTCTTTTTTTATTTTTTATTTTTTATTTTTTTAAAGATGGGGTTTCACCACGTTGGTCAGGCTGGTCTTGAACTACCAACCTCAGGTGATCTGCCCTCCTTGGCCTCCCAAAGTGCTTGGATTACAGGCGTGAGCCACTGTGCCCGGCCTTTTTCCCTCTCATAACCTGTCTTACCACTAAACCTGATTTACCAGAATAACCAGTTTTGGGCTATACTCTGAGCTCACATTTTTTTCTATAACCCCAAGATGGAATAGAAGATTCTGTATCTTACTGTTGGCTTGAGTCTTTATTCTGAAGGTTCCTATGTGTGCACGTTAAATAAATTTAATTGTATGTCTTGTCTTCTATTAAAACAAAAACAAGTCATTTGCAGTGGTTCAGGATAATTATTATAAACTAATTTCTCAATGCAGAGTTTGAGTACTAGCCCGAGCAACACGGTGAGACCCCACATCTACAAAAAGTTTAAAAATTAGCTGGGCATGGTGGTATGCACCTGCAGTCCCACCTACTTGAGAGGCTGAGGTAGAAGGATTGCTTGAACCCAGGAGGAGTTCAAGACTGTAGTGAGCTGTGATAGTGCCACTGCACTCCAGCCTAGGTGACAGAGTGAGATCCTATCTGGGGGAAAAAAAAAAAGAAAAGAACAGCTCTAGGTGGCAATGAATTACGGAAATGTAAAGGTTTGTTATTTCAGTTTTCAAATAGGGAGAAACTGTATTGACCAGATTCATCAAGAAATGACATATCTTAAAAGCTTCTTTTTTGGGTAAGTTTCTAATAGCAACTTGTTTACATGTCACTTACCTCTTCCTCATAAAAGCAAAATAAAGAATATGTAAAAATTCCTGTTTCAGCTTTTGATGGTGTTCCAGATGAATGTGTTTAACTATAATTTTAATATCTCAAAACACTTCAGTCATAAATTTTTTCAGAATGTGTCAATGATAAAATAAGGACGACAATAATAGGAAAACATTACAATAAAGGAAAAAGATACTTTCTACTACCCTGTGGATGCATCAAGTGAGGACTCTTTCGGGAGACCCAGCACTGCTCATGACTAGCCCTTATACTCTTGGCCTTGGGCAAATCCATTATTCTTTTTGGAACATGATTTTTTCATAGATATTGAAAAGGTGGAAGGTTGGAAGGAGGGAAAGGAGCAGAAAAGATAACTATTGGGTACTGAGCTTAATACCTGGGTGATGAAATAATATGTACAATAAACCCCCATGACACGTGTTTACCTATGTAACAAACTTTCACATGTACCCCTAAACCTAAAATAAAAGTTTAAAAAAAGTGAAGGTGGTGATTTCTGAGATCTTTTAAGCTATAAAATTTCTGTGAATTTATGACTTGGCTCACATCTTTAGGGGGTTTTGAAATTCTGTTCTCTCATCGTCTTGAAGAATCTTCAAGCTAACAAAAACCATTTTTCTTAGGTAACAAAATGTTGAGTGAGATTTTTTCTCCCCCAGTGTCCTGGAATGTTGGCTAAAGCCCCAAGCTGAGAACAATGGGTGAGAAGTGTATCTGGCAGAGGCATTTGAACCAAAGTGACTCCATCTTGAATATAGGGGCTGGGTAAAATGAGACTGAGACCTACTGGGCTGTATTCCCAGGAGGTCAGGGCATTCTAAGTCACAGGATGAGATAAGAGGTCAGCACAAGATACAGGTAACAAAGGCTTGGCTGATAAAACAGGTTGCGATAAAGAAGCTGGCCAAAACCCACCAAAACCAAGATGGGGACAAAAGTGACCTCTAGTCATCCTCACTGCTCATTATATGCTAATTATAATGCATCAGCATGCTAAAAGACACTCCCAACAGTGCCATGACAGTTTACAAATGCCATGGCAATGTCTGTCAGTTACCCTATATGGTCTAAAAAGGGGAGAAACCCTCATTTCTGGGAATTGCCCACCCCTTTCCCAGAAAACTCATGAATAATCTCCCCCTTGTTTACCATATAATCAAGAAATAACCGTAAAAATAGCCAACCATCAGCCCTCGGGGCTGCTCTGCCTATGGAGTAGCCATTATTTTATGCCTTTACTTCCCTAATAAACTTGCTCTCACTTTATGGATTTGCCTCTAATTCTTTCTTGCACGAAATCCAAGAACCCTCACTTCAGGTCTGGATCTAGACTTCTTTACCATAACATCTCCTCATTTTGAAGAGAGGAATTAAAACATTCTGCTGAACATACTCAAAGAAAGCAGAACCTGTCCAGCAACCATCAACCCACATCAATGCCCAGTAGTGAACAGAAAGCAAGTCCAGAGATTCAGTGCGTGACTGAAGAGTTGCACTGAAAGGTTTTAGCCTAGTAGTGAGATCTCTTCTTCATTTCCCTTTTTAGGGTTGTCCTTCCCCAAATCAAGTGATGGGGATTCAAGAGAAATACACATAGAAGTTGGGGGTGGCTGTGAGAAGGAAGAGAAAGGCCTCACTTCGCCACTGGATGTTTACAGAGTGCGGAGTTGAAGGAGGGAGAAGGGGTGAAGGGGGCCTTGGAAGGATTCTTTGAGATTGTATGTGAAACTCATGAACTCATGACTGCTGCCTCTTCTCTAGAACTGGGCCTGAAGACCAGCTGTAGCCATGCACAACGGTGGAGTAAGGAGAGACAGCAGCAGGAGACAGCCATCTCCACTACCACGTTTTGGTCTGGCAGGGATGAATGAGTTTCCTAAGGCCAAGTAGGTCCTGTGGGACCTTTCTGGGCTAGAGTCACCATACAAGAAGGCAGCCTGTTGGGGCAAAAGTACTTCAGGAGTAACAGCTGTGGGGTGAACAACACAGACAGCCAGGATTAGCCAAGAGAGAATTAGTTGGCTCCAGTGACATGAAAGTCTTCCCTTCTTCATCTATAAACCTCCTTCCCCCTACTTGGACCCCAGGATATGCAGAAGACAAAGTGGAGAGGGGCAAAGAATGAGAAGCCACATTTGCCCCCTCCCTCACTGTAAGTGCTTGAACCACAAGAAAGTCATGGAATAAAGAAGAAAAAGAAGTTGTGGATTGCATCTGAGATCTAAGTTTTTGTTGTGGCGGTGGTGGTGGTTTTTGGAGACAGGCTTTTGTTGTTACCCAGGCTGGAATGCAGTGGTTCAATCATAACTCGCTTCAACCTTGAAGTCCTGGGCTCAAGTGATCCTGTTGCCTCAGCCACCCAAGTAGCTGAAACTACAGGAATGGACCACAACACCTAGCTAATTCTTTTTTTTTTTTTTTTTTCTTTCCTGTAGAGACAAGGTCTCACTTTGTTGCCCAGGCTGCTCTCAAACTCCTGACCTCAAGCAACCTGGTCTCGGCCTCCCACAGGCGTGAGTCACCTCTCCCAGCCTTGAGATCAAAGTCATGTTAGACTAAATCTGACCTTTTAATACCTGAAATGGAGTAATAATTAAATAAATGACCGTATTTATGACCAAAAGTGAACAAACACTTGAGGAACTGCCTGAGATTCCACAAAGATACAGGAAAGGGGAATATAGCTGGGCAAGTTTCCTGAGTGGCAGACCGTACCCAAGTCGACATGAAAATAACTTCAACTTGTCTAGAATTCATTATGTGTTTAAAATAGTTGTGTTTTTTTTTCAACGTGATTTTATAGCTGAAAAAACTGAGGCATGAACTATGATCTTTTAACCAAATATCTGCTTTGCCTATCACATATCCTAACAGTGCCGGATTATTTTTCTTTCCAAACACAGTTTGTGTGTGTGTGTGTGTGTGTGTGTTTTCTTTTCCATGGCCTTCTTCACTTTCGCAGCCATAATATTATTCTAAAATACTAACTCCATAGGAACAACAAAAATCAGTAAATGTCCTTTCTTCAACACATACATACAGAAGGTTTATGGCAAAGTAGTAAGAAAAATCTGTCCATAAAAAGGTAATGTTGTATTTTAACCATAGAATTGTTACCTTCAGTGAATTCTTTCTTCAGGCATGTAAGCAATTTACTGAACAAGAAATGAATATTCTTTACTTACTTATATTTGTATAAGATGTGCAGAAGAAAAATCTATACTTTTCAGAGAAATTATTTCATAAAACTGGGTTTGTGGAAAGCTATGCCTTTTGAAGACAGACTTGGGTTAAATTCCTGACTCTTCTGCTTACTATCTATCTCTGTGACCTCGGGCAAATCATTTAGTCTCCCTGAACTTCAGTTTCCTCATCTGTAAATGAAACTGTTAGTATTTATTTCATCAAATTGGGAATCTGTGAGGATTAAATGAAATCATTTATGTCACAGACTGACTCAAAGTACATCAATAAATTTAAGCTTCCTGTCTTCCTTCCTCTGCTATTTGGTTCTAGATGGAAGTTTGCCTAATCTTTATTTATTTTATATATATATGTGTGTGTGTGTGTGTGTGTGTGTAGATGTATATATATTTTATTATACCTATTTTGCTTGGTGTTTTTTTGTTTTTGCTTTTGTTTGTTCTTTCCAGACAGGTTCTCACTGCTGCCCAGGCTGGAGTGCAGTGGCACCATCATAGCCCACTACAACCTCAAAGTGATCCTTCCACCTCAGCTTCCCAAGTAGCTGGGACTATAGATGCAGGCTACCACGCCTGGCTAATTTTTAAATTTTTTATAGAGACAGAGTCTATGTTTCCCAGGCTGACCTTGAACTCCTGGCCTTGAGTGATCCTCCTGCTTTGGCCTCCCAAAGTGCTGGGATTATAGCTATGATATAATCCTGCCTTAACTGGGTTTTAACAATTATAAACATAATTTATAATACTTGTTACAAAATCAAGAAGTATAATAAAATGTTTAATTACCTCACCTTCTCTGATCCTAAACTCCTAAAATACCCAATATTCACAGTTTTGGTAGAGGGACACTTTTTTGTACTTTTTTTTTTGCTCCTACAAACATGTTTTACACATTACTCTGAAGGCTGCTTTTCTTCCATTGAGATAACTTCCCATGTCAGAATGGGTGTGGCCAATGACTCAAGGGGAGTTTAACAAAGTATTGCCAATTTAGATTCCAAAGTACAGGTCTGGTCCTCTGAATAATTACTTGCCTCTGGGCTTTTACCTTTGTGAGAGGGATATGAACTACTTGGTGGGTTGGAAACTGTTCCTGATGTCACCTTGCAAGTTCTTTCTGTTTAGAACAAATCCAGTCTCTGGGTCACTAAAAAGTCACATGTCACATGTCACAAACTGTCAGCCTTTCTCTCCCATCACTCCTTATTACTTAAGGGTATTGGCTGAGATCCCAACATCTTTATTTCTCAGGGGTTGAAAACCTGGGCAGATTCTGTTTCTCTCTCTCTCTCCTTTCTTTCTCATATCCCTCCACCACTGTCATTGTCTTTAAAGAAGGTGTTGCTCACGAATCTCAGAATTACCTGCCTTAGCAAAACCCTTTAGAGACCTTGATTCCAGTACCGATGACATCAATACCACCTGAATCAATGGGAAAATAAAAACGAAAACATCTCTAGCTATATCTGACTCTGAGCAGAGTGTGGCCTTAGCCATGGAAGTTGAGGTGTCGTGTTCAAAGGACCATCAAAAATCATTGTCCTAGGCAAGGTACAGTGGCTCACGCCCATAATCCTAGCACTTTGGAAGGCCTAGGTGGGCAGATCACTTGAGGTCAGGAGCTCCAGACCAGCCTGGCCAACATGGTGAAACCCCATCTCTACTAAAAATGGCAATTCTGTTGCTGGATAATCAGTTTCAAAGATGTGTTAGTCCTTTCTCACATTGCTAATAAAGACATACCCGAGACTGGGTAATTTATAAAGAAAAGAGGTTTAATGGACTCACAGGTCCACATGGCTGGGGAGGCCTCGCCATCATAGTAGAAGGTGAAGGAGGAACAAAAGCATGTCTTACATGGTGGCAGGCAAGAGAGCATGTGCAGGGAAACTCCCATTTATAAAACCATCAGATCTCATGAGACTTACTCACAATCCCAAGAACAGCATGGGAAAATCCCACCCCATGATGTGATTACCTCCCACTGGGTCCCTCCCACAACATGTGGGGATTTTGGGAGCTACAATTCAAGATGAGATGTGGGTGAGGACATAGCCAAACCATATCAAAAGGCAATACAAAATAAAAGTATTTTCTACAATAAAATTGTGATAACATTATTTGCCTGATTATTTTCAAGGAAGAGCAGCATCTTTGAGGATCTTGGAGTCAGAGAAATTCAGTCACCAAAAAGTGGAAGAGACTTCAGAGGTCTTTTCTCTCTTTTGTCTGACTCTTAATTCTCCTATTTCATCTCCTTGAAGTGTGTCATTGATCATCTGCTTGGAACCCGCTAACAATGGAGAGCTAATTCAACATGAGAGAGGAAGAAGAAGACATGTGAATAAACAATTATGATAAAATGCGATTAATGCTATCAAAGAGCTGCACAAGTTACTATGGGGGTGGCCATGAGGCGTGGCCTGGCTTGGAAGGCTAGGGAAAGAAAGAAGGCTTCTGAGAGAAAATGACCCTACGCTGGCTCTTGAAAGAAAGAAGCGAGTACGGCAGAAAGGGGGAACAGTGAGGGAGTGAGTGGAGATCATTCAGAAGTGGGCAAAAATATCAAATATTTAGCAAGCATGTGAATCGGGTGACAGGTGTCTCATTGAGGCTGGAGCATGGACTATGAGTGAGGGATGTTGACAGATAAAGCATAGCCCAAACCGAAGCTACCCCATGCTGAGGAGTTTGGATTTTATCCTGAAGTTGAAAGGGAGTCATTTAAGAGTTTTAAGGGATTGACAGACTCAAATCTGCATTTAAAATTAACTGGAATAAGAATGAAATCTGTGACACCCCGAGGAAGCTAGTGCAGGGCCTGACAAAGGGATCAAAGGAGAAGAGACAGCAGTAAAAGTTAACAAAATGTTATGAGAATGCGAGTGTGGTATGGATAGAAAGTGGGAGAAGTAGAGGATGATGATGCCCAGGTTTCTAGTTCGGGTACTTTGGTACCTGAAGAAGTATGTGAGGGGAAGCAGAGCAAGTTCTGTGCCACCAGTGGCAAACTCTAGGTATAAAGTGAGTCTTCTTGTATTGACCTGAAAATGACTACAATGCTTTAACCTTCTCAGGGCTGGTCTTAGTCGCTCCTCCTTCATTACAAACAGCAATGAACAGTATTTTGTGAAGGTACTAAGTTGCAAAAAAATATTGTACTGACAGACTGCCTAATAAGCCAGATTTTATCACGTTTTCTCTCTCTCTCTCTCTATATATATATCTATATACACACACACATATGTAAAATTCTGTATAAAATCATATATAATTATATATAAAATATATATAATTCTTGTTTTTCTAGGAGCTCAAAGACTGCATATATGTGTGTGTGTATATATATATATGAGAGAGAGAGAGAGAGAGAGAGAGCTCCTAGAAAAACAAGAGTTATAAAACTCCAAAGGTTCACTCCCATGATTATACTTAATATCTGAAAACAAGCCTGCCTTATAAAATGTTAAGGCCAGGTGTGGTGGCTCACACCTGTAATCCCAGCTCTTTAGGAGGCTGCGGTAGGCGGATGCTTGAGCCCAGGAGTTCGAGAGCAGCCTGGGCAACGTGGCAAGATGCCATCTCTACAAAAAATACAAAAATTAGTCAGGAGTGGTGGTGTGCGCCTGTTGTTCCAGCTACTTGGGAGGCTGATGTGGGAGAATCAGTTGAGCCCTGGAGGTTGAGATTGCAGTTAGCTGTGACTGTGCCACTGCACTTCAGCCTGGGTAACAGAGCGAGACAGAAATTTTAAAGAAATAAGTAAACAAACGTTAGCAAATGCAAACACTGGGAAGCAATGGATAAACTGTGAAAAAAGTAATGGTGCCCATCCTTCCTCTCCTCCCCCTGACCTCTTCATTGCTGTGTGTTACATGTCTTACCGTTGATTCTACTAACCACAGCTCTGTTCCTGATACAATATTTGTTGTTTCGCAAAAGCCCTTGGGATGAAGGAATCAAATATAGAATTTGCTGAAGGGCACAAATATCAGCAGTATTCAACTCTCCAAATCCAACCTAATGACATTCAGCTAAATCTGGGATGGCAAAGATGCTAGTCACCCTCTGTGACAACTGTTACTGCTTTTTCCTTTTCCCATCCAAACTTTTTTCAGAGAAAGAGTATCTTTTGACTAGGCTAGTTACTAAACTTCACTGAAGAAGGAACATGAAGAATGAAGTGATTTCATATAGAGGCACAGTTTGCGGAGGTCATGCCAATTCCTGCTCAGGCCAACATGTTTCTTGCTTGAGAAGTCAGCGAAACTCAAACTGCACAGCCTTTTCTTCCTTCCCAGCATGTCTTTACTCTATGGCAAAGTTGCAACGTGTCTTATTTTAATAGGAATAAATGTAGATATATCTCACTGTTAGATTAAGCCAGTAAGTATCACTTTTTAAATATATGGGGAAACATTGTTTTTAATATAGTCCCATTAAGTTAAAAAAATGCAGTAAAACATCGTCTGAAGTTACAGATGTAAAGCTGGTTGAGTAATGGTATTTTCATTTCACTCCCCCTCCCCTGAAATTCACTAAACCATTGAAATTAATTTTTAGGAAACAAAGAATAAAAAGAAGAGAAATCTCTCTCTAAAGAAAAAAGAAAATCTCACAAACCCAAACTGCAACCTATAAAACACATCCACTTAATAATGTTAAGTCTGGGCTAAGATGGTAGGCCACAGGAAAGCCAAATACATGACTTCTCAGAACATAAGTACTTTACTTATGTCCCCCAAGCCTCCTTGCCAACAAAGCCTCCCTGTGGACTTTGGGTGAAGGAGAGAAGGCAGAAAATGGACAGATTGCAACATGGAATGTCTGTGAATTAAAGCAGAGAATTATCTCCCATTTTCTTTTAGATGGCCAAGTTTTTTATGGATTTATAAACATTGCTATGCAAAAGATCCTAACCCTTTGTCTTTCACACAGGTTGAGTATTTTCTTCTGAATTTTATATTTTAATTTAAATTTTGTATATAATTTATTTTGTTTTGGCGTTGCTTTTGTTTTGTTTGGGGATGAGGTGCTTGTTAGGTAGCCAAATATACTATTTGCCTATCTTTGGTGCTGTGATTAGAAAAAATCTGTAAAATGCTTTATAGCATTTTTTTAACTTAATAAGACTGTATTAAAAACAGTGTTTCCCCATATATTTAAAAAGTGATACTGGCTCAATATAAGAATGAGAAATATCTGCATTTACTCCTATTAAAATAAGACACAGTTGCAACTGTGCCAAAAGATGAGTTAGAGAGTATTTATCCTAAAGTAACATTTATACTAAATGTTAGTTCATCTAAAATAGATATTGAAATTTAACTTTTCCAAAGAATTAATTAACCCAGCATTGAATAAACTACACTTTTTGCTTTCATGTTTAGCACATATTAACTTCTTATATATATACTAGATTCCTGTTTTGAACATTTTTGTTTTAGCTTTTTTAAGTGATGTTGTAAGACGGTATATATATTTTTAACTTTTATGTTGGGTTCAGGTATACATATGCAGGTTTGTTATGTGGGCAAACTCCTGTCATGGGAGTTTATTGTACAAATTGTTTTGTTTCTCAGGTACTAAACCTAGTGCCCAATAGTTATTTTTTCTGCTCCACCCCCCTCTTCCCATCCTCCACCCTCGAGGAGGTCCCAGTTGTTCCTTTCTTTGTGTTCATGAGTTAACATCATTTAGCTCCCACTTGTAAGTGAGAACATACAGTATTTGGTATTCTGTTCCTGTGTTAGTTTGCTAAGGATAATGGCCTCCAGCTCCATTCATGTTATTGAAAAAGACATAATAACATTCTTTTTATGGCTATATAGTATTCCATGGTGTATATCTACCATGCTTTCTTTCTTCAGTCTGTCATTGATGAGCATTTAGGTTGTCCATGTCTTTGCTATTGTGAATAGTGCTGCAATGAACATATGCATGCATATGTCTTTATAATAGAATGATTTATATTCCTCTGGGTATATACCCAACAATGGGGTTGCTGAATCAAATGATGGTTCTGTTTTTAACTCTTTGACGAATCACCATATTTCTTTCCACAATGGTTGAACTAATTTACACTCCCACAAACAGTGTATAAGTGTTCCCTTTTCTCTGCAACCTCATTAGCATCTGTTATTCCTTGACTTTTTAAAAATAGTCATTCTGATTGGTGTGAGATGGTACTCATTGTGGTTTTGATTTGTAGTTCTCTAATGATCAGTGATGTTGACCTTTTTTATATATACTTGTTGGCTGCATATATGTCTTCTTTAGAAAAGTGTTCATGTCCTTTGCCCACTTTTTAATGTGGTTATTTCTTCTTGTAAATTTGTTTAAGTTCCTTATAGATGTTGGATATTAGACCTTTGTCAGATGCATAGTGTGCAAATATTTTCTCCCATTCTATAGGTTGCCTGTTTACTCTGTTGATAGTTTCTTTTGCTGGGTAGGAGCTTTTAAAGTTTAATTAGATCTCATTTGTCAACTTGTGCTTTTGTTGCAGTTGCTTTTGGAGTCTTTGTCATGAAATCTTTGCCTATTCCTATGTCCAGGATGGTATTGCCTACATTGTCTTCCAGGGTTTTTATAGTTTTGAGTTTTACAGGAAAGTCATTAATTCATCTTGAGTTGATTTTTGTATATGGTATAAGAAAGGGGTCCAGTTTCACTTTTCTGCATATGGCTAGCCAGTTCTCTCAGCACCGTTTATTGAATAGGGAATCCTGTCCCCATTGCTTGTTTTTGTTAGCTTTGTCAAAGAACAGTTGGTTGTAGGTGTGGTGGCCTTATTCCTGGGCTCTCTATTCTGTTCCATTGGTCTATGTGTCTCTTTTTGTACCAGTATCATGCTGTTTTGACTACTGTAGCTTTGTAATATAGTTTTAAGTTGGGTAACATGATGCTTCCAGCTTGGTTCTTTTTGCTTAGGATTGTCTTGAGTATTTAGGCTCTTTTTTGTTTTCACATACATTTTTAAATAGTTTGTTCTAACTCTGCAAAGAATGTCATTGGTAGTTTGATAGGCATAGTATGGAATCTATAAATTACTTTAGGGAGTATGGCCATTTTAATGATATTAATTCTTCTTATCTGTGAGTATGGAATGTTTTCCATTTGTTTGCATCATATCTGATTTCTTTTATCAGAGTTTTGCAATTTTCATTGCAGAAATCTTACACTTCCCTGGTTAGCTGTATGCCTAAGTATTTAAATAGGATTGTATTTCTTATTCAGCTCTCAGCTTGATTGTTGTTGATGTATAGGAATGCTAGTGACTTTTGTACTTTTTTTTTTTTTAATCCTGAAACTTTGCTGAAGTTGTTGATTAACTGAAGGAGTTTTTGGGGTTTTTGATTAGCTGAAGGAGCTTTTGGGATTTTCTAGATCTAAAATTATCTCATCAGCAAACAGGGGGTGGTCTGACTTCCTTGCTTCCTATTTGGATGCCCTTTATTTCTTTCTCTTGCCTGATTTCCCTGGCCAGCACTTCCAATACTATGTTGAATAGGAGTAGTGAGAGAGGGCAACCTTGCAAAGTGGTATTGTTAATAAACAATTGTTAAATTTAGTAGAGAAGTTGAAAGTGGCATTGTGATTGTGTTAAAAAATAAGGTGCATACTGAAGTATTTAGGAATATCTGCAATCTACTTTAGCAAAATTAAAAGTGGGTAAAAAAAGAAGCAAGGATGGAGAAAAGTTGATAGCCACTAAAGGTCGGTGATGGGCAATGTCATACTCTGTACTTGTGAGCATGTTTGGGAATGTTTGTAATGAAAACTTAAAAAAAAAAAAGCTTAAGCTGACGTCGCATTGCAACCATCTTGGATTCACTGTTCTCTAATACTCGGAACTCTGTTGTCTTATCTCAGTCTACACTATAACCTCTCACCTGAATTTGCCCTCTTTCCCAGCTTTGGTACCCAAGGATCCTCTAGTTTTATTTTTCTGGCTTTCACTTCTTGGCACACTGCTGGTGCTGCCCCCTTCATTCACTTGGAGCGGCTTGCATGAGGTCAGCTGCTACCCTGATAAACTGCCCCCTTGAGAGAAAGAAGGGGAAATTTCTGGTGGCTGCTGATTGGCTTCTTTCCCCCAATTGCCTTCCACCCATCTCTGTTCCATGGTCCGACAAAGACAAAGTTAACCTTTCAGTCAAACATTTCTTATTATTTTTCTACACTTACTTGGAGAATGCAAACAACTGATTGTCTTTCTTTTTTTTTTTTTTGACAGACTCTCACTTTGTTGCCCAGACTGTTGTGCAGTGGTGCCATCATAGCTCACTGCAACCTCAACCTCCCAGGCAGTTCTACCTCAGCCTGCCAAGTAGCTGGGACTACAGGCATGCACCACCACATCCAATTAATTTCTGCATCTTCTGTAGAGACAGAGAGTCTCAGTATGTTGCCTAGACTGGTCCCAAAATCTTGGCCTTAAGTATCCTCTCACCTCTGGTTCCCAAAGTGTACAGGTGTAAACAACCACACCTGGCCTGATTTTCTATTAATAATAATTGTATGCCCTATTATTAATATATGTATTTATTCTCCTGCCATCTCTTTCAAGTTTCTATAAAACAAAATTATGCCTCTGTAAGCCTTGTATTATTTTCTAAAGAAGTTCCTGGGATAGAACATTCCACTGGAAATATCCGAAAGAGAATAAATTGCTTCTCCCAACTATTTCTTCCAGCCTGCCAACCACTGGGTCTCCTCTTCCTTTCTTCCTTTTGATACCTTCTTATTATCCTAAATGCAGAAAGCAAAACAAAGAATCATCATAAAGTGGTAAAACTCAAGTGGCAGAAGATCAGAAGCCCCCTATAGTAATACCACGACATTGTCTAATCTTTCTAAAGAGAGCTGCTTTGCACGCATTTTCACTTAATCCTCAAAATACTTCCATATAGTGTTATATTATTACATCACCATTTTACAGATGTAGAAACTGAGGACCAGTGATATTAAATAAAGTTGCCCAGGCCCATCAGGCTAATAAGTGTAAGTGCAGAGATTCAGATTCAGGCCTGTCTGAATTCAAAGCCTGTGCTATTGAACGCCATCTAACACTGTCTCACAAATCCTCATTTATTCAGGACTCACATCAATATTAAACACTCTTCCTCCTCAGTCAGGCCTCCTCCTTGTTGCTGGGTGAGTGAACCGTGCTGTTAGTCACCACTGTGAAAAGAAACCTTTGTGACAGTTAATGGTCTACATGCATGTAGGAGACTCAAAATAAAGCAAAATAGCCTATTTGCATAAATAGAATCTGCTCAGATGTCAGCAGGCACGAGCTGGCAACAAATGTGAAGACAAGGCAAAGAGGAGGAAGCACCACCACTTGCCTCACACCCTCCCTTGTCCCTGTAGCCTCTGTCTTGGACCCTGGGACCCGCCAGGGAGCACATCCTGTCAGATAAGCCCTAGCCAGACAGACGTTGTCATTTGACTTCAGCAAATTGCTCTGATCCAGTTCAGTTCCAGGCCCAAGCTTGACATCCAATCGTGAGTGGAATTTGGTTTGACACGTACCTGGCTGTGAAAGCCACGTTCTTGCCCCCACCCTTGCCCACTTGACCCCTACAGCCTCATATGTCAGAATGTGACATCCCAGGTGTCAGCTGTAACACTAAGTGCACAGAGCAAGAGAAAGATGGGCAATGACAGCAGAGGTTCTGGTGCCCAGCCCACGCCTGGCACCAGGACTGGCCTCCTGCCTGGGAGGAGAGAGCGAGGCCCACAGCTGTGGGTCAGGGAGGCTGGGACTGCAAAGCCCTTTCAGCTGGGTGCCATGGGGTCTGGAATACCACCGCCAGAACTGCCAGAATTTTTCCTTTGCTTCAGCATTGTCCTCTCCTCATAAACTCTGAGCCATTTGGTGTGAATTTGGATATTAAACAGCATTTCCCTGACTGGAAGTATCCAGAGATGCAAGAGTGTAAACACGAAGTCACCAAATACAAGATAACTCACAGTTTTGCCTAGGACTGACTCTTGAGGCAAAGTAGGAAAATAACATATGCCAAAAGGAGGCAAAAATGAATGCTCACTGAGCGTTTAGTAAGTACCAGTCCTGTGCAGGTGCTTTGTATACAATATATTTTATTGTTGGAGCAACATAGCAAAGCTTATAAAGGAAATCTGCTCAAGATCACACACTTACTAAGTAATGGCCCTAGAATCATGGCTAGTGCACTCCACAGCATTCCTTTCTTTCTATTAAACTTATTTACCTGGAGACAAGAGAGAAGTTTTGGGCACACCAGGTAAGTTCTCAGTTCTTTGCATTATCCCTCCTGTCTGACACCCCAAACAGAGATGAGAAGGAATGGTCAAATATGGAATCTCATCAATTTCTCAAGCCCCCAGGCTCCTGTGACAGCTAAGAGGCTCCCCTCCCTCACAGACATCCTATAGAACACTTGGGACTGTGCAGGTTCCTGATTAATCAGGTGGGAACTTTGAGCCCTATGAAGGCAGAGTCTTTGCCCCATGGTGCTGAGCCGTTGGTGATGACTTCTTGACATGATGACGAGTCAAGTGCTTGTAGCAGTCTCCGGCTCATCTTGGCAGATACTGCAGGCAACAACATACACGGCCATAGAGTTCTATGTTCCCAGACTTCAGGATTTTTAATTCTTAAAAGCATTGAGGACTGTCATGTAGTTGACAGTGTTCCATTTTGCCAAGCAAATATATAAACCTCCACTATTTGTTATAAGTTCATAAAGAAGAGAACTTCAAATACCAGAAGTGTAGGAAGGGCATCATCTCATAATAGACAGGCTTTCCCAAGACAGAAAGTTTGCAAGGTTACGTTGATATGTACATATTTCCTATATGTCATAGATGTATGAAAATATTATCAATAACCTGCATAAGTCTTTAGATTAACATTAAGGGATCCTTGATTCAGATGCAAAGGTCTTAGACTGAGAGTCAGGCTACCCGGGGTCAATCTCAGACTCCACCGCTAACCACCTGTGTGGCCTTGGGCAAGTCACATCATTTTTATTGAGATGAGGAATCATATCAATTTCCTCATCTGCTGAATAAGGGAATTAGAGGAAATGAGTGTTGAGATGCCTCTCAACTCTATGATTTCAGGAAAGCAGCCTAAGTTTCCTGGCCATAAAGCACAGGCCTCAGAGAGGAAATACTTTCTCAGAGAGAGAGATTGACTGTCAAAGAGAAAGTGTCTCACATAACTTGGGATGGATCCAATTTTGGGTCAACCCTAGCAAATTCTCAACCCTTCTTTCACCTACGCCTATGTCCTTTTCCTGGTCATCTTCATACACAAAAGCTATATATGCTTTTGTACTGTGTTTTGGCAAAGGTGGGATCCCAGAGATAGCCATGGTGGGTGGCCCACCCTGGGAAGCTGAAATAAGGTTCAAGGAAGTAAAACACAAGGACATGAAGAGTTAAATAACACAGTGTCAACCTAGGTCACATAACTGGCTTCGAGTTCACTGGGACCCTGAATCCCATTTCATTTCTGCCACTCTCTGTTCTCGAATGCAACACTCTCAAGAGAATGAAATCTCAGGAAAGGCAGGGAAAGCAGGTGGGCACAGGGCATGTGGTGTATGCAGTGTTCACACACACACGTGAAGGATGAGGCAATGGGATGTCTTCATTTCTGCCTCCATTGTTCTTCCATTTCTGCCTCCCAGGTCCTCATCCACCTGGGACGCACAAGGAATGAAAGGCCCCACACTGCTTAAGTTTGTTAGTGGGGCAGGATCATTAACTTACGCCCGCTTGCTCTGCCTTTCATGCAGAGAGATTTACATGTTAGGTGTATGAGGCCAGAGACAGCTTAGGCAGGAGGAACATTTTGCAAAGCTCCGGGAATGATTTAAAAGCACTATAGGCTTAATGCATGGGGCACTGGGCTGGATGCAGGTGCATTGGTGGCACCTGTCTTTGCCTAACTATTGGATTTCATCCCGTCTCTAGACCCCATTGTCACAAACCTGGACTAAGCCCAGCCCCTTCCATGAAGAGCATAGATAGTCCTGCTAGTGCCAAGAGGTTCTGGAAAGCTGACGACCATGTGAAGAAGGCTGTGAGTGAGTGTGTATGTGTATGTGTAGGTGTATGTGCATGCGTGCGTGTATGTGTATGAGTTTGTGCGTGTATGTGTGTATTTATATTACCTATCAGGAAAGATGAGGGCAATCCAGATGCAGTTTGCTAAGGATCCTAAGTATTGGCATGTTATCAAATAAAGCTGTGAAGGTCATGCTTCCAATGTCAAAGTGCAGCTGAAGGTCAGCATGCCCAAGGTAAGTGGCTTTAGAAGTTCTTACCAGGAAAGGAAGATTGAGCCAAAAACACTTCATAGCCTCTCCAACTTACCCAAAGCCCATTAAGTAGCCTGAGTGAGCTGCATCCGCCCTACAGATTCCAGTACTTGGAAATACGTAATAAGAAGTTCAAAGATGCATGAGTCTATGGGAGCTGAGAGTGGGCAGTGGTGGAGGTCTGAAACAGATAACAGACCTAGAGAATGTTTCACAGCTGCCAAATACCAGGTTTCCCATCTGTTCTTTTAAGGTAAAGCTACATCTAAGGTAGGTAGGGGCAGGTTTCTGAGCTCTTGACTTAACACAGGGTCTCTTTTTAAAAATTAGTTGTACATGTGAACCAGAAGCTTTCGAACAAAACCCCGCAAACTCTATTGCCTTTTTCTGAACAGGAGAGAGAGTTTCTGAAAGAGCCATCACAATTAAAATGGCATCAAAAGACGCATCTGTACAGAAATAGAATGTAATAATTAAAAAGATGAAATAGTTCAAGGGGTGCACAAACCATTCATCCCCTCCCTCTCTCACCTCATGCTCCTACCTTTTTCCTCCAGGAGGAGCTGACTTTTAAAATATTGCAGGTATCAACAGGAAATCTGCTGAAGATGCAAGAGTGAAGTTTAATAGGGTCTGCTCTGTGCTTGATCACCTTGCTCCCAGTGGAGACACCTACTGTTGGGAAAAATGACAGGTCATATAAAAAGAGAAAGGAACAGCAATAGGATGAGCATCCTGGGACAGACAGCACTTCAGCAAGTAATCTTCTGGCAGAGCAAGGGAGAAAGATGCCAGAACCTGCCAGAGCTGGACTGCAGCAGAGAACTTTACCTCTTCTGAGATGGATGTAGAGGACAGGCCTGGAAGTGGCTTTATGCAGGTTTTCCACAAGCCCTAAGCTCAGAAAAAAACGTGTATTACACAGACATTGAACTGGAGCTGATCTATTAGGTATTGGCTAGGACACTGCCTTAGTAAGTGTTTTCTAGAAAAACAGAACCAATAACATGTAAGATTTATTAAATAAGGTTTATTTATTATGAGAAATTGGCTCACACAATCATGGAGACTGAGTAGTGCCACAATCTGCATCTGCAGGCTGGAGTCCTAGAAAAGTCGAGGTGTAGTTCCAGCCTAAGTCCAATGGCCTGAGAACCAGGAGAACCAATGGTTTTGGTTCTGATCCAAGACCAAAGGCCTGAGAACGAGAGTGCCAAAGGTGTAGGTTCCAATTCAAGTCTGAACCCTAAGATGCAGGTGTGCTGATGGTGTAAGTTCCACTTCAAGGGCAGAGGACCAGTGCTTCAGCTCAAGCAATAAGGCATGGAGAGCACATTCTCTCTCATTCAGACTTTTGTTCTGTTTACACCTCTGGTGGTTTGGATGAGGCTCACCCACACCGGGGGAGGTCCATCTACTCTACTCAGCCCACCTATTCAAGTGTTAATCTCTTCCAGAAACACTCTCACAGACACACCCAAAAATAATGTTTAACCAAATATTTGGACACTCTGTGACCCGGTCAAGTTGATGCATTAAATTGATCATTACAAGCATCGGTCCGTGAGTGGATCCTAAAGGACCCTGGAAAATGGTATCAGTTCACTTACAGTCTATGTGTAAAACCCTACACACTGAAAAGTGTGCCCTGGAACTGCTTCCCAATGTGCAGTGGTTATTGCCGTGCCTCCTCACCACAAAATAAATGTAATGCACTGGAGCATTACTTGGTAATCTCCTGCTGACTTCTGAGAGTAAATGGACAAGTGCATCAACTGTATTTGAGAAGGACATGGTGACAATAATCATCTGGCTCCCAAATCTATTCTGTCCTGCCCCAGCTGGTGACAGCAGCACTACCTCCTAAGGTGAGTGAATTGGCCTTTCCTTCTTGCTTGCCCAGCCATTGCATCATAAAGGACTCTCCAAGTAATCAAATTTGTGAGCTGAGGGAGAGGCACCAGTGTAACAGTGGGAATAACATGAGCGTCTGGGCCTTGGGCTCTTGTAGCTCACTGTGCTCTCTGGGCCTATTTGTATCTGAGCCCGTATAAAACACTTCCATCCTATGATGGGTAGTTGATAGGTCCACTGTGTCTTAAAATTTGCTGGATCTGATTGAACCCTATTTATGAGAGGATGTCTGGCTACGCAGCCATTTGATATTCCAGCTCAGGTACTCGTCTCTCCTAGGTCCCAGTAGTACGCTGGAGCCCCCTTTTTTTTAACTGGTTTCTAATTTTCTGATGCAAAAGGCATGATCTTCAAAATTTTATGGGTTTATATTGTGGTACTCTCACTGTGGTTTGCCATAGCTCCACAGCATGGCTTTTCCCGCTATAGATACTTATAATATCATGGGGATTGCTGGGTCATATAGTCCAAGTTGCAGGGCTGCTTACACTGCAACTGAAACTTCTATAGAGCCCTTTCCTCCTCTAGACTCAGAGTTAAAAATTTTCCATGTTACCTGGTAAATGGTCAGAGCAGTATGGTATGTCCAAATGTGGAAGTTCTGGTCCTTCCAGAACCCAAAGAGAACTATCAGGTATTGTGATTCTTTCTCAGAAGATATAAATTGAAATAATCTGCCCTTATTTTTGGAAGGACAATCTCAACATGACACATAGCACTGAACTTCTAAAATGTTCACTAATACTGCAGGCCTCTATATGAATAGGTTTTATCTTTTTTTTTTTTTTTTTTTTTTAGACAGGTCTCTGTCACCCAGGCTGAGTGCAGTGGCGTGATCATGGCTCACTGAAGCCTCGACCTCCCACACTCAAGCAATCCTCCCACCTCAGCCTCCCAAGTAGTTGGGACTATAGGCACATGCCACCATGCCCAGCTAATTTTTTATTTTTTGTAGAGATTAGGTTTCCCTATGTTGCCTAGGCTGACGAAATCCTAGATGGAAGTGATCCTCCCACCTTGGCCTCCCAAAGTGCTGGGATTATAGAAATTAACTACCGAACACAGTTTTATCTTTTACCATGTGAACCACACGCATCTTATTCAAGGCTTTCAGAATAGTTATTAGTTCTTGATACTTCTTAACATGACCTCATCTATATAGTAGATAAATGTGACGTTCTTTGGAATAACCAGATAGTGTAAGTCCCTTCAGACTCTATGTTGATAGAGGGTAGAAGAATTAACATAGCCCTGGTGCAAGACCACAAATACACTTTTGTTGTCCACCCTATGTGAATATGAACTGCTCCTTGCCATCCTTCTTGACAGGGATGGAAAATATTTGCCATATCAAAGGCTGCATACCAGATACCTGAGGCTGTGTTAATCTTCTCTAGCAAAGATATCACACCTTGCACAGCAGTTGCAACTGGGGCTACTATTTGTATGAGTTTATAGTAATGTAACTGTCATGTTCTAAGATCTTCCAGTTTTAGTAGGAACTAAACCAGTAAATTAATGAGGAAATGTTGAGGACCACCATCCCTACGTACTTTAGGTTTCTAAGCATTGCATTAATCTCTTCCATTCACTCTAGCATGCAATATTTTGGTTTGCTATTTTGGTAGGGATGTGGGGGTTGGAAGAGAAGTTTCAGAAGATTATACTTGGTTTTCCTCATTACAGTAGCTCTTACCCCACAGTCCAAGGAAACTTGTGAGCTTTCTATCAACCACCAAGTATATGCATTTCAATTATTCTTTCAGTAACTGAGGAAATTCCCAGATGTGGGTCCAGGGACTCAGTAGATGCACTGTGCTCGCAGAAGTTTGAGGCTTCAGTGAGTCATGATGATGCCACTGCACTCAGCCTGGGTGACAGAGACCTGTCTCAAAAAAAAAAAAAAAAAAAAAGATAAAACCTAAAAAAAGATACACTAAGATCCCCCGTTCTGACAACAAGACCATGATGACTATCTGGGTCTCAGATATAGTGATCAGTGTCAACTTGGGGCCTATGTCTCATGATCCTTAAACTATTTGGATCATCCTCTTCCCCTAGTATCTGATCATTTGAGTAAATGGCCAGGGACCCTTTGGGAAAATGATAAAATCATTACCATGTATATTTTCTATAAAACCTGAATGGTCTCATAACCTAGGGACCTAGTTTTTTGTTTTTTGTTTTCTATCAGTGAATTCTGAAACTGAAAACTGACTTGAGTCTGGGTATCATAGCTTGACTTTTATTGAGATGGCCGTCTTCAGCCTCTTAATCATCTATCCTTGATTTCTTCAGGTTTATAGGTTCAACAATACTCTTATTGGTGGTCCATTTATCTTGTCCCTAGGAATGCCATATTTTGCTAACCATCTCCATAAGAGAATAATCTCCCCAGTTGCACTCCAAACTTGTCAGTAATTATCCTCAGAGTCAGGGAGATTTAGTTACCCAGCTTCTAGGAGACCTCTAGAAGTGAGCAACCTGATATCCCCTGAGACAGATAATTCTATCATTACACATCCAATTATGTTGAAATCCTTTCCTGTGCAGCAGAAATATTCTTCCTGAAATTTCTATCCATGTGACACACCTTTAGGTATTTGAAGGTAGCAGCCACACAAATCCTCTCTTTTACTTCCTTCACAATGACTAGCTCCACTTGCTTCTAGACTAATCTCCACAGAATCAAGCCTTCATATTCATTATCTAGGTTAAAGTACTAGTCTCGGGTTATCTGGAGAGGAAAGAGAACACATGTGCCCTACTGAGATGAGGGAAAGTTACAATCAAATGATAACGTAAACAGATAACATGTCTGGAGCGTTTACTACGTACTGGGTCCTGTGCAAAGCACTTTACTCACGTTATACTCACAAAAACATTCATTTATGCAAGAAATATTTATTAATCACCTAAATCATTCCAGAAACTGGGGGATACAGCAGTAAGGAAAACAAAACAAAACAAAAAAGAACACCTGCCCTCATAGAGCTTACATTCTAGAGGTGGGAAAGAGGTAATAAATAAGATAATTGAGTGCTATATATAGTTAGGTGTTGAGTGCTAAGGAAAATAATAAAATGAGGAAAGAGGATAGGAAATGCCAGATGGTTTACAAGTTTAGGTATTGAGTTCAAGAAAGTTCTCACAAAAAGGTAGGTGGAGTGAAGAACTGAAGGAGGTAAAAGAGTGGCCTTTGTGGATATCTGGGAAAGACTGTCCCCAGGAGAATGAATAATAAGGGCAAAGACCCTGAGGTAGGTATTATCATCTCCATTTTACAGATGGGAAAATGACTTGCCCAAGACCCCACTGCTTGAAGGTGGAGCCAGGATTCAAGCTCAGATCTGCGTGATGTTAGACCTAGTGTACCATACACCTGCCCGGTGATAGAGTGAGTGACATTAGGCAATCCAGAAACAAACACTCTACCATAGATGATGACACAAAGCCTAGAAGCAGGAGGCAACTTGCTCAGATGAACGCATGTGGATAATGGCTGAGCTGAGACTAGAGTGCTGTCATTTCCACTCCACCATCCCTGCTTCTAGAGAATCCAGGCGTTCATCCTCTGGCTAGAAATATTTCCCAGAAAAGTGAATGGACTTGGTATAACTTTTTCAATGTATTTTGTCAATAGGCATTTTAAAGTCTTGCCTTGCCTCAACTGTACTAAATGATGTCTTTGAGCTCTGACTTCTCTCATTGGTAGGTGTGGGTTACTTATGGAGCATAGACTACAGAGTTAGACACATCTAAACCCGAAAACAGGCTCCACACTTTTCTAGGTATGTGATCTTGGACAAGTTATTAAATATCTCTAACTCCCACATCACCCACAGAACAAGAATAAAAATGCCTGGCAGGGATTTGGTGGGGGATTAGATAAATTAGTGCTTGTACAGCACCTCACACAGTGCCTGGTACACGGAAGATGCACTCAATGTGTTCACTGCCTTCTCCCTATGTAGTTAGTTGTCTTTTCACATGCACAACTCTTGCTTTCTTAATTTATTATAATATTTTGAGAATTTAGAGGTTGCCATTATATATATATATATGGCTTCTCATCACTTTATATGTTATGTGGTGGTGCACAGCAAATGCTTAGAAGTGATTATTTGATTGCTGGATTAGTGGGGGAAGAGAAAGGGAGATTATTGCTTCGGGGCTCTGTTGATACCATGGTCTTCCAGTTGCAACATCTGCCAACTCACTGCTCACCAGAGTTGTTTTGGTTGATGTGACTGGCCAGCAGGTATCCTCTTGCTGCTTCAAAAGTCAATACGTGTCATTCTAGAAGAGAGACCACTTTTCAGATAGGGGAAGACATTTCTTCAGTCAAGAGAAGAGGACTTGCTGTCACCACCAGAGCATCCAAGCCATCAATAGGTTCTCGAAATTTCCTGGTGAGAAGGCAAAATTCCAGTTTAACTCACAGCTTTCACACCTGCTATCCACAGATCTTTCATCAGGACTGCTATCAAAGAGTCAAATTGACCGATTTCAGTTTTTATTTCTTTTGCCCACCCTCTGGCAAGATCTCAATGAGCAGCTAACCAACTGAAAAGAGGAGAAGAAGAAAAAGGCCTGGACCTAGATGATTCAGGAAATGGCTCATCAGCCACCAAAAATTGAAGCCACTTTTCATTCATATAATACGGAAAAAAAATCTCCATGATAAATATTAGGAATAGTTCAATGAAGTCACCTGTTTATAATTTCTTTTTAAGAAAAAAATGGGATTCATTTTTGCAGCACTTTCTCCTATATTAGCTTGTTTAATCTTCATAACAGCTCTATGAAATAGTTATTATTACCCATGTTTTACAGATGAAGCAACTGATCCTAATAATATTAAATGACTTGCTCAAAGTTACACAGCTGGTAAGTTGCAAACCCAGGACTTAAATCTGCACGCTTTTAATTTGACCACTGGTTTTCCCCTCACCCTTGTTTATCTGCCTCCACCTTAAAAAGGCTAATGAAAAACATTCTGTGCTTGTCCTATCAAAGGTCGATGACAGTTCAGAGGCAGTGTTAGACACCTGTCTCTTTTTTTGTAGCAAATCATACATAGAACCCAGTCTTAATATAAAAACATTGTCAGAGAAAGATGTTTTTCAAAAGTCAATAATGCGTCTAAGATTAATTTCCATTTGTTTCTGAATAGCCGAGAAGAACTCAAAGACATGACACATTACTCCTATTCATTACAGAAGGGGAAGGTGCCTGGTGCTCCCATTGTATGGCCAGGGATAAAGAAGACAGAAAAAAATGTATAACAAAGGAGAAAAACAGCCAGTACTTCTCATTTCTGAACTCAAATTTGGCAAAATTCAGCTTGACAAACTTAAAAATATATGTATCAATAGATTTCCAAAATATTAATTATATACATATATGTGAGCAAATATTGGAAGGAAATTATGGAAAATGAGGACTATTGTGTTAGGGTGGTAGAATTATAAAGATATTTTCCTTGTTTTCACCTATTTTGCAATGATTTTGTATTATTTTGTGTAAGGAAGATATAAAGAAATAATTATAATTATTCTAGTGGATGCTTTGAAAATATCCATTTGCCCAGGGCTAGGCAATCTCTTTCCACCAAATTTCCAAAAGGACAATTGATTGAGTTGACACTAGCTGAAGACGGATTTCTTTATGGGTCAGAGGTGCTAGTAACATCTTCTCATACTGGTACATGGAATTGGGTCTTGTGGAATTAGTACTCTGCACCTGAACACTGATGGACTCAACTTTTTCTAGTCCTCCTTGGAATGAACACTGAAGTGGAGCTTGATGTGTTTAGCTAAGGTCTTTTAGCACAGATTCTCTAGCAAGATTTTGCCTTTTATTTTTACCTTAAGGGTTTGAAAGATTTTTAAACCAATTATTCCAGTAGTATGCCTAATTCACTAGGTATATTACTAAAATTGTAATTTCTCATTTAGTTCAATAGCTTTTATAATTCCTCATTTAGTTTAGAATGCTAGAACTTGAAGAAAACAGTTAACTTTCTTGTCTGCAGATGAAGAAACTGAGGCTGGGAGAATATAGTTCCAAATTTAAAATACAGAGCATAGCATAGCATAGCATGTATCATATTTTCCCAATTATAATTACAGGTACCCCTATAAAATAAGTACACCTGTTCCTCTCCTTGATGTCACTGATGTCCTTGATTATAATATACATCTAAGAACATTGTCTCTCAGATGGGTTTGGTGGCTCTTGCCTGTAATCCTAGCACTTTGAGAGGTCAAAATGGGAGGATTGCTTGAGTCCAGGAGTTGGAGACCAGCCTGATCAACATAGCAAGACCCCTATCTCTTTTTATTAAAAAATATATATATATATTAAAATATTCAAGTAAAAAAATATGCATTAGTTCAGTAGAGAGTACTCTGGCCCTTGGTGCTGAGGGCCTAAGAGTAATCTTGGACTATAGACTTTTCACATTTGATAGTGAAAGAGCGACACACACTGTAATGTATGAACTTACATACGGGCAATCTTAATTTCACTTGTTTTCTTATGGGAGAATATTACCCCATGACTTAAAAATCTTAAACAGAATCTATGAAATCAAAAAACGAAGAAGCCATGAAAATGACAGGCAAGATGAGAATTTCCCAGGCTCTCCCATGGACTCTCAGGCACATTTCCCTGAGTTGCCTTCACGTTCTCAGAAGAGGCATGTTTAGTGAGCACCACATTTAGGCAGCACAATCGCATGGAGTTAGAGGCCTGAGCTCCAGCCCTGTAGCTGCCAATGATCATTTGTGTGATTTTGAGAAAATCACTAATATCTGTGGGTCCCCTATCTCATCTACCAAATAAAAGGGTTGGACGGAAGATTGTTTAAATCATCTGGATTGCATGAAACGGACTCTGATTATTTTAAGCAGAAAAAGAGTAAATCAGAAGGATATCAGGTAGCGCATAGAATTTTACCTGCATAATTAGCTTTGGAAAAAAAAGATGGAACCAGGACAGTTTGGTGGGGAGGTGTGGGGGGTGGGGCCTGAGGGTAGAAAGGTAGTGCAGGTGCAGGTCTCACTGGAGTGAGCTGCTGCTAAAGTGAATGAGCTTCTAGGACTCTTTGTCCTTGTACCTCCAGTTCCAGATCTTAGCACTCTGGTTAGGTGGCCTAGGGTAAGTCGATGTGACTGAATCTCAAGTAGAAGATACAGCCAACGTAACTTACAGCCTCACCAAGAGAGCACACAGTAGCCAATGAGCAGACGCTGGACAGCCAGAAAACAGTGTCTTTGGAACTTCCTAGCTTTCTCCCTCCTTCCTCTTTTTCCCACTTTTCCTCCCCTCTTTTCTTCTTTCTTTCCTCCCCTCCCTCCCTCCCTTCCTTCCTTCCTCTCTCCCTCCCTCCTTCCTTCCTTTCTGTGTCTCTGGGTTCTTCTTCAAGACTCTGCCAAATATCAGTTGACTTTTATATTATGGGGAGATTACATTTTAGCACTCAAGGGTGAGCTGTTATCCCCCAAAAAACCCCACTTCTCTCCAGACTCCCAGAAGGACTAGGCTCATGGTGGGAGAAAAGGGGAGGACTGCCGTGGCTACAGTTGGGTACCAGAAAGCCAGAGTGAAGCAGTGTTCATAAAGACCAGAGCCAGAGAGGACTGGAAGTATGAGCTTGGAGCAGATGGCTAGGAGAACAGTCCACCAAGGAGCACTAGGTCCTGCTCCTAGTCAGAGGGGTTTGCTTTCAGAGTGTTCCCATTATCACATTTTCTTGGCCTTCGTCTTACGGCTGCTGGGATAAGTGGCTTTTTTCCTTTTCCAAACTGCCCTTATCAGTAATGCAACAATAGCTAATTTAATTAGCTGACCTGAATGGCAGCCAGCTTGAGCTAATTTGGTTTTGCTAGTGCTCTCTGGTACATACAGAACAGATAAGCCTACTTCCCTCTAGACACACAGTGGGGCTTGGGAGGGGGTAGCGAGAGTGGCAGTGGCTCTTCCAAAGTCAATTCTGCACCTGTGGGATTTAGCACTTGACCAAAGGCAAGTGAGTCTGGAGTCAGTATTCCCCAAGGGCCTGTCAACTTTGTCAGCTGAAAGAGATAAAATACACAACCAGGAAATTGCAAAGGCAAGGCACCCAGGATGGGAATGCTGGGAAAAAACATTCCCCTTAGCGGAAAGAACGCTTGGCCAAAAGATCTGGATCTTGGCCACTGACTGACCTTCCCAAGTCCCTACACCTCTGTGTCTCAGCTCCCAGATGCATCATCATAATCACTGTGAAGAAACACTTCCTTTGCAGACATGTCGTAGCATAAGACAATGTAGATGAGAGGGTTTTGACACACAGAAAACCGTGGCAGTGGAGAATGCTTTGATAATTAGGATATCACCATGAGTACATTTTCTGTTTCTCAAGGGCAGGAACTCGACACCATCCTCTTTGTGTCCTTAGCATCAAATATGAGGTACAAACACAGAAGGCGCCCGACACGTGATTGTTGACTGAATAATAGAGGAACAGGGGTATGCGGAGATGTGTAGGGATAGTTTAAGGTACAGGCAGGTCAACACATAATTAAAGAAACATTGAAAAACACAAGCCTTCTTTTCAGGTGTTTTAACCCTCTCCATCCTTGACAAAAGAGAAAACTGCCAGAGAGCCACAATGGTTTATTCAGATTTATCTTCAATCCATCAAAATAGCTCTTCTGTCACACCGGCACCTCTGCCCACATTCTCCACCCCAGGTTACTCCAGAGCCACTGCCCAAATAAAGTAAAGCAGCACCCCCAGCGTAAGCTTCTGTGTTTGTTTTAGGGTTCTTTTCCCTCTTAAGTATTGCATTTCAATGGAATACAGATTAGAATTTTCATATACTCACATGAAATAAATGGTGCATTGTTAAAACAAGTAGATTTGAAAACGTTTGGAATAGGAAGAATCTATCTGATCATATTACCCATTCCCGTTACTGGAATATGCCTTGGTATATTGGTATTTGGTCAAACACATTTTAACCATCATGACTACTGTGCTGACTTACTCCATCCACGCCCCCTCGGTGATCCCATCCACTCCATGACTTCAACTCTCTCCCATATGCTGATCTTCAACTCTGGGTCGAGTTAGGTGCGCGGCAGGGGGCCAGAAGGAACAGTGACTGGGTGTAGCCCCAAAGGAAGATGTGACTCTTTCATCATACAACTGTGTGTCCCAAAAGGTCCCAGCATTTGGGTGCTGTGATAAATCACTGGGTCAGGCTTTCTCTCATTCCCTGGGGGACTATCCCCCTCTTCTAGATCTCACTCCAGAATGCAAAGAGGAAAATAGCAGCTACCGCTCTAGGGTCGGGCCTTCTTCTTTTCTACAGAAATAAGTAATGCATTCGGCTTTATTCCACTCCTCTATTACCTTAATGTGCTGGCCTGGAGGATAAATGAGATAATAAACACAGAGCACCAAGCACAGCGTCTGGGTCACAGGAGGCGCTCAATAAATGTTAATTCCCTGCCCCTGCCCACTTATAGATTAGCCCTGACTTCTCAGAAATGAAGATCCCCATGCACTCACCTAAGTCTCCTTTCAATATCCCTGCGTGGGAGCCTTTTTGCTACCCTCTTCAAGCTGGCCAGAATCCCTCTCCTCTGCTAATTGTCCCACAGAGAAACGAGGGGGAAGAAAACGCAGCAACTCTGAGCCAGGAGGCCCAGCCTCCTAGCAGAGGAGACTGTGCTGTTACTGAGCTTTGTGAAGGCAAACCTCATTCATCTTCACAGACACTGCTGCGCCATCCATTTTAAATGACATAGAAGCCGACCCGTTTATCAAGATCAGCATACTACTATATTATTATGATTATTTAGCATTTACATAACACTGTATTTGCAAAGTGCTTAATAATTATTTATTTATTACCTCATCTAACTACTCACTAATGGAAAATTCAAGGGGTTGTTCTGAGTTCACTGACCTCCACTCTGGGAGACACCTTAGGCCATTTCCAAATGCCTGCCGTAAAATATTTTAACAAAAAACCATTTGGTGTATGTGTACATATATATGTATATATATACCAAATATATATATGTATACATTTCTTTTTTGGCATTTGCAACATATCTATTGAGACAATACTTTTTTGCTTTACAATGAATAAAAATAAGCATTACTTTTATTATAAAGTCACTAAAATAATATCTCTCTAGAACTTATATAGAACCAACACAAGATTACATTCCAGTTCTGTTGCAGACATGGAAATCATGCAAATGTGCCCTTCACATCTCCCTTCAAGAAAGGGTTGGTTGCCCAGCTGGAAGGAGTGTGGTTGGCTGCCAGCCCCTGCCTGTTAGCTCTCTTAAGGTCCACCTCAAGCAGTGACTGAGCCTGGCAGTGGCTCAAGGGTTTTGTCATTTTTGCCCAAGGTGAGACTCATCTAAAGGGTGAATTTTGGCCCAGGCATGGTGGTCTGCCCCAGTAATCCCAGTACTTTGGGAAGCCGAGGTAGAAGGATCACTTAAGCCCAGGAGTTTGAGACTAACCTGGGCAACTGAGACCCTGTCTCCATAAAAAAAAAAAATACAGTAATTAGCTGGGCATGGTGGCACACGCCTGTAGACCCAGTTACTCGGGAGGCTGAAGTGGGAGGATCTCTTGAGTCCAGGAGGTTGAGGTTGGAGTGAGCTATGATCATGCCACTACACTCTAGCCTGGGCAACAGTGACACCCTGTCTCTCAAAAATAAAATAAAAGAATGTAATTTTTGTTTTGGGGCTCCCTCACATCTGTATCCCTGTTCGACAGCTTCCGTGCCCTGTCTTGCTTCCTTTGCTTTTTTCCTTCACAGGTGTAACTCCCTGATAAACTTTGGTTTTCAGTCCCAGCTTCACATCAGAAGTCCGGCAGCGTGAACTCTACATTAAGCCCCGTCAAGTAAAGCAAGTGTCTCTGGAGTGCAGATTTTTCACCAGCACACTGAGAGAAGGCAGCTTTGATTCTTTCATCCTACGGTACCATGAATCTATACGGAATGAGACTCCGTATGAATTGTATGTTTTTAGTCTCCACGCAAGGGGGTTTTGCAGTGGAGGAAGATTTTGAGGAAAACGCTCCTTGCTTTCTCCTCAGATGAGCCCCGCGTTTTCCTACCTACAGGGATCTGTAACAATTACACCTCTGTTAAAATGTGCGGTACTAAGATGATTGTGAGTGTAGACTGATGTGTAAAAATCACACAGTAAAGCTGGGGGCAGTGGGTCATACCTACAATCCCAGCAATTTTGGAGGCCAAGCAGTTCGAGACCAGCCGGGCTAACATGGCAAAAACCCGTCTCTACTTAAAATACAGAAATTAACTGGGTGTGGTGACGCATGCCTAATTCCAGCTACTCTGGAGGCTGACGCATGAGAATCGCTTGAACCGGGGGAGGAGATTGCAGCGAGCTGCTACTACACTCCAGCCTGGGTGATTCTCAAAAAAATACCAGACCAAACCAAAACAAAACAAAAAACACAAAGACTATGCAGTAAGAATTCATGCACATGTAAAAATAACTATACTTAATATTATAGAATATACAACAATGCATATAGTTAAATATCATAATATACATGATCTAATATATATGCATACATAAAATGTAATCTAAGACAGAGGATCTCACCACAGAGAGAAATGGGGAAGCCACGTCCCATTGACAGATGGGGAAAACAGAACTGCACACTAGAGGGCCTAATACGTGAGTATGATGGTTCCTAAGTTCTTATATCAAGCTATGTTCTACAGGGTGAAGATAAACTCAAGTGAAATACCCCAAAAGAGAACAGATCCTTAAACCTTGCACACCTGACAGCTCTAGAAGATGCAGCCTCCTTATCAGCTGCTCACCTGTGAAGGTCTTTGTTTTTAAGCCAACAATCAGAGCAAAAAGGTGTGTGCCCTCTCCTCTCCCTTCATTTTTCGTTTTCTGAATTCCTCAGCAGTCTTGGGTCAAATCTATGTCCACAAAATAAACTACCACAAAACTTAATTAGGACTTTTGAAATTAAAGAAAAAATGTACTTCAGTAACTTTTTTTTTAAAGCTGTCATTGTAAGGCTTATGTATAAGGTTGTCATTGGGCACTGGCTGTGAGAGTCACGTATGTAAATGACAGTCTATAGTTTGAGGTCGCACTTGCTAACATTTTAAAGTGTGTTCAATAATACTTTGTGTAAATTCATAGCAGATTGATCTATAATTAACTAGGAAAGACATGTGGGGGTGGTTGAGAGAATATCAAGAAGGATATTGGCTTTCCCTTGCTGCTGTGTTTAGAGGCCTGGTGAAAAAAGGTGTCACCATCAATCGCTACCCCTGCCCACCGTCTCCCAGCTACCAAATAAAAAAACTAAAAAGGCTCAGCAGGCTGGGCGCGGTGGCTCACGCCTGTAATCCCAGCACTTTGGGAGGCCGAGGCAGGCGGATCACAAGGCCAAGAGATCAAGACCTTCCTGGCCAATACAGTGAAACCCTGTCTCTACTAAAAATACAAAAAAATTAGCTGGGCATGTTGGCACGTGCCTGTGGTCCCAGCTACTCAGGAGGCTGAGGCAGAAGAATCGCTTGAACCCAGGAGGCAGAGGTTGCAGTGAGCTGAGATTGCGCCACTGCACTCCAGCCTGATGACAGAGCAAGACTCCATCTCAAAAAAAAAAAAAAAAAAGCAAAAGCCTCAGTGATATTCTTGGGCAAGGGTCTAGACTCAATTCTTTAAACAAGGGCTTCAGAGCATGTAGTCAGACAAGCTGGGACTTCCAGAGGCCAGCATGAATTGATGAAAAACAAGTCACGCCACATTCACGTCATTTACTACTTGGTAAGGGGGTTCATGGAACAGCAGGGAATTACTATAACTGTGTTTCTTCAAAACAGTAAACAAACACCCTCTTCTTCTTAAGCTAATGGTGAGTAACGTGAAATTAACATGCCAAACAAAGAGAAGAATCATATTGAATGAATAACCTTCTGGCCTGAAGCCCTCAAGTGTTTCGCCACAAGGCTCTGATCCTGTCCTGTCCTGATCAAAATATGAATGACTTGGATGAAGGCAGCATAGTAGGGTGGTTATGAACATGACCTTCAGAGTCATACAGAGTTGGGTTCAAATCCTGTCTCAGCTACACACTAGTTGTGTATCCTTGCCTAAGTTACTGAAACTTTCTGAGTCACAGTTTCCATAAATATAAAATGAGGATTATAACACATTCTTCATAGAGGTGGAATGAGAGCATAATGAAATATTCTGCGCAAAGCCCAATGTCTGTTGGAGAAATACTCCAAAAGTGGTAGCTCTTTGTTGCATATTAAACACATTGTCTTCGAGTAATGAGCTAATATGTTAGATGACAAAATCAGGATCCAGAAAGGTCTCACCAGGCTGGACTCAAGACCAAATCTAATAGGATGGCACTTAACAAGGATAAATGTAAAAGTACTGCAATTAGATCTGAACAGCGAGCTGCACAAATGCCCAGTGGGGAGCTACAGCTTATCAACAGCACACCTGAAAAAAGCCTTGGGAGCATTATATGACTCCTGCCCATTATAGGCCAATGGTGTGAGGGGGCTGCCAAAAAGCAAATGCAGTCTTAGGCAGCATTAAGGCAAGTGCATTGTCTGGAACAAAGAGGAAAATGATGCTCATCTCCTCTGCCTCTCTCTGGGTACCACACGTTAGTAGGGGTGTTGAAAACCCATGCTTTCATCCTGAATACACAGAATCAGGATAGCGAGAAGCCACAAACCCCATCCGAGCAAAAAACAGCAGAGGCAAGAGAAGCCCAAGGAGGCTCAGGACATGTGTCTATAAACATTCGTGCAGCATGATGGATGAAATCCCTTGTGATGGCAAATTTCCCGCTCCTTTCTGTTTAAGGAGACAACAGTGACTAGAGATGTGGGATACAGAAAGGAGGCTGCTATCCAACATACAAAGAAGATACCTCTAACCATGAATGCTGTCCACACGTGGAGAGGGAGTGAACTCCCCATCGCTGCAGGATTGCCTGTGAAGAATGTTGTAGAGTGATTACTATGCCCTCTTAAAGTAGGGCTCAATCTGTAGTCTAAGTGTCCCACAAATCATTTGTAAAATCTTGTAAGTATATGAATAAGTGCATTTTTCACTGGGGGAGAAGGTTCATAGCCTTCTTCAGATCCTTTATGGGACCTGAAATTCTACCCCAAAAAGGTTAAGATGAACTGAGCTCAAGTGTTATTTATTTCAGTATTTATTGAACATATACTATCTGCTAGTAGGAACACAGAGATGGGGGAAGATGCCGTATTGCTGTAAAGGGAACCTTTGAGTTTGGTGTGTTCTTTTAAACAAACAAGTGTAAAACTATCCTTATGTGTGCTATGATAGAGAATGGTGTGTGGTAGAGCAGCAAGAAGGACAGTGGTCCATACTTCCTGAGAGCAGGTTCCTTCCAACTCTGAGGTTGACAGACAACTGTGGAAGGTACTTCATCCACCTTCACCACTCTTTGGGTGCAAGTTATCCTCACACGCTTCCCACAGGTTCCCAGGGGATGCAGATTGGGCAAAGCAGCAGATACCCTGCGAGCTCCAAGCAAGTCTCTGGGAAATGCTAATCTCCAGACCTGACGTTTCCTCCAAGACTCCATCCCACCTGTCCATGATGGGGCAGGGTGACTACGACGTCCTAAAATGAGGCGCCATGAAATCTGTAGAAAAATGATTTTGATCGGTTCATGAAAACCCAAATCAGCAGCTGCTTGTGCCTGTGTGCATATGCACATTAAACTGCCAACCTGCTTTACATTTATTTTCCCACCATGTAATGCCTGCTTTATTGGGCCAATAAATTGGAGGCAGTAATATACACCCATTAAAATCCTACCTAGATTGCAAGGTCTGGCTCTCTCCCTACATCCCTCAGAGGTCTCCCCAGTCCCTCTGCCCACTGAAAGCACTCTATTCTCTGAGCCCCTGCAGCACGCACTGTGTGTGCCTCCCATTGAGCACCTGCTGTTTGCTATTTTTGTAACCTTACTTAGGTGAATCCTATGAGTACATTTTTCTAGTGTTAGACTAAACAAGATCATACCTGACAAGATAATCAACTCTGGAAGGACGTGGAACCTGTCTGATCCTTCTCCTCTGTCTTTGCTTGACTTTTTAATAAGGCAGGGTATGTCATAGGGGCTCAATTAAATAGGATGAAATAATGATTATAAAACTAGAGTGTTTTAGGTAATCAGCTTGATCTCGTTGACAGGTGTGAAAAGGGAGTGGGGGGTGGGATTTAAGACTCCCAGAGAGAGAAGTAGATGAGTTTCATACCTCTGATCTTACCCCCGACTCTGAGCAAAATAAGAGATGGGGAGTGACGCCCTACGGCCTCCCACTGGGACCCTGTCCAGAAGAACTCTGAACAAGGAAGAATGTGGAAATGTGTCCTTTTGACACTAACAAATGATTTCTTTGATTTACTTTTAGATTTGTTTGGCTAGAATAATAGAATGTTAGAGCTAGAGAAATGTTAGAATTCAAAAGCACAAACTCCTTATGTTAAAGGTGATGAAACTAAAGTCAGTAGAGGCTGGGTGCGGTGGCTCATGCCTGTAATGCCAGCACTTTGGGAGACTGAGGCAGGTGGATCACCTGAGGTCAGGAGTTCAAGACCTGTCTGGCCAACCCCATCTCTACTAAAAGTACAAAAATTAGCTGGGCATGCTAGTGTGTGCCTGTAATCCCAGCTACTCTAGGAGGCTGAGACAAGAGAATTGCTTGAACCCAGGAGGCAGAGAATGCAGTGAGCCGAGATTGTGCCAGTGTACTCCAGCCTGAGCAACAGGGCAAGACTTCATCTCAAAATAAATAAAAAAATACAGTCAATAGAGAAAAAGTGATTTTAGAATGAGAATAATTCAAATCACTTGATCATAGACCTTGTAAAGAGCAAAAGAGATCAGGTTCTAGGTCTCCTGGTCCTAAATAAATGGTCCTCTACTTCAACCCTCCAGAGTTTCCCTCAGGTCTTTCTGAGTAGAGTTTGCAGTCCTGGCGGTGACCTAAGGGGCCCCTTAGTTACTATACCAGCTGTCTTTGCTCCTGTTCTCTCTGCTCCAGCCATGCTGGCCTGCATGCCACTCCCTGAAATGCCAGGCATGCTCCCACCCCAGGACCTTTGAATGTGCTGTATACTCTGCCTGGCTGCTTCTGCCCCAAATTCCATGGGCGTGTGGCCTCACCTCCTGTAGGTCTTGTTCAAATGTTACCTTCTTAGTGAGGCCAAACTGACTAAAATTACATCCCCTACTGACTGCTCTTGCCAAACATTCGCCTCTTTCTCTGAGTGCAGGCACTACTTGGTCTGCTTGAGTTCTCTACCCTGATACTTAGAATCGGGCCTGGCATATAGAAGGTGCTCAGCAAACTCTCATTAAATGAGTGACAGCAGTGCTGGCCAGGATGAAACCCACAGCCCAGGAGCTTCAGTGTGAGATTCAGGGACACGTGAACCAATGGCTAGATATGTAGCCATATTTTGTCCTCAAGTCTTTTCTAGAAACCTGCCAGAGCCATGTGGAGCCAAATGTGGGGAAGTTAACCTGCCTCATCCTGGCCTGGGAACTTATCCAGGCTTCCTGACTAGCAGAGCAGAAACAGGCAGATGGATCTCCTGGGGTTTTAACTATGGACTTAGAATCGTGGCCTTCAGGTTTTTCAGTGGAGTAAAGTCATCATGACCACCACTGTCACCTTTGCACAGTGTTCTGTTGAGATCGGGTGTGTTCAGGGTGGGATGGCCATAGACCATTGCACAGTGTTCTAAATAAACCTTAGCAACTGAATGGAAAGTCCTGGGCTGATTGCAGCATGGCAGCATTGACGGGCTGCTTAGGTTTTGTTAAAATAAAAGCTCATTATTAATTCATGCCAGAGACAGAAAAAACACAATTGAAACTGTCAGAGGCCCGTCTGCCAAAAGCCGGGAGACTGCCAGCAACGGGCTTCGAACCTGCTTGGAGAACCACTGACTCAGATGAGGAAACTAAGCCCAGGCTGAGGACAGTTAGAATCAGCAGTTGCTCTAGTTGTGAAATGTTTCGCCTTCCCAGAGCCCTCGGAGTCACAATGGTTGTAACTGGCTTTCAGAAGTACTTAAAGAATCTGAGACATATCCCACCAGAGCATTACCTGGTGGAAGATGCCAGGTTCACAGACCGCTGGGAGCCTCTGTGGACAAGCCCAGATCTTCCACAAAAGCCTCTCATTGAGTTATCCCCACTGTGTATGTTTCAAGAAAGCTAGAGCTCTTTAAGGGCCAGAGAGACCTAGGACAAAGATTTTTCTTCATGCTTGTTATCCAAATCCAGGCATTTTCTAAGCCAAGACGGCAGAGGATTCTTTCTTTGGTCTCACCCATCCCTTGGACCATTCTATTTGCAAATAAACCAGGTTTCAGAGTTCATGGGAGGCCTTGCTCTCTCTCTCTCTCCCTTTCCTGTACTTCATGTAGGGTCCTTGTGGATGACGTAACCATCTGGACTCAGATCAAAACACCAACTCAAAGCAGGGAGACGCCCCAACGAAAGCCTGGACTCTTAACTGTCAGCTCACCCTGCCCCTCCGTGCCCGCTAGCTGCCTAGATGGTCAGGGGTTCTCAAATTCCTTCCCACTGTGTGGAGCTGCACCAAGGGAAGAGAGGGTGTCTCAAGGCGGTCACTGGCTAAAAACAATGGCCCCTCTCAGAAGTCACCTCTGGCTGTGGCTCAACTGGAAAACATTAGCCATTTCCTTAGCCTGGTATTGTGCACGGATGGAAATTTAAAGCTAGCAGTGAGCCGCTCTATTCTTTCTCTTTCTCCATATTCTCTTCTTCCTCCACATGAAATGCTGGGGGCCCACCTGAGACCTAACATTTGTCTGTTTTGAGAATAGATGAGTATTTATTAGAATTAAACAGCTGGGAGCTCTGTGATATTTAGACGGGTATTAGGAGGAGTGTATGAAAAGAAGATAATGCTGGGTCTTTTTTCTGTAAACCAGTCTGGGCTGTTACTGAGGGGATTTCTTGGGTCTCCTGTGAGAGCCAGATACAGTTAATTTCCTGCAAAAGCTGCGGGCTGGGCCTCGCTGATATTGCAGTGTTATTTAGAATAGAAAGGTCAGGCCTGAGATTGAATAATCATTGACAAGAAATCCATGGGGGATATGAAGCAGTTGGTAAGCAGTGACTGAAACCTCGTCTGACTCCTCCCCGCTTCCCTTTCTTCCTGGGTATCTGGCTGGTTCTGGGGTTTATTTATTATTCTTTCTGCAAATGTTTCCTGAACCCTCTGAGCTAGGGGGAAAGGTGTGTTGAGACAGAGAGGGCCAGTTCTGAGGCCACCTTTTGAGACGGGATGTTCAACCTTAGGGACTGGATAGACCCAGTTTGGCTCTGGAGCGATTTGCCCTGGGGCACCTGTGCATGAATTTTCCAATCGCAAATGGTGGCTTTCTCCTCAGTACCTTGAGGCACTTTGTCCCCAACAGGGCTTTCTTTTTCTCCGTGGTGTCTGAGCTGCAATCTGCATAGCCCAATTTTATAGCCTGTCCTGAGTGTGAAGCCAAATGTAGAATGCTGGAAAGCACAAAGGGAAAAGAGATGGATGGAACACCTGCTGTGTGTCAGGCATGTGCTGTGTCTTTTGAATATAGTATCTCATGAATCCTGGCAACCAGGAAATCCCCGCTCTGCAGATGAAGAAGAAGCCTCAGAAGGCTCAGAGAGGTTTGAATAACTTGCTCAAGACCTCCCAGTTCCTAAGCAGCAGAACAAAGATTTAAAACCTAGAGCTCTCTGCGTACCAAGCTCATGCCCTTTCTCTGTGTCACATTGTCTAATAAATTTTCTAATCTCCACTGTGGACTCTTTTTCTGATGCTATCCTCCTTCTCTTTAATCCAGTCTCTCTAGGGGGTTTCTTCGAAATCCTTGTTTTCAATAAAAGAGTTAATCTCGATGAAAAGCATCAGTAGCCACCATATCAGCAGTCAGGTCCCATAGATTGGGTGGCATAGGGTTGTGCCCAGCTTAGAAAGAGGTGAAATGGGCCAGGGGGCTTTAAAGATCTCTTCTGAATCTCAGATGCCCCATAATTTATTTTAAAATTAGATTTATTTCTTAAAGGTTTAGCCATGGGATGATTCTTCAAAGCATAGTTATCTGGCTTAATTAAAAAACATTAAAGTACACAAATAATAAAATAATCAACAACTCATCCATCAGCCACCAATTGTGAACTAGCATCTAGGTCGTGGTTACAGTTATTCTGACTGGAGCCAGGTAGGGGTTAGTGCCTACATTTCTGGTTAGAATAAGGGACGGTCTATAATTATAAAGTCTGGATCAGCATGATATCTCTAAACAGCTCATAAAGCAGGTAAGATGATCAATAGGGAAAGTCATCTGAGGATGACTTCTGGCACAGTGGCTTTGGGCCACAGGTGGTCTGTTGCTGCGCTATGTTATCACAGAGTATTCTGGTATCTGATGACATTTCCTGTGTTTCCTGTGACTCCATGGCTGGGTAACATGGAGAAATCCTAGGTAATAGGCTGGTCCGGGACCACAGCCTCTTTCTAGGTTGCCCACTGGCAGATGAGGAGCTACGAGTTTGAAGACCTCCAGTGTGAGTAGATGACTGCGTCATCTGCTTCCCCCAAGTTTATGTAAATCCAACTCCTTCACTGAGATGCAATTTGAACATTGCTGCCAAATCAGTTACAGAATAATGAATAGGAATATATTTTTGGCTTTATTGGTTTTAAAACATAGACTTAAAACAATAGTATAAGTTTTGAAGCGCCATGATCTGGTGGCCGGTGTATGAACTGGAAGCTTAGAGTCTGAGTTTTATCTCCAGACTGCATGTCCCTTTCTCCTGAAAGAATTGAGGTAACAGTGTGCCTTGGGTCCATTTCCTGAGGCTACAGAAAGGGCAAGGACTTGCCATGGCATTGACAGCTTGTTCCTTTGAATGTCTGAGTACTTTACTGCAGCATAGATGTCTTCTATTGCTCCTTTCCCCATCCTTTCCTGAGCCCCATTTCCACATTGAGGCAAGAACTCTTTCCGTCATTTCACCTATACCTGGATTCTGGCAGTGTAATGTTTAGGACAATAGATATTTAGAGCAGGAAAGCGCACATTCTGGAAAAAAATTAAGTATGAGGTGGTATGGCAAAGCGATCAACAGCTCCGACTCTGAAGCCAGACTCCCAGCTCTTCTGCTTTGTATCTTTGCACCTTTTGGAAACTGGTCAGCCTCTTGGTGCTTCAGTTTCTTCATTTGTAATGAATATAATAATAGCACCTACTTAGGGTTGTTGAGAAAACCAGTGAGTATGTGCAAAACTCATAGAGCTGTGCCTGGTCCATGGTAAGCATGATAACATGGAGATGTAACTTTTCCTGCCTACTCTGCATCCATACCTTCAAAGCATCTTTTCCAGTGTCAAGCACTCTGGCATGCACACAAGTTAGTTAAGAGGAAATTGGTGGTGATTTCTTACCCAGCTGATTCAGGTGGAAGCTGCAGACGCCCAGGATCTCAATCCTGAACTTTTCTCTGAATGTGATTCTAGAAGCAAACTTTGAGATGTTCCTTTGAGCATGCTTGAGGGCAGCATAAACGGATCCATTCATTCAACACATATTAATCAGCACCAGTTATGAGCCAGGTACTTCCTTGGGCAATTTACTCCTTAGTCACCTCGTCTCAGTTTCATCACCTGCAGAATGGGAATCATGACACCTGCCCTTTGCAACCACAGGATTGTTCCGAAGCGCCAAAGGAATGTGTCAGCATACCTTATAAAATGCTAGACAAATTGGTGGTGCCAATATTATGACCATGATGACTGTCACTGTCTGCAGGGTTGTGACCCTGCCATCAGATGGCAATCCCCCCCGGTGCAGAGCAGCACTAGATCAGACGGATGACCTCGGGGACACAAGCTCCATGGCACCATCTGGCATCCTCTTTGCCTTTGATTTATCAATGCAGATCTCTCCCCATGCAACACTATAAAGGCAGGTTGTGTGGCACCTTTACTGCCTGGCACAATGTGGAGCAGGGATGATCTTATGCATGCAGGACAAGGTGCAGAGGCTCACTTCTGCCTCCTGAGCATAGGTTTCTCAGGCGGGAAAAGGCCGCTGGTACTGCCAAGGGGAACTTGGCCATTCTAGCTGCCCTGGGATAGGTCAGGCTGAGCCAGGGCCATAGGAGGACAGCCAAGGTCCAGCCAGGTGGAAGATGTTTTTGCAACCCCTCACCCTTTCCCTTCCCCCGGTTTGCTCTGGTGGCTGCCATCCCTGAAGTTTATAGGTATCATTACCTATGAAAAATCTGTTCCATCTGAAGACAGCCGGGGTTGGGGGATGGGTGGCACATTGCAATTTAATGATCAGATTAAAATATGCTAAAGCAAACAAATAAATAAATAAAAAGCCCAGCAGCCTGGAGCGCCACAATTCATTCTGTGGGCAACAGAGGCTGGGGCTCCAGGGACCAGCTCGTAATTCACCCCACAGGCAGGTTTCGTAGCCTGTTACCGTATGACCACAAGGAGAAACAACTCTCCAAGAAAGATTTACACTGAATGTTACTGGAGGCTGAAGGGCTAGGGCCTGGGAGAGGAGGGAGATGTGGGTAGACTAACAGGTCCTGGGGCTAATAATGGAGAAAGAATGGATTCTAAACTTACTCCTGCCAGAGACAGCGGCCCATGTCTTCCCTCCCCTTCCGAGTTTCCCCTGGCCCCTCCACAACTCACCACACTTGAGTCACCCTGCCCGTGGCAATTAAACATAACTTGATAATACCACTTGGGGTCATTTTTCTATTTCACAGCTTACCAGACTGAGAGCTCACCAGGGAAGAGCCTGTGAAATATTCCTCTTACTATCCCTGCTTTTAAACACAGAGATGCTACTCAGTAAGTAAATGCTGGGAAGATGAATGAATGAAACCACTATTCTATCAGAGCTTGCACTCCTTACTGAGAACTATTTTGTGCAGGTGCTCTGGGGCATGAAAGGTGGGTGAAAACATGCCAGTCCATGTGGTCCTCCCTTCTGGACCTCCCTGTCTTCCTTGGGGACCATTCCTTGCTCTCTCCGATCTGCATTCAGGTACTGGTATCTGCCAGGTTTCCTCCTCCAACACAACCTCTGTACCTACTCTGCCTTCTGCCTAGGACTCCCTTTCCGTCCATACTTAACTAATTTGTCAGTTTATAGATTGAAAGGCAATTTCTCAAGAAGACATTGTCGACCCCGTTGATGAATTCAATTCTCTTTACTATAGACTCTTATAGGATCACATATCTTTTATTCATATTACATATCAGAGCTGCAGATTTACAATTACCTGAGTGAATATTGGATTGATATTAGATACCCCCACTAGACAGTAAACACCCTGAGAGTAGGAAGTGGGTATTTTTGTTTTTGCTTGTCATCCCTGGCACTCAGAACCATGCTGGTTCACCGTAGGTTCTCGGGAAGAGTTTGTTGTTTAGCGGAACAGTACCTTTCCCTAGGGACCTTAAGAAATGAACATCCCTGAGGCCCCACCTCAGCACGTCCTATGAATCTGCGACCTGTCATCCTTGGCCCTCCTCTAACATGTCTACAATTATTACAACAGATCTCCTTGAAGCTACAATGTAAAAGCGATTAGGGCAGCTCCCTGCCAGGTCCCAGCATGGCCATGGATTGCTGTTGTGTCTGAAGGAAGAGAGGAAGGGTGAGGAGATCTGAGATAATCATTCATTTCTCCCCTTTGGGGAAACTTTTTTTCATCACACTCGGCAAATGATGCTCTTGTACCAATAACAAATGTCAAATGCTCTGCCTGGGACTTAGGGGAGACAGAACATTAGCAAAGAGGAGCAGTTCAATGAAAAGGACAGAATTTCTGTTTAAGAACTGGAAAGTCAAGTAACAAATGTCACTGGAGACTCCAGGGAGACAGCTTTGCATCGGCAACCACCACTACAAAAAAAAAAAAAAAAAAAAAAAACGTCCACAACTCCCTTTAATCATCTTGCACTCCCCGCTTCCTGGAATCTTCCACAGGGTCTCCCTCTCTCACTTTGACAAGATCCTTAGCTCTCGACACTGTAGCATCTATTGGCAACTGTGTTGGCTGGACCGAGTGCTGAGGAAGTAGCCAAGGGGAGCCATGGGAGAGGCAGATGAAGCCCTACACTGTGACACATTAAACAGCATTGCAAATAAGGACACCAAATCTCCAGCCCATGGTGGCTTGGCATCTGGCAAATCTCTGTTCACGTATTAATTAGACAACTGTGAATCAAATGTGGGGGCAGTTGTTCAGTCTTCTCCTATACGAGATGGTAATTGGGATAACATCTTACTCACCTTTTTATTCCCACTCAGTATCAGTGTTTGAACTGAGCTGAAATCAAGGTGGTGTTGGTTCAGAAGAGAGCCAGAAAGGTAAATGAGTAATTGCAACACAACAGGATGAGTGCTACAAGAGAGGGATAGACAGGGTGCTGTGGGAGCAATAGTCCTTGGTGGGAACTCAGGAACGGGTGGCATTGGCACTGACCCTTGAAACCCAGGAAGGTGTTCTAGCAGGAAGACAGTGCAATCGGCAAGAGAAATCATGTGTGCAAAGGCAGGTCTAGTGAAGGCAAATGGACTTTGCTTATTCCAGGATTTTCTCTGGGTCCTCACACTATCAACTTCTGCACCAAATATTGCAATTGCCTCCTCACTGGTCTTCTTATTTCCAAACCTGCTTCCCTGTGGTCTACTCACAACACTGCCGCCAAAATCACACTGTTAAAACTGAAGTCATGTCACGCTACTCCTCCATCCCAAACAATCCAAGGCCTCCGGGTTCACTCAAAAGAATAGGGAAGGTTGTTACTAGGCCCTACAAGAGGCCCTGTGGAGTCTGCTCCTCCCTTTCATTATTAATTTCCTAACCACTTCACCTGGCAGTCTTCCCTCACTTTCTCTGATCCAGCCACCTTGGGCTACTTGCAATTCTTCAAACCTACCAAATGTGTTTCTGCCCCAGGGCCTTTGCATGGGCTGTTCTCTGCCTGAAATATTCTTCTCTGATAACCTAATGGTTTATTCCCTTACCCCTTCAGCAGTTTGCTCAAAATCACCTTTTCTTTCTTTCTTTTTTTTTTTTTTTTTGTGAGATGGAGTCTCACTCTGTTGCCCAGGCTGGAGTGCAATGGCACGATTTCGGCTAACTGCAACCTCTGCCTCCCAGGTTCAAGCAATTCTCTTGCCTCAGCCTCCTGAGTAGCTGGGATTACAGGCATGTGCCACCATGCCCGGCTAATTTTTGAATTCTTAGTAGAGACGGGGTTTTGCCATGTTGGCCAGGCTGGTCTCGAGCTGCTGACCTTATGATCTGCCCACTTCGGTCTCTCAAAGTACTAAGACAACAGGCATGAGCCACCATGCCCGGCCTCAAAATCACCATTTTACTCAATCCCCTGAGCCACCCTATCCTGATTTGCCCCAGAACTTCCCCTCCTTCCTTACTTCTTTCCCTTAGCACTTGTCACTTCTAACACATCATTTGGTTTACTTGTTTATTTTGTTTATTGTGGGTTTCCTCTTCTGCTGGAACCTAAGATCCCTGACAACAGAGAATTTGGTCAAAGTTGTTTCCTTATTACCTAGTTTAGTGCCTGGCATATGGTAGAGTTTTGGGGAGGTATTTGTTCAATATTTGCTAAGTGGAGGAATAAATGAATGCATAATTTAAAATAACTATACGTTCAAACCAAACATTGGCGGGAATATTCAGGTTTGTTAGATAACCCAGGCCATTGTCTAAAGAAGAATTAGGATTCTTTAACAAATCACACACTTGATATTTAGAAGTGAGGTAAGCAGAGCTGCTCTTAAACAAAACTGCGAGGCCACACCGTGGAATTTGTCTTCAGACCCGCTGTGCACTCACTTTGAGACCTCGTTCTCTGTTAGTACCCCTTTTTTGACTTCTTACTGCTGAAATGATGAGATCTCACTTTAGGGAGAAAGGAGGTGACATGTCTCTAATGCCTCGTATGCCTTACTTGAATGGTTTCAATCTCTCCCTGGCTTCCCTCCTCTCTTTTAACATTTCTCCTTTGAACCTTTTCCTCTTTTTGTTCCTTCCATTTTTCTCTCCTCCTTTGCCCTTTTTACCTCCTCCTACATCCTGCTACTCCTCTATCCCAAACCTCCCACCCCTTCTCTCCGTATTTTCCTGTCTTTTCCCCATCTGTGCTCTCCTTCACGGTCTTATTCCCCTTCTCCCTCTTCTTTTTTGCCTTCCTTCCTTCCTCCCTCTCTTGTCTGAGCAAGTACTAAGTGTGTTACGTGGTGCTTTGTTCTGTGTGTGAGGGAGATCTGATACTTGAGGTCTAACAATTTATGTGGCGAACCAAGATATCGAAAGGGATAATTCAAGGCAGGACCAAAGACACACTGGAGGAGCTCAGGGGAAAGGTGGATCACTTCAGGAAGGAGAAAGGCTTCACAGAAGACAGGGACACCTGCGTGAAGAAGGAGTGTGTGAGTGGGTCTGAGTGTGCCGGGGCCATCATTCTAAGTGGCTGACATCATGACATCAGGAGCAGGCAAAAAGAAAGGCAAAAAGAAAGAAATAAGCTTGGAATTTCCAGGGGTGCTATAAGAAGACCAGTCTGGCTGGCGCCAACAATTTTTATCTGAGCCTAGTAAAAAGGAGAAAAGACTAATGAAGCCCTCTCAGAATTCGGAATGTTCATCTTCTACCATTTTAACAGTATTTCTTTCCCCCCCACAGAGCAACCTAAATCTACATACGTGTTTTTAAAGAAAGCAATTGCTAACTCAACTTACTGATCAGGCACGAGTGTACTCCCAGCATTCAGCTGCCAATAAGTATTGATATTTGTTTGGAATTACATGCCTGCATGACTTGGGGGGAATGTAGAGTAACTATAATCCAGGCTTGAGGCGGTTTTTAATCAACATAAGCATTGCTTCTGGGTGTGAGGGATTCCTGCTTAGCATCTTTCCATCTCTCCTCGAGGCTAGATGATTTGAAATAATTGGGTCATAACATTTCTTGGGCAGCTTTCTTGGGATTCCTATAGTTCCATCCCTTGATGGATTAGCTACTCCAAGTCATACGATTGTAAGAACTTTTAAAATTTTAATCCACATCTGTTCCCATAGGCCCAGCCTAATTCTACTTCTTCCTGACTTTGTTAATGGACATCATAACTTTAAATTCTTGTCCAAGCTTGTAAATTGATGAATACAGTTGTATTCCTTACCAAGGACCCAGAGATTCGGGTTGTGTTTTGTTTAATCTTACATCTTATTGAGCCAGTCTTTCCAGTGGCAGTTCTAGCAGAATATTTGTCTGGGGGTACAGAGCAGTGCCTGGCACATAGGACGTGGCCAGTGCATGCTTGCTTGTTGAAGAAATGCAAGGCTGCTCTACAGATAGCTTGTCACTCTTCATGATGTCCCAAGTAACGCCCAGAGAAAGGAGTCAAGAGGACTCACAAACTTTTCAGCAGAAGTTTTGCTGTTTGCCTAGAGGGGGTAATGGCAATGCAAAGAAAGTCCCAAGGAGGGAGTGTAGACAATCTGAATAAAGCAGTGATGTGTGGAGCGCTAGGACTGCAGACCTACCAGTGAAATAGCTGGTTTTATGTCACTGAAGGTCAAGACACAGTGACTTGACTGGAATAAACTTGGGTGCAGAGCATAAATGGTTAATGTGATTGACGTGGTCACAGTCTCTTGTTCTCTGAAACCAGATGCAGAGGGCCTTGCTTGAGCTCCCAGTCCATATGACTGTGCAGGAATTCAGGGCTCTCCAGGAGTCACTGGTCTATCCCCCACAGATGTATCTGGAGAATGATCCAGGCCAGCCTGTACAGAAGGCCCTTTTTCTTAGATTTGAGGTAAGAGGTGGGGAACTTGCTTCGTTCTCTAAGAAAGTTTACCAGAGTTCTGCATTTAGGGAACAACCAGGTATCTCTTCTGTCATTAATAAAAGGGGTTTATTGATTTCCATTCAGCTATTGCTTCTTGAATTGACTGGTAAGAAGCTGGAAACCCCTAGCCTTCAACTGAGGTATGGTCAGCCTGGCAGACTTGCAAATAACCCAAAGATTAGCATCAGAAGATTTTACACATTCAAGTATTTTGTACATCCCTTCTCCCTAAGGTAGAATCTACAGCGCCTTGGCCATCGGAAGTCCAGAAAAAAAGCAGTATGAGAGAACAAGGATTTAAAGAAAGTAGGCGGCATGTATGAAGACGAACTTCAATAACAGCATAGTTTTGTCCAAGCCCTTTGCCTACCCTACTTCCAAGCATGTTTGTGATTCGGTTGGAGAATTCTAAATTTTCATAAGATGAGAGCCTGGGATGTCTAGCAGGCCTGAATACCCCTTCTAGTGTTTGCTTTGCAGTTCTTCATTCATTTATTCATATGGGCCTTTAGATCGTCTGTATGAGGCATAAGTGGGCCACACTGCACAGTCACCCCAAATTCCCCCTGCCTCTTCCTTTAATTAAAATACAGGACCTATAAAGGAACATTAGTGGGGCTTCAGACCCCTACCACAGGATTATAAGCTAATTCTTGTTAGAGTTGTGGTTTCAGAAACTCAGATTTGCAGTCAGCCACATTGTGTGTGTGTGTGTGTGTGTGTGTGTGTGTGCGCGCACGTACGTCTGTGTTGGCTCTGGGGTGGTGACAGAGCATTTTATCAGTGAACTGACACAAAGGAATGGGGGCCCTTATTTATTGGAGGTGTTCATCTGTTCTTGAGTTGAGACACAGAAATATTTTAGTGACATTTTTTACAAACCTGAGGCTAAAAAAGACATTTACAAGGCACATACTTGGACTCTTTGTCCCTAGCAATCAGGTTTGGTCAGATTTTCTAGGACAAATGAAATCAGCATATATATATTTTAAGTTTGTGGTTTTTCTAAACAAAATAGGAGCAGTGGAAAAGTGAATGGGAAATGATGGCAAGCACACTGACTGAACTGGGAGATGACAGGAACTTCCTCAGGAAGACTAAGATCTTAGCAGCCAGTCTAGCTTGATAGAAAAGAAAGAAAATATACTCATAGCTAACAGATCTTTATAATGGAACTAGGAAACAGGACAGTATTTTAATTATTCTTAGTTCGGGTTTGAAGACACACCCAGAGAGATATATTAGAGAAATCACACTAATAACAAATGTATGCTTAGCATTTACTGTGTGTCAGGCATTGTTCTAAGTTCTTTACATATATTAATGCATTTAATCCTCCTAGCAATTCTATGAAGTAGATACTAGAATTGTCTTCATTTTATTGATGAGGAAACTGAGGCACAGAGAGATTAAGCAACATATCTAAGGTCACATGGCTGGTAATTAGTTATGGTAAAATGGGAAATATGTATTTGGTCTTTTTCCCCAGTTCCTGGTACAGAACAACTGAAACATTTGGAATTTTCTCAGTGATAAGGGTGATAGGAGAATCTTTTGTTCTAATGAGGTGACTCTTGGCAGGCCACTAGACAGCATAAGTATGGGGGCTGGTCACCAGAAAGACCAAGACTTGATTCAGAGGTTAGAACTTTCAGCCCCTCAACACAATTCCTGGGTAAGAGGCTATAGACTGGGTCACCAATGCGTATGGCCAGTGATTTAATCATTCATATGTGTTTAATGAAATCTACATGAGATCCCTAAACAATAGGGTTCCAGGACCTTCTGAGTTAGTAAACACATCCGCATACCAGGAGGGTGGCACATTCCAACTCCATGGGGTCAGAGGCTCCTATGCTGAGGACCCTTCCAGACCTGTCGCGATGTGCCTCTGTTTGGCTGTTTACTTGTATCCTTTATAATAAACTGCTAAATGGAAGCAAAGTGGCTTCCTGAGTCCTGTGAGCCATGCCAGCAAATGACTGAATTTGAGGAGGGAGTCATGAGAACTCCCAAATTTTAGCCAGTCATCAAAAGTATGGGTGACACAATACTTGTGGCTGGTGTCTGAAGTGAGGGCAGTCTTGTGGGACCGAGCCCTTAAACCTTAGGAGTCCGATGCTAATTCTGGGTAGTTAGTGGCAGAATTGAATTGAATTGTAGGCCACCTAGTTGGTTTTGGGGAATTGGAAAAAAAAGTCTCATTTGTCGTCAGAAGTGGTGTCAGGAAGAACCTGGCAGTAGCAGAGCTGGGATTCAAGTATGTGTGGTCTTGCTTTTAGTATCTCAGAGCAAACCAATGTGCTCCTCAATTCCAAAGGATCCAGAAAGCACCCAAAGCAGCAGATAGGGGGCCAGTTATAGCAGCCATTGGAGATGTTCTCATTGGTGACTCAGAAGGGTTCACTAGGGTGGAAACAGAAAAGGTGGACACATTTGAGAGGGGAAAATCAAGATCAGAGGAAAATACCTCAAGGATTATTAGCGAATTCCAACATAGCAGTTAAGTGCATAGAGAAACAGACATGTCATGTGATCTGAAGTGTAGTAGAGGAGATGGGCTCTAAGGGAGGGCTTCTGGGAGGGTAGAAACACACTACTGCCATGTGATGCCTGAGCCTGGGTGTATGCTCCTGGGAAGACCCCGCCTGGGAAGCATTACTCAACTCAAGGAATTAAAGCTGAACAGTGGAAGTGTTGGACAGATTTAGAGATATTGAAAAAAAATTAAAAATACAATTTAGAAAAGTATGTTAGGAAAATAAATGGACCCAACAGCAGAGAGTGAGCCCTATGCAAGACAGAGAAGGGATGGAACCAGGGAAAGGTGCAGGTTAGAACATTTTGAACTTTGCAGGCTCTGCTTTAAAAGGAGCTGGGGAACAACAGGAGAGAAACATCAGGGGCAAATATTAAGGGGGAGGGCAGAAAGGAATGTTTCTGCGAATACCGAAGCAGCACCAGTTACTCAAGGCCCGGGACTCTGAGGCAGAGGGAAGGGGAGGCTTTATGGGGAGTGGTGCCCAGGGAAGAAGCCCTGCCCTCTGCACCACGACCAACAGTCAGCTTCAGGATTTGAGGTTGACTCCAACTGAGACAAAGGAAAAGTCAAGAGGAGGTCATGAGCTGGAGGAATTCCAGAGAAGGAAGCAGCAGAAGATGCAGGGGTACAGGGATAAACATATCTGGGATTAGGAATGCAGGGTTTAAAGGGAAATGGAAATCGAGCTAAATCTCAAATGTGTATACGAATACCAAGGGGAAGGCAGGAGCCTCAGGTGAGCTTGTGGACTGGAGAGGACCCATTTTACATTTTTGAATTTTTCACAAAGACATGAATATTTCAAAGGTCATTCTCAGAGAAAGGAGGCAGAACGCATAGATTGGATTGTTTCCCTCAGGATATAGGAAGCGGAGTGCAAAATTAACCTCTTGTTGGTGGCTGTTTTTCAACATTACATTTGATAGTACTCAACTGGCGTTGTAAAGACGGATATAAAGATTTTATTTCTGCTTTTTCATGTGCTCTCTGTCTTTCCTGTTTCCTCACCAAGTTTTCAAATCTCTGCTCTGGTCATTTGTTACCACTGGTCATGTTCTAGGCTCTGAGTTCTGGAAACTTAATTTTGCTGTAGAAGTCTGAGCTTTGCTGTCTTTTCTGAATTCTGTGCGTCAGGCCAATACTGGGATATGGTTCATATGCCTCATATGCCAACCTAGTGACTTTCTAGAAAAAAAAGGGATACTAGAGAGATTCAAGATTGGATTAATTGAATTTTGAAGGGATCAGAACAGTTATCCTCATTTAAGTAGAAGAGGTCCGCTGCTGCTATAGAAGGAAGGCCTTAAACTTTACTTCTGGCAATGGAGTGACAGTATACTGGCTGGGAATGAGCATAGAAAGAAGAAGTTGAAGACAGTGGAGTTGTAGACAAATATTTCTTTGAATTTTAATTTACAAGAGAGGAAGCCAGGCATGGTGGCTCACGCCTGTAATCCTAGCACTTTGGGAGGCCAAGATAGGCAGATTACTTGAGCCCAGGCAGGAGTTCCAGACCAGCCTGAGCAACATGGCAAGACCTCATCTCTACAGAAAATACAAACATTAGCCGGGTGTGATGGCACATGGCTGTAGTCCCAGTTACTTGGGTAGCTGAGGTGGGAGGATCATTTGAGCCCGGGGGAGGCCACAAGTGCAGTGAGCCGTGTTCGGGCCACTGCACTCCAGCCTGGTGAAACAGCAAGACCCTGTCTCTCAAAAAAAATAGAGAGCGAGGAGGATTTTATTTTAAACTTCAACTTCTCTCTGAATATTACAATGAGAGATCTGTATTCAAATAAATGCAATCTCTTGGAGCCTTTAATGCTATCATGGAGTCCATGTTAACTCTGGCGAGCTATGCCGTGTGGCTGGGCATTGTGGGAGAGAGTGAATTTTGGCTAAGGGTACAGGAGAACCTGGATATTAATCCTTCTGATCTACCCAGAAGCATCCTGAAATAAGAGCTGCACTGTCTCTTGCATGGGTCCTGGAAGGGTACGCAAGGGCAATGATTCTCCAAAGAATGTGGCCCTGGGCAGTGCCACGCCTATAACCCTGTACAGTCTTCCTTACCTCACCCCTACAATGTCCAGGGTGACCTCAGAAATCTGCCTAAGGCTAGAAGCCATAGGTTGAATCTCACTGGCCTTGGTGGTCAGCAAAACCACTTATTTCTTTGCACGCTATAGTAGCTTTTCTGCAGGAATGAGAGGGAACTCCCCAAAGCAGAGCATCATTCCTGGCTCTGCCCATCTGGTTCAGGGATCCAGATTAAAACACTCTCCTTGAACTCACCCGCTGAATGATTTGATAAGACTAGGTTCTTGAGCCTCTCCACACTGGATGTTTCCAGAAGGAAGGCTATATTCTCCATACTAAATGGTGGTCAGTAAAATTGGCATTTTGTGGCATTAATTTTTTTTTTTAATTTAAAGGCTTATCAAAGTAAGCAGTGGGAATGAAGAAGGAACAAAGGAATCTGTAATTGGTTGTAATCAATTACTTGCAAACACTGTTGCACTTGAACATGACTGGGGATAACGGGGATTTAAATGGGGGATTTGGCCAGATGTGGTGGCTCACGCCTGTAATTCCAGCACTTTGGGAGGCTGAGGCAGGCGGATCGCTTGAGGCCAGGAGTTCGAGACCAGCCTGGCCAATGTGATGAGATCTCGTCTCTACTAAAAATACAAAAATTAGTTGGGTGTAGTGGTGTGTGCCTATAATCCCAGCTACCTGGGAGGCTAAGGCAGGAGAATTGCTTGAACCTCAGAGGCGGAGGTTGCAGTGAGCAGAGATCATACAAAACTCTGTCTCTAAATAAAATAAAATAGAATGGGGATTTGGTGGAAGTCTAGTCTATAAGGATAGCCATTTACAAGTCTATGGTATGGGAGAAGGGGTGAGGATATGAGATTTTGTGACTTTAAGGGTTTAACCCTACGCTTTTCCATACTCTCTAAGATGACTGCTGGCTGCCCAGCTTGAGTCTTCCGGCCAGCAGTAAACACGCCGGTGTGATCTGAAGATGGGAGCAAGGAGGCCTTAACGTGCTGCAGCTCTCCCCTTCCTGATGACCATAGGCTTGGTGCTAAGGCAAGCTAGAAAACAAAATTTGGAGAATGTTGGGTAAAGGGGGTGTTTCTCCCGCATTCTTACATTTCCATAGAGGCGGAGACTTCTGCTTTCTCTACTTTGAGGGGGCAATATTGGATTGCACATCTCTGGCCCCTGTTAAAGCCCTCTCTTGATCTCCGTGAAGAGTGAATGAAGCCAGGTGTGGAACGCTGACATGGAAATGTCTCTACTGAAAGTGTGCCCAGTCAACGAAGCAGCTATATAGGGGCTTGTCTTTTGTTCTTCCTTATCCTTATGTTACTAGATGTGATGGAGATAGTCAGCTGTCCACAAAGTTACTGTGTGCAATTATTCCCAGAAGGGGCTGCCTCGCCAGGGACTACTTTTCTAATCCCCCACGCCTACCTCTAACCCTTGCATTTAGGAATATGAATAGAAGGGAAGTCTTGGTCAAGGCTTTGAAGAAGTGGGTGGGCCTTCTTCATACTCTTTCCCTTCTGTGGGCTAGATGTGAAAAGCTACAGATTCTTGGAGGATGGATGAGCCACAATGTAGAAGCACCTGGATCCACGAATCATTTCATGGAGAGGAAGCACTCTGACCAGGACATTTGCCTTAGCTTGTTCCATAAGTGAGAAATAGCTTGTACTGCATTTAAGGCAGTATACGTTTTTGGTTTATTTGTTACATTGATTTAGTAACACTTTAAGTAATACACTAGGTGGGTGAGTTAGACTGTAATGCTCCATGCAATTGGAAAAGGAAGTAATTGGAGGCTGCTTGCTCCCATAAGTATATTCCAATGTTTAGATTTGAAGAGGGAGGCCAGGCACAGTGGCTTATGCCTGTAATCGCAGCACTTTGGGAGGCTGAGGTGGGCGGATCACCTGAGGTTGGGAGTTCAAGACCAGCCTGACCAACATGGAGAAACCCTGTCTCTACTAAAAATACAAAAAATTAGCCAGGTGTGGTGGTGCATGCCTGTAATCCCAGCTACTTGGGAGGCTGAGGCAGGAGAATCGCTTGAACCCGGTTGCAGTGAGCACTCCAGCCTGGGCATCAAGAGCGAAACTCCCTCTCAAAGAAAGAAAAAAAACAAAAAAACAAACATGATTTGAAGAGGGAACACGAGTCCTCCATTTTGGCTTCTGGTGATGCTCACCAACTCAACACTGGCAGACAGCTGTAAGCTTTTGAGGCCATACAGATAGCTGTAAACTTAGCTTGTTCATGAATAAAAATGCTAAGTTGATTCCCATAGGCTGGGGATGTTTGATCTAGTTTCTATTCTTTAGAATTGTGATTGGGATAAGTGATTTTAACAATCACTTAACGTTCAATACATACTCGTCTCACAGAGGATCTGGACAGAGCCTCATAGGAGAGCTACAATATGAAAATAATGCAATGCACGTGATGGCCCCAGGGTAACATGCCAAGAGCCAGACAAGGAGTTCCATCCCACTCTATGGATGGAAAGATGGTGTTAAAGGCTGGAGCACAGACTTATGCTTGGAGGCCTGGTGTTCCAGCTACAACACTTGGGACACTACACTCTGTAACACGTCGAAACCTCAAGGTCAGGGGTTCAATATGAGTGCAGACTACTGAAAGAGATGCTCATTTGGGATGGTAGGCATAACAGAGGGTAGAGATACACATCTACTGGGAGTAACATCCAGCGCACTTCTGAGAGCCTACAACTGGGTATTTATAACCTAGATTCCTTCCCCTGAAGCATCTTTTGGGAACCACAAATTTTCTTATGACCAGATCACAGCAGACAAAGAGAAGAAAAGGACAATCACTGGGCAAACAGCCTTGACTTAGAATTTACTATGGAATATACCCCTGGCATTTCTTTGAACTGGTACTTGGTAGATGGCTGTCAGTTGCAAGCAGATAAGACGCGGCACTCTACGCCTCTGTAACACAGCTGTTGTTTACTCACAAATGACCCTTTCTTCCTTCCTTCTTCCCTGAGTGAAGAAGGTGGCCCATGAGGTGTCTGCCCCACTACCATGGTATGCAGACCTTTCAGTGATTAGGGCAACAGTTTAAACCATAATCTACACTAATGCAGGCCAACTTTGGGGAAAGAGAAGTTGCCAGCATGTAAGAAAAGAAATGTGCACAAAATACAAGTATTTTTTTTTTTTTGCAACAAAAGAAACTATTTATTTGGAATATGCATTACCAGTACAAATTAGGAGACTGTAAAACCTACACCGTGTTAGTATCATTAGAGAACACAAAAGTTCAGTTGGAATCAAAAGGGACAGAAGCCTGTGCTCTCACAGAAGCATAAAAGCTTTACTTTCAAAACCAAAACAGAGCAGAGCTTTGCAGGTTTATATTCTGAATAATAAGAAAAGGGGAGGGGGAGGGGGAGAATAAAACCAACCACCAAAGGAAAGCATTTCAAAACGAAAATGCTAAAGAAAAGAAGTAATAAGAGAGAAAAGGAGAAAAACATTGAATGTTTTATTTATTTTAACAAAAGAAAAAAAAAGGTTACAAAAAATAAAAGATTCCAGAAAGCTTTGAGCTAGGGATTGAAACCATAAAGGTGACGTGAAAAGCTCGCCATTATTTCGTTATGACTTCAAGAGCCCAAGTGTCCGAGTAGAAATATTTCCTAAAGTGTTACTCCTCAGCTCTGCATTCTTTCTTCACTTTCCTTGCTTAAGTTCTGGCCACTTTCTGAACATAATTTGTTGAACAAGGGATATTTAAAATTAAGCTTTTTCAGATAATATGGCTTTCTTTTTCCTCTAATAAAAACATTCCAAATCAAGCCGGTTTTGCGATTTGCTTTAAGCAGCTGCCTAAGTCAGAGGTTACTAAGAGGTGTACTGTCTGTAAAGTAAACTCAACCTCTTAGCATTAAAATTACAGCATTGAGCCTGGCCCAATATCTCACCAACTCTTCATCCAAAACCAGGACTCTGCTGGCAGACTGGCCCCAAGGACCACTTCCTACATCTAGTTTACTTAGCCAATGGTGCCCATCATACCAGCATCTCCTGTGGGACTCTTCTGGAAGAAAAAGCCTCTCTAGTTGGAATAGGACTCATGGAATGTAGTTATTAATTAGGGAGAAAGAAAACAAAGTACTTGGCTGTGACAATCAGAATGAAAAACGGCCAAAACCTTTCCTGATAGCATAAAAAGTTCCCTTGGACGAATTTCTTAAATTTTTAAAGGGCTAAAAGGAGAAGCATGTCCCTGATTTTATTTTTCTCTGGGTCTGCATGAGTGCCACACTCTGGAAATGCAGGTGAGCAATGAGACGTCAACATGAACCTGATCTTCTCTTTTGGCGTTAACTGAATCCTGAAACAAAGTAGAAGCACAAGCCTACTTGTTCTTACCACTACGCTAATGTCATCTTTTCACATCACCTTGTGTACATATTGAAGAAAAACAGCAAGATCATAATCCTGACAATTAAAAAGGCCCCCCCCCCCCATAAACAAACCAAAAAATAACACAAAACAAAACATTTTTTTTTTTGTATTTTTAAGAGCAAGAATAAAGAAAAGAAAAGAATTTATTTCTGGGTCTCAAAGTTAATAAACGTAATAATGTGTTAGGTTGTACCTATTATGCTCACTATTCCAACTTTTTTTTTTTAGTTTACAAAATGAATTACTGTCACTTTTAAACATTGTGAAACAAGAAATGAATGTGCACAACTCGACACTTTTCTAGCATTCTTGAACTAATTCACAAATGCAAGAAAATAAAAGAAAAATGAGGGAAATGATGAATGTAGGTAGTTTGGTGTTAAAAACTAACGCAGGAATGATAGGCATTGTCACAGAAAGAACAGGGGGAATTCCCCATCCTGTTTTGCGTGCTATGAGGGTCATTTTTAAAATTTTTATTATAAACACTATTAAATTCAGACCGCTTTTTTGGTTTTTTTTCCTTTATCTGAATATACAAGAACATTCATTATCAAATGTTCATCATCAATACTACAAAGAACGAGACACAAGTCGCAAGAAACGATGGAAAATGTTAATAAAGCTGAAAGAATTGTTGAGTATTTTTTTGTTTTTTTTTAAGTTTTTTTTAAATTTGAGTTTCTGTAGTTTCATCTTTTTTGGTATCGAAGTCAGGTTTTTCTGGGCAGAAAAACAAAAAGCAGAAGGAAAGAGAGAGAGAAAAAGATGTGTGAGAAAAGGCAACCAGCAAATAAAGAACCACCACCACAGCAAAAGAAAACGTAAATTGAAAGAAGGTGCCACTGGCAAATGCACTGCATGGGTGTCAATTCCATGCCGGGGGGGGGGGGGGAGGAGGAGTTCGGGATGAAAAGGAGAGGATATGAAGTTACAAGGTGGGCAAACCCAGGGTCTAGTATCGTTTCTCAGGGGAAATTTGCTGGGGGGGGGGTGTCGAGGGCGGGGGAATGGAGCACTCCCACTTCCATTAGAAAATGAAGGAATCCTGGGGTGCCTCTTGGTATCTGTAGGACTGACCTAATGTGAATTCCCAGGAAGCTGTGTTTGCAGGGGCATGCTCTTTCCAAACCCATCCTGCTGCTCTGTGTTCTCCTGCTTCACTTAATGTGGACAGATCTCACGGCTGTCACGTCGGAAGTCAGAAGTGATAGTGGGCTTGCAGGGGGGTGCCAAGGGGGAGGTGCTGAATATAGAGAGGACTAAGTGAAGTGCTGAGTGGGGAAAATGCTGTGAAAGGTGATCATTGGTGCAAACTACTGCCCGGAGGGGAAACTGCCTGTGCAAATGTAGCACTGCTCTGATCTTTTGCATTGACTTAACATGGCAATCATTCAAGCCACATCTGGAGTCACTCTGCTTGTTTCCAAGAGCACACTTTGGTGTCTCTTTTGTGCTTTGCACTAAGTCAAGCAAACGCGATTCAACCATGTTCTGGTGTGGGCAGTTTCATTATACTCCTGCCACTAAGACAGAGTTCTCCAGTGGTTCTAATTACTATACAGTTGTCACCAAGATGCTCCTTCTCGGCATCTGTTCTGATCAGGGCAGAAGTTAGCAGACACAACCTTTTAGTGTCTTTTAGTCATCAAGGCATAATCTATTTTGCTAAGTATTTAGCTTTTGCATTTCCTTCAAATACGCATACCCTCAGGTTTCTTCGGTGGCATCCCCTGCTCCTCTGAGCACACAGAGTGTTTTCTACTCATGACTGTAGTGCCATGGAGAATTTCCATGTCCTTGTTAGCTGGACATTCTCACCCCCTCAGGGTCTTATACTTCTCCCTGGAAGCCTCCCAAGCACAGTCAATGTGACGGGGACCAAGGATGTATAAGGTAACATATTGGGTTCAAATGCAAACTAAGAGAACCAGGGCCTATTTTTCTAGTTTGGAAGCTTTTCTTTCTCCTAAGGAACCAGACAGACCAAAACCAAGAAAATCAACGACTCTTCCCTTTGTCATCATGGTGATGACATCAAGGTTCTGATATTAACCAGAAGTTAGAACAAGAAAACCATTTACTGCCCCTAGACAGCATGAGCCCATTTATTTCAGGGACATTACTTCCCCTGACTTCACATTTACAGGTTGGACACGAGTAAAACCAACTTCTTCAGTCTCTCACAAGCCTCTTAGTAAGTCAGGTTTAACAGTTCCCATCTCACAGATGAAGAAAATGAGGCACCATAAGATCTGACCACCTCCCACTTACTCAAGTGATAGAGCTGCCATCTTTACTGCTGGTAGGGTTGGCTATGAAGATGGTGAGCTCAGGTGACATCTGAGAACAGCTTTCAAGTACAAGCTATTTTCTCATATATTTTTAGTACACACTGTGCTCCCAGGGAATAAAAATCACTGTGATGATTTCAATTAAAACATTACCTCCCCTTTCCCCATGATTCTCAGGTCCTCAAATGAAGCTAGCAGAAGTTCACACGAGCCACATTCTTAAACAACTCTTTCCTCCAGAGCAATAGGTCGGGATCAAGAACATGGTGTGGGACAACATTTTGGAAAAGTAATACAGTGTGCCTAACACAAAACAAAAAATGAAACAGAACCAAATCCATGAAAGACATCGTAAGTACTATGTGTGGCTCCCTGAGCGCTCCAGAGGTGGTGGGAACAAGAGCAGTTCTCACTGGAAACCTGGCCTTCCTCAAGATCAGGTCCTGTGTATGCCATTCCGGTAAGTGCATGCTAGCGGCCCTGCAGGTCCTGGAAGCCCCAGACATATACTGCTTCCCTGTGTCAGTGACCTTCACTCAGCGTCACTAATTCCCTCTCTCTGGCTCGTAAGGTATAGTGCTATGGTTATTAATGCAGGTAACTGTACATGGCATCTTGGGAAAGTGAAGGTGTGAGATGGTGCATGTGCCAACATGTACATGTATGTGTGTAGGTATGAAGGTATGGCTGAGGTTGAAGGGTTTCAGGATAAGAGCTTTCTATTCCTTACTGATGCATTCATCACCATGCCTAACCCAGGTCCAGTTTTGCAATAGGTTCTAAATATTGCTTGCTGAGTGTTAAATGGTCTCCAAAGACTGTGCCTCTGAAACTGAGAGCTGTTGCTCACAGGATAAGAAAGCCTGTAGGAATTCTGCACCTGCTGTTCCCGTGTCCTTCCCTACTGCCTGACTTCCTGCCTGGGAACCAACCTAGTGGAGATGAAACTGAAAAATGTGGCACCTTTAGAATCCGAGCTATGACAGTCCCCAGTGAATAGCTGGGGCTGGGAAGGAAGAGGAGGAAAGAGTTCCAATCAGTACTGTCCCCAGGGACGAAGAGCAAGAGGAGGCAGGGAGGCCTGGACAGAGTAGGGCAATGTGGCGTATTCCTGCTAAGAGGTAGTGAGAGTAACAAGAGAAACAGAGGAGGACTGCCTGTTAACATAGGGAGTTAGGGATCCGAGTGAGGTAAATTTGGCTCCTCAAACCACCAGCATGAAAACGTACAAACACTTTTATTATTTTCTTTGTCATTATTTTCCTCTTTAAATTCCTCTAATTGTTGAAAATATCCTTCCGTGATATGAGAGAGGACAGGGACCCCGGGAGTCTAGGATAGAGGCACAGGGGCAGGGAAGATGACGAAAACCAGGCTGACAGCTGGAGGCAGGGAAGGGTGGCTTCTACCCAGAAAAAAAAGGGAAGAGAGTATAAAGAAGTGTCCAGATTGGCTGAAATAGCATCCCAAAGAAGAGAAGAGAAGGAGACTCTTATTGTGTTTGCTGATTGCTTCGACCTCCAGTCTGACCGCTTCAGCGTTGGGAGAGAAACCCTCCCTCCTGCCCCTGCCCCAACTGGGGCACAGGGTCAGCCGGGGATGCAATTGCTGGGAGATCAGTTGGAGGTATCAGAGTGAACACTGCCAGGGCCTTCTGTAGGGGAGGTCACTGATGAAGGGGTAGTAGCATCCTGCCAACCTCCATTAGCCTAGAAGGGAAAAAGGGAGAGAAGTCAGTCCTCTGAGTGGCTGTTTTCAGCAGACAATGACAACGAGGCAACTTGTGTAAAGGACCTAGCACAGTGCCTGGCACAGGGTGACACTCATCAATGGGAAACTATTACTGTGGGTGATAATATCCCCCCACCCTCAAATAAGCTTGGGTCATCCGAGTGAGCCTCTGGATATGACGTTAACACCTCCCACTAAAATGATGTGTTTAAACTTCTCAAAGTCTCTGTAATTCAGTCCCAGCCAGCAGTGAAATGACAGCTGTCTTGCAGGTCAAGAGACCCAAGGTTTTGGTTCTGACTCTGGCAACAACTAGCTATTGTTGATGGTAAAGCACCTTCACCTATTTGATCTGAGTCTCCCCTTTTGAAAAATAAGAAGGTTGGCTCAAATGCTTTCTAAGGCTCTTTCCGGCTCTGGATGTCCCATATATTTATGGGATTCCAGGTACCTGTTCTATGCAAGGTTCTCTACTAGATGCTCATGGGTATATAATGATGAGTGAGATATAGTTCATGTGCTCAAACAGGGAGACAAGCCCATGAATGAACTGTAAATCAAGGCAGAACCTAATACATGGTAGAGTCCCATTGTTATGAGGTTTCAAATAAAAGCAGTACCACATTTTGTTGCAACGTCAGGAAACACTTCATAGAGGGAGCACTCTTTGAGGTGAGTTTTGAAAAGTACAGAAGGTAATTCAGCTGCCTATAACAGATACAGCAATGTGCCAAGGCCATAGGACTGGTCTGTGTGAATATACCCAGAGAGGTGGTGAGATGGGAAGGTACAGGCTTGATCTATATTTGCAGATCATTTTTATAAGACTCTAGATCTAGGAGTATCCCAACAATAAAACTGTTAAAATTGTTATAAAAAAAAATCTGTTTAGTAACCACGCCTTTCAAAAAAAATCCCAGTACTAAAATAATTGAAGAATGATTTGCTATAGTGGTTAATTTGTGATGCATAATTCATGATTGTTTAGATGTTTTAAAGCATTGAAATATAAGTGTGCTAAAATTCCTTTCCCCTCTTCAATTACTGTGTTCCTTTGGAGTTCATGTTGAACAGACCAGGTCTGAGACATCTCTGGTAAAATATTTTCTATTGTACTCTCCCCTTTCATTCTCTGAAAAGTCTAGGGGAGATGGGGCAGGTATTATTGTTGCTGTTTGGGAGGGACCGCCCACTTCAACTGTTGCACAGTCTATGGCACTGGGAGAGTGTCTGGCACTGGATAGGTGCTGGCAACGTCCGTTCACATTTTATTCCTAAGAGAGCAGAGATGCCAGAGAAAAGCAGGTGTCCTGGTTCATGACTGAGAACACAGGCTTCGAGACCTTTGAATCAGGCTCCATTTTCTCTGCCCTTTCATCCACTTGGCTTTCTTTATCATTGGCTTATACCAGTGATGGTCCAATTTTCCCATGAAAGCCAGGCTTTTAATTCAAAGCAGTTCCTACCAGTTACTTCAGCATCAGGGTAGGTTTTGTTCACACCTCACTAAAGAGCAGATCTGCATACCAAGAGGGGATCCTGAGCAATGCCAAGAACACCACTCCCAAATCCTGGATCAGCAAATAACTGCTCTCAAGTTCCAATCTCCCGTCTCCTAACCCAGTCAAGTCGCTCCTCTTTTCCTTTTCTCTGTTGGAGGACGTTTCCTCCTGCTGTTTGTGATAAAGAGATTAGACAGAGAACAAAAAGGAGGAAAGAACGCTTTCTTTCATAACGGAAGGCTTTTCCAACTTTTGGGGGCAAACACTCTGTCGTATACTCAGAATCAAGAACAGAATTAATTCAAATTCCTGATGCAGGTCTGCCATGGGGGTGACAATATTGTAGCCTCCCTTCCCAATCAAGAATAGAGATTCTGGTGCCATTTTAGGGTGACGAAGAATGGTGGCTGTGTTTATTTTTCCCAAAGAGAATCCTTTAATATCATGTTTTAAAAATAAAAATAAGACATACTTACTCTATAACATCTGGGAAATAAAAAAGCATAAAAAACAAAATGTACAGGACCCATAATCCTACTTGGGGAAAATGAGTCAGCTTTGATTACAGATATAATTACTTTGGTATCTGTTTCTCCTACTTATTTATATATGTGAATGTTTACCAGATAGATATCTAGATAGATATGTATGTGTGTATGTATGCATGTATGTATGTACATATGTATGTAGGTAGGTAGACAGACAGACAGGTGTGTATCTGTGGGGGTGGGGAGGTAGGGGTTGGGTGCTGACTCAGCAGTACAGAAATTTAAGAAAACATGACAGAAGTTTTTAAGTACAATGTCATGAAGTAGAGTAAAATTCTGGTAAAAAAAAAAAAAAAAAGAAAAAAGTCATGTATCTTAGAATCTACTTGGTATAAAAGAAGCAGAGAAGGAAGCTCTACGAACGCAGTGAGCATGCATGTCATAGCACGTGGAACAAAGGAGTTCTATTACATTGCTCACAAATCACTTCTCTCCCTATCATTTAGCCATGCCATAATTCCATTAAGATAACAATAAGTGGTGCAAAAAATGAAGCCATTAGTAAAGAAAATTAATTCCGTGGTGTTTCATTAAGAAGGAACTGACAAGGCATTCTACATTGCCCAGAAGGTTCTGGGAGACTTCTTTCTGAGTCATCCCAGACCTGAAATAACTCAAACAGTAAAAATTTGATCTCTTTTCTTTAAAAAGTTCTGTTTTCTCAGACCAGTATGTAAGATGGGTACAGAGAACCCACAGAAGGTAGAGACAGGAATTAGTTCGAGCTAATATCAAAACCAGCATTATGTTATTCTAGTTGGCCTAGCAAAGAATATATAAAATCTTCTCTCTAAAAGAAATACATTAAACAGGGCCAGGCATGGTGGCTCACGCCTGTAATCCCAGCACTTTGGGAGGCCAAGGCAGGTGGATCACGAGGTCAAGAAATCAGGACAATTCTGCCCAACATGGTGAAACCCAGTCTCTACTAAAAATATAAAAATTAGCTCGGCGTGGTGGCATGCACATGTAGTCCCAGCTACTGGAGAGGCTGAGGCAGGAGAATCGCTTGAACCCTGGAGGCAGAGGTTGAAGTGAGCCAAGATTGCGACACTGCACTCCAGCCTGGAGACAAATCGAGACTCCGTCTCAAAAAAAAAAAGAAATACATAAACAAAACCTTTGTCACTCCCTTTTTTCACTCCCCCTCCATCCACAAACATGCACACACATACAAACACACACACTCTCTCTCTCTCCCTCCCCCTCTCCCTCAGATTTGGTCACCACTGATCCCAGTTTGCTCAGGAATTGCTCATGTTAATACCTAAAGTCTCAGATCCCAGTAGAACCCTATGGTTTGGGCAAAATGAGACTGTTGGCCACCCTATTCCAGGATATGCCAGCTATGACCTCCCACTTCTCACCAAATTTAGGACATTGTAGCCTATAGGGTTTAAGTCAGAGAAACACAAATACTTTTTAGACGAAGCATGTCACACTGGGGAGTGTGGAAGAATTCTTTTCTCTAGAGGTGCTTTATAGAACGCTATATTATTTGCTGCTGTTACTGCTAAAACCGTCATAAGATAGAAACTGCGAGCAAACTCAACTTAACCGGGTTTCCTGTAAATCACTTTGGCTGCTTCAGCTGTACCATTCCAGCTTTAATGTAAGACGTTCAGAGGCTGCACCGTCTTGGGAAACAGCTGACCTCGCTTACTGCCACGTTAACCCTGGGGGAGCTATTCCTTCGCTCTTCCTCGACTGTGGGTGAATATTAAGCAGGAAACTCCGCCTTTGTGTATTTATTTATCTCTGGGCACAGTGAGAGGAGAGGATGCTTTCATTAACAACCATGCGGGGGCGAGGTGGTAGAAAATAAGACTTTTATTTTTATTTTACTTCTGCAGCTTAGCTTCCCTCTCTACTTTCTGATGCAAACTATCCTTTATAAGGGACACATTCTTGGAAACGCTAATGTCGTAAACCACACTGAGGGGTCACAGGGTAGGAAGTAAAATCTGTGAAACCAAAGGTACCCTTTTAATTGCTAAAAACATTTTAATGGAAGAGTGTTTATATTTGCACTCAATTTATAGAGGTAATTCTGTGGCCTGTGATGCAAACACCTGTGAAGTGTGACCCAATGTAAGTTTTAATTCTTGCAGACGAAGCCTAAGCCAGCAGAGCAGGCTCAACCTGGAGCTCACGAAGAGAGAAGCTCATGGAATATAAAATTGGGACAAAATGCAGCAGGTTCCTAAGACAAGAAAATCTGGATTTCCAAAATACAAAGATATTTGGAAATAAAGTGTTTCAGGAATACAAATGACTATTTACTCCACAGTCTACCCTAAAGAATTTGGCATATAATTTGATATACACCAGATTTTGCTAGAACTTCATCTAAAAGGTAATGCAAAACATGCCTGCCTGAGAAAGTAGAGGAAGCTAGCTCTTGAGCCACGGATGGGGCAATGGCAGATAGGAAACCCACGTGGTTTCTCCTGACAGGACACATAGCACAGAATTGCAACCAAGGCCCTGACTTTACCACCCTCCTTGAACCAGAATGGGGGCCATAGGCAGTTGCCTCTCCCTCCCTGCTGTGGATCCAGTACTGCTTTTAGCCCCGAGCAGTGGCTGTTGGGCTAAGAACCACCTGCCCATCTCCTCTTTTCCCAGTCTTCCTCTGTGCTTACCTTAGCAGCACACCACTGATGCAGAGAATTCATCACCTGATGTGACAGCCCAAGCAAGCCTGGCACTAAGAAACTCTCATTTGCAACCCAGAAATCCGCTGAGGTGCCACAAACCGGCTGATGTCAGCACAGAGCGGAGCTAGATCTGCATATGGGCCAGATGCCATTACTAGAGATGCCTTCAGCGTGGGTGAGGAGCTGTACGTGCTCCAGGCCCTCAATCACCCAGGCACTGCTGGGGTGAGCCAGGATGGAAAACAAAGAGACACGGATGCATCCTCTTTCCCTCTCTATGCAAACACACACAGAGCCACTATATGTCAGGGAGACATCAGCTCACACAGCAGAGGTCACATCCTAGATTCATCATTCTTCTATCGAGCTAGAAGAAATATGTCTTCCTGATATGCTTAACACTTTCCCAAGATAACACAGACAGCACTTATCAAGCTATGTCGGGGATGAAAAGATGCTATTGGAAAGCCCCCTAGGGACGTCAAAAGATTCAAAATTTCCTGGGGAATTTTACAGTGGAAAACAGATCCAGGCCCTGTCTGGGTACTCCTCCAGTCCTATCTCTAGCTGCCACCAGAGCGATCTTTCAAAAGTGTCATTCTGTGCATGTAATCTTCCTGCTGAAGCCTTCAATGGCTTCCCACTGGCCTCAAGATGAGGTCCAATGTCCTCAGCAGGTCTGCAACAGCCTTGATCTTGCTTGCTTCCCATATCAACACAAGTATTTACATTCCCATGAATTTCCCATGACAGAGCAGGCACCTCATGTCTGCTTCCTTCTCCTTGAATACCATGCCCTCACTCCTCCAATTACATCCCACTCACACCTTGGCTGCTGTGTAAGACTGAATTTGAGTATCTCTGCACATCCATCTGTGCCCTGGCCATGTTTGTTTCTTCTTCCTGCAGGCCCCAGTTCTGTATGTGCGCCTCTATCACAGCACATGTGCTGCGGTATTGCGTGTGCTCCTTCACATGTCTGTTTCACCTATCTGACCAGAAAAGCAGGTATGTGGAATTTATCTTTTATTCCCAAGTGCCCACCACAGTGCCTGACACATCACAGATTTTGATAAATGTTTCTTGGAGAGGCAAAGGATGAGGTAAATAAACACTTAGCGGCACGGTGACATCCACCCTCCGACATGGGCATGGAGAGACATATGGCATCAGATCCCTGACCCCCCATAATTCAATCCAACTACATGTAAATAGCTGTGTACACCTAGTAAATATTCCAAAGGCAGAGGAGAAGCCCTGCCAAGTTTCTGGGTAACTTTTATCTTCAGGCAGTGAACGTTTCTGTTACTAAATGGGCATCAGGGGAGAGTCGGTACTTCACAGCTTATCCCAAACAAGCCACAGTAATTAATATTGATACTGTTTTGTTTTGCTTTTAGGGAAAGCAATTGAGAAAGACACTGGAACCTGCCTGTTGCAGTGGCACAGCGTAGCACACCGTCTTGACAAGGCGTGTTCTCCAGAAAGGCACAAGGAGACGGAGGCCCTCCCACCCTGCATCTGTATCCAAGTTACCACCTCGAGCACAGTGGGAATTGCAAAAGTATAGAACAGACATAGTCTCCTAACAGCCTGCTGCATCCTTGAGCCTCTGTCTTTTCTCTTTCTGGTGTGAGACCCATATACAGATTCAGCTTCCCTCTTAGGATCTAGGAATGATGTTGACAGATAAAATATGGGATGCCCCGTTACACTGTAATTTTATAAGGATATCCCATGCAATATTTCCATTTGCTAAATCTGGCAACCCTATCTGGGAATAACATGTGCTCTCAGACAGAAGAAATTTTATTCTGGTCTAGTTTGGTACCATAGGTAACTCAGAATCAATTTTGCCGCCTGTCTTACTCGGACATTTGGCATCGGTATCCTCATACAGAAACTTCTTTCCTGTGGTTGAGACCATCTCCACCAAGCTTATGCCTAGCTTTGCTTAATTGCCTGCTATTTATTACAGTTCCTTAAAGATCGAGATAGTGGCTTGCTCTTGCTACTGGAATGCTGCTCTGGAGCCTCAGCTCACCAGCTGCTACCTGCCATCATAATTCCCAGAAGCCAGTCCTCTGCTTGTACTTCCTCAGGCTGCTGGCTCTAGGATTCCTGTTTCCATGACCCTTTGAATGCTAGGGTAACCTCTCTAATTGCCACCTACCACTAGGTCAGTCCCTGGTGGCTTCACATCAATGCCACACCACCACACTCCTCTCTAGTCTGGCTCCCATCAAGCCTCTTGAACCCTGAGATCTTGGTTATAGGTCTCTATGTTCAGAAAGATTAGCAGTGCCATCAGCCATTCCTGGTAAAGAATAAAAATCCTTGCTACAAAGACTTTCGTAGTTTAGGCTGCTGCAAAGAAGTAATAATTTTTCACTGTCAAAGTGAGAATCCTTCCTTTACTGTACAGAGAAGTCAAGTGAGAGGATTTTTTGCCTCTGCCTGTCTATTTCCTCGGGTCTCTAGAAATCCAGGTCATCTCTCAAGACCCAGCTTGAGAGTCATCTCCTTCTTGTAGGTTTCTTCAAGGCACACATCACCCACGTCTCCAGCCTGTGATACCACTGACTTACTGATCCTTCATTTTGACATTTAAAACCACATGCAACTTTTATTTATCATTTAAAATCTTCATGTGAGCACCATGTTTTTGGTGGTAATCACTTCATTTTTAATTCCGTAAATACATATTCGGTGCCTATTTGTGCTATATACTGGGCATACAGTGGTTGATAAAATAAGTTAAAAAAATCTTGTTTCTGCTATTACTGTTTTGCAGGAAACAGACCCTTGCAATGTCATCAAAATAATCTATATAGATTCTAGACAGCAACAAATGCTACGAGAGAGTACAAAATAGCGACCTCACTTCGGCTTATGGAAAATCAGTCTGAAGGTAAACAGAAAACAGACAAGCCAAGAGTGGGGCAAAGAGAAGCCTTTCCAGAATTTCCAAGAGACTCAAAGAAGGCAAGAAAGAGTGGAACAGAGGAGCACAGTGGTGAGTGAAGCAAGATAGGACCAGAGAGGAGAGGACTTAGTCATGCCCAGCCTTGCAGGCTACATAAAAGGCTTTGATATTTATCCTCAATGAGATGGTAAATCATTCAATAACAGCCGTTAGAGAACAAGGCTCATGTTTGACACAGTAGCTGCTCAATTAAACACTTGAGTTGAATGGATGGAGAAATGACGGCTTTGAAGGCGTCCCTTGGTGTCTCGTCCCTGTGAGTACTGGATAGCCTGGCTACAGGTGCCCACCATAACTGCACAGTTATAAGAATTGCTATAGGTATGCCTCTTGCTCTGGATCAAAAATATATAACGGTACATAAATCTAGTGAGAACTCTTACTCCTACTTCTCAGGAGAGGAAACTGGATCTCAGAATCCAGGATTTGCCAGACTTAGTCCCCACTGCCTGCTGTTGCTTTATGGACATTTCCATTTTCAAAAGCTGGGGCTGTGGGACAATGTGTGGGCCCCACATGCAGAGCATGGCTACTTCAGAAGCTTGTGACTAAAGGCAGGTGACTCGTGGTCTTCAGCTCGCCTTTGGGAATCCTTGTGTTGTTTATTAAGATACTAGAGCATATGATCCACAAGACTGGCCTCAGAAAAGTCACGGGATGCTAATATCTCCTTCTACTAAGCAACAATCTACCTCACCAAACTTGGTTTTGAACAAGACAAGCTCTGCTCCTCCAGGGCTACGCTTCTGAGGCACTAACATAGGTGGCACCATCTTGCCAGTGACTATGGCTTAACTTATACTGGCAATGCAGAGTTCCGGTCTAAGACCTAAGAGTAAGATGGTATATCTGATCCATGTTCACATGGTATGAAAACAAACTCTCTTGTTACAAGTTACTACCTTGAATTTTATCTTGTATGCACCCTAACTGCTAAGGGGTGCTCAGTCACCAACTGGAAGATTCCATCAGCTGCAGCACCATCATAGTGTGCCCTCCTGCCAACATCCTAATGCCACATTATTAAAGTGCACTTGCATAATAGATCAACTCTGAGGTCAAGATCTACTCTGGCTCCTCTTAGCTTCATTCTTTTCTAATGAATCTGTTGTGAAGATCTGGGATTAATACTGTCATATAAGGCATCTGAGACAGGGAGTGGTTTTAGTTGAGCCTCTCCATAACTCAACGGTATAGGAGATAGTGTGCATTTTCAGGTTTTGGATAGAGTAGCTTTCCCATTTCGGTCACAAGTACAAATAGGACAGTTACGTATGACGTGCTCATGTCTGACAGACTTAAGGGGTCCTTAGGCTAACTGTACCTACAAGAGGCTAAAGCTTGCAGTTTGATTTTATTTAATTTTCCAAAGGCTATCCTGATCTCCTGCCAAAGAAAAGTAAGCTCAGCTTGATTTTAGCTAAACAAAGGTGGCTTAGTGCAGAGAACTCTATTTATATCTGAATAAATAACCTCCACCCTCACAACTGCACAAACCAAAACATAAACACACTTCTACACGTCAACAAACAGCATTCGACAACATGCGTTATTTCCACATTTATTATATTCACGTAGAACTATATACATTTCGAATGTACTCACAGTACCTAAAGAATATACACAGACACAGATGCTACTTACACTAGGAAAGAGGAGCTACATAAGACAAGACAATTATGCTTCCTCATAAAGCTAAACCTAGATAATTCAAGCAAGGGTATTCTTTTTCTTTTTTAAACTCTCAATATAAATTATCTGATTGGCTGACTCTATACAGTCCTGAATTCTTCATTTCATTTTTATAACCTTTGATTTTGCTTTGGCTTTGTTGACAAGGCTATTATTTACTAAGGGTACACACAGAGATTGTATACACATCTTAACGGTGAACAGTGGCTACACATGGAACACACACACTCACAGTCAGTACGTGTGAGCATGCCCTCGTGGGGTAAATCTTGAGGCTATTTACCATCGCACAGGAAGCTAAACCCCTTACACTTTTCTGACCATCCAAGAGACAGCAATTACCCCAGATTATCAGACCAACAATGACATGCCGTGTAAAGAGAGACACTGAGCCAACTCCACATCCCAAAGACTGGCATATTCAAGTACACTTAGGACATTAATAGCAATTTACGTGCCATCACTGAGACAAAGCCACAAAGGCTCCGTTGGCAGCCTCTTATTTTGAAGCCTATTATTTGTGGGGAGTTACAGGCTATAATCACAACAGAAACTTTCAAAACCCTTATCTTCCGTGACGCACCAAATCTATTTCAGAGCCATAATTGCTATGTCACCAGAGAGTTTGCTGCTTAATGCACTCAAATGCCATTTAGTGTTTGCAGGGTCATTACAGCTAACAGAAGGGCTTGGGGTGGGGGGGTGGGGGAGATATGGTGGGAAGCAGGCCTGGGCTGGGGGGTGTGGTATGCAGACAGAAAATGTTGACAGGAATGTACTAGAACGGGGTGCTAGCATCCATTGTGCCAGATTTACTAATGGGAGGATATTGTTGTTATTAAAATTCTATTTACTGATGAAATGAAAACAAGAGTGTGAAAACAATCTATGTGCTCAAGAATTGTGAATTCACTTGACACCACCCTAGAAAATACTCAGTGGATGCTGGGGGACAGTCACCCTCTTTTATTCTGGAATTCTCACCCAAGTGTAAGGGGGTTTGATTTTTTGAAATTTTAATTTTTTCCTTTTAAAGAATCCCAGAATCTCTGCAGTATAAATCTTTCAGCTGTACCGTGGGCTCAGGAGTCTGCTTTGGCTTTTCTGTATATGTGCTGCTATGGAATAAGATGCGCAGAGCAGATGATGGTGAGATGTCAAGGTTCAACAACCTAGAAGAATGTGTTACCTTACGGATAGTAAAAGAAACAAGAAGACTGATCGAGCATCCACAATAAAACGTTAAGTCACTCAAAATACCATTTTCTTGACCTAAGTGTAGCTAAGGTCATAAGAAAGCTTTTTTAATAGATGTAGTTTTGATCTCTTCAACCTGGCTATAAACAAGCCAAGGACTTATTTATTTGGCTTAGGGTAATAGTAGGCCTAGAGCAGCTCTTCCCCCAAATTTTTCACTAACATACCTCTAGGTTCTTTTAGAAAATTCTTGGGTACTATTTCACAACCTGAGAATTTTCATAGATCAGAAAGATAGAAAATGTCAAGCTAATTCAGATTGTAGGGTTAATTATTTTATTTATTTTAGGATCAACACCAGTATCACTTACAAATAGTTTTCCTAGGGTAACCATCTAGCTTTCCCTCTGAAGAATTTTACACAGAAATAGGATGAGACCTGGAGCCTTATTCCACAAGAGTCCTCCTCCACTCAGAAACAGAATTTCCTCTATTTACTAAATGCTGGCGAAGTGCAGAAGAATTAATATCCTTATTGTGTAAGAGTTCTTAGAAATCAATAGGAAAAGAGATGAACATTTCAAGAGTACATACAAAAGGCCAATAAACATATTAAAAAGTTCAATCGCACTAGTAACCCAAGAGATACAAATTAAAATAAAAACAAGATGCCATTTAATGACTGAATTGACAAAGGTTGAAAAACAGTTGAGGATGTGAAGCAATGGAAACTACCAGAAACTGTTAGTGAACCATCAACGGAAGTTCCTAGAAGAAAAGTTGACAATACTTCACAAAGACTGTAAACTTATTCACACCCTTTCATCTAACAATTCCATTTTTAGAAATTTATCCAAATGAAATAACAGAAAATGTACATTAAATTTTCTGTGCTATAAAGCTTACCACCATGTTATTAATAATAGAAAGAAAAAAAAAACACCCAAATCAAAACACAGCTTAAATGTTCTACAGTATAAATTGATTAAATATATTGTGGACTTTCCCTATAACACTTTCCTGTGCAGTTATTTAAAGTTATGTTTGAGAGAATGTTTAATGATATGGAAAATATTCATATTTTTAGTAATAGAGGTAGCTAAAATGAAATGTAACTTTCCTACACCCACACAAAAAAACACACTTACACATAAAATGCTAGAAGGCTATGAGCAAAAAGAATAAATTTTCTTCTTTGTGGTTTTCCTGCATTCTCCAAATTTTCTACATTAAATATTAATCTGCAATCAGAAAAAAAATTTTTTAATTTAAACAAAGTGTCCAAAGAAGAGTCCATATATGCCTTATGTCTTTGTTTTGTGTGGCCAGTCTCCAGAGCTCATTAAAGAAGAGCAACCAGTGCAATCTGTGGCCAACTACAGGTCTTAGGAAGAAAGGCTGAGGGAACTGGATTCTTTTCCCCAGAAGAGAGAGTTAGCAAGTGATTTCATAACTCTTTCCAAAGTACAACAATTACCTGTGAAGAATGTTAATCAGTTGTTTTTTCCTTTACATGAAAATACAGCCACTGGGCACCGTGGTTCATCCTATAATCCCAGCACTTTGGGAGGCTGAGGTAGGTGGATAGCCTAAGGTCAGGAGTTTGAGACGAGCCTGGCACCAAGGTGAAATTCCATCTCTCCTAAAAACACAAAACTTAGCCAGGTCTGGTGGTGCGTGCCTGTAATCCCAGCTACTCAGGAGGCTGAGGCACGAGAATCGCTTGAATCCGGGAGGCAGAGGTTGCAGTATGCTGAGATTGCGCCACTGCACTCCAGCCTGGGCAACAGAGTAAGACTCTCTCTCAAAAAAAAAAAAAAAAAAGAAAAAGAAAAAGAAAAATAGGGCCAAGGAATAGGCTAAACATGAACAGCAAGATCTTCTGAGACAAGACGGAGAGCTGCTCAATATCAGGCATTAGGTCTCCTTTTCATTTTCTTTGCCTTAATGCCCAGCACAATTCTGGTTAACGATAAGTCCCAAGAAAATGTCTGCTGAACAAATGAATGAATGAATGAATGATGGATCAAGCTCAAGGCCACAGAGATAACATCTCCCCCAAAGAAAAGTATGGGAAAGAGAAAAAACAGTAACAGATATCTGGGCTCTGAATATAAATATATATATATGTATATATATTCACCTCCCTTCAAGCGCTCAATTGCCATGTGTTGCTAATGGCTAATTATTGGACAGTGCTAAAATAGAACATTTCTATCAATGCAAAAAAGTTATATTGGATAGCATGGTTCTAGAAGGAAAGAACAGCTTTTGCTAGTCACCCTCAAAATCTATATAAGAATAGCAAATGTCAAATGTGTGGAGATATAGATATACTATATATATATACACACACACACGCACACACACACACACACAAATACACACATATATATATATGCCCATACCCAGAGTATATATACACCCATAAAGTATTTCCGGCATGAAAATTATAGGGTATACAATATAAATAAGTTGGAGGTAAAAGATGGGTACCAGGATGTGGTAAACAGAAAAAAAAAAGAACACAAAAAGCCATTTTCTTGTGGGAGAAATGCTCTGCATGATAGTAATACAAAAACACATGTTTGTTTTTTTGAGTGGGGGCTCCAGGCAGGTAGAAATCCAGTCAGAATAGACCGGTTGCTGGTTAAAAAAACATACACACAAAACCCATTGACAACAGGTTCAACTAGGCTCACTTTGAAAAGCATTCATTGAGGATCTACTGTATATCAGGCCTGAGTTGAAGAACAGGATATAAAACTATGATCATTCTCTTCAGAATTCTATGGTCTAGAGAGGAATGAAAGATAAGTGTCAGAAAAGAAATCCCATTCCAACTCCAGTGTACTAAGTAGTACGTAGGCACAGTTTGAAGGAACTAGGAAGTACTTCGAGAAGATAGGCCTGAGCTATGTCCCATAAGATGAGTGGGATTATGAAAAGTCTGCTCGCTGCCATAGATTTTGGGCTATGGATTCTACTGATTGAGAACTTTGCTGCCCCTAATAAAGGTCAATCTTACCTATGACAAGAGGGAAAAAGAATGCACATTTATAATGCTAGGCACTTCAGGAACCTGTGATCCAGAAAGCAAGTAAAAGAAAAGTACCAGGGCAGGTACTGGGTGTTTTTCAACCGCAAAAATCACCACATTAGACAAAAAATGAAAATGGATTATTCAGGTCTATTTTGCTTACCTTCACATTTTTTTTTTTTCTTTTGCAGGGAAAGGGTTATTGCCCTGATGCCTGGCTTTCCCTTCTCTGAACTTTTTTTTGCTTACCCCAAAAATAAATTCCTATTTTAATACACTTGAATTAAATAAATTAATGCATGTAAAGTGTCTACTACATAGAAAGAAGTCAATAAATGTTAGTCATTAATACAATTATTAAGTGTCATCTTGGCCTGTTAATTTCTTTCCTTATTGTTTTTTAATTGTTCTTTAATTTACTGCCTCAAACCACTTCCTTATTTTATTACTACTTGATCTGTTTTTTAATCTTTGTAAGTATCTTCTTAGCTGGTGTTATTTATTTTAACTACTCATCCTAGCTTATTTTATGTTTTTATTATTCTCTTCAGTACTTGTGTATCTTAATTGCTTTTAACCTCCGTTTTGCAATTTCCATGCGATTTTATCACTCTCCTGTCAGTTTTATTCTTCCAATGCTTTGTAGTTGATTAGTAACTTCTTTCTTCCTACTTTTCCTTTTCTTGGTTCTTAGCTATTCTAAATTTTTAAATTATATTTTCTATTTAATTTTCTAGTTTTATGTATATTATATTACCCTTGCAGGCTATCACATTTATTTTTCAACTTACTTTAAAAATCCACCTCTACTGATCTTTCACACCTAAATTCTAGAACTGTCTTGCCTTCTGTTATGATGAGCACCGCACACCTCTCAGTGAAGTGATGAACTAAAATCCTTCTCTCATGTATGATCACTGCGTCACTATCTAGGATGGTTAACCAAATATGACACAATAAAGGTGTAGAGTAGCCTAGATCCAGCAAAGAGCTTTCTAAATAATTTTTCAAATTTAATTTTAATAAAGAAATGAACTAGTCTTAAGCCTTCCATATGCCACCCTGAGAGGATACACAACAGAACAGTCATAACTGAGTACTTAAGAGTTCTTTTCTGCATCATACAGCCTCCAAAATGTTTAGCATCAGGCAACATAAATTCTTTTACTATTAGGTTCTTGCTAATTCCCTTCACTTGGCATAAGGACTAGAGGTCAAGAGTCTATCTGGATAAAGGGAAAGAAGAAAGAGGAGAAATGGCAAAAGGCAAAAGAGGAAAAATGTAATAGGGAGGAAATCACACGATAATTTAACTTTCTAATATCTTTAGAAAGTTTCAGTTTTTATACATCTCAAAAACTTTTCTCACTGAAATGTGAATGTAAGTTGAATACAAGCCTTTAAAAGCAGGCTCACCGTATCAGAACCTGAGACAACTGTAGAATAAACCATCTCATTTGATTTAAATTGGCCTTTCTAGCAATGCTTGGCTATAAGATAGAATGAGGGGCTGAGGGTAGGAGGTGGAGGGGAGGGAGTCCTTGGCTGCTCGGGAAAGAACAGACTATTCTGTGGACAATTATGTGACCTGTCCTTCCATTTCTTATTTTGTTTCATAAACTATAAGAATGGGGTAGACACAAGAAAACAAAGGTTAGCAAACTTACATACAAGTGTATTATATTTGTCAAAACTCAGAAAATGGATACTTATGACTTGCACATTTAATTGTATACAATTTTGTTTCAGGAAGAAAAAAACTGCAAATAAATATTGAACTCTAGTTAATGATACATGTGCCAGGATATTTACTTAGGAGAAAATGCACTGTTGTCTGCAATTTACTTTGAAATGAATGAAAAAAAATCAAGATGGATTGATGGATACAGAGAAGGATAAAAGGGTGCCGACATGACGAAGCCAGTAGAGTTATATATTAATGATAGAATCTAGGTGGTGAGAATACTGATTTCACCGTAAAATTCTATCCAGTTTTCCGTATGTTTGAAACATTTTAAAATAAAATGTCGGAAACATCTTAAAAGGTATCTTTAATGCAAATAAAGCTATGTAATTCCTTCTCTTTAGTAAGCCCCAGAGAGCATGTAGACTTTACACACTAGAGCACAGCTTCCCAAACTTAATGTGCTTAACAATTGCCAGGGGATCTGGTTAAATTGTAGCATCTGATTTAATAAGTCTGGGCGGGGCCTGAGATTCTGCATGGCTCACAAGCTCCACAGGTGAGGCTGTTGATCTGCAGACCACCCTTGGAATAGACTAGCAGGGCAGGGAGGAAGAAACCATGAAGCAGAGGCTGCCAGCAAAGGCTTAGGTCACCTGGGAGACTTGAAGCAGAGACTCTATCTTATGGAAGCCCCACAGGGTTTAGACTTAAAGAGTTCAAGACGAGTTCAAAAGCATGTCCTGCTTGGGCTTGAAGAATTATTAGGTTAGATGAATTAGTGGCTGACACAGTTAAAAACTATTAAAAAAAAATGTAGGTATTTCTATATATTTTAAATCTTCCTCCATATTATTTCATAGTTTAAAGCATATTACAATGCTATCTGGAGTTAACTTCTTATATATGATTAAGTTTTAATAAAGAGCTCTATCTTTTTCAGGAAAGGCTAACTTCAGCAGAAAGCATGCTTTTCTATGTTTTGTGGTAGGAAGGCTACTGTTTTCACAGAGTGCTCACACCTCTAAGACCATCACCCCACCTTTGGTGGCTTCATTTTAACCTTCATTTTGCAATTTACATGCGATTTTACCTCCTGCCAATTTTGTTCTTCCAATGCTTTGTAATTGATTACTATACTCTTTCTTCCTACTTTTCTTTTTCTTAGTTCTTAGCTATTCTGATTTTTAAATTATATTTTCTATTTAATTTTCTAGTTTTATTTATATTATATTACACTTGCACGCCATCATATTTATTCTTTTAACTTACTTTACCAAGTTACGGTTACCAAATAACCAGCAGAGTGTCTGGAACTTCACTAGCCAACATGGGACCCACTGGCCCAAAAGTGGCTACTGAAAATTTAAATTACTTTAAATGAAATAAAATTAAAAATGTATTTTCTTTCGCAAACTCACCATATTTCTTTTTTTTTTAAGCTTCAAGATGTTTACTTTGAAAAACATGCCTGTTTTTATATATACGCATCTTTATACCTAGCAGCTGTTCCGCATTAATTCTTTATAGTCATGTCTTGCATGTTAAAAGTACTTAGTTGATACCAATTCTCTTTTGGACCTCATGCCCAATACTTCTCTTTTTTTTATTTCCAACTTTTAAGTTCCGGGGTACATGTGGAGGATGTGCAGCTTTGTTACATAGGTCAATGTGTGCCATGGTGGTTTGCTCCACCCGTCACCTAGGTATTAAGCCCAGCATTCATTAGCTATTTTTCCTGATGCTCTCCTGCCCCTCACCCCCTCAACAGGTCCCTGTGTGTGTTGTTCCACCCATGTGTCCAGGTGTTGTCATCATTAGCTCCTACTTATAAGTGAGAACATGCGGTGTTTGGTTTTCTGTTCCTGTGTTAGTTTGCTGAGGATAACGAACCATCCATATTTCAAGCCCTCAATAGCCATGGGTTGCTAATGGCTAACTTATCGGACAGAGCTAAAATCGAACATTTCTATCAAGGCAAAAAAAGTTATATTGGACAGCACAGTTCTAGAAGGAAAGAACTGCTTTTGCTAGTCACAAAATCTATATAAGAATATCAAATGTCAATCATGCTTATAAGCAATTCGTATATTTATAGTTGGTAGGAATATGATTACATGTGTGTAAATATCCCTTACAATGGCCACTCACCAAATTTTTAAAAATAATATTGACTGTCCTGGCTGGTGTGTTTCTTCCCTTTCAGAGAATCAGATAACTGAACCAGACAACTCCCAGTTATTTTTGCTTTCTATGACTTTATGAAGTACAAGAACCATGTCCTATTGATGTATATATTTATTCCTGGTGCTGGATATTAGAAGGATCTCAATAAACATTTGTGGAATAAAGCATTTTTACTTATTTATTTACTAATACTGTCAAACTGAAGCATATTTAGAGATGTGAAAAAGTATTGCCTCAAACTCAAATGTAGCCAGCAATTGGGATTTTTAAAAATTACCGATTTTAAAACAAAGGGATTTTTCTGTGAAAGAAGTCTAATATTTTATCTAAAAACAAGCTTGTCTAAGAATACAGACCTCTTTCCCAAAAGGCAAGAAGGGGTGAGGCTAGACTCAGCAAGAAGACCATCTTCAGAAATCAATGGTAATGTTTCCCACAATTAAACTCTGCTTATTTAATTGCCTTAATATTTGCTGACGTCTAGAGGGACCATGACACTTTCAGGAGCAACCATGAAAACAAACTATCCCTTTGAGGTTGTGATTTTTCTTCACAGAGCAGAAGGAAGGACCAACTTGAGTCTGGAACAACTAACCAGATCCTAGCCTGAGGACAGCAGGGCTACAGGGCCAAATGTGGGCCACGCTGGGCAGGACGCTATAAAACACCAATTCTAATGAAAGGAACAAGGCATACACTGCCCTTTCACAGTTGAGAATCTTTCCAGAACCACAATCTTGCATTGCCTTGGGAATGGAAAAACAATAATTTGTTTATAATGGAACTGGCATTGGAAGATGTTTTAGACAAAATCCAGCTCTACTGTCCTCTTAGAATTCAGAAAACTGAGTCCTGTCAAGAGAACTGACTTGTTCACAGTCACACAGGGAAAAGTGGAACATACATATACATACACACACATATACACACACATACAGCATAAATGTGATCACGTTTAGTGTGATCATATCACTAGGTTTAAGATAAGTCATTGCAACTAACTCTACAAGAGAGAGAAGGAGTTTCTACGAAAGAATGCTTATTATTATATGATTAAGTCCATGGTATATCTATGTGGTTGGGGTTGGTACTTTTCTCAAACTGCTGCTGGTTGGTCCTAAATTCCCCCCTTCTGCCATATAATTTAATTTCAAATTCCTTCCTGGGCTACAGAGTTGGTCAGTTCCCTTGGTCTTGTCTTCTAGGAACAGGAAATTCAATCTCAAAGTGCTGAATAAGACTAAAAGGAAAAATGCACCCTGATTGACATCAGGGTTTCTCCAACTTGATCTGGATGTAACATGATGTAGCTTCATTCCCCAACGTAAAAAATGCTTATGTTTATTGCATGAATGAATAAATGAATACATTAATAAGCCATTGAATGATGTGACCTCATTTGTTTTCTGTACTTCATTTTATTTTTATTTTTGAGATGGAGTATCAGTCTATCACCAGGCTGGAGTGCAGTGGCACAATCTTGGCTCACTGTAACCTCCCTGTCTCCTGGGTTCAAGAGATTCTCCTGCTTCAGCCTCCCAAGTAGCTGGGACTACAGGTGAGTGCCACCATACCCAGCTAATTTTGTATTTTTAGTAGAGACGGGGTTTTACCATGCTGGCCAGGATGGTCTCAATTTCTTGACCTCATTCATGATCTGTCCACCTCGGCCTACCAAAGTGCTGGGATTACAGGTGTGAACCACTGTGCCAGGCCTGTTTTCTCTACTTTTAAGGGCTTTCACTTGGCAGCTGGGGAAAACATTGGATTGCATATGAAATCACAATACAGGGATATTTTTTGCTTCTTCAACCATTGTGGGCTGAAAAAATGCTTTTCTGGTCTCAGGGTTGTTATGGTGTTAGGTTTAAAGGCCCTATAAGAAGCAAAGGCACTTACTCTGTTTCCCATTGGTTTTGTTTCGAAGCAAAGTGAGGCTCTGAGCTTCCTGAAGTCATGGGTCTATCTACTCTACCCCTGCTGCCTTCAAACCCTTTAGAGTCTGTTCTGCCACATTCAGACCCCTCGATTTTCCTTGGTCTCTTTACCACTCAGTTTTGAGGCTGTTCACTAGTTTCTGGTTACAGCACCAGAAGGTACCCAAAGACAACCAACTCGGGGGCACATCTGGGTAGGTTTTCATTCCTTTGAAATTCAAATTCAGCTTGGTAAAACAGAAGAATTAAAACCGTGTATAATGAAAATGAGTTTTCCAAGATATACATATGAATTTTAATTATTACCCTCAGTTCCCAGCCTTACAATTCCACATGTGGCAACATCTTACTAACATATACTTTAAGCGGAAAGAGGTCTCTTAGAAATAGTTAAGAAAAAATTAACATTATGGCATGTAGCCAAGTATTACTAAGTAACCTTGTGGTATCCAAATGTCTGAAATATGTTCATTTAAATAGAAGGCTATTTTTGTCCTAAGGATTTATATTCTATTTATTTACTTGGTAAATGTTCCTCTTCCCCCTTACCTAACATGGGAGAAAATAAAAACAAAACAAAAACACCTATATTATAGTTTACAATGATAAAAGCTTCCTATTTTTCTACTACTATAACGACAAAGCAAGATTATTTCTGTCATGAATTGATGTTAATGGCATGTTACCTTTGTAGAGATAGTGCTAACATTTATTTCCATTTCCACCAAACCTTTTGAATCAGAAAAATCCATAAGGGTATCTATTTACATCAAAGACTGGCTAGAGTAAATTCATTCCTGTAACTCACATTTTAAAACAAACGTAGTGTAGTGGCCAGGTGCAGTGGGTCACACCTATAATCCCAGCACTTGGGGAGGATGAGGCAGGAGGAACACTTGAGCTCAGGAGTTTGAGGCCAGCCTGGCCAACATGGTAAAAACTCATCTCTACTAAAAACACAAAAATTAGCTGGGCATGGTGGTGCACCCCTGTAATCCCAGCTACTCAGGAGGCTGAGGCATAAGAATCGCTTGAACCCAGGAGGCAGAGGTTGCAGTGAGCCAAGATCATGCCACTGCACTCCAGCCTGGGTGACAGAGTGAGACTCACGCCTGCAATCCCAGCACTTCGGGAGGCCAAGTTGGGTGGGTCACCTGAGGTCAGGAGTTCAAGACCAGCCTGACCAAGATGGTGAAACCCAGTCTCTACTAAAAATACAAAAATTAGCCAGGCGTGGTGGTGTCCACCCGTAGTCCCAGCTACTGGGGAGGCTGAGACAGGAGAATTGCTTGCACCTGGGAAGTGGAGGTTACAATGAGCTAAGATCGCCCACTGCACTCCAGCCTGGGAGACAGAGTGAGACTCTGTCTCCAAAATAATAATAATAGTAATAGTAATAGTAATAATGCTTTCTGCTATCACAAATATCCAAGGAATTCAAAGGGAAACGTCTGTGTAACAAGAGCACTTCTTCCTTCCCATTTGGGTTTCAAAATATAATTTCAGCACTTGGGTTTGCTAGAAAGAACAGAAGTTACTCACTCTAATGAAAGAGTTTTCTGGAGGGATGATATACAATTTAGTCCAGTGTCCCTTGAGCTAACAGTAAGAATAAAAGATCATAACTGTAGAATTCTAGAGTTGTTGAGCTGAAAGAGAGCTCTGAGTTTGCTTATCTAATACACTTTACAGATGAAGCAACAACACAGAGGTTAAGTGATGCCTTAAAAGAAAAGTCACCAGAAGGATCTAAGTTTCCCAATTTCAAGTTGCTTCTCCCTTCCTCCAGGTTGTCCTTGGAGGTTCCAGTAACACATCTAGTAGGGAGTGCAATGAGAATCCAATTACAACAATGTTATGTTGCTACATGCATGGCTATCCCACAAACAGGTGTATATATATATATGTGTGTGTGTGTGTGTGTGTATATATATATATATATATATATATATATACTTTTGTTTTTTTTTTTACAGGGATTCCTTAGTAGAGAAACACAGGGACTCTGTAAGGATAGGAGGAGTGAAAGGAATTTTTAAAAATTCATAATTAGAATGATTCCACTGCTGAGGATAATTCTCTCTGCAATATCATCACCATATAAATTCATATACTTACTGCAGATTTGAATCTTATTCTCAGAGACTATGCATCAGCCAGAAAGTTTGGAAAATTTTTTCTAAAAAGAAAGACTAAGGACATTTTTGGATCTTAAAGACAGTATATTTGTGGATAAGCACTTAAAATGATAATTCTCACTAGACACTTCACAGCTGATACACTGGACGTGGTTACTGGTCATTAAAAAGCATTTTTAATTTAGTGGCATCTTTTCTTCTCCTCCCTGATTTATTCATTCAATGAACATGATTTGAGCAACTAATATACGCATTTTAGGATCATACACATATGCAGAAGTGAAAGACACAGAGATAATTTCTGTGCACATATGTATAGTGCAAAGGAAATATGTGTCTATGATAAAGCAGACAGAAGAGGGGGAGGAAGGGCTAAGAGGGAAGACACCAAGGAGGAGCCGGGCTTGAGAGTTAAGTGTGATTCTGATGGTGTGGTGGGGTGGACAAGTGTTGTAGGAGTGAAAGGACATTTGTGTAGATGGCACACGAGTGAATGTATCGGGGGAAATGGGTAACGAGGTAAAGGTGAGCTGACCATACTGAATGGCATCCAGAGTTTATTTTGATGATAGGAGGATGAGGCAGAAGGCCAGGAAGGCTGGGCCCAGATGTAAAAGACCCTGAACGCTGGACTCAGGGTTTGAGCTTGCTTAGGTAGCAGCAGATTTCTGAGCAAGGAATGACAAACTTCAGAGGATGTGTGTGGGAGAGAGGAGGAACTAGACACAGCAACAGTGATCAGGAAGTTAGGGCAATAGTCTAGTTAATGAACAATTTCTAGAACTAGGGTGGTGGCAGTGAGAATGGATAGGAAAGAATGTGATAGCTAAGTAATCTTTAAGTATGTCTGATTGACAGAGAAGTGGAATAATCTCCCTCCATTACTTACAGTCACTCTAAGCTTAGTACGCATTGCCCCTTGTCATATGAGAACACAAAGTACTTAAGGAGGTATAATTTAACTCTCACCATGGCTAAGGAAGGGGGTCTTTAGGCCTTGCATAACACTATATCCATCTCAAAAGCATACCTTTCCATCAGAAGAGAAAAGTGACAACTGTGTCCTAACCTATCCTCACCAGGAACTACCTACTGAGAAAACCGCTCACATCAAAGGAGAAAAAAGGTCAAATTAGAAAGTTATCACTTATAAAATTTCATACTGCATTCATGTGGAATAATTTCTGCTTTGTCAAGCCCTTTCCTACTTATTTTCTCATTTTCCCTAAGGCAGCCCTTGAGGTATAAAGGGTGAGGATTACTGGTCCCAGTTTACAGAGAGAGATTCAATATTTGCCCATGGGCACACGAGTTACTAGGACTAGCAGTCCCTTTATGGGACTCTTACCACTGCACCTTGCAATCCTATTGCTGTGTGGTCAGTTAAAGGCAAGGCCTGAACTTTACAGGGCTTAAAATAGATGCTGCTTGGATAAGATATGGGTGCTGTGAAAGCCCAGCCAGGAGAGCAGATAAAGGCTGCCCAGAAAATGTCCTCCACAGAATCAAACACAATCCAGAGCCCAGCTGGGAATTCCATTGCAGCTTTGGGGTTAGGAACTGTTTATTTTTATTTCTTGGCTCAAAGCTTTCATTCCTGTCCTTGTCTCTTCTTGTCTCCCCCTCCTCTCTCTCTCCTGCTGGCAGTCATAGCCCTGCTCTATACACACGCGTCTCAGCATCTAATACCACCACCTAAAAATACATCTCACTATAACAAGCTGAGCATCCTGCAGGTGGCACAATTTAAAACTGATATCAAGAGAACACATCATGATCAGCCTTTGATTCATTTACCCCACATATTAAAGGCCCAGAAATAAAATAACCACAGTTCACGGAAAAAAAAAATTAATGCATAATGAGAGACTCTTTCAAGTGGCATTTTCAAGCCTAGTTTTTGTGGTGGGCTTATGTAATCAGACATAATTGTCTGCACATGTTTGGTTACACTATTTCAGAAATTATTCCCAGTCCACCAGATGATGTCCGAGGGGTTAGTGTTGATCCCCCTCCCCCAACTCCAGAGTCTGACTGCTGCTCTCTCTTCTATGCCGCCCAAATAGGAAAGAAGGATACCAAATAACAGAAGTGTCAGCCCCATTTCCTGCCCAGTCACATGGACTTCCTTCAGTTCCCTTTTTGAGTATGCCCAGATTCTTGTCCCTACACTGTGTACTTTCCTTATGTTCTTCTCTTCTGCTTATGCACAGAGCAAAGCTTTCTCTGGAAAAGTTTATCTTATATCCCCAAAAGATTCAGGAAACACGTAAATGCATGTGTGTGTAAAGCTGCACTCAGAGACAAATCCAAACAACTTCATTCATTTGGAACTCTTTTGGAGAATACACTTTCCCACAATGGCTTCTTGTATTTCTCCAAGCAGTCTTCCCAGCAAGTAAGCCATCAATGCAGTACTGAGAGTGTAGTTAGAACAAGCACAAGATGGGAAGAATCTCTTTGCTCTAAAAATCCTTCCTAGAAAGTAACATGATTGTCCAGAATTTGTTTAACGGGGTTAACTTTGACTTCTCTCCTTCCCTTCCAGAGGAGACTTGACAAATATTGTATAAACTCAGAGGGGGAGTCTGCCTGAAAAAGGTAGAAAATGAAGACTCCCCTAACGTAAGTGGCCTTCAAAGTCACCAAGACAACCACAATCTGGAGCTTGACTTCCTTCTGCAACATCCTTACCAAGTAGCTAGCCAAGCCATGTGTGACTTTTCCAGTGATGGGGAACTCCTAAAGATAGCCAGCCCCTTCTTTGGAGGACTCTTTCTGTGAGAAAGGTCCATCAGATGTTGAAGCGAAACCTGTTTCTCTGGATCCGCTACTCACTAGTCTTATCCTATCCTAATCCCTTTAGATCATTCGTGATGAATCTAACAGTGTTAGCATGCCTGACACTATTATGTACCACCCAAATTTTCTCTTTATGAGGTAAGAATTCCTAATGTGTTCAACCATTCCTCATCTTATCTGAGAAATAACCGATATTCTCTTAATTCTCCCAAGCCAGACAGAATCATGTATGACTTGACCAATGCAGAGTTGAAGGGGCCATCACCTCCTTCACTGCAGACATAATATCTCCATTAGTGCAGATTACATTAATAAACCACCCCTAGCTCTTCTCTCCTTCCATCCCTCATTTACTTTAATCACAGCAACAAAAACAAACAACAAGAAATGATCACCACCCACCACCCATACCTTTCTTCAAGAGCTAAGAGCCAATAGTTCTACTTGAGCCTCCTGTGACCTCTAAAAGCCCAGGATCATCCCTGATCTAAAATACAGCCTCCTTTTCCAGGCTGCCCTCTTGTCCCAGCTTGCTGTCACCGCTGCTGAGAAAGCAGACGATTGATCTGAGAAATCAAGTTGGATTGCTGTCCCAAATCTACACTCGGTTCTCCTTGTGTCTGTCTGATCGATTTCACTCTGTGCGATATAGCTTGTCGCTATGAATTTTCATGCTAGTCAGGAGCCGCCAGCGCACCCAAGAACAAGTAGAAGATGGTCTGCACCCCCTCCCCATCCCTTCCACACACCCAGCTTCTGTGTTAATTTTCTTTTTTATCGTCCATAGACAGATTGGTAAAAATATATATATATATTTTCAGACCACGGATGTGGATGCAATGGATTTTGGCTACTGGTTTCACTTCCCAGGTTCCCAGTCCCCAGCTTGTGGTCACATTTCCTACCACTGTTGTACTAGGTGTCACCTGTTTAGCAGCTCCTCTAGCTGAACGCATGTGGCCGCAGGTGCCATGCAAACACTGATTGCGTCTGACAGCCCTAGACGCCAGCTGCCTGCATGAAGCCTGCCCAGTCGCCACTTTTTTTGTGGGCAAAATGCTGCCGATGGCATGACCGATACAGAAACAAGAAACTAGGTGACCGTAAAGCTAAGATAAGTCCTACTAAGTGGCATTGTGGGCCCTATGGCTTTGAAATAATTGGCAGTGAAAGAATAAAAACAAAGCAGGGGCGGGGGGGAGGGGGTTTGTTTCCTTACACTGATGCCCTGCGGACTGTACATCTGACTGGCTGCGAGTCCATCACTGTATCCTCCTGTCTGGCTGATAACATGGCGAAGGGTATCCACCTAAACAGATGAACAACAACAAGAGAGAAATTAGTCAGAGAGGTGCAGGGAAAGGGAGGCAGACATTATCAGGCAGGCCACCATTTGGGCATGCCACGTTAATGTAATCGTTTTGGAGACAGTCGTCCTGGGAGAGTCCATTAGAAGGAGGCTAGCCTCCTCTGTATGCCAAATCCATAATGAGTTCTGAGTTCAGTAGAGCAAGACAGTAAATCGGTAAAGAAAACTGGGATTCCCGCATTGAAACTAGTTCTTCGTGTCTGCATGAGATGGCAGGGATCAGGATGATAGAGGGGGGCTGGAGGGGGAGAGCATGAAGGAATTTTCTCTTCTCCTCACTTTTCTTCCCTACAGATCATCCTATACAGCTGCTCCTTTGCTGGGGTATCCTATAAAAACAAAGGTTCTGTTTAGAGGAGGTTTGGGCAGCCATCTCAGAGAGAGAGCAGTACTTGATTGAGACCTTGTATTTTTTTGAGGACTTAAGTGATGGCTGGTTGTTTAGTTACTTGACCAAAGCCTGACCATATCACTTCAAACTTGTTTCCAGGCAGTGTTTCCTGAGAAAGGGGTGAATCGCTGACCAGTTGGTCTGTTCCAGGCTGTCACGCTTCCTGTTCCGCATGGAGCGTGGGAAACTGGACTGACAGGCTCAGAACTTCCCTAATAATTCTGACCCACAGCATACTACTTTACCCTCTCACGTCACGTTTCATGCTGAGATAGGAGGATGGCTTCCTGAAGCATCATGAAGGAAACCTGTTTACTGTGGAGCACTAAGGCTTGACATCACACGGCTTGATTTTCCTTCCCACCGTGGACTTCTACTCTTCACCGGAAACTCAAGTCCCTTGACCTCAAGGATGACTAAGAAGATGAATGTAGTCAACCTGGCTGGGTGTTTTTAAAGCTTAAAATGAAAATATCAGATAGTAATCTATCTGCCTGCTTGTTAATTACCTCTTCATTTGATAAATATTGACCATGGGAAACCAACACAAGAAAGGGAGACCTGGAAACTGAGATAACATCCTGAATACCACCTGCTTTTCCTTTGGTGAACAAAGCATACGCTGGTTCCACTTGCCTGATGTGCCTGTCACCTTACCCTGTGCTTACTGTTCTTCTCCTGCCTTCCTGGTACAACTGAAAAGCCAGAGCCAAATGCATTCACAAAGTGTGGACGAGATTCCCCATGACAATGGTTGTCTTGGTTTTGGTTTGGTCGTTGGTAAGGTTTTGGTTCTGATCTCTCTAGCTTTCTCTCTCTCTGGACAGAGCAGGAAGTCCAATACGACTGAGGGCTCTTGGACTCTAAGGCATTCACCTGGCGGCATATTGGCTGGGTCCCTACCTGTGATTGCACGTTGGCTCCAACCTGGGCCCCTTGGTAAGAATCCCCATTGAGTGACTGCACGCTCATGAACAAATCTCCAGAGTTTGACATGTTAAAAGAACTGGAAGAACCTGGAAAGGAAAGAGTGAGGCACCTGAATCACAGAAAGGAAAAGGCTCAAACCCCACAACTAACAGCCAAGAGGAAGAATGACATGCAAAGCAACCCCCACAAATAAAAACTAAAATAAAAATAACACCAACAGAGTCTGGTTAGTAGCATGAAGAACAGAGCAAGCAATAAAGGGTGCATATTGTTTATGTTATGTGAAGCCACACCTTACTGCAAGTTGTCAATAGAACTGCTTCCCCTTAGCAACTTCAAGCTAGAGAAAGAGAACATTTATTCTTCCCAACTTAGTCTATCTGGAATGTAGTCTCTAGACCTAGGATCTCTCTTCTATGCCTCTAAAATTCTAGGGCTGGCCAGGGGACCACAAGATAGAGACAATGGGCTGGTCAATGGTACTTCTGCCACCATGATAGAGCACATAAACTATTCACCTGGATTCTAAATACGCTATTGCTAAACCATCCCCTCCCCTGTGAGGAGCAGCACCTGGGAGGGAGTGCATGGAGGCGTCACACACCAGGCTGGCTCTGTGATATGGGGCTATTGACATTGTTAATTTCTAAAATGAAGGTGAAATTTCCTGCAGGGTGGCAACAGCCCAAGGAACCTTGAGGACTCTAAGAATATGTGGGAGTGATCTACCCTTCTCTGTCACCTACGACTATGGAGAAAACAATATAATGGGTCAGGAATTCTCAAGCATGCATGAAATACGAAATGTTGCTGCTGCTGCTAATAAGAATGATAGCAATAAGTGGGCCACAAGAACGGCCATTAGCCATCTGCTTTCACCTCACAGAAACAGTGGCATCATCCAGAGTTAGCCTTATGGTCCACCCTGGCACCACCCAGGGTCCACTGGTTCCACTGGGGTAGACCTAGCCCACCTTCAACCTAAGCATAAGGGCTTGCAAAAGCTTAATATTAAACTGAAGTCTTCGTGCAGCTCAGCGCATTAGGAAAGAAAGCTCAACGTGCAAGGTTTGGTTAAAACATGACGTTAGCCTGGAAAAGGAGAGACCTTAGGGACCCAGGTGAGTTGCGCTCTGTTATTTCCAACCCTAGATTGCTCAAATTGTGCTCTTGCCCTCACATCCTGAGACAGCCATCATCAGTGTGGAATCGCCCAACAATGATTCATGCCTCAGCTCTGACACTTTCTCTTCTGCTAAGGTAGGGATCTGAGCTCTGACAGCTCTCCTGCCCCACAGGAAGAGGAGCAGCTAAGTGAAAGAGAGGACTTTTTCCCCCGCATAGAAAGACCACTTAACAAATGACGAATTCTAAACTCTGACATGATACACTATTTATCTATGGTATCTATACTATTCATGGTGTTTTCATACTTTAAAAGCAAGAGCCATTTAGGGAAACCAGATGATTTATAAACCTGGGGACAACTCCACGTTAAAAGAAAAAAGCTCAAATTTTCTTTGTCCTGTGGGATGTTCATTCACATGCAAAAAACTAGCTTTTTTACTAAATAAAGCAATCCTCCAACTAACTCCCTTCTCCTTCCTTCTTTCCCAGGAAAAAAAATAAATGCTTTCTTTGGGGGCTGGAGGAGAACTCATCAACCAAAGGACTATGCCATCTTCATCTCTTTGAGACTTGTCCTGTATCATCTGGCCCACATTTCTCTGTTTAGCTTATCTGAAAGGAATTAGAAAGGTAGGGCTTTAGCAAAACAGGTATTAGGATCTGACCAGGTGTGGCTTATACCCAGTCAGTGGGACAAAGCCTTGGGTCTGTTACTTCCTTCCACTAATATGGGACATATCTTTGGAACTGTCTTCCTAACGTATGAATGAAACAATGTGTGGCACAGAACACATTCTCACATGTAGATATATAATGTCTCTATATACTAGCTCTAACCCTCTCAAATAATTTTGTAATCACAGATATAACCTAAATAATAAAAGCCATTTTGTAATGTGTTACAATACACGCTCACATTTAGATGTCATCAGAACCAAGAAGAATCAGCTCCAAGAACCCAAATTATAATTTGTTATATGTCATCAGACTCCCCCACCCAACTCCCCAGCTGAAGCCCAGGTATTTTACTTCTCTCCCATCATCTCTAGATGATATCTCTTCATCCACAGAGTCAGCCTTAAGGTCCATCCTGGCACCACCCAGAATCCACTGGTTCTACTGTGGTAAATCTAGCCCCCCTCAGCCTAAATATGAGGACTATAAGCTTGACCGATTTTTGTTAGAAATTAGTACACAAGCTTAGAAATGGGAGAAACCCCCTAAAGGGCTACATGATGCCCAATGACATGGCATCCACAGAACCATGAAAGCATGGACTGTGCCATTTACAAGACACACACTGCAACTGACACAGGTGATTTTAAAAATACATGTGCATAGATGAATTGTAAAGATGTCTAGCTGCCTAATGTACACAGAGATAAATATGCACATATAAATGTCCTTCATGTACAAGTGCATTTGTACTGGAGCAGTAATTGCAGAAACATTCCCTTGCGATCTTGGCTGTGCTGTTTCAGCATTTCATTGTGTCTATACAGCCATATACAATATTGCCATGGTTTCTCACTCTCTGGTAAGTATCTAGAAGCAGTGATTGTGCTGAGGGAAGAGACAAGGTGTCTCTAGCACCACAATAAAGCAGACGGAAGTCCACACAAACATCTAAACTACAAGGGGAGGACATGTTCTTTACCCAGCACAGCAAGATGGAAAGAATTTATCATGGAATGGATAACCTCCTGGGAAGCGCAAGATCCACAGACAAATAGTGAATGAGCTCTCTTGGAGGTGCTGTGGCATTCTCAAAGAGCTGAAACAGAATGACTTGGCTTGCTGAGAAGATCATTCAGAAACCTTACCTGCAGGCTGTTTTGAAGCCATCAGCTACTATTAGAAGCACATTTTAAAATGTGCTTGTCACTTAAAAGGTTCTGAATTTGGTTTGGGAAGGAAGGCGGGCGCTCATTTAAACTGCTACCCCGACATTTGGGGCATGTACAGAACTAAATCTGCACTCAACTAGGCAGAGAAGAAATAATGGGTCACCTATGATTCTAATGCATCTGCTTGGGCAAGCATCATGATGTGGTAATGTGTTCACATCCATTTTCATTAGACAATTTCCTGAAAATTGATTTCTACTCTAAAGAATCTTCAGGAGACTTAAATTTGTTAAAGAAAAACAACAACAACAAAAAATTAAAAGCACAAAACAATGAAAAAAAATCAGTTAACTTCATAATTAAAAAAAAAAAGAATAATGATAAAGCTTAAACCTAGAACAGGACCTCTCAACCTTGGTGCTACTGACATTTTGGGCTACTGATGTTTTGGGAATTATTTTATGCATTGTAGAGTGGTTAGCCACATGCCCAGCCTCTAACCAATAGATGCCAGTAACATCCTCCCTTCAAAATTGTGACAACCAAAGATATGTCCAGATATTACCAAATGTCCCTGTGGGTACAAATTTGCCCCAGATGAGAATCAAAGGCCTAGAACAAGAATGGATTTACTCGTTCCTCTTAAGAAACTCAGTGTTTAAATGTATTCACTCAATTTTCTTACAGTATTTTAATGAAGTAATAGCCATTTTCTGTAGTTTAGAAATCAAGACTTCACACAGATTATGTAGCCAGCCTGATTCAGCTTGATTAGATTGGACTCTCATATCATTTGGGAGCTCAAAGGATAGACCCTTTTTACTAGATGTAAGCTTAATTATGTTCCATGCTTGCTTTTCCATTTCCCCTTGTGAATTCCAAAATTCACTGTTTTTTTCTACTTGGGACAAAGTGAAAGAGTGAAGTGTTGTCTGGTTCATTGTGAAAACCCTTCAATAGGTATGTATGTCAAGGTTGTGGAGTTGCCATTCCAGGAGAAACTGTTTTCACTTTTCACTTAAAAATAAAGAGGAGAATCATACTAAGAAAGAACATGAGATAAAACATCAGTGGGATAAATATTTTCACTTGGTTTTAAAAAACAAAATTACAAGCATTCCTGTGGATTTACTAAAAAGTTAACTTCTCTGGATGTGTCACCTTCTCTCTGTGGGTACTATATAAAAACTTCTCATAGGACATGAAGGCTTTGAGTTTTAATATGTTAACCTTTCATCAATCCTGAAAAACACCAAACCTCTTTTTAGGGGTTGATATGGTTAGGCTTTGTGTCCCCACCCAAATCTGTCTTGAATTGTAATCCCCATAATCTCCATGATCCCCATGTGTCAAAGGAGAGACCAGGTGAACTTAATTGAATCATGGGGGCAGTTCCCCCTAAGCCGTTGTGATAGTGAGTGAATTCTCACAAGATCTGATGGTTTTATAAGGGGCTCTTCCCCCACTTCACTCGGCATTTCTCCTTCCTGCTGACTTATAAAGGTGCCTTGCTTCCCCTTCACCTTCTGCCATGATTGTAAGTTTCCTAAAGCCTCTCCAGCCATGCTGAACTGTGAGTCAATTGAACTTCTTTCCTTTATAAATTACCCAGTCTCAGGCCTTTCCTTATAGCAGCATGAGAACAGACTAATGCAGGGGTATTATAAGATTATGTATATGAGCTTGCCATTGACTAAAAGAGTGCTAGAGGAAGAATTTTCATGGCTGAATTTGCTGTTGTCCTTGACACAAACATACAGCTAAGCAAAATAATTCAAATCTTGGGGTTCTGAGCTTTAATAAGCCCACCACCACTTATCTAATCACAGAACATGATAAAATATCAATGCTGATGGCATACCACCGTGAACATCTGTAATGCACAAGTCAATTTCTTTCTTTTTGGATGTTAAAATCTTCTCCAGAAGATAATCCAAGCTCCCTGAAAGGGCCTCATTTTTCTGAGGTTTTATAATCTCATCAAAATTAAGAAATGGAGAATGCGTTATTCTAGGCCACCACAGAAGAATTATAGACCCCAGGTTTTAACCATTGCTTCAACTGGTCCCTATTTTTGCTTTCTGTTTTCAAAATTTAACTTTCTCTCCTTCCTTCTATTCTTCCTCTTTGCTCTAGCCATTCTGTCTAACTCTGGCTGGTATAAACTATGAAGCATGCTAAATGTCTCTAAAGGCTTGCTAATCCCCCCCCTGGGTTTTAGGCTTAGGTGATTTTTAAAAAATAAATTATGCTTAAGAAAATAGGTGACATGAAACATATCAACAAATAGAAATATTTAGAAGTAATCTAAGATACCGAAGTGCTGTTCTCCATACAGAAGCCTCTAGCAGGAAGAGGATTTACTTGCAAAAAAATATATTTCTTTACAATAGAAATGAGTACTTATATTTTGCAAAACTCTGGAAAAGACTTTTGCTTCAATACGGAGGCTATGAAAAGTTCCTAGGTCCAGAACTCTAGACTTCAAACTCTGCCAAAATATATTTTCACATATTAACCTCTTATTTAAAATTTATTTCAACTATCATGTATCCTTTGAAATTACTGAAGAGCAAGTACATAACATGATAAACACCCTATGTGAAAACTTGAACATTTTAAAATTCTACTTTATCTGTGTGGATGATTTGGGTTGGTTAAGAGTAAAAGAAAATACAGAATAGCCCATTTATAACTTTTCCTGTTAAAATGTTTATCTTTCAAAATTCCATGCTGTTGCACACATACAATAGTATTTTCTTTTGTCTCTACTTTAGAAAAAGCACTACAAAGGGGTTCCTGTGCGGATTATTTCCAACAACTTAGGCACAACTGGAAGGCTTAGCTCAAATTTTCCATAATAATTTACCTTGTGCTCAGAATAGTCACATGACGTTTAAGCCACCAGAAAAATTTCTTAGAAAACTGTAAAACTGAAATCACAGACTGACATTCCCTAAGAGCCAACCGTAATTCTTAAACACAGTGTAGAGGGTTAAAATGCTTACTTTTCTCTTTTTAAGGGCTTCAGGAAAGAATAAATAGTTACAGATTTAGTAATGAAGAAAGTCCACCGGGTCTTACTGAGGACTAGTCATAAATCATGCTAAGCCATCTGCGATGCAGATATATCAGGGACAGGAAAAAGTCATTTTGATATCTGTTTTGCATTATGATAACCTTTGCAGGAGTGTTGAGTGCATTTTTGCTAATGTTGACAGAATTGTACTTCTTGCAAAGAGACAAGTGGAAATGTCTGCCTAGCAGCACAATTCAGCTTGTGTTGTTGGGTCTGAAATGCTTAGTAATTGACCAGATGGAGACAATGGAACTCTCTGGTTATTGAACCTGTTAGCTTTGATCCCTTGTCAATCACACCATGATAGAGGAAGAAAAAAGCAAAATATTCCTCAAAAAGTAAATATGCTCCTCATGGGAATCTAACCTGCAGTGCTGGGAAAATTCAAACTGGATTGAATTCTATGTTGTTTTATTATATGCATGTTGAAAAAGCCCAGGCCACTCTTCATGCATGACTCCGTTTAGATAAAAGAAGGCCATAAAAGAAGTGCTGGGTATAGCCCAGTGACTTGGAGAACCTTATCATAACAAATTTGTGCTTCTGAAAGCTCATAGAAGACAGTCTGTGGACCCCTACATGTCTCCAGTAACCAGCCACTGTAAGAAAACTTATTTTAGTGGACAGACAAGCTTTGTGGTCAAAGATACCACATACTCTTAAAAAATGTTAGACATTAGGTTTACAATCACATTATGGTCAAACATATTTAAATTGGTAACCTTTTAAAGTTAGAAGCATCAATTTTCTTAGCTGTGCACCCTAGTCAAAATCAAACCAAACTTATTTAACGAGAAAATACTTGTTTTTCCTTTACCAAAGGGGAAAAAAAATTACCACATGCCTTCCATAACATACAAACACAAAGGTTATTTTTTTTTGCATTATTAATTATATATTTTCTTACAGGTGGAAATTCTGAACTGATGATATAAGGCACACCCCAAAATATGGTATTTTGGCCTAAACTCTTAAATTAGTGACATAATGGATATTTCCCGAAACAAAACCTATTACGTAGCACATGACTGATAATTATAAAGAAGACCAACAAAAACCAATAAAGAACAACAACTATAAACAATGTATAGAAATATTCATAGCCTGGTTTTACATACCAAAAAGTTCAAATGAGATATCTGCTAGAAGAGTAAATAATTCTGCACAGAATGCATGCTAACAGCTGACCCAGACATTAGGTTGTTGGAACAGCAATATTGACAAGGAGAGATGCTTTATATAAAACAGACCAAATGACAGAATCCCAATACACTATCTCTAAGCACTATGTCTAACTTACTTATTGATATCCCTGAGAGGAGAATTTAGAGGTCTCATCAAGCCAACCAATTTACTTTGGTCTTAACTTTAAAATAGACACATTAATGGAAACCTCCAGACAACCCACCTTGTAAACAGTAGTACAGATTGCTCTTTGGAAATGAAAGGAAGAGCCCAAAGTGACATTAACATCCAAAAATACAATCAAATACAGAAATTAACCAATCAAAAGTCTGACAAATTAAACGAAAATCCCAATGTAAGAAAAGCAAGTATAAAAATGAAGAACAATTCCTCCTCCCACCCCTAAATCAAAGAAAAAACTAACCAGCTGAGTTGGGAGTTGAGGGCGAGTTAGCTTGGCTTCCATGGGCTGACACATTGGTAGCAGTGACAGCTGTTTTGGCAGCATAAATATTGGCTTCCTCTTGAAATTTACCTATGTTCTTCTTGTACCGGATTCGCTTATTTCCAAACCAGTTTGATACCTAGAGTAGTTTAAGAGAAGATGAGAAAGTTCACATTTCACCCTTCGGAAACATTGCAGAAGAAAAAGAAGGGTTTATGAGAGAGGTGAAGAGGTAAGCTAATTGGTCTTATCCTACTTATATTAATAATTTGGCAACATCAGTAAAAAGATCTCAAGTAAGAGCTTCAAGGGGACAACGAGATACAATGCGATTCTCTTGTTTAATATAACTAAAATTTAGCAAAACCACTGTGACAAAAATCTTTCTATAAAGGAGCTGCTCACTTAAACTAGACCCCTTTTAATTTAGAGCAAGCATTTTAAATTTGCTTACATCTTCAGTTATGCCACTAAAATATACCTCACATTTCAGGAGAAATGCCTCTAGCGTTTATCAGTGCGAAAGCTGGCTTTGTGTCACCAAAATACACAGACCTTTAAATATCCATATAGGTGCTTTCGTGTGATAGATTAACTGCCAATTTTTGGAAGTTACATAATCTTAATGCGGACTGAGATTCTAGCTGTATTTCACTATAGTCCTTAGGATCAATGTAATTCAGTCTACCAGATTTCACTATTTTGTGTAAAGCTTGGTATTACCTACATAAGAAAAAAACTGCAGCATACAAATGATTATCCCTTTGAATTCTAGGGTTTAAATGTTAAAGCCAGCAAACACAATAAACCTAATTTACTTTCATTTGTTAATTTATTTCCTTCATGTGGTTCACAGCAGGTGTCTTGGCTCGATTTGGTACCTCTGCTCCCTTCATACCAAGACCTCTGCCAGAGGCAAGTGGAGACACAGTTAAATTCAAGTTTTACCCCCATAATTCCTGCCCTGGGAAGGAAAGTTTTATATCTCACATTCCAGATACGACTGTGAACTAAAATGTTAAGGTTTTTATATAATTACAAAACAAACTTTGAATCTGGTGAGGGAAGGGGTTGTTGATCCCACATGTACCAAAGCTTACATATCATTTATATTTAACTCCCAACAATGGCAGATAAAGAAAATTGTCGCAAAACTATACTTATTTTTTAAATGCATTAGCAAACTTAAAACAGCTTATAAGGATTGCACTGAAAGGCCTATTACCACTATGGGCCTATACAACTGTTATATTATAGCAGAAATGCCAAGCCTTAAAACAAACAAACAAACAAACAAAAAAAAAAACCAAAGCAATATTAGTAAACAAAAAACAGAAAGAATTCAGTAAGAAGATGCTTTATTTATTGTAAATGCTGATGTCTACAGAAAATGAGATAAACTAGAGGAAAAAGGACACTTCTGGGTATATTTCAGGATCACTGCATATCTAATTTCACTTTGAAATTTATGTTTTTCTTGATACAACTTTCACTATTCATAGGAATCGGTCATAATTATGGTTGCTTTTTGATTTATGGGATAGGAAAAGAAGAAAAAAGGTGAGGAGATTTTTTTCCTCAGGTAACTGCACAAGCTGGAAGAAAGGGGAAAAAGATGAAGGTAGTTTGGGAGGACATTTGAAGAAGAAACATCTGAGGTCCAATTATATGGGAAAAAAACATGAGATGAAGCTGGGAGACAAGGGTAATGTGGGAATGAGTCCCTTCTAAACGAGAAGAATGAACTGGTAGGAAGGCGCCAGGTCAGTTCAGGTACTTCCTACACTGTCCAACAGACAATGATCTGGACACTGTATACAGTCAGTGTTTTCATGAATGAACTAATTATTCAATAGTCACGAACTAAAGGCCTAATATGCTTTAGGCACTAGGGATGTATAGATAAGAGACATAGAATGAGACATGAAATACAGAAAGAACAGGTTTTATAGGAAGAGCTTGATTCACATTTTGAACAAGTTAATTTTGAAGAACCTCTGGGCAGAGCCATGACAAAGTCTAGTGGGAAGTAAAATATATGAGTTTGGTGCTACAGGAGAGAAGTTCCATCAGGTATTCAAATGGAGGTATTATTTGTAGCTGTGAGCATGGAAAAGATCACTGAGATAAAGTGTGTAGTAGAGCATTGCTTTTCAAAGTTAAGTGTTCTTGGGGAAGCTGTTAAAATAAATTTTTATTATAGATTTCATCCTCAAAGATTCTGATTCAGAATGAGGATGACACTCAAGAATTTACACTTCTAACAGGCTCCCAGGGGATGCTGATGCGCCTTCTGTGGATCACACTTCGAGTAGCTCTGGTGTAGAAAAAGGGCTCTTTAGGGATCCGGGGAGATATCGTCAATAGGCAGATTTCAGATGGATTTGGGTGTATGAGCAGCATATCTTTGTTCTGGGTCATCAATAGTTTTTAGTAGATTTCAAAAGAACTTGTGATTTCAAAAAAAGACAATGATGATATAGCCCAAGAGGTATTCCCTGGCTTTGGGAACTAGGAGAAAGAGTTAATAAATCACGTGATCCAATGAATCATGATGAATAGATAGGTCAACTAAGATTAAAAAAAAAAAGACTGAGTTCCCTAGAATCCCACAGTTGACTCTTGTCAAAAACATGCTCCTTGCTTAATGTTCCTTCTATGACATCATATTATATTGTCTCCCCCTCGACTTGTTTAGCACTAGTAGCTTGGTTGCTTTGGGGGAGAGACAGATGTGATGGGGGGAGAAAGAATGGCATGACCTTGTCATGGGCAGAGGAAAGGGAAAGGTGACACAATATGTAAATAAGCATTTTAATGGACACGCTATTTGTACCTTGAGTTTCCATAATGAAGGAAGTGAAGGTTGCTGAAACAGATCAGGATTTTAACTTGTATCTAGCTATACTACAAATTATCTCCACGAGGATTCCTTTTACCTTCAATAGGGAGTTGAAATTCTGAATTCCACATTTGGAATTCAGACAGTGGTAATTTAGTTCTACTTTAAAAAGCAGAAGTTCCATGATAAAACTCACTGATTTGATACTTGCTGTATGTTTGTGGTCCACACCTAGGAGCATTCCTCAAACATGTAGCAAATATCAAAGAGCATTAATTCCTTTTTTTGTAGACAAGGGGTCTAGATTTGGACAAGAACGGTGATAGCTCTAGAAAAACTAGGCTGCTTGAGTTTGACCACAGATGTTCCAGTTTCTCAGAATTGTCAAGACTGAAAATGACTTTCAGCTGGGTCAAAGCACCTAAGGAAGGCCTAGGGTAAAAACGAGTCAATTCATTCTGCTTTGTGTGAAAGAATGTTTTCAAGGATATTTGCTGCTGCAAAATCATCTTAGTTTGGTGGGGAGCTTGAGCAATCCCTTCATTATCAATAGCTTTTGTGGAGCTCTGTATTCTGACTGGACCTAATTCTGCATAGCTAAACACAGGTTGATGGGATCGGCACCCTGCCGGGATTAACAGAAGTCAGGATTCAATTCAAGGAGGCACAGATGCTCAGTTTATATAGAAAAGCATCTACTTCATTTAAGAAATGGTAAGTGAAACTTCTTGCTAGAGTAGGCTTCAGTACCCTCTCCCCCTCCCCAGTTTTAATGGAAATACCAGTACATTTAATTCTCCTGCATGTGACAAAATTCTAAGAAAAACTTTCTCCAACAAATTTTATAACTATCACTATTGGTCTCAACTAGAAACCAGTGGTGATATTTGAGGTTCAGACTGAATAAGAAGTTTGGGTGGATCTTCTGAGCGGACAAAATGTACGTACATATAAATACTGCCTACTTTTCTGCTTCATATTCATTTTGAAAACTCTAAGCCTATAAAAATTTTATATCATATATCTTTCCAAGTCAACAGACACCACCTGTTATGGTTATTGCTCTTTGGGGGAAGGGGGGCATTCAGTGACATTTTGTTCAACCATTCCAACACAATCACAGTGACATGTTAAAATTCCTACACTCCATCAGTTACAGAGTCGGCACATCAAGAAGAGACATTTAAGTTCCTTTCATTTAAAAGGCTATATAACAACTAGTTCCATTCACTGACTCTTAAAGTTCCTGGGTTGGGCAAAAAAAAATTGGCTAAGGAATTGACTGAGTTTGAAAAAACATCGTGAGGAATGCAGGTAACTTTCCTAGCACACTTAAGGCACCTCACCCATTTGAAGCAAAGGAGTGCTCGATGGGAAGAACCCTAACCCTGTTTTTACACTGTATTCATTCTTTTCTTCCTTCTGCTGGTTCTTCTCAAGTTTTGCCAAGTGCTTACCTAGAAACTCACTTATACACATACACATCAAGTGCTTACCTTGATTTTTTAAGGCTACAGCCGATGGAACCTGGAAGGCATGAATATCCAGTCAAGCAAGACCTCTAAGAGCCTGCCTTGGAGGTCCCGCCACAACCAGGCTGCAGGCTGAGGCAGTTGAGGGGCTGCTTACCTGCGAGACTGTGATGCCACACTTCTTGGCTAACTCCTCTTTGGCTTCCTCACTGGGGTAAGGGTTGCTGAGATGGGAATAGAAATATTCATTCAGGATTTCTGTCGCTTGCTTGTTGAAATTCCGTCTCTTCCGCCTTCGAAAAGAGAAAGGAAACAACAAAAAAGCTCACACCAAATAAATATAAAATGCGAGAGACAGAATCTACTTCTGGGAGAAGACAAATTTCTGAGCAAAAGGTGAATTGGAGCAGATTTACCAAAAGGAGCTGGATGCCAAAACCATCATTAAAAGCGTTTGCTCAATACTTCATTGTGTACCATCTGGGTACCGAACAGAAGAATGATCACAGATATCTTTGCAGAGTAGTGAGGAGCGTAAAGTTTCAAAATTCAGGCCATCTTGGTTGTTTTTTTCTGAGATGGAGTTTCACTTTGTCACCTAGGCTGGGGCGCAGTGGTGCGTTCTCGGCTCACTGCAACCTCTGCCTCCCGGGTTCAAGCAATTCTCCTGCCTCAGCCTCCTGAGTAGCTGAGATTACAGGTGTGCGCCACCACACCCAGGCCTATCTTGGTTTAGAATCCTGATCAACTGAATGTCAGCTGGGTGATTTCGATCAGCTTCTTCAATTAAAGAGAAGAGGGTCATACTGACCTCACAGGGTGAGAGAAGGAAGAGATGAGGCCACAGGGAAGAGAGAAGATAGCATTCAGCACAGTGACCAACACGTGGCAGGCACTACGACTTGGTCTTTCTTCCTACCAGGTTCCAGGTACTGGACTTTACCCCTCCCTCTTGGCAATCAATTCAAGTTATTCATTTTTCACAACTCTACTGAGGTAGATATGGTTATTAGAATTTACCGATGAAGAACTGAACTCAAAGGTCCCTCAGCTGGTATGTTACAGAGTCAAGGTATTAATTCAGGTCTGACCGACTACAAAACCCAATCTCTCTCTTCTATACAAACCGGCTCCTCACAATTACACAGAGCCTCTGTAGCCATAAGGTAAAAATAAGTTATCAAGTTCTTTCCATTCTATCCCCATGTAAATGTATACAACATTTTTAAAAGGCATCTGCAGAAGAGGGCATGGAACTGACTGAAATTAACCCCCAACAGTTTGACCTCTCTTAAAAGGAGAGAAGTGGCACTTCTTAAGCAAGAACAGCTGCTAAATGGTAAAACAAAAGCCCACAGAAATCTTTTTCATATACAGGTTGCCAAAAAGGAGAAAATCACTTGTTTTGAATAAAAGCATTTTTCTGCCTTTTTTAAAAAAAGTGCTAATTGAACTAATTTAAAGTGAGAATCACTATATTGCTTCCTGACAATGAAAGTCTGTGGATAGTTGCAGGAGTTGGGTAGGGACTCCAGGTTTATTGCAAGGGCTGGTTGGCCCTCCTTGAAGTGTGAGGCATTCATCTTTAAATTAGCTCGCTTAGCCCTGTTGCCTTTCTTGCTTTTATTAAAAGCTTTTCCGTATGGAAAAGATTTCCAAACATCCCTGATGATGCCAGGATATAGGAGTTCCCAATTTAGCCAGCAGAAAGGACTGACGGCCTTGCCAGACAGGAAATTCAGCTAATATTGTATTTTCAGGGTCCCACTTGGATTAATTAACATAATAAAGTGCCTGATTTTACCGGGTGAACTCCATCTGTCCACAGGTGTTAACCACATCTGTCCAGATTATACCAAGCCCAAGTTACCCTCCTAAATCATGCTGAGTTTCTGGGTCACCCAGCATCAGAAATTGTACAGACTGGATTTAAAAGCCCAGCTACAAAGTGGGCATGTGTTAAAAGCTCTTGCATAATGGGAATTTGAGGAAGATAGCCAAGTGGCTAACAGGGTCTGCAGGCCAGCCTTTAGATAACCTTTGGCTTCTCCTTCTTCTTTGCCTAAAAAAGACTTGTTTTAGGCCTGGGGAACTGGACCCTGAAGGCTCCCTAATTGGGAGAGTCTCCGTTCCTTCATTCAGTTGTTTGCATTAGCATTACTGTGTATTTTTTGGGACTCTTCCAATTGAGCTCAAAGGAAGCCTCTCTGGAATGAGCTGGTGGTATGCGGATGGTGCAGACAGGCTGTTCCCAGCTCTTCTCTCCTTGTGATGTGCGATCTTCCCTAGGTGGTCTCATCTACTCTGATGGACTCGCTTATCACCTCTTTTAGTAGCTGTCTCAATCTACGGCCTTTGAAATCCCAGATCAGGATTTTTCAGAATTTCAAGAAACCTAGTGAAAATAACACCTTTCTACAATAAGTTTGAGCTAACTGAGACACCTGGTTTCTTTGCTTTGGCTTGAAGTGTTACCACCTTGGCGAATTAACATTTGTGATTTCAAACCAATCAGTAGCTTTGTGAGTTGGGCATCTAGGTTTTGAATTTAAGAAATTTGGAAGTTGATTAAATATTACTGGATAAATATGGTGTTTTAAGGACAGAAAACATTTGAATCACAGGGTCCATGGGTGAAGCTTTTTTTAAAGGACTCACGACAGTGAGATGTGTAAACATCGCAGACAGACACTGCTAACTACCAAATTTATTATCTCCTACTCTAATACCTCTGCTAAGAGCCACTGGCCCATTTATGACTACAGACTCCAGGCAACTTCAAACAAACTGTTTCCAATACTAACATCACCTTTTACCCAAATCAGCTCCATTTTCCTTGTTATCCTGATTATTTAGTGAAATTACTACAGATAGGGTTCATTTATATTTGCTGATTTGTTCATTCACTCATTCACTCATTCCAAGATTTGAGTATCTAGCATATGCTAGAAACTGGGAGTGATTCTCAACTCTTCCTGCTTTCTTACCTTCATCAAATGATTGGCCCCAAAGCAAGTCCTGCCAGTTCTACGCTTTCAAATCTCTCTCTCTTTTGTTCCATTCTAATTGCGCTGCTATTTGTGAAATGAGTGAAGAGAAGCTACTGCCTATCACATGATTGTATGACTAGTGCTGTCCAAGAGTACGTTCTGCTATGAGTGAAATGTTCTATATCTCTGCTGTCTGATATAGTAGTCATTGGCTACATGTGGCTACTGAGCAGATGCAATGTGGCTAGTGTAACCAGAGAGCTATTTTTTAAATGTTTATTTTAATTTAGTATTTAGTTAACTTAAATTCAAAATTAAATAGCTATATACCAGACAGTGCAACACTGGATAAATGCTTTCCAGAAATAGCACCCAAGAAGCCCTCCTGGAAAAAGATTGTAGCTCTGGGGGACACCATCAAAAACATAAAATATCTTTGGAACCTCTTGTTTTAGTCTACTCTAACATATATCAGTTTATTTTAAAATAATAATTTTTTCTTTTGAATACTTATGGAAAATGTGGAAGGTATTTCAATTTATTTTGCGTGGCCCCAATGTGAGGAGCACGGGCTACAATAATTGTTCTTTACATTCTCTCTTCTCCCATCGGCTCATCTTCAAGAGAGTCACTAACAGTAATCTTTCTAAACCATAGATACGATCATGTCACTAATCATTATAAAATTTAACAATGATGGGTATATATATTAACATAATATACAATGTCATATAATAGTAATATATAACAGTAACCATTATGATAGCTGAATTATGATGTGAATATTATGTGCCAGATACTATACTAAGATTTATTCCTATTTACAGGATTATCCCCCGTTTTACAGGTAAGAAAACTGAGTCTTGGGAAAATAAGCCACTTATCCAGGGTCATATACGTCATCAGGGTTGCAGCCAGCATTTGAATCCTGTGCAATCTGATGTGTTAATTTCCCATACTTCTTCCTTAAACAGCTCTGAGGGTTTCTGCTGCTTAACAGGATAAATTAAAAATCTTCACTGGTACAGTTAAGGGTTTTCAGTGGCTCTTTCCTGTCCCTAGTGCCTCATTTCCCCCTCAATCCTACACATGCTCTGTACAATTTTGTCTAGCCACATCATATGCCTCTGCATTCCCCAAAGACTCGTGGCTTTCATGCTCCTGTGCCTCTTCACAGCACCCTGCATATTTCTCTCCACAACATCCGCCACAGATTTACATATGTCTCCCCCAGCTAAGCAGCAAATTCCTCAGAGGCAGGAGACAGGTCTCACTCATACTTGAAACCCTTGTGTCTAACACATAGTAAGATAAGGAATGCTGGGTGAAGTGGCATTATGTTGTTTTATTTTGTCGTTATTCCTTCTATTTGGCAAACATCCCGCTCCTCTGAGACTCGGTATTTTCTGCCCTCTCTCTGGATCCTTTCCTTCGAGTGGAGTAGGTGGATGAATGAACCTAATGTGTAACATGCGGTGTTATGTATAGTTCTAACAGTATTTGTTCCATGAAATTATGAGCTCTGTGAAGGTAGGACCCACGTTTATATGCATTTTTTTCATCTTTGATGTCAGTGGCTACTACGACATCTGGCAGATAGTAAGAGCTCAGTTAGATAAACCAGTAAGTCTAGTAGGGTGCCAGTGTGACCAGACTAGACCTTCTTGGACGTCCTTTCCTCTTTCTTGTCATCCTCCTCTTGGCAGTTTACTTTATGTAATCCCCACTATTGCAGTGAAGTACACAGACGTACTTTTCATCACCTGTTTATGTTACTGTTGTTATTTCCAGCAAAATGTTCTAGAAAAAGTTAAGATTACTGCTTGACAATCATTTAGAGAGCTTATAAGTTCTTTCCCTCTTTTAACAACAACAAAAATGTTATTTATAGTCCTGATAATAAACTTACCAAGTTGTAGGGTACAATGCTTGGTCTATAGCACAGTATGATAAATGCTGAATAAATGGAATTTTTAAGTTAAACTTTCCCTGTACAGTTAGGTCAATCTAAGGAAGAGACAGGAAATGACTTGAGTGGGATAAACCTGGTCCCAGAGCTCAGTTGAGGAGTGCGGTGGACAGATTCCAAAACTCTAGACCCTGGTGTCCACACCTTCCCTGTGAGTGGACGGGACAGTAAATTCGATTAGGCTCCTCATCAGCTGACTTTGAGTAAATGAAAGGGAAGATTCGATTAAAGTCTTAAAATGGGAAGTTTCTCCTGCTGGCCCTCCGGAGGAAAGCAGGCAGCCAAATTGTGAACAGCCTATTGAGTAGGGCAGCCTCTAGGAGCTGAGGCCCTCAGTCCTACAATTAGAAGGAAATGAATTCTGCCAACAACCAGAACGAGCTTGGAAGGAGACCCTGAGCCTCAGATGAGATCACAGCCTCAGCTTATAGCTTGATTATAGCTTCGTTGTGCCTAGGGCAGAGGATCCAGCTAAGCCATGCCCAGGCCCCTGACCAACAGAAACTATGCGATAATACACTTGTGTTGTTTTAAGCTGCTTAATTTGTGGTAATCTGCTATGCAGCAAGAGAAAGCTAATACAATGAGTGTTCCACAACAAAGCAGTAACACTCGATTCTACACACCTATTAGATTACAAAGACTAATCCTATTACTAAATCAAGTCCTCTTTGTATTTTATTTGTCTTCCATGAAATCTTTTTTTGGTGAGGCCCTGCCTATCAGATGCATGGTTTAGAGGAGCATGTGAATATCTGCAGTGAGTATGTCTTTCCTACTAAGTTTGCTTAGCTATCTCTCCCAAATATAGTTAGTGATGCTGGAGGCACTGATGTGAACTCCCCAAAAAGGATGGCTGGCAAACATTTATTTTTGAACTGAGAAGGCCATTTGCTCAGCCTTAGGCTGGCATTTGGGGTCATGTTCTTCCACTGGTAATAAATATACCCCCCGAAATAAAATGATAGTAACAATGACAATAGGCCAGTTGTTTTAGTTTTGAATCTTGGCTCAGAGGCAATGATTCAAAGGTTGTCACCAAAGCAAGAAAAAGACCCTGTATTCAAGTGACTGTCCTTCTGGTGCCAACTGGAACACTGTAGGCCAAGGCTGGTGGATGTGAAAGGAACTGTGTACAAAGCTTGCCTAGCTTTGTGTCCTTTAGAGTCTGACCTTCAACTGGGCACAGCAGAATTACTGAGAGACGATATCCAGTGAAACAGTAATTCTGCTCCGCCCTTCTCTCTGCTTGCTTTCTTGAAAAGAACCCAGTCTGGACCCAATTGTCCTTTTTTGTTTTTCAACATCTGCCAACATAAATACTAACTCCAGCATTTTAACTAGGGGAGTTACCATGGAGATGTAAGCAATCCATGCAGGGTGGCAGCGGCTGCAGCACAGTGGAAGGACCCAAACAGAGGCCACCAGTCACTTGCACTTTGCACTGTGCAGAACGGGCGGCATTAAAGAAGCCAGGCAGACAGCAGGCCATGGGTGAGGGGAGAGGCACAGAGGATCCTGCTTGAGGGTGATTTTGCCTATTTCCACTCCAGCACTATACCCAGCTGGGGAAAATTACCTTCGTTTTTACTTTCTCTTGACTTCTTCTATGGAATTCTACTGGTCCCGAGATACATTTTGCTAGCTGGCATTCTCATGTTATATTCCATGCAACCCAAAACACATTGACTAAAATGGAGTGAGGAGAAGATGCCAGGGTGTTTTAAAGAAGTCCAAGGACTGTAATGGCCACAGTTGTGAAGACAGAGAAAAATGCAGGTAGGAGAGCCGAATAAAATGTGATCTCAAGAGGTAAAAACATTCAAGGGGAGTGATAAATCATTTTATCTGACTGAAAAGCGACAAAATTACAGATCGTGAAATGGTGCACTGACCCTGAATTATCTAATGTTCTAATGATAAAATAACAGACTGGGATTATTATCAAGAATTTAAATATGAATGGTATCTGAATTCACAGATGATGAATTTAAGACAAACTGTAGATCACAAAGCACATCCATAATCAAAATGTATTTGCTAGATGAATTATCAAAATATTCTTCTATACTAGATGAAAGATGTAACTATTACCATCTTACAGGCTGGATAACAGAAGCAAAAGGAGTCCAAGGGTTTCACATAAATCCATCGGTCTAGAGTGTAGGGGAATCAAGGGATGACCACTTGTTCTGTGTCCTCAGTCCTTGTCTTCTTTTAAAGGCCCTTTCTATCCATGGTTTCTTCAAGTGAATGCTCTGAACTCACAAGTAAGGACGTGAGAAGCAATGCCAGATGGAAACCATCAAACCAACTTGGCCCCTGTTAGACCACCTACTTGTCCCTCTGTGTCCAAAGTGCCACGTCTTATTCTGCACTCCTAAAATTAGCCCAGAGACAGCAATTTACTTAGAAATATTTGCTGAATCGAATGGAGTGCACTCTCTGTCCATCTATAGTGTGGAAAAGATCCCAACTTCCAAGCAAAGGGAATAAACTTTATTGAAGAGAGCCTGTCCCAACAGAATGCTAGTAAGACAGCTGCAGGCCCATAGTTATAAGATGCAACTATAAAGAGGTACCTAGTGCTGTGAAAAGAAAAAAACTCACTGTACCTAAGTCTTCCTTGCTGCTACCCAGAGTGCAGAACGGTAGTGATAAAGATTATCCCCCTCCAACCATGTATTTTCCCGGTACTGTGGGAAACCAACGGCCTATCTAGTCTCACAGAACCATCCTCAGGCGACCACGTGGCTCAGCGTTGATGGGATAAAACTAGAACCTGTAGAAGGGGCCAGCTGTGGACTCCAGCCCCAGATAAATGACTCCCAGATAGGGCAGGACGGCCTCTTGGGAGACTCACCGGGCATCCAGAAATCGGGAACGCAGGATCATCACAGCCTCGCACGTGCTCTGCTTGAGCTGCATCTGGATGGAGCTGAACTTGCGGTGGATGATGCTGACCATCCGCTCAATCTCCTTCGGGGGAGATGGGCCTGGTCCGGCTTTGCTCTCGAAGGAGATTCATCACATGGGTGGTGAACTCATTGCAGGCCTGGAAAGGCAGGACAATAAACAGAGTCATTGAGGGTCCAAGCCTCAATGGGCATCATGCCTATGACATCAGGCCACGTGGGCTTTTCTGGAGACTTGTGCAAATCAAGAAAACTGGGGTAGTTTGTGGTCGATGTCCCTTCCAGACTCTGTGGCTCTAAATTTTGGCCATAATGTTGAATTTTTCTTTAAGAGAAAAAGATTTCTTAATCAATTTATCTTAATCTTTTTTTTCCCCCCCATGATTTTACCACAGTGAAAGGTAAGAATATGACTTCTAGTATAAAACATACCACACTACCCTTTGCCCCAAAGTTAACAGCCAAAGAGAGTTTGGGGTCACATGTATTATGTGCTTTCTGCCTTGCTCATTATTTCTGATACAGGAGTGCTTCCAAATACTCAATTTTAGAATGCATAAACAGCCAAAAGAGTTTAAATGGAATCATGGAATTAAAAGCTTTGATAAGTCTTCCGGGAGATTTCTCATCCATCTATTTCTAGTTCAAGTTTTATTATAAGAACTTCCTCTCCTGTTCTGGCCTTCTGAAGATCCACTATGTCTATAACACAAAGGGAACCTGTCCCCAGGGTCTTAGAGAAACAGCATAAAACATGATTGAGAGGATTCAGGGACTATCCTGCAGAAATAAAACTCTCAGTTTATAAACCAGCATATCATCGGTTCTGGAAGTGGAGTTGGAAATCATATTTCCCCACCTCCTTATTTAACAGGTAAAAAAAAACTGTGGCCCAGAGAGGTAAAGGGACATTTCCATAGGCACACAGCAAACGTGAAGAGGCAGAGGTAGGGCCTGAGCTCTTCCTGTTTTAGGCCAGGGCCTCTGTCCTTTCCTAGAGTCTGAGCTTGCTCCTCTGAGAACTCCTGCCCTCTCTTTAGTTACTATGACTTAGCATCTGTAATCTGGTTTCCTTAGCTGAGCATTCAACAAAACATCTATTCACAGATTCACTCAAAGCAATACTGTAAAACTGTAATAGATTTGCAACAAAAAAGACAAGATGATGCTTTGAGAGTTAAAGAACTAAAAACTCAATTGCTCCAACTTACTAACAGCAGAAACATGCTCATTATTGATAACATGGCGCTGCCTTTGTCATATGTGTCAATTATTCGGAAACAATAACAATAGCACACATTTACTGATTATCTAAGAAATCCTTTGAGGTTGGTTGGCAAAAGGTACAGAGGCAGGTGCATCCACTGGGCTGTGTCTACACTGGTGAATGGGAGGCCTGGGTTTTTGACCCTGCCTCTGTGAATATTTAGGCACCTTTCACTACACAGTGCCTCATCTAATTCACCCCAAAGTGGATTTAATCATTCCTGACCCTTCAGCAAGGCCAACAGCACCCATGCTCTTGTGCTGTGACCTGCAGACTGAGCAAATCCCTCACATGAACACAGTGGAGAGGCTGAGCGAGAGCACAGACTGCCTGGGTCCAGCTCCTGTCTCTGGGACTCACTTGGCTGTGGGATCTTCACAGTTACTGAACGTATCTGTGCCTTGTTTTTCTAATTTGTGAAATGGAGATGACAATACCCACCTCAGAAGGTGTAGTAAGGATTAAATGAGTTACTGTATGCATGCCTGGCCCTACAAATACATGTCATAATTATCTCTTCAAAATATGGATAACATAGAAATCCAACGTATTTGTCTATATTGATAACTGGGTAAACTTCTCCAGTCTTCAACTTCACTCTCGGTAAAAATAAAGATGGTAATAAATCCCTCCTGTCCACTTTCCAGGCCTATGCAGAAGACAAATCCATAGATCAGGTCCTTACAGCATGTTACTCTCCACTCTCCATGGAAAAGTGCTATATAAACATGAGATTTATACAGTAAGCTCATTCCCTAGCCAACTCCGGCGCCTGGAACTAAACCACCAAGAGAAGGAATAAACCCTGGCAGCAAGTTGGCTGAAATTCGGAGGCCACGGGATGGAGGGCTAAGCACATAGCAAGCATCCCAGCCGTCTTTCTAGGGAAACAGCCTCCACCCCGGATGCAGCCTCCCCACCTTGTCTGGGCTCCAAGAGAGGAGGAGGGGCTGGATGTGAGGGAGCACTGTCAAGTGCACCAGCTCTCAGCTGGGAAGCCACAGTGCTCGGCTAATAATAATGTTCTTCATTATGGTGAATAAAAATATTCACAATATCTGATGTTTATTCAGGGCATTTTATCCCAGGGCCCTTTCTGCTCTGCAATAAACAGACAGTGGAGTCGTTTCACCCACTGCTGAGGTGGAGCAAGGCAGCTGCTGAACAGCTGCTGAGGAACACACAACAGAGGGCAGAGAAAACCTCCAAGTCCCTTTTAGATGGACAGAGCATACTGATCCAGATTTTTCTAGTACCTGAGCTACCCACACCTCCTCTTCACTTCCCTCAAGCCTTGCACCTTCAGAAGCCGGGGCTACTTCTGATAGGACAGGCACCCGCAATGTGACAGTAATGTGAGTATTTGGGGTTACAACTGTTTAAACAAAACCCTCACATGCTGAAGGTTTCTGCAACAGAGGAGACTCTACTATAGGCTGTTATAAAAAAAAAAGTTGGCCAGGTACAGTGGCTCATACCTGTGAGCCCAGCACTTTGGGAGGCTGAGGTGGGCAGACCACAAGGTCAGGAGTTCCAGACTAGCCTGGCCAATATGCTGAAACCCCGTCTCTACTAAAAATACAAAAATTAGCTGAGCATGGTGGTGGGCACCTGTAATCCCAGCTACTTGGAAAGCTGAGGCAGAGAATTGCTTGAACCCGAGAGGTGGAGGTTGCAGTGAGCCCAGATCACACTACTGCACTCCAGCCTGGGTGACACAGCGAGACTCCATCTTAAAAAAAAAAAAAAAAAAAAAAAAGAAAAAGTTACTTTCTGGGGAGCTCTAGGCTGCCTCCATAGGGCAGAGGGATTTCCAATAGACCTCCCAGGTTTCAGAGTAAAGTTGTTTCTGGAAGCACACAATGAAAGGGAAGCCTTTCAAAAGTCTTGTATAAGGTTTAAGTTTACGTCCTGAACTATAAGACCTATCTTCTTCCTTGACTCCTTCAAAAAGATGGATTGGATTGAGATCCAAGGATGAGATTGGATTTGGTTGCCAATCTCATCAACAAAAGCAACTGGGATCTTAGGCCTCTCTTAGCTGTGACCTGAATTAACCCAGAGCAGTTCAACATTAGCGATTTAGTCCTGACAATTCCCCAACAGCACTATTTACAAAAGCTGAAGAACCCTACAAAACCACAAGAGGATTTTTTTCTTAAAACAGAGCTTGGAATAAACTTCAGGTTTCTGACATCATGGTTGGATCTATTATAATATGCCAGCTCTTAAATACCTCACAGTTACCAAGATGATCTGCTGAAGTGTTTTACCAATCCCGTTTAATGAATAAAACAATGTTCTTTCTTCCTAAAGAAAGTCTCCAGAAGTCTTCTTTATTTAATAACCTCAGGGTGAAACAATGGCTGAATCAGGTAGTTTTTGTTTTTGGAGGGACACGGGTGAGGGTGAGCTACAATACCTAGTTATTATGTAGTTATCTGCCATCGCCATGCCAAAAATAAAACAACAGAATTAATTATTAAGTAATCAATTTGGTAATTTCAGGCAGGTACTGCTAAAATAGAGAGTGGCGTTTTCACTTGACCATGGTTTTCTATTTTTAAAAAATCCCCATAAGGAACCGTTACAGGAAAATGAAGAAGATATATCTCTCAGACACACTAGCTAGAAGGTTAATAGCATAATTTCCCTACAATCTGCTGTTTGCTATAATTAACAACACAACTAATATTAATAAATTATTAAGCATCCAAAATGTATTAAGCAGTATTCACTTCTTAACTAGAAAATGCCCATATAAACAAATACATGATATTTCAGTACTTTTAAAACATGACTACTACAGCCTCTACCCTGAACATAATTTGCTTCTGTACTGATGGAGGTTTTAAGCTCCCAATTTCCAACATCTTTATTATTTAGAATAGCTAGGTACCCACAAGAAGTTTCTGAAGAAAATATTTTTATCATAACCCTCTCTTAGGTGCCAGTAATCTAGTCCAGGGAAGTAACAGAGAGACTGGTTACCCCAGTGTCTAAAGACATCCACACTCTCCTCTTACAAAGTGGAGTCAGGCATTGCTCTAATAAGAGCCCTTGGGCTAAGGGTCAAATCCAGGATTCTAGGGCAAATTCTCTCCCTCATTAAATGTGTGACCTCCGCCACATCTTAACCTCTTTGATCTCCATTTCCTCACCTGTGTCAAAATGGAGAGGATGGCAGTACCTGTCCTGGGTACCCGATCTCTCAATTGCCTTGAGGAGCAAGTGCCATTATGTCAGCCACAGCGTTTTGTAATTGGCGACATGCTATTGAAATGTACTATGGCTGCCATAATTTTTACTCATTCTGGATGAGGATGGAAGAGTGACAAGAAGGTTCGAATCAAGAAAACAATTTTATGTTGCTGGCAACCTAAACTCCGACTAAAGACAGTTTTCAACACCTTCCAACCTAACATCCATTGCAGTTATGGTTTAGTAAAGGAAGTCACACTCTGGGCTTGTCTTGTGTCCTGTTCTCTGGCATGAGTTAACCTGGAGGACAAATCTGGAGAACAGCTTGCTATGCCAGAGGTCAGGCTTACTGGTGAAGGTGAAGTAGGAAGAACATTGGGTCGTAAGAACCTAAGAGGTCAGTGAGAGGTCTGTCCCCATTTGCCTTCCAAAATTTAGGTCAGGGGCAGACTGCAAATTCTAAATGATGGTCATGGCTGGGGAAACTCATGGTTGAGCCAGCTGTCTGAGCTCAGCATTGCCTGGGATATGGGGAAATCTCTCTATGAGCCACCACTGTGGTGAGAACATTTGTTCTTTCTCAGGAAGGCAAAGGAGGATGACTCAGGTTCTTACCACAGCTTGATTTTATTTCCCTTCCCTTCACCCTCCCTACACCTTGTCTGAGGGTCAAATTTCACTATTCTTGGCTTTAAGCTTCACAGCAATTTTTTCCCCCTCATAAAAGAGAGGATTTTGTAGAAATCCATTCCAAAGGTAGATAGGAGTGCAGTAATGAAACTTTATTCACTTTAAATTTTAAAATGCCTATTTCTATTTTAAAATTTAAATTTTCTATTAAGTTTGCATTTGCCTTCTACCTAGTTATGAGTGGACTGCACAGGGTCTTCTCTCTTCCACCTTTTCTCTCTCTTCTTTTTAGGCTTTTAAAAAGAAAGGGGCCAGATGCGGTGACTCATGCCTGTAATCCCAGCACTTTGAGAGGCTGAGGCAGGTGGATCACCTGAGGTCAGGAGTTTGAGATCGGCCTGGCCAACATGGTGAAACCCTATCTCTACTAAAAATACAAACATTAGCCAGGCGTGGTGGCATGTGCTTGTAATCCCAGCTACTTGGGAGGCTGAGGCAGGAGAATCTCTTGAACGAGGGAGACAGAGGCTGCAGTCAGCTGAGATCATGCCACTGCATTCCAGCCTGGGCGAAGAGTAAGACCCCGTCCCAAAAACAAAACAAAACAAAACAAAACAAAAAAAACAAAGGAAAGAAAACCTAATGATGCAATGAGAGTAAGTTAATGGAGAACTTCAGTATAATGTTGCATCCCAAGAGGTGATAACAAACTTATTTGTTATCTAAATTAAAGGCTGCTGTTAAAGGACTCCTGATAAAGTAGCATGCTTACAGTAACCAGAGGAACTAGTATTGGTATATAAACGTGTGTATGTGTTTGTCGGGGGGATGGTATGGGGGATCTCTGTTAGAGAGGGGCTCCGTTACAATCAGGATACCTTACATGTATGAACTGCTTTGTAGTTAACAGCCTTTCTTGCCCTTTCCTTTAGATGAGTTTTATGGTCCTTCACATCCGTGACTCCAAATCCACAGCTCTGTGCACACATCAGCTTTCAGAACTGAGTATGCAGAACACCGAGTCCCACACGTCATCCATGGAGTGCCAGGATTAGAATCCACGTTTGTCTGGCTCCAGGGGTCTCCTGAGCCCTCCACCCTTTATACAGAGGATGATTTGTGTCATATTCCATGCCATATGTTATATAAAAGGGGGAATATGTTTGACTCTCAATTGAACTGAGTCTGGGTAAAGTGAGAGACTCTAAGGCCAACTTTTAAATCCTTTCCCATAGGATTCTATGAGCATCCAGAAAAAGCATCATCCTCCTAAATAAGGAATGCACAAGAGCCAGAGAAAACCTCCCACCTTCTTGCAGGTGAGCTGGTGACTCTGCTGAGCACCTACAGTGCCCCGATGACAGCCAGGACTGCACATCACAGGCACACGTTCTGGAGTCCAGGTATGGGGCGTCCTTCTATGGACGATTCATGTTTCCTTGAAATCATCATTTACAGCGTCACGCCTTTTTAATGCTTTTACCTCCACTGAACGCCTAGGTTTTTAACAGCTGAGACGAGGGCTTGGCAGACTCGAATTTGGCCAGGGCTCTGTGGTTGGGGGCAGCGGGGGCCGGGCATAAGAACGCCAGCACCTGGGAAAGGAGAGCCGCTGGGTCTCTGCAAGCCCCGGGGTTGTGCGTCCTCCACCCTTTCCTGAAGGGCCTAGGTGCCGAGCCCCAGGTGGTTCTGGTTACCTGCTCGTATTTCTCCAGCTCCGTGTGGTAGATTTGTCTGATCTGTGAGAGTTTGGCTCTGTAATCTGAGTGCTCCACTGAGTTGTCTGAACCTGCCCCTCCAGAAGCCGCCGCCGCCGCCGCCGCCGCCGCGGACCCTCCGCCCTTCTCAGGCCCCGCCACGCCTTCCGCTAGCAGCATGTTGTCCAGCCGCATCAGCTGCGGGTCTGTGGGCTCCTCCTCCTGGGCTCCTCGGATACTCAAAACTACAGGAAAAGACAAAGCGAAGGGAGCGTTGGTAGTGACCCAAGGAGGGAAGTTAAAAAACAAAACACCATTGTGTTATTTGGCTAAATAACCCTCCAAATTACTTGCAAGATGGCATCTGAGGAATAGAAGAAAGGCTGGAAACAGAGAGAAACCGGAGAGGGTGGGAGAACGAAGGCGGACTTGCTTTGTTCCAACATTACACTCCACTTGCATGTGGGACCTAGAAAAATCAAATTTACAAGAGGCAGGAAGTAGAATAATGGGTACCATGAGTTGCGGGGGAGGAGTGGGGGCTAATGTTTAATGAGCGCAGAATTTCACTTCGGGAAGATGAAAGTTTTTGAGATGGCTGCAAAATAATACCAATGTACTTAATGCCATTGAACTGTACATTTTAAAAAAAGGGAAATTCTATCTTAACTTTTTTTTTATCACAATAAAAATTTTCAACTGGAAAACTTTAATTATCACAAAATATATTTTTTACTTTTATCCCCAAACTACCTAATTTCAATTTAAGGAAAAGCATTTTCCTCTTTATTTCTCATTTGAAATTTCTGTAGGTTTGTGGCTGTGCACTCATTGCCTTTCTTTGTAATGTTGGATCGGTCTAAATTTTTCACTTCCAAAATAACCTGAGGTACATAAATCCAGTACATTTGGAATGAAATCTTAAGCCCTTTCCTGTGGACTACTAGAGAGTGAGGTCTAATACAGCAAGAAGACAAACCGGCTCTTGAGCAGGGTCGCTTAGCTCCAAAAACTAAGATCTATCTGTTGTGAGTGATAAGGACTCTGTCCCGTTGGAAACAAGGGTGAGGTCCTTTTAACAAGCTGTCTCCAGGGATTTGGGGAAGCCAGTGCTCTGGTAGGATGGTGCCTCAGATCAATGAGATGGCCGCTTTTTATTAAAACACCAGGACCCTTGGTGGTGATTTGGACTGAAGGAGATCCAGTGATTTAGTAAATCAGCAGAAGAGCGAGGCAGTCTTTTTTTTTTTACTACCCCTTCAGACAACCTTCCATAAAATAAATCACTCATCTAAATCCAGTTCCGTTGTCAGCAGCCAAGTCTTTGTTAAGAGGGAACATAAAAAGTGTTTTCAATTTTTAAGAAATTGAAAAGAATGTGTGGGTAGGGTAGGAAAGGAGGGAAGCGATTAAAGGCAGAGGAGAGGGGTCCAGTGTTGGTTCACATGTTGGGGACGGAGATGGCAGAGTCTAAGTCCCTGGTGGATATCTGCACAGCAGAGCAGAGTCAGGAGCTGTTTCATGGCAGGGTGTATCTGGTGAGTCCCAAGGGGATGGTGCCGGTTTCAGACGTTCCCCAGCCCTGGCAAAGCAGGGCTGTGGGTTGTGACAGGGAAGGTGAAGAAGCTCAATACGAGGGTACGTCTAGACGTTTGAGCGTTCCATCACGTATAACACCAGCATAACTGCTGGCTGTGCCTGCCCGCTCCTGGCTGCCAACAGGCAGCACAAGAACCAACCCTGAATGTTGTTCAGAAGGAAATCCCAATTTCTGGGCTAAAGGGGAAACTACAGCATGACTCTCACAAAACACGAGACTGTCAATGGAATGGCGAGCCACGGGGGACCAGTGGTGGCTGTAAGGAGCACAGAGGACAACAGGTGCAGGGCAGAAGCTTGGGCTCCTTGAGGAAGTAAGAAAGGATGAGAGGAAGGGAAGGAGAGGGCAGGAGGAGGGAGAGCAGGTAGCTGGGAAGGAGAAAAGAAGAAAGCCGGCACCTAGATGCAAACCGCACTACCAGGTCACGAGCTTCTCTCTTCAAACCTGCACGTGTAATATTCTGCTACACAGAAAGAACATTGCTATAGTAGTGACGGCAAAAGGTTAGGAGATCATTGGGGATTATTTTGTAAACTTTTTTTTCAATAAAATCTTTCTATTGTAGGCTCAGGAGACTGAATGGAAAACCGCTTCTTCAGCTGATCTTTGAATAATAATGATTTAGTCACGTTACTGTTTCTCAAATTTATTTACTCAAATCTCGGAAGCACTCTGAAGAATGAACTGCCACTAACAAAGGTTTCCTTAAGAAAGTAGATGCCTGCTGTAACCATTCCCTGAATGGTTATAGGCCCTAAAGGCATCAGAAAGAATCAGTGCATCCGAGCATCTGGTAGCAGTGCCCAGCAGCCCCCTCCTTCCTCACCTCTACCTGGGGTTTGTGAGTGTTTCTCTTCATACGATACATTTTAATTGTCTTATCAACAAAGATATTTATGGGCCATTTACAAATTAGAAAAAAAAGAATCATCTCTGAGACATTAATAAATATGGCTGTTTCACTTTAGCTTGATTTTTCAAAACATGGAATATTGCTGGGGCAACATTCTACTCTCTCATTTGCTCTGTTGAATCTCATGTCCAATATACTTCCTTCAGAAGAGGCCGCAAGCCTCCACGGCTGGCAGGGACATTCCCTGCGATGCTGAGGCTGGTAACCGTTCGGCCGGGTGTTAATGCCTTCAGGTGGGTCTACCTGGCGACTCCATAGCCAAGTGGCCCTGCGTGCGGCCCAATGCTGAGAGATCTTAGAACAGCAAAGCACAAAAGAACGATTTCCTATTAATGGTCAGGACGTCCTTGCCAGGGTTAGCGTAAGCACTGTCTACCTAAGGTGACATCAAGTATCCCACCTCCTCCAATTGCACAGGTACCCCAGGGGGCCTCATTCATTCCATCAGCTTATTCCTCTAGCAAAACTCGGTGAGATATGAAAGAAGAGGGAGGCAGAGAAACAGTTCTGGTCCTCGCTCCTCCAGGAGCTATGTAGGTGATCACGAGCACGTCACTACCAATATTTCCCATATACCTAATATTTACCTCTGAGAATATTTCCTCTTTCCAGCCCCTCACAGTTTCACGCCTATGCTCCATCTTTTTAAAACAGTCAGTGGGAAGCAGAAACGATGCCACACGAACTCTACATACCTCCTAATTAATATTTTGCTTGGCCTTCAAATCTAACTGGCTTTAAATAAAATAAGAAAGGAAACTGCTAAGGCTGGCAAAGAACACTGAAAGGAAACACTGCAAACCCCTACCCACCATGGAAGTTTCAGGAAGGTGGAAGAGCTTAAAGCATAAAGCATACTGACTCTTTTCTTTCAGGTTTGAAAGATACATTTAATTGGGCGCAGAGGCGGCAGGTTGGTTGGGGGGAAGAAGGTGTTAGCATTTCACTTAGCTTTTACGTCATTTTATGAATCCTGCAAACACATACTCCTGAAAAAGAAATTTGAATTCACTACGATTTAATAGAATTAGTTTCTAAATGTGGTCAATTAGAAATTGATATGACAGATACAATGCATCACAGCATAAATGTTGCTTGTATTTATGCTCAGAGTTCAGGACACACAAATATACCCCAAATCAGAGATCTGAAAAAAATGAAAGAATGAAAAGACAGGGAGGAAAAAAACCAGCAACAGTCATTTCCAAATTACACCCTTTAAATTAAACTCAAATTAAGAAAATCGATAATGATTGTGCAAGATCCAAAAAAAATTTTTTTTAAGGAACAATATCAACAAGAGAAAACCTTAAAAGAAAACCTTCATCTTGCACTGTTTTGCAAAGAAGATTCTGTTCTGGTGGACTTGGGCTGTGTCTGTAACACTTGGAGGGGGCAGGGATGGACCAATAAACAAGCTTGCACGCTCACATTTGCAGCCAGAACAAGGAAAATCCAAAATACCACTTCAGAATGGGTGCTGGGATGCACTGATACAGAAACCGTTCGGCTCGGCAGTTAAAAAAATCCCACCAACATTAAATAAATAAATGAAAAGGGTGATATGTCTAAGCAGAACTGATACTAGCTATTTATTGCTTGAAGCCAGTACTCTGGTGAGTAGGAGACAAAATGATTATTTAAAAGCTCCTTTTTATCTCTGCAGCACCATGCAAGACTCAAATGAACCTTTTGCTGGGACACCAGAGATGTTAACACTCATCCTCCAAGATCCAATTTCAACCAGCGGAGCTGTTACCTAATCCAGCAACCATCACATATGATCAGGTTCCTGCTTCCCTGATGGGTGCCCCGCGCTCTCTCCCTCCCCCTCACCTCTTCCTCCCCACCCCAGCAGCTTTTTCTGAAATAGGTTTTAAAGGGCCAAATCCTCTGTTTCTCCCCATGCATATAGGGTTTTAATGGCCAGGCAGGCCCGCACAGGTCCACTACCCCAAAAAATTGTCATCAATTGCAGTGGATATGCAATCCACAGAGGGCTTGCCCATGAAGATATTTAACCCATTTAGTAATAATTCTTATAGAAGGAGTTTCCTTCTCACAAATCCACCCAATTATGGAAGAGACCAATTGAGACAGGTAGGTGATTTACACAGGAATTGTCACAAGCCCTTAGAAAAGTGTCTGATGTCACATGTGCTTTGCTGCTATTGCTTGCCCTGGGGTTAATTCTTTGGTAAAACTCCTGAGATAAGGGGACTGTCACAGCATTGTCGGAGCTGCTCTCACCACTGGTCTCCTGTTGTTCTTTCTTCCTTTCTTTTTCTTCACACAAGGAGAAAAACAAACCAAACCCAAAGGCATAGTCAAGATCATCCTCGGTGGGAGGGCTGCGTGCGGGTTGTTTTGTCCTTGGCTGAGCGATGTGGGTCCGGAGCAGGCCCAGCCAATGCCCACTAGAGGGCACTCTTCTTCACCAAGGACTGGATCTCCAGGTGGGTGAACAGCCTCGTCTCCAGGTTAGTGCTGGGGGAATGCCTCTTCTAGATTCAAACTTCCACAGGTGGGGGCAGGTGGGGAGGGGAGGAGGGCAGGTCTACAGAGAGGGTGGTCTTCAGATCTGGACAACAGTCCAGGAGCCCAAAGCTGAGCTGAGAGAGAGAAACAGAGATAAAGAACAAGACAGACAGCAGAGAGGCAGGTGGTTTCAGGAAAGGCACAAGTAGCCTCCCGACGGTGTGTGCAGAAGGCAGGCTGTCTCTGGCTGACCTCTTTGTTTGATTTCTAGGCACAAACCTCTACACAGAGTGTCCTACTGCCCAGGAGCTAAGTCTTTACCACATCCTACCAGAAGAGTTAAAAAAGAGAGACCAGCTCTCCCCACCTCATTCCCAAGTCAGCTATGCAGTTTTAGAAACAGAGCAAAGCGCTTGCCTCCTGAGAGCATCAGAGTTACACCTTTTATTCGTTCATAAAGTACTTGCACACACTGAATTACATCACCCTATAAAACATGAAGTAATGTTCCAAACTTACATAGCAGGTAACTGAGGATTATAAAAACAAAGCACATTTCCCCCAAAACCAAAGCAAATGAGACACAGCTGAGACTGAACTCTAGCTCTTTAACTCTCAGACACTTTAGTCCTCTACAAAATTGGAGTTCTGAATCCTTTCGCAACAGGCAGCTACATGGATGTGATATCTATTCTTTGCACACACAGACACACACACACACACACACACACACACACACACACATTTACACAGTCTCTTCTGATGCCCAAGTCACACCAATACTTTGGACAAGAAGAAAACAATCAGATATGAGTAACAGAAGGAAGCTCTTTATATCAATTTCCTAATTTATTTTAATTTCTCTAAATCTAGTCCTTTCCTGTTACCCTTTCCGCCATCATGCTTAGAGCCACTGTGTTAGGTGATAGAATGCCCTCTTCTTTCTCAGCCACAGAAATCCACTCACCACAGTCCTATCTTATTTTAAATCTCAGGTCAAAATCCTTCTTCATGAAATCTCCCTTGCTGAGAACAGCCAAAAATGATCTCTAAGCCTGAGTCACCAGGTCATGTACTGCCGATACCACCGCCATGGGGCATCTCAGGACACACCAGGGCACACCTACCATCTTGCCAGCAAGACTGTGAACTCATGAAAGGTGGTTCCCCACACAACCTCACAGGGCCTCTGACACTTAAGTGTCTGTTCCAGTATTTCTTAGGAGCAATATAATAAAGAATCAAGGAGGGAAGGAGGATGTAGGCTGGTGAGATCCAAGGATCTTTGCCTCAGCTTCCTGTTCTCAGCCAGGCAGCCAATTCCCTGTATGTGCGTGCTCTCTTTGCCCTGCATTCCAGTTACAAGTTGTACCAGAGCCAGCATGCTGTTGGGTAGAAGGCTGTTCTCTCCGCCACCTCTTCCATATCCACTTCAAAAAACTGTCAAATCTGCCTTTTCAAATCTGACAATTCTAAACAAGCAAAACTACGCTGGCATTAAGCCAGAGCTTCCTGGACCCAGCCTGGTATGTCCCCAGTAAGCCAACATTACCCGTGACAAAGGCGCTGGGTGCTGGGGAAAAGCCTGGCTCATGACTGGCACCTGGAGAAGAAGCCCCCTGTGAGGGCTCACAGGTCCTGGCAGCCAACGGGCCACATAGAGGTCATCTCCACAAATGGGCCCCCTGAGGAATGCTCAGTGCAATCAAATGACTGCCCGAGTACCTCCAAGGTGACAGTGACGAGCTAGATCCTGGGACCTCAGATGAACCAGTCATGGCCTCCGACTTCAAGAAGCCTGTGGTTTATGCTCCTCCAGTCCCTCAGACACAGGCCACCAACTGCTTTGAGGCTTGTGGACACATGAGATTGCCAGGGTCGGGAGATGACAACTGAAAATCTCCAACTGACGCACACACACTTCGTCCTCTGATTTTGTTTACTTCCTGTAAGCACAATATAGCCACAGCCTGGAACCGCCTCAAGCTGAGAAATAACTATGCTATCATTTGATTCTTCTCAACCAAAGGTGGGACCCAAATCTTCTGTTAGTGTCTTGAAGCTCAGGGGAGCTGATGTTCTTCACTCCTAATTCTCAATCTCTCTGTTTGATGTGAAATATCTTTCTTTTATGGTGATTTTTCAAGAGTTATTCATCAAACAAATAGAAATGACTGATGATTCTATTTTCTAAATTTTACAAGTCAGCATTACTGATAGCTGTCAGTCAGCGCTTCTGATTAGCACAGGGAAAGCAGTTACCACCTGAGTTGACACCTTCCAGCCCCAGGTGTAGACCTGGATGCTGCAGTGGGCCTGGAGCAGCCTTTTCTGATGAGAAGTTCTAGTTTAAGAAATCTCCAAATGTTGAAATCCACCCTGGTTCACCCAAGGCTGTCTCTCAGCCCCCCCCCCACTAGAATCTCAAAGACACTGAGTTGGGACTTAATCTAGGTCCAGGGTTTCTTAAAGTGGGGGATCTGATTTGATAAGATTATTTTTAAAGCCATTCCAACTGTTTTTCTTAGTTTGCTAAGCAGGTAGACCAAAATACAACCAACTTTAGGGATTTGAAGGCTTTAGTCAAACAAAGGCAAGAATTTGAGGTCAACTGTTTCATCCCAGGAATATTTATTGAGCATTTACTACAGTGCCAGGCATTGTGCTGACGTTCCACATAAACGTGGTCCTGTGAGGAGCTGAGATTCACTCATGTTTCACATTTAGCCAACAGCCACTATGTGTAAAACTTTGCGTGAGGTTTTAGGGCAAGAGATGAAAACAAAATACATGACACTCTTGAGACAGTTTTAGGTTTTTGTTTGTTTACGTTTTGAGGTTGTCTTTAGAGAAACACACCGAGTTTTTCTCGTCATCTTTTTTCCTGGGCTAGGTTTTGGCGGTTCTGGTCACAAGTATTTTCTACTTCTCAGGGGGAGGCATGGGCATGGATCCCATTCACATGTTCCTCACTTGGCACACGGCGCCTCCCTGGGCCAGCTGGCAGGGAGAAAGCTAATGTGCTGGGCGATAGGCCCCTGCCTTTCTGGATGGGTGCCGGGCTGCCTGGGTGAGGGGCTTTGGTCCTTAATAGCTCAAGTCTGGACTGCTGCTTGGGAAACCCCTTTGCCTAAACAGGAGCTACAGAAGTTGGTAGGAGAGCATGGCTTACACCAGCTTTGGCGTCAGTCTGACATACTCAGAGGTACGAGAGTGGGGGGGGGAAAGCCGTTGAAAAGACAGAAGGCCAGGACCAGGGCCAGGGCCAGGGCCAGGCGAGGGTGTGTGAGAGAACTGGACTGCCTTCGGTAACCCATGATACAAGGAACAGTTTCCTTCTTAGTTACACATAAAAAGCATGAAAAGTGTGGAGCCAGTGGTTGGCAGCTTGCTGTGCATTCCGTGGAGATGAAAGCTTCTTTCTACAATGGTATTTCCTCAAGGAAGCAATCACAGAGAAAACAGAAGAAATTTCTCAATACTCTTTAGCCTTAAGGTGAAAATGTTCTGCAGCTCCAAGTCTCAATGAGGCACCTCGTACATTGCCTGCTTTCTGGCAAGAGCTGATACATGATAGAGTTCCTCTCTCCTGCCATACTTTAACACCCAGAGAAGTGTAAGGATGGGCATGGGCTTTCTTCTGTTAGCGCCACAGCATGGCACAAAAAAAAAATGTGCACTAAACAGGCCTTGGGTGTCTAGGTTCAAAGGCAGGCTCGAGACTCCTACTAAGTGACTCCACCTATGCCAGAATTCTTACTAAGGATTAAATGAGGTTATTTTTATAAAAGCACATGGCAGTGCTTGGTGACTGATAGATTTTAGATTTTTGGTTAAATCTGAATCACTCATTGATAAAGATCCCTTTGGGAAGGATTAAAAAATAGGATGGACTTAGAGTTGAGTTTGGTTTTTCTGCACGTTGCGAATCAATGACACAGAAGAAACCAGGAAAAGCCATGAATATACTTACACACAAACATGTACGCACATGCAGACACACCGACACACACACCCCCTACCTTACCATCCTATGCATCCAGGCAAGCTCACACCGATACCATCATAGGCTAAGAAATCCATAGATCCTCAGCCAATAGAATAAAGTTCAGAATGTCTTATTTCTCTCTTCTTTTCTCCCTTTACAGTCCTTTCTTGCTATTCGCCCACGTATATTAAGGATCCTGCGGCTTCTAAATCTTCACTCAGAGGAGATGCCACAGTCTTCAACCCTAGTGTCCCTCAGCCAGAGGCGACACCATCCTCCTGGCCTGGCAGAGCTCACACTGGAAGCCTCCGTCTTTCTGAGGCAGGAAGACCCTTCTGGGAACCACTTAGCTCTGAAGTAATCTCACCTTGTGTCAGACAAGCTGGCCTGGAAGTCATCTTTAATGGCTGCTTTCAAATTTCCATTAAAAAATAAATAAATTATAACCAGAAAGAGGGTAAAGATGCTATTTGTGCTCAAAGGTTTGAGGGAGCATGTTCAAGTTTTGATTCTGGGTGGGATCTGGGACTCACAATGATGCTTCTCCACCTAGATGTAGAGAAACCCCCACAGGAAATATTACAGTGACTTGCCCGGACTGTGCGTGCCTCCGTGTTGTTTTACCCCATTGCTGTCGTCACTACTGTCTTAGGGCTACAAATGAGCTTCCAGCTCCTAGTGACAAGTGGCATTTTCCTGCCCATATCCACAGACTGAATAGGAACAGAACTTGTTTTTCTCTAACTTTCCCAACAATTTCATCAGAACCAAGTTTGAAATAAAGAACATTTTGCTCCCACAGGAATATTTCCCAGTTTTTGAAAACTGCTGAATAATTCAAAGGCAGGGTTCCTAATGCAATGAGTTACTGACTTTGAGCAGTCCTTACAGAATTCATTGATAATTTAGTCTTAACTTGATCCGTGATGACTTCCAATTCTACAGATCACAGAAGACGAGAACCACCACTGATAATACGATACGCCTTCACCCTGCTAGAGCAGGCTTCTTCCCAGTGAGATGAAAATGCAAACCTGTGCCAGGTGACAGCCACAGACAGAGGTGTGCAGAGTAAGGATGGAAAAGGAGTGATGTCACTGATGTGAAACAGCAAATTCCGGCCAGGGTTACCGGTGGCCTGGAGGAGGGCAACAAGGTGCAGTACTCTAAATAACTCCATCCCTTCTGCAGCCACCCTGGACCCTGAGCTGGGCTGGGCTCTCACCCCAGGGCGAGAAGCCAGACGGGAGCTCTCACACCCTGGAGGCCAGCCTACCAGTCATCTTTGGGCTGTAAGGAAGGGAGAGAAAAAATAAACTTGTATTTTGTTTTAAGCCATGTTATTTTGGGGTTTTTCAGAGGGTTTGGTTTTGTTTGCTTTAGACAGCTTAACTGATCTAAGCTAATACAAACTGTTTCTAAAAATAAGATAAAAATCTAGAAGGCAGAGTGATTTCATGTTAGAGTATTACAGAGAAAATTAGAAAGAGGGCAGATTTAATAACCGGAAGCAAGTCACAGAAAAACTCGAATCTTCACTGTGGGGAACTCCCGGCAACAAAAGGTTTTAGAGCACATCAAAGAGGCCTTGGTCATTAGAGGGGTCTCTCTCGGGTACTACCAGGGCTATTGGCAGAGGCAAAAGAAGAACCAGGAAGTCTGGGATGAGGAAACAGGGAAAGACATAACCTAGTGAGGGTATCGGGTGGCCCTAGACTGAGAACACGGTACTAGGTGGTGAGGGGTGGCTGTCGTTGGAAAGCAGCCAAGAGCCTCTGTGATGAGGGGGTAGAAGAGAAGAGTCTCTCTTGACCAAGGGAAATCTAAGGTAGACTAAACTGTAAACCTGTAAGACCAAGTCCTAACAAATTACTTTAGGCTGAGTACCTGTAATTTGCCTTCCTACATATATCTGTATGTATCTTGTAGTGGGATCTTTCTTTACACTATGCTAATAAAATCAGGTTTTTACTCTAACCAGCCTACTCCATTTGTCAGGTACAGAGGATTGGGAGAGAGATCCCCAACACACCCTACTTAGAGGAGAAATCACCTCTGTTCACTTTGGTGAAAGCAGAATTTTCCAGCTGAAGGACACTGGTTCTATTTATGGGCGCCCCAGGTCCATTTCAAAACACACGCCAATTAGCTTTTCTTTCTCCATGACCACAAACAACACCTGTGACCCCAGACAGTCATCTCACAAATGCATACGAGGTGAGTCAGGGTCCTTCAGGGAGAGTATGTGGATGATCCATCACCACTCGTTACAAAAACCACCCCAAGCACATGCCGTGCTGCTAATGAGTCAATCGGGCTGTCCTTAGACACAGGAGCCACGAACACACAGGCAAACAGTCTGCATGAAAAGCAGGAGCCACTGGCTGCTTCTAGAACTTTCCAAGTAGCCCCTGACCGCACTAAGCCTTCAACTGACAGGGAAGAGCGGATGGCAGGACAGGATCCTAACCGTGTCTAGATTCCTGTCCTGGACAAGAGGCACTAAATAAGAAATCCTGGTTGTGACAGTGGAATGGGGAAAAGGCGACTGAGATTATGAGCTCCAGATTGCAAATCATGCCTTTAATCTTCACTAGACCAGTCGCTGGATAAAAAGAGATAACATCTCATGGGGACCAAGAAAGCTATTATCTTAATGTCTTCAGGGATGTGTGACATTTCTGCTTTGGGGACAACTCCATGGAGCCATCATTTCCTGTCTCTCTCATCTCAGCACTGTGCCTTCCACTGGGGACATGAGGCCTAAGGAGTGACTCTTGTTCCCCCCGACAGTCTTCCCTGGTGCCTCTTCCTTTCTTCCCAACAGAGTCTAAGTGGCTGAAATCTACAATTCATCAACACCTGGAGGTCAAATGGGTTTAACTTTTCTTGAACTTGAGTGCAAGCATTCAAATTCCATCTTGAGCAAGGCTTCTGCAGCTGCCGAGTCAAGTTTCCAGGGGGACATTTTAAAGGAGAAGTAGATTTCAAGTAAATGATTGCAACTTATCGAAAATAATGTGCTACTTAGCATCTGCGGCAAACATCCTGGCAGGTAGCGAGAGGAAGCAGCACTGGAGCAGATGGGAGCGATTAGGCTCTGATTTTCAGACGGGCTTTTTTGTGGTGGTTGTCGCCTCCACTTGCTTTTACATGCTGGTGAAATCGGGAACTCGGGGAGAGTAGGGGGTCTCTGGACCATTCCTTCTTCCTGTGCACTGGAGATGGGGCCCCCCACTAAGAACTCTCACATCGGAGGTGCCCACCCCCTGTGGGGAGGTATACTGGTCATCATGAACCATCATCATCAAAAAGCATTTAGCACCACAAGACACTGGCTAAATGCATCAACGGGTGACAGAGAGATAGATGAGGAGCCGTCTTAATTTTCCTTTAAATATCTGCCTCCCTGAGGCTGGGTCTTATTTACTGTGGTTCTTACTGTGTTTCTCTGAAGAGGTGTCTGGCTTTCCTGCTCACTGAATGAAGCAACATCCCCTCCAACCCACGTAATACCTGCTCTGGACGTTCCCGTTTCACCAGCCGGACATTAGCACTGCCCTTCATAGGCACCTTGTTGATGGCACTTCATTGAGCCCCACTCTGGTTGTACGGGACAGCCCCTAGCAAGCCATCCCTATTTCCATGAAGACACTGGGGCCAGCATGCTAAGCACCCTGCAATCCTTTGCAGAACAGAGAGGAGGCTCCAACTGTCCCCACTTCAGCAAAGGCCATTGCAGGGGCTCATGCTTTCTGGGGTAACACACATATGGTCATCCTAGAAGCCAAATTTGCTTTTCTCTTTCGGTGCCACCTGCTTTCCAGCAGCACTCTGTTTGACTCTGCCAGACTGGTCATGTCCACTTATGTTCAGTGACAGCCTTACAGCTTAGTTAAAATAAAAATCTCTCAACCTGCACAAAGTGTGACTGGGCTGCACAATTTTGCCAACATTGCTACTCCTACAAGGACCCCAGTTGGTCTCTCGGTCAATTGTTCATTCCACATAATATACTGACGATCTACTCTTTGACGGGACCTATATTTCAGTTGGGGAAACTTGACCAGAAATAAGACAAGTGTGCAGAATCATGGAGGAAAGAGCTAATATACAAAGTAAAATTGGTAGAACAGCTATGGGGACAGCGTGGTAGGGAAGAACTAAATACTTCACTATATTTTCTGTCATGGAAATTAAACCTCACAAATCAATTGTCAGAAATTACCTCCTTTGCTTTTATTCTCACATGAACGTTATAGAGTATTATTAACCCTTTTTTAATCAGATGAGGAAACTGAGGTACTGGGAGTCAAAGCGGCCCAAGGGCGCAAACTTAGTTTGCAGTTGACTTTGCTCAGGGTGTTATCCCTACCTCACGGCTGTCTCCAACTGTAGCAAGGCTGGTAGCAAGCAAAGGTGGTGCCCTGAAGAAAGAATAGGGTTGAACCTCAAGTAGCAGCTAGCAGCGTTTCATAGGATGAAGGCCAGTATGGACTTTCATACCGTCTCTTGCAGAATTTCATTTCTGTCCTCCTGAACTAGTCTAAACCAAGAAAAACTACTAACAACACACATGTAGTTTTCTCAGCTTCAACTCTAACCTTATTATTATTTTTTTTCTGACACAGGGTCTCACTCTGTTGTCCAGCCTGGAGTGCAGTGATGCAGTCATGGCTCATTGTAGCCTTGACCTCCCAGGTCCCAGCAATCCGCCCACATTAGCCCCCCATGTAGCTGGGACCACAGGCATACACTACCACACCCAGCTAATTTAACTTTTTGGAGAGATAGGGTCTCCCTATTTTGCCCAGGCTGGTCTCAACTGATCCTTCTGCCTTGGCCTCCCAAAGTGTTGGGATTATAGGCATGAGTCACTGCACCTCACAGTACTGTTTCTATACCACACCATCAAAAATTACAGTTGTGCAAACACTTTTTTAATGCTGAATTTGACTTCACTTTTTGGGACAGGAGACACAGACATGAAACGAAAGTTACCCCGTTTCTGCTGTGTTTCGTCATGAATCGCACTGGCTTGCTGGTGTAAGACCTTGGTCTTATCCAGTATCATCCAGCAGAGATATCCTCCAGTTCCAGGCTCTGTTCCCAGTCTGCAAACCAGAACTACGGGGGCACCTCTCTTCTTCATACGTTACCAAAATAAGAAGCGGGCTCAGAAACACTGAGAGGAAAGGCATTTTGAAGGCTTCCAGTGAGACAAGCATGTAGCACTTTTATCGAGATTGTTGAATGTACATATAACATGTATTCCTTTTTCCTACAAAATACGAAAAGGTTATAGAATCATCTCAGCCTACAGTAAACTAGCTAATTTTAAGATTTTGCGAACCAATGCGAATTATGTTCATGTAGTTCTCTTTCCTCTTCTAGAGGGAATCCCAGGGAACCGACATTGGTATAGACCAAGAGATTTCTGCTTTAGGGAAACGTTCAAACAATGCTGCTGATTGTAAAACCGAGCATGGCAACAGAAGGTTGGAGATCAGACAGGTAGTTATCCAGCCTTTAAGTGACAGGGATGTAAATTATGAACAGAATAAAAAGCAGAGATTTTCTTAATTCCTCCCTCCTTTGTTCACTACTACTGTAGTCCTGTAGGAGTGGCAGGACCCTACACTTTTGAAATACCATAGTCAGTGATAATGTCTGTGAGAAAATGCTCAGCTTAGCTTCATGGTCAGAGTCTCTGGAATGCAGCCTTGCATACGGTCTCTCGACCCTTAAAACCTCCTGAGATTTTGTTGTTGTTGTTTTGAGGCGGGGTCTTACTCTGCAGCCCAGGCTGGAGTGCAGTGGCCTGATCTTGGCTCACCTCAGCCTCCGCCTCCTGGGTTCAAGTGATTCTCCCACCTCGGTCTCCTGAGTGGCTGTGACTATAGACGCGTGCCACTATTCCTGGCTAGTTTCTATATTTTTAGTAGACACACAATTTTGCCATATTGGCCAGGCTGGTCTGGAACTCCTGACCTCAAGTGATTCGCCCGTGTTGGCCTCCCAAAGTGCTGGGATTACAAGCATAAACCACCACACCCAGCCCCTCTTGAGATTATTTCAAAGATGCTAAAGTGAATTTCAAGGTGGAGTTTTCTGAAACTATGATTCTTTTTATGGCTAAGCATTTATTCAGTTCATAAGTAGGTGGGAACAGAAAGCCTCCATTACTTGTACCTGCATCTTCTGAATGGAAGCCCCCCCCACCTCCCATCTCTCTCTCCTCCCATCACACACACACACACACACACACACACACACACACACACACACACAGAAACACACAAATGTAAAACCATAAGATCTAGTGCAGAGATTCATATTACATTTTAGCCTAGATTTAGAAGCTCAAGCCATACGTACAGCGACAAGTATACTGAGCTCACAGATTCATTAACCTCTTGAAATTAAAGAAGGGAAAGTTAATCATTGTACAGCAAAGAAATCTTTCATTGCTTAAATTAGACTTAAAACTTTGCGCCTCCGTGTTTCCTTTTGGATATGTTCTAAGACTATAAACACAACACCCTCTGTGTTTCCTTTTGGAGGATATGTTCTAAGACTATAAATTAATTTAAAGTCCCAAGAAAAAGAAATCCCCCTTGGGGCACAATTCATCTATTTGGAGAATGTGCTGATCTTTAAAGGACAATTATTTCCCTAGAAAAGGCAAAGGGAAGAGAACACTTTAGGTGGAAAAAAAAAAAAGGACTCAAAAAGGAAAAAGGGGGGGTGGGAGTGGGAATGGCAGAAGAAAAGAGGGAGATAAAATAACACTCAAGATATTTGAGGATCAAGAGGTATTATGTGGCCAGGATGTCCCAGCAGTGAGGACAGCACAGCACCCCTTCGTTCTAAATCGCATGCCATAGCTGCCCCCTACCCCTTCCAGAGCAGCTTTTCTATTCTGCTCTTAGCTGTCCATGCCCTTTACACCTACGGAACATCCACGTTTCTGGGGATGTGGATTCTCTGCTTCCTAGAAAGGCAAGGAAGTTACCTGAGAAGGAACCTACCTGCAATGAGCTATGATAGATACCTAACAATTTATACTGTGCATTCAATCTAGGATAGGCTGCCTCTTTACTGAAATCTATTAATTATTCATTCATTAAATCAAAAATCCATTCCTTGATTGGTTACTATGGGCCAGACAGGAAACGGGCACAGAAATAAAAGACAAAATGCCTGCCCTAAAGGAAATAATGGTTTCATAGAGAAAAGCAGACAAACCGATTATTAGTATACAGAGATGTGGAGGAAGCTTACTCAACAAATGGCCCCCAATTATGATACCACCGCGATTAAGCATTTTGACATTCATCCTTATTTCCTTACTCCAGTGTAGACTGCCACATATTCAGATATACAAACAGACCCCAACGTATGTTCATGCAGAGGGTGACAAGGGCCAGGTGCTTGTGTTTATACTTGTTTCAGTATTCACCCCGTCCTTACACCATTAAACCGAACAGCCATTTGTAGGACTTAAACACTTAAAAGCCAGTATTAAACAGAACCTCAGCTCTGCATCTGGGGACAAGATACCCCGCAAAAGGGATGGGAATCCCAAGAGTGCAGCCAGCATAAATCATGCCAACCTCACTGGGTAGATGGTGATCACAAAATGCACTTCCTCCTCCACGAAGAGCGAGGGCTTTGTAGATCGCACCTAAGCCACAAGCTGCACACCAGACCAGAGATGGGCTGGGAGGAAGAAGCAAAGGTGGTTTCAAGGCTTCTGTGGCTTTGAAGAAAACATCTTTGAGTGTGAGACAACATTCACATGGTCTCTGCGGGCATCCTTTCCCTGTGGTCGGGCATTCTTGAGTCTGTGGCTGTTGATTTCACCACACACTCAACTTGTCCCGCCATATTCCTCCCTAACGTAGCCCTCAAGACAAAAACCACTAAGATCGCCCCACAGACCTAATTAGAATGTTGGCAAGTCTGGGGCAGTGATCTTTCACTGTATGATCTTTGACAGTGGGTCCTGGGGGCAAAAGTCTTAGACTCTTAAAATCTTATCTGGCTCCTTCTGTTAATAGAGAAGAGTAAATATTTAGCCACCAGCACAGAGGTTGAGAGAAAAACAGCTGTAATCAACACTCCCCTTCTCACCCCTCCCAGATCAGAGGTGAAGCCGGACACCCCTGACCCCTAAGCAAGCTTCCTTGGTGTAGCAAAGCACGGAGCCCAGCCAGCAGTCATTCCACATATAAACAACTCTTGCTAGGCACGAAGCACACGTCAGACAGTAATCAGCTTATCTAACAGAACAGGCCTCTTTTCCGAATGCAGAGGAGGATTAGCAGGCTTGAATTACAGCCGTGAAGTGTAATCAAGCCCTGGTGGACCCTGGCAAAGGCTACTGTATACTCCTGCTGGGCCCTGGGTTGTTGGCGCACTGCGGTATACCTACAGGGGACGAACAGGAAATGCTCGCGATGGTAATTACACTGGGAGACAGCAATTGAGAAATGGGGAAGAGCAAGTGTGGAGAGGAGAGAAATTAGATTCCAGCTGATGCCCACGTCCTCTGCTCCTTCCAGTCTTTGGAAAATCTTGAAGTTACTGAATTTGAACAGATTTTTCTGGCTTATTAAAAATAGAACACTGCCTAAATCACAATGAAGGGCGACCTCCTCCCTCACTTGGTCACAGAAGCAGTGACAGCATTGTCTATAGTACAGAGCCCACGGCCTCCAACCACAGTGATGGCCACACGTGGTGACGGGCAACTCAGAGGGGCCCAGCTGACATGGACATCACAAAGGAATTTGAACCCGGACTCAGAAATAGGTAAACCGTTTTAGGAACTGTATCCTCACCTTGAAGATGCTAAAACCAACCAGATGGGGGTTTCCTTTTATACCTCCCAGATGGAGACTTCTCATTTCACTTGAGAGTCCAGGACTTAATGATATGCCTACAAAAAAGTCTCTACTTAGTACATTCCATGAAAGAAGGCACCATGACTTCTGAGCTTTTTGAAGCTTCCCAAAGAACCCTGTGCCTTACTGAAAAAGAAAAATTCTCATGTCACGTTTATTTTTTCTTGTTCTGTCATTTATTTGTGAAGAACTTTCCTTAACACCCTATTCATAGCACCCCACTAGGTAAAACGATTCAACAACTCCTTAGCTTTCCCTTACAGTAATCTTAGCTCCCTCTGAAGGGCCTCATCTATCTTGCCATCTATCATTTTCTCTTATTCATATTTCTTAAAGATCAAAGAATTCAAAGTGGATATAACGTTTAAAAATTGCCTTCACTAACATGGAGAATAGCAGAAAAATCACTTCCTGACTTTCTGGGCCTCTTGAGGCAGGTCCACAGTGTTAACATTGCAAACACGCTTCCTTCTCTTCAGTCAAATCTCTCCCAACTAACTCTAATACCAGCTTTCCAATGCCCTTGCAACACCCGATCCTTTCCAGCACACCTGGAGAGAGCAGATAACTCCAGGTGACATCATGAACCCCCTGTAGGGATGATCCATGGGTGAAGAGGGGGCCATGGCCCACGAGGCGTAGAGTACAGTGAAGGGCTCTGAAATGTGCCATGGACCGCTCGTCCTACCAGCACCATCCTATTCCTCACCAGCTTATCCCTTAAGACACAGCCCTCAAAACCACTCTCCACGTTTGATCACAGCATGGAAGCCCTAGAGCAGTGATCTTTCATGCCACAGACTTTGACAAGGAATTCTTGAGGCCAAAACTGCCAGACTCTCAAACAACTGAGAAGTGCATAAAACTAATTTTCAGAACAATTTAATTGACTACAGTCTGATTGCTGGTACACATGATGATATACAGTGTGTCGGCAGTGTCTGAAATAGAAACGTTGAGCTGAGTGGGTCACTCAATTCGGTCTATCAGGTTATGATCTGAGAGTGGAAGGCAAGAGGCATCATAATATCAAGAAAAACTCTGTGTGTGTGTGTGTGTGTGTGTGTGTGTGTGTGTGTGTGTGTGTGACCTATATGCAAGAGCTGGAAAACAGAAAACGCTTATTTGATGAGTGACATGGAGCTGAAGATCCTTTGCAAGAGATTTAAATTCATTCCAAAGTGCAACCAAAATAATTACAGTATTCAAAATTGTACCGAGGGCTGAGAACAATTGCTCTTAATGGAACAAAGCCACAAAACACAAGAAGGAACCAAAATCTACCAAGAATTACCTTGGTGATGAGTTAAGCTGATCTGACCTTATGATAGTTTTGATAGCCAAGGAACACGTCAGGGCTGGAGCCCAGAACTGGATATAGTCATATCTGAGAAATCAGACACTCAGAGTAGGAGTTACCTCTCTGGGTCTGAGTGAGCAGGCATCTCCCGCCTGTGACAGGCCTAACCACTTATCATGATCCAGGCGTGCACTCAGGGTTGCCTAAATGCTAAGTACTGCCAGCAAACCTCAGACTCTCAGCCAGCCCTGGAGGCCTTCTCTGGGGCCACCCAACTATCCTTTCAGACCTCATTCTGACATCTCTGCCTGAAAAAACACGCAGGGCACAAATAGTCCCCCATCACTGTCCCTTTTAAGGTGTAAGGGGGGCTGGGCAGGGGAGTGGGCTGTCCTAGTCCCTTTCAGGGGCTATACTCCAAGCCACAAGTCTGGTTTCTATTACAGTTTTCCAAATTGATATGTGATCCTGGTGACAACAGTCACTCTCTGCACTGGAGTGAGTTAACACCATCTGTAAAATGGGCCACCTGCCTTTCTTTTTCCAGACCAGTTGTGAGTTTTATAAACATACTCGTGGCAAAGCCCTCTCAAATTTATTTTCCTATCTGATATGGCCCCATCAAAGAAGCACACTTTTAGAGTGACTTGTCAGAGTGGGTAAATGGTGCTGCACCTTTGGCTAGGATTTAAAATGTCTGAAAGGGGTTTAAACCACATGTTCTTTTAAACATAGAGAAAATGTCACTGCTATACCCCAAGATCTAATGGCAAAGCATTTTGGTGTAGTCAATCTGTTATATGTTACGCACTGTGGAGAGTATTTCATAATTACAAGGTGTTGCTGCTACAGGAATCTTTCTTTTGCTTTTCCTGTCTGTAGCTGAAATGGATTTTGCATCAGATCTTTGGATAAAAGCTATCAGGTGCTTTCCTGAGAAAGGATGATCAGACAAAAGGACAGCTGGAATTCTTGGGGCAGGGTTTTCTTTTTTTTTCTATTCTTGGGGTAGGGCCCACACTTGAATTCGGCTCTATCTTCCCTTACAAAGATCTCCTTTTCTACATTCCATTCTCCTTCCCTCATGTTTGCCCAGCCCCCCTTCCGGCCTGGAGGCCCAATCTCGATCTCAGACAGACAGGTCTGGCGGGGGCAGATGGGTAATTTTCCCTTTCAGCTTTAATGGCTGCTATTAACAATAAGTTGCCCTGCCCTACTAATGGCTCAACTTTCAGCTTTTTTCTGATTGCCTATGAGTAACGTGTCACATGAGCTGTGTTTAACAGGGGTGTAATAAATGCCAAAGAAAAAATATTACCCAAAATAAAAAATAGTTTGTCTCAGTGTGGCCAAGATCTCATGACTCACAACAATGTTCATTTCAGCTTCTAGTGCAATTTCTATTTGCATTCTTTTTTTTTTAAGAGTCTCTGGGGGCTTTAAAATAGCTGTTTAAGAGGAAAAGCAGAGAGACTGTAGTGATTGTCAAGTGCAAGGAGTTCTGCATTCCAGACAAACAAATGCAGTGTGCAGAAAACAGTCAAGGGGGCAAGGGAATCCTCTCAGCAAAGAGGACAGAGGTAGATAGGCAAAAAGGTAATTACTACACGTCTGCCTTTCATGAAAGGCAGCCTGCCCTCCCCTGGTGTGGCTCGGAACTTCAATTTTGGCTACCAGGAGATGGAGGTGGAGGAGGAGAAGGCTGAACACCATCCCCCCTCTCCCAACACACACCCTTGAGGCAAGAAGGATATCAAGTTCTCATTTTGTTGCAAGAAACTACATTCTCCTTTTGATAATAAGCACAAAAATACTTCTATATTTTTCTAATAGTAGCTGGTCGGAACTGTTCCAAACCCAGGGAAAAAAGCAATAAACACTGAAATCCCCTGGCGGTCTCTTAGTTGAAGATGTGGGCAGGAAGTATTCCATATCTTCAAGGTTTTCAGGGAGAAGCAAGAAAACGGTAGAGGAAGGGTGGAGGAGGCTCCCAGGAGGCCTGGGAGTGACGTGTACCCATCCTGTGAAAGCTGGAAACTTTAGGCAACAGAATCAGGGAGGTGCTGACTTTAAATTTAAATTACTTTGCTGAAAAGGATTGGCCCAACACAGTACAAGCAGCAGTCTTTTGAATGAATGCATCTTTTACTGGCCTATGCCTCTCTTTCAGAGGTCATGGCTGTCTTCACCCTCTTCTTTCCATGTATCTCAAGCCTACGTAATTAACACCCATATTTTATTGCACATCTGAGAAAGGAGACCAAGGGCACCAAAAGACACGGCAGTGCTGGGACTTGGCTTCAGAAATGCACTTTGCTCAAGGAAATTCTCTGAGCCGCCAGTATAAATAGTTAGAGACGGTGATGCACTTCAAAAATTATAGCAGAAAATAGAGACGAGCCAGTAAAGTAACTGCATAATTGCACCCTATAGAAGATCCTTAAGGGGAAAATGATGGACCCCTATAGATACAAAACAGCTTGAGGCATCCTTCTGCAAGACATCCCAGCAACGAAACCTGGCAGGAAAAGGAAGAGAATGGCACTAGCCTGCATGGTCAGGAAGGGAAGGAAGTTTTCACCCAAGCGTGAGGTTGAGGTAGTCGGAGCATAGAAGATGACACTGATTATGAAGATTTCCCAATAAAGAGCTGGCTACAGTGAAAAGAGCACCAGTTTTCTTTTTTGTTGTTTTTTTTTTTTTTGACATGGAGTTTCATTCTGGTTGCCTATGCTGGAGTGCAATGGTGCGATCTCGGCTCACTGCAACCTCCGCCTCCCAGGTTCAAGCGATCCTCCTGTCTCAGCCTCCCGAGTAGCTGGGATTACAGGCATGCACACCACACCTGGCTAATTTTGTAAAACCATGTTGGACAGGCTGATCTTGAAATCCCAACCTCAGGCGATCTGCCCGCCTCGGCTTCCCAAAATGCTGAGATTACAGGAGTGAGCCACCGTGCCTGGCCTAAAGAGTACTAGTTTTCAAGTGAGAACAATGTCCTTGCTCTGCCACTCTTGATCTTTGTAATCCTGGCAAGTCATTCTACTTTATCTATAAAGAGCAAAGATGGGACTAGGAGGGCTAAGACACAGACCTGGAAAACAAGCATTCTCTCAAAAGGCAGAGATAGTCAGACAGCCTTTGAATAGCAATTTGGACTCCTTTATTTCAATAGTGCTTTATATCTTCCCAACAGCTTTCATATAACCTCACCTGCATTGTCCATCCTGACCTACACATCAAGCTTCGGAAGCAGATCCTGGATGCCTATTTTTTTTTTTTTTTTTTTTTTAGGAAAATAGGTTCAAAGTTACAGCTCACTCAAGTGCAGTTCTGCAATGTCCATGCTCTTTGCACTTCCCTGGGCTTAGACCAGGAATTTAGATAAGCATGGGCTGTCTGCTTATGTGCAGTTACGTACTGGTCTCAAGTCAGTTACCATCTGAAAGCTAAAAGGGGAATCAAAAGGTAGGTAAACTGGAATAGGTGCAGTCAAGCAGAGAGAAAGGTGTGGGAATAAACATGAACACTGACTTTTTTATAGACCAAAACGGAGTGAGGGCATGAGGGCAAGTGATGGGAACCAAGTTCCTTTTAGTTTTACAGAGTTTCATCATTTATATATGTTATTCATAAATGATCTGGTGCCATAGTAATAAAAGTTGGCTCAAGGTCCACGTTTGCCATGCTCCCTAGATTTTCAACTCCAGCTCAATCTTCCTGGTTATGACGGTGTCATTCCCATTTGAACAGCACACACACGATCTCATCTGGTCCTTACAACAGCCTTAGGAGAGGACTGGTTCTACTAGGCCCATTTAATAAATGTGAAGATGAGACTTCATCATGTGAGGGGGCAGAAGAGAGTGCATGTCCCAGGGGCCTTCATTAGGGTCAACGTCCTTCCCCCACTCTATTTATAGAATCTTCTGGACCTAATTCTTCCCTTGTGTCTTCTGCTCATTTCTGTAGGGGCCAGGAAAGGAAATGAACCCTGAGTACAGTTCCATAATTTGCGGCCAGAGTCTCATTTGACCCCTGTGAGATTCTTCTTAAGCTAGCAAATTCAATGTATTTATAAGGGAGTCAAACCACACACACCACATATGCAAGTTCAGACAAAGAATCTGATGTTCAAACCAATCTGAATGGATTTCTTTCTTTCTTTCCTTCTTTCCTTTTCTTTCTTTCTTTCTCTCTCTCCTCTCCTTCTCTTTCTTCTTTCTTCCTTCCTTCCTTCCTTCCTCTCTCCCTCCCTCTCTCTCTCTCTCTCTCTCTTTCTTTCTTGACAGTCTCACCCTGTTGTCCAGGCTGGAGTGCAGTGGCACGATCTCAGCTCACTGCAATCTCCGCCTCCTGGGTTGAAACGATTCTTGTGCCTAAGCCTCTGGAGTAGCTGATATTACAGGCGTGCACCACCACACCCAACTAATTTCTATATTTTTACTAGAGACAGATTTTGCCATATTGCCCAGGCCAGGCTTCAACTCCTAGCCTCAAGTGATCTGCCTACCTTGGCCTCCCAAAGTGCTGGGATTACAGGCGTGATGAACGGATTTCTTAATGAGAGTGTTCTTATCTTACACAAATGGGTTGACAATATTCCAGGCCCAGGTGGGGGAGGTGAGGCAGAGTGGAGCGGGCACAGTGGGTAGAAAGAGATGATATGCTTCTCTGTCAATTGTTTTCTTCTTCCGCTACACTCAGCACAAGGCGACTGTTCTTGCTGGCTATGGGAACCATTGGATTTCACACAATAGAAAGCCGCTGCAGTCTATAAATCCAAGTCACATTTCCCAAACATTTAAGGAAGCAAAAGCAAAGTCATAAAGCAGTGCTCGGCCTTCATGAGGACCCAGAAGATGTTAATAGGAGGGCCTCTCTTCTTGATTCTATGGCTCCTGTAAGGTTGAGGGTCTGGATTGCTTTGCAGGCCCTGTGCCGCTCTGTGTCCTGGGCTTCTTGTGCTGGAATTCAGAACAGGATGAGTAGTCTGGTGTGTGGGAAGAATACAGAGCTTAGAATTCAAGCCCTAAAGTCCCAAGCAAGCACTTAGTGTCTGGGAGGCCTTGGATAACATCTCCGAGCTTTTCTCCTCAACTGTAAAATAAAGTCGGCTGTACTTGCTGTGTACAGTTTTGCTGAGCCACCAGCACATGGCTGGTGTGAAATAAATGCTAGGTGTTTTTTACTCCCTTTTCATGTCCCTTTAGAGAATATGATTCGAAAGAGTACTATATTTTGGTTTAGCCTCTCTCTGAATGAGAAGACTTGTTTTTTGTTAAGTAGGCACATCTACTGATGCGGGAGAGAAAAAAAAAGTATATATGGAAGGACCAAAAAATACCCTCCCTTTTCAGAAGATGTAGAGTTAAACCACATTCTGGTTCAACCACATGAGTCCTTCATTTGAAATCTTGTTCTATTTAAATACCCTGTGGTTTTTAGTTGCAATTTCATGTTTTGCTTAATTGTCCAGATTGGCAGATGTGATTTCTGTGTAAGTTTCTATCCCATCTGTTTTTCTGTGCCAGAAATATACGTGGAAGGTACTGGGACTTCTACATAAGAATGGGCCTTACCTACACTTGTAATAATAAATTTACAAACTTGAAAATGAACCAAATCTGAGTTGGCAGTGAGTACAAAGGCCCCCCCTTTTTTTTAATGTTTGTGCTACCTCCCATTTTTACATTCTCCTCTTGCTCCAAATCAGAATTCTTTGGGAATGACTTATCAAGAAGTATCTTTCCTTGTGCAACCGACAGTTAACATGTTCCTGGTACTTAGGAGTAGAGTGTGGATGGACGCAGAAAACCACATCCAAACCATACCCCGTCCACTGCTCCTCTCTAGCCCCCACACATGCATATTCCTCCAGCGCACTCCCTGATAAAACTTCTAGGATAAAAAGGTATTCCTTGCATTCCAAATCAAACAGCTGGCTTTGTGAGCATGAGACCTGTGTGGAACCCCAGGGCCCCTCATGCAGAAGGACCCCGTGTTTGGTTTTTGAATAAAGAGTTGACATTTTCCTTTTGTACTGGGACCCACAAATTATAGTCAGCCCTGTCTCAGAAAATACTGTTTGTATCAAAAACTGTTTTGTAAAGAGTGATCAGACATAATTAAAAGAGAATAAGCAGGTCACAGTCAAGGCACATTTTCTTTTGCAACAGGTCCAAACGGACCTTGGCATCTAGCTTTATAACACTTCCCGAAAATGTGTTGAAGGTTGTAAAGAAAGAAAAAAACAGGATAAAAGAATAAAATAAAAGGAAAAAGAAAAGAACATTTCTGGAATACAAGCCATTTGTTGAAGTCGTTGACAGGGAATATAAAACTCTAGAAAAAGCCTTTACTTTTATCCAAACTTGGAATCAGAGGGCGTGGGATAAGGCCAAGTCTCTGCTTCTCACTAGCTGTGTGACCACGAGCAAGTGTCCTGCTCCTTCTCTGTCAGCACGAGAGTCTTTTATTTATTTCCTCAAGAGCCCTTCCTAGGACATGGTATGTGTAAGAGATGGTACTTGATTGGTGTTTCTCATAGGTAAAGCAGGGGTGATGGTGAATAAGAATAATAATGGAAGTAGGGAGAAAAGAGATAAGAAAATATAAGGGCTTTGAAAACTGTGAAGTGCCAGGCAGATGTTACTCTTCGTAAATCTATGATGACACTTTCTGTTTCTACAGTCACTGCTCAGTCCAGCTGTTCCTCTCAAGTCTTCCTTCCAGCCTTCCCATGCAGCCACATTTAAACTGTCCTTCTAGGCTCCGTTCAACCTAGCATTACTACTCTCCCCCTTCTCTGCTTCTGGATTTCGTGCTTGAATGATATCATACAAGTTACTTAGTTTCTGTTGTCACCAAAATCACTAATTTATGAAATATCATCATGGCCATCAGCTGTTGCATATACTGCTTTTCTCATTGCCAACTGAGAATTACCCATCCAAGGGCAGGGACCATATTTTACCCTTCTTTTGTCCCCAACGGCATTTGGAACTTTGCTAGGGGCATGGGACATGTTCATAAATATGTTTTAATTTATTCAAACAAGGTTAGCAGAGTCAGTGGGGGATAGTGCAAAAAGCCACCAGCCATGATTTCACATAACAGTATTTTAAGGGGCATTTTACACCCTGACAGAATGAGAGTATCTGACTCACAGTGATACAAGTTTCCATGGTACCCTGGAAACTGGACGGTTTTATAATGAGACAGACCTGAGTTAAATTCCAACTCCTCTACCTCTTATTAGCTGTCTGACTCTGGGAGAGTCAGTTCACTTCTCAAAGCCTCAGTTTGTTTCTTCATCTGTAAACTGGGGAGAACCACATTTATCTCACAGGATTGCCATCAGGTTTAAACGAGTTAACATGTGTAAAGCAATTAGACTGGAGCTGGGCACACAGAAGGCATCCAATAAGTGTTAGCTGCCTTCTCCCTATGTTTACTAGGTGAAAGTCATTTTGAACAGCTGTTTGCTTTTTCCTCCCTTAAATCTGGCACCAGAAGGGAGCCATTATCGGGAGCCAATCATCTTCATTGATGAAGCCAAGTTCCCTCTTCCTGTCCAAGTTTCCAGAACAAATGAGAAACGAAATTGCTCTGTGTTCTTCAATGAGTAAAATACATCGATGCCCACTTCACTGCACGTGTACGTGTGTGCAATCTCACATATACATGTTATTGCACATATACCAGAGGCAATTTGTTTTTAAAGATAACACTGACTCTTGCTGGGCAGAGACAAAAATCATGGAAGTAGGTAGGGACACATGTACATTTTTTTTTTTTTAAGAGACGGGGTTTCACCATGTTGGCCAGGATGGTCTCAATCTCCTGACCTCATGATCCACCTGCCTCAGCCTCCCAAAGTGTTGGGATTACAGGCATGAGCCACCGCACCCGGCTACATGTATATCTTTATGCTGCTTGCTACTTCTTGTCAAGACCTCTGTATGTTGCTGAAACTGAGGGTTAAATCAATATCTGTATACTGTTGACAACCATGTATGTGGCCACTGATAGAAGCAACCAAGCTGGAAAGGCGAGGGTGGAGGAAGGGTATTTTAACCTACAACTATATGAAAACCCGTCCTCCAGTGCTTGAAAATTCCTTCCCAAAGAAGATCAGTTCACGGGAGAATTATCATAAAGACAACTTGGCTTATAAAAACCAAACCAAAGTCTTAAATTAGAAGAATAATATCTTGGAAGTCGTTGCAAATGTTGCAACAGAAACTACTGAAACAGTTATTTCAATAATGTTAAAGATATATGCACACTTCTACATTTCATATAGGGTTGTGCAAAGGTTTCTTAGTTAAGAAAGCTATGCACTTCAAGTTATATATTTATAGATTTGTGGACCAAAGTTGCCACGAATAATAGTCTTTTTCCATGTAGGTGGACTATAACTATTTAGACAAATCCTACTAAAATTGTAAAGAAGAGATAAGCAAAAGAAAAAATGCAGCTGAAAATGTAACAAAATAAGACAACTAAATTATGAGACCGAACATCTGTGGTCTAAATGAAAATATGTGGTGGTGCAGGCAGCACCATGAAGTTTCTCCTGACGTTCTGAAGAGACCAGCAGAGCTCACTTGTGAGTAATGTGGTCATCCCCACATTACTGCAACAGAAATATTAGAGCAAGCTACACTGTCAAATATTCCATACGGATTTCTGACCTAAGGAAAATCATATTAAGTGGCTAAAGTGATACACAATGTGAAATATTATACAGGTACACAAATACACACAAAATCCTTCCTGTCGTGAACATACACGTGCTCTATTTTCATCTTATTCTTTAAAAAATACAAATAAATAAAAGATAGCTATCCACCATCCGTACCTCTGAGATAATGATGTGTGTGTGTGTGTATTGTAACTCCCAAAGCCCTTGGGACAATGGATACAGAAGACAAAGAACGGAGGGGAAGACATCCCGCTTGCTGAGCTCATTGACAAGAGCTACAGGGCATAAGGTACGTGCCCAGATACTGGGAAATTGGGATTTTATTCTCCAGAAATAAAATTGACAGTAAGAAGCCCTATCTACTGAGGTCATGTAGGGCATTTAGGTTCCCTGACCATCGGCCACCAAATAACCAAGGAATTGATCCTATAAATCTCCACAATCCTATAAACCATTCTATTAAAGTTTAAGTAGGAAGTAACACCAAGGGAGCATGTGAATTTAGCAGCTTGGAGTACACAGATTAATCTTTAAGAATTTATACTACCGTTTGCGGTCACTCTTGTCTCCACAGATTGCTCACCACGGCATGATTAGAGTCAGTCCCTTTCAGTGTTGCGATTTTCTCTGGATGTACATCACCTTCTCTTCAGATGCGCCTTGCTGCAAATGTGTACAATTATACCCAATACAGCAACATGTATTAATACGATCAAGATCTGCCTTTGCCCTCAGCGAGATTCTCTAGTCCAACATGACACCTATGTTCCAAATCAGATCTAGACAATTAAAATGACTTCTCAGTCTATCTTTCTTGGTTAGGGAAAATCTGGAGGCTTACAGCTAAACCCAAGTGCAGTGACATTTCAGAAACTCGCCCTGTTTCTAAGAGCTGGAACATTTTTGCCCAGCTACATGTCCAAGGCTCTCTTGTAACTAAGTGTGGTCATAATAATAAGTCCTAACTGATGGGATGAAAGTGGTAGTGTAAGTATTATGTTAGAAAGTCTTTTCTAAAGGGAATAAGTCTACCATTATTCTCTGCCCCTTCTTCCATTCTGATGCCTGGAATGCAGATGGAATGGCTGGAGCTCTAGCAGTTAACTTAGATCATGAGGATGACAAAGGATCACCTTTCAGGGAAGACTGAGTGAACAATCCGGAAGGAGCCTAAGTTTTTGTGGTCGATACAGCCACTCTGCCAGCCCTGAACTGCCTGTACCTTGCTTCCTGTTTTTTAGAAGGGGGTGGATGTGGTTTCAGTAACTAACATTTGAACCTAATCCTAACATATTCACATTGGACTTGAATTGTGATTTTGATTGTTTAACCTCTCTCTCTGGGTTTGTTTTCACATTTGTAAACTAAGAAAAATAAAAGCTATCCCTCTAGAATTATCATGATATCAAAATCGAGATAATATATATGAAAAACACTCTGTACACTGAAAATTAGTACAATTTATCTGTACGGCTGTTATGATTTTTCAGTTTATTACAAATTTCCAAAGAAAAGTAGGTCAATGATTGACAAATGAAAACTAGTTGAAAATAGGAACTCCAATTTCATTATTCTGGCAAGATTCGATATTAGCAGAAAATGAGTTCAAGATAATTAATTGTCAGAAAGTGACCACAGGTTATTAAACATTTCTAATTGTTGTGTTCCTAGAAAATTTGCTACAAAGATGTTCTTTAACTACTTGAAAAGCATGGAATAATAGCATTTCTAACTCCATTTAGGTTCCAAATGTTTACCCCTTGCTCACTGAGTATCATTTGGATATTAGAAGCTGAGCCAGAAATCAAGATAGGCTGAGACACATGGAGGAGCCGACCTATTGCACACTGCAGACCCACATAATCAATTACACGGTTGGTTCCAGAAGGTGTGTATCATAAGCTGATATGAAAACGAAGCACATTTTATATTTTTTAATGTGTGTCACATTTCTGAAAGACTTGGCTCTATGTTTTTGGTTAATTTTCACCGTTCTCTCTAAGGGTAGGCTGGGGATCACATTTAACATAGCAGGAAAAACAAGTGAGATGCTGAGCTGAGGATTGTTGCAACTTGCATCAGGGAAGAACAGAGCTCCCCTAAGCTATGCGGCTTCTGCTAACCTGTGTTCACTTAGGGCATCACAGGTCTTATTGTGACATTCTAATACTTTCTCTTCTAAGTTGGCAGTTTCTCTGTAGGCCACTTTATTCTTCATCTTAATGACTTACACTTACAGAAGCTTAGGAGGCTAGGAGATACTCTCAATTTATATCCTGTTCAACTTTACAAGGGCAGATCATCAAAGTCAGGGTGAAACAATGCTGAGCCCACAGGTGTCACACTGCAAAGCTGGTTCCCAACAGTATGTGAGGAACGAAGTGAAATTAAAAAAAAAAAAAAATTGATCTTCTTGGAGTACCCATGTAATCTAATACAATATCAGTTAATCTTAGAGAATATAGTTGGTTTATCCCCCTTCTTTGAAATTACAGGTAGATGCTGAATTAGTCATCCTTCTAAGAATATCTATAGTACTGTATTTGCCCAGTGCTTAGTGCTCATAAATTTGAGGTTGGAGGAAAAAAATCCCTCACACTGCTCCCAAAAAAAGGTATAGCCTGAACTAAATAGCATCCTTTACAATTTGCTAGAATGACCATAAAAATAATGTCCCAATGAAAGATGACATTTAATGTTTATTTTTTGGAATGTCCAAAAACACACCAAATCCAAAAGCCTTTTGGCATGTGTGTGCACACACCCCCTCCACACAAACACATTTAAAATACTACTAGTGTCTAATAAATATGTGCATGTAAGATTATACTCATAAATTTGCATAATTTGCTCTACACGTGTGTTCTATTTTTATATATTGATTTAGTGAGCTGAGCAGACACGTCTCACTGTGAGGAAAAATCCTTTTCCCTGACCACCAATGTGTCCCTAAGTAGTGTGATGTGAGGGGACAGTACTTTTAAGGGCACAGATGAGGGAAGTGGTTTGACCCAAGGTTCTTGAATAAATCGTGCAGTCACTGCTATGAATCGTTGAGAAACAGAAACTAAAAAGAAAAAGATGGGTGGGGGTTGAGAAGACAGAGGTTGCTCATACTTTTAGAATACAGCCTTATTCCAACTGAGAGGAAAGAAAATATCCAAAAATAATAACAATGATTACACATTTGGCTTCAAATGTGAGTGCAAACCAAGTACTCTAAGGAGCCATTTAATTGGGAAGCGTCCGAGGTGAAAGAGAGGCAGTTTGAGAAATTCTTACCCATCAAGCTTTATTGTGTTATTCCAACTAAGCAGAGACAAAAAGACAAATCTCAGCTCCCTACTTTCATTTATAATTGAATCAGGTCCAGAAGGATGAAGCAAGTACCATCTGTAACGCATACTGCATTAGCAGCCGGGAGAATGAAATATTCAAATTACTCTAGGCCACCTCGCGTAATGACGGGGCTACAGAAACTGACTTGCAACCACAGGGAGAGCAAGAAGAGAAAGTTGTAAAATTTTGTTTTGTTTTGTGTTGTTGTTGTTTTGGGGGGGGGGGGCATGAGTTAACCAAACAAAGTGTTAATTCTTAAAGAGAGCGAATATATAACAAAATATGTTTTAAAAAATCCAAAGGAAGGAAGGAGGGAAAGAGGGAGGGAGAGAAGGAATGATGGAAGAAAGGAGGGGGAGCAAAGAAGGGAGGGAGGGAGAAAGGGAGGGAAATGCCACCCCAAACTTCCTCAACTTGGAAACCTTCCCACTTTAGATACAGGATCCTGTTGTTCTCATATTTCGCTTCATATAACTAAGGGGCACTATTTTGGGGAGGGTGGAGTTGGAGCTGCTCATTCTGATCTGGTTAATCAGGGCTGCTGAATGTGTGACATGGTAAGTGGCTCCAGCCCTGAGCAGTAGTCAAGACGGAGTGACAGGCTCCATTTAAGATGTCACTGCACATAATAAAGTGTAAAACTATACTTAAAATAAACGAGATAGAAACAATAAACTTGACTCAGTATTTGAACTTTTACAGACACACGGAGACTGGAGGAGAAAGCACGTGTGGCTGTGTGCTTGGGGACTTTGCAGAGGCCATTACTTCTACAGAGCTTTACGGCTGTGGGTTTTAGGGGATCTAGTCAGGCTCCACGTGGAGGTCAAGTGGTTGTCTCTTACTGTGTGAACTGGGCATCTGACTAGCTCATGGCCAAAATCCCCTAAGGAGTCAGGAGCACAGGCCATCACCAAGGGCCAGGCCTGGAGGCACAGGTCTTCCCTGAGAGTACCCCAAAGGGTAACTGTGGACACCTTACATCTCCTGGCTCCAGAAGTGTCTCCCAGCTCCAGTTCTCCAAGTCCCCTGATTTTCCACCTGTGCCAGGGTGGCCTTGCGGCAGCTTGGCTTCATCACTTCAGAAGGTTTAACACAATATTGTCAAGGCTGGTTGGCCCCAAATGGGAATGATATTTTCATTCCCCCTCTAGGCCCTGCAATTACTGTTACATGTAGGGGTGGATTCAATGTCAAAGCAAATGTTTTCCTTATGTTACTTTCTTTAAAAAAAACGGGGTGGGGAGGATCATAAATGGGAGCTGGCACACGAAGCTCCTGAACCAGCCACCCAGGATTCTGTGTCACCCAGTCACCCAGGGTGCGCTGAGTCTGGGCTTCCTTGCGCATTAGATTTAGGGGCTTCCACTCAGAAGATGACTCACCCCATAGGAATCTATATTAATGGCATACCTAAGGGCAGAGCTTGGAATGAGCCATTCTTTCCCCTGCAATCACCACGTTACTGGAATTGGGTTCATCCAAATAATGTTCCTAATTCATTGCCTTTATATTGGTTTCTATAGCCATCTTCCACCCTCACCTGTACAAAGACTGTTAAGGTACTTGAGAACAGACACTATCCTTTAAAGGCATTTTTTTTTAGATAGTAAGATAAAATATATTAAGTAGAAATACATACATTACAACTGTACAATGAATTTTTGTAAATGCATGCAGCCCAGTCTCCAGAAGTGGGATCAAGGGAGTATTACGAGCAGGACCCAGAAGCCCCAGCCAAACCCTTTACAGTTACTGTCTCCAAGGCTGGCCAGTCTCCCGACTCCTTTAGGCAGAGGTTTGTTTTGCCTGCCTTTGCTTGCCTTAATTTCCCCCTTACATTTCTTCATCACTCCCACTGGATCCTGGAACTTCCAAGCATTTAGTAATTCAGCGAGTATTTAGCGAGTACCTACTGTATGCCAGGCACTCAGTTCATTCTATGGAATTGACTAAGTTGAAAGGAAAAGGAAAGGGATTTTAATTTCCAGCTTCCTGGCTGTTGGTATAAAAAGAGCATGAGAAAAAAAAAGTGATCTAACTCTCACACTTTGAAGGGGCCAAGTATACTTTTAGACAGTAATTTGCAGTCTCATCTTGCCTTTGTCTGGCCATCGGGAAGGACAGAAAAGGTTGTGATGGAGACAGGCTAAGAAGGCAGTGAGGGCAGGCAGGCTTCCACCTGAGCATGGCCCCGGGAGTCACCTTCCACCCATCCTCTGCCGGGGACCATTAATCAGGGACCCTCACATTATCTCTAGGTCCTCCACTCAACAGAGCCAAGATCAATCCGGGCATCAGGGCACATCTAAAACCTGCTTCTTCAGAGTTGGCCTGCAGCTCACAATGTCACTTCCCACCAAGCCAGCCTGCAGTCACCGGAGTGGGAGTTTTATTAGCCGTAAGCCATGACACCATGCACTGATATATTTAAGCAATAATGAACAAGAAAACAGTGGTTGTCGGAAACAAGCGTTAAAGTGGTAAAATAACCAACGGTGTTTTGTGAACACAACGCTCCACTCACAGATCTGTGATTCTCTAAGGGATGAAAATAACACAGGTTTCTAGGGGTAGAAGTTGTAGCATCAAGGAGGGAAAATTACTGTGAAACATAAAGTGCTATAGAAATATGAGCGCCTGTGGGTCAGGATAAAACTGGGCAAGCAGATGGTTCCGGGTAGGTCTGCTGCCCCAACTAAAAATCAGATCCATCACATAGTTCCATTTGTAGGAAGAGTCTAATCACCTCCAACGACATGAAGTACAATTTTAAATTACAAAACTAGAAGTGCTTCAGTGAAGAACACTAAAGCAGGGAGTATGTACTTGGTCTTATCGGATCCAGAGTTCACTTTGCCCAGCCCACCAAAGATGAGAACATAGCTCTAGTTGCAGTCTGAATTGGCATGGTGGATGATAAACGTTGGAAAGCTTTACCGGGTCAACACAACCTAATGTGATTGCCTTAATGGAAACATGCTGGGTGACGAAACAGTAACAGCATGATTTAGAGATTTAAAAAAAAAATAGCTGAAATGAGCTTAAAAAAAAATGTATTTTAGAAATCCTTTTCATTCCTTGTCAATACCCAATTGACTGCAGGAGGAAAACACTGACTTCATTGGCCATGTATGTTAAAGGGATAATAGAATTTATATGATTAACAGAGTGGACAAGATAACACCTTATACCTCTTTCAGTATTTTGCAAGCTAAAACATTACTTTGGGGCTGCACTTAACATTCTTTTAAGCAACCCCTTGATCTTCACTATTTGGTCAAACTTTAGACAATAACTGAAAATGTGAATCTTCAGTGAGTTGAACAGGTACAACTTCAGTATTAGGATGAAATATTATTAGTTTCCAATGGCATTTGCTTAGAAATTTCCAGGTGTTATGTTAATTAGAAAAATTACAATATTTCATGACTTTTTCTCATCAGTACTCTGAAATTGAACTTTCCAAGTCATGACCAGCTTTTAAAAAATATCACTGTTCCCCATCAGGTTATATCCTTGAACCCCAAAATATTTTTTATATGTCTCCCTTATAAAAATCCAGTTTCCATTGAGGGCAATGATAACTTCTCTCTTGTTCATTGCTATATTTTCTGCAAAATAAGGGGCCCTATAAATATTTGTTGCATCTTTCTCCTGACAAAAAAAATCCAGATTAGTTTCAGAAATAAGATTAAATACCACCTCTACTTCCTCAACTCCAAACTCCCTTCCCTACAACTCCCAACCCATCACAGAGCTAAGAATGCTGAGTTATTCAATGAGTTGCTTCATAAATATATTTTTTTACCTTATCTAGACTTTATCTGTAACAACTGTTTGAATTATATGAGAGATTTGAAGTTTAAAATTTTTGCTATGCTGTTATATTACTACATTAAGCATTCTCTGTTCAAATGTTATGATAAAGCCTAAATACGTATAGTTACATATATGTATACAGACATACAGAGTCTGTACTAAAAACATTATCTTCTATTTGTTTTATAAACACTGAACTTAGTGAGCTAAGAAGCATACCAGATATTCTCAAATCAGTTTTCCTCTAGTTGAGTAGATTTTATGGTTCTAGGATTTTCATGATACAGGCTTCTATTCTGAATCACCAGAAATTATATGATGCTTTTTTCTATGGCTGTGTATGCAATGTTAGGATACCTTAAGACCTCATAAGCAAGTGTACGTTTTTTAAATTGCAACAGAGAAAAAGTAATTATACATATGATTGTAAGCCTATGCGCACCGCATTTCTGTGTACAAAGGTGTAAATTATCTCTGAAAAAAACTACTTTTCCAATTTTTAACATGTTTTGCAACGCACAAATTAAAGGACGCTTTTTAAAAATTAAGGTTTCCAACTAAGGCCACTATTTTCCATAAGATTTTAAAGGTGGGGGAAAAAATCAGAAAGCCCTTTTTGACAAGGACTTGGGTTACATAGGGCAGTGTGAGCGAGGGATGGAGGACTAGTCTTTGTGCTCAGCCATCCCTGTGTGGTGCTATTCATATAATATGACAATGATGGCTTACATCAAAAGCTATAGTACAAATAATCCTCTTCTCCATGCCATCCCAAAGCAAAAGCCAGCCCCTAAAATAAGGGGCAACGTGCCAGCACAGATATTCCTTGTATGCCAGCTAGCTCTGCGCAGAGAGGGAAACAAGGGAAGTTTTTTTTTTTTTTTTTTTCTGAATTGGGTTTTACAATGCATGTTAACTTGCACCAGGGGGCTACCTTGGGCCCCCAGAGCCTTCTTAAAACCCTGGCACCCTGCCAGGGGAGCTCCAACTTTGCAGCCCAGAGAAAGCCATGTTGGCAGCTTGTCAGGAGCCAGGGAGTTACATGGCGCCCTGGGGGTAATAATATTTTCCAGAACGCTCAAGCTAATAGTCCCATGATGGGCGATTGAAAGGACTGCAGGTATGCTCTTCCCTGTCCTCAGCCTTGGAACTCTCATCCATCTCTGCAAAGTGCCACATCACACTCTACTGACCTTCATGGCAGAGTTGGGGACACTGTCTTTTGTTTCACTTTACCTCACTGCCGAGAGTGTCATGTTCAAGCCAAGTCGGGCTTCTACTTATTTTCGTGCTTGGAATTCATTTCTTTTAAAAAAAATGCTGTACATGAACCTAGAGGCATTCTGGCACAGAGTACATTTTTATATCTTCTTTAAAACAACAACAGAATTATGTACACATAAGTACATTTTTAAAAACGCCCACCAGTAAAAGGCTGGGCACGGTGGCTCACGCCTGTAATCCCGGCGTGAGGGATTGGGAGGCTGAGGCAGGCAGATCAACTAAGGTCAGGAGTTCAAGACCAGATTGGTCAAGACCAGCCTGACCAACACAGACAAGTCCCATCTCTACTAAAAAGACAAAATTTGTTGGGTGTGGTGGTGCATGCCTATAATCTGGCTACTTGGGAGGCTGAGGCAGAAGAATTGCTTGAACACGGGAGGTGGAGGCTGCAGTGAGCCAACATCGTATCATTGCATCCCAGCCTGGGCAACAAGAGTGAAACTCCGTCTCAAAAATAAGAAAACAAAAAAACCACAAGTGTAGCAGGATGTCTAGTTCACAGCCTAGATTCTTCCTAGATCAATGAATCGGAATCTTCTGTTGCTTTTCTAGGGTAGCTGGAGAAACTGACAGTTGACTTGCTTTTGTTCTTCCACCAAAGGTCCAAGGAGAGAGGAATTGTGTGCAGACTCTCAAAATTCATTCTTATCTCCTTACATTTTAATCCTTAATTTATTTCATCAAGATGGCTTTTAATTCTTAGCATCACATTCAATATTATACAGAAATTTGTAGGGCTCTTTATTTACATTTTATCGATTACCAAGACAAGTTCAATCCTTTAAGCTTTTTGATTTAAAAAAAAAACAGTGTAATTATGACTTCTAGGTGAGTTAAACTTCAGAGGAGCTGGGAGTACCATCTATAACATATTTAGCACAAAAAATCACGAAGCATATCATGCCCATAAACTGATTTGTATTAGCTCTCTCACACATGCATGCGCGCGCGCACACACACACACACACACACACACACACACACCCACACCCACATCCTTCTGTTTGTTTTAGAACAATAAACTGAATTTAGTTACCCTGCTGAAAAGTAGGGTAACCATTTCTCCTTATACAATGACTTTTTCAGGCCCTGCAATGCAACAGCATTGAAACCCACATACAGGTTGATGCCAGTTTTACGTGTTGAAACAAACCAGTCACTCTTTCTCCCGCTAAGCAGTTAAATTAGAGAGTATTCAATTAATAACAGCTGAATATTCTGTCACATTTAGGAAGATGTATGGTAAGACAAGCGAGTTGTGATGTATCTGACAGAAATGATAAAGGTTCTCCCGACACAGTCTGGCAGATACTTGGCTCCTACTGCGGCTCTTTCTCATGTTCTAAAACGTCAGCAGCACAGACCCAAGATCCAGCACTGGCTTCAAGAAAAGAAAGACTCCAAAGTGAACAAGGAAGCCTTTGCCAAATTCTCAAAAGGAGCCCAGCCTCTGCTTTTTCCCGTGAGCACATGGGTCTGAGTTCCCGTCCACACACCAGCCGGGCACGTAGGCAGCAGGGCGGTGGGCACATACTGTCACCCAGAGATCAGGACAGGCTGGCAGCAGGGCGGTGGGCACATACTGTCACCCAGAGATCAGGACAGGCTCTAAGTCCCCCCACCTGCTCAGTCCACCCTTGCCGAGATACATACACATCTTCCCAAGCCCAGCGTTCCAGTGGCCAAGGGAACATGCTTCTCCTTGATACATATTAAATGACGACAAAGAGTACTGACCCCTTCTCCACCACACTAAATAGAAATCGCTCCTCTAAGGGGCCTTTCAAGGCTACTCCTGCCACCTTCAGAGGTGAGGCAGCCGCTCAACTGCATTATTGCCACTCCCAACACTGAGAGCCTTTATCCACATTCCTTTAGGAAACTGCTCAGGCTCAAATTGAAAAGGAAATAAAAGAGACCACAATAAAATTGCTAACATACGGTAAGTAACGGAGCAATCCATGACACAATTCTATTACACTCTTCCCCCCAAGCCCAGCTAGCTACAATGGCGCTGGGGAGGAGGAGCCACCCTCATTTCCAAAAACCAGAGGTCAAAGCGATGCAAGAGCTGTGTTACCAATGGGTCTGGCTGACCTGCACGAGGGCAAGTGTGCAAGTTCTTGCAAAATCTATTTTTAATTCCAAGGGACTCCTTTTCTAAAACTGAAATGGCATCTCACAAACATGGGGACTAATGTACCAACAGGAATATAAAACAAGGGGATATAACAAAACCTGCCACAAAATCATGTGAAACAACCACCACCAAAACCCAAACAAAAGACAAATAAAATAATAAGGAGAATCAAATAACCCTGCTTTTACACAGAGAAATTAATGACGCGTTAGTCTACAGCCATGTCAAAAATAAAGACCAAGAGTTGCTGATTTAACTCATGATAATTATTTTTTAAATTGAGTTACACCACCTAAAACATCTCATAACTACATGCTGTGCACTTTTTAAAAATTATAAAATAATTCAAAGAAACAAAAAATTCCACAATCTTGTGCACTTCTTAACTTTGCATTAAGAACTTTCAAAAGCCAGAAAAGAAACAAATGTAGAGGCTCTTTTCTCTGACAGCACAGATACAGGATTCAGATCATTTTGACTATTCTCCCACAGCCCTACTGCTGGAAAATTTGCAAAACATGGACTTACTCATGTTTGCTAGTAAGAAATCAAATTCATTCCACAATCCTTCCAAGTTATGTTCCATTCTAAAATACACACATGCACAGATATACCATTTTCCCCACCAAAGGCAGTTTATAAAATTAAAACTGGTCTCAGGGATTCAATACACATACTGGATGAGCAAAAACTACGTATGTAAATGTGGAATGGTGCGCGGGGACTCCATCTTCCTTACCCCAGTGACCGGCCAAAGCGTGCAGATTCCATGTGGATCACTGCAGCTGATTCACTGCATTCCTATCCACATCAAAATTGCCCCTTCAAATTCTTCCATGTTCCATAAAATTATTATTATCGCTGTCTTTCCCATCTACTTTATTGGCAAATGCCTTGGATTAATAAAGCCCTCATGGTGTTTATGAGCACAAGATCACTTTATTCCCCTAACACACCAAAAGACACTGTGGGGCAACAGGACCTACCACTTAATTAGATTATATAACTGTCAGGAGTTGGTGAGGTTTTAAATTTATATTTCAATTAATATTTAATAGAGCTTAATTAACAATTCCCCCCTCTCCTCCTTTCACATTCTGCATTCTCCCCCCATGTCTTACTTCACAGATCTTGTTCCAGAAGGGCAGTCTGGCTCACACTATTTGGTAGGGTGGCACCTATGCACACAGACTACTTTACTCAGAAATGCATTTGCCATGGCACCAGCAGAAGGAAATTACGAGTAGAAATGAATTCCTTTCTTAAAAGCTGAATAGGTAGATATATTCAGGTAGAATATCTAAGCGCTGAGGGCACGCACACACACACACACACACACACAAAGTCTTAAAGGGGTCTAAACAGACACACTAACTGCCTGACACCTCTAACTTGTTTGTTTCTTGGTAGCCACGTTAAAATCTCTCATGGCATTTGAAAGGAAATAGTGTTGGTGACTTTGCCAAACCTACGGATCACACACAGGTATAGAAGGCCAGTTTTTAGAAGCAGTGTTTCTAGAATCTTTTGGGCTTGAGACCCCTTTACACTCTTAAAAGCTATTGAGGACTCCAAATAGCTTCTGTTTACATAGGTTCTATCTATCAGTATTCAGAAATTTGAGACTAAGGAATTTAAAAATGTTAATTCATTCATAAGCAATAAACTGGCCAGGTGCGGTGGCTTGCGCCTGTAATCCTAGCACTTTGGGAGGCTGAGGCGGGTGGATCATCTGAGGTCGGGAGCTCGAGACCAGCCTGGACAATATGGTGAAACCCTGTCTTTACTAAAAATACAAAAATTAGCCAGGTGTGGTGGTGGTGGGTGCCTGTAATCCCAGCTACTTGGGAGGCCGAGGCAGAGAGCTGCCTGAACCCAGGAGGCAGAGGATGAAGTGAGCCAAGGTAGCGCTACTGCACTCCAGCCTGGGCGACAGAGAGACATCTCAAAAAAAACCAAAAACAAAAAGCAATAAACCCATTACATTTGAACATAAATAACCCATGTCTATAAAAAATGTTTTTGAAACAAATACGTTAGTGAGAAGAGCGAGTTTGTTTTACATTTTTATGAATCTTTTTAAGGTGTGACTTAAAAGAAGATGGCCAGGTTCTCCTGTTTCTGCATTCAGTCTGTGACAGTATCACATTAAGCCTGTGGAAAACTCCAACGTGCACACCCATAAAAGACTGAGAGTAAAAAAAGCAAATATCATCTTAATATCATTATCAATATACTTTTGACCTCACAGTCTCCCTGAAAATGTTGGGGATCCCTAGACCCTATTTAAAAATTGTTACATTAGGGGGATTTCAAAATGTTTTAAAGACATAACAGAACAGGACTGAAGTGGCTAAATTTCTCTTTTGCTTCCCCAGCCTCTGCCCCTATTATTTTGACTAATGAACTGATATGTAAGCCACTGCCTATAAAGTCGCAGTGAAGACAAATCTGAATGCAGGCTTTCTGTTGCAGATCTTATGTACTAGTTCTTATAGAACTTTCTAGCCTAGGATATAACATAAGGAATGGTTTTTAAAAAGAAGCCACCAAAATGAAGAAGAAAAAGAACAATGAATATCATCTTCCCCAAGCCTCATAAAAGCTACTTCTGAGAAAAACAACTGCCTCTGCCCACACTGGTGCTGACCAAGGGCAGCTGGACCAGCCCAGGGTATCAAAATATTTCAGACAAATTTCATTCCCACTCAGTAGAAATAGCTTGCTCAGACATCAATTATGGGTCTATTTTTTCTATTGCGGACTTAAAAAATTTTTTTAAGGCTCTTGTTTGAGAATATATTTTAGTTGCTAAGAAACTAGTTTCTTATTGTAGTCAGGGAGAGTAAAGATAAAGCAACTGTCAAAATAGTGTGTTATTTTGACAGTAGCCATATCAGAATCATAAATGATATAGTTTATCTGTACATTTTTACCCTCACTAATGGGCTCTAAATACTATATTCTCAGATATTTCATACATACACAAAGACATACACACATGCATTTTAGTAAGAAAGGCTATCACACAGTTAGCAATGAGCATTCAGGAAATGTACATGTGCATGTGTACACACACACACACACACACACACACACACACACACACACCCCAACTAGCCCCCAATTTGAAAACTCTTTTTTTTTAAATTTTCTATTTTTTGAGCTAGGATCTCACTCTGTCACCCAGGCTAAAGCACAGTGGTATAATCATAGCTCCCTGCAGCCTTGAACTCCTGGGCTCAAGTGATCCTCCTGCCTCAGCCTCCCATGTAGCTGGGATTCTAGGGATGTGCCACCTTGCCCAGCTAATTTACTTTATTTTTGTAGAGACACAGTCTTACTAATGTTGCACAGACTGGTCTCGAACTCCTGGGCTCAAGTAATGAATGTCTGCATTCATTCAAACCCTCATTCCCACATCCTCTTGATCTGTCAGATGCTGTGATCACCCTGAGACAGGGTAGATCATCTCCACAGGCCTGCTTGGTCCATGGTTGTCATAAACCATGCACAGTGCTTTGATCAATGACAAATTCATTTTCTCCTTGCTCTGCCTCCCTCCCATCTTCATTCACCCACCCATCCAATTATCCCCCAGCTACTTCTGGTCAAAGGGTCCAAGCCTTGCTAATAACAGTGGGTTACTCATGTGAAGGATGAAATCTACCAAAAATCTCCAGCAACTCCAAATCAAATACCTGAATATGGATTTTATTTCACTGTTACATTGCTGATGAGTGGCATTTGGCAGAATTTGAAGGAGAAAAAAATGTATCATTTTTTTTCTGTGTCTACCCAGGACTGATACTAAATGCTATTCATCATTACTTTTACCTATTTGTAGGGTAATAACATTTAAAACTCTATCTGAAAATATTAACTGGTTGTTAAAAATAATGATAAAAATAAAGCAGCACAGAAAATTTCAGTATTATTTTAACTTGTAAGATGAATAAGCAAGATACATATTGTTTATGTTCCAATTTTAGCTAGGAAATATATGCAAGTAGATTAAAAACTGAAAGGGGCATTATTAAAAATGCAATGAGTTGTATATTTGAAGATCAGTGTTTTTTCCCTTTGTTTTCCAAACTTTCTGTAATATTTTAGTATTGTCTTGATCATGAAGACAAGGAAGAATTATCTTAAAGGGCTCTAGTTATGCTTGATTTTTTCCTATTTTTGGTGGCTTAGAAATTTTCCCATCTGGGAGTGAGGCCTACTCATCAATGTCAAGGTGGAAAAATATGCTAAAAATCAAACCTACTGTAGATTGGTGAGCTTGTTCTTTCGACTTCCTCCTACATTTCTGATCCCATCTTGGAGTGGAGAAAGATTCCTCCACCCTTCCATCACACACCACTGCTCCTGCCCCAACGCTCACCCCATCCTAGTCCCATGTGGTTAGGGTGATCTGTCCCAATCTTCATTTGAGGTCTGACGCAATGCATTGACCCTGTTCCTTATCTTATCTTGAGTAAGGGATGAATGTCACGGCCATATGCTTCCTATGACCACAATTCTCATTCTCATCAGAGATCCAGGAAAGCTTCCTTTGAATTCAGCCAAACTGCAATGTGTAAACATTTCTGCTGTGAGATTTGAAACTTGTGATAGAAATTCCAAGCCAGAAGCTTCTGCAAAATATGTGAATCACAGGGAAAGAATCTGCTCTTTTCTGATTGACCCTTTTAATGACGTATTATTTAACCTTAGATGATAGAGACATGGAGCCTTCCGTGACCTCTTCTAATGACTGTTAAGCTGACCTTAGGCAACAAAGCCAGCAGGAATCAGAATTGATTAGAGGATTTGCTACCTCTTCCGAAGAGGCCGGATATAGAGTTCTCATTTCCACTTAATTATCTCTTGGCCTGTCCTCTGATCCACATGACTGCTTCTAGAAGCCAGCAGGAAATGTGAGGCAAGGGAAGTCAGTCGAACCTCAATGAACTGGCTCTCCACGTCCCCTGGAGACACACGCACACCTTTTGTATTGTACAATTACTCTTTATGTTGTGACATGATCTTTCTCTATCATGTACTTTTTAATAAAGGATTTGACATCCACTCTTAGTTTTAACACTGTGCATCTCAGATCCTGCCAGTCTGCTTGTATAATTAGCTGTAGCTTGACAAACAAAAACTTAAAAGCAAAAAACCAAATCACGCCCATACTGTTTATCACAATGGCTAAACTTGACCATTTTGGAGTAAGAAGGGCAGGTACACCTCTTTTTATGAACTGCTTGGTATGCATCATTTACTTACGATGCATACTCATGACTGTGTATCTATTAGGAGGTGGCTTAAAAATGCTGCTGTTCTAATTTATAAACCTTTACCTTCTAGCTCTCAACCTCTAATCTAAACAAAATTCTAAAGCTGTCTAGCCCCAGGGTGCCCTAGAGCTAGACACAATTCCTCTGTGAATACACACCTAGCCACTACCTTGGTATCACTGTATCTCAGGTTGAGTCCTAGATAACTTAAGCATCATCAAAGTTCAGCAAATTTTTCTATGAAAGGATTATTAATTATTTTACAATTGCTCTAACCCTGAGCCTAAGAAGAGACAGCAAGTAAAATCCTGCTTTACTCACTTTTCATGTGGAAACTGGCAAATACTTGCATTTCCAGTGTGCCCATGGTCATTCAAGATTCAGAGAGGTACAGTTACTTCCTTAAGGTCACACAAAGTCAGTGGCTGCTCTAACCTAAAGTCTATCTAGCAGAACACAAAATATACAAAAACACACTGTTACGTTACATCCATAACAGGCCAAGAATATAAGCATGACCAAACTTAATTTTGTGAATAGCTTCAGTCTACCTTTGTGTACTTTGAAATATGTATATAAAATACCTACAGGCATATGTGTGCATGTGTATACATATACATACACACACACATGATTCATACATATACAGATGCTCATTTACATAAGTAGGAGAGTTATAAACATAGTATTCTTTACAGCCTAAGCCTATTTTTTTAAAAAGATCATTCTCAAATTTACTGATATTTCAAATTCGGAAAAGGAGCTAGCAGTATTTAGTGACAATAACACAAATGGTAGAGTCAGAAGATCAAAATTAGAGCTGGTACTCAGCAAATTTTGAGTTAGGTACTCTCTGGAAACTCACTTTATCTGTTTAAGCCTCAGTTCTTCATCTGCACAATGGGAAAAACAGTATCTCCTCAAAGATTTCTGGAGAGAATGAAATGAAAAAATGCAGTGATTTTTCAAAAGAGTTTTGCGAAACATGAAATCCTTTCATGAGAGTACTAAGAAGCCCAATATGCTAAGACGACCCTATGCTGTCTGCACTGAACCCTTTTGCATGACCAAGATGCCAAACACAAGAAACATACTTTGAAATTTAAAAGCTCACTTTTCTAGCTTTTCTTTGGCTGAAGGAAAATTAATTTAACACTTCATTTTGAAGTACTTAGAATAGTCACTTAAAAATATACAGGTTCTTATGTTCTATTATAAAATAATCATACGCTTCTCTGGGTGATGCCATGGGCCATGTGCGAGCAATAGGTCGGTGACTGATTGTTTGATTGTGATATTTATAATGTATAAAGGGGACCAATAGGAATGATCCTCTATAGGCACATGACTCAATGATTTAATTCTGGCTGCACTGAGAAGTAAGAGTATTTGGAGGAGAACGGAACTCAGCAATGTCATATCAGTTACGTTCAGTCGTGTATGCATATATGGAGGCACACAACAGAATTAAGAGACTTTTCGGAAGGCTCTTGGAAAAGTTCTATCGCAGATGGGCTCTTACTCTGTTAATGTCCTTGTTAGACACTTCAGAGCAGGAGCAAATTCTCTCAGGCAGAAAATGCTTACAAGCTTTAGCCCAGCCTCTAGCTGGTTGACTAGGTTTATTACTAATTACTATTGAACTGATATTGTTACTATTACTACTACCTTCTTTGGGTACTTTGAATTTAGATGATAGCAGCTCAATTAGAAGACCCCAAATCACTTTACAGAGTTCCTGCACTGACAAGCAGTGATGTTTAAAAGGTTCATCATTTGGAGTTCTCTGAGCACTTTCCAACATACTATCACAGCACTTTGGTGAAAAAATAATATTACTAGCCCAATTTTATAAGGGTAGAGATGTAGGTATAGATAAAAGTGTTATCTATAACAGTTATACAGATGAAATATCACTTGTATAGGGCTCCATCCTTTATAAAGGACTTTCAATACACAGTCTGTGATGATAAAGAAAAGTCCCAGGGCAGTGTTGAGAAAAGACAGAATTCAGTAATTCTAATTTCCAGGCCATTGCTCAATCTGTGGCCCATGCCTTCCATCTATTTTTCACTATAAAGTCTAAATTTCCTGCTTTGTTATTTTTCCTTGGAGAGGCAATGTGGCATAGCAGGAAAAAAAATATGGATTTTAATATCAGCTTTGCCACTCATTAGATGTGTGGCCTTGAACAACTTTCTTCCTCTCTGACTCAGTTTCCCTATTTTTGAAAATGAGAATCAGTACTTTGCAAGTCCGTTGTCGAGAATAAAAATATTACCTTGTTAAGTTTGGTGCATTACATCAGGTAATCAACCAAGATGCAATCCCTGCATCTTCCCACCTGCCACTGCCCCCACCACTGTCTTCTTAGATAACATTAGAGCCCGAATAGCTCAACTAAGGTTTGGGACATATGTACAATTTTTGCCTATGCTGCTGAATAAAATTTCCTCAGATTATCTACCTATCTGCTACCTCCTGATCAGTAGCTCTCTAAGAGCAGAGGCCACATCTACAATCTTTTTTGAATTAACCCATATGTCCCTGAGCAAATACTGCCTCTGGGAAAGTGGGGGAGAAACTATATACTGGGCAATGACTCTGTGTCAGGCACTCTTCTAGCTACTGGGGATGCAGAGGGAGCCCCGCCAGATTAAGTTGTTCTCCCATAGGTGAGGCACTACCCCTGTTAAGAGTTCCTGAGAGGATCTAATGAGGCATTTGAATTTGAAATGCACTGGGTACCTATGGAGGCTACACAAATGTCAGTATAACCATGAGTATTATTGTTTCAGAGAAGAGGGGCTCTGTTCAACAACTATTTGCCCATTAGACATATCTAAGATGCTGTGGTTGGAAATTCTTCAGCAGTAAGTATGAGAAATTTTTGATATCTCAATTCAAACATAGTAAGGCAGTAAAGAACTATCAGACAAAGAAGAGAAATTCTTCCAAAGTTATAAGATTAGGCAAGAAATTAACCTAGGAAGCATAATCCCCTGTTGAGCCAGACATATGATTTTGAATTTCTGACTTGAACTTCCCACCACCAAATACGTGGGGAGAGTTTGCCTGTGTCTTCTTCTATTTCTGAAATTATGCCATCACTCTCTCATGTGACCCTAGCTCCTGGTGTATCTCCTGGTGCTGTGGGACAAATGTAGAAATGAAGTAATCAAATTAATCAATTGTGCCCATAAGTTCCCATCGGACTTCTACTTACCTAGCCAATATCCATTCTACATTTCCTTCTTGGAAACAGAACTCCAGTTTATTCATGTACTATGCCCAGGTAAATTATTTCTTAGCCTCCCGCTCAGCTAGGAGTAGCCACAGGACTAAGTTCTGGATAACTGTGCATACGTGGAAGTGTTATATTGGAGTTTTAAGAAGGCTTCTTAAAAGAACTAACTCGGTTGAGAAGTATTCCCATTTTAGTCTTCTCCTTCCTTCCTTTCTGCCTGGAACATTGATATGATGGGTAGAAAATCCCCTTTATAAGGCCTTTGGTTCCCTAGTGATCCACTTCTGGAATTCAATTCCATGACTTTGTTTAAGCCACCATGTTTCAAATTTTATTTTAATGTGCTTGGCTGAGAGTCTTAACTTTAAGTGATACAGTGTAAGTAAGCTGTCTGACAAAATTTTGGATTTCCTTAGAATCAATTTTGGAAACATAAATAAAAGATGATGCACCTTCTCTTAAATAGCACTTAATAAATTCTAAGGGCTGCAGCACAGCGCCATGCAAAAGTGAGCACTGGACACACATCATGTCCAACAGTAGCAGCAGAATGTAAATTTCAAGTAATAAGACCAAACTAGTGAATCCAAGGTCTAGGAGTATTATGTCCTTGAGTCCTAAGGATGCTGTATTTAAAAGAGAGGAAGAAAAAATTAAAAAACAAAACAAAAAAAACCAACACATAATTCAACATGTCAGAGTCAACCAAAATTCTAAGACTGCAATGGGGAAAGGAGATGAACAAAACAGGCCAATAGAATCATTAGCAATTTTGTTATCATGGCAATACGTATTACTATTATCACGGCCATCTCAGTGTGTAGCCGTCAACTAGGGTTTGTACAGAAGAAATACAATAGGTAAAATATCAACTCTGGCACCCCCTTTAAGCTAGCTGGGTTTCTCTGGCTTTGCTCCATCACTGTTTCTGGCCCTGTAGGAATCTTCTTCACTGGCTTACATTGCTGTTTGTCAGGAACTGACCCCATTTCAGGAGAGTAGATCATATTATTGGAGTCAAAGCTGTATGCAAAGCCATGACATCTCTGCTCTATTATGAAGTTATTCATTACTATTTCACATTCATCTCTGTCAACCTCTCTATAGTCACTTTCAGAAGCCATGCCTCTAGCATTTTCAAGCAGCAAGCTGGCCAGGACTATTAACCCCATTCTGTAGATATTTAAATAAAAGCCCAGATTTGGTTAAATTAATCTTCATGTGGTCTTTTTTGGGTCAAGCAGCCGCTCTCCAATTTCATTTCTTAAGTCAGAGGGAGGTTAGGATAAGGTTATCTAAAAATGCACTGTTTTTATATAGCAATTTCCTTAAGTAGATACCTGAGTTATAACACAGATATCGGCCTCAATATGTCTTTTATTTATTATTTACTTACTTTTTGGTTTAAAATGGGTCTACTACTGTACTGAAAAACAACTTTTGTGATTTTTTAATTATGAGACAGAGTTGCACTCTGTGGTCCAGGCTGGAGTGCAGTGGTGCGATCTCGGCTCACTGCAACCTCTGTCCCCCAGGTTCAAGCAATTTTCCTGTCTCAGCCTCCCAAGTAGCTGGGAATACAGCTGTACACCACCATGCCTGGCTGATTTTTGCATTTTTAGTAGAGATGTGGTTTTGCTATGTTGGCCAGGCTAGTCTTGAACACTTGGCCTCAAGCAATCCAACCCCCTCAGCCTCCCAAAGTGCTGGGATTACAGGTGTGAACCACCGTACCCAGTCTTGTGATCCTTGATAGTGAATACATGATGGGTCTTCCAGTTCATAAGTAATACAGATACTCTGTAATTGAAAGGTTTTGCAGGGTATCTGTATTACAAGGATTGGGAGTTCAAGAGCAGCCTGGCCAAGAAGGTGAAACCCTGTCTCTACTAAAAATACAAAAATTAGCCGGGCATGGTGGCAGTGCCTGTAATCCCAGCTACTCGGGAAGCTGAGGCAGAGAATTGCTTGGACCCAGGAGGCGGAGGCGCCGAGATGGTCCCATTGCACTTCAGTCTGGGCGACACAGCGAGACTCTGTCACAAAAAAAAAAAAAAAAAAGAAAGAAAGAAGGAAAAGAAAGGCTTTTCTTTTCCTTTTCCTACCTGAAATAGAATAAAATACCTACAGGTTTCCGTAATCTGCAGTTTCTCCAGAATTAACTGTACTATGAATAAGAAAAAGGTACCTTTCTTTTCAAGAATCCCTGGAAGACTGCCTTTCAATAATGGGTATTTTTTGTTTGGCTGTGCCATGAAAACTACAACTCTCAGCTTTGCTTTTTGTCCATAAATTTATATTTTTCCAGATAGACTACAGTTAAGCCTAGAAATGTTAAAGACATTTCTACCTTAAAAGAATTAAACCATTGGCTGTTAGCTTCAGGTTTACAAGTACCTCTTGGAATTGATGGTGACATTTTTTTCCTCTGGAAACATAGGTGATTTTCACCCCAGTACTTCATCAGGCTACAGTGGTTTATAAATCAAGCCACACACACACACAAACGTACATACACACAAACAAATCATACACGCTCAGTCCAACCTCCTAGGATACCAGTCACACAGTGGTCTTCATCGAGAGATCATAAGTATGATGATGGCCAGGCGGCTTATTAAAGCATGGTTACCATTTATTAGAGCGATGTACAGAAAAAGAAAGAAACAAAAGGTTAGCTACCATCTCACCAACCAGCCGAGAGGAATACGCAGACTACTCCTATAGTCCTTGTGCAGATACTATATTTAAATGACAGGGCCAAAAGACCATATGACCTAGTATACCATTGTTCCAGCACTCTTGGATCTGAAATACATTTTACTTAAAAGGCATTTCTGGTTGCTTTAAGGAGGCTGCTTAAGAGAAATTGCAATTCATATTCTTGAAAATCTGTCTAACATGCTTTGGAATAGTAAAAGCATACATCTCAATCATATGAAAAAGGAATTTTACCAAAAAGTCCTTCTGGCCCAATGAGTTCAGAGATATCTTCCTCATGTCCCATGAATGCTGCCTTCATTTCATGAGTTGCAAACAGCCACAAGGACTACTGGGCCAACTTCTTTGCTTATGTTTTAGAAAATGTGCTTCACACTCTATACCAAAACTAGGATAGGCAAAACTATTAGTCCTACATAGCGACAAAGCAGACAGGGAAAATCAATCACTAAATAAAACCTTTATTAATGCAAACATGAGCATTCCCACAGACATAAATTATTAGCTCTTGGAATATTTTCGTTATTTACATTTTTACTCAGGCTGCCATATTTAACAGTATTTAGAGTTTGATAATCTCAAAATCTTGGTTCTACATCTAGTAACAGTTGATCAAATATCAATATCCTATGGGCAGAATAAGTTCCCCTCTTTCTATCTTCCCATAGAATTGAGCAAATATCTACATTATACAGTACTTATTATTAAGAACTGAAAAGAGTTCAGTGTTATATACCTGTCTTCTACACCAACTGCAAGTACCTTGAGAGCAAAGATAATATCTATGCATGTCTGGCACATAATAGATGCACATTCGATAGTTTGTGAATTAATGAATGAATTCATCTTTGTATCCCAAACATCTAATACAATATCTGGCACATAGGTATTCAGTAAATATACACTACCTACATGTTACACAAACCCTGATCAGTGGGTTCTGAGCTTTGAGAGGTTTAGCCCACCATCGCCAAAAATAGTCATGGGTTTGCTTTTTTCATCAATGGGTCTTCACTCTGATATGGTGACCTATTTGCAATATGGCTCCCTACTATTAGGGACTGAAGTCTGGCTACTAGATTGTGAGTTCCCTGAAGACACAACTGAGTCTTTTCATATTTTTTATTTTTTCCATACTGTAATCTAAAATATATTTATTTCATCCCCTTCTTCAGCATGTATAAAATATATGGCATGAGTTATATGGCTCAGTATGGTTTGTTGCACACATCATAGTAAAGATAACTGTGACACAGGGAAACTGGACCCAAGGTGCGAAGTCTGAGAATAGGATGCTCTCACGGCCTCTGCCAACTAGCCGCAGCCTTTCATCTACGTCTCTCTCTTCCTTGTCTTCCTGTGGTTAGTTCTTCACTGGCAATTTTTATTTCCTCTTCCCATATTTATATATATCAAATTCTGTTTCTTCTTCAGACATAAAATCTGGAAGGTGTAATGTATCTTGCCTACTCCTAAGTCTTTGAGGCTAGTTGCTACCATATCTTCCTACCTACACAAAGAGATGGAGATTTTCCATTAGGTGCATTTTCATTTTATTTTTACCTGCATACCTCTAGTATTGGGGCCTAGAGAAAATGAACCCTAGCATTACAATATAAAATGCGAGTCGAAGAGTTCAATATAGTCTTACTTCGTCTCTGAGATCTCAATTAAATGAATACTAATGTGTAAGGAGATAATATACATACACACACACATACGCATGCACAACCACTTCATGAACTCTGCAGCAGGCACCGTGTCCAATCCCAGAAAAAGAGACAGCACTGTGCTGCTTAAATGAAAACGAAGAAAAAAGGCAAGAGGGGAAAAAGTATAATCATCTAAACTTTTAAAGACAGCAATTTAAGCAAATTGCCATATCTGCTTTTAGAAATGAAAGGGGAAGAAAAATGCTCATTTCTTTTGAAGTAAAATTGCGTAGGTCAATGGCTGTGACAATTCTCTCAATAACCACTAACAAAAGACCAGTTTGGGTGGTTAGGGAAGCCGCTCAATAGCAGGTATTCATTGAATCTTGGAATAATTTTGCTTACCGCAAGCTGTGAGAGAGAACCAAGCACCATGCAGAACAGCCTGCGAGGTAACACATCAGCAGCTGAGGTGGAAAAATAAAACCCACAACCAAGTATTTCTTGAGCTTTATCGCATGATTATTTACTCAAAGGCAGGGAGCTGAATGTGGAGTCCATCTGAGGCACGTGAACAGGAACACACACGCTGGATCACATGTGAGTGTACGTCTATGGTTTGCGCCAGGGGAATCCTTATGTGTTATTTAAGATATTTTATTTCAGAGGAGAGAGTGGTAGTTTTCTGAACTACAGCTTCTGGAAACTAGGTTCATTTATTCAAGAATTTGCTGAACACCTACAGGGAACAGGAGCCCGGTAACTACCTATTCCCCCCATTTTGGTCCTAGAACAAAACGTATCATGAAACAAGCCATTACACCAGCTAGAAACAACTAGTCACAAAAATGTTGTCCGCAGTATAACTGACATAAATAATAGTGGAAGAGATGAGAAGTGACGATGAGTCATTTAGGGAAGGTTTCTCGGAAAAGGCGTGGCCTAAGTAGGAAGTGAGAGAAACTGTGACACGTAACCTCAAAAAGTGGTTTTCTGTTGTTTTATAATAACCGCACAACTTAACCAGGTTGACTAATGATTAATTTGAACTATGCATCGGAGTATAGACAGCTTTATAGTGCACAAGAAGCCTATCTACCGGCCATGCCTACTTCTATCACTATCTGCAATACCTCATTTAATTTGTCCTGTATGGAGAAGATGGTATGGTCTCATTACAGAAGAGGTAGAGGCATAACCACTTTGGAAAATGGTGTGGTCATTTCTTATGAAATTAAATACACAGCAGGATATGGTGGCTCATGCCTATAATACAGCACTTTGAGAGAATCACCTGAGGATTTGAGACCAGCCTGGGCAACATATTGAGATCCCATCTCTAGAAAAAAAATTGAAAATAAAAATCAGGAGTTTGAGACCAGCCTCGGCAACATATTGAAATTCCATCTCTAGAAAAAAATTGAAAATAAAAATCAGTTGGGTATAGTGGCACATGCCTATAATCCTATTTACTTGGGAGGCTCAGGTAGGAGTATATCTTGAGCCCAGGATTCTGAGGCTGCATCGAGCTACAGAGAATTCTGTCACTGCACTCCAGCCTGAGAGACCGTGTCTCCATATATATATATATCCACAGAGAGAGAGAGTTACCATATGACTTGGGAATACAAGTCCTTGATATTTATCTAAGAAAAGTGAAAATATATGCCACACACAGATTTGCACACAAATGTTCAGAGTAGCTTTATTCTTAAGAGCCCCAACTGTAAATGATCCAAATGTTCATCAATGGATGAATGAAGAAACACATTGTGGTCTATTCCCACAATAAAAAACTACTCAGCACCAACAAAGAACAAACTATTATGCCAAGCAACCATGTAGATACATCGCAAAACGTTAATTTTAGATTATACATGAAAAGCCTTATATATATATATATGAAGCATGACACAACTATATTCCATATAATTTCATTTACAGAATGAAATTCTAGAAAAGCTTATCAACAGCAACAGAAAGCAGATCAGCAGGTGGTGCCAGGCACCTGGGTAGGAAAGGTTGATTAAAGGGCAGGAGGAAACCTTTTGGTGTGATGGAAACACTCTCCAATTTTATTGGGATTGTGGTCAGAGAGGGGGAAAACATACATTTGTCAAAACTCAGGCCAGGCACAGTGGCTCACGCCTGTAATCACAGCACTGTGGGAGGCCAAGGTGGGTAAATCACCTGAGGCCAGGAGTTCAAGACCAGCCTGGCCAACATGGTGAAATCCTGTCTCCACTAAAAATATAAAAATTATTTGGGCGTGGTGGCACATACCTGTAATCCCCGCTACTCGGGAGGCTGAGGCAGGAGAATTGCTTGAACCTGGAAGGCAGAGGCTGCAGTGAGCTAAGATCGCTCTACTGCACTCCAGCCTGGGTGACAGAGACTCTACCTCAAAAAAAAAAATTAAAGGAAAAAAACAAGTAAAATAAAATAAAATAAAAATGCTTATCAAAACTCATCAAACTGTATACTTGAAATTGATGTATTATTCATAAGAATTATACCTCGATCAAAAATGAAAACAATGGATGTCAACACTGAAAAACTCTGATACATTTATATATTTTCCTAATGTCATCCTAATTTAGTTTTTTATTGAGGCGACTGATCCAGTACATCTTTAGACGCTACTAACATGATGTGTGATTTGTGCCAATCTAACTGAACATACATGGCCATTTGAAGACCTGAAAAGTTTATCAGCCCATGGCATGTGACTGGAGCTTTTCTGGTGGAGTTCTGCCACCGGGTGCTAAGAAAATGGGCGGACTTCTCAGGACTGCTAAAAGTCAAGGCAAGAAGATGCTGAGGCACCTCTGTTGGGTAGAATCCACTTAGACACACACCTTTTTCTGCCTTGTCTCCTTGGCTCTCTGTCAACAGCACTGAATCCTGTCTCACCTCACAATCCCTCTTGAATACCCACAGAAAGTACTACCTGTGAGCTGAAAATCAAAGGCATATTCACATGTTATCTATTTTTTGGCTCTACCATCTTCCTACTCTCCTTTTAACAGAGTGAAACTCTAGCCTTCATTTAAAGAAGGACTAGAAGTAAACTAGACAATGAGAAATAAGGCACTTTCACTATCTCTTCCCTACTTGATTCTCCTTCCGATTTTTACACGTGTTCTCTCTGCTTCCTCCTTCTTTCCGTCCTGTCTCGCTGGCTGTTTTTCCTACATCTCTCTCCTCCATCTGTCCGTCTCGTCTGCCTCATATTTGCTTCACAATTATTCTTCTGACTTTTGGTGCATTTCCTGACTTGCATCTTTGTTACAATCTATGTATTTTCTGGAGGATAATGTATATGTCATTGTTCCTCCTGTGGCTTTTTCCCTTTTCTTTATTCAAATAACAGAGGAATGAATTTTTCTCAGAGAAAAGAAAGAAGATGAAAGGAGGAATTAGGTTGAGACGAGAGAGCGTGGAATGAGAGAGGAAGGTGTCAATTAAAAAAATGAACCCCACTGCATCCCCCCTCTTGACAGGTGGGGGTGAGTGGAGCTGACAGCCGTCGCATTAGCTGGCTTTGGTGGAACCCTCATGCCTTGTGGTTCCCCCAAGCTCAAAAAGAGTGATTCCAGGGCCAGCGGACACACTCACACATTTTTACTTGGTGTGCCAATGCCTCCCCTGCAGCTATTTCTAATAATGGTAATTATAATGATTTGAGGCTTAAGCAGGGCAATTCCGGCCCGAAGGCAGATTGTAATGAAGTAGACAGGGTGAAGGGAGGGGGAGAGGGGCTGCAGTGGGAAGAGGCTGGATGGGGCACTTTCAGGCCTTCAATAGCTTTGTCTAGTCAAGTGCAACCAGGATGGCCTCATTTTTGGGGCCCAAAGTTTTGTCTTGCGGGATACTCGGAAGCCAGTTTCTGCTGGAGATGGAGGATTGCTCACATTCACAGACAGGTCACACTGACTCCTGAGCAAACAAACTGCTTGCTCTGTGTGCCGGCAGCATTCACCCAGCCTGTGGCCTGTAGTGGCTGCTGCTCTCTTGGCTGTGGCTTGAATCACATGCCTCTTGCTTTGTCCAGCCCCTCCCTGTTCCCTCACCATAGATAATACTGTCTTAAGAGCCTTGGCCAGAATCCAATTACTGCTGATATACATCTTCTCCTGACTCCAAATGACTCTTTCTGCCATTGAAGGATACCCCGGAATGTTGAAAACTTGTCCTGATTGCAGAGTTAATGGTCATGTGGTCCTCGGCACTGAGGGAATGGCCTTAGGGGGAGCCTTGATGGGTCTCTCTAGTCATCAGTGTTACCCCACCTCTCCGCTCTGCCCTTATTAAAGCCATTCGTTCTGAAAGCTAAATGAATATGTTTCATCTTCAAATGCTGGAAAACAATAGCAGGCAGCCAGCGATCTGTATAGAACAATGCTGGCTTAATCACTACTATTCTCTTTCCTTCTTCTCTCTCAATTGCTCTTTTTTTCAGCTTTGTTCCCACTATCATCAATGAGGCCTTTATACACAACTCCATGATTCTGTACTCACGGAGCACACACATGTAGGCACATACCAATCTATACTTACATTAAATTTGTGAGAGGGAAAATATTCATGTTTTATACATGCATAATACATATAACTTAATCTCATATATAGATTATGCATATCTATGGATATTTATTTTGGCCCTTTCTAAGCAGTTAATACATTCTTACACTGCCAAGTGTGGAATGGATACTTATATCTAAATAGTTCATTTTACAAAAGCAAGATTTTTTCAAATAATTGTGGTGATAAAAATATGAATACATTTATGTTATCAATGCAATATAGATGAGCAAAAACTATAGAGCACATATAGCTTATGCAGTATAGTGTAAATAACCACATAATACCTATAATCAACCAACTGAAGCATTCCCCTTAAATTTTAGCTGGACATGTGTATTTTTGAAACTGCATTATAGAAGCATTTGGAGTATTCTATGTTTCCCTTTTCTTCTTATCTACCCGGCTTGGAAAATAATAAGTGATAATATTATCTCTTTATTCCATACTTCTTCACTTCAGAGATATTCCTAAATAGCAGAAAGTTAGTATATGAATATTCCCTCTCCAGATCACAGTATCATCACATAAAATTTCATCTTTCCATTCCTCCCCACTTACCATGCTGTCCAGGCACTTAATACAACCACCAAGAGAAAAAAAAAAATTTCAATATATCAAACAATAATTTTTACTCATCGTAATGCTCCATTATTAATTTTATCATAGTGTATATAATTCATCACCACAGACAATTTAATGCCATATTATCCTCAGGGCCTAACTATGTGTGACATACAACAGGCACTCCATACATGTTTGTTAAGTAAACCATTTATATCCATTTCATATATGGTGGAAAGAGTACTCAACCCATAACTTTATGAGTTAGAACTCGGTGAGTAATGGCAAGCACACTATTTGATGGCAATGGCTTGCAAAACAAAAATCACTTTCAAGGAGAAATTCAAATTGTGAATTAATTATTCAGACAAGAAATAATAGGATGTAGCTGACTAATTTAGTATTGTACTTTTATATTTTCTGTGTTTTAAAAATGCAAATGAGTTATTCACAGAAGTTGATTCGGGTTCACTGTGTACAAGAAATGCTTCCTTCAAACTATTACTGGGAATCTGAATGTTCAGTAATATACTGCTTACAACTAAATTCTAGGAGAAAATGAGAAAGGAGATAACTCCAAAGTACATAGTAGTGGGATCCGATGTCTTTGCAATGTACGTAAAGCGCACACCCACTGAAATCACACGCATTTGAATGTCCATTAAAATCACAATCAGCAAACATGTAATGAAAAATATAGAACGCACGTACAAAATAAATCCATACTTACACGGCATAGCAATATACAGTAAGTAAATATGTGCATGGATACACTGAAGTCCAACAATCCATTTGATAATTAGTCAACCAAAGAAAAAAATTAGTAGAACCTTTCTGCAGATTCAGCAAACACGAAAAAGGTCTGTTTGAAAAACACACAGTTTAATTGCATAAAAGTTGTTTTCTTTTAGTCAGTTTAGTGTAAGATGTAAAATTACTTAATAAAATGTAAAAAATCTTACAATTAATTCAAATATAAAACTTAAACTTTTTGATTAAACATTTTAAATGGATATATTAAAAACTTAATTTCCATGTTTCCTTAGTCCCAAGTTAAGGTTTCCTTTAAACTTGAGCTTCATCACCTAGTCAGTATGAAGACAGCCTTACTTATGCGCAAACAGGGACTTCAGTAAACAGGTTTTAGTGAATAGAACAAAAACACACTACACAGTAAGCCCAGGGTTCCTTTTATGCACCAACAATGTACTGTCTGAATTTTACTACCAAAAAAGACCTTTTTGGACCTCCCTTTGAAACAGTCTAGTCCTAGGATTTTATGAATGGCATAAAGTCCTGTCTTATTTCCAGCAGATAAATTTCCTATGTAAAAGTGAAAGTGACACAGGAAATAAGGCCCTTGTGTTCCCTTGGTGGGTTCACAGAGATGCACAGGACCCAGGGTTCCATGGTCCACCAAGCAGGAGAGACCCATTGTGTTGATGATAGCACTACCTCTTTGTGGGATACAACAATAAGGGAGACACAAGGTCCAACGTCAAGAAGTTCTCAGTCTAGGGAGTGAGTCACAAACACCCTGAGAGTGATGGGATCCCTCAACAAGAATGCAGAATGAGATCCACGCAGAGCCAGTCTGAGGTCAGAACTCAACAGAAATATCAATTCTCTCAGAACCTAGTAAGAAAAGATGCCCAATAGGGGGAATAAAAACACCCAGAGTTACAGAGGTCTAGGGAGTAGAGCTTCTGAGAAGTCATGAAGTGTCAAATACTGCTAAGAAAGAGGCTCAATAAGATGAAGACTGAAAAACACACATTGCATTAAGCAACTGTGGAGTCCTGGTGACACCGCCTAGAAAAAACATCAGTCAAAGATGGAGACAAAGGAAGACCAAAGTGGGTTGAGTAAGCGTAGACTTCCTTGAGAATTCAAATGACATAAGAAAGAGAAAGACTGCATATAGCTAAGAAAGACGGAATCCAATCAAGGGAAGGTTTCTATAAGTTCTGTAGGTTCTCTTGGTTGGAAGAGAATTTCTTCCAACCAAGAGAACTTACAGGGAAGGAAACATCAGAGGGAATGACAGATAAAGATAGGAGGCTAACATAAAGGTTACAGGTAGAAGAATCGTCTTTATGCAGAAAGAGAGATTCTTACTGAGAAAGAAGGAAAGGATAAAAGTATACTACGTTGGTGCAAAAGTAGTTGCAGTCTTTGTCATTAAAAGTAATGGAAACACCTCAATTACTTTGGCACCACCTTAATAGATACATTTGAAGAAAATGTAGGGGGAGATTGAGAAAGTTCAAGATTAAACGATTCTATTTTCTCCATGAACTAGAAGGCAACATCATCTGCTAGAAGGAGATTGGTTTCAGGAATTAAGGAAAGGAGAACATTTTTAATAGTCCTAGTTTCTCCAGAAAAAGTGAAAACATTAACTGGCAAAACTGAGAATCCAGGTGAAGCTGGAGAACAGGTATTTGAGGTGGCACGAATCCTCATATTTGTAGAATTAGGTACATGCAGTATGAGTAACCATCCCTTTATCCATTTCTTACTTTAAAAATAGACCATGTTTTAAAAAGAGAAGTTTATTTCTGCTCCAATTACCCAGGGTGAATATTGCCCATACCTCAGCACCAATACGGAATGTCGGCTTCTTACCAGCTCACAAAGCCAACAGTGTAACACTAGAGGAAGAAGCCAAGACTGGTTCCCACACTTGCTGGGAAAGGCTGGTGCTTTGTGCCTCTCTGTGCAGGTTGTCCAGGCCCTCTTCCCAACACTGTCCCTGTTCTTCTGGCTGCCCACTGTGTAGGAAAGTGCCTGGTAGTTGATGCACTATGAGGGCCTGAGCACTGACCCCTCTCACACCTTTCAACTCCTGTCCCACTGGTGATGCTGGAAGGTCAGGAAGCTTGGTGGCAGCAGGGGCCCAGGCGATACATAGAGACCTGCAGAGCTCACACAGGCCGCCGAGCCCGTGCTCACTTCTGTGGCAGACTTCATAAGGCTCCGCTCTTTGACTGGCGTTGAGTTTATGTGAAAGTAATTAACAGTAATTAATCCTTAATTACAGTAATTAGCCAAGTCGCAGTAAATTAAACCACATCTGGAGCAGATGAGGGCTTCCGAATAGGAGGCAAAGAGAGGCGACAATCGGGGAGATGCTGAATTCATCTGACAGCATCTGATTAAGTCTACCTGTTGCTGGCAGCCTCATTTGCATGTTGTTTTTGTTTGCATTTCCCAGTAACCCTTTCAACGGCATTCACAGTGTGGACCTCTTGGTCCCTGCTTAAATACCAGTTAGGCAGTCCTGCTGCCACAATATGAGGGAGTCCCTTCATATCCAGCAGGATGGATGGTTGGGTTTGCCCGGGCTTTATTTACGTTTCCCTCCCTCCCTCCTCACAAACAAAAATATAAATAGCAGGGACCTCATCAAGTGACAGGCTGAAATCAGAAGAGAAGCCAACAGAGATTTTTTTTTTTTTTTTGGCTGATGAAAGGAGAAGATGATATGAGACATTAACGTGTCTGATGGGGTTAGGGAAGCAGAGGGTAGGAAAATGGCAAAAGATGCTTGCAAAAATAGGTCAAGTGGGTCATCTTCTTATAGAGAAGTCCCTAGAGCCTACAAAGAGGGAGCCCAGCCTGCCAAAGACCTGTTGCCCACATGTCAGAAACACAGACACAAGCATGCACATGTATGCACACACGCACACACACAAACAGAGAAAGCAATGGCAAAACCACATTGGGGTCCTCCATTTTTCTGACCTTATTCTGATGGGCGCTACACCTCTATGTATTATGTTTTTGCACATTAAATCACAAAACACATGCACATGAAAGAAAATGTAAACATGCAGTAAAATATAGTAGTAAAAATAAAAACTACCCATAATGCCAACATCTAGAGATGGGTGATGACAAATCTTAAAAAGAGAAAAAATATGGCAAAATATTGCAAGAGAATAATTAGTTGCTTCTTTAGCACCAAGGAGACACAGATGATTGAGTTCTTTTGACTTTATGTTCTGCCTCTGCTCTGGTCTTGATTAAACTTATGCAAAGCAGTACTTTTCCTGGGTTGTGAATCTTGGAGGTCGCCCTGCCAGATTGGTGAGATCCCAGTTTAGCTGTGCTACCTAAAGCAAGGAGAACAGAGAGAGCCATAGATACTTCTGCTTAGTAAAAAAGTAGGGCAGGGACTGGAGTGTTGAACCTTTTCAGAGGAATGAGAGGGGCCTGGGACAAAAGGGTAGAGGAGGGAATACTTCCCTGCAAAATCTTACACACCTAACTAATGTCACAAGGCCAAGGATGAGATAGTAGCACTTAACAGTTTCATCCTCACCACACATAAAGTATTCCAAAGGTCCACATCTCCTACCCCTGAGGTGTGTGCTGGACAGGTCTGGACATCCATATGACTGGCTTCTGTGCACACAGCAGCATCACCAGGCCACAGAGAACAAGGCAGGAGCTTCAGGTAACTGATCTGCACCAGTCTATTGCAATCTCTTCCCCCAACAATGCCACCAACTCTGGGACTAACAGTTGATGGCTGTATTCTTAGAATAGGGCAGAACTAATTGACAAGAAGTGGATTCACTAACTCCATGCTCCCCCCCAGCTGATCCACTTGCCACCCCTAACTTCCACTACCTTCTGCTACCCTCACAGTGATTTATGGTGGCTTTCAGATGTCCTGAAGCCCTCCAGGGTTTACCTCAACAATAAGTGGCTCTGCTGTTTGCCAGGGATATAACAGGGGCAGGTTTAGAAACTGTTTCTAAATATTTGAAGTGGGATAAAATGGCATCAACGTCATCATATTATTGGGAAGATTAAATGAGGCAATGAATATACAATGCTTGCCACAGTGCCTGATGCATAGGAAATATTCAATAATGTTTACTTATTATAATATTAATTATTGTTATAATGATTTTTTTTTGCTTGTTATACTGAGAAGCAGTACAATGTACTAACCAAAAGCACAGACTTTTGAGTCAGACTGCCTGCCTAGGTTGATTAAATATGCCACTTATATGCTGTGTGACCTTCAGCAAGTTACCTAATCTCTCTAGGCCTCAGAAAGGGAGGTAATAATTATACCTACCACATCTACTTCTTTCAAAAGGTTAAATAAATTGCCTGAAACATGTTGAGACTAGAACCAAGCATAGGCCTGTAGTAAATGCCAAATAAGTGCTTCCTATTAGTTATATATGTATATTTTATGTCTAGATTATGTATATATACATATTTATACAATATCTTTGAAACGTTGATATCCATATTAAAAGTATGTGTTAATTTGCATAAATATATATTTTTAATATTTTTGGATGATAAAAATAAGGAAAAAAGGAAGAAAAAGAGCAGCACAAATATAAGCACATGGAGAAATAGCAGAAGGTAATTCAGTAGGCAGAATCTGACCATTTCATAGTGAGCAGATCTATCAATAGGTTATCATTTAGGGAAAACTCACTTTTTATCAATAAAGAGGCTCAATTTGATGCAGGCAGTCTAAGATTAATTTCCTACTCACTGTAAAAATTCAGCCAGCCACATATTTTTATTTTTTACTTTTTTAAACCTCTGAGATTAGTTACCAAGTATTCCTGGATGCTGCCTTGAAAATTCTGCTTGCAAATGCTTGTCAACCACCTTTACTCAGATGTCCTGTAAGATGTACTGAAAGAGAAGTGGCCATTGCAAGTTGAACAGGGAGGACTATAAACGCCTAACACAATGCTGAGGAGCCTACCAGCAGTAACCCTACAATTATCTTGTGGTTTCCTGGAAGTTATAATGAGCTGACCCACTTGGCGTATCAAATTCCTCCTGACTGGTTTTGTAGTTCTCACCCATGCAGAGACACAGCTCTATGAAGAAAAATAACAGGGCATTTAAACTGAAATATGTTGCGGTGCGTGGGGAGAATACCAGGAAAGAGATGCATCCTGCAGTTAAAAATTACTCAACCGGTGTTATCAAGTTAAAAACCAGAGGCCCTGAATAAAAAAATATATATAATATATGCATTTTGGGGGAAAAAAACTATTCTTTGGCTGAGAGAGAGCTTCCCTCCTTCTGCTGCATAAAGTATGTTTAGTTAACATTAATACCCATATTTTCTGCATTTCTTTCAATTTCATTATTCTGGCCTTGTCTAAATCAAAATACATTATAATTCTGTATAATGGGCTATCTGCTGCCTGTGGGGAAATGTTATAATAATAAATAATTTCTGAAAATTATGAATTACTTCTGCCCTTTTGGAAAATAAGCAAATTATTGGTTTGCATAGGAAATGGGAGCACATTTGTGCAGAACCTTTCATACTTGTGGGCTTCTTGCTAACTTCCCCAAGAAGCGAGGCCTAAAATGGTTCACTTCACCAATCTCTCTCTCTCTGTTTTTTTTTTTTTTTTTTTTTTAACACAAGGTCTCACTCTGTCACCCAGGCTGGAGTGTAGAGATGCGATCATGGCTTACTACAGCCTTGGCCTCCCAGCCTCAAGCAATCCTTCCACCTCAGCCTCCAGACTGGCTGGAACTACAGGCACACACCACCAAGCCTGGCTAATTTTTTAATTGTTTTGCAGAGATAGGGTCTACTATGTGGCCCAGGCTGGTCTTGAACTCCTGGACTCAAGCAATTCTCCCACTTTGGCCTCCCAAAATGATAAGATTACAAGCGTGAGCCACTGCGCCCAGCCTGGCTCACCTGTCTTAACCATAAGCATGCCAAACGAAGAATGAATAGGAAGGAGCTATCTCTACTTTTTGGTCATTTGTTTCTTTTCTCACATCCTCAGCAGATGATGAAAGGAGGACACAGATAGAGACAAGTCACACTAAAACATCCATGAGGTTAAGAACTTCCCATTCAGAAACAGATAACTTTTCAGAAGTACCCCTTACAGGTTGGGGAGAGGGGGAGTACTGGCTGCTAACCTGCAGGCTGGGACAAAGAATTCTGGTGCAGAAGCAAAAAAGAAGCCTTACATACCATTTACCTGTATCCAAATTCCAGCATCTGACAATGGCAAAGAGCCTCATGGCAGCCGTGGCAGAGGCTGCCACTTCCCATGACAAAGGGAAGTGGCCATGATTCATTTGTAGTGCATGGGGATGGCTACCTTTTCCCCACATCAACTCAAGACCCCTTCCCACCATATGTGTGTGTATGTAACTCTAAATGCATCTCTAAGACTTAAAAATAAAAAGCCACTGCTACCTGGCAAGTGGATGAGACAGAGAGAAGACCTACCCCAAAGAACTATAGCACTCTGCTCCAAATTACACAACTTTCTAAACTACGTGAGTTCTTATAAACTATTAAAATCCCGCTATAAGAATTACATTCCTGTGAATCATAATCTGATTTAGTTTTATTAATATGACACAGTGAATGGTAAATAAAACTACATAGGCATAATCCCTGTCTTCTAGAATCTTACAATCAAAAACAACAGAATTGTAGAGATTTTCTTAGATCATAAGGCAGATATTAAGGGCATACATTAAATTAATACATAAATTAAGTAAGTTAATTACTGAATTTCATTACATGTTCATAATGAGCATGCCAAGGGGTGAGTGCAATAACTCACTCAGGAGATGCTAAGGGGTCAAAATCTCCATCCCTAGTGATGTGTAACTTAATAAAGACAAAGCTTGCTGTTGAGCTCTAGCAAAAACAGTAACACCATATTGCACTGCTTGAGCATCTGACCAAAATGAAGTGATCAAAACTAGTAGCTGAGGGAACACCGAAAACCAAAGCAAAGACTTCTTCCTGCATGCGGAAGCGTAAGTGAATCTCTTGGGGAAAGACAGCACTAAGACGAAAGCTGAGCCCCAACTCTGCCTCTACATGAAGGGACTCTGACTGCCACTTGGCCTCCATGTGCCTTGGGACCGCGATGTTGCAGATGAGCGTCTCGGTCCCCTAGCTGTGGCTGGAGAACTCTTTTCTGAAGAACTGTAAAATCGTTTCACAGTGTGAGGTATGAAGCTGCTGTTACTAGTAAAACATTATTTTGTCATTATACGTTATGGAAAATACTTGTCTTCCCAAAAGACTTTCCAAAGACCATTTTATACTCCACAGACTTCTATTTTATACTCAATAATAGATGTCAAGCGTAGCGCTAATTCAATGTGGTAAGTGGCTATGCTTACAATTTTATAAAATTCCCTGATGTGGCTTTAGCATCCATCTATTCATATCCCAGATGTGACCAGGTTGTTTTGGTTAATTCACTGGTTCCAGTATTTACGGCTGAATGCCACGTGATTGAGTAAACTGATCACATGGCAATCTTAGCTAATCACCGTTTGCATGGCTAAAGTAACTGGGCCAGCAGGGTCATTGTCTAGCTATTCAGGTGATATACAAGTAGACTCAGGAATCATCATTCTCATCCTGTCCCATTTTCTCTATACTAAACCCATGGCAGGGAAAGACCACAGTCTCTAAATTTTAATCCATGTAATCAAATCAAAAGATCCTGTTCCTGGAAGAGGTAATGGTGGGTTGACCAAAATGTTTGTACGCAAAAAGAAAACGCTCACAGGTAAACAGCGGGCACAAACTCTGATCATTCCACTATAGTCACAATGATTTTTAATTTTGTTAAAAACAGATTAAGCTCTTAAGGTTAAAATGGTTATATCAGAAACCACGCAGTATAATACTTTTCCAGTAAGATAACATCTAATCCACCCAGGGCAGTCAGAAACTTTTGATGCAACGCAGGAGAAGAAAATTTCAGAAGCTCTAAGGTGGTTAAATTTCATTTCCAAATCCTGGGGTCATCGAAGACTTCATTTACCAACTGAAAAATAAGACAACCAATCCCCATCATGGTGCCAACCACTCCAGTTGTCTCGGCAAGTCACTTATTTATCCATCTTGGCTTTCTTGCTCAAAAATGATGGATAGCTACACCTCACAGTGAGGATTCAGTCATGTGAGCAAAGTGCCTTGAAGATAGGAAGCCAGACATATTATAGGAGCATAATTTTTGCCCTGAAATGTATTTGGTACGGGTTGCATCAGATGTTCCTTATTTGTGCATTAGTCTGAGAATGTGAAACATGCAATGGTTTAAGGATTGCTAGGAGCAAAACAGAATTGTGTTGTGTGTTTATGGGTAGTCAGCCAGTTTGGCAAACCACCAGTGGCTGAAACCAGTGAGAAAGCAGAAAGGTGTTAGAGAAGCGAAAGCCATGCAAGCAGAAGCAAGTTAGGAGAAGCATGCAGATGGAGAGGAGTAGAGAGTTGAGGTGCAGAATATGGTTACATGGGAGGCCCTTGAATCCTAAAGAGGTATCTCACTGGTACAACTTCCCCCTAGTGTTTCTGGATAACTGTGTGAACACACAGGCAGACAGATCACGCCGCTGTGTGAGAGACAAATAAACATACTGAAGACCTAAAAATGTGAAGTCAGCTGAGCCTCAATTCAATCCAAACCTTTGGGGGCTTATGCATCATTAGTCTGTATCACGGCCTCCAGTCATTTGTCCCTCTAGAACAAGAACTCTCAAAGGCCTGACAAAGAAGAATGGACAATCACAGACGCCGGTTTTGCCTTCTCAATCCCTGCAAGTCTACTGGATGCAGGAAGCGGGTGGGGGGTGTAAGCTGCCTGCTTAGAAGCTTAAATACTACAAAGGATTTTCTAATGAAAAGCTAACCCAGAGATTCCTCTGTTTCCTATGATACTATAGCATTCATCATTCAAAAACCAAAAAAGGGCCCACCTGTATAGGTATATCTTTAAAAAGACAATAAAGGGGTCCCAGCAGTTGTCTGCAGAGTACACTGTAAAACACCCTGCAAGTTATGTAAACAGTAGCAGTAATAAGCAGAATCCCTGCCTCTCACACCTAGAGAGGCAACAAAGATGAACATTGCATATTTGCCTGAAAGAGGCATACAAGAAAGGAGTGGTTTAGAAATTGCAGACCATTTCCCATTTGAATGGGGCACTTGGGTTGCCTTCCCCCTCATTTTGTTGCTACTAGAATGGGCACTAAAAATATACTTTTCTGCAGCTATTGCAAAGGGCATCTGTAAGGAAAATAAGATATTAGACATGACCCATATCATTACCATTGTCTAGACACAAGCTTGTCCAACTGTGGTCTATGGGCTGCATGCGGGACCCAGACCAGCTCTGAACGCGGCCCAACACAAACTTACAAACTTTCTTAAAACATTATAAGATTGTTTTGCAATTTTTCTTTTCTTTCTTTCTTTTTTTTTTTTTAACCTTATCAGCTATTGTTAGTGTATTTTATGTGTGGTGTGAGACAATTCAGCTTCTTCCAATGTGGCCCAGGGAAGTCAAAAGAGTGGCCCAGGGAAGCCTGGCCAGAGGAAATCATTTGTATTTTCTGTTTGTATGTCTGCACGTATATGAGAGAGGGAAAGAGAGAAAGAGCACTTATGGGTGAGAAATCTATGGGCCTGGAAGCTCAGTAGAGTTCCTGAATGTTTGCATTTGACTTACAACCTTTTGAACTGCAGAAGTAAAGGTTCTGATGGGAGTTTCTGTGGGACCCCCATGCAACAAAGACCTGTAACCCAGTAACATATTTTCTGTTCAAACAACATTCTTCTGGGGCCAGGGAAGGGTAAATCAAAACCAATTAAAATGCTTTTGAACTTCTAAGAAAGTCATTCCAGGTTTGAAAGAACTTTGTTTCTGGTAAACATATATGTTCAGGTAGACCCACAGGCTGCACCTAACCCGTATGCAGATTTATACTATTTGGAGATAGAAGCTGAGTTCAGTAAACACTCCCCACACTTCAGCTCCTTCCAGGCTGTGGGCTCTGGCCCTTCTTCTCATCTGCACAGTTCAAATTAATTATACACTTTAATTTCATGAATTATTAATTTGATTCTGACTCGGCAGCTTATGATTATCCAGCGCTACAGACTATACAATTCCAGCTTCATTAAAACATCACCAGCTGCCTGAGAGACAGACATTAAATAGGGGAGAGCAATAATAAAATTAAGCTTCCGGCGCATAGCAACAGAGTCTTCCTCAGTCGCAGGCAGTGCAGGGCCCTGCTGCCTGGCTGGCCCAGGCAGAAAGGAAAATGTCCCTTTAGACAAGTCCACGCCCCTTCTCAGAATGTGTTTCTTGGCCTTCCACCATGCACACAACCTCAGATGGTCAGATGGCACGACTGAGGGTTTGTATATTCATCCGTCTATCTCTCCCTGCACCCCCTTTCATATGCCCGCCACCCCTGCTCGTCCAACATTAATTCTTTGATGACTGCCAATGCTCCAAGCACATCCAGGCTGGCCACTACCCAGTGTCTGCGAGCCTGCCAGCTTCTGGTAAGGGTTCACAACTGCTGACAGCTTAGCAGGTAGAGTGGAGCAGAAGCCTCTAAAGAGCCCAAGAAACTTCTTTGCACTGAGCCTCTGTTCCCTCTGTTTGGATTGTTGGTTTAAGAAGCAGCAGTCTGGTGCCCAGAAAGGGACTGGGTTTTAGTAGCAGTGTCCTGTATGTCCAATACAGTTACTTCACTATTTGGGGGTCATAGATGCATAATGCCCAATCTAGGGCCTGGTACATGATAGGTGCTCAATTGGTACAAGTTCCCTTACACCAACCTTGCATTTATAAAATGATGGCATTGAGCTCATAATCTCTAGAGCTCCTTTCCATGCTGATATCTGAACCTCTGTGTAGAAAGTTCACCATTTCTGCAAACCATGTGACCCTGAGATCTATCTGATAACTCTCCCCCAGAAATTCCATGCTCAGTGTTAACAGGGAGTATTAGAAAATCATATATGTATAACTCAAAAGGTCATGGCTATAAGGTTTGGATGAATCCTCCTGGAAATCACCCTGGGCAGTTGGGCTTCAAAAAGAAGTCCTGGGTAGTGCTTCCGGATGCTTTGTGAAGGTCATACCCTTCTTTAAAGTGTTCAAGAAGTCACTGGTTGCTAAGGCATGGTCTTAGTTGGACCAGCATCATGAAAGTAAGTGACAAACAAGGAAAATGACCAAAACAAAGAAGAGAATGAGGAACAGAATCTTGACGGTCAGTGGAAGAGGAGGGGAAGAGAGAGAAGAAGACGGAGAGAGATCCAAACATCTGTTTTTCTTCTGTTTTGTATACTAAAAGCCCAGTTAAGCATGCAGAATCTTCTGTGGATTAATATACTTCTTCAAATAAATAAAACCACAGCACTTTCTCCCAGTAACTTTGTGGCAAAACAATTTGTAGAAGGAAAAGGTTGGAATTTAGACATTCCATTTAGCTACTTCAGAAATCTAAAGACCCCAAACCTTGTGGGATTTCAAATCGATGGAATTAATTAAGGAAGATGTCCAGCACTCTCCACTAAGTAATCAGCAGGTACAGGAGACCTGAAAGTCTATAAAGAAAAATGGAACCGGATGACATTGAGGGAGGCAGTAGGGATTAAAAAACGAGGATCCAAATGGGAAGGCGCCCACCCATTGATTGCAGCATAAGAGATTAAGGCTTCGGTGAGCAGCAAGAAGATTTTGTAACAGAAAATGGTTACAGAGCATGAGCTTAGGCCCTGAAGATATCTATAATCGGTGACAGCCAGGCATAGACAGACAGGGGACCATTTGCCTAGGAGCCGGGACCTGAAGAGTCAGTCAGGGAGTAAGATATAAAACTGGGTTTAAAAGATGTTAGATAGTGTATCATTTTATATCATGTCATATTTATTGTCTGTTTCTTTCACTAAAATGGAAGCTCCATGAAGGTAAGAACTTTGCGTGGGTTCTGTCCACTGTTGGATCCCCAGTGCCTAGAATATAGTCTGTCACGAAAAGATACTCATTCATATTTTGTAAGGGGAATAGGTAACATGAACACATGAATGAAGCACTGTAAGTGAAACAGGCACTTCCGCTAATCCTTAAGCGTGATTCCCCATTTCCCCAGACAAGGCAGAGTCAAGGCAAGAAGGGGGAGCCACAGGCCAGCTGTTAATGAGGCACTAAATAAAAGGTTCAGTATTCATGCCTGTGGAACATGGGTGAACCTTCTGGTAACTTGATTTTTCACACCAATGACAGCAAATGAGAGAGTGAGAGAAGCTAGATAAATGTTTTTGAAAGCATTACTGCAGTGGAAAATAACTGCACTCTCAGGACAGAGCACTGTAGCTCAAAGAATTCAATTGTTTTTGCTTTTAAGTCATTATCCTTCTTTCTCCATTCTCTTCCAGTCCTGTATAAGAAACACACACACACACTCACTACACTGCCACCCAATTTTACAGATGGAGTGTCACTGAGATTTGGAGCAGTGCCCTAAAGAGAATGCTGGCCACACTGACAATCAAGTAGAAAGCCTTAAGACCCCCATGGCTCCCAAGTTCATAGGCAGTATTCAAAATGCCTGCTCAAGGGCCTGAGGGGGGAGAAGAGCATGCAGTCTCCTGTTCCTCCGTGCTCAGCTGACCTTTCCACCACAAAGCACAACTAGAAAAAGCCCCCTGCATGATGATGCCAAGAGGCAAATTCCAGAAATGGGAGTAGACAGTTCCCCATGAACCCTAGAATGCTTACAGACTCATAGGATTAGAAGAAATCTTTATAGACACCTACGCTTGCCCTTGCTTCCTCAGCCGTCTTCCCACTGGTTCATGTAAACAGAACATGATGCCTACCAAAGACATCCCGACATGCTTCTGAAGAGAGAGGCTCCTTTTCCCTGCTCAAGAAGATGAACCTAAAATTTGCTGCAATGAAGGCGCAGTCACTGTAACTATTACCTCAGGAAGGAAACTGCAGAAACCCTAAGTCAACCACAGTTCCAGTACAGAGGAAGCACCTCCCTTGGACAGAGGTCATAAGGCTAAACAAGCAATGTTCCACTGGACATCTCTGTTAACTTCACAGGTATCTCATCACCTCCCCGCCCGAACGCCACTGCTATTCATACTGAGTAAGACATTAGCTAGGCCTGGAGGCAGGGTACTCAAGGTCTAATGATAATGTTTCTTCACTTGGGCCCCCAGTTTGGTCACTGGCAGAAGGTATCCTTGAGGGGCTTCTGTTTATGTCAGCAGATGTTAGCCTGAGAAGTAGCAGCTTTTGTTTCCATGACTTCTTCCAAATGAAGTCAGAAGCCTCCAGGGTTCTCAGATACAACAGAGAGTTCTAGGGGCACTGTTTCCTTTGTGGCCAGAACTATAATGTGGAGAGGGAAATGCTTTCATTGCACAGTATAAAATGTCAGTCATATTTCCAAGAATCTCTCAAAGGGGTCAGCATGTTCACATCAGCATCCTTGGCATTATGGGTAAGTTCACATACAGTGAAAGATCCAGTAGGCTCTGCCATCTAAGAGCTTAGAATTCAGACAGGGTGAAGTTTCCCGTGAGCCCCAGATATCCACAAAACTGCCTGTGCTCATTAAACCCACAGGACTGTAAAAAATAAAATAAAATAAAATAAATATGCAGGACAATGAAGGAAGGATTTTCTAAAACAAAAAACACAATCTTTCATTGTTTCCCCCTGTCTTTACAATAAAAACACAGTTTTGGACCTGTCTGGACATGGGGACTTTCCAGTTTCCATGTGAGGCTGAACATTTTGCATTCAATACAAATTAGTTCCTCAAAATCAGAATCAATTGTCATAAAATGTAGGGAAGTATTTTCCCATGGGGCAAGTATTTGTGGTAAAACTGGAAATGTTCAACTTGATTATAATGCTTCACGAAAAGGTCAGCATGGGATTTCAGAAGCTTTACCTTGAGGATGTTAACTCTGTTTGCAGGCAGGGTGAAACGGGGAGAGTCAGTTTGCCCAGGCTTGCCATGTCCACATCGCTCTGATCACCTGTCACACGGCCAGTAGCAGACTGTGTGCCTCAGAAAACAAATGAATGCATGCATACACATGCACATATGCACACTTCTGACACACACATACCCCACGTGCTTTCCAGAGCCCAGACACCTCCAAATTCGATGACAGGAAGAGTGTACCACTGTGGGTATATTCACTGGATAAGACAAAAACAACATTACTAATAGTAATCTAAAACAATAGGTCTCAATTCACTGGGACAAGGCAGAGAATCACCAGGAGAGCTTTCCAAAAATACACATGCCTGTGCCTCCCCCACATCCAGAAATTCTGATTCAGGGCATGCACAAATATTAAAAAGGTCCCCCAGGTAATTGTAATATGCCATATACCTCCACCTTGATTTCCTGTAGAGATGATATTTACAATGCCAATTAGTAGTCTAAAGATTTCAAATACTCAGTCCAAGTAAAAATGGCTACCACTTCCTGATGTGCAGGTATATTTGCCATAGAACTTCATTACGTTTAGAATCATGGCTCACTTTCCACATTTGACGCTACACATCAGACCATGAGCTTCCTAACCCTCCCACTAACAGGATGAAACACAGACGGAAGAATTTCTCCTAACCCTACCCCAGATTTAAACCTGAATGAGAGTGATAGAAAAATGGCTCATCATTGAGTTGTTTGCTCCTGGGACACCACTCTGACCATTTGTTCCTGCTTACAGACTGGCATTTCTGTGTAGGTCTCCTTTGCAGCTCCTGGTAGCCCCTAGCTTGTTCAGTTTATCAGATCTGACGGGGTCATTGCCTGTGAGCAAGGCTGAGTAGAATTCTGAAACACTTTTTTTTTTAATCAACCAAAAGTTGTCATTTGGCCAGATCCTGAGGGTGAACCCCTCCTTATTCAGTAAAGCTGCGTGTGATTCAACTTGGAGGAGGGGGATTTACTATGAAAACTAGAAAAACAGGACTGCCATCTCAGTTTTAAAAGACCAAAATTATGCCTTACTTGCAAGTCACAACAGTTTTACATTTTGAGATCTAAAATTCTGAAACAGACCTATTTTTCAAAACTAATTCCTGCCGCAAAGATAAGAGTCTTTCAGTATCTCCACCATCTTCACATAAAGTCAAAGAGTCAAAAGCATTCTGAGTCTCTGGCAACCATCAGTCAGGCAACCTCTGTCATTAGCTCTGATTTTACGAAAGTGGTAGAGGTGGGCTGGGCTCGTCCTCAGAGCCTAGGCAATTCAGAGTGTGGCTGCCCATGTGCTCCTATGTCACTGCCACATGAAATCACTCTGATAACAGGAAGCACAGTGATTCTGTAGACCCCTTTCAAAAACTGCATTTGTCACCCAAATCTTAAACACTGGTTGTCAAGTATTCCTCATGGACCTACATGTACCAGAGTTAGTCCTACAGGAACAGCGCACATAGTGGAGGTCACCCCACCCTGACCACTCAGAGTTATGTCCTCAAAGTTCCTAAATGTGACCCAGCTGGAAGCTTCAATTGGCAGAAGATTTTCACCCCAGGCATGGCTGTCTTTGTGGAGGAGGCTGGGTATGAGAAATTCTTTTGCCAAAAACAACCTAGATTCTCCAAAATTACCTTGAATATGCTGCAATGCCAATAATGCAAGTTTTTATTATACATTAATGTATATGGCAAATTTAGAGTTAAAAAAGAAGGTAAAATACGCCATATAAGTGATAAGTGCACATGGAAACACAACTTTATCCATAGTTTAGGAATCAGGCTTGGATCTGACTTCCAACTCTGTGACTTAAAGTATGTGACCCCTTGGGCAAGGTACTTAATTACTTTGAACCTCGGTTTCTGAATCTATACAGATGGGGATAATGCCATTTGCCCTGGTATTCTTTTTAAGGATTAAATAAAACAACAAATACAGTGTCTGAAACAGTGCATGCTTAATAAAAGACTGCTGGTATATTAACAGTTGTCATTATTACGCTTGTTATGATCGATTATCTTCTCATTGACGTTATGCTAGGTACTATGTCTTAGTGAAGAATGAGACCGGAACAGGGAGCAGGTAATAATAATTCCACTTACTGCTCTGAAACGACAGTCTTCCCCTAGAGGATGACTATTAACTTGTTTTTGAGCTCTACCTCTGATGCCTTTAGCCAAGGCACACCTGTTTCCAGGCAAGACTAGATGAAATAAATGCTTTGTTTCATTTATCCATTGGAAATGAGGTCTTGGTCCATGCTGGGGATATGTCTGGAGTGTGTTTGTTCTAAGTTTCTGGAGCCACTACACACCTGCTGGAGAAGCTGAGATGCAGTACTCCCACCATCTCAGAGCTACAGAAGTCCCAGCTGCTGCTGGAAGTATTTTTAGCTGCCTTATTTATTTGAACACCTGCCTGACAATCCTAGACAGAGCTCAGTCTGGGAGGGGAAAGGGCCACCGGAACACCCAAGGATTCCATCCTAATATGGTTGCATTTGCTAATCTGTATCCATCCTGTGGCCAAGAAGAGCCTTTCTCTTCCCAAAGAGTGGTTCTGATCACAACACACCACAGGCAAACAGAAGTCTCCAAAGAAACACCTCTGATGTCATACTCTTAAACAGAGGCTCTCATGAACCCAAGAACTTTAATGCCAATGCCAAATCAAACACACAGCCTCTCTTCCTGGCAGCTACGAACATATTAGTTACTCTCAGCTATCCTTCCAGTGGCGACACACTACTAACCAATATCGCTTTCTTTATTTTACCAGTACAAAAACTGAGATACAGAGAATACTGCTATAAAAATGCTGTCCTCCTTCTGACCATTCTGCGTTGTGTATTTGGTTTTTCTCAAACATAATGTCTAACCTTGTACCTTCTGCTGACTTCAGTCCTACCCATTTTTCAGTTCATTGCCCCAACGCCTTTCTCTTACTGTCAATTCCCCACCACCACCACTCTGAAACTTAACCATTCACTGTCTCCAAAACTACATATTGTCTGTATTCCAGTATTTAATGTTTTAATTATGTTCCATGTTGAACTGTGTGGCACGTAGAACGTGCTTAACAAACTGGAAGAATGCTTTTTAGGTCTCGTAAGAAAGATATTATGCATGTTTTCGTTTTTTTTCTTTAATAGTTTTCTTTTCTTCTCTTTGTGTATTTGTGTGCGTGCGTGTGTGCGTGTGTGTGTGCGTGCATGTGTGTGTGCGCATGCGCGTGCAGAGATGACATTTCATCATGTTGCCCAGGCTGGTCTCAAACTAGGCTCAAGCGAGCCTCCTGCCTCGGCCTCCCAAAGTGCTGGCATTACAGGCATGAGCCACAGCACTGGGCTATTCACAGTTTCTAACACAGTACCAGAGACATATCAGGTACTGAGTAAAGCTTGCAGACTGACTGAAAGCCCCTCTCAAGGTCGCACTGCCATCTGCCATCATTAGAATATTTACAGATCAAAATTCTTGCTGCTGGCACTTAGGTTTGGCTCACCAGGTCATGCTTTCTCTGCTCATTCTGCCTTGGGCTAAATTGCCTAATTTTTCAATATGTAGGCTTCATATTCTTTTCAAGGGGGGTAAGGATCTTATTATTTATGTAACTCACCAGAGTCTTAAGTGACTGTTTATGAAAGGTTCCGAGATCCCAGAAGGAACTATGCGGCATTTAGTGCAGAGCGCCACTGCCTTGCCTAGATCAGTGGGTGGTGTGTACAGACATACACACAAAAACACTACTTGGCAGTCACCACACACATTGTTTTTGTATGATCTGAAAACATCTTGCTGGCATAATTCATAAGCAGAATGTCTTTATATTTAATGACCCAAATATGCCAGTCACGTGCTTCTGAAAAGCAAGTTAGATCCAATAAAACAGCAATTTTGGTAACCCTCCTCATCACCTCCCCCACCAAAATAATCTCTGCTTTAAATTCTGACCTCTGTGAATGGCTGCCTTCAGAAGTGTAAGTGGGCAACAGGCCTTTGTAGGCTGTCATCTCATAGGGTAGGTATGAGAGGAGGCGTGGAATACAAATAGTCCTGGCAGTGTGAGTTACAGACCCAAAGATACAGATTTTTTAAGAAATTAGTAGAATTTATGCTTTGAGAGGAAGAGTTTATCCTGGCTTAGATTTCTGAGTCAGAGAAATAGATTCAAATAATTCAATAAAATCCTATCTTTTAGAAGAGAACAGCCATCCAGTCCAGTTATGGACTTTGAAGGTATGAGCTAGTCAAGCAAAAGTAGACCTTCAGCAATTACTTACCCATTGAACAACTATTTATCAAGTACCTATTATGATCTAGGTGTTATTCGAGGCACTAGACTACAACAGGAAACAAGTTAGGTAAGGTCCCCCAGCATGATCCTGTCCCTTCCTTTCTCCAGGACAAATGACAAGAGGCCGCAGCAATATGCTAGGGAGGGTTCTTGGGCAGCTAAGAACACACCAACTCCTGCTACTAAGAACCTCGAAGTGAACTGACCCTCAGAATCACCAGGCCTTCCCAGGTCTTCATGAACAACCAACTACAAAGAAAACAAATGACAATAACAGAATTCCACAATTAATTATAATCAGATCTCTGCAGTACTGAAAGGTCTTGTACTACCAAGCACATCATCGTCATTTTTCACTGTTTCTCCTAAAAGGTATTTAAGAAATGAATGGCAAAGAATGTGCACACAACTTAGAAAAACCATTTAATGAAAGAGTCATCACTTGCAAAGCCCAATTAAAAGTCATATTCATTCATTCATTCAATTATTCAATAGTGAACATTTATTGAGCAGCTCTGTGTGGAGAGCGTTTTATGAGTTAGGTGCCTTGGGAAATACTGAGATGGATGGCACAGTCCCAGCTCTTGAGGAACTTAAAAAAAATCAATGGGGAAATTACAATCTTCATTTTACAGATGAATAAACAGTGGCATGGACAGTTAAGGGATTTACTCTGAATGCTTCATCATAGAACTAAATCACAACATAAAGTCATCAAAAAGATGAAAAAGCACTGAGCTAGAAGGTAGGATATCCTAGCTGCAGCCCTGGTGCAGACTCACTGGTCATGTCCATCCCCTCTCTGGTATTTTAATACCCTTTACAAAATTAGGGGGGTAGTCTTTAGAGTGGGCTCTTCCAGCTCTAGAATGACATAATTCTAACGCTTGTGAACAATAAGGTTTGATGGTTAGAAGTAAAGAACTCAGTCTCTTGACAAAGGGAATGATTTTTAATGTGAATTGTTATTGAGAGAATTCAAAGTCCCACGTAAAGGAATATGGAAGCTATTTCATTCCATTGGCCATTATTGCATTTGTTCTTAGAAGATGCTCAGGCTTAAATGTCCTCTTCAGTTGACATTCTAATTGGTATCTCTCCTATCTTAAAATAATGATAAAGAAGGCTGGAGCCCTCCCTACATCTCCCTTCAGCCCCTGCTAAGTATCTATAACACAGGGCAATAAGCGTTTGCAAGAACAACATTGCTCCCTGTAAGAATAACTGCTCCAAAGATAATGTAACCCATCTACGTGTGATGTGACAAATGAGGGCTTAGCCTACATGTAAAGAACTCTTAAAGGTTTAATAGACAATGAGAGGCTTGAACTAGATCATCTATGGAAGAACCCTTCCAGCTTTGGCTTTCAGTATTACTACAAATTTTGTGAAGACAATGTAAAACATTTCTTTATTGAGTTAATCAGTGAATCTGGAGCATTAGCCAAAATCATTTATATTTTGTTTATCAGTACTTACTCCCCCCCAAAAATAATAGAAATTAGTGTAGAAAACCCTTAGTTTGGATCTTTAAAAAGAAACTGTTTAATCATTTCACGACATTCTGAACCCTTTCCAGAGCTGTTTCTGAACTTGGATGATGTCTCCTAAATTGCCAGTGAGCTGGCCATGTTGCAACATGTGAGCTGTAAAATCAAATATGTGAAGACCTAAATAATAAAAGGAATGGCTTTGAATCCTTTTGTTTACATTTAATTTTTCCCTTCTTGCTTCGACGTATCATTTGTCCTTAGCACTTTCATTTTTTGGTCCTAGAGGCACAGGTGGTTCTTATTTCAGGCTGTATGAACAGTTCTGCTATTCAAAGATTAATGAATAAAAGGGCCTTGTAAATAGATTAGCATGATAATGGTAATAATGCTTTCTGCTGCCTTCTGCTGCCTTCTGTGCCTACTTCAATCTGTGTGCCCCTGAAAATGCCTCCCCTCCCCCATGCAAGGGTTCCTTTCCCCCTCTTTCCCACCACCTGATTCTTTCAGTCTTAGAAAGACAAAGTGACTCACGAATCAGGCAGCTGCACAGAAAGCAAGGAGAGGAAGGGAGGAAGGGGGAGGAGAGGGGGTGGAGAGAGACCGAATAGAGAGTAAAAACCCTAATGTACTTTAAGATGGGTTTAAGGTTTATGCAGAATGCGCAGAAAATACAAGACTTCCCTTTTTAATGCAAACAATACCTTCAATCTTCGCCTTCTTTTTACAACACTTGATGTCTATCTATCATTGTTGCAATCTTACCTGCTAATTTTTGTTTTAAAAACATGTTTGACCTTATACACATACCTTTTATCATAGCTGTTGGAGAACCATGATTAGCTCAAGATTTTAGAGAATTACGTCTAGAAGCAAAGGCTACTTACAGATTTGGCTTTTCTTTATCACTACATAGAGACAAGTTCAAAGGGCCTTTCCATGGAGGTTTTACCAAGAGGCAGAAACTTTTCTGAAAACTTACAACTCCTCCCTAGGGGTTTAGTATCGGTCATTAATGAATAAGTTAGTGGGACCTCTATTTACATCCTCCTTGAAGCTCAATCAGTGTGAGGAGACTGGAAGGATCTCCACACTCAAGTCTTGCCTGAGCGCCTTTCCTCTGGGCCTAACCCATCATCTGGTCTCTAAGCATGTGTAAGGATGATGAGTTGGGCAGGGCAAGTCATTCTGGAGGGATGCCATGAAGTCATCCAGGCAAAATGGATTTAGACAGAAAGCAAAAGTCAGTCCCTAGAGCAGGAGAGAATGTGGAAAGAGACCTGACTTTCAGAACCCCGCACCTACGCCTGCCTGCCCAGGTGGAGAGTCTAACAACAGGGAGATGCTGAGCCGACAGGCCACGGGCCCGCACACCAGGCCAGGAAATAGTCGCTTCCCCTTCCTTTGTCTCCTAAGACCTGCATGTGTTTTCCCTCATTTGAAGGGAGCCCGGAGCACCAGGAGCTGGGCTGACCCTCTGCCTCTCATGGTGATTAGCATCCCCCCTCTGCCTCACTCTGACCCCCATGGGGGCACACATTACTATCCACCCCACCTCCTGCCTCTGTGCCTTCCGATATCAACCGGGAAAGGAAAATCTAAAAATAAAGCCAGAGCCAGAGTATGCACCACTCGACTGGGCTCCTGTGCTCACAGATCTGCTTATTTTGGCCTATCTCTCCCCAGCGATAAGGCTGCTAACAGCCTGTTATCAGCCAGTCGGTGAAAATGTGCTCCAGCCTGATTAGGCCTCAGTCTTTGCCAAGGTTATAAACAGCCGTTATCGTTTTCCCAAACAGAATAATCCGGACAGTATCAGCTCAGAAACATATGGGCCACACAGAGAAGATAGCCGCTGACGGACACTTCATTTTAATTGTAACGAGTGGGTAGCAGCAGCCTGCAGACAGCAGACAGAAAGCTGCCCGACTGGCAGAGGGGCTTTTTTTTTAAAATCCCTTCTTCCTTCCCCTGGTTTCCAACGCCTAAGCTGCTTTGATACTCTGGGTGGCATAATGACCCTCCCCCAGATGTTACCAGTCACCAAGCATGACCCTTCCCTGCAAGGCAGATGGGACCCTTCTGATTCTCTTATGGGGGTGGGCAGACAAAAACCAGCAACCAGCAAAGGGGAGCCAGTACAGCTCTCCCTGCTCTTCAGACAAAAGTCAGTTTCAGTAACCTGTCCCATCACCCCACTCTGCTGTCAGCCCCCACAGTCATGCTTCCTCAAGACCCTCGGCCTCTGAATGCCACACTTCAGCGTCCTGCAGACGGCAGGCTTTCGACACATGATGGCTGAATACTTATGAATGGAGTATTCATATCACTTCCTGCAGCCTTCCACACATAGACATATAGATCAGGCGAGATTAAGCTTGTGGGGGACAAGCTCACCAGTGTGGGGGACAAGCTCACGCGTGTGGGATTTTGTGTTTGGAAAGCAATTTCCAAAATCTGTGCTCTCCCCATGCTCTTTCATGAGATTTGTTCCTCAGGCTTGAAACAGAAAGCCAACTAACTAGTGTGAGGTGAGTAGGAAGACAGACATGACAAAAGAGAAAACTGATGATGAAAGTTTGGTGAAAAGGTTCACCTGTCTGCTTCTGGGTCCGCAGAGGTCTTGGTTGCCGACAACTAGGTCCTGTACAAACTGCTGTTGGTACAAAGTCAGCAGCTGCCCTGTTCTTTCACAGGGTGATGCATTTTCCCCCCATCAAGTGTTACCATAAGCAGAGTGGTTAGAAAGGAGCAGAAGAAAAAAGAGAAAGGTTGATAGCGAGGAGGTACAAATGACGAGCGCATCTCTCCCTGCATTCGGCGGTGGATGCACTTTGTGTTGTCACTATTGCTGCTAGACTAAGGTTCACACCTGGCTGGCCAGATGGGGTCAACCACAGCAGGTGGGACTTGGAGGAAGGTAAGCACTCGTGTCGGGCCTTGTGCTTAGTCATCCCCATTCATTTTTCTCGTCATGTTCATATTTCACAATATTTCAGATAATTAAATACCCTCACGTTGGTCTTCTTTTCCTGATCCTCCTTATTTTCCTCCCCTGTCTCCTCCTAAAACCCTCAAGAGTCTTTCCCATTTTACCATAGAAAGCCAGCACCTTCCACTGCCTGCCTACACACTCAATATATTCAGCAGCACTGAAGACATCCCCCAGTTTTAAATTCAACCTCTGGAGGCTTTCCTACAAGGAAGAAAAGAAAAGACAAAATGGAAAAAAGGGATGTGAATCTAAAAGAAATTCCCTCTGATGGGTGATGCTGCTCCCTACCTTCTTTTTTTGACATCAGTTTCAAATTCTGCAGAGAAAGGATGATGGGGCTTTGCCCACGAAGAAACAGTCACAATAGGTAATACTCACTGAGCATTGGTGTATGTGTCAGACACTGACCTAAGCATTCTACATAAATTTGCTCGTTTAATTCTCAAAACAATTCTATGATTCACACCCAGGTGGCCTGCTTGCTGCTGCATCTGTGCAATTATAGGGTCTCCTGGGCCTAACACCCAGGGAGCACCCTTTCCCACCAGCCTCTAGAGGCCTGTGTCGGCTTGGCCAACCACTCCATCTCCTTGCTGTTCTCCTGCAGATTTACAGGGGCCAGACGGAGACAGCACTCCGGACCCGAAATGACTTCTGGTATTTCACTGTCAAGTGAAAATTGAGTCCGTGGTAATGTTCGTGCAATGATATCAAATTCAAAAGGGAAAGACGGCAGAAATTCTGCTGCCAGCTGAAAGGGGCCTGAGGCACTTTTTTGTTTTAATTCTTTTTTTTTCATGGCTTTTCAACACCTGCCGTCGCTCTTCCACTCTCCCAACAAAATATGGCTTAGGTTGCCTCGCAGTATTAACAAGAGACTGGCCAGCAGATCTGTGCAAGAAATTGCAGTGGGTGGTCTGTGTGCAACGTCTTGGTGGTCTTGAGCTCAGTCCTCTGACAAAGTTCAAGGTTACGGTGGTCTTGCCCAAGTTGCCATCAGAATCTGAAAATATCCTGGGAATGTGAGAATCTCCCCCTGAACTCGTGAGTTGGCTCAGCAGTTGTTTATTCAACTAAAAGTGGTTTTCCCTCTTTTTCTATTTTTGTTTTCTTATGCTTTCTGTTTCAATGGACCCAGCTTTGTCCTCCCACAGTTTGGAGTGAGCAAGACTCGAGGATTTCCTGAAATAAGCAACTGGGTCTATTTCTCCAGGGGACCTGCTTCCCATTTTGTCCATGCCCGCTTCCTTCTGCTGATCAGCTTCAACTTTCTTAGAAAGAAGACCGGCTTGCTCAGGGTTATACAACAGAGACAGATGGAGCCTTGACAGGAGCGGACGGACAACAGTGACCGACAAAGTTAGGTGAGCTACAGTCTTCCTGCCTCGGCTGTGTCGCTGACATTATGGACTAACAGGCCCCATGAGTACCATCAGTACTTCTCAGAGGATCTGTGGCACCGATGCCGTTGCTGATTTACTGGGGTGTCTCTGGGCTGTGTGTACAGCTCAAGGACGAGGGCACTGTCTTTCTCTAGTCAGTATCCCCAGCACCTACCATGGCACCTGACGTACAGTCAGCACTCAATAAGCAGTGGTTAAAATGAAGAAACAGATTCGGCGCAAACCTGCCCAAATGGGTGTTCAAGGCCAAATATTTTGGAGATAGCCTAGATTCAAATTTGGCATTTTCTAACTCTGTCTTGTTTACTTCTTTAGCCTCAGTTTCCTTATTGCTAAAATGGGTATAATATAATCACAGTACCTGTGCCATATATTTGTTGTAAAGATTGTGTCTGTTAATGGATGCAGCTGGAGGTCACTATCTTAAGTGATTTACTGCAGAAACAGAAAATCAAATACTACACGTTCACACTTGTAAGTGGGAGCTAAACAGTGGGTATACATGAACATAAAGATGGCAACAATAGACACTGGGGTTTCCAAAAAGGAGGAGGGAGGGAGAGGGCAAGGGCTGAAAAACTCTCTCTTGAGTACCGTGTTCATTATTTGGGTGAGGGATTTAATAGAAGCCCAAACCCCAGCATTACACAATACACCTATGTTAACAAACCTGCACATGTACCCCCCTGAAACTAAATTAAAAGAAAATATTGTTTAAAAAAAGACTATACATGTGTGAAGCACTTAGCCCAGTTCCTGACCCATAACAGTCATCTGATAAGTATTTTTTATTTAGGAATGGCTATCCCTCACTCATCTCTATCTGACCCTGACACAGCTCCCACAGTAGTAAACCTCTCTTACCAAAGAAAACACTGCATGCAGTCAAGGAACTCTGGTTCCCATCCCTGCTTTACTAGGATTCCAGCAGTCACTTAGTCATTCTGCCTCTCTCTGCTTCTGCGGCCTGCGTCAGGCTGAGGTCGCTCTGTCTCACCTAACCGACTTGCAAGTTGGCTACGAGACCCGGGTGTAGAAAAGCAAAATCCAGGCCATCAAGTGTGCTGGACGTCACGTTCTGGCAAAGCAACTTGTGGTCTAGCCTGTCGTGGACCTTGCTGCATGCCTTAGGGTGCCTCAGCTCTCTCAGGCTCTGCCAATGCTCTTGCCTTAATGTAGGGCTTCTAACCAAAACAGTGCGATCGAAAGCATTTGCTTGGTTCTTAGTCCTCACAGTGATCTCTATTTGGTGGAAAATTAAACCACTTTAAGGGCTAACACCCAGACACCCCATAATGCCATTTCACTGGGATGAGGCTTCCCCGTCTGGGAGCAGCACATTTTCTTTTCCCTTCCTCCCCCTGTCCCTCCAGTCTCCTGAGTTTTTATCTTCCTTTTTCCTTTTCCCAAAAAGGCTGTCTTAGTTTGGAGACTCTTAAATCCAGCTGCATTCCCAAGACAAGCTCTTAAGCATAAATTCATTCCAGTATTGGGGTCTTCTTATTCTCTTTCCTTCCTCTCACTATGTAGCTCGAGTGAATTCATAAACAGTTATAGCAGTTTTAGCATCAGGGCCTTATATGAGACAGGATTACAGAGGATTCAGGTCTCTCTCTCTCTCATCTCTCTCTCTCTCTCTCACACACTCACACACACACACACACACACCCCATAGTGGGGTTAGTCTCATTAGCCACAATACTGTTCTAATCTTTCCCATCTCTGGATTTGCCCTACCCCTGGCTTAGTCAATGCTCTCCTTCCTGGCCTCCTGTGGAAACACTGACAAATAAAATAACAAAATATTCATATGGTAAGGCACGTTAAAACCTTGGAAAGATTTAAGCCGGTCTTCATGTCACGGATGCTCCCTCCCGTAATCTGTATTCCAATCTCGGTGCCAGCTGAGCTGTGATCAGAATATCCAGGGTCTCATGAAAGATTCAGGGCTTACTGACTTCCCTGCCATTTGCTGTTTCATGTTGTTCCTGCTCATTGCTTTTCAGCCTCCAGAGCCCACAGTCCCTTTCAACTCACCACTGCAGATGGCAAACTGGCCAAGACCATCCACTAACTCAGGACAAGCACAGGTCCTAAATCTTCCCTGGGAATTTAACTAGGGAGGGGTTCTCAGTTCTTTCAGTGGCTTCTTTTGTTTGAGGGTTTATTTTTCTGTAATTGCATGCCTGCTGCCTCCTCCATGGTACCTGGAAGTGGGACTTTGAAATCCAGGAAGTCAACAAGACTTCAGGAAGACTCCCCCACTTAGCTGTGAGTGTTTTCGAGGGTAGGGTTATGTGTGCCTGACTCCGTGTTTAAATCTTCCTGGTTCTCATTTTTACTTAAATTAGAGACTGTGTTATTTAACCTTGTAAAGCATCAAGGCTATAATTTGTAGGGATGACAGTTCACCAAATAGGGACTGTGCATATTCTCCCATGTTCGAAAAAAGGTATATTAAATGTATGTGGCTGCATGAATCTAGGCAGGACACAACTATCATACACATCACCACACTAGGATGGATACTAGTAGTTTAAAAACTCAAACAAGATATATTATGATTCAAGGAAAGCGAGCATAACTAAAAGGGTGATTGTGAATGGATCTTATGACTTACTAGAAGGATCACAATAGATGTCCTAGCCAGACCCTACTAGTGGATTCTAATATGATTTGCTTTCTAATCATATAATTTATGCACAGCTTGTCAGAAAGACATTTAGGGAATAAAGGAAGTCAGACCAAAAGGAAACCTGTGCTATGCCTACAGGTTTCCGGAGGAGCCTGTGACCCACAGAGATGGCAAGAAGAAGTGCAAAGACACACAGTATAAGGCTAACACTGCTCAGCCATCAGAGGCCATAGGGGCAGAAGAGAACGGTAGTTCCACTGAACAACAAAATTGAGACGCTTTCAAGATACTCCTTAGTAAGTCACAAGTGTCTAGAATTTTTTTTTTTAAATCAACCATAGAATTCCAAAACTCAGCAATCAAAAACCAAAAGGCCAATTACAATTTAAGTCCTTTTGAAAACATTTTAGCTTAATTATTTTAGTAAATGCTATGGCCACTGGACAAATTAACACAGAATTCCAGATCAAAGTGCCATTCACACATAGGTACTTGAACAAGATCAGGTAGCATGAAGGTGAGCAGGTGCTATAAACAACTTCTTTGAATGTTTTAAATGTATCCACCACAGAAACCTTCTGAAGAGGTTAAGAAATTCTAGAAAACAAATTGAAAATTAAAGGCAAGCTGATGGTACCTCAAAATTAAACTTGTCAAATGAGAAAATTATAATCAAAATTGTCTTCATACTTTTCATCTCCGTCACTGTGTTAGTCACATAATATACACATATACATATGTTTCTGCATATGCATGTGAAAAATCAAAAAGGCAAACATATATCAGCAGTTAATCATAACATAATATAAAAGGAATACGAGATCTGGTTTCAAAAGTGATTATATCTATAAACACATGTCCTGAGGCTTAAGTAAGCAAGCAAGGCATCTCCTTCTACATAGTGATATGGTCCCCAAAGGTTACATGAAACATTTTAAAGATTGAGCTATGTTACATTCTTTGAGAAAACACCTTATTTAAAAGCAGTCAACAGTTAGATAATTCTGAAAGTCGATAATCCTGTAATTCATCTTGTTTAGTAACAATAGTTTTTTTTTTAATTACCAAACACAACCTACATTATTTATTTCCAGTAAATGTATTTTCTCCAGACATATTATAATACTGTATAGATGGATGGTTCTCAAAGGGGTATAATTTTGCCTCCCAGGGACATTTGGCAATGTCTGGAGACATTTTTGGTTCTCGCAGTGGGGGAGTGGGGGATGCTGCTGGCATCTATGGGTGGAGGCCAGGATTGCAGCTAAACATCTTACATTACGCAGACCAGCCCCCACAATGAAGGACCATCGGGCCCCAAAGTCAACAGTGCTGAAGTTGAGAAACCCTTCAATAGATTCTCACGAACGTTACAAAATTTCTCAAATCATTTCCCTCAAAACCTTTAAGAAATGAAAAATGAGAAGTTGGGGAAAACAAGAACTCCTTGTGGTCATATTTTGATTATCAAAGGTACAGTTGCTTGTGTGAATGCAACAATATATTACTTCACCATAAAATATGCTCTTAAAACCTAACGCTTGTACTTGCATTACACCCACACACTGAGAAATGCTGGAAAATTGGCAGGGATTTGAGGAAAAAAACATTTACCCTGAGACATCCTTCAATGAACAGAGGAGTACTCTGGTCAACTGTGTTAAAAGCAAATAAAGTAAGATATAACAAAAGCTAACTTTTTAGCCAGTAAAAAATAAACACATCTGGTACATAGAGTCCTATATGTGTGTATCCATCCAATTCTATAGTATCAGAGCTCTGACATTCAGTAATATAATAATATTATTTTTGAGATCAGTTAAGGTATAAAATGTGCGTACTCTCAAGTCTTTAATATTAATAAGTCTTGTAACTAGCAGTTTCTCATAGCTCCGAATTCTTGAGCACAACTAGAAAGGGCACTTATCCTGAAAAATCTAATAAATTTACAGTTTTATATACTTCCTTCAATTGTAAAAGTCTTGTTCAATAAACTTTAAAATGCCACTATAGAGCAATAACACAGACAGTATAAACCCAGCCCTGGGAAAGCTGTGCAACCAGAAATTGTTCCCCTTTCTGCTAGAGCAATAAAGTTTTATATGTTTGAACTGACTGTAAAAAGGTTTGAATGTTGGCAACTGGGGAATAATCTGTCTTCTTTATAGTTATTATCATATTTCCCACAAGACCCCTTGGTCTGTGTCAATCCTTCTTGTATATGACACCTTTGTACTGTCAGCGAAAGCAAGACTACTTTACTTTTTTTTTTAACTACAGGACTTGTATCTGTTTTCCTTCAGATTACAGCTAACAGGAATAAATTATTTCTGACAAGCATCTATTGCAGCATTTTACCAAATAAAGCTGGTTGTGTGCTGCTTTTCCAAGAGAGGAGGGGGACTTCCTCCCTTCTCCTTCCCTCTCTTCTCTCATCTGATTCAAATGCAATTCAGGGCTGGTTAAATTGGAGGAAATGCCAATAAAAAGAGATTTGTAGGAAAGTTGCTCTGAATGGCAGAGCCCGTTCAACGTGGTGGTTCAGTTCTCATGGGTGCAATTGGATGTGTGGAGAAGGGGCTTAGGAAAAGGTAGGAGGAGGAATCATCCCTTTCCTTTCCTGACCTCTCTTAGATCTGAGAACATCTCTGCATGCACCTGGATTCAGGCAGCACACTGAGTCCTGCCAGCAGAAGTGGCCAGAGTTTCCCATACTCTGATTAACAGCCAGTGAGGGAAGCAGTAGCTATGACCAGCAGGGGCAGACACCCAAGCTGTCACATGTACGCCTGGGCTCTTGGCTAACTGGTCATCTCAGCTGAAATGAGTTTAGGCTCGTGGTAATCAGCAGGAAGCCATTTGGTACATATGTGTTTGTGTCCCTCTGCCAGCCTTACCAAGCCACAGATCAACAATACCTGGACCTATACCCAGTCATCCATTACACGTAAGCCAGCCATACTAACTAAATACATTCTCCTCTCACTCACAATGCTGCAGCACCATCCTGAAGTTGCTCGGCTTTCCACCTTTTAGAATAACAAGAAACAGTCAGAGAAGATAGGAATAGATTTTTGCAGCCCAGCATAGAGGTACACACCTATGGTCCCATCTACTTGGGAGGCTGAGGTAGGAGGATCGCTGCAGCCCGGGAATTCTGGGTTGTAGTGCACTATGCCAATTGGGTGTCCACACTCAGTTTGATGCCAATATGGCCACCTCTTGGGAGCAGGGGACCACCAGGTTGCCTAAGGAGGGGTGAACCAGCCCAGGTCAAAAACAGAGCAGTTCTACGTTGATCAGTGATGGGACTGAGCCTGTGACTAGCCACAGCATTCTTGCCTGACAACATAGTGAGACCTTGTCTCTCTCTCTTTTAAATAATAGACATTTGCAAACATCAGGTTTTTAAAAAAATCCAAAGATATATATGGTTGGATGTCAGTGGAAGTTAATCATCTCTGCACTCCAGAATAGACAAAGGCTCTCCAAAAGCCCACAAGAATAAGACGGCCAGTCATATGAATATATGTATATATGCATAGACATAGACAATATCTATCTATACAAATGCACGCCCTCACTCACACTCAAACCCACCTCGGTCAACTCAAAATGAAAAGTCAACTCCAATATGAAAGCTCTGATGTGGAAGGGTAAATGCCAAATGATGTCTATAAACATAGCAATTCTACCAGAATGAGGTAATGCAAATAAGACTGAGTCAATACAATTACATATCAGTGACTTTGGAAAAACCTTGAGCCCCATGCCTATGAATGTGAGCTCAGCGTATCCTCTTATTTTCTTCTCACTAATCCCTACATGAACATTCACGTTCACATTATGATGCCTTCTCTATGCCCAGTTCAGACAACAAACATTTTAATCTATACATGGAAGACATTAAAAATATATGTATCTCATCATGGTAATTGTCGCATACTGCCAGCAGGGGCAAGGCATACTATGTTCCCTCCCCCCTGTTCCCCCCCCAACTCCCAGAAAAGAATTACTACACAAGCTATACCTTTTAACAAAGATATACTCATGTGCACTTTAAAAGCTCTTAAACAGCAACTGCCCACTGGAAAACCATAGGTCCTTAAGATGTTTTTATTCTCTCCATGTCCTCTTCATGTACTTTGTGTGGTTAAAGTTCACAAATTATTTACTTTTCAAAAGGTTCTTGATACAGACCTAGAGGTTGTGGGTGTCGGTCATATGTCACAGAACCATTAATAAAAGGAATACCGATGCTATCATAAAAATCTTTCTGGACACACAATACAGAGGAAAGTACACAAATCCTAAGTACAGAGCTCGGTCAAAAAATACAAAATGCTTTAAAAATGTGCACGTCATTCTTGTGCAGGACCCATGTGCGGATGGAGTGAGGGCATTGGTGGCATTTTAATTATTCTTAAATAGCAGCGAGTTATCACCTTTAAGATCAGTAACTAGACCATCACCACCAGGGGAACCGCAGAATGTGAAGGAACAGGTAGTTTCCAAAAAGTGAGGTATGTACCACAGGCATGTGATTCATTCACAGTGTTTGTGAAATACAGATTCCTAGACTCCTATCAAATTAGCTGGGGCAAGGCCTGTGAACCTGCATTTCATAAACACCCCCACCCGCCAAGGGTATTCTTGAGAATTATTGAGCTTGGCTAATGAAGTACAACAGTTATTCCCCTGCCGAACCCCAATCACATTTCCTTTTCCGAAGAAGGAGAGGCACTGCCCTGACTTGCCAAGGCCTCAGGCATACCTATCTCTGAGATAACAGTTGGTGAAGTTCAAAAAATGGCATTGTGTTTTAACAGAAAGGAAAAAGGTACAGAAAAATAAGAGATCAACAAGGAATTATTGTCCTGGAAGCCTTGCCTCATTCTGACTTTCCCTGAACTGTGCTTTCTACATACCTTACCACTCTATACATCCTAGTGGGAAAAAAAATGCAGAAAGGCAAAGAGTCTCCTGAAAAGATCAGGAGTTGCCGGGCGCAGTGGCTCATGCCTGTAATCCCAACACTTTGGGAGGCCGAGGCGGGCCAATCACCTGAGGGCAGGAGTTCGAGACCAGCCTGGCCAACATGGTCTCTACTAAAAATACAAAAAATTAGCCAGGTGTAGTAGCGGGTGCCTGTAATCCCAGCTACTCAGGAGGCCGAGACAGGAGAGTCACTTGAACCTAGGAAGCAGAGGTTGCAATGAGCGGAGATCGTGCCATTGCACTCCAGCCTGGGCATCAAGAGCAAAACTCCCCATCTCAAAAAAAAAAAAAAAAAAAAAAAAAAAAAAAAAATCAGGAGTTGAAGCTTTACCTTATTATCTAAGGCACATTTATTGTTTCATTACTGACAACAGAAATAATCATAACACTTGGCTATTTGCATAATGTTTTTTAGTCTACCACACTTTCATAGGCATGATTATGTTTAGTCTTGCTAATGAATTTATGAAGGGTTATTATTCTCATGTTATAGATGAAGAAACTAACACCCAGAGAGGTTCAATGACCTGCTCAAGGCCACACAGCAGGCAACTGCCAGAGGTAGATGGGAGTTCATATCAACTAAGTCTTCATAATTTACCAAATGCTTGTCATGGGCAATATACAGGGCTGGCCACCATCAAAACACAAAGATGGGTGAAAAAAGTCATAGAAATCCAAGACAAGAGAAAAGCACCTTGCTCCTTGAAACAGGCAACCCTTCAGTTTACTTCACCCACCTCACCCAGGAGAGCTGGGTCCCCTTCCATCTTCCTATCTGCTGCAGGGTCTCCACCTGACATGATCACCTTTATTATGACCTCTGTACCATGCACTGTTCTAGACCACGAGGTAATAGACGATCACTGTCTGCTCCTATGTCTGTCTCCCAACCTAAAGCAAAGCCACCACTTTCTAGTCAGTGGCAAACAGCTAGCATTTGCTACAAAGAGTAGCAGGAAACCTTCTGGGGCGGGCCACTAAGACAATCAAGTAACATGAATCTCCTCCCCTACGTAACCAAAGCACTTCTCTTAAGTCTCCAATGGAGAAATCAATAGAGCCTCACACTCCCTTGATGTGCCTTCCTTGGCTTCTCCATAACCCAGCAATCCTGGCCCATTCTGTCTCACACAGCCACAGGGATCCCGTGCCCCTCAGGAGCTGCCAAGCTCTCTGATGTACAGGCTGCTAATATAGCCTTACTAAGAACGCGTTTGTCTCCACTCCTCTACACACGCTGGCTTCCCTGCCTGAAGAAAAGCCACACATGTGCTCCCACAGAGGGACCCAGAGAAAAGCCCTAGAACCCACAAAGGGAAATCAGCATGCCAAGGGTTAAGCACACCCTGTAATAAGCATCTCTGTTCCGGCATGTTGCGAAAGCCCATTACCCCCCCGCCACATTACCTCATTCATTTCTTATATGTGGATGGTTTATTTTCCCATGAGCACCCTGGCTCTCAGTATTAAGTCCCCTCCTTCGCCTCTATTTCTCTATCCATCACATTTAACACTCTGACAGTAACAGTCTATAATGTTTCTATTCTACAAAACCGCTCTGTCAACTCCGGGCTTCCAGAGCAGCAACTGAGGAAAATAAATAACATCAACGCCAGGGACGACAGCATCACGGCTCCCTTTCTGCTGGGCTTTTTTATATTATTCTACAAAGTGAGAAAGAATAAAGGGGATCGGGGGAGGTGGGAGCAACGAGGAGAAGAATTTTCCTCCTCATCCTATAGACACTTAACAGACCTGAAGGGACAGTCCTGGCATTTCCCTTTTAGACAAAGAAGTGATTTCCCCTCTGTCCCCTCCATCCCCTGACCAACTCCCCCTTTCATTTTCAGGGTGCTTTAGAAAGGACTGGTATTTCCTGCCCTGCACTCGCTCTATCTGCTACTGCAGAAGCACAGTCAAGCATGTGTGCGACCCCCTCTTCATGGGGTAGGGTGAGTCTTAGATTACGGTCATCTTTTCTGGAGGAGGAGTCCAGTGAGGAGGTGGAGGCACTCCAGGGACCCACAATCTTTATTCTTGGGGAGACACTCGGCAACAGAGACTCTAAAACCCACCAGCAAGTAGAAAGGTGCAAAAACGTTAACTACTGAAAAATAAATCACTTCTGAAAGCTTGGCTCCCTGTTACTGGGGCTTTACCAAAACTATTTATATTTTCATCATTTCTGATTGTAATCTTCAAAACATGTTATATTTCCATCTAGCTTCTTTAAAAAATATCTAGGTAGATAGATAGGTATCTTGGACATTGTTTGGCCTCTTCGTTGTGACCCACGTCATTTATCATTATGAATGGCGATGATCACCCAGGCCCGCTACTATGTGACAGCACGCATGCCTATTCTGTATAGACTTGGTCTGCTGGGCTTTTTAAATTCTTGAGGCTCCTTTTCATGATTTTACTGTTTCTTCGAGTTTCCCCCTCTTCTGAGGTTGCAGTGCGATAGCTAATAGCATGGGCTGTGGTTCCCGATCACGGATGCCAGACCTGACTACTGCTTTGGGACCTTGTTTCGAAACCTCTCTGGGCTGTGTCCTCACCTGTAAAATGGAGGCAGTTGTGGTACCGCGGGTTTTAAGACAGTTGTGAGGATTACCTGAGTGAATGCTGGGGAGTATTTAGGAGTGTCTCAGTTAGTAAGCACTAAGTAAATGTTAGAGATTACCACGTGTCTAGTCTGGCATGGGCTAGAAAGCCAGATAAACATACAGTTAGAATCACGTTTGAAATCAGAGGCCTTGAGTGGTAGCTTCTGGGTACTCTGATAAGCCAACTTTACAGACTTAAGAACCTGGGCCCTTAGTTTGACTACACAGATGCCGTTTGCTAGCATTCTGGCTCTCGGGTGCCTCAGATGGGTGAGGCTAACAACACTGAGTCCTGAATGCTGAGATGTAACTAGCGAAACTAATTGAAGATAAGAAATAAATGAGGAAACAGAGAACAAAACAAGAAAAACATCTAAAAATTTCTCACTCAACACTTTCAAACACAATTCTGTAATTTCTTCTATCCAACCCCACAAGACTGTTTCTCAAAGAGTAAGAATGGGAATTACAATATATGAAATTGCTTTGATATGTACGAAATACTCTGTGCTTATTATTTTTACCAGTAGAACCATTATTATTACTCAACTTTGTATCATAAAGCAATCAAAACGAACTTCTAAATATAAAGGCATTCAGAGGTAGGAGTCTTAGTCTTGATGTCACCATTTACTGCTAGCCAAGGGGCCGTCATATTTCTTTTTTCTTTTTTTTTTTTTTGAGATGGACTCTCACTCTGTCACCAGGCTGGAGTGCAGTGGCATGATCTCGGCTCACTGCAACCTCTGCCTCCCGGGGTTGAAGTGATTCTCCTGCCTCAGCCTCCCGAGTAGCTGGGACTACAGGGGGCATGCCACCACACCCAGCTAATTTTTATATTTTCACTAGAGATGGGGTTTCACCATGTTGGCCAGGATGGTCTTGATGTCTTGACCTCATGATCCGCATGCCTCAGCCTCTCAAAGTGCTGGAATTACAGGCGTGAGCCACTGTGTCCAGGCGGTATTTCTTTTTTCTATCTCAGGTGTGGCAGAATGGGAAAAAAGAACATACTGAGGGACCAACCCTTTAAACAATCGGTACCCTTTGATTTCTCAGACCCACTCCTCCTCTTCCCTAAAAAAGAAGAGCCAGACACTAGAAAATCCAAGTCGCTTACCACAAAGCTTCAGAATAATGCCTGCATTTCAACCAAAGGGGCAGGTGTGAGAAAAAGTTAAGACCAACTGAGATCTAGCATGTCTGATACCCAGAGGCAAGGAGGAACTGGTTCCTGATACGTCTCTTCTTGTCTAGTTCAGTTCCAAATATCATAAACGGTCTAACCGACTGAGGCAAAGATCACTTCTGCTTTTATGACTTTTCTTTGGTGGAGGGAGGTGATGTAAAGACCACAATCAGGCTAAGTGATATTATATCCTTATAAATGATCATATTTCATTACTGCTACTCAGAGTACTCTGTGACACTTTAATTATTCTATTTTGATGACAGAAAAGCAAAGGTGACCTCAAGGCACCAAGTGGCTAAAGATGTCCCCTAGGGAAGGCATGAGTCTTTCAAATAATTTCTTTGCAACAAATTAACATTGAGAACTCCTGTGTATAAGGGCATTAGATGCAAAAATACATAGGTAAACACAGTTTTTGCTTTTTAACGTTTCTAATTTAGTGAAGAGAGAGGAACGTATAAAAATGATTAAAATTAAGGGTTGAATAAAGGGTTGACATAGGATAGAACAAGAGCTGATTAGAGTTTCAGGAATTTTGGTACAGCAACATGGTAGAAGAAGTGATTAATCTGAATGAGGGTCTTACTAGAGATTTCACATTTTCATAGAAAGGGTGATACTTGGGAAGCTGTCATGCTTTTAGTTATTAAAGGCTCAGGTTTTGCAGTCATCCAACCTAGGTTCAAATCCCTGCTCTGCCAATTCCTGGTTAGGTAATGGGGCAAATTATTTAATCCTCTACTGGTCAGTATAACAGGGACAATGAAAATACATACCTTATAGATTTTGAAGGGAGGATCAAATGAGATAACGAATGTAAAATAGCAGTGCTTAGTAATTAATCTCTAAATTAATATTAGCTATTATTATTTTAATCTTTCACCAAACTCTATGAAGTCGGTGATATTGTCCCCACTTACAGTATTGAAAAGATGGACATATGAAGATTAAGTAATCTGCCAATGTCACAAAATAGGCGAAGGATACAAAACACAAATTTGGGTCAGTCTGACTCCAAAACCCAAATTCTTTTCCACTATAATTTTATTCTGGTCCAGTGTCACTCAATAAACTCTGGCCTCTTACCAGAAAGAGGTCACTGGAACTAGTGGGATAAGCCTAGGGAACTGCCTGAAAATAGAAGATGATTCTAGCAGATATACTGCTGGAATGAAAGTCAGAGACAAAGCCAAAAGGAAAGTCAGCAATAATACAAAAGTTATCACAACATTCAGTGAAACTCAAAGATCTACCACAATCTGAAATGAAGAAAACTCTACCTGGGATCTAAATCCCCTCCCTTTTCCTAATTTCCTTATTCCTATTAATGCCAAACCCATTCTCTCAGGTAACCAAATCAGAGAACTTACAAAGAAAAACAAGCAGACACGGAAGACATCACAGAGTCTAGTCCAAACTTGCATACGATGCAGCAGACTCTATGACAATCCTCACAAAGGCTTATTTCCGACAGTTGCGAGACAAAGCCAGCATCTGTGACCACACCCTCCAGCCGTGTGCCTAACAGTTTTCACTGTACTGAGTCATCTCCCATCCAAACTCTCTGTGGAATCCAAATTAATAAATGAATTAAAAGATACCATCATTTTCAATTCATACCTTTCCTTCAATTTCCATATCTAGATGGTTGCCAGACTCTGTCAATCTTTCTTTCAAAAACTTTTTCAAAGAAGTCTGATCCTTTTTATTCCCAAGATACCAGATTCCAGATCCTTTTGTCTCCTGGCTGAAATCTCTCCACACTCTAGTACATCCGGTACATTTTTCCAGACAAGAAGTCCTTCAATCTAATTTCAGCACATGTCATCTATGCTCAAATAACCATTGGGTCTCCATTTATTACTCCCAGCTAGACATTCAATGACAGACTACCAATGGCAAGCACATGGGCCTCACTTTGCCTATTCTATCCTACTTCCCATATTTTCCAGTCAATGCACACCTTCCAACTTGGTCTAAACCACCATTTCATAGGAAAGTCCTATAAACAGACTATGTGCATAGAAACTTTTATATTTAGGTAACATGTCAAGGGTCATAGAACCATTATAGATGAGCTAAGACTAGCTGCTCAAACTCCCTGTCCAGGGCTCTCACTCTGGCCTATTAAAGTTATGATGTGGTAGTAAAGTTGCCCAATTCTGAAGAATGTTGGGAACAGTGGATAAAATTACAGAGCACCTACCATATGTTTAGCCATGTACTAAAAATTGGAAGAATGTGAAAAGGCATTAACTTACAGTCCAATGGGAAAATAAACATTGCTAAAAATACCATGCAATTATTATAAGCTACAATGAAGGAATATACAAGGCAAAGTGAATACAAAGGAAGAGGAGTATCTAGAAGTGGGTGAGGACACTCAGTAAAGGCCTCTGCCAGGCTCTGAATGATCAGTAATAGTTTTTTAGGGGATGATAGGTATAAGAAATCACTGGTAGAAGACAATCTTCAAAGGTATAAGAAAGAAGTGGCAGGTAATTCAGTATGTTTGTAGTACATGATGAGACAGAAAAAAATGGTGAGAAATGGGCCTGGTGAGGTAGGCAAGGGCTAGATCACAAGGTTCATGCAGGTTATGCAAAGGAGTTTAGATTTCATCCTACAGACCAAAATGAGTAATTCTCAACAGACTGTAATGCCATTCTTTCTCTTCCACCAAAGAAAGTATATGGGAATACAAGCGAAAGTGACATTTATATGGTGATAATATGACTTAGTATAAAATTTTAAATAATTTGCAAACCCCAGGTCTTGAGCCATTATTAATATCAAAATTACTTGTGACATATTTCACAACTGATCGTGGCACAACAGTTTTGAGATTCAGGACTGCAGCTTTTGACAATGGGACTTCCATCAAAGAATTGTGAATAAGGGTAGAGCAAGCAGGTTAGCATGTTAAGAGTCTCCTGGCAGGCCTCAGATGCGATGGACTGCTTAAGGATATTAGAGACAGAGACACCAGTCAAGAGGTCAATACTGCTGAAGAAGTGAAAGATAGTGAGGGCCTGACTTAGGATGACAGCAAATGGGAAGAAGGAAAAATGAGAAACAGTGAGGATGTGTTTTGCTTTATAAGGCTTGGCATGAAGTGTTCATTAAATGCTTGCTGGCAGAATCAACACAAATTGGCTAAGGATTAGATGAAGGTAGGGGGAGGTGACATACAAAAAGGTTAAAGTCTGACACCAATATGAGTTTTCTAGATTGGGCAGATAAAAGAGAGATGGAAAGCAGGAGGAAGACTTGCCATGGATGGGGATTGATGGGGTCTCCTCTGGATGTGTGAATCTGCTGAACGTGGATACAGAAATGCTTGCCAGGCAGTTATATGTGTAGGTCTGAAACTCACAAAAGCAATTTGGGCTAAATATACAAGTTTTAATTTATCATTTGTTCAATAAATATTTATTGGATACTTGTTTTAGTCCAGACATTGTACTCTTCACTGGGAATGCAGGGGTTGACAAGGAAGATAAGTCCTCTGTCCTCAGAGATTACAAATGGATATAATCTGTGAACCATAGGTATTTAGTTGATAAATCCAGGCATACGAATGTTGAGGAATACTTTAGTGATGGACTAAGGAGGAGGCACCATTGAAGTTAACCAAGAAGGCCCAATCAAAGAGATATGAAGCAGACCAGGAGAATACGGAGATCAAGAAATGAGAATTTTATAAAAGAAAGGTTGTCAGGATCAAATAAGGCAAGAGTGCAGAATAAGGACGAAATTTGTCAACTGGGAGATTTCATAATCTGGAGAGGCAGAAATCTGACTTCAAAAAAGTGAAAAAAAGCACTCTAGAAGTTAGTTGGAAAAAAAGCTAGAAATCTTAGAATCAATAGAGTCTCTCTGGTTCTGTGACATCTCAGATAGTCCTAAAGGCTTCATGGAGGTGGGACCTGGGTTAGGAGGTACCGAAGATACACAGGACAGTTTTAGACAACATCAAAACAGAATATGGCCCATAGGAGGAACCAGACTGGGAGAACACTTTCCTAACTCTTCTGAAAGGCAAGCTCGGGCATAAGGTGCCTATGATTAGCTGCACATTGTGAAAAGGCAGACATGGTGTTCAGGGCAGCAAATTACCTTCCAGGAGTCTATGCACAGATCTGTTTCTCACTGGCTACGTGATACTCAGGAGAAGCCCTTGCTATGAACTACTGGACCTGGAGAGCAAAAGTGGTGAAGGCTGCAGATGGAATAACAGATATGGTAGCCACAGCACACTAGAACAGCCAATAACACAGGTGCTACCTCTGCTCTGCCAAGTGAGGCAGCTCTAGGTAGCCCCCCCGCAAGGGAAAATGGTGGGGGAGTGTCGGGTGTGGTCGGAAACAAGGGAGTGCTGTGAAGCAACTTAAGTAGCATAAATACCTACAGAATAGTGGGGACTCTACCTTTGCCCTCAAGAACATAAGTCACACTGTCCTAAATTTACAAGATCAACAACTTTTGGTGTTTTCAGTGCCTGATTTGTTCTCCAGCCCTTCCAGGTATTATAATAACTGTAATACCTCCCTCATTCCTCAGCAGGCACCCTGCGTATCTCAAGGCCACCCTGAAAATGAGGCAAAGGCCATCTGCTTCATCCTTCCTGCCTTCCGCAACAGCAAGCATGAACCTCAGGGCCAGTTCAGAGACAGCACATCTTGTACATCCAAGCTCTGCTGTGACTTGTAGTTTAACTCTGCTGTGTTACAGTGGCAGTGGGGGAGAAGAACCCCGAGCTTCCAACCCTTTCCTCCTGCAGAGGCCTGTGGGGCATACACAGTGACCTTGGCAAACAGTGATCTCAGGGAAGACCCCAATCGCATAGGCATAAACCTCTCTGGGGATTAGCACAGTTGGGACAAGGTTCACAGAAGCCACGTGCTGTGGTAGAAAGAACCCAGTCTGGGTTAGTCTTGCCTCTACAACTTACGAACTCTATGATCTTAGATAACTTATCTATACTCTTTGATTCCCTTACGTGAAATTCGAACCTAATAAAACTGTGCATCCCCTTTTAAGGGTTGTTGTGAAGACTGGGTAAGCTAATGCTCCAGAAAATCTCTTTGATTTTAATATTATTTTTAAGTAGTTAATGCATCTACAATATAACAATACATCTACACTATACACTAGGATCACCATACACTGCTGAGTCTTGCTCCCACTCTTGTTTGGTCCTGTTAACCCTACTGCCCACCCTCACACCCACCATTTTTCTTCATTTCTTGCTTATCTTTTCAGCATTTCTTGAAAGGGTTACTTTAAATATAAAGTACTGCATAACTTAGTCATCACTATTATAATCGAAAAGTAGGAAGGGAGCGGGGGTGGGAATGGACGGTTATGTTATCTTTAAGGGACCCCACTTCCTCCATGAAAACCTGCCTCATTATCATCATAGTTCCCATCCTCCCTTTCATTCATCTGTACATCCATTCAACCAATATTTGTTAAAAACCTGCAATACTCAAGGCACTGGGCTGCGTGACAGCATGAAGAACACTAAAATTACTAAGGGCATCTATGGCACCATCCTCACTTACACTCACCCTCACCCTCAAGATACTCACTTCTGCCTCCGTATGAGCTGCCTATAACCAGCTATCTACGTATGTTTTGGTATTTCCCACAGCACATAATGTGGTGCACGTAAGCACATATACAGGTTTGGTATCTCTTATCCAAAATGCTTGAGACCAGAAGTGTTTTGGACTTGGGATTATTTTCTTCAGATTTTGGAATTTTTGCATATATATAATAAAGTATCTTGGGGGTGAGACCCTGTCTAAACACAAGACTCATTTATATCTGATAGAGTTTATACACATACCCTAAAGAAGTTTATACAACACTTTAATAATTTTATGCATAAAACAAAGTTCTGATTATGCTTTGACTGTGTAGTCACACAAGGTCAGGTGCAGAATTTTTCACTTGTGGCATCGTGTCGGCGGTAAAAATTCTCAGATTTGGGAGCATTCTGGCTTTCAGATTTCCAGATTAGGGATCTGTGGTAGATGCTCAGATATGCCTGCTAACTTGAGCTGCGCACGGGCAAGAAGTCTTATTGTGTGCTGGTGCAACAGTCATTTGGGTGATCTCAGACCCAGCAGCCTTTCTATCAGCCATTGAGAAAAGCCGAGGTTGCCTGCAAGCTCTCTGCTCTCCATCAGTGCTCTGTGGTAGGCCGTGGCCTGGAAGAGGCTTCAGCCTCAGGTGTGTCTAGGTGGGGCTAAAAGAGAACGGGACTGTCTATAGGTTCTTGCTTGGCAAGTAGAAGTGACAGAGCTGGAGGAAGGAAGCTTAGAACACTCTAAAACACAGTTAAAATTATCACAGAGAGAAAATTACTCCTTAGAAGGAAATGTCAATGTCATATACCCACAGTACTCTAGTGTGATTTGTGTTCTGTCAGGCTGTGATATTCCAGATACTCCAGCACCAACCGCCCTAGACACTTTTTAAGATTTAACAACTCTCGCTGGGCACAGTGGCTCACACCTATAATCCCAGCACTCTGGGAGGCCAAGGTGGGCGGATCACCTGAGGTCAGGAGTTTGAGACCAGTTGGCCAACATGGCGAAACCCCACCTCTACAAAAATTAGCCTGGTGTGGGGGTGCGTCCCTGTAATCCGAGCTACTTGGGAGGCTGAGGCAGGAGAATCATTTGAACCCAGGAGGCGGAGGTTGCAGTGAGCCAAGATTGTGCCACTGCACTCCAGCCTGGGTGACAGAGCAAGACTGCCTCAAAAAAAAAAAAAAAAAAAAAAGATTTAACAGTTCTCGATCACTTTACAACGCATCCTTGAGCTGCCCTTCAAAACCCCCTGCATTTTAAGGATTCCTCCTCATTTGGGCACCCAGTGACTTTGTGACTTCAAACTGTAATGTAGCCAAACCTCTCTGAATTTCCATTGCATCATCTGTAAAATGTGGGCTTGATCCCTGGTCTACCTGTGTTGTCAGATGCTGATGAAAATCGAACAGGTTAAAATATGTTGAACATTGGTGTGATATAAAAACAAAATATGTTACTGGTAGTAGAGTATTAGCTCTCCATTAAAAAAGAAAAAGCAACAACAGAAAAAAAAATTTTTTTTTTTTTTTTTTTGAAGAAAAGCTCAATTTAAATTTTTTTCTTCTTTTAGAAACAGGGTCTTACTATGTTGTCCAGGCTGGTCTCAAACTTCTAAGCTCAAGCAACCCTTCTGCCTTCGCCTCTCATGCTAGAATTACAGGCGTGAGCCACCATGCCCGACCAATGTATTCTTTTTAAATAAATCATCTCAAGGTAAGGACCGACTAATCACATGCAGCCATTGCTTCACAACTCTAGAGAGACCTTTCCAGCCCCCTTTCAGAGTAGCCTGACAACCACTTCCAAAAAATATAATTTTAAAGAATTCCAAATGCAAGCACAGAGGCCTCTCTATGCCCCCCGACCAACCGTTTCACAGCAGTCTGTCTGTCTGACACGCTTTCTTTCCCAGAGATCCACAGGCCCCTCCCTCTCCCACCCCCATCCCGCATCCGATGCGGCAGAGATGATAACCGATAATGAAAACCTGCGGCCTGCAGACACTGGAGAGTGAGAGCACAGAGGGGAGGCCGAGGAGGAGCCGGTCAGGATGCATGTAATCAGAAGGGTTATCTAATGCTAGTTTCATTCTAATTGAGTCAGTACCATATGTCACCCTGCAATAACATCGCAAGCAGCATGCAACTGAATACATATTTAATTCACATAATGGGTACAGCAGTAGAAGTAATCAAGGCAGTTTGCCATAAGCCATAAAGAAATGTAGCTTGTTCCTATCAAGAAACATTTGGCACTTAGGGAGAGAACTGTATCACCAGTGAGAGGGGGAACTGCATTACTGAAAAAGCCCAAGGGGAGGGGGGGAGGGATGGGTGTAGGGAGCAGGGCACGGGGGAGAGAGAGATGAGGACAGGGAGAAAGAAATGAAAGAATGAAAACACCAAAGACAGCTGATCCAGAACATCGATTCACTGCGAATGAAAATCAATGAAGGAATATTGTCAGCGGATCGTTGGCCATCTCAGTATAATTAACAGTAATGGATTTATTGGCAGAAGCTTAATGATTTAATGTTAAATGTGACCAGAATTTCCTGTGCAGTCGTGGGTCCTTCTCATTCCCTCTTGGGCCAACCCATGTCTCAGGAAATGGATGCAGTTATGGAGGATTAAAACAATTTCTTTTCACATCTCTTCATCTGGATTGGCATCTGACAGAAACCTGCTCGCCCATTCCCTTCATTTCCTCCCTCAAAGAGATGATTAATATGCCTGGGCAATGCTCATCAATATCTTTGGACAGATCAACTGGAGTTTTCATCAAACCCATATTAATGTCCTAGATACACAGCTGTGGACAGGTTATTCTGAAGAAAAAAAAAGAAAAAGAAAAAAAAGAAGAATGAAAAAGAAAAAGAAAAACCTTCCATTTCAGTTAACTATTTGCCAAGAATTAACAGAAACCTGGCCCCTTCCCTCATTAGGGCTTCTTCCACCAACATGTTTTGATGTATATTTCATGAGGATAAACAAACATTCATTTCACTTTGGGAAGGTGTTTGCCGTAATGTATTGTCAGCATACCCAGCAATGAGGGGACATTAATTTCAATTCTGGTGTTTAAACACTTTGGCGAGTCCCAATTACTCATTCCCCAGCTCGATATCAGGAGCCCCAGAGGAAGGTCGCTGCCTCTCCTCGTGGCCCGCAGCACCAAGGGGAGGCGCGACGCCACCCTCCAGCCGGGAGCAGCTCTTCTGTGGCTGAGAGAGCAGGGATGAGGCAAGATGGGATTGTTCCCTCCTATTCCTTAGTCAAATAGTGACATGAAGGGCCATTTCAGGGAATACTCAGACTTGCATTACAGCAGTTTCCCTGAAAGGCTGTGTGCAAAGAAGAGTTAGGAAGTCAGATCCTATTTTTTTTTCTTAGCCTACATCTGAGAATGCCAATCATTTAATAGAGAAGAGCAAAGCTCTGAAATCTCTTAGAAAGAGATATTGGGAGAAGAATGCAAAGTGGAGACAGAGTCATGTGTCACTAGGGTCATGTGCCAATGATAAAGACCTTAAAAAAGAGGTGTAAGAGGTCATGGCCCTGGTGTGACTGGGGTTGGGGTGGCATGGTGGCAGTTTCCAGCCACCCCATGGCTTGTTAGAAATGTATGTGGCAGACTTTCCATCTTGCAAAGGATTAGGATGGAAATCCCACACATCACATGAGCAAATGCGGAGATAAGTTTTGCAATGCTATGGAACTAAAGAAATTTCAGTTATTATTTTTCGTGTAGGGTTCAATTTCTGATAGCACCTGCAACTTTATTCAAAGTTCTTCAGCAATGCACCAACCTCTCTTTCAAGCTGTAATTGATCTGTACTCAAATACACCAGAAAATCTCTCTACTTACAGGAGCTGGCTAGCAAATACTTTATCAAACTGAGGAATCTTTTTTAATAACCTGAATAATTATCCTCAAGTCTATCTGAACAGTAATTTCCAGTTAATGATAAAGTGTCTAAAGGTGGATGCATACATGTTTCAAAGATAAAGCCCTAAGGTTGAGAAAATGAAGATGAAAAGATAGCCTGAGATGTATGGGCCTTGACATGAGGGGGAAAAGAGCTGGGAGAGGCAGGTGTCCCCGGGGCAAAGGTCTTTGCCACAAAGATTAGCTCCTAGAGAGCACCATGGTTGTCACTACGGGAAGAGCCCAGGGCCCATGCAGTATCTTGGGGGACTTCATAACAGAGTCTCAGATAGATCTCCACCACAGGGCACAGCTGGGGGAGAGTTAGCAAGATCTGAAAACATGAAACCAATAAAGAGAAAGAACAACCCACCTGGTTCTTATCAAAGTTATTTCTTCTTTAAGAAGAAATAAATCCAGTTTCTGCACATATAAGTTCCTCAGAAAGAACTCAAAACTAAGTGCCAGAAGCCAGTGCTGGTTATGGGTACTAACTGCATGGCTGTTCCACGTCATATTGCCAATAAGATATAAAATACTCTTAAAACCTTGTGTATGTTATTGGCTTCATTCATTCATTCAGATGTGCAATGAGAATCCCTGTAGTCACCCAAGCTGGGCTGATACATAGTACACACCAGTACAAGTGGACCAGAAGCTAAATACTAAACTACTTCCATTTTTTGAAACAGGGCCTTACTTTATCACCCAGCTGGAGTGCAGTGGTGCAATCATGACTCACTGCAGCCTCGACCCCCAAGGGCTCAGGTGGATCCTCCCATCTCAGCCTCCCAGTAGCTGGGACCACAGGCATGCCCCACCACACCTGGCTAATTTTTGTATTTTTTGTAGAGACAGGGTTTCACCATGTTGCCCAGACTGGCCTTGAACTCCTAGGTTCAAGCAATCCTCCTGGCTCAGCCTCCCAAAGCGCTGGGATTAGAGGTGTGAGCCACGTGACTGGCCCGAAACGCTTAGATACTGGTTGATAAACAGCTGTGTCTTACACTACCTCTCCACTTCCAAGTGCCAACCCCTTTTTGTTCTAGCCTCTCTCTTCCTTATGTTCCAAGGATCTAAGAGTTAAAGTGTTAGTACTCTGATACAAAAGGCCGTCTTGAGGACCATGCTCTGGAACTATGGCTGTTGTCCACCCTGACTTCCTGGTGCCCATGCCACCATGGTTGTTATTAAACACCTTGAATTTTACTTCTGCATCCAAGAGTTATGAAAGGTCAATGCATCACTCATTTGTTGAACAAACTTATCTACGGCTGAGGATGTACCTGGCCTGTACCTAGGAGAGCAGGAAAATTAAATGGTAAGCTTGTGTCTTGCACTGGTTCACTTCTGTGAACTCGAGGAGGAATCCCTTTCCCCATCCCATCATCCCACCTTTCCTTTCTGCCTTCTGATATCTTCAGGTGCCCTTCCTCCTGACCATTCTGGGGCTGCCAAGGTAAGTTCTTATGACCCATTTGTTCCTGATGCTACCTTTGCTGCATATGTCCTTGTTTTCACTTTGCTTGATTCCCATCAAATGGGCCACGGAAGCTTCCCAAGAAGCCAGACCAAATAAAAATGACAGGTTTGGCAACAACAGAGAAGCCTCATAAAATGTTGATCTTTGACAGAGCAGAGAAACTGGGAAATGGGTGAACAGTTCAGTCACAGATCAAAAAGCACATACTCACAGGTTCCAGGTGACCTAACAACTTGCATCTGAGAAGAGTACAGTGGTAATCACCATAATAATAAGGAACATCATTTAGTGAGCACCTACTGGGTGTAGGGCTTTGCACATATCCCCTCTTCGAATCCTTGTAAGTTCCCTGCCTGTAGGTAGCTCTCCCCCTTAACGGATGAATAAATGGAGGCCTGGAGAAATTCAACAGCGTTGATCGCCAGTGTGATCAATAGTAAATATCTGAAGGAGGATTCAAACTCACGTCGAACTCCTAAGCCTAGAGTCTTCCCCTGGGTGGTGCTGTACTTTCTAACACTCACCATGGGGGAACAGGCACCTAATGCACCTAATGTTCTCCAGCAGAAGGCTGCAAGAAAGCCATGGTCTGAGGTTTCCTCCAACAAATTCTGAACTCTCACTGCAGCGAGGGCAGCCTGCATAAATAGAATACACAGAGCCTTTGGACTCAGTCTGAGCTCGCGTCCAGGTTTTATTTCTCACTGGCTGTGCGACCTTGGAAAATTAACTTAATTCTCACTTGCCCCATCTGAAAAGGAGGATAATGCCTACCAGGAAGCATGAAGGTGTTGCTAATGTGTAGGTGAAGTTTTAACAGTTGAGAACTGCTGTAAAAACTGTGAAAATGTGTATAAAAGTCCTAACAGCGTTGCTTGTACAGACATGCTTCCAGTGAATATTTCCCTTTTGTCTCTAGACCCTCTTCCCTTTGCAGGGGGAAACAAAATACTCTTACATTGTTTCATGGCTCTAAGACGTAGGAAGGAGGACCAAATGGAGCAGGAATCTGGCTGAGACATTCACTGGGAGGAAGTGGACTCTGCTTTTCTCCCACCCCAGGAAGCATGAAGGTGTTGCTAATGTGTAGGTGAAGTCAACGTGTCTGGATAAGCTGCTGCTATGCTATTTTGTGGGCTAAAAAGTACATTTTTCATAAAAATAGAACTAAAAATAACAACAACTGTAATAATGCAAAGAAATATCAAAAAAGTATTTCCCACCTCATAGGAATAGCCATGACAGCAAGAAGCCTTCCAAAACTAGGCTGTTGCAAGGTGTGCATAAAATGCGGGTGGACTCTGCCAGTGATGCTTCTGCATGATCTGGACATCTGCTAAAAGACAGGACTAGAACCCTGGCTTCAGAAAACGAGGCCCACATCTTGGTCAGATCTAGGAAGATCCTGTGTCCTTGAGGAAGTCATTAACCTCTCTGAGACTTAGTTTCCCAATCAGTAATTGGTTCCGGTAATTAATGTCTACTTCCTAAGGTGGTGGTGAGGATTACATGAGGTCATAGATCTACAGGTGAATTTTCTTTTACTTCTTGCTGAAGTTCAACACGCAAGACTAAGTAGTTCTTAACCACAGAACGTTATACAAGGTTTATTTACTTTCTGCATTATGGAAATGAGTGCGGGCAAAGAGGAATATATTCTGTAAATATATTGGGAGGAGAACAAAGAAGTGTCATCATCGGGCACAGTGCCCCAGTTCTTTCTGCCAATACAAGGTGACATAAGGACTATCTCAGGAAGCTCATGGGAAAAGCACCCCCTCTCTTTTTAAGTGATTTCTGAAAGAAGAGGGTGATAATTCTCTTTTCATATTTATTATCCTCAGGAAGTAACTTCTACGTATATCCTGATGCTCAGAGAAAGAGAGGCCATTTGGGTCTATGAATCTAGAACACTCAGAGAAATATCTAAATACAGTCTTCAGTGAAAGGGCTGGGTCAAAGAAGAATCCTGGTCTGCCTCGAACACCTGGAAGCCTTATTTTCAGTGTGTATGATGGCTTCTAAAAATTTTAAAGCATTTTTTAAAGCCTGCTTCTCAAAACTTAGGGAAAACGGTAAAGCATAGATTTCCTTTTTTCTCCCTCAATTTTTCAGAATTCATAAAGCGTAAGAGAGGTCAAAGAATAAAGGCTGTTCTTTTATTTCTACAATGCTTTCACAAAGTGTCAAGAAACAGGGAAAATATGATGATAATGCTACCTGCCAGAGATAGGTAAGATCTATCTACAGATATATCTACAAAATGCAAACAAGACCCTTGAGCTTGAGAAATTCACAAGGATATTCATAAGGCTGCTTCAAAGGTAAGCATAGCTGTTAGATATTTTGTACTTAAACAGGAAAGAAATCTTTAGAATAATTATAGGCTGGACACAGTGGCTCATGCTTGTAATCCCAGTATTTTGGGAGGCCAATGCAGGAGGATCACTTGAGGCTGGGAGTTCAAGACCAGCCCAAGCAACATAGTGAGATCCACCCCCATCTCCATGAAAATTCAAAAATAAAATAAAATTAGCCTGGTGTAATGGCACATGCCAGTATTCCCAGCTACTCAGGAGGATTGCTGGAGCTCAGGAGTTGGAGACTGGAGTGAAATATGATCACACCACTCCACTCCAGCCTGGGTGATAGAGTGAGATCCTGTCTCAAAACAAAACAAAACAAAACAAAAATAAAAACAAAACAAAAACCCATAAATCTTAAAATGATCCCTCATCAATACTTTTAAAAAAAGATTTCACGCAACACAAGCACTTATCAAAAGCAAAATTTGACAGTAAGAAAAAACTAGTCCTCAACTAGTAAAAAACAAACTAGTCCTCAACTAGTTTATTCTAGGATGGATCTGCATTAAAAGTGAGAGTGTGTATGTGTTTTGGAAGGTGGGGTGGTAGTTCCTGACGCATTAACAAGGTAATATAGCAGAAAGGCTTAGATTCCATTCAGATGATCTGGTTTGAAAACCATTTCTACCACCACCCAAGTAATCTTAGGCAATACATTCAACGTCCTGGAGTCTCAGTGCTCATACACATACCTGGCTTAGCTCCCTTGTTATGTAAGTCGAGATAATAAAAGTGAAACAATATGGCCTGTTAGAAGAATGGCAGGGCTTGAAATCAGAGAGTCAGAGTTAAAGTCTTACTTTAGACACTTTCTAATGACCTTGGGCAAATTCCTTGAAATTTTGTGTTTCTTCTTCTGTAAGATGGGGCTATTACTTCTGTCTCAGGATATACTACTTGGGATCAAATGAAAACACCTTACATGAGATAAGGAAAGCTATACACCATCACACAAAAGTGAATGCTATTGACTGACACAGGCCATGCAAATACAGCATGTTACCATCAACTGCTTACTGATACATAACAGCAGCTTTGAGTTTTAAACCAAAATGTGATGATGGTTGTAGAATCACCACTCTCTTGGAGGCTTTCTTTCCCTCCATCCTCTGCCTTAAGACATGCTTAGTAAACAGCTTTCCACATCAAAAAACTCACAACCCAGGTTGAGAGTGGTACTGGCCTATGGGACAATAAGCAGAATGAAAGAAAAGGGCCTGACACCTCTAAGAGCTGCTCTGCCCTTGCAAGGACCCCATCTGCAAGGAAGGGAGGTATAAGGGGAGCAAAGGAAGAACCCCTTCCGCTGGCACGAGTTGTTTCCCAGGGAGGAACTCTGATCCATGATGGACCCGGCAGTGGCAGTGGCTACAGGTTTTATGTCCCCGAGCACAGTGGCCTGATTACTCAGCTACCAGTTCCATCAGCAGCCCGAGGAAGGAGGTTGCTAGTTAACAGCAGAAGAAAAATAAAGGTGGAACCTGAGACCTGGTGATCTTTAGGGCACACAATTCACTTCCTTTTTTAAAAAAAAGTTGAAAGCATACGGTTCATGGGTAGAGTTAAGAGTTAACAAAAATCCACTGTTAAATGACTAAAAGACATCGTTTCTAAAATAAAAGTTCTGTGAGGTCAGGAGGTTTGGTTTTTTTTTTTTCTATTTTGTTTACTGATGTATTCCAAGAACCAAGAACAGTGCCTGGCATTCAGTAGATGCTCAGTAAGCATTTTTCAGCAGATGGATGGACGAGCTGATGAAAAGGTTCTTCCTCTGGGTTCAGGATGAGCTGTACCAAAACCATGTTTTTTCCTAAATACCTGCAAAAAAAGTGGGTGATTCCAAATTCAACTGAGGTGCCTGTTCTCTTTCCAATTCAGAACAACCAGCAGGGCCTGCCTGAATTAGTAAGGCATTAAAGAAAAGTAGGATTATTACATTCCAATTCTTTCCATCAGATGTACGACATTATTGGTAGATCACATCTGTTTTAATAAATCTGTAAGAAAGACGTGTAATTATAATTATGTTACCATTGTATGTAAATGGCACTTTAACAAGACCAATTAATACATTTTTATAGAGTACTTACAGCATACACTACAGAAATACCTAAAGGTGCTATTTTGCTTGCTTGGATTCTGAAACATTCCCTCTGAAGTCTTTACATATTAACATATTTAATGTTTCTTCATTTCTGGGTAAATATTTTTACCAGTTAAGACAAAGGTAAATTTGAGTTCCTGGGACCAAATATCAAAACACTGACAACAAAAGGTTTAATTTTTTTTAACTTTCATTTTAGGTTCGGGTGCATGTGCAGGTTTGTTATACAGGTGAATGACATGTCATGGGGGTTGGGTATATGAATTATTTCGTCAACCAGGTAATAAGTATAGCACCTGGCAGGTAGTTTTTTCAATACTCACTCTCCTTCCACCCTCTACTCTCAAGTAGGTCCCTGTGTCTAGGGATTTAAACCAATGCACGTTTTTAGAACTGAGTTTTCATTTACTTTCTATGTCCTGGCTTCAACAGGTTGCTGAAGCTGAGCTCTCTCCTCCCAGGCAAGTAGGCCTGACAATCAGCTATGATGTATCTTTCAACAGTTGCATCTCTAAGAGGAGGCTATAATTAACCTTAAAATTAATATCTTAATACATCAAAAGTCAATTGATTTATTTTAAATGCTTAGTTTTTCAGCTCATTTTTCATTTACTTTTTAGTGTTCATTCCCTATGATTAAAAATACATATATGTTTGTATATGTATATATGTGTATGTTATAAACATACATACACATTTCATTTTCTATTACCTGAGTGCAAAGGAAAAAATAAAATCAGCTTTCTTTTCTATAGTTCTCAGGTTGTAGTTTGTATTACAAAGAAAACTATTTATTTATTTATTTGAGATAGGATCTCACACTATAGCCTCAAACTTCCTGGGCCCAAGCAATCCTGCCACCTCAGTCTCCTGAGTAGCTAGGATTACAGGCACACTCCACCATGACAGGTTAATTTTTAAAGTCTTAGTGGAGTCAGGGTCTTGTTATATTGCCCTGGCTGGTCTCCAACTCCTGGGCTCAAGCAATCCTCCTCCCATGGCCTCCCAAAGTGCTGGGATTATGGGCATGAGCCATCATTCCTGGCCAGGAAAGGGTTTTAAATTAAAAATGCCAGGCTCACACATAGCAGTTGTTCTATAAGTGTCAATAGAGTTATGAATTAAGAATAAAGTATAAGGCCTGGTGCAGTGGCTTACGTTTCTAATCCCAACACTTTGGGAGGCCGAGGCAGGTGGATCACCTGAGGTCAGGAGTTTGAGACCAGCCTGGCCAACATGGTGAAACCCTGTCTCTACTAAAAATACAGAAAATGAGCCAGGCGTGATGGCACGCGCCTGTAATCCCAGCTACTCAGGAGGCTGAGGCAGAACTGCTTGAACCCAGGAGGCGGAGGTTGCAACAAGCCGAGATCATGCCATTGCACTCCAGCCTGGGTGACAAGAGTGAACCTCCGTGTCAAAAAAAAAAAAAAAAAAAAAGAATAAAGAATAAATAACACACAGAAACCTAAGGAATTGGGAGTGTTCAGCTGGTCTATGGAAGAGAAGATGAAGAGGTTAAAAAAAAAAAAGTCTTCAACTATTTGAGTGTCGTCTGTGCAGAAGAGCAGTAGGTTTCTTCTACATTGTGTCCAAAGAGAGACCTCAGACAGAGGGGGGGAAAGTTTCACTGAGGCAGGTTCAGTTCATCATGAGCAAAAACAGCCTGTCTCATCTATACAATACTTTGGTGGCTTTTTTTTTTTTTTTTTTTGTAAAATAATAATTATCCTGAAGGCTCCTTTAAGATAGAAGGATTTATGATTCTGTGATCTTCATACCTATTTCTAGAAGTATTTAGACAATATTCAGGAAACATTAGCAGCCCTATAGCAGTCATTGTAGTGGTGATAGGTCCACTGCATAAGAGTTTAAAATCAGATCGCTGTATCTGTACATCAACGTCAGCCTCACACAATATACTCAGATAAGACACCTGTATGTGTACCCCCTGAATCAAAAATAGAAGTTGAAAAAAAAAATCAGATCCCTCATGAATCTATAATTCTAAAATTGGGAATGCTCTCTCTTCAGATATCCCCAAAACAGGGTATGGATTTTGCTTAAAAATTTTTTAAAAAGGTAATGAATAAATGTTTGCTTTATAAACCTCTAGAATATAATTTTTTAGTAACTAAGTTCTAATTCCTTATGAAATACCTATAGGATCAAACTGAAAATAGATTTTCCTTCTACTTTCATGAAACCATGTAGGTCCATCCTACCAACATGTAGCTATACAAACATACAGCTATTTTCCACATGGGATGGACGAATATATCTGCTCTACTCCGTGGTCTTATTCTCACCAGGAAGGAAGAAATTGTTAATTAATTCACATGACTGATATTTCCAACAACAGTCCTTCGTCCAAATAAGATCAGATCAGTCAGTTTCAGACTAATTTAAAGAAAAAAAAAAAAACAGTAGGAGTTTGGAGTCATAAGACAATTTGTAAACTTCATTTCTCTGAGCTTCAGATTTTCCATCTTTAAGATGAGGGGGTGATCAACATCTGTCCTGAGTCTCTATTTCATAGGGTAGTTTTAAAGATCAAATGAGAACACAAACATTAATGAAAACCTATAGTGCTACTCACATGTGTAAATTTAGAAAATAACTGCAAAACATAGAATAATAGCAAATTTTGTCTCCTAATTACTTAGACAATGCTTAAAAAAATACAATCTGTCTTCTTTTTCTTAAGGGTCAATACAGGTGTTCGGTTTCAGATCCAGTGATCTTGGATTTGTTGTTGTTGTTAACAATCTGATCTCAGATTGTGACTTTATAAATAAAAATGTCAAAAGGAAAGGGGTCTGCCCACTTGTAGCAAAAGTCCACAGGATTGCATACACTGTGTCCCGTCAGCTGTTTTCAAAGAAGCCTTTCCACTGTATCATAATTTTACTTGTCTCCTACTGAGGTCCCCAAGTCCTGACAGCACCCCTCCCACACAGTAGACAGCTCCCTCTGCGGCATCCATAGCAGCCAACCATCTCAGTAACTATCTCACTAATTATCTTAGTCCTTCCAAAGTGCAAACTAACAGAAAGTGCAGAATTTGGCAAGAGTTTTACAGTCTTCCATCTCCCCCACCATCACTTTCCTACCTGGTGACTATTCTTTAACTGAATAAAAAGGCATCCAGCTAGCCCAGCCTAGGAATCAAATTATTCGATGTGGTTAAGATTGTGAAAACCTATGAAATGTTTAGGGGAAGAATGAGTATTGGGAGGAAAAACCAATGGATGGTTTTTATATTTATTGGCAAACTCATTTCTGAGAACACTGGTCTTGATACAATAAGATACATGTAGAATTTGAATTTAGTGTTTTCTCCCTCTGCCTATGTGAGGACAACTTCCTCACCACTTAACGTGATTTTTCTGGAGTCTCAGATAAATCTAAATTAAAATAACCTTAAGCTGGGAGCAGTGGCTCACACCTGTAATCCCAGCACTTTGGGAGGCTGAGGAGGGTGGATCACAAGGTCAGGAGTTCAAGACCAGCCTGGCCAACATAGTGAAACCCCTGTCTCTAATAAAAATACAAAAAAAATTAGCTGGGCATGGTGGCGTGCACCTGTAGTCCCAGCTCCTTGGGAGGCTGAGGCAGGAAGAGGCAGAGACTGCAGTGAGCTGAGATCACACTACTGTACTTTAGCCTGGGTGAGATTAGCATGAGATTCTGTCTAAAATAATATAATAATAATAATAATCTTAGAGCTCCTCCTTCTTCCACCTCCAGACAGGTCTCCTCTAGAGCTTGGAAAGCATCTAACAGATGCCCTAAGAGAAAAAAAAAAAAGTCCATAAAACTACCATGCAGACTGAGCATGAGGGAGGGCCTTGTGAAGAAGATACCCTTAGCTGTGGTTTCCTTAGCTCTTTGTTGGTAGTAGCAAACTCACCGTCTTCTTTAACAAAGAGGGATTTTGCTGAGTTAATTATGTAAGTGTATATATTGGCTGACAAAAAAACTAACAGATTACAAGACATAGCTTAAATTGTTGCAGGGATGTGGGGTTAGCCTTCCCCCGACGAGGGCCGTGGCAGCTGAATGACTGGTTCCCAAGACTCTTCACTCAGGCCTTGGCCACCAGCTCCTGTTCTCAGCCAGTCACATGAAGAAGGCCAACTGCTCTGCTCATCAAAAATGCAGTTTCCCACACACAGAGAGGAATAGCACAAAACTATTTTCTTTCATTGCCAAATGAATTGTGTTTGGTAATCTGAAAGCATCATAAATTATAAAGACACAGACCCAAGGAGGATTATGCCTTTTATGCTGGCTGTGATACACAGAGTGAGCGCTGTGTATATACAAACAGGGCTGGCGGCTCCTGGGTACACAGGGAAGGAATGCAGGGCTCAGGAGCTGAGTTCATCATACGGCCTTCAGCTTTGCCTCATTCCTTCCTCTATCTGTTCCACCAAAGGACAACCTTGTCCTATATGAACACATGGATACACATGTAGTAAACAATTTCACTGGATAACCCCCTTTCACTGTGTCTTCTCTGTTCAAGAATTCACAATGATTCCCTACTAGCAACCACATCAAGTGTACTACCTTATCTTGAATGTGAGGTACCATGTTGAATTGAAAAGAGGTTGGCTTTAGACAGACCTGGGTGTGTATACTACCACATACATTTTTTTTTAAATGGAGCCAATACTACTAAACTGACACAATTTTTAACAAAATACATGTAAACCACCTACTTAAAATTCCCTTGCCTTCTCTCCATAATCTGACCCTACTAATGCCATCCTATTCCACCACTACTCTAATCCCAAATCTGCATAATGGCCAAGCCAATCCCCTCATTGTCACCCTCTTCCCTTGCCAAAGTAGTTCCGTGCTTCCTTAGCGCTGGCTACTACCCCCTGTTACTACAGCCGGTGTCCCCACCCTGCACTCACTAGGATTTCTATGTATCTGTCCCTGTCCCATTTCTTTCCCACATTCCTACCACCTCTTCAGGAAGCCAATCTTAGTATTCATGAACCCCAAACCACTGCTTTTGTCTCTGAAATATCATTATAGTTTTAACACATGCCATATAATTATCAACTTCATTGAACATTATCATCTGTGGTTTACATATTTTAGTCTTTTCTTCTGAACACAAGAAGTTCCCTTAAGGCAGAGATCAGTTCTTATACTTTTCTTAAGGATCCCACAGCACCTTCAAAATTGTAAACTGTAGGCCGGGTGTGGTGGCTCACACCTGTAATCCCAGCACTTTGGGAGGCCGAGGCGGGCGGATCACGAGGTCAAGAGATGGAGACCATCCTGGCCAACATGGTGAAACCACGTCTCTACTAAAAATACAAAAATTAGCTGGGCGTGGTGGCACGCGCCTATACTCCCAGCTCCTCGGGAGGCTGAGGCAGGAGAATTGCTTGAAACCGGGAGGTGGAGGTTGCAGTGAGCTGAGACTGCGCCACTGCACTCGTGCCTGGTGACAGAGCGAGACTCTGTCTCAATAAAAAAAAAAAAAATTGTAAACTGTAAATCGTGCAAATGACTTTATAAAATGTCAAGCAGTAGATGCATGAAAAATGCTCTTATTTGTCATAAACCATGAGGACTTGCCTGGAATTCATGTTGGAACCTTAGAATTACCTTCCAGTAGGGGGAAAAAAAAGTATAAACTAGGCCAAAAACCCTATCTGGAATGTCCCACTGGGTGTGGGGAGTGTTGAGATGAGCCTGACCCATTAGTCTCAGGCAAAGGGAAAAACATTCCAACAGTCATTCCTTTTGGGTAGTTGGGCAGCACATCCATTTAAAGGTAGACCTCGGCCCCCGGGTAAAGGTCAGGGGTTAAGGGCAAAGGAACTTTTGGCAGCTAGGGAGTGAATCACGCTGGGAAACAGCAACAAGGACATTAATGTGTATGAAGCAGGCCGGTTAAATAGTTTCAACCTCACTTAGCTAGCAAGTTAGGGGGCTGCAGGTTTTGAACCCAGGCAATGACCCTCCAGGGACTCTCTTCTTAAACACTTCAATGATAATCCATTTCAATATCTGGTGTCTGTGCCAGAAAAGTCCTTGACCATAAACTCCGCACTGTGGCAGCCAGGCTCCGTAGCTTTGAGATTTTGTAACCTATCCTTAGCAACCATCTTGCTTCAGCATGGTGTTCTAGTTTCCACCTGCACACACAATCCTGCCTCTTGGCCTGGCCTTCTTGGTTTGACACTCTGGCCCATCAGGGTTTGGTTTTACTTTCATACCTTGGTTCACCCTCATTTCCATTCTCTCTTGGTCTTGAGCCAGACCTACTCTATGCCGATGACATAAATTCAGTATCTTAAGGGGTCTGCTTGTTCAGGAGAGGATCTGAAAACAGAAGAAATTAAATGTAGAAGCCCAGGCACTTGGTCTGGGCAAATATAGCAGTCATGGGTCCATGAAGTCCCCCCGGTCATCCCAGGCAATTCCAAGATGAATTTGTTGCAGCACAAATAAAGGAAAATGCCTCCATTTCCTTCTTGCACCCCTCTGTGCAGTTAGCTCCTTCAATCTGGCTCTCTTCTATGAAGGGTGGGCACAGGAGCTGGGGTAAGGGGGCTGGGTTTGCAAACTGCACAAGTTCATGCCAAATATAAAGAGCGCAGCCCTAACAGCAAGGCATGATGGGAGAGGTCCTAGTCTGATGAAAAAATGGAAATTTCTAGACCAATCCCTACCAAGATCAGCTTGAAAGTTTTCATCTGAGCCAGTATGGTGGGATATAGCACCAAGACAGCAGTCAGTCCTCAGTGTCTGGGGGTCTGGGGCATCTGGGTTTCAGTCCTGGAATGAGTAATACCTTGTGAAAGAACCTTGCAGCCATAAAGGCAGTAAACTGCATGACCCCTCATAATGGTGGGCAGGTAAGAGGTGGGGATAGATCAGAATAATTCCTGATGCCCCTTTTTGATAAGAAAAGTCCCCAAGCGCGCAGCCTGCACTGGCTGTGGTTGGCTAGGCCTGGGCAGTGCTAGGCAGGGAGGTGGTGGAAGGATGAAGCAGACTGCTGCCTCCCTCAGAGAGGAGCGAGGAAGACAGACACAAACCATTATTATTAGGTTGATGCAAAAGTAACTGAGGTTTTGGCCAGGCACGGTGGCTCATGCCTGTAATCCCAGCACTTTGGGAGGCTGAGGTGGGCAGATTATGAGGTCAGGAGATCGAGACCATCTGGTTAACACGGTGAAACCCTGTACTACTAAAAATACACACACAAAAAAAATTAGCCAGGCGTGGTGGCACATGCCTGTAATCCCAGCTACTCTAGAAGCTGAGACAGGAAAATCAGTTGAACCCGGGAGGCGGAGGTTATAGTGAGCCGAGACTGTGTCACTGCACTCCAGCCTGGGTGACAGAGCAAGATTCCATCTCAAAAAAAAAAAAAAGTAATTGTGGTTTTTGCCATTGAAAGTAATGGCAAAAACCACAATTACTTTTGTACCAACCTATAATACTTCTTAAGTGAATGGTAAGGGAAAGACATTTCCTATTCTCTTCCATGTCAAGGGTTAGGTGCCAGAGGTAGAATAAAGATCTAGAAGGGATTTTATATTTCTATTCCACTTCCTTGAATGTAATGGTTTTATATTCACCAAACTCCTAGGGAAAAGATCTGGTGGCATCATCTGTCAACCCAGGACCAAGAATTAGAGACCTGGATGATTGTCCTGGTTCTGCTATCTACCAGCCGTGTGACATTAGGCAAACCATTCTAGATCTCTAAAGCTCAGTTTCCTTATCTTAAAATGGGGTTAATCATACTTCCCTTGCCAATCTCTTCCAGTTGTTATGAGGATCAAAGAGCAGTATCAATGTTAAAGTATTTGGCAAACTATAAGCACCTTGCTAAAGGAAAGGGTTATCTTCATGGCTACCATAAAATCGTAACACCATTCCATCAAGTTTAAAGATCTTTTTGCGGGGGCTGGGGGGTGGGGTGGGGGGGAGACTGTGATTTCTTCCTCTGACTAATTTCTCAGTAGTGTCACTTTTTGTCTCCCTTAGGCCAGGGTCAGTGGCCTCCAGGATCAGCTGGATTCAGTTTGAAGTATTCTTCATTTTTTCCAACTTGTCAGAGTGGGTAGTTTTGCTCCCCTGAAGCTATGGCATACTGGGTAGTTTCCAAATTCTGGCAGTTTTTGTAAAAATTTCTGCCTATTTAGTTGGCATCAACTTCTTAATGGTACTTAGTGGTTCAGAATTAATTTCCTCACCACAGGATTATCCAGGACATTCCATGCCCATTTATAGTTTTCTCAGGACTCCTCAGCTCCTAGTTTTCACTCCAGAGCCCCCAACTGTCTCTGTAACTGGCAAATGGGTTTTGGTGGCAATTATTAAAAAGCACATGTTGCATCCCAACTCAGCAAAGCAATGGTGACCTTGGCCAAGCCAAGAAAAGTAAAGTGCAGGGGAAGAAAACGAACTCTGCATACCTAAGCCAGAGAATCAACTAGAAAACACAATGACACTACGGCTCTTTGGTTTCAAGTCAAATTCTCCTTCCTCCTTGTCCATGTGTAAGTCATAACCCCAGCATAACCTGACTTGATGCCACAAAAGGGGAATCTGTTTCCAGAAATAAGCTGCTTGGGGACACAAAAAACAACAAGAAGACTCAACCATAATGAACTTCAGGACCGGAGACATGGAAGTTTACCAGGGACTGATGGCTAAAAGGCAAACAAACTCTGACACCTGATGAACCATCAGCCGGACAGGAAACTGGCTTATGTTAGAAACTCTATGTTCTATATGTATTGGTGTCTTGTTTTCAGCCCAAAGTCACTTCATCTCTGTGCCGCAGTTTCCCAATGTGCAAAGCATCAACAGTTATTCACAGCCCCACCCCTGTACTTTCCCTACAAGGGATAATGAATAAAGTAGTAGCTATCATTGTGCTTTTATAGCAGAGGACAAGAGACTCCAGTGGCTCCAGAGACCAGCAAACCACAAGTCTGTCGCTCTGCCCCCTAGTGGTTGGGTGTGGCATGTGCTGAGAGATCTGTGTGGAAATCACACCACATTCCCATAAAAGTTTCATCTAGTTGGGAAGTCTAGGGTTGAAAGAAATGTTTCCTTTGCTGAATTTACAAAGTCAAAATATAAGCAGATTCCTAGGAGTTAAGTTTCTTGGGGTAACTTAAAAATGTTGAAACTTTCCAGAAGAAAAAATTGCCAGAGGCCAGGTGCGGTGGCTCATGCCTGTAATCCCAGCACTTCGGGAGGCCGAGGCAGGCAGGTCACCTGAGGTTGGGAGTTCGAGACCAGCCTGACCAACATGGAGAAACCCTGTCTCTACTAAAAATACAAAAATTAGCCAGGTGTGGTGGCACATGCCTGTAAGCCCAACTACTTGGGAGGCTGAGGCAGGAGAATCGCTTGAACCTGGGAGGGAGACGTTGCAGTCAGGTGAGATCACGCCATTGCACTCCAGCCTGGGCAACAAGAGCAAAACTCCATCTCAGAAAAAAAAAAAAAAAGAAGCCAGAGAGGTTGGGCTGATGAAAGTGGAGAGACATGGTGGCCCCTGAAGTTTGGACTCACTAAGAACAAGTTGTTCCCTTTGTGAGACATCCAGGCTCTGGGTGCTCTCAGCCCCACTCCAACCCTTTGTGGGGAGCACTGGTTACTTCTTACTATAGGTGACAAACACCCCGGTGACTAATCTTCCAAGAAAGCCCCTTAACAGTGTTACCCTGGGTTTTTTTTCAACCTTAATATATAACATATCGTATACTATGATCATTTTCACAGCATTTCTATATCTGTTAGCATGTTTGTATTATATGAATTTGCTTGGGCTCAAATAGGTTTGCTGGAATCCCTCAAAGAAGGACCCTACATAAAAACTCAGAGCTATATTACATACACATGGACACCCCACATCTGCGTGAGCTCAATGCTTTGGTGTTGCCCCTTTCAGTCAAGTACAATTGTGGCTTTAAGATAGCAGGAGAAACTAGACAGAAAATAAAAGAAGAAAGAAAGGAGGAAAAGAATGGCATTTCACTCCTGCCTTTGAAGTGGTTGCATATTTACCAGATGAATTCTGAAAGAACAAATTATGGGCAGTCCAAAAGCCAAAGGCAATGTGACGAAGGATACTCCCCAGATAAGAACAAAAATAGAAATTTATATGTTCTATGCGTTACACACAGTTGTGAATAATCAGATGTACACACATGATGCAAAGGCATGCCGCTACCCATTTATGTGATATTCAGACATATGTTCATATAGACGAGGTGAATATCTTTTTATAAATACGATTTAGCAAGTACAAGAATGCTGATCAGCTGCAGCTTAAGAAGAAAGGGGAGAAAATCCAGTGGAAATTATTAATACTCCAAGAACCTCTAAGACTCAACCTGAATGCAGACACTTCAGCTCTCAGCTTTGCCATTAAAGCTAGGACCTAAATTATTGATCTCTTGCCTTTATCAGCATAACAGTCACGTCTCAGTATCGAGATCTAAGTACACTGCGGTCCCTCTGCTGCAGCCACTGAAATAATTAGGAGAAATTCTCATTAAAGGAGAGTGAAAGGTTCAGAGACAGAGGCAGAGCACAGAGCACAGGGTCTGGAAAAGCGTTAAATGTCTTCCATGGGGTTGAGAGATTACTGGGATCAAATCCCCTGAGCAGTGCCCACCGATGACAGCTTGTCGAAGGGAAAAAGTACAAACAATAAACACATGCAGTGACCCTCTCTGGTGTGTTTACACCCATGAGTCTCTATGTAGAGACACACACATGCTGCAGAGAAATCACTCTCCATGACTGTTCGTGTATAGGGAAGAGAGTCGTTTGCAGAGAGAGAAGGGAGGGCTGTGTATGCAGTGTGTCAACAGGGGAATAAAAGAGCAAAAAAAAAAAAAAAAAAAAAAAAAAAAAGAGCAAGAAAAACAACCAGAGTAAGAAAAATGCATGAAAAATAAATAAAAAGAAACAATTAATAATGAAGAATCCACTGTGGAATCGCTTCCATTTAATTTATTCATTCTTTGAAAGTACAAGAGGGTCTGGGGGAAGAAAGGGAAGGTAAGGCATATGGGCAAGCAGGCTCTATCTGATGAGCTCCCAGTTGGGCTGGCAGATATGAGGATAATATATACCACTGACTCAGACACCCAGACTCACACAAAACCCTCACTCCAAAGGCGCAGCGGCTTTCTATTGATTTGAATGCAGATTTAACCTGCTTTCTCTTACCCTCCCCCCACCACCTACCACCCCCTCCAAAAAAAAAAAAATCAGCCTTTCACACATGTTCCCAGAAATGGCTTAGACTTATAGGGAGAGAGCAAAGGACAGAGAACAGCCTTTCAGAAATCGTCCTGATGGAGGGAAAGGGTTACAACAGGGGAAATTAAAGACGAAGCAGGCGGTAAAACAAGGGAAAAGAGCAAGGATGAGCATAAGCCTCCCGCCCAGCTCCAGGCAGGCACACGCGCTGGCAGGTGGCCGTATGCACACACATGCACGCACACACAAAGTTTGCCCATCTTCAATGTCAACGTGCAGACATTTAAAAGAAAAATTCCACCTCACACGGCTAATCAGAATTGTTAGAGAGACCATTACCACCAACACTGGAAACATCTGAAATTGATTATTTTTACTTCATTTCATTAATGAAATCCTCCAGCAACCACAAACCAGCCCTGGACAAATTTCTACATAATGAAAAGAAAAAACGAAACAAAACCCAAGAATAACTTCTCTGACTTTAAAAAGAGAAAAAAAAAAGGCTATCTTAGCACTTGAAAAATACATATATATTTGTTGTGTGATTTCTGTCAGGGCAGAATAATTGAATCGAGCTGAAATCTGTTCCCACCATTTTGTGAGTGGAGATATTAGCATGGGCCTCACATCCCATAAGGAGCACCACATCATTAAATGTCTTGGGCTGGTGCATGGGGGAAGAGAAATGCGGGGATGTCACTGGCTGATAGGGAAGAAGACTTGATGTTATTTATTAGGGAACACTTACCAGAAACTGCATTTTCTCCATTTGCATTAGATACGGCACTGCTGCCTTTGCAAAGTGCACACGGGCGCGTGGACACATGCAGAAAGAGAACACCCCTTCTGATCCTCCCCCCGTGCTTTGTCCACTATCCCCCTCAATCTTAAAGGTATCCAGGCCTTGGTTTACAAGAGGCCTTGCCCTATCACTTTCTTTTTCCTCTCTCCTTTTCTCAGTACTCCATTTTTCTGCTCCAGAGTTGCTTTGTGCCTCTAAGAGCCCCTCCTCTCTCTTAGTCTTGAAGTCTTGATACATTCAGCTTCAAATGCTCTCTTGCCTGCTCCCCATCTACCTCTCAAACCTGACCCCACAGGCCTTCAGTCAGCTGCCTATTGAGATGTCAGAATGTCTGCAAGGAAAGGCCATAGCAGCAGTGCCTATAGGTGGATTTCCCCCTAAATCCATAAATTACAGGAGTCACACGAGGTGGAAAGGAAGGAGGGATAGCTGACATACATATTTTTTAATGAGAGTAAGGGGAAGACAGAGTTAAGGTTTCCAGTGGAAGTGCTGAAATTTCCCACCAGGGGATTCTCCTGGAAAGGGATTGTGTGGGGGAAGCATAATTGCAAAATCCCTGGCCTCCAGGTTCCTCCCCAGCACTTCTGCAGCTTAGCAGTCATCAAAACAAAAGATGCAAGCCTCAGGCCATCAGAGGTCCTAGGCTGTTTCCTCTGGACCTCCCTGAGGGTATAAAGGGAAGAAACCAAACATTCCTTTTCCATAGTGGAAGCTCTCGGGGGGTGCCCTCTGGTCATTTGAGGTCAGAGTCCCACTTCCTCAGGGACTCTGCCTGTAGCTTAGTACTCTCACACTCTCATAGCAGCCAGATGTGTAGGAGGAAACACTGCGAGCTGGTAGTCAAATCTCGATACTGCTGGCAGCTTCAGAATTGGAAGCGGGGGAAAGGGCTTACAGAAGCCCAGACCATGAGGGTCCATGACAATTCATCAGGACAATATAGCAATCAGAAATATATATGCACCCAACATCAGAGCGCCTAGATACACAAAACAAGTATCAACACAATTGAAGGGAGAAACAGAAAGCAACGCAATAATAGAGACTTCATGAGGGTCCATGAGAATGCCCAACATGATACAAAGGAAAGGCCAGTTGGATAGCAGAATATATTAGAAGGCTGTGAACGTGTGTCTAGGGCTGAGAATAGAACAGTGAACTCCCTAGGAGTATGAGGATTTGTTGCATGAACCCAGGAAAGGGAAGTAGGGTGTGCCCAGAGACAGAAGGTCAGAGAGGCAGTGTGTACATTCTAGAAAATTCTACTTCTGGAGAGGACTATCGGAGCTAGAACCCAGCCTATACTGAAGACTACTCCCTGGAAGTAGAAAGAAAAAGAAGAGAATAGGATTTCTGTGAAACAAGTTTTGCTCACCTGCAACACCTACGTCTGCTAGAAGAATGTGCCCCCACCCCTTGTCCTCTGTGGATTTAGGAGAGGGCACCCCTTATCCCGATCCCTTGCTCTTGACTCCCAATGCAGCGACTTCTCCCCCAACCTCAAGAAAGTGGACGAGTGTAATTATGCAGAAAGCACCACTGGAGCTATATCAATAAGACAGACGTCTGTTGTATCATTCTCTCTCAGTAAGGCATTTCTTCTCCCCAATTGCTCATACAGAATCATAGCCTAATAGCATCCCATTAACATAATTGCCAACACAACTAGTGTTCCGTGTCTCAGAGCCATTTACTTACTTTACCATAAAGAATACCAAAACAGCCCTAAAATCACAAAGAGGAGGGAAGAAGAGGGGTGGGTGATGGGGGAGGTAAGAGGAAAACGTTACCCCCTTTATATTCCCTTTGCTCCCCAGAGTGGGGCTCCGAGATGATAAACACAGGAGTGCCTCTCTCATCTGCGGGAATCATAACACAGAGCCTTCCTACCAGACTCCCAAGCAGACGTGTGCTAAAATCTAACGGATTCTGCCAGGCGAAATGAAATTCCCATTATTTTTAATTAATCCTTAATTAAAATATATTACTCCGCAGATTCCGCAAATCTCTCTTAATATGCAAATGCGGCCCATTCAAGGATATTTACATATCATTAATTAAAACGGCACATTCTTTCAGTCTAACAAGCTGAGGGGCTGTGGCTGCTGCCACATTGGCGCGAGGAGCCGGTCCTGGCAGTGCCAAGCTCATCTGATAAAAAGATGTCAAGTGTTGGCTGCGCCTGGGGAAGGTAAAAGGCGAAAGGGAAAGAGCATGTTATACTTTGACACTCTTGAGCACAAGAGCTTCAAATATTATCTTGGGGCTGTGGCCAAGTGATTTTGGCAGGGCTCGGAGGCTCCCTGTTATTGACACCTATCTAAAGATCACCTCAGGAGACAGCCCAGTTGGGCCCTGGCTAGGAGACCTTGCATTTCTCTCTCTGGTTATCCTAAGTCAAGGTGGAGGTGGGCTAGGTGGAGGAAGATGCTGGCGTGTGGGAAGAAAGAGAATTTGTACACATCTGTCCAACTTATGCTGCAGGGGTAAAGGCTGACCCTCAATGTCAAACCACCACCCCAAATCAAGACACAGTCGGGTCTGGTGGGGGAAACATTAAACATAATATACCCATCCCTTACAAATTGCATATGTTAACAAACAATTGTCTTCCTAGGAAAGATCGGTCACTTGCGTGAGACTTTATGCTCATTCCACAGAGTGCTGGAAAGACAAGTTCAGGACCATGTAGCCAAGGGCTGGCTGTTGGGAACAGATGATAGGAGGATGATATGACACAGTTCCTGACCAAACGCAAAGGAGGAGTTCACCTAGGAAAAGCATATAGAAATGGACATCAATCACTCCATTTCTAAAGACAAGCTCTATCCATCAGGGAGAGATTTGCAAACAGCACTCCACCCACTCTGGAGGGGAAAAGGGGGAGCCGTTGTATACATCCAGGACAGCCCGCTGGCCTCCTGTACCTCACTGCCTACAACACCTGAGACTAGGAAAGGCTAGGAGACAAAAATACAGGAAGTGTAAACTGCATCTGCAGTGTGCCTTGTTGTCCTGAGACCTTTGGGAATCCCCCACATCTGAGAGTCTCACTCATCAAGATGAGGCCTCTGGTAGTTGGCTGGGCTCTCTCGCTAGCTAAACGGCTCACTCTTGCACAAGTAGTTGAGATGTGTGTCTCAGCAAAATTAAAGCTGGTTACATCCTGCAGACACTTGTGGCCATTTTTTTTAACAGGTAAAACCAAGAATATTAAATCTTTGAATGCCAATTATCTACTGTGCTTCACTGTGAAACTATTTGAAGTATGACAGGGGTCCTTATGATGTCTTGAAGCTGAAGCAGCTACCCAGGGACTACAATCCAAGGCTTCTCGTCTTGACCCAAATGTCCACTGCTTCTCTGTAGTTCTGCCGGGGTCAGAGTTATTGTTCTGCATATATATATATATATATATACACACACACATGCACACGTGCACACACACAAACATTACATATACATTGTATATTATATGTATTACATACGTGTTGTGTGTATATATGTATTTCTGATAATACACTTCTACAAGGCAAGTCCCTTAGCGAAAAAGGTCCTTGCTTTTTACTTAGCTCATTGCCATGCAAAGACAGGAACTAAATACACTCCCAGTGCAAGATTAGATGAAATCAGTAAGAAAAAGGGAAGGTCACAAGGCCAGGGGTTCACGGAGATGGAGCAGTTGGCCTGAAAAAATCTTCAAAAGCAGTGTCAGTCTGGGTGAGGAGAGCAATGACGTTTTCAGAGCAATTAACTACAGTGGGCAGAACCATCCTCTATGCTTAGGGTGTAGCTTGGTGCTTCAGAGCAAATCCAGGTTCAAATCTCAGCTCTATCTGGGACACACTTTGTGACAAAGACTAGTTCCATAACATCTCTAACCCTCAGTCTAGGCATCTGAGAAACGGAGAATCATTGGCTGCCTTAAAGGGTTCTGTGAAGATTCAACGAAAGGACCTAATAAAAACCTCGGCACATAATCAGGACTCAGTAGAAGGCAGCAAGTAGTAAATTACTATTTATTTTTACTACTTTTTTTCCTTTGGGCAAATGGCTTAGTCTCTGAAACGCTTTCCCATTTAAAAATCCAGTAACTCCCAGGAATCCTCTCATTCCCATCCCTCATCCTCCACATTTGCTTCAGCACCTCTCCTAGGCCCGTAAGTGTTACTTACTGATATTCTTGGAAACTAGTACAGAAGCATTCCCATTACTAAAATAGCAATAACAGAAGCCCCACAGTTCTATGAGTTTATCAAGCTGCAGAATATCTGGTCCATCAGCCAGAATCTGTTATCAGGCTTCTTAGAGCCGCTATCATTATTTCATTTTTCTTACTCAGGCCCATCTGAGAAACGAACGCACTAGTACATAATAACAACATAAGCATTAGCTAAATACATCACTAGATCTTTGAAACCTTAGGCATATTTATATTCAAAAACAACAGATAAGAATAGTGATGATAATGAACTGAAGCCTTTCGTTAGCACTGGTAACGTGCCCACTGAATGCAGAAATGAACAGAGCCTCCTTCCTTTCCATGCAGCTTTTGAGGATTTGGGGAAGAAGGGCTGAGATGCCACGTGGCAGTTGAGAAACCCCCAGGAGAGACCACTATGTTAGACAGTCACCCCAAGAGTATTGCAAATGGGAACATCCTCTGGGAGGTGAGGGATTTGTGGGAATAGTGAACAGTACCCAGGAGTCACGTCCTGTATCTCTTCAATTCCATCTCGTCTTGCACACCATTCCCTCCTGGAGTTGCCCAAATACTGAGAATCCCACATCTAAAATTTTATGGCTGCCTAAGGTCTTTCAGACCTGACAATTTTGATAATTCCCTACTTTATGAGTCCCATCTTCCCAAGGCCAAGCCAGAAAACTTAAAACCCTAGACTCTCTTGCAACTAGATACAAGCAGGTAAAAATGGGTCCCATGTATGTACCTATGCAACAATCTTGCATGTTCTTCACATGTACCCCAAAACCTAAAACGCAATAAAATATATATTTAAAAATAATGGGTCCCATGAATCTGATGAAGCCTCACAACACTTGGATTCTAAAGAGGAGCAGTTTAATTTAGGGGGACTCTATCTTTTGTCATCCACAATGACAAGCTATGTAGTTGTTCAGGGATAGAAGTAGCCACATTCCTGGTATTAGGACCTGGCTGCCAGCAGCAGAGGTAGAGGTGTTTCCAGTGGTGACAGCCCCATAGTGCAGCTGGGTGCTACAAACACAGGCTGCCAGGCCCTCCAGACATTCTATGAACTAACCAGTGTTCCACATATTTTTTAATCTGAAAAATTAGGCCGGGCTCAGGGGCTCTCACCTGTAATCCCAGCACTTTGGGAGGTCGAGGCAGGCAGATCACTTAAGGTCAGGAGTTTGAGACCAACCTGACCAACATGGTGAAACCCCATCGCTACTAAAAATACAAAAAAATTAGCCAGGCTTGGTGGCTCACGCCTGTGATCCCAGCTACTTGGGGGTCTGAGGTGGGAGGATGGCTTGAACCCAGGAGGCAGAGGTTGCAGTGAGTTGAGATCGTGACACTGCACTCCAGCCTGGGTGACAGAGTGAGACTCTGACTCAAAAAAATAAATCAACAAAATGAAATCTGAAAATCTTAATAAATTTTTAAATAAATTTCTTAAAATGTTTAATACTTTTTAATTTTGTTTTAAGTAGCCAGACTGAATTATTTTTAGCGCAACTAAAATTTCTGACTGATACAGCTATGTTGCCAATGTACAAGAGATCACCTATTTGTTCCCATTTAGACAGGAATATTATAGCTAAATTATTCACAGAATTTATTACAGAATTCAAACTCCATTGAGGAAGGCTCACAGTCCTCCTTTCTCCCCTTTTACAAAAAGGGCTCTTCTCTAAGATCCTGCAATACAGATTCCAAGCTTGTCCTTTGATATGGTTTGGCTGTGTCCCCACCCAAATCTCATCTTGAATTCCCATGTGTTGTGGGAGGGACTCAGTGGGAGGTAAATGAATCATAGGGCAGGTCTTTCCAATGTTGTTTTCTTGGTAGCAAGTAAGTCTCATGAGATCTGATGGTATTACAAGGGGGAATTTCCCTGCCCAATCTCTTTTTTTGCCTGCTACCATCCACATAAGATGTGACTTGCTCCTCCTTGCCTTCCACGATGATTTGAGGCCTCCCCAGCCATGTGGAACTGTCAGTCATTAAACCTCTTTCCTTTGTCATTTGCCCAGTCTTGGGTATGTGTTTATCAGCAGTGGGAAAACAGACTAATACATACCATCATGACCAGAATAATATAGAATGATGCCAGGACTTGTCCCTTATGATGCTAGGAGTTGTCTCTTATGATGGGGGTTCAAATCAAGCCAAAAACCCTAATACATCGTGCCAGTTGATACCATAATGAGTTTCGGTGTGGTCACAGTTTTGGTTTGATCATGACGACTGCGGGAATCTAGAGTTGGCTTGGTACTGGCGGCAACACAAAGGATGCACTGGGGCTTCCCATGGCTTCCCAACCATGGGGGACAGTTTTGGTACAGCCACCAGCGGTTATCAAAGGCAGCAAAGACATATGACTAGAGGGACACCAACTCAAATACTCCCTCATCTTACAGAGGAAGCCACAAAACTTCAAAAGGTTCAAGACACCTAGACACGGTCCCCCAGCTGGTTAATGTCAGATCATAAAGAGAAGGAAAGACTTCATTATGTGAAGATGAGGGAAAGTGGACTTTCTAAACTCCATGACCGCAGTTAGCCTACTTCGGTTGCGGCATCTATGTCCTTCTCTTGAACAGACAGATACTTCCCCTGGGTTATGTAGATTCACATTAGGTAATTCAACAAAACCACCACATGCAAAGTAGCTGTTCAGTCTCTGACTGACAATGCAGCCTTTTTGCTCTATCAGGATTTACCTGTCACAAATGGGGGAGACTGTCTGAAACCCCTTGACAAAATAATCAGGCACCATTCAGCAGGTGCCTGGATTCCCACACAAAGGACCACCATCTTTCACTTTCTTTAATACTTGGCTTCTGAGAAGAGTTATTAACTTAAACACCAACTGATGAGTCATAGCTCTACTATGAAAGTTGGCCTGGGGTTCACCCCTAACGTACCTGGCAATTGATATTTTATTTAAGGCGCCAACACACTTCAACATACTTTGCTAATATAATTATTTGCATAGGACTATGATGGATAGGATATCATACCAAGAGCAATACATTGAGGAGCACTCAAAAGGGTGTTTGATGATCTCATAAATGTTTTAATTGCAATGACAGACAGGTGCAATCATCTCATTAAATATAAGTATCTTTGATATAGCTTTACTTTTAAAGAACACACAGCATGTCAATGATAAGTATCTTTACCTTCAGGTCTCAGATCAGGCAAGCTATGGGCCAGAGCCCAAAGCACGTAATGTTGAACAGGTTCCACATTTCATGAACAGTAATGTATTATCACACTACAACATGTTGTACCATAGGGAGAAGCACCCCCACTAAGATACTTCCTACTTTAATCAAATCTCTAGATAAAAAATGGAAGGAACAAAGGAAGGGAGAAAGAGAGGGAGGAAGGGAGGGGAAAGGAGGAAGGGAGGGAAGGGAGGGAGGGCTGTCTCCACTGGATGAAATAAAATCTGAAAATCTTAATAAATTTTTAACTAAAAATTTAAAGGAGAAGGAAGGAAGGAAGGAGGGAGGGGAGAGAAGGAAGGAAGGAAGAAGGGAAGGAGGGAGGGAGGGAGAGGAAGGAAGGAAGGAAGGGGAAGAGAGAGAGAGAGGGAGGGAGGGGAGGGAGGGAGGGAGGGAGGAAAGCTGGCTTCCATTTGTTTAAGTCATCCCTTTGGCTGACAGGCTTAAGGCTATTGCTTCTGGAAAACTATCTGAAAGTTACACGGCTGGGCAGAACATATTTTCACTAGTTGTGCTGATGTTAGCACCAACGTATTACTATGATATCATCAAAACATCTGTATTTTAGAGATGTAGTTCTTTGCAGTAACCCTCACAATAATAAAATAATAAATGAGGAAGATAGTTCTAGTTCAGGAGGAAGAAAAACTATCTGATTAAAGTTCTGCACATTAATCACCCACTACCAAAAGAAAATAAATGTTCACACATGTTCACATGCACATGACAGAATAATAAACCTTCACTGCACAAGGTGACATAACAACGAAGCTACCAAACTCTAGGCAAGTGCAGCGTGGGCATGGAACAAAGGCATCTCACTGCCACCAGGCTGTACAAGAGGCCTTAATCCAGAGAATGCTCAAAGCTCACACTCCTGAATCCTGTAGGGGATCGCAGATTCAGGAGGCTTCAGGCTTGTCTGGAACAAGCTGAAGAAGGCTTCTTGGACCCTGAGCCATCTTGAATGGCATCAGACCACCATAACTCACTGAGGAAATCCATAGTCTGCTTGGTACTGGTGGCAATGCGAAGGATGCACTGGGGCTTCCCACAGCTTCAAGATATTCTGCAAAAATCCTATTAACTCTGCCTACACTCTGCCTCCTAGAAGTCCTAGGGTCTGGTGAGCTGGAAATTTCCAAAAGCAGAATAAGGAGGGTTTTCTTTTTGTTTGTTTTTTTGTTTTGGAAAGAGTCTTGCTCTGTTGCCCAGGCTGGAGTGCAGTGGTGCAATCATCTCGACCCACCGCAACCTCTGCTTCCCATGTTCCAGAGGTTCTTCTGCCTCAGGCTCCCGAGTAGCTGGGATTACAGGTGTGCCCCACCACATCTGGCTAATTTTTGTGTTTTTAGTAGACACAGGGTTTTGCCATGTTGGCCAGGCTGGTGGTCTCAAACTCCTAACCTCAGGTGATACGCCTGCCTTGGTCTCCCAAAGTGATGGGATTACAGACGTGAGCCACCGCACCTGCCCTAAAGAGGTATTTAAAAGAGGGCTCTTCAAGTCTGGGGAGAAACTGATTTGTTAGGATTTGGAAAGTATTCAAGAAGAAAACATTTAGGTAATTGATGCCCTCCATGAAAGTGTATTTTCAGGTCTTTAGTCCTTTTTTTCCTGTTTTTACTCTACAACCTATCCCTGTTTGAAAACATGAAATACATTTTTAAAAAATTAAAAAGTTGGCACCACTTTTTTTAACTTCCAATGAGGTGATAATGCCTATACACATATTAACTAATACTAAAAGTAAAATTACAAAGGTCAGTATAAGCATCTGGCTTATGGCTGGGCACAGTGGCTCATGCCTGTAATCCCAGCACATTGGAAAGCCAAGGTGGGTGGATCACCTGAGGTCAGGAGTTCAGAGACCAGCCTGGCCAACATGGTGAAACCCCATCTCTACTAAAAATACAAAAATTAGCCGACCTGGTGGCGGATGCCTGTAATCCCAGCTACTCGGGAGGCTAAGGCAAGAGAATTGTTTGAACCCAGGAGGTGGAGGTTGCAGTGAGCCAAGATCGTACCATTGCACTCCAGCCTGTGCGACTGAGTGAGACTCAGTCTCAAAAAAAAAAAAAAGAAAAGAAAAAGAAACCAGCTTACAGTGAAATTGCTAGTGATCCCTAAACCATGGTATCAGGGCTTTCCCTGAGGATGTAGAGGTGTCTTTGACATAAAGCACTGGTAATGTAATCCCTCGTGCCAGAGGGAGATGTCCTTCAGACACACCCATGGGAGAGACAGCATCTGGTGGATTCATTCACAGGTGTTCAAAACATCAGCATTCCTCCCCTCCATCACTATAGATGCTGAAGAAGTTAAGGATAAGAAATGCTGGGGTTCAATTTCTGAAGAATTCACAGTCAAATGAAGAAGAGTTGGTAGATGGAGAAAAACATAGAAAAAATCCTCTCCTCTCAGCTGCGTCCAGTCTGTGCCTATATAAATAAGGTGAACAGGCACACCAACAAGCAGTGTGCTTACATCCAGATGTGATGAGCTGTTGTGGCAGTTCTCTGAGTGACCTCCTGCACTGGGATAGTGCAGGTATACGTCCAGGTACTTGGCCCCACTGGTAAGGTAGGTAACCTAGTGCTGAACAGAATTTGTGAGGAGAGAGGATATGAATCCTAGCAAGAGAATTAGTAGTATCAACAGCTGATGTGTTACTTGCAGGCACAGACCGCAATCTATATCATTGCTAAAACGGAGATGAAATACTATACATTAAAAAGAAATCACCCTATGTTTGGTTTTCTAACCTCAATGACTAGCAAATGCACTGAAGAGCTGTAGTCAAGGATGATGTACATAAAAGCTTCTCTGTTCTGTTAACCAAGAAAAGAAAGCAATGGCAGCAGGCGTCAGCATAACCACTAGGTGTGACCTCTAGACAAAACCCCTTCCTTCTCCCTCTGCTTACATTGCTACAAATGACTGTGGTTTTATCTAGCTGATGGGGTGACAAGGAGCAAGCCAATATGAAAGGAATGTATGTAATGGCACAGATCCTACACTTTATCCCAAGAGGAGGTCTGTAAAGTGTCCTTGATCTTTCACCAGTCTTACCACGCAGGTGTTTTGGGTCTCAGCACTGCCATGTCAGCTGCAGCTGAGACGCCTCAGCTCCCTGGCAGCTGCTTTTCAAACCCAGTGTAAGTTCCCCAAAGCTCCAGGCCCCAGCATGTCCCATGTAGGCAAGGTCCCCAAAGGGCTCCATTCAAAGCCCAAACCTGTATTTCAGGTTTAGTCAACATTCCCTTATATCTCAAAGCCAGGTGCAATCCTTCTCCAGTTTGCTTAAACCTTATTTTCTACCAGAAATACTTGGCTCACTCAGAAAACCTTGGCCTTATCATCATCTACCCTGAATATTGCCTCCAACCCCTCCTCATTTTCCTTTGGTGAGTAGTTTTTGAAACAGCATTTGATTTTCCCTAACTTCTACCTGTCAAGGTTTTTGGCTGCAAACTACAGAAATGGACTCTGGCTCACCTACCCAGGAAAGGAATTTATTGGACAGATAGGCAGTGCCTCCCAGAGTCAACAGGAAACCTGGAGAATCAAGCTCAGAAAAATAAGCACAGACAGCTGAGAATACAGCCAAGGTGCGGCCAGAGGAAGTCTGTTAGGAGACAGAGTCTGGTACTGCTGGCCTTGGGGACTTATCCCCCGCCACTCCTCCACCCTCGATTCTGCTGCCACCTCTGAAGCATCTGTAGTAATCCTGTCTCTCTGCTTAGCTCCCTCAAAACTCAAGAGTGGGCATGGCTGGCTTTTCCAACTGGCCAAGCTTAGTGTTCTTGCTCAAGTTGCCAGGGAGAGGGGAACAAGGGAGGATGTGTGAAGGGGGTGGCAGGTTCTGCAGCCACCCCAACCAAAGGTGTTGTCCACTCATATCGCAAAAAGATGTCCTTCCCAGACTCACCTGTTGCTTCCTTGATACGAATCCCAATTTTCCTTTACTCACTCAAAGAACTCCACTTGGTTCAACAACTATTTTTGGGATATACAGCACACGTTTGGTGCTATGTAAGGTGTTTTAGGAACACAAGGGAAACATATGCTACAGCTTTTATTCTCAAAGAACTTAGGTATTAATATAAAGGGAGTAGAGTTACATTCCCAATGAAGAAGTGGCAGAAAAATGCCTTCTCCATGCCTACAACTAAAAGGAAAAGATCTGTGGATGCCCTTGATTTACCACCTTTTCCCTCAGGGGATTTGGATGCAGAATTCTGAATGGTATTTCACCCTCTCCAGCTGAGATGTTATGAATCAATGTATACCTTCAAATCTGGGCACATTCCCAGGATGTGATTTCTAGAGCTTAAAACAACAAACGTAATTCCCAACAATTCAGGGAAAGAAATAGTCTCTCTCTGTGTCCATGTGACATTGTTCATTGTAGGGAAAAGAGATGATGAATGAATCAGCCCTTTCTTAGTGCCAGCTCCCCATCAGACACTGTGCCATGAGGTTAATATATGGGATTGCCACTGGTCCTCCTAAGAGTCTTAGTGAGACAATGGGAATGGGCAGCAACTGGCAATCATGGAGTCTGAGATCAAATCCTGGCTCTGCCATTTAATAACTGGATCCACCAGGGCAAGTTACTCAACCTCTCTGTCTTTTGTCTCCTCAGCTAGAAAATGGAAATAATAAGAGCCTCTACCTCAAAAGGTTGTAGTGCATAGGGAAATAGATAATATACGTAAAGTGATCATAGCAGTATCTGGCATGTACATGCTCAATAAATATTGGCTGTTATTATTATAAGGTAACTATTAAAATTCCAATTTTACAAATTAATAATCTGAGGGTTGGAGAGGTTAAATACCCCATCCAAGGTCATAAAGCTCAGCCTCATCTGTAGATATGTGGCAGGCTGGAATGCCAAATGGTCTGACTCTAAGAACCATGTGACCCCATGCTGTGTATACACTTACATAGTGTCAAATACACTCGGGGATATCACGCCGCAATCCAGAGAAAAAGCTGTTGTCCACAGATTTTGATGCTCAGGAAATGCTACAGCCATTATCTGTATTAATAGATCTCGAATATTTTGTCTCTAATAATTATCTTTACTTATTTCGGTCATTCTATAAAGGGAAGAACTGAAATTGCCAGAAATACCTATGTCCACAGCAGATAAAAAGCAATTTTCAATCAGTCGAGCTCCACCAGGCTGATGAGAACCTTTGGAAATGGCGGCACTTGCTTTACCGGGTGCTTGGGCATAGATCACTTTTGCAATTGAGCTAAATCATGGCTGCAGGATTAGAGTGGGCTGTGAGGTTGATTTGGCTCTTATTTTAAATTTCAGTTTTCTTTTTATTTTTTTTAGTACCTCATTTATTATTTGTGAAATAATTACAACTTCTGAACACATTATGAATTAAGAGAGAAGGGGTCTAGCTTTTGAACTTTAGGTCTCCTCATCTGCCACCTGCCTGCCACCCATCACTCTGGCTCCCCCTGTCCCCCAGAATCTGCCTGACAGTGGGACACGAATGCCCACGGCCATAACAATGAAGCTGCTGGGAGGCCATCCCCAAAACTACCATGATGACAGGATGGCAAGCCATGGAGTGGCAGAGGCACCAGGCATTTGTTTAGCTCTGAGACCATCTGTCCATCACCTTTCTTTCTTGCACAGTATGCAGGTTGCATGGGCTTAAACCACAGTGGCCAGTAAAGCCACACAGATCAGGGTGAATAAATAAAAGGCAAATCTAACTCAGGTAGAAAAAAGACATTTCTTTCCTTGACTGGTAAACTATCCAAGGAAAAGTGGGGGCTTCTTTCTACTTGAGCAAACTCCCAATTCCCCAAAAAACAATATGCCTACTTACAGGTCAACTCAGATTAAACAAGAAGGTGCAGCATAAAAGGCACTCTACCTCCAATGTTCCATATTTTACTACCAACTAAGTTATCATTAGCCTCTTGTATGAATTTTGAGGCTTGTTTCTATCCTCTCAGAACAGATATCAAGAAATATATCTGCTGGAATATAAAATTATTTAATTTCTAAGATTAAAGTAAATACGACTTAACATGTTGTATAAGGATTTACTGTTACTTTGATTTTATTGCTTCAATTAACCCAGTTTTAATGCATCATGATAATATTAGGGTTAGTTTACCATATTATTATTGCCTACTGTCGAGATCAGCGTCTCCCAGATACGTGACAGACAGCAGATGTCCCCCACCTTCTGAATAGATACCAATGGATGATGCATCTTCTACGTCCTAAAAATATTCAGTTAAAACAGGTGGAACTGCCCTCGTCACTGAAATAATTGCTCCTCTTTAATGTCCCTCAACTACCAGGTATTTCAGAAGCTTGTCTCTTGGAACCAATGACATTTTATCATCTCTACATATGTTCTTATTTTTCTAGTCTGTGGAAAACAGTACCAATACACTCCATTGTTTTGTTTTGCTTTATCAAACAGTAAATTACATCCTTATCTGGAATAGAATATGTTATCTTATTAATATTGCTTTAGTCAAATATTTCACATAGGAGTTTGAGGGGGGGAAGCTGTTTTATTTTAACACGGGCTTGGTATCAAATACATAATCCACAGTCAACCCATGTATAAACTCACGTTTGAATCACCAGTTGATGAAAAATATTGTTATCTATTCTTGGTATAATATGATAGTATAATATATGCAATAGGATATTATAATAATTTATCATTTATATAACATAAGGACACCTGTAGCAGAACTGATCTCTACAAGTCTCATACATGATTAGTCATATTACAAGAATTTCCTGTACACTTTAGCATTTTATTGTCCTTTATACTTTCTATTTCACATTAAGAAGGTTTTTTTCTTTCCTTCATTTTCCTCTATAGCCATTACTCAACCTTAAATTGACAAAGCAAATCCTCCAGTGGCATCAAATAGCATGCCACGTATTAGCCAAATTTCAGACAGGTTCCCCCCTCATAATTCGTCTAAGACAAAGGGAATAGATGTGTTTAGTTTCAGGGCAGTGAAAATATTCAGCATTACCAGTATGTTGATCTAAACTAACACAAATGAGATGAATTCTTTTCTGGCTCTTCAAAATACTGATTAAATTAATAAGAAGAATAAAGACTGTACAGGCAACTAATTGGGACAAAAAAGCTCTATGAGATGTATTAAACATTTGCCACTGGAATAATTGTTTACTTGAAAAAGATCTGAGTCTATTAAGTATTTAAATATGACTGAGATTTTATCAGGACAGAAGTGCTTTTGCTGTTACCCATATTTAACCCAGCTTCCTGGCTAGAGTTACATAATTATATATATACTAGACCAAAATGTATGTGACACTTCTTACCATTGAGTAGCCATGTCAATAGATCCTAAGAATTATTCATTATATTAAGCAGACCAATTTCCAGTCAAGTAATCAGATGAAGACATTTTATTTTGACTCTCTCTTAAAAATATCATTCCTAAAATATTTTAAAATGTACCATGTTAATTCCATTCTCCACCTGCACCTGAAGGCTAACTGTCTCTATATAATCTCCCTCTATTCCTGTTATAGTGAATACCTACATGTCTTCTTGCTCTTGTTCCTGTTCCATTATCTACTAATCCCAAAGGCAGCCACAGCTTCATTTGTCATACAAAATCTTCATCAAGTCATTACACCATGTTAGACTATAACAATCACAGTAGTTTCACTGCAAAACCAACATATCAACGCCACGTAAAATCCTATTCACTAAGACTTAGGGAGGCTACATCACATAACTATACACAATGTGTTACAAATCTAAAGCCCAGTGCAAACAAACACACAAAACCAGAACAGATGATTGCAACGAAGGAGATGAACTTTAGTTCCAGATCAGCAAACACAAACAGTAGGTCAATCACAAGAAAAAAATCTCACTGACCGTTACCAGAAATATTCATATTGTCTTGACTGTCTCAGTAAACCGCAAGAAATGGTGGTCATCCTTGGAAGATTAAGAGTGGCCCCAGCAGCCCCGTATCTCAGTGTTGTACTCAACTTTGGACATTTCCACTCCCAAAGCCAGACCACACTCCCATAGCATGGACCTCTGTAGCAGACAGGCAGTTTAAAAAGATGTCAGAGACTGGGGGAGGAGAGATGCTAAATTACTGAATAACTCCTTTGGATAATTTCCATAAAATTGGTTCTGAGTTATCCAATCCATTGTGCCATTCCTGACCCAAGCAGGCCACACTAGGAGCCAGTCCTCCATTCTCATCACGTGCTGTGCTCCCCCGCTGTGATAGTATGGATCACACACTATTCCCTAACCACAAGCTCCTGAGGGCAGAGGCTGGCTTTATCTGTTTCCTATACCCAGTTCGATAAATGTTGCTGAATGAATAAATAAATGCTTAAGACTTGGTTAACTATCTTGGTTCTTCCATTGACCGACTACAACTGAATCCTTTCTGAATAGACCTTAAATGTCACATAACTGAGTTTCTTTTCATGAAGTTTATGTGTGTGGGAATGGAGAAGAAAGTAGAACCATAGACGTGATGCTGCCAATCTCTGCTCTCAGACCGTTCTCTTCCCATTTTGACTCTGTAGAAAGTACAGCTATCACCAGGGATAGTTTTAAAAACAAGGAAAGAATTTAAATTGCAGTATTTCTCACTTCACTTGTCTCCATCTTTCAAAAATCTTCTTGATCCTGCTTCTCCTTGAATGTGTTCAGCCTGGCTGAAGCAGTGGATTTAATGACAAAGGCCATCAGTGACGAGACAATCACACGACATAGTAAGTTTAAAATCAGTGAAACCTGAGGCCTGATGTTTTGCCATGATGTCAACTCTAAGCAGAGTTCCAAAGACTGGACCTCTTTCTGCTAATACAAATCACAGAGACCATGGAAATACACACACACATCCTACCCTTTTGGTACAAGGTAAAGGTACTGCATTATCAGTAAGGGAACCTGGATTTTCTTGCTTTTCTAAGTGCTAAAAATCTTGGTGGAGTGACTAAGTTTTTCATATTGTCCCCATCTACAAAATGCAAATATTAGAGCTAGACACCCTACCCCCAATGCATTGTGTTTACAAAATATCTGCCAGCAATTTCTAGTCCTGATTTGTGATATCCCTGTGTCGACTCTACTACTTAGAAAAGAATGATGAAATCTATCAGAAACAAAATTCTGTTTAATCCTGGGAAAGAGGAGCAGAGTTTTAAAATCAAATAACAAACATAGAAAATTCCAAAGAAGGAACATGCTGTTCTGTTGTCCTGCCTATCATCATAAACAGCCAAGGACAATGAAGCAGACAATGAGCCCCAAGCAGAGACAAGTAAGTTCCAGGCCATTTAAAGTATGGGCTTGTTGGTCCAGGTTTGAGAGGTACAGTCATGACAGGCTTGTGTCTGCCCTGTGCCTCAGCTCACTCATCACTCTGTGGCCCAGGCTGGAGTGCAGTGGCACCATCTTGGCTCACCGCAACCTCCGCCTCCTGGGTTCAAGAGATTCTCCTGCCTCAGTCTCCCAAGTAGCTGGGATAACAGGTGCCCACCACCATATCCAGCTAATTTAGTATTTTTAGTAGACAAGGTTTCACCAGGATGGTCTCGAACTTCTGCCTCAAGTGGTCCACCTGTCTCAGCCTCCCAAAGCACTGGTATTATAGGTGTGAGCCACCACACCCAGCCACTCACTCATCCCTCTTGCCCAGTACCATGGCCCTGCCACTGAATTCAGGGAGCTAGGACTCATGGACCATCATCCATGTGCTCCAAAATGCTTATAAAAAAATATGTGTTTTAAATATCAAATTATTGTAAAAAGATTTTTTAAAAATACAAGTGAGATTGGATAAACAAATTGTGGTGTATTCACATAATTGAATACGACTTGGCAATAAGGAGGAGTGAAGCACTGATGCAAGCAGTAACACGGATAAATCTCAAAAACCAGTGCGATAAGTAAAAGCCAGATATGAAAGTATACGTGCTGTGTGAGTCTATTACCAATGTTTAAACATGGCCGGGCGTGGTGGCTCACGCCTGTAATACCAGCACTTCGGGAGGCTGAGGCGGTCAGATCACTTGAGGTCAGGAGATCAAGATCAATCTGAGCAACACGGCAAAACCCCGTCTCTACAAGAAATGCAAAAGTTATCCAGATGTGGTGGCACACACCTGTAATCCCAGCTACTTGGGAGCTGAGGCAGGAGAACTACTGGAACCTGGGAGGCAGAGGTTGAAGTGAGCCAAGATCGTGCCACTGCCCTCTAGCCTGAGCGACAAGAGCGAGACTCTAGAACAAAAACAAAGTTTAAACAGGGAAAAATAAAGTATGATAATGTGGCAGTGGGGTGCGGGGTGGGAAGAGAAGTAAAAAGGGCTGAAAGAAACTTTCTAAGGTGGTAAAGGGGGTGTTGGTTACATGTGTATATTTACTTGTCAAAACACATCAAACTGTATGCTTCAGGTCTAACCATTTTGCTGCATATAAATTTACTTCAAGTTTTAAAATTCACAAGCTTATTTATCTTTAACCTCCTCCCACCTCTTGACAAAAATCTAGGAAGTTTAGTGGCATAAAGGGAAAAACATCGAATTCTTGAAATAGAGGGTCTTAAATGTAACCCTGTTCTCTCACCTTCTATTTCTATTACCTTGAGCAAGTGAGTTGACACCTCTACTCCCCATTTTTCCCATCTTTAGAATGGGAAGACTCTTAATTATTAATGGTCATCTCCAACAAAATGCTCCAAAGATAAAATGCCAATAACATAAAGGAAAATGTTTTGTAAATGACACAAGATTATATAGAAAAGAGATGAAGTGAATCACTATTTCCCAAATTGGGGTGGAGCAAGGGGAGGGAAATCTCCTAGAGTACCCCCCACAGAGGTTTATGTGAGGTCAGGAGATCGAGACCATCCTGGCCAACATAGTGAAACCCCATCTCTACTAACAATATAAAAATTAGCTGGTGTGGTGGTTCATGCCTGAAATCCCAACTACCAAGGAAACTGAGGCAGGAGAATGGCTTGAACCTGGAAGGCAGAGATCGCAGGGAGGCAGAGATTGCAGTGAGCCAAGATCGCGCCATTGCACTCCAGTCTGGTGACAGAGTGAGACTCCATCTCAAAAAAAAAAAAAAAAAAAAAAAAAAATTTCCTCTTTCTACCATTTTGAAACAGATTTCCAAAGCTAATCAGAGCCACTAAACCAGGAGCTCACATTTAGCTTCTACTTTTCCTTACACACACACACCCCCTCCCTCCATAAGCTCTCACTGTTCTCACTTGCTCTGTCTGCTTTGCAAGGTGCCCAATCTGCATAAACCATGAAAATAAATCAACCAGACAATGAGGAAAAGGCAACAAACCGCAGCCAAGGCCAAGGTACAAACCCCACCCGGTGAAGAATAGGTCATTAGGTCCTGCTGTGAGCCACGGATGTCATCGTGCTTAAAGTGGATTTGGTCTCTGGAGGAAAGTCACCCATTTGTGGGTTCCCGTCTCATTCTCCTCCTTTCTTCTCCCCCCCACCTTCAACTGTTCTTTTTGGAGGGCTGTTTATGTGTTCCCTGCACCTCCCTCTTCCCCTGGTCTTGCTTCTCTCCTGCACTTTCTCTTCTCTCTAGGCTGGGTTTAATTTGACACCTTGAGCTTTGGTAACGAGGTGGGGGAGCAGAGCAGCCACAGCGGAATTCATTAGGCTCAACACTGCAGGGCCCGCTCTCTGTGCGTTAATGACATCGGAGGGTAGGGAAACGAGACAGCCACCACGCGAGATGAAATAAACATGAGGACTGTCAGCAATGACAGCCTAAGCAAAGGGGACAAAATGAGCCAGGTAGAGACCTTTCCCCCGTCCGCACAATGCAAACCGACAGCTTGCAATGCCCCCGCTCCCCCACAGCCTCCACCACCCCCTCCCCAAAGCTGAAGGGTGGGTCAAGGGGAGGGGGGTGAGATCGAACTGTGGATGGGAAAGCAGGAAACGAAATACAATTAAATGATCATTGTTTTAACATACAAATTTCATTTATCAGTTTAATGTTGGTGGAAACCAAATTCATCACCCTCTTTCAGAGACAGGAGGTACAGGGAGGCTGGGTGGGAGGTGGCATGCCTGGGCTGGGCTATGCTTGGAGTGCTCTTTCCTTTCCCCACCCTCTTAAGCTTTAGGCTGATTTTTTTTTTTTGCTGAGCAAAATCATTCCCCCATTTTCAACCACCATCTCTCCCTGGTACCAAAGGGAATGCTGCAAGGAGGAAGAGAGAGAGAGAAGGGAAGCAGAGATGGTAAAGGAGCTGAAATGCTACTTTCTGCACGCTTATTTTCTTGGAGGTGGAAGGAGAGGAGGTTGATGATGAAAATTCAAGCAGCATGTACTAGACCGCAGAGCAGCATGAACTACATCCACATGTACAAAGTCCTTAATGTGCACACCTAGAGGAGCAAGGGCCCTGCTCTCAGTTACTGGCTGTCAAGAGACACAGCCAGGTTGTCCAGCAGGGTTAACTGGCAAGGAAAGTTTTAGCGACCATGATGGTCTTCTATTCTCCACATAATGCAGACTGTAAACAGACTAACTCAAGGCTGCCTTCTCTTCCAATAGAAAGTAGCAAATATAGCCAAGCGCGGTGGCTCACACCTGTAACCCTAGCACTTTTGGAGTCTGAGGTGGGCAGGTGACTTGAGGTCAGGAGTTTGAGACTAACCTGGCCAACATGGTGAAACCCTGTCTCTACTAAAAATACAAAAACTAGTCAGGCATAGTGGTGGGTGCCTGTAATCCCAGCTACTCAGGAGGCTGAGGCAGAAGAATCGCTTGAACCCTGGAGGCGGAGGTTGCAGTGAGCCGAGATCGCACCACTGCATTCCAGCCTGGGTAACAGAGCCAGACTCCATCTCAAAAAAAAAAAGAAAGAAAAAGAAAGTAGAAAAGCAAAAGTCTCTCTTTACACCAGATGCCTAAGAGTCAGATGGCTTCCCCATCTCCAGAAAGTCTCCAAATCTGACTCTGAATGACTGTCCACAGCGTGAAGCCCAGGGATGGTATCTGTAGCACTGCATTTCCCTAATTTTGTCTGTAGATCCACATGGCCAGAGTTGAGAGCTGCTTCTATGCCCCTTCCCAGAAACCTTCAACTCTTTCTCTGCCTTCCTCAGAGAGAGGAGCTTGGTGAGCAAAGCCCATAATTTCAAGCCAAATAACCCTGTTTCTTTGGCCATGGACTTCTCAAGCAAGGTTTTCAAAGAACCCCCAAAGCTGGCAATGTTATTATGAGAAGGGACAGGAAAGCTATTATATTTTTATTAACTAGCAGTAAAGGGAATTCATAAGAGAAAGTATGTGAAGGCTGGATCAAGGTCAAAATTCAAACTCAGAACAGACCCAGCATGGTCATTTTGAGTTGCATGAGTTTAAGTCTGCCCTATCACACCCCTGGCAGGGGGTGGAACACACACACACAAAAGCTAACTTGAAAGTGTGTTACAGTCTGCAGCAGGGATGTGAAGGACAAGGAAGGCCAGGTGCAGCAGAGTGGGAGCTCCTTATGCTTGGATTTATGGGACACAATCTAGGAAGCCAAGTGGCAGTGACTGCCAGCCACAGGTAGGAACAACTGATACCAGCAAACAGCCTGTTTTGCATACTGGGACCCCAAAAATTATAGATTTAGGGCATTATCTTTTCAGGGGGTTGGGAAGATGACAGTTTTGTTAAACAGGTCCTGGGTTTAAGGTCTAGAGACTCTCAACTAAAGTTTTCTCTACATTCAAAAATAGTTAACACTTTCCTTCCCCGTATGGCATGAAAATAGATGAGTTAGCACTTTATACCAAGCACTATAATCCCTGAAGGAAAGCGATCCATTAATAGAAGTGCTTCAGATGTGTTTTACATGTAAAAGACTAATTTTGTTTTAAGCTAGAAAATATGATTACAGAATACTTTGTTAAGGGAAGGAGACACACACAGCCCATTTGTTTTGGAAGGCAGCAGGTGAAGTGACTAAGGGCATGGCGGTGGGAAAGCACTGAACTAGATCTGTAGGCCAGTGTTCCCACATTCCAGTACATTCTAGCCTGGATCCCCTAAAAATGATCCAGGTTCAGAGTGAATACAAAGTAAGCCCACAGAGGTGTGTCATCTTGGAATGAAACAGGCAAACAGCCTAAGTCACATCAATGACCAAAGGTATCACAGGTAAACGAAAAGCGTGTTTCCCATATTACTCATTTGGACCTTCCCACAATTTTCTTTCTTCTGGCTCAGTTCTAATTGCAAGCCTGCCCCTGCGGCTAGAGGCCCCTGCTCTGGTGCATGTTTTCATTACACCAAACTGCCTTGCTAAATCTCTGCCGTAATCTCTGAAGAAGTTGATTTCTCCTCTCATGTTTTCTCCCCTATCTGAAAAAGAAAGCCACACGCCCTCCCACCAAGAGCAAGCAGCTGACAAATCCACAAGTCCAGCATCATACTAAGAGGCATTAAGTATAGTAGAAAGAAGCGAGTAGTTTAGAGTAAGATAAACAAGTTTGATCCCCGTCTCTACTATTTACAAATTTTGGGATCTACAGAAAATTATGTAGCTTCTCTGGGCCTCTGTGTCCTTCTCTGTACAATGGGGAGGATACCAGCCACCTTTCTGCTGTATGCAAGTAAAATATCCTAGGTGTGATTTCCCTACAACAGTGGCTGGCATGTGGTTGACATTTTCCGTGAGAGCCAAAGTGAGGAGGTGGCCAAAGAACCTACTGTGACACTTCTGAAGTTTCCCGGCCTTGAAGTAAATGAAAAGTAAGTTATACAAGCCAAATGGGTGACCCTTACTATAAGAATAACCTATAGCTTGATAACTTCAAAGGATAGCTTTAAATTTCCTTCCTCTACTGTTAATCGGAAGCACTTAAATCACATCCCTAATAACAACCCCTTCCTTGCCTTTCTTTGGGCACACTCAACTTTACTTCCCATCGTCAGCTTCCCCAGGTCCCCAGGTATTTCACAACTCCAGTACATAACACAAAAGCTGGGGTGCTTTGAGAAATACAGATGCTTAGCACCAGCTCCCAGATGTTCTGATTTCATCATCCCAGGCACTGGTAGTATTTTTTAAAAGTTCCCCAGGTGATTTTAATGTTCAGCCAAGGTTGAAAACCACTCTGTACCAAATATACTTGTTATTGAAAGGTTTATGTATAACATTAAAAAAAATTTTATGACGATTTTTATTGCCCTAACAACTTGGCAGAGGGTTAGGCCTGCTCACCTGAAAAGGAAAACTCCTCAGGCCTCTTAAAAGATCATACCTGGGAGGGGCCCAGGAGGTCAACGAGGTCACCTCGATTTCATGGAGGAGGCTGAGAGAGGGAAGTGACTTTCCCTGATAACAAAACAACTTCCTGGCAGGGCTGGATTCCTCCCTGCAAAGCCTGGGGTCTTTGCAATTTTCCTCCTTTTGCTGTAGTGGTGGCTCTGGCGTCTGGACCGCCACGCTCTTCTCTCTGCTCCTCTTCCTCTTTTCTCATCCTCCCTAGTGGTTCTTCCTTCAGTGGCCTCTGTTCAACCTTTAGTGCTAACCGCTATCAGTTTGAAGAGTTCTATTCAGTGCCTTGAGCTTTGAGAAGGAAGGTGCCATGAAAATCTTAATAAACAAATAAATAATTCATACTAGGCACTGGTCTATTCTTTGCACCACTGGGTTTCAAAGATGTCTTAAAAGCAGTCTCTTTTCCATAAAGCCAAGCAAATAAAATCCATGAAACAAAGGTGCAGGGGTTGAAGATGGGGTAGGACCCCCAAGCCTGTCGGGGTTGCCCCCCCTTACTACCAGGAAGGCTGCCCCGGACACCTCCACACTCTGCCCAGGGCCATGGCCTACAGGCCAGACTGAATGCCACTGCACTAAAGGTACGTTGCACAGAGTGTGCTTGTGGTGGGCAGTCCAAGGGATACAACTGCATTCCGCTACACATCCTGACCCCTAAAAAGGATTTGTTGTAAAACAAACATCTCTGTGAAAAACTGCCTGTACTAAAATTAGGTGGTGAGAAAAATAAAGAGACATGGCGGTGGTTGGACCTGCTGAATCTACTCAATCCTGAAATGGATTTAAGACCCTATAACCATCACAAAAACAAAACAAAACTGTCTCCTCTCAACAAGCAGGAAAATATCCCTCACAAATGTGCACAGGTATGTGTGACTCTCTACCTGGTACCTCTCCTGAAGACTTAGTGTCCCTGAGTCTTTTCCATTCAGAAACAAGGAATAATGGAGAACAATTAGAAGTAAGAGGTCAGTTTGGCCACATTTCCTCCTCGGAAGCATCCACAGGTCTTTGGCAGCCAGGACAGAGGTTGCCTCTTACGTCAGCCTACACGTGAAGCTCTAAAATCCACCCTCCGGTTGATTCCATAATGAATGTGGCTGTCAATGACAAGCCTTCCCACTGCTGATCAAACCAGTTATGCAGCAACCACTACTGATTCAGTGGCTAAATTTGCCAAAAACATCGGACTGATTATTTTAAATGGTTTTCATAACATAGATGAGGTAAGGATTAAAATAGGATTTTTTGCTTGTTTCTTTGTTCCTTCAACCGGCATGCTGCTCCTGAATCAATTTCCACTTCCTTCTTCTGCTCTAAAGAAATTCTGGCTTGCTGAAAAGACTAGGTCTGAATATCTAAAATGCCATCAAGAAAAGAAGGCAAACAGAGAAAAATAACATCCCTTCAGATTCACATCTTGTGTTACACATAAAAGCACTTTCGTTTGACCCTTATAATTTTTCCCCAAGGCAGCTGCCATAATCTCCACTTATAGGTGAGATAACTGAGATGGAAAGGGTAGGTGACTTGCTCACAGTCACACAGCCTGTGTGTCTCCTGGGGCTTGGATTCCAGTCTTCTACTTCTCAATGCAGTTCCTTACCTACCACACAACTCCTGCCTCAAAATCAAACTGCCCATTGTTAACCTGCGCTGAAGAAAGCAAAAAAATCAAGCTGAACAACTTTAATTCAGGATGGTCACATCAACTCCGTGCTGTCATTTCTCCCCAGTATAATCTCATTACCATTTCCAATTTCCCTGCGGACAAATTTGCACATTAATAGGGAGTGAGGTAAATATCTGTGTGTACGTGTTAGCAAGAATAATGGGTTCTAAACTGTTTTCAAAGGTCCCCTTACTTTGTCCTAAATATTTCCATCCCAAGTCCTCCTGCAATGGTTTTTCTCCCACCTCTCTTGTTCCAAGTTCTTTTTGATCACCCACCACTATACTCTTAAGCCCCAAGCCCCCGCTTCGCCTCTGCCTTAAAATCAAACAGCCATGGAGTTTGTTCAGATTCCCTATTCATCAAGGAAATGAATTCCATATGCATAATTCATTTCTTTTGTGAACTTTTTTCCCCTTCAGGGAGTTAACGTTCCCCAGTGCATTGGGAACAGAGACAGTGACAGAAGGACCAGCGAGCAAGGGGGCAAAAATGCTTTTCCCCATGTAACTGGGACAGATAGGGGCCAAAAGGTCTGGCCTCTGCCGGCGGACACCTTGAGCTCCACAATTCTATCTCACCAAAAGAAGCGGGGGGGAACCCTGTACTGGTTATTAGGGCACAATAGGCTTCATCCTTAAGGGTGAGAAGCCCAGGGAGCCCAGAAGCCTTTTGAGGCTGGAGGTCTTATTTCCAAACCCAGTGGATGACTCATGGGTAGAAAGAAATCGATAGAGTCCTCCCACTCCTTTATGTCTCTGCTCATATTAAAAACCCAAAACTAAACAAAGAGATATACACCGTGCCCAATGCACCATGTTTAACAGCTGTTGCATTTGGAGAAAAAGCAGTCCCTAGTCCAAAGTCAGATTTGAAAAACGGCTTTATTAAGAGAAAGATTTACTGTATATGAACTCCAAGACTAGAAACTGGAGGAGGAGCAGCTGAGAGAGACAGATCTGCCAGACGGAGAGCCCAACTGATTCCACTGGCTGATGTTACCTCTTGGCAAGATACACTGACCCACACAACATCCTGGACGGTGAAGCCGTTGGTTATTAACTCTTTAATAACAGTCTGGAGTCCCCAAAGTTCAGAACTGATTTTAGGATAAAAACCAGTTTTTCTTTTAAGTGGTGCAAGACTCTTTAAGGCCAAGATACAGTTTTTAATCCTAAAACAGTTTATTTCAGGAAATTCATGTTACTTGGCATGTTATTTAAATATTTTTAAATCCATTCTTCTTTTCTGTTTTTAACTTTCAACTTTCTCTATCTCCATTTAGGATAAAAAACAAAAGCTGATAAACATTTTAGAGTTCGGAATTTCTTTGCCTGATTTGCCCAAGACCACCTCATAGCTCAGGGCCTGCATTTTGTAAAAGAAGGTGGGAGAGTCTCTTAGAGGAACTGTCTAGGATCCTAAGATGACCAAAATTTGGCACAAACCTCCTAATATAGACTTCTCCAAAGACACTGTTTAATACATAATAATCAAATTTCATTTGCTGTTTACTTTTTTCTGTACAGTCTGAGATAGACTAATAGGAGAAAGGCAATGAATTGGTAGGAAACGAAAAGTGGATCCACCAATAAATTGAAAGAAACAGAAATTTCACTGTGATCTCTGTAGAATTAACTTGTAAAGACAAGTAAAATCCCCCATGGCTTTCATCTAATGTATGAAACGAAACCAGAAAGCAGCCAGTCAGCTTCAACCACCCATTAGAAGCATGATGTCAAAAGGAAGCACTCCATGTAGAAAACAAGGGACATCACCAACATTTAGGAGATTAGAGAAAGGGCTTGGCTGCTGGCCTCAGAGAGCTTACGGTCTATTTACAAAAGAAAGAATTGTGAAGGGAATCCCAAAGTTAAAGTTAAACTGAACCCAAAGAATACATAAGCAATAAATATTTTAAGTGAGTCAAGCTTCTCTGAATGGTTATCAGGGATTCTCAGCTGTATCCTACACAAGAGCCATCAGACCACAGTGATTTTATGCAAGGGCGTTAAAGTCAGGTGGACGTGAATTTAAACTCCAACCATGCCACTTACTGGCTACATAATTCTGGACATGAATCTAACCTCTCAAAACTCATCTATAACATATATGTGATAATTTCGCTTCTTCATTGGCTATTTGTAAGAATTTAATTAGATCAAGACGTATAACTCGGTAGTATACCCCAGCATGTAATAAGTATCCAAAAGGTTTTAAATTAAAAGAAAAAAGCCAAGATATTAGCTCACGTGCCCAGTGGAAACAAACAGTGCTGCAGACTGACATGGTAACAGATAACTTGCTTTGGCACATGGTGGGAGGTCACATTCTGGAACTTAAAAATGCTGTCCTATCTGCAGTAAGCCACATATCTGGTTCTTGTGTGGACTGGCTAGAACTGAGCCAAAGAGAATTAAGAAAACCGACCCCTTCACCAAAAACTCAGTTTTCCCATCCTCTCCTGGAATATACACCCCAAACCTTGCCCCTTCTTTTTACTAGGTGGAGCCTCCATTCTGTCTTCCACCATCACATCACGTCAGCACTGCTCTCCTTCCTATACTAAATCCGGACAGTAAATGGCATCACCCTATCACGGGGGTACGGAGAGCGTCTGCAACGCCCCATTTAACTGCTCTGTGATCCTATCTTCGGGCTTCATTAGCATATTTCAGCAGTGCCTTGATGGATGAAGATGGATGGGGCAACATCATCCTTGCTGAAATCACTGTTTCATCAAGGTTAAACCAGCCTCAAGCTTCGCCACCTCCCTTTGTTTGGCTAGGTTTCTAATAACAAAATTAACGGCAGAATTAATGCCCAGGAGGCTCCCAGTGAAATATACTGATGCCCTCAGAATGAAGCTTTATCCTGGACCTCCCAGTTTATAATCCATCAATCAGTTGCTTCCATACTTTATCTTAAAATAAAACATCACCTCCATCACAGCAGATGCCGGCTTCTCTATCCTTTCATCTGAAACAACTGGGCTGGGTGAAAGAATAAGAGGTGGTTCATTACCTTAGAACGATCCTAGTGACCCCAGTCCAAGCAGAGAGCAGAGACTGTGTATGTCCAGTCTCCAGAACTAGACTGTGAGCTCCTTGAAGGCAGACAGTTGGTGTTCTATTTCCTTTTAACATCTTATTTTCTATTTTTCTGCGAGGTAAAGAGCACATGTTCACTAAGTCCTTGCTGATATTAAGGGAACTACATTCAACATGATAAGAAAACACCTAATCAAATAAATAAATGCATACTCAACACTTACGATCTACCAAAGACTTCATGGGGCCAGGTTATAGTGCTATCCCAGGCCTCAGGACCTTAGGAACTACCCTGACAAGTTTCAACATCACTCCTGAAGAATATGGTCTCCTAATCAACCACTGAGACATACCTGGATGCTTCTCCATATGAAAATGAAGATCCTCTGAATGTCTTGGTCTGAGACCAAACTGAGAAATAAAGTCAGTGAGAGCGGTGAAATATATGGGGTCACACCTAGGTTCTATTTTAGTTCCATTTCCCATTAATAGTCTCATCCCCTTGGCAAGACAATTTCACTTGCTGAGTCTCTACCAAATAGAATAAGCCTGCACTTGGTCCCATCAGTTCTGAAATGGGGTCACAACAAACTCTGCACGTGTACCTTCTTAGAGCTGGTGATGGAAATGTGGAAATGCATGCAAGTCCCCTGAAAAATAGGCAGGATGGAAATAAACAGTACTAGAGATGGGGCGTATCCTGTGAAAGTAGAACATTGCTAACCTGGACGTTCACAGAATTCGTTTTAACAAAATGAGGGAGGAAGCTAAAACAAAACACAACAAAAGAACCACCAAAAAGCAGTAAGCATATTATATAATTAATCAAGACACTTTACCTCACTGGACCTCAATGTTACAGGGGTACTGCTGAGGATCAAAAGCTTAAAATTTATCAAGTGTTCTCACTTCCTTAAAGGAAGGGTGTTAGCTCAAAACCAAAAGTCACCCTGAGCATGCAAAGCCCAACCCAATCTGTGATATCTGTCAGGGAAAGGATGCCAGTCCAGAGGTCCACGCCATTTGGAGGGAATGGACACAATAAAATCCTTTCTCGCAGTGTTCTCTGACTTAGAATAAAATTTGGAATTCTTGCAATTCACAAGAAGAGTTAAGTACTAGAAAAAAGACACGTTAGCCTTGAAGTTATCCCTCAGGGCTGTACCCTTGCGTCTTCTTCATTAAGTGCCTCCGCAGTGAATAGCTGAGGGGAAGGCAACTGAGTCAGGCTAGACCTGAAGCTACACCATAAGCTGCCTTTGGTGGCAACCAAGTCTCCTGCCCAGAGTCACAGAGAGGAAACCCCATGGAACTAGGGCACAGGAAGACGAGTCATTTCCAGCCCTAGCCAAGGGGGAGGGCAGCTGAGCAAGCATGCCTGAGACAGGAAAATGGCCTGGCTGCTTTACTGGTCCAGATGAGGTCACTGGATGGCCTCTAGGTTTGAGCCAGTTTCCTAGGTACCACAGTGGGAGTGGCTGGGCCCCTAATGACAGACAGATGGATGAATGGACCCCACTCCCATTTCTCTTCTTCTTTCCCCTTCTCGTCTCCCTCCTTCCTCCCTGCCCTCAACGGCCAAGGACAACACTAAAATCAGTATCACAAGTCTGCTGTGGCACATGGCCAGGGAATGTGACTGTCAGAGGCAGCTCAGAGAGGACACAACTGGAAGAACAGGTGGTGTGGAATTTTAGAACCACACTGCCTTAAGCATTCTGCTCAAAGTCCCAGAATGGTTGCTCTGATGGGAGCTTTTTGAGAGATGGTCCCTCCCTGCATAGAGAATAAGAAATGGTGAGGATGATAGTGTCCTGGAGAGGCTAACTTTGGCAGCTCCAAGGGTCTTAAGCAAACAAGTCCTCCTCTGACACAGGTCAAGCTATTAACATCTGTTTTCCCAGAATACTGGTGCCTGTGTTTGCTTTAAGACGCAAGGAACTAGCCAAGCATGGTGGCTCATGCCTGTAATCCTAGCACTTTGGGAGGCTCAGACGAGTGGATTGCCTGAGCTCAGGAGTTTGAGACCAGCCTGGGCAATATGGTGAAACCCCGTCTCTACTAAAATACAAAAAATCAGCTGGGCATGGTGGCGGGCGTCTGTAATTCCAGCTGCTTAGGAGGCTGAGGCATGAGAATTGCTTGAACCTGGGAGGCAGAGGTTGCAGTGAGCTGAGATTGTACCATTGTACTCCAGCCTGGACGACAGAGCGAAACTCCATCTCAAACAAACAAACAAAAAGACATGAGGAATCACTGAAAATAACTATCAACTGTCCTTGGTGGTAGTGCCATCATGTCATTTCCCAGCATGTATGTTGCACAGGGAGCAATCTGCCGAGTGGAGCATTTATACCGTAGTCCAGATGAGTAATTCCCAACCCCTGACCTACCTTGTTCTGAGAAATAGGTCAATATCATCATCATTCTAGCTGGGGAAACTGAGGAACGAGAGCTCTTACCTGGACTTCGATGAGAGGCCAGTTTAGAACACAAGGCGTTCCCCATTTGGATCTTTTTGCCACTCTGCATAATAGCAGACATACAAATGTAAACAGAGCAGACAAGATGCAAGGGCCTTCTTTCAACCCCACTGACCCACCTAGCACATCCAGGCCCTCGGGAGCCAGGCTGCGATCCGTTTGGGGAACATTCACTGATGTCACAATTTTGAATTATAAAATTCAAATATTGTCAACACCTAAACCCTCAGACTCCTTGGTGGCTTTCTACCTACTCCAGCCCCTCTGGCTTTGCCAGGGGCTTCATCTACACCATCAGGCCATAAGATTTTTTTTTTTAATATAGAACACAGCTGGGTACAGTGCCTCACACCTATAATCCCAACACTTTGAGAGGCTAAGGTAGGAGGATCACTTGAGCCCAGGAGTTTGAGACCAGCCTAGGCAACATAGTAAGATCTCGTCTCTACAAAAAATAGAAAAAATTAGCTGGGCATGGTGGTGCATGCCTACAGTCCCAGCTAATAGGGAGGCTGAGGTGGGAGGATTACTTAAGCCCGGGAGGCCAAGGCTGCAGAGAGCCATGGTCATGCCACTGCACTCCAGCCTGAGTGACAGAGCAAGACTCTGTCTCAATAAATAAATAAATAAGGAACACTTCACCAATTTGCATGTTATCCTTGAACAAGGGCCATGCCAATCTTCTCTGTATCATTGCAACTTTAGAATATGCGCTTCCAAAATAAGCACAGGCCATAGGATTTGGATCTCATTTTGGAACTAATGGTCTCTAGGGTTCCAAACAAATCATCCCGCTGCTCTGTACAACTGCCTCATCATCCAGGAGGTGGGAGCAAACCATCCTAACTGATTCTGTGTGGATTAAGAAACCACGAAAATAATTAATCATCTAGGCACCCAGCATCAAAAGCAGAGAGATCGCTCATCTTTTCCAACCTAAACAGAGGGAAATAAAGGCTCTTCATTTAGGAGGCTAAGACCGAGGACAAAAACCAAGACTTGAAGTTTGGAATAAACAGGGGAGCTACAATGCTCACCTTCTTTTCCCAACTTCCTGCTCTTTAATCACAGAGAGGAGGTGAACAGCAACAATTACTTTACCCATGCTGTAGGCCAAATGGAACCAGTGCCTCTTTTAACCTTCCAGTCATTTTGTAAAGCAGGTATTGCTATCCCTTACAGACAAGAGCACTAAGGTTGGAATGGAACAAGCAGCTTGCATAAAGCCACATTGCTGGTGGTAAAAGAGATAAGGACTGAACTAAGGCCTTCTGATGCCAAGCCTGTACTCTGGCTACTATTCAACTCCTGTAGAGAAAAACGGGCAGGCAGTACCTACTCAACCCAGGAGGGGGAAGGGGGAGTATGCACACTCCCTTTTTCTTGCTGCCAAATAATATTTTCCTTAAGCATTCAGTTCCAAACACTTCCAATGTTCCATGTACACAACTCCCAAGAACAGTAAAGGCCGGCACTCTGACCCCAGAGGCCTCTGCCAAGCAAGCCCCTTTTAGAATATGTAGTGAGCAGGTGACCTCATTGAAGAGTGTCACGTGTGAGGGTGACGGTCAGAGCTGGGAGAAAGGGCAAACCAGCAGGGATCGCCTCCTTTATCTCTCCTGAGTGCTTTGTTCCTCGGGCCTCAGAGAACAATCAGTAGTCACGCTCTGCTCCACTTGTCATTTTCACCCATGGTGTGAGTATGTGTGTGACTATATGTGTGTGTCCTTATCAGAAAACCAGCAGCTTTATATTCACACATGCAGAGTAAAGGTTTGAGCTTGGTAGAGTCAGCACCCGGAGGGGTCTAGCACTTTCCAAAGATTCCTCTTCTGGTTTATGAGTCAACGTGCCAGTGCACGGTATCTTCAAAGGGGAAACTGAGGAATGCTACGGAAGAACCCCTCCTCAGCCCAAGGCAGCTTGGAAACGACTCACTTTAAAACATGCACTTGTGTATTTTTCCACCCTGGTTTATAATGTTTTCCTACCTCTCACTATGGCTAGGGCGGAGAGCGACCCGTAGAAGCCATCTGTATTTTCCAGCAGACCAAACAGGAAGAGGCGCAGAAATCTGCGCAAGTGACCACGCTGCCGCTGTTGCTAGGCAGCACGATTATGTCCATTCTCTGCTGCTTGGCAACCAGCATTTCCCATCACATATACACACAGCCATAGCAGCAGTACGGGTCCCCTTAACTGTTGCCTTACAGCTTTCAAACAAAAGGGCTGAATCTCAAAGGAACTTATCACCATTAATAGACCTCCCTCAATATTCCACTGATATTGAGATGGCCCCCAGAGCACAATGGCCCTATTTAATCCCTTTGGTGATGCTTGAGTTTGCACCTGATGGTTGCACATGTCTTCTACTGAGTGCAGTGATCTGCCAGAGAGATGAGTAAAGAGCTCGAGTCAGCGAGCTTGAACTTTTGGAGAAGAAAGCCTGTTCTGTCTGCCCCCATACCTCTGAAGAACGGACTGGTGAAATAATCTGCTCCCCTAGGACCCGCCATCTAGTGAAGTAGGACAAAATAAGGGCTACATACCTTAAATGGTGATGTTTCTTTCTGTGGTCCCCAACCAAATGTCAGTGGAACTTGGCAGGCCTCTCCTCACTGAGAGCAAACTTGTCCTATAGACATCCTAACCTCATTGGTCACAATCTGTCACTCTTCAGCAGCACGGCCAAAGTCATCAACTTACTGTGCAAATCAGATAGCTGCCTATTGAATAACAGGACTCCCTCACCCTGCCTCCTGCCTTTGGTTGATTAAAAAAAAAACAGATGCCCAAAGTCCCACAGGAAGTTAGCATCCCAGTAGGCACTTGAACTCAGGAGCCCTCCAGCTTATAATCAACGCCCTCAGCCACCGTATGCCCAGCCCCATTGCTTTCAGGCTAGGCCCACATAAGAAACACGTTAATCCATTTTTTCTTTCAGTTTTACTTCGGTCCAATTTTTTTTTTTTTTTTTTGAGACATAATTTCACTCTTGTTGCCCAGGCTGGAGTGCAACGGCACAATCTCGGTTCACTGCAACCTCCACTTCCCAGGTTCAAGTGATTCTCCTGCCTCAGCCTCCCGAGTAGCTGGGATTACAGGTATGCACCACCACGCCTGGCTAATTTTGTATTTTTAGTAGAGATGGGTTTCTCCGTGTTGGTCAGGCTGGTCTTGAACTCCCGACCTCAGGTGATCCACCTGCCTCGGCCTCCCGAAGTGCTAGGATTATAAGCATGAGTGGTCCAAATTTTTAACATGTAAACTTTTCAAATGATCCCTTTAGGAGGCACTATATAGAGTTCGGCTCTGCCTATCAGGGAAAGCAGTCTGTTAATAATATCAAGGGCATATGCATTTTCTTCTAAACCTCTCCATAGGATTTTACAAAATTCTCCAAGCATCGTTCCGATTAGAGTCTGAATTCAGTGAGATCATCCAAAGTGATAACCTCATTGCTATTTCATTTTCTTCTCGGCCCCAGCTGGAGAATTTTTCCCCCTCATTAAAATTAACGAGGTGAGTTTCCCAAGCTCAAGATACTAAGCACTCCTGTTGGTGGAGTTTTATTTCTTAAATGGAGCTACATTTCTATAACTGCAGAGTCATACTAAGCGTCATTTACTTTACTGCTGTGTAACAAGAAACCAAAATGGAAGTCCTAAGCTCTCCTCCTACCATAGCTTACAGTTCAGTGGCCACACGCAAACACACACAAACCACATGTCCCCATGGTTTCTCCCCATTCTGGCCACAAAGGAAAGCTCACCACAGTTTAGAATCAGCAGCTTGGTGGAAAATATAAAAAATTCAGGCATTCTGGCTGGGTGCAGTGGCTCGCGCCTGTAATCCCAGCACTTTGGGAGGCCGAGGCCGGCAGATCACCTGAGGTCAGGAGTTCGAGAGCAGCCTGACCAACATGAATAAACCCCGTCTCTACTAAAAATACAAAATTAGGTGGATGTGGTGGTACATGCCCGTAATCCCAGCTACTCGGGAGGCTGAAGCAGGAGAATCGCTTGAACCCGGGAAGCGGAGGTTGCAGTGAGCCAAGATCGTGGCATTATACTCCAGCCTGGGCAACAAGAGCGGAAACTCCATTTCAAAAAAAAAAAAAAAAACTCAGGACTTCTAAGTGGCCAAGGGCTCTAGTGTTACAGCCAATTTGAGAAGAAAGTTGCAGTCTCCCTGGGCATTTGTCAAAGCCATGGTGAGAAGTCGAGAAGATTTCAGTCTCCTTCTCAAGGTCCTCTCTGTAGCCAGCAACAAGGTGACTAGATATCCAAAGTGCAGTGTGGTCTCAGAAGTCATAAAACACCCAACCCCACAAAAATCAAGAGGAAACACTATATCAGAAAGTAAAAACTGTGTTTCCCATTACAATTCTGGTGAAAGGGAAGAGGAGAAAATGATAAAAATAAAAAGCCAATTTCACAAATGAGGTGGAAAGGCACTCTATAAGGCAACTAAAAATATACACTTCCCACATGCAACAAACAAGCTGGGCTCATGCACCTTGTTCCAAGCTGAAATAAAACGCTTTCAAGATGGTCATGTAGAAATGAAAATAGCCTTGTTCAGACTTACTCTTTCAGTTATCCTTTCAACATCCTTCACCTTGGTTAACCCAAGAAACTTAGTTCCCCCATACCCGCCTCCATCTCTGTAGACCTGAGTTTCAATATCAATAAAATCTAACTGTAAGTGAGATCAAAAGGAGAAAAAAAAAAGAGAGAGAGAGAAAGATGCTGGGGGCTAGAACTAAAGCCTGGGAGGGGGGTGCCCACTGACTCTAGGCCACCAGATTTGTCAAGGCCCATTTACCCAGGCCAGGCAGGGACTGGGGAGCTTGCAACGCCCATTGTTGGCTGATCAAAGTCCAATCAGAAAGTAAAGGAGGAACCCAGCCAGCCTCATGTGATCCAGCACAGGAAGCCAAGTCTAAAGAAAATGAGCTGTGCTTGTGAATAAGGTACACCAAGACATCTTTACTGAGCTTGCCACAGAAAGAGAGAGAGAGAGAGGAGAGAGAGAGAGAGAGAGAGAGAGAGACAAGCCAGAGAGAAGGGAGTCTATTTGAAGCTGCATCCTAACGAACCTTAATAAGTTAATGCAGAAATTCTCCCAAGGAGTCTGGCTATAGGAGACACTGGTCTCTACTGAATCAAAATCTGTTATGTTGTAATATAATAGATGTAAATTAAAACAGAAAATCTATCATGCCTCTAATGTACCCTGATAGCTGAGTGTGTGGATCCGTCCGAGGAGAGGCACAGGAGGAAGGGTGATATATGGCGAGGCTGGATGGAGGGTGAAAAGCGTGGCGAGACGAGCGGGAGAATGGCGCAGCCCGCGCGCGCCTCAGACCCAAGGGCAAGAGACGAATAAATGTTGATTAGTGTTGATTTTGTCCGACAAACGCCTGTCGAGTGACAGTTGGGCTAAGCTGCACTGAAAGAGAACCATTAATCTTGGTCTGGTTTAAGTAGAGTATATTAATTTGTGTCATTTTTACTAAGTCGCACTGAGAAAGGCCTCTTACTGCTTTGCATTTGACTGCTTTGGTGGTTCAGCCTGGTTCCCCTCCCTCCCCCTTCGCCCCCCACTTTTTAAAACAGATACCATGGTGGCAGCGGTGGCAGCAGCAAATTCAAATGGCACAGCAGGGGAGCAGGGGACTGAGAGCTCCTCTCTTGGATTAAGAAAATAAACTCCCAGGGTGTTGGCATAGCAACAGCATTTCAGATGAACTGCTATATATTCAGTGATTAATAAATTAACATTTTTTACAGTTGTTCCTCCTTTCCTCCCCACCCCCACCCTCACAATAAACCCCTTCCCCCACACACACTCCAACCTTCCCTGAGCTGCGCGGCTTGCCTCTTACAAGAATAAGGAAAGAAGGCGCAGAATATTCGCGGCCTTAGAGTTAACTGCTGCCCACAGTTGCCATCTCTACAGGCAGGCGACATGGCCCCTTGTCACCTATCAGGCTAAGAATAGGCTGCAGGATCCATGGGCAGGTATACATAGAACCACGTGCACGTGGTTCGTGGAACCTGGCACTCTCCAAGATTCTGACAGCAGCAGGCGCCACCTTCAAAATCTGGGGTCTTTCCAGGTCCCGATGGGCTAGGAAATAGTTGAGAGTTATCATTTCTCCCAAGAACAAAGACCCCAAACCATCTCCAAGGGAGTCCTGACCTTGCCCAATTATGCTTCGTAAAAAGAAAGTTTGTGTCTATCAGATGGTGTTGGTGTATTAATGGGAAGCCAACACTTCCTTTTTGAGCTTACAGTCCTCCACCAGACAGTTCAACTAATTTGGGCAATTCATATTGCGGAAATGAAACCCAATGAGCATTGTGGGAGGGACAAAAGAACAAACTGATTTTAAGCACTGCCATAGCAGTTGGGTCCAGGCAGTTTCAACAGTACCCCAAGCTCATAAAGCCCTCTCTTTCCAAAGCTTTCATGAAATAATATACGCTTTAGGAGATAAGGATCAGGGAAATGATAAGTTTTGTTTTCCATAGCTCTTACCCGTATCAGTGTTTTATTATAACCATCCTCTTAGTCCTAGGTAAGCGTCAGCTGGTGTAGGGGCCGGGCAGCACTGCAGAAGGTCAATGGCACTAATCTCAACCTTTGAAACTCACCTGGCCACAGCATCCCTCAAGAAGCCTCTGGCCAAATCTCCCAGAAACCCCACAATTACAGGCTCCAGGAGGGGAAATACTCAGTGAGCAATGCTGGAGCTACCTCCAAACAAGAAGGACAAGCCTTACTCTGTGCGAGTCCAGAAGACAAAGCTGGCACTAAAGACAGCATTACAGGTGGTGGGGGAGCTGGCTCACAAGGAAGAAACTGCTCATCCACGGCTGCGTAACAGCAGAGCTGGACAGGGCCACCCAGGACTGTTTCCTTCCTCAACTGAATGGAAGATTAAATTACATAACCTTTTAGGCAGCTCAAGGCCACTGCCGGAGGGTGAAGGAAATACATAACAACAACAACAACAAATATACTATGAGGCTTAACATGCACTAGGCGCTGTTTTAATTGCTTTCTGTGTATTAACTCCAAGGTAGATACCTATGAAGTAGATGCCACTATTATCCTTTCTATTACATAGATTAGGAAACTAAAGCAAAGAGAGGTTAAATAATGTGTCCAAAACAACAACATGTAAATGAAGGAGTCAAAGTCTAGCGTCTGTGCTCTTAACCACAACATTCTACTTCTCCTTGTATAATACAAGAAATCTGCAGGGAAAGGTTCAGGTAATTCAGTATTCATGATGACGTACACCATTCAAATTCTACCAGATCCAAGAAACAGCCCATCCTGAGACCCCAAATAAGAACAAAATGGACCTGGCAATGAAAATACTAGTAATAGAAAATGATGCAACTATTAATAGTCTAAAGAAAGAGAGGCCGGGTGCTGTGCCTCACGCCTATAACCTTAGCACTTTGGGAGGCCAAGGTGGGCAGATCACCTGGGCTTAGGAGTTTGAGATCAGCCTGGCCAACATGGCGAAACCCCATCTCTACTAAAAATATGAAAATTAGCCAGGTGTGGTGGCGTGCGCCTGTAATCCCAGCTACTCGGGAGGCTGAGGCAGGAGAATCACTTGAATCCAGGAGGCAGAGATTGCAGTGAGCCGAGATAGTGCCACTGAACTCCAGCCTGGGCGACAAAAGCAAGACTCCATCTCAAAAAAAAAAAGAGAGAGAGAGACAGGAGAGATGGTTGTGAAGAAAAGAAGTCACTAACACCATCCATTTGAGGACTTTCTACACCAAGGATGTTACAGTGGACTTACCAGGCAAACTGGTTTCGAGTCCCAGCTATGCCACTAACTGTATGACCTTAAGCAAGCTGATATCCACTCTATGTTTTCTTATCTATAAAGCAAAATTGGGGGTTTTTAAAATCTCTTCTAGGTCTTAACTCTACGTGAACCCTAGGGTCTAGACACCATAAAATCAATTTCGCACTTTTTGGATGACTTCCAGAGTCACCTTATTTATACCCTTTGTACCTCCATGTTTACTGCTCAACCACCATCAAAGCTCTGGAGTGCACCAACGAGTTCATGGTTACAATATCCTCTAGATCATAAATACCACATGTCCAAAGTGTCCGTACCATTGATTCTTCCTAGTGTATTAGTCATTATAAAGGCCTAGTTGTAAGTATGCTGGGGAGGTTGATATAAAGCCACCAATTAAGAAAAACCCCAAATACATAGTTTGCACAGTGTTGACTCCATGGTGGGCATTCTGCATGTTCTATACTAAGAGTACATCTATAATTCTTGAAATTATTCATGGATTATGAAACGATATACTCAAAGTCATTGATGTTGGCTTTTCATCCTACTCCCGTATCCAATACATCTTTTTCAAGATTTATTACTTGAATCTGAGAGCCACGTTTTCTGCCTTCTCTGTTGCTTACATCCAGAGAAATGTAAGTTTGTTCAGAAAGCACTTTGAATGCTGTTGGGAAAAAAAAAAGCCCCTCTCACTAGGTTGATGAAACTACTTGTTTTGTTTTAACCAGAACTTTTATCTAACAGCTAAACCAAACGGTGGCTTTTAAAAGGTGTTTTAAACCACAAAACCAAACAAAATCAAAAACAACACAGTAATAGTGAGATTAACAGTTATGTAAATTAAGGCTGTGCTGTGAACCTAAGGACAGGTGTGCCAGCTCTTGCTTCTCTCAGCTCAGCACCTGACTTCCTCCTCGCCTTCCCCTGAAATCAGAATATTTGCGACTTTAATTCCTTGGGAAAATGGGCAGCACCATAAGAAGAAACTGCATAATGAAGATGAAGGGGGCGAGGGAAGCCGAGGCACTGAATGATACCTCCCTGCTTTGTCACTTCAACTCCAGTGCAGCCATGTCAATGAGGTGCCGTGAGGGCTATTAATGGCTAGGCTGTGGCCAGGCCCTGTGGTTTCAGGGCAGAAGGGTATTAGGTCACCCCCCAAGTAATCATGGTGATAACAATAACAATATTAGTACTTGTCCAGAGAGGGGGTGGTCTGAAGGGAATCACATTAAATTCAAGAGGACTCAGATAAAATGATGCTAAGGGTCAGACTAAATCTAACAACAGCCTGTGATTTGTGGCTTACACCACTGCTCTAATTTGCCTCTCTATGGCTGATGGCCCACGAAGGTGAGGGGTGTTATTGCTCGCTGCCCAGGCTCTGCTTGTGGAACAAGCAATTCACAGCGCGGCTTGCCCAGCTCCTGACTCCGCTACAGCCAAACTGCTCTTCTAAAATAATGTTTCTTAATAAGAAAATTGTCAAATACGGCCCAAATCTGTTCCAATTCCTTAATTTGTATTAGTTTCCTTCACATGCTACAATAGCTGATTTACCAATTTCATATGCACATTAATTGCTGTACTCTTGTTTGTTTAAAGTGTATCTGGATGCATCTGTCTACAAAAATAATATGTCTTGTTTATATATTATCTATTGTAGATTGTAAACAGTAATGGCAGCGACTGTCTTTTCTCTATCACACTTATAAATATGCCCAGAGGCTAAGCAGAAATGAGCTTCTCCAATAACTAAAATAATGAATTAAGTAAGTGGACTTGTCACTCCCCATGTGGATTATTTATGCTTTGTACCTTACACCTCAGTAAAAGGATCAACACAGAGTGAGAGCTTTCACTTTCCTCTTTTACTTAATTTTTTGCTTCTCTTTTTATTACTTGAATCTGAGAGCCATGTTTTCTCCCTTCTCTGTTGCTTACATCCAGAGAAACTTGTTTGTTCAGAAAGCACTTTGAATGCTGTAGGAAAAAAAGAAGAAAAAAAAAAAAGCCCCTCTCACTAGTTTTATGAAACTATTTGTTTTGTTTTAACCAGAAATTCCATCTAACACCTAAACCAGATGGTGGCTTTTAAAAGGTACCTTAAACCACAAAACCAAACAAAAACAAAAACAACACGGTAACAGTGAGATAACAGTTATGTGCATTAACCTGCAAGAAAAAGAAGGAGCAACTCTGTGTATCAATAAGGTTAATACATGACTCCTTTTCCCCCTCTTCCAACACACACTCTCAACCTCTGTGAGGTCCCCAGAGCTCCCTGATGCAGCTCATGTGCTATTTCATGATCCACTCTGCCAGTGACATCATGCTACCTGGTAAGCTGCTAGAGCTGATGAAGCTAGCTTTACAGTAAGGTGAGTCTGGCCGACTCTCAGGCTCGTGTGTGATGATGCTAAATGCTCATCATTCTTATTTTACTATGAACTGTGAAGGGAATTATTAAGAACATTACCAAAGCAAAGATCCAAAGATTGCATAAGACCGTAATTGCCAAGTACCTGGTAGGGCAATGCAACTCCAAGGAAAGAGTATGGGCTTTGAAATCAGAGGCCTGAATTTAGTCACTTGGTCATCGAAGGTTCTATTTTATTTATTCTCTCTAGGACTCACTTTCCACATCTGTCAAGTGGGACTAATAATCCCTTTCAGGGTTATTCTGTGCACTTTATACAGATTATCTCATCTTATCTGCTTGGTAGGAATCTAGTACATGTTAGCTTTCTCTTTTACCAAGTATTTGGGTAACAGAAGAATGATTATCGAGTGTAGTATTACAGATTGATAGATATACTGATAGCAAATCATGGATTGCTACAGGCAGCCTAAATATGAAAACAGCATACGCACTAGTCAAATATGTGATCACCACACCACTCCTACAAATTGGAAAGACCAAGTGAAGATCTAACACAGAGCATTATCTGTCTCCTACAATGCCATATTACCTATCCATGTAAAACTCCTCACTCAGACTCTGGAAGCATAGAAAAGAAAAATATATTCAGGGTTCTTTTTCATGTCATCCAAGAATAAATCATGCAATCTTTCTGTCTAGGCCCATACCAAAAGACTCTCAGATCTGAATTCTTTTCCCCCCAGTAAAAGCAACATCAGCCACGCAGAGTGCCCTGAGCATCACCCCATGGGTCACAAGCACTTGGTTTTCCAATGACTTTGCAAAATAACATTAGGAAAAATCTTATATTATTTTGGGGTGATTTTATTCACCTTTCTGAAAAAAATGGTTTTATTGATAGCATTTCTCATATCATCTGTGATTTTTGGCATACTCGTTCACACTGTCTTTCAAAAGAGAAACAGTCAAAATATTGCCCATAAAAAATATATAAATATATGTAGTCATATATACAAGATCCCAAATGTGGTTAAGAGAACAGATTACAGAAACTCCTACATTTTTATCACAGAATTGGCAAGGCAACTTTCTTGTTGGAAAAAGAATTAAGAAATTTGGAGGTAGAGCCTCACCACCTGTCCCCATTTGCCAAATAAGGTCTCCACTATGGCTACAGCCATGTTTTAAAGAAATGTTGAAGTGGCTTGATGGGAAATCAGTTTGACAGTAAAACCTTTCAAGTAATTTCTGTTTTAAAAAACTAACAAATTGTAGCAAAGGCAAGGCCCAACTGAAGGCTGGGAGATGTGGGTTTTCATCCCATCTGCACCAATAAAAGATGAGTGATCTTAGCAAGACACATGCCCCTTTGGGTCTCAGTTTCCCTAAGAAGGTAATCAGTGCCCTAGACTCAGTTCTGTGACTCCCTTTCAGGATTAATATTCCATGAGTCATGGAGAAGGATGGGCTGGTCTGCTGGGTCTTAAAGACACACAGAGAAGACTGAAAAATGCATAGGGTAACCTGTCAAAACCATGCCTGTGAAGGAATTCCAAAGAGAACACTGACATGCAGAGGAAGAGCTGTTCTTACCCTTCCATCTTGCCACAGTGTTTACTATGCACCCAGCCACTCACAAAGCTCCATATTTAACTCAAAATGCTTAGCACTAATGTTTTTTTTTCAATTTTAGATCATGAGCATCCAATTCTTCCCATTCTTTGGAACAGGTCCACAGAGACATGGCAAATGATTAATGCAGAGACAGACACAGCACTCTAATAAACAGAGCCTCACAAAAGATAGAGAAAACAGTGCCACAGATGACCAGGGGAAGGGCCACAGCACTGGCCCCAGCCGAGTGTTTGAGGTCAGTCCAAACAAGCATTGACTTAAAGAATCTTGCGTGAGATGTCATTCTGCTCTACCCTAAGAAACGATGGAACTGTTGCCATGGCAACAAAGGTACTTGAGAGGGACATGAGCAAAGGGAGACTTAAAAAGAAAAAGACAATATGTGGCCTAAACAAAAATATGTGACGGTGTAAGGGGTGCTGTAAAGCCTTTATTGCCACTTGTTAAGGAAGACCTGTATAGCTCACTCGTGAGTAATAAGGCGGTCAACCCAAACTAAGGCACTAAAAATTTTATAGCACCCCACATATCATATATATCTAGATAGACAGAGAAAGAGAGAGATACATATATAAAGGACCTCCACAGATACACTCACAAACAACACAAGCAAATGTTGCTACTGATCTTGGAAATGCCATCTTCTAATAGAGTCATTACATTTACCAATATCCTTAATTTATCGGCTATCAAATTCCACATCCCATCAATTCAGTTCTTAAAAGGTTCAGAAAGCTCAGCTGCAATGAGAAGGAACAGTGATAGTTTCACAGGGAGAGCAGACTAGCCAGGTGCATAAAGCCAGGATTCCCTGTTCTGGTGGTGACTCCACAGCTAATTTATTATTTCACAGTTGGATTAAATGATCCCTACTGCCAACAAGGATTGTCAAGGTGACTGTTGGGACTTGAAGAAGAGACCACTGCAACCCAGAGCAGGAGACAGGAGACTGCCGTGTTGCATGTTCTATATCCCTTACCTTACTCAAAAAATATGCTTCTAAAGTGTCACCTGTAAGCTGATTTATAGTCTCATTAGATGACTACAGAGCTAGAAAACTCGGCAATTTAAACAAACCTGTGGTAAAGCCTTTCAGAGTAAAATTTTAAAAATATTTTTATAAAGTAAATAATGACATTTTAAATTATCCCCCAAATTTTGTTTCTTGTGGTTTTTCTCCAAGTGAGGTACTCATAAACCCAAGGGATTTTACTGAGCCCTGTGCCAGGAACAGGTGTCCCCCAAAAAGCAATCAATGTACTTTTCTCAGTTACCTGAATGTAGAACCATGGTACAGAAAGATGCATTCTTGGGGTTCATGCTCTATTCACTGTAATTTCCAGTTGCTAGTTTCAAATGTATGGTCACAGCAGAGAACCAGTTTGGGTAAACTCAGGGGCCTGATCTTGCTCTTCTCTAACACAGTGATGTGTGAGAAAAATGAGAGATTATATGAATAAAGTTCTCCAAGCCCACTGGGGGAAAAAAAATACAAAAGAGATGCAATGTATTGGTATTATTATTTCTACTGGGCCACTTCTGGAGCATAGCCATGAATGTCTGCCTGGCTTTTAAAGACAGAAATGCTTGTTCCCCAGTGAAAGGCCATCATCCACTCCTTCCAGAGCTAAGAAAATATGAACAGCCGAGTCTAGCTTCCCCAAAACATCTCCTCCATCACATTGGCTTCCCATCTCTTGAGACGTCCTTCAAGAGAAATATTTCTTTTCACCGATATGCTAACTTTCCTGTTCATGAAGCTGCAGGTCCATCCTCAAATGCCACCACCTCTGACTTTACCATACCAAAGTGTGCTCACCAAAACAGGAGGTACCCCTTGCTGGACTGAACATGCATAGGCTTCGGGTGACACAATGATTAGGCCAAGCAATTGCCGGCCACACATCTGTACCAACACACTCAAAAATCAATAGGACATTTATAATAATGGAAGTTCAATGGCTTCCATTTTGTGAAGTGTTAAATGTGCCAAGGGACTGAGTTAAAGCTTTGGCTATGAAAGGGGACTGTAAGTTATGCTTCCTTTAAAAAAATTTGTGAATGGTTCATTTTCCCTTAAGGAAAAAAAGGGGGCATTTTCAATTAGGTGAGTGGAAGGACACATGCTCCGAGTGCATTTTGCTGAAGTTATAAGTGCTTCTGAAACCCCTCCTGTCAAGGCGTTAGTAATACAAGATTTAAGATGCCCAATTAATTTCTTCCAGCCACCAGCCAAAAGTAGATGCAGGAGGAGGTTAAAAGCTAAGTGTTTAATTAATATTAAATTTATAAGATTCTCTATCACTGAAAGCATTGTAAAATTGAAAAAGCAGTTAATTTTACGGTTGCTGTGTATTCCTCTGCTTTGATCTTTGATCTATGATATAAAATCACCGACTGTAAAGATTCCCCCCAGCTTTATTATACCTGTTAAATGGTGAGAAGGAAGAAGAGAGGGGGAACCTCCAGACATGATGGGGGAGCAAGGAGTGAGGCCCTAAAAGTGGTCATTAATGTTGCTGAGAAAAATCTAAGCATGAGAGGTTCAGGAAATAGCTTTTGATGAAGCCACCTACATACACGAGGCATTCTCATCTTGCCCATTCTCTACACCCCAGTTTTCTAGAGTTTTAAGACAGGAAAACAGTAGTTACCTATCTCTGGCTTAAGATGAAACAGTAAAGCAGAAAATATTTACGTTGGATTATGGAAGAATTTTCTCAAACGGAGAGTTTCCAAAGCATAAACTCTTCACTGGAATAGATCACAGCATTGCCTTTCCTACAGCTAGAAATGCTTAAATTAGATAAGTATGTGTCTGTCTTGAACAGTCTATACACTGATTCTGTCTTCCAAAGGCTCCACTTACCCACCCACTAGTACAGACCAGGCCTGGCAAAGAATGCTCGACTCCTGGGCAATGGGACCTTTTTAATTCATGGCATTTTCAAAAGCCTGTACTGATAAAGGGCAATGGAATAGGAACCAGAGGTAACAGGGAGGAAAATCTACCACTGAAAATGTTATCCTGGAGAGAGGATTTCCCAAGGTTTCAAAATACCATATTTCTGCCATCAAGACAGATGTCTGGTTCACTCCACGGCAGCCCACATCATGAATCCTTAAAGATAAAAGGGGAAAGCAAGGTATATGCATCTCAAATAAACTGACCATTCAGCCTGCAAAGACATCAAATACTCACCTTTGCCTTCTCCCCACCCAAAATTGGGGTGGTGGTGTGTGGGCTGGGTGGTAACGGGGCTCCAGGAGGTAGAAGCAGAAGAGAGTACTTTTCTGAACAGAACTTTGTATCCTAGTCACCAAAAAGAACAATGGGGGGCATTTCCGACTCCTGGCCTCCTTCAATTCTGTCACAAATCCAGAAACAAAGACCTATTATGCAGAATAGATTTTACAGAAAGGCAGAAGGAGGGTGAGGGAATGGGATAATTCATGTAAGGTGTTTTTTTCTTTTTTTTTAATCCCATCAGGGATCTCATTATAATTTCATTATTAGCAGAAAAACCAAATAAGTAGCATGAGAAAGAATCTCAACTTAATATTAACACACACACACACACTCACACACACACAAAGATGAAAGATCTTATGAGCTTCAAAGAAGCTGCTAATTCTCCAACTTCAAACGACTCAGTGAGAAAGACACTGACAATGAATGTGCTTTTTCCACTGGCTCGCTTATAAACTTTTTCCCTGTCTGCCTCCCTCCCAAAAATTAGCTCTCATTTTTAACTGGAAACAAACATCAGACGTTCTAACAGAATCCCGGGTTCATACATAATCTTCCTTCAGGGCTGCTTCTTTCCACGACAATAAAACTGTTTACAGGGAAAGAGAGGAGAACTTCCTCAATGGTAACAGGGCATACTGCCTTAGGAAGAACAGCCAAGAAAAAAATACAAATGTACCTCGCTGCCAATAACCTGATACAACAGGTACAAATGTATTACTGCCAATAACCTATACTATTTCAACAGTATAGCACTGATGCATAAAACACTAACTTTCTTTGTCTCTATAACTGTCTTTATCCATCAAGAAGCTGCAAACTTAGGGCATTTTCATACTGAATATGTTTCTAAAAGCTTTACCTGGTGGTGAAGTGTGACACTGCAAGCCTACCTCTTTTTTTGCATTTTAATCCTAAACAAAAAGTAAAATCAAGTTTCTGGAATTCAGGCTCCCATAAGCTAGCGCCACTTATGCACTGCAGTACCCAAGATTCTACATGGTGTAACATGTTCTTCATAAAAACTGTTCAAGCCTAACTGAAGGAGATTTTCTACCCTATACGAATATATTCTGAAATTTATAGTAAGTCATTGGAGGGGATAGACAACACTTAAAAAAAATTTTCACAAACCTATTTTCTAGAATTAAAATAGTTGTCAAAAGTGAAAATTAGTTGCTTAAATTTTTACGAGCAGTTTTGATAACAGGCTAGGAAGAAGTTCCCAACCTCTGTGAATGCACAGTCTGTTTTTTAATGTCAAAACATTGCAAGTACCACTGTAAGAAAGTTACTATATTTTTAGCTTCTACAGATGGAGGAATGATACTCGTGAACAAAAAACCTATAGGAACTGAAAAAATGCTTTTTTAAATGAATGTGCATTTCATTAACCACAATAGCATTTCATCCATTCAATGAATTTTAGTAGGTATATTTATCTGCATGTGTGTGCATGACATTATTATGTTTACAGACAATGCTTGGTATGTGCATGAATTTACCACACCTTTTTAACAACTTCATGGTTTCCTCAGGGTCCGTGGCCCACAAATTGAGAATTACCACGTTAGAGGAAGAAAGATACCAGCTGAAGGAATGCATGCCTCTAACCATTTCTTTCATTGAGAGAAAATGACATTCAAAAGCTGAATGATTTTATTTTACACACACCACTCCCTTGTTTTACTCCTACCAATACTATCTAAATGTTGATAGATACAATACCGATTATTTCTGAGTTTACATGGTCTTGATTGTCAGTTTATAACACAATAAAATTTCTTTTTGGCACAAGAACCTATCTTCTGTGTGTATATCTCCTATTACAAATTGCAAGTAAGGGTATTGTGAAGAATAACATAATCAAAATAACATTTTTAACAGATACACAAGTATGATCAATGGAACAGCAGCAATCAATCACTTAAGAACATCAGTAAATAATTCTTCAGATACAGTTGTAGTTTTAGGACAGTGCAATGATAAGACAGCAATGTTACCCATAAGAAAGACTGACCCTCACAGAAGCATATGCACAGGCATTCGCACCCCCAATACCCACCTCCTCCTTCTATCTCCCTGTCTCATTTCCACTCATTCATTCTCAGCTCCTGTTTGTCTGAGGCCACATGCAACTGGATTTGTCAAGCCCCCTTTTAACAACTTGTTGTCACAGTCCATTACCAAATTGCATATAGTTATATATTCCACTAATTAGGCTTCTAAAATATCATTAACATGTCTCTTGATCATTAGCATAACGTATGAGGCGACGTCGTTAGGCACGACTCAAGTTTGTTAACGTGGTAATGAAAAGCGCAAGGCAGACTCTGCAGGAACCAAGAAGCACAGGGAGGTGGGGAATATCCAGGCACCGAGATGCTAAAGCCACAAAGGCACAGAGACACAGAGAGACAAAGACAAGCACAGAGAGGAGATGCAAGGCACAAGGGAAAAGCAGAGAAACACAGTCAAAGGAGCGCATCAGTAAGCATGACTTTGGCAGTGAGATCACTGCTTGGCCGTAAACAGGTAAAACCTAATGCACCGTTCCCACTTGTGTGGGAATTAGACCCTGGCAGGGCTCTAGGCAGAAGATGCTTTAAAAATTTCCTAAACAAGAAAAAAATAAAATTCAGAAACCTCCTTCTTTCCTGCTACCTAACACATGCTGCACACGGTTGCGCCCATCTCCCCCCATTCCCATGCCACCCCCTCTCCAGCAGTGGCTACAGAAGACTGCTGGCAATTACCTGGGGGTGACATTCTTTGCTTCCTTATCAGGCCCTTTATTAACATGCTGGTAGATATCTCTATCTCTCAGTATACACTGCATGAGTCACGATCCTCTTGTGTGTAAAAAGGCAGGGTTTACTTCCAGAGATAATAGACATGCTACATCTGGAGAAGAGAGAAGGAAGGAAAACACATAAAACAGATGGCAACTGGCTGGGCATGGTGGCTCACGCCTGTAATCCCAGAACTTTGGGATGCCAAGGCAGGTGGATCAGGAGGTCAGGAGTTCAAGACCAACCTGGGCAACAAGGTGAAACTCTGTCTCTACTAACAATACGAAAATTAGCTGGGTGTGGTGGCATGCACCTGTAGTCCCAGTTGCTTCGAAAGCTGAGGCAGGAGAATTTACTTGAACCCGAGAAACAGAGGTTGCAGTGAGCCGAGATCACGCCACTACACTCCAGCCTGGGCAACAGAGGGAAACTCTGCCTCAAATAGAAAAGAAAAAAGATGGCAACTGTGCGTATGTATAGTAAGGGTATGTCAGTGTGTGTGTGAGCACACACCAGCCGTGTGGTTGTGGGCTGTGATTTCAAATAGCCAGTTAAGCCTGGATTTCATATTTCATGGAAATGTTTCTAAATATATCTATTAGGACTCACAGAACAAGAGGAAAATAAAGTGCTTGGCTCAGGAAAGTGGCCAAGTATATGATGGGTAGAGAATTCAAAGCAGTTGTGGGAGAGGAGTTAACAGCATGTGCACATCAAGTGCTTAATTCATCCTGAACAAGGAAGCACTCAGCCCAAGTGACCTATACTTTGGTCACAGGCTGAGGGTATAGGGAGCAAGCAGCCTCAGAAACAACCAGGAGAACCTCACTCATCTAGTCATTACGATAGAAAAAGATCAATCAAGAACTTTGGGGTCCAAAACTCCAGCCAGTCTTTCAGCACAGAGATTCTAGGCTGCCCGCTCTGGACTTGACATTTCACATAGATAAACTGGAAGCACACTAAGCACTCACAACAGTGCAGCCCAGAGAGAGATGTGGCTTCCTTGGAACAGCTTCAACAGAGACAACGCTGGGAACAGAGGCCTGGCAACCCCGCTGTTTTACACCAGCTCCTTCCAGCAGGATGCCTTCTCCTACCTAGTGATCACTTCCAGCCTAGCCTTGCCTCCTGGGCCCACACGGAAAGAAGAGTATACTCAGCATATACGAGGACTAAAGCCAGCGTCAGTGCAGAAGAGAGGCTGGGGTAAACTCAGATGGTGCCTAAGTGGAAGTATCGCCTATACCCTCTACCTCACCTGACACCTGACTTGACACGTCAAAGGCTATGCAACCAAGGTTCATTTACGGGGGGCAGAATCGATGTTGCTTGGTTTTATAGAACAGATGCAGTGTGAAAGATGGGAGCTTTTCCTCTGGTCCTAACTTCTCATTCTTAAGAAAGGTGAAAGTCAAATGGTAGAAAAAAAATCTACCCAAATGCCTAGTCTACGGGCAGACTCAGGAATCATCCACTGCGCACTCTGAATTCTTACATTATGGAACCACAGAAACCTTTCTGCTCAGGTATGTCCATTGATCCTTTTCTCAAAGGAGTTGTTAAGAAACTCCACCGGCTAAATGTGCACCCTTGATGTGAATGATTCTTAATTATGGCCAAAAAGATAGACTGTGTAGCAAGAGGGATGGCCACATTTCATAATTATTTCAGTCCAGCAGCCTTGTGTGGCTTATAGAATGGACAACCAGGCCAGCTAGGATTGCACAGCCACCAACCTAAATCAACCCCCGAAGGAGAACCTGCAGTAAACCAGTCCAGACCCCATGCCCCCATCCCAAACAGCACCCCCAGGCAGTCCTTTGCACTGCTTTCTCACACTCTACCAGCCAAGGGCAATGTTCATAATCGGTTCTGGGAACCTAATGCTCACCCCCCATTGGGGGATAAAAGAAAAGGCAGGCAAAATACAAATACAGACAGAGAGAAAGAGAAGGAAGACTGTTAAGAAAATAGGCGAAAACGTTTCTTTGACTTTCCTCTCAAAACCTGGAGTTTTACAAAATTAATCATGTATTCAACAACCTACTCTGTGTCAGATGTAGTTTTAGGCCATGAGAATATAGCTAGAGACAAGTCCCTGCTTCATGTCAGGGGGTGGGGGAGGTGGAACAAAAAGAAAAACATCGCACACACACCCCACATACTCACAAATGCGTGTGCACGCATAGGAACTTGCTAAAGTCTAAATTGCAAAGGGCTATTTTTAAAGATACATAATTGTATCACGTTTGGATGCATGTAAAAATTAGAATTAGCTAGAATTATACTAACAAAATATAGCCTCAAAATAATGCCTTATGAAATCTGCTTTAGTAAGTAAAACAGATGTGCTATTTTGGATCTTTAAATATAAATGATTGTTTTTAAAGTAACAATGCAAATTTTTTTAAAGAAGTTCATGGTTTTCTATGAAAATTTGTTGTTTATTTTATATATAAAAATTAAAATATTACATATTTTTATGTTTGAGACAGGATCTTACTCTGTTGCCCAGGTCCGATCATGGTTCACTGCAGCCTTGACCTCTCTGGGCTCAGGTGATCCTCCCGCCTCAGCCTCCTGAGTAGCTAGGACTACAGATGCATGCCATCATGCCTGGCTGATTGATTGATTCTTTAATTTTTTGTAGATACAGGGTCTCACTATGTTACCCAGGCTGGTCTCAAATGCCCAAGCTGGTCTCAAACTCCTAGGCTCAAGTGATCCTCCCACCTCGGCCTCCCAAAGTGCTGGGATTACAGGCATGAGCCATGGCGCCTGGCCTCCAAAGAAATATTTAAAAGGCAAACTCATTTTTCCTAGGCTTTCTCCACTTCGCTCTCCATAATTACCTCTAAAAACTGCTTCCAGCCCTATTTCTAGATCTAAAAACAGGATTTTTTAGCCTGACAAAACTAGAAGATGGCCTTTCAGGGGTTCCTTAGCTTCCTGAATCACATGGGATAAAAAAATGTGTGTATCTAGGCTTATTTTCTGGAGCTAGACCATCAATTTCCTCAGAAAATAAACAGACACATGACCCAAAGGAGGTGAACTGCTCCCTGTGGTCAAGGGGAGTACTTAGGCTTTGTACTAAGGACTAAGATGGTGTAAGAGTTAATTTTTCAAAAGTGTAAGAAAGCACCCACTGCCTTGTACAGGTCATTTCCCTCTCCTTCAGCACTCCCCACCAATCCCCCCCCCACTCTCTGTCCCTTAACAGAATAACCCAGTAAGTAAGGCAGCTGCTTGAAAGATATTGTAAATAGCTCCAACAGAGTGCAGTTTGGGGCAGATTCCAATTAGCCTTCACTTAACGGTCTTTCTTCCCCTGCCAAATTTGTGCAGTGAGGATCCAATGCCCCACCCTCTGCTTGGCTCTGAGTTTAGGCGCAGGGAGGGATCAAGGTTGTCCTCAAGCTGATAGATGTCAGCCACCAAGTCTTTATATGTCCCACCTGAAAGCTAAAGAGGGAATTAAAGGTGGTTTTAAAAGGGGTGTGCCTGGCAGTGTGGTAGAGAAGGGAGCTGGTTTCCTGTGAGTTTCCTTCTTTTGTTCCTCTCCCTGTTGTCTAACCCTAAATTTCCCTGCTGCCTCTTAATTATCCCTGATCATTTTACCCTTTTCTCTGCTTACTGGTTGATTATCTGCCTACTTCATTTGAATCCCAGTGGAGGTACATAAGAGCTAAAAGCAAAGCTGATGGCCAATTAAAAGGTAAGTGCCTTATGTTAAAAGCCAGAACATTATACTTCAATATTCATAATTAGGTAGCTTTTGAATAGCTGAAGAACAACGCAAGTCCATACAGAGGGCTAATCAGGGCACCTATATTTTGCAATCCAAATCAACCAATGCCTATTAAACTGATTGCTGAGAATTGCCAGTTTCCTTATTGGCTGGCTCAGAGCCTCAGTACTTCATAAATATTAGAGATGTAAAAGACCAAGGAGTTCCTAATGTGTTTATTTCGTTATAATGAATTCTTCAGGCAAGCGATAGGATTACTGAAGCAGAGCTTGGTAAAATACCCTACTGATTTTGGCAGCTCTGCTATTCTTCAGGAGGAGCAACTAAATATTACTGAGAAACAGAGCATAAAGATTATTCACTTGGGTGTAATTTTTTTGAGAAAAAGAAAATAAAAATTTATCTTCCACTCTTTCATTTATTTTCCAAATTATCAGATCACCAAAATTGGACAAAATTACACTGAGAAATAAAAGAACAAGTGAGCAATGGAGTAGGAGACAGCCATCAACAAGGTTCAAGTGCACTTCAGTGCTCCCTGGAAACCCTCGCCCCAGCCTGGGAGAAGGCTGGGCTGGTGCTGATCATCTTGGGTCCCCCCACCCCTGTGATTATTCTCCCTGTGGTAACTCAACTTAGAATCTCCTCCCAGAACTTTTAACTGTTTGCTAATAACGCAGTTAATTTTGGGGGGTGGGGGAGGAGGAGAGGTGTTCGGTCTTGCTTACAGAGGTAAGACAATGCCACCTTATAAATTAAGAGCAATGGGAGGTCAGAGAAATGCTCACAGACACCAGGCAAACTCTTTCTAGAAAAGAATTAAGCATGATGATGTCTGCTCTTTGCAAATGCTCTGTCCACTGGGAGGCAGCATAGGCTGCTGGAAAGAGAAATGGGCCAGAGATCTGGGTTCTAATCCCTGGATGTCACCGATCTGCGGTGCGTGTTATGGTCAGCAACAGAATCCTAGTTTTAAAACTAGGTCAAAAAGGAAAATGGGACAAGAGATGTGGAAGCACTTTGGAGGTAAAGACAGAACCTGCTGAAAGGAGATCCACACATGTAGAAAGAAGTCTGTGGACTATGGAAACTGGTCCTTTTAACTATAACTGATCCCCAAAGCGGAAAGACGTCACTACTATAGGGATTTAAAATAAATAGAACAAAGCAAGCACGCTCTTAATACATAATTTTCTAAAGTGTGTTTTTAAGAATCCCAGTCCAGGGAAAAGGTCCTCGGGTCAAATAAATTCTGAAAATGCTAACCACTCCACCACACACACCCCTCTGAGAGATTTACAACCCACATTGACATACTGAAGCTCGGGGAAGCCCTGTAGTTCAGAAAGCTCTTGTAACTCACAAACTTACTTGGCAATCCAATGGTTCCTCACATACAAACACTGAAACAAATACCAGCTCCAAGGAGCACACTAAGAAATGCTGTTTTAAACTATAATATATGGCAATAATGTCTGGTCCCATACTGGAGAGAAAACATTACTGAACCACCATCCATACTCTTGGGTGGCTGGCCTAGAGTGGTCAGTCTGTGCCATTTTATCTACAGTCTCCTCCTTATTTTCTCTGATCAACAACATGCATTTGTGAGGCAGCTGGCCAAGGTGAAAGGTTAATTCTGTGGCCATGAAACTCAGCTCAGCTAACACACTCAGATGGGGGTTGAACCTTGTCACCTTGGTCCCATTAGCTCTAACCAACTGGGCTGAGTAGCCACAGACATTAGTCTTAGTTATAATCTCTAGAGGGAATAAAAATTTAAAGGCACTAGCTCATGGCCAATGAGCTTTAGCTTATAAATTTAAGGAGTTTTTAAAATAGTATTTAAGACGAAGGTATGCTATTTTATCCTAACACAAAAAGATAGTCAAGAGGTAATAAAATATGACCTCTGGATCTGGACTTCAGGTGCGTTCAAGTCCCAGGTCTACCATTTCACAGCTGTATGGCCTTGAGCAAATTACTTAACTTACTTGAACCTCAGTCGCAAAATCTGTAAATCAGAATAAACACATTCCATTCCTCAAAGGATTACTATGAGGATTATGTGAAATGATATATGTCAATGGGTTTAGCACTATGCCTAGCATACACATAAATATCAATAAATATTAGTAATTATCACTGCATTTAAAAGGACTGAATACTCTCAGAAAATGCAGCTCCCTCTGAAGTTAGCATTGGGAACATGCAATTTTGGAATTTTTTTTTTTTTCTGTTACATGAAGTGTTCTTACCTTGTAATTTATCAGAGAATATGCCTCTTAACCTTCACTGAAATCTTCAGTGAGGCTGAGATGGCCTCAGTCAGGTTTTTGTCCTTGAGAAAAATTTCTACATTAATAACTTCAATGGCTATAAAATATGATTCAGCTAACCGAAACTCGTCTTACTGGTATATTTCCAGGAATATATTTCTCAAGGGAGATACACCCAAGATAATGCTAAGTAATTGCAAGACATTATTATCTGGCCTAGCTAGTGTTTCCCACCAACACAATCATATATAGATCAGTAACCAGTTTCGCACCCCTAGTCACAGGAGCAGGAGTAAGGAGGACAGGGGGAGGGAGACCCAGGGGCTGAGAGGGCAGCAGAAGGCACAGAGAATGAACATGAGGACACTGGGCAGCAGCAGTGCACCGCCTGGCCTAGACACCGGTGGCTACATCAAACCCTGCCCAGACTTGTTCACACATGGAATCAGCACCAAGTATGAAGAACAACCATCTGAAAGTTTACTGGGAGTCACCCCAGCTGCCACCCCAGAGGTGGAGAGAGAGAGAGATTAAGCCAACTTTTCCCATCCCTATCCCATGGTTTACATGACCATATTTCACATAGATGTAGCCTGTATTTTTCATCTCTGGAGGCCCCAGTAAAAGGGATTTCCATGGTGATCACCTGGAAGGCACCTCTGTAACCAAACACAATACCCTGGCCTCCCCAGACTCTTGGCTCTTAACCTCTGCGACCCTTCCAGGCATATCCGACTCAGGGAGGCCAAATCCCAAAGTCAATAGGGGTTGTGGTCATTTACAGAAGGCCTGTAGGCTCTCCCTCCGGCTCCTTCTACTTCACTCCTCCCCTCTTGTGACAGGTCATTTGTAACTGTCTCGTGGGTTTTATTTAGTTGTGGTGGGCACAATCAAATGCTGTTCTAACTAACAGAGTCCTTGTCCAGAAAACAAAAACCACACAAAAGTCAGTCTGGTTACTTTGGCCACGTTTAGCGACTGTTTCACATCACCACCTTGTCGATCCAATCAATGGTGTGGCAGTTGACTGTTAATAAAGCTAGATAAAAACAAATTGATTACAAAAAGGTCAATTTGGTACCTAACATTTAGAAGGCTAGAGTTTGAGTACTCGTCATCTGTAGGGAATCACCACGGTATAAAATTGGGAATATTACATCTGAACAAATAGTTACTTGCCTGAAAGAAAAAAAAAAATTACTCTCAAAAAAAAAAAAAAAGAATGTTATTATTACTTTTATATCTATCAGTGCCCAGAAAATTGAACCTAGAGAAAAAGATAGTGAATTCGTTCTTTAAAAATTCCTTGTGGTTATCTGAAACATTATTTCAACTACAAGTAGAAATGGAAATAAACTGGTCAATGAGACAAGGGTAACCCACAGACTGTTAGAAAAAGAAATGTCCAACTTACTTGTTTTTCTTTATTTTCAGAAATAAGCTACTATATGCAGAAACTGTGTCCATAAACTTCCTTTGACTCCCAGAGAAACATAGAGTTTTGAAGAATTCTGACAACCCAAGAATTAAGGAAAGCGTTGAATACACTTAGACTTCAACTGAGGCTGGGCACGGTGGTTCACGCCTGTAATCCCAGCACTTTGGGAGGCCAAGGCAAGCGGATCACCTGAGGTCAGGGGTTCAAGACCAGCCTGGTCAACATGATAAAACCCTGTCTCCATTAAAAAAACAAAAAATTGGTCAGGCATGGTGGCAGGTTCCTGTAGTCCCAGCTACTCAGGAGGCTGAAGCAGGAGAATCGCTTGAACCCAGGAGGCTGAAGTGAGCCAAGATCATGCCACTGCACTCCAGCCTGGGCGGCAGAGAGACTCTATCTCGAAAAAAAGAAAAAAAGAATTCAACTGAAGTGACCAAGGAAGCCAGCCTAAGCAGCCGGCCATGCCCTAGAAAACCTGTTTATCATAACCATGTGCATTATATTAAGGCCCAATTTAAATCTGCAAAATGTGTGGAGTCCATTTTCTATGATCTGCTTCCATATTTCAGAGGGTTGAAGCAGGCAGGGAAGTAGGATAGCATACCAGTCAGCAGCCAGTTGGCAAACATCAATTTTAGGTAGGGATGTTGCAGGTGCCTCAAGTCACATGTCAATATAGAGAATAGGGGAGGTGGGAGCGGGGGTGAGAGCTGCAGAGAAGGAACGAGGAAATGAGTAAGATAGGGAGGTGTCTATGGGCTGACCTGATGGTGTGAACCAGAAATTCAGACAGCAGCATAGCTAGACACAGGAAGAACTACCAGCATCCTAAAATCTGGCTCCCAAGCCTCTGTCATAAAGAAGGTCTGTGTCCTTGGTCCAGTCACTTCACCACACTTTGCCTTACTCTCATTTGTAACATGAGAGAGGCTGAAAAATGGTCTCGAATATACACTCACCTTCTAATTTTGTCAATCCTGCTTTCATCTTCTTCCACACACAAGGGGGACCCAATCACTGAAGGTCCCGACTTAAGGAATAACGGAATTGTACTTTGCCTCCTGAGTAATTCTGGGCAAGGAGCTGTGCTTGGTTTCTTCTGTTTGTGCTTCTGCCTCCCCCCGCAACGGACGCCCCACAGAAATACCCGAGAAAGGTTATCCTGGGAGTTGATGGAGTTGACCTGCTCAAGTGCTGCTTTACTAGCAAGGCAGTAAGTACACGCCAGAAGGTCTTCCGAGGTTCTCCGTGCATATTGGGGTCTCCACTGTAGGTTCCAGAAGAAGACAGAGTAGCTGAAGGGGCATTCTACCGGCAGCCCCCAGGGAAAGTCCAGCATCATTAGAGCATGCTTTGGAGTGACACAAGAGTTTGGTCATGTCCTAGGGTGGAGTCCGATTTCTTTGTTTCTTCCTCAAGGCACCCTCACCAGAGACAGAAGCAAGACAAGGAAACCGATGTTGTCACTGTAAGGCCGGTTGCCTCACCGGGAGCTCGGACACGCCCATCCCTCTCCGCGCCTGGAAAGGCCGCACCAGGATCTGCACTTAACACTAACCTCTGCACTCGACACCCACCTCTGCACTCGACACCCACCTCTGCACTCGACACCTACCTCTGCACGCAACACCCGCCTCTGCACTCAGCACCAACCTCTGCACTCGACACCCACCTCTGCACTCAGCACCAGCCTCTGCACTCGGCACCTAGCTCTGCACACAGCCCTCGGGACAGCCCTGGCTGATGCAACCCTGGCCGGCTCTTGCACCAGAAAAACCCGCCCAATAACCTGCCAACCAATAACGGACTGCCCCGCCTCCATCCCGCTCCCCCCACAACCAATTAGAACACCCGGCCACTCCTTGCTCTCCCAAAGTTATAAAGACCCCTCCTTCCAGGAAGCCAGGGCGACTTCTCTGGCTCCCTCCCCCGGACTACAGAACCTCACCTGGGAGCTTAATAAATTGGCATTTAATTTTCCTAGGCTGGTCTCAGTTTCCTGATTTTAAACTCGGCAATAACCCTTACAGTCACCAAAAAGTAGTAATCGTTTATTTGTTAAAAACATGGAGTGGCCGGGGGTGGTGGCTCACACCTGTAATTCTAGCACTTTGGGAGGCCGAGGCAGGCAGATCACCTGAGGCCAGGAGTTCGAGACCAGCCTGGTCCAACACGGTGAAACCCCATCTCTACTAAAAATACAAAAAAATTAGCCAGGCATGGTGGAGCATGCCTGTAATCCCAGCTACTCAGCAGGCTGAGGCAGGAGAATCGCTTGAACCTGGGAATTGGAGGTTGCAGTGAGCTGAGATTGCGCCACTGCACTCCAGCCTGGGCAACGGAGCGAGACTCCATCTCAAAAAAAAAAAAAAAAAATGGAGCATAACTATGTAACAGACAGTGTACTAATTGCTGGTGTTCAGCAAAGGAGAGCTCTGGGCCCCCAAGTGCACATATACACAGATCATAGTGGCAACAGTGTGTGCCAAGGCTGGCTCTCACACACACACACACACACACACACACACACACACACACACACACACAATGCTAGGGGGGCCCACAGGAGAGCCTGGAGGTGGTTAGAAACAGCTTTACAGCAATCCTGATACTTGAGCTGGCTCCTGAATGAGGAAAAACAGTTTGCCGGACACCGTGGAGAAGAGAGAATGAATTCAAGGCACAGGACACGGGGCAAAGGCTGAGTCAGCAAGGGGCATGACCTGCTCAGAGAAGAGTGACAAGTTCAAGGTGGTCGGGATAAAATGCTTTCCCCTGACGTTCCAGCAAGGTTTTCCGTATGCATATCTAGGTGATTACTTCAGATGGCTTGCCTTACGGGGACGGTAACAAAACACTATAGCTCAGAAATTACAACATCAGGCTTGAGACTGACTGCTCAGAAACAAGCTAAATACATAAATAAATAAAAGCAAGGTGCAGAACAGTATTCACCGTATTTTACTAGTTGTAGTTTCAAAATTAGGAAAATATATTCATAATTTGTAAAAATATTTCTAGAAGGGTATTTTTTTTTTAAGGAAATTCTCATACAGTGATCCCTGTATGCTCCACGGTGATGCAAACAATTTGTGTACATTAACTCATTTCATCTGCCCAATAACGCTGGGGAGGTAGGTCTGTTTTTCCTCATCCTTAACAGATTAGGCTGAGGCAGAGAGTTCAAATCACTTGTCCAAGGTTAATCTGCCAATTCATAACAGGATGGAAAGCCAAGCCGGACTCTAACTCCAGTGCTCTTAACTGCGATGCTTCACCACCTTTCATGAGACACCAGTAGCTCAGTCACCTCCAGAAGGAGAGAGGGACTAGGAAGATGGGTACAGAGCTGGGAGCCGCATCATGTTCTGTATCTCTTCCTGTGCCTAGGGCAGTGCTCCAGCTGAGTGCCAGGCACCTTTCCAGTCTATCTTTTCTCTCTTTTCATTCAAAACAATCAACTGTAAATACAAAAAATGGGACTTTTCTGACATTTTTAAGGTACAGGTATCATGGGTTGAGGGAGGGAGAAAGAGGGAAGAAGCAAAAGGAAGCCATAGCCGTTTTCCCTTCTATTCCCACTGCCAAGTCCAGCGGCACTGCTCAAGCAGAGCAGGGGAATCCAGAGCCACAAGAGGTGGCTGAATGCTGGCATAGAAGAGAAACCCAGTCACACAGAAGTCCCCTGTCCCCCTTCCCTTTCTGTGGTCACTTTCTAGACCAGTCTCAACCATTGCAGCTGCTCAATGGCAACGCACTGGAAATCAGGACGATGACGCTGGAACAAGGCAAAATTGCATATAAAGGGGCAGCTCTCGTGCCTCCTTCTACAAGGGTGCTCTCAACAATGATAGGTTGGCTGAGGCACCCAGAGGTGGAAGGTCCAAGCAGAAAAAGCTTTATTACTCCCTACCAACTTCAGCGCAATACACCACCCCGGGCTCCGCCTCCACCTTCTTGAACTGGGAGCCCATATATTATACCATGCCATGGTTCATTTCAGCAAAAATCAACTAGCATCCTTCTGACCTGGGGCAAAAAATTTCCTCATTGAGATCCTGAAAAATAACATTACATCATGTTGCCTGTGTCAGGTTTATAAATGGGCCAGGGGGAGGCTGGGGTGTAACCTGACGCTATCAAAACACTGGCCCTCGGAGAAGAAAGGAGGCCATTGTTGTAGGCTGTCAGCTCTCCTCTGGCCTGGAGGTAAAGTGAGATGCGAGAAATGTTAGTGGGAGGCCAGGCACAGAGCAGGTCCTCACTCCCTATCTACTCTCTATCTCCTAAAAAATCAGGCTGGCTCCCTCCAAAACGGCTTGTCCCCATTTCCTGTGGGGTGTGTCTCCCCTCTTTCTATTCTCCCAGCAGAGTGGATGAGCTAAGTAATTTTTATTCCCAAGCCTCAAAGCAAAGAAGCAGGAATAGGATGGCAAAGGCCAGGAACCAATTTTTTTTTTCCTAAGCAAGACATTTCTCTGAACAGACAACCGAAAGAGGAACTGAGCCCCAGTGATTATGTATACACAAGCAACATTATTGTATTTGAAACAGAGAAATGTTAACACGGCCCAAAGCTAGAGAGAAAAACAGACCCCAACAAGGGTTACGTGAACACGCCACTCTAAGGCGAGAAAGAAATGCTGAAATCTGAGAGAGAAACAAACATTTCAAAGTGAAAGGCCGGGGTTCGGATCAGGAGACAAGAAAGTGACCAAGAGAACGTGGGGGAGGATTATGGAGCTGGGACAGACCCAAAATGAGCCAAAGGACAAAGCGCTGGCACAGAGAGTAAAAACACTTTAATGGATAAAGGAAAGGAAAAAGGATTTATGGTGAGAGAAATCCAGAAAATAAAAAGCAAGACAAATGCAAGCCAGCCTGACTGGAGACAGAATTCACTGGGCTGGTCAGACATTTAATTTGATTTTCTCTTTCTTTCTTCCCCATCTCCCAGCTTGGATTTGAAGGAGAGGGGCATGCAAATGTACTATCCATGGCAGAATGTGCATAGATACTTTTGGCAGGAGGGCCAAGCACACTGGCCTGCCAGCCCATCACAGCAAGGGTGATGCCAGCCCTGTGATCATCCAGGACGACAGGCCTAAGGTCCCTGGTGAACCAGAGAACACAGGGACACAGTGCAGAAAACCGATCGCTTGTGGCTCTCCCTGGTATTCTGCTTGTTTCTTTCCAGCAAATTATTGCTAATCCTATCATCACTCTCTGAGGATCTTAACCTCTTACAAAGGGTCTCCCCAGCCACCCCCGATGCCTTCCTGGCTCAATTCACTAACAATTAAAAGTAGACCATAGAATATTGGGTTCCTCATTGCCAAATTCTGCTTTTATGTTAACCCCACCACATTCTCTTTGGAACAAAACAGGACCCCCTCGACTAAAGCGGAATGATGCCCCGTGGCCCAAGTGCACCATCCTTCAAAACAGCTTTCCCACAGAGCCCTGGAACCAGCCCCTTCCCCTGCTTCAAAGGTGAGAAGGGGAGGGGCCCACGGACCACCCTCAAGCTCAGAGCTTATATTTCTCTCACAATTCCAGTCCCTCAAGTCTCTCTTTCCCAGGGGAGGTTGTTGTTGGCACCAGAGCATGCTGCACCGGGCTGCTGGCAAGCAGGGACTTGGGGCAGATGAGGCAAAGGAGGTGGCGGCCACCACTTGTCTCAGTGCTAAACCTGATGGAACAAAAGGAGACGCGCAAGCATGGAAGGTGGGGGCCCTTCCACAGAGGCCACTGAGAATATGCACCGACGCTTTGGTGTAACCGGTTCCACTCTTGGCACTTCTGTGACTACTTCTGTTACTACATCAGGAAGCCTTTTGCTCAGACACGCCAGTCACGGGCCTCTCTGTCTGTTAGAAGATGCCCATGAGTTGTCTAACTCTCATCTTTTACCATATCCCCCCAACTAAATTATTCATTGTATTTAACTAAAGAACGATGGAGTGCCTACTAGGTGACAGTCACTGGCTTAGGTGCTGGGAATACAACCGTAAGCCAAGTGGGAAGAGTCTCTGCCTCTACACCGTCTGCCCTCCTTTCCCCTGTCCCCATTTCCAAGGTGCTTACCAAGCGCACCAGAAAGGCTTTAGGTGATTTCATGAAATCCATGCGGCTCACACAGATTTGCCCAGCAGTCCCTAGTACTCCAGAAGAGGCTGAGAATCTCAGAGGACCCAGAGAAATGTGGAATGGGAAAGCCTCAAGAGGCCTGAGGAGAGACATGGAATTTGAGTGGATGGAGGATATTTAAAGAAAAGGGAAAGAAGGGTGTAGCCACAGGAAAATGGTAATTTGAGGAATTTGCCTACACATTGTTTAGACTGCTATACATGTCCTGCCATGCCATCTACCTCCTCAGGTGTTCCTACCTAGGATTTCAGGAAGAAAGTACTGGTACAAAAAAATTTGCCTAACGTGCTGAAGCAGGATGGGTTACAGGGAGCAGCTGTGTCCAACCGGCACTTCCAACTCTGTGTCCCTAGAGACTGAGTCTCTTGTTCTAACTTATCACTCTCTCTCAGGAAAGAAAAAAAAAGGGCAATGTCAAGAGAGGCTTCCTATACATCAGTGTAGTGTGGGAAGTTTTTTAAATTATAAAAAAAATAAAAATAAAAAAAGAGGCCTCCTGAAAAGTCTGACACCTCTGGTCCTAAATTTATTTTCTCATTAATGAGTAAAGGGGGATTTATTGTCTGAACCAATGTCTGTTTTATATCAACTCTTTTTTCCTGCTTTCTCCTCAGACAGTGGAGCTCCAAAGAGACCAAGAGCAGATGTTTTATGTTTCAGGAGAGAGCAGTCTCCACAATTCCTAACAGATTCCTGGAATTCTTATTCTTAACAAAAATTAGCTACAGAGAAAGAATCATGAATTGGGAGCCCACAAAGCCTCTGGGAGCCAATCATTTCTTCTCTTCCTCCTACCAACCTTGTACCACCCAAAATGCTGACTGTGGCCCACTGCGTTCCATGGGAAAACCCCTCTGAATCACAAGGTATCCAGCTCTGCTAGTTGCCCAAACAGCTCAGCCACATTCTGTGATTAGAGATGCCCATTTCTGAGCCATAATCTCAAGAGCTAGAAGTGAGAGTCAGACCTAAGTTCCAATTCTGGCTCAGTGTTTGCTTTCTTACTCAAATTTTTAGTAATAAATATCTCCATGACCTCATCTGTCTAATAGAGATGACAACATATGGTCTCTCTTGCTGGATTAATGCAAAGATCAAGTGAGATGCAAGGGCACACTAATAAGTTAAATACTTATAAAAATAAAAAGCATTTTTGTTAAAATAATTAACGTCTGGCATTCTGTTAACAGAGACCTTGTGTTAACCAGTGCACTCTGCATAGGTGGAGGACAGGATGAACTGAGGCACACAACACTGAGAATGGCCTCAGCTGGGCTCTCAGAGGCGGCTCACCCCCACTCAGGTCCTTTCCCATTCCTTCTAAAGGACATTGCGAGCCTTTAACCATGCAGCATTTATTCAATAAACATTTATTAAGCACCTGGCACAGTACTTGGCACATGCTGGGCACTCAGTAAATATCTGTTGAATAATGAATGAATAAGTGCCTAATGCAGACATGAAAAATACAAGGCAAGTTGCCACAAGCCCCTGATCCTGAAATCACTAATCAGAAATCACTAATGGATGACGGCACTCTTCTCTGCAGACTCTGGGCTCAGCTGAGAATACTCAGACTTGGAACATGAAATGAAACCTATTTGCCATTTCTGTCCTATGCACAAAGACTGAAACACATTTTATCCCTGCTTTCACAGAGCTTACAAACATAGGAAAGCCCAATAGAAAACAGACAAAGCTAACATAATATACGTTAAGATAGACGTGTAAGAGCCCAGAGGGAGGCTGTGGCATCTAATGATGTGAATGAACCTATAGTTCTCAAACTCCCCTTGGCTTTTAAGATGCTACTCCCTCCAGATTTTTCTCTTGCCTCTCTGATATTCCTGTTCTGACCCTCTCCACTAACCACCTTTCCAAATATTTGGCCTTCTCAGGGTTTGGTCCTGGTCTGCTTCTATTCTGTGTAGACTCTCCTGGATCACTGCATTCCCTCTCATGACATCAATTGCTATTTACACGCTGATTATACTCAAATTTATGTCTCTAGCCTTGACCTCTCTCCGAAGCTTCAGTCATATATTTCCAGTTGCCCCCTGGACAGCTCCATTTGAATATCCTATAGGCTATTCAAAATCTAACTCATTAACTCTCTCCTTCTAACCTTCCTCGGTAGCTTTTTTCAGCCTCTGGTAATCTTGATATCCTTTAAGACATTGCTATTCTTCACTTACAAACTAGAAACCTTGGTATCAACATCAACTCTTCCTTCTCCCTCAAACCCCGTTCCCATTAGCAAACTGTTTAAATTTAATCTCAAAAATAGCTTTTTAAACTAATTCATCCCACTTACTATACCATCTCTCACTTTCTAGCTCATTTTTCTTCTAATCTTACCGCACTTTAATCCACCCTCCAAAGAGACACCAAAATTACCTTAAAGCACAAATCTGATCTTGTTACCTCTCATCCCCTTCCTTTGATTTTCAATAGTTCCCCACTGCCTTCAAGATGAAGTTCCTCATTTGGCATAAACTGACCCCAGTCTACTTACTCGGTTATGGCCATGCAGATCACACGACCCCGGGCCTTTGCCCATGCTGCGCACTCACAGCCTGGTGTGCCACAAACGAGCTCTTTAGCAACACTCTTGCATCCTGCAACATCCAGAAATCCCTTCCAATGTCACTTTGAAACACTTCCCCAATACCTCATGGAAGAGTTAGTTATGCCATCCTCCGTAAATAAATGATTTTATAAGAGCCTGAAATTTCTCTCATCAATTTGTCATATATAAGGCAGTATTAAAATTAATGTAGTAGGTCTTATAAAATTTGCAAAAATCTTAAGTTTCCATGCACAAATAAAGAATGAACTGTTTCATACACTCATTAAATAAATATGAAGATTTTACCATGCGGGCAGGGACTGTAGTAATTGCTAAGGATAGAGCAACAAGACAAAGTCCCTGCCATCATGGAGCTTATGTTCCAGCAGGAAAGCCAGACAATAAGCAAATACAACACCAGATACTCAGGATCACAGATTGACACAGAATGCTTTTTTTTTCTTTTTTTTTTTTTTGAGACGGAGTCTTACTCTGTTGCCCAGGCTGGAGTACAGTGGCACGATCTTGGCTCACTGCAACCTCCACGTCCCAGGTTCAAGTGATTCTTGTGCCTCAGCCTCCTGAGTAGCTGGGACTACAGGCAGGCACCACCACACCCAGTTAATTTTTGTAATTTTAATAGAGACAGGGTTTCACCACATTGGCCAGGCTGGTCTCGAACTCCTGGCCTCAAGCGATCCACCAGCCTCCACCTCCCAAAACGCTGGGATTACAGGCATGAGCCACCACACCTGGCCGTATAGCAGAATGCATTTATTAGAGAGACTGACAGATGAGAGTTATTTTAAATATACACAACAAATTACAACTCTTGAATAATGAAAGAATTTTTTTTCTTTTTTGAGACGGAGTTTCACTCTTATTGCCCAAGCTGGAGTGCAGTGGCGCAATCTCAGCTCAATGCAACCTCCGCCTCCCGGGTTCAAGCGATTCTCCTGCCTTAGCCTCCCGAGTAGCTGGGATTACAGGCATGCGCCTTCATGCCTGGCTAATTTTGTATTTTTAGTAGAGATGGGTTTCTCCATGTTGGTCAGGCTCGTCTCAAACTCCTGACCTCAGGTGATCCGTCTGCCTCGGCCTCCTAAAGTGTTGGGATTACAGGGGTGAGCCACCGTGCCCGGCCCTGAAAGTATTTTTAAAAATCCCTTGAAGATGTAAAGAATTGCTCTTACTCTACCCACAGGCTTTTTCCTATTCACTATCATCAATATGCTTACTGTTATTATAAAAATAGAGAATGCAACTCCAGGAAAATCTACCCAATCTAGGGAAATTGAGGGGAAGGCATGAATTACCAAAAGTGTCTGAATTCAAAGAATTTTAATGAAAAATAAAATCTTAAAACTTTATGAAACATTAACTACTGATAAACAGTTTCCACAAAGAGGCATACATCAGACTTGTTTTTGAGCAGAGCATAAATTGGAATTGGTATGCAAATAGATGTTGTTTACTTTATAAAGTCTTTTAAACATTTATTTATTTAAACCAGCTAAATAATCCCCCGCAAGCAATCTTGAATACATAAACCCAGCACCTTACACATTTAAATGCTCAATATATGTATTAATTTCATAGTTTTATTTATATGCCTGGTCAGTTGCTTTTCACGGGAGGGCTTCACAAACCACCAAACATTCTAAATATTGGAGTTTGAATTAACGGGTTGTATTATGTCTCCTCGAAAAGAAGAGTAAAAGCCATCAGCACAGCCAATCAGGAAAATTAGAGACCCCCTTCTCACTAAAAAGAGCCGTTCTTCCCACAACAAAGAGTTCCTCCTCTACAAGAGCCCTACAGAGGTTAAACTCACCAGTCTGTCCCTAAAAGATTTGTTCATCTGTTGTGGAATACTCTAATCCCTATTATAGCTCTGGAGGCTCCGCTGTGGAATTTTAGAAGACAAAAAGTCATTTATCCTCAAAACAAAAGAAAAGAATTTTAACAAAAATGTTCTTTGGCCAGTCTGCTCCCCGCTACCCCTTATATTATCTGGCTACCTCCAATTCATTCTTAGATCTCTGCTTATATGTCTTCTCTTTAGAAGAAACTTCTGTGACTGCCTCATCATCACCAAGATGGTGAGATACCCTCCTAAACATTCCCATGATACTCTCTCGGTGTCCCCATCACAGCATTTAATACTCTGGACTAGGGCTATTTCTTTGACTGCCCCACAAGGACACAGTTTCCTTGAGATCAGGGTCTATGATGTGATTACTGGTGTCTTCCACGCACGGCACACAGCACTTGTTACTAGAAGGCACTACACCTCTATGAAATAAAGGAACATGGTTTGTCTTGTCTTTTTCCATTCTTTACTTTTATTTATTCACTTGGGAAACAGAGTGAGAAACTTCAAATACACTTTGTCTAAAAACACAGTATTTCATAAATGAAGAAGAGAGTCACTGATATGAAGATGTCTTAGGGAAAGCCACAAAAGAATGACTCAGTTCTGCACCAACATGCATTTCCTACTTATTACCAAGAATTCTTCCTGTTAAAATTTAATGCAGTCTTCTCTAGCAGTTCATTTTGTCTGCCAAGTCCTTTATGACTATTTTGATAAGTTATTTATTACATATGGATGCCACTATAATAAGTGGATAGCATAGGCAATGTCGGCTTGCAGGACAGAATCAAAGGGTCACGTCCACCTCTCCTTTGTTAAGGCCAAATCACTAGATCCTGTGACCAGCAGTTATCACTGAGTGCTGGCCTGACTGGCAGGGCATCCTGGCACACAGTAGGCACTGAACACATGTAACTGCTGAATGCACAAATAAATGAATATCGAAGAGACCTCAGATTGTTAACCCTTAGAGTAATGGGAACAGTGTGCCATGATGATGAATCACAGGTGGCTACAAAGGCAAGCAACAAAACGTAGTGTGGTCAAGAACAATTTACATATGCTCTGTAAGGCTTTGTCGCTTCATTTCTAAAATGGGAATGGCAACAGAATTAAATGAGATAGGCCGAGCATGGTGGCTCATACCTGTAATCTCAGCACTTTGGGAAGCCAAGGCGGGCAGATGGCCTGAGCTCAGGAGTTTGAGACCAGCCTGGGCAACACAGTGAAACCTCATCTCTACTAAAATACAAAAAATTAGCTGGGCGTGGTGGCACATGCCTGCAGTCCTAGCTACTTGGGAGCTAGGGAGACTACCTGGGAGACTGAGGCAGGAGAATTGGTTGAACCCAGGAGGCGGAGGTTGCAGTGAGCCAAGATCACACCACTGCACTCCAGCCTGAGTAAGAGACTTGTCTCCAAAAACAAGAATTAAATGAGATAACATAATACAAAGTGTCTTCCATTATGTCTAGCAAACAGTACATGCTTAAAATTATGATCTGTTATTATTTCATAGATAAAATTCAGTTACTAACTGAAAAGTATAATACATTAGACTAAACCTAAAACTTGAAATGTATAAAATAGATGGCTCCAGGAAATAGTACAAACTCAGAACATGACTTATGGAGGTGTTCTTCATACAGTTTGTCACAAGTATTCTATCTGAATAGAAATGTTGTTTGGTAAAGGTAATCACACCTTAAACAAACTGAAAAGTCTGTTATCTAAAAATAATGCAGTACCTTGCATGGTTTACATATTGCAGCTTAAAAATACATATTACATTGAATTATACAAGGATTTATCTTGGAAGTGTTTAAATCCTTTCGTATATGTATCTGTGTATCCATATTTTCATATAATGGGGTTGCTTAAAGTGAAGACTACCCCATATCCAGGTATAATTATATCAGCACTGTGAAGGTCCTCTAGCTACATCTAGCCAGGTCCTCCAGGACAAATTCACATTATTCTGCCCTAATTTTAATTTTTAATACATGGGACAGAGTCAAAGTTTCTCCATATTCTGTTTAACTCAGGTGGTTATTCAAAATTCCTGTCTTTTGCAAACATCAATTTCAACCTTGACTTAAAGAAATGAAGCCAACACAAAGAGATAAAAGGAAAAGTAAAAAAATAAAATAAAATCCAGTCTTTTGGCCCTGCTTTCTAGAGGAAAAGGAAAAAAAAAAAAAGAATTCTGTTTCCCCAGCCTCATTCCCACTCAGTTCCTCATGGTTACTTTCAGAAAAAGCCAAAGGGGTAGGGGAGGAGTGGGTTTGGAAGAAGGAAGGAAAGGGAAGGATGTTAAGGAAGGTAGGAGGAAAAATACCTGCAGAAGAAAAGACGAAAGAGAGAAGAAAGGAGAGCTGAAACCTGACACTCAGGAAGTCAGGCCTCCAGTGAGAGACTTCTTGGACTGTAAACCTGCCAGCCGGGGGACGTGGAATGGTTCCAATGGCAGCCTTCATTAACGCTTCATACACTCCGCCCCTAATTTACAACCATTTAACGGCAAACATTATACAAGTACCTTTGAGGACAGAAAGAAATCTAAGAGAAATTAGGTGCCTAGAGAGCTCGCCTCAAAGGCAAGAGCCCTTTCGTGCAAGCAAGCAATCTCGCCACCTCCTTTTTTTAAATCTGTTTGGGACTTTTTGAGAGCTGGAGTGGGAAGGGAGCGGAATGAAATAGTTCTCACAGCCAGTCAAGAGCTGTGGGGAGGTTGACAGGATTGGGGTGCAGGTACATGGAGGACACACAGAAGCTCTGTGTCTGTGGAGGCTGATTGTGTCTGTGGGTGAGCAGCGTGTCTATGTGGGTGGAAACATGTATAGCTAAAGGCAGGAACTCTTCCCATAGTTAAACCCTTGTTCAAACAATTTAAATAAACAAGAACATTTTTTAAAATTAAAAACCCACTAAAACAATCCTAGTGGAGCTATTTTCTTGAGTGCTTAAGTAGAGGCCAGATTCAAAAAAGGATTAAGCGAATGTCGCATAACCCAGCTGCAGGAACTGAAACCCAGCGATTGGGCTGAGAGGGGAGACAGCTTAGAGGGTGGGGCCCTCCCGGGGCCCTCCCACAGCAATTTCAGCAAGCCTTTCTAGTCATCCCCTAAGCTTTGTTTCCTTTCAGCCCATACCTGTGTATACAGTAAACAGCTCATGCACGGTAACTAGCCAGCCAGGGCCCAGAACTGGTTAGGCAGCTTTCTTCCCAAGGCCACAGTGAAGAATCAATCTCAGCCAAAACACAGGAGTCCTGGAAAGAAGACTTGAACTCCCTGTTTTCTGGCAGGAGAATGGGGAAAGGGAGGCTAAACAGATTACCTTTTAACTAACAACTTTACCTAAACGGATTAACATTGAGGATTAACCTTCCTGGAGCCACAGAGCTGAATCCCCATTCCTAGGGCGCATGGCTGAGTAGAAGCTGGTCTCTGCACTCAGCCAGGATCTGGTTCCACCCTCCGTCCAAAACAGAGGGCAGTGTCTTAACTAACTTTCTTTTAAAGGTCCTGTCTCAAGTCACCCCAGAATGGGCTCCACGGAAAATTAATCCCACAGGCTAAGGGGTCTCATCTTCAGAGTATCAAACTGCAGCATTTAAATGCACTTAATCTTCCCTGGAACAACAGGAAAATACAGTGAAAGCTCAAAACGAGGCAGGGACAGGGACTGGGAAGAAGGGCTTGTACTCAGGGTGGAACGGGTGACGTGCAACACCACGCCCTATTCTGCCAAATTTAAGACCCTCCTGCCACAATTTAAGCTAAAGTCTGTGTATTCCCTCATTCCCACCTCCTCCAGAAGTGGGCACTTGCATGCTTTCTGTTAAAGTGAGATGTTTCGTTTTCACCTGTTACAGTGGAATATGGTAAAATCCTTACAACCTTCACAATGGGGCTTACCTCAAAGTGAATGAGGCTTCCTGGGAAAACTCTTCTAAACGGGTGTCAGATGCCTCAGAAAGAACTACAGAGTGACCTTCCTCCTTTCTCCTTTTTGTTGCATCAGAATCGTAGAAGTTTCTTAGCTTAGAGACTCTAGTGATTGCTATTGAACTGTGAATCTGGTTAATCTCGGAAACAGCCTATGGGTTAAGTTCACCTCTGTGTCTGCTTTTTTTTTTTTTGAGACAGAGTCTTGCTCTGTCACCCAGGCTGGAGTACAATGGCATAATCTCAGCTCACCGCAACTCTGCCTCCTGGGTTCAAGCAAGTCTCCTTTCTCAGCCTCCCAAGTAGCTGGGACTACAGGTGTCCGCCACCATGCCCAGCTAATTTTTGTATTTTTAGTAGAGACGGGGTTTCACCATATTGGTCAGGCTGGTCTCAAACTCCTGACCTCAGGTGATTGGCCCACCTCAGCCTTCCAAAGTGCTGGGATTACAGGCATGAGCCACCAAGCCCGGCCCTGTTTCTGCTATTCTGAGGGCAGAAGAATCTCCAATTTTTATAAAATGAAAGCCATTCCTCAGGTATAAAGATGATAACCTCTGGCCCATTAGAAGTGAGTTGTTTGGATTACTTCGGCGGCTGGATCAACCTTGATCCGTGTTACCAGAAGCAGACATGTCTGAGATGGCTAGAAGACTTAGGGATAAAGTCCTCGGCCAATGAATGCAGTAAACTAACAGGCCCACAAGGGATTGAGCCCCTAATCATGTATTTACTAGCCTGCTCCTTTAACCAGTTAAGCTACACGGTGTTAAACAGGCATGGGGCTGCCTCAGGAATGAAAAAGTACTAAAAGTTCTGCTTGCCTTTTGTGGCAAGACAGGGAATGCGGGGAGACTTTAGTTAAAAAGCAGTAGCAGGCTGGGTGCAGTGGCTCAGCCTGTAATCCCAATACTTTGGGAAGCTGGGGCGGGCAGATCACCTGAGGTCAGGAGTTCAAGATCAGCCTGACCAACATGATGAAACCCCGTATCTACTAACCATACAAAAATTAGCCAGGCGTGGTGGTGCACACTTGTAATCCCACCCACTTGGGAGGCTGAGTCAGGAGAATCGCTTGAACGGAGGTGGAGGTTGCGGTGAACCGAGATCACACCAGTACACTTCAGCCTGGGTGACAGAGTGAGACTCCGTCTCAAAAAAAAAAAAGCAGCAGCATACTTTAGGCCCTTAATATTGTCATTATTTCAGTCTAGCCTTACAGAAGCAATACATCTTGGATTTTTTTAAGAGTCCTGACTCAAGTACTCAAGTATCCCATTTAAATTTTCCCATAATTATACTCACAACTGTGAGATCAAACAGACTAAACTGAGACTAAATGGGAACACCATATTTAAAGTACTCAACACTGGGAGAGGTGCTTCAGATGCCAGGACGATTTGGGTCTTAGCATTGCCCTTAAACTGGCAGCTGTGAATTAAAATTTGGTTTGGAAAAGAACTGCTTATGAAGTCTGAGTTGCATACACACTGGCTTCAACTTTTGTTGGCTTGTTTCAAAAGAGCACAGAAGCTTTTTAAGAAAAGAAAAAAAAAGCGGGGGGGAGGGGGATTGTAGAAACCCAGCTCTTTGCTTAGCAAACCAATAGGAAAAATAAAATGAAAGAAGAACCCACGTGAAGATGTATTTCCAGTTTTAAACCCAGCAGTAGGCTTTTAGAAGGGCACAACCCATTGAATCTAAGCTTTCTTAAGCATTTATATTATATAACAGAGCAAGAAATGAGACAAGTGTCCCCACAATTGTCAGGCATCCTGGGTCCAAACCCCATTCCCAGTTATGCCCAAGCCAGGCCTGTGCCTCTCCCCCTCCCGAGGGACAGACCCGCTCCAGACAGCTTTTATAATAAGCCTCAACCCTCCAAAAAAGACGATGGGTTTGAACTATTAACCCTTCCCCAGAAAGGAATAAAGTTAAGAAGAGGCCACTGGCAAAATATTCACATGGGAATACTGTAAAAAATAAGAAGCTAAATATGTGCCCAGCAATTGAAGACTTGCCTGAAGGAAGCGAAAAGAAAGCAACTGTGAGGTTAAGCTCAGGCTCTATTAAGAAAGAATTACACCTGCATATCATGTATGGCAGAACTTAAAGTAAAATTTAAAATTAATTAATTAATAGGCCGGGCAAGGTGACTCATGCCTGTAATCCCAGCACTTTGGGAGGCCAAGGTGGGCGGATCATGAGGTCAGGAGATGGAGACCATCCTGGCCATGGTGAAACCCCGTCTCTGCTAAAATACAATAAATTAGCCGGGCATGGTGATGGGCGCCTGTAGTCCCAGCTACTCGGGAGGCTGACGCAGGAGAATCGCTTGAACCTGGGAGACGGAGGTTGCAGTGAGCTGAGATTGCGCCACTGCACTCCAGCCTGGTGACAGAGTGAGACTCCATCTCAAAAAAAAAAAAAAATTAATTAATAAAAAGAAGAATTATACAATTTAGAAAGAACTGAAGTTCATGCTGGTCTCAGAGGGGGAGCAAAGTTAGAGTGGCATTAGACATGAGATCTATTGGGAGAGCATGAAAAGGGTGGCAAAATCATAGTGATAAAGCTAGCTACGCCTGGTGACTGAGTGAGACTCTGTCTCAAAAAAAAAAAAAAAAAAAAAAAAAAATCAGGAGAAAAAAGACACAGAAAGTAAATCTAGTGTGAAAAACACCGCGTTGTCCATCAGCAGGGTGGGGGTTGGTCAGGTTACAGGTTGGAGCCTGACAAACCAGGATTCAAATTAAAGCTCAGCCACACACCTGTTGAATAACCTGGGGCAACTGAGCCTCTGTTTCTTTTTATGTAAAAGTGGGATAATGATACCTCCCCTTCCTACCTCCAGGTAGTTTTAAAGGTCAAATCTGATGATGTAAATGAACTGTGCTATAAATTTCAAGGTACGACACAATGTCAAGCTATTTCAGGTAGAAGGCTCTTTATGAAACATTTGGCTGCCCAGGTAGCTCTTCAAAAAGTTAGAAAGAATAAAAAAGGCAGAATGTCATTGGAAAGGGTGGAGCTTGTTGCTCAGAAAAGGTAAGAACCAATGACAAAACCAAATGCAATCAGGTTTTTCAAGGAATTTACCACATACTGAGAGTTGTAGTCATCCAACAGAAAATCAACAAACACTAGTATGTCCCTCAGAAAACTTTGGGAATGAAATTAGTTCAGCTCCCACTGATGTCTCTCCTAGCTCTAAGAGTGCCGGTAGTCATCCATCCACAAGGTTTGGAGTGGAGAGAAACATAAAGAAATCCTAAGACAATGGAGGGCAATAACTTAATCCTCCACAGTGTGGCCTGGTCTCTACCTAACTCCTGGCTTCAATTTTCCAGCTCTGGCCTCTACCACCCTCCAGGAAGGGAGGGAACAACGGAAGGAGCAAGGGGAAAGAGAGAAAAGAAAAAAGAATTCTTAGTCTAGTAGCAAGAGAAAAACAAACCAACTGCTATGGTTTGAATGTGTCTCCCAAAAATTCTGTGCTGGAAACGGAATCCCTCTGCCCTCATAAATGGATATGAACGGATTAACATTGCTATCCCAGGAGTGGGTTTGTTACCGTGGGAATTGCTTTGTTATAAAAGCAAGCACTCTGGCTCTCTTGCCCTTGCTCTCTCACCATGTGACGAACTCCACCATGTTACCAAGAAGGCCCTCACCAAATGCCAGAGCCATGCTCTGGGACTTCCCGTCTCCAGAACCACAAGCCAAATACACTTCCTTGCGAATTCCCTAGTCTGTGGTATTGTCATACCAACAGAATATAGACTGAAATACCAGCAGAACCAGAGACCCAATTCCCAGGAATTGGGAACTCTACAGAAATGTACAGCAATAATTAATTTGAGGCCCTTAAATTAATTCTTTATTTAATTTTTAAATAAATAATTTAAGGCCAAGGCGTCTGCAAGGCTCAGAGTTATAAGCTACAAACTCTCCCGAGGTATCATATTTATAACATGGCTGCAAGACCCCAAAAGGAAGGCCATGAAAAGTCTATTCTTAAAGGTAATATCCTAAAATATGGAAGAAACTTCAGAAATTCATAGAGAAAAAGTACATATAAGGTTCTGATTTCAAGGCAACAACTTTAGAATTATCATATGTGGGAAAAACAAGATGAATATCATGGTCCTCTGAAGGCCAAATAAAGACTTGGGAAATACTTGCTCCTTGGCCAACAAATTTCAAAGTGTGGTAGAAAACTATCTCTGCACCCCCAAATAGCTTCATTACAATACCTATATTCCAACACAACTGGACAGTTCCATGTTGTAAGGCCGGGAGCTCGGACACGCCCATCCCTCGCCGCACCTGGAAACTACCTCACCAGACATCAAGCCCTGCACTCAGCATCTAGCTCCACCACGTGGCTTCCCCAACGCCCACTTCTGCACTCCCAACCAGAATCTGCACTCAACACTAAACTCTGCACCCGGCACCTAGCCCGCCGTTGGAAAACCCTGCCAAAGTTTAAAAGAAGCCCTGCCAAAACCTGCCCAATAGCATTTTGCTCCGTCCAGGTCCCACTCCCCGTGGGCGGCCCGCTCACCGGAAATCCCGCCTACCTACCAATAGCAGCTTGCGCCGTCCATGTCCTGTTTCCCCACACCCAATCAAAACGCCTTCACTCCCTATAAACCCCACGCCCAAGGGGTGTTGCGCGACTTCTCTGGCCCCCCTTTCCCAGACCACAGAACCTCGCCCTGGAGCTTAATAAATTGGCATTTAATTTTCCTATGCTGGCCTCAGTTTCCTCATTTAAAAGTCGGCAATAACCCTTACACATGTCATCAAAGAACTATGTTGTATTTTCCAAGTGTCAACCCTTGATGTCACCATCTACCTACTGTGGAGATGAGATGACTGCCCTTCTAGGGAGACAACAGCCCACTCCGTTCCTTCCACAAAAGACAGGGAAGACGGTCTTCCTGGAAGGCCCCGAGGGGCCACATAAACCCATCGTGGCTGAAGAAGTGAGATAACTAGTTGTACAAAAAGAAGTAAACATGATTTAAAAAACTGTTATCAGACTTTTTAACTAATAACGATTCCTGGAAGGAAATGTTACACCATTGACCGTTTTATAAAACAAAATAAAGCACAGGAAGACCAACAAGAACCCCAAGGTAAGTGTAGATCCTGGAACAGGATCCCTAACCCCCAGGGTTCCAACCCAAATAAAGACAGAGGGAACTGTGTGCATGCAAGTAACTGATCCAATTTAAGAGACTGACTGTCATACCCACGCTGTACCACTTACCTGTGGTGTGGGCTTGGCCAAGGAACTAAACTTCTCTGACCCTGGAATTCCTCCTGGATAATTTCTTTTTTTTTTTTAATTTAGAAAAATTGAACAACATAAGAAGTAAAAAAAAGCTCACAGATGAGTGTGGAAACAAAATTAGAGGGAAGTAACAGTGATAGAAATAATAACACCTAGTTCTTAATACACTAGGATGTCACTATTATCCATATTTTATAAATATGGAACTGAACCTGAAAAGTTAAATGCTGTGTCTAAAATCAGGATGAATGGAACAGAAACTTCTGCCCCACACACAGGTAAGCTTTCCACTAGATACAATTAACTCCTACATCATGGACAGGTTTATAAAGACTCTGGTAATATTCAAAGTCATTAAATAATGCAAAAAGCACACAGTAAAAATATGTCATAAAAATGAACCTGCATTATGACAAACCAATAATGTCTTCAGATATTGTCAAATGGCCCCTGGGAGGTGAATCACCCATGGCTAGAACCACTGCTCTAAATATATGGGTAGAAATTGAAAATGCCTTTGTAAGGAACAGGCATATAAAAATAAATGACGAAGGGGTTTGCATGGGGAGGGGCTATAATGAACTAGAAAGTTCATGCACTATCTCAAGGAGGGTGCGTATTTACAATGTAGGAAATGAGGCCCGATTTTACCGTGTGATTTTGCAAGGATTCAAACCTGGATTTGTATGTCAATGTGAGACCCTAATGCACTTGAAGGTGACCTTTCTAAACAGAAAATATTTCAGGGGCTACTTTAGTTGCTAAAGATACTTGATATATTAATGCATTAAAGTTCAAAGTTGAGAAAGCAAAAAAAGGAGGGGGACCTGCATGACAATAAAGCAAAACAAAAACACATCCAATTTTTCCTTATACTTCTTCTTTACAACTCACTCCAGGAGTAAAACTGCACTGAAACAACGGACTTTCTTTTACTGAGAAATTCTACTTTCCATTTTTCTGTGTTCAGGGTGCCATATCAAACTTCACCACAGCCCTAAAAATTACAGTCTTTGGAGCTTTTTTGTCAGCCATATTTCCGTAAAATGTATTTTTCCTAGCTAGCCCAGGCTGGGTGTCTCTTTCTGTCATTGCTTTCTTATGAGCCCATTTGCAAAGACAGGGTCTAACTCTGTGTTCTTTAGAGCACCTTTCATCCTGTTAACACTAAATAATAATGATGTTTATAATAATGGTTGTCAATAATCATAACCATAACCATCATCCCCATAAATAAGATTTCCCTCTGGTGGTTTCTTTAAGCCAGCAGATATACAACGATCATATCAGTTTGGTGATCACCTACTAAAAGCAAAGCTGAGCTAGGCACTGACAATGAGCAAATGAATCATACGTAATGTGCCAAAAGTGGGGGATCAATAAACGGCTCCTCTTCTCCTTTAAAAAAAAAAAGGCTCTCCCACAGTCATCATCTAGCCAGGTGACTGACCTTGTTTTCCATTACAACTACTCAGTCTTAGCTTGAAGAGCCATCACTCATGTCATCCTCAACTGCTTCACGGCCACCTTGCCACCATGGGACCACTACTGAAAACCACTCTACTGCCACTGCCCACTCGGCTCACCAGAGCAATTTGCCAAGGGCTCTGATGACGGTTTCCAGGGATTTTTAGGGAGAATCATGCCCAAGTTCACAGGGTTGTACAAGGGAAGTTCTGGGCCACAATAACTTCATTCCACTGATGGGAACTTTGCAAAGGAGAAATTCCATTTTTTGTAGAGTAAGGATATTCTTAGGACTCAAAAAGCTCTCTGCTAATAGAAAGAATACAATATAACTCTGGGCTCAGACATGGCACTGTCTTAAAGTCTGTTAAGACTCTAAGTTCCAAGCTTAAACTATAGACTGGAAGAGAGATGATACACAAGTATGAACAAAACCCATGTTCTTTTGTCTTCACATTCAAGACAGTTGAGTGGAGACAGTATAATGAAAAGAGTTCTGGAGGGAGACATGTTTCATTTCTGCCACTTATTAGTTAATCACAGTTTTGGGCCTCAGTGTCCTGATCTATAAAATTAAATATTTGGAGTACATCTGTGCTGTCTAGTAAGGTTGCCACTAGCCACTGTGGCTACTGGGCACTTAATGTGGCTGGTCTAAAATGGTAAAATACAAGCCAAATTGTGAAGACAGGACAAAAAAGAATATAAAATATCTCATTAACATGTTTTATGTTGATTACATGTTGAAATAATATTCTGAATATATTGGAATATGTTTTATTAAAATTAATTTCACCTTCTTTTAACTTTTCTTAATGTGGCAATTAACTAATTTTAAATTTTCTACTTAAAGAATCTCTCTTTTTCTCAGTGCTGGACTAAATGATCTCAAGTCTGTGTTGCAGCATTAACATTCTGTGTTTCATCTTGTGCTTCTGAGTGATCTTCCTACAGCAAGTTAGAAGGAGAATGTAAATCTTGTCTTTATAGAGTCTCAACATCCTTATCTCTAAAATGGGGATAATGCCACCTTTGATGCGAGATGAAATGGGAAAGTGATATGAAATTAATAAAGTGCTGTAGAAATTAAGTTATTATAATAATAACACTATGCTATTCATTCCCAGGAGATTCTACCAAGAAACAGCAATGTAAAATGACAGGTAAAAGAAGGCTAAAGTGGGAAAAGGGAGCTTCTCCCAAAGGAAGAAAACATCAGCTTCACCTTAAAGTTTCCAAGCTTACAGGCATGAATGAACTCTCAGACAATCAGAAGCTGAATCTCTCGAGAGCAAGAGATTCTCAGAACAGTCATGCAGGGCCACGGAAGAAACGGAGATAATAACAATAAGTGCCTGCATTATGTGTGAAAAGCACCTTGGTCCCCAAGCACAAGGCACTTTATACTTTACAAGAACTACATGGTGTGTTTTTAACCTAGTGAAAACTAAAAAAGAAAGAAAAAAACATAGCAATATTGTTGCAAAATTTTGGCTATTATTTTATTATTTTTCTATCCTCCCTCACCTGCCACAACCAAATACCCATATTTTTACAGATGAAAACAAAACAAAATAGAGGCTTAGACAAGTAAAGCAACTTGCCCTGGGTCGTGCAGCTGGGAACCATTGAAACTGGGATTTACACCCATGACACTCTATCTAATTATTTTTCTCATCAGGTAAAAGCAGAGAAAGTAGGGGGCAGACACAATATTTCTAACCTTTTGGCGGCATAGCTTAATTCTTTGGAAGTAACCTTGGCACCTGGGGTCCACCTAACATTTGAAAAATAGAAGTGCTACCACAGCAACCCACCAGCAGTCAAAATCCAACAATAAAATGATGTCTGGATTTATAAAGCGGTAAGTTGGATTAAAAAAGAATCGAAGGGTTTGCCAGGCGTGGTGGCTCATGTCTGTAATCCAGCACTTTGGGAGGTTGAGGCAGGCAGATCACTTGAGCCTAGGAGTTCGGGACAAGCCTGGGCAACGTGACAAAATCCTGTCTCTATTAAAAATACAAAAATTAGCTGCACACACCTGTAATGCCAACTACTTGGGAGGCTGAGGAATGAGAATCCCTTGAACCCGGGAGATGGAGGCCGCAGTGAGCCAAGATCGGGGCACTGCACTCCAGCCTGGGCTACAGAACAAGACTCCGTCCCCCACTCCCCCAGCTAAAAAAGAATCTCTAATGATGGTGTGCTACAAATGCTGGGAAAGTACTAGCTCCCAAGTTCCCATTGTGGGGAAAGGAAGAGCGCAACCTGTCATAGGTGTGTGCTCATGACAGGAAACCCAGGGGCAGTCTTCATCCTCAGCAAGGCATGCGGGTGGGAGACTGGGTGTGCTACAGGAAGCAGCAAAGACTCTACTCAGGAGGGATGGGTGGGAAGGAGGGGATACAGAATTCAAAGCCCGAGGAGCAATAATCCCTGATACCTGGCTGGCCCCATGTGGTCATAGACCCTGTACTGCTTTCCAACTTACTGTGTGTGGAGGTGCCACACCAATTCCAGCAAGGCCGTTCCCTTTCATTCCCCCCTGGTCCAGGCTAGACTCTGCCCCAAAGCCTCTGTGGCCAGGGCCAGCACCCTCAGACTCTGCTCACACGCTGCTCCTCCTCAGTGACAACGAGAAATGGTAATCACAAGTGTGCCCTCAACTTCTCCTTTCCTTTCTCAACAGACCATCAACTTTGCAGACCCTTGAGAATTAAATGGCCTGCCAGGGATGATCTTAACTTTGGAAAGCTGAGCAACTAGGCAAATTTGCAGCAATAGAAGCTGCTTTGTGATTTCCCTTAAACTCAACTGAAATGGTTGGCAAGGAGGTTTACACGTCAAAGCTAAGTGTTTCTATTTCCTTTCCTAGGACATACACGGGGATGAACCTCATCCAGACTCTCACACTCAAACCATGAGCCCTGTGAGGATCTCACAGGCTAGGACTGAATCACTGTTACCCTCTCTTAAAACCACAGACTTGAACATAACTTGAACAAAGACCCTCCTCCCCAACCTCCCTCCAGCTTCCCAACCCCCACCCCCTTCGTCTGCCTTTCCCCCCAGTCACATTAACTACTCAGAAACACAGTCACTCCACTCTAGAGTTACTCAGGAATCACATTCTTAGAATAACTCATCAATTATACCTGTCAACTTGCCAAAAGTGCCACAGGGGAGGTGGAAAGTCTAGACTGTAATGAACTGCAGTAGCACCCCCTGTTCACAGAGGGCCCCAACTTTGCAAATGCCTTTACAGGCTCACAAGAAACAAGAATCTAAGGAAATTCAGAAGCACTGGGTTAGAATGTAGACACTATCACCAAGTCACTCTCAGGCCCAGGGGAGGGCACGGATTTCTCCATTTCTCTACTTGAAGGACAGGAAAACCTGCGCAAGCCTGCTAACAGAATGTTCTGCCATAGAAAGCCCGGGTTAGGAAACATTAAAAGAAATGTCACTGTATTATTTAAATATGCACACAAGCTCATCATCAACAAAAGAGCTGCCAAGAAAGCAGCGCCATGACAGACAAACTTTTTAATTAATTGGCAAGGATCATTAGTAATTAGAACATTTATTGTATGCAAATGCTGCTGCTAACTGAAAAGTTTACTCTCTTAAGCACGGTAAACATTTACAGGAACACCGTTTGTGCTGCTAATATAGTTAACAGAGCTCCTTTTTTCACGTGTGAAAAGGTAACTGTTCATTCAACTTAGCCAGAAATGATTTAGAATCCCCATTATGGAAGATCTTAATTAATAAGGTTTTCCCTTGATTCCAAAATGTTTTGTGAACAGAACTCTTTTACAAATATATTTCATTGGGGGCCAGGAGCAGTGGCTCACGCCTGTAATCCCAGCACTTTGGGAGGCTGAGGCAGGCAGGTCACTTGAGGCCAGGAGTTCAAGACCATCCTGGCCAACATGGTGAAACCGCATCTCCACTAAAAATACAATAATTAGCTGGGTGTGATGCTGTGCACCTGTGGTCCCAGCTACTCGAGAGGCTGAAGCAGAAGAATCTCTTGAACCCGGGAGGCGGAGGTTGCAGTGAGCTGAGATCACGCCACTGCCCTCCAGCCTGGCGACAGAGTGTGACCCTGTTCCAAACAAACAAACAAGCAAACAAAAACCTCAATAAACGTCCGCAAGGGTAATCACGAAGTCAGAGATTGTTTTGCTTTTTAATCTCCTGAATTTGCAACATCCCCGTAGGGCAGACTTTTTCTTTATTTGGTTTACAGTTTATTTAACAAATCCTTAGATCAATGCCCTGTTTACCCCAACAGACCAAATTCCCAATTCCTCTAATCATCCAAGCTTCCAAGGGCTACGTGAAAGCATACATACTTTTGGGCGTCATATATAGTCCACTATGTTTCTGAAGATTTAGGGGAGGAAAAGGCAATAGATCTCCTGGTCACAATGCCAAGCAAGATTTCACACTGTTGTCCTCCTCATTAAGGCTCACCAAAAATGGCCCCTCTCAACTTAACTTCCTCCTGGTCAGTTTAGGCTCCATTATTCACTTCCCACAGAGCAGCTTGTTTACCTGAAGCACAGGGGGGCGGCAACTGGGAAGAACTGCAAGCAGTGCAAGTGAGCAAGCCCAGAGCACAAAGAAAGCAAGGGGCACGCAGGAGAGCCCTCTGGTAGCTCCTAATGATTACGCTGGGACAATCAAGAAAGTGCTCCTCCTTTGGTGCCTCCCTTTCCAGTTGCAGCTGGCCAAGGTATTTCTTCTATCTGCTCCCCCACTCCCAACTTTTTAAAGACAGGATCTCACTCTGGTGCTCAGGTTGGAGCACAGTAGCACAATCAAGGCTCACTGCAGCCTTGACTTACCAAGCTCAGCAATCCTCCCACCTCAGCCTCCCGAGTAGCTGGGACTAGAGGCATGTGCCGCCACACCTGGATATTTTTATTTATTTATTGTAGAAACAGGGCTCACTATTTTGCCCAGGCTGGTCTTGAACTCCTGGGCTCAAGTCATGTCTAACCTCAGCCTCCCAAAATGCTGGGATTACAGACATAAGCCAGCACACCTGGCTTTTTTTTTTAAATCAGCCTTTCTACATGAGGCTCCGTGTGAGCATTAAGATATTTATTTTTCTCTGACAAGAGCACCACCACAGAAACAGAAATCTAATTCAACTTCAATCACTGGATCACTATAAGACCTTGGAAAAGTCACTTCACCTTCCTCCCCAGCAATTCAATCTTAGGAACAGAAATCAGAAAAGTATTTGTCAGCCTCCTTCCCCATGGTGACAGGTGGATAATATCACCTCCACCCTAAATACCTCGCAGGGATGGAGAAGGATGGATGAGCAGGCATTACAGCCAATATTCCACTCTCTGGCAATAAACAACTCACCTTTTGGAGGTAAACGGTCTCTTTCCAGGGCACCAGGGGGATCATTTAGCACGCCGGAAGAAGTAATATGCTCTATGGTTCTCTGGTGTCCTGAAAAGTGTAATCCACCTCCAAAAGGTGAACCCTTATATCCCAGAGAATTTGTTTTCTCACAGTAGGATCAGAATGCTTTAATGTGTTCAGTTTCAGGAAAAAGCACCGCAGGTATCATTTTCTGGTCAAGAGAAGACTCTCCCCCCACCCCGCCCCCTCTCCTTACTGATCATCCCATACTCTCTTCCCCTCAAACAGAAACCAGATGAAACCATCTGCAAACAACTTGGGAATGTTCTGTGTGAGCCTGCAGAAACTTAAACAAAAATCCTTTCTCAGCCGCGCCCCCGTCCTCCTTCCCGTGGTTGTTAAGGGCCCGGCGAGTTAATGGGAACTTTTCTCCGCACCCCTCCCTCCCCCTACTGCCCCTCTCCCGCCTGGGTCCTCAGCATTTGATTCCTGTCTGTCACTGAGTGATGAGGACAAAGGGTGAGGAGTCAGGAAAAGGTCTGCGCCACTCTGTTCAGAGACTGGATTCGAACTTTGGATGAACCCTTCATCGGGGGAGGGGGCTGGGGGAAGAGGGGGAGAGGCCGGCACGGAGAAATTCGCCGCTGTTCTCGCCTCTGGAGCCTCAAAAAAAGAGAGAGAAAGATTCCCTTTAAACAACAGAAAGGAAAAAAGAGGGTTAGGAGGGTAGAAACAGCCTCCCTCAGCCCCGTTAGGAAAAAGGAGGGCATGGTGGGGGTGGAGGGACTGGGGGCTGAGCTTAAGAAAACAGAAGGCCGGGGCAACGCGCTCAAACAAGGCTGTTGAGCCCATGCTGCGGGCGGCCAGCCAAGAGCTAGTTTTGTTTCTTCCCCCCTCCAGCCTCTCTCTCTCTCCCTCTTATTTTTTTTTCTCCCCTAAACCAAAGGGAATTCCTAATAAAGCCACAGTAGATTTGTAGAGAGCAAGGGGAAGGAGGAAGGAACCAGGGATGGGAAAAGACAGATGAAACTCATTGCTTTCTGGAAGTCCAGAATAAAGACTATATATGCATATACAATTACAGCACACTTCACCATATGCTTCAAAAATAAAAAATAAATGCTTAGTCCGGAGTGTATTTCTCTTTTCCTCATCTGTGTGTGTGTGTGCGTGTGCACGCACTTACATATACCAGCTGGCAACTTTTACTGTGTGATTTTTTTCCCCCAAACCCTGTACTGTAGTTTTTAAGAAGCACTATTAACATACAGTTGAAGCCACAGCAAAAGCCAGTTTGTCTTCTTTGTGCTCAATAAAACCCAGCTGAAACTCTTTCACCTCCACTTACTATTGATTTTTCTATTGTGCTCTACAGGCGGGTATGTCTCACTCACTCATCAGACTGCCTTTCATTCTGTGGACCTCTCTGACCACATCTGGATATGAGGTTTTTCAGCTCCCAGCGATGGGTATCCCTGCTTCATTCAATCATTTGGGGCCGGAATGCAAGCATGCAGTCAGTCACTTTTGGTTTGGCCTCTGTCCTTTGGTCTCTGCCCCAGACTCTGGATTTCACTTCCAAAAAGATCAGGTGTCTCTCACAGCACAGAAGATAAGAGGTGACAAGGCATCCTTGCATCCCAGGGCTCTTTCTTTTCTCTTCTTGCATATAAAAATGGGACTTAAGCGACTGTGCAAGAGATTCAGAAGAGGGGTGGGGGGGATGAGAAGGGGGTTCGGGGGAGGAGTGCTGCTGTAACATCTGGCACCTGGTCTCTCTACCTCTCCTGGGGGACACCCCCCTGGTGCGGTGCGGTGTGAGGCTGTATGTGCAGGACTGCTGCAAGTGAGAGCTCCGTGCCGTGTGTGCCTCCTCCTCGCAAAACAACGATGTGAAGAAGAGAAGCAGACAGATGGGTCAACAGGATAACTATTCCTTAATGTTCTGAGAAATTGGGTTGGGAAGTGAATCCGTGTCTTTAAAACGTCTCATTTTGCATTCCTATGAATGGGAGAATAAACTCTACACTTTGAATAAGAGTGCATGACATCCTTACTCAAAAAAAAAAAAAAAAAAAAGAAAATCAGACATACAAAGATCATCAGCTAACAAAACAAAGAGGCAGATGAAGTGCTGGGTGAGTATACACAATACAAAAAGGGCTCCTCACCCAGCAAAAGGGGATGCTAGATGCCTAGACCTGAAAGAGATCTTATTAATCATTCATATCTAAACCCTTCACTTAGAGATGAGACAGCCAAGACCCCCAGTGTGTAAGCAACTTACCGAGTCACCACATCCCTCCCCACAACACTCCCCTCTGATGTTCCTTCTGTCATCTACATGGCTTCCATGAAGCTGAGGAATGGACTTACGTTTAGGATACAGATTACCAAAATCACACCCATACACTTTTCAGGAACACATCTGTGGAAAACTGAAAGACAGCAGTACATCTTACCTGAAGATACGGCAGTAGTTGTAGCATCCTACATCCCAGCTATGTAAAACCAGGAATGAGAAACAGGGACACACACAGGGCACACACACACACAACACTCTACGCTGCTCAACCTCAAGCAGGAGCTTGCCATTTCGCTCGTATACCTCGTCATGTACGACATCCTTACAACGCAGAGCTGTTGCTGAAATTGGGTGTGAGGTCGACATTCAAGTCTCACTCTCCATATAAAATCCTGGTGGACTGCTGCCACTGTTCTCTCTTGGGCCGATAACCCCTATTTTCAAGTTCCCTCTGTGGATAATGGTCTCGACTCACCATCATCTGACTCTCAATCACACCTCTCTGTTCAACCCTCTTGGGATCCCCAGCTCCATATTCACTGCATGCCCCACCAATTCTGTGTTCAACAAGATTTCTCAATCTATGCCATGTTCTAAATCAGCCCTCCACATGCCTGCCAATCTGCGACTTCTTTCTCTGGCTTTGATTTTATAAGCAATTGTGACAGTATAGGTTAACAAAGAAATCTTAAAGTTACATGGTGCTTTATAATTTACAAAGCATTTTACACTCATCTCACTAGAGATTCACAACCTCCCTGGAGGTGGACAGGGAGTGGATAACGAGCGTAACTAGTGCCCACATTCCGGCTAAGAAATTGTTCCGAGTGAGGTGCCCCTCGTTACCTATCAATTCAACAGCAGAACGGGCCAGTAATCGTGCCCCTGCATCATAATGCTGCTCCACATGGGCTCAGATGTTTCCATTTCACCTTGGAAATGAAAAGGGGAAATCATGCATTTATGATTATGCACTCATCATGTGCCCAGTTCTGTGTCTGATGCTTGTTCTTGCAACGGGACGGGGGATAACTTCCGCACATTTACCATGAGCAGCTTCCTCCAGCACAGCAATGAAATACATGCACATGTGTCTTCTGCAGATAGCTCTTCGGATTCCCATTTGTTTGAACACAATACAGCAAGAAGTCCACCAATGTAAACCCCTAAACATAAGATGTGTGGATCTGCCTACGGGACTACGAGAGTGATTGCCTATATTTACAGTTCTTTCGACATGTATGTAGTAAGCACCTCTCTGAATGTCAAAGTTGTACTGCCAGGTTCCCTGGTTGCTCTTCTCTCTTTTTACTAAGTACTCCTGGAAAAAGCCATTTGTTGAATATTTGAATGAATGAATAAATGAATGTCATAAGCACTACTTTACTTATTCAAAGGATGTTATACAAAAGAGGTGAAACTATATATTGAAATTTATTTCATTAATTACAGAAAGGAAGGAGGTTCTTGTTTAAGAACGCACCGGGCCGGGCGCATGGCTCACACCTGTAATCCCAGCACTTTGGGAGGGTGAGGTGGGCGGATCACAAGGTCAGGAGTTGGAGACCAGCCAGGCCCACATGGCAAAACCCTCTCTCTACTAAAAATACTAAAAGTAGCCGGGCGTGGCGGCATGAGCCTGTAGTCCCAACTACTTGAGAGGCTGAGGCAGGAGAATCGCTTGAACCTGGGAGAGGCAGAGGTTGCAGTGAGCTGAGATCACGCCACCACACTCCAGCCTGGGTGACAGGGCAAGAGTCCGTCTCAAAAGAAAGAAAGGGAGGGGAAGGAAGGAAGGAGGGAGGAATGGAAGAAGGGAGGAAGGGAGGGAGAGAAGGGAGGAAGGGAGGGAGAGAAGGGAGGGAGGGAGGGAAGGGAGGGAGAGAGGGAGGCCAGCCGGCCGGTCTACCCCTACCCATGAACACTGGATGGAAAGAAAAAGGTTACAACCCAAAACGCTAAAAGCTTCTCAGCTAGACATACATTGTTTTTTGTTGTTGTTGTTTGTTCTTTTCTTTTAAGAGACGGGGTCTCACTATGTTGCCCAGGCTGGAGTGCAGTGGCTATTCACAGGTGCGATCCCACTACAGATGAGCACGGGAGTTTTGACCTGCTCCTTTCCAACCTGGGCCGGTTCACCCCTCCTTAGGCAACCTGGTGGTCCCCCGCTGCCGGGAGGTCACCATATTGATGCCGAACTTAGTGCGGACACCCGATCGGCATAACACACTACAGCCCAGAACTCCTGGGCTCAAGCGATCCTCCCACCTCAGCCTCCCGAGTAGCTGGGACTACAGGCATGCGCCACCACGCCCAGCGACATACATTGTTATTAGCTGCCAAAATGCCCAAGTCAGGATGGCAATCTTGGTAACTAAGAAGAACATAAATAAAAAATCTTCTAGATTGTGGTTCTACTGAGCAAGAAAGTGAAGCAACCATACAGAAGAATCAGAGAAAAGAACTGGTTCTAGCGGTCTCTAAATCAAGCCAAAAGAATGGCCATTTTTATTTAAAAAATAAATTTTTTTTTTAATTTAAACGCACTGGTTCTCAATGCCTGACTACCCTCCTCAAAAACTACAGTGAGATTCCTTGCCTGACACTGCCCCCCCAGCCCCAACCTCCCCAGACGGACAAGTCTATAAATAGCAAAGCCTCTAAAGCAAATACTGAATTCAACACTGAGTGGGGCTGAGGAGGAGGGAAGTTTGCAGGGAAAATTGAGCTGCTCACTCCTCCTTACTCAGAAACATTAGAACTGCCCCGGGTTTGGGGTAAAGGTGTCCCCAGGAAATGTCCCCAAAAGCTGACAGCCAAGTTTGAGATATTAAAGACTGTGACGAGGAATTTTCACTAAGGGAGGGGAATGGAAAAAGGCGGGGGACAATTCTTCCTTCCCTCTTCCCCAGGAAGAGGTTTAAGTTACACATATTCACATTGGAAGGGGTCGGGAAGGAGTGAGAGGTTGCCCAGAAAAATTTCCATTCCATTCTTTCCCTTGCCTCAGATTCTACAACCTCTTCCATTCATTTCAAATTAATTAGTTAATTTCCATTCTTCGCTTCCTGATTTTATTTATTATGATTATTATTACTACTGGTAGTAGTAGTAGATGGAAGAGTCCTTTTCTAATATTTTGGTTCATCTGATGGGAGGAAACCTGGACAAAGGTCAGCAAGAACGGACAGAAAATCAGTGTAACTTTTAAAAGAGGGGAAAAGAAAAGAGGAGATTTTGCAGATGGGAAAAGACAGGCCAATCTGTGGATGGGGATAAAAGGAAGGTGCTGGAACTGGAGCCCTTGTTGAGTTAAAGAAGCAGCTGCCCTTTCACCTCCGCCTCTCCCACCGGAAGGCTGTGTCCAGCCAGTTTCCTAGTCTGACGATCACTTGCCTTTACACGGTCCTCAGGTGGCCTCTCTTGCACACTTCCCGTTCTACCTCACCCGTCTACTCCTCACACCCCAAAAACCAAAGTCTTAACTCAGAAAACAGAGAAGCTATTCAAGAAGTTCTCCCCATGCAATAACATGTTGATTGAAACCAGAAAGCTTTCTCCCCAAGCACTTAATTGGAGTGCTCCAGCAGACCTAAGACATCCAAGAGGCTTTTCCATCCTGTCTTCTAATTCTTGACACACCACATAAGAACATACATAACATGAACAAACCAGTATCCTTTAAGTAGACAATACTACTTTTAGATCTCTCTCTCTCTCTCTCTCTCTCTCCCCCCTCTCTCCCTCCCTCCCTCCTAGAGACTGAGTCTGACTGTGCTGTCCAGCATAGACTCCAACTCCTGTGCTCAAGTAATCCTCCACCTCCCCTCCCTAGTAGTGGGATTTATAGGCATGTACTGTACTGCACTTGATTCCTGGAAATAAGTTCTTCTTTTTTTTTTTTTTGTTAAAGACGCGGTTTCACCATGTTGGCCAGGATGGTCTCAATGTTCTGATCTCATGATCTGCCCGCCTCCGCCTCCACCTCCCAAAGCGCTGGGATGACAGGCATGAGCCACTGTGCCCAACTGCAATAATTTCTTAAGATATTCAATCTAAAAATCTAAGTAAATCCAAAGTAGATTTAGATGATTATTTGTGATTCCTTTTCTCCTTCCCCTCTCCCCTCCCTTCCTTCCTCCAATTAGCATTTGTTGGGCATCAGATATATACACGAGGCACTGGTGTAGATATGCAAAGATGAACAAAGCATGGCTCACTAGGACTTTACCGTCTTCAAGGGGGAGCCTGCCATCTTGGAGAAAACTGGATTCATCTTTCAGGACTTTCTCTGAGAGCATATTGTGGGTTAAGTGCTATGCTGTACTTAGCTTCAAGGGCCTGATCAAGAGCTGCCCTAAAGCATCTTTATTTCCTCCCAAAGGTGAGCAATTTGAGGACAGGTTCCTATCTTGCATTTCTCACTCTGCCTGCCATAGAGGTACCTGGCAAATGGCTTTTGTTTTTTGTTTTTGTTTTTGAGACAGAGTCTCGCTCTGTAACCCGGGCTGGCGTGCAGTTGTGCAATCTCGGCTCACTGCAACCTTCGCCTCCCGGGTTCAAGCAATTCTCCTATCTCAGACTCCCAAATAACTGGGACTATGAGCACCTGTCACCCTGCCCAGCTCATTTTTGTATTTTTAGTAGAGATGGGATTTCACCTCGTGGGTCAGGCTGGTCTCAAACTCCTGACCTCAGGTGATCCATCCACCTCAGCCTCCCACAGTACTGGGATTACAGGCGTAAGCCGCTGCACCCAGCTGACAAATGGTTTTTAAATGGAAGGAAGGAAGAGGAGAAAGGAGGAAGAAAAGGAAATAAGGTAAACATTATTTCTAGTAAGTGTAGTAATGCGTATCTAAAAATTAACAGCCCTGGATAAAACCAGTTATGGCAGTTATTTGCTTTTTGCACTCTTTATTTTACACATGTGTCTCAGGGACTGTCCCTCCTGGCCTTCTTAGGACCCATGTTTCTTTTGTAAGCCAGTCACAGGAATCACAATGGTGGCCACAACTCCAGCTGCCCATGAAAAATGGAACAGTGTCTCCCAGCTAAGTCTGCCAGGTCAAGTCAGAAGTAGACTAAAAGAGGGGCCTCACTCCCCTCTCACCCTGTGACCTGAGAGTCAGAGAGGTTGGGTTAGTTAGCCCAGGAATGGGACCTTCTTCCCTAAAAAACAATGGAAGCAAAAAAACAAATCTACAAGACAATAGCCTCTCTGCTCTCAGAAAACTCTCACATGCCCTATTATTTAAGCCAAGGGTAGCTCTTGGCTTAAAGATCCAAACCCCAAATTCCAAAAGGAGGAGCTAGCTGTAATGAGAGTGTACTTTAAGCAATCTATACTTCATTTCACAAAAGAAAGAATGTTCACACTTCTATCGTGTAGCAATCATCCAGCCAGAGTACAATATAACTATTAATATCTGTTTATTCCCAGTAAATCATACCTTCCTCAAGAACAGGGACTTTTGATTTATCCCTCTTTTTTATTTCAGAGTCAAGAGTAGCAAGTGCTCAATAAATGTTAAGAAATTATTTTCCCTTTTGAATAAGCAGATAAAAGTGTTTCAATTAAAAAAAATATATTAACTGAATATGTACTATGCTAAGCATACAAATCTTGTTCATTATTTTCAAGAAATTCTGAGTCTAACAAGAGAATTACATAGTAAACCAATAATTATGATAAAATCTGGTACCAGAGTGCTGTGGATGGGTTATGTACAAAGGTCTATGGTAAAACATGAAATATAATTTTTTATCATGTTGCTGAGGACAATGCGTATCATCTTCTCATTAGAAATTATGAGGCCAGGCTTGGTGGCTCATGCTTGTAATCCCAGCACTTTGGGAGGCCGAGGCGGGTGGATAACCTGAGGTCAGGAGTTCAAGATCAGCCTGACCAATATGATGAAACCCTGTGTCTACTAAAAATAAAAAAAATTAGCCGGGCATGGTGGCATGTGCCTGTAATCCCAGCTACTTGTGAGGCTGAGACAAGAGAACTGCCTGAACCCTGGAGGTTGCAGTGAGTTAGACCGTGCCATTGTACTCCATCCTGGGCAGCAAGGACAAAACTCCATCTCAAAAAAAAAAAAAAAAAAAAGAAAGAAAGAAATTATGAAAGAAATTTTGCATGGGGCCCAGTACCAGGAAAAACATCTGCTTCTCTTTAAACAACTGATTAGTTTCCGATTATAAATGCTTTGCAATTTGAAACTGATTCTTTTTCCCTTTTTTGCTTTTGCTACTAGGAAGCACAGAATCAAATCTGTAGCCAAACATTCCAGGATATGGACTGAACAAGGTCTTACTTAGACCAGTTTGACCCAAAGAGACAGGTAGCTACTTCCTTACTAGCAAAAGGCCTGAGAAGTTCACAATCAGGAAAGGATCTTATGAAAGCATTTTACATACTAACCTTCCCTTGCATGTTATTTTATTGCCCTACCTTAATTTTTTTCTTCTAATTTCCTCATTTATTTAGTAAATCTCTTGGTATCACTTGCACCTTTTGGTGAGCTTCTTGCATGCCTTTTTGAAATAAAATAAGCAATAAACAAATAAATAAGATACATAACAGGTTCTGTAGATAAATAAAAGAATTTTTTCCCTGAGTACATAATCATTCCCAATAAATGGAAAATTTACACAGCCATAAGAAAAGTAACAAAAGAAAATGTAAACACAAGAAAACTGAAAACAGATGTTGAATTAATATAATCTGATTAAAGGCAAATTAGTAGATTTATGTTTTTCTTTTGCAAAATTTTCTTTTCTTAGTAATAATGGTATTATTATTATATTAATAATATTAAAAGTACTGTTTTCTAAACAGTAAGTTTTAACATGAAATGCCTTGAATTTTGTTTTCCCCCCTTCAAAGACCTGAGGTGATATAAACGGCTTCACCTTCACCCTGGTCCTGAATACCAGGCCACCACCACTTCTTGGAAGGTGGATCTCCCCTCCTCAAAACTGAAAACACCTACTAATCAAAAAAGGGGGCTGGGTGTGGTGGCTCACATCTGTAATCCCAGCACTTTGGGAGGCTGAGGCGGGTGGATCACAAGGTCAGGAGTTCGAGACCAGCCTGGCCAATATGATGAAACCCCATCTCTACCAAAAATACAAAAATTAGCCAGGTGTGGTGGCATGTGCCTGTAATCCCAGCTACTCGGAAGGCTGAGACCGGAGAATCACTTGAACCTGGGAGGCGGAGGTTTTAGTAAGCCGAGATCGTGCTACTGTACTCCATCCTGGGAGCGAGACTCTGTCTCAAAAAAAAAAAAGGGAGCTGCTGGCCATGCGTTTCCAGCAATAGAGGCTCTATAACTGGAGATGAGACTTTTAGGTCCCACCAAGGAAGTGTCCATCCACACCACTTAGAATTGCTGGAGAGCCCAGGGCCTGGAGTCTGGCTGCACCAGGAAGGTGGTGCTACAGGACAACAGGTGCAGGAAGAGTGTGCAAAGACAGGATCCTGTCCCCTGCTTTATGCTTCTGTCAAAACGCTGGACTTCTGAGAAGCCACTAGGAAAGGTGACATCTATGACAGGGGTGGTCAAGCTATGGACCACCTACAAAAATAAGTCATGCTCGTTGCCTGAAAGAAGTCAGGAGGATTCTAGAGCCAGGCACAGTGGCTCATGCCTACAATCCTAGCACTTTGGGAGCCCGAGGCGAGTGGATCACCTGAGGTCAGCAGTTCCAGACCAGCCTGGCCAACATGGCGAAACCCCATCTCTACTAAAAATCAAAAAAAAAATTAGCTGGGCGTGGTGGTGTGTGCCTGTAATCCCAGCTACTCAGGAGACTGAGGCAGGAGAATCCCTTGAACCCAGAAGGCAGAGGTTGCAATGAGACAAGATGGCATCATTCCATTCCAGCCTGGGTGACCAGAGCAAAACTCCATCCCGAAAAACAAACAAACTTGGCGGGTGCAGTGGCTCACGCCTGTAATCGAAGCACTTTGGGAGGCCAAGGCAGGTGGATCACTTGAGGTCAGGAGTTGGAGACCAGCCTGGCCAACATGGTGAAACCCCATCACTACTTGAAATATAAAAATTAGCTGGGCGTGGTGGTGCGCGCCTGTAATCCCAGCTACTCTAGAGGCTGAGGCACGAGAATTGCTTGAACCCGGGAGGCAGAGGTTGCAGTGAGCCAAGATCATGCCACTGCACTCCGGCCTGGGCAACAGAGTGAGACTCTGTCTCAAAAGAAAAGAAGTCACGTGGATTCTAAAAACAGAAGAGGCAGAGGCCTAATGAAAAATCAGGAAATAAGCTCAAGGTGAGTTTTGAACTTATCCTCTTTACTTGTTTTGCAGCCAGCCACAGCCAGGAGATAATTAAATTTCTGTACCTGAGAAACTGGATCAGAAATGAGTAGAGCCAGACAATTTGTTATTTGGACAACCGAGTAGGATTCCACTGGATTTCCTTGGAAGAATCATAATTTAAAGGGCTGTCACTCAATGGGAATGAATATTTTTATAGAAAAATCTACACTTAGTAAAACTTACCGAGTAAAATCTCCAAGTCAGTCTCTCATTAGCTATATGACTTTAAAAAGATTCACTCAACTCTCTATGCCTCAGTTTCCTCATCTAATAATGGTGCTATATCTAATACATGTAACTTTTTTTTAATATGCATTAACTCCTATTACGTACGAACAGGAGAATTCTGGGCTCTGCAGGAAAGTATGAGACATCACTTCTGGTGACATTTTCTGTTCAGCTTCATTCCAGGATGATCCACCACTACTGGGGCCCAGAGCACTCTTTCCTTCAAATCACTCGGAGGACACAAGTATAAAGTAACAGCTTAAGCATCTACACTGCCTGTTTCCCTTCTTCGGCTGACAGCCAGGACAGACAGACTGTGCGTCAGTGTGTTCCAAGAGTCAGAGAAGCCTCCAGGGCTGGTCTGTCCCAGTAACTGGGCTGAACAAGCTCCCAGACCAGTTTGATCCAAAGAGACAGGCAGCTATTTTCTTACCAGCAGAAGGACTGGGCAGGCCACAGTGAGAAAACCATCACACGGAATATCACGCGGAAACCTTAAGGAGACAGGCAGTCTAATGGCACAAGGCCTCAGAGAGCATTAAGTTAACCCAGTATCTTCTACCAGCAGGGAGGGAGAGAAGGGGAGGGTATGAATGAGAAAGATGAAGCTAACCATGAAAATTTAATTTGTTAAAAAAATGACTAGAGAATGGAAGACAATACGCAAATTGTCTACACGTACTTACTGAATACATAATAAATGATGCAGGCCATAAACATATATATAACTATATGTGCACTATGATAAAAATTAATTCCAGCTTCTAGAAAGCATTGCTGTTTGTCTCCCTGCTAGCAAGAACCCTGGAGCACAGAGGTAAATTTCACACTTCCTCTCAGCACTCCTTCAAGGCAGAAGCAGACCATGTAGCTTAAGCTGCCCAGGTGAGCAAATGTCACAGAATGCCTATTCAGCGGGTGGTAAATTTCAGCCATCCCACGGAAATGCCAAGTGGTCTCAGGTCACAAGTTTGGCAAATAGCAATGGGGGCGGGGAGGGAATGGAGGGGTGGGTAGGCCCCAGTAAAGGGGCGGTGGGGGAGGGGGGAGAGAACAAAAGAGAGCCAAAGGGGAAAGGCAGAAAGGAAATGAAGGAGGTTACAGTGCTTGAGGAAAGGCAGGAAGGTCAAGTATGCAAGGACTCAAACATAGAACATTTCTGAGGCATCTAAGTAAAAAACTAGAACTCTCTGATTCAAAGAAAGCATGCTTCTTCTCCATGTATCACTCAGGGCAGCAGTGAACTTTGGTTCAGAATAACCTTTACAGCCACACTCTTGGCTCGGGAACACATTCCTGGCTCCTGTCACGGGCTTTGGGAGTGATGGACCCGCCCATGTCACATTGATTCTGACCATGATTCAGGCCCCTGGAAGCTCCTTAAGGGTAAGGGCCACAACTCACACATATCTGTATTTTTCAGTCTCTTTCACAACACTTCAGGCATGGGAGAAGTTTCATAAATATTTGCTAAAGCAATAAACAGACCAAAATGGAATATAGACTCTTTGGTCCCATCATGCCCCCCAGGAGGTCTAAAACAAAAATGTTTAACTGGTATTTCTCAAATGGAAAAATAAATCCAACCAGGATAGAGATTCATTTTTAACTTTTTCACTATACAACCTGTGAAAGATAAAGAGTTTTCACCAACATCTCCAGAACATAGGGCATTCAAAAATATCTGATGGAACTTACTTAAAAACAATTCAGCTTCCATAACCTCTACTTTCAACGGGCAACATGCAGGAGCTGGTATTACAGGTGAGAAGATATACTCCAGCGGGATCTTGACAACACAGTCTTTGCCTACTTATACCCAAATGGAAGCCACTGGAGAGATACTTCTCTCCCCTAGGAAGTCACCAAAACATCTCTGCTTCAAACACCTAGAGGATTCAATAGAATCAATGAGATGGAGGGTGGGGGTGTCCAAATCAGGAGCAGAAGGAAGCAGTTATTTCCATTCTTTATCATCACCATTGCTGATATTATTATTGCTACGCTTATATTTTAGCTGCAACATCTGTAACAGTCAGAAGCAACATGTGAACCCTCAACCTACATAATAACCCTTTCCTCCTCTCCTCCAGAGTTACTAGGATAAGAAATTCATCCTGTAAAATTAATAATGGGCTTGATTCTCCAGCTGGTGGATCAGCGACTAGGCTGGTGGAAATTTATAGAGGGAATTAATTCATAGATTTTCGAAGTAATGAGGGAATTCAACCTTCCTGACTTACAGCTCTCCCACATTGATTCAATAGAAAGTTTCTGGAGGGTCTGCTGCAGGACCTGGCGGTTGTCCTGTGAAGCTCTAACAGAGCAATAATAAGAAAGCACAAGAATCCGTTTAAGAATAATATTCACACATCAAGAACATCTTTCCTAGTGTAACTTTCTAAGAAGAAAAATAAAGTAATATGGCTTAGGCATGTGCCTGATGACAGCCCCTTCCTGCCTGGGCTCCAGCAAGCTAGGTGGGGGGAGGGGGAAGCAACTATGCGCGCACGGGCAGGAGGGGGCAAACCACCAAAATCAATTCTCTATTTTCTGAAGACTGGTAAAAGTAAGGCAGCTTGAAGCCCCTTTACACATTCCTCTGAAACAAGACAAGCCGCCATATAAGAAACTAGCTATCTTTGAAGGCCCCAAACCTTCTTCAAGTGTTAAAGAAATCAGACCAAGCTTAACGAAAACAAATGTCAGTGCTGTTTAAAGTACATCAAGGTTCTCTGGGTTAAAAATCTCCCTAGGGGAAGATGACGCACTCCCGTAAGAGCTGAGAGATAGGAAAGACTGGAGGGTTTCTGCAGTAACTCCAGATTATGTTATTTAATTCATTTCATTACCATAAAGCAACAACTCGAATATTGATCGAATAGAGCTGAAACAACACACGGCCAACTAAGAAAGGAGCTGCAAATTAATACGCGTGCGTGTGAGCACACACACACACACACTCGCCCACGTGCTCACACGCGGCCTTCTGAATTTCACTTCTGCATGCAAAACCACCACCGCCGAGGTCTGCACGGCACCAGCACTTTGCATATCGAAAACGCGGCTCCCGGCGGGCCCCACGGAACAGATCCTGCCCAGGAACAGACCCTGGGCCCGGCTCCCTGGGGACAGACCGCACGCACCCGCTCTGCCTCAGAGGCTCTGAATGTGACTCCAAGCCCACACTGAGAGGTGTTTAATAAAGGAAGCATGGCTCCCGAGAGGGTGTCTTCCCCGTGAGGGGCGGCAGCCCTCTCTTCACCACCCTTTGGGAGAAGAGTGAAGTCAGCCGGGACAGAGGAGGTGGCAGAGGCGCCGCGGCTGACCACTGCAACCCGAGCCAGGCAAGGGACATGATGAAAGCGCAGCAAGCCTCGCTTGGGGGACACTTGGCTTCGCGGTCCGCGCGCGCGCGGCCGGTGACGCGCGGTCTGCGCTGGGAACTCAAGGCCGGACTCTGCGTGAAGCCACTTCTCGGGCCGCACGCCCGAGCGACAAAGGGAGCGGGAGCGGGTGCGGCGCGCAGGGGTGCAGAGAAGACCTGGTGCAGTGTGGCGCGGCGCGGAGCCGGCGGACTCGGCCGTGGTCGGGCGCTCCCAAGCGTCCTCTATGCTGCGCGCATCAGCCCTGCAGTGAAGTCACCAGATTTGCGAGGGGGTTCGCGGCCTCCCTTTGCCCTCTCCTCTGAAAGTCTAATTGTGCAGTGTCTTGCGGCAAGACCCAGGCGACAATCTACCAAGGTCCAGCTCCCAGCATCATCATTATCCTGTCTGAAAAGGGCCCTTCGTCTTAGCACAAGGCCATGTAGCTCGCCACCCAGCTTCTCCACTGTTTCTTGATTCCAAAAGTTTTTTTTTTGTGATGCATCCCCTTAAACTCCTTCTAGGAGTTTAAACAACTTCGATGTGTCTTCTCTACGTGGTCTGAACGAACATGCTCTCTCATCTCTTGTGTTTCATTGTTGCTGGGTTTTTTTTTTTTCTTTTTTCCCATTCTTCCTTAATTGGCCACAGGAAGAAGCTGCTTTAATTTATTCCTCACACGATGTGGATACTTCTCGGGCCTTTATACTCCGTGCTGCGCGCAGCATCACCACCCACCCGCACCCACCCAGACATTTCCCTCGCAAGAGGTTAGGGATTACAGGCACCCTAGTAAGGAGGCTGCACAAAGGAAAGCTGTGCGTGTTGCTTGCGCTTTGTTTTTAAATGTTTATCAATGTAAGCAGGGTGCATGGCCCTAGAGCCTCTGCTTGCAAATTCTGCAGAAAGGAATTAACGTCTACACCCTCATAGCCATAGAGTGCCTTTCAGAATGGAGGTAGGCAGGGCTCATCATTAGACTCCCTGGGAGTCTTTCTTTGTTAGGGACAAAAGATAAATGCCAAGTTTCAATTCCATTAACAATGGTAATTATAAGGAGGATTCTCTTACGGTGACAACACTTGAGGTCTCAAGTCACCTAACACCCTCAGGAAAAACGACTCTCTCTGCCCTACCAGCACAGGCCACTAGGTAAATTTATTCCTCCGACCTGCTGGCAGATTCGACCAGTCTCAGAGCAAGACAAATATATAAACTGTTTTCTCATACTTACTGACCACACTTTCTTAGGGAAACAAACATGTTTCTAAATATCCTCACTTTAAGTTTGCAAAAGCCCCACTGACAGGTGGGAAACAGAAATTATTTCAGTATTTCAGCTGAGGCAAATGTTGAACAACTAACTCCACCGTTCCAAGGTGAAACCCAAACCCCTTTCCTGAACTCCTGGGCTCTACCATATGAACACAAAAAGGTATTCTGCGCTTCCAATCCTGCAATCAGAAATCTATTCCAAAGCAGATTTCCAGTCTAAAATCCAAAGTTGCAAATACAGAGCACGGAAACAACACATGCATTCCGTCACAAAGTCCACAAGGTGGATTAAACTGGGACTGGCCTCCAACTGGCCTTATAAATGGGATCCTGAATGCTTCAATAATTAATTTTTTTTTTTTTTTTGAGGAGGCCCCACACAGAGTCCGGCCTTGAGTTCTCACTCTTTTGCCCATGCTGTAGTGCAGAGGCACCATCTCGGCTCACTGCAACCTCCACCTCTTGGGTTCGGGCGATTCTCCTGCCTCAGCCTCCTAAACAGCTGGGATTACAGGTGCCCATCACCACACATGGCTAATTTTTGTATTTTTAGTAGAGACAGGGTTTCGCCATGTTGGCCAGGCTGGTGTGGAACTCCTGACCTCGGGTGATCCACCCATCTCAGCCTCCCAAAGTGCTGGGATTATAGGTGTGAGCCAGCATGCCAGCGATAAAAAAATTTTTAATTCCACTATTTTTTTCCCCTCCCAGTTTGCCTTCTCCAATTCAACCTGACTGATGGAGGGTAACGTAAACACCACCATAACCAGTTTTACATCACTTTCCAGGAAAGATATAAGGATTCATAGGATAAATTAGAACTGCCATAACAATGAAAAAGAATTTTCTTTTATAAATGTTCCACCCGCCTTCCCTCCTAGGAATCTAAGCTTTGGCAGGGATCACATTGATGCTCATGACGCATGGAATATGGAGTCAGATTAGGGGATCTCTAGAGTCACCCATTCCATGGATGTGGAAACCCGAGACCAAGAGGTTAAATCGTGTTCTCAAAATAACATGCTACCACAGACGCAGTCAGTGTTAGGCGGCAGAACTCTTGATACAGGGTCAAGCAAACTCCTGTCATACCATGGAGTGTTCTGTACCTGTTCCATTGCATTGCAGCTAAAGAAAACAAGGAACTGCTTTGGCCCATTCAGTCTATTCTAGGGAACACTTCAGATTTTGTTAAGGAGGAAGAAAGAACCTAAAACGAAGAGCTATGAAAAGAAAGAAGCAAAAAAAAGAGAGAAGGAGGTAGGGGGAACCACCCCACCCCAGCTTCCAGCAGTGACCTCAATAGGGTGCAGTGGACGTTCTCTGCCAGAAAAAGCTGCCTCAGATATGCTTTATTCGGAACATGGCTATCCATCAGGAACCGATTTCTATTGCTGCAGAGCTACCAGCTCAAGTCTGAGTGGGGAATAACCATGAATCTTCCTCAGAATGTAAAAACTATGCCAAAAAAGGAACAAAACACGGATTTATGCCTGAACAACTACTCTATGGCTGTGTTGTCCAATATGGTAGATACTACTCACAAGTAGCTATTGAGCATGTGAAGTATAGCAAGTCAAAATCCAGATGTGCTATATAAATGCCAGGCAGGGTGGCTCACACCTGTAATCTCAGCACCTTGGGAAGACAGGGTGGGTGGATCACCTACTAAGGTCAGGAGTTCAAGATCAGCCTGGCCAACATGGTGAAACCCTGTTGCTACTAAAAATTAGCAGGGCGTGGTGGCAGGTGCCTGTAATCCCAACTACTTGGGAGGCTGAGGCAGGAGAATCACTTGAACCCGGGAGGCAGAGGTTGCAGTAAGTGGAGATCACGCCACTGCGCTCCAGCTGGACACCAGAGAGAGACTCCAACTCAAAAAAATAAAATAAAATAAAATAAAATAAAAGATGTGCTGTAAATGTAAAATACACAATGGATTTCAAAGCCTCAGCATATACACACAAAAAAGAATGTAAATATCTCAGTAATTTTTATGTTGATTACATATTGAAATATTTTCAATGCATTTGGGTTAAGTAAGATGTAGTATTAAAATTCATTTCACTTGTTTCTTTTTACTTTTTTAAAATAGGGCTACTAAAAAATGTAAATCGTTAAATTTAACATTATCATTTCAAGGCCTTAGCACCAAAAAAATGCAAAATATCTCAATAATTTTTATGTTGATTCCATGTTGAAAGATTTTTGGATATATTTAGGTTAAATAAGATGTATTGTTAAAATTTATTTCACCTGCTTCTTCTTACTTTTTAAAAATGAAGCTACTAGAAAATTTAAATCATTAAATTTAAAATGACCGGGTTCACTAAATAGCACTGTCCTATGAGAGTCCCTCCACAGAACTCTAGAAGTGGAGGAGGAGGGTGCGAAAGTGTGGAGATGCCTTTTGCTGCGTTTTGCCGAAGACTTATTTCTCTCATATTGACAACCATTTAACACAAAAGCAGGGTCAGGAAGCCTGTTAGTAAGCCTCTAAAGCTCCCAGACAGAGGTAGTAGAAACTGAACCTGAACAGACAGAGCCACACTGTTGAGAGAGGTGGTCAACACTCTGCCATGTGGTTTCAGAAAAATAACAGTAGTGGCCATTAGTTGAGCACAGTCATTGAACTATGCGCTTTATATTATCGTCCTTTTTAGGCCAAGCAAGCCTACATACTACGTATTATGATCTTCACCACAGAAATCAAAACACCGAAGAGCTGTTAAATCAAATAACTCACTAATGTTACACAAGCTAGAATGGTATCACTCAAAGTCCATGTTCCCTCTGTCACACTAGAATACTCTCAGAAAATTCTCCAATCTGTTTCAAAAGTGTCTTCCTCTCCAGGAACCTGACACCTGAAATTTCAGCATTGGGGATTCATTCCTTTGACTTACGTTTCTTCATCTTTAAAAGGCAAATAGTTCTAACAGAGATTTCATGTAAATCCTGATCATGCATAGTTCAAGTCAAATAAATTAATCAAAAACTTTTTTTCTTAGAGTATTGACAGTCCTCTATTGACCATACATGATGATAAACACAGTAGAGTCCTAAATATGGAGAGGAGACATCACTGAATGGAGAAGGAGGTTGAAAGAAGGAAATGCTGAGAGTGCTGAAGGCAAAACTTAGTGCCATTTACACTATGACTTCAGAATACACCAGGCTGGGCATGGTGGCTCAGGCTGGACATGGTAGCTCAGGCCAAGTGCCTCATGCCTGTAATTCCAGCACTTCGGGAGGCCAAGACCAGCGGATCACTTGAGGTCAGGAGTTCGAGACCAGCCTGGCAACATGGTGAAACCCTGTCTCTACTAAAAGTACAAAAATCAACTGGGTATGGTAGTGTACACTTGTAATCCCAGCTACTCGGGAGGCTGAGGCAGGAGAATCACTTGAACCTGGGAAGCAGAGATTGTGGTGAGCCAAGATCACACCACTGCACTCTGGCCTGGGATGCACTGTCTCAAATTAAAAAAAAAAAAAAAAATATATATATATATATATATACACACACACACACATATATCACATTAAATATGTACAGATTTTTGTATATCAAACATACCTTGATAAAGCTGTTAAAAAATAAAAAAGAATGTACCTACTGCAGCCACTCTGTAAAACAGTTTGGTAGTTTCTCAAAATCTAAACATAGAGTTATCACATGAGCCAGCAATTTCAGTCCTATATTTAGAGAAATGAAACCATATTCACACATAAAAACCTGTATGCAAAGGTTCACAGCAGTATTACTCATAATAGTCAAAAAATAAAAACAACCTAAGTGACCATCAATTAAATAATGAATAAGCAAAATGTGGTATATCCATACAATGGAATAGTATTTGGCCATAAAGAAAAATGAAGTACTGATACATGCTACAGCATGGATGAGCCTCAAAAGCATGCTAAATAGAAGAAATGAGTCAAAAAAAATCACATATTATGTGATTCAATTTATGTGAAATGTCCAGAATAGGAAAAACCCACGAAGACAGAAAGTAAGTTAGTAGTTACCGTGCGCTAGGCGAAGGGGGAAATATGGACTGATTGGTAATAAGTACTGCGTGTTTTTTGGGGGGTCTGATAAAAATGTTCTAAAATTAGATTGTGATAATGGGTTCACAACTTTGTGAATATACTAAAAACCACCTAACTGTATATCATTTAAATGGGTGAATTTCATAACGTTGGAAATATATTTCAAGAAACTATAAAAATAATAATAAAGAATAAATCTACTATGAATCAAGGTTGTCTGTATGACAAAGATAACATTTGTCCTAAATAAGAAACATATAACATTTGTCCTAAATAAGAAAGGCAAGAAAAGGTCAGGTTGCCCTCCATCAAAAAGTAGGCGAAGGATATGAATAGACACTTCTCAAAAGAAGACATTTATGTGGCCAACAAACTGGTGGAAAAAAAGTTTATCATCACTGGTCACTAGAGAAATGCAAATCAAAACCGCAATGAGATACCATCTCACACCAGTTAGAATGGCGATCATTAGACAGTCAGGAAACAGGTGCTGGAGAGGATGTGGAGAAACAGGAACGCTTTTACACTGTTGGTGGGAATGCAAATTAGTTCAACCATTGTGGAAGACAGTGTGGTGATTCCTCAAGGATATAAACCAGAAATGCCATGTGACCCATTGCTGGGTCAAATATACCCAAAGGATTATAAATCATTCTACTACAAAGACACGTGCACACATATGTTTATTGCAGCACTATTCACAATAGCAAAGACTTGGAATCAACCCAAATGCCCGTCAATGATAGACTGGATAAAGAAAATGTGGCACATATACACCATGGGATACTATGCAGCCATAAAAAAGGATGAGTTTATGTCCTTTGCAGAGACATGGATGAAGCTGGAAATCATCATCCTCAGCAAACTAACACAGGAACAGAAAACCAACACCACATGTTCTCACTCGTAAGTGGGAGCTGAACTATGAGAACACATGTACACAGGGAGGGGAACATCACATACCAGGGCCCGTTGGGGGGTTGGGGGGCTAGGGGGAGGAATATCATTAGGAGAAATACCTAATGTAGATGACGGGTTGATGGGTGCAGCAAACCACCATGTCACGTGTATACCTATATAACAAACCTGCACGTTCTGCACATGTATCCCGGAACTTAAAGTATAATTTAAAAAAAAAAAAAAAAAGACAAGACAAGATCAGGTTGCCCTAAACTCACTTTGTGCTATTTTGCCTGGTTTAGAACTCTGCAAGTTGAATGGATAGGCTGATGTATCTTCAGAGAGAAAATGTTTTTAACAAGGATTACACAATGCCTCAGTTGCTGACGCTAAGCAAACACCGTCCCTAATACATGCAATTCTAGCTTTTCAAGTGGTTGTTGTCCAGTTTGTAGATAATTAAAAACTTTTTCTCTGTTCTTACCCATTCTCTTTTCCCCCTTTTCTTCCAATCTAGTCCTAGACTTTTGGCCAGATATAGCTAATTCTCACTTTAAGAGAACAGCAAGGGAAACATGGCCAGATGTGGGTGGCTCATGCCTGTAAACCCAGCACTGGGAGGCTGAGGCAGACGGATCATTTGAGACCAGGAGTTTGAAACCAGCCTGGCCAACATAGTGAAACCCTGTCTCTACTAGAAACACAAAAGTTAGCTGGTGCATGCCTGTAATCCCAGCTACTCAGGAGGCTGAGGCAGGAGAATCACTTGAACCCAGGGGGCAGAGGTTTCAGTCAGCCGAGATCACGCCACAGCACTCCAGCATGGGAGGTAGAGAGAGACTCTGACAAAAAAAAAAAAAAAAAAAAATTGCAAGGGAAAAAAAGAAAGCAAATCTTAAATTCAGCAGTTTTTGTCTCTTTTCAGCATAAAATTGGAGTCTTAGAATTGGCTCTGTCTTTAGGGACCATCTGGTATAAGCCTCTCTATTTCATATAAGAAAACAAGTCCAGAAATAATAACAGCTAGCAGCTATTGACTGTTTACTCTATGCCAGGCACGGTAATTTACACACATCACCTTATTTAACCCTCACAACGACCCTCTAAGATAAGTACCATTATCATCTGTATTTTATAAATAAGGAAAATGAGGGACAGAGAGGTTTTGTAACTTGAATAAGGGCACATAGCTAAGATGTAAAAGATCTAGGATACAAACTCAGAGACTCTGGCTTTAAAGACCAAGTCCTTAACTACTCTTAATATTCCACTACTATTACAGTTTATCATAAAACTATTTAAGCAACTTTTCTGTGGTCTTAGAACTACTTAGTAGAAGGTCCAGAACTAGCAGGGAGTGTGAGGTGTACCCACCCCAATACTTCCTTAATGACAAAAGTTTCAGTAGAAGATTTAGTTGAAACTACAATCTAAACCAAAAAGGATGAGTGTTTCATCCACTACAATCTTGATTTCCACCGATAATTGAGAGATTGAAAGAGAGCTGTCAGAGGTAAGAAGACCTTTGGGTAAGACACTATTGACCTTATTCTGCCATAACGGGGGGTAGGTGTTACAATCTTATGACAGTCTATTCCTGCACCTTCTTTTCCCTCTGGGGATCACTCTGCTGAGTTCAGAGAAGTGACATCTCTGAGATGCAGATGGGGCAAAGATACAACCAGAGAATTTTTCTCATCAGAGACGATCGATTATCCCATTACTTAATTAAAGACCAGCAGACGTACATTTTTTTGGCCTGAAAGAGTTAAAAGCAGTGATATCCTGTGAAATGACAAAAGACATGAATCCTAAGATAATTTATTATAGAAAATATAGCACCTTAATTATTTATATAGCCCAGAGAGTTCAAAGCATTTCACAAACAACTCAGGAACTCTCTACTTATTTTATTTATCAATTATTGCATTCCTTAAACCTTACCACATCATGGCAGGTAAAGGGCAATGGAGCCAAAATTATGTTCCTCAAAATCAGATTAACATGGCAATGCAAATGAATAGTTACTTCTTAGGGTCATATGAGAATGAATAAGAACTGTCTAGAGCTGGACTTAGGACACTGTCTCTATCATGTGGACTTTGGTCAACTTTTTTTTAAAGGAAAAGCAATAAAAAATATATATAGATTCGCTTCACCAAGTTCAAACATAACAGCATCCATCTAAAAGAGATCTGAAACCAAACTGAAGAATAAGCTTTCCTAAGATATGCCTATGACACAAGAAGAAGCCAAGGTCATGCTTTAAAAATGAAAATGTCTTCCAATTTAAATTATGTGCAACATCTAGGTTTTGGTTGTTTGGGGCTATTTTTTATAATTTTGCCAACAACGACAACAAAAAGTTCATGGATGTCAACAGAACGCAGGGGCAAAACCATGTGAACAGGCCTGGCACCAGCAGTGAACAAAACACACAGGCGGGCAATGCCCCCTTCTCAGCCGAGAGTGCAGCCTACTGTACAGAACCCACCTCACCCGTCCCAGCTCAATGCCATATAGCTTTTAGGTCACAAGGTTCTACGTTTCCCCTCTCATAAATCCCCTTGCAGATTCTTCAGTGTAACCTAAATCTCTCTCATGTCCAATCCTCTCAGACCCTCCTATTGTTAGAAAAAATGACACCAAATCTCCCAAAATCTCATTCTGGCAGCTTCGTCCAAACTGCTCTGTGCACTTCTCAAAAGCCAGAATTCTTCTAATTCTAATAGACTAAAAATGGAATACACAAAAGTAACTAAAAAGAAAGGACATGTCTCATCACAAGTTCTTCTTATGTTGGTCAGAGTTATATTGTTGTGGGTCTATAGCATATATCCGCATTATAATAAATAATATAGGGTCTAACCACATTACTTCTGCCTTAACACACTGTACCTGAAAGACAGCATCAGGTAAAACTGACTTGTAAATTCCTTTCACTTGATCCCCTTTTCTTTCCTCAGCATCTTTACCAGAAGGGAGAAAAAAAAAAAAATGAAACAAATTCTTGAATTTTCTCATCAGCAAGAAAAGTTTTTGCATTTGCTGGCTATTGATGCGCTTCTATGAAAATGACTCCTACCACTTCAGTCCCAAAAGGAATCTGATCAGAGGCTGCTCTAAATTGTTTAAAGTTATTTGACTCCCACTTTGCTCAAGGCCTAATACCATCAGAATTCTCTTCCTGCAATCTACAGCTTCCTTCCATAACCCACCGCCCCTCCACCTATGTATGCAAACACACACACACACACACACACACACACACACATACATGGACACACAAATTATTCTCTGATGCTTTAAAGGAGAGAGGAGAGGAGGAGAAGTCCCATAATGTAATTGCTATATTAAAAAGAAGTGGCAGGCGAGAATAATAAGGGAGGGTGTCAAAAGTGAAATACAGTAGTAAACTTAAAAAAACACACACACACTAGCCACCATGCTGTGATGGGGGTGTTAATCGAACACAGAGAGAAAAGGAAAGAGAGAGAACAAAAGGGTGTTAAGGAGCAAACATTATTTTTTTAACCTCCTCCAAAGATTTGATTTGCGTTAACTTCGGTACAGACAATGCACAGAGGAAAATTGGCTGAAAAGTGCCATATATAGCTATTATGTTCTAAAATTAAAAACTATTCACAACAATTGCAGCTATTCACTGCTATCTACAAATATTCTCCTTAGTAAATGGCATTCAATATTTTTTTGTGTTTTCCTAATTTTTAAACTTGCGTTATTTTGACACAGAAGTGAAAAAACATCAAGAAATGTTTAAAAATATATTCAAGGGTTTTTAAAAGAAATGTAAATATGCTTGACTTTTTCTCCTTTTCTTCCATCCCACCACCCCCATTACCACCACATATACACATACGAAAAACTCACTGTATTGCTAATATGTCAGAAGACAAGAAATGGATCTTAAAAATCCAAAAGAAAATGTTACATTAAATGGTCCAAAACTCTCGTTGTCTTTGTATTCCTAGAATGAGCGAGCAGATACAAGCCACATGTGAAATATACATCGCTGTAGGTCTTGACAGGGTTTTGTAGCTGCTCTTTAAGATTTCCACCAGAGCATTTTGCTGGCACTCTTTTTTCTAGCATGTAGTTTTTTAAAAGATATCAAAATAAAAACCTACCCACATTCTGAAGCAAGAAGACACATGGGTTCTTTTTGTTTTTTAAATATCCCCATAGTAATTTCTGACTTAAACACCCATCAATCAATTGTAATTCAGACGGCACTGCCTACTTTGGGGTATTAGGTGCATGTGTGTATGTATTTTTAAAGTTCCAAAAGGCTCGTAATACATCTTACCTGGTTTTCTTATTTATTTCTAAGTCTTCCAACTATAAAATCATTAAAAAATGCAAAAAAGCAAAAATAACAAATCAATGCAATTATCAAGTTCCTCTCCAGAGCTCTGCCCAGGTGAGCCAAATGTATGAACTTCTTGTTAGAACACAAACAAAGCCCAACCCTAAACCAAGTAATCTCTATTATAAGCATTATAATGCTTGAGATGAAAATTCAAAAATACTCATTTAATGCAAAGAGTCTTGAAAGTAACAATAGAAAAAGTTCCCAAACAATCAACGAATGTTTGTGAATTGATCACTCAAGGGATCTTTTCACCAGCTCTGTGTCAAGCAAGAAGCAGGGGAAAAAAAAAAAAAAAAAAAAGCTCCTGCAACTTTACAGACACTTTGTTCCTGCGACACATCAGCTGCATGGAAGATATGCTGGCAAAAAGACTGAAGGTTCCGGGATCCTGAGCAGCCAAGTAATTGTGCTTTAGACTCAAAGGGTTCTTTTCAGCACACCACAGTTGACTCCTACCTTTAACACAACACTCAACATTCCAGAAGAGGTTTCTTCCTTCCCTTCAATCCTTCCAACACACAAGTTGAAGACTAAGAGGGAGGTAAGCCTTTTTTTCCCCCTACTTTTGCCCAGGGGTGCCCTCTTAATCCAAAATTTGTGTGTGTGTGTGTGTGTGTGTGTGTGTGTGTGTGTGTTCCCAGGAGTGCCCTCTTAATCCAAAACTGTGTGTGTGTGTGTGTGTGTTTCCCCCTTAACACAGGCGGCAATGATTCTTATCACTTTCAATTTACATTATTTGATAAGCTGTTTTTTAAAATACATTATTCTAGAGACAACACAAAAAAACCTTAATTCAGATTGTTTTAAGTCTCTAAATATTAAATGTATTGACACAAAATAAAAAAAAACAGAACTTTCAGAATGTTACTTTGACCAATACTACTTTACTTCCTATAACACTATACTTCAGCCAGCATGAACAAGGAGCGAACTCTTTATCCCACACCTGAACCGGATCTCTATTCACACCCACCCACTTTGATCTACTGCCTCAGTAGGTTTTAATTAGGAAACTAGAATTAAATACTTTGGCCACAATGTACATTTAAGTGCCCTGACAGGTTTCCTTTCAATAAAAATCTGTTAAAGTATCTTCAAAAATAGACTCTCTTTAGTCCATATTATCACATATGCTTTTATATTTTGATTCTACATTTTATGAAACAAGATCAGCAGGAACTCATACTTGATTAAAAACAAATCCCAACAAACCAAATATTCAAAGTAAATAAGCATCAGAGATCAAAGAAGAAAAAAGAGAGAAGAGAAAAAAATATATACACACATATATATATATATACATACACATACTTAGGTTTACTACTCTGGGCTAATAGAAAAACAAAAACTAAAAAGTGTGACAAACTGGAAAAAAGCTCTTTTGATATTTGAATGCACAGTCCATAAATCTGTTAAAAGAGCTAAAATAATGCAATTAATAGGTTTGCAATAAGGTTAGGCTTTGGAAAGGCAACCTGGAAGACTTACAGGTCTGCACATCACTTCTAGGTGCTTTGTCTAGAATGTTATGCACAACACAAATAACATTCAACAAAGGAGCTGCGTACTAATTTTATATGCATTTCAAGACCCGAGTAATTACATATTCAATCAACGGTCACATCTTGAAACTATTTATTTTTTAAAAGAAAAACGCAGAGAGCTCTCAAAAAGAAAGCCACTGCGTGCCCCTCTCCCCCCGCCCTTTTTATGTGTAACTATCAATGTATATCAACCGAGCATGCAATCATATTTATTGTCACTTTCATTCATGTCATGCCCTTGCTTATATGGTTTAGATATGAATTATTGACTGTTACACTCCTTGTTGTAAAAAATAAATAAATAAATAGGATGTCAGGTACTTCGCACTGCTCTAAAGCGAGGGGGTAAGTCAGAACCCAGCAGAAGCTCCCGCTTTATATAACCACCCCTTGTCCCTCATCTTTATTCCCTGGTTTCAGATTGCCTTCTCAAATCTTTCTTCTTACAAGGGAGAGCTTTACCCACTTTGGAAAATTAAGGATTAAAATAAACAAACAAGGGGATGTTGCTAAATGTCCTTCCCAGAGCATCTGTTGTTTAAGAACACCTCTGATTGATGACTGCTATTTTTTAATTGTTGCTTTAAAATTTAAATGCCCTCCTGGGATGTGTTATAAGTGTGTTAGTCCATGATATGAGGTCTAGAAAGTAGAAAAACAACAGAGTGAATGATCTCATGGCGTTATACTCTCCTAAACCCAACGATTCTCCCTGCAATAAAATCACAGGCCACTCAAATACCGATAACCTAATGTTGTATAGCGCATTCCACAAAGGTATTTGACAACACTTTCTGCTAAGAACCTCTAGTCTGCTGCTTTGTGTAATTACAAGAAAAAAAGGAAAGGAAACTTTAAACAGTTTAACACCCCCATACCCAATTCCAAAAAAATTAGGGTTTTAAAAACAGGCCAAAATATATTCCTTAACAAAATGAACTTTTACTTTCATATTTTTGTCCCAAAGATATATCAGTCTATAAATTTCCTTTCAGAATCTATATTTTAGCCCCAATCTCAAAAAGGCTGGAAATACAGAGTTATAGAAAATCAACCAGTAGTGCTTGATAATAACTGTCAAAGAAACTTGATGCTTTCTTGTAAAGAAAGCAGGATTAGGACTTCCTATCAGAATATGAGGTCAATCTTGATAGTACTTGTATTCTGAAATTTTAATATTTAAATAATAGATTTGTGACTGCTGGTTAAGTGATTTCATTGGCCAAAGAAAATGCTAAAATGTTGGAATCTCATTCCTACCTGTTTTTTCTTTGATTTCACACAACACATTAAACAAGGCAGGCTTCATTCTGTGGCAGTTTAAAGCATGTTTTCTGCAAGAAAGAAACAACATGATAGCTTAGGTGGACTCTCAAGATCAAACTGCCGATAATGTACAGGGCGAAAACATTTGAACATTTAGACAAAATTATATACCAAGCATAACTCTGGGACATGCTTCAGTTGTTTTTATGACTTAATATACAGAGTCCCGCCATAGAAAAAGAAATAATGTTAATTAGCAGGGAGAGAGTAGGGATTTAACTACAGAACAGAACTAACCTAAATTATGCCCATTTAGGGAAAGGGTTTTGTTTTTGTTTTTGTTTTTTTTTAAGTAGTTTAATCAAAGTGGAATTCTTAAACCCACAATCCTTCCCAGGACAATGAATACAGCAAAGCCAAAGGCATAGGATAACAGTTTTGTAAAATCTATGCAACGACCGCAGCCTAGGAACTGCCTGCCTCTCGGTCTGTGTGTTTTCAAATTTAATTCATCCATGTGTTCGAATTCATTCCGCAGATGCCCCTGTATTCTCATAAACACAAGATGCTTGAAAGGTCTTCTGAGTAGAACTGTCAATTTATAACATTTCAGTCCCCAAGTTAAAGAGTATGGAAATGCATTGCCAGGGGGCAAACATACCCATATGGGGAATAAATTCATTTCTCTGTGTTCACATTATGCCTCTTGTGCACACACTGCTTATTTGCAGGTGTTGAAATTCAATTATTTACAATTAGGACCTTGCACCCATTGGGGAAAAAATAAATGCAATTTTGTCTTTTAGATTAGTGATTTACCTGGTTCGCGTGTGTGTGTGTGTGTGTGTGTGTGTGTGAGAGAGAGAGTGTGTATGTGTGTATTCCAAATGCACTTGAGGAACAAAACAATACCTTTCCTTCTATTTTATTATGGAATCACTTAGCAGAATGATACTGTTTTGGAAACAAGATACTGATCATATCAGCTATTAGTTAAGGAAATTCTGTTTACTAACTAAAGTTAATGTGTAAAGATAAAATGGAAAGTTCTGGCACTCAAAACACATTCGATTCTTTTTTAATCCCTTTGAAAGTTAAAAAATAGGCACACATCCTCATGAAGAACAGAGATCAGAAACATGCTCTGTGTACTGTACACTAGGGGAGTAATAAACTCAAAATTCAGGACTAGCAAAATGAACACATACATTATATCTAAAACATTAATGGTTTACTTTTGTAAATAATATACATTTTAAAGGTGTGACTAAGAAAAGGAAAAAAGAACACACTATCTACTAAGTGGAGTTACGAGTTACATTGTTTATCCAAAAAGAAAGCTTAGTGTTGATTTTGGTAAGTTCTCATGTAGGGTGGGAAAAAAAAAGATGGAAAATGCTTTAAAGTATTAAAGACCTTTCCTGGGTCTTTTAAAATAGTTTTCATTAATTCTATTATTATACATAGGCCCAAATGCAAACAAAAATTCTCACACAGCTTTATAAAAATATTGCATTTTCACAGCACACAAATGGAGCTAGCCATAGAGGAAGAACTAAAAATTTCCCCATCCCAAAATTGTATCTGATCTCTCTCTGCATCTAGGCCATTGAAAGGGGGAAGTCGCCAAGCCCTGTTTGTCCTCAGTTTCACAAAAACAGAGAGCCTGAGCATCAAAAAAGTAGTGAGTATCTATTCTTACTGGCCCCTGCCACTTTACAAACTTGTTTTTAAGCCAGTTTATTGGTATGTCTGAGTGGATTTTTCTAGAACAATTTAATAGAGAAATACGTTCCAATTCAAAAGAGAATTTGCCAGTGGGAAATCTTCCTCTTACCATACCTATTAGCTTTCCTTCAGATAATAAAATTCAAAAAGAGCACCAATTAATTTTTAAAATTTCCCCATTTAAAAAAAAAAACTTAAAATAGTTTGTCTTTCAACATTTCCAAGTTTTCAAACACCCATAAACCCTAGTATTGTGAGTTTACATGTTGCATGTGCTTGCAGCTAAAATTGAGTATAATTCATAACATCCATGTTTTTAACTGCTTCTTCTCATTTTCTTAACTCAGATTCTTATTTCACTTAGGCAGAAATACACATAATGATGTCTTCTCCATATGACCAAGTCATCTGAAGTATAGGAGTTGTGTATATGTGTTTACAGGATTTTCAAAGAAAAAAACCGCTACTCCGGAGATATAACAAAGCTGGGTAATCGTATAGACATATGTGGTCATTAGATTTTTAAAATTCTCCTTTTCGAGTTCGGCCTTCGGGAAGCTGCTGGTGGGTTGTCACTTAGTCTCTGTTTTACTTTGAAAGAGAATTTACTGTAAAATCCTGGAGTAGAGAATTATATACCTGGCAGTGGATTAACTTGAGAAGCTACACAGTTTGTTACGTTTCCTTAATGAAGACCTTCACGTCCTATAGTATTGAAATACATAAAATTCACACATGCTTTCATTTCTAAGTGGTCCTGAAAGAAGCATGGGGCAAAGAGCATGCTTGATTTTTGTCCCCCCACCCCTTTTTAAAGGACCATACATAGCTGTCTGTGTCATGGAAGGTCAGTAAAGGGACTCAAATTAGGAGACAATAAAGTTAAACTAAAAATATGAGTCTCTTAAAAACTAACAAATATGCCTAAAAACAAAATTATCTTTTCATTAACTTTTTTAAAAAACAGAATTAAGTGAATGCAAAATATTTTCTGGATAGCTGACAACTACCGACAAAGAAATACCCTGCTTTTTGTTGTTTTGTATTTTGGGTAGGGGGAAGGAAAGGAGAAAAAATTAATTTTGGACGGGTAAGTCAGGAAAGAAAATCAAACTCGCTGAATTAGGTAAGGAGTCAACTAAATTTGCAAATACAGTGTTCTTGGGACATTTTATTTTGTAATGTTACAGAGTCCCCCTCAACAAGAAGGCATGGAATGCTGTTCAAAACTTGACAATTCTGCTTTCTCTGATACTTTTTTAAAGCAGTAAAAAGTGCCGAGGGCCGCTTTTGGATCAGTTGGCAGTATTTTCGGCGTGCCTGTGTGTTTGTGTGGATATAAATGAATACCCCTATATTCACACACACACACACACACACACACACACACACACAATATGTACACAGCCACATCTCGGCATGGGCGATTACACTTTCGATAACAACGCTCCTTCAAATTTTACTCCTCCGCCATGTAGTTGCTTGTCAAAATGAGAAAAGAAATAACATTTTTTTTAAAAAGCGCTGTGGTGATTCGGTTCCCATTGTTTCCCCCTGCGAGAGGGAGAAACAAAAAACCCCAAGAAAGGAAAAGAAAAGCCTCCATCTCACCTGGCCTGCGCCTCATCCAAACTCTGGTCTGTGATGGTCATAATTTGCTGTAAAATGTCTCCAATGTCCTGCTTCCTCCCGCCCTCCCCCTCGGTCCCTCCGGCCCCATCCTGCAAGTGCTGGGACAGGCCGGGGTGTCCGGCCATCCCGACCCCAGCATGGGAATGCATCAGCCTGGGCTGCTCGTCCATCTCCAAAGGCTACGGCAGCCCCCGGCTCTTCCTCTTCTGCTCCTCGGCTCGGCTCCTGGGAAGCACCAAGGCTTTTTATCCTTCAAGCTTGTCTTCAAATCCTTTTCAGGATAAACAGGGAAGGGGAAAAAAGAAGACCAAAAGAAAAAAAAATCCCTTTGCCTCTAGAGGATGGTGGGAGGATGGGGAGGGGGGAGGGGGAGGGGGCGTGAAGGGGTTGCGGGGTGAGGGTGGGGATAAGGGCTGGTGGGGAAGGGTGTTGACTCCAAAAAGCAAGAAAAATAAACCACCTTCCCACTTGGCGAAAAGAAATCAGAGCTGGCTTTTGGTTTTTCAGTCCGGTCTCCTTTGCAAGGCAGAAATGGGCTCCCGGCGCTTAAATCTGTGGCTTAATCCTTTTGCAAATATGCATTGATCGGGAGGAAGGCAGGGGGGATTGCAATGCAAACTTCCCCCCCCACCCCCCGCAGCCCCCCACCCCCACTCCGGGCCAGAGTGATCTCAAAGGGGGTGGGCTGTTGCAAAGCCAGATCTCCCCCAGCCGCGGCGGCAGGCAAAGCACAGGCTCTCTCCTCCTCCGTGTCTCTGCAAACTCCAGCAGCCCCCGTCAGCCTCCTGCTTTTGTTTAGCTCAGGCTCAGGACTCCAGAAACATATACAGAAAAACCACAGCCTGAGAGGAGGAGGAGGAGGAGGAGGAGGAGGAGGAGGAGGAGAAGGAGGAGGAGGAGAGAAGGAGGAGGAGGACGAGAAGGAGGAGAAGGGAGGGGGCAAAGGGAAAGGGAGGGGGCGGGGAAGCCGGGAGGCTGGGGAGAGAAGGAGAGAGGAGGGCGCCCGGAGCTCCGCCTTCCTTCCCTGATTGGCCAACAGATAAAGGCCCGGCCCCACCTCCCCTACTTTCCTCACTGCGCCTCCTCCCCAGCCTCCTTCAGCTCCTCCTCGCCCGGCGCCCTGTCAATCAGAGTTCAGAGGTGGGCCGAGAAGGAGGCCGAGCTAACACCAAGTCTCCAGTCCTTAAAGGTGCAATGGTACTGTAGTTTCAGCTCACTTAGTAGTTTCCACTTTTCCTGCTCGCCTTACTTGGGTTGCGTCCTTGAGGAAAACGTGGCTCTACTTAAATGCAAACATATGAAATTAACAGGAAAGAACGCAGACGGTGTGCGTCCTCTTGCCCACGCCTGCTTTTCTTTTACTGTGGCATTGTTATTTAAAACTTGATTCTTTTAAGCGCTTAGACTTCAGGGAAACTGCTGAGAGCAAAAGTTTGTCAGCAGGATATAGTTATGAAACACAATTGAGCTGTTAATATAATTAATAATGGTCTCTATTAAGTGGCAGATGTAATAATAAATTTAAAAAAAAATTCGGGCACAGTAAAGTTGAAAAGAATACCAAACTGTGTCATTTTTGTTGCATGAAAACTAAATTATGGACTATGAAACTGAATAATGCTGAAGAAAAAGAAAGATTAATAAATAAGTTCACCAAATGAATCTAATTCAACAGTTCTCTCTCTTCCCCCTGGGGGAAATTAGTTATTTGGCTTAAATACCTAATAAAGAAATGCATTATCACAGTCTGGTTCTAGTTTTTAATATAGTCTAATAAGTATTATTAACTGGGAGAAGAAGTGAACTGACATTTATTGAATGCCTACTATGCACCAAGTAATTTACATGAGTTATTTTATTTAATCCCCAAGACATCTCTATGAGTTATGGATTATTATTTCCATTTTACAGAGAGGGGAACTCAGAAAGGTTAAATAATCTGTCCAGGGTCCACAGTTATTAAGTGTCAAAGCTGGAATTTAAACACGAGTGTGACTCCCTTCCAAGGCCTAGTACTTCCAGGGCACAACCCGTTTCAGTCTAAGAGAAATGTGTGAATAGTGTTAAAAATTAGTTATGTACCTATTGCCTGCCGAGTTTGAAAGGAAACTTGAGGTGCTTAAAAGGGTACATATTCCAAGATGACTCAAACTGAAAATGGGTAGGAAAAAATAAAAAGTAAATAAAATGGGATGAGGAAAAAAGCCAATAAGAAACTCCTAATTAAAATCTAGTATCATAGCTCCAGATGGACACAAATTTACTTCCAGTCTTTTCATTAGGCCAAGCGAGAGGGAAAAATCTGAGTTTGTACACAGTCACAATGAATATAAGATAAAATAGCAAGCCAGTTACTTAGGAAAAGTCCAGAATATTTTGTCATATAAAATAATCTATTGTATAGCCAGCCCTCTTCCTGGATGGCAGTATAGCAAAGGAAATGCAAAGTGCAGCATAACCAGTCTGCAAAATGGAAAGCAGCCTTGCCAGGTGCTTTGAGATCCTCAAATAAAATGTTATTCTTTTCATCAATCATTACGCAAAACAAGTTTGGTAAGATAAGGAGCACTAATGAAAGCATTTCAAAGCAGTTCTTAGCAAGTTACTTGGCACCTATTGGTATGAGGGCACGCAACAGAGTGTATTAATTGTAATTATGATGTTATATTGCTTAATAACAGTTGTTTTATTCACATACATACCCTGACTCGTAAACTGATTTTTAAAAATTAACACTAATCAAGTTGAGCACAAAACTCTATACTCAATCACATATCAACCACAGTGATTGAGTTAGCATATCCCTTACAGAGTTGAAGTTACCACATCTTTTTTTTTTGAAAGAAAAGAAAAAAGAGAGAGAGAGAAAGAAGGAAAAAAAGAGAAGGAAAGAAAGGGAAAAAGAAGAAAAAGAGGGAGAGAGAACGGGAATCTTGCTCTATTGCCCAGGCTAGAAGGCAGTCTAAAAATGGGTATTGAAAGCTCTTTTATACTAATAATTGTTTTATACAATGGAGACAGGAAGGAATAAGGGAGGAAAATAACAAACAGCCAATCAATATTTCATTTAAACCTATGAAATGCTATGCAATTGCTGGGGAGTGATTTACTCCCAACCATGTGGTCACTTTTAGAATAGATGTGATGTGTTACTGAAGAAAATGTATGTTTTTGTGGATTTGGAGTAGAGAGTTCTGTAAATATTTATTAAGTTTACTTATTCGAGGTCTAAGTTCAAGTCCCAGGTATCTTTGTTAACCTTCTGTCTCATTGATCGGTCCAATATTGACAATGTAGTGTTAAAGTCTCCCACTATTATTGTGTGGGAGTCCAAGTCTCTTTGTAAGTCATCAAGAAGTTGCCCTGTGTATCTGGGTGCTCCTATATTGGGTGCGCACAGACTTAGGATTGTTAGCTCTTCCCATTACATTGATCCCTCTACCATTATACAATGTCCTTCTTATCTCTTTTGGTTTCTATTACTTTAAAGTCTATTTTATCAGAGATGAGAATTGCAACTCCTGCTTTTTTTTTTTTTTTGCTCTCCATTTGGTTGGCAAATCTTCCTCCATCCCTTTGTTTTGAGTCTCTGTATATCCTTGCATGTGAGACGGGTCTGGATGCAGCTTACCGATGGGTTTCTTGGAATGACTGATACTGGTTGTTCCTTTCTGTATATAGTGCTTCTTTCAGAAGCTCTTGTAAAGCAGGCCTGGTGGTAATGAAATCTCTGAGTACCTGCTTGTTCGTAAAAAATTTTATTTTTCCTTCACTTATGAAACTTAGTTTGGCTGGATATGAAGTTCTGGGTTGAAAGTTCTTTTCTTTAAGGATGTTGAATATTGGCCCCCACTCTCTTCTGGCTTGTAGGGTTTCTGCTGAGAGATCAGCTGTGAGTCTGATAGGCTTCCCCTTGTGGGTAACCTGACCTTTCGCTCTGGCTGCCCTTAGTATTTTCTCCTTCATTTCAACCCTGGTGAATCTGACGATTATGTGCCTTGGGGTTGCTCTTTTTGAGGAATATCTTTGTGGTGTTCTCTGTATTACCTGGAGTTGAATATTGTCCTGCCTTGCTAGGTTGGGAAAGTTTTCCTGGATAATATCCTGAAGAATATTTTCCAGCTTGGATTCATTCTCTTCGTCACATTCAGGTACACCTATCAAACGTAGATTAGGTCTTTTCACATAGTACCATATTTCTTGGAGACTTTGCTCATTCCTTTTTACCCTTTTTTCTCTAATCTTGTCTTCTCGTTTTATTTCGTTAAGTTGGTCTTCGACCTCTGAAATCCTTTCTTCTGCGTGATCAATTCGACGGTTAAAACTTGTGCATACTTCGCGAAGTTCTCGTATTGTGTTTTTCAGCTCCATTAATTCACTTATATTCCTTTTTAAATTGTCCATTCTCGTTAACATTTCGTCAAACCTTTTTTCAAGGTTCTTAGTCTCCTTACATTGGGCTAGAACATGTTCTTTTGCTCACAGAAGTTTCTCATTATCCACCTTCTGAAGCCTGATTCTGTTGATTCCTCACATTCATGCTCGATCAGACCTTGTTCAATTGGTGATGAGGAACTGCAATCCTCTGTAGGAGGAAAAGCATTCTGATTTCGGGTGTTTTCAGCCTTTTTGCGCTGGTTTCTTCCCATCTTTGTGGATTTATCCACCTGTCGTCTGTGTAATTGCTGACTTTCAGATTAGGTCTCTGAGTGGACGTCGAGCTTGTTGGTGATAAAGTTTTTTCTGTTTCTTAGTTTTCCTTCGGCGGACGCCCCTCCCCCGACAGAGCTGAACCTTCCCGGGTTCAGCCGTACTTGCTGTGAAACTCTCAATCCTCAGCAGTTCCAATTGCTATTTTTTTGTGTGTGGAGGGGGGGGACCAGCCTTCCCCTGCGGTGACCCACTATGCCGGCTGAAACAGCGGCGTTAAGATCCGTGGCGCTTTTCTGCCTGGGAATCTCCCGGTCTGGTTCCCCACTTCAGTCCGCTTTTCAATCAGCTGAATGGGAGACTCTGCCTTCCCGGAGCTCCAACGCCAACCAAAAGGGCACTCAGTCCCGCATACTCCGGACTGAGAACCGCCGCGCCGGGGCGCCTGCAAAACGGCCGCGCCGCGCGACCCGTGGGGCTCCTCCGCCGGGAATCTCTTGGTCCATGGGCAATAAAAATTTGTCTGAAGATGTGGCGTCCACTCACTCTCTGCGCTTTCAGTGGGAGCTACAATCCTGAGCTGCTGCTAATCGGCCATCTTGGATCTCTTTCCCGAAGTTACTACATCTTAAAGCATGAAAAGAAGTCAACGTAGTCTCTATGAAATCAGTTTGTGAGTAATTAATTCTAATTGCAAACCTAATAAAATTTTTCCAGGCAAAGTACTGGAAAAGGTATCATCAATGCCAGAAGGTCATTTTCATCTAGAACATTTTAGTATGGAAATAAGATGTGTATATGCAATAATACTAAAAATAGGTAATATTTATTGACTGCATACTATAATTATTATATTCAAGGTGTTTTGTTATTTTAATCATCACAACTGTTTTACCCTAATACCTATGCTTTTAACAATTACGCTAGAGTGTGGCCCAGATATATTTCGATATATAATAAATGCTATAGGAGTAATAACAAGCCCTAGACATCCTGTAAGAAATGAGAGAAGGGGACAGGCGAGGTGGCTCACACCTGTAATCCCAGCACTTTGTGGGGCAGAGGCAGGTGGATTACCTGAGGTCGGGAGTTTGAGACCAGCCTGACCAATATGGAGAAACCCCATCTCTACTAAAAATACAAAATTAGCTGGCATGGTGGTGCATGCCTGTAATCCCAGCTACTCAGGAGGCTGCGGCAGGAGAATCGCTTGAACCTGGGAGGCAGAAGTTGCAGTGAGCCAAGATTGCGCCATTGCACTCCAGCCTGGGCAACAAGAGCAAAACTCTCTCAAAAAAAAAAAAAAAAAAAAAGGAAAAAGAAATGAGAGAAGGAAGTAACCAGCTAGAGTGAATAGAAACAGGCTTTGCAGTGGGTCTAAAGGAAGAACTGGATCTGGAGGTCTAGGTTAATGAACTTGACAGGAGTACAGGGTAGCTCTTCAGGCACAATGGAAATTATATTAGGTATGATTGGTAAGACTTTTAACAGCACCATTTGTGCTTTATTTGGTGGACACTAGGGATACACTGAGGTAAGCTGTTTCTTTCAAAGATAGGAACAGAAAAGCATGTTTCAGGAAGAATTATCTGATTACTCCATACTTTGGGCAACAATTACCTGGTTACCTGAATCATTTGGCAAAGAAAGTTGAAATTAGGAAAACAAATTAGGAAAGTGGCAGTAGAAATGGGAAAGAGAGGACAATTTTGAGGAAGACTTCAAGATAGAGTCAATAGAAATTTATAACTGATTTTGTGTGAGTGGGAAGGATAAAAGAAATGTCTTAAAGCTTGAGTGAGAAGAATGCAATGGCATTAATATAATAATAACTATAGATAGAATGTGTTGAGTGCTGATTGTGTTTCAGGCACTGATTGCACATTACCACTTAGTTTTAACAATTTAACACTTCATTTAAATAACTTCCTTATGAGCTTACAGTCTCCATTTTGCAGATGAAGAAACCAAGGTTCCTAAACGTGGAATTACTAGGCCAAGTATGATTTGAAAACTCTTATTTTTTAATACATTACAGAGAATAAAGGACATAAAGAGGAGGGAGTACCATAGATGAAACAGAAGTAGAATCTTCAGGCCAGGCACAATGACTCACACCTGTAATCTCAGCACTTTGGGAGGCCAAGATAGGATTGCTTGAGCCCAGGAGTTTGAAAACAGCCTGGGAAACATAGTGAGACTCTGTGTCTGTAAAATAAATAAATAAATAAAATAAAAAATTAGTGGGGTATGGTGGCACTATCCTGTAGTCCCACCTACTTGGGAGGCTGAGACAGGAGGATTATTTGAGCCTGAGAGGCAGAGGCTGCAGTGAGCCATGATTATGCCACTGCATTCCAGCCTTAGCAACAGAGTGAGACCCTGTCTCAAAAAAAAATTAAATTGACAAAAAAATTAACTTCTTTTATTTGCATTTAGAAACTTCTGAAAATAAACTCATGCATGCAATTTCCATAGCTTATGGGTTGTGACAAGGAATGGATAATGCTTTTTGTTCCTTCCGTATCTCAGCAGGGCTCTCATTGTAATAGACATTTAACAAATATATTTTAAAAGAATTAATGATGCTAGTAATCATGCTTTATTTTTTTCAGAATAAGTGAACCCCACTGAATCACATTTTAAAAACATGAGTCATTATCAAAATTTGTCCAACTAGCAAAGTAGCTCTCAAACTGACCTTAATCTGACATGTTTACAAAGTCATCTTACTATGTTTACCTCTATGTTATGATTTAGTTTACCCCCCAGGATTCCTTTTCAAACTTTATTGGAAGCCCACTGATACATATTCGCATCTTCATTAAGGTACAAAGAGCAGGTGCAAAGAGTATATGCAAGGACCCCTGTCTATTCTCTAGCAAACAAAATGGTTGCAAAGAGATGGGTCCCTTCGCATGATCTCAGAAATAAACTCAATACCCATAAGATGATATAGTCTTATATCATGTGAGCTGGTATTCATCTATGTATATTTATGATTATATTTGAATGGGCATCTAGGTTTTTCTAACTTTTCTGTTTATGTAGGAAAAGGAATTCGTCTCTGCCCAAGTGGGTCAGAACCAGGGATACTAACCAAAGATAGTACCTTAGGCAGTTGATGGCATCTATTTTTACGACCAATAATTCTTGTCTTTCTCTTTCAACTATTCTCTTAGCACTAATTTGTTGCTTTCCTTAAACTTTTTACTTACTTCTCTACCTCCATTCCCCTTGCCTTCCTTTTCTTCTGTCCAACCTCATCTGTCTTGTTCAAAGAGATCTTCTCCCTCCCAATTTGGTCCTATCTCCTTGCCTTACTGGGCAGGTCTTGAAGCAGTGCTGGGACCACCAGCCTGCATGGAGCATGGGAGTTATATGTTAGAGCAGGAAGGGCCTACAATGGGGATTCCTAAATCAGGGTCCATGAATGAGCTTCAGGTGTTCTGTGAAGCCCTAGAAATTATAGACAAAATTTGGTGATGATATAGTTTGGCTGTGTCCCCCGCCTAAATCTCATCTTGAATTCCCACATCTTGTGGGAGGGACCCAGTAGGAGGTAGTTGAATCACGGGGCAAGTCTTTCCTGTACTGTTCTTGTGACAGTGAGTAAATCTTACAACATCTGATAGTTATTAAAAGGGCAAGTTTTCCTGCACAAGCTCTCTTTGCTTGCTGCCATCTATGTAAGACGTGACTTGTTCCCCCTTGCCTTCAGCCATGATTGTGAGGCCTCCCCAGCCACATAGAACTCTAAGTCCAGTTAAACCTCTTTCTTTTGTAAATTGCCCAGTCTTGGGCAGCATGACTTTATCAGCAGCATGAAAATGGACGAATATAGTAAATTGGTACCAGTAGAGTGGGGCACTGCTGAAAAGATACCTGAAAATGTGGAAGCAACTTTGGAACTGGGTAACAAGCAGAGGTTGGAACAGCTTGAAGGGCTCAGAAGAAGACAGGAAAATGTGGGAAAGTTTAGAACTTCTTAGAGGCTTGTTGAATGGCTTTGACTAAATGCCTAATAGTGATATATATAATGAAGTCCAGGCTGAGGTGGTCTCAGATGGAGATGAGGAACTTGTTGGGAACTAGAGCAAAGGTGACTCTTGTTGCATTTTAGCAAAGATACCGGCATTTTGCTCCTGCCCTAGAGATTTGTGGAACTTTGAACTTGAGAGAGATGATTTAGGGTATGTGGTGGCAGAAATTTTTAAGCAGCAAAGCATTCAAGAGGTGACTTGGGTACTGTTAAAGGCATTCAGTTTTAAAAAGGGAGCAGAGCATGAAAGTTTGCAAAAAAAAATTGCACCCTGACAATGTGATAGAAAAGAAACCATTTTCTGGGGAGAAATTCAAGCTGGCTGCAGAAACTTGCATAAGTAACGAGTAGCCAAATGTTAATCCCCAAGACAATGGGGAAAATGTCTCCAGGGCATGTCAGAGGACTTCACAACAGCCCCTCTCATCACAGACCAGAGGCCTAGGAGAAAATGGTTTCATGGGCCAGGCCCAGGGTCCCTGTGCTATGTTCAGTCTAGGGATTTGGTTCCCTGTGTCCCACCACTCCAGCTGTGACTAAAAAGGGCCAAAGTACAGCTCAGGATGTTTCTTCAGTGGGTGGAAACCCCAAGCCTTGGCAGCTGCTACGTGGTTTTGAGCCTGCCGGTGCATAGGAGTCAAGAACTGAGGTTTGGGAACCTCTGCCTAGATTTCAGAAGATGTATGGAAATGCCTGGATGCCCAGGCAAAAGTTTGCTGCAGGGGCGGAGCCCTCATGGAGAACCTCTGCTGGGGCAGTGTGGAAGGGAAATGTGGGGTCAGAGCCCCCACACAGAGTTCCTAGTGAGGCACTGCCTAGTGGAGCTGTGAGAAAAGGTCCACCGTCCTCCAGACCCCAGAATGGTAGATCCACTGGGAGCCTGCACCATGCACCCAGAAAAGCTGCAGACACTCAATGCCAGCCCATGAAAGCAGCTAGGAGGGGGGCTATACCCTGCAAAGCCACAGGGGCAGAGCTGCCCAACACCATGGGAACCCACCTTTTGTATCAGCATGACCTGGATATGAGACATGGTGTCAAAGGAGATCATTTTGGAGCTTTAAGATTTGACTGCCCTACTGGATTTTGAACTTGCATATGGACTGTGTCCCCTTTGTTTTGGCTAATGCCTGCCATTTGGAATGGCTGTATTTACCCATGCCTGTACCCCCATTGTATCTAGGAAGTAACTAACTTGCTTTCAATTTTACAGACTTATAGGCAGAAGAGACTTGCTTTGTCTTGGAGTAGACTTTGGACTGCGGACCTTTGAGTTAATGCTGAAATGAGTTAAGACTTTAGGCGACTGTAGGGAAGGCATGACTGGTTTTGAAATGTGAGGACATGAGATTTGGGAGGGGCCAGGAGCAGAATGATATGGTTTGGCTGGGTACCCACCCAATTCTCATCTTTAATTTCCACATATTATGGGAGGTAATTGAATCATGGGGGCAGGTCTTTCCCATGCTGTTCTCATGATAGTGAAAGTCTTACAAGATCCAAGATCCAATGGTTTTATGAGGGAAAGTTTTCCTGCACAAGCTCTGTTTGTTTGCTGCCAACCATGTAAGATGTGACTTGCTCCTCATTGCCTTCCGCCATGCTTGTGAAGCTACCCCAGCCACATGGAACTGTAAGTGCAATTAAACCTCTTTCTTTTGTAAATTGCCCAGTCTTGGGTATGTCTTTATCAGTAGCATAAAAATGGACTAATACATGTGGCATGTGCTACTCTATGTTATTTTTAGAGTAATCTCCATTGTTTATCAGAGTCTCAAGAAATTTAAAGACCCAGAAAAGGTAACATCTGTGAGCTTTGGATTATTAAGTAAAGTTAATGCTACGACTTTAAGCTGCTGGTCTAGGGAAACCATGTGATTCTTAATGGATGAGGTTTTCTAAGAAATATTTGCTGCTGTTTTCTAAACTAAGCAAGGTCACAGACCGTCAACAGCTCATTAGGACTAGCTATTGAATGATAGTCAATCCAATATCAATATCAGGCCTAAAGAGCCAAAGGTATGAACCTTGAAAGCAAATCAGAAGGAAAGCGGATGTGGTTGTACAGACCAACATTGACAGTGTTATATTGCTCAAGGCACTGGGAATATAGTGGTGACAAACAGACTGAATACCCTAATTTCATGGAGCCTCTATTCTTGTACAGGAAAAAACAACAAGCAAATAAATAAAGAAAGAAACTCAGACACTCCTAAATGCTATGAATAACATAACACGGGGTAATAAAACATGAATTTAGGGAGGCAACATCAGATAAGATGGTCAGGAAAGAATTTACCCAAAGCTCAGATTTGGGGTCCTTCTTGAGTGATGAGAAGCCAAATATGCATAGGTTCTGGGAAGGAGCAATTGGAAGAGGTGAGAAGGAGGGAGGCAGAGGCACAGGCACAGAGGGCTTGAGTGCAGATAATTTGAAGGAAAGAAAGCCAGAGAGACTGGAATAAAATGAGCAAGAGAAAGAGTATACAAAAGTAAAATCAGAGTGGGAAGCAGAGAACAGATATCATATGAACTTTGAGGCCACGTTAAGGCATTTGGATTTTATTCTAATTGTATTGGCAATCCCCTGAATGATGCTAATTAGGAGAATGATATTGCACATTGATCCGACACACATTTTTGACCATGTACTATATGCCAGGCACTTTCTAGTCACTCGTGAATATATCAGCAGTGGATGTGCCAGGCACAGTCTCTGCTTTCATGAAACTTACATTCTAATGAAACATACATGAACACAGCAAGAAGTCAATGTCAGGAAGTAGTAAGTTTTTTTTTTTTTTTTTTAGAGACGGGGTTTCTCCATGTTAGTCAGGCTGGCTCGAACTCCCAACCTCAGGTGATCCGCCCACCTCAGCCTCCCAAAGTGCTGGGATTACAGGCGTGAGCCACCACGCCCGGCCCAGGAAGTGTTTTACAAAGAAAACAAAGCACAAAGGTGTGATGGGAAAGTGACCTGGAAGCGACTTTAGATGGAATGGTCATGAAGGACACACTGAGGAGGAACATGTAAGCTGTGACATAAGTGGTAAGAGGGGAGTAAGTCATATGAGGCCAGGCAGAAGAAATGGCCAATCCAACGGCTCTAAGTGTAACATGAAAGTGCCTACAATGTTTGAGGGATAAGAACTGAAGTCAATGTGGCAAGAGAGGAGAGTGGTGTAAAGCCAAGGAGGTAGGTGTAGGTTTTAGATTAATGGAGAATGGATTGCAGGGGTGGGAGTGCAGTTAAATGCAAGCAGGAAGAATGCTGAAGGCATGATACAGTAGCTTAGGCCAGAAATGATGGCACCTTGGACAAGGACAGAAGTATTGGGCATGGTATAAGATGATCAGATTCATGACACTTTTGGAGGTGAAGTCAATAGGCCTCAGTGGAGACTCGGATGTGTATGGAAGAAGAGAGAAAGGAATGAGAGCTCATTTCTGGATTCTGGTTTTTCTAACTAAATATGTGGTGTTGATACTTAATGAGATGGATAAAATATCCTTTATAAGATAAATGTTATCACTCCCATTTTACATGTGAGGAAACTAAGGTTCAACAAATATAATTCCAAAGCATATGCTTTTTCTACCACATCTTCTCTAGGACTGAGAGTTACCTAGATTTAACTGATCATGTAGGAAAAAAGAACATATGAGGCAAAGTCAAGGAAGTAGTCTCGCAGCATATGTATGGTCTCTGTGTGTGCATGTATGTGTACATGCCCTTGTGTGTCTGTGTGTTCTAACAATCTTACTGAGAAAGGGGTCAGAAACAACTACCCTGTGCTCTTATCCCTTCCTTTCTCTTCATCTATGAAGGGAGATGATAGAAAATGAGAAGACCTTGGACTTAAGCCTAGCTTGTACTGGTGATACTAGAATGAACACTGGTATACTAAGGTTGACAATAGAACAAAAAGTCCTGACTTAGCAACTCAAATGTTTATCATCTATGATGTTAAACACAGTGCAGACAAGATTTTCAGTCACAAGGCAATTTACCGCCAGAGTCCTAGACTCAAACACAAGGTGAAGAGCAGAGCCCAGTGCTTAGCGTAGACCCTGGCTCTGAAAGTCACCAGTTCTGTGACCTTGGCCAAGAAAGCTAACTTATCTAAAGCCTCATTTTCACAACTTTTAGGATTGTGGTTAGTTTGAAATTGGATCATGATAAATGTTAAGCATTTAGTATAGTGCCTGATAGAGAATAAACATTCAATAAATGGCCAATTTTCTAATTCCTTCCATTATTCTTGGGTGGTTTCTTCCAGAGCAGTATTATTTCCCTTTTGTCCTTTCCTGCCTTGGAGACCACTAATAAAATTATACTTTTCCTCCATGATTCGTAAATCTTACAACCCTTCCAGATAGTGACTTGCCTGTAGAGTTTCTCTATCTTCCATACCACACTTCATTTCAGTTGAGACTGTTTCTATTCGTATTTGACTAAAGTAATTTATCTTACAGTATAAATAAAATATACATGTAAGCCCCTGAGACAGTTGTAGAATTCCAAAAGGGAGCTTTATTTTAGGGAATCTGTCCCTACGTTAATTATGTACTGTTGTATACCACACCCTCCCAAAATTACTGGGTTCAAAGCATAACCATTTTTAATTGCTCACAAATCAGCTAGCTGTTTCTGCTGAACTGGGTCATAATGAGTGAAGGTACCTGTGCTTATTAAGAAGCCAGAAGGTGGGCTGGCACCTGCCTGGTTAAAGATGGTCTCACTTACATGTCTGACAGTTGGCTAGCTATGCATTAGTCTGGGGCTACAATAGTGACTGGCTCCTGCATTTCTCCACATCCATCACCCTAGCTTAGACTTTCTTACACAGTAGAGACGGAGTTCTGAGAGAGAAGGAAAGCACACAATGTCTTCTGAGTCCTAAGCTTGGAACTGGAGCATATTCATAGCATTCTATCAACCAAAGGAAGTCCCAAGGCCACCCTAGATTCAAAGATTGGAAAACTGACACCACCTATACCATCTCTTGAAGGTAGCAGCTACAAAATCACATTGTAAAGGAAGAGGTGAAGAATTGGAAACATTGGCCAGGCAACGTGGCTCACACCCATAATCCCAGAAGGATCAACCTCACGAGGCCTCCCTTTGGGAGGCCAAGGTGGGTGAATCACTTGAGGTCAGGAGTTCAAGACCAGCCTGGGCAACATGGTGAAACCCCATCTCTATCCAAAATAAGTTGGATGTGGTGGTGCGTGCCTGTGGTCCCAGCTACTCCAGAGGCTGAGGTGGGAAGATCACTGGAGCCCAGGAAGTTGAGGCTGCAGTGAGCCATGATCATGACACTGCCACTGCACTCCAGCCTGGGTGACAGAATGAGACCTTGCCTCAAAAAAAAAAAAAAAAAAAAAAAGATTGTCGCTGGGCATGGTGGCTCATGCCTGTACTCAGTGCTTTGGGAGGTCAAGGCCAGAGCATTGCTTGAGGCCAGGAGTTTGACACCAGCCTGGGCAACAGAGTGAGCCCCCTGTCTCTAAAATAAAAAAATTAGCTGAGCATGGTGGCACTTACCTGTGGTCTTAGCTACTCAGGAGGTTGAGGTGGGAGAATTGTTTGAGCCCGGGAGTTCAAGATTGCAGTGAGCTGTGATTCTAACTCCAGCCTGGGCAACAAAGTGAGACTCTGCTTCTTGGGGGAAAAAAAAAAAAGTTTACTAGGAAAGCAGAAAGAGCTGAAGGGAGTACTAATAAGCCAGAAGATAGGTCAGTAGAGACTGTAGCAGAGAGAAAAGAGGTGGAACAAAAGAAATAGAACACAGCAAGGTTTAATATACTTGTAATAGAAGTCCTGAAAGGGAGGAGAAAGAAATTAGGAGACAAACTGTTACTTGAAAAGAAATTGACTGAATATTTTCCAAAATTGATGAAAGGCATCAAGCCAAAAATCCAAGAATATCTCTGAACTTCCATCAGGATGAATTAAATTAAAACCACACCTAGGTACATGATGGTATAACTGCTGAAAACTAATGGAAAAAAAAAAATCTCAAAAACAGTCAGAGAAAATATATACATTACTTTCGACAGTAAGACCAACCGCTATCTTTTTAATAGAAACATTTTAAGCCAAAAGACAGGAATAATCATTGTAAACTGCTGAATAATAAAGGGAAACTAAACTAGATATCTATACCTAGAAAGAACAGCATGGTGGTGGTATCAAGGCAGCTAGAGTAGGCGATAATGTTTTCTTGTGCTGTTGTTCAGGAACAGCATAAAATATTGTGAGCTCCTTGTGTAGCCATGATCAGGTTCACCTTGCTTCTGTCTAGACAGAGCGGATTTGTCAAGACAGGGAAATTGCAGTAAAGAGTTATTCCCACAGAGCCGGCTGTACAGGAGCCTGGAATTTTATTATTAATCAAATCAATCTGACCAGGAATTCAGGGGATGGGAGTTTTTAAGAATAATTTGGTGAATAGGGCGTCAATGAGTCAGGAGTGCTGACTGGTTGATCCCAGATGAAGTCAAAGCTGTCCTCTTGCTCTGAGTCACTTTTTAGGTAGAGGCCGCAAGATCAGATGAGCCAGTTTATCCATCTGGGTGGTGCCAGCTGATCCATCAAGTGCAGGGTCTGCAAAGTATCTCAAGCACTGATCTTAGGCTTTACAATAGTCATGTTATCTCCAGGAACGATTCGGGGAGTGTCAGATCTTGTAGCCTCCAGCTGCATGACTCATAAATCATAATTTCTAATCTTGGGTTAATTTGTTAGCCCTGCAAAGGCAGTCTAGTCCCCAGGCAGGAAGGGGTTTGTTTTGGGAAAAAGCTGTCTTTGTTTCAAACTATAAACTATAAACTAAATTCCTCCCAAAGTTAGTTCAACTTACACCCAGGGAGGAACAAGGACAGCTTGGAGGTTAGAAGCAAGATGGAGTTGGTTAGGTCAGAGGTCTCGTTCATTGTCAAAATTCTCAGTTATAATTTTGCAATGGTGGTCTCACTTGGAAGCAGAGACTGTATCACGGACTTCTTCGTTTCCTGAGACTGTAGCAGTACTTAGGAGACTTGTAGAAAAACTAAAGAGTCTAGAGTAGTTGGACCTTTCATTAGATGATTAGATGTTCAAGGCACTATATCTGGGCAAAACTCATGCTGACCCAATGCTCAAGTCTAAGAAAATGTTTTCATGTGAGCCTTGATACTTCCTAGTTGTATGATAATAGAGAAAATTATTCAACCCCTAGTATTAGTTTCCAAGTGCTGCCATAACAAACCATCAGGAACCGAATTGCTCAAAACAATTTATTCAAGGTTTCAGCAAGAAAACGCTCCCCTCTGAAAGCTTGTGAGAAGAACGTTCTTTGACTCTCCATGGCTTCTGGAAGCCGTTGGCACACCTTGGAAATAGGTGTATCACTCCAATTTCTGCCTTCATTTTCACACAGTCATCTTTTCTCTGGATCTCTGTCTCCAAATCTCCCTCTCCAGTCACTGGATTTAAGAAATTAGTCATTGAATTTAGGGTCTGCCCTAATCCACTATGGCCTAATTTTAGCATGTTTGTATTTACTGGGGGTAAGGACTACAGCATATCTTTTTGGGGACACAATACAATGTACGAAACTCCAGAGACTCCATTTTCTCTTCTATAAAATAAATATAGGCCAGGCACGGTGGCTCACGCCTGTAATCCCAGCACTTTGGGAGGCTGAGGTGGGCAGATCACTTGAGGTCAGGAGTTCAAGACCAGCCTGAGCAACGTGGTGAAACCCAAGCCTACTAAAAATAGAAAAATTAGCTGGGTATGGTGGTGGGCACCTGTAATCCCAGCTACTTGGGAGGCTGAGGCAGAAGAATCACTTGGACTCGGGAGGTGGAGGTTACAGTGAGCCAAAATGGTGTCACTGCAGTCCAGCCTAAGTGACAGAGTGAGACTCTGTCACAAAACTAAAAATCTAAATATAATACCAACCTTGAAGAGTTATGATCAATAATAAAGTAATGCCTAGAACCCAGAATGAATGGGTAATATATTCTCAAGGCAGGTTTTAAAAAGTAAGTACTAAGTAAAAGATTGGGAGGCTGAGGCGCGAGGATTGCTTGAGGCCGGGAATTTGAAACCAACCTGGGCAACATAGCGAGACTTCATAGCTACAGAAATAAAAACAATTAGGAATGGTGGCGCAAGCCTGTAGTCCTAGCCACTCCAGAGACTGAGGTGGGAGAACCTCTTGAGCCTCAGAGTTCAAGGTTACAGTGAGCTATGGTGCACTGTACTCTAGCCTGGGTCAAGACAGAGACCCTGTCTCTTAAAAAAAAAAAAGACACATAAATACATACTGTTAGACCCAGGAAGGGGTGGGGTGGTTGGGTGATTGAAAGTGAAAGTAACTATGCATATTAATAAGATTCTGTCAATGAAAAACTCCATTTTTTCCAAGAAACTATAATATTCAGTCTAATATCAAATGAATAACTAATAAACTATGAGGGCCAAATAGACACAACCGCAGTGCCCAGCAGCAGCAGAGGTACTGCTCCTTGTGGAGCAGGGCTACCCCGTAGGCAGTGTGACCAAGGGAACAGCTCAGAGACGCTGCACTCATTTATACCCATTTTTAATTACATGCAAATTAAGGGGTGATTTATACAGAAGTTTCTAGAAAAGGGTGATAACTTCTCGGTATCAGGTCGTTGCCATGGAAAGGAGTGGTAACTTCCAGGTATTGCCATGGCAATGGTAAACCGAGGTGGCACACTGGTGCACATGTCTTCTGCCTCATCCCTGTTTTAGCAAGTTCTCAATTTGGTTGGATGTCCCAGGCCTGCCTCTGGAGTTGAGTCCCATGCCTATCTCGATATGACTTATTAAAGTTTATTAAGATTAGTATATTTCTAGAGTTCACTGAAATATATACTACTGAAAAGTCTGATTGCCTAAAGATTGCCAAGGTAATTATTGCCTTGGAACGAAAGCATATATTTGGAATTCTAACAATTTATGGAACGACTCCTTGCTATTGGTGCATTATGTCTTACATTGGTTGCATTGTTTTCTTTTGAGACGGAGTTTCCCTCTTGTTGCCCAAGCTGGAGTGCAATGGCACAATCTCCACTCACTGCAACCTCCACCTCCCGGGTTCAAGCGATTCTCCAGCCTCAGCCTCCCGAGTAGCTGGAATTACAGGCATGTGCCACCATGACTGACTAATTTTTTGTATTTTTAGTAGAGATGGGGTTTCACCATGTTAGCCAGGCTGGTCTCAAACTCCTGATCTCAGATGATCCGCCCGCCTCAGCCTCCCAAAGTGCTGGGATTACAAGCATGAGCCACCACAATTGGTTGCATTTTTTACATTTATTTTTATTTTTCTGAGACAGGGTCTCACTCTGTCACCCAGGCTGGAGTGCAGTGGCTCGCTGGTGGCTCCCTGCAGCCTCCACCTCCCTGGGCTTAAGTGATTCTCTCATGTTAGCCTCTCAAGTAGCTGGAAGTACAGGTGTGAGCCACCATGCGGGGCTAATTTTTTTGTGTTTTTGGTAGAGATGGATTTTGCCATGTTGCTCAGGCTGGTCTCCATCTCCTGGGTTCAAGCAACCCACAGCCCTGCCTTCTGAAAAGTGCTGGGATTACAGGCATGAGCCACAGAGTCCGGCCTAATTTTTATTTTTATTATTTTTTTAATCAATGTAATATTTACATAGTTTACGATATCTGGCTGGGCGCAGTGGCTCACGCCTGTAATCCCAGCACTTTGGGAGGCCGAGATGGGCGGATCACCTGAAGTCGGAGTTCGAGACCAGCTTGACCAACATGGAGAAACCCTGTCTCTACTAAAAGTACAAAATTAGCCGGGCGTAATGGGGCAGCTACTCGGGAGACTGAGGCAGAAGAATTGCTTGAACCCAGGAGGCAAAGGTTGCAGTGAGGCAAGATCGAGCCATTGTACTCCAGCCTGGGCAACACGAGTGAAACTCCATCTCAAAAAAAAAAAAAGTCCAATTCTACTTTAATGCATTTAACCAAGAGCATTAGTCTTTCCTTTGTCCCTTTTCACCTGAATCCTATTTCCCAGAGGCAACAATAACCTGCAATGCTAGCTACTTTTATGGTATTTTGTTTTGGTTTTTATTAAAAAAGAACAAAGAAAAGAACCTTGAATCAGAAAGTCTGATTAAATTCAATATTAACTCAGACTCTTAAAAATTTTCTGAAAAAGTCAACAGGGTACATCACAGAAAAGCAGGCAGCAGCTGACAGTTCTTTGGTGGAAAAGTAAGTTGGATACTTACCCAAGCTGCCGAAATGATTATCAAGCCAAGTTTGTTTTTCAAAAATGGTTTTCAGATATACCAAAGAAACTATACAATATGAAAATTTAACAATGAAGTTAAAAGTATATAGCAAAAGACAAATATGACAATACACATGAATAATGTATAAAAGAAGCCTTTCAATCCGAGAAAAAGAAAATGGGAGCACTTACTGAAGGATAACATGCATAAAATGAGGACTAACAGCAAGGAGCAATCCTAAACATTTTCCCAATGACTAAGCCTTAAAAAGGTAGCTTTGGAAAACGATTAACGTACAGTTTTTCGTGAACTCTATTTATTCCCACATCAGTGACTGCTGCTCTGTCCTTGATCATATCTGCTGTGATCAGACTTGGAATACCTGCAGCAGATATTACAATATCTGCAAGAATTGTATGTTTCTTCAGCTGCTCTTTGGGAGTATATTGATGAGATATTGTAACAGTGGCGTCACCTCTGGGATAGTCATGCGGCTCATCTGTGTGCAGTCACATTGCAACTGGCATTCCAACATTATTTGACCTTCCAGCCACAACCACATTCTTCCCTAGGATTGGAATGCCAGTTTGCGTAATTATTTTCCACACACCCCATGGGGTAGCCGGTAACATGGAATACAGGTCCAAACACTTTCGCCCTACATCAATTACATGAAAGCCAACAACATCCTTGTCTGGAGAAACAGCGTTGCCAGATCTTTCATCTATATTCTCTGGAAGAGGCAGCTGAACAAGGAGGCCATCTACATTACCATTATTATTCAGTTTATTGATTAAATTCAACAATTCTTCCTCTGAAACTGAAGCTGGTCTCACTATGGTCTCACTGTTGATTCCCACAGCTGCCCTGATTTTGTTGAGGAAGTAGGAGTGACTTGCAGGATTCTCGCTGACCATCATGATCACGCTCAGGTGTGGCCATTTGTTGCCTGAGGCCATCCACTCTTCCACCTCCTGCGGCACTTCCTGCTTGATCTGCTGGGCCAGTTTCTTTCCAGAAAAGACAATACTTTGATTTCGAACTGCCACGAGGTGAAAGGCGCGGCAGCGGAGGGAGCAGCTCTGTGCGAGGGCTGCAGCAGCCCGGCAGCCAACGTGGACTTGAGCCTGTGACCACTCAGGGTGGGTATGGTATTTTTTAAATGGGCTTCTATTTCTAAATAGCACACTTATAAGCACATATATACTTAAATTGCTTTTTTTTTTTCAGTTAGGAGGTTGTATTAATTTGCTACCACAGAAGTTTAAGAGTTAGCTGTCTTACACCACCCCTATTTTTTTTTTTTTTTTTTGAGATGGAGTTTCGCTCTTGTTACCCAGGCTGGAGTGCAATGGCGCCATCTCGGCTCACCGCAACCTCCGCCTCCCAGGTTCAAGCAATTCTCCTATCTCAGCCTCTTTTTTTTTTTTTTGTATTTTTAGTAGAGATGGGGTTTCACCATGTTGACCAGGATGGTCTCGATCTCTTGACCTCGTGATCTACCCGCCTTGGCCTCCCAAAGTGCTGGGATTATAGGCGTGAGCCACCGCGCCCGGCCTCCCTATTTTTTACAGATAATCCTCCCCAATCTTCCAATATAGTTCTATCATATTTTCTGTTTTAAGCAGTACATAATCCTTACTTTATTTCTTTTCTCTTCTCTTTTCTTCTTTCTTTTTTTTGAGACAGGGTCTCACTCTGTCGCCCAGGCTGGAGTGCAGTGGTGCGATCTCGGCTCAGTGCAGCCTCTACCTCCTGAGCTTAGGCAATAGTCCCAACACAGTCTCCCAAGTAGCTGAGACTACAGGTGTGTGCCACCACACTCCATTAATTTTTGTATTTTTTGTAGAGATGGGGTTTTGCCATTTTGCCCAGGCTGCCCTCAAACTCCTGAGCTCAGACGATCCTCCTGCCTCCACCTCCCAAAGTGCTGGGATTACAGGAGTGAGCCACCTCGCCTGGCCTTACTATGTAAATATTTCCTATAGCTAAGCTGTGTAATCTAATAGTATGTTTTTGTTTCTCTGTACTTAAAAACAATTCTGTAATTAGTAGTTGTCCTTTTAAAATTTTGGGGTTTTTTTGTACCTGTCACTAATATTTCTGGACCTTACAGAACTCTAAATACCGTTCCACAGGATCAAATGCATCATGTAATCCAGTAGTTCTAACTGATTATTGAAAATATCTTTCTTTGAACTCTCCATACTTCTGCTCCAATCTGTACTGTGGCTTCAAGCTGACATCCTGAAACTCGTCCCTACCATATCCTGGATACTACCTTTGCCTCCTTTGGATAGGATCCCTAGTTTCCTGGATCCCAAATTTTCCTGTTTCTTAGTTTAGTTTCTAATATTGATAGAGTATATGGGAAGGAAATTTTTGGTTATCTTATATATCTATGTATTTATTCTTGATTATTGCCCTCATCTTTGATTGACAGTTTGGTTGAGTATAGAATTCTAGATTGGGAATAATTTACTGTCTTAAAAATTATTTTGTAGTGTTACAGCTCTTTTAGAATTTGTCTGTCAGTCTTTCTTTTTTGCCAGAAATCCCCTAAAAATAAAATAAAAATAAATTATTTTTTAGAAGTTAGGACATTTATAATACTGTTGTATTATAAATATAAGTTATGGAGCATAATAAATAAATTGCCTTGCACAGTGACCAATGCCTGTAATCCCAGCACATTGGGAGCCTGATGCTGGAGGATAGCTTGAGCTCAGGAGTTCGAGACCAGCCTGGGCAATAAGCATAGTGAGACCCTGTGTCTATTAAAAGAAAAATGTTTAAAAAAGCCTGGACATGATGGCTCATGGCTGTAATCCAATGACTTTGGAAAACCAAGGCAGGCAGATTGCTTGAGCTCAGGAGTTCAAGACCAGCCTGGCCAACATAGCAGAACCCTTTCTCTACCAAAAAGACAAAAATTAACCAGGTGTGGTTGCGTGTGCCTGTAGTCCCAGCTATTTGAGAGGCTGAGGCAGGATAATTGCTTGAACCCAGGAGCCAGAGGCTGCAGTGAGCCGAGATTGCACCACTGCACTCCAGCCTGGATGACAGAGTTAGACTGTGTCCCCGCCCCCAAAAAACAAAACTCTTTATTCAATAATAAATTAACCATAGCTTACTATAACTTTTTGCTTTATATACTTTTTAAAATTTTCTTAGCTTTTTGACTCTTTTGTAATAACACTTAGCTTAAAACACAAACACATCGTACAGTTGAACAAAAATATTTTCCTCCTATATATCCTTATTCTATATACATTTTTCTATTTTTAATTTTTTTACTTTTTAAACTTTTTGTTAAAAACTAAGACACAAAAACACACATTACCCTGGGCCTACACAGGGTTAGAATCACTGTCTTCTACCTCTTTATCTTGCCCTGCAGGAAGGTCTTCAGGGGCAATAATACACATGGAGCTGCCATCTCTTATAATATCAAGGCTTTCTTCTGCAGTACCTCCTGAAAGACTTGCCTGAAGCTGTTTAATGGGTAATTTTTTTTTTTTTTTAATTCTTCAGCTAAGACAGCGGAAGAGGTGATTTATTGTATGGTTGTTACACTCGGCCACAAGTAAACACAGAAATAGTCCAGAATGTCACAGGTCCAGGGCAAAGGACCAACATGGGCAGTTTTGGTTATGAGCAAGGTGGGTCTCAGAGGTGATCGGCGATCAGATGGCGATGAAGTTCTAGATCCATTGAGACAAGCTCTAGACAGTAGCATGCAGTCCCACAACTTGTACCAGCATCCCCAGCGTCTGGCATTCCAAGTTTCTGCTCCTGTGGCCTCTACAGTGCAACATGCTAGCGGCTTACTTGGACCTCTGCCTCATCTTTCTTCTTTTGCGCTTCAGCCTGCGCATTCGCTTCTTCCTCCACTTGGCTCTCATGGCGCAGAGGTTTCCCCAAAAAATGGCGCTAAGGCCGAGAGCTTTTTTTTTTTTTTTTTTTTTTTTTTTGAGATGGAGTCTTGCACTGTCACCGGGGATAGAGTTCAGTGGTGCGGTCTCGATTCACTGCAAACTCTGCCTCCGGGTTCAAGCAATTCTCCTGCCTCAGCCTCCCAGGTAGCTGGGATTACAGGTGCATACCACCATGCCTGGCTAATTTTTTGTATTTTTAGTAGAGACAGGGGTTTCACTATGTTGACCAGGCTGGTCTTGAACTCCTGACCTTATGATCTGCTTGCCTCGGCCTCCCAAAATGCTGGGATTACAAGCGTGAGCCACCGCGCCTGGCCTTAACAGTTAATTTGTAAAAAATAATTAGCGGAAGTTCATTCTAAAATAATGATTTAACAGTATAGTATAGTAAATACATAAACCATTAGCATAGTTGTTTATTATCAAGTATTATAAACTGTATGTAATTGTGTGAGCTGTATTTCCATAGGACTGGCAGTAGGTTTGTTTACACCATCACCACAAAGACACGAGTACTGCATTGTGCTGCTATGTTATGATGGCTATGATGTCACTAGGCTATAGATATTTTTCAGCTGCATTATAATCTAATGGGACTACCATCATGCATGCAATAATTTTTTTTTTTTTTTTGAGATGGAGTTTCGCTCTGTCACCCAGGCTGTAGTGCAGTGGCGCAATCTCAGCTTGCCAGGACCTCTGCTTCCTGGGTTCAAGTGATTCTCCTGCCTCAGTTTCCCAAGTAGCTGAGATTACAGGTGCACGCCACCACTCCCAGCTAATTTTTATGTTTTTAGTAGAGATGATCAGCCATGTTGGCCAGGCTGATCTTGAACTCCTGGGCTCAAGCTAGCCACCCGCCTCAGTCTCCCAAAATGCTGGGATTACAGGTGTGGGCCACTGTCCCTGGCCTATGCAACATATTTTTGTTGACCAAAACATCACTATGTGGTATGTGGCTGTGTATATATGTATGTAAATATACATATATATCCAAGTGCGTGTGTGTGCACCTGTGTGTATGTGTGTGTATATAATATTTTGGTTCTGATAATTCTAATCTCTGGAATTCTTGAAGTCTGTATCTGTTTTTTGTAATTTCTTTTTCTTTTCTTTTTTCTTTTTTTTTTTTTTTTGAGATGAGGTCTCGCTCTATTGCCCACCTCTGCCTCCCAAAGTCTGGGATTACAGGCATGAGCCACCACACCCAGCCTAAATTTAATCTAATTTAAATTAATAATTTAGCACATGTGGCTAGTGGTAACCATATTAAATAGCAGAAATCTACAGGCTAGACTTTTTCCTTCTACAACATTTTACACAATACTTTTCCTTCACCCTCCAAGCCTGCCTTCCGAAGTAACTGGGACTTCCCATTCCTGAGCCTTTTCTGGTTACAACACTAAAAATCAACTTGTCTTTTGCTGCCCTGCGTTGACCATTTTCCTCACCAACTAAACACTTTCAACAGAATAGATAAACTTGAACCCTAGATGAGATAGCACTGATTCAAGCATTTCTCATTCTCCATAATATGTTGAGTTGTCTTAATTGCTATTTTCTTTCCAATTCTGTCATTGTGTACATCCTTTTCTCTCACAGTCCCCTTCCAGTAACAGCATGGTTTCCAAAGGGAGTCATTAGAAAACCAGACTACGGTTTTCAGTTGACTTTATTCTTATAAAATAGCTTCCTCCTTCTTTTAGCTTCATTATCAGTAGAATTCGAGAGGTGGCTCTAAGAATTTTTATCTGTCTAGTGACTGGGAATTCCAGATTGGGATCAGAAATGACCATCCCTTCATAGCAGGGTTTCTGAAAGTCAGCGCCATTGACATTTTGGGTTGAATAATTCTTTGTTGTGGGAAAGCTCAGGAATGGGAAGTCCTAGTTACTTTTGAAGGCCGGCTTGGAGGGTGAAGGAAAAATATTGTGTAACATTTTGTGGAAGGAAAAAGTCTAGCCTGTAGATTTCTGCTATTTAATATGGTTACCACTACCCACATGTGGCTACTTAAATTATTAAATTAAATTATATTAAATTTAGGCTGGGCATGGTGGCTCACACCTGTAATCCCAGACTTTGGGAGGTAGAGGTGGGCAATAGAGTATTGTAAAATATTTTGCACTGTTCCTGGACTCTACCCGTTAGAAACCAGCAGTACCCACTCACCCTTTCTGGCTTTGACAATCAAAAATATCCATAGACCTTGCTCTGGAAGACAAAATCCCCTCCGTTGAGAACTACTGTTTTAAAAGGTTTTTAACTTTCTAAACTAGGCCATGCTTTATGAAGAATCCTTAAGTTAGCGTTTCTCAAATCCATTAAAATCACCTGAATATTCTGTTTGAGAAGTAGGCTAGGAATCTGCCTTTTTAAACAAAGACCCCGGTGATTCTAATTTAGGTATCTCTAAAGATCACACCTGGAGAAACGCCCTAAGATGACTACAATGTTAAGTGAAGTCCCCCTTGACACTATTTGAATGCTCCAGACATAGAAGGTTTCAAGGGACAGGTCAATGTATTGAGAAGATAAATATTTACTGGGTAAGAAATCATGCAAAATATCCAAGAGTGCTGCATGGGACAAATCTAGTACAAACACTAGTGAAATCCCAGCAGTAAAGTCTTCTTTGTGCCATTGTTCTGTGACATGTTTGGAGCTGACAAGGGATGTGTTGGGGGACCTGTAAAAGTGAGTCCAATTTTTCTGAGTCCGTGATTTTCCTGAAGCTCACATTTAAGAATGAAACAGGATCCCCAGTAAAGATGCTGCTATGGTGTTGCCAATTACTTCATGCCTGATAGAGAAGCTGAAATGCCTCCCCATACTTGAGATTTTTTTTTTTTCTTTCCAGTTAATTGTTCTTCCTAAATTGAATGATCTATTTTTGGAACTAAAAGAGATGCAGTGTAGAGAGAAAGGAACTGACAAAGCCCAAGGCAGAGAAGGGGAGGTAGACAGAGAGCATGCAGAAAGGAGAGGGTGGTACTGTCTGCAGCCATCTTCCTCATGACAAACACAGAAAGTGAACAGGAAGGGCATTCTCTCTTCCCGGGAGCCGGTGAGCGAGACAGTAGGGGCAGGAGATTTTGCTTATGAAACCACAAACACATGAAAATACAAAAATGTGACATTCTAGAAATAATTGTAACCTGGAGGCCTAGGTCTTAAAATTCACTGGGCTTTCCTGTAAAGCTCTAGAGTGGGTCTGCATGGTCATGTTATCAAATCAGAAGATGAAAAAACCTGCTCCTTTACTATATTTCTTAATAAAACTTACTTGAAAAGCACCACGGCCTTAGTTCTGAAAATGTGGGAACGCCTCATAGATGTGATTCTGAGAGTATTTAGCGGACTTCTGATGCATTTAGTCCACGTGCACGTCTGATGAAACATACATACACGCAGATGTGTGCATTTGTAATGAACTCAGAACCGTAAGTAATGTCCACCTTAGCCAGATTCATTAGCTGTTATCAAAAACGTATTTGAAAAGAGTCAGCAAACATTGTGTCTAACTACCAGCGTGGCTATCAGCTTCTTACACTTTTCTGCTTCTATAAATAATGCTTTTGTTAACTCCAGTGAGTTCTTCTGATCGTCCTTCAGTCTGAGCATCACGCTCGAAGCTCTGGAGTGTGTCTACACTAGCCATTTCTGCCGCTTCTGTTCTCTAGGCATTTCAATTGCAGTTACATTTTTAAAAGACCCTCTTTTGTGCTTTTAAATGCTTAGCAAAAACTACAAAGAAGAACACACATCATTTTCTTCAAAACACGTAAACATTTTGGCCTGCCAAAGAGACTACACCAAAGACAGCCAGCTTGACTTTGAAATGCAGGGGAAGAACAGAGACCTTTTAAACTCCCATAAGACTGTGCCATTCTTTCCACCCCTCATTGGATATTTTAACAATGTATGCAGTTCGCTCCTGAAATGATTCATCTAAGGAAGGAAAGAGGCTTCAAACGACTGTGTACACTTGCCTTTCCCTGCCATGAGGTGTCAGGAGAGGAACTCCTGGCTGCCCGTAGTATCGTTTTCTCCATTTCCTGCCATTTTTGTCTTAGCGTCATGTGGATAGCATATCCACATTTTTCTGTGTGTCTAAGCATTTGATTTCCATCTACTTTAATAGCAGACTCTAACACAAGGGTGATGAAGAAAGGAGCACAGGGAAAGAGAAAGGAAACATCCTGGGAATGATAGCATTCGATCAAACAAGCTATGCAGATCCCTTTACCCCAGCTTGAAACACAAAAGTTGTAGAGCTGGAAGATTGCTACGTTACTTCTCACATAAGCAACTGTGCAGGCTGATCAAACAAACGTCTGTTTGATCTTAGATCATTTCTTGCAAATACAAACTCTGGCAAGCAGAGATAAGGTCTTATAGTGTACTGACAATGTGAGCTTCATAGCTAAGCATGCCTGGATTCAAATTCTGCTTCCATCTGGATTTGTGCAACTTGGGAAAACTGAGTGACCTTGAACCAATAACTTAACCTCTTTCTGCATGTTTACTCAACTGTAAAGTGGGATAGAGTGGAAAATGCCACTGGAACTATTGTGCACATGAAATGTGTAGCTGTTTGTAAAATCATTTTATTTATTTATTTTTTTTTGAGACAGAGTCTTGCTCTGTTGCCCAGGCTAGAGTGGGTGGTGTGATTTCAGCTCACTACAACCTCTGCCTCCCAGGTTCAAGCAATTCTCTTGCCTCAGCCTCCTGGGTAGCTGGGACTACAGGCATGGCACCACCATGCCTGGCTAATTTTTATATTTTTAGTATAGACGGATTTAGCCACGTTGGCCGAGCTGGTCTCAAACTCCTGGCCTCAAGTGATCTGCCCAGGTTGGCCTCACAAAGTGCTGGGATTACAGGTATGAGCCACCGCACCCAGCTTGTAGCTATGTAAAATCATTCAGAATGGTCCTTGTCAGTGAAGCATGAGAAATAGAAGTTGTTAGAACTGCTGTTATCATTATTAGTATCATTTCATTATACATCCAGAATTATTGACAATCATGAGATACATCTGATTCTAGCTAATTCTGAAGAGAAATATCCGCATTCAGGATGGGTGCTTGCTGTCTCTTTCGGCACAAAAGTACTCAGACAGCTCAGACCTGTGAAATCCTCCCAGAACCTCTCTTGGTTTTATATTGTCAGGAAGTTCCTATAGGTATGGTTATACAGAATATATATCTGGATTGGAAGATGGAATATTTTTTCTAGAATTGCCTCATGACATTCCATTTTGAGTTAGTTCTTTCTAGAGAGTCTTGCGGAAGGAAGAAATAGGTGCACTTCCAGTTATTTGAATGTGATTCATGGAGTGTGGCCACTTTTTTTTGAACGTTTACAACTGGCTGGCATGGCATGGTGGCTCATGCCTATAATCCCAGCACTTTGGGAGACCAAGGTGGGAAGATTGCTTGAGCCCAGGAATCCAAGACCAGCATGGGCAACATGGTGAAACCCTTTCTCTACAAAATTAAAAAGTGAGCTGGGCATGCTGGTGTGCACCTGTGGTCTCAGCTCCTCGGGAGGCTGGGATGAGGGAAGAGCTTTAACCCAGGAGCCTGAGGCTGCAGCAAGCCATGTTTGTGCCACTGCACTCCAGCCTGGACAACAGAGGGAGACCCTGTCTCAAAAAGAAAAATAATAAACAAAAACTGTTTATTGGTCACAGCTGAAGACTGGAGTGAATAGTTAAACCCAGCTGAGACCATCAGATTGTCTCATGTGAGAGTGTGAAAAAATGTATTTGTTCATGGCCATTCCCGAAGTTACAAGAACATTAAAACTGGGGTACCTGAATGGCTACTTGAGGATAGTGAGTTTGATATCCAAGCAATGAAAACTGGTCAATAGATTAAAAAAAAGTATAAAGCAGGTTCACAAAATCAATAAGGGGTGGTTGACCATGTGATGAGAGAGAGATTGACTTTGTGTCATTTTTCTGTACCTATCCCTTCTTGTGGTCTGGTTACTTTTCCTGGCCTTGGGTAATGAGACATTCCTTAATAAAAGGACATTACCTTTACTTAAGCTAACTTCAGATGGTTGCTGTTTCTTAAAATTAAACAAACTTTGACAGGTGACATCAAAGATCAGGACTGAATAGATCATTCTGAGCTGAAGGGTCTCATGGGTTGTAGCTGAAGAGACAATACAAGATCAGGTAAAGCTGACCCCAAAGGTTAGGGGGAAATTGGAATCTAAAGATCAGGTCAAAAATTGAGATCTGAGAATTGATCTCAATGAGAAATGGCAGAGATGCAACCTCTGGGTAAACAAGTCATCTCAAACTGAAAACCTTTCTGTGCCAGGCCAAGATTCTTTGTTTACCTTTATTCTCATGTCTGCTTAGAGGTTTTCAAAAAGTAAGAAAAATTAAAACAACAACAGCAACAATAGCAACAAACTGACAAGTAGAAATTGAATACAGTAAGGGAGCTTACTGTATTCCGTTGCCTTTTCTCCCCTCTTTGCGATTATTATTCCTCAGACTCTCTGTCCTCTTGCTCCGTAAGGCAATCCCATTCAAAGAATATGCTGCCAGCTCCTTTTCTTTTCCTTCTCGTTTTTCTCTTATAATCTTTGCTTTCGTAGTCTCATGTGTTTCCATAGCTTCAGCACTGGCTTTTATCTGTGTCTTCAGCCTTGACCTCCATCCAAAACATGGTATCAACTTTATAACAACTTGTTGGATATCTCTACTTGAATGTCCCAGTGGTCCTTCAGGGTCAGTAAGACACAAAGTGGGAAAAAATGCACACTCTGTAGTCTGGATTGTCTGGGTTTGAACCAAGACCTGCCTTTATCGGGTCTGTGATTTTGGGAACGTGATATAACCTGAGTGATGTGATTTAGATCTGTGTCCCCACCGAATTTCATGTCGAATTGTGATCCCCAGTGTTGGAGTGAGGCTTGGTGGGAGGTGATTGGATCATGGGGGCAGAGTTCTCAGGAATGACTTAACACCATCTCTCTAGGTCAGGATAATGGGTGAGTTCTCACAAGATCTGGTTGTTTACAGGTATGTGGCACATCCCCCTTCTCTCTCTTCCTCCTGCTCTGGCCATGTGAAAGGAGCCTTCTTCCCCTTCATTTTCTTCCATGACTGAATGTTTCCTGTGGCCTCCCCAGCCATGCATCCTGTACAGCCTGTAAAACTGCAAGCCAGTTAAACCCCTTTTCTTCATAAATTACCCAGCCTTGAGCATTTCTTTCTAACAGTGTGAGAACAAACTAATACAGTTGGTAAGAATCAGTTTTCTTATCCAGAATGATAATAGTGCCTACATCATAGGGTAGTTATGGAAATAAACATATCTATATAGAGTTGGTATACTGCTTGGTTTGTGGTAAACATACACTAAATGAAAGCCTTTATTATTGTTGTCATTATCTTTATCTTTATTTTTGTTATTAAATGTGATTTCCCTTAGCTTATCTCTCTTGATAATGTCTCAAATATTTGATAAGTTATATGAACACTGAAAGTCAAAAGTTATAGTCCAACTCTGTCCCTAATGGCTGTGTCACGCAGCATCAATTACCTAAACTGTCTGGAATTCAAATTTCATCTTGGTAATATCAGATTGTACTAGATGATCTCTGAGGACTTTTGAAATTGCCTTTGCAAAATTATAACAGTGAGAAAAATTTAACATAGCTGACTCCATCTTGTTTCTAGTGCCACAGACTAACTATCTCTGCTCATTCCTGGGGATAGGCCAAGCTAACTATGGGAGTAATTGAGTTTACAGTTTAACCTTTAAGAAAGGATGGTAATACTCCCTTCCTGAAACTAACCTCTTGTTTGGGGACCAAACTGCCTTTGTAAAGCTAAGGAAAGGCCACAAGGTTAGAATTATGGAAGAGGCATGAATTATTTTAAGATGAATTATTTGAAGGTTATCACATAGTTAAGTGATAACCTGACATTGTTCCCTAACTTGCTTTTGTGTTATTGTTCACTGCTCAGAAGTCATGTAGCTGGAGGTCAAAAGATTTGTAACTTCCTCAATTGTTCCTATAGATGGCATCATTATTCCAAAACCTAAGACTGACATTTGAGACATTTTTAGGACTTTTGCATTCTTGCAGACCAAATGATTCCACTTGTACCTGTGAACCATACCAAATAACTGACTCAACTCAAACTGTGACCCCTACTCAGAAACTGACTCAGCACATGAAGACACTTTTGATATTTTTATGATTTCATCTCTAACCAATCAGCAGCACCCATTCCCTAGCCCCTTGTCCACGAAATTATCCTTAAAAATCCTAGACTCTGAAGTGGATTTGAGAAATGTTTCCCTTCCTTCTGCTCAGTGGCTTTGAGATAACTAAACACTTTCTCTATGGTAAGACTGCTGTCTCAGTGTATTGGCTTTACTTACTTTACAGCAAGCAAGAAGAACCTGTTGGGCTGCAACACTTTCCTGAGCCCAAGACAATATATAATATGATTTCTTTTTTTAAATCCTAAAATCTTAATCATCTTTAATATTTTCCTTTCTCTTAACTTCTAAATCCATTTAGATTTTGATTCTTGTCAATTTTATCTCTACCACCTTTCATACCTGACTTCTCTGTATCTCATCCCATCATCTTATTATAGGCTCCTCTTGTTACTGCATGTTGGACTTCCATCAGGTCTGGGACAATTAAAGTGACTCCCTAGCCAGTCTTCCTTATTTTGTGTCATTTCTTACTTTAGTGCGTTTTATACATCACCAATTAAACTCTCCATATTTGCACTTAATTTTTATTCTTATGCCATGTCCAAACCCTACTTTTCTGTTAAAGCTAATTCAAATAATAGTCTGTTCTTTGGTTTTAGCCTTTGATCGCGACTTTTGTGAAATTTATTATTCATGCTAATAAACACCATCATTTCTTAATACTAAGCTTACAAAAAATTCTGGTTCTTTTATTAGGGTGGTTGGTGTATTTGGAAATCAAACTGCTTATAGGTCAGTTTTCTACTTTTAGAAACAACAAGTTTTCATAAAAAAAAAAAAAAATTAAGTAGGTCAGGCTCAGTGGCTCAGGCCAATAATCCTAACACTTTGAGAAGCCGCAGCGGGAGCATCACTTGAAGCCAGGAGTTTGATACCACCCTAGTCAACATAGTGAGACCACATCTCTACCAAAATTTTTTAAAAATTAAAAAATTAAGTTGACCTAGTAGTTGACCCTTTTGTGAAGGGAGTTAACCAAAAATTTATCATTTTGGGATCTGGTATTCTTTTCATCACATAGATACAACTATTGTCTTCTTATTTATCTAGTGAGTTTTAGATGCATCTCACAAATGAATGCTTTTGTTGTATTTCTTCATAAGGTCAGTAAGCACATAAGCAATAAACTCAGGAATAACTATTGCTATGTCTATTTGAATAATCCACAGATTCTGTGTTACGATGTCACTTAGCTCCCTGAGTCGCAGTCTTGGAGCCAACTTACGTGTTTCCTCTTGACCAGGAGATCGGGCACCTAAGAGTATTTTAGGTGGAATCAAAATCTGGTTAACTTGGTAACTCTTTGAACTGTAATATCATTTTAGCAGATGACTTGACTATTAGAAAACTCAAGTTACTGCTTTCTTTATTCAATAGAAGTGAGAGAGGGATGAAAAAAGAGGCAGGAGGGAAGAAAGTAGTTCCAAGCATCTATTCTTTTAGGTATTAGACAGAATATTGGATAAGACAGCTGGAGACTGTTATAGTCTTTTTCTTTCTTTTCTTTTCTTTTTTTTTTTGGAGAGGAAGTTTTGTCTTGTTGCCCAGGCTGGAGTGCAATGGCGTGATCTCAGCTCACTGCAACCTCTGCCTCCTGGGTTCAAGCAATTCTCCTGCCGCAGCCTCTGGAGTAGCTGTGATTACAGGCACATGGCACCACACCCGGCTAATTTTGTATTTTTAGTAGAGATGGGGTTTCTCCATGTTGGTGAGGCTGGTCTTGAACTCCTGACCTCAGGTGATCCATCCACCCCCACCTCTCGAAGTGCTAGAATTACAGGCATGAGCCACCATACCCGGCCAACTGTTATGGTCTTTAAGATGTCATATAATTTCTGTGCATCTGCTTCCTTGTCTACAAAAGGGGAGAATAGTAATATATAATATGCCCATGTGTCTTTGATGAGCTTTAATTAGGCTTTGTTCTGCAAAATGAGGACTACATTGAATTTTTTTTTTTTTTTTTTTGAGATGGAGTATCATTCTGAACTCCTGACCTCAAATGATCTGCCTGCCTCGACCTCCCAAAGTGATGGGATGACAGGCTCTGGAGGCTGAGGCAGGCGTGAGCCACCAAACCTGGCCCTACATTGACTTTTTATTATGTTGTTGTCTAATGTTATGATGCATTTTAGGATAAAATATATTTTTTAATCATTCTATTGATTAGTTTGAACTAAACCATAGTTTGAACCAGTAAGCCGTTTGGAAATGTGGCTTGAAACATTTGTGTCCAGGTCCTTACTTATCTGATTTGTTGTTTATAGGTAATTGCATTCTGTTGTGTGGCATAATATGAAATATACTTAGTCTTTGTCTCTGGTTTGGGTAAACAGAGCCAGAACTCTTGGGATTATATGTGTGATCGGAGTGTCTTTTGTTATACATAGTGAGCTTCTTTGATAACACCTGAGTTTATGGTAAAGAAGTAATTTAGAGTAGGCCTCCTAGAATAGCCTTAGGATGGAACCAGTCACTAGAAAGACCAAGTGATTAAAGGATTAGAGAGTCAGAACTTTCAACCCTACCCACAAATCTCCAGGAAAATGAGTGTGTGTGTGTGTGTGTATGGCACCCACTGGAGTTGCTCTTTATAAAATCCAGGTGCGGTGGCTCACACCTGTAATTCCAGCACTTAGGGAGGCCAAGGTGGGTGGATCACCTGAAGTCAGGAGTTCAAGACCAGCCTGGCCAATGTGGTGAAACCCTGTCTCTACTAAAAATACAAAAATTGGCCAGGTGTGGTGGTGCGTGCCTGTAATCCCAGCTACTTGGGAGTCTGAGGCACGAGAATCTCTTGAACCCAGGAGGTGGAGGTTGCAGTGAGCTGAGATTGCATCACTGCACTCTAGCCTGGCAACAGAGCAAGACTCTATCTCAAAAAAAAAAAAAAAAAAAAAAAAAACAGACTGGGCACAGTGGCTCCTGCCTGTAATCTCAGCACTCTGGGAGGCTGATGTGGACAGATCACCTGAGGTCAGGAGTTCGAGACCAGCCTGGCCAACATGATGAAACCCTGTCTCTAATAAAAATACAAAAATTAGCTGGACATGGTGGTGGGTGCCATTATTCCCAGCTACTCTGGAGGCTGAGGCAGGAGAATCATTTGAGCCTGGGAGGCAGAGGTTGCAGCAAGCAGACATTGCACCCCAGCCTGGGCAACAGAGTGAGACTTCATCTCAAAAAAAAAAAAAAAAAGCTCTTGAACAAGTGTCGATCAGCTAGGAGGGTCGAGCCCCTGGAGAGGTCATAGATGTTCTATGCATCCCACTCCGCATACCTTGCCCTATGTATCACTTCATCAGGCTGTTTATCTGTATTCTTTATAATATTCTTTTTTTTTTTTTTTGAGGCAGAGTCTCATTCTATCACCCAGAATGGAGTACAGCAGCACAATCTCGGCTCACTGCAACCTCTGCTTCCCAGGCTCAAACGAGTCTCCTGCCGCAGGCTCCCCAGTAGCTAGGATTACAGGTATGTGCCACCATGCCCAGCAAATCTTTGTATTTTTAGTAGCGACAGGGTTTCATCATGTTGGCCAGGCTGGTCTCGAACTCCTGACCTCAGGTGATTCGTCCACCTCAGCCTCCCAAAGTGCTGGGATTACAGGCCACTGTGCCTGGCCTCTTTGTAACATTCTTTATAATAAACTGGTAAATGTGTTTCCCTGAGTTCTGTGAGCTGCTCTAACAAATTAATGGAACCCAAGGAGGGGAAGTAGTGAGAGTCCAGATTTATAGTCAGTTGGTCAAAATTATAGGTGACAATATACTGCTCATGATTGGTGCCTAAAGTTGGGGGCAGTCTTGTGGGACTGCGCCTATAACCTGTGAGATCTGACGCTCTCTCTAGGTAGATAGTGTCAGAATGGAATTAAATTGAATTATACAACCCCTACTGGGTGTCCACTGGAGAATTCCGTGGTGTGTGGCGAAGTCCCCCCCCACATCTGGTCTCAGAAGTGTTCTGTGAGTGTGAATATAATAGAAAAACAAATTGTCTTTTTCTTTGAATGTATGTCTCTCATTAGACTCAAAATTGTTCTAAGATTCCGCTTGTAAGTGAGATTTAAAGCAAACAAATAAAAACAAATACATTAGTCTGGTATCAACAGTAGTTCTAAAACAGTACTACAGGCAATGCTCACCTGTGGGACTCTTTTTAAAACCTGCCAAAATGTCTAGGAATAAAATACTTTTGAATTAATTAAGTGATTCCCTTTCACTTGTTTTTTTTGTTGTTGTTTGTTTTTAAATCTATAATGCTTTTAGAGAGCTATCTCACTTCTTCAGTACTTGATTTTTAGTTTCCTTTTTCATGTGAAAATCAAAGCTCATTGAACCTATTTCATGTCTTTGTTTGTTAGTTTGTTTGGTTTAGTTTTTTTTTTTTTAAACCAGTATAAATGCGGCAGAATTTTGGTGTAATGTAGTGATATTTACATGCTTAATGAAAAAAATCTGGACAATCTTTTAATTAAGTTAATCTTAAGAACAAGAATTTAACTTTGTAATAAATTTAGCAGTGAGAGGGAATGAATACCTGGGAATGAGATAGAGGTGTTTTTCACTTCAAGTGAATGAGAGAGAGTTGGCAGTCCTGAGAATAAGATGTTAGGTACAAGCAGTAAGGTCATAGGGACCCCAATACATACATTCCAGGATGTTGCTTCACATGATGAATTTGTGACTTTTGTGAAATTATATAAAGTTAATTTCTATTTAACAGGAACTACAAATGCTCGTTTATTATAAATGACATGATGATAGTTGTAGTGTGTGTCTTTTGAGATCTGCGGTGGCCACGTAGAAGGCTACGATCCAGTCATATATAGTGAGCTGTGTAGATGCCAAGCACCTTACTTGTCTTATTTCATTTAATTCTCCAGACTATCCTATAAAATAGATATGATTTCTCGGCCGGACGTGGCTCATGTAATCCCAGCACTTTGTGAGGCTGAAGTGGGTGGATCACAAGGTCAAGAGATGGAGACCATCCTGGCCAACATGGTGAAACTCCGTTTTTACTAAAAATATAAAAATTAGCTGGGCTTAGTGGCACGTACCTTCCCGGCTACTTGGGAAGCTGAGGCAGGAGAATCACTTGAATCCGGGAGGTGGAGGTTGCAGTGAGCCAAGATTGTGCCACTGCACTGCAGCCTGGTGACAGAACGAGACTTTGTCTCAAAAAAGAAAATAAATAGATATGATTTTGTATTCCACCTGCCAGTCCCTGCCTTGGCCCTGCCCCTTCACCTTCCTCCTCCATTAATGTGGAGGGTCCAGAGGGAAACCTTCCCTTCATCCTCTGAAGTTTCTCTGAAAAATCTACTCACAAAATGCAGATTAATTGGAGAAAAGGTATAAAAATTTGATTAATATGTTCACAGGAGGAACACAGAGTGAGTGCCCACTCCCCAGTGGGTTCAGAAGATTATAGAGAATATTGGAAAAAGGTTATGGGGGGCAGGGAGAAGAGGGATTCTGTTAAGGGGATGACTAGGAGAATAAATTGATCAGGGAACAGAGAGTAACTTGTAACTTGTACATTAATCTTGTGAAAGGGTCTGTTCAGGTGTGGTTTTGTTCTTGGTCTTACAGAGAGAAGAAAAAAACTACTGTTCCTTTTGGTGGGTCTGGATCTTAGGTGGGTAAAGGAACTTCGGCTGTCATACTGTGCTTTGGGGGCAGGGGGAAGGTTAGAGAGACTTGGAGGCTTCAAAGTGCTATATTTTGGGGTATCAGTTTATCACAGGATGAACTCCAAAATTGGGGCTCAGCGCAGGAGGCCACATAAGTTCTTGGCTTCACATAATTCAAGACTGAGCCAACAGAATAAAGTGAAAGCAAATTTATTAAAAAGTGAAGGAATAAAAAGTTGGCCACCCGTAGGTAGAGTACCTCTGAGGGCTAGCGGTTGGCTTTTTATGGTTATTTTTGATCATATGCTACAGGGGTGGATTAGTCATAGTTTTCTGGGAAAGGGGCAGGGAATTGCTGGAAGTAAGGTTCCTCCCCTTTTTAGACCATATAGGGTAACTTCTGGATGTTGCCATGGCATTTGTGAACGGTCATGGCACTGGTCGGAGTGACTGTTAGCACGTCGATGCATTATAATGAGCATATAATGAACAGTGAGGACAACCAGAGGTGCTTTGTTCACCATCTTGATTCTGGCTCATTTTGGCTGGCTTCTTTACCATATCCTATTCAAGCAGCGGGGTCTTCGTGACCTGTGTCTTGGAAAACAAGCCCTGTCTAACTCCTGTCTCAAGTTTCTGAGCCCCAGCAAATACTACCTGACTGCCTAACTGCAGATTCCCAGGTTAATTCTGCTCTAATGAAGACGAATTTTAAGGTGTCTTACTTCTGTACCCTATTTCTTTCAGGCGTATTAGTTCAGTTAGCCAAACTCTGAATTCCCATGTGGTCTGTAGGAAAACCAGCCCTGCTGCTAGTACCAGAGAATGGCTCCTTCCCATGATTCACTTCTTTGGGTACTGCTTGCTTGTGTTAATTAAAACATATCCAGTAAGGTATGAACAGGGTCTTCTGCCCATCTCAGTTCATCTCAGTTTAAACATACTATAGCAGTATAGGCTTTTCCTTTTTTAAGGCAGGGTCTCACTTTGTCACCCAGGCTAGAGTGCAGTGATGCGATCTTGGCTCAGTGCAATCTCTGCCTCCTAGACTCAGGTGACCCCCCTCTTGTCTTAGCCTCCCGAGTATCTCGGACCACAGGCGAGTGCCACCACACCTGGCTAATTTTTGCATATATATATATATTTTTTTTTTTGGTAGAGATGGCGTTTTCCCATGTTGGTTAGGCTGGTCTCAAATTCCTGGGCTCAAGTCATCCACCCACCTTGGCTTCTCAAAGTACTGGGATTACAGGTGTGAGCCACCACGCCCTGCTCTTCATAGCTTTGATATGTCATTAGAATCAATATGTTTTATTTTTGAAATATCTCATATCGAGACTATTGAATTAACCTCTGACTCCAATTCCACCTTTTGCATCCCCAGATTCAGCCATTCTTTATAAAGCAGACAGATTAATCCTTCTAAAATACAGATCTGATTATGCCTTTTCCTTGGTTAAAATCTTCCTTGTTGGCTGTAGGCTGCAATACCGTAAGATACCTTACAATCCGCCCATAACATTTTCTCCTCACTGTCTGTGGCTACGTGCCGCATAGCCTGTGCTTTGACCGGGGCTCTTGTTCTTTCTAGCTCTGTGCCTCTGAGCCGCTGTTTCTTTTGCCAAGACCATGCTGGTGAAGTATCACCCATCTTTGTAGACTCCAATGTTACATCCTCTGTAAATTGTTCCTGGGTCCTACTTTCTTTCTCCAAGACAGAAGAAAAAAAACTTGCCACCTCCTTTGTGTCCCTAGTAGGTTTGTTCATATCGCTATTATTATATTCATGATGCTTCACAATAATTAGATATTTGTGCCTTGTCTATGAACCAGCTCCTTGAATTCAGGGACTATGTATTATTAACCTTTATATCACCTTATTCAGGGTCTGGCAATTCCTTAATACACGGAGAACTGGTTAAACAACTCAAGATAGTGATTTTTATACTATCATATAAGAGAAGGCAGGGGTGGTCAGAATAATACTTTAGATATTCCTTAAATTCATTTCTATGGCAAATGACACTGAAATTCTATTACAAAACATGACCACGATGCTCTTTGCATCCACATTAAACAAGCATATGCTTTGGGAAATAATTATTCTTATTATTCTTCTACAAAGATTATTTTATTTTATTAAAAGATGGGAGACAGTGTTCATTTAATTAAGCAGTTTTTCTCCTGCATCTAAAATCAAGTATAATTTCCTCTTTAAGAACAAATGAACTGTAGTACTTGAGAGAAACTTATGTGATATAAAAGCTTCTAGCACAGTGTACGACACAGAGTGAGCATTGAGCTAAGAAGTTTATGGAAAGGAAAGGAGAAGAGAGGGAGAAACACAGCAGTAGAAAGCAAGAATCTTAGGTGCCGCTGCTGAATGAGTCCGAACCAATCAGAACCAGATCAGACAACTCTGAAATGTGGACTTAGTTTAGAAATAACTTGCCAGAAATTTTATTCTAAAAAGTGAATTATGTCTTTAAACGTTTGTGTGTTATTATTTCCAAGCTTCACTATTTATTTATTTATTTTTTGAGACAGAGTCTCGATCTGTTGCCCAGGCTGGAGTGCAATGGTGTCATCTCGGCTCACTGCAATCTCCGCCTCCTGGGTTCAAGCGATTCTCCTGCCTTAGCCTCCGGAGTAGCTGGGACTACAGGCACTCACTACCACGTCCAGCTAAGTTTTGTATTTTTAGGAGAGATGGGTTTCACCACATTGACCAGGCTGGTCTCGAACCCCTGACCTCGTTATCTACCAGCCTTAGCCTCCCAAAGTGTTGGGATTACAGGCGTGAGCCACCGCGCCCGGCAAGCTTCACTGTTTTTATAGAAATGCAGAATATTAAAACTAGCATCCAGTTTTGTGGTCCAGTAGTTTCTGTGGAATATGCTCCGAGGAACCCAGGAGTTCTCTGGCAGGGCAGCCTGTGAGGTGTCAGTGAGGCAGCCCAGGCTGTCAGGAACATGGGGTTCTCTGTTCTTCACCAAAGAATTTCTACTGTGTCTATTCTGTACAGAAGGTTTCTGTGGACAAGTTTGTGGAAAGTTTCTTAACTTTGAAGTTGAAAAAAATCTTGAATCTACTGGTTAAGTCTAGGTCTTTTATTTTTATAGATGAGGAAAATTTCAAGTACTTGTCCCATGTCAAACAACTATTGATGCGCTAGCAGCTGGTTAGCAAAGTAGTTGGATTTCATTTTTTGTTGCTACTTTGTTATTGCCTCAGTTTGGACATGGTTTTAGGAAGTAATGAGCGCTAGGGGAACAGGGAGAGGTGAAGGCGATAGGGTAGGACCTAAATTAGAAAGGTTGTGGCGGGGGAGTCTGCTTGTCATGCAGAATAAGAAAACAGATTAGGAGATCTTCCTGTACTACTTCCCTCTTAGAATGCTGCTCTTAAATATACAGATGGCTGCAGCAGGTTTTCCTTCATCCATTGCTGACAGGGACCCAAATTTGAGTAACTGCTTTATTATATATTTTATATATATAATATATATTACACACACACATGTATATATACACATATGTGTGTGTGTGTATATTGTGTGTGTGTGTGTGTATATATATATATAATGTAGCAATATATATATATATATATATATATATAAAATGTAGCAATATATATATAGGGATATTCCTGTTTTATTTTTTTAATTTTATTTTTTGGAGATGGAGTCTTGCTCTGTGACCCAGGCTGGAGTGCAGTGGTGCAATCTTGGCTCACTGCAACTTCCGCTTCCCGGGTTCAAGTGATTCTCCTGCCTTAGTTTCCTGGGTAACTGGGATTACAGAAATGCACTGCCACACCTGGCTAATTTTTGTATTTCAGTGGAGATAGGGTTTCAGCATGTTGGCCAGATTGGTCTTGAACTCCTGACCTAAGGTGACCCACCCACCTCAGCCTCCCAGAGTGTTGGGATTAAAGGCACGAGCCACTGTGCCCAGCTGGGATGTGCATGCTTTATACAGAGATATAGATATCCCTATGTACAATATGTATACCACTTTGATAGTTAGATTGATATAAAATGTAGATGACTTATGGAATTTAGAGATGGTCCTTTTTTCTTTTCTTTTAATATATATATATATATATATATATATATATATATATATTTTATTGCATTTTAGGTTTGGGGGTACATGTGAAGGACATGCAAGATTGTTGCATAGGTACACACATGGCAGTGTGATTTGCTGCGTTCCTCCCCCATCACCTATATCTGGTATTTCTCCCCATGCTATCCCTCCCCAACTCCCCACCCCCCGCTGTCCCTCCCCTTTTTCCCCCGACAGACCCCAGTGTGTGATGCTCCCCTCCCTGTGTCCATGTGTTCGCATTGTTCAACACCCGCCTATGAGTGAGAATATGTGGTGTTTGATTTTCTGTTCTTGTGTCAGTTTGCTGAGAATGATGGTTTCCAGGTTCATCCATGTCCCTACAAAGGACACAAACTCATTGTTTTTGATGGCTGCATAATATTCCATGGTGTGTATGTGCCACATTTTCCCTGTCCAGTCTATCATCAGTGGGCATTTGTCTTTTCTTTCTTTTTTTTTTTTTTTTGAGGCAGAGTCTTACTCTGTCACCCAGGCTGGATGCAATGGTGTGATCTCTGCTCACTGCAACCTGCACCTCCCAAGTTCAAGTGATTCTCCTGCCTTAGCCTCCTGAGTAGCTGGGATTACAGGCATGTGCCATGGCGCCTGGCTAGTTTTTTGTATTTTTAGTAGAGCCAGAGTTGCACCTTGGTGGCCAGGCTGGTCTGGAACTCTGACCTCAGGTGATTTGCCCACTTTGGCCTCCCAAAGTGCTGGAATTACAGGCGTGAGCCACCGTGCCCTGCCAAAAAAGGCTCTTTATTTGCAGAGAAGATTCAAAGATTCATTAAACATTGGCTTTAAAATAGATTTGGATTTGCATGAGGAAAAGAACTCTTTCACTCTGTGATCCAATTATTCTATCCCTGCTGGAGGGCAAGGTGTGGTCAGTAGCACAATAGCTGGACAGAGTGGACAGAAAAAAGGTTGGAAGGCCATTAAGTCACTTGATTATGAAAGGAAAATTAGGAAATTAGTTTTAGGGACATTTAAAAGGTAACAAAAGACACTGCTGTGATAACTTAGGCCTGAAAGGAAAGAGAAAGCTTACAATTTAGAAGTAGGATAAGAGATTCTGGGACATTTCAGTAATGTTTATTTTGTTGTTGTTTGTTTGTTTCTTTTAGAGACAGGGTCTCCCTCTGTCACCCAGGCTAGAGTGCAGTGGTGTAATCACAGCTCACTGCAGCCTCCAACTCCTGGACACAGGAGATCCTCCCACCTCAGCCTCCCAAGTAGCTAGAACTACAGGTGTGCACCGCCACTCTCAGCTAATTTTTATTTTTAAATTTTTTTTGTAGAGGCAGGATTTCACTATGTTGCCAAGGCTGGTGTCAAACTACGTGGCCTAAAGCAATTTCCTGTCTCAGCCTCCCAAGTTGCTGGGATTACAGACATGAGCCACCATGCATGCCTGTCCTGTTTCAGTGATGTTAAGAGAAATGGTTCTGTCTGACATGAGAACTAAGAGGCGTAGAAAGTATAATCTGAAATTCAGGAATTAAAAAGTCAATTAAAAAATGAAAGAGTAGGATTCAGGCAAGAGAAAACATTAAAGAAGGAAGACTAAATTCTACAGCATGAAAAGGAAGATGAACAATGGTCAAAACAAGTCTAAGGAGACACAATTTAGTCAGAATAAACTTTCAAATATGTTGAGGGAAGAAAGACTAGCTCCAGGAGAAGATATTGAAAAATAAGAGTAGAAAATTCATTGATCGTCTTGCTGAAAACTAACACAGAGAAATACAATTAGAGGAAGAGCTATACAAAGACAACCCAGACAACTTAGCAGGTAATACCAGAGGAGCAAATCATGTAGTCATTAATATTGCAAGATTAAGCTTCTCTCTTGTTTTGGGGGGGAATTAGAGCGAGTTCATGCAGAATAAAGCAATTACCACACATGAGCTCGAGCTAAGGTTTCCTGCTTCCCAATGGCAGGCACGGCTTTGTGCCATGAAATCAGAGTAGACAAGACTCAGGCGTGTCATTGGAATCCAGTAAGTTGTGAAGTATACATTTCAGGGCAGAATCATGCTTTTTTCAACTTCGGGAATGAATTCAGGAAGGCTTAGATTTAGCATAATGGGGGATTTTCATGTTAAAAAGACCAAATTGGAAATTGCTAGCATAGATGAAATATGTATAATTTGTGCGTGTATGTGTGTGTGCCATGGCGAAATATAAATGGACTGGGGCATGGAAAGTAATTTAACCATTTAAAGATACAATTGTTTCATTAATATTTACTTATATCTGATTAAATATTCATGATGCCTTGCCTTCCCTCCGTGTCTAACAGTGTTGCATTCATGGCCATCTGCACCAGCTCAGCACACGGGAGGTCTCAATTAGCCATTCAGGCTGACAGTGGACTCTCAGCCAAGGGGCCCTTACCCTGCGATGGGCTAAAAACAGATGATGAGTTTGTCTGCAGGCATAAGCAACAGTGAGACAGACTCGCCCTGGGCTGGGATTATAGCAGACAGAGCCTACAGCATCACAGTCCCCTTAAGAACACAGAAAGGATGATTTCAGAAATGTCTAAATAAATACGGGCAAGTGAAAAATCTCTGCCCAGGATACATGCTGTCCTGTGGGAAGCCGTTCTCAAGGTGTGAACAGGACTAGAATTGGAACTCTTGACACCTAGCACCATGCTCCCATCTGCCACCATGAGGCTGGGCAGCAGATGACCTAGTTTGTAATCTTAATTTAGCAGTCTATAAAACAGCAATGAAAGTATCTCCCTCTGAAGGAGGTGCTGGGAAGGCACTTATACACCCAGCCCTGCTTGTTGCTGAGGTCTCTGGTTCTTTTATACAGTCCACAAGAGCAGGATGGGTTCATCTTGTACTGTAATTACCTGCCCCATGTTTATCTCCTCCTAATTGTGAGCCTCTGGAGAACCAGACTGTGTTGTGTTCACCGTGGTATTCTAAGACTAATGTAGCAAATGTTTTTTTTCAATAAATTAGCATTTGGGGGATGGGGAGGCTAAGGTTTGATATAATTACTTTTTTTTTTTTCCTGGAGTGTAATGGTGGGATCAGAGCTCACTGTAACGTCGAACTCTTGGGCTTAAGCAATCCTTCTGCCTCAGTCTCTGAGTAGATAGGACTATAGGTGCATGCTACCATGCCTGGCTAATTTTTTTCTATTTTTTGTAGAGAAAGCTCTCACTATGTTGCCCAAGCTGGTATCAAATTCCTGGCCTCACGAGATCTTCCTGTCTCAGCCTCCCAAAGTGCTGAAATTATAGGCATGAGCCACCATGCCTGGCCAGAACATGGTATTAGAAGTGGCCAATAGGCCAGGTGTGATGGCTCACACCATGGGAGGGTGAGGTGGGCAGATCACCTGAGGTCACGAGTTTGAGACTAGCCTGGCCAACATGGCAAAACCTTGTCTCTATTGAAAATACAAAAATTAGCTGGGTTTGGTGGAGGAGGCCTATAATCCCAGCTACTCGGGATGCTGAGGCACAAGAATTCCTTGAACCAGGAAGTGGAGGTTGCAGTGAGCTGAGATCGCACCACTGCACTCCAGCCTGGGTGACAGAGCAAGACTCTGTTTCAAAAACAAAACAAACTAAAGTGGCCTACAGTTCTATCCATTGTGTGAATGTACATCCATTGTGGAAGTGCTCACAAGCGTGTGAATGACATTGCTGTCTATTATTAAAAATCAAATGTTAGTTTTTCTAAAAAAAATCTCTGCTAGCTTGTCCTGAAACAGAGTTGAAAGTAGCACAGAACCATGCCATTTGCAGTAGGCAGAATAATGCCAACTTCTTTTTCCCAAGCATGCCCATATTCCAATGCCCAGGACCTGTGAATATGTTACTTTGCATGTCAACAGGGAATTATTACACCTGATTAAGGTGAAGAACCTTGATGGGGGACATTATCTTGGGTTATTCTGGTCAATCCAGCGTAATCACAAGTGTCCTTAAAAATAAAAGAGGAAAGCTAGAGTTGGCCGGAGAGATGCCACAAGCTGGCTTTGAAGATGGAAAAAGAGGTACATGCCAAGGAGTGTCAGTGGCCTCCTGAAGCTCAGACCTCAGTGCTGTAACCACAAAGAGCTGAATTCTGCCACCAATCTGAACTGAGCAGAAAACTGATTCTCCCGTTAGACCTCCAGAAAGAACAAAGACTGCCAACACCTTGATTTTCATCCAGTGAGAATCATATTGGACTTCTGGCCTAAAGAGCTATGGGAGAGTACATTTGTGTTGTTTTACATCGCTAAGTTTGTGATCATTTTTTAGAGCAGCAATAGAGAACTAATGCAACATCTCTCACAGACCACGCTTGCCAAGCTTTCAGATCCTCTAAGGATTTTAACAACATCGAGGCTGTACTTAGACATTTACCAGTGGTCAGGATGAAATTAAAGTGCGAATGAATTGTTCTTTCTTCTCCTCGGAAAGGTGCATCACACTTTCCTTTTTATTGCCGTCTGTTTGGAAGCTCCTTGGCTTCTCATTTCGTTTAAGTGGGGGAGCAGGATATAAAACCTGATTTTTAATTTGTATTATTTAATTTGTTTCAGCAAATGTCTCCAGAGCTATGTCATGTGCAAAGTGAAATCACCTATACGCTGTGTCTTTAAAAGCCAGGGAAGTGCACAGAGCTGCAGCAGCAGTCAATACCAATTTCCACATCTGGATCAATACCATCGGATGGCTCTGTAGCTGCAAAGATTGTTTCACACACACACACTCCGAGAAAGGGAGGGCTGGGGAGAGAAAGGGAATTGGTTTTAATGATTTCATGGCTCTGAGTATTCCCTCTCTCCCTCTTTTCTTTAAAAGAAATAAATACATAAAATTAGAAACCAAATTTACGAACCTGTCAGTCTGCATCAAACCCAGCTTCTTTCCCTGACCTGTCACCAAAAGTGGCATCTAATCTAGCAAATAGCCTCATTCTTTGTGGGAGGTTATACGTGTTGAAGAAGAGAAGTGATAACGCTGTCTGCAGTGATGCAATAATAAAAATGCTTTGTATTTACAGCAGGCTTCTCCTCAAGGACTTTATAGGCAGTTTCCTCAATCTACAAATAGAAAAACAAGAACCAGCAACTTGTTCACCAACACCCACAAAGAAAAAGCTGACGTGTTAACTTCTATACTGTGTCTATGTGCATATTTGGACAACATGAGACTAAAATGTTTTCTTAGGGGCTTCCACTGCAGTCTGACTTTGTAGCTCTCAGGGTTAGAGTCTCCCTCATGAGTGGGACTGGGCAGCTGTTTCTCACAAGGTGTAGTGGTTGGATATGCCAAGGGAATGCAACTGCGATTGAATCAGCAAGGGAAGGGCAGGGACCTGATGCTATTAGCTTTGCTGGAAGGTTTCCCAGTAGGTCAGGGTCCCAACCATTCCTCCTCCTGGGAGCAGTCACAGCTTTGATTCTTCAGCACCTCTGTGAGTCCCCAGAATGCGCCCTGCTGCCACAGAGCCCATTAGCTCACCTATAAAGAAGGCTGGCCCTCACTCAGTGTAGGCAACTCACTATCAGGATGAGCCAAACAAAGGAATAAATATGTTCCCTCTGGGCCCTGACATAATGGGGAAGCTTAATCCTCAGCTTGGTAAATGCCACAGCCATAACCGTGACCAGCTGAATCTTCAAGGCAGATCAAATGACTTTCAGGAATGGTTCTGAACAAGCCCCAGCTGGAGGGCCAAGCGGTTTCGTGAAAGACTGACTTTTCTATACAGCAGTGACAAAAACTCTCTTCCTCAGTGTCATGTCTTTTATTTTATTCTACTTTATGGTTTCACAAAGCATTGCCACATACATGATCGCATATACTTTTCACAAACACCCTGTGCATTTGATCACTTGTCCATAGCTGAGGCTTGGAGAGAACATGAGTAGGGAAGGTAATCACTGATGTGGCTTGGGGAATTGTGGAGCTGTGTACGGAATATTCTAGCTAACCCCTTGAGTGTCAGGGGCGGGACAGGACCAGGGTAGCGAAGCCTCAAACGTCCTTTTAATCTGGTGCAGTATATTTCCACAAATAGAATCCGAATCATAGACTCCTCAGCCCTTAGATGCCTGATTAAAAATAGGCTGCCGCTCTGTCCATGGGTGTCAACCATCTGTGGCTGGACTCACGTGTCCTTCCACAGGATTCCGACCTTCACTCTGCTGCCCATTCTCCTGGAGCACGGACTGGATGCACTAAGTCATCAGGGAAAGTCCTGGAAGGCAACCCGTTTCTGAAATTAGTATGGCTTTCCTTTAAGTGCCAGTAAATCCCCACTAAATTAATCTTCACTGAGCAAGATTTGAGAAAAGCACAAAATACTGATTAACCATTGAAAATGCCACTATTATTTTGCAAAAAGTGTCCCAGCTTCACCCCCATTCTCAAACTGCCCACACTGTATTTAATTCTTCCTGATGCTTGCTTTACGTTCACCCCAATACATCCTAAATCAATTAACAGCAATTAGTTTGATTATGAAACTATAAAACCAGATATAAAAAGCTCCCATAAATCTTCCAATAAAGCACCCAACAAAACAAAATCTTCTGGCTAACAGCTAAATTAAGTGTTTTCGTTTTGTTGTTATGTAGCTCTCACTTCAGCCTGATAAGAAGTGTTTGTTGGAAAATGTCCGCTGGAACACAGGTGATTAGCGAGTAGATCTCAAAGGTTTCCCATCAGGGAAGAGGCAGCAGAATGCTTTTCTCCCTATAGCTCACTGAGATTTTTTTAGTTTTTAGAGGGCTTTATACCTTCTTTTGTTTTCAGTTATGATGATAACCCACTCACAGTGCGAGGTAATCTGTTCTTCAGTGGGGATTATTTTTGGTCAACTACATCAAGTCTGGTTGCAGAAATTATCATGGTTCCACATTATGAGGCAGAAGTTGCAAAGGAACGCTTTTTTGGTGAAAAGAGGACCAAAAAACATAGGTCCTCTACCTATTACCAGATAAATGTCCAAAAGGAGTTTTCAAAATGTTTTTGCTTAAAAAATGCCATTGGGCTGAGTAATCCCAGCACTTTAGGAGGCTGAGGCAGGACGATCACTTGAGTCCAGGAGTTTGAGACCAGCCTGGGCAACAGAGAGACCCTGTCTCTACCAAAAATTTTTTTAACAGATTAGCTGGGCATGGTGGTCTGTGCCTACAGACTACTTGAGAGGCTGAGGCAGGAGGATCACTGGAGCCCAGAAGTTGAGGTTGCAGTGAACTATGATAGAGCTACTGCATTCCAGCCTGGGCAACAGAGAAAGATCCTGTCTCTAAAAAAATTTAAAAGAAAATATTGACCAGGTGTGGTGGTGCACACCTGCAGTCCCAGCTACTGGGGAGGTTGAGGCAGGAGGATTGAGCCCAGGAGTTCAAGGTTTCAGTGAGCCATGAACATGCCTGGGTGGCAGAGGGAGACCTTGTCTCTTGAAAAATAAATAAATAGCTGGGCATGGTGGCTTACACTTGTAATCCAGCACTTTGGGAGGCTGAGGTGGGGGGGGGGTGGGAGGGGGTGGGAGGGGGGGATGACTTGAGCCCAGGAGTTAGAGATCAGCTTTGCCGACATGGTGAAACCCCGTCTCTCTGAAAAGGTTAAAAATTAGTCAAGCATGGTGGCATGCACCTGTGGTCTTACCTACTCGAGAGGCTGACGCAGGAGGATCACCTGAGCCCAGGACGGTTGAGGCTGGCATGATCATGAGTGAGCCATGATCACACCACTACACTCTAGACTGGGCAACAGAGTGAGACCCTGTGTCAATAATAATAACTAAAATAAAATAATAAAATATTCCGTTACTAAAAAATCAAAACAACAACAGAAAGAATGTCAAAGTATGCATTGCATAGCCATCAAATTTAATGGCATAAGCTGGGCACAGTCACTTACAGCTGTAATCTCAGCATTTTGGGAGGCCAAGGCAGGTGGATTGCTTGAGCTCAGGAGTTCAAGACCAATCTGGGAAATAAAGTGAGATCCCGTCTCTATAAAAAATACAAAAATTAGCCAGGTGTGGTGGCATGTGCCTGTGGTCTCAGCTACTAGGGAGGATGAAGTGGGAGGATGGCTTGTGCCTGGGAGGAAGAGGTTGCAGTGAGCTGAGGTCATGCCACTGCACTTTGGCCTGGGCAACAGAGCCGGACTCTGTCTCAAAAAAAAAAAAAAAAAAATTTTTTTTTAAAGGTGTAGCCAAGGAGTATTTATGGGCATGTGACATGTCAGCACCAAGGAGCCCCTCCTAGGAAAGATCCACACAGGATATATTATTATCTGTTGGCTTCTCACGGAACTTATGATTATTTTTTGGCATAACTGGTAGTAACAGCCATACGGTTTCAGGCAGCCATTAAAACATAGCAAAACACCAAAGTAACCATTAAGAAGAAAAAGACACAGCATGCTTATAATATCTGAGTTTAAAAGTGCCCTTTTCTTGGTGGTCTCTGGACTTCCTCTGACTTCCCTGAAGTTTCAGGAGAGAGAGGTAGCCAACCCTTAACATGGCATTAAAAAAAGCTCACTTGTGTAAGTTTGCTCAGTAACTGGAAAAAAGATGAATCTGCTTGGATTGATGGGCAAACCGATCCTGTTCTCAGGAAAGGAGGCAGAACTGACATTAGATATAGATCATATCCCTCTAGGTTATTCCTGTGTATGCCAGTTCTAACCCTTTTTTCTTTAGGGCCTTAGGATGGCACACTTGGTTAAGGTCACAGTGTAACATATTTGTTTTTCATTTTGTTTTCATTCAGTCATTCCATGAAATTTATTGAGCGCCTACTAAATGCACAGTGCCATGTGCATAGGCGTTTATTTAATTACATCTTGCATCATTTGACAGATTGATTCCATGACCACAGATTAGTTGGCTGGGATTCTGATTCTAATTTTGCCCACAATTTGCCATGTGGCTGTGAGTTAGGCACCCTACCTCTGTGAGATACCTCAATTTCTTTCTCTGCATGGTGGAAATAAGAGTAACTAACAGCTGCTTAGAGATGTGTAGGAATGATTCCTGTTCAAGTCAAGGTAAGGCTTGTGAAGCTCAATGATTTCATCCTCAAAAATGCCACTTTGAGATTCATGGAAGTGAATATTTTATTATTATTATTATTTATATTGCAATAGTTACAAGTTTCTCTGGCTATTTTCTTTATTTCTTTGTTACTGTTTTCTGATTTAATGACTGCAGCTGGATTCCAGAGTTTCAATATCAAAGCAATTAACTTGGATCGATTGAGGTCTTCTCTGAAAGATTTTTGGTGGCAATGTAGAGGTAAGAATTCATACATGCCCAAAAGGTAGATGAACACAAATTTGAGTAAGATTTTTAAGGAAACTGAATTTGAGTCTGAGCTTAAATTTGGCTTCCCAACTTCAGTACTTGTTATATATTATCAGGATCATTTTATTTTTATTTGTGTAGTAGTTAACTTGCTTTGTTCTAATAGCAAATAACTGCCTTTTAACCTCAGACATGACCCTTACCCATGTACTGTGCACTGGCAGAAATACACTAATGTATTTACCATCAAATTGGCAAATACCACCAAAGATATCTATATCTTCATGATTTCAAAATAGCAAGGTTTTTTTTTAAGTTACTAGGTGTGATAAATGTGTAACTCTCAACACCTCTGGGGCTGAGCCTGGATGGGGCAGGGCTGAGTCATGTCAGGAAAACCTTAGGTGACTGTGAGAGCAAGTCAGAGTAGGGAAGTCTTGAGGCTAATCTAGAAGTCGGTTACCTTGAGGTCACAAAGACCCCAGGTCACAGGGGAAGAGAGACTGTAAACTTGAAGATGATAACCTGTGAAGGCCAGAAATCCTAAGCCACTTCAGCATTTCCTTTTCCTCACCCATGGGACTTTCTTTCTCCAAGCCTCAGCTATGGACAAGTGGCCAAATGCAAGGAATTACTGTGAGGAAGATAATTTTTATAATCGTTATATAGAAAGGTCAGTCTTTCACGAAACCTCTTGGCCCTCCAGCTGGGGCTTGTTGAGAATCATCTCTGAAAGTCATCTGATCTGCCTTGAAGATTAAGCTGGTCACGGTTGTGGCTGTGGCATTTACCAAGCTGAGGATTAAGCTTCCCCATTATGTCAGGGCCGAGGGGACATATTTATTCCTTTGTTTGGCTCATCCTGATGGTGAGTTGCCTACGCTGAGTGAGGGTCAGCCTTCTTTGGGGGTAAGCTAATGGGCTCTGGGGCAGCAAAGCACATTCACAGCAGACTGCAGAGAGAAAGAAGGTGCATTTGAAGCTTTGGCCAGGGAGGACTTTGTAGTTCACAATAAGTATTTGAATGTTTTCCTTTTGTGATTTGGAACCCATTAGAGGGTTTAATTAGGTGAGCAATGTGAGACAGAGTGGGTAAATGGGGAGAGAGACCAGTTTGGCAGATGTTCCACTAATATCTGGAGGGAATATAGCAGTTTGGATCAGATGCTAACAATGGAGATGGTGAGAAACAGCTACATCTGGGATATAGTTTAAAGTTCGAGTCAACCAGATTTACTGATGGATTAAATGTAGTGAGTGTGTGTGTTGGGGGAAGAGGACATTAAGAATGACTTTAAGGGTTTTGGTTGGAGTACTCATGCCATCTACTGATGGGGAAAGTGTTAGAAGGAGCATGTTTGGAGGAGAAGGGGAAGCCAAAAGTTTAGTTTGGGACCTGTTAAATTGCAGAAGCTCATTTACGTAATCAAGTAGAGATGTCAAGTGAGCAAGCAGATAAATGAGTCTATGGAGCAGAGGAGCATTTGGAGCTCTAGATATGAACATGGGAGGTATCAACACAGATGATTTAGGCCTATGGTACCAGGTGAGACTACGTTGACATGATTGCAACAAGAAGAGAAGAGGCCTGAGGAGCGAGGTTAGAGGCCTGAAGCCTTTTAACCATTATGATTCAGGAAGAGGAGGAGGAGGTAGGAAAAGAGACTGAACGAGTAGTCTAGGAGGTAAGAAGCAAAGTGGACAATGTGGGGTGGTAGAAACCAAGTGAAAAAATTTTTTCATAAAACATAATGTGGTGACCTGTGTCCATTGTATTGACAGGTAAAATAAAGTGAGGCTGGGAATTGACCAATGGATTTGAAACATGGAGGCCAGTGGAGTTCTGTGAGGGTTAATTTTATGTGTCAACTTGACTGGCTTAAGGGCTACCCAGATGGCTGGTACAGCATTATTTCTGGATGTGTCTGTGAGGTTGTTTCCAGAGGAGACTGGAACTTGAAGCAGTGAACTGAGTAAGGAAGAGCCACCCTCACCCAGTGCAGATGGGCACTGTACAATTGGCTGAAGGCCCAGATAGAAGAAAAAGACAGAGGAAAGGCAAATTCTTTTCTGGAACTGGGACACACTTCTTCTCCTGCCCTTGCATATCAAAACTCCAGGTTCTTTGTCTTTTGGATTCTGGACTTGCACCAGTGGCCCTCCGGGTTCGTAGGCCTTCAGCCTTAGTTTGAGAGTCATACCATTGGCTTCCCTGGTTCTGAGACCTCTGGATATGGACGGAGCCGTGATACCAGCTCACCTTGTTTTCCGGCTTGCAGATGACCCATCATGGGACATCTCAGCCTTCTTAATTGCATGAGCCAATTCCCCTGATAAATCCCCTTCCATCTATTTCTGTCCCTCTCTCTCCATATCCTATTGGTTTCTTTGGAGAACCCTGCCTAATACAGATTTTGGTATCACGAGTGGTTCTAGGGGGAATGGAATTTTAAGAATGAGTTTCCTTGATTGGTTTCGAGGTTTCTGGAATTGGCTCTCTAATCTGGTTAGACTTAAGAATTTTAAGGACTCTATTTCCAATAGTACAGAGACATTGATGGTTCATGGTGTGAATTGTTTGTACATAATCTGTATACTGTTACTCAATCACTTATAAAAGGCAAGGAACTTAGTGACCCTGTATATGATATTTCCAATCATTCATAGAAAACTAAGGAATATAAGGATATTGGTTGGTTGCTCCTAATGTAGCTGGATAAAGTGATGAATGAAAAGAATGTACTCAGGGATTCAAATTCCTGGCTCCAGCTCCATGTAAATAACCTCTGAGACCTTCCCTGTGTGCCCTAAAGGAGAATCTTCCGTCTTGTAGCCACTGGGCTGAAATTGCTAAAAATGAAACACAAGCCCTCATCATGTGATTGGCTGAGTTACAACGATGGGTGAATTCTCAGCCTTGAATGGTGTCTACTGGTAAAGTAAGAGCATTGGTTGGGAAAGAGTGAGATCCTGTAAACGGGCTGAGGTTACGTGGGAAGACCCTAATAAAGCTGGAGATACTCACCTCTTAAATTCAGATGAAGCTGGGCATAGTGGCTCACGTCTGTAATCTTAACACTTTGGGAGGCTGGGGCGGGCCAATTGCTTGAGCCCAGGAGTTCGAGACCAGCCTGGGCAACATGGAAAAACCCCATTTCTGTGAGAAATACAAAAATTTGCTAAGTATGGTAATGTGTGGTTTGTAGTCCCTGCTACTCGGGAGGCTGAGGTGGGAGAATCACCTGAGCTTGGGAGATTCAGGCTGCAGTGAGCCAAGATTACGTCACCACATTTCAGCCTGGGTGACAGAGTGAGACCCTGTCTCAAAAATGAAAAAAAAAAAAAATTAGATAAGTCCTTTTTGCCAGAAAAGTGGCTTCCCTACCTACAATGGAAGTGGCCCCCTCAGTGGTATTGGAAGGCCATGAGCTTTCCAACTCTGCTCCCTTGCTCCCCCATGTCTCAGTCCATTCAGATGCTATAACAAAACACCATATGCAGGGCGTATCAACAACAGTAATCTTACAGTTCTGGAGACAGGAAGTCTGGGATTAGGGTGCCGGCACTGGGTTCCGCTGAGGGCCTCCTTCCAGATGCAGACCGCCCACTTCTCATTGTGTTCTCACATGGTGGAACAGCTCTCTGGCCTCGTCTTATGAGGGCGCTAATCCCATTCTTGAGGGCGATGCCCTCATGACCTAATCACTTCCCAAAGGCCCCACTCTAAAACCATTGTATTGGGAACTAGTTTTCAACGTGAGAAATTTGGGAGGGGGAGACACATTTAGTCCAAAACAACTCCTACTGCCCCAAAGCCCTTTAAACAGCTTCTCAGAACTCTGAAACTTGAAGATACAGTCTAAAAAGCTTCAGCCTAAATAATCTTTTCTCTTAAAGTGGTGCGAGTTTATAATAGTGCAACTGGATGGTCCTTAAATCTCTTCCCTGTTTAGAACACCGGCTGTGTCCGTGTATGCCCGCTCTGTGACAGCAGCCAAAGCGTAGTGGGGAAAATGAATGGAAATGTTTCCTCAGGCTCCTCTCTCCCCACTCCCCCCCAGAAACAAAAGCCTAGGAAGTCATTTACAAAACAAGGCATCCTCAGGGAGATGGCCATCTTGTTAGCAGCTTAGGCTTGTCTGCATGAACATCTGTTTTAATAGCACATCTGTGTGGTTGTGGTACTTAGTAGGATGACCTAGGTTTTGTCTTAAAGAATTTAATGGATTTTTCCTTTCTTGTTTTAAAGCCCTTTCCCTACACAATTAGTCAGTTGAAAGTGAAATCGTTCTGCTTGGTCCTGAAACAGGAGATCAATACTGTTGGGTGATGCACTGTGTGGAATCCCAGGTAGCAGCCAAAGCTAACGAAGCGGTGGATAAGCGATTTCACTAGTGTCTGAGCTCTGACGTCAGCAAGAAGCATAGGGATGCTGCCCAAAGGCCACTCTGCCAAAGAGGAGTAACAAGAGTGGCTCCTGGCTGAGACAGATGCCCGTGTAAAACCAGGTGTGGGGGAGGGCTGCACAGCCAGTCTGGAAATGAGGAGAGCATTAGAGAGTCTGGGGTAGAGGATCACACAGTCCTAATGTCTGAGAACTGGAAGGGATATAAAGACAATGGCTATCTCTCCCTCTCTCTCTCTCTCTCTCTTTTTTTTTTATAAGACGGAGTCTCACTCTGTCACCCATGCTGGAATGCAGTGGGGCGGATCTCGGCTCACTCCAACCTCCGCCTCCGAGTTCAAGTAATTCTCCTGCCTCAGCCTCCTGAGTAGCTGGGATTACAGGCATGTGCCACCACGCCTGGCTAATTTTTATATTTTTAGTAGAGACAGGGTTCCACCATGTTGGCCAGGCGGGTCTCGAACTCCTGACCTTGTGATCCTCCCACCTTGGCCTCCCAGAATGCCGGAATTACAGGTGTGAGCCATGGCACCTGGCCGCCAATGGCTATATCTCTGCAATAGCAAAACATTCCATTTGGCCATTTATTTATTCAGTGAATATTATTGAGCACCTATTGTGTGTCAAACAATTTGTTATATACTGGAAAGATAAATATGACGTAATACTTGCCCTGAAGAAGAAAATAGTCCAGTGGATCAGATGAAAACAAAATTGAATTTAATAATTATAAAATACTGGGGCACATCCAATGACAAAGATATCTATGTGAGTTATTTATTATTCTATATTTTAATATTTTAGTCTCAAATTTTCTTAGATTAATTTTCTAAAAAAGAACTTGAAGAGTATCTCTTTGTCTAAGTAACAATTCTCTTTCATGCCCTTGGCATACAGGGGGTGCCACGTAAGTGAATTGGAACTAGATAGCACTTTTTATTAAATTGTTTTCACGTGAATTATTTCACAAGTTCCTCAGAATAGCCCTTCAAAATACATAAGACTAAGTATTATTATCTTCACCTTCTAACTTGTGATACTAACATGTGGGAAATGATGTTTATTAGCTAATTCATATTATGGCATCAATAAGTAGTAAGTGCATGGTATGTAGCCAATCCAGAAATTTATGCATTTTAATACGGGTCAATATCCTTACTCAGAGGGCTGATTCAGATCAGAATTTCAGATAAGCCATCAATCACAAGCTAATATCTTGTGGGTGATGGAGGATTGCTTGGCATCCCTCAAATTATACATAAAGCCAAGTTGTCATAGATAATATAGTCATGTGTTGTATAATGATACTGTGGTAAACGACAAACTGCATATTGGACAGTAATCCTGTAAGATTATAATGGAACTGAAAATGTCCTATACCCTAATGACACTACAGTCATTGTAACATCATAGCACAATGCATTACTCATATGTTTGTGGTGATGCTGGTGTACCCAAACCTACTATACTGTCAGTCCTATAAAACAATAGTACCTATGATTATGTAGTTCATAACACTTGTGTTTTCTTTTTTTTTAAGACAGGGTCTCACTCTGTCACCCAGGCTGGAGTGCAGTGGTACAAACACGGCTCATTGCATCCTTGACCTCCTGGGCTCCAGTGATCCCTCCACCTTAGCCTCCTGAGTAGCTGGAACTACAGGTGTGTGCCACCACGCCTGGTTAACGTTTTGCATTTTTTGTAGAGATGGGATAGGGCTTCTCCATGCTGTGCAGTTTGGACTTGAACTCCTGAGCTCAAGTGATCCTCCCGCCTTGGCCTCCCAAAGTGCTGGGATTACAGGCATGAGCCACTGGGCCCAGCCTAGTTCACAATACTTGATAATGATAGTAAACAATGATGTTACTGGTTTATGTATTTACTATGCCATACTTTTAATTGTTATTTTAGAGTGTACTCCTTCTAGTTGTGTGTGTGTGTGTGTGTGTGTGTGTGTGTGTGTGTGTGTGTAATATATTTATATTTTCCAAACTGGATATGATTTTTTTTAAGTTGCATATATTTTAAAAAGTTAACTGTAGGCTGGGTGCTGGCTCATGCCTGTAATCCCAGCACTTTGAGAGGCCAAGGAGGGCGGATCATGAGGTTAGAAGTTCGAGATTGGCCTGACCAACATGATGAAACCCCATCTCTACTAAAAATACAAAATTTTGCTGGGCGTGGTAGTGGGCACCTGTACTCCCAGCTACTAGGAGGCTGAGGCAGGAGAATCACTTGAACCTGGGAGGCGGAGGTTGCAGTGAGTCGAGATCACGCCATTGCACTCCAGCCTGATGACAGAGTGAGACTCGGTCTCAAAAAAAAAAGAAAGTTAACTAAAACAGCCTCAGATAGGTCCTTCAGGAAGTAGTCCAGAAGTTGTTATAGGATAGGACAGCTCCATGTGTGTTACTGTCATTGAAAGACTTTTCACTGGGTCAAGATATGGAGGTGAAAGAAAGCGATATTGATGATACCAACCCTGTTTAGATCCAGGTCAATATGTGTGTTTGTGTCTTCATTTTTAAGAAAAAGTTTATAAAGTAAAAAACAACTTTATTTTTAAATAGGAAAAATATTTTAGAATAAGAATATAAGAAAAAATATTTTGTACACCTGTGCAATGTGTTTGTGTTTTAAGCTAGGTATTACTACAAAAGAGTCAAAATGTTAAAAAAATTAAAAAGCTTATAAAGTCAAAAATTTACAGTAAATGAAGATAAATTTATTATTAAGCAAAGTGTTTAAAAAATATATTGAGTGTAGCCTAAGTGTTCAATGTTTATAAAGTCTACAGTAATGCACAGTACTGTCCAGGGCCTTCACATTCACTCACCAGTCATTCACTCACCCAGAGCAACTTTCTGGCCTGCAAGTTCCTTTCATGGTAAGTGCCCTCTAAACTTGTACCATTTTTTCCTTTTCTTTTTTTAAATTATACTTTAAGTTCTGGGATACATGTGCAGAATGTGCAGGTTTGTTACATAGGTATACATGCGCCATGGTGGTTTGCTGTACCTATTAACCCGTCATTTACATTAGGCATTTCTCCTAATGCCATCCCTCCCCTAGCCCCCCAACCCCCAACAGGCCTTGGTGTGTGATGTTCCCCTCCCTGTGTCCATATTTTCTCATTGTTCAATTCCTACTTATGAGTGAGAACATGCGGGGTTTAGTTTTCTGTTCCTGTGTTAGTTTGCTGAGAATGATGGTTTCCAGCTTCATCCATATCCCTGCAAAAGACATAAACTAATCCTTTTTTATGGCTGCATAGTATTCCATGGTGTATATGTGCCACATTTTCTTTATCCAGTCTATCATTGATGGGCATTTAGGTTGGTTCCAAGTATTTGCTACTGTGAATAGTGCTGCAATAAACATATGTGTGCATGTGTCTTTTTTTTTTTTTTTTTTTTTTTACTTTGAGACAGAGTTTTGCTTTTGTCACCCAGGCTGGAGTGCAGTGGCATGATCTGGGCTCACTACAACCTCTGCTTCCTGGGGTCAAGCAATTCTCTTGCTTTAGCTTCTCAAGTAGCTGGGATTATAGGTGCCTGCCACCACTCCTGGCTAATTTTTTGTATTTTTGGTAGAGACTGGATTTTACCATGTTGGCCAGGCTGGTCTCAAACTCCTGGCCTCAGGTGATCCACCCATCTCAGCCTCCCAAAGTGCTGGGATTACAAGTGTGAGCCACCACGCCTGGCCCTGCATGTGTCTTTATAGTAGGATAATTTATACTCCTTTGGGTATATACCCAGTAATGGGATTGCTGGGTCAAATGGTATTTCTGGTTCTATATCCTTGAGGAATTGCCATCCTGTTTTCCACATGGTTGAACTGATTTACACTCCTACCAACAGTGTAAAAGTAATTCTATTTCTCCACATCCTCTCCAGCATCTGTTGTTTCCTGACTTTTTAATGATCGCCATTCTAACTGACATGAGACAATATCTCATTGTGGTTTTGATTTGCATTTCTATAATGACCAGATTTCAACTATGAAATCTTTTTTTCGTGTTTGTTGGCCACATAAATGTCTTATTCTGAGAATTGTCAGTTCATATCCTTCACCCACTTTTTGATGGGGTTGTTTGTTTTTTTTGTAAATTTAAGTTCCTTATAGATTCTAGATATTGGCCCTTTGTCAGGTGGATAGATTGCAAAATTTTTCTCCCATTCTGTAGCTTGTTCACTCTGATGATAGTTTCTTTTGCTGTGCAGAAGCTCTTTAGTTTAATTAGATTCCATTTGTCATTTTGGCTTTTCTTGCCATTGCTTTTCATATTTTAGCCATGAAGTCTTTGCCCATTTCTATGTCCTGAATGACAATTGCGTAGGTTTTCTTCTAGGGTTTTTGTGGTTTTAGGTCTTATGTTAAGTCTTTAGTCCATCTTGAGTTAGTTTTTGTATAAGGTGTAAGGAAAGGGTTCAGTTTCAGTTTTCTACATATGGCTAGCCAGTTTTCCCAACCCCATTTATTAGATGGGGAATCCTTTCCCCCGTTGCTTGTTTTTGTCAGAGTTGACAAAGATTAGATGGCTGTAGATGTGTAACATTATTTCTGAGGCCTCTGTTCTGTTCCATTTGTCTGTATATCTGTTTTGGTACCAGTACCTTGCTGTTTTGTTACTGCAGTCTTATAGTATAGTTTGAAGTCAGGTAGCATGATTCCTCCAGCTTTCTTCTTTTTTCTTAGGATTGTCTTGGCTATATGGGCTCTTTTTTGGTTCCATATGAACTTTAAAGTAGTTTTCTCTAATTCTGTGAAGAAAGTCAATGGTAGCTTGATGGGAATAGCATTGAATTTATAAATTACTTTGGGCAGTGTGGACATTTTCATATTGATTCTTCCTATCCATAAGCATGGAATGTTTTTCCATTTGTTTATGTCCTGTCTTATTTCTTTGAGCAGTGGTTTGTAGTTCTCCTTGAAGAGGTCCTTCACATCTCTTGCAAGTTGTATTCCTAGGTATTTTATTCTCTTTGTAGCAATTTTGAATGAGAGTTCACTCATGATTTAGCTCTCTGTTTATTTATTATTCGTGTGTAGGAATGCTTGTGATGTTTATCCTGAGACCCTGCTGAAGTTGCTTATGAGCTTAAGGAGATTTTGAGCTGAGCTGATGGGATTTTCTAAATAAACAATCATGTCATCTGCAAGCAGAGACAATTTGACTTCCTCTCTTTCTATTTGAATATACTTTATTTCTTTCTCTTGCCTGATTGCCCTGGCTAGAACTTCCAATACTATGTTGAATCGGTGAGAGAGGGCATCCTTGTCTTGTGCCAGTTTTAAAAGGAAATGCTTCCAGCTTTTGCCCATTCTGTATGATATTGGCTGTGGGTTTGTCATAAATAGCTCTTATTATTTTGGGATATGTTCCATCAATACCTAGTTTTTTGAGAGTTTTTAGTATGAACCGTTGTTGAATTTTATCAAAGACCTTTTTCGCATTTGCTGAGATAATCAAGTGGTTTTTGTCACTGGTTCTGTTTATGTGGTGAATTATGTTTATTGGTTGGCGTATGTTGAACCAGACTTGCATCCTAGGAATGAAGCTGTAGAAGATCGGACAGAATGGTGGGGAGAGATACTAGGAAAGATGCAAACCTTTTTGGAAGGTCAGAAGGTTTTGCAAAAGCTTTGGGAAAGGATTATGGGTGAAGGCAGCCTAATCCTCATACCTTAAGCTCAAAACAAAGAGCAGATAACAAGGGAATGGAGAGGAGTTTATCTAAATAGCTTGTTTACTCAAGTTGTCCTAAATATGATCTTTTTTTTTTTATGATTCTTTTTTTTTTTTTTTTTTTTTTGAGGTGGAGTTTCGTTCTCATTACCTAGGCTGGACTGCAATGGTGTGACCTTGGCTCATCGCAACCCCCATCTCCTGGGTCCAAGCAATTCTCCTGTCTCAGCCTCCTGAGTAGCTGGGATTATAGGCATGCACCACCATGCCTGGCTAATTTTGTATATTTGGTAGAGGTGAGATTTCTCCATGTTGATCAGGCTGGTCTCAAACTCCTGATTTCAGGTGATCTGCTGGCCGCAGCCTCCTAAAGTGTTGGGGTTACAGGCATGAGCCACTGCACCTGGCCTTAAAAATGACCTTTGATCATTTGCATGCAGGACTGCTCTCTACTTGGGAGATCGGCAATGTTAATTACTCATGAATGGTGTTTGCTTGAGGGTTTTGTAATTAAATCTGCTCTAAAACAAATATGAGCATCTCTGGCATATTGGGGCTGCACAGCCGACTCTCTCTTCAGGGTCTGTAAGCCGTGGGGCCCCCTAGCCTTGCTCTCACAGGCAAAACACCTGCGTCTGCAAACTCCTTTCATCTGTCACTTGACCAGTGTCTGTAGGGCATGAAGCCAACTTGATCATGGTGGATAAGCTTTTGGATGTGCTGCTGGATTTAGTTTGCCAGTATTTTATTGAGGGTTTTTGCATTGATGTTCATGCCCTTCGTTATCAGTTTTGATCTTTTTTTGTTTAAAATCTGTTTTATTAGAGACTAGGATTTCAACCCCTGCTTTTTAGTTGCTTTCCATTTACTTGAGAAATATTCCTCCATTTCTTTATTTTGAGCCTGTGTGTGTCTTTGCACATGAGGTGAGTCTCCTGAATACAGCACACCAATGGGTCTTGACTCTTTATCTAATTTGCTAGTCTGTGTCTTTTAACTGGGGCATTTTGCTCATTTACATTTAAGGTTAATATTGTTATGTGTGAATTTGATCTCATCATTATGATGCTAGCTGGTTATGTTGCCTGTTAATTGATGCAGTTTCTTCATAGTGTTGATGGTCTTTACAATTTGGTATGCTTTTGCAGTGGCTGATACCAGTTTTTCCTTTCCACATTTAGTGCTTCCTTCAGGAGTTCTTGTAAGACAGGCCTGATGGTGACAAAAATCCTCAGTAATTGCTTGTCTGTAAAGGATTTATTACTCCTTTGCTTATGAACCTTAGTTTGGCTGGATATGAAATTCTGGGTTGAAGATTCTTTTCTTTAAAAATGTTGAATATTGGCTCCCACTCTCTTCTGGCTTATAGGGTTTCTGCAGAGAGATCTAATGTTAGTCTGATGGACTTCTCTTTGTGGGTAACCCAACCTTTCTCTCTAGCTGCCCTTAACATTTTTTCCTTCATTTCAACTTTAGTGAATGTGATGATTTTGTATCTTGGGGTTACTCTTCTCGAAGAGTACCTTTGTGATGTTCTCTGTGTTTCCTGAATTTGAATGTTGACCTCTCTTGGTGGGTTGGGGAAGCTCTCCTAGGTAATATCCTGAAGAGTATTTTCCCACTTGGTTTCATTCTCCCCATTACTTTCAGGTACAACAATTAAAAATAGGTTTGGTCTTTTCACATAGTCCTATATTTCTTAGAGGCTTTGTTTGCTCCTTTTCATTATTTTTTCTCTAATCTTGTCTTGTCACTTTATTTCATTAAGTCGATCTTCAATCTCTGATATCTTTTCTTCTACTTGATCAATTTGGCTATTGATACTTGTGTAAGCTTCATGCAGTTCTTGCGCTGTGTTTTTCAGGTCCATTAGGTCATTTATGTTCTTCTCTAAACTAGTTCTTCTCTAAACTGGTTATTCTAAGATAACAATTTCCCTAACCTTTTTTCAAGGTTCTTAGCTTCCTTGCATTGGGTTAGAACATGCTCCTTTAGCTTGGAGGAGTTTGTTATTACCCTTCTTCTGAAGCCTACTTCTGTCAATTTGTCAAACTCATTCTCTGTCCAGTCTTGTTCCCTTGCTCACAAGGAGTTGGGGATCCTTTGAGGAGACGAAGTGTTCTGGTTTTTGGATTTTCAGGCTTTTTGCGCTGTTTTTTCTCATCATCGTGGATTTATCTACCTTGGGTCTTTGATGTTGGTGACCTTTCGATGGGGTTTTTGTGTGGACGTCCTTTTTGTTGATGTTGATGCTATTCCTTTCTGTTTGTTTGTTTTCCTTCTAGCAGGCCCTTCTGCTCAGGGCTGCTGGAGTTTGCTGGAGGTCTACTCCAGACCCTGTTTTGCTGGGTATCACCAGTGCAGGCTGAAGAGCAGCAAAGATTGCTGCCTCTTCCTTCCTCTGGAAGCTTTGACCCAGAGGGGCACATGCCAGATGCCAGCTGGAGATTTCATGTATGAGGTGTCTGTCGGCCCCTGCTGGGAGGTGTATCCCAGTCAGGCACGGGGGTCAGGGACCCACTTGAGAAGGCAGTCTGTCCCTTAGCAGAGCTCGAGCACTGTTCTGGGAGATCTGCTGCTCTCTTCAGAGGTGGCAGGCAGGAACATTTAAGTCTGCTGAAGCTGCACCCAAAGACCTCCTTCCCACTGATGCCCTGTCCAAGGAAGATGAGTGTTTTATCTATAAGCCCCTGACTGGGGCTGCTGCCTTTCTTTCAGAGATGCCCTGCCCAGAGAGGAGGATCTAGAGAAGCAGTCTGGCTACAGTGGATCTGTGGTGGGCTCCACCCAGTTTGAACTTCCCGGTGGCTTAGTTTACACTGTGAGGGGGAAAACTGTCTACTCAAGCCTTAGTAATGGTGGGCACCCTTTCCCTTACCAACTCCAGCACCCCAGGTCAACTTCAGACTGCTGTGCTAGCAGTGAGAATTTCAAGCCAGTGGATCTTAGCTTGCTGGGCTCCATAGGGGTGGGATCTGCTGAGCTAGACCACTGGGCTCCTCATCTTCAGCTGCCTTTCCAGGGAAGTGAACAGTTCTGTCTCGCTGGTGTTCCAGGTGCCACTGGGATATGAAAAAAAAAAAACAAACCTCCTGCAGCTAAGTTGGTGTTTGCCCAAGTGGCTGCCCAGTTTTGTGCTTGAAACCCAGGGTCCTGGTGGCGTAGGTACCGGATGGAATCTCCTGGTCTGTGGGTTGCAAAGATTGTGGGGAAAAGTGTAGTATCTTGGCTGGAATGCACTGTCCCTCATAGCACAGTCCCTCATGGCTTCCCTTGGCTTGGGGAGGAGTTCCCCACCCCTTATGCTTACGCAGTGAGGTGAGGCCCCACCCTGTTTCAGCTCACCCTCTGTGGGCTGCACCCACCGTCTAACCAGTCCCAATGAGATGAGCCAAGTACCTCAGTTGGAAATGCAGAAATCACCTGCCTTTTGTGTTGATCTCTCTGGGAGCTGTTCCTATTTGGCCATCTTGCCAGCTATCTTAATCATCCTATTTTTTCTTTTATACTGTATTTTTACTGTATCTTTTCTATGTTTAGATAGGTTTAGATACACAAATAGTTATCATTGTGTTACAATTTCTTGAAGTATTCCATCCAATAACATGCTTGTACAGGTTTGTAGCCTAGTAGCAACAGGCTATACCATATAGCCTAGGCGTGTAGTATGCTATACCTTCTAGGTTTGTGTAAGTACACCCTATGTGTTCATGCAATGAAGAAATTACCTGATTTGGAAGAAATTTGCCCTGATTTTTCGGAACATATTCTCATCATTAAGAAATGCGTCACTGTACTTAATAGGCTTAAATCCAATTTTCACAAGGATATAAGAATCAGAATCCCTCTTTTTTTTTTGTTTTGTTTTGAGACGGAGTCTCACCCAGGCTAGAGTGCAATGGTGCAATCTTGGCTCAATGTAACCTCCACCTCCCGGGTTCAAGCAATTCTCCTGACTCAGCCTCCTGAGTAGCTGCGATTATAGGCTCCCGCCACCACGCCCAGCTGATTTTTGTATCTTTAGGAGAGATGGGGTTTTACCATGTTGGCCAGGCTAGTCTCAAACTCCTGAGCTCATGTGATCCTTCTGCCTCGGCCTCTGAAAGTCTTCTTTGCTTTTAAGACATCCTTATTCATGTTTACTTAAGAAGGCTCAGATTAAGCAATCTCTCTAAGACCACACTGCTGGGAAGTAACAACTGGGATTTGAAACAAGAAATCTAACTCTAAGAATGGTGCTGTCTCTCTCTCTCTCTCTCTCTCTCTCTGTCTAATCTAGATCAGATTTTTAAAAAGTGATTGAATCACCTCTGGTGAGAAGATTGTACTGGGAGTGTGGGCCTGACTACCTTGTTAGGATAAGCCCTTTAACGGCTCTGCTGTGAACTGGGAAAACACAACTAACAGTCACCCTCCCAGTGATGCTGGGCCCCAAACTCTAGCATCAGGAAGTGGCATACGGCCAACAGCATTACCTCTAGAGCAGGAGGACCCAAGTTCAAATCCCAGCTCTGCCTATGAATAGTGGATAACCTTGAGAGAATTAATTTATTTCTTTGTGTTCCGTAAAGCAAAATCAGAATAGGACATCCAACTTCTCAAAGGCTTTTGGAAGTATTAAATGATTTAATACACATAAAATGCTTATGTTAATGCTTTATACAGAGTAGCTGTTATGTAAAGTTTAACTACTACTATTGTTATTATCTTACCCCTCTTTTCTCAGTCTGCATCTAACACAAATATTCTCAGGAACTGCTTAGGATCATACGCTTTAAAAGTGGCCAGGAGTTCAAACAACACACATCAAATAAAATCATAGCCCACAGATCAGTTCCTCCTTTAAAAATACGTGGGAAACAAATAATCTAAGAATGAGAAGAAAAGGAGAATTACTGTCTTTCAAGCACTCCATTAAAAAAAAAAAAAAAAAAGTGGCCACGAGTTATAGTTACAAGTCCAGATGCCAAGCTATCTTCACCCTGTGTCTCTAAGACTGGCCCACAATGGGCAGCAAAGGCAGGAGTCAAACCCACCTAGCTATCTCTACTCACACGCCTCCCTGTTGTACCATCAGGCACAGTCTAGGGCAGCAAATGCGTTTGAGTGGCTATGCTACTCAGCTCCCTTTAGGCAAGGATCTTACTTTTTTAAGAGTAAGTCCTATTGGTGGTTCCAAGGTTATATGAAATAAGTCATCTAGCATTTTATTTTGTCTCATAGACTCTTGTGATTTCTAGGGGTATAGGAAAGAGCTCTTAGTCTCTTGTTACTTCTCCATGTTGATCATTGATGGCTCAAGTTTTTATCAGAGGAAGGAAGGAAACCCATAGAATATTGCCTGCAGGCCAGGCATTATTCTGGGCACTTAATGTACATAATCTCTTTACTGGTTTGTAACAACCCTAAGAGGTAGACACTATTATCCCTGTTTTACAATAAGGAAATTGAAACTCAGATCATACAAGGTACCCAGTCACTGTGGTCACAGAACAACTAAATAGCTGAGCTGGGATTTGAAATGACATTGATCTAACTCTGAGTATGAGCCTCTCACTTTACTTTTATGAACAAAATTTTATTTTATTACACAATTAGACCTAAACTGAAAATGCAAATGTCGCAGAGACAGGTAACACTGATATATGTCCATATTAGAGGACAATATTGCCATTAGATCTTTCCTTGAAAACAGACTGATAAGAGAGCCGAGGACAGAATATGCATGACAATAAGTAACATAAAGAAAGTGAGTGGAGGAGAGAAGAAGGAGGAGAAAAGTATGGAGAAGTGTGTTAGTTTTCTTTTTTTTTTTGAGACAGAACCTCACTCTGTTGCCGAGGCTGGAGTGCAGTGGCACGATCTTGGCTCACTGCAACCTCTGCTTCCCGAGTTCAAGTGATTCTCCTGCCTCAGCCTCCTAAGCAGCTAGGATTACAGGCACCTGCCACCACGCCCAGCTAATTTTTGTATTTTTAGTAGAGATGGGGTTTTGCCATGTTGGCAAGGCTGGTCTCGAACTCCTGAGCTCAGGTGATCCACCTGTCCCGGCCTCTCCAAGTGCTGGGATTATAGGCATGAGCCACCACCACGCCCAGCTGTGTATTAGTTTTCAATTTCAGCTGTAACAAATGATCATGAACCTAGTGTCTCAAATGACACAAATTTATTATCTTTCAGTTCTGCAAGTCAGAAGTACAACAGGGGTCTTGTCAGGCTAACACCTGGTTGTTATCAAAGCTGAATTTCTTCCTGTAGGCTCTAGGGCAGAATTCATTTCCTTGCTCACTGAGGTGGCAGAATTGAGTTCCATGGGGTTGTAGGACTGATGTCCCCCATTTCCTTGCTGTCTCTCAGCTGGGTCAGGCCTCTCTCTGGTCCTTGCAAATGGCCCCTGCCTCTCAGCATCAGCAGCGAGGTGTTGAATCCTTCTCACACTGACAGCTTCAGACTAATTATTATTATTATTTTTGAGACAGAGTCTTGCTCTGTCACCCAGGCAGGAGAGCATTGACACAATCTTGTCTCACTGCAACCGCTGCCTCCTGGTTTTAAGTGATTCTCTTGCCTCAGCCTACTGAATAGCTGGGATTACAGGCCACTATGCATGGCTAATTTTTGTATTTTCAGTAGAGACAGATTTCACTATGTTGGCCAGGCTGGTCTCAAACTCCTGGCTTCAAGTGATCCGCCTGCCTCAGCCTCTCAAAGTGCTGGGATTACAGGTGTGTGCCACCATGCCCGGCCTCCAGACTTTTTTATTTATTTTTTGCCTATGTTTTTCATATCTCTGTGACCCAGCTGGAGAGGTTATCCACTTTTAAGAGCTCATGTAATTAGATTGGACCCACTCTGACAGCAAGGATGGTCTCCCTATCTGGAGGTCCTTACCCTTAATCACATCTTCTAAGTCTTTTTTTCTATGTAAAGTAATGCATTCCAGATTCTGGGTGTTAGGGCATGGACAACTTTGTGGGGGAGGCATTATTCTGCCTACCGTAAGAAAAGTACCTGGGGGGTCACCCACAAACCGCCTGTCTCATAGCTTTGCCTTGGGTCTCCTGGTCTTGGGCAATAGAGTTTTGCTAATTCTCCCATGTTATTCTCTTGAAGGATCTGACAGTTCCTGAAGATGAAGGAGAGGCAAGCTCTGAGCTGCTAATAGACAGATCCTGACCTACCTCCAAAGGGTTTTTGGCCTACCAGCTTCCCAGTGTCCCTTTAAAGCAATTTGTAGTCTGTTATCCTGTATCATTAACCTAATTAGTGTAATTGCACCCAATTACGTAATCAGTGTAAATACATGAAGAATCCCATAATTAGACGATGTAATTAGGTAATTAATAGATGACGTGGGAAAAATCCATAGAAAACATTCTGAAATGGACATGGTGCCTGCATGAAGAAGGCAATTTGCTAACTTCAGCATCTCAGCCAACTTCCTCTGTTCAGGAAGAGAGATCCACAAATTAATTGGAATCCAGCCATAAAATTCTTGTTCTCAAAACCTCCTGCTATCTTGTATCAGATCTTTCCACCCCCAGTTTTATAAATATATGGCCAGGTTGTCTCTCTATGCTGTTCTTGGGAAGAGAAACTTCTCGCACAAAACCGAGTAGTATAAAAAAAATCTGGTTCAGTGTAAACCAGATTTGACACTGTGTCTATAGATAGAATGAGGCTGTTATTATGGCCATGTCTGTATGACTGAAATAACCAGAATGCACCAGAGACAGAGCTGGGCTGCTTAGTTGACAGTCTTACTAACTGATTCACATGGAGGCAAAGTCTGAACATAGGTACATATTTCTTCAGCAGACGCTGTGGATCTTGGGAGCTCATGCAGAAAGAGGGTCGGTCCAAATGTCCTGCCAATTCCTTCTCCAAATATATCTTCAGTTTACCCACTTGTTTCTGCCTCTACAGTCATGCCCCTAGGTCCAGCCATTGATGGGTTTCTCACTTGACCTATAGTGCCAGCGTCCTGACTGATTTCCTTGCATTTCTTCTCATCCTTCTTCCAATCTATTCTCCTCCAGCAGCCAGGGAGGTCTTAAGATCTCTTCAGTCTGTTGCTTAAAACTTTTTTATGAGAAAACCTATGTCTTTTTTTTTTTTTTTTTTTTTTTTTTTTGAGACAGAGTCTCTCTCTGTCACCCAGGCTGGAGTGCAGTGGCACGATCTTGGCTCACTGCAACCTCCACCTCCTGGGTTGAGTGATTCTTCTGCCTCAGCCTCCTGAGTAGCTGGGACTATAGGCGCCTGCCACCATGCCTGGCTAAGTTTTGTATTTTTAGTAGAGACAGGGTTTCACCATATTTGTCATGCTGGTCTCGAACTCCTGATCATGTGATCCATCCGCCTTGGCCTCTCAAAGTGCTGGCATTACAGGTATGAGCCACAGTACCCAGCCCAAGAAAACCTGTGTCTTTAACATGGGCTACAAAGTCTTATGTGATTAGACCTCTGTCCACTTCTCAAGCCTTTCTTAATCCCTCCCTAACACCTTCCTGTCACATTGGCTCCTTCCATATCTTCAAATGCATTAAGCCCTTTCCTGCCTCCGCACTTTTCCACAAGCTCTTCTTTCCCGTAGATTGGAGCATGTTAGCCCTTGATTTTTTTTTTTTTTTTGAGACAGAGTCTTGCTCTGTCACCCAGGCTGGAGTGCAGTGGCACAATATTGGCTCGTTGCAACCTCTGCTTCCTGGGTTCAAGCGATTCTCCTGCCTCTGCCTTTGAGTAGCTGGAATTACAGGCATATGGCACCATGCCAGGCTAATTTTTGTATTTTTAGTAGAGACAGCGTTTCACCATGTTGGCCAGGGTGGTCTCAAACTCCTGACCTAGTGATCTACGTGCCTCAGCCTCCCAAAGTGCTGGGATTACAGGCATGAGCCACCGCACCTAGCCTACCCCTTGCCTTTCACTGCCTAAATCCATTCATTCTCTGGACCCATAATTCCTTAGAGAAGCTTTCTATCATCTCTTGAATTAAAACATTTCCTCATTACAATCTCCCAAAACACATTATACCTTTCTTTCTGGTGTTCATCACAATCTGTAATTCTGCATTTATTATCTGTGATATTATTTTATGATCTGTGCCATCCACTAGATTATAAACTTCTTGAAGACAACAGGATGTTTGTTTTGTTCACCACTGAATCCCTAGTATCCAGCACATAGTAGAAACTCTGTAAATACTGTGGAATGAATACTGTGTTGAAAGTGGGAGAAGTCACCCTATCATTGGCAGGGGTGAGTCCAAGCCAGCAGGGTGGACATGCTAAAAGGGTGCTCAGCTTCACAGACACAAACAAATAGCGAGTGCAAGGAAGACTTATCCACTGAGTCGTGAGCACCGTCTCCACCTCATAAATACAGCCCAAAAGACTGTTTACATGCATTGCTTAGAGAACCTTACTTGGAGAGAGAAGTCGGCTCCTTCCTCCCCCTTCCAAATTTGGTGATAGAGTGAAAGACATGATCAAGACTAAAGTTTATAAATTTACCATAACAGGTGATTAACATGGATGAAGTTAGTAAATCTGCTGTGATGACCATTTCACTGGCCGACAGCTCCTGTGGAACGTGTTGTCTGGGGTCAAGCTATTAGAGAGCCAACTGAAAACGTTAGAGAACGTCTAACTTCTCCTCGTTTGCAGTTGTGATCAGACTTTGTCTTTTGTCCCTCTTCTTTTAATTTTAGCCTTTTCCTTAGAGAGAAACCTATGCAGATTTTGCTGCTGACCAAATGCAGACACATTACTAAACTGATTTTTACCTTTTGCCTTGCATTATACAGCCCAGAAAAAGCTAGCAGGGAGGTTGTGATAATACACCATCTGGTGATGTGGACCCAGGTATGGGTTAGAACTGATTATGAGCAAACAGAAGTGTCAAAAAAAAAAAAAAAAAGAATGCTCTTTGTGGCAAGGTTATTCAAGGCACAAAAAGTAGTCAACTTCTGTTTCTAGACTCAACTAGGCAAATCAAATGCAGTGTCAATTGGATTTTCTCTTTTTATTAGTTAAGTGCTGTTGCATTTATAGTCATATCTCTGATAAGCACTTGATCATTCTGTAATAATTTCATTCACTTATTTAGTCTTTAATAAATATTTATTGAACACCTTCTACTTCCTTGGGACTTTACGAGACACTTGAAATGCACAAAATTCTCTTCTTAGCAATATGTCTTCTCTCCATGAAACCAGATCTCTGGGTCAGCCTTCCAAGAGCATTAAGAACCAAGACCATTTTCAGGAAGATAGATGGCTATGTCTAGATTTACAACCTGAGTCAGAGAATGCAGATAGCAAGTCTCCTGGATTGGTATGATCAAGACAGAGACGGCCCCTCTCTTTTAGAACAGTCTAACTAACAAAACAGGCTACAAATAATTCTAGTCAAAGGTAATGAGTACTATGCTAGGGGAAGCACAGGGTGCATGATAACACATTTTAGGGAAATCTGACCTAGTCTAGGGCCTCAGGGAAGGCCTCTTGGAAAAACTGATATTTAAGCTGAGAAGGGTAGGAATGCAAGGTAAGGGGTTGCCTGATATGATAGTAATTGCATGTATGTACATATATACACACATACTTTTTTTGAGCGGCGGGGCTGGAGGGGGAAATGTATGTTCAGTGATAGTAATATTGGCCTTAGGAAGGGTGCTCAAGGATGTTCACAGACCTGAAGGTGAGAGGGTATATGGCATATTTATTGGATTGAATAGAAGAAGAGAAATATGACTAGAATGCACATTTTTAGAGAAAGAGTGACTTTCCCCTGCAACAGGAGGCAGCGTTTTGGAGACAAAGTTCCTATTTTGCATTTTATATGTAAACTGTGAAACATATGTTGAGGAAGCTTTTTAGTGAATGTCCAAAGGACCCAAGGCTATTCTGTTTGATTTTTAAAAGAAGGTGAATTATAGAAGGATGGTGCTGTAGGAAATTTCAGATGAGAATGATGGAGGGGAAGCTTGTTAGGCTCTGGCTTCTTCTACCAACCTGCCTTCTCCCTGCAAATTCGTATCTCTGGGTCAGTCTCCCCAAGGGCTGGAGTAACCAGCACCGTTTTCAGGGAGATAGATGGCTACATCTGGGTTTATTGCCTGCACCAACAGGACACAGATAGTATGTCTGTCGGATTGGGCTGGCCAACCTCCACAGTGTGAGGCAGCATCAATGGCTCCAGTGGGATACCAGCAGGCACATATATCGATCGTAAATGATGTCTTAATGTTCCATAGTAGGTCATAAATCAAAGAGATTTCAAAATATCTTCTCTCCGGTTTGTTCCAATGGGCTGCATTCTGGCTTGGAACTTTTCTTTTTAGGGTTAGAGCATGACCTGGCCCTCTTGCCCACAGCAGTTCAAATCCTTTCCTTAACCTCTGCTTCCACAGGGCCTGGAGAGCTTATTATAACCACCCTTGTCTCTGTGCACACATCACTGGAATAACTAGACTTCCAGAGCCTGCATATTTTGCCCTCTGTCAATACTTCGTAAATACCCTGGTGGCTATTTGATGGGCTGCACTGTTGTTTGCAAGTAAACTATTTCCCTCAGTTTTAACATTAAGTATTACACAGATTTACAGAGTTAGAGAGATCCTTATAGTTTATTAAGTTTATCCCCTTCTTTGACCAACCGAAGCAGGAAAGAGAAAATGATTTTCTCCAGCATATCCAGGCCTTTAAGAAGGAGTGACCCCCCTGATTGGAGTTTGGAAGAAGGAACTAGTTATGCTTGGTTTAGCCCCTACTGAGTGGGTGCTTTCTAGTTGGCTGTCTCATCATGGAGTGGGCTTCCTGGGATGGGCTGTGCCTCTGCAAAAGGTGAGGAGGGTGTCTGAAGTTGTCCATATACCTGTGATTTGATGGGTAGGTTTAATTTCAGGATAAATTCCAACTCATGTCCTCCAATCCAGCCTTTTTAAAGTTGATGTTTGATCCCCCATCTGTGTAATTCCTGAGTCTATCTCTTACTGGTTCCAAAATCAGAGTGGAAAGAGGAATGTTATTCCCTGGATACTTCTAAAACTCTACAAAGCGACTCTTTTTAACATTAGTGATCACATGAACATGCTGATCTTTATAACCTATCATTGTCTTGGCTTCAGCCACTGTTCCTACCCCATCCCTCACTCTAGCCCCACCGCCACACTTTCAGAGTGAGAGTTGCAATAGAGGCAGATCCCTTTCTGGAGAGATTTGATAACTTTCCAAAAGTTCTTTTGCATTCCTAATTGTCCAGAGTTCCTGACATTATTATTTGTGTCCTACATTTGTCTTCAGAAGGTCTTTTATTTTATTTTTTTTATTGTACTTTAAGTTCTGGGGCACATGTGAGAACGTGCGGGTTTGCTACATAGGTATACAGATGCCATGGTGGTTGGCTGCATCCATCACTCCGTCATCTACATTAGGTATTTCTCCTAATGCTGTCCCTCTCCTAGTCCCCACCTCCCAACAGTCCCCATGTGTGATGTTCCCCTTTCTGTGAGAAGGACTTTTTAAAAAATGCATATATTTTATCTGGAGAATAAGAGATGATGAAGAATAGGTTTTGGATTCAGACAGAAAAGATTTCAAATGTGATTCTCAGGTTCCTCACCCAAAAATGGGTATGTACCAACAAAAATATGTCAGGGTATGCTACAACAGAAAGCAACTCTGTCATCAAGCTGGCTTAACACAACAAAGGTTTATTTTTAATTTACACAAAGTCCGCAATTATCCTGTATGTTACATTGTTTTGCAGGAACACCATTTGGAAACGTGGTCTCCTAGGTCTTTATGGCAGAGGAAGAGGGGAACTGTAGAGTTCAGCACTGACAAATAAACACAAAAGTGAGATATGTCTCTTCTACTCACCTTTCTTTGTCCATAACTAGTAACATGGCTGTAGCTAACTGCCAGGGAATGAGGAATTTTAGGCCTTTCTGTACAGGAGCAAGAGGAGAACCAGATTTTGGAGAAAATTAAGAATGCCATGGAAGAATAATTACACTTATCCTTTAAGATGGTTGTGAGATTTAAATGGGATAATATATGTACAATTCATGACATCTGGTCAGCATCCTGTAAATTTTGCATGAATTTATGTGGCAGGGAAAGGTAGAAGCAGAGACTGCAAAGCCACACTGGGAGTTTTGGGAATCCGTAAAGGGTTGGATAAGTGACCTGGGTGCCCATGTATTTCACAGACGGTAGGAAAGAGATAGGCACGTCGTCTTCACTTTATTCTTCTTCTCAGCCCGTTACCCTCCGTGGACAATACAATACATTATGCTACATGCAGCTGCTGACCAAACCTCATTAGATGGTGAGGGACAGAGAGGACAACGAAATCTGTGAATATGTTCTCCATGTCTAGTGCCATTCACATTGTATCATATCTATTTTCTTACCTAATCTTAACAGTGCTGTAAAGAAGTTATATTTACCTTTATTTTGCAGGTGAGGAAGCCACCTCTTACCTGCAAGGTAATGGGAATGTTAAGCTGCCTTCCCATGTTCTGTCAAGGGAAAGCTAGTAAGTGTTGGAGCTGGGTTTCAATCCAGGCATCTCTGACTCCAGAGCTTTTAATTTTCCTACCATCCCAGGCTGGGCTGCCTTTCTCCCCTCTGCCATCCTCAGCATAGCGCCTGGCACACACCAGTATGTGCTTGTGAAAGAGAGGTTACACAGTCAAACTCGGCTAACCTCAGTTCTGGAAGAGACAAACTTTTTAGTTGTGCCCGGGACCATCCTAACAAGAGATGGCCAAGGTTGTGTTTGGTTTGATGAGAAAATCTGACTTGATCATAGGGCTCATTAACCAGAGGTTTTATATGTATGCTAATCATTACTTTTCTCAGGTCAGAAAACAGGGACTCTGAGAAGAAGTGTGCTAAATCCCGGAATAAAACCTAAAACTCTCGATTCAATGCGTGAAGCTACTTTTGCCAAAGCTTTTCATTCCACAGCTTCCTTTATGAACAATCGGAGCTCAAAGTCAGCTTTATCTGATTCCCATCCCTTTCCCCAACAGTGACTTACTTTATCATTGGCACTGGAAATATTTGGGCTCTCTCCTCAGTTTTTAGGTCTCAGTTTAAATGCCATTTTTGTAGAAAGGCCTTTTCTGACCCCTTTTTATTTTATTTTATTTATTTTATTTTTTTATTTTTTTGTTTTTTTATTTTTTATTTTTTTCATTTTTCACATTGGACATTTGTACAATTCTGACCCCTTTTAAAATGGGTCACCTTTATTCTTTGTCAGAGGCTGAAAAACATATAGTTTATAGCCAGCCTGGCCTGCATTTGGGCCCAGTCCTGACATTGCTAGCTTTGAGACCTTTGTAAATTACTTAAATTTTTCTGTTCCTTAATTTCCTCATCTGTAAAATGGAGAATGTGGTAGTACATATTTCTTAGGATTGTAGAGGTGTTCCCGTGAACTCACTTGGGGAAAAAAAGAAAAACCAAGTGTTGTGCGTTTGGCGAATGCAATGGTTAACACTGAGTGTCAACTTGATTGGATTGAAGGATGCAAAGGATTGATCCTGGGGGTGTCTGTGAGGGTGTTGCCAAAGGAGATTAACATGTGAGTCAGTGGGCTGGGGAAGGCAGACCCGCCCTTAACATGGGTGGGCACCATCTAATCAGCTGCCAGCACGGCCAGGATATAAAGCAGGCAGAAAAACGTGAAAAGGCTAGACTGGCTTAGCCTCCCAGCCTACATTTTTCTCCTGTGCTGGATGCTTCCTGCCCTCAAACATCGGACTCCAAGTTCTTCAGCTTTGGGACTCGGACTGGTTTCCTAGCTCCTCAGCTTGGAGACAGCCTATTGTGCGACCTTGTGATTGTACGAGTTAATCTTACTTAATAAACTCCCATTTATATGTATATATCAGTATTATTAGTTCTGTCCCTCTAGAGAACCCTGATTAATGCAGTAAGGATTAAATGAGTTGATAGAAAGTTCTTAAAACATTTGGTGGTTCATGGATCATTCAATAAATGTTAGCTATTATTATTAACAAAATACTATGTTTATTTCCATCCTAATGTTTATCATAAGCTATTAGTTTGTTTAGTTAGTTAAGTGCCCTGAAACAGAGACTTTGTTTATCTTATTTATCATTGCATCCTCAGTATCTGGTACAACACCTGGCACATATGTACTGAATAAGTGTTTGTAGAATGAATACCATGCTAGAAACCATGTGAAGGATGGCCACAAAGATGATTTAGATGTTGTCCCTGCCCTTTGGGAATTTACAGTCTAGTGAGGAGATAAGTGAAGAAATAACCCAATATTGAGCAGAGTGTAATTAGTCTTTGTGTGATGGTGAATTTTGGATGTCAACTTGACTAGATTAAGGGATATCTATATAACTGGTAAAACATTATTTCTGGGTATGTCTCCAAGAGTGATTCTGGAGTAGATTGGCATATGAGTTGCTGGATTCAATGGAAAAGATCTGCTTTCAATGTGGGTGGGTACCATTCGATTGGCTAGGGGATCAGATAGAGCAAAAGGCAGAGGAACAGTGAATTAATTCTTTCTCCCTCTTGGTGCTGGGACAACCTTCTTCTCCTATACTTGGATATCAGAACTCCAGGTTCTCTGACTTTTGGACTCGGGGACCTGCATCACTGGCTCTCCTAGGTACTTAGTCCTTCGGCCTCAGACTAAGAATTACATCATTAGATTCCCCGATTCTGAGACTTTTGGACTTGGATTGAGGCACACTCCCAACGTCCCTGGGTCTCTAGCTGTCATGGCCTCTCAGCCTCCATAATCATGTGAGCCAATTCTCCTAGTAAGTCTTCTTTTATCTCTATCTATCTATCTGGCAGAGCCCAAGGCCTCGCACCTGTAATCCCAGCACTTTGGGAGGCTGAGGTGGGTGGATTACCTGAGGTCAGGAGTTCGAGACCAAACTGGCCAACACGGTGAAACCCTGACTCTACTAAAATGCAAAAAGAAGCTCAGTGTGGTGGTGCACACCTGTAGTCCCAGCTACTTGGGAGGCCGAGGCAGGAGAATCACTTGAACCTGGGAGATGGAGGCTGCAGTGAGCTGAGATCATGCCAGTGCACTCCAGCCTGGGCAACAGAGAGAGACTTTGTCTCAAAAGATAAAATTTAAAAAAATTCTCTATCTATCTATCTATTGTCTTATGAGTCTTATTGGTTTTATCACTCTGGAGAACCCTGACTAATACAGGTTGCATATCTTATCTGAAATGCTCTGGACCAGAAATGTTTTGAATTTTGAACATTTTTGGATTTTGAAATATTTTCATATACATAATGAGATATCTTGAGGATAAGACCCTTAAGTCCCAACACAAAATTAATTTATGTTTTATAAACACCTTATTTACATTTTAACTGTTTTGTGCATGTGACCAAGTTTTGACTCTGTTTTGACCACAGCCCATCATGAGGTTGGGTGTGGAATTTTCCACTTGTGGCATCATGCTGGCACTCACAAAGTTTCGGATTTTGGAGTGTTTTGGGTTTTCAGATGAGAGTTCCTCAACCTGTACAGTGTTTTTAAACAGTGATACACAAGGGTCAGCAGGTGGAGGATGCCAGTCTGTTGGCATGTCTATGAATGCTTCTGAGAGGCCTCTATCATGGAAACTTAATTCACATTTTAATGGCATTTCTAGTTTATATATCTAGAACAGATAGATGAATAAAAAGCAAATCAGCTGCTTTTAACATAGAATTCATTGTAAGCTTTCCTAGTCTTTTTTCCACTTAGAAAGATTACAGATGCATTTGCGACTCAGATCAAACATATCCAGGAAAAACATTCAGTTCCACTTTACTCTGGTTGGGAAAAGCCTATCTCTCCACTCAAGGGTAGCTGCATTGGGATTTTTTCCTTGTCCACAGTCTAATATCTTTGAGGCTGTTTGCTTGCTTCTTTCTTTTCTTTTCTTCCTTTTTCCTTTCCTTTCCTTTCCTTTCTTTCCTTCCTTCCTTCCTTCTTTCCTTCTTTCTCTTTCTTTACTTTTTGACAGAGTTTCACTCTTTTTGCCCAGGCAGGAATGCAATGGCATGATCTCAGCTCACCACAACCTCTGCCTCCCAGGTTCAAGCAATTCTCCTGCCTCAGCCTCCTGAGTAGCTGGGATTACAGGCATGCACCATGATGCCCGGCTAATTTCGTATTTTTAGTGGAGACAGGGTTTCTCTGTGTTGGTCAGGCTGGTCTTGAACTCCCAACCTCAGGTGATCCACTCGCTTTAGTCTCCCAAAGTGCTGGGATTACAGGCATGAGCCACCACGCCCGGCCGTTGTTTGCTGTCTTTATGTGATGGATCTCTTGGGCCATTTTAATTGGAATGTTCACGTTACCCTCCAAAATTATGAATTAAAAAAACATTTAGAGCCATAGGTCTGTTTTGGAAACAAACAACAACGACAAAAAACCCGTCTTTATTTTCTGAAGTTCCTTAGCTGGTTGTATTTCAAAACACAGGGCTTTGCATTATGCCCGATCCCAAATTGCCAGAATGGTTAAAAATAGCAGATATTTTTAAAGGTTGCTATACTTTGAGAAATCCTCAGGGGGTTCCAAATTCTTTCTATGTCTGGGAAGCAGCCCCATATGTAGAAAGCGGTAGGATGTCTGTGTCTCTCTCTGCGTCCTGCTGTCTGTGCATCTGGGAACAGCTCTGGGATGCTGTTGCCAGACAAGAGAGGGCACTGTTTGTACCTGCAGTTGGCAGGTAAAGGTGGAGACACCCAGTGAGGCTGATGCCATTTGTCCTTTGGTTCTTACTTTACTCTGTTGCCTTGACAACTGCCATGGAAGGAGAAACTTCTGGAACATAAAAAGCTTAGAAAGCTCTCATCAAGATTGTTCATGGTTCTCTGCCTAAGGGCCCTCTTTTAAAAGAGAAGCTTCATTTTTCTTCACAGTAGTGTGGGAATTTGCTAGTCTGTCCCAATGCAAAAATCATCTCTTTTTTTTTGCAGCAGGTGGGGGCAGAACTTCCATCCTGCTATGAGTTCTCCAGAGGGAGCATGTACCCCAGGGAGTCTCTGAAATCACGAGCATTTAGAGGAAAATTGAAGCTCTGTGGAATTTCAATCTGCCTTCCTTAAAAAGGCACATAGTTTTAAATCATTGCTCCATTAAGTCTTTTGTATTCCCCAGTTAGTACTTTGTGTTTCCTTTTTCCTTCCTTTTTTTTCCCTTTAGCTTCTCTGCTATTCTGTTACAACTCTCTTCTCATGTGTCCTGAGGCTCCTGAGGAGCTGACAGAGTTTCCTACTTTAACTCTGCAGAGATTAAACTCGGTCCCACAGGTGCGAACCAGCGGTTGCAGGCAGGAAGCGCCCCCTCAAAGGGACGAAGAGCGCCTTCACTGCCCAGGACTCTTGCCTGGAAGACGCTTCCTTCCTAGAGCAAGTCCCTACAATCATAAAGCAGTTACACAAGCATTCCGAGCCCCTGACTTCTGTATCTGTGCTGTTTATATTGAGGTGACCTGAAAGATTTCCTGCCAAAGTGAAAATTCTGGGATGAGAAGGGGTTCTAGAACTCTGCAAGACGGAGGAAGAGTTCAGGCTCCAGTGTCATGTTCTTCCAGGATTCTAGGTAAAGACAGGTGACTGGCAGAGATCATCGAATCAGAGAGGAATGCCTGGTCTTTGTAGGCAGTTTTGCTAACATGCAGGCGGCACTCTAGGGAATATTTAGTATAGTTAACTTATTTTACAATATCAGGAAACAAAATCCTAGAAAACGGAAAAGCTTACCCTTAAAGTCATGTCGCCAAATTACATATCCAAGACTAACCTAGATTTCCTAAGCTCCAGCAAGATACATTATCCCAAATATTAATGTATTTTCTTGGAAGAAGATCTTTGTTTTAATGGAGCAGTTTATATGGACGTTATAGGACTGTTTTGGTAGATTCAGTAGCATTAAATATTCTTGATAAAAGAAAAAGAACTGGCCGGGCATGGTGGCTCATGCCTGTAATCCCAGCACTTTGGGAGGCTGAAGCAGGCAGATCACTTGAGGTCAGGAGTTCAAGATCAGCCAGGCCAACATGGTGAAACCATGTCTCTACTAAAAATACAAAAATTAGCTGGGCATGGTGGCGGGCACATGTAATTCCAGCTACTCAGGAGCCTGAGGCAGGAGAATTGCTTGAACCCAGGAGGTGGAGGTTGCAGTGAGTTGGGATTGTGCCACTGCATTCCAGCCTGGGTGACAGAGTGAGACACGGTCTCAAAAAAAAAAAAAAAAAGAAAAAAATGACAACGTCATTGCAAGAGGACAATGTAGACAATGTGCTGAGTAATAATTTGTGTGAAACTTATTCTCTGTGGAACAATGGTCACTCATTCATTTTTGTTTCCAAATATTTCGTAAATACCATAAAGTGTACAAGGAACTGGGAGAGAGAGAGATGAATAAGATAATGGCTCAGCATTTCAGAAGCTTATGAAAGTTTTTTATGGGAGACATTATTGGACTAGGATATTTAAAAAGGAGCTCCAGGCAGAGTTAGAACACAAGCTTCTTTACATGCAATGGCACGTAAAGCTAGATGGCAGTGGTTTTGTGTGTGGTTTTTTTTATTAGTAAGTTTATAAACCTTGCTTTAGTAGGCATACAGGACATAACCTAGCGTAACTTCTGCAAGGCTTTTTAACTCCTCCTTTGGAGACTCCTCATCAATACATTGGAAAACAAAATTTAGGCCAAGCAATTATGTGGTGGGGCAAGAGTAAACTTTAAGATTAAGTTGATCATTGTCTGTTAATGTATATTTAACATTAATTTCTCAGAAAAATAAAAGAGGAGGGATCAGCAAACTATACTCCCTGTATACCAAACTATACTTCCTGATGGCCAAATTCAGCTCGTCACTTATTTTTGTAGATAAAGTCTTATTGGAGCACTGCCATGGACATTTGTTTACATATTGTTTATGGCTACTTTTGCGCCATAACTAGAGTTGAATAATTTTGATAGAGACTGTAAGGCCTGTAGAGCCTACAATATTTACTGTCAGACCCTTCCCAGAAAATGTTGGCCAACCCTTGGAATATACCTTGATGGAAAAGTTTACAGTATAGTCCAGTTTGTGTGAGATGGCTTGCTGATTTATTATTCCAGTAAAAATGGTTGCTGGATTGGAAGAATATCCCCAGCAAATGAATAAAATTCGGTAGAGACAAGGGCAGGGTATTAAATCTAGGAGAAAAAAAAAAACCGTAAAAATGAGTATCAAAAGGACTAATTTTGTATAACTGAGGCAGGGAAAAGATGGAATAGTCACTAAAGAAAGCTAGCCAGCTTACCCTGGGGCGGCACTGTAAAGTGAGATAGCTCTATAGATAAGCAAGAGCTATCAATTACAATAATACTGGTTAACATTTATGAAGAGCTTAGTTGTGTGTGGTGATACTTTGAGTACATCACATGTGCTATCTCAGGTAATCCTAATAATATGATTGATTATAAGGCACATTTTAGACAGGAAGATACTAAAGCTGAGATGAAGGAAGTGCCCAAGGTCACATAGCAACGAGGTTGCAGGTCCAAGACTTGAACTTGGCTACGATAATTCCAGAAGTCAAACTTTAAACCGGTATGTAATATTACTGCGCTATAATAAATCCCTATTTATTAAGCAGGCATGACCTAATGAGAAGAATGTTAAGTATACAGCAGGAGGAAGGAGGATAATTAATCCAACGATAGAGGCCAATGGCATAGGATAGCCTACATATCTTTAGGGATTATCCCAACCTACTAAACTCTTACAAATAAGAAAACTTGATATTTTGAATTTTGGTGGATGGGAAGAAAAAAATCTTATAAGTTAGGGAAATTTTCAACTTATTCAACAAGGTGATAGTCCTGATAGAATAAGCAGAAAGGAACCCAGTCTATTTTCTGCAAATCTTTGGGGCCACAGGGAATATTCATAATTGAAGCACTCCTTATCCATGTCTGCCACTCTTTCCCTAAGTAGAAAATAGTGTGGGATTCATTGAGAGAGTGTTCAAGTTGAGGGAAATGTGTCTCTGTCTTAGATCAGCTTCCTTGGGAAGCAGACTCTGAGATGGAGATTTGCATGCAGCAGACTTATGGGGAAGTGCTGTCAAGTTCAATATCTGTAAGAGAGTGAGAAAGAAAGAAGTAGCAAATGGAGATGCTGAACTACCATGAGACCTCAGCCTACCTCAGAGGGAGTATGCATTGGAATGACTTTTCAGAGTAGTCCTAAATCACGACAAGGAGGCTGGGCCTGTGTACAACCACACTAATCAGACATTAGACACATGCTCTTTCCAGGGAGGGGAATAACACAGTTTCGCTCTTGTCACCCAGGCTGGAGTGCAATGGCATGATCTTGGCTTACTGCAACCTCTGCCCCCTGGGTTCAAGCAATTCTCCCGCCTCAGCCTCCTGAGTAGTTGGGATTACAGGTGCGCACCACCATGCCTGGCTAATTTTTGTATTTTTGGTTAGAGATGGGGTTTCACCATGTTGGTTGGCCAATTTGGTCTCGAAGTCCTGACCTCAGGTGATCCAGAGAGGCATAACTTTGGCCAAGGATAACTCCCAAAGAGGGGCTCAGCTGTGAGTCATAAGCAGGCATCTGTCCTTGAGCCTGGGGGAGTCAGCCCTCTTCCTGAGGAGGATCTGAGAGGCATATCAGTATGTACCACAGTATCTTATCCATTTTATTTTCTCCCTCAAACCCTGGGTTGAAAACTTCAGGGAGACATCAATGAAGTGTGCTTTTGTTTGCCTCATAAATACTCTATTCCAAAGTTCCACTTACATAAAAGAGCATAGTATCTCAGGATTTTGCAGCCCTGTGAGATGCTTGTGGCCTTCCACGACGTTCCATTTTTAATCCTATTCTTTTGCCTCTCACCTTAGGTGTGTGGGCATAGCATGTCAAACAAATGATTGAGGGGCTGTGCATGGTGACTCATGCCTACAGGAGGCTGGGCATGGTGTCTCCCAGCTCTTTGGAAGGCTGAAGTGGGAGGATTGCTTGAGGCCAGGAGGAGTTCAAGACCAGCCTGGGCAACATGGCAAAACTCCATCTCTATAAAAATACAAAAATTATCTGGGTGTGGTGGTGCACGCCTGTAGTCCCAGCTACTCTGGAGGCTCAGGTGGGAGGATTGCTTAAGCCCAGGAGTTTGAGGCTGCTGTGAGTGGTGATTACACCCCTGCACTACAGCCTGGGTGACAGAGCGAGAACTTGTGTTTAAAAAAAAAAAAAAAAGAGGGACATGATGGGGTGAGATGTTGTAAAGGTGTTGCATGTTCTGGAAGGTTTCTGTGTTGGGTGTGAAATTGAAGTCAATCTCCAAAGACCCATTACCCTCATAAGATTGGATTTAAGATTTCAGGAATGTTATTTACATTGAAATGGCCTAGTTGCCATCTCTACCTGGGAGCATTCAGGTTGGGTGTGTAAGGGAGATTGGTTGGGGAAGTAACTTAAATAGATTTTCAAGATGTCTTAATTTTTGTGGTTCTCAGAATTTATCTTGAGGCTAAAATCCTGAACATAGTTCAAAAAAATCAATGACCTCATCTGAATTTTTCCCTTCACAGTTACCTCAATCAGTTTGACATCTACTGAGTCTGACTCACTGGAACATACAGCATGCTTTAATTGGGTAGATCATCAGATTTGCAAGGTTAATGCATCTCACCTGCCATGGCACACATGCTGGGAAGAGCATTCACTTACACAAAGTTCATGGCAGAGAATAGAGTCTCTCATAGACTTTGCTTGGACAATGAAAGGATAGTATCTATGAGTATAGTCCTGCATTGCTTAATGATGAGGATATGTTCTGAGACAGGTGTCGTTCAGTGGTGGTGTCATTGTGCCAACATCATAGAATATACTTGCACTAACCTAGGTGCTATAGCCTATTACACACGTAAGCTATATGGTGTAGCCTGTTACTCCAGTACGGTTACATTGTGTAACTGTACTGAATACTGTAGGCAACTGTAACACAGTGATAAGTGTTTGTGTATCTAAACATATCTAAACACAGAAAAGATACAGTAAAAATGTGGTATAAAAGATAAAAATGAGAATACTTACCGTAAGTGGAGCCTGCAGGACTGGAAGTTGCTCTGGGTGGGTGAGTGCTGAGTGAGTGTGAAGGCCTGGGATATGACTACACACTCCTGCAGACTTCACATACACTGTGCATTTAGGCTACACTAAATGTATATAAAAATTTTTCTTTCTTCACTAGTAAATTAAGCTTAGTTTACTATAACTTTTTTTACTTTGTAATTTTAAAAATTTTAAAACCTTTTGGCTGTTGAACTGTCACTTAGCTTAAAACAGAAATACAGTGTACAAAACTGTTTTTGTATAAAAATATCTTCTTTCTTTATATCCTTACTCTGTAAGCTTTTCCTATTTTTAAAATTTTTTAATTTTTATTTTTTTACTTTATAAACTTTTTTGTTCAAAACAAAGACACAAATACACACATTAGCCTCGGTCCCCACAGGGTCCGAATCATCAATATGTGTCTTCCATCTCCACCTTCCTTCTGGTTCTACTTGAAGACCTTCAGGGGCAATAACGCACAAAGAGCTGTCCTCTCCTGTGATAACAATGCCTTCTTCTGGAATACCTCCTGAAGGACCTGGCTGAGGCTGTTTTGCAGTTAATTAGTTTACTTTTTTATAAGTAGAAGGAGCACACTCTGCTAAACAATAGAAAGTATAGTGTAGTAAATACATAAGCCAGTAACATTTATTATCATCAAATATGAACTGTGCACAATTGTATGTACTATACATTTATAGCATTGCCAGCACAGTAGATTTGTTTACACCATTATTGCCACAAACTCCTGAGTAATGCATTGCGCTACAGTGTTAGGACTACTATGATTTCACTAGGTGATGGCCGTTTTTCTGTTCAATTATAACGTTATGGAAACACTGTCGTAAATGCATTGTTGACTGAAACATCATTATGTGGCACATGACTGTACTCAGGCCATCTCAAGGGAGGGTTGCAGGAGCTATTTAAAAGGATCCACTGATAAGGCAAAACAGATTAGGGACAGGAAGTATTGAATCCAATTATAATGGAGCTAGGCTAGAGTGATAGGCAGAGGAAATTGGCTAGAATTTTGAAATCAACCTTCAATTTTCCCAGAAAAAGAGGCTTAATATTAGCTATGTAACATATTTAGTATCAACTATTTTCTTCTTGCTATGCTAGGCAATTTTATATACATGAGCTCAGTTAACTATCAGCAAATTTTCAAGTTTGGTACTATTTACCTTATTTATATATGAGGAGACTAAGACTCACAGAGTTTTGAGTGATTTGTCTGAGTAAAGCCTGGATTTCTGGTAAGTCTGTATATTAACTGAGAAAAAGATTGTTTTGAGCTCAATCTGGAAGGCCACAGACATATCCGGGGGATAAATAATAAAACATACGCCTAAGAGGTTTATTTATAATTACTGTGACTTTAGTTGCCCATTAAAGTCTCAATCATTGCTTTCTGGCTAAATCAGTAGAACTTTTACTTTATTAGTTCACTTATCTTAAAGAGCATTTTTAATTCACACAGAGGTCCTGGGAAAAGACTAAGGTCAAAAGTGGCAAAATGGTCCAGAGGATCTAAGATTAACAACAGATTATGACCATTTACAGATAAGTGACACTGAGTAAAATTATTTTCTCATGGTCATTGTAATGGAAAGGAGTTGATTTTGGGGGTGGCCAACACAGGTTTAGGACCTTTCCATTGTTCACATGTGATAGAAAGTAATAGAAAGAATGATAGACTTCATCTGAACTAATTCTACTTATCTACAAAGCTGTCCATTTCCTTAAAGTTCTGGGTTCTATTTGTCTTAGTCTGAGCGTTTGTGTTTTTTCTCTTCTCATATGGGAAGGTCACTATATATGAAGTCAGCAGTAACGGGTTCTAGCCCAGCTCTCTACTTTATCACCATGGTGAGTATTGGCAAGCTATATAACTTCCGTAAGTTTTAGTTTTCTCATCTTGTAATATTGACCTTGTTTACATCCCTGGTTATTGCAACCCCCAAATGACAACGTGGATAAAAATTCATTGAAAGCTTAAACTACTATGCAAATACAAAAAAGAAATGTCGTTAAAGTGTCTTCAACCTTCTGGAACTTACAATGCTGCTTTATGCATACTGAGATTCTGAAATATTATATTCACTTTTGCTTAATAATCAGTTCCAATTCTTGTCAAGTTTCATAAAATGAAACCTGTAAAATTGCCGGTGTCCAGAAATAAAGCACTCTTGGAAGAGGTTTCACTTATTCAAGTAAAAGATATTTGATATCTTGTAAAAAGTAGGGGTGTGAATCAATCTTTATATGATCTCGTTGTGAACGGGGGCTGGTATGGTCCAGCCTTTGCACAGAACGACATGACATGAGGGTACAACTCCAACTCCAGGAGCTTTGAAGAATAATGTCAATTTTAATGAATCATTTTCTTGGAATTGGTTAACCTAAGATTTTATTCAATGTACCAAAGAGGAAATATCCAGAAAAAATGTACTAAACAGGAAGTATCCCAGAAAACCTCTCTAGATATTATTTTTTTTCTCTCCAAAGTTCCCTACTCATAACAGTCATTGAAAATCCCTGTGTTAGTTTGTTTTCACACTGCTGATAAAGACATATCCGAGACTGGGCAATTTACAAAAGAAAAATGTTTGATTGGATTTACAGTTCCATGTGGCTGGGGGAGGTCTCACAATCATGGTAGAAGGCAAGGAGGAGCAAGTCACGTTTTACATGGATGGCAGCAGGCAAAGAGAGATAGAGCTTGTGCAGGGGATCTCCTCTTTTAAAATCATCAGAGCTTGTGAGACTTATTCACTATCATGAGAACATGGGGGGAAGAGTTGCCCCCATGATTCAATTACCTCCTACTGGGTCCCTCCCATAGCACATGGGAATTCAAGATGGGATTTGTGTGGGGGACACAGCCAAACCATATCAATCCCTCTTGCGGTCTTTTGTCATTCTAACTTCTTTCCCACCACTCTGCTCTCCCACCTACTTCCTCCTGTAATTCTGTCCCATGTCGCTCCTCTAATTCATAGGAAGTGGCTCCTCAGCTTTCTGTCCCCCTTGCCCACTGGACAGATCACACTGTTTTTTGTTGTTGTTTTGTTTTGTTTTTGAGACAGAGTCTCACTCTTTCATCCAGGCTGGAGTGCAGTGATATGATCTTGGCTCGCTGCAACCTCTGCCTCCCAGGTTCAAGTGATTCTCCTGCCTCAGACTCCCAAGTAGGCTGGGATTAAAGGCATGTGCCACCACACCTGGCTGACTTATATATTTTTAGCAGGGGTGGGGTTTAACCGTGTTGGCCAGGCTGGTCTCAAACTCCTGACCTCAGGTGATCTGCCTGCCTCAACCTCCCGAAGTGCTAGGATTACAGGTATGAGCCACTGTGCCTGGCCAGATCATGCTGCTCTTTGTTAGTGCTATGCTTTGTGGTCTTCCCTTGCTTGACAAAGAAATGCATATTTTCTGTTCTACTTTTCTTGTGAATAATTCTCATGAAACATTTCTAGAGGATAATATTCTTCACCCCATTATGTATGTAACCAGTAGTTTCTTGGTGAGTTTGATATCAGAATCATGTGTAGATTTGGGAGTCAGAAACATTTTATTCCTCTCCCATTCCTCTTCTATCCCTCTTCCTCCTCAATACCTCATTTTGGTCCTCAGAGGAGAAGAAATTTCATAATTTATCAGTTCAAAACTTGGGATCTATTTAATTGGAGTTAGTTAGAAATTACCTACCATGGATGCCACTGGCCTATGGAAAATCAGCTTCCAAAGTCCAAATATCTGAGTTACAAATACCCTTTTGTGAGATGATTCATGTGTAAGCTGTGGACTGCATGCCTGAATAAACTGGGCATCCAATCTCACTTTTTTTTCCCCTGAGAATGTGACCAGTGCACACATTCCCATGTGTTTATTATAATAGCTCTGCAGGTAAGAATAGACTCAGCTTATTTGTATTTTACTCTGAATTTCCTTCCTTAACTCTGATTCTTTCCATCTGAAGATTGCACATCAGAATGAAAGTAGGTGAGAGTGATATTATTGGGCTGCCTTCGTATCCACTTTATTTTTTTTTTTTTAAGTAAATGATCTGCAAATGCCCATGCTTTATTTTTAGTAACAGACTACTTTCAGGAAACTTCATAGTCAATCATGGTTTACCTGAGTTCTGTGACGTTATGGTTGAGAACTGCCACTTTGGGGTGTGAGTGTAAATTTCGCCTTAACTTCTATTCCCTCTCCCCCATACATAGCCATGCTGCTTATGGAACTGAGAGCAATTACAACCTTCCCGATGTTTGTATGGATTGCAGCCATCTATATTTCTCTGCGAAGGGTATATGAAATAAAAATATGCATTGCAGAGGCAGTTAAGTGAGCCAGATATAGCAAACTAAGGCAGATAACGATATGGCCTCAGGCCTGACATGGCTGAAGTCATTCCTTCCTGACAAGGATAACGGCTCTTTGCCCTTAAGGCCCTCAGTTCGACAGGGCTCTGGGCTGTCATCCTCCTCCCCCACAGAACACGTGAGGTCATTAAGAGAAATGCTGATGCCATGCTAGAGGCCATGATCTTCCCTGCCACCAGGTTGCAGCTGACACATGGATGACATTTCTTTGGTGTCAACTCCAGGCAGAGCGTTGTCCTACCTGTCCCAATATCTGTTGGAAATCAGCTCTTGGAAGGAATTTAATTGGTTCTACCTCAATTCAGATAAGACTGAGAGGCAAGGATAAAGTTACCACAAGAGGACAATCTTAGAATCCAAATAAACCTGGAAGATCCTTGTATACAAAGGACGCTGCAAGGAAGTTTTCATGAGCTGTGAATGACTTTAGCCAAACCTAGATATTACAGGTATAAGATGTATTTATGTGGATTTCATACGCATGTTTGTATCTCTGGGTATGTTAGCAAGGGGCTTGCCAATAATTAGAATAGGGTTCTCTTTGGTCATAGAAATCTAATTTCCAAAGTTAGAAATAATATAATGAGCATAATGTGTTGCTGTGAACGTAGATGTTTTTCCTTTCATGTTTCAACGAAGTATAGTTTTTCTCTGTTCTTTCTTACTCCTGACAAGGAAGTGTATGATTCAGGATACATGTTTGGTTCATTGATCTTCTTTTCCTTCAGATGATTCTTCTACTGGAAATGGGCATAAAACACAGAGCAAAACCAGAGGAAAAGAGTCCCTTGTACTGCCAGCATAATACTGCACTGAGGAAGTCCTTCCCATACCTTGGCTTGTGTGTTCATCAATTAGCAGGGGCCAGTGCCCAGATGGGTGCCCTTATCACCATTACCTCTGAACAGTACTATGACCATGGCTATGACCACTACCACCATCCCTCTGCCCACTGTCATCACCACCATCATCACCACTGCCACCGTCGCTACCACCACCACTAATCACCACCACCACTGTCACCGTCATTACTACTACCACCAGTACCATATCACTATGAACCCCACCACCACTATCACCTCTGTTATCACCACCTTTACCACCACCACCACGATCACCGTAACTACTTCTGTTGCCACTATCAGCTTCTCTACCACCACCATCAGCACCACTACTGCCACTGCTATCACCACTACCACCATCACTCTGAATACCACCACCGCCCCCTCCATCACCACGGCTACAATTACCAGTATGCCCACCAGCACCACTACTTTTCTCTTGGAGAATCAAGATGGGTATAATGATCTTTCAGGTTTCAAGAAATAGAGATATACTCAGGTAACCTTTTTTGAGAGCAGCTTATTATAAGAATACACAGAGAAATAAATAAATGCAAAAAATTGTCTCTGGACCACCACAGGTAAACTTCCAACATGGAAATGTTGTTCATCTATTAAAAAATAAATAGCTCTAAGATCCAACGGTATCCCTAATGTGGTCCCCTCAAAGTCAGATCATTGCTGCTTCTGACCCTTGATACTGTTGTTTCAAGGACACAGCTTCTGCCTGTCTCTGCATAAATATAAATTTCTACTTTTTCCTTAACCTGACTGCTTTCCATTTCCTCTCTTCTCCTTGCCACCATTTGGCTTTTGCTTATTCATGTCTTCCATGGCTCCATGCCTTCAGTCTGTTGTCTTTCACCTTATTTCTACTTTCCAGTTCAGTGTGCAGTTGTGTGTTCTTTTGTACATTTTTTTTTTTTGAGGCGGAGTCTCGCTCTATTGCCCGGACTGGAGTGCGGTGGCACAGTCTTGGCTCACTGCATCCTCTGCCTCCCAGGTTCAAGCAATTTTCCTGCCTCAGCCGCCCAAGTAGCCGGGGATTACAGTCGTGCACCACCACACCCAGCTAATTTTTGTTTTTTTAGTAGAGACAGGGTTTCACCATGTTGGCCAGACTGGTCTCGAACTCCTGACCTCAAGTGATCCGCCCGCCTCTGCCTCGCCAAGTGCTGGGATTACAGGCGTGAGCAACCGCGCCCGGCCTTGTAGATTCTTTAAAGAGATAAAGATGTTACTGATTCATTTATAGTGTAAAATGCCATTGTTGGTAGAGTTCTCATACTAGATCATGTCACTAACACTGAACAACTTATAGATGACTGCCTGTGACACAGGCACCACTCCCTGGTCCAGGGATATGGGTCAGTGTGATGGTAATATAGGTGCAAAGCTTTTGCTCTGTAAGCAAGGAATTGCTTTTGTCTACTTTATTTGGAATGTGGCTATAGGAGTGAAGACTCTCTCTCGACAAGCCATCATTACAACTTTATGTGTGTACTAAAATTGTCGAATTTAAAAAGTAAAAATACAGGTCATCTAATTATATTTGAATTTCAAATGAGCAATAAATGCTTAAAAAAAATTAAGAAGGCTGGCCATGGTGGTTCATGTTTCAAATTCCAGTACTTTGGGAGGCTGAGGCAGGAGGATCACTTGAGGCTAGGAGTTCAAGACAAGCCTGAGTGATACAGCAAGACCCTGTCTGTCTAAAAAGAAAAGGTGTCCCAAATATTGCATGGGACCAGTACCCAAATGAGTGACACTACCACCTTTACCACCGTCCTAGATAAAATAGCGTTTCTTTCTCATGTCACACAATGCTGTCTGAAGATAGAAAAGAGTGAAACATGGATGCTTTCCTCCTACTTCTGGGTTTTAAAGCTAGGCATTGCCCTAACCTTCTCATTAATCCCTCTAAATCCTACCACAGCCTGCATTAACTATTCATAAATGTGTTTACTCAAAGAGGAGGCATTTTTAAGTTTACGGAAGTAGGAAGGAAGCAATGTAAAAGCCATATAATTTTAGCTGTGGCCATTGCACCAATGGCCTAGGTAAGGAGGGATCCAAGGGTGTGCAGCTCATGGGTAATGGAGCAGGAAAGTGATCAGGTGTCCTCAACAAATCACTCTTTCCTATATAGTTTGAATGGTACCAGACATGTGCAAAACCAGATACGTCCAAGTCCCTTGCATAGCCATACTAATATATCAAATGTGTATTGTATTTGAAAGTTCACAAAGTCCTCAGATGTTATTTTAGGTAATGCTCCATAGAAAAGCAAACAACTTTTTCAGATAGATGTTATAATTTCAACACTACAGATGGTGGAAAAGAGGCTCAGAGAAGTTAAATAAACTGCTTGAGCTGATTTATAAACAGCTAATAATGTGAAGATCTGTAACATATAACTGGACCTTTTTCAACAACATTCATTGCTTTCTTTCATCACGCAAAAGGTGACTGTAGTTCCTTCACAAATAGTAATTATTACCATTTATAGAATACTTTTACCGTGTGCTACAGGCATAATTTATTTTTTACAAAATTTCCATGGCTTAAGTACAGAATTATTATTTCCATTTTGCACATGTAAATGAGGCTCAGAATACCTAAATGGCAGCATGACTAAAAGGGGGAGTCACTAGTCAGCTTCCCTGGGTTTAAATCCCAACCTCATCTGTTACCAGCTCCAGGACATTTGGCAAGTTATTTAACCAGTTTCCTCACTTGTAAAATGCAGGTAATGTGAGTCTCTACCGCTTAGGGTTGTTATAAATATTCTGAGTAAATATGTGTGAAGTGTAGAAAGCAGTTCCAGGCACATAGAAGGCACTTAACAAATGTTAGCTCTTTTTATTAGTGTTGCTGTTGAAAATTTTATTTAAGCTCAAAAATGAAGTAATTTGGAAGATAATGGAGTAAAATTAGGTTTTTGTGATGGAAAAACCTATGTTCTTAACAGCTCCCCAATTCTTTCCCTTTAAAAAGTACTGTTTGAACAAATGTATAATCTGGCTTCCTTTATGTACATCTTCACACCTCTTAGGCTTTAGTGTAGGGATTATCAATCTAAACCTAGATTTCCTTTGCAAGTCTTCTCGGAGCTCTCCAGCCTTCGCTAAGCCTAAAATCATACAATTCACTATCAATAATTTACTGAGGTCCATGGTTATCTAAAGCACTATTTTATGTGTTAAGTATGGCTCCCCAATTGGATTGTAATTCTTTGAGAGATGGGAACATCTCTGCCTCTCCCATGATGATAACTTCAGAGATAAATAGAAGGTTGAATTTTAAGAAATCTACTCGTATTGGGGAACGTTTTATTTCATTTGCTTATTTCTTTTTGGAGAACTATCCCTCCTTCAATTTTAGTGTATGTGATTCAGCCAGTGTTGACTCCATCTTCTGTTTCAATCCCACCTCCGACAGGGATGGGAATGTGAGCCAGGTCAGCCTTCCCAAGTACTGAGTACATCATCTCCCTGGCCACTATGATGGGTTCAGGCATGTGGCCTGAGCCAGCCTATCTGATGCTTTCCTGAGACTATGCTGGATCTCTTGAAAGACAGACATTCTTTCTTCTCTGAAATGATGAGTACTAATGATGAATACCATATAGGTCTTCTTTGCCACCATGTGGAAAGAATGGGCCTCAAAATCAAACCCATGCAGAGGAAGGATGGGAGGGAGAGAGAGAGGGAGGGAGAGAGAGAGGAGAGGGGAGAGGTTGCTGAAGATCATAAATCAACTAGGTCCGAAGCCAGCTATGTCCCTGGCCTATTCTTTTTTAAGTTAAAGTTTAGTTAATCAGGAGGATTTTTATTTCTTAGAAGCTAAAGAGTCATGGAGAATATGTTGGCATATTACCTTTAATAACTTACTTTAAATATGGAATCTCTCTGGTGTCTGTCACCTCACAGGCATTTGGCAAGAGTGGGAATTGTCATCTTCTGCTCACTCTTCCATTGGGCAAACTGACTCTGGCTGTTCCCTTTGAGTGTTCTTCATAATAAGGACTGGGAAGGCAATCACAAGTCACTTTAAATTAAGCTTCCTGGACCAGGTGTTAATCTAATGAGGTAATTAACATATGATGACATATGAGGGCTGCCCGATATCTTCATGAAATTAGGCATGATTTTCCTTCTGTGAGAATGAGGAGTGCCTGTTGTACACAGGCCAATACTTTGTGAACTGAAGATGTAGGATAGTGACGTAATAAATATTAATATTCAGTTGAGACTGGAGAAATGTAAAATAAGGCATCTTGGTATGATTTCATGTTGATTGCTATTAAGGGAACCAGTGGCATCTCTCACTGGGAGAAAAGGAGCATGGATAGGATCGCTATACCTTCATTTAAAATTTAGAAGCAGAACTATGCAGAAGACTGCTGATGTTGGCCATTAGCAGACCCAGTTTCCTTTCCTGGTATGGCACTAACAGGCTTTGTGACTACAGGAATAAGTTTGTGTTGAATAACTGCTTGTTATTTTTTTCTTGTGACTAAGGGTCTGTGCTGGTGAGATAGCTGTCTCAAGTTATCATGCAGTGCTCACTGTCTATACAGTCCTGGCAGCTGGCCTCGGCACAATGCTCCTTCCAACTTGGCTAAACAGCCCGGAGCTTTGATAAAATGCTCAGAGGCATTTGGATGAACTCTGTCATTTTATTCTTTCATATAAATCCAGTACTTTTTAAATGTCATGTGAGCATGAGTTTGGTATAAACTGACAACAGTGTAATGTTTTATAAAATAATCTTTCAAATAAAAACAATTGGTAGCAGTTCTATGGGCATTTTAATGGAACTGCAGTGGACTTAGAAGGAAAAAAGGTATAGTCTTGTGGCAGCCTTGAAAATGCCCTGCTCAGATCTCTTTAAAAGAATGTGCTGCAGGAATTATAGTTGATTGATCTGCTTTAGTTGCTGCTTTTTGGATCCACTAGGGTGTTCACTCTGCACCGATGCTTCCCAGCCAATGCCTGAGCAAAGCGGTGATACTGGAGCAGGCCATTCCTTTCTAACACAGGATTCCTCTAATAAACAACTTTGGTGGGTGATTTCCTGTCATGATTGTCTGAGAACCTCTCTACCATCTGAGGCTCTTCTTACCCAATTCTTTCTCCTCTCTCCACTCAGAGGTGACAGTTCTTCATCATGTATGCGTGCCCCCTCCCCCGCTACCATTCGTAGGCATTTCCCCAGTAAACACTTGGCATGTCAGATTTGGCATCTGCTTCTTGGAGTTTCCAAACTGATGAAAGTGGTGCTGGAGTGCTCTAGAGAACAAGTACTAAGAAGGGATTAAAGACAGGTCCACTCATTGCCCATCTGGCAAGAAGGCTCCCGTTCTGAGTGGGAAAATGATTGTCTCAGGACAAGGTGGCAGTCCCATTGCCACATATTTCACCTGTGTTTTCTAAGAAAAAGTCCCAGTAGAGACAAATGCCCTTGTCAACATACTCATTTGAAAGCTACAGTGTGCAATGCATACAAAGACAGTGGATCTGGCCGGTTGGTACTAAGTTGTATTGATACCTTGAGACGGGATAAGGAGAAAGTATGGGTTATTGAAGTCTACGCTTAGCTCATGAAGAGGTCCTTATCTCACACAGTAGGAGGATTGAGCTCAGGATCTGATAGTTTAGGTCACAGAGCTCCAGAGGTATTTCAAGTCTTAGCCAAGGTAAGTCTGTTATGTTGAAGTCACAGCCTTGGTTGGAAAAAAGCCCAGGACACTAAGGCATGGAATGAGGACATCTTGGTGAATATCTCTACCATCTCTGGTAAGGTTGAGAGGCAGACAGAGTCTTAATCTGCAGGGGAGCTGTGAAGATGGTTAACAGAGGGTAGCATACCCTGGGGCAAAACAGAGGGAGAAGCCAGGTAAGTTTACTACTGAACAACATCTGCAATGAGAAAGAAAGCAAGAGTGGAGGAGCAGGAGGATGACAGTGGCTACCCCAATGAAAAGACATGGTTCCTTTTTCAGTTTCTGGGTCAAAGTGAATTTTCAGATCTAGGACCCACTGAAAGAAGTGATGGCTGGATTCCTAGGGTGAAGGGCTCTGTAATGCCTCTGCAAATATATGCTGTACTAATTGTCTCTGCCCTTCTACAAAGGGACCTGTGGCCATTTATTCAGATGACTATACACTGGGGAAAGTGAAATGTAATACATTTCAAGGACTACTATAGAATTTGTGTTGACACTGGTATCCAGAAACCCAAAGTGTCATCATGACCTTCTATTAGGGTGTAGGCTTATGATAGCCAGGTCATAAATGAAGTCCTAAAAAATGTCATTCTTACAACGGGACCACGTTGATCTGGGAAGATCAATGTCCACAGATCTTCCTAGAGAGGTCATCCTCACTGTCCCTGAGTTTGTGATTGGAATTTACATACTTATTGATTGGAGTAATTCTCCAAGTGGGTTCTTGACCTGTTGGGCAAGAGCTATCATGTGGGAAAGACTAAGTAGAAGATTCAGACACTGCTTCTCTCCCAGGCCAAAATAGTTAATAAAAAGCAGTATCATATCCATTGGTGGTAGGGGGTTGTTAGAGGTTTGTGTTGCATTAAATATCTAAAGGATTGATGTGAAAGTGATGGGTTCTGTTCTCTCTCTATTTTATTTGTTAGTCTGGCCCCTGAAGAAACTGGATGCATCCTGGAAAATCGCTGTAGATCACCACAAGTTCAACAGAGTAGTAGCCCTGATCATAGCTGCTATTTCAAATGTGGTATCTTTGGTAGAGAAGATTAATAAAGGCCTCAATGCTTGGTAGGAGGCTATTGATTTGATGAATGCCTTCCTTTCTATTCCAATCAGGAAAAGAGGATCAGAAACAGTTTGCAGTCACGTGGAATGAACAAAAGAAATCATTTACAGTTTTACCCCAGGGCTATGTTAACTCTCTTGCCTTTTATTGTAGCCCAAAGAGATCTGGACTGTCTGGACATCCCACAAAACATAACACTGATTCATTTTATCAATTATATACTATTTGGACAGTATAAACAAGAGGTACTTGGTACATTGGGAGGACTTGGATAGACACAGGTATTCAGCCTTCATCATTGGCCATCTTGGGACAGGCTGGATAGGCAAATGAACAATGGGTAGGCACACGATGGCAGAGATGGAGACTAGGCATGGGCTTAGCTGTATGGACTCCAACTTAACATGGCCAGTGTAGGTATTGCTGCCTCCACGTGCCCAAACTTGGAAGTCACTTTTGAGTGTGACTACAGTAGTTATTGTTCATTCTTTGCTTGTACCCACACATTGAGTAACAGAGACCATTAAGTCTTCTGACCCAGTACAATTTGTTCTGAGCCACTTAACTCTCACTTCCAAAGCAGACACAGTCTCTCTTGGGAGCACAGTAAGGGGTCCTATTAAACCATAAAATATGACTGCATCCTAGGCATTTTGAATTGTTTGTGTCATAAACCAGCAGGCAACAAGAGTCACCATCTTTGAGGGGAATAATTGACCTTAAGTAACAGGAGGAGGGAGGGGAAACCTTCATACAACAGGGGCAGAGAAAAATAGATATGAAACACAGGTGATCCACTGTGTGCTTCTTGATTTCCCTTTGCAATTTGATTCCTGTGATTCTCAATTTGTAGTTGTAAGTAGACACAAACTGTATGCTGGCCAGGGAAGGATATGATTACCAAAGACTCAGACTCCTGAGGAATAAAGTTTTGGGTCCCATCCTTAGATAAGCCAAGACCTGCAGAGGTGATGGTTAAAGATGAGGAACTGAAAATAGAGGAGGAAGGAGAAAATGATACCACTGGTGGCCCCAAGACCTACCACAAAGACCAAGCTGCTGATTTTCATCATCTCAAAAAGAAACCCTGCAGTTCTAGCTATCACCCCTATTCCTTCCTCTGTCCCTCCATCCCGTAACCATAAGCAACCACCAATCTACTATCTGTCTCTATGTGTCAGGGTCGACCCACAGACCCTGACCCAGCAAAATGAACCAATTTACTCAAATGCAAATCTCCAGTGAAAGAGTGGGCTGGGGGGTCTGTGGCCACTCATAGACACTCCTGAGAGAGATAGCAGCCTTGGCCCCAACCAGCTGGTACTCTAGGCATTTATTCAATATAGATTTGATAACAGAGGCTCTGAGCCAACACACTTATGGATAGTAATTAAAAATCAGATTCTGAGGCCTAAAGCAAACACCATCTGTGGGTGATAAATCTGTTCGCCCTCCCGCTGATGGAGCCATTTGGCTCTTGAAAGATTAAAGATCAGTTTTAGGACCACATGAGTAAACAAGTTATTCAGATAAACTCCCAACATTCCCTAGTTATTTGCTTTTCTTTATCAACTAAAGGTAAAGGGGATTAAGCTGCCTTCAGCCAAAACTTCTACTGAAACTATGCAAACTTCTCAGCCTTCCAAGAACGTTTGTGACTATATTCTACAATTTTACAATCTTTCCAACCATCCTGACTGATCTCCCATATCTGTGTATTTGCCTAATCTGAATATTTGATATAAGTGGCATCATACAATGTCTGGTCTTTTGTGCCTGACTTTTTTCACATAGCAGAAAATTATCAAGGTCATCTATGTTGTAGCATGTACATCATTTTTTTAATGGCTGAATAAAAAACATTGATTTTGTATCCTGAAACTTTATTGAAGTTTATCAGTGTACCACCATGCCCAACTCATTTTTTGTGTTTTTAGTACAGATGGGGTTTTGCCATGTTGGCCAGGCTGGTCTCGAACTCCTGACCTCAGGTGATCTGTCCGCCTCAACCTCCCAAAGTGCTGGAAATACAGGTGTGAGCCACCATGCCTGGTCAAATGTCTTTATTTCACGTTTTATTTGGAAAGATAGCCTTGCTGGATATAGGATGCTTGGTTCATTTCTTTGAGTACTTTGAATATGTTACCCTACTGCCTTCTGCTCTCCATTGTTCCAGATTGGAATTTAGCCTACTCTTATTTGGGTTTCCATGTAAGTGATGAGTCATTTTTCTCTTCCTGCTTTTATGAACTTCTCCTTTGCAATGTAGCATTTTTACTATGATGTGTGTATTTGTAAATCTCTCTTTTTCTATTTGGAGCTCTTGAGCATTCCAGATGTGCAGATTAATGTTTTTCAGTACATTTGAGAAGATTTGTCATAATTTATTTGAACATTTTTTTTTTCTAGCTCCTTTCTCTCCTTCCTCTCATCCTGGTAAACCAATTATGCATATATTCATGTATTTAATAGTGTCCCACTTTTTTCTGAGGTTCTGTTCTTTTTTATTCTTTTTTTTTCATTTTCCAGATTACATAATTTCTGTCAATCTATCATCCTGTTCACTAAGTCTTTCTTTTGGCAGTTTAAATTTACTATTGAGCACCTTTAGTGAATTTTAACTTTAAGTTATTGTACTTTTCAACTCCAGAATTTCCTTTGGATCCCTTTTCATAAAAAAAAAAATTATCTTCTCTCTCTCTTTTCATTTCTCTCCCTTCCCTTCCCTTCTCTTCCCTTTCCTTTCTTCTTCCTTCCCTTCTCTTCCTTCTTTCCTTCCTTCCTTCTTTTCTTTTCTTTTCTTTTTTCTTTCTCTCTCTCCTTCCTTCCTCCCTCCCTTCCTCCCTCCCTCTCTTGCTTTCTCTCTTTCTCTTCTTTTCTTTCTTTTATTTTATTTCTTTTCTTCTTTCTCTTTCTATGCTGATCAAGCTGGTCTTGAACCACTGAGCTCAGGCAGTTCTTCTGCCTTGGCCTCCCAGAACTGTTGTGTCTGGCCTATAATTTCTATCTCTTTATTAATACTATCTATTGCTGTGACATTGTCATCATACTTCACTTCTTTTATTATGGTTTTCTTTAGTTCTTTGAACATATTTATCATGGCTACTTTGAGGTCTTTGTATGTTAAATCCAATATTTGGTTGCTCTCACAGACAGTGTTGATTGCCTACTTTATTTTTGGTCAACAGGCTGTATTTCTTTGTTTCTTTACATGTCTAATTTATTTTTGTGGAAACTGGATATTTCAGATAATATATGAGCAACTCTCGTTGATGGTCTCTCTCTCTCTGGAACTTCTTATTTTCATTGTCTTTTTATTTATTTAATGACTAATTGCATTATTTTGGTGAAGTCTATTTTCCTCCACAGTGTGAAGCCTCTGTTATTGCTGTTTGGGGGTTACATCCTTGAGTATTTTCTTTTTCTTTATATATATATATATATATATTTTTATTGCATTTTAGGTTTGGGGGTACATGTGAAGAACATGCAAGATTGTTGCATAGGTACACACATGGCAGTGTGATTCGCTGCCTTCCTCCCCATCACCTATATCTGGCATTTCTCCCCATGCTATCTCTCCCCCAACTCCCCACCCCCCGCTGTCCCTCCCCTTTTCCCCCCCGACAGACCCCAGTGTGTGATGCTCCCCCTCCCTGTGTCCATGTGTTCTCATTGTTCAATACCCGCCTATGTGTGGGGAACATGCGGTGTTTGATTTTCTGTTCTTGTGTCAGTTTGCTGAGAATGATGGTTTCCAGGTTCATCCATGTCCCTACAAAGGACACGAACTCATCGTTTCTGATAGCTGCATAATATTCCATGGTGTATATGTGCCACGTTTTCCCTGTCCAGTCTATCATCGATGGGCATTTGGGTTGGTTCCAGGTCTTTGCTATTGTAAACTGTGCTGCAATGAACATTCATGTACATGTGTCCTTATAATAGAACGATTTATAATCCTTTGGATATATACCCGGTAATGGGATTGCTGGGTCAAATGGAATTTCTATTTCTAGGTCCTTGAGGACTCGCCACACTGCCTTGAGTATTTTCATAGTCACTCTGGTATAACAGTATTTTTTGCTGTGCTCTCTTTGGCTATCTCTGTCTCTGACTACACCAGCTGTTAAAGCCCCAGTAATTGCTAGCTGATTGCCCTATTGTTTTCAGAAATGCCCAAGATTACCAAATTTGGGCTCCTTTGAACAGACAGTTCCTGAGGTTAGTGTTTGAAATTTGTTCTCACTCCAGGAAGGCTCCTTCCAACTCTCTCTTTTCCCAGTTCCGTCCAATAACTCAGCTGGCTTACAGTTTGGCCTACATTTCCAATGGATCTACTAATATTCTCCTGGTTGCCTTTTGCCACAACGTCCACTGTTTTTGAGAGTGTCTTTAGGTTTGGAACTTCTTTACACTCTGCTGCAAATAAAGTCAGCTCCTCTGAGAAGGTATTAAGAGCTGTTTTACGGTTGTATAGCTTTTTCCTCCAGGCAAATTTTCTGAGCTATGGCTCTAGAGCTGGGAATGAGGATGATTGCACACTCTGAGTGATTCCCATGCTTTTGGAGCTAAGCACTTGGTAGTCATAGTAGGGGCAGTAGCCTCAACTTGCCTCTCCCTGCATGAAATCCTCTCCACACAAGATGGAGCAAGGATGATTGGGGCCCCAGTGTTCTCAGAAGACCACCCCAGGATAGAGCCTCCATGCAATGGGTGAGGGCTGGGCGGGGAGAAGTGTTCTTCACCTTTTGACTGCAATCACCTGGGACTTAACCTCAGTAACAGGTAGCTGAAGACAGGATGACAAATGTTGATGTCCTACCCTTCCTGAGATGATAGCCCTCCAACTGTGGGCTGATTGAAGAGGAAACCCTATCTTCTTGGCTGTATCAATCTGTGTTAGAGTTTCTATCTCAATAAGTTGGGAGGGGAAATGGAGAAAGCAAGCCTTTGTTCACATATCACAGCCTCTGTTCTTACCAAATTTTAGTCTATTTTCTTGAATAAATATTATGTTATTTACTGTATGATCTCAGGACCATTTTCAGATAGTTAAAATGTATTAAAAAATAATTTTCTCCAGTTTTACAGCCATGAAGCTCATAATACTATTTTGGCAGAGGTTAAAGTCTCAAGTTTTTTTTCTTTTTTTTGTTTTGTTTTTTGAGATGGAGTCTCGCTCTGTTGCCCAGGCTGAAGTGTAGTGGCACAATCTCAACTCATTGCAGCCTCTGCCTCCTGGGTTCAAGTGATTCTGCTGCCTCAGCCTCCTGAGTAGCTGGGATTACAGGTGCATGCCACTGCACCTGGCTATTTTTTTTTGTATTTTCAGTAGAGATGGGATTTCACCATGTTGGCCAAGCTGGTCTCGAACTCCTGACCTCAGGTGATACACCTGCCTTGGTCTTCTGAATTCTGGGATTAGTCATTAGCCACTGCATCCAACAGTCTCAACTTTAAAAAAATAATTTTTATTATAATTGGCAGTTGATTTATCCATATACCTTTCTAAATTTTAAGAAAATTGAGACTGTCTACTATTTTATTTACCTTTCTATTCCTAGTGCTTACTATAATGTAGTGCATATATTGGGTGCTCAGTTAATATTTGTTAAATGTGTTTTGCCAAAAACTATCACCTATCTATTGATATCTATATTTGGAATATGTAAAAACATAACCCAGAAATTTTAAACATAAAATTTGACTAACAGAAATTCATATTCTAGACAACTTCTTAGCAAACTGACTCTGACAGAGGTTGTAAATTATATATTCAATACCCTGTGTTCTTTTTTTAGTAACAGAATTCAGATTTACTTGGGATTATAATGTGCTCAATTAAAAAGAAATCACATTTCCCAGCTTCTCTTTTAGGTAGTTGTTGCCTGACCATATAGTGAAGTTCTGAACAATGAGGTGTAAGTGAATGGTATTGAATTGGTCTTTTAAGATATCTGCCTTAAATGGAGAATAAACAACCATTTTTTTTATTGTTCTTTCTATCTTTTCTGTGTTTCTTGCTTTGAATGTTGGAATAATGGTTGTAGCTCTAGCAGTAACTTTTGTCTAGGTGGTGTCCTTGAGAATGAAAGCTACATACTAAAGATGAGGCAATAGAAAGGTAGAAGGAACCTGTGTTTCTTATAATGATGACTGTGGAGCTTAACACCTATATATTGGATTAGACAGATCGATAGATGGGGAATAAATTTTTATCTTGTTTTGACCACATTTATTTCTAATCTCTGTTCATAATCTTCTTTTTTTTTTTTTTTTTTTTTTTTTTTTTCCCCCTTTTTTTTTTTTTTTGTTATTTTTTTACATGAGTAAGTAAGTCATTCCTAACTGATACGTCATCTATTTCACATTTTGAAGTATGAAGTTCTACTTATGTGCTACATGTACATAATGTATATATGTTGTGAATGTCACATTCTACTTATTTTATTTGGTGAACCTGTCTCTTCAACTTTATATAACTGTATTTAATCATTGAGTAGTTTTTGATAATTAAATGGAGAATATATTCAACAAAGAAAAATGTGATCTCCAGCCTTCATTTTCTCATGGTTCCATTTTGTTGAAGTCAATATTTACTGGGGTTTGAGAGCTTCATGTGGAATTTCATTTTATATGAAATCCTATCAACATCACCTATTCTTTCAAAGTTGACTTCAATCATGATATATAATAAAAGTAGTCCGCATTTATTGAGTGCTTACTGGAGTGCTTGAAGCAGTGTTCCAAGAGCTTTTATTCAATTTTTGAGATAAGGTCTTGCTCTCTCACCCAGGCTGGAGTATAGTGGTGTGATCATAGTTCACTGCAGCCTTGACCTCCTGTGCTCAAGTAGTCCTCCTGCCTCAGCCTCCTGAGTAGCAAAGACTACAGGTGTATGTCATTGTGCCTGGCTAATTTTTATTTTTATGTTTGTAGAGGAGAGGTCTTGTTGATTACCTAGGGTGTCAAAAGCTTTACATGCAGTGTATGCAACAACCTTGTAAGGTGTACACTATTATAATCCTCATGTTACAGATAAGGATGGGAGGGCACAGAAACTTAAGTATATTGACCAAGATGACACAGCTAATAAATGGTGGAATGAGTTTTCAAACCTTGGCAATGTGCCTCAGAGTTTGTGTTCTTATATATATACCATACCATGTCTTCTAGATATAAGTCTTCTTTTAGCCTTGGAGCTCTTATTACTGAAGAGACATTCCTTATTTCAATACTTATTTAAAAAGCAGTTTAGTTCTATCTCTCTCCCCACTTTTTTTTGTATTTTTAGTAGATATGGGGTTTCACCATGTTGGCTGGGCTGGTCATAAACTCCTGACCTCAAGTAATCTGCTTGCCTTGACCTCCCAAAATGTTGGGATTACAGGAATGGGTCACTGTGCCTGGCCATTGCTCCCTCTCTTGCCATGTGACGTACTGGCTTCTCTTTACCTTCCAGCATAAGTGTAAGCTTCCTGAGGCCCTCACCAGAAGCAGATGCTGGCACCATACTTCATGTACAGCCTGCCAGAGAACTGTGAGTCAAATAAACCTCTTTTCTTTAAAAATTACCCAGTTGCAGCTATTCCTTTAGAGCATTGCAAAAACGGACTAACAGAAAATTGGTACTGAAGAGTCTATAAAGATCGCTGAGGATGCGGAAGTAGTTTTAGAACTGAGTAATAGGCAGAGGTTGGAAGAGTTTGGAGAGGTCAGAAGAAGACAGGAAGATGAGAAACATTTTGGAGCTTCTTAGACGCTTGTTAAGTGGTTGTGACCAAAATGCTGATAGAAATGTGGACAGTGAAGACCAGACTGACAAGACTTCAGATGGAAATGAGAAAGTTATTGGGAACTGGAGTAAAGGTCACCTGTGTTATACTCTAGCTTAAAATTTTTGCTGCATTGTGTCCATGCGCTAAAGATTTGTGGAATGTTGAACGTCCACAACTCAGATTGATGACCTATAGTATTGGATAGAAGAAATTTTTAAGCAGCAAATCATTCAAGAAGTGATTTGGCTGCTTCTAACAGCCTACAATCAAGTATGGGAGCAACAGAAGGACTTAAAGTTGGAACTCATAATTAAAAGGGAAGCAGAGCCTAACAAGTTGAAAAATTTGCAGCCTAGCCATGTGATAGAGAAGGAAAGAGTATTTCCAGGAGAGTATTTTCAAGAAAGCTGCAGAGCAACCCCTTGCTAAGGAGATTAGCATGACTAAAAGGGAAGTGCTAATGTTCAAGACAATGGGATAAAGATCTTGAAGGCATTTCAGAGATCTTGATCTGGCCCTGGAATCATTCTTTCCTTCTAAGCCTCTTGGCCTGTGATGGGAGACAGCACCTCCCCTCACAGTCTCAGAGGCCTAGAAGAAAAGAATGATTCCAGGGGCCAGCCCTGGGACCTCACTGCCCTGCTCATCCTGGAGACATTGCTCCTCATATCCTGGCTGTTCCCTCTCCAGCTGTGGCTCAAGGGGCCTTGGATACAGCTCAGGCTACCTGTCCAGAGGGTGTAAGTCATAAGTTTTGGCATCTTCCATATGGGGTTAAGTCTGTAGGCTCACAGAATACAAACATGAAGGAGGGTTGGCAGCTTCCATCTAGATTTTAGAGGATGTATGGGAAAGCCAGGGTATCCAGGCAGAAGACCGCTGTGAGGGCAGAGCCCCTGCACAGAGACTACTAGGTCAGTGCCAAAGGGAAATGTGGGGTTGTAGCCCTTACACTGACTCAACACTGGAGCACTGCCTAGAGGAGCTATGGGAAGGGGGCCAGCACTCTTCAGACCTGGTAGAGCCACTGGCAGCTTGCACCCTGAGCCTGGAAAAATTGCAGGCACTCAACTCCAATCCATGAAAGCAGCCACAGGGACTGAACCCTGAAAAGCCACAGAGGTGAAGCTGCACAAAGCCTCGCATGTCCACCCCTTGTGCCAGTGTTGCCAGGGTGCAGGACATACAGTCAAGGAAGATTATTTTGGAGCTTTAAGGTTTAATGTCTGCCCTGCAGGGTTTCAGACTTGTGTGAGGCCTGTCACTATTTTCTTCTGGTTGGTTTCTTCCTTTTGAAATGGGAAAGTTTACCCAATGCCTATACTGCCATTGTATTTGCAATTAAATAACTTGTTTTTGATCTTGCAACCGTATAAGAGAACTTGTCTTGAGTCTCAGATGAGACTTTAGACTTTGGACTTCTGATTGAGTTGATGCTGGAATGAGTTAAGACTTTTGGGGATCATTGGGAAGACATGATTTTTTTTTCAATGTGAGAAGGACTTGAGATTTAGGGGTCCAGGGACAGAATGATATCGTTGGGATATTTATCCCCTCCAAATCTTATATTAAAATGTGATCTTCAATGTTGGAGCTGGGGCCTAATGGGAATTGTTTGGATCACAGGGGCGGATCCTTCATAAATGTCTTGGTGCTGTCCTCCTGGTAATGAGTGAGTTCTCACTCTGTTAGTTCATGTGAGAGCTAGTTGTTTAAAGGAGCCTGGCACACCTCTTCTCTCTCTTGCTTCTCTTTGTCATGTGACACACTGCTCACCTTCCACCATGATTGGAAGCTTCCTGAGGCCATCACCAGAAACATATGCTGGCACCATGCTTCATGTACAGCCTGCAGAACCATAAGCCAAATAAACCTCTCTTCTGTCTTTTTTTAGACAGCGTTTCACTCTTGTTGCCCAGGCTAGAGTGCAATGACACAATCTCGGCTCACTGCAACCTCCACCTCCTGGGTTCAGGTGATTCTCTGGCCTCAGCTCCCTGAGTAGCTGGGATTACAGGTGCCCACCATCACACCTGATTAATTTTTGTATTTTTAGTAGAGATGAGGTTTCACAGTGTTGGCCAGGTTGGTCTCAAACTTCTAACCTCAGGTGATCCACCCACCTCAGCCTCCCAAAGTTTTGGGATTACGGATGTGAGCCACCGTGCCTGGCCTAAACCTCTTTTTTTTTAAAATAAGTTTTTTGTTTAAAATGCAATTCAAAGTTATGAATACCCAGAATAGTTTCATTTGCTTAAATTGTTGTTACACATACAAACAATCCAACTTTTATTGTTTTTTTATGTGAAAATATTACTAAAGATGGTGGGGAAAGAGGGATCAATGAATTTTAGAGACACTGAATTAACATGACTATCATCTTTTGTATAATCAACAATATTTGGCAATATGTTTTGTTGTTGGTGTATTGTGACATATATCAAATGCAAGCTTTTTCTACTAATAAAGAGCCAAAGTGTGTTGTTGACTTTAAAGAAATATAAATTAGAGTATATCTGGTTTTATCCTATTATAATCACTCTGATCATCTGTATTCTTACATATATGTATGAATTTGGGAGGAACAGGTACAGCTGCAATTGCCAGGAAAATATTTAACCCATATTCTATTTTATCTGTGTTGCACGTTTGAGCATATTAGGAAAAAGAAGTTAAGCATCACTGATCTAACTAATCAACCATAGTTGTCTACCTTACAAGATTGTTAGCTGAAGTTTTAGAGCTAAGTTGGTGTTGGCTTAATGTGTGTATACCTTTAGACACACTTTTAAATTATTGCCCTTTTTCTTGACTGGGCTTGGATGTTGAGTTGATCACTAGATAAGGTAGGCATAAGTGTTATTTAACAATTGTCCTATAAGACACATTGGCTAGGTTGGCCTTCCAAGCATACCATTTTAATAGCCTGAGTCAGTATTTCACACATGAAAATGAACACAGGAGCTACTACAAAAGCAGTTCCTTCCACTGAGTGTCACAAAGTATCAGAGAAGTGGTAAAGTGCTTCAGAATGAAAAGAGATATAAGAATGTGAGATATTATTATATAATATGGGAAACAAAACAATGGAGAATAAATAGCATTCACCTGCAGGGGATCTATAACACTGACTTTATCATATTCAACTCAATAACTTGTTGTTTTAGTCGGAGAGGTGGCAAGGGAGTGGAAAATTACCAGGTGCTTAAGGAGAAAAAAAATAGAACAACCAAAAACCTGCACCAAGCACTGACTCACAATTTCCGGGCTGGGAGTAGATGTCATTAATGACCCTTTTTATTCATGCAGAGGTTCTCAAAGAGGAGCGTAATGTTCCATTAGTAATAATTGAAAAAGTCTTTATTCGGAATTATGTCAAAACCTAAAGATGATGCTTCTGCCAAAACATTTTGGTGACAAATGTGTGAAGTATTTGACAGAAGGTGCCACTGCAGGTTGAAGAGGCTTCTTGAGGAGATTCTCAGAGGATCTGGAGGAAACAGGCTAACACGAGACTGACAGCATCAGCACAGAATTCGCACCTTAGGTCCTAGTCTTGGAGAAGCACAGTGCTCCTTCTTATTGATAGTCCAATCTTACTTGCATGCTCCAGTTTTAACTAATGTTGGTGGAAACATGAAACTCAGACAGACTGGATAGGTAGGCCCGTTACGTAATTTTGACTGTCACTCTTTTTGTATAAGGGCGACTGTATGAGCTCATGGGAAGAGAGTAATAACATAGACTGTAACATCAGAGACACAATTTCAAGACCACAGAAGGCCTGTTCTACTCCTGCTTCCCTGTGCCAACCTCAACTGGCCCATCTCCTTTTTGTATTGCTTCTAGACCCCCACCTCATTTTTCATTTAATCTTTTCTTCTTGACGCACATTCCAAGTACCAGACTGCTCAATATATAACACCTCTGGGTAAAAACTAAGCTGAATGTTGCCCTGGAAGTCATGCTGATTTAAAGAAAAAATAAACAAAACTTTAGTCTGGCTCTGCAGGCTCTACTCCTCCTTTGTGCCCGTCCTTCTCTATGAATGCCTCATTCATAGCATATATTTTACTTTATTGTTAAGTATTTGCATGTGCTTTTTTCTTTCTACTAGACTGCAAGTTCCTCAGGTCTTAGGATGATTTTACTGAATCAAAACCTTGCCTCTAATCACCTGTGTAGACATAGGCAACTTGGTTAACTTCTCTGAGCCTTGGTTTCCTTATTTGAAATGGAAATAATAATAGTTAACTATTTTATATTGCAAGGATCATAGGAGGAAAATCTTATAGGATATACTGTCATAGTATTCGGCACATCATAAATGCTTATTATAAGAAGGAAAATAGGCATTGGGCCTAAGACAGTGGTTAAAAACTAACAATGGAATGAAATGTCTCCAATAGTCTTGAGCTCTCCGGAACTCAGGGAATTATTAAGGCTGTCTTAGATAAGCTCTAAATTTCATCTATTGTTGTGCCCTCCGGACCAAGGCAGGAATTTGGCTAGGTGATTGAAGCAATCATGGTAGAATTAATAGAATTAAGAGACTCAGGTGGAGGAACCAGTTTGGGATGGTAAAATGGAATTAGCATTATACCAACGGACTCACATGCTCAGTGAGTTTTGGGCACAGGTGATATCAGAGAACATATAAATTCATCCAATAATTACTGTGCACCCATTAAGTATCTCTAGGTGTTATGGCATATAAACATGTATCAAAGGGAGATTATTGGGTCCTAAAAGGAAATCAACAGTTCAGAGTAATTTGTTTGCAAATTTATAGGCTCATTCCAAATAATATACACTCCTTGTGTTCAGTAGAGTATTTTTATAGATTGTGGGTTGTTGTTTAGATACAGAGGTGTTGCTTTTGCTCTTTAAGCCTCACATGCATTTAGAATTACTTTTCTGATGGGACTGGCAAGTTTGAATTGATCCACCCAGTTTCCCTTGTGATGGCCGGCTAAGATTTATGTCATATCTGATCAGAGTTAACTGCAGTTTGTGACCTTACAACAGATTTTTTTCCTCTATAAATTTAACTGGATGACACCGAGGCTGAACCTGAAAATTTGCCTCAATAGCAATAGAGTCTGACCAGTTTTGCTGCAGTCCAGAGATAGCTGTCAGGGACATAATTTTCAAAATAAAAATAAACTTTATTCTATATGATCATTATTTGTGGCCTTGTATGTGTGTGGGTGTGTGTGTATACTACTACAGTATGGGTTCGAAGCCAAATCTAGCCTATCACGTTTTTTAGAAAAAGGTTTTTTTCTCATGCCTGTAATCCTAGCATTTTGGGAGGCCAAGGTGGGTGGATCATGAGGTTGGAGATCAAGGTCATCTTGGCCAACATGTTGAAACCCCATGTTGTAAAAAATTAGCTGGGTGTGGTGGTGCGTGCCTGTAGTCCCAGCTGCTCGGTAGGCTGAAGCAGGGGAAGTGCTTGAATCCAGAAGGCAGAGTTTGCAGTGAGCCGAGATTGCGCTATTGAACTCCAGCCTGGGTGACAGAGCCAGACTCTGTCTCAAAAAAAAAAAAAAAAAAAAAAAGGCTTTTTTTGGAGCACAGCCACACTCATTTGTTTAGATATTGTCCATGACAATACAGACTTAGTGCATGCTCTACCATTGCGAAACACGTTGGAAATTCTGACAAAGTTAAACATACGCTTACCGCAGGACCCAGATATTTATACAATGACGTATTAGTCAGTAAAAAAGAGTTGAATCTAATACATGCAACAACACGTGTGAATATTAAATGCATTATACTCATTGTAAGATGGCAGATACATTTGTATCAATGGTATACATTTGTGAAGACTCAGCAGAATGTATCTTTTTGTACATAAATTCTACTTTAATAAAGTTTATTTAAAAACCCCAGTGTCTGAGAAAGGGAGACAGAGACGGAGAGAGAAAGAGAATGATGATGAGTCAGAAAAGGAATTGGAGACAGAGGCACATAAGAGAGGAAGACAGTAAGAAAGGGACAGGTGGAGAGTGAGAGCATGTTATTGGTTACATTTCCCAGCAAAGATATAAGGCGGACAGACTCAAAAGTGAAAGTGAACTTTATATTGCAGGATTCTGAGGTTATGCAGCAAGTGCCTTATGTAACTTCTTCAGACAGTTTTGTTTTGCAGTTTAATATTTTTTTTTGCTGGGATTTCAGTGGAGTCTACAGTCAAGTCAAGGAAGAAGTATAGTTTTCCATTTACAGTGGGAAGTTGTGCCTGCATGCTTGGTGCACAAGTCCTTGAGGCAGGAACAAGCCACTTAGGTCCTTAGCGACACTGAGTGACAAGCGAGGGTTGCCTTTGGAATCCTCCACCTGCTCTCTTCTGCTCTCTTTCTCCACACCTCATCTGATTTCTTCATCTCCCAGAAAGTGTCCTGTAACCTAATTTTTTTCCTTCTTAGCATGCTGCCTTCATTCCCCCACTATACATCCTTTCTCAAGGAGAGATGAAAATGTTACCTCTTGGCAGAAGTTACACTAATAGGACTTCCTTAATCCAAAGGTGGGCCCCTTAGGGTATTTCAGACTAGCAAGGGACAGGCAGTGAATGTCTCTACACCTCTAAAAAGACTACTGAGGCACAAGCTTAACTTTGCTAACTTGCAAGGCTGTTTTCAAGAACCCAATGCATATGTACAGTCTGAATTAAAAGGTAATTAGAAGTGAACAGAAAATAGCAGATCATTTGTACCCTTTAATACTCCCTGTCTTACAGGGGGCCCTAATATCTATCAGTCTGTACTGAATATGTTTTTGTTTGTGTTCCTCCAAGTATTTTAGTACAGTTTGTACTACATTACAGCAGCTTGCAATTTCTAGTGCTATCATGTGTATAAATCTTGCCTCCTTATGCCTGCTTTAGCTTCCATTTGTCAGTAAAGAGATACATTATTACTCCTTCACCTTCATGTAAAAGCTTCTCATTGCTCAAGGTATGTGCCACCTGGCAATAGTACCAGCTGTGTCACAAAAAGGTGTGACTTCGAGCATGGATGTTTTTGTTGAACTCTGGCAGTATTGCCTTGTGCTTCTGATGCCTCAGCATTGCTTGCCCTTTCCTCTAATCCTCAGGCCTCATCTGTGGCCGTTCCTTACTTCTTGCATTAGCGTGTTATTTCTCTACCTCTGACTCCAATATCACACTTCTGATTACAGCCTCTTCTCTCCAGGCTTCTCTCACTCCCACCATATTTACTCTGTTTCTTGCTTCCATCATCTTTTTTCTCAAATTGCTGAGTCATGGCAAGTCTTCACTTTCTCTCTGACCTGCACTGGATCACACCCACTCATCTTTTGCCAATACTGTTAGCTCTCTTCCTCTTCATCTTTCCAACACACCCTCCTAGCACAAAAAGATGCTGGCTCAATCCAGTCAACCCAATTATTTGGGTTTTGTTCTCTTAAACTTTGGGCACTATGGCTATTCAAGAAAACTTCATATAAATTATGGCTTTATATAAATTATGGCTTCTATAAATTAATAGTTCACGGCTTTAACACATTTTAATAGAACATTTACTATGTGCCAGACACTTTACGAGGTTCTAAGCATGCAAACATAAAGAATGTTGACTTTTAGGGTCTGTGACCAGCATGAGTCTCAGAAGGGAGGAAAGAAGAATTGAGAGAGAGAGAGAGAGAGAGAGAGAGAGAGAGAGAGCATGAATTCATGGCAAATGGTTTAATTCTGAGGTGCAGTCCTTCCCTTATTACATCAGATGAGCAGACTAGAAAGGTCAGTGGGAAGGTTGTGAAATGAAAACAGCATAAGCTTGAAGTCAGATAGACCAAGATTTGGATCAGAAAGGTCAAAGTTGAGGGGCAGACGGAAGGCTGTTGCAGCCAACTGGCAATGAGGAGAACTTGAACTAGGATAGTGACAAGGACACTTGAGAAGAAGAAGTTTTATCTGCTATCACCAGACACTTTAATCTAAAGGTAAATAGCATACCAAAGGTAAGAAACAGTTTTCAAGAGTTAGAAATGCTATGTTTACAAGATGGCAGATTTTCAGATGAAAACGGAACATGCTCTTGAAAAATTTCTAGGGCAACAACTCAGAAAATCAAAGGCCGTTGAGAAAGGACAGAGTCTTTGTTTCTTCGGAGAGTGAAACAATCTACCATTATATGGTAGATAAGTAGTCCAGAACTATAATTTCATTTATTACCATCTCAGCACACACCACATCTTTTTTTTGGGGCCCCGGCCCGCCCCCCGCCCCCCCCCCCCCCCGGGCCCGGGCCCCCCCCCCCCCCCGCCCGGGGGCGCCCCAGATATGGGCCGGGCGGGCGCCGCGGGGCCCGCCCGCCGGCCCCCCTAACCTTCTTTAAGTGTGTCTGAGAGAAACCTAGGAAGTCAGCAAAGGCTCTTTGCATCCAGCCTGGTGGTGCCTACCGGCAGTTTAGGAGCACATCTCTTACAAAACGTCACCAAGTTAGGGACTATGTCCAACTCTCTGTTCAGTGCAGCACTGTTGGGGGTCTCCATGGGTGCTAGTTTCCCTCTGCTGGCCAGAGAGCTTAGTTGCTGCCATGCAGGGCACAGAGGGTAGCTGGATACTTTCACACTATCCCTTCTCTTTCTCACTCCCTCTCAAAATTCTTTTCATACAAAAAAATGCTTGGTAGAAGAAAGAATATATGACAGTTGGAGGAAGCCAGTGCTCCCACAATCTGCCCGGAGGTATATTTCTGGGGCAAAGGATAGTGATTATTTTTGTTTTTTTGGTGGAAATGTCAGAGTTTATAACAACTCAGAAAGAGTTTTTTTTACACCAAATGTCTGCATCATAATATTCTTGAACCATCCTCTTTCTTAAGTCTAAACTAAGCCTTCCTCTCCTCCCCTCCCCGCCCCTCTCCTTGCCTCCCCCTCCTTTCCTCTCCTTTCCTCTACTCTCCTTTCTTTCCTTCCGTTTTCCCTCCTTCTTTCCTCCTATTTTCTTTTTTTATATATGTATACATCTAACTGATAAAACAAGATTATTACATCATTTGAACATTTGCTTAGGATCAGAACTTTCTGGCATTAAAGTTCTGACATAGGCCAAAATCAATAAAACAAACCAAAAAATTAAGCAAAAACACACACACACACACACACACACACACACACACACACACCCCTCTACTACAAAAAACAAATAAGTAAAGGAGTTAAAAAAAGTTATTAACCTACCAGGATAGAAAACAGAAAGGAGATAATAGTGGATGGGAGAATTAAACACGTTTTTAAAAGAAGGAAGTAGAGAGACAAGTGTTAATTATCTTAGCAGACCGGATGAAGTTGTAACTAAGTGCCTGTAGCTGTAGACACTGATGTGGAATGAGTCAATTCCCTCTGCAAAACCCTGAGAGGTTCGGCATTTGGAGGCATATGTGGAAGACAAGGATGAGGCACTGGACTGAACATGGGGTGAAGCGAAAGTCTGCTTACAGAGTAATTGATTCCACAGGTACCCTTTCCTGTCCACAAAGCTAGGGGACAAGGTGGTATCCTCCTTCCTCTCCTGTTAGAATAGAGGTTTATACCATGGAGAAATTATACAGCAAATGTATATCAGTCTCTGGGACAACAGTGAATATATTGATGTGCAGGGCTGAGAGATGAGACTGAAAAACAAAGGAATTGAATGAGTATCTACAGAGGAAATTATGAAACACCTTCACTGTTTTTCCATGATCAGCTTCTAGAATGCCAAGAGCCAGAAACATTTATCCCGTTGCTTTCCCATGTCTTCCTCATCTTCACAGGAGGACAGAAGATTGGTTTCTAGGGAAAGGACATTCAGACAGTGAAATTTCTGGCTCCTCTTGAATAACAACCTTACTTTTTAAAAATCATCTTGCAAAGACTTTTGAGGGAAAGTTCTACTTTTGCACAGAGAACCATGCTCATTCTTAAATATGAAAGCCAAGGATTGTCAAGTTGGGGAAAGCCTCAAATATGAACGAGAGTAACTAAAGCAAACAGGAAAAAGAAAACCCAGACAGAACAGAAACATTGCAGGTAGGGAAAAATACATCTTCAAAAATTATAATCAGTATTCTTACAGAAATAAGAGAAGCAAAGGAATGTTACTGTAGTGGAATATTCAAGAAAACATTTAGAGAGAATAGTAGAAATAAAACATTTAATATTATGGTTGGAGAAAATCGTTAGGAGATCTGCTAGAAAGCAGAATGAGTCAAAGTAATGAAAAAGTAGAGAGAAAAAGGTAAGAAAATTAGAGGATTGTTTCAACAATTGAACGATAGTATTTCTAGAAAAAAATAGAGACAATCAAAGTATGTATCACCAAAGAAATAATATCAAAACATGACTGAAAGCAGAAGGATATGTACTTCTAAATTAAACAGGCTTACAAAATGTTTAGCACAATGTGAAAATATACACAGAAACATGAAATTTCAAAACAGGAAATCTCAGCACAAAATTTCAAAATAGAAGAAAAGATTCTAAAAGTTGAGAGAGACTCTGAGAGCAAACATAAGGAGAGAGAATCTAGATTACATATCAAAAAGCAGAAATGTGAATGATGTGTAATATCTCCAGAGCAACACTGGGTGCTAGAAGACACGTGCTAAAAATTCTGAGGCACTAATTTCAAAACTAGAATTACATACTAAATGTATTAGTCAGGAATCTCAAGAGAGACAGAATCAATAGGAGGGAGCTAGAGAGATTAGATAGTTAGATAGAGATAGAGATAGATAGATAGACAGACAGACAAGACTTGTTAGTGGAATTGGCTTTTTTGACTATAGAGGCAGAGAAGTCCTATGACAGGATATCTGCAAGCTGGAGACACTGAGATGCTGGTGGTGTGGCTCAGCCCAAGTTTCAAAGTCTCAGGAAAAGGGAGGCCAATGGTATTAATTATCCATTCAAGGCTGAATGCTTGAGAACCCACAGGTCTGCTGGTGCAAGTCCCACAGTCCAAATGCCAGAGAAACTGAAGTTCCATGTCCAACTTTAGAAGAAGGTTGTCCTGGCTTCAGGAGATGGAGGGAATTTGCCTTTCCTCTGCCTTTTTGTTCTATCCAGGTCCTCAGCCAATTAGATGGTGCCTATACACATTGATGATGGGTCTTCCACAGTGAGTCCCTACCAACTTACATGTCAATTTTCTCTGTAAACACCCTCAGAGTCACACCCTCGCAATCACACTCAGAAATAATCCTTACCAGTTCTCTAGGTATTTCTTAATCCAGTCAAGTTGACACCTAAATCGACTTAACCAATTGTGTTGGTTAATTTTGTGTCAATGTGACTGGGCCATGGGTGTCCAATATTTGGCCAAACATTATTACTAGGTGCGTGTGTGAGGGTGTTTCTGGAGGAGATGAACATTTAAATCAGTAGACTGGATAAAGCAGGTTGCCTTCTCCAACGTGGGTGGCCCTCATCCAATCTGTTGAGGGCCTTACCAGAATAAAAAGTTAGAAGAAGAGAGAATTTGCTGTCTCTTTGCCTGACTGCTTGAGCTGAGCATTGGTCTTCTCCTGCCCTCAGATTGAAACTTATACCATTGGTGCTCCTTTTTCTTAGGCGTTTGGATGCAGACTACAACTATACCACTGACTTTTCTGGGGTCTCCAGCTTGCTGATTACAGGTCATGGAAACTCTCATCCTCTATCATTTCTTAAGTCAATTTCATATATATGTATATATAAAATTTGTGTGTGTATGTATAGTATATATATATATGAAATAGATATGTGTGTGTGTGTGTGTGTGTATATATATAATATATGGAATTTTCCCCAACCCCTTTAATAATCAATGTTTTATAATACCTTAAAAAATAACCACAGTTTAGACTTCATTATATTTATTTATTTATTTATTTATTATTATTATTTCTGATACAGAGTCTCACTCTGTTGCCCAGGCTGGAGCGCAGTGGCATAATCTTGGCTCACTGCAACCTCCGCCTCCCGGGTTCAAGCGATTCTCATGTCTCAGCCTCCTGAGTAGCTATGACTACAAGTGTATGCCACCACATCCAGCTGATTTTTTTATTTTTAGTAGACATGGGGTTTTGCCATGTTGCCCAGGCTGGTCTTAAACTCCTAGCCTCAAGTGATCCACCCACCTCCGTCTTGCAAAGTACTGGGATTACAGGCATGAGCCACCATACCTGGCCACCTTTATTATGTTTAAAAATTCATAATTAGCATCCTCTGTATGCATGAATATCAGAAGAGCTATCTTCTAGTTATCTCTTGGAAATATATGGAATTTTATATACATATTTCATATATAACATATGTGAAATGTTATATACACACACACGTAATATGTGGAATTTTTCCCAACCCCTTTAGCAATCAATGTCCTATGAAATACTATTTCAAAAAAATAACCGAAATTTAGCCCTTATGATATTTAAAAATTTATAATTAGCATCTGCTATATGCACAAATATAAGGTGAGCTATCTTCTAGTAATCTCTTGGAAAAAAAGAAATTACGTTTCAGCCTATGCTTTCTCATATTATGACATGGTTTCTCAATTTTTTTTAACAACAAAGTACTTTTTTTAAAAGGACAGATTATCCTTAAATTATTTCAATTAAAGCTCTTTTTTATTGTTTAAAAAATCATCTGTGAAATTATTAAAATAAAAGAAGGCAACAATACTGGTAATTTAGTCATTTCTGGGGGTATAATCTCACAATTGCAAGTTTTCGATGTCATTGTGAAACACTTAAAAAGGCAGTATAGGTAACTGGTTAAATTGTGGAAACAATATTAAATAAATTGTAGTGTTATAATTATCTTTATTACAATTGTTGAATGAATGAAATGACCCATGGTGCAAATGATATGTGAATGGGTACTTGTGGGTTGAAGTATAATTTCTGGTGAAATACATGGCTTCAAAAGTATCTCATCTTAAATGACAGCGATGGCAGTGAAAAGGATGTACTTTATAAAACTGTGTTAGTTGACCCAAAATGTGACTTTAATGATGAAAAATTTATTTATGCTACAGGTGCACATGAATAATTAGAGTACGATTGTTTCATGAAATGTGAAAGTTAGAAGAAACATTATGTCTAAAATAACATTTTACTTTATTTAATCTGAGACTTTAAATATGTATGTATAACTAAATTAGGAAATGTTATTAAATATTATATGGGATACTAATGGCAGAGAATTGCTTTTTAATAATCGTAGTGTAATTTAAATCTTTTTAGGCTGTCCTTCAATGATTACCACTTTCCAAGCTCAAAGCCATTAAAATTTTCTCTTTCTAGGTTTTTTCTAATTCCTCAGTCTGTTTCAAGAGATGTAGTGACTTGGAGAGCATTGCATTTCAGATAGGAACATACTGGTTTTGTTTTCTGGGTAAATGCGAAATGTGCTCTGCTGTTTTTATTGTTACGTTTTACCTTTTTATTTATATTTTACCTTTTTGGATAATATCTTATCACTTTATTGACCTCTGAGGCCACAGCACATTGGGCTGATGTTCTTAGCAGTCTACAAGAAATTCTCAAATCCATTCCTCAGGCCACAACTAAGAATTCATAACCCCTCGTCTCCAGTTAAGGTTTGGATAATTTCTACCTAATTGTATTGCTTTTCGCTGTACTTGCTTGCAATGAAGCTCACCTACACTTTCTACGTCAACCCACGCAGGACGGAACACATATTCAATCCAATCTCTTTGTTTTATGTGCAAAAATACAAAACATAAGACCAGGGAGGTTAAATAACTCATTCAGAATCACAGCTGTTTGGTGGAAGAGTTGGAGCTCTTGGCCCTCTGTCCCTCCTCTTAGTACACTGAAGATCTGATAAACAAGAGGAAAATGTTTGCCTTACGTTAGGATGAGACTTTCCACCAAGTCAGTAGAATCTTTATTTACTGTGGTTCCAAGAAGCAAAAAACAAGCAATAGATTAAACCCACCTGGAGGCCCAGCGTAAAACTTATCTCAGATAAATTTCTACAAATAATACTTGCCAGTATGAAAAGCAAAGGATTTCCATCCAAAGTCCTGATCCAAAGTTTAGTTTAGCAGCTGCCACATGAACTTGGGCATGTCAATTAAACTTTCTGAGCCAAGCTTTATTTTCCTTATCTCTAAAACAGCAAACCAGAAATCCTTTCCAACTTGTTGAGAACAAGGCAAGGAGGCAACACAGTGACCTCCATGATGGTGATCTCAGGCAAGTTATAAAGCCTCTGTTTCCAGTTTCTTCATCTGTAAAATGGTGACAGCAACACATCCTATGTAGGGACCGGTTAAAAGGTTAAATGAATTCACTTTTGCAAAATACTTAGAACAATGCCTACCACCTACTAAGTGTTATAGAAGTTTTAAATATGTGAGAAATAAATATATAATGAGTTAGAAGAGAAGACACACAAACAAATCAGGAATTCATGGGGAATGATGGGCTCTCATCTTCTTTCACTCTCGTTGTCTGTCCTCATCCAGCTGTTCAATCTCCTCCCTCACTTCAAACATCCCCCTCATGGAGACAAGTGTCTTTTAACATAATGATTTCTTAAGCTATGCTGTTACAGTGATCAATATTCACAAATTTGAAATTCTTTGTCATCTTGCTGCCCCATTCTGAATACCTTATGTTTGCTTTGCTTGAATGTAAGGCATGAAGGGTGTGTAGGATAAAGCATGGGTTTGTTTGGGCAGAGTGAGAATAATAGAAAAGGAGGGAGCAAGGGAATCACGTGAAATCTCCAGGGACCTACAAAGTAGACTGAGGGATAGCCTGAGGGAAACAATGTGTAAGAAAACATTTGCATCGCTGTCATCTCTTCCTAGACTCCAAGAAGTTCTGTGATGAGGCCACTGTATAGCACAGTCTTAGACTACAATGGCAGTGATGTCCCCTGGAGTTGTGTGAACCGTGGCTCTGAACCCATGTTAAATGGACTTCTTGCTGGTGACAGAATGAGCCCAGATGCCTTTGTAGTTTTAAGGGAAGGTTACAATTATAATATGATGTGGAAAGGGTTATAATGGGAAAAACATGTGGGGTGTTGTAGGAATACAGTAGAGAAAGAAAATAACTTGGTCTGGATGGATTTGGAAATGTTTCCAAAGTAGATGACAACTTAACTCCAAAATCAATCAAGCTTGCACAAAACACTCAGCATTCGTCAGCCCCCATTTTTTGCCCATAATTATATCAGACACTTCCAAGGAAGAGGAGACTTATGGTCTTATTGTGGAAACCTTGTTTCTAAAAGTGTCATTAGTCTATAATAAATATAGTCCATAATAAGGGATTGTGGCAGACATAAGTCATGTGGAAGAAGTTTTCATCAGTTCTGTGAGAGTTCGAAAGGCATACTATAATCAAACTGAGATAATAGAAAAAAAATTCTGCTCAATGTAGTGAAAAGTTTTTTCACAGTCAGAAGCTATATGGAATGCTCTTGTTATTATATTTAGATGGAGCCCTAGTTACTATGTTTAGATGGAGGGAGGTAAGGAATTGTAGGGGGATTTTTATTTGTTGGGATAATGCTAATAATAGAAAAAAGTAAATCTCTAACATCAACGTCTTAACACAATTTAAGATTAATTCTTGTTTATGTCGTGAACAGAATTTCACTACATTCTTATTGGCAGATTTCATTATGGCAGGTGACTTTCTTCCTTGTGGTGACTCAGGGCACCAGACTCCTTCTATCTTTGTCTCTACCATCTCCTTTAGCTTTAGTGTCCTCTGAGCCAGGAAAACAGAAGGTTAGGAAGGAATAAGAAGAGCTGCTCCTTAGCTATCCGGGCCCAGAAATGACATATATCACTTCTGTTCACGTTCTATTGGTGATAAGTGGTCATATGATCTCACCTAGATCCAAGAGAGACTGGCAGATGTGGTCCCTGGCTGGGAAGCACATCCTAGTCAAAAATCTGTTATATGGAAAGAAAGCTCTAGCTTTGAATGGACATTTGACCATCATTGCCACAGGACTGAAGTCTCACATGAGATGTTTCATTAGATGACCTTTAAGATCCCTAAAACTTGGAATTCTTTGATTCTATTAGGTCCTGATTTCCTCTCAATTACTTCGTGATTTTGGACAAGTCACTTATCTTCCTCAAGCCTCAGTTGATTCATCTATAAAATGAGATGAACAATTCTGCTTTAATTAGAAATGATTTGGGGCATTGTGAAATTTAAATAAAATAATGTGTGTGAAACTTTAGCTTTGACTTGGACCCATAGTTGAGCTTGGATATTTTCCACATGTCCTTGAAAGATTACTATAATGCTCTGATACCGGAACATATTGAATGACTTATGTTTCTATAGTTTTAGTTTTCACCATTCATTCATTTCTTGAAAGATCTTAAAGTATTTCTTTTATTAGAGAAAATAAATAGCACAAACTGCCCCAAATAGAATATTTTTGCCTGTGATATAATTACATCCATCCCTTCAAAATCATATACTTGCTAGGGCACAGAAATATGGATCATCTGTTAGTTGTTTTTGTTGTTGTTTTGTTTTGTTATTTTGAGATGGAGTTTTGCTCTTGTTGCCCAGGCTGGAGTGCAATGGAGCCAACTTGGCTCACCGCAACCTCCACCTCCCAAGTTCAAGTGATTCTCCTGCCTCAGCCTCCCGAGTAGCTGGGATTACAGTCATGTGCCACCACACCCAGCTAATTTTTTTGTATTTTTAGTATAGACAGCGTTATATATGTAAGTCAGGTTGGTCTTGAACTCTCGACCTCAGGTGATCTACCCACCTGGACCTCCCACAATGCTGGGATTACAGGCATGAGCCACTGAACCTGGCCATTATCATCTGTTAGTTTTGAATGACATTTTGAAGTTAAAATAAAAGAATAGATGTGTGTAAAAATGTTTATGAAGTTTAGTGATATACAGATAAAATATATGACTATTGTTACTATTATAATAGAACTTTAAACAGAATGTAGGAGAGTGTAAGTTCTAGTTAACCGAATATTCTATTTAACCGAGATATATCTCTCGCAGTATTTTGAATCTTCAAATCATAAACCTAAAAAGAAACAGGGAAATCACTCACTTTGCTTTTTTATTTAACAGATCAGAAAACTGAGGCCTCATGTGACTGTCAAAGATTATGGAGCAAGCTTTCAGTGGCCTTGGACTAAACAGGGTGATATACGAGATTTATTTCTATCTAGGATATCTAAGACTTAATCTACTGTTTCTCACTATACCACGGTACTTACTTGTCAAATCTTTTGAAAATTATGTTGTTGTAGAGTAGCCAAAAATATAAAAAATGCAGGAGATTGGGCAGAATGTACATGTTCTTCACAAATGCCGGAAGTTTTCTCTTATGGGCAGCTCTTTTATATAAAATGTTTCCTATAGTCTGATGTTTTCTACTTTAATTTGTGCTTTACTGAGACTTGTAGCAAAATGAGTTCTGGCTAGTTTATATTTTATTGTGTCATTAGTAGCTGTGACATTATTAAGCATAGCATCCCACTCTAAAAGGGTGGATTTCGCCAGGTGAGTTGGCTCACACCTGTAATCCCAGCACTTTGGGAGTGGGAGACCAAAGTAGGCAGATCATGAGGTCAGGAGTTTGAGACCAGCCTGGCCAACATGGTGAAACCCCATCTCTACTAAAAATATAACAATTAACTGGGTGTGGTGGCGGGCACCTATAATCCCAGCTACTTGGGAGACTGAGGCAGGAGAATCAGGAGAATCACTTGAACCCAGAAGGTGGAGGTTGCAGTGAGCTGAGATTGCACCACTGCACTCCAGCCTGGGCGAAAAGCAAAACTCCCTCTCAAAAAAAAAAAAAAAAAAAAAAAAAGAAGAAGAAGAAAAAAAATAGGGTGGATTCACTTGCAGCAGAATAAAAAAACTGGGAGTAAGTGAGCACTGTGATGGTAAGCACCATAAAATAGAGAGATAAGCAGATGGTGATAGATGAAGAGAGACAGGAAGAATTTGAATTTGTCTGGGACTCTGGAGTTCTCACCCTACCCCTTACATTCTATATTTAACATCAAATGGCAGAACAAGGTCGCTAAGAGTAAGAACCTGGAGCCCGTCCAATCCACCGGCACCAAAGCCATGCACTTTGCAACTCCACTTCTCCAGGCTGTTCATGTGAGGAGGATGGATGACAACAGGATTCCAGAGAAATTACTCTGCCCTGAGCTGAGAGGACGACCATCAACAAACCTTCGCCAGCAGGTCAGGGGAAGCTCTTAAGGATACATAAATGTTTACAGAAGTAGTGGAGCATAGTCACCAATTGCCACAATAGCTGTGGGAGAAAGAGTGCTGATCAGCGTGGATGCTATCACAGTTTTGGGTTACTGGTTTCTGGGTGCTGTAGTTGTGTACTTGTGTGCATGCACATATCTATGTTTGTGTAGCCATCTGATAGAGGCAGATATCATTTTGCCTTCTGTGTTTTGTATAGTATGTGTCTTGATCCTGTCCTCATTTTTTTTTTGGTTTACCCTTAAATACTTCTGACTGCCTAAAGTATTTTTCTCTATCTCAGTATTTTTATGTATACTCTTAATTATATTATAAAATGATGGTTTTTGTTTTAGGCTACCAAGTTTGGAGTGATTTGTCATGCAGAAATAGAGTCCAAACATGTTTTTCAAAGGCTTTCCTCTTGAATATATTTAATACATGTTAACTTTACTTCCTACATTGCATTAAACTATCTCTGTGATCTTAAATACATCCCTTCCCACTTCTGGCCCCACATTCCACACCTTTAATACGTAATGTCTCAAGGATAACTGGAAGGGTTTTACACAGCATCTTGTGTTGCTCTTTATTGCTCTGTTGGTGTAGGTTTTATAAGTAACTAAACGTGCACGTCAAGTACAATACACTCACTAGATCCTCAGCATTGTTTGCACTATGGATTATTATAACTCCATCGTATATTACTCACATAGCAGCCAGAGTGGTCTCTGAAACACAGAAACCGGACTCATGGTACCATTCTGCTCGGAACTCTCCAGTGATGATTTCCATCAGTCTGAGTCAAATCCAAATGCCTGCTTATGCCCTAAAAGGGCCTGTGTGATCTGGTCCCTGACCACCTCTCTTATATTAACCTCTGTCACTTCTTGTCTTCATTCAACTCTATCTACATTGACCTTCTTCTTCCTTCTTGAATATACCTCGCTCATTCCCATCTTAGGGCTTGTGCATGTGCTGTTTGCTTTGCCTTAATGCCTTTTCCCCCTGATTTTTGCATCTTACCTCCTTGCTTCATTCAGGCCTCTGCTTTTCTCTGAGTGCTTTTTCTCTGAGTAGCCTTTTCTTACCATCCTCTCTGGATTTGTCCCTAAAACTCACCCTTTTGACATTCTCTGTCCTTTTCTCTGCTTTACTGTTTTTCATTACACTCATTACTAAGTGAAGTTATATTATGTATGTAACAGGTCACATAATAAAAATATTTCTGTTTTCCTAGATTTATCTGAGGCGGCAAAGGTGAAAGCAAAAGGTGTTAATTGCTTGTACTTAAAAAAGAAGAGTGTCATAACTTTTCTATGTGTATCTATGAGAGGAGGCTTAAAAAATTCTCCAGTGGCTCTTAGCCCTTCGTCTCAAGGGTATGTAAGCAGATCTGAGATGATCGATAAGAGGAAGACTGGAGAGCACGTATCTCTCTGAAGAGAGATGCCATGCTATCTTGTTTATTGAGTCTCTCCCATTGAGGGGGAGGGAAACTTCCTCTTTAGCATAAATCAAGTACATCATTTACAAGAAAACTGCTCAGCAAGTGTGACTTGTATGTCTAGATTTGGGTCGGGGTGGAAGGTTGGCAGACAGACTGATGCCGAATTTCTGCTTCAGGAGCCCCTCTCTGAAGGTAGAGTGAGTGGATAGGGCCACAGTGAGAGTAAGCTACATTAACTCATGGTAAGACAAAGATGATCATGTTTTTCAGAGGACAAGGTAGACCTGAACAAGTGCCCAGCCTTTAATTTTCCCAAAGAGAACCTTACCCAAGAGACTTTCCTGCCAATGGAAGGCACTCAGCGGAAAGGCTAGAGGTGGTACGCAGACTGTTACAGCAGGGCTACAGGTTGGAGGGTGAGTAGATGGGTAGGTCATAAATGACTTGATTGGAAGGCAAGACTTTTGTCAAGAAATGCTTCTAAGAGAGGTATCCTGTGAGAGGAGATCACCAAAAGACCTGCAAAGTTCTCCATAAAAGAAAGGGCTAGACTAGAGGTTACTGAACTAAGACCTATCCTGCCCCTGAATTGTCCTTCCTCTCCTCCCTCCTTCCTATTCCCCAGCCCTGGAAGAATTAAAGGCAACAAAATGAAGTACAAAGAAGACTAAAAAATAGGACTCTAACCCTATTTTCTATCCCTTTCCTGTTGCAGATTTCTTAGTCCAAGCTGGAAGAAAAGCTAAAATCTAAAAATGGATCAGACAGTGATATTTTGTTGTTAAGTTAGATTAGAATTTAAATTTCTGAAAATAAGACTGTTGAATAATAAATATCTGGAAAGGATGAGAAAAGACATACAGTGCCCTAGGTTTCCTCTAGAAATTAGGAGAAAGCTTCAACGTATCACATTAAAAAAACGTTAGTGATGCTTTAAAGAAAAATATTTTTTCTCATAAAGTAAATTTACTACACACACACACACACACACACACACACATACACACACACATTTATTATATATTTTCTGTCCCTTAAATCAGAAGGTAAACTTCTTGAGGGGAAGGTCTTTGTTTACCTTTGATCACTGTTGTATTCCAGTGCTTAGAAAAATGTTGATACCTTGCAGTTGCTCAATTTTTTTTTTCCCCTTGGGGAAAAGGTAAGAATTTATTTCTTATAAGATTTTTACATCTAAAAAGTAAAGATTTTTTTTTGTTTTTGCATTTTAGGTTTTGGGGTACATGTGAAGAACATGCAAAATTTTTGCATAGGTACACACATGGCAGTGTGATTTGCTGCCTTCCTCCCCCATCACCTATATCTGGCATTTCTCCCCATGCTATATCTCCCCCACTCCCCACCCCCCACTGTCCCTCCCATTTCCTCCGACAGACCCCAGTGTATGATGCTCCCCTCCCTGTGTCCATGTGTTCTCATTGTTCAACACCCATCTATGAGTGAGAACATGCGGTGTTTGATTTTCTGTTCTTGTGTCAGTTTGCTGAGAATGATGGTTTCCACGTTCATCCATGTCCCTACAAAGGACACGAACTCATCGTTTTTGATGGCTGCATAATATTCCATGGTGTATATGTGCCACATTTTCCCTGTCCAATCTATCATCGATGGGCATTTGGGTTGGTTCCAAGTCTTTGCTATTGTAAACTGTGCTGCAGTGAACATTCGTGTGCATGTGTCTTTGTAGTAGAACGATTTACAATCCTTTGGATATATATCCAGTAATGGGATTGCTGGGTCAAATGGAATTTCTATTTCTAGGTCCTTGAGGAATTGCCACACTGTCTTCCACAATGGTTGAACTAATTTACACTCTCACCAACAGTGTAAAAGTGTTCCTGTTTCTCCTCATCCTCTCCAGCATCTGTTGTCTCCAGACTTTTTAATGATCGCCATTCTAACTGGCGTGAGATGGTATCTCAATATAGTTTTGATTTGCATTTCTCTAATGACCAGTGATGATGAGCATTTTTTCATATGTATGTTGGCCTCATGTATGTCTTCTTTTGTAAAGTGTCTGTTCATATCCTTCGCCCAGTTTTGAATGGGCTTGTTTGTTTTTTTCTTGTAAATCTGTTTTAGTTCTTTGTAGATTCTGGATATCAGCCCTTTGTCAGATGGGTAGACTGCAAAAATTTTTTCCCATTCTGTTGGTTGCTGATTCACTCTAATTACTGTTTCTTTTGCCATGCAGAAGCTGTGGAGTTTGATTAGGTCCCATTTGTCTATTTTGGCTTTTGTTGCCAATGCTTTTGGTGTTTTGGTCATGAAGTCCTTGCCTACGCGTATGTCCTGAATGGTTTTGCCTACATTTTCTTCTAAGGTTTTTATGGTGTTAGGTCTTATGTTTAAGTCTTTAATCCATCTGGAGTTAATTTTAGTGTAAGGTGTCAGGAAGGGGTCCAGTTTCAGCTTTCTGCACATGGCTAGCCAGTTTTCCCAACACCATTTGTTAAACAGGGGAATCCTTTCCCCCATTGCTTGTTTTTGTCAGGTTTGTTAAAGATCGGATGGTTGTAGATGTGTTGTGTTGCCTCCGAGGCCTCTGTCCTGTTCCACTGGTCTATATCTCTGTTTTGGTACCAGTACCATGCTCTTTTGATTACTGTAGCCTTGTAGTATAGTTTGAAATCTAGTAGTGTGATGCCTCCCGCTTTGTTCTTTTTGCTTAGAATTGACTTGGCTATGCGGGCTCTCTTTTGGTTCCATATGAAGTGTAAGGTGGTTTTTTCCAGTTCTGTAAAGAAGGTCATTGGTAGCTTGATGGGGATAGCATTGAATCTGTAAATTACTTTGGGCAATATGGCCATTTTCATGATATTGATTCTTCCTAACCATGAACATGGAATGTTTCTCCATCTGTTTGTGTCCTCTCTTATTTCGTTGAGCAGTGGTTTGTAGTTCTCCTTGAAGAGATCCTTTATGTTCCTTGTTAGTTGTATTCCTAGGTATTTTATTCTCTTTGTAGCAATTGTGAATGGCAGTTTGTTCTTGATTTGGCTCTCTTTAAGCCTGCTATTGGTGTATAGGAATGCTTGTGATTTTTGCACATTGATTTTGTATCCTGAGACTTTGCTGAAGTTGCTTATCAGTTTCAGGAGATTTTGGTCTGAGACAATGGGGTCTTCTAGATATACAATCATGTCATCTGCAAATAGAGACAATTCCACTTCCTCCTTTCCTGTTTGAATACCCTTTATTTCTTTTTCTTGCCTGACTGCTCTGGCTAGAACTTCCAATACTATATTGAATAGGAGTGGTGAGAGAGGGGCATCCTTGTCTAGTGCCAGATTTCAAACGGAATGCTTCCAGTTTTTGCCCATTCAGTATGATATTGCTGTTGGTTTGTCGTAAATAGCTTTTATTGTTTTGAGATACGTTCCATCAATACCTAGTTTATTGAGAGTTTTTAGCATAAAGGGTTGCTGAATTTTGTCAAAGGCCTTCTCTGCATCAATTGAGATAATCATGTGGTTTTTGTCTTTGGTTCTGTTTGTGTGGTGAATTATGTTTATAGACTTGCGTATGTTGAACAAGCCTTGCATCTCCAGGATGAATCCTACTTGATCATGGTGCATAAGCTTTTTGATGTGCTGTTGCAATCAGTTTGCCAGTATTTTATTGAAGATTTTTGCATCTATGTTCATAATGGATATTGGCCTGAAGTTTTCTTTTCTTGCTGAGTTTCTGCCGGGTTTTGGTATCAGAATGATGTTGGTCTCATAAAATGATTTGGGGAGGATTCCCTCTTTTTGGATTGTTTGGAATAGTTTCAGAAGGAATGGTAGCAGCTCCTCTTTGTATGTCTGGTAGAATTCGGCTGTGAACCCATCTGGACCTGGGCTTTTTTGGGGGGTAGGCTCTTAATTGCTGCCTCAACTTCAGACCTTGTTATTGGTCTATTCAGGGTTTCGACTTCTTCCTGGTTTAGGCTTGGGAGGATGCAAGTGTCCAGGAATTTATCCATTTCTTCCAGCTTCTCTAGTTTATGTGCATAGAGATCTTTGTGATAATCTCTGATGATGGTTTGAATTTCTGTGGAATCTGTGGTGATATCCCCTTTATCATTTTTTTTTTTTTTTTTATTTATTTCTTTCTTTATTATACTTTAAGTCCTGGGGTACATGTGCAGGTCATGCAGGTTTGTTACATAAGTATACACGTGCCATGGTAGTGGTATGAATTCCATCACATTTAAAGCAATCTCAAAGTTCCTGCCATAACCCAGAGGTCTGCTAAATCCTGACTCCCTCCTTGTCTTGGACCTCAATGTCCATCGCTGGTTCCTCTTGTTCCTTCTTCTTCTGGCCACACCCTCCTCCTAGTTACTTATTCTCAGACATGCTGGTATCCTACTGCCCAGGGCTTTTGTAAATTTTACTCCTTCTTTTTTTTTTTTTTTTTTTTTTTTTTTTTAGTATTTGTTAATTAATTTATTTTACTTATATTCTCCTTGAAAACTTATTCCATGCTCTTCTTCTTTCTTTTTTTTTTTTTTTTTAATTTATTTATTTATTGCATTTTCAGGTTTGGGGGTGCATGTGTGAAGACATGGAAGTTGTTGCATAGGTACACACATGGGCAGTGTGATTTGCTGCCTTCCTCCCCATCCCCTACTATCTGGCATTTCTCCCCATGCTATCCCTCCCCAACTCCCCACCCCCCACTATCCCTCCCCTTTTTCCCCCGACAGACCCCAGTGTGTGATACTCCCCTCCCTGTGTCCATGTGTCTCCCATTGTGTCAACACCCGCCTATGAGTGAGACATGCGGTGTTTGATTTTCTGTTCTTGTGTTAGTTTGCTGAGAATGATGGTTTCCAGGTTCATCCATGTCCCTACAAAGGACACGAACTAATCGTTTTTAATGGCTTTATCATTTTTTATTGCATCTATTTGATTATTCTCTCTTTTCTTTTTATTAATCTGGCTAGTGGTATGTCTATTTTGTTGATCTTTTCGAAAAACCAGCTCCTGGATTTATTGATTTTTTGAAGGGTTTTTTGTGTCTCTATCTCCTTCAGTTCTGCTCTGATCTTAGTTATTTCTTATCTTCTGTTAGATTTTGAGTTTTTTTGATCTTCTCCCCTAGCTCTTTTCAATTTTGACAATAGGCTGTCAATTTTAGATCTCTCCTTGCTTCTCATATGGGCATTTATTGCTATATATTTTCCTCTAGAGACTGCTTTAAATGTCTCCAGAGATTCTGGTATGTCGTGTCTTCGTTCTCCTTGGTTTCGAGAACATCTTTATTTCTGCCTTCATTTCATTGTTATCCAGCTCAACGTTTAGGAGCCAGTTGTTGAATTTCCATGAAGCTGTGTGGTTCTGAGTTAGTTTCTGAATTCTGAGTTTTAACTTGATTGCACTGTGGTCTGAGAGATTGTTTGTTATGATTTCCGTCTTTTGCATTTGCTGAGGAGTGACTTACTTCCAATTATGTGGTGAGTCTTTAGGGTAGGTGCAATGTGGTGCTGAGAAGATGTATATTCTGTGGATTTGGGGGTGGAGAACTCTGTAAATGTCTATTAGGTTTGCATGATCCAGGTCTGAGTTCAAGTCCTAGATATCCTTATTAATTTTCTGTCTCGTTGATCTGTCTAATATTGACAATGGGGTGTTAAAGTCTCCCACTATTATTGTGTGGGGAGTCTAAGTCTCTTTGTAAGTCATTAAGAACTTGCCTTATGTATCTGGGTGCTCCTGTATTGAGTGCGATATATATTTAGGATCATTAGCTCTTCTTGTTGCATTGATCCTTTACCATTATGTAATGTCCTTCTTTGTCTCTTTTGATCTTTGTTGGTTTAAAGTCTATTTTATCAAGACGAGAATTGAAACTCCTGCTTTTTTTTTGCTCTCCATTTGCTTGGTAAATCTTCCTCCATCCCTTTATTTTGAGTCTTTGTGTATCCTTGCATGTGAGATGGGTTTCCTGGATATAGCACACAGATGAGTTTTGGCTTTTTATCCAATTTGCCAGTCTGTGTCTTTTGATTGGGGCATTTAGCCCATTTACATTTAGGGTTAATATTGTTATGTGTGAATTTGATCCTGCCATTTTGATGCTAGCTGGCTGTTTTTGTCCATTAGTTGATGCAGTTTCTTCATTGTGTTGATGCTCTTTACCGTTTGGTATGTTTTTGGAGTGGCTGGTACTGGTTGTTCCTTTCTATGTTTAGTGCCTCTTTCAGGAGCTCTTGTAAAGCAGGCCTGGTGGTGATAAAATCTCTGAGTACTTGCTTGTTTGTAAAGGATTTTATTTTTCCTTTACTTATGAAGCTTAGTTTGGCTGGATATGAAATTCTGGGTTGAAAGTTCTTTTTTCCTTTTTAAGGATGTTGAATATTGGCCCCACTCTCTTCTGGATTGTAGGGTTTCTGCTGAGAGAATTGCTGTAAGTCTGATGTTCCCTTCCCTTCCCTTTGAGGGTAACCCGAACCTTTCTCTCTGGCTGCCCTTAGCCTTTTCTCCTTCATTTCAACCCTGGTGAATCTGATGATTATGTGCTTTTGGGGTTGGTCTTCTTGAGGAATATCTTTGTGGTGTTCTCTGTATTTCCTGAACTTGAATGTTGGGCTGTCTTGCTAGGTTGGGGATGTTTTCCTGGATAATATTCTGAAGAGTATTTTCCAGCTTGGGATTCATTCTCTCTGTCACATTCGGGTACACCTATCAAGCGTAGATTAGGTCTTTTCACATAGTCCCATATTTCTTGGAGACTTTGTTCATTCCTTTTTACCCTTTTTTCTCTACTCTTTCCTTCTCGTTTTATTTCATTGAGTTGATGTTCGACCTCTTGATATCCTTTCTTCTGCTTGGTCAATTTGGCTGTTGAAACTTGTGTATGCTTTGCGAAGTTCTTGTGTTGTGTTTTTCAGCTCCATCAATTCACTTTTATTTCTCTGTAAGTTGTTTATTCTTGTTAGCATTTTGTCAAATCTTTTTTCAAGGTTCTTAGTTTCTTTGCATTGGGTTAGAACATGTTCTTTTAGCTCACAGAAGTTTCTTATTACCCACCTTCTGAAGCCTGATTCTGTCAATTCATCACATTCATTCTCCATCCAGCCTTGTTCCCTTGCTGATGAGGAGTTGTGATCCCTTGTAGGAGTAGAGGCGTTCTGGTTTTGGGTGTTTTGATTCTTTTTGCGCTGGTTTCTTCCCATCTTTGTGGATTTATCCACCTGTCGTCTTTGTAGTTGTTGGCTTTCAGATTGGGTCTCTGCGTGGATGTCCAGTTTGTTGATGATGAAGTTATTTCTTTCTGTTTCTTAGTTTTCCTTCTGACAGTGTGGCCCCTCTGCTGTAGGACTGCTGAGGTCCACTCCAGGCCCTGCTTGCCTGGGGATCACCTGCAGCGGCTGGAGAACAGTAAAGATTGCTGCTGGTTTCTGCTTCTGCTATCTTTGCCCCAGAAGGATACCCGCCAGATGTCAGTCTGAGCTCTTCTTTATGAGGTGACTCTTTGGATATGTGGGGGTCAGGTAGCTGCTTGAGGAGACAGTCTGTCCTTTATAGGAGCTCAACTGCTGAGCTGTGAGTTCCTTTGTTCATTCAGAGCTGCTGGGCAGGTACGTTTAAGTCTGCTGCAGCAGAACTCATAAACCCCCTTTTTTCCCCCAGGTGCTCTGTCCGGGGGAGTTAGGGCTTTATTTATGAGTTTCTGTTGTGCTGCTGCTGCCTTTTTTTCAGGGCTGCCCTGCCCAGCGAGGAGGCAGCCTAGTCACTCTCTGCCTGCAGAGGCTTTGCTGAGCTACTGTGGGCTCCGCCCAGCTGCCGTGTGAACTTCCCTGCAGTCCTGTTTATATGGGTGTAGTTAGAACTGCCTTGGCAATGGCGGGGTTGCCTCAGCAATGGCAAACTACCTCCATGGTGGTGGACCGCTTCGGTAATGGCGGACGCCCCTCCCCTACAGAGCTGGACCATCCCAGGTTCAGCTGTGCTTGCTGTGAAACTCTCAATCCAGAGTGTTTCCGATTGCTGTTTTTTTGTGGGGGGTGGGGACCAGCCGAGCCTGATCACCTGGCTCCCTGCCTCAGAGCCATTTTTTTAGTTGAATGGTCGACTGTCTCCCAGGTGTTCCAGTCGCCTGTTGAAAAGGTGTCGGGGATCTGTGTGATTTCCTGTGTGGCGACCCGCTGCGCAGGCTTAAACAGTAGCGCTGAGATTTGTGGTGCTTTTTTGCCTGGGAATCTCCTGGCCTGGCTCCCTGTTTCAGTCCCCTTTTTTAATCAGATAAATGGGTGACTCTGCCTTCCTGGAGCTCCAATCTTCAGCTAAAACAGCGCCCGGACCCATGCATTTTGTATGGAGAACTGCCGTTCCAGGGCACCAGCCAAAACAGCTGCCCCGGCCAAACCAGCTGCGCCGGCCAAACCAGCTGCGCTGGCCGACCCATGGGGCTCCTCCGCCCTGGGAATCTCCTGGTCTGTGGGCAATAAAAATCCGTCTGGAAATGTGGCCTCCACTCACCCTCCGCACTTTCACTGGGAGCTGCAATCCTGAGCTGCTCCTAATCGGCCGTCTTGGATCCCTCTCCCTCTCAATTTTTTTTCTTGAAAAGTGAATTCTATAAATTTGGAATAAGCTGTTTTTATCTAGATATTGTAATTCCTTCCTTGAGCTATTCTGACTCACAACTCCCATAGGAAATATATCCCTGTGTAGTCCAGTGAGTTGGCTGGAGATGAAGAGTAAGATAGAGATTTGGTGCAAACTTACGGACTAGCTGTGTGTCTGGTGGGCCACTGAACTGTTCTGAGCCTCACTTTCTATATCTGTTGAATAAGAATCTCATCACTTATCTGACAAGGTCATGGTGAGGATCACATTTATAGTGCATACCCAGTTTTGAGTTGATTATGTCTACTAACTGTTCTTTCTTCTCCTCTTCTCTCCTGCAGAAAGAATAATGTCTTGTTAGGCCTTGCTGAGGTTTTTCTGGGCTAGGTTTTCAGAGCCATCGAACTTTTGAATTCAGAAAGGTGACTGTGATTTGCAGCAGGAGGCCAATGTTTTCTCTGGGAGTTCTCTGGCTTCAGAGGTGATGGATGGGCACCTCTCAGGCATAGTTCCTTGATCAATAAGCCATAAAGTCTCAAATTATTTTGTTAGATCCATTGATCAAATCCATTGAATTTGTCCCAACTCTTTTATTGTTAAGAGAAGGGTAGTGATGTTCAGTTTCTCTGTTCTTGCTACTTTCTTTCTTCCGTTTGGCTTTAAGCTGCTATGTAGCGGGATGGGAAAAGGGAGAAGAGGAGAATGAAAGTTACTCCTACACATTGATGGAAAGATGCTCGTTTCGGTTGTCTGTTTCAGAATGAAGCAATGTACATTCTCACTTTGGTCTTTTAAGAGGTTCTTCAATACGCTGGCTTTGGAGTACTTTTGTCATTCGTTCATTCATTCATTTATTCATGCAATTATGCAGTAAATATTTAATATGTGCCAACTACTATGGATGACTTATATTTGCATAGCTGTTTATTTCTCTGTAGCTACCAACTAGTTTCAAATTCCAAGGGAGCTGGGAGATTTGCTAGGTCCATGACACGTGGAATTTGCTAAACTTTTATTGTTGGATGGGTAAATTGAACTGTTTCTTGAGTAGTTAGCTAGGTAAAGTATTTAGTCATGAATCTAAGAAATATTTACTGAGTACTTTTGAATGAAAATAATAATGCCCAACTTTCAGGGTTGTGTGATAAAGGAAAATGTACAGAGTCCCTAGCACATTTTTAGGTACAAAATAAATTCTTGATAACTGATAAATATAATTATTACTATTGTTTCCTGATAGATTTGAGCTGTAGCAAAGGAGGAGCACTTCCTATTTATTTTGTTGGTTTATTTTAGAAAATCTTATTGCTAGAATCTCTGGCCCCTATGCAATAAATAAAATGGTTCAATTGAGTATAGTTCTTAGTATCGTATTTGACTTTTTTTTTCTGCCCTGTTCCCACAGTGTATACACAGTTATTTAACTCAAGAAGGATACCACCATATAGCAATTACCTGACCCTCAGGGATTCTAAGAAAGGAAAAGTATAATCAAGTCTCATCTTAGTGAGTAAAATACACCTCATTCTTGGAAATAAAGACATTTAGCTCCTATATAAGGGAGGCTGCCTCAGGTAGCTTAACATGTTTTTTTCCAATGAGAGTTTTATTTACTCTTCTTAAAACTGAATCCAATACTTAGTAATTAGTTTATTTGTGTTATTTATAGAGTAGCTTTTCCACAGAAGACTTCCAACAAAGAACTTTAACGCTGCACATAGTTTCTTTTTTTTTAGATGGAGTTTCTTTTGTTGCTCAGACTGGAGTTCAGTAGCGTGATTTTGGCTCACTGCAACCTCTGCCTCCGGGGTTCTAGCGATTCTCCTGCCTCAGCCTCCTGAGTAGCTGGGGATTACTGGCATGCACCATGATGCCCAGCTAATTTTTTGTATTTTTAGTTGAGATGGGGTTTCATCATGTTGGCCAGGCTGGTCTCCAATTCCTGATCTCAGGTGATCCGCCTGCCTCAGCCTCCCAAAGTGCAGGGATTATAGGCATGAGCCACTATGCCCAGTCACACATACCTTTTAATATATTGTATTAAAAATGAGGAAAAACTGATTAAAAAATTATTGTGCCTCTGCTGCCTGAGTAGCTGGGACTACAGGTGTGTGCCAACATGCCTGGGTAATATTTTTTACATGTTTTTTTGAAGAGTTGGATGTCCCACCATGTTGCCCAGGATGGTCTTGAACTCCTGAGCTCAAGCGATCTGTTTTGTCTCGGCCTCCCAGAATGCTGGGATTACAGGCATGAGCCACCATGCCTGGCCCCAGTGCTAATCTTATCATTGCACTGTAAGCATATGTATACCTGTTTGTTTCTCCATTAAACTATGTTCCTTGAGAGTGGGTTACTGACTTATAATTCTGGTGCTTAGCACTGTGTTTGACATATGTAAGTTGCTTATCAAATTTGTCAAATGAGTTCACCTTTGAATAAATGAATGAGAGGTATTGGTGTGTGTAATAGGAAAGAAAGGAAGACATAATTGCTCTGTATTTGGGGAAATGCGGTACTTACATTTTAGTTGTGTGAAAGAGAAAACCACACATAAAATTATTAGAGCTAATTTACTCTAACACGTGGTTTATGTCCGGTGCTGTTTGTTCACAGAAGGAAGAGCCTGTGTGAGTTGAGATGGTGACTGGCTTCATGGAGGATTAAGCATAAAAGGATGAATCAGACTTAAAATATATTCATGGAAACCTGATAATTGGCACTAAAAGTAATATATTACATAAATTTGGGTCATGCAGTTTTAATTTCACTAAACTTATATCCCAAGCTGGAAAATTATGAGGCATTGTCACAATGGATACAAATAAAACACTTTGAATACTATTAGAGCCATATCAAGTACTTTTACATTCAGTAGCTACTAGCAGAGTTACCATCAATATTAATTTTTTAAAAAATCATTATTATAGACATATAAATTTTGAATTATGCAGAATTGTTTGGAATAAAACCCCCAAATCCCCGTGTTTTTATGATTTTTTTTTATACGGTTCAATGTAAACAAAGTGGTAAAACTTTCCATCCATACATGCTTCGTTTCACAGTTTCATAAATTGCATGAAGATCTGTGCTTTTAGAAATTTGTAGAGGCAAAAGGGTTCAAGGCTGCAGACCTATGACAAGCAGGCAGTGGATAACAGAGGGAATAAGTTACTGAGGAAAGAAATCATTATGGGGTCAGAATTACAGACCTTTTGTGAAATGAGGCATGGGACATCACCATTGCCAAAGTTTTAAGTTAATTGCTGGCACTTCTCTGTGCGTTTGATCAGACAAGAAAGGGAGAAATTCTTCTTTGCCCTTCATAAACTGTCAACAAGCCAAATGAAATATGTGTTGAGAGTAAATGCAAACCTTTTTCGTTGTTAGAGAAGAACATGATGCAATGATTTAGGCACCTGGAAAACATAGCTCTTTCTCCATTATACTTATTTTTTATATTAAAGTAATGTACTGAGTGTGTACTTGAAAAGGATACATTTGGACATTCTTTTTGATTTTCTTCAACTTGACAGTAAAGCAATATATAGCCACCTCTCGAATTGCCCATATGTGGATTTTCTGATTTGTTAATTATCTATGGCACGTTTTCCAACTCTGATGACCTAGGAATCCATCCTAGGACTGTTTCTCCCTGCTCAGAAAAATGAAAAAATCATTTGACTATGAACCCAAAAAAAATGCACGTTTGCAGGTCAATCTGTTGCAGAAATAAAAAACTATCATGTGATGCATTTTCAAAGCCCTCCAGCAGAATGAATGTATTCCTTTATATTCCTATAGCAATTTTTACCAACTTCTATTACAACATTTATCACATTTTAATATAGTTTTTCATTTTGCTTGTCTACCCCCCTTAGGCCTTTGGGAGCCAATGGTAAAGAGAGGTTTTAAATTCATTTTGCTTCCGTTAGCTCTAAATTCTCTATCTGTATTCAATAATGTTAATTAATGTATAATGTTAATTAATGTACAAATTAATGAATAAATAAGGTTTTACATGTATGGCTTCTATTAGGGTAAGGAGAATTGCCTGTAAATAACTTAGGTTTTATAGCATTTAAAGCTGTAAATAATCAAAGAAACATCCAGTACAATATGTTTTTAAGCTTTCTTTCAAGCAAAAGAGTTCTGATTTTAATAAAATGTTGCTTTGAATGTTATAAAGTATGAGGCAGAGGGATGTAAAAGGGACCTAGGTGCAAAGGAGATACAAAGCCCATCATCCCATCCCCTTGACTACACCAGTGGTCTGGCCAGAGTCCTGTCCCTAACACAGAGCACCAGGCCTTTATGGAAAGCAGTCTGGAAACAATCTTGCCAGTACCACCTCCTAGTTTTATAAATGAAGTCCAGAAGTTTACTGGAGCTCCTCATCGTTATTTCCTAGGCCAAGACTGGAACTTAGGTCTCTTGAGTGAACAATGCTTTTTCAACATCATGTTTTTACCTCATTATTATTTTTGTTTGTTTCAGATCCCTCACCCTGCCATTCATTCTTCTTTGATGTGGCAAAGGAAAGGCAGCAGACTGTAACATCAATTAATGTAAAAAGGGGAGACCATGTGACTAAACTTCTGCCATCAGAAGTACTCTCTTGGTATGTCTCTAGCATACCATTACTCTCACTGGATAACCTGTGGTGTGGCTGAGAGCTTATTGGACAGGATGCTTTGAAAAACCCAGACGTGATTTCCTAACTTGAATATGCACTAATTCTCCCATGGGCAAGAGTGGTTCAACCAGCTCTTGACTGTGTGGTAAAGGGGAATTGGTATAAGAGAGATAATAGAAATCCATAGAGAATTGAAACCCTTACAGCAACTGGCATCTCTAGTTTCTTTCTTGTCTTCTAAACTTTCATCTGGATCTTCAAAAAAGTAGCCAAAATGACCGATTATCTTACCTAATGGAGATGCACACAGACAATTATAAGAATGATAATGGTAATGCTGAGGATAGTGATGCTTACAGGTCAAAACTGAAACACATATTTAAGTTTATAGGTAGCACTAAAAGGCTTTATTTCACGGTATTCTTAAAACAACCTGTGTAAAGAAAGCAAGCTGTAAAAAAAGTGATTAAACTGAAGATAAAGGCTAAAATGACTTATCCAAGGTGACAATGAATGGCAAAAATAGGAATGAAACTTTTTTCTCTACACGATATAATCATGACATGACGTTGCAGCTGTAGGAAGCAGCTAAAGGCTTCCAAGCAACCCTTATATTAGTTTTTGCAACACTGAGCTTTTGAAACTTTCCTACCTTTTTCCTCTCCATTTTTTCCACCCTTTGTCACTGGGTTAGTCTGTTTAGCATTGCTATAAAGTAATACCTAAAAGAGTATATTTTATGAAGAAAACAGTTTATTTGTTCACAGTTCTGCAGGCTGTGCAAGCATGACACCAGCCTTGTGTCTGGTGAAGCCCTCATGAAGCTTCACTCATAGTGAAATGTGAAGGGGGAACAGGTGTGTCACATGATAAGAGAAGGAGCAAGAGAGAGGGAACAAGGATACCAGGCTCTTTTTAGCAAGCAAGTCTCATGTGAACTTAATACTGTGGGGAATGTCATCAAGCCATTCATGAGGGATCAACCGCGTTGCCCCAAACACCTCCCACTAGGCCCCGACTCCAACATTGAGAATCACATTTCAACATGAGATTTGAGGGGGACAAACATCCAAACCATATCACTCATGGTATCAGAAAACATTTATCCAGGGGAGCTGGACGAATATGAGTATAATGGAATAGGAAATTTGTCATAGGATTTAGTCCTTACACAAATGTGGGAACGACTGGGGAAGTAAAAGTCCAGTGAGGGGAATAGACAATCAGAGGAAGGTTGCTAACCAGCTCTAGTCCAGGTGAGCAAGTCAGAGCTTACAGAGAAATCTGAAGATTGGCACACCTAGCTGCCACAGTAGGACCACAGAAGGCACTGGCATAGAATCTGTAAAATGTTGTTGACTTTTATTGGCTACTGCCTCTGTGAGTTCATAGTAAAGTATCTTGTGAGATTAAAGTAGGTGTTGGTTACAAGAACAAACATGAAGAAGAGTTGTACATGGAATGGGGAATAAAGGGGGAAAACTAGAACCTGTCAGTACCTTTGCATCTGTCTTCTCACCAACTCTAACCAGTAAACATCTCTAGAAAGTAATGGCTGCTGCTTCACTTTCACTAGCCAAACTCATGCAACTTTATTTTTGGCCAGCTCACACTCAGGGCCATAAAGGGAAGAGGGTGTTGAGACATGTGGCTCCTAGTGTTAACAAGTTGGCAATCAAACAATCCCACACACTCCTGTACCCCAACACTTTGTTGATCACACAATTTTGTAAAACTGAAAGATATGCTTTCTGTGCAAAGCAAACTACCAAACCCTTAAAACTTCCAGGAAAAAAATACGGAAGAATATCTTTGTAAAACTGGAGTGAGCAATTTCTTTGACAAGACACAGAAAGCAGTAGCTCTAAAGGAAAAACTGAAAAATTAGAAATCATCAAAATTTAAACTTCTAATCAGAAAACACTATTCAGGTAACTGAATAAATTCAATTCAATAACATATAGTACAACTGTAATATAGGGGTTCAGAGTGACTTTAGCTCCCCTGAGAGGATGTTTCTCCAGGTTCTTGGCCTCCTGCCCTCTCAAGAATGAGAGAGGGGACCATGGTGCAGTGCTCAGTAAATGCCGGACTCAAAGTGTTTGTGGAAAGTGGTTTGTTTAGAGAGAGAGAGAGAGAGAAACAGTTAACTCTCACACTGAGTGAGAGAATCCAGAAAGATGGAATCCAGGAGAGCAAAGCAGCTTCCACACCAAGTGGAAGGGAATAGAGAGAGATGGAGTTTAGGAGGGGGAAGACAGGCTTCCATGAGAGAGTGTGGAAGGGGACTCCAGAGGGGGAAATCCAGGAGAGAGAAAGATGTCTTCCACGAAGGGAGTGTTTGTGGAAGGTGATCCAAACATGGAGTCCCAAAGTGTGTGGAAGAAGGGACTTTTAACCTGGGAGGAACCCCCACCTTCTCTAAGACGCCAGGCCAATGAAAGATCCTTAGAACTTCTGCTGGAATGATTTACCCTTAGTTTCTTCCTGTGCCAGTGAAATTCAAACATAAACCTTAAATCTCCTGGATGGAGAGAGATGGGAGGGGGTCATGGCACTAGGAAGCTCTTGCCCTTAAGAGTATGCCCCCCTGTGGACCCAGAAAGAGAACACATTCCCTCATTCCCTCACTCTGAACAGGAAAGCCCAACTTCTGTTGGAATTACTGTAGGGCCCCTTCTACGCCCCACTTCAGCAGGAAGTTGTTAAAGAGGATCAATGTCGATCCTCTTTAATGACTTCCTGCTGAAGTGGGGCGTAGAAGGGGCCCTGCAGTTGAGGTTTCCTCCAGAGAGGGGCCTTTCAGGGGTGCAGGTTGATCTAGAGGTCCATGATAGAGCCCACAAGCCAAGGATATCCAGGATTCTAGCAGCAGGATTATTTGTGTCTGATGATAGGGGGCGTACTTCCTTAAACCTCCCCACAGTCACTCAAGGAAAACTGTTGGGTTTTCTTTCCTTCCATTTGGGGGTTAGGTTTTCCATTCAACAGAGGGTAATTTGGCCACACTATTTGGCAGAGAAAAATGAACCACTTCTTCCTTAAATACTGTGTGTCAAATTGGTCCCAATTTTCCAGTATACCCTTTAATGGGGACTTGAGCTTGGGAATAGAAGCACCCATCTGAAATCGAACACAAGGGATGCCCACATCCCCCAGTTAAAGAAATTACAGCCACTTTGAACTGAGGCATCCCCCAGGTAAAATGGGTACTAAAATGAAACGTCTTTCAGTCAGTACCCTGAAATTTCATGTGCCCAAGAGGCGTGATCCATCTTATCAGAGGGCCTCCTATGTACTGAATTTGAATCATGACCTACCAGCATCATAGGACCACTCTCACTGCCTGCATGACCTCCAGTGACTACCATAGAGACATGGAACGACAGGGGCCATTGGGTTGAGTAGTCATGTACCAATGAGCCCCAACAAGGCCAGTGAGGCTCAGGAGATGGGTACCAATATTTCCCAGCAAAAGTCCAATTTACACAGGCCAATTTATAAATCTGGCCCAGAAGGGTAAACTTCTAGGGAGGGGCCATTAGAGCACACAGTTCAAAGAAGACAGGCCACGTAGCTGAGGCTGGAACAAATATCCTCAGGACCCCAGGCCTCCTCTTCCCTAACCCGTCTTCCCTTGTAGGAAAATGCTCTTAAGGTTGTGAGACCTGCCATTGACTGGGCCTGGAACTGGTTTAACTATGATCTTCTAGATAGAAAAGTTCTGCCAGAGAGAGCCAATCCTAAGCAAGACAAATTATACACCAAACACAAAGTCCCATAGCCTTCAGCTTCTAAATTTCCCAAAAGGTTTCACCAAGACTGGCTCCACCAGGGATTTGAACCAGCAACCTTACAGTTGTAGGTCCTACACCTTAACCAACTGTGCAAACAGGGTCTTTGCATTAGGGGAAGGCAGAAAACTTTCTTAAGCCATATTTTGAATGAGAATGCTTCACCTTGAGGCAGTGTGGCCTGCCTAAAAGCTGAGTGGGGCTGACGGCCATCAGCAGCTTCAGCTGCTTCCTTTCCCTCAGAGCCACACCAGCTGAGGAAAAAAGCCCCTTGCTGAGTCAGTTTAAAAGGCATGTTCACAGCTGCTGCTGGGCCCTCATGAGTGCCCCTGTGAGTTCCCTCACCCTTGTGGCTTTCAGTCGCCATGTTGACCCTTCCAGAACCACTTGCATGCCTGGGCCACTTCCTGAGCTACTGTCCACAGAGGGACCTGTGGCCGGCAGGCAGACGCCCTGGGGAGCCTTTTTACCCTGCTGCCTGGGACTGGGGAATGCCAGAGAGGCCTGCCAGAGCCACGTGCCAGGCTGCTGCACTCCCTGGTCCCCTACAGGCTTCCTAGTCCCCTGCAGGCTCTTGGTGTACCTTGTCCCTCTCTGCTGTTTTCTCCAGCCCACGGCTGTGTGCTGGGTTCCACCCCTGGGGCTGGGCTGTTCCCCACCGGCAAGGAGAGAAAGCTCCAGGGGCAGCACTTGCCACTCTGCTCTGCAGTCTCTCTCAGGTTTTGGTTCCAGAGATAATATCCGAAGAATAGAGAAGGAGATGGAAAGGAGAGCGAGAGCTTGAAGGTAAGAAAAAAAATGTGCTTTTAATTCTGGCTGGGCTGTGCTGCTTAAGAGGGGCTGGATTGTGCCTCTGAGGCACCTCTGCTCTGGTTCCCTCAGCCCTGCTTGGCTGACGCTGCTTCAGGTGTTCTTAAACAGATGGGACAGAATGGGGCCAGTTTTACTCATGATTTTGAAGTCTTCTTCTCTGGCTATACCCCTTTCCTGGCTGTACCCCTCTTCTTGTGTACCCCTCTCCTGGCTGGCTTGCCTAAATGTAATATTGGGGTTCAGGGGTTCAGGGTGCCCTCAGCTCCCCTGAGAGGATGTTTCTCCAGGTTCTTGGCCTCCTGCCCTCTCAAGAATGAGAGAGGGGACCACGGTGCAGTGCTCAGTAAATGCCAGACTCAAAGTGTTTGTAGAAAGTGGTTTATTTAGAGAGAGAGCGAGAGAGAGAGAAACAGCTAGCTCTCACACTGAGTGAGAGAATCCAGAAAGATGGAATCCAGGAGAGGAAAGCAGCTTCCACACCAAGTGGAAGGGAATAGAGAGAGATGGAGTCTAGGAGGGGAAGCCAGGCTTCCATGAGAGAGTGTGGAAGGGGGACTCCAGAGGGGAAATCCAGGAGAGAGAAAGATGTCTTCCATGAAGGGAGTGTTCGTGGAAGGGTGATCTAAACATGGAGTCTGAAAGGTGTGGAAGAAGGGACTTTTAACCTGGGAGGAACCCCCACCTTCTCTAAGACCCCAGGCCAGTGAAAGGAGTTCCTTAGAACTTCCACTGGAATGATTTACCCCTAGTTTCTTCCTGTGCCAGTGAAATTCAAACATAAACCTTAAATCTCCTGGATGGAGAGAGATGGGAGGGGGTCATGGCACTAGGAAGTTCTTGCCCTTAAAACTGTGCCCCTCTGTGGACCCAGAAAGAGAACACATTCCCTCATTCCCCCACTCTGAACAGGAAAGCCCAACTTCTGTTGGAATTACTGTAGGGCCCCTTCTATGCTCTACTTCAGCAGGAAGTAGTTAAAGAGGATCAATGTGGGTCCTCTTACTTCCTGCTGAAGTAGGGCGTAGAAGGGGCCCTGCAGTTGAGGTTTCCTCCAGAGAGGAGCCTTTTAGGGGTGCAGCTTGATCTAGAGGTGCAGGATAGAGCCCACAAGCCAAGGATTTCCAGGGTTCCAGTGGCAGGATTATTTGTGACTTTATGGCTCTAGAAGAAACAAATGTGACAATGTGGTTAAAGATGAAAAGCCCAGAGACCAACAAATATAGAATGGTTATAAACGAGCGTAGGAGAGAGAGAGCCAGGTTCTTGAAGGTCTTTAGCCCTTTGTTTGATTGATTCCTGAGTTGTATGTTTAAAACAACACTTAACTGGTTTAAAAAATAGCAGCATTTTTCCTAGAAAGAGACAGGTTCCTTTCCCACTATGAAAAGGATAATCAGAGTTGGAGAGATAGCAAAGTTGAGGGTTATAGTCCTATTTATGACAGGATATAAATTAGTCTTATGCGTGGTTACTTCTCTGAGGATCTTGTTGGAAAAGCAGATGTAGATTTTCTAAGGGCTCACAGGGATATGAAGGGTTGTCTCCTGGAGCTTCAGGCTGCAGAGTGGAGGGTCTATGACTTTCCTCAGGAGGTGTCCAAGGCTTCAGCTGAGTGTGATGAATCCATGAGTCTATTTTCACTACCTTAACTGCCGTTGGAGTGGACAGAATGACCGAAAATGGTCCTTCCCATGATGGGCCTAGAGAGGGAGAGTCTGAGGGGAGAGAATTAGCAAGTACCAAGTCTCCAGGGCAGGAGAGAAATGCTGAGAAGGCCATGCAGTGTCCAGGAGAAGAATGATTTCCTGGACCTCTATGGTCAGCTTTACCTGGGGCTCTGTGATGGTGATGGCTTATGCTGGTACTTGCTCCAGGAACCCTCAGTTCTGCCATTGGGTCATCTGGTCAGACACCTCAGGCCCTGGGAACCTTCATTCCCTGGGACCATGTGCTTTCCAGTGGTTCCCTTGGCACAGTGGGCATGGACGAGATGGTGGTCCATTCCTCTGGGGACAGTTTCTTATAAAGTGTCCCTTCAGATGGCACTGGTAACAAGTTCTGCCAGACTGGTGGCTAACCCAAGCCTTTCCCTCATTTGAGCCACTGGGGTCTGCTTGCCTGAAAGCCATGACTAAGGCTGATCCATCCTATTTCTTTCACCCTGTTCCTTCTGGTCTCTATTATAAAGCACTGAGGTTTCCTGGTTCAGTAATGATTCTAGGCTCTGCTCTGGTCCCAAAGCTAGCTTCTGGAGCTTTCTCCTGATATCTGCTGCTGAATAAGTAATAAACTTGTCCTTTAATATTAACTGACCCTCTATGGAGTCTGGTGATGGGGGGTGTACTTCCTTAAGCCTCCCGCAATCACTCAAGGAAAACTGTTGGGTTTTCTTTCCTTCCCTTTGGGGCTTAGGTTTTCCATTCAGCGTAGGGTATTTTGGCCACGCTATTTGGCAGAGAAAAATGAACCACTTCTTCCTTAAATACTGTGTATCAAATTGGTCCCAATTCTCCAGTATACCCTTTAATGGGGACTTGAGCTTGGGAATAGAAGCACCCATCTGAAAATCGAACACAAGGGATGCCCACATCCCCAGTTAAAGAAATTACAGCCACTTCAACCTGAGGCATCCCCCAGGTAAAATGGATACTAAAATGAAACGTCTTTCAGTCAGTACCCTGAAATTTTGTGTGCCCAAGAGGCGTGATCCATCTTATCAGAGGGCCTCCTATGTCCTGGATTTGAATCATGACCTACCAGCATCATAGGACCACTCTCACTGCCTGCATGACCTCCAGTGACTACCATAGAGACATGGAACGACAGGGGCCATTGGGTTGAGTAGTCATGTACCAATGAGCCCCAACAAGGCCAGTGAGGCTCAGGAGATGGGTACCAATATTTCCCAGCAAAAGTCCAATTTACACAGGCCAATTTATAAAACTGGCCCAGAAGGGTAAACTTCTAGGGAGGGGCCATTAGAGCACACAGTTCAAAGAAGACACATCACGTGGCTGAGGCTGGAACAAATGCCCTCAGGACCCAGGCTGCCTCTCCCGTAACCCGTCTTCCCTTTAGGAAAATGCTCTTAAGGTTGGGAGACCTGCCATTGACTATTTGGGCCTGGAACTGGTTTAACTATGATCTTCTAGATAGAAAAGTTCTGCCAGAGAGAGCCAATCCTAAGCAAGACAAATTATACACCAAACACAAAGTCCCAAAGCCTTCAGCTTCTGAATTTCCCCAGAAGGTTTCACCAAGCCAAGACTGGCTCCACCAGGGATTTGAACCAGCAACCTTACAGTTGTAGGTCCTACACCTTAACCAACTGTGCAAACAGGGCCATTGCATTAGAGGAAGGCAGAAAACTTTCTTAAGCCATATTTTGAATGAGAATGCTTCACCTTGAGGCAGTGTGGCTTGCCTAAAAGCTGGGCAGGGCTGATGGCCATCAGCAGCTTCAGCTGCTTCCTTTCCCTCAGAGCCACACCAGCTGAGGAAAAAAGCCCCTTGCTGAGTCAGTTTAAAAGGCATGTTCACAGCTGCTGCTGGGCCCTCATGAGTGCCCCCGTGAGTTCCCTCACCCTCGTGGCTTTCAGTCGCCATGTTGACTCTGCTAGAACCACTTGCATGCCTGGGCCACTTCCTGAGCTACTGTCCACAGAGGGACCTGTGGCCGGCAGGCAGACGCCCTGGGGAGCCTTTTTACCCTGTTGCCTGGGACTGGGGAATGCCAGAGAGGCCTGCCAGAGCCACGTGCCAGGCTGCTGCACTCCCTGGTCTCCCACAGACTTCCTAGTCCCCTGCAGGCTCTTGGTGTACCTTGTCCCTCTCTGCTGTTTTCTCCAGCCCACGGCTGTGTGCTGGGTTCCACCCCTGGGGCTGGGCTGTTCCCCACCGGCAAGGAGAGAAAGCCCCAGGGGCAGCACTTGCCACTCTGCTCTGCAGGCTCTCTCAGGTTTTGCTTCCAGAGATAATATCCGAAGAATAGAGAAGGAGATGGAAAGGAGAGCGAGAGCTTGAAGGTAAGAAAAAAAAAATGTGCTTTTAATTCTGGCTGGGCTGCGCAGCTTAAGAGGGGCTGGGTGGTGCCTCTGAGGCGCCTCTGCTCTGGTTCCCTCAGCCCTGCTTGGCTGACGCCGCTTCAGGTGTTCTCAAAGAGACAGAACAGAATGGGGCCAGTTTTACTCATGATTTTGAAGTCTTCTTCTCCGGCTATACCCCTTTCCTGGCTGTACCCCTCTTCTTGTGTACCCCTCTCCTGGCTGGCTCGTTTAAATATAATATTGGGGTTCAGGGCTTCAGGGTGTCCTCAGCTCCCCTGAGAGGATGTTTCTCCAGGTTCTTGGCCTCCTGCCTTCTCAAGAATGAGAGAGGGGGACCACGGTGCAGTGCTCAGTAAATGCCAGACTCAAAGTGTTTGTAGAAAGTGGTTTAGAGAGAGAGAGAGAGAAATAGCTGACTCTCACACTGAGTGAGAGAATCCAGAAAGATGGAATCCAGGAGAGGAGAGCAGCTTCCACACTGAGTGGAGGGGAATAGAGAGAGATGGAGTTTAGGAGGGGAAGACAGGCTTCCATGAGAGAGTGTGGAAGGGGACTCCAGAGGGAAAATCTAGGAGAGAGAAAGATGGCTTCCATGAAGGGAGTGTTCCTGGAAGGGTATCTAAACATGGAGTCTGAAGAGGTGTGGAAGAAGGGACTTTTAACCTGGGAGGAACCCCAACCTTCTCTAAGACCCCAAGCCAATGAAAGGAGTTCCTTAGAACTTCCCCTGGAGTGATTGACTCTTAGTTTCTTCCCATGCCTGTAAAATTTAAACATAAATCATTAAATCTTCCAGATGGAGAGAGATGTGAGGGGGCCATGGTGCTAGGCAGTTCGTGCCCTTAAAACTATACTGCCTTGTAGACCTGGGAAGAAGATATTCCCTCACAACCAAATCAATACAGAAGCAACAGACTGGGAAGTAATATTGTCAGTCTATATACCTATCACAAAGGACTTTATCTAACATATACAACTAATTTCAGGAAAACAATAAAGAACTCAATGAAAAATAGGCAGAAGCTACAAACAGAGACTCCACAAAAGGAGATATAGGAACTAAAATGTACATGGAAATGTATTCAACATTTTTAGCCATCAGGGAAACTCAAAACCACAGGGTGATACCATGCATGCACTCAAATGGCTAAAATTACAATGACTAACCAAATCAAATGATGACAAGTATGTAGAACAATGGGAATTCTAATGCATTGTTTTTAGAATGTAAAACATTACAACTACTTTGGATATCAGGCTGAAAATTTTGTAAAGAGATGCCTACTCTGTGACCCAGAAATTTCACTTCTGCCTAGTTAGTATAAGAGATAAAAATATAATCTACAAAAAGACTTGTAAAAGAATGATTGTAGTAGTTTTGCTGATAATAGTTCCAAACTGGAAGCAAGCCCCATGTTATTCAATAGGAGAATAGATAATGATGATACTTGCATGCAGTGAGATACATTCAATAATAAAATGGCACAATCTACTAATACAATGACATAGATGGCATTCTAAAACTGTATGACCAATAGAGGCCAGATACAAAAATGTGCATACTCAATAATTTCATTTATACACAATTTTAGAATACACATAAAAATCTACGTTAAAAGAAATTTGAAGAGCTATTGCCTCTGATAGCAGAGGGTTTGTTGGGATTGGGAAAAAATAAGAGAAAACAGATGGTAAAACGTTTTTATTTGGATGGGGTGCAGATGACTTTAGTTTGTGCGTGTATCAAAACTTATTGAACTATAAAACTTATGAGCTATACATTGTACTATATTAGGCCTCAATACACATATTAAATAATAAGAGAAAAACTTGAAAGAAATTATGTGTAGCAGACTTATTTGAGCAATTAACAATTCATGAATCAAGCATCACCTTGAACCAGGTTGAAGAGGTTCAGAGAGCTCCCCACAGCAACAGGGGCAGGCAATATTTATAGACAGAAATATAAAGTGACTTAAAAAAATATTGATTGATTATAGCTCAGCATTTGCCTTGTATAAACGTGGTCTAATCAGTTGGCCGCCTGTGACTGGCTGAAGCTCAGCTGGTGTAATTGGCTGGAGTTTAGCTACTTCTTACAAGAATATACTTGTGTTAGGTTGCAGGTCTGTTTGTTTTTTAACATACTATGTTAGATTGCAATTTGCTACCTGTGGAGGTGGTCTGAAACGAAATTTAATTAACAGTAATAAAAAAGGAATCTATGTTTTGCTTACATACCTGAGTATAATTTGAATAAATTTTTGACCCTGCTACTATTTTCTCTTTCACCTTTCTGTCAAATTTTAAGAACACAGACTCTGGCATTAAAGCACAAAAGTTCAACCCCCAAATTAACCATTTTTTTGCTCTGTAATTGTAGAGAAATCATTTATTCTTTTTGGGGCTGAGTTTTCTTACCTATAAGATGAAAATAGTAATAATATCTTCTAGGGTTCTTGTGAGGATTAAATGACATCATATGTGTAAAGAGTTTACTACAGAGCCTAGGGCTATACTGTCCAATATTGTAGTTGACTACATGTGACTATTTAAATTCAAATTAATTAAAATAAGGTAGAATTGATGATTCAGTTAGTCTCATGACAAGTGGCTAATGTCATTGTATGTAAATACAGAATATTTCCGTCATCACAAAAAATGCTGTTCAGATAGTGCTGTCTTAGAGCATAGAAGATGTTAAATAAATTTTAGCAATTGTTATTATTACTACAATTAAAAGACTCCCCTTAAAGATTGAGCATTTTATTAAAGAAAGTACATACAAAAAGTTAGAAAACAATACAAGTAAAGGCTACAACTATGAGGAGTATCTTGGGAAGCAAGAAAAAAGTTCTATTAGTGACAGACAGGTAAGCATTACTTGGAGCAGTCCCTGAACTGTGTAAGATACAACTTAGCAGTTGACTGGGGCTGATGAAAATTAGTACATATAAGAAGTGTGGTGCATATGCTGACATGCACCCTTTACTAGGAGGAAATCTTTAAAGAGGCCATGCAGGCTGTGCTGGGTGGTGGAGTGATAGAGAGGAGAGTCAGGAGGTATTCTGAACAGAAAAAAAAAACAAAAAACAAAAAAAACCCCTGCTCATACACAGTAAGAGAAGAAAAGACACTAATGAGAGGTTCAGCTCTTCACCACCAATAGGCTTTGTGTGAGTGGTTAACATGGTCTGGCTCTGTATCCCCACTCAAATCTCATCATGAATTGTAATCTGCCTGTGTCCAGGGAGGGAAGTGAATGGATTATGGGGATGGTTTCCCCATACTGTTGTCATGATAGTGAATCTCGTGAGATCTGATGATTTTAAAAGTGGCAGTTTTTCCTGTGTGTGCTCTCGTTCTTTCTCCTGCTTCCTTGTGGAGGTGCCTGCTTCCCATTCTGCCAGGATTGTAAGTTTCCTGAGGCCTCCCCAGCCATGTGGAGCTGTGAGTCAATTAAACCTCTTTTGTTTATAAATTACCCAGTCTAGGCTATTTCTTCACAGCAGAGTGTGAATGGACTAATACAGTGGTGGCTGGTGTGGAATAATAAGATGTAAGCTGAAGAGGTAGGCAGGACATAAATGAAGAAGGAGCATTTATATCATGCTAATGCATGTTTTAAACAATAAGTGTAATTATTTGGATATATAATATATTCATGTGGTATAATAAAAAAGTATAAAAATAAATACAGTGAGAAGTACACACACAGCATAGGTGACAACTTCTTTTTATTCCTTAGCTAAATTGCCAGAGTTCATTTTATCACATCTAAGCAAAACAAATACATGCATGTAAATTTATGTGTATGTGTGTTTCTCGTATTTAATATAAATGAGTTTGGTACTATTTTGCACCTTTTTTCATATGTGATATGTATCTTGGAAACTTCTCTGTTTTCTTTTTATCCTTTTTTTCTTTTTAAAAGCAGCATCATAGAATTTCATTATGCGGATGTATAGTAGTTTATTTAATCAGCTGCCTATTAAATAATATTTATGTTTTTAATCTTTTGCTATTACAAAAAATGCTGTCATCAATAACAGTACATAAATTTCTCAAATGTGAGTGCATATTCATTTTTAGAAATGGGACTGTAGGTTTATGTGTTACGATTTTGAGAGATATTGCCACATTGCTCTTCATAGGATTCCTCCAATTTACACTTCCACTGGCAACATATAAAGTGTTTGTTCCTTACAGCTTCCTGGTAGAGATTGCTATGAAACTTGTTTTGTTTGTCAATCTGACAGGGGAATCCAAGTAGCTTTAATATGCCTTTCTCTTATTATTGTATTATTTTTATTAAGCATTTTGATTTGAACATTATTCTCCTTCTATGGGAATAGGGAGTTTTTGAAGTGATCATATTTACATTTTAGAAAAGTCTCTTTAGCAGGGGTCTTGAGAGAAGTGGATTGAAGTCAGGAGAGACAGGAGATAAGAACACAAAGGAGAAGAATACAATTCATATTAAATGATCAAGGAGAGATGCTAAGGGCTAGAAAATAGAGCATTTGGAACGGAGAAGAGGAAGCGAATTCCAGAGATAATTGGAAAACAGTGGATTGGTTTGGTTGATTGCTTGGTATAAGGGAGAAGAAAGAGTCTAGGAAGGTTCTCAGGTTTCCAGTTTAGAAGACTGAGGGGTTAGTGACTGGGACTGGCAGGGTTGGAACAGGAACAGATTCTAGAGAGAAGCTGTGGAGTCCCCATGTCTGCTTGGTTTGTAATGTCTAGGATTTTAGAAGAGACTCCAAGACTAGAGCTAAATATTTGAAATATATATGTAATCTTATTAATCTGAGGTACTTACAGAACACTGCTAACAGGGAAAGGTGGAGTAGAAATATCTTTGTTGGAAATTCTTGTAACTGCTTTAACAAGTGGATAAGATTCAGTAATAATTTGCATATTCTTTGTTTGAATGCAAATGCTCTATCTAAAGCTCCTCATTCTTAACAAGGCTAATATTCCCCTTGTTTCCACTGGTAATTTGCTTGGCAAATCGTTTCTGTACTATTATTGGCAAAATCCTATTACCAATGTTCTATGAAATATTCTATTGCCAAGTCAACTATAGTCCAAAGCAGCAATGTTTGAGACTCTCCTAGAAAAGCCCTCGCAAAACCAACTGGGCTTTTATAGAGTGTAAGGTATTTTCTGTCTTTCTGACAATCACATTTCTAGGTGAGACTAGCGGAATCTGAGAAACAAATCTGAGCCATGTCCATTTGGACTATGGAATGTTTTTCTTGGCTTTATATTGCCAGAACACACCACTGGAGCCTGGCACATAGTAGGTGCTTAACAAATGGTTGTTAAAGGGAGAAAACTCTGAAGAAGGGGCTTAACAATTGCCTGACATTCGGAGCAGGCTTATTTTCCTTTCATTTTCTCATCCTGTATTACAGTTGACACAACTCAGGAATAGCAAACAAACCCTCTACCTGTCACTCCTCGCTGAATCATCCAGCCCCTCTGTAAAGAATAATCATCTACAGTCTGCTTTTTAGAGGGAGATTAGGAGAGAATTGCTAAAATAAAGTAAACTGTATCATTGCCAAGCTGTATTTCAATTCCTTACTATTTCACAATGTATAAAGCAACCTTAAACACTCTCTAGCCCTCCCAAACATCTTGTCCAAAATTCCTTTTTCTAAACTCACAAAGTACAGAAAAATGATTACAAATTATTTAGGAGTTGGAATGGGCTATTGGAGAAGAAGAGAGGGTGAGCACGTGTAATAACTTCATGGCACTTTCTTTTTAACCTATCATTTTACTACCAAGATGCTTGCCATCTTCCCAAATTACTTTCCTTATGTTTGCCTTAAACCTCCTATCCTGGTGGACCTGCTAGTTTCTTTACATACATTGTTTTTCATCTCTTTGCCTGCTATTTGCTCTATTTCTATTGTAGTATAGTATATATATACATATACATATGTACAGAAATGCATAGCTCATGAATATACAGCTTGGTGAATTTTCACAAAGCAAACACCCCCATGTGAGCACTGACACAGATCAAGAAATAGAACACAACCAGCATCCCCAGCAGCTTCTTCCAGTGCCCCTCTCCCAGTCTCTAACTCTTCTTCCCTCCAAAGGGAACCGTAGCCACTGTCTTGATTATAGCACTATAAATCTTGCCTTGGAAGATAGTGTAAATGGTTACATATGTTGTGTATGACATATTCACTTTTGGGTCTGGTTTCTTTTGTTCAATGTTATACATGTGAGATTCATCCATATTGTTGCATTTAATGGTGGTTCCTTAACTTTAGTACAGAATGGTATTATGTAAATATGGCAATTCAGTATATCAGTTCTTCTGATGATAGACATTTGGGTTGTTTGGAGTTTTTGGCTACTGTGAGTTGTGCTCATATGAACATGCATGTCTGTGCTATTACTTATGGTATTCCCTCTTACTGAACTTCCCTCCTCCCCATCTTGACGCTGAAACTTTTTAATTCCTAACTCAGATTTAGCTACTATGGCTGTAAATGAGCTTTCTCATCTCCCCAAACTTCTGCCTTTCTACTTTCCTAAAGTACATCTCATGTGTCACCAAGTAGCTCCTTATATTAAAACAATTTGTACATGTGAATTATTTCTTCTATTAGATTGTAAGCTCCTGAGGGCAGAAAATGTCTCGTTCATCTTATTTCCAAGTCAGTGTCTTACTTATATTAGAAATCCAATAAAATTTCTGTGAAAGAAGGATGACTTAGAAAAATGTCTCCCTAATGGGTAACATTGCATCAATTTGGTTGAATGTGCACCATTTTGATGGAAGGCTGATTAGCAAGATCTCTGATCAGCTGGCTAAAACACAGAGATTTTTTTCTATTCAACTGTAAGAGTCATATCAATACTTAAAATATCTAAAAAATCTTTAGAAATCTGGAAATATGCTACTCTTGTATGGAAAATCCATAAATAATCTCATATGCTGCTCTGTGTAGAACCTTAACTGTATTGGTAACAAATATCACTGTAGTTGGTATTATTTCAACAAATAATTATTTTATACTCACTATGTGCTAGGCATTGTGTTAGACCCACAGTATATTCTCTATTTATTTCAGGTATGAACAGGAAAAAGGTCAGAACATTCTCATTAGGGAGCTACTTTGCATTTTTCAGTATGACCATGATTTAGCTTTGAGTATCTTCTTCCATATAAAGGCGGTCAGGACACATTATGCTTTGCAGTACTAATTAAGATCAAGTGGCAAAGAGAAAAACAGCAGAGGAGGAAATGTTGGTGTTTGGGGGATGCAAATCACTTACCAGTCTCTGTTTTGGCTTCTAAGCAATTAAGAGCAGACAAGGAGCCAAACAGATTGTAATATTAGCTTTTTAATTGATTAGGCTGGATTGGTGAATGTGACAGAACCTTCTGTTGTTGGTACAAATGAATGCACCCACCCAGATCACAGGCAGAGAAACTGGAGATGAACAGGCCCACCCCCCCAGGAATGAGATCCAGCCACTGAGACCCAACCACTTAGTATCAGAAAATGAAGAAAAGCTCATTTCACTGCAGGCCAGGCTGATACTGAGGGATATAGAGCAAGACCGAGTGGAACTTGCTTTGTATGTTTATATTGTTACCTTTTTGCTCTTGCATTGGCAGGCACTCCCCATGCTGAATAATCTAATAATTTCTCTGATAATCCTGCTGATGAGAGATCAGCAGTGAGAGGATCAGAATGTTTACTCAAGTAGCTCTCCTTTCTGGAGGAGACACCCTATTCTTTCTCTCTTGAGAGAAGGCAGGGAAGACAAGGTCAAAAGTAAGAGTCATAATGAGCATAGAAGATTGAGAGAAAAGTTGGAGCATTTTCCCCCTAAAATACAAAAATGAAAACAGTTGAGAAATGTAAAAAGGTATAGCAGAACTGTAGAGAAGAATTTTTGTGTGAATTTAAGGCCAAATTTTGAAAGAGACGGAGAGGTTAATTTGTAGGTAGATGGGAAAAGAAAGAGAAATTACAGGAGATCTGCATCATTACACTATTTTGGTTGATATCTACAGTCCATAAAATGTGAATTGATAACTGAGGTATTACTGGAAAGACCAGAGTTGCAAAGGATATCTGCCTAGTTTTGCAGTGGATTCTAAAAAGAAGAGAAAGGAAAAATAATTCTGCACACATTTAGTGGGAACAATGGCTGATGTAATGAACTGTCTTAGCTCATTCCTGCTGCTATAACAACATTCCTGGGTAATTTATAAGCAACAGAAATGTATATCACACACTTTTTGTAACTGGGAGGTCTAAGATCAAGGTGCCAGCAGACTTTGTGTCTTAGGATGGCCTTCTCTCTCTTCTTTGATGGGTGCAATGCAAGGGGGCTGCATCCCCCACATGGTAGAAGGAGAGGGCAGCTCCCTTCAATTTCTTTTATAAGGGCACTACTCTCATTTATGAGAGCAAAGCCTTCATGACTTAATCACCTTCCTAAAGTCTTCACCTCTTAATTCCATCACATTAGAGATTATGTTTTAACATACATTTTAGGGGCACGCTAACATTTAGACCATAGCATTTCACCCAGCCCCTTAAATTTCATGTCCTTCTCACATGTAAAATGCATTTATTCTAACCCAAAAGCCCCCAAGTTTTTTAGCTTGTTTCATCATCATCTCAAAAGTCTAAAGTCCACTGTCTCATCTAAATATCATCTAAATCATATATAGGTGAATTTCAAAGTGTGTTTCATCCTGAGGGCCAAAATATAATGGTAGGACAGATATAGATTAGATATTCCCATTCCAAAAGGGGAAAATAGGAAATAAGAAAGGGGCAACAGGTTTTAAGTACGTCCAAAACCCAACAAAGAAAACAACTTTAAATCTTAAGCCTTGAGAATAGTCTTTGACTCCAAGTTTCCTATTCTGGACACACTGAGGCAGGGGTTTAGCCCCCAAGATTCCAGGTAACCTTGCCCCGATGACTCTGCTGGGTATAGCCTAAGCTACAGCTCTCATGTGTTGCCGTCTTGGGCCTGTGGCTTTTCTGGACTGGAATTGCACTCTGGTGCCTCTCAGTCTGGGGTCTCAGGGGCAACACAGCTCCCACAGCTCCACTGGTTATTGCCTTAGTGGGGACTTTCTTAGTAGTCCACTCCCAAAGTTCCACTGGGTACTGCCTTAGTTGGGGGTCTCTCCATTGGCCCCATTCCCACAGTTCTGCTGGGTGATGCCCTAGTTAGGGCAATCTGCAGCAGCCCCAACCCCATGGCTCTGTGCTGGTAGGGGCTCTCTGCAGTAGCTCTGCCACTGAGGTAGTTCTCTCTGCATAAATCCCAAGGGTCCCTGGGGCATCCTTTGAAATCTAGGTGGAGGCAACCATGCTCCCCTAATCTGTGTGCCTTCAGTGTTAGCACCACATGGATACCACCAAGGTTTACCACCTGTGCCTTCTGGAGGGATGGCCACTGTGGCTCACAGCATGCTTGGGCCCAGAAGAGCTGTACTTAGGATGGCTGAGGAGCACTGTGCTGGAATGTAGAAAGCAGAGGCTTGAGGAGCCTCAGGCCTTCCCATTGAAACTGTTCTGCTCTCAAGGCCCTAGCACTCTGGGGCCTATGATTGGTGGGAAGACCAGATCTCTGAAATGCCTTCCAGATCATTCTTCATTGTCTTGATGAATAGCAACTGGCCGTCTTCCACCCATCCTAGTCTTCTTATTACATGGTTGCTTTGCAACACCCTCGATACTCTTTTCTGAAAATGCTTTTTCATTCTTTTTACATGGTCAGGCTGAGAATTGTCCGTATCTGTAAGCTCTGTGTTTCTTTTGTTTATAATTTGTGTCTTTAGTTTGCTTCTCTCTTCTTGCATTTTACCATCAGCAGGAAAGAGAAGCGATGTAGCACCCTCACAATTTTGCTTAGATATTTCTTCTGCCAAATATTTAATTTTTAAAATTGTTTTATTTTATTTTTTTGAGATGGAGTCTCACTCTGTCACCCAGGCTGTAGTGCAGTGGCGCAATCTCGGCTCACTGCAACTTCTGCCTCCTGGGTTCAAGCGATTCTCCTGCCTCAGCCTCCGGAGTAGGTGGGATTACAGGTGAGTGCCGCCATACCCAGCTAATTTTTTTTGTACTTTTGGTAGAGACAGGGTTTCACTATGTTGGCCAGGCTGATCTTGAATTCCTGGCCTCAAGTGATGAGCCACCCTCAGCCTCCAAAAGTGCTAGAATTTTAGGCATGAGCCACTGCACCGGGCCCCAGATATTTCATTTAATTACTCATAAGCTTCTCCTTTCACAAAACACTAGGGCACAAACATAATTGTGGAAAGTTCTTTGTTATTTTATAGCAAGGATGGCCTTTCATCCAGTTTCCATTAACATGTTCCTTATTTTATCTGAGACCTTATCAGGAGGTCTTTATCATACCATCCACATACTACCAACATTCTGATCACAACCACTAAAATAATCTCTAAGAAGACTGAGGCTTTCTCTGTAGCTTTCTACTTCTTTTGAACTTTCACCAGAATCACACTTTATGGTTCACTAGTGGCAACACAGGCTTTTCTAGCCCGCTACTCCAAACTCTTCCAGCCTTTGCCCATTATCCAGTTCCAAACTAATGGTATGCAGTGAAAACAGTGGTATGTGGGAAATTTATAGCTATAAACACATTAAAAAAACAAGATAGATCTCAAATAAACAACCTAACTACAAATTCAGGAACTTGAAAGAGAAGAACAAACTAAACTCAAGGCTGCAGAAGGAAGGAAACAATAAAGACTAGAACAGAGACATGGAAAATAAATAATAGAAAAACAATACACAAAAGCAATGAAAACAAAAATTAGTTATTTGAGATCAACAAAATCGACAAACTTTTAAGTAGATGGACTAAGAAAAAAATTCCAATATTACTAAAATCAGAAATACAAGTAGGAACATTACTACTGATTCTACAGAAATAAAATGGATTATAAGAGAATATCCTGTGTGATATTCCAACAAAATGGACTCCGACAAACTGGGTAACCTAGATGACATGGACAGATTTCAATAAATACAGAATCGACCAACATAAAATAAAAAAGAAATAGAAAATCTGAGTAGATGTATAGTAAGGAAATTGGAATGAGTAATAAATTATTTCCTGGCAGAGAAAAGCCCTGGACCTGATGGCTTCACCAGTTACCAGTGAACTCTACCACACATTTAAAGAACTAACACTAATCCTTTTTTGTTTAGAGACAGAGTCTTGCCCTGTCCCCTAAACTGGAGTGCAGTGAAGTGATCTCGGCTCACTGCAACCTCCACCTCCTGAGTTCCAGTGATTCTCCTGCCTCAGCCTCCCAAGGAGCTGGGATTACAGGCACCTGCCATCATGTCTGGCTAATATTTGTATTTTTTGTAGGAACGGGGTTTCGCCCTGCTGGCCAGGCTGGTGTCAAACTTGTGACCTCAGGTGATCTGCCTGCCTTGGCCTCCCAAAGTGCTGGGATTACAGCCATGAGCCACTGTGCCTGTCCCTAACACTAATCCTTATTAAACTTTTCCAAAAACGTTGAATGGGAGGGAATACTTTCTAACCCATTCCATGAGGGTTGGTATTATCCTGATACCAAAACAAGGCAATGATATTATAAGAAAAGAAAACTACAGACAGTATCTCCTGTGAACATTGATGCAAAAACTGTCAACAAAATACTTGCAAACTAAATTCAGCAGTATAGGAAAAGGATTATCCACTGTGACCAGGCCAGATTTATTCCTGAAATGCAAGGATGGATCAATTTACAAAATTTAATCAATGTAATACACCATTTAACAGAATGTAAGACAAAAGCTCCACATGGTTATCTTAAATTGATGTAGGAAAAACATTCGGTAAAATTCAATACTGTTTCATGATAAAAACATTAAACTAGGAATAGAAGGAAACTATCTCAATATACATCATACTCAATGGTGAAAATCTAAAAACCTTTTTTCTAAGATCAGGAACAAAGCGAAAATGCCTGCTTTTGTCACCTCTATTCAACATAGTACTGGAAGTGCTAGTCAGAGGAATTAGATAAAATTTTAAAAACGAAGAAAGGAAGGCAGCCAATTTGAAAAGGAAGAAGTAAAAATACTTTGATTCACAGATAATGATGTAATCTTCTATGTAGAAAACCTGGAAGACTCTACAAGAAACTGTTAGAACTAATAAATGAATCAGCAGCATAGCAGTATACAAATTCAACACACTGAAATCAATTAGCAGTGAACAATTTCAAAAGGAAATTACAATTTTCCATTTATTATAGCATCAAAAAGAATAAAATACTTAGGAATTAACTTAACCAAGGAGGTGACAGACTTACGCAGTAAAAATTATAAAACACTGCTGAACAAAATTAAAGATGACATAGATACATGGAAACATCTCATGTTCATGAATTAGAAAGTTAATATCAATACTACTCAAAGTAATCTAAAGATTCACTGCAATCCCTATCAAAATCCCAATGAGTTTTGTTTTTTTTTCAGAAACAAATCCATGCTAAAATTTATATGAAATCTCAAGGAACACTGAATAGCCAAACAATCTTGGAAAGGAAGAACAAAGCTGGAGAACTCACACTTAATTTCAAACTTACTACAAGCTGCAATAATGAAAAAGATATCATGCTAGCGTAGACATAAACAGACTGATAGAATAGTGTGGGGAGACAAAAAAATAAGCCCTTACATACATGATGAAATGATTTTTGATAAAGCTGCCAAGTATTAAATGGGGAAGAACAGACTTTTCACAAAATAGTACTGGCCAAACTGGATATCCACATATATAAGAATAAAATTGGACCTTTATCTAACAACATATAAAAAAAGAACTCAAAATGTATCAAAGACCTTAATGTAATACCTAAAATTCTGAAACTCCTAGAAGAAACATAGGTCAAAAACTTTACAACACTGGATTAGAACTGATTTCTTGGAGATGACACCAAAGGTACAGGAAACAAAAGAAAATAGACATGTTAGACTTTGTGAAAATTAATCCTGAACCTCCCAAAGTGCTAGGATTACAAGCGTTAGCCACTGCACCTGCCCATAAATTCAAGTTTTTAAGCAATAGGAAAATTGCCACATTTTCTTTAAATCAATTAATTATTCATCAAATATCTATTGATGCCAATTATACACCAGGCACTCTGCTAGATCCTGAGGGTAAAAAGTGAATTAGACACCTTCTCTGCAGTACAGCTTCAGCATAACAGAGATGTGTCCTGTTCATTCTACCTGAAATATTTCCCAGGATCTTGAAAGTTGCTGTATTTCATAGTGCCTTCCACAGAGTCGATGTCCAATAAGTATTTGGAAAATAAACAATGGGGAAACAGTGCACAGGATATAGATGTCTTACTATGTAAACGTTATATGTGAACATTCCCATCCATTAGTTTATTTAATATATCTAACAATTCCATGAAACAGATCCTGCTCTTCACATTTGCAAATGAAAAAGCTGAGGTTCAGAAAGGGCAACTTGTCCTGAAAGATGCAGCAAATAAGTGATGGAGCTGAGATTTAAACCTGGGCCTAAAACCAGAGCCTAACTACATTCCTACTCCCACCCCTCCACCAAGGCCTTCCAAGATCCAGAAATGAATAGCTGGAAAGTTCTTTCCCCTTAAAGACAGAACGAGGTTGTTCTCTTCTCTTTGAATCACTGTTCTGTAATTTTTCTTCTCAGATGGAAACAAAACACACAGATTTATTCCTATGGGGCACCTATGTTTTTCACTATGCCTGCTAATTAAAGAGGCACTATTTTAAAAATAACTGGGCCTGTTTGTTAGCAATCCTTTCCTGTGAACCAGTTAGCTCTCCTCTCTATTCCATTTCCCAGGGCTGAATTTCTTTAACACCCCTGCATCATGCATGACTAGGTGTATGAGCAGAGGATACAAATAACAAGCTGGCTTAGAGTTCATACGCTCTGTTAATAAGCCAAGGTCATTTTTAGCCTGTTCTCTTCCTATTTCAGGCATTTCTGCTGGGTATGCTTGGCTCTCCCTTGCTAAAGACCCCTATATATACATTAATAACAGTTTTATTGATATATAATGCATATACCATAAAATTCATCATTTTATAGTGTATAAGTGGTTTTTAGTGTATTCACAGAGTTGTGAAACCATCACTAGTTTAATTTTGGAACATTTTTATCAAGTCAGAAAGAAACCACTATAACCTTAGCAGTCACACTCAATTATCTTCTCCCCACCCCTTTGCCCCCACCCCCACCACCAGGAAGGCAACCAGGAATCGACTTTCTGTCACTGTGGATTTGCATAATCTGACCAATTCATATGAATAGAATAATATATAATATGTGGTCTTTGGTGATTGCGGTCTTTCACTTAGTATACTACTTTTAAGCTTCATCCTTTTTGTAGCATATATCAGTATTTCATTCCATTTTATGGCTGAATAATATTCCATTGTGTGAATATAGAACATTCATCAGTTGATGGACTACTGGGGTTATTTTCACTTTTGGTTGTCATGAATAATGCTGCTGTAAACATTCATGTGCAAGCGCTTGCATGGACATATGTTTTCATTTCTCTTGGGCATGTGTCTAATATATATACTGCATACCAGTTATGTATCAGATGTGTAGGTGCTAGAACACATGGTAACTCTATGTTTAACAATTTGAGGAACTACTAAACTGTTTTCCAAAGTGGCCACTCTGTTTTTCATCCTACTGGCAGTTTGTACCAGGGTTCCAAAAAATGTCTCTTATTCTAGAAGATACATATGAGTGTCTGTCTTTTTAAATTTAGTCATCCTAGTAGGTGAGAAATAGTATCTCATTGCGGTTTTGATCTAATTTTCCTAATCACTAATGCTATTAAGCATCTTTTTATGTACCTATGTGGAATTTATCTCCTTTGGAGAAGTATCTGTTTAAATCTTTTGCTCATATTTTAGTGAGGTTGTCTTTTTTTTTTTTTTTTTTTTTTTTTTTTTTTTTTTTTTTGAGACAGAGTCTCGCTTTATTGCCCAGGCTGGGGTGCAGTGGCATGATCTGGGCTCACTGCAACCTCAATCTCCTGGGTTCAAGCAATTCCCTTGTCTCAGCCTCCCAAGTAGCTGGGACTACAGGAGCATGCCACCATGCCCAGCTAATTTTTATATTTTTAGTAGAGACGGGGTTTTACTATATTGGTCAGGCTAGTCTCAAATTCCTGACCTCAGGTCATCCACCCACCTTGGCCTCCCAAGGTGCTGGGATTACAGGCATGAGCCACTGTGCCTGGCTGGTTGTTTGTCTTAATATCATTGAGCTATAGAGATTCTTTATATATTCTGGATATAAATCTCTTACATATGTTTGCAAGTATTGTCTCCCATACTGTGGGCTGTCTTTTCACTTTCTTGATGATATCCTCTGAAGCATAAAAGTTTCTAGTTTTGTTCATCAAAACACAATTGGACTTCATGTCTAATTTACTTGTTTTTCCTTTAGTCACTTGTACCTTTGATAGGCCTCTATCTTTTAAATTCTTTTCTTTTTCTTGAGACGGAGTCTTATTCTGTCACCCAGGCTGGAATGCCGTGGTGCGATTTTGGCTCACTGCAACCTCCACCTCCTGAGGTTCAAACGGTTCTCCTGCCTCAGCTTCCTGAGCAGCTGGGACTACAGGCACCTGCCACCATAGCCAGCTAATTTTTTTGTATTTTTAGTAGAGATGGGGTTTCACCATGTTAGCCAGGCTGGTCTCCAACTCTGGACCTCAAGGGGATCTGCCCACCTCAGCCTCCCAAAGTGCTGGGATTACAGGTGTGAACCACCATGCCTGGTCTAATTTCTTTTCTCAATAGATAAAAGCTACCAGCTCACTACGTTTTATTCACATAAACAACTAAGGGATTTAGATGTAATCTGTAGGCTTATTTGAAACTTATTCTAAGCCCAAATGTCTGTTTCCTCATTAGTTAAGAGTAAAAAGATGATTCTGGGTCACACCAAAGGACGTGCTTCAAGAGAATATAAACTCTAACTCAGTATTGATTGTATTTTTTGATGCTATTAGAGTCAGATTTGAAGAATCTCTCATTTATAAATATGTAATTCTAAGTGAAAGCATAACTAACGTATTTCTAAGGCCTGAGAAAACTGGATTTTACCTCACATGGTTAGGCAGTTCTCCAAAGGCCAAAAGGTTTAGGGCTAACTTACACAACAGGTCTATGTTTATATTCAAGAAAGGAAACAAATACAGAAAATAAGGGAGAGATAAGACATGGAATGGTAAACTAACTTTTATTGACTCCAGCTATTCTTAGGTTCTTCACTTATTTTAACCCTTAGTTTTCATAACATATTGAGTTGGGCATTGTTATCCCTGTTACATACAGAAAATGAGACACAGATTGATTAAATATGTCTAAAGTGTAAAAGCTGCAAAGTGAGGAAAGCAGATTTAGAACTCTGGTATGATTTTTTAAATTTTTTATTTTTATTTGTTTTAAATTAAAATTCTCCATCCAAATCTCATCTTGATTTAAAAAAAATTTTTTTTTAATTAAAAAAATTTCTTGGTGTGATTAAGGTAAGAACCACGTTTTTTCCAAGTCGTCATCCTAACTTAGCAAATAGCAGCTTCCATCAGCAAAGTTATGTATTTATGAATAGGAATAAGTCCATTTCAAAAGTAATGACATCCTTAGCTAACCTCAACTAGAGAAATCTGAGTGTTGGTAAAGGCGGATAGAGGTGGCCATGCAAACCAGAAGGGAAACTCTTCTCTTAGATGGACATAACAGAAATGTCTAGCATGGATCAATGAGACAACATGTATAATTTTACTCTATAAATTAACTATACTGAAGTGTAGTTTACATAAAATGAACAAATTTAAAATATATACATTATTCTTTAAGTTATATATATGCCTGTAAAACCACCATACTAATCAAGATGTAAAATATTTCCATCAACTCAAATAGATGTTTTTTGTCACTTAGGAGTCAATCTACATGTCTTTGTCCACTATCACTGAACTGCTTTTTGTCACTATAGATTAGTTTTCCCTGTTCTAGAGTTTTATACAAATGAAAACACCAAGTAGGTACTCTTTGTGTCTGGCTTTTGCTTAACATCTTGGAGATTCATCCAAGTTGTTGGACATATCAGTAATTCGTGTATCTTAATTCCTGTATGGTATTATATGAATGTACCAGTTTGTTTGTTCATTTATTTATTGTTGGACATTTGGATTTTTTCCAAGTCTTGGTTATTATGAACAAAGTGGCTATGCATATTCTGGTAGTCTTTTGTGGACATGTGTTTTCATTTCTCTTGAGTAAATATCTGTGAGTAGAATTGCTGGGTGATAGAGTAGACATACCTTTCTGTGAAACTGCCAACCTGCTTTCTGAAAATGGCTGTACCATTTTGTATGCTCAATAGCAGTCTACGAAGGTCCCAGTTGCTCTGCATTCTTACCAACAGTTAGCATGGTCGGCATTTATCATTTTCAGCATTCAAGTGAAAATACAATGGTATTCCATCAGGATTTTAATTTTCGTTTTCTTGAGGATTTGTGACAAACATCTTTTCATGTATTTTTGGTCACTTGTATATCTTTTATTGTGAGTTGTTCAAGTCTTTTGACAACTTATTTTTTAATAATTTCAACTTTTATTTTGCACATGAGCAGGTTTGTTACCTAGGTATATTGTGTAATGCTGAGGTTTGGAGTTGATCCTGTCACCCACGTAGTGAGCGTAGTATTCAATAGATAGTTTTTAGTCCCTGCCTCAACTCTCTTTCTCCCATATAGTACTCCCCAGTGTCTATTGCCATCTTTATGTCTATGTGTACTCAGTTTTAACTCTCACTTATAAGTGAGAACATGTGGCATTTGGTTTTCTGTTTCTGTGTTAATTCACTTAAGAACTTCTCAATGCAACCATTTTGCTGCAAGGGAAGGGATTTCATTCTTTTCATGCTGCTTAGTATTTAATGGTGTACACGTACCACATTTCCTTTATCCAGTCCACCACTGATGGACACCTAGGTTGACTCCCTGTCTTTGCTATTGTGAATAGTGGTGTTTTGCTGCATTTTCACATAGTGGAAAGGATGCACCAGTGCTCTGAGATCTCTTTTGTAAGAACGCTAATCCCAATCATGAGGGGCTCCACCCACATGACCTAATCATCTTGAAGGTTAGTATTACAATATATAAATTTTTGGGGGGACAAAACATTCAGATAATTGTATTTATTCTTTCTAGTTATTTTTGGTTTAATTTGTTCTTTTTATTAACTTCATAAGTTGACAAACAAGATCATTGATTTAAATCTTTCTTTTGCAATACAGGCTTCAAAAACTATAATTTTCCTTCAACTTTTTCAGATCCTTCTCACATTTTTTTTTTTTTTTTTAAATTTTTACTCTGTTACCCAGGCTGGAATGCAATGGCACACTAAGGGCTCACTGCATCCTTGACCTGCAGGGCTCAAGTGACCCTCATACCTTAGCCTCCCAAGTAGCTGGGACTGCAGGCCCTTCATGCCTGGGTAATTTTCAATTTTTTTTTGTAGAGACAGGGTTCCATTGTGTTGCCCAGGCTAATTGCAAACTCCTGGGCTCAAGTGATTCTCCTTCTCAGTTTCCCAATATGCTGGGATGACAAGCATGAACCACCACACCTGACCCCTACCCACATATTTTGATATATTCTGTTAAGTTTTATTAAGTTTCAAATACTTAAAAAGTTTTCTTCATACTTCTTACATAAAGCCATCATTTATTTGGACATGTTATGTTTAATTCCAAATGTTTGGGAATTTTCTGGATAAAATTTTGTTAGTAATTTCTGATTTAACTCCATGGTAGTCACAGAGCCTATTCTGTATGATTTGAAACCTTTGAAATTGACTTATTTTATGGAGTATTACATAATCTATCTCTGTAGGTGTTCCACATATACTTGAAAACAATGTCTATTCTGCTATCTCTGGGTGAAATGTCCTATGATTATCATAGTTTAAGTTACTTAATAGGCTTACATTCTTACAGATTTTTTTTTTTTTGAGACAGAGTCTTGCTCAACAGAGCTAGGCACCAGGCTGGAGTGCAGTGGCATGATCTTGGCTCACTGCAACTTCCGCCTCCCGGGTTCAAGCAATTCTCCTGCCTCAGCCTCCCGAGTAGCTGGGACCACAGGTGCGCGCCACCACGCCCAGCTAATTTTTGTATTTTTTAGTAGAGACGGGGTTTCACCATGGTCCCGATGTCTTGACCTCGTGATCCGCCCGCTTAGGCCTCCCAAAGGGCTGGGATTACAGGCATGAGCCACCGTGCCTGGCCACATTCCTACAGATTTTTGTCTACTTTTTCTATGCTGAGAGTATTGGAAACCACCAATTTTTTTTTTCCCAATGCTGAGAGTATTGGAAACCACCTTTAATGAATGTTTTGTTTATTATTCTTTTCAATTTGGTCAGTGTTTACTTCACATATTTTGAAGCATAATTATTACATGCACATATACTTAAGAATGTTATGTCTTCTTGATGAATTACTGTATATTACTATGATACGGCTACAAAGTAGCTCTCTTTTTAAAAATCTGGTTACTATTCCTTTCCTTGAAGTCTACTTTTTCTGAAATTATAGCTGCTCTAGCTTTCTTATGATTAACTCTTTTATAAAATAACATTATTGAAATATAATTCACATACCATATAATCCAGCCATTTAAAGTTTACGATTCATTGGTTTTTAGTATATTCCAAGGTATATGCAACCATAACTAAGTCAATTTGAGACTATTCCTTAACAGCAAAGTGGAACCCCATAGTTTAACTACCACCCACATCCCCCACCCCCTTCAGCCATAAGCAAACACTAACCTACTTTCTGACTCTCTATATTAGCCTAATCTGGACATTTAATTGATATGGAATGATATATAGCGTTTTGTGCTTGGACTCTTTCACTTGGTATAATGTTTTTAAGATTCACTTATGTTGTAGCATGTATAAGTACTTCATTCCATCTTGTGGCTGAATAATATTCCATTGTATGGATAGAAAACATTTTGTTTATCTATTCTTCAGTTGATGAACATTTCGGTCAGTTATCTTCACTTTTTATTACCATGAATAATGCTGCTATAAACATTCATATACAAGTTTTTGTGTGGACATGTTTTCATTTCTCCTGGGCATATGTCTAATATATAGGGACCACATATCACTTATATATTAGGAGTGTAATTGCTGGTTCATATGATAACTTTGTGTTTAACATTTTGAGGAACTAAGCTATTTTCCAAAGTGGCTGCACCATTTACCATCCTATTGTCAATGCAGCAATTTAAAATTCTATAAAATTTCCCTGTATTCTGAGAGACACTTCCTGTCATCTGTCTTTTTGAATTTAGTTATCCTAGTGAATATGAATTGGTATCTCATTGTGGGTTTGATTTGATTTTCCTAGTGACTAATGCTATTAAGCATCTTTTTTATGTGTGTGTTAGCGATTTGTATATCTTTGGAGAAATCCCTATTCAGACCATTTGCTCATTTTAAAATCAGGTTATTTGTCATTTTATTATTGAGTTTTACTGATTCTTTGTATATTCTATTTATGTAATATTTATGGAATATTCAAATATTTTTTTAACTATGTATATTTTAGATAGAAGTCTTAACTGACATATGATTAGCAATTATTTGCTCTCATTCTGTGGAATGTCATCTTTTTTTCTTTCCCTTCCTTCCTTTTCCTTCCTTTCCTTCTCTTCCTTCCCTTCCTTTCCTTCCCTTCCCTCCCTTCCATTCCTCCCTCCCTCCCTCCCTTCCTTTCTTCCTCCTTTTCTCTTTTTCCTTTCCCCTTTCCCTTTCCTTTCTTTTCCTTTTTCCCATTTCCCCTCTCCTCTTTCTCCTTTCTCCTTTCTTCTTTCCTTTCCTTTCCTTTTCTCAGGGTCTCACTCTGTTGTCCAGACTGGAGTATAGTGCCATGATCTTGGCTCACTGCAGCCTTGACCTCTCAGGTTCCAGCGGTCCTCCTGTGTCACCACACCTAGCTAATTTTTTTTTTTTTTTTTTTTTTTTTTTGTAGAGACGTGTCTCTGTGTGTTGCCCAGGCTGGTCTAGAACTTCTGGGCTCAAGTGATCCTCTCACCTCAGCTACCATGCCCAGCTCATTTTACTTTCTTGATAGTGTCCTTTGAAACACAGAAGTTTTTTCTTTTCTTTTTTTTGTTTAATGTTGATGAAGTCCAAGTTACGTGTTCTTCATTTTGTGGCTCATGCTTTTGGTGTTAAAGCTAAGAATCCATTTCCAAATCCAAAGTCATGAAGATTTATTCTTACATTTTTTTTTTTGTCCAAGAGTTTTATAGTTTTAGCTCATACATATAGGTCTTTCAACTATTTTGAGTTAATTTTTTATATGACGCAAAGAGGGATCAAATTTCATTCTTTTGCATGTGGCTATTCAGTTATCTCCACACTATTTGTTGGAATTATTAATATTATTAATATTTTACCAATGACTTGTCTTGGCACCCTTTGGGAAGATAAGACACAGACATACAATTTTATTTCTGAACTTTTAATTCAGTTCCATTCATTTATATGTCCAGCTTTGACAGTTCCACACTCTGATTACTACTGCTTTGTAGTAAGTTCTGACACCGAAGAGTGTGAGTCTTCCAACTTTGTATTTTTTGAGATTATTTTGGCTACTTTTTGTCCCTTGCAATTCCATATGAATTTTAGAAACAATTTGTCAATTTCTATAAAGAAGTGAGCTGGAATTCCAGCAGGAATTGTATTCAATCTCTTGAGTAGTATTGCCATCTTAGCAATATTAAATTATTCATTCCATGAACATGAGATGCTTTCCTGTTTATTTAGATATTTTTCAATTCTTTCATTAGTACTTTGTAATTTTCAGAGCATAACTTTCATGCTCCTTTTTTTAAATATATTCCTAAGTATTTTACTTCTTTTGATGCTTCTATAAGTGGTATTGTCTTCATTTAGGAATTGCTTATTGCAAGTGCATAGAAATATAATTTATTTTTATATTGATTTTTTTATACTTTTATATTGATTTTGTATCTTGTAATTGTTCTGAACTTCTTTATCAGTTCTAATAGTTTTTAGCAGACTTATTGGGATTTCCCATGTCTAAGATCATGCCATCTTCAAAGAAAGATAGTTTTACTTCTTTCCAATGCAGATGCCATTGATTGATTGATTGCCTAATTGCCCTGGCTAGAACCTCTAATACAATGTTGAATAGAGGTGTTAAGAATGAACATCCTTGTCTTGCTCCTGATTCTAGGAGGAAAGTATCTAGCCTTTTTCCATTAAGCATGATGTGAGCTCTGAGTTTTTCTTACAATTTTTTTAATAAGGTTGAGGAAGTTTCCCTCTTTTTCTAATTTGTTGAGTATTTTTATAAAAGTGTGTTCAATTTTGTCAAATACTTTTTCTATTGAGAGAATCGTGGTTTTGTCTTTTATTTTACAGATATGACGTATTGCAATAATTGATTTTTTTGTTGTTAAGCCCACCTACATTTCTGAGATAAATTCCAACCAGGCATAGTTTATATTTTTAAAAATACGTTGCTAGATTTTGTTTGCTAGTGTTTTGTTGAGGATTTTTGCGTGTGTATTTATAAGAGATATTAGTCTATGGTTCTCTTATGATGTTTTTGTCTGGTTTTGGTATCAGAAAAATACTGTTCCATCAGAATGAATTAGGAAGTATTCTCTCCTCTGTCTTCTTGAAATAATGTGTAATGAATTGATAATGATTCTTCTTTAAATGTTTGGTAAATTCACCATCGAAGTCATCTGGGCCTGGGCTTTGTTTTGGAAGAAAGCAGTTTAATGGTTACAAATTCAACCTCTTTACTTCTTTATAGATTTATTCAGATTGTTTATTTCTTCTTAAATCAGTTTGGTAAGGTGTTTCTTTCTAGGAATTTGCACATGTCATCCAAAATATGTAATTTGTTGGCATACTATTATTCACGATATTTCTTTGCAATACTTTTTATTTCTATAGGGTCAGTAGTAATGCCCCACTCTTTCATTTCTCATTCTTTTAATTTGATTCTTCCTTCTTTTTTTCTTGATTAATCTGGCTAAACGTTTATCAAAATTTGTTGAGCTTTTCAAAGAATCGGGTTTTGTTTTCTCTATTGTGTTTCTAGTTTCTGTTTCATTAATTTCTACTCTAATTCTTAGTATTCCCTTCTTTCTTCTGCTTTTACTTTGCTCTACTTTTTCAGTGTCTTAAGGTAGAGGGTTAGGATACTGATTTGAGACTGTTCTTTTTTATATATGCATTTATAGCTATAAATGTTCTCATAAGTACAGTTTAAGGTATTTCTCATAAGTTTTTTATATAACCTGTTTTCATTTTCATTTATCTCAAAATATTTTTTAATTTTCCTTTTGATTTCCTCTTTGACCCATTGGTTCTTACTGTTAACTCTTGTATGACATAGTTTTCTCCACTATTCTTTTAACTTACATTTGTCTTTATATTCAAACTTCATTTAGATCATTTGACTGTAAAGTAATTGTTGATATTGTTGGTCCTTATGTCATTTTAAATTTAGTTTGTCTTTTTTTATTTCTCTTTTACTCATTTTCTTATTCATTTGACTTAAGTGCATATTTATGTGATTTCATTTTATTTTGATTATTACCTTATTAATTTTACTTCTTTAACTCATCACACTCAACCTTCAAATATGACATCAGGTAATATATAAATGTAAAAAAGAATTACAATGCCTCATTTTTCCTCAGTTTTTGTTATTAATTTATACTTGTTACTTCTGCATATGTTTTAAACTATATAGTCTTTATCTTAAATAAGCAGCTATTATTCCTGCTACTCTCTTCCTTTTGATTTTGTAAGTAAGAATTTACATCTGGGATCTTTTTTTTCCCCCAGTCTCAAGCACTTTCTTTATCATGCTTATATGGCTGGTCTGAAGTGAAAAATTCTGTTTGTCTGAAAATGTCTTTATTTTACTTTCATTTTTGAAGGTTATTCTCATTGGGTATAAAACTTTAGGTTGACAGGCTTTTTGGCATATATTTATTGCAGGGGGTGGCTTTAACACTTTAAATATATTTTATTGATTTCTGGCTTGCTTGTTTTTCTAATGGAAAGTTAGTAGTAATTCTCCCATCCTGTCCCACTCTGTCACCCAGCCTGGAGTGCAGTGGTGCAATCTTGGCTCACTGCAACCTCTGTCTCCCAGGTTCAAGAAATTCTCCTGCCTCAGCCCAGATAGCTGGGATTACAGGTGCCCACCACCACGCCTGGCTAAGTTTTGTATTTTTGGTAGAGAGGGGGTTTCACCATGTTGGCCAGGCTGGTCTCAAACTACTGACTTCAGGTGATCTGCTTGCCTTATCCTCCTAAAGTGCTGGGATTACAGGTGTGAATCACTGTACCTAGCCAGTAGTAATTCTTACTTTTGTTATTCTGTACATAATATACTCTTTTTTCAATTTGTTTTAAGATTTTTGTTTTTATCAATGGTTTCCAAGAATTTTATTCTTTTGTGGCATGATATGATTTTATTTGTGTTTATTTTGTTTAATTCTTACTAAGACTCATGTATATATGGGTTTACGGTTTGCTTCACATTTGAAATTTATTTTTATTATTTCTTTAAGTATTTTCTTTTTCTGGGAATCTTCTCCTGAGATTCTAATTACATGTGTTGTAAATGGCTTAATTATGTCCTACAATTATACAGACTCCAGTCATCTTTTTTGTTTGTTTGTTTGTTTGTTTGTTTTGGGATGCATATGTGTTTGTGTGTGTCTTTTGTATGTTTTAAATTTCAATAGGTTTTGAGGTACAGGTGGTTTTCTGGTTACATGGATGAGTTCTTTAGTGGTAAATTCTGAGATTATAGTGCACCCATCCCCTGAGCAGGGTACACTGTACCCAATATGTAGTCTTTTATCACTGTCCTTCCAAACTTCTCCTTAAAGTCTCCAAAGTCCATTATATCACTCTTATGCCTTTGTGCCCTCATAGCTTAGCTCCCACTTATAAGTGAGAATAAACAATATCTGGTTTTCCATTCAGAGTTACTTCACTTAAAATATTGGTCTCTAACTCCATGCAAATTGCTGCCAAAGACATTATTTGATTCTTTTTTCATGGCTGGGTAGTATTTGATGGTGTATATATACCACATTTTCTTTATCCACTTGTTAGTTAACAGACACTTAGGTGGGTTCCACATCTTTGCAATTGTGAATTGTGCTGCTATAAATATGCATATGCATGTGTCTTTTTCATATAATGACTTCTTTTCCTTTGGTAGGTATCCAGGAGTGGAATTGCTGGATCAGAAGGTACTTCTACTTTGAGTTCTTTATGGAATCTCCATACTGTTTCCCATAGTGGTTATACTAATTTATACCCACAAGCAGTGTAAAAGTGGTCCCTTTTCACCACATCCATGCCAACTTCTATTGTTTTTTGCCTTTTTAATTATGGTCATTCTTACAGGAGTAAGGTGATATCTCACTGAGGTTTTAATTTGATAATTAGTGATTTTGAACATTTTTTCATATGTTTGTTGGTTGCTTTTACATCTTCTTTTCAGATTTGTCTATTAATGAACTTTGCCCACTTTTGATAGAATTATTATTTTCTTACTGATTTGTTTGAGTTCCTTGTAGTTTCTGGATATTAGTCTTTTGGTGGATACATAGTTTGCAAATATTTTCTCCCACTCTGTGGATTGTCTGTTTACTGGGCTGTTTATTTCTTTTGCTGTGCAAAGACATTTTAGATTAATTAGGCCCTATTTATTTATTTTTGTTTTTGTTACATTTGCTTTTGAGGTCTTAGTCATGAATTCTTTGGGCAAGCTAATGTCCAGAAGAGTTTTTCAATGTTTTCCAGAATTTGTATGGTTTCAGCTCTTAGATTAAAGTCTTTGATCCGGTTGGAGAGAGATCCAAGATGGCCGATTAGCAGCAGCTCAGGATTGTAGCTCCCACCGAAGCGCAGAGAGTGAGTGGACGCCACATTTTCAGACGAATTTTTATTGCCCACGGACCAAGAGATTCCTGGCGGAGGAGCCCCACGGGTCACCAGCGCGAATCTTTGGCCGGCGCGGCCGTTTTGCAGGCGCCCCGGCGCGGCGGTTCTCAGTCCGGAGTATGCGGGACTGAGTGCCCTTTTGGTTGGCGTTGGAGCTCCGGGAAGGCAGAGTCTCCCATTCAGCTGATTGAAAAGCGGACTGAATTGGGGAAGCAGACCGGGAGATTCCCGGGCAGAAAAGCGCCACGAATCTCAACGCCGCTGCTTTCAGTCGGCGTGGTGGGTCGCCGCAGGGGAAGGCTGGTCCCCCGCTACACACACACAAAAAAACAGCAGTTGGCATTGCTGAGGATTGAGAGTTTCACAGCCAGTACAGCTGAACCCGGGAAGGTCCAGCTTTGTGTGGGAGGGGGCGTCAGCCGAAGGAAAATTAAGAAACAGAAAAAACTTTACCACCACCAAGTTGGACGTCCACTCAGAGACCTAATCTGAACGTCAGCAATTACACAGACGACAGGTGGATAAATCAACAAAGATGGGAAGAAACCAGCGCAAAAAGGCTGAAAACACTGGAAATCAGAATGCCTTTCCTCCTGCAGAGGATTGCAGTGCCTCATCACCAATTGAACAAGGCCTGATCGAGAATGAATGTGAGGAATCAACGGAATTAGGCTTCAGAAGGTGGATAATGAGAAACTTCTGTGAGCTAAAAGAACATGTTCTAGCCCAATGCAAGGAAACTAAGAACCTTGAAAAAAGGTTTGATGAAATGTTGATGAGAATGGACAATTTAGAAAGGAATATAAGTGAATTAATGGAGCTAAAAAACACAATACAAGAACTTCGAGAAGTATGCACAAGTCTAAACAGTCGAATTGATCAAGCAGAAGAAAGGATTTCAGAGGTCGAAGACCAACTTAATGAAATAAAACGAGAAGACAAGATTAGAGAAAAAAGGGTAAAAAGGAATGAGCAAAGTCTCCAAGAAATATGGGACTATGTGAAAAGACCTAATTTACGTTTGATAGGTGTACCTGAATGTGACAAAGAGAATGAATCCCAAGCTGGAAAATATTTTTCAGGATATTATCCACGAAAACTTTCCTAACCTAGCAAGCCAGGACAATACTCAACTCCAGGTAATACAGAGAACACCACAGAGATATTCCTCAAAAAGAGCAACCCCAAGACACATAATCATTAGATTCACCAGAGTTGAAACAAAGGAGAAAATACTAAGGGCAGCCAGAGAGAAAGGACAGGTTACCCACAAGGGGAAGCCTATCAGACTCACAGCAGATCTCTCAGCAGAAACCCTACAAGCCAGAAGAGTGGGGGCCAATATTCAACATCCTTAAAGAAAAGAACTTTCAACCCAGAATTTCATATCCAGCCAAATTAAGTTTCATAAGTGAAGGAAAAATAAAATTTTTTACAAACAAGCAAGTACTCAGAGATTTCATTACCACCAGGCCTGCTTTACAAGAGCTTCTGAAAGAAGCACTATGTACAGAAAGGAACAACCAGTATCAGCCATTCTAAAAAACCCATCAGTAAGCTGCATCCAGACCCATCTCACATGCAAGGATATACAGAGACTCAAAACAAAGGGATGGAGGAGATTTGCCAACCGAATGGAGAGAAAAAAAAAAAAAAGGAGTTACAATTCTCATCTCTGATAAAATAGACTTTAAAGTAATAGAAAACAAAAAGAGACAAGACGGACATTGTATAATGGTAGAGGGATCAATGTAATGGGAAAAGTTAACGATCCTAAGTCTGTGCACACACAATATAGGAGTACCCAGATACATAGGGCAAGTTCTTGGTGACTTACAAAGAGACTTGGACTCCCACACAATAATAGTGGGAGACTTTAACACTACATTGTCAATATTGGACAAATTAATGAGACAGAAGGTTAACAAGGATATCCGGGACTTGAACTTATACCTCGAACAAGTAAACTTAATAAACATTTACAGAACTCTCTACTCCAAATCCACAAAACATCCATTTTTTTTTTCAGTAACACATCACATTTATTTTAAAAGAGACCACATGGTTGGGAGTAAATCACTCCCCAGCAATTACATAGTATTTCATAGGTTCAAATGAAATATTGGTTGGCTGTTTGTTTGTTATTTTCCTCCCTTATTCCTTCCTGTCTCCATCGTATAACACAATTATTAGTATAAAAGAGCTTTGTAATACCCATTTCTAGACTGCATTCTAGCCTGGGCAATAGAGCAAGATTCCTGTTCTCTCTCCCTCTTTTTCTTCTTCTTTTTCCCTTTCTTTTATTCTCTTTTTTTTCTTTCTTTCTCTCTTTATTCTTTTCTTTCTTTTACTTTCTAAAAAAAAAAAAAAGAATTGGAAATGGATGTTGGATTTTGTCAAATTCCTTTTTGTACATTAATTGATATTGTGATACGGCTTTTCTTTTCTCTCTTTAATAAAATACGGTAAACCACAAAAAAAAAAGTCTTTGATCCATCTTGAGTTGATTTTTGTTTAAGGTGAGAGATGGGGATCTAGTTTCATTCTTCAACATGTGGCTTGCCAGTTTTCCCAGCACCATTTATTGACTAGGGTGTCTTTTCTCCAATGTACGTTTTTGTATGCTTTGTTGAAGATCAGTTGGCTGTATTTGGCTTTATTTCTGTTTTCTTTATTCTGTTCCATTGGACTAAGTGCCTATTTTTATATCAGTACCATGCTGTTTTGGTAACTGTGGCCTTGCAGTATAATTTGAAGTCAGGTAATGTGATGCCTCTGGGCTTGTTCTTTTGGCTTAGTATTGCTTTGGCTATGTGGGCTCTTTTTTGGTTCAATATGAATTTTAAAATTGTTTTTTCTAGTTCTGTGAGAATGATGATGGTATTTGATGGAAATTAAATAGAATCTATAGATTGAGAAGTATGGTTATTTTCACAATATTGATTCTTCCCATCTGTGAACGTAAGATGTGCTTCCATTTGTTTGTGTCGTCTGTGACTTCTTTCAGTAGTGTTTTGTAGTTTTTCTTGTAGAGGTCTTTCACCTCCTTGGTTAAGTATATTCCTTTGTATTTTATTTTTTCTGCAGCTGTTGTGAAAGGGAATGAGTTCTTGATTTGATTCTTAGGTTGGTTGTTGTTGGTGTATAGCAGTGCTACTAATTTATGTACACTGATTTTGTATTTTGAGACTTTAATGGATTTGTTTATTAGATCTAGGAGCTTTTGGATGATAGACTGGTCATCTTTGTACAGTTTCTTCTTTCTGTGCTTCAGTTTAGATAGTTTATATTGCTACGCTTAAGTTTCACTGATCTTTATTTCTAGAGTATCTAATTTGGTATTAAATTCATTTTGAGGTTTTTGTATTTTGGACCAAAAAACCTTTTTTTCTTTCTTTTTTTTTTTTAGTTTTACAATTATTTTTAAAAATAGCTTTTAGTTTTTATGTTCATGTTTTCCCACAAATTTTTGAGCATATCTTTGACAGCTGTTTTAAAGTTCATGTCTGTCATTTCTGTTTCTGTTCCTATTGACTAAGGTTTCTTCTGATTATGCATCACATTTTCTATGTGTTTGTATGTCTGTGTTGTTAAAAAAATTCCGCACATTGTCATGTTATAATGTTTAGTGTTGAGATTTTGATATTTCCATTAGAGTCTATAGACTTTTACTTTGCCAGGTAGTGAGGTTATTTGTAGTTCAGCTTGATCTTTTTGAAGCCTTTTTCTGCCTTTGCTGAGTGGGTCTAGGGTAGTCTTTACTTAGGAATAATGTAGACCTAAAACTGAAGCATTATTCTTCATAGGTCTTTTCTAAATATTTCACGTATGTAATGAAGTCTATCTACTTTATCTGGTTGGAATGTAAAAACCTTCCAACTTTGTGCAAGCTTTGGGAATTTTGCTGCTGACAGCTATGCTCTAGTTGCTCTTTGCTTCGTTTTTATGGAGTTTCACTACATGCATACCCAGTTTAGTATTCAGGCAAAGACTCAAGGTGATCTTTAAGGAGATCACAGGATTGTGTGTGTGTATGTTTGTGTGTGTGTGTGTGTGTGTGTGTATGTATTTACAAAGTATAGCTCCCCTCTTCTCAAATGTTCTGTCCACAAATTCTAGATTTTTGGTCTTTGATGTCTATTTTCTATCTTTTAAGTTCATTAAGATCATTATTTTAAACTTTAGGTCCTTATCTTTGTGCCATAATCTGGAAAATATATTCTACAAAAAAATATGTGAATACAAGAAGGAACATCATATTTAGTGTGTAATGACTTTATCAGGCATTACCTCATTTTCCATTATCATGATCTTAAGTATTATTTTTCCCATGTAAATATGAAGAAATGGAGATTCTGACAGTTTACAAAACCTGAAAACAAATTCATACATTCATTCAATGAGCATTATATTTACTGAATATCTACTACGTTTTAGTCTTCTGAAGGCAGCTGTTATACATCGATAAGCCAAAGAGCTATGCATCTTATCTTGTGAAGGTTTTGGTTTGGAGAGAAGTCTGATAGTAAGCAAGCAAGTATAAAGGAAATATCCATGTATATATTATAATAGCTGTGAAAAACATAAATAAGCCATGGAACAACCCTGGTAGGGACCTTGAAAGAAACGTCGGAACTTAGGTGGGTAAGGTGGAAAATTATGCTTCACATGTAAGGGATATTTAAACAGACTTCTGAAGGAGTCTAGGGAGTTAACCATGCATGAAGAGTAGGGAAAACTATTTTCAGGCAGAGGGTATTATAGTGCTTGATGTAGGAAAGAACTTTGTGCGTTTAAAGAAGCAAAAAGAAACAAAGATGCTAAAGAATATTAAATAATGGAAAGAGTTACCTCAAATGAGGATGGAGAGCTAGGTAGGAACCTCATCATACAGGGTTTGCAAGTAGAAAAGAGTTTGCTAAATTATTTGGAAAATGTAAATACAAGTTGTATTTTCGTTAGTTTACTGTGTGAGATGTTGTATTTAGGGAGACAATTAGGAAATCTGCAAGAGTCACAAAAAAATTAGTAATCTAAGTAGGAGATTTCGGTAACTTACTCTAAGTCCATGAAGATGGAGAAAAGTAGGTAGATTTCAGGTATATTTGAAAGAGAAACCACAGGGCTTAGTGATAGATTGGAGCCTGGGATGATAGTGAAGGCTAAATCAAGGATGAAACCAAGTTTCTATTGTGAGCAACTGAATGGTTGGTTGTGATATATAGCGAGATGGGAAAGACTGAGAGAGAAACAGACTTGGGTGAAGGAGGAGGAGACTGAAGAATTCAAATTGGGATATTTGAGTTTTAGGTAACCATGAGATCTTCAAGTGGAAATGTCAGATAAACCATTGGTTTTGAAAGAAATAGAGGAACATCATTGGCTGAGAACATAACTGAGGAACTGTTCACTCAGATGTTATTTAAAACTCTGTGAATGAATGCTCTCAGCTAGATCATGTGAAAGAAATGAGAAGGCTGTGATGATCAGGATCTAGGGCTCATAACCTTGGGCTTTTAGAGGTCAAGCAAAGGTCAAGCTGCTTTCAAAAGACACGGAATAGGAGCAACTGTAGAGGTAGAAAGAAAGCTCTAAGAGTGAGATTAAACCCAACACCAAGAGAACATTTTATAAAGAAAGGAAACATGACAAGGAAGGAACAGTTGCTATCTATTTCAGCCTTTAGTAAGCTTAGCAACCACAGTTTCTGTGTCATGAAAAGGCAAAAGCTAGATATGAGTTATTTGAAGACTTAATGGGTGGTAAGGTAGTAGAGAAAAAATATATAAAACTCCAGAGAGCACTTTGTCTGTGAAGAGAGTAGACAAGAGATATATCAAGGGTGAGTTATATTTTAGGATGACAGAAAATAGAGCATTTCTATATGCTGAGTTATTCCACTAAAGAGAGATAATTTTATGATGCAGAAAAAAGAGAGGGTGCCGAAAGGGATGGAATCCTTGGGATAATAAAAGAGGAAGGGATCAGGACCTGTGTAGAAGGACAAGACTATGAAAAGGAAAAAAAAATATTCCATTGTAACTGGCAGGAAGAAAGAAAAAAAAGTGTAGATGCAGGTGGCTTTGTACATGCAGCGAGATGAGCCAACAGGATCTGAATGACAATTAAAATATCTAAATATAGTATGAGTTGAAGTTGTTGGCAGAGAATGAGGGGTGTTCTCATTCTCAAGGAGGAAAGAGAAGTATGACTTATGAGAATAGAGAAGAGAGGAGAAGGTAAGAAATCATCTTCCTGGTGATCCAGAAAACATTAGATTTCCCAGGCAGTGTTGAGAGTATAACTGCATTTAAGGTAATAATTTAACATAAAATGTTTTAGCCTACTTGTATAATTTTTCTCCATTAGAGTTAAGTTTCTTATGTATAGTATAAATCACATGGATATTTAACACAAGATTGATTTATGTTTTGTTTTTAGAAGAGAGATGACAGGGGAGAGGGGCAAGTAGTGGCAGCTAGCTCCACAATGTTTACATAAGAGGGACTTAGCAGTGGCATTATAGATTGGAAGAATGGAATGGGGATATGAATATTACAAGTGGTTTGGAGTCATGGAAAATATTTTGAGGCCTCATCTGCATGTTTTCACTTAGCTTACTTATTACTTGGGTAATAATACTTGTTACTTACTTCGGTAGTTAGGAGATGAGTCAATGAAAATTCTTTAACTTTCCTCCAAGCCACTTTTGCCCTCACTGGGAACAAAGGAGTTGAGTATTTATGCAAGGAAGTGTTTAGTACAAATTGCACAGCATCTGAAAGTGTGGTATCTGCTGTCATGTATCTGTCCTGAAAGTGTGGTATCTGCCCTTTTATTAGATGTTAGTAAGATGTATCTACCTCAGTATCCTCATCAGGAACATGAAGATAATAAGAGTTCCTAAATTTTGTGATTGTTGTAAGTATTAAATGTGTGAATATGTATAAAATTCTTGGACCAGTGCTCAGTGTATAAATGCTAGTGCTCATGTATAAATGCTCAGTGTATGTCTCTTCCTACTATTTTCATAATGTTGTTTTTATTGTGGGCAAGGGTTTCTGAACAGAACAAGAAGGGAAATAAATTCAAAAGCAGGCTGATGGATAGAGAGTAGTGGAATAATGGTATGTAGGTAATGAAAATGTCAAATTGTTGTAGTAATAATAATAGAACAAGAAAGTTGATGGAACAGAGACTGTTGTATGAGAGCTGGACATGACCATTCAGGATTACAGGGGTGAAGATAATTTTTCTGATGGTAAAATATGTTTTGAAAAAGGCATAGTGTGGCAGATTGTACTATTGTTCTTAATTATATAATGTCTTCCCTACATCCGTGTTACACATTACTTTCTCTTGTGTGTGCCTAGAAGTGCTTCCCTGTGAAAAGAAACATACTTCTCTGCTTTATTAAGTCAGGCTTGGCTATATGGCTTGGTTTAGTCAATGGAATGTGAACAGAAGTGACACCAGCCATTACTGAGAAATAGTTTAAAGAACCGTTGTGTGGCTCTGTCATTACCCCTTCCATATCCACCTTGACCCCCATCATTTTTTATTGTGTTGTATTGCCAACATGTTGCAGATAGGGGCTGCCCCCTCTAGCCTAGATTCTAGACTTATGATAACAAATGTTTCTGCCTCCTTCATGAGAGGCAGAACTATAGTTTACCTGCAGCTGACAGTTTACATGAGCAAAATGTAAGCCTTTATTATTATAAGGCACTGAGATGTTGGGGGTGGTTTGTTTCTATTGCATAAGTAAAAACTGAATGATACAGATAGAATGGCTTGTGTGGAACAGACGAAATTATCTTTGGAGATGAAGAGCTCAAGGACCCGAGAGGCCAAGATTTCAAGAGGCCAGGGTCATCCACATTAATATCGAAACAGACAAATACAATGATTGGGGTTTGATTGGAAAGAAATACTGTGAGCCAGGAGTTCAAGACATCAATGAATGGGGGCACGTTAACAGGATATTAGTAGAAACAAGAAGTAAAATAAGATGATTTCTTAGAGGAGGAGGGATTTTTCTTTTCTCTAGTGACAGTCTTGATATGTTGCCCAGGCTGGTCTTAAACTCCTGCACTCTAGCAACTCTCCTACCTCAGCTTTGCAAGTAACTGGGGATTACAGCCATGAAGTATTGTGCCCATCTTCGAGGAGAAATTTTTATAAGAGAAACAGAAACAAAGTTGGTTTCAAGGAATAAGAGGAACTAATTCTACCTCTTAGTCTGCTATTGCAAGACATGTAAGCTTTCACTGGAATAGATTGAAGAGAAAGTGGGAAGTTTGGACTATAATTATTTTCAGTAAATGCAATTTTGTGAAGAGAATGTGAAATGATGTTGGATCTTATGAAAGAGTTGGTTGATTACAGACTGGGAGTTCCAGAAGGCAGTAAAGAAGAATTCAGGAGACAAGAAGAGTGGGCCTGGCATGGTGGCTCACACCTGTAATCCCAGCATTTTGGGAGGCCAAAGTAGGTGGATCACCTGAGGTCAGGGGTTTGAGATCAGCTTGGTCAACATGGTGAAACATTGTCTCTACTAAAAATACAAAAATTAGCCAGGCATCATGGTACATGCCTATAATCCCAGCTACTCAGGAGGCTCAGACAGGAGTCACTTGAATCCGGGAGGCGGAGGTTAAAGTGAGCTGAGATGGCACCACTGCACTCCAGCCTGGGTGACAGAGTAAGACTCTGTCACAGAAAAAAAAAAAAGAAGAGGAGGAGCAGATATGCAGAGAATATGCCATTTGGAGTTAAGGTGAAGAATAAACTAGGGGGTTTGGATTATTGGTTATGACCGAGGTCATCAGAAATGGGAGGCTTTCTGGGTAGTCATGGTGAGAGACTAGTTCTGGTATTTTTGTCCTAAATGCTTTCTCCGATCTATAGCGGTGTCCAGGACAAAAGCTTCTTCCCACCCTAGTCTATTTTTAAGGATGCCTTATACAATTTTATTTAGAAAGTTATAAGGTTTTCCCCTTGGCCTTTTGGTCTATTTCCACCTCACACTCCAACGTACAGATACTGCTGTCTCTAGTTTCCCACAACAGGACTGAGGCTTCATCCTCTCATATAGCACTCAGTGGTTTAGGAACATTTTATTTCTTGCACAAATTGTCTTTAACTGGAACTTTAAAAATCATACAAATCTAGGAGTGCAAAAAGCTTATTGGAAAAGAAAAAACCCAAAATTCATACAAAGTATTTGAAGAAATGTGATCATAGAGCCTCTGGTGCCTTTTAACGTAACTTAACTCTGCCTGTATTAATCAGACTTTTCTAACTCTGGTCTTCCCTTTGGATAAAGACAGAATTTAGGACCTCAAGATAAATTATTAGCTGAATATTCCTAGGTGCTCGTAATAGTTAATGAAATGAGCATTTTATATCATATCATGTAACATTTTATAATTTCTTTTTCATTACAAGATTGCTTGCTAAAGTTGGGAGTATTTAAAAAATTCCATCTTAGTATTTAAACTGAAATGGGGGTGATTGCCCTTGCATGAGCAATTGCTAGTTTATCAAATCACTTACTCTCTAAATGTCATTCAGTGTTCAAACATTTAAGTAGCAGTCGCTAAGACTGCCAGAATGATAGTTCCTATTTTATTTAGCACCTTCTATGCAGTGGCCGCAAATAAGTAAATTAAATGTTGAATCTTTTGTAGAGATAAACACTGACCTTGAGATCTCTGAGTGAATTTCTGCATTGATTATTGCACTCTGCTTATCGTATTGAGTGAGGTCACCTCTGCATTGACAAAATTTTGGTTTTTATTGGCTTCCATTTTTAAGACAAAGCAATTGAATCTATAGATACTATGAAGATTTTAATAGCAGAGTGAAGAAATGGACAAGTCTACTATATTCTAATGTGTGGCTTCCTCTTAGTAGATCAAGAGCTTTGTAGAGGGCCCGGTGTGATGACTTATGCTTATAATCCCAGCACTTTGGGAGGGTGAGGCAGAAGGACTGCTTGAGCCCAGGAGTTCAAGACTAGCCTGGGCAACATGGCGAGACCCCATCTCTACCACGAAAATACAAAAATTAGCCAGAAGTGGTGGCATGCACCTGTGGTCCCAGCTACTTGAGAAAACTGAGGCGGGAGCCTAGGTTGAGCCCAAGAAGTCAAGGCTTCGGTGAGCTGTGTTTGCACCACTGCACTCCAGCCTGGGTGACACAGTGAGACTTTGTTTCAGAAACAGAGAGAGAAAGAGAAAAAAAAAGAGCTTTGTGAGAACTCAAAGCCTCCACCCATGCTGCCAGTTGAGAACAGGTCTCTTTCCCTACCACTGATCTGGTTGAAATTTTCAGAAGGGAAAAATGCAAACTGATGATTATGTAGAAGATATAATGGTAATAGCAGCTATGTTTCTTGAAGCTTTCTTTTCTGCCAGATACTGTACATTAATTTTCTGTCCTTTTCACAGAAACCTTGCAGAGTGGGTTGTGTGATGTCTATTTTTCAGATGGAGGACCTGAGGCTCAATGAGGTAACAGAAACTAACCCCCAATCACATAACTTATAACTAGCTGAATCAGGATCCAGATATAGGACTGTCTCAATATCGTATTGCCTCTCCAACCACACAAACTCCTATCACCTTTTAGCGCTTTCAGGACACTTATTAGTATTTCCTCGCTCCTCTTTTTGTCAGAGAAATAAAAAATTTTCTCTTTGCCAAAATATTTATCAAATCATAATAAAAAATTACTGTCATGGTCATTATTTCTATTGGTTGCCACCAAAAGCACACATCATAAATATTACTGTCAACCCAAAAAGTGAAGCTCACAGATTTTATAACTTTCTGTAGGCCACATAGTAAGTGAAAGAGCTGACAATTTTGCCCAAGTCTTTCAATATTACGTATGATTTCCACCATGCCATTGGGTCTCTCAAATGATTTGTGTATAGCAAGTAACAGTTTACAAATGACTTTTATGCATATTATTGAAATCAAGTCTCCTGGTGTCATACAATTAAATTTTGTTCTACATTAAAATTCTTATAAAAGTTTTATAGGGTTTATTCAGAAATGACTGCTGATCCTTGTGCTATAATGTTAGATTAATTTAGAAGCCTACCTGTCTCTGTTCAATACCAAATAAAATACCTGTCAGTAAGCAAATATGTCTGTCTCACCTCTCTCATGGAAGCATTGGGAATATGGAATGGATAATACAGACACTCTTGGTTTCTTCCCTTTGCCTTCCTCCCTAGAATAGGAGTGATGCTCTGGTAGTTTTTATTTTATTTTTCTTCGGAACTTTAGCCCAAGATCATTTCACTGTTAAGAAATAGAGCTATGATTTGAACGCAGGCCTCTGCCTCCAGAGTCAATATTCCCACCTGATATGTTATGCAGTGCTTCCGATCTCTGTCATATGTTACTTTTTCAAGTTTTTCCCAGATCACTCTGGGTGAAATGGTTCCCCACCTCCTTGTAGCCCACTTCCCAAGGCTACTTGATAAACATTTATGTTCAATTACTCAACTCAAATATTACTTCATTTATTCAACACCATTTATTGACCACTAAATATATGCTAGAAACTCAACTAATGTTGAGGGAAAACAATAAGTAGAAAGACAGTTTCTGGTCACAAAAAGCAACAGAAGCATCTGCCCTGGACACCACTATAGCATCAGGGAAAGCATTCAGGGATCACAGTACCAGAACTAGTCTCCCACCTCTGCCTACCCCGAGAAAGCCTCCCATTTCTGATGACCTGATTCAACCAGAAATCCAACCCCCCCAAGCCTATTCTTCACCTTAACTCCAAATCCCCTCCTCTAGCAGCGAGGACAGACAATTAAACCAATAGCAATGAGATAATGGCAAAGGACAGGAAGCGGAGAGACCACAGGGCTCCACACTACTGCCTGATGAGTCTCTCACCATCATGAAGCTCTATGCTATCAGCAGGGGAAAGCTCAAACCAGGGCAGTAGAATCCCCACCAAATCACATCCTCCAGAATCTCCCTAATTTCTAGTGTGTTGAGAATTCAGTAAGTCAGCCTGATGGGACAATTTTAAGGAACCACTAATGGTCACGCCAGCTAAAGTTGATTGTGCCGCAGGGATAATCAGATTTTAGGATGCAGTTAACAATCCTGGTGAGTTAGATTTCTCTACATCATTTTCACTGTCTGCTGATCACCAGAGTGCATTTCACTTTTCATCATGACAGAAGGGTGCACCTAATGCCCTAGTCACTTTTACTGTCCATGTTGAAGACCCACTTGACAGCCTCACCTCACAGTTTCTAAGCCTCTCATCGCCAGGAAATAGCATCATCGCTCCACTTGAAACATCCATCAGCAGGTCTCCCTGCAGGCCTGCCGTGTCCTCACTGAGAATTCTCTCCTTAACAGAGTCTTTGAAATTGGAATTCTCCCCTTGCCTCACGTGGCTTTTCCCTTCTACGTCACAGACTGTCACTGTGCAGCCAGTCCTTCACTCTTGTCAGACCCAGCATCTATTCTAGTCACAGGATATTAGGCAAGTCACTTAAACCTTTTGATCCCTGGTATCCTCATCTGTGTAATAGGGATCATAATACTGTCTTGAGGAGCCACTGTAAAAATTAGCTTAAACTGTGACAGTGCTTCTGAGTTCTTTGCCATTTGGTTTGCCTACTTCTAGTTGTGACATTCACCATACACCACTTGTGGCAGGATAATTTGTATAGATCTTTTCTGTTTCCTGTCTGATTCTAAACCTACGAAGGAATACACCTAATTTATATTTATCATGAACCTTGAAAATAATGTATGATAAGTAGGTAAAAGATCGTGAAGTTTTTAAACAAAATAAAATTTTCTGTCCTTAAACCATCCTTGATGTCCCATTTTAATATCATTTTTTCTCCTTGTTTGGAGGATTGTTTAAAAATATTTAGGTAGATTAGAATAAGTGTTTCTGACCTTACTCCCCTGCTGTGTAGAACTGGGCTTCCCTTGCATGTCTCTGACTTAGCCATCCAACAATAGCCTTTTAACAGTCAGAATCGGGACTGCAGGTACCTCAGCTGACTTGGGGTTGGTGATTCAGTAAGACTGTCTCACAGCTAGAATGACCTTGACAGGCTTTTTATTTTTTCATGAAATCTACCACCTGTCCTCATTTCGCTTCACCCTGTCCCAATTTAGGGACATGAAGCCCTAGTCTGGGAGTAAGACTGCCAGGGCTGTGAAGTTCTCCTGACAATTTTTCTAGGTGCCATGGCTTCATTCCCTTTGACCAGACTGTTAAATATTTAATATACATTTATCAAGCACATGTTATTTGCAAAGCCCAGTGTCCAAATAAGGGGACAAGAGGAACTAGTGACTCGGAAGATGTACATGTTTTAAAAATATGTATTTAGACTTAATTTCTCCCATGTATGTCTTATTACAGTTTTCAAGATAGAATAACATGCCTACATTTTAATATAATATTCATCTAAGACTATAAAATGAGGAGGATAGAAAATTATCTCTAAAATCTCTTCCAGCTTTAAGATACTAGCAAACCCTCTATTTAACTCATGAACTAAACAACTGAGTCCTAAGATAGAAATTTGTTTCAAGGCAGAGACACCTGAAAAATCACTGGTTTGTTCAGGTCCATAGTTACTGCAGACGCGCAGACGATTATTATGAAGAATGATAACCCAACATTATGATCATGTCTACATGTGGTCAGTGAATCAAACCAAATTGGGAGTTTAGTCATGATTGATTTTCTTGGCATCCTGCTAGGTGATGATTGTTTTATAGGAGCAAATGAGTGGTTTTGTGAGTGGTGGCGCCATGTATTCCTGGCCAAACTGGTGACTGTGTCTGCCACCTGGGGTTTTGATGGCAGGAAGCTGTGTTCTGGTGTCTGGCCAGCTGACTCAGCCACAGCCTGAACCTCTAGTCAATGATATTCCCCAGAAGACTGTAGCAAATCTTCTCTCCAGTCCAACCTATGAGGGTCTCAGAAAAATGTGGGGCTCTTTCTTTTCCATATCCCTCTGCTTTCTAGCTGTGTTATTTTGGAAAAAATATTTAATCTCTCTTAGCCTCACTTTCTTCATATGTAATGTGTAGAAAATATATACTTTACAAGACGGTTGTGAGAAACACATGAAATTTAAAGCTCCTAAAACATTGAGTAGGACTCCATCCAATAAAGATTATTTTCCTTTTGCTATGTCATTCTTTCCTTATCCATAGGTGTCATATCCCTTGGCACAGCTGAGTTCTAAAACTTTAATTGCTACAATTATTTGTTGAGGCAGAAACATATCTCTGGTTAAATCCAACCCTCTACCCACTCTGCTGCACCCACACAGCTGAACCTCTGCAGGATAGCACAAAACCTTGCAGCCTGACTTTAGTGCAAGCAAGTACGAGGCTGCCAGCAACCCCAGTACATTCACTCTTCTGTTTTTCTCCACAACAATTGCAATTTGCAAATTACAATTTCCTTCTCTTCTCAAAACTTTAACATCTCCTGTCCAATAGCATTCTCAGCTAATGATCACCTTCCTATTTCACTGGGGAAATTAAAGCACTCAGAAAATAACCTCCACAAGCCCCCACCACTGCATCTATGCTTCCACCTGTTCTTGTGCTCATAGACTCGACCTCTTTATATATATACATAAAATTGCATTTTAGGTTTTGGAGTACATGTGTAGAACACGCAGGATTGTTGCATAGGTACATACATGGCAATGTGTTTTGCTGCCTTCCTCCCCATCACCTATATCTGGCATTTCTTCCCATGTCATCCTTCCCCCAACTCCCTACCCCCCACTATCCATCCCCTAGTTCCCCCAACAGACCTCAGTGTGTGATGCTCCCCTCCCTATGTCCATGTGTTCTTATTGTTCAACACCCGCCTATGAGTGAGAACATACCGTGTTTGATTTTCTGTTCTTGTGTCAGTTTGCTGAGAATGATGGTTTCCAGGTTCATCCATGTCCCTACAAAGGGCACGAATTCATCATTTTTTATGGTTGCATAGTATTCCATGGTGTATATGTGCCACATTTTCCCTGTCCAGTCTATCATTGATGGGCATTTGGGTTGGTTCCAAGTCTTTGCTATTGTAAACAGTGCCGCAGTGAACATTCGTGTGCATGTGTCTTTATAGTAGAACGATTTATAGTCCTTTGGATATATACCCAGTAATGGGATTGCTGGGTCAAATGGAATTTCTCTTTCTAGGTCCTTGAGGAATTGCCAGACTGTCTTCCACAATGGTTGAACTAATTTACACTCCCACCAACAGTGTAAAAGTGTTCCTATTTCCCTACATCCTCTCCAGCATCTGTTGTCTCCAGATTTTTTAATGATCGCCATTCTAACTAGCAAGAGATGGTATCTCAGTGTGTTTTTGATTTGCATTTCTCTAATGACCAGTGTTGATGAGCATTTTTTCATATGTTTGTTGGCCTCATATATGTCTTCTTTTGTAAAGTGTCTATTCATATCCTTCTCCCACTTTTAAATGGGGGCTTGTTTTTTTCTTGTAAATCTGTTTTAGTTCTTTGTAGATTGTGGATATTAGCCCTTTGTCAGATGGGTAGATTGCAAAAATTTTTTCCCATTCTGTTGGTTGCTGATTCACTCTAATGATTGTTTCTTTTGCTGTACAGAAGCTCTGGAGTTTAATTAGGTCCCATTTGTCTATTTTGGCTTTTGTTGCCAATGCTTTTGGTGTTTTAATTGTGAAGTCCTTGCCTAGGCCTATGTCCTGAATGGTTTTACCTAGATTTTCTTCTAGGATTTTTATGGTGTTAGGTCTTATGTTTAAGTCTTTAATCCATCTGGAGTTAATTTTAGTGTAGGGTGTCAGGAAGGGGTCCAGTTTCTGCTTTCTGCACGTGGCTAGCCAGTTTTCCGCATTGCTTTTTTTTGTCAGGTTTGTCAAAGATCAGATGGTTGTAGATGTGTGACGTTGCCTCTGAGGCCTCTGTTCTGTTCCATTGGTCTATATGTCGGTTTTGGTACCAGCACCATGCTGTTTTGATTACTGTAGACTCGACCTCCTTTTGCTTTGGAGATAAATTCTTCACTGTGTCAGTGGTTATCCTTCTCCTTGAGCATAAACTTCCATCCCTTCTCATGGATTCCCAATAAGCCTCCCCTCTTTCTTACGCAATAACAAATTTTCTCTCTCTGTTGGACCTTTGTCAACATGAATATGCTTTTATTTGTCCTATCTAAAAAACAAAAACTGTCTTCCACTCAATTTCTCCCTCAGCTGGTGGCCCACTTCTTGCCTGAAAAATGGAATTAAATTTTTGTCCCGTCCTTACTGTGTCAGGGTTTTTTCTTCCTTCCCTGCCTCCTTCCTTCTCTGTCTCTCTATCATGGCATCAAAGCAACTCTTGTCATGGTCACCAATGAGCTCTGTGTTACTAAATCTGTAGGTGTTTTGTAGTTGTTGACTTAACTGACCTTATCAGCAGCATTTGGTACAGTTGACCGTTCCTATTCCTGGGAACACTTTCTTCTTCACTTTACTTCTTCTATGGCTCTTGAGTTTTCTCCAGCCTCATTCGTCATTTCTTAACCTCTTTACGTGCTCCTTCTCATTTCCTCACACACTTAGGAGTGCCATTAACTAACACAATAACTTTATCTTCCCAGTTTTTGAGGGCATGTGTTTTGGAGTTACTTGTGATTCCTTTCTTTCTTTCATTTCCTACATCTAATCCATCTGTGAATCCTGTTTGTTCTATCCTTAAAATGTATATAAAATCTGGTTTCTTATCACCTTGATTGCTATCTCCCTGGTCCAAACCATCACATTCTCTTTTCTGGATTATTGTAGTCAGTTCCTAACAGACCTCCTTGCTTCTCCCTTTGTCTACTCACCATCTAGCCTAACAGAATGGCTGGAGTGGCCTCTTTAAGTGGACGTCAGACTATCTCAGTCATTTTCCTAATACCATCCGACGGGTTTTACCTTGCTCAGAGTAAAGTTCAAATCCTGACAACAATCTACAAGGCCCTACCTGATACGAATCTCAACTGGTTGGGGTCATTGACATGTCCTATAGTGTTATATCCAGTGGTGGTTAGTCTTTGATTTCCATCTTTATGTGTCAGCAACAGTTGTCTCAATTGACCATCCCTCTGTACCACCGTCCTCCACCCCAACTTTTTAAAATGTTAGCTTTTGAAGGCCGGGTGTGGTGGCTCATGCCTGTAATCCCAGCACTTTGGAAGGCCGAGGCGGGTGGATCACAAGCTCAAGAGATCGAGACCATCCTGGTCAACATGGTGAAACCCCGTCTCTACTAAAAATACAAAAAAATTAGCTGGGCGTGGTGGCGCGCGCCTGTAGTCCCAGCTACTCGGGAGGCTGAGGCAGGAGAATTGCTTGAACCTGGGTGGCGGAGGTTGCAGTAAGCCGAGGTCGCGCCACTACACTCCAGCCTGGCGCCTGGTGACGGAGTGAGACTCTGTCTCAAAAAAAAAAAAAAAAAAAAAAAAAAAAGTTAGCTTTTGAAATAACGTATTTTTTAGGCTTACTACCTATATCACTGGCTATGTCAAATCAGTTTCTGTTGCTGCATCCTTTCGCTTTTCCTACCATCTAAATGTTGTGATACCCCAGGGCTTTTATTTGAGATATTTTCTGTCCTCTCTCTTATTTTCTATTCCCATGGCTTTAAATATTATCTAAATATCTTGATACCTCTGAAGTTTATGGCTGCAGCCCTGGGATCCATGTGTGTCTATCCTACTGAAGGTCTAAAAGGCATCTCAAATCTAATATATAGAAAAGACAGATTTGGATTTTTAACCCTAACTCTATGCCCTCTACTCAGTTTTTCCCGTATTAATAAATGATACAATTTTCCTTGCAGTTGCTTGGGCTAAAGAACAGAAGAGATTCTTCTTTTGGTCTCACTACAAATTCCTTCCATTAACAAACACTGTTGAGTTAATATATGAAATCTTTCTTGAATCTGGCATGTTTAAATGAATGAAAGAAAAGATGGATGGGGAATGGATGGATGGATAAGTAAATACAGGTCTAATTTTAATCTCTATTCTTCTGGAAATTGCTTTAAGAAATGCTTTAAATAAATGAAAGGACTGCATTCTGAAATGTCCTACATTAATTCAGTAGGTTCTGCTGCATATAGTAGATGCTCAACTAATATTCATGAAATTCAGAAAATAATTATATTTCAAGCCATAGTGAATAATTTTTCCTATATGGCTCAAATGTTTCACAAAAATGCTAAGATATTTAAACCTCAATCAATTTAAAGAAATATTCAGCTGTACTCATTTCATAGAGAGGGAAAATGAAACATTAAAAAATAAAGAAACTTGTGGGAAGTATGGTAATCAGTCACTTTATTGTAGAGGACAAGGGTGGAAATAAGTAGACTAGCTAAGAGGCAATTACAATAATATTTGGAGAATACATTTTTTCACTTATAGCATAGGTATGTTTGGGGTAAAGATGTCTAGAAAGCAGATATCTGTTTAGAATATTACATTATACCTTTGAGTTCTATTATTAAATGAGAAATATTTTATCACTGATTAATTATATAACAGGCTTACTTACACTTAAAAATAGTCCTCCTCTATTATGAAAAATTACAGGAGGAATGTAAAACTTAGGGAGAATTTAAATAATAGTTAAGTCTGCTGTTTTTGAAAATTGTATTGGCATGCTTTGGGGAAAAGCTGAGTTAAATAAAATCAGTGACTCTTTATATTACAAGTTCTGAGAGTTTTAATATGGTTATATACGCTGTGAATATTGAAGAAGGGGACATAATATGCAACACTTCCTATGTTTATTTGATCAGGTGATCCTTTTTGCATTTAACATGGATTAATTTCTTGAGGCACATTAGTTTCTTTGTGAAACACATTTTGGAAAATTGTTCATAATTAGCAGTTTCTTAAATGTCTACTCTTCATCCCCAACATGCTGCTTTCTTCCTTCTTTAACGTAACTATCTGTATTTCAACTCCGTGTCAGAAGAAAGAGCTCTCCAATCAATTACATTACGCAGTGTAGCTTGAGAATACTGTTAATTCTAGGCTTTAGGAATGCAATATCAACATATGCCCTATTCCGGGAAGTACTCGTTGCTGTAGCTTTTCACAAGGGCTGTATTTCTGTGGCTCTCTTCATCCACAAGAGTTGACTCTTCTTGGCAGTAGTCATCATCTACACACACACACATTTTAATTTAGTAATAATATACATGACACAAAATGCACAGATATTAAATGTACCATTTAATGGGATTTGCTAATTGTATACACCCCAAAATGGACAAAATATTTTCATCAACCCAGGAAGTTTCCACATGTGCCTACTGAATCAATCCTGCCCACACTCCAAAATGAGGCAACTGCTTTCTGATTTCTATCACCACAGATTTATTGCACTGTTTTTGCCCTCCTTATAAACTGATCTATTTCAAGTGTATTGCTTCCAGCTTCATTGGTGCTTTGTGCAGCTTGTTTTTGAGATTAAGCCATATTGTCACATGTATCAGTTGTTTTTTCCTTTGTATTGTTAAATAATGTTCCGTTTTAGATTTACATCACATTTTGTTTAACTATTATGCTGTTGAAGAACGTTTGGATTGTTTAAAGAGTTTAGGTTTTATGACTAAGATTGCCGTAGACAGTCTTGAACGCGTGTTTGTTGGCCATTTCTCCTAGATAAATATCTAAGAGTGGAATTACTGGCTCATAGGATAGTTGTATCTTTACCAAGCAGTTTTCAAAGTAGTTTTTACCATTTTACACTTCACCAACAATGTATGAGAGTCCCAACGTTTTTTACATATTTGCTAACATTTTCACCATCATTCTTTTAAATTTTGGCCATTTTAGTAAATATGAAGTGACATCACATTGTTATTTTTGTTTGCATTTCCTTAATAATTAACATTGAGCACTTTCTCATGTGCTAATTGATTATTCCTGTGTTTTCTTTTGTGAAGTGTCTGTTTAGGTCTTTGGCTCAGTTTTATCGGGTTGTTGCTGTTTTGACTGTAGATTTATAGGTGTTCTTTCTATATTCTGGAAAAACATTCTTTGACAGAATATGCACCATAAATATTTCCTCTCAGGCTGTGGCTTGCCTATTCATTTCTTTAATGGTATATTTTGATGAAGAGAAATTTCAGTTTCAATGAAATCTAGTTTATCAATGTTTCCTCTATGGTACAGATTGAATATTCCTTATCTGAAATGCATGGGACCAAACGTTTTGGATTTAGGGTATTTTCAGCTTTTGGGATATTCTTGTATATGTGATATATCCCAAGGATGAGACCCAAGTCTAAACACAAAAATCACTTAATAATTTTGTGCATGAAACAAAGTTTGCATACACTAAACTATCAGAAAGCAAAAGTGTCATTATCTCAGCCATTTGTGGCTTGACCCATTTCGAATGAATTCTTTGTTTGCAGCTACCTTGGTGCTTTGTGCAGCTTGTTTTTGAGATGAAGGTAAGTATACTGGCAAAAAACCATTTCTTTCTGTTTTTCTGAGAAAAATCTTTTTTTTCTTTGGGGATGCTGAATAATCTGTATTTTGTGTGCCTGCATTTTCACTGTGACTTACCATGTGGAGTTTTCCACTTCTGGCATTATGTTGTTACTCAAAAATTTTCATTTTAGAGCATTTCAGATTTTGGATTTTCAGATTAGAGGTGCTCAACATGTATTGTTTTTATGTCCTATCTATGAAATCTTTGCTTACCCAATGATCATGAAAATATCCTTATACACTTTCGCCTAAAAACTTTATTGTTCTATCTTTTACATTCACATTTGTTTTCCATCTCAAATCAGTTGGTGTTTATGCAGTGAGATAGAGATTGAGATTTATTTTATTTTTTTCCCTGATGGATTTCCAGTGGTTCAGCACCATTTATAAAAATGCCTTTTCTTTCTCCAGTGAATTTATTTGGTGCGTCTGGCAGTCATGTTTGTGTTACATGATTTTATCTTTATGGCTTCCGATGATAGAACAAATTCATTCATTTTGCTAATAATCCCAGACCTCTATTCTGAACCAGGCGCTGTGCTAGTCCCCAAAAATACAATGGAAAGCAACGGAGTCATGGTTCCTATACCCAGAATGGACTAGTTAGGTCTAAGCAACTGAAATTTTATCTCGAAGTAACTAGTTAAGAACTAAGGATATATGTAATCTCATATAACTTGGATTCTATGGTATGCAGACTTCAGAGTTGATAAATTCTGAGGTTCAAAAGTGTCATCAAAGTCTCAGATTTTTTTCCATCTCTCTGCTTTGCCATCTTCACTTGACTGCATCCTTCCACTATAGGCAAAGATGGCTGTTGCAGTTACAAGCATTGCAACAAGTCAGAGTTATACTCAGAGGTGGGTGACAACTTATTTTACTTTTAGCTTCCAGTGAGGTACAGTGTAATTTGCAGGAGGGCTAGCTACTTGAAAAAAAATTAGAAAATTATTAGTAAACCAGACAGGAAAATGGAAGGGTAGAAAACCTATAGTGTTATAGTATGCTCCTTATAATCAGTTAGGAAGGATGGATATTACCCAAGTAAATACACAAATGGGAAAGGAATCAATCCAATTGCAGTGAGTATTAATATAGATTTTAAACAATGTCCTCTGATACAGAGTAAATGGGAAGGATGGGCAGGGAAGAGCATTCTTAAGATAGAATGCTCAAGGTAGGCTTCTTGGAGGCAATGGCACCTAAGGGGAGATGCAGCTGAGAGGATGAGCCCATGTGGCCATATCTGGAGGAGAAAGGTTTTTGTTAAAGGGGACAGTGAGTGCAAAGTCTCTGAAGGGAGAAAGCTTGTCATCTTCTAAGAACTGCAAAAGACCAGTGTGTCAGCAGTCCAGTGAACAAATGGGAGAGTGGCACAGCACAAAGAGAAATAGGAAGGGCTATTTGTCTGGGGCCTCGTGGGCCTTGTTGGCCCTGGGGCCCTTTTGAACATTCATATTTTATTCTCTGGGAATTTGGAAAAGGGTATACCGCAAGGTATTTCAGTTTAGAATGATGTCTTGAGAGGTAGGAATATTAACTGGGGAGCTGGAGTAGGGGTGGGAAGGGGGAGGGGATAATCTGCCTGGTCCATGAAATGAGAAAGAGAGAAAGTGCAAAGAGAAGGAGAAGCAGCAGATGTGTAGAAAGAAGCTGAGGTGAGGCAGATAGGGGAGAAAAATCCCTGTTTGCTTTTAGCTTCCTTGTTCCCTTGCCTTCCATAAGTCCCTGCTCTAATCCTTCCTTTAAATTGCATGAATGAGCTGGATTCAGTCAATTCACCTTTCTTGCTTAAGTTAACTTGAATTTTATTACTTGTAACTAAAAAACCGTTAATCAATACACACACAATTTCTGTGAGTTTGATATTCGACGAAGCAAGTTAACTAAAATCGAGTCATCTACATGAGTCAATCTCAGCTAAGAATTGCTTTTTCAGATACGATTCTTTATTTTGGAGGAGGAACTAAAATGTTCTAAGAGTTAAAAAAAAAAATTCGAACACAAATGGAAATAAAGCCTCTTATGCCCATAACTAATCCATAACTAATTCCTTTTATACAAATATGTTTTTCAAATGTCCATAAAACTATTCTGTTTACATTCTTTTTGCTTATTTTGCCATATTTTTGAGATTTTGTCACTTTTTTCCATAGCATTCCTCTCCCATCTCGACAAGTTATTAATAATTATCAGGAATTTGAGTACATGAAAGATTAACCATTTCTACTGCTGTGACCAGACTAAACATTTCTTAAAAGAACCATAAATTTCCTTTCATTCTTTGTTATTCTTTTCATCACATTAACTGGAGAGCTGGTTCTTTTGTCGTACTTGAAAACCCACACTTTTTTCTCTTTACAGGAAAAGCTTTCATATGTGTTCTTGAATTTGCTTTGCTAATTGTTTCCTTCTTTCCTTTTGCTTTACCTGTTATTTGGTTGACATGTTGAGAGTTTCCCCTCTCTTCATCCCCCTCTCCAAATTCTCTGCTTCTTTCAAGGCTTAGGTCTGGCTTACTCTCCTGCTGAAAACCTCTGGCTGATTCAGCCTGCATAGATTTTTGCCTTCTCTGATAATCTCTTGCCTTCTCGGCCGAACCACAGTTTAGAATGTAACCTTTTTCTCTCTCTTTTCTCTGTTTGAATATATGCATTTCCCTTGTCTTCTCAGGACCATGATAAATTTGGGAGAATGGTATCTCAGTTTTACTTATTTCAGTTAGCATTAGGCTTTGCACTTTAAAACAGTAAAGCTAAATAAGTTGGTTTAACAGGACAGTGGTTTATTACTTACTAATGTAAAAGAAACCTGGAGCTTGTAGTTCTGGGGTGGTGTGACAGCTCCCCCTGTCTCCAAGGACTCAGATTCCTCTCATTCTTTTGCTCTACCATCCTTAATATATGACTTCCGTCCTCAACATTGCTTTATTATTCAAGATGACTATCACATTTCCAGTCATCAATTCAGCATTCCTGGGAGGAGGAAAAAGTAAGAAGAATGGACAAAATGGCTTTTCTAAAAGCCCCCAAGATGACTGTGGTTCTTCCACAGCACTTGGCATAGCGACAAGCATCATGTGGCACTGTGTGCCAAGAATTGTGCGTCATGCTTTACAAATAGCATCTAATCTACTCCACCCACTCACTATGTGAGGTAGATACTACTGCCCCACTTTATGCATTGGTCATTGGAGGCTGCAAAGCTTACATGACCTAAAACCAGGAACTGATCAAATTAGGACTCAAAACCAGTTTTCCCTAACTCTAAAGATGGTGAGAAAGAACACACCATAGCTTTTTCAAATAGGCCAGAGTCTAGAAATAATGGCACACAGTCTTCTGAGTTGACAAAACATTTGGGAAAGCAATAATCAGAGGAAATACTCTGTAAAAAAGACTGTATTTAACTTAGAGATGGAAGACTGGGGCATGACTCCAAACTCTGTGATCCGCTCCAGCTGTGTGAACTAGAGTAAGACTTTAACATCTTTCGGTCATATTTCTTATCTATGCACAGAATGGATAATGGACTATTGGAAAGGCCCGTGATAGGCTCAGATAAAGCACTAGCTTGTGAACAATCCTGAAGGATGGCAGTACTGTCTTCTGGGGTGCCATATCTGTGCTGATATACATTGTATGTCCCTATACTGTATTGAAATGCTTCCCTCCCCCCTCATTCATTCCTGTCCATCTGGAACCTGTAAATGTGACCTTATTTGAAAACAGGGTCTTTGCAGATGTAATCAACTTAAGATGAGGTCATATTAGATTAGGGTAGGACTTAAATCCAATGACTTGGTCTCCTTATAAGAAGAGGAAAATTTGAACCCCAGCTTTCAGAGAGACATAGGGAAGAAAGCCATGTGGTGAAGAAAGCAGAGATTAGAGTGATGCAACTGTGAGCCAAGGACCATTGAAGATTGACAGCAACCACCAGAAGCTAGGAAGAGGCAAGGAATGGTTCATCGCTTGAGTCTTTTGAGATTTTAAACTTCTAGCCACCAGAACTATAAAACAAGATCTCTGTTATCTTAAGTCACCCAGTTTGTGGTGATTTGTTATGCCATCCCTAGGGAACTAGTATATTCCCCCAATAGATGCAATGCACGAGTCTCTGAACCAAAAGATGAAAGTAGGACCTATCATCCTCCACTAACTCACTTGTAGACTTTACATCTCCTGTCCCAACAGTTTAAGGTTGTACCACATTAGAGATCTTGGTTTCTGGGGTGAGGCAGATGGTAGCGGGGTGCATGCCCCATCAGGGGACACACTAGTTCCACTTTAAAGCTACAATTTTAAACTTAAAGCTACAGTTTACAACCTGTTCTTTTTGGACACTTGATGCCAAAGTACCAGTAGGCAAAGAACAGATGCATGATATTGGCGGGATAATTGATCTTGATTATCAGGAGGAGTTACAATTGATGAAACAGGTCAGAAAGAAACATACCTGGAATGGAAGGAGTCACTATGGCATTAATTAGTTTTTCTCCATCCACTGATAATGGTGAACAAGTAACTGTTACAAGCAAAGCCTGACAAGGGCAAGGCTATTAGGAATGCCTGTCCTTGTTTACTCTATTAGGGAAAGCCTGGTTTACCCTATTAGGGAAGCAACCTAGAGCACCTCAAGTGCCATATGATGGTGAGGAAAATGCAGGATTGATCATGCTGGTGGGAGATAATAAACATCAATTTACACTTCAAGACCTGTTTGTTCCACTAATTCTCTTGCATTTATTACATGTAGAGATTGTGGCCATTCGCAACCCTAAATAGGACTAAAAGTTTGGACTTAATAAAGATCAAAGTAATAAAAGGGGTGGACTGTATTAGACAGCTTTTACATGCCATTCAAACCCACTTAGTTCTATCTGTAATTCTAGACTTTGCTGCAGCAGCATGTTTCGTATAATCTTTGACTAGGTTTACACTGGAGAAGCCTGATAACCCTTTCAGTTGGGACTGCACTGAATACCTCTTGCTTCCTTTCTTAAGGTTTTGCTGATGCTACAGTCTGGGACACTTGCTGAAGTTGACTTGACATTTTTGTCCCTGAGGTCAGTCTTGGCAAAGGGGCAAGAGACAATGGGTGAATTTGTCTCCCAACCATACCCAAAGTGTACAGCTTTGTATCTCGCTTCATAAAACCCTTCAGAAAGTTCCATGAGATTGAATCCCAGGTGCCCATACCTATGGCCAAATTAATTTGCTGTACTGGTTTTTCCTCCCTCCTTCCCCCCCCCCCCACCCCCCCTCTCTCTCACTCCCTGTGTAACTTATTTTCTCTCCAGGGCATCACTTCCCAAATAAATTACCTGTGTGTCAGCCTTTTTCTCAGCCTTGGTATTTGGGGAAACACATGCTAAGTTAAAAAAGATTTAATATTTATTCTGCCTGAGGCATAAATATCTCACAGTGTTTTGATGTTACGTTGCTCAGAATACTTGCAGTTTTACGGTGAAAAAAAAATCTATATTCAAAGGATTGACTCCTCGTATACATTTTTAGATATTAGCGACCCCTGATAAGGTAGTTTTGCATTGAATAATTTTATTACACTTTTTAACCAAGGCAGGACCTTGAACTAACTTATTTAGTCTTCATTCTGGGTTCTTGACCAGCTTTTATCATCTAAATAATAATAAATCCCCGTAACTTTTTTTTTTTTGAAGAGGTCACAGTTTGAAATAAAAATGCCAAAAACATATTCATGTTAGACTGCTCTACTGCCTTTCACAGTAGATTTTAGAAAAATGTGCTTATATTTAGCTATCTGACCTGTGACTTCATCCCAACAGGGTTTCACCCATTTTCAGTTATATTAGGCCTTCATGGAAAAGAGCAAACTCATTCCTGGGGTGACCACAGCTGTATCACTAGTTGTATGTTTATTTTATACAGAACTTAAAACACTCCATTAATTTGGTTCATACTGCTTTGAGAGCTAATTTACTATCCTTTATCTGACTTATTTCTATTTTCCAGCAAGGAGAAGTGCACCTTTTTAAATAATCCATGAAATTCAGTCTGAGTGGAGTAGCGTCCTGCAGGAGGTAGCAGTTGCCTGGCAGACAAGTCCCAGCACCCGGCAGCTTGGACTTCTTTCCAAGTACATTTAAAGGCGTCTCTTGGAGACTCTTAAAAATATTTTGTGGGGGATGGAATACACCAGAATAGAAGGTCCTGCATTTGAGGAGGAGTTAAGAATCAGAACAGTTTGCATTGTTCCTATGCATGTGATTCTTTTTTCAATATTCATCTGTTAAGATCTATGTGAACTCAGTTCACATTATTATTCTAATTTTTAAGTAAAAAAGTTGAGGCACAATCAGGGCAAATTACTTTCTTGAGGGCCAGTCATGGGGAGGTGGTAAAACAGGACTAAGATGCAGAATCTCCAACACCAAATTATATGTTAGGCAACGTTTGATCCTGAGCCACGTTCACTGGCTGGAGTTTCAAATCTCCAGGTGTCTTCTTTCCTACAGATTTTGGATAGATTCAATTCTTCTTTGTCAGTCATTGTTTTTCATATTTTTAGGGCTTGTTTTCTATTTTTATTTCTGTTTTTCAAAGTCTTTCCCATAGTATGCGCTCTGTCACAAGGCATACATTCCTACTCATGAAACAGGATAGACTCCATAGTATAGCCACATGTGGCTGCTGAACATTTAAGTGTGGCCAATGAGAATTGAGATGAGCATTAAACGTAATATGCCTTGGATTTCAAAGGCTAACTATCAAGTATCGCAATCATTTTTATATTGATTACATGTGGAAATGATAATGTTTTGGATATACTGGGCTAAATACATTATTTAAATTAATTTGAACTGTTTCACTTTACTTTTTAAAATGTGACTATCATATTTAGGTCTTTGAGGAATCACTATAGTGTCTTCCACAATGGCTGAACCAATTTACACTCCCACCAACAGAAATACCATTCAACCCATCAGTCTCTTTACTGGGTATATATCCAAAGGATTAGAAATCATTCTATCATAAAGACATTATGCATATGTTAACTGCAGCACTGTTCACAATAGCAAAGACATGTAATCAACCTAAATGCCATCGATGATAAAGTGGATGAAGAAAATGTGGTACATATACACTATGGAATAATATGCAGCTATAAAAAAGAATGAGATCATATCCTTTACAGGGACATGGTCAGAGCTGGAGGTCATTATCCTTGGTATACTAACAAGGAGCAGAAAACCAATTACCACATGTTCTCACTTATATGTGAAACCTAATTGATGCCAACACATGGACACATAGAAGGGAGCAGCACACACTGGGGTCTTTCAGAAGGTGGAGGGTGGGAGAAGGGGAGAGGATCAGGAAATATAATTAATGGTTACTAAGCTTAATGAAATAATCTGTACAATAGACCCCCATGGCACAAGTTTACCTATGTAACAAACCTGCACTTGTACCCGTGAACTTAAAAGTAAAAAAAAAAATATTTGTTTAAAAAATGTGACTATCAGATAATTAAAATTACATTTATAAAACTCACACTTAGGACTCAAATTACTTTCTATTTGATAAATATGCTCTATAGCTTGTCAGTGAGGAGGAAGATACAGGTTAAGGTTCTAAAAACTAAGTCCAGTTAGTAGAGCCCTTGAGAATACTGAAGAATAAATCCCTCAATCTCAGAATCAAGGCAAACTCCAGTCTGCATTGCACAGCATTTAAAACCTCCTTTTCTGTAAACTTCCTGGAGGCAGAATCAAGGCTTGTCCCATTTACAAGTACATGCAGTGATACCTACATCTATGCTTGACGTATGTTGGAATTCATGAGTCTGAAATGGTGGTTGTTGAAAAAATTCAAGAACAGGGTCATGTTTGATGTTGATGGCTGTAGTGGGCAGTCATTTCCACGTTTGATGAGAGGCAGAGTCACTGCTTCAGAAGGCAAGGGAAAGGGGGGGCACCATTTTGCTCTTGGTTAATTCTCTTGTTGTGATGTCTTAAGGTTCTGACTTAAACTATCCCTATTTCATTTGTAATTTCTCCCTGCATATCTCTCTCTCTGTAGCTAGAACTCCTGATTTAAGATATCCCAGAGTGTTTTATGTTACTGCTTAGACTGAGACACCACTGTTACCAGGTCTTCAAAATGTGCCGACAACTGCTTTCGTCATTCATTCATTCCCTCACTCACATGTTTCTTTTAATATAAATATTTAGTACCTACTTTCCATACAGCACAGTATTATTGTGAGCAGATTAAAAAGAAAATATCAGAAGTTGATAGTATAAACTCGTTTAAGTAGAGCAGTCTCACTTGTGCATGTTTTCTCAGTATGACTTTCATAACCCTTCTGCCATTTTATAAACATATTCTGTACTTACCTTTCTTGTCTTTAACTGCTATGCTGTTCTCATAACCCAATGGCCCACCATATTATCTCCATTTTGAAGACTCAATTCAAATTCTACCTCTTCTTTGAAGCCTTTTTTCTTCCTTACTTCCTCCTCCTCATCCCAACAAGATGTGATTTCTCCTCATGGGTGAGAGTTATAATAATGGGCCCCTTAATTGAAATGTTATGGCTACTGTTTTAGGTAAAATTAATTGAGACGTGGAAGTAATCCAGTTAATGCACGGTCTCCACTGGCTGCTCAGTAGAAACTGATTTCTCATTTAATTTTGATTTATTTTGTTTTGCCTTACTTTAGATATTCATTGAACCTCTCTTGAGTTTCCTCTGCTGTGTCTATCCTGCTGATGAACACATTGAAATGAATGTTTTAAAAAATCCTGGTAAGATTTTGTGTATTTCCGGAATCTTTTGGACTACTTTCATAATTGATATCTTTCTACTGAAATTCTTCATCTGTTCATGCAACTTTTTCCACTAGATCCTTTAAAATATTTAGCATAGATATATTAAAATTTGTGTCTGATAATTCCAACATTGGTCAATTTCTGGGTCTACTTCTGTTGATCAGTCTTATGGTCTGGTTCTATTCTTGACAATTTGCCACATTTTCCTGTTTCTTTACATGTCTAGCAATTTATAATTAAATGCCACACATTATAAATGAAAGAACCACAGAAACTAAGGTAAATAACATTTAACCTTAGAAAGGGCATGCAACTTTGTCAGACTTGTGGGGGTCAGGTGGGAGTTAGTCCCTCTAGTGTGTGGTTGACCTGAGTATGCAGTTTGTGATGGCTTTAGTTAGATTCATTATACCACAGACATAAAATAATTTGAGGGCTGGAAGAGAGTCTTTCCTTTAGCAGGGAATGCAATCTGAGTTCCTGCAAGTCTTGTCTCCATTGTTCTGCTCTGCCTTTATTACACTTGTTCCTCTGGGGAGATGAGGGATCCCTTTCAGCTTTTCTGTCTTTCCTCCAGCTACAGGTGGCTGCTACTTCACATTCAGTGTAAGGCCCAGAGATTTTAGAAAAATTGGGCTCTCAGGCTTCAGTAGGCTCTGTATGCTCTTCTACAGCAGCTGCTGCCAATATTCCATGTGAGGTCGGGGGTCCCTGGAGAGTTTCACTTGATTCTCCTGCCCTGTCCTAAAACTTCAGAAGGCACCCTTTGGATTTTTAACATTTTGAAGCTATTCATTTTGTCTTTATTTTTCTGATATCCTTCAGCACAACTTAACTGCTCCCCGTAGTAGCTCCTTACATCATTTATTTTTAAATTGACAAACCATTTCATGTTCTCTCCAAATAGGGCAAAGAGAATACAGGAAAACTATTTTGAATGTCACGGGCATTGTACTGAGCACTTCACACACACACGTATTTTATTTTTATAATGACAGTATTATAATAACTGGTAATATTACCAGTATTATACTGATAATAATAGTATTATTTTCATCATTGTGCAGATAAAAAAAACTAGAAGTCAAAAAGGTTGAGTTCATGTATTTATTAAAAAATAATTTTGATTTTTTGGGAGTTTATGCACTGCATACAAATTCTAGAAATACCCAATCCTATAGGCAGGTCATGATATACACCAAGTTCAGAGTGAGCATAGTTTAGACACAAACTGAAACTCTGTCAAACTCCCTCCTCCACCTTTATAACTCTTTTAGTTGGTCACAGGCTAATTAAACCTTTTGTCTTCAAGTTTTGCCTTTTATCCAATGGGATAAGAATAGCATAATATCCTTTTCATGGAAGAAATGAGAAAATACGCAAAGTAGACCAATAAATTCTTCGCTGTAACTTCTTTGTGTCACTGCCAGTTGCTTTGTGGGACTCTTACAACACTGGCTTTGTATTAGGTGATTAGCATTCACAGGTAGTGATCTGTACATATTTGGAATTCATTAGTATCACATTTGGTGTGTCTGTAGTTTGTAGTTCGTCTTTATTTGTGCTATGTTCAGAAGCAGAACATCACTATACCCCCAGCATCTGGTAATGAGTTGCTTTAAAAAAAAAAAGTGACTTTTTGTTGTGCATCTTCCAAAAAATCAATTGAGATGACTAGAATATAGATTAAAAGGATCAAGTCAAAGTTAACGTATGAGGCTAATATTTTCAACATCAAATGTAAAAATGTAATGTATGGTTTGAAAGGCCAAATCATATCAATAAATTGAGATAAAGTTTAATGCTCATTGAATCAGAAATATTTGAAAAACGTGTTAACCACATATATTCAAAAATATATGATATATATATGGGAGAGAGAAATACTGGCATGATTTATAAAATAACATTGCTACACACACTATGGAATACAATGTACTCATTAAGCTTTACTAGAGAATAGTCATAATGAAATCTGACATTTTTATTCATAGGCAATAGATTCAATAAGCACCATTTTGTGAGAAAATACACTAATGGTCTTATTTAAAATAATGACTTTATGCTTAAGTGCTCATTGATTACTTAAAAACTCACACACATATAATCTGGAAGAATAATTAATGGAAGAATCATTTCAAAGTTCAATTTTCCAATTACAAAGTTTGTTTCTACATTTACTGTAAGAGACAATATTGTTACAAACCACACAGCTGTAATGTTCAATGTTTCCACCACTTCTGCTCTGTAGATCTTCCTGAGGTCACTGCCTCTCACTGCTTCTGCAGGAGCGTGTTGGGGCCCACATGCCAAGACAGAGCTGTGCCCTGTGAGGCCACGGAAGGCCAGACTGTGCAGGACATGTCCTCATGTGCCCTTGGGAACATTTACTTCTCAAATGGAATTAATGTTGCAGAGAGTTGTGTTTAACTCTTTCCAGATACGATCTTCCTTGACAGTCTAAAATTATTGTTTGGGGGATCCTAGATCGTGCCCGACTGACTCATTCAAAGCTATCAAGAATTTCAGAGAAGTTATAAAAATTGACGCAAGTGGTAGCCCTAATAAGCAGTCTGCTTATAGTCAGTTTTTACTAAAAGGCCAAATAGCCTGTATCTGTTGTGGCACTTTATCCTGAGTGACAAGAAATGCCTAACACACCAAACATTACATTTTGCTACTATGTGCTATGCTGCTAATTTGAGAAAGAGTGAGAATCAAAATTCTTACCATTGTGTTGGCTTTGCTACTTCAGATTCTGCACTTCCAAGAAATATCTGCCTTCATTTTGCCATTCTAAAAGTAAACAGGGAGATTCTCCCTTTGCAGCCTTCTAAATGGAGATTGCATGCCTACATGATAGCTGTGCATGTGCTTCTATTAAAGGATGTTGGCCATGCCTGTGGCACACTGTAAGCACCATGCTCACAAAGAATCTGCCAACCAGGAAATTTCGTTTACCCTTAGATATCCAAAACACACATGATGAATGAGATGAGTCATCCGTGGTTATAAACCTAAAGACTGTCAGAAAATATGTGACAGTAACATTTGGGATGCCCCAAATTCCAATCAAAGCTCCCTGGAATCATTTAAAGGAGGCAGGCCTGAATGTAATTATAGCTGGTAAGGGAAGGCCTAATCCACTTTATTGTTGTCAATCTGGAAAAACAAAAGACAGCAACCAGACTTAAGGCATAAACACAGAATCCCAGAGTCAGAAATGGGCAGCATTTGCCTGGGATTGTGTAAAGGAGCGAAACACACCATGAAAGACATCAACTTTCTCATCACTGTAAAAGATTTCTCTGTGGTGGCATAGGAATGTTTAATTAGGCCTATGGCTAGCTTTAGACATCACATTTGGCAACTCTTTTTTCTGAAACAAAAGGAGCTACAATAAATATTATCTCTACCTGTGAAAACCATCTTTTAAAAAAGGCTGATTTGATACAGACTTTCCCATTACAGTAATAAAGAACAATTATAAAAATAAACCTGTTTCCTAAAAAGATACACCTAAAATTATATTGCTAATAATTCTAATTCTTTTCTTTGGAACATTGTAAAAATGCTTGGGGTTTATACTTATGTCCACATGAATTACATATTTAGTAGAGAATATGTGAAAAATATTGCATCTTTTTTATAATAACTCTTTTATTCAACAAGGCTTTCTGAATACTTACCATGTACCTCTTTGTAAAGCACTAGAGACAAAGTACTGATCTTAAGAAGCTTAATAGAAATATGTGTTCAAATGGTTATAGAAAAGGTACCATAAAAGGAGGCAGGGACGTGCTACAAGTACCAAGCCTGACACACACACACAGACACACACACACACACACCACCTAGGGTATGAATCTCATGAGACATCAGCAGACACTGATCATTTTGGCAAAAGACTGCTAGCTGAACATTGTAAACTCTAACAGGAATTCAAGAGGAAAAGGTTCTTTCCACATTCAATTAATTATTCATCCATTTCCTCGCTTACTGATTTATTCAACAAGTGTATTTGATGGCCTACAGTATGTGAGATACTGTACAGATTTCACTGTTTCTGCTGGGTGGTGGACATGCAATTAGGCATACTATCAAGAGGAAGAGAACAATTTTTTAAAGGTCTGTTGTCCTCAAGCCTCTTTTTGGTCAGTCTAAATTTCTCTGTCATCTTGGTTTTCCTCCCACGAGGATGTTCAGTGAGATGTCTTGAAAGTATCTCACGCCCCAATCAAAAGCTGAGGTGAAGCCTTGTTAACCATTGCCAGTGTGGTCTAAGCCGTTAGGGAGGGCTGTTTGTTTGTTGTTATTTTAGCTCATTTCCTGCTTTCAGTGTCCAGATAAATAAGGTAAGCAATGCAAAGGGCTGGACTAATAGCAGCCATTTGCTCAGGCTCTAGAATAAGCCTTAAGCCAAAGGAACAAAGAAGGATAGCAGAGCATAGTGAAGACTGGGGAAAGGCTACCCCGTCAATGGCATTTAAGTTGAAACTTGTCCAAAGGAAGAAGAGAAGAAACTTGGGTAAAGAGTGGGGAAGAGGAAAGGGTATACTGAACAAAAGGACGTCTGAGAAGGGAAAATATGGCACAACTAAAAATATCGAAGGAAGTTTACTTTAGTATGGATGAAAATTGGGAGGGTGCAGAAGCAGGTGGAAGATTTTAAGGAGGGGAACTGTCATTATCTAATTTTACTTTGCAAAGATCAGATTGGAAACAAATAACTGAAAGGAGGTAAAACAATTTTCAAGGGAGAGATGACAGCTACCTGGCTTAGAGTTGTTGCAGTAGAGATGGAAACATACGGACTTATTGAGGAGCTACCTCAGAATATCTACAGAAATTTACATTGAGAATTTTTTTTATTTTAAATTTCTCATAAGGCAGAACCAGAGTAAGTGTTGGATTAGGCAGGATAATCATTTGTCTACATGTTGTAAGTTAGACATTCCTAAAAAAATTCTGTCCCCCAAATATGATACTCGTAATCTGAAAACTAATGTCTGAAACACTATCATTAATGATTTATTCCTTTTGATAATTGCTATATATTGTCTGTTATCAACTAGACATCATCATCATGCCCTTTTAAACTTTACGTGCATTGCAGAAACAGCCAGAAATTACAGGTCCCAGAATCCTTTCTCTTTGTAGTTCTAGGTTAGATTTTTTTTTTTCCAATAAGAGTAACTCACATGTCATTTAGAAGGTGAAAAAGGAGAAGCCATTATTCTCAGGACACAATTGTGCCAGATGCAAGGGCAAAGGTGGGATTCACAGTGGCTTTCCCGTGAGCTCTTAAGAATCATTCTCATCACTGCTGCGGGCTGACAGTACAAACTTCTTAGCAGTTTCCTGGCAAGTTTTAAGAGTCACCCCACATTGATGCCTGAGTCTAAAACCACCAGTGCTGGCTTCCCTGACCTTTGCTTCTGTAGCTTTTCCAAATTATGGGTTTCCATGCAAACCCATAATTCTGATATTAAACTTTTTATATCCCAGGTTCATTAAATGGCTTCTGTTTTTCTGATGGAAGTCTGATTGAAACAGGTTTCTGTACTAGAAGCGTCCCCAACGGAACAGAACATTTAAAGTGGGAATCTCCAATTAGTTATTTGATCTGATTAGCTTTCCGTCATGATTGTCCATGTCATGCAATGACAAAATAGTTGCTTAAATAAAATCACCTTCCCCTGCCTGGAGTCAAGTGTCTACAGAAGGTGAGGCTTGAAATCACCAAGTTCTTGTACTGTTAGAACTTTGTGGTGCATAAAGAGTAGTGTAGATGTAATGACTGGTTCTTCCTGAACTGCAGAATTTAGAGAAGGAAAATCACAAGCTTAAAATCTTATTTATTTATTTCCAGCTTTACTGAGGTATAGTTGACACATAAAAATTGTGTATATTTAAATAAATGCTAAAGATGATAAATTGTATGTATATATTTTACCTCAATAAAAAAGTTTAAACTAATGTATTGAAGATCTATAATATGATGTTTTGACATACATACATGTGAAAGGATTGCCACAATCAGACTAATTAACATATCTGTCTCCTCACATAGTTACTTGTTTAGTTTTGTGATGAGAGCATTTAAGATTTACTGTCCTAGGAAATTTCAATTTTATAATACAGTATTATCAACTATAATCTCCGTGCTGTACATTAGAGTTTTAGAACTTACTCATTCTGCAAAGCTGAAACTTTGTTCCCTTAGACCACTATCTCCCCATTTTCCCTACTCCCAGCCCCTGGCAACCACCATATTATTCTTTGCTTCTGTGATTTGACTCTCTCAGATTCCATACAGAAGTATGATCACCTAGTATCTGTCTTTGTCCCTGGCTTATTTTATTTAGCATAATATCCTCCAGGTTCATCCAAGTGATCACAAATGACAGATTTTCTTCTTTGCTAAGGCTGAATAATATTCTGTGGTGTATATATCTATATATGTATATTTGCCACATTTTCTTTATTCATTCATCCATTGATAAAACATTCCGGTTGATTCTGTATCTTAGGTATTGTGAATAATGCTACAATGAACAAGATTGTGTGTCTGTTTCTTGAATGCACTGATTTTATTTCCTTTGAATATATACCCAGAAGTAGGATTGGTGGACTATAGGGTAGTTTTATTTTTAGTTTTTTGAAGAACCTCTATACTGTTCTCCAAAATGGCTGCACCAATTTATTATACATTCCCACCAACAGTGTATAGAGCTCCCCTTTGTTCACATCCTGGCCAACTCTTAGTTTTTTTCTTTTGATAATAGCCATTCTAACAGATGTAAGGTGTTATTTTATTGCACTTTTGATTTGCATTTCCCTGTTGAGTAGTGGAATGGAACATTTTTTCATATACCTATAAATGACCATTTATATGTCTTCTTTTGAGAAATGTCTATCAGCTCCTTTGCTCATTCTTTAATTAGGTTATTTGTCTTTTTGCTATTGAGTTGTTTGAGTTCCTGATATATTTTGGATATTAACTCTTTATCAAATGTATGGTTTGAAAATATTGTTTCCCCTTCCATAGGTTGTCTCTTTAATCAGTTTTTTTCTTTCCTGTGAAGAAACTTCTAAATCTGATGCAATCATATTTGTATAGTTTTGGTTTTGTCACCTGTGCTTTTAGCTAAGGTTATATATTTTTAAAAAATAATTTCCCAGATCAATATCAAGAACCTTTTATGTTTTCTTTTTCTAGGAATATTATAGTTTCAAGTCTTAAATTGAAAATTTTAATCTATTTTGAGTATTTTTGTACATGGTATAAGTGTTTACTTTCATTCTTCTGTATGTGTATATCTACTTTTCCCCAAAACATTTATTGAAGAGACTGTCCTTTCTGTATTATGTAATCATGGCACCTCTTTTTGAAGGTCAATTGACTGTTAATATGTGGATTTATTTTGGGCTATTTTGTTCCATTGGTCTATATGTCTGTTGTTTTTTTTTCCCCAACAATATGTTTCTCCATGAAGGCCTATATATGTCTGTTTTTATGTCAGCAGCATAGTGTTTTGCTTACTATAGCTTTGTACTATATTTTGAACTTAGGTAGTGTGATGCCTCCAGCTGTGTTCTTTTTACTCAAGATTGCTTTGGCTATAACAGGTTTTTTTGTGGTTTCATATGAATTTTAATATTACTTTTTAAAAATTTATAAAAAACGCCACTTTTAACTTTAATAGAGGTTACATTAAATCACCTTGGGTATTATGAACATTCGAATACTATTAATGCTTCCTGTCTGTAAATATGGGCGATCTTTTCATTTATTTGTGTCTTCATTATCTCCTTTCATCAGTGTCTTACAGTTTTCACCTTCTTGATCGTATTTATATCTAAATATTTTACTCTTTGTAATGCTATTGTAAATGGATTATTTTGTTAATTTCTTTTCCGGAACAGTTCAATGTAGCATACAGAAATGCTGCTGATTTTTGCATGTTGACTTTGTATCCTGCACCTTTACTGAATTTGTTTATAAGTTCTAACAGTTTTTCTTTTTTGGTGGGGTCTTTAGGGTTTTGTATTTATAAAACCTGGTCATCTGCACAGAGATAATTTTACTTCTTCCTTTCCCAAAGGCATCCAAGATGCCTTTCTATTCTTTTCTTTTTTTTTTTTTCCTGATTGTTCTAGCTAGGATTTCTAGTACTATATTGAATAAAAGTGGTGAGAATGTATGTCCTTGTCTTGTTTCTGATCTTGGAAAATATAGCTTTTCACCATTGACTAAGATTTGGCTGTGGGCTAGTCATACATAGTTTGTGGGCTTGTCACATATAGTTTTTGTTATGTTAAAGTGCTTTCCTGGTATACCTAATTTATTGAGAGTTCTTATCATGGAAGTATGTTGAATTTTGTTAAATGCTTTTTCTGCATCTATTGAATTGATCATATTTTTATTCCTTCTGTTAGTGTGGTGTATCACATTTATAGATTTGTATATGTTGAACTATTCTTACATCTCGGGAATAAATCCCACTCAGTCATGGTATATGAACCCTTAAATGTGCTGATAATTTCAGTTTGATAGTATTTTGTTGACCATCTTTTTGTATCTGTGTTCATCAGAGTTATTGGCCTGTAATTGTCTTTTATTATAGTGTCCTTTGGTATCAGGGTAATGCTGGGCTTGTAAAATGAGCATGGAAGAATTCCTTTGCTTTAATTTTTTGCAAGAGTTTGAGAAAGATTGGCATTAATTCTTTAAATGCTTGGTAGAATTCATTAGTGACACAATCAGTTTCTGACTTTTCATTTTGGAGAGGTTTTTAACTACTGATTCAATGTTCTCACTCATTATTGATCTGTTTAGATTTTATATTTTCTCATGATTCAGTCTTGGTAGGTTGTATATTTCAAGGAATCTGTATCTCCAGGTTATCTAATTTGGTGAGGTATAATTGTTCATAGTGGTCTCTTGTATCCTTTGTATTTATGTGGCATCAGTTGTGATGTCTTCTCTTTCATTTATAATTTTATTTATTTGAGTCTTACATCTTTTTTCTTAATCTTGCTAAATGTTTGTCAATTTTGTTTACTTTTTCAAGAAAACAAGCCTTAGTTTCATTTCTATTGTTTTTCTATTCTTTCTTTATTTCCGTTTGAGCTTCATTATTTCCTTTTTTTCTAATAACTCTAGGCTTACTTTGTTCTTTTTCATTGTGTGAAATGTAATTTTAGGTTTTCTTATTTGAGATCTTTCTTTTCCCTTAGTGTAGGCACTATTTCTGTAAACTTTCCTTTTTAAACTGCCTTTACTGTATCCCCTAAAGTTTATGTTGTCTTTCCAATTTTATTTTTCCCAAGATATTTTTTGATTGCCTTCTTGATTTCTTCTTTGAATTATTGGTCAATTATGAGTGTGTTTGAATAAGATGTCTTTTCCCATCCCTTCACTTTCAGCTTGTGTGTATTCTTAAAGCTAAAGTATTTCTTGTAGGCAACATATATAGTTGAATATTGCTTTTTCACCTGTTCAGCCAGTTTATGCCTTTTGATTAGAGAAATAATCCATTTGTTTTAATTTCCAAATATTCAAAGATTTGTGAATGTTTCCATTTTTCTTCCATCATTGATTTTTTAGTTCACATTATTGTGGTCAGGAAATATATTTGATATGATTTTCATTTTTACAAATTTGTTCATACTTGTTTTGTGGCCTAACACAAGGTCTGGAAAAAAGGTGTAGTCTACTGTTGTTTAAAGGAACACTCTGTATATGTCTGTTAGGTCCATTTGGTTTATAGTTTTGTTCAAATCCTCTGTTTCCTTATTGATTTTTTTTCCTCTGGATAATTTATCTGGTACTGACAGTGGGTACTGAAGTTCTCTGCTATTATTGCTGTCTACTTTCCCCTTACATTTTGCTATTATTTGCTGAACATATTTAGATGCTACAATGTTGGGTGCATACATATTTACAGCTGTTGTATCCTCTTGATAAAGTGACTCCTTTACCAGTATATAATACCTCCTTTGTATCAAGTGAATGCTTTTGACTTAGTCTATTTTGTCTAAGTATAGTGACATGCTTGCTCTCTTTTAGTTACTGTTTGAATAAGATGTCTTTTCCCATCCCTTCACTTTCAGCTTGTGTGTATTCTTAAAGCTAAAGTATTTCTTGTAGGCAACATACATAGTTAAATGTTGCTTTTTCACCTGTTCAGCCAGTTTATGCCTTTGAATAGAGAAATAATCCATTTACATTTAAGGTAATTATTGATGGTTACATTTAAAGTAATTAAATAGTAATTTATCAACAAGTAACAATAGTAATTTGTCAATAATTACTTGAAATGTAAGTGTAAATGGATTTACATTTAAAGTGATTATTGATAAATTACTATTGCTGTTTTGTTAATTGTTTTCTGACAGCCATTTCTCTGTTCCTTTCTTCCCTTATTGCCCTCTGTTTGTGATTTAACTTTTTATTTTTGCAACTGTATGCTTTGATTCCTTTTTCTTTGAGTGTGTTTTCTATAGGTTTTCTTTTTGTAGCTGTTGTGGGGTTTACATAAAACATTTTATAGTTACTATAGTCTATTTTAAGCTGATAACTTCAACTGCATTTAAAACCTCTACACTTTATATTTTCTTCTCCCCCACGTTTCATGTCATTGATGTCATAATTTATATCTTTTTATATTATGTATCCCTTAACAAATCATTGTAGCTATACTTCTTAACATTTTTGTTTTTTAACTTTTATACAAGTTAAAAGCAATTTACACATGTCCAATACAGAATTAGAACATTCTTAATGTGATTCTATTCTTAACTTTACAATGAGTTTTATTAATGTCCAACGTTTATTTTAGGTTCAGTGGGTACATCTGTATTTTTGTTACACAAGTAAGTTGCATGTCATGGGGATTTTGTGCACAGATAATTTTCTTTGCAATCTTGCCAGCATCTGTTGCTTTTTGACTTTTTAATAACAGTCTTTCTGATTGGTGTGAGAAGTTATCTCATTGTGGTTTTGATTTGCATTTCTCTATTACTGATATTGAGCATTTTTCATATGTCTTGTTGACTGTGCTGATGTTTCGTTTGAGAAGTGTGTGTTCGTGCTCATGTTCTTTGCTCACTTTTTATTGGGGTTGTTTGTTTTTTTTTTTTTTTGACTGTCTTGTTTTTACTTTGGGTATATTTTTATTTTTATTTATTTATTTATTTTTATTGCATTTTAGGTTTGGGGGTACATGTAAGAACATGGAAAATTGTTGCATAGGTACACACATGGCAGTGTGATTTGCTGCCTTCTTAAGTTCCTTGTAGATTCTAGATAAGAGATCTTTGTCAGATGCATAGTTTGCAAATATTTTCTCCCATTCTTTACGTTGTCTGTTTACTCTGTTAATAGTTGTTTTTTTTTTTTTAATTTACTTGGCCCTGCTCAAGCAGGACTTCAAAAAATTTGCTAACTAACTCCATCTATTCCTTTTCATGGAAATCTTTAATAAAAGGCAAAAGATTTATTCACTCTGAAGAGAAACCAGAATAATAGTTTCTTATGCCATGCGTAAGTTTAATTAGGTCTCACTTGTCAATTTTTGTTTTTGTTGCAATCACTTTTGGAGTCTTTGTTATGAAATCTTTGCCAGTTCTATGTCCAGAATGGTATCTCCTATGTTTTCTTCCAGGGTTTTTATAGTTTTAGGTTTTACATTTGAGTCTTTAATCCATCTTGAGTTGATTTTTTTACATAGTGAAATAAAGGGTCAAGTTTTAATTCTCTGCATATCTTATTCCAGGATCATTTATTGAATAGGGAATCCTTTCCCCATTGCTTGTTTTTGTCAACTTTGTTGAAGATCAGATGGTTGTAGGCTTTCAGCTTTATTTCTGTGCTCTCTGACCTATTCTATTGGTCTGTTTGTTTTTGTACCAGTACCATGATGTTTTGGTTACAATAGCCTTGTAGTATAGTTTGAAGTTGGATAGTGTAATGGTTCTGGCTTTTCTTTCCCTCTAAGGATTGTTTTGAGTATTTAAACTCTTTTTAGGTTCTGTATATGTTTTGGAATAATTTTTTTCTAATGCTGTGAAAAATAACATTGGTTAGTATTACAAAAACAGCATTAGATCTATAAGTTGCTTTAAGCATTATGACTATATTATCAATATTGCTTCTTGTATACATGAGCATGAAATGTTTTTCCATTTGTTTGTGTTATCTCTGATTTCTTTCAGCAGTGTTTTGTAATTCTTGTTGTAAAGATCTTTCATCTCCCTGGTTAGTTGTATTTCTAGGTTTTTTTTTTTCTTTTGTGACTAATATGAATAAGATTGTGTTCTTTATTTTACTCTAAGCTTGAACATTATTGGTGTGTAAAAATACTACTGATTTTTGTACATTGGTTTTATATCTTCCAACTTTGTTGAAGTTGTTTATCAGATCTAGAAACTTTTGGGCAGACACTGTAAGATTTCCTAAGTATAAAATCATACCATTTTGTAAAGAGAGAGAATTTGAATTCCTCTCTTCCTTTTTGAATGTTTTTTCTTTCTTTCTCTTGCCAGATTGTTCTGGCTAGAACTTCCAGTACTATGTTGAATGGGAGTGGTGAGAGTAGGTATCCTTGTCTTGTTCTGGTTTTCAAGGGGACTGCTTCCAGCTTTTGCCTGCTCAATATGACATTGGTTGTGGGTTTTTCATAGATGACTCCTATTATTTTGAAGTATATTCCTTTGAAGACTAATTTTTGAAGGTTTTTAACATGAAGGGATGTTGAATTTTATTTGAAAGCCTGTTCAGTGTCTATTGAGATAATCATGTGGTTTTTGTCTTTAGTTCTGTTTATGTGATGAATCACATGTATTGATTTACATATGTTCAACCAACCTTGCATCCCAGTACTAAAGCTTACTTGATCATGGTGGGTTTTTGACGTGTTGCTGGATTTGATTTGCTAGTATTCTGTTGAGGATTTTTAGCATGTATGTTTATTAAGGATATTGACCTGAAGTTTTCTTTTTTGTTGTGTCTTTGCAAGGTTTTGGTATCAGAATGATGCTAGCCTCATAGAATGAGTTAGGCAATAGTTTCAGTAGGATTGGTACTAGCTCTTTTTGTACATCTGCTAGAATTCAACTGTGCATCTGTCCAGTCCTGAACTTGTTTTTGTTGGTAGGCATTTTATTACTCACTTAATTTCAGAATTCACTATTAATCTACTCAGGGTTCCCGTTTTTTTCCTGGTTCAATCTTGGGAGGTTGTATATGTCAAGGAATTTATCAATTTCTTCTAGATTTTCTAGTTTGTGTGCTCACAGGTGCTTATAATAGTTAATAGGGATTTAAAAAATTTCTGTGAAGGCTGGGTGTGGTGGCTCACACCTATAATCCCAACATTTTGGGAGGCTGAGGTGGGTGGATCACCTGAGGTCAGGAGTTCAAGACCAGCCTGGGAAACATGGTGAAACTCTGTATCTACTAAAAATTAATAAAAAAAAAAAAATTAGCTGGGCGTGGTGGTGGGCACCTGTAATCCCACCAACTTTGGGAGCTTGAGGTAGGAGAATTGCTTGAACTCAGGAGGTGGTGGTTGCAGTGAGCCAAGATTGTGCCATTGCACTCCAGCCTTGGTGACAAGAGCGAAACTCTGTCTCACAACAATAACAAATTCTGTGGGATTGGTGATAGTGTCCCTTTTGTTATTCCTGATTGTATTTTTAAAAAATCTTCTCTTTTCCTTTATTAGTCTAGATAGAGGTCTATCAATCTTATTTACTTTTTCAAAAAACAAATTTTGGTTTTATTGATCTTTTGTATGTTTTTTTTTTGCTGTCTCAATTTCATTCAGTTCAGCTCTTGTTTTGATTATTTCTTGTCTTCTGTTAGTTTTGAGGTTAGTTTCTTCTTTCTGTTATTCCCCTAGGTGTGATGTTAGGTGAGATCTCTCTTGCTTTTCGTTATGGATGTTTAGCACATAGACTTTTATCTGAATGCTACTTTAGTTGTATCCTAGAGATTCTGGTGTGTTGTATCTTTCTTTTCACTAGTTTCAAGGAATTTCTTGATTTCTGCCTTAATTTCATTGTTTACCCAAAAGTCATTCAGGAGCAGGCTGTTAAATTTCCATGTAATTGTATGGTTTTGAGAGATACTCTAGTAGTTTTTATTATGATGTGGTCCAAGAGTATGATTGGTATGATTTTTATTTTTTTAAAATTTGTTGAGAATTGCTTTATGGATGAGCGTGTGGTCAATTTTAGAGTATGTGCCATGTGCAGATGAGAAGGATGTATATTCTGCTGTTGTCGGGTAGGGTGTTCTGTAGATGTCTGTTAGGTTGATTTAGTCAGATGCTGAGTTTACGTACCAAATGTCATTGTTAGTTTTCTGTCTCAATTATGTGTCTAATACTGTCAGTGGGGTGTTGAAGTCTCCCACTATTATTGTGTGGTTATCTGTGTCCCTTTGTAGGTCTCTAAGAACTTGTTTTATGAATCTGGGTGCTCCAGTGTTGGGTGCATATGTATTAGGATAGTTAAGTCTTCTTTTTGAATTGAACCCTTTCCAATTATGAAATTGACCTTTCTATCATTATTGGTTTAAAGTATGTTTTGTGTGGAATAAAATAGCAACCCTGGCTCTTTTTAGTTTTCTATTTGCTTGATAGATTTTCTCTATCCCTTTACTTTGAGCCTGTGGGTGTCACTGAATGTGAGCCGGGGTTTCTTTAAGACAGCATACAATTGAGTTTTGTTTCTTTGTCCAGCTTGCCACACTGTAGCTTTTAAGTGGGCCATTTAGAATGTTTACATTCAAGATTGGTATTAATGTGTGCAGATTTGATCCTGTCATCATGTTTTCATGTTTTTAGCTGGTTGTTATGTAGACTTGATTGTATAGTTGCTTTATAGTGTTAATGGTCTGTGTACTTAAGTATGTTTTTGTGGTTGCTGGTAATAGCCTTTTGTTTCCATGTTTAGCATTCCTTTAAAGACGTCTTGTAAGGCAGTTCTGGTGGTAACAAATTCCCTTAGTATTTGCTTGTCTAAAAGGAGTTTTATTTCTCCTTTGTTTTTGAAGCTTAGTTTGGCTGGATATAACATTCTTGGTTGAAATTTCTTTTCTTTTAGAGGCTGAATATAGGTCCCAAATTTCTTTTGACTTCTTCTGAAAGGCCTGCTGTTAGCCTGATGGTGTTCCCATTTAGGTGACCTCCCGCTTCACTCTAGCAGTCTTTAATATTTTTGTTTCGTTTTGATCTTGGAGAACTTGATAACTATGTGTTTGGGGGAATGGTTGTCTTATATAGTATCTTGAAGAGGTTCTCTGAATTCTCTGAGTTTGAATGTCAGTCTTTCTAGTGAGGTTGGGAAAATTTTTGTGAACAATATTTTCAAATATATTTTCCAAGTTCCTTGCTCTTTCTCCCTCTCTTTCAGGTATACCAATGAGTTGTAGGTTTTGTCTCTTTACATAATCTCATCCTTCTCAAAATTTTTATTCATTTTTATTCTTTTTCTTTGTTTGTTTTTGACTGACTGAAATAATTCAAAATGGTCTTCAAGCTCTGAAATTCTTTCCTTAGACCGGTCTATTTTGCTTTTAATTCCTCTGATTGTATTGTGAAAATCCTGCAGTGAGTTTTTTCAGCTGCGTAAGATCAGCTTGGTTCTTTCTTAAAGGGCTATTTTGTCTTTCACTCCTGTACCCTTTTACTGGATGCCTTAGATTCTTTGAATTATGTTTCAGCTTTCTCCTAAATCTGGATGATCTTCATTGCCTCCCACCACCCTGCATGCTGACCTAGGGGATGCTTCCTTCTACTCTCAATCTCTACATCTTCATCACCAAAGAGAACCCACCTCTTAAGAAGAGAGTCTGACTGTTTGAGTTGCCAGAGTTTTTGTACTGTTTTTTACCTCATCTGGGTGGGCTGGTGTTCCTTGAATCTTTTTTTTGTTGTTGTTGTTGTTGAAAGCTTTATTTGTATACACTTAGGGTAAATGAAAATTTTATGATTTGGCTAAAACTTCATTCTTTGAAAAGTAATATTTTACACAAGGAGAAGTTAAAGGCACTGGCTCCAAAGACAAAGCTTAAATTCAAGCCCAGTTTCACCATTTACACCAGTCCACTGATTTTGCTTAGTTTCCTTATGATATAAGGTACTCAATGACACATGCCCAGCACACAGTAAGTGCTCAGTAAGTGTTGACACTACGAATTTCAAGCAGCACTACTGGTAAACTAAGTTCAGATATCAGAGGTGGACACTGTTAATACATCCTCACAGTAGAGGTGATGCCATGGTGAAATTTTTAGATCAAGAGGCCTTTGGGAAAAATGAGAATGGCAGAGGAAATGGCACTTGGAAATAAATGTTAAAGGAGCCCATTTCATAATATAGCAATGTCTGGACTTCTAGAATAGTAAAAACAGAGGCTGTGGTAAGGAAGATAGAAGCCCTCCCACCACCCAGCATGCTGAACTAGGGGGATGCTTCCTTCTACTCTGTGGTTAGACCCTCCAGATGGCAAAAATAAAAAGAAAGTGCATTCTTTATTCTTCACCCTAAATCATCCCCATGGCTTAATCTCTACACCTTCATCACCAAGGAGAACCCACTTCTCTTATCTAAAAGGTCTGCTGTTCACATAGGTAAACACTACTACAAAGGCTCTCCATTCATCTGAATGAAGATGCCAAGAAAGAACTTTTATTGCAGATTTGTTTGTTGCATTCAAATTATACAATGTAAGGGGTAAAAAGTGTACAATATGCAAAATCCCCAGCATCAAACAAGTAAACAAAACACCAGCATCATGTATTTCCTCTAAATTCACAGTACAAAAGCAAATTATGGAAATGTTGTGGTAGGGAATCAGCAATGGCACATTTTTTTCTTCCTTAAAGTCACATCAGTCATTAATATTTATTTTCCTGCGAAGTTCATTGTTCTGATTTTTTGGGGCTCCTTCAATTCTTTTTTTGTTTTGTTTTGTGTTTTGAGACAAGGTCTGACTCTATCACCCAGGTTGGAGTGCAGTGGCACGATCTCAGCTCACTGCACCCTCTGCCTCTCAGGTTCAAGCAATTCTCCTGCCTCAGCCTCCCGAGTATCTAGGACTACAGGCCCATGCCACCACACCTGGCTATTTTTTTTTTTTTTTGGTAGAGAAGGGGTTTTACCATGTTGGCCAGGCTGCTCTTGAACTCTTCATCTCAAATGATCCGCCTGCCTTGGCCTCCCAAAATGCTGGGATTATGGGTATGAGCCACCGCAACTGGCCCCTTGCTTCAACTCGTAAACTCCAGAAAGCTAAGGAGTGAAAAAATGACTCTCAACCATAGGATTTGACATTCCAACCTTTCATTTACTTGGCAAATAGATAATGAAACCTGCCAAATGTCAGGCTTTGCACCCTCCCTCTCTCTGAGAGCTGGCCGATGGCTTCAGTAGGAGTAAGTTGGAAGCTGTAACACATACATTTACTTAACTTTTTTAATATTTTCCTTTTTTAACCTGTAGATTCAGATATGACTATATAATTGTACCTTTCTAAATATTTTTTTCTTCTGCAGTTACAAATCTTTCATCTGAGATGGTGTAGGTATGAAATAGAAATTGCAAAAAGGCAAATTATTCTATTTTCATTAGAAATTTAACTTCAGTCCTGTTTCTATCATAGGATTATTTTCACAAACCCTAAAACTAATCTACAAAAAGCTATTACTGGTCTTTTTGCTTTACTAATCGGTAAAACTTCCACAAAATTTTAATCAGTAGCAAACCATGTAGCAAACTTGTGTTTTAACATAAAGCTATGACTAACTATTTGAGAATACTACTTTTGGTTAAACTTCATATAAAAAAAGAGGAGAGAAAGTATAGGAAAACAGATCCTTTTTTTGCTTAAATTCACAAATGGCAGATTTGCAGTGGGCTAGAACAGAAACAGCAGGGCTCTTCAGAAACTCCAGTATTTTAAAAGACAAGTTCTAAATAGTTTGCCCAGGCTGGTCTCAAACTCCTAGACTCAAGAGATCCTCCTGTTCCTGCCTCCAATGTAGATAGGATTACAGAGCATGTGCCACTTTGCCCCACTCAGGTCTTTCCATTGAGCTACCAATAAAGGCTAAGAGCATTCAGACTTATAAAATCCTTGAATGAGACCCCTCTCAATTCAAAGTACCATGATGTCATCTCTGAAGTTGTTCCTTCAAGATAAAGAGAGGGTGAATGGCCAGGACTGGAGCATGATCCACAACAAGGCTAAGTGAATGGGTATAAAGTGTAAGGCAACAGCTTTCTACCTCTGGGGGGCATCAGAAATACCTGCATCTTTCTAAACATATGAGGGCTTGGACCTCATTCCCTTCCTCTAAAGGTGGAGCTCTAGGCAGGTAGGCCTTGCCAAAGTTTAGTTGGCAATTCTGATGTGTGCCACAGAGAACTAACTATTGATGCAGTGTTTCTGTCAGGCAAATGCACAACCTTTATTTGGCGTAAGTGGAGATGATTTATCCATGGTTCATTCTATAAGAACACCACTGTAAGAATTCCTTCCTTTGTCTACCCTGGCTGCAGATTACCCAGCAACAGGCATGCATAAAATGTCAGTTCCCTTCATAACTAAAGTTAGAATTTTAAGTGAATATTTGCTTTTCACACTTTGCTTCTTTTATATGGTAGAGCTAGGATGTACTTTTTGAATTCTTATTTGTAGCTAGTTTCACTAAAAATTCTTCTGGTTTTAGTGTCCTGCTAAATCTCTTGTTTTAAAGATAAAGAGATTTGTACATTCTTAAAAAAAAATGAACATACAGAAAACATCAATCTTAGCAATTTCTGATAAAACGAAAAAAACTACCCTGATTCTAACTCACCACTGATATTTACTAAACTTTTAAGCTTTAATTTATGCAACAGGATCACAATTTCTTTCCCCCAGTTACTAACAGCCAGATTCTCTCAAATCCCCAAAAGGGAAGTCCAAATCACCATGCTGGAGATTCCTATGGCTTAACTTCTTCAGTGTTTCTCTGCAAAGGGGCCAGAATGATCCCAATCTTCCTGTCTTCACTCTCGGAGCTGTACAAATTGTGCTGTTTGATGTATTCTTGGACAAGTTCTCGTATCAAGTAGCAAATGTTCTGGCCCCTTCTGAGGGCTCTCCGGATTTTTGTAGATGAAATATCATTAGTAATCAATTCATTCACTGTATGAATGTCGCTCAGGTATTTTCACAACACATCAGATTCATGGATGAATTTCTGAGCGTCATTTCCAGCCTGAGTAATACATGTGAGCTCGTAGTCTGCCACGATTTGGGTGATGTCTTCACCGTTCCACACACTGGGAACACCAAAGGACTCCAGTAAATCTGTCCCGCACAATAGCTTGACCTTTGTTGCACCTTTTCTTCGGGCTCTAGGGATTTAACTAGAATCTTGCCTTTGTTCAGTCCACTTCCTCTTTTGTCCAGGCCTTTTTAGCGTAGGCAAGTTCTGCTGATTATCACAGTTATTAGCCTCTAGTTTCTCTTGATGGTATATTAGCACCTTAACAGTCTCTATCCACTCCTTCTGAAGACTTTCCCATTCCATTTCCAACTTCCAACCATTTGGAATTGTTGGTGGCAAGTTCTGACATGATGACCCGGCCATGGGCAGGAATGAATCCTTTCTTCTGGTATGCATTGCCAACAGGAGAGATTATGTCTTTGACAACTCTGTATCATCCTGTTCCACTCATGTCGTCCTTGGCCAGCTCAAACAACCTGAGGTGTATGTTGGTGATAGGCTTAAAAGAACCACAAGCAAAGAGAACCACTTCAGTCTTCTTTGAATTTTCTATGGTAAGAACTTGAAGTTGTTGATTTCAGTGGAAAACTGTAATGCCTCCCTTGTCTTTTCTATGCTTCTGGATTTGACGCCTTCCCCTCAAGGCATGTCCAGATGCAGGGTTTTTCTTAAAGGTCCTCTCAGCATCTCTGGGAAAAACCTTAGAAAGGCTGTGGTAGGCTCAAGGGAGAAATTGTTTCTCAAGGTGAAAATGTTTCCTCAGTCTTTATCGTTGCTGTTCTTTGGATGGGGCCTTTTGCTTTTATTTTCTTTGATGCCCTTGAGAATTTGCTTGTGGTATAAGTTGGGTTCAGCAGACTGGCTTCATTTTGGGAAGATTTCAGGGGGCCAAGGCTCAGCTCAGCACTCCTGGGCCATGTGCTCCAACCCCAAAGGGCTGAAATATGGCCCACAGCTTTGTTCTGTGGCCTGCCAAGATTAAATACCTGCTGCGCTAGAGGGGCTGAGGTGTTCCTGGTTGGCTGACAACAACACTCCAGTGGGAGGTGCTGGCAGGAGCACTTCACCAGAGTAGTGGCAGAGTGGTTTGTGATGTGCACTGGTGGCAGTGGGACGGTGAAGTTCACGCATGCATGCTGGCAAAACAATGGAAGGAGGCTTCACTTGAGTGCATACTGACAGGGGCCAGGCTGCAGAAGCTCCTCAACAGATAGGCAGGGTCTGCCAGCAAACAGGCTTTGGCAGTGGCCACTGCGATGCACCCTAGGTTGGGTATCCGAGGCTGCACTGCCAGTGGCACAGTGCAGGCAGTGCAGGCAAGTGGGCATAGCCAGGCAGGGACCTCAAGAGAGACTGGCAGATAGCGTGGCACTCAGATCAGAGTGGCCTTATCTTATGGGCAAAACAGCCCTGCTCTGTCAGTTTCAACAGTCAACAAAGGCCAAACGTTCTTAAGGAATGTGGCAAGCCTTGAGGGGTTGGCATTCGTGGTCATGATCCACTGCAGCTGTTCTCATGTCAACATTTCTGGGCTCTACATATGTTGGAGTCCTGCCCCTGCCAGCTCTACTAGCAGCTCTCTCTGCCAGCTTAAGTGTGGGGGTCATGTGATCTCCTGCATGTAGCATTCTGGAGGTCCATGCTGAGAGTAGGCCACTACATGCCTATTTAACTAATCCCTTCCCCAGGAGCCACTGGGGGCCAGGAATGAGTTTTGGTGTATGACAACCTCATTCAGAGTCCTCAACTTCCTCCCCCTTTAGCCTAATTTCTGCATCCTCCCTTCATGCACTCTCAATGCCTAAAGATCTTGTAAAGATCTGCTTGGGCTGTGCTGGTCTTCTTGATGGCCCGGTTTTTCAATGGGAGATGCTCTTCTTGGTTGCATCTAATCAGTCATCTTGGCTCTTCTTCTTTGCCTACAATGAATTTCATACTTTTATATGTTTTTATGTTGTTAGTGTTCTTTTGTTTCAAGTTGAAAAACTTCAACATTTCTTTTAAGGGAGGTCTAGTGGTAATGAACTCACACAGCTTTTGTTGGTCTGGAAACGTCTTTCTCTTTTATTGCTAAAGGACAATTTGACTGAGTATAGTATTCATGATTGACAAAGTCTGTCCCCTACCTTCCAGCCAACACTTTACATATATCATCCCACGCTCTCCTGGCCTACCAGTTTTCTACTGTGAAATTTGCTGATAGCCTTTGGGAGTTTTCTTGTATATAAATGAGTCATTTTCTTCTTGGTACTTTCAAAATGGTCTGACATTCCAGAATGGAAGGGGAGGTGCATACTTAAACATCAGGAATGAGGTGGGGACACTCAGTTTAATGGTCATCAAAGCCTACTATTACTTGAGCTGTATAATAAAATATTAAGCATGAAACTTTCTAGGCCTGCAGCAACGGATTTATTTATCTATCTATTAATTCATTCATTCATTTAGAGATGGAGTTTTTCTCTGTTTTCCAGGCTGGAGTACAATGGTGTGATCTTGGCTCAGTGCAACCACGGAGGCATCTCCTGGGTTCAAGCAATTGTCTTGCCTCAGCCTCCTGAGTAGCTGGGATTACAGGCACCTGCCACCACAACCAGCTAATTTTTGTGTTTTTAGTAGAGACGAGGTGCCACCATACCTGGCTAATTTTTGTATTTTTAGTACAAATGAGGTTTCACTATGTTGGCCAGGCTGGTCTCAAACTCTTGACCTCAGGTGATCCACCTGCGTCAGCCTCCCAAAGTGCTGGGATTATAGATGTGAGCCACTGCATCCAGCCTAACAATGAATTTCTTTTACTGAGTCACTTGTGCTTCGGTTTTAATAATGACTTGTAATTTCCCTGTGTTGTGAGATATGACAGTGGTTTGGCACACACAGAATTAGCATTATTGTCATCTCTGTGTCTAGGTTTATGAGCAAGAAGACCCTTTGGCTAGCTCATGGGAACCTTGAGAAATGAGAATTAGACAAGGCTCAGTGGAAGAATGAAAGCTGTTGTCACTATGGAGCCATCTTGTATTTATTCTTCCTGTTTACTAATTATTTTTTGTTTTCGTTTTCTTAGCCCCTGTGGCAAACTCATGACCCTGTTGCTTTGCATTAAAAACTGTAAGCAGTTTTTTTTCTGGTTCACTGAGTTCACAGGCACTGTCTGCGTGGCACCAAGCATTAAGCTTAATCTGAGCAATTCATTGGTCTGTTTGTCTATGTGACCACCAGAAAATTTAGCAAAGTAAAAACAAAAACAACAACAAAAAGACATTATTAACTGATGCCTACAGACTGTTCTCTTGCTCAATAAATAACATTGAGCTCAAGTCAATATGGTTGCCACAGATCTAGTCCATGATATACCCCAAGGCTGAAATTATCGGAGCTCAATGGCCAGAACCTGGATATGAAAATTTGGGGCGAGTACTTGAAGCTGAATTCAGCTACTAATGGCAGAAAAAACAGGCAGATAAGTAAATTATGGTGTCTAAAAAGCACAGTGATAGATGATTTCTGAATCTTGCCCCTCCTATTGGAAGTACAGGGGCACCTGGTGCTACTTTATGGGACGTTGAGTGTCATTGTCTGAGACTGAGAATGCATAACAATGGGTGTATGAGTGCTGAGCAAGTCAGAAAGATTACCAGGTCTTAAAAGCAAGAGTAAAAATATTGTTTGGGATATGGAAGTAGTAGTTCAGAGTTTGAGGGAGAAGGTTCAGCAAGAGCAAAATAAGAAAAATGGAGTGGAGCATGAGAAACTTACATTTAACTTCCAGGAAGAGTAGGAGTCTTTCCACCATTGTTCTGGTGGAAGCTGGATTAAAGATTAAGGAATTTGAGGGCAGTGGATGAAGAGTACTTTGTGAGCAGATATTATTGCCTCAACCTTGGGTTCTGTTTTCAGAAGCAGGCCTTCAGTTTTTGAAGAGACTTTCTGGGAGCTGTGTATGGTTTTTTGTTTTGTTTTGTTTTGTTTTTTGTTTTTGTTTTTTTTGGAGCAAATGAGGGAAATAGGATGTTGGAGTAGGGTTTCAATCATAGTGAAATTGTGGACGTTCAAATCTTGGATACAGGCAGAAACTTTTTCTTTTCAAACTTGTGTGCTTGAAAAGCAGAAACATTTTCACAAAAATCACAGTATTCTAAATACCAAAACCAAAGTAATAATTTCAAGTACAAATTCAGTACTTACTAAAGTTTATTAAGTCTTCATGTGGAATAGAATAGATTCCAAGACCTGGGGTATAATTGGACAGAGGTATTCCCAGCAATGTATAGTGGAACATGCCAGACAGTTCAGAACAGTCTGTACAAGAATCATAATCAAATGGGAAACAAATAATTGTTGGACACCACTATACACAAAGAAAAAATTTAAAAAACATCAGATATGTAAATGTGTGTGTGTGTGCATGTATGTGCATATATGCATGTACATTTGTGTGTGTGTGTGCATGTGTGTGCACACACAAATTTACCTGGGAGGTAAGGGATAAGATGCAAAAATAATACATATAAAACTTGGTACAGCTTTTGTTTAGCTCTAAATCTAGTTGAGAAAATAAGTCATAATAAACATTCATATAAAAAACATTGTGATTGAATAACTGAAAAGAAGGTAAGGTCACTGGGACTATGGTGTTCAGAGAAGCACTAAGCAGAGAGATATATTTGAAACTGAACTCAGCTGGAAATGTAGGATTTGGATAGGTAAAGAAGAGGAGAGAGGACTTGAGTAGTGAGAGGAAAGGCATTAGAAAAGAATGTGGAGGTGGAGGTGTGTTGACATGCCAGTGAAGATGCCACTATGACTGGCATGGAAGGTTTTTGTAGGGGAGTAGTGTAGCTTAAGCCAAAAGGAAGACATGGAGTTCATATTCTGAATTTAAACCATTCTTTTTGATTCTTTTATTACAGTTGATGTTTATCCCATCACAGCTACTTTTCTGTTATTGTTCTGTTCATTTTGACTTCAACGAGGAATTATATGGGACAAGGAGGTTTTAGTCAATAAATAGCTAAAATTTTGGTATATTGATTCTTGAAGGTATTTTTAAAATTTCTTGATTTTAGTGCTACAAAAAAGTGTTTGGTTTGTAGTGCAACTAATAAGTTAATAAGAGGTCAAGTTGGAATTTGAACCTAGGTGGCCTTTTCTTAACCCTGTATTCTCTCCCATATATGCTGACCCTCTAAATATCCATCCATTCCTTGAACCCCTGTTGGTGTCATATATATATATATATACACACACACACACACACACACACACACACATATACACACACATAAATGCCATTTACTGGGCTCTTGGTGCGCAAGCACCATGCCAGGTATTTTCTACATTAGAATATACTAAAGTACATAAGGAATGTGTGCTTATTTGACCTGCATTTAATTGTCCAAGAGTATAAAGCCTTGTTTTCTTTTGTAAGAAGTTATCAATGAGTGAATGGCATTGTGTGTACACAAACTTTCAGCCGGGTGACAGATGACAGTGATTGACTGTGTGGGTGGGTATTCTAATGAATGCTGAAATGGGAATGATGCGTGCATAAGGTGTGTGAGAGGGAATGTGGTTGTCTTTAAGCAAAGCAAAGTCAATTAGTCAATTGGGTCTACATTAAGGATAACAGCATGGCAGGATATGAGGGCACAGCAATTGGAGGCTTGGTTTCCATTTGGAGGGTAGGGGATTCAATCAGAGTATACAGGTATGGCCTCCTCTCTTAAAATTGTTGCTAAAGGCACAACAATTAATCTATAGGATAAGCCTGGGATAGTTTTCTCTCAGAGGCAAAAAATCCCTAGTCAAATCTGCAAAAGAGTTGTTATGCTCTTTGTGTGTTGTGTGTGTGTGTGTGTGTGTGTGTGTGTGTGTGTGTGTGTGTCTTTCAAAGCCAGCAGTGAAAGGCCAAGTTAAGCACTGCAAGGCAACATAAATGATTTAAGACCCAACGATTTTGCCAGGGAAACATTCAAGACGGAGTCTAATCCTTTAATCTAACCCCAGTCCCTTTAAAAGCTTTGAGCTAGGAGTTGACTCAGCATGTCAGTGCCAAGAAGATCCATTGACCCTGAGTTCAGTGCTGAGAAATTGAGAAATGTTCTTTTTAATGTCTATTCAATAAATACAGCATCCACCTTGCAAGGGGCTGCACAATCCACTTCAAATCCATTATGGGATGTTCTTGTGGGCTGACAAGTTGTCCTGAGACAACAGTGGCCATGAGATGAGGTTAACCCTTTCTGTGGAATGTAAATCGTCACAGCCACTGAGATTGCTGGCTCTCTTAAGACCTTGGAAAGAAGATGCTTGAATTGATATTAGAACCCTGTGGTGTCCATTTCCCTTTAGACTAAGGCCATCTTTTACAGAATGCGTAAACTCATACACAGAGATATACATATAACGTACCAAATAGTATTTTAAATAACAAAAACAATGACAAAAGATGTTACATCTTTCCTTGTTACCACACTTGGAGATAGAGATCAGATTTCTCTCACCTCATTTGGCATGGAAAATCTCTATCATGTTGCCTGTGAATACCGTGGCTATGCTTTATAAATTCCTCATAAAACATGTGAAAATGATGTGTGATAAAGAATAGTTGTGATAATAGGTGAATGGAGAAATCTAAGAAATGTGGTTTGGGTGCTGAAGTATTAGATTTTTGTGCACATTTTAGTGGTTTATGAGACAAATGGGAGAAAAATATATAAAAATCAGGACAATTCCAAAAACTGTTTAATGGAGGCTAACTGTCTTGCTATGAGGCCACAGGGAAAAGTGACCTAGAAATAAACACACTGCCAAATTTCTCCAGAGTTGGACCAAGTCAAGGCTGAGGCTCAGTGCTTTGGATTCTTTGTATTATAATAACACATTTTCTGACATGAAATTATTCAGTTCACAGCAGAGTGTATATGTGTTGAATAAATATTTGTGGATTGATAGATTAGCTGGTTTGCTGTATGTGTTACCACATTCACCAACATAGACTGATTGTCTATTGTTTGCCAAATCGCTCATCACTATGCGATCCATTCATTTAGCAAGTTCTTATTGAGTATCTTCTATCTATCAAGGATCCATTAAAACTTAAAGTAGAGTTTTGGATACTTGGGAGAAGCAAGATTATTTGCAGGGTTGCCAAAAGTGCTTTCTTTGAAGCCAGTCTTATAGAATTTTATAGGTATTTTGTGAAAAATGGTTTCTATTGTCAGATTAGTTTGGGATACGCTCATTGAAGTATAGAAGTGGTTTTTACCAGAATCCTTCTCCAATAATAAGCTTATCTTAATTGTCAATCTCAAGAAGGGGGGATACAACATGTAATGTTTAGCCAATTTTTGACCATAAAGTAGTCCTTTTTCCAAAAAAAGGATTTCTCAGAACTAGCATTCTGTAGAGCATACCTTGAAGAATACTTTCCATTGAATTCAGGTACTATGACTTTCTCAAAGCAACTAGAAGAATTTTGCAGTCAACCTTAATTTTCTCCTTTGTGTCTGAGAAGTTGCTGGCAATTTGCTGCAGTGGACTCTGAGGAGGCCAGATTTATGCCTCCCAACCGAGTAAAGTGACTTCAATGTACAGATTGCTGGTGTTGAGAAATGTAAACTCTGGGGATAAGGGAGGGTTTAAGCAGCTAGGGAATATCTCAGCAGAAAAAATGACTACATGGCTCTGCCCTTCTCCATCCCTGCCATGTTCCCCCCAGGTCTATTTAGATCAGGGATAGAGTGCTGTGTCCAGAGCTGGGCTGCTTGTTTGCTGGGTTAAGAGTGATTTCTTCTCTCTTTTGCGCTTCCATATGGCTCTCACTGCACACCCTCAGGCCCAAGAGAAGAGGTCATATTAAAACTTGTTTAAACTGACTTTGTCTCCCTTTTTGCAGAGGAAAGAGCTATTCCATTATCCCAATCAGTATCACCTAGTGAGCAGGTGTGGGAGAGAATGGACATTTATTATATTCCATGGGCCAGGTAGGGTGCTAGGCGTTTTATACAGTGACTTTTGGGGACAGGCATTATTTTTGTCATTTTAGAACCAGAGTTAACATAAGTAACTTACTCTAGGTTATGAAACTAGTGAATGGTAAAAACGGACTTGACTCTCGTTCTGCCTGATTCCAGACCACACTGCACTGTAAGATAGATGCAGGTACGGTGCTTTACAGGAGGCAAGAAGTGCCACACGGGTTATTTCATTTGAATTCTGATCAGTTTTATTAAATCAGCTTGAAGATTAAAATAAAAATAGAAGAGATTCCCACTTATCCAAGGTCACAAAGCAAGTCAAAGGCTCAATGAAAAAGATCCCTATCTAAGCTTGGGCTAGACATCCAATCTCAAAACAGAGGCAGACTTAGGTTGTGTTTATAATAATCATGACGATCATTTGTAAATTCATAATCATAAATAAAATCCTCCCATTTAATCCTTAAACATTCTAAAAGTAGAATTTTATTTTCCATTTATCTCAAAGAAGGAATATAGGGACCAAAAAAAAAAAAAACACTAAGAGATGTGATCATCAGTGCTAGATGATACAGTGCTAACAGTTTGGCAGTTACTATTTCATTTAATCCTCAATGATCTCATGAGCTGTTATTAACCCTATTTTACAGAAGAGGAAAGTGATGTTTCAAAAGCTTCAGGCTTCTTCAGATTCTAGAGCCTCAGTTGTCACCCACTGCCTGCCTGCCTCCCAAATTAAGACTCATCCTTAAGACTTCTGTTTCTGATTCATACTCTTTCCAATATAGTCATAAACTGTCAAAAGATATTGACGTAAAGTGAGAGCAAATCAATAACCCAAGTACCTTCTCTATGAGAGAAATCACGTGTGTGCATGTCAAAACATGTGCATGTGTAAGGTCAGAAATGAAAACACAGCACACTGTGTCTTAAACAGTTCATTTGTTTTAGAACTGTGAGGTTGAGATTCTTTGTATGTCCCATCTCCATGGCTTTTGCTCACGTTTTAGTGAAATCCTGTCATGAATCAATCTCTATATCCAAGTCCTGGTGAGTTTTTCCTGATTGATTAGGATGGAGTATCTGTGCCTCGATCAGAACTGCATATTGTGAATAGTGTGACAGCCCCGTGTATCACCCTGGGACTCCGACATTGCAGTAGCTGGAGTCCCAGACTGGATTGCGCCTGAGCATTGACAATCCAGTATTGATGTTCGTGTGACACTGGGAGCTACTGTAACAATCTTTATTTTATCTGTGGCCTTTGCTCTCGGGCTTGGGTTGAGCCCCCCACAGGGCTACCATGATAATCAACACCTCTAATTAGTACTTAGAAATGTCTGGCTCCCCACGGCTGTCATTAGAAGACAAGCTTGGTGTGCAAAATACTGAAGCTCTTACATTTCCCCCAGCAAAATCTTCCTCCCAGGCCTATGTCATGGATTGTGCTTTCAACACTCTGCCAGCAGGAGAACCCCCTCCCTGCCCCTCTCATTTAGGAACAGGTAAATTCAGAGGATGAGGTCTACCTAGGCAATTGGGAGGCTGGAAATTAGACATCGTGTCTCATACCTGATTCTTTTGCTCACAAAGGCAGGTCCCCCGATTTGGGTCTCCAGCAACTCTCCTCTGCAGTGATTGGGACGATGATGTGTACAGTGATCAATGCAGAAGAAAGCCACAGGAGAATCTTTCCCTCTGTTCCACCCTCTCGTTTTCCTTTTACAAATGAGATGGTGGAGAAAGAGCTAAGCAGTCTCATACCTCAGTGTTCAACAGGCCCAGGGGACCACCACGAAAGATGTTTCCATTCTACTCACTTCTATTCTTCCTCCAGCAGGGAGAGGCAACAAGACAGCTATACTGAGGAGGTTTTATATGGGGAGGGAAATGATCCATTGGCCGAGGGTACCATAGCGTACTCGAGAAGGGGCTGGTAGTTTATTTTCCAGAAACCATCACCAAGTCAAGTTTAAGCTAATGCTGATAACAATTTATTGCCATTATCATTGTTGCAGAACAATGAGGGAGAGCATTAGGACACCCAGCTGCAGTGGGTATCTATGTCTCCTTCCTCTAAATGTATTAGCCTCTTTAATCAGCTGATGTCATATCACATCCCCAAACAATTCTGCGAGAGTCATTCTTAGATGACTTTATTTATTTTGAAGGGCAAGTCAAATGCAGGAAATAGTAAAAAAGGGAATGAGGGTTAGTGAGGCTGGCCTAGACTGCCATTGAAAGGGCTCTGCTGTCCTTCGTTCTTATTTCCATCACTATCCCCTTTCCAGTTCTTGCAGCCGTGGTGGATGTCTTTCTCCAGAACCAGATCCAGGGCAAAGTTTTGTGAATAGAAGACAGGCTGGAAAAGCTCATTGTAACCTTCCTAATATTGCCAGGGGTAGACGTAGGAGACTTGCTCTCTGGTCTTGTCTAATCTGCTCACTGGCAAAGTGTTCTGGTCCTAATTTTGGTTTCATATGAAGAAAAAGCAATATTTACTTCCTGAAGACTGGAGGCAATGGCCTCTGAAAGCTCCCTCCAGTTTAAGGATTTAGGAAAATAAGCTTTTGCATCATCTTTTCTTTCTTTCTTTTTTTTTTTGAGACAAAGTCTCAATCTGTCACCCAGGCTGAAGTGTAGTGGTGTGATCTCCGCTCACTGCAATCTCTGCCTCCCGAGTGATTCTCCTCCCTCAGCCTCCCAAGTAGCTGGAATTACAGGCGTGCACCACCATACCCAGCTAATTTTTATGTTTTTAGTAGAGACAGGGTTTCACCATGTTGGCCAAGCTGGTCTCGAACTCCATACCTCTGTTGATCCGCCCGCCTTGGCCTCCCAGAGTGCTGGGATTACAGTGAGCCAGCGTGCCCAGCCCATCTTTTCATTCTTTTTTAAAACAAATTTGACATCATTACCCTCATTGGCAGAATAAAGCTTCAGCCTAGTGTCTACTTCCTCTTTTGAATACACCTGTGCAGCCCTAAGCTCGTTATCAAGATTGAAAGTGATCAGGTGCTACTCACAAATAACCAGTTTATTTTGTTACCGTTCTACACACACACACACCTCTCTCTCTCTCTGTCTCTCTCTCTCTTTGAGATCTGTTACCCTGACAATATTTTAAGTCAAAGAATTGCTAATAGTAGTGTTTCAGTTCTCTTATGAAGGGAGTATGATTTCTACTTAAACTCAGTTCTCAAGCACCTAATATTTATTAGGAATGATTCCAGGCATCTTTTTGTATATTACTATCTCTTAAAGCTAATTTAGCACTCAAAAACTTGAGTTTTTTATTCCTTGTATTTTACACATTAGGAAACTGAATTATGGAGAGGGTATAATTTGCCCAACATCACACAGGCATGGATTTTTGATTGAAGTGCCTTTCGATTTTTATTAAAATTAAACCATATGTAAGTAGGTTATTTTCATTTTCCCACAAGGCTTAATCAGGCGCCACTTTGCTAAGAGCAGAGGAAGCAGTCCAGTAAGTGTCTGCTCACTGCGGAGTAGCAGGTGTGGTGTGGTAAGATAGGGAGGCAGCCTAGTCTTGAACTCACAGGTAGTGTAAATAGGAACAGGCACCCAATCACTTAAGCGTCAATATTCTCTGTAAAATAGGGATTAATATACCTTCCTTAAAACTGATGGTAGTTGGTAATGAAGTACAGTACCTGCCAAATAGTAGGTACTCAATACAAATAATTTCCCTTCTTTGGGGCAAGGATAAGATTGTACTTCTTCTGATAATAACAGTATTTCTGGGACAAGTCATATTTTGCAACACACTTTCAGATACTCTTTTTTTTTTTTGAGATGGAGTCTTGCTCTGTCATCTAGGCTGGAGTGCAGTGGTGTGATCTCGGCTCACTGCAACCTCTGCCTCCTGGGTTCAAGCGACTCTTCTGCCTCAGCCTCCTGAGTAGCTGGGACTACAGGCGTGCACCACCATGCTCGGCTAATTTTTTTGTATTTTTAGTAGAGATGGGGTTTCACCATATTGGCCAGGCTGTTCTCAAACTCCTGACCCAGGCGATCTGCCTACCACAGCCTCCCAAAGTGCTGGGATTACAGGCGTGAGCCACGGCGCCCGGCCGAGATGTTTTTTACTCTGTCACCTAACTCCTGGACAAGTAAGTATCAGGGGTAGTCACAGACTAAGTATTTTTATATTGTCACCTATCAAGTAGTTTATTCTGAAAGAATAAAAAATAGAACTAGTGGATAAGGCAGACTTGGAAATGGGGGGATGTGTGTTGTTTTTTTTGACTGAGTACCTGGGAAAAGTAGGAGGTGGGAAATTAGCTTTCTACTTTTTATATCCAATTGAAGCATTCATGTTAGTTTCCACACCTGCCTTGTCAATATGACCAGGATGAATCCTGTTTTGTCTGTTTACTTGATATTTACCCATGTCTGCGATCAACAAGAAAACACATCTCAGCATCTCACTTGGCAAGAGGAAGAATTGAGGCAGCACAGCAGCTGTCATATTTATTTCAGTGGCAAAGCAGGTCAGGAAAATTGATAAAATGAATCATACAAACTAGCAAACATCAGGAGTGAGAACGTGAAGGAACAGATGAGTTCTTGCTTCATTCCAGGCTGCACCTGCCCTTAGTTCTAATGGAATCTGTGCAATCAGCTGATGAAAGCAAGGAAGGAGGGAGTTGTGGCAATGGAAATAAAGGCCTGAAGAGAAATGGAAACACGAGCAATTATTGGGGCAGGTCTTAGTCTGTGGACCTGTGGTGTCTGCGAAACTCTATTAACTTGTCTGAGGCTGTGGGAAATCCATCTTTAGGTGTCCCGTGAAGAGAATAAGTTCAGGACCTAACACTGGCTTGGATCTGTGGCAGATGATCCTAAGTTATTTGGGCAGCATTTCTTTCTTGTTACAAGAGGAAGCACGGTCATTACTGCAGTGGTTTTTGACTCTAGAAATGCTTTAGTGTCACCTGGAGAGCTTTTAAAAATACTGATACCCCCCGACTCAACCCCAGATGAATTGAATCAGGGCCCAGGCATTGATGATTTTTATAAACTCTCCAGGTGAATTCTAAGAGGCCAGTGCTGAGAGTTCTTGGCCTATAGCAGTGGTTCACAAACATTAGCATTCATCAGAATCATCTGGAGGGCTTGTTAAAACTGAGATTGCTGGGCCCCATGTCTGTGGTTTTTGATTCAGTAGCTCTGGTCTGGGCTCAAGAACTTTTATTTCTAATAAACTCCAGGGGATGCTTGCCTTGATGATCAGGGGATTATGCTTTGAGAGTCACTGACTAGAGGAGATGGCACGAGGTTCTTTTTCTGACCCTATATTAGTCTGTTCTCATAATGCAGATAAAGACATACCAAAGACTGGGTAATTTATTAAAAAAAAGTTTAGTGGACTCACAGTTGCATGTGGCTGGGGAAGCCTCACAATCACAGTGGAAGGCAAAAGGCATGTCTTACATGGCAGCAGGCAAGGGAGAGATGATAGCCAAGTGAAACCACCTTATAAAACCATCAGATCTCCTGAGACTCACCACCAGGAGAACAGTATGGGGGAAACTGCCCCCCTGATTCAATTATCTCCCACCTGGTCCCTCCCACAACACATGGGAATTTTAGGAACTATAATTCAGGTTGAGATGTGGGTGGGGGACACAGCCAAACTAACATTTATTAGCTGTATTACCTTAGCAAGTCATTTAGTTTCTTAAACTCACAATTATAATAATTATCATCTTTCTTATCTCAAAGACTTTGGCAGATCAGCTGAGAATAATATATATGATAATACTTTGTAAATTATAAAACCTAGGATAAAAATTAAGTTTTACTAGTTTCTTTTCAAATTCTCATTATGCTTTGGGCTTGTAGATCTATGATTGTGACAACTTGAAACGAGAGCCATTCGTTCACTAAAAAGGCAATTAATAAGTACCATTATATACACAGCCCTGGATTGAATGCTGGAGATAACAATGACCATGACAAATGTATCTCTTCCCTCATGAAGCTTGTTTTCTGGTGTAGGGTCAAATTCACCTCGTTTTGTATGGTCAGTGAGCTAGCTATGATTTTTACCTTTTTATAATTGTTTAAAAAAACTGGAAAATTATTTTTTGATGCACATAAACTATATGGCATTCAAATTTCAGTGTCCATAAGAATGATCATTCCTTTTCGTATTTTTTACAGCTGCTTTCATATTATAATGGTCAAATAGAGTAGTTCAACAAAGACTGTGTGGCCCACAAGGCCTACAGTATCTGCTGTCTGATTCTTTACAGAAAGTTTGTGAACTCCTAGTGGCAGAGTTAAATTCCACTGTAGCAAAAGCTGGAGGGGGAAGCAAAAAAATTCAGGATAGAATAACAGGAGTGGGATGTACTTCAGGTTTTTAGGCTTCTTTTTTTTTGGGGGGGGGGATAGAGTCTTCTTTGTCTTCCAGGCTGGAGCTCAGTGGTGTGATCATGGCTCACTGCAACCTCTGCCTCCTGGGTTGAAGCCATTTTCCTGCCTCAGCCTCCAAAGTAGCTGGGACTACCGGCATGGGCTACCACGCCTGGCTAAGTTTTGTATTTTTAGTAGAAACGGGGTTTTACCACGTTGGCCAGGCTGGTCTTGAACTCCTGACCACAGGTGATCCACCCACCTCAGCCTTTCAAAGTTCTGGGATTACAGGCATGAGCCACCAGGCCTGGCCAAAATAGCTAACTCTTATTGAGTACCTACTATGTGCCAAGTGCTGTTCTAAGGACAGTACAGTCTACAAAGCAATGCTGTTAGATATTATTATTATCCTCCTCATTTTACTGATGACAGCAGTAAGTTACAGAGATGTTAATCACCTAATGTCATGCAGCTGGGACAGTCAGACCTGGGATTTGAACACAGAGTGTGACTTCTCAATTGTTTTATTTTATTTTTAACTTTTATTTTAGTTTTAGGGGCACATGTGCAAGTCTGTTACATAGGTAAATTGAATGTCATGGGGGCTTTGATGTACTGATTATTTTATTAGCCAGGTAATAAGCCTAGTACTTGATAGGTACCTTTTCAATCCTCACCCTCCTCCCACCCTCCCAGATCGAGTAGGCCCCAGTGTCTGTTGTTCCCTCATGTGTCCATGTGTATTCAATGTTTAGTTCCCACTTACAAGTGAAAACGTGGTATTTGGTTTTCTGTTCCTGTGTTAGTTTGCTTAGGATAATGGCCTCCAGCTCCATCCAGGTTGCTACAAATGTCATGATACCATTCTTTTTTATGGCTGTGTAGTATTTCATGGTGTATATATTCCAAATTTTCTTTATCCAGTCTACTGTTGATGGACATTTGAGTGGATTCCAAGTATTTGTTATTGTGAATAGTGCTGTGATAAATATATTTATGCAAGTGTTTTTATGGTAGAATGATTTATATTCCTTTGGGTATCTACCCACTAATGAGATTACTGGGTCAAATTGTACTTCTGTTTTAAGTTCTTTGAAAAATTGCCACATTGCTTCCCACAATGGCTAAACTAATTTACCTCCCATTAGGAGTATATAAACATTTTCTTTTCTCCTCAACCTCACCAGCATCTGTTATTTTTTGACATTTTAATAATAGCCATTCTGCCTGGTGTGAGATGGTATCTCATTGTGGTTTTGATTTGCATTTCTCTAATGATTAGTGATGCTGAGCATTTTTTCATATGCTTGTTGGCTGCATGTATGTCTTTTTTTGAAAAGTGTCTGTTCATGTCCTTTGCCCACTTTTTAATGGGTTTGTTTGTTTTCTTGTAAACTTATTGAAGTTCCTTATAGTTACAGAATATTAGACCTTTGTCAAATGCATAGTTTGCAAATATTTTTCTTCCATTCCGTAGATTGTCCTTTTACCTTGTTGACAGTATCTTTTGCTGTGCAGAGCTCTGGAGAGCTTAGGTCCCACTTGGTCAATTTTTAGTTAGGTCCCACTGGTCAATTTTAGTTAGGTGCCACTGGTCAATTTTTGTTTTTGCTGCAATTGCTTTTGGCATTTTCGTCATGAGGTTATTGCTAGTTCTTGTGTCCAGAATGGTATTTCCTAGGTTGTCTTCCAGGGTTTTTATAGTTTTCCATTCAAGTCTTTAATCCACCTTGAGTTGATTTTTGTATATGGTATAAGGAAAGGGTGCAACTTTAATCTTCTGCATATGGCTAATCAGTTATCCCAGGACCATTTATTGAATAGGGAGTCCTTTCCCCATTGCTTGTATTTGTCAACTTTGTCAGATATCAGATGGTAGTAGGTGTGTGGTTTTATTTCTGAGCTGGCTACTCTGTTCCATTAATCTATGTGTCTGTTTTTGTGCCAGTACTGTGTTGTTTTGGTTACTGTACACATGTAGTATAGTTTGAAGTTGGGTAACATGGATGCCTCCAGTTTTTTTCTTTCTGCTTAAGATTGCCTTTCTCTATTGTTTTGAAAGTGTAGTAAGGGGAGAGAAAAAAGCCTGTGGGAAAGCTATTCCTCAAGTGTAAGCAAGAGGTAGTATAGACTGAGCTGAAAAGTTAGTCGAGGACATGGGCAGGAATAGACAAGGCTGAGATACAAGAGGATCCGTGATTGTCTAGCTATGAGGAGAAAGAGGACAAAGACAATGTCAAAGTTTCAGGTGGATAGTTGGTGTATTCATTGACAAAGTCATGGCCAGAAACCTTGTCAGATGATATACTTTGATTTGGGACAGTAATTGCAAATACATGCAAATATATATTTGTCTCTTACTCCCCTTAGGACTATAACGACCCTTTGAGAGCAGAGGTAATGCCTCCTCCATCTATCTCCAGCCTGCAATATAGTGTATGGCACATTATAGTTGTCCAATATAATTGATAGAATTTTAACAAATTTTAGTATTTTATTCATGTTGCACAAATATAGACTGTTTAGGCTAAGCCAAACTAAATTTTGACTAGCACACTGACATTTCAATGTTTGAACCTTAGTATTTAGGTGGATTAATTTATTTTGGGAATTTTTTTTTTTTTTCATTTCATTACCTCTAAACCTCTTGCCTGACCAGTTTTTCACATTGTCTGTGTATTCTTCAAAGTACTTACATCTCTTAAACTTAAAAATAAACAAAAAAGGTGAGAAGATCACTTAGAAATGTATGGACCTACAGATCCTTCAATTACATCTCACAGATGAGGATCAGGTCCATTTGAAACAATTAAAGTAAGATCAGTTGAGACCATTGTGGATCCTCAGTGACCCTTCCATTCCCTCGATTCCTGATGCCATGACCCCTTCTGACTCACTGGACCCCTTCACATTCTCCAAGATGTCACCCATAGGTTGCCAGGCAACGCTAACCAGACTGGTTTTTACCCTGCAGTTAGGCATCAGCTACTGTCATCACATTTTAAGTTATTATTACTATCAACAAAACAATGACTATGGCTTGTGTAGCTCTCAGTGGGGTACCCTCTCTGGAGAAAATGCTCATGTAGATTTCCTGGGAAACTAATTTATTTTCTTTTCTTAGAACACAGTTAAGCCTGTAAAGATAGAAAAGGTCTAAGATGGGGTGGAAGGGAGTGTGGTGCTGGGACTGACGAAAAGACACAGCACAGGCAGTCTTGAGCACATAAATAATCAGTATGTGCAAATTATACGTAGGAATGGAGCAGAAGACACATTTTCTGACAGTTGCTAAGACTACCAGTGTTTTGTTAAGTTCCTGAGTATGAGCCTGAACTTGAATTATAGAAACTGTGTACCCAGGAGCCAAGCTTTCAATATTGAGGATGGACTCAACAAGCAGGGTTTTCATTTCCTAGAGTTTTAGGAATTTTTTTGTTTTTAATTCTTTACCAATGTCTGACTAACACAACCATAGCACAATACCTTGATCACAGTCTTTACTTGGTAAATATTTGTGGATTTCTGTACCAGGTTGGCCTGGGTCCAAAGCCCTCATATTTTTTTCTGTGTCTGTGGTACTAGCACACATGAATATACCTACACACACACCTATGAATACGAATATACCTATATATATGTGTGTGTGTATATATATGTATATTCATGTGTGCTAATGCCACAGGCACAGGAAATATTGTGTGTATATATATATATATATATATATACACACACATGTACACATACATATATATGTATATATATGTATATTCATCATTCGGTCATTCATCTAACATCTGTAAGAGTTGAGTATATACCTACAAAGAGAGGGAGAGAAAGACGCGGTGCACCTATTGGACAACACAAAGTTCTTGCCTGAATGGAGCTCACATTCCAATGGGAAGGCAGACAAGCAAGTAACCAAGCAAATACGTACAAGGATGAGCAAGTGAGCATCTATAATTTCTGATAGTAAAATATGCTATGACAAAACTGAAGGAGGTTAAGAGGACAGGGCACTAAAATGACTTGCTCCAGTTTTCCTATTATAAACCCAGAATTGCTGACTTCTAGTCCAGGGTACTTTCCACTTTGTGATACCCTGGAACAAACAAAATCTCAAAGCATTCCCAATCATCAACATGGGATTTAGACTATATAATTTGCTAATTGTGTTTTCTTAATATCACAGTATGATATTCCATTTAGAATTAGGACAAATAACTTTGAGATAGAAAGTCAAACCAAGATCATATCTTTGTGATATATGTAACTCTACCATCTGCCTACTATTACAAGCCCAATTCTTTGCTAATATTGATAGCTGTGATAATAGTAGTAATAACACAATACACGTTTTTGAGCGCATACTATATAATAGGTCCTGTGCTGCTAATGAAAACAACAAACAAAAAACCTTGCTTTCACCCAGTGTATCATGACTGAGAAGAGAAGCGGCACTAAAGGTCTTTTAAATTCTCTTACCTATGCCTTATCTCCCCCACCCTAACAAATAATGCAAAATTGAAAGTAGAATAACACTGCTGCCAATGCAAAGAGTAATTCTAATATTAAAGAAGAACAACCCAGGAAGACACAATCACTAACAAGCGTTAAAAAAAAGGCAGACGAATCCTTGTATAGAATCTTGCTGACAAGTGCTATTAAATATTAATTCTGTAGACCGTGGAGACATCATTAAACAAACATACACCCTGATGCTGAATGTGCACTGGTCCAAGCATTTGTTTTACACGTGGTTGTTGGCTAGGTGTAGTCTTTTGTGTTGCTTTACCAGGCAGAAGACAATTTTCTCCGTACTTCCATTAATTGCATCCTTACACATTGCTGAAATTCTCATTGCCTTTTTGGTTATTTGTCTTGTCTTTGCCTTTCGTTTAATTGGAAAGACATTTTTTAGGGAGAATGAAGGGAGTTACCTGTTTTAAGGCTGTCACGCATGGATAAAAACGTTTCATGTTTAGGTAGTGATCTAGATTTAAAGAACGCCATGCTACACGCAGGGCATTTAGAGAAATTCGAGCACTGTGTGACCTTTGCCAGTTTAATACCTCTTTCCAACTTCTCCTCAAGACTCTTCAATAAAGATCCTATATTGTAGGGAAGAAAAACAATTCTAACCCACAGAAACTAGCAGAGCTTATCTATTCAGTTTATTCCTAAAATAGGAATTAATTTAAATGCCACAAATGTGAGGGACAACTGCATCACGTTTGGAATCATAGTCACGGAGCTACAAAGGGCCTTAGCATTTGGTACAGTGGTTCTCAAACTTTAGCGACGTCAGAACATCCTTGTTAAGGTGCAGTTTGTCACCCCTCACCCCCAGAGTTTCTGATCCAGTAGGACTGGGTGGAGGCTCAAGAATCTGTATTTCTAACAAGTTTCCAGGTGGTGCAGATGCTGCTGGTTTGGGACCAGTTTGAGAATCATTGATCCAGTCCAACCCGCACTTTTTACAGATCAGAAAACAGACTTGAGAAGTTACTGCAATTTGCCTAAGGCTACCCTTTAGCGAACAGCGGGTCCTCCACTGTAACGTAAGTCTCTGGGCCCTACACCATGCTTTTCCCACTTCACCGTGGAGAATTTTAGAGATGTTATAGGAAGATCATTAACCATGCTATTCTATCAGGTTTAGTCATTCTACTGAGGAATCTGAGAACCATTCAGTGGAAGAGTGGGAGGGGATCTAGGGATCCCCCCAGTCTTACTGCTCTCTTGCATGGCAATAACCAAGCTTTGGATGTGACATGTTCAGGGCTGCGTCACTATCCAGCGATTGAGATGGAATCCAAATCCAGTACTCCAGAATCCCGGAGTGGGCTTTCTCTGCCCTTCATCTCACTAGTTGAGGCAACCATGATTAGCTTCCTGTGCAAGATGTTGGGACCAACTGACAAAATGGTGATCATTATCGCCCACTTTCAAGGAAGACTTCAAGCAGATCCATAGCTTGGATTTACATTTCAAAACCTAGAGAGTGTAAAGGAGCTCTCCAGGCTGCCTCATGGCCTTCTTGGGCCTTTTGTCTTCGTGGACTCCTTCCTTCATGGGAGGCTGAGGCAGGTGGATCACGAGGTCAGGAGTTCAAGACCAGCCTGGCCAAGATGGTGAAACCCCATCTCTACTAAAAATACAAAAATTAGCCAGGCGTGGTGGTGCACACCTGTAATCCCAGCTACTCCGGAGGCTGAGGCAGGGAATTGCTTGAACCCGGGAGGTCGAGGTTGCAGTGAGCAGAGATCGTGCCACTGCACTCCAGTCTGGGCGACAGAGCGAGACTCCATCTCAAAAAAAAAAAAAAAAAAAAAAAAGTAATAAACATGTTAGCCAGGCGTCGTGGGTGGTGTGTGCCTGTAGTCCTAGCTACTTGGGAAACCGAGGCAGGAGAATTGCATGAGCCGGGGAGGCCACAGTTGCAGGAGCCGAGATTGTGCCGCCACACCACTGCCTGGGCGACAGTGAGAATCCATCTCAAAAGAAAAAAAAATAAATAAATAAAAACAAAGTAATAAATATGACCTTTTACGACCGCGTTGGCAGAAACACATATAATCCAGGCTGCACCACTATTATATATCCGCTATTATTTCTTCTGAGTTTTAACATAAATTAAAACGGAAACATTTTCGTGGGCTCCTCCAGGTACCGAAGGCCACAGGCGCGGTGCCACCGGTGCGTAAAGGGTGAGTGGGCCCTGGGCTGTGGGCGATTCAGCTCCGGGATTTGCACTGAAGACAAGGGCCTTTGGGTCCGATTCTGGGGGCAGCAGCCACCGCCAGGCCACCCCGCGCAGCTCTCGGGTGGAGCAGCCCAGGCGCCGGCGGAAGCCGCGAGCGAGGCGGCACGCAGGGGAGCGGCCGGGCTCCGCGATCCCCGAGTGGCAGGGCGGGCCCCGTAGGCTGCGGGTGGCTGGGAGAGCGGCCCCCTGAGCTGGCGGCGGCGCCGGCAACCTGCTTACGCCGCGGAGGCGCGGCCCCGGCTCCCCGGACGCGGCGCACACAGCAGAGGGGGAACCCGGCGCAGGTTTTTTCTTTTTTTTTTTTTTTTGCATACAATTACAGTGATGGCATCATTTTTTTTTGAAACAAACTGTCCATAAATGTCACTGAAAATCCGGGTCTCCTTTTATTAAAACTGAAAAATGTGTATAAATGTAAATAACAAATGACTGATACAGGGATAAGACACCACAGCGGCTGCTGGCGTCTCTCTCTTCTCTCTTTCTCTCCTCCTCATGTAATTTGCATTAATAAAGAGGCTGTTCCTTGTCGGAATGTGTTTCATCCGGTTTAAATCCCAGGGCGATCCACTAGGAAGAGCTCTGGGAGAATCCAACTGTCAGAGCCCGACAAGACAAATGAATCCGGGTGTCAGGAGCGTGTGGTTCAACGATGACAGATTGAGAAGAACTGTCCCCCTCTCGACAGGCGGGCTTCATTTTCAAATTAATAAATCTGAATAAAATATTTTTCCTTTCATTACGAGCGGAGCCTGTTTGACAGTTCCAGTGACAGGAGGGGAGTAGCAGTGCTGATGAGAACAGTTTGCATGAATTCCACCTGGGCTTTTTCTGTTTTATTTTTACCTGCAATCTCTTCCCTGTTTGCCTCTCTCCTTACCCCCTCCCGCACCTCCCATATTTTCCTTTTCCCCTCCCTTCTATTCCATTCTATCTTCTGTTTCCCCCCATAGTCTTGTCTCATGATCCTTCCCTACACTTCGTTCCTCTGTCCACTGTTCTGGCTCTCTGAAATGTCACCCTCTTCTATTTTTTTTTGCTATTTATTCACCCGCAGGCGATTGCCCTGATTAAAGGCCAGGGCATTATTTCACTTTTAAAAATGTCCACAACTAATTATTATGAAATGTTTTCTTTTTTCCTGTTTGCTTAGTACTGATTATATTACGATAATAGCTCAAGTCTAGGCTAGAGGAAATAGGCGATTTCTCTACTTTGTAATTTCACCTTAGGAAACAATCCTCATCATTTTCTCTTCATGCAAAAATAAAAGCAACGCTTCCAAACAGACCAAAAAAAAAAAAAAAAAATCCCTTTGTTGTCGGTTTCCCTCCCAAAGCCAAAGGGATGAGATCGCATATACCTTAGGAATCTTATCTGCGTTGGCAAATCTTAATGCATGGAGTGACAGGCTGTTCCTCTTAAATAATTTAGGAGCACTTTCTGGGAAACAATATGTGATCATTAGAGAAATACTATTGAGAAAAGTGACTTCTTGATAACAGAGGGGTTTTTGTTTTTGCATTTGGTAGAGAATCCAGTAACAGCAGGCAACTTTCAATGTCCTGGTTCTGCCCCCTAAGATTCACAGAGTCGGAGGAAAATTAATCTGAGTGCGGCAGTGAATGACTCTCCAATCCCCCACCTTAAATGCAGAACTCTCTGCTCTCCTCCCTCCTCAACCTGGAAGGAAGGAAGGAAGGAGACCTGCCAAAGCCACCACAAGAAAATAGTAGGGGTGCCAGGAGATCCTGAGGTTTCAGCTCAAGGGTCTGCTCTCTAACCCTGATTTGTTATTTTCTGCCCATCTGTTGTTCCTATTCCTTCCCATCCCTCCTCAAGGTGATGGCTTTGCTGTGCAATTTTATAGGACAAACTTAGGTCCCAGCGTTGTACATTTGATGTATATCATGGAACACCTGCTGCCATAACTCCTAGTAGTCTCTGAGAATACAGACCATAAAGGTACCAAGCTTGTGTTGCGGTAAATGTAGGTAGACTCTTCAAGCAACAATGTGAGATTGCATAAGCTTAGAGGAGAAATATATATATTTTATATATGTGTATATATAGGTGTACATATATAAAATATGTAGATATATATCATTTTGGATATGATATTTTGATTATTCAAGTACGAATTAAAACAAAAGCAAAAAGTTAGCAGGGCCTTCTAATAACCATGTTTAATCAAGTATGGCAAACTGCACTAGATAGAAAGATGGAAATTAATACTCAAATATCTCAGAGACATGACTTCTAGCTTTAACTTGGTTGAAATCTTAGCTTAATTACCAGGATAAATATAAGAGCGATCTATACTCCAAGGTCCAAAGCAAGTCATCACCTGGAAGATGGGAAGAAGTCTGATGGTCAGTGTCAAGATTCTAGAAATTCTTTCATAAGCTGTTATCGTTGCTTTATCATGCATTTCCTCATTTGCACTTTTCCCACATAGATCAAAAATATCGTTTTGCTAATACTGTCTATTAGTGACTTCAAAACACAGTTTCCAGCCATGCACGGTGGCTCACACCTGTATTCCTAGCACTTTGAGAGGCCGAGGTGGGTGGATCACCTCAGGTCAGGAGTTTCAGACCAACCTGGCCGACATGGCAAAACCCTGTTTCTACTCAAAATACAAAAATTAGCCAGGCATGGTGGTGGGCATCTAGAATCCAAGCTACTCAGGAAGCTGAGGCAGGAGAATCTCTTGAACCCGAGGGGTAGAGGTTGAAGTGAGCTGAGGTCATGCCACTGCACTCCAGCCTGGGCAGAAGAGTGAAACTCTGTCTCAAAAAACAAAACAAAACAAAAAACAAAAAAATAAAAAACCCATAGTTTCATATCATCTAGATTTGAATGTTTAAATAGCTATTGTAAAGATATAGACATGAAAATATTCCAATATTTTTTTACATATTTGATTTTCACAATAACCTGGGTAGACAAGATGAGTATTGTGTCTTCATTTTAGAGTTTACAGTTTACAGGAAACTGAGTGTCAGAATTAAGTGACTTAAATAAAATAATTTGGCCCACAAATAAAAAAGGGGGATTTGATTTTTTTTAACCTTACTCCACATGCTGTTACCTTTTCACTAAATTATGCTGCACTCTGCAGTGTGTGTATATAAAGAAGTCTTCATATATATCACTAAATAGTAGAATTGATTGCTATTAATACACCAATGGTTGAAAATAGTTACCCTCAAGTTTTGCTGATATCCACATTCCAGTTTGCTGATTGATTTGTATCTGCCTCTCAAAATCTTTTTTTCAGATTTTTTCTTTCATTTTATTTCTGGATAATATTTAGGTGGTTAAGAAATAGTCCTATGAAGACCGCCACTGCTCTCAATCAAGTATCGTTATTGACTACTGCATGAGAAAAAAAAAAGCCTACAACAGTGCAAAATCCTTCATAGTATTGAAAGAGGATAAGATCATAATAGATACAGTGATACACATTTTTATTCTTTTAAGATGTAACTCAACTTTTAAATTGTGTGAGGACAGGGAATTACACCTATCATTGTGATTCAGTAGGCTGGTTACTTACTGAGTATTGGATTTTTTTAACAGTCTCACTTGCTTCAGGCTTTATTAATAAAAATAGATGATAATTACCTTTATAGAAAGACTTTTAAGACTCTTGAATAGAATATCTTACATATACATCTTATAATTTTCAAACTATCACAAAAACATTGCTACTTTTTCTTCATGAATCAGATAGAACATGAATGAATAAATAATGAAAAACACAGATAAACAGAAGTCTATCTCCACGATAGCCCTGTAAGGTAGGCATGATTATTCTTTCACTGCTAAGGACGGTCTAGAGAGATGAATGGTCTCAAATGGCCAAAGAACTAACATTAGACAAAGCCATATTCAAACCCAGGTATAGGGTTCTTGTGTATCATAGATATGCTTTGAATCAAATTTCTAAAATGATAGAAAACCTTTTTATGCTGGGGTTGGGTCTTTCATGTTACTAGAGCAGACCGTCCACGTGGCTCACTGTGTAATGCTCTCAAGTAGCAATGGTATTTGGCACTAGCCCATGCTGGGTAATGCACAGGTAGTGAAAAGATAGAATGGGGTCTCTTCGTTCCAGGGGTCCCTTTTCCAGTTAAAATTCATTAAATGTAACTCAATGGTTTACTAAGCAGATACAATGCCAGACTTAGCATCCCGTTGTAACTCCATGAGCCCAGCGTCACTATGAACACCAAGGACACCAGCAGCATAAGAGTTCCTGGCAAGCACAAGCCAGTCCAGCCCAGTGTATGACCTTCTTCCTCCCAGGTCTCCCCGAGTGGGGCTGCAGAAAGTCAAAAGATGACCACTTCTTTTGCCTCCTCTACATAAAGGAAGCACTAAAGGAAGTTGGAAGTGAAGAGCAAGGTCATTCACGTAACAAACATTTTCGGGGCATTGTGCTAAGAATACGAGTCTCAGCAAGACTCATGCCTGTCCTCATGTAGCTGACAGTCGTGCAAAAAGACGAAAGTCTCTGTTAAGCTCTTTAACAGAGGCATGTTCACCATGCTCTGGGAGCAGAGGATGAAGCAACTAACTTCATATGGGGAATTCATGGAATTTCTTTTTGATTGAGATAGAGAAATAGGAGAATTTCATTGTAAGGCACATGCAACCATATAGAGGTGCATAAAGGCCCGTATTAGCCTTATTTTTCCATTATCCTTTTGCATACATTCAATTTCCCACTTGAATTGCTTTCATTTTTATAGTAATAACAACTGCCATTAGTGTTATCACTATGCTATCTATTAGGCATCTACTGAGTGCCAGGCACTGTGCTATACCTTCTATCCACTTCTCATTTAATCCTGACAATAGCTTTGTAAAAGTACGTTTTTTTTTTTTCTGTTATACAGATGAGTAAACTGAGGTTTAGAAACTAAGGACTTATCCTAGGCTAACACGCAGTAGAGCTAAGATTAAAATAATAAATTTCTTAACTTCAAAGTCTGAATCATTGATAATGAGGCATAGTGTTACTTATCCCATATACACAATGTCTCAATGCCTTTATTCGTTTGTCTAGAATTGCCTCTCTCTGTATTTCCACTTGTCAGATCTTGGGCTCAGTTCAAACGTTTATTTCACTGTGAAATCTTTCCGATTTTGCATTGCCAGAGTGATGGCTCCACACCAAGGAGATCCCTGAACCTGGAAATCAAGGCAATCATTTTAGAATAACTGCAACATCATGACCTAAGAGCTCTCAGTCCTGCCTTCAGACAGACTGTGTCCACTGTGTCCCTGCCTCAAGAGATGTGAATTACCATTCTTCCTTAAACATCTCCAGGGAAAGAACTTCCGCAGTCTCTCTGAGTAATCCATTTCCTTTGGTAAATCAACATTTCCCTCGCTTAATCTAAATGCATTCCCTCTTGTTGGATATTCTGCAGTGTTAGAGGCTACCTGCTCATAGATATTGCACCATCTGAAAACCATCCCTAGCTGCAAAACAGTAACCAAGCAACCCTTTGCCTTCTCCTTTCTGACTAACCTTTTGCAATTCTTGTGACCTTTCCTCCAAAGTCTATTTTTCATCCCTTAAATCTTTTTGTCACTGCCCTTTCTCACCTTTAGCGTCAACAGCAAGGAGACCAGGTTTTGACACACAAAAATGCCACTAGCAGGTGGCAGGCAAATCGGCATGCTTAGCACAGCCCCATACACCCTCCGGGGGATTAATAATAAATACTATTTGATGATGAAATCTGAGTGCATTTTATTTTCAATGAGACAGTGTCAACTGTTTTCTTCTAAAATAGAAATGAGCAGAATACAAAATTGAACAGCCTTCGTTTTTCCCCACTCAGGAGTCTGTTATTACTGGTCTGGTTGGCATTCCTCCTGGCTCAGCCCAGATGGGAAGAATTTTAGCGGTGCCATTGCCCCTTCCCTTGATAACTAGCTATGATTTATGAAAAATTGGTGATGAGCACTTTGAATACTTTGTTTTCTTTATTTCTTGGTCTGACTGGTGTATCTTGAATTTATTAAAGTAAATGATTTTAAACATAAACTAGACTCGAAGTAGAAAAATCAAAGTGCAAAAATATACACGTATGTACGTGTGTACGGTGCGTGTGTGCGTGTGTGTGTGTCTGTGTATACATATGCTTTTTCGTTTTTTTAAAGTTGGACAACTGTGCCAAGGTTAGCAGGATTTATCCTTTTGACATTTACTGAGCACTTTCTGTATTCTAGGGCTAGAGTGGCTCGGGGAGATGAGTGTGAGGAGAGAAGAAAGGGTAGATATCCTCAGGGTAATCTAACCAAAATCCGTTATTTCCCAAATAAGCAATCTGAGGCTCTGAGAGGCTGAGTTCCATGTACATAATTACCCAAGTGTTTATTGCTAGAATTTGGGTCAAGATTTCATGTCTCATTATGCTTGCTTCAGGTCTGTTTCTAGTATTACCCTGCTACCTCTGTTTTTGCTTAAAAAGCACTAGATCAGTGCTATGGCAGAAAGAAGTAAACAATGTTGTTTAAGACATTCAAGGAGTAAGAACCCCAAAATATGGATTAAGTGAACTTGGCGTTGATCTCTCTGGATTTGGAATGGAGGCCTGGAGTACTGCTCATTGTGCCTCCCCACCCCTCCACTTTTATTTCCTTCTAAAATCTAGAGCTTTGAAGAGCACATAACAAAATTATTTTTTCATTGAGATGCAAAGAAAAATATGATACTCTTTCTTTCTATGTCAAGGAAAGTCCACATTAGTTAATGCTGAATGTCAAAAAAAAAAATGCCAAATAATAATGCCAGATATAAACAAGCCAGTAAAATATACATTCAAAATACGAGCACTTGATTAATTGCCAGATGAATAATACCATAAATGCTATAAGACTGTAGATGTGGGAGAAAAAACTCTAGATAAGGAAGAGAGAAATTTTGGCCACCTCTGCAAGAATGTATAATCTGAATATATAAAAAGGAAAGGGAAAAAACCTTTAGGGAGGTATGGGGGAGATTTTGAATCAGGAAAATGTAAAGTACATTTGGATACTAATGAATAAATCATTTATTCTACTGAGTTTTGATAAAGTGAGTTGTTAAAGATAATACTGAAAAGGCAAGTTTGAATCAGACAGTGAAAAGTGCTGAAAGTCAGGCCAAGGAAAATGGAATTTATTTAAACTCCTTAGAAAAGGATTGTTTCAGTATTACGCAGTGAGGCAGCCCATAATAAGAAATCCATAGAAGCTTCCAGTGTTGACTTTAAATTTTTAAGTGACTTTCACACAATCTCTAATTTATGAACCAACAGTGACATCTACCACTTGTTCTACTTTAGTTTGGCAAGAATTCTTCAAGGGTGTGTACTACCCCCCCATCTCATTTCTAAGCCATGACAGACACTGTTTTCCAATCCCTTCACAGCAACTGACCACAAAATACTTCTTTACACTGTGCTGATTCCACTCACTAGGGAATAACACGTGGCATAAAACCGATTGGTTCATCTGACTTTAGCTGTGTAGCCAAAATATAATTTCCTGAGCAGTATTAGCTGTATCTTCCTATCTTTAAAATGGGGTTGGTACTCAGATTCCATGCTCCTTATTGGTGGACATGTGGCTATTCTAATTCACAAAATATTACATGTGAATACTATATATAAAATCAATAGAGATTTCATGTGTCTATTGAAAAATCTAGGCCCTATGGTCAATGTGAAAGGAGACTAAAATGCATTACTGTCATGTGATGGGGGGAACTAACAGATATAAAAAAATCAGAAATTTTTAGGAATGTACCTATTAATATAATTAGGGTATACTATTTAGAAAGACACTAGACTGGAGAATTACTTGGTTTAGAATTATTTGATTGTATTTAGTAGTCTGTATGATATTCATGATTGTCATCTGCTTTGTGGTCAAAGATAAAAAGCAGTGTTGTCACTACACATAGAGTAAAATATTTTCAAAAGGAGGATCAGTTTCTAATGATAAAAAGCAAATTATTGGAAGAAACAATGGGACAGAGACACAATAAAGGGAATTCATAGCTACCATCGTATTTTGGAAATATGGTAAATCTGAATAGAATAGATTGGAAACTTCTCTTGTATACTTACAGAAAGTGTAAAAAATCCTGGAAAAACGTTTTAAGTGCCCATATGAGGGAGATAATGTGCTAAATTTGGGCCCTTTTACTAAGACTGTGATTTGGAGTAAGTCACTTGCTCAAGAACACGTGACTTTCTGGAGACGCTATAACACGTAATGTAAGAAGACCACTCAATTTACCTTATAACACTGAAAAAGTTGTGAAGTGTTTGAGACTAATCTCAACCTGAACTTTCAAATTTTGTAACTTTGGAATTTCCTGTCACACAAATCAGGGTGTTTTTTTCCCTTAGTAATTCTCCACGGAACCTTTACAAGATGGCCTGCAGGAACTCTTTTTGTGTGGTGGTTTTGATTTTCTGTTGCACTGTTCAAATGACAGGTTAGTGGTTTGTCTGTATAGTATGTATTTTTTAAATGATGGCATCTAAATTATAATAACTGACAAATATTTGAATTATTTTACCATTTAGCAAATGTTTTCACATATATTTCTCATAAATTTAAAAATAAAATTTTATGAGATAAACAATAAATCTATAACCTGTAATGGCCATAGCCAGAACTTGAACCTAAATTCTCTGGCTCCAAATTCTATGTTCTTTCTAATCTATCATGCATCCAATGTACCATATATAATTTACCATCCACTGCAAGAAACTTGAAAATTTTTAGTTGAGATTCTTAGCTTATTTCACTCCCTGAAGTAAATGAAAAAGAGTCAACACCAAAGTAAAGTCCACAATATTTATACTCAGCTTTAGTGCCAGAAGGTGCCAGAAAAATAAAATATTACAGTCTCTAAGGAATCAGTGATGACAAATTAAAATCAATGACTCCTATGGACAAATCCATGTTAAATAAAAATCATCCTTTGTGTTTTAAAATGCCTAAAACACTCGGTTTTAAAAAAGTGTCACCATCATTTATGACTCATAAGTTGGTTGGGTGCGCCCAGCAAGGTAGAGATTCAATCCCACCTTTCCTGTCTGTGAAATGGAGTTTATGGTACCTACCATCTCTGTCTGCAGAGAACCTGTCAAGATAAGTGATTCTGTGTATGCATGGCTCCTTGGAGTAGGGAAGTTGTATAAATCCAAAGTATTATCATCAAGACGCTGACTGATATTTACATAGATCCCTTCTCCAGGGCATAGCAGGCTTTTATTGCTTTACAGAGCTCTAGGAAGCAGAACAGTAATGCTCGCCTCAGACTGGAAGCTGACCAACAGAGTGGATAGGTGGCTACCTCCGCATGGCACAGCGAGGTGATAGCCTTATTGTTGAATGACGTTGATGAATATTTGTCTGTTCAACAGTCAGTCTGGTGAGTTCAGCTTGCTGCTGCCTATCACTAATGTAACGAAAGACCTCCTGTTATAGAAAGTTCATCGTTTCCAGAATGAAATTTGAACTAAACTTTTTTATTTTTCTTGCTGCTCTTAAATTTTCAGATAACTTTCTCCTACACTTACTTTCTGGTTCAACAGAAACAGCAGAAAAATGCTGACGGTGGAATTCCTGGCCATCAGAACAGGAGAGGGCTTGAATGTCGCAAGAAATATTGGTTTCCTTGAGGCGTTCAGACATTTTTTTCTAACTACATAAATAGTTTAGGGATGAAAGAAAGGCAAGTGATGGGGAAGGAGTGGACAAAAGGGTAAAAATGTTACATTTTCAATAGAGAGGTAGGTAGGATAAATGTGCTCTTTCTCATTTTTTTTTAAAAAGGGTGTGTGTGTGTGTGTGTGTGTGTGTGTGAAGTGTGTGTGTGAAGCAAGAAACATAGAAATGGTGATATAAAACAGTGGGAAATTAGCAGATCTGTGTCCTCTTCTTAATTCTGCCACTGAATTTGATCTTGAACTAGCTATTTAATCAAACTTGGCTTTAATGTTTGACTCTAAAATTAAAAAGATAAACTAGAAGATCTTTAAGAGATGTTTTAGCTCTAAAGTTTGGTTTCCCAAACATCGCAAAATCACCTACTGCGTCGGCTGAATGTAATTAACTCCATCACCACCCTCTGTGCCATGAGAGGACTTTTGCCTACGGAAAAGTCACCACGAGAAAAGCTGCAAATCTGGAAGCCCCAAATTCCTCATCTGGCTTTTTTTTTTCAGTTGTGAAGTGTTCTATGAGGTTCCAGTATCCTTTTTCAAGGTTGAATTTCTCTTGATGACAGAAGGAAGACTCTTATGTGGGCCTGAGAATCCAAAGGTATTTCTCTAAGAACCAAAGAACTTAGGAGAGAGTTTGTTTTATTCACAGCCTTCAACAATGGGTTCCTATATCTATCAGCTTTGTTTTCCAGTAGCTTTCAATGCCTGGTTTGCTAATTCATTTATATAAGTATCTCAGCATTTAACCCCAACACAAAGCTCTGAAAAACATGTTCTCTCTAGTTGAGATCTTTTCCTTTTGATTGTATCTTGAGATCTTGGTGCTATTTCATGACGTACTTACCATAGGAGATTTCTCTTGTGATCTTCCTGGTAGTAGCTATAGAGAAATATCAGCTAAGATTATACCCTAAAGTTTTAATTTGCCTTCTCAGATGACTTTACCTTGGATAGAAATAGTTATTCCTCTCTGTGAATTCAATTGCAATCTCTGCTTTATATACCCTTCATAGTTTGAACCTAGGTGGTATGACCACAAAAAGTGGAAAACCTCAGCTCTAATTTAAACTCAAGGTTCTGTGTAGGTATTATTTTCATTCTACAAATGAACAGTTGTTTTAATTTGCTAGATGATTATGGAATTATCCCTCTGTGGCTAGTCAGCTCAGGACCAAAGTTTAGAATATTAATCAAATGGAATTGAACAGTTTTCTGGTTCAGCTTCACGCTTGAAATATGAAGACTTTACTTATAGAGGCTGTAGTTGTCCCCCACCAATTTTTATCTGTTAATCCAACTTACTGATCACTGAGCATTCTCACAAATATCACCCAGGTGATGTCACATGTTCCAATAAGTTCTTTGGCCAAAGGCTCTCGTCCCCCTGGGTTGGACTAAAAGGAGACCCCAAATTCTTTTTTTTTTTTTTTTTTTTCAGAAGAAGTCTCACTCTTGTTGCCTGGGCTGGAGTGCAGCAGCGCGATCTTGGCTCGCTGCAACCTCCGCCTCTCAGGTTCAAGTGACCTGCCTCAGCCTCTCCAATAGCCGGGATTACAGGCATGTGCCACCATGCCTGGCTAATTTTTATATTTTTAGTAGAGACAGAGTTTATCCATGTTGGCCAGGCGGGTCTCGTACTCCTGACCTCAAGTGATCCGCCCGGCTCAGCCTCCCAAAGTGCTGAGATTACAGACCTGAGTTACAACGCCTGGCCTGGAGGCTCAGATTCTTATATGAGGGACCCATGCCCTTTGTCCTGGGATAGTGTCTGATACAATCAAAGTGGTAAACAAATTGTTCTGAAATGGTTACATTCAAAGCATTTACACCAGACTAAAGGTAGTAGAGAGGTGGTAGTCAGAATGAACAACACCAGATGCCAACAGAATAATGCCAGAGTGACGCTGCTGCGTAGGGGGCCTAGTTTACCTCAATTCAGTAGGATCATTTGGACCCACAGGAGGCAGAGGATGCTGTAGAGCTTTCTCCTTACGTGTCAAAAAGAGAACTTTATGGCTTGTTCAATTTTCATTTTGAGGAAATGTGATATGATATATTTAGTCAATGTTGGTTATTAGGGCCTTACTATGTGCCAGTCAGTGTACTAATATCAAAGGCAAACAAGACTCCCCCAAATCTTTCCCTATAAAAAAAATTTATCAGGTGAGTATAAACTAAGCAATTGTAGTGAAATATGACACGTACATGGGCAGGAGAAGACTAGGACGCAGGAGGAGGACAGAGGAGGAATGTCTGTCCCAGAATATGGAGGGTCACGGAAGGCTTTTCAGAAAAGGTGGAAAGAGGCATTCAGTTTAGATTAGACCTGGCTTTGAAGCCCTGTCCAGTCATTTTATAGTTGTAAGACCAAAGTTGCTTAATCCTCCAGAGCTTCAGTTTTCCCATCTATAAAGCAGAGAAAATTAACCATTCATATTTATTACAATGATTATGTTAAAGTATGGAAAATACCAAGCGTGGTGCTTGACATAAAGTAGTTGTTCAAGAAAATATTAATCCTTTCCCCCTTTTCTTCATTTCTGTTGTAATACTAACGTGCGGTAGTAACCAGGCTTGCATATAGTACATGTTCAACAAATGTTTCTCGAAATGACTTGAATCTCAGCAAATCCATGTGACATTCAGGTTGTACCAATTTTTCTAGAATATTTGTATTTTTAACATCATGTAGGGTCTATGCTCATGAGGTCATTTCTTACAGTGATAGCATCAAGATAATACTACTCTTCAATCAAAATATATTCAACTCTTATGAAAATTCAGAATATTATAGAGTTTTAGATAATGTCTATCGTGTGTAAATAATTTATGGGTTCTCAGTTTTTCAGAATGGTTGTCCATGTTTTGGTAAAAATTACCTCTCTTGGGCGTGTGTTCAGGATCTGGGAATACTGAATAGAAGGGTGGTAGAGTTTATGAACTAAAGACAATCCTTCTTAATTTGGCTTCGTAGAAATTGCATCATAAAGTGAAATAAGAGTAGAAAATTCAGCAGAGATTCTAACAGGAATACCCTAAGAGTGATTCCAATTTCTGTATCTCTTTGTTCCGGAAATATGCACAGATTTGGAATGCATACAACTAATATGGTAGCAAAGCAGACACAAGTCCCAGGCGTGCCATCACTGTGGAGACTTGGCATAAGAGTTTTAGGCTTTTATGCACACACCTACAAAACGCTATCCTTCTTGACTTTCACACACCAACAATGACAGAAACACAAGGGAGCAACACTTCTGCAAACAGGAACACCATGAGATCTGCATTCACTTCTTCTTGGAAGAGACCTCAGGCCCTTTGTGGGATTGGATCAGAGCATCTTCTGAACTGCAATTCTAAAAACACTTAGCAATTCCCATTACTTTATGAGAAAAAAGAAAATCCTGGGGGCATCTGAAGATAATTGGCTCAAAACATGAAGTATACCAGTGCCCTATAATTTTTTTCTTGTTTTGTGGCCATGGGGCCCTTTTGAACAGAATGTTTCATTCATTTCCAAATGGAAAAAGAACTAGAAATCATGCAGATAGTCCTTGAAGACCAGCATTAGGAGAGATATAAGAAGGAGCTATGCAAAAACTGGAGAGGAGAACAGCAAGGTCTGAAATCCAGCTTGCAAGCTTTTTCTGAAGGGCTGTGAAAATGTTAATTCGAGAATGAAAGCGAGGAGTCCTCAGAGGGTGTATTCCTTCTTTTCTTTATGACATGTCAATGCCTTGGTCCAGGAGTGTTGTCCTGAATTGGCTTTGTTTCTCTTCCTGTTACCCAGACACTCTTAAGATGTCTGGTTATATATTTATAACACTTAAGAGTTGTATAAAGTACAACTTATTTCATTTTTCATTTAAAAGGAGACAGATACCTTGTCCCCCATTCTATGGAAGCAGAAATAGCTATTAGGGAATTTTTAGAACAGTGGTAGGATTGGAGCTAGGCACCATTATGCAGCCACCTCTGTCCTGGCTCTCACTGAATTTCAATGTGGGGCCAATTACTCCACTATTGACTCATGACATGAGGTTGTATCATCAACAGATGCACATAATGGGATTTCTGTTTCTCTTCCCTTCTGAATCACAGAAAAACCATCTGTGCATGCTAGAATCAAGTTTTTTCATCTATAAAATGGAGCAGGCAAAAAACTAGGAAGAGTTATATTCTACCTTTCTTTCTACAGATGATTCCATGACTGTGTACATACATGAGATAATAATTACCAGGTAAGCAATTTGAGCTTTGACTGAAAAAAAAAAAATAGATGACATATAAATCTAAGGCATTATCACTATTTTTATTGCTTGGATTAATTGGGTCTTAACACACTATAACAAAGATATTATCTAGGTATATTTTAATTATCTGTTTTGAGGCTAAAATATGTCAGGTGTGTAGAAATCTAATTTGATGCCAGGGTGTAACAATTCTGCAACTCCTCAGTGTATGTGTAACTATTCTGTTCATTGAACTGCCTGACTTTTGTCTCATTCCCTGCAACCTCTGTTTTTGTTTCAGCTCCTGTAATTATAAGAAATACTTTCTTATTAAACATCTTGGCATATGTTATTGGGATATTGCAAATTAAAAAAATCTCTCTTCTGCAATTCACTGTGTTCAAACTGTCCATCTCTGGCTCAGGTGTCATCATGAAGTAACACTCTGCTTCCTGTGGGCTGCCAGGCACATTGTCCTACAGCACATTCTACCTACGGCTCTAGCTGGACATAGCATTAACACTGTTGCCTCAGTAAGCAGAGGGGCTGAAGAGGATTTGCCTGGTTTCAATTCCAGATCCAGTACTTGTTTTATATGCAGGATGGTCATATTCCTGGTTTTCTCCAGGCAATCCAGTCTTTTTTATTTGGCTAGCATAACTCTCAAAGGGGCTTAGCCAACCCTATATATGTTGGACCCCAAGCAGATCACACCCTCTTTAATCCTTACCTTCTTCATCTGGAAAAGTTTTTAAAAGTTTAAACTCCTTGCATATAGCAAGTAATCAAGAAATATTAACTAATGGGATTATATTCTACAGTGTCCTATCTGTGGGCCTTGGGAGGATGATGAACTTACCCCTTTGTTTTTCAGTGGCAGTAATGAAGAATGGCTGCTTCATTCCATTCTTCGTAAGACCCCATCTGACTATCTGTCCGCCTCTAGTCTGAGTTGGCAGGATACTTGGAGTTTTTCTGTTTGACAACTGCCATTCCTGGTAAGAGAAGAACTTCTCTCTTACCTGGCTGGACATTTGGGCACTGTCTGCATTGCTTTTCTAGACTGGGCCTGACTAAAGTCTTCCTCAATGCCTATTAGATTTCTCTGGATACCTGTGTTCTGCCCCTGTTCAAAACCCTTGAGATCTTATCCTGGCATGTCCACTTCCCTTCTCAGTAACTGTGTGTTGTAAGGTAAGTGGAGGTGGAGATACGTTACTGCCAAACAGCCTATGAGGAGAGGAGGGAAACTGTGGATTAAATGTGGAGACCCAGGGGTGCCAGCCAACACTGAGGCTCTTTAAAGAAAGTTCAAATCAAATGCTGGGTACAGACACCAGGTACAAAGGGCAAAGGCAGAATCAAGGTTAACATACAGAATCAGGAGCTTACCATCCGATAGATGCAAGTTCAGAGGAAGAGCAGACAGACTACACATGAGCCTGGGTGATTGTTGCAGACAACTCTGAGATGTGCTGTACTTGCCTAACTGACTGATCTGAGTGGTGTGTAAGAGTTTCATGGACTTAAAGGACTTTAAAGGGGTGAAAACGAAGGCTCTTCTACTCTCTGAGCTGGGATGCTTTCCTGGATATGAATGCCTCCTTGGAACTAGAATGGAGTTGCTACTGTCTCAGTTAATGTACTCTTGATTGACAGTTCTTGATTCCTCTTTGGCCCATTGCTTGTCCTGAAATCTTACTAAAATTTTTCCCAGAATTCAGTCTGCCTTTATTTTCCAAATGTTGTACCCTTCTGTGGCTTAAGCCTATCCTGGAAAGTAAAGTAGTCACAAACAGCAGACTGGAGTCCCACCCTCAGGAAAGCTGATAAGACTCCCATGCCCAGCCCCTTAACAAAATTTAAAGTCCCGCACTGCAATCCAGATTCTAAGAATGAACTAGAAGCTTGGTAGTTCTGTATCTAGCCAACACTAAACATTGCTACCTGTATTAACGATATTTTTAAATTTTCTGAATTCTCGATGCTCTGACACATGGGGTCTTACTGACTTGGGAGGGACTCCTCCCCTACCCCACTAGGTTAGCTATTTCTTAGAGATAGTAAACCTGCAAGCATACCTTTGAGATACAAAGAAAACATAACCTATCTGTCTCTGTCCACTCTGGGACACTATCACCCTGCCCTAATTACCTCAAGACCAGGTACTGGATAACTAGGGACCATCCCTAGAGCCAGCGCCTACCAAAATTATTGAGACTGTCTAGTCTCAAGGCTGCTTACCCTGCCTCACCCGTCTCTGCCCATGAGAACCGCAGTAACGGTTCCCATCCTCAGCTTCTCTCTGTCTCTCACTTTCTGCTTGCTCGTCTCATCTTGCTGCTTTCTCATGTGGTTCTGCATGGTGTGCTATGCCTCTTGTCTCTAGGGGACTGTGAGTAATATAAAATCCTCTTTTAAGACAATCATTTCTGTGTCTGTACCTGATTGAAACAAATCCCGGGTACCAGTAAAACACAGCCCTTCCATTCATACTCTGGTATTATCATGCGTGAGTATTTTGGAAAGCCACTTTTCTCTAGATGCATAGTTAGTTCTCCTCAGCTTGGGTCATAATCTATAGGAGGTAAAAAGGTAAAATATTTTCCTAGAATGCGCTTAAGAGACAGCATCCGGAAAAAGTGGCATACCCCCTGCCACCAGGATGTACTGGCCTGGTCATCAGTATGTTAGGATGAGGATTGACATGTTCTGACATTTTATTGACAAATTGGATGAATGGTCCTCTTAAATATTTATTAAGGGAACAATCAAGAGACTCGTAAATTCATTTTAATTATGAGACATATAATCACACTTGCCATTTAACTAGGCTTAGGATATATAGGAGAGTGATGATCAATAGCTGCTTTTGATCACCAAACTTTTTTTCTGCGAAGGGCTAGAAAATAAACTTGGCTTTAAGAACCAGGCCACAGATGTCTATAATAACTGCATAGCTCTGCCACTGTAGTGTGAAAGTACCCATAGATGATACATAACTTACGGGAGTGTGTCAATAAAACTTTATTTGCAAAACTGGTATCAGGTTGGATTTGGCTCATGGGCCATAGTTTGCCAAGCCTGGTCTATAGAAACAAAATCTCCTTATTTGTATATTGACATCTAAGCAATCATTATATACTAAGCTAGGGTATTCAAAAATAGGTTCTTGGATTAATTTGGGTCTTAAAAGAAAAAGCAAATTCTTATTTAAGTAATTGACCATCTTTATTACTATAGTAGTTTTCCATTTCTTTTCTTTTCTCTCTCAATGTATCAGTCATTTGAAAGATTTTATTATCTAATAGAAAATTAATACTTATTGATTTAGTCAGCACTTACTGACCTGCTCTGTAAAAGGTACTATGTTAGGTGCTAGAAATAGACAAGTAAATCAAGGAAAACTGTATGCACAATAAGCTTATAGTTTGTAGATAAGATATGTAACTAGGTAAATGTAATTTGGCATAGTGTCTTGTAGTAGAGGTGAAAGCTCTACCAGCTGAACACATGGCCCTGCCAGCTCTATTTTTTTAGTGTAAAACTCATTCTTCTTTCATCCTCTTAGTAGTTTCATGAGTTTATTATCATGTTCAAAATTTTTCAATACCATAGATTATCCGTAATAAACACTTGGGCAGTTTGACTGGCTTTGATGATTCAATTTCTTGGACTATACATTTCTGGAAAAAAGGCATATGTTTTTGGGAAAAGGACAGAAATTGAAACACTCTTTAGGCATGTTTGCTACATCATGTTTTCTATTCTTTTGTATTTAGCCCACTGAGAGAGAGAGCACTGAGAACTAGCAATATAATGGCTGACAAATTTTATTTGCAAAATAATGCCATTATAAACAAAATTACCCAATGCTTGCACCATTATTGCACAAAACAAAAGCCATTAGTACTAACTTATTAGGAAAGATATAAGCTATCTGGTTTAATATAGTGTATCTGAAAAAAATAATATATATTCTTTTTCTCCTGCAGTATAAACTGGTGAAAGTTTCATCACAGATGGGTATCAATCTACTCAGACCAGAATGTGGGATCTCCTAGGCTAGATTTCAAGCATGAATGCAACTTGCATAATCTCTATTAGAAAGCAATGTCTGACAGGTGACTCTGCAACCATTCCTTGCATTACTTTAGAAGGGGTACCTTTATTATTCTTTCTTGAGTGTCAGTGCCTTGTTGACAGTGAACATGGTTGAAAAGGGGTTAAATACAATAGGGAAGATAGTGCTTATCATATACACATGTGAGTCCTTTTAGATGTCCCAGTCATCAGTGTGCAGCTTCTTCTATTTTAATGACAAGAACCAGTAGAGAATTGCCAAATTATTTGCCCAATGATAAGAATTGCCAAATGGTAAGAATTGCCAAATCTGATCTTGTCACTTAATTCCTTAATTTAAATTCCATTGTCTTTGGTGCTATTACAGGGTAGCTTTTGAAACTAGATCCTCGTAACAATGTGAGCCTATTTAGGTGTCTACTGCTATGATGAAAACTTACACTACTGCAGACAATGTGGTTTCTTCAAGGGAAGGTAGATAGGAGTCCAACTTCTTGGCTAAGGGTAGTTTTTAGTTTATATTCTCATACTGAGTCATTGTTCTCAAATGACAGCTCTCCAATGTCAAGGTGGCTGAATTAGAAGGAGCTTTGAGCAGCAGTCACCTGTGTCAGAATCAACTATCCCTTTCACAACTGACTATGCCGTAGTGTTGAGCCTGGAACCTCTGACAGATCCTCCTCCCATCATGATGGATTCAGTTTGGGCACCACTGATCTCTAATTCCAATGTGTCTTGGTCAGAACAATCTCAGTCCATCAGAGGAGATCTAATAATATCAGACTTCAAAATGGAAGTGGCCAAGTTCCCTAGCTTTTCCTTCCACTTGGCTCCTGAATCCCTATCCCTAGAGAGGAATCTGTACCTCCACTGGCAGTTGTTTCTGAAGATACAAATGGTTCCTTTACGTCTTTCAGTGCAATAGTGGTAGCCAAATTAACTTACATTTACACAATGATGAGAGGAAATTCACACATGTCATGGAACACTAAGATTTGCTTTGAGATGTCCTTCTACCTTTATCTCCTCTATTTAGAGGTGCCTCAGGCAGCCTTTAAGTGACAACTCTCTCTATAGTCCACTTACGTGTCCCTTGTTAAACTGATTTAATTTTCATAAGAGGTAAGCCAGTTATTTAAATTTCTCCTTTAATGATACAATTTTTAATGAGTGAGTATAATTTTCATTTCATATGTGTATAGCTTAATATTCTTAAATGTGGCTACGGCTGAATTCAGGATCCAAGATGGCCAAATAGGAACAGCTCTGTAATGCAGTTCCCAGTGAGAATGCAGAGGGTGAGTGACCACTGCATTTCCAAACAAGTTTTTACTGCCCACAGACCAGGACATTCCTGGGTGGAAAAGTGCCACGAGTCTCCAGCATGGCTGTTTCAGCCGGTGCAGCAGATCTCTGCATAAAAACTCAAACAAATCTGGGTGGCTGTTTCAACGGGTGCCTGGAACACCTGGGAGACAGAGTCGCCCATTCAACTGAAAAAATAGAGGGCTGAAACAGGGGAGCCAGGTGATCTGGTTCAGCAGGTCACACCACCACAAAGACCAGCAATCTGAAATGCTCTGGATTGAGAGTTTCACAGCAAGCACAGCTGGACCTGGATGGTCCAGCTCTGTGGGGGGGGGGAAGGGCGTCTGCCATTACTAAGGCAGCGCACCACTATTGAGGCAGTCTGCCATTACTGAGACAGTCCACCATTACTGAGGCAGCCCACCACTACCGAGGCAGTCCGCTATTACTGAGGCAGTCCACCATTACCAAAGCAGTCAGCCATTACAGAGACTGGCTGCCATTACTGAGGCAGACCACCATAACCGAGGCAGTTCTAACTACACCACTATAATCAAAACTGCAAGGAAGTTCAAACAGCAGCTGGGCAGAGCCCACGGCAGCTCAGCAGCGCCCCTGCTGGCAGACTGTGACTAGGCTACCTCCTTGCTGGGCAGGGCATCTCTGAAAAAAGTCAGCAGCACGTCAGGAACTTATAAATAAAGCCCCACCTTCCCAGGACAGAGCACCTGGGGAAAAAAGGCGGTTCTGAATTCTGCTGCAGCAGACTTAAACATACCTGCCCAGCAGCTGCGAATGGAACAATGGAGCTCACAGCTCAGCCCTTGAGCTCCTATAAGGGACAGACTGTCTCCTGAAGCAGCTCCCTGACCCCCATATATCCAAAGAGACACCTCATAAAGGAGAGCTCAGGCTGACATCTGGCGGGTATCCTGCTGGGACAAAGATAACAGAAGAAGAAACTGGCAGCAACCCTTACTGTTCTGCAGCTGCTGCAGGTGATCTCCAGGCAAGCAGGGTCTGGAGTGGACTTACAGCAGTCCTACAGCAGAGGGGCCTGCTGTTAGAAGGAAAACTGAAAAAACAAAAAGAAATAACTTCATCATCAACAAAAAGGACGTCCACTCAGAGACCCCATCCAAAAGTCACCAACTACAAAGACCAAAGGTAGATAAATCCATAAAGATGGGAAGAAACCAGCACAGAAAGGACGAAAACACCCAAAACCAGAATGCCTCTCTTCGTCCAAGGGATCATAACTCCTCACCAGCAAGGGAACAAAGCTGGATGGAGAATGACTCTGATGAATTGACAGAAACAGGTTTTAGAAAGTGAGTAATAACAAACTACTCAGAGCTAAAAGAACATGTTCTGACCCAATGCAAAGAAACTAAGAACCTAGAAAAAAGGTTAGATGAGATGCTAACTAGGATAAACAGCTTAGAGAAGAATATAAACGACTTGATGGAGCTGAAAAACACAGCACGAGAACTTCACAAAGCATATATAAGTTTCAATAGCCGAATCGACCAAGCAGAAGAAAGGATATCAGAGATTGAAGATCAACTCAATGAAATAAAATGAGAAGGCAAGAATACAGAAAAAAGAGTGAAAAGAAATGAACAAAGCCTCCAAGAAATATGGGATTATGTGGAAAGACCTAATCTACATTTGATAGGTGTACCTGAATGTGACAGCATGAATCCAAGCTGGAAAACACTCTTCAGGATATTATCCAGGAGACCTTCCCCAACCTAGCAAGACAGGTCACCATTCAAATCCAGGAAATAGAACACCACAAAGATATTCCTCAAGAAGAGCAACCTGAAGGCACATAATTGTCAGATTCACCAGTGTTGAAATGAAGTAAAAAATGCTAAGGGCAGCCAGAAAGGTGGGGTTACCCACAAAGGGAAGCCCATCAGACTCACAGCAGATCTCTCAGCATAAACCCTACAAGCCAGAAGAGACTGGGGACCAATATTCAACATCCTTAAAGAAAAGAACTTTCAACCTAGAATTTCATATCCAGCCAAACTAAGCTTCACAAGCAAAGGAGAAATAAAATCCTTCAGGAACAAGCAATTGCTCAGAGATTTTTATCACCACCAGGCCTGCCTTACAATAGCTCCTGAAAGAAGCACTAAATATAGAAAGGAACAACAAATAGCAGCCACTCCAAAAATGTACCAAATGGTGAAGAGCATTGACACAAGGAAGAAACTGCATCAACTAATGGGCAAAACAACCAACTAGCATCAAAATGGTAGGATAAAATTCACATGTAACAATATTAACCTTAAATGTAAATGGGCTAAATGCCCCAATCAAAAGACACATACTGGCAACAAATTGGATAAAAAGTCAAAAGCCATCGGTGTGCAGTATCCAGGAAACCCATCTCATGTGCAAGGATACACATAGGCTCAAAATAAAGGGATGGAGGAAGATTTACCAAGCAAATGGAGAGCAAAAAAAAAAAAAAAAAGCAGTCTAGTCTCTGATAAAACAGACTTTAAACCAACAAAGATAAAAAGAGACAAAGAAGGGCATTACATAATGGTAAAAGGATCAATGCAACAAGAAGAGCTAACGATCCTAAATATAAACACACCCAATACAGGAGCACCCAGATACATAAAGCAAGTTCTTAATGACCTACAAAGAGACTTAGACTCCCACACAGAAATAGTGGGAGAATTTAACACTCCACTGTCAATGTTAGACAGATCAACAAGACAGAAAATTAACAAGGATATCCAGGACTTAAACTCAAATCTGGACCAAGCAAACCTAATAGACATCTACAGAACTCTCCACCCCGAAATCCACAGAATATACATTCTGCTCTGCACCACATCACACCTACTCTAAAACTGACCACATAATTGGAAGTAAATCATTCCTCAGCAAATGCAGAAGAACGGAAATCATAACAGTCTCTCAGACCACCGTGCAATTAAATTAGAACTCAGGATTAAGAAACTCACTCAGAACTGCACAACTTCATGGAAACTGAACAACTGGCTCTTGAATGTTGACTGGATAAAGAATGAAATGAAGGCAGAAATAAAGATGTTCTTTGAAACTAACCAGAACAAAGACACAATGTACCAGAATCTCTGGGACATATTTTAAAGCAGTGTCTAGAGGAAAATTTATAGCAATAAATTCCCACATGACAAGCAAGGAAAGATCTAAAATTGACACCCTGTCATCAAAATTGAAAGAGCTAGAGGAGTAAGATAAAAAGAAAACTCAAAAGCTGGCAGAAGACAAGAAATAACTAAGATCAGAGCAGAACTGAAGGAGATAGAGACACACACACAAAAATCCTTCAAAAAAATCAATAAATCCAGAGCTGATTTTTTGAAAAGATAACAAAATAGACCACTAGACAGATTAATAAAAAAAGAATCAAATAGATGCAATAAAAAATTATAAAGGGAATATCACCACCAATTCCACAGAAATACAAACTACCATCAAAGATTACTACAAAGAACTCTATGCACATAAACCAGTAAACCTGGAAGAAATGGATAAATTCCTGTATACTTGCAGCATCCCAAGGCTAAACCAGGAAGAAGTCAAACCCCTGAATAGACCAATAACAAGGGCTGAAGTTGAGGCAACAATTAATAGCCTAACAATCAAATAAAGTCTAGGTCCAGATGGATTAACAGCCAAATTCTACCAGAGGTACAAAGAGGAGCTGGTACCATTCCTTCTGAAACTATTCCAAACAACACGAAAAGAGGGAATCCTTCCCAAATCATTTTATGAGAGCAACATCATCCTGATACCAAAACCCGTCATAGACTCAACAAGAAAAGAAAACTTCAGGCCAATATCCATGATGAATATAGATGAACAAATCTTCAATAAAATACTGGTAAACTTTTAAATGTGGAACAGCACATCAAAAAGCTTATCCATCACAATCAGGTAGGCTTCTTCCTGGGTATGCAAGGCTGGTTCAACATATGCAAGTCTATATAAATGTAATTCACCACATAAACAGAACCAAAGACAAGAATCACGTGATTATCTCAATAGATGCAGAGAAGGCCTTTGACAAAATTCAACAGCCCTTTATGCTAAAAACTCTTAAGAAACTAGGTATCGATGGAACGTATCTCAAAATAACAAAAGCTATTTACAACAAACCCACAGCCAATATCATATCGAATGGGCAAAAACTGGCAGCATTCCCTTTGAAATCTGGCACTAGACAAGGATGCCCTCTCTCACCACTCCTATTCAGTATAGTAGTGGAATTTGTAGCCAGAGCAATCAGGCAAGAAAAAGAAATAAAGTGTATTCAATTAGGAAGAGAGGAAGTCAAATTGTCTCTATTTGCAGACAACATGATTGTATATTTAGAAGACCCCATCGTCTCAGCCCCAAATCTCCTGAAACTGGTAAGCAACTTCAGCACAGTCTCAGGATACAAAATCAACGTGCAGACATCACAAGCATTCCTATACACCAATAATAGACCTAAAGAGAGCCAAATCCAGAACAAACTGCCATTCACAATTGCTACAAAGAGAATAAAATACCTAGGAATACAACTAACAAAGGATGTAAGGGACCTCTTCAAGGAGAACTACAAACCACTGCTCAAGGAAATAACAGAGGACACAAACAGATGGAAAAATATTCCATGCTCATGGTTAGGAAGAATCAATATTGTGAAAATGGCCATATTGCCCAAATTAATTTACAGATTCAATGCTATCCCCCATCAAGCTGCCTATGACCCTCTTCACAGAAGTGGAAAAAGCCACCTTAAACTTCATATGGAACCAAAAGAGAGCCCGCATAGCCAAGTCAATTCCAAGCAAAAAGAACAAAGCTGGAAGCATCACACTACCGGACTTCAAACTATACTACAAGGCTACAGTAATCAAAACAGCATGGTACTGGTACCAAAACAGCATGGTACTGGTACCAAAACAGAGATACAGACCAGTGGAACAGGACAGAGGCCTCAGAGGCAATGCCACACGTCTACAACCATCTGATCTTTGACAAACCTGACAAAAACAAGCAATGGGTAAAGGATTCCCTGTTTAATAAATGGTGTTGGGAAAACTGGCTAGCCATGTGCAGAAAGCAGAAACTGGACCCCTTCCTGACACCTTACACTAAAATCAACTCCAGATGGATTAAAGACTTAAACAGAAGACCCAACACCATAAAAACCCTAGAAGAAAACCTAGGCAAAACCATTCAGGACATAGGCATAGGCAAGGACTTCTTGACTAAAACACCAAAACGTTGACAACAAAAGCCAAAATAGACAAATGGGATCTAATTAAACTCCACAGCTTCTGCACCACAAAAGAAACAATCATTAGAGTGAACCAGCAACCAGGAGAATGGGAATAAATTTTTGCAATCTACTCATCTGACAAAGGGCTAATATCCAGAATCTACAAAGAACTAAAACAGATTTACAAGAAAAAACCCATTCAAAAGTGGGCAAAGGATATGAACGGACACTTTTCAAAGAATACGTATATGAAGCCAACAAACATATGAATAAATGCTCATTATCACTGGTCATTAGAGAAATGCAAATCAAAACCACATTGGGATATCATCTCACACCAGCTAGAATGGCAATCATTAAAAAATCTGGAGACAACAGATGCTGAAGAGGATGTGGAGAACTAGGAACACTTTTACACTGTTAGTGGGAGTGTAAATTAGTTCAACCATTGAGGAAGAAAGTGTGGCAATTCCTTGAGGGCCTAGAAATAGAAATTCCATTTGACCCAGCAATCCCATTACTGGGTGTATATCCAAAGGATTATAAATTGTTCTGTTATAAAGACACATGCACACATATGTTTATTGCGGCACTGTTTACAATAGCAAAGACCTGGAACCAATCCAAATGCCCATCGATGATGGACTGGGCAGGGAAAATGTGGCATATATACACCATGGAATACTATGCAGCCATAAAAAACGAGTTCGTGTCCTTTGTAGGGACATGGATGAATCTGGAAACCATCATTCTCAGCAAACTGACACAAGAACAGAAAATCAAACACTGCATGTTCTCACTCATTGGCGGGTGTCAACCCATGAGAACACATGGACACAGGGAGGGGGAGCATCAAACACTGGGGTCTGTTAAGGGGGACTGGAGGGGAACAGCAGGGGGTAGGGCTTTGGGGAGGGATAACATGGGGGGAGAAATGCCAGATATAGGTGACGGGGGATGGAGGCAGCAAACCACGTTGCCATGTATGTACCTATGCCACAATCCTGCATGTTCTGCACATGTACCCCAGAACCTACAGTGCAATAAAATACATTTAAAAAAAAGAAAAGAAAATGTGGCTACAGCTGAGTTAAAATTATTCCTTACAAGCTGAAACAGTGGTTGATAACTATGCTTGAATATCCTTTTTTGAAAGTGCCTTGAGATCTTCATTTTGACAGGATCACAGAAATTGAAATGATTATTTCTTTTATCATTAAAAAAAAATGCCTGCACATTCCATTTGTTTGTATTTAATTGACAAGGTAAAGAGCAGTGCTTCTTTGGTCAATGGACACTTCTCTGTGCTGTGGAATTTGAACAAATATTTAGCTTGCAGCAGTTTTGCTCTTTCCACTGCAAATTCCATGAACTCTCAGGGCCAACGGTATTTTTCGATTTCTCTCTAGCATCATAGGACATTACAATAAGAAAGAAAAAGTGGAAGGATGTGATAACAGTTGAATATATGGCTCACAAAACTTAACTCTGCCTACTTCATAGGATGAAAGAAAGGGAAATAAATAAAAATCTCACCAAAAGTTGAAACAGTAATCAGAGAGCAGCTGTTCAGAAGGAAGAGATAAAAGCAAATGGCAGAAAGGCCAAGGGAAATCGAGACCTGGAGCAGAGGGGCTCTGAAGGCTTTGAGTGATTGGCTCAAAGAGTGAAACATTAAAGAATGCTTTGAAAACACCTCAAACACAGAAGAAGAAAGGCTAGTTTTGTAGGGATTACTTTATTTTGAGGAAGGACATGTTTTATTTATGTACATATATAAACAGAAATAAAAAGTTATATCACTTTGCTTGTTTCTTTTTCTTGTTAGAATCAGTGCTATTTTGTAAAGATGATCCCTTGGCTTGACTTGAATAGATCAGATGGTTTGACCCTCATTTAGCTGAAAGAAATTCTTGGAGTATAAAGCAAGAAAGATGATATTCAGGGTGCTTGGGAAAGAATGGCAGCTAAGCAATCGTTTTATGTACTGTGGGGGAAAAATAATACAGGTAAATGAAGAGAATAATCTCTGTAACCTGAATTTAAGGTAGAAAATGGGTGAATTGGGAAGAGAAGAGTAAATATGAGACACTCCCTTAAAAAATTAAGTTAAATTACAACTTAAGTTTTTTTAAAGATCTCTTGCATGCTTCCATACAGCTCAGTGCTATGTTTTTAATATATTTCCTGAATGGAATAGCCCTCATTCTTCTTGCTCCTGGCTGTATTGAAGGAAGAGTTAAGCATTAGGCCTTTAAATACACCTTCCTCGATTCCTATTTTTCAAACAAGTCTTCAGAAAACTGAAAGCGAGAGAGAGAGAGTGTATAAATTTTCTTTAGCCTAAAAGCTCCAACCAACCAGTTTTCTTAACTATGTGTCTGTTTTTCCCCAAATGGTCAATTGGTACTGGTATGCTTTTTTTTTTTTTTTTAAACTTCCAACAGTACTTACAGAAAGCCAACTCACAAATTAATATAGTAATTACTAGACTACCACTACCACTATTACCGTGACTATAACTACTATTCACCACCATCGCTACTCCTGCATCTTACTATGATGACAAGCTTACAGCTAGCTAACATTTCTTGAGTACTTACTATGTGTCAAGCATTATATTCAACTCTTTCTATGCAATATCAAATTTAAAACTTAACTCACTAGGATAGATGCCCACATTCACATGGCAAGAAACTCTCAGAGCTGGGACTTAAACTTTGATATGATGATTTATTATGTCATGCTACCTTGTAATTTGATGCCTTTTCCAACTTTGGTGTTCGGTTTCTCTGTTGGCACTGTCTGCTCTTGGTCCTCCTACACCATCACTCTCTTACTGTTCCGTCTGCCACAGATTGCCCTCCATGAGAGTTGGCCTCCACCAAGTGCTGGGGTCTTGGGTGTGGGGGCTTTTATTTAGCCGATGGTATCTGCCTCTGTGGCTGAAAGATAAGTGTTTTGGGACCATCTGTGCAAGACTGTTAGTCCCAATGAAGATCTTGCTGTCTTCTCCCGTTATGGCGTGCTGCTGAAGGGCACAGTCAATCTCTTGGGGCTCTGTGACTCTGGTGGGTGCCCCAGCTGGGCTGGGCTGGGTGTGTCTCTAAGCCCCTTCCACTCCAGCTAGGACAGCAGTTCTTACAAGGCCTGCCTGCCACCTTCTTTGCCAAAATAGAAGAGTCTTCCTGCTGTAGCTCCTTCCTGGTAGGAAGTTAGCAGTCTCTTCCCATCTTCTTTACCCCAACTCTACCTCACTAAGGTCCTCTGAGCTTCTGTCTCATTTTTGGGAAAGTGGTGATTGGAGGATAGAGGAGTGAGGATGGAGTGTTGCACGTTAGACATACTTGAAGGAATTGGACAATGCCACTGCTACTCTGACACCCCAGCCTCACATGGGTGGTTGTCAGTATCAGTGACTAGTGATTTCCTGCCTCCTCCTTCAAAGGTACTGCCCATTCTCTGCAGGCACTAAGTATACAGTAACCAGTTCTACAGCACCAGCCGTTCGAATCTGTTGTCATTGTATCCAGCATGGATTCATCACTTGTTGGACAGACGACAAAGTTACCCATCTGGATCTTCCTATGGAGTTCTGTTCTCCAAGTACTCGCACAAGTGAAAAGTGATAACATTTTCTCAGGCCATGTGCTTTCTCTCAGCACATGGCCTGAGAAAGTGAATTACACTAAAGTTTTTGGTTTCAAACATGTGAAACCCAAGCTCGTAGCAGTTGTTGTGAGAACTGGACAGTCCTGCATCAAACTGATTCACTGTTCCTGCTGGGGCCATGCCTACACTACCTTGTTGGCTTCCCTGGGAGTTGAGTTCCTGTTAATGCAACTGCAGACGGAAGTGATGTGTGTGTGCCACACCCAGGTCCACCCATAAAATCCCCAGTGCTGTCTTCCATGTGTTCTCTTCCTTCATCTTCCAGTCAGGTGTAGACAGCAGGGGAAGGTTCTGAGGACGATTAGAATAGCAGTGCCATTAAACATGAGGAGGCTGTGTCTCTAAGTGAACTCCCTCACCTCCACCAGTCTGCATCGCACTGCAACAGTAGAAAGAAGCACATCTTTATTGTGTTAAATTACTAAGAGTGGGATTCTTTGTTATGGTAGCGAATATTTTTAAAATGTAAACTAACATGTTATTGTACTAGGTCTTTGTTTTATCACCACACATTTTAATAAAAGTTTTGGATTTTACCTGGATGGAAATAATAAAAGGGGAAGGAAAGAGAAGATACAAAAAGGGAGAGAAAAAGAATAAAAAGGAGGAAAAAAAAAGAACAGAATAAAGGAAGGAGTGAAAGGAGGAAGACTGATATTTAGATAAGTCATTTTGATGTGAAAAAAGAATTACTGTAGTTGTTGCGGTCTCAACCGCGGATACATGTTTCGGATCATGTACAAGTCTGTCTTGTGGCTCACGGAAAGAGGCATCAACCACGTGACAGACAGACACTTTCTGTTCACTGGAGACCAGCATTGTGGACACCATTCCTAGACTACGCTTTTCTGGTGTTTGAGTCCATATTCCTCCTGGAGCTTTCACTCCTTTCTCCATTTTTCTGGAAAAATATTTTCTCCCTCTCTTTTTTTGTTTATAGTAATTCTATCTTTCCTTTAATGCCCAACTCAAATCCTATGTACTTTATGATGTCTTTCTAGATGATTGCAATGCATGCTGATCTTTTCCTTCTTTATAATCGCACAATACATTCTGTCTGTCACTAGTTATTTTGCCAGTTAGTCATATATTGCTTGATATTCTCATTATTTCTACTCATGTAGTTTATGTGTCTAGATGGACAGCTCCTAGGGCACTGAGAGGGTGCATTGTTTTTTATTGATCGAGTTCTCTGGCATTAGATAGGTGCTGGATACTTAGTAGTTTTCCCTTATTATTATTTTTAAATTTTACTTTAGGTTCTGGGATACATGTGCAGAATGTGCAGGTTTGTTACATAGCTATACGTGTGCCGTGGTGGCTTGCTGCACCCGTCAACCCATCATCCAGGTGATAAACCCCAGAGGACATGGCTTTTATCTATCACAATTATGTAAAATTTTAACAAATTTACATGTTGATGAAAATAAGTAGCAGGCAATGTTTTATAATAGAGAAAGAATTCATTAGGAAATTCACAAATTGTGGTTCTAAAGACAAGATTTGTTATTTTAAGAAAGATGTAATATTGAGATTACAACTTTTATTGTGTTAAAATATTAACAATCCCATAGACTTACGGGATTTATAGTTCATTAGAGACATTAATAAAGCACGGAAGGCAATCAAGTTTGGTTCAAATAAGCAAATGGTTAGAGATGACAATAGAGTTGGAAACAGAACTCTCATGGATCTCTCCACTCCTCTGGGCACTGCTCTCTGCTCTATTGTCTATAGTGTACATGCATTCTTACAGTGCCATTTATGGATACTGCTTCTGTTCACTGAACAACATTATACTCTAAGATATATCATCGTGGATTGATACAGAGAAGGATTTCTGAAAATCCTACAAAATTGCAGTAATAGTGACAAATCAAAACTTCCCCGGCTCTCTTTTGCCCTTTGCTTTATCAACCCTGCTATGGCAGCCGTTTTAAGTTTGTGGACCAGTGGAGTTAGAAGGAAAGCAAGAGCACAAAACGGAGATGCAACTGGAACTGGAGAGTATCTGGTGAAAAGGAGTGGAAATAGGAGGTTGGAGCTTGGGAGCCTAGCCAGTAGGTCCATGAGAGTGATAAGATTTCAGAAGCCTCTGACAATTCTAAGACCTCTTTTACTTTAAGAAGAATGCCTGGCCACAAGTGCTGTTTCAATTTAAAAGTGTGAATGAGAGGCATTATGTCTGCATCATATTAATTTGGGAAGTGTGATGTAAAGAAGAACTGAAAGAGTCCTATTTTCTCTACTTATGCCCCTGAGTTTCTTAATCTATTTTTAGCTTTTGTCCTTTCAGCTCAGCCAGGAGCTGCCCTGAGATTCAGCCTATGGAAATGTGCTGGGCTCTGAACTGAGCTGTAAAGAATGAAGGTGAAGCTTTGAGCTGCTAGATTCATGGCTGGGGTTTTTACACACACATAAAATATGAATCTCAGTTGTATACAAAGCTGAACCCATCGTGCCAAAAGGATCCCAGTCAAGCAGGCCTGTAAAATGAAATCCTCTTGGACTAATTTAAGGAGACCTGAGTGATATAAATTGTGGCCTGCTCAAATGCAGGAAATAAAAAAAAATTCCAAGTTGAACACGAGCTTCTCTCTTGGTGCCATTGGCAGCCCTGGTGTGTGAGCAATGGGAACAAAAAGACTGAGAAGTTAGCTCCCGATTCGTTTTCCTAATAACTCAGCAGCTCCCTGTTTATACTGGTCTTGTGGGCCTAATGAAACCCTCTTCAGTGAGAATTTAATACAGAGATAAACTTTTCAATAAATAAATGGCTCTGAGTTGGCTGAACTCTGATGCCTTTCAGTCTGATATAGCCGCTCCTCTGGAATTGGTATGCATAGAAAGAAAATGCTCGTAAAACCATTCCCGATAAAAGAATTAATTCACACAGAACACTGAGCCGGAACCTCTGCCTATCAGACACTAAGACTTCTCTATTTCATTCGATTTTTCACTAACCATCTTCTAGGTCTTTTGTTACCTTACTGGGTAAGAAGCTCAAGGTCCCTCTGACCTTCTCAAGCAAGCACTTACATGACTATTGGAGCTATTAAATACAGTTGCATGTGAAAAGGTTTCAGTACCTGTTTAGGAGATTTCAGATACCAGAAGAGGGTGCACGGCAAATAACATGTGAACCTTGAGGATGAGTTTTATTTGAAGCAGCACCCGAACTCTTACTTCCTATAGGAAATTAACTTTTGGGATTTGAGGAGGAAGTGCATCATTTTCACATTGCCATGTGGGATAATCTGCTGTTTTCTACAGAATATGGAAAAGAATTTCTATGACTGCCACTTAGGTAAGTTTCTAGGAAAAGACACTTCTGTGAAATCATCAGTTTATTAGTTTAGAAAATAGTTTTCCATTTAGAATATTCAGCAAGTATTTTTTGAGCATTAGCCTGTATTCTGAGTATTGATAATATTCTAGGCCATAATCCTTCATCCCGTAAGTCAATCAACATAGAAGATGGCATTCTCATGAATATTTTATCTAAAATCACGTTTTCATTTGCCGTGGTACATTAGAGAATAAGTCAAATATGCATTTTTTTGGTTTCAAAATATAATAAAAATTTATGACTTTATACAAATTGCTGTGACCTAGTTATTGAAATGTTGGATGAATTACTTCCAAACGAACATGATTATAAAAAGGTGAAAATGATTAGTTTATAATTACATAGGTGATTCATAAGTATTAAAAGTATAAGAGAAAGTAGACATTGTTTCAGAAAGCCATTTTATGAAACATTAAGAACTATATTTAATACAAGATAAATATTATTGAACACAATATAAAAACACATGCCTATTTTGTGTCTAAGAATACAATTTACCAAAAGAAAATGTGAATCTCCAATGTATAATCACAATATTAAGTAATAACTTAAAGATAGTTTAACAAGTTAAATAAGAATTTTCAGAAAATATTTGCTGCTGAGATGTGTGCTACATAAATTTAAAAAGAACATGCTGAAAAGATTATCTAACATAAAGATGATACTTTTTCAGTTTTAGGGTCTTTCTCAAACGTTAAAAAGTAAAAGCTCCGACTCTCCTCTAGGGAGAGTTTCTGTTGCTTATAATTTCTATAAGAGAGTATTTTTTTTATTAAAAAAGGAGGCTATTGTAAGGCCATTCTCATTGTGTCTTTTATCAAAAATGGTGGAACTGAATTCTGTTTGAAGTTTAGGTGTGTCAGTCCTGTCAAACCGCTGTGGCTTCAGGGCAAAGTCAGCCTTAATCTGTGGCAGAATAGGTGCCTGCTTGGCGGTGTGATCAAAGGCATACAGAAGTCTTACAACCCAGAGCTCTCTCCGTCACACAAATATTACTACAAAGTTTGAAATCCTGGTATTAATGATTTCTTTTTATGCTTCATTCGGGGATGACAACAGATTTAATTCCACTTTCTAATGCTGTAGTGACTGCATCTCTAAGATTGTTTGCTTAAAATATTGTTAGAAAAGACCAATAAGATTGTTTAACAATATCTGTCATAAATCAGGGCTAGGTTATATTTGACAACCTTATGGGTTATTAATTTTATCACATAAAGCATAAATACCCTTTAGAAAGGTGTTATATTTATCATTTGGTCCATGAGATCCTTTTTTTATTTGGTTAAGTATGTATGGACATATATACATATGAATACATACATTTGTATACATACATATGTAATTATAAATATTGTAGACATATAAATATACAACTAATACAGTGCATGAGATTTCTAGATGCTCCACATCCTTGCTTCGTACTGACTTGGTAGTGTCATGTTGTAAGATTATAGTGATTCTGTTGGTAAGTAGTAGAATCTTATTATGGTTTTAATTTGTATTTCTCTGATGATTAACGATGGTGAGAACATTTCACCTACTTCTTTGTCCTTTGAGATATGCTGCTTTTATGAAGATTCTGTTTAAGTCTGTTTCATCTGACGAAGGCCTAATATTCAGCATCTATAAGGAGCTTGAACAAATTTGCAGGAAAAAAAAACATTAAAAAGTGGGCAAAGGACATAAATGGATACTTTTCAAAAGATGACATATTTGTGGCCAACAAGCACATGAAGACAAGCTCAACATTCTTCATCATTAGAGAAATGCAAATCAAAACCACAATAAGATATCAGCTCACAAAACTTAGAATGGCTATTATTTAAAAAGTCAAAAACAAACCACAAAAAAAACAGATGCTGGTGAGGTCGCAAAGAAAAGGGAACATATACACTGTTGGTGGGAGTGTAAATTAATTCAACCATTATGGAAAGCAGTGTGATGATTCCTAAAAGAGCTGAAAGAAGAAATACCATTTGACCCAGCAACATCATTATTTGATACACACCCAAGGGAATATAAATCATTCTACTGTAAAGAAATATATCTGCAAATGTTCACTGCACCACTATCACAGTGGCAAAGACATGGGATCAACCTAATAACCCATCACTGGTAGAATGGATAAAGCAAATGTGATACATAACACTATGGAATACTATACAGCTGTAAAAAAGAATGAGATCATGTCTTTTGTAGGAACATGGATGGAGCTGGAGGTCATTATCCTTAGCAAACTAACACAGGAACAGAAAATCAAATACTGCATGTTCTCACTTATAAGTGGGAGAAAAATGATGAGAACACGTAGACACATACAGGGGACTAAAACACACTGGTGCTTTTCAGAAGGTGAAGGATGGGAGGAGGGAGAGTATCAGGAAAAATACTTAGTGGGTACTAGGCTTAGTGGGTGATGAAATAATCTGTACAACAAACCCCGTGATACGAGTTTACCTATGTGACAAACCTGCGTATGTACCCTGAACCTGAAATAAAAGTTAAAAATAATTTTTATTTTCTATTTTTTTGTTTCTGTGATATAGAAATAAAATTAATATTTGTATATTGACCCTATAGACAGAACATGTGCCAAAGTGACTTACTAATTTTTGATATTGTCCTGTAGATTCTAAGACCAAAGCAGTGGGCATTCCTCTCTTAATATGTTTTCATTATTTTATTATCAAGTAGATATTTGCTATCAGATTTTTGTGCATACACATTGTCAGATTATGAAAGTTTCCTGCCATTTCAAGTTTGCCAAAGTTTTATAAAACTAACGTATGGATATTGTATTTGATTAAATGCATATTCTCCAACTGCTAAGAAAGTCATGTAATTCTTTATTCTGATGAAATGGTGAATTACACTGATTCTTTACAAAAGTTTGATCAATCTTACAGTCATAGATCAGTCTTATGGTCAAGATGCACTTTTCTTTTGTATGTTTTGGGATTTATTGTTATATTTTACGTAGGATATTTTATGTCTATTTTCATAAGAAATATTGACCTACCTTGTAATTGAAATTTTCCTTTCCTACGAGGTTTTGGTCTAGTCTTGGTATTAATAAACCATAGAATAAACTAGGAAGTATTTTATTTTTTTCTTTTCTTCTGAACCTGTTGTTTGAAATATATAATTAAATTGGTATTATTTCTCTTTAATGCTTAGAAAAATTTACCAGCAAAGTCATGAGGGTCTGAAGCTTTCTTTATGAATACAGAGTTGCTTTTTTCAATAATTTTATATATTTCATCTAAAGTTTTCAATTTATTGGCATAGAGTTTTCATAATCTTTTATTTTGAAATGTCTGCAAAACTTACAGGACTTGTAGTGATATCAACCATTTCATTTATTGTACTAGGATTTGGGCTTTTTCTTTATTTTCTTCATTGATCTTGCTAAGGGTTTATGAATTTTGTTAGCATTTTTAAAAAACCTTTAATCTTTTGGATTTTTCATCATCGTTCTTTTTTTTTCTATTTGATTTACTTGCGTTCTTTCCTTCTTTACAGATTTTATTTAATTTGCTTCTTTTTCTCCTACTTGTTTGAGATTGATACTCACATTAGGGATTTTTTTTCTTATATATGTACTTAAGAACTTGAAAATTTTTTTCTAAGCTTAGCTCTAACTTCATCCCATAAAACTGGACTTATGTTTTTATTTTCATTTAGTTAAAAAATTTTTTCATTTCCTTTAAGATTTATATTTTGACCTATAGGTTAAGTAGGAATAAATTACCTAATTTACAAACATTTGAAGACTTTCCAGTTACATTTGGTTTTTATTTCTAGTTTAATCCCACTGTTATCAGAGAACACACTATATATGGTTCAAATACTGAGAAATGTTTTCAGACTTGCTTTATAGCCCAGCAGATAATCAATTTTGGTAAATATTGTTTTCACTTGAAAACAATGTGTTTCATGCAGGTGTTAGATACACGATTTTATTAGTATCAGTTAGGTGAAGTTTATTTACTGGTGTTTTCAGATTTTTTAATTGTCTACTGGTTTTGGTCTGCATTTTAAATCAGCTACTAAAAAGTTCTATTGCAATCTTTAGCTGTGATTGTATGTTTGTTTTTCTTATATTTCTGTGTTTCAGGGGCCTTTTTCTGTTGTCATTTTCCTCACATAATTTCTCATATAATATTTTTTTTGATTACGTTAGATAATTATATGTTTTGTTAAGTTAATTAAAACCCAGGATTTTGGGCCGGGCGCGGTGGCTCACGCCTGTAATCCCAGCACTTTGGGAGGCCGAGGCGGGCAGATCACGAGGTCAAGAGATCGAGACCGTCCTGATCAACAAGGTGAAACCCCGTCTCTACTAAAAATACAAAAAAATTAGCTGGGCGTGGTGGCGCGCGCCTGTAGTCCCAGCTACTCGGGAGGCTGAGGCAGGAGAATGCTTGAACCCGGGCAGCGGAGGTTGCAGTGAGCCAAGGTCGCGCCACTGCACTCCAGCCTGGCGCCTGGTGACTGAGTGAGACTCTGTCTCAAAAAAAAAAAAAAAAAAAAACCCAGGATTTTGATTTTCAATTAGATCTGCTCTTTCCGATTTTCCACCTCATTAATTCTACTTTTATCTTTATTGTTTCCTTCTGTGGTATAACATAGAGTTACCATATGACCCAGTAATTTCACTCCTAGGTATATGCCTAAGACAAATGAAAATATATTTACATAGAAACTTGTACATGAAGTTTCTATGTAATAGCAGTATATTCATAGCAGTATGATTTGCAATACCTTCAAAGTGGAAACATTCTAAATCTTCATCAACTGATGAGTGTACAAACAAAATATGGTATATTCATACAATGGAATATTACTTAACCATAAAAATAAATAAAAATATGATACATGCTGGTATATGAATGAACCTTAAAAACATTGTCAAGTGAAAGAAGTCACTCACAAAAGGCCACATATTGTATAATTCTCTTTATGTAAGATGCCATAAATAGGCAAACCCATAAGAGAGGAAGGTGGATTGATGATTGTAAGAGGCTCGGTGGGGAAATAGAATGGGAATAAATATTAATAATCGCTATTTTACACTCTGTTTACTAACTCCAATACCTATATTATCTGCATGTTTCTTTTTAATAACTTCACTGAGATATAATTCACATTGTATAAAATTTACCTTTTAAAGTGCACAATTCAGTGATCTTTTATTTAAAAAATTGTACAACCATCATCGCAGTCTAAATCCAGTGCATTTTTATCACCCAGAAAGGAATCCCATGTCTACCCAAGAAGTCATCTTCGATTTTTTTTTTTGCATGTGAATGTCTAATTCGAATTGTTCCAGCACTATTTGTTGAAAGACTTTTATCAATTTTATTTCCCCTTTGTCAAACACCAGTTGACTATATTTATGTGACTTTATTTCTTGGCTCTCTGTATGTTCCATGTATCTATTTATCTGTTCTTTTACCAGTACCACATTGTCTTAATTAATACAGTTGTATGGTAAATCTTGAGGTCAGCTAATGTCAGTATTTCAACTTTGTTTTCCTTCATTACTAAGTTAGTTATTCTGGGTCTTTTGTCTCTTTGTATAAATTTTAGAATCAGTTTTTCAATGTTCACAAAATGATTTCTGGGATTTTGTTTGGTATTGCATTGAATCTATATATTAAATTGGAAAGAACTGTCATCTTGACAATATTGAACATTATTTTCCATGAACATTGAATGTCTCAATTTAGTTATTCTTTGATTTCTTTCATCTAAGCTCCATAGTTTTCCTTGTATAGATCTTATACATATTTTGTTAGATTTATACCTAGGTATTTCATTTTTGGGTCCCTAATGTAAATGCTATTGTATTTTTAATTTGAAATGCTTCTTGTGCATTGATGGTTTATAGGAAAATGACTGATTTTTATGTATTAACCTTTTATTTTAAAACTCTGCTATAGTCACTTATTTACAGAATATTTTTGTCTTTTTTTGTATTTTTCTACATAGATAATCCTATCATCTGTAAACAAAGACAGTTTTATTTCTTCTTCACAACCTGCAAATCTTTGATTTCTTTTTCTGGTCTTATTGCAATGTTAGGACTCCAGTACAGTGTTGTAAAGCAGTGGTGAAGGGGGACATCCTTGCCTTGTTCCTGACCTTAATGGGAAAGCTTCGGGTTTTTCACCATTAAGTATATGTTAGCTGTAGGATTTTTTTGTTGTTGTTGTTGATGTTTGTTATCAAGTCGAGAAACTTCTCCCTCTTTTTATAGTTTACTGAGAATTTTTTTATTGTGAATGGGTTTTAGGTTTTATCAGATGCTTTTTCTGCATCTATTGATATGACCATGTGAATTTTCTTTAGCCTGTTAATGTGATGGATTACATTAATTGATTTTTTTAATGCTGAATCAACCTTGCATACCTGCGATAAATCTCACTTGGCTGTGGTATATAATTCATATTATACATTGTTGGAATTAATTTGCTAATATTTTGTTAAATATTTTTGCATCTATATTCATGAGAGATACTGGGCTGTGGTTTTCTTTCCTTGTAATGTCTTTGGTTTTGGGCAACATAAATGACTCATTTATAATTCATAAGAAAACCCTGTTTAAGTGATAATAGTGAAATTTTCTTATTTGTTTCTCTTCCTGGGGCTTCTTATTGGATTAATCTAAACAATTTTTTATAAAAGCCTGGTTCTTCTAGTCAGTGCTTGCAAAGGATATATGGCAGCAGGTTTCCTAAAAAACTTTGCAGGGTAACCTTCCATGAAAACTCTGGATAGACTCTGAAACAAAACTTCAAATTTCAGAGAACTCAAAGCTACTAACCTATCTACTGCCACCAGAAGTGCTGTGTCCCTTTAAGGATACAGTATTACATTATTCGACCAAAAGCCAGAAACTGCCAATGAGAAGCTTAAAAGCACCACCACTTACAGATCTATTCAATGTTATCCACGTGTTGGTAGAGGTCAAAGTCGGAAGCATCATTGTTGATCATGTGTGTAGTCAGTAAGCACATAATTAAATAGGATGCTCTTATGACTGATGTTAGAGCTGCTTCCTGTACCATGGTCATTACTTTTGTATAGATCTAAAGAATAATGCAGAAAAAGCCTTAATGATCATTGTGATGAAAGTTAAGCCTTGGGTATCTTGGCCAAGGTCATTAAGCTTGCTCAAAGTTTTATATTTTTTAGGGTGGGGAGGAAGATTTTCTAAATTGTAATAGTCACTTTACGGCCCCCCCCCCCCGCCCCTCTATCCCCTTCCTTTTTTCCCCCCATATTTCTTATCTTTTTAATACCTTATCCCCCTCCTTTCTTTATCCTTTATGATTTTTGCCTTCCTCTTACTATCTCTCCATTAACCCCCTTTCTTCTTTTAGCCTTTGCTTAATTTTATTAAATATTAATCCCTCCACAATAATACTTCCCTTTTCCCCTATATTATCTTCCTATTTTTCCCTTATTTTATTACTTTTCTTTCCTCTATTTATATTTTTACTTAATTTCCTACCTTCCCTCTCATCTAGTTTTTTATACTATATCCACAATCCTTATCTCCCTTTATTTATCCCTATCCCCACCTAAGGGTCACCTTTCAATCTTTATTTATTATCTATAACCATACAATATAATTACTCCCCAGCACCCTAACTTTTTTTTTTCTCTCCCATCTCCCCTATCCACTTGACTCCAAACGTAATAACATTATTTATTATCATTTATTTTTTTTACTTACCAATTTCTCTCTTTTTTTTTCCCTTTATTTTCACATTTTTTTTCTAATTTAACATCACTCCTCCTAACATCTCCCTCCTAATTATTTCATCAATACGTTTCCCCTTAATAATGATCCACTATCTACTTTCACCTCTCTGATATTCAACTTTTCCTACTTCTAAGGTTAAATAAGTTTAAAGTTTTTTGAAAACTTTATAATACATTTACAAAAATAATTTGAAGAACAAAAGAGGCCACTCAGACTGAGAGACATTAGAGTGTTTATATTTTTACAATAATTTTAGTAATTCAGTGCTATAAACCTATCAGTGCAATAGAATACAAAGCCTAGAAAGAGACCCAGTCATATATAGAACACTTAGCATGTAATAAAGCTAGCATTTCAAATAAATGTAGACATTCCAATTAATGAAACTAAGTAATTGAAAAAAATTAGGAAGTTCAATTGTCTACATCAAATGATTTAATGAAATTAAATTATAATAGTATTCAGAATTAAAACAAAAACTATAAAAAATAAAATATGGGTAAAATATTAAATAATTGGAAAGCAGGGAATGCCTGCCTAAGAATAATTATAAAATAAAACTAAACTGAAAAAAAGGTAGATCTTAATTTAATTAAAAAATCATTTATGTAAGAATAGTTACAAATTTAAAACAACTTGTATAATTTGCATAATTTTTATGAAAGAAAATTATAACTTCATAGACAAAAGGTTATTACAAAAAATATAAACCATAAGCAAAAATGCATAAGAGATACATAACAGCATATTCACAAGAGAAATAAAACAAGTGATCAACATATGCGTAGGAAAGGTTTAATGTCACTAATCAAACCAGGGTAAATTAAAAATTAAAGTAAGATACCTTTTCACCCAACAAATCAGTGAAGATTTAAAAATATAATAATTATTGGTTTTGGTGAGAGTGCAAAAAATTTGTACCCTCGTAATCTGAGTAGAAGATAAAACAGGTAACAGAAGATAGAATACTTAAACTATAATAGGCGCAGACTATAAAATTGTGTATAAATACAAAAATTCAGGCTTTAGTAGGATATTTTATGGCATGAGAAAATACTGTTGTTCAATTTTTGAGTGACGTGGAATTGCTTTAAAATAATGTATCTGTCACTGAAGCTATGTCTATGTTTCAGGAAGGATATACCCCAGTCATAGATTTTCTTAATAAGTTGCCCCATTTTCCAAGTTTAGCTAATTAACACTTATGTCTTCTATAATCAGGAGTAGTTATTAACTGACACAAACAATTTGGAAGCATATGTAGTGAAAACATAAAAATTATTGCATCTAAGTAATGATAAAGTAACAATCATTCTTAAAAATTATTATTTTGTAAATTTTCTATAATATATAATTTTTATAATGAGATAATACCCTTTAAAACCTTACTTATGTGTGTAGATATGTGTACATATTTAATACAGAAGAGAACTGTAAATAAATATGCAAAGATAATTTTGATGCCTTGTGAGCAGTGAGGTTTTTGATAGTTTTGATTTTCTGCCTTATACCTGCTTGTATTTTCTATATTTAAAAAATCTATTGTATATTAAAAACATAATGGTTATTTAGGTATCTTTGCTAGGTTATGTTTAGATATTGCTTAATATTTATGTAGTAAAGTTTTTGTACTTATACTGTAATTAGAAGCAGAGTTTCTCTGCATGAAAGTGGTGAGTATTTATGTATTTAAATTATTAGCAAATTAAAGCACCATCGAACAGCTTGCAATTCTTGCCGGAATGGAGACGTTAAATCCTGATGTGAAACAGGAGAGAAACCTTATGACTGCCAAACAGTTAATCACATAGCGTTCCAATGACAAGGGAATTTACTTCCTACTTATTTTGCTCCTTCTACTTCTTTTGGTGGCTGGAAAAATAAGAAAGACAGGAGCAGAAAAGTCAAAAAGAGTGGACAGGTGGTCATACATTTATTTAACTTTATTACATGAATGGGGACTATTGGTGGCTGACATACATCAAAACAGCGTACAAATAATTGAGGAAACAAAAGCCAGCTGAAAGTTGAGTACAAGCTGCTAGGAGGTCACTTAACCTCAATCTGGACTGAAATCTTAGAACAGTGTTAGGAGGAATTTTGACATAATATAAAAATTCCAGGTGAGTGGTAAAAAGTGACCCTTTTCAACATTGTGTACAAAGCAAGGTTAGATTAAATAGAGATCAATAACTTTTGAAGACTAATTCAAAAAGTACAAAATTATGCTGAGGAATTGCCTTTCTTGGTTAACCTGCTTTGTCGTAGCATTAACACTTTTTTTCACCTTTTTGTTGTAAAATATATATAATACGAAATCTGACATTTTAAACCATTTTAATTATAAAATTCAGTGGCATTAATTGCATTCATCATGCCAGGGAAGCATCATCACTCTCTCTAAAAGCTTTTTATTACCTCAAACAGAAACTTTCTAGCCTTTAAGTAATAACTTATCAGTCTTCCATATCCTTGCCCCTAGTAACTTTTAATCTATTTTCTAGCTCTATGTATTTGCCTATTTTAGATAATTCATGTAAGTAGAGTCATATCGTGCTTGTTTCTGCGTGTTTGGCTTATTTCACACAGCATAATGTTTTCAAGTTTCATCCATGTTGTAGCTTGTATCACAACTTCACTTCTTTTTATTGCTCGATAATATTCCATTGTAGGTATATACCACATTTTCTTTACCCATTCAACTGTTGTTGGGCTCTTACATAGTTTCTACCTTTTGATTGTTGTGAATAATGCTGCAATGAATATTCAGTTATGAATATCTGTTTAACTACCTGTTTTAATTCTTTTGGGTATGTGCCAAGGAGTGGAATTGCTGGGTCATATGATAATTACATGTTTACGATTTTGAGGAATTGCCTTAGGGTTTTTCACAGTGACTGCACCAGTTTACATTCCCACCAGCAATGTATTAGGGTTCCAATTTCTTTACTTACTTGGCAACACTTGCTATTTTCTGTTTTTATTTTGTTTTAATTATTATGGTCTTCTAAAAAGTGTGAAACAATATCTCATTATGGCTTCTTTTTTTTTTTTGCATTTCTTTAATGATTAATGATGTTGAACATCTTCTTCATGTGCTTATTGGCTGTTTGTATGTCTTCTTTGGAGAAATATCTAGTTAAGTCTTTTACTTATTTAAATTATTTTTTTGTTTTTTGTTGTTGAGTTGTGGGGAGTTCTTTATATGTTCTGGATATTAAGCCCTTAACATAGATTATTTGCAAATACTTTCTCCCTTTCTAAAGGTTATCTTTTCACTTTCTTGATAGTGTCCTTTGATGTATTAAAGTTTTTAATTTTGATGAAGCTCAATTTATGTATTTTTTTTCTTTCATAGCTCATGCTTTCGGTGTTATATCTAAGTCTTCATTATCAAATCTAAGGTCATGAAGATTTGCTTTGGTTTTCTTTAAAAATGTTGTGGTTTTAGTTCTTATATTTCAGTCATTGATCCATTTTTAAATTATTTTTTTTGTATATGGTGTGAACTAAGGATTCAGCTCTGTTTTCATGTGATGAAAATCCATTTGTTCCAAGACCATTGGTTGCAGAGACTTTTCTTTCATTGAATGAACTCATCACTTCTATCAAAAATCATTTGGCCATAGATACATTGATTTATATTCCATATATAACTCTCAGTTTCCTTCCATTGGTCTATATATCTGTCCTAATGTCAGTACTACACTGCCTTATGTACCATAGATTTGTAGTAAGTTGTGAAATTGGGAAGGGTGAGATCTCCAACTTTGTTTTCTTTTTTCAATATTGTTTTGACTATTCACAACCCTTTTTAACTCCTTATGAATTTAAGGATTGACTTTTTCATATCTGCAAAAATGGCTATTAGAATTTTGATAAAAATTACACTGAATCTGTAGATTACTTTTGGTAGCATTAACATCTTGGCAATATTAAGTTTTATTATCCATGAACACAGGAGGTTTTTTTGTTTATTTAGGTCTTTTAAAATTTATTTCAGCATTATTTCATAGTTTTCAGTGTACAAGTCTTTTACCTCTGTGTGTGTGTATAATTTTTTTCTTCTCATTAAAAAACAAGGAAATTGAGTTGAAAAGTTGACTAATTTATCTATCGAATAAGTAACCTGTATTATGAGCAACACTGGGTGTTCAGACCCAGACTTCAAGCCCTCCTGGAGAGCTCATAAAACTCAAACTAATAACATGGTAATAAAGGGTGCCTCTGCTTTAATTTGAAGTATACAGCAAGTCTAATTACATCTCTCTTGTATTTCTGAGGACATGCAAATTTTCTCAGTGATATAATTCTGAGCATCAATTAGTTATGGGATAATTATAAGCAGAGAAGTTTCAGAAGATTGAGTAGATTGTGCAGAGGTTTCAAAAATGGCTTTGGAGTTTTGGCATCTTTAACAGACACAATAGCTGATATTATCATGATACATTTTGTTTTTCTTAAAAGCGGTAATAAAATATTTTAATTTATCAAGATTTTTTATAAATGCTTCAGATAAAAACAAGACAAAATAAAACAAACAAAAAACAAAAATGCTGGGGCAAATCTTTACATGACTCTAATGTTTAAGCCAGGATTCCTTAAAACAGTCTCATAATGGCCTGGCCAATCCTGAGCCGTTCCTCCGTGATGAACGGCTCTGTCAGACAAACTTCCAGGAATTAGGAGAGGTAGAGAAGACTCTTTTACATCTGCTTCAAAACAAAGTGAGTCTGAAGGGTTTTACTATTTTAGAGTATTTTGGCAAAAGGCATCTTAAGATTTTGTGAGTCTGATAAATTTTAAACTTTTCTAATGACATCTTATAAAACTATATGGACTTTAAATTTTAACATTTAGGATAGGATTTAACTAAGAAATATTTGGGAGGATTTACAGAATTAAATCACAAATATCCCTTCTGTCTTGTCTCGTCTTCCCCTCATGCAGTGTTCTGCATATAGTCCTTTCCGCGTGTGTGTGTGTGTGTGTGTGTGTGTGTGTGTGTGTGTGTGTATGTGTGCATAAATGCCCAAATCCTCTTCCCTTTGCTTTCCTCCCGAGCTCTGATTGTTTTCTTAAAATACATAAAGCCCTGATGACTAGAAGTCTGAGGGCTTCAAAGTCCATGTCTTAAAATTTATAGCGTAGCTGTTTGAATTTTATAATAATATAGGAATGATGTGGGAGTTGATAGTGTAAAACAAATTATAAAGTTGTAGCAGAGGATTTATGAAAACCGTAGTGTGGTGTAAAAAGATCACATTTCTCAGAAAGGAGGTGTCAATTTCTCAACTAAGACTCCTTGGACATAAAACAAAGAGGTATAAGGAGGTTATTTGTAGCATTAATAAGAAAATGCTACTCTGTTAGTATTTTCTTACCACAATATTGTAACCCTATCTAATAAATTGCAGCATTTATTAGATAGGGTTACAATATTGTGGTAAGTGTCTTTCAAAATAATCTTCAGAGGTAGATTATTAGGACACATTTTCAAATAATAAAAGAATAGTAAACTAAACGGTTTTAGAGGCAAACAGTAATCAGGTATTAATATACGCATTGGCTGGACCACACACGTAGGGCACCCACGAATGACTGTTAGATCGTATGTCACTGCAGCATTGCTGTCCTTGTTTTTAAATAAGAAAGGATAGGAAATTAATAGTAAGGAGAGTTGACCTTTGAACAACATGGGTTTGAGCTGTGTGGGCTCACTTATAGATGGATTTTCTTCCACCTCTGCTACCCCTAAGACGGCAAGACCAGTCCCTCCTCTTCTCTTCCTCATCTTACTCAAAAACAATGAGGATGAAGACCTTTATGATGATTCGCTTTCACTTAATGAATAGTAAATATATTTCGTCTTCATTACGATTTTAATAACATCTTTTCTTTAGCTTATTTTATGGTAAGTCTGTAATACATATGCCAAATATGTATTAATCGATTGTGTTAGCAGTAAAGCTTCTGATCAACAATAGGCTACAAATAGTCAAGTTTTTGGAGGATCTAAAGTTCTATGTAGATTTTTGACTGTGCCAAAGGTTGTCACCCCAACCCCTATGTTGTTGAAGGGCCAAATGTATACAAATCCTTAGTTCTAGACTCATAGAACTACTTTTCAGAGAAGTATATTCTGCCAGAATTCTGGGGCATGTGGATGCAAAATAGAGACTAACTGGAGAATTTCATATGCATGCCTGCCTATACCCCAATCTGAGGAAGACCACCTCATGCACAGTCATTCTGACAGGCAGTAGGTACTTTTAAAATTTGGCCCGATTAAATTGATCCAGAGAGAGGCCACTAGATTCTGGGCTGTCTGGTCATGATTTGCTGAGTCATGTATTTCCTGTTTGACCTAGCTTTACCAAAGATGTGGCAGCCCAATAACATTTCTCTCTCAACCATTTTCGATTAGAAAACTAAAGGGAAAGGATAGTTACTGGTAGGCAGGATGAGTAGAGGGATTAAGAGAAGACATGAGATAGAATTACGACTAAAGTAAACTGAAAACATGTTTAAAGCAAACTTGGAAGACAGCATACACTAAGAGTAAGCATAAAGAACCAGTCAGTAGAGAGATGGGAAGAGAAGAACAAGTTAGACGTGCAAAGAAAAACCATGAGTTGGAGAGACCCTGTGGTGCCAGAGAATGCATCCCCTTGCCTCAGAAGTCTTCCCAGCTTCCTGTTGTGGTTTCTGTGAGACTGCATGGCAAGATGCTGGATTTCTGTGAGGTTCCTGTACTTTCGCATTAAACAAAAGCCCAAACCAATAATTTCTGGAAGCAGTTTGAATGGGTCTCTCTAAATCTCAAATAAAACCCATTGTCAATAAACCCCAGATAAGCCCCACAATCCCCAGAAAATGCTGTTTTAAGCACAATAGCCCTATGCATATTTATAGTTTTATCAAGAGCTGTAACAGTGCTGAAACACGCATACAATTTTTGGTTATGAGTACTGCTAAACATAGCTGTCCAACTTCGGGTGCTTCTTGCTGTCAGGTTATAGAAAAGAGTTTCGGTAAAGATCATGGAGAGGAATGTCTTTGACCCATGACACAGTTACCTACTTCCCACTGCAGTGTCAAAGAAGCTGGTAGGAGTGGCTGTGGGTGAAATGAAGAAGAAGGCTGTGAATGAAGTACACAGAATTATTTTTAATATTGGAATGTGGCGTGAAGACTGCTGTTGGGGCATGTATTTTGGAGCTCATAGGACTTTAGGGAGCATTATCCAAACTTCTCATTTTGTAGAAGAAGCTGAGGCCTGAATGCCTGATGATGTTTCGAGGACCACTAATTATGCACAGAGCAGGGAGCTGATACCACGTTTCCTGCCTCCTAGTCCAGCATTCTTTCTTCCTTACCTATCAGCCACCTTCTTTCCTTGTGGATTGTTTTAGGGCAGGTAGCTCAGTGGCTTACCTGCAGGCTGGGGGGATTAGCTGCAAGATATTGAGATTCACTGGAGAATTAAGTATGTGTTGCTTTGATTCCCAGTAATATGAGAATACTAGAGAAGTGGGAAATAAAACACAATCTGCCCAGATTTGAGCTTTTAAAATTTTATATCTTAGAAATTGATGCATATCAACCTTCAGGGCCTAGATATTAGTCTAGCCTTTCACTAAATAGAAATTTGTTGTACTTGAAGTCATGAATGTCTCCTAATTAAGAAGTTGATAAAGAGTCAGAAATCATAGCCCATGAACCGAGGCCATAAGAGTAAACTCTGAGATTGTAAGCGCATTGAACGAACTCAAAATCAAGCTTTATGGTTCAAATTTTTATTTCTGTGCATTGCATATGCCATGATCTTGTTTTCTTGGAGATGGCTGAGTTTTAAGTGAGTTGTCACCTGTAGAATATTTTTCCCATTGAGCAAAAAGCCTGCAAATTCAGCTTGGAGGATTTGCCTGAGGCAAGGTGTCATAACCATTCACAAATCACCACTTGTATCCTGTTTACATCACCTTTGCCCCACACAAGTCTATGTAACTGATCTCATCTGCCTTTTGCACAAAGGAAGAATCAGGCCCTACGAAATCACTGTTGCATAACTGTAGATATCATAATACTGTGCTAAACTAAATGACCAAAACAATGGGTCTACTAACCTGAATAATATCGGAACAGAGTATAAAAGTGAGTAATGCAAAGCCACGTATTTATTAAGCGTCTACTATGTGCCATTTATTAAGTGTCTACTATGTGCCAACGTGTTCATAGTTATTTCCTTCTGATTATTGTATGAGAAAACTTTGGCTATATACTGTCATAGGTGAGTACACTAAGGTTCAGAGAAACTCAGATCACACATCTAGGAAGTGGCAGAACTGAAATTTGAATTCAAGTGCCTTTTTCTCTAAAGCCCATGAATTCTCTTAACTAATATATCAACCTGCCTCTTGTATGACTGAGAGGTTCTGGCAGTCACAGCTACTTGTAATACTACTTGACCCACTAAGACAGAATATATAGAAAGACAAATGCTTAACAGAAGAACTGAACACAGCTGTCCATGGCGCAATAAATGAACCAAGCTTTATTGATATGTATGCTGTGCACGACACAAAGCTCTGTGCTATAGCAGGTTCCAAGAAGTGGGAGAATCAGGCTTTGCCCTCAAGGACTAGATAATGCAGTTGGGGCAATAAGATGTGCACATCAAGGGTAACTAACAGCACAGGGCTTATATGATAATACATGACAAGAAATACCTTCGGGGTAGGAAAGAATAATGAGAAGATGTGAGGTCATCCTTTCCCCTAGGAGAACAGAGACTTGCAGTACACACTATGCCAGAAAAATCTTTATGGAACTGGCTAATTTTATTTGAACTGGAGATGATTTCTGGGCTGCTGGGTTGCTGACCCCATTCTGGCTCTAAAGTTAGGCTTTTTATGAAAAACAGCCAATCAGTAAGACAGTAGAAAGTATATCTGCTCTGTCATTCACTACAGGATTCTACTGATCAAATAGCATACCTGTTTTGACTGTGTCCCCCATCCTCTGAACCTTTGTTGGAAACCAAAGCAGGCATAGCTGGTAATCTTGGAGGCAGGATAATATAATTGTGAAGTACTTGTCAATCCTCTAACTCCAGAAAAAGTATATTTAGAGATTAAGAAAAATCAACTTAAATTTTTCTGTCCTGTCAACTTCTTGGGTGGTCTTCATGAGCTGGTAAAATGGCATTTAAACTGAGTACTTGTAAACCCTTAGCAATCACTCTGTAATGTCCAGTAATCTTTGCCTAACATCTCCTCATGAAATGGCCCATTGAGAAACTGGACAGGCCACCATCACAGAGTGGTGGCTGTCTGCTTCCCTTCTTTGTGTCCTAAATATGTCACCTCAGCATGCCAGGCTGACATGGCTTGGCCCCACTGTCAGGCTCGTTTGTAGAAGCTACCCAAATCCTTGTTTTACATGCTCCACGTAGTCTTCCCATGTTTGACTATATACTGCGATGTCATCAATCAATGCCACACTGCATTTGCCCAAGTTCATCTGCACCGTGTTTACCTTCATCTTAAATGTAACTAGTGTGTTTCTCTTGCTGAAAGGGAGACTCCAGAACATATGTAAAACCTGAACCTGGCCAGGACTCTGTGTGCAGTGACATGCCCATGATTTCCAGAGCCTCTTCATTGCCATGATCTAATTGTTCAATGACACGCCTGTCTCTGTGACCATATGCTTTTGGTGTCATAGAGAGAATTCAGGTGAGCAACACTCAAACTCCCATGGAGCACGAGAATCCTCGTTTGTTACTTTGGTTAATCACATCAGTCATTAGAAAGACTTGGAGTATCTGTAGTTATTTTATCATTGACGTTACAACAGAATCCAGCACAAAGGAAAGTAGTGTCATAGTAAAACTGGGGTATCTTTTTCAGAGGGAAGAAAGTAGTATAATAACTAGGAGAGGAATATTCATATTTGATGTGGATCATGCCTTTGTTCAAATGTGGGAAACCCTGAGCTTATTCCTAGTGTCTGTGTCTAAAAGGACGTATTTTATTTTGCAAATACGCCAAGGTGTAACTCCAGTCTTCTGCCTGCCAGGTGACCGGTAGATTAATTATTTAGAGTAAATGTTTGTGAGAATGCCCTAAATGCTAATTCACTTGACATTCTTACTTCCGTGGGAAATTTTGATATATAAAGAAAGCTTTGAATATACATGTGAGAGGCTTCTGATCCACCATCTTTTTTTTTAATTTCTAATATCTTTATGTAGAGAAGATCTTTTCTCTCTTTCTTTTCCATTATCCACAAAATACTCTGCAAAGCAAGTTGATCTGAGGTACAGTGTAAAATCTTTAGGTTTACCTATGCATCAAATGTGAATGCCCTTGTTTCTTTCACAGACATGTTATTTTACAGAACTACCTTCTGCTGCTTTGTGTTCTACTTCCTTTAAGCAGTCTCTTACAGTAAAATCAGAAGTTTACCATTTCCGTTTTCTCTCTGGCACCTCTGTTTAATCCTGTTAGCCTTCTGAATTTGTATTTGTCTGATGTCCAAGTTGTCCATTTCCAAATTTAAAAAATTAACAACTTAGGTTCTAGAGAAGGATTCCTTGTCACAGAGGCCAGCTCTTTTTGGTTGACCATTTGACTATCTGAGATTCCTCTTGCTAGAGCGACAGGAAACCACGTGACTACTTCTCTCCTTATTCATTTTTTCTTGGGCTTTCATATGGCCCAATTTTCTGTGCTCTCCACTTTTGACCTTGGATATGAAGCACCTTAGTTTTTGATCTTAGGTCTAACCCGAATACAGCCAGTAGTACCGGAAGGATATCATTTGGGTAAAACTTGCTAACTACTGCTAAGAGCATGCAGAGACAGCCCCTGTGAGTACCTAGTTGTTTTTTTCTTTCCTCCAGTGTATGTTACAAAGTTAAAGATGGGGGAAGTTGGAGGTCTAAAGAATAATGTCATTGTAAAGGGTCAGTGACACAGAACACACTGAGCAACCTTCTTTCTCAGTTTGGGCAGATGCTGTAGTAAACTCAGCTTCAAAGCAGAGATATGAATCTCTGCTCTGAGTAAGGAAGCTGGGGTTGAGTAAATAATTGAAGAAACCACTGAGTCTTGATGATAATTCTATCAGACTACCTGCATGCCTAATAATTAAGAAAGAAAAATTTCCTTGCAGAAAGAAATTGGCTTTCTTGAATGTTGCCACATTATCAGAGTCCCATTTCTGTGCAAGATATTCTTTTACCAATTTAAGAACAAATAAACAGATAAAGAGAGTTAGAGGACTTCGGCATGTTTCCCTGAGGCAGAAAATTTGTCCTTACCCTAAGGTGAAAGAAAGTGGAAATGGTGCCTTAAAGGCAACTTGAGAAGTCTTCATTAATCAACAAGTATTTATTTAGCACTATTTTCAGAATCATGCTTGGGGCTGTGGTAGGATAATAAAAGAAGTGTAAAATAGAACCCATGCCCGCAAAGAATTTATGCTCCAACCGGGGAGAGAAGAAATAATAAGAGGCAGTTTAGAATAAATGTTAAATTGTGTGTTTCAGATCCTAAGAACTGGAATAAGGAAGCAGGTTATCCCTGAGACCTGGAATAGTCAGAAAAACCTTTGCTGAAATGATAGAACTGGGAATGAATCTTTAAAGATGGGTGAGATATAGGTAAAATGATCCCCCACATTAATTAATTCACAGAATTAATTAATGCTGATGGTGGGGGAATGTGACCTAGGATACAGCACTATTGTCACTATTCTCTTTAATTACAAAGAGGAAGAGTTAACTTATACCATAAAGGCACTTCAAGTGCATGGCTGTCTTTGAGACAATTTATAGGCATGCCACTTAAGTAGTGGGGTTTCTGCTAATTGACCTCATTTACCCTTTCCAACATTTTTTTCCTTAGGCATCATAACCTTTAAAGTTTTTGAACTATAACTTTGCATTCATCTTCTTTCGCCATTTGAAAACTCACATAGCCTGAGACTGAAGGCGAGCCTAAGGACTCAGACCAAGAACCTCTTCCATGCATTGTGATTCAGAAATGAACGACCCAAGCCACAGCACCTTTGTATAAGTCAGCAGGGCAGCCACCTCTTGTTTCCTAGGTGACAGCCAAATGGCATTGCTTGTTGTGCAGTGTACCTTGCAGGCCGATCCAAGCTGCCACTTCGTTTACATGTCTTCGTATGCCCTGGGAAAACTTCTTTGCCATTACTCCACATCATCTTGAATTAGTCTACAGAAAGAAAAAGAGAGCAGTCCTACCCCTCCCATGTTTCCTCTCATTTTGCCCTATACTGTCCACACACAATGACTTGAAGAGTTCAAGGAACAGCCCTTCAGTTCTTGTGTGTACAATGATAATAATACTAACTCACATTCATGAAACATTTTTAGGTTCTTTTTTTTATTCAATTCATTTACCAGTTTATGAAGCAAGTAAGAAAATAGAGGATTATTAGAAGTTGCTCAAATAGAAATGCCTTTTCTTCTATATATAAATATAAATATGTGAGTTTTAAAAAAAGCAATGCCTTTAAAGCATTTTTAAATGCTATAAGAAGTGCTTTTCTTCTTTAAAAAGAAGTCATAATAGATAAGTGTGAAAAATGTGTAAAACGGAAACCCTCATACAGTACATTTAGAAAGAAGGAAAATATAGATGAAAAATCTGAGCCTTTAAGAGGTTAAGACTTGCCCAAGGTCATATTCCTAGATAAAGGACAAGATTGGACAGGCCCCTAAATGGCCTAAGGCCAAATCCTACGTCAATGTGCCAGTCAGGATTACTGGAGAACTGTAGTAGCATTGCCACCCTCGATATTCAGGAGGGTATATAATTTTATCAATACAATACAAAGGTTAATGGGATTGCCTCCTTCCAACTCTATCATAGTAAACGCAGGCTTTATGGCAACGTTAAAAAAAATGACCTCTCTCTGCTTTATGCTGATCATTAACTAAGATTATCTCACACTAGAGATTTACTATACCAAAGAGCACTGACATCACTAACTGCTATTAAGTGTATGATACTTATACTCCATAAAGTGGAGCAAAATACCTTTGTCAGCAATGTAGGGAAAATAGACATGGCCAGAGGCATTCATCCCACACAAAATAGAGCCATTATCTGCAGGAATCTCTCTACCAGCTTATAATGCTCTCCGGCCAAATCCACCTGATGGAAATCTCAGTATGGAACAGAAAGTCTGCTCTGTGATGTCTTTAATTAAATGACATAAGCTCTCTATTAATTTCAGTAGGTGATGTAGATTAAACAAAACCCTCCAGTTTCAACAAAAAAATAGAAGCATATATTAGTCTGTTCTCACACTGCTATAAAGAACACCTGAGACTGGGTAATTTATGAAGAAGTTTAGTTGACTCACAGGTTCTGCAGTCTGTACAAGAAACATGGCTGGGAGGCCTTAGAAATCATGACAGAATGCAATCATGACACAAGGCAAAAGGAAAGCAAGCATGTCTTACCTTGGTAGAGCAGGAGAGAGGGCAAAGGGGGAAGGGCTACACACTTTGAAACAACCAGACCTCATGAGAACTCCTCACTATCACAAGAACAGCAAGGGGGAAATCTGCCCCTATGATCCAATCACCTCCCACCAGATCCCTTCCTCAATGTTGGGGATTACAATTCAACATAAGATTTGGATGGGGACACAGAGTCAAACCATATCATTCTGCCCCTGGCCCTTCCCAAATCTCATGTCCTTCTCATATTTAAAAACCGATCATGCCTTCCCAATAGTACTCCAAAGTCTTAACTCATTCCAGCACTAACTTATAAGTCCAAGTTCAAAGTCTCATCTGAGACAAGGCACCTATGAACCTGTAAAATCAAAAGTAAGTTAGTTCCTTCGAAGATACAATAGGGGTACAGGCACTGGGTAAATTATCCCATTCCAAAAGGGAGAAATTGTCCAAAACAAAGGGGCTACAGGCACCATCCAAGTCCACAACCCAGCAGGAGAGTCATTAAATTTTAAAGCTCCAAAATAATATCCTTTGACTTCATGTCTCACATAGAGGCCATACTGATACAAGGGGTAGACTCCAAGGTCTTGGGCAGCTCTGCCCCTGTGACTCTGCAGGGCTCAGTTCCCATGGATGCTTTCAAGGGCTGGAATTGAGTGTCTGTGGCTTTCCAGGTGCATGGTGCAAGCTGTCGGTGGATGTGCCATTCTGGGTTCCCACCCCACATTTCCTCTTTGCCCTGCCCTAGTAGAGGTTCTCTGTGAGGGCTCTGCCCCTGCGGCAGCTTTCTGCTTGAACATCCAGACATTTCCATACATCTTCTGAAATCTAGATGAAGGCTTTCAAGCCTCAACTCTTGTCTTTTGTGCACCTGCAGGCCCAACACCACGTGGAAGCCACCAAGGCTTGGCATTTGCACCCTCTGAAGCAATGGTCCAAGCTATACCTTGGCTCCTTTTAGCCATGACTGGGGCAGGAGTGGCCGGGACCTGTGGGGCCATGTCCTGAGGCTGCATAGAGCAGCAGGGCCCTGGACCTGGCCCATGAAACCACTTTTTCCTCTTAGGCCTCCAGGCTTGTGATAGGAGGGGCTGCCTCAAAGGTCTCTGAAATGTCCTGGAGGCATTTTCCTCATTGTCTTGGCTATTAACATTCAGCTCCCCTTTACTTATGCAAATTTCTGCAGCTAGCTTGAATTCCTCCCCAGAAAATGGGTTTTTCTTTTCTACCATGTGGTCAGGCTGCAAATTTTCCAAACTTTTATGCTCTGCTTCCCCTTTAAATATAAGTTCCAATTTCAGACTATGTCTCTGCATATGCAAATGAGCACAAACAATTAGAAGCAGTCAGGCCACATCTTGGATGCTTTGCTGCTTAGAAATTTCCTCTGCCAGATAACCTAAATCATATTTGTAAGGTTCTTCTGGGACAGTGAAATCTGACGTCCATTATGTACAATATTGACATATTTGATTCATCCCCTGCAGGTGACTGATACGGTTTGGCTGTGTCCCCACCCAAATCTCATCTTGAATTGTAACTCCCATAATTCCCATGTGTCGTGGGAGGAACCCCGTGGGGAGATAATTGAATCACAGGAACGGTTCTTCCAAATGATGTTCTCATGATAATAAGTCTCACAACATCTGATTGCTTTATAAAGGAGAGCTTCCCTGCACACGCTCTCGTGCCTGCTGCCATGTAAGACGTGACTTTGGTCCTCATTCACCTTCCACCATGATTGTGAGACCTCTGCAGCCATGTGGAATTGTGAGTCAATTAAACTTCTTTCCTTTATAAATTATCCAATCTCAGGCATGTCTTTATTAGCAGCATGAGAATAGGCTAATACAATGATTAATCTCTCAGTCATTTTGGCTGTCTCCATAACCCTTAGCTTCACCACCCTTTCCTTCATCTTCTTTCTCCCTCAGCACTGGCCTCTGCTGTTGCCTCTTGGTCCACTGCAGTCTCAGCCCTCTATCCTCCTCTTTACCTTCAAATAAAGGGCAGGGAATAGGAGAGAAAAGGAAAAATGTGTATTCTGATGCAGTAAGAATTGAAGAGAGGATAAACGGTAGTGGGAGGTTTTCAGGAGTCTAAAACTCTCTATCATTTAGCACTTTAACATCTATAAGTGACAGTTGTCAGGGGATGAAATGAAAATTATTTCTAATACTTGTTTAAATTCTAAGTTTTATAAATATTGGTTTAAATTAAGTTTATAATAAGCAAATATCCTATGTTTTCCCTTACAAGTCTCATCCCCACAATTCAGTTATTCTGAGGATTATTTTCCTTAAGCTACTTTTACATTTTGAATGTTTTGAAGTCAATTTATTATAATTATTGAATCTTAAATATTACTGACTTTACTATTCAATGAACAGTAATACAAGCACAATGGATTAGTAATAAAGAGAAATATCTTGTGAAACACCATCAGATTTAGATTGAACTCCTAATGAACAGACCTTATGAATGAAAACAAATCTTGCAGCTTCCTGGAAACGAAATATTACCAGCAGTCTTCAATAATCTGAAAAAAAGCAGATTAATATACAAAGGAAAGTTACTAATTTCAGAGGTAATCATTGAAAATTCACTTCTGGAGAAGAAAGAACAAAAGTTACGTGGAATATCAATGCAGTGAGTAAAGCCATTTGTTTAGTGTGGTACTACTCTACAGAGACTTTGTATATCACCAAATGAATGGATTTTTACTTCTCAGCAATATAGGATATTTTCACTTATTACTCTTATTTATCTAAAGAAGCAAAGTGAAGCATGATAGTGAAATGGGAGCATTCCCTGGCACCTCTCACAGGATGTATGACAGGGATGTTGCTCGTCTGTTTGGGCCACCATGTGTTCAAACCCCTTACGGGAAGGAGAGCACACAGGCAGATGCAGGAACTGGGCGAGCACTTCTGGGCTCCAGCCCCACAGTAGCATCTAGGGATGGGTGCTTGTGACTCCCAAGGCCCCAGTGGGCATGCTACAGTGCTCCTTTAGCTCTACCATTCACAGATGGCTTAAGTGTTAACCAGCTCAGTGCTTTCTTGGTACTCAGGTTCTTCTTTGGCATCCAGAAAGAATATGGTCATGCATGGACTTGAAGGATGGTGAATGTGGGGGTTTTATTGAGTGGTAGAGGTGGCTCTCAGCAGGATGGATAAGGAGCTGGAAAGGAGCTGGAGTGGGAAGATGATCTTTCCCTGGAGTTTGGCTGTCCAGCAGCTAAATTCCTCTGTGACTCGTTCCCAGCCGAACTCCTCTTGATGTTCAGACATTTCTTCTCTTCTCCTCTGCCATGCCATTTTTCTGCTCTGCTGCTCTTCTGTTCATCTGCTCTTCTGTTCATCTGCTCTTAGAGCCTGGAGTTGAAGTTTATATGGGTTTAGGATAATGGGGCATGTGTACATACATATGTATATATACACATGCATATACGTATATATACACATCATATATATATGGGGTATATATACATACTTATAAACATATATATATATATATATATATATGGGCTCCTAATGCTATCAAGCAATCATCCCATACATATATATGGAGCCCATTTGAAGTTAGCAATAATGATTTTAAAATGATACCAATAAGCATAGTTATGTGTTCTCCTCTACCCATTTAAGTTGGAAAATATACATAAAAATATAACAAATGTTAAAATTCATATATACATATAATTTTTAAAGTACAACAAAGCAAAACAAAAACGAATAACCCTTGTTGGTCGCTTTCCGTATACCACTCCAGTATTTCTCCTACTTGAGGTACACCTATGAAGAGTTGTATAGTTCACTGTCTTCAGTGTCACTTTTCTCATTTTCTCTTGAACCGGGGAATCCACACAGCTTGCTTGTTGTTTTCAGGTCTTTTTACTGTTACTTTCAACATTTGCTAGCCCCATGTCACTGTTTTGTTTATCTAAGTGCTAATCAATGTCTAATATTACATAATATATTTTACTTATGTAATATATTTTACTTATCTCACTGAATTTCTTTCTTCTCTGCAAGAATTTAAGCTCAGTGAGGGAAAAGACACTTCTTGGTGTTTGTTGTTGTTGTTTTACTGCTTTATCTCCAGTCCTAAGAACAATGCTAGCCATAGAGTAGATGCTCTAAAAATATTAGACACATGAATAAATAAACCATAGTGGCAAAATTGGTGTAATTATAATCTCAGTTCATGTATGACTGAGATTTGGGGCCCTAATCTAATACAGCCACATGAGAAATTCATTTTAGTGAAAGGATTAGCAGAGAAGATCAATGTGAATCATTCCTGTGGAGCCCTCACTCTCTCCCTTCTGCCTCCTGCTCCTGAGACACTTGCATCAAATCTCCCAGCCTTTCTACTTTAGCGTTGTGAATTGCTATCCATCCCATGGACTTGAGCTGATGATGTGCCATTGTTTCTCTATTAACTACCTCAAAATTTCAGATAAAATCAACACAATATTTTCCTTTTAAATTAGCCATGGCAGCACAATTGAGGCCCACCAACACTCACCCATAGATGATACAGATATTGAGCCCTGTGTTCGTACTTAATAGTGGCAAGATAATTGAGTATCCTGAAATGTGCCCTTCCCATTGAGAATAGCTCATCACTTCCTTCTATTCATATTGTGAATACACAACCTTTTTTCTCTACTCTTCATCTTCTTTCTTCCTTTCTTTATCCTCCCCTCCTATCCCATTTCATTCTGTTTTATTTTCTCCTTCTGTTTAGTTTGTTGGTTGTTTCTTGGCAGTGGCATATTTGTTGACTTGCTCTTTTGGTGACATATTTTAATAAGGAAATTCGTCTCTTGGTGTCTCCTCGCCTAAGGGTGTGCTTACTTAAAGTGTAAAATGTCAAACTCTACCAAGGATGACAATAACCCTCTGGGTAAAGAAGAATCAGCCACTGCATTATTAATCACTCAAGAGGCAGACAGGAAAAACCAGCCCTCTCAAAGAAGGAAAGACTAAAATTATCTAGATTTTGCATTTTCTTCATTTCACTCATCTTGTGCAAGAGCCTAAATTGATACCCCATCACTCGCCACCATTCTGATCAACAGAAAAACAAATCAAGGGGAAAAACATAAAATCCAGCCCAGTTATTAACAACTGTGTTGGCCCTAGAAGCAGTTGAAACTTCAGGTTGAGAATTATACTGGCTAAGAAAACACGGGAGACGCTTCTTTGTAGTCAATTGAGACTAGCTTCAGAGATGAGTGTCACAATCTGTAATGTGGATGAGGGGGAAGAGGGAATAGGCAGGTGACTATACTCTGACCCTACATACTGCTTGACTGGCGGAGCTGGCATTCCCAACTGTCCTTACTTAATGTCCCTTAAACATAACAGCAGCCTGACCCTCATGAAGCTGCAGAGAATTGTGGCCTGCAGTTTAACAGGGATGAAAACTGGGCCTAATGACATCCTACATGGTCATGCTCTTTCTGGATGGTTACACAAGCATGAAGAAGTGAGGAAAGAACTCTTATTTTGGTTTGTGCTGTCGCAGACCAAAAAGTAATCACATGTTTATTCCACAGTGAAATAGTCTGGCTGCCAACACTTCTGTATCTGGTATACACACACCTGTACGCATCAGCATTCTTTATGTAAACGATCAAAACAATTGGCAGCATCTCACAGAATGATGTAACAGTTCTCCAAATTCCGCACTGATGGAACTAAAAGTAGAGTTCTTTTGTGCAGATCCCTTGTAGCTAATAATACTTTCCTGTTTGTTTCAGCCAAATAGCGGGTTTCTGTTATCTTGACATAGTTCCTAAAACATCAAAATACCTTGAATTTTGCCGGTAAAAAATTACCTTAAAATTAAAATTTAAAAAGATGTTATGTTATATTTTCATGATTATTTTCTGTTATGTGTATAAAATTTTACAGTATTTAGATTTATTCAAAAGATGTGGTTAAAATAAAGAATATACTTTTAAGATCTAGACTTTTTACTTAGAATCTGGAATGTCATGAGTCATTTCAAAGGTCACAGGATAAACATGATTGGAAAGTTGATCAAGTCTCCCTGTGGGAATTAAGCTCGACTTTCGTTTATAGTAGATAATCAAAAGTCTATGGCTTGGAGCAGACTTTAGACTTTATGGAGTTACCTGCCTTCATGAAGAGCTGCACCTGAGCATTTAGAGTGTTGAATGATAGGTATCTTAGTCATTTTGGGCTGCCACAGTAAAATGCCATAGACTGGGTGGCTTAAACAAGAGAAATTTATCTTCTCACAGATCTGTAGGCTGAAAGTTCAAGTCAAGGCACAGCCATGGCTGAGCTCCAGTGAGGTCTCTCTTCCTGGCTTGCAGATGGCTGCCTTCTCTCTGGTCCTCACATGACTATTCCTTGGTGAACATATTGCGGAGGTGACAGAGAGAGAGAGAGAGAGAGAGAGAGAGAGAAGCTTTCTTTCTTTTCTTGAAAGACCACTAATTTCATCCTGAGGGTCCCACCTTCATGGCCTAAGCTAACCCTAATGACCTCCCAAAGCCCTATCTGCAAATAGCATCATATTGGGGATTAAGATTTCAACATATGATTTTTGGGGGAGAGACAAAAATTCAGTTCATAATAGCAGAGGTGGTTGTATTTGTCAAACACCATGCTAGTGTCTTACAAGCATTATTTCATTTAATTCTCATCACAACCATGGGAAGTAAGGATTAGTGTATCACTTTGTAGATGAAAAAAATGGGGTTTCAAAAGGGTAGATAATTTAAAATAAGCAGAAGAGCTGGGTTTCAGCTCCAGGTCTGCATTAAAGTCTAATCTTATTTCTAAAGCCCGCTATAGAATAAAATGTTACTATCTTTTACAATAGACAAATATTTACTATCTTTTAAAAGTTTGTATGAATTTAGAGGCACAAGTGCAGCTACATGGATATATTGTGCAGTGGTAACGTCTGGGCTTTTCGTGTAAACATCACCCAAAAAGTATACATTGTCTACCTTAAGTAATTTCTCATCCCTCACCGTCTTTCCACTCTCCTACCCTTCAGAGTTTTCAGTGTCTATTACTCCTCACTTTGTGTCTATGTGTACACATTATGTAGCTCCTACTTACAAGTGAGAATATGTGGTATTTGACTTTCTGTTTCTGAATTATTTTATTTAAGACAATGGCCTCCAGTTCCGTCGTTTATGTTGCTGTGAAAAATATGATTTCATTCTTTTTTATGACTGATTTGGATGCACAGATTTTTCTCCAGATCTTTGCATTGAATTCACATGCATTCATTTTTCTTTTAATTGTAATACATCAAATCTTTAACTTGAGTTTGAATCTTTAAAAAATATAAACAGATGCTCAGGAAATTTTATTTAAAAATGTCCTTTGAATCTTTGAGAGGTAACGTTTTCCTAACGACATGCAAGAAAATAGTCTCATTGTACTGGAGTTAGTGAGGTGTTACGTAGTTTTGACATATGTTCTAAAATTTGGAGTGTAAGTTAAAATAAGCCTTCTGAGCTCTGAAGTTTTGTGGTTCTACATGGAACTAAAATCAGCAAGATTTAAAAATTCAACAAATAATTACACATGCTATAAGCCTAAGAATATGCAAGTCCCTATATTCCGGTAGACAGGAGGAATGATAGTATCCCTGCCTTTATGGATCTCCTGCATTTTAAAATGATAATAAATGCTTTTTTTAAATCTCTAAAATGAAATCCACCAAAAATGATTTAGGAGTATTGTTTTTTCCTGATAAATGAGATTCTAATGACATTTAATAACTTAGAATTACTGTAGTATGAGTTCATCTGCTTTTATATTAATTGTCTTGGGCAACATGAACAAGAAAAATCAATGATTCATCAACTAGTCATTTATATTTATGTGAAAAATCTGTAATAAGTACAAGTCATCCAGTTATTTTCTTACTTTACTGTTTTGCAAATGATTCAAATGATACATAGAATTAGTATAAACATCAAATTGTGAGTAATGTGATTTGGGTTAAAATTCTTGAATTATTTGTAATTAATTGACAAGCTTCTAACCATGATTCTATTCATACTCAGTTTCAGGATGCAGAAACTTGGATTGTCTCCTTTAAGTAACTCAGTTTAACAGAAAATAACCTATCAGAGCTTCTTTGATTTGGCAATTATGATGGGCATATTATTCCATTCTCACACTGCTATAAATAACTACCTGGGACTGGGTAATTTATAAAGAAAAGAGGTTTAATTGATTCACAGATCTGCAGGTTGTACAGGAGGCATGACTGAGGAGGACTCAGAAAACTTTTAGTCATGGTGGAAGGTAAAGGGGAACAAGCATGTCTTTCACATGGCTTGCAGGAGAGAGAGAGAGAGAGAGAGAGAGAAAGGGGAAGGTTCTACACACCCTCAAACAACCAGGTCTCTTGAGAACTCTATCATAAGAACAGCATGGAGGATATCTGCCCCCATGATTCAGTCACCTCCCAGCAGGCCCCTCCTCCAACACTGGGAATCACAATTCAACATGAGATTTGTGTAGGGACACAGAGCCAAACCATATCACTGGGCGGGGTAAAGAACATTTTGGATTTTCTAGAAGGTTTAGCTTTAATATTTGAGAAAGAATAAGTGCAGTTGATAACACAAAGAACAATTTCTGTATGCCCTACTGAAAGGAATGTCAAAGCCACTAAATGCCCCCGAAATAAACTAACAAACCACAGTTGTTCAAGCTTAAAATAAATAACAACTAAGATTTATATTCAGATAGATATGAGGTTAGTTCTTACTGCTAGGTAACCAGTTGACCTAAGTTTAATTTAAATCGGCATTATAGTGTCTCCTAATGAACAGTAAGGATAAGTTCTGTTATACATGGAATACAGTGGTGCTTTCTCTTCCCACCCCCCACTTTAAAAAGGCATCTTTATATCTGTGATTGTGTCTATAGAGTCAAATGAAGTGGGAAAATGACAATTATTGGAATAAATGTGGCCAAAATAAAACTGTCATTAAAATTATCTAGGTCATGGGTGATACATTTGGTATTTCTAATGTCTCCATTTCTTTGCTTTCTGCTTTTTGTTCTAGTCCCTTAAAAGACAGTGGGCTCATTGAATGTAACAGCTGGCATTCTAGATAATGGCAGTGTGAAATGGACTATATATTGAGTATCAGCTATCCTCTTGTGTAAATCCTCAAAGACAACTTCAGTCCCTGCAGTGAGGGGTCTAGCTCCACAGAGATGGACTCTTCCATATTTATCCAGGCTAGTTTCACTTACATCTCTCTTTCTCCTTCAGTAATGCCAAACGGGGACTTTTAATTTCCTGCTTATAGATTGTATGATATCCTCCAAACACATGGCTATATAGTTAATTTTTTGTTGTTGTTTGAGTCTTCTGCACTTAATCAAGTTTATCAACATATACATATCTGTCTAGTTAAGGATCAAAGGAAATGACAGATACTAAATATATTTGCCATGTTGCTAGTAAGACATATGAGGAGTAAGAAAATAAACCCACTAGTAGGCATATTAAGCCAAATCAAAACATCAATTTATCATTTTTCTTTATTAAGCTTGAAAATAGTTTTTTAAAAAGATTATTCAGTCCTGGTAAGTTATGATAAGACACACACTCCAGTGCATTGTTATTTGCAAAAAAGTTTTTGGTAAAAAATCTTTTGGAATAAATTTGTATACACTAATGTTCACAAACTTTGGGACAGTAATCTCATTTGTAGGAATATTTGTAATTACCTAATTCTTACATAGAAAATAATATATAAAAGAGGATGTTAAACAGAGCATTGTTTCATAGTTATTGGCAAAAAGTAAATAAAACAGAAGTCTACCAATAAGAAATTATGATACAACTGTGTGGCATGCCTTGCTATTTTGCAAATATTTAAATTAATATAAATAGAATGCAACATTATGTATCTAATGCTCATAAATGATGTAAAATTTAGAAAGTAATTTGAAAGCTTGGATGTCAGTATATTTACAAGTATATCTTGGAGGTGTATGTCAGTACATAGTATTAGTGTATTATTTTAAGGTATTAATTAAAATAACAGACAAACTCTAAAATTTCATTGGCTTTATGATAAAAGGTCATTTCCCACTCATACAAGTTCACACTAGTTCAGTGCTGGTGTTTAGAGGAGAACCTTTTAGGTGATTCAGGGATTCAACCTCCTTTTATTCCATAACTCCTCCATCTTCTCCAGGATCATGGGGCTCGTTAGTAACAGCTCATGGGAATGAAAGGCAAGATGGAAAGCCACACCTACTGCTCACCTCAGGCCTGAAGTGACACAACCCCCTCCTAATCGAATTCTGTGGGCAAGAATTAGTTATATGATCCCACCTGGACAAGTACACTGGAGAAGTGACTTTGCGGGCTGGAAGGCCGCTTTGCAACAATAATGGTACAAACACATTATTTTTAAAAGGAGGCAAACACAGATTTTTATGGTGGAAAAAATCCATGTCTCTGCCATAATTATTATAGTGGTCAAATACCCAGGCTCTGAAATCAGATTAAGGATTAAATGGGAAATTTAATAGTATCTACTTCATAAGTAGATTGTGAGAATTATACAAAATAATCACAGTAAAGCACTTACATTGTGATTTATGTGATGACAGTGAAGATCATGATAATCTTGTTTTCTTTGTCTATAATAGTTCAGAAAAATATTAAGGAATAATATAAAATACTAATAGTGATGAGATTCAGTGATTTTTCCTTCCTTTTTCTGGTTTCCAAATTTTCTGTATTGTGATTAGATAAATTTTATTGTAAATATTAATTCTCATGCATATCTGGATATAGGGTATTCAAAGAGTTTTGAAATCAACTGTATTTAGTCAACACTTTTATAGTGCTTAATATGTGAGGGCCATTCTTTTAAGCACGTAACAGATCTGTTGGAAATAGAGACCTTGGGAAAGATAGATTATGGGCTTGAAATTCTGTATAAGTAAAGTTGACTGCAGAATAATTAATTATATCCATCTGTTTTATCTCCATAAGCTTTTTTGCCTAATATGTATGATTTTCCATATGCAAAAAGCTGAAAGAGGACCATGGTTAGATTAGTGGCATAAACTTGTTCTTCCAGGACAACCCAGGAATATAAATGTTCTGTCCAACTCAGAAGGGTGGAACTCTTGGCAACAAAAGTAGGTATTGTTACTCACCTTTTGCAGATGAGAGAACTGAGGTTCACAGAGGAAGCGATCTGCCCTCAATCACACCCCCGCGTTACTTTTGGTGCTGGTGTTGTTAACGTTTGGGAAGTAATACAGCAAGGAGTTTGGAGGAGCATTTTTATGGCTCAAGGGCAACATCATAAGCCCTTTAGGCAACTAGGGGATGAGGAACCAGGTTAGATAATAGGCCTTGGATGAGGAACAGAAAGGCCAATAGAAGGGACTGAAGACACATCACTCGTTTTTAAATTTTGCTTAAGGTTGACAGTATTTCTAAAGCCTTCTTAAATAGCAGCAGGAAATTTGAATGCAAAAGGTCAAGTAATAATTCTGATCTGAAAAATACAGTTGAGATTAACTTTTCATTCGTTTGATAAACATATCACGAACATTTGGTACTTAGACAAGGAAACAAAATGAGTAAGAGGCTCTTCCATAGAGGAACTCAGAGTATAGCTAGGGAGAAAGGAAGCATGATTATACTACAGACTGTTACAAGCTGAACTAGAGGAATATCTAAATTGAAATTTAAAATATGAGAGTTTTTCTTATGGAAAAAATAAACTTTTAAAGTGCACAGAGGCCAGCTGTGGTGGCTCACGCCTATAATCCCAGCACTTTGGGAGACTGAGGGCAGGTCACGAGGTCAGGAGTTGGAAACCAGACTGACCAACATGGTGAAACCTCCTCTTTACTAAAAATACAGAAATTAGCCGGACGTGGTGGTCTGTGCCTGAAATTCCAGCTACTCAGGAGTCTGAGGCAGAACTGCTTGAACCCGGGAGGCAGAAGTTGCAGTGAGCCGAGAGTGTACCACTGCACTCCAGCCTGGGTGGCGAGAGCGTAGCCACCAGCTGACTTCATCCTCCAAACTATTCCAACAATCTCTTAAAACATGGTGGATTACTGTGAAGTTCTAGGTGTGCAGAGACATGCCTCACCCAAGGATATTAAAAACGCATATCGGAAACTGGCACTGAAGTGGCACCCAGATAAAAATCCTGAGAATAAAGAAGCAGAGAGAAAATTCAAACAAGTAGCGGAGGCCTATGAGGTGCTGTCAGATGCTAAGAAACGGGACATCTATGACAAAAATGGCAAAGAAGGATTAAATGGTGGAGGAGGAGGTGGAGGTCATTTTGACAGTCCTTTTGAATTTGGCCTCACATCCAGTAACCCAGATGATGTCTTCAGGGAATTTTTTGGTGGAAGGGACCCATTTTCATTTGACTTTGAAGACCCTTTTGAGGACTTCTTTGGGAATCCAAGGGGTCCCCGAGGAAGCAGAAGCCGAGGGACGGGGTCGTTCTTCTCCGGGTTCAGTGGATTTCCATCTTTTGGAAGTAGATTTCCTTCTTTTGATACAGGATTTACTTCACTTGGGTCACTGGGTTAAGGAGGCCTCACTTCATTTTCTTCCACGTCATTTGGTGGTAGTGGGATGGGCAACTTCAAATCGATATCAACTTCAACTCAAATAGTTAACGGTAGAAAAATCACTACAAAGAGAATTGTTGAGAATGGTCAAGAAAGAGTAGAAGCTGAAGACTACCAGTTAAAGTCCGTAACAATAAATGGTAAGGAGCAGCTGCTGTGCTTGGATAACAAGTAATTCAATGCCCGCACTTAACAGAATTCTTAAACTATAACAAGCGCCATTTGAGGATTAACAGGAACATTTTTTTGAAGATTTCAAATAAAATCGACTTTCAGTATAATTGTACCAAAAGTATTTATAAACAGCTCATCGGAGTCTCTCTTTGTCATAATAGACTTTTGAGTTTATTGTTGGGACCACATAATAGCACCACTTTTTTTGTCTTTAAAATTGTTGTGAATCTCTGTATGTACTTTGCTTTTTTAGTAAATGTACTCCAAGGTGAGTCTTGACTCTTTAGCGTAGGACAAGATGGTACACTAACACCAGCATGGACCTGCTTTTCATTGTGTCTGAAATGTGAGCCATGTAGTGTCGGCCTGCTATGAAGTTAACATGGCCAGGACGAATCTTCTACAGAAATGATTTCAATGTTTTTCAGTATTTAATAGTGAAAGGTATTAATGCAATAATGATAATACATTTCTGGTTTAATATAAATTACGGATGTTTTCTAGTTGTACATGAATGCTGGCAACTTAGTAAGTTTTGACAATTGTTTAAATATGTAATGTTAAACTTAGGTTTAAAAAAGTAAAGCTGGTAGTCTGGGTCTTTGTCATTTGCTTAAAAAAAATATGAATGTGTTGGTGCATTAAAAAAAAAGTACATAGAGAAGTAATAAGGAAGGTTCTCCAACAATAAAAGCAACTTTTCTTCTCTCGATTTTATACTGAATAGTTTACCAATATTGACCTGAATTGCCAACGATGTATCCAGAACATTTCACATATGTACACCTTGAGGACAAGAATTGCTACAGTGGGGACATTCAAGATCTTCAAAATCAAGATTGATGTGCTTTAGGAAATACCGATTTTATGAAGATGCTACTAATATTTGTTGAATACACCAATGTGCCAAATAAGTCCCCATATTCCTGTCCCTGAATACCAAGATAGGGTTTACTAGAGAACACTGGTAAGAAACAATAAAACTCCTCTCTCAAAAAATGGATTTATTTACGAGCCATTTCAGGCTTACTAGAAACAATCAGTCCTAGTGTTGTCTAGAGTTTTTAGTTCTAAAATATAGATGCGCCACTATTGATCAGTAACCAACTATTGTGGAACATTTGCCTCTGCTGTACCTCTGTATTTCTTGCTTAGTTCCTCTCAAATATCAAATTAACCTTCGGAAAGTCCTTATTACATAATATCTCCAATGACTAAAAAGACTCTTTGTGAGTGTGACTATGTGTGAGAGAGAGAGAGAGTGTGTGTGTGTGTGTATACATGTGTGCGGGGTGTTTTCCTGGCTAACACATGTCAGGATCTGTTTAAGCCCCTTGTTTTGTGCTCAAATGTCACCCTGCCAGAATTCATTACATCCTGTTTATTAATTAATTAAAATATATTTATACAGAACAGGCTTTATGAGATGGAGTGAAAAATAACGTTATGAGAGGCATCCTCCAGACTGAGTGGCATGTCTCCGATGGCAACCAGGAATGCAACTCCAGCATTCCCTGTCAATGCCACTGTAAGAACTGAGATGATATGAAAATGTAGTAATTAAAATTAAATGTAGAAGATCGAAGAGATTACTTCAGTTCTGGAACTGGATACAGGAGAATTGTATTTCTCTAAATCATGGTCTGATCATAAATATCAATTCGGTTTTTTGATAAGAAAAAACACATCGCTGGCTTATACACTCACTCACAGACACACACACATAACTCCAAAGGTCTCCTGTGGGGGATAAAGTGAGGTGCTAAAGCAGCCGTGAAGATTCAGCTAATGCTTACTAACCTTCTGCTGACACCAGCCACTGGACAAGATGTTTCCATGATCTTTCTTCAGGTCAGCTTACTGTAGGACACGAGGACATTTATCTCCCTTTAATCTCAGTTTCCTTCCTTGTCTTCCAAATGGGGTTACTAATCTCCTAGAGCTACTGTGAGGTACAATGGAGTATGAGAATCTGTTCAGAAAAATCAGTTAACGTGGCATTAGAAATAAAGTGTCATTACTGGATGAGTTTCCTAAGCATCCTCTTAGGAACATATTTTGGTGAAGCAGTACCTAAGCTTGTCTGTGGGGCTCAGTCTTGCATTTAAATAGGCCTATATTGTCAGATCAAGGTCTTGGGTATAAAAGTTGGAAAGGATGTCAATAAATGTTGGATATAATCATGTTACCTTGAAGATATTATAAGGTGAGGGTAAGAAAGGTTTATTGAACAAGAAATACATATATGTCTACATATATAGCTTATATATATATATATATATATATATATATATATATATTCCACTAGGAACCCTTAGAAAGTTGTGATATTAAATTATGAAAGAGACCACCCTCCCCAAGAAAACAAAAAAACAAGAACAACAATAAAAGCAAAACAGGTAGTAATGATAAATATAAAACAGAAAGTACCTGAAATGAGGACTTCTTACTTTTGTCTTCTGGCAAATGAAAAAATGAAACTGAAATATATGACACATAAAATAGTGTCAGGAACATATATTTGTTGAATGAAACATCTGAAAAACCATTGAGAGGGAACTTAGTTCTTTCCAATACTCAAGTAGAAAATATGAATTCATCCTGGCTTTGTAACTAAATGAAAATCAATGTGAAAAATCAAATTTGATTTACTAAAATTTTCTTTAAAGCCTGCTTTTGAGGAATATATCTAGTCTATAGTATGAAGCATAGCTGTTTCTGAGAAGCTGGCTCTTTGCTTTTCAATGATACTAGCAATGATTTTGAGTTGTAATAATTGGCTGTCCAGTTCTAGTTTGTGGGTTGTGCTTAATTTAAAATTAATCCTTTTCAAAAAATGTTAGGCAATAGCTCATGACTACTGTATGATGTATAACTATCAAAATTGTGGGTTATTGGTCTTATGTGGTTGATTTTTCTTCTTGACCTGTGTAGAACTTTTAAAATAAGGTAGGAAAAGAGTTTCTCAATTTGAATATTATAGATTTTTTTCTAGAAGGCAGATATAAAAAATTGAACTTGAGATTACTCAGGGGTTGATTTTCCATCTGTCTTTTATTAGTGTGAAATTCTTGAAATTTAAGTGTTGTAGTGGATCATCTGTCCTTCTGTCTCACTATATTTGGAAACAGGATCATCAGAGCGTAGCCAGCCACTCCCAGCTAATAAGAAAAGAGCTTGGGTTCCCACTTTTAGCCTAGGCTCTTGCCTCTAAAATGAGTTCCCTTTATAAAAAGTAACTTCACAGACATGTCAAAAAAAAAAAAAAATTTCCAGGAATACCCAGAAATAAACCATTGTGTTTTCTGACTAAATTTTTGAATATTTGTTGGAAATTTAAGCTAGGTATTCTTTGATTTGCAAGTGAGGGTGCAGTCCTAATGAAAGAAATGTTTGCTGATTTAAATGACTTCTAAAAGTCCCCAATTCAATGGGAATTTTAAGTGTAGGGAAATCTAGTTGTAAAAGAAAAGATTAGTGTGAGGTAATTTAGGTTAAATGTAACATAAGGAACAATTGTTTTAGTTTATCCTACTTTCTCTTCTGTATGCTCAAAAATTATTCGTCATTGTACTTACTGTTAGAGACATTCTAGCTCAAGGCAGTTACATTCCAATATGCTGCCTTCCTTTTTCTTTTTCCTTGCTGTGACAACCTTAGAAACTATCTGCTAGAAAACATTTCTATAAGATGGTATAAGACACCTACCCACATGGAATATTCTGGAGCAAGAAATAAACCTTTGCTATGTTAAGCCATTCAGATTTTGGGGCTTGTTGAATGGGCAGTTGACATTCACTACTCATTCTTAACAATCATTATTATCACTACCCTTTGCCTCTTTTCCTTTGGTTCTCTGAGTCAGTTAGGGGCCTACTGATATATATGTCTTCCTAGAAAGGGACTGTGTTAGAGGGACTTCCTGGGGCCAGTGAGGGCCCTTTGTTTGCATTTTCCCTTCCTCTGGCTGCCTAGGGCCCTATGTTTCCACTTACCCACCTCTGGCAGGCTAGATAGGGGCTTTGTCTTCAGTTTTCCTACCTTTGGCTCTTGGAGGTGGGGGCTCTGCAACTCAGGGTTGTAAAACAGTAGCCAATCCAGTAAAGCATTCAAAGCAATTAATCCAGAGGAAGTTTGAAAGAACCCCTCTCATTGAATGAGAACATGAATGGTGGGGGAGTAACTCGGGGGTAAAAGCTCTAGCTGCCCCAGCCTGGATGGCACCTTCTCTCCGGGTCCCCTTCCACAACAGCATGGAAGCCGCCCTTTCGCTTTGCCTAATCGCACTGTCACACACCCTTTGGGTTCACGAGTTGTGTTTGAGCTGTAACTCTCAATGTGCCGCTGTGGCCCCCTTTCCCCATTCTTCCAGGTTAGGAAGGCCAAGAGCCTAAGTTCCAGCTACGTGCTCTCCACTCCTGTGGTGGTCTAGCAGTTAGGATGCCTGGTTTTCACCCAGGAGGCCCAGGGTTTAACTCCTGAGGTGGGAACCAGGGAATCCAGCTGCAGCTACTCTGGTTACACTAATGATCAGATGTAGGGTATTCAGTAAGAACTTTCCACTATCCAAAGAGTGTAAGGGTTATTGCCGAGTTTAAAAATGAGGAAACTGAGACCAGCCTAGGAAAATTAAATACCAATTTATTAAGCTCCCGGGCGAGATTCTGTGGACCGGGGAAGCGGGGCCAGAGAAGTCACGCTGGCTTCCCAGAATGAGGGGTTTTTATAGCTTTGGGAGAGCAAGGAGTGGCTGGGTGTTCTAATTGGCTGCCGGGGAGTGGGATGGACACCGGGCAGGCTGTTATTGGTGGGTAGGTTGTGGGGGCAGGTTTTCCTGGTGCAAAAGCCGGCCAGGGTTGCATCAGCCGGGGCTGTCCAGAGGGCCGTGTGCAGAGCTAGGTGCCAAGTGCACAGGCAGGTGTCGAGTGCAGATTCTGGTTGCGGAGTGCAGAAGTGGGCGTTGGGGAAGCCACGTGGCGGAGCTAGGTGCTGAGTGCTGAGGCAGGTGTCCAGTGCAGAGGTGGGTGTCGAGGGCAGAGGTTGGTGTTGAGTGCAGATCCTGGTGTGGAGTTTCCAGGTGCAGAGAGGGATGGGCGTGTCCGAGCTCCCAGCGAGGTAACCGGCCTTACAAAGAGAAGTGCCACTTTTTTGAATTGTATCAAGATACTCTTTATGATTTTTATACTCCTTAAAAGTGAAGGTATCTTGGTTCCTGCTAAATACATATTTTTGTACTAAAATATATGACTTTAGAAGAGAACACATTGGTGGTAGTTTGAAAACTTTTTTTTATCATTTTTTGGTAAGTTTGTGTCTGAATCGCTTAGCAGTATATAGGGTAAAGTAGTGCTGTATCTTTTTTATCTATTGTGGATAAGTTAAATCTGTTTTATGACCATATTATTCCCTCCTTCATTATATAATAACTACAATGAAACAATGATAACAATTTTGGCAAACACTGTGAGTTGTCCTCCTTTATTCTTGTCTTCTCTCTTTCTTTCTTCCCTCAGATGATTTGGAGCTTGGCATGTCACCATCCAGCAATAGACTATCTCATGGAGCCTCCCTTGCAGCTAGGCATGGTCAGTGTGACTGGAAATGTTATGTGTGTTCTCCACGTCATCCTCTTAAAAGGAAATTGCTTAGTCTTGACTTCCTCTCTCTGCTTTTCTTGGATGTGCTGCTGCTGGGCTAACCCTAAGCAAGCAGGTGAGGCTAATGCCCTAAAGCAGTTCTTCTCAAACATTAATTTGTTTACCAAAGAATCTTAAAATACAGATTCTGATATAGAAAATCTGGGTGGGGCCCGAGCTTTTGCATTTTTAACAAGTTTCCTGGTGATGCTGTTGCCGCTAGTCCAGGACTCTGCACTTGAAATAACCAGATCTTAGAAAATGACTGACACACAAGCTAGAAGAAACCTGGGACCCTGGATGACCTCTGGGAGCAGAGCTACACCCCTTGCCCTGGGCTACCCCTCTCTCAATTGCTTGGAGAGAGAAAAATCAACTTCTCTTGTATCCACTATGTTTTTGGATTTATTGGTTAGCTCTAGCCTATATGCCAAGGAATACAAAAGTAGTTATAAGGATAATAATGAAAGTAATAATAAGTGCCACTCACTGAGTGCTTACCATGTGGTAGACACTTAGAGTCATCATCTCCTTAATATTCATAATATCCCAATGAAGTATTATTTTATAGATGTGGAAACTAAGGAAAGAAGGAGTGCCTAACTGGTCTAAACTCACACAATAAGGCAGCATTGGTATTAAGTGGCAGCACTGGTATTAAAGCTTGGATGCCTTTGACCTCAAATGAGACGTTTATTGCCAAACTGACCACAGTTTGACTAGTGCATTTAAACGTGGATTCCTTCCGTTTTAGACCTGATCAGCTTTCTCCTGATTTTGCCTCTAGGTGTTTGGATTAATGTTGACCATTTTCTTCCAGTCAACAAGTCAGGGAAGATAGTTGTTTGCTATTTATGGGAAAGAGGACCCCAGAGTATCATCCCTTCTGTTCACCATTAATTCTCAACCAAGATTACAGGAGGAAAAAAAAATAGACCAAGCTTACAGGAGTAGGCACTAATGCACATACAACATCGAAAGACAAAGATCTGTTCTCCTTTACTGCTTCATCTTACTAGGTTCTTGTCTTCTACTCATCAGCTTTTTTTTGGTCTCTTGTGAGCTATGAGAGAGACAAAAAGGGATGCTAATGGATCACAAGCCTGCAAAAAGTTGAGTCTGGTGGGGGTAAGTGGAGGTGGGGGAGGGGATTCCGGAAACCAGCATACTTGCCTAAGATTTTTCTGGCTTCTGGCTCCCTCACCAATCAGAATTGTTAGGTGGAGTCAACCAGAGATTCTCCAACAGCCTAGGGAAGGGAAAATGAAAGCACTCTGGATACGTCCTGCATTTGTTTCATCCTGGGGATGATTAACTAATGAAGGCAAAGCCAAATGAGACACTGTATTCCTGAAGCAGTGTATGGGGAGAATAATTAAGACATTTTTCAAATGCAACTCTGGATTAAAAGTCAAACCACAAAAGGAGCATTTCTTCCAGCTCCAGAAGGGTAGACTCCACCTCTAGTGCAGACAGGTTTATTATTTTTGTGGCAGACTAATAATGTCATTTCTACTTAAAAGTCCTTGTGACCTTTCTAAGGGAGCTGTTTGTGCTTCACTTGTTCTGTCATTTTTCTCCTTTCCCCTGGAAATCACCTTGCTTTTATAACTATGAGAGACTAATAGAAGGGGCAAGGAAGGGGTTGGAAGAAGAAAAAAGAGAACATAGGAGAGAAAAAGAGGTAGTGCAATATTATAATAAGATAAAAAAAGAAGGTGAAGGAGATAGAGAAGAAAAATTTGTCTCTATAATAAACATAAATTCTAGGTCTCCAAGTTGAAAATATCAGAAAATGCTATCTTGGTGGCTGATAATTACAAAATCAATAGATTTCCAGTGAAAAATAATCATTCCTGTAATGTGTAAAGCCTAGACAATTGTTAGTTAAATCCTGGGACTGTATAAGAGGAGACAGATTTCTTTGCATTACTTTTTCTTTGCCCACTTTATCCATCTCCTGTTTTTCCTGAGCATCATTCAGCTCCACCGTCTGCTTCTGTGCAACCCAGTAGCCTCACTGTGACCATCAGTTTCCTTGAGTTTCTGAATTACTTCTCAAGGGAATTTTTTTTTCTGGCCTTTCTTCTTAAGGGGTGGGTGTGGAGGACCTTCCGTTCTAATCTAAAGATATCTGTCTGTTATAGGTTCTTTCCTTCAAGATTCTATCCACATGTGTAAAATTTACAAACTCAAATTAAGCCACTAGTGGGTAGTATTTAAACCACACATTAATCTTCCCAAGTGATATTTGAATTTTAATACGCAAAGGACTTTTAGATATCTTGCTTGGAATTTTAGATATTCTGACAGGATTAGAGAGAAATATTTTTAAATACAAAAGTTTTTCCAAGAGAAAGCCTTATGTTTGGTTATATAAAAACATCTAGTAACTTAATCTGAATGTCTTCTTAAAAGAAAGAGAAAGATAAGTTGTTTAATTTTGGTATTATTGGGATCGGTTTGATACATAGCGTCTGTTCTGTTTCATTTACATAGATAAGATAATAAGCCTTATTCAACAGTATTCTTCAAAAAACAAACGTAACTTGAGAAATGAAAGGTCCTATATTTCATTTTTTCTAGACCTCAAATTGCCCAATAGGTGATGCATATATAATGTAGCAGGTTAATCACCATGCAGAATGGAATTTGTATCGACTCAGTAATTGATAAAGAATTGTAATTGAAGCACTGTGCTCTTTTTTGTTTTATTTTATTTTTAATGGACACATAATTGTACACATTTTTGGGGTACAGGGTGATTTAATATTTGTATACATCATATAAAGAGCAAATCAGAGTAAATAGCATATCTGTCACCTCAAGTGTTTATCATTCCATAGTGGTATGAACACTAAAACCCTTCTCCTCTAGTTATTTTGAAATATACAATATAATGTTGTTGACTATAGTCACCATACTGTGCGGTAGAATATCAGAACTTATTCCTCTTATATAACTATAATTTTGTAGCCATTGACCACTCTTCCCATTGCCCTCCAACCCCCACCATCCTCCCCTTACCAGCCTCTGGTAACCACTATTCTATTCTTCCATGAGATGGGTTTTTATATTTATTTTAATTTTTTAATTTTTTTAGATTCCGCAAGTGAGTGAGATCATGCAGTATTTATCTCTCTGTGCCTAGCTAATTTTACTTAACATAAGGTCCTCTGCGTTCATCTGTGTTACTGCAAATAACAGGACTTCATTCTTTTTTATGGCTGAATAGTATTCTGTTGCGTATGTAAACCACGTTTTCTTTATCCATTCGTATGCTGATGGACATTTATATTGATTCCGTATCTTAGCTATTGTGAATAGTGCTGCGATAAACATGAAAGTGCAGATAACTCTTCAACATAGTGCTTTAATTTCCTCTGGATACATACCCAGTAGTGAGAGTCTGGGATCATATGGTAGTTCTACCTTTAGGTTTTTGAGAAATTTCCATACTGTTTTTCCATCATGGCTGTAAATGTAATTTACATTCCCACCAATAGCCTGTAAGTGTTTCCATTTTGCCACATCCATGCCAGTATCTGTTATTTTTTGTCTTTTCTATAATAACCATTCTAATTGAGGTGAGGTAATATCTCATTGTGGTTTAAATTTGCATTGAAGTACTATACACTTACTAGAGAAAGGAGTGCTTATTAAACTCCTTATTAAATCCTACTGCCAACCAGCTGAACCATTCTTTGTAAGCAATAATAAATATTTATTTATCTATTCAGCTGCTGAATTTTGTAGTGATTTGTTACATAGTAGTAGCTAATTGAAACACTTCTGCAAAGCTGAAAAATTCTTTCAGAGGTTCCTTTAACTGTTGAACACACAAAATCAGTAATTGAGCAGAATTATTACAGTGTGAAATTAAATTATTGTGGACTTATTTTTACTTTCTATAAATACTTAGAAGTGATTAAGATAGACAAGAACAGTTTTAAATTCTTCTCTTCCTTTTTCTCTCTCTCCCTTTATAAAATTTATCAATAAACCATGATAGGAAATGACAATATAAATGAGTAAGCCATTGCTTTGCCCCTAAGGTGCTTACAGTACATTGGGCATGTATGGGAAAGCAGACAAGTAAATGAATAATTAAAGGACATTTGTAAGACAATAACCAAGGTATGGGAACATAAAAGAAAAAGCATGATGCTTACTTCTGCCTAAGAACATAAGGAAAGTGTTTAAAAAAGATATCTTATTGGAGCTAAGTTTTGAAGGAATAAGTTAGAACCTTGATGCATAAAACATGATCCACACACCAGTAAATAGCATCAGCCTCACGGTAGTAGCTTGTTAGCAATAAAGAATTTGTGGTTCCATCCAGAGTATTGGATCAAAATCTTCATTTAAAAAGATCTCCAGATGACTTACATGTACGTTAGAGTGTGGGTTACAGTTACGGCTTGGGTGATGGTTCTCATTTTGTCTACACATTAGAATCATCTGGGAGTTTTGTAAAAAAAAAAAAAAAAAAAAAATCCCAAGGTTGCTCTATCCAGAGTTTCCCATTAATTGTCTTTGGATGGAGCCCAGACATTAAGATGTTTAGATGTTTAGAATATCCCGGTACCAGTGAGTGGTCTGGTATAGCTACAGGCATCTATTAGATTGTTAGATTGTTCGGGCGCTTTATGCTGCTGTACATCAAGGTATCAAGAATGAGTGTGGTGAGATGGATTTCCAAGATTCTGAGAAAATCTGACTCTCTAGTCTGTAAGTGTGGAAGTTCTGAAAACGGTCATGATGACTTTGATTGATGCCTGGATACTGAAATAACTTCCAAGCCAAAAATCTTAGAATGCCTGGAGACATGGATGTTTTAAGTGAGATTGCAAAATACCAAATTGCAAAGATTGGAAGCAGGAGGGAAGGATAAAGGAAACGGATCCTCTTAGAGATCTACTTTTCAATGTTATAATGAACAAAAGCTTATTGGCATCTTTGAAGAGAAGTTTTATATAATAGTGTTGGGAAGAGCTTAATTAATTTATACAGTTTCCTTATGGTTTTTGTCCAGTTCCGCATCCTGCCTGCCCTGGCTCTGGTTGGAGAGAGCATTTAAACCCCAGAATCTGTCACTGATGGATATTACAAGTCCCATGACATTCTCACTGCATTCATTGCAATGTTTGGGCCAAGTTCCAATCAGAAAGTTACTTTCTATTGACTGTAAATTTCACACCTTTAACATGAAGACTTCTCATAACACACACTCTCTTAAATTGGCTTCAAGTCCTGCCTGAAACCAAGTGTGACACATACCCCTCAAATGGGCTTCAAATTGAGCCACAGCCTTGGCTAAACATATTTTAATGACAACACATAACATTCAGGTCATCGAAAGAATATTTCCCTCTTCATATGATACATGTGTTGCTGGCATAAAATTATATGACTTATGTCCCCTTTCAGCATTGAGAGGGTCGAGAAATCTTTTTCGCTTTCGGTCTGAAATTACTCTGCGGTATAAATTATTACTCACAGTTCAACACTTGCTGTGTTCTGCCCAGAGGTGGCTGCCTTCTCAAAGACTCTGTGATTTATGGGTGGAGGCAGAAGGGCGAGAGTGCCTCTGAGCAAACATGTACCTGCCCAGTGTTCCCTCTGTCACATGCAACAGAGGGTTGAGGAGCTGGAGCCCACCAATCAAACAAATCAGAAAAATCACAAGGACGCCTTTCACCTCCATTGATATGGAATAACTGAGGTGTAGAGGGGACTCATTGAGGGTATGTGTATTCTACTTAGCTGGTTCTTGACGTTGTTTTTCAGATCCCTCAAGACTGGACCAGTTATAATCAGGAATGATCTAGGAGGCTGACAATGGATTCTAGTGCTGGATCTGCCCCTTGCTAACTTTGGTGAGTGTGCAATTAACACTGCTAAGCTTCCCTTGCCTCAATTATGTACACAAGATAGCATATTTCTTGTTTAAGTACAAGGTTATTATTTCATTCAAGTAAGACAAATTGTTTAAAACGTGTGAACTGGACAAGTCTATGATGCTTTTATTAGATGCAGGAGTTATCATAAAATATGGTGGGTTTACCACAGGACGTATCTTCCTCAAGGGTTGTAACTTTTTTATTATGACCTACACTCAGAGGCATTTAAATAACGGGCCTGTTGGACCCCTTTACAGTATCATATTCTCCATCTCCACCCTGCATGTGGTTGGCATTCTATATATTTTTGCCCTTATGAAAATACAAAAAAGGGTCCCATTTTCATTGTAAAGAAAATAGATTTCCAGTATCTTGCCTCCTTCAGAAATTCAAAGACCTCATTAGCAACTATGTATAAAGGCAGCAGAAAACAATGAAACTAAAAGATTATCTGCCATTTTTGTAAACTCTTCATTACTTACATTAAACCTCTAAGGTAAAAGAACTTACCAGATATTTTTGATGTGCTTTAATCTGGATTTTAAAAAGTGTGAAAAAATACATGGAAAAATACTGCATAATAATATGTAATAAATAACATATATACTATGATATATACGTATTCTATAAAACTATATATAGCTATATGTGTTATATATCATGGTATACGTATATAATAATTGACATAAATTTGAAGGTTTTTCTTAAGAATGAGATGCATAATTTAGTTTCTTCACATTGACACTGCCTATGTGTATTTAAAATAATTGATTTGTAGAAATTCTGTTTATGCATAAATTCTCAGGAGTGCATTTGGGAAATTGAAGAGTACGTAAGGAGTAAAGATTGTTTAGAACCAGGATATTTAGAATTTCAACTCTATCAGGATGCCGAGAAGCACAGTAGAGTAGCAGCCTCCAGGATCACTATGTGGGTCAAGAAAGGTTTCCCAAAAGATATGACGATTAAGCAGAATCACGAAGGACAGGGAAGAATTCAACAGGTAGAGAAAGAGGAGAGAGCATTCCAGGCAGACCCCCAGTAGAATGAAAAGATGCAAATGTTCTAGGTGCTGGGGGTGGAGAGAGATGACGCAGTAACGCTATAGAGGAGGGAAGGATCCGTTCAGGAAGGGGTTTGTGGTCCAGTCTATGGCACTTTTATTTTATCCTGAAGCCTTTGAAAGCTTTTAATACAGAAAGGTAACACGGTGAGTCCTTTGTTTTTGGCCAGAGAGCTTAGCAGGTTATATGCATAACTTTTTGCCATGAACAACTAAATACTTGCCATTTCTATCGAACCTAATACACATTAAATAATCTTTGGGGACAGTGCTCTGGAGGGGGATCGGATTTGATTTGTGTCACTGTGCAAAAAGAAAGAGATAATAGCTGTGCAGCATAGACAGCAGAGTCTTTTCTTTCGAGGGACTGCTAGGCCTGTGCAGCTGGAGATGTTGAATTGAGTGAGAGCTGCCTGTTAAATACCTCCTTGTATTAGCAAAGCTCCTTGAGTGGCCTTGAAAATCACTGAAGTGCCAGAAAGCTTTATAATCCAGAGCTTAAGTTTGCTTCAGTGATATGTCGCAGGAATTGTTAAGTGAGAACACGAGCCTGTCTATTCACCTTAACAAGTGAGAGAGGTGGACAGTCTCTCCTGGATCAGAAGGTGTGTAAGAGGAGGAATGGGTAAGGCTTCCTGGAAAGCAACAGCTGAACCAGAGGAAAGGTTAAAACAGAGTCTGGGAGTAGAGTTTAATAAGTCCCTGGAAGGAAGAAGTTAGGTTCCAGTCATACAATATCTAGTCTGTGCCAAACATAACTAAATGTCTCCTGTATAATTTTGGTTTGTGTGGTTGTTAAGATTTTATGGGCTCTTGGAACCAAGAGGGGGAGACCAGTGAGGAAAGTAACTGTCAACACATATTCCTAAGGAAATCATGCATTTCAATTCAACTGGCATTCGGGTATGGTGCTGACATAATAATTTTCAAGCAAAGGTGTAAGATACATCTTTTTTATACCAGGCTTCAATCACCCGCAGGGACTCCCTGTTTTAAGAGTGGAGAATCAAATGTGGCTTAAATGAAAATAACTTTATTCTGGGAAGTAGGTGCCAGTGTTAGCTGAAGGAGTGGCAACAACTGTGATTTTTCAAACCCATGGAGTATAATCTTTATTCCAGATTATTCTCTTTCTTCCTTCTAATCATAGAATAAATATGCCCATCTACCTATGAAAAATATATTGTCTATAGGCTATGTATTCTAGCAATGGAGATATTTTTAGTTAAATTTTATTAAAAAGACGGCTGGGTACGGTGGCTCTTGCCTGTAATCCCACTGAGGCTGGCGGATCACCTGAGGTCAGGAGTTCGAGACCAGCCTGGCCAACATGGTGAAACTAAATTTTTATATTTTAGTCTCTACTAAAAATAAAAAAAATTAGGCAGGCGTGGTGGCTGGCACCTGTAATTCCAGCTACTTGGGAGGCTCAACCGGGGCCGGGGGTTGTGGTTGGAGGTTGCAGCTAGCTGAGATTGCGTCACTGCACTCCAGCCTGGGCAACAGAGTGAGACTGTCTCCAAAAAAAAAAAAAGAAAGTGAGACTGCCTGCCTACTATGGGCTGGTTACTCCTAACTGAGCCAGCTGGACCTTACCTCTGTTTTCTGGTAAACATATCTACGTAACATTTATTGAGGATATCTAATTACATGCTACAAACTCTGCAAATTCTTTATGTAGATCATTTTATCTAATATTCAAAGCAATTATCTAAGAAAGATGCTATTATTAAGTTGATTTTTCAGAAGGGGAGTCTGTGGCATGAAGTGGTTAAGTAACCTGCTCGAGGTCATACTGCCATTAAGTGGCGGAACTGGTATTTGAGCTTATGACTGTGTAACTCCAGGGCTCAGGTAGCATAAATTATTAGTTTAGTTTTTTCTATCTATTAAGTTTGCCAGTTCATTTATGGGCTGCACCTCATACCTTGCCCTTATTAGAACTTTTTTTCTTAGGGACCCTAAGCAATGAAACTTTATACTAACCATGATAAGACAATACAATGATAATGCCTCGAGGTGAATTATTTATCTCCAAATCCAAGATTCCAGAATAGTTATCTCAGTTTCAGAAATATAAGAAAAATTAAGGAACAAGCTATCTCTGTGGGTGGGGAAAATATATTTTGAGATTTAGCCTAAAGTTTGGTTAATATTTAACTCATTTTACTCTTAATTTCAAAAATAAAGAATATATGCTATTGAAGTCCATGAAATAAAGGATTATATGTTACAGATTATAAGAAATCAGGTAACATATTGATCAAATCTCCTGAACACTGCAGAACCTTTACACATTTAGAAATTTTGGTGAATGGGACACATTCAACTTGTCACTGACTGTATGATTTTAATATAGTCCTTTACAAGAGTGTCAGTTTGTGTGTTACTACAAAATACAGACCAGGTAATTTTTAAAATTTTATTTTAATAATTTTTGGGGGAACAAGTGATATTGGTTACATGGATAAGTTCTTTAGTGGTGAATTCTGAGATTTTGGTGCACTCGTCACCCGAGGAGTGTACACTGTACCCAATATATAGTCTTCTATTCCTCACCTTCCTCTCGCCCTTCCCGAGTCCCCAACGTTCATTATGTCATTCTTATGCCTTTGCCTCCTCATAGCTTAGCTCCCACTTGTAAGTGAAAACATACAATATTTGGTTTTCCTTTTCCTAGTTACTTCACATGGAATAATGGCCTCCAAGTTCACCCAAGTTGGTGCAAATGCCATTATTTCGTTTTATTTTATGGCTGAGCCATATTCCATGGTATGTATATGTATATATACACCACATTTTCTTTACCCGCTTATTGGTTGATGGGCACTTAGGTTTGTTTCATATCTTTGCAATTGATAATTGTTCCACTCTAAACACGTTTGTGCATTTATCTTTTTCATATGATGGCTACCTTTCCTATGGGTAGATACCCAGGAGTGGGATTGCAGGATCAAATGGTAGTTCTTTGAGATCATTAAAGAATTTCTATACTCTTTTCCACAGCAGTTGTAGTAGTTTACATTCCCACCAGCAGTGTAAAGAGTTCCCCTTTTCATCCTATCCATGCCAACATCTATTTTTTTTTTTTATTTTTTAATTATGACCATTCTTGTAGGAGTAAGGTGGCATCTCATTGTGTTTCCAATTTGCATTTCTCTGAAAATTGGTGATGAATACTTTTTTCGTATGTGTGTTGGTTGTTTGTATATCTTCTTTTGAGAATTGTCTATTCATGTCCTTAGCCCACTTTTCAATGGGATTATTTGTTTTTATCTTGCTGATTTGTTTGAGTTTCTTATAGATTCTGAATATTAGTTCTTGGTTGTATGTATAGTTTGTGAAGATTTTCTCCCACTCTCTGGGTTGTCTGTTTATTCTGCTAATTATTTCTTTTGCTGTGCAGAAGCTTTTTAGTTTAATTAGGTCTATTTATTTTTGTTTAATTTGCTTTTGGGTTCTTAGTCATGAATTTTTTGCCGAAGCCAATGTCCAGAAGAGTTTTTCTGATGTTCTCTTCTACGATTTCTGTGGTTTCAGGTCTTAGATTTAAGTCTTTGATTCATCTTGAGTTGATTTTTGTGTAAGGTGAGAGATGAGGATCCAGTTTCACTCTTCTACATGTGGCCTGCCCATTATCCCAGCGCCATTTATTGAATAGGGTGTCCGTTTCCCACTTGGCTTTGTCGAAGATCAGTTGGCTGTAAGTATTTGGCTTCATTTTTGAGTTCTCTATTTTGTTCTGTTGGTCTACGTGCCTATTCTTATAAGCCTTGTAGTATAACTTGAAGTTTGGTAATCTGATGCCTTCGGATTTGTTCCTTTTGCTTAGTATTGCTTTGGTTGCGTGGGCTCCTTTTTAGTTCCATATGAATTTTAGAATTTTTTTTCTAGTTCTGTGAAGAATGATGATGTTACTTTGATGGGAATTATATTGAATCTGCAGTTTGCTTTTGGCAGTGTGGTCACTTTCACAATATTCATTCTACCTATCCACATGCATGAGATTATTTCCATTTGTTTGCACATCTGTGATTTCTTTCAGCAGTGTTTTGTAGTTTTCCTTGTACAGATCTTTCACCTCCTTGGTTAAGTATATTTCTAAGTATTTTATTTTTTTGCAGCTGTTATAATAGGGATTGAGTTATTAACTTGATTATCAGCTTGGTGTTGTTGGTATATAGCAGTGCTACTGATTTGTTTTCTTTGATTTTATATCCTGAAACTTTAGTGAATTCGTTTATCAGCTCTAGGAGCTTTTTGGGTGAGTCTTTAGGTTTTGTAGGTATACAATCATATCATCGAAGAATAGTGACAGTTTGACTTCCTCTTTTTAATTTGGATGCCCTTTATATTTCTTTTTCTTGTCTGATTGTTCTGGTTAGGTCTTCCAGACTGGGTGATTTATAAACAATGGAAATTTATTTCTTAGAGTTCAGAAGGCTAGGAAGTCCAAGATCAAGATGCTAACAGGTTTAGTGTCTGATGAGGACTGGGTTTCTACTTCAGAGTGGCACCTTGTGGCTGTAGAGGGGGACAGATGCTGAGTCCTCATAGTAAAAGGGAAGAGAGGAAAAATGGGCTAGTTTCCTCTAACTCTCTTTATTTAAGGCACTAATTCATTCATTGCAGCAGATTTCTCAAGATTTACTTTCCACAAGGCCCTACCTCTTAATACCACCACAGTGGAAATTAAGTTTCAACACATAAATTTTAGGGGAACAAATTCAAACCATAGTAAGGAGCCTCTAATTTTTTCATAAGAAAAAATTCCATTTAGATTACTTTATATTGTATTACATCCTAGCAGAGAATGATCATACTTCCTCCATTTCCCCATCTCACTAAATGTTAATCCTCTTTATCTAGTTTCTCAGAACAAAAATCTTCGTGTCTTTCTTGACTTCTTCATTTCTCCAACCCATCAGCTCTACCATGAATTATATCTAGAGTTTAGCTATTTCTACCCATTCCACCACTACTACCTAGCCTGTGCTACCATCATTTCCTACCTGGGCTATGGCAATAGCCTCCCAGCTAGACTCTTTTCTGACTTTTCTATTTGTCACACAGCAGCCAGAATGATACCCTTAAAATACACTATTGTTCATGTCACTCCTCAGCTCAAAGCCCTCCAGTGATTTTCCATTTAACTCAGAATAAAGTTAAAATACGTTACAATGTCCTACAAGGCTGTACTCAATCTGATGCACTGAAAACTCTCTGATCCTGTCTCCTGTCTTTATGTTTCTCACTCATCATATTCCAACCACACTGTTCTGCTTGCTGTTCTGCCAACAAGCTAAGTATATTCCACACCTCAGTGCCTTTGCATGTCCTATTCCTTATACCTATGAAGCCTTTCCACCAGCTATCTATATAACTCTACTCCTTATTTTACTCTAATCTCTGCTCAGATTTCACATTATCAGAGAGGGCTTCCTTGATAATAATATGCACAATGTTTTATACACACACATATATGTATAAAAGTAAAATATGTAAAAATAGTTTCTAATTCCAAAACAATTTCTGATATTTATTTCCCCCATACTGTTTTCAAAAAAAACTTTTAAATTATAATTTATAACAGTACAGAAAAGTACACTGCAAAGGTGTAGAATTCATTAATTTATCACAAAGCAATCATCTGTTTCACTATCACCCAGGTTAAGAAATTAAACATTGTCAGCACCCCAGTGTTGCCGAGCACCTATAACCTGCTCTTAATAGCTAATGCCTTCCTTCTTTATAAAGGTAGCCAGTATTTTGAATTTTATGGTAATTATTTCTTTGTTTTTAAATTTTTAACCAACTGAACATGAATTTTTAAACAATATAGTTAAATTTGTCTGCTATTTGAGTTTCACATAAAATGTAATCATACTGTCTATAATTTTTTTCTCACCTGGCTCCTTTTGCTCGACATTATGTTTTAAAATTCATTCAATTTATTGCATGTAGTTTTAGTTTGTTTATTTTCATTGCAATGTGTTATTGAATTCTGTGATTATTTGTAGTTTATTTTTTTCATTCTATTCTTTGTGCACATTTGAGTTGTTCCTGATTTAAAGTATGATGATTAACGCTGCTATGAGCATTTGCTTACATGGGTCTTCCTTCATATCTGTGCATGGATTTTTTCTGGATATAAACCTGGAAATGGAATTTCTGAGTCATAGGGTATGGGAATGTTAAGTTTGAGTTGATAATTTCAAAATGTTTTCAAAGTGACTGTGCCAGTTTACACTCTTACCAGCAGGGCATGAGAGTGCTAATTAATTCACATCCCAGCCAACAATCAGTATTGTTTTATTTATTTATTTATTTTTTAGAGATGGGGTCTTGCTGTGTTGACCAGGCCGGTCTCAAATTCCTGGCTTCAAGTGATCCTTTCTTCTCGGCCTCCCAAAGTGCTGGGATTACAGGCATGAACCACTGTGCCCAGCCTATTTATTTATTTTTAAATTAACTAATCTTGTGAGTGTGTAGTAGCATTACATTGTGATTTTAATTCCCAGTTCTTGCATTGGTAATTACATGGAATACCATTTAAAAATATTTATTATCTATTTGAATATTAGTTTTTTTAAGTACCTCCTCAAATGTTGCCCACATTTATATTTATTTCTTAGTTGTTGATTCTATTTAATTTGTAGGGGCTATTTACATATTCTGTGTATTATTCTTCTCTCGTTATATGTGTTGAAGTTTATTTCCCCTACTCCATGTCTTCCCTTTTCACTCTCTTATAGTGCTTTAACATACTCTAGTTATCAGTCTTTCTGTTTATTGCATGTGTTTCCTTTGTCCTATGTAAATCCTCTTTTCCTACCACAAGTTCATGACTATGTTCTGTGTTATAGTCTAGAAGTTTTATTAATTAATCTTTTCCATTGTGATTGATAGTTTAACTGGACATGATTTGTATTTATTTGGTATTATTTGAAGTGTTGACAATCTTTTCTTTTTTACATGAATATTTCAATTGACCCGACAGAGTTTATTATTTCCTGCTTGATTTGCAACATTACCTCTGTCATCTTATTTGGATAAAACACAATTCATAATTTTCAGATTTTCATTTTCCTTGTATTCTTGAAATAAACCAATTTGTGTACAGACTTTTTACCACTGAATCATTTTTGCTAATTTTGTGATTAATTTTTTTCTGGTAATTGAATAATATTAGCCTATAATTTTGTAATTTTATCTGATTTTGTTATCAAAGTTATTTTGGTTTTATAAAATAAATTCAGGAACACTTTTCATTTCATTCCCTGAAAGAGTTTGAGTAACATTAACGTTATTTGTTGCTCAAATATTTTTAAGAATTCACCAGTGAAATCACTTGGATTATAGGTTTCTTTGGCAAAGGTTTTATATAATGAATTTAATGTTATTAGTAGCTTCAGGATTATTTAGATTTTCTGTTTTTAGGTAAGTTTTGTAAATTATACTTTTTAACAATAAATATTTTTATTTTATCTAAATTTCAAATTTACTTGCATGCTTCTTTTCATACTACCTTGAATTTTGAAAAACTTTTATTCCATTATTGCTCATTTGTATCTTTTCTTTTTGTTTGATCAGTCTTATCAAGAGCTTGTCAATGGTATGAATTTTTTAAAAAAATAAAGTTTTGTTTTGTTAATCTTCTTTATTGTATGTTTATTTCTGTTTCTATTATCTTGTTCCCTCTGTTTTATTTTGGTAATTCTGCTGTTTATTTTCTACTTCTTGACATAGATACATAATTTCTCAATTTTTGGCCTCTTTTTCTCTAACATATAAATTTATAGAAAAAAATTTTCCTGTAAGATGGTTTTATTTGCATCCCAAAATAGTCAACTTATATGATTTATGTTACCATTCAGTTAAAGTATTTTTTAATGTTCTTGTTTTTTCTTTTTGACACATAGGTTATTTTGAAGCATGTTTCACATGTTCCATATATTTGGAAAGTTTTTTTTTCTATTTTTTTGAAAATAGAAACTTATTTCACTATGGTCAGAGAATATACTCTATATGATTTCAATCTTTAAAATTCATGGAGACTTATGTCATGGTCCAACAGATGATTAGCATTTACGAATATTGTTTGCTTCAGAAAATGTTTATGTTGCAGTTATTTTGAATGGTATTCTATAAATAATATTCGACGTTTGATAATTATACCAGTCCTGCCTGGTCTACTAATGGCAATTAAGTTGTAGTTTTTCATTGACCTTAACTGAGATTATGACAATAGGAATCGAGCCAAAAAGGGTCTTCTGTACTCCAGACATAGTCTTCTTACTTGCGCTGTGGAGTACCTGTCCAATTTCCCCTTGGTAGTTAGGATAGTTAGAATGAATGACCCCAGACAGCATAGTAACTCTCTTCCATGTCTGTTGATTCAGAAGCATGAGGAATCTGGTGTCCATGCATTAGTCTTAACTTTTAGTTCAAGGAAATTATTGTTGTTTTTCCTGGTGGAAGTATTCTTGCTTTTGGCACTAAGACTTTCAGGCCGATAAAGTATGAGGACGTGGAAACATGAGGCAAAATTATCACTACTGGGTCACCAGGGGAAATAGTGATGCCATTCTTGTTTTCAACCCTTGATTTTTGAATTCATGAATCCTAGCAATAGGAAAAACCGAACCATATTTTGAATACTGATTTGGAGCACATAGAGGCTTCTGGAGAACCCTTCGCCAGCCCTACAAAGTATTGCCACCTAGCTGGTGCTGTAATTGAGACTTCAGAAGGCCATTCCATCATTCTATCAAACCAGCTACTTCAGGATGCTAGGGAACATGGTGAGACTGTGAATTTCATGAGCATAGGCCCATTGCTGTACTTCTTTTGCCGTGAAGCGAGTTTCTTGGTTAGAAGCAATGTTGTATAGAATATCATACGAGTGGACAAGGCATTCTGTAAGTCCAGAGATGGTAGTTTTGGCAGAAGTTTTCATGCAAAGAAGGCAAATCCTTATTCAGCTTAAGTGTCTATTCTAGTATGAACAAAATACTGCCCTTTCTCCATGATGGAAACGGTCCAGTGTAATCGACTTGCCACCAGGTAGCTGGCTGGCAACTCTGGGAAATGGAATCATGTCAAACATTCAGTTTTGGTGTCTGCTGCTAGAAGATCAGGCAGCTGTGGCTGTAGCCAAGTTTGCCTTAGTGAGTGAAAGTCGATGCTGCTGAGTCCAAGAATGACTTCTATTCCTGCCACCATGGCTATTTTGGGCATGACCCTATTAGGCAATGACAGGAGTGAATGGCGAAGAGGCTGACTGGTATGCACAGAACAGGTCATTCTATCCACTAGATTATTAAAATTCTCTTCTGCTGAAGTCACCCTTTGGTGAACATTCACATGGGACACAAATGTCTATCACTGTATCTCCTCCTTAAATTTCCTTTTCACCAGTTTCTAATCATGTCCTTTCCAAGTCCTTATCATCCAGCCAATCTACTGGCCACCAGGAATAGGCATAGAAATTGCACATCTGGCCATTCCTGCTTCCAAGCAAAGTGATCAATCAGGTGCAATGCTCAAAGTTCTGCCCACATGGAAGATTTTTCTTCACCTTCATCCTTCAGGGATGTGTCAGAAAAGGGCTATAGTGCTGTAGCTGTCCATTTTTAAGCAGTGCCTGCATATCATGCAGAAATATCTATAAAGCAGGCCTGATCTAAGGGAATGCTCCATAAAGCCATAGGTACAGGCTTAGAGAGAAAAGTCAGGATAGCAGGAGTGAGAAACATGCACGTGTGGACCACTTCTTCATGGAATTTATTTGTGTCATTAGGGCCTGTTTGGGCCTAGTCACATATATGCCACTTCCATTTATTAATGGAGTGCTTCTGTGAATGCCCAAATTTATGACTTCGTGGGTCAAAAAACACAAAGGTCATGATGGGCAGCTCCAGTCCCATGGCAACTTGGTGGCCCATGGTTAAGTACTCAATCTCTGCTAAAACCTAGTGGTAGGCAAAGAACAGTTTTTCAAAAGGAGAGTATCGTGGAGGAGGGCAGGGCTTTGCTTCAAAATTCTAGTGGTCTGTGCGGCAATTCATCTCTAGAGATCTGCTAAAGAATTCATATATCATCCCTATCTGCCTTTGATACTTCAATCACCAGTGGATCTGCTGGAGCACATGCCCAAGTGGTAGAGCAGATCACAGCAGCTTGGACCTATCACAGAGTCTTCTTTTGTTCTGTACCCCAGTCAAAACGAGCATTTCTTCAGATCGGTCAGAAAATGGGTCGGGGTGAAAAACCCACATGAGTAAGATGTTGCCTCCAAAATAAAGTCCACTAAGTATTTTGCATCTTTTGTCTTGTAAAAGAGACCAGATGCAATGGATTATTCCTCACCTTGGAAGGGATATCTTGACATGCCCCACATGACTGGATCCCTGGAAATTTGACAGAGGTATAAGACCACGGAAGTTTAGTCAGATGTATTTATCACCATCTGATATACAACTGCTTTACCAATAAGTCTAGAGTACTTGCTACTTCTTGTTCACTAGGTCCAACTGGCATGATGCCATTGATGTAATGGACCAGTGCGATATCTTGTGGAAAGGAAGATTATCAAGATCCCTGAGAACTAAATTATAATGCAGCATTGGAAAGTTGATATATCTCTGAGGTAGGATAATGAAGGTGTATGCTGGCCTTATCAGTTGAAAATCAACTGCTTCTGGTGAGTATTATGGATGGAAATGGAGAGAAAGGCATTTATCAAATCAATAGGTACGTTAGAGTTAGTAATTGAGTGTTAATTTGCTCAAGAAATGAAACCACGCTGGATAGAGAAGCTGGAATTGTGGTCACCACCTTGTTAAACTTATATTAATCCACGGTTATTCTCCAGATAGCATTTATGTTCTGCGTAGACTGAATAAGTGAGCTGAATGGGGAGCTGGTGGAAATTACCACCCTTGCAAACTTCAAGTCGTTGATGGTTACACTAATTTCTGTAATTCTTTCAGGATTGCAGTATTGGCTTGGTTTACTATTTTCTGGGTAGAGGCAGCCCTAATGGCTTCCACTTGGCATTTTCTACCATAATAGCCCCCACTCCACAAGTCAGAAAATCAGTGTGAATTCTGCCAGCTGCTAGGTAAATATATTCTGATTATAAATTTCAGAACTGTGAAATAATCACAAGATGAATTGAGGGATCACTGGGCCCAGGCCCTCAAGACGATGTACCTAAGCCAAAACTCCATGAATCACTTACCTTCTCCATAAGTCCCCACTCTTACTGATGGCCCATAGTACACATTTTGAATCTTTAGAAATTAGTGTCAGGTCAGTGACAGTTTATAGTAGTCCCCAAAATATTGGGCTATTTCTTTCTCCCCCAGTGCCCAGTTGCCCTGGCAAAAGGCCATAAGTCCTTTTGGGAAAAGCTGGGAGAAAGATGAGCAGTATACACTTTTACTAGTTTCCTTCCTCAAGGGGACCCAGTCTCCTCTTCATTCAAGGGTTCTAGGTTGGTAAGCTGGCTCAAGTCTGAGAACTGACTTGATGCATGACTCCCCTGTTTTTATGATTCAGGTTAGACTTTTGTTCATTTGACTTATAACTTTCCTGCTTATACAAATCAGTAGGTTGTTCTCAACGACGAATGTTCTCTATGATGTTTTATACCTGATAATATGATTTCACATGAATGATCACACTGGTTTATTGCAACAGTCTTGTGAGGTATTATTATTAATTCATTTGTCAGACGAGGAAATCAAAGTGCACAGAGATTATGAACAACCTATGATTTTACAAATAGTAAATTTCAGATTATTTGTTTGAACTTAAGCATTCAAAACAAAACTTTGTACAAGTTTTTTTATCTATTGTGTTATAACTTGATGTTTGGTGACACAGGAAATATTTATGTGCTCATTATCCAATTATTTAGAATCCACCGTAATTTGAAAACTCTTCCCCATAACTGGTTTCTTTAAAATCATACCTAGATGCCATGCTTGAGTATTCAAAACTTATACTTCAGTCCTAGAAATATTGGTTGTATTTTTAAAGCAGCATGTAGAAATAAACAGTGGGAAAAATTTGTATCTTTAAGTAAGTAGAAGGGATTTAAGCATATTTTAAAATAACAAAATGATTTCTTTGAAACATAAATTTTTATCCCTTCAAATTTGGGAACTATAAACAGTTATTTCCAAAGCGCTTTGGACTGAATAAGTGAGATTTAAATATACTTTTCTCTCTTATTATAAAAGTTATACTTTTCTATCCAGAAAATATAGATAATAAAACAAAGTTTAAAACTTTCCTTATTAAAAGCAATAGCTGTTGTTAGCATTTTTGTTAATAGCCTCTCTCTCTTTCCCTCATTCTTGCACACCCACACGCACACATGCACCCATACACACAAACACACAGACACACAGAGACATACACATGTTTTGGAAACTGGGATAGTACTATAATACTATAGGATTATTTTATAACTGGACTGAATTCAACAATATGCAGGTTTTGTTGCAGGTGTTGAGACGCTGACACCCCCCTCCTGTTACTCCTCATCCCTGCCGCACAGTTAAAAATCTGTATATAACTTTGACTCCCCCAAAACCTAACTGCTAGCAATCTATTTTTTGACAGGAAGCCTTACTGATAACACAAAACAGTTGATTGACATAACTTTTTTGTTGTTATTGTATTATATACTGTATTCTTACAATGAAGTAAACTAGAGAAAAAAAAATGTTAGTAAAAAAAACCATAAAGAAGAGAAAATCACATCATGGAAAATGGGGTATCCATCCTCTAAAGCATTTATCCTTTGTGTTATTTTCTAAGTGGAAGTGGACTATCATAAATCCCTTGTCATTTTTACATTGAGTAGGCTGAGGAGAAGGAAGAGAAGAGGTTGGTCTTGCTTCTTCTCAGGTGGCAGAGGCAGAAGAAAATCTGACTGCAAGTGGACCCAGGTTGTTCAAACCTGTGTTGTTCAAGCGTCAACTCTATTGTCAGTATGTTTTAATTTTCTCGTTTTTCTAAAACAGAATTTTTAATGGTAACATATAGAATGCAGTGTAATATAATTAACCACATTTCTGTTGTTGGACACTATAGTTGCTAATAAATTTTTGACATCTTTTCAACTGAAATGAACATTTTTTGTATTCAAGTTGTTTCACACGAGTGACGGGATGGGGTCATGCAGGGATGTCGAATTTTATTGGTTTTTCAACTTCAGTAAAGATGATCATATGGTTTTTGTCCTGCATTCTTTTAATGTGATGTACCACATTGATTGATGTGTGTATGTTCATCCATCCTTGCATCCCTGGGGTAAATCCCACTCGATGAATGATTTTTTTAAAATGTATTGCTGAATTCAGTGTTCTAGCATTTTGTTGATGATTCTTAGAATTTGGCAGTGAACCCATCAGATACTAGGCATTTCTTTATTGGGAGACATTTTATTACAGCTTTCATCTCACTGCTTGTTATTGGTTTGTTCAGGTTCCGGATTTCTTCGTGGTTCAATCCTGGTAGGTTTTATGTATCTATGTGTTTATCCATTTCCTCTGGATTTTCAAATTTATTGGTATATAGTTTCTCGTAGTAGCCACAAATGATCCTTTTGAATTTCTGCAGTATAAGTTGTAATGTCTCCTTTTCTATTTCTGATTTCATTTATTTGGGCCTTCTCCCTTTTTTGCTTTCTTAGTCTGGCTAAAGGTTTGTCAATTTTGTTTAACTTTTTGAAAAACCAACTTTTTATTTAGTTGATCTTTTTTCTTGTTTTCTTTCTTTCAAGTTTGTTTATTTCTGCCCTTACCTTTACCATTTTCATGTAGGGACTTGTAACTGTAAATTTCCCTCCTAATACTGTTTTGATTGTATCCTATAGGTTTTGGTATGTTGTGTTTCCGTTAATATTTGTTTCAGGAAATTTTCAATTTTTTTCTTAATTTCTTTACTGACCCACTGGTCATTCAGGAGCATATTGTTTAATTTCTATGTGTTTATATAGTTTCCAAAATTTCTCTTGTTGTTAATATCTAGTTTATTCCACTGTGGTCAGAGAAATGCTTGATATTATTTTCAGTTTTTGAGTCATTTAAGAATTGTTTTGTGACATGCCGTATGGTCTGTTCTTGAGAACGATTTATGTGCTGAGGAGAAGAATGTGTATTCTGCAACTTTTGGATAAAATTTTCTGGAAATATGTATTGGGTCCATTTGTTCTATAGCACAGATTAAGTCCAGTGTTTCTTTGTAGATTTTTTTGTCTGGGGAGATCTGTCTAATGCAGAAAGCAATGTGTTAAAATCTCCAGCTGTTGTATTGGGTCTATTTCCCTCCCTCTTTAGTTCTAATAATATTTGCTCTATGTAACTGGATGCTCCAGTGTTGGGTGTGCATATATTTATCATTGTTATGCCCTTTGCTGGACTGACCACTTTATCGTTATATAGTGATCTTCTTTGTCGCTTCCTATAGTTTTTGTCTTAAAATCTGCTTTGTCTGATACAAGTATAGTGACTCCTGCTCTTTTTTGGTTTCCATTAGCATGGAATATCTTTTTCATTATTTTATTTTCACTCCATGTGCATCTTTATAGGTGTGACATGTTCTTGTAGGCAACACATCATTGAGTCTTTTAAAAAAATCTATTCAGACGCTCTGTGTCTTTTGATTGGAGTGTTTAGTCCAACGATATTCAGTGTTGTTATTGATAAGTGGGGGACTTACTCTTGCCATTCTATTACTTGTTTTCTGGTTGTTTTGTGATTTTTTTTTTTCTTCTTTCCTTTCATACTATTTTCCTTTTAGTGAAGATTTTCTCTTATGGCATGGTTTAATAGCTTCCTTTTTATTTTTTGTGTATCTACTGTATGTTTTTTGATTTGCAGGTACCATGCAAGTACTATTCTATAACTCATTATTTTAAATTTATGACAACACTGATTGCATAAACAAATATGCAAAAAGAAAACTAACAAAAATACACTCTAACTTCATCTCCTACTTTTAAACTTCTTGTTGTTTCTCTTCATGTTTTATTGCCCTGTGTTTTGAAAAGTTGTTGCAGTTATTATTTTTGATTGGGTTATTATTTAGAGTTGCTACTTAAGTCAAGAAAAGTTTATACACTATAATTACAGTTTTACGCTATTCTCTATTTTTCTCTGTCCTTACTATTACCAGTGAATTTTATACCTTCAGATAATTTCCTTCTGCTCACAAACAACCTTTTCTTTCATATTGAAGAACTTGCTTTAGCATTTCTTGTAGGACAGGCCTGGTGCTGATAAAATCCCTCAGCTTTGTTTGTCTGGGAAGGTCTTTATTTCTCCTTCATGCTTAAATGATATTTTTGCTGGATATTGTAGCCTAGGGTAAAAGGTCTTTTTTTTTTTTTCTTGACGATTTAAATTATGTCATGCCACTCTCTCCTGGCCTGTAAAGTTTCCACCGAAAGGTCTGTTGCCAGATATATTGGCGCTCCATTGTATGCTATTTGTTTCTCCTATTGCTCTTAGGATCCTTTCTTTACCCTTGACCTTTGGGTGTTTGATTATTAAATATCTTGAGGTAGACTTCTTTGAGTTAAATCTGCTTGGTGTTCTGTAAACTTTTTGTACTTGAATATTGATATCTTTCTCTAGGTTTGAGAAGTTCTCTGATATTGTTCCTTTGAATAAACTTTCTACCCCTATCTCTTTCTGTATCTCCTCTTTAAGGCCAATAAATCTCTTTTTAGGAGAAGGGTTGGTGAATATTTAAGGACTTAATATAAACAATATCATGGCATTTATTTGTGTGCCCAGTGCTATAAATATTTTCAGATCACTTTTAAGTAGGCAGTTATTCCCAGTTCCAAATGGCATTTTTTCTGCAATGAGATTTTAATCCCATTTTTGCCATAGAATATATTGTTCACTATAGAAGAAATATAAAATCATGATCAAAATGGAAACAGACAAAACACCAGGCTTTGAGAGGTATGAGGTTATATCATCATGTAATCACAAGTACTATTTCAAAGAATATATTGGAGGAAAACAGTTTCTCAGAGAAAACGTCAAGACAGCACTTTGAATTAGAGCATATGCAAACAATAAACTTGAGACCAAGTATTAAAAATCATGAGAAAGAAGCTGATACAACAAAGCTTATTGCATGAGATGAGAAATGTATGAGAAAACCAGGAAGATCTCAAGACTGGACCAGGCTTCCTTCCTTAGCAAGAGTGTTGAGAAAGAACTCAAAATTCCTACTTATTTATGCTGCTTTAAATACTTACAATAAATGGAGCAAAATTTCTGATACTCAGCACAGTTTTAACCATTCTTTAATATCTTTTTGTTTTCTTCATGAAATTCTGATTTATAGAATACTTCTAGATCCTATTTTTTAACATGTAAGCTACCTGGACTAAGTAGAATACAATTGATAGTGACAAAATATGAGTGCACAGAGTGGACAAAACAATCTGAACAGTACATCATCCAGACTTTCATGTTAACAAAACTGATTTCTGTCTTGTTATGCTACTGCGATTGTTTGAATATTTATACCTCCCCAAACTCATGTTGAAATTTCATTTCCAACGTGGCAGTATTGAGAGGTGGGCCTTTAAGAGGTGACTGGGTAACGAGGGCTCTGTCTTCATGAATGGATGAATCTGTTCATGGATTAATGGGTTGTTGGATTAATGGGTTATCATGAAAGAGGAATTGCTGGGTTTATAAGAAGATTAGAGATCTGAGCTAGCACATTACATGCTCAGCTCCCTCACCATGTCATACTTTGTGCTGCTTGGGACTCTGAAGAGAGTCTCCACCAGCACTAAGGCCCTCACCAGATGCAGACCCTCAACCTTGGACTTCCCAGCCTCCACAACTGTAAGAATAAATTCATTTTCTTATAAATTATCCAGTTTCTGATATTCTATTATAAGCAATAGAAAACAAACTAAGACAGCTACATATTGCACAAATCATTAATACCAAATTGGGTAGAAAAAATGGGGCAAGAAGAGGTAGTCAGATGTCACTGAACTTTTTGTGGAACTGGCAAAATCCTCATTATTGTGTAGAAATCTCCCATCCCTGTTTCTGTGGCCACAAGTTAGTATGACCTGGTTCTAAACACTCTGCTCATAGGAAAGGTAAGAAAGGGAAAGGTGGCCCTCCTGCTTCAGCTCAGCCCCTGAGCTCTTGGAAGACTAGTCACCTGGCCCTTGAGTGAGTAACATTTTAGTACCTTAGATTTGACTCCACGTGCTGACTCTGTGCTGTAGCCCCTCAGGTTTTCTACAGATGCATGTAAATCATTTGTCATCTCTACAGCTGACAAGCCAAAAGGATCCTTCATGAGTCAGTGATACTCATTTTTTTGAAGGGCAAATTTCCCTGATCTCCCCCACTCTGTCTTAACAAAGACAGCAGCGGACAGACCTGCTCCATGAATGCTAACGGGCTGTTGGCAGAGCTCAGATGCTCAGGGTCAGGGGCTCCCTACAACTGAAGAGCCACAGGAATTCAGACACTATCTCCTGCTAAGGCCTGAGCCACCTAGCAGGCTGTAGCAGGGATCTGAGGAATGCAAACTTAACAGGGGTGTCAGCGAGCCAAAGGGGTGGTATCCTTGGGCCTGGGACAGTTCAAATAAAACCGATGTTTGATGCTGTGGACAAAAAGAAAATCCTGAGAGGATGTGAGTACATGAGGCACAGGAAAAGGAAGTATGCAGGATTACAGCATATCGTCTTCAAAAATTCTGGGGCTGATTGCAATAAAGGGTTAAACTCCCTTAAGACTTGCTTTGGCCTTGACTGCCCACACTCCCAACCTCCCCTGCCACTTCCTCACATTTCTAAGACGTCCCTTGTGCCGAATTCTTATTCAACTTCAAACTGACAAACTGTTTTTAATCTTTTCCTTCCATCCAGCCTGGAGATTGGGAAGCAAAAATCAATACCGGTTGGCAGGTGATCAAGCTGCTTCATACTGGTGTGAGGAGAGAGCAGAGAGTGAGAGCAGAGGCCAGGAGGAGGGAGTGGGAGGGGGAGCAGGAGGGGGCCTGCAGGGAGGGGGAAGGAGTTTGACTAAATACCATGAATTACTGGCTAGAGGTCCAAAGGCCTGAGCTTTCTCTGGCCTTGAGCAGGGGAGCTTGGGAATGCCATTAGAACAATTAGGTCATGAGTTCACAGCTGTTGAGGTGCCTTTGGAGAGAGGCACAGAGAATTTTCCTGACACTTGAATGGGAGAGGGAGGGAGGGAAAAGAGACAGTGAGAGAGGGACTCAATCTTCCTGTAGCAGCCTTTAAGTAGAGACTTGACAACCTCAGCACCACACAGTGAGGCTGATTTTGCTTTAAAAAAGAAAACAGCATAAACATCTTCCCCATTCAATTTTAAAAAACAGTGTTTAAAATATTTTAAAGGGACTCTGAAATATAGGATGGCAGGGAAGGAGGTAGCAGGGTATGATGTCCACTCAGGTATCCCTAACGCCCAGTGAATGACCTGGGGCAATTTCATATTCAGTTTCAGCCCAGAGGCACTGCGGTCCTTAGTCACTCAATCATTGACAGTCTAAAATCTCTCCTAAGGCAGTGGATTCTCACTTAATTGTCCAGGAGTTAGGAAATTTGAAAATGTGGTCTTTTTATGAGAAACCTTCAAGTGCAAAATCAAAGCCTGAGCCAGATTTCCTGTATTTTCTGCTGCCACACCATCAAAAGCGGACGGTATATGCTCCTATAACTCAGACAAAACTCTGAGACTTTAACTCAAGGCTTTCCTAACATCTCCTCTCCCCACCGTTTAGGCATTGGTTCTTTCTCATATGAGGGGCAAGATGGAGAGCAAGTCAAGTGTTGGCTTCTGGGTTCCTCCAAATAGCCTAGCATAGATGTTGCGGTAGGCGCAATAGCTCAATAAAAAAGATTTTTTTTTCAGTATTAAGAGTAAGAGTTTTGGCGTAATAGTGGGTATAATTTCCTGGTTGGTCTCCTGCCCCAATTCCTCCAGGAGGAGGGAATGTAAACTCTTCCTAAGATGAGCCAAAGAATTCTTGTTTCCTGTGGATAAGGGAGAGCAGAGCAAATTGCCTAGAGGTCTGTTAGTCGTGTGGATCCTACACTGTGTCCCCCTGTCTGCACTGAACCCTTGGGCCTAGATAGATGGAAAATATAAACTCAGGTCATGAAGGGGGTCTCAAAGCTGAGTAAAACTGTGTTTCACTTCCCTATGTGTGGCCTGGGGGAGGCTTCACATCTGATACAGAAGTCTTAGGCCACCACAATGCCAGAGAGGAAAAGCAAAATAGGCTGAGAGGTGTCTATGAGATGGGCGATTAGATAGCCTTAGAAGGTATCTTTGCTGTATGAGGAATGCAGCAAAGATAAAGTTCTCAAGCCCACAGGGATAGTGTGGGAAATCTGAGAGTGGGCCTCTATGCCTAAAAGGATCTTGACATTCAGGAACAGAGAATCGTGTTAGGTGGTCCTGGGAGGCTGAGCATACGCATGAGGGAAGAAGACATGAGTTACATCTCATTGAAAGCCATAGAGGAGAGAGAATGATGCCAAGAACCCCTTGTCCTCCCCATCCCCAAATCCATTCCAGGATGATACCTAAATTTCTCTCCAACTTTCATGATACAGTTCAAACCTGTAAAGAAAGCAAGGAGAAAAAGAATCAAGTTATTAAGTATGTACTCGTAAAGAGCAATGAAAATCTGGAATTCACTCAGTTTATTTGAAAGCGAATGGTTTATTATTATTATCATTGTTTGAAAATCATTATTATTATTGCATCTGGCAGAGATGAAGTTTAGAGTTATAAGTAAAAATAAATTGCAGAAAGCTTAAAATCTGTTTAGAATCACAGAATTTGTGTCTATGATTCTGAACTTTGGACTTGCTATATCTATAACTAAGGATAATTTTAGTTTTGATTCTTGAATAATCCGTATTGCAGAATTAGCTCTGATTCTAGGAAAATAAACTCCCAAGAATGCTGTCCATCTCTTTGATTACAATGGCCCTTAATATCAGATATGAACTTTGTGGAAGCTTGAATAAAATACCTTCCTAATTTCAGAATTTGATATGAAGGTTTTGACCCTTATTTTTTATTTTAAATTACCTTTTTTTTTCATAATTCTTAGAAAACTCACCTGGGATCCGAGTTGTATGATGATTTTCTGGCCTTTTTGGCTTCTGCTCAAGATACTGAGGTTGTTTATTTATACTTTGATGGACTCTTCTATAAGCAACAATAGTAGCAATGATTAAGGAAGTGTAATGTAAACAGTTAGATAGAGGCAACCTCAAAAACAAGACAACCACTTAGTGAACCAGCAATGGACCAGAAATGCAGACAAGAAAATGAGTCTGAAGCCACATGACTGCTAGGCTGTGGGTCTGGGCACAGGTATTGTAGTCAGGAATTTGATACCTATAAGGCAAATTATTAAAAATTGTGCTATGCAGAGAGAAGAACTAGGGTCAAGCTCACTACTTGGGAGGAGGGAAATGGAAGGAGCATGGATTAGTAAAAATTACCTAGTTTTAATATTTTTATGTGGGGAGAGTCTCACTTTGTTCCCCAGGCTGGATTGCAGTGGCACAGTCATGGCTCACTACAGCCTCAAACTTCTGGGCTAAAGAGATCCTCTTGCCTCAGCCTCCTGAGCAGCTGGGACTACAGGTATGCAGCACCATGCCTGGCTAATTAAAAAAAATTTTTTTTTTTTTTACAAATGGGATCTCACTATGTTGCCCAGGCTGGTCTCAAATTCCTGGCTTAAAGTGATATTCCTGCCTCAGTGTCTCAAACTGTTGGGATTACAGGCATGAGCCACAGCACCCAGCCTACTATTTTTTAAAAAGTAATCCTGCTGAGTCTTTAGCTTATAAGAAGCTGCAGGTCTAAAAAGGATATGAATAACAGACACCTTTAGGACCATGATGGAATCATGCCCCATTTGTATATCTTGTACTGAATCTATGATGCCTCACCAAACATCATTAGACAGGATCACTGAGTTGACATTTTAAGACCTGGATGGACTGGATTCTAGAGAGAGAAAATTATGAGTGGCAGGCAAAGTCATTGAACCCAGAAGGAAAGGATTTTAAGAACGCAAGAGGAAGAGATTTCAAAAAAGCTGTAAGAGAAATTCCTAAACAAAAATTATAAAACAGTAAGAAGTCAAATTCTAAGGTAGCTCAGAACACCCAATGAAACAAATTTCATAAGATCATTGGAATAAAACTTTTAAATAAATGTTATAGTACTCAAATAGATGAATGAAAACACATCCATTAAAAAGAGAAAGAATATATTAAACGAGTTTATTAAACTGTGTTTAATATAAAAATAACCAATTGAAAGCCATGTGATTAAAAATTAACTATCAATTTCATTTATTTAGATAAAAATTCTATGGGCAGGAAATTCTAGTCAGAGGCAAAAAGAGAATTTATGTACTGAAAAACTGTATTGGGACTGCATTACAGGGAAAAAAAAGTAAAAAGTACATAAAAGAGCAAATGAAAGTCATGTAGGATAAATACAGTGATGCCAATTCCATTTAATAGGAATTCAGGGAGAATAGAATGAAAGAATGTTGTTGAACCAATGTTTGAAAATATGAGAAGATATTTGCAATATATATATAGAGAGAAAGAGAGATAAAATATTTATATACCAGAATGAAGAACTAGAATACATTAATAAGAAAAAGTTAAGCTAACTAAGAAGAAAATGGGCAAAAGACTTAAATAGGCATGTTACAAAGGAGGATATCCAAATGGCTAATAAGCATATGAAAAAGTTTTCAATATTTGTACTCATCAGATAAATGTAAACTAAAACCATAATGAGATACGACAGCACACAGTCAGACTTCCTAAGATTAAGTAGTCTGATATTTACAAGTGTTATGGTGGATGTGGAGAAACAGACCACCTTGCTGCCCAGTTTGTAAATCGGTACATTCAACCTTGAAAAGTTTTTGACAGTATAAAATAAGTATAAATATATTCCTAACCTATAAATATATGCCTAAACCAGTTCTATATACCCAAGATATATGAGTACATAAGTATGCTAAAAGACATGCACATGAATTTCTTTTTTGCAACTTTATTAATAACTCGCTAAAAAGCAGAAACAACCCAAATGTCCACTAACAGTGCAATGAATAAATTGTGACATCTTCATACAAAATACTACAGAGCAATAAAAAAGAATAAACTATGGCAACATGCAACAACATAAATGAACTTCACAGACACATTGAAGAGTAAGAGAAGTAAAAAAAAGAAATGAATAAAGAAGCCAAGACAATGGATATTGAATAGAAATGTCAAAGGTGCTAGAAGTGAGTCCAAATGTATCAGTAGTCATATTAAATGTAAGTGGACTAAAGGCAACTATTAAAGCATGCTTTGTAAGTTTGGATAAAAATATGCTCCTTATATGAGACATTAAGACAAACAACTAAAACAGATTTACAAGAAAAAAACAAACAAGCCCATTCAAAAGTGGGTGAAGGATATGAACAGACACTTTTCAAAAGAAGACATACATGAGGCCAACAAACATTTGAAAAAATGCTCATCATCACTGGTCATTAGAGAAATGCAAATCAAAACCACATTGAGATACCATCTCATGCCAATTAGAATGGCAATCATTAAAAAATCTGGAGACAACAGATGCTGGAGAGGATGTGGAGAAATAGGAACACTTTTACACTGTTGGTGGGAGTGTAAATTAGTTCAACCATTGTGGAAGACAGTGTAGTGATTCCTCAAGGACCTAGAAATAGAAATTCCATTTGACCCAGCAATCCCATTACTGGGTATATATCCGAAGGATTATAAATCATTCTATTATAAGGATACATGCACATGTATGTTCATTGCAGCACTGTTTACAATAGCAAAGACCTAGAACCAACCCAAATGCCCATTGATGATAGACTGGACAAGGAAAATACGGCATATATACACCATGGAATACTATGCAACCATAAAAACGATGAGTTCATGTCCTTTGTAGGGACATGGATGAATCTGGAAACCTTCATTCTCAGCAAACTGACACAAGAACGGAAAACCAAACACTGCATGTTCTCACTCATAGGTGGGTGTTGAACAATAAGAACACATGGACACGGAGGGGAGCATCACACACTGGGGTCTGTTGAGCGGGACTAGGGGAGGGGACAGCAGGGGGGTAGGGAGTTGGGGAGGGGATAACATGGGGAGAAATGCCAGATACAGGTGACGGGGATGGAGGCAGCAAACCACATTGCCATGTATGTACCTATGCAACAGTCCTGCTTGTTCTGCACATGTACCCCAGAACCTAAAGTGCAATTATATATATATATATATATATATATATATATATATATATATATATGTATATGTATATATGAGCCCCTACAAAGAAAACCTCATTTCTAGTCTAATTGTGGACATTGAGCCTTCATTAAAAATTCATAGGGTTTGTGAATGTGTCACATAAATAAAAAAAAGATATACTGACAAAATACTATGGAAAAGAAGCTGGTAGAGCTACAGTAATATATTTGGATAACAGGATTTAAGGCAAGTAATAGTGGAAGGGAAAAAGATGAACTCACTTGGGAGAAACTTGCCTCCTCGCACACCACGTAGGAGAGTGTAAATTGGTAATTACCTTAGCGAACATAGCCCTATAGCAGATGCTCTCCATGCCTTCCTCATAACCCTTCACCTTACATTTAAGCGCACACCTGGCTGACTCAGCTGCCAACACTTGCATGCCTTTACCTGGAGCCTTTCTTTGGTTGCTGAAATCTGCTTGGCCCTGGGAGTGCTAGGAAATTAACATCCCCAGGAGCATTCCTCAACCAATAACTGATAAAGTTGTTGTATAATTATTCCAGTTCCCTTTTCTCTTGGCTGAAATAACTTTAAGGCTTGCATTCTCCACTGGCTCTCAGGGTCCTTCTGTGGGATTAAACTCTAGTTACCCAGTGACTTGTTTGATTGTGTATCCTTTATTCACTCCCTCCACTACCCTATCTTACCTCCCATTCCATAACTGGTGTTTCCTGGCATCATCTCCCAAATACACTCTGTACACGAATCTCTGCTTGGATTCTATTTCCAGAGGAATCCTACTAAAACAAGCACATTCTCGTAAATCTGATGTGCACATATTCAGTTAAACATCCAGGAGAAACTACAGCATACATGTACAAGAAGATATAAGTAAGCTTTATTGCCTGCTTCATCCTCTGTAATTGGGGAAATTGGAAACATCTTACAATCCACTGTTGGATGATGGATGAAAAAATTTTAGCCCATTATGAAATGAAAGAAGGTAATCCGAAGCACATGTACCAACATGGATACATGTACTAACATGGACACATATACATGTGTAGTAAAATAATAAAATGCATGAAAATGATAAACACCAAATTTAGGATAGTGTTTATATGTAAGAAGGGAAGGAATGCCATTAGGAAGGGTGCATTGGTGACTTTCCTTTCAGTATTTTATGTATTAAAAAATGGCCCATAGGAAATATGGAAAATTATTAAGATTTATTAAAAGTGATGAGACGCTGATGAATCACTACTACTTATTTCACGTATTACTGATATTTTTCTTGAACATTAAAATAATCAAGAAACAGCTCAAACAGGGGAAGAAATCTAATTATTTACAAGGAATTCCATCTAGTCTCTTTGCTACCACAATTCCTTCTTGGCCCCAAATTAGGTTCAGATTCAGTTTTTCCTGTAGGCCATTTGATGTCTATGACTTTAGCAACAAGGCTTGGGCGCTGGTTTCTTTGAGGCTATCTTACCCCCGGGGGATAAATTAATCCAAGAGAGACGGAAACCCAGGAAATTATAATACCTAGCCCTCCCTTACATGGATAACTCCTACCTAGATGTTTTCCTGTACTTAAATTTTAGAGTTTTTACAAAATTATTTTTATTTTTTAGAGATGGGGCCTCACTGTTGTACAGGTTGGAATTCAATGACTTGACTGTAGCTCTCTGCAGCCTTGAGCTACTGGGCTCAAAGGATCTTCCTGCCTCAGGCTCCTGAATAGCTGGAATTGCAGATATTAGCCACTATGCCTGACAAATATGGGGGCTTTAGTATAGGTTTGGCTGCACTATGTTGGTATACAAACTGCTTTTGACTAAGTCTACATCAAAGATGGGAACTCATCCAAAAATGAGCTTTTTTTTTTTCATTTTCTCTCTTCTGAATCCTTCTCTTCCTGGAAATCTGCCTGGGTGACATAACATTTTATCTGAGAGTCATACTTTGCTCTCCTTCTCACTTATGTGCCCCAGCTGATAGGTCACCAAGTTCTGCCTATTCTGTAGTTTTTGTTTGCTTTCTTCTTTCTATTGAGACAAGGTCTTACTCTGTGGTCCAGGCTGGAGTGCAGTGGTGTGATCATAACTGACTGCAGCCTTGACCTCCTGAGCGCAAGCAGTTCTCCCACCTCAGCCTCCAGAGTAACTGGAATAACAGGCATGTGCCACCATTCCTGACTGTTTTTAAAGTGTTTTTGTAAAGGCAAAGTCTTCCTATGTGACAGACTGGTCTTGAACTCATGGGCTCAGGCAATCTTCCTGCCTTGGCTTTGCAAAGTTCTGAGATTATAGGCATGAGCCACTGTGCCCAGCCTTATACTACTTGTAAAAATGCTTCCTAAATCCATTGTTTTCTCCACAGTCTATGTAAGGGTTATTGCCGAGTTTAAAATGAGGAAACTGAGACCAGCCTAGGAAAATTAAATGCCAATTTATTAAGCTCCCGGGCAAGGTTCTGTGGTCCGGAAAGGGGGGGGGCCAGAGAAGTCACGCTTGACTCCTCTTGGGCATGGGGTTTTATAGGGGTTAGAGGCAATTGATTGGATACTGGGGGAAACAAGGCATAAGGTGGGCTGGCTAAGGACGTATGGAGCGAGCTGCCATTGGGTAAGGCTTGGCAAGATTTTTTAAATTTCGGGGGGTTTGAATGCATAGTTTGGTGCTGAGAATGCATAGTTTAGTGCTGAGTATAGATCTGGGAGCAGAATGCAGAAGTGGGTGTGGGTGAGGGGGAGCCCGCATGGAGGAGCCAGATGCTGAGTATCAGACATGGAGAGGGGGTGGGTGTTGTCATCCGGCTCCCAGCGAGGCTATCGACCTTACAGTCTACTGCTATGATCTTTATACACTCATAACCTTCCGCCTGCACTATTGATCCAGGCCACTCCTGATGTTCATTAGCATGGGAGGCGCCTCCTTTCTGGCTCACCATTTGCCATATCCTCCAATCCCTCTGCCCCAGTCCCTGAGTGTTGGACTATCCCTCACTGACTCTTTTCTGTTAAGGCCCTTCTCCAGGAATCCTTTTTAGCAGGGCTCTTTCTTACATTGATTCAGACCAGCTCTCCACTAAAGGGTCTATACATCTTACCCAGAAAGTAGACATTCTCACCTCATTGTTGATAGAAGTGCACCTGGATTCTGGTGCAGACGTGTCTCTTATTTCTGTCTCTAAGCAGACATCACTTTCACCTTTAATCCTGCATAGGTGAAAATTAGATTCCCGGATTTCAGAGGAAACATGTCAGACTCTCCAAGGGATGCCCATGAATTTTCTTTTCTCACTAGGCTTAATGTAGGAGGAAAGTATCTCCACTCATCCCCCAAGGCTGGTGGGGTAGGGCAGCAGGAATTGTATAGCAAACTGTCATTCTCTCCCAAGAATCATGTCTCCAGGACTCTTTTACTTCAGGTTACTTATTAGAGGGTAGTGTCGGCAATAAAGAGAGCGCTGTAATGAAAATTAAATCCCTAAGGAGAGAAATGTTCTGCCAGTTATTGTTTGTTGGTTATAAAGAAATATATTGAATACTGCTAAGTGTCATATTTCTTGGTGTCCAGTGACCAAATGACATAGTTGAAATCTGTCTTTCAATCAGTGTATGTGAGCATTTTACATTCCAAAATTTGATGAACACATTTTCATTCATCCATCTGTTCATTTTTTCATTCATTTAAAAACTATTTATTGATTTCCTTCCATGTGCCAAGCACAAAGAGGGCAAAGATGTTGCCTGTGTTATTGAGACATTCACTATGGTATGTGCCATTTTATGGGAGTTCTGAGAAAGAAGCACTCAATTCTTTTTGAAACAGATATAAAGAATTTCATGGAGGAATGAAGATTTGAAATCTTTACGTCTTTATCTGAAAAACAAAACAAAACAAACCTCCTTGGATTCTAATTATTGCTGACTCTTTCCTTCAAAGCTAATAACATTGCAAATATAGTCTGAACTTGCTTACCACCATTTTATTCTTTAATTCACCAGTTAGGTTTCTGTTCCTTCTTTTCAATGATACTAGCAAAGGTCTGCAATGTCCTCCTAATCCCCAAGCTGAATGAGTTTTTAATCATCATCTGATTTGACCTTCCTCTGATACTTGACAATATTATTTCCTTCTTGAAAATCTGTCCTCTGATTTCTACAACATTTTTGTCTCTCAGTGTTTTCCTCCTATTCCTCATCATTTCTTGTGTCCTGAGCTGGATTATCTTCTTGCACCCATTCTGTAAATATTGGTGATCTCTAGGGTTCTGCCCTGGGTCAGTTTTCCTTTGTACTTTATGCTTAATCATTGTTATAGTTTCAACTAACATTATATAATGATGTGTCATATCTACTTTTATGGTACATACTTATTTCCAGGCCAATACAACTAACAACCTCCTGGAAATCTTCACCTGGATTTCTTGCAAGTATCTTAAAATAAAGGTATCTCAAATAGGACTCATCTCTATCTTTATCTCTAAACACGTTCTTCTCATGATCCCTTTTCCCTAGATAGTACCTGTCACGCACAACAAATCCTGTGAAGCACCCTGGAAACTTTTCTCCCCTTTCATTTTCTAAATCCAATCACTTATCAAGTCTCAAAAATTCTTCTGATCATTTTTTCATCAGTTTATTTTTTCCACCCTCTCTGCAACTCCCTCAGTTTAGGCTCTCATCATTTACTGATGAAAATACAACTGAATTTCTTACTTCCAATCCTGCTCCACTGTTGTTAAAGTAATTGTTCTTAAACACAAACCTTATCATACTAATTGGCTGCTAAAAACCCCGTAAGTGTAATTCAGTATTTTCAAGATAAAGTCCCAAATCCTCAATATGTTATGCAAAGCTTTTCCTGAAATGGCCTCTGCTTTCTTCTCTAATTTTATATCTTGGTATGCTGCACTTTTGCACAGTATTTAAAATGCTTTCAATTTGCATTACCTTGCCATGCTGTGTTGTGAATAAGCATTTCTGCTCCTGCTGTCCTCTTTGCTCAGAATTACTTTTTTCCAACATCATCTCATCGATTAGCCTGGTGAGACATTATACCATTTTTAGGACTTTAATTCCAATGACACTTGTTTTTAGAGCCATATCTGGCTCTCTACGAGGCAGAAATGATCACAGAATCCTTTGTGCCTTTCTTTCTCTTCTCCATATCCCTCTAAGCATACTTTTCTGACATCACAAAAATGTCTTCTTTTGTCCGTTTCTGATATACCATATCTACCAATATGATGGGCAGAATCGTGGCTCCCCAAAGATGTCCACATACTAACCCCCAGAACCTTTGACTATGTTAGGTTACATGTCACTGAAGTAGAAGGCTGCTAATCAGCTGACCTTAAAATAAGAAGATCTTGGATTATCCAAGTGAGCCCAATGCAATCACAAGAGTCTTAAAAGTAGAAAAGAAGATAGAAAAGTTAGAGTCAGAGAAGCAGTTGTAACAAAGGGAGCAAGACTAGAGTGATGCAATGTGAGGACTAAATACACCCTTGCTGGCTTTGAAGATGAAAGGGGGCCGTGAGCCTGGGAATGCAGGCAGCCTTGAGGATCTGAAAGAGGGAAGGACACGGAATTCTACTTGGCACCTTCCAGAAGAGATACAGCCTGCCAACACCTTAAGTTTAGCCTGGTGAGACCCCATTCAGACATCTGATCTCCAGAACTCTAAGATAATAAATCTGTGTTACTTTAAGCCACTGTATTTGTGATGATTCGTTAGAGCAGCAATAAGAAGCTAATATAAGCCTCCCAGTGCAAGCTCCTTAAAGATACTTCCTACACAATTAATATTTAATATTTTAGTGTTGAACAACTATGCTTAAATCATGGTTACTGGGGGAATTCAAGGAGTTTGCTTACCATCTGTGCATGTGCAAAGTTTTGATGCATAAAACTCCAATTATGTTACAACTAGTTATAACATAATGTGGTTGTATGGTATGCTCAGAGCTTTTGCCTTGCAGAAAATGGGGGAAAAAATGGAATGTTTAAAATTAAGGCAGAACAGCTTGGTGTGGTGACAATGCATAAGACACAGTCCGTCCGTCGCATGTATAGTTCTTAACTCGATTTGAGGAGAGAAGAAATATGCATTTGAAATGAAAACCAGCATAAGAAAACACACGCAGAGAACTCAGATGATGAAGGAATAATTTTATTCTGAGGTGGTCTAGGTAGACATTATAGAGGCAAATGAAAGCTGAGGCACATGAAGACATTATAAAGGCATATGAAGACGATTGTCGTACTATACATATTTACAACTTCATTTTTGGCTTGGCAAGTAACGTGAGATGATCATGTTGAAAACTTAAAAGAGACTGGTATGTCTAAATGGGCAAATAAGTGGGCCAGTGAATGAATGAATATTGAAACGAAAACCAGATTTACATACAGGGAATATGCCTTTGGGGGAAAAAAAAGGCTTGAAACATACTGAATAAAGACATTTTAGACAATTGTGATTATTCATTGTGCCTAAAGATTGTATCAAGTCTGCATTTGGAGAGAGCAATAAATAAAGAACTACATACATCAATTTTCACTTCGGCCCCATCCCTTTGCCAAACAGTTCTCTCAAAGGGCAACAATGTTTTTCTAATTTTTCCATCAAGTGGCCATTGCTCAGTCCTTAGACTAACTACTCTGCAGCATGCGACACTGGACACTCACACCTCTTCAGTTCCATTCACTATGGTCTCCAAAATATATCACACCAGCTCTTTATTTCTCTTCCATAGTAGCCTTTCACTCTCACCCTTTATGGCCCAAGATTTGTGGGTACTTTTGGTGCTCTTTACCTACCTGGTAATGTTGGACTTTTCAGTATCTCTAATCAAAGGGAAGTGAAGGAAATATGGGTTCCTTGGGGACTAGAATGGGTAGAAAGCAGAATCTGCCCATCTTTGTAATCCTCTCCAAAATTACAGAGAACAAGGCCTGGCGCCAACTCCTTCAGGGTGCAGCCAGGGGAGCCGGCATCCATGCTGTGTCGGTAGAAACAAAGGAGAAGACCTGCTGTACTATGGCCCATAGGTGTAAGCAAAGGATTTATGAGTGTTTTTCATAAATCAGATGTGTGTCATGGGCAAGGAGAACTGGCTTAAACCATTTAATTCTGACCCAAGAAACTGCCTAGAAAGTTATCGGAAACTGGAGAGAGTCCTTGTGGAGTTGAACAGCAGGTGCCTGGACTACTACAGTACTTCGCTTATTTCTCAGAGCTAGTTCTGTTGGAAGGACCCACCAGAGTAGGCTCAGAGGGAAACTCAAAGTGGCTTCAAGAGAAGTAGACTGCTTCACACATCTGCCAGGACCCAGAAAACTCAGAGCCATATAACCATAGCTATTGTCGGGCAAAAAATTTTTGCTCTCCTTTCCTCTTCTGCGCTCATGCCCCACCACTTACAGGTCAATCATAAGACCTAAAATGTTTGGAAAGAGATTTTTGAGGGAGAGAACATAAACAAGGCTCACTCTCCTCCTTGAAGACTGGCTTTGAATAGGTCTCAGCTAAGGCTAGGAAACCTGAGCTGTGTGCTGTGTCACATATTGGCTGGGCATTCTACTTTCTGAATTGACACTGAGTGTGGCAACTTAAAGTGACCACAGGACTTAAATTGACTGTGTTTTTAATATTTGGTTTAAGTCATTATCGATAATATCACAAAAGACCAGAAAATTCAAGAACCAGCCAAGATTTTCACGAAAGGCAGAAAATAAATTTCATCTATTGGATACATATGAAAAGGGCCGTGGGAGAAGGGAATAAAGTTAGCATATGTGACCATCCCACTAGTTGTGTTGTGTTTGGTCTTTTGCTTCGGTTGCAAAAACCATTGTTATTGTTTAATGATTTCAGAATGTTATTATTTCTTTTCAAGTGACACTGAGGATGTTGGCTTCAAGAAGATCACACAAGACTTGTTCTGTATGTTTAAATACCTAATAGAAATATCACAACTCATGTGTAAATAATGAGGCCACCTCCCATGCCTTCTCACCCCTGCCTCTTACCCTGCCATGAGAACACAATGGACGCTCATTGCAATCTATAATACCTTGTGCCTCGGACATGGGTTGGGTTGTTGAGACATCACTATCTACTTCTCCAGAGTCTGGGACCAGACCATGTGCTGAACACCAGAGCAAATCCTTTTTCAATGATTGGTATAATTTTTCAAAACATGGGTGACCATTAAAAAAATCCTTTCGAAATTCCTTGTTTGATAAATGGTGCTGGGAAAACTGGCTACCATGTGCAGAAAACTGAAACTAGACCCCTTCCTTACACCTTAAACAAAAATTAACTCAAGATAGATTAAAGGCTTAAATGTAAAGCCTAAAACCATGAAAACCCTAGAAGAAAACTTAGTCAAGACCATTCAGTACATAGGCATGGGCAAAGACTTCATGACAAAAACACCAAAAGCAATCGCAACAAAGGCCAAAATTGACAAATAGGATCTAATTAAACTAAAGAGCTTCTTTACAGCAAAAGAAACTAGCATCAGAGTGAACAGACAGCCTACAGAATGGGAGAAAATTTTTGCAATTTATCCATCTGATAAAGGTCTAATATCCAGAATCTACAAGGAACTTAAATAAATTTACAACAAAAAAGCCCATCAAAAAGTAAGCAAAGGATATGAACAGACATCTCTCAAAAGAAGACATTTATGTAGCCAACAAATATATGAAAAAAAGCTCTCATCACTGGTCATTAGAGAAATGCAAATCAAAACCACAATGAGATACCATCTCATGCCAGTTAGAATGACGATCATTAAAAAGTCAGTAAACAACAGATGCTGGAGAGGATGTGGAGAAATAGGAATGCTTTTACACTGTTGGTGGGAGTGTAAATTAGTTCACCCATTGTGGAAGACAGTGTGGCAATTCCTCAAGGACCTAGAACCAGAAATACTATTTGACCCAGCAATCCCATTACTGGGTATATACGCAAAGGATTAGAAATCATTCTCCTGTTAAGACACATGCATGTATATGTTTATTGCAGCACTATTTACAATAGCAAATACTTGGAACCAACCCAAATGCCCATCAGTGATAGACTGGATAAAAAAATGTGGCACATATATACATAGCATGGAATACTATGCAGCCATAAAAAAGTGAGTTCATGTTCTTTGCAGGGACATGGCTGAAGCTGGAAGCCATTATTCTCAGCAAACTAATACAGGAACAGAAAACCAAACACTGCATGTTCTCACTCATACATAGGAGTTAACAATGAGAACACATGGACACAGGGGAACATCACACACCAGGGCTTGTTAGGGGGTTGGGGGACAATGGAGGCAGAGCATTAGGACAAATACCTAATGCATGTGGGGCTAAAAACCTAGATGATGGGTTGATAGGTGCAGCAGACCGCCATGGCACATGTATACCTATGTAGCAAACCTGCACATTCTGCACATGTATCCCAGAACTTGAAAAACAAAAAACAACATCCTTTCGGAGTTACATTGTTTACATATTTGTAGATACTCAGAAAAATAATTGTCTAAAGAAAAAATTTCTCTATTCATTCAACAAACAGATATGGCTTTCTCTGTGTTAGGCCCTATATTAAGTAATAGTTGTTGAGGGTGAAAAATATAGGTATGTTTGCAGTTTCCAGTAGTTACAGTTAATAAGAGAGGCCTTTATTAAACAAATAAGCAAAAGGATTTACAAATTTTGTTAATTCCTAGGAAGGAAACAACATAGGTCTTCAAAATAGTAACAAGAGGAAACAAATTTTGATTAACAAAAACCACATTATAAATAAAATCAGTCTTGGGCTCTGCAGGTGGGTTTTTAAATTGGCACAATCACTTTGGAGAGCTATTCAGCCCATATGTATTAAGAACCTTAAAAAAATTTTCAGATGCTTTTACGTCGTGATTCAATTGTAGAAATTTATTGTAAGAAAATGATTTGAAATGGGACTAAAAACGTATAAGCCTATATATTAATTGTAGCATTATTTAAAGTAATGAAAAACTCAGAATGATTTAATAGCAAAAGAGTAATTGTTATATACATTTGGGTAAATTAAACAATGGAAAGTGAGATGGATACACAATTCTGTACGTGTGTCGTATAATTCTAATTTTAGAAATAACAATTGAGAAAATGTATCATTTAGTGATGACATATTGTGTGTAAGGCCTAGAACCTATATCAAGTAACAGATGACTTTTTCCTTCTCTATATTTTTCTGCATTTTCTGCAATGAAGATACATTCTTTCCACAGGAAGAAAAAAATGGAACTCATTAATAAAACAAAAAAATGTAAAAAGACTGAAGGACAAAAACTATATAAACTATGAGCATCTCTAGGTTAAATGCTTAATTTATATTTTTATTTAAAACATTTCTTTTTTCTAATTTTGTAAAATAAACATGTTACTATTTGGGGGACATCAATGTCTACCCAAATCCCAGGATTTTGAGTTAAATAGACTCAATATCCCAACTCTGCCTCTGAAAAGCCATCTCTGTGAGTTTGCACAAGATGTTTAACCTCTCTGAATTTGTTGACACATCTGTAAAATGGATGTATTAAACTGTCTTTTTTTTTTTGTAAGTGAAGTGAGTAAAATTGTATAATACTGACTACTATAATTTGCCATAGAGTAAGTCCTCTTTAAATTTCTTCTCCTTCTTCCTCTTATTTGCTGGCTGCTCCTACTGTTGCAATTCTTGTGCATTGGAAAAAAAAATCAGTTGTTTAGTAGTACCTGGCTAAATTTCAAACAATAATATAAAAGCTAACATGCTTAACTAAATTTCGTGGGTAGCACTTGACAGGATTTATATTCCCATTATCTAACATTAACATTTGTAATGACCATACATTGATGGAATTCCAGTTCAATGTTTTCTGGAAATGGAAAGCTTGCTAAGTTGTAGCACATGTGTCTAGTGACTATTTCAATGGATACACAAATGATATGCCATTTATGTTGACAAGGTAATGGAAGCTGAACTTAACGTCCATTTTTGCAGTCCCTTTTATCCCTTGAAGATGCTATCTTCTATTTCAGTTATACCCTTCCTGATGAGCCAGCCATAGTGCAGAACAGGGAAATTTTTAGAGTGGAGCTGTAGAAACCAGTGACTTCCTAAGTTTAAAGCAGGCCCACAATTATTCTCAGTAGTTAAGCACTCTTTCCCCTAAAGAGTCATTGCACACTTAGCTTAAATATTAGCTCACTCTATAATAGCAGTTCTCTTAAAAAGGTTTTATATAAGTGCACTTGGGAAGCTAGTTATTTCATGCTATCGTATGGTGAATTCTTTATTAAAATAAATACTTGTTACCAAATTTACCTTTTCTTATATGGGGTTTTGTTTAATGAGCCACATCCACATTGATTCCAGTTGAATGAAAAGACATTTCATGGGCCAGCAGAACTTTCTAAAGACAGGCAATTCCTTCAGTCTAGGCTTGTCAGTCCCTTTTTATCACCCTGGTACCTGAATAGTAATGGATTGGGCCTGGATGGGGAAGGGCAGGTCTAAGAATTGACCTACAACATACCACAGATCTAGGCAGTCCTGTCCTATCCTGGCTACTGCAGCCAGAGGCTGGTAAGTAGTGTCATTCTAAACAGGGAACAAAGTTCAGCTTCTGTGAGGTCAGGAAGTCAGCAGGAGAGCCCCCAGTGGGGAGGGTTACTGGCCTTGTCCCAGAGCAGGGGCCAAGGGCTGCTCAGGATGGGTTTTTACTGCCTTTTGATTGTCAACACCCCAAAATTTCCAACTGTTATTTCTGGACAATAGAAAGTCAAGGATTTCTTTATGATGCAGTGATATGCTGGTAAGTGTTTAAGAGGCTGCTGGAAAGAATTTTGTAGGTATGAGTAAAAGAAGCTCTTCTCTGTGGCTCTTGCTGATTTCCGTGGTGCAAATATTCTTATCATAGCTGATTTCAGGCTACCAGTGTGACGTAATTGAACAGAGAGTTGGAAATAGCTGGGAAAAATCAGCTCCTACCAGTTAGTATGAGCCAGCTCTGTTCCATCACCCTCTGCTATAGTTTGGTTTGCTTGGCACCTCCAAATCTCATGTTGAAATCTCATCCCCAGTGCTACAGGTGGGGCCTAATGGGAGGGGTTTGGGTCATGGGGAGGATCCCTCATGAATGGCTTGGTGCCATCCTTGAGGTAATAAGTTCTCACCCTGTTATTTCCCTGGAGAGCTAGTTGTTAAAGCCTGGCATCCCCTCCCTACCACTTTCTCTCTTACAATGTGATCTGCATACACCAGCTCCCTTTCACCTTCTGCCATGAGTGGAAGTAGCCTGAAGCCCTCACCAGAAGCAAATGTTGACACCATGCTTCTTGTGTGCAGCCTGCAGAGCTATGAGCCAAATAAATCTCTTTTCTTTATAATGCACTCACCTCGAGTATCCCTTTGTAGCAATACAAACAGATTAGATGTACTCATCTTTTCTTGCTTGGGACCATGTCATATGCTCTAAAATTTTCTTTCAAACTTTTATTTTTCTTTAACCTCTGTTCCAACATACTTACTTTTTTTTTCTTTTTCTTCTCTTTCCCTCTCTCTCTTCTCCTCCCTCCCTTCCTCTCTCTTCCTATTCCCAGTTATCTACAGATGTTTCTCCAATATCATGGCAGGGTTATTTGTCAAGTAGTTTTATTTTCTCCAGATTTACACATTTTATTTTTCTAAAAGAATAAATTTTCATACTCCTGTATTTTTTTGATACAGAGACTTTTTCCTTCAGTGATGTTAGGGCAAAGCTATTTTTCTAGTTCCTTCCACAATAGGTAAATATTTTTCTTTTTAATTTTGATTTATATTGCATGTACTATCATATACAATCAGTTAATCCTCCAATATTTATTAGGCCCAGGATGGATACTGTGAAAACTACAACCAATGATGAGAAGACACTTCTGGCTAAAACTAATTGGTAAGAAAAGAATAACACAGTAAAAAGTAGAGAACTTTGTAAGACCAAACATTTATAAGGGCTAAATTACATGGTTGTGAACAGAAATTCCAAACTGAAAGTCCTCAGAAATGTTTTGTTTGACCTGTACAGTGTTTTATAAAGTTTTCAGTCAGTTCCAAAATGGTGATATCACTCAAAATTTAGATGTCATAATCTGACTGGAAGAATAAGATGATTTGAGAGCCCTAGGTCTACACTGGAATAAGGTAGCAATGCCTTAAGCCCATCACCATCCCAACCCCATTGTCCTCTGTCTGTAAACTTATCTTGTCTCAGTATCTAGGCCAACACTTCCTGTCCTTGGAGGGGATTTATGAAATCTTTGTTCAAACGCCATGTAACTCAGCATCAAGCCAAATCTAGTGCTCTGGCTCAAGGGTGCATCCTAGAAACCTGGCCTCTTTTTTTTTTTTTTTTTTTTAAATTGAGAACAAGTCCTCACTGTCTGTCACTTTTCATATCTAGCCAGGCCAGTCTCTTCTTATATGTTCCCTTTGTTGTGGTGGTACCTGAAACCTAGATTTTGGTAGAGAGCAGGGAGCTATTACCTAACAGTTTGTAGTGTTGCTGTGGACTCGTTGGCTGGATGGGGCATCCTCCCATCCCTGGTTCAACCTCCTAACAACAACAGCTTGTCAGAACCATAACCAATGACATCATTCTAGATTCCGCTTCTGCTATGTATCAGTGTACGTGTTTTTCATCATGGATAACTCCTACCCTGCTACGTATCTGCTATGGCCCAGTGAGCACTGTGTCTTAATTGCGGGTCCTGGTCCTCCTCTATGTTCTCCATCCTACCACAGAAAACTTGCCAGTTCTGACCATCTGACGAAAGAGCGCAATTGATCTGAATGGGGTTGAACCTGACTTGTGTAGAAATAAGTTTGACACAGCTTTCTTGGGACAAGATTAGGAAGAGATACTAACCACTTCTCAAGAAAAATATTAAATACGATTCTACTGAGATTCTTCATTAGATAAAATATGGAGATGCTTTAAAACGGAAAAGTGATTTTCAGCATAAAACATCATTCTAGTTTATTTATAACAAGGCCTTTGTATTCATTTTGTAAAATAATTTCCTCATGTTCATTTCTTCATCCCCCACTATTTGCTGTTGCATTTGCAATCTCTGACACTTGTTCATGATCTGTAATTTCAGTCATTGCTAATGGGAGGTGAGAAAGGAAAAGAATGAGAAAATCTTGCTGCTTTTAATATATATTATTATGAGTATTATTCTAAAAAATATACCAACATGCTACCTACAATTCTTAATTTTTTCCCTTCTATACTTTATAGCTTTTCTTATTCCTTTTTTTTATCTTTTTTTCTTTCCTTTTCTCATTTTGATTCTTCTCATTCTCCTCCACTCTTCCCTTCTTTTTTCTATGATCTCTGGCGCTTTTTTCTATACTTAATAGGTATAAAACAAGAACATCATCACATCGGAGTCCACTAAGTAACTCTCAGGCAACATGACTATTGGAAGTCATGTGGTTCTACAAGAAATCCCAAATGGTGAGGTGCGGCATGTAGCACATTTATTTGTCAGAAGCACTACATAGTGGCCTTGGTGAATGATTCATCAAATCCTTCACCAGCGTAAGACAATGTGTGTTATCCAATGCGTGTTATCATTAATACATGTAAATAATTTCATGCATGCAAAAAGGCACAAATTCCTTCTTAGGGCGTATGTTTTGCCTATTAAAAAATCATTTACTGACATTTTGGTTCTGAGGAACGGTTAGAATTTCTATATTCAGGAAAGATCATGGTGGAACTAGTGATTGCATAGAAGGAAGTGGATGTGAACTAGATCCAGTACAAGTAATGTCCTTAGAAGAAAGTCATGAGGAATCTTATTGGCATTGTACTCTGTTCAATATTCTTGCTCAGTGGACCCTGGAGGATCAGATATAGAGTAGCGAAGAGGAGAGAATTCAGAATGAAAAGAATGATTTGTGAATTGAAGCAGTCAACTAAAGGAGTGATGAGCATGCTTGAGGAAGAGTAGAATATTCTCTGCTTTATAAAATGCAAATTAACAAAGAACACCATGAGGTAGAAAGTCACCTTCAGATATTTGGCAACCATTATGCCTGATAATTATTCTAACATATTTTTATATTACTTTATACTTTTCAAATAAAAACTGCCTTTCTTTAAGCAAACATTTTAGGTAAGAGGACATTCTGTGTCATTTTTGTAGATACAGAAACTGAGATCTGAAGAAGATAAGTGTCTTACGCAGGGAAAAGTAAGTGATGAGTGTGGAGTGGAGAGGAAAATCTAGGTCTACTGGCTCTACACATTTCTATGTGCCTTTCCTGATTCTATTGATAAATAATGAAGACTAACTGAATATTGAAATCCAAAGTGCTAAGGGATTGGAATGGGTAAAGTACATACCAAGTATATAATATAGTGGGAAAAATATGTTAACCTTCTGACATTGTTTTCCTATTGAATCCTACTGAAGCCTAAGACAGCACAGAACTTGGGTCATTTGAAGCTGAAATTGAAAAGATGCTGTGAGGCCCAGGCTGCCTCTGCGAATAATGGAAGATAGACTGGGTGATCTGTTAAATGTGACTGGCTCAAGTCTAGAGGATTCAAATGGCTCTTGCTGTATTCATTAGAAACAGGTTTGCTTAACAGTCTCTAGAGTTCTCTGAGAATGGAGCTGACATTTTCAAATGATAGGCTTAGAAACTTTCTTCCCTCCACAATTCCCCTCTTCTATTGTTCCTTTTCCTTCGAGCTTTCCTTCTGGACGTTGGTAAATCTCCAGGAAATGCACTTGTGTTTTCTGTTGTCACATCTCATCAGTGCTCTGCTGGGGGAGGGACTGGTGGAGGGAGGCAGGAGAACCAGGAAGAAAGAGAGAATGCCCTGGGCTGAAATGGTAGCAGCATGCAAATGAAGGCCAATTCTGTGAACATTTCCCGAGCAGTCACATTTTATTACAACCAAATTATGGGATGCGATTCCTAGAAAATGGTGAAAGAGGGACCAAAAAAAAAAAAAAAAAAAGTGACCAGGAATAATTTATTCTTAAAAAATTAAGACATTCAAATGGTAAGGGTACTTATCATTCAGTTTATATCCTTTAATAAATACATATATATTTCCGAACTATACTTACCACCCCAGATAGGAAATAGAAGAGTGTGTGCGTGTCCGTGTTAATTCTTACATCTTCACACAAATCTTTTGTCTTATTGCCATTTTGGTTCTATTGTAAATCTTCACATTTGACCTGGGCAACCAACTCTTTCAAGATGCTTCAGTTCAGAAAGGCAATCCTCAATATTAGCACGTTTAACTATGAACAAACTAAGACATCTGTCAATGACTAGACTCACCCTGATACCTATTTTAAAATACATATCCCTGAGAATCACTGTTCTGAAATTTTGATTTGCAGGCCAGGGATGGGAAATTCTGATGCATAGCCAGATTTGGAACCAGAAAGAAAGCACATGGTTCAAGTAATGCCAAACTAGTAAAGGTAATTTATAACTTTGATAGTCTTATGATAACTCTGGCTTTTGGAAGGATTAAATTTGGGACAAAAAGTGAGGTCTGAATCACATGTCTGTCACGTAAGGAATACTTCAGTCTATAGGAGAATGAGAAGATATATTGTTTTACTGTGAAGTACTGAGAAGCTTAATCAAAAGTTATTGAGATGTGGTTCCTGCCTTTCATATGCCCTCAGTCTGCCAAGACAAATAGCAGATAAACATGTAAGTGTATACAGTACAGTGTGTGTAAGATTTGCTGTAGAAACTACAGGAACAGAGAGGGGGACAAAACAGGCTCAGTAGGAGGCAGAGGTGGAAGACTTCATAGAGAAAATGATGCTTTTGTTGAATATGAAAGGATGCAAAGAGTTTAATGAAGTCACAGTATCTAAAAGATAACTTTTCAATGTAAGAAAAAGCACACGGAAAAGTGTAGCCTTTCGAAAGTACATGACAGTATAATTTGCGTAAAAACCAGTGGTCCAGTTTGTGCATGGTACAATATTAAAAATAAACCAAAACAAATGAATCTGACAACTGAAAGTTATTTAAAAAAAATTCAAATTTCATTGCATATTCTGAAATTTTTTGTGTAAATCAAACCAAGGGAAGTAAAAGTTCTTATGTGTACCTTCCTTTCCTTCATGTGTCACCTCCTGGCAACTGAGATCCTCTTCCCTGATCCAGTCTCCTGCTTCCTGCCTTGTCACCCCTCATCTTTGTTAATGTTTTTTAACCTTCATTCTTTCAGCTAACTAGATTTAAAATAGTTATTCTCCAAATGCTACATTTATAAATAAAATAAAAATAAAAACATGCTTCCAAACAAGATGGAATAACAGGGACTAAATTTACCTTCCCATAAGAAACAACTAAAATGAATACAATATATGAAACAATTGCTTACAAGACACTGGCATCAGGAAAACAAGTGAAGTGACCTCTGATTACCTCGTATTTCTGTATGAAGAGAGTTAGTGTGTGATGGCACAGGAAGAGATCAGCCAGGCTGAAGCCAGATGGACTCCCAGAATTGAAGAGACAAAGTTGAGAAACTAGGAAGGTGAAAGTGGCTCAGGTTTACAGGGCAGAGTACCAGAGACGAGACAGCTGCACAGAGAGAGCTCAGAAGATCTGCAGGGGGGTTAGCATTCAGTATTCAGTTGAGTACTGACCATATATGTATGTGAGAAAACTATCAAAGAATGGGGAAAGAGCCACTGGAAAGAATTAAAGGTAACATTCCTGACACTCACCCAGATCCGGGAAACATGCCTGTTTCCACCAATAAGAATAGGGGAACCTTATGATTATGAAGCCTTGGGTAGAATACACAGAACAATATTGCCTCAGTGGTGTAAAAATAATTATTCCTAGATTAAGCACAATTCAGGTGCTCCTTATCAAATCTTAGAAGCAAGGCACATTTAATTGCTTCCAAGTAACTAACTCACAGAACAAAACCCAAGAATATTCATAAAAAGCAAAAAAACATCTGAACGCAAGAGGGTAAAATACATGATGGATGACATTCGATAAAAAATTACTCGGTGCTATGGCCTGAATGTTCATGTCTTCCCAAAATTCATATGTTGAAATCTTAACCCCCAAGTGATTGTATTAGGATGTGGAACCATTTGGGAGGTAATTAGGTCACGAGGGCAGAACCCTCACAAATGGAATTGGTGCTTTTGTAAAAGGAGCTCAGAGAGTTGCCTTGCCCTTCCACCATGTGAAGACATAGTGAAAAGGCACGGTGTATGAGAAAGTGGGCCGTCACAAGATACCAAATGTGCTGTCACCTTGATTTTGGACTTGCCAGCCTCTGGAACTGTGAGGAATAAATTGTTGTCATTTATAAGCTACCCAGTTTGTGGCATTTTGCTACATTGGTCCAAATATATTAATTACGCATAAGAAGAGGGAAGAAAGTACTATGTACTTTAGAAAAAAAAGTACTACTTTTAGAAAAAAACTGAATCTGTCAAAATCAGTGCAGAGCTGACATAGATGTTAAAATTAGTAGACAAGTATATTAAAATGATTATTATTACTGCATTCTAGATATACACAATCTGAAATAGAGACAAGGAAGATTTAAAAAGTAACCAAATAAAAAATTTAGAGCTAAAACTATAATGTCTGAAATTTTGTATATGTATGTGTAACATATATATGTGCATATGCATATATATGTATACACACACAAACATACACATACATACACTGAAGTTCTTAACGATAGATTAGAAGAAAAGATTAGTGAATGTAATAACGTCATAATAGAAACTTTCTGAAATTAAACACAGGAAGGAAAAACAAAAATACTGTTAAAAGAACACTACAGACCTGTGGAAAAGCTGTTAAGATACCTAGTATATATGTAAACATAACCGTGGGAGGACAAGGGGTTTGGAAAAAATATTTGAAAAAATAATAGCCAAGTATTTGTGAAACCTAATAAAACCTGTAATTACATATCAAAGAAGCCTGATGAACCCCAAGCATAAGAAATATGAAGAAAATTACACCAAGGCACAAAATAATCAATTTGCTAGCACCAAATTACATACAAAAGATGAAAGACTAATGTAGCAGCACATTTTTTTTTTTTTTGGTCAGAAACAACGGAAACAAGAAGACAGTAGAGCAATGTCTTTAAAATACTGAAAGAAAAAAAAAGATGTCACTCCAGAATCCTGTATTCAGTGAAAATGTATTTCACATTTGAAGGCAAAATAAAGACTTTTCAGACACACAGTAGTTGAAAGTACAGCACATTCATTGTACAAGAGATATTAAAGGAAGTTTTTAGGAAAAAGGAAAATGACACCAGATGACAGTTTGAACCATAATAAAGAAATGAAGAACACTAGAAACAGCTACAACATGGGTAAATATATAAAAGCTTTTTCTATCATTTAAATCTGTGAACCTAAGTTAACATTTAAATAAAAATAATACTAATGCAGTATGGGGTTTATAACATATGTAAAAGCAAAATGTATGGCAATAATAACCTAAAGGACAAAAAGGGAGAAATGTAAATATACTACTATAAGGTTCATACATTGTATGTGAAGCATTATACTCATAGGTATACTGCAATAAGTCAAAGATGTACATTACAAACTCTAAAGCACCTTTTATAATAACATGGTAGAGGAATATAACTAAAAATCTAACAAAATAAAATAAAAACAGTTAATCTGAAAGAAATCATGAATTCCTACTACTTTCCTAATAGAACGGCTATAATTAAAAAGAATGACCATATCACATGTTGGCAAGGCTGTAGAGCAACTGGAAATCCACTGCTGGTGGGAAATCCAAAATGGTACAACCACTTTGGAAAAAGAAAAGTTAAGCAAAACTTTACCATATATCCTAGCTGTTTCATTCCTATACATTTATCCCAAAGAAATGAAAGCATATATCTATAAAAGACTTGTACAGATTTTCATAGCGGTTTCATATTAGCTTCAAACTGGGAAACATCCCAGTTGGCCATCAACAGATGAGTATTGTGGTATATCTATGCAATAGACTATTACTTAGCAGTAAAAATAATGAACGATTGGCACATTGTACAACATGGATGAATTTCGAAGTAATTATTCTGAGTTAAAGATGCAGACACAAAGAGGACATACTCTGTAATTTACATTTGTAAACAATTCTAGAGAACTGAAGATATTCTGTGATAGAAAGTAGATAAATAGTTTCCTGGTGGATGAGAATGAAGGAAGAAAGAGTAGGTAGGAGGTATTCCAAATGGCATGAGGAAACTTTTGGTCTGTTGGGATGTATTCACTGCCTTGACTTGATGGTGGTTTTATGGTTATATACATATGCCCAAACTCACCAAATGATACATTTTTATGTATGTGAAGTTTATTGTATGTCAGTTATGTGACAAGGATAGAGCACGGAGAGAGACCAAATCAAATTCTTTTTGGCAAGATAAAGCCAAATGTAAGAATTTGCTCACATGAATAGGTGCTGTCCCTGCCACATGTAAATTTCATTGTACATTGTATTAATGGCTTTCAAGTAATATAGATTTTCCAGACAGACTTTCGCATGTCTGCCTACCCAAGGCTTTCACACAATCAAAACAAACACACTTTAAAAGGTGAATCAATCCAAACAAACACACTTTAAAAGGTGAATAAAATAATGTCACCTTTCTTTCAAACCCCTGAATTCCATACTTGGTTAAAATTATAGGCATGCCATTTGATTAGAAAACCATGAAGTGTCTATTCTAATAAGCATACTAACATATATCTTTCTGACACTTTTATCAGTGGTGTAGCTCCTACCCCAAACCTCCATGTCCTTAATTCTCTAACATTATTTTTAGCTCTGGGGGCTCTTTTCATTTACTTTTTAATGCTGTTCTCTTATCTCATAGATTTATTTCAAGATTTTCACCTCATTCTTACATGTTCTGTCTTTGATTTGATTCTAATAATAGCTCTTTTTCTTAAACTCTTCTGGGTCTCCTGAAGAATTTTATCTTAAAACTTTATATCTTGGAAAAATTTGGCTGTCTTAGCTACTCATGATGTACAGAAACATAGAAGTCAGGGTCACAGCAAAGCAGAACTCACCCAGACGGTTCAGATGGAAAGTCTTTATTAATGAAGATGTAAAACCAAAAAGGATGTCCAGAACCATGGGTGTGGGGCTGCCTTGAGAGAGGTGAGTGAATAATGAAGAAACACCCTGATGTTTCTTCTTCCGCCTTCCACTCTCCAGTGAATGTGTCCCATTGCCAGCTGGGAAAGGAAGCATGGAGAATGTTGTCTGCAGAGGCCATCCTTCTAGGGGTATGAGGCTTAACAGAAAAATGTAAGCATGGATCTGGGCGATAAAATAGCAAACAATTAGTTGCAGAGAGTTATTCTGAAAATTCTCTCTCAGCTCCTTTATGTCTCCTATCTCTAATAGATGACTGTTGTATAGTGAGCTGCATAGCTTCAAAGGCAGCATGTTAAGAGGGCTTTAAAAGGGCAGCATTTTCCTCAACTAAAATTTGTTGAGCAAATCTCTGAAAACACAGTGTGTAGGTGCTGTGGGAACAAAGGAATGAATCTGATCCATGTTCTTTTCTGCACAGGTTACGTTTTGTTTGTGGAGGACAAATTTAATATTTTAAAAAAGGTAGTCTATGGTAAGGACTTTAACACAGATAAAAATAGTGTGCCACAGGAGAACAGGGTGGGTGTTCATGTCAGTCATTGTTTGTTTGTCCCCTTCCTCCCAGTCGCCTTAGCTTTCTATACCTGGGACCACTGATGCCCTAGCTTACAGGCCTAGGCCTGCTCAGCTCCTGAGTCAGTTCTAAAAGAAGAAATAATGTATTCATAATATCGGCCACAGTTCTATCCAATAGAATTAAGAATTTTCCTGGTCATGGATTCAGAGTTTGTTGGCTCATATATAAAAAAAAAATACATGTTAAGACACTGGACTTTCGATGAGGCCAAAAACCTTGTGTCTTTGAGGATCAGATCAGCCTTGGGCACCAAAGAAGTTCCAAAGTCACCTATTGTCTCCTTTACCTTTTCATATGTACATTCACTCATTCGTTCATTCATTATTTTCTGAATGCTCACCCTATGCCAGAGACTGCACTAAGACCTGGAGATACAGTGGTGACACAGACCCATAGGAACTGTCTCTGTCCTCATGAAGATAATGTTCTTGTGGATATCCTCATGAAGATAAAGATAAGTCGAAGTGCATAAACATATATGACAATATTTCAGAGGGCCATACAGAAAAGCAGGAGCATTGATTGATAGAGAGTAACTGAGAGTGAAATGCATACACAGGAGGGTTGTCTCTGAGGTGGTGACACTCAAGTTGAGATTTCAGAGACAAGAAGATACTGACTGTAAAAAGAGCCAAAAAAGAGAATGCTGAGAAAGCGGGAAGAACAGTGAAAAGCCTCTGAAGTGAAAGAGTTTGAACTGCTTAAGGCATAGAAAGGAGATTACTGTAGCTAGAATGTAGTAAGAGAGGGGGAGAGAGAAAGAGATGAGCCTGGAAAGACAGAAGAGAGCTAAATTCTGCAAGACCTTCTGAGACCAGAGCAGAGATTTAGGGTTTTATTCTAATTGCTAGGTATTTTAAGCAGAAGAGTGACATAATTTGTCTTACAACTTTCTGGGTGAAAATGGAGTCTAGGTAGGAAGAGTAGACTGAAAAGGTGTCAATCTGAGTTGTTTAGGCAAGAGATAATCATGACTTTGCCTAGGGTGGAGGAGTGAAAATAAACTGGACTGAAATATTTTGGTTGTAGACCAATAGGATCTGTATAAGCAGAGTCAGAAGTGATGTGAAAGAGAGGAAGTACACCTCCCAAGAAATTTTTCACCTGAGGAATCTTCTCTTCAGTGTCCCTGACACATTATCCTCTGGTTTTAACTAAACATGTTCAGTGCTGGAGTTCTCACCACTTTGTGAGGCCATCCTTCCAGCACATCATAAGGCAGCTCTGGTGGTCACAGTGTCCTCTAATGTAAATCAACTAGGCCAATGATGTGTGTTTTTTTTTTAATGAAAATTTGAAATTTAAATACATAATTGACTTAAACTCAGTAGTCTTTTATGTTTTAGCTATTTATTTCTAGAAACTGTTACTGTAACTAAGTTGTAGTTTTTCTGCACAGGCCTCAAGGTGTACATATGAAGCTCTGTGGAGCCCCATGAAGCCCTGTGGCCAGTGGGTTGAAACACCCCTACCATTGTCTTCCCAATGTGGTTCAATGAGGGGCTTTTGAAATTTTCACCATGATGGTCTTCTTCGACTCTGTCTCTGAGTCTGTTAGGCAATTGCTCCTTCTGTAAGAGGGAAGAGGTGATTGAAGGAGTGTCCCTTTTATTTGCGGTAGTCAGACACCAAACAATCACTGAGGGACCATTCTTTGCATTTTGTGAAGAGAGCAATGTGTAAAAAGAAAGTACAGAAGCATACTATAAAAATAACAATAAAATAATATTTGTCCAAGTTATAAAAATATATGGGTTTGCTTTGTGCACAGGAAAGAATATTCTATATTTTACCTGATGATTGGGAAAATGTGTAATTTTATGCTTGTTCTGGTAAAATAGATTGTGGCAAAGCTATACTGCATGTAGTAGTAAGAACTTAACATTTTTCTTGTGCCTTTCATCCCAAAACACTCCAAAAAACTGTATGTATTAAGCATAAAGCATATGGTAAAGCACAGTCAAGATGTGCATAGGAGAGATCGCCAAACAGATGGATTCCTGCACTGAGATGAGCCAGCTTTGCTCTGCGTAAGGTGGAGAGGCTCAAGCTGAACAATGGACATGATGCTGCTTGCTGTTTGCTTTACATTTTTTAAGTCAGTCAGCTTGCTTTCAGTAATCCAGTTTCTAAGGAAAAGGGGATTAAATGCAAACTCACTCAGGGGTTTACTTAATGTGCCTTATGAAGCCAGAGTATTATTCATGGACATTTCATGGACGGGCATACATCTGGGTGAGAGGAAATAAAACAGCCCAGAGGAGCAGCTTGAGTAAATTGGAATACATTGGAAATGAGGAGGCCCTGGATATGGCAATGGAGTCTCCCACGAGCCAGGGTGAATAGCGCAGACTGGCTAGCGTTGTTCTGGAGCTTGTATTAGTGTGTCAGTAAAAAGTGGATGCAGACAGCAAGCACGGACATTGCATAGGAAAATAGTTTTATTAGGAGCTGAGATTACAATTTAGGCTGTGGTTATTAGGAGACAAGCAGTGAGTTGAAGAAAGTGCTGGCCAGTTTAAATGGCCCTTTCAGATCATCAAGGTCATGTGGTCTATTATTTGGCATTTGCTTACTTCTCATGGCTTCACCAAGAACAGGCAGATTAGTTAGTTACATATAGAGCTGATTCCAGTCTCTTGTGACTGAAATTCACCCTCCGGGCTTACCTCCTTTAGGAAATGGTATATAAGGCTAGCTTTCCTAATCTCTTAAACCTTTGTCAATACTGTTTGGAATTAGGAACCAAAATCTAATAAGACTCTATTGAATAGTTTATCTAATATTAAATCATTGTTTTATCAAAATACATCTGCTCGTCTCCCTGAGCTGTATCATTTTTGTTGGCCATTGGTCAATTTGGTTGTTATCTTAATGAAATTGGAGGAACATTGGTTACTTTGTCTCAAGTAAGCATGGAAGAGCCTTACCCGTATTATGTCTCATTACCTACCACTCACTTCTCATTTACCTGCACTCTCTACCTTTGCATGTGCTGATAGATTCTGCCCTTCAGAAAAGTCAGGCAAAAGTCTCCATTCTAGCCGAATGCAGTTATCTGCAGTTCTTAAGTGACAATCCTTGAAATAGGCAGCAAAGTGGCATATTATGTGAGTTCAGTAGTCCAGAGGCGGGTACCTATCTTCTAAAAACTCCTACTGTGGGAAAGTCTTTTATTCACTTATTGGACAATGCAAGTATTAAAAGTGTTAATGTCTCCTTAGAGGTGTATACTGAAATATTTTCAGTTGAAACAATTTGATTTCTGGCATTTGCTTCAATATAATCCTGAAGTGGGGAGATGGTGGTTAGATGTAAGAAGATGAAAGAAGACTGTCCGTATATTGATAATACTTGTTGAATGGGGGAGAGTGGATAAAACAGGTGCATTATTCTATTGTCTTTGCATTTGTGGATGACTGAAACATTAAATAATCAAAGTTTTTGAAAAGCGAAAAGAGAGTTAGGATCAGGGTAAAATATTGACTTAAAGTTTACACAAAGGCAGATTTCACAAATAAGCTGTACAGTGACACCACTCATTCTCCTACCCGTCACAAACATCAATAATGAATTGACTAATCACAGCACACTCCCACTCACACCCTCCACCATAGTGTTGAGAAGGTTTCTGAGACAGCCTTTAGGCAGCCATTGCATGATTTGACTAGTTAGCAAGTAGGATGATAGCCATTTGTTACTCCTATATTAAGATGTAAAGGAATAAGAATAAGTCCCTCACTTTCCCAAAAAGTAGGAGTGGTGGTGGTGGGTGCCCGAAAAAGGTAGAAAAGAAAAATTGCAACAAAAAAATAAGAAATACATAAAATACTGAGATCCCTAAAGAGAAATTGAAGACTATCTTCTTAAATGTCTCTCCAAGGATTGGCAGAATGGGTTTTTGGATCCCGGGACACACTGATCCCTCACGATGCTGGAAGCGCTGGAGGCCAGTCAGTGGTTAATGCTTCAGGACTAAGATCTTAATGTTTCGTTCTATTTTTTCTGCATAATTTCCAGTTTCTCCAATAAAGATATTTTCACGAGCTATTTGTTGAAGAAACTTAAATTCCATTATCTAATGTTTGAAGAGATATTAGAGAGATATGGGAGGAGATAAAGAAATAACTTTATTGGGCTTCATGGGAAAAATGTTTAAGGAAATAGTGAATTGCCTCCAGAAACCTTGAAGAATAATATAGGTCTATACTCCAGGTCTCTGTAGTATTTACCACTGCTTAGGAGTTCATTTATATTCGAATGTCGAGCCACTTCTTCCACACAAAGTACATGAACGGGTGCATTGTTAGAATAGTCACCTGTTGAGAAGATTTTCTCCTGTCATTGCATTTTGAAACCACTTCTAGTGAGGCTGCATAAGACTGCTGTCCATTTTCAGCTTGCTTCTGGTTACTAAACTCATTTTTACATAAATCAAGCTTGGGATTTTTCCTTCTCCTTTTGCAGTCTCCAAAGAGCCACAGATGGAAGCGGAGGAAGGGGCATTGGTACGAGAATGGTGGATACCCTGGGGAGTATGCAGTTTACTCACGCCCTCTGGTTCTGCTTGGGCTCAATCTCAAAGGTGCCAGGTTCATCTCACAATGTATTGCTGCTGAGCCCATGAACCTTAGGACATGGTGGGTCTAACAGGATCCAGCTCATCGTGGGAAGTTCCAGCTGCATAATCATTGATGTTTCATGGTCAGGCCTCTGTTTCACTAGAGCAGAGTAACATAACAAGAGTTGCTTTTCAAAAGGTGTGTAATTCTCTTCAGCAGAGGGCAAGATTCTGCTTTAGAATCCCTGGGGCTGCAAAGGGATTTTCCTGCAAACTCCACATGGCATCTTTTTCCAGCACTGATACTTCTAAGATCATAGGAGAATAAGGGGGCAAGAGGGTTAATACCACAGCCTGGGCCGGCTGAAGAGTCCTCTCCTATTCTGTGCCTCACTCAAAGCTCGTAGACTTTTGCATCACCCTGTATCTAGTCCAAAGGCATGTTTCTAGGTGTTGAATATGCAGCCACGAGGACCCAAAATATTCTTCATTCATCATGGTAGAAAGTGCAAGATGCAATAATTTGTCTTCACTTTGAAGAGAATGGCTTGGTACAGCTTTAACTACTAAATCAATACAGATTTTACGGATATATTTGGCCCCTGAATCTTCAGTGCCTCTCTCCTGAATTCTAGAGTACATGTGCTTTCCTCAAGCCACCAATGTGTTAGTAACCACTTCCTCTTCAGGCCCAATCAACATAATATCATCAATGTGGATCATCGTGATTTTCTGTGGAATGTCACAATGTTCCAATCCTCTTTGGACTAAATTATGATAGACAGCGTGGGAGTTAACATATCTTGGGAACAAACTCTAAGTGTATCATGATATCCATTCCATATAAATGCAAATTGCTTTCAATCCCATTTCTGTTTGGAATAGAAAAAGAATGTATTCACCAAGTTAATGGCCCCATGCAACATACCCGAGTTTGTGGTGGTCTGCTGTTGCTAGGATAACCGTATCTGGCGTGGTGGTTGTGATTAATTGGGGCTGCTACATAGCTGAGCTAGCATTAGTGTACAGTCATCCCTCACAATCTATTCAGTTTCTCCAGATCCTAATGGGTGAATTAAATGGGGATATGATATAAGACAATGCCCTCACATGCTTTTTAATAGTGGCCCTTATCTCCACTCTCACCCTCAGGATGACATACTGGGAAATTCTTAGCTCTTGTTTTATTTTACAGGACTTACCACATCACTCTAGTTTCTTTGAAAGCTTGTAGCATCTACTCATCTTCCCTCACTGACTTCTCCTTCTCAATATCCTTCGATAGCTCTTCATCACCCCCTGACTTCTAACATTGGATTGCTCTAGGACTTACTCTGTCGCCTTCCTCTCTTTGGTGACCTCATCTAGTCTCACAGTTTTAAATATGAATTCTTTCTCTTCAGTTCAGATCTCTTCTTTTTAAACCACAGACATGAGCATACGACAACCGGCTTGATAAGTCTGCTTGGATATCTCACAGGCATTATGACTTAAAATAGTCCAGAAATGAACTTCCACAAGTCTGTCTCTGTCATTTACCTTGTCTAACGTAATGGTAGTTTAGCTATCCAGTTGCCCAGGCCAAAAACCGTGGAATTATTCCTAACTCTTGGTTTTCTATCCCACATCAAATTCATTAGCAAAGCCTTTGAGTTAGCCTATGAAAGTTTATCTAGGGTTAAAAATCACTTCTCGCCATTTCCATTACTATTGTTTTGGTTCCAGCCAGTAACATCTCACCTAGATTACTGCAAGTTTCCAAACACATTTTTTCCACTTTCATCCTTGTCTTCTTAAAAGGTCTTTTAAAATCAGCAGCAAGTATGACACTCTTGAAATTAAGGTCACATCACTCTTCTGCTCAAAGGCCTTTATTCATTTAATAATTATTGCCTACCATGTGCCAGCCAAAGGGATACTAGTATGCATAAAATAAACAAATTTCTTGCTTTCCTGGAGCTTGCAGGATATCAGGAAAGATGGAAAATAATAGCATAGTTAGTCCATAATAATTCTAACAAATGTCATATGGGATAAATACAAAGAACAGTGAGAATATATAAAAATGAATCTATAATAAGATAATACATCATAAGGGACCCCAGAAGAAATACTATTAAATTTAAAATCCGAAGGATGGGTAGCACTGTGTTGGAGCTGTGAGTGTATAAATATCACATCATAGAAAGTGGTGAAATGAATATTCAAAACCAGGTGAATATGTCTCTCACCTTGAACTTTTAAGCATCATGTAACGTTGTTCTTGATGTTAAATACGGTGATCGTAATTTATCAAGATTGTGAGGCCTATAGGTAATGAAGTCTGAACTCAACTACAGAATCAAGGGTTCTTCTTTTTTAAACCTCAGTACTCTTCAATCAGTTTTATGACAAGACTTACATTTTTAGATGGATAAGAAGAGAATTTTATTAAGAGCTATGCTCAGAAAATTCAGCTCAACAACATATATGTTATATGGATCCATCATAACCATAATCACCTTTATATAGAGCTTACTATATACTGGGCACTTTGCTGAACACTCTAAGATGAACTATTTTATTAAATTTCACAACAGCATTATGAAATACGGTCTGTTATTCCCATTTTACTGACTTAATAGCTGTGTTATCACTGAATATTTCTACATTTTCAGTGACAGCTGTTGACAACACCAACTCCTAATCAGCCTTGAGAAAGTGAGAGTTGCAAAACATGGAGCACTGTTGATTTATTTATTTCAGTGGGTATCTACCTATCCCTGGCACTCATCCACATCCATTGCCCCCAGAAACAAGTATGCTGTAACAATTTCAACACCTGCTAAGGAAATCACAGAAAGGTTGTGTACGAACCAGATTGACACAGGGATTGCAGAAAAGGAGGCTCCCTGTGTTGGTGTGAGAGAGGCAGGCTGCTTGCACAGGCTCCACAAACACCCCACCCCACCACCTCCCCCTGCCACTTTTCAGCCCGGGGGTTGTTACCCTGATCCCTGTCACATCATAAAACATCTTCTTATTAAAATTATCGTGGGTCTTCTTTAATTACCTTAATTATCTTAATAGAGATTCTAATTTTAGATTCCTCTGTTAGTGTCAAAAATAAACACATATGCATATATGTAAAAGCAGAGAATAAACATAACCAACAATAACCAAAAGCGAGTGCAACCCAACTTCTGAGGAATTTCTCTTGCAAACAGCTAATTGAAACATTCGTTCAATTTGTGCTGCTCAGTTTTGACAGTGGCTCTGCCCCTTGCCATAAAATCAATGGTCTTTTTATCCCTTCCCTTCTTTTACCGTCTCGCCTCTGACTGTAGGGCCTTCTTTCCCCACTCAGAGTCTTCCTCAGATCATCGGGGTTAAGTGATCTTTTCATACCGCCTGGTCAGACTGTCACAAGACATCGAGTGGCTTTTGAAAATGAGCCATGTTAAATGGACTTGATGGGGGGTTACAACCACCATTATTGCTATCACCACTGTGATAAAATGGAGCAATAATGACGGGGAAGGTACTTATCACTGTCTTTTTGAGATCACTTAAGATAGTTCGGGTCTGAAGCTTTTTGCCAAAGATAAATGGAACATGTACAAGATAAATGTTACTATTGCAGAATCTTTTGTGTGTGAACTCGCGTGGGTCTGTGTTGTTTACCTACGCAGCAGCTAGACAGGGGGAAGATAAAGACAGGTCGGTGAACTTCCAGTGGTCACTTGCCACAGCTCAGGGTTAAAGTTAGATTCACTTAAATGAGAAAGTCAGGATGTAGATACTGGAACAAAATAGAGTTGCATGTTGTCATTTTTTTAATCGCCAATATACCATCTGTTTGACTTAAGTATGTGTGGTCATGGGATAGATCAAATTCTGTACTGTAGAAATCTAACAGTCATTATAGTTTAGATGGAGGGGCTCAGAAGTAGTTACTTGGAGCTCTGGGTTCTTGTTGAGTTCTATCAGCTAACTTGCTGTGTGGCCTTGGGTGAAATACTTAACCTTCCTCTGTCTCTGTTTCGTAAGGTGATCAACCTTATTCCAGTTGATCCTGGACTGTCCTGGTTTTAGCATTGAAACTACCCAGTCCTGGGAAACTCCTCAGTGCTGGGCAAATCAGATGGTTGGTGATTCCATTGTTTTCTCATCTATCTGGTGAAAGCCATTGAATAATGTAAAATGAGTTAGAAATGTAAAGTAATATAATTTTTATGGCATGGTTATCTTATAGGTCATGTCTTGGTCCTATCTCTAGACTTCACAGTTTTAAAGGAGTCTCTACATGTATCAGAAAATGACCTTCCTTTTAGCAACAAATGTCTAGTTTTGGCGCAGTAGAAGCAGGTAATAGGAGACAGAGACAATTAGCAGACTAACCCTACTTTAATATATATTGGTTAATTTTACAAGAGTACAGAAGACCTTTATGAATCCATTCGGTAGGGAATGTAAACTCCAACTCATCTCAAAAGGAGTGCAGCAAAGGAAGGAGACTTCTGTAATTACAATGAAAAGAAAATAATTTGTGGTTTGAACTCTTTTGTACTTTAAACAGTTGAACACTGGTTTCCTAAATTGTAAACAGTAAAACTTCATAAGATTATCGTGAAGAAATGAGATTAGGGTTGTGTATGTTCCTGCCATGTAAAAGTTGTTGAACAAAAGTTAGTTTTCTTTCTAAAAGAATATAGTCCTTGCTTCATTTATACCAGAAACAAATAGAAGTTAGATGAATTTTCAAGCACACTCTCCCTTTTATGATACAGAATGCATATATATATATATATATATTGTGTGTGTGTGTGTGTGTGTGTGTATATGTACATATATATACATACATATATATGAGAAACTTTTTTAGAGCAGTTTTAGGCTCAAAGCAAAATTGAGAGGAAGATAGATAAATGTCTGTATGCCCCGTGCTCCCACACATGCATTCCCTTCCCCGTTATTAACACCTCTCACTAGAGTGGGACATGTGTTAAAGAGGATAACCTATGCTGACACATCATTATGACCCAAAAAGCCCATAGTTTAGATTACGGTTCACTCTTGGTGTTGCATATTCTATGGGTGTAGATGAATATAAAATGATTTGTATTCATTATAGTAATGTATAGAATACTGTTACTGCCCTAAAAACCCTCTCTGCTCTGACTGTTTATCCCTGCCTTCCCTCTAACTCCTGGCAATGACTGATCTTTCACTTTCTGGATGCAGAAAGTTGATAAAAGTTTTTTTTACTATCTCTGTAGTTTTACCTTTTCCAGGATATCATACAGTTGGAATCATAGACTATATAGGTTCTATGCAGAATTAAAAAGACTCTATAAACCTTTTCAGATTGCAGATGCCTGTATTTTTGTTTTATGTATTTATAGGTTTTAATGAGGCAAATCACCTGCTGTCTTGATCTTAATTATATTACCCATAAAATGAGGTACTTAAGCAATTCTGAAATGTCTTTCATTTCTAATACTGTGCTAGTCTAGAATCATCATAGCCTTTAAGATTTTTGCTGATAAAACTTTTATAAAATACAGAGACTCATGTAATAAACTCCCATGTATTCATTACCTTCACTACTAACAGCATGTTAGAATAGCTTTATATCAAAAGAAAAAAAATATACAACTATAAAATATTATGCACTCATTGTAAAAGTGTATGCAATGCATGAAGAAGTAAAATGAAATTGACCTTAATTTCTCTTCCTAGAGACAACTATTAAATATATATCTACAGACTTGATTTTTGACAAAGCAGTAACATCTTTAAGATTCAAAATGTAGTTCATAATGATCAATATCCTTCAGTTGGAGACACAAAACAAAATAATGGCATAGAAATTGGCAAGTGAGAGTTCTAATCTAGAACCAGCCACCAACTACCTGCCCCTTTACCTTCAAAGGCCTCATTTCCTCATCTTGAAACTGAAGGAGTTGGAGTGGCTGCTGCTGAGCTTATAAGTGGTCATATATGGTAAAATAATTTGACAGATTAATTTTAACATTAATAGTAAATCAGGTTAAAACCAATCATAGTTTGGGATTACAAGGGACAATGGATAAAGTACAGGGGTAGAATCATCTTTTCAAAATTCCAGAGAATACTTTTTTTCAATAGGTATAATTTATTGCTACATCATTTTCTTGTTCTTCTTTTTTCCCAGCTGCTTAGATTAGGGGGCTGGCTAACTAACTAATATGAAATTGGTCAGTCCATTTGGCCAAGACCTCCTCCATGTCTCTGTAGTACTGACTCCACCATAGTCATCCTTGGAAAAGATCTGATGGCCCCAGGTGTTCAATGTAGACCTCAGGGTTCAGTGATCTGAGCTCTGCAGCTTCCCTGTAGCCTGGGAGAACTGGATAAAGGGCTCAAACTCTCAGGATGCAGAGAGTCCATGCTTGAGCTTTATGATGTGTGCCTTCCGGTAACTGCTGTGTACTCACAAGAATCATTCTCAGGTAGTCTTTCTCGGCACGGTGCTCCAGACAGCCTGTAAAAACAAATTGGTGGAGACATTCTTTCCCAATCATATATTCTTGGCATCTTTGTTGAAGCTCAATTAGCCATATATGCATGGGTCTATTTCTGAGTTCTCTGTTTTGTTGTCTATATGTCTATTTTGATGGCAGAACCGTACTGTTTTTGTATGTATACTGTATAATGTAGCTTTATACTATATTTTGAAGTCAGGAAGTTTGATGCCTCCAGTTTTGTCAGATGTATAGTAGCAGACAATAGAATGGTGGTTACCAGAAAATGGGGGGGGAGAGGAATATAGGGTGTTGTTCCCCAGGCATAAGTTACAGTTATGTAAGATGATTGTGTTTCAGAGATCTGCTGTACAACACAGACTGTAGTTAACAATAAGCTACCATAGACTATAGTTAACAAGCTATGATATCTTTACAATTTCATTAAAAGAGTAGATCTCATGTTAAGTGTTCTGACCACACACATGAAAAAGGGGCATAAGAAAAATTTTGGACCTGATTTGAGGGATATATTCATTACCTTCTTTCCTCTTGCTCCTTTCCTTCCTCCCTCCTCTGTTACTTCGTTTTCTACTTTTATTCTCTTGTTCATTTTTCATTTCTTTATTCATTATGTATTGAGTATCTTACACAAAAAGACCACATTTTAGGTGCTTGGGAGTGAGGAAGGTATAAAGATGAGAAAAAAAATTTAAATGCTTTTTAATTGTTTATATAATATAGTGAAAAAGGCAGACATGGAGACCACCTTCTTAGTCCTTCTTATTATTATGGCAAGATGAGTTGTTCCTTTGCTATATTTGATTGGTACTCTCTATTTTATTTTTTAGAGAAACCAGTATAGATATCTACTACCCATTTCCTTACTTTAATTCTCTCCACCATGATTTGTGAGAAAATGAAGGTCAAGTATTCTGATATCTTTCCCCAACCCCTCACGGTAGGGAGAAAAAGCTCTTTCTTCACCTCAGACTTCACAACCTGCTGCCTCTTTGCAGTTTATGTTTCTACAAATGGAAAGTGTCCTGCAGCTGATATGTGAGTGTAATGCTAGAAGTCCTTAGTGCCACTAATCTTTGCCCTGTGGCACAGCAGTAATTACCCTACAAGGAAACATAGAGTTTACCAGGACAATGCCGTGTAATGACATAGTATTTATAGGTGGCTGTGGATTGTTGTGTAATTACACTGAATAGATCCAAAAGTAATTACCAGCATCCTAGCCCTGGGGTTTAGAGGGGAAAGAATAATCATGTGTGCAGACCTTGTTCTCTCAATGCAAGTCCGTCTTGTAGGGGTTTCCCAGCAGGAAGGTGGTAAAGGAGCTTTAATGACTCTGTATGGTCAAGCACTTTGCCCAAGAGCACTGCTGTTAACCCCATTGCTCTGGCCTGGCTCCATCTGCAGAAACTATGTTTTGGTGTCTCTTGTCTCTCCCATTTTAACTTTCACCCCCCAAAGCAGTTTCAGTTCAATGTGACTGTGTATATTGCTCTTACTCGTAAACCCAGTGCGGCTTGGACTCATTGCATTTCATTCTATCCATCCTCATTGAACAACTCACCTCTTGTAGGCACCACCAAGAACGAAAGGTGAAAAAGACATGATCTCCCAGTTGTATAATTTCCTACTCTGAAAGGGAGATGAAATATGCTCAGAAGGCAATATAGGGCAGAATAGAGTGAGTTCCTTAGAAAGCTAAGAAAGTACCGAGGTGAGAGAGGTCAGTTTCAATAACAGGAATTTTAGATGGCTCCATGGAGACAGAAAAATTTATGCTGGGGCATCAAAAGATGAGTAAAAACAGTTGCTAAGTAAAGATAATGGAAAGGGACATGAAAAAGAGAAAGAATCATGTGAACAACTTTATAGAGGCATAAAAGTGAAGAGAAAGCTTGGAAAAGAACAGGATGTCATGGTTCTTTGGCATGTCTGGTACATGAGGAGGGCCTGTCGGAGATGTTGAAAGGTGGAGTGAGGTCAAACTTTGGAGGGCTGTGAATGCCAAAATAAAGTGTGGGAATTTTATTTTTAATGGAATTAGAAAGCTGCTGAGTGGATTAACATGATTAGGGATTGATTTTAAGAAGTTTTTTTTTTTTTTTTTTTTTTTTTTTAGACAGAGTCTTGCTCTGTTCCCCGGGCTGGAGTGCATTGGTGTGATCTCAGCTCACTGAAACCTCTGCCTCCTGGGTTCAAGCAATTCTCCTGCCTCAGCCTCCTGAGTAGCTGGGATTGCAGGCACGTGCCACCACGCCCAGCTAATTTTTATATTTTTAGTAGAGACGGAGTTCGCCATATGGCCAGGCTGGTCTTGAATCTCTGACCTCAGGTGATCTGCCTGCCTCAACCTCCCAAAGTGCTGGGATTACAGGCCTGAGCCACCGTGCCCAGACTGGTTTTACAAAGAATAATATGGTGACGCTGTGAGGCATAGAATGGGAGGGAAGAAGAGAAGAGAAAAAGATTTTAGGCTGAATGATTTGTAAAAAGTCCATGGTAATATCAAGTTGAAAGGTAACTGAATAAACTGAAACTTTATAATCTTTGACCATCATCTCCCTATTTTTCCCTCCCCATAGCCCTGATAACCATCATTATACTCTCCGCTTCTATGAGTTTAACTATTTTAGATCCTACATATAAGTGAGATTTTACAGTATTCCTCTGTGTCTGCTTACTCCGCTTAGCGTAATGTCCTACAGGCCCATTCATACTGTTAAAAATGGCAGGATTTCCCCTTTTTAAGGTTGAATAATATTCTAACATATGTATTCACCACATTTTCTTTATCCATTTATCTGCTAATGGAAATTTAGGCTGTTTCCATATCTTGCCTGTTGTGATTAATATTGCAAAGAACACAGGAGTGCAGATATCTCCTTGAGATCCTGGTTTCAGTTTCTTCGGATAAATACTTACAGTCTGCTCTAAAGTAAGATGTCTATAGATAATAATAACGTACTGCATACTTAAAATTTGCTAAAAGGGTAGAGCTTATGTTGTGTTCTCACCGCACAATAATAATGATAGTAATAATAAAGGCAGGGAGAGGAAGCTTAGGGAGGTGATAGATATGTCTATGGCTCTGTTGGCGGTGATGGCTTCATGATGTATACTTACCCTCAGACTTACAGAATTGTATGCATTAGATATGTATAGCTTTTTTCATGTCAATCATACTTCAAATAAAGTGGTTCAATAAAAAGTGGGTTAGTAAAAGGCAATTGGGGCCACTAAGTGAGCAGCTCTGGAAATGGAAAGAAGAGGGAAACTTTAAAAGAGGTACCACATAGGTTCAGTGAACAGATTAAAGTCAGAATTAGAAGTGAGGGTGAGAACAGAGCTGATTTGAAGGGGACACAATTATGTCATGAAGATGGCACTGTTATTACTGGAGACAGTAAATACATAGGGGGAGCCACACAGCAGGAAGGTGAGTTCAACGCTGATTGACAATCTTTTAGAAAAGGTCTGCAATCTCTTCTAAAAACAAGGAGGATAATTGGCCATCAAGCAGTGTTTTTCCAGGAAGCGGGAGTGGCGGTGCCCCTCTCTAGTCCTCTGTTTCCATTTCTAAATAGAAGTCTAAGTCAAACAAGAGGTTTGATGCCCTCATTTTGATGCCGGTTTATTAGCTGATGCACACACACATGCTCCTTTCTATGAGGAGCTCAAGTAAGACAAGAAGATGAGCCCCCATCTGTCCATAATGTGCTTATAAATATACAGACCCCAGCAAATGAGAATTTTGCTATCTGTAGAGTCTCTGTAGAATCACACTGATAGAGTAACGTGGAGATTATTTGCAACAGATTATCTCATTACAGTGTGTTGCCTATAATTACTGTTATTCTGTTGGCTGACTTACACAATGGTAAGGCCAGGAAACAAAAAAAAACCAAATATACATATCTTAAATTATCCCTCTCCAACCCTCACGTGGGCTCTCATCTCAGCATTATATGATACATAATAAGGATAGCAAAACAAAAAGTTCATATTTGCAAACCACTTTGAAGAAAAAGGTACTATGTAAATGATAATACATTTTAAGTACTTAGTAAAATAATCTCTACATTTGGAATATGTGAAGATATGTACGTTAATAAGGTCTTTTGGGATATATTAGATTCTTTTTTGTGTATAGATTTGGTTTTCCTACCACTGAAAGCAAAATGGGTGTCCAGGATTCTAGTTTTTCTTGTCTTTTATTAAATAGAGATTGTTAGACAAGCCAAAGAACAAATGACCTTCTCTGTACACTATTTGTGTTCTGTCCTTATAAGAAGATTTTGATAGAAAAAAATCTCCTTATTTATGATGCTTATATTTACAAGGAAAACCTTGTTCAAAATAATGGAGACAACAGATAAACTGTAGGGTAAACTTAATTGTGAATATATGCTGGTCTATTGTATTAGTCTGTTTTTATGCTGCTGGTGAAGACATACGCGAGACTGGGTAATTTGTAAAGAAAAAGGGTTGAATGGACTCAGTTCCATGTGGCTGGGGAGGCCTCACAATCATGGTGGAAGGTAGAAGGTGAAAGACAGGTCTTACATGGTGGCAGACAAGAGAGAACGAGAGCCAAGTGAAAAAGGGAAACTCATTATAAAACCATCAGATCTCATGAGACGTACTCACTACCTTGAGAACAGTATGGGGGAAACCACCCCCATGATTCAGTCATCTCCCACCGGGTCTCTCCCCACAACACGTGGGAAATATGGGAGCTACAATTCAAGATGAGATCTGGGTGGGGACACAGCCAAACCATATCACCTATATCTTTATTTCATAAATGGAGACAAACATTTGATTTAACTCAATATGACTAAAATATCATTTCAATAAGTGTATTAGTTTGCTGGAGCTATTATAGCAAATTACCACAAGCTTGGTGAATTGAAACAACAGAAAATGATTCCCTCTGGATAACAGAGAGGTTTGGAGGCCCAAGTCTGAATCAGTGTCACTGGGCAAAAACTGAAGTATTAGCAAGGCCATGCTCCCTCTGGGGGCTCTAAGGGAGAATCTCTTCCTTGCCTCTTTCAGCTTTTGGTGTCTTCTTGCATTTCTTGGGTTGTGGCTACATCATTCCAATATTTGCCTCCATGGTGACATTGCAATCTCCTGTTCTATAGTTGTCTAAGCTTCTTCAGCTCGGCTTACACTTATAAGGAAATCTGATTGCATTTAGGATCCATCCAGATGTTTCTGGATAATCTGTTTATCTCAAAATCTTTAATTTAAGCACATATTTAAAGACCTGCTTTCCAAATCAGGTTACATTTACAGACTCCAGAGTTTAGAACCTGATATCATTGGATGGACATTATCCAGACCACAACATATAATTAATATGAAAATTATTAATAAAATATTTTTCATTTGTAAATGTCTTTGAAATCTAGTTTATATTCTCTAATCATATCACATCTTAATTTGAATGCTATATTTTTAATGGATTAAATACGATGTGGTCTTACCTTATAAATAAAGTTGTATTTGGTGGGAAAATATTTCACACTGCTTTAGGTTTTCATGTTTAAATTAATTTTTTTTTTTTTTTTTTTACATTGAAGATTCATTTCCTTAGTGGTATTGTCCACGTTACTGGGTCTAAGTAGCCATATTAGTCATATCAATAGTGGCTACTATTTGGATAGTGCAAGTCTAGAAGACCCCTAATTTTTCCCCTTTTTCCCCAAGCCAATCAGATATGTATATATTTATATGTGTGTGTATGTTGTTTGTGTGTTTATGTGTGTATATATATATACACACACACATATGCATATTTTATGTATAATTACGTAAATACACATCATTTTTCTATAAATAATTTATGTTTGAGCCTCAAATCCACCTTACTGGCAGCTGTTACTTGCTGTACTTTGTAAATGGGTTAACAGACTTAGGATGCAGAGGCTGACAAAGATACGCGGGTCTTTAGTGCTGGATATATACTTGATTCTACCAGTATTTCCACAGCACCATACTGTGTTGTTTTTCTAAGATATTTTTAACGAAACCATGAGAATTTTCTTCCCATTCAGAAGTTAATGACTGGTTTAGCAACAGCTTTGCCGAAGGTTGAATTCTGCCCCAAAACACTGCTACATAAGGTGAATGCGTGAAAACAGTGGCATCTAGTTTTGTTGGTTAAGAATTATAAAATTTGGATAAATTAAAAGAAAACTCTGCAAAGAAAATATGGTTTTACATTTTGTGCAAGTGATACTTTTGCTTTGTTGTAAAATTATAATTAAGTGATACTGTGGTAGTATCTTCAATATATTAGATTGCATCAATTTCGTAAATTTGGTTAAGAGAAGCAACATGTATTTGTGTTATTTTCTACTTTTTGTAGTATTTTTGATACATAATTTCATTTGATCTCCTGAATAGCCCTCTAAATTAGATAAGAAAAAAATTACTTTATAAGGATATTCAAATGTACAGTTTTAGAGACATAATGCATCCTGGTATATGTTGAGTGAAAGTAATTAAAAAAATAGAAAAGAGAAGAGAAATAGATGAATAAATTAATATAAAATAATTAAACTTACTGAAGACTAAAGACAGAAACAGAACGTTTCTAGTCTGATATAGCAGTCAGTGGTATTAGAATTCACACACATGTATGTCGTGTGGCACTGTCAGTGTCAAAATTCTGATGACTCAGTTCTTTTTCAGTGGCTGCTTTTGACATTTCAGCTCTGCAGAGTTTTGAGGACCCGCTTCTGTGTCAAACAGATATTCCATCTTTTCAGCTGAGCCTCCCCCATCACTTCACTCCTCCCCTCCCCATCCTCACTTCATGTGGTGCTGTTGCTGGTGATATTGACAGACTAAAGGATTGTTCATTCCCCATAGCCCCACAAGGTAAATTAAAAAAAGGAAAAGTCAAAGCTATTTCTGGACCCTCTCGCACTTAGGGACTCCCAACTCAATACATCTTGGTTGCCTCGAAATGATGCTTATTAATAAGTGAGGAAGGTACAGTTATTTCATGAGGCTTCCGGGTCACCTATTTAGGGGATAATTTACTTCCCAAATACACTTTTGCTTTGGATTCTTGTAAGCTGTTGAGCACAGAGTATTTAAAATTAAGCAATTATTGTTACCAGATCTGTGAATGCAATAAAGGATCAGAGAAGCTGAGGACAATTTCTGAAATCTTTGCAAGCTCCCGTATGTAAAATTTCTTAGCAATTAGCCCACCAATCAGTTCAAAATGGTGATTACAATTATTTATAGGATCATGATATGTCCACATAAGATTAGACTAAACTGTCACTCCTTCTTTCCAGAAAGTAACAACAGCAAGAAATAAAAATACGTGTACACACACACACCCGTTTATATGTATATACATATAAATACAGGCAGAGAAGAAATGTGATAGCAGTTTATGAAATGTGCAATCAAGTGGGTGAGTATTCAGGTAATGTGGTACCTTGAACTTGGATATGTAATCCCTTAAATATGATACTGAACGCCTTAAAATGACCAAGGCAGTATAATGTTAGAGAAAAACCTGCATTTGAGTTGGAAGGTAGGAAAGGCTATCATACATATAGACCCTTCAAGGAATTTCTAATACATATGACGTAAAAAGTAGATGAATGCGTCTGGTGAAGATGGGAAAATAAAAGTACCTTTACTTGCCTTCCTGAAATAAAGTAAACATAGAATAATTAAAGCAGAAAACTCCATCTTCAGTCATTCTAGAGAGCAATCACACCTCAAGGCTATGAAAAAGAATATTTGGAGCTTGTGAAAACACGTAGTCAAAGGTGAAAACCTTGAACAGATTCATCCCCTATAGACTTTGAGCCCTGTGCAAACTTCTCCAAAAGAAGGTTAGACATACTAAAGGACAAAAATACATGGCTCTTAGCTTGAGACGCGAGTCTAGGTATGTGGAGGGCTTCTCAAACAACCTTTTCTGAGACTACAGACAGAAAAAAAGAGATGGGCTTGATTTAAAAATATACATCGTGTTTTCAGAAAGCAGGCTATGTGGCAATGGCCTTGAAAACATGTTCATGTCCTCATCCTTGGAACCTGTGAAAATTCTAGGTTATATGGCAAGGGGGAGTTAAGATTGCAGATGGAATTAAAGCTGCCAATCAACTGACCTTGAGATAGGCAGATCATTCTGGATTATGAAGGCAGGTCCACTGTAATCACGTAGGTCGTTATGTGGGAAAGAGGGAGGCAAAAGAGTCAGAACCAGAAAGCATTAAAAAAAAAAGACTCTTGGACATTGCTGGCTTTGAAGATGGAAGAGGCTACATTCCAAGGAATGCAGGCAACTTACAGAAGCTAGAAAGACAAGGAAATGGATTCTCCACTACATCCTTAGAAAGGAATGTAGTCCTGTTGACACCTTGATTTTGGCGCAGTGAAATCTGTTTTGGACTTTTGACCTCCTGAACTGTAAGTTAATAAACATATGTTTGTTTAAGCAACTAAATTTGCAGTAATTTGGCACAGAAGCAATAAGAAACTGATACATGCTGTGACAGAGTGAAGGAGAAACAGTGGATAGCAATCAATCTTGCAGACGATAAGCTTATTTTATTTTTAACTTTTAAGTTCAGGGTTACATGTGCAAGTTTGTTATACAGGTACACTTATGTCATGGGAGTTTGTTGTATAGATTATTTTGTCACCCAGGTATTAAGCCTGGTACCCAATAGTTAGTTTTCTTGATCCTCCCACCTTCTGCCCTCAAGTAGGCCCCAGTGTCTGCTGTTCCCTTCTATGTGTCCACGTGTTCTCATCATTCAGCTCCCACTCATAAGTGAGAACATGCAGTATTTGGCTTTCTATTTCTGCATTGGTTTGCTAAGGATAATGGCCTCCAGTTCCATCCATGTTCCTGCAAGAGACATGATTTCATTCTTTTTTCTGGCCACATAATATGCCATAGTGTAAATGTACTGCATTTCCTTTATCCAGTCTACCAGTGACGGGCATTTAGGTTGATTCAAACTTCTTTGCTTTTGCAAATAGTGCTGCAGTAAACACATGCGCATGTATCTTTATGATAGAAAAATTTATATTCCTTTGAATATATACCCAGTAATGGGATTGCCAGGTCAATTGTAATGTTAAATTACTAAATATTTACACCAAAGATTGCTAAATGGGGTTTTGCCCTAACGATAAATACTGTTAAGCACCTGCTACGTAGCATACACTGTGCTTTGTGTCTCACATGAATTATCTGTAATCCTTAATAGAACCTTGTGAAGTGGGTGTTATTGTTACACAAATTTTTAAAATTCAGATCATAAGGCTCAGAGAGTTAAAGTAACCTACCAAAGTTATAGAGCTAAGAGCTGGCACCAGAATTCAGAGCTGTATATTCTAGATCTCAAATCCAGAGCAACCTACTAGCCCAGAGCAAAGACACATTTATAGAGTATTGGTGCCGTAGATTGAATGTTTATGTCGACACAAATTCATATGTTGAAATCCTCATCCCTGATGTGATGGTGTTTGGAGGTGGCAGCTTTGGGAGATAATTAGGTCATGAGGGTAAAACCCTCATAAATGGAATTAGTGTCATTTAAAAGGGACCCCAGAGAGCTCTCTTGCCGCCTTTCTGCCATATGAAGTTACACAAAAAGTTGGCAGTGCAACCAGAAGAGGGCCCTCACCAGAACCCAACCATGCTGGCACCTAGTCTCAGACTTATCCTTCAGAATTGCGAGAGATAAATTTCTGTTTGTTATAAGCCACCCAGTCTATGGTACTTTGTTATAGCAGTTCAAACTGACTAAGACCATTGGTCAATTGGTAAGGAAGAGACTGCAGACTAACAGCAAAGCTGTCTCTTAATCCAACTCAGTTCTGTTCTCCTGATACATCAACAAGTAGTTGACCATATGAACAAATGTAAATGGTCCTCATTCGAAGTAATAGCAAGAAAACCATAGACATAGTCCCCACTAGACACTATAAGAAACAAATGTAAAAAAAAAAAATCCACTGAGGTATAATTATGTATACCTTATAGTGAAGGTATACATAATTATACCTTAGTGAATTTTGTTTTCTACCTTCGCTATAAGGTATACACATTATATCATGAAGCGGGTGACAACTATGGGTTAACACACCCTAGGAAACTAAGAAAATCAAAGAGAAAATAACCTTTTGACACAGTGTTTAAACAAATGGATACGAGAGCTTAAAGAAGAAATAATAAGACAAAGGAATATGACAAAAATTAAGGTGATAGAATTCAGGAATCAAATTAAAGTGGAAAAATTTTATAAATGAAAGTCGTGTTAGTAGCAACAACAAAAAAAGGCAGTAGGTGCTCTTGAAACAGTAAAGATCATGGAAAATAGGATTGAGAAAAGCAAACACATAAATGTAAATCAGTATGAGAAAAATAATAGACATGAGATTCATACAAAGATCTAATAGGTGCATCACTGTTGTCCCTTCGAAAGTTAACAGGACAAATAAACATTAAAATTTCAAAGTTATGGCCAGGCATGGTGTCTCACGCCTGCAATCCCAGCACTTTGGGAGGCCAAGGTGGGTGAATCATGAGGTCAAGAGATTGAGACCATCCTGGCCAACATGGTGAAACCCCATCTCTACTAAAAAAAAAAAAAAAACAAAAAAACAAAAAAAAAAAAACCAACAAATATTAGCTGGGCGTGGTGTCGCATGCCTATAATCCCAGCTAGTTAGGAGGCTGAGGCAGAAGAATAGCTTGAACTAGGGAGTCTGAGGTTGCAGTGAGCTGAGATTGTGCCACTACTCTTCAGCCTGGCGACAGGTGAGACTCTGTCTCAAAAAAAAAAAAAATAAATAAAATTCAAAGTTATATTAGAAAAATTTATGAAATAGTTGAAATACTGGAACTTATAGTATCTTAAGGTATGCAGTTATAAACACCAAGACACAGCTTGGTAAAGTTATTATATATCAGTGATAGAGGGGGAACTATTGATATAAGCACTGTCTCAGCCCTCTACCCAAATGACCCCTTATTAAGAATCAGACTAGCATCAGACTTAACCACAGCAAAATTTAGTACTAAAAGTCAGTGGAATAATGTCTACAGAATTCTAAGAGAAATAAAAAGCCAGAAATCATCTCAACCAAGGCAAGAAATAGTTATTTTAAGCATGAAAAAAGCCTAGAAATTAGCAGTCATGAGCACTTTAAAGTGAGTGTAAGAAAATTTCAGACACCTGAACAATTAATAGAGAATTCTTGAAAATAGTAAGGTGATAAAATTAATATGGACTAAGCCTAAACCACTGAAAGTACAATGATAGATAAATAAAAATATAAGTAAGTATGCCAAATTTTGGTACAGTGGAAAGAGAGTTGAAAATAGTAGAAATAAGTGAATGTTTTCATTTTCAGACCAGAAGTGCTAACATACACCATTAAAAGTGGGTGAATCAACAATCACTGTTTAAGTATATTACTGTAATGAATAAGGATGACCATTAGAAGAACTGAGATTGAGTGGTGGAGGGAAAAATATGAATGAGAAATGGAGATATCAGTGTACAAATACCTTGTCATCTAATTGTTTAAAGATTGTATCTCAAGCAATAGAGGTTTAAGGACATTATCTCAAGTTGTAGAGCTCATATCTAGAATAAATAAAAAGACAACAAACCTCCAAATTACCCAAAGTAAAATCACAAACATACAAATCACAGCAAATGCATAGCATGTTGTAGAGAAATAAGAGCAGGACTTTAAAACCCGAAAACATAATGGTAGAGTAAGACCAAATCTCTCCGTTGTATAAATGTTAATTGGACATACATATTAAAAATTACTTTAGAGATTAATAAAAAGGAAAGCCCAACTGTATGAAGGGTAAAGAGACACATCTAAAGCAATGATCTTAATCAAGTTAGGTTAATCATAGGAGCATATATGATTGGTTCAATGTTAGTAAATCTAACAATAAAAGTATGTACTATAAAGCCACATACAATTATTCTCCTAGATGACAATAAAAGCAATTGGTGAAGTATGTCATTGAATGTTATGAAAGCTTAATAATTTTTAAACAATCACACCTCTCATTTTCTCTTCCTCCTCCTTTCTCTCTTTCTTCATATATGCATATATTTTAGTTATGATCTAATATTAGGTTTAATAAAGAACACCAGTACCAGGTTCCCTAAAATTAACCATACATAAGACAACTATATTACCGTATTTACTATTACATTGTTAAACAGTGTTCCAAAATTATGTGTACTTGTCAGTAAATTAGATAAAGAAAAGGTATAACAAATGAAGGAGACAAAATTATGGTCTAGACTTAAGATTGTATTTATGAAAGATTCAAAGGGAAACAAATAGTGGAGTTTATAAGAGAGTTCAAACAAATGATAGAGTACAAAATTAATACTCAAATTTAACTTTCTTGCATACTAGTAACTGTCACTTAGAAGAAAATATATCATTTGCAATAAAAAGAGAAATGATAACATCCTGAAGGTTAGGCCTGTTAAGAAACGTTTTGGACCCTTATTAAGAGAACTGTAACATTTCTCCTCCCGATCTGGGAACATAAATTGATCTTTTGTTTTTTAAAAAAGATACGCTTTTACTTGGAACCAACCCAAATGCCCATCAATGATAGCCTGGATAAAAAAATGTGACAGATATACACCATGGAATACTATGCAGCCATAAAAAAGAATGAGTTAATGTCCTTTTCAGGAACATGGATGAAGCTGGAAACCATCATCCTAGGCAAACTTACACAGAAACAGAAGATCAAACACTGCATGTTCTCACTCGTAGGTGGGAGTTAAACAGTGATAACACATGGACACAGGTTGGGGAACATCACACACCAGGGCCCGTTGGGAGGTGGGGGCAAAGGGGGCATTGCATTAGGACAAATACCTAATGCATGTGGGGCTTAAAACCTAGATGACGGGTTGATGGGTGCAGCAAACCACCATGGCACATGTATACCTATGTAACAAACCTGCACGTTCAGCACATGTATCCCAGAACTTAAAGTACAATAAAAAGATACACTTTTAAAATAGAAATACATATTATTGTAAATATGTCAGTTTTCTCTCTTCAATAATCTTAAATTTATTGCAAATTCAATAGAAATATCTTTAAGATTACCATTTGTGGGTAGATGAGAAATTTGTATGATATATTTCTGAAAAAAAAGAGAATGGAGGGTGGACTAAATCTACAATCTATCAAAAGTTATTTTCCCCAGCCTGTATCTGGGCAATAAAAAAAAAGAGTCATTGTTACTAAAACTTGTTTAGTATTGGCGTATAAATGGGTAAATTAGGAGAATGAGATAAAAGATGCAGAAATAAATCCAAGTACAAATGGGCAGTTAATACGCAATAACAGTGGTATTTCAAGTCATTAGTAAAAGTGATAAATTTACAAATAAATAGCTTATGTACAACTAGTAGATCTGTAGGGGAGTAGGAGTGAATAGTATATGAAAATATTCATACTACTATGCTGTTAGAGAAGGAAACTAGAAAATCACATATAAAGTATTTCTATTTATGTAACAATGTATGTATAGGTATGTGTGTATATTATATGGACATTGTTTCTCTGCCTTTTGGCTAAGACCAACCATAGTATAGTATACGGACATATATCAAATTGTGAACATAGATATACTTGAATTTTTAGATTAAAAATACTTTCTGCCTTCTGTATAGGACTTTTTTTTTTTTTCCGAGACAGAGTCTTGCTCTGTCATCAGGCTGAAATGCAGTGGCACAATCTTGGCTCATTGCAACCTGCGCCTCCCTAGTTCAAGTGAGCCTCCTGCCTCAGCCTCCCAAGTAGCTGGGACTACAGGTGGGTGTCACCACGCCCAGCTAAGTTTTTGTATTTTCAGTAGGGACAGGGTTTCACCATGTTGGCCAGGATGGTCTCCATCTTTTGACCTCGTGATCCACCTGCTTTGGCCTCCCAAAGTGCGGGGATTACAGGCGTGAGCCACCGCACCTGGCCTCTTTTGTATATGTCGTAATGGTTTTCAATGTTTTGCTTTTGAAATTGCGTAAAATATGTATTGCTTTCTGGGATTAGGGAAAATATTACATTGGAACCCCAAAGGTGTAATATACAGTAAACAAAGCTTCACTTGTCATTTATTTCTCTGTCACCTATTTATTACACACGTATTAAGTGAGAGATATTGTGCTAGAGTCTGACTTGATGAGCTATTAGTATTGTTTTGTTGTTGTTATTTACGTAAAACCCTGAATTCAAAAGATCTTTACAATTTTTATCTTGATATGGAAGCATGAACAAATAATCAACTTATTGATAATTTATATTTCATTTTGTTTTAAGAAAAACTAAGCTTAGATCAATTTCAATTTTTATAAGCAGGGACAATTAGACAATTGATTGTCTTTGGATGATTGCAGTTGTCTTAGATGGAGATGCCTGGGAGTTACAACAGTCCCTATCACCTTATCCCATGTATGTAGGGAGTATCTGACAGGTGCAGAGGTATAAAACTCCGTTCTCCTCAAAGTGAGGCAATCCAGACCTTCCCAAGAGATTAGCAATGCTACAACTCACCTGAAGCCACAACCTTGGTTAGCTTCTTACCTTTCCCTATTCTGTTCATAAGACACCAAAGATACGAAGAATCAAGAGAGACAGAAAGGCATTCTGGCCCCAGTAACACTAAAATTGAGGCCTAGAGTCCTGGAAAGACACAGAGTTCGGGAGAAACTACAAGAAATTTTGTTTCTGAAAAACAGTAAGTGTGGTGCAGAATTACGGCACGCTAAATCTGAAAACCTAAGGAGGCCACATTGTTAAAAGCAATATCGTGTGGTAGTCAAAATAATAGATCCTGGAGCCAGACCCCTTGGGTTTGGGTCCTGGCTCCCCACACTTATAGCTATTGATTTTGAGCAAGTTATTTCCTTGTTGTACACATTTCCTCATTTCTAAAATGGCAGTAATAGTTCCTACTTTACAGGGTTGTTGAATTTAATGAGTTAATATAAATAAAGCACTTAGAGTTGAACCTGGATATAGTGAATTCAGTGTACACACTGTATTGTGAAGAGCCCTACAGAGCAAGCTAAATCAATGTACAATGTATTCTGTAATAATATCATTGACCTGATAATGTCTGTGCTTGATCTCTATTGGACAGTGATGTAGAGGATGAATTTCATAGAAAAGAAGGCAGACAATCTTGCTGGCTAAAACTAAAATTTTTAAAATATCGAGTTTAGGATGTTTAAGGTTGTAGAGATTTAATTTTCCAGCAGTGAGTCGAAAATCTACATCTAGTAGCTAAGGAAAGAAATCTAGACTAAGAGTGGTGATATGCCTTTGGAGACATGGAATTAGCTGAGTAAATGGAGAATAAACGTGAAAGCATGAGGTACAATGATACTTAAAAGGGAAAAGAAGATCAAAGACAATTAATATGGTACAAGGTGAACCATAAGCAAATTGTGTAATAAAATTTAGGGAAAGAGAGATTTTCACAAATAAAAGATCATCAACACCACTAAATACTAAGAAAAGATCCAACAGGATAAAGACTTAAAATGTTTTTTAATTGAAAATGAAGTGATTATCATTGAACCCAATTTCAGTGAAAGCAGTGCAGAAGTGCAAAAGATCAAATTTAAAAGAGAGTTAAGGGATGATTGAGAAAGGCAGGGGCAATGCTTGTGAAAGAAGGAGGGAATCAAAATTCAGAGTGCAGAGATCCCTTAACATCTGAGCTAGAGAAAAACAGAAGGAAAATGAAAATATAGAAGCTCTTAAAAAGTTGAACTATTACATTATTAAAAACCAACAAAATGAAAATTTTAATAGGAGTAATTACTAAGTTCTGCATTTAAAAAAAAAAGGGTAAATTTATAGGAACGACCTGGTTGAAAAATAATTAGAAATAGATTAAATGTGAAACTCTTAATAGATTAAATGTGATGACTCTTAGGTTCATCTCCAAATTTTAAAGGATGAAAAATACAAAATACATGTATGTGTATCTCTACTTATATATGCACACACTATATCTCTGTTTATCTATATCTTTCTATCAATTTATCCATGGATATATCTATAGAAAGAATTAGAATCAGATTACATTAAATCATTAAATACATCATTATGTAAATATCTGAAGTGAAGACTTTGGGTAGTAGAAGAGAGAACTTGCTACCATAGAAAACATTTTCTAACTGGTAAAGTACATTTGTTTTTCCCTGACCTAAATTAAAAACTTTAGACCTTCCTATCTAGATGTTCTTGAAGCAAGACATGGAGAGAAGAAATAGCCCATCCCCAGAGTAGCCCCAGATTAGCTCCTTAGTTCTGCCTTCGTGAAAGAAAGGACGTGCAGGACAGAATGTCTAACCTGGGTCAGGCCTACTGAGGTCTGTGGTAGGAAGCTCGGCTGGAGTTCTTAACCTGGGCAAAGAGATTCTTGGACAGAATTCACAAATGGGAAAAAATTACATCTTCATTTGTACTCACTGCTAACTAGAATTTAGCATTTTCTTCCATTATGAATGTAGGAAAGAAATCACAGCTTATGGCTGTCATCAATAGAAATAATAGACATTTTCATACCACATTACAGTTGTTGCAGCTGTCTAGGAATAACATTTGTGCTCATCACTGCTTTGAGATTATGATGATTATTAGACCCACCACTAGATCTTATTTAATATGTTAATAAAGGCACATATGGTCCTACATCACAATTTTTTCATAATTTGCTAACTACTTGAATATAATTAGTTTTCTTTGCAATTTATGAATTTTATGTCTTGCATTTCAAAGCACTACACAGCAAAGGACTCTCTAGGCTTCCTTAGACTGTCAAAGGAGTATGTGGTATAAAAAACATTAAGATGCCTGGGCTGCAGAGAAGATGTTCCTAGTAGAAACGCCAGGACTAAAGAATCTCCTAAGCTCTGTGCAGCCATATTCTTAACTCCTCATTTTTTTTAAAAAGGAGCTAGGATAGGGATGAATGGACGTGCAGGGATGAAAGGAAGGGATTAATCTCCCTCCTGCAGAGTTGTGACAGAGGGAAAGAACTTCTTTCTCTTAGAGTTTGAATTATATATCTATAGAATAAAAGAATACTGAAGGAGAACAGGCAGAGATATTGATGCCCAATTTCGATTTGATTTGGGGAAGGCTGGAGTCAATGCCGCGGCAGGGTATAATAGAAATGGAAAAGCCACCGTCTCTCTTTGCCATTTGGCATGTATACTTAAACTCCTTTCTCTAAACACATATTTATTGTTAAGAGTATCAAAATTTAGAAGGGCAAGGTGAGACAAAACTAAACATGTGGTTCTACCACACACCTGAGGAAAACAGGTTACTTGCTTGAGATTTAATGCTAAAGTACAAAGGAGGTTGATCAAGATAACAGGTGAGATTATGCAGTGAGGATGAGTGGAGACCCAAAGGTAGCACATTATGAAAAGAATGTGGGTCTCACCACAGTCCACTTTCATTGTAGCATTTTAAAGGGGGAAGGAAAACAGAAAAGGGGGAGGCATATAACCCAAATAATCTCTTGACCTAATGTGTCAAGTATATTCGATTCATTTTGAAGCTCACAGCCTGTCAGACAGAACCGTGCTGCCTATTAGTTTTGTTTTAATAAGCTTTCCTTATTTGAAAAATGAGAAGAGTGGAACAAATAGTTTCTAAGGTCGCTTCTAGCGCTCACTTTTCTATGTTTAGTGCTTGTAAATTCTTTAAGAGGCAGATACAATGCCCTATAACTCCTGTTTTCCAGCTGCTCCCTTATCCGCTACCTATAGTATAATGCCCTAAACACATTTCTGAGGTTGGTACTGATTTCGGGAAGCAGAACCACTGACTGTAATAGATAACATGCATCAAACTACTGTGTGCCTGGAATTGTGCTAAATGACTTTCACCCATACCTCATTTAATCATCCTATAACATCACTAATGGGTAGGTGCGTTCATTTTGAAAGTGAAGAACTAGATTCAAAAACACAGTGCTCTTAAAAATATAGCCAGGATTTAAACCCAGGTCAGCCTGACTACAGAGCCTGTCTGTTTCTACATCAGTGAAGTGGGAAAGGGGGAAGTATGAAAGGTTACCGTCGCTGAGACCAGTAGAAAAGAGTGGATTCTTTGTGTCTTGTAGCCAGACAACTGCAACTTCAGCAAGAGCCAGGACCAGCTGGAAGCAGCTATTGTTTGAACCATCTAGGTAATCATCTAATCCTCTGTGTGGACTAGTACTAGCTTAAGGTGACATTTTCAATGACTCTTGTACACCCAGAAAGGCACCTGTTGTTCTGGGGTGGAAAATAATTTTTGCCCAGTAGATTATAGAGGCCCTGGGAATGAGAAGCTGGATGCTAAGAATAACCAGTTACCTTGAAAAACTGCTAGCATAAAGTAGGTCTCTATTTATATGACAGCATGAATAAAATAGACTATTTTGCATTTATATAGTGCCTTTCCTCTCATAAGAGCCAAGGGGCTTCACTAATACAGCCTTGCAATGAAACACAGTCACCTCTGGGAGACCACCAGGCAGACAGCTACAGCTGTGCAGACTAACGACAGTAGGGGAGGCATGCATGAAGCTGAGGACATCAGATGCCTATTCTAAATTGCATTAAATTGAACACTTTGATAACAATACATGCTTTCGGCACCACAATATAGACACACCCTCATCAGTTCTTGAACTTGCTGACAGGAAGGAGAGAAGTAGGTACAAATGTTCTGTTTTGTAGATTGTGAAATAAAGCAATTGTTTGAAACATTGCAATTGAAATTTAAGTACAAATGGTATATAATATCATTTCTGAAATTATAGCTCCTAATCTGTGTAAGTAGCTCTAAATCTGTGCTTACATGTCTGTATGTGTGTGTGTGTGTGTGTGTGTGTGTGTGTGTGTGTGTGTGTGTTTATGTGGTTGAGATTGCTTTCTTCACTTGCCATTCTGTATTTCTGCATATTATGGAAATAATATAATTTAATGGCACATACTATATTTCACTTTCTATATCATAATCCCATAATTCACTTAACCCTTCCCTTTATGTTGTTTCTTTTCTTCCTTTATAAATAGTGTAATTTCTTTATGTATAAAGCTTTGTCTGTATTTATTTCATTTTATTTTCCTGGAAATAGAATGACTGCATGAAATGGGATGAGCATTTTTAAGGCTATCAATACACTTTGCCAGATTGATAAATTAATTTTCTGAAACTTGTAAAAGTTTATATTCTCAGAAGTATCGTACATGCCTTTGTCCATCAGCGCTGTGTATTATCATTTAAAGATTGTTTTCAAATTTGATGATAATATATATTCATTCTAAAATTGTGTGATTTTTCAAGTAATTTATTAGCCATTTGTTTCATCTTAGTAAATTGTCCATTTTTGTATTAAAATATGGTGATCTTGTACTGATTCAAAGTAGCTTTTTCATATACTAAGAATATTAACTCCTTTTCACATTTATTAGAAGTATAGCTTCATGTTTTTAGAGAACTATCTTTGGAATCATTCAACCTTGACTTCCAGGCTCAGCTCTGCAACTTATAAACTGTGAGATCATACTTTCCAAGCTTCTATTTCCTAAATTACAAAGTGGGGATAATCAGAGGTAGATTTGCCATGAATATAATAAAGGACCCTAGAATTGGACTTGCATGATTATACTTTTTTAAAAAAATTTGCAAAAGTAAGGCATTTTAACCACTCTTAGTAAAGACAGCTCTCTCTTTCCGTTGCAATTTCCCCTTTATCACTCTTCTCCTCCACCACATATTCCTTCAATAACATTTCCTCTTATGGCGGGTGGCATTGTGTTAGCTGCAGGCATTTGGGGTTTCAGCTAAGAGGAAATTGAGTTGGGGTACATTTAATTTGGGTTTAGTGAAATACTTTTATATGGCTCACCACCACCTTCACGTATAGCTAGTCCTACTGGTGGAGGAATGGTTTCTATCGTGCCAAACTGCTGGAATTCTGACACTAAGATGGGTGGGTAGAGTTTCTAACACACTTTGAGTATGCTCCCTGATGCTCAGCACTGAAAGTGTGTGATTAGTGGGGAAGCATCAAGTCTTCAAATGTATACAGCCAGAAATTAGCCTGTGGGAAATTCTCCAGATCTTACAGATCATAAATGAAAGAAACTTGATAGAGGTTTTCCCAAAATTGACAATAGTTCTAAAAATTTACACATTATTAATAATAATTTGAGAATCTGAAACTTCTTTAAATTATCTATATTAAAAAATACAATTGCTGTTTTTATGAAGAAGTCATCAGAGCATGTAGCCAAAATATGTACAGGGGAAAGTATCATAAAAGTGTCAATTACTAAAATTTTTTTTCAAGATTTTATGATATTTGTGCAATCTATTAACTTTTCGGAAGCTTGCATTTTTTGAAGTTTGTGATTTTTCTCATCCTAAGTTAAAATTCATTTTCATAACTCATTTTGTATTTGTAACAATGTGTTATTTTTCTTAAAGAGACTCAATTGTGATAACTTATGTCCTTCAAAAATCTGGATATATGTAGGCCCACGTATATACATATATTGGGTAAGGTAAAGATGAAACTTACCTTTCACCATGTAGCTAATAAATTTTTGCCACACTTGACTATCACTCCTTTTCATTAATTTACAATGCTTAATTTATTATTTGTTGACTAGCTTATACAACAGAAGCTGTTCTTGGCCTATTTTGGTTTTTGAGTTCTTTGTATTTTTGGTGCCGGGATCACCAGGCTTTTATAACAATATGTTAAGAATATGCTTTCCCTTAGCTGGGCGTGGTGGCACATACCTATAGTCCCAGCTCCTTGGGAGGTTGAGGCAGGAGAATTGCTTGAATCCAAGAGGTGGAAGTTGCAGTGAGTCAATTGCACACTACACTCCAGTCTAGGTGACAGAGTGAGAGCTCATCTCAAAAAAAAAAAAAAAAACAAAACAAAAAGAATATGTTTTCCTGTCTCTGAGGATAAGCCTTCCCATTCATGATAACTTTGATTTTTATGAAAATGTTGATTGTCTCTTGCTTGTTATCCCTAATTGATTCTAATATCATTTTGTTTTTTCTTCCAGTTTCCTTCAAAATCCCCATAGATATTTCAATTGGTATTACATGAAACTTTAAAAGTGTTTAGATGATGTGTTTACAATATTGTCTCTCCATACAGGAACATAATATAGCTCCATAATCCAAGTGTTTCTTTTTATAGTGCTCAGTATTATTTTGCAGTTTCTTCAAAATATGTTTCTTAAACTTAAAAAACCTATTTTTTTCTAGAAAGATTTGAATTACCTCAGTGTTAATTCAGCAAGACCTAGTTGGGTGGTTGCCTGGTTTATTGGAGATTTGTTAGTTTCTAGAGCATATTAGGATCCAAAAATGACTTTTTAGGTTTAAAAATATCTTTCTAGTTATTCAAATTTTCCAAGCTTGCTTCTTTTCATTAATTCATTTTTTGCAATACTTTTAGTATTAGTTTTAACACATTTAACTGTGAGATTGAGAATCTCAAAAACAATCCTGGCTTTCTGATCTTTCTCAAAGACCTTGCAGAACATCTAAGTTTTATAACATGTGTGAGATAATATCCTGCCTGCTTTGAATCTTTTGTGTCTTTTAAACAAACTTGTGATTAATTTAGAAAATATAGGTATTAATGAGAAAGGAAAACAAACACATGCTAAGTCTCCAAGCAATCAATGGTCATGTTGATGGCTACAAGACTGATTTGTTCACTGGCTATGTTCATTGGTCATTCCAACAATAGCATCAGATTCTCATTCATGTTTCCATGATTGGAATATTTGGGCTATCAATACTGTGGCTCTGTCTTATCAACCAGAATGACATAATTAATAGGTAAATTATTGAAATTTTCCAAAGAAAACAAGAGTAAATTGTTAGCATTTCGAATACTTTACAACTCATCTAAAATGTTATGTGCCTGTTATTTTCATATTTCAATATTATTAGAAGATTGATGAAAAATTTTTATCCATTAATTTCCATTCCTGGGAAAATGTTAAGAAATGGTAATGGACAAACCAATTAATCACCATCTAAAATTAAATAGATAATGTAAAATGAGAAACTAACTCAAAATATTTTCAAGTGTGTCTGTATTGGGAAGCCACAAAAAATGAAAACTGTATAATGAAACCATATTATGCTCTCAGGGCCATAGTTACTTCACCTAAAAATGCTGATAAGAAGTGAGATTATTGAATCTTCTCTCAGAGAACTGCTTGTTTTTTTTTTTGTTTTTTGAGAAGTAGCTTTATGAGATTGCTTAAATTCTATGGTGAACTGATGGCTGACTTTATACAAAGGAAATGTTGTGGATCTAATCTCTTATATCATAGTTAGGCTTTTGATTGTTTTGGATGATATATATATATATCCATTACCTGAGTAGGTATAATAGGCCATATATACATATTAAGGTGGATAGCTATCACTAGTGAATATGCAAATAATTAATATCAATGGGTTATGTTAACCTAGAATGACATATCAATTGATTTTTTATTACAATTATTCCTGCATTTAATGGGATTTAATAGCTCAATCAATCTGAATGACCATCTTCATTAGGTGTGCAAATGATACTATACTCGTTAGTAGAGTATTACAATTCAGTACAACTAGAGCACGCTTCAAAGCTATAAAAAATACAGAATATTTAATAAGACAAAATACACTTACGGAAAGACAACGTATATAAAAGAATATAGAATATTACATACATTTCTCAGATTAGACGTATCTGGGAGTTAGCACTTAGTGTGGATCACAAAATAAATATGAAACAAATCTCACCTATCTTAAAGTATAAAGTCTCCTCAATTCATAATATGGAAACAAATTTTAATGTAAAATAAATTAAGCACAGTTTTGCAGTCTATAAAAACAAACGTTATAAATTAATTCAACTGTTCTCAAGTCTGCTTCTACACTTCTGAATACTTACAGTAGTTTATCTGATATGAGCTATTTAAAGCAAACACAAAAGTACAATTACATAGTTAATGTCTCCATATTTACTACTCAGCTTAAGAAATAAATTTTTTTTAATTAAAATTTTTTCCGCATGGGGTCAGTTATTTGCATTTCTTTTATGCCCTGTTGTCTCTTGTAAACTAGAAACTCTCAAGCCAGGGAATAAGTCAATCAAGTCACAGTACTTTAACAAAAACTCTGCTATATGTATATGTTATGTTGTGATAATAATAATTATCACAAAATCTCAGAATGTCATACCCAAGCTTTCTCTCTCTCTATTACTTATGCAAAAGTCAATGATGTCTCCAAATATAATTTTAATAAGACATAGAAGACATATGAGTAAAAGCTACAGAAATTTAAATTTTACAGTCTAGAAGAAAATCAGAGGGACCATCTTTAAATAGACTACAATATAATAGTAATAAAAAATATAAGTAATATGCAATGGTAAAAAGAATGAAAGTTATTTTAATAAATAGAGATAACTAACAGTTATCTGAGAGGTGTTTGGTTATAATACTACCAAAGTACTAAGTGTTAGGGATTATGTTAAGTGCTTTTATATGGACTATCTTAATGAATATTCACAATAACCCTAGGAAAAAAGATTTATTACAGCCATTTCACAAATGAGAAAACTGAGGCTGGAAAGAAAGGTTAAATTGTGGAAGACCAAACATTACAAGGAAGAGGGCTAGAATTTTATCCCAGACAATTTGCCCCCACTCCTAATTAGTCAAAACATCTCATAAATTATTAGGAACTTTGATCACACACATGCAACATTTATGTTTACATGTGAATGTGTGTTATAATTAATAAAATGTGCCATTATACATATTACTCAACAATTCAATGCTTCTTCAATTGCTTCTCTCTTTTTACTGTTGCTTTGTCATTTCTCTGTTTACATTACTAAGACATTTTGATTATGCACCATGGGTTACTTCCATGCTTCCCTCAAAAGAAAATTGAGTCAATAAGTTATACTAGTTCATACTATCACAAAAGTAAGCATTATTTGAATAAGCTATTTTACAAAGAGTAAAGAACATTAAATAATGAATCAACAGGGACAGGAAAGAGGAGAGGAACTATGATGGTTTACATGTTGAATGGAGTTCTGTTACCAATGATGAGGCTATCACTTATATTGGATCACTCAGAGATTGACATATATGAGTAAGAGAACCAACCAAGAGTGGACTGTGGTTGAAAGCTAATAATAGAGAATTTGAGGACCACTGAAGAGATAATTTAGACATTATGGTGGAATCAAAGAGCAAAGATGAGTGGTCAGACCTGCATCTAGAGAGAAGCAATAAAGATAGAATAGTGTACATTAGACGACCCCAATGTAGTTGACAGCCAAAGAAAAAATAAAGTGTAGAAAACTGGAGCCTATCTACAGCCAGTGTTTTATTCAAGCTTCTGTAAAACAAAGAGAGTATTGGGCTAACCCTGGTACTAGCCTGGCCCCCATTATCCTAAGGTCCAAGTCTGCCCCAGCACCAAGCTAGCTTTTTCAGACTCAGTTTACTAGCCTGGCCCCCATGGCCTCAGGCTCCAGGCTCATTCAAGCACCAGAACAACCCACATAGCCTCAGGCTCTAAGCCAGCTCCTAGGGACACAGGACCGAGGTACACATCTGTATGGTGCCACAGTGTCACCCTAGGGCTAGATAAGCTCCTGCAGACTCAAGCTTGAGGCTCACCGCAGTGCCAGATCAGACCCTGTAAACCCAGGCTTCAGGCCGGCCCCCATGTACCAACTCAGTGGTCTCACTCACCTTCTGATTCAGTCTGACCTGAGAAATCTAGTGGTAAGCTTGCCCATGGACCCTGCCAGATGGCCCACTCAGAATCTCTGGCCAGGCTGACTGTTGTTGAGCTATTCCTGCCAAAACTAGTCTATAAAGACTGGAATTGGCACCTACTTCTTCAAATCCACAGACACCAACCTACAGTATTAGGCTCACAAGGAATCTGGGAAACATGACACCAGCAAAGAAACAAAATACCAGTAACTGACTTTTAAAAATGGAGTTATACAATCTGCCTGACAAAGAATTCAAAATAATAATCTTGGAGAAGCTCAGTGAGCTACAAGAGAACAAATATAAATGAAACAAAATTAGGAAAACAATATATGGGCAAATAGAAATTTCAAGAAAGTGAGATAAATCATAAAAAATAAATAAAAAATCTTGGAACCGGAAAATACATATTACTTAACTAAAAAATTTTATAGAGAGCTCCAACAGCAGACATGATCAAGCTAATGAAAGAATCAAAAGCTTAAAGATTGATTATTTAAAATTATAGTCAGGGGGCAAAAAAATTAAAATGAAAAAAAGTGAAGAAATCAATAAGACTTACGGGACACCATCATATGAATCAATACATAAATTATGTAAGTCTAGAAGAAGCAGGGAAAGAAAAAGAAAAATTATTTAAAGAAATAATGACAAACAGCTTCCCAAATCTGAAGAGACAAATCAATATGTAGACTCATGAACATCAGGGGACCCCCAAATAGATTAAATATAAAGAGACTTTTACCAAGACACATTCCAATCAAATTTTCACAAGTGAAAGTAAACTTTAATTTTTTTGAAAGCAGCAAGAGTAAAGTAATTAGTCACATAGAGAAAATCCCCATAAAACTATCAGAAAATATTACAGCAGACACCTTCTGTATTTTGGAGTCAATCCCTTATTAAACGTATGGTTTGAAAATATTTTCTCCCATTCTGAGTTTTCTTTACTCTCTTCATCTTTTCTTTCCTTTTTCTCTGAAAACTTTTTCGTTTGATGTAATCCTGAACATATGATCTATCCTGGACAATGTTTTATGTGCACTTGAGAAGAACATGTGTTCTGCTGTTAGATGGATGGGGTGTTCTTTGTGGTTGTCTTAGGTTTATTTGATCTATATGGTTGTTTAAGTTCTCTTGTTTTTGTTGATTTTGTATCTAAATGATACATCTGCTGTTGAAAATTATATATAATATATAACCAATATAATGTGTTAATAAATACACAATATAAAAAATGTAAATTGTGAAGCCAATAACATGAAATGTGAGGGGGAAGGAGAATTAAAGTATCAAATGTTTCTATGTGTTTAAAGTTAATCGAATTAAAATAGACTGTTAACAACTAGAAGAATTTTTATGTAGGTCCCATGGCAACCACAAAGAACAAAAAATCTGTAGTAGATACACTAAAGATAAAAAGAAAGGAATGAAAATATACTGTTATAAAACTCAAGTCACAAAGGAAGATAGCAATAATGGAAGACAGTATGCTAAGAAAGGATAGGATAATATATTCAAAATGTTAAAAATATCTGCCAGCCAAAAAGGCTGTAACTGACATACTCTCCTTCAGAAATAAAGAAGAGATAAACACTTTGCTACACAAAGAAAAGCTAAGGAAGTTTGTCACCACTGAACCTGCCTTTCTGGAAATGCAAATGGGAATTCTTCAAGTTGAAATGAAAGGGCACTAACAACATGAAAACATAAGAAATTATAAAACTCTTCATGAAGGTGAGAATCTAGTCAAGTTCAGAATACTCTAATACTAAAATGGAGGTGTGTATTACTTTTAACTAACTCAAATAAGGGGTTATTTTCCAAAATATGTAAGAAACTTAACAATTCAATAGCAATAAAACAAATAACCCTATTTAAAAATGGGCAAAGGACTTGGAAAGACTTTTTTTTTAAAGAAGACATACAGATAGTTGAGAGACATATAAAAAATGATCAACCTTACTAATTATCAGGAAAATGCAAATCAAAACCCCAATGAGATGACTTCATACCTGTTAGAATGACTACTGTCAAAAAGACTAAAATTAACAAGTATTGGTAAGGATGTAGAGAAATCGGAACACTGAGATTAGCCATGATAAAAAACAATAAAATAAAAATATTTTATTTTTAAACAAATAATTAAAAATAGATCTACCATATGATCCAACAATTGTACTTCTGGGTATATATCCAAATGTATTGAAATCACAATTTCAAACAGACATCTGTACCCCCCGCGTTCATTGCAGCATTATCACAATAGCCAAAACATGAAATCAACCTAAGTGCCCATTGAAGAATGAGAAAATAAAATAAATGTAAGATTTCCTATATGTCTATATGAAATAAAATATTATTCAACCTTTTAAAAAAGAATATCATTTTATTTGCAAAAACATAGTAAACCTGGAGGATATAATGCTAAGTTTAATAAGCCAGGCAACAAAAGACAAATAACTGCATGGTCTTCCTTATATGTGGAATGTAAAAAAGTCAATCTCATAGAAATAGAGAGTAAAATGGTTGTTACTATGGGCTAGAAGGTAGTGGGATAAATAAGTAGATATTAATCAAAGGGGACACAAACTTTTGGATATTCAGGATGAGTAAGCTCTGGAGATCTGATACACAGCATGGGGACTATACTTAATAATACTGTGTTCTATACTTGAAATTTGCTAACAGACTATGTCTTAAATGTTCTCATCACAAAAAATAAAAAGGAAACTATGTAAGGTGATATGTTAATTAGCTTGATAGAGATCATTTTATAGTACATATATATATACTATATATATATACTGTGTGTGTGTTTGTGTGTGTGTGTGAGTGAGACTTCATACCTGTTAGAATGACTACTATCAAGAAGACAATAATTAACAAGTATTGTCAAGGATGTAGAGAAATTGAAACCCTTGCACACTGTATATACATATATATATACACACACACATATATTAATATAAATTTGTATAAAAATATATAAATTTCCATTTGTCAATTATACCTTAATGAAGTTGGAAAAAAAGACAAGGGAGTATTGTGTAATTGTTATGCTTGCCATCACTACTCCCCAAACTTCCTGCTTGACTTTTGTTTTTAAGGGTGCTATGAGTAACTTCTGACTCTGGGGATCTTGGGAAGTCTCTGGCAGGCTTCAAAAACCTGTGAAAATTGTAATCTTTCTCTCATGCATGTCAGTGAACTCACCAGAGGAACTCTTGTGTCCCTCACTAGCTCTGAGAATCTATATTTCCCTTATTCAGTCCAGCCCACCTCTCTGTTGAAGTAGCAACCAAATGACAGGTAACATGTAAACTTTTGGTTGGATAAATAGACAGATAATCTTTAGAACATGTTCTGTTCTAGTGATTTCATTTCCCTCAGATAGAATGATACCTGGAGATTTAATCATTTCCACTGGTGATTGAATGCACAAAAATACAAGACAAGGCAAGAGTGCTGCAGCATACAGGATATGATCACATATAAAATCTGTCTCTGACTTTTAATCAGCATTTGTTAGAAATGGGAAAACTTGAACCTGTATAATTTTTAGAAATTTTAATCCAAAGAATGTGGAATTAGAGCAATTCATGCTTTTTTTGTTTTTATTAATATATTTTTTTTCTGATAAATAAAATGCAATATTGCCATTTTGAAAATTCATGGATGTGAATTATGCTCCGTACTGAGAAGGTGGTAGGTATTCGTAACTTGTTCTTAATGCCAGAGCCTTAGGGTTTCTTGACCGCAAATCTATTGATGCGTCATTTACTGAGTTTGTGCTATGTGCTGAGAAACGTTCAGAAAGTAAAATATACTTCCATGTCACTTTGTTTGCTTTCATACAAGTAAACTTTTAAAAACATCATGAAATTGGAGACGTCTCCAGCTAGAAAACTTTATTGTGGAGATGTTATTGCCAGTATTTCTGAATAGTCTCAAGCATATATTCAGTCTGAGAAGTGATAAAGTGCTATAATATTATAATTTTATGAGAGTATATAGAATCTATCTGAATTCTTATATATAAAGATTATACCAATGAAATAAATTTTTTTGAAATTTTCTCAACACATTCTATTTAGAAAAATTCCAGAATGTCTTTTGCCATTTAATTCATTACTCTGAGTAATCATTTATTTATTCATTCAAAATTATCTTTATTCTGACTGATTAAATTTATAGAGAAGGGCAAAGTTTTGAGACTGAGCCCTAGTTTTTAGTTTTAAGTTACTGAATAGATCTTGTTGTCTTTAACTAGAATGAAAAACCCAGGTGGATGGCAGGCTTAGGATGGATTTTTGTACTTAGCCTCTTTTAGCTCTCTTAGTGAATGGCATTGTCATCATCCTGTGCTCAATCAAAATCTCAGATGCATGATTTACATTCTTTTTCATCAACCAAATACAATCACAGAGATCTGGTGATTCTAACTCCAAAAAAACTTCTTTAAAAAAATAGTAATGTGTTTTTAAACAGCTTTATTGAGGCATAATCAATCTATAATAAGCTACACATATTTAAAATGTATAATTTGATAAGTTTTGAGATATATAAACAATCATGAAATCATTCCTGGAATTATATGAATGAATATATCCATCATCCCCAAACTTTCCTCTTGCCCCTGTTAGATCTCTTATCCTCCCTGATTTGCCCCTTCCCATCCGTCACCACTGAATTGTTTTCAGTCATTAGAGATTACTTTGCACATTTCAGAATTGTGTATAAATGGAATCAAATAGTATGTGCTCTATGTTGCTGGCTTTCTCACTCATTGTGATTATTTTGAGATTCATCCACGTTGTTGTGTGTTCCAATAGTTCACTTCTTTTTATGGCCGATTCATAGGCTACTGTTTAGCTATATCCACAATGTGTTTATTCATTCACTTGTTGATAGACATTTGGGGATTTTCCAGTTTCTGGCTATTAAGAAAAGTTTTTATGAATACTAGTGTAAATATTCTTATGGACATATGCTTTATTTCCTATAGGGAAAATACCCAAGAGCAGAATAATTAGATAATATGATAGATATTGGCATAATTTAAAATACAAAAACTAAAAACACACCAGACCGTTTCTAAAGTTGTAGTTGTACAATTTTACTTTTTCAACACCAGTGCGTGAGAGTTCTAGTTCCCCCACATTCTTGTTGACATTGGTATGGTTGGTCTTATTGGTTTTAGCCATTCTGATACATGTGCAGTGGTGTCTCGCTGTGGTTTTTGTTTGTGTTTACCTAATGTCTAATGATGCTGAACATCTTTTTTTTTTTTTTTTTAAAGATGGATTCTCAGTCTGTTGCTTAGCCTGGAAGGCAGTGGCATGATCTTGGCTCACTGTAACCTCAGCCTCCTGGGTTTAAGTGAATCCCTTGCCTCAGCCTCCAGAGTAACTGGGACTATGAGCATGCACCACCAAGCCCAGCTAATTTTTGTATTTTTAGTAGAGAGGGGGTTTCATCATGTTGTCCAGGCTGGTCTCAAACTCCTGACCTCGGCCTCCCAAAATGTTGGGATTACAGACACGAGCAACTGTGCCCAGCTGATGCTGAACATCTTCTCATGTGCTTAGCTGCCACCTGTATGTCGTCTTTGGCAAAGTGTCTTTCAAATCTTTTGCTCATTTTTCTGTTATTTAAAAAAATTCCTATTATTGAGTTTTGAAAGTTCTTTATGTATTCTAAATATAAATTCTTTATCAGATTAGAATTTGCAAATAATTTGTTGCAGATTGCAGCTTGTCTTTTCCTCTTAACAATGTCTGCCAAAGAGGAGAAAGTTTGCCATTTTGATAAAGTTAATCAATTTGTTAGATTATGGATGTTCCTTAGGTGTCACGTCAATAATATATTTGCCTACTCAATGTTTCTAAATTTTCTTCTAGGTTATTTTCAAAAATATTTATAATTTGTGGTTTTACATCTAAGTCTGTATTTCATTTCGATTGATTTTTGAATCTATAGATTGCTTTAGGGGAAACTGAAATCTCAATAATATTGAGTCTTTTAACCCAGGTATGTTGTATATGTCTCCATTTATGTAAGTCTTTCTTAATTTTTAAATTTTTCTCAACAGTATCTTTTAGCATACGGGTCTTATGCACCTTTTGTCAGATTTCTTCCTCTAAGTCTTGATGCTTTTGAAATTAGTATTTCACAACTTAATTTCTGATGGTTAATTGCTAATATTTAGAAATGCAATTGATTTTTGTATGTTGATCTTAAAACTGCAATCTTACCTATCTCTTTTATTAAATCTAGTAACGTTTTTTGTAGATTCCACTGGGTTGTCCACAAATAGACTCATGTTGCCTAGAATAAAGGCTTACTTTTTTTTCCAGTATGAATCCATTTTATTTGTATTTTATGAAGTTAATTTTTTTCCTAGTTCACTGTAATATTTTATCAGGAATAGTTGCTGAATTTTGTCAATGCTTTTACTGAATTTACTGAGAAGATAATTTGGTTTTTATTTTTAACTGTGTTAATATGATGATTTACATTGTTTGATTTTTAAAATATTAATTTGCATTATTGGGATAAATGCTGACATGGTTTGGCTGTGTCACCACCCAAAGCTCACCTTGAATTGTAATAATCTTCATGTGTTAAGAGCGAGGTCAGGTGGAGATAATTAAATCATGGGGCAGTTCCCCCTGATACTGTTCTCATGGTAGTAAATAAGTCTCATGAGATCTTATGGTTTTATACATGGGAGTTCTCCTGCACAAGCTCTCTTGCCTGCTGCCATGTAAGTTGTCCCTTTGCTCTTCCTTCATCTTCCACCATAACTGTGAGGTCTCCCCAGCCATGTGAAATTGTGAGTGCATTAAATTTCTTTCCAGTATAAATTATTCAGTCTTGGATATGGCTTATTTTTATCAACATGAGAACAGACTAATATAGTAAATTGGTACCAGGAGTGGGGTGCTACTGTAAAGGTATCGAAAAATGTGGAAGCATCTTTGGAACTGAGTAACAAGCAGAGGTTGGGACAGTTTAGAGGGCTCAGAAGAAGATAGGAAAATGGGGGAAACTTTGGATCTCCCTAGAGACTTGTGGAGTGGCTTTGACCAAAATGCTTAGAGTGATATGGAAAATAAAGTCCAAGCTGGGGTGGTCTCAGATGGAGATGAGGAACCTCTTGGGAAATGGAGTAAAGGTCACTCTTGCTATGCAAAGAGACTGGCAGCATTTTTCCCCTGCCCTAGAGATCTGTGGAACATTTGACTTGAGAGAGATAATTTAGGGTATCTGGAGGAAGAAATTTCTAAGCAACAAGGCATTCAAGAGGAAGCAGAGCATAAAAGTTTGGAAAATTTGCAGCTGACAATGCAATAGAAAAGAAAAACTCATTTTCTAGGCAGAAATTCAAGCTGGCTGCAGAAATTTGCATATGTAATGAGGAGCCAAATGATAATTGCCAAGACAATGGGAAACGTGTCCAGAACACTTTAGAGGTCATATGGCAGCCCCTTACATGACAAGCCCAGAGGCCTGGGTAGAAAAAGTGGTTTTATAGGCCAGGTTCAGGGTCTTGATGCTTTATGCAGTCTCAGGACTTGGTGTCCTGTGTCCCAGCTATGGCTAAAAGGGGCCAACATAGAGCTCAGGCTGTTGCTTCAGAGGGTGCAAGCCCAAAACCTTGGCAGCTCCCATGTGGTGTTGGGTCTGGATGCATGGAAGTCAGGAATTGAGGTTTTTGGAGTCTCCACCTAGATTTCTTAGGAAGTATGCACATGCCTGGATGTCCAGGCAAAAGTCTGCTGTAGGGGTGGAGACCTCATGGAGGACCTCTGCTAGGGCAAAATGGAAGGAAAATGTTGGGTTGAAGCCCCCACACAGAGTCACTACTGCTGTGTGATGAAGGTCACCATCCTGTAGACCCCAGAATGGTAAATCCAATGACAGTTTGCACCACATGCCTGGAAAAGCTATAGACATTCAATACCAGCCCATGAAAGCAGCTGGGAGAGAGAATGTACCCTGCAAGGCCACAGAGGCAGAGCTGCCCAAGACCATGGGAACCCACCTCTTGCATCAACATGACCTGGAGGTGAGACATGGAGTCAAAGGAGATTATTTTAAAGCTTTAGGATTTGTCTGCTCCTCTGGATTTCAGACTTTCATGGCACCTTAGCCTCTTCATTTTGGCCAGTTTCTCCTATTTGGAATGGACCTGTTTACCCAATATCTAAGCCCCCATTGTATCTAGGAAGTAACTAACTTGGTTTCGATTTTATGAGCTCACAGGTGGAAGGGACTTGCCTTGTCTCAGATGAAACTTTATACTGTGGATTTTTGAGTTAATGCTGAAATAAGACTTTTGGGGATTGTTGAGAAGACATGATTGGTTTTAAAAGGTGAGCACATGAGCTTTGGGAGGTGGCAGGGGAAAAATGATATAGTTTGGCTGTGTCCCCACCCAAAGCTCATCTTGAATTGTAATAATCCCTACATGTCAAGGGCAATGACAGGTGGAGATAACTGAATCATGGGAGCAGCTTCCCCCATACTGTTCTCATGGTAGTGAATAAGTCTCATGAGATTTGATGGTTTTATAAATGGGAGATCCCCTATACAAGCTATCTTGACTGCTGCCAGGTAAGATGTTCCTTTGCTCTTCCTTTGTCTTCCACAATAATTGTGAGGCCTCCCAGCCATGTGGAATTGTGAGTCCAGTAAACTTTCCTTTGTAAATTACCCAGTCTTGGTTATGACTTTATTAGCAGCATGAAAGCAGATCGATAAACATAAGAGACATCATAACCAAATCTCATTTGGTTATGATGTATTATCTTTATATTTTGGGTTTGATTTGCTAAAATTATATTTAAAATGCTTGCATCTGCGTTCATAGGGGATATTGATCTATTGTTGTTTTATTTTGTATTGTCTTTAAGTTGTTTTGGTATCAGGGTAATGATGGGGATGTATCCTGTCTCTTAAATTTTTTAGATGATTTTGTGTAGAGTTGCCTGATATCATGAATTTTACCTTTTTGGACAAATAAGCATATCCATATAAATAAATACATCATACAACTTTATTAATACCTGCCATTGTCATCCTCATTTTTATAGATTAAGAATATGAATTACAGAGACGTTAAGTAACTTACCTAAAGCCACGTGCTGGTAAATAATAGATCCAAGATGTAAAAGAAGAGTACTGAGTGCAGAATTTGTGCTCTTAGCCAATACACTATATTCTTTCTCAATTATAGCATGATTTTGTAGGTCTGCCCAACTCTTAAGATTTTAAGGAAAGCAACACCGTCTCTCCCAGAATGACACAATGTTGTAATGTGTGTCACAGAAATATTTCTCTACTTCTTTTGGCCAACTTCTCATCTCTTCCCCCATGTCCTTTCTTTACCACAATAAATTAGGATGATCACCTCTCAGGCTAACATAACACATCCCTTTGAACATAAACTTACTTTCTAAGCTCGCTGTGCCTGCCTCATAATTGTTGGCAGGAAGACACTAAAGTAATTAAGGACACTGCTTCCAATATACATTTTTTGATGAGATGCATTCTGGGGAGGGAAGAAGCTACTGAGCTCAGCTTCTGCAGTTTTCCTCTTCCTGCAGCTGAAGGCACTTGACTTCTACCTGTAGGCTTAACCACAACATAATTCTTAGAACCACTTCTTGGAATGGACAGAGGGGAAATGGACTCAGTAACATGTCGCTCTTAGTGTCATTATGATGCAGATTTCTTGGTCTAGTTTTGTCATCTAAGCTCTTAATGTATTCCTGTATTTTTTCTGTATTTGATAAGGACACTGTGGCCTTTCTTTAAACGTATAATTGATGATACCAAACTCATTCCACCTTTCCTAGACTATCCAATTCTAGGATAGGAAGTAAAAAACTGTCTACTCAGAACCAGCAGGTCTGCATATAATGTATTATATATATTATATAATACATTATATTATAACATTATTAATAGAGTGCTGCCTATGGCCCCCATCCCTACGTTAGTGATTCTACCCTCTGCTGAGACACTTTCTGATGCTAAGTATTTGCCTGCTGTTGGAGTCCCTGGCTTCATCTGTCTACTTGCCATGTAACTATATGCCTGAATTAATGCCTGCAGTATCATGCCCGGTTCTGTGACCATCATGCCCTGCTTTGAGGCTGTGTTTCCTTCAGGCACTTGCAGCTAGGTCTTTTTCGCTGGCATTTGTGTGGCCAGCTGGGTTGTGGTAGTTTCAGACCCCAGATTCCTTGCTGCCCAGTCCTACTATAATTACCGTAACTGTATCAAGCTATTAACAGAATAACAAACTCAAAGCAAAAATGACACTTTAGAGTTTATCACCTCCTGATTTACAAGTTTCCTCTTCAGTCCTGTGCAAGTCATTATCCTATCTCCTCTTAAAGACCTCTGGGAGGCTGGGTGTGGTGGTTCATGCCCGGGATTACAATCCCAGCACTGTGGAAGGCCTTGGTAGGCGAATCACGAGGTCAGGAGATTGAGACCATCCTGGCTAACATGGTGAAACCCTATCTCTACTGAAAATACAAAAAATTAGTCGAGTGTGGTAGCACATACCTGTAGTCCCAGCTACTTGGGAGGCTGAGGCAAGAGAATGGCTTGAACCCGGGAGGCAGAGGTTGCAGGGAGCTGCAATCGTGTGCCACTGCACTTTAGCCTGGGCGACAGAGCAAGACTCCGTCTAAAAAAAAAAAAAACCTCTGGGGAAGGGAAATTGACTATCTAAGGAGCCACTCTTCTAGCAAGCTCTCTTTGAAAATTTATTATTCTATTGCGTCAGGTATCACTTTCTTTTAGTTTTTACCCTTTATGAAGCCCCATGGTCAGGCTTAAGGCCATTAATTTTAACCAAAAATGTAAACTCACAGCGTTTGAATTTCAATACAATTATAAAGCAGAAGTCATGAGTAGGGCTTACTAGTTCTAGTGGACAACAGCATGCTAGGCTTTACTTTGGCATTAGCCAGCTGGTAACCATGGGCAAGTAGCTTAGCTCCACTTCTTTTTTTTTTTTTTTTTTTGTAAACTGAGAAGCTGAACTAGATTCATGGTTCCAAAATTGTTTATTGGATTTCTTAAGATGTTTAAAGACTTTCTAAAAAATAAAAAGTGCTCTGTGAAATAAGATTAGAAAATCCTGGGTTAAACAAATGAAATAGATTTCTTTGCTGGAGATTTCTCAAAACTTTTAATAAGCTGATGTGCTTTTAGAGGTATTGGAAGAAAATAGAATAAAAAATGTTTCACAAAATCTGGATTATATTTTTATTTATTTATTTATTTGACCATCTTTTAATAGAGTTCCACTGAACACTTAAAAAATGCTAGACATACCTGGTTTCTACGGCTTAAATAATATGTTATGGATTAGTTGGGGTTCTTCAGAGAAACAGAACCAATAGAACGAATGTATTGGCTTGCATAATTATGGAGGTTGAGAGGTTCCCATGATCTGCCATCTGTAAGCTGGAGATCCAGTATAGTTCCAAGGCCTGAGAGCTGGAGAGTCAATGGCATAGATTCCAGTCTGGGTCTGAAGGACTGAAAATGAGGAGTACCTAGGGCAGGAGAAAATGGATGTTCCAGTTCAAAAGGCAGAATTAATTCAACCTTCCTCTGCCTTTTTGTTTTATTCAAGTCCTCAAAGGATTGGATAGTGCCCACCTCATTAACTTTACTCAGTCTACCAATTTAAATGTTAATTTCTTCTGGAAATACCCTTACAGACACACCCAGAAATAATGTTTAACCAGTTATCTGGGGATACTGAGGCCCAGTCAATTTGACACATGAAATTAATCATCACAATGTGGTTCTATGGCATAAGAAAATTGCCTTTAAACAGAAAGTTTAAAAATTGCCTTGAGATAGAAATTTCATCACATATATGGGGTGTGTGTGTGTATATATATAACATATAGTCAAATTTATTCCTCAATATTAAAATATCAATTGCTTAATGCACTTTTCAAAAATTCCCCTAAAATCATAGTATAAAACTTGCATTTTTCAGGAAGCAATTCTTGCTTAACACTTATATATTTAGATCACTCCTGAACTGTGCATTCAGCTGATAGGAAACCAGTATGCATTTGTTGATTCATGTATACCCATGTGTCTGTCTCCTAAGTAGACACTTCAAGGGTAAGAATAAGCTGCTGTTTTCTTTTATTGAGAGTGCCTAGGATAGGGCTCCAAGTATAAAAGGACTTCACATGTAGATGTACTCTGTCATGATTTATATATTTTCCAGTTTACTAATAGACCGATGTTTCTTCTCTTCTGAGCGGTTTATTTCCCTAGACTCTGTTTATTCTGATAATTTTTAAGAAGTGACATTTGCAATTGCTTAAATAATTCCTGTCAATAGTCTAAGTTGTTCAAGAGATGAGTTGAACTTTAGGTGATATTATTTTCTGGAGAGAACTTGAGTCTCGTTAGGTACCATACCCCAAGAAAAATGTGCCGTGCCGTTTCAGACAGATTTTAAACTTCCTGTTTATCCCTCCTCCAGTGTGCCAGCTCCTCTGCAGAATGAAATGTCTCCAAATCGCTGAGACTGTAATTTCCATGACAGTGTCGTCCATCTCATTTCTTGCCTGTCCTTTCAGTTTTATGGAGGTTGGAGACATTCTTCCTGGGTGTTTGTCAAATTGTTTATCTAGTCTGCAACCAGCTACCCAGGCTCTGCTCAGAATATTTTATGCAGATTCCCCCTTGCCTTGTTGCTGGGTGCCTCTGAAATCCTGCAGCCACTGAGTCAGGGGAGAGAAACATCTTTGATGGCTGTTTCATTTGCTTTTAACCATATTCATTCATGTCAATGTCTGCTACTTACTGGTTGGGCTCAGAATATATGCTGCGTCAACAGGCTGGGGCACTTTCTGTTTGGTCACGAGTCTGCTGTATTTTTCTGTCTCACTCCAGTTCAGTGCACACAGTGACTCTGAAGTTCCACTTCATCAGTATTCAAACCTGTTGTTCCCATAAGGAGGACATACATACATTCACAGATTTCCTTTCTCTCTCTCTCTCTCTCTCTCCACTTCCTGGAAGACATTTTGTAAAAATGAAATATTGCTTCTTACACTGAACCTCTCCAGATATTTAACGGAAAGGGGTTTACATAGTCATTTACTGATTCGCGCACTTGACAGAGGGTTATTGAGCATGAATGTGTACCAGGCATTTTGTTTGTTACTAGGAACAAAAGGGAAATAACACAATGTTTTTGCCTTTGAAGAAGTTGAAGTTTTTGTTTGGGGGAGGCAAACAAGGTAACAAAATAATGGGTTTTCTAGTTAGGACAGGAGCTTGCCTTTTTTTTGAAACCTTTTGGCTAGAAGGGATAAACTTGAATTTCAAAGTTGGTGGCAATTCTTCCATTTTTGTTGGGGAGAGAGATTTGACTTCTCTGAAAGTAATTATTCTCTTGTGTTTTGGTAAATGTTAATAATCTCTTTATGTGATTTTGATATGCACAGGTGAAACCATAATACTCTTCCGGAATGACAAGGATCTAGGCTAAAACTTTCTCATAAAAACGTGGACGGTTATCTTCACTGAAGGTGGAGCTGCATTCCTGCAAAACAACCTGATGGGAAGCCTGGCCCTTGTTTGGAGTAAGAAGGAAACTGACATTTTTCCTTTCTGTTGGGTATCAAGAATAGATTTCCTTATAGGGGACCATATTTACTGTCATATTTCAGAGTAAGATTTTTTGTTATTGTAGTTATACTGTTTTTGTTTTTTCTGAACTTTAATTCCTCTCTGTTGCCCTAAGCTATCAGTCGAGTTTTTCCTTTTTATAAATGTTAAAAAGCTTTGGGAAGTCAGAAAGCAGAATAATGTTGTCATTTTGGGTAAAACAGAATGTAAAGAGCAACAGCAACTCATTATGCACTGGGAGGAGGTGACTGCGGGAGCTGAGCACCAGTTAGGTGTCAGTCTATCCTATGAGGTTATGGATGAAAATCAAGCTGAGTCTGTGTAACATGAAATTCTTCCTCACAGATGCCCAGAGATATCAAGGAACGAAAACAGTGAAGGACTGGAATTCTTGCAGCCGCATGGTATGAGTTCTCAGATTATTGCTATTTGGGAAATGAAAGAAAAGGCAACCACTTCAGAGAAGGGTTCAGAACATTTTGATGTGGTACCTTCAAGGGCCCTACAACTATATCACGTCTCAATCCTAAATATATTACAACAAAAAGACTTTTTGATGCATTTCTTGATGCTAATGCAAATAAATGTATCCCCTAAGGGCCAAAACAAGCATAGTTGTTTTGAAACACGGTGAGCTGAGACTATAATGAGCCATGAGTAGTGACAAAGAGCAAGCACTAGGACAGTCTTGTGTGAAATTTTAAACTAGTTTCGAAGCTTGAGATTTCCTAAAATACTTAGGGAGTAGAAATCCAAGCTTCATGTCTTCATGGAGGCTAGCTTGTGGTTACCAATATTCAGAGAATATTTTGTTTCCTTTGTTCAGTGCTCAAGTTCAAGATGGACAATTTTATAAATAGTCTCCTGGGTAGGTTTGTTCATTGTTTAACCTTATTCTGAGAGCATAAAACATCAGAGTCTTAGTTGTATGTGGTGTGGAAAGTTCAAGTTCCTTTTAGACTTCCCACATGGGGTAGATGCTCAGTTGGGGTTTTGCGTAGTCTTTGTGTGTGCTTCCATGGCCTGAGAACTAAAAGTCCAGCCAATTTGATAAATTTTCTCCATGTAGAAGAGTTTGTATCTCTGTTTTCTTCTCTGGATTGTACTTTACTTTTTACCTCTAATAATCTTTTTTATTTCTTTATTGTTAATTTAGTTATGTATTTTTTAAAAAATATGTAGAGTTAGAAAGTGATACATTTTTTAAAAAGACATAATTTGCATGTTACTCAGCATTTTAGTTATTTTTAGGGATGCTTTACTCAGGGTATCAAGTTTGCTTCAAAACAGGTAAAATGGAAGAATAAATATGTGATAAATAAGAAATAAAGTAAAATAACTGAATAAGAACAAAATATTTTCACAATCATATTAAGTGCAAATAATCAGAATTGCATTTAAGAGAGAGCATTTCAAAATTGATTTAAGGTTCTAGGTACAGTCTTCTTTCTAGATATACATTTAAAACATAAGAAACAAATAAAATAAAATAATAGAAAAAGATATGCCAATTAAATACAAACCAAAAATAATCTGGAGAGTATATTAACAAGATACAAGATGAATAGAGTAATTAAAAATAAAGACAGTTACTACATTATATTAAATCAAACATTCAGCTCACCTGGAAGTACAATACATCTAACTTGAACATGTTTAATGAAATAGCCTCAAAATATATAAAGTAAAAAATTGATGAAACAATAAGGAGAACTTGACTAGTTCACAATCAGTGTTGGAGCTTTTGATACACTGCTTTTGAATAACAGTGAGATAAATTAGATAAGAATAGTTGAATATTTAAATATCAACATTATGGAATATTTAAACAACGTCAATAAACTTGATTTCATGGATATATCTAAAATTTCACATGTAATAGATGCAAAAGACATAGTCTACTTAAGCACCTATCAAATATGTAAGATAGTTAACTAGGTATTAGGCCATAAGGCAAATTCTGACAAATATGAAAGGATTAGCCATAGGAATCACATTCTCTGACGACAATGCCATTAAGTTAGAAATGAATAACGAAAAAGGCAAGTTAAATGCTCCTATGTTTGGAAATTGCGAAATATTTCTAACTTTTAGGTCAAAGAAGAAATCATATTATAAAAACTAAATAATGAAAATCTACATATGCAAAAGTTCCAGAATAAAATAGAAGTGGCACTTCAAATTACATATGTAAACTTCACTACTTATGAAGAAGGATGGCAGAAAATGAATGTGCTAAGTCTAACTTAATAGGTTAGGAAAAGAATTGCAGAATATAGCCAATGAAAGTAGAATAAAGGATTCAATAAAGTTAAGAGCAGAAATCAATGAAATAAAAACCATATGATGCAGATGGACACAAATAATAACATAAACCTCTGCATTAGTGATTAGTGAAAACTATTCCTACACGAGTTTCACTAAATTTTCGAGGACTGGGTAATTTCTGATTTATGCAAAAATTCTCTTCAGAGGCTTAAAAGAACAACAAAAAAAAGAGAACACATCAAAAGTCATTTCATGAGACCAGATAATCCTGAAATAAAAACCAGTTAAAGAAAGCAAAAGATTGGAAAATTTTAAGATCAATCTTATCATGAAAATAGATGCAAAACTGAGTACTGGAGAATAAATCCAAAAATCTAAACAGACTATGATTACATTCAATTCAGAAGTGTATAAAAATAAAGAAGATAAAGTCACATTATTCATTATGTTTATCCCAGGAACAGTATTACATGAGAAAAATCTAAAAATACACTTCGCCGCATTAATTGATTAAAAGATCAGAGGTGGCAATATAAAAATCTCACAAACATTTGTGAAAAAAATAAGAACCAAATAAAACAAGTAACATCCTAGGTGTAGAAGTAAACTTTGTTAACCTTGTAAAGGATGTTTTTTAAAAGCTCAATAAAAATGACCTCATTTTTAAGGTTGGAGCATTAGAAGTCTGCTCTAAAAATTCAGATATCAGATATAGGTCAGTATTTTACTAGAGTGTCTAGCCAGCAAAGTAAAATAAGAATTAACAAATAAAACATATAAATGTTTGAAATAAGAAAGTTTTAATAAAGATTAAAGTTTTTAGTAAGCCTTAGTAAAAACTAAAGTTTTAGTCTTTGCAAAGGATATGACATAATGTAATTTAAATACTGAGAAAAAGAACTACTATTAAAACATCTTATGTTTGTTAAGAAAGGGAAAATATAAATTATGTTTGCACATGTAATAACCAAATATTTTCAGTATAAGAAGAGATAATACGCATAACGGTTACTGTCCTCATTTTGCAATGCAGTTGCAGCTTGTGTTTATAACTACCTCCTTTGCTGAAGCAGAGAACCTCAGAGGGTCATGATTTGTTCTCTGGTGGGGTGATCCAAATTTTCATTCCTGAAGGGCCTGGCTATTAGCAATCCTGCCTGAGCTGGGTTGTGATTTTTCATTGACCTTAATTACAGGACATAGAAATACCAAGAGACAGTCTAAGGGATTTCCTGTATTCAAGACATACTCCTCCTTTATCCCATTTTGTAATAACAACACAATTTCTCCTTGATAGTTAAAAACCAATCACCCCCAAAAGTAACCTTCATTGCTTATTGATTCAGAGACAGAAGCTCAAAGTTGCCAGATGGAAGTCTCAGTTTAATAGACTCCTTTTACCGTGCTTAGGTAGATGCATTCTTTCATTTGGAACTAAGACCTCTATACCAGCAAAGCTGAAGGTCACAAGAACTGGAAAAACAAATTTGCTGGTAGATCACTAGAGGCAATAGTGAGAGAAGCTACTCCAAATTTTATAAACTGATGTTTGAACCTGTAAATCCTGGATATGGGAGAAAATGCATCATATATTGGTTGCCAGTTTGTAGTATACATCTCATCTGAGATGACACTGCCCTAGTCCTGCAAAGTATTGCCCTCTAGTAGGCACCATAGCTGAGTCTTCAAAAGGCCATTCTACCATACTATCATACCAGCTTCTTCAGGATGACGAGGAACATGGTAAGAAGAGTGAATTTTATGACAGCAAGTCTATTGCCACACTGCATTTACTATAAAATAAATTTACTGGTTAGAAGCAATGCTGTGTGGAATACCATGGTGGTGGAAAGGCCGTCTGTGAGTCCACAGGTAATAGTCTGGGCAGATGCATTGTGGGTAGAGTAGGCAAATATCTATCTAGAGCAAGTTCTAGTAAGAGCAAAGTGCTACCCCATTCGTGATGGAAGTGGTCCAGTGTAATCAATTCTCCATCAGGTAGGTCGTTGACCACCCTAGGAAATGATGCTGTATCAGGAATTCAGTGTGGTCTCCGATGCTGGTAGATTGGACACTCAGCAGTGGCTGTAGCCAGGTGGCTCGGTCCATGTTACTGAGCCCATGTGTAAGCTTCATTGCTGCTACCATGTCCACTTTCTTTATGAGCACATTGGATGATTATAGGAGTGGCTGGGAAAAGATGCTGCTTATGATTCATAGGATGAGCCATTCTATCCAGTTGATTATTAAAATCCTTCTCTGCTCTGTCACTTTTTGGTTAGCATTCATATGGAACGCAAAAATCTTTACATTACTTGCCTATTCAGAGAGGTCTGTCTACGTAGCTCTTCCCCCAGACTCCCTTGTTATCAATTTTTTAATCATGATCCTTCCAAGGACCTGATCAACCAGTGAAATCCTTGCCCATAGTCCATGAAATGGTATAGATTAATGACAGATGATTTCTTCTCCTAAGAAAGATAAACAATTACGTGTACTGCATGAAGTTCTGCCCAGTGGGAGGATTTCCTTTCTCATTGTCCTTCAGTGGTAGCCTAGAGATTGGCTAGGATTGTCTACTTTCAGCTAAGTGCTTCCATATCATGCAGAACTACCAGTAAACCAGGCCTAAGTTATTTTCCTCCTTAGTAAGCCTGTTACACAGGATTGTCCATTACAGCATAGGTGCAGGCTGACAGAGAGAAACTTGTGTGTAGTGGGAGTCGGGCATTGACATTTGGGCCATTTCTTCATGAATTTTACTTGTGCATTTAGGGTCTGCTCCAATCCAATGTCATGGATACCAGTTTCATTTGACAATGGAGTCTGGATGTGCATGCCCAGTCATATGATTTGGTGGGTCAGACAATACCCAGTTTATGATGGGAAGCTCAAGTTGCATGATAACTTAGTGGCCCATGGTTAACTGTTGAGTTTCTACTAAGGGCCAGTAACAGGCTAAAAGCTATTTCTGGAAAAGAAGAGTAGTTATTCCACATGACATGGTTTTGCCCCAAAATCCTAAAGGTCAGTGTCATAATTCACTTATATAGGGCTGGCAACATGTCCAAACAGCATTGCTATTTGCCACTGACACTTTAAGCACCAGTATATCTCCTGGATCATATGCCCCAAGTGTCAGGGTCACTTGCATGGCAGGCTAGGCCTGCTGAAAAGCTTTCTCTTGTTTTGGACTCTTCTCAAAACTAGTACCTCTCAAGTCTCTTGGTAAATGTGTTACAGTGGTATATCCAAGTGGGATGTACCCCAAATTCAAAGAGGCCCCCTGCAAGAGGAACAAGATGTATCAATTAATTGATCACCCTGGAAGAAATATTTTGACATGGTCACTATAACTGGACCACTAGAAGTTTTACTGAGCTAAAACGTTCCTGAATTTTTGTGGATTGATATTAGAAGAGTGGGATTAAGGTAATTTGTTATGCAGTAATGGAAAACTAATGTGTCTAGAATCAGAACTTCAAAAACTAAGAAATATTAACAAAAGCAGGATGAGATATAATGAGAGTTGATAAAACTCAAATTAAAAAAAGCAGATATAACATACTCTTACTTGTATTTCTAGCAGAGGAAAAATAACACAATAAAAGAAAACAAATATAATTATAATCCAGGAAAATATTCTTGCAATAAGACAAAATCACAATACACATATTAACAAGAGCCCATTAAATATCAGAGAAAATTGACAAGAATAGTCAACTCTAGGACATATTTTAGTAAATCATTAGATGAAAAAAGACAATTTGATTAGTATCAGAATCTTGAAATAAGAGCAGCACTTAATATAAAGCATCTATGGTAAACATTTTCAAGAATCTCAGGGAAAGAAAATATGAACCACAAATTTTATATGTAGCTAATTTGTTCCTTAAAAATCAAGGATATGGATTAACAATTTTAAGCATAGAATAACTCAGAGAATACTATATTCATAAACACTTCATACAACCAAGATACTAAAGGATGAGATTCATTTAACCAAGGAATGAAAGCAATAATGTGTAATGATGAGCATTTATCATCTGTAACGGTGGATTCAAAATCAAAGCAAAGGTAAAGACAGGGTTAAAATTATAATATATAAGCATTACATGTTCTGACAAAATAGAAATAATACAATCAAAAATATGAGTAGAAGGGAAAGAAAAAAACAGAATAAAATAACTTATTATAAAGTTGATAGATGGGAGTCAAAGAATACTATGTATGAAAAACCAGTTAGTAAAATTCTACCTAAGAAAAAAAAGGAGGTGGACTAGAGCCACTAGTAAATGTGCAGATATAATTATAACCACTACAACTAAAATGTAAACCTTAAGTACCAAAAAAGAAAGAGAAAGATAAAAAGGTCACAGAGAAAAGATACCACTTAGAAACACAGTAAATGCTGTATAATATACACAGTAATTATAATATGAAATCATGGCAAGATTTGAGAACAAACATATTGACATAATTAATAAAACTAAATTGACTTTACTGCCATAGTAAAAAGACAAAGATTTAAAAACTGGTAAGTAGAGAAAAACCAAATTTATATTGTATAGACACAGCCCTATAATAAGGTGATTCATAATGACAAAAATTAAAGGGATGTGCAAAGATATGTCAGACAAATGAAAAAATAAAAGCAGATTTCATGATACTGTTATCATGAAATATAAAGACAAAACAGACTACAGGTCAAAAACACAAACTGAAATAAAGCCGAACGTTCTGAATGCTAAGAACCATGGTTTTCAGTGAAGATATTGTACTTATGAATATTTCTGCACCAATAAAATGGCAATGACCTAAAGCAGAAACTGCACACTACTTAAGGAAAAATCAGTGGAAACATATTAATAAAAGGGGACTTGAACACCACTGTCAGTCTCTGACAGGTCGAATGCATAAAATAAAAATTCTCTAAGGATACTGAAGATACAAATAACATCATCAATCAGACTAACATTGTGGATGTGTGTGTGTGAGGATGTGTGTGTGCAAAACACTGAAAACAGAGAACATATCATATACCTTCTCCATTGTGCATAAAACAATCACAAAAATTGATCATGAAAATCATTAATTTCCATAAAATAAAAATATTACAAATGACAATGTCTAATCACAATATAGCAAAACTGGAAATCAAAAATATTAAGTTTAAGAAGAAGAGCTTTATATGGCAAATTAAAGTTAATTAAAAATTGATTAAAAGGAAAATACAGATTACAAAATATTTTTTAAATATGAAATACTACAAATCAGAATTTATAAGTTTAAAGCTGTAATTAGAGGAATATTCACAGACTTAAGCACTTATATAAATTCAAATAAAACAATACAAATAAAAAATTAAATTTCCAACCGATAAATCTAGAAAGTCTAGAACAACTTAGTAAACTAAGAGAAAGTACCAAAAAATGTAATGAAACAAACTGATGAAGTAGAAAACAGGACAACAGAAGAACAAATCAATAAAATCTTGTTTTTTTGAAAAAATGGACAAAATAGACAAACCACTAGTCCATGTAATCAAGGTATAAGGAATAATACACAAATAGAGACAAGAAGAAATGATAGAAGAAAAATAACTATTGGTACAAGGGAAATTGTAAAAAAAAAATATATATATGAATTAGTTTTATACAATTTTATGCAATAAATTTGAATATCCAGATAACGTAGATCATTTCCTAGGAAATTATATCAAACCAAAATTGACTATATTAGAGTCAGAAAACTTAAAACTCCTTTTGCCACAGAAGACACTGAAAACATTATCAAGAGTTAGGCCACCAAAAAGAAAACAAAACAAGACATACAGGAAATCACCAGGCTCAGGTTATTTCAGGGGAAATTCTGTCAAGCCTTTAGATCCCAGATCACTCCAGTGTTAAATAAATTTTTTGCAAAGCATAGAAAATTAAATGAGAAACTTTTATATTCCATTATGAAGCCGCTGTAACATCGATATATTTAAACTGGATAAATATGGTTAAATATGGTTAAGTAAAATTCCAGAATAATACAGCTTATGAAATTAATGCAAAAATTTAAATAAGGTATTAGTGAGCAAACTCTAACACCAAATTGTAAAAACTAATGTACTGTATCTAAGTGAAATTTACATCCAATTTCCAAACATGCTTCCGCATAAGGAAACCTACTCTAGAATGTATCATCTTAATATACCTAAGGTGAACAAAAAATCATAATTATCTTCTGTAGAAATATATAATAAATTTATAATAAATATAATATATATTTATTATAAAAACACTGTGAAATAAGAACACACTTTTTAAATCCCATTGCCAACATTGTACATATGGGAAAAAAATACAAGCATTCCCACTTAGGCCAGGAAAAAGGCAAGGATGTCCACTACCTCTATTATTATTATTTAAGACTGTTGGTGAGGTGCAGTGGCTCGTGTGTGTAATCCCAGAACATTAGGAGGCCAAGGTGGGTGGATCACCTGAGGTCAGGAGTTCAAAATGAGCCTGGCCAACATGGTGAAACCATATCTCTACAAAAATTAGCCAGGCATGATGGCGGGTGCCTGTAATCCCAGTTACTTGGGAGACTGAGGCAGGAGAATTGTTTCAGCTCGGGAGGCAAAGTTCTCTGCAGTGAGCTGAGCTTGTGCTGTTGTACTCCAGCCTGGGCAATAGAGTAAAACTCCATCACAAAAAAAAAAGGACTGTATTGAGGGGATTAGCCAATGCAAGTAGAAGGAGAGAACCACTAGAGGCATAAGAATTGCAAAAGAAAGAAGTTTGTCTCTATCTGCAGATTATTTGATATTACTGGGGAGTGGGGGTAGGGGAAACACAAAACTAGACCTTAAGAATCAGTGGCAAAGCTAATCCAACGAATCACAACAACAACAAAAAACTGAGCAAAACATTAAGATAAAAATTTACGTGTAAAATCAATAGCTAGTGAGAAAATATATTGGAAGAAACTCATTTGCAGTAGCATCAACAAGAAAAGTTAAAATGCTTAAATATGTACTTAACAAAAAGTGTTCAAAACCTTTATTAACAAAATTTAAAACACTCCTAGACACACAAATGGAGAAATATCCCTTATTCTTGATAGACTATCTCAACATTATCAGGAGGTCAGTTCTCTTTAAGTTAATTTATAAGTCTAAGGTGATCACAATATGAAACATCACAAGATTTTATGATACTAGAAAACTGATATTAAAGTTCACGTAAAAATAAATATCACAAGAATATCTGGGGAAAAACTGGAAAGGAAGAATGATCAGATATTAAAACATTATACAAAGTTCTAATTTAAATAGTATAGTACTACTGGTACCTCAATAAATTATCAATGAAATAGAACAGAGAGAGAGAGAGTTCATAAATAGACTCAAGTGATAAAGGCAGCATTCTGAATCACTAGAGAAAAGTTGAAACTTCTTTGTAAGTATCTTAGGATAATTTAATAGTCATTTGAAAGATATAATAAACAAGTATTTATCACACTATGAATACACAGAAATCAGCTCTTAAAGAATCAGAAAACTTAAATGAAACTATAAATATGCTAAAAGTTAATATGGTTGAATTTCTTTATGACGAGCATAGAGAGGGCGTTCTAACTAGGACTTAGAATTCAGGTGCAACTCCATATACACCATGGAATATTATGCAGTCATCAAAAACGATGAGTTCGTGTCCTTTGTAGGGACATGGATGAACCTGGAAACCATCATTCTCAGCAAACTGACACAAGAACAGAAAATCAAACACCGCATGTTCTCACTCATAGGCGGGTGTTGAACAATGGGAACACATGGACACAGGGAGGGGAGTATCACACACTGGGGTCTGTCGGGGGAAAAAGGGGAGGGATAGTGGGGGGTGGGGGAGTTGGGGAGGGATAGCATGGGGAGAAATGCCAGATATAGGTGAAGGGGGAGGAAGGCAGCAAATCACACTGCCATGTGTGTACCTATGCAACAATCTTCCATGTTCTTCACATGTACCCCCAAACCTAAAATGCAATAAAAAAAAAAAAAAATTCAGGTGCAACTCAAGAAAAGATTAACAAATTTAACTATAAAAACTGAACATCTTTTGCATGGCAGACAACACTATAAGTAATGTCAGAAGGCAAATGACAAATTAGGAGAACATATTTGCAATATATATAATGGAAATAGGGCTAATATCTGTTATATACAATAGACATAGGGCCTATCTCTAGTCTCTATAGGGCCTCCTTCATGCCTTTAAATTTCAGCCATCTTATTGTAATAATTATTTAAAAGTCTATTTTCTCAGGAATACAGCGTCTTTATCCCCAGCAGAGTGCACAATGCTTTAAGCAATTGTTTCACAAATGCTTGTTGAATAGTCATGGGAAATATTTGCATAGCTCTCTACAATTGATAACACACTGTCATATACAAAGTCATGTGAGTTCACGTGGCAAATCTCGTAAATTTTGGTACGTTTCCTTTTGAGGAGAAACAGGATATTTTACAGCAAAGTTTTCCTGTGGCAATGTAGTTTCTTCCAAAGTTTTGGGACCGTATTGGGTGGCTACTGCTGCTATTCCATTCCCACATCCTTGTGTTCTACTTTACTTTGTACCACTCAGCACCGCGGTATTACAGAAATAATTGGCTTCGAAGAGGGAGTTTAATGAACATATAATTGTCAATCACTAATACTAAAATAGCTAACATAGGTGGTATGTGTCATACCTCCTTCTAAGTGTCTTAAATGTATTAACTCATTTACTTTCTCATCAGCCTCATAAAGGCCATACTCATGTATCCATTTTTATAGAGAAGGAGGCTGAGGCCAAGGAAGGTTAAGAAACTTGCCTAAGGACACAGCTGGTACACTATAGAATCAGGAGTCTTATCTAGGTTTTCTGGTTGTAGAGCCCTCTTTTGTTTATCCCTGTTACAATGGTTCCCGAATTTCCAATAGTGACTCTGTAGTGAGTTACAAAATCAGTTCAGGAGTCCCACCCCCACATTTAAAATGGCAGAAGAGGGAGATGGAGCAAGATGGCAGAATAATAAGCACCCCTGACTGTTACCCCAGCAAGGACACCAAGCTAACAATTATCTACACAGGAAAAAAACACCTGCCTAAGAACCAAAAATTAAATAAGCACTCATAGTACCTGGTTTTAACATCGTATCACTGAAAAAGGAACTGAAAAGATTAAAAAAAAACAATCCTGAATTGTGGACACCACCACTTTTCACCCCAGGCAGTGGCAGCCTGGTATGGAGAGCGTCTCTGGGTGCTGGGTGAGGGAGAACACAGCAACTGTGAGGCACTCGACTCTGTGTCATCCTGTTAGAACATAAAGTAAGGACAGGCATGGTGGCTCATACCTATAATCCCAATACTTTGGTAGGCCAAGGTGGGCAGATCACAAGGTCAAGCGATCGAGACCATCCTGGCCAACATGGTGAAAGCCCATCTCTACTAAAAATACAAAAATTAGCTTGGCATGGCGGCGTGCGCCTGTAGTCCCAGCTATTCAGGAGGATGAGGCTGAAGAATCTCTTGAACCCGGGAGGCAGAGGTTGCAGGAGCCAAGATTGTGCCACTGCACTCCAGCCTGGTGACAGAGTGAGACTCCATCTCTATAAAAAAGAACAGAAAGTAAAGCCAGCATTTAAACCATCCTTAACCAGAGGGGGAATTGCTGATCTCAGTGGTCTGAACTTGAGTGCCCACAAACCTTGCCACAAATGAAACATCTGTGGTAGTCTGACGGTACTCGTCATGGCTTGGGGTGGCAGTGGCTAGTGGGTGAGGCTGCTCTGCCATTGGAAAGGAGAGGAAAGAGTGGGAAGGATTGCATCTTGTTTGAGTGCAGTACAATACAGCACCAGGTAGACTTCTAAGGATTTGACTCTAGTCCCTGACTCCTGAATGGCACTGCTGGACCCACCCAGGACCTGGGGGACCTTGCTTCCCTAAAGAGGAGAACACAGGTCTGGCTGGCTTTGCCACCTGCTGGTTGTAGAGTCCCACTACTGATTGTAACAGTAGCTAAGCAGTAGTCACAGCAGGCGTTGGGTGAGACACAGTGCTATGCTGGCTTCAGGTCTTACTCAATGCAGTAATAGTGGTAGTGGTCACAGGGGTGTTTGTGTCAGTTCACTCCTAGCTTTAGGTGGTTCAGAACAGAGAGAGAGAGATTGAGAGAGAGACTATGTATGTTTGGAGAAAGTAAGGGAAGAGAACAAGTGTCTCTGTTTAGTAATCCAAATAATCCTCCTGGATCTTGTCCAAGACCACGAAGCAGTACCTTTATGAATCTACAAGAACAATAAAACCATAACATTACTGGGCTTGGGTTGTCCCCTACAGCAGACACACCTTAGATCACAATAGCCAAGTCCTTTCAAGTATAAAGAAAGCCTTTCCAAGAAGAATGGCTATAAATAAACCCAAACAACGATGACTGCAATAAATACTTAACTCTTCAATCCTTAGATACCAAGGAACATCAACTAGCATCAACACCACCCAGGAAAACCTCAGCAAATGAACTGAATAAGGCACCAGGTACTAACCTGGAGAAACAGAGATATGTGAACTTTCAGACAAGTAATTCAAAATAGTTGTGTTGAGGAAACTCAAAGAAATTCTAAATAACAGAAGGAATTCAGAATTCTATCAGATAAATTCAACAAAGAGATTGAAATAATTAAAAAGTATCAAGCAGAAATTCTGGAGTTGAAAAATGCAATAGGCATACTGAATAATGCATCAGAGTCCCTTAGTACCAGAATTAATCAAGCTGAAAAAAGATTTCATAAAGTTGAAAACAGGCTATTTGAAAATATACAGTCAGAGGAAACAAAAAAAATTTTAAAAAGTGAAGCATGCCTACGGGATCTACCAACTAGCTTCAAAGGGATAAATCTAAGAGTAATTGGCTTTAAAGAGGAGGTAGAAAAAGAGATAGGGGTAGAAAGTTTATTCAAAGGAATAATAACAGAGAACTTTTCAAAACTAGAGAAAGATATCAATATCCAAGTACAAGAAGGGTATAGAACACCAAGCAGACTTAGCCCAAAGAAGGCTACCTCAAGGCATTTAATAATCAGCCTCCCAGAGGTCAAGGATAAAGAAAGGAGCCTAAAAGCAGCAAGAAAAAAGAAACAAATAACATAAAATGGAGCTCCAGTAAGTCTGGCAGCAGACTTTTCAGTGGAAACTCTATAGGCCAGAAGAGAGTGGCATGAAAAATTTGAAGTGTTGAAGGAAAAAAGCCTTTTATCCCAGAATGCTATATCTGGTGAAAATATCCTTTAAGCATGAAGGAGAAATAAAGTCATTTCTAGACAAACAAAAACTGAGGGATTTATCAACACCAGACCTGCCTTAACAAGAAATGTTAAAGGGAGTACTTCAGTCAGAAAGACATTGTTAATAATTAATCAGTTGAAGGTAAAAAAAAAAAGTCACTGATAATAGCAATTACACCGAAAAGCACAGAATACTATAACACTGTGACTGTGGTGTATAAATTACACTAATTCCAAATAGGAAGACTAAACAATGAACCAATCAAAAACAATAACCACAAAAACTTTCCAAGACATAGTCAGTACAATGATATATAAATGGAAACAACATAAAAAGTGGGAGGAAAAACTTAAGGCATAGAGTTTTAATAGGTTTCTTTTTGCTTGTTTGTTTCTGTAAATAGTGTTAAGTTGTTATCAGGTTAAAAAGATGGCTTATAAGATGATATTTGCAAGCCTCATAGTAACCTCAAACCAGAAAACATATAATGGATACACCAAAAATTAAAAAACTAAATCGTATCACGAGAGAAAATTGCCTTCATTAGGGGAAGATGAGAAGAAACATAAGAAGGAATAGAAGACCAGAAAACAAATAAAATGGTAGAAGTACATTCTTATTTATCAATAATAACATTAAATGTAAATAACTCTCCAATAAAAAATGTAGACTAACTGAAAGGATGAAAAAACAAGACCAGTTGATCTGTTGCCTATAAGAACATACTTCACCTTAAAGACACACATAGACTGAAAATAAATAAATGAAAAGAAATGAAGAAAATAAATTCCATGCCAATGGAAATAAAAAAAGAGCAGGAGTCACTATACTTATATCAGACAAAATAGATTTCAAAACAAGTACTATAAGAAGAGACAAAGAAGAGACAAAGAAAGTTACTATGTAATAATAAAGGGGTCAATTAAGCAACATGACATAACAATTTTAAATATTTGTGCACGCAACATTGGAGCAGCCAGATATGTAAAGCAAATATTATAGGTAAAGAGAGAAGCCCCAATACAGTAGTAGCTAGAGACTTGAATATCTGACCTTCAGCATTAGACAGATCTTCCAGACAGAAAATCAACAAAGATACATCAGACTTACTCTGCACTATAAATCCAATGGATCTAATAAATATTTATAGAACATTTCATCCAAGAGCTGCAGAATGCACCTTCTTTTTGTCAGCACATGGATTATTCTAGAGACCTGCTGGCTTCACTGCTGAATTCTACCAAACTTTTAAAGAGGAACGAATCCCAGTTCTTCTCAAACTATTCCGAAAAATAGAGGAGGAGATGATTCTTCCACACTTATTCTATAAGGCTAGTATTACCCTGATACAAAAGCCAGACAAAGACACATTAAAAACAGAAAAGTATATACCAATATCTCTGATGAATATTGATGCCAAAAATTCTTAACAAAATATTAACAAACTGAATTCAATAATATTTTAGAAAGATAATTCATCATGACCAAGTGGGATTTATCCCTGGGATGCAAGGACGGCTCAGCATATGCAAATCAATCATTGTGATACATCATATCAACAGAATGGAGAAAAAAAAAAGCATATGATCATTTCAATTGATCCTGAAAAAGCATCAGGTAAATTTTGTAGCATCAGATAAATTTTATCCTTCATGATAAAATCCCTAAGAAAAAAAATGGGGATAAAGGGAACATACCTCAACATAATAAAAGCCATATACGACATACCCACATTTAGTATCATACTGAATGGGGAAAAACTTAAAAGCTTTCCTTCAATATCTGGAACATGACAAGGATGCACACTGTCACCACTGTTATTTAGCATAGTACTGGAAGTCCTAGGTAGAGCATTCAGACAAGAGAAAGATATAAAGGGCATTGAAATTGGGAAGAAAAAAGTCAAATTTGCCTTGTTTGCAGATGATATGATTTTATATTTGGAAAAACTTAAAAAGACTCCACAAGAAAGAAATCTATTAGAACTCATAAAAAAAAATTCAGTAAAATTGCAGGATACAAAATCAACATACAACAATCAGTAGCATTTCTATATGCCAACAGCGAACAATGTGAAAAAGAAGTAAAACTGTGAGTAATCCCATTATCCATTTATAAAAGCCACACATAAAATTTAATACCTAGGAATTAACCTAACTAAAAAAAAAAAAAAAAAAAGATCTCTGTTGTGAAAATCATAAAACCCTAATGAAAATAATTGGAGAACACCAAGAAATGTCATTGGTATAATATTTATTCTCTTCAACCCAAAAACATTCCACGTTCATGGGTTAAAAAAATTAATATTCTTAAAATGTCCATACTACCTAAGAAATCTATAGATTTAATGGAATCCCTATCAAAATACCAATGACATTCTTCAGAAAAATAGGAAAAAAAATCCTAAAATGTACATGGAGCCACAAAAGATCCAGAATAGCCAAAGCTATCCTGAGCAAAAAAACAAGAACAACAAACTAACAACACCCCCTCCCCCCAAAAAAAACAGGAGAAATCACTTTACCTGTCCTCAAATTATACTACAGAGCTATAGTAACCAAAACAGCATGGTATTGGCATAAAAACAGACACATAGACCAATAGAACAGAATTCGGAACCTAGAAACAAATCTGCACATTTATAGCAAACTCATTTTTGACAAAGATGTCGAGAACATACCTTGGGGAAAGACAGTCTCTTCAATAAATGGTGCTGGGGAAACTAGATATCCACATGCAGAAGAGTGAAACTAGATCCCTATCTCTCACCATATATAAAAATCAAAATGGATTAAAGACTTAAATGTAAGACCTCAAACTATGAAACTATTACTAGAAAACTTTAAGGAAACTCTCCAGGACGTTGGTCTGTGCAAAGATTTCTTGAGCAATACACCACAAGCACAGGTAACCAAAGCAAAAATGAACAAATGAGATTACAAGAAGTTAAAACAAATTTCTGCACAGTAAAGGAAACAATCAACAAAGTGAAGAGACAACTCACAGAATGGGAGAAAGTATTTGAAAACTACTCATCTGACAGGGGATTAATAACCAATATATATACAGAGTTCAAACAACTCTATAGGAAAAAAATCTCATAATCAAAAGTGGGCAAAGATCTGCATAGACTTTTTTTTTTTTTTTTTTAAGACAGAGTTTTGCCCTGTCACCCAGGCTGGAGTGCAGTGGTGCAACCTCAGCTCACTGCACCCTCCACCTCCTGGGTTCAAGAGGTTCTCCTGCCTTAGCCTCCTGAGTAGCTGGGATTATAGGCATGCACCACCACGCCCAGCTAATTTTTGTATTTTTAGTAGAGATAGGTTTTCACCATGTTGGCCAGGCTGGTCTTGAATGCCTGACCTCAGGTGATCTGCCCGCCTTGGCCTCCCAGAGTGCTAGGATTACAGGTGTGAGCCATTAAACCTGCAGATATTTCTTAAAGAGGACACACAAATGGCAAACAGACATACAAAAAGCTGCTCAACATTATTGATAATCAGAGAAATGCAAATTAAAACTATAATGAAATATCGTATTGCTGTAGTTAAAATGGCTTATATTTAAAAGACAAGCAATAATAAATGCTGGTGAGGATATAGAGAACCCTCTTATGCTGTTGATAGGAATATAAATTAATACAATCACCATGGAGAGCAGTTTGGAGGTTTCTCAAAAAACTAAAAATAGACTAACCATATGATCCAGCAATTCCACTGCTGTGTATATATCTCAAAGAAAGAAAATCAGTATGTCAAAGAGATATCTGCACTCCTATGTTTGTTATAGCAATGTTTACAATAGCTAAAATTTGGAAGCAACCTCAGTGTCCATCAACAGATGAATGGATAAAGAAAATGTGGTACATATACACAATGGAGTACCATTCAGCCATAAAAAAGGTGAGATCCAGTAATTTGCAACAACATGGATGGAACTGGAGGTCATTATTTTATTTTTTAAAATTTATTTTATTTTTATTATACTTTAAGCTCTGGAATGTATGTGCAGATCGTTGGTTTGTTACATAAGTATACATGTGCCTTGGTGGTTTGCTGCATTCATTCCCCCCTTTATCTATATTAGGTATTTCTCCTAATGTTAACCCTCCCCAATCCCCCCACCCCCTGCTATCCCTCCCCTAATCCCCCCCCACCGCCCCTGCAGGCCCCAGTGTGTGATGTTCCCCTCCCTGTGTCCATGTGTTCTCATTATTCAACACCCACTTATGAGTGAGAACATGCAGTGTTTGGTTTTCTATTCTTGTTTCAATTTACTGAGAATGATGGTTTCCAGCTTCATCCATGTCCCTGCAAAGGACATGAACTCATTCTTTTTTATGGCTGCATAGTATTCCCCAGTGTATATGTGCCACAATTTCTTTATCTAGTCTATCATTGATGGGTATTTGGGTTGTTTCCAGGTCTTTGCTATTGTAAACAGGGCCACAATAAACATACATGTGCATATGTCTTTATAGTAAAAAGATTTATGGTTCTTTAGGTATATACCCAGTAATGGGATTGCTGGGTCAAATGGAATTTCTATTTCTAGGTCCTTGAGGAATTGCCACACTGTCTTCCTCAATGGTTGAACTAATTTGCACTCCTACCAACAGTGTAAAAGTGTTCCTATTTCTCCACATCCTCTCCAGCATCTGTTGTCCCCAGATTTTTTAATGATCGCCATTCTAACTGCCGTGAGATGGTATCTCAATGTGGTTTCGTTTGCATTTCTCTAATGACCAGTGATAATGAGCTTTTTTTCATGTGTTTGTTGGCTGTATAAATGTCTTCTTTTGAGACGTGTCTGTTCATATCCTTTGTCCACTTTTTGATGGGGTTGTTTTTTCTTGTAAATTTGTGTAAGTTCTTTGTAGATTCTGGTTATTAGCCCTTTGTCAAATGGGTACATCCCAAGATATTTTCTGTTCTGTCAGTTGCTGGTTTGCTCTAATGGTAGTTTCTTTTGCTGTGCAGAAACTCTTTAGTTTAATTAGATCCCATTTGTCTATTTTGGCTTTAGTTGCCATTGTTTTGGTGTTTTAGTCATGAAGTCCTTGCCTATGCCTGTGACCTGAAGGGGAATTGCCTAGATTTTCTTCTAGGTTTTCATGGTTTTAGGTTTTACATTTGAGTCTTTAATCCATTTTGAGTTAATTTTTGTATAAGATGTAGGAGAGAGGTACAGTTTCCAGTTTTCTGCATATGGCTAGCCAGTTTTCCCAACATCATTTATTAAATAGGGAGTCCTTTCCCCATTGCTTGTTTTCGTCGGTTTGTCAAAGATTAGATGGTTGAAGATGTGTGGTATTACTTCAAGGCCTCTGTTCTGTTCCATTGATCTATATCTCTGTTTTGGTACCAGTACCATGCTGTTTTGATTACTGTAGTTTTGTAGTATAGTTTGAAGTCAGGTAGCATGATGCCTCCAGGTAAGCTTTTTGTTTGTTTGTTTTTGTTTTTTCGTTTTTTGCTTAGGATTGTCTTGGCTATGCAGGCTCTCTTTTGGTTCCATATGAAGTTTAAGGTGTTTTTGTTCAATTCTGTGAAGAAAGTCAATGGTAGCTTGATGGGGTTAGCACTGAATCTATAAATTACTTTGGGCAGTATGGCCATTTTCATTATATTTATTGTTCCTAACTATGAGCATGGAATGTTTTTCCATCTGTTTGTGTCCTCTCTTATTTCCTTGAGCAGTGGTTTGTAGTTCTTGAAGAGGTCTTTTACATCCCTTGTTAGTTGTATTCCTAGGTATTTTATTCTCTTTTAGCAATTTGTGAATGGGAGTTCACTCATGATTTGTCTCTCTGTTGTTATTGGTGTATAGGAATGCATGTGATTTTTGCACATTGATTTTGTATCCTGAGACTTTGCTGAAGTTGCTTATAAGTTTCAGGAGATTTTGGGCTGAGACAATGGAGTTTCTAAATATACATTCATGTCATCTGCAAATAGAGACAATTTGACTTCCTTTTCCAGGCACAGAAAGACAAAAATCACATGTCGTTACTTATTTGTGGGATCTAAAAATCAAAACAATTGAACTCATGGATATAGAGAGTAGAAAGATAGTTACCAGAGTCTGGGAAAGGAAGAGGGGGGTATCACAGGGAGGTGGGTATGGTTAATGGGTACAACAAATCAGAATGAATGAATAAGAACTACTATTTGATGGCACAATAGGGTGACTGTAGTCAACAATAACTTAACTGTACATTTTAAAATAACTTAAAGAGTGTGATTGAATTGTTTTAACTCAAAGGATAAATGCTTGAGGGGATAGACACCACAATCTCCATAATGTGCTTATTTCACAATGTATGTTTGTATCAAAACATCTCATGTATCCCACAAATGTATACACCTACTACTTACCCATACAAATTAAAAAGAAATAATAAAATTTAAAAAGCCAGAAACTGTTAAAGGCATTCCACAAAGTAAGGGTAATTATTTTTTGAGTGAAACATTTGTTAGAGAAATGTATACACATATGTAGTTTCAGTATGGTTAGGCAGTTTGGGTACTCCACAGACACCCAGCTATGGGTCATGGGAAACAAATACAGCCATCTTCCTACGTGCAATGTCATGTGCCACAGGGGCTGTATCTGCAAGAAATGGCATCTTTTTTTCTAATTTGCTCATCCAGAAGGAACAACTTCATTGAATTTTCAGAAATTATCACATAAGCTAGCAGTGTCTCTGCACACACATATGTGCGTGCTAGTTCATGATTTAAAATATCTTCCTTATTATGGGCCAAGTGTGAAGAAATCTTTTTTAAAAAGTCTCTACACCATACCATCAACACGAAGTTATGTGTTTTAAAACAATGGAGAAAAGAAGACATGTAAACCTCCTATCCTTCATTCCAAAGATAGGAGTTACTAAAGCTGAATGGAAAATAGAAATGAAGCAGAGGTTGGCAGGATTTAGAAGCAGTTTCTTTAGCAATTGTTAAGCTCTGATCATAGATATTGGACATAAAACTCTTGAACTGTCCAAATGCTCTTAGGACATAGGTAATTTTCACCATTTGGAACTTAGGGTTTAGCTGAACTGCTGTTAAGGAAAGTTCTATTTGGAAATAAAATGTGCTTGAACTTCTGTAATAATACTACTGATGAAGACTGGTAACAGCTAACAGATACTGAACACTGAGTATATTAAAGGCACTATTCAGAGTACTTATAAATAGATCTTGTCACAACAACATTATCAACAGTTTCTCTCGTTATCTTCATTTTGCATGTGAGGCTACTGAGGCACACAGGAGTAAGAACTTACCCAAGTTCACGTAACTAGTCAGGGCTAAACCAGGGAAGTTAACCCAACCACTCTGGCTTTAGGATCAAGATATCAAGCATTCTCTATTCTAACCCTCAACACTAATTAAAATAACTAAGGTTATTTTGGTTCGTGACAGCCACTGAAATGGGTAAATAATTTTTCAACTTTCTAAGCCAGATTTTCATGAAATATTTGTCATCACATGGCAAAATTCTGAACAGTCCCATCAGTGGTTATGTATCACAGAATGGCTATTCACTCTCTTATCCTTAAAAATACCATAAGGAAAACAGGATGTTATTGTTAAATAATAATTCCTGACCACTAATCAAGCACAGTGTCAGGTATTGCCCTTGGGTTGTGACATCATAACGTTTGCTACCTCCACTAAGTAGGAGATTGCACTTTCAATAGAGTAAGTCTTTAAGAGCCAGGAAAAAGAGTGCTGAGACCTCATGATCTCATTTCAACACATATGCCAGCAAGTGATAAAAACCTGAGAAGTGACACAGAGAACTATCAGTTGATAAAGAAATAAAATTGTCTCTAAATGCTATGTCTTTCAAAGTTTTTAGGATACATTCCTGTGTCTGTAAAGACAGCTTTTCCTTCTTTAAAGACAGGGTCAGTCAAGGGCAGCCAGTCATTTATCTCTGAGGTGGCAGAAGTCTATAACTTAAGAACACCCCACTTGAAAATGACAGTCATCTGGAGGCCCCTTTTATGATATCTTCTTCTTTTAAGCTGATAATAGAACACAACTTGGTAAGGGCCACTCCGTGCCATGAATCAAAATGTACTTCACAAAAGTCATTTCCTATTGATGTTTATGTGCCTGTTCCTCATTTATATTGATCAGTGGACATTTGTTTGCCAAGATAAAAGTAAAAGAGATTGCTTGGATGCCCTGTGACATTTTCAAAGAGGAAAATGCATTTTTTTTTCCAGCATTCTGTATATGACTGGGTTTCAGAAAGTTGGCCTTACAAATCTGCTTTAGAGAGATGTCTGGGATGGAATGAGGAAGAAAATGTTCCTGGGTCATTTCCTGTTTCCCAAGGGCCATTTTTACAAAGTTAAAGTATGTAGCATTAAAAAAATAATAATACCAAAACCATACACTTTTGGACTTCAGTTAGGTTTTAGGATTTAGATGTTTGTAACCAAACATTGGCGCTTATCACATACAGGATATTTGAGCTCCAGAAAATCCTTAGAGCCGTGCAACTGTTGCAGATGAAACAATGGCTCACAGCACATCCTGAAGTAAAAGTCCTAATGTGTATTGTGTGTACACACACAGACACACACACACACACATATACACATATCTATGTAGATATACATACATATCTGTCTATACAGAAATAGGAGATATGCAGTGCCCCTTGAAACTGAGTAGAAAATCTGAATGTTGAGTTGGACAAAGTGCTTATTTACACTCAGTTCATAAAAACAAGTGATCAAATCCATAGCGCTAAAAACACTGATATCCATACAACTGTTATATCACAACAAAGTTGTTTGCATAAACGGTTTATCAAAATCAAATATCTACTTTAATTTTAAAAAAGGCTACATTGAGAAAGAAGCTAAAAGTCATGAATTAATGCATTCAGAAATGGAGGCTCAAACCAAATACCCATTAAGCAACAGTTACTGTATTTCATCTTGACAATAAAATGTATAAGGGCATTGAGAAATTGACCTTTTGTGGTGATACTGTATGACCATACTTTTCTCCAATTGATATTCGTGATACTTCAGGTCACATACAAATCTTTTATGACCACCTGAATTGGCTAGCAATCAAACTCAATCACCAAATTGAGGAGAACAAGATGCTCTTTTGAAGGTCATCACTGATCTTCTGTTTATAAAAATCTATGAGCTGTCTTCAGTGTTTGTAATTTCTACATTTCCTTAATTTCTGAAACTAAACACGATCGTTCTACGTGAAGTTTCTATTTTTTTATGTTTCATAATGTACTCTTTATTTTGAAGTAAATATTCCAACACTTCATTTTGCTACCTCCTCTTTGTCCTTTTTCAATTAAAATTGGGATTATTCCAAGATTTAGTCAGTAGTTTTCTCTCTTTGCAGTGTTTCATGTAGTGATTTTATTTATTTGAGTAAATACTCACTTGTGTCATTTGTGTTATAATTTCTGACCCCGAGGCTTGGTTAGCCACAACTGACTTCTAGGCAATGTTGAAAAACTAAAATTTCAAGTTCAAGTACATCTATAGAGCCAGGAAATGGCAAGATTTTACAATATTGGAGAAAGATGATTTGTTGGCCATCATATATATATATAAAATATGTATGATATACACATATATATATCATATGATATATATATGTATACAAATAAAATAATATACAAATATATTAAGGAATATCAAACCTACCTGAAAGCTAATTCTAAATTTTCTGATTTTTTTTTGATATCACATTAGAATGTCAAATTCAGCATATCACCAGACAAACTGATAATACTCATCACCGGATTTGCTACCATTTGGACTTTGTGTTAATAGCACCACAACTGTAGAAAGGGAAGCACATATCTGTTCCTGCTTTGGATAGGCTCTTCATTAGGTAAAGTTCTTTGCATAATGATGAATCTATCTGTCCAGCTGCCTTTAGGCGCAATCCCTGTTTTTATGTATTTTTTGAATAGTCAACACATGAGTTCAAATATTCTAAAACTCACTCTGCCAGGCTCTCTAGTTCTACTTGGATAGAACTTGGATAGTGTGGTTTAGTTTTCCTAACATTTTTTAAAACTCATTTGCAACAAGGCATAATGGTGATCCTAGACACAACCCTAGGATTATTTTTCTGGGACACCCTTTCCTTGTGTAATACTTTGAATATTATTAATCTACAGCACCAACTATATATCTAATGCTTTAATTTCATCTTTTTAGTGTTTATTAATATTTACATATCTATGCATTCACTCATTAACTCATCAGAATTCATTTCCTACCTGTTTCTTGTCAGGTATCATATTAGTCGTTGGGGGATACAAATCCAGAAAATATAATATTCCTATTCTCAAGAATCTTCAGTCTCATAGAATAGTCAAATAAATTAATAAACTGAGTACATTGTGATGTAAATCAAAATGTGCCTGGGGTGATATGTGAGATCAGACAAGTAGAGTGTGTGTCATCTAAATAAGTGGGGTAACAGAAGGGTAAGAAATACTTTCTAGATAAGGGCCCATTGGAGCTGAGTTTGGAAAATTATCAGGATTTAGCACAATTATAGGGAGTACGGGATACAAAGGAATTATTTGTGAAGGTTAGAGCATATGCAGGACCCTTGAGACATAAAACGTAGGCCACAATTATCTATAAAAGCAAAGGCATTTGTTGAAAATTCAAGGAGATGAGTGCAAAGAGGAAGGCTTGAACTAAACCGTGAAGGCCTCATGTTTGGGTAATGTGCTAAGGAATTTGAACATTATCCTGAAAACTGTGAGGGGAACTACTGTATACTTTTAACCAGAGGAGTGGTCTGGCTCCCCCTAGATAAGCATTTTAGAAAGACAACTTTTGTCAAAATGTGGAGAAAGTGTTGGAAGCCAATAAAACTAAAGGTAGAAAAAATCATTAGAAGAATACAGTAACAATCAGGGAAAAATATGTTGACGGATTGAATTCAGGTTTTGGATGGTAAAATGTAGCAGTAATGACAGATTTTAGAGGCATTTACCTGGCAGAATTACAGGTGGTGGTGAGTAATTGGATTTGGGGGTTGAATGAGTGGGAGAAGGAGAGAAAGCTATGAATTCCAGGTTTTTTATTTTAATGATTGGATATGTAGTGATTTTTTTCACTGAGATAAGGCATAGAAGAAGAGGAACAGGTTTTGGGGGAAAGCTGATAAACTATGTACCTGCGGAAATTGAAGTGTCTATGAAACATCGAACTAGAAGTGTCATACATGCTTTTGTACTAGTGGCGATGTTAGCATGTTGGAGGCGGGGCTGCTTGCAGCCATATGCTCATTTGCACCAGCAGTGGTGGCAGTGGGGTGTGTGGGGGCGGGAGGTGGGTTAAGCTCACACTGGCAGCAGTGGCACACCAGGGTATGTGTGCACATGTGTCAGTGGGAAAGGGGAGGCAAAGTCTGCCTATGTATGCTCTGGCAAAGTGGTGGGGTGGTGGCTGTGGGTGAGTACATGCTGACAAAGCAGCGCAGGGAGGCTGTGGTGTGGGGGAGGGGACAAGGTGGGGTGGTGTATGTTGGTGGGGGCCCCTCTACTAGAGCTGTCCAAGTCGGGGATGGTCTGCCAGCAAAGGAGCTATAATGAGAGTCCCTAGGAAGCACCATGGTTGGGCATCTGAGGCTGTGCCTCCAGCCAATGGGTCAGGCTGGGGCCCCAGGAGAGGTCAGTAAAGAAAGGGGTGCTCAGATTGGACTGGCCCTGTCTCTTGGGCAAGACTGCCCTGCTTTTTCCAGGTCCAACAGTCACCCTGTGGTTAAAGTCTTCTAGAGGAGCGCTGGGAGCCTTGGTGAATGGGCATCCCTAACCATGCCTCACTGCAGACATTTCTGCACCAAACACTGTGGGCTTCACACAGGCTGGAGTCCTGCTCTTACCACCTCCCTAAGCAGCTCTCCCTGCCAGCTCCAGTGTCCATGGGCGTCATGGAGTCTCCGGCTGCCCGGATTGCAGAGGTTCATGGTGAGCGCTGGCCACTCCTTACCTGTTAAGCTCACCGCTTCCCTAGGAGTCGCTGGGGGCCAGGAGCAAGTCTCAGTGCTCGGTAGCCCTTTGTAGGGTCCCCAGCTCCTACCCCCTGCAGATCAGTGTCTGCATTCTCCCTCTGTCCACTCTCAATGCCTTTCCTCTGAAGATCTGCCCAGAGTGTGCCAGTTTTCACAATGTCCTGGTCTCTTCATGACAGATGTTTCCCTTGGCTGTGTCTGGTTGGCCATCTTAACTTCTAATGTTTTTAAATGGTTCAAGAAAAAAGATCATAGATAGAGACGAAAAGAGAGACAGAGAGGCAGTGAGAGACATTATAATAAGTCAAACTGTCCATAATATAAATCATTTGTGAATCTTTTTGAGTGTACAGAAATTCCTTGTATTCATCTTGCTACTTCACTTTTTTTTCTTCAAGTTTGAAATTATATCAAAACAAAAATACACAGAAAGGTACAATATGATATGGACCAATCAGTACACTGATAATGGGTCAAAACATTTTTATTTAGTTTAGGGATGATGCCCCTTTTGTAGTCCTTTCCATTTCTCATAGGCTCAGTTCATTATTTTAACACCTTTCTTTTATTCTCCTACTTTCTCTGTCAGTCTTTTGTGTGATCAGGCCTTATGGGACAGTGGTTAAGAATGAGGGCTCTAGAGCATGGCCATCTGGTGTGGCTTTGTGACTTTGGAGAAAACACTTAATATCTCAGTTCATTTGTTGTTGTTTAGTCTACAATTAGAAAAAATAAGAGCACCTATATGATAGAATTATTATGAGGTTCTTAAAACTCCCTAGCACAAACTAAACACTTAATAATTTCAGTCCCTTAGGGATGAGTTGAGAGGAGGGTAAAATAATAATAAAAAAATAGTAATAATAATTTCGATACTTGGTGTGCGGTTTTCCTCTGCCAATTCCTTTCTTTCTTCTCTTGTTCTCTTTTTTAAATAACAACCGATTTCAAGAGAAATTCCCTGGGAATTGTATTGTTTCCAAATTAATTCATATGGTGTGATATGCTACCAAGCTTTTATCTTCCTGGGTGGTTCTGTCATGCTGCCATTTTTTTCAGCATAATGGTATAATTATTCAAGATGTTAAATATGTTTACTGAGGTCAATGTTCTTCTCATGTATTCCGACCAAAATATTTCTGTTACCGTCTCAATAAGATATAGAATGCTTCAATGTGTTAATGTAGTTTCAACCCAGAAAATCTCATTAGTTTAAATAGGCCAGGCAAATATCTATATAAGATTATGCTTTAATAATATCCAAAGTAGAATAATTTCTGCTTTGGAATTTTCTATTCATCAGCAAATAATTAAAAGCAACACTTATGTAAATATGGCTAAAAAATAATACATGTTACTTAAATTGAAAATATAGTTAGTAAACATAAAAGAATAAATATGTGAAGCCATATATAGAGGAAATAGGACTTTTAATCTCAAGCTTGTTTGGCACAACTATTTTAAGAGTACATATCATGTGATGCATACATTGTTTTGAAGTCTTGATTTTAAAGTGGTCCCATCAAATGAGTCAGGTCTACTTCTCCATTCACTTAAATTATCTAGTAATGTAAGAGAAAGAGTGTCAAGGGCTTCTCCTCAATCACCATCATACCCAAGTCACCTTCTCATGTTGGCAGAGAAAGTAAGTCGTTTTGACTTTATTCGAATGGCATACCTTTGGAGGACTTTAATATCTTCTGATTATCTCTTTCTCTTTTTACTAAATTACTTTGGCTGCTGTTTTAAACAAAGGATAGCATGCATGACCAACTTAAGAAGATATTTCAGAAGTTCAGTTAAGAAATAACGGTAAAAATTGACTTCTATCCATTGAGACCCCTACGTTTTTCTCACTATCTCAGTTGGTTATGCGTGACATTTTGGAAGTAGAGCAGATAGGACTTGAATGAATTTGTTCTGTAAATTCAAGGATTTGGAATCAAAGATCACACTTGAGTTTTGGGCTTAAGAGACTGATTAGACAATGATGTTATTTAGTGAGACAGAGACGAAAAGAAGCAGGTTTGAATGTTAGGAAAATAAACATTTATTTTGGTGATAAATCATTAAGTTTCTGCAATTTGAACTTTGTTCAGATGGTATTTGCTTTTCATGGGTGACAAATGTGTTAATGAGTAACCTAGCATATATTATTAATTCTATGCTGATAACATAACAGACTTCTTAGTGTGGCTATATAAAATTAATTCATAAGTCTTTTATTTAGAAGAAAAAGCAACAACCATGAGCTAGCCAAGACATCTTTATGTGATGTTTCTGTCACATGTATGACATGCGTTTTGAGTAGAGTAGCGTCTCAGCGACCGTTTCTGTAATGTCCTGCCAAGGCGAGCACAAGTGTTCAGAGCTCAATCAAAGATGCCATTTGCCCCTGTTAGCACAGGACATTATTCAAGAAGCTATTCTTACCTGCAGAATTAATACCAGAATATAGAAAATTTCTGGCACTGTCAAATCAAGTAATCAGAGCCCCGTAAGCTGCTGAGACAACAGGCTTCCCTAGGCTGTCACTCCGTTCCACCTTGGGTTCAGCTTCCATGCCAGAGGGTAGACAATCTCAGGCTGCTTCAACTGAGTAGAGCAGCAATATCAATAAGCTCTACTGTTTTATTAGGTTTATCAAACAGCAGTCTATCTGGTCTGCTGGCCAGGATGTGCCGAAGTGTTATAACTCTATCCCACTTTATCTCACAACAGTTATCTGTGAATAACAGCTCACCTTCATGCTTAAAATATAACTGGCATTTCGTTAAAGCTTCTACGAGAGTCCATTCAAAGTACAATAGGGGCAAGTGTGGTGAGTCATACACGTAAAATGAAATAGATTCTGGTATGATTCTGTTTTAGGAGTAATAAAATTAAGTTCTGGGGCCTTCACTCCTTTCTGAGGAAATAACTATTACATTTGCTTGTTATTGTGTAGGAAAAGAAATTACTGGCATTTTTTGGGTAGTATTTTATATTTTACAAACTACTTTTTATATTTTATTTGATTTTACCAATAGCTTAAGTTTTAACTACTTTTTTTGTGCCAGTATTAATTACTTTTACAGGTAAAAGAACTGCACAGTGTTAGTTGATTAAGTCACTAACATGAGGATGGCTAGATCATAGTGCAATGTTATACTCAGGAATATAACCCTCAGCAACACAAAGCACATTGTCCACACAAATGCTCTATTTTCTAATGCAAAAATGTTGTTCTTAAATATGTAGAATGTCTGTTTGTAGATGTCATTCAACCTCTATCCATAACCACACTTTCAACTTTATCGAATGACAGATTAACGCAGTTTTTCTGCTGGATGAATGAGAAGAAAGAGGAAGAAGAGGAAGAAGGAGGAGGAGGAGGAAAAGGAGGAAGAGGAAGAGGAGACCAGTAGTAGTTTACTAATCTCTTTCTCCAGGTACTTATTTTTCATAGGATCTTGTGAAAGTTCAGAAATACCAATTGGTAATTAGGTTTACCTACCCATTAATGACGTGTGTCTTCAGATGCAAATTATAATCATGTATCATATTACCTCACTCCTTGTACCTGAGAGTCATAAAGTGTTTTGTCTAGCTTGACAAACTGTACTGTTTTCCTAAAGAAGCCTTCCGTATCCCTCTCAGGTAGTTTCTTGTTCCCTTTGTTGTGCTAAATTTGACCCACCTACATACGTGCATTATCACAGTGTTCTGTAGGAAATTGCAGATAGGATTTCTCCTCTACTAGACTCTGAAGCTCTTGATGAGTTTTATCTTTATCTTTGAATTATGGATACCTCGTCTGGTGACAAAGTAGCTCTCAGATGTAGCCTTAACATGTTTAGTTGAACCTGATAGAATGTTAATTAAGATGGAATCCCTACCTCAGTACTTCCCCGGAGACCAATACAACAGAAATTAGGCACCAAAGAGATTGTGAGAAATACTCTTACCAACAAGAGTATTCTACATTCCCATGTAGAATTTGCAAGAGAAAGATCTGAAAGTCCAGTAATTCATAATTCTGTACCTTTGAACAGATCAAGGAAATAAACTGAAGACAGAATTGTAGAGAGGATTTCTTCAGAGAACCACTATACTTTGATCCCCAAAAGACTGGAGTATGCGAGGGTGGTGCTACCCTCATCACCTGACATCCAGAGTACAGCTTAGAGTTAAGCAGAAGTAAAAGGAGGGTAGCAAAATACGTAGAGTTAAGAACTCATATATCTAGATTTTCCAGAACAGTTTTAATATCAAATAGCTGGCCTTGTTTTCCCCTTAAGTATATTTATGCTGTCAGACCACATGTTACAATTTTTGCAGTATAAAATATAGTGACTCCATCTAACAGTGACTCAGAAGTTTAAAAATGGTGATAGGATTTTCAGATTTTATGTCTGAGGAGCTTGAAAGAAACGATAAGGAGGATAACGATTTGGCAGTTCAGAAAAAGCTGGGCAGTGGAGGGATATTTCTAATTATCCTTTTAGTCACAGAGATTTAGAATACTTGGGAGTTTACTTCTAAAAGGCATCTTTTAGTTGGACAATTAGCCTACATTTCCAATAAGGCTGATGGAATTCTAAATATCTTTGCTTTAGTCAGAATCAATCAAACCCAAGAAGAAAAGGACAAGGGTGGGGTCGTTATCGGAGTGAAAGGAGACTAGAGGAATGAATGTGTCATAAACTTAGGCAGTAATATGGTTGGAATTTGAAGAAGTAAGTAATAAGGACCATGAGAAATATTCTTTCCATTTTTCATTTTGACTTCATCTGCAAGTCAGTTTCCTTCTTTTCTGTTTGTAGATTCCCTTTCTCTAATACTCAAACTCCCCTCATTACCAGCAGTTATTGAGCACTTGCTTTATACTTCATTTACATAGTAGCTAGTTTAATGGCCACACAACCTTATGGAATATTCCCATTTTACAGATGTAGCGATTAAGGCTCTGAGAGGCTAAGGAATTTTCCCAAACTCTTAAATTATAGAGCAAAATTTTGAAAATAGTCCTGCCTGACTCCAGGACTAACACTATTAATCATAATAGCACATTCCTTCTACTTGGTAGGAGCTGCTAATTCGAATACCAAATTTACACAATTAGAGCTCAAAGTACTGGAATCACATAACTCTAGTTCCTCAGGCCCAGTTCTGAATCTTTGAAGGACAATCTATGCCTTGTCCAGATAAAGTGAGATGGGCACCTCAAGAGAGGTGGTCATGTTTTATGAACATGCCAGCTGAGAGTACATTGTCTTTAATCAGAGGATCTTATTCTGAGTCTTGATCCGCTCCCTGAAAATGGGGATTCACACCCCAAAATATATTACACATCCTTTTCTTTTTGCAAATGGCATTCCAAATCTCTGATTTCAGGTTGATTTGATTTGTTCAATGAATATTTATTGAACACCTATTCTGCATCTGGCATTATTAGTTGCTTGATTTAGCAAATAAAAATAGAGGACACCCAGTCAAATTTAAATGTCAGATAAATAATGACTATATTTTAGCATAAGTAGGTCCAAAATATTGCCTCAGCATTCTATATTTTATATGGCAATTCTAGGCATTATTTAGTGCCCTTAGTGTCGTGAATAATAAGGAAATTGATCACCAGTTTTTCTTATTCACTTAAACTGAACCCAGGCAGTTTAGGTTAATGTTGACAACCTTGAAGAGTATTATTCTCTTTCTCTTTATTTCAGTTTGGATTCACTCCCAATATCAGCTATCACTTTCTTTTCTAGAGGGATGAGACTATTATCGAGCTTATTACCTGTGGGAATATTTTGGTAGTTAGAAAAGGAATTAGCCCATTCAAGAGTCCCCCAGCCAGATATCATTAAAATCACAGACCTTTGAATTCAGCATAGGCGCCTACAATTTTGAATCAGTTCCCATGTCTTATTTAGGAAATTAATTATTTAGAAATATTAAATGGGTCGGGAATGGCTAATTTAAAATGATTAAGTGGTCACTAATTAAAAATCAACTTTATGTCCAGGAGAGACTTCTGTCCAGATGTATGTTATGACAACTTGGCTCTCTAAATATCAACTCATTAAAAAGTGTGTTCACACTGCCCCTCTTACCTTCTCTCACTTCACTATTTCTCTTCTCCATCTCCGCTTCACCACACATCACACACACACTCACATGCATGCAAACACACACATGCGCACATGGCACAGTTGAGCACTGAGCTGGACGGACGGCCTTGATTTTGCTTAGAGAATGGTAGGTGTGACTCCAGCAACGTGCACCTACCTTACCATAACATTCACCTGCAAAATCTCCCCCTCCTTTTATGTCTGGCTCCAGACCACATCCAGTATACCTGAGGTACCGGCTGTGCTTTATGAAGTCTAAAATTTTCGGCTGGTTGTGTCTTTCCATGCAAACTCATTAGGCACTATTTACACCCGCTGCAGCTGCGAAGAGAGAGGTTCTGAACTCTGGCATTCTACAGTAGGCTTTGTTTCTCATTTACATTTGCATATTAAAGTGTTTGCCTGAAATAGGCTATTGAAATTAATTCAGGATTAATTGGTGTCTTTATCTCATTAGGACAATCTAATTTAAGGATGATGAAATTGTTTAGCCTCCCGTTTGCATAATTAGATTGCTTTGAATTGCTGTCATTATTGGCTCTTTAGCATCATCTGTAGGCCTCAAACAGACAAGAGCTTCAACCTCATAAAGACCAATCATGTGTTACAGCAGAGGGCTGTTAACCCCTTTTAACCCAAACTCACTTGGATTAGCAGTCACAATAGACAGGCCTTGGTCCCTGAGAGCCTTGAATGCCTTCCTTTTTGAATTCTGGACATCCAGATTAATAAATTTCTTCCATTTGTATATTTGGACATGGAAACTCTTATAGCATCTCTATTGGATCCAAAATGTTCAGAAGACTCACTCCTCTCCCGTCAGCCCTACCTTCAATGTTATAGTGACCTCCTTTCATTGTAAATTTCTACTCTCTTTCTACTTCCTTAGCTAATTAGAAATTCTTCTATTACTTAAAAATATGACAAAATTTCTGACCTCTATGAGAGAATGTTGGGCTTCTACCAGGCCTGACACTCTTGTCTCAACACTGAGCAACAAGTATTATTTCAATGAAGATACAGAATAAATAAGACATGGGGGAGCCATCTGACATTCATTTAATTATTTATTCATTGAACACTTAGCAAGTGTTTTACTGGGAACCTTTGATGTGCCTGATATTGTGCAAGTCACTGGGAAATGCTTGAGAAATAAGTCACAGGCTCCTCCTGCATTCTGTTTTGGGGAGACAAGAACATAGAATACGTGACTGGAGAGCTGGGTTCTGGCACCAGCTGACTGCTTTGAGAAGGTACAAAACGTCAGTAAACTTGAATTTCTTCATCTTGTTTCATTAATGAAGGTTTGTACTACATTAATGGTTCTCATTTCTAGCTACACGTTATAATGACTTCTGAGGTTCTGAAAAATACCTATGCCTGGATATAAATAAATTAAATCACAATCTATAGGAATGGGTGTGGATTCCTGTGTCCTTCAAAATTATGATTTTTAAGGTTGTGTCTAATAACTAACACAAAAAACAAATAAATAGTAGTCACACTTTATGCTAAACTGCAGGTAAGAATGATTACTGAAATATAAAACTTTAATTTTTCAGCTACTAAGAAAAACTAAAATTACAGAATGAAGAGAATTGTTAGGTTTTAATCTGAAGAAAACAAGAACTCCCCAAATCAATGCTTTATTTAAAGAAAACATACCTGCAGAAGTGAAAGAGTCTTAAATCAAGAACATAAATAATATAAAACAAAACAATGACAATTGCCAAATGCTAACCACATGTTAGCATTTTTTTTCTGAAAATTTGAAGCGACATAGAATTCTTACTGTACTTAAAGATGCTTGATTTTTACATCAGACGTTTTTCTCTTTTACTCCTCCCTAGCTCTGCTGGTCATAAAAGAATAGCCAATTGCTAACGAAACAACCCTAATCATGCCACTAAGAGTAAGAGTAAACAGGAAAGAAAAAAAAAAATTCTGACATAGATTATAAATTAGATAATGTTATAGACCTTTTTCAAAGATAATTTAAAGGACTCTTTATGAGGACTCTTAATTGACATGTCTTTCAAATAATATTATGATATAGTGATATATAGTTACTAGGACTCTAGTTTTATAAAATAGAAAACTAGAATTTAGAAAAGCGACAATCTACCATGAATGCTTTAACATCTGACTCTCAAAGTCTGTTTTTACGTCCAATGAACTTTGCATTAAATTTAACCTAGCTTTATATCTAAAGGGCTAAGATTACAATTATGTATTTTTACTATGTTCAGATTACAAACTATTGGTTTCCTAAAGAAGTGCAGTGACACACCAAAGCAGGAGACTGGAGCCTTGGATTTCAGTAACAAACGATCTGAGCTTGGATGATTTGCTTAACTTCCATGGCCTAAGTTGCTTCAACTTTTAAAATCTTCAAAATGCTGGAGAACACGCAAAAACCCAAACGACTTCAAAATTTGCTGTATCTAGAACTATACTCTGGAACATTTACTGAAATTTACTGTATCCTAGGGCATTAAAACAAGTCCTAACACATTTGAAAAAATTGGAATCATGTAAAATCAAGCCATAGATGTCGGGTGGGAGCAAGAACAGTAGATTGACATGTCATTTTCTCCCTTCACCGTATACAAAGAACAACAGCATAACAACAGCCACCATTGCAACAACTAAAAGATAAAACAAAAGCATGTCCAAGAATGTCAGTAAATTCCACACAGGAGTTCAAGTCACAGAAAATATCTGTGGAGTAGGTGACAATGACCACACCAGTATTCAACTTGAGAAATATAATCGGTCCTGAAACTGATTGACTTCCTTCTGGACCACCAAGCCCCCACCTGGATATGAAGAACTACATGGACCACTGGCTTCTCTGAGTTGGGAAGAAAGACAAAGCAGGAGAGAGGCTGCTTTATGAGTCAATTCACGTTTGGCAACATCTGGTTATGTCTCATCACATTGCAAATTTATGACCCTGGAAACAACATGTTGATGTTGATGATCCCTTGCGAAGAGAAGCCTGCACTATAAACTTATGACCAGAGCAGTGGCAAGGGGCTGTGGCTGTTTTCTCTGATCTGACAACTCTCTTGCTTGGGTCAAACAGATAAAGTCTTGGACTGCTGACCCTTCCTAAACAATGTCATGGATGAATACTGAATGAAGAGGACTCGCTGACAAAAGAGCAGAAGGTTCTGAGGAAGGAAGGCCTAACTTCCCCCAGAAGAAACCTAGTGAGATTTAGTGGTGGTCAAACCTCACAGAGGTCAAGAAATGAAGAAGACTTACCACAAATCAAGCCTGGAATATTTATTAACCCACACAATGGTTGATTCATCAAATTACAAGGCAAATTTTTTTCTCAGAAAATATCTGGGTTTGCTTTTTGATGAAGTTGAAACCCTGGTGTTGAAGACAAGCTGACATGCATGTGTATTATAATTACCTTACACTTCTCGTCATAGCCATGTTATAGAATGAATATATTATAGCTCTCAACCATTATGCTTTCGACAGCAGGGGAAAAGAAAGATCCTTTCAACTAAGGTTTATCCTTTGAAATATTTCTTCTCTTACATAAAACTCAAGACTAAAAATTTGTTATTTTAATACAGTATATCCAAATATTTCTCAATGTTTGCTTGACAATCTAGGTAATAGAAGAACGATTTTATTTCTGTGTAATACTGTATTAAAATGTCCTATTTTTTAAAAAAATTTTACTTTAAGTTCTGGTATGCGTGTGCTGAACATGCAGGTTTGTTACATAGGTATACATGTGCCACGGTGGTTTACTGCACCTATCAAGCCATCATCTAGGTTTTAAGCCCCACATGCATTAGGTATTTGTCCTAATGCTCTCCTTACCCTTACCCCCCCAACCCACAGGCCCCTGTGTGTGATGTTCCCCTCCCTGTGTCCATGTGTTATTGTTCAACTCCCACTTATGAGTGAGAGCATGTGGTCTTTGGTTTTCTGTCCCTGTGTTAGTTTGCTGAGGGTGATGGTTTCCAGCTTCATCCATGTCCCCTGCAGAGGAAAATGTCCTATTTTTAAGACTGGTGGTAAATGACAATGGAGCAAATGTTTATTTCACACCATTTCCTGAAACTTACTCCACAAAAAACAAAAAAAGAAGAAAAATATGTTTTCTAGAAAAAAGTAAACATATCTGCCAAATAAGGTGAAGACTAAAATGAAGGCACACTGTCAACCAACTCATACTGCTCAGTGCGAGTGCAGTTTTCTTCATGAGTTAGAAAGTCTTGGAAGATACAAATAATGATAGTTTCCTTGGCACGATGAGAAAGAGGTGTATACATAGGTAGCAAAAACAAACAAACAAAAAACATAATGGTAAAATATTTATAAAGAGAGCACAGTAAATAATTCCGCAGTTGTTGGCAAAAGTCAGCTGAACAGAGATAAATACAAACTGATAAAACAAACAAAAACATTCTGAGTATCTCATGAAGTCATTTTACCAAGATAGTTTATTCGTCACAAGAAGTAAACTTGGCAAGCTTGGAAGAGCTGTTCACCAAGATTCAAATATATATGAGATTTTTTTTTTTAAAGGATTTTACTTAAATTGAAGAGATGAACTTCCCAGTTCATTTTTTTTCCCAACTCGTCTCTACTGATGGGCTTAAATAGAATTTTCCTTTTTAAAGAGAATTAATATGTGAAATTATCCAGTGTTAGTTCTATGCATAGCAATTATTTGAAACAAGAAAAAGGTGACTTGACACAATTTATGAGAAGAATTGCATAAGAAACATATACATTTCTTGTATGAAAATAAATTAGAGAGCATATTATCTCATGCAAAGAAGAAATGTAGGCACTCAAGTAGAAAAACAAGGCCATGGAAGTTGTTAAAAATAGTTGGGCTGAGAAAAAGAAAGAAAAAAAGAAAATGGAAATTATGTATGTGAATATATGTGTATATATATGTGTATATATATATGTGTATCTGAATATACATATATGTATATATACACACATATACATACATATAGGTACATATTTAGTTATGAAAATAAAGCACATTGGAAGTACTCAGAGTTGGAATAGATGTTGCTTAAAAGAATAGAAGTCATAAAATATGACTTGGTATAATAATTTAAAGCAAAATAGATAAGAACAAAAAGTACAAAATTATGTTAGTGGGGGAGAGAAAATGGAGATGCAATATTTATATAATTGGCTTTCTTAGAGTGAAGAAAGAACTGAAACTGTACATCAAAAGGATGAGTTAACACAGTATGAGAAGTAACTGAACTCTAAGGTTCAAAAACCAAGAAAGAAAACTATTAACATCAAAACAGAAGAATTAGACCACAAAAAAATTGAAAAAAACTTGATAATGTTTCAAATAGAAATGTAACACTATGTTTAATGGAGACATAATAGAAGCAATCACATGGAGAACAAGGACACAAGAAGAGTGCTCACCATCATTATTATTTAAAACTCCTCAGCAAATAAGGGATAAAACCAGTTTTTAAACTCTGATATTCTGATTCATAGAATTTATAGGAAGTCTATCTGAAATTCAAATTGAAGTTATTTTATGCCTGAACTCTAATTGCCTGCAGTTCACCGCAATTCTTCAATAAAATCTGTATAATTAGCAGCATTGATTTAGTGTTGTTATAAAGAAAGAAGCAAAAAGGGTTACAGTCTCAGAATTTCAAATATGTGGAGCATACAAATGAGCACAGTCCTCATTTACAGAAGTAAAAAAGGATAAGAGATTATTGTGAACAATGGTATGCCAACCAATGAGATAACATAGAGGTAATGTACCATTTCTTAGAAAGATACAAACCACCAGAATCGACTCAAGAAAAAATTGATTATTTTATCAGACATCAACAAGTAAAGAGCTTAAATGAATAATTTAAAACCTCCAACAAAGAAGAGCCTAAGCTAAGGTGACTTTAATCATTATTTCTAACAAAAAATTTAAAGATGAATTAATATTAACCGTTTACAAACTCTACCAAAAATTATAAGACAGAACACTTTTTAATTCATTTCATGTGATTAATATTACCCAGATAACAAAAGCAGAGAAAGACACTGCTTTAAAAGAGCACTATATATTATTATCCTTTGCAAAGAGATAAACACAATCCTTAACAAAGTATTGACAAAATGAAACTGGCCAACACATAAAATGTGTTGGAATGTACACCGTCACCAAGTGGAATGTATCCCAGGAATGTGGGACTGTTTTAACATCTAAAAATTAATGTAAGAATATATTACTATTAAATAAAAATCAAACCTCACACAGTCATCTTAATAGATGCTTTTGTCAAAATCCAATACAATTTCGTGCCAAACACACTCAACAAAATAGAAATGGTAGGAAATGTTCTCAACCCAAAAGGGGCATCTACCAAATCCCCACAACTAATAGAATTAATGGAGAATGATAGAATGCTTTCCCACTTAAATGAGAACTGCTATGAAATGAATGTTTTTCCATGCCAAAATTTATATATTAAAACCCTAATGCCCAATGTAATGGTGTTTGGAGATGGGCCCTCACAATTGGATCAGTGTCCTTATAACACAAAGTGTGAAAGAACTGGCTTTCTCTCTGCTCCCTCTCCACTCTCTGAAGCTATGAGAGGATGACTGTCTGCAACACAGAAAGAAGGCCCCCAGCTGATATCAGATCTGCTGGCACCCTGACCTTGGACTTCCAAGCTTTCAGAATTGTGGGAAGTAAACGTTTACTGTTTAAGCCATCCAGTCTGTGGTATTCTGTCATAGCAACCTGAACTAAGGCAAGGACCACCAAGGATGTCTGTTCTGAAACTTCTACCCAACATTGAACTGTAACTTGTAGGGCATAAGTAAAAAAGAAAAAAAATCTCTTATCTTTATTCACAGATGGCATGATCTTATACATGGATAAGCATAAGAATTCCTCAGAGAAACAACCTATTAGAGTTTAATTAATGAGCTCATCAAGGTGGTAGGATACAGGATCAATATATAAAATCCACCAATTCCTAAAACAAACATCCACACCAAAATTCATGCACAAATGTTTATAGCAATATTATTCATAATAGCCTTAAAGTGGAAACAATCTAAATTTTCATTCATGGACCTTTATATCCACGGTGAGGATTTAAAAGTTTGGTAATGCTCCATTACATAGCGTTGGGAATGTTAATAACAGCAAATATTCTGGAAGGCAATTTGAATAGATAAGATGTAGATATAGATATAAATATAGAAAAACTTCACTTGACAATGTAACCTAGCAATCCTATTTCTGGAACGATATTCTAAATATCTACAAACAGATAAACATATAAGACTATTTAATGCATCACTGTCTGGTGTAATGAAAAAATGTAATTTAATGGTGAAATGTAGTTTATTGATATTCTTTCATATGTTGCATAAGATTTTATGTTAATACATAGATTATAGTTTAAATTCATATGTTTGTAAAATTAAATATAACATGTGCCATGATACAGGAAAGAATATCAATACTAGTGATGTAAAATAGGATATGAAAGTGGTGAGAAGGGTAAGTGGCAGTAAAATAGTACAATATAACATCTATCGAAAATAAAGATAATTCAATAAGAAATAAATGTACTACAGAACATACAAAAGGCTCAAACAACTTAACAGTAAAGAAATAACCTTGTTTCAGAGTAGACATTTCTCAAAAGGAGACATAAAAATGGCCAACAAGTATATGAAAAAATGCTCAGTATCACTGCTCATCAGGGAAATGCAAATCAAAATTACAATGAGCTATCATCTCATCCCAGTTAGCATGGCTATTATCAAAAAGACAAAAACATTACAAATGCTGGTGAAGATGCAGAGAAAACGGAATATTTGTACTATAGCAGTGGGAATGTAAGTTAGTACAGTTATTGTGGAAAACAGTGTGGATATTCCACAGAAAGCTAAAAATATAACTACTATATATCCCCAGAAATCCCACTACTGGTTATATATCCAAAAGAAAGGAAATCAATATATTGAAGGGATATCAGCACTCCTGGTTTTTATTGTGGCACTACTCACAATAGCCAAGATATGGAATTAACCTAAGTGTTCATCAACCGATGAATGGATAAAAAAGTGTGGTGTATGTACACAATGGAATATTATTCAGACATAAAAAAAGACTGAAATCGTGTAATATGCAGCAATTTGGATGGAACTGGAGAGGACTATGTTAAGTAAAATAAGTCAGGCACAGAAAGACAAATGCTGCGTGATCTCACTCCTATGTGCAAGCTAAAAAACTTGACCTCATAGAAATTAGAAAGTGATTACTAGAGGGTGGGAAAGGTATAGCGGGGTGGGGAGACAGGAAGAGATTGGTTAATGAATACAAAATTACAGCTAGATAGGAGGAATGTTATAGTATTCTATAGCATTGTCAGGTGACTATGTTAAACAGTAATTTATTATATTTTTTCAAATAGCTAGAGGAGCAGATTTTGAATGTTACCAACAGAAATAAATGATAAATATTTCAGGTGATGGATGTGCTAATTCTCCTGATTCCATTGTCACACATTGTATATGTGTATCAAAATGTCACACTATACCCCATAAATAAGTACAATTGTTATATGCAATTAAATATGTATTAATTATACATATTTAATTGCATTAATTGCTATTAAATAAAGAAATAAAGTATATAAATGCTTTTATGTGCATAGAAAATGTCAGAAAAGATAGGCATGTAACTTAAAAGTAGGTACTTCTAGGGGAAGGATGGAAATCTTTATACTATGTAGCAAAGCTTATAATTTTTATAACAAATATCTCATAAAAATGAAATATATATTGAGTTGATGTCACCCTGTTGAAACATAAATGATATTCCATAGCTAATGATGTCTACATGGTAGACATTTTTTCTCTTATTATCTTAATATTCCCAGTGGTTAGTCATATAATTTGAATTTGATAAACAGACTAAGTCCACAGTTAATGAAGACTCGGGCTCCTTCTGTCTTTCTGCTCTACCATCCAAGCAGATTATAGCCTCGAGGTCACTGAATGACCTAAGATGGAGGCTGAAGCTCCAGGCATCACATATTTCGTCTTAACTCCTCAGCCTCCTATTTAAAATGTATTCATTTAGAATGGAGTGTTAACAATTATTATCACAAGAATGGTACAACTGGCCAATTTATTTTATAATTAAAACATCAGGAGTTAAAAACTTTGTTTACTTTGATCTTTTTCACAATTGGTTTGGCACTTCTTTTGGCTTATAAATTAAACCAATAAAAGGACAAATAAATTTATAAAGGGACCTAACTATATCAAATGCATTCTCTATATATTTTTTTCTGCTATTCAACCATGTACCTGGTCTCTTGGTCCCCTCAAAGTTCCTGTCCACTAAACACATTGTTTTTCTAATTCTTCATACTTTCATATCCAAAAATCTAAAAATCTGGGTGTTCTATAGCAGAACATTGAGTTTCGACGGTTGGTACATCATCTCTGACATTCACATCTGGCAGCATTATAAAGTGACAGGTCTTTCATAATTTCTTTTGAATTCTCTCTGGTAATGTTAATCATAAGTGATGAACTTTGTATTTTCTATGGACATAATGGGCAATTCTATATGACTGAGACTCTAATTTTATTCTCTACTAATGGGCACTAATTGTAACAATCAGTGATTATGTCAGTTAAAGGCAGTGCTGATGGCAATTGATGACAGCAGTGAAAACCCCGACACCATTTTTGGAACAGAACTTTGAACAGCCATTGGCAAAGATGGGAGATCAAATTGAATATCAAACAATTACTTTCCTTATACTCATTTATAAGTTTCTTCTATTTTTGAGTACCATGTAGCATGTTGTTCTGAAATGTTTGATGATTTTCTCAATTTTTTTTTTTAATCCATTAGAGTTTTAGTTTTATTATAGCAGATGCATTACTCTCAAAACACAAGTGACTTAAGGGATGTTTAAGAGAAAGATACCTGTAAAAACATAACTCTGAATAACATTGTCTCTGAAATTAGGAGCAAATTATGGCTAAGGAAAGTGACAGATGACTACGCAACTCCCAATGGAACATCTGGATTGAGTGACATGTTAGACTAACTTTCTACTTCCCTGTCAATATTCTTGGGTGTTTACAAGTCTTCTGATACCCTTAAATAAATACAATCCTTTTCACAGATATCAAATTTCCATTGTATCTATTGATAGGGTTAGCTCCAAAGTTATAAAATATTTTCACAAAAGAACATTACTTGACAATTAGGTAGAGAACAAATATTTATGGACACAAAGTGAGAAAGCAACATACTGATACTAACAAAAGAACTAACTTTTATTGAATATCTGCTATTTACAGATGCTATGTTAACTTCTAAAACAAATTTATGGAAGGTGGCCGAATAAAACAGCTCTGGAGTGCAGTTCCCAGCGGAGAACACAGAGGGTGAGTGATCACCGCATATCCAAATGAGATTTCACTGCCCACAGACCAGGAGATTCCCAGATGGAAAAGCGCCACAAGTCTCTAGCATGGCTGTTTCAGCTGGTAGAGCGGGTCTCTGCACAAAACTCACACAAATCTGGGCGGCTGTTGCAACTGGTTCCTGGAATACCTAAGAGACAGAGTCACCCATTCAACTGAAAAAAGGGGGCTGAAACAGGGAGCTAGGTGATCTGGCTCAGTGGGTCCAATGCCCCAAAAGACCAGCAATCTGAAGCACTCTGGATTGAGAGTTTCAGAGTAAGCACAAGTGGAACGGAGATGGTCCAGCTCTGTGGGGGGAGGGTGTCCACCATTACCGAGGCAGTCCATCACTACGGTAGTCCGCCATTATGGAGGTAGTCCACCATTACCAAGGCAGTCCGTCATTACTGAGGCAGTCCACCATTACACAGACAGTCCACCATTACTGAGGCAGACCTCCATAATCGAGGCAGTTCTAACTATACCTGTGTAAACAAAACCACAAGGAAGTTCACACAGCAGCTAGGCAGAGCCCACGGCAGCTCAGCAACACCTCTGCTTCATGGACCTTCTTTCATGTCCTTAATGGACCCTTCTTTGACAACTTCCATATGGAACATGGATCTCTATCTGCGTGTTGCTATGGTGTCTTGTGCTTCCTTTCATTGTGCTTATCACAGTGCACTAAAACTTTCTCTTCATTTCATCACCTTGGCTGAATTATAACTTCTTATCACAGTGAAGTTTTCTTGTTACTTTTTTACCTCCAGTCCCTTTAGCATGATATTGAGTGTATAGTAGATATTCAGCAAACATTGAATAAGTAAATAAGTGAATGAGTAGAGGGCAAAGATTATCAAAACAAGGTCGGTATCTAAGGAACCAAACACATGATGTGGTCAAGGAAGGGTCTAAGAAATTTTAAACCACACAACCTCTCAAAACTCATCACTGCCTTATGTAGTATGGTTTTCTAGGTAGATACACAGGATGTCAGTGGTTCTTTTTGGATTAGTGTAACTTTACACTACACTGAAGATGTGCCACACCATAACACTGGTTTCTTTAAAAGGTTAATGAGACATTTTAATTATAAAAGGTTTGAAAATCTTTACAAGAAGTACAATTTAAAGGTAAATGTTTCTTACTCACTTTATTATTTCCTGTGCTCAATATTCAGCCTGAAGCTGATAAGAAATTATCAAGTTTAAGCTTCCCTGATTCATTTTTAGATTCTTCAGGATGAAGATAATATTAGGAACTAACAAAACTACTTAAAACAAATTTATGTTTAGCAAATCAGTTTCATTCTATTCTGTGAAATCAATTATCTAAAATTACACAACTATGTCTGAACATAGTACATGTGATATTTTCTATGTATATACATATATGTATATTAACAGTGGTTATCTTTAAATTGAGTATTACTAGCTATTTAATAGGTTACCTATTTTTCTTGCCTTTACACATTTTCAGAGTAGTATCCATTATTTATATTAATAATAAAAATAACATTTGAGTAACATTTATCTGATAGATATTGTACACAAATTATTATAATTTATCTTGTTTAATAGTCCACCACACCTCTATAATTTGGATATTATCTCTACTTTATAGATTAGGAAACTGAAGCTTGAGGAAGTGCATTGACATTCCTGAGGTTAACAAATGAGAGAGACAAGATTTGAACCCAGAGCCCATTCTTTTAATCATACATGCCAGATTCACTGGAAATGGAAATGAGAGAGAAATGGAAAGAGATAGGCTGACAGAAAGATGGAAATAGTTGGACATTCTGTAATTGTTTTGCATCAGTAAGGCAATGTTGTTTTGGTAAAAAAAAAGTTACTAAATTGAATACATTGAGCTTCGGATTCATTTGGTTCCATCTTGTTTTCTGAAAGTAGCTAACGTGAGCTTGTAACAAATAATCTCTAATGTATTGTCCAATCTTAAGTTCTGACAGTTCAAAGCTCAGAGAACTTGGATGCTTGAGCCCTTGATAGGCTTAAACCAAGGCTCTCTTATTTGATAATATACACAGGAAAGACATTACTATCACTTAGTAATAATTATATTTAGAGATCATTATGTTTGTCACCTCAGAGGAGCTTCTTTGACTCATGGCAACATGCCTCAATAACCTTATAACCCGCTTCTGATTCTTCTAAAACAATTTTGAGATGAACTGTTTTTAGTGTGCTCTAGACGGAGCAAAGGAACTGAAAGATGAGAGGATGAGGGGGAGAAATGGAAGAACAGAGACAGCAAACAGAGTGTCGGAAGGCATTTCCAGAGCAAACGTGTGACTGTAACAATTGTATGACTCTAAGAATCGCCATTGGGAAACTAAAGATGAATTGCCACAGAAGAAAGTGGGAAATAAATTCCTGAAATGAAAACTTGAAAATGGAAAATATATGATGTGGTCATTGGCAAGATATACATGGAGACCAACAGCAAATTATTTTGGTCACACAGATTATACAAGCCAACATTTTACTTAACAATTCATTCTCTTCTGTTTTCTGCAGTAAGCAAATTAGGTGTGGATAGTATATATCTGCTGGTGCGGGGACTCGAATCCGCTCAGAAAAATGTGCACGAGTGCAGCTTGTGCCACACCAGTGGAAAGTGCTTGGGTACTCTCCAGGTTGGTTAAGCCTAAGAAGTCATCTACCACATTTATTTATTTTTTTAGAACAGTGAAGCAATTTGATTAAAATGACAGGAGTGTAGAGTTTCTCATCTCAGGATCATGTCAAATAAAAAAATAGTAAGCAGCAGTTTTAGTCAATATTGGGAAGCAAATTGAGAGAAGAATAACAAATTATGACATGAAAATACTTAAACCTGATGATGGCGGAAATGCACCTCTGATTTCAAAATCTTTTGTTTTTAAGAACTTGAAAATTGATTGGAAGAAGGAGAGATTTTGTGATTAGTCTGGGAAGAGAGCACAAATGAGAAACGTCATTGACATCAAATATTAAAAGCTCAGTAGAAGAGAAATGATTTCGTTTTGACTCAAGGGTACAACCTTGAGATGGAAAAGAATACACAGAGAGGCAGACTTTGGTTTCATATTAGGAAGACTTTAAATTAGAAATTTTCAATACCAAAATAGACTACTGTACAACTTGGGAAAAGTTCTTTAATGGGATGTGTTACAGAATCTCTTTGAATATCTGTATAGATGCTAATAGTAGGATTGGTAAATTAATTAGAAATTTGTACTGAAATCTGATCTCTACAAGCCTTTTAAGACTTCCAATGTAATAAAAGCAGTGGTTTGAGACTGCATTAGAAAAATTAACAATTATAGGAGTACCTAGATTCTTCACAACTCCTTAATCCTGCCTGGAACCAGCGTTTGCAAGGGTTGTGGGGAAGTGGAATGGTGCAGGAGGAGACATCAGAAGATATAAGAGCAAACAGTGATGACAATACCTGTGGAATTTCAGTGAAATAAACAGACTCATTGTGATCATAATTGTACATAAATCTGCATATTCAAATTCTGTCCATTTTCCAATGTCTAATTCAAGGATCATTCCTTAGAGGAATACCTCTTTAACTTAAAGCAGCTAATAGGGGCAAGCACTGTCTCAAGCAATGCAATTCAAGCTGATTGTTTAAATACTTGTAACCTCATCTGCCACTGAAAACCTGAAGGCTAATAACGATTTAAAATACTAAAGTTCTTTAAAAATATTATTTTAAAAGCTCTGTAGCTACTTTATCTAATCATCAATTGCTTTACCTCATTTTAAGATTTTTTTTCCTCGGTAATCTCAGTTCTTAGATCCTTGATGATCTAAATCTTATTTCTGTAAATACTCATCCTTGTTGTTTGGGTCTAATTAAGTTTCCAGGTTGCTTAGGAAACTGAACCAGGCAGCAGCTGCCAGGGCTTTACAATGAGGTCCCACTCCAATTCAGCTTCTTTGTCAGAGGTTAAATGGACAATATATTTTATTTCAGAAGAAATATTTTTAAAATGGTGTATTTAATTGAAATGTAAAATATATTTTGCAATGTAATAGTCCAGGAAATCCTTTTTTCTAATGGTTGCTGAAGAAAAAGAGGGCTGTGTTACTGTTAGAACTACATATTCCAGGAGGTAAGAAGCCATTGTATCAGATGCAGGCAGTGTTGGGGACCTGGCTGGGAGTGAGATGGGAACTGTATTTGCAGGAGTGCCAGCATCTCTAGACAGCAAATGAAAACCACCTGCCAGAGCAATGATACCCAGGAGCCTTCCTCAGGCCAGGCAGGCAGAGTCAATTGTTCTTGGAAAATGAAGAAAAAAAAAAGACTTCCGTGTCAGAGAAATTAAAATGGTTCAAGAGACGAACAACATAAGGATAATGGTTTCAACAGAGTTATCAAGCTTTCATGGACATTTTTTGCATGTTTTATCATTATAATTCAGAATGATTTATTAAAGAGCAGATTATTTGTATCAACTGGCTAGGCACAATATCAAAAAAGTGTACCATTTACTATCAAGTATCTTAACATTATTAACTGTTATTTGTGCTGTTTTTGAATGCATAGCTTAATTTAGTCATTAAATACACATTTACTGAATACCAGGTAAGTGACATGTATTGTCACGTGCGAGTGACACAGAGGAAGTGGAGGAGACAATGCTAGTAAGAAAAGGAAAGAGCAAATGATGAAGGATTTTGTAGGGCATGTTAAAGGTATTTTCTTCATCAGGAGGTTAACAGAGATTTATGTAAATATTTTACAATAAAAAAAAAATGGTTCAGTTGATAAAGAATTCATATTCTTTATGGAGCCTGGATTAGAAATGGGATAGCTGGCCAGGTGTAGTGGCTCATGCCTGTAATCTCAACACTTTGGGAGGCTGAGGCGGGTGGATCACGAGGTCAAGTAGAAACCCTGTCTCTACTAAAAAATACAAAAAATTAGCTGGGTGTGGTGGTGCACACCTGTAGTCCAAGCTACGTGGGAGGCTGAGGCAGGAGAATTGCTTGAACCTGGGAGGTGGAGGTTGCAGTGAGCCGAGATTGCACCACTGCACTCCAGCCTGGTGCCTGGTGACAGTGCGAGACTGTCTCAAAAAAAAAAAAAAGAAATGGGATAGCTGGAAGTAGAGACTCATGAGGAGCTGTTACTAAAATCCAGTGGTGAGATACTTGGGCTTAAGCTATAGTAACAGCAATGGAGATGCAGAGAAGTACATAAATTTGAGGTAGAATTTGGAAGAAAATTTAACACAATTGGCTTTTGAGTATGGCCAGTGAGTGAGAGAGAGAAGCTAAGGTATAAACTAAGATTTCTGACATAGGCAGGTGGTGTGATATTAAGATAATCCTTTGAGGTAGAAAAATATCAGAAACAAAGCAGACTATAGAGAAAGATTTACTGAGTACCAGCCCTGGGTAATGTCTTTCTAGGCATGAGACATAGTGAAAAGTAAGCAGGACAAAGATTTTGGTATATGTAACTCATATTCAGGTTGAGAAATCAAAAGGAAACAAACTGTCAAGTATGTAAATATTCCAATCATATGGTGGTAAGATATTGGTGTCACAGTGGGAAGTGCTAAGAAGAAGACTTATAAGAAATAAAAGAACAAGATGTGATAGAGAACATAAAAATTAGATGATCAAAGAAGTATTCTCTAAGAAGTTGCTTTATAGGGCATTCAGCAATGATGAGAAGGAAATTGCCTTGTAAGGATCTGGGAACACAGCATCCAAGGCAGAAGAACTAGTGAGTGCAGAGATCTGTGTGATTAAAGGTAGTGAGCAGGTGCATTAAAAGAGTGGTAGGTCATGAGACCCACACAATTAATCAGGGACCCCAACATGTAGAAACTTGTAGACTTCGTAGAGTTTTAATTCTTTTCTGACAGATGAGAAGATAATGAAAGACTTTAGGTAGGCAGTAACATGGTGGGACTTTTAATTGACTTTTGTCTAGAAAATGGCTGATTTTAAAGGGATAAGAAAGCAGGATACCAAGTAGAAGGATGTCATTATCGATACAAGTAGATTGGTAAATATGATGGTGATTGGATGAGGCTGTTTTCTCTTAGTCCTGTTATTTTCTCTAAGAACTAGGAGGAAAAGTGTTGATTGAAGATAAGAGGTGAGGAAGAGTTTTTGGGGATTTGTGAAAAGAGGGGAGGAGCAATATTTTGTTGCTTGAGTGCAAGTGAAAAGTAAATACATAGTTGGATTTACCCAGATTTGGAATTTGTTGACAGTATTAGGGAGTTGAAGATAAAGAAATCGATAGTGTTTGCAAGTACATGATTATAATATTATATCATAGAATGTGCATAAAGGAGAGATGGATAGTGAAAGATGGAAAAAAGATAGGCAGTCTTTAGGGAGAAATTACTGGACTGGAGTTATTAGAGAAAAACTACAAGCAGAGGAGGTATGAGAGAGAAAGAGGGAGGACGAGAGACCAAAGGACTTGAAATTGAGATTTCAGAGAACATACAATTGGCCATGACATAGAATTGGGTAAGTGAGATGGGTAAAGAACTAGGTCAATGGAAATAAGATTTTTAAAAAGAGAGGCCAGAATATTGGTGGACTATTCGATTAAGTGGGCATTACCAGGCATCATGATGGGAGCAGGAGTAGAGAATAAAGTGTGTCAGATGCTAAAGTCATCAGTCAACAAAAGAAGAATCACCAGGATCACAAGCATAGAGTGGGAATATAATTTGATTACATGAGCTTCAAATTATCTTGGGTATTTGCAGGAGGAGTGGAGAAGAGTCCTGTTGCCAGAGTGTGTGGCTTTACAATCATTCCTTATGTACAGTGTTTGTAGGAAAGGACTAAAGTCTACAAGATTGCCAAGGAGATTTTTAGTGTGCATGTAGAAGTCAAGGAAGTGAGATGAGTAACAAATAAAAGATTTGGTTAGTTGATGGCAGTGGAACACAAGAGTGTTGAGCTTAGCAAATAAGAATTTTGAAGAACACCACCCTTTAAAGGACACGGAAGAGAAGAAACGGTAAAGGAGAGTAAGAAACATCTAGAAGGGCAGAAGTGGTACCACAAGTAGTGCCATAGAATCCAGGGAAAGATAACACTTCAAGAGGGAGGTAGTCATTGGCAGTATAAAAGATAAGAAAAAGACAGCAATGAAAAAGTGTCTTTTTGATATATAAATGTAACATCATTAATGAATTTGTCAAATGTAACGTTTGACAGATTGTTGAAGGTAGAAGTCAGATTGCCTTAGATTGAAGAGTGAATTGAAGAAAGAGATGTAGTCAATAATTGTAAATTATTCTAAAGAGGTCTGATATGAAGCTTGCAAAGGAAAGAACAAAGATAGCTGAAGAGAGTAGTATGGTTTAGAAATAATTTATTGTTGTTGTTTTAAATAAAGACCTTGTAAATGAATACATTCTTCTCTATTCACACTGTTATGATGTCTCATGGAACTGAATATATTCAATGACAATTATCTCTTCAAAAACCTAGCATCTAAATTCTATTGTGAGTTTATCAAAGGTGGTAAACATATCCTTTTTTATTTGTGTGTGTGTAGGATGGAGCCTCGCTCTGTCACCCAGATGGGAATGCAGTGGTGTGATCTTAGGTCACTGCAACCTCTGCCTCTCAGGTTCAAGTGATTCTTGTGTCTCAGCCTCCTGAGTAGCTGGGTCTACCGGCATGTAGTGGTGAAACATAATTCTTATATGTTCCACTGTGGTAGATATTTGGGTATCAAAGTTAAATAAAATAACTTGATATTCAAAGTTATTTTATTTAACTTTGATACCCAAATATCTACCACAGTGGAACATATAAGCATTAAAAATATTCTTTTTGCATTGATTTCTATATGAAAACTATATTTTGGAAAAATGGAGAGATTAATAGGATTAAAGTAAAACAGCAGAAAAGAAGAATTCAAAAATGATTTACAATGCCAAGATAAACAGCTTAATCTTTATGATATTATGTTTGACAGGAAAATAGATATCCAGAAAGAAACATCAGAAAGGCTCCCCACGTATGTAAGTCTAAATGATTTAATATTTGTGGGCAGCTGGCGGACAGAGAGTCATGAGTGAATTGGAAGTTTAGGAATCACTGGAGTGGAGGGATAGGTGATCATAAAGGAAAAACACTCGAATGTCTTCTAGAATTGAGATGAGAGAAGTGAGGAGCAAAGTAGACTCTCTCCTCAACAAATAACCATTTAGCTGGGAATATTATTTAAACACACAAACACAATCATTTAAAGTCTCTGGAAATTGTCTTAAGGGCACACAGTAAATAGAAAAGTATTTATTCAAGAGAATCCATAAAATCTCTGTAAGAACAAGAAGAGACTGGCATTTGAGCCATGACCTACATCCCCCCCATATCAAGCTATTTCTAATAGAAACTACTAGGAGAACTCTAATCCAGTTGGATGTGATCAAGAATATGGGGATTCCTCTTTTCCTAGTGCCAAATCTGGGCCTACACTTTAACCCCAGGAAGAGTAGACTACTAGTGTTTTCTTATTTATCTCAGCCCTGGGTTAGAGAAGCTCTATTCTGGGCAGTCACAAGATAATTGAACTCTCTTCCTCTACCCTGTCTTTATTTGTAGGGCAGAAACTCTAACCCCGATACAGAAGGCTGAGAACACTATTCTCTGATCACTCATGCCCAGCTCACTCATAGCGTGTGGTTTCCATGTCAGGAACACATTACAGGTAATGTAAACTGCTTTGAAGAGGGCCAGTGGTTGGACTTAGCAGATAGAGACTTCAAAGTAGCTATTATAAATATAGTCAAAGACTGAAAATCACACTTCCAGTGTGATTTGAAGGAAAGTATGGTGATAATATCTCATTAAACAAATAATCTGTATAAAGATAGAAATTATTTAAAAACAAAACAAAAAAAAAAAAAACAGAAATTCTGGCCTGGTGTGGTGGCTCATGCCTGTAATCCTAGCACTTTGGGAGATCACTTGAGGTCAGGAGTTCAAAACCAGCCTGGCCAACATGGTGAAACCCCATCTCTACTAAAAATACAAAAACATTAGCCAGGTATGGTGGCAGGCACCTGCAATCCCAGCTACTTGGGAGGTTGAGGCAGGGAAATTGCTTGAATCTGGGAGGTAGAGGTTGCAGTGAGCAGAGATTGCACCACTGCACTCCGTCTAGGTGACAGAGTGAGACTTTGTCTTCAAAAAAAAAAAAATTCTGGATTTGGAAAGTAGAACTGACTAAATGTGGGATACAATTTTGTGCACCAACAGCCACATAATGTGAGTAGAAAGAGGAAAAAGAAAGAAGAACAGAGAAAAGAGAAAGGGAGAAAGTATATAAAACTAAATAGTGACTTAAAACTTTCCAAATCTGATGTAAAATGTTAATTTAAACATCCAAAAAGTACAACAGACTCCAAATTAGATAAATGTACAGAGATCAACACCCAGGCACATCACATTCAAAATGTTGAAAGCAAAAGATAAAGAGGAAATCTGAAAAACAGCAAGAGAAAAATGACTCATCAAGAACAAGGGAACTCAAATAAGACCAGCAGCAGACTTATCAGAAAAAAAAATAGAAGCCACAGGCAATGGGATGGCATAGTTGAAGTGGTCAAAGAGAAAAAAAAAAGTCTTGCAAAGATAACAAGGAACATTTTATAATGAAAAAAAAGATATGTTCACAAGGAAGATATAACAATTTTACACATTTATGTACCTAACAACAGAATCCCCAAATATATGAAGCAAACACTGATAACTGGGGGACTAAATAGACAATTCACAGTAATGGTTGGAGACTAACACTCCTTTTCAATAATGGATAGAATAGCCCAGTAAAGATTGAACAAGTAAATGGAAGAATTGAATAATACTATAAAAAACTAAATTTAACAGACATCTATAGAGTATGCCACTCAAGAACAGCAGAATGTATATCCTTCTCAAGTACACATTGAACATTCTCCAAGAGACAACACGGACAAGGTCATAAAGCAAGCCTTAATATATTTAAATGTATTGAAATCATACATAAGTATCCTCTCCAACCACAATAAAATTAAAATCAGTAACAGAAAGAAATTGGGGAATTCACAAATAAAACTGGTTCAAATAAGGAATTATAAGGGAAATCAGAGAGCACTCTCAGAAGAATGAAAATGGTAAGATAGCATACAAAATCTTGTAAGATTCCACTAAAGCAGTGCTCAGAGGGAAACTTATTGCTGCAAATGCCTATGTTAAAAGAGAAAAAAGCTTAAGCTAATCATCTTCTACCTTAAGGCATAGGAAAAAGTAGAGAAAACTAAACCCAAAGTAAGCAAAAGAATGAAAATAATATAGATTAGAGTGCAAATAAATGAAATAGAGAACAGCAAAGCATCAGAGAAAACCCATAAAACTAAAAGAAGTTTTTTTGACAAAGTCAAAAAAGTTGACAAATTTTTGCAAGATTAATCAAGAGTGAAGACTGAAATTGACAAAACCAGGAATTAAAGAGGAGACATCGCTGTTGACCTTACATAAGTATAGATTAAAAAAGGAAACTATAAACAACTATATGCAAATGCAAGCAAATTAGATCACTTAGATGAATAGTTCCTTTAAAGACAAACTACTTAAACTGACTCAAGAAGAAAGAGAAAATCTGAATAAGGTTGCAAAGGGCAAAAATAATTAATAACTTTATAACTTTCAACAAAGAAATACCCAGACCAAGGTGACTTTGAATTCTAGCAAATATTCAAAAAAGAATTTAAATCAATTTTTACAATCTCTTCCAAAAAAATGAGAGAAAACTTTCAAATTTTATATCATCATTATTATCTTAATACAGAAAGGCAAAATGTCACAAGAAAATAAAAATTTATATTCATTCTAAAATAGATGCAAAAATTCTTAACAGACTAGGTAAAAAAAAAAATGATCTAGCAATATATAAAGAGTTTATACCCAACAATAAAGTAGGATTTAATACAGAAAATCAAGGTTAATTTACACGTAAAAGAGTCAATGTAATATATCGTTTTAATAGAAGAACAAAGCCACTCTATTATTTTTAAAGACATAAGAAAAAATATTTTGCTCATAAAATCTAACATACTTTAACAATTAAAACAAATCAACAAACTAGGAATAGAAGAGAATTTTCTTAATCTGATAATGGGCATGTATGAAAACCACAGCTTACATCACTAAGTAATTGGTGGATGCATTTCCTTTATATTTAGGAATAATATAAGGATTCTCAGACAAGAAAAAAAGCCAGTTATATTAGAAAGGAAGAAGTTAAACTATCAATATTCAAAGATGACATGATCTTGTATGTGGAAAAATCTAAGAATTCCAAGAATAAAACTACTAGTATTAAGAAATGAGTTCAGCAATGTATTAGGGCTCAAGATGAATACACAAAATTAAATTATATATCTAAACATGAGTAATGAACAATCCAAAAATAAAATGAAAAATGTGTCCCTTATCTGGGTGGAGTGGTATCTGGTTGCTAATGTTCATCTCAAACCAGCCAGGGACAAGACAATATCTTGTTTATCCCAACTTGGCTTTTGGTGATTAATGCCTTGGAGATAGGATTTGTAAGGGAGAAAATCAAGAAAAAAATTTAATTTATAATAACATCAAAAGGAATAAAATTGTTAATAATAATTTAACATAAGAAATACCAGACTATACAATAAAACTATGAAATTTTTGAAATACATTAAATCAGACTTAAATGTAAAAGTAGTTTATATTGATATGGTATTGTTAAGATTGCAATATTCCCCAAATTTATGATTTAATGAAATCTTTGTCAAAACATCATGTGGCATTTTTTTTTTTTTTGGCAGAGAAATGACAAGCTGATGCTAAAAATTCTTATGGAAATATAAAAGACTCAGGACTCAGATTGGCCAAAATGATTATAAAAAGCAACAAAGTTGAAGCACTCACATGTCCTAATTTCAGAACTTTCTACACATACACAGCTGCAGTAGACAAGAAGGTATGATACTGGCATATGAAAAGACATATAGATCAATAAAATAGAATTGAGAGTGCATAAATAAGTTTTTTACATTTATCATCAATTGATTTTCAACATAGGTGCCAAGGCATTTCATTGGGAATTAGGTAGTCTTTTTAATAAATACTGCTAGGACAACTGGATATTCATATGCAAAAGAATGAATTTTGTCTTTTAACTCACATCAGACACAAAAAATTACTTAAAATGGAACAGAAATGCAGGAGCTAAAACTATAAAACTTTTAGAAGAAAATATAGTTGTAAATCTCTATGGCCTTCAATTAGGCGATGCTTTCTTAGATAGGACATCAAAAGAAAAAGTGACAAAATAAAAAAGTTGATAAATTGGACCACATCAAAATTTAAAACTTTTGAGCTACAAAGGATATCCTCAGAAAGTGAAAAGACAACCCTAACAAGAGAAAAAAATTTGGAAATTATATACAATAAGGGACTGATGGATATAAAAATGTATTAAAAACTCATAGAACTCAAAATGTTAAATAATTCAATTAAAATGTGCAAAGGATTTGAATATATATGTCTCAAAGAAGATATACAAATAACCAATAAACACATGAAAACGTTGGTTTTCAATGTCTTAGCTATCAGGGAAATGCAAATCAAAACCACAATGAAATACCACTTCACATTCATTAGGATGGCTACTATCAAAAACAAACAAAAAATAGAAAATAAGTGTAGGCAAGAATGTAGAGAAGTTGATACTTTCATATGTTGCTGCTGACAATGTGAAGTGATGCAGCCACATTGGAATGCAGTTTGACAAATCCTCAAAATTTATAAAGTTACCAGATGTTATAGTTATTTTATTTTTCAACTTGCATGGATCAGAGTATGCACTGGCATACATTATTTCTGAGTGTGTCTGTGCGGGTATTTTCAAAAGAGGTTGGTTTTGAGTTAGTTGATTGGGTAAAGGAGATTGCCCTCCCCAATGTGTGAGTGCATCATTAAACCCACCGAGGGCCTGAATAGAATAAAAAGGCAGAAAAAGTTGAATTCTCTCTGCCTACTGCATAAACTGACACATCGGTCTTCTCTTGCTCTTGTGCTGAAACTTGTACCCTTCAGTAAACGGATTTCAAGTCTTTGAACTCAGTCCAGAATTTACATTACCAGCTTTCCTGAGTCTTCCAATTACAGATGGAAGATTGCTCAACTTCCATGATTATGAGCCAATTCTATCTTATCTATTTGTCTATTTATCTATCTACCAACCTACCTACCTATCATCTAGCTATTATCTATCTCTATATATCTCCTATGGTTATATTTCTCTGGAGAATCATAAATAATACATATTTTGGTACTTAGAGTGGGGTATTTGCTTATATAAATTCCTGGACTGAGAGAAATAACAAACCAACCATTTGTAAAGATCGAGGAGCTAGGTGACTGTGCACATGATGCTTTGAACATTTTCAGGAAACTGAAGAATGTTATGAGGTTGGCTGGTTGCTCCTAACATCACTGGAAAAACTGGTAAGATAAAAGAATGACCTTGGAGATTAAAATTCCCTGTTCAAGAGCCATATAAATAATCTGAGGGTATCTATGTATGTCTTGAAAGAGATCTTATATCCTGTAGTTACAGGAGTGTGATTGCTGGAATTCAGATATAGAATCTGATCTGAAATTGGCTCCATTACAATGCAAGTTAAACTACCAGGCTTACAGAGTGCCTACTGTTAGTAACAACATGGGTTGAGAAAGAATGGGGTCTTGTAAGTCGGAATGGGGTCTTGTAAGTCAGAATGGAGATGGGTGGAAAGATTCTGATAAAGTTGAAGTCATTAAGCCCTTAAACTCTGATGAGCCTTCCTTGACAATGAAAGCTGTCTCCCCAACTACAACAAAAGTGGAAACAGCAGGAGTAGCAGCCTCACCATTCTCAGTAGAAGTGACTTCCCCCACTCAGTGTTATGGATCTTTTTACCTCCATCTGAGAAGCTTAATCCTGCATTGCCTGAGGAAACTGTAATGGCCTCCTCTGAGGCAGTTGTCATGCAAGAAAATGCTTTTTCTCCCAAGACCCATCTCAGCAACCCCTCTTGTGTCTAGATGCAAGTTCCAGCAGGCTGGTACATGTGATGTACAAAGTGTGACCCATGAAAAGGCGTGTCAAACTACAAAATAACTACTTGAATGTTCTAATTTATACCAACATAAATCCAGGGGAAATGTGAAGGAATGAGTACTGAGAATTAGGGATAACGATAGAAGAAATTATAGAGTAGTGTCAGGCTGAATGCATTGATACGGGCTCTCTAAGCAGAGATTCTGCATTTAATGTTACAGCATGGGGAGTTAGAAAGACTACTTGATTGGCTGAAACAAACAAAAATGTGGTCCACAGTGAGTGAATTGAAGATGCTAGACCTGCTTTGGTTTAATGCAGAAGAAAGAATTTAAGTTCTTAGGGAGATGTAAATATTAGAGTAGATTTGTTAACTTAAACTAAAAAGCTTCTGTACAGCAAAAGGAATAATCAACAAAATAAACTGACAACCCATAGAATGGGAGAAAATGTTTACAAATTATGCCTCCAACAAATAATTTATATCCAGAATTTATAAGAAATTCAAACAATTTATCAGGAAAAAACAAACAATCCCATTAAAAACTGGGCAAAGGATATGAACAGACATTTTTTAAAAGAAGAAATACAAATAGTCAACAAACACATTTAAAAAGCTCAATATCAATAATCATTAGAGAAATGCAAATTAAAACCAAAATGAGATACCATCTTACACCAGTCAGAATGGTTTTTATTAAAAAGTCAAAAACAACAGATGTTGGCAAGGCCGTGGAGAAAAGGGAGTGCTCATACACTATTGGTAGGAATGTAAATTAGTTCACCTCTATGGAAACAGTATGGAGACATCTCAAAGAACCAGAAATACAACTACTATTTGACACAGCAATCCCACTACCAAAAACGCACCTGTACTTGTATGTTTATTGCAGCACTATTTACAATAGCAAAGTCATGGAACTAACCTTAGTGTCAACCAACAGTTGATTGGATAAAGAAAATATGGTACGCATATGCTATGGATATCATAGTCATCAAAAAGAATGAAATTGTGTCCTTTGTAGCAATATGGATGGAGCTGGAGACCATTCTCCTAAGTAAACTAATGCAGAAGCAGAAATTCAAATATCACATGTTGTGACTTATAAGTGGGAGCTAAAAAAAGAGAATGCATATGGACATAAAAAATGGAAAAAATAGACTCCGGGGACTCCGAAGGGAAGAAGGTGGGAGGGCAGTGAGAGTTGAAAAATTACCTGCTGGGTTCAATGTCCAATATTTGGATGATGGGTACGTTAGAAGCCAACCCTCACTATTATGCACATAATATTCATGTAATAAATAAATATACCCCTGAATCTAAAATAAAATAAAATTTAAAAGTAAAGTAGGCTATAGTATATGTATATAACTCAATAAAATTATATGTATATAGAACATTGAAAAACATATTAATAAATTTTAACACTACAAACTTTCTGTACATCTTCTTATTGTATCCATAGAAAACATACAGTGTTTAATCATAATGGTGAGTAGAAAGAAATATTATAAAATTCCAAAAACTGGAAATTGTAGAAAATTATTCACTGATCATATCACATTTAGAACTGTAAATAAACTGCAAATGTATAAATAAAAAATTCTCAAGAATATGGAAAGAAAACACCTCACAACACTGTGAGGGACCAGAAGATACACCTTTCACAATTTCTGAAATAAACAAATTTGTGAGGGGAGCCTTGGCATCCTTGAGGAAATCCATGATAGCTACTTGTTGTAGGCTACATTTACAGTAAGAATTGTAGCCACTGAATTGGCAAACCTAAGTATAATGAAAGTAATTGGTTCTCAGGTGGCAGAGACCAAATAGAGGCACTGAAACACCAAAGACAAGGTGAGTGTTGTTTCTCTGATGGACAGCAGACTCAAAGTAGCAATCAGAACAGTCTGATAGTGTAATGTGTTGGCTAGTTGAGCATGGTGTGTTAAAAAGTGAAATAGATGGGAAGCCTACTGAATTCTTACTTGATCTATATAAGCAGAAAATTTATAGGTCAAGTGAAAAAATTGTAACCTAAATATAAAACAGGGAGTCATGGCCATTCAAGCAATTCCTAGAGTTGAACCAGTTTACAAATCCAGAACCCCTTGAATGAAAAGGAGGCCAAGTCCACTCAAGGAGAAAACCACACTACGCTACCTAAAAATTATATGGTTTATCTTTCTCTCAGCATTTCCCAAAGAAACCTACAACCTTTTACCAGGATAACTATGCATTGAGGAAAAGAAAATAATGAGAGCTTTTGGGATGACTAAACACCAACTTTGAACTGATACCATTCCAAGACATCCCATTGTCACTGTGGCCTTCTAAACAGAGTAGTGGCTTATGGAGATCAGGTAATAAATGGAGTTTTAGCTCAGGTCTTTTTCACAGCGTGCTTATTAGTTCCCCGGTTCAAGAATACATAATTGGAATAGACATACTAAGCAGATGGCAGAAACCTCACATTGTTTCTGACTCATAGAGTGAGGACTATTACAGTGGGAGAAGCCAAGTGAAAGCCATTAGAACTGTCTCTACCTAAGAAATAATAAACCAAAACCAATAATGCATTCCTGGATGGATTGTAGAGATCAGCATCACGATTAAGGACTTGGAGGATGCAAGATTGGTGATTTTCATCACATGCCCATTCAACTTGACTATTTGGCTTGTGCAGAAGAAAGATGGATCTTGGAGAATGACAGTGGATTATTACAAGCTTAACCAGGTTGTGACTCCAATTGCAGCTGCTGTACCAGATGTGGTTTCCTTGCTTGAGCAAATTAACATATCCACTGATACCTGGTATGCAGCTATCGAGCTGGCAAATGCTTTTTTCTAGTTACTTGCTGGTAAAGACTGCCAGCTGCAGTTTGCTCTCAGATGGCAAGGCTAGCAATACACATTCACTGTCCTACCTCAGGGGTGTATCAGCTCTCTACCTCTGTCTCATAAATTACTTTGTGGGGATCTTGATCACCTTTTCTTTCCACAAGTTACCATACTGATTCTTTACATTGATGACAATATCCTCATTGGACATAGTGAGCAAGATGTGGCAGCTACTCTTGACTAATTCATAAGAAATTCGTGTGTCAGAGAGTGAGAACTGACTGACTAAAATTGAGGTGTCTTCTGTCTCAGAGAAATTTCTAAGCATCCAGTTGTGTGGGCATGTCGAGATATTCCTTCAAGGCAAGAGATAAGTTATTGCACCTCGCCTCTTCTACAATCAGAAAGGAGGCACAGTGCCTAATGTGCTGCTTTGGACTTCATAGCCAACATATTCTCATTTGGGTGTGATACTCTGGTCTATTTACTGAAAGACCTGAAATGCTGCTATTTTTAAGTGAGGTCCAGACCAAGAGAAGGCTCGGCAAGAGGTCTAGTCTGCTGCCCAAGACGCTCTGCTGCTAGGGCTCTTTGGTCCAGCAAATCTAAATGTGCCTCAAGTGTCAGTGGCAGACAAGTATGCTACTTTGAACCTTTGGCAGTCCCCCTATAGGTGAATCACAGGGCACGCCCTCAGGAGTTTGGAGCAAAGCCCTGCCATCCTCCACAGATAACTGCTCTCCTTTTGAGAAACAGCTCTTGGTCTGCTACTGAGCTTTAGTATAGACTGAATGGGCCACCAAGTTAATGCAACCTAAGCTGCCATCATGAACTGGGTGTTATCTGACCCATCAAGCAATCAAGTTAGACATGAACAGTAGTATTCTATCATCAAATGAAAGTGATATATATGGATATATGGGGTCAGGCCAGACCAGGCCCTGAAGGGTCAAGTAAACACAAAGAAATAGTCCAAATGTGCATACTTCTATCATGAAAGAGGCAGCATTTTTTTTTCTTACTGAAATGAATACTTCCTGTGAACATAGATTTGCCTTCCTTGCATTCAGTGCTTTTGTCAAAACTGCCATTCATGGACTTATAGAATGCCTTATCCATCATGTTATGGTATTGCACACAGCATTGTTTCCATCAGGAAACACAACAAAGTGCTTCAGTGGGCTCATGCTCAGCGTATTAACTGGTTTCACCACATTCTCCATCATTCGGAGGCAGCTGGCTTGAGGAAAATGTGGAATTGCCTTTCGAAGACCAAGTTACATTGTCAGCTAGGCCGCAATGCCTTGTACACCTAGGGCAAGGTTCTCCAGAAGACCGTATATGCTCTGAATCAGTGTCCAATATATGGTGCTGTTTCTCCCATAGCCAAGATTTTTGAGGCCAGGAATCAAGGGTTGGAAGCATGAGTTGTACCACTCACTATTATGCCTAATGATCCACTAAACAATTTTTTATTTTCTGTTCTGGTGACCTCATACTCTGCTGCACTAGAGGTCTTAGCTCCAGAGGGAGGAATATTTCCACCAGGAATAATAATTATTCCATTGAACTGGAAGTTAATATGGCCACCGGGCCACTTTTTAAGGCTGCTCATGACTCTGAATCAACAGGATAAGAAGGGAGTTACTGTGTTGCATGAGATGAGTAATTGTGACTACCAAGAAGGAGTGCCAGGATACAATGGAGGTAAGGAGGAGTATGTTTGGAATACAGGAGATCCCTTAGGGGTCTCTTAGTATTACCATGCCCTGTGATAAAGGTCAGTGGAAAACTACGATCTAATACACCAGGACTAATAATCGACCAGATCCCTCGGGGAAGGAAGGTTTGAGTCAACTCACCAGATAAACAACCACAGCCAGCTGAGGTGCTTGCTGAAGTCTCCAAAGAGAACACAGAATGCATAGCAGAAGATGGTAGTTATAAATACCAGCTATAACCATGTGACCAGGTATAGAAATGAGAACTGTAATTGTCATTAGTATTTCTTTCTTATTTTGTTATGGAGTGTGTGTGTGTGTGTGTGTGTGTGTGTGTGTGTGTGTGTGTGTACATATCTGTGTGTGTCCCACTGGTTCTATTTCACTGGAGAACTTGGGCTAATACACGATATGATTCAGCATTTTCTCTCCTAAACATAAACCCAGGAAAACGGAAAACATATGTTTACACAAAGACTTGTACACCAATGTTTATAGCATTATCATTCATAATAGCCAAAAAGTGGACACAACCTAATGTACATCAACTGGTAAATGCATAAAAACACGTAGTACATCTTATATAATGGAATATTATTCAGCAATAACAAGGAATGAAGCACAGATACAAGCTTGCACTTTGATGAACCTTGAACATTACGTTGCATGAAGGAAGCTAGTCACAAAATGCCACACTTTGTTATTTTATTTATATGAAAAGTTCAAAGTAAGCAAATCTATAGAAATTCAAAATACATCAGTGGTTGTCTAAGGAAGAAATAGGGGTAGAATGGAGAGTAACTGCTATTGCATAGGAGTTTATTTTTGGGGTGATAAAAATGTTCTAAACAGATTAGGTGATGGTTTCACAATGGTCTTAATATCTTAATATAATGTATTATTGCATTGTATATTTTAGATGAGTAAATTTTGTGCAGTGTGAATTATTTCTAAATGGTGCTTTAAAAAGAAAATAGGTTGATAAATGTATAAGATAATTTTAAAGAACAGCAAGTTGTTGATCTGGCTGCAGCAAATGATAAGAAAGAGCATGTGTGGGAGGAGGTGGAGGGTCTGGGTAGTGAGAAAGTAAACTGGAAATGGAGAATGCAGCCAGATGTCTGCCTATGCCTCTCACTCTGATGATGTCACTCTTCCGCCTAACGAATAATGAGAGTCAGTGAAGGCTTTGGGCAAGAGAGTGATGTGATCCAAATAGTGCTATAAGGTTGATTTTGATATGGAAGGATTTTTAGTTTAGACACATATTATTCTTACATTTTAAAATGCCATCATTATATGCCAATACTATTTCTCATTTTTTGGTCAATACAGCCCTTCTGTAGAAACCGAACTTACTTCTTCACTATGTCTCATATTTAAACTGTGTATATTTTTCCTGATTCAATTCACCCCAACTGGAAATCACTCTCCTTTGCCCTCTACTAATATTTTCAGGCCCAGTTTGAAACATATTTCTCTAGAAACCTTCCCTGATTACCTTCTATTCAATTCTGATTATTTCTCTACTCTATATCTCTCTTTCAACATATATACGTTCAACATATATACGTTCAATACGTACTATGCTGTTGATGTATTTTCTCTTCTATAATTATATAATGTTGATATATATTTTTATATATAATTGAAAGTCAGTGCTACTACTTTGATTTCTGTTGAATGTGTCCTAAGTAGCCGTAGTATAAGATTCAGTGCTTTAAAGGTTACTCAAAAAATGTTCTAGCTAGCAAACTCCTTGGAGAGGTATATTTAATATTCTTTCCGTATACCCTTCTGTTATAAACTGAATGTGTCCTCCCCCAGACTCGCATCTTGAAATCTCAACTCTAACGTGATGGTATTAGGAGATGGGGCCTTTGGATGATAATTAGGTCATAAAGATGGAGCCCTTATAAATAGATTAGTGCCCTTATAAAGAAATTATGAAAGCTTGCTCTCTAGCTTGCTCTCTCTCTCTCTGTGCCTGCCACAGGAGGATACCATAAGAAGATAGCTGCCTGCAAACCAGGAAGAAGCCCTTTACTAGACACTGGATCTGCTGGTGCCTTGAGCTTGAAGTTCCTAGCCTAAAACTGTAAGTAATAAATGTGCACTCTTTAAGGCACCCAGTCAAATATACTCTGTTATAGCAGCCTGAACCAAGACACCTTTCTTCAGATCATTTGGCCAAATCTAATTTTCCATGTGTGACTTTTAATGGCTACATTCTCAATTTTCAGAATGTGTGGTCTATCATATACACTTTCCAGATGGTCCTATTGTTACAATAATATTACAAAACACTTAGGTCTTTCTAACTTTCTCTGACACCTTCTGACTAGTGCTGCACCCAATCACAGTGGCCTGGTGATAACATGACTTGCTTAGAAAACTAAGTGTCATATCATTGTGACTTCCTCACAGGTGCTAACAACAACTGTATTAGGCACAAAGGGAATTCTCATTCAGTGTCTTGCTCAGGAGGTGTATGCTACAACTTCATTGGTATTTGGCTTCATTAATAAGCAGTTTTAATTAGCAAATTGTCTGAAGGGAAATGACCTTTTATGAATCAGAAGAATAGCCATCATTATTTTTGCCAGGGCGTGAGACCCTAAAAAGGTGGATATTCTTCTGAGGAAGAAAACACCCGGCTGATTTAATTAGGACCCAATTGCAAGAGTGAAGCCCTAGCCCTCCACTGCCTATCTGAAGGCCACATATGGGAAACCCATAAATGAACACAAAATGTTCTTTTGCTTTTTTTGACTAAATGACAAAGAATAAAATCTTTATATTTATTTTATATTTATTTCCATGTCCATTACCTTTAACAAAAAACAATATTTTTGTTTTTAAAATTAAAAAAAAATATATTTTCAGTGAAAAAGAACCTGCCCTACATTCAGAAGACTTTAATTCCACTTTTCAAATTCTGGCTCTTACTCTATATTTTTAAACAAGTTATAGAAACTTGGAGAACTTTGGTTCCAATTGTTCTACCAAAATTTTTAAAGAATAGTTACGAAGATCAAATAAACTAAGGCTAGAGAATTGACTTCTAAATTATAATATTCTATAGCTAAAAGTTAATATTATTTTGCAAGATAGAAAATGTCAAACATATATTTCAGAGGAATAGAAAGTCTAAACCTAAGTAATGAAATATGTTTTAAGAAAGGTCTTGAAAAATTTAATCTTTATTTTATCCATGAGCTAAATTAATATATAAGCACCCAAACTTTAATATCAAATTCTGTAGCCACGCCACCTATTTTTAAAATGGGAAAGCAGGTTCTTTTAAATGCAATGAAATCATTTCAAATGGGTCAGACTTTGTAATCAGAAGTAAAGTGCAACAGATGCTGGGGGAACAGATGCAGCTATAGAAGCTGGAAGGAAGTCTTGTCAAAGATAATGGCAATAAGTAACAGGTTGCACCCCTGTGGAATTATTGGCATGAGAAAGATTCAGTTGGTTTAACAGGGGCTATCTATAGGCATCCAGTTCAAAGCAATGTGGGACCCAGGGGGAAGAGAGAATTTGTGATGTCAAACTAGTCATGTCTATGGCAGTTGGCGGGGCATTGAATACTTGACTGGGAATCCAGCGTATGACAACAAATGGTATAAGGGAGAGAAAAAGTAAAAACAAGGTAAAGACCTGAACTTATTTGGAAAGTAAGAAGTTTATCAAGACAGGATCTCAGTCACAGGGAAATAAGAGTTGGTTAACAAGACTGCATCCAAGAAGGGCAGTGGGTCTCTGCACTAAGGTAGGAGTCTATATAATAATGATGGTCAATAATAGCAATGAGACATTAATAGTGGTACCAATGCATGTTTATTGATTACTTAATACATGCTGGATATAGTTACTTGTGATACATATTTTATTTTATGTACTTCCTATTGTATCCCTAGAATTGAGTTTTATTATCATACTATTTTATAGATGTGAAAACTGAGGCACAGAAGGGTTAAATATGAATAAGTCAAACTAAGAATTCCCATTCACACATCTGGCTCTAAGGACCCAACTCTTAACCACTGCATTACGCTATTTCTCAGTCCTTTGAATGACCCCAAATTAAGATTATCAACAAAGGTAATTTCATGCCGTCTGATGTGTCATCCCAAGTAACCACAGACAATAAAGTTAAACTGGAAAATTATTATTGATTTTCCAGAATCCCAAGTATGAACCATGATAGCAATTTCCATATCAGATTTAAATTATATGAGAATGCAAAGTCAGAGAATAAGGGAATACAGAAAAAAACAGAGAGGCATGCAGGATGAGATAAGCTTTAGAAATGGATTGAGGCCTGGAGTAAGGAGATAGACGTTCTATGATGAGGCCGAGACATATGTAACTGAGCTAGGTACAGCAATTTACAAGAGATGGACTGAACTGTGCTAGGTCCAAAACATGGGGTTAGCACTTACTAAATAAGTCCTGCCTGAAGTAAGAATTGGACAGTTTAGGATGGTCTTACCAGCAAGGAGAAAAGGCAAGCAGGATGATTACTTTTCTTTGGGAGAGGTTAGCTCTTGCTGATTGTGATCTTTTTCTTCAGATCTCCTGCTTAGCTTAATTAGCATTATTCATTTTTAGAGAGAGTTATGATTCAAGGCAAGTCTAGGCCCACACCTTCAGCTGTGTGTAAGAATTAAACACAACTGGAAGTCCAATCGGTTTCACTATAGTACACAGTCTAGGGAAACTGACTGGAAATTTTGTAATTGTACAGAAATAACCTGGTGAGGTTTACTTAGGAATTTTCCAAAATGCAACAATATATAATACATCATGCTTTGAAAGCTTCCCTTCCTGATGGCATATTCAGGATATTTTCACATTTCCTTGGAAGGAGAAAATGTCCTTTCCTAATATTTCCCCCTCCCTCAAAGAAAAAATAGAAACAAAACTGGAAGTATACAAAATAAATCATAATTAAAGGGTCTCAACGTTGTCCATTAACCAATACCAGATTATGCGTATTGCCTAAAAGGCTTATTTTTAAATAATCTCAGTAATGGCTCAGGGCGAGGCATTGCAGGCCTTTGAATGGGTTGAACCCACGGAGTCATTGGATTTTGGAAATACTATAGAGGTCTTCTCTATGTAAGCATTCAATTTAGTTTAACAAATATTTACTTCACCTCTTCTAATATTAAGCTTTGGGGAGACAAGACAGTTAACACATGATCCCTGCTGCTGCCATAGTTGGTATTTTTCTCTCATGTAAAAGTAAGGGTAAGGAGTCCAGGACTACTATGATAGTTTGAGATTTTGGAGACATAGATTCTATTACCTTTTTATTGTCACCCAGGTTGGAGTGCAGTGGCATGATCTCGGTTCACTGTCTATTTCATTATGTGCTGTTGAATTCAGCTTGAAAATATTTTGTTGAGGATATTTGCATCTATGCTCATCATAGATGTTGGCTTGTAATTTTCTTGTCTTATAGTGATTTTGTCTGGCTGTGTTATCAGGGTAATGAATGCTGGCTTTGTAAAATAAATTTTAAAATTTTCCTTATTTTTTATTTTATTTTATTTATTTATTGTTGAGATGGAGTTTTGCTGTTGTTGCCCAGGCTGGAGTGCAGTGGTGCCGTCTCGGCTCACTTCAACCTCTGCCTCCCGAGTTCAAGCCATTCTCCTGCCTCAGCCTCCCAAGTAGCTGGGATTACAGGCATGCACCACCATGTCTGGCTAATTTTGCGTTTTTAGTAGAGACGGGGTTTCTCCATGTTGGTCAGGCTCATCTCAGACTCCCGACCTTAGGTGATATGCCCACCTTGGCCTCCCAAAGTTCTGGGATTACAGGCATGAGCCACTGTGCCAGGCCCTTTCTTATTTTTTAAAGAAGAGTTTGAGAAAGATTGGTTAGTTTGTTTTAAAATGTTTGGTAGAATTTAGTATTTAAGCTCTCAGGGCCTGCACTTTTCTTTGATGACTGTTTATCATGGACTCAATCTTGTTACTCATGATTGGTCTGTTGAGACTTTCTGCTTCTTCATTATTCAGTCTTGGTAAGCTGGTTGTGTCTAGAAATGTATCCATTTCTCCTAGGTTACCTAATTTGTTGCCATATAATTGTTCCTAGTAGTTTCTCATGATCCTCTCTATTTCTGTGATAGCAATAATAATGTCTCTTCTTTCATTTATACTTTTATTTACTTGAGACATCTCTATTTTTGGTTAGTTTTGTTTTTTTTTTTTTTTTTGAACAAAATGTATGTTTTGTGGGTTTGGATAGTTAAAGATGTATTGATTTTATTTTTTCAAAACAACAACTCTTGATTTTGTTGATCTTCTATTGCTTTTCTACATTCTATTTCATTTACTTCTGCTCTGATCTTTAATTGTTCTCTTCTACTGACTCTGGGGTTAGTTTTTTTTTTTTTCCTCCTCATTCTTTGAGGTATAACATTAGATTGTTTGAGATCTTTCTTCTTTTCTGATGTAGGCATTTATTGCTACAAAGTTCCCTCTTAGAAATGCTTTGGCTGCATCTGGTAAGTTTTGATATGCTGTTTTTCCACTTTCATTTGTCTTAAGATATTTTTAAATTTCAGTTTTAATTTATCCTTTGACCCATTGTTCGTTCAGGAGCATGCTGTATAGTTTCCACCTATTTGCTAATTTAAAAAATTATTCCTGTTATTGAGTTTTAGTTTTTATACCATTGTTGTTAGAAAAGATACTTGGTATAATTTCAATCTTCTCAAATGTTTAAAACTTGTTTTGTTTTGTTTTTTGTCCTAACATATGTTTTATATTGAGGACTATTCCATGTCAACGATAAAAATATGTATTCTGCTGCAATTGATAGCGTATTCTATGTCTATCTATTTGGTCTATTTAATCTAAAATGTAGTTCAAATCCAATGTTTCCTTATTGAGTTTTATCCAGATGAGCTCTCTATTGTTGGCAGGGCAATATTGCAGTCTTTTACTATTATTATATCCTCTTGATGAATTGATCCCTTTATTATCACATAATAACCTCATCTCTTTTTACAGTTTTTGACTGAATGTCTATTAATGTCTGATATGAGTACAGCTGCCTCTGCTCTCATTGGTTTCTCCTTGTATGGAATACCTGTTTCCATCCTTGTAATTTCAATACATGTGTTCTTAAAGGTAAACAGAGTATCTTTTACCTACTCTTATTTTTGATTCAATAATTTAATCTATTTACATTTGAGGTAATTATTTATAGGTAAAGATTTATTACTACCATTTTGTTAATTGTTTTCTGGTTGTTTTGTAGATCTTTTGTTTCTTTTTTTCCTCTCTGAATGTCTTCTTTTGTGATCAGATAATTTTCTCTAGTGATATGCTTGAGTCTTTACTTTTTCACCTTTTTGTGTCTACCATAGGTTTTGAATTTGTGGTTACTATGAAGGTTACATCAAACATCTTATAATTATAACAGGATATTTTAAGCTGATAACAACTTAATGGTGATCATGTAAAAACAGCAACAACAAAAACTCTATACTTTTAGTCTGCCTACCCTTCATTTTATGTTTCAGTGTCACAATTCATTTCTTTTTATTTGCATTTCTTGACAGATTAGGGTAGCTATTATTAATAGCTTCATCTTTTAATCTTTATACTAAAGATGAGTGATTTATGCACCACAATAACATTATTATTGTATTCTGAATTTAACTATTTACTTACTTTTACCAATGAGTTTTATACTTTCATGTTTTCATGCAGCAAATTACTGTATTTGCCTTTCTTTCAATTTTTGTAGAAATCCCTTTAGCATTTCTTGTAAGCCAGGCCTGCAAGATTTCTACTAAGAAATGTGCTGTCTGAAGGAGTTCTCTTCTATGTGACAAGTAGCTTTTTCATGCTGCTTTCACAATTGTCTGTTTGTCTTTGACTTTCGAGAATTTTATTTTATAGCTTGGCTAATATCTCTTTAATCTATCTGGTGCTTTTTGGCCTTCATGCATCTGGATGTTCATTTTCCTCTCCAAATTTAGAAAGTTTTCTGTTATTTTTTTTTTCTGTCCCCACCTCCTTTTTTCCTCTGTTCCTTCTAAGACTTCTGAGACTTCCATAATTTGTATATTGGCTCACTTGATGGTATTTCATACATCTTATAGGCTTTTTTTTCACTTTTTAATTATACTTTTTTGTTGTTGCTGTTCTTCTGATGTTGTCTGTTCAAATGATCTGTTTTGAGCTCACTGATATTTTTCTTCTGCTTGAATTAGTCTGTCACTGAAGCTCTCTCTAAAATTTTTAGTTCAGTCATTGTGTTTGTCAACTTCAGTATTTTTGTTTGATTTGTTTTTATGTTGCTATCTCTTTGTTGAACTTATCATTTTGTTCATGTATTCCTTCCTTGATTTCATTTGGTTATATGTATGTGTTCTCTTACAGCTCACTAAGCTTCTTCAAGATGATCATTTAAAATTATTTGTCAGGCAGTTCATAAGTCTTCGTTTTTAGAATGTTGTCTACCAGTGCTTTATTTTGTTTCTTTGTCATGTTTATCATGTTTCCCTGATCTGTTTGTAATCCGTGCAGCAATGCATTAGAGTATACAAATTTGAAGAAGTAGGCCCTTATTTCAGTCTTTATAGACTGGCTTTGGCAGGAAATACAGCAGTCTTCAGTAGTCTGTCAATCCAGATATTCTGGGCAGGCTGCCTGGTATGGTCCATGGTGGTCTTGCTGCTGAGGTCCTTGAGAGGGCTTGCCTGGTGCCTGAGGCAGTAAGGGGGTGGGCCTAGTGCATTAATCAGCAGGGTTAAGTGTGAAAACTCAGTCCACTGAGGCAGGCCTCACACCAGTATTCACTGTGGAGGAACTGTGACTGGTTCCATAAGGGTGGGCCTGGTGTCTTCGTCTGTGAAGCCCAACTTGGAACCTGGATCTATGGGGGCAAATCTAAAGTCTGAGACCACAAGCACTAACTTGGCACTGGGTGGACCTGGATCCTGTGTTAGTAGGGAACATACTGAACACTGGGTCCATGGGTGATACCCTGGTACCTGAGACCATGAGGGCTGGCCTAGAGCTGGAGTCTCCAAGTATCAGCCTTGCACTGGAGTGGGACTAAAGACTGAGTGTGCAGGTGCTGGCCTGGACTCTAGAGTGGCAAGCACCTGGTGCTAGAACAGGCCTGAAGCCTGGGGCTAAGTTAATCTGGGACTGGGCCAGTCTAAGGCCTGGGGCGGGCCTGGAGCCTGAGTCAATAGGGTGCCATCCTGGAGCCTGGGTCTGCAGAGGCAGACCTGATGCTGAGCAGCCCTGAAATCTGTGTCTGTGGGTCTGACTTGGTGTAAGGGTGGGCCTGAAGCCTGGACATCAGAGGCTAGCACTCAGGTGGGCCTGGAGGTTGGGGCTGTGGATTATGGCCTAGCACTGGAGTTTTATTTTTAATTAGATTGTTTCACTATTTTAGGTCTTGTATATTCACATATATTTTAGAATTAGCTGAGAAATTCACACAAACCCTTTTTGGGTATCTTAACATTTTTAAATAAACTGCTTATTTTAGAAATGGTTTAGATTTGCAGAAAAGTTGCAAAGATAATATAGTGAATTTCCATGTCAAACTTTCCTTTTAAACATCATACATTAGTTTGGTGCATTTGTCACAATTCATGAACTAATACTGATAAATCATTTTATACTAAAGTTCATCATTTATTTAGATTTTCTTAGATTTTATTTGATGTCTTTTTTTTTGATCCTATCCAATATATTACATTACATTTAGTCATGTTTCCTCAGGCTCCTCTTGGCAGTTTCAGTTTTTCAGGATTTCCTTGGTTTTGAGGATTATTGGAGAGGTATTTTATAGAATATTCTCCATTTGGGATTTTTCTGCTGTTCTGGTTATGAGTAGATAAGTTTTTGAGAAGATGACCACAGAAGTAATGTGCCATTCTTATATCATACCAATCAGCATTATTTTTTACTGCTAATGCCAATCCTGATCATCTGGCTGAGGAAATATTTGTTAGTTTTCTTCACAAAATTGATTTTTCCCCTTTTCATAACATAATGTTTGGAAGTCACTATGCACAGTCCACACTTTAGGAGTGATAATTTATAGTTTACCTGCTTGAAGCAGCACATCTACATACATTATTAAGAATTCCTTTGATTAGGAAATTTGCTTATTTTTCCCATTTATTTATTTATATCAGTGTGGGCTCATGAATATTTATTTTATCCTTTGGATGATAATCGAATACTACTTTGTTTGGTTTCTCTTGTTTGACTCCTCTATCTCTTTGACATATCTCAATGTTTGCTGTTTGAGCCCTTAGTTACTTTCTGACATTACAAAATGTTCCAGGCTTATCTTGTATATTTCCTTCCTTAGTTATAACATCAACCATATTTCAAAAGAACCCTGACTTCTTTTATTTGAATATAACTTCAGAAATGAACATCTAGGCTCTTAAGTGTCTGCTAGAATTTTAATTTAAATCTAGAGATCGTTTTGAAAAAAAAGTTACATATTAAAATATTAATTGTCCAATTCATCACTATAGCATGTTTTGCTATTCATTTGGATTTTCTTAATTTCTCTCAGCAATGTTTTGTAGTTTCCAGTGTAAAGGTTTTGCACATCTTTTATTATACATATTTGCATGTTTTGTTTTATTGATTTTATTATTTATGGCAGGTTTTTTTTGGTTCTTGTTTTTTGTTTTGTTTTGTTTTAATTTCATGTTCCAATTGTTTGTTGCTAGTACATAGAAATACAATTACTTTTTAAGATATTGACCTTGGATCCTATGACTCTGCTGCATATCAGTTCTAGCATTTTTTTAAAATTTGTTTTGTATTTTGTTTTGTTTTTCTCTGTACTTTCTTTGGATCTTCTATGTATACAATCAAGGTGTCTCTGAAGAGACTTATATTTTTTCATTTCCAATCTTTATACCTTCAATTTTTTTCTTCTCCTATTATACTGCCTAGCACCTCCAGGATGTTTCCCAGTCTTTGAAGGAAGGGTTTAATATTTCACAATTAAGTATGATGTGGAGTTTTATTTTTAGATGTCCTTCATCCGTCTGAGTACATTTTCCTTTATATTAGTGTCTTTGTTTGTATAGCTATAAAAATACCACTGACCAGGTAATTTGTGAAGCACAGAAATCTATTTTTCACAGCTCTGAAGGCTAGAAAATCCAAGATCAAGATGCTGGTGGGTTCAGTGTCTGGTGACGGCTCTCTTGTTCGGTCCTTACATAGCAGAAGCGGGGGAGGACAAAAAAGGACCTAGGCTATTTAACTCCAGTATTTTAATAAGGTACTAATCCATTCATGAGGGCACAGCCCTAATGACCTAATCACATCCAAAAAGGTCCCAAATTTTAGTACCTCCAAATAGAGATTAGGTTTCAACATGAATTTTAGAGCTTATACATTTATACCACAGCAGTTAGTTTGCCAAGAGTTTTTACAATGAATAAGTGTTGAACTTTGTTACTATATATATATAGATATATATATATCTATATATATATAGTATATAATTATGTATACATATGTATATATAATTGCACTTTAGGTTCTAGGGTACATGTGCAGAACATGCTGCATGATTGTTGCACAGGTACATACATGGCAATGTGGTTTGCTGCCTCCATCCCCCGTTACCTGTATCTGGCATTTCTCCCCATGTTATCCCTCCCCAACTACCTACCCACTGCTGTCCTTCTCCTAGTTCTCCCCAACAGACCCATGTGTGATGCTCCCCTCCCTGTGTCCATGTGTTCTCATTGGTCAACAGCCGCCAATGAGTGAGAACATGGTGTTTGATTTTCTGTTCTTGTGTCAGTTTGCTGAGAATGATGGTTTCCAGATTCATCCATGTCCCTACAAAGGACACGAACTCATCGTTTTTTATGGCTGCATAGTATTCCATGGTGTATATGTCCACATTTTCTTTGTCCAGTCTGTCATTGATGGACATTTGGGTTGGTTCCAGGTCTTTGCTATTAGAAACAGTGCCGCAATGAATGGTCAAATGGAATTTCTCTTTCGGGTCCTTGAGAAATTGCCACACTGTCTTCCACAATAGTTGAACTATTTGAATAGTTGAATTTTGTCGAAGGTCTTCTCGCTGTCTATTGAGATGATCATGTGGTTTTTGTCTTTGGTTCTGTTTATGTGGTGAATTATGTTTATAGACTTGCATATGTTGAACCAGCCTTTCATCCCCCGGGATCAAATCTACTTGATTGTGATGGATAAGCTTTGTGATGTGCTGTTGCAATCAGTTCGCCAGCATTTTATTAAAGATTTTTGCATCCATGTTCATCATGGATATTGGCCTGAAGGTTTCTTTTCTTGTTGAATCTCTGCTGGGTTTTGGTATCAGGATGATGTTGGTCTCATAAAATGATTTAGGAAGGAATCCCTCTTTTTGGATTGTTTGGAATCGTTTTAGAAGGAGTGGTACTAGCTCCTAATTTGTATGTCTAGTAGAATTCAGCTGTGATCCCATCTGGACCTGCGCTTTTTTTTGTTGGTAGGCTATTAGTTGCTGCCTCAACTTCAGCCCTTGTTACTACTCTATTCAGGGTTTTGACTTTTTCCTTGCTTAGGGTTGGGAGGGTGCAAGTGTCCAGGAATTTATCCATTCCTTCCAGGTTTACTGGTTTATGTGCATAGAGTTGTTTGTAGTAATCTCTGATGGTAGTTTGTATTTTTATGGAATTGGTGGTGATACCCCCTTTAATATTTTTTATTGCATCTATTTGATTCTTCTCTCTTCTCATTTTTATTAATCTGGCTAGTGGTCTATTTTGTTGATCTTTCCAAAAACCCAGATCCTGGGATTTACCGATTTTTTGAAGGGTTTTTTGTGTGTCTATCTCCTTCAATTCTGCTCTGATCTTAGTTATTTCTCATCTTCTGCTAGATTTTGAGATTTTTTGATCTTGCTCCTCTAGCTCTTTCAATTTTGATGATAGGGTGTTGATTTTGGATCTTTCCTTGCTTCTCATGTGGGCATTTATTGGTATACATTTTCCTCTAGACACTGCTTTAAATGTGTCCCAGAGATTCTGTTACGTTGTGTCCTTGTTCTTGTTGGTTTCGAAGAACATCTTTTATTCTGCCTTCATTTCATTGTTTATCCAGTCAACATTCAAGATCCCATTGTTCAGTTTCCATGAAGTTGTGTGGTTTTGAGTAAGTTTCTTAATCTTGAGTTCTAATTTGATTGCACTATGGACTGAGAGACTGTTTGTTATGATTTCCTTTCTTTTGCATTTGCTGAGGAGTGATTTACTTCCAATTATGTGGTCAATTTTAGGGTAGGTGTGATGTGTTGCTGAGAATGTATCTTCTGTGAATTTGGGATGGAGAGTTCTGTAAATGTCTATTAGGTTTGCTTGGTCCAGATCTGAGTTCACGTCCTGGATATCCTTGTTAATTTTCTGTGTCAATGATCTGTCTAATATTGACAGTGGAGTGTTAAAGTCACCCACTATTATTGTGTGGGATTCTAAGTCTCTTTGTAGGTCGTGAAGAACTTGCTTTATGTATCTGAGTGCTCCTGTATTGGGTGCATATATATTTAGGATCATTAGCTCTTCTTGTTGCATTGATCCTTTTATCATTATGTAATGCCCTTCTTTGTCTCTTTTGATCTTTGTTGGTTTAAAGTCTATTTTATCAGAGACTAGGATTGCAAGTCCTGCTTTTTTTGCTCTCCATTTGCTTGGTAAATCTTCCTCTATCCCTTTATTTTGAGCTTATGTATATCCTTGCACATGAAATGGGTTTTCTGGATACTGCACACCAATGGGTTTGACTTTTCATCCAGTTTGCCAGTCTGGGTCTTTTGATTGGGGCATTTAGCCCATTTACATTTAAGGTTAATATTGTTATATGTGAATTTGGTCCTCCCATTTTGATGCTAGCTGGTTGTTTTGCCCATTAGCTGATGCAGTTTCTTCATTGTGTCAATGCTCTTTACCATTTGGTACGTTTTTGGAGTGGCTGGTACTGGTTGTTCCTTTCTGTGTTTAGTGCTTCTTTTAGGAGCTCTTGTAAGGCAGGCCTGGTGCTGAAGAAATCTCTGAGCAATTGCTTGTTCCTAAAGGATTTTATTTCTCCTTTGCTTATGAAGCTTAGTTTGGCTGGATATGAAATTCTAGGTTGAAAGTTCTTTTCTTTAAGGATGTTGAATATCGGGCCCCCACTCTCTTCTGGCTTGTAGGGTTTCTGCCAAGAGATCTGCTGTAAGTCTGATGGGCTTCCCTTTGTGGGTAAGCCAGCCTTTCTCTCTGTCTGCCCTTAGCATTTTTTCCTTCATTTCAACCCTGGTGAATCTGACAATTATGTGCCTTCAGGTTGCTCTTCTTGAGGAATATCTTTGTGGTGTTCTCTGTATTTCCTGGATTTGAATATTGGCTTGCCTTGCTAGGTTGGGGGGAGTTCTCTTGGATAATATCCTGAAGAGTGTTTTCCAGCTTGGGTTCATTCTCTTCATCACATTCAGGTACACCTATAGAACGTAGATCAGGTCTTTTCACATAATCCCATATTTCTTGGAGGCTTTGTTCATTTCTTTTCACTCTTTTTTCTCTAATATTGCCTTCTTGTTTTATTTCATTGAATTGATCTTCAATCTCTGATATCCTTTCTTTTGCTTGGTCTATTCAGCTATTGAAGCTTGTATATGCTTCACGAAGTTCACATGTTGTGTTTTTCAACTATCAATTCATTTATATACTTTTCCATGCTGTTTATTCTCATTAGCATTTCATCAAACCTTTTTCCAAGGTTCCTAGTTTCTTTGCATTGGGTTAGAACATGTTCTTTTAGCTCAGAGAAGTTTGTTATTATCCTCTTTTTGAAAGCTGTTTCTGTCAATTCATCAGACTCATTCTCCATCCAGCCTTGTTCCCTTGCTGGTGAGGAGTTTGATCCCTTGTAGGAGGAGAGGCGTTGTCGTTTTGGGTGTTTACATTCTTTTTGCACTGTTTTCTTCCCATCTTTGTGGATTTATGTACCTGTGGTCTTTATAGTTGGTGACTTTCAGATGGGGTCTCTGAATGAACGTCCTTTTTGTTGATGTTGAAGTTATTTCTTTCTGTTTTTTAGTTTTCCTTCTAACAGTCAGGCCCCTCTGCTGTAGGACTGCTGGAGGTCCACTCCAGACCCTGCTTGCCTGGGGATCACCTGCAGTGGCTGCAAAACAGTAAGGGTTGCTGCCAGTTTCTTCTTCTGTTATCTTTGTCCCAGAACGAAACCCTCCAGATGTCAGCCTGAGCTCTTCTTTATGAGATGTCTAGCAGCAGTTGCGAACCACAGTTTGTTCTTGATTTGGCTCTCTTTAAGTCTTTTATTGGTGTCTAGGAATGCTTATGATTTCTGCACATTGATTTTGTATACTGAGACTGTGCTGAAGTTGCCTCCCAAGTAGCTGGGACTATAGGCACATACCACCATGCCCAGCTAAGTTTTTGTATTTTTAGTAGAGATAGGGTTTCACCATGTTGGCCAGGATGGTCTTGATCTCCTTACTTTGTGATAGGCCCACCTCAGCCTCCCAAAGTGCTAGGATTTCAGGCGGGAGCCTCTGTGCCCAGCTAACACTGTTTCTTTAACTCTTTTGATTTTTTCCTTTGCTGTGCAGAAGCTTTTTAGTTTTATGTAATGCCCATTTGTCTATTTTTGCATTTGTTGTCTGTTATTTTGAGGTGATATAAAAAAAATTGTGGCCCAGACAGATAACTTGGAGCTTTTCTTTTCTGTTTTCTTCTAGTAGTTTTACAGTTTCAAGTCTTACATTAAATCTATTTTGAATTTTTGTGTATGGTATAAGTTAAGGGTTCAATTTTATTAAAAAAATAAAATTCATACAAAAGCATGTGACTGTCTAGTTTTCCCATCACCGTTTGTGAATAGACTATCTTTTCCCCATTTATTTTTTCTAATGTAATTGTAAATGATACTGCTTTTTAAAAATCTTTTCTGAATAGTTTATTGTTAGTATACATAAATATAAGCGATTTTCTTTTTAATTTTTTTAAAAAATAGATTTGGGGGGTATAAATGTGGTTTTGTTACATAGATATATTGTGTAGTGATAAAGTCTGGGCTTTTAGTATACCCATCACTTAAATAGTGAACATTGTACCAAATAGGTAATTTTTCAGTCCTTACCCCACTCCTGCCCTCTTACCTTTTGGAGTCTTCTATGTCTATTATTACACTATGTATTTTATTGTGTACCCATTGACAATACAACTGAATGGTCATGTGTAGTGGCTCAGGCCTGTAATCCCAGCACTTAGGGAAGCTGAGGCGGGTGGATCACCTGAGATCAAGGAGTTCAAGACTAACCTGGGCAACATGGTGAAACTCTGTCTCTAAAAATACAAACATTTTCAGGTGGTAGACACCTGTAATCCCAACTCCTCAGGAGGCTGAGGCAGGAGAATTGCTTGAACCAGGTGGGCAGGTATTGCAGTAAGCCGAGAGAGCCACATTTAGCCTGGGCAGAAGAGTAAGACTCCATCTCAAAAAAAAAAAAAGAAAGAAAAGAAAATACTACTGATTTTTGTATATTGGTTTCGTATCCTGCAACTTTATGAAATCCTTTTATTAGTTCAAACAGTTTTATCTTTATGTGAGACCTTTTGGATTTTTTATATATAAAATTATTGTATTTGTAATAAGAGACTTTAACTTCTTTCTTTCCATTTGCATGATTTTAATCTTCTTCTTGCCTAATTGCTTTAGTTAGAACTTCTAATATTATGTAAAAAAGAAATGGCAAGAATTTTTCAAGAGCTTTTGTTTGTCTGGAAGAGTCCTTATCTCATCATCATTTCCGAAGGACAACATTGCTGAGTATAGTATTCTTGATTGCCAGATTTCATTTTTTTTTTTTTTTTGGTCTTTTAGCACTTTCACTATATCATTCTACCCCCTTCTAACCTATAAAATTTCTTTTGAGACATCTGTTGATATTTTTATGGAGGTTATTTTTCTTTTGCTTTCGAAATTCTTATACTTTTGACAATTTGATTAATATGCATCTCAGTGTAGACTTCTTAGGGTTTATTCTATTTTACATTCTTTGAGTTTTATTCATGAACGTGAATGTCTGTTTCCCCTCTGAATTTGGGGAAGGTTTTGGACATTATTTAAAAAAATAGTTTCTCTACCCTTTAGTCTCATTTTCTTCTATAACTTCTATAATGAACAAATTGGTGAATTTGATGTTGTCCCATAAGTCCTTAGGCTTTCTTTACTCTTTTTAAATTCTTTTTTTCTTTTTGTTCCTATAATTGGATAATTTCAAGTGACCTGTCTTCAAGATCATTGATTCTTTCTTTTACTTGATCAAGTTTGCTGTTGAGTGTTTCTGTAAATATTTTTTTCAGTTTAGTTATTGTAGTCTTTATTTCTTTTTGATTCTACTTTCATAGTTTTAATCTCTGGTGATATTTACTCTATAAATGTATTGCTTTATTTAACTGTCTATATATGTTTTCTTGTAACTCACTGAACTTTAAGATAATTATTTTGAGTTCTTTTAGAATTCGTAAGTTCTTATTTCTCTACAGATGGTTACTTAAAAATTATTTTGTTTCTTTAATTGTATCATATTGTCCTGTTTTTTTGCACTACTTTTAGCTTTGCATTTGTGCTTTTGCATTTGAACACAACAGCCACCTCTTAAGTCTTTATGGTCTAGCTTTGATGGGAAAGATCTTCGATCAGCCTAGCTAGAGATTATGAAAACCTCTCAAGTATTTTTTGCTGTCTTTGGATTTGTGTGTGTGAACTCATAAATTGAGAGATACTGCTTGAATATTTTTCAGGAGCCTATATTATCTTGCTCTCTCAGGTGTCTGCTGTATCACAGGTTATTATTTTGGAGGTATACTGCACTATTCTTCTTCCTTGCTTATGAAATCCTTGTATTCTGCATCTTTTCCATATCTTGCAAATCTGTATAGGGTTCAGTATGTTACCTGCTCCATTTCCTTTATTTTTAGCTGCCCTTACCAAACTGTGCCAGTTCCATTAGCATTCTGGGTGAAGTGAGACAGAAACCTCAGGCAGAGAACCAAAAGGTTAGTGTGTTGGAGGCAAGTTCCATTGCTCAACCTCTTTCTCTGGAGGCAAAAGCCTTGATGTTGTATGACTTCTGTTGTTCTTGTAAAACCATGCCAGCAGAAAAGGCTGTCTGCCCCTTTTCTTTGCGTGTAGCTTCCTTAGTCATCTAAGCTATTCCAGTTACTTTAGTACTTCAGGTGAGACAAAACAGTAACGGGTCCCTGAGGTACCACACTGAAAGATCTGAAACATTGAATGCATAATTTACTCTCTTTTCCTCAAAAGAGAAATTGTGGGCTGAAGCTATCTCTCTTAATGCTGAGCCATGACACCTTGAGGGAGGTACTGACACAGATTAAGGGAAATTGCTCTTCTTCCTCATTTCATTGACTCTGTTCTCAATTTTGTGCTCATCTGGGGTGCTGACATTGTTAATTAGATTTTGGGCCCCTCACGAAAGTATGTAAAGTTTGTATACAGTTGCTAAATTAGTGTTTCTGTGGGGGAGAATGAAGGCTGGCACTTCCCATTTTGCTGACATCCAGAATCTTGTTTCGAACTTAAGAAATTTGACTTGAAAATCTAGAATTGATTGGAGTCCTAAAGAATAGCGAAAAGAAATTATTCAGTGAATAGTGCATTAAAAAGGAGAAAAAGGCCGGGCGTGGTGGCTCACACCTGTAATCCCAACACTTTGGGAGGCTGAGGCTGGTGGATCATGAGGTCAGGAGATCGAGACCATCCTGACTAACACAGTAAAACCCTGTCTCTACTAAAAATGCAAAAAATTAGCCAGGCATGTTTGCACATGCCTGTAGTCCCAGCTGCTCAGGAGGCTGAGGCAGGAGAATTGCTTGAACCCAGGAGGCAAAGGTTGCAGTGAGCCGAGATCATGCCACTGCACTCTAGCCTGGACAACAAAGAGAGACTCCATCTCAAAAAAAAAAAAAGAAAAGAAAAAATATTTTCAATTCTGCATTTATAAAAGAAGGTAGTAAAAAAGCAGTTCACAGAGAGCTTCAAGAAGTTTAAAATGATTTGAAATTCAAGAGCTGTTGGGGGAGTACATAGGTATAAAATTATGGAGGGTCTTAAGTGGCAAGCTAAAATTGTTGTGCTTTATTCTGTAAATGGTAAAGAGCCATTGAAAGATTTTAAGCAGATAAATTACGAGTTTACAAATTTCAGACCAGCTTCAGGTAAAATGTGAAGATTGAATTATAAGAGGGTATAAACATAGACAGAAGGACCAATAAAAAAATTGCATTAGGTCAACATAAAGAACACGATGTACTTGCCAAGGCAGCACAGGTAAAGCTGGAGATGAGGGGGCTGAACTCAGGAAATATTTAAGAGGTAAAACTGGTAGCAGTTAGTCATTAGGGATGAGTGGGTAATGGGTAAGGAGAAATCTCAGATGACTTCTTGATTTCTGTATTAACTAATGGTCCACTAAGACACAGAATATAGGAGGACTTGCAAGTCAGTGGAAGTGGAACAAAATGTTTAGTTTTGAATTGCTATGTGTGTAGTGCTTAGAAGGACATCCAGTGACATATTCAGGAGGAAATAAGATACATAATTTTGAAATTTGAGTAGATGTCTAGCCAAAATACTTGTTTGGTAATGATAAACATAGTTGTAATTAAACCAGGTAAGTTAAGGAGGTCATCACCAGAACATATGCAGAACAGTGGGCTAAACTTAGACTTTTAAGGAACGACTTTTAAAGGGGAGGCCACGGAGAAGGATATAAAAGAGGTTGAAAAGGACAGATTAGAAGTGTAGGTGGAAAACTACAAGGCAATGTCATTGCTAACAACAAATAAATAGGATGTTTTAGAATGAGCAAGCTGTCAATACTATCAGATATTGCAGAAAGATCCAGTCTGAAAAAGCCTAAAAAATGCTTGATGAACGTTTGACAATACTGAGGCCATTTATGACCAATATACTGACTTTTCTTGGATTATGATCATAGGGAAATGAATGGAAAATAAGAAATACAAATACAGCCTCTGTGTCTAATATTCATCTCAGACTTAACATGCCCTAAGCAGTACTCTTAATAATACCCTTTAAACTCTTTCCTCCTTCAGTCATCCATGTTTACATTAATCCAACTCTTTCAGTTGCTTAGACCGAAAAATCTTGGCCTCATTTTCGAATATCCCTTTCTCTCAAACTTAAAAAATGAATCTACAAATCTCATTAGGTGCACCTCCACTAAAATGTAACCATTTGCACTCTCTCCATTACAAAGTCACCTTCTCACTTCCACACTTGCCTTTTTACATTCTACTCTCAACACAACCTCAGGAGTAATACCATTAAAAAGGGAGTAAAACCAACTCACCTGTGCTCACAATCTTCCACTTTCCTATCATTTTTTTGGTATAAAAACCAAGGCCTTTCCATGGCTTACATGGCAGCCTACTGCCTCCACACCACCCTCAGGGCCTCCATAAGTTTATTTCCATGTTCCTTTTCATGATCATCTTGTCTATTTGAGGTCCTATTCATTTTAAATTAGAATTTGATTAAGATGGCATTGAAAGTATAAACTTAAAGAGGAATGACATCTTTTTATCTTAACTTTTAATTTCAGGGGTCCATGTGCAGGTTTGTTACATTCCTAAACTTGAATCATGGGGGTTTGTTGTACAGATGATTTCATCACCTGGTTTTAAGCCTAGTATCCATTAGTTATTTTTCCTGATTCTGTACCTTCTCCCACCCTCCACCCTCCAATAGGCCCCAGTGTATGTTGTTCCACTCTATGTGTCCATGTGTTTTCTTCACTTAGCTTCCAATTATAAGTGGGAACATGTGGCATTTGATTTTCTGTTCTTGGGTTAGTTTGCTAAGGATAATGGCCTCCAGCTCCATTCATGTTCTAGCAAAAGACATGATCTCCTTTTTTATGGCTGCATAGTGGAACATGTCTTTATACTACGGAAATTTTTAGTACATAAACTTGGTGTATCCATTTATTTATTTTTCTTAGTAATATTTTATAGTTTTCTTGGTAGAGGTCTTAGATATCCTATTATAATTATTTCTAAGCATTTAATATTTTTGTTGTCATTGTAAATTGTATTTTTTCTTTTTAAAATTTTACTGTTTTGTGATCTCTTCTCCTGCTCTACATTTTTACCATAGCACTTACCATACTGTAACACACTATATATTATTTATTTAGTTAGTTATTGTCTATGTTCTTTCACTACAATGCAACCACCATAAAGAGTGGAACTTTTTTTTAATTCACCATCTAAGCCAGTACCCAGAATAGTACAGAGTAGGATTTTAATAAATGTATTAATAAATATATTATTCTTTCAAGATTCTGGACCAAGAGAAAGGAGAGAGAGGGGGTGGTAGCTGAGACATGTGAAGTTTTGTTTTATATTAACGCTGTTTCTGAATATGTTAACATTCTGAAGTGATAGAGCCAGTATCAAAGGACTGGTTGAAGATATGATGTAGTGGGCAATAATCAATTTCTATGTGGAGGTAGAGGAAGAGCTTTATCAGATTGGAACACCTTGTTTTAAAATGCAGATAAGACTGGAGGGAATAGGTAGGAATTCTTATTTAGGTAAATTTCAAGGAGCTTTTCAGAAGTCAAAGATGTTCTTTTAAGATGGGTTAAAAGATTCTCCCTACAAACCTTCTCTCCCAAGCAGTCCCCAGTTTCTATTGTCCTCTTCTTTGTGTCCATATGTACTCAATGTTTAGCTCTCATTCATAAGTGAAAACATGTGGTATTTGGTTTTGTATTCCTGCATTAATATGCTTAGAATAAAAGCCTCCAGCTACATCCATGTTGATGAAAAAGACATGATTCCATTCCCTTTTATGACTGTGTAGCATTCCATGGTGTATATGTAGTATATGTTCTTTATCTAGTTCACTGGTGATGGGCATCTTGGTTGATTCCACGTCTATGCTATTGTGAATAGTGCTGCAGTGAACATGTGTGTGCATGTGTCTTTTTTGTAGAATGATTTATTTTCCTTTGGATATATAACCAATAGTGGGGCTGCTGGGTCAAATGGTAGATCTGTTTTAAGTCCTTTGAGAAGTCTCCACAGTGCTTTCCACAGTGGCTGAAATAATTTACATTCTGATCAGCAATGTATAAGTGTTCCCCTTTCTCTGCAACCTCACCAGCATCTGTTGATTTTTGGCTTTTCAATAATGGCCATTCTGCCTGGTGTGAGATGGTATCTTACTGTGATTTTGATTTGCATTTCTCTAATGATTTGTGATTCTGAGTATATCTCATAATTTGGTGGCCACGTACATGTCTTCTTTTGAGAAGCGTCTGTTCATGTCTTTTGCCCATTTTTTAATGAGGTTATTTGCTTTCTTCTTACTGATTTAAGTTCCTTATGTATTCTGAATATCAGACCTTTATCAGATGCATAGTTTGTAAATATTTTCTCCCATTCTGTTAGTTGTCAGTTTACTCTGTTGATAATTTCCTTCCTTCTTTCTTTTTTTCTTTTTTCTTTTTTTTTTTTTTTTTTGCTGTGCAGAAGCTCATAAGCTTAATTAGGTACTACTTACCAATTTTTGCTTTTGTTGTAATTGCTTTTGAGGATTCAGTCATAAATTCTTTGCAAAGGCCAATGTCCAGAATGGTGTTTCCTATGTTTTTATTCTAGAGTTTTTATTGTTTCAACTCTTTAATCCATTTTGAGTTAATTTTTGTGTATGGTGAAAAGAAGTGATCCAGTTTCAGTCTTTTGCATATGGCCAGCAGTTTTCACAGCACTGTTTATTGAATAGAGAGTGCTTTCTCCATTATTTTTTATTGTCACTTTGTCAAAGTTAAGTCAGGTGGTTGTAAGTGTGTGACTTTATTTCTGGTTTCTCTATCCTGTTCTATTGGTCTGTGTGTCTGTTTTTGTAGCAGTACCATGCTGGTATAGTTTGAAGTTAGGTAGTGTGATTCCTTTGGCTTGATTCTTTTTGCTTTTTTAATTTTATTTTATTGGCAATTCAGGCTCTTAATTTGTTCCATATAGACTTTAGAATAGTATTTTCTAATTTTGTGAAAAATGATGTTGGTAGTTCGGTAAGAATAGCATTGAATCTGTAAGTTGCTTTGGGTAATATGACAATTATAACAATGTTAATTCTTCCCATTAATGAGCATAAAATGTTTTTGCATTTGTTTGTGTCATCTTTGTTTTCTTTCCACAGTGTCTTGTAATTCTTGTTGTAGAGATCTTTTACTTCCTTGGTAGGCTGTGTTCCTAGGTGATTTATTATTATAGTGGCTATTATAAATAGGATTGCATTCTTAATTTGGTTCTCAGCTAGGACATTATTGATGCATAGAAATACTACTGAGTTTTGCATATTGATCTTGTGTACTAAAACTTTACTGAAGTTATCAGTTCTAGAAGCCTTCTAATGGCATCTATGGAGTTTTCTAGGGATAGAATCATATTGTCTGCAAAGAGAGATAGTTTGATTTCCTTTCTTCCTATTTGCATGCCTTTTATATTTTTCTGTTGCCTGATTACCCTGGCTAAGACTTCCAGTACTATGTTAAATACGAGTAATGAGAGTTGGTATTTTTGTCTTGTTCCAGTTCTCAAGAGCAATGTTTCCAGCTTTTGCCCATTCAGTATGATGCTGGCTGTGGGTTTGTCATAAATGGCTCTTATTATTTTGATGTATGTTCTTTTGATACCTAATTTGTAGAGGGTTTTTACTGTGAAAGCGTGTTGAATTTTATCAGAGGCTTTTTCTGTGTCTTTTAGATGATCATGTGGTTTGTGTTGTTAATTCTATGTGGTGAATCATATTTATTGATTTGCATATGTTAAACCAATCTTTCATCCCAGGACTAAAGCCTACCTGATCGCGTAAGTTAACTTTTTGATGTGCTGTTGGATTTGGTTTGCTAGTATTTTGATGAGGATTTTTGCCTCTATGTTCATCAGAGATGGTGGCCTGAAGTTTCCATTTTTGTCATGTATCTGCCAGGCTTTGTTATCATAATGATGATGGCTTCAGAGAATGAGTAAAGGAGGAGTCACTCCTCAATTTTTTTAAATAATTTCAGTAAGATTGGTACTAGCTTTGTTTTGTGTATCTGGTAGAACTCAGCTGTGAATCCATTTGATCCAAGGCTTTCTTTGGTTGGTAGTTTTTTTTTTTAATACTGATTTAATTCTGGAACTCATTATTAGTCTGTTCAGGATTTTAATTTCTTCCTGGTGCAATCTTCGGGGACTGTGTGTTCCCAGGATTTATCCAATTTTTCTAGGTTTTTTAGTCTGTGTGCATAGAGGTATTTTCATAATTATGAGGATTTTTTTGTATTTCTGTGGGATCAGTTGTGATGTCACCTTTGTTGTTGCTGATTTTTTATTTGGATCTTCTCTCTTTTCTTTTTTAAATCTAGTTAGCAGTTTATTAATTGTATTTAATCTTTCATATAACCAACTTTTGTTTTCCTTGATATTTTGTGTGGATTTTCACATTTCAGTTTTCTTCAGTTCAGCTCTGATTTTGGTTCTTTTCATGGTTTACTCTGGTGAAGTTGTGTAAGAGTCCATCTGCTGAAAGTAACAAGAGTGATAAATGGGCAGGGAGAAAAGAGGCTTCTGGAGGAAACAGATTAAGCCTAGGAGCAGTCACTGAGGAAAATGGGAATAAAGAATGATCAAAGACGAGTAAGCAAAGGCCAGGTATAAGCTTGGAGATTGTGGGTTGTTTGTGGCCCCAAACAAATGATTGTATGTTTTTTGTGAGTTTTTGTTTTCTGTTTGTTTGTTTGTTTGCAGTGCTGCTTACCAAATTAAAGGGGCAAAGTTTACATGATGGATGGGAGTTTGGGTTTTCTGAGTTTGGACAAAGTAAGAAAATTGGCACAAGAGTGAAAGTATTAGCGAGAAAGTGTTTCTGTTTATTACACATTCAGTCTAAGTTGATCACCTAAGAAAGCTGAGTCTCTGGTGTTGACAAATAGGTTCTATCATAAATAGGTGATTGACCTTTTAAAAAGAACAAGTTTTCACCCACCTCTGGTTGTAACTGAGGGGCATGAGCAAATAGTTTCCAACCGAATTTTATCTCCTGCACTAGTCAACTAGCTCTCTAAAAATCACCATATTGTTACCATTCCTAATAACAAATGAAAATCAGGCCTCACAATAAACTGTCAAATATATCCATACTCATGGAGACAAGGGACAGAGTATTTGAAACCAGGCCTGTCCCAGAACATCTGGGAAGCTACACCTCCTTCATCTATGAGACTCTGTTTTACACGAAGGGTTTTGAAGACTGTTTCAATGCCCCAAGGCCCAGTGCCATTCATCCACAGAATGAGGCATATCAAGTGTGCATAAATTCACCAGGGTAAGAGGCAAAATGTGAATGGATAAATGGTGCTCTGGTTTGCCTTTCAAGGAGGGTTTTCCCATAGGAAGCAAGTCTGCCCATCCCCACCAGCTACAGCTCAACATGGATCTAATTAGGAAAGCCCTTGAGTTTCCGTAGTAACTGCAGGACTTTCAGGGATACTCCACGCTCTGTTTGGTTACTAGGGAAACAGTAGCAGGGACACCAGGGAAGCTAGGCATGGCAGGTAGCTGCTGTTTGTAAGGTCCATGTCCTATAGGAAGACTATTCCGACTCCTGGGTTCTCAGTTTAGCATATTTCACCATCCCTGAAATCATCAGTTATGAGCAACAATAAATAAAGATTTCTGATTTTAGCAGGAAGCCTGAAAAGCATTTTCTCCTTAATCATCCCTCCTCTCAGTCAGATTTGTGTGTGAGTGAAAATAATTAGTAATAATAATCATAAAATAACTTTAAAGAGGTGATTTTTCGGCTTACAAGATGAAGGTTGCCTCCTGTGATGTGGGGGCACTCGATGGGCATCTGATTAGAGAGGCCCATTGGGGAAGAGCTTTACAAAGTTTGAGAAATGTCTTCTGTTATTTGTGAAGCAATACAGGAAAACTTCTCAGACTGAAACAAGAAAAGCAATTAGTATTCTGTTCAGAAACAAAGAGACATCTGTGCAAAATATGCTAGAATATCCACAAGGGGCAGGTACTGTATATGAGAAATATATTTCAGCTGTATACGTTTCCCCTATTCACCCACAGTTCAAAAGCCCCAGATAGCTTCAAGTAGAATTATTCACCACCATCTAAGGAAAGGACAGATGCAGTAAGAACTGATTTCTAGCTTTCTCAAGGGCACACAAAAAAAATATGTGCTGTAGACCCTACTTAGAATATTTACAGACAATAAGATTTTGGGGACTGTGAACCTCACAAATTAAGAATCTCCTTATTTTGCAGAAAAGGAAACTGAGGTCAAGGACATTAGTAACTTATCCAAGTTACAAAACAGGTAACTGAGACTGCAATTGGATCCACATTATCTGACAATATTAATTACTGAACACTTCATGTGTCTTCTACCACATATATATTATTAAATTCTCAGAAACATCCAGCTAAGTGTGTGTCACAATCTCTATTTTACAGAAAAGGGAATAGACTTAGAGAAGCATTCATTACCCAAGGTCACAAAAATGGTAAGTGGTAGAAAGCAGATTCAAACCCAGGCCCATCCGACATTAAAATCCAAGCACTTTTTAGTATATTATCCAGCACCTCTCACTTCAGAGTCTGGATGACTTTCATGAAACGATAGGAAGGTCCCTGGCTGGTTAGATATTCATGATGGAGGAGAAGCAGCTAAGTTATGTAAGCAAGAATTTGAATATTATCCTAAAGCCCTAGCTCTCTACTTTTCTGCCCTAGTTGAAGAATTATAAGTAATAAACTTCTACCTGTCCCTCTTCTGATATAAGTTTCCCACCCTATGGCTGACCCTGTGTGAACTTGTACCAGGCACAGGCCTAGTACATAGAAAACATTTGCTAAGGTTCAGACCATGCCACTCTCTGCCCTTACCTTTGAATGCTGTTTTCCTACTTTGAGCCCTAATTCTAGCTCCACAACCCCTCACCTCCTTACAAATTATTTACCATCTGTTTCCCCCCACCGATTATTTCAGTCTCCAAGCTTATGTACTGTTACAGACTTTTCTTTGTATTTTTTTTTTTTTTTACTATTTTATTAAACAGGAGATAACCCGTACTGCCTCTTTCCTTACCTAAACTTCATTCTGACTAAATTAGCAAAGAGGCTTTATGTAATTGACTAATTCGGAGAAGGAAGATTTTTGTTTAGATGAGACTTGAACAAAACCTAACTTGAAGTAGGATTGAGATATATTACCTGCTGATGTTATATAGTCAAATTTATTTTAAGAATTTTGTATTATCAATTTTTATGTCCTGTTCTAGGAAACCAATTGTCACCAGTGCTTGTGGGGCTATTCTTCCTAAGTTCAGTGGTTGATATTACGATTGGCATTATAGATTCCCTCCTAGGTATTCACGATGGGGAGAATATTAACAATAACAGGTCCTATAGACACCTTGGTTGCTTTCTACTGGGTTCATTCATGCATCTGTAGTCAACTCTATAATAATATTTTTAAAAGACTGTTTAAAATGAAAGGAAAATAACTGAAAGTCAAAAGAAAAAAAATGTGATACAAAACTACATGTAGTCTATGACTACACTCAAAAATATTTTCACACAAGTACATAAAAATAAAATAGAAGTGTACATGTCAACATGTTAACAGTAGTATTGTCTGGGTGTGGAGATTCAAGTCGTTTTTATTTCTTCATACTTTTCCAAATTCGTAATTTTTTTTTTTTAACACAGAACATGGTTAAAAAATAGAAAAAGGAACAATTGATGCTATTTTGAGAATCAAGTAACAATGGGAACAACAATTTCTTTCCTCTCCTCCTTTGCCTCTTAGGACAGAATTGAAATACTGGAAATTTCCAGTGGTGGGCAAAGTGCAATAGGAAAATAACAATGAACATCAAAAATAAAAGAATTACAGAAATATAAATCAGTAATAAAGTATAGCAGTTTTGCTCTCAGGACTGTCCAGCCCTGCCTTGTTTGCTACTGTCTGGCAATATTTATGTTCTATCCCCATGTGACCAACAGCTCTTTACATTTCCCTACCTTGATTTTATACTTCCCAGCAAGAAGTCTACTTCCAAATGAAGGATGCAGGCAAGTGAATTCCCCATTTCAGGACCCTCTCTGTGAAACCTTCCGTTTCTTCAAGGTCGATACCATGAGAAGTGAACCTTAGTGTACTCGGCTCCTGGACTTTTACTTCACTTTTACTTCCTAGCTGGAAGATGTTTCATATTTGCCATTTTACCATTCAAGTAAAACCCTGCCCTTAGCTACTGATTTAATAATAGAATGATATTTTGATTGTGAAATAGCCACCATAGTCATATCCAGAAAAAAATATTTGTTAATATCAACTATGTACTTGGGTTACAGTGGAGAGCAAAACAGAGTCCTTACCTACAAGGAGTTAATATAATGTAGAAAACCGTAATTTAATACTGCAGCTTTCAAACTCTTTTTACTGTGAAAAATACAGTTTACACCAAATTTCAGTACATGCACACACACACACATGCACACACACACACACACACATATCAAGACTACAATAAAAGTTTCACAAGACAATGCTGACTCTTACTATGTGTGATACTCAGATATTTTTTGGTAATTTTATGAGGCAAAAATAAGTAATGGCCAGGTGAGATGGCTCACACCTGTAATCCCAGCACCTTGGGAGGAGAAGGCATGAGGATCGCTTGAGCCCAGGAGCTCAAGATTGGCCTTAGCAACATAGTGAGACCCCATCTGTACAAAAAAATAAACAAAAACATAGGTGGGCATGGTGATGCACACCAGTGGTCTCAGCTACTCAGGAGGCTGAAGTGGGAGGATTCCTTGAACCCTGGAGGTCTAGGCCTAACCGAGTTGTGACCACACCACTGCACTCCAGCCTGGGCCACAAAGTGAGACCTACCTCAAAAAAAGAAAATCGCAAAAATAAGTCACAAACTCAGTGTTGAAAAACTCTTGTGTAGTAGAAAGAATAGATGATTTGAAGTCAAAAAGATCTGAGTTAAATTACCAAGTCTACTATTTTTGTCCTGGCAGATTATTTACATTTTTCTGAGTCTCAGTCTCCTTATCTATAAAATCAATATGATAGCACCTATTTCAAGGGGTAGTTCTAAGGATTAACTATTATAATATTTTTGAAGTTCTTAGCACACGCCTGGTCCATAGAAAACATTTGCTAAATGGCAGCTATTATTATTATGATTAGTGCTGTTACTATTTAGGCATTATTATGGCATGCCGGTGAGTTATGTAATTCCCTTACTTGTGATGTAATAGAAAATCAGGTGCTCAGAAAACACATAGTGGTAGTCTGGTATATAGGTGATAATTCTTGTATTAGGTCTATGCCGCTTAGACAGAGGAGAGAGCAAATGGATTGTGAAAACAAGCACTGATCCTTCCAAGGGAAGGAAATGAAAAGGAATCAGGCAGGCATCTCACATCTACAGAAATATCCCATCACGCTTTCCTTTTTTCTGTTGGTTTAAGATAATGTGGACAATCTAGTTTAAGTGTATGAATTTTTAAAAAGGGTTATAAAAAAGGAAAAAGATAAAGGATATATAGTCAATGAGGAGGGTTTAACTTAACTAGTTTCTGAGGATGGTCTTTGAAAGCCCTCTTAAGAAAAGGCTGGCTGATTCGTAAAAATTATTGAAACCCTAGTGTTCAAAAAAATCTCTTAATCTGGGAGTCATGATGATTTGAGCATATAGGGACACTATTTGAAAGGGGAAGAGAAAGTCCTGCTAGAGAAATTACCTGGTAACATATAGAAACAATTATTTGATGAAAACACATAATTTTCAGTCTAATACTGTGAGAGACCACACTGCTCTGACTCAGATAACTCAGTGAATCTCATGTACTTGCAGAACGGCACCTGTGACTGATTTCTCTCCAGTAAGAGATGGTGGAGATGGGCTCTGTGTCTGTTAATTGACCATCTAATATTTCAATATAAAAGTGATCATTAGAAATCCTTTCAAACTACTTACAATTTAAAATGAGCATTAGCATATATTTCTCTGTTCCATAAAAACTTATTAACCAAGAAAAAGAGGAAGAAGAGAGAAAGGAGAGAATAAAGAATGCACCCCCCCAAACCTTTTTAGAGTTATCCAAAGCATTTATGTTAGCCTGAGTGTGATAAATGGCTGTGTCATCTCATTGAGAGATAAAAACCTCTGACCTTACAATGCTTGGATAAACCATTAGGGAAAATTATGAAAAAGCAAACTTCAATTCTAAAGCAAGAATTATCCCTTTTTGGATCTCAAATTCTCTGTCACCTATTTTTCCATTCCTCACCCTCTCCCTTTTCACTCTTTATTATCTTTTCAAAACCATAATCTGGATGAATAGGAATTCCTGCATGGTGATTTATGTAATTTGATAAATGATCCAAAAATGAAGTCTCTTATTACGGCCAGACTTGTGAATAGTGAGATGCGGAGGGCATGCTTTTGGTATTGGCTTAACCAACTGGCAGGTTCCATAAAGTATGTTCTGTGGCTAGTAATTCTACAAACAGAGTAACAGCACTGAAGTTTATTGCCCTTGAAATTTGAACTCGCAAGAATGGTTAGGCAGATTAACTCCAGATCCCTCATTTTCAGTGCAATTTAAGTGTCCAGAAGACAAAAGGACGTTGTCAAATGTCACAAAGCTAGTTGATGCCAGGCCAGGCCTCCTGATGTCTGGTCTAGTGCACCTCCCCAGAAGGTCATGGCGTCAGACGTATAGAAGAAGTCTTCTTGTTTAATGGATAAAAATGAATCTGAATAAACTTTTCTCTGACATTTTATGAAGACTAAGAAATTACTGATTATTTAGATGTACATAGTCCTTTGCTAGTAGAAATTGAAAGAAAAACAAAAACCCACAAAATTATCTTAATATGGGAAAAAAGTCATTGGAAAACAATATGTGCATATAGATTCTGTGCCCCTGAATGGAGAAGCACAGTTCCAGAGACTTTAATTTTCAGGCAAATTAACTGATACTTTCATGTGACTGGGTTAAAATGAAAACCAGTCATGATTTATGGATTGCATCTAAAGTCAGAAAAGAATTCTAGTGTCACTCTGTATGTTTGTGAGAACCTTACTCCTGCATATTTATCAAGCATACAGAAGAGATACGCTCTAGTTTTTCCTTTTTAATATTGTAACAGTTTTATTGGTGTACATTATATCATTATTTCTATCTTGGTGGAAGAAGATGGAGGAAAATGTGCAGAGATATGAAAGGGAAAATCAGGGGCAGTGTGGAGAATTGGAAATGAAAGAAGAATAAAACAAAGGGAAAAGATGTGGGTAAGAGAAGAAAAAGATTCAGGTTCAGTTTCTGAAAACATTTATGTCCTGTTTTATAAAATCATCATGTGACTCTCCTAATAAAAAGAAGAAACAAGAAATGTTTTATACGCTTACATTTCCTATCCAATAAAGTAGCTATTTACAATCTGTTAACAACCTACTTTTCCAAATTTCCAGTCACTCTGCCTGAATACTGTGCTCTGGTTAAAATCTTTTATTCATCATTTGCCAAATATGTCATTCGTTTTTATATCTTTCTGTGTAGTCTTGGAACTGTATATTCAACCTGCAGTGTCATTCTCTTGTCTGCAAACAGTTTTTTCTTCAAAACATAGACCATCATTCATTTTCACCAGCCAGAATTAGTCTCAGCTTAATCTATGTCCCCACAACATTGTGTCCATACATTTTATAATCCTTGCCATCTTTTTTAAAGTTATTTATTGATGAGTTTATTTCCTTTGATAGAATGAGTTCCTTAAAGTTAGGGATGTGTGGTTATCTATATTTGTGGTTGTAGTATGTACCTGACACGTGGGTGATATATGTTTATTGAAATGAGTTTTCATTTATTATTGTATTCCCTGTAAGAGAGTAAGGACCAGATTGAAAGTGGAACCTGGTTCTCTATTGAACTGCATGAATCCCTCAACTTTCCAGCTCTTTTTCAGAGCACTTCCTCACCTACCCCAGCTGGAGCAGTCATGCTCTAGTGACTCCAGATGGTTGGCAGGAGCCTTGGGCAGCTGGGTGGGGAATGTACCTTCCATCTGATTGCACTCACCATGGGTGGACAGGTGCCCTCTGTCAGGATGGCTGTAACCAGAAGCCAAATGGGTGGCTCACTGAGGTAAAGGCAGCAAACAGAAATTGCTTTGGTTCCAATTCCAACACTGACCTTAAACTTAGAAGATACTATGTCACTAACCTTGAAATAACTGACCCCTTCCTATGCAGGTCGTTTCCATTATCATTGCCTAAGGGCTTGGCCTCTTCCTCAGACCTTTTTCTCCTCAATTCCATGTCCAGCTTGAGAAATAAGCCATCAAGAACTACAATGTCTTATTTTGTAGGTTATCTGGAAGGCTACCAAATTCTCCTTAGGTGGTAGAGGTTTCTAATGCCACAGGGAATTACAGGTAAACAAAGGAGGTGGATAGGCCAACTTCATCCAACTCAGGAACACTATCCTAGAGGGGCTACCAAGCTCTTCCAAGCTGGAGCTTTCCCAGATGTATCTGACCCTTTTACCATTTCCAAGCTGCCAACATTTGTCTCTGGATATTGCAGTAGCCTCTTTACTGGTTTCCCAGCTTCTGCCTTTATATAGCTGTATTTCCCTCACGACAAAGTGCTGTTGTTGTTGTTGTTAACAGAAGTCAGCTCAGGTCACTCACTGCACAGAATCTTTCAATGGCTTTCTATTTACTTCTGAGTAGATCTTAAAGTCCTTATAAATGTAACTTAGTCCCCACTACCACTCTGACGGCGTTTTCTGTTACTCTCTTCCTCCCTCCCTGCTCCTGTCATGCTGACTTCCCTGTTCTCCTCAAACATTCCAGTCAGTCTCCTGTCTCAGGGCCTTTGTGCTGGCTGTTCACTTTTGCTTGAATTTTTTCCCCGGCCCTCCTTTAGATAACTACACCAGCAACACCTCACCTACTTCAAGCCTCTCCTGACCGCCATTTATGAAATGAAAGCACTTTTCCCAACGATGCCGTTCATCACTCTTCCTGCCTTGTTTTTGCTTGTAATACTTATGTTACAAGCCAATGTACATAGTTTGTGGACTTATTATGTAATGTCTGTGGCTTCCCTATAGAATGCATGCTCCAGGAGGGGCAGAATTATTTGTGTTTTGTTCATTGCTATATCCTATCTCTAGTACCAGACCGCACCTAGTAAGCAATACCTTTTGAATGAATACAAGGTGTTGAAGAGATTAATCACAGTGCCTCCAATACACACAATCCTCTTTCAATGAACAAAGCAGCATTCATAGTCAATTGCTAAGATAAACCTTTTTTTTTTCCTTCAGCAGTTACATGTTCTGTACCACCTAACTCTGTGGTTTCCCTTTGTATGACTTTACCATAGATGATTGAACCAAGAGTGAATACGTGACAAAAGGTCAATCAGCCCATAGACTGCTCAGTGATCTGGATTAAAAAAACTGTAACCTAACAAGGGTGAAGTGATTAGCTAGGTTGATTAGAGTCTCTCTCCTAGGAATCTGGGCCAGAAAATAAGAGGAGAGTTACTCAGATGGAGGTGAGAGGGAATGAAAGAGAGAAAAAGAAAGAAAAAAATAGCTAGCTCCCAAGAATGTCAATGCCCAAGAGTTAAGGGTAAGGAACCCTTGCTACTGAAGGAATAACACAGCTGTAAAGAGTTTCTGAGGATCCCTGAGATTCCTACCTTTCCTATGTTTGATCTCATAATAAGTCCTTATAAATAGAAGAATTTGAAAAGTCTGTATTCTTTGCTTAAATAAAGCAACGTAAAGTTACCTGGCTACACCTTTGCCTTATTGTCAAAATACTGCTCTAGCTGAGGCAGAAGGATCTTCCAGATTTAAATTTCTTAATAATATCATGCAAAAATTATTGAGCATTTATCGTATGTCAGGCACTGTGCTAATCACTTCCCACGTGATTTTACACAATTGCTTTTATAGTAACACTAGGAGATATATGCACAAAAGTATTTTGAAATCCATTCAATGTATAAGTATCCAAGTCACTGTTCTCTCACAACTGGACCACTAATCGGCCTTGAAATTGGTCTCCCTGTTTCCATTCTCTGTATAGAAGACATATCAAGAAGAATAATTTTTAATGAGAATAATAAAATTATGCCAGTCCTTTGCTCAAAACTACCCCATGGATTTTCATCTCATGTAGAATTAAATTCAGGCTCCCCTAGTTAGCCATAGGCCTTTAGTCTTCTAGTCCCTGCCCACGTTTCCACCTCGTCTCCTCTCAATCCCTTCTTATTCCCAAACTTCAGCCACCCTGCCTCCTGGAGTTTCTTGAGTCTGCCTCAGTCCTCATACACCAGCTGATCCCTCTGTCTAGCTGCTGCTTCTAGGATTCAGGCTGTTAAGGCAAATGCTACCTTCTTAGAAGAGCTTCTCTAGTTATTCTCTATGCCTGCATTGTCCAATATAGTAGGCACCAGCCACACGTGGCTATAAGCCTGTGAAAGGTGACTAGGCTAAGTTGAAAAAGGGCTGCAAGTGTAAGCAAAAATTATACACTGCATTTTAAACACCTAGTATGAAAAGAAATACAAAATATATCATCAATATTAAATGTTGAAATTATGATATTGGGATATATTGGGTTAAATAAAATCTTAAAATTAAAAATTGAATTTACTTTCTAAATTTTTTTTTAAGAGCTGAAGTCTGCTGTCTGTTGCCTAGGCTGGAGTATAGGGGTGCAATGAGGGCTCACTATAGCCTCCACTTCCCAGGGTCAAGCTATCCTCCCACCTCAGCCTCCAAAGTAGCTGGGACTACAGGCACATGGTATCATGCCTGGGTAATTTTTTTTTTGTATTTTATAGAGATAACAAAAAATATTTGTTGGCCAGACTGACCACAAACTCCTGGACTCAGGTGATTTTTCTTCCTTGGTTTCTCAAAGTGCTAGGATTACAGTCGTGAACCATTGTGCCTAGCCTAAAATTTTTATTGGGCTACTAGAACATTCAAAATTGCATATGTGGCTTGTACTATATTTCTATTGGACAGTACTGATCTACACCATTATTCTGTTAATTTTCTTCTTAGCTCCTATGACTCTGAACTTACTGCCTGTGTCCTGATTTCCTGATGCCACCACAAAAATTAAAGTTCCAGGAGGGCCGAGACTTTGCTGTGTTCTCTACTATACATCAGGCACTAGAATAATGACTGGCAGATAGTGCATGCCAAATAAGATTCATGGATGATTAAGGAATAAAGCAATAGGGACTTTTTTTGTTATTGACTCCATTCTCCTTTTAGTGGATTCTGTTCAATTGAGCTCTAGTGCCTTCGGACCAAGAATAATTCCTACATGTGATGTCGTCACTATATAGACCAAGGATCAGCAAACTTTTTGTGTAAAGAGCCAGTTAATTATTTTAGGCTTGCTGGGCAGTTTCTGTGGCACCTACTCAAATCTGCAGCTGTAGACTGAAAGCAGCCGTAGACGATATGTAAACAAGTGAGTTTGGATGTTATCCAATGAAACTTTGCAAAAACAGGTGGTGGGCTAGATTTGGCTGTGGGCAATAAATTTGCTGGCTCTTGATACATACAATCTAAAGATAACATTTTAACTGTAGAACTGTTGAATTAATATGCACACACAGATTTTGTACCATGAAGTGTCATGGTAAGAGACAGACATGAATAAAATATGTCCTCGGTTCTCAAGTGATTACATATTAGCTGCAGATACTAGACATGTAAATATGTATATAGAATTCTTAATAAATATATAAATATTAAGGCCATATTAAAAACCTTCTAATAAGGGTTATGACTCCTTTCCTAACCTGATCTACTGGAAATATTGAGTTGGATGTAGAGAAGTTACAGACCTTGAACGTTCAAATAGCAAAAGATATTCCTTAAACTTAAGTACTAGGAAAATAAAGACATTTTATTCTCCGGAACAATAGTTGAAGAAGCCTTGAGTTCTGCTGATATCTTTTGAACAGACTGAATCTTTGTGCATACAACACAATCAGAAATTCTTTAAGATGTTTAGTATAACATTTTAAGTTTTAAAGAAAAATTTCTTCCCCAAACATCTATGTCTGACCATGTATGCTTTCCATAGGGCCAATTTAAGATTTCTTTACAAAACATGGAGTAGGAAAGGCAAAAATAATACCATATGAATTTGACTGACTTAATGAGCTGAGTAAAACAGGTTGTAAGATTATGATTTGAATAATTTATGGTTAGATATTAGGGAATTATGATGTTTCTCCAGGTCCTCTAACATGTAAAATTATCTCAAATTCTCTAGTACGTACAAATGAATATGAGTGCATTCCAAATGAAACTATAGATTCTGTAAATACCAGGGAAGATACCACTTTTTTAGAGCTAATACTTCCTTTCATAGAATTATTGAATTAGTCACCTAATTATTGAAAAAGTCACCTACCTCCAGGTAAAATATTATCTAACCTGGTGGTTTGAGTTTCCAGGATACACCCCTTCCTTCAGTAGAAGGGAAGGGAAACAAAAATGCTGCCTAAAGTCAACTTTACCGTTATACACATTTGCTCTCATTGTCTATTATTGTGCAAGGTCTGTCTCTCTCTCCTTTCATCTCTGAGTTGTGCCCTTTTATTATCCATCTTGCTGCTGATGAAACATCATTCCTGTGGTTTTTCCAGGAAAGAAAGGTGATTACCAGCTGAATGACAATTGAGTTAAGCAAGTCTGCATTGGAGAGCCAGCTGCTGAAATTTGACATTATAACTACTACTTACAGTGGCATTTCTGGAGAGGAACTTACATATAATCATTGAACTCACATCCTTTGGTACATTTCCATGCAAGAAGGACAAGGGGACAAAAAGCAGGGAGGGAGTGATATCAATAAATAATATTTGTATAGCGCTTTACAGTTTTCAAAGTACTTGATATACATTATCATATATGATTTGCATAAAGTATCGTGAGGAGGTACTTGCATTCACATTTAAGTGAACTGCCACATATAATCATCCAGTTACACTGAATATTCTGGTAGAATGACCAGAATGGAAGATTAAGGTAGAAAATCAGTGGACAAAATACAGAATAGTAATTATGACTTAAGGCAAGTGACGTTCACCAAAGCCATGTAACTAGCTGGAGAGGGAGCTGGGACCAGAATCAAGAACTATACTTCTAAGATTTTGTTCTGTAAACTTTTCTCTCTAGAATTTAGGACTAAATTCTTGGAGTAGAGAAAAACTAGGCAGATTTGAATATGTAAGCAGGGGAAAGATAACAATCAGCACTAAGAACGTATTCCTTATTCAATTATCCTGTTCATGCAACAGGACCTAATTCTCCACATGGCATTATTCCTGATCATGCATTCTGTTTCTTAAAAAAAAAACAAAAAACTTGAAGTGAAAACCACAAGAATTTGTGAAAGTCCTGCCTTTCTTACTGATACCTAATCACCATTTTAGATTTTGGCAGAAGGAAAGAAAGAAAAGTAGAGAAATCTGAAAAAAGGAGAAAAAGAGTGGAGACATCCTGGTGGTAAAAGCCTGCTCAGTTTGGTTATAGCTCAAAAGACAGACCAGGTTCCTCTTCTATCTGAAATCTACTTTTTTTTTTTTTTTTTTTTTTTTTTTTTTTTGAGACAGAGTCTCTCTCTGTCACCAGGCTGGAGTACAGTGGCACGATCTCAGCTCACTGCAGCCTCCACCTCCATGGTTCGAGCAATTACCCTGCCTCAGCCTCCCTAGTAACTGGGACTACAGGTGTGTGCTTACTTTTTAATTTTTCTTTTCTTCCACTCTTTTCATCTATTGCTTGTTTTCCTTCTTTTATACCTTGTGTCTTATACCTGCCAAGGACTGCACAGATGCTTTTAACTCCCTTCACAAGCTGTTCTCCCCACCCCACCTAGCACCCCACACCCGGCTGGGGTAAAGGATGGGGGAGAAATTAGGACTATGGTTTTATTGAGTTCACACTAATACCTAACTTGAAAATCACAAGATTTGACAAGGCAAGGAGTCTGCACTCTTACCGTTTTGCTGCTTGAGATAAGAGAGGCCCAGAGCTAGAAGGGATCTGAGAGAGACTTCAGCAGCCTTCTCTTAGAACAATGGGAGGAAAAAAACAATCTTTCTGTTTCAGGTCATTCTTTCTCCTTCTCCCTACATCCTACACAAAGTCCTTGTCCAAGAAAGTAATCAAGTCTTTACAAGATGTAATTTCAAAGCTTCTGTGGGGTCTTTGTGTAGCGAGGTGAACAGCCATTAAGAAGTACATGGATCGACAAAGAGTCCTGTTCCTCACCCTGGCAGGCCCAAGGGGGCAGAGTGTTCCAGGGAGAGGTATGAATAAGTGAAATTAATGTTGCTTTGCTTGAGAATGGAAAATACCAGTATGGCAGTAGGAGCTAAAGCCTTACACAGAGGTTACTTTGGAAAATATTTCTCTTCCACCTTTAGTTTTAGGGGACTGCTTCTGAAGCTAAGGATTTCTAAGGACTGCCTGATAAAGGTTTGGTACATCTAAGTAACAATAATGTAAAAACTGACCCAAGATGCTTTAAAAGGTAAAATAAAACATTATATAGATATTAAAGTTTATTTAATGCATGAGAAGTATTTAACAGTAAAAATATATTTATTGAGAGCCTACTCTGTGCCAGGCACAGTCCTAAGGGCACAGGATATAGTTGTGGACAAAACAGTTCCTGTTTGTGGAGCTTAGTGGGGTATTTACTAATGGACTAAGTAAGGAGTGTCAGAGAAAGAGTGTTGTAAACTGATCTAAATCAATTTGGTCACGTGCAACATTTAGTTTATTCCCGATAGCTAATTATAGCTGCACAAGAAGTCTGAAGTTGTGAGGGAGAGCTATTTCCACAAACTTCATAATAAAACGTCTGATTATAATAAGCAAAATCTCAGACCCAATTTTGTGATGTACAGAGTTATTTACTGACCACATATTTTTTGGCAACAGGCACAAAATATTTTATAGACTCACCTAGACATAAAGAAGTCAAGCTCTCACGTGCTGTAAGAAAAATGAACTCTAGGCGGACCAGGCAACTTTTCCAAGGCAGGAGACAGGATTCTATGTGCTATAGTCAGAATCATGCAATCAGAAATTCTAAATTACTGGCTGGATATAAATGATCAGGAATCCAACCTCATGAGACCCATCCCTAAGAATTGCAGAATATAGGAGCTGATATTTGCACACAGGGTGGGGAAGATCTCTAAGCTATTCAAGCCTATCCTTGAATCCTAAAGACTTTAATTTTACACACACACACACACACACACACACACACACACCCCAGCCCACTTCTAACATCCATCATGCTAATTAATAGGTTGCTAGTTTAACAAATAAAAATCAAATTTGACATCCAGTATGCTAATCAGCAAATGCCGGTTGCCCAGTGAGACAGAGATAACAGAAGGGCTTGCGGTGGCCACTTCTGGAGTGACGTTCTGACTGATAAAATACTGACTGACTATCCCAAAACTGGGAATTTTTCATAGTATGTTAGCTAACTATCCCACAAATTTAAGCTTAATATTACTAGAATATTTATACTATCTTACTGATTATACTTAATATTCTAAAGTAAATTATAGATGTCAACATAGGTAGAGGAGAGGCTACTGAGAAGACTAAACTTTTGGCCTGAGTAATGGAATAGAGTTGCAACTTACCAAAAAGGTACAAATCCTGGGAGCTATAGGTTTAGGGAGAAATCAGGAGCTCATTTTGACATTTCAAGTTTGAAATCAGTATATCAAGTGAGAATGTTGAGAAGGATGTTAAAATATTGGAGTCTGGTGCTCATGAGAAAAATAGGACTAGACACAGGAATTTGGGCTTTATCAAGTGTTTTATGGTAATTAGTCATAAAATTGAGGAAATCACTGGAGGAGTGATGGAAACAGAATAAAGGAGAGGGTCTGTGGAATGACCTCTGGGGGCATTTTGGTCAGTATAATAATGATCATGGTGATGATAATGGTCATGATGGGGGTCATAAAAGCCAACACCGCAGAGCACTTACCTTGTGCTGGACTTATTTTAAGTAATTTAAATGTATTCATTCATTTAACCCTCAAAACAATCCTATGAGTCAGATACTGTTATTAATCCCACTTTATATATGAGGAGATTCAGAAAATGTAAGTAATTTCCACAAAGTCACTGCTAATAAGATAGGGGAAACCAACAAAGGAGACAGAAAGGGAGCAGCTAGTAAAGAAGGAGGGCCAAGACAGACTCTGAAAAGGAAGGAAAAATCTAGTGTCAAGTGTCTTAGGTCAAGTTAATGCAATTTAGAGGCATAGCCATTGGGAACATTCCTAAGATCAGTGCAGGGTGATAGAAGCCTAACTGGAGTTGAAACAAGAAAGAACTGGAGGAATAAAAATAGAGATAAAAAGCATCAACATCTGTTTTTAAGGAGTTTTTCTGTAAAGGAAGGTAAAAAATAAGGTAGTGTATAAAGATGTGTGTGGCATACTTGCATACTCATGTGAGTGACTGAATAGAGTGAGAAATTTTGATAGCAAAGGAGAGAAGGTAAAAGATGGAAGAGGAGTGCTATTTTAGGTACAGAAATTTAGTTTAGATAGGGGTTGGGAAAGTTTCTACATTTAATGATTGGGGAGGTAACATATTATATAGGGACATATACAGTTGCTTAGCACATTTAGTGGTAGGAGTGTAGAAGTTCTCATTTGGTTGCTTTTATCTTCTCAGTGAGATAAAAAGGAATGTCATCAGATGACAATGAGATAGAAACTGTGGTGGTTTGAGAAATGTGAAGGAAGTGTGAAATATTAATTTGGAAGACTGAAAAGTGAACTGACTAGAGAAATGTAGAAGTCGAGCCAAGTGGTCCTAACAGTCTGTTTGGGGCTACTGGTCAAGAATTAAAAGGAAGATGTGGTTTGAAATTGCACGCCGTGTTTAAAGTGAAGCTTTGTCAAAAAACCTAGATGTAACAGATGTAGTAAGCCAAAGTGATGGGCCAGAACAAAATGCAAGCTGTCAAAACAGGTGGCTATAATGTATGCATGTTTTCAGTGGGACAGATGTGGTCTACAGTGGAAAAACATCACCTTGGAGATGTTTTATGTTCTGCTCAAGAAGAGAACCTAGAAACTCAGTGAGGGTTCAACAGAGCCTTTCTAGGTGTGGAGTGGATTGCTAGTGAACCATGGAATGAGGGGGAGAAAGGCCACTTCAAGGAAAGTCCTGTTGATGTCACTAGAGTTACAGCGGAAAGGGCCCATACAGGGAAGTGCTACTTATGAAAAAATCTAAGAGAGAGTCTGTCTTTGCTCATCTGCCCACAAAGAGCCCTAGACTAGAAGACAACTGCACTGCCCAAGTAGGACTGGCATCTTTTGCTACAGTCTTCTCTCCCCAGAGTGGTTAAAACAGCAATTATCGAACTGGGACAGGAGAGGAAACACTAAGCAAGGAAAGAAAAAACAAGGGCCAACTAACTCCCCTATGTAAGCAGCCAGCGTACAGGATGCCTATTGTGGAGAGGAGATTTGTCATGAAATCAATATTGGAGTTCAATGACTTACTTAGGAACTGAGGTAGTGTCTGTAAACCAAAGTAACCAAAGTGCTCTCTATTAGTAAACAGTAAGCATAAAAGTCACAGTACAAGCCCTCCAGCTCCCTGTTGTTTTTGTTTTTAACTCAGTCAGGAAGAGGTTTTTCCTACTCAACAAATTTTAAAGTCATAGTAAAAGATTAAAACACATGTAACAGAAAACCAAATATTGCCTGTTCTCATTTATAAGTGGGAGATAAACCTTGGGTACACATGCACATCAATATGGAAATAATAGATATTTTATTAATTATCTATTAATAAATAGATAATATTTTATTAATAGATAATAAATAATAGCTATTATTTATTATCTATTAATAAATAGATAACTGGGGACTCCTAAAGGAGGGAGGAAGAAAGAGTGAGGGAGCCAGGGAAAACTTCTTATTGGCTACTATTTTCACTGTCTGGATGACAGGATCTATAGAAGCCCAAACCTCAGCATCACACAATATACCTTGTAACAAACCTGCACATGCACCCCCAAATCTAAAATACAAATGGAAATTCACGAACTCTGAAAAGTATTTCTGTACATTATTACTGCAGTATTTTTGTGTAGCTCTAAAATATTACAAATAATAGCTTTTTGATCTCGTTAAGTGAGAAAGTCAGGTATAACAAAAAGTAAAATTTTGGTGATTAAAATGTTCTCACCATTGATCAGATTTGTAAAATGAAAAATATTAGTAACAACCTTGACATTAAAAAAAATTAAATATTTTGGCCCAAAGTGGTAGTCACACCATTTATCATCAGTTCAACCACTGGAACAAGCCACTACTGCAGAGCTAGAAACGCACAAAGACTAGGCCACTAGTGTGATCTTTGAAATGATCTGTACTGCCATGTTGAAAAATAAGGTAAAATTTGATCATATTCACAATTCAGTATTTCTTTCAATAGTGAATTGGGATGATGAGTCATATATTGGCCAATAAATAGTCTCTGGTGGTAATGTTGTATGGATTGGCCTTCAAATGTATTTTCTTTTTTATTCTATACCTGTTTTTCTGTTAGTATTGATCACAGTATGTCTCCTTAGTAATTAACAAAATTGTCGTCTAATATTTCTCCCTCGTATTGGTACTAGATACGTGTTAAGAGCTGTTTCATACTCTTCACACCTGTCATTTCATCCTCACATAAAACTCAATATCTGCCTCCAGATATAAAAAATAGGATTTGTTCTTTCACTTTGTGCCACTGATGTCCAAACAGTGTCGTTCAGTTCCACAATCGCTAGTGGTTGATTTTGAGTTAGCGCTAAGAAATCCCTTTGTCATTAATATTTCATAAGTTTTATGATAAGAGCCTGAGCACCATATGGAGTGCTCACCAGTCCAAAGAGTGTAACTTTGAATAATAGCTCTGGAGTTTTCTCTTTTCCCTATTTTTGGTAATACAAAATATATACATATATATATTTTTCTATAAGGCATTATTTTCATTTCGTTCACAGGGAAACAATGTTCTGGAAACTTTACTGTGCTTCATTCCATAATGACACAAAACTTCAGTGACTTTACACTACTTAAAATAACATATAAGGCACCAAGGACTAAAGGTGAATGCATCTGCAGTCTAGGAAGATTCAGTGTTCAAAAATTCATCTTTATACTTTTATATTCTTTTTAATTTTGAAACCACTTGGTATAATTCCCACACTCACAGATGGACTTGTAGCAGTATATACTAGAGTCCTGTTCACAGCTCATCTAACTATGGCTTCTGGTATTTATAGTTATTACTTTATCACTTCTTCATTTTTCCAAAAGCCACTTTTGAGACATTGCCCTATTTTTGAGAACTGTGGATACAGCATGCAACAAGAGAGATGCAAGTTTAACATAAATGGAAATAACATGAAAATACATTGGCTGAAATGAATTGTACCCTGTTAAGTGAATGTCATTGCAGGTGAACTTACCAATGCAATTCCTGAATGCATGTTCAGACTTTTAAAAAATATGTTTCCTTTAAGACTCCTACCAAATGTCTTTAAAAATTATAATTTTACATTTCAAGTTTGTGAAATGTAATGAAGGAATATTGTTTATGTTTTTTCTGCATCTGTCAAGTTGCAGCCTACTTTCTGGAGGCCATGATTAATCAATGGGCACACTTGGTGAAGCAGTAGTTTGCATTAAATATCTTTAAGCATTATTGTCTTCATGAGGTGTCTGTATATGTGTTTATCTGTGTATATCTGTATGCATGCATGCATGGTGTATGGGTTGGTGTGTGTATGAGAGAGAGAGAGACCTAACATATACCTGTTGGATCATAAAAAGAATAAAAACATGTGTTTGTAACTCTCGCTGGTGAGAAAACTTCAGAGGTGGCTAGATTTGAGTGCCATCTCCCACCCTGGAATATTTTTGGAACTTAGACAAACAATTCAATATGGACTATCCTGTCTGAGTCACTGAAATATTATTTTAGGTAATATAACAGATTTAGAAAGCCATCAGAAAATCCTTTAGTCTATGTCTTAAATACATAGATATATACAAATCTATATGTAGAAGAAAATTACTTTCCTTCACTTCAGCTATTGTCTTTGCCCAGCTGCCATCTGTTTCTCTCCTGGATTATTGCAATAGCCTCCTAATTAGGCTCTCTGCTTTTGTCTGCCTACAGTATATTCTCAACACAAAATCCAGAGTTACGCCATTAAAATATAGATCAGATCATGATACTCCTCTATTTAAAGCCAGAGTCCTTACAATGGCACATGTAAACCCACAGGAGCTGTTCCTCTGCTCCTCCTCATCTCATAACCTACTGTTCTTCCCTTTACTCACTGTGTTTTAGCCAGACTAGCCTCCAAGAACATGCCAGGAATGCTCCTGCCTCAATGCTACTGCATGTTTGCTCATGTAACCTGGAATACTAATTTTTCCTTCTATTTATGTGCTTTACTTTCTCATCTCCTTTGGTTCTTGACTCCAATGTCAACATCTCAATATGGTCTTTCTTAAACACCTTGTTAAAAATTGTACCCTCCCCTGAACTCCTGTATTCATCAGTCTTCTTTCTTGCTTTGTTTTTCTTCATAGAACCTATTTTCTTCTGTTATATTGCATATTTAGTTTATCTATTTATTGTCTACCTCCTCTCCTATGGCATAAACTCTATGAAGCACACATTTTCATCTGTTTCCTTCATTGCTACATCACCAAGGCATGGGTCATTATTTGGCACATAGTAAGCACTTAGTAAAAATTTGTTTAATGAATAATGAAATATATTGATGGAGGCAGGAGGATGAATATTAGAATAAACCCAATTTCTGAGAGCAGGAGATGGAGCTCTTCCAAGAGTCTAGAAATGTGTGTGGTGAAAATTAAAAGATGAAGGGGATTTTTCAGAGAAAAGTATGGACTAGAAGGCAAGTTTTGTAACTGAACTGTACACATGAAATGTTTAACCCTGGGCACTTTCTTGGACTATAAATGTTATATATGACCTGCCAGTTTTATTGTCTTGTTTCATGTTATGTAATTCCCTTTAGTTTTACGCAAACACAGTAAAGCCAATAAGCTCAAACTCAGCATGGTAGCCATCTGAAGGAAAACACTCTGCCCACCTCCACAGAGTCCCATGAAGCAGGGGCTGACTTGTGTCAGAGGAAGAGTGTGTGCTATGATCTACAGGCCAGCCATGAGCTGTAGCTAAGTGAATGGTGGCCAGTCAGCACATTGGAGCAGTGGTCAAGGTCACAGCCTGGGAGCAAACATAGGGCAGTCCTCTCTAACTCCTAAATATACTAGCTAGAGGTGATCCTTATGGGGAAAGAAAAAACTGGTTCTTAAGCTATGGGTAGGTGAAGAAACCCTCAAAAACGGAATGACTTGTTAAGTTTCCGTAGTCTTTTCATTTTTGATCTACTGCTTTTTCTATAATTCTAAGACACTCTTCTGTATTCAGCCTATTTTTAATTTGCACATTTATGGACCCACCTTCTTAATCTGTAATATGGGCATGAAAATTATTCCTTAACTTTTGTCAATTTTTGTGTGTTTTCCAAGTACTATGGACTCCCTAAATTTGATGTAAATCTTAAGAGTGTGTTCAATCTAAATTTTAGCGGTTGTTGACAATGTCTTTGCTTTTGCCTACTTGGAATTTACCAATAACCCTAGTAAAAGTCAATTAAGGGAGGAGAAGAAGCTATATATAAAAGAATTCTGTGATCTGTGCAGACTGTTCTCTTTTTTTCTGTACATAATTCCACTGTCACCAATAAAATATTCCCCAAAAGAAAAGCAGACTGATATACGGAGATTTTTTCCTACTTCCTAATGTCTATATTTTCTAAGCCCATTTTATGATTTAAGAAATGAGAAAAGAAAAAAGTTTATATTAGTTTGAAATAATGTATGCTTTTGTCAGTTAGAAATAAAAACAACTTCACCCAAAGACTATTAACCCAACCTTTGTGTAGTCACAACTAGTAGAGCTGGACAGTGCTAGCTTTGGAAATATTGTCCAGCTCTGTGAAGTTACACAATATTGCAAATGTTCCATTGGTGTGTTGTTTCTTTCCCCTACAATAATTGCCTTTCTTTTAGATTTCAGTGTTTCCCTTTTGTGTTTACGATAACAGAGGGATGCTTTATTGCATTTCACCAGGCCGGTTGCCATGGTGATCAGCAGTTGCTGTATGCTGTAAAAATAACCCTCCTTCCTTGATAGATTTCACTTGAGTGAAAATAACCCTTAAAAATAGGTTGAAATTTACATACTAACTCTTCCAGCAGGTTCAAGGGGGAAAAAAAGAATGAATTACATTGTGATTTGACACGCTATCAGGCTAGGGGCTACTGGTTGAGGTTTGAGCAGAAAAGTCTCTTATACGCCAGTGTGAGGTCAACCAAACTTCAGTATAAAACCAACAAATTTATTTCTTTGTTATCGGGTCTTTCCTTGTTAGTGTTGTATGATGACTAAAAGGGATATCAGAAAAATTTTAAATTTCTGTGGTCATGAGGAATAGCAAGAGCTGGTGGCTCATAGATCACATAACAGGTTGGTCTAGACTAGAACACCACTTCTCAAACTGTTCCAGAGAACACTGCTAGATAAAATGTAAATGGGATGCTATTTCAGAAGGTGTTAATAAGATGCTCTATGGTCAAGTATATTTGAGAAACATAACATATTATGCTCATAACACATATTATCATGTTGACGTTTCTGAGACACTCTAAAGCAAAACCCACTTCTCTGTGTTTAAGTATGAATATCTTGCCAAATGACATTTTGGGAAACTTTTCAGATCATTCAAGTTCTTCTTTGCATGATTTTAAATGATTTCATAAAGATGGCTTAGCAGACTAGAGGATCTCCTACTAACTTTTTTACAATATTTTTTCCCCAAGAAAAGGAAGAGAATAAAAACAGGGCCTGTGGTAGTGGTAAAGTTGGAACAGATAAAATTAGTAATGATATACCGGGAAACTATACCTCCTGGGATGATTTTAAAAGAATTAATAGATTTTAGAGTAAAAAATCAGAATTGTCTTATACAATTACTGTAGTAATCTGATGTGAACTAATATATGAAGTACAACTTACATTCCTATATAATCCTTGATTTTTTTAAAGTTCAAAAAATGTTGTATGTATATAGTAAGTTCACATATTTATTAGGTATATGAACATTGGATATTTTGATACAGGCATACAAAGTGATAATCACAATCTAATTATTCTCTTAGTTATTTTTAAATGAACAATAAATTACTGTTGACTATAGTCACTATGTTGTGCTATGAAATATTAGATCTTCTTTATTCTATCTGACTATATTTTGTATCCATTAACCATCCCCACTTCCCTCCACCCACACTACCCTTCCCAAGCTCTGGTAACCATCATTCTACTGTCTATATATGTGGGTTTAATTGCTTTAATTTTTAGCTTCCATAAATAAGTAAGAACATGCAAAGTTTGTCTTTCTGTGCCTGGCTTATTTCACATAACATAATCACCTTTACTTCCATCCATGTTGTTGTTAATGACAGAATCTCATTCTTTTTTTATGGCTGAATAGTACTTCATTGCATATATGTACCACATTTTCTTTTTCTATTTGGCTGTTGATAGACACTTAGGTTGCTTCTAATTCTGGCTATTGTGAATAGTACTGCAACAAACATGGAAGTGAAGATATCTCTTTAATATATTAATTTACTTTCTTTTGGGTATATACGTAGAAGTGGGATTACTGGATTATATGGTAGCTCTATTTTTAGTTTATGAGAAAACTCCAAACTGTTCTCCATAGTGGTTACACTAATTTACATTCCCACCAACAGTGCACGGGGGTTCTCTTTTCTCCACATCCACACAACCATTTGTAACTGCCTGTCTTTTGGATGTAAGCCATTTTAACTGAAGATATTTCATTGTGGTTTTGACTTGCATTTTCCTGATGATCAATGATGTTAAGTATCTTTTCATATACCTGTTTTCCATTTGTATGTCATCTTTTAAGAAATGCCTATTTGGATCCTTTGCCTATTTTTAAGTCTGATTATTACATTTTTCTTCCTATTGAGAATATATATACTTGCATATATGCTGGTTATTAATCCCTTGTCATATGGATAGTTTGCAAATAGTTTCTCCCATTCTGTGGGTTGTCTCTTCACTTTTTGATTGTTTCCTTTGCTTTGCCAAAGCTTTTTAACTTGATGTAATTTCATCTGTCCATTTTTGCTGGGTTGACTATTCTTGTGGTTTATTACTAAAAAAATGTTTTTCTCAGTCCAATCCTGGAGAGTTTCATAAGTGTTTTCTTTTAATAGTTTCATAGTCAGAGGTCTTAGATCTAAGTTTTTAATCCATTTTGATTTGATTTTTCTGTATGGTGAGAGATAGAATTGGTTTAGTTTCAATTCTTCTGCATATGAATGTCCAGTTTTCTCAGCACCATTTATTGAAGAATCTGTCCCATCCCCAATGTATATTGTTGGCCCCTGTGTTGAAAATGAGTTCACTGTGGGTATATGGATTTGTTTCTTGGTTCTCTATGCTATTCTATTGGCCTATGTGTCTGTTTTCATGCCAGCACCATGCTGTTTTGGTTATGTTAGTTTTGTAGTATAATTTAAAGTCAGATAATGTGATTTTTTTTAGTTGTGTTCTTTTTGCTCAGGATAGCTTTGGGTATTCTGAGTTGTTTGTGTTTCCATATAAATTTTAGGCTGTTTTATTTATTTCTGTGAAGAATGTCATTGATATTTTGACAAGGATTGCATTGAATCTATAGATTACTTTGAGTAGTATAGACATTTTAACAATACTGATTTCTACAGTCAGTGAAAGTAAAATATCTTTCCATATTTTGAGATGTCCTCTTTAATTTCTTTCATCAATGCTGTATAGTTTTCATTGTAGAGATCTTTCTTCTTTGGTTAACTCCTGTGCATTGTATTTTATTTGTAGCTATTGTAAATAAGATTATGCACTTAATTTCTTTTACAGCTTGTGTGCTGCTGGAATATAGAAATGCTAATGATTTTTGTATGTTGATTTTGTGTCTTGCAACTTTACTGAATTTGTTTATCAGTTCTAGTAGTTTTTGGATGAAGTCTTTAGGGTTTTCCAAATACAAGATTATATTATCTGAAAACAAGGATAATTTGACTTCTTTCTTTAAAAGAAACTTGACTTCTTTCTTTAAAACAAGTCAAATTATCCTTGTTTGCAGATAATATAATCTTATATTTATTTCTTTCTTTTGTCTGAATGCTATAGCTAGGACTTACAGTATTTTATTGAATAATAGTGGCAAAAGTGAACCTCCTTGTGATGTTCCAAATAATAGAGGAAAGGCTTTCAGTATTTCTCCATTCAGGATGATACTAGCTGTGGGTCTATTATGTATAGCTTTTTATTATATTGAGGTATATTTCTTCCATATCTAGTTTTTTGAAGATGTTTATTATGAAAGGATGTTGAATGTTATTGAATGCTTTCTCAGCATCAATTGAAATGATCATATGGTTTTTGTTCTTTGTTCTGTTGATATAATGTATCACATTGATTGATTTGGATTTGTTGAACCAGCCTTGCATCATGGGGATAAATCTCATTTGGTCAGGACAAATGATCTTTTTAATGTATTGTTGAATATGGGTTGCTGATATTTTGTTGAAGATTTTTGCATCAATACTCATCAAGGATATTGGCCTGTAGTTTTTTATTTGTTTGTTTGTTTTATGTGTCTGTCTGGTTTTGGTCAGAGTAACAATGGCTTCATAGATTCTGTTTGAAGGATGACCTCTTCCTCTATTTTTCATAATAGTTTGAGCAGGATTGTTAGTAGTTCTTGAGATGTTTGGTAAAACTCACCACTGAAGCCATCAAGTCCCAGGCTTTTCTTTGCTGGGAGATTTTTATTATGGCTTTCATATCATTACTTGTTATTAGATTGTTTAGGTTTTGGATTTCTTCTTGGTTCAATGTTGGTAGGTTGTAAGAACCTACCAAAGTCTAGGAATATCTAGGAGTTCATTCATTCCTTCTAGATTTTCCAATGTATTGGCACAAATAGTTGCTTATAGTATACTCTAATAATCCTTTGGATTTCTTCAGTATTGGTTGTAATATCTTTTTTCACCTCTGATTTTATTTATTTGTGTTTTCTGTCCTTTTTACTTGTTTGGACTAAAGTTTTGTCAATTTTGTTTTTCTTTTCTTTCAAAATAGTAGTTTTCAGGTTCATTTATTATGTATATAATTTTTTCTTTATTTCAATTTCATTTATTTCTGCTTTGATCTTTGTTATTTCTTTTCTTGTACTAATTTTGTATTTGGTTTGCTCTTGCTTTGCTAGTCCTTAAGATGCATAATTAAAATGTTTATTTGAATTTTGTCTACTTGTTTTATGTAGGCGCTTATATCTATGAACTTTCCTGCAAGTATTACTGCTTTTGCTGTATCCCATAGCTTTTGGTATATTTTCTTTTTATTATCACTTGTTTCAAGAATTTTTAGAATTTCCGTACAAATTTCTTCATTGACTCATTGATCATTCAAGAGTGTGTTGCTTAATTTTCATATGTTTGTACAGTTTACAAAATTCTTCCTATTATTGACTTCTAGTTTTATTCCACTGTGGTCAGAGAAGCTGCTTGATATTATTTCCGGTTTTTGTTTTTTTTTTAATGTTTAAGACTTGTTTTGTGGTCTAATATATAGTTTATTCTTCAAAATGGCCTATGTGCTGGGGGAGAGGAATATGTATTCTGCAGCCATTGGATGAAATGTTCTGCAAATATCTATTAGGCCTATTTATTCTATACTGCAGATTAAATTTGATGTATCTTTGTTGTCTTTCTGTCCGTATGATCTGTCTAATGCTGAAAGTGGGATATTGAAATCTCTAGTTATTATTGAATTGGGGATTTATCTCCCTCTCAGCTCTAATAATATTTGCATTACATATCTGGGTACTCCAGTGTTGGGTACATATATATTTACAATTGTTATATCCACTTGTTAAATTGTTCCTTTATCATTATATAATAACCTTATTTGATTCTTTGTATAGTATTGTCTTGAGTGCTATTTTGTCTAATATAAGTATAGCTACTCCTGCTCTTTTTTTTATTTCCACTGATATATAATAACTTTTTCCATCCCTTTAAGTCTATGTGTGTCTTTATAGGTGAAATGCGTTTCCTGTAGGCAACAAATGGTTGAGTTTTTTTTTTAATTCAATCTTTTTATGTCTTTAATTGGATAATTTAGTCCACTTATGTTTAAAATTATTATTGGCAAATAAAACTTATTCCTTCCAGTTTGTTACTTGTTTTCTGGTTGTTTTGTGTTCTTCTCTTCCTTCTTACCTTCCTTCCCGTCTTCCTTTTAGTAAAGGTGATTTTCTTTGTATGTTTTAATTTCTTGCTTTTTTATTTTTTTGTATCTATTGTATGTTTTTTGATTTCAGGTTATAAGATTTGGAAAGACTATCATAACTCATTACTTTAAACTGATGACAACTTAACACTGAGTGCATAAAAAACAGAAAACTAATAAAACTAAATATCAAAGAGAAAACTAATAAAACTGCTGCCTTTATCCTATGCTTTGTAACTTTTGTTGTTTGTATTTATATCTCATTTTACTATGTCTTAAAAAGTTGTTCTAATTATTATTTTTGATCAGTTCATCTTTTAAGCTTTCTACTCAAGAAATAGTTTATACGCCACAATTACAGAGATAATATTCTGTGTGTGTTTTTTATATTTACTGTTACCGGCTAGCTTTGTACCTTTAGATGATTTCTTATTTCTCAGTAATGTCCTTTTCTTTCAGACTGAAGAACTCCCTTTAACATTCCTTGTGAGACAGGTGTTGATAAAATCTCTCAGCTTTTGTTTGTCTGGAGAAGTATTTCTTCTTTGTGTTTGAAGAATATTGTTGCTGGCTATACTATTCTAGGATACGTTTGTTATTTTGTTTGTTTTCTGTTTGTTTGTTTGTTTGTCTTTCAACATTTTAAATATGTCATGCCACTTTCCTGAGGTCTGTAAGTTTCCACTTGAGAAGTCTGCTGCCAGATGTATTCGAGCTCCATTGTTATGTTATTTTTCTTTTATCTTGCTGCTTTTAGGATTCCTTCTTCATCCCTTGCTTTTCAGAGCTTGATTATTAAATGTCCTGAAGTAGTCTTCTTTTGATTAGATCTTGCAGGTGTCCTTCATTCTTTTTCTTTTATCTCATCTGACATTGTATTTTCAAGTAGCTTGTCTTCCAGCTCACTAATTCTTTCTTCTGCTTAATCAATTCTGCTGTTAAGAGACACTGATGCATTCTTCAATATGTCAGTTGTATTTTTCAACTACAGAGTTTCTGCTTTTAAAAAATTCTTTTAATATCTTTGTTAAATTTATCTGATAGAATTCTAAATTCCTTCTCTATTTTATCTTGTATTCCATTGAGTTTCCTCATAATCACAACAGCTGTTTTGAGTTTCTCTCTGAAAAGTCACATATCTCTGTTTCTCCAGGGTTTGTTACTAGTGCCTTATTTGGTTTTTTGATGAGGTCATGTTTTCCTGGATGGTCTTGTGGCTGTGGATATTCGTCAGTTTCTGGGCATTGAAGAATTAGGTATTAACTGTAGTCTTCATAGTCTGGGCTTCTTTGTACCTGTCTTTCTTGGAATATCTGTCTAGGTATTCAAATGGATTTGGATGTTGGGATCTAAGCTTTCGGTTACTGCAGCCATGTCTGCATTAAGAGGCACCCCAGGCCTGGTAATACTGTGGCTCTTGCAGACTTATAGAGGTACTGTCTTGGTGGTCTTGAATAATATTTTTAAGAATTCTCTGGAACAAGAGCAGAGACTCTTGTTCTCTTCTTATACTTTTCCCAAACCAATGGAATCTCTCTGTGTGTCTCTGAGCTGTTTGGAACAGAAGGAGGAGTGACAAAAACACTCCTGTGGCCACCTCCACAGGGACTGTGTTGAGTCAGACTTGAAGCGAGCATACCACTGGGTCTCCCTTAAGGCCTGCAGTAACCACTGCCTGGATACTATCTATGTTTACTCAAAGCCCTAGAGCTCTACAATCAGCAGATGGCAAAGACATCCAGGCTTGTGTTCTTCACTTCAGGATGGCAAGATCCTTCCAACCCCACTGGGTCTAGAGATGCCATCTGGCAGCAAGGGCCTGGAGTCAGAAACCTTAAGAATATGCTTGGTGCTTTATGCTACTGTGGCTCAGCTAGCACATCAGACACAAGAGAAAGTTCTTCCTACTCTTCTACTTTCTTTCTACAAACAGAGCAGCCTTTCCCTATGGCCGCCATTACCTTAGACCCATGGTGAGTACTGCCTGCCTACCACTGATATTCATTCACAACCCAGTGGCCCTTCAGTCATACTATGATAAATACTGAAAGATCTGAGTCTCTTCCTTTAGAACAGTGGGCTCCCCTCTTGTGTAGGGCAGGTTCAGAAATGCCACTGAGGGTCAAAGGGCTGGAATCAGGAACCTTCAAGAGCCTACTTTATGTTCTACCTTACTGTGGCCAAACTGGTACCTAAGCTTCAAGATAAAGTCCCCTCAAGATAAATCACCATAGCCAGCACAGCTAGGAATGAGCTAGGTTACACCGGAAGCCAATAATCTCTGAATCTCTCTCAAGGGCCACAGTGAGTACTGCCTGGATACCATTTCTAATCATTCAGAGTCTAGGAACTCTTCAGTTGGCATATGATGAATCCTGCCGGAACTGAGTTCTTCCTTTCAAGGCACTGGGTTTCCTTCTGGCCCAGGGTATGTCTGGAAATGTCATGTAGGAGTTAGGGCCTAGAATGAGGACCTCAGGATTCTGACCATTGCCCTATCCAACTGTGGGTGAACTGATATCCAAGTTGCAAGACAAAATCCTCTACTCTTCCCTCTTCTCTCTTCAAGTGGAAGGAAGGAGTCTGTCCTACAAATGTGAGCTGTGTTGGCTGGAGTTGAGGAAGGAGTTGTACAAGCACTTCTTTGCCTGCCCCAGTTTTTGTCTCACTGGGTTGTGTGCCCACTCAAGTCCACTGGCTCTGGGCCCAGCATAGTACCAAAAGTTGCCTTAAATTGCACCCTGTGTGGCCTAAACTGCCCTTCAAGTTTAGCTTGCAGTGGTGAGGCTGCCAGAACTCAGATTTTAATTGTTGAAATGGGTAAGTCCCCTCTGGCTAAGACTTGTCTAAATACTCCCTCCATGGTTGCTGGCTGAGTTCTGCCCAGTGTTGATTTCCTCTGTGACAGGGCAGCACTGAGTTCCAATAAAAAGTTCCACAATAACTATGTTCTTCCCCCACTGAAGTGTACAGATTTTCTCCACACTATGTGGCCACTGCCAGGAGATGAAGGAGTGTTGGTGTCAGCAATTCACTGTCTCTTCAGTGATATGAAGTTAAAACCAAGTACTGTGATCACTCACCTGATTCTTGGTCCTTATGAAGGTCCATTTTTGTGTGTGAATAGTTGTTCAATTTGATATTCTTGCTGGGAGGACAATTGGTGGAGGCTTCTATTTGGCCAGCTTTCCCTCCCTCCCTTCATCTAATCCTTGATTTTAAAATAAGTTTATGTAAAATGCTTTGGGGTATACACATATGTTATTTCTGTACCTCAGTCTAGGATAATGAACCCAGAGCTAATGCCTTGTTGGCTTGGCTTTCCCCTGATTACATTTCCACATCTGGGATTAGCTCTTGGTTTATATATTCACATTACTATTGCGTATTATGTTTTCCCCAACTATAGATGAAAACTTAATAATTTATTTTTCTATATACATTCCAAGTATTTCTGGAGACAAATTGGATACTTCCTGAGATACTAGCCAAACCCCTTAATTCTAAGGAGGTGAAAAGCTTCTCCTATGGCTAGGCTTTGTCTTACTTCTCAGTTTATTGATCTAAAGATACCACTTTTTACCAGTACACTGAAAACTTACCAAACAACTTGTTAGCTGTGACTTGTTATTTTCTACTTCTTTGATTTAGAAACCATGTAGTAATCATATCTGTACCCTTGAAGTTTATCAATTGAGATAAATTGTGTTTTTTTCCTACATATCTAAAGTTATCAATATATTATGACATTTTACATATATGAATATTTATAGTGCATGTGAGCACATGCATTATATATGTATATATACATATATACACACAGATATACACATAGATATATATTAGTTAAAGACAAAGCACAGTGATGGAAAAGAAAAATTCTTTGCCCTTTAACCTTGACCCCTACCTCACACCATACAAAAATTATTTGAAATGGTCATGTAAGTTTTGTAGAGCAAACATAAGTGAATATATTTGCAATCTTGGGGTAGGCAAATATTTCTTAAACAGGACATAAAAAGCCAGAGTCAATTAAAAAAAAAAAAGATTGTACTTCATTAAAATAAAATAATTCTACCTATCAAAGCACCTAATTAAGAAACAAGCTACAAACTGGGCAAAAAATATTTGTAAAACTTATACACAGCAAAGAGCACATATCTAGAATATGTAAAAGCTACCATAAATCAACAATTAAAAAACACCTTAAAAATTGGCAAAGGCTTGAACATATACTTCATAAAAGGATGTAGGAATAACCAATAAACCTGTAAAGTGGTCCTCATTGTTAGTCATGAAGAAAATATAAATTAAAACCTTAATGAGAATGATATCAGAAAGATAGTGGAATAATAAATTTTGTTACCCACTACCCCCCTCCCCCAGAAAATTAAACAAGCAAGTATCAACAGATATTCTTTTGAAAACCCCAACACCTGGCAAAAAGCTAAGACACCACAGGTATACTAAACTAAATAAAATCCAAATGAGAAGAATAAACTAATGGTGCCACATTGACTGCACCACCCCATCTGTTTCCCCAGAGTTGGCATAGTGCCAGGTGAATAAGATTTCCCAGGGCACAGTTTCTGCAAGGGGAAAAGGAAATTGAAGGAAGTTATCCAGCATCCTTAGAATTCTGTAGCACTTCCCAGTAAGCCCACTGTGGTCTCAATTCATGAGGAACACTAGGGGTAACAGCCAACTCGGGAACTCATAACCACTTTTGTCACTCCAGCCTCATCACCAGTTGGCACTTCCAGAATTATAGACTAGGCTAAATAGTGAAGCTGTGTGCCTGTCAAAGAACACCTGTAAAGGCCAGAAGAGGGGGCTCTTTCAAATGTGTAGACAACAATGTAAGACTCGGGAATTATGAAGAATTAGGGCATCATAACAGCACCAGAAGAAATTAGTAAAGGTTCAATAACGAAATTCAGTAAATGGAGATATATAAAATAACAGAAAATGAATTCAGAATGATACTCATAAAGAAGTTCCATGAATTGCAAGAATATACAAATAGAAAATTTAATAAAAATTTAGAAAACAGTACGTGGAAAAAACAGATTAGTGAAGATATTTTAAAAACCAGTAAAAGAAGAATCATATAAAAGTCCTGGAGATGAATACAATGATAGAACTAAATTATTCAACAGAAAGCTTTAATAGGAGACTTGATCTATCAGAAAAAAAGAATCAGTAAACTGGAAGACAAAACATTTGAAATTATTGTATCAGAGAAAAAAGTTAACACAATAAAATAGAATTTTTTTACTTATTACTTTTTATTTTTAGATTATCTATTACAGATTTTTGATTTATGGTTATCATGAGGCTTACCAAAAACATCTTATAGCTGTAACAAGCCTATGGGAATTATGGGACAGTTAAGAAACCAAATATATACATATTAAGAGTTTCAGGAGAAGAAGAAAGATGAAAAGGATCTGAAAAAATATTTAAATAAATAATGGCTAAAACATGCCTAGTTAAAGAATAAATGTCAACATCCAGTTATAGGAAGTACAGAGGTCTCCAATCAAATTCAACTCAAAGATTAGTACACCAACACATATAAAAATCAAACTATTAAAAAGAAGAGACAAAGAAAAAATTGTGAAAGCAGCAAGAGGTAAAAAACACAACCCATAAAAAGAAGTTTCAATATGATTATCAGTGTTCTCAGTAGAAACCCTACAAGCCAGAGAAGGAACTATATTCAAAGTACTAAAGGAAAAAAAACAAATAAAAACCTGTCAAACAATAATTCTTTTTCTTTTTGACAGAGTTTTGCTCTTGTTGCCCAGGCTGGAGTACAGTGCTGCAATCTCAGCTCGTTGCAACCTCCGCCTCCCAGGTTCTGTGATTCTTCTGCCTCCGCATCCCAAGTCGCTGATATTATAGGCATGCACCACTACTCCAGGCTAATTTTGTATTTTAGTAGAGATAGGGTTTCACCGTGTTGGCCAGGCTGGTTTCAAACTCCTGACCTCAGGTAATTCACTCACCTCAGCCTCACAAAAGTGCTGGGATTACAGGTATGAGCCACCATGCCAGGCCTCAAGAATTCTTAAGCAAAGCTGTTCTGATATAATGAAGAAGAGAAAATTTTCCCAGACAAACAAAAGCTAAAGCAGTTCATCACTCCCAGGTCTGTCTTAAAAAATGCTAAAGGAAGTTCTTCAATCTGAAGAAAAAGATGCTAACAAGTAAACCAAACATATTTGAAAGTATAAAATTCATTGGTAAAAATAAGTCTACCATCATGTTCAGAATACTTTAATATTATAACAATAGTATGTAAATCACTTCTATTTTTAGCATGAATGTTAGAGACACAAGTATTTTAAAAATTAAAACAATTTGTTAAGAGATATACACTATAAATAGTTGGAAATTGTGACATTAAATATTCAAACTATGGAAAGCAGAGTGTGGTTAAAATGTAAAGTCTTATCATCACAATCAAAGTTAAGTTGTTATGAGCTTAAAATAACTTGTTATAGTTATAAGATGGTTATGATAAGCCTCATGATAACCACAAATCAAAAGTCCATAATAGATCATCAAAAATAAAATATAAGAAATAAAAAATACTGCTAGAGAAATAACTTAGTCACAAGGGAAGACAGAAAAGAACAGAGGATTTACAGAACAACTAGAGAACAATTAACAAAATGGCAGTAATAAGATTTTACTTATCAATAATCACCTTATATATAAATAGATTAAAGACTCTAATTAAAAGACAAAGAGTGGCTTAACAAATTAAAAAACGAGGATCAATGATGTGCTACCTACAAGTACACTTCACTAGTGATGACATATGTAGATAGAAGGCGAAGAGATGGGAAAACATATTCCATGCAAATGGAAACCAAGAGAGTAGCTATACTTGTATTAGATAAAATAAACTTTAAATTAAAAACCATAAAAAAGATAAAAAGGTCATTATATAATGATACGAGGGCTCATTTAGCAAGAGGATGTGACAATCATAAATATATATATGCACCCAATATTGAGGCACCTACATATATAAAGCAAATATTAACAGATCTAAAGAAAGAAATTAACTGCAACACAATAATAGTAGAGGTCTTTTACATTCCAACTTACAGTAAGGAACAGATTATTCAGACAGAAGACTGTCAAAGAAACATCAGATTTAAACTAAACTCTACACCAAATGGACCTAACAGACATTTATAGAACATTTCATCCAATAGCTTCAGAGTATACAATTTCTCAATTGGATATGGAACTTTCTCCAGAATAGATCATATGTTAGGCCATAAAAATAGTCTTAACAAATTTTAAAAGATTAAAAGCATAGCAAGAATTATTCTCACCATGAAGATATAAAACTAGAAGTTAATAACAGGAGGAACTTTGGAAACATTAACAACATACGGAAATTAAAACAACATGCTCCTGAACAACCAATGGGTCAATAAAGAAATTAGAAAGGAAATTTAAAATATTTTCTGAGACAAATGAAAATGGAAACACAGCATACAAACACCTACGGGATATAGCAAAAGCGGTTCTAAGAGAGAAGTTTATACCAATAAATGCCAACATCAAAAGAGGGCAAGGATCTTAAATAAACAACGGAATATTGTACCTCAGAAACTCAAGATTAGTGGAAGAAAATAAGAAAGATCATAATAAAAATAAAAATATAAAGGTTAATAAAATGAAGAGTTAGTTTTGTAAAAAGACAAAGTAAACAAACCTTTAGTCATCTAACTTAAAAAAAGAGTGAGAAGTCTTAAATAAATAAAATCAAAGACAAAAAAATGAGACATTACAAAGTATACCACAGAAATACAAAGGCTCATTAGAGGGTATTATTAACAATTATATGCCAACAAATGGATAGCCTAGAAGATTAGGATACGTTCCCAGAAACATAACAGCCTACCAGTACTGAAAAATAAACAAAGAGAAAATCTGAACAGATCAATAATGAGCAACAAGATTGAATTAGTAATAAAAAGTTTTTAATCAAAGAAAAGCTCGGGTCTTGATGGTTTCATTGCTAAATTCTATGAAACATTTAAAGAACTAATTCCCATTTTCCTTAAACCCATCTAAAAAGTTGAAGAGAACAGGATACCTCTAAACACATTCTAGAAGGGCAGCATTACCTGTTTACTGAAATCAGACAAAAACATAACAAAAAAAACTACAGACTAACATCCCTGATAAACATAAATGCAAAAGTACTAAAAAATACTAGCAACCCTAATTTAAAAGCATATTAAAATGATTATTCATTATAATCAAGTAAGATTCATCCCACGTGTACAAAGACAGTTCCAGATACACAAATCAATGAATGAAATACGTCACATTAACAGAATGAAGGGAAAAAATACCATCTGGCCATTTTAATAGAGGCAGAAAAAGCATTTTACAAGATTCAACATGACTTCATAATAAAGACTCTCAACAAATTAAATAGACAGGGAATAGACCTCAGCACAGTAAAGACCATATATGAAAAACAGAAGCTAATGTTATACCGAATAGGAAAAGTTAAAAGCTTTTTCCATAAGATCCGGAACAAGACCAGGATGTTCACTTTCATCACTTCTGTTTAATATAGTATTGGAATTTTAGCCAGAAGAGTTAGGCATGAGAAAGTAATGAAAGACGTCCAAATTGGAAAGGAGTAAATAAAATGGTTCCTGTTTGCAGATGACATAATCTTATATATAAAAAAACCCTGAAGACTCAACTAAAAAGCCTATTAAAATGAATAAACAAATTTAGAAGTTATAAAATATAAAATTAACATACAAAATTAGTAGCATTTCTATAAGCTAATAAGGAGCTACCTGAAAAAAAATTAAGAAAAAAATATTATTTACAATAGCTACAAAAAATAAATTATGTAGGGAAATATTAACCAAGAGGGTAAAAGATGTCTACACTGAAAACTAAAATGTTGATGAAAGAAATTGAAGAAAACACATGTATGCACAGGTATGGAACTATTCCCTGTTCATGGATTGATGGAATTAATACTGTTAAAATTTCCTGCTACCCAAAACTGTCTACAAGTTTATATAATCTATTTCAAAATACCAATTACATTCTTCATAGAAATAGAAAAAAAATTCTGAAATTTATATGGAGTCACAAAAGACTGAAAGACTGAATAGCCAAAGCAATCTTCAGCAAAATCAATAAAGCTGGAGGTATCACCTCACCTGACATCACAATAGTCTTCAAAGCTGTAGTAACCCAAATAGCATAGTATTGGCCTAAAAATAGACACATAGACCAATGGAACAAAATAGAGCACACAGAAATAAATCCACCCACTGACAGCCAACTGACTTTCAACAAAGGCTCCAACAACACACAACAGAGTAGGATAGTCTCTTCAACCAGTGGTGCTCGAAAAACTGAACATTCACATTCAGAAGAATGAAGTTATAACCTATGTCTCAGTATATCAAAAAAATCAACTGAAACTCTTGCTTCTGCTGGACCTTGAGATACATTTCCAGTGTTCCTCATCTTCCACCTCTGGATCCCCCTGGTGACTCCCTCACTGCCTCTATTGCTCTGTGATCTGCAAGTCTTTGGGAAGGCATAGCTAAGATGCCAGGACATCCTGGAAGCTGGGGAAATAACCATGGCTGAGAAGTAAAGAAGGTGGATTTTGCCTGTAGTTCAGAGACTACATAGAGAATCATGTTCTGCAGGCCTGTTACCTAAATCTCAGATTCCTCCAAGATGGCCAATTAGGTACAGCTCCAGAGTGCAGTTCCCCCATGAAAGTAGTGCAGAAGGTGAGTGATCTTTGCATTTCCAACTGAGGTACCAGGTTCATCTCAATGGGACTGGTTGGACAGTGGGTGTAGCCCAAGGAGGGCAAACTGAGGCAGGACAGAGCACTGCCTTACCTGGGGGAGTGCAGCTGGCTGGAGGATCATGTATTATTCCCCCTCTGGCACTCCAGTTCAGATGCTGCACTTCTCCTATGGCCCTTGTAACCCACAGACCAGGAGATCCCTATCAGGCTGACAAGTGCCACGAGTTACTAGCACAGATCTGACTGGATGCTCCGGTCAGCGCTGTGGGTTGTCAGCACAGATCTGGGTGGACTTTTTGGCTGGCACTGGGAGCACCTGCAAGATGGAGCTCCCCGCTCTCCAGAAAGAGAGGGAGCTGAAAGCAGGAAGACAGGTCATATAGCTTGGTGGGTCCCACCCCCACAGAGACCAGCAAACTGAAGCCCTCTTACTTGAGAGTTTCACAGCCAGCATATCGGTTTGAGCTTGACCTGGGACGATCAAGCCTGGTGGAGGGAAGGACATCTGCCATTGCTGAGGTGATTCTAATCTCACCTATGCAAATAAAAGCCAGAGAAATCTTACACAGCAGCTGGACTAAGCCCATGGCAGCCCAGCAGCACCTCTGCAGGAAGACAAGGGACACACTGCCTCCTCAAGTGGCTCCCTGACCCCTATATAACCAAAAAGATGCCTCATACAGTAGAGCTCTGGCTGACATCTGGTGGGTACTCTTCTGGGACTAAGCTACCAGAGGAAAGATCAGGCAGCAACACTTGCTGTTCTGCAACCCCCACGGGTGATTCCCAGGAAAGCAAGGTCTGGAGTGGACCTCCAGCAGTCCTATACCAGAGAAGCCTGACTGTTAGAAGGAAAACTAAAAACCAAAAGAAATAGCTTCAACATAAACAGAAAGGACATCCACTCAGAGACCCCATCTAAAATCACCAACTTCAAAGGTCAAAGGTAGGTAAATCCAAGAAGATGGGAAGAAACCAACAGAAAAAGGATGACACCTCTCCTCCTCCAAGGGATCACAACTCTTCACCAGCAAAGGAAGAAACAGGATGGAGAATGAATTTGATGAATTGACAGAAGCAGGCTTCAGAAGATGGGTAATAACAAACTTCTCTGTGCTAAAGGAGCATGTTCTAAACCAATCCAAAGAAACTAAGAACCTTAAAAAAGGTTAGATGAAATCTAACTAGAATAACCAGCTTAGAGCAGAACATAAACGACAGGACGGGGCTGAAAAACATAGCACAAGAACTTTACAAAGCATACTCAAGTTACAATAGGTGAATCAATCAAGCACAAGAAAGGATATCAGAGATTGAAGATTAACTTAATGAAACAAAATGAGAAGGCAAAATTAGAGAAAAAGAGTGAAAAGAAATGAACAAAGCCTGCAAGAAATATGGGATTATGTGAAAAGACCTAATCTATGCTTGATCGGTTTACTTGAATGTGACGGGGGAGAATGAATCCAAGCTGGAAAACACTCTTCCGGATATTATCCAGGAGAACTTCCACTTCCCCAACCTAGCAAGGCAGGCCACCATTCAAATGCAGGAAATACAGTGAACACCATAAAGGTATTCCTCAAGAAGAGCAACCTCAAGGCACTTAATTGTCAGATTCACCAGAGTTGAAATGAAGGAAAAATGCTAAGGGCAGCCAGAGAGAAAGGTCGGGTCACCCACAGAGGGAAGCTCATCAGACTCACAGCAGATCTCTTGGCAGAAACCCTACAAGCCAGAAGAGAGTGGGGGCCAATATTCAACATCCTTAGAGAAAAGAACTTTCAACCCATAATTTCATATCCAGCCAAACTAAGCTTCATAAGTGAAGGAGAAATAAAATCCTTTATGGACAAACAATTACTGAGAGATTTTGTCACCACCAGGCCTGCCTTAGAAGAGCTCCTGAAGGAAGCACTAAATATGGAAAGGAACAACCAGTACCAGCCACTCCAAAAACATACCAAATGGTAAAGACCAATGATGCAATGAAGAAACTGCATCAACTAACAGGCAAAACAACCAGCCAGTAACAAAATCACAGGATCAAATTCACACATAACAATGTTAACATTAAATGTAAATGGCCTAAATGCGCCAATCAAAAGACACAGACTGGCAAATTGGATAAAAAGTCAAGACCCATCTGTGTGCTGTATTCAGGAGACCCATCTCATGTGAAAGACAGACAAAGACTCAAAGGGATGAAAGAAGATTTACCAAGAAAATAGAGAGCAAAAAAAAAAAAAAAAAAGGGTTGCAATCCTAGTCTCTGATAAAACAGACTTGTGAGTAAGATCAGAGCAGAACTGAAGGAGACAGAGACACAAAAAGCCCTTTAAAAAGTCAATAAATCCAGGAGCTTGTTTTTTTTGAAAAGATCAACAAAATAGACAGACTGCTAGCCAGATTAATAAAAAGAAAAGAATCAAATAGATGTAATAAAAAATCATAAAGGGGATATCACCACCAATTCCACAGAAATACAAACTACTATCAGAGATTACTACAAACAACTCTGTGCACATAAACCAGTAAATCTGGATAAATTCCTGGACACTTACACCCTATCAATATTAAACCAGGAAGAAGTTGAAACCCTGAATAGATCAGTAACAAGGGCTGAAGTTGAGGCAACAATTAATAGCCTACCAATCAAAAAAAGTCCAGATCCAGATGGCTTCACAGCCAAGATCTACCAGATACACAAAGAGGAGCTGGTACCATTTCTTCTGAAACTATTCCAAACAATGCAAAAAGAGGGGAATCCTCCATAACTCATTTTAGGAGACCAACATCATCCTCATACCAAAACCTGGCAGAGACACAACTAAAAAAGAAAACTTCACGCCAATATTATGATGAACATCAATGCAAAAATCTTCAATAAAATACTGGCAAACAGCACATCGAAAAGCTTTTCCATCACAATCAAGTAGGCTTCATCCTGAGGATGCAAGGATAGTTCAACATACACAAATCTGTAAACACAATCCATCACATAAACAGAACCAAAGACAAAAACCACATGATTATCTCAACAGATGCAGAGAAGTCCTTCAACAAAATTAAATAGCCCTTTATGCTAAAAAAATCTCAACAAACTAGGTATAGATGGAACGTATCTCAAAATAATAAAAGCTATTTATTACAAACAAACAGCCAATAGCACACTGAATGAATAAAAACTGGGAGCATTCCCAGTGAAAACTGGCACTAGACAAGGATGCCCTCTCTCACCACTCCTATTCAATATAGTATTGGAAGTTCTAGCCAGAGCAATCAAGCAAGAAGAAGAAATAAAGGGTATTCAGTTAGGGAAAGAGGAAGTCAAATTATCTCTATTTGCAGACGACATGATTATATATTTAGAAGACTGCGTCACCTCAGCCCAAAATCTCCTGAAACTGATAAGCAACTTCAGCACAGTCTCAGGATACAAAATCAATGTGCAGAAATCACAAGCATTCCTATACACCAATAACAGACTTAAAGAGAGCCAAATCATGAGCAAACTCCCATTCACAATTGCTACAAAGAAAATAAAATACCCAGGAATACAACTAACAAATGATGTGAAGGACCTCTTCAAGGAGAACTACAAACCACTGCTTAACGAAATAAGCAAGGACATAAACAGATGGAAAAACATTTCATGCTCATGGTTAGGAAGAATTAATATCGTGAAAAAGGCCGTACTGCCCAAAGTAATTTATAGATTCAACAATATCCCCATCAAGCTACCAATGACCTTCTTCACAGAACTGGAAAAAAATACCTTAAACTTCATGTGGAACTGAAAGAGAGCCCGAATAGCCAAGACAATCCTCAGCAAAAAGAACAAAGCTGGAGGCATCATGCTACCTGACTTCAAACTATACTACAAGGCTACAGTAATCAAAACAGCATGATACTGGTACCAAAACAGCATGATACTGGTACCAAAACAGAGATATAGACCAATGGAACAGAACAGAAGCCTTGGAAGTAATGCCACACATCTACAACCATCTGATCTTTGACAAACCTGACAAAAGCAATGGAGAAAGGATTCCCTGTTTAATAAATGTTGTTGGGAAAACTGGCTAGCCATGTTCAGAAAGCAGAAACTGGACCCCTTCCTGACACCTTACACTAAAATTAACTTCAGATGGATTAAAGATTTAAACATAAGACTTAACATCATAAAAATCATAGAAGAAAATCTAGGCAATACCTTTCAGGACATAGGCATAGGCAAGGACTTCATGACTAAATCACCAAAAGCAATGGCAACAAAAGCCAAAATAGACAAATGGGATCTAATTAAACTCCAGAGTTTCTGCATAGCAGAAGAAACAATCATTAGAGTGCACTGTCCACCAACAGATTGGGAAAAATTTTGCAATCTACCCATCTGACAAAGGGCTAATAACCAGAATCTGCAAAGAACTTAGAGAAATTTACAAGAAAAAAGAATCCATCAAAAAATGGGTGAAACATATGGACAGACATTTTTCAAGGAAGACATTTATGAGGCCAACAAACATATGAAAAAATGCTCATCATCACTTGTCATTAGAGAAATGCAAATCAAAACCACATTGAGATACCACCTCAGTCAGAATTGTGATCATTAAAAAATCTGGAGACAACAGATGCTGAAGAGGATTTGGAGAAATAGGAACAGTTTTACACTGTTTCTGGGCATATAAATTAGTTCAACCACTGTCGAAGACAGTGTGGTGATTCCTCAAGGATCTAGAAGTAGAAATTCCATTTGACCCAGCAATCCCATTACTAGGTATATAAATCATTCTATTATAAAAAACATGCACTTGTATGTTCACTGCGGCATTGTTTACAATAGCAAAGACCTGGAAGCAACCCAAATGGCCATCAGTGATAGACTGGACAAAGAAAATGTGGCACATATACACCATAGAATACTATACAGTCATAAAAAGGGACGAGCTCATGTCCTCTGTAGGGACATGGATGAATCTGGAAACCATCATTGTCAGCACACTGACACAAGAACAGACAACCAAACAGCACATGTTCTCACTCATAGGTGGGTGTTAAACAGTGAGAACACACGGGCACAGGAAGGGGAACATCACACACTGGGGTCTGTTGGGGGGGGGTGGGGGGGAGGGGAGGGACAGTGAGGAGTGGCGAGGTTCTGGACGGGATAGCATTTGGAGAAATGCCTGATGTAGGTGATGGGGGATGGAGGCAGCAAACCATCATGGCATGTGTGTACCTTTGCAACAATCCTGCAAGATCTGCACATATACTCCAGAACTTAAAGAACAATAAAAAAATTGGATTAAAAATACTTAAGCGTAAAATTCAAAGCAATAAAATTAATGAAAGTAACCATTTGGGAAATGTTTAATGACATTGGTCTGGCCAAGGGTTTTTTTACTAGGAGCACAAAAGCACAGGCAACAAGAGCAAAAATAGATAAGTGAGATTACATCAAACTAAAAAATTTCTGCACAGCCAAGGAAACAATCAGCAGAGTTAAAAAGCAGCCTGCAGAATGGTAGAACATATTTGAAAACTATGCATCTGACAAGGGATTGGTATTTAGAATATTTAAAGAATTCAAAACAACTCAGTAGAAAAAGTAACCAAATAGTACAATTTAAAAATTGGCAAAAAACCTTAATATACATTTATCACAAAAACATGCAAATGACCAACATGTGTATTTTTTAAATTCCTCATCATCGCTAATCATCAGAAAATTGTAAATCAAAACCACAATGAGATATCACCTCACCCCAGTTGGAATGGCTACTATCAAAAAGACAAAAAATAACAAATGCTGGAGCAGATATGGAGAAAAGGGAATGTTTATACACTGATGGGATGTAAAGTAGTATAGCTATTATGGGAAACAGAATGGAGGTTCCTCAAAAAACTAAAAATAGAATTACCGTAATATCCAGCAATCCCACTACTGGATATATTTCCACAAGAAAGGAAATAAGTATACTGAAGAGATATCTGTACTTCCATGTTTATGGAGGCACTAGTCAAAATAGCCAAGATATGAAATTAACCTAAGTATTCATCAACAGATGAATAAATAATAAATAAAAAATGTGTTCTATATATAAATTATACACACAGTGGAATCTTATTTAGCCATTCAGCCACAAAAATGAATAAAATCCTGTAATTTTTGGCAATATTTATGACACTAGACAACATTGTGTTAAGTGAGATAAGCCATATGCAGAAGAACAAATACAGCATGACCTCACTTATGTGAAATCTAAAGAAGTTGCTCTCTGGTTCAGTAATCACCAGAGACTGAAGAGGTAGGGAGGAGGGTAGTTAGGAAGAGATTGCTCAATGAGTACAAAGATACAGTTAGGTAGGAGGAATAAGTCTGGTGTTCTATTGCACAATAATATTACTATAGTTTATAATATTGTATTGTGTATTTCCAAGTAGCTATAAGAGAGAATTTTGAATGTTCTTACCACAAAGAAATAATAAATGCATGAGGTGATGTATATGTTAAATATCCTGATATGTTTTACATAACGTACACATGTATTGAAACATTGTACTGTAGCCCATAAATATGCACAATTACAAAACAACTAAAAACAAAGACTCGAGATACCATTTCACATTCATTAAAATAATTAAAAGGAAAAAGACTACAAACCCAAATGGTGACAATGATGTGGAAAAACGGAAACTCACATATTAGTAGAATTGTTACACAGCTACCTATTGGAAAATTCTTCGGCAACTGTATGAACAATAAATTCAATTGTTTATACAGTTGAACATGTATGTATTCTGTGGCCCAAGAATTGCACTCCCAGGAAGAATAACAAATGTACACAAAAAGACTAGAGCAATAATTTTCATATCAATTTTAAACATAGTAATAAAAAATTGAACGGTGGCTCACGCCTGTAATCCCAGCACTTTGGGAGGCCGAGGCGGGCGGATCACGAGGTCAAGAGATCGAGACCATCCTGGTCAACATGGTGAAACCCCGTCTCTACTAAAAATACAAAAAAATTAGCTGGGCGTGGTGGCGTGCGCCTGTAGTCCCAGCTACTCGGGAGGCTGAGGCAGGAGAATGCTTGAACCCGGGCGGCGGAGGTTGCAGTGAGCCAAGGTCACGCCACTGCACTCCAGCCTGGCGCCTGGTGACTGAGTGAGACTCTGTCTCAAAAAAAAAAAAAAAAAAAAAAAAATTGAAGCAACCCAAATGTCCAACCACAGGTAAATATTGAAAAATTATGGTGTTTTCACACAATGGAATATACCAAGTAATAAAACAACCAAACTGCTGATACATGTAATAGCTGATAAATATGATCAATACATACAATTAATGAATCTCAAATACATCATGTTGACTGAGTGAAGCCAGGTACAAAATACATACTGCATGAATCTATTTATATTAATTCATAGAAAAGTAAAGCTAGGATGAAGGAGAGAAATAAGAACAATGATTGTGTCTAAAAGAGGGGCATTAACAGAAATAGAAGCTTTCTGGAGTGATGAAAATGTTCTCCAGTTTTGTTTGGGTAGTAATTGCATGAACACATACATTTTTTCAAACTCATCAAACTGAACACTTAAAATCTATGCACTTTACCCCATGCAAATTATACTGCTATTTAAAAATATTAAAATATAAAAAGATTTTTAAAATCTTCTTTTAATTTTAAGTTCCAGGATACATGTGCAGAACATGCAGGTTTGTTACATAGGTATACGCATCCCATGGTGGTTTGCTGCACCCATCAACCCATCATCTATATTAGGTATTTCTTTTAATTCTATCCCTTTCCTACCCCCCAACCTCCCGACAGGCCTCAGTGTGTGATGTTCCCTGCCCTGTGTCCATGTGTTCTCATTGTTCAACTCCAAATTATGAGTGAGAACATGCGGAGTTTGGTTTTCTGTTCTTGTGTCAGTTTGCTGAGAATGATTATTTCCAGCTTCATCCATGTCCCTGCAAAGGACATGAACTTATCCTTTTTAATGGCTGCACAGTATTCCATGGTGTGTATGTGCCATATTTTCTTTACCTAGTTTATCACTGATGAACATTTGGGTTGGTTCCAAGTCTTTGGTATTATGAATAGTGCTTCAGTAAACATACATGTGCATGTGTCTTTATAGCAGAATGATTTGTAATCCTTTGGGTATGTATCCAGTAATGGGCTTGGTGGGTCAAATGGTATTCCTGGTTTTAGAACGTTGAAAAATTGCCACAGTGTCTTCCACAATGGTTGAATTAATTGACACCCCCACCAACAGTAAAAGTGTTCTTATATCTCCAAATCCTCTCCAGCGTCTGTTGTTTCCTGACTTTTTAATGATCAACATTCTAACTAGCTTGAGATGATATCTCACTGTGGTTTTGATTTGCATTTCTCTAATGACCAGTGATTATGAACTTTTTTCATATGTTTGTTGGCCACATAAATGTCTTCTTTAGAGAAGTGTCTGTTCATATCCTTCACCCACTTTTTGTTGAGGTTGTTTTTTTGCTTGTAAATTTATTTAAGTTCTTTGTAGATACTGGATATTAGCCTTTTGTCAGATGGATAGATTGCAGAAATTTTCTCTCATTTTGTAGGTTGCCTGTTCACTCTGCTGATAGCTTCTTTGCTGTGCAGAAGCTCTTTAGTTTAATTAGATCCCATTTGTCAATTTTGTCTTTTGTTGCCATTGCTTTTGGTGTTTCAGTCATGAAGTCTTTGCCCATGCCTATGTCCTGAATGGTATTGCCTAGGTTTTCTTCTAGGGTTTTTATAATTTTAGGTTTTACATTTAAATCTTTAATCCATTTTGAGTTAATTTTTGTATACGATGTTAGGAAAAGATCCAGTTTCAGTTTTCTGCATATGGTTAGCCAGTTTTTCCAACAGAATTTATTAAATAGGAAATCCTTTTATCATTGGTCGTTTTGGTCAGGTTTGTCAAAGATCAGATGGCTGTAGATGTGTGGCATTATTTCTGAGGCCTCTGGTCAGTTCGGTCTATGTATCTGTTTTGGTACCAGTACCATGCTGTCTGGTTACTGTAGCCTTGTAATATAGTTTGAAGTCAGGTAGCATGGATGCCTCCAGCTTTTTTTTCTTTTTTGCTTAGCATTGTCTTGGCTATAGGGACTCTTTTTTGATTTCATATAAAATTTAAAGCAGTTTTTTCTAATTCTGTGAAGAAAGTCAGTGGTAGCTTGATGGGGATAGCACTGAATCTGTAAATTACTTTGGGAAGTATAGCCATATTTATGATATTGATTCTTCCTATCCATGAGCATGGAATGTTTTTCCATTTGTTTGTGTCCTCTCTTATTTCCTTGAGCAGTGGTTTGTAGTTTTGTTTTGTTTGTTTTTTTGGAAGAGGTCCTTCACATCTCTTTTAAGTTTTATTCTTAGGTATTTTATTCTTTTTGTATCAATTGTGAATGCAAGTTCACTCATGGTTTGGCTCTCTGTTTCACTGTTATTGGTGTGTAGGAATACTTGTGATTTTTGCACATTAATTTTGTATCCTGAGATTTTGCTGAAGTTGCTTATCAGCTTAAGGAGATTTTGGGCTGAGATGATGGAGTTTTCTAAATATACAATCATGTCATCTGTACACAGAGACAATTTGACTTCCTCTCTTCCTATTTGAATACTTTCTTTCTCTTGCCTGATTTCCCTGGACAAAAATTCCAATACCATGTTGAATAGGCGTGGTGAGAGAGGGCGTCCTTGTCTCGTGCTGGTTTTCAAAGGGAATGCTTCCAGCTTTTGCTCATTCAGTATTATATTGACTGTGGGTTTGTCATAAATAGCTCATTATTTTGAGATCTGTTCCATCAATACCTAGTTTACTGAGAGTTTCCAGCATGAAGTGCTATTGAATTTTATCAAAGGCCTTTTCTGCATCCATTGAGATAATCATGTGGTTTTTGTCAGTGGTTCTGTTTATGTGATGGATTGCGTTCATTGATTTGTGTGTGTTGAACCAGCCTTGCATCCCAGAGATAAAGCTGACTTGATCGTGGTGGATAAGCTTTTTGATGTGCTGCCAGATTTGGCTAGTCAGTATTTTTTTGAGGATTTCTACTTGATGTTCATCAAAGATACTGGCCTGAAGTTTTCTTTTTCTGTTGTGTCTCTGCCAGGTTTTGGTATCAGGATGATGCTGGCCTCATAAAATGAGTTAGGGAGGAGTCTCTCCTTTTGTATTGCTTGGAATCATTTCAGAAGGAATGGCACCAGGTCCTCTTTGTACCTCTTATAGAATACAGATGTGAATCCATGTTGTCCTCAGCTTTTTTTGATTGGTAGGCTATTAATTACTGCCTCAATTTCAGAACTTGTTGTTGGTCTATTAGGGATGTGACTTCTTCCTGGTTTAGTCTTCGGAGGGTGTATGTATCCAGGAATTTATCCATTTCTTCTAGATTTTCTAGATTATTTGCATAGAGGTGTTTATAGTATTCTCTGATGGTAGTTTGTTTTTCTGTGGAATCAGTGGTGATATCCCCATTATCATTTTTAATTGTGTCTAATTGATTTTTCTCTCTTTGTTATTAGTCTGGCTAGCGGTCTATCTGTTTTTTTGATCTTTTCAAAAAAACAGCTCCTGGATTTATTGATTTTTTTTTTTGAAGGGTGTCTTCATCTCTTTCAGTTCTGCTCTGGTTTTAGTTATTTCTTATCTTCTGCTAGCTTTTGAATTTGGTTGCTCTTGCTTCTCTGGTTCTTTTTATTGTGATATTAGGGTGTTGATTTTAGATCTTTCCCATTTTCTCCTGTGTACATTTAGTGCTATAAATTTCCCTTTGAACACTGCTTTAGCTGTGTCCCAGATTCTGGTACATTGTGTCTTTGTTCTCATTGGTTTTAAAGAACTTCTTTATTTTTGCCTTTATTTCATTATTTACCCGGTAGTCATTCAGGAGGAGATTGTTCAGTTTCCATGCAGTGGTGCAGATTTAAGTGAGTTTCTTAATCCTGAATCCTAATTTGATTGCACTGTGGTCTGAGAAAATGTTGGTTATGATTTCTGTTATTTTGCATTTGTTGAGGAGTGTTTTACTTCTGATTACATGGTCAGTTTTAGAATAAGTGCAATATGGTGCTGAGAAGAATGTATGTTCTGTTGACTTGGGGTAGAGAGTTCTGTAGATGTCTATTAGGGCCTCTTGATCTAGAGGTGAGTTTAAGTCCTGAATATCCGTGTTAATTTTCTATCTCATTGATCTGTCTAATATTGACAGTGGCCTGTTAGAGTCTCCCACGATTATTCTGTAGGAGTCTAAGTCTCTTTGTAGGTCTGTAAGAACTTGCTTTATAAATCTAGGTGCTCCTGTATTGGGTACATATATATTTATGCTAGTTAGCTCTTCTTGTTGCATTGATCCTTTTACTGTTATGTAATGCCCTTCTTTGTCATTTTTGATCTTTGTTGATTTAAAGTCTGTTTTATCAGAGACTAGAATTGAATCCTTTGATTTTTTTTTTTTTTTTTTTTTTACTTTCCATTTGCTTGGTAAATATTCCTTCATCCCTTTATCTTGAGCTTATGTGTGTCTTTGTTTGTGAGATGGATCTCCTGAATACAGCACATCGATGGGTCTTGACTATCCAGTTTTCCAGTTTGTGTCTTTTAATTGGGGCATTTAGCCCATTTACATTTAAGGTTAATATTGTTATGTGTGAATCTGATCCCATCATTATGATGCTAGCTGGTTATTTTGCTCGTTAGTTGATGCAGTTTCTTCATAGTGTGGATGGTCTTTACAATTTGGTATGTTTTTGCAGTGACTGTTACCGGGTTTTGCTCTCCATATTTATTGCTTCCTTCAGGAGCTCTTGTAAGGTAGGCCTAGTGGTGACAAAATCTCTCAGCATTTACTTGTCTGTAAAGGATTTTATTTCTCCTTTGCTTATGAAGCTTAGTTTGGTTGGATATGAAATTCTGGGTTGAAGATTCTTTTCTTTAAGAATGTTGAATATTGGCCAGCACTTTCTTCTGGCTTGTAGGGTTTCTGCTGACAGATCTGCTATTAGTCTGATGGAATTCTCTTTGTGGGTTACCCAACCTTTATCTCTGGCTTTCCTTAACATTTTTTCCTTGATTTCAACCTTGGTGAATCTGAGGATTATGTGTCTTGGGGTTACTCTTCTTGAGGAGTATCTTTGTGGTATTCATTGTATTTCCTGAATTTGAATGTTGGCCTGTCTTGATAGCTTGGGGGAAAGTTCTCCTGGATAATACACTGAAGAGTGTTTTCCAGCTTGGTTCCATTCTCCCCATCACTTTCAGGTACACCAATCAAACATATGTTTGGTCTTTTGTCATAGTTCCATATTTCTTGGAGGTGTTTTTCATTTTTCTCTAATCTTGTCTTCATGTATTATTTCATTAAGTTGATCTTCAATTTCTGATATCCTTTCTTCTGCTTGATGGATTCAGCTATTGATACTTGTATATGCTTCACGAAATTCTCCTGCTGTGTTTTTTAGCTCCCTAAGGTCATTTATGTTTTTTCTAAACTGGTTATTCTAGTTAGCAATTCTTCTAACGTTTTTTCGAGGTTCTTAGCTGCCTTGCATTGGGTTAGAACTTGCTCCTTTAGCTCAGAGGAGTTTGTGTTTACCCACCTTCTCAAACCTGCTTCCGTCAATTCATCAGACTCATTCTTCATCCAGTTTCATTCCCTTGCTGATGAGGAGTTGTGATCCTTTGGAAGAGAAGAGGTGTTTTGGTTTTTGGAATTTTCGGCCTTTTTGCACTGCTTTTCTTCGTCTTTGCGGATTTATCTACCTTTGGTCTTTGATGTTGGTAACCTTGGATGGGGATTTTGTGTAGACATTCTTTTTGTTGATGCTGATGTGATTCCTTTCTGTTTGTTTGTTTTCCTTCTAACAGTCAGACCCTGCTGCTCAGGTCTGCTGGAGTTTGCTGGAGGTCCACTCCACACCCTGTTTGCCTGGGTATCACCACCAGAGGCTGCAGAACAGCAAAGATTGCTGCTTGTTCTTTCCTCTGGAAGCTTTGTCCCAGAGAGGCACATGCCAGATGCCAGCTGGAGCTCTCCTGTATGAGGTGTCTGTCAACTCCTGCTGGGAGGTGTCTCTGTCAGGAGGCCCAGGTGTCAGGGACACATGTGAGGAGGCAGTCTGTCACTTAGCAGAGCTCAAGCACTGTGCTGGGAGATTTGCTGCTCTTTTCAGAGGCAGCAGGCAGGAATGGTTAACTCTGCTGAAGCTGTGTCCACAGCCACCCCTTCCCCCATGTGCTCTGTCGCAGGGAGATGGGAGTTTAATCTATAAGCCCCTGACTGGAGCGGCTGCCTTTCTTTCAGAGAAGCTCTATCCAGAGAGAAGAAATCTAGAGAGGCAATCTGGCTACAGTGACTTTGCTGAGCTGTGGTGGGCTCTGCTCATTTCTCACTTCCCAGTGGCTTTATTTACTCTGTGAGGGGAAAACTGCCTACTTAAGCCTCTGTAATAGTGGACGCCCCTACCACCTCCAAGCTCGAGCGTCCCAGATTGACTTCAGACTGCTGTGCTGGAAGTGAGAATTTCAAGCCAGTGGATCTTAACTCTCTGGGCTCTGTGGGGTTGGCATTTGCTGAGCTGGACCACTTGTCTCCCTGGCTTCAGCCCCCTTTCCAGGGAAGTAAACAGTTCTGTCTCACTAGCACTCAAGGTACCACTGGGGTATGAAAAAACTCCTGCAACTAGCTCAAGTGTCTGCCCAAAGGGCTGCCCAGTTTTGTGCTTGAAACCCAATGGTGGTGTAGGTACCCAAGGGAATCTTCTGGTCTACAGGTTGTGAAAACTGTGGGAAAAGCATAGTATCTGGGCTGGAATGCACCATCCCTCACAGCACAGTCCATGATGGCTTTCCTTGGCTATGGGAGAGACTTCCCCGACCCCTTGCACTTCCCAGGTGAGGTGATGCCCGACCTGCTTTGGCTTACCCTCCGTGGGCTGCACCCACTGTCTAACCAGTCTCAATGAGATAAGCCAGCAACCTCAGTCGGAAATTCAGAAATCACCCACCTTCTTTGCTGATCTCCCTGAGAGCTGCAAATCAGAGCTGTTCCTATTCAGCCATCTTGCCAGAGACAATAAAAAAGTTTTTGTTTTTAAAACTTTGTATTTCTTTATAGGTATCTATTAGGAAGCAGAAATCCAGAAAAAGGAATCCAACCTTTATAGGCATCTATCAGGACGTTGATATAACTATTAGGATACCATTATAGGTATTCTGGATTCTTTTTCCATTGCTGCCCATTCAAGTCAGAACTTATGGCCCACAGAAAATGGAAGAAATAAGTCCACAGAAGGCAGTGTACATACTCACTATTGTCTCCTTTGCTCAGTTCCTAGAAATAGAATATCCATTGCTTGTACCTTATAGGTGGCCATAATTTTGGAAACCTGGCATTTATTTTTGAATGTTTGTCTTAGAACTCCAGAAAAGTGGAAATAGGAATAACAGTAGGGTTTTAAAGTTCCCATTTCTGAATTTTACTATCTGGAATATAGTTTACAATGTTATCCATCTTTTCTCTCTGATGTACTTCCTGCTTGAAGGTGGATGAGAAAGGGGACTCAGAAAGAGGGCTACATAAGGCCTAAAATTTTATTGCCAGCATCAGAAAGAATATTAGTTTCTTCCAAAGTGTATAAAGTGAAAACTCTCACTGTATTTTGTTTTCTACTCTTCATGTAAACTTAAATAGCAGAAAAGATGAAAATGTTTGCTAACAAATATACTGTTATTTTCTATTCTGGCAAATACAGTGTCATGTTCTGTGTAATCCTTACATCTTTGATTTCTCCCTTTATTATTCAGAATTTTTTTTTTCTAGAAAAGAGTGAAATCTATTTGACACTCTTAGTGGCAGGGACTGTGCCACATTCTTCTCTATAATCACTTCACAAAGGATAGTAGCTAATTCAGAGAAGATTCTCAATAAGTAGGTTGAATGAATAAATATATGAATAATATATATTTAAAAAAATTTTTTTTCTATGTATTACTCAAAAATTGTGCCATTTCTGATATCATCAAGGTTAGAATGTCAGTATCTCTAATTTTATAGGGAGAATTTCTCTATGATTCCTCCTAGAGAATTAATACCAGATTTGTTATTCAGGCTTCTGCCAGTATGTGGAGTGTTGGAACTGAAAAATTACCCTTTGTGTAAATAAAATATTTTAAAACTCCTATCTGGAGTATAATGCTGTTTAATAAATACGTATTGATAACACATTTAGAGTCCCTTGCATTCAAACTGCTATAGAACTGGTCATCACTCCTATTGAATTTGGGGTGTGGGGAGGATGATGTAAAAAGCAATATTTATAACTGGTTCACCATTAAAGAAAGGCTTCTTGAACATGCATTTCAGTCTACATTCAAGATTTTCACTTGTCTCCATTCCTTAACTACTTTTGTTTCCTTCATTTTTATTTTCCCTCGAGAAAGGAAGCGATAATGAACTAAGACAATATGACTTATTTGTTTTTGTTGTTGCCGTTTAAAGTGAATACTTTTTTTGCGTGAAGATTCTGTTGTGTAGTTGAGTTTGCACTTGGAAGAAACAAAGCCTTTGTAATCAAAGGCAAAGACAGCACATTTAAGCATTTAATGCTTGCATCTTGATGATTTCATTATTGACTTCTATTAAGCTCTCTCTGGGCTAAGAACCAAACTCCCCCCACAGCTCTACAAAGCTGCATTGCTGGATCTATTTGCTATTAAGTTTAAATCCTCATTTCTCCCCATGACACGCTTATTGGCTTGGGATGATTCCCTCCCGGTCCTATGGAGACATCTGCAGATGCTGTATTAAGTTTCTAATTCTCTCTCCTTTCCACTTTCCCCAACAATACTTTGCTGAATTTCCTCAGCCACATATTCTCTCTCTCTCTCTCTCTCTCTCTCTCTCTCTCTTTCTCTGCTAATTCACTCACTTTCCCCCTGGGCCTGAAGACCATTCTCAGAACCAAATTCTTCTTGCAAGGTGAGTTTAACCATCAGAAGTAAAGTAATGAGATCATGATTAAAAGTACACCTTGATAGTGGAGTATCCATCAACCTGTCATAGAAATCTTATCTCTGGTGCTAGTCTCATCAATCTGACCTTTCAATTACTATCCCCAATTCATGATTCTAGGTATATATAACTCAGAGATGGAGTATGAGAGACACAACTCTTGGTTTGGTACCTATAACACTTGGTACAATTGGCTGTCTCTTTTGCAGAATCTGTATTCTCCTTTTAAAGTGCATTTTATAGGGTCAAACCTGGTCAGTTTTACTTTGACTTGTGTAAAGACAACTCTAGCTGCTACAATGTACAGTTTCTTCAATATCAGAGGCTTAACTCAATAAGATTGTGTTTCTACTTGGGTAACAGTCAATGAGGGTATCCCTAGTTGACAAGTGGCTTTCTTTCACATGAAGATTCAGGGACTCATGTGTCTTCCATTTTGCATATCTGCTACTCCCTGAAGCCTAGGAGGATTCTGTATTCAGTCAGGAAATCAGAACAGAAAATGTGGAGATGGCCAAATTACTTCTTAAAGTCTGCTCTGCTCTCATGTGATGCACATCACTTCTTACATTCATGAGAACTAGTCACATGACCTCAGCTGGATATAAGGGGAGCTGGCAAATATTGTTCAGGACAACCTTATTTCACTCACAATTTATTGCTATGTGTATTAGTCCATTTTCATACTGTTATAAAAAACTGCCAAGACTGGGTAATCTATACAGGAAAGAGGTTTAATTAATTCGCAGTTTGGCATGGCTAGGAAGCCTTGGGAAACTTACAATCATGGCAGGAGGTAAAGGGGAGGTAAGACACGCTCTTCACAATACAGCAGGAAAAGTAATGCTGAGCAAAGGGGAGAGACCCTTATAAAACCACTAGATCTTGTGATAACTCACTCACTATCAAGAGAATAGTGTGGTAAAAACCATCCCTATGATCCAGTTACCTGCTCTTGGTCTCTCCCTTGACGTGTGGGGATTATGAGAATTATGGGGATTACAATTCAAGATGAGATTTGGGTGGGGACACAAAGCATAACCATATCACTGTGGAAGGAAGAGCAAGAATCTTTGGTGGGCTGCGAGCCACAACTTCTTCAGTAATTTAAGTGTTTTTCTAAAAATATCTTTTATGCTAATTTTAATCCCAGGAGACAATATTTTTTATCAACTTTCAATTTATAGCTGTATTCTGTTTCTTCAGATGCACACTTCAGAAGAAAATTTTTCTTCAACTGTGATGATGATACTGTATGAATGGAGGACATTCTACACATCAATGTAGAACACAATTACAGGTTGCAGATATTCAGGTTACAAGCTGATAACTCAATTTGATTGGTGAGAAGCTCCCATGCCTGACTTAACTCAATCTAATGGCATTTATTAAGTGCCTTTCTGTGCATAAATAGAACAGAGTCAGCCATTATGCAGAAGATCCACCTACAGCTTATTAACAGTCTTTCAAAAGGATTTGGATCCTTTACTCATGTAAATAGTAAAGACTGCATATCACTTACACATCTCAATGACTTTCTGATTTAGTCTAGAAGAGAGAGCTATGGGAAAAAACACTGCCCTGGGTGTCAGCACCTCTGTCCTGGCCTCTGTCATTCACACTCACTCAGTGGCCAGGATGTTTCTGTGCCCCTGTTTCATTCTTACTCGAGTGATAAAAGTGGACCAGATAAGTAAGTTCTTAGGTTTCTCCCACTACTAATATGGGTTGAGGAGCCTTATCCAAAATGCATGGGACAAAAAGTGTTTTGGGTTGTGGACTTCTTCTTTGTCTTCTTTTTTTTGTGTGTATGGGGGGGATATTTGCATATACATAATGAAACCCACTTGTAAACACAAAATTCATTTATATTTTATAAGACCTTATAGATACAGCATGAAGATAATTATATATAATATTTTAGATAATTCTAGGCATGAAACAAAGTTTGTGAAAATGTAACCACCGGAAAGCAAAGATGTCACCATGTCACGATCTCAGTCACCCATATGAATGACCTATTGTTGTTTGACATGATTATTATTCCTGACTCTAAATTTATTTGCTATCAATAAGCAATTACTTTTATACTTATTCACACATAAGTGAATTCGTACAGAAGTGGGAGGATCTTTTTTCTCTTGGGGAGCTGAAGAAACTGTTGTACTCCTGTGGTTTGACTGCAACCTGTCACATGAGATCAGGTATGGAATTTTCCATTTGTGACATCATGTCAGTGCTCAAAAAGTTTCAGAGTTTGGAGCTTTTGAATTTCAGATAGTTTTGGGGGCTCAACCTGGAGCCCATTCTTCTCTGTCTCTCTGTGTCAACAGTTGTTCTTCTAAAATCGGAGAGAAAGAAGCAAAGAGAACATTTTTATAGCTAAAGTATCGTTTGACTAATTCGGTAATCTTGAGAAGTAGCAGACAAGTCTCTTTTTCTTCAAGCCTGGTAATAATACCACATCTAGTAAATTGAGAAATTTACTTTTTCAAAAATTTGAGTAAGAATATTTACAGAACCAGTCTATCACTTCACAAACCATCAAATACTTAATACTCAAAATTTTATAGAGACGGTATGGACCAATATTGCTGTAAAGAGTTCTAGCATATTCGTCAACCTGTGCTCAAAAAGTGGTCTTCAGCCTTACCTGTGTGGAACAGCAATCGAAAACCACTCCATTCAGTCTTCAGTGTGCACATACACACAGACATTCTGCCTAAGGATTAGGTATGCCACTAATGGATCAACTCTGTTATTGTGTCTGAACACCAGCTGCCCAACATGGCAATTAGTTCTATAAAAATGCCTAATTTTTCATAGGGCATTAAACATGGTAACAGCTTTCGGCCAGATGTGTAGTTGTCTTAAAGGAATAGGTGAGGAGAAGAGAAGAGGCCAAACAATACTGATGGAAAACAAGCAATGATTTCAAGTAAGATTACAATTTTTGCTTTAGATGAGGAGAAGCAATGTCCAGGAGACTGTAGAATGAGTTCTAGAAGTGGAGATAACTTCTCTATTGACTCACAATGGAGACTGATAATCCAAGAGCCAGCCAATTTCTATCCTTCTGGACTCTGTCATTACTGCAGGTTTTATCGTGTATTTTGAACAGTATTTGGAAAGTTCTTAGGAAGATTGCAGACCAATTCGCATATTTTTCTTTGAATAATGCTCATTGAGATGTCCTGATGAAAGAGAGGGGGCATAGAAATGGTTTACCAATTTAGGTGGCTTGAAATATAATGAACCCTGAAGAGTTTTTGAACAGTGCTAACTGCATATTTATTCTAAATGAGGAGAGAGAGGAATATTTTTGTTGATTAGCATAGGACTAGGAGAATTATGGTTAGAGATACTAAACCAGAGAGGTTTTCTCTTGCTGCTAAAGTCAAACACAGTAAAGTCAAAGGAGCTACGCAATACTAATAATAACAATAGCCATTCTTAAGGAAGCTTCTATTACGTGCAAAACCTGTAATGGTTCTCTATATACTTACCCATTGAGTTGTTATAATATCACTAAAACGTATATTTTACAAAGAAATTGAGACTCATAGCATTGTGAAAATTTTCCAAGGTCAAATATTTAAACCCGTGTTTAAATTTCATACTCTCATCATAAAGCTCAATGCTTTTCCCAGCATCCTTTTGGTCTTTCTTTTGTTTCTTTCAAGAAAATTGCTTTCTTTTGTGTAAACAAGAATCATAGGAGAAAGGAATACAGAGAACACTTCGAGAGTTACTAATAATTTGAAGAATATAAAATGAATATTTTGTAACTAATACACCCACACAGTGGCAGTTAAGATGTTTTGACTCTAAAATGATTGGGCCAGCTTTGTAACATGTAAGCATCTGAGGGTCATGTCAAAACTAAAAGATTTGATCTTGCAAACTAGAAATTGGGAATGAGTGAAAGAAATAGTTAACTACTCTTTTGAAGAATCAGGACAAGGAAAAAAGTTAAATGAAGTAGTGTTTGCTAATAGCTGGGACAGATACCTAACTCTAGATAATACTTTCCATTTTCTTATACTTGCTCTAAGTTGCATATGCCTTCTCACTAATAAGCAAATATTTATGGTGTTTTTAAATGACTTGTTTTAGAGAGAAACCATAGTTTTCCAAGAGTCCTGTATTTCATTTTTTCTTTGTTATTTGTGCCTAAAAAAATGCAGCATTGACATAGTTGAGTATCTTTCTCTATCTTGCAACAGATACGCAATTTATAAATACCAGATTTATAAAGAAATAACCCTGGCTGGGCGCGGTGGCTCACGCCTGTAATCCAAGCACTTTGGAGGCCAAGGCGGGTGGATCACCTGAGGTCGGGAGTTCAAGACCAGCCTGACCAACATGGTGAAACCCCATCTTTAAAAAAAAAAAGAAATAATCTTAAGTTTTAGTTTTGCAAACCTAAATCCATAAACTACAGAGAAGTGTGCCATTAAATTCATTCTGTAGGTTCCATCACTTCATAGGAATTTCTCTCTTTCATTGATTCCATAATTTAAAAATTCTAGGGTCCTTAGAGCTCATTTAGTGCAGTGTTTATAAGCTTTTTTTCTTTCCCATTTTTCACTCATATAAAACAAAATAAATTATATTAAAATTATCCTTAGCAGGATAAAGTAAATACTAAACAATATGATTTTGCTAGGCTAAATTGGCTTTTTAAGGGTCACAAACCAATGTAATAAACTGTTTTTTGATCCCTCAAGAACTAGTTTCTGTCTCCCTGGGGGTGATGTGGCTTTCATTGAGAATGTACCATCTAGTTCGATATTTTCATTCTACAAATGAAGAAATGGAGGAAAGCAAGAATAGGCGCACAGCAACTAGATTGCAGGACCAAAGTATAGGACTTGGTGTTCTCACGTCAGAATTCTTCCCCAACTCTGCTCTACTTCCTGATCCTGAGACTGAGGGGCAGATCTGAATGGGCATCATATGCCAAGATGGGCTCTGAACTCCTCTGTTGGCAGCCGCCCTCCACATGAACATGTATGGGGTGGGACAGGCACAGTGAGCCCTTATTTCCTGCCTGATTTTCATCCATAGACTTGCCAAGTAAAGAAGGCTTCGTGAGCAGCAGGCTCTAGACCAACATCTGTTGGGTTCAGGTCACTACTCACTTTGAAATTCAGAACCAGTGGCCATTTTACTATGGGTTTCTCAGACAAAGAATTTGAGAAATCAATATCTATTGTTGACAGCAAGAGTAGTTCTGGAAACCAATTGCTTGCCCACTCCCAGAATAAGCACTCAGAGAAGCCATGTTTCTAATTAAAAAAAAAAAAAAAAGAAAGAAATGAGTTTTCTTTGCTATAGGGCTTACCATTGGAAGCATCTCCTTTAGAGAACTTGACTGAATGGATTTTACCAGTGGCATCCCTCAGAATCAGAGCTGAGTAGAGGTAAACTGGTGCAGAAGCGTTTCCTGTGTCTCTATTTCTGCGTGCTGGGATTCCAATATGTTCTTAGGATGAAGTACTTAGAACTGAAAAGCAAAGCAGGTAGCATTTCTGAGGCATGATAAACAAGGCTGGTACCTAAAGTATTACGGTTATGGCTGAGAATTATTATGTAGAGTGGTGGGGTGTTGAAATAAACTATTTAGATGTCAGGCTTAGTAATTTATTTAAATGTTATTGCTGTTCTGCAACTCCCAGTGGAGTTTCCCTCTCACATGTTTAATATCAAATAACTTTGAACAGCCCACATACGAATTTCATAAAATGAAAATTTTGCAAAGCAACCTTAAGATTTTTCATTTGCTAACTGGTAGCAGTAGCTCCAGGGTACTGAAACAGTGAGAGCTTCTGTCCTTGCCTAGCATACTGGTCACTAGATTCTGGTGGTTGGAAGGAGGTCTTGCCCCTTGCCTGAGTGTAAGGATATTTAAGGACTTGTACTTACCTATATTGGGATAAAGGAGGAAAGACAAAGCAAACAGGAAGAGGAGAGGACTCATCTTCTGATCTTTGAGGTTCTATTAATGATGTCTTCTGTGTGGGTTTTGGAAATTCAGATGGGCAAGAGTTGCCTGTATTGTCCTAAGCAAGATAAAAACTTGATTTTACTTACATACCAATTGAGAAAGAATGGCTGAGTTGTGTCTCCAGTTTAAAAATCAGTATTTTCCTTTCTAGAGGATTTTCTTTTGTAGTACTAAGGAACTCTTCTTTACCCTCTGATTTTCCCTATGAAATATTTTTTAATGATGTTCCACTTAACATATATTGTGAGCAATCTGCTTGTTTGTTAAACTCCTGTGACTTCATTTTCTAAATTGCATGTCTGGTTTAAAGATGCTGGTAGAAAGAAGTGTACTCCTCAGACGTCTAGAATCCTCTATCAGACTCCTCATGGTCCTTGCAGCTGATGTGCTGATTTATTCATTCCTCATCCCCCAGGTGGCCATCATGCATGGCAGGGGAAGTCAGAGAATTCGAGCCATTTTCTTACAGGCTCATGTGTGTCTTATAGGTTCTATCATTGTCTCTGTGCTTTATGATCTGTGAAAGCCTTGGAAGCCCTGGTCTAGACCATTGTTGCTACACATTTTTCTGTTACCATCAAAGTTTAAGGATAGTAGTTTTGCTTGTCCTAAGAAAAAATTTGCTGGTCATAAGTAGGATGGTGGGGCCGAGGATGATGACTATATTTATTGTCTTTCATGAATCCAATCTTGTGCTGGAAAAAAAAATCATTTTTTGAGACAGGATCTTGCTGTGTCACCCAGGCTGGAGTACAGTGGCAATCACAGCTCACTGGACCTTTCAGGCTCAATGATCCTCCCAACCTCAGCCTCCTCAGTAACTGGGACTACAGGTGTGCATCACCACACCCAGCTAATTTTTAACGTTTTTGTAAAGACAGGATCTCCCTATGTTGCCCAGGCTGCTCTGAATCTCCTGAGCTCAAGTGATCCTCCTGCCTCAGCCTCCCAAAGTGCTGGGATTGCCAAAGTGCTGGGATTGTAGGTGTGAGTCACCACACCCAGCCTGGAAAATTTACATACAAGGTTTAAGGCAATCCCTATCAACTGTATGATACATATATAATTATAATTATGTTAACATAGAAAATAGAGGTTCTAGGAGTTTGATTCTTTTGTTGCTCAAATCGACCCAACTGGTAGAGAGAAGAAAATGAGCTAAAACCCAATTCTGCCAGCATTCTAAAGGCCATGCTCAAAAACCAAACAAGCAGTAGTAGGATAAACATATCTGCCAAGGCCCTTCACCCACTCCTCCATCTGGTTGCAAACTCTGTGAGGGTCAGGCTGGGGCTAAGTACTTTTGAATCTCCCAGGATACATAGGGCATCTGGTAATGAGTGGTACGATTGGAAAGAGAATATAAACTTCAACATTTTGTTTTTTTAAAAAAGCAAAATCAATAAGCATAGAGTAGAATTTATAGGCCAGGAAAAAACAGTGATTATTTTACACAGCACAAAAATCATCTAAAATTAGTTATTAGTACATTTTAAAATAGATTCAATTAATTGTAAAACACAATTTGCAAATTCAGGGGAAGGTATTTCATAAAATAAGGTGCAACTGTGTTTCTACCTTTCGTCTTTGGAAGAATGACTGAGTCTAAACTTGTGTTCCATATAGGTGGTGTAAATCAAGATGCAAAGAGGATAGCTGTTAGAACCCAGTGCAGCATAAGCAGTAGGCTCCATTCTGTGGCAAGGTGAAACTCTATGCAGGGCCTCTGGCTGAGAATTTGAAGCCCAGTAGCAAAAAGGACTGAAATCTAAAACAATGGAGAAAATGCACAGGAAAAATGTACGTGTTCAATAAAAACCAGAATACCTGGAACACTACTTAACCTCTGGATAAGTCCATTCTAAAACAAATGAGGAAGAAGTAGAACTTTGAAGAGTATATGTCAAAAGTATACTTTTTTTATTGAGAGAAACCTAAGACATAATAATATTGTTGATTACGGTGCTAGAATTCATAGTTAGACTCTAGAGGAAAAAGTGAAAGTCAAGTTAGAAATGTGTCTGCACAGTCCTAACCTTTGAAAGGGATATCTCAGACCAGGTGAAATACTCTGGTCTTCTTTTTCTGCTAGTAGAGTAGAAAAGTCATGCTAGGTAGACCACTAGTCACCAGGAAGTGTTTTCTGAGGTTGAAGTCAATCTTGATTTTTCTTTCTATATGCCAGCATGTACACATACTCTACACACACACACACACACACACACACACACACACACACACACACAGAGACATTGACAAAGAGCAACAACTTCTCACATTCACATTACCTGATATTTTAGGATAGCTATTCAGGAAGCTCCAATTTGATAGCAAATCAGGCAAGAGTGAACATAATCACTCAACATTCTCCTGAAGGCCAGAGCAGGAGCAGTGGGGGATTTTATGCTAATAGCACCCATAATCCCATGCTAATTTATTTTATCAAATTAAAGCAAATGCTACTTTTTGACCCCAGGGACCTTCCATTATTTCTCAGGGTCCCCACAGTAAGCTAGAATCCATTTAGTAGAAGAGTTTGCCAAGAATATAAATTAGTAAAACAGGATTAAAAGGAGACATGGTTATAACTGATTCCTTAATCCCAGTGAATAATTAATGATTGTAATTCATGACTTGGCTGAATTCTTATTGTATGTGAATCATAAATAGCTTTAAAATAAACTTTCAATGAAAACCAAGTGAGGCAAACTTCTGGCTACTGAAGCTTTTCTTGAAGGCATCAGTGTTACTGAGGCAGAATCTGAAGAGGCCTTCTAGCTCTTTATGCTTTTCAGTTCATATTTCAGGGTGGAAGACTAATTCCGCTATCCACAAAAATCTCTTATACTTAATTATAAAAATATATATTTTGAAATTTTGCAACCATTATAAGGTAGAAGCCTAGTATTAGATTTAAGTTCTAGTTCAGCAAAAGTAATTATTAATAATAATATAATAGTGTTCAAAAACCCAAGTCCAAGGTTGATTCTCTCTCATATATTTATTCAAAATAAATTACTTAGAGGCAACTATGTTCAAACACTAGTCTGAGAACTAAAGAAAAGCAATGTGTTCAAAAAAGACAACTCTGGCCCTTACTTCACCAATAAAATGTAATCTGTATGACATTCTTAAAACGGTGTAAATAAACTTAAGTAGATTGTTTCTATGATGGCTGCATAATTTTGCCCATTACTGAATACCGTTTGTATAAAGCAACTACTTGAGTCTTGGTTACCAAGCAGTGTTGTTTCTTCCATTGGTTCCCCATTGCTCCCAGAATATTGCCTTGATCTTTTCCTGGGTATTTATTAGCTACATGTGACATCAAAGGGACAAATAGAATGTCACATGAGATTGATTCATGAGCACATTCTCGTTTTTCCAGTGTATGCCACCTGTTTCTTGTGTCCTCAAACCTTCTAATATATACTCTAGTTCTACAAAGAGAAAACTACATTTAAATGTTCTGTACTACTGGTTCTCAAAAACTATTTGTAACACCAGTTTTCTGCCACAAATAATATAAGCTACCTACCCAGAAACACGATTTTTAAAAAATCGGTATAACTTCCTAATTGCAATATATAAAGGAGAAAACAAAGAAAATTAATGTGTAATAACGCATTGTGTACTTTGATATAGAAATGCGTAGGAATGCTAAACTAGAAGTCATAATTCAGTCATTGAAGCTTGCATCTGTATGTAGATTTAATGTGAATATGACAGCTACAGATGTAAACTGTAACATGTGCAGTATGTGGAATATTTAATACCATGAGCAGTTTTTCCTGCCATGATGTAATTTTCCAAAATGGTTACCAGATTATGTAAAGTTTCAAGCAAAATGAAGCAAACTCTCCTCAATTGACATAGAAGTTATCCCAGAAATCTCAGTGTATACTAAAATCATACAGAAACATATAATATTTTACATGTAACATAGATATAGTTTTAAAACTCAGAGTAAGGCAGATTTTTTTTTTTCTCACGTGAATGTAATGTAGGACACAGGACTTTCCTTCCTTACTGTGCCACAGATTCAGGCCCCTACTCACTACACGTCCGTTGTCAATCATTCTCTACATTCGTTGTGACAACCGTAAAAGCTCCCACACATTTAGGAAACACCTTCTGGAAAGCAGTATCATCAGTATCATCCTCTATTAATGGTAACTGGTAGAGATATTGGTAGCTAATCTATTTGGAAATTTGTAAAGGAGAAACTTTTTCTTTTAAAAATGTGATCAAAGACTTAACATTTGCAATTGAAGAATCAAATGTGTTATTATTTCCATATTTGAGCTAAATATTATGGCCAGATTTAGGGTGTGATGAACAAAAGAAATTGGGTCTTCGAAGAGTTCAGTTGGCTGCCATTTTCTTCTATTTTTCACAGTGTACCACATCTGAATTAAAGAATGGGAATATTGGCCTTTTACAAACTTTCAGGAAAGGAACCATTTATTTATGGATTGATTTGTCAAATATTTATGAAGACTGCTCTTTTGTGATGCTGTAGAAGATTAAAGAAGTAAAACAGGTGCTTCGTACTCTCATGGGATTTAGCTCATGGAAAGATAAAGTAGACATAAAATGTATTTTTTTAAAAAAAATCTGCTGCTTCTATAAAAATGCCACAATTTTTTTAAAAATTTTGTATTTATTTAATTTAGAGACAGGGTGTGTTATTTTGTTCACATGCTGCTATGAAGAAATACCTGAGATTGGATAATTTATAAATAAAAAAGGTTTAATTGACTCACAGTTCCACATGGCTGGGCAGGCCTCAGAAAACTTATAATCATGGTGGAAGGCACCTCTTCACAGGGTAGTAGGAGAGAGAATGCGTGCAAGCAGGGGAAATGCCAGACACATAAAACCATCAGAGCTCATGAGACTCACTCATTATCACAAGAACAGCATGGGGGAAGGTGCTTCTGTGATCCAATTACCTCCACCTTGTCCTACCCTTGATATGTGGGGATTATGGAAATTACAATTCAAGGTGAGATTTGGGTGGGTACGCAAAGCCAGGGTTTCACTGTGTCACCCAGGCTGGAGTACAGGGACACGATCACAACCCACTGCAACATCAAACTCCTGAGCAAATGATCCTCCCACTTCAGCCTCCTGAGTAGCTGGGAGTACAGATGCATGCCACCATGCCCAGCTATTTTTTGAATTTTTTTGCAGGGGTGAGGTCTTGCTTTGTTGCCCAGGGCAGGTTTCAAATTCCTAGCTTTAAAAATTTTTCCACCTTGTGCTAGGATTCAAGGCATCAGCCACCATATCTGGCCTAAAATTTCGTAAATTTTAATATGAATCCAAGCCAAACAGCAGTTGCTATAAACTATTTTCCAAATAAGCTGGTTCATGAACAAGAATTTTGTACCTAAATTTTCATCCTTAATCTTCCCCTCATTCCATGTATACATTATATAGAAAAGCTGAGAGCTGATTCCAGCATTTGCAGATGCCCCAATGGGGTCCTTATCTATATAAACAATTTGATTTTATAGTGTATTATAAAATATATGTACCCATGCAAGGTACAGTGATTTGTTAATGAAGTTTTAGGATAATGAGCAGAAAAGAGGTAATTAAATGTTTATTTTCCAATGAACACATGAGAAGATTACCTGTATAATCCAGGTACCATATTTTCCTATTTCTGTCTAAGGTCTATCTCTTGGTATTATTTATTGCCAAATGCACCATTCTTAATTTCGTATCTCTCACCATGAGAAAAACCTGAGAAATAACGAATCTTTGCTGTTTTTTATTGACAAAATATAGGTCTTCTTGCATGTATACTTCCCAAGGCCATTTGTTTAATGCTAGTGACCTCATTATTTATGACGTTGCATCATAGTCGTACCACCTGTGAATACTGTCCTTCAGTGATTCTCCCTCACTGACGGTGACCGTAAATGCAAACCTCATTCAGGACATGGAAGAAAATGTGTGTAATAATTTTTTAAAGTTTACTATTTAGAATTTTGTAACATGAAATATGTCTTAGAACCATGTCTTCTCTTGCCCACTTTAGGCAGACATCACTGCATTTTTAGAATGTACTCTCTTTCAACATTGACTCTACCTCCGCTTTCTACCCCTCACCATCAATGTGAAGAATAGATGAGAAGAAAAAAAATGTGGCATATTTGCTTATTAAATGTCCACCTCTTGCACAGTGGGGTATACTGAATAATAACCCCAAAATATTACAAGGTTCTAATTCCTGGAACCTGTCAATGGCACCTTATATGGCAAAAGAAACTTGGTAGATATGATTAAGTTATGAATTTCAAGATAAGGATATTATCCTGGTTTATCAAGGTACTCCCTAAATGCGATTACAAGTGTTCTTATAAGAAGAGGCAAAGGGAGATTTGACACAAAAAGGAGGTTACAAGGTGGCCAAAGAGGCAAAGACTGGATGACGTGGCCACAAACAAAGGAATTCTGACCACCAGCAGTAGCTGCAGAAGTGAAAGAAGAAATTCTCCCCTAGAGCTTCCGTAGGCAGTGTGGGCCTGCTGATACCTTGATTGCAGCCTAGTGAAACTGACTTTGGACTTCTGGCCTCCAGAACTGTGAGAGATCCAATTTCTATTGTTCCATGCCATCAATCAAGTTTGTGGTAACTTGTTATAGCAGTCAAAGACAATACTTTCAGTGGGCTGAAGACAGATCCGGAAGAGCAGATCATTACTTCATTGGTTTGAGGCAAGATAATACAATGATTAGAAGGACTCATTCGAATTATAGGTCAACTGTCTTGAAATCTTTCAGAGAATGTATGTACAACCACCCACAGAATATTTCCTGGTACATAGCAAAAATACTGCAGAGGTCGAGCTAGCGGTAATGGGCACATAGAATAAAAGACGTCTACCACCATATTCTTCTCCCTGTGGCTCTGGAGATTAGAGGCAGCACTGCTGCCAGAACACAAAGGGGCCAAGGCTGATGCAAATACCTTCATATGCAGTTAAAGCCCAATGGTCAGAGTGAGGCAGGATACATAGTCAAGGAAGAAACCATGTCCTTGGGACATGGCAACCGTGGTGACCAGAGTAAGCCCAAGCATTCACACTGTAGTCCAGCTCATTCAAGCAAAGCTATCTCTTGTAGGAAATTTCCACTATAGACAGCATGCACATTTTGATTTTACCTGTCCTCAGACTGACTCTTTGCTCATTAAAATAGTAAAAAACACACCCCTGGGTGGAGATTTAAGATGCTAATGAGACATGCAATGTATGAGCAAGCATGTATAGCTACTGTGCGTGTGCACCCAGAGGACCACCGAGAACATGCTTACTAGTAACACCTCTTCCCACCCCCTTATGAATAATGTAACACTCCCATAAAGGGGATTTCTCCATAAGGAGAGCCTCCCTGGTGCCAGTCTTTGCTGTCTCATCCTTATGAGCAGCCTGCCCTGAATTCTCGCTCTCTTAGGGTGTACTTTTTATTCTGCACCTAAGTTTCAAAATATACTTTTTCTTTTGCAGTAAAGTACTTCATGCTCCACCTCCTTTGCTGTGTGTCTCTGAGTTTAAAGTCTCTTAAACTAAAAAGACCAAAACCATGGTCTCACAACAGCCATCAACAAGAGATGAACAACTGGTAGCCCAGATCCCTGAGCTCATCTTGTTTCCTGCGTGAGTGAGCACCACCCAAAAATCAGTGTGTCAACACCATTCTAGAAATCGAATCTTGTACAATTCTGCACAATACTCATTTGCCAGAGAGAATGACCCAGGCCATTCTCCTGAAATGAGTTCCAGACAGGGGGCCCTAGTACAATCCCCTAGACATGTGTCCTGGAGCTTCTTGAGTTATCCAGCCAACGCAACATGCGGAGTAGAGGGTTGAGGATACCCCAAAGGGGAGAAAAGGGGTCCAGAACTCATTTGGTTTCTTGTCTGAATTTGGAGCAGCCCGTGTGGGGAGCACTGATGGCCCCAGTGAGTCTCAGGCACTGAAAGTGGACCTGGAAATTTTTGAGGTTGACACATCAAAACTTCACAGATCAGGCCCCTGAGGTGCAAGGTTCAAGGAATGCACTCTGTTTATGTCTAAGGATATAGAAGAATTCATCGGTATCCTAAAGAAGTAAAGTATACTGCTGTGGGGGAAATACATATTTTAAATTTCTAGTGGAACTTCCAGTCTTTCTGTTTCAAGAAAATTGAAAATGAATGTGCCCACAGCATGATTCCTTTAGAACAGCCTAATTCAATTTGAATCTTCAGTCTGTGGATTAGTGTTAATTACTTAGGGTTTAATAAAATTTGAATAGTTAGAATTTAGAGCTTCTTAGAGGTTTTCGTATATTGCAACAACAAATTAACTTCTAATCCTAATTATTTAACTAAGTATTTGTTGAGAGTGTGTTGCATTTAGAATACTATGCTAAATTTTTTTATTAGAACAAATAAATGATCAAACCCAAATCTTGCTTTCAAGAAACTTATAATCTATGTAGCAAAAGTAAGAGGGGAAAGACTAATAAAATAAATAGAAGACCAATTTATAATCTTGACTACAAAAGGTATTATTTCGTGACTTAATGTGAGTTAGAATACAGTTAATTTGTGTGAGTACTGAAATAGTTTATCAAGTCAATTAGTCAAAATATAAAATTCCCAAAAAAGTGTATTCAGTATTTCTAGTCTGTTAGTTAACATTAGTTTTAAATTAGCTGGAACTTTGGGCTAGCCTTGGAGGTAAAACTCAACATATATTTAATCAATAAATCTATCAATTATATTTTTTAAAAGCAGCAATTAAATCCACTTACCAATCATGCAAAAGAAGCTGATGAACTCTTCCAGCATGTGGAAACTTGCAATTGCCAGCTTCCCTCTCTCCAGAAAAGTACTCTCTATCTTAAAACTGCCAAATACAGGAAGTAACCACTCAGTAAATTTTTTATTTTATACACTCAAAAAGAAATGGGCTCTGAGTATCCTCCTTACCTGGGAGATAAGACACTGATCATTTTGCTGACTCTCAGTTGGAAGGAAGCCAGGGTAATAATGGCTATCTGAGGATCTTCAAAGATTTAATCTTGGAGATGAGTTCTTTGCAGGGCTCAATTCCTTTTGCTTTGCCAACCTGTCTGCTTTCTGAAATGGCCATTAAAGGTACCTGACAGAGGTGTACACCCCCTGAAAGCCAAATTACGGAACTACATTTCTGCAGAGCTCAGCTGCACTCACTGGAGGAGACTACAGTGCTGCTTAGGATCAACAGCTGTGCTTCCTGGGTCCCTGCAACCAAGCCCAGACTTTGTGCTGACTGAGCCCAGGCATCTGCACAGAAATATGCACACACCGTGGAGGATGTGTGGGAGGGTGGAGGAACAGAGGGAGCAGGAAAAGCAAATCTGGAAGCAGAGCTCCAGTTGATAGAATTCATTCGTCATTCATTCATGTGCTAATCATTCATTCATTCATCAAAGGTTTCTGAGTGTCTGCTGTATGAAAAATAATGTTCAACATGCTAGGATACAAGGAAAAACAACACAAAGTTCTCCCCTTGTGAAGTAACGTTCTATTGAAAAAAATACTATAAGCAAATTTAAAAATATAATATGAAGGCGTGACAAGTGCTATGAGGAGAAATGTAGGAGAGTTAGAGTAAGGCTAAGCTGCTGTAGTAGAGAAATCCAAGACAAACTGAATGACTTAAAGAGTTTGATAGAAGTTTGTTTCTTGCGTAATAATTTGAGGTGAGTGTTGTAGATGTGGGGACAGCTTGCTCTACGTGGTCATTCATAGACCTAGTTTCCTTGTGTTGTGTCACTGCAGAATGCCACAGGGCCATGTTGTTATCTTCATGAATGTGACACAGTGGCTTTCTTGAAGAAGGAGGTTCATGTGGTTTTAATAGACTTAATGGGAGGGAAAGTGAGAAGCTTGGGAACACATCATGACCAAAACCACATTGTAGATTTTGATAAGATTTTGGATTTAACTCTCTGTGGGAGTGGTATAAAGGAGAAAGAATCTTGAAGGGGAAAAAAAGAGAAAGGACCTTGAAGTAATGTTGGCTAAAGCTGGAGCACAGGCAGAGTAGAGAGAGCTGTAAACATGTGAAACACCTTTCTCCATTGACCCTGTGGCCGTCAAATGGGGAGGAGAAATTCATTGACCCTGTGGCCATCAAATGGGGGAGGAGAAATCCATTTTATGATCTTACCTTCCAACTGTGGATACCGTAGGCTTTCCAAGAAAAAAGATTTTACTTCTTCGGGTTTATGTTATCATTATCAAGAACAAGTACTGAAATAGTCTTTTAACTGCCACCATCGTTCAAGAAAAAGATTACTGAAAGTACTTTAGCCTACAGTATTTACAGCAATTCCTCCTACTACTTAACATTTTATTTATACTAATGAAAAAGCACTTCAATTCATTTGTATAGGTTGCTGTTTCTCAGAGATTGAGAATAATGACTATGTGCTATAAATATATGAAAATGACTTAGTTCATTATTCTTCCAATAGTTGTTCCTGATAACAGGAATTTAAAATGCAGACTCAAATTTTGCTTAATGCACTAAAGACGTGACAATTTATGTAGCTTTTCCCTGCTAATGAATGCTTTTCCCAATTGTTATCTAAGCAGTTTGTAAGTGGACAATTAAAATTTTAATGTTTCTCCTAAATATAGGACATAACATTAAAATAGAGAACTCTTCCTACTTTTTACTTTAACAAGATTAAAAAATCAGACCTTCAAGAAATAAATTTCCCTGCTACATTATCCTTTCATTGCAGCCATTATGGAAAAATGCCAATCCTAACTAAAATAGTTATTCACCTTATTTCACTATGTATCCAAGATGCTAAGTGCTATTAGAAAAAAAAATTAAAAGACTTACAGATTAGAAACATTTCTGTATCTTCAGCCATGGCCAGCAATTCTAGTATAGTTTCCTAATTAATTTTCTTACTTGGTCTATACCTGCTTTGTTGTTTCCAAGCTTCTCCCTGCCCTTTAAACATTTCAGCCTCAGCAAAGACCTCCCCCATCACTAGCATACAGGAACCCTACACTTACTGACACCAAATTTCCTAATCTGTACACATTTCTTCCACTCTTTTTTTCTCTTTCCTTCTTGTTAGGTTAGAAGAAGTTCCTCTTTTTGCGAAAGCCAAATGCTTACCTGTGCCCTGGGTCCCATCTTCTCTAGCATCCTCAGGAATTTTATTCATTGATCAGTGCCTCTATTTTCAATAGCTTCAACCTTTCCTTTTCTGCTGGCTCTTTTCTATTAGCCTTTGTTTCTCTCATTTTAATATTCCATCTCTCTTGCATTTCTATAGGCTTTATTGCTGTCCCCCGCTTCCTTAATTTCCTTTTATTTCTACTTTAATTCCATTGGGGAGACCACTAGTCTGGCTTCTACCTTCACTACTCCATTGAAACTGTCTTACTTAAAGTCATCAGTGAAAGCTTGTTGCTAAATCTAATGAATACATTTTGTAGACATCTTTTAAGTTGTCTAGAGTTTTGACACTCACAATGCGATTCTCAGAATGGTGGCTCTCAGAATGGTGGCATCATGACCTCAAAATGCAGAATTTCAGGTCCCACATCAGACCTACTAAATCAGAATCTCAGCAAGCAGAATCTCAAGGAATTGTGTTTTAACTGTAAAGTAATTATAAATGGTGTTTTCTTATGCACACTATAGTTGGGAAACTACTAATGTAAATAAAGGATATGTAACAGTTCTTCCAAATTTCACACACATGATCCAACATTGTTCTTTCAACTCCACGCACCAGTCATAGGACTAGACACTCCCATAGCCTGTGAAATTTTTTCCTTGAGAAGACAATAGTTGATGGATAAGGGATGTTAGTTTCCCCGTCTTGACCCTGTAGTTTATCATGCCAGGGAAAGGTTTATGTCTATTGTAGTGAAAAATAGTTAGACTGGGTCACAGACATCTGTCAAAGGGAACTTAGGTACCAACCACAGCAATTCTGAAACAAAGATTCATTCCTCCATGGTATTCCTCTCTTTTATTTCTTATTTTTGAAACAGAACCCGAAATGATTTCAAAAATAAGGAAATGAAAAGGAAGGAAATAGTTCTACTCTTTACCAGGTCTCAAAGTCTATGGCATCAGCAATAGGCATTATTCTACACGAGTTATTGGCTTCTACATGAGTCAGAATTGAAGCTGTAAGGAATGAAGCAAACTCTGGTTGTCTAGGAAGAAAAATAATTTATTTAAATGATATTAGGGAGGCTCAAGAGATAGGAGGGAGGGCTGACCAATCAAGCTTGAGCTCATGTTTCAGAAATGTCACCCGCAATCATGTTGCAGAAGTGGTCTGATGAGGAAAGCACTGATTCTGCAGCTCCTGAACACTGATGCTATATTTAGCAGATCCACCACTGCTCTGTCACAAAACTGACTGTGAAAAAAGTTGGCTCAAAACTTTTGCCACTACCTTCACCAGAACATAGATTCATCATGGTTTTATTCCTTCAAGTAGCTCACTTCTCAATCAGAATCTCCAGCAGATGTTCTCCTCCCTCTTAACATTTTATTTAGAAATTTCAAATCTAGAGAGAAGTTGAAAGAATAATATCATTTATAATATTCTCCAGCAGGTGCTTTTGGTAGGTGGCATTTGGATCACATACTTGCACTCTAGTTGCAAAGAAAGCCAGAAAAATATCGTTTCTAGTAATAATTACCTAACCTAATCATTTTGACTCAACAAATTTATCATTCTTAAAGTTATATAGTTCAGTAATACTTAGGAAAGCAACCACTTTTATGGTCAGGTCTGATTATCTAAATATGAACACATTCAATATGGCTTTGACTTCTTTTTCAAGGCAAAATAATCATCCCCTTTAGGAAATTTTTCATACAATGTTTTCAGACTTCATTTTTCTTTACCTTTCTGTACCATTTGATATCATCTTGTATTGTTCAATGTTTCTCCTCCCTGTAAGATGTAAACTCCATGAAAGTGCAAAGCGATTCTGAGAGAAGTTTCAAAAGTAGACTCTGTGTTTTATCTCTAGTGCTTGGTAGCTAGTAAAGTCTAAGGAATATATGCTGAATGATTTCATATGTGAATGAAGAATAGGCTAATGGGTATATTTCAAAATACAAATACAATTCCTAACCTGTATTTTCCTATTTATAAATTTTATTTTTTGTGATTTTTTGAGATACAATTTATAAATTTATTACTAGTTCTTCTACCTTAGTAAGTTGCATAGAAATTCCACAAACTGATTGATATCAATATTTGAGGCAAGGAGACTTTGAAAATGAAATATATTTTTTGAAGTGTAGATAGACACTGTTGAGGGTGTTCTGTTTGGCTTGTATCCCCATTTATGTTAAAGAAACTGGGGATGTTTTTTCAGATTAAAAAAGATGAAATCTAGAGGATTAGGTAACTTGTCCAAAAACAAATGTAGAAATACTGAAACTAAAAATCAAATTGTTTAGGTATCAGTCTATAATTACTTTTGTACTACATAATGCTGCTCTTCAGTTTTTTACTATGTGAAGAAATACAGATTTTTCAATATTGTATCTAAATTTAAAATCAAATATGTAACTTATACAGAGGATAACATCATCAAAACAGGGAAAGAGCTCTAAGTTAATACAGAAAGTCTCATAGCATCTAGGGATTATGTTGCACAATTTCTCCCAAGCAAGAATTCTAGCCGCAGCATCCATTATGCGTTTGAATACACATAGCCTACTCTTAGATCTGCCACTTCCTAATTGTGTTTCCTTTCACATCGATTTTCTGCAACTTCAGCCACCTCACTTGTTAGGCAAGGGTAAAAATATTTACCCTAATTACTGAATAAAGAAACTGTGAGCATATAATAAGCCTGTATATGTGAGTGTTCTTTGAAAAAGCCAATTAATATAAATACATGGCATCTTAGGAGAGATTTTTTTAAAAGCCTCATTATACAAAAAGGTAACTTCAAGTAGAATCCCTCTCTGGATAAGTCAAAAGTCCTATACATAATTAATTTCAATTCCAGGAAATACTGCTGTAAATAGTATGCACCTATATTCCCAAGTTCTGGGCCATGAGGCTTTTGTTCATTTTCTTTCACTTAGATTTTCTGATTTGTCTCTCTGACTATAATGCTAGTATCCAACAGTACAGATGCGTCTCTGTTCTTGAGACAGACCTGCCTGGGAGTTTCAAAGAAGTGTAGGACCATATCCTAGGGGTTAAATGGTTTATAAGTGGTCTAGTAAATTCTGATTGTTGTCAGAAAATTTCTGCAACAGTATTGTAAGACCCATTTGTATGAATCAGAAAATAGAAACTGTAAGAGGATCCCTAACTAGCTCACTGCTGTAAGTGGGAGAGCAAATATCAGAGCCTGTATCTCTCTGACTCCAATTTCTGCTCTTCAGGGAACTAGGGAGTTCAAAACAGGAAAGGGAATAAAAGCTGAGCAAAACCAAGGCTAAGAGCCAACTGGGAGAAGAAACAGCGTTCTAAGGTTTTAAAAGGGTACTTAAATTCTGTATTTAAAAAGGAAGAAGAGATGGAAAAGTAATTTCAGGGAGTTGACAAAAGCAGAAGACAGTTTATAGATCTCTTATCTTGAGGATTTGGAGAGTTGTTAGTAAATTTTATTGTTTTAATTTGAGAATGAATCAGCATCGCCTTGGGCGGCACAGCTGTCACTATCAGCAAGAGAATAACACAAGATCAGATTCAGCAAAGAACTTTGGAAAAAGACAATTGTCCCCATCCTTCCAATCCTGTAGAAGGATCAAGTTTGTAAAGGGTGGCAAATTAGGGGCTGATATGATTAATTTTAATGTGTCAACTTAACTGCACTAAGGGATTTCCAGATAGCTGGTAAAACATGTGTCTGTGATGGGGTTTCTGGAAGATATTAGCATTTGAGTCAATAGACAGAGTAAGGATGATCAGCCTTATCAATGTGTGTGGGCATAATTTAATCCCTTGAGAACCTGAATAGAACAAAAGTGTGGAAGGTGAGCAAATTTGCTCTCTGCTCAAGCTGGGACATCCATCTTTGCCTGTTCTCAGATGTTGGCACATTTGGGTCTCAGAACTTCAAGTTTGAACTAGAATTACACCATCTTCTTTCCTGGGCCACTAGGTTGGAGATGGCAGATCATGGGCATCCTCATAACAAATTGTGTAAGTCAATCCTTATACCAAATCTCTTTATCTATATCAATCCTATTGGCTCTGTTTTTCTGGAGAACCCTGACTAATACAGAGGTGTTGTGATTTAGTAAACTTACTCTATGCATTATTTGAAGTTATAAAAACAAAGTTGTTTTACCAGCCACAACATTCACTATTCATCCTCATTCATTCTAATTTTAATAAATATTATTTAGGATATCATAATCTGTGGAGAAAACATGAACAGTAGGATGAGCTGTTCTTTTTCTTTTTTAGCTTCATCTTATAAATTCCTTTTATTGGTAAATAATGCTTTGCCATGTTACAATGTGCTTTCACGTTAGGATTTTCAGTTATTACATGAAAGATACCTACACTTAAAAGTATTTGTTGTTTATCTGAAATTCAGATTTCATTGGTTGTCCTATATTTTATCTGGCAACCCTATCTTATTTCCATTGTTTTCACTTGAGGTCCACAACAACCTTGTTGTGGTGAAGAATTATAATAATTTTCAAATAAATAAGCTGAGAATCAAACCTTTTAAGTGACTTTTCAAAATTCTCTTAAATCCCTAGATACACAGTGATCTGTATTATTGCAACTAATGTAAGTCTGAAACTGTTCTGCAGAGTGGGTGAGAGAAACACAGAGACAGAGGCAAAGGGACAAAGAATAATAGGGAAATTAAAAAAATATCTGACATTGAAGACCTCACCAGTAGGGCTGGACTATATATTTCTAAACAAACAAACAAACAAACAAAAAAACATGTTGAACATAGATCTGATTTAGATGAAATCAATAATCAAGCCATCTGGTTTGTGATCAGAACACGAGAGCAGGAATGCCCCCAATGAAAATGGTGTCACTGGATGGTATATAAGTAGCAAAGGGAAACACAGTTATTCAGAGAAGAAGATCAGAATATCAGCCATGGCTGTGAGTGAAGTGGTGGGGTCTAGCTTTTAGAGAGGAGGAACAGAATATGAGGTAAGTGCAAAATACAGTCATGGCACAGAGGAGGGAATATTTGAACTGGATTTCAGAGGTGGAAGGAAGGTGTCAGTCATTCAGGGGAAAAGAACATTAATGGAAGAGATTTGATTTTCTCTTTCACCAAAATCCCCAGATAGATTTAAAATTAAATGTACAAAAAGAAGAAAAACTAAAATAGAAGAAAATACAAATGTATATTGAATTGGGGTTCTCCAGAGAAACAGAACCAGTAGGTTATTTATTTATTTATTTATGTTGAAGAATTGGTTCATTCAATTAGAGAGGCTGAGAAATCGCAAAATCTGCAGTCAGCAAGCTGGAGACCCAGGAGACTTGAGGGTATAGCTCCAGTCTAAGTCTGAAGGCAAGAGAAGACCTATATTCCAGCTTGAAGACAATCAGGAAGAAAGAACAACTTCTTACTCCACCATTTGTTCTTTCAGATGGTTGGATGAGAATGCTAACATTGGAAAGGATAATCTGCTTTACTCAAATGTTAATTTCATTCAGAAACAAACTAACAGATAGACCCAAAATAGTGTTTAACCAAATATCTGGGCACCCCATGGCCAGTCAAGCTGACACACAAAGGTAACCATCACATACATTAAACTCATTTGAAATGGCCATGGACTTTCTAAGCATAAATTCAATGAAAGAAAACTCAGAAACTATTTCAACCACATAAAAATACAGTGTTTTTTGTGTGTTTATGTGGTTGAAGTAGTATTCTCCAAACACCATAAAAAACATAAATATTAATTGTCAACTGGGGAAAATGCAATATATATGGCAAAGCATAGACATCTTCACTATATAAATTTTATAAAACAGGAAAAACACAGATACTTCAATAGAAAAAAAGGAAGAAAGAAAGACAGAAAGTTAATTTATAGAAAAAGAAGTTCAAATATGATTTCCCACAGTAGAAACAAATGAATCATGAGTTAAAATAAAACACAAATTTTGTCAATTTGGCAAATTTTAATCGCATAATTCTTAGTGTTAGTAAGATTATAAATAAAGTTCTATGCCACACGTGTGACATGTGGGAGTTAATTTTGTACAATTTGTTAAATTAGCAATTTGTCATCTTAGAGAGGTTCAAGTTTAAATTTTTGTTAAAAAATTCAGAGAAATATTTAAAATAATGAAAATAAAAACACCCAAAATGTCTTACAACACAAGATCTATTAAGTAAGCCGGTTACCTCTAGAGAAAAGAATATTAGATAACTCTTGCAAGATGTATTTTGGTGACTATTTACTGTATGGGAAAAGTCTCCAGGGAAACAATCAAGTAGAAAAACAGAGGGGGAAAAAAACTATATTTTTGTAAAAGACATACAAACACTCACAATAAAGCACTGAAAGGACCTCACTGAAACAATAGTAAGTTTACTAGTGATTTTAATATTCTTCCATATATTTTATATTTTAATTTTTATAATGATGAATTTAATATTTTGAAGTTTAACTTTTTAATAAAGTCAACATGCATACTGAAAAATGAACAAAACACAAATGAACAGCTGGATGAAATTTTAAAAACTTGAACACATTCTTGTAATTACTCCCCCAGACCAAGAAATAACTCACTATTTGCATTCTCCCACTATCTATCTTGGGACAACTATTTTTAATTACTTTACTCGATTTTGAAGTTTGTGTGAGTGGAACATATAGTATCTCACTCATTACGTTTGGCTTCTTTTGTTCTAGTTTTTGCTTGTGAGGTTCTTTCTTCTTGTGTGCAGCAGTATTTTGTTTTGTCTCTCATTATTATATAATGTTCCCTTGCATAAATATGCCACTATTTATTTTTTCCATTATTGCTAGGGGTTTTGGCTATATTTTTCAATGTGTCTTTTGGGTGAACATAAATACACAGTTTTTTTTTGGCATATACCTTGAAGGGAATTTACTGGTGTGTTAGTCCATTCGCACACTGCTATAAAGAACTACCTGAGACTGGGTAATTTACAAAGGAAAGAGGTTTAATTGACTCAAAGTTTAGCATGGCTGGGGGAGGCCTCTGGAAACTTACAATCATGGCAGAAGGTGAAAGGGAGCAAGGCACCTTCCTCACAAGGTGGAAGGAAGAAGTGGCAAGCAAAGGGGGAAGAGGCCCTTATAAAACTATCAGATATTGTGAGAACTATGAGGAGAACAGCATGTGGAAAACTGTCCTCATGATTCAATTACCTCTCATCTACTCCACTGTTCTCTCTCTTGACACGTGGGGATTATGGGGATTACAATTCAAGATGAGATTTGGGTGGGGACACAAAGCTTAACCACATCAACTGGATTGTTGCCATTTGTCTGCTTAGCTTTATTAGATACTACCAAACCATTTTCCAAAGTGGTTGCACCAATTTTTACCCTTGCTGGTAGTGTATAAAATGTCTAATGGCTCCACATTCCCACCAACTTCAGTAATGTCTGTTGATTTCTTTGTTTTGGTTTGGTTTGGTTTGTTCAGTTAAGCAATTCTGGTGGGTGTGTATTGAAGTTATTGTGATTTTAATTGATGTCTAATAGAATTAAGCACCTTTTCATATATTATTGGTCATTGGTCTTTTTTCCTCTTTTAAGAAATACCACTAAGATTGCATTCTCTTCCTCTTACTCTCCCAAAGGAAGAGAAAAATTATCAGCAATGGCAAATGGCAGTTGCAGCAAAGCAATGCCAAGAGCCAGCTTCATGCTCAGGAGAGAACACTGTTGTGCCTCCTCATGGTTTTCCAGTTTTTAGGCATGCAGAGAAACTTCTGTCATAATGATCCCTGAAAGAATAGTCTTTGGATAGCTACTATTGTAATTCCTCTGTATTTATTCTATTAATATGTAGTAATTACTTATATGTACAGGTTATGAGTCTTATATCAAATATCTTTATTGCAAATATCTTCTTCTACTAGGTAGTTTGCCTCTTGGCTCATAGTGATGCTTTGTTTTTGTTATTATTATTGTAGTAAGAACACTTGATACGCATAATAAACTATAGGCACAATGTTGTATAGCAGATCTATAAATTTATTCATATTTTATAACAAAAATATATTTATTTAATGCTCTGTATTCCCCCTCCATCCATTCTCTAACAATCACCCTTCTACTCTATGTTTCTGTGAATTTAACTATTTTAGATATTTAATATAAAAGGAATCATGTAGTGTTTGTTCTTCTGTTGAGACAGGCGGGCAGGCCGGTTTCCTAATTTAATGTGGTTTAGAGAAAAAGAACAAAAGCCCTGTACTCAAGCTGTAGCTTACCTAACTTTCAGCCAATCAGCAGCAAAAGACCCAAGGCACTATTTACCACAAGTTTTTGTCTTGGGCAGAGGAACTGCCTGGCCAAGTTCCTCAGGGCATTTCATGCACAGTTAGACTTAAACTTCACCTTACAGTGATCTCATTTCAATGCTAAAAATTATGCCCAACGGTGGAGATTTAAAATAACGTAAGGTGCTATGTATGAAGAAGCATGTAAAGCCACTCTTCAAATGCTAGAGAAACCCCTCCTGTACATATATGATGAAATTCTTTCCCATAGAAAGGTTCTATAAAACTAACCCACATACTTCCCTTGAGGAGCAGCCCACACTTTTTCTTTGGTGGTGCTGGCTTCTTTGTTGTGCACAAGCTCAATAAACTTTCACTTTCTCTTTGCTGCTATGTCTGGTGATCTTCCTTGATTTCTATCCTGGGAGATTTCAAAAACCCAGAGGATGGTGCTGATAATACTGTGACTGGTTTATTTTGCTTAGCATAATGTCTTTAAGGTTCATTCATGTTGTCACATATGGCAGAGTGTCCTTTTTTAAAGGCTGAACAATATTCTGTTTTACATATATATATATATATAAAATATATATATATATATATATATAAAATATATATCAGAATGGTTAAAGAAAATGTGAGACATATATATATATATATGTCTCACATTTTCTTTTTTATATATTATTATATATATATGTATGGTTATATATATATATATATATATCTCACATTTTCTTTAACCATTCTGATGTCACATTACAATATACATGTGACATTTATCCATTGATAGACATTTCAATTTGCCATCTACTGAATATATTTAGAAATTTTGATCAAGATCAGAAAGTGTGTACAGACAAATATGGTGCAGGTTTACCATCTTTACAATATTGATCTTCTAATTAACAAACATGGTATGTCTCTCAAGTTAATTACATCTTCTTTGATATCTGTCAAAAATGCTTTATATTTTTTGTGTGTAGTTGTTTTGTGAATCTTTTGTTTAATTAATTGCTAATATTTTATATTTTTCAAAGTCACTATAAATGGTATTAAATTTTATTTTCCAATTTTTGTTGATATATTGAATTATAATTAATCTTTGTATATTGATATTATATTCAGTAACCTTGCTAAACTCAGTTAACTAATTATAATAGTTTAGCTAAGATTTTTTAAATTTACAACTAATCAAATTGTCCACATTAATGATATTTTTATTTCTTCCATTTTAATTTTGACTCACTTTATTATTTTTTTCTTTATTTACTATCTGGGACTGTAGGACAAAGTTAAATAAAAGTAGTATTTGTAGACATTCATGTTTCATATTATGTTTTTTAAAAATATAATCATGAGAGATCAGTGTAAACTTTTTTTCTTATAAAGTCTTTGTTAGATTTTGGTAGTAGGGTTATGCTGACCTCATTTCTTAAAGGCAGGAGGTATTCTAACTTTTCTATTCTTAGAATTATATATCTATATCATAGGAAATTTTCTGTTTTGTAGAATAGTCTCTGAATGCAAAAATAAGATCGTCATTGTTTCTTTCTCAAGTGTTTGAAGAATTCACAATTGAAAGCTTTTTGGGCCCAGAGATTTCATTCTGAAAAACATTTTAATTAAACATACACTCCGTTTGATAAAAACCAAAATTTTAAAATTGTTTACTCTTTCTTTTTCAGTCCTAAGACATTGTATTTTTCAATAGAAATTTATACACTTTTATACTATCTCCTTTTACTTTTTCATGTCTATAAAATCTTTAGTGATGTTTTTCATTTCTGACATTAATTATCTGTATTTTTCCTCTGATTTATGCTTGCTTATGCTTTTTCCTTTTTGACCATATTTATAAAAATAAACTTTTGGCTTTGCTTATTTTTTTAAATTTTATTAATCTTTGCTTACATCTTCATTTTTTTCCCTTCTACCTCCTTTGTCTTTAATTTGCTCTTCATTTTTGAATTTCTTGGGATGAAAAAGGTATTACTGATTTTCAGCCATTCTACTTTTTTGAAGTATATCAATTTTAAGCTATACAAATTTCTTTAGTCATTGCTTAGCTGAATCTCAGAAATATTGATATATATTTTTATTTCACTGTAATTAGTTGCATTTTCAATGAATTTACTTTTCTGAAATATCATTTTATGCACCAGCATTGGTATGGTATATTGTAGTAACTATTTCACGTGAACTTAATGACAGTGTGTATTTTGGATTGTTGTTGTTGGATACAGTGTTTTATATAGATCTATTAGGTCAAACATTTTAATCATATTGTTCGATTATTCCCTAATCTTTGTGTGTTCATTCTATTATTAATTAGAGCTAGGTTAAGTTTTTTCTCCACCAGTTTGCACTTGCCTATCTCCTTTTAAGTCTATTAATTTTTGCTATATAATTAAGAATATACAAATTTATACTATATCATCCTAAGAAATTGAACATTTTATCATTGTGAAAGGGCTCTGTGTATGTAATGCTTCCTGATTCAAAGCTATTTTGGCTGATTTAGACTGGCAAAATCAGCTTCTTTTGTTAAGAGTATGTGTGATATGTCCTTTTTTAAAAAAAAACATTTTACTTGCGTTAGTCCTGTGACTTCATAATTAAGATGTGGTTCTTCTAAGTAAAATATAGTGACTTTATTTCTTTTCCGATCTGAAAATCATTGTTTCATAAATGGACAGTTTGGCCCATTGACAATTTGTGTTTACCCTTTTGTCATTTTGTTGTGTGGGTTTTATTTTATTTTTTTTGTACCATTTGTTCTTTGTTATTTCCTTTACATTAATTATTTTGTATTATCCTATTTTTGCCTCTATTAGTTTTGTCTTTTAACTAGAACAGTTGATCCATATTTCGATTTATATCTACTATCTTAAAATTTGTATCATTGTCCATTTCTTTCATTTGTTCTGCTTCTTTTTATTTGACTATTTTAAGAATTAACACATTTTTAAATTATTCTATCTGTCCTTTTATTAGGCAGTTAGTTATACATTATTTTAGAAGCTATCCTTTACATTACAATATACATGTGACATATTACAATCTAATGAGTCAGTAATCTTGCCATGATGAGGCTATCACCTTGATATGGCTAGCACGTTGAACATTTTAATTACATTTAAGCTTTCCCTGCTTTTGTTATTGTTGCCACACATTTTAACTTTAAATGTATTTAATTTAATAAAACATTATTTTATTATTTTAGTTGATTTTCATTTAGACTTGCCCAAATATTAATTTTTTCACTTGCTCTTTATTACTTCTTCTTCCTGTGTTTCTTTCTGGGATCAATTTTCTTCTGTTCAAATGGATTTCTTCATTATGCTTTTCAGTGTAGATTTACTGGTGACAAGTTTTCTCAGTTTTGTTTTAACGGATATTCTTTTACTTTGACTTCACTCTTAAAGGATATTTTTACTGGTATAAAATTCTAGTTTGGCAGCCTTGTTTCTCCCCGCCACTGCTCCAATATTTTAAAGGTATCATTGCCTTGTTATCTGGATTCAATCATTTATGTTGAGAAAACAGCTCTATCTGTTCTTTGCTCCTTGATGTAATGTATTTTTTTCTCTTCTGCTTTTTAGATTTCTCCTATGTCTCTGGAGTTCAGATGTTTCATTATGATGTGCCTATATGTGATTTTCTTTGTATTTTATAGATTTACAGATTGTAGTGCTTATTGAATCTGACTTATATTTTTGTTTGGAAAAAATATTAGTTATTTTAACATTTTACCTACTCTATTTTTGTCTTTATCCTTTTTGAATTTACAATTAAACTTGTGCTATATCTTTTTAGCAATTCCCATGTTTTTTATACTTTATGGCTTTCTCCCCCTTCTTTTTTTTCATTTGGATGTTTGCTTCTAATCTGTACTCTGGTTCACTTGTCTTCTATTTAATCATTTGTAGTTATTGTTCTAATTCACTATATGCCTGTTAATTTTTATTAAATGCCAGACATTCTATATGAAAAATATTGTATAGGTGCTTTGTCATGTCATGCTTCTCAAAGGTTTCACTTTATCCTTTGATATCAGCAAGGGTAGGGGCAGGTTATGTATTCTAATCAGGGAGTGAGCTGACTTGATATTAGAGTTTCGTTTTTGTAAGCCTACCCCTACTGTTGTATGCCCTTTATTCCTGGGATATACTTCTCTAGTGATCCCAACTAAAAACTAGTATGTTTCCTAGAGCCTTTTTAATTGGCAAATTCAGAATGCTAATTTGTGTCACCTTAGTGCTGTGAGTTTGCTGAAATCTCAACTCGGGTTTTCAGCTCCCTTTTGTTGGTTTCTTAGTTTAAGCATTAGTTAATGTCTCCAGGGGAAAAATCAGTTCAAAGTTCCATGATCAGTTGTCTATGCCTGCCTTCCTGTGGAATCTTGGCATGTTCAATTCTTAGTACATTTAAAAGCCCAAATTCTGAATTTTGTGTTCGCAGCCCTATGAGGCTGCCAAAAGATCTGCTAAACCACTGTTTTCTTCTTGGATCTCTGCTCAATTTCTTGTGTAGCTCTTCAGTGCCTTGCTACCTACAGCTAATTAATTATCACATACTTCCAAGGAGAAAACCAGTTCGCAGAATGTTGGATTCCCTCAATGAGTGTTCCTTTCTCTATGGATTCTGGTCTCTTGAGTCCTGACTGTATCAGAAGCTCTCTGATGTTTTCACACATGCATATGTTATATTTCTTTCCATTTTTAAAGGTGTTTTCAGCGGGAGTGTTGTTTCTATGAGCTATTTTGTCAAAGTTGAAGGCAAAAGTCTCACATTAAAGTTACTTTAAAATTGGTCCTTGTACTAACTGAAGTATACAACGAATACTTTAGGAAAATAAAACAACTTAAGCCAGAATAATTAGACCAGGAATCACTGGTAAAGAGAAATAAAGTTATTAGGAGCAGCCAGAGGTACTAAGAGAAAAGAAACAAATCTCTGAAGATCTTCTACCTTACAGTTTAGCCTGGAAGTTGTTTATTTCCTAGAAAGAAAGTTTAGAATCTTCTGTTTGTCAAAGAGTGCCCTTGTATAGTTAAATAAACCCTAAAGAAAGTAAGTCTATAAAAATGAAGATTACCTTTGCTAAATCTCCAAGATAAAACTGTGCTAAGGGTAGAGGAAAAGACTCTACTTGTTCACTGTGGCTGTTTTGGATGCTCAGGGCTTTACCTTCACTATTACTGGGTCTAGTAGACATTATATTAATTGCAACTTTGTCTCGGGGGTACATTCTGAAGCATATTCCAATTAAGGACTATATTGACATCTGTTAAAGTGCCTCTTGGGTTAAACCCATCTGCTCTTCTCTTCCCTTTCTTATAAGCCATTCAAAAGGCAGAATGAAGAAGAGGATCTATAATCTAGCCTCTCTGTATTCTGTATGTCTATGAACTATATCCATTAGAATGACAAAATCAATGAGCAGTTAGAGAGACATGCAGGAATTTGAACTTTTTTTGCACCGATGGCTAGTTAGAGGCTGATTAACAGGAGGTCCCTGTAGGTGATGGAGCTTGTTTTTTTCTAAACTGTTGGAGGCAAGCATATGAGATGGGAGTTTAGGTTATACTTTAAGACATTTGACTTACTCCTAATGAGTGTTAAGAATTTCTAGAACACTTATAATCAAATATAAGGGTAAAAATATTGACTAATGAAAAATGCATGTTACTGGAATGTAATTTGGCCAGTGAGAGTTGTCTGATACACATCCCCCCCCAAAGAAGGGAACAAAATAGCAAATAACTATATTTTGACATGAGTAACTGAGAAAGTAAGCTCAGTTACTTTCTCAGTTACTGAGAAACATCAGGGAAGTAGTGAAATTCCTGAGGAGCATGGAAACTCAGGACAGCACCATAGAGAGGGAAACAACTCACCCTGTCTCTGCCATTCTGTCTTCCCAACTGGGATCAGCTCAGAGCCAAGGGGCCCTTCTTGTGGGAGAAAGGTAAACTAGAGACCACTGGGAGTCGCTGTTATCACTAGATACAAGTGGCTATTGCTGCAAGAGGATCCCCCAGTTCTTATAGGCCAAAAGTGCAGTATGGACAGTTGCTAGGAGTCCACACAGCTGTATTATCCCAGAGCAGAAACACTCTTGACAACCCTGATCCCTGCAACCTAAGCTGCTACAGTGCTATCTTGAAACCAGTCCTAGAGCTAGAGTGTATTCTGCCTTGGGACCAGTAGCCACCAGCTCCCTTTATCTCTAATGCCTCGCTATCCTTGTAGTAACATTCACATGCATGCCTGCAGCACAAGTACAGAGGTTTCTGGGAGACTAGGCCTGAAGAACTGACTAAGATCCCAATGTATGAATGCATGAGGCACCCTATCCCTCACGAAAACAGTCAGGCCTGCACAGTAGAGAAGCTCCATGTAGCCAGTAAGCTAGCACCTCCACTTTTGGAATAACTGCCACTGTGAATGAGACCCCACCATCTCCAAAGAGGACCCCACACAGCTGCCTGGCCCATACATGCACCTAACCTGACAACCAGTCTGGCAGTAGCCCCAACCTCCCAGACAGCCTGCCACTCAACTTGTTGGACCACCGTACACACATGCAATTCGCCCTCAAACCAACCCAGTGCTCCTAACCCAGAAAAAAAATCATGCTCCACCATCACAAACCCCTGTGGCCTAATTACCTGAGTCATTCACACACATTGCAGATGAGGATTACAGCTGAAGAATCTGTTCATAGGCCATACTACCGAGTACACTCAGGACCAAAGTAAACATACCATTTCCAACTGACACCCTAGCACCCATCTACAGGAAAAAGCCTTTTCCTTCCAAAACTGTTCCGTAAAATTAAAAAAAAAAAAAAGCCTGTCTACTAGAAATGAAGATATCAGTACAGGGACACAAGGAACGTAAAACACAAGAAAATACGATATCCTCAAAGGAACACAATGAGTGTCCAGTAACAGATCCCAAAAAAAAGATTCTTATGATATAATTGAAAAGGAATTCAAAGTAATGATATTAAGGAAACTCAATGAGCTACAAGATAATATGGACAGAAAACAATGAGATCAGGAAAATAATTTATAATTTGAATGAGAAATTCAACAAAAAGATATCAGGAGAAAAGAAAACAAACAGAAAGGCACAGAAAGTCTGTTGAACAAAATAATAGCTAAAAACATCTCAAGTTTAGGGACAGATACAGACATTCAGATACAAGAAGTTCAAAAGTCCCCAGGGGAAGTCAACCAAAAAACAGGAAAAAAAAAAAAATCTTCTCTGAGGCACATTATAGGCAAACTGTCAAAAGTCAAAGACAAAAAGAATTCTAAAAGCTGCAAGAGAAATATCTCATCACATATAAAAAAATCTTCATTAGACTATTAGCAAAATTTTCGGATGAAATTTTGCAGGCCAGTAGAGAATGGGATAATGTATTCAAAGTGCTAAAAGAACTGCAAGATAAGAATACTGTGTACTATAAATACTAGGCCAACCTTCCAAGAAATGATTAAAAAGTGCTGCAATTGGAAAAAAAAAGGAAGAAAGTTGCTGTCATGAAAGCATGTGAAAGTATAAGTGTCATCAATATAGGTAAATCCATAGCCATATCCTGGTGCCAAAATGGTGTTATGTAAATCTTTCAGTCCTGTAGTATGAAGATTTAAAGTAAAAAAGGTCAAAACCAACAACAGTTATGATTAGTGGCTAAGGCACACGAAAGATGATATTAAAGTAAGCGAAATACAAATTGTCTGTGGAGGGGAAAAGTCTGGAGTATTTTTATGTGACCAAATTTAAGTGGTTTTCTGCTAAAAATAGTCTCTTTTAACTATAAGACTCTATATTAAACCCGTGGTAACCACAGAGAAAAAAATTAGAGCAAATATACCAATGAGAACGAGAAATGAAACAAAGCTTAGAACCACAGAAAACCACCAAACCACAGAAGTAAATAATGGAAAGAAGGAAAAGAAAGAAGGAGCTACAAAACACTGAGGAAACAATTAACAATATGGCAGTAGTAAGTCCTTATTTATCTATAACAACCTTAAATGTAAATGATTAAATTCCTCAATGAAAAAATAGAGAGTGATTGAATGACTAACAAGACTGAAGTATGGAGTAATCAGACTTGTATCATAAAATTATACCTTAAGTCAAAAACTATAAAAATAGATAAAGGAGGTCATTATATAATGAGATAGAAATCAATATAACAAGAGGATAAAACAATCATAAATATTTTTGTGCCCAATATCCAGATATTTAAAGGAAATATTATTAGATATAAAGGGGGAGAGAGACTCTAATACAATAATAGTAGGGGGCATCAAAATTCACTTTCAGCAATGGACAAATTATCTAGACAGAAAACCAAAAAAGAGACATCAAACTTAAACTTCACCATAGACCAAATGTACGTAAGAGACGTTTACAGAACATACCATCCAACAGATAATACATGTTTTTATCAATTGCACATGGAATGTTCTCCAGAACAGATGATATGTGAGGTTGCAAAACAATTCTTTACAAGTTTAAGACTATAAAGATTATATTATGTATATTTTCAAGTCACAGTAGTACAAAATGAGAAATCAACAAAACCTTACCAATATATGGAAATTAAATAACATTCTTTTATATAACTACTGGGTCAATAAATAAATGTTTTAATTGATTTTTTTTAAAAAAAATAAGAATAAAAACACATCATACCAAACCTATGAGACACAGGAAAAGTGGTTTTAGAATCAAGTGTATGGCAATAAAAACTAACATCAAAAAAGAAGATTTCTAATAACCTAGCCATGCACCTCAAGAAACTAGAAAAACAAAAATAAACGAAAACTAAACCCAATTTGGCAGAAGGAAGAAAACAATATAGCTCCGAGCAGAAATAAATGAAATAGAGATTAAAAAAGTTTCAAAATACCAGCACATTTTAGAGTTGTTTTTGAAAAGTAAATAAAGTTGGCAGTCCTTTAGCTAAGCGAGGGTAAAAAAACGAAAAAGACCCAAATACATAAAATTAGAAATTAAAAGGGGACCATTTCAACGGTTGTCACAGAAATGCAAGTCATTATGAAAGACTACTATGAACAACTGTATGCCAACAAATTTTAGAACATAGAGTAAATAGATAAATTTCTGGACACATACAACCCACCAAGACTCCAGGACTTTGACCAGTAGTCCCCCCCAGGTCCTGAGGCTTAGGCCTTGACCTGAGAGTTACACCATTGACTTCCCTGGTTCTGAGGCTTTCAAACTTGAATTGAGCTATTCTACTGGCATCCCAGGGTCTCCAGCTTACCGATAGTCTGTTTGTAGGACTTCTCAGCCACCATAATCATGTGAATCAATTTCCCCAATCAATTCCATCTGATATATTTACATACACATCTTATTGGTCTGTCTCTCTGGAGAACCCTATCACATACAGGTTTAGCCTTGGGGAAGCCAAGTATCATTCCTTCTCACTGTATTCTTTGCAACACGATGGGAAGAGATCTGTGAAATTGTTCTTTCACAAACAAGGCTGTAATAAGTATATGAAGCTACTTAATAATGAAGGATGAAAGTTTAAAAGCTAATTATTACTGGTGCTGTGAAAGCAGAAAATTGCTTAATTGTAATGGCCAAGAAATAATCAGAATTTCAAATGGACAGCACATCTTTACAAAATTTGTAGACCACAATCACTCTCCAAATACAGGGGCAGGTAGTGTTTCAAAAATCACATTAAGTGAATACTCAGGCAAAAAAAATACAAGAAATCTCTCCTGCTCCTGTCAAATTATTTAATCATGTACTACGTCTGCCCCTTCACACATGGCACCATGCTTGGCTTCAAGTAGTCTTGGCTTCTTTGTCAGAGAATAAAAATAATTCTACAAGCTCAGTAACTTTCTGAAACAAAGACATTTGCTGATATTGACATTTTTTCAGTAGTACAAAACACATTACATGGTGAACTGTTCTTAATTAGAGATTTGATTGTAGAAGAAAATAGACTTCTTATATTTACCACTAAATCTAACAGAAAAACGAGCGGATGTTTGCTTTGGCTAACTGATAGCATTTTCAAATTGTCCCTGCTGTTTTTTATGAAATATATACAATTCATACCCCTGTTGGATCTAACTTACTTACTCATTTATGTATTAATAACTGAAAAAAGGGGAGCACTTTATAAATAGTTATTTGAATTTTTGGTGGACTTTGCAAAAGCAAATAGATTTTAATTGAATCATCAAACCATAATCATTGACTTGGAATTCAGTGTGATCAAGTCTCCTAAAAGTGAATTTCAAAGTGTTATCAATAAGGTTTTTTCCCCTGTTCAGCTCAGTGCTTCTGGCAGAAAATTTAGATGAGTGAATTGGCCACGTGATAAGGCCACAGTGAAAGCTTCAGTTTAAAGATGTGTCATTTGCCTGCATTGGCATTCCTTCTAACTGATGACATTCCAGGAGTTTTTAATAAATTAAAGCTGCATTTGCCCAGAGAAGCCAGTGAGTGGTTCAAAAATACTTATGTGCACGGGAGGATAAAAAGACACGTAGTCGTGTTGCTTTTCAATCATCAGTGTTGTTCCTGCCAAATTTGTTGTGAGTATATGAATGCATGTAGAATGGATTTCTGTGTGCCCAAAACAACATGGAAGCATAGCACAGAAGATGAGAAAATATAACAAGGAATGCTCACATCCCTGAATATTGACTCAGAGAAGAATTGCAAAGAGAGCGCCATCTTGTAGAAAATCAATGTGAATGTATTCTCCATGGAGAGCCATGCCTCCTCCAAACTGCTACAAAAAGCAGATATTACACTTTTTCGTATATCAAGTTTTCTTTTTAGTTTTTTTTTTTGTCTTTTTAAAAATTATTTCCCCCACTATTTAAATTATCAGTATTAATTTTTTACAATTTGCTATGTTATTTATCTTCACATTATTTTTAATATTGGCAGCATTATGTAAAGACTTAGAATACTAATTTTTTTATGCACTTTTTGCAAATTTGACTTCACAAAGGTGCATTATCACATTGGCTTTGTGTGTAAGCCTTGTGCATGTATATAGAAATGTTGAAATGTCCTCCATAAATGAAGAGATGTCCTTTTTGCACATCTGCATTTGTGAAAGATAATAAATCTCAAGATGTTGGCTCTTTGAGTGACTGCATGTGTGGTGGTGAGCAGTCATGATTTTGATCAATCTCATCAAATGGCTTAGGTTGTTGGTCATGGTATTTCAGATGATGACAGTTACATAAGCTATTTCTTTATGAGTACTGGTTGTCTGCTCGTAACTGTTGGACTCATGTGACTGCATTAGTATATCTGAGAGTATGTGCTTGCGTATTTCATTGATTAGAATGGCCTATGAAGTGTTCTATCATGTTTTTATATGTTTCTAAATAAATCCTCATTTAAAAATATAAATAAATATATTTTAAGAAATTTTAAAATAATTTTTTCCAGGATTATATTTTCAGGATTTTCATCTTTTGGAATTATAACATTTAGGACTGTGAGGTTTGGGATTGAATCTTTAAAATTAGATTTTTAAAGTATATTCATAGATATATGCAAATATCACCATAGTAAATTTTAGAACATTTTCATCATCTCTCCCAAAAATCTTGCATGCTTTAGCTATCATACAAACCCGTCACCCCCTCAGCTGCCTCCCACCTTTACCCCCAGCCCTAGGCAATTATTAATCTACTTTATGTTTCTATAAATGTCAATGTTCTAAACATTTCACGTTAATGGAATTATATAATAGTCTTTTGTGACTGGCCTCTTTCATTTAGCATGATGTTTTCAAGATTTGTCCAAGTTGTAGCACGTATCAGTACTTCATTTCTTTTTATGGCTAAATAATATTTCATTGTGTGGATATATACATTTTGTTTATTCGTCAGTGATAAGTGTTTCTACCTTTTGGTTTAAGATGAATAGTGTTTCTATGAAATACTCATTTACAAGTTGCTGTGAAGACATATATCTTTTGGCGGGTATATACCTAGGTGTAGAATCACTGGGTTATATAACTCCATGTCTAATGATTTGAGGAACTGTCAGATTGTTTTTCAAAGAAGTTGCACTACTTTACATTCTCACCAGTAGAGTATAAACATTCACATTTCTCCACATTCTTGCCAACACCTTTTATTCTGGTCTCCCTGGTGGATGTGAAATGGCTTTTTTGTTTGTTTGTTTGTTTTTCAGATGGAGTCTTGCTGTGTCTCCCAGGCTGGAGTGCAGTGGCGCAGTCTTGGCTCACTGCAACCTCTGCCTTACAGGTTCCAGTGATTCTCCCTTCTCAGCCTCCAGAGCAGCTGGGATTACAGGTATGTGCTACCATGCCTGGCTAACGTTTTGTAGTTTTAGTAGAGAGGAGGTTTCACCATGTTGACCATGCTGGTCTCAAGCTCCTGACCTCAAGTGACCCACCCACCTCAGCCTCCCAAAGTGCTGGGATACAGGTGTGAGCCACGAATGCCTGGCCTCGTTGTGTTTTTAATTTATTTTTTCCTGATGACTAATGTTATTGAGCTTCTTGAAGAAACTTTTATTCATCTGATTTACCCATGTTTGATTTGGTTGTCTTTTTATTATTGAGTAGTATGAATTCTTTATATATTTTGGATACAAGTCACATACAAGATATATGGTGCGCCAATATTCTGTCTCATTCTGTGGTGGTTTTTTCACTTTCTTTGTGGTATCCTTTGAAGTAGAAAAGTTTTCCATTTTGGTGAAGTCTGATTTTCCATTTTGTTGTTGTTATTCTCATTGCATAAGTTTTTAGTGTCATACCTAAAAATCCTTTGCAGATCATGAAGGTTTACCTCTTTGTTCTCTCCTAAGAGTTTTATAGTTTTCACTTTCATACTTAGGCCTTTGATCCATTTTGTATATATTTCTATATATGATATGAGGTAAGAACTGAACTTCTCTGTTTTGTATGTGGCTATACAGTTATTTCAGCACTTTTTGTAGAAAAAACTATTATTTCTTCATTGGATGGTTTAGAATCTTGTCTAAAATAAGTTGATTATAGGTAAGTGATTTTATTTCTTGAATCTTTATCCCATTAATCTATATGTCTGTTCTTTTGCCAGTGCTAGAGTGTCTTAATTATAGTTGCTTTCTAATAATCTTGTAAATAGCCAGGCACGGTAACTTCTGGTTCTAAAATGATGGCAAAGAAGCAATCTGGCTTTACTCTTCCAACAGAAAACCAAAAGTAAATATACAATGCCAGATTATCTCCATTAATATCCCAGAAATAAAAGATGAAGATAAGACAGTTCTCAGGGCCACAGAGAAATGAAAAAAAAGAGAAAAAGAAGAAAAAAACTGCAAGCAGATGGTCAGGGAATTAGACTTCCATACCCATGAAACTATTTCCTCCTAATATATCCAGCATTAAGTGTGCAGAAAATCCTCCCTCTCCAACTCATAGTTTCTACATGGGAAACAGTGAGCAAGGTAGACAAACAGCTGTCCTACAATCTTGAGTTCATTGGTGAGATACTGGTTTCTGCCTCAACCTATGAGAAGCTCAAAGATGCCTAGAGGGAGAAATATTCTTAAGGGCAACCAGAGACAAAGGAAGGGAGGTGAGACCATCATCTCCAGCACTGGAAACTGTGCTCTGAAACTTGGTCATAGAAGATAAGAGTCAGAGCGGCTTTTCAGCAGCACCATACTGTAGGAGGTTTGTTCTACAGGTCTCCTGGGCACAAATTCCCAATCAGCCTTCTTCCTATGCTCTTAGATATCCCATTGCTCAGAGTAACAGGCATCCTGATTGTTTACTAGAACCAAGACAAACCTGGGCTAGAGGCATCATCTGGTGCCAAAAAGGAGGCAGTAACCCAGTGGGTAAGGGGAAGAAGAAAGAAAGTCAACAGGTCAGTTACAAAAGCCTTTAAACAAACATATCCCAACAAACAAACGAACAAGACAGAAAAGACTGTAATAAATAACTAATCCTTCAATGCAAAGACATAGACATACATCCAGAAGAAACAAAATACAGGGAATCATAACCTTCTCCAACAGACAAAGCAAGAAACCAGTCACTGACCCTAAGGAGATAATGATATATAAACTCTCTACACACACACACACAAAATCAGAATTGAAGTTTTAAGAAAACTCTAGGATATCTAAGATAACATATCAAGGCAATTAAGAAATTTATTAGAGAAATTTAACGAAGATATTGAAATAATGAATCGAATAGAAATCTTGGATCTGAGAAATACATTTGCTGAACTGAAAAACTCATTAAAAGTTCTCAACAGCAGAATGGATACAACAGGAAATAACTGGTAAGATCAAAAACAGGCTATCTGAAGATACCCAGAAGAGAAAAACATAATGAATGCATAGAAATGAAGATGATCTATGAGATACAGAAAATTACCTCAAAAGATCAAATCTGAGAATTATTTGTGTTCAAGAGGAAGTCAAGCATGATTAAGACATAGAAAATTTATTGAAATAAATAATAACAGAAAACGTTCCAAAACTTAAGATATAAGCAGGCACAGGAAGGTCAAAGAACACCAAACAGATTTGATTCAAATAAGACTACCACTAAAACACAAAACAATCAAACTCTCAAAGGTCAAGGACAAAGAAAGGATCCTAAAAGCAGTAAGAGGAAAGAAGCACATAATGTATGAAGGAGCTGGCAACAGATTTCTCAGTGAAGACCATACAGGCCGGAAGGGAGTGAACGACACTTTCAGTGTGCTTAAAGCTATTCAAGAATACTATATTCAGCAAAAATATCTTTCAAATATGAAGGAGAGATAAAGTATTTCCCAGAAAAACAAAAGGTGAAAGAATCCACCACCACCAAACCCAGCTTATAAGACATGACATAGGGAATTATTCAATCTGAAATTTAAAAATACTCACATGCAAAAAAATAAAATGTGTGAAAGTCTAAAACTAACAAGTAAGTACAAGAAAATACTCAGAATACTCTAACACTAAAATTGTAGTGAGCAATACAATCAGAGCTCTCTTATAAAATCCAAAAGGCAAGTCTATTAAAAACAAAAGTAATAATGCCTACAACAAACTGTTAAGAAATAGGCCCTATTAAAATAAGTAAATTGAGAGGCTATAGAGTCAAAACGTAAGGAGGGATGAAGTGTAAATTTTTTCTTTGTTTCTATTCTTTTGTTTGTGATATAAGTTACTGCTTTAAAATAATTCGCTATATCTAGAAAAATTTTTGTAAGCCTCATGGTAACCACTATGCAAAATACGTATTTTTAGTGAAATATATTCACTAAAAATAAAAAGCAACACATTTAAACATACTACTGGAGAAAATTACTTAATCATAAAGGAAGATAGTAAGAAAGGAAGAAAGAAAGAGTCACAAGATAATAAAGAAAAAAACAAAATGGCAGTAGTAAATCATTATTTATTAATAATAATACTGAATGTAAATGCATTCAATTCGCTAATTTAAGGCATAGAGTGGCTGAATCGATAAAGAAAGAAAACCCAACTATATGCAACCTATAAGAAACCTACTTCACCTCTAAAGACACACATAGTCTGCAAGTGAAGAGATTGAAAATTGTATTTCATGCAATGGAAACCAAAAAAAGCAGGAGTAGCTGTACTTAGATCAGATAAAATAGACTACAAATCAAAGACTGTAAAAGAGACAAGATCACTGTATAATGATAAAGGAGTCAATTCAGTAAGGGGTTTTAACAATTATAAATATCTGTGCACCCAACATCAGAGCTCCCAAGTATATAAAGCAAACATGAATAGATACAAAGGGAGAGATGAACTTTAATACAATAATAGTATAGTGGACTTCAACACCCCACTCTCAGTAATAGACAGATCATCCAGACAGAAAATCAACAACGAAGCATTAAACTGTAATACACTAGACCAAATTGGTGCAACTGACATTTACAGAGCATTTTACCCATCTGCTACAGAATATATATTCTTTAATCAGCACATGGAACATTCTCCAGTGTAGGCCATAAAACAAATCTTAACACATTCAAATGAGAAGCAATCATATCAAGCATATTTTCTGACCACAAAGTAATAAAACTAGAAATTATGAAAATGTGAGGAAGCTTGGAAACTACAAAAACACATGGAAATTCAACAACATGGTCCTGAGTGATCCATGGGTCAATGAAGAAACTTAAAAGAAAATTTAAAACTTTTTGAAGCAAATGAAAATGGAACTGCAACATATCAAAACCTGTGGGATACAACAAAAGCAATATTACTATGAGAGAAGTTTATAGCAATAAATGTCTACATGAAAACAATAGAAAGACTTCAAATAAATGACCTTGTAGGGTACGTCAATAAATTAGAAAAACAAACCAAAGCCAAAATCAGTAGAATAAAGGAAATAATGAAGATCACAGCATAAATAAATTAAAAAAACTAAAAACTGAAGAAGATCAATGAAATGAGAAGTGGATTTTTTTAAAAGATAAAATTGACAAACCTTTGGCTAGACTTACTAAAAGAAAAAGACCGAGAACCCAGATAAATAAAATCAGCAATGAAAAAAGATACAAAAACTGAGATTGGCCAGGTGTGGTGACTCACGCCTGTAATCCAGCACTTTGGGAGGCCAAGGTGGGCGGATCACGAGGTTAAGAGATCGAGACCATGCTGGCCAACATGGTGAAACCTTGTCCTTACTAAAAATACAAAAATTAGCTGGGTGTGGTGGTGTGTGCCTGTAGTCTCAGCTACTTGGGAGGCTGAGGCAGGAGAATCGCTTGAATCCGGAAGGCAGAGTTTGCAGTGAGTTGAGGTCACGCCGCTGTACTCCAGCCTGGACAACAGAATGTAAACACACACACACACACACACACACACACACACACACACCAGATCACAGAAATACAAAGAATAAAGACTGTTATGAACAACTATATACCAACAAATTTGGAAAACCTAGAAAATGTATAAATTTTTGGACGCCTATAACCTATCAAAATTGAACGATAAACAAAAAATCAAAACAGACCAATAATGAGCAATGAGATTCAATCAGTAATAGGAAGTCTTCCATCAAAGAAAAGCCTAGGACCTGAAGCCTTCATGACAAAATTCCACCAAACATTTAAAGAATTACTAATACCAATTCTACTTAAATGGTTCAAAAAAATTGTAGAGAAAATACTTTCAAAATAATTCTATTAGGTCAGCATTACCCTGATAACAAAACCAAACAAGGACACAACAACAAAAAGAAAACTACAGCCCAATAAACACAGATGCAGAAATCCTCAACAAAATACTAGCAAACTGAATCCAGCAATGCATTAAAAAGATTCCACCATGATCAAGTGGAATTTATCCCAGGGATGCAAGGGTGGTTCAACATTCAGAAATCAATAAATGTGATACATCACATTAACTGAACCAAGAACAAAAACCATATGATCATTTCAATAGATGTTTAAAAAACATTCAATAAAATTCAACATCCCTTTATAATAAAAACACTCAATGAATTTGGTATAGAAGGAACATGCCTTAAAGTAATAAAGGCCATATGTGACAAACCCACAGCTAACATTGTATTACATAAGTAAAAAATGGAAAACCTTTTCTCTCAAATCTAGAACAAAACAAGGATGCCCACTATCACCACATTTATTCAACATAATACTGGAAGTTATGGCCAGCAATTAGGCAAGAGAAGGTAAAAAAGGGTATTGAATTGGAAGGGAAGTAGTCAAATTAGTCTTGTTTCCAGATATGATTTTATACCTGGAAAAACTAAAGACTTCTCCCCAAAAAACTGTTAGAACTGATAAATGAATTCAGTAGTGTTTCAAAATACAAATTCAACACACAAAAATCAATAGCAGTTATATATGTGAATAGTGAATAGTCTGAAAAATAAAGCAATCCCATTTATAACAGCTACACAGAATATAAAATATCTAGGACTTGATTTAATCAAAGAAGTGAAATATCTCTACAAGGAAAATGATAAAACACTAATAAAGAAGTTGAAGAGGGCACAAGAAAATGAAAAGACATTTTATGTTCATGAATTGGAAGAATTAATATTGTTAAAATAACAGTACTACCCAAAGCAATTTATAGCCAATGTAATTCCTATCAGAATGCCAATGACATTTTTCACTAAAATAGAGAACACAATCCTAAAATTTATATGGAACCACAAAAGAACTCAAATAGCCAAAGCAATCCTGAGCAGAAAGAACAAAGTTGGGAATCACACTGCATGACTTCAAAATATACTACAAAGCTATAGTTACCAAATCAGCATGGTAATGACATAAAAACAAACACATAGACCAATGGAACAGAACAGAGAACCCAGACATAAATCCATGAATTTACAGCCAACTGATTTTTGAATAGGTGCCAAGAACATAGAATGTGAAAAGAGCAGTCCGTTCAATAAATTGTGTTTGAAAAACTAGCCATATGCAGAAGAATGAAGCTAGATCTCTATCTCTCACCATAGGCAAAAATCAAACTAAAATGGATTCCAAGGTTTTAATCTAAGATCTGAAACTATGAAACTACTAGAAGAAACCATAGTAAAAGTGCTCTAAAACACTGATTTGTGCAAAGATTTTTGTGTGTGTAAGACCTCAAAAGCACAGACAACCAAAGCAAAAACAGACAAATGGGATTACATCAAGGTAAAAAAGACTTCTGCTCAGCAAAGGAAACAATCAACAAAATGAAGAAAGAGAATTGGAAATATCTGCAAACTATCCATCTGACAAAGGATTAATTACCAGAATAAATAAGGAATTCAAACAACTTAATAGTTAAAAAAAAAAAAGAGAGAAAATAAATGTTTTGACTTGTAAATGGGGAAAATATCTGAACAGACATTTCTCAGAAGAAGACATACAAATGGCCAAAAAGTATATGAGAAATGTTCAACATCACTAATCATAAGGGAAATGCAAATCAAAACCACAATGAGATATCACTTCACCCCAGTTAAAATGGCTTTTATTTTAAAAAGGACAATAAATGCAAATGTTGCAAGGATATGGAGAAAGGGGCACTCTCATACATTATTACCAGGAATATAAATTAGTACACACACTATGGAAAACAATACCAATGTTCCTCAAAAATAAAAAAATAATACTACTGTATGATCCTTCAGAATCAATCAACATCCACTACTGGGTATATATCCAAAAGAAGGAGAATCAATATATCAAAGAGATAGCTGCATTCTCATGTTTATTGCAGCACTATTCATAATAGCTAAAACCTGCAATCAACTCAAGTGCCCATCAGTGGATGAATAAAGAAAATGTGGTGTATATATATACACAATGAAATACTATTCAGCCACAAAAAAATTGAAATCCTACCATTTGTGGCAACATAAATGGAACTGGCGGTCATTGAGCTAAGTGAAAGAAGCCAAGTGCGGAAAAACAAATATTGCATGTTTTCATTCATATGTGGGAGCTTAAAGTGGACCTCATGAAGATAGAGAGTAGATTGGTGGTTACTAGAAGCCAGGTAGGCAAGGGGGAAGAGGGGAGAAAGAGAGGTTAGTTAGTGGGTACAAATATACACTGTGATCGAAAAATAAGACCTAGTGTTTTATAGATCAGTAGAGTGACTATAGTTTACAATAATCTATTGTATATTTTAAAACAGCTAGAAGAGAATAATGGGAATGTTTCCGATCTAAAAAATAAACAAATATTTAAGGTGATTAATATCCCAATTATATGTATTTGATTTTTACCAATTATTTGAATGTATTGAATCAGCACATGTACCTCTAATATATGTACTTTTGTGTTAATAAAATAAATAAAATTTTCAGAAAATCAAGATGCCATGAGTCCTTTTGCTTTATTTTTGAGTTTCAAGATTGTTTTGGCTATTCTGGGTTCCTTCCAATTCCATATGAATTTTATAATCCTTTTGTCAATTTCTACAAAGAAGTCAGCTGGGTTTCTGATAGAGAGAATGTTGAATCTATAGAAAAGTTTGAGTAGTATTGTCATGTTGACATTGTTAAGTCTTTAAATCCATGAACATGAAAATTTTTCATTTATTTAGATTTTTTAAACTTCTTTGAAGTATTTTTGAGTCATCAGAATAAAAGTTTTATGCTTCTGTTTTTAATTTATTCCTAAATATGTTATTCTTCATAACAATGTTATAAATTGTATTATTTTTTTACTTTCACTTTTAGATTGTTCATTGCAAATATATAGAAATACAATTGATTTGTGTATTTTTCTGGTGTCCTGCAACATTGTTGAACTCTTTCATTGGTTCTAATAGTTGTTTAGTGGATTCCTTAGGAATTTCTTTATATAAGATGATGTTATCTGTGAATAGAAATAGTTTTACTTCTTTCTTTCCAATCTGGTTGTCTTTCATTTCTTTCCTTTGCCTAATTGTCTTGGCTAGAATTTCCACTATAGGGTCAAATATTAATAGAAGTGGTAAAAGCAGATATTCCTGTATTATTCCTGATAGTAGGGGGAAATCATCCAGTTTTTCACATTTTTATCCATATTCATGAGAGATATTGGTCTGTAATTTTCTTTCTTGTGATATATTTTAGGTTTTTCTTTTTGTATTATGGTAATACTGGCCTCAGAAAATAAAATAGGAAATATTTCTTCTATTTTTAGAAGCGTTTGTAAAGAATTGGTATTAATTTTTTTTGGTGGGATTCAGTGATGAAGTCATCACTAGGCTTTTCTTCATATTATTTTTGATTTACTAATTCAATCTCTTCACTTACTTTACAGGTATACTCAGATTGTTTAGGGTGTTTTTTTTTTGTTTTTGAGTCAGTTTTAATAGTTTGTGTATTTCTAGCAGAATCTACAGTTGTAACCACCATACAACCAGCTGGCATTTGAACAGTTTTTTACATTTTCACAGGAAGACCTGATGTTTAGCTGAGTAATTTTTCTGGCCACTATATATTCTAGTTGATTGTAATATATGGGGGACGTGTGTATCATACTGGTTGTTAAATATTTTGATTATTATCCCATAAATTATAGTCATACACCAGATACACACACACACACACACACACACACACACACACACACACACACAAATATTTTCTTTTCCTACTGTGTTTATTTTCATCCCTTTGCAACATATTAAACATAGGAGTAAAAATTCCTTAGAAGTGATGCTACAGCATAGTGATGACATGCACTAGAGAAAAGGTGAATAAACAGTCATTTGGAGTACAATGTATCGGAAGTTCTTGACCACTTGGAAGATACAATTGGTACTTTTTCTCTTGGACTCCATTTTCTATAACTAAATACTCCTGATAAAGGAGATAAACCCATTCTCTGAACAGATATGATACTATCTCAGTCTGAGGTGCTAAAGGAAAGATTCACTCTGAAATTTTCTCTAATGAAATGATTAATGAATCTAATATATATTCCTGATTCACAGTGTATTTCAAATCCCCCCAACTTCCAGTTTGCTGGTCCAAATAATGAAAGCCAAATTAAAGAAGCCCATCACCACAAATACAACTTTAATTCTTTATTAATTTTAATCATAAGTAACCTTTCTGTTGAAACCATAATGTATTATGAATGTGTTCACAGAGAGGGGATAATATGGTAGTGATGACATTTCTTGGACCTTTTTTTTTTATTATTATGGTTTAGCATCAACTTGTTCAAACAGAAAAGAGCGGAGACTGATTAAATATCAGGGTTGGACTATAATGAAAGAAAAGTCCATAGCAAATATGTGGTGATTGTTTTAAATCAAATGTGTGGGAGGGTAGATTTCAGGTGATAGCTCAGCAGTTATACTCCTAATCCCAACTGAGGCTGCCATGTGGTTTTTCATTTGGCTTACAAAATGGAGCTGGTTTTCAACAAGTCCCTGCTGGCTGGCCCATGAGCCAAGCACCACATGCCTTCTTTGGCATCTGACAATATTGTTATTAATATTACAAGCTGAGGGGAAGGAAGCCTCTGAAAATAACTTCTGCTTTGGAAAGTTGTATTAACTCATTAAAGTCCTAAAACCTTTCCGGCTTCTTTAAGTGGGTAGTCTGAAATAGAAAAAAAATGTACTCTGTGTACTAAGAAGTGCCAGGATTTCAATTCACAACATTAGTGAGGTAAAGGGTAAGGTTTTCATTTGGGAGATTTCTACTTCAAGTTTGCCTATTACAGCAAGTCAAGAACCTTCAAAGTAATCTCATCATGAACTGCATAATGAGATGTGTCATTTAACATTGACCCAAACACAACCAGCGTGTTTCCTTAACTGACCTTGTGCTCTAAATTCAAGCTGGTCTACATTCACACTATCAGACAGGTATACAATGGAAGGGAAACACCAGACAAATGCCCTTTTTCTGGCCAATGCCCAGTCTTTTTTCACTTGAACTTGGCCTTAATTTTTACCTTTTAATTATGCCATTTCATTCCTCTAGCCCCTTCTATTTCCTGTTCTGTATGTTTCTGGAGGGAACTTAGGCAAAGAGGGCATGGTAGAATCACTTATAATATTAGAGAAAATCTGCATAGCCAAACATTATCTCTTAAAGTCTGGCAACAGAAAAAAAGCTAACTGGAAAAATAAACCTCCAAGAAACTTTGAACACTGCTGATTGAAAATGCTCAGGTCAGAGAATTTGTGATATACTAGGGGCAAGAAGAATAGAAAATTGTGTTTTGCTTATTCTGTATTCCAGAAATTATGCCATATACTTACAGGCATTGTGCTATCCAAATGTTGGAGTTGTCCTTGATAGTTTCTAATCAGGATGAAGGTCAGGCCACTGAAATGGAAGGACCCCTACACCAGGAATTAGGTTTCAGAATCTGGCTCTGCTTCTCACGGTGCCCTTTTGTCAAGCTATTTTGCCTTTCTTAGACTTTGTATTTCTATTTTTAGAACAAGAGTAATGATGCAATGCTGTCCACGATTTGTTTTAAACTTTTAATTTCTTTAATTCTATGAGTCTCTAATAAAGTACATTTCTTGGTAATTTTATAGTACCAGTTTTAAATGTTTTATAATTATGGGCTCCTTTGAGAGAGTTTGAGAAAACTTACTGTATTAGAAATTCATGTATTTGCTTGCCTATTTCTTTCCTTTGGGAATCTTTTCCGTAAATCTGTGTGGTCCCATTGGGATACAGGGAAGCATGTGGCCCAGCCTAGGCTAATAATCACATTCCTGTGGAACTAGTGATTGGTTCAAAGGGTGTACATGAGTCGCATGCAGACCAATCATGCTCTTTCCAAATAATTTTATAAATTGAAGATAGAGAATTGTTCCCTCCCCTTTTATAGGCTGTTGCCCCAGTGTTGCTTCAGTCTTCCCAGTGTGTGGGAAAGACAGAAGACATTATTCTAGCAAGATGCAATGAGACTGTCACATATAGAGACACAGAAAGATGGGGAGACAGAGAGAGATCTGAGTCAATATTATTAAAACCATAAACCTAACCAGCTTCGCCCCTTGACATCCCAATTATGTGAGTCTATAAATTGTATTTATCATCTTTCTTTTTTTTTTTTTGGCCGGGAAGGGGAGTTGCATATTTAAGCTAGTTTTGGTTGTTTAGTTTTAGTTTTTTTTTGTTTTTTTTTTTTTGTTTTTTTCCACTTTCTTTTGAACACATTCTTTAGATCCATAGCTATGGACTTATTATTCAGAAAATGAGCAATGTCAAAAATGTTTTTTAAACAATGTGTTTTAGGGGCAATAGAGCATTGGAGCACAGACCTCTTCCCTAGTTTAAAAGCCTCTGCCTTAGAATGTAATAACAATAAAACTTTGTATTTATGTTGTTCCTTCAAAGTTGTAAAGCAGTTTCTGTAAAATATTATTTAGCAAATGAAAACTCTGGGATATTTGCATTATTATTCCCATTTTTCAGATAAAGGACTGGAGATTCACAGAAGTTCAAAGGCTTTTCTGCAGTTACATACTAGGAAGTAGGGATAGAGCCAAGCTCATTCTGCCTTTCTCCAGTTTTGCTTTTTAGAGAAAACAGAGAAAGGAGCGTGAGTAGGAAAATCCTCTTTCTCAACTGTTCCATTTGCAGAATAGCGGGAATAAAATTAAAGGTCGTAACGAAAATTTACAGTAATTTCTCATATTATCCCAGCCAGCTTCCCATTTCTAATTGATTTTTCTCATGTTGCTTCTCCAGCTTGTGAGCACTGCTCAAACCAAATGTTTAAAAAACTTTCCCCTTGAAGATTTAATGACTCCAAATCTGTATTTGATTACTCAGTTCCATTGGGGTTTATGCTTGTACAACAGCCAAGATAGAAGAGCAAAAAGAAATCTTGTTGGTCATGCATAATGTATCTGCTGCCACTGGATTTGGGCCGAGACCGAGACTGTGACGTCTTCACCGGGCTTGGCATTTGCTTTGAGCTGTTTGCTTTGTTTGAACATATTCTCTTCAGACTGTGAGGGGTTTAACTCATGAGTCAACCACATACGACTACTCACACTACAAATTCCAAGAAAAGTCAAGGAGATTTAGTTTCTGGATTTGATCTTTAAATGACCAATAGATTTCATCTTCCTGTAAAGACAGTTAAAATCCTTCCCGTCCTCTTTCCCTATTTCCCCCAACATACATCACCTCTTCAAATGAGAAGTGGGAGAACCAGTGCCACAATGTTAATAAATACTATGGTAACCCAATTAATGGGAAAATATTTAAGCTAACTAGGATAAGATTGAATCGGTCTGGATCTACCATGACTTAGTTGGATGATTCTAGATGTTTACTTCTCCATTCTCAGTTTTCTCAGTGGTAAGAGGAGATGCTGGTGCCAGAGATTTTAATGAACCATCTCTTCTCTAACATTTTATAAAGTTGTAACAACAGAGCAATTCAATTTTATTTCTAATGTAATTGTGTTCTACATACGGTTTTCAGTCTTTGGTTTTTATTTAATTTGTTGACTATTGATTGTTTTTTCTAAAAGCCCTAGAAGTAAATACTTTATTCAGATTGTGTAAAAACATAGTTTAGGGATAATACCAATTCCAATGCCAGCTTAAAGTGATTATTTTTAGCATTTGGTTCAAATATATAAATAAGATTTTGTTTGTTAATATATGTGTCTTGACTTTCTGGAGAAATTAATAATTCTCTCTGAATAAGATTTGGAGAAGTCATGGTAGGATTTAGTTCATAATTGTATTTGATAACCATGATTCTATATTTCTTTTTTGGGATATTAGTGGATGATATATTTAAGATAATTTTAGGGTTTATCTTGAAGTCTCTCACTAGCAATTATAAAATCAAATTGAAATAGCATAGTGTAAAAATCAGTTTTATACAGATTATATACATGTATATACACTTCTTTTATACTATGACTTTATATGTAAATAGCTCATAACACTATTCTCTGGAGAAATTTTAATTTTAACAGATAATCTAAAAAATGTTAGGCATAGAAAAAAGTTTCAGTTTGTAAAATTCTAGTCATATCACTCTGCTATTAAAGCAAAAACACTTTTAAGGAATCTGTACTCCCTATTAAAGGGCAAATATCCCAACTTATTCAAATACTTCATAATTTGACCAAATTCAATATTTAAAAAAACCATATTTTACATAATTTAGGTAATTTCCAATCAAACATTACTACATCATTTATTTAGCACATCTTGTGTTTTCCTACTGATATGTCTTTTGCTCATTCTTTGCTTATTAAAAAAATCTAGCACTCCAGCCTGGGTGACAGAGCGAGACTTCATCTCAAAAAAATAAAAAAAAAGTCTACCATTTCTGACGTGTTAACCACATACTCCTTCCTTCATGCATCTGTCTCATATTCTTCTAACTAGAATTTGTCCTTTTTTTTCCTCCCTTTGTCTGTGTCTTGTAATATTTTATTGGTATCTCTCTTGTGGCACTTAACACACTGGTTTATAACATTACTACTGTCAGAGAGCTGATAAATAGAATTGTCATCTGCTTAAACAAAAGCCAATATATGAAAAATCACAACTTATAAAAAAGATTCACTAGTAAATGATTATTTTTACAGCAAGAAGATTCTTAAGTCAGCAAAGTGATTTGCCATAGAATTCTTTGAAATTACAAATAATTTTAATGCAATAAATATTATTTGATTTATCACAGATTTAACTCAGTTTTGTAGAGCATATACCTATTACATTGAGGTAGTAAAAAAATAAATGAAGTTCATTTTAGCTCATAGAAGTTCAAAACTTGAAATTAAATTGATAGCACAACCACCAGGCCATTCATTTTAAATGTGTGCAAGAGTTTTTAGATCCTGTTACGCCAGGGAGCTCACATTCCCTATGTGAGAAGGGAATCTTATGTCCCACCCTCTGCCTGACTTCTTCCAGAATCATTGAGCAGACTCACATGACATTTTAGTCATTTTATAAAACTACTCTGAGCAAGACCCTTGGCCAGGGAATGTGAACAACAAGAACTTTTCTGGACAACAGGGTGACTATAGTCAAAAATAATTTAGTTGTACATTTTAAAATAACTAAAAGAATATAGTTGGAATGTTGGTAACAGAAATAAATGCCTGATGCGATAAACACCTCATTTGCCCTGATGTGATTATTACATGTTCGTTAGATGCCTGTATCAAAATATCTCATGTAATCCATAAATATACACACCTACTATGTATCTACAAGATTTTTTTTTAATTAAAGAAAAGCTTTGCTGGGCAGAGAGACTGTAGTTGCCTTTTGCTCAAGGAGAATGTGGAGACAAGAAAGACCTTTGTCTGCTAGGAAAACATCATGGGTTATTTGAACACTGAACCAACCTTTCACTCAGATTCATTCTTTCTCCTCTTCCTCTTTCTTCCTGAGTTTCAGAAAACTATAATTCCTAGACTCTCTTGCCTTCTGGCTTCAAGGTATATTTGGCCATTGTGCATGACAGGTGAAAGATTGGAGGGTGGGTAGAAGGAAAGTCTAGTGTTTCTTGTCTTCTCCCTACCGTCTCTGGCTGAGGCTGTGTCTCCCATGCTATGAGCTGGAACTTGTAGTATCTTTAAGCATAGTTCCAGCTTTACCTGGTGACCCTGGATTCTGGGCCCTGGTAACTCTGTCTCCTGGAGATGAGCCTCTGTTTCTAGAGGTGGCAGTGATTCCCTGCTTGTTCCATTGTCTTTTTGGCTTCTCAATTCTTTCATCACCTGTATAACCAATTTCCTCTGTTAAATTTCTTCTGTCTGAAGTATATAGAGTCATTCCTGCTTTTCTGATTGAATCATGACTGACAAAGATCTCATTTCTGAGTCTTTACAAAGGAAAGAAGAAAAGCTACTTCAAAAAATAAAGTCTATTCTTCTCTAGGTGCATTCACATATATTATATTATGAGCCTTCCAATAACTCTATGAGACAGGCTTCATTATTTCCGTCTTGCAGATGATGAAGCTAAAAATCAAAAAATTCAATGACCACCCTTGGGACTAAAAGATCAATGTGTCAGGGACAAGATTCACACTTGTCTTCTCTGTTTCCAAATCTATTGCACGGATGGTCAGAGGGCTCTTCTTTTGGGATAAGAAACTCAAAGTAGATTCATAATTTTGTCCATTTCCCAGTGGAACTGTTGTAAATCTTTTTTTTTTTTTTTTTTTTTTTGAGACAGAGTCTCTCTTTGTCATCAGGCCGGAGTGCAGTGGTGCAATCTTGGCTCACTGCAAGTTCCGACTCCCAGGTTCAAGCGATTCTCCTGCCTCAGCCTCTCGAGTAGCTGTATGTACAGGCGTGTGCCACCACACCCACCTAATTTTTGTATTTTTCTTAGAGACGGGGTTTTACATGTCGGCCAGGCTGGGACTGTTGTAATTCTGAATCACAAGATGTGTGCCCAATCTTCCCATCTTTAATTCCAGAATTAATTCATGGGGATTTATGCGTTATTAGTCATAGAAAATTTTATTATGAAAAAGTTGAAGAAGAGCTTGTAGAAAAAGTTATTTAATTTTTATATCAGAATCAGCGTTGCCCTTTCTCTTCCTGAAAACTTTCTGCAGTGTCACAGTTAAAATGAAGCATACAAGGGTAAGACACAGTGTGATCATTAACACCACAAAATGGAACACACTGGAAATTGAGAAAATAGCAGAAGCTAGAAGGTCATTCTCAGCCTCCTCTCACTCTTCCCTGAAACAGGTCAAACAGCCTAGGAAGGTCACTGTCTGACCTTCCCCTTCTCTTCTCCCTTAAAGAACTTCACATGACAGGTATCCTGCTCTATACCCAGAGGGAAGGAATGTCACGTAGAGTTGCCTGGAAATATCTGACCAATTAGGACTTTCTCAGTTCTCCCCAGTTTATTAACCATTAGATCATCCCCTTTTGTCCTGTAATCATACTTCTGCTTATCCATCCATAGGCATACACAGATTTCCCTGTTTCTTTGAGTCTTCATTCCTGAAGGCTCCTGGTATATACAACTTAGATTGAGTAAATTTGTATGCTTTTCTCTTGTTAATTTGTCTTTTGTTGTGGAAGTCTCAGCCATGAACCTTGCAATGGGTGAGGAAAAGATACAGTGGCGCCTCGTTTATCGATGGTTTTGCTTTCTGTGGTTTTAGTCACCCCACAGTACAGTACAGTAAGATATTCTGAGATATGTACCATATTCACGTAATTTTTATTACAGTATATTGTTATAATTGTTCTATTTTATTACTGGTTATTGTTATTCATTTTTTACTGTGCCTAATTTATAAATTAAACTTTATCATAGGTAGGTATGTATAGGAGAAAACATAGTATATATAGGGTTTGGTACAATTCTTAGTTTCAGGCATTCATATCTCCTGCAGATAAAGGGAAATTGCTGGATTGCTTTTCTCCCCTACAGATTCAACTGTAGTACTTTTGAAATGCAAGTGCACTAGAAAGAATTTAAAAAATAAAAATAAAGAACACCCAGACTTGAAATCAGATTATTTTCTTCAATAGGAGATGTGGGATCTGTTATTCACCCTAAGAATTACAATTTCATTCATTCATTTATTCTACAATTTTTTTAAAAAAAACTTTCACATATGAGTTATTCAGTCAGATGCTGCAAAGTTGTTTCACTTGAAAGAGTGAACATAATAATGTCACAAAAAAATGCATGTTTACACAGGCTCTTCTACCTCTGTAACCTAAAATCTATTCATGCATTGAGTACCTGGTTTCCATCTCTTCACAACATTTTTCGAGCAAGACTACTGAGACTAATGACACACTCTCTTGTATTTTAGTTGCTTCCTACAGCTTCTGTTGTTTCCTTTGTAATATCTCAGTCCTTCCAGCCTTGATCTTATAGGCTCCTGACTTTCTCCTAGTCAAAATCCGCTTTCCTGCTATACTTTCCCAAGTTTTGAAGACCCTCATCTCTCTCTTATAACATACATGGGTAAAAGTTCAATTCAAGAAAATCCTTTAAAAACATGTAACTGTACAGAAATAGAATGAGTACTCTTTGGATTGAGTGACTTTTCTGTGCTGGAGTTAAAGGCAGGCATAACTCAAATGTCCACTTGGTGAGACTGTCATAGAGAAGATTACCTTGGATGTGCAATTGGACCTTATGAATCTTAAGGTCTCTTCTAACTCTGAAATCCTAATCTGAGGCCTATTATGTGTCTGCTTGTTAGAGCAGAACTATATTTTTCTCACCAAGTCCTTGTCGTCCATATAATGACTTTGCTTTTATAATTCTAGACTACATCCCCCATTCTCAAACACTGCCTTGTCGATGTGTCTTAAGTAGCCATATGGGGCCGAGAATGTGATAAAAAGAAGAAAAATGAGAAACAAAAGATGAAAATTCCTGGTAAGTTCAGCTCATCGTTTTTCACAATCCAGTAAGGGATTCTGGAAGGAGAATGCCTACATCTCTTCACAAGTACATTTGTGCCAACCGCCCTTGTGAAAATTTTTTTGACAGAAACAAAAAGACTTGGTTCCTGGAGAGAATGATCAGAGCCGTGCCTGAGGCACTGCTGGTAGAGCCATATCACCCAGGGCTGATAGATAATATGGTTACCTGCTGGAGTGGAACCAGCTCATTTGCGTGTCATGAGGCTGGCAGCTCCATGTGCCCAAGGCACATTAAACTTTTACCTGATGCATGTCAGGAGTGCTTGGGCCACCGCCACCTTCCCCTCCCCTACTCTCCGGCTTCCGTTAGCTTGCTGTGGTTTTTATATTGTATCTACCAGAGGCAATGAGAAATGGTTTTCGCTTTCTCTTCTTTTTGCTGCTACTAACAGATCTTTATGCATAAGCCTAAGTGATAGGTCTTGTATTATCCCACAAGGTTCACCTTGAAATCCCACTCCCCTTTATTGTATACTAAACTCCGCTGAAATCCAGGAAATGCCCCAATTATACAGCCTTTGCTTTTGCTTCTTCCCTCTGTGCCTAGAATGTCCTCCACAACCTTTACATGTCTTGTTTCTATCTATTTTCAAGACTCAGCTCATCTACAGCCTGGAAAACATACTAGTTATCAAAGCAATAAGGGATGTCCTTGTGAGAGAAGCACCAGCATTATTGAGAAGGTGTCCTTTGCAAAGCAAAGCTGATAGTAGAAGATTATTTAAAAACAGGGCTGCTTGATAGAAAAGAAGATGGTAAAGTTTCAAAATAAGTGATGATATGTGTTGGTTCTCAACCATCAAAAGCAAGGTGGGTGGAAAGAACATAAAGAGTAACTAGAATACAATTAGGAGCCTGAACAGAGCTGTCCTGGAGGCAAGGTAGATGAATAGTCAAAAAGCAGTGTTAAATGCGTGAAAGAAAATGCTATAACAATGGATAATCAGGAGTCTGAGGCCAGCTGTCCTAATAAAATTCCATAATCTGTTGGTAGATTCCAGATCTGAGATAATATTCAGATTAGGAAACCATCGACGGAAGGAGAAAGCCAGGTTCCCCATACATATCACGGTAGGAGAAGGAAAGTGCACACCTGAAAACTTACTCCTCCTGTTTAATTTTGATAAATGCTGTTATGTAATGAAGTTTTACTTAGTATAAAATAAAGATACTGGATTCTGGAATTAGATTTGATTTCTTGAAGCTACTGTGAATAAATTCCACATGGAATGCTCCAAGACATTCTCTTTGCATTCTCTGTGCCCCAATCAGCATCTCTTGGGGACTGTCTATGCTATTTTTCATAGTTTATCCTTATCTGCTCCCTGCATGCTAACTTCTATATGGCATATTTCTGCACAATTTCTGTTTACTTGTGCAAGCTGTGCAGCAAAGTCAGTTCTTTAACGTACTATATCCTGTAAGCCATGTGCAGTCGACCACCTGTTTTTGTACACGAACTTTTATTGGAACACAGGTTTGTTAATTTTCTTATTATCGATGGCTGCTTTTATGCTGCAATGGCAGAGTTGAATACTTGACAGGGAACGTATGGCTTTTTAAAGCCTAAAGTATTTATTTATTTTTATTTTGGGGGGGATTGGGGGGATAGGGGAGAATTAGGAGAAATACCTAATGTAGATGATGGCATGATGGGTGCAGCAAACCACCATGGCACGTGGATACCTATGTAACAAACCTGCACGTTCTGCACATCTACCCCAGAACTTAAAGTATAATTTTTAAAAAAGACCAAAAAAAGCCTAAAGTATTTATTATCTGGCCCTTTACAGAGAAATTTTCCAAACCCCACTTTAAGCTAATAGCTGAAGGTAGCAGAAATGCTTTTAGATTCTGTGTTTTTCACCAACATTTCCAGGGACAGATTGTTTTAGACGACAGACCACTTTACCCACAATGAGCAATCCCAACACGAGTTTCATTCTTTCATCTTCCTGCTTCAAATGTGTATATATTACTCAGAATATATTACTATGATCTGGAAACCTGGTTCTTCACAGTTTCAAGGCTCTGATTCACAGGCAGTGCAGGGAGAGAGAAGGGCTAGACAGATAGCAGGCCTAGGTCACTGTGTAAAGGGCTTCCTATTCAGAGCAGTGGTTTTCTTGGGGGCCGTGGTGCCTGGTGTTCACCTTTTGACACTGCTTTTTTTCTGTCTTCCTATGACTTTTCCTTCTGTGAGTGTCCATCCTCTAAAGTCATGGCCAGACACACCCTTCCTTTGGCTCTTTGGAAAGATTCTTTGGTAAATATTTGCTAGTGTGCTCCGAAAACTGAAGCTTGTTATGTTCGTGTTAAGTGTTATTGATTAAATGGGTCTTCTTCTGTCTCTTCACAGTCTTTCCACTAATTATGCCCATGTTTCATTTTTCTAAGTGAACATCAATGTCACAGAGAAGATTTCCCACAGAAAAGCTGAGCGCCCAGCCCTATCTCCCTTAAAACAAATAGATTTTTCATTGAAATCAACATATCTTTCTGAATCGAATAGGTTTTCATGGGGCCAATAAATTTCTTCAAAACAATGCATTTTTATTACAACATATTTTTGTTCAAACCAATACTTTTTGACAACCAGATATTAATGACCTGGCCAGAACTATAAATTTACCCCAAACTATGTGTTTTCTCAGCAGAAAATAATTTTTCTTATACAAACACATTTTTATTTGAATCAATCCTTTTCTGAAATCAGATGTATTTCTGCAGGGGACACTGAGAACCTCTTTACTAAGAAATGTCATTTTGTATAAAGGAACATGGCCTGGATTTCAAGCATCCCTAGCGACTTACCTTAAACATCTTTATTCGAAAATGAGGTAAAGGCTATTAAATAATATTTTTTATTTGGTCAGACAGAAATGCACAAAGGTATCAATAGACAGTTCTTATAACATCTCAAAGAAGTGGACTTCAAGTTCTGTCTGTTGTCAGGGCAGACACTAGCCAGCAACACTTTACCTCCTCGAGTGTAGCAGAGACAAGGATCATATCCATCCTTAGAAATTCATTGTAAATATACTAGCAAAAATGCTCCATAGCCACAGTATTAAGGCTGTCTCTTTGCACTAGGCAGCAATGCCTATATTACTTTTGTTGTGAAAGTTTTCTTAATGTTTTAGATTTTCTGTTTGTTTAACTGAAGACTGGGAAAGACATACTCCCAGGGAAAAACATTGTTACTACCAGTAATTTTTACACATCAGCCTTCTCTGCTATCTTTTTAGATACTGTGGTTTTAACACTTCTTACCTGGAGATCAAATACAAGAAATTTGACATTCAACTTCAGGGTGGTTATAAAGAGTTTCTGGTCCCAGAAAGGTAAATAGCTTGAGAACAATACCTTAAAAACCTTTATCAATTAGATATAGTTATGAGAGGTATGTTTTCTTTTCTTTTTTTTTTTTGAAAATTTGTATTAATTATTTTTATGTGCAGAAAACTCATAGAAAGTGATTTATTTAAAGAGAGAGAGAAACAGGAGAAGGAGAGAAAAAGAAACAGCTAACTGTCACACTGAGTGAGAGAATCCAGAAAGATGGAATCCAGGAGAGGAAAGCAGCTTCCACACTGAGTGGAAGGGAATAGAGAGAGATGGAGTTTAGGAGGGGAAGACAGACCTCCATGAGAAAGTGTGGAAGGGGACTCCAGAGGGGAAATCCAGGAGAGAGAAAAAGAGCTTCCACGAAAGGAGTGTTCGTGGAAGGGGACCCAAACATAGAGTCCCGAGAGGTATATTTTCAAGGTTTTCTATTCATTGTTTTATTCTTCCCCTTTGCAAATACATGCCCAGCAGATCAGCTTAAGGCCTCAAAAAAGATTCATCAATTCTAGATGGTCTAGGGACTGCTATCTTTGTCTCAACTACAGTAAATTTATGGGACCTTTGTTTCTTACTACCAATATGAGCACATTCATTTTTCTATTTTCTACTCATTTTCATAAAATAATAAATGAAAATCACCAAGGACATGTTCAAATGATTATACTATGCTTTTGTAGACAAAGGTAGCCATGCAGTTAAAGCTGAACTCTTGGCTGGCAGGTTGTAGAGTCATTCAAAATAGTAAGTTCTCTCCTAATATAAAAGGGTCCAGTTTCACTGTTATATGAGACAATTTTTCAGTGTATGAGGTAAGAGTGCCTATATTGCAAAAAAAATAAAGACCTTAGTGAACAGAAAAAAAAGTATTAAAAATGAAACACTCAGTTTTTATTAGTAAAGATAATTACTATGGTTAAGCCCTTACTATGTGCAAAGCACTGTGATAAGTAATTCATATCTGTTTTTTTATTTCCATCTTATGAGAAATCTATGAAGTAGGTTTTCTTATTCCCATGTTTAGATAGAGAAACAAAACCAAAACATTCCAGAGAAGCTATTTACCCAAATTCACATAACTAACAATTGTATAGTAAGAAGGTCTTTGAACACACATCTGTTTGCCTTCGAAGCCAGTGCACTGTACCACAAGCTGTCTTGCGTTTCCAGGCCAGCTGTTTAAGCCTTGGTTTTCTCATCTTGACAGTATGTTTACAGATGCCCTAGCTATCTCTCTGCTTTGTATGAGACTCAGATAACAACATGAATGGGAAAATATTCTGAAAATAAGAGGTTACAATAGAAATATATAAAGTCGCATTTGGTCACTGCAAGTTCATTTCTAAACACGGATTGTGTAGATATGTTGTAGGGAGACTGATAGATTTTTTTCAGTCTTTCTAATTGATTGCTTCACTTATTTGTGAACATGTTTATATAGGACTGAAAGTTTTTTTACTGGCAGGAGAAGCATCTTGAATATCAATGAGGGGACTGAGTTAAGATACAGAAGATGGAGCTGAGGTTACATAATGTAGAAAGATTTGCAAGGTAAATAAATGAGTAATAATAGTAGCCATGTTTTACAAAAATAGAACTTTTAAATTTTAAGTTATGAAGCATTTGTACTTAAAAGATCTCCTTCCTTCTTCAGAGTAACTCTGAAGTAAGCAGGGCAAGGAGGTAATATCCCACTTGAAAATGAGGACACTGATGTTCAGAAAGAACAAGTACTTGTCAAAGGACATGCAGCTTAAACAGTTGGCAAGGTCAGGGCCATTTCCCCCTTCACCATACAGAGAGATATTTACTGTCAAAGAAAAAGTAGCAGAACAGAATGTCCAAAGAACAGGATAAGAGGAAAATACATATAACACTCAGCATAGAAAGCATTTTCAAGTCTTTTACCTCGTTTTTTCCTTTGAATCATCCTGAGTTTGTCACCTGCCCACAGTCGTCCAGACCATGCTGACTGAACCAGAACTGACATGTAAGTTTTCTGCTTTCAAATCTAGTGCTTTTTATAGGTGCCTATCTTGCAGATGTGGGGCCTGGTGTGAGGGGGGCAGAGAGTGAGATTTGTAGGGTTGTGGCAGGTTACCTACATGTGTCCTTAAAATATGGGCCATAGCAAGGCAAGGTGAAGAGGTGATGGCCCAGAGGATGGCCTTGCTATCGGCTGTCTGGGAAGACTGGGAGCAAGAGTTGAAACAGGAGTGATTGCAGTCATCATGCAGCCAGGCTCAGCTGAGTCCAGCAGTGGACTTCAGTCAGCTGCTGCTCTATGAGTGAGGCACGGGGGCAGGCTGAACACGTGAAGACATAATCTGGGAGGTAGGGAACCAAACGCATCAGGCTGATTTCAAACAACCATCTGGTCCTCATAAAAATAAGGCCCATCTTTTGCAGATTTAATTTAATTTGAGAAGTATTATCGTATGCATACGTATAGCACCTGTCTTATGCTAAGTGCTATGACATGCTAAGTGAGAACCCAAAATGATACAGAAAACCCAACTTTCTGGACTTGTTTTCTTATCTACAAAATAAGTGGAAAAAACAGACAATTTTCAGAGGTGCTATGCATTTAATACACAGTCACTTCTGAATGTTATTTACTGTAAGTAAGAAAGTCGCAAAGGTAGAATGTCAGTGGACTGGCCCTTAGAACCCTCTTGAGTTAAACACTGAAAAATCAGATGAGCCATTTTAGGCTGAGACTAAAGACTGGGTATTCTGAGACCGCGTCCTAGGCGCCCTCTTTCACAACTCAGCAGCTGCTACCAGCTACACTGTGCGTAGAATGCCTGCGTTGGAAGAGATCTTGGTTACCAAGTTGAACTGCTCATCCAATGCTTAAACTGTTTTGGGACAGCCTTATTGTGTGGACATCACAGCTATGCTGACACATCCTTCCAGCCCAGAAAACTCGCTCAATCCAGAGAGAAGTTCATTTTCTTTCGTTTTCTTCCCTTTACATTGAGTTTCTACCTACTGTCCACCATTTAGAGCTGTGGAGAACATATTCATGGTCTCTCTTAGAGATCTGGCTCATGCTTTCCTGACTCATTCTTGGCACCACTCTACACAGCAGGTTGTTCCACGTGCTTTTTGAGACTAATGTGGAGTCGCATTTGGAAAAAGCTGTAACATCCTTCCCGAGAAACACCTCATTTTGTGTCAATGAGGAAGAGGATGCTGAGCTTCACATTGTACAGAAGATGATGGCCCACGTAGCCCTGGACACTTTCCTCAAGGATGGAACAATTTTTCCTTGTGCAGCTTCCTTATCTTTGTTTTATCTGAGGATACAACCACATGTCCTCTTCCACCATTTCTGGTACCTCAACTCTTACCAGACTAAGATAGTGAATAAGATTTTTGTAAGGCCAAGAAATGAGACAGATATTCTTTGTACACAATAACTCACCACATGTTTACCATAGAAAGGCTTGTCTGTAAGATGCTGCTTCATCAGAAGTCTGCTTTGAAAGAAGCCCTTTCTGTAATCCCTCTCCCACCCGATATCCGGCGATGGATCTGAGGCTCCCTGACCTCCCACTTCCTGTTTGCTTGACTGGGGGGAAACCCAGGCCAGAGGCTGAAAGGAGGAAAAAGTAGATCCTGGGGGATGTGAGTGTGAAGAAGGCAGAGGTGTTCAAAAACAGCAACAAGAAAAAGGGGGAAGAAACAAGAAGTAGTTTGAGGGGGGGGAAGAGAGAAGAAAATGAAGGCCGGGGAGAAGGAATTCTCCAATTTACACCTCAAGTACAGTCAATGTGGACTGAAATTCAAATTTAAGCAAAAAGTAGTGGACTTCCACGTTATACTCTGCACTTCTGGTGTGCACTTGAATGTCACAATCAGGCACCTTGGTAACACATCTGGGCAACACAACCACCCTCTAAAGATTACAGGCCAAGGGAACGCTTGCATGAATAAGGTGATGATGATAGTCTCTCCATCAGTATCAAGAGTAAGACATGTAGTCACTGTGATATGTTAAGACCAGATCATTATTAATGCATTAATTCATTCTTTTAAATAATAAATTCGAACACTTATGTTCAAGGAACTTTATAGGAACTGTGTTTTATCCTCATACTGACAGCTTATAAGCTATTTGGGAAAATGAGACATCAAATTGCAGCATAAATTTAGAGAAATTTCACAGAGGGATTTAACCTTAAGTACAAAATGACTGGTATAAACAATAATTGCTATGAGTTCATGGGAAGATTATACTTTGGAATGATTAGGGAAGGCTATGTTGAGAAGGTGAGTTCACCTTAATGAATGGGTTGGAATTTAAAAAAGAAGAGAGTCGAGACAATCTTAGACATAAGAAACACGTCAAAAGTGCACAGGAAGAATGAGCATACCATAAGTGGGTAATGAGTAGATCCACTTTAACTGAAGGTGACTGTTTTCAAAAGTAATTAGTGGAAGAATACCCTGGAAAGGTAGATTATGGGTAATTACAGAAGATATGAACATCAGGCAAAGAAAAAAATTGATGAGGAAAGTGACATGATTAAATGACATTTTAGAAAGAATATAGAATGAGAATGAATAGTAGTGGAAGGGGAGTGGTGGATGGTTAGACCTTAGAGGAGAGATACCCTAATTAGCAGGCTTTTGTAATTATCCAGGTGGGAAAATTAGGGATGGAAGAATTGAGAAGATAGAAAATAATTGTTTGAGGCCAGATGTGGTGGCTCATGCCTGAAATCCCAGCACTTTGGGAGGCAGAGGCAGGTGGATCACTTGGGGTCAGGAGTTTGAGATCAGCCTGACCAACATGGGGAGACTCTGTCTCTACCAAAAAATACAAAAAGTAGCCAGGCGTGGTGGCACACAGCTGGAAGCCTAGCTACTCAGAAGGCTGAGGCAGGAGAATTGCTTTAACCCGGGAGGCAGAGGTTGCAGTGAGCCAAGATCACACCACTACACTCCAGCCTAGGTGACAAAGCAACACTCCATCTCAAAATAATAATAATAATAATAATTGTAAACATTGCAAAGAGGAAACTAGAGGTATTTGGTGACTGATTGGATATGGAGGAAGCAGGGACTCAACGATGATTTAGAGAGTTTGAATTTGTGAATTTTACTACTGGCAGATTTCAAAGCCTAAAATATTTTTAAAAAGCCTGTTGCTGTAGAAGAGAAGGAAAAAGTGATTAGTGGAGAAGAATGTGCACTGAATTTTGAACAGATTTTTTGTGGAGTCGTCTCTAAGCTTTTTAGCCTAATAGGCGATGACGTCCAATTTCTGACTCTGTGTTTCAGTTCTGGTCTCAGATTCTACCTTCCCCTGAAAGCAGTTTCTCTCAACAGTGTCAGTACTTTAAAATCACATGGAAGGGAAAAGGAGGGTTTTTAAAAATCCTTATCCCTAAGTTACACCTCATCTAATTAAGTCAAAATCTCAGGGAAAAACGTCCAAGTATGTGTATTTTTTTTAAAAGCTCAAGTAATTCCACTGAGCAACTAAGGTGGAACCTGGCCCTGCAGGTCTTAACTGCATGATATTCAGTATTTCTTCCCTGGAAACACACTTTTAGAAAACATTTTCTAAAGAAAATATTTCCATGGGGGTTTGAAATTGTTGCATATATAAAATATGTTGTAAATTTATACACTTATTTATTTATTTGACAAATGCTTATTTGGAGGCTTACCATACATCAGGCATTATATTAGTACTCGGGTGTATCAGTGAACTAATCTAAAAACAATAAAAATATCTGGCTTTCACAAACTTACATCCTATTAAGTAGAGGTAAATAATAAAATGCATAAATTATATAGCATATTAGAAAGTGATAAATGTCTTGGGGAAATGTAAATCAGGAAAGGGAGACGGAGAGGATCACAGATAGGTAAGATTCCAAATAGTAGGCATTCGCTGTGATAATGATAGTTAGGTAGCAGTCGAGAATAGTCTTGAAGTAAAGAGTGAGCCATAAGTGGAAGAAGACATTTCTATGGAGAAAGAGGAACATGTGTTGGAGTCCTAAGATGAGAGCATACCTGGACTGCTGTAGGAGGCCAAATGCTCAGAGCAGGTGAGCAAGGGAAAACGCGAGGTCAAAGGAGTGGAGGAAATGAGGTATCTGTGCTATGGAGAGCTTTGCAGGTCATTGTAAGGATTTGGGTTTTACTCCTCAGGAGTTGGGAGACTTTGGAGGATGCCCAGCAGAGGAGTGACATGATACAACTTAGGTTTAAAAAAATAAAAATGACTTTTATGTTTAGAACAGATGGTTGGAGGCCATAGTATAATTCTTAAGGTCCTAGCCACAGTTTTACTGTTTAAAGGTAGAAATAAAATGGCCACTCTATCCTGTCTTTATGTGCTAGGATACTGTCCTCAGCTCACACCTGTCCATTAAAGCATGGTTCAGATGCCTCCTCTTTATAAATTCATCCAGAATTGGCCAGACCCGGTGTGAGCATTTGCTCCTTTCAATCTTCCTATTTTTTTGGTTTGGATATTTCCAACATTTATCATACCGACATTGCACTGATGTTTTCTGTATACTTTTCTTACATCATCATCTTCTCCATTTTCTGACTCCATATCCGCTCTCCTGGGCACCCTGTCTCAGTGTCTAGCACTGTTAACCATCCAGGTATCCAAACCGCCAGGGTGGGCGCATCCTTGATTCCCCTCTTTTCCTCAAACCTGTACTTCGTTATGAGGTTTCACAATTCTTCCTCTTAAATAGTTCTAGAATATGGTCGCTTTTCTTCTTCTCCATTAGCACTTCCCGGCCTAGGTCATTTTTCTCTCTCATCTAGATTATTTCAAGAGCCTCCTTACTCCTCCACCTTGTAGCCCTTCAATCCTACATGGATGCTGTGTGTGTTTCTAAAGGCAAATCTGGTCATATTACTTTTCTGCTTAAGCCTCTGTCGTTCTATAAGGTTATTAAGATAAGGCAAAAACTTTCTAATATGATGTAAAAGACATTTCATGATTTGTCATTTGACGACTTACTCAGTTTTACATCTTGTCATCCTCTGCCTCACACTCACTGATCTAGCCAGGCTAAATATCTTCTCTTGCTTCAGGTTATTTGTTCTTGGTGGTCGCAAGGCCTGCAATACTCTTTCCTCCTCCCTTTTGATTTTCTTCTCCTAATTTACTCCTGCTTTTTTTTTGCGGCGGAGGGGGAGTCAACCTTCTTCCCCACTTTTCAGCTTAGATGACAGTTTTATATGAGAAGCTTCAGTGATCCTCTAGGTGTGAGTTAAGTGTTTCTCCCTTGTGATTCATCGCTATCATAACACTACACTATTTACTTACCTCAAATCCTCACTAATCTGTTACTTTTGTAAATAAAAGGAACGTGCCAATGCTGTTTACCATTTTAATCCAGGAAAATGCCTCGATCATAATAGATGCTCAATAAATAATTTTGGAGTCACTATAAAATAAATTCCCTATTATATTACAAATAACGTGGAGGCAGACACACACGGTACTGATACACAATTTGTTTCCCCATGCAGGGAACAGTAAACCAAGAAATAATGGCAGAGAAGATTTGTTCATTTTTCATTCTGTTGTCCATGCAGAATCCAACAGAAAAGTAGAATACTGTAGTTTTCATCAGTCCTGCCTAAAAGCAGAAAAACAGGAGGGCTAGTCAAACTTAATCGAAATATTTATCTCTTTGAAAGAACATGACTGATAAAGCAAATACAAAGTTATCATCATGGGTGGCAAACATAACAGAAAACAGAATAAAATGAATCAAAAGTGCTTGTGATACACTGATCATGGGAACTAAGCCAGGATAAATTCAATGCCAGAACAGAAGGGTAAAAATCTACTGTATTTTACGAATCTCACAGAGTTACTCAGCCCCCTAATATGCCATTCTTAAATGTTCCCAGAGTTTAAATGACCACACCAGAGCCATAATTTTTCATAAAAGAATATTGACATGAAATTCTGCTGCTTCTGTGTTTTCAGATTAAACTCCTTCAGGAATATGGGAGGGAAATTAAAGTGGTTTAGATTTTCACATCTTTTGGTTTCCAGGTCCTCTGCCACCCTAAAGATGCCTGATAATCAGGACCATGCAGCCCTGTACCATCAAGGTTGAGGATGTTGCTTTGTTCACTCTTCCGTGGGAGGACATTTCTAGGCATGTAACCACGCCCTCTGAGACATAAGAGTGAATTAAAAGTGGATTTAGAGAGCACCAAGCAATGATAAACTGCACTTCTGAGAGGAATAAATTCACCGCCTACACTCTCTTTTGGCCGCTGAGGGAGGGGACAGACCAGGGAAAGGAGGAAAATTCGCCTTACACTAGCAAACAAGCAAGTATGGTGTCTTGTTCTTGTTATATTACAAATAATCCATTAGAACAAGAATAGAGACCTTACTTAAATGTCTGAAGTTCTAACTTTAAACAACAGTGCAGAATTAAAATCACACTACAAAAAGAGTTCTCTTGGAATTTAATTCCAACCTACAGAATGACAAACATCCTTAGAGGTATGTGTGGAAGGGACCGTGGAGTCTTTAATCCAAGGAGCACCAGACCCTTGAACCTCCACTGTAATACCTGGTCCATGGAGTTGTCCAGCTTCTGCTCTCTTGATTGGAGAGATTTTGATGATAGGAGGGACCCCTGGAAGTGGCCATCAACAGCCCACTCTCCTCCTGTCCAGCCTAGCTGGCAATCCTGTGGCAGCAAGATTTTTACCGTTTCTTCACAGGACTCAGAACACCATGAACATATAAGAAATGCCACTCTGGGCATTGCACTATGCAGTGCAGAATTCTCTCTGAGCTATGAAACAAAAAAACTATCTGGTGGAAAACCACGAAAATTGTCTTCCACAGCATCCTGGTAGGAGCCGAACTGCAAAGCGGCATCACGGCTTCCCCATTCTAGACCTCTCATTGGCATACTTCACTTTGCCTCTTTTCCCAACAAACTTGACTCACATTTGTTTTTAATTTTAATTTCTTTTTTTTTTAGTTTAATTCTAACCTGAAAAATGAAAATTGTGTATTTTTATCATGGACAACATATTTTGAAATACATATACATTGTGGGATGGCTAAATTAAACTAATTAACATATACATTGCCTGGCATATTTATTTTTGTGGGTGTGGTAAGAACTCTTTAAATCTACTCTCTTAGTAATATTCAGGAACAGAATACATTGCAATTAACTATAGCCAACATGTTTTACATTAGCTATATTGAACTCCTCCTGTCTAACTGAAATTTTGTGTCCTTTAACCAACATCTGTCCAACCGCCACCCCTGGCTGCTAAGGCAAGACCAACCCAAGAAAGAAGGAAAATTTGCATTTCTTGAATTTCAACTCTGGACTAGCCTTATGCTAAGTGCACTCCTTTTTGGAACATATTTCTTGAGATTCTGTGAAGTTATACTTCTTAGCTGTCCCATTTAGTCTCTTTATGTTTCATGGAGTGGTTCTTCTTGCAGCCCTTGATTTTAGAGGGAAAAAACCAATATTAAAATTAAGATTATGAATTCCTGTCCTCAGTAGGTAGTATATCGTTTGTAACTACCAGTCAGTTGATTGTGGATTTATTGCTAGTTTTTATCCTGCATTTCACTTTGTCCTTATTTTGATCCAGTGTTTCTCAAACTTTTCCACTGAAGTATACCAGCAGTACAGGTCCTCTAAATCTTGGGTTGTCTACAGAAAGGGATATGTGATTTAACTTTATCATTTATCTGGATTTGGCATACTCTATCATTAAGTATGTGTTGGCTTTAATACAACGTATTTTATGTGAATATTCACTGAAACCAGTGTTTACCCGTGACTTCACATTTCTTGTGTCATATGAAGAGGAAACCCAGATGACAAATATCTTCCATATATTAACATTTTTTAAAAGCTATAATCCCACCCCCTGTATCCTTTCCTTCTCCTTCACAATTTCTCTCTTGACCTCCTTGGTGCAACCCCCAAACCTGGATGTTGTGCAGGCCCAGGAGAGTATTTTCCTGCTAAAGGCCCATGGGCTATTCAGCTGTTTTTCATCATGCATACGTCTTAATATTTCTGAGTACCTGCTGTGTCCAGGTCACTATGGACTCTCCAATGCTCCTTTTCTCTTTCTATCTGAATCCCTCACTACACAGTCCTGAACTCTCATGAATATGGAACATAGTAAAGGACTTCAAGGGATGCCTGACTCTTGTAGGTGTGCTAAATGGCTCGTTGTTTTAGCTTCTTGTTCATGTTTCTCTTTCTGATTTTAATAAAATTGGACAAAAGAGTCATAGTTTGTTTACTTGGATTTTCTTGGGTTTCCTCTATACTTAGATGATCATCTCCTTCCCCTGTTTTCTTCCCAGGGCGTAGGTCATGGAGACTAGGGGCAATACGGTTTTAATTTTACCCTGTGGGTTGCTAGCTATGTGACCCTGAGTAAGCCACTTTACTTCCAGAGGCTCCTTTTTTTCCCCGAAAAGTAGAGATAGTCACACTTAACACATAAGGTTGCTGTTAAAGTGGCGCTCAAATAAGTCTACTAAAGTAAAGCCCATGCATGGGGCCGCCGCATAATAGATCTTCAATAAGTAATGTGTTTTAGGGCCCAATCAGAGCCAGGTTCCACCTTCTTGCTGCAAGTTTATGATGCTGCATGGTAGACAGCCTATACACATTCTTCAAGCACCAGGAAAGAAAGCACTCTAACCACCAGCACAACAAAAAAAGTTTTGAGGAAAAAAAAAGTGTATGTATTTCAAAAGCATAGTAGTCCTTGTGAGAAAAGTAGAATTTTGATAGAGTTCCTTACCGTTACGTTAAATTAGGGCTGTGTGAGGTTGGAAGCCGCAGCATCTTTTTAGTTCTTACAGCTATCAGAGGTCTTAAGCCTGTTTAGTTGACAGGTGGAAACTCTGCCTTGCAGTGAGTGCTAGAAGGTGATGCCCATCCAGGGACTATAGTTCTGCATGCTCAAAAAGGGTGACACGGTGGCAATGAAAAGCGTTAGTTCTCTGACTTACTAGATTAAAAAAAAAGCCCATGTCTACTGAGCACCAACTATGTGTCACAGTTTACATGCATCATTTAATTTAGACCTCACCAATATTCCCGCTTTGGCATGAGAAAGCTGATGCTTATGCATATACAGCTATGGGCTACGGCTTGTACAGCCACCCAGGTAGAAAATGGGATTTGAAGTCTAGCGTTTCCAGTTCTGGAATCTGTATAAAAAGGCTTAAACCTCTCTATTCTAACCTTTGCAGTAGACAATCTTACTATTTTCTCAGGGCAAATGGCAATTACCAAGGTAGTCTGTATTAATGTCGTTTGGGGCAAATCATGTTTCTAGACTGTTTTTCTAGTGCAGCTCTCACATGGATGAAGAAAATACGTGTCAAAGAAAATGAAGCCAGAAGAGTGAAGCGGGTGGGAGAAAACATTGCACAAACTTAGGAAGAATTTACAAAACGAGACAACACAGCTAACCCCTGCCACGAAGCACATTAGGAGGACTGATAAAGTAAGTGGTGTAGCTGGGCCCCGTTCCTTGGAGGAAAGAGCTTTATAAATAACCGAGGCTACTTTTCTCTTTAAAAGAGAATTAAATGAATGTTGATTGTTTGCTTAACTAGCACAACGTGACCTTTATTGCTAGTGATTTTTTTTTTCTTCTCATAAAAGGCAAGACCCCTGAGATCATAGGGCAAGTCCAACATGTGGAGCTGCTCGGAATTTATATTGAGGGTCCCCAGAAAACCATCTTGGTCCCAGACAACCTCACCCAGGCAGGCATGTGAAGCGCATGGGATAGCAAAGGGCTGGGTGCCATGGCATTTGTTTTTCATTGAATAGGATTAGGGATTTTGACATGAATGATTAATCACCACATTGCAGACGGCTGACGAACGCAGGAAAGAGTTAGCTGGAAATGGAGGGTGCACGCAATCTATTCCAAACAGCTGCCGGGTGTTCCGATTCCTTCCGTCCCTCCCTACTCTTGTCTTGGGCTCCTCCCTCCTTGCTTCTGTCTTTCACATTCTCTTTCTTCCTTTCTCTTCAAAGTCATTTGTTTCCTTTCTCTTACTCTCCTTTCTTTCTTTCACAATCCTTTTCTTTCCACCCCAGACCATCTTAATTGATGTTGATTTTCTCTCTCTCTTCCACCATCATGCACCTTTTGTCTTACTTACATGCCGAGTCTGTTACCCAGGCCTGAAACCCCAAGGGAGAACACCCTGAGGGCTTTGTACAAGCAGGCAACATTTGAAAGCATTGGGCTAAATTGCAGCTTTCCCTATCACACCCCTATGTACAAGGGCAATGCGGAGGAAAGTGACCATCCGCTGACTGAAGAACATGAACGGAATTAGACAAAGCCACACATATGCAGTTTTATGTAAAGAGTATAGTAGTAGAAAGAGGATGTGTACGGCCACATGTCTCGAGTCCTGAAGGCTTCAAGTGACTCCTTTCTCCATGTTTGCTGTAGTTTGTTAATCTACTCTTTTACTTTAGAATGGTGTTTCCTTTGAACCATTTGGGTTTTAGAAACTGTGTTTGCTGTAATTCCCCCTTTGAAAAAGTATACCCTCAGAAATCCTTGAGTCTTGACAGCCTAGAGCAAGAATTCTGGAATCTGATTTTCTTGTTCGATTCTTTACAGTTTAAAGTGGTGTTAGCCTGAATCAGTGGTTCTCAACAGTTAGCATGCATCAGAACCAGGGGGAAAATCTGTAAAAATGCAGACTGCTGCTTTCCACCACCAAAGTTTCTGATTCATTAAGACTAGAATGGGATCTGAGAATCTGCTTGCCTAATAAGTTTCCAAATAATCTTGATGCTGTTGTCCTGGGAATCATACTTTAAGGACCATTTCCATAAAATTACTTTCTTGGTCTTTATCCTCGTGGTTCCTTCCATATTTATAAATTCATGTAGAATTTGTGACCTAGCATTAATAGTTCAGGGAATTAGATAAATAGATAGTTCTTACGGAAAGGAAATGCTACCACCAAAGTTGACCAGCTATCAGCAATGAGTGTAACGTATCCAAGAAAGCCATCTATGACAAAGCTGAAAACTGCTTCTTAGTCTTCTAGAATCTTTTTTTCATATGCATCTATTGATAGAACCCCCCTCTTCCCTGTACCATACCAAATGAGTATCTCCCTATTTACCTTTTTCTCAGATTCTTCATTTACAAGTGATTAAAAAATAAATAAATAAACTAGCCAAGCCAAACAAATTAGCAAGCTGGAAGAACCTCCCTCTTCCTGCCCAAACTGCAGTGTGACTGCCTGCCAGCAGGAGTCCTCTTAGCAGGCTGGGATCAGTCAGTAATTGTAACTGAAATTGATCATCATTAATGATATAACTGGGTTTTTCAAGGTTGATTTCACTAAAATTACATCACAAAACCAGGGGGCATTACAAAGAATTGCTGGCGAAAGGAAAATTGGAAAGAACAAACAATCCATAAGCACTCAAGTTGGGTGATGAAGTTGGCCCCTCTCCTTTTATTATCCGTTTGTTTTGTTGTACCCAGATGTGGCTTTTCATGCATGTGGTTAAAAGTTTTTAATAAACTGTAGCAATCAGCTAGCTTGAAACAGCAAAGGTATAAGCTTTGTAAATGCCGTCAGGTCCTTAAAACAAAGGAGTCTAAACCCAAGGCTGGCTTTTCAGACACTGGTCCAACAAGCCAAAGGCTTTTGAGGGAGCTTGTTTCTTACAAACTCACATCAAGCAACCGTGTCTATACTGCTGACTCCACCTCATGTAAAGCTAGCCCTGTGGGAGACATCGTCTCAACACAGGTGAGAGTCTTCCCAGAGCATAAGCTTGCAAGGGAGATTGCAGAACATTTGCCTTTGATGAGAAAATACAATCTTAAAGCCCATGGATAGGTGATTGCTGTAATGTACATGGTCTCAAAAAGCTGAGCTGTCACATTTAGCTAATGGATGGAAGCATGAAAAACTTTGGAAATATCAAAGCTTAACATTTTTCCAGTAACATTAATTCACTTACCCTGTACATAATTTTTTGAGATTACTCATTAAGCTGTTAAAATAGCTTTATATAGAATATGAAAAATATGGTTGCTTGTACGTGACTAAGAGTCTCTCAGGCTTTGTATCTCCTAACTTTTTTTTTTTTAGTATAAATTTGTACCTGAGTGCTTTATTAACATAGCTTTTTGCATATAATTTCCCTAGTGGTTTTTTGTTTTAAAAGAAAGTCTGACTGGAGCAAAGGAACTGCCAGTATTTAATAATGTTTGTATTTAAATATTCTACATAGAATTTGAGGTTAGCACAGTGAGGGAAGTGTGAGGGGAAGGTACAGATTATCATTTTACTCCTGTGTATTTGAGGCTTCTTTTTTATATATATGTATATAAATAAATAAATATATATATATAAATATATATAAAGAAGCCTCATATATATATATATATATATATATATATATATATATTTATGTAATTGCACTTTAGGTTCTGGGGTACATGTGCAGAACATGCAGGATTGTTGCATAAGTCCCTACATGGCAACGTGGCTTGCTGCCTCCATCCCCCTGTCACCTATATCTGGCATTTCTCCCCATTTTATTCCTCCCCAACCTCCCTACCCGCTGCTGTCCCCTATTCCCCACCAACAGACCCCAGTGTGTGATGCTCCCCCTCCCTGTGTCCATGTGTTCTCATTGTTCAACACCCACCTATGAGTGAGAACATGCAGTGTTTGATTTTCTGTTCTTGTGTCAGTTTGCTGAGAATGATGGTTTTCAGATTCATCCATGTCCCTACAAAGGACACGAACTCATCTTTTTTATGGCTGCATTGTATTCCATGGTGTATATATGCCACATTTTCCTTGTCTATCATCGGTGGGCATTTGGGTTGGTTCCAGGTCTTTTCTGTTGTAAACAGTGTTGAGGCTTCTTTTTAATCAGGGGAACCTGAACCAAAAAGGGAAGAAAGCTTGGTACAAGATACAGTTTCTTTCTTCCCCACTCTCAACTACCCATCAAGATCTTTTGTAGTTTACCCAGAAACTTCCCTGTCTAAAGTTCACAGATTGGAAATGGGTGTTCCCGTCTCTGCCTCTTTCATCAGAACCTGGCCCTATTAAAGCCATTAACACCATTGCCTTGATCCCTGCCACATGAACATGGTGGATAAATGGATTAATCCGAGAGTGGGTAGGAACTGAGGTATAACAGAATTTCACACAGCTTGGGAATTCTACCAAAATTTTCTTCGTGTAAATTTTCTCATATGCCCAGTGAGAAATTGTAAATTATAAAATTGTATTAAATAGTGAGATTGAGTTACAAGTACATGAAAATGCCCACAAAGATTTGTTTTGTTTGCCTCCGTCTCTCTCACCAAACTCCCCACTAAATAAATTCCTTTCTGCAACCAGAAAATAATTCAATATTAGGAAGGGTATAAGAGATGATGTTTGTGTACCCTGGAGTGCATGAAGCATGGATGATCCTTTATCACACATCATACTCTCCAGCCTCCCAGTGCTCTTCCAACTATATCTGGATGCAGTAAATTTTAACAATTCTCATTAAAAGTTAAATTTAATGAGGTGCAAAAAAATTATTTGCACAAAGCCTAATGCAGGGTTCACTATAATTGAACAGAATCTCACTTTGGGGAAAAAAGAGCTTGAAAATCTGTCATCCACTGTCACGAGGACGAGGAAATCTACTGTCTTTAACACATACAATAAAAACTTTGAACACAGATTGAGGTTCCTCGGAACCTAGGAAGGGCCTCCCATGTTAGAGTTGAGGGCCTGCTCAGGATAAGGTTGCCTGACAACTGAGTTTTCCAAGGGAAGTGCTGTCAGAAAGCTTTCTTGTCCTCTGTCAGGACAAATTTAGACATTAGGCTTAGGAAAGATGGGCCAATTGCTTAAATAAAATTTGGGAGGATATCCAATTTGAATTTACAGGGACAGTGCCAATTATGTTAGTTACACATAACGCCGAACTTCTCCTAAGAGCAGCTTGGAATTCTCACTGTGTTGCCTCCCATACAAACAAATTGTGAGTAAAAAGATAAATTAAATCCAGTTGAATTAAGTAATGAAAAAAAATTTGTTCTAATTTTCAAAGTAAACATTGATTAAAATTTTCCAACGCCCTTCCCTGACCACAAAAAAAGAAACACAGATATTTGTTTCCAGAGACAACACTCAGTTCCAGCGTTTGCTCTGGAAAACCGAACTGAAAAAAGCAGCTCTTCAGGCAGGTTTGGCAATAAATTTGAGGCACTGAGCACCAAATATCCTCCTCCCATCTTTATTTTTTCTTGATATCAAGACATTTGGGAAAGTTTTGTGTTTTTTTGTTTTGTTTTGTTTTGTTGTTGTTTGGGAATCTCTAGCATATAGCAAAATGCCAAGCCCAGAGTACATGCTCAGCAATCATTGTGTGACTGAATAGTTAAAACATGTAAGTTACTTCCCAACTTCATTTCTCTACTTCATTTTACTTATGGACATATAATTAGTGGCATTTGTGTGTGGGGGAGGCTATTTGTATGTAATGGAACATATAGACACATTTTGATGATTGTCTCCACAAATAAATTGATATTATCACTTCTATCACTTCTTACTCAGGAAATTTAATTTTTACGTGATCATGATATATTATTCACCACGGCCTTTTACTGAAAAGTACAAAGTGAACCATTGTGTTTTAATTCCAACAGATTTGAAAAGTAAGATTTTCTTATTTCTTAATATTTTCTTTGTTTTTTGCAAATTTATTTACCTACCCCTGAGGTTATAATAGGTGGTAGTACGTGTGCTGAAATATATATTCCTTATGTATCAAATATATATGATTTAAATAGGCAAATATGTCAATAAGAGCCATTGAAAGATAACAGTACCCTGTCCCAACCATCCCCAGCCCACCCCAAGGTCCACACCCAAGAAGCAGTTACTGTCAACTTTTTTAGCAATTTCTTTTGGACCTGATTTCCATGCTGTATTATAATAACCTGCTTACATTACTTATAACCTGATATTTCTTAGCCTTGCATTTTTAGACATTACTTTTTGCTTTCCTAGTATATGAGGATTGAGTTCATTCCCCTGCACAGACACATCCACACACAGAAATGCCATTCCCCATCTTTCCCAATGTAATCATTTCACAATTTTTTAGTGAAATCTAAATGTTTTTTCACTGACAGATAAAATTGTATGTATTTGTTGTGTACAAAGTATGTTTTAAAGTATATGTACATTATGAAATGGTCAGATCTACCTAACAAATGCATTACCTCACATAATTTTTGTGGTGAGAACACTTAACATTCACTCTCAGCATTTTTCAAGAATGCAGTACATTGCCATTAACTATGGCACTGTGCTGTAGTCACTGTGATGCACATTAGATCTCTTGAACTTATTCTTCCTATCTAATTGTAATTATGCATCTTTTATCAACATTTCCCCAACCTCTTCTCCTGCTTAACCTCCAGTCTCTGGTAATCACCAGATATAGTTTGAATATGTATCCTCGCTTAACTTCATGTTGAAATGTAATTCCCAATGTTGGAGGTAGGGCCTGGTGGGGATGTGACTGGATCAAGGGGGTGGATCTCTCATAGGTTGGTGCCGTCCTCATGATAGTGAGTTCTTATGAGATTTGGTGGTTTACAAGCTGTGGCACCTTCCCCTACTCTTGTCTTGCTCCTACTCTGCCATTGATCCGCTTGATCCCGCCTGGCCTTCCACTGTGAGTGAAAGATCCCCAGAAGCCAAGGAGATGCTGTTGCCATGCTTGTGCAGCCTGCAGAACCACGAGCCAATTAAACTTCTTTTCTTATAAATTACTCAGCCTTAGTTATTTCTTTATAGCAACACAAAGAATGGCCTAACTACCACCATTCTACTCTCTATTGTTATGAGATCAACTTCTTTAGATTCCACATATGAGTAAGACAGTGCAGTATTTGTCTTTCTATGCATGGCTTATTTCACTTAATATAATGCCCTGTAAGTCTATCCACATTATCACAAACAACAGGATTTCCTTCTTCGTATGGCTGAATAGTATTCCATTGAGCATATATATCATATTTTATTTATCCATTTATCTGTTTACAAACAATTAGGTTGATTTCATATTTTGGCTATTGGGAATAATAATGCTGAAATAAACATGGGAGTGCAGATATTTCTTCAACAAACTAATTTCATTTTTTTTTTTTCCTGGGTGTATACCCAGTAGTGGGATTGCTGGGACATATGACAGTTCTATTTTGAATGTCTTGAGGAAACCCATTATTATTTTTCATGACTGTGCTATTTACATTCCCATCAACAGTGTATAAGATTTTCCTTTTTCCATATCCTCACCAATTCTTGTTATTTTTTGTCTTTTTGATAATAACCATTCTAATAGGAGTGAGGTAATATGTCATTGTGGTTTTGATTTGCATTATTCTGATAATTAGTGATATTGAACATTTTTCCATATACCTGTTGGTCATTTATGTATCTTCTTTGGAGAAATGTCTATTTAGGTCTTTTGTTCATTTTTTAATAGAGTTGTCTTCTTGCTACTGAGTTGTTTTAAGTTCCTTATATATTTCGGATATTACCCCTTATCAGAATATAGTTTGCAAATATTTTTTCCTATTCTCTAGGTTATCTTTTCACTCTCCTCATTGTTTCCTTTGCTGTGCAGAAGTGTTTTAGTTTGGTATAATCCCAGTTGTCTATTTTTTTGCTTTTGTTGCCTGTGCTTTTAAGGTCATGGCCAAAAAATTGTTGCCCAGACCAATGTCATGGAGACTTTCCCTGATGTTTTCTTCTAGTACTTTCACAGATCCTGGTCTTACATTTAAGCCTTTAATCCAATTTGCCTTTATTTTTTTATGTGGTAAGAGATAAAGGTCTAATTTCATTACTCTGTTTGTGGATATTCAGTTTTCCCAACACCAATTATTGAAAATACTGTTCTTTCCTCACAGTGTCTTCCAGGCACTTTTATTGATAAACAACTGGCTATTATTGTGTGGATTCATTTTTAAGCTCTCTGTTCTGTTTCATTGGTCTATATGTCTGTTTTTATCCCAGTACCATGCTGTTTGGGTTACTATAGCTTTGTTGTATATTTCAGAGTCAGGTAGTGTGACTTCAGGATTGTTCTTTTTGCTCAAGATTGGTTTTGCTATTTGGATCTTTTGTGGTTTCATATGAATTGTAGGAATTTTTTTTTTCTGTGAAAAATGTCATTGGTATTTTGATAGGAGTTGCCTTTGGGCAATGTTTAAGTTATGCTGATTATGTAATTATAGTCATGCATTACTTAAAGACAAGGATATTTTCTGAGAAATACATTATTAGACCATTTTGTCATTGAACATCATAGAGTGCACTACACTCTATGATGATATAGGCTACTGCACACCCAGGCTATTGAGGATAACCTATTGCTTCTAGGCAGCAAACCTGCAAAGCATATTACTGGACTGAATCATGTAGGCAATTGTAACATAATAGTAAGTATTTTTGCATCTAAACATAGAAAAGGTACAGTAAAAATACAGTATTATAATCTTATGGGACCATCATCATACATGCAGCCAGTCACTGACTGAAATCTCATTATGCTGTCCAGGACTATCTCATTAGCCACTGATTGCACTGTGACTACACTTCCTCTTTGTAAAATATTTTGTTTTTTCTCAAATTAATAACCACTGTCTTGATTTTTATCTATGACTTTAAAATGACATTGTAGTGAAACTTTCTGACAGATTTACAAGCTACCTCCAAGATGGTCAAACCTAGAGGAAACATATCTGTTCTGATTTGTTTTCTCTTGCTTGTTTGGGGACATTTCTATTGGGCCACATCCTCCTTGGCTCCCATGGAAGGGCTGCATTTCAAACCTGTCACACCAGCGTCAACCTGAGATGGTTGTTCTGCCACATAGTAGATCCCTGTTTTGTTGGCTCTCATATCTTCCTTCTTGGCTTCCCTCTTGTATGTGAGCCTACTATGAGAGGATACCTTATATCCTCCAACAACTCCTGAGAAAGTGTACATATGGAAAGATAAAGTGTTAAGAGCTTGCTGTTCTTGAATGTGTCTTCATTCTACCATCTTGTCTGATAGTTCAACTGAGTAACAATTCTAGGTGGAAATTGAAGGGCATTTCTCTTTTGTCTTCTAACTTTTTCATTAGCACCTGACTTTTGGTGTTATTATAAAGAAAAATGCCACCTTGGCTGGATGTGGTGGCTCACATCTGTAATCCCAGCACTTTGAGAAGCCGAGGCGGGTGGATCACAAGGTCCAGAAATCAAGACCATCCTGGCCAACATGATGAATTTCTACTAAAAGTTTTGTATCTCTACTAAAAATACAAAAATTAGCTGGGAGTGGTGGCGTATGCCTGTAGTCCCAGCTACTTGGGAGGCTGAGGCAGGAGAATTGCTTGAATCCGGAAGGTGGAGGTGGATGTTGCAGTGACCCAAGATCACACCACTGCTCTCAAGCCTGGGCGACAGAGCGAGACTCCATCTCAAAAAAAAAAAAAAAAAGAAAGAAAGAAAGAAAAATGCCACTTTGACTCCCAGTCCTTTGTAAAAGACACATTTTTTCTCTGAAAAGCGTCTGGGTCACTCCTGGTGTTCTCAGCTTCACCAAGATTGGGCCTTAATGGAAATCTGTTTCTATCGGCTGTGATGAGCTCTCATCGGGCCCTTTTAATTTTATCTCTTTGACTTTGGGGAAATACGTCAATATTTGATAATGTTTTCTCTGTTTTCTTATTCTCTTTCTAGAACTCATATTATTCAGGTATGTGATCCTATGCATTAACCATTACAATTTATTATTTCTTTCATATTTTCATTTATATTCTTTTTCTTTCTTCTCATAGTTTTCTTGGGAACTTCTCACTCTTTGAAAGTTCTGATATCTAGAATCTAATCTTGTTTCATTCATGCAATCTATATCTATTTTGATATTAGCTATAGGATTTTAAAATATTCTTTGTGATTTTCTCTGTTTTTCTCTAAGTTTCTTTCTTTCTTTCCTGTTTGCTTATTGGTCTCTAACTTTCATGTTAAATGCTTGCCTCCAAGTCTGGTAATTCTAGGGTATCCATTTATATTTGAGTTAGATGCTAAACATCTGATTGCATGTGAGTAGAGCTGATACACTAGTAGCCCTCACAGAAAGGTTATTGGGTTGGAACCTTTTGGGTATGTTCACAATGAATATCTCATCTCAAAATGTCTTCTCTCTTGCCTTCATTTCCTGAGAACTCTCATTTCCCTTTAACATGATTCTTGAAAATAACCATTGACATCTATAAATATTTTATTGCTGTTGTTGTTTAAACGTTATTACCATATTTGAAACTAGCAGGTCTTTACAAGTTGAGTTTTGAAATCTGGATGGAAAACGTCCCAAATGGAAAACTGGGAGAGGAAATTTATAACTTGTCAAAACCTTCATGACAGAAACTTTTAACAAAAAAATACTGTTCATAAGGTGGTAACAGCTGGGTTCCCACATGAGATAACTGGTTGGCTTTGCTTCTCATGGTTTTCTCATTTGATTCATGGGAGCTAATGTGAAGCAATACTGATGAGATTCTTAAAATAACTGAAACGTAGGGACCTCCATGGGGCAGGGCCATGTAACTCGTGTAACTCATTTAATTGCACATACCAGTTCTTTCCTAGTGCCTGTGTGTTGGGTGTTGTGGGCAGGAGAAAAGCCAAATGAAAAAAATTCAGCATCTTTTTCAGACTCTGCAGACCCTGCACGTCAAGACCACTCAGAGTTCTAATTTCAGTAATTTATTAAATGCAACTGCTCTTATGACCTCAAACAGAGAGTGCCCTCATAGAAAAAAAAAAAACAAAAATGAACAGTGCATTCACTTCTCTCCCCCTCACAGCTGGCCTGAGATTGATATCTACCATTTCTGTCTTCACTAAGGTATCAGGTAATGAGAGCTGGTAAAGGATTTGGTGATGTTGGAATAAAAGCCTTCTATAATACTGAGAACTGTCAGAATGTGAAAAAAATTGACTGTGGAACATTGTTGCCAGCAAGAACTTTTTTGTGGGATGTGGTCAGCCAGTGTATATTAACTCATATGAACACAGTGAAACATTGCATTGTTGGTCTCCAATAAGGTGATACATCAAGTCCGAGATAGATGAAGTTATTTGTACCATTTCCAATGCCAGTGAAACAGAGAGGGTGCGTACGGCCATTACTTCAGAGCTGTAAACCATGTGCCTTTCCCTCCAATGGAATATACTGTAAATTGGTCAAAGATTCAGAAAACCAGCTGAAAAATTTCTTCCTAGATCATTGCATACACACACACACACACACACACACACACACACACACACACTTACATATTGACAGAGAAGAAACTCAAGTAATAAATACCACAGGACTTTACAAGTAAACTAATGACTGATTTTGACTATGAGATAATGGAGCTTTCTGTAAGAAAGTTGATATTTATAAACAAACTGGACAAATTAAAGATGCTTTTAAAATGATTCTTTACAGAAGGATCTATGTCAGAGCTCCTTGTCTGAGTTGCTTTTCATGAGCCTTTATTTTATGGTTTTTAGATTATTAACTGAAGCAGCTGTCTAAGAGTTAGGTTGAGAAGGGAGAGGAGAATGGGCAGCTGCTTACAGGTGAAAACTAACTTAAAAAAAAAAAAGAAAGCCTTGGGATTGATAATTTAAGGAACTGGAAAACTGGGAACTCATTTGAAACAATTTGATTTTTGTGTGGCTTTTCAAGAACATGATTATCAGTAATTAACAAACTTTATCCACAGAAACCCATAAAACCAATGTTTATTTCTTGAAAGCTATCCACTGTGTTGCATCAGCACTAATTGTTCGAGTTAGGAGACCCCTGTTTTCTTTCTGGACTTATGCCTGAATTTCTAAGACTTTTAAATTTCATGATCAATAACCTTAAGACAACTGCAGTGAGAAAATATTTGAGTGAATAGGGGGAGCAGATATATGGTCACCAACTATTTTTTTTTCCATAGTAGAGGCTTTAAACAAAACAAAATCTACTATTTTACTATTTTTTTTAACTCCTTAAGAAAAGAGGTAATAAAATTCTTTCAAAAATAAGACCACGGTCTCAAAAATAAAAGGCAGGCTTTTACTTTAAATAGCTTAAAATAGGTTATTTGTATGTATATTCTTCATGCACAGTGTTTAGATTTCTGATCTTGGAACACGCTAGTGAACCTTTTGCGTGAGGCAGCAATGGTTATTGGAAGAAGTCTGTGGGCCATGGATGCAGACATCGCCTGAAATGTGGAAAGTGTTTCCCTGAAAGTCATCTGTTTTTTTCCTGGTATAACGAAGCACTAAAGAAAAGTTAAATTATTTGTTTTACAGTTAAGGAGTGAAGGCTTTGACTTGGCTAGGATAGCTCAGTTTTCCAGATACTGGATGGGGTTTTGGCCAGCTCTCCCGATGAAGGCACTTTAAGATGTTGCCTATCACAACCCCTTTTGCCTGAGATACTAACATTTTGGCACAGCTGTGCAGGATGTGTAGGCTCTTAAGGGAGGGACAAGAAGTATTTATTGGGTACCTACTCGGAGCAAGCCCCAATAGGTGAGGAGGAGACGCTTTACTCAAGTTGTATACAATGTGATCTGGAAGACAGGTTAAGTACATGAAAATAAACCTAACAATGTGATAACATAGCATTGAACATGTCATGAGCCGGCACAGACAGCGAGTATCAGTGAGGCCTGGGGAGAGTGTATAGATGCATATTTCCAAGAAAAACTTACAGGAAGCAGGGCTGACCTGTGTAATTTGGCTTTCAGGCCCAGAATTCACATCTGACTGTCTAAGAACCAAGACGACTGAGCCTGTTAGACCTCTCAAAAAGTTTGGATGGCTTCATCTTCCATGATTTCAGTTCTTACAAGATGAAGAACTCAGGAATGGGGGGCAGAAGGATGAGCAATGAAACATATAACACCTTTTTTTTTCATTCTCATTAAATGCTGCAACCTTCACTATTAAATATGCTCTTGACCTTGTGGGACAAACTCTAGAAGCACGTTTCTCATTTGCTAGCCTCTCTCTGGGCCTTCTGCGACATACTGTCGCTCAGACAAGTACTGTTCTTAATGGGTTTATGGGAAAGGCTTGGCCTGCCTTTCCATCTGCACCTTCTGCTGGCTCCTTCTGAAAAGCACTAGCTTGCCATACGACATTCCCTTGAATTATTTAGATTGGTAAATCTTTCTGCATCTCACATCTTTAGTCCATCTGTTAGCCGGAGCTTTGCCTTTATAGGAAGTGTCCTTTATGCATGCTGGCATCTGTCAACAGTACACTTTCCTCTTTTATTCATGATCGTCTATGGGAGAGGGTGCAAGCTGCAGAAGCACCGCATGCCTGGTATGCATTTCATTTTAATGGAAGATTACATGACTGGGGTGCTGGTTTATTACCTTGCTCCACATGCATCCATTCATCACCTGGCAGCCCCTCACCCAGCCTGTTAGGAGCTGCTGGCCCTCTTGCAGCCTCTTGGTCCCAGCTTTTTGCAGAAAGTGGTCTTGGTGGGAGACAGCAAACTGCTCCTTTCAAAAAAGATGAAAGATCACGAGAAAAGAAAAAATATATAATGGAGAATCAAGCCCAGAAAAAAGGGAAAAGGTATCTTATGCTGATACCCAGATGCAGACATGGAATTATTTATACAAAGCACAGGATCCATTAAGGAAAATATCAGTGTGAACACCATATCATAGCTGAGTATGTTCTTTCTGAAAATCATGATCTAAACTTATACTTTTCTTTCTGTTTTCACGTACAGGATAATAGAATCTTAAAGCAGGCTTCTCATTCAATTTTCCATTTATTACTGGAGTAGGCTTTCTAATAATTTAACTTATAATTTAAATGTTCTCTGGTAGCAAAATGTTATTTTAATGTCAATCTAAAAATAATCAATCACCTAAATAAGGTTATCATATGTCCTGGTTGCAAGCAGCATTCATTGCTTATGCCTCTTTTAGATCAATTAATACCTGACAATTTTTGTATAACGTGCTTTCACTCACAAAAGTGTACTGGTTGGGATCATATACCACAGTCACCCTAGTACTAAATCATGGGAATGATCACTCTATGTAGGTTTATTGCCGATACAATTTCAGTGCCCATGTTACTGACTGTGTCTACTCTCTCATTGGTGCCGTGTCAGGCTACTTAACTGTGCAAATAATGAGTATAGGTGCCCAGTGAGGAAGGGGCCAATATCTAGATTTGCAAAATGTTTTCTCCTTTTATTTAGGATCTTTTTCACCAGAACATTAATTCATTGATTTAATGAATATTTAATGAATGCCTACTATGTATCACACTCTTTTAGACATTAGGGGTAAAACGTAGGCAAAGTCTTTGCTCTTGTGGGACTTACATTCATTGAAAATGGCTAAAATTATATTCTGATTAAGAGCCAGTTACGGTTTAATACATAAATTCATAAACGATATATGGTGTGTTCTAGGCCAGGGAGAATGCAAATTTTGTTAAGTAGTACAGATAAGCAGAGCGAGGAGGATGACAGATCGGAGGGACAGTGAGATCCTAGCACCAATTAGAGGCACTGGAGACATACAAACTCTTATTATATGTGACCATATCCCTTCTCTTTCTGCCACTGCATTTGGTGTATTCTAAGAACAGAGAAGGATGAAGGCTGAGGTCCTGACATTTGTTATGGGGACCCACAGAAAAATGGGAAGGTGAAAAGAAGGTACACAGACTAGTAAGCACAAGTGAGAATTCTCAGATATTTTATTGGAAGGGAACATTGGGGAAAAATCATATCTAGACTTCTGTGAGATAATTAAGTGAGAACCTGGCATACTGAGATTTGAAATTACAGTTTGCTGATATGTTTTCAATTTTATCTTCCAACTCTTCCATTGAATTTCCTATTTTTACTAGTATATTTTTAATTTTCCGAAGCTCTTTCTCGTTCTGTGACTTTTCATTTTTAAAATATCCTACTCAAAGTTTATTAGTATAATATAATCCCTTCTCAGTCTGAAGGTATTAACTACAATGGGGGTTTGAAAGCTTTCTTCTCTTTGAAATTGTCTTTGTTTCCTGTTCTTTCTCATACTTGTTGATTTTCATACCTGTTTTTAATGTTAGACGGTTTTTACAAAATAGATTGACCTTTGACAGTCCATTTATGAGGGAGTTATTAAAAGGCCCACTAGAAGCTCTGTGTGCTTGGAAAGGGCTTGATGACTACTGGCATTCACTGTGTGGTAATTAGGCAGGGGCCACATACTTTCCTCGCAAGTTCCCCCCAAATGTCAGTTTCTGTAAGTCTTTTCTCTTTGAAGATCGCTTTCCTGAGAGTGCTACCCTCTAATTTCTTGCCTGGAAGACCTAAGCTCTCTGCATTATAAAGGGAAAATGGGTGGGGAAGACTGGAGAGTCTTTTAGTTGGGAGTGAATATTTTTACTTAACCTCCTTCCCCCTTAGGCACCGGATATTTCTCTGATATGCCTGGCATTCCTTTGCCTGGAACCCTTCTGATTCATTTTCCTCAGAGAGTAAAACCGCTTATCCCTGTTAGGATGGAGAGAAAGTAATCACCTAGATGAGAAGAGTGAAAAAGGGCCTTGGGGAATGAAGTGAACTTCAAATACACTTTCAGGCAATCTTCCCATTTCAGTCCCTTTATATCTCCACCCTCAGAGGTAGGGGGTGCCTCCAATTTCCAAGCCTATTGAGGGTTCTGAAGCTTGAATTGAGTGGCTTATTTTTGGCCACTGAACTGAAGGCTTAGGTTTAGATACTTTTGCTCTGCTAAGTGAGTCTCAAGTAGTCTATCTGCTTTTTCTTTTCAAAAGTGTTGTCTTTTATCTAGTACTATGTTCTTTCTTCTTTTGAGTTTATTGATTTACATATTAATAAAAATTATTCCACATAATAAGAGTAGAATTTCAGGAGGGGGCAGAGATAAAGGTTTATGATCCATTTTCCAGCTTTAACTGGGGGATCCCTTCCTTTCTTTCCCAGGCCAGATTTCTGATTACTCTTGCAAGTCTCCATATAAAACGTTATCAAGCTTTCTTGCTATGCTTAATGCCTTTTCATAACAAAATCCATTGCTTTCTGGCTTGTTTCAGCTGCAATTATTACAATAAATATAAAATATAGGATCCATGGAAGAAAGGATTATTTTATGTTGCCACATAATAAAGTAGCAATAAAGAAATGATGTATTATATTGCCTTGGTACTTACGATAGTAATGCTCTATACAGGATTTCAGCCTCAACAAGTCAGAAGGTTTGCAAGAAATCATTGAGAACAAAAGACTGTTGCTCCTTATTTTTTCTACTGAGTGAGACATCATCAAACAAAATTAGTCCAACTTTCTTGACAGGTATAATATAGATAAGAGCCCCAACTCTCTCTTATTCTATAAACACTCATTCCATTTGAGCTAGATGACTATGTGGTGGAGAACTCTGACTAAGAATGTCCTCTCCACCCTGGGCATCAAAGCTAGCCTCATGGATTTCCAGCCTGGACAATTGTCCAGTGTCCCACGCTCAGAAGGACTCAGAGCTTTGTTTAGTGCTCTGCTGCTGGTACTATCGTGAAATTCTTAATAATTTTTTAATAAGAAACCCCATGTTTTCATTTTGCATTGAGCCCTGCAAATCATGTAGTTTCAGTCCTATCTGACATATTGCACAAATACCTTGCAACTGAGAGAGTGTCCCATTAAAAAGAAACAGTTGGGAATACTCGTAGAAGCAATCAAAGCTTAGAGACTATAAATAACAGGGTAACAAAAGATACAGTACAGTTTGGATCCACAGTTGCAAACACGTGTATTCAGCTTCCAGGCAGGCAATTTAAATGTAGGAAAAGATTGATATAATAGGGCAAGGTTAGCTGTGGGCAAACAGCAAGACCATGTCCTTTCTAAAGATACTCAAATTAAATTTCATGAACACTGGCTTGTACTGAGCAGAATATGCAGGTGGGTGTACAAGTGGGTCACCAACTTTCAACCCATGAATTGACAAAATCTAGGAGGCAATTGCAAATATGTACTTATTGCCCAAAACACCTGGTCATTTTAAACAGTTTGTTCACAGCCAAGTGCTCTCTCAGTCAAACCAGTATGTCAGATCGGTTCATATTGGTTTTTAATTCTTCTTTCATTGCCTTTCAAAGATGTAAATGCATATTTTACACCTAGGACATATACTTGGCACTAGATTTTGTGTTGAATCCTCCTGCCTTTCTTTACTTTGAGTGGCCTCACCCTTGTAATTTATGCTGTATTTAATATTTACTGTAATATGATTAGATAATTGCGGTGAAGGCATCATTCCCTGAGCAGATGGCCTGGACATTTAAGGTGAGCTCTGTAGCACAATGAATGAAGGCACTAAGGACCTGGCAGAAATGGAAGAGAGGTGGTGTGTGTGTGTGTGTGTGGGTGTGCTTCCCCGAAATAAAATTCACCAAAACAACTGGCAAAAGGTGGTCCAGTCCTGACTCTTACTGCAGGAACTCCTGAGGGACTAAGATAGTTAAAACTTCAGCGGCTGAACTCTTTTACCTTTAGTTTCTGCGTGTAAGCCAGGCTGCACACTAACCGATGGAGGTACATTAATCAGGATACAACTCCTTCCTCAATTTGAAGTTGATTTGTTAGTTTCCTCTCAGCATGTCTAAATACATATCTAAGAATTAAAATATCTAATCCAGATTTTGGTCTCCCAAAATAAACAAACAGACAAAAACTTAAGTCCTTATGGCCTTCTTGGCAACATGGCATTGAATGCATAAATATATAAGCTGTATAAGGTATAGGCAAAAAAAAAAAAAAAAGGAAAAATGTAGAGTCAAGCTCTGGTTCTATCTGTATTATATATTATAAATCACTTAACGTTGAGCCTCTTTTTCTGAGCTATGAAATGGGATCTTAATGATAACTACCTTTCTGGGTTGTTGCAAGAATCAGAGATAAAGGTCTGTGTCACCCAGAAGTTTGAGGGTCTTTATAGCTCAGAAGCCTATTCCTAGAACACAGATTGGTAGACCATTTTAGGTGTGAAGCCCAAGAATGACTCTTCTCTGATGGGATAAGGAGAGTATCTCTCATCGGGCAGGTGGGAAAAGCTGCTTCTCTCCAGAGAAATCACTCTTGTATAAGAAAGTATAACTTTCCTAAAATAGAACAACTTTCAAGGCAGGGGAACACTAGCTACTTTGGATGGGGACCAAAGATGAAGGAAACTGAACTTCATAATCCTTAGGCTTGTGGGTTCTCTAAAGATCAAAGAGTTAGGCTTTAGAGATACAAATCATTTCAGTAGACACAGAATTACTGAAGCAACACAAACCAGCAATAAGAAACTAATACACACCAGTTTCATCAATTTTTACTCTCCTAAAAATTATCAGTGGGTAACTCATAACATCTAAAACATATTCAGTACTTACTATATGTTAGGCACTGAATTAAGTAGAATATTTTACATCCATTATCATTTTATCTGCCTGACAATACTTGGGGGTTATTAGTATCATTATCATTTTATAGAAAAAAATTGAGGTTAATAAAGGCTAAGTGTTTTTCCTAAGGTCATCAACTAATAATTTACCCGGTTTTACTGTTCCATACCTGACTTATCCCAACTATGAGTTTGTAGCCTTCTTGAAGGCAGAGATTATATCTTAGCCTCCTGTATTCCAATTTAGTTCTCATTCTGGTTCCCGAATTCAACTTAAAATGTAAATAAAAATGAAGCTCACCTGAAGCCATGATGTTAGCCAATGACAAAATAATTTTATATGCATTAATCTACACCCATCTGTTCAGAATTCTACTAATTAAATAAGGAAAGAGGCATCTGATTTCCCTTGACAGTCACCTCCACTCTATTTCCTTCTGTCTTTCAGCTATGGCCAGAGGAACATCTCATCTATGAAACTGGGTTCACTTTCTTCTTGTTGGCTGCTCTTTTTTATTATTTATTTATTTTTAAATGATTTAATCAGAAGAAGTCGATTTCATGCAGGAGATCTGTCATGCAGAAGCCAAATGCTTTTGATATTTCATTAGATGCTGATGGTTTTAGATTTAAAGTTGACACCGAAGTCTAATTAAACATTATGCCAGTGCACATATTCTGCAAATTAAGACACAACACATTACAGAGCCCAGTCTGGGATAAGTTAAAAAGGAAGCTGTCAACATGCAGAGGACCCTGTTAAGTGCCTTAAATACATATTTTGAATTTAAAATGCAAATGGGTTGAAGCCTCTTTTCCTTTCAAGTTGGAAAGGAAAATTAGGTGAGGTGAAGAGTTGTTTTTTTTTTTTTTTTAAATTAATCACTGAGTTTTGACTCTACTTGCAACCACAGTATATTACAGCAGTGTTAGAAATGGCAAGAGGAACTAATATACAGCTAACAGTTCACTTTTGGCTCTTCACTAGCTGAATGAAAAGTAGGAAGCAAACCAATTCCATCAATGTTGACAAGTCAACACATGTATTGAAAAAGAAAAAAACTTTTCAGATTAAAGCAGGCAGGACCCCTGGCACTCTTTAGATCTGCACAGCTGTGGGAACATTTCTGTACCTGACTTCATCAAATTGGAGTGGGTGGAGTGTTGGGAAAAGCCAGAGAGGCTGTGAAATCTGAGGTGACGGACTCCAGAGCTGCTGAGCTCAGAACAGAGCTGAGTATATTAACTGTGACAAACTGTGTTTTAGCAAAGCCACGAGTAGGGTGGACCACAGGAAAAAGTGATGTAAGAGGTGGATAAATTTGGGATATTCTGCTCTGCTTTCCTGGATCTCATCCCCATCCCAACTCCCCCCTGCTATCAATTATGTTTGGATGAGACAGAAGCCAAATAAGAGGTTGAAATGAGGTTCCATCGTGCTCCACCTGGGTGTAGTTGCATCTCTGCATTTACTATTTCTCAATCCCTTCCTACTTTTCTTTCAAATGTTATTTGTTTTCATCCAGTAAATACCAAGTGTTTGCTATATTCATGCTCTGGGTAAACAAGCATAAATAAAAAGTCTCTGTTCTGAAAGAGTTTGCATTTGAAAAGGAAAAGAAGATATAGTCATATACCTTACTGGCTGCCCCTCCAAATGATACATGCTTCAGTGGAGGGTGACACAAAGTGTTATCCACTAGGGTGAAGACAAAAAATATGAGGGGGGCAGGTTATATGAGGGAGGCAGGTTAGGAAGGAAGGATCTGTGAAGGCCTCACAAAGACAAAATATTTGAGTTGGGCCTTTAAACGAAAGTGAGATTTTGACTGTTGGACCCCAAAGAGAGGTAAAATATAAACTGGAGTACATTGAAAACATTGTTATAAAGTAAAATCATTAGAAGAATTAAAAAGGGTGACATAAAAGACACGTCATATTCATTCCACTCAGCCAAAAGAAGCACATCTTGATCACTTTCTTTTCTGAGTTGCTTGGATAATAGCTGACGCTAAGCCATTTTTGATGGTCTTTCAAAGGGCCAAAATGGCAGTATTGACTACTTTGAATTTTCAGTTACTTTGGTCTTAATAAATAAAACAGAGTTGGTATGCAGGAATCTGATTGAACAACTAATCCGGAAAAGTGGATATAGTTGGTTTTATAAAACCTTGTCACTGGATCATTTAAATTGTTTAAATCTTATAGCTTCTTCAGAAAGAACTCCACAAGCTTTGGTCAAAGCTCCATTTCAGTAGTCAACCCAATTTGTTTTGTTTTCATTAAATTCAGTTCCCACCATATGTGCGATAATCTGTTAAATAGATGGAGAGAAAACACGTTTGTGCACACACTCGCCCACACACTTAGTTCTCTGCTCTTAAGGAAGTTAACATTTTGATGGAGAGAAGAATTTGTGTACAGGAAAAAAGTATAGAGCGATAATACATTATATAATAAAACACTAGATTAAATACAGCGTGGGACCAAAATCTATAGTAAAAGACAAGGTCTGTGGGTGGCAGAGATGAAAGCAATCAGAACTAGAGAAGCTTGATTGAAATTGGCTAAAGTAAATAATTTTTTAAATGTGTGAAGACTACCATCTTAAAGAAGATTTAATAATTTTATCATGGTATGTAGCTTGAGATCCAAAAGTGAAGTGACATGGATCTATCAGAAGCTGAAATTTTGCAAAACTTGTCAGTTTCCTTTTTTTTGAGGTTCATATCTTTGAAAAAATCTTTAACGTATTGAACTATTTAATGTTTTTAAAATTGTGCCTGGAGATTGTGATTTTTAAATTTATCTTGATTTGAAGGATGAATTAAATGTAATTTACTAAACAACATAATTGTAGAAAAATTGATTGAATGCCATTTAATGGATTTTGCTAACCATAATAATTAAATGGTAATTGCTTCATAATGTCAAATTATTTTCTGTTGTATATAATTATTAAATACCTACAAAGAGCAATTGAATAGTTTATTGTTTTTTGGCAACTACAATATTGAATAAATGATTTAATAGCACATAATTGTGTTCTATTCCATGATAAGATGATAACTGATTGAAAAGTAATAGTTAGATTTAGTCTTCACACTCAGTAATACTACATGGAATAAAAATCCATGTTAAATCAAGAAAAGCAATAAATCATATATTTACACTTAAACATCAATAGATTATGTTAAAATTATTTTCTTTTTCATTTCAAAAGTATGCTAGAATCCAAGTTTGTATCTTTAAACATGTTTCTCTTAAAAAAAATGTTAAATGGTATTACATAAACCCAGCTTTACCCCTTTCTGTGCAGTAAAGCAGGTGCCTTCCCCATTATATAAGGATGCAGAAAAGAAGATGATGTAATGTAAGGCAACACCCTGTGTGAGTCTGTGGAAGGCTTCTAAGTAATAGGGCTCATAATCAATAATCAATGACAAAGCAAGATGGGTTCAGACACAATCTCCTTAAATGTGCTCTGTCAAAAGTGGTATTTCTATGGGTAAATTCTCTCTTTTCCATGCTTTCTTCACTAACAATTTTGCCTTTGATAACAGCAATATTTACTGAATCATGAACACTACAGTTGAAATGGCTCTTAAAATTCATCCAGTTGCTTCGTCTTCCAGTGCAGGAATGTGCCTCCTGTTGCCGTCGACAATGCCCTGCAAGGAGACTCACGCATCTGTGCATCTGTGTGGAGTGAGAAGCCTCAGGCTGAAGTGAGTATTTCATGCACTACCACTGTAGCAAGAATTGCCACAAAATCTTCCCTAGTCAGAAGCAGCAAATACTGCTTCCCACATAGCAACTGACAAAAATGTCCTAGAGGAGAGGGGTAGAAAAATGGAGGCCGGGCACAGTGGCTCATGCCTGAAATCCCAGCACTTGGTGGGCTGAGGCAGACGGATCACCTGAGGCTGGGAGTTTGAGATCAGCCTGACAAACATGGAGAAAACCCATCTCTACTAACAATACAAAATTAGGTGGGCATGCTGGCACATGTCTGTAATACCAGATACTCAGGAGACTGAGGCAGGAGAATCACTTGAACCCAGGAGGTGGAGGCTGCAGTGAGCCGAGATCATGCCACTGCACTCCATCCTGGGCAACAAGAGTGAAACACCATCTCAGAAAAAAAAAAAAGAAAAATGGGTGGAGGAAGAAGCAGGAAGTTTCAGAAATGGAATATTGGAAAATAAAAATTCTGTGCTAAGGGAGCACATTCTAATCACATGATGAAAATTAACTCTCTCTAGGTATACATAGGTAGATATATGGATAGATGAGAGATAGAGGTAGGGACTGAATGTTTGGGTCCCCCAAAGTTTATACTTCGGAGTCCTACTTCCCAATGTGATGATGGGAGCCTTTGGTAGGTGATTAGGTTTATAAGATATCATGGGGGTGGAGCCCTCATACTGGGATTAGTGCTCTTATAAGAAGAGGAAATAATCAGTGCTCTCTTCTCCCTCTGCCATGTGAAGATACAAGAAGAAGAGGGCCATCTGAAAAACTGAAAGAGTGTCTTCATCAGATACCAGATCTGTCAACGCCTTGAACTTGGACTTCTCAGCCTTCATAACTGTGAGAAATGTTTGTTGCTTAAGCCACTAAGTCTATGGTATTTTTGTTATAGCAGCCCAAGCTGACAAAAATAGATAGGCTATGACATGATGGGTGAATGAATGGATGGGTGGATGAATGGATGGGTGGATGCATGGATGGGTGGATGAATGGATGGGTGGATCAATGGATCAGTCGCTATTCCCTAGGATTATTTTACTGGTCTTATGACAAAACACCCTCTCTACCTATGCTCACTGTCACTGTGGTTGCTAAACACAGGTTAAAAAAAATTCCCATCTTGCAGGCCTAGAATAAATAAATTTTGCTATTGGACACCTAATATCTAAAATTAACCTTCTTACTATAAGATTAATTGTTTTTTTGGTAAGGCATTTCAATAAAAATGATCTTTCCTAACTAATGCATCTCCACCAGTTCTACTCCCCCCTGGGTGCAGATTATTAAAAGATTATTAACAACTTTTATCTAGCTTCTTAGAACTGTGTTTTGGGGTGCAGTAAGTGAGGCTGTAAAAGGAGATGCACCACATTTACACCAGAAGGAGAATCAATACATAATATTCTGGAACCTGATTTTTTTTTAACTTAAAATGTAGCTTTGGTATATTTTTATGTGAGTACGTATAAATCTACTTACCATTTCATTCTTTTTTTAGGGTTACATAGTATTCTGTTCTTATATTGGTGACATTATTTATTTAACTAATCTGTACATGATGGATGCTTACAGTGTTTTCAGCCTTTCGTCATATTGGTCTGTTGAATTTTAAAATCAGTTCAGAACCTGGAGCAGGAGCAAGCTGGTGCAGAGATTATTCATTAAATAATGGGCCAAACCTATGTGACAATAGACACAAGTCTGAAAAGAAGAGTATCAGTGTTCTTTGTTTTGCATTTAATTAATACAGCAACACAGCTGACTCAATTTATTGCAACATTTAAGGTTGATGTTAAGGGAAGTTAAAAAAATTGGAGTTCTAGACCAGCCTGACCAACATGATAAAGCCCCGTCTCTACTAAAAATACAAAAATTAGCCTGACTTGGTGGCAGGCACCTGTAATCCCAGTTACTCAGGAGGCTGAGGCAGGAAAATTGCTAGAAGCCAGGAGGTGGAGGTTGTGGTGAGCCAAGATTGCGCCGTTGCACTCAGCCTGGGGGGATAGAGCGAGACTCCATCTCAAAAAAAAAAAAAAACTTGTGTTTCTATTCTTTATGAACACTGTGATGGTTACTTTGTGATGGTGGTCAGTCTCTGCCTCTTCACTCCCTTCTGGAAGGTGATGATAAATAGTATCATGTCACAAACATGCGTATGTAAAGTATTGCCCAGTTTGCCATCATAATTAATCATTTGTATTGAAGATAATAATTAGGATGAACTTAAATACACAAAATGGACACTGGCATTGATACTGTTCTCAGCATGCACCATTACACAGGGGATGAAATTTAAAACTCACTTCTCATCCATTGGCTCTACACTTTGAAATTAAGTCCCCATGCCTCATTCCTTTTTAAAATTATTTTTGGAATCTGACTGACTTTTATTTATTTCATTATTTGCTACATTATTTTAATACTCACCATGGGCCAAGCACTGTGCCAAGAGTAGAAATACAAAGAGGGATATGCACCAAAGTAGTGCCTCCACATCACTTAAGAACAGTATTTGAAAAGGGCATGCTGTTATTGTCTTTGCCTTCGTGTGCAGTTGAATCTGGGGTGCTTTCAGACGGTCCCACTTCACACTTTCCAGTTATGTGCTGATCTCTTGGGCTCCAGTTTCAAGATACGGCAGGTAAATGAGTGCAGCTGCAGCTTAGGGAAAGTGGAAACCACAGTGAGATGGAGAGGACCTCAGCGAATGCATCTGAACTTTATTTTATAAGTGCAAAGGGTTTTAACAAGGCAGTGATAAAACCAGTGACTTAGGAAGCGAATGGGCAATAGGGTAGACCGAAGAAAGAATGTTATTAAAGAGTGAAAAATACATGATGGAAGGCCTGAAATAAGAAGAGTGAGAGTGAGAAAGGGGCAGTAATTGTAGAGGTGTCACAGAATAAGAATCAGAAATACATGGGAGCAACTGAGTACAGGAGGGAGGGGAAAAGGGCACACTGATTTTTTTTCAAAAGCCCATTCTTTTTTTGCCTCTGGTGGGAAGAGAGTGTTCTTTATCTGCGATTGTGTCACTCTTACCAGAGAGCCTGGTGCTATGTGTGTCCCTGTAAAACCCCCCCAGCTTCCATTAAACAAAGTGCTCTTCTTAAATGCCTTCCTTGTAAGACCTGGCTGCCCTACCCCAAGCCATTAGTGGGAACAGAACGTTAATAAGGAGGGACTGTGGTATCTCTAGAGAGGTTGACCTCCTTCAGCGGAAGCAGGGCACCCATTATAGTGTAATGATAAATCACAAGCTTTTCCCTTCCATTATTTTCCCAGAAGACTCTTCTCTGAATGCATAAACATACTAGAGGGAGGAAGAAAAAAATTCAAGCAACAGATGAATAGAAAGGTAAAAAAGAAAGAGAGGGACAGACAGACAATCTTCAGACTCCCAGAGGGATCTTAAAAAATAAATGCACCATATGCATCCACATATTTGCATATAGTGAAACTTTAACATAACCTCATAAGGAAAACTCTCCATTAAAAAAAATGTCCAAATGAAGTATAAGATACAAGGGCTTCAATCTGAGAACCATAAATACAAATGACATCTCTAGGAATGTTTCCCCTGTATTTAATATTATGATGCTTTTCTTTTTACTGCTGCGAATTCAAAGGCAAACTAAACCAAGGGGCAAGGGAGTGTATAAATAATCAATACATTTGTAAGTGAGATTATTATTTATTTTGTTTCATCAGGCTTTCAGCTATATCAGAGATTTCCTTGTGTTTAACCGAAATAGGCTTTCTGGGAAAAAAGGTTTGCTGTATCATTTTCTCTTGACACATAGATTAAGAACCAATAGGATGAAGGTGTTGACCGATCTTGCTGACTATTCCCTGATGTCTAGAAGATACCTCAATAACTGTTGCCAAAGATCTGCTGTTATATCAGCCACAGTATTGTGACTGTCCAACGTCTTTTGCCTCTACCTAATGTAGGATATACCAGCCAAACATAAAAATGACATTTAGAGCCCTTGGAAGATGTCTTCTTCTTTAGTGGCAGCAGGATTAATGTGAAAGCATGCTGGGAATGACTAAGGCAGGTGCCAACCCAGTTGATTTGAGCATCACGTTGTAGCTTGTCTATGTAGATCAGTGAGTTCGTCGTGAGTGCGTGGATTAGTTGGACTGCCTCCATCCAGGTCACGACATTGAGGTGCATCTTTGACTTTTACTTCTACTCTTCCTCGGACACCAGGAGCTTTGGGTTTAGACTAAATTTCTCCAAATTTGAAACCTTGTCTTCTGTCAATGGCCTTTGTCACGGCTTCCCCTCAAGTTTGTCACCTTATTTCTTTTCCCTTCCTGCTATACCTGATATAAATCTTATAATCCGGATCTGATCCAGTGGAAATGGGTTTTGGTGTGGCAACTAAATAAAGCCAGCTTCAATCTCCTTTCTAAGGGATGCATTTGGATAAATGAAGGACTGTCAGACATTAAACGTACCTGGGATAAAGGAATTCTAGCTGTTCCTAGCTCTTTTTATCTTTGGATGCACCTTTCTCTATTTAACCTTGTAGTAGACATTTGCATATGTGGTATTTGCATCCTTTACCACTCGTCCCATCTAACCAGCTTGTATTTGATTTGGAGATCCAGATCCATACAGTCCTGGAGAGGCTGACTGGACCACTGGTTGTGGGACCCAGGCTAAGCCAGTCAATACATTCCACAACTCTTGATTCCTCACGTCCTGGCCTGAGTATTACTTTTAGAATTAGATATGTGACTTAAGCTTGTCCAATCAGCATGAATTTCAATACTTGCTCTAGGGGTGGTGGGTCAAAGGTATCGTCTCTCTTCTAAGGCAGTGGTGAGCTGTTGGAATTGTAGCAGCCATCTTGGAGCTATGAAGCCAGGCTTAGAATGCAGCCCCACAGCTGGTAACGTAGAGAAAAAAAATGGGAAGTAAATGAGCCTTAGGACAACACAGGGACTCTGTATCAAGCTCTCTTGCAGCTAGACCTATTTCCAGAAATTTCATTTGTATGAGGCATTTTATTAAGTTTGAGTCGGGATTCCTGTTACGCACAATCAAATGTGTTGTTAAGTAATTTGCTTGTGAAGGGCATCCCTGGCTTCAATATGGGTTTTGGTCAAGATCTTTTATAAACCTGATGTATAATTTGTCAATAGTAAATGCATTTCCAATGTGTTTTACCTTCAAGCAAAAGGAACTGACACGGTGAAGTGCGGAGTCCCAAATTATTGACCAATTTCTTTTTTTCTATCGGGCATCTAGCTAACTTTAAAATTCTTTCTCCAATATATTAGATGAGTCTTATTTCCATTACATCAGACTTTCACAGTTTCATCCACAGATTGTTTTCCATGTCCTCCCTTCCACTGTCTTTTCTTCGTGATTGCTTTTTGTTTTTCTTTTTGGTTCCATAGGTCTTTCTATGACAGTTACAGATATCCCCCCCCTTCATTTTAGTAAGAATTGCAGTTAGCACTACTTGCATGGCAAAGGACCAAATCATCTTTGGCTTGAGCTGAAAATATGTCCTCCCAGACTACTGATTTGTGCCTCAAATTTTTCCTAATAGCGCTTTCCATCAATAGCTACTATATATGTATAAAGTATTCATTGCTTTCTGATAACTCAGACTGCTTTTTCTTAGCTTTGCTGTTAACTTTTATGTATTTATTTTTTTAACCATACATCCGTTTAGTAAGTCAGTCATTTTTGAGTCATCATGATTTTCATTCCTTCTCTGATTTATTAGCAGACTACTCTCTCTCTAGTATGCCTTTCTTTCTTAATATATCTGTGGAAGACTCTTTGACCCTAGCTGTCCTGAATGTTTTACTGTGCTTGCTGGCCAAGGCTTTTGCAATGGGTGCAGTTTTATGAATCTCAAGATGGGCTTTGCTTTTAAAAGCTGCCCTTTCAGTTCATTTAAATAAAATGTCTCCAGCTGTGTTTATACTACAAAACCATTTGTAACCATCTCCTCCACTTTGGCCCCAAACATTTTTTATTCACAGCCCTTTAGATTGCAGCCACAATAGCTTATGTTTTTGTGCTTTGTTGTGAATCTGTAAAAGCACTATTTTCAACAATTATCAGTCACCACTACCATTTCCGGGTTTGCCCTTGGAGCCTGAGCCCTGAGATCAAGACACTAGCCTGACAAGCAGCATCTCAGCCCAGAGACCCAGACAGTGTCTCCCACCACCAATTTTCAGAAGCTCATGATATCCAGGGAGTAGCTCACTTAGTGTACACAGGATGGGGAGCTGGCATTACCAGAGGCCCTTATGACCAGTGGAAGTCCTTCTGACTAATTATAGGGCAAGAGATTTATCCCACATGAGCTAAAAAGAAAAGATAACCTTGCTGACTTTTAAAAATTTTATTTTCACCATGGCAATGGCACAAAATAACAAAACCCCTTCAGAGATAAATTGTTAACCCCTTATTTTATCTTTCCCCATAATCTTGTAGTATCTTGACCATTTTGTTTTTTTTATTTTGATGCCATTTGAGTATTGCTTCAATTTCACAAGCAGATACAGAATACTCGTTTGAATACCCTCCTTTCCCCTGCAACATTGGTCCCATACAAACATAATTTGTATGGCACTGCTGTGGTTGGGTTGGATTTTACTTTGTAGTAAGAAATGTTGCCAGTTCTGGTAATTATTCTCTGACTGTGATAGAGAATTAACATGTTATTACAGGTAGCACTATACTGTAGGTTATCAAATATCAATAAGGAACATTAGTCAGACTTAGTCAAGGAGAGAGAGAGAATTGAGAATATGCACTTTAGTGCCCAGTAATGCAAGGTTTCCTACCCTGGGTAGCCCAAACTAGAAAATAATAATAATAATAGGTCGATTCTAAGCCAAGTCCTTAAAAGGAACTGGAAAATCAAGCTGAGAAGACAAAAAACACTAACAACAAGTTCAGAAAGAGAAAAGATTTTACTTTGGAAATGGAGCCAAAAATAGACCAAGCAAAATGAGGGTAAAGGAGGTGTTAATGGATCATAAAGAATGGGATTGCCCTTAGGGCAATAAGTGGAATCAAATATGTGATACTAAAAATGGTAACATTAAATAAATCTTATAAAGTTAAAGCATTATGATTACTGAGTAATAGAAAGAATGGCTTACAAATGCCTTGTTTAAAGTACAGTCTACCCTCCTTACCGCTGGGGTCTGCATTTGTGGATTCAACAACAAACTGCCCGTCAAAAATACTGAAAAAAATAATTGCATCTGTACTGAACATGTACACATTTTTTTCTTATTATTCCCTAAACAGTACTGTATAACAAATGTTTACTTAACATTCTCATTATATCATTATATGTAATCTAGAGATTATTTGAAGTATATCAGAGGATGAACACATATATTAAATACAAATGCTACCACCATTTGATATTAGACATTTGAGCATGCATGGATTTTGGTATCTGTGGAAGGTCCTGGAACCAATTCCCCACAAATATCAAGGGACAACAGGAGTTTGGGCATTGAGATGCTTCAGTTAGTTTTACAGAAATCCAGCTGTAGCCATTGCTCTGGGTGATAGTTTCTCTGGGGGCTGACATTATTTAAATTACTATTTTTTATTAAAATATTTCCTGAAATACATAGTAGCCTTTTTGGTTCGGTGTTCTAATTTCTTGTAAAAGTAACAGAGCACGTGCTATCTGTGTAGCAAATTTTAGAGGCAGATGTGCCTCCATAGCAGTTGTTGATTATATTAGACAATGTTTAACTTTTCCATGACAAGGTCAGAAGAATAGCATAATTGTGTTTGAATTTTATCATTCATCCATAAGTACATGTTGATTTTGCAAAGTTTCCCGTAACCATAACTATGATTTCATGCCCATTTGTGTTTTAAGAGCACGATCATTAGTGCCTGCAGTTCTGAAATGACTCTGTTCGCTGTAACATGCAGTGTCTTCTCTTTCCTTCTTTAATAGATCTTGGTGTTCTCAGCTAAACTGGAGAGAAGCCAGCAAGTCTATTCATAGTTAACAGATAAGAAATAAATAACTTGGTGGGGTATGGTGGCTCACACCTGTAATCCCAGCACTTTGGGAGGTTGAGGTGGGTGGATCACTTGAGGTCAGAAGTTTGAGACCAGCCTGGCCAACATGGTGAAACCCCGTCTCTACTAAAAAGTACAAAAATCAGCTGGGTGTAGTGGCACATGCCTGTAGTTCCAGCTATTCAGGAGGCGGAGGCAGGAGAATCACTTGAACCCTGTAGGTAGAGGTTGCAGTGAGCTGAGATTGTGCCACTGCACTCCAGCTTTGGCAACAGAGCTAGACTCTTTCTCAAAATAAATAAATAAGAATAAAATAAAAATAAATAAATTATCTTTTTTACTCTACTTTAGTTAGAAAGTTCCAATGAAGTTAACAGTGAGTTGCTTATATTTTAGAGTTCATGGGAATTTCAGAAATAAAAATTTAATATTTAAGAATATTAATTATAATTTAAAAGCAACTGATATACTTAGCGAAATATGATATCGTGGGTTGGATCCTGGAAAATGAAAAGCACATTAGTGAAGAAACCAGTGAAATGAACAAAGTCTGTAATTTAGAAACTAACAATGTGCCCATGTTCATTTCCTAGTTTTGAGAAGTTAATGGAAGGGGTAATTGAGTAAAGTGTATCTAGAAACTCTTCGAAAAATCTTTAAAAGTTTTCTGCAAATCTGAAATTATTCAAAAACAAAAAGTTTATTTAAAAAGTCAGGCAGTCAGTAGAAACCAGGGGACAGATTGTGATGCCGGCCATCCCTGTGTTTTATTCTTCTTTGGCAGTGTTCTCCTCCTTTGTTTAAATGGGTGAGTTTGTTTCTCTCGTTTTCCAAAGGCAGAAATTAATGATCAAAAAAGTAGACAGTTCTGTGTACATCAATAACATACGCATTGGAGATACTTCTATTAAAACAAAGAAAAACAGACAAAACAAAGTAACAAACAAAGCAACAACAGTCTGGAAAAGTAAATGTTAGCTTCCCTTCCTCCTTTCTATTTAAACCAAGTCCTCTAAAACTACAAAGACTTTGGCTCTTGAGTAGGGTGAGGATTCATACAAACAGTTTGTCAGGATCTCCTTGGCACTTGACCCAGAATATTCTACAAGTTTTTCTCTACGTGGCAGCTGCAGATGCTATTTGGGCACTAGGCCATACACTCAGTTCTCTGGACAGCTGCAGGTCACTTGGTTAAGAACAAGCCTCAGTAGAATTCTGATTTGATCCCCCCCCCTAAAGACTTGAATAATGGTGGTTGCTCAATAAATATTGTTGAATGAATAAATTAGATTAAGCAGTGAGTTGGTAATGGTAGCAGACACAAAGAGCTCTGCTGCCCTGGTCTGCAGATGCTCCTTTCCTGACCCAGGCCTAATTCTCAAGCAATGTCTAATGCCCTCCGTGCTACAGCCCACTGTTGGCATGTACTAGGAACTAAATTTGCTTTGTCCTTGAACTGCCCATGGCAAATTTTGTTGCAGGGAATAATCATACTCTGGAATTAGAATGGATTTTTTTTGTAATTTTTCAACGAGCTTTATTCTTGTCTTCAATTGGAGAAGGCCAGTTGACTGTTGGAAGTTTGATCTGGCATGAACAACAGAGTTCTAGGCATACGTGCATGTGATGAAGGGTAGTGACAACCTACATCACTCCAGGAGGAAATTCTTTTGGAACTTACAACTGTGAAAGAATGTGTGGGCCTGTCCTCTGACATCTTTGCAGTTAAAAAAGCTACTGAAACAATTTATAATCATTTCTGGCACTACCATTAATTTCTAAACAGCTTGTATTTTGAAGTTACTTTTCTTTTAAATGACCAACGGCAGAATCTCTGATTCTTTATGCAAGGACAGAGAAAAGAATCAAATGACTCAGTATGTAGAATGAATTTCAGATTCTCAGTTGAAGCAATCACAGTTGGCCATTTGCTAAGTATCCACACTTTTCCTCTTGGCCTTTGTAGGTGATAGCTATTGCTATATTATGTTTAATAACAAGAAAAAGGGGTTTCAAAGTTTTGCCATTCATCGTGGGTCTATTACCTACCCACAAATGAAGAAGCGTATCTTCTGCTTGGAAAGATTTCACAGGTATAGAACTCCCCTCTCCAGTAATCTAATTCCTTGATTAGAAACTCATTCCTTTTGGCCTAAAGCATTCTAATCTGTTAAAATGCAATTGCCCCTGAGAGAAGTAGCACATTAAACTTTAGAAGCCATGAGTGTGGATCAGTTTAACAGATCTTTCTTGGAGGGTTTGGGGAGAAGAGAAAAAGATCTGGAGAAAGAAAAGGCAAGGAAATAGACCCTCCTAAATGCCTTTTACATGTTTTCACATCTAATGTTAACATGATCTTGGCTTCCATTTTCACATGGGGAAATAAAAACTCACCAACATTAGGCAAATTGCTGAAGAACATCTAACTGGTAACCGAAGGATCTGGGGTTTCAGTTTGGTGCAGTTGACTTCTAAACCCAGGTTCTTCCTGTTAGAGGAAGTTTGAGAACAGACTTGCAAGTCAGGGTAGGGAATGAAGAGCTGAACTAAGAACACAATGGGGAGGGACAGGTAGAAAAAAAAGGAGTAGTCATTTGTTAACTGTGTGGTTGCTAAATCCTAAAACCCTTACAAGGTTTAATTTAACAAAATCTTTTCCTTATTTTTTAAGGATTTTTGTCAAACCTTTATGAAGGCAGATTAATGTAGTTGTTTAGTTCAGGAGCTCTGAAGTCAGAGCAAGATCTGGATTTCCATACGTTCTTTGCTTACTAAATGTGTGGCTTGGAAACCATATTTTTTTTTCTTGTTCCCATGTTTGTAAAGTGCAAATATTAATTGAAACGTCTTCGTAGAATTATTGTGAAGGTTAAATAAAACACTGCATGTAAAATGCTTAATATTTTGATTGAGACAGAATAAAATGCCCCATCAATGTTTGCTGTTATTATTTCTGCAGGGAAAGACAAGGGGGTGGAATCCTGTAAGATAAGATCCTTCCAACCTTTCTCAGAGAAGGAGCAGCCCCAGTCTCTTGACTTTGTGACAATGAGACTTGATTTATAGTGATATTTGAAACTTCCTTTGGGGTGTGTGTGTGTGTGTGAGTGTGTGTGTGTGTTTTCCTTTCCATATGGGGCTTCTCATCATCTCATTACAATTCTGGCACTTTCCTGTCTGAATATGGAGGAGAAAATACTTTAAGTGTAATTTTCTCTGAAAGGAGAGAGAAAGAGGGAGACAGGAAGAGAAGAAGTATCTGAAACCGCTAAGGATCTGGAAGCAGGTTTATGTTAACTCATATCTTTTCTTTAAGGATGGTCAAATATTTCTGATTGCCCTTTGCCTTTCTATACTTGTGTGTCTGTTGGGGTTATGGATGGGAAGTCAGTAAATGAGAAACAGTAAACAGGAAGTTTTCCAAAAGATACTAGGATTATTAATTCCAGTGTGAAAAACTGAAGTTAAATAGCATAAGGAAGGGGGACTCTGCCCCGCCATTCAGAAAACTCATCTAGCTACAGTGGAGCATGATAATCCAGTCAGAAATACTATTCTTCTGAAAGTTGCAGTTTTATGTAGATGGATATAAGGGAGAAGGAATAGGATCAGGCTATGGACTTGAATATTGCCACACAAAAAAAAAAATGGATTGGGTTGGGGGTGGTCAGGAAGAGGAGGGGAGGGGAAAGGGGGTTGAAATACAAAACAAAACAAAGCTGAAACACCCAGGAGAATCCCAACCTCTTAGCTGTAATAAGTCAGCTTTTGTTAGCTTGGCTTTTGAGTATTAAGCACTCAGTTCATCTCCATTGATTTGTAATGAGGCTGGGAGGCTCACAAAGCCTTAATCAAGGCAGGATCCCTTTAAAATGAACTCTTCTGCGAAGAGAGCTGGCAGATAGCATCTGTGGAGGAGCGGTGTTGGAGAGAGCTCACTCTCTCCATTGTGAGGCTTACACTGGGCAAGAGAATGGGGTAGGGGCTTCATTAGTCTGATAAAAACAGACAGGCCAACTTTTCATTAGAGGGATGCACAAATCCACTTTACTTGGCTTTCCTCCTTTACATTATAAAAGCATTATCAGGCCCAAGCTTATGGGACTCATTATTCCATACAAACACCAGGCTTGGAGGTGGGGAGGTGCAGTGTGTGCTGAGCCATCCATCCTGGAGTGGGATTGAGGACCTCTGCTAGCTTTGCAAAGCAAAAACACTGCATTAACCACAGGCCAAGCTTCCCATCCCCATGAAATTAAGATCCACAAGATAATCTTGTCTTTTCTTTTTCTACTGTCAAGCAAGAGAAAGCAGCAGAACTTTGGACCTTTTGCAATAAGGGACAACTTCTTCTAAAGTCTATGCATCATGATTCTGGGTTATAGAGAAATTCTACTGCTGATGCCTCCCATGGTCTCTGCTCTACTAAAATGATTTTAAGTAAATTAAATAACTCAGACTGCTGTTGTTATTTTTTTTCTTGCATCCTGTCTCATCGTGACATCATCAATGATATTTATAAAATTTTATAGTAGATTTAAATTAGAATTTTGGTGTGGAGGCATCGATATTGAGGCTTGGATCAAGATTCTTAATTTAATTTTGCAGCACTTTTTCAACCTCGGCCTTTGCCTTCTGCTACCTCAACTCTCTGTCTTACTCCCTTTTCATACTCTGAACTCTTCACCATCCACTAACCTGAAGAATTTACACCTAAATTCTAAAATATGATCTTGTCAGCAAATTAAAATTCCTGAGTCTGTTTTCCCCACTCTTCTTTATATATAAGGATATATAATCTTTAAAACTGCATTTTGTCAGGTAACCCCATTTTTTATTATATACCATTACTGTTTAGACCAATAATAATAATAATAATAATACATGCAACAATATAATATGTCCCAAGTTCTGCAAGATGTTTATTCAAAATAAAAAATACTTAAACTACCTTCATAACTGCAAAAATAAAAGTACTTTTTTATTTGCTTTTTAAAAGTTCTGTGGAAACTTTCGAAGATACCCGATTCAGCCATGGAAAATACAAATCTTGGCTGTATTCTTGTTCCAGATTAAACAAATAACTTCCTTTCTAAACCAAGAGTTATAGCTTCATGAGAACATAAAAAATAGTTTGGACCTGGAGGAAGCTGGCATCAACACAGAGAACCAAGGATTCATTGCATTCCCTGCTACACCTGAGGCAAAAGCCTGACTTGGCCTGGGACTTCCTGATCTCATTGTCCATTTATCTATGTGCTTTTGACCAATCACTCAGTATCGATGAAGTCTGCCCAAAATGGCAAGACCCTGGACATGCTTTTGTGGATTTTAGTTTTGCCACAGAACTGGGCATGAGCATTTCACCTGACATGTTGGAAGCAATGCTCTTTATCTGGTGCCCGAGGACCTGACCTACATGGACTGGAGCTTAACACAGTGTCCTGTGCTGGAATCATGTAATCAACTCCTGTTGGCATCAGTCCCAATATTGATGATCGTGATGAAGCTAGTGAAGCAACTTGATGCATTCCTCTCTTTCCTTCTGAATATTTAACTTCTGACTCAAAGATGACAGAGGCTGAGGAACTGAAAGCTGGCAGAGATAAGGCGATTCAGCACCTTGGGGTACAAGTATCCAATAGGCAACTCTTTGACTTAAGGTGTTTCTCTGGAGTAGACACTGAGATCAGTCAGGTCCAGAAATAGCAAATGTCAGGGACTGTCCTGACTGACATGACAAGAAAGGCAATAGACATTATGCTTTTCTTCAGGAGGATCTGAGTTCACTAGACAAAGGCCTAATTTTACTTTTAAGAATGCATAATTTGGGGGCACTGCCAGGTATATATAAATAATAGCATGGCTGATGAAAGAATTCAACTATTTTTCTAGCTTGTGTAAACATCTGTGAAAGCCTATTAGTTTCTGCTCGCTGAATCTTTACTGAGACAAGGGTTGCCAATGTTTATATCCAAAGAAGAGGATAAAACCCTGATCATTGCTTTAACTTTTTCATAGCTGGGATTGCCATACATTCTCATTGCAAATACAGAGATGCTATTCAAGCCTAAACCTGTCCTGAATCAGTGGGAATTTAGGGAGTTTGTTTCATCTGCTTGAGACCATACCACGGCACAAGTCTACCTGACACAATCTATTTTATCTGAATGTCAATTTTCTTCTTTCATTCAATTAAGAGTTAAATTCCTTCTCTTTTATATAACCAGCACTGAAAGGCCTGAGTTATTTTGTTCCTTTTAGTGATAAATCTAACTGGGTCTCAGTCCTGAAAACAACCTCTGGTTTGGCACTTATCCCAAGAGAGATGGAGTGTGGTGTGGAGGTCAAGCAAAGGGTGATAAATTGAGGAATTATGGATCATACCTTCAGCTCTGTTACTTTAATTGCTTTTAGCATCATTGTGAACGGAGACAAATCCAGCAGTGGTCAAGCACTTAACCAAATAAAGCAAGAACTGAGGGCGTGAGAAACAGGAAAACACAAGCTCTACTGTGGGATTTTCTGAGGTCAAATGATGTGTAACTCCAGGTTTTTCAAACATAAGCAGTGGAGTAAGTAAAAGTATTGTAGTCCTGGGGGAGATCAAGCCTCTCAAACAGCACTGATTCTAATACAGGGTGTGAATGGGCAACAACTAGGGGGAGCTGTGTGGGTGAAGAGGGGGCTGTGTGGGTGAAGGGGGGGGCTGTGTGGGTGAATAGGTGGTCTCAAAGACTGCTTTGGATTCCAGTGTGGAGTTGGCAAAGCAGGAAAAGGGCCCCGCAGGGCAGCACAGAATTGGCTGAGAAGTTTGATGGTTCTGCAAGGGCCTCCTAGTTTGGACAACGAAACTCAGGGAACATGGACACTGGCCATGGTGGAATTGCTTGGTAAAATTGCATCAAGGGATACAAAGAGGAAAGGTTCTGACTCCTGAAGAATCTTCACACCATGTCTTGTTCCCTAATGCTGTGAACTCTAGTGAAAAGACAAGAAAATAGAGAGGAGAACACAATAAACTAATTATGTCGTTAAACAAAATTCAGTTTTAAACAAAAATAAATTTATATAAATTGATAAATTTTAATTTTCTACCACCAGCAGAAAGTTATATATCAGTACACTTGAACCTTGTGACTATAAGAGTTCCTATAAATGCTAAGAAAGAAAGAACGATAGTAAAGTACGAATTGAAAAGGGTTATCAGAAAGAGCAGGGTTTCTTAGGACTTCGTAGAGAGATTTTCAACTAATTGATAGAAACAGAAGGTAGGTTGAGGAATGAATGGGAAATGAGGACCTGGAGAAAGTGACTGCAGCTGATCCAAGATCAGAGATGGATAGAAAAGAAATGAGGCTGGAAAATAAATACAATAGGTCTTGGGGTCAAGTAGTGAACAGAGGTGACTGGAACATGCTATGGTTTGAATGTGGCCCCACCAAAGTTCAAGTGTTGCCAACAGGATAGTATTAAGAGGTAAAGCCATTAGGAGGTGATTAGACCATTAGGGCTCCTCCCTTGTGAATGGGTACTTGTAAAAAAAAAAAGGCTGCATGCAGTGTTAATCTAGCTTACCCTTCCACCCTCCTTTCACCATTTCAGCACATAGTGTTCCTCTCTTTTGGAGGATACAGCAACAAGGTTTCACACTGGAAACAAAGAACATCCCTCACCAGGCAATGAACCTGCCAGGGTCTTAATCTTGCATTTTTCAGCCTCCAGAGCTCTGAGAAAAGAAATTTCTGTTCTTTATAAAGTACCCAGTCTCAGGTATTTTGTTATAGTAGTACAAATGAACTAAGACAGAATGCTTGTAGGTTAAAGACAAATCCAACAAAGAAATAAAAGAAGCCACAGGAAAAATAGAATATATCTTGAAAGAGGAGGGAAGTAGAGGATAAAGTGATAGGTAGATTGGTTATTTTAAATAGGAAGAGATCTGCTTTATCTTCTCAGACAGGAAGAAAATAGGTAAAATGATTATACTACAGTTTATATAAAGGGCAATGAGAAATTGAGAGACGTAGTGGTTGGTCACATTTCCAGCATGGAAAACCTGCAGCGTCTCAACTAGACCCTGATGCATGGTTAACTCTCTCCTTCTGGTGAATGCTTTTAACTGTCCTCTCACTTCTAGCATCTGAGATTGTTACATTTTATAAAAAGTCACTGAAACCTCTCTTATGAATGTTTTACCCTCTGTCTGAATCTCCTTTCTCTTTCTTGCTCTCCGTCACCCTTCTGTAGATCTGTACCTGGTCTCCCCTGCTCTGCATTCAGTCTTTAGATTGGTTGCCTGCCATGTTTTTAACTGGGAAATTTCCTGATATGCAACCTGCAATATTACTTTACTATTATTATAATAAAGCTAGTATATAAGATACACTGTCCTGCGTGCCTTAAGTTTCTAGCCTACCCACCCTGAGAATCAGGTATCGGAGAGGTAGAGGCAGAAGATAAACCTTCTCTTGTTGATTTTTAAAAACATACACGTATGATCTTCTTTTCCTTTATCTTCCATTCTTCAATTCCTTTCATTTTAGCATAATGAAAGTTCCTACTACTAATTGCTGATCATCTTGGAACCCTGTTGAGCATACAAAACCTTTAGAAAATGATTTTTTAAAATAAGGAATCTGAGGTTGAGCCTGCGGCACTCTGTTTTTCCCTTGGAACTCAGGAGATGTGGCTGTTTACTCGTCTTCTTCTGGCAGGTTCTCCAAATAAAAAGAACTGAATCAATCAATACAAAAAGAGAGTTGTATCAGTAATTTGACAATGGTTATTCAAAATGGTGATGGAGAAATGGCTTCTTTTTGATAGCATTGAGACTTTGGATTCTAATAACTTTTAATTTAACGGCAAGAGAAAAAGCTTGGTTTGTATCACAGCTTAACATCTATGAGAGATTCACAGGATGTTTGTTGTTTGTGCATAAAAGAATAAGGTGAATACTTGGGGTAACGGTTTTCTCACCTAAACAATTTAGGCCTTCAGTAATGAAACCGAGATCTTAAGTAATTGCTTTATTTATTTATGTACAACCAGTGTGAAACCTCTTGGTATCTGAACTTTTGTAAAATTCTAATACATTTAATAGGAAAGAATGTCCTTTTTAATAATGAGAAGAAAATAATATTTATATAGCTCTTCCATAGATAGAATTTTGGAGTCAAACTGAACTAACTTCCAACTCAGCAACTCACCAGCTGTGTGACCAGAGGTAAGTTATTCAGTCTCTATGAGCTTCGATTTCTTCAATTACCAAATGAAAATGATCATATTTAAGTTTGTCACTTCTGTCTCAAAGGGCTATGATCAGGATCCTGAATTCCTAAATCTTGTTTTATCGTCAATAGGATATAAACCGTTAAATTTATTCCAGTCTAATTATATTATTTATGGCTGATTGGTGCTTTGCCTCAAATCCATGTATGAATAGGATGAATTTCTGTTTCCCGGCTCCCCTAATATCCTGTTTGTTCTGTGCCTCCTCTCCCTGTGCTCCATCCTGGTCTGATAGGGCCTTCTAAGAGTGAGGGCAGTTCTAACTAGGAGGCTTCTCCGTACCTACCTCACCAAGTCTGCAGTAGGCGAATGAAGAGAAAAAAGAGAAAAATGAATAGAAACGGTTTCCACCAGCTCAATTCCACTTGTAATCCCTTGTTCCTTCAACTATGATTTCTTTATCTCATATTCCAGCTCCTGTGCTTATTCAGTGGAAGATGTGTAGCACAAGAGACTGGAACTCAGTAGCCACTCAATCAACTGGCAATTTTTATGTCATTGCAATTAATATTCAATAATTTGGTCATTATTAATGGGAGCTACAATAAGTAGGGCTTTCTTGAAAAAAAGCTCAACATCCCAGACCACAGGTATATCTCTTAATATAGAAGGAGCTTAAAAGTCCACCTGGCTTTGGTTAAACTGTCATTGATCTTCTCAACGATATGAATGAAGCATCTGTGTGTTACTAGAACTAGACAGTTTAAGAGGACTCTGTGCTAAGCAGCCTCCCTCTCCCCTGGATACATATAGAAAGGAGAGTCTTGGAGCCTTGAGGCTGAATATCTCTTAGTTTGTGCACAGTTTTCACCTCAGATTGATACTGACCTGGATCTATAGGCCACTGTTTCTTCTCTGAGGTTAACATTTAGCAGGAAGTGGAAAATAGAGGTGTGGACAGTATAGGATCTATTCGACTACACACAGTAATTTGTGCCAGAGTCAGAGCTCCAAGTGCTAGTCAATTAGCAGGTCACTACCAAGTCTGTAGTGTGAGCTATTTGCTGGTGCAATGCACCTGACTCAGAAGAAACACTCACCTTCCTGGAGACAGGATATGTGGTTGGCCGCATTCTCACTGACCTTCCCCTGGCATTTACTTAAGGTCCATGGGGGTACCCTCCCCTAACATTGGGACAGAGAGCTTTGAACTTGCAGTGCATCCTGTGAGCAACAACTACCAGTTGCTGCCAGGGAAACCCAGCAGGATTCAATGCCACCACCGAGGACACTCATTCCAAGCTGCCTGGCTCCATCCCAGCCCAAGCATAGATCAGCTAAGGAACCTGAGCCCGCTATCTAAAAGCACAGAGAAGTCTGGGCTGGTGCAGACAGCAGTTGTGCCAGAAGGCTGCACTGAGGTCCCTACCTGGGAAAGCGGCCAGGAGAATGGTACTCGGAATTTAAGTTTGTCGATCAGGTATCCTGTAATAAACTAACCTGTGAGTGAAGCCAGACAGCTTCCAAGTCCTTTCACTGAATAAGGTAATAAATACATCACTGCACCATGAAATGGCCTCTAGGTGGCTTTAGGATGCTTAATTATTGATTAATCTTTATTAATGAATGAATTTAAACACTACTGCTAAACAGGAATATGAAAACCAGTGTTCCATGAGAGTAGAGAGTGATTCCACAGTAGGAAAACTGCCCTGGGCATGGACCACTGCCCAGGAGTGGTCAGCCACACTTTGGTCCTGAAATGTTACCACCAGGGTTGATAGTGCCTATGGGTATCACTGCACTTCCAAGATTAGATGGAAAGTAAGGTAATTGATAAATAATAGCAAAGGAGGAAGGAAAGAGATAAGTTGAAAGCATGGAAAATGATGGGGAAACAGGTATGCCATTCAACTTTTGCCAGGAATTGAGATTTTGCCGAAAATGACAGGGAAAATAGGTATGCAGTTCAACTTTTGCTAGGAATGGAGGTTTTGCTGAATGAAAAATTATCCTGCCTTTCAGGGGTTCACAGTTTAATAGGAGAAAGGGAAAATTTCAACATATTCTCCAATACATGTATGAACAAAATTGCCTGGAAAATTCTGAAAATACAAGATTAGGATCAGAGAGCACCGAAGCAATAATTGAAATCTAGCATGTACATCATGAAGTTCAAAGAGGCTTTGAGATACAGTAATAGTAATAGTAAACAATGATAAATGTCTTCCTTCAATGAGGGTAGAGAAATAAGTAAATTACTCACCAATTTAATCACACCCTTTTTTCTAGGGCTGTGCAGGTAGCCCAGAGTTTCCTCAAAGACAAGCACAGCAGGTAAATGCTGGCTTTATCACTTACTCTCCGTTGGGCTTCATGGAAGCTCCTCCACCTTTAGGGACTTTAGTTTTCTTGTCTGTTCTTTGAAGATAATGATACCCACTTTATGGGGTTGTCAGTAAAAATTGGAAATGACTGTATGGAAAGTGCAGAGAGTCCTGATACATAGGAGTCATTTGTAAGTAGTCTAAGAGTCATTTATAAATAGTAGTAATTAGTGACCATTCTATTTGGCAGTGTAAAATGTAATCCTTTCATTACGTGACATCATGTTCAAAACCCTGTGATATTCATTGATGAACATAGTAAAGAAACTATTACACCAGGAAAACAAAGGAATTTTCACCTTTAGAGAAACACAAACGCACAGCTTGCTCAAGAGCAGGGATCCTGTCCCCAGCTGGTATGGGCTTGAATTCAACCACTGCCATTTTCTAGCTGTGTGACCTTGGGCAAATTACTTAACCTTTCTGGCCTTTCTTTTCGTATCCATTGGATGTGGCATAATGATAACATCTACCTCAGGGTTTTCATGAGAATTAAGTATTTTATAGTCTATGTAAAGCAATTAGCACAGTGCCTGGCATTTAAGTTAAAATAATTATTTATAATATTGTTATTAGAAGGGATCACAACGAAGTGCCATCAAGGAAAAATATTCTACTGCCTGATTAAAAAACAATCTCCTCTTCTGTGCTCCCACTACCCCTACCTTTTCCTTACTCAGAACCACTCCCCCACCACACATGCAAACACTTTGTCATAATGAGTTGAACTTGAGAGCATCTAGAGGGACTTTTCTTATCCTCCAAGCTGCAGTAGTCTAGGAGGACCCTAATCTTCTGAGAATCTCAGCAGGACTTAACATCTGTGTCCATTTTTTTCATTCTGAAAGCCAAAGTACAGTGAACCATTCTGGGACATGTTGTCAGAATGTTTATGTTCTTCTTGGTAGAACTCACAGGAATGAATAAGATGGCTTTCCTATCCCCAAGAAGTTTACAGTTTGGAGGCAGATGTAATGCCTCTATAAGTAACTCAAATGTAAGACTTACAGTCTTAAAAGCTAGAAAACCAGTATAAACAAAGAGCAGAGGGAACTTGAAGGAGAGAGACAGAATTCACATCTGGGTTGGTTACGGGGATCTTTCAAGGAGGTAGTGGCATCTGAATGATGTTTGAAGGATAAGTAGAATTTCAATAAAGCAAGAGACTGAGCAAGGTTATTCTAAATTGAAGAAACTATGTATGTAAGCATAAAAGCATAAAAATATAGAGAATATTCTAGAACATAATTTGTAAACAGTGATTTTTATAAGTATGCATGTTGTTTATTTTATAGTTTCCTTGCTTGTTTAAATTTGAGTTACAATTTCAGTTCCTGGGACACACACAGAGCTCCATATTAGAAAAGGCCCTTTTCAGTTCACAGGAGGTAAGGAGGAGGTAGTGACATCTTTCCCCCTTCACACTTTCATATTGTTCTCTACGGAAAGCCATTTTTGTAGAAGATAATGTAGGCTAGCGTCTCGGGCTAGACCTTGAAAAATATAGCTCTAAGAAATGCTGAGAAAGAATTTCCTTAGTATGTCACCTAGGTTCATTTTCATGTAATCTAGAATGTGTATGATTCAAATAGAGAAATAAAGAGATAAAAGAGTAGGACAGAGGGAGAGAGAAGGAGGAAGGGAAGAGAAGGAAGGAAGGAAGGAAGGGAAGGAGTGAGAGAGGGAGGGAGGGAGAAAACAAAACAAAGCAAAAAGATAAAAAGAAAGAAACAAAGGAAAAATTCCCAGCCCCATGAAATGTTTCCTTGGACTCCATGGCAAAGCTGGAGAAGCAGCTGATGACAACAATTTGTTGAGCTGCAGGCAGAATGAGCCCGGACAGTACTATTTTCTAGGTCTTAGGTGAGCTCCCCAACAGAAGTCAAATCACCAAAATGTAGTCGCTCCCATTTCCCCCACCTCCCCACCTTATGTACCTTTGAATGCCCAGGGAAAAGAAAGAAATAGCCAGGCAGAGTTCAATCTAGAAAAAAAATGGAAGCCAGATTCTCTGAGGGAAAAACACAATCAGCAACACTGCTAGCAGTGATAGAAACCTGGAAAGCAGAAATGCTAAAGCAAGTGAGTGAGGCTTTTGCAAAAGGAAATTAGATACGAGCTGCCAGGTGATATAGCAGCTGAAAGGTCAGTGCTATTTTGGGCTGAATATGAAGAGGCCTCAGGCATCGTAGGACAAAAAAAATGTACAAACTAGAGAGGGTTCAGAGAAAGGCAACAGCATTGATAAAAGAAAGGCGGTTGACTTTGTGGTGAAAGATTAAAGGCATGAGATAGGCAGGAGCAGCAAGGGAAGTTGGTGCCAATTGTGTATTAATAGCACTTTGCGGTGACAAAGCACTCAACACTGTTTATTTCTTATCTCTCACGTGAGTGTTCTCTCCTTGTAATGTATTCATTCATCCAATAGTCAGTTATTGACCATCTGCTTTGTGCCATTTATTGTGCTGGTAAGCCAAGGTTAAATAAGCTACAGCCTCCATCCTTGAAAAGCTCACTGGCTAAGAGAGACAGTGACAAGCGTTAAGTGAAATGCCATGGGGTAAGTACTCAACAGGTAACATGAATTCAAGTGAAGGGATTATTGTTGTGTTGTAATAGGGAAGGTAAGGTTTAAAGGAAAGGTAATCCTTTAGTTGAATTTTGCAGAATGAATAGGTTTTCACAGAGTAGAATGGGTGGGGTGGAGGTGGGAAGAACATTCCAAGCAGAGGGAATAGCACTATTAAATGCACAGATTAAGGTTCATGGCCACACAAAGCTAAAACCTGGAGTGTGTAGACAGAGCAAGGAGGGGAGTTTTGAAAAGCAGGTTACAAAAGGAACCAATCATTTGGTAGAGTATGTTGCAACACGATGATTGACATACGCCTTACCAACAAACATCCCTGAAGGTCTACAATAAAACTCTGTGCTAGATGTTGTAGGAAATAGGTGGAAATAACAGTCTCTGGTCTCAAGGAGCTTATTAATCAATTAACAAACGTTTGTTGAAGTCCTTCCATATTCCAGGTACTAAGCTAGAAAGTAAGAGGATTCATCTTCAATAAGAAAGGCTCTCAGAAAGCCCTAAACTGAGGTGATGCCAATGGATCAATTATAGAAATTATTAATTATTCAAAAATACAGTAGCAGTCCACAGATATTACAGTGTACCAGAGGTAGGGAGGGAGGACATTATATGGTAAGCTTTCTGCTTAGAATACCTATTGTGATAAAATAACTCCAAATCTTAGTTGCTTAAGAAAAGAATTTATTATGATGATAACTCATGGTCCTGTGGATTTACTGGGCTAAGCTGGGTGGTTCTTGTCTGGGGTCTCATGCAGTTACTGACGGATGGCAGCTGGAGCTGGAATCATCTACAGCCTTGACCAGGCTGGGTATCCACGATGGTTCCTTTACTCCTGTGTGGTGCTTCTGACGGGATGGCTGGCACAGCTATGGGCTACCTGGGCATCCATCTTTCTCCATATGGTATCGTCACATGGCTACCTTGTACTTCCTCATAGCACAGTAGTCTCTCTCACAATCGTCTGAGATAGGTGGTCTCAGATATCTCATATGACATGCAGATTTCCTCAAAGCATGTGCTCCAAGAGTGAATGTTTCTGGAGGCTGAGGAAGAATTCACAAGGCTTTTTAGGAACTAACCTTGGATGCTTTTTCCACCACATTCTATGAGTCAAGATGCAAGTCACAAGGAAAACCTGTTGAGGGCCTGATCATCAGGAGGCATGAGTTACTGGAAGGCCATCTTTGGAGACAAGCTACTATAGTTCCAAATGACAATAAAGATTGCAGAGGAGGAGGGGTCACTGTGTAGAGGACTGTTAGGGAGGTCACATCACTGCAGAGGTGCAGCTTAAGTTGAGCGTTGGAAGAAATGTGAGTTCCACCTAAAGAGATAGAGGAAAGAGTTCCTGGTGAAATGAACGTATACTCTCAAGAGGATCTGAGTTCAAATCATGCTTCTCTCACTTCATAACCATGTACTTTTGGAGGCAATACCTCACAGGGTAGTTGAAAAGAATAGCAAAAACATGTATTAAAGCCTAGATTATAGCCAGAAAAAAATTAGAAAGGAATTATTAATCACGAAAAAGAACATTCCAAGCTGTGTAAAAATTAGACACTAGGTACATTGAGGACCCGAGGAGTGACCTACATCATGTATTCAAAATGGGTTAGAGAAAGGAATCTCCATACAACAGGCTAGATGTCACAGCTTCTGCATTTGTCACAAATTGTACTTCCTAAGTGTGTATTTGAATAAGCATCTGGCCAGACACCATCATGGTATGATTAGAGAACAAAGAAAGACTGCCTTATCTCAAAATGTCAACTTCTCTAATTTGCCTAAGGGTCTTCTACTCCATCATTAGTAGTTAATTCCTCTTAGTTAAGGTATCTTGTCCCCCCGGGGTCTTCTATCACCACGGAAATACTCTAGAAGAGGTAATACACTCAGATACCATCAATTACTAACAACGTATTATACACTTGAGGTTACTTTTCAACCATAATAGTCAAGATATTCTAGGCTATGCAGTAGTAAAAACATTCCCACAATCTTCATTATTTTTTAACACAACAAAACTTACTCACTCATACAAATTCCCTTGCATATCTGGGCAGCTCTCCAGGCAGCTGTCCTCCATGTGTTGGCTCAGTACTCCAGGCTGCTTTGATCTTATGGCACCTCCATATCAGCACGTGTTCCCATGATCACCACTGCAGAAGAGAAGCTAGAAGAGTCATACACTGGCAATTAAATGTTCCTACAAGAAAGTGACATGTATCCCTTCTATTCACATTTTATTGACTAAAGCAAGTCCCTGGCCATGCCTAGCTTCAAGGAAATAGGAAATTATAAGTCCCTCATGTGCCCAGAAGACCTGGATATCAGTTAAAAGTAATATGCATAGTGCATTGACCAAAGATAAAATTCAGAAGAAAAAAAAATTAGACTGCAATTGAAAATATTTTTAACAGTGAAGCGGAGGGGAACAGTTAGGTACAAATTAGGAGTCAGATCCAATGGATCATCCTCATGGGTTTCTGAATACGTAGACACACAGGGTAGCACTCAGCTTCTAGTAGAGGAGGACGTGTCAGAGATAGAAATTTCTCAAAACCAACTCAGCACCAGCTCTGACTCTTCCACTTTTAAGTATAAAGTCATTTGTCTTTAAACAGTGTTGTGATTCCCATCACGATCAGAAAACCAACAGTCTAAAAGTAATCTTTTGCCAATAATTAACAAATGGAGAGATATTGGGGTAGGTATTTCTGCCCAAAGAGTAGGTAGAATGAAATGAAGAAGTAGAAACTGGGCCACAGTAGAAAATTCAAGCAAAGTGGCCAGTAAATATTGTAGGTCGTGTCTCGGTATCAAGAGATAAAGTCATGAGAAATTTAAAAAGCAAGGATAATGGAAGCTGCTTTCAACTGATTTCAGTTCAGGGCTCTGGAGTGAAAGAGGGCAGGCTGGTACTTCCTGAGAATGATGTCTTTGGAGAGGCAGCAGCAGGAAGAGGCTAGTGATCTCAATGGGAATCCACTAGGCTTATAATAATAGAAATATCCCAAATATCCCAAATAGGTCATCCCTCTTGTCCCAAGACTGCTGCCCAACTCAGCCTCTATGCACTTAGGCAGTACTAAGGGCTTATCTCTGCAGCCCTGACAAGATTCCTACATGATTCATCTTTTAGCCCTAACTGACTGGGGTTATATTTAGTGAGTCGCCAGGTACTTTTTCTGCTTTAATTTTTTTATTTTGGAAGTTTTGACTTACCAAAAAAAAAAGAAAAAAAAAATGAAGAGGTAGTACAGAGAATTTGTATTCATTCCCCCCCCGCACACACCAGTTTTCTCTATTACCTCATCTTACATATCTTACATTAGTGTGCTATGTTTGCTACGATGAATGGGCCAATACTGATACATCGTTATTATTAACTAATAAATGGCAACTTTAAAGAAACCAATTCCAGGGTAAACACTGCATGATCTCACTCCTATGTGGAATCTGAAAAAGCTGATCTTATAGAAGTAGAGAATAGAATAGCGGTTACTAGAGGTTGGAGAGGGTGAGGAGTGGGGGGATGATACGAAGAGGTTATTCAATGGGTAGAAAGTTATAGATAGATAAGAGAAATAGGTTCTGATGGTTTTTTGCACAGTAGGGCGACTATAGTTAACAATAATGCATTGTATAATTCAAAATAGCTAGAAGAGAAGATTTTGAATGCTCTTCCCACAAATAAATGGTTAATGTTTGAAGTGATAGATATACTAATGAGGCTGATTTTGTGTTATACAATGCATATAAGTATTATAAACATCACACTGTACCCTGTATGTACAATTAAAAACAAAATACAAATTTTAAAAAACTTCAGTATATACTCTAAAGACTGATAATGATCACAGTATATATTTTTAAGTGAAGTAGAAGGGATTATGAAAGAATTAAACTTTACATATAAAGAACAGAACATTTCAGCAACTTTGTCTTTCATAGGCAAGGAAAAACAAGAGCAAAATTACATACAGAAAGAACCTCTAGGGTCAATGTGAGTATTATTTATGTACTAAAGTTCAAAGTCAATGAAGCAGAATAAAACTAGCAGGCCTGTCAAGAGATTTTCATGATATCTTTGAAAAGAAAGACAAAAGAAAGAAAAGGAAGGAGGGAGGGAAGGAGGGAGGGAGGGGAAGGACGGAAGGAGGGAGGGAGGGACAGAGGGAAGGAAAGAAGGAAAGAAGGAGTGAGGGAGGGATGGAGGGAAGAAAGAAAGGAAGGAGAGGGAGGGAAGGAAGGAAGGAGGGAAGGAAGGAGGGAAGGAGGGAGGGAAGGAAGGAAGGAAAAGAAAAGAAAGAAGGAAGGAGGAAAGAAAAAAGAAAGAAAGAAAGAAACCCTAGTCACCAGAAAGGACTGTCCGGCTACCTGTGCCAACTCTTCTCAAATGCTGGTTTTGGAGACTTTCAGCCTATAGTTTCCAACACTTCCTGTAGAATGTGGCCTGTGGTGCACTAACAATGAATTCAGTAGCTTGTTCCCACAGGTGGGATTTGGAATTACTCATGTTGCTCCGGGCTGGGTATTTGATCGTCACAGGTGAATCTCTGGGTACTTGTGTATCTTCTAAGCTGAGGCTTTCTCCACTCATACCCAAGATGTTTGCGTATCTTGAACCTTTCCATCATGATTTACTTGTTCAACCCTCCCCCGACACCCCAGCTTGCTTGACTGATGTTGTAATGGGTCTTCCCACGTTTCACCAAAGAGCCAGACTTTGTCCCACCTGTAGCTGCTGCTTGGAGGTACTGTTTCAGGCCAGAGAGACCTCCTATAGGAGGTCAAATAGACAATTCTATTGCTTTTCTGATAGAATATTACTATTTCCAAAATTACCTGCTGAAATTCTTACCTGTTTGTTGGGTATCCACAACAGCTGAGATCAGACCTAAGATCACTATATCCATGTGGGCATTGTGATCCAAATTGCTGACTGCCTTTCTTTGTATATAAACCTGACCATTTCTAGAAGTCTGACATCACAACACAAGTATACAGCACTATATTATTGACCCAAGCAGATCTAGAAACACAGGTCACCACAAATGGCTATGTGGGAGGATTGCTGGTAGAGTTCATAAGAGAGGCCCTGAGGGCACAAATACAGTCTAACAATTAGGGAAGGTCAATGATAAGGAGAGATTCTGGGGTGGTAGACAGGGTTTAGGAACAAGAGAAAAAGGAGACCTTCCAAAAAAGATTAGTTATCTGTGTCATTTCATAGGACGGCCATTGAAAGTTACTGGTAGTGACTCAGCAACTGCTCCAGGTAGTCACATCATTGCTCTAAAGCATTAGAGTCACCTGTCCCTAAATTTCATGTCACCAGTTTTTGGCACAAACCATAAGATCACTCACTTTAAACATTTATCTTAAATTTTCAGTTTTTAGTTAAGTCATGCTCAAGGCTTCTATTTCATTAGTAGAAAAATATGAGAGCCCTCCAGTGGCCAAAAATAAAACGTATAAATTTATATCATCTTTAAGGAAAGCCTCTTTAGCCTTGTGGGAGAAAAAAAAAGTTGTATCTGTATTTCAAAACCTGAAAGTTCATTAACAGATGAGGTGGACTTTTATTATCGTTCCGTTGAGTCTCGAATAACTTGAATCATTCTTACCATTGCTAGGGAGAGGTAAAACACTGGAAAAAGAATCAGAAGTGAAACATTACAACACATAGCAAAAAGCCTTTTGTTGTATTTTCTTAAACGGAGGTTTGCATTGTAAAAATAAAGCAACAACAGAGAAGAGTTAACATTCATTATGGTCAAGTTAAAGACTCAGATAAAAAGGAACTTGGACTCTTCTCTTTGAAGATATAAATCTGTAGCCATGAGGAACTGCTCCTAAATCCTAATAGGGATTTATATAGATATATGGCTGCACTGTTTTTTCCTTCCTCCCTCTGGCTTATCTGTGCTGTACACTTTCTCTTATCCATGCTAATGGAGGGGATCAGTAGTGCGGATAATTGAAAGGTTGTGTGCCAACAAACTGCTTTGTCGTTGCTGCCAAAAACTCCCTAGTGTTGCATGGTTAATGAAAAGTCAGGCAATGGCAAGGTTCTCATAACATAGCAGCCCAGCATCATAATAATGGCTGTTATTTATTGAGCCCTCACTACATACCAGATTAAGTGCTTTACATCCAATTATCTCGTTACAGCCTCACCTACAACCTTATGAAATTGGTACATTCCCCCTCTTTTATGGGTGAGGAAACTGAGGCTCAGAAAGACAAGTAATTTCCAATGGCCACTCTACTCATTTAGTGATAAAACTGTTTTCCGATCCTAAGTTTTTCCTGTTAGTGCAAAATTCATACAGGCAATCATTTTGCTATGCCATCTCCAAATCCTAGGGTGCCTCAAACCATGCTTGGGAAAATTTTCTTTAAATATGGGATTTGGAAACATTTTCAGAGCATTGGTCTAGATCTCTATAAAGAGATATTTTCAGGCTAGACTTAGTATTCAGAGGCTTTCTGGATTTGAGTTTTTCCTAAAAATGTTCAGTTAATTTCTGGATGAAGGAAAGGGTGAAGATCCATATGCAACTGATATATTTTAATCTCGGCTCTCTAAGGTTCTCAGCAGATATGGGCTTAGTAACAGCTTCCTTCTTAATATCTTTTATATTTTAGCTCTTGGAACCCCATTCAATCCTGATTGTTTCTTTACAACTACTTCTAATTTACTTCATGGTGGCCTCTTCCTCTACTCATGCTGTTGGCATTGTCCTTTGCCTTCTTTTTGGCTTGAGATAACTTCAACCAAGACCCAGATGCTAATAGCTTGTCAAGTCTCAACAGCTAGCGCTGATCTCACTCCATTGCCCTAGCTTCATACTTCCAACTGCCAGATAGTTATTTCCATGTAAATATCACATTGGCACCTCATACTCACCAGTTTTGAGTATATTGCTTAGATTACTAGGAAAATTATAATATTACTTAACAAAAGGCCTAGGATTTAATGACTATTTTAAGTGATATGCATTACTATTACCATTATTACCAAACAATGGATGAATAAACGTATGAAGTTCAAACTTCTTAGCTAAGAATATAGTGACTGCTTTACCCTAGCTTTATATCAACCTTCATTTTTGTGCCCGTGATTATTTTCATTCTGGTGCCCCCTCCCATCTACCCTCGGATACTCTAAGTTCATTTATTAATTTGCCACACCTAAGTATAGACAATATTTTTATTCCATGTCTCATGTTCTATGCCTATTTTAAAATTTTCTCTTTATCTTATAAACTCTTGCTCATAATATAAATTTATTTCAAATGCTTTCTTTTTGCCCAGGTCTTCAAGCAAAGTTAGTAGTACCGCTTTTATCTATGATTCTGTAGTACCTTGTAATATATAATTTGTATTTTAATGGCAGAACTTGATCAGAATATCTTCTCTCTCTTCTCTACTATGAACCATCCAAAGTGAAGGACTGGGATGTATGCTTCTTCCTAATTTCCTTACCAAAAACAGTCTTTTAGCACACAGTAGAGGTTTGATGAAAGAATATATGATCCAAATTCCATATATTTGGAATATCCAGGTACAGACAGTGTTTCAAGTAACCAGAATTAACTAAATTAACCTCACCCAGATGCCCAATGAGGAAGGAGAAGAAGCTCCACTTCTGAAATTGTGTGGCATTTAGAGTAAAATATAATAGGGAATTACATAAGTAAACCCTAAGAAGAGAGGTAGAGGGATGGGTGAGGAGCTAAGAAATCAATAAGGATTGATAATTAAAATTTAAATGAGATAGAAATAGCATAAAGGATGAGCAATGCATCTTCTTTCTCACTAATTCTAACCACATTCCTTTCCCTCATTCTTCCTTCTGGTCATTTTTTTCAGAGCTCTGTCTAGGTTCTGGTTGTTCAACAGGAAGACCTCCCCACTGTTTCTCCTTTTTAGTCTCCATTGATGTTATACTCTGCTGGCTGCATGCAGACACCCTAGAAGTAACCTTAGGTCCAAAGGAACCCAGGGAAAGCTGAAGTAGCAGGCGGTAGGGGCGGAAAACAAGTTAGAGTTGTAGGGCTAGCTATTACAAAAAGTGGGAATTAGAAATATAGCTGGCCCATAGGAAAACTGGACCTGGGGAATCAGTTTGGATTAAGGTATCCTCACAGACAACAGCAGCAGGAGTTCAAGGAGGTTCCCTGTGGTGATCCACTTTGAATAAGGCTGGACGTTCTCCATGTATCTACTTAATTATTTTTGTACAAACAACTGACTTCTTATATACTTACTCTATACTTTTTCTGCCTCCTAGCTTCTACTGGTATATATTTTATAATTTCTAAGTTCACTCATAATTTTTGTCTCTCTAGTTTGACTTGTCATGCTCCTTTTGGAAGAAGTAATTTATTGTCCCTCAGTTTTTTTTTTTCTTCTAAAGTAGAGGTTTTTAACCTTATTTGACTAAGCACTCCACTGTACACTGAATATTTTATAAAGCTCTCTTTACTATCCTGAAATTTATAAATATACAAATGCTTTATAAATACTTGAAAATTATCTTAAATATAAAAAAGAGAAAAAGGCTGTATTTAAATTAAGTTTAAATAGTGTATAATCCCATATGTAAATGCTCAGACAAACCTACACTAGAAAATGAAATAAAGTAGTAAGATGCTTATACCTACTCATGAACCTGGATGAATGTGATGCAAATGTGGACTGACACAGTGCCCTATATTGGTGACTCAAACACCACAGACAGCATTGCTGGAGATCATACGTTTTGTTTTTTGCTGAAATGGTGAACAACTCTAAGTAAAGATACAAAAATAGTACCTAACAAAGTACAATTTTTTTTAATTAAGAAAAAAAGTAGGACCTGGAAGTAGGTATACTCCTAGAAAATTCAGTATGTATTAAATGATTATACATTTATATGGGAAATGGAGTTACGTTCTAGGTATAGAAAATTATAAACATTTTTTCTCACCGAACTGGATGTACTTCAGAATATTTTTTAAAATGTAGATATGAGACAACTCTTTATTGTGCTGGGTTGTTCTCGACATTGTAGTTCATCCAGCCTCCTTTAACTCACCAATTAAAAGACAAGGAAACCTTCCAGTCAGTGACTGTGTCGCACAAAAAACCACCATACGTTTCTAAAATTCCATCTAGGGAATAAGTTGAAAATAAATATTCTATATAAGTAGAATCCTTGATTTTGTAACAGGTATTCAGCAACTCAGACTATGCTAGACTGCATTTTCCAGCCTGCATGACAGCTAACTATGGTCATGTGACTAAATTCTGGCCAATGGATGTGAGCACAACTTTTAAATTTTGCTCTTAAGGATGTCTCCTCTTCTTTTTTCCTTTCTCTCTGGCTTAAATGAAAATGTGGTGGAAGATTTTTTTTTTTTTTTTTTTAACCATCGTAGTGAGGGTATCATTTTAGGATGAAAAGTAAGATGACAAAAGGATCTTAGTCCTTGGCACCATGGAACTGCCTTACTGGTGGCATCAGACACCTCTGATGCCCCACCTCACATCTCTTTGGTCTTACCTCTGACTTTAGCTGCAGTTGCAGTGGAAAGTTCCATGAGGGCTTTAACTCACTTCATACTGACGGTCCTGTATCAAGGGTGTATTCCACATATCTTTACTTTCTGCCATTTGGCATCGCCTAAAATTTGAATACCAGAAGCAACTTACTCAGCTAGCACATATGGGTAGCAAAGAAGTGCAGGGGTTCTCATACCCTTGGAGAAAATGACTAACAATTAAGAATGAGAAACTTTGGATAAATGTTCTTGCTTTCTTTACCTCTTTTAGGTGACAATTCTGGGAGACATTCTGAACATGTTTCATGAGATCCCTGCAAAATCTGGCCTCTAGTGCCCTTAAATTTTATTAACTTATATGGATGCTCTAAGGAAAGATAACTACTAACTCAGGTCATAGGGTTAAAGCAAGAAAGTGTCCATGGCAATGATTAAAGTGACTCTGACCTTGTGTAGCCACGGGTCAATGAGTGCTCAAAATCCTGACAACCACAATTTAATTGCAAAGGTGTAATTAGTAGGGATACAAAGAACATGGAATGTGCAGCCACAACACATTTATTTTCTTAGATAATAGAAACTGAAAGGAGAGACATGGGACCCTGAGATCTAGGATGAAGATGTTTGGATGTATGGGTCTGAGAACCATGAGTCTTATGTTCCCTTAAAACATCTCCCCCATCAAAATACCACCATCATTCTTCACAGCGTTAGAAAAAAACAATTCTGAAATTCACATAGAACCAAAAAAGAGCCTGCATAGCCAAAGCAAGATTAGGCAAAAAGAACAAATCTGGAGGCATCACACTACCTGATTTCAAACTATACTGTAAGGCCATAGTCACCAAAACAGCGTGGTACTGGTATAAAAATAGGCACATAGATCAATGGAACAGAATAGAGAACCCAGAAATAAACCCAAATACTTACAGCCAATTGACCTTTGACAAAGCAAACAAAAACATAAAGTGAGGAAAGGACACCCTTTTCAACAAATGGTGCTGGAATAATTAGATAGACACCTGGGAGAATGAAACAGAATCCTCATCTCTCACCTTATACAAGAATTAACTCAAGATGGATTAAGGACTTAAACCTAATACCTGAAACTATAAAAATTCTAGAATATAACATTGGAAAAACCCTTCTAGACTGTGGCTTAGGCAAGGATTTCATGACCCAAAACCCAAAAGCAAATGCAATAAAAACAAAGATAAATAGCTGGGAACTAATTAAAGAGCTTTTGCACAGCAAAAGGGAACAGTCAGCAGAGTAAACAGACAACCCACAGAGTGGGAGAAATATCCTCACAATCTATACATCTGACAGAGGAGTAATATCCAGAATCCACAACAAACTCAAACAAATCAGTAAGGAAAAAAACAATCAGTCCTATCAAAAACTGGGTTAATAATGTGAATCCACAATTCTTAAAAGAAGATATACAAATGGCCAATAAACATATGAAAAAATGCTCAACATCACTAATAATCAGGGAAATGTAAATCAGAACACAATGGGATACCAACTTACCTTGGTAAGAATGGCCAGAATCAAAGAATCAAAAAACAGTAGATGTTGGCATGGATGTGGCATTCAGGGGAACACGTCTATACTGCTGGTGGGAATGTAAACTAGTACAACCATTATGGAAAACGGTGTGGAGATTCCTTAAAGAATTAAAATTAGAACTACCATTTGATCCAGCAATCCCAGTACTGTTATATACCCAGAGGAAAAGAAGTCATTATTTGAAAAAGATACTTGCACATGCATGTTTATAGCAGTACAATTCATAATAGCAAAATTGTGGAACCAATCTAAATGCCCATCAATCAATGATTGGATAAAAAAACTGTGGTGTGTATACACACACACACACACACACACTGGAATATTACCCATAAAAAGGAATAAATTAACATTTGCAATGACCTGGATGAGATTAGAGAGTGTTATTCTAAGTGAAGTAGCTCTGGAATGGAAAACCAAACATTGTGTGTTCTCACTGGTATGTGGGAGATAAGCTATGAGGATGCAAAGCCATAGAAGGGTGCAAGAGACTTTGGGGACTTGGGGGAAAGAGTGAGAGGGGTGCGAGGGATAAAGACAGCAAATGTGGTGCAGTGTATACTGCTCGAGTGATGGATGTACCATTATCTCACAAATCTCTACTAAAGAACTTACTCATGTAACCAGATACCACCTGTACCCCAATAAGTTATGGAGAAGTAAAATTAAAACAAAAACAAAAATAAAAACATCTGGACCTGCAGAAGTAGCCCAGCTCTAGCTGGAAACCAGCCTCCCATTATTGAGGAACCATGCAAATACATTAACCAAGGTGAATGCTTCAAAAAATGATGCTTATCGTCTTTAAAATCTGTCCCTACATATCCTTATTGATTGAAAACTAGGATCAGAGCTTATTATAACCTAGGTAAGGAAGTATTGTCCATGTTCCAGATGGAAATAGCTTACTTAATCAAAAGAATGTTAGTACCTGGCCAATAAGTACAAGCAGAGAGTTGATCTTAGAGGAGTTAAGGACTTGGGGAGAGGGGCAAAATATATGGCTATGTAAATCCAGTAGTTATTTCCCAAATGTGTAATTGAGATGTACATACTTAGAAGCTAGCAAACCATTCACACTGGTTTTCTAACCTGTGGAATTTTAGAAGTAATTATGGTAAATAGGGATAATGGAAACATCCCTCCATACTATTTTGCCATTATAGTAAAATGAAGTAATAATACAACCTTGAAAGAATTGTAAAAATTGGTGTCGTACTCAAAGACTTACAGTTTGCAGGAGTATGGGCTCAGCATATTCCCACTTAATCCCACTGCTGGATCTCTGAAAAATCAAATGAACCATAATCAGAGGTAAATAATTGTGAATCACCATAAACTTAATCAATTAGTAACCCCTATAGCAGCTGTTATGCTGAATGTGTTACTGAAATTGACACTTGATTGCCCCTATTAATCTGCCAAATGTGTTCTTTTCTCTCTACCAGAAGCTGTTCTTGTTTACACAAAGACAACAGCTGAACATATCTATTGTCTTGTCCAAGCACTAGGTTAACTCTTTTGCTCTCTGCCACACTGTAAGATTATAGTGATTATAGTGACCTTAATCATCTTGACGTTCCTCAGAAACATCAGGCTATTCCACTATAACAATGCCTAATGATGATTCTAATTGGACCTAGTGGACAGAAAATAGCAAATACTCTGGATATCCTAAATAAGACATATCCATGCCAGAAGAGTGAATGATGAATCCAAGTCAGTTTCAACATTTCAAGGACTTGACACTTTAGTTAAGTGTTTAGGGATTCAATAGAATGAAATATGAATGAACATCCCTTATATGTACTTTGTACTTTAGGCTTCTTTGGATTTTGGAGGTCACATATGCCATGACTGTGAATGTTGTTTGACCTAATTATTGAGTGACTCATAAAGTTGTCTGTTTTGAGGAAGACAGCCCACATCCACAGGGTTCTGGGCCATTCTTTATACAGCCAAAAATTACTCTTGGATGAAATGGCAAACAGACAATTCAGCAACCACAGTCTAATAAGGGCTAGGCAAACTGTAGACTTAGATAACTCAGAAATGAAGGTTTTGGTCACCTCACCAAGCAAACAACCTATATCAATGGAAGTTCCAGACAACCATAAGAGAAATCTAGAATATACAGTGGAAGGAACAGATTCTGAATATCAGTTAAAGCCACTGGACTAATTGCAGCAATGACACTATAGCTTTTTTCAGTAACCCTTGTTTACTAAATCTTTTGCAAAGGTTGCAGCCAGCCATTGCCTTGAAGATTCATCAACAGATCAAACTTTGTGTAGGAATGAACCAATTTGCACAATGTAAGGGGTGGACTCTGTCAGATACCTCTGGTGCCCCAGCCAACATCATCTTAGTATGCATGTGCTTCATGCTATGACAATTGTGGTCAGTTCCATATGGGATTCAACCAACTATGTGCTAGCAGGGTTTCCCTTCAAGAATGTTTATACGACTTTGGTTACTGCCGTGGAGTTTCCCTCACATATAGATCCCTGGCAGAAACTTGCTTTGGCAGCATACATTATCTTCCAAGATGTTGGAGGGCTAATACCTCTAGGAACAATGCTTAGAGGATAAGAAATGGGCTTTGGTGTCTAAATGCTCCCACCACCCATTTTTCAACTGAATCATTCTGGTAGGAATTCTATATTTTTCTCAAAAGATGCCAGTGAAATTGAGGTCCTATTGCTCAGTAATGTGTCTCTATAATGGCTTTTTCTCCTTTACAATCTCACTTTCCTTGTCCCTCGTTGTTGTTCTCTGAAATCATAAACAAAACAAACTACCTGAAAATAAGTTTTTGTCATGGATATGTATTTGGGAGAACACAGAGTAGGACATCAGCTCGGGACTGCTAATTCCTGGTCTGACATAAACTTTAGAAACATTCAGCTTATTTATACCATCATCATTTGGCCAAAGTACATTCAATGAAGGCACTCCAATTCTAATATCATGCATATTCTAGGTTTATTTCTATCTTGGTGTGTTTTTTTCCATTTCAATTTTCTACGATTTCTAACAGTCCTCATCTGGCATTTGTTAATTTAAATTTCAGAGAGAAAGACTTCGATTGACTTGTCATTTCACACCACGTCAATTCATAGCCTGAATATATAGATTGACTGACCTCATGGCCAAAGCTTATTATTGAATAAATTAACTATGTCCAGAAAAGTTGGGGGCATGTAGTAATAAACACAAGGCTGTTTCTTTAGTAACTGCATGATTGAGACAATTTTCCCTAGAAGGAGTTGTGATCCTGGCCAGCTTCATGACTGACAAGAATAATATAGTCTTTCAAATCTCAGAATTTTTCTCAGATGTCTCTTATTTTCATTCCTTCATCATCATTTCTGCTAACACAGAAGCACCCCATACTTATACTAAGTTCTGATAGGTAACCACAAAAGTCTTCTGCAACAGTTTTCATTCTTCTAGCTTCATCTCATTTTCATTCAGCTTTCAGAACGCTGCCAGAGTCAGCTTTCCATTTCGATCATTATCCTTCCCTGCTCAAGTATCCATTGCAGGCATTTCTTGCCTATATATCAACTCTAAGCCAGCAAGCAGGGGTGTCCAATCTTTTGACTTCCCTGAGCCACATTGGAAGAATAATTGTCTTGGACCACATATAAAATACACTAACACTAATGATAGCTGACGAGCTAAAAAACAAAAAGAAAACCTTTTTTTTTTTTTTTTTTTTTAGACAGAGTTTCACTCTTGTTGCCCAGCCTGGAGTGCAACGGCATGATCTCGGCTCGCCACAACCTCCGTCTTCCTGGTTCAAGTGATTCTCCTTCCTCAGCCTCCCAAGTAGCTGGAATTACAAGGAGGCGCCACCATGCCGACTACTTTTGTGTTTTTAGTAGAGACGGGATTTCACCATGTTGGTCAAACTAGTCTCAATCTCCTGACCTCAGGTGATCCGCCTGCCTCAGCCTCCCAGAGTGTTGGGATTACAGGTGTGAGCCACTGCGCCTGGCCCTCATCATGTTTTAAAGCAGTTTATGAATTTGTGTTGGGCTACATTCTGGGTCACATGCAGCTTGCGGGCTGCGTGTTGAACAAGCTTGCACTAAGTGTAATATTTAAGAACACTCATAAACGATCTTATTGGAAATAAGGGTTTTCGTTAGGAAAAAGACTGTATTTTCCTTTCTGGTAAATATCTCTTGGAGTCCCAGTAGAGTCCTAGGCAAACAAAAAGCGCTCAGTGGATGCATGCTGAATTTAATTTAATTGCTGCTTCTGAATCTTTCTTTGTCATCTTCTTAGGCACTTAAGAAATTCTCCAATCTGAGAAAACAAATATTTTTCAAATCAGAAATCAATCCAAACCAAAGTAAAAAAGTCTATGTTATAAAAAAAAAAATACTTCTATCAAGTGGTATGAACAGAAACTGGACGAGAACAAAATAGACTGTATATTACCATAGGCTATATTCAGGGGAAAAAAGCAATCCCTGAATTATTTGTGTTTTTTTATTCAACTAAAAGACTAATGTGCATTGTTATCTGATCGATTTTGTTAATTTCTTTGCAATTAATAATTAACGAAGAAATATAAATCCATAAATATTAGTCAACATGAAAGACACAAACTCAATATTTCTGAAAAAATGTCATTTAATTAAACATTGTTAACTGAATTTTACTTACTCTAATATTTATTTTTATTTTTATTTTTATTTTTTTATTTTTATTTATTTTTAAATGTCTCTATTTTAATCATAACAATTAAGAAATCGACTTTTTCCGTGTATAATTAAATTTGGCATTTTGTTATAGTTCCATATGGCTAAGGGCAAAACAATTTAGCCATTTAACTCCTGTAATATTTATTAGCATAATTCTCCTTCCATCAAATCAGGTTCCCAAGTGGCCAATTGCTTCAAGACTCCCAGTTGCCCTTTAAACTTTTTTGGGACACAGATCCCTTTAGATATCACTGAAGGATATATACAGTCTCTCCTTAGAGGAAGAACAAAGTTTGTTAATTGCATACAATTATTGGAAGTGAGGGGGTTCATGAACTCCCTGAAACCTATCCATTGATTCTTTGGGAATCTTGGATTGAAAACTTATGTGTTAAGTGATATCTCCAAAGTTACATTATGCTTTTAGGAACATGGTTGTACATTCATTTAGCCATCATAAGGCCTTTTATGTATCAGCCACTGCTAAGTCCTGAGTTAACAGATAAGTAAAATATATTCCTTTCCCTAAGGGAGTTTCAAACGTAACATGAAGACACTGAAATGAACACAAGCGTAATGAATGATGCTGAATACTATGATAGAAGTACATTTTGCAAGAAATCAACTTGTGTGTAAACTTAAAGGTAAAATGTGGAGTCAGACTGCCTGGGATTGCATCTCATTCTGGTTTTTACAATTAATATGATTTTGTGCAGTTTCTTTTTCTGTTTATTGCAGGTGATAATATATGCAACTCATAGGCTTTTATGAGGTTAAGTGACTTGGTGTATGTAAATCATTTATAATAATTCGTGGGCCATACTAAGGCCTCAATAAATTAAGATTATTAAATTAAGATTATAAATTACAATTATTGTACTCATCAGAGGAGAATGCTGTCAGCCAGAAAAATCCCCTACATAGCTAAAGGGGAAGGAATGGGTAACTGGGGTGGGGGTGGGGCACAGGAAAGGAGCAGCGTAGGAACAGTAAATGTAATGTGCTCTTTTCCTTGTCTTCAGTAGCTCTTCTCTGGGGTTTATAAGAGCTCAATCTTCCAGCATTCTCCAGAGGACTCAGATGTGTGATGCTTTTCTCTGTGAAACATCCTTCACTCTAACAACTGTTTGGAGCAAGTGCTGCTTTGCAAGCAGAGTAAGTGACTTGCACAAGGTCACATAGGGGAGTGCCCACAGAAAGCCAAGGAAACTCCTTATTCTTGCTTGGTTTCCTCTCCAGCACACCAGATGGACTTCCAAATGAAAATTCATTTATTTGTTTTATCCAATGAGGCACACATCCTTTTAAGATGACAAAAATTATCTTGGATGGGCATTAGAGCAGAATTTTTTTTCCTAAGGGCATAGAGCCACTATTTGCAATATAATAAGAAAGTCATCAGAATTATTACCATGACTTGATAGCAGAATGCTATTTACTGTGTACTCGAATATCTCCAATAATAAGTCCATTTATTTTAATAAAATTAATTTGTGTCCGTAGAGTTATAGTAATACGTAAACTAATAATCTCTATAAAATATTAAGTATCGTGTTTTTAAAACAATTTTACCTAATAGTTCTAATATAGCCTCCCATTCCTGAAGTAGGATTTTTCAAATATTTTCCTGTATAAGCCAACTAAACGTTTCAGCCATGTTTCTTGCTTCTTTACCCTAAATCTTGGTTGTGAGAATTAAGTGAGACAATGTATGTAAATCATTTGTCACGGTGCCTGATTTAAAAGGACTCCTATTAATGATAATATCAATAACCTAGTGTTTTTATTCTCACCGTATGTTTACTATGCCAACACTAGATTTCTTTTAATACAGAAACCTCAAATATTTATAGACACAGTAGATGAACCAGACTTGACTCACAGGCAGAGGGCACAACAGATATGATTTCATGGCGAGCAGGGAAAACTCATTCGCTTGAAAATCCTCTCTCGCCTTTTGCTTCATTTTTGAAATTCCGCAATCAGAATTTCAGCCTTGATTGTATACATAATATCATTAGTATCTACAGCTTTCCCTAGTTTGCCACCGAAGACTAATAACTTAAGTAATATTAATCTTTTTCACACCTAAATATGGGAAACACCCAGAGAAGAGGTTTGATTAATGTTGCAGGCCTGGAGACTGAAAACACAGCGTGTCTCTTATGTTGCAAGTTAGGAATTCAGGCCACACTGATTCAGGGAGAAGGCTCAGATTGGTCACTTAAACACTGTCCTTTCCCAGGATTCTGCTCTCTAGCTTCTTGTTTCATTCCCCACTCCGTCCCTCTTCCTGGTGATCTCATTCACTTCAAGGTTGAACTAGCTGTCTACTGGCTCAGGACCTCAGACCTTCTATATCAGACCATCGTTCTGAGAGGCTGGCTGTCTATTCAACTGCCATGGGCTCCCCCCGACTTGAAAAAGTTTACATGAGCCTCCGAGGAAGCATCAGTAACCCTATATGAACCTCGTTACATTCTACCTATCTTTACTGTAGCACTCACCGTAAAAATCTATAATGGTCTCTTTAATGGTCTATCTTTCATACTGGACTGGGAGTACACTGGGGCAGGAACTATGCTTTTCTTGCTCACTCATTCACACATTACTCATTCAACAAATATGCGATTCATGTTTAGATCTCAAGGAACAGAACTGTTTTGGGCCACAGAAGGTAGTGAATGAATGTTTGTTGAATGAATGAATGAATGAATAAATGTTGAAGTAAGTAAATAAACAAATGACCACAATAAAATGGCTACAGAGACTAAATACATGCTTTTTCTGCTTCACAAGTAGACCTGGGACTGATGATCAGAAACTGCCATCAGAGGCAAATGTATGACTGTCTCTCTTCCGGAACATTGTGTAGCAAGGTTCAGGGAAAGGCTATGTGATGAGAGTGAGATTAAGCAGTTTGATAACATCAGTCTCCAATCACCATTTCTCATGGTGGACTGAATGATGAATGCTGGCCTGTCAGGCATCTATGGAAATTCCTGGGGCACCTGTCTTCTGGCTTCCAGGGTAGTTCTCTTCTATCTCTGAGCAGAAGTGAGGAAATGCATTTTCACATTAATGTTATCTCAGCAGCTCCAGAGACTGGTTTTGTTTCTTGGAATTTCCCACTAGGAGATTGTTTTTTATTGTACTTCCTTTGACCTCTTGGGTAGCTGGACCTGGGTTGGGTGTTATTTGACTAGATAATTAACATGTCTATAAATGGAATAAAGGGACGTATACCTTGGAGCTTTATAAAAACCAGTTTTGCAGGACAGAGCAACCATTTTTTATCTGAAACTAACATCAGAAAATGAACCTGGGAACCAAAAAATGGCTTAAGATGTCTGACTCGGGATCTTTACAAAGCAAAAAATGAGGAAGAGTCCTAATCTTTCCTAAAGGATATGCATTTGGTAGGCATCATTGTTGATTTTAGGCATAAAATTAGAAGGTAACTTTGTATCTAATTGAACCTTTTCATGTTGCAAATAATGAAATAGAGTCCTGGAGATTTAAAGTGACTTGCTCAAGATCATTCAACTACGTAATTGTAGAGCCTGTAGTAGAACCAGTATAACCAAATTTGTTGATTCCTCCCTCATTCTTTCTCTGCCTTTATTTTGTTTCATTTGGTTTTAACTATATCGCATGGTCTTTGGAAAATATGCTGTGTTCTGGCATATATAGAAATCACAGATTTGTTCAGTATTTAATAAGATTTATTGACCATATACATAAGATATACTCAACCACCATATACATAAGATATATACACCCAATCACCATGGAACATTCAAGGAAGAATTAGACAGTCAGTGTACGTGAAGCATGCAGTCTACTCTATGATAAAATAACATTATAGTTTCAAAAATGATCTGTAGTATAGGACCAATGAAAGAAAATGTTTCTTGGGAACCTGAAAATGGAATGTGCTATTGTGCACCATAATAGAATCTAACTGTGTGTTGCCAGATATTATTTTGGTAACCATCCTTATAGGCATCCCGGGAATCTCCTTTCCAGATGGTAAGCAGGATGCTGATTTGTTCAACAATCTTGCATTTTCCATTCCTAGATTGTCATCCCATATTTCTCGAGGGGTCTCTGGCTTCATTCACCCAAGTCTCAAATTAAATCCCTGGAGAGTCTCATATGTGCGTTCAGCAAGGACTTGAGCTACAGGGATAGTTAAAGCTTAAATCAGAAGTTGGAAATTGGTGGCCTTCAGACCAAATTCAGCCTGAAAGTATATTTTATTTGACATATCTAATGTTGATTCACCCAGTGTTTAAAATTTGAACTAGTTGCCGACGTCTAAATACTGAGAAATTGTACTTCCTTATCTGGATTTCCACACTCCACACATACACGCAAACTGAAAATTCTTCCCACAATGGGTCTGCCTTTCTGTATGGCAATGATCATTCGGAGATCAGTAACCACTAGTTCTTTAGACAGCGCATGTGTTTTCTAGTTTGCCACAGTCCTCGTAACTTGATATGACTTTTGCAAAGCAGAGGTCCAATGTCTGATGCCAGCCATCATGTACCACCTACCTGCTTTACCAGATGGCAACACCTAGCTCCATAGATATTAGGCTTGTCACCCTGCTGTAGGTAATAATGGCAATACTTTTGATTAGTTTAGAAGTTGTTTAATATTTTTACATTAGTTGACATTTGATTAGCATGCAATATTTACAAATTGTTTTCTCATAAGTTAAATTGCTTTCTTACAACTCCATGAAATGTGTGAGATAGTTATAATTATGTCCATTTCTCAGCTGAAGGCACTGAATTTTGAATAAGTAACATGATTTCCCTAAAGTATATAGATATCCTCAAATTACCCAGCCCAAGGCCTTTTGTATGACATTTCAACTTTACTCCCATAGCAATAGATGCTATACCCCTAAGAATAAGAAATAAGTACACAATTGTCTTTTCATTCTTGTGTTACCCAGCACACTGCTATTGAAGCAAGCCTCCATTAATATACAATAGCAGTAATTTCAGCTACACTGAAATACCAATATTAGCCTTTAACCCTAATTCAGAATAAATTAAACGTTCTAATTGATAATATTTTTTATTACAACTGTTTGGCTTTTAAATTCTACCATGAAACATTAGAACTATAAGGTACTTTGTATATAAGTTAGTTTATCCCCTTTGTTTTACAGATGGTAAGACTGAAATTCAAAGAAATGAATGGCTTATCATAGTCATCTAGACACTGCCAGGATTGATATGAGAAGGGTGTCTCAATCCTAAAGACATTCTTCTTGCTCTTCATTGTATAATATGTATTCTTTGTGAAGAACTTAATTAGTTCAAAGAACATGCAAATGAGTATAGGGGATATTAAATAAATTGAAGATGATTCTTACCTGACTTTAAATAGCTTTAACCTCCTCTATGAAGTACAAACTAAAACCCATTAAAGAAACCAACAAAGGACTGTATTTAATTTTGCCGTATTATATAAAAGACATATCATGTATTAATGCTGTAGGTGATAGTAGAAAAAGTTCTTACTAAAATTTATAGACTCAGCTGCTTGGAATTTTCATATTTTTCTTTCTTTTGAAGTATTGTAGAGTACAGTACACAGGGATGATCATGCTATAGTCTTTGGGAAAAGAGGGAGAATCCAAAAGCAGAAAGAATGGAGTTAAAGACACCAATCCACCTGTAGGGAGGAAAGGGGCAGAATTTCAGGCTGGGGAGGGGTATCTAAACTAGCAGGTAGAATATAACTACGGAGATGTAGGCAATAGTTTTGTATGAAAATCAGGGAATATGACATGAGTCCAGTCATGAGTTCACCTGCAAGAGAAGTGTCTCCCACTATGTGGGCCAGAGATCAACGTAAAACATAAGTGAGTTAATGTGTGTGTTTATTACATTTGCACATCTTTTACTCTTGAACATTGGAATGTCTGGTTGGGGGAGGTGTGCTGTAGTATCATGGGCAAGGATTAGGGTGCTATGTTCTTCGGCTCTTGATGCTATGGTATAGTAGCAGGGCTCATGATCTTTAGATAGTTTGTGAGGAGGATGAAGAACACTCTCCAAGACTCCAGTAAAGGGCTGATACAGGGGTATAGTAGTTTACCAGGGCTTTATCCAAGCTGGTAGGGCTCTAGATTCAAACTTCAGTGTGGTGGTGCAGTAGGATACAAGAGCGCTAAGTGGGGAAACTAAGGCAGAAGACAAATTGATGATTATAGTTACAAAATGAGGTTACAGATTAATTTCAGAAGGCTGAAAGTCGATGAACAAAATCTATGGATTTACTAATCATACTACAAAATCTCATTCTGTAACCATAATGCTAAGACCCATCAGTTGAGGGCTAAGCGGTGTAGACAGTTAACATATGTTCAGCTCTGGTCAAGACCGCCTCAAAACCTGAGCTAGCCTGAAGATAACATCACTGGCTGTTATCAGAAGAGTTTGGGAGCATGAGATGATAAATAGAAATCTTAATAATTTTATATTTGGTAAAAAAATACATATTGTCAAATTAGTAGAATATTTATCATACATATTGCAATAAATCCAAAGAGAGTGAAAACCTAAATTAAGCATTATCTCACTTACTTTTCTCTTAACAGGAAGTAACACATTTAAGTAATTTAATTTTTTTCACTTGTATGACGCATCTGCCACTCACAATACATTTCTATTTCTGAAAGTATTAGTAAATTATACAGGAACATTAAATATTTCAACCACCATTCTTCATCTTTCAGAAAACAACTCTCTATATTGTTATTGAAGAAAAGAGTAATTTTAAAAAGTATTACTTCATTAGCTTTGGGCCTTTGCACTGTAATTTGAAAGCATTAGGAATACAAACAGAATGAAAGCATGTATGTACACTTAAATATAGAATGAGAATTCTGCTCTTCAGAAACAAACAAGCAAAACTAATTGATCGTCCACAGTTTCCATGTGCTGGATTACACATGTTTAACAATGCAGTGGCTACTGCTTTTTGTAAATTTAAAATATATGAGAAGATCATTTGATTTTAGTTTTGCTCTGGGATTCCTCTCTTTCCACAAGGCACTGAGAGAGAAACACATCTCAGTCATCTGCAGAAGATTACCTGCTTTTAATCTGTACATGGCATATCTTTCAGAAACAAGGCAAGGCTGGCTTGCTTTCAGTGCCGTAATAAAAAACAGTAAGAATGCCTGGTATCCATGTAGTTGATAATTTACGTAGTATTTTTACATTCACTTTTTCATTTCATTGCCACAGAATTCTTGTGAGGTCAGTAGGGCAAATATTATCATCTCCATTTATAAACGCATTAACTGAGGCACAGAGAGGCAACAAAACTTGCACAAGATCACACCATAGCACACTTTTGGGGGGCAAGAATAGAATTATAATATCAGAACCCTTTGTGTGTGTGTGTGCATGTGTGTCTGTACATGTATACATTTGTATGTGCATTTGCACATGCATGTATTTGTGTTATATATGTGTGTCTGTATATGTATATATTTGTGTGTGTTTGTATGTGAACTTATTGTGTGTGTGTGTGTGTGTGTGTGTGTGTGTGTTTGTGTGTCTATGGGGTATGTTGTTCCACTTTCCTCCTTTTATCCCGATAAGAAATGACAGGAAAGATATCTTTTGATTTAGCTACCTGAATTAAGTTTTGTGATACGAAAGATTTTCTTTGCCCCATAAAAAATGGATGAACTAACCAGACACAGAATTAAAATTAAAGCCAAAGACAGCTACTTTGCTTAGGCTGAAATGGATTGCAGGAAGAAGGGAACTAGGAAGGGTGGAGAGAAGGGGAAGGAGGGTGGGGGCCAGCAGAAGGGCCTTGAGCAACTATGGAGGAATTAAGGGAAGCCATGATGGAGAATGTAGTTGAATTCTTTTTTTCCCCCCTCCAGAGTGCAGCCTTCACAGTGTAGCTTTGCATTCTTGGATGCAGGTCCCTGAACATCAATTCAATCCATTTCAACATGTATTTATTGAACACAAAGCATGTGTTCAGTCATGAACACGGCACCATGGGAAACATAAAAAAAGAACATATTACACAGTTCCCACAATATAAAGAAGCATGCAATCTTTCAGAGAGGAGAAGAGATGGCAAAAATATATATAAGGTTGTGGAGAAAAATCTAAATACAAATATAAGAAAGTGCTAATCTGAAGCATTGCAATGCATGGAACAAACAATAGATGTGTTGGGAAATCAAATAAAGAAGAAATTGTTATTTATAGAAGTTTTGAGTGAAATATTTGTGGAGAATATAGGACTGAAGATAAAAAAATAGGTAAGAAAATATTGAATTTTTGAGTTAGAATTAGCAACTTATGCTGACCGTAGACTCAAACTTCATGCCCCAAATCAGAATTCTCTACAAAGTTTTGGATAGGCATACATTTTACTTCAACTCGAACAGTTTTGTATATAGAAATTCTTGCTACTGTGAGAGATATCGTATGTCTTATATGACTTATAAGACTATGTCTTAAGACTGCCTCGTAAACTTGTGAATGGTACTTTCCTATTTTGAATTGAATTCTACCTTCCTATCCCTCTCATTGTTTGACCATTATTATGCTCTCCATCTTTGGAACCACTCGGAATGATCCTAATTTGTCTTCCACATGAGAAACTTTTAGGAGTCTGAAGAGAGCTCTTGTGTCTCCTCAAGTCTTCTTTCCAATCTTTACACCCTAGGTTTTTCTACCAGACATCAGTCCAGAGTCTTTGAAGTGAGTTGGAAGAGAGAAGGACTGAGAGGTGCAGTTTTTCTTTGGACAGGCATCTGCTTGGAATGTAGGTTTGTAACAGCAGAGGCATTAGTATGGGTCCAGGTGGGCAGAAGGATGTTTTCCATTTTTGGTCTGCTGCCTTCATCAGACTAAATGATTGTGGATTTTTTGCTTACTTTTTCGCCTCTTCCTTTCTGCAGTTCTGCCATTCTTTTTTGATAAGGCAACTGAAAGTTAAAATCGTTATCATGAGAAAATAACTCTTAAGTACAACATACATCAGAATCTGGAATACATCCTTCCATTATTAAGGAGCAGCAGCATTTCTAACATTGAACCTACAATCCTTTAAACATAGCCTTGACTCTTGGTATGCAGAGTGGTACTCAGTACTCACAGATATAACTTGTCAAGGATCACTGCATGCAGGGTGTGGTTGAGGCCAGCATAAAACTCTAGACTTTAATGACTTAAGATATCTTCTTGTCAAACTCTCATCCTTTATTTATAGATATGGAGACTTATATGTCCAGTATTTTATCTCAGAAAATGTAGAGAATATGCTCCATGTGGATTTATCAATTCCCATCAATTTATCTAATGTCTCATAAAGTTAGGCTCAATTCTATAGTGATCAGACTTATTTGTCCTATAAAGCCCCTGGAGATGCCTTTAGAAACTGATGATATGCCACCCTGTAAACCATTTCTGTGAGGTAGTGTTTTTCAGATTACTTTTAGGAATCCATTGTTGAGTTATTACCAGCATTGAGTCAGCAGGATGGGAGGTGGAGAGCTGGGCGACATTTCACACCATGAAAAGGACTTGCTGGGTCAAAACATCAGAGTGCTGGACCCCTGATCAATTTTATCATCACTAAAAGTTAGATAACCAAACATTCATGGCCTCCAAATGTGAGATATTACAGAGAACAAAATACCAACAGTAAAGTATTCGAAAAAATAAATTTAATCCAAAGTTTTAGATCTAACTTTCAGTTTGTAAGAAATACAAGGAATAGAGAAACTAGTGAAATGATGCCAGAAGCAGACAAATGCAAAATGTGGACCTTTGTGACCTAGTTTCTTCAATAAGTCAATCAGTGGGTCCACAGGAGGAAAAATAAATAAATAAAAAGGGGCAGGAGATGAGATAATTCAGGATTAAAGCAAATTTAAGAGAGATTTACATATAATAATCAAATACAATAGGTAGGCCTTGTTTAAATTCTGATTGAACAAACCAACTGTAAAATATCTTTTTTTAGACAGGGCAATTAAGTATAGACTGGGTATTAAGAGGTATTAAGGAATTATTTGTTATATGTGTTAGGTAGAGCAATGGCATTTCAATCATATAAGACAATATTATCTTTGTAATGCAAACTAAAGCATCTGAAAGTGAAAAGAGGTCAAGTATTTGAGGTAAAGTACTCCAGAAAAAAATAGATAAGTCAAAAAGATGGGGGTTGGGTAAGAAGCACTGATGAAACAAACAAAACAGTGACGGTTATTGTAACTCAGATGGTTATTAATTCCACTCACATTTTCTGTATGCTTGAAAAGTCTAAAAATCAGAGTGGCGAAATAAACACATAAGACTGAATGTTTCATAGTTTAGGTCAGCGACACTTAGCAAAGTGATTAAGTAGCGACGTTACAATCATTCATTCTGAGGGAACACTGAGAGATCAGTGATAATGTCTCCGTTTGGCTTATGAAGTGTCAAGAGAACTTGTTCCTGATTATAAATTGAGAAAACAGAAAATTTCTTTGTTAGAAGGCATGTTGAGTTTTCCTGGGAGAAGGAATTCCTGTAGTGATTATAGGAGGTAATTTTATTCCTACTTCTAGTCTGACCTATCTTAATCTTAATCTCTCCTAATAAAAAGATGTAGTTCTTTTGCATCAGTTTAGGGATGAGAGTTTAAAAATCTAGAAAAAAAAACACTAAAAATGCTTAATGAGCAGTAGATTAACAGGAAATGAGATCATTAGGCTGAAACCATTTGTTGCTTGTGGCCTCATTTTACTGTTCACAGCCTCTCTACGCAATGCCAGATATAAGAGAAACAAACCGTTTAAATGGGCTGGGCACAGGGCCATAGTAAATTGACTCTGTTTGCTGGGCCCCATTTCAATGGGTGCCAATTTGAACACCTTTTTTTTTTTGCTCACCAGATGATCACGTCTCACAGGCATAGCCAATCCTGTTCAACTGGCTCCTTTGCCGATGGTCCTTTGGCTGAGGGCTATTGGGAAAATGGGCTGTCAGCCAGGAGGCACAAATTACTTCTTTCTCTTTGTCAATAGTTTGAAATACCTGTCTGCTTTATGGAAAGGCAGAAAATTCTCTATCCACTTGGTTCACAGAAATCTCCCCTTGTCTCATCTAAGAAAACTGATTAAGAGATCTTTTATTTCTTTGAGCAGAAAATAACGTTGACACAAAAATCCATCAAACACAATCATAGAACCACTTACTAGTTTCTTGGTCATGCTGTAGTTTAGGCTGAAATCTTGACTACCCACGTCAGCTGACCAGTAATATTTGACTATTGTTAAGCCAAGAGAACATTCCTCATTCTGTCATTCATTATCTAATAAGAATTATTTGAGTACCAGGTACAGGGCTATATTCTGGGAATGTGGTTGTGAAAATGACAAGCATAGGCCATACAATCATAGAACCTATAATCTAGGGGAGAGGACAGAGTTGAAATGCAATGATGGCATTTGATATTTGACAATGACTTGAGGAAAAGCATCCTTGAGAAAACATGTTTCAGGTTGAGATTTAAAGGATGAGAAGGTGTTAGAAGGAAGAGGGAGAGGAATGGATGAGGCATTTGTTGAGACTGGGAGAACCATAGATAAAGTCAGCAGTTCAGTTGTCCCCATAAAAGAGTATCAGTCACACTCCAGACATTATTAAATTGATGATTTAAATAAGTACTTATTTAAATAAGAGTATTTTTCTTTAATATGTAATATGTAGATAATGTATAAAATACAGAAATACACAGAATTTTTAACTCGAGATGGAATGAATTTTATCTGCCTGACTTTTCTTGTGAGATTTGTAGATTCACAGTGATTAATCATACTTCTGCTTCCACTAATTTCTCTTTCTCTGTACTTCTCACTGTGTTTTTGCATGTGTTACACACCAATTTGGTGATGATATTAACATGACCTGCTCACTCAAGTTGTGTCTATCTTGTTAAGTAACTAATAATGCCATGCAAAACATCAATGAGAGTTGGTGTGCATCAACTAGAATACCCATATAGCAGTGACTTCAATGAAATAGAGGCCGATTTTTATCTAACATAAAATAATTCTAAAGGTAAATGATAAAGAGCTGAGGTGACAGCTTCAAAGTAGCCAGGAACAAGAATTCTTCCTGGTTTTACCATCCTTAACACACTGAGGATGGTTCAAGTCATCACATGGTTCAAGATGACTGCTATAACTCCACCCATACTGACAGAGATTTGAGCTACAGGAAGGAGGAAGGGGGAAAAGACCATACCTGCTATGTTCCCTTTAAATACTTTATACACATCACAACCTGTGTTGGAGGTTAGGAAAACATAGGCTTGACTGATTATTCATCATTCACTCAAGCTGGGTCCATTGTTGCCAGTAACCAGAAATGCTGCTGCTCAGAATGAAAGGGAGAACAGATGTTCTATAGCAGCAGTCCCCAACCTTTTTGACATCAGGGACAGGTTTTGTGGAAGACAGTTTTTCCACTGACTGGCGGGAGGTGTCGGGGGCTGGGGGAGGGTGATGGTTTTGAGATGATTCAAGCACATTATATTTATTGTGAACTTTATTTCTATTATTATTACATTGTAATATATAATAAAATTATATACATTGTAATTTTATATTATAGTATAGTATATAATTCACTGAGATGTAGAATCAGTGGGGAGCCCTAAGCTTGTTTTCCTGTAACTAGACCATCCCCATCTGGGGGTGATGGGAGACAGTGACAGATCATCAGGCATTAGATTCTCACAAGCAGCATGCAATCTAGAGCCCTCACATGCGCAGTTTACAATAGGGTTCCCGCTCCTGTGCGAATCTAATGCCACCGTTGATCTGAGGGGGAGGTGGAGCTCAGGTGGTAATGTAAGCAATGGGGATTGGCTATAAATACAGATGAAGCTTTATTCACTCACCTGCCGCTCACCTCCTGCTGTGTGGCTTAATTCCTAACAGGCCACGGACCAGTACTGGGCCATGGCCCTGGGTCTGGGGAACACTGTTCTATAGAAAACAAGCAGCTTCTATCATAACAGCTATTATTTGATGGGTACTCATCACATGCCAGGCACTGACCCAAAAATAATGTCATTTTCATTTAATTCCACAATTTTGCAAAGTAAGTATTATAATCTCATTTTGTGGATATTATAACCTACGGGTTAGAAACAATGTACAGGCACAGCCTGGAGGAGTAGAGCAGGGCTGTGGGCAAATACTGCTAGAGATTTTCACACAAAGTGCACTCTCTTTTATGTCTCCTTAAACCCTCGAAAACCTACAAAATTCAAGATTCCTGTGTGAATGTGTCCCTTTGTTTCTCATCTCTCTTTTCCACATGCACCTTGCATGCAGGAAGTGCTCATTAAAGATTTGCTGTCTGGTATCTGTTGAGAGCCAGGAGAGAGTTAGGCAAATCATCCTCAGAGCATCCTGTTGTATGCCACAGGTGTCTCTTCCAGCTTTCTTACCATTCAGGGTTGGCCTCTCCAGGATAAGCCCATCTGTACAGGAGATTGCAGACAAGACCAAGACATGTGTACTTATTCATTACCTACCTGAAGGCTGGCTGCCTCCAGCTGCTCCCTGTATCCAGGCAGAGGCAACTCAGAAAGGAGCAAAAGATAGTCTTTTTCTTCCACTATGCTGGAGGAGAAAAACTGGGAAATATGGAAGGTGGGGGAATAACATAGAGCCGAATTTATAGGCAAAGTTTTGCATCATACTTATATCATAGCCAATGACTTCTAAATCCAGCAGTCCTCGAAGAAGTCAACACTAACAATGCAAAACAAATTCATTTGCAAATGACTCATACCCTGGTGTTTTCTCACTGAAGAGTCAGTTTTATGACTTAAGGTGATTGTTTACTTTGACTCTTTATACAAAAATGCTATGAACAATTTTAGCTATGAAGAATTGGAGACTAAGTACATTTACTCAAGGCATTATTTGTTCAGCTCTTGTATGTTACTGTGTAGAGAAAAAAACCCCACAAATGCAAAGATACATACAGATGGCTTCTGTTATCAAACATTTCTTCCAATAATACAGAAACACCCACTAGATCATGTGTCAGAGAGAAAAACAAACCTGAAAACCCCCACAATGCAAAAGGTAGAGCTCTCTTCAGTTTATATGAAGCTTTTTGAGATATGCAAACCTTCTTTTGCATACCTCAATCTCTTTAATAGTGGCAGTAGATAGTTCACAGGTGTCAAATTAGCAATTTTTTTCTTTCTTTTTTCTTCCCATTTCAGCCCATTTCCACCTACTTTTTGTGGCATGTCTAATGCTAGCTCTGTCATTTATTATCTGCCTCCTAGGATAGTTGTCAAGTCTTAAATGAGATAGACCATATAAAGTACTCAGTACAGATACATCACTCTTTTGAAAATAGCTAGTTGTAAAAAAAAAAAAAAATAGAACACTATTTCAGAAAGCTAATTATTGAATGCACTACAACGGCTTAAGCTGCTCTCTTCAAACCATGTCTTCTTGGGCCACAGATTTTTTGAAGAGGTACCACAGGGACAACCTGGAGTCTGGGGGGTGGAGGACAGTGACGGTGACATGTTATGCATATAGACTTCTCTTAAAGATGCCATTTTAGGGAGAAAAAAAAGCATTACACTCAAAAATGTGCTGCTCTATTTCAAGCTTTATGAATGTAACTCTTCATCTGTTTCAGCTTAGACTTCCCAAATGCCTCTAGGTAGGTGCTTATCTCATAGCGGGGGCTCAGGTAATACATGTTGAATGAAGGACTGAAAAGGGCCCAAAGTAAAATTTTTAGGATATAGTACAGCACTCTTTTTAATTTCCTCTAGCATAAAACAATTTTACTGGGATTTAAAAATCATAATCTACCCATTTCTCCACATTTTCATGTCTGTAAAAACACATGAGCCATTCATTTATTTTTTTCAATTTCTTGAAAACATTTAATGAACTACTATAAAATTCAACTGCGAGGCACTGGGAATTTGGAGATCACACAATCCCTGCTGTCAAATTACTACTAGTCAAAAAGCAAAAAAAAAAAAAAAAAAATTGTACGAATACCACTATTAAGATAAGGAGATCCATGTTATAATTAAAGAGTTAATACTAAAGTTAGTATCTTGCTGTTTATAGCAAAGTGTCAATGCATCTATGCGTTCTCAGAGAAGGCTTCCTAGGATACAATTTTTAATATACGTTGTGAAGAATAAAGGGGATTTCACCATTTACTATGACCTCAGAGCAAACGCTTTAAGCCACCGTAAAAATAAGTCTGCAGTACAGTAAAGTGCTTATAAGGGGGTTTGTCATATGGAAAGGAGAATGGGAAGTTAGATCTAGACAATTGTGCCAAACTCATAGAACTCTGGAATTCTACATCCATCTGCCAGTGATGTTTAATCCTTACTGATAGGGTATAGTTGTTAGAATGCCAGAAAGCAGTAGACTGATTGTAATAATAATTAGGATCTACCCAGACATTATTTCTTTAAAGCAATCAATGATTGCCTGAGAATGCTGAACCTGTGGAAGTTTGAAATGAACGAAGATCTATTAAATCATCTTGGCTGTTCCCCCTGGAGGCCAAATTCAGATCAGATTGTGTCATAGTATCTGCCTTTACTCCAGATCTATAATCAGGTTAGCTCGGGGGGGGGGGGGGAGGGAGGGAGAGAGAGAGAGAGAGAGAGAGAGAAAGTGACCAAGACAGTGGTTACCTGATTTTTTGTCAGAGTTCCACACAGAAAATTTTCTACAACACTGGTTAGCAGAGTTCTGTCCCTTGGCTCAGAAGCAACCATTGCTCAGTTTATTTTAGATGTAAAACCATTTATATAGTTATACAAAGATATGCATGATTTTAAATGGTGCTTTTCCTGGTCTATTATCTTCACAGCAAGGAAGCCTCAGTATAGATTCACCTTTTAAGATACAGGGTTGCAAAAATGTTTACAAATGCTATGTAAAATTTATAACATACTGATCATTCTTGCATTTATTATCTTGCCTTATCTTAACACAATCCTCTGCCCCTTTACTGCCTATCCAAGAACAACTCTTGCTATCCTAAATCACTCACTCCAGCCATGGAATAAAATTTGACTCTTTCCTGACCTAAAGAAGATCTCTTGAAGGGGATCTCTTCACTCTGTTCACTCGTAGTTCATTTGTAGACTTCTTACTATTCTGGTGCATGTCTCTAATAAAACGCAAACACACATACACACACACACCATGGTCGTCATCAGCATCATCGTCATCATCTCATTTGCTTGCAGTGTGGCCACGTTTTTCTTCTCTCCCCAACACCTTCCATATAATTACTATGGTTTCTACAGGTAAATTGGAGTCCTGCCTAATCTAAAATTATGTAAAATACATCAGTAACAGAAGCCGTGTGGAAAAACTGAGAGACAGTCCTAGTTTCTTTGGCAAAGTTTAAGAAGTTCTTGCTATAAGAAAAGTTAAGGACTCTTTATTCCATCACTCATTCAATGAATGGAGCACCTTATTTTTTCACTGAGAGCTGTCTTCAGGCTTGCTTGCCAGGTTGTAGGATTTTCACCAACAATCAGAGGACCCATTCAGAAGAGAAACTGCAGACACCCTCTTGGTTTACCTTATTTACAGAATTGTTTTATTTTGCCCACTTAAATTGTTTTAATGGAATCTGTTTCTAATATGGTACACTTACACCATTTCACATTAACAAGAACATTTGTATTTTTAGAAACCTCCAGAAATACGGCAACAATGACTGCAGCCTTATACTGACTGCCTCTGTGAGGTGGGTTCTGTACTTTTCATTGTATCACAGTGACTTGGACCACTCTCCCACCCCACCCCCAAGAAGCTGCCTTAGGCATCTGAGATTATGATACTTGCTTACCATAAACTACCTATCTAGAAAGTAGATCATTTATCTAAAAAACTACTAGCTATGAGAAAGATGTAGAAAGTTTATGGCATCCCTATGGAATGAAAACACTAAAAGAAGCAAGTGAGAGAAGTAGGAGACCAGGGAACAATATGGAATCAGACTTCACCCAGTTCGCTATTGTATGAGGTTTATCACCTCCAACAAATACCAATCAAGGAACTGCCTTTTCCTAAAGACTTAGAGGCCCTGTGTAGATATCCATAGCTTTCACTTGGGAGCAGGGGAAAAATCAGTTCCATCATCTTATGATCAGACAAATCATTGAAAGGAGTAACAAGTTTCCTGTAAAATGCATGATCCAGGTGAAATTGTAACATAGATTAAGTTTAACTGTTATGCCAGTGGCAGGCAGAGCTCAGGATGACTCCCAGTGATTCTCACTTCCTGGTGTTTACAGCTTTGTGTAATCCCTTCCCCTTGAGTGTAGGAGATATCTATGGCTTGCTCCTCACAAATAGTAGATGGCAAAAGTATTGGGATGCCAGCCCCATAATTACATTATGTCATAGAAGACTCAGTAGTAGCAGACTAGAGCTGGAGAACCCCTCTGTGGGCCTGATGAATTAAGTCATTATGTGGGGGGAGGCACACATACCAAGGAACTCCACAGTGGCCTCTAGCACCTGAAGGTAGTCTCCAGCTAACAGCCAGCAAAATAAAAAAGGGGAGGCCTTTAGTCATATAGTCACAAGAAAATAAATCATCCCAACAACCTAAATGAACATGAAAGTGAGCTCTTCCCCAGTTGAGCCTCCAGATGAGAACAGCCTCGCCAACACTTTGACTGAAACTTTGTGAGACTATGAACAGAGGATTTAGCTAAGCTGTCCCCAGTCTCCTGACCTACAGAAACTGAGATAATAAATGTTCAGGAGGAGGCTGAGGTGGGAGGATCAACTGAGCGCAGGAAGTCAAGGCTGCAGAGAGCTGTGATTGCATCACTGCACTCCATCCAGCCTAGGTGATGAAGCGAGACCCTGTCTCAACAAAATAATGTAAAATAAAAAATAAATATGTTTTTTTAAGCCACTTAGTCTGTGGTAATTTTATCATATAGCAACAAAACATGAATACAGTGTCCTTCAGCCTCCCTTCTGTGTATTCCCTCCTTGCCCCTGGGTGCATCCATCTAACACCCCCATGACTTATCTATCTGCCCAATAACTCCCTTATTCTTATTCCTTACAGTGCCACTCTACAATGTATTCCTCAGTAGTAGTTTTTTTTTGTTTGAAGTGCTTACTCCAGTTCTTCTCATTTAATCTTTATGTGCTTCTACACATACCAGAATATACAAGTCTCCAATCCTCTGTATAACAGTTTCCACTGCTGCTATAATAAATTACCACAAATTTACTGCCTTAAAGCAAACTAAATTTATTATCTTATAGTTCTGTAGGTCAGGAACCCAAAATGGGTTCCATTGGGCCAAAACCAAGATTTTGATAGGGTTATATTCTCTTCTAGGGGTTCTAGGGGAGAATCTGTTTCCTTACCCTTTCCAGCTTCTATAAGGTGACCACATTCCTTGGTTTATGGCCCCTTCCTCCAGCAACGTTGGAATGAGTCCTCTCTCGTGAGTACCTCTCTACTTCTCTTTCTCTTCTGCCTCCCTCATCTAGTTATCAGGGTTCTTGTGATTCCACTGAGTCCACTGGGTGATCTAGGATAATCTCCCCATCTCAAGGTCTGCTGATGAACAATCTTAATTACATCTGTAGCCTTAATTTCCCTTGGTTGTGTTACCATGTGACATTCGAGGATTAGAATGCGGACATCTTTGGGGGGCTATTTTTCTGCCTACCACAGTTTGTAAAAGCTGTAATTTTAAAAAGCAATCTGTGGGACTCATTGAAGCCTTGAAGCCTTGGTACTAATAGTTCATAGTGGTATATAGGGTTAACCCTCTCAGAAGAATTTGTATCCTAAAAAGGCCTCTCTAAAACACATAAAACTTTCATATCTAAGGAATTCCTCTTAAACTGGGGGATGTTATGGTTCTAGGGCAAATCTAGGAGAGAGAGATATATTAAGCAAGGACGCGTTTAACAGTTCACAGGTCACAGCATAAAAATGACTGTTTGCTCACTTGTAGAAATAGTTGCCACTTTCTTCTTCATGGTCCATCTCAGTATTATTCAACTGTCATAATCTAAATAGGTTGTGGTTGTAGGCTTCAGTGATGAAGGAGTTAGACTAAGAAAACTAGGAGGCTCCCCACAGAGCTGATACAATGACTGCACCACCCTAGGGAAGGAGCAGACGCAGTGATACGTTTCAGTTGTCACAACACCCAAGCAGCACTCAAATTCAGGGGCTCCGTTTTGCGGCTCCCCCAGCTCCCCAGTGTGTATGAATTATCTCAGTGGGAGTTCCAAATTTTCCAATATGTCTCCAAACAAAATCAATTTGAATGGCTTTAATTAGCTTTAATTATATTATTACTATTATTACGTATGCTCCCTTTGTGAGGTTGATGAGAAAATAGTTTCAGAGAAACAAACCAACAAGCAAATGATAGATACAAGAGATCAAAAATATTTGGAAATTAATTGCCTAAATGTCTTCTTATTTATATTTCTGAGACTGAAAATAGGCCAATTGTCAATTACAAATGGTTGTGGCATATACATGTATTCTGAGACAAAGTCAAGAAACATGGACTCTGAGTTATTTCTCTTCAAAATGACTGTTTTCTCTACAATAGGCACACAGTCAAGAAACACACACACACACTCTGAGTGTGTGTGTGTGTGTGTGTGTGTGTGTGTATAAAATCTGTGTTTTCCTGGTCCTCTAATTCATAGTTCTGAGAACTGTCCTGTAGGTCACCGTTTCAACTCCCCCATTTTTTTAAAAATCTGGCCATGGTTGTCAAGAGGAAATTAATCTTTTGCAGCCAAATGAAATTTGGGCTTCCCAGCACTAGCCACTAATGAAAAATGCATTAATGGCAAGCATCAGAAAAACCCCTGGCTCTCAGTACCAGAGGGTACATTTAAATAATCCTATGAATATAGATCAATAAAACTAATTTACTTATAGCCTTTGTGTGCAGTATTCAGATCTGAATAAAAGTCATTTGTATTACAATGTTTTGTATTAATTTGAGGTATCTATTGTTTTACATATTAAATTAATCTTGGTTTTTAGATAGAATTTCATATACAATATTAAAATATGAGGCCTGGGATTTGATATTAGTAATGCTATGATTTCATAATTCAGCCTGGTTTGCCTGGTTGTCATTTGAAAGGCTTGGAGAGTCCCAGAGGGCCAGCTCTGAGAAGCCAGGGTTAAATTGGAGAGAGAGCAGAGGACTTTAATATTCAAGTATGCAGCATGTCGGCAGCAGGACCCAAAGGCCCACTGGCACTTTGAGGGTTTAGAATGGGAGCCTGCTGAGTAGAGGTGTGAGAATGGCGCTGACGTGCACCTGAGTGTTTAGAGCGTGGAGTGATGGCTACAGAATGTGAATATCCTGACTCGAATGCTAGAATCAAGAGATTACTTCCTGTTTCAATGAAGAAAATTACTCATTCATCAAGTATTTACTTAGCATCCTCTTATTAGGTGTGTAGACACGAACATTAAGGTAAGATTTTAGGAGCTTAAAATTGACACAGGCAAATCACTAGGCATTGTGACTTAACATAATAAGTACTATACCAGGAGTAAGTACAGGGTTCCTCAGGAACCCAATGATACACCTTAGCAACTCCATGTTTCCTGAACTTATTTGGCCATGGAATCCTTTTTATTTAAAAAAAAATACTAGAAATAGTCCCTTAAACTCTGCTCTAATACATGACTGTGGATGTAAAACAATGACATAGTTAACCAAGAGGAGATGGGGAAAGTTAAAGATTCGACCCAGCTCTATCCACTACCAGAAAGACAAAGCAAAGTCTCTTCACCCACTCTGACCCCTTCGGCACCTCTGCCACGGAGGGGTTCTCACTTAGTATCCCGAGATACTTCATCTCTCAGCTAGTTGCTGCAGGAGCTACCTAAATGGTAGCTTTGTCATGTCCTGTAGTTCAAAATAAGTAAGAATGTCCTGAGGACCAATGGCAGCTCTGACATTTTTGATGTTTTCAATTATTTGTTTGAAATTATGTAAGGGAATGTTATTAGTTAATCTAGGTGAGTATCATCTTCCACATCAATAAAATTTCTTCAGTGCCTTTCTTATTTTCACTCATCATGATAGCTGGATGTGCAATGACCTTTATGAAATGCGGAGTTGTAAAATATTTAAAGCATTAGACTACTACTAATAGTATTATTGCCAAGAAACTTCAAGATAAGAGCAGAAATTACTTATCTAATCCCACTGTATTTCCAAAACTCTGGGACAGCAGGGATTATGAAAAGATTGCATTTCCATGCCTTCACTCACCTTCTATCCACCAGGTGAGAGTTAAGGTGGTTTAGAGAATGGAATTAGAAGGAGTGACAGCGATCTCTGTGTTGTCTCTTAATTGTAGAATGACCCAAACAACATTACCCAGCAACTGTAAACCGTAGTTTGCTTATGTATAATAATGAGAAAATTAGTGATTGCCATTCCTACCTTAATCAAAAAAACTAAGATTGGAAATGAGATAATGTGTGGGAAAATGCGGTGTGGACCACAACGTTCTAGATTTTATTTTATCCTTTCACATAACCTTTGTGCTAAGTAAGACACTAAGCTTGCTGCCAGGATATGTTAGCGTGCAAGAAAGGTGCAGTCCGTCTCTCCACAGAGCTTCCAGTCTAGCGAGCAAGGCAGGAATCCCGGATCTGTGTGGTTGGGACAAGGCCCTGTACTTAGAAGGGCTGTACCTTGTCTTAATACTCTGTTGTTATTGTCTTGACACTGTTAATAATTTTAAATAAGGTATCCTGCATTTTTATTTTGTACTTGGCGTCACGAAATATGTAGTCTCCCCTTCTGGTGGGTATAGAAAGTGAATGTTGAAAGTAAAGAATAAAGGGCTACCCATGTTGAGCCATACTAAAAAAGAAAAGAAGAAGATAGAGGGGGAAATGATCAAAGGAGAAAGTGTGGTGGCGTCCCAGTGTCTGCTTTGGATGAACGAGGAAGAGAGACTAAAGGTAGAGAGGTGACAAAGGAAGTCTGGATGCTTGCCAACAGACCTAAGTAGAAAAATCTCCTTTAACAACATAAATAGGTATAGAAGAGAGAAGCAGATGAGATCAAAATGAAGAGGGGTGGTGGCAAAATCACACCTAAAACCTAACTGTGGCCATATTGGTGTAAGAGCATGAGAGGAGAGCACAGTTAATGCCGGTGTGAAGAAAGGAATACAACCATTGTGGAAGACAGTGTGGCGATTCCTCAAGGACCTAGAAATAGAAATTCCCACTTGACCCAGCAATCCCATTACTGGGTATATATCCAAAGGATTATAAATCGTTCTACTATAGGGACACATGCACACGAATGTTCCTATAGTGCACACACATTACAGCACTGTTTACAATAGCAAAGACTTGGAACCAACCCAAATGTCCATCGATGATAGACTGGACAGGGAAAATGTGGCACATATACACCATGGAATATTATGCAGCCATCAAAAACGATGAGTTCATGTCCTTTGTAGGGACATGGATGAACCTGGAAACCATCATTCTCAGCAAACTGACACAAGAGCAGAAAATCAAACACTGCATGTTCTCACTCATAGGTGGGTGTTGAACAATGAGAACACATGGACGCAGCAAAGGGAGCATCACACACTGGGGTCTGTTGGGGGAAAAAGGGGAGGGACAGCAGGGGTGGGGAGTTGGGGAGAGATAGCATGGAGGGGAAATGCCAGATATAGGTGATGGGGGAGGAAGGCAGCAAATCACACTGCCATGTGTGTACCTATGCAACAATCTTGCATGTTCTTCACATGTACCCCAAAACCTAAAATGCAATTAAAAAAAAAAGAAAGGAATACAATCTAGGATAGCGAAGGGTAAAGGCCAGATGACCAGGATGAGCTACATCACCTTGGTGTGGCCAAACTCCTTCAGCCTAGCTGTGCCTGGACCAACAGGCACTTGGAATGGAGGTAGAATTCTGTTTTTTTTTTTTTTTTTTTTTTTTGAGATGGAGTCTCATTATGTTGCCCAGACCAGAGTGCACTGGGGCGATTTCGGCTCACTGTAACCTGCAGGCAGAATTCTTTGTGGATGGTCCCTCCCATAAGGCAAGCCTTCTTGGTTTATATTTTCATTACAAAATCTGCTTGGGACATCTGCTACTGAACAAATATCTAAGCTTTCTCTGTCCCTCCAGAGACCCTGAATCTGTATAGCTATGTATTCCATGTGTTTTGAAACATTGTTTTTTCTAGATTACCATGTACAAAAACTTGGTTTATATATTCTATTAATTTTCTCAGTCATTTTCCATATGACTGCATTGCTGAAAAATGGTCAATTTATACTAATCATAACAATTATATGACTTAAGCTGGATAGTTCTGATATCTGCTTCTGTGACTATGAGCTTATAGTCTACTAAGAAAGGAAATATAGGAAAATAAACAATTAACATATTGTGCAGTATGTACATTAACAGAGGAGTATACACTATGGTGACCAAAGGAAGGAGACAATTATCTTCACTTTTATCAGGAAGCTATCTCAAGAATGCCGTCAACTCTGCCTTAAGCAGAGTCTTGAGGAATGTATAGGAGTTTGCCAGTAGAAGCGTGGATTAAGTACACCCTAAGTGATGTGAGAAAATCTTCATCACTTAAGGAAACACAGAAAGTTAACATAAGAATTAAAATAAAGTGTATAAACAAAACCTACTCTTCATCAAAAACTCTAAACTTGCTTTGTACTCTTCACACACCTCAGAAGTAAATATCTATGCGGAGTGAATAGTGTGAGTTAGAGTTAGCATTTTTCTTCTTCCTGTAATATTGGGGTTCAGGGTGCACTCAGCTCCCCTGAGGGGATGTTTCTTCAGGTTCTTGGCCTCCTGCCCTCTCAAGAATGAGAGAGGGGACCACGGTGCTGTGCGCAGTAAATGCCGGACTCAAAGTGTTTGTAGAAAGTGATTTTATTTAAGAGAGAGAAACAGGAGAAAGAGACAGAGAGAAACAGCTAACTCTCACACTGAGTGAGAGAATCCAGAAAGATGGAATCCAGGAGAGGAAAGCAGCTTCCACACTGAGTGGAGGGGAATAGAGAGAGATGGAGTTCAGGAGGGGAAGACAGGCTTCCACGAAGGGAGTGTCCGTGGAAGGGGACTCCAGAGAGGAAATCCAGGAGAGAGAGATGTCTTCCACAAAGGGAGTGTTCATGGAAGGGCACCCAAACATGGAGTCCGAAGGGGTGTGGAAGAAGGGGACTTTTAACCTGGGAGGATCCCCCACCTTCTCTAGGACCCCAGGCCAATGAAGGGAGTTCCTTAGAACTTCCGCTGGAGTGATTGACTCTCAGTTTCTTCCCATGCCAGTGAAATTCAAACATAAACCGTTAGATCTCCTGGAAGGAGAGAGATGGGAGTGGGGCGTGGAGCTGGGAAATTCTTGCCCTTAAAACTACGCCCCCTGTGGACCCAGAAAGAGAACACATTCCCGCATTCTCATGAGTTCTAATATTATAATATTTCAAAACAAATCACTAAGTTGGTAGCAAAACATATAATGCCATTTTTTCTTATAAAATCTTCTCTTAAAAAAAAAAACAACAACAGAATTCTCTGCATTGGCAGTTTGAAAACAGGAATATATATCCCCCCTATAGACTGTGAACATACAGGGTCAACTTTAGACCGTGAATACACAAGGTCAACTTTAAAGGTCAGAAGCTGTAAACAAATATATATTGCATAAACCTCCATCTTGTTATTCTCATTATCCTTTTAATTTTATTAATTTCATATTATAGTAAATAACAATAATGTTGCCTGACGTGTATAAAGGCCTTCTACATTGTAAATTATTTTCATAGCTATTATCTGACTTGGGTTAATACTCAAAAGCTCTGTAAGATTGAAAAGAAAAGTACTATATAAATGAGGGTGCCAGGGATCAAAAGGTTAGAAGAGTTACTGAAGGCACAGGACAAATTACTAGATGGGAAAACTTGGTAAGACTCTGGATCTTAGCACCTTTCTTTCCAGTTCAGAGTTCTTTGGCACTTACAACATCTTTGAATCATTGAATATGTCTACGTAGGATATTATATGTAGGACTGATAAGCTAGTTACAAAATATTCTCTCAGAGGATTTACTACAGTTAAAAGGGAAAACATCCCTACTTTCTGTAATATGCTAAGGAAACAACACAGGGAATTGCTTTCTTAGTACCATTCAAGAGGATGTAACTCTATAAACCAAAGGCTCCCCCCTCATTTTTAAAGACAGAGAATCATCAAAGGATATATATCAGGGCAACTCCCTTAATTGTCTCCTATTCACACAGATGTGGGCTCAAGTGTATAGTACCAATCACATAACAGTAGATTATTTATTTTTAATTATTTTTACTAGAGAACATAGGAAATGAATTCCTAAGGAACGAACTCAGTGCAAACAGTTTCACTCCCATTCTTGTCTCTGGAGCAAAGAACTCTTTTTTAACAGTTTTGTTAAGATATCATTTACACCCTATGTGATTCAACTATGTAATGTTTAAAATTCAAGGTTTTTAGTATATTCACAGAGTTGTGCAACAATTGCCATAATCTAATTGTAGAGTATTTTCACCACTTGAAAAAGACAACTCATACACATTAGCAGTCCTTCTCCACTTGCCCTCTCCCCTAGGTCCCAGACAACACATATCTACATTGTGTCTCTGTGGATTTGCTGACTCTGGGCATTTCACATAAATGGAATACTACAATATGTGGTCTTTTGAAAATAGTTTCTTTCACTTAGAATAAGTATTAAAAGTTCGCCCATGTTGTAGCATGTATCAGTAATTCATTCCTTGTGATGGCATAAATTTTTATTATATGAATATAACACATTTTATTTATTCATTTATTAGTTGATGGACGTTTGGGTTGTTTCCACTTGGGGTTATTTAAATAATTCTGCTATAAACACTTGTGTAGAAGCTTTTGTATGAATGAATGTTTTCATTTCTCTTGAGTACATATCTAGGAGCAGATTTTCTGGGACATATAATTATATTTAATTTTTTGAGGAACTCTTGAAATGTTTTTCAAAATAATTGCATCATTTTACATTCCCACCAGCAATGTATGAGGATAGTACTTTTTTCACCTCCTCAACAACACAAACACCATTATTGTCTGGTGGATTTTCTTTTTTATATCATTATGTTTTCATTTTTTTTTTTGGTTATATAATTTCTAGCAGGTGAAAAGTTATATCTCATTGGGCTTCAATTTGCATTCCCCTAATAACTAATGATGCTGAGTATTTTATGCTTTTTGTATATATTCTTCAGAGAAATGCCTGTTCAGGTCTGTTGCCTATTTTTTAATTGGGTTGCTCATCTCTTTATTACTGAGTTGTAAGAATTTTTTATATATTCTGCATATGAGTCTGTTATCAGATATATGGTTTATAAATGTTTTCTCCCAACTATAGGTTGTTTTTTTACTTCCCTGATGGTATTTTTCATAAGACAAAGTTCTTAATTTATACCAAGTCCAAATTGTCTATTCTTTCTTTTGTCATTTCTGTTTTTATGCCATATCTAAGAAATCTTTGCTTAAACTTAACTAACAAAAATGTATACCCATTTTTTCTTCTAAGTCTCATATTTTAGCTCTTATATTTTGGTCTGTGATCTATTTTGACTCAATTTTTGCACAAGATATAAAGAAAGTGTCCAAGTTCCTTCTTTTTATTTTGGCTATCCAGTGATTCTAGCACAATTTGTTGAAAAGACCATTTTTTCCCTCATTAAATTTTTTTTTTTTGACGTTCTTGTTAAAAATAAATTGACCATAAGGTAAGGGTTTATTTTTGAACTTGCAATTCTATTAATATTGACTTAGGTGTCTTTATATGCTAATATCACACTGTTTTGATTACTGTAGCTTTGGAATATATCTTCAAATTGAAAAGTGTGACTTCTCCAACTTTGTTCTTCTTTATCTTCTTTATCTAGATTGTCTTGGCTATTCAGGATTTATATTCCTATTCATTATCTGGAGAAAAAAAGGTAGGTGAGATTTTAATAGGAAATAAGTTAAATATGTAAATTAATTTGAGAATATCACCATCTTAACAAACTAAGACTTATAATCCATGTCTATGAGATGTTTTTCCAATTATTTAGATTTTCGTTAATTTTAGGATTTGAGAATTTAATTTAAAACATTATAATTTTCTAAATTTTCTAAAAATTTCTAATTCTTTTAGATGTGTTTTGTAATTTGAGGACAAGTTTTGCACATTCTTTCTTAAATTTAGTAAACATTGTTTATTAACTACTTCTGTTAAATGTATTCCTAAGTAATTCATTATTTTGAGTGATTGTAAATGAAATTGTTTTACAAATTTTATTATCAGATAATTCACTACTAGGATAAAGAAGTAAAACATACTTTTGTATGTTGATACTGTATTTGCAACTTTCCTGAACTAGTTTATTAACTAATGGCTTCTTTAAGATTTCCTACATATACAGTATCGTATCATTTGCAAATGATCATAATAGCATAATATTAGTTGTTAGTTTTTTACAGCTGCCTTTTATCAGGTTAAAGAAGCTTCCATTTATTCTTGTTTTTTTCTTTTTATCATGAAAGGATTTTGTATTTAGTAAAAAAAAAAACAAAAATAATTCTGCATTTATTGAGTTGATCATCTGTTTCCTGCTTTTTTCTTTATTGGTATGGTGCGTTACATTACTGGTACAGTTATATTTGGTCTACTAGTTGACCGTTTCTGTTTTCTCTAAATTTTGTGTTTTTTTTAAATTGTATGTTCGTCATTCTTTGGTTAAACATTTTAAAATGTAACACCTCAATTTCTTTAATAATTTTTAAATTATATATTTCAGTTATTTTTTTAAGGGGGTCATTCTAGGGTTTATTATATATATCTTAATGTATAAGAATCTGCTAAGGAATCTAATTCCAATGAATACAAAAATATTACTTCTTTATTACTCTATTCCCTTTTCCTCATTTTTCATGGTGTTATTGTTCTACATATTACATCTATATATGTTACAAACCCAACACTACATTGTTATAATAATTAATTTAGATAATTTTTATAAGTTTTAAATAAGCTGACTGAAGAAAAATGAGCATGTCATAGAGTTGGCTATGTAACCTTCTCATTTTACATCTCTGGCTCTCTTTATTTCTTCCTGAATATTTGAGTTACCATCTGGTGTCATTTCCTTTCTCCAATTTAGCTTTGCTCCCATCAGCCTGCCTTGTGCTGTTATTGCCAAATCTATTCAATTTCTATATGTTTTAAGTACAATGGTTATACACATATTGTTTTATGTATTTGTTTTTAAAATTAAGTAAGAGAAGACATATGTAATTGTACTGTCTTTTATAATCACCTACATAATTACCTTTCCTGGAACTCTGATTTTTTGTGTGGATTCCCATTCCTGTCTGGTGTTACTTGCTTTCAGTTCAGTATTTTCTTTAGTATGTCTTGTGAGGTGGATCTGTTAGCAATGAATTATTTCAGTTTCTGTTTATCAGGGAATGCTTTTATTCTGTGGATTTTGACAAATGTGTAACATGTATTCACCATTACATTATCATATAGCATAACAGTTTTACTGTCCTAGAAATCTCTTTTGCTAAGTGTTCTCTTTCTCCTCTCAAACCTCTGGCTACCACTGATATTTTCACTGCCTCCATACTTTTGCCTTTTTCAGAATATCATAATATTGGAATCATACAGTATACGGTCTGTTCAGATTAGTTTGTTTCACTTAGCAATAAGCATTTAAGCCTCCTCCTTGTCTGTTTATGGCTTAATAGTTTATTTGTATTGTGAAATAACATTTCATTGTATGGATATACCATAGTTTGTATGTCAGTCACCCTACTGAAGGACATCTTAGTTCTTTTCTAACTTTTGACAAATATAAGTAAAGCTGCTATAAACACTTATATGCAGGTTTTGTGTGGGTGTAAGTTTTCAACACATTTGGGTGAATACCAAATAGGGCAATTGCTGGATCATATGGTAAGAGTATGTTTAGTTTTGTCAGAAACTCCCACTCTTCTAAAGTCGCTGTACCATTTTGCATTTCCACCAGTAATAAATGAGAATTTCTGGTGCTCCACATCCTTGCCAGGATTTTTAGTTGTATTTTGGATTTTGGTCACTCTAATAGGTGTGTAGTAGTATCTCATCGTTGTTTTAATGTGAAATTCCCTTATAATATAGGATGTTGAGTATCTTCTTCTATGTTTATTTGCCATCTGTATATTTTCTTTAGTGAGGTCACCTTTTTATAAAATATTTTTTTCTCGATATAAAAGTTCTTTTTTTATACTTTTTTCTTTCTTTCAGCACTTTGATTATGTCATCCTATTGTTTCTGGCCTCCGTTTTTCTAATGATAAGTCAGCTGTTAATCTTATTTGGGTTATTTTTCTCTTTCTGCTTTCAAGGTTTTATCTTTATTTTTCTCTTTCAACATTTTGAATGTGATGTGTCTGGTTTAAATATATTTGCATTTATCCTACTTGTTTATTGTGCAATGTAAGAAAATAAAAAATAAGCTTAAAAGGAAATAAACATAAAGGAGCCAGGAATGTTTGGTTTTAAAAATTCCCAGTGATTCCAGATGGCAAATATTTCTATAATTAACAAGTAGCTTCTAAGCTAAATAGAATTTTTGGTAATTATAAATGTAGCTTCTGTGAATAGCTGAAATAGAAGTCTTTGTATAGATATATCTTTCATTTCATTTATGAAAACACTTAGGAGCGTTTTTTGGAGTGATAAGGTAAGTTTTGTATGTTAAACTTTATAAGAAATAGGGTAATTGTTCTTGCAACAATATTACAAAGGGGCATGTAGAAACACTGGGGAATAGTGGAAATATTCAACATATTAATTATGATGATGGTTTCACAAGTGTCTATGTATAACAAATTTATCCATTAGTACATTTTGCGTATGTGGGGGTACCAATTAACCCCAGTAAGTTGCTAAATATTTTTTAAACTACATTCTAATTTTCTTTGTGTTTACTTCCTTGCCTATGTATTATTTAAAATTGGGTGTTTAATTTTCAAAATTTGTGAATTTTTTAGATATCTTTTCAATTTTTATTTTAATTTTCTTTTCAGAGAACAGGCTTTGTATGGTTTAAATATTTTAAAATTCTGAAAACCTGTCATCACCCAGAACTATGTCCTATCTTGATAAACCTTCTATACTCATTTAAAAGAATATACATTCTCCTGTTTTTGAGTGTAGCGTTCTACAAATGTCAATCAGGTCAGGTTAATTGACAGTGTTGTTCAAGTCTTCTATATTATTTATATATGCATATATATTCATATTCTGCCTGTTCTACTAATTACCAGGAGAAAATTGTCCACTTATTAACATGAAATGTCCCTCTTTTTCTCCTTCAACATTCCTAGTCATGAAGTCTGCTTGTCTGATAGTAATATATCAACTCCAGCTTTCTTTTTGTCAGTATTTACACTAATTTTTCATCCTTTTACTATTAATCTGTTTGCGTCTTTATATATTTACATTTTGTTACAAATAGACAACATTTATCTAGATGTTAATTTTTAAACCCAATCTGATCTTTTCTTTATAATTGAAGTGTTTAGATTACTTACATTTGATGTAGTTGTCAATGAAATTGGTGTAGACCCTCCATTTTGTTATTTGTTTTTATTTTTCCAGTATTTATTTGTTCCTCTTTGTTCTTGTCTTTTTTGGAAGGATTGAATATATTTTATAAAGTTTTTTTCTCCAGTTTTGGCTAACTAGTTGTATTTTTCATTTTATTTTTGAGGTTGGCTGTCCACAGATTTACAATATACATCTTGAACTTATTGTAGTTTACCTTCAAATTATATAACACCATTTTACATGTAGTCCAAAACCATTATATTTTAATTTACCCTCTTCTTATACCTTAATAGATATACTTTGACACAAGTTAGGAAACTCTAAATTTATTTTAATTTTTGCTTTAAAAATGTAGTTATCTTTTAAAGTGATTAAGATAAGTTAAATATATTTTCCATATTTACTCACATGTTTACCACACCTAGTGCTGTTTATTTTTGTGTATAGATACGAATTCCAGCTTTTATTATTTTCCTTCTGCCTGAAGAATTTAACATTTCTTAAGGTGCATATTTGTTGGTGATGGATTCCCTCATCTTTTATTTTTTATAACATCTTCATTTTGCTTTCTTTATTGAGAGAAATTTTTGCTCAGCAAAGAATTCTAGATTTTTTAACCTTACAGTTTTTTTTTTAATTGAACTGTCTTCTGGCTTGCATAATTTCAGCATACCTATCATTGCTACTCTCTACTACTTTGTGCATATGCATCTTTTTATTTGACTAATAATATAATAGATAAAGATAACCATAAATATTATTTTAATGTGTAAATTAGTATTTTTCTTTTCATCCTGGGTTTTTTAATCACCTGGTTGTTTCATGTGAATTTTTAAAATTTAATACTGTTTATGGTTTGTTGAGGTTTTGGATGCATAGATTTATAGTTCTCATAAAATTTGTAGAATTTTTGGCCATTATATATTCACAGTTACTTCTTTTCCTCATCTCCTCCCATCTACTTCTAAGACATCAACTGTTGAGAAACATTAAGTTTACCCTGCCCCCATGGCTCCTTTGAGTTTGTAATTAGTGGTAGGTGGCTAACAGCTGCCTACTTGGTAGACTCTTGAGTTAAGAGTAGATGTAGAGCACCTGTGTATTAATAAGAATCATCTGTCTAAGAGCCAATAAATATGTGGATGTGAATGTGCTCGGGGCTTTCAGCCTGAAACACTGCCAGCCTCTCAACTCTCAGGCTGTTGGTCCCTGGATAGATCCACTCTATTGCACTGTCGGGGTGTCTGCCTCTCTATACCTTCGGTGCCACCTGGGTTGGGGTCTCCCAACTGAGCTGGTTCACGGTAAGTGGTGCCCAAAGTAGGGCCTTAAACCCAGGATGAAGAGTTCCCTAAGCAATGGAGAAAGAGGCTAAGCTGAAGGTATCCCAGGAATGTTTAAGAAGAATCCCCCAGGTAAGTCAGGGGGAGCTCAGAAGGAGCCCAGGGGGAGACACCTAGGTGACTAAGGGAGAACCCAGGGTGGACTGAGAATGTTTGAAAAAAAAAAATCTCCCAGGGTTAGTTGGGGGAGCTTGGAATTAGCCTGAGAACGTTTGAAAAAATCTCCCAGGGTGGCAGCTGGGGGAGCTCGGTCCTATTAGGGTAACGTGGGACAAAGTTCAAGCAAATGCGGGGCTTATATGGTATGGTGTTTGGGCTTTGGTGTGTTTTGCCTTGGAGCTGTTTGAGACAGACGAGGAGGAAAAGGATTCAGGAGAATATTCAGGAGAGGAGAAGGAGTGTGATGAAGTGTGTAGAGAAATTATAGTGCAAAAGGATGAGAAGTCAAATGAAGAAAAGGTGTGCCTGTCAGCCCCCTCTCAGTATCTTGTAGAAGGATAGCCAGATCCTCCCAATATTTTTACCTCTGCTTCTGTTGGCATTTGTACTCCTAGAACTATAGTAACCGGTTCAGGTGTTTATACTCCTAGAATTACGGTAACTTGTCCCATCCACGCCGGAATTCAACAAGTGAGAAAAGAGGGAGATTTGGAGTCGTGGCAATTTCAGTTGTTGTGCACCCTCAAGATCAGCAGGGGCAAGTATAGGTTGCTTTTGAACCCCTTCCCTTCAAATTGCTGAAGAAGTTTAAACAGATCATCAGCCAGTGTGGGCCTGAGTCTCCATTTGTGCTAGGATTATTAAAGAACATAGCTATTTCTTACCAGCTGATTCCAATAGATCCAATTTCTGGAAATGGGTTGAGAGGCCTTCCTCCAGCCCTGATCTAAACCTGGGCCTATCCAGTACGAGGTACTCCCTCATTCCTATACAATGTTTGTTCCCCACCACAGCTGGGAGCGCAGCTCTCAAAGGGTAAGTATTTTACTGGGAGAACCACCACAGAAAATATCTACAGGAGTTTATGGCTCTTCATCCCCAAAACTGTGGGCTTACTTCTAGGAAGGTCTAGTGTTACTGTTCAAGGAGTTAGAATTCATGCAGGAGTTATTGATGTGGATTTTATAGGGGAAATTCAAATTGTAATGTCTTCTTCCATTCTTTGGAGTGCTGAGCCTGGGGAATGCATGGCACAGCTTTTAATTATATATATGAGAAAATAGGAAAAAGTGAAATTAAAAGAACAAAAGGATTTGGAAATACAAACAAGACAGAGCAGCATGTTGAGTAAATCAAATTACTAGTAAATATCCTACATGTGAGATTATAATTCAAGGAAAGAAATTATAGAGTTGGTAGATACTGGAGCAAATGTTTCTATTACTTCTTTCCAACATTGCCACTTTCTTGGCCTGTGGAAAATTCTCAGCTCAGTGTGCTTGGAGTAGGGCAGGCCTCTGAAATGTATCAAAGCAATCACATTTTAACCTGCGAGAGGCCCTAGGGACAGCCTGGAACTATTCATCCTATTGTGATACAAATCCCTGTTAACTTATGGGGAAGAGATTTGTTACAGCAATGGGGAGCTCAGGTTTTAATACCTGAACAATCATATAGTCCCCCAAGTCACCAAATGATGCAGAATTAACTTAAGTTTTTGAGTTTGCCAAGAGGAGGACAATTAACAGTGGCTGAACAATACCTGAATAAACAAACCAAAGAAGAAACTGTAAGGCAATTGATCTGGTGGCAAGATCCACTCACAAAGAATTAGGAAAGAGGTAATGTCATAACCTGGGGGGAGAGGATTTGCTTGTATTTCTGCAAGTCCGAATCAACAACCAGTGTGGGTACCATTCAGACATTCAAAGCCGTACTATAAGCCAGGTATCAAAAAAGACACTTGCAGAGGACCCCTCAGTTGCAGAGACGATGAGACTAACATGGAGGTGGAGTATTGTTCCCATAAGGAGAACACACAAAGCATCACCACAGACTTGGAGTCAGAGTAGGAAACTTTCACAAATAGAGGAGGAAAACCTGAAGAAAGCAGGACAGCCTGTTAGGGCAATCATGATGACAGTTGTCAAGATGAAAGTGAGTACTTCTGGAGTGGGGATAGAAGTAGAAGAAAGTTGCACATATTCGGCATATATTCTTTCCGTCCTTTAATGATCTCTGGCTTTAGTATTGTCTGTAATCATTTAGGAAATAAAGTAAAAACGTTTTGGTCATCAAAACCTGAATGCAAATAAAGAATAGTCTCCTAACTTAAGAACATTTATCTGCAGAGATTGTGTTGTGGTAGAGGTTGAGGTGCTGCACAACAATTCCTATAGAATTTTTGATATTTAGCAATGATCGCACCTGTCAGTCTTCTTGTAGTAACATGAAATTCAGATTGCAGATAAAGAACTGCAGTTATTAAGAATTTGTGCATACTGAGATTAACAACTCTATTGTCTGGAGAGATGGGGGATTATAGAACCACGATTAAAAATAGTATGGCCAATGATAAGAGCTGAATAAAAAGAACTTTGAAAAATACTTATGGCCCTAAAACCAGTAAAAGTCTGGGAAGGAAAATGTAATAGAGAATCAGGCCCTAATTCTTATTCATTAGAAGTTCATAAGAAATAAAAGCTCTTTAGACTCAGAGCTGGGTTAAACTCCCCATATGTGGTAGAGGGAGAGAATAAAACAGGGGAGAATAAAACAGCACCTGTAAAGGCCTTTAGAGAGCAAGCAAGGAGGAGGGACCAAGAAAGCCCTCAATGCACCTTTTCAGCAGGAAGCAGTTACAGAAGAATGACCTCCACGCTATTTCCCAAAAGATTTCTGGGTCCCAACTCCTTAAGGAAGAAATGTAAGAGTAGGCAGTGAGGCTCCGAGGTGCTTGAGGAAACGGCTGATGGATTAGCAGCCCTAAAATTTGGATGAAAACGCTTGCAGGATCTGTGATTGCTGTTGTGATCTGTTACTGGTCTGTTTAGTTTCTGTTTGTGTAGTCTACAGGTGTGGATCCAAGATTTTCTGAGAAATGGTTCACCAAGATAGAGTTGTGCTTGCTTACCTAGCTTTGTTGAAACAAAGAAGGGGGAAGATGTTTCTCAACAATCAACTGCATTTGTTATAGAATGCTTGATATCATTGCACAGTAATTAGGGTATGTTCATTTTTTAAGTCTCTGGCCTTCATTGCAGACTGTTTCTTTTGCTATACATTTACTTTATCTTTTCTTCTGCAATACTGTGATGATTATCCATTATATCTAGTATATTTTTTAATTTCAATATTGTATTTTTTATTACCCGATATTTTTATTTGGGTCATTTTTATACATTTTTATTTTCTTCATATGTTCATATTTTATGTTATTTCTCTAGACATATTTATAATGGCTGTTTTGATATCTTTTTGTGCTAATTTCATTATGTCTCTCATTTCTGAGTCCGTTTCTGTTTATTAACCATCTCTTTGAGCATATTTTCCTGCTTACATGCATGCCTGGTAATTCTTGTTTGGATGCCAGACATTTTAAATTTTATGTTGCTAGTGCTGGATTTTTGTGTTATTGTTGTCATTTCTTCAAATAGTTTTAGAGTTTGTCCTATAAGGCAGTTAAGTTACTTATGATTAGCTTGATCCTTTTGAGTCTTGCTTTTATGCTTTGTTAGGGCAAACCAAGGGCAATCTTTAGTTTAGAGTTAATTTATTCCCACTAACAAGGCAATACCTTTGTGAGCACTCTGCCAAATGACCCATGTTTTACAAGGTCTTTCTATTCTGGCTCCAAGAAATATAAATGATTCCCAGTCCTCTTTGAGCTCTAAGAATTGCTCAGCATACTATTTTCCAGAGCTCTTTCTGCCTGTACACTATTACATTATTTTTTATTTGTCCATAGGTTGCTACTCCATCAATGACTGAAAACTTCTCTGAAAATTTCCAGTTTTCTCTATGAAATTCCTTCTTCCCTCATAGCAGTTCCAAGAATTCCAGCCACCTTAGCTTCCGTGTACATCAATCTATTTCTTGAGTCAAGCAACAACAGGCTGTTTAAGGGTTCTCCCACTCTATCCTATGGCCTACAGACTCCAGGTAGTAAACTGGGACAACACAGTGCTTCTTTCATTTGTTCCCTATTTTTTAGAGATCACGGTCCTGCATTGTCTATTGCCCAATGACTGAAAACCATTGTTTTATATATTTTGCCTGATTTTCTCCTTTTTAATCTGGAAAGGTAAACACGAGTTATGGCTGAATGTGAAATTCCACATATTTTTTCTGATAGCTGATAGCTATTTTTTTTCTTTTTTCTAAAGCTATTCACCTCTCTGAGCCTCAGTTTTTAATAAATTGAGAACAATAATATTTATTTCACAGGATTACTGTGATAAAAATGTCTCTCATAGAACTACGTCTGTGGTAGGCACTAGGTAGGCATTTCTTTTCATTTACTTTGATAATCAAGAGACACAGTACATTGCTCTACTTACCAAATCACTTCCTATCCTGACGAAAGTCAACTGAAGCGTTTTTTTTTTCCCTTAACAATATCCTTGCCAGACCCAGCCTAAAGGGATCTCTCCTTTCTCTGAATTCTTTTAGCAATTATTGTCTGTAAAAGTTGTTCAGTAATTAATCATAGGTGCCGTTTAATAGCATAGCTACTGTTGTCTAGAAATGCTATTTAAATCCTTTATTCACATATTTCAAAATGCTATTTAAAGCCATTATTGTTGGATATTATCTATTGTTTGTAAGTCTCTCTACCCAACAAGACACAAGCTTCTCTGAGGCTGTTACTCATCATAAATGTAATACTATCTCTACAGGTCCTGAATCAGTGCATAGCACATAATGGGAGCAAAATTATTAATTTAGTTTTAATTATATGTGTTCAAAGGAGCTATTTATTCCTTCATATATTCCCCTAACTTTTATATTTTTCTAATCCCTTTCAGGGACTTAAAATTCTATCCCAGAAATGGCATCATCTTAATCACATGAAATACACACATTGCTCGTGGCGTAGAATCCCTCTTTCCTCGTCAATCATCTTTAAATGATCAGCTGCTGACCTTGCATCTCTAAGCCCCATTCTTTGGCGTTACTAAAAGAAAAGAACATAAAACCCAGGAGAATAACATATTGGATAGTAGATACCACTTAGAGGCCTGGCAGGTCCTCATGGCTCATGAGCCACGTCCAGTTTGACTCTGTTCCTTGTGTGGAGAATGGGGCCTGGCAGTCTCTGCCCATCCAATCTAAGACTCTGTGATCAAAGGGTCATAACATGAGGAAAATAAATCACTGTGTTTGTGATTTCTTGGTTATGATCAAAGATAAATCATGTGCTCAGTATGAGTTGTAGGATTTATTGTTCTGTTAATATTCAAGAGGGATATCACTCCCAACCAAAAAAAAAAAAAAAAATGTTGTCCCATGAACTTGAAATCTTAATGCATAGGCCAAATGCATGAAAGTCATTTACAAGACTCCTTAGAGGGGCAATTGGTATCTGATTTGGCTTTCTCTACCCTATGACCATGCATCATATTCCCTTGAACTGGAAATTTCCAAGGAGAAATGACACTTTAATGAATGATGGTGTGGATTTAGAAACCTATTTCATCTCAGTGACTTCCACAGAAATTGGATGTTTGCTAGTCACATGATGACTGGTATGACCGAAAACCCCTGCAAACCTGCTAGAATCGGAAAAGTCCTCTGTGTTCTTAAGGCCCTGACCCAAAATTCAGGTACTCATGATTATAATCTGATTACAGTTTTATAGCCAGTTAATGGAGTTTAAATAATTAGAACCTATTGTCCTCAACTATGAAAGCTGGTTCTGGCCACTTCCTTTGAGATGAATAATAGTGAGAGTACTATTCTTTATTACCTCCTGGGAGCCTGCGGCACGATGCAGAGAAGAACCTCACATATCATGGATCATCGGAGAACTAGAATGAACTCAGGAAATATTTGCATTTGTCACATTGTCTTCACCGGAGCTAGAGACCTTTTACTAGGAAAATTACAAAGTAGGCTGAATATATCTAATTTTACCCGGTCTGTGGAGGATGCCCTTTCTTCTGCCTCAGATACGCAATACTTCAACGTTCTTTCCCCTGTCTCCCACACCTTACTGTTCTAAATCAGGAAAAGTCTTAAAAAGTAACTCATTCACAAATTACTCAGCTCTTCTCCTTATCCTTTCTTTAATGTGGACAAACCTTAACCAAAAAGAGTGACTCTCTAATGAGGTATTTTCAGCATTAGCAAATAAAAATGTAGGTTCACAGAGGCTTTCTCATGGTTCACAATCCCAAACCACTAAACTACTCTTAGGCCACCAGTCTCCTCAGGGTGATCCCGCAGGGATGCTCAGTGAGGGTCAGCCACTGCAGAGCTCTCGTCCAACAGGTACAAAAAAGCCAAGCAAAAGTGGTTCGTTTCGCACCAGCACGGCTAGTAGGGAGTGCACCATTTGATATCCTACATTCAAAGTCGCACACTCGCCCTGCTTCTGAGCACATCCCTGTTCTCTCTAGCCTCTCCTGGTCTTCTCCTTAAGTTCTTCACTTTGCACGATGGTTGCATTGTCCTTTCTTTGACCTCTTCTCTGGGATAAATGAACCAAACACTGGGATAGCTGCTTCCTGTGTGAGTCTGTCTGCTTCACGAGAGGAAGGGGAAAAGGCAGAGTGGTCTCTGGTTTCATCCTCCTTAACCTCCATTTTTCACCTCCATTGACTCCCCAGCTCCCTCTGACTCCCATGGGTGAGCCCTGCTTTACCCCCCACTCTCAATACTTGAATCCAGCCTCCCTCCTCCCAGCCCCTTGACTTCCCCCACTAACACACTGAACCCTTCATGATTCAGGAAGTTTGTGAGGGCAGTGGTGAGGTGAATTGTGCTCCCTGACAAGTATGCAAAGCATGCTGTGATATAGTGGATCTGGAAGCCCCTATTACAGGAGATTTACTATTCTATTCTAAGGTTGCACTCCAGGTTGAAATTGGCTGACAGGGTCTTCGCTTGGGTAGGATTTATTCCCCATATATTAAATAATTTTTTAATTAGTTCAATGCCCAGGTCACTTCTAAACTGAAGAAATGTGAAATAAATAAGTTTCTGAAGTGAAAAAGAAACAGGCCATCATTTGAGCGAGTTGTTACGTTTAGACAAAAATGTCTGTAGCCCCCAAGCCGTTATATATTTACTTCTACACATTGGCTTAAGCACCAAGGAGCCACATACAACCTAGACCTTCAAAAATTAATTCCTATTGTTACTGGTCTCCTTGGCCTCTGCGTATAGAGCAACTTTTTTGTTGTTGTTGTTGGTTAAGGGAGGCATAAAGTACATGTAAAATCTGTGGCAGGGAAGCAGAATGGGGCCTTTCCAGTTAATCTGAAATCTTTTCCGCATCCCTGGTTCAGTGAGTATATAAGCGTGGGAGAGGTGGAAGGAGGGTGTCTGTGCCTGGCAGATTGTGGGGAGGAGGTATTATTGCCTGCGCGTGTGCACACACAGACACACACAAACCCCAGATGGCAACTAGATGAGGGAGAGAAGCCAGCAACACCAGGAGTTATTTTAGGAACAAAACTAGGAATCTGCATATGGCTAGATTTTTCATCTCAAATGTTACCCTTGCATATGACAAGCTCCTCAGTAGGGTCAAAGCCAGTCCATTGATCAATTCAAACTATTTTCCTAGATCCTAATGCTTTGGAGGTAGGAGGAAAAGGTGAGTGGTCCTTTTAGCAGAGCTGAGATATTACAGATATCTAGTAAAGATATCTAGATATTGTGGATATTCTAGTAAAGGCCCTGTCATTTCCCAGAACGCTCTTCTTTCAGGGTACATACACAAGGACTAGTAATGGCAGAGAATAGTTCAAAGTTAGAAGATCGCAGGAATTAAGCAGTTTCTTTATGCCTCTGGTGGCTGATTAACTGTGTTGGTTATGGAATACTGCTGGTGACAAAAAAAGTGTGTGTTCTGCTTTGAAATTAGCTTTGCAAATGTTCCACACTTACAAACTGCACCTTAAACAACGGTCAATGGATTCACAATTTCATGCTGCTGGGGAAAAGAAAATAAAAAGGGAGAGTATGAATGGCATAACACCCCTTCCTTACTGCTCCTGTTACCACGAAACAACCTCAAACACAACACTGTATAAATGGCAATTTATTAACATCATCTTTATAGGCATATATCAATATTATTATGCATATGTAAATGCATAAAAGACTACCATTTCCTTCCTTTTCTTCAGATCTATCTTTTCAATTAATCCATTAATCAATATCTCCTGATAGCCACTGTGGGAGGAGTGCAGTGAGTTTCAGGAGTAATCTTAATTTTCAACAACATTATTTATCTGAAATGCAACGGAAAGCTTTTTTTCTTTATTTCACACTGTTGTCTGAAAGACTTGATGCTTCTGTAGCTTGGAGAGAGACCTTCAGACCAAGGATTTTCTCTTCCAGCATAAGGTAAAATGCCGCTGAAATAATGTGCCAAGCTCTGGGTATACAAAAGCAATGAAGGCGCAGTCACTAATCTCAAAGAGCCCAGTCTAGAGATGATGACAGCACATAAATAGTAATTACAAGGTGTTGTATTAAGTGGTTTATCAGATGCATATATTATATTTCATGTTATAAGAGCACAAGAGAGTGAGTCGTGAATCAGAGTGAGGAATATGGTAATGATTCCTGCCCGATTTTATGTTCTCTGAGGTAGGCTGAGTTTGGTGCTTGCATAATTACATTCTTATTGCCCTTATAGAAAATTCTGGGATGGCATGGTATGCACAAGGCTTTGCAGAACTTTTATAGCAGATGGTGTAGCATGCATCTGTTGCTTTATCCAGTAGGTGGACCTCCTTTCTTCTGAGAATAGCTGCCCCTTTAGGGAGAGAAATAATGTTCTACTCTTCGTCAAATATGTGATTGTATTAGGGATAGTCAATAACAATACCCTACCAACCAAGTCCCAGAGTTCTTTAATTGGAACTATGGGAAAATAGTCCCTCTTGAGTAGAAAGGTGTTAAAGCATGCGTGTATCTGCCAAAAGATATGTTTCCAGCTCTTGAAGAAAGTCCATCTAATAGAATGAAGTAAGGACACAAAGACAAACAGAAATGAAAGAAAAAGACAGAGAGAGAGCTCTCTAATGGAATTCACAGTCCCCATTCTGGTCATCCCTGAGGCCCAGCTGTGCCAGTACACTCTACCATTTGATTGCAGAGCCAAATATTTCACTTTCTGCCTCAGCTACTTTTAATAGGTATTCGCCTCTTCTATCCAAGTCCCAACTAATTTAGATGGCTGGCAGGGTCAACACTAGAATTTCTCCATTAGAAAAACCCTATTCAGACTTAGTATGGTATTAACCCACTCATCTACAACTGAGATCTGTTTCTGCACGCTTCTATTACCTGGTGCTAATGACTCCTCTTCCAGAGTGTTCCTATTCCTAGCAGGATTTTATTCGAGGCTGCATTAAGCTAGAGGTAGACCGCAGTGGAGTACTGGGTTAGCAATGGTTTCCAGTATAGAAGGAATAGACAGGAATGTACTGTATCATGAATCCCAAGCACACATCCTCTTCTGAAATGTGGGCTAGAGACTGAGCGTTATCACCCTATTCCAAAAAATGTGACTCTACTACAGCCGTGGAAACTTCTGTCGAGCAGTGTCTGAAGATAGGCAACTGAGGCAGCTCTTTGGAAACAGGTTGGGAAAATAGAACAGGTCTTATTCATGAGAACTTCTAACAGAATCTGTCTAGAGCTGAGCTTACCATTTGCCCTCCCCAATCTGCTTCTCTTCCAGTATTCTTCATTTTAGTTACTAGTACCACAGTATAACCAGTCACACAACTAATAGGTGAGGGCTTTCTCATTGGTGGAGCTTTCTTTCTCAAGAACCTAAGCCACAGGATCTAACTGCACCATTCAAGTCAATTTCAATCTTTAAGAATGTAAGTACATATACGTATACATTTCATTGCTTCTGTTCATCTCTACTACTAATTACCTGGTTAAGACACTCATTATATTTTATCAGGTCTACTTTAATGTCCTTTTAGCTGGTCTCCCTGGCTCCATTCTTCTCTTCCTGCAATCCATATTTCACACAGCTGTCAGAGCGATTTGTCTGAAGTGCAAATACAATTCGGTTGGTTTCCTGTTAATACTTGTGAAAGGAGCCTCAGTGTGACAGACCAGCTCTGTCTTGCAGTTGTCGGTTCTGCCTGCTTTTCCACTTTCATGGCCGGCCACTCCCCACCCCTAAGTTTTCACTTCAGCTGTTCTATTCTTGCAGTTCCCTGTTTATACTCTTCTTTTGCTAGTATACCTTTTCTTTAGAGCAGAATTAAGGCACTCAGAGGCCCTATGCGTGGGAAAAAATCAGGATTATCCACGTAAAATTCAGAATATAATACTAAACTATAAAACAAGTCGCTTATTTGCCCTTAATGATTACTTTCTCCCTCCCACACCCTGCCCTTATATCAAATATCCAAAGAAAGTTTTATAACATCTGGGGTATATTACGGTCTGGGTCAAATAATAGAATAAGGGTCCTTGGTGGAGTTCCAGTCGTCAAGTTGATGGGACCTCTGAAGTCACAACTTGTCATTGCTTATGCCTTGCCCTTTCTACTGGTAATAGACCCACACATCTTCCCCTGAAAATACCTTTCAACTCATCAGAGAAAGGAAGGGAGAAGCAGTCCATGTGTGGAGCCCTTCTTGATAACACTATTGCCTGCCTAGAAGGATAGCTTGATTTTTTTCCCCAAGCAATTACTTAAATGGTGTTTTAGCCCCTTTTCTCTGAAGCAGGACATAACCTTTATTGACATTGTGGCTGCTGCCACATCTGTTAAGCTGACAGAGAGAAGGAGCTGGCCTGATCCTTATGATGGATTTGGCGTTGTCAAACCTTCAGCACAATTTGTCATGGGGCAAAAAGGAAGCTGTTGCCAGTGGAAGGTTCCCCAACCTCAGCAACATAGAGGGAGAAGGAGGTCCCCGCCCCTCCTTCTCCTATCACTAAAGTTTTACTGTCAGCCCTGAAGTGAACCAGAGTGAGGTTCAAACCTCCTTTTAGGAAGGATCTCTCACTTCTGCCAGCTGTTGATTATAGGAACTGGAAGCAGCTCACAGTGCACTGAGAAGGAAATGTCCCCATGTACCTGTGTGGAAGTCTTATAAATCAAACTCTCAGAGACAAATAAAAGCAAGAAGAAAATGAGAACGAAAGTACCTAGACAAGACCTACTGAAACAGAGAGAGCCATGGATGGAGATCCATGTCAGTTAATGAATAATGTGTTGCAGGGTTTGCATTAGGTATTTTGTAGAATAAGCTCTGTCTTTACCCGGTTTAAGACAACTCTATGCTAGTACAGAGTACTTTATGATTTAGCAGTCTTAACTAGACTTGCATTCAAAAGAGAGGCTGTAGTTACAGACCCCCTGAACTGAGGTCCTCTGGAGGCAATAAAACACTGAGGAGATGCTATCTCATGGATTTGGAGTATGTCATTTGCTTGAAAGTCAAGGAGACAGCTGATTTAAAGTTTCCAGCTAGGTCACAGAAAAGTCAGTAGCGGCTGCTTCCAGCTGAGTTCAGAGTCTGAATATTTATAGTGTCAATCTGAAATCCAGATAACCACAAATAATATAAATCCATTAACTCCCCCTCTACAAGAAAAGCTTTTGGCTGCTAATGCCTTGATTGCTAGGTTACTGTAGGACTGGTGCATGGATTTGTTGCTCTGGAGCTTTCTGTATTTTTTTTTTCTCCTTCTCTCTCTCTCCCTCTCTCTATTCCATACTCACACCTCTTCTAGTAACTGTGTATGCTTATGCCAAGCTGTGAGGCAACTGCCCAGGAAAGTGAGGCAGAGCAGCAATGCTGGCAATCTCTGGCCTTTTAAATTCTTTGATAAAATGCTGTGGTTTTGATAGTCCATTTAACAACCACACTGCTGGATTATTTGGAGTTTCCACCATTTACGTAGAGAACATACACTACCCAAGTTACCAGATGATTGCTTCTGAAGTCTCTTGGCTTATTTGTTTTCTCCATAGTAAATACCTTGCCCATCAAATAATAATCTTATCTTGGGAGCTCAGAGTGGGGAAACAAGGCCACGTAGAAGGGCTGCTGGCTGCAGGTGATGCTGCTGCCTTTCCACTCCAGCTCTTGGAGGTGGCTCTTCCCTCCTGAACTTCTGTTTGGCTCCCTTGCCTGTTCAGCTTTTGTTATCTTATAGTGTCTCTGAGAGCTGAACAGGCCAAAGTAGTCTGGGACAAGGTGGTCCTGTCTGAGATGATCCAGGCTTTCTCATCCCAGGAGAACCACTAAGCACATGGATGGGGTTTGGGACAATGTGCGGAATGAATAACCTGGGCAAGATGCTTCAATTTATGTTGCCATGCAGTTGGACCAGGAAGTTAGCAGAGTCTGTGCCTTCAGCTGCAATGGGAAGGTGTTCTTAAGTTCTGTTTGGTCAAGTCCTATGTGGGGAGCCCAGGATTCCAAGATTACCAGCCTGTTAAACAAGCTGATAGTGCTGTTCCTGCCACCCATGACGCTGCCCCAAAGGCCTGCTTCTGGTGGTAGCACGACACCTCCTGAGGGTTTGCCGTCATGGGTGCCACTACCCAGGAAGAGAAGACCTTGGTCTGCCAGATGATAATAAATAGGCCTGTGACTAATGGATAAAACCTCATAAAGAAAATCCCTGATGAAGCAATTTGGGTGGTCAGGGATCAAGGTATAGCACTCCTCTGAGTTGAACCACTCTGATTCTGCCTTCTTTATTTCAGATATATTATCATGATCTTGAAGACAGATAGTAAAATCCAACCATCATTTTTTTCACCCCTGCCTCCCTCACCATTGCAATTTTACTATGTTGGCCTATGTTAGATGCTTGAGTGTGAATGGCAACAGAGGGACATCCTAGTATCAAGAAAATTATGGCTTTAAACAAAGTAACGTTGGCCTACTTAAAGACTTCTAAATAATGAATGAATGATGAAACTCTGATAGGATCAAACATACTCACAAACAGCTTGACATATGACATACAAAGCCCTTCTAGAGCACTGGTTCTCAGTCTTGAGCTTAGAGCAGTGGCTCTCGACGATCTCTGTGCATCAGCCTCACAGACTAAAGCTTTTAAAAAATGCAGATTTCTGGGCCCCACCCCCAGATATCTGAATTCAATTTGCTTGAGGTAAAAAACTGGGCAGTGGAATTTTTAAAAGTACCCCAGGTGATTTAACATTTAACCAGGACTGGGAACCACTAAATTAGAGATTCTGATTTCATGAATTCGAGTTTAGGCTCTTCCAAAGATTTTTATGCTCGCTAATATGTGACACTTCCATGGCACATATTTTGTTAGGTATTGCTTTAGGTATTTTACAAACATAAACTCATTCATTCCTCTCAACAACTCTATGAGAAAAGTGCTTTTATTATTCCCATTTTGCAGACAATGAAACTGAAACACAAAATCATTAAGCTTCTTGTCCTGAGCCACAGAGCTGCTTCATGGCAGAACTGAGATATGACCTCATCAGGGTACCAGAGATTTGCTGTGTTATTCTACCATAAGGCCTCCCAGAGGTCTGAGGACCACTCACTTAGACACTGAAATATCAGCGCCTACTAAGGAGCATGAGAGAATCAGGTTCTGAAATCTGTGTTTCCATTCAGAGGACATTTCTATTAACTTGGATGCAATAGGAATCAGTAAAAAAAAATCAGTGTAGATGCCCCTTAGTCTGTCAGTCTAAATCTCAGGGAAGAGATTTTTAAACTTTAGAATCTAGTTATACACCATATGTGTCTTTTCTTTCTCTCTCTCTCTCTTCATTTCTTTCTTTCTTAATTTCTTTTTCTTTTCTTTCCTTCCTTCCTTCCTCTTTATTGCTCTTCTTTCTCTTCTCTTCTTTCTTTCTTTCCTCTTATCTTACAAAAAGCAAACATAGAATTAAAGTGGGTTTGTTTGGGTTGATATGTCATTTCCTGCTCTTAAGGCCAGGAGACCTTTTAAAAGCCTATTTTAAATCTCAAGTTGCTTCTTAAGCAGTTAATGTGTCTTACAAAGTCACATTTAGATGAGTTCAGACTAAAGGAATCAAGAGAGTATCAATTACATAACCTTCAAAAGAATGCTGCCCTAAGAATGGAAATGAACAGTCCCTGGAATTTGCCTTGTTTTGCAAGACTTCTTTGTCTGAGAAGGTGTCTGAAATATTTTTCATACTCTAAATGGTTTCATACTCCTATTCACAAATAATAATAATGAATGACTACAAAAATAGAAGTCATCTTTTCTCCTTTTTCCTATAAGAAAATGTCACTAAAAAAAAGTGCATACCACTCCCATCTTTGTATATGAGAGTTAGAGCAATAAAGAACAGGTTTATAACAGGATCCATGCATTTGACAATCACCAAAGATGTATTTAGTGGCAATTGTCAAATTGTATTTATTGTATTTACTGGCCAAACACTGTGGGGTTACCCATAAGACACCATTCCTTCTGATATGATATGCTGGATGCCTCACTACCCACTTCTAGAGGGAGCTCCATTCCAGCCTCGGAGCAATCTGACCCATGGCAAGTTCACATAAAGGCTACTAGATCCATGGTGCTATGTCAGTCTAGTTAGCCTCACTATTTGCTAACTCAAATTCAACTCAATTAAATAATTGCTGAGTATCTATTCTGCACTAGACAAAGGTACACATTATTTTCACAGGGCTTCAGTGACAGCGATGTCATCTTTAGAAAAGTATTTACTTACCAGGTAATATGCACTAGACATTTCCACGGCAACCTGGAGTTTCATGCTACTCTTCACTCCATACCATACCATTCCTCCCAAGGCCCCACCTCCAGATAGGTGACCAACTCATCCAGGTTTTAGTATTGGAAGCACTATATCTCTTGGGATTGTTCAGATTTCTCTGTCCCAGGAAACCCCTCAATAGTGGACAAACAAAAATATTTGGTCACCCTACCCGCAACAGATATCAGAGCATCATTTTAGCTTTGTGCCTCAGCTTGCTTAGGGGGCCCACGCAAGTGAAGTGTTGTGACTCAGGTGGTTCACAAAGGCACTGCGCTTCTCAGCCACCAGAGAAGCTAGGGAAAGACTGAGCAAACACGTTTTGACCTCTGTGGTTTTGGTTTGTGGACAAGGGGTCCCCTGCCAAAACGGTGCCAGACAGTGTTATCCTACACAGGAAGCATGGGGTGGGGATTATACAGGGAGTCTATCCCTGTTGAAGAAATGGAAGGCCATTTATGCTTTTTTTGTGTCTCATAAATCACTAACGTCCATACTTGAAAACCCGAAGTCAAAATGCTCAGCCAGAATTGAGAGATGGTCAGTCTGCCTTTGGCAGCACGATGCCAGCGTCATTTACAGAGCAGGTACCAGCAGCCCTGCTGACTGCGTGTCATGTCATCCATCATGTGAAACTAAACCAACAAGGCGTGAAGAGATGGTGTGGGAACTCTTGTCAGAGGGGTCAGACTACTTCATCAAGAAGGCAGGGCAATGTTTAGGATAGCAGGCTAATGGGAAGGGTGTTTCAGGGCATATTTTTAAAGGGTGCTTCCCTATACTCTGAAAAGAAAAGCTCAGGAGACAGAAGCTCACATTTATTTTGGGGGCACCAAATTACATTTGAGAAGGTACTCTCACTACTGAAAATACACTACTAACTCATTCTCCTTTCTTCTTGCTTGTCCTTTTTAATTTTTTTCCTGGTGTCAACAGCTGGAGTGGCCACCTTGAGAAGTGGTGCTACTTTAGAATACTATTCATATTTTATGAAAGACAGGTATTTGGAAGTAGGCTTGACCACTGGCATGGTTTGGATCTGTGTCCCCACGAAATCTCATATTGAACTGTGTAGTTCCCAGTGTTGGAGGTGGATCCCGGTGGCATGTGTTGCATCATGGGGGTGATTTCCTGTGAATGGTTTAGCACCATCCTGGTGGTGCTGTTCTCATGACAGTGGGTAAGTTCTTGCAAAATGTGGTTGTTTAAAAGTATGTGGCATCCACTTCTCTCTATCTCTCTCTTGTGTCTACTCTGGCACACCTCCTTCACTCTCTCTCTCTCTCGCCACTACTCTGGCTATGTGAAGTCTGTGCTCTCCCTTTGCCTTTCACCATGATTGTAAGTTTCCTGAGGCCTCCCTAGAAACAGAGCAGATGCCAGCATCATGTTTCCTGTACAGCCTGTGAAACTGTGAGCCAATTACACCTCTTTTCTTTATAAATTACATCTCAGGTATTTCTTTATAACAATGTGAAAACACACTAATACAAACACTGAGCCAGTGTATTATATGAAGGCCCCACAATATGCAACATTTCATGTCAGATCCTCCAGACAGGTTTAAGGAAACAGATATAGACATTGTTTATGTAGCATTGGGATTTTAAAGTTGGAAAGAACTTGGAAACTATCCAGTCCAACACTATTTTCCTCTCTGAATTTATTGAAGAGAAATATGAGGGTCAGAAAGGAAGAGTGACGTGTGCTAAAATGACTGGGTAAATTAGTAGTAAGGACAAAACTGGAACAGCCCTGTGCATTTCAGCAACCTCATCTTTGGTTCCAATGAGGGGCAACATGAATACATTAAACTTCAAAGTACAGAAACACATATAGTCAACACACAATGGGCTTTACATAGAATCCATGCCTGACACATATTTAGAAGCTCAAAAATTATTTGTTGAATAAGATGAGAAAATAAATTTAGTAAAAACTGACATAAATCTACTGCAATTATAAGATTCTGTTAAAAAAAACAAAAAACTAGTCTTTAACTAAAAGCTAACATTCATTGGAAGCTCAACATATGCCAGAACTGTTAAAATGCTTTACATATATTAACTCGTTTAGTTAACACTATAACTTAATACATTTGAATTCCCATTTTATAGATGAGAGGACCCTTAATGTTAAAGTATTGAAGTAACCTGTCCAGTACCATGAAGTTAGTAAGTATGACACAGGTGGCTTCCTTTTAGAACCCAAGAAGTTAAGCATTAATCTGTACCATATTCACTATACTGTGCTGTTAATTGTGGTAATAATGTTGTAATCTAGTTTGTTTTACAAAGCACTAAACAATGTAAAGCCAGCTGTGTCTTAATTCAGTTGTGTTTGTAATCTATATGAGATAACTTTATCCTACCTCCTGATTGGTTGGCATAAAATACAGAAAATCAGGACATTATGTATAGCCATGTAATGCAATGCTGTGGAAGACAGAGTGAGTTATGAAGATGATTGAATATCAGCAAAGATATATAGTTAAAATGAGGAATAATTTCATTTAGTTTTTGCTGAAAATATTCCTGAAGAATAACAGTCCAAATGTTCTTTTCAAAAATTTTTATTACATTTTCATTTTAAGTTCTGGCATACATGTGCAGAATGTGCAGGTTTGTTAGCTATACGTGTGCCATGGTGGTTTGTGGCACCTATGAGCCCATCACCCAGGTTTTAAGCCCCTTGTGCATTAGCTATTTGTCCGGATGCTCTCCCTCCCCTCATCCCCATCCTGATAGGCTCCAGTGTGTGCTGTTCCCCTCCCTGTGTGCATGCATTCTCATTGTTCAACTCCCACGTATGAGTGAGAACATGAAGTGTTTGGCTTTCTGTTCCTGTGTTAGTTTGCTGAGGATGGCTTCCAGCTTCATCCATGTCCCTGCAAAGAACATGGTCTCATTCCTTTTTATGGCTGCATAGTATTCCATGGTATATATGTACCACATTTTCTTTATTCAGTCTATTAATGATGGGCACTTGAGTTGGCTCCATGTCTTTGCTATTGTGAATAGCACTGCAATAAACAAACATGTGCATTTATTTTTATAAAAGAATGATTTATATTCTGTTGGGTATATGATCCGTAATGGGATAGCTGGGTCAAATGGTATTTCTGGTTCTAGATCCTTGAGGAATTGCCACACTGTCTTTCACAATGGTTTAACTAATATGCATTCCCACCGACAGTGTGAAAGTGTTCCTATTTCTCCACAGCCTCGCCAGCATCTGTTTCTTGACTTTTTAGTAATTGCAATTCTGACTGGTGTGAGATGGTATCTCATTGTGGTTTTATTTGCATTTCTCTAATGATCAGTGATGTTGAGCTTTTTTCATATGTTTGTTGGCTGCATAAATGTCTTCTTTTGAGAAGTTTCTGTTCATATCCCTTGCCCCCTTATTGATGGGGTTGTTTTTTTCTTGTAAATTTGTTTAAGTTCCTTGTAAATTCTAGATATTAGACCTTTGTCAGATGGGTAGTTTGCAAAAAATTTTCTCCTATTCTGTAGGTTGCCTGTTCGCTCTGATGATAGTTCCTTTGTTGTGCATAAGCTCTTTAGTTTAATTAGATCCCATTTGTCAATTATAGTTTTTGTTGCAATTGCTTTTGGCAATTTCATCATAAAATCTTTGCCCATGCCTGAATGATATTGCCTAGATTTTCTTCTAGGGTTTTTATGGTTTGGGGTTTTAGATGTAAGTCTTTAATTCATCTTGACTTAATTTTCGTATAAGATGTAAAGAAGGGGCCCAGTTTCAGTTTTCTGCATATGGCTAGCCAGTTTAACCAGCACCATTTATTAAACAGGGAATACTTTCCCCATTGCTTGTTTTTGTCGGATTTGTCAAAGTTAGATTGCTGTAGATGTGTGATCTTATTTCTGAGGTCTCTATTCTGTTCCGTTGATCTAAAGTCTGTTTGGTGCTAGTACCATGCTGTTTTGGTTACTGCAGTCTTGTAGTATAGTTTGAAGTCAGGTAGTATAATGCCTCCATCTTTGTTCTTTTTGCTTAGGATTGTCTTGGCTATTCAGGCCTTTTATTATTATTTTTTGGTTCAATATAAATTTTAAAATGGTTTCTTCTAATTCTGTGAAGAATGTCAATGGTAGTTTGATGGAAATAGCATTGAATCTATAAATTACTTTGGGCAGTATGGCCATTTTCATGATATTGATTGTTCCTATCTGTAAGGATAGAATGTTTTTCCATTTGTTTGTGTCTACTCTTACTTCCTTGAGCAGTGGTTTGTAGTTCTTAAAGAGGTCCTTCACATCCCTTCTTAGCTATATTCCTAGGTATTTTATTCTCTTTGTAGCAATTGTGAATGGGGAGTTCACTCATGATTTGGCTCTCCGCTTGTCTACTGTTGGTGTATAGGAATGCTTGTGACTTTTGCACATTGATTTTGTATCCTGAGACTCTGCTAAAGTTGCTTATCAGCTTAAGGAGTTGGGCTGAGAAGATGGGGTTTTCTAAATATAGAATCATGTCGTCTGAAAACAGACAATTTGACTTTCTCTCTTCCTATTTGAATACACTTTATTTCTTTCTCTTGTGTGATCACCCTGGCCAGAACTTCCAGTACTATGTTGAATAGCAGCAGTGAGAGAGGGCATCCTTGTCGTGTGCTGGTTTTCAAAGGGAATGCTTCTGGCTTTTGCTCATTCAGTATGATATTGGCTGTGGATTTTGTCATAAATAGCTCTTAATATTTTTGAGATACGTTCCATCAATACCTAGTTTATTTAGAGTTTTTAACATGAAGCAATGTTGAATTTTATTGAAGGCCTTTTCTGTATCTATTTAAATAATCATGTGGTTTTTGTCATTCGGTCTGTGTATGTGAATGTCCATCTCATTCTCCGTCCATTTCTGCGACCTTTCTGGATAGGTGTTGTGATCATTTGGAGGAGACGAGGCACTCTGGCCTTTTGGGTTTTCAGCATTTTTTTCATTGATTCTTCCTCATCTTCATGCGTTTGTCCAGTTTCAACCTTTGAGGCTGCTGACCTTTGGATGAGGATTTTTGTGAGGATTTTGTGTTGATGTTGTTTGTTACTTTTTGTTTGCTTTTCTTTCAATAGTCGGGTCCCTCTATCTAGGGCTGCTGTGGGTTGCTGGGGGGTTCACTTCAGGGCCTATTCATCTGGTTTGCTCCCATGCCTGGAGATGTCACTCAGAGAGGCTGGAGAACAGCAAAGATGGGTGCTTGCTCCTTCCTCTGGGATCTCTGACCTTGAGGGGCACTAAACTGATGCCAGTAGGAATGTTGCTGTATAGCATGTCTGATAACCCCTGTTGCAGTGGGCAGGGGGTGGGGGGTCTCACCCAGTTGGATGGCATGAAAAGTAGGACCTGTTAACTGAAACACTTTGCTGTCTCTTGGTGTAGAGGGTTTGCTGCAGTGGGGTGAAACCCACTCGTCTGGGCTGCCTGGATTCCTCAGAGGAATGACTAAGTTTGCTGTTCCGTGGAGACTACAGCCACCCCACCCTTCTAGGGGCTCAGGCCCAGGGGGGATTAGAGTTCTGTCCCTGAGCCCTTGACTGGAATTGCAGTTCCTTCAGGGAGGCCCCGCAACCACGTTGTTGGCTGCCACTCCTCCCTCAAGGAGCTCAGCCCTATTAGCAGGCAGCTGCAGCAGTAGCGATGGCTGCCCCTGCCCTGGAGAACTTGGCAGGCTTAGGCCAATGGTGGCAAAGTGACTGTTGTGATTCTGTGCAGCTACATGGTTGGGACCCAAGACCCTGGTGGCATAGGCTCACAAGTAGGATTTTCCAATGGATTGCACAGTTCCATGGAAAAGGTAGTTTCCCAGGCTTGGTAGCATGCTCACTCACCACCTCCCTTGGCTGGGGGTGGGGGATCCCCTGCCACATATAGCTATTGGGTGGGCTGCCACACCACACTGCTTTTCCTTTCTCTCCATGGGTCATGCCAGCTGCCTAGTTAGTTCTAATGACAGAACCTGGATACCTCGGTTGCCAGTGCAGAATTCTATGCTGTTTTGGATCTTTTCGATGGGAGCTTCCAATTGCTGCTGCTTCTAGTGAGCCATCTTGGCCCAAGAAGACCAAATGTTCTTAAACTTTAATCACTATAAACTTATTTGCCTCTACTTTGATATCCTTGTTGGATTCTTTCACTAGAAGGGAACTCCCAAAGAAAATAACCAATCCAGTTACCCCAATGTATCCATTAATGCTCATAGAGATCTTCATCTTCAAATATGTAAATATCAAGATAATGGGAAGGTAGGTTTCTCACTACAAGAGAAGGAAGTTACAAATATGAGAAGGAAGTTACAAACATGGGAAGAAGAAAACTAGAATGAACTCCCATAGTACCCGAATAGAATTGGAGGTAAATGCATAATGAGTATGCATAGAGATAAATAGATGATAGGTAGCTAGATAATAGACAGATAGATAATAGATAAGGTATCATATATATTACAAATATAGATACAATTGTGACTATAAATATATACACAGACATATATATAGATACATATTGTGTTACTTTCCTAGGGCTGCTGTACAAATTACCCATATTTGGTGGTTTGAAACAACAGAAATTCATTTTCTCACTGTTTGGAGGCCAGAAATCCAAAATTAAAGCATTGGCAGGGTTTATTCCTTCCCTGAGAGAGAAGACCCCATGCCTCTCTCCTAGCCCCTGCTGGTAGATAGTACTCCTTGACACTCTGGTATTCTTTGGTTTGTAGCTGCATTCCTTCCACCTTTGTCTCTATCTTCACATGGCATTCTTCTCAGTAAGTTTCTGTGGCTCTGTGGCTCCACATCTTCCTCTATTTTTCCTTATAAAGATGCCAGTCATTGGATGTGGGGCCCACTCTAATCAAATATGACCTCATCTTAATTAGTTACATTTGCAAAGGCTCTCTTTCCAAATAAAGGCACATTCTGAGTTATGGTAAATATTAGCTTTGTGGATACATTATTCTACGCATTACATATATATTTTCTAATATTTCGTAACATCATCAATCCTAAGAGGGCTTGGTTGTAGTGACACACCAAAAGCAATGAGCATACCTAGCACTAAGAGTTTGGTTTCTAAATACCATGCTTAAAAGAACTAGAGATTTTCTTTTATGTGTGTGAGGAGTCTGAATGACTAATTAAAGGACTGGGTAAGGGAAAGAGTTAGGTGAGAATTGAATATCTTGCGTGAAAAAGCAAGATAGTAATAAAGAATGAGGAAAAGTGAAAAGGACTCAGAAGTCAGTATGAAAGAAAGTTTAGCCAAATTTGGAAAAATTTGAGCATGAAAATAATAACGCAGATTATAACCTCTCAAATAATACTGAAAACCATCAGTCAATACTTATATATGTAAATTCATACATAACATACATATGCTAATTGAAAATAGAGATATTTTTCATTCTTTTTCCAGCCAATATCATTTCATCATATGGATGTATGGTAGTTCATGTAACTGTTTTATTACTAATTCAAATTGTTTCCAATTCTTAGCTATTTTAATAGTATTGCAATAAATATTTTTATAGTCTCCTGTTTTTAAAGGAGCACTAACAGACTGTAACACAGTTTGTACAGTAGGTGATCTGTGCAGCTAACCACCATGGCACACATTTAACTATGTAACAAACCTGCACATCCTGCACATGTTCCCTAAACTTAAAATGAAAGTTGGAAATTTAAAAAAAGAAAAGTGGCAGGAGGTGTAGAAACCACATTATAAAGATCTGAGGATATTTAACCTGGAGGAAAGATGATTGGGGCCAGACACGGTGGCTCATGTCTACAATCCCAGCGCTATGGGAGGCTGAGGTGGGTGGATCACAAGGTCAGGAGTTTGAGACCAGCGTGGCCAATATGGTGAAACCGCATCTCTACTAAAAAATAGAAAAATTAGCTGGGCATAGTGGTGCACACCTGTAGTTCCAGCTACTTGGGAAGCTGAGGCAGAGGAATCACTTGAACCCAGGAGGCGGAGGTTGTAGTGAGCCAAGAGCATACCACTGCACTGCAGCCTGGGTGACAGAGAAAGTCTCTGTCTCAAAAAAATAAAGAAAAGATTGGGAGGTAAATTACCAAATGGAAATTTTCATCTTTAAAGGAACTCCACAGGAATAATATAGCTTATTATATCTCAGACACTATTCTCAGTGTTTTATATGTACATATCATCAGGGCAATTAATCCTAACCATAATCCTATTAAGTAGTTACTTTTATTATCCTAATTAGGTAAAAACGCTGAGGCACCAAAGGGGTCCATTACAGTCCAATATTAAATGGAATAAAAATATTAAAAAGTGACTAGTATCCACTATTTTTCTGGGCAAGAAGCAATATGGTTTATTGGACATAATCTCAATTAGTCATAGGCAAGGGTATAAATATGGACCCATCCCCTTATTCACTACTGACCTATTTGACTTTGTTCTGGTCACATGACTTTCTATGTCCTAGACATTTTATAAAGTATTAAAGGTGATCAGTTCAGTTATTTACATAAGAAACATGTATTTATTGAATATAGTAGGTACTGTTTCAAATTCTGGTGCTTCATTCTCCTGCAAGTTGCAATCTGGAAGAAGAAACAAACTGACAGATAAATAAACATGTAGATAAAATAGGTTAGTGTTAGATGCTATGAAGAAAAGAAAATAATCACATGAAGAGTACCTATTTTAGATAGATAGGAGGGTCAGGGAAGGCCTTTTGGAGGAGATTTCATTTGCACTGAGTCCTGAATGAGAAGCCAGCCAGAGGAAAATCTGGTAATAGAAGATTCTAGATGGAACCACCTCCAGTGACGATCCCTGAGGCAGGACATGTTTGTTAGGAGGAGTTGATGAGGAGCCAGAAAGCCAGTTTGGTTGGAGTTTCAGTATTGAGTATTGGGGTAGACAGAATGCGGCTGAAGAAATAGGAGTTCACTCTGATTTTGCACAGAGCAGTGTGAAGAGCTACAAAAACAAAGGATATTTCTAAACACCATAAACCACATGTGCTTTTCATCTTAGTGTTGGTGTCATTGCTGCTGCCAAGGCAGGGCACTGCACCTGGCCACAGGAATATTTTCAAGTAGCAGTGCCAAGTGCACCATAGGCAGCAGTTATCATCTCTCATTCCCTCTTCCCAGCACCAGAAAAAAACGCCTTGGCTAGGCTGGGGGAAAATGTCTGAATATCATCTGTCTCTTTTATCAAATGCATCTTCTATTGACAGAATCCATAGCTATATTGTTAATATGCCCATATAAACAATCACCCTCATTGAAGAAATTAAGTGACCACTCCATCACTTCCTGATGTGTATACATCAGTGTCATACTTAAAGCAACAGGATAGCTAAGGGCCAGTCAATTAAAATGATCATATGGGTTTATTTACAAAGTAGGCAGAGAGCAGTCAGCTTGTTACAATGATGATGAAGACATGTTTACAAAATACAAATGGAACTCCGATATGGGTCAAGTAGAGTGCAATGAAAAAACTGGTTTTATAATCATTCTTAAAGTTGACTTTCCCAAAGCGCTAGTACTATTTTGCCTTATTTAATAATAAAGGGTTCTCAAGAGATCAAATACATCTTTCACACATGTCTGCAATTTAAATCAAAATTTTGTATCTGATCCTACCTATGTAGGAGACACAGTGAGAAAAGAAGAGTTTTCTCGGGGCTTTTTCTTCAATGGAACACATACCTTGCTTAAAGCAAAAGCCTTAAGTATTAGGTTTCCAGAGCTTTGCCTCTGAATAACAGGCCCGATAAACTGGAAACTGTGGAGTCAGGTGCCACTGACCAATGAGGAGTCCAACAAGATGCACTCAGGCGGGAGTAGGGAGCAGAGCTTCTACTAGAACGCCAAACTTGAGCCTGTCACCTTCTTTGTCGCTAATTAGTTATGTGACTGTGCACAGAATAATTAGCTTTCAAGGCTCTAATCTTTACAATGAACTTAGAGTAAATGGGCTCTTTGTAAGAAGATGATCATCTCTTGAGCTCCCTTTCAGCTTTGAGTCTATGGCTTTATGAAACACATTAGAAATGGAGTTGAACCCCCCAACCCCAAGAATGCTGTGATAGAAGCAGCTCTCAGTACAATAGAATATTGGTAACTACTGGGTGGTCTTGGAGAAAGTGATTTCACATTTCTCTTCATTTTTTTTTTTATATTTTCATAGGAAAGGGAGTATATTAAATCAATGGTCTCCAAGCCAAAGATAATCTTTATTCCAACAAACATTAACACTTAACGTTTGAAAAGTAAAGCTGGCCTGATGAAAGTAGAGGCTATAAACTTAAACCCCTTAACTCAGCTGTTCTTGGTGAAGCTGTTAATGCTAAGGGATGGCGAGCCTATAATTTTACCATCGCCAAACTGATTTGCATGCAGTTTTGGACAGCCATGTTCCATTATGCAAAGTGAGACACACCTGTATTCAGCTCTGGTGTCCTGAAAATTTTTTTTACCAGTCAAACCATGATACCCTTTCCAAACCCAGCTCTGAGAAATTTCCAAAAAGCCACATGTTAAATTCTAGGACACTTTGACTCTGTACCTAGGGAGTGCCTAAGGCACTCTGAGACCTCTTCATGACCCAGCTCTGTTCTTCTATCTCCAGAAGAGGAAGAGAGGAATCTCCTTCTACTGGATAAACTTTTTTCACAGAATTTATGATCATCCACTCTTGCGCCTGCAGGTCAAGGCACAAATAAAAAAGAAGTCCCCTAAGGGAATTGCCAACAATGTAATGAGACTATCGGGGTTTTGGCTCATGAGGTTAAATGCTTTTGAAGATACAAGGAAACATTGCAGAGAAAATGTTTCTAGCTGTGGCTATGACTATTACTCTTACAACAACCTGAATACGAATCTACTTTTTCCTAATAAATGACATAACAGGTCTTGACAAGTCTTTTTTTCCCCTCTCTGGAGCCTCAGCTTTCCCACATTTGAAGGGGATTGGCTCCATACTGGTTGCCCTCAAGGACTCCAAGAGAGAGATTAAGAAGATAAAGTCAGTAACATGCAAGTTCCCTAATAAAGGGTGTTACAGGAATATCAAGTCCTATCATGATTCACAGAAGAATTTGCTACCCCAAAAGGTTCTTGGGGATTAGTCAGGGCTCAGCTGCGTGTACTGAAGAAGGGGCAAGGGCTGAACCTCCTCGTTCATCTGTCTGGCTTCACTGTTATCAAGCCAACATTGTACAGCATAAAGGGGCAGAGAGCCTTGGTGGAATTAATGACGCAGTTATTCATTCAATACTGACATAGTGAGAGTGGAATGTTAAGTGCTTTTTAACAGTCATTAAGCACATTAGAGCTTTTATATCTTGGTCCCTGTGTCTTTACCAAGTTCCTAGAAAATAAGAATGCTATCAAAGTGAGGTGAAAAACACTATGGAACTCAAACTTTTTGTCTCCACCTAGGAGTGCTAGAACTAAATTGCGAAATAATTGATACTTTGGGAAAGAAAGATGAGTTGAAAGTGAATAGAACCCTGCTGTATCAATTGCCTATGTGCCTGCTTTTTCAGAGCTGCTTTGCTGGGACTGCATTTCCTAAAGGACTTACAATTCCACACCCCTCTGACCCAAAGCATTGTAATCTGTAAAAATTGATTATTAAGACAGCCCCTGGTAAAGCATATCAATCAGTTAGTGCTGAAGTCTGCATCTTTGTTAAGTAAGAAAAAATTTAGCAAAAGATAGACACGGATACCCATACTCACTAAGAACTATATGTGTTATGATAAATAATTCATATATCATGTAAATAAGTTTGCAGAAAGGTTCAGTATGAGCCAGACCCCTAGAGAATTTACCGTCTTTTATATTTTCTACAATCTGTTCACATTTTCTAGTGTGACAGAATTAATAGATCTGATAGAAACATACCTGCATTTACTAAACAATAGAGTTGAGTAAACACTTCGTTAGCCTGTATGCTATTGGCTTAGGCCCCCTTTAACCCACATTTCTAAACCCTGACGCTGCAGTAATAACAGATGTTCATAGCGATACATCTGAAGTATAACAATAGCTTAAAGAGTCTTCTGAATTTCTAAAGAAATATTGTCTTGCTTTGAATTTACTTTTGGTTCTACATGCATTTATGGTCTATAGAGGGTGAGCAGATTATGGCTCATGGGCCAGAATTTGGCCTGCCATCTGTCTTTGTAAATAACGTTTTATTGGAGCGCATCTACACCCATTCACGAACGTATTTGCTTATGACTGATTTTGCACTACAATGACAGAGTTGAATAGTTGAGACAGAAATTATGTGGTATGCAAACCCTAAAATATTGACTATCTGGACCTTCTCAGAAAAAAGTTTGTCGATCTGTGGTCTATATTAATTTGGAAAATAGAATTCTGAGCATAAGCTGTGTTGTAAACAGTGGCATGCCAAAGTCTGTTCAGCTCATCAGTGCTGATTGTTCACATCTCATCTTACCTACATATCCAGTGATAGCATGTTGGTAGCTGGAAATTAGCCATGGTGGGAGTATTTACATCACAGCAATTGTGAAGCCCTACTAATCTGATTTCTCTCCTACAGGGAGCCATTTGGTAAATATTTACCAGCACACTACTGGTAGTAACCCTCTATTAAAGTTTGAGCTTAGGCAATATAATAGACATGCTGGCACCTGTGAAGAGGGTAGGAAAAAACAGTCTTGAATTGCTGACGCCACCCCTTCCCTATACCTATTGGCAGCAGTCACAGGGGGAAAAGAGAATCTGTGCACTTGCAGGAGGGGGAGAGCATAGCAACTGGAGGACTTAGCACTGAACTCAATGCTGCCCAGTCACAGTGAGAGCAAAGCTGTGCTAGGCCCAGCCGGTGCCCAACCAAGGAGGGGGCATTTGGACCAGCCCTGGCCCAAAGAGAATCACTCATCCCAGGGGTTAGAACTTCCGTTACTTGGCAAGCCTCACCACCATGGACTAAAGTGCTCTGGGGTTCTAGGTAAACTTGAAAGGCAGTGTAGGACACAAGGACTGCAATTCTTAGGCAACTCCTAGTGCTGGCCTGAGCTTAAAGCCAGTGGACAAGGCTGGCATGGGACGTAGTGAGACACCAGCTGAGGCAGCCAAAGGAGTGCTGGGACCATCCCTCCCGGAACCCCAGCCAGCATAGCTCACAGCAACAAAAGCGACTCCTTCCTTCTGCTTGGGGAGAAGAGAGCAAAGAGTAAAGATAACTTTTTCTTGAATCTGGGATACCAGCCCAGCCCCAAGACGATGGGGCACCAGGCAGATTCTTGAGACCCCATTCCAGGCCCTAGCTCCCAAATGACGTTTCTAGACATACCTGGGTCCAGAAGGGAAATTGCTGCCTTGAAGGGAAGGATAGTTTTGGCAGGATTAGTCACATGCTGACTAAAGAGCCTTTGGGCCCTAAACCAATAGCAATACCTAGGTAGTACCCTGTGGGCTTTGGGTGAGACTCAGAGATGTGCTGGCATCAGGTGAGACCCAGCACATTTCAAGCTATAGTGGCCACAGTGAAAGATTCCTTCTGCTTGAGAAAACAGAGGTGGAAAAGGGGGGAACTTTGTCTTGTACTTTAGGTATCAGATCAGCTGCAATGGGGTAGAACACCAAGGAGGTTCCTGGGGTCACTGAGTCCCAGGCTTAGGCTCTTGGACAGCATTTATAGACCAGCCCTGGGCCACAGGGGATTGCATGGCCCTGAAGGGTTAGTCCCAGGTCTGGCAGAATTCACTGAGCTGACTAAAGAGCCCTTGGGCTTTCAGTAAGCATTGATAGCGGCCTGGCAGAAATCCCTGTGGGCCGGTGGTGGTGGTGGCCATCGGGAGAGGCTCCTCTGCCTGTAAAAAAAGGATAGAAGACTGAGAAGTATTTTGGTCTGAGGTTTGATGGCCAGCTTAGCTGCAGTAGAACGCAACACACAAGGTAAATGTCTATGTTTTTTGACTCCAATACCTGGCTGCCAGACAGTATCTCTAGATCTGCCCAGAGTCTGAAGGAACTCAATGCCCTGAAGGAAAGGCACAAACCTTTCTGGTTTTTCCACCAGCTGATCGTAGAGTCCTAAGCTCTTTTTTTTTTTTTAATTTATTTTTGTTACTTTAGGTGCAAACTATATGTGGCATTTCTCCCCCATGTTATCCCTCCCCACCCCCTCACTGTCTCTCCCCTACCCCCCCAACTGCCCCCAGTGTGTGATGTTCCTCTCCCTGAGTCCATGTGTTCTCATTGTTCAACACTCGCCTATGAGTGAGAACATATGGTGTTCGGCTTTCTGCTCATGTGTCAGTTTGCTGAGAATGATGGTTTCCAGATTCATCCAAGTCCCTACAAAGGACCCAAACTAATCATTTTTTATGGCTTTGTAGTATTCCATGGTGTATATGTACTACATTTCCTTTGTCCAGTCTATAATTGATGGGCATTTGGGTTGGTTCCAGGTCTCTGCTATTGTACACAGGGCTGCAATGAACATTCGTGTGCATGTGTCCTTATAGTAGAACGATTTATAATCCTTTGGATATATACCCAGTAATGGGATTGCTGGGTCAAGTGGAATTTCTATTTCTAGGTCCTTGAGGAATCGCCACACTGTCTTCCACAATGGTGGAACTAATTTATACTTCCACCAACAGTGTAGGAGTGTTCCTATTTCTCCACATCCTCTCCAGCATCTATTGTCTCCAGATTTTTAAATGATCACCATTCTAACCAGCGTGAGATGATATCTCAGTGTGGTTTTGATTTGCATTTCTCTAATGACCAGTGAAGATCAGCATTTTTTCATATGCTTGTTGGCCTCATATATGTCTTCTTTTGAAAAGTGTCTGTTCATATCCTTTGGCCACTTTTGAATGGGGTTTTTTTTTCTTGTATATCTGTTTTAGTTCCTTATAGATTCTGGATATTAGCCCTTTGTCAGATGGGTAGATTGCAAAATTTTTTTCCCATTCTGTTGGTTGCCAATTCGCTCTAATGATGGTTTCTTTTGCTGTACAGAAGCCCTGGAGTTTAATTAGATCCCATTTGTCTATCCTGGCTTGTATTGCCATTGCTTTTGGTGTTTTAGTCATGAAGTCCTGGCCTATGTCTTTGTCCTGGATGGTTTTGCCTACATATTCTTCTAGTATTTTTATGGTGTTCCGTTTTATGTTTAAATCTTTGATCCATCTGGAGTTAATTTTAGTGTAAGGGGACAGGCAGGGGTCTAGTTTCTGCTTTCTGCACATTGCTAGCCAGTTTTCCCAATACCATTTATTAAACATGGAGTCCTTCCCCCATTGCTTGTTTTTGCCAGGTTTGTCAAAGATCAGACGGTTGTAGATGTGTGTTGTTTATTCTGGGGTCTCTATTCTGTTCCATTGGTCTATGTCGCTGTTTTGATTACTGTAGCCTTGTAGTATAGTTTGAAGTCCAGCAGTGTGATGCCTCCAGCTTTGCTCATTTGCTTAGGATGGTCTTGGTTATGCAGGGTCTTTTGTGATTCCATATGAAGTTTAAAGTGGTTTTTTCACTTCTGTGAAGAAGGTCAATGGTAGCTTGATGGGGGATAGCATTGAATCCATAGATTACTTTGGGCAGTATGGCCATTTTCACAATATTGATTCTTCCTAACCATGAGCATGGACTGTTTCTCCATCTGTTTGTGTCCTCTCTTATTTCCTTGAGCAGTGGTTTGTAGTTCTCCTTGAAGAGGTCCTTTACATCCTTGGTTAGTTGTATTTCTAGGTATTTTATTCTCTTTGTAGCAATTGTGAATGGGTGTTAGCTCTTTATTTGGCCTCTGTTTGTCTGTTATTGGTATATAGGAATGCTTGTGATTTTTGCATATTGATTTTGTATCCCGAGACTTTGCTGAAGTTGCTTATCAGTTTAAGAAGAGTTTGGGCTGAGACGAAGGGGTCTTCTAGGTATACAATCATGTCATCTGCAAATAGAGACAGTTTGACTTTCTCCTTTCCTAATCGAATACCCTTTATTTCTTTTTCTTGCCTGATTGCTCTGGCTAGAACTTCCAATACTATGTTGAATAGGAGTGGTGAGAGAGGGCATCCTTGTCTAGTGCCTGATTTCAAAGGGAATTCTTCCAGCTTTTGCCCATTCAGTATGATATTGGCTGTCGGTTTGTCATATATAGCTTTTATCATTTTATGATACATTCCATCAATACCTAGTTTATTGAGAGCTTTTACCATGAAGGGCTGTTGAATTTTATTGAAGGCCTTCTCTGCATCTATTGAGATAATCGTGTGGTTTTTGTCTTTGGTTCTGTTTATGTGATGGATTACATTTATGGATTTGCGTATGTTGAACCAGCCTTGCATCCCCAGGATGAAGCCTACTTGGTCGTGATGGATAAGCTTCTTGATGTGCTGTTGCAATCTGCTTGCCAGTATTTTATTGAGGATTTTTGCTTCGATGTTCATCATGGATATTGGCCTGAAGTTTTCTTCTTTAATTGAGTCTCTGCCCAATTTTGGTATCAGGATGATGTTGGTCTCATAAAATGAGTTAGGGAGGATTCCCTCCTTTTGTATTGTTTGATACAGTTTCAGACAGAATGGAACCAGCTCCTCTTTGTACGTCTGGTAGAATTCGACTGTGAACCCGTCTGGATGTGGACTTTTTTAGGTTGGTAGGCTATTGATTGCTGCCTCTCCTTCAGCCCTTGTTATTGATCTATTCAGGGTTTCAACTTCCTCCTGGTTTAGTCTTGGTAGAGTACAAGTGTCTAGGAATTTGTCCATTTCTTCCTGTTTACTGGTTTATGTGAGTAAGCTTAATCTCTGATGGTAGGTTGTATTTCTGTGGGATCAGTGGTGATATCCCCCTTTATTGTATCTATTTGATTCTTCTCCCTTTTCTTTTTTATTAATCTGGCTAATGGTCTATTTTGTTGATCTTTTCAAAAAACCAGCTCCTGGTTTTTTGATTTTTTTTTTTTTTTAATTTCAATAGGTTTTTGGGGAATAGGTGGTCTTTGGTTACATGGATAAGTTCTTTATGATGATTTCTGAGATTTTGGTGCATCCGTTACCCAAGCTGTGTACACTGTACCCAATGCGTCGACTTTTATCCCTTACCTCCTCCCACACCTCCCCAAGTCCCCAAAGTCCGTTGTGCCATTGTTAGGCTTTTACCTCCTCATTCAGCTCCCACTTGTAGAACACGCAATGTTTGATTTTCCATTCCTGAGTTACTTGACTTAGAATAATGGTCTCCAACTCCATCCAGGTTGCTGTGAATGCCATTATTTCATTTCTTTTTATGGTTTAGTAGTTTTCCATGGTGTATGTTTAATACATAGCACGTTTTCTTTATCCACTTGTTGATTGATGGGCATGTGGACTGGTTCCATATTTTTGCAATTGCAGATTGGGCGACTCTAAACATGCATATGCAAGTGTCTTTTTCATATAATGACTTACTTTCCTCTGAGTAGAAACCCAGTAATGGGATTATTGGATCAAATGACAGATCTACTTTTAGTTCTTTAAGGAATTTGCACACTGTTTTCCAAAGTCATGATATTAGTTTACATTCACACCAGCAGTGTAAAAGTATTCCTTTTTAAACCATATCCATGCCAAGATATATTATTTTTTTATTGCATTTTAGGTTTTGGGGTGCATGTGAAGAACATGCAAGGTTGTTGCATAGGTACACACATGGCAGTGTGATTTGCTAGCCTTCCTCCCCATTACCTATATCTGGCATTTCTCCCCCAAGCTATCTCTCCCCATTTCCCCCCCGACAGACCCCAGTGTGTGATGCTCCCCTCCCTGTGTCCATGTGTTCTCATTGTTCAACACCCACCTATGACTGAGAACATGCGGTGTTTGATTTTCTGTTCTTGTTTCAGTTTGCTGAGAATGATGGTTTCCAGATTCATCCATGTCCCTACAAAGGACATGAACTCATTGTCTTTTATAGCTGCATAGTATTCCATGGTGTATATGTGCCACATTTTCCCTGTCCAGTTTATCATCAATGGGCATTTGGGTTGGTTCCAGGTCTTTGCTATTGTAAACTGTGCTGCAATGAACATTCGTGTGCATGTGTCCTTATAGCAGAACGATTTATAATCCTGTGGATATATACCCAGTAATGGGATTGCCTTCTATTTATTGCTTTTTTGAAGGGTTTTTTGTGTCTCTGTCTCCTTCAGTTCTGCTCTGATCTTAGTTATTTCTTGTCTTCTGCTAGCTTTTGAGTTTTTTTAATCTTGCTCCTCTAGCTCTTTCAATTTTGATGATAGGGTGTCGATTTTAGATCTTTTCCTCTCTTCTCTAGTGGGTATTTATTGCTATAAATTTCCCTCTTGACACTGCTTTAAAAGTGTCCCAGAGATTCTGGTAAGTTGTGTCTTCATTCTGGTTGGTTTCAAAGAACATCTTTATTTCTGCCTTCATTTCATTGTTTATCCAGTCGACACTCAGAAAGAAGCAAGTTGTTCAGTTTCCAAGTGGTTGTGCGGGTTTGAGTGTGTTTCTTGATCCCGAGTTCTAGTCTGATTGCACTGTGGTCTGATAGACTGTTTGTTATGATTTCTGTTCTTTTGCATTTGCTGAGGAGCGATTTGCTTCCAATGATGTGGTCAATTTTAAAGTACAATGTGCTGAGAAAAATGTATATTCTGTGGATTTGGGGTGGAGCGTTCTGTATGTCTGCTAGGTCTGCTTGGTCCAGCTCTGCATTCAAGTCCTGGATATCCTTGTTAATTTTCTGTCTTGTTGATCTGTCTAATATTGATAGGGGAGTGTTGAAGTCTCCCATTATTATTGTGTGAGTGTCTAAATCTCATTTTAGGTCGTTAAGAACTTGCTTTATGTATCTGGGTGCTCCTGTGTTGGGGGCATATATATTTAGGATAGTTAGCTCTTCCTGTTGGACTGATCCTTTTACCATTATGTAATGTCCTTCTTTGTCTCTTTTGATCTTTGTTGGTTTGAAGTCCATTTTAACAGAGACTAGGATTGCAACCCCTGCTATTTTGGTTTTCCATTTCTTGGTACATCTTCTTCCATCCCTTTATTTTGAGTCTATGTGTATCTTTGTATGTGAGATGGGTTTTCCTGGATACAGCACACCAATGGGTTCTGACTTTTATCCAGTTTGCCAGCCTGTGTCTTTTGATTGGGGCATTTAGGTCATTTACATTCAATGTTAATATTGTTATGTGTGAATTTGATCCTGCCATTTTGTTACTGGCTGGTTTTCCTTCCCCTTAGTTGACTCATTTTCCTCATTGTATTTTTGGTCTTTGCCAACTGGGTTGCTTTTGCAGTGTCTGGTACTTGTTCCTTTCCATGCTTAGTGTTTCTTTCAGGAGTTGCTTAGTGTTTCTTTCAGGAGTTCTCATAGGGTAGGTGTGGTGGTGACAAAATCTCTCAATAATTGCTTGTCTGTAAAGGATTTTGTTTCTCCTTCACTTTAAGTGAAGCTTAGTTTGGCTGGATGAGATTCTGGGTTGAAAGGTCTTTTCTTTAAGGATGTTGAATATTGGCCCCCAGTCTCTTCTGGCTTGTAGGGTTTCTGCTGAGAGATCTGCTGTGAGTCTGATTGGCTTCCCTCTGCGGGTGACCTGACTATTCTCTCCGGCTGCCCTTAGCAATTTTTCCTTAATTTCAACCCTGGTGAATCTGATGATTATGTGCCTTTGGGTTGCTCTTCTTGAGGAATCTCTTTGTGGAGTTCTCTGTATTTCTTGAATTTGAAATTTGGACTGCCTTGCTAGGCTTGGGAAGTTCTCCTGGATTGTATCCTGGAGTGTGTTTTCCAGTTTGGATTCATTCTCCCCATCATATTCAGGTACACCGATCAAGCGTAGATTAGGTCTTTTCACATAATCCCATATTTCTTGCAGGCTTTGTTCATTTCTTTTCACTTTTTTTTTCTCTTGTCTTGCCTTCTCTTTTTATTTCATTGAGTTGATCTTCAGTCTGATATCCTGTCTTCTGCTTGATCAATTCAGCTATTAAAACTTGTGTTTGCTTCACATAGTTCTCGTGCTGTGTTTTCAACTCCATCAAGTCAGTTTATGTTCTTTAAACTGGTTATTCTAGTTAGCATTTCGTCTAACCTTTTTTCAAGGTTTTTGGTTTCTTTGCATTGAGTTAGAACATGTTCCTTTAGCTCAGAAAAGTTTGTTATTAATTATCCACCTTCTGAAGCCTGTTTGTCAATTCATTGCACTCCTTGGTCGACTTGTGATCCCTTGAAGGAGAAGAGGTGTCTGGTCTTTGATGGTTTTATCCTTTTTGCGCTGTTTTTTCCCATCTTTGTGGATTTACCTGGCTGTGGTGTCAGAGAGCTGCTTGATGAGGTCGCTTGTCTGCCTATGGAGATGCTATTGGGTTTCTTGGGACTCCTTCAGGTTACTAGGGAAGCTTCCTGTGTCTTTTTTGTTTATACTGGGAGATTAGGCCCGCCACTTCTGCTGACCTGTAGGTGCTGCTGGGTTGTCAAGAACACTGTCCCGTTGCTACGTAGGCTTCCTGTGTTTTTTGTTAAAACATGTAGCCCAGTCACTTCCCTCTAGTGGTGGGTTGTGCCCTTCCTCCACTGGGCTGGATCATTCAGGGTTCATCTCAGACTATGGCACTGGCTGCACAACCCACTAGAGTCAGAGCTTCAGCCCTCTGGGGTTTGTGGGGGGAGGGTAGGGAGCCACACCTGGCCATCTCCCCCTTTCAGCTTCCTCTCTTTCTCCAGTCATGGAGTAGGGGCCCACCCAGCTGCTCCTACTAACAGCTTCCTCTCTCTCCAGTTGGAAGGAGGGGGTGATAGTTCAGTCCACAGGCTCTTATTCAACTCTGCTCTTGTAATTTCCAGCGCTTGACTGGCAAAGATCCCATGTTCTGTGTATTGCTGAGGCTTTGGGGGAATTGCTGTATCTGGACAGGAGCACCAGAGGGGAGCCTCTGACTCTCCAGTCAGATGTACTTTCTGGGTGAAGCAGCACCCCTCCCTGGTCTGCCCTGAGTGGGCTTTGCTCACCCTCGGACCAGACCCGTTGAAATGTACCTGGTACCTCGGGTGGAGCTAGGAGATATCTCTCTGGATTTCTGTGTCTCTCTCACTGGGTGTTGGGCGCTGGAGTTGTGTCTAATTGGCCATCTTGGATCCCTCCCCTGAGTCCTAAGCTCTTGAGTGATCATAGGCAGTAGCCAGGTTGTGGTTACAGGAGGCCCTGAGTGAGATGCAGTGCTGGCTTCACATCTGACTCAGCACAGTCTCAGTGGTGATGGCTACAAATGATAATGGAAACATAACATACCAAAATCTATGTTATAAGGTGGAAGCAATACTAAGAGGAAAGTTTATAGCTCTAAGTGCCTACATCCAAAAGAAGAAAAACTTAAAGAACTAGAAAAAAAAAAAGGAGCAAACCAAATCCAAAATTAGTAATAGAAAAGAGATAATAAAAATCAGAATAGAAATAAATGAAATTGTAATGAAGAAAACAATAAAGATTAACAAAATGAAAAGATAAAACCTTTAGCACAACTAAGAAAAAAGAGAGAAGACCCAAATAAATAAAATCACAGACAAAAAAGGAGACATTACAACCCAGATTGCAAAAATTCAAAGGATTATTAGGTGCTACTATGTGCAACTATGTGCCAATAAATGGGAAAACCTAGAAGAAATTGATAAATTTTTACACACATACAACCTACTAAGATAGAGCCATGAAGAAATCCAAAACCTCAACAAGTTAGTGAGATTGAAGCCATAATAAAATGTGTCCAGCAAAGGAAAGCCCAGGACATGAGAGTTTCACTGCTGAATTCTACCAAACATTTCAGGAAGAACTAATACCAATCCTACTCAAACTATTCTGAAAAATAGAGCAGGAGGGAATACTTCCAAGCCATTACATACATGAGGCCAGCATTTTCCTGATACCAAAACCAAGCAAACACATACCAAAAAAAAAACTTCAGGCCAATATCTCTGGTGAATATTGATGCAAAAATCCTCAACAATATACAGGAAAACAGAATTCAACACCATATTATAAAGATCAGTAATGATGACTGAGATTTATCTCAGGGATGCAAAAATGGTATAACATATGCAAATTAATCATTGTGATATATCAACAGAATTAAGGACAAAAATAATATAACCAATTAATACTGAAAATACATTTGATAAAATTCAACATCGCTTTATGTTAAAAAAAAACCCTCAAAAGACCAGGTATAGAAGGAACATACCTCGGAACATACCTCAACATAATAGAAGACATATCTGACAGACCAACAGCTAGTATCATATTGAAAGGAGAAAAAAAATGAAAACTCTCTCTCTTAAGATCCAGAACATGACAAGAATGGCCATTTTCACCATTATTATTCAACACAGTACCCGAAGTTCTAGCAAGAGCAATCAGACAAGTAAAAGAAACAAAGAGCATCCAAATTGGAAAGGAAAAAATCAGATTATCCTTGTTTGCAGATGATACAATCTTTTATTTGGAGAAACCTAAAGACTCCACCAAAAAACTATTGGAATGAATAAACCAATTCAGTAAAGTTGCAGAATATAGATTAACATACAAAAATCAGTAGCATTTCTATATGTAAATAGTGAACAATCTGAAAAAATAATCCCATCGACAATAGCCACAAATAAATATCTAGGAATTAGCCAAAGAAGTCAAAGATCTCTACAGTGAAAACTATAAAACACTAATTTAAGACATTAAAGAGGACATACACACAAAAATGAAAAGATATGGAAAGAATCAATATTGTTAAAATGTCCATACTACTCAATGTAATCTACAGATTTAATGCAATCCCTATCAAAATGTCAATGACACAGATGTAGAAAAAAAAAAAATCCTAAAATGTATATGGAACCACAAAAGACCCAGAAGAGCCTAAGGTATCCTGAGCAGAAATAATAAAACTCAAGGAATCACATTATCTGACTTCAAATTATACTACAGAGCTATAGTAACCAAAGCAGCATGATATTGTCATAAAAACAGACACACATAGACCAATGGAACAGAATGGGGAACCCAGAAACAAATCTATACATCTATAGTGAACTCACTTTTCACAAAGGTGCCAAGAATAGACACTGGGAGAAAGGACACTCTTTTCAATAAATGGTACTAAGAAAACTGATATTCATATGCAGAAGAATAAAACTAGACCCCTATCTCTTGCCTTATATAAAATCAAATCAAAATGGACTAAAGACTTAAATCTAAGACCTAAAAGTATGAAACTACTACAAGGAATCATAGGGGAAACTCTCCAGAACATTGGTATGGGAAAAAATTACTTGAGGAATACCCTACAAGAATAAGCAACCAAAACAAAAATGGACATCAAGTTAAAAAGTTTCTGTAAAGAAAAGGAAACAATCAATAAAATGAAGACAATACACACAGAATGGGAGAAAATGTTATCAAACTGTCCAGCTGACAAGGAATTAATAATCAGAATATATAAGGAGCTCCAACAGTTCTATAGGAAAAAAAAACGAATAATCTGATTTTAAAATGGGCAAAAGATATGTATAAACATTTTACAAAAGAAGATACACATTAATACAAAAAAAGCTCTCCAAAAGCACTGAAAGTGAACAGAAATAGCTTCTGGTAGGGTGTCCGTACTTAGAGGAGGGTAGTTGTTACTACTCTTAGTATGCAGGCAGGCACAGTCAAAATGGTGTAGGTGTTGGAGGTAACAATAAAAAATAATTACAGGTTTTCTTGCTTGGGCCACCAGAGGACCAAGGCTGAAAAACTGGCTACTGAAGTGAGAGTGGGGCATAGACTCCCTTGAAAGACAGAATAGAGAGGAGATTTCCAAATTCTGCTTGACAATCTTTGGCTTACCTCTGAATGACGCATGCATGAAGGTCAGATAAGTCCAGGTGTGATGGCTCACACCCTCAATCCCAGCACTTTGGGAGGGAGAGGCAGGTGGATTGCTTGAGCCCAGGAGTTCAAGACCAGCCTCAGCTACATGGTAAAACTCCATCTCTAGAAATAAATAAATAAATAAATAAAAAGCTCAGATAAAGACAGAATATTTGAATTAAGATTGAAAATATCATTTGGGCTAGGTGCATTGGCCCATGCCTGTAATCCCAGCACTTTGGGAGGTCAAGGAAGGCAGATCACTGGAGGTCAGGAGTTCAAGGCCAGTCTGGCCTACTTGGTGAAACCTTGTCTCTACTAAAAATACAAAAGTTGGCACATCTGTAATCCCAGCCACTCACGAGGCTGAGGCATGAGAATCACTTGAACCCAGGAGGTGAAGGTTGCAGTGAGCCAAGATTGTGTCATTGGACTCCAGCCTGGGCAGCAGAGTGAGACTCTGTCTCAAAAAAAAAAGGAAAAAGAAAATATCATCTGAAAAACCACAGTTTTTGTCCAACCAGCTTAAGTGCTTGCTACAAAAAAAACCACATTAATTGTAAAAAAAAAAAAAAAAAAACACATTAATTGTAAAAAAAAAAAAAAAAAAAAATTTAAAGTTTCAGCAACTTAAGGAAGTTCAGATGTAATTCAGAATTACCTTACATTTGCAACTGTGACTTAGTCTCAAGAGAAAAGATAAACAACTGAGACCAATTCCAAAATTACAAAATTATTGGAGTGAGCAGAAAAGCTTTCCCAAGTAGTTAATAAAATTATTTTTAATGACATATAAGAAAATAGGGTTGCAATACATGAAAAATTTAGGGAATATTGGCAGATAAATAGATGGAATAGAATAGAACCAGGGCTGGATGCAGTCGCTTATGCTTGTAATCTCAACACTTTGGGAGGCTAAGACAAAAGGATTTCTTGTGCCCAAGAGTTCAAGACCAATATTGGCAACACAGTGAGACACCATCTATACAAACAACCATTTCAAGACATAGTCAGGCATGGTAGCCTGTACCTATAGTCCCAGCTACTAGGGAGGCTGAGGTGGGAGAATCACTTGAGCCTAGGAAGTAGAGGCTGCTGCAAGCCATGGTTGTGCCACTGGACTCTATCTAGCCTGGGCACTAGAACAAGACTGTATCAAAAAGAAAAAAAAAAGTGAAAATTCTAGAACTGAGATGTAATACTATTAGAATTTCTTTTTTCAGTAGGTTAATGAAGATGACAGTGGAAATGTTTAGTTAATGTTAGCTATTAGGTTGGTGCAAAAGTAACTGTGGTTGATACAAAAGTAATGGCAAAAACTGCAGTTAATTTTGCACCAAACTAACACATCAATAGAAATTGCACAATTCAAATACCATTGAGAATGAGTATATATACATACATATAAAATGTCAAGGACCTATTAGATAATGTTAGACTGGCATACAAGCAATCAGAGTCCCAAGGTAAAGGAGAGATAGGATGAGACAAGAAAATATTTTAGAAAGTAATGGCTGAATGTGTCCCAAATTCCACTTGTCTCATATTTACAATTCTAGATACACCATGACCCTTTAGCAAAATACACATGAAAATGGTCATGCCTTGGTACATTGTGTCAAAAATTAATAAAAAGAGATGAAGAGTAAATCCTGAAAGCTGAAAAAAAAAAAACCCCACAAAACTAAAAATTACATGAAGGGGAACAATGAAACCATTAATGGCTAACTTCCAATCAGAAATTATGGAAGCCAAAAATAATAAAATACAGCTTTAAAATGCTTACATGAAAAACTGCCAACCCAGAATTTTATATGTAACAAAAATGTTGCTTAAGAAATAAAAAAAAAATGAAAATATTTTAGATAAAAGAAAACTAAAACCTATACTACAAGAAATTACAAAGTTATTTAGGCTAAAGAGAAGTGATGATTCAACTAACAGCATTAATTACCTTTTTGGTATTCATAGAACCTTAAAAAAATCTTACAACTATAGAATGAACATTCTTTTCAAGTGCACGTGATCATTCAGAAAGATAGAGTTTATACTGGACCATAAAACTGATTAAAAAAATTTGAAATCATACAGAGAATGTTTTCTACACAATAAAGTTAAGCTGGAATTCAATAAAAGAAATATATGTGTAAAATCCTCAAGCATTTGGAAATTAAACGTGTTTCCAAATAATGGCCAAAGAAGTAAAACAAAGCATTGTAAGCATCAACTGAATGATAATATAAATGCAATACATCAAATATACAAAATACAAAATGTGATACATGGAAGCAAGCATATTGTTCACAAAAAGTATTTGAAAAAGCAATTATTTACTACCTGATTTTAACATTTCTACAAAGCCAAAAAAATCATGATAGAGTGATACTGGCATAAAGTTTGGAAAATAAGTCAATGTAAAAGAGTTAACACAGAAATAGAGTTATATGACATTTGATTTTTTTTGATAATGCACCAGAACAATGAGGAACAAAATTCTTTTCAACAAATGATGCTAAAATAACTAGATATCTATAAGGAAGTACATGAACCTCACCACATACTCAAAAGTAAATTTGAAATGGATTATAGACTTAAATATAAATACCAAAACCTGAGAGCTTTTATAGGTGAAACTTGGGTTTACACAAAGGAGAATTAGACAGAGTAACCTAATTGATAAATTAGACTTCATAATTGAAACTTTCTCTCATCCAAAAGAGCAGGCAACAGCAAACTTGGAGAAAATGTCCACAATACATACATCTCACAAAGAATTGTATCCAGACTATATAAACACTCACACTCACCAGAGCACCTAAAATAAAAAAGAATGACAACATCAAATGTGGACAAAGATGGAGAGCAACTGGAATAGATTGTTGGTGGGAGGATAAAAGAGTTCCACTACTTTGAAAATATTTTCAACAATTTCTTTTAAAAGTAAACATATGCCAACTATATCATCCAGCAATTCTACTCCTAGGTACTTTTCCAGTAAAAAATGAAAGCATATGATGACAAAAGTCTTGTAAAAGAATGATCACCACAGTTTTATGGGTAATAGTTGAACAATGAGAAACAACTTAGATGCTTATAAATAGGAGCATTAATAAATTATCTGAAATATTAATACAGTGAAATACTACTGACTAATAAAAATAAAGAAATGTTTGCCACACAAAATTGTGTCACTTTTCTATTGGTGCCATAAGAATTACCACATATTTAGCAGCTCTAAACAATACAAATTTATTATTATATAGTCGTTTAGGTCAGAAGTCCCAAACAGATTATTTTATGTAACTATAGGCTTGTGGTGAGGCTCAAATGAAGTAAATAATTATATAATATGGTATTCAAATAAAGTATATCATCCTATTCCTATTCTTTGTAGCTTTTTGTTTTTACATCAGGTATTTGTTGAATAAAAAAGCTGATTATAAATTTTTACTTATAATCGACTTAATTTCAATTTTGACGTCTTCAATCTCATTCTTTTCGGTTACCCTTGATACAATCTGTGTCTTAACCATTGTAATCTTTTAGTCCTTGAAAACCCCGACTCTCTCAACTATTAAGCAGTACTATTCACTGTGCCTAGAATATACTTCCTTCACTTCCTTTGCTTTCCAAATCCTGCCCCTACCTCTCTACAATTTCATTCCTACAATTCAGAAATCCATATTTATCCGTATTATTTAACTTTACTTTTGAATACACTTTCCCCAAAATTCTAAATGAAATTAAGTCTCCTTACTGTGAATGGCATATTTGTTCAATGGATACATGAATTATTGATTTTCTCTATCCACCACCTCATTCTAAACATCCTCTCTAATTCTTTCTTTTTCATGCTGCATTCTATAGCCTATGACAGAGGGAATGTTTTCTGTCTTGTTTGCCACTGTATATACAGCACTTATTGAGGAGCCTAGCAAAAATCAGGGACCTGATTAGGCCCCTGATTAGTATTTGTAAAACGACTGACTGAATGAACAAATCAATGAGGACATTAGCATTATCAGTGTTGTGGACTCCTGCAGCTAATGTGGTTCTTAAAATTTTTCTGATATGTTTAATCAGTCTTTCCTAAGAGGTTCTTAGTTTACCTTTTCTGCCTTAGACAACTTCTGAAAATGTTTCCTCTGGATCAGAAACCTATTTCCTGACATTTTTAAGAATGCATTAATTCCTGCCTCATTTTAACCTCTTACTTAATCAATAGAAGGCATCTCTCAGAACCACCTTGCATAGCCAGATTTTCTTGTTCTGGACCCTTCTAATCAGCCAAGCTGATTGCTTCACACCTCACTCTCAATCTTCCCAGAATAACATTTTAAAATAACAAGTGAAAGCAAGACTTATACATTTATGCATTGCCATCTAGTTACAGGATATCTTTATTAGAACTCTTATTTATTGGTAACTTTTCCCTTTGGCATTTCAACTCCCTCACATTACATACTATTATATCCTATTATGGTACACTGAATAAATGAAGACAATCACAGGATTTTCCCTATTATAAACACCACAGATATGTGTTGAAGATGGCTGTAAGCTCTAGCTATGCAGCTGCAGCTCACACAGAACAACATGGGGTGGAAAGATGCCAGAAAGATCCGGGTTTAGGAAGTGCCTGACAAAACCACAAATAATCATTGCAGGATAATCATGGATCAGGGGCTGCTCTACACAATTGCGGCTGTCTATGAAGATGTTATTGTAGGACACAAAGTCCATGCAGCTGGCTTCACAATAAAGTGGAATTCTTTGCAGAAAACTGATGAACTACTGCCAGCTTCTAGATCCAAGGTAAACAAGAAAAGAAAGAATAGATTTATTTTCCATTTAGACTCACATGTAAGCAGACAAACCACATTGCTATTGCTGAGGCTAAAAAAGGGAGTAGACAGTTTGGATGGAGTTTCAGATTTCTGGTTCCCATGTGCCCTGCAACTCAACTATGCCCGGTGGGGAAATGCTGTGGCTTCCATCTGGAAGTTGTGAGTAAAGAATCCCCTCGGTTTCAGTGCACCTGATTCTGTCACCAAACCTCATCAACTTCACCTTGAGCTAGGATTACTTCGGAATCTAATTCCAGTCTAGGAGATACTGAGGATGTATATAAAGGGAGGGGGGGAGCTTGACTTGTGAAGGATAGTTACTTTATAAGTAGTCGTAAAGCCAGTTTGCATTTAGAGAATGTTTTGTGGTTTTTTTTTTTTTTGAGGGAGTGGGGGCACAAATATTGAGGATATTTTTCTTCCAAGTGTGGTACATGGCTCAATTACATCAGAATTGATCAATTATTCCTGAAATGGTTACATTTAGTTTCCTATTCTAGATCCAATGTACTCTTCTTTCTGGTTGTAGAGCATATGATAATATATTTTCATAAGCACTCAAATGCTTCAAGAACACCTAAAATTGGAAAAGTCTTATTGAATAAAGTCCGTGGGACCCTGAAAGCCCCTAAATTGCAGATAAAATTTAATGCAGTTGCCAAAGAGAAGTTCCATAGCTTTCACACATATTCTAAATGTTCTTTGCCCCCAAAATGTTTTAAACCATCAGATTACACGATCTTCCGAAGAGTGACTTGGGTTTTGTTGACTCATACCCTTGCTAATTGTAGCTTTTTTGAAGTATTGACAAACAACTATAAACCAATTCCCAGATAATCCAAGTCTAAAATTCATGGTAGGTATGAAAGCCACAGAGAAAAGTCCTTTAGTCTTTGCCTTAATCCTTTCTTTCCCTTATATCCCTAATTTAGACTTCCTATAGTTAGATAGGTAAGTGTTTTCAGACCAACCCCATTTGTAAGCCTGAACCATCCTGAAAAGAATACGCAATATATAAGAAGTCCTACAATATTATCTATGCATCTGGAATAAGTTTTGTGACCAATAGATCTATAATCTCAGGAACTAGATTTCAGCCCTACATACTTGTGTAAAATAAAGTTACAATACTTCCTACCTGCCTTTCCCCTTATTCCACATGGGTTTCTTACAGATATCATTCTATATCACAGAACTAGCAAGCAATACATTTTCACCTGTTCTGTTTTCTTAAAATTCATTCTGGGCTCTAAGCTCCCAGATTCCTTGGTAGATAGAAATCTAATGTCTGCCATTACTGAATTCTTTAAAATATCCATGACAATACAAAAATCCTAAAATACCTCGCCCAGAAGACTATATTAGGCAAAGGACCTTCAGTTATTAAGTCAAACTGATTAGCATTGAGATATCCATTGACCCACTCTCTATGGGTCATATTGAATTCAACATTAGTGTTCCTTCCATGCCTTCCAGAAAATGTTTCTGGAGCAAAGAACCCTATTGTCTTGGATCTGCCATCTTCATGTGAATCATATGAAGCCTCTGGAATAATGAGCAGGCATTCTTAGGTTCCTAAACACAAAGTTTCTCTCCTGTTACAGAATTCCTTGCATGTGCAGGTGACACGTGGCCCTCTTTGCATTGCTCTTGGGAACTGAGCATCAGGGAACCTAGCACAAATGTTGATGTTCTGGCTGCTGCTATTGCTGTGAGCCTCTACTCCATGACTCAGGTGTCCAATGTCTTCTGCTAACATCTGTAAATCTGTAGCAGTAGATATGGTTTGGCTGTGTCCCACCCAAATCTCATCTTTAATTTCCACATGTTGTGGGAGGGGACCTGGTAGGAGGTGATTGAATAAAGGGGGCAGTTTTTTCCTATGCTGTTTTCATGATAGTAAGTCTCATGAGCTCTGGTGGCTTTATAATGTGGAGTTTCCCTATACGAGCTCTCTTTTTGTCTACTGCCATCCATGTAAGATGTGACTTTTCTCCTCCTTGCCTTCCATCATGAATGTGAGGCTTTCCCAGCCACGTGGAACTGTAAGTCCATTAAACCCTTTTTCCTGTATGAATTACCCAGTCTTGGGTCTGTCTTTATCAGCAGTGTGAAAACAGACTAATACATATATAATCTCAGTGCCTGTATAATTCTTGGCACTTCTTTGCCGTGCCTCCTAGGTGGAACCCGTCCCAACTCCAACAGCAAGATTTACCCCAAACAAATTTGGCTTTGCCAAATTTCTTCCACACTCTGTATGGGATCTGCCAATGGTCTCTTTAGGGGTCAAGGCCATGCTCCCACAGGTCCTTATCCCAAAGCTTTGTGGTACCTTGTCCTAAGTTCTTCCTGTCCTCTCCAGATCTTGATGCTGAGGTTCCACCATGCAACGTACCTGAGCCAACCTACTTTTTACAAAAAGTCTCAACCAGGGTGAAATGTATTAATAGTGCTTACTTATTTCTATAGTTTTTCCAAATACCTACCCAGTGCCATAGAGGTATGGGCTTTGTTGTAAAATAAATACCTACTTTATTAATCTTTAGGGAGCAGGTAATTATACATTATGATGGAAAGATTAAGGAAGTATTTTTTTTTTTTACAAACTTTTAAAATCTAAGTTTCACTTTCTTTTTCCTGTTTACCACTAGATTCTCCTCCTCTTCTCTCATATTTTATGATCCAATTGGATCTTTGATCATAACAGCACTCTTCCTGCCCATGCACAAAACTCTAACTACCCTATTAAAAGGGCTATAACTATATTCTATGACCCAAGGCATTTCCCAGCCTGCAGTTTCTAAATTCCTTCTTAGTTCAAACACCTCGATTAAGTATGGTTCACAGGATTTTATCTCTTGGTCTCTTGGATACACACAGATGTACACATACAAACATGCACATATATACATTACATACAAAAAACATTAATGCGCATGTATAGTTAAAATATAAATAAAATCCATATACCCAAAACCCAGCTTAAAAATAAAATATTACCAAAGTATTCAAAGTTACCCGTATAGCTCTAATTCCATTCCTGCCCTACAGTAAACTGCTATTTAAAATCATTGCCTTGCTTTTTGGCTTAATTTACAGTTTTACTTCATCTCTGCCTCTATTCCTAAACAATATATGGTTTTGGCATGCATGGGTTTGGACTTTTTTGTGAATGGGATCACATGTATTAATTTGTGACTTTTTTTCCTGCAATGTTTATGGTAATAATTTTCCCTGTCACTGAGAATATGGATAGACTCATTCACTTTTACTTGATAGATTCTTATTCTCTCTCAGCAACTTTGGTTCATTGACTTTCTTGTCTTTTTCACCTGGCTTTGGTCCCAGATAGTGCTTCACACATCACCCTTTGTAAATTGCATTCTGTTCTATAAATTTGGAGCTAGTCCTGTCTTCCTTCTCCTATCTAGCCCAAATCTCCAGGATATCCCAACCAAGTTTGGGTCCTACACCCAAAATACCTCTCTTTTTTTTTTTTTTTCTGCAAAATAGCACATCTCATACTCTCCTAGGAGAGCCTTGACGGATCTTAGGCACCTAGGCATCTACCTTCCTTTCTATCCAGTGAGATCATGGCTGATTTTTTTTCTAGCAATCACATGCTGGTAGATAATAAAAAAAAATCTGTTGTGATTTCTCTAACTCTTTATCCACCTTTCTTATAGCAGAATGTGCAAGTAACAGATAGTGCAGTCCCACATAGCCCAGAAAAGTCTACTCATCAAGGTTTAGTTCGTCTCACCCCAGCACGCTAGTCCAAGTGAGGCAAATAAATAGGCAATCTGGTCAGTCAACAAAATGAAAAACGGACTCAATGAAAGTTGAGAAAAATAAATAAATAACACTAGTAGGTAAGATGCATTTTAAGGACTTAAACACATCCTCCTATTGAATTGTAGATGGAGGGAGGGGAATTGGATTGAATATGAAGAGGCCACCTTCTACTCTCATATGAAAAGATCGTTTCCCTTTTCAATTCCTCTGTGACCCCTCCCTATCCCCCTCTTACTCTTTTCTCCTGCTTTCCTCATCACCTACCATGTGCAGACAGCAGGCAGGTTAGTTAGTGAGCACACTGAATTTCATAGACCGAAATTAACTATTCTCAGCCCTTCCTTTCTCCACTTTTTTGGTTGAAGTTACAAGATGTGATCTGAGACAAAATGCATGGGTTTTTATGAAGGCAAATGTTGGTTCATTTAGGCTAGGAACACTGATGGAACAGAGAAGCAGGAATGTTAAGAGAGTGTAGGACTGGCAGTAGTGAATTGGGGAAAGGCAATGCCAACAGAATTTTGGCAGTTTTGCTGATTTTTGAAAACATATGCAAGATTAGATTAAAACACTCTTCAAACTACCAAAAGCTGGGGCCAGATTGTCTCTGCTATGATGTTCAGGCTGGCTAGCACTTTTGACTCTAAATTTCTGTTAAAGTGTCAAGCCTGACCTTTACTCAGTTTAATTCAATTCAATTCAATTCTACAAAAATCATTGAAGGCAACCTTTGCTAGACTACTGCACTAAAAGAACCCTAAAATTCATTCTATCAATCACTTAGTGTAAGAGTATTTTTAAATATTAAGAAAAAATTCCAAATAAAAACGATGGTTTTCAGGGCCTTTTCCTAGCAAATGGTTTCTCCATCTGACTTTAGTAAGCATGAGCATCACTTACGACAACAAGCCAGGATCAGAAAGAAAAGATAAAGGAAGAAAGGCATAGGGAGAAAGAATAAGAAAAGAACAAAAAAAGGGGGAGAAAAAAGAAGTGTAAGTGTTGGAAGCTGCTTCAGAAATCACATTGGTGAGTATCGTGAGATTCATCTTTCTTATTTCCTAATGACAGGCAGCATGATGTAATGCAATGTCCACTGAGTAAAAGTTGAAAGATCTTTCTTGAGCTGAATGAGCAACTTCTCCTCTCTGAAAGTTACATTTCTTAAGAGTAAAATGACATAATATGACCTTACATTTTAAAATTGTTCTAAGAGTCCAACGAAGAAGAATTTTTAAAGTCCTCTAGCTACCAACAATTTAGATTTGAAACTATTTTAGGGACTTGTCTATGTGCTCTTTCATCTTAGTGATCCTCTTCCTGAAAGTCTTTTCTCGAGGGGCATCCTGATACCTGCAGAGATAAAAGAACATCTTGCAATAGACCAAGGGAAGAGTAAGAATTACAGGTCACAACCTTAGAGCCCATGTGACCTGAGCTCATGGTCGGACTGACTTGGTTTGGTGAACTGTGGCAAAGTAAAAAAGGATGGATGGGATCAGGAAAAAGACAGAGTAAAGATAATAATCATGTAAAACGTCTTTATAAGACTGCTTTTCTCTGAATTTGATGTACCTTCACATCTACTGACAGCACTGGTCCATTATCAGTTTAGTGCCTATAGGTAGGGGAGTTAGCTTTATTTCAACCAAGTTATTTACATATTATTTGCCAGCAGGGATGCCATGTATGTGTCCTCCCTTTGTCTCCTGTGCAAAGGTACCAGATACACCAGTGATGGCCCTGTCGGAAGACTTGGTCTGTCCCTAATCAACAAGAAATCTTGACTTGCAAAGCTATTTTGGAGACCAAATATTGTGCAGCATATCTCCATTAAGTCCTCCATCTAGGATAGAGAAGGTCCTAGGCAGTACTCTGCAGAAATAAAGGGTTTGGCTGGTGGCCTCTCATTATTTGAGTGTCTCCCCCAGGCTGCATATTGCATAACTTCCTTATCCTATCTTGGCTTCCCCAGCTGGCTGCCATAATGTGGCCCAAGGTGGTAATTAATAAATGTTTAGGGGATTTGATATCCAAGAAATACTAGTCTTTTAATAGCATGTTCCTAAGAATGACAAGCTTTCAAAGTCCCCACAGAAGACTCTCTGCATGGAATTTTAACCATTCTGATGAGTTTCATTTTTCTTCACCTTTTAATTTTTTTAGGAATGAGAGGAAAGCTGGCTAGGAAAGGTATTTGTATGGAATCTCTAAATTAAAAAGTTGCTTCTATCAGGTCTTCTTTAAACTTCCCCAAACTAGAGCTATATTCTTGTTCCAATTCATTCTAGGGTAATACACTCCTTACCTAAGATTCCTTACCTAAGATAAAATAGTACCACATTTCAACTTCCATTTCCTTCCTATAACGTGAATGAATGAGAGTGTGTCTTTAGAACCAGATCTTCCTGTCACTTACTGGCTATATGACTCCAGCCAAGTTCTTCAGATACCCATATCTTTGAGATGCAACAGTGCACAGTGATTAAGAGGATGGGCTGTGGAATTAGAGATTTTAAAGTCAATCACTCTTGTACTCAAGTCCCACCTCCAGGTTCTTGTAGCCCTGGCAAAACACTTAACTCCTCAGAAACTCAGTTCTCTTATCTATAACATGAGAAAAGGAGCATTGATTACAGCATTGGGTTGCTGTGTGACTTGAATGAATGTGAAGTGGTTAGTCCACATAATACTCTCTCAATTAATAGTAGTTAGCTATTACTATATTCTTTGTCTGAAAAGGTGGGAGATTAAAAAGCTCAATCTTGTAAGAGCATATAAATAACTATGAAAACATGAAGCTTTTGTTTTGTTCTGTTTTTGGCGTATCTGGCACATAATTTCTCAACAGCTGATATTTTTGTTTTGTTTTTTGTGTTTCTTTTTTTTTTTGAGACAGTTTTGTTGTTACCTGGATTGGAGTGCAGTGGCGCGATCTCAGCTCACTGCAACCTCCACCTTCTGGGTTCAAGTGATTCTCCTACCTCAGCCTCCCAAGTAGCTGGGATTACAGGGGTGTGCCACCATGCCCGGCTAATTTTGTATTTTTTTAGTAGAGATGGGGTTTCACCATGTTGGTTAGCCTGGTCTCAAACTCCTGACCTCAAGTGATCTACCTGCCTCAACCTCTGAAAGTGCTAGGATTACAGGTGTGAGCCACCATGCCTGGCCTTCAATAGTTATTGAATGAATAAATGCTTGTGGATGTCATATATTGAACTTTATCAAACACTGCTTCTCTCTTTGTGTTTTTCCTTTTCCTTTTCTCTTTTTCTCCTCTCTTTTGTTCAATAAGAGCTATATTTTCTTGTGAAACCATGGTCTTAATTGTTTTCATTCTTACTTTTCAAACACAGCAGTAGCCATTTTCATCTACAGGATTGGTTCCCTAAATCCAGTCAAATCATCTCCTCTCTTCCTCTTTACTCTTTCCTTAGGAAGAATTTTTCAGTCCTAGGATTCCCTATAGGGTCTGATGATTGTATTTATTGATCAAATTTAGTCAGATTTACTTATTTGTTAAACTAAGTTGAGATTGAGACAGTGGTGGTGAGGTCGTTCCAAGACCTTGAACAATCATGTCCCTCAATTAGGTGGCTAATGTTTACACACATGGAACTGAGCCAAAAGTCAGAATAATAGTTGTTTCAATTAAAATCATTTCAATAGACAAGGCTCAGCTATCCATTAAAAGTAAAATACTTTCTGTAAATAGTCAGGTTATGTCATTTTATAATAATAAAACCTTGACCTACTGACTTGTAGACACACAAATGAGGTATTTTAAGTTGAAATAATTTGTTAATTTTTAAAATAAACATAGATGTAAAGATTACTTCAAAGACCTGTGTCTACAACTCCCCAGTATTCAGGCTATTAGCCTATGTACAAAAGTGTTCATCACACAGTGTTTCAAGTTGCTAGCAAAGCACTTTATGAATTCTTAGGTGCCTCTGCATACTGTGTTTTTTAAAGAGATGTCGTGAAGATTTGACTTAATCAATTGCTCCAGTAACCTGAGTCCTCTTTACCTGCCACTCGAATATACAGATTTTCTAGAAATTTCACTGGTGAATTCAAATACATAAAAATGGAATTTCCAGGCCAATGCTGAATGACTAAAGATGTCCACATCATAATTAGGTTGAAACATAATTGAGATCCAGACTCCTGCCGAAAATGTAAAGAAAATGGAGAGGCATGCTTCAACTTTTAACTAGATTGGAATAGATCAAGTTCTAATGTCAGATGTCAGAGGTCAAGCAAAAAATCTTAGGGAATGAGGTTAGTACTTTTTCATCTATCTAATGACACATAACTCATCTTCATGAAGGAAGGAGGCATATTATCACTTCCGGTTGCCCTCCGATAACCTAGTAGACATTAGAGTACTTTATTCGTTGGAAGAATTTTTTGGTTGTTCCAGCAACTACTGGTTTTGGAATTTCTATATATGAGAGACTTAACAGTAGAAAGTGGAGGAGAGAAGGAATTGGATGTGTCCAAGAACATTCTTATAGCATGTTATATATGACTGAGAAAACATTACGATTTCACGTGTCTTAAAAAAATGGAATGAGACTAAGGAAGATGGGAGGTGCTCCTTGGTGCCACCTCTTGTCAACTCAGTCACCATCCTTCACTGTGAAGCCCAGCGAGGAAGATTGCTCTGGACAGACTTTAGATCCCCCTCACAGGGGAAACATCTTAATTTACCATGCTTACAATGTACTTAATACATTTGAATTACAGTTTATTTCAACTATATTTATTGAGTGTCTACTTTGTGTGCAGATGCATTGTAGATTTAGATCCCCCCTCACAGGGGAAACATCTTAATTTACCATCCTTACAATGTACTTAATACATTTGAATAACAGTTTATTTCAACTATATTTATTGAGTGTCTACTTTGTGTGCAGATGCATTGCAGAAACTGGCACCACAAAGATAAATTAGATCTAGCTTCTCTTCTTAGGTAGCATGTAGTTTAGTGGGACAACCATGTAAGTAGATAGCCCTCTAAAATTTAATAAAGGCCAGAAAAAGTCAGTGAACTTGAAGATAGATCACAGAGATGATGAAGTCTAACGAAGAGAGTCTCGGAGAAATGCGGGATGCCATCAAATATACCCACGTAAGGGGAGTATCAGGAAAAAATAAAATTTAAAAACTTGAGAAAACAATTATAAAATCTTCCCAAATTTGATGGAAAACACTAATCTACACATTAAAGAAGCTCAACAAACTCCAAGAATGATCAAAATGAAAGGTTCTATAATAAGATGCATTAATTATAGGCAAAATGTTAAAAGACAAAGAAAAAATCTTAAAAGCAGCAAGAGGAAACCAATTCATCAGGTACAAGGATTTCCAATAAGATTAAGAGCTCATTTTCCTCAGAAGCAGTGGGGGTCAGTAGGCAGTAAATAGACATATTTAAAGTGCTGAATGAAGAGTATGAACACCAGAAACCTATATCCTGTAAAAGTATTTTTGAAAAATGAAGGCAAAAACAAAATGCCAGATGAAAACAGAGAGAATTCATTCCTAGCAAAATTTGTATTGTAAGAAATAAGAAAGTTGTTTTGTTTAAAAAACAAGTGACATCAGAAAGTAATTCCTATGTACATACAAAAAATCAAGAAGACTGAAAAAGGTAATTATGTAGGTAAATATGAATGACAGTATAACTAAGTAGTCCTTTTCATTTCTTCTCTTATTTAAGGAGTAATTGTATAAAACAATATACATATAATTGCATTGTCAGGCCTGTGACATATAGAAATGTAATATATTGGTTTAAAAAAAGCACGAAAAAAGACAGGAACAAAGCTGTATGGAAGTGAGAAATGGAAATGAGAAAATGGCAGTGAATGATAACGCAAATACAAAGTAGGAAATGAAGAGAACAGAAAGTGGTAAAGATGAAAGTTAATATAACACTCTATAAATACAGATTTGTTTGCTTTCGGTATTAGTTTGTTCTCACACTGCTGTAAAGAACTACCTGAGACTGGATAATGTATGAAGAAAAGAGGTTTCATTGACTCACTGTTCTGCAGGCTTCATAGGAAGCATGGCTTCAGGAAACTTACAGTGATGGCAGAAGGCAAAGGGGGAAGTAAGCACATCTTACCAGGGCAGAGCAGGGGGGGAGAGAGAGAGTGAGAAAGGAGGTGCCACACATTTTAAGCCAACAGATCTCATGAGAACTCACCATCATGAGAACAGCATGGGGGAAATCCACCCCCACAATCCAGTCACCTTCCAACAGGTCCCTCCCCTAACATTGGGAATTAAAATTTCATATGAGATTTGGGTGGGGACACAGAGCCAAATCATACCACCTTCCCTCTCTCACCTTCTTTAAAAGAAAAAAAAATACATCTATTCATAATCATAAAAATGTATGGCTGTGTTTCCAACATATACAGATACACCATGTAAAAAATTAAAAGAATACAGCTATATAATTCTCTATCACATTAGAATTAAGCTAGTATAAATCTGAAGTAGATATTGATAACTTAAAATGTATATTGTAAACTCTAGAGCAATCACTTAGGAAACTAAGACATTACAAATTATTAAAGGAATTAAAATATTACACTACATATAATTAATGCAAACAATATAGGCAAACAAGAAAAAGAGAAACAAAAATACACAAGATATATTGCAGAGTGGCAGCTGTAAATCCAACCATATTAATACTAAAAATATTTTAATAATCCAACCAAAAGACAGTTTGTCAGATTTGAAAAAGAATACACATCCAACATTATGCTATTTACAGGTGACAAGCCTTAGACTTGAAGATACAAAGCGTTTGAAAGTAAAAGGATGAAAAAAGATACACCACATAAACAGCAACCTTAACAAAGTTGAAGCGACTATACTAATGTCACACAAAATAGACTTTAAAATGAAAAACAATGGAGATACAGAGGAACATTTTGTAATAATAAATGAACCAGTAAATTGGAATAATTATAAACATCAGAAGCCCCAAATATATCAAGCAAACACTGACAGAACTGAAGGGAAAGAAAAAAAGACAATTCAATGATGACAGTTGTGGACATCAATACATTACTTTCAATAATGTATTGAACACTCAGCAGAAGATAAACAAGGAAATAGAAGACTTAACAATACCATAATCCAATTAGACCTAACAGATATCTATAGAACGCTCCAGCCAATAACAGCAGAATATACATTCTTCTGATGTGTACATTTAATATACTCCAGACCATGTGTTAGGACATAAAACAAATCTCAATAAATTTAAAAGAACTGAACACATACAAAGTATGTTCTCTGATCACAATAGATAAATGTTAGAAAACAATGACTAAACAAGGAAGAGGTCAAATCCCTGAATAGACCAATAACAAGTTCTAAATTGAGGCAGTAATTAATCTACCAACAAAAAACAAGCCCAGGACCAGATGGATTCACAGCTGAATGCTACCAGAAATACAAAGAGAGAATCACTCCTTCTGACACTATTCCAAACAATTAGAAGGAGGGATTCCTCCTTAACTCATTTTATGAAACCAGCATCATACTGATACCAAAACCGGGAAGAGACACAACAAAAACAGAAAACGTTAGGCCAATATCCCTGATGAACATTGATGCTAAAATTCTTAATTAAATACTGGCCAATCGAATCCTGCAGCACATCAAAAATCTTATCCACCGTGATCAATTTGGCTTCATCCCTGGAATGCAAGGCTGGTTCAACACACACAAATCAATAGACATAATCCATCGCATAACTATGAAGTTATTAGAATAAAACATTGGTGAAATGCTTCAAGACATTGGTCTTGGCAAAGATTTTTTTTGTGTTTGACCTCAAAAAGCACAGGCAACATAAACAAAAATAGACAAATGCGATCATATCCAGCTAAAAACCTTCAGCACAGCAAAAGAAACAACAAACTGGGAGAAGAAACAATCCACAGAGTGAGAGAAGAAAATATTTGTAAACTCTCCATCTGTCAAGGGATTAATAACCAGAATATATGAAGAGCTCAAACAATTATATAGCAAAAAAACAAATAATTTTAAAAGTGTGCAAAAAATCCGAATAGACATTTTTCAAACGAATACGTACAAATGGCCAACAGGTACATTTAAAAATGCTCAACATCCTTATTCGTCACAGAAATGCAAATAAAACTACAATAAGATATCATCTCACTGCAGTTTGAATGGCTTATATAAAAATATAGGAAATAACACATGCTGGCAAGGATATGGAGAAAGGGGAAGCCTCATACAATGTTGGTGGGAATGTAAATTATTAGTACAGCCACTATGAATAACAGTATGGCATTTCCTCAGAAAACTAAAAGTAGAACTATATACATATATATATATATATATACACACACACACTGAGTTTATATCCAGAAGAAAGGAAGTCAATATATTGAAAAGATACCTGCATTCCCATGTTTATTGCAGGATTTTTCCAATAGCCAAAATACGGAATCAATCTAAGTGTCCATTACCAGATGAATGGATAAAGAAAATGTGGCACATATACACAATGGAATATTATTCTGTCATAACAAAATCCTGTTATCTGCAGCAACATGGGTGGACCAAGAGATAATTATGTTAAGTGAAATAAACCAGGCACAGAAAGACTAATATCACATATTCTGACTCCTATGTTGGAGCCAAAAGGGTGGATTTTGTGAAGATATAGAGTACGTTGGTAGTTATCAGAGGTTCAGAAGATTAGGGGGAAAAGATGATGAAGACAGATTGGTTCATGTGTACAAGAATACATTTAGAATAACTGGTGTTTGATAAATCAGTAGGGTCACTATAGTTAACAATCAGTTGTACATTTCAAAATAGCTAGAATAATTCAAATATTTCTAGCATAAAGAAAAAATATTTAAGGTGATAGATATCCCAATTACTTTGATTATATGAATGTATCGAATTATCACATGCATTCCTAAAATATGTACATTGTGTATCAAAAGATTAAATATAAAATGTATCATAGAACCAAATGTAAGAATTTAAACTGTAAATATCTGGCGTGGCACAGTAAGTAGCTCATGCCTGTAATCCCAGCACTTTGGGAGGCTGAGGCGGGTGGATTACGAGGTCAAGATATCAAGACCATCCTGACCAACATGGTGAAACCCCATCTCTACTAAAAGTACAAAAAATTAGCCAGGCGTGGTGTTGCGTGCCTGTAGTCCCAGCTACTCCAGAGGCTGAGGCAGGAGAATTCCTTGAAACCGGAAAACGGAAGTTGCAGTGAGCAGGGATCGTGCCACTGCACTCCAGCCTGGCGATAGAGCAAGACTCTGTCTCAAAAAAAAAAAAAAAAAAAAATATATACACACACACACACACACACACACACACACACACACACACACACACACACACAACAATGTCTCTCTCTATATATATCTCTCTAGGAAATCTCCATGGCTGGGCAGTCCTCTTACCTCTTAGATAGGACAATAAAAGTGAAAGAAACAAAACTAAAAATTGATTAAGTGGATTTGATGAAAATAAAGATTCAGGCTTTAGACTGATACCATCAGAAAATGAAAAGGCAACCCACGAAATAGAAGAATCTGCAAATGACATATCTGGTAAGGGTGTTGCATGCAGAATGTATTAATATAAAGAATCCTTGCAGCTCAACAAAAAGATAAGTATCACTATTTAAAAATGGTAAAGGGTATGAACAGACATTTCTGCAAAGAAGACATACGAATGGCCACTAGCACATGAAAAGCCATTCCAGCCAAAATGCAAATCAAAATCCCAGTGAAATATCCCTTAACACTCAATAGAAATGTTAAAAGCAAAGACAGACAATGACAAGTGTTGTCAAAGATATGGAGAATTTGGAATCCTCATACATTGCTGGTGGAAACACGAAATGGTGCAGATGCCTTGGAAAACAGTTTGGCAGTTTCACAAAAAATCTGAACAGAGTTAACATGTGACTTAGCAATTCTACTCCAAGGATGTAAGGAGGAGAAATTAAAAAATACATCCATGCAAAAATCCTTCAGATGAATGTTCATAGCAGTCTTATTTAAAATAGGTAAAAGGTGGGAACAATTTAAATGTGAATCAATTGATGAAATAAACCATCTCTATTTATACAATGGAATATTATTCGACAATAAAAAGGAATGCAATACTGATATATCCACAACATTAGATGAACCATAAAAATATTATGCTAAATGAAAGAAGCTAGTTTCGAGAGACCATATATTGTGTAATTCCACTAATATAAAATGTCAAGAATCGAAAATCTGTAGAGATAGAAAGTAGATTAGTGGTTGCCCAGGGCTGGAAGTTGGGAGCGGGGTGGGAAATGGAAAGGACTGGAGAATGACTGCTAATGGGTATGTAGTTTCTTTTGGATGCGGTGAAAATGTTGTAAAATTATAGTGTAGTAAATAGTTACGCAACTGTATGAGTACATTAAATACCAATGAATTGTACACTTCAAATGAGTGACATTTATGATGTGTGAACTGTCACTCTCTATATGGCTATTTTTAAAAAGAAAGGGAGAGGGGAAAGGGGGAGAGAGAAAAGACTAAAGGAAAAAGCAAGTGAAGGTTTCAAACGTGCTTTAGTTTGGCTGAATTTGGCTGAAACATAGTTTGTATAGGGCTGATGTTAAAGGAAAGGTTTACAAACACAGTGGAGACCAGGCGTAGAAAAGTGTGGAAAGCTTTCTTAGACACTAAGGGAGGAGTCTGCATTTATCAAGTAGGTGATGGATCTTTATTTTATAAAGACAGTATTTAAAACCAGGAGAAAGTGGCACTATCCTTGTTTTAGAAAAACCGTATTCGTAGCAGATGAGCATAGAATGGAGGGGGAAAATAGCGTAGCCTGAGAAGCCAGGAAGGAGGATATGAAAATAATCCGATTGAGAAATGACACGTCTCATTCTAATGGTTCAGCTAGAATCCAATACAGTGCTTCCCTTTTGTTCTGGAGTCAAAGTACATCTACATGACTCTCCATTCATCTATTTGGTATTTGGAATAAAGGTAATCGAAAAATGTTTTCTGATAATATTTCTAACATAAAATATTTCCAACATACAATCCATCCTGACACTAAGTGAAGGTATGGAGGGCTATTTCATCATTGCTTCCTCCGTCCATGCTGTTCTACTCCAGCTGTGGGGGACCGGGCTACAGCATGGTGCTTAAAAGACTTCAGCAGGCTTTGTCAAGTATTCAGCTGTAGCTCTTGCCATTGTCCTCCCATAATAAGATAATGCAAGATACACAACACAATGTCAAACACCATGGTTATTCATTTAATAGTTATTACTGTCAGTATATGCTATGCCAAATGTCAGAGTTCTGCTTCTGATTCTAGAACCATTCAGATGGTTTCTGAGAACTTGGGCATCACTACTTTTACTGTTATTCTGATTGTCCTATGCTATCTAAACCCAATTTGAGTCACCATTGCTCATTTCTGACACAGATACGGAGGTGTTACTCCCTTTGAGTAAAGAGTACGTGGTATAACTTTTCAGCTTTCACTATTCCAGCATTAACCAGTGCCTTCATGAGTTCCCTCACTGTTAGTTAAAAGAAATATCATAATTTCCCTTCAGATTTGTTTTTCTCATATGAATGTTGGATGGCTGAATATTTCGGACAATGGGAAAGTGTCCCAACTTGCTAATAGGTGTTTCTTTATAGACTATGTCATTTAGCACCTAAGTGTAGCGATCCTTAGGATTTCAGAGATGTAAATGACAAATTTAAAACTCAGAAGAAAAAAAAATAACTCAGAGCTCATAGATAATATTTCTCAGATGTTTGGTGGAGCTAAACAGATGTATAAACTGACACATACTCCAGGGCATAGCATGTTCTTCAAATAGAAATAGAGGATTAGCAGTATTTCTTTATCTGCAAAATGGGATTAATAGTCTTTGCCACCTGTCCTCTCACCAGGGTGTTGAGAGGAAAAAGAAATTCACTTAAGGACAGTTCTCTGAGCTATTTAGAAGGCAGCTCATTAATGCAGACATCACTTTGTTTTGTGGCAAAACAACTAAGACTCTGACTTCCCTAGAGGAGTAAGATCTTATTTCCAAAATGCATGCCTTTGAGAGAGAAAGTTTTAAGAAATAACATGCTATGTGCAAGAATTCCATATCTGCCTAATCTAATGAGAGACAGAGGATGATAATTTAGCCAGTAGGGAAATGAGCAACTGGAATAGTTCTGGCAAATGTCTGGGTACATACATCCTTGTGCCGTCTTCCCTACCTCTAACCTGACCTCTTCCAGACTCTCCCCTCCTTATAAAGAGATAAGATTAAGTTTATTTTATTACTGTTTTAAACATCAGAAATGAATATGAACTAATTCTTCTTTGTTTTAGACAAGAAGCAACATTGTCTTATCATCTGTGAGTTAGAAGCCTGCTCTGTGTTAGGAAACAGTTAGATGATATGGTTATATAAGCATGCTCTAGATTCAAATGATCTGAGTTCAAATGCTGACTTTCAAGCACAGTTTATCTGACCTTGATTTCCTTGTATGTAAAATTATTACTTGGCTGTAACATTTAATGTGTTTGGAACATGTAAAGATCACTCATTAAGCATCTTGTTACCTTTGCTGCCTTCTGAAAGGGCTCAGTAATAATGGCTGGCTCAACGGAGCACCGACTTTCATTCTCTGGAGGTGAAGTGCTTATAGGTTTATGGGAGAAGAAATCTTACCTAATTATTCATTAAAATAAGTAAAATAGGGGTTACCGATGGACTATGAAATGGAAAGCTTGAGTTCCTAAGCTCTTTCTTTCACCAAGAACTGAAGAGAGGTTAAATCATTTTAAGACCCTGCCTCCTCTTGACAAATAACAGGCAAAACCCCCACCCTTCTCCATCAGCTAAGTAACATTCATAAAGAGGGACAACATCAGGGAAAGCACATTGATTAGAGGAAGAGCATATAACTCCTTAACATAGGCATGAAACAGTTTTAAATATTAGAGCTCCAGCTCTGATTCCCCTAATTTCCAAAGACAGGCAGTTAGTGTCAGCAGGATTATTTTTACTAAGAGAAAGAAAACAAAGAGGGAAGAGCTTTTGATTAATGCATGAGTCCTCTGGGAAGTTTTTAGGGGAGAAGAATTCCTTTTCCCCACATGCACATCGGAAGTTCTACAAAATCCTTCTCATTACAACAATATTTTCCCAACCTAAAAAGAGCTGTGCAGAGCTGTACAACAGAAATGCAAAACAGAAGTGTGGAGGAGGCATGATCCATGAAAATGTTGTTGATGAATTCCATGTAGTCAGGGCAGATGGTCTATAAGAACAGAACTTGGAGCAATTGCAGAGATTGAATATTTATCATACTTAGCATCTCTGAAATAGAAAGTGGTTTGTCTAATATTGACAACTAGGTGACACTAACAGCCAAGGTAATAAAAGAAGAAAATTAAGATTACAACCTGTGCAGAAACATGCCACCAATACACTCTTGGCTGAATACTTGACTAAAACGTAGTGTGAGGATCTTAGATATTCAACACTAGAACCTCTTGGCATTTGTCTGTGTGTACTATTTTTGAATGGTTATGTATTTCATAATGTTTTTGTTTCATATAGCACACACATGTACATACACGTGTGGGTATGCGAATGTATGTGTTACAGTTGTCATTAAAAGGTTTTAATTTAGATACTATTAAAGAGAGGAAACCAAGTGGGTTGGATTGATTATGAGCACTATTGAAGGGCTAACTGAAAACAACAGGTAAAGTTACCCGTTGTAGGATGGTATCTGAATAGGAACTAATTCTGAGAGAAGCATTAACTAATTGCAACAAATTGTTCTTGGAATATGTAAAAATGGATTAATAAGTTAACAAATCTGTTTGATTTATATCATGGTGGGAGAACCTTAAGAAATAATGTGTTCTTTCTCATGCAGAGGTGTTTAAGTAGACACAGAATAATTCATCAGAGAAGATGCTGAAGGGGTCATGCACAGAGAAAAATGTTATTTCAATCATTAGGAAATATGTAGTGGGTGCTAACTATGATAAAGATATATGTGTTTCATGTTACATGAAACTCTAATCAACTTGCAGAAGCTTCCTGAGGCAACATTGAAAGGCTAGCACAAACTCTACAGAAAAGACTGCTAGAGTAGATTAGAAATAAATATCCTAGAATCAAGAGTAGGGAGAAATAGATTACATTCTAAATTGTTGTATTTCTGACCTACCTGTTTCCAGTCACTGTTAGATAATGGAAATACAATAGTAAATAGTGGAGGAATGGGCCCTGAAGCATATAGGAAAATAAACATTCCTCTGTGAATTTCTGCTAATCGGGTATTTCTAGGATTGCGTTTCAAAGCTTTTATGTCTGTAACCTCCAGTGAAGCTTGTAGTATAAAGCTAATTTGAAATAAAATTTCGAATATGAAATAAACAAGCAAGAATGTTCACTACAAATATAGAAAATTTCTGTGAGATCATCTGGAGTGTGCAATGCCATTTACTTCCTGAATGTCTATGAAGACCTTGTTGGGTTAAGTTCCAACAGACAAGGAGAACCCAACTAGGACGCTCTTTGGTCTTGGAATAGCTTTTTCTTTTCTATTGATCATTGGGTCAGCAACAGCCATCTCAGGGATTTTTTTTTTTTTCTGAAAAATTTTTGACAAGTCAAATGCATGAGATAAGAAGTAATAGTAACCAGTATCTGGGAGAAATGATCTTTCATTGACTTAAAATGTCAGTTGAACAAGCAAGCCTTGATTAGGGCGTTGGAGCTGCCTGGAATAAAAATAACCAAGGAGGCCTGCAAAGAAGCAACTGCCCTGGGAAGAGCTGTACAGCCAGATTTGCCCATGGAATGGATTCTCCAAAGGAAAATTATTAAGGCAACAGATGTCGAAAGGTGGCAGATCAAGTAAACCCTTGAGAGAGTTGGGAAAGTTGTCCGAAGCATTGACAGATGCCTTGGATTGTTAGTGAGAGGCTGGAAAAACATTCTAGCTCTCTCCTTACCTGACTTTCCAGCAAAATGGAAAAAGTGGCAGATAAGCCATTTCATAGAAAGTGAGGCTCCCCCATATGTAGTTCTCCCAGTAAAAATTAAGAGGCACTCTCAAACCACCTGGGAAAGTGATGCCCTAAAGGTCTGGGGAGTCCTACAGGGAATCACTGAAATGTGGGCAATTACTCAACACTTATTGATTGGATCCACTATAAACAACACTAAGTCAGGCATTAAAGTCAAATCTAAATATATTTAAAACTAGAATCCCTATCTTCTATGAAATTCTAGTTGAAAATATGAAATCGAGTTGAAAAGATAAAACCATCACTCAGTAATAGTTAAAAAGAGTGTAAGACATACTTTCATAAGGGCCAAATTTGTAAGAAAATAATTAAAACAGTCCCTAAAAGGGAGGTACGAATTATTTAAGTAGAGGAAGGAAGAAACAGCCTTCTTTGAGTATATCAAAGGACAGAAATCGAGAGTCAAAATAAATCATCCATCATTCTAACGACAACCCTATCTATTAACTGTGGTTCCCCCGTGTACAGAGATAAATTTCACATAGGCTATGGCATCCCCCTTTAAATGTTAGTATCTTCACAGTTGTCAGTATATCTCTAAGTCTCCCACATTTTAGTCATAGCAATTTACTCTCAGAATACAACATAACCTAATTCAATTCTGATTCCTCACTTCCTCTAAGCCTGGAATGTCCTCCTCTCCCTCCACATAAACACTCTTCTTTGTGAATCTTCTCTGATCTATCCTGTAGGAATTAATTGTTGTTTTATCTTCAATCCAACAACAGGTTTCTTGTATTTTGTTTACTATTTGCTACATTCTACCTTATTTTATATTCTATTACAATTAATTGATTGAAAGCCTAGTTCCTCCACTGAAGACATTCTTTCGGGAGAGTTGTATCACTTCTTACTCATTCTCGAAATTTTGTAGCCCCTGATATATTCCCTTGCCAATAGAAGGTGCTTATTTGTGTTTTTTTTTTTTTTTTTTTTTTTTTGAGACGGAGTGTCAATCTATTGCCAGGCGCCAGGCTGGAGTGCAGTGGCGCCATCTCGGCTCATTGCAACCTCCGCCTCCCAGGTTCAAGCATTCTCCTGCCCCAGCCTCCTGCGTAGCTGGGACTACAGGCGCACGCCACCACGCCCAGCTAATTTTTGTATTTTTGGTAGAGACAGGCTTTCACCATGTTGGCCAGGATGGTCTCAATCTCTTGACCTCGTGATCCTCCTGCCTCGGCCTCCCAAAGTGTTGGGATTACAGGCGTGAGCCACCGCGCCCGTCCTGTGCTTGTTAAATAGAGGACAGATTAACAATGCAACGAGGCACCAAACCAATTTCACTAATTGTCACACAAGCACAATTTATATTTGTAAAGTACAGATTTGTTACCTGTTCATGTGGAGTAGAAGATGATTTAGAGGGTAGTTCTGGAGCGGCCCAGCATGCCAAGACTCAAATCTTCACTCAGTCACTTAAGAGCTATATGATCTTAGGTAAGCTAATCGACATTACTGTTTCAGTTTCTTCATTTGTAAAGTGGGATTAATATAACAGCACTTGCATCATCATATGCTGTGGGCTTAATTATTTTAATCCACAGAAAGCCCTTAGAACGCAGTGTCATTCACATAATAAACACTGAGTAAATATTAGCTATTTCCTATCAACATTGATTATCTAATTCTAATTTTACTTTGGTAACATTGTTGTATTAACTGTAGTTAGCTGTAGGAGACATCATGGTTTGCCCACTGAGTCCCTTATTACTCTGCCTTATTATTTGGGTGTCCATCCGTGTCTGTGAAGATACACGCCTAGAAAAAGTTGAACTATCACAAGATCAATGGTAAATCCTGAATAATTTAGGCCAAACATGGTAATTCCCTTCCCTGTGGTTTAAAGGTGGGCATGTGCTGCTGACAAATGGAGAGAGAAGCTGAGGGACTTCTCAATTAGGGTCTCTACTTCTTTCCCTTGTCCTTCCTTTCTTTTTCCCTCCCTCCTTCTCACTTTCCTTCTTTCTCTCAGCAACATGTCAGAAGAAACTGTTCCTCTTCTGCCGTGAATGCAATACGTCAGCATCATTTTGTGGCCCTGAGTGTCACCGTCACACTGATGGTAAACCCAGTAATGAAAGCAGAGCACATAGAAACAGCTTGGACCCAAACTGATAGTGTTGACTCGATTTGCTCGCCAAACTTCTATAAATATAAGAAATATATGGTCCCATTTTTTTAAAGTATAAATTTCTAGGTTCTACCCCAACCCTTAATCAGAATACCCCAGGAAAGGGGCTGGAAAGCTATGATTTTTAAACAGTGAGTCTCAACATCCGAGAAGTTTGGAAACACTGGTTTAACACACTTTTCATTTGTTTTTATTACTGCAGTTAAAGGATTGTACATTATATTACAATTCCCTCATTCTACACTTTAGAGTCCTAATATGGGACTACTGTAAAATTTCAGAGGAAATTACTCCTTGGAGTAGGGAACGAGTTAAATAATATACCACATGCCAATTACAGAAACTGTGGTTAATATGTCCTCTTCCTCCCTTCCCAAATTCTTCGATTTCTAGAACACATAGTTGTCTTCAGTGGGCCAGAGGAATCAAGGAATGTTTAAAGCAGCCTCAAAGGGTAAGGTCATGCATGGACTCCACTGCACTAAGACATCCATTTAGCAGCATGCAGGCAAATTTAATGCAGCACATGAATTAAATTAATTAAACTGAATTAATTATTTAATTAATTAAATAAATTAAACTGAAATGCAGCATAACCAAGCCACACCTCAACTGGGCTCTTATATAAGCATCTAGCCGGCCACTGTATCTGGATCCGATTTTCTATCTCTTTAGGAGTTGGGATTTCTGACTCTGTTAGACCCACTCTTGGTACCTGTTATGGACTGAATTAGGTTCCTCCCAAAACACAGTATCTCAGACTGTACTTAGAGATAGGTTCCCTGAAGAGCTAATTAAGTTAGAATGAGGACATATGGGTAAGCCCTAATCCATTACGACTGATACCCTTATAAAACAAAGAGATTATGACACAGAAACACACAAAGGTAAGACTATATGGAGACACAGGGAAAAGATGACCATCTTTAAGCCAAGTAAGGAGGGCTCAGCTAAATCCAACCCTCCTGGCACCTTGATCTCAGACTTCTAGTCTCCCGCACTCTGACAAAATCAGTGTCTGCTATTTAAGCCATCTAGTCTGCGGTGCTTTGTAATGGCAGCCCTAGAAAACTAGTACAGTTTCTTTCGGGCAAGAATGCTTGCAACTCATCTTGCTGCCTGCTCTGATATCTCCTGAATTATAGACAAAGTCTGGCACCTTCCTTTTCAGTCTTGCTAAGGACTGAGTCCCTTTAAGAACTCTACTTCTGCCAAAATCAGATCATTTCTGGGCATACTATTGTACTCAGAATGAAAGAATAGTTTTGTAATATCATCTCTAAAATTCACTTCCAGGCCAGGCACGGTGGCTTACATCACTAATTCTGGCACTTTGGGATGCCGAGGCGAGTAGATCACTTGAGACCAGGAGTTTGAGACCAACCTGGCCTACAAGGGGAAGCTCTATCTCTGCTAGAAATACCAAAAATTAGCCGGGCGTGGTGGAGCATGCCTGTAATCCCAGCTGTGTGGCAGGCTGAGGCACGAGAATCGATTGAGCCCGGCATGTGGAGGTTGTAGTGAGTCCAGATCACGACACTGTACTCCAGCATGAGGGATAGAAAGAGACTCTCGTCTCAAAATAAAAAATAAAAAAAATTCACTTCCACATTCCTTCATTTTTTAATTGTCTGGTTTTGTGACTTTCCCCTCCACTAACTCTGTCTTGAGGATAAAACTGCCTTGCTCACCTTTATTATTTCAGGACTTGTAACAGTAACATGCATATAATGGACACGCCAAAAAATGGGAACTAAAGAAAGAACAGCGAAAACGTGAGTGAATGAATGAATGAAGCTCAAGGAGCATGTAGCACAGAGAAACAGTACACTATTATGTACCAACTGGGCATTTGATAAATATGCCAACTAGCTGACTAGCGAACAGAGCAACTCTGTAAAGATAACAAATTGCATCACTTTTCCCCTGGCTAGATTGATTACACGTATTACCACGGCTATTTCTTTCTGCAACATTTTTCATTATAGGGAATATTAATGAGTTAACAAGGACCCTATCTTTGTTTATCTCCTTTCCCATTTTAGCAAGCAGTTCTGATGCTAAAAGACAAATCTCTGGGATTTATAATAGTCTCACCACTATAAAAACAGTCATATGGTGCAACTTTTAAAAAACTCTCTGTACAGAAATAATTATTGGAATTACTTGGTAAAATCTGAAAACACATCAATAACAAATACTATGCATTTGTAGTTAGAAAGTGTTTATAGGTCTCTGGCCACAACTTTTTAATCTGTCATCTGTATTTAGCCTTTAAAATGTGCAATGCACTACCCTAAGCATCAGTGGGGACAGGAAAAAATACATAAAATCTTGTTCCCCTACCTCACAATGCTTACCATTTGTCTGTGCTAGAAAGATATGTCCAGGTGAAAAGTTTAGATGTCAGAATAATAGTATAGATATTGTTAATGTCAAATACTTTAAGTTAATATGTAATAAGTTTGACTTAATTTGTATTATATACAATTTGTCAATATATTTTATTTTAGAAAATTAAATGAAATATATTTATGTGTGTGTGCATGTATGTGCATATACAAAAAATATTTTATCAGTATCAGTATAGGAAGATAAATGCCAAAATGTGACAGTCATTATCTTTGGGTGGTAAGATTCCGAATGATTTAAAGTCTTCTTTATGTTTCATTGCATTATGTAAATGTTTACAATTGTTCATACAACACCCTTGTTCAGTTAAAAATATTGGGCCATAAACTGAAACTACCACATGAAGAACAAAAAAAGGTAAATGCTACAACTTCAAAAAAAAGAGATGATAGCTTTGGACTGAAATACTCATTTTTCAGGAAAGCATTATGGAGGAGCTAGGCTATGAATGCTGGTGGAATTGTGATAGTTGAAGACAATGGAGGAAACTCTTAGCTGCACGTAAGTATCACCTTTCAATCAGCACAAAGCAATCCTACAGGTTGCCTTGGCCCATGACAAGCGTGAGCCATAGGCCCCTCCAGAGCTCCAACACTATTTTCCCAGAACGCGCGTTGTTAATCCCTCCTTTTTTGTATTGCCATCTGGCCTCAACGTCTTGCTCTTGTCCCGTGCTTGTAATTCTATAAATGGTTTTCGAACTTGGCTTTTGCAATCAGTTTTTCCTCTTTGGCTTCTGCTCTTTTTCAAGGACATAGACTCAAATGCTCCCCTCAACCCACATTAAGTAGCAAGTCTAACCACAATCAGCCCCTAGGACCCACAGCTCTCCTCTAGTGCTAACTAGCCCCACAGTGGGGTCCAGAAACAGGAAATGGCATGACCAAGTTTGTAATGTATAAGGTGTGCTTAGAAATCAGTGTCAGAATTCAGAGGTAGGGTACATCTAGGAAAACTGAGGACAAAAGCAGATTCATACTGTGAAAAACCTGAAAAGTTAGTGTATTAGTTTTCCTGTTGCTATATTGTATAGCTACAAATGTAATAGCTGAAAACAATACAGACTTGTTCTATAGGTCACAAGTCCGATATGGCTGGGCTACAATAAAAGTATTAGCAAGTTGTGTTTTTTTGAGGTCTCTAAACAAGATCTATTTCCTTCCCTTTCCAGGTTCTAAAGACCACCCATATTCCTTGGCTCATGGCCCCCTTAACTCTTTAAGGCCAGCGATGGCCAGTAGAGTCCCACATCACCTAAGTCTGATTAACTTTTCTTTTGCCATTCTCTTTCACTTTTAATGACTCTTCTATTACATTGGGCCCCCTCAGGTAATCTGGGATAATCTTCCTATATTAAAGTCAGCTGATTAAAAACTTTAATTCTGTCTGTTCCCTTAATTCTACCTTGCCATGTAATATAACACACTCACAGATGCAGACATCTTTGGGCATTGTTCTTCCTACCGCAGACAGATTAAAGATGTGATATTGTCTTCTAAATAACAAGGAAAATATTTAAGAGTTTAAATATGTGGCAATGTAAAAGGAAAATTAAGGTACATAAAATGCAGTTTGGCTTATTTCATTACCAGAAAGTTAAAAATTGCCTCTTTAAATGATTAAGTTCTAACTCATCTCATCGGAAGATCCATGTCCCTTTTTGCAACTCTGTTTTAATGAAGGAAATTGGGGTCATAGAGATCTAAAAGTGGCAAATCGCACACTAGGTTGACTGAAACTTAAAGCTGCAGAATTATCTGATGAGGCCAATGTTCTTTTGTTTTTAACCTCCCAGGCTCAACTATTCTGTGTTTATACACAGAATGCTTTCATTTGTAGCAGATGGTGGTAGATTTGACTCAACTTATCTCAATTCTCCATCATACTATTTCTCTCCATCTTCCCCTGACTTTCTGCCACCCCCCCAAAATTAATTTCAGGCAGGCCTTTGTGCTTTGGCTGACATTCAAAACTGTCACCTCCACGTACACATTAACTCCAAGGCCTCTGTCATTCCTCACATTAAAATTCTATCACCAGGAGTCAGCACAGCTTGACTCAGCAAGCTAAGGGGCTGGTTCTGAGCTAGATGCAGTGACAGCAGTCTTCATGTGTGACAACCCCGGTCAATTTGACAGCAATAAGACACCCTCCTTAGAATCAGTTGCAGCTCTTGTTGACCCAAGTGGGAAGGTTATTCTTCTGAGCGATTCTCTTCCCTTCCCATGAGAAAGAAAGGCCAAGGGGTACAAGACAAAGATCATGAATATTTTATCGTTAAATTACCACAACAGTGAGGAACAATTAATAAATTCCAAAATCTAGGTTTACATACTAATTGTGAAGGATACCATTTGTTGACATAAGAGCAACTCTTTAAAATGACACAGCCCCAGAAATTATAGCCACAGTGTAGGCAATAGGCCATTGGCAATTCTGTGTAGAATCCTTGTATAGAAACTGATTCTGAAGTCCACCCAGAGAGCCTTCCTCAATTTATAAATGATGTTGAGAGGTAAAATGTTTTTTCAGTGGCCACACTATTAATCACCACCAAAGCTACTTGCTTTCCCCATCCTCTGCATACCTGCTCTTTCTCAAGCAGTCCATTTCAGTGGGTTGTACAGTGTCGCTATCTGTGACTGGGGAGAGAAGTTAATGATGATAATAGTTTAAGCATTATTCACTTACTTGCCTTTTCAGACTAAGCTAAAACACCCACAATTTTAAACATGACACAAAACAAAAGCATTCATTTCAAAATGTACTTCCTCTCTGAAGTCTTTTATGATCTCTTCCCATGCCCCAGAAGACTCACGTGTCTCACTCTCATGTGCCATCACTGTAGTCTTTTTCTTAATTCCATTCAATTTTGTCACATATAAAACACGTAAAAGTCAAAACCACATGACCATATACTCGGACAACTTTTTTCTCTTTGTCACCCTACCCCTCCATTCCTCCTGCTGCCTATAGCAAATTATTTCTATCCATTTCTGTTTATTCTTGCCCACCATAGTTTTTGGATACCTCAATCATAAAAGCTGTATTCTTTAGGTACTGGTACAAAGGGCTGGGCTCCCAGCTGAATCTCACCCTTACGCCTGGAACTGTGGACTTAAGTGAAAACAGCTGACCCTGTTTTTTTCACCCAAATGTTGCCTTTTTGGCCTGATCTACCCCTACCCTGTGCCCATAAAAGACTCCAGCTGGCAGAGCAACACAAGCAGCTGGGCATCAAGGATACAAGTGGCTGAACGGCAAGCAGAGAAGCAACTGAGCATCAGAGACTACAGATAGAAGCGGCTAACTGCAGATGGCGTGGCTTCTGAGAGGGGCCCAGAGGGAGAACGCCGGGTTTCAGGGAAAGATCATCTTCCCATCCCCTTTCCAGCCCCTGTTTCCACTGAGCTCAATAAAGTCTTCTGCATTGATCACCTTTCAAGCAGTCCATGTGACCTGCTTCTTCCTGGATGGTGGACAAGAACCCGAGAGGGCAGGGGCTTGCCACCCTGACCCTCCACTGAACTGGTTGGCACTTGGCCGTCCCCGGACAGCAGAGCTGAAAGAGCATGGCTGTAACATGCCTGGATGCTGCTGTGGGGCCTGCCCAGAGTCTGCTCCCGCCAGAGAGTAGTGACGGGCTGGTTCCAGTGTTCGTTCCCCTCCGGTTCCCACACTGGCTCGCTCGCTCCCTCCCTGCCTCCTGCTTCAGCGGAGGAATGAATGAAATGAGCCACTCCAGTGTCCGCCCGCGAAGGGGGTCAAGGGAACTATCCCATCTTAGTACCTTATGGGAGACATGGTTGTCTCTCCCATGAAATTGAAAATCTGATAGTAGAAAGAACTCCCAAAGTGCTGGGATTACAGGCATGTGCCACCACGCCCCATGAGTTTTCATTCTTAAGTAACTGTCACACCAAAACATCACAATGTCTGTCATTTAGGAGGAAAGTGGGAGGGACAGACTCAAGAAGAAAGGAAAGTAAGCTTAGACTCAGCAGAAGTGGAGGTGAGTTCTGCATTCTTGAGGAATGAGTCTGAACTTAGGCCAAGTCGCTGAAAATCCCTCAACCTGTTTCATTGTTTGTAACATTTGCTTGGTAATAAAGCACACATCACCGAAGGTTTGTGAAAATTAAATTGGATAATCTATAAAAAGAAGCTCTAAGCTTTATTCCTACATTTAGAATAGTGAAACATTATTCTGTTTTTAACATAATGGGCATGCTACATTTGTTGAGATCAAGTATGGGTTATTTTGAACTCTTTCACCTGATAGAATACTCTTCAATCATAAGAGCAGGTTGGCTATAGAAAACTGTCTTCAGAGCTGTCTCTAGCTGCCTTTTAACTTGGTTTTCTCTTTAATAGAGATTTTGAGTGGAAGACATCACAAAATCACCATTGAATGGGAGATGGGGGTAGAGAGTAATATAAGGGAGAAAGAACTGGGAGGTAAGAAAAAAAAAAATTATCAAGTTCAAGTACTGTTATCCCAGACCTGATTTTCCTCAGACCCTGTTCACAGCCATCCCAGCTTTCTGGCACTTAATACCACTGAAGTTGCTATGGAAACGTCTGATACCATTCCGAACTTGGTGTGTCAACAGAAGACTAGCCAAATACACAGATAAGTAGTAAAGACAATATTTAGGAGAAACTTCAGTATAAGATAGAGAAAGCAGGTGTAGACTTGAGTGGTTCCATTTCAATAAGAAAATCTGCTCTTGCACATGGCAGCTAGTTGCCAAGAGAGGGTCACCATAAAAGAAATGAAAGCAATGAGAAGATTTCTCTTTTATGATAACAACAAATACTGTTTCTTTAACACTTCAAAATTCACAAAGAAATTTCACATGCATTATCTCATTTGAGCCTTTATGCCATCTTGTATATATTGTTTTCACCCAGTGTTGCAGGTCAGAAAGCTTAAGGGATTTCAAGAAGCTCATATAACCCTTAAGTGGTAGAACCAGGATTTGAATGAAGCCTTTTTGACACTAATTTGAAGCTTTAAATCCAGAGCTGCAGTGACAGGACTAGCAGACCCAATTGTCTGGGGTGACGCTTCCCTCTCTCTGCCTCATTGTGGGCATAGCCTCCTCCCTTTAGGTTTTGTGCTCCGCTGCATCCATTGCCTGAAACCCCCTACCTCACCTTTTTGGCCTCTATGAATCCCAACTAGTCCTAGACCACTTTTTTAAAAATATTATGACTTTCATAAAATGTGTAAGTTTTCAGAGCAGTTTAGCTTTACAGAAAAATATTCATCAGAATATTCAGAGTTTGCACATATCTTCTCCCCACCCTTTTCCTATTATTTATATCTTGTATTAATGTGGTACATTTGTTAAAATTGATGAATCAACATTGATGCATTATTAGAAACAAATACCTGGTTGACAATAGTGTTCAATCAATACAACGTAAAACAGCATTGTACATTCCATAGGTTTTGACATGTATCCGTCGTTACTGTATCACACAGAATAGTTTCATTGTCCTAAAAATACCCTGAGCTTCACCTGTTTGTCCCTCCTTCCTATCTCCTGAACCCCTGGAAACCACTGATCTTTTAGTCTCAATAGTTTTGCCTTTTCCTTTGTCATATAGTTGGACTTACACAGTATGTAGTCTTTACAGATTGGCTACTTTCACTTAGAAATATGTGTTTAAATTTTCTTCTTTTCATGGCTTAATAGTTCACTTCTTTTTAGCACTGAACAATATTTCATTGTACCACAGTTTGTTTAGCCACAATAGTCACCTATTGGAGGGCAAATTAATTGTTTACTGACTTGGGCAATTATGAATAAAGGTGTTATAAAAATTCATGTACAGGATTTTGGATGAACATACATTTTCAACTTTTTTAGGTATATACCAAGTAGCATCATTGCCTCGTTGTATGATAAGAATAAGTGTAGTTTTCTAAGACACTGCCAAACTGTCTTCCAAAGTGCCTATACCATTTTGCATTCCCACCAGCAATGAATGAGTCCTGCTGTTCCACATCCTCGTCAGCATTTGGTGTTGTCAATGTTATGAATTTGATTATTCTAATCTGTGTGTAGTTGTATCTCGTTGTTTCAGTCTGCATTTCTCTAATGACATATGATCTTAAACATGTTTTCATTTGGTCATTTTTTATCTGTACATCTTTGATGAAGTGTTTGTGCAGATCATGGACTCTTTTTTTTAAGAAATTGGGTTGTTTCCTTGTTAGCACCAAGGCCGCCTTGTCTGTGGAATATATCCTGGCCATCCCAGCATTCTTTGTGGCTCATGTGGCCTGCATACCAGTTAGTGCTCACGTGTTACTGACTTCACTGCTACCTTACTTGCCATGCCTGGTCTGATTTCCCTAACTTGCTGATAAGCTTCTTCAAGGAAGGGATCACTTTTGTACATCCTTGAAGTAACCATAATATCTAACAGCATGTTTTCTACACAGTAAGCTCTCAGAATTTATTTTTAACTAACCAAAAGTTAATGGCCAGGAAAGCAATTCAGTTAAAACCAAGACTGTCTCTTTAATCAGAAAGGATGGAGTTAAGTAGAATAAATGAGGTATCAGGATATATGTGGTCTACTTAGTACTGTGAGAGGAACTTATTTTCTGAGCTTCAGTTTTTTTTTTTTTTTTTTTTTGGTAAAATACCTAGTTTAAAGGGCCAATATTATATGGCTATCAAATCACTTTGGAAGTTTGTGAAAAGAGAACTCACCTCTATCATCTAAAAATGTTTTATCTTTATCATCTCATCCCCAACTCAAAGAAGGCATAAGCGAGATTAAAGTTTGTGCCTAACTATATTCAAAGGTCATAAATTTGCTGGAGTGAGGACTCCAAACAATTCAATCACCACTTAATTAACAAAATGTCTTAATTAAGCAGAATATCTTGTGTTTAATAGAGGCTGGTATAGAATAAAAGGTTGGAGGCAACATTGTAGACATAAAATAGAAGACTTAAACAGAGTTCACTCTGATAGTACAGTAGGTCTGAGCAACCAATAATTCTATTCATTCATCCAACTGACTTATTTATTCATTTACTGATTTATTTACTCTCTAAATAAAAAAGTAAAACTCAGTGTTCTTTGTATTTAAGTGGGTATGCTGATGTGAAAAATGAAAATTACCAGAGTCTGCAAATTGGGCTTTGTGAGGTCATGAGGTGAGCCTCAGCCAATGAATTCCAGATGTCTGTCTGCTCAATTTCTTTGGAGGAGGAAGGATATTGGTAGTCAAGACAAGACCCAAGAGAATAGTACAGCTAAGACAGAGGCTGTGCCAAGGACCTTTTCTTTACTGGTTACTTAAATCATCCAGGGAGATATTTTATAAGAATACTTAATGTACCAAAGTCTTTAGATTGTTGTGAATTATAAAATACAGGAGTAAGGAGAGATGGAAGGAGTAGAGAAAAACTAAAAACCAATCGACAAATTCCAAGTGGTACAAAATTTCTTCAATCTTATTAGTCTGTTTCAACACATGAAGTAAATTGGTAGGTAGCTTTGGCAATCTTTTATGCATGGAGAGGCCAGAATAAACTCAGAAACCATGGTTCTGCCTAAGCTCCTGCATTAGCGTGTGGCCATCGTTATGCCAATTTACAGTGTGGAGTCTTAACTCACCTCTGGATAAGAAGGCTATTAAGTTCCTTATCTCTATCTCAAGATTGCTGAGAGAAATCAAATACTATTTATGTTCAAGTGTGCTAATTCAATAAAAGTGTATAAAATAGGAGCCATCACTAGCAGCACTGAAAATGGATCTAGAATCTGAAATCCTATTAATAGTTTGTTTATAAGGTTAACCTTAGAAATTCCAACTAATATAAAAGTGGACACTACTCATTTTTATTGTTGTTAAAGGAATAACAAATACCTTATTCAACTTTTTAAAACAATCTTCTGTCAATATTCTGATTATGTTTCTGTACCAAATTAATGGAAAGTTTTAACTTTATTTCCGTGTAAGTCTGACCTTTATTGAGAATAAATATGTTAAATGTAAAACCGTAATAATTTTGGAGGGCAAAAACGCAGTAAAATGACTGATTCATTTAATAACCTGAGAAATACTTCAGATATCTAAAATGCATTCCAGGCATGAAAATATGTGCATTCAAATGTTAAATGAGTTGGCTTGATGTCCAGGGTTAGGTAGGTGCCTTTTTTCATCCTTCATTAGATTCTTTGGACCCTCAAAATGAAATTACTTATACTTTTTTTATCTTGTAATTTATCTACATGGTAAATGTTAAATAGTACAGAGAATGTTCTACATTTAACATCATTTTTCTCAATTAAATATATTGCTATTACCCTTGATTTTAGGAAACACAGTTTGCCATGTGCAAAGGTCAGCTTTCTCTAGGCTAACACACAGTAACAAACAACTCTAAAATTTCAGTGAGATACAACAACAAAGGCTCGTTTCCACTGCACATTACATATTTGTGGCAGCTTTGTTTCTCTTCCATGTGTCTTGTTTATTCCAGAATCTAGAGTAGAGAGGAGCCGCTCTAAATTCAAGGTCGACGGAAAGGGCAATAAGATAGGCTAGAACTTTCTAATGACTTTAAAATTCATGGTTCTGTGGTCAAAATAAGTCCTTAGGCCAAGCCTAGTGTCAATAGGGGAAAAACAACTTCTCCGGGAAGGCACTTTGTCCCATGGCAAAAGATGGAGATGTATAAGCCCCCTATAAGGAAGGAGAAGAAATAATTGGGAACACTAATACAATTTGCCATACCACCTCTCGTCCTTTGATATCGGAGAGCTCATAGTTGGCATCTCTCCCTTCTCCCTCTCCCTCTTTCTTTCTCTTGTTCTCTCCCTCTCTCACTCTCTTGTTTTCTGTGTCCAAGTACCCATTTATTGCTCTAAATGATTCATACTTTGTTCTGAAATGCAGGAGAGGCTGTACTTATGTAAGGGTAGCCAAAGTTGGATACCACTCTGCGGTATTGAGTAGGGGACAGGGACAAAAGTTGGTTTAAATATACATTCATCACAGAATTACATTCTCTGTGTCTGTAAACATAGAACAAATCCAAAGAGACTAGATCAAGACTTTTTACATCTAATGTTTACAGGAATCACCTGAAGATCTTATTACAGATTCTGATTCAGTAGAACTGAGGGGGAACCCAAGATTTTACATTTCATAGAAGATTCCTGGTGATGTTGATGCTTCTGGCCTAGGGACTACACGCCAAGTAGCAATGGCCAAGATGATCTCAGAACGTCTTTCAAACCCTGCTACACTCTGAAGGGATTCCTATTTGTTTCCCCCATTACATGGCTTATATAAAGGTACATGTACGTTGTACATAATATAAGAATGTTAAACTTTTATTAAATTGTTTGAGGAGAGGGGGAGAGTTGTACCATTGTTGTGTCCCTAACTCATAGTATTCTGCCATATGAATAACTGATACTACATGGCATTGGAAATGAATTACTGAGCTTAGATGGAGGCTGAGGAAAAGACTGCAGAATTGGAGGATGAAAACTTCATGAATATCAAAGTAAACATTCTTCCAGAAGAGAGGGCCTCACTCCCTTTGTAGACTCTGTGCCCATTGGAATAGTATGTTTTTGTGCTAAACCTTTGCTTACACTTCAACGCACATCCTTGCCTCAGGGACGTCTGTGATTAAGATTTAGTATCTTAATCTTGGGAATGGGCTTCATTTACGAGGAAGGCAAGGCCATTCAATTCCAATTAACTGCACAGTTCTTGTGTAAAAAACAACCTTAAACTTTTAGCCTATTTAAAGAATAGCAAAAGCCCCCACCCTTACTTTTTCATAAAACAGAATTGTCCTGACAGGGTTTTCCTGTTCTTTTGAGTCAATAGGCTTAAATAACTTAAAAATAGATGAGGGTTTTACATTTATCATTTGAACAAACATGGGAAATTCAGAAATAATTGCTATGGAATTCCGGGTATAATTTTTCCATCCCTACAATTGGCAAAGTGGCTCTTACAGAACGGTAGATTACATAAATGCACACGCTGGGGATGTGCTAACATCCAGCCTCCTAAGACATAATGCCATTTGAGGCTAATCTCACTTGGAGGGCACACTAGTGATTTCAAAAATGCTGCTAAGGAACACAATGATGTTTACTAGCTCAGTGAAACGATCTCTCCTGGGGACACCAAACGATTCTAAGACACCCCCCAGGACTCCATTTTCACTTAGACAATTTTTTTCCTATTCCTATTGTGTGCTGGGGAGGGATAGGAGGCTGAAGAGTCCGGGGCAAACTAGCATGGAGAAGGAAAAGGTATTGGAAAGACCACTGAACTAGAAAATTTGGAGATGTAGGTTGTAATTTCACATATACCACTAATTAGTTGTGACTCGGGCACTAGACACAACGTAATAAGCCTCTGTTTCCTTATCTATAAAACAAGAGGATTACAGGGGATTTCTAGGGACCTTTCCAATATTATCCATCTAAGAGGAAAAACAGTAACAATATCAAGTGATTGCATTGATAGTTACGTGGAAAGCTGTAATGTGTAAGCGTTTGGGCTGCATAACATATGCGGGATGGTCCATGTGCATACAGAGATGAACTAAACGGGGAGGAAAAAAAAAAGAGAGCCTTGTAACAAAGAGAGATTGGAACTGGAAGCCAGAAGACCCATTTTGTTCATTTATTCATCTTTCATTCATACAATACACATTTATTCAGAAATAGCCACTGAGAGCCAACTGTTTGCAGTCACTATACTTGGGGCTGTAACGACAGTAAAGAGACAGACTTTTCTGCCCTTTTGGAATTCATATTCTCCTGGGGAGAGACTGGTAACAAAGAAAGAAAGAAACAGGATAATTGAAGATTGCTAAAAATGTCACAGAGGAAATAAATGTGGTACAGAATCCCCAAGTAGCAAAGGGCCTTGATGTGTTCAAGGAAGAGAAGTCAGAGTGTTTAGAAGGCACTGAGAGAGAGAGGGAATATAGGAGATAAAGTTGAAGTTAAAAAGGACTCAGGTCATTCAAGGCCTTAGAAGTCATAGCAAGGATTTTAGATTTTAAAAGCCAAGAGAAATCATTGAGGGGGAAATCAGGAAGAAAAGTGACATCTCAATTTAAATCAATCTTTCTGGCTTTTGTGTGGCAAAAGAAGGGGACACTGGACATAAGAAAAAGAATTATTATGGACTCTTGGATTTTTATTTATTCTTTTACAACCAGTTAGACCTCATTAGAGTCACTTTCTTTTCATGTTCAGATTGTCCGAAACATGGCCGAGGGAGGGGGAGTGGTGAGGGGGAGGTGTCAAGAGGAGTGCTGTGACTTTGGATATGGGCCATTTTCAGTGCCATTTTTCGTTCCCTGCCCCCCCAAAATGAAATGTTCACTTTATACCTCACCTGATCCAGACCTGGAATCAGCTATTTCTCCAGGATCTCAGCTTTCGTTGAGTAGAAATTATATCAGAAAAACTAATATTAGGGCCCTGGGTGGACTCACCGCCACCAAGTGTCATTGTTTCCAGGTCATTTTACTAAAATTTCAGACATATTCAGAAAGGCTTTTCCTATTCCAAAACTATAAAGGAATTTATTCATGTTTTATAGTACTTATAATTTTTTTCCATTTTAGATCTCCGATTCATGTGGAATTTTTTCTGACTAACATTGTGATGTTTGTCAACTTTTTCTTTTACTAAATGGCTATCTAGTTTTCTCAACATTGTTTATTAATAGGTCATGTTTCCCCAATGATTAAATACACCGCCTTTATCATTTGCCAGATTTCAACAATCTATTTCTGGAGTTTATTGTTTCATTGCTCAGTCTGTCTATCCATGTGCCATGCTATCTTTATTTTAGGATGTTTAGAATATGTTGTAGTATTTATTCGGGTGAGGCCCTGGTCATTGAGCATTTTGTGTATGGTATTTTAACTTTTCCGTATCCCTGCCAACACTTGTTATTTTCTGTTTTGTTTTGTTTTTATAGCAGCCATCCAAATGGGTGTGAACTAATATCTCATTGTGGCTTTGGTTTCCATTTATCTGATGATTAGTGATGTCTAGCATTTTCACGTATGCTTATTTGGACATTTGCATATGACATTTGGAGAAATGTATTCAAGGCCTTCATTTTTAGAGTGGTTTGTTTTTTATTGTTGTTGTTGAGTTACACTAGTTCTTTATATATTTTAGATATTAACCCCCTCTCTGATATATGATTTGCAAATATTTTCTACCATTCTGTAGGCTACCTTTCACTCAATTGATTGTGTCCTTTGATGAACAAAAGTTTTAAAATTGACGCAGTCCCTTTTGTCTATTTTTTCTTTTGTTACCTGTGCTTTTGGGGTTATGTACAAAAATCATGGGCAAATCTAGTATCATAAAGATTTTTTTCTTATGTCTTCTGGGAGTTTTACATTTTTGGATCTTACATTTAGGTCTTTAATACATTTGAGTTAACTTTTGTATATGGTATAAGAAAAGGCTCTAAATTCATTATTTTACGTGTGCATATCCAGTTTTCCCAGTACCATTTGTTGAAGAGACTGTTTCCCACTGGCTGATCTTGGCACCCTCATTTAGGTTTGTTTCTGGACTCTATTCTATTTAATTAATCTATATGTCTGCCCTCACATGAGTACCATACTGTTTTGACTGTAATAGCTTTGTAATGTTTTCAAATCAGGGAGCATGATTCCTCCAACTTTTTTTTTCTTCTTTTTTAAGATTATTTTAGCTATTCAAGGTTTCTTGAGATCTCACGTGCATTTTAAGATTTTTTTTGCTATTTCTGCATAAAAAGACACTTGGGGATTTTGATGTGGATTGTGTTGAATCTATAAATTTGTTTTTGTTAGTATTGACATCTTAACAATATTAAGTCTTCCAATCCATAAATGTAGGCTGTCTTCCCATTTGTTTGTGTCTTCTTTAATTTCTTTCAGCAATGCTTTGTGGTTTTCAATGTATACGTTTTTCACATTCTTGGTTAGGTTTATTCCCAAGTATTTTTTTGAGGCTGTTGTAAATTATTTCTTAATTTCTTTTTTAGGTAATTGTTCATTGTTATTGTATAAAAAGACAACTACTTTATATGTTGATTATCTTCTATAACTGTGCTGAGTTCATCTATTAGTTCTAATAGTTTTTTTCTGTGTGTGGATCTTTAGAGCTGTCTACATATAAGATCATGTTGTATGTGAGTAGAGATAGTTTTACTTCTTCCTTTCCAATTTGGATGCTTTTATTTTTCTTGCTTAATTTTTATGCCTAAAACTTTCAGTATTATGTTGAATAGAAGTGGTGCAAGTGGGCATCTTTGTCTTGTTCCTGATCTTCGGTGTAAAGCTTTCAGTCTTTCACCATTAAGTATAATGTTAGTTGTGGACTTTTTATATATCGTTGCAGCTTTTTTTTTAACCCCTGTAGTTCAGCAGGCAGGAGTGTTATAGCTCTTTTTCTCCTGTAGCCCATAGTTCAGCAAGCAGAAGCATTACAGCTGTTTTGCTCTTAAAGTTTGGTGAGTTCTGGGTATTGTCTCATGACCAAGAGGAATAAGGTATGCAGACACCAGAGAGGAGGTAAGGCAGAGTGGAATTTATTGAGTAAAAGAAAAGCTCTCAACACAAGAGGGACCCAAAAATGGGTAGCCAGCTGTGAGACTGAGTTCAGAGTTTTCATGGGCTTAGAATAGGGAAATGCATGTGGACTGGTTTATGGGTACACTTGGAAAAGGCACCATTTGCTTAGTTCAAAGGTAGCATTTAGAATGAGCCAATAGAGAAAGAGTGGGCAAAATGGGGATGGAAGTTCTCACTTCAGTCCATGATTCTATTGGAACTGGTAGCTTGGTTTTCAGGCTTTAGCATTTTTTTGGCTTGAAGGTCAAGTTTCACCAGGGACCCATCCCTGTCTCCATAGGAATTTGTCTGTCTCCTGTCAATATCAATATGGCTTTCATTACATTGAAATGGTTTCCTTTAATTTCTACTTTGTTGACTATTTTTATCTTAAAGTGTGTCGAATTTTGTCAAATGTTTTCTCTGCATCAGTTTAGATGATCATATAATTGTCTTAATTCTGTTAATGTGGTATAATGAAGATGATTTTTATACATTAATTTAATATTCTACAACTTTACTAAAATTTTATTAGCTCTGTTATATTTCTATAGATGTTCACAGGTATTCAAGATATACAGCCATATCATATTATCTTCAGATAGAAGTATTTTTAACATAACCTTTCTAATTCTTATGTCTCTAATTTTTTACTTCTGTCAGAATCTGTGTCCTAAAATCTCCAGTTCTGTATTGAAGGATGGTGAAGCGGCCATTCTTGCCTGGGGCCAGACTTCAGAGAGAATGAGTTCAGTATTTTTCCATTACATGTATACCAACTTTTGAGTAAGATATGTATCTTTTATCATATTGAAAAATATCGACTGATTACTTTTATTATGTGTTTCCACTGGAAATGTGAATTAAGTTTTGCAAATGCTTTTTCAGCATGCATGAACATATGGCTTTTCTTCACGGGTCTATTAACATAGTGTAGTATATTCACAGATTTTTAAATTCTTGATCTATCTTGCATTTATTAAATAAACTCTCTTTTGTCCGAATGAATTATTTTATTAATGTGCTGTTGAGTACTATTAATATTTATTTTAGACTATTGCATCAACATTTATAAGTGAAAATAGTCTGTAGGTTTGAGAAAAAAATATTTTTTACATCAAGTTTTGTTGTTAGTGTTCATTCTTTTTGTCAGAAATGTCTGAAGATCATTTTTTTTATGTTCTTGTACAAATAGGATGACCTGGATTTGGAACTTTCTGTAGAATTCCTCTGTGAAATCATCTTGACCTTCTGCTTTTTTTGAGCTGTGGAGAGTGAGAAGTAATTGTTAACTTTGTCTATTTCTTCATAATATTTGGTCTGTTTTCTTTACTGGAATCAGTTTTGATGGATTATGTTTTTCCATAAAATTATTCACTTTTGCATTACTTAAATTTCTCTGTTTCAATGGTTATTTTTCTTTGTCATTTTTTATCTTGCATATTTGTGCTTTTTCCTCTTACCCCCTTCCTGTATACAATCTTATCTTTTTTTATTAGGTTAGCTAGTGATTGTCTATTTTGTTTATTTTTTAAACAAATATTTATTTACGGTATGGCTATTTTTCTTTTTCTGCTTCACTAGTTTCTGTTTGCATTCTGATTTTTCTCCTTTGTTCTCTTTATTCTGTTTTCCAAATTTATTGTCATTGTCCATTTTTCAACATATATATTTAATACTGAGCTAGGATAGTTCCCTTGACCCCCCACTGCAGGTAAGAATTGAAGGGACTTATTTCACTCAGTTCACCACTAGCCACTCCTAGTTTAGCTGGGAACTCAGCCCTTCTATATCAATACCATAAATTTTTTCTGATCATTTTTGTAATCATATGATTAAAGATATGTGATTCTGAATCACAGCTTTTTATCATTATTTTTCTTAATATCTGTGATACTGGTTTGCATTTCCTCACCCGAGTCCAGTTTTTTTCATAAAAATCACAGAATTCTCTATTTTATTAGCCCTATTTTATAATACATTTTTATAAATTATTTATAATTTATAATACAATATTCTCTATTTTATAATACATTTTTATAATTTATTTATGATTCACTACTAACATGCTGAATTGGTAAATTTTTATAAATGTCCAATATGCGTTAGAGAAGACTTACTCTCTGTTAAGAGGGTGAAAATAAATTCATCTTATTTACTATGTTGTTTGTGTCCTCTATATCCTTATTTATTTTTTATTCACATTATCTTTCTCAAGCTGAGCATGGCACGTCAAGTCACCTGATGTTTGTGTGCTTCTGTCTCTGTATTTCTTCTAGTTTCTGCTTTAGGAAGGTGGCTGATAAGGGGAAAGTTTCTATCTTGTCTTTGCTTTGAATTGTGGCCTTTGCCTTTATAAAGCTTTCTTCTGTTGTTTATCCCTATTCTGTTCTGAGTTCTAACTTGTTAGACATCAAGATCACAACTCCGAATTTCATTTTGTTTTCATTTGCTGGTACATTTTGCTAAGTTCTTTCTTTTCGGGCCTTCTGCACCTCTTTGTTTTAGATATGTCTAGTGTACACTGTGCAGAGTTAATTTAGCTTTGTGAGACAATTTAAAAATATTTTCCTTTTAATATGTGAGTTACGCTCATTTACATTCATGAACATAACTGATATGTTTCATTTCAGCTCTATCAGTTATTTTACTCTGTACATTGCGCAGTTTTACTATACAGTAACTTGCGCTATGTGATCTCTCTGTGTCTCTTTTTATGATCCTTCAAATTGTTTTTGTTTATTTGCTTTGTTTTGGCTACCATTGTTATATATAAAAGTTTGTATTCATGACCAAGTTATTACCTTTACTACAGCCTGTATATAATGACTAGAGTCTCTCTTTTCCTTACTTAATTTTGAATATTCTACCTGTCAGCTTTAAATGATGTTTTCTGATTCTGTCTTTCCTCATTCTCCATTCTTCTCTGCCTTCCCCACTAACCCTTTGCTCTGCAGTAAGCTTTGGAGGCAACTCAACAAACATAAGTAGCTTATTTTCCCAATTAGTTATAAATTAAGGTTTGCGAAGTTCTTTGTTTCCATGTTATATTGCAAGTCATGCTAGGCATGATTTTATTTGCTCTCCTTGTTCATCTGTAATTTTTTGAGGATATGTGGAGAGATTATAATTTAGACTGCTATTATTATTATGGGCCTGGAAACTTCTCATAGATTTTCATGAAAATTAAATAAGCTAATCTTTGTGAAAGTAAAGACCACTCATTATCCTTTGCTGAAAAGACTCTAGGGATTTCTTTTCTTACATTTATGGGCAACACATTTTTCTAATTACTGTTTATTAACTCTTTTCTGTAAAGTATTGTAAGCCCTTTAGATTCTTACATGCCTTCTTTTCTGATACATAGATACCTTCTGTCTTGATAGATAGAAAGGTAGAGGAGCTTGAGGGGACAGAGACATCTCAGTAGGCTTGTCTAAAGAATGGAAGAGAGGAAAGAGCTAGAATAGGAAGCACCTAAGGGAAGGAGAGACTGGTGCAAAGAAAAATAAGAAGGAGATTGTTAGTTCTCTTGTATTTCTATTTATGCTTGTCCCAGACCACGGACAAAGCTGAACAGTCCACTTTACTTAGTGCTTTATATGAAATAGATGTTGTAATTGGCCCCTGAGGAATAATGTTATAATACATAGTCAATGACCTCAGTAAAGTTTCAAATATATATAGGCAATAAGCATTAATCTAACATTATGTTTATAACAGCCCAAGAATTTTAAATTTTTATCCTCTCTATTTTAAACATGAGGAAAAAAATAAGACTCAGATTCAAAGAGGTTGAATGAATGGTTGAAAGTTGCATAACTAAAAAAATAGAGAAGTGACTTAATTCAAAAACTTCTTTGCTCTCACCTACTACAGTAAAATTTAAGAGGATAAAGAAAGGCTGGAGGACTGGCCATGACAGGTTTATTCTAGATGCTTAGAGGTGGAGCATATAAGCTACTCGTGGTCTGAATGGTTTGAGAAGACTTTTCAGAAATCATTAGATTTGATGGATTCCCCCTCCAGTTCAGGGCAGTACCTGTGTTCTTAATGTCTGTGTATCCCACTGTTGGCCTGGCTGGACCTGCTATAGGAAAGAATGCCTAGCATTCCCTTTGCTTTGTGACTTAACCACGAGAAGTTCTTCCTTCTTCAAAAAAAGAAACCTTCTCTTTGCACAGAGACCTTCAGGCAGGAGCCCCTTTTAAATAAGAGATTGGAATTAATGTTATCACTGGGTCCTGAGAGGTTGCCTTGACTGAGTATACAGCAATGGAGAGGGACAAAGCACAGATTGCCTGTTACCTCATCAGGATGAAGGTTTGTATTTGAGTTCAGCTGGAGGGACAAAAAAGATCTGTGCACTGATCTTCTGAGACAGCTAAACCCCAGCAAGGTGTCAAGTGGTCTTGGAATGACCTAAGGTTGAATCTGTTATGAGAACAGAAAGGTTTATAAACATCAGAGCAGCAGAGGAGGGCAAGTGGGTCTAATGGAATTAGGACATGTTATTGACAGGCCCTTGCCCTGGAGGTGTCTCCTCAGTTTCCCATAGGTGATATTCCAGAATTAAACTCTTTACTTCAATTTAAGAGTAAGAGAAGAGAACCAAGGAACTACAAAATGGTCAGCTCGAAATGCAAGCAAATCTCAAGTAAGTTCCCACTTTGTGTCCAGGTGTATGACAATATGACAAACTATTAGAGCAGGAAGATTTCAAAGGAAAATAACTAGGGAGAAAAGCACAGATTGCCACTGATACTACATTTGAATCTTATCTTCATTACCTATTTTGAGCTGTGTGTGAAAAAAAATCACTTCGCTATCTTAAGCTTTGATGTTTTTTTAATCAGTAAAGTCTAAAAAATAATTCTTACCTTGCAGAGAAAGCTAAGAGGAAGAAGCTCTTCTTAGAGAAGATCTCAGAAAATAAATATTTTCAACTATTAATCAAAGACTGGTTGAGGAACTGGGAAAGGAGGCAGTAGAAAATGGACATTTCAGGAAAAGGGAATTCAGAAGCAAAGTCATGACAGGCAGGAAATATGAGGCTCAGGGAGACAGTAGTCTCTGTGGTGGAAATTTTGATGTCATAAGAAGTTTAGACGTTGTCTGGTGGTTGTAGTAATAGGTAGTATTTGTGGAGTGTATTCCACAGGCAGGGTGACATTCTAAGATTTTAAATTTATAGTCATATTTAACTCTTACACTAACACCATCAAGCAGGTACTGTGGTTCTCATTTTACAGATGAGAAAAGTGAGACAGAAAAGTTAGATTGCTTACCCAAAGTCACACGGATAGCAGGTTTAGCAGCTGAGCTGTGACAGGTGATGGGAAGCAAACAAGACATTCTTAAGTAGAGTAGGAGAAGAGCCACCTGTGTGTGTGTGTGTGTGTGTGTGTGTGTGTGTGTGTGTGTGTGTGTGTGTTCATGATATAGAGAGATGGAAACATATACATGCATATGCAAGAAGAAGGTATGGGCTTGAGAAAATAAAGCCTGGACCAAGGAAAAGGAGGAGGTCAGAAGTATATTATAACGTTTCAGTCAAGAGATAACGGTAGTTAGAATGAATGCAGCTGAGGTGAAAATGATGAGGTGAGTGACAGAAGATACAGTTAGAAGATAAATTGGACAGACTTAGTAATACAACGTGAGAAGAATAAGCCACTGACGACCACTGCGAGATGAGGAAATTAGGTGGATGATGATGATATAAACCTTATAGGTGAAGGTTCTTTTAAAGTAGTTGTTCCCAAGTCTTTAATATGAGAGTGAACCAGCCTTTCTATGACTGAATGACCCCAAGTCCCAGAGGTAAACAATTCTACAAAAATTAACGAGTGACTCTGTTCTACAGAATTAGGACAATACAAACCCTACAGGGAAGAATCTACAAGCTACCTTCCACTGAAACTCTAACAATCTACCCTGGCATCTCTGGCACTCTATAACCTTGGTCTCAGGCAGGAAAGGCATGCAGTAGTGGTAGATAGGCATTAGGTTCTGGGTTAAGGATAACATGATGATTTCTTTTGGGGAGTATACGTATGCCCACATTTATATACTGCACTGGGACAGAAGTCAAACAAGAATGTAAAATTATCACCACCAGGATATGCTTATTATATGTGTATATTTTCCCCAGTGAATGCTATCCCTTACATGTCAATCTGCAGGCAATGTTAAAAATATGCAGTAAAAAAATCCATTTTGTTTTCTTCAGAAAAACATCTAAATTTCACAGTTATCAGTGGAATACCGTACAGCCATTAAAATAATGCTTTTGAAAAAGTAGGTGGTGACTTAAAGAAATATTTATTATATTCAATAAAATTAACATATATTAAATGCTATATAGCTTCTGCAAAATGCCTAACCAATACTCCTCAAACTCTCAAGGTCATCAAAACAAGGAAACCCTAAAAAAATGACATAGTCAAGAGGAGTTTAAAGAAACATGATGACAAAATGTAATATGGTATCCTGGATAAAATCCTAGGACAGAAAAAAGTACCAGGTAAAAGAGCACACTAACATTTAGGTTTCTGCAAACTCCTAAATATCAAAAAGTTCAACAAAGGCCTTAATATATACAATGACTACTTAAAATGATATATTTTTACTATATTACTTGTCAAAGTCTTCAAAAAAATGGGAGGTATGTTAAAAAACTGTGCTAAGTGGCTTCCATTTTGTCTTTGATTTTAACATAGAAGTGGACCCAGCAGTGCTAAGTTACCCCATAGGCAGACAAAGCACAGACTTGAGACACTAACAGAGCAGGGTATCAAAACCACTTATTTAAAAGAAGATGATGTATTTCTCTAACTTATGGTTTGGTACTATTTATATTTTGAATTAGTTTGAACCATAAGAAATTACTAATACTTGACTATTTTTTATTGGAAGAAGGTAACTTTATATAGTTCAATCCAGGACGCAGAGGAATGGGCAGTCTGGTTGTGCTGTTTGGGGCATGTGAAGTCTGCATCTGGCTCTGTTGCCAACCCAGTTTTCTTGCAGGGTCTTAAGAAGCAGGCTCGTAATTTGAGTGGTCAGCTTTGTAAAAATATCTGCATAGTGTATGTTTTGACCTCCTTCTCTCATCTCACCTAATGTCGCCTCCCCTGCCCCAGAAGAAGCAACCTAGTCTAGCAAGGCCTGGGAAGCAAAGGAAGCGTGGTTACCTCTCGAACTCATTAAGCACCTGAGCAAAGAAAAGCAGATTTTTGTGGGAAATTTTTTGACACTCAAGAAAATCTCCATCCTCAGTGAGTTCACTAGGAATTAGTTTTTGTTTGGGGGAAACCAGAGCCTTTGATTTTGTGCAATATTTCCTGAAGGAGCTAGAGTTTCAGTAGAGAGTGAGGAAACATTCTGGAATGAGGGTCTGGAAAAAAAGTATTTGGTTTGTTAAAAGGCTCCTGTGCCCTGCATTTGACCTGCATTGCAGAGTCTTTAGTAATAAGGCAGTATTTTATCCTAGCTTCCTCCATCCCTCCCTCCTCCTCCTCTTGATTTTTTTTTTTCCTGGAGTAGCAGCCACAGAGCATGGGGTGAAAAGTCGCTGGAAGGACAAGTTGACAGATAGCATTTGGGTCGCTGGGTCACTGAAAGGCGTCGTGATCTGGGCTCAGACAGAGCGATTTCCTCGGTGATTTTAATCTTTCGTCTGTTCACACGTCATGCCACCTGGACATAATGCAGAGAAATCTGGAGGCTTAACAGACCCTTCCCCTTGCCCCTAAAGCTCACTTGGACCAAAAGAAAGAGAGAGAGAAAGAGAGAAAGACGGGGAAAGACAGTTAACTCTCTCCCTGCCACCCCCATCAACAGCAGAAAAACCTAGGAGTAGAAAGACCTTGCTGGCAATTAGTAAGCTCAGGGCTTTGTCTGAGCAACAGGGGCCCTGTCTTTATGGAGACAGTAAATAATACAACAAGTTGCCCCATTTACTGCCTTAGACACATATACGTGTCAGCTTTATCCTTTTTCGTTGACCCTCTGTCTAGGTTTTGATTTACTTTCAAATATCTTGTCATAGATTCTTGGAAAACATTTATTTTGGTGCTGGGGGTTGGGGTACAGGCAGTTGGAGAAAGGATGTAGAGAAAGAGCTACCCACGAAAGGAAATATTAATATCTTCCCCGTGACTGTGACCAGGCAGTCTGTTTTTCTTATTTCCCCATAAGTGTCTGAGCTATTTCCGACCAAGGGAGTTAAAGCTTAGAATTAATGGATTTCAACAAAGTGGATGCCGATGTTCCAGAGAAATGCTTCTGCTTAACTTGTTATCGATATGTGCCAGGTCATGCTTGATAGTGCCGGGGAGTGGGGGAGGAAAAGGCAGCCAAGAGACTGCTAGGAAGATGTTCTTTCAGGTTTCTTCCCGCTGGACAAATGGTGGAAACAGAGAAAGGCTCTGGTGCTCACCCCTTGCTCCCACAGAACGCTCATCATCTTCTGTTAAAGCACTTATCAAACTTTATCATGGTTAGCTGCTTAGATGTCAGCAGTAGACTATGAACTCCACAGGAGGACTTTATCCTTCACATTTCCCAAAGTGCCTGGAATATAGTGTGACATTTTAAATATTTGCTTGTTCATTTTATCAAACACGGCTTAAGCACCTGCTATTGCCAGATAGTCAGTCAATGAGGATACAGTGAGGCATACGTTAGGGTCTCTTTTCTTAAGTTGCTCATAGTGTGGCCAGGGGAGACAGACACACAAAGATAACATTGATAATAACATGTTACAGATACTTCCCGGGATGTGCAGGGCTCCATGGAGGGAATCATGAAAGAGGGGGACTGTTCTACTAGGGAAGGGAAAGGTGAATTAGGAAAGGCATAAATTAATTGATTGTAGAGGTACAATTCAGAAGCTACACAGGCCAGTTGAAATGCTGCCTCAACATCCTTTGAGAGAAGTAGCGGGGTCTGATATTACTATCAGTGGGGGATGAGAGGAGAAGATGCGTTAGGAAGTGAAAGGAAGGTTGTTCCACAGAACTCAGTGGCCACCAGTCACATAGGAGTTAAGAAGAAATTACTTCGCCAGGTAGTAAGGGTATGGGGGTCCTAGGTAAGGCTTTTCTTTTCATGAAAAGCAGCCCCAAATTATTTTCCTTTCTAACAAAGAGCAGCCTATAAAATCCATGTGCAGACATATTTACTGGCAGTTGTGCCAATCATGTTCAAGATGGCAGCTCTATCGTCCCTCCTCTCTCAGCTACATGTACAACTAGGAGCAGACAAGATGGCGCTGATCAACTGGAATGCCCATTTGCATAATAAGATTAGGTTTCCAGCCTTTCCCATGTACTATGTAGATGTCATAACTGATCAAACCTCTCCATGAGCCCTATGTAAATCAGACACCGCCTCCCCATACTGTACTATAAAACAGCCCATTTGCACCAACCGCTCCTTTCTCCCACTGGGAGACCCTCTCTTGGGCTTTCTCAACGTGAGGAAGCTTTTTCTCTTTCTTTTCTTCTTTTCCTATTAAACTTTCTGCTCCAAAACCCACTCCTCATGTGTGTCCATGTCCTGAATTCCTTCTCCACCGAGACCAAGTGCCAGTATATATACCACAGACAACAGAGCCATTTCACCAGGATTTAGAGCCAGAAGGAAAAGGAGAAGTTGGAGATAACCTCCTTCTGGCGTTGGTGACTGAGTCTTTAAGGGTATGGTTCACCAATACAGGGAAAAGGGAAGAAAGAAAGGAGGTCATGATAGAGGCTCTAATGTCATGGCTGTGTTTATTAATCTCAATAATCGATTTAACTGTGTTTGCTCAGGTTATTACAGTTGCCTTGGCTTTGAACAGATACACCTTCCCTTGTTGCCATTAACCCTGGAAGAACTCCATTTACTTGTGCCACAGTACAAGGGAAACATCACAGGCAGCAAATGTGTGAACTTAGATTGAGGTCTGGCTTGGAAACCCTGAGTCCCAGTTTACTCACCTCTATGCCAGATATGAGCACTCATCCCCTGCCTGCCTACATCATTAGTTTGTGGTGAGGGTGGAATGAGATTGTGTACCTGAAAGCTACACAACAAAAGAAATGAGATATACAAGCTTTTGTAACTCAAGAATTTGGAGAGACACTGGCCTTTCCAGCAGAATTGGGGTCACTGACAGAAGGCTAATAAAAATTAAAATCACTCACTGCCTTGAAGTTAACAGACCTGACTCGTGAAGATAAAAACTTATCTGAAGAGGGTATTTGCCAAGTGGCACTGCTCAAAGGAAAGTATTCTGTGAAATCGTCCACCCAGCATGTGCTCTAGATTGCCAAGCTTTCAGGAGGCCCATATATCAGAGGAAAACTACAACTTCCTTCATAGGTCACCTCAATTTGCACAAGTGGTAGCTCTAAATCTTGGCCAAATTCCGGTTTGGGTAATTCCATTTAACTTCTCATGATTCCAGCTTTGGCTTCACTGGGAACAGTGTCCTTCCCTCCTGTCATCCACTTGGAAATTGCCACGGCTGGGAGAGATCTCACTACATTTTTGTGTGTGCTGAGTAGATTTTCCTCTGCTTTGAAATGAAGATATTTTTCTTGTTAAACCAATTTCCAGGTAACTTATTTTTAGAACATAGCCCCAGACCTTTTCTCGGTAACCAGGTAAATTAGAGAATGAGAGACCATAATAGCTGTTCTGGAACTTGATTGTTTGTTTGTAGGGTCTGCAAAGGCAAAGAATTGCTAGTGGCCAGGCAGACCACATAAAGTGTGAAGAGGCCAGTGGGGTCCAAGACAAATGGGAGTGATAAGGACTGGAGAGTTCTTTTCCCATCTAAACTCATTTTTTTTTAAGTAAAACATTGTATAGTGTAAACAAAACTCATTCCTGAGTTTAACTTGGTTTCTAGGTCACCATTTATTAATCCCTAATAATGTAACCCTTGAATCTTACAAATTAAAAACAAATAACAGAGACACTGGAGATATGATTTCCAGAGCCAGTTGAAGGAAAGTCTGTGTTACTGTCGTACCTCCTACCACACAGTCCACATAGCCAGGCTTCCATTCCAGGTTGCTTTCTCTTCCAACCTTTAGAAAGTTGCATTATCCTTGACAGTTTCTGTGCTTTCCTAACATTCTTCTTACCATCTCTTATGCTAATGGTGTGTATTTTTTGATTTTGATAGAAAGGATGCTGGGACTTTGAACAATATGGGTCCAGTCTTGGTTCTATCCCATACTGGCAGATCAGCCTGGGCTGGCTTCTTAACTACTTTTGAGTTTACTTATTAGTGGGCACTATTACGAACTAGACATTGCTCATCTAATTTAATTTAAAATTTTAATGCCATTCAAATTTTTAAAATTCTCTCTAAATAGTACAGTAGGCCCACGTTAGGATAACATTTATTTGAAGATTAAAGTCACCACCTATACTTATACTGATATTTTCTGTAATTGAGACGCTTCCCATCAAAAATGCTGTCCATTATGCAATAAGTATCCATTGGGAAATCAGATTTTTATTAACTAGATTAGCCCCCATTAGAACTATTTTAGAAATTGTTTAGGAACATTGTTTTTAGAGAGATTTGGGATTAAAAACTTGTTCTGTAATTTTAAATTTTTGTGACCTTAAATAATTACGAAAGTTTAGTTTCCCAATCTGTAAAATGAAAAAAAAAAATAGCTACTTCATTAGCATAGTATTAAATGAGAGTGTGTACAATGCCCTGACTAAAGTAAATTTTATATTACATAGTCAGGTATCTTCACTAACCCTCTTTCTTCCTTTCCTACCTAACTTTTACGTGACCAAAACACAGATTTACTCTGGAGGATCTAACTGCTTTATTTTTAAAAAGGAATTTTAGAAACACATATTTTTTCTAGTTGAAAGAGTCTGGAAAACTGAAAAATATGACAAAATTTGAATGGAAGTAGCATTTGGTTGCTTAACATGAACCTGACAAATAAATAGATTTCCTTAAAGTTTCCCTGTAGGACTGTTATCCCTGTTGGTCCCCTAACTCAAATAACATATTAAAGAAGAATAAAGGGTGCATAATTTTTTGAGGTCTGAACTCATTATATGCTTTTGATTTTCAAAGATATTTATGTTCCAAGTGAATGACAGGTGAGAAAACCTCATGCCATACTCTCCCACATTCTCCACAAAGGGAAAATTTTGAGTGACAGTTTTGTGCTCATAATCCAACCTTTACAGAAGTCTCCAAAGGATTTCTTCTTTGAGCATGTGGAGACTTGGTTTAAGTGTAATGGTTTGACTGGAGAATGATGAGGCTTGGACAAGTGATGGAATGGGGATTGGGACACGATCAAGTAAGGATGAGATGCAGGGTAGGAAAAATATTATTGGAGCTCTTCTTGCATTATCTCTTTGCCCCAATCCCTCAGGAATCCTGAAACTCTTGTAGTGGAAGTAGCATGTGTAGTCTAAAATCTTTCTGCACTCATCTAGGGACTGAGTCCATACGTCTTTGAGTTTTAAAGGAAGCACCCTGCTCAAAGGTTGCTCCTTGGTTGTTTTTTTTTTTTTTTTTTTGGAGACAGAGTCTCACTCCATCACCAGGTGCTAGGCTGGAGTGCAGTGGCATGACCTCGGCTCACTGACTGCAACCTCCGCCTCCTGGGTTTAAGCAATTCTCCTGCCTCAGTCTCCAGAGTAGCTGGGACTACAGGCGCGCGCCACCCTGCCCAGCTAATTTTTTTGTAGTTTTAGTAGAGACGGGGTTTCACCATGTTTGCCAGGATGGTCTCGATCTCTTGACCTCATGATCCGCCCGCCTCGGCCTCCCAAAGTGCTGGGATTACAGGTGTGAGCCACTGCGCCCGGCCCTGGTTGGTGTTTGAACCAAAATGAGAAATTCCAGTCCTAGTGATGACCTTTGAATGCACAGCATACCATAATTTCAAGCACTAGAAAAATTCCTAGTAGATGAGTCCTGGATGTAGAAGCAGATAATTCTATAATTTGAACACTTGCCAGCTTAACCACCATATTTGGTAAATGGAGAAAATAAGGCCCAGAGAAACTAAATCAATCACCTAAACTAGGAGTTAGTAAACTATCACTCACAAACCAAACCTAGCTCATCACCTCCTTTTGTAAATAAGGTTTTATTGAAAAGCAGTCATATTCATTTACATACTATCTCTGGCTGCTTTCATTTCACAAGAGCATAGTGTAGTAGCTGCAACGGGGATATATGAGCCTCAAAGCCTAAAATATTTGTGATCTGACCCTTACAGAACGTTTGCTGACCTCTGATCTAAAATCACATAGTCAGCTGGTAACAAAGCCAGAACTAGAATGAAGGTCTTGAATCACACCAGAAGAGACAGAAATAATATGAAAATTAAAAAAAAAAAAATGTATATCAATACTTGGGGTCCTGGAAATAAAGGAAATTATGGAAACTGATATATTTCTATTATTTGTATTGCTACAATAATAAATATCAGGATGCTCTTCTACATCTACTAGTCCTAAACCAAACTTTAACCAAGGTCAAAAATTAGAGATGAACTACGTTACTTCACCAGAGTCCTCCATGGCCCACACATCCATTTATCCAAGATAACTGTCAATTTGCTCATCCGACATGCTGTTGTTATACATTCTCTTTTTTGTACCTTTTTTTAAAAAAAACCCTGTTTAAGGATCATTCAGCATCCTAATAAGGATTTCATGAAGATTAAGCAGCAAGGGCATTTAAAGAACAAATCACACCCGACAAACTTCATAGCCTTTTACAATGTAATTTCAAATTAGCAGATGAAAGGCAGGCAAGGAATCTTATATCTCTGCCTTTTTGTAAAACACTTGCGACAGGATCTCTCACAAAATGTTAGTGGCAAAGCTATTTTATATCGGCCTTTTCCAATTCAAATGGGCTTCAATGCTTCCATCTAGACCAAGGAGTTTAGGCATGGATGTGGCCCCTCTGAGGTTACTAAGCAATATTAGCGTTAACCTTGAATAGGGCACATTAAAGTCATGATCATCAAATATGTGGGTGATATTCAGATATATAATAACATCTCAAGAGAGGTCAAAGAAGAAAAAAGAATAAAAGTAAATATATGGACATGGACCCAGCCAAAAAGTAATCTGTGTAGATAAATAATAAGCCAATGTCTTACCCTTGAAGTAGCTCTTCCAAATTTGAGACCCAGTAGTTAATGAACACCCAAAATATTGAATTGGGAGTTAGGGTTACTGCTACTAGATATGAAACATTTTGGTATAGCCTATCCCTATTCAAATTATGAAGATAAAGATTTCTAAGCAGCATGGCAGATTGGTTGTTGAATAATAAAAGAAAAATAACCAATTCATTCATTTGTGTATTCATTCATTCACTCTCACTCACTCAAAACTGGGTGCCTGTCATGTGCTTGTCACCACTTTACTTCAGGTACAAAACAAGCATAGATCCTGCCCTTATGGAGTGCTCTCTTCTCTCACTTTCTCTCTCTCTGTCTCTGTCTGTCTGTCTCTCTCTCTCTCTCTCTGTCTCTTTCTCTGTCTCTCTATCTCTCTCTCTACACACACACACACACTCTCACACACACACACACACACACACAGAGTTTTTTGGGAGATGCTAAATACCAGGAAATAAAATGAAGCAGGATGATATACAATGACAGAGGAGTCGGGGACAGCCTGTACCATATTTGATGATTTGATGGAAGGATGAGGGACACACAAGAGGACTATGGAGAACAAAAGGAAAGGTCCTGGGAGCTGAGGTCTGAGAGGCAGACAGGTGCAAAAGTAAATATTATCTTGTATGTTTTGATAAGATAAAGTTTGATAAGGGAAAATCAATTTGTATTTTTATTTAGACGAGGAGCCACTTTAAGACAAAAACGAACAACTTAAAGTGATTGGTCTGGTTGCTCTATGGAGAAGAGACAAGGGAGCCAGCCAGGTAGAAGGAGGAAGCCAGGTAGGGAGGACAGCACAATATTTTAAGTGAAAACTAATAGCAGCTTAGACTTCGGTGGATGCAAGCAGTGCAAGTGACCAAAAGTGGCTGGATTGTGGATATATTCTGAAGTTATATTCAATAGGATTTATCACTTGTTTGCATGTGGAAAGAAAGAATAAAATGAGTCACAGATGACTTTAAGGGTTTTGGCTTGAACATCAAGATAGTGCAAATTGCCATTTTACTCAAATGGAGAGAATTGAGAGAAGAGACAGCGGAGGGGGTAGGAATCAAGAGTTCAGTTTATACCAATTCAGTGAGTCACAGCATTGCACACATCACCCTTCCTTACACCTGATCTTTCTGAGAACCTCAGCGTTCTCCATCTTAGGACGCTAAGTGGTCATCGTAAGTTGAAGTTTATGCCATGATAACCAACATTAGAGAGCAAGTATTATGCCCAAGATAAAAAACATTAAGAACGTAGAGAAAAAGTCACAGAGCAGAAATATCACTGCCTCTACCAGTGAAAAACCAAAAGTTAAATCTGTTGAAAAAATCAGTAAGAAATAGCAAGAAGGAGCAATTTGGCTTTTGGTCATGCGATATTCAAAAACAGATCTTGAAGGGGGGCGAATTTAGAAATGGAAAAAGAAGAGCAAAAAGAGAATTAGAGAAGATGGTAATTTGCATGCTGTCTTTGGAAAGCAGAGTTATGTGTGGGTTAGAATCTATTGTTCTCAGATTCAGAACAAAGATAACAAATAGTGTAAAATTGTGGCTTGTCATGATTAGCTGGTCACCTTCAGAAAGTTACTTCCTTTTTTGGAGCTTCAGTTTCTTTCTCTGTTGAAGATGAGGTAAAACTAGATAACTTTTTACAATGTTCTCTCCTTCCAACGTTTAATAAATTCTAGATTATGGCCACTCCCACTGAATTATTTCTCACCTCATGGCATCTCCTCACCCATGAGGTGTGTGTTAACAGATGAAGGGGAAAGACATTCATTTAGAAAGATAGTAATAGCGTCAGAAAAAAAAACAGAACCAAGGAAATGAGATAAAATTCTCTCTCGCCACCACAGAAGGTTATAAAACCTTTCCCTTAATCCTCCAGAGTCCTCTTACCTTTTGAGTTCTACCCCATATGTTGAAGTGGGAAGTGCCCTGTGCAATGCAAAATGTTCGACATCATCCCGAACCTCTCCCCACCAGATTCCAGCAACAACACCCCCGACCTCCTCCTGTAGAACAACTAAAAAATATCTCCAAACATTGCCAAATGTCCCTGGGGGACAAAACTGTCTCTACTGGAGAACCACTAATCTAAGAGAAGCAGAGCTACTGATTCCATTTCCCTGCTTGAGTGAAACACCAACCTGGGCGGTATACCCTCTGACCACTGCTCATCACAGCAGTTTACAGCTAACAATATTTGCCCCTGATATAAATTCTCATCCATACAATTAACTAAGACATGGCTTGTGTATTAGCATATCCAGCTGCTTGTTTGCCTTTCCCTGGTATTTCAGTCCAGGAACAGTGGTTTGGCATATAATACACAGTCAGCTGAAGCCAAAAGATACCATAAATATCCAAGTTCTAAACTACCGTGGTTTTTGCAAGTATACTCCATACAAACCACTCTTAGCTTGAGAGGGAAAGGGAAAAACCCAACCCTGATGCCATTACTTAAATAGGCCCATTAAAAATGAGCTGTGGGTGAAATACGCCTTTATTAAACAGATGACATTACATCAGGAATGATGAATCATAAAGTTTCTTTTCAGTATTACAAGGGTATACAACCTTTTAAACTTTAATCATTCACCTCATATTCTGCACTACCGTCAGGTGTGCAGGCTTCTGCTGATTACATTAACATGAGGCAGCTGGGGGAGCGGTTGGCATCCATTCTCGACAGGCTTTTACTAGCATGGCTCTGTGACGCAAAGCCAGAGCTGGGGCAGCGCCAGGCCTGTATGGAAAGCAAATCATGGCCTCCAGCTCAACCCCAGGGTCCAGCAGTGGCAGGAAAAGTACTCTCGTGTCTCACACACTGTTGTTCTCCCAGAACTTGGCATAAAATCTAGCACACATAAGGACTCTATCAATGCTTATGGAACAAGTCTCAAAGGTATTGGAATAATCTGTTATATTTGGACAGGGCTTCCAGTTTAAAAGATCATTATTCAGTTTTCACGGGGGAGTGGGTGAAGAAGGCGCGGTGTCACACTGGTAGTAACTGACAGAACTCGGCTACAGTTTGTGTTATTTCCACTGTGGGTAGAAGACAATACTGTGCTGTTGATAAAAGCACAGGCTTAGCTTCCATTCCAGCACTTCAGTAACTGGACAACCTTTCACAAGTCAATTAAATCCCCTGAGATACAAGGTCCTTCTAGGTTGATTGGGAGAACTATTTGAGATGATGCATGTAAAAAGCTTGGCATGATGGATGACACATGGTAAGAACCCAGTGAATGTTATTTATAACTATTTACTGCTTCATAAAATATCCTGTGGACAAACTGAAAACTACAGAATCCTCAATGGAAAGCAAAATTTGAATTGTCATGACCTTGTGAACCATCATCCCTAAAACTTGATTGAGGCCCCAGTTAATCTGCATTTACCTTTCTCTTGCTCTTTTTTTCTTTCTAGTTGTTAGGAAGCTGCGTAAGGGACAATTAGTCACTTGCCTCTTAATAGCGTCATCCCGCAATCTGATACCAAAAATATCCCAGTTGTAGCCATGTAAGAAAACTAACATTTTCTAAAAAACTGTCCATTGGTTTCTGTTCAGAGACAATATGCAAGTGTGGACAGTATGCAAGTTTGGACAAAACATTATTTTGTCCTAGGATAGCCTATACTATGCTCCTTATGAGATGTAATCCAAAATTAAGATTTCATGTATTATTTAGTATACTTTAGCTGTAACTTTCAGAAACACCAACTTAACATAAATGATAAATAACGGAAAGTCAGGAGGTATGTTGGTATTAGAGTTCATTACCTTGTTAGCCCAACAATGTCAGCAAGACTCAGTTTCTTTCCATCTTTCATTCAACATTCCCAGTTGTTGCTTTGGTCTTTTGCCTTGTTTCCTCCAAGGCCTCTAAATCCTATCATACCTTTTCCACACAGTCATAACCAGAGGTGGAAAAGGAAAGAAGACTACTTCCTTAAAGAAGTCACTTTTGTTAATAGCAAAGAAACCTTTCTCATGTTGTCTCCAATAGGTATTATTTTCTGTTCCATTGGTTGGATCTGGTTCCTATAATTACCCCCAAATTAATCATTGGCGGAGAGACTGAAATTACCATGGCTGGCTTCAAACAATCATGATTCACCCCCTAATCATGATTTAATACCCTGAACAAAGCTGAGGTTCTGCTTCCAAGTTAGAAAGTGACTGAGAATGGGCCGGGCGCGGTGGCTCACGCCTATAATCCCAGCACTTTGGGAGGCCGAGGCAGGTGGATCACGAGGTCAAGAGATCAAGACCATCCTGGTCAACATGGTGAAACCCCATCTCTACTAAAAATACAAAAATTAGCTGGGCATGGTGGCGCGCACCTGTAGTCCCAGCTACTCAGGAGGCTGAGGCAGGAGAATTGCTTGAGCCCAGGCGGCAGAGGTTGCAGTAAACCGAGATCACGCCATTGCACTCCAGCCTGGGTAGCAAGAGCGAAACTCCATCTCAAAAAAAAAAAAAAAAGAAAGTGACTGAGAATGGCTGTTGGGTAGACAAACAATTGTCTCTTCTCCCATTAGTCATATTCTACTTCACTGGTTCCTGAATCACCTTTTAAACATTCTGCTCAAAAGCTAAGTCAATTATATTACAGTCACTGGAGGGGGACACAGGAATCAGTACTTTTCCAAGCTCCCTAAGTGATTCTGAAGTGTAGAGATGTTTGGGGATGACTGTCCTAGCTATTGGCTCATGTGAGCCACATTAGCAGAGGTCTACTGAGAGATTTCCTTCCTGGTCCACAGGGGATCCTACAGGTCCAATTCGATCCCATTGGACATACAGAGAAATCCCTTATGACTTATGTTGACTTGAACAGAATATGAAAATATGTCATCATACCCACTACAGAATCAACACAACAGTGAAAATATGAGAGAGAACTAAAAGTTCCCCCAAATTAGCTGAATATTTTAAAGTATTAAATATTTTATTGTTTTATGATGTTTAAGCCAGTTTATTATTTCCAAATGATTAAAATGGTAGAAAATAGCTCTGCATCATAACTTACACTAGAGAGTTTCCGAATTGTAAAGATCATCTAACACAACCACTGGGGTGTTAGCTTTAAAGACATTTTACACGGCCATAATTATCTTACCAATTTTTTCACTGCTGTGTCCTTAGTGCCTAGATGACCATCCCATACCATGCCTGGGTCTATGACTCCTTGCTCAATTTCCTCATTTGTTATATGGGGACATGAATACCTTATGATCCATAGGAGGAAGGAACAACTGCGTTTTGAAGGTGCAAAACTGAGAGCCAGTTCTAGCACCGCCCACTGAGCGACATGCTAGGGAATCACTTAATCTCCCCAAACTTCTGCAGGAAGAGAAATTCTATTTTGTACCTCAAAGAGTCTCTATGGGACTCCAGGGTGGTGGTGTATGTGAAAGTGCCTTGTAACATGTATATTCCTATACAGATAGGATAGGAGTGATTATTTTAAAGGAGATAAACATAAATGTTCAATTAATGCAAGACAAAATTCAGAGTGCCTTCCATCTGAAATGTGCTCTTCTCTTTCTCCCTCTTCCTCTGTCGCTCTCAAAATGTTAATATGGGTCTCCTCTATAAATAACGATAGTGGCATACTGACATCCAGATTTAAACGCTGCAGCACAGCACCCTGTGCAAGAAGAAGGCTGACACAGAGCTTCTATTTTTATATGTTTAGTGATATATCCAGTGTCACTCAACAACAACAGGAAAGGAGCGACTGAGCTGATATCATTCACTCATATCTTCACCCCTCCCCCCGCCTACCACTCCGACACATCCGTGACAAGCGCTGCCTGGCTCCACCTGCTCACCACCTGTCAATATCTGGGTTGAAAAAAAAAGACTCCAGCACATGACTCTTAATTTTTATTAGTATACATATAGATATTCTAAATAATAATCTATGCTCAGCACTTACACTGCAAGGCCACAAGAATTCCATTGCACTGTCTCTTGAAATGTTCTGTCTCTGTATCAGATGATCCCTGCAAAGGCTATTCCAGACTTTCTAAGATGGAAATCAAAATAGATTGTGGCATTCAACTGAGATCACTGGGGAAATACACGGAAATACCATGGACTCTGATTACAACTTCCGTCAGGGCACAGAATCGATTCTCCTGACTTCAGAGAAAGGTGCTCCTATGATTTTATCTCCTGAGCAAACCAATGCTATGACCCCTTCCTCTTCCTCACAAACCTTTCAGAGGCTAAACTGAGGCATATTTTCAAGGACAAGTAGGGGTAAGAGCCTCATCAACTAAAAATCAACTTGGCTCATCACAGTCTCAAAACACCTAGGAATGTGTCACACAAAAAGATCAAAGCCCACCCAGCAAACAAGTGACATGGAAACCCAACAGTGCTTTTGGGCAGAAGAAGTGAATGCATGCCTTAATAATTCTTTATTTGGGTTTTATTCAATATGCTACATGTCATTTGTAAGTTTTCTCATTGTAGCAATTTGATTGATGTCACAGCAAAACAGAGACAGCTATGAAACCAGACAATCATAGGTTCAAATCCTGTCTCTCTAAGTTTCTGGATGCGTGACTTTTGAACACATTATTTTACTCGTTCACATTTGTTTCCTCATCTGTCATAGATTTGGCAATACCTAACTTGGAAGATTATTATAAGGATGTGAGAGTATATATGTAATATGTACTAAAGTGGCTGGCTATAGCTGATACAGTTGTCCCTAGTCCTTGGTATCTGCAAGGATTAGTTCCAGGACTCCCTGCAGATACCAAAATCTGCAGATGTTCAAGTCCCTTATTTAAAGTGGTGTAGTGTTTGCATATAACCTACACATCCTCCCATAAGCTTTAAAATATACTTTAAATCATCTCTAGGTTACTTAGAATACCTAATACAATGTAAATGTTACCTACGTGTCCATCAATGGATGAATAAAGGAAATGTGATACATGTACACAGTGGAGTGTTATTCAGCCATAAAAAGGAATGAGATCTAGACATTTGCAAAAACATGGATGGAACTAGAGATCATTGTGCTAAGTGAAATAAGCCAGGCACAGAAAGACAAACATCGCATGTTCTCACTTATTTGTGGAATCTAAAAATTAAGACAAACTCATGGAGATAGAGAGCAGAAGGATTATTACCAGAGGCTGGGAAGGGTAGTGGGAGGGTGGTAGGCGAGGTGGGGATGGTTAATGAATACAGAGAAAAGTAGAAAGAATGAATGAGACCTACTATTTGCTAGCATACCAGGGTGACTATAGTCGATGACAACTTCATTGTACATTTTAACATAACTAAAAGAGTGTAATCAGATTGTCTGTAACTCAAGGGATAAATGCTTTAGGGGATGGAGACTTCATTCTCCATGATATGCTTATTTCACATTACAGGGCTGTATCATAACATCCCATGTACCCCATAAATATATATACCTAGTATATATATACACAAAAAATAAAAATTAAAAGAATTTTTAAAATGTAAATGCTATGTAAATAGCTTTTGTACTGTATTTTAAAATTTGTGTTATTTTTAGTTTTGACATTTTCAATCTACTGTTTAATCTACAGATGTGAAAACTGTGGATATAAAGGGCTGATTGTACTTCTTTTAACCTGAATGCAGCGTTTTAGTAGGCTTCATGGCTTGTTTCTCTAAAACATTACTTCTACAATCGAATTTTACCCAAGATAACAATGTGGAGCTAGGATTATTCTCTATTTGCTGTTCCAGGACATAAGTCTGAAAGAAAAGGCATTGACTTCAAGCATAATGAGTCTATCCAGAAAGAAGCTATTGTTGCAAATCTAGTATAAGAATTTTGGCTAGTATGAACTGTACAAACCACAAACGGAAAAAATAAGGGTGGAACAGGATTGTACTCAAAGGCAGGCGGAATTCTGGGTGGGAAATTCCACTTCTCTCTCTCTTCTGGAAGTCACTCAGGAGAGTTACTCAGGGACTGGGCTTGGTGCTTGGAACTGGTAGAAAAGTGCCCCAGAGCAGAGCTCTAGCTCCGTATTCAAAATTATGTTTCTGCAGTGGAGTTAGAGCACTCATCTTGCTCTGGCTCCAGCATTGCTCTAGAGGAGTTAGTTGAGAAAGGACCAAGAAGGGGCTGTGGTGCTGAAAGCGGCACGGCAGTAATATCAGCAGCGCAACCGTGTTAGCTAAGTGGAGACACCAGCGCGTTGTCATTTTCACCCCAAGAGGACTTAGGTGTTTGAAGGCCTTCTCATCTTATGTTCACTCAACAAGAGACTAACAAAGCAGATAACAGTGTTGGTGCACTTCCCAATATGAAAAAATTTCATTTTTCTAAGTTCAGATCTGACTTCCTAAAGGAAAGATGCTTCATATGTATATTTCTGCAATGTTATATAATCTAGGTACTAGGTAATTTAAATTTGTTATTTTTATTTAACCTATGTATTTGGATAATGGGATTGTTTCAAATGTATTGATGAGACTATTGACTTTGAAGAATATTAAGTGGTTAAAATTAGAGTATTAGCTGCAGATCTGGATTGAAACTGAAGTCCGTCTGACTGTAAAATCCCTTATATAAAAGCACTCCCACTGTAATTACTGCAAAGAATATCATCCCGCTATTGAAGACTTTCTATTTGTCCCTGTTGTCAGTTGGATCCTGTTTTACCTTCTCAGCTTTATGTTGAAAATTTGCTACTTTCCCAACAAAAATCTTACTTACAATTAAGGTAACCACCAAAAAACAGTATTTGTGAAAATAATTATAGATGCTGGTACAGTACTAAGCACCAAATAGATGCTCAAATATAGGCACTACCTTAAATTTGAAAGAATTAGAACCAGCAAAAAACAAAACAAAACAAAAAAATGAGCCATATCTAGAGTGGGAACTGGGGAGACTTAAGAAGTTTTCAACACAATTGATACCGTATCTTACAAAATAAAACTTCAACTAAGCCTACTTACTTCTTCGCCTGGGTTCATAGAACTCCACATCTCAGAGTCCTAAATTGGTTTAGAGGTCATATACTAAGACACGTATGTAGTATAAAGCCCTGAGAAGGGATCATACAAGTTCCTAGTAAACCTCTGCAATGATGGACTCACAAACTCCTAAGGTAACTATGGCATTTTCCAAAAGCTCCCACTGTTAGCAAAAAAAGTTGGGTCCCCCCTTATTTGGCCAGTACGTTATAATTCTGCTGTCTCTGTCTGTCTACACAAATGCCTACTAGACCTCCTGGAAAGAACATCAAGAATCTGCATCTTACTTGCAAGAATAAGTGTCATGTGTCTACTGATGTGTATGTGTGAGTAGTGGTTGCTCTCTCTGCCGGCCAGGAATTCCAGCCTCCTAGGGCTACGTGGCTAAATGTTCTTCCATAGAACAGGCGGAGATCCCTGAAACAAAAAGAATAACAAAGCATAAAATCTTTCCACAGAAAGGAGGAACTGAAAAGACGCCAACTTATATGGAGATGTGGAAGTGAGAAAACCTTTGATCAGTACTGCATTAGAGTATTCAAGAGGAAGGAACTTGGAATCTGATAGAAAATCAAGCAGTCCAGCATAATTGTAAGCTTTAAAAGCTCTTTTTTTTTTTTGCCATCTTTTTTTTTTTTTCAGATTTTGTCTTTTATTTATTTTATGTATATATATATTTTATTGCATTTTAGGTTTTGGGGTACATGTGAAGAACATGCAGGATTGTTGCATAGGTACGTACATGGCAGTGTGATTTGCTGCCTTCCTCCCCATCACCTATATCTGGCATCTCTCCCCATGTTATCCCTCCCCCAACCCCCTCCCCCCCCCCCCGCCTGCCCCCCCTCGCACTGGCCCTCCGGTAGCTCCCCACCCCCCCACAGACCTCAGTGTGTGATGCTCCCCTCCCTGTGTCCATGTGTTCTCATTGTTCAACAGCCACCTGGAAACCATCATTCTCAGCAAACTGACACAAGAACAGAAAATCAAACATCTTGCCATCTTAACTGTTATTATAATAATGTGACTACTCCTTACCCCATCCTGCCATCTTAACTGTTCTTACAATAATGTAAATACTCCTCACCGCACCCTGCCATCTTAACTGTTCTTACAATAATGTCTAAAAGCTCTTTTTAAAGGGTTTGTTTATTTATTTATTTCAATTCTTTCGTTTGTTAATTTGCTTTGATTCTAAGCCTATTGGTCAATCAGTGCTGAAAATAAAGTGGGACCAGGTGACCTGAGAGTACCCTGCCTTGTGAGTAAATGGGCACTATATGGTAAAGTCAGGTTTAATGGTGAGGGTGAAGGGATGAGAGAATTGTAGGTGAAGGGGGAAGAACACAGGAGTTGAACACTGACAATGATATCAAATCACTGCTCCGAAATTCTTTTGCTGGAAGATGGTGAGAGTGATTATCCAAAACCCTGTGGATTAGGTATTATACAGCCTCTACCATCTGTCCTTCAAGGGTTTCAATAATTTTTACTGTAATACCTGAGCTCCATTTCTGACAAAATCAAAGATTACTTAGTCAAACCAACTCTAAGGAAAGATAAATGAAAGAAGACTCTAATTAATAGCATATTTGTGGAAAACAAAATTTTATTACACTTGAATGAATGCAGTTAGGGTGATTTACCAATAGAATGTTGGGATGTTTTGTCTCTGAAAACATTCTTTCTTAAATTTTATGATTGATAGACAAGGTTCAATCCTAATTAAGTAGCACTATGCACTAAGCACTATGCCTTTCTTAATAAGAAGAACTGGTCTCCTAAACAGGCTGTTAAAGCCCAGATAATCTTTTTCACATCTTCAATTTCATAAAAAGCCCTTGACCAAAAAAAAAAAAAAAAGCAAACCTCTACTAAGTTAGAATTCAGAATAATCCTATTTCTCAATTAGAGATCTTAGTATAGAAAAAGTTTTTCTGTCCCAACAGGATATTCGTAAGCAACGAGTATTGGTGAGTTTGACCCACTTTCCATAAAATAGATTTTTTCCTCACATTTATTTTATTCCTCCTACTTTTCTAGTTGCTTTCCCCCTCCCTTCTCCTTTTCAGAGAACTTATTCTCTCAAGCTGTTCTCAGTTAGGCAGTGTCTGCAAAGAGCGCTGATGTTTTCACTCTGAAAAGTCTCCAGTGATTACACCCAGTCTCTTTCATGCTGGAACTACATATTTATCAACCCCAAAGAGCAAAGATGAGGCGGCACCATGGTAGTGAGTGATGTGAATTGCTGTCACAGCAGAAATTGTGCTAGGGGAGGTTTGTAGATAGGAAAAAAAAAAATCTTCCTGTTAGAGAGGGCAGATAACACAAAGAAAAAGAAAAGAATGGATGAATAGAAAGAAAAAAAAAGGAGGGGCAAGAAGAAAGCAGTGAGCAATTAGAGAGGGCTCAGTGGTGTGCACAGTTGCCAATCCCTGCTGGAAATGCCCTCCGGTGGCCAGAAGTGGGTCATAAGTGTAATGAGCCAGGCAGCCTGACATCTGGACTCTTTAGTCCAGCCTCAGGTTTCCACCTGGTTATGACAACTTGAGAGCTTTGGAGCTGGAAGGTAAGTGGAAGATTTTCTTTGCTTCTTGTCTCCTTCCTCAGTCACGTATTTTCCTATGTGAGGCAGAGCTCATGCTTCTTGGCTGCATAGATATAACCAGGGGTAGCTACAATCCAGACTGAGACTCTCACCTCCATCAAGACTGTACTGATTTAAGGGAAAAATTGCTTTAACCCCTTTTGAAGCACATAACTTACAAGTTTCTAATTAGCAACCACCCCAGGCCTTTTAATTTGTAGAGTTGCAAATAACGCTCATTTCTAATAATTTATTTCCTCCAACAGCAGCCAACATTTTTGCAAAGACTATTTGGCTTCAAGAAAACTGGACAAGAGTAATGCACTGTTGATCTAAACCATGGCCACTGCTTGTGAAACTTCCCAGAACACTTTCATCCTGGCAGTAGATGAATATGGTCATTATCAAACACACATGTGGCAACCACATTTTCTGAATGCCAAACGGGCATATTGGTCTAATAATGAGACAAAATATTTGATATTGGAGAAATGGTACCCATATTACGGATGCTTTTTACAATATTAACTAGTCCATCTTTGCAATCTTTTCCATGTCTTTCTTAACAAATCCTGGATGGAGAATAACTTTTCTTGTATATATTTAATTTTTCTTATCCTGAAGCTTTACCCCTTACTCCTCTACCATTACTCTTTGTCTTATCACCTTACAGACACCACTGACCTCTGTGAAAGTTGAGTGTAAGAAAGTCTAAATGCCTCTTCATCAATGCTACATCACTGCTTCAAATATGACGCAGTCACAACAGAAAAAGAAAGCAAGGCACATACCAATTCCATCAAATTTGTTTCAGCTTCCTTAAAACAGTAAATAACAAAACTCTGGAGTAAGAGGCTGGGCCCAAAGCTATATAAGCTCCCCCTCAGTTTTCTGACATCTGAGAAACTAAAAGAGGGTATTTCTTCCTTCGAGAAATTTGTGCAAGGATCAGAGATTACTTTATTAAAAAGATTATAAACTGGTTACAGTTTGACTTCGGCATTTCTGAAATTTTGTTTCTTTCAAGCTGTCCCTTTTTCCCACGTGTCCTTTTCTTTCTCAGTAAATCTAGGGTGGAGTCTGAGATTCTGCATTTCTAAGGAAGCCCCAGGTATTCCAATGCCACTTGTCACAAACCACACTTTGAGTAGCAAGAAACTAAATATTCAAGATATAAGACAGGATAAATGTACAAGGATATGTAGATTTTCATAATTTCCTGAAGAGTATCCTTTTAACAAGGACTGATGAAATGGTTCTCTCATGACTGAGGAGTGGTGAGTGGATAAAACGTGAGATTTGGAGTCAGAGAATGTGAGTTCTCAAAGCAGGCTTTGGCATTTGCTCAGTGACCTTGTGTTACTAATTTAATATTTCGGATACTCAATTTTAATCTATAAAGTTAGGAATTGTAAAAATACCTTCTTCTGTTGGCTATAAAAATCAAAAGGGATCATGTATGATATAGACTTAAAATGATACTCAATTGTTAATATAGGTGAATCATATGACTTAAGTAGGCCATTGCAGGAGGTAATTTTAGGAATTTTAGGCAAAGGGTGTTTCCCACGGCCCATCAAATCATAGCAGCAGGCCCTGTGCTTATTCTGCCACTTTAATGAGCAGTCCTAATCGACTACAAAGAAATCTGTAAAAACAAATATCATGATTAGGACCTATTGAATTATGCAGTTGGCTTTATTTTAATCAATTATCCAGTAGTTATGGAGTTATTGATATGGTTTTTTTTCTTGTACATGTTTCCCGAATTGTCTCAGGCCCCACAGCTTTAGTAAAACTAAGATAAATAGCTGAGCATAAATTTGCAAGTCTGTTCATTGCCCCACTGTATCCCAGTCTTTTTACTATTAGACGTTTGTTTAAAGGCAGGGTAGAAATGTTTACCTGTCCCAGAGAAAGAGTAATGTGTTTGGTGTTTAAAATACCCAGCTGGTTGTGATTGAGAGCAACTCATGATATTCTTTGCATGACTTCCTAGTTAAAGGAAGGTGGAAGCAACTTTGTTCCAGAATAATGAAAATCTAGTGGATGCCATCTAGATCCCATTTTCACCCTGGACAAACACAAGGAAGGGCCAACTTACAATGTCCCAAATGACCATGAGGAGCCACCTTACCCTAATATTAGGCTCCCCCCTGCTACATCATGAGCCTAATTTTTTAAGAAACATAAATGCTTCCAGAATATGGTGTCCAGTTTTTGCAAGATGAAATCTAGGACTTCACAGTGTGAGGAAAGAAAATTGGCAGGTATTATCAGATTCAATCCATGAGTCAAGTGGATAGCATGAGAAAAAGCAAAGATCTAGTATCAGATGTTAATTAGAAGATGATGAGAGCAGAAGCCAGGAGGTCCCAAACACATATCTGACAAAACCACATCAAAGAGAAGTGCCTAGGAAAGCCAGTGAGGTGATTGGAGATGGCAAAAAGCAGTCCTAAGCATTTGGCAATTCTGCTTGACTTTCCTCTAGCTCAGGGATATTTGTGTGTGGCTTAGCACACACCTACTACTTTTGCTACTGGTATTTTATGGGCACCATCCAACACCTAACCAAGTGATGTATCCCCTTGCCAGGAACCCAAGTTTATCATGTGCCTGTGTATTTTTCTGTCCAACTGAAATTTTAAGCTATTGGAAAGTAGACTTAAATTTCTCTTTTTCAGAGATGAGGTCTCGCTCTGTTGCCCAGGCTGGGATGCAGCGGCAGGATCAAGACTCATTGCAGCCTCAACCTCCTGGACTCAAGCAATCCTCCTACATCAGCCTTACCAAGTACCGTTCTTAAAAAAAATTTTGTAGAGATGGAGTCTCACTGTGTTGCCCAGGCTAGTCTTGAATTCCTGTCTTCAGTCCTCTTGCCTCAGCCCCTCAAAGTCAGATCTATATTTCTTTTCACCCCCCCAATTTTATGCACAAAGCAGAAGTGCAATAAATTATAGATGCATGAAAGTTCTTGATAAAGCCTTACGCCGAATGCATTTGGAATGAGAGTTTCACTGACTTGGGGGACCTAGTTGCACCCATCATGTTCGGCTTTTTTGAATCTATTTACAAACACAGGTCTTATCAGCAAAATAAATGGGGATATTGCTGCTACTGGGTGATTTGCCCCAAAAAGCAAATAATTTGCTATAACTAGATAGTTTCCAAAACTGAACTCTTGACCAGCTGAAGCACTAGGATTTGTATAGAAAACTGGACATGCCAGTAAAGAATGCATTCTTTTCTGCAGAAGAAATTCTCAATTTCTTGCTTCAGGTTGATCACATATTTTCTTAACTACAAACTTCTAAGTAGAATTGAGTTTTTCTCTTGGCAATTCAGATTATGATAAATATCTACCATACTGCTATGTCTTATTTGCTGACAGGAAGGGACTCAGCAAGTTGGTGACGTGAGAGATCCCTTTTTGGTATTTGGCACAATCTGATTTCATCTCTAGTTGTCTTTATTTATCCTTCCCCCACTAGATTTTGGCTCTCTTGGATTCAAATGACATCTTTAAGGGGAGAAACAAAGAATTTGCAATTGTTTCCCAGCAATGTGCAAATTGGCACTTAATTGAGAATTAATGGTGTGCTAACTGCTCACTGCAGCCATTCCCACTGCAAATTGCACTGGGACTGCTTGCACTTTTGACTTTGACATGCTTTTTATAGGGGTACATGGGTAATTTGATCTGTAAAAGACAGAGAAGATTCCACCTCCTGAAGGAAAAATACTAATTAGCAGCAAAATCTAACTGCTTTTCTCCAGCAGGGTCTCTCTGTTGCTATGTTTGGCTTAATGTAAACTCCTGCCATGCTGAGTTTCTGCAATGGATTGTCCAATAGAGCCTGTTTAATTTTAATTTCTTTTAGCAGAGTTGATATTTAATTAGCCACACCAATGAAGGGTTGGCTGCATTAGCACACATAATAATCTCTTAACTTTGCATAGAGCATCAGCATTTACAAAGCACTTTCACATTTGCTCTTCATAACCTCTGTATTTAGCAACAAATATAAGTTCCATTTTACAGATGGAGAAACTTAAGTACAAAGATATTAAGGATATATCCGAGGTCACGTAGTAAGTTATAGGGGATAGAGAACTCAGATTCCATAGTTTTTAATTTGTTGCATTTTTATTCTATTATGCCAAGAAATGGTATGATTAGGCTCATAGCAGCACCTTCCTTAAGCATACACCACAGCATTCATTTATTTTTTCAACATGAAGTTTGACTAAACAATACCATGTAAAACATCCTAAATGTTCTTGGAGAATAAGAAAATGCAAGATGGGATTCTCAACTTTCAAAAAAATCTTTAAAATATGGCAAACATATACAAAATGTAAATGGTGATGTTAGGCAAAAAATCCTTGAGGGTAGGAGCTATATCTAATTCATCATTTTATCCTTTCACAATTCCTAACATAACATGGGGCCTAGCAGATAGTTGGCACTAGATGTGTGTTGGAAAGAAATGAATAGCCATGCCCTATTTCCTTGCGTTTTCTATGTCCTTTTATTTACTTTGCATAGTAATTTTGACTATCTGTTAATGTATCTTTTATTATTTGTTTATTCTCTGTGTCCTCCACCAGAATGTAGGCATAATGAGGATGGGCTTTTTGTCAGTTTCATCCATGATATATGTCAAGCAAGAAAAACAGTGTCTGGGTTTTCTTCATTAGATGGCCCAAAGCAAAGTGATATCATTTGAAAGCTGGCTTGGTTGGGCAGAACAGTCAAAGACTGAATTTACCATTTCTTGTTTCCCTGGCTTTGAAAGCCATAATCTCACTTTGGAAGCTTGACTCCTCTGAGTGTCTAAAGAGAGAAGTGACCTCATTCATGAAAACAAAAAGTTACTTGAGAGGTTTTTTTTTTTGTCTGCAAGCATGCTAGTACAATGTGGAGAAGAAATGTTATTTACATAAAGCCACAATACTGTCCCCTTTCCCCTTAGTGTAACTTCCAATGATCTCCTCCCTTAGATGGACCACTATAGATAGAAAATATCAGAATAACTGTCTCCACATTCCAGAAATGCCTCCCTGTGGATCTAGACCTAGCCTCAAAAAGCAAATATGCAGTCAAGTGGGTTCAAGAACTTCAGTGCCACACCAAAACTGTAGTCTGATCTGTGACAAAAATATCCTTCTCAAGATTCTTCCTGCAGTGGTATTGAAGGATTGAGAAGAGGAGGAGAAGAAGCCTTTGCCTCCCACTGTGAAGATGTGAGATCTCCAGCTACGCCAATTCTCATTAGCACCCAGTGGGGTGGGTGTGGCAACAGGCACATGGAAGACTTGGCTCAGAGCCCAGCCTAAGAAGTCCCTTGAGATGGTCTTTAATAAACCTCCTGGGATGGGTTGGGAAAGCTAATTACGATGTAAAATGTACTGTGACTACTTCAAATCAGAAGTAGCTAGAGAGTGTTCAACATTATTTTTTCAAAATCCAAGTGTTTTATCAACGGGGGAATTTTCTGTTCATGGGGCTTTACTACAACAGTTTGGTTAGTATTATAGCATGTAATCATTGATAGTAATTGAGACATTCAGAGCATTGCTGTTTCACAGGACCGGGAAATGTATCTTCTAGATTACTCTGTCCCATTCGATAGCCACTGCTATGATCTGAGTGATTGTGTCCCCCACCTCAAATCTATATGTGGAAAACTACTCCCCCTAGGGGCCTGTATTAAGACATGGGGCCCCTTGGAGGTAATTAGGTCATGAGGGCACCAATCTCATGAATGGGATTAGTGTCCTCATAAAAGGGGCTTGAAGGAGGCTGTTTGTACCTCCACCATATAAAAACACAGAAAGAATGTGCCATCTATGAAGCAGAGGTGCCTTCACCAGACACCAAATCTGTTGGTGTCTTGATCTGGACTTTACAGCCTCTAGAATTGTAAGCGATAAATTTCTGTTGTTTATTAAATTGTCCAGTCTGAGGTATTTTGTTATAGCAGCCTGAAAGGACTAAGACAGCTTCTAAGTACATGTGACTATTTGAGCATTTGAAATGTGGCTCTTGTAACTTAGGAACTAACTTTTTAGTCTTATTTAATAAAAAGCAATTTATATTTAAAAGTGGAAACTCAGTTGAGTTGTTGGAAAAGTTTATAGCATATTTGGAACAACCTGGGTATAAAAATTATTTTTTCAACTATAAATTTCATTAACTCTAAAAATATTTCTGATAAAAATGTAGTGTCTGGATCAAAATGTACTATAAGTGTAAAATATACACAGTGTTTGAAAGACAGTACAAAACAGTTAAACATATCACAAATAATTATCTATATTGATAAAACATTGAAATACTATTCTGGATATATTGGGTTAAACAAAGTATATTATTCAAAGTAACTTCATCTGGTATTGTCAAATGTGTCTTCTGAAAATTTTAAAATTATAAATGTGGCTCACATATTATCACAGGATAATGTTTTCTAAATAACCAAGAGGCACTATTATTGGCTGACTTATGCTCCCTGCATTCCTGTGTTAAAGTCCTACCCCCTAGTACCTCACAAGGAAGGTGGCTGTATTTGGAAATAGAGTCCTCAAAGAAGTAACCTAATTACTTCTTTAGGCTAAAGATAGTGTATTTAAAGAAAAACTAGGTTAAAATGAGTGGGTTCCAAATCTACCATGACTCGTGACCCTCCTTAAAAAAGAGGAAATTAGGTCATAGGCGCACATGGAGGGAAGACCATATGAAGACACATTGGGAAGGCAGCCATTTATAAGCAGAGGAAAGAAGACTCAGAAGAAAGAACCCTATCAACGCCTTGATCTTGGACCTCTAGCCTCCAGAATTGAAAGAAAATAAATTCCTGATGTTTAAGCCAGCAATCCCTAACCTTTTTGGCACCAGGGACTGGTTTTGTGGAAGACAATTTTTCCACAGACCAGAAGGGAGGAGGGGAATGGTTTGGGGATGATTCAAGCAGGTTACATTTATTGTGCACTATATTTCTATTATTATTACATTGTAATATATAATGAAATAATTGTACAACACACCATAATGTAGAATCAGTAGGAGCCCTGAGCTTGTTTTCCTGCACCATGAGGCATTAGATTCTCATAAGGAGCACAAAACCTAGACCCCACATGTGCACAGTTCACAAAAGCGTTCCCATTGCTGTGAGAATCTAACACCACCACTGAGTTGACAGGAGGAAGGGCCCAGGCAGTAATCTGTGCAATAGGGAGTGGATAAAGCTTTACTGACCCACCCCTTACCTCCTGCTGTGCGGCCTGGTTCCTAAGGGGCCATGGACCGGTACCATTCCCCTGGTCTGGGGGTTAGGGGCTCCTGGTTTAAGCCACCCAATCTGGGATACACTGTTATGGCAGCCCTAGCAAACAAATAGCACCAAAATTAAGCCTCTATCAAAAGCAAGTACCAGAATAATAGCTGCTAACTTCATGTTACCTGTTCAATGTCTGTCTCTCCCATTATACTATAAGCTCTATGAAGGAAGGAACTGTACCTTTCTTAGGCACTCTGTATTCCCAGCACTTGGCACAGCTCCTGTCCTGTGGTAAATGCTCAATAAACATTTGATAATTGAGAAGGCAATCACCTAACTCATTTAATCTATGTAAATAGCTAATTTGGTTGACTGAAGTAAAAAAAAAAAAAAGTCATCTGCTTTTCATTAGTATAGTTTTATAGTCTGAATTTTTTTCAGATAAATTGTTGTCATGCATTTAACCTGCGTTTACCCGAATATTGTATTTCAACAATTGGTATTGGTCAATTGTTTGTAAATCATCAGCTATGATACCAAGGAAAACACTCTTTGAGCCTGTAATATATACTCATAATTAGGCAATAGACTAGGCTTTATATAAGGGAAAATAAAACCAATCTATAACATGCTCAGTTTTCTCACTAACATTTATTACATGAGGACCCATAATTATGTACTGATTAACTGAATTAAGAAAAAAGTCTAGAGCTGCAAAGGTCATTCAGGGTCCAGTCATCCCTTCAATGCAGGGTAACTGTTGCAGTTTCTTCAGGCTGCTATAACAAATACTGTAGATTGATAAAAATGTACTTCTAACAATTTTAGAGGCTAGGAAGTCCAAGATCCTCATGACTTAGTAATCTCTTAAAGGCTCTATCTCTTAAGACTATCTCATTGGAGAATAAGTTCCAACATATTAACATCGGGGGACATCAATATTCAGATCATAGCAATAATCTACTTCAAAATCTCAGTGGGACACTCAGTTTTGATGGGCACTTTTCCCCTTCAATTTCCTCATGTTTGTCCTTTAGAATTCTTTGTCTCCAATCCACTTTCCTCAGCAGTGTCATTGGTATAAATAACCCCCTCCCTCTTTAGAACTTATAGCCCTCTCTGTGTAGACTCCCTACCTGTCCAGGTGGAGGCACTGAAGAGTCATCTATTTTTGTCTGTCTTTAGCAGTAATAAGCCACTATATTCATATTTATTTAATTCTGTCAGTCAGTAGCTATTAAGCAAATGCAATGTTTCTGGCTCTAGACATACAGTTATTTTTTCTAGTTTCAAAGAGTTTACATTAGATGGAAGGGTGCTAATGGTAGGTGTGGAGACAAGATGTGATGAGATGTTTATGAACCAAATAATTCACAAATAAATATATACTATGAAACTGTAAAATGTTATATAAGCAAAATTATTACAAACAAAAATATAAAGATAAAATAAGAAATATGGTTGAAGGAGAAATTACTATGAAGAAAAAGTGTATAAGAACATGTAACAAGGGGAACCTGAGCTAACCTGGGCTGTCAGGGAATGCTCAACTGAGATCTGAAGAATAAGTCTGAGCAAATTACAGTGAAAGGGAGGAAGGAAACTAGAGATAGCATCATGTGTAAATAGCCTGTGAAGGAAAAAACATGGGGCATTTGAGTGAAATGAAGATGGATTAGTTGCTAGGGTTCAGGTTTTGGAGGCCCTGGTATGTCAATTGGGGATTTTCCTTTTTATCATAAGATACAGCATTTTAAATAAGGTGTAATATGACCATACTTATGTTTTGTAAATGAATATTTTAATTTTTGAATAGAAAACTGACACAAAAGATCAAAAATATGTGAAGGATGCATATTATCTATACAAGAAAAGCTACAAAACTCTAATGAAAGAAATCAGAGAAGGACTAAGTAAATGAATAGGTATATCATTTTATATTATTAGCATGGTTAAGAAGATTCAATATTGTCATGATTCCAGTTCTTCCAAATTTGATCTATAGATTTGATGCAATCCCAATCAAAATCCCAGAAAGTTATTTTGTAGGCAACAGCAAACCTACTCTAAAGTTAATATGGAGAGGCAAAAGACCCAGAATAGCCAACACAATATTTGAAGGAGAAGAATGAAGTTGAAGGATCTACATAAAGATAGTCAACTGATCTTTGATAAAGAATTAAAGACAATGCAATGGAACAGAGATAGTCTTTTCAACAAATGGTTCTGGAACAATTGAACATTTGCATGTAAAACAATAAATCTAGACACAGACCTTACACTTTATAAAAATTAACTCAAAATGGAAAATAGACCTAAGTGTAAAATTAAAACCCACATAAACTCTAAGAAGATAACACTGAATAAAATCTAGATGATCCAGGGTTTGGCAATAACATTTTAGATACAACACCAGAGGCATGACACATGAAAGAAAAAATTGAGAAGGAGGACTTCATTAAAATTAAGAATTTCTGCTCTGTGAAACTTAAAAGAAAAGCCACAAACTGAGAAAAAGTATTTTCAAAATGCCTATCTGTTAAAGACTTGTTCTCCAAAATATACAAAGAATTCTTAAAACTGAACAATAAAAAAACATAAAATCTGATTAAAAATTAGGCCAAAGATCTTAATAGACACCTCACCAGAGAAGATATTCAGATGGAAAATAAGCATATAAAAGATATGGCACAGCATAGGTCATCATAAAAATGCAAATTAAAACGGCCATGGGATACTACTATATACCTACTGAAGTTGTCAAATCCAAAGCATTAACAACATCAAATGCTAACAAAGACGTGAAGCACCAGGAGCTCTCATTCATCGCTGGTAGGAAGGCAAAATGGTACGACCAATTTGGAAAAGTTTGGCAGTTTCTTACAAAGCTAAATATACTCTCACTTACAATCCAGCAATCACATTTCTTGCTATTTACCGAAAGGAGTTGAGAATTTGTGTCCATACAAAAAATCTGTATACAGATGTTGTTAGCAGTTTTATTCATAATTGCCAAAACTTTAAAGCAACAAATGTAAGTTTCAGTAGGTGAATGGATTAATAAACTGTGCACATCCAGACAATGGAATATTATTCAGTAGTAAAAAGAAATGAGCTATGAAGCGATGAACAGATCTAGAGGAAACTTAAATACGTATTATTAAGTGAAAGAAGCCAATCTGTAAAGACTGCTACTGTATGACTTCCACTATATGACATTCTGGAAATGATAAAACCACAGAGTGAGTAAAAGTATCAGTGGTTGCCAGGGATTAGTAGGAAGGGAGGGGAGAGATGAGTAGTCAGACTACAGAGGATTTTTAGGGCAGTGAAACTACACTATACAATACCATAATGATGGATACATTTCATTATTAATTTGTCTGAACACATAAAATGTACAACACCAAGAGTCGACCCTAATGCAAACTATGGACTCCAGGTGATAATAATATGTCAGTGTCAGTTCATTATTTATAACACATGCACCACTCTGGTAGGGAGTGTTGATAATAGGGCAAGCTATGCATGTGTGGAGATGAAGGTATAAAGGAATCTTTGTACTTACTACTCAGTTTTGCTATGATCCTAATATTGCTCTGAAAAGTAAACTCTATTAAAAATATATATGAAAGTGATCTAGTTAGGAATTTTGCAGTAGTTCATATGAGAGACAATGGTAACTAAGGGGACGGAGTAAGAATGAAGACAAATGGATAAATCTGAGGGCCTTCTAGTGCAATACTTCTTATACTTTAATGTGAAAATGAATGACCTAAGAATTTTGTCAATATGTAGATTATGATTTACAGTCTGCAGTGGGCTCTGAGACTCTATTATTCTAATGAGCCTCTAATAAGCAAGGGCAATTACTGTTTCTCAAACCACCCTTTGGATAGCAAGGTTTTCAAAACCATGCAACTACAAGAAGATAACATTGGATAAAATCCAGATGATGCAGGCTTTGGCAATAACATTTTAGATACAACACCAGATTCATGGTCCATGGAAGAAAGAACTGAGAAGCTAGACTTAATTAAAATTTAAAATTTTGAGTGGAATCTTGGTGATATAGTATAAGTGGGGGAACAGTTAGTTTTCTGCAGGAATTTTGACTTTAAAGGGTCTCTGATATTTATAAGAGGAGATGCCAACTAGGAGATATTAAGCTGGATAAACAGTTTATTCAGAAGAAGTTCTGGGCTGGAGATGCAAACTTGTGAATCATCTACATACGGGTGAAACTAAAGATTTAGACGTATATGCAACAACCAATGAAAAATACAGAGTAAGCAGTGATGAGAGCCTAGAGCCAGCCATAAGGAGAAACTACCCCCGAAAGGCAAAAAAAAAAAAAAAAAAAAAGTCAAAACAGAAGAAGAAAACCAGAAGTCTTGTGTTATGGACACCAAGAAGATGTTTCAATAATGATAATGAGATCAAGAATTGAATGTTGCTGGCAGATCAAATAGGATTAAAATCAAGTTATTTTGATTATTTGCTTTCATCTCAGCGGCTTACTGTGACTAGCGTTAAGTGCCACTCTTTTCACTCAGCATCCCTTTGTTCTCTTTCCTGAGCCTGGACCCCATTAACACGTACTTTCCCCCTCCCACAGATTCAGACGGACTAATTGCATTGGTTCATTTTTGCACTGCTATAAAGAACTTCCCTGAGACTAATTTATAAAGGAAAGACTTTAATTGACTCACAGTTCTGCATGGCTTGGGAGGCCTCAGGAAACTTACAATAAAGGCAGAAGGAAAAGCAGGCACTTTCTTCACAAGGTGGCAGGAGAGAGGGCACTCGAAGAAGGAACTGTCGAACACTTATAAAACCATCAGATCTTGTGATAACTCACTCATCATCATGAAAACAACATGGGGGAAATGCTCCCATGATCCAATCAATCACTTTTCAACAGGTCCCTCCCTCAACATGTAGGGATTATGGGGGATTACAATTTGAGATGAGATTTGGGTGGGGACACAGAGCCAAAGCATATCACTAACTTAGTGACTTTGAAATTCAACTGTTAAAGAGCTACAAAAAGGAAGGAACCTGGGACTGCTGCTTAGTTTAAGGCCAGTCAGAAATATCCATTTTAGACTCTGTCAAGAATCAATAAATTTGTAACCTATTTCAGTGATTATATATTTTAGTGTTTGTCTTTTGTGGCAGCTAGCAATACTTTATCTGATCAGCGGAAGAATGCATGCATTCTCAATTATCAGCTTATAACTCAAAATGTACTTTTTTCCAATACTAGAAGCACAAGACATTGGTTAATCAAGTTGATGTGTGTGTGCCAGCCTGATAGGGAACTTGGTTTATGTTTTTGAGTCCTCAGTAAAGTAATAGTTTAGGAGTTATATATTCTGAGTTTTAAACAACTAATTTAGAATGAACTTTCAGAACCATACCCATTCCTAAGTGGAGAGTTGCCTACACAGCAAAGGATTTGTTGCTGAATGGTCAATTTGATGTGCTTGTCATAAATACTAAACTATCCCAGACACAGTCCATTTATTTCAGTCAACGTAATGACTGATTAGTATCGAAGAAATTGAATCAATAGATCTTACACATTGACCTCCAAATGGTCATTCTGGACAGTTGTGGAAACTCAACCAGTTCAGTTGCCTGAAAAAATAATATTGGCAAACAAATTATCTTATCAGTCATTTTTGTTTTTAGTGGAGAATTGCATGGTTTCAAATTTAGAATGGGACATGGTCCACTAACCTATGCTGACCAAGATGTAAAATTTGTGAGGTGTTATATCACAAAGTTGATAGGATATAAGAGTTGAAGTAAAGGCACTTTAAAAAACTGAAATAAAATTTATCTCAAGTCCTATCTATTTAAAACAAGGATAGTAGTGATGTACTGGGTGATTATAGCAATGTCACAAGGAATGGGAGGCAGAATTGGAAATGTGTTACAAGGTATATCACAACATATACAGTAGCTTAATGTAATTTTAAGGTGAACTCAGATTATTATAAATATATATTATAAACTCTAGGGCAAACACAAATGTTTTAAAGATGTATAATTTGTATGCTAGAGAGAAGATAAAATAGAATTATATCAAATACTCATTTAAAACCAGAATAGACAGAAAAAAGAAACAAAGAACAAATGCAATGGATAGGAAACAGTTACAAACGTGTTATGTATTAATCCAACTATATTAATAATCATTTTAAATATTAATGGTTTAAAAACACCAAATACAAGACAGAGACTGCCAAAGTGGATTTAAAAACAAGACCTACTATATGCTGTTAGTAAAGAACTGACTTTAAATATAAAGATTCAGGTAGGTTAAAAATAAGGAGATGGAGAAACCCAAGTGCCCATCAATTGATGAATGGGTAAACAAAATGTATGTGTGTGTGTGTGTGTGTGTGTGTGTGTGTGTGTATATATACATATATATATATATACATACACAGACATACATACTGTGGAATATCATTAAGCCTTAAAGAGGAAGAAAATTTAGACACATGCTGCAACATGAGTTAACCTTGACATTATGCCAAGTAAAACAATCCATTCATGAAAGGATAAATATTGTGTGAACTTATTTACACAAGGCACCTAGAGTAGTCTAGGTGGTTTACCAGGCATGGGAGAGTGAAGAATGAAAAGTTTATATTTAATGACTACAGAGTTTCAGTTGGAGAATATTAAAAAGTTTTGGAAACAGATGGTAGTGATGGTTGTACAACAATGTAAATGTACTTACTGCCATATAACTGTACACTTAAATTAGTTATATATATATATATCTCCAGCCACATAAAAAATTAAAAGCTGAAGTAGCTATATTAATTTCAGACAAACCTAACTTCAGACAAGGAAGACTTTCAGCAATCAAGAGGGGCATTACATTATGGTAAAGAGGCTGATTATCCAAGAAAACATACAACTCTATACATATACTTACCTAACTACAAGGTGTCAAAATACGTGAAGCAAAATTTGACAGAACTGAAAAGATAAATAGAAAAACCCACCATAATAGTTTGACATTCAACACTTTTGTCAGTAATTAATAAATTAAGAGAGCATAAAAGCAGTAAGACTATAGATGACCTGAATTACTATCAATTAATTTGATTTAATTGACATTTATAGAATTTTTTTTCCAACAACAGCAGAATACATATTCTCAAGCTCACATGGAGTATTTAGCAAGATATACCTCATTCTGGATCAACAAAAAGTTAAACAAACTTTAGTAAGTTTTAAAGAAAAGAAATTACATGAAATATGGTCTTAGAAATTAAATCAGAAATCAGTAACAAAAAGTTAACTGGAAAATATTTGGAAATAAAATGACACAATTGTAAATAACCCATATGTCAAAGAAGTCTCAAAAGAAAGTTAAAACATTTTGAGTAAAATTAAAATGAATACACAACTCATCAAAATGTGTGGAATGAGGCAAAAACAGTAGAGGGAAATTCATAGCTTTAAATATATATATTGGAAAAGAGAGGTGTTTTTCTTTTAAAATAGCTGACTAGAGGCCTTTCAAGCAGCCTCATCGACTTAGAAAAAAACAAAAGAATGTGTGTACAATCACTTTTTGAAAATTCAGTCAAGAAGAAACACAAGAGTTAAGCAGAAAAGCAAAAGGAAACACTGGAATCTAGGAAGGAATAAAAGAATAGGAAACCCTGTGGCCAGGACTAGCTGAAAACAGAGTGTGAATCCTCAAAATGGAAGTGGGTGGGTGTGTCTCTGTGGTCCACCTTCCCACAGGGGAGTGATGCAGTCCAGGCCTTAGGAGAGCACCTTGGCTCTCCCTAGCCATGGATCTAACTTGGGGAGTAGCCAGGAGGCTGTGGGAAGAAACTACTTTGGGAAGTGTTCCACACACTCCCCCAGACCTGAGCACCTACCAGAGAATGCTATATTTTATCCTAGCTTTTAGCAATCTGCTGGGTCCTGGGAACTAGTAGCAGTGGCAGTTTTTGGCATTAGAGACACTTAGGCTGGGGCATGGAGAACTGAGGCTTTAGCAGTGAAGGGGCTTCCACAGCCAGAACTGAAATATGCGTGCAGCGTGGGGCTTCAGCTGCTGGTGCTGGAACTAGACTTTCCACTACCCCTGGGCTTGGAACAGAAAGAGTGGCCAGGGAGTCATGTTATTGACAGTGGTGGTGACAGTGACGTCTAAGACCTGGGACTGCACAGCTGAAATAGGGGGAGTGAGCCCCATTAGGTCTGGGGCATGTAAGGAAAGTAGGTTTCACTCCCACTGGCAAAGGTTATGGTACTAGGACCACTCCTTGTTGAGACTCTGGTGCAGCAGCAGTTGCCTTTCACCTAGACATTTTGCCAGAGACCTGAAGAGTGCCTCACTGCACCTATCAAGACTAGTGCTTGTACCTGCCATTGAAAAACCTGACTGCAGGCTTCTCTGGTCCATTTCTGCCTAGCTTTGTACCACCTCCAAACCAAGCATGGGACCCAGGGTCCTGGGTGATCCATGGCTCGATTCACTACCTGAGACAACCAAGCACTTTTTTTGGCTAATGGAGGTTGGGCACAAACTTAATGCTACCACTGCAGCCTGGTCTTACTTGCAAGCACCACCTACTAGAAGTATGCCCACATAGCCCATTACAACTGCTGACACAACAGCGTGCTGCTCAGGAATGAAAAAAATCTCACAATCACTGTTAACCTCACTGCTTACACCATACCAGCTGCTCAGAAAGTCATAAACCTTCTCACTGCTACTACAACTTTCATTTGAGAAAACCATCATAGTAAGGCTAATTATAGCCACGGAAATTACACAGAGTCTTTACCACTGCATGCACCCAGAAGCAAAGTCAAATCACACTACCCAACATACAACATAGTCACAGCATCAAGAAAAATGTCTCCCTCAAAAAAAGTAAATTCAAAAATAAGAAAAAGCTATTGCTACTCCAGATATGCTGAAACCAGTAAATATACAGGAAGCATGAAAAGCAAGGTATTATGACACCCTCACAGGATCACAATAATTCTAAGCAATAGATCCTAACCAAAAAAAAAAAAAAAATCTTAGAATGCCAGATAAAGAATTTTAAAATATTGATTTTAAAGTTCAATGAGATGCAAAAGAAATATGAAAATACAAAGAAATTAGAAAATTAATTGAGGATATAAATGGGAAATTTATCAAAGTTATAAATATCTTAAGAAAAACCAAACAGAAATTCTGAAAGTGAAAAATTTATTGAAGGAATTGTAAAATGCATTAGAAATATTTAAAAATAGACTAAACCAAGCAGAAGAAATACTCTCACAACTTAAAAACAGGTCTTTTGAAATAATCCAGTCAGAAAAAAATAAAAATAAAAAATAATGAGCAAAGCCTTTGAGACATATGAGAATACATACAACCATGAAACTTACAAATTATCAATATTCACAAGAAGGAAGTGTAAGGCTGGCTGCCTCGCCGGGAGCTCGGACACGCCCATTCCTCCCAGCGTCTGGGAATTACGTCGCCACTCTGCGATCAACATTTAACTCCTCCACGTAGCCTCCCCCAACACCCACCCCTGAAGCAAACTCCACACTCGATACCTAGCCCACCACTGGAAAATCCCGCCCAAAAATTTTCAAAAAGCCCCAACAAACCTTGCCCAATAGCACTTTCTTGCCTGATAGCACTTTCTTGCCCAATAGCACTTTCTTGCCCGATAACACTTTCTTGCCTGATAGCACACTCTTGCCCCGATAAGCACTTTGCCCTGTCAAGGTCATTTTTCCCCCAAGGCAGCCCCGCTCACCAAGAATCCCGCGTGCCCACTAGTAGTAGCCTGCCTCGTCCATGTCCTGTGTTCCAATATCCAATCAAGTGCCTTATGCTTTGTCTCCTCAGTTCCCAATCAAACGCCTTCACTCCCTATAAAACCCCTTGCCCTAAAAAGTTAGGGGTGTCTTCTCTGGCCCCCTCCTGGACCATAGAACCTCGCCTGATACCTAAATAAATAGTTTTTTTCATTTTCTTATACTGGTTCTCAGTTTCCTCATTTTAAGCTCGGCAATAACCCTTACAGGAAGAAAAATTGAAAAGCTCTGAATTTTATATTTATTTATTTATAATATATATGTATATACTTATACATATATAATCATTATATTTAGGGCCTATTTTTTTAAGTGATAAAGATTTCCCAAGTTTAACAAGAGACTTAGACATTCAGATACAGAAGGCATAAGGATCTCCAGAAAAATACATTGTAAAAAAATTTCACCACAACATAGTGTCATCAGACTATTTAAAGTCAAAGATAGTTACGTTAAAGTTAAAGAATTTTTAAACTGGCATGACAAAAGCATCTAGTCACCTATACAGGAAACTCCATCAGACTAACAGCAGACTTCTCAGCAGAAAACTTATGAGTCAAAATTAAATAAGATAGCATTTTCAAAATGCTAAAAGAAAAACAACCTCCGGTCACAAATTTTATATCCAGCTACATTAAGATTCATAAATGAAGAAGAAATAAAGTATTTCCCAGATATTCAAACACTAAGGAAGCTGTCACCAGTAGACAGGCTATACAAAAAATGTTCCAAAGAGTCCTAAGTATGAAAATGAAAAGTCAGTATTTTCCATTATAAAAACACATGAAAGTATAAAAACTCACAGGTCTTCTAAAACAATCACACAAAGGAAGAAAATAAAGGAGTCAAGTGGCAACATGACAGAATTCCACCAAATCACAAAGACAGTCTGAGAAAAAGAAAGAAAGAATTGAAAAACAACTAGATAACAATTAACAATATGACAGAAACCTCACATATTAACATTAATCTTGAAAATAAATAAATTAAATGCTGCATATGAAAGATTTAGATATGTGGGATGAATGAAATAAACCATGATTCAGCTATATACTAACAAGAAATTCATCTTACCAGTAAAGGTACATAAAAATTGGAAGTTAAAGGGTGGAAAAACATATTCCACACACACAGAAACCAAAGTCAAGCAGGAATAGCTGTACTAATGTCAGATAAATCAGGAACAAAACAAAACAAAACAACAAAAAAAGGCAAAGTAGAAAAATATATAATGATAAAGGTACATGCACCCAAAATTGGAGCAACCAAATAAATGAAACAAATATTACTAAACCTAAAGAAAGATACAGGCAACAATATAATGATATTCAAGGGTTTTAACACCCCATTAAAAGCATTACACAGATCATCAAGACAGAAAATCAACAAAAATAACACTTAACATAAGTTGAACTTTAGACCAAAAGAGCCCAACAGACATTTTTAGAACATTCTACCCCAAAACTGTAGAATTTATTTTTCACATCAGCACATGGAACATTCTCCAAGATAGATCATATGTTAGGGCACAAAACAAGTCTCAATAAATTTTAAAAAGTCGAAATCATATCAAATATCTTCTCACATAACTACAGAATAAAACAATAAATAATACCAAGAGGAACTTCAGAAACTATATAAATACATGGAAATTAAACAGCATGCTTTTGAATGAACTTTGGGTCAAGGAAGAAATTAACATGCAAATTTAAAAATTGTTTGAAACAGGCAAAAAACAAAATACAACATTAAACCTCTAGAGTGCAGCAAAAGCAGTGCTAAGAGGGAAGTTTGTAGTAGTAAGTGCCTACATCAAAAAAGTGGAAAGATCAGAAATAAATGACCTAATGCTGCACCTCCAGGAACTAGTAAAACAAGAATAAACCTAACACAAAGTTAGCAGAAGAAAATAAATATCAACAATCAAAGAACAATACGAGAGACAAAAATAAAAGATCAATGAAATGAAAAGTTTGTTCTTTTAAAAGATAAACAAGATTGCACTGGGTACAGTGGCTCAAGCCTGTAATCCTAGCACTTTGGAAGCCCAGAGCAGGTGGATTGCCTGAGCTCAGGAGTTCAAGAAACTGGGCAACATGGTGAAACCCTGTCTCTACTAAAATACAAAAAAAATTAGCCAGCCATGGCAGTGTGTGCCTGTAGTCCCAGCTATTCAGGAGGCTGAGGCAGGAGAATTGCTTGAACCCAGGAGGCGGAGGTTGCAGTAAGCCAAGATTGTGCCTCTGCACTCCAGCCTGGGCAACAGAGCAAGACTCCATCTCCAAAGAAAAAAAAAAGAAAGATAAAATTTATAAACCACTAGCTAAACTAGCCAGGAAAAGAAGAGAGAATATCCAAAATTAGAAATGAAAACTAAGAGATTACACCTGCTATCACAGAAATACAAAAGATCCTTGGAGACTATTGTCAACACTATACATTCACAAACTAGAAAACTTAAAATAAATGAACAAATTTCTGCAAACATACAACCATCCAAGGTTTAGCCAAAATAAATTGAAATCCTGAGCAGACCAATAATGAGCAATATGATTGAATCAGTACCTAAAATGTTTCCCCCAAAACAAAAGAAAACAAAACAAAACAAATCCCAGGACCAGAAGGATTCATGGGATTTTTGACTAAACATACAAAGATTTAATACCAATCCTTTTGAAACAGTTCCAAAAATCAAAGAGGAGAAAATTATCCTTAACTAATTCTACAAGGCCAGTATCACTCTGATACCAAAACCAGACAAACACACAACAACAACAACAACAAAACTACAGACCAATATCCCTAATTAATATAGACACAAAAATTGTCATCAAAATACTAGCAAACCAAATCCCATAGCATGACAAAAACATAATACACTATGACCAACTGGGCTTTAGCCCAGGGATAGTTAAACATATGCAAATCAATAAATTTGATATATCACATAAATAGAATTAAGAACAAAAATCATATGATTATCTCAATACATACAGAAATAGCATTTGATAAAATCAACATTCCTTCATGAAAGAAACCCTCAACACATTAGATCTAGATGAAACATACATCAAATTAGCAAAGATTGTATATGACAAATCCATCGTCAACATGATGCTGACTGGAGAAAAGTTGAAAGCATTTTCTCCATGAACTGGAACAAGAAAAGGATGTTCACTTTCAGCACTCCTATTCAACATAGTACTGGAAGTTGTAGCCAGAGCAATCAGGCAAAACAAAGAAATAAAAGGCATACAAATTGAAAAGAAGAAAAATCAAATTATCTTTGTATGCTGATGATATGATCTTATTTCTAGAAAACACTGAAGACTCCACTAAAAAACTCCTAGGTTTAATAGATGAATTCAATAAAGTTTTGAAATACAAAATTATCATACAGAAGCATCATTTCCATACACCAATAATGATCTAGCTGAGAACTAAATTAAGAAGGCAATCCCATTTATAGTAACTATGAAAGAGAATACCTAGGAATTTATTTAATCACGGAGATAGAAGATCTCTACAAGAAAAACTACAAAACACTGATAAAAGATATTGTAGAGAACACAAATAGAAAATCATTCCATGCTTATGAATCAGAGGGATTAATATTGTTAAAATGACCATATCATTGAAAGCAATCTACAGATACAATGCAATTCCTATCAAAAATACCAATGTCATTTTCACAGAATTAGAAAAAAATTCTAAAGTTATATGGAGCCAAAAAAAAAAAAAAAAAGGCCTGAATGGCCAAAGAAATTCTAGGTAAAAATACCAAATCTGGAGGTATCACATTACCTAACTTCAAACTATACCACAGGGCTATGATAACCAAAACAGCATAATACTGGTATAAAAACAGACACATACATCGATGGAACATAATAAGGAATCCAGAAATAAAGCCACATATTTACAATCAACTGATCTTTGACAAAGTTAACAAGAACTTACACTGGGGAAAGACACCCTTTTGAATAAGAGGTACTGGAAAAAAAGTAGGTTGCCATACACAAATAATAAAACTGGACTCCTGTCTCTCACCATGTACAAAATTAAGATAAATTAGACTTAAATGTAAGACCTGAAACTATAAAAAGACTATAATAAAACATTGGGAAAACTCCTCTAGAATTGGTCTAGGCAAAAAATTCATGACTAAAACCTTAAAAACGCAGATATCAAAAATAAAAATAGACAAACAGGATTTAATTAAACTAAAAAACTTCTGCACAGCAAAAGAAATAATCAACAGAGGAACAAACAACCTGCAGAACGGGAGAAAATATTTGCAAACTATGCCTCCAACAGGGGACACATATACAGAATTTGCAAGGAATTCAATCAGCTCAACAAAAAACACATTAATAGTCCCATTAAAAAGTGGGCAAAAGCATAGTGGCACGCACCTGTAGTCCTAGCTACTCGGGAGGCTGAGGCACGTGAATCGCTTGTCACTTGAACCCGGAGGTGGAGGTTGCTGTAAGCCGAGATGGCACCACTGCACTCCAGTCTGGCAACAAAGCAAAACTCCGTCTAAAAAAAAAAAAAAAAAAAAAAAGAGGGAGGGGCAAAGAACATGACATTATTTTCAAAAGAACATATACAAGTAGCCAACTAGTTTATTAAAAACTGCTTGATATCACTAATTATTAGATAAATACAAATTGAAACTGAAGAGAATACCATCTTATACCAGTCAGAATGCTTACTATTGCAAAGGTAAGAAATAAATGTTGGTGAGGATGTGGTGAAAAGGGAATGTTTATATACCGTTGGTGGTAATACAAAGTAGTATAATCTCTACGGAAAATAGTATGGGGACTTCTGAAAAAACGAAAAGTAGAACTACCATTTGATCTATCAATCCCACTACTGGGTATCTATCCAAAGTTAAAGAAATTATTATATCCAGAGAATACCTGCACTTGTATGTTTATCACCATACTGCTTACAATACAAAGATACATAATCAAAGTGTCCATCCGTGAATAATTGGATGAAGAAAGTGTGGTTTATAGGCACAACTGAATTCTATTTAACTATAGGGAAAAATAAAATTATGTCTTTTTACAGCAGCATGGATGGAACTTGAGGCCATTATCTTGAATAAAACAACTCAGGCACAGAAAGATAAATACTGAATGTTCTCACTTATAAGCAGGAGCTAAATAATGTAGACACATGAATATAGAGCATGGTATAGATAGATAATGGAGACTTGGAAGGCTGAGAGGGTGAGAAAGGGTAGATAATAAGAAATTGCTTAATGGGTGCAATGTACATTATTCTGGTGATGAATACACTAAAACTCTTGACTTCACCACTACACAGTACATCCATGTAGTACATCCATGTAGTGTAATTTTGCTACATATACATATTTTGTACCTCATAAATGTATGCAAATAACAAAAAGATGAAAAATCTAAAATCAATATTTTAAGTTTTTAACTTAGCAAACTAGAGAAAAAAACAGCAATTTGAGTTTATGGGAAACAGAAGAAAATAAATGCTAAAAATTAAGGCAGAAATCAATAAAATTGAAAACAAGAAAATAACTGAGAAAATCAATAAAAGCAAAAGCTGATCCTTTGGAAAGATAAACAAAATTGTTAAACACCCAGTCAAGCTAACCAAGAAAAAAAAGAAAGAACACAAATTACCAATACTAACAATGAAAGAACAATCATTCTTACTGATGTCATGGACATTACAAGGATAAAAAACTAGAAACAAATTCATGTCAAATAAAATGACAGCCTAGATGAAAATGACAAATTTTATGAAATACACAAACTATTAAGACCCACATGAAGAAATAAGTAACTTTAACAGTTTTGCATCTACTAAAAAATTGAATTGAATTTATAGCAACTTTCCAAAAAGAAGAGTATACCAGGCCCAGATGGTTTGTCTGATGAAAGCTACTCGACATTAAAGAATAATATACAAATTCTCCACAATCTCTTCTAGATTATAAAAGAGGTGACATCCTTTTCTAACTCATTCTCTGAAATCAGCATTACCCTAATACCAAACCCATATAAAAGAAAAAAAAGTTTAAAAAAAGGAAAACTATGTCTCTCATAAACCTAGAAAAAATGTTAGCAAATTTAATACTACAAAATGTTAGCAAATTAAATACAACGTTTTAAAATAATCATTCGCCACAGGAAAAAAAAATGAAATTTATTCTAGCTACGCAAGGCTGCTGAAACATTTAAAAATTAATGCAATATACCATATTAATAAGGCAAAGAAGAAATATTATATGACTTTCCCAACTGACACACAAAAGCATGTGATAAAAAACAAAACACATTCATATTTAAAACTATTAGCAAACTAAGAATAGAAGGACACTTTCTTATAAATAAAGAGCATCTACAAAAACCTGTAGGACGTCATACATAATGGTGAAACTGGTTGTTTTCCCCTCGAGATTGGAGACAAGGCAAGAATATTTTCTCTCATAACTTCTCTTCAACATTGTACTAGAAGTCCTCATTAGTGTAATAACAAAAAAAAAAAAAAGGAATATACATATATGGAAGAAATGAAACCATGTTAATTTATCACTGGCATGATTGCCTAAGTAGAAAATGCCTAAAATAATCTACAGGAAAAACTGAAGAAAGTGTACCAAAGTCACAGGATGCAAGGTCAATATACAAAGGCCAGTTGGTTTCCTATATACTGGTAGTGAAAATTGGAGTTTTGTATTTTAAAAATTACAATAACATTAATAACAAATAAAATACTTCAGCAGTATGTTAGGTAAAATCTTAACAAAATATGTATAGGAAACTGTATGAGAAAAAGTACAAAACACTGATGAAAGAAAAATCAAAGAATAAATAAATGGAAAGATATACTATGCTCAGGAATTGGAATACTTGATATTGGTTTACATGAAAAGGAAAACTATCTAGAATAAAAGCACAATGCTAAAGAAGTAAGTTGGAAGAACAGCACAACCCAATTTCAAGATTACTCTATAAGCTGCAGTAATCAAGACAATGTGGTACTGATGAAAGAATAGACACATGGATCAATAAAACAAAATAGAGAACTCAGAAACAAACCCCTGCAATATAGCCAATTGATTTATTTTTCCTTAAGTTGTAGTAAAATATACATAACAAAAAATATACCATTTAAATGTTAAGTGTACAATTCAGTGGCTCTCATTACATTCACGTTTGTTGTAAAATCATCACCACTATCCATCTCTAAAATTTTTTCATCTCAAACTGAAACTCTATAACCATTAGACAATAACTCCCCATTACCTCTTCCTCTTTAGTCCCTGCTAACCAAAATTCTACCTTCTATTCTATTAATTCAACTATTCTAGGCATATAAGTGGTATCATACAATATTTGTTATTTTTTTTCTTATTTCACTTAAATAATGTATTTAAGGCTTACCCATGTTGCAGCTTGCATCAGAATTCCTTCCTTTTTAATGCTGAATAATATTCGAATCTATGTGTATAACACATTTTGTTTAACCATTCATCACTAATGGACATTTTTGTCATTTCCACCTTCTGGCTCTTGTTAATAATAATGCTGCTATGAACATCAGTATAATAATATCCTTTAGAGCCCCAGCTTTTGATTCTTTTGGAAGAGGAATTTTCTGAACTATAGGGTAACTTTATATTCAATTTTTTAGGAACTACCACTGTTTTCTACAGTGACTATACCATTTTATATTCCCACTATCAGTGCATAAAGGTTTTAATTTCTCCACATCCTCACCAATATATATTATTTGCTGCATTTTTAATAATAACCATTTAGTGGTATGAATTAGTATCTCATTGTGATTTTGATTTGCTTTGTCCTAATCATTCGTAGTATTAATCATCCTTTCCTGTTCTTATTGGCCATTTGTACATGATCTTTGAAGAAATGTGTCTTCAAGCCTTTTGCCTATGTTTTTAACTGCATTGCTGTTGAGTCATATGAGTTCATTACAGATTCCAAGCATTAATCCCTTATAAGATAAGTATGTGAATTGCAAATACTTTCTTTCATTCTGTTAGTTGTCTTTTCACAACATAAAATATGGCACAAAAGTTTTCAGTTTCTCTAAAATTTTATTTATCTATTTTTCCTTTTGTTGATTTTGCTTTTTGTGCTCTATTCAAGAAGTTATTGTCAAATTCAATGTCAAAAGTTTCCCTTATGTTTTCTTCTAAGAGTTTTATAGCTTTAATTCTAATGTTTAGATCTTTGATCCATTTTGTTACTTTTTGTATATGGTGTAAAATAAGGGTCCAAACTCATTCTTTTGCATGTAGCGATCTAATTTTCCCAGAACCATTTGTTGAAAAACTATCATTTCCTTGTTGAATGGCCTTGTCATCCTTGGCATGAATCATTTGACCATATGTTTATTTCTGGGTTCTTTCCATGGATCAATATGTCTGTCTTTATGCCAGCATCACAGATTTGATTACTATAGTTTGTAGTAAGTTTTGAATCAGAAAGTATGGGTTCTATATATTTTTTTCTTTTTTGTTAAAATTGTTTTGATTAGTTGGGATCCTTTGGAGATTTTTTTTTTCTTTTTAGAGAGAGTCCCATTCTGTCACTGAGGCTGGAGTGTAGTGGTGTAATCAGAGCTCACTGCAGCCCCAACTCCTTGGGTCAGGTCATCCTCCTGCCTCTGTCTCCCAAGCAGCTGGGACTAGAGGCACGAGCCATCACACCTGAATATTTTTTATTATTATTATTATTTTGTAGGGATGGAGTCTCATTGTGTTGCTTAGGCTTGTCTTGAACTGGCCTCAAGCAATTCTTCCATCTTAATCTCCCAAATCACTGGGATTATTGGCATGAGCCACCATGCCCACCCCAAATTTGATATAAATTTTAGGACAAATTTTTTTTATTACTGCAAAACACTTTCTTGAAATCTTGATAGGGATTGCACTGAGTGTGTAAACTGCTTTGTGTAGTATTAACATCTTAGCAATATTAAGTCTTCCAATCCATTAACATGTCATATCTTTTATTTATTTGTCTTCTTTAATTTCTTTCCCCAACAGTTTGTAGTTTCAGTGTATAAGTCTTTTAATTTCTTTGTTATTTTAGACTATTTTATTCTTTTTCTTGCTATTATATATTGAATCATTTTCTTAATTATTTTCTAGATTATTCATTGTTAATTATATAACCACAACTAACTTGTGTATGTTGATTTTGTATCCTGAAACCTTGTTGAATTTATTTATTAGTGCTAAGTCAACTGATTTCTGTACAAAAGCAACTCAGCACATAAAGGCTAGCCTTTTCAACAAATGGTGTTGGAATAACTGGATGTTCATATGCAGGAAATAAATAACCTGGACACATACTTTAAGTTTTATACAAAAATAAATTCAGGCTGGGCACAGTGGCTTACACCCATAATCCCATCATTTTGGGAGGCCAAGGCAGGCAGATCACTTGAGGTCAAGAGTTGAAGACAGGCCTGAAAAACATGGTGAAACCCTGTTTCTACTAAAAAATACAAAAAATTAGCTGGGCATAATGGTGCATACCTTCAGTCTGAGCTACTTAGGAGGCTGAGGCAGAAGAATCGCTTGAACTTGGAAGGCAGAGGTTGCAAGAGCTGAGATTGTACCACTTCACTACAGCCCAGGTGACAGAGCAAGACTCTGTCTCAAAAATAAATAAACAAATAAATAAATAAAATTCAAAATAAATCCTAGATCTAAATTTAAAATGCAAAATTTTTAAACTTCCAGAAGAAAACAGAGGTAAAAATATCTACATGAGCTTGGATTTAGTAATAAGATTTTAGGTGCAACACCAAAAGTATGGTCTATGACAAAAAAATTTCTATGTTTGTCTTATTAAAATTAAAAATTTCTGATTCATGAAGGACAGTTAAGCAAATGAAAATCAAGCCACAGTGTGACAAATAATATAAGTAAAACATGTTTCTGACAAAGAACTTGTATCCAAGATGTAAAACAATTTTTAAAACTGAACAACAAGAAAATAAGCAATGTAATTTTAAAATGAGCAAATATTTGAACTGATACCTCACCAATAAATTTATACAGATGGCAAATATGCACATTAAAAATGCTCAGTATCACTTGCCTAGGGAGGAAATGCAAATTAAATCAGTGAGATACCATTACCTATTTTATTAGAATGCCTAAAATCCCCAAAAAAGAAAAAGACAATATAAATCACATGTGAGGATGTGGAACTACAGGAATCTCAATTTATTGCTGGTGAAAAATCAAAATGGTACATCCAATTTGGGAGATATTTTGGCAGTTTCTTGTAAAGCTAAGCATAGTCTTACCATTACCACACAATCCAGTAATCATGCTCCTAGATATTTACCCAATTCATTTGAACACTATTTTCAGAACAAAAATCCCTGTGTACAAATGTTTATAGACGCTCTATTCATACTCACTAAAAAATAGAAGCAACTGAGATGGCTTCAATAGGTGGATAGTTACACAAAACTGTGGTACATCCATACAACAGAATGCTATTCAGCAATAAAAAGCAATGAACTATCAAGCAACACAAAGATTTGGATTAATCTTAAATGTGTGTTGCTAAGTGAATAAAGCCAGTTTGAAAAAGAGTACACATAGTTTAATTCCATTTGCATGGTACTCTGAAAAAACATAAAACTATGGACATGATAAACAGATCAGCATTTTCAAAGATAGAGCAGTTGAATATGTGAAGGACAGGGGATACTTAGGACAGTGAAACTATTCTATATGCTGTAGTAGATACAGATATAGTAGATAAAGCAGTAGTAGATACAGATATATGACACTAGGCATTTGTCAAAACTCATACAATTTTATAGCATCAATAGTGAACTTTAAGGTATGCAATAATTTTCTTAGGAAGTTAGGGGATCCCAAAATGGAATGCTGAATGTGGCAATTTAACTGTATTGCAAATGTATAAAAAAAACCTCACCAAATAGAGTAGAAGAAAGGGTGCTGACCTAAGTAATTTTGAAAATGAGACTTCTGTAAGACTAAAGGAAAAGAATTTTACAAAAGCACTGCCCTCTAGTTGACAAGCTCCCCATGGGGGTAAAGAATAAAATTCTGAAACCACTACACATGTGTACTAGAATTAAACAATTAAGTAAATAGATGGTGGATGGTGACTGATAGATTTCTCACTGTTATACTGGAGGGTTACAGATAAGCAATAGAAGGCGGCTAGAATGATCCATGTGGTAACAGATTAGAGTTGGAGAAATCACTATGAATTCAGGCTTAGCGTAATGTAGGTATGGATAGTTACTTAGAGAAATATTTATAGTATGTGTATATAGATTAGTCAGTATGCACATTAATACTTCCTTGACTGTTCACTAAAACAGCCTAGAAACACCACAGTATCGATAAGTACACCTACAGCCTGGATCTTGGTTTCTAATACTATCCTCTGATTAAAGAAATGAGGGCTTTTATTGAATATAAAGAAATTACTGGACAAATAAATAAGAGAAAATAGACAAATTTCCCATGAGAAAGAATTCCAAATAATTTATATAGCTACTCCAGCTTTAAAGGGGTGAAGCATAACTCTCAGTTTCCTAGGTGTGTGATGCACATGGTGACTTCCTTACAAGGGGTACAGTATGGAAAGAGAAAAAGAAGAGTAGCACCACAGTGGAGAAACCTGACAAACTATTTTATTTAGGTTATCGGCATCACCAGTGATCACCATAAATAACAAATATAAACAGTGATAAGTCCTATTGACATTATGTACCCTTGATATGATGTGATGAATGGCACTTTATTACTGTGATTCTCTTCTCAAAAACCCATAATCATGAGAGAATCTAATCATGAGAGAAATAACAGACAAATGTCAATAGAAGAGTATTCTGCAAAAGACCTGATCCGTACTCCTCAAAACTGTCAAGGCTGTCAAAAATAAGCCAAGTTTGAGAAATGATTATGGCCAAGAGGAGCCTAAGGAGACATTACTAAATGTAATGCTACATCCTGGATGGGACAGTGGACCAGAAAAAAGGACATCAGATAAAAACTAAGACACTTTAAATAAAGTATGAACTTTAGTTAATAATAATGTACCAATACTAATTCATTAGTTGTTACAAATGCACCATACTAAAGTAAAATGCTAATAATAGCAAGGAACCTGGATGTATGGTATATGGAAACTCTCTGTACTCTCTTTGCAATTTTTTTGTAAATATAAAACTATTCTGGAATAAAAAATTGGGATAGAGAGAGAGGAAGAAGAAGAAAGAGAAGGAGGAGGAGAGGGAGAATGAAAAGAAGAGGAGGAGGAGGAGGAGGAGGAAAAGAAAGAGGAGGAGGAAGAAGGGGGAGGAGGCAGCAGCAGCCAGGCACGATGGTACATGCCTGTAATTCCAGCAGTTTGGGAGGCTGAGGTGGGCAGATCACAAGATCAAGAGATTAAGACCATCCTGGCCAACACGATGAAACCCTGTCTCTACTAAAAATACAAAAAATTAGCTGGGTGTGGGAGCACGCATCTGTAGTCCCAGCTACTTGGGAGGCTGATGCAGGAGAATAACTTAAACCCAGGAGGCAGAGGTTGCAGTGAGCCAAGATCATGCCACTGTACTCCAACCTGGTGACAGACCAAGACTCCATCTAAAAAAAAAAGAAAGAAAGAAAAGAAGAAGAAGAGGAGAAGAAGGAAAAGGACAAGAGGAGGAGGAGGAGGATGAGGAGCAGGAGGAGGAGGAAGAAAGGAAAAGAGAAGAGGAGGAGGAAGGGGAAAGGAAGAGAAGGAGAAGTAGAAGAGAAGGAGGAGGTGGTAGGTGGAAAGGAGGAGGAGGGGAGAGGAGCAGGAGGAGGAGGGGTGAGGAGGGGAGAGGAGGAGGAGGAGAGAGAGAAAGAGGGAATGAATCTGGGTTCCAGAGCAAATATATTCATTTTTTTCTATCAATATTTTATTTGTCCCTACAGATCTGCTCTGTATTTATTTCTACTCTGTTCTGTGTATTTGGCTTCTGGCTTCCAGTTGTGTTCAGGCAATGAAGGTGATAGGAAGAAATCAAGGAGAAAGGCAGGGTAACGTAGAATGAAGCTGGAGAATTAACTCCCTGGAGTAAATTTTCCTTCTAGATTATGCTGAGTTGACATCTTTCCATATACCCCTCTTTCTAGATTCCTGTAACAGCTTTCTCTCTTGCCCTTCATGTCTGATGTGGTAGCAAATCCTCTTTGTTAGGAGCCCAGAGGTACTATACCATCCCACGTTGACTTGCTGAGCCCTGCCCACTGCTTTGTAAATAATCAATTAAACTGTCTTCAATGACCCAGCTTGTGTGTGCCATCTGAGACCCACTAAAACCCGGTGGCTAAACCCTGGATTTTCTGATATAAGCAATGGTGTAAAGAAAAGAAAGCCCATAAACAACGCCTGTAACTTCTTCAAGTCTTGGAGTTTTTCAGTCTAAAGACCTGGAATCATATTTCCTCTATCAAAAGTTGTGGTGGATCACCAATGAAATAACATGAAAAAAGATCGTAAGATAAACCGCTGAACATCTTTGTATCACTTTTTATCATGCCTTAAATAACAGTGGTTGCTGGTACTGTGCAATCTTTAGAAGGACATACAAGGTTAGTGCCCTTTACAGAGCATTTCAGGGAACTGTAGGTGAACTGATCATGGAAACTAAGGTAGCAGAAGAATGAAAGCTATGTCTAATAAAGCTCTAGACAGTGGGGTAAGAGAACCAACATCTGCCAGGGAAATTTCCTTCTATCAGGAAAGAAAATGTTTACTAAATTCAAGCAGAAAGTAGACCAACGTCAAAATCTGGTTGCCAGTTTTATTTTCAAAGAAGTGAAAAGATTATCTTCAGCAAGACTGATTTATATTTTTAAATTATATTATAATTTTTTAAAAGTATTTACCTTTTTCTCATTTACTCAACAACAGTGGGAAGTAGATATTTTCAAACTCACTCACTTTGCAGGTGAGAAACAGTTTTAGAGAGATCCTGTGACCTGGCTAAGGCTATGCAACTAGTTAGTGGACAAACTGGCACTCTGCAGCCATACTGAGGAAGCCACTTGAAGCTGAGAAGATGCAGGGGCCAGGAACAATGGGTAGGTCACATAGGATAGAAGTGCAGGAGAGATATCTATGAAGATAATCAGCTTGAATAGTCTAAATACTGAATGAGGTAAGGAAGATACGGTAATACTTGGACTACCTTATCCTGGCACCTCTGCTTTGTAAAGAGCTTAGGTTTAAAGCAGATCTGGGATTCTCAGGAGTTCTGCCAGATGAACAAATTTGGTTTCTGATCTTCATATTTTGGTGTGGAATTATTGCTTCCAATGGGAGTCTCAATTCCACTTGAGAACATAAATGCCCCCTGGGAACATTCCAGCAGCCTTGCAGCCCACAGTGTCAAGTGTTCTTTAACGTCCAGGTGCCCTCATTTGCCTTCTCAGCAAATAAAAGTTCCTCACTATTGGACATCTCAAATACCAAGCTCCTCGGTATATCATTTTTCCATTTGCAGTAACTTGAGACAGACAACTTTTTGTCACACCCAGAGGGTTTCTTTTACTTCAATTATATAATAGGTTTCCTGGCATTTTTGTCCCCAAATGTAGGTTAAAAAGTGCTTGCTAAAATTGACTTCTGTTATTCTGCACTCACGGGGCTTTCTGGGGAAGGGCTGTCCACTTAAAATAGCATCTAAGGGAACTATTCAGGACACTTGTAACTTTAGGTTTTATTAAATGACACAAGCTGCTGATGCTGGTTTTCCCTGACATGTAACTGAATCTCATTTGATCAGGAAAAAAAATGTTCCCTGTGTTGCTGGTAAAGTAATGGGACTCCATGGCCATGCTATACTGCCATTTTAGCAATCTGGTTTGGGGGAGGGGGGGTGAGTACAGTACAGTATGGGAAAGTCTGAAGATGAATGAATATGACAGCTTGGTGGAGACACTTTGACTCAGGCTAAAGGGCACACAGGTACTTTGACCTCTCTTCTGGTGGCCAGCTGTGTGTGTCTTGAAAAAGGCAAAAAGAAATCACAAATCAAGGAACTGTCCTGCCCTATGAGAAGAGCTAGACATTTGATACACGCAAGTTCACAATGATATACACTCTTACACACACAGAGGTGAAATACAAGTTACACATGCCTACTCACAGAACTACAGTCAATACATAGTTTGTAGTGTGCAGTGATTGTTCTCGCATGAGGAATGAGTATATACATACACATGTGTGTGTATATATATATATATAGAGAGAGAGAGAGATAATTTTTTTCTCCTTCTCTCTCTCTCCAGGTCATAGCAAATTGGAAACAGGTAGGGTTAGGTACAACCCTGGACACAAGCAGGGTTGGGTGCCAACCATATGGCAATGGCATTTGACTTCAAGGCACATATTGTTTCATTACCGTGACTGCTGGGTCCTGGGTGGCTCACATTTCTTTTTGAGGACATTCTAACGGCCCTGATCACAATTGCTCAGTAGGAGCCAATGTTGCCATTGTAGGGTATCTGGGCAATAAAAGGGCTACAACAGCAACTAAAGAGGGAAAACTAGACTTAATGACCAGAGCAGTTCATAAAAGGGACTTTATTCCCCTTCTCCTTTACATTCTTTATATTCTCCAGTCACCCTACCATACCCAGCTTAATTTCTATCCAGCATTTTTTTATTTATTTCATTGCATATATCCTTATCTCCATTATCTCTTTCTTATTATGCTCACTGTGCAAAAGTCCTGAATCTAGATACATGCAACTCTCTATCTACTCTGCATCCACCCTTACCCAGAATAAATACTCAAAAAAATGCATTTTGGTCTCAATTTAAAATTTTTGATGGGAGGTAGAGGAAAAATGGCAGATAGGAGTCAGGAATAACTTGCAGCTCCCTCTCAGACAGACAGAGCAGCATATGGAGACCCACACTGGAACTTTCGCTCTAAGAACTACCACAGGCATATACTAGGAAATCTGATATAATCCACAGACCCTTTGAAGGAGGTGGATTACTGCTGCAGGCTCCATGGGGCAGCGGAGGAACTGTGAGTCGGCTTGATTTCTCAGATGGGGAACTTGTAGCTAGGGTAAGTTCTCAACCCTGCTCACTGGCTACCTGGAAACAAACTCGGTGCTGTTGGTGGGGCATGGTGGGACTGAGACCAGCCTTTCAAGCTGTGGGCTGCATGGGTGCTGGGTGAGGCCTGTGGCTGCCGGCTTTCCCCCCACTTCCCTGGTGACCTATGTAACACAGCAGAGGCAGCCATAATCCCCCCTGGGAACATAACTCCATTGACCTGGGACCTACACCCCATCCCTAACAGCAGCTGCAGCAAGTCCTGGCCAAGGAGAGTCTAAGCTCAGACACTCCAAACTCTGCTTCCACCTGATGGTCTTTCTCTACCAGCCCTGGTCACTGAAGATAAAGAATATAATGTCTTAGGAGCTCTATGGCCCTGTCCATGACCCAGTAATCCCTATAGTACCTCAGCTGATGTGCTCTTGAAAGTGCCACCTCCAGACTGGAGGCTAACCAACATAAAACCAGTACACTTAGCAAAAATACAACCAAGGACCCTCACACAGTCCACTTCGTTTCACTGCTATGTTCACCAGAACAGGTGATGATATCCATGGCAGAGAGAACTGAAGAGAGATCATATCATGGGACTCTTTGCAGACACTCCCCAGTACCAGCCCAAAGCCTGGTAGTTCCATTGGGTAGCTAGATCTCGAAGAGAAATCACAATCACTGCTGTTCAACTCTCAGGAAAGCCCCATTCCTAGGGAAAAGGGGAGAGAACCACATCAAAGGATTACCCTGTGGGACAAAAGAATCTGAACAGCAGCCCTTGAGTCTATGATCTTCCCTCTGACATAGTCCACCCAAATGAGAAAGAAAAAAAAAAAACAGAAAAACTTCTGGTAATATGACAAGAGAAGGTTTTTTAGCACTTCCAAAAGATCTCACTAGCTTATCGGCAATGGATCCAAACCAAGATGAAATCTCTGAATTGCCAGAAAAAGAATTCAGAAAGTTGCCTATTAAGCCAATCAAGGAGGCACCAGAGAAAGGTGAAGTCCAACTTAAAGAAATTAAAAAAAAAAAAAAAATACAGGATATGAATGGAAAAATCTCCAGTGAAATAGATACAATAAATAAAAAACAATCACAACTTCTGGAAATGAAGGACACACTTGGAGAATTGCAAAATGCGCTGGGAAGTCTCAGCAACAGAATTGCACAAGTAAAAGAAAGAACTTCAGAGCTTGAAGACAAGGTTTTAGAATTAGCCTAATCCAACAAAGACAAAGGAAAAAGAATTTAAAAACATGAACACAGCCACCAAGAAATTTAGAATTATGTTAAATGATTAAGCCTAAAAATAATTTTGTTCCCAAGGAAAAGGAGAAATGTAAAAGTTTGGGAAATATATTTGAGGGAATAATTGAGGAAAACTTCCCCAGCCTTAATAGAGATCTAGCCATCCGAATACAAGAAACTCAAAGAGCATCTGGGAAATTCATCACAAAAGGATCACTGCCTAGGCACATAGTCATCAGGTTATCTAAACTCAAGACAAAGGAAAGAATCTTAAGAGCAGTAAGGCAAAAGCATCGGGTAACCTATAAAGGAAAACCAATCAAATTAACAGCAGATTTCTCAACAGAAACTCTACAAGCTAGAAGAAATTAGGGTCCTATCTTTAGCCTCCTTAAACAAAACAATTATCAGCCAAGAATTCTGTATCCTGTGAAACTAAACTTTACAAAAGAAGGAAGGATACTGTCTTTTTCAGACAGACAAATGCTGAGAGAATTTGCCACTATCAAGCCAGCACTACAAGAACTGCTAAAAGAAGCTCTAAATCTTGAAACCAGTCATCCAAAAAAAAAAAAAAAGAAAAAATTCCTTAAGGCATAAATCTCATAAGACCTATGAAACAATAACACAATGAAAAACAAAAAAACAGGTATTCAGGCAACAAATAGCAGGATGAATCTAATATAATAGTACCTTACATCTCAATATTAACATTTAATGTAAACAGCCTAAATGCTCCACTTAAAAGATACAGAATGGATAAGAATTTACCAACCAGGTATCTGCTATCTTCAAGAGACCCTTTACTTAAGGTAAAGGGGTTGAAAAAAATATTCCATGCAAATGGACATCAAAAGTGGAGCAAGAGTAGCTATTCTTATAGCTACTCTTTAAAGACAAAACAAACTTTAAAGCAACAGCAGTTCAAAACGACAAAGAGGGACATTATACAATGATAAAAGGACTAGTCCAACAGGAAAATATCACAATTCTAAATATATATGCACTTAACACTGGAGCTCCCAAATTTATAAAACAATTACTGCTGGACCTAAGAAATGAGACAGGCAGTAGCACAATCATAGTGGGGGACTTCAGTACTCCACTGACAGCACTAGGCAGGTCATCTAGATAGAAAGTCAACAAAGAAACAATTGACTTAAACTATACCCTAGAACAAATGGACTTAGCAGGTATTTTTATAATGTTCTACACAACAGCTGCAAAATAAACATTCAATTCATCAGCACATGGAACTTTCTCCAAGATAGACCATATAATAGGCCACAGAACAAGTCTCAAATTTAAGAAAATCAAAATTATATCAAGTACTCTCTCAGACCACAGTGAAATAAAATTGGAAATAACTCCAAAGGGAACCCTCAAAACAATGCAAATACATGGAAATTAAATAATCTGCTTCTGAATGATCATTGGGTCAACAATGAAATCAAGATGGAAATGTAAAAATTATTTAAACTGAATAATAGTGACACAACATATCAAAACCTCTGGCATATGTCAAAGGTAGTGCTAAGGGGAAAGTTCATAGTCTTAAATGCCTATATCAAAAAGTCTGAAAGAGCTCAAATAGACAATCTAAGGTCATACCTCAAGGAGCTAGAGAACAAGAACAAACCTAACCCAAACCTAGCAGAAGAAAAGAAATAACCAAGATCAGAGCAGAACCAAATGAAATGGAAACAAACAAAAATACAAAAGATAAATGAAACATGACGCTGGTTCTTTGAAAAGATAAATAAAATTGATAGACCATTAGCACGATTAACCAAGAAGAGAGAAGATCCAAATAAGCTCAATTAGAAATGAAATGAGAGTTATTACAACCTATACCTCAGAACCTCAGAAATACAAAAGATTATTCAAGGCCACTATGAACACTTTTATGTGCATAAACCAGAAAACCTAGAGGAGATGGATAAATTCCTGGAAATATACAACCCTACTAGATTAAACCAGGAAGAAATAGAAACTCTGAACAAACCAATAACAAGCAGCAATATTGAAATGATAATTTAAAAGTTACCAATAAAAAAAAAAGTCCAGGACCAGACAGATTCACAGCTGAATTCAGACATTCTAAGAACAATTGATACCAATTCTGTTGACACTATTCCAAAAGATACAGAAAAAGGGAATCCTCCCTAAATCATTCTATGAAGCCAGTATCACTCTAATACCAAAACCAGGAAAGGACATAACAAAAAAAGAAAACTACAGACCAATATTCCTCATGAACATAGTTGCAAAATTTCTCAACAAAATACTAGCTAACCAAAGCCAACAGCACATCAAAAAGATAATCCACCCTGATCAAGTAGGATTCATACCAGGGATGCAAGGATGGTTTAACATATGTGAGTCAATAAATGTGATAGATCACACGAACAATGTTTTTTTTTTTTTTTTTTGAGACGGAGTCTTGCTCTGTTGCCCAAACTGAAGAGCAGTGGCATGATCTCAGCTCACTGCAACCTCTGCTTCCTGTGTTCAAGCAATTCTCCTGCCTCAGCCTCTTGAGTAGCTGGGACTACAGGTGCCTGCCACCATGCCAAGCTAATTTGTATATTTTTAACAGAGAAGAGGTTTCATCGTATTGGCCAGCCTGCTCTCAAACTCCTGATCCACCAAGTCTCAGCCTCCCAAAGTGCTGGGATTAAAAGCGTGAGCCAATGTGCCCTGCCATAAACAAAATTTAAAACAAAAATCAAATGATCATCTCAACAGATGCAGAAAAAGCATTTGACAAAATCCAGTATCGCTTTATGATTAAAACCTTCAGCAAAATCAGCATAGAAGGGACAGACATACCTTAAGGTAATAACAGCCATCTATGACAAACCCTCAGCCAACATTATACTGACCAGGGAAAAGTTGAAAGCATTCCCCCCTAAGAACTGGAACAAAACAAGGATGCCCACTTTTACCAATTCTATTCAATGTAGTACTGGAAGTCCTAGCCAGAGCAGTCAGACAAGAGAAAGAAATAAGGGGCCTCCAAATCAGTAAAGAGGAAGTTATACTGTTGCTGTTTGCTGATGACATGACTGTATACCTAGAAAACCCTCAAGTCTCCTCCAAAAATCTCCTAGAACTGATGAATTCAGCAAAGTTTCAGGATAAAAAATTACTGTACACAAATCAGTAGCCTTGCTATATGCCAACAGCAATCAAGCTGACAATCAAATCAAGAACTCAATCCCTTTTACAATAGCTGCAAACAAAATAAAATATTTAGGAATATACTTAATGAAAAAGGTGAAAGGAAACCTACAAACCATTGCTGAAAGAAATAATAGATGACAAAAACAAATGGAAACATATCTCATGCTCATGGATGGGTAGAATCAATACTGTGAAAATGATCATAATGCCAAAAGCAATCAATAAATTCAGTACAATTCCCCTCAAAATACCAGCATCATTCTTCACAGAACTAGAAAAAGCAATCCTAAAATTCATATGGAACCAAAAAAGAGCCCACATAGCCAAAGCAATACTAAACACAAAGAACAAATCTAGAGGCATCACCTTACCCGACTTTAAACTATACTATTAGGTCATGGTCACCAAAACAGCAGGGTACTAGTATAAAAACAGGCACATAGACCAAGAAACAGAATAGAGAACTTAGAAATAAAGCCAAATACTTACAGCCAACTGATCTTCAGCAAAGCAAACAATAACATAAAGTGGCATAAAGACACCCCATTCAACAAATGGTGCTGGACTGACAAGCCACATATAGAAGAATGAAACTGGACCCTCATCTCTCATCCCATGCAAAAATCAACTCAAGATGGATCAAAGACTTAGATCTAAGACTTGAAACCATAACAATTTTAGAATATAACATTGGAAAAACCCTTCTAAACATTGGCTTGGGCAAAGACTTCAGACCAAGAACCCAAATGCAAATGCAATTAAAACAAATATAAATAGATGGGACTTAATTAAACTAAAAAGCTTCTTTATAGAAAGAGAAATAATCAGCAGAGTAAGCAGACAACCCACAGAGTGGGAGAAAATCTTCACAATCTATACATCCAACAAAAGTCTAATATCCAGAATCTACAAGGAATTCAAACAAATCAGCAATAATAATAATAATAAAATTCCATCAAAAAGTGGGCTAAGGATATAAATAGAAAATTCTCAAAATAAGATATACAAATGGCCAACAAACATATGAAAAAATGCTCAATATCACTAATTTTCAGGGAAATGCAAAATCGAAACCACAATGCAACACCACCTAACTCCTGCAAAAATGGCCATAATAAAAAAATTAAAAAATAATAGACATTGGCCTGGATGTGGTGAAAAGGGAACACTTCTATACTGTTGCTGGGAATGTAAGCCAGAACAACCACTATGGAAAACATGTGGAGATGCTTTAAAGAACTAAGAGTAGATCTTCCATTTGATCCAGCAATCCCCACTGCTGGGTATCTACCCAGAGGAAAAGAAGTCATTATTCAAAAAAGGTACTTGCACACACATGTTTGTAGCAGCACAATTTGCTATTGCAATATTATGGAACCAACCCAAATGCCCATCAATCAATGAGTAGATTAAAAAAATGTGATATATATGTTATATATTGGAATACCACTTGGCTATAAAAAAAAAGAATGAAATAATGGCATTTGCAGCAACCTGGATAGAACTGGAGACCATTATTTTAAGTGAAGTAACTAAGGGATGGAAAAGCAAATATCGTATGGTCTCGCTCATAAGTGGAAGTTAAGCTATGAGGACTCAAAGGCATGAAAATGATACAATGAACTTTGGGGTCTTGGGTGGAGGGGAAGGGGTGGTGCAGGATAAAAGAGTACAGATTGGGTAGAGTGAACGCTGCTAAGGTGATGGGTGCACCAAAATCTCAGAAATCACTACTAAAGAACTTATTCATGTAACCAAACACCACCTGTTCCCCAAACACCTATGGAAACAAAAATAAAATGAAAATAGTGGCCAGTGACTTTAAATGGCCTATTATAGTCACACTGCAATCCTGTTTCCCTCTTTGCTCATGACTGTTTTTTGCCTTCTACTTTGTTTTCAAACCTCCAACTCCTTGTTCTTCATTCTCATTCTTAGCTGATAGCCTTTCTTCCTATTTAAGTAGGTATATATAAAGAAAAAGCAACTAGAAGACAGCATGCACAGTCTTGCACCATTGCATTTACCAGCCTACCCTCCTATCCCCATACATGCTGTCCTTCCTCCTGTTGCAATGAATGAATTGATTATGGTCACCTCTGAACTCGATGCCATAATTTGTGCAGCAGGTCCCTTCCTCCCTTGCTACTTAAGGGCTATACTCTAGCAATGCTCCTCCTTGGTCCTGCATCATAAAGTTTTCCTCTATTCTGAATCATTCCTAACAGCATATGAATATGTTACCTCTTCGCTTACATTTAAAAATCTGTTTTTATAGGAGGTTGTAGGCAGATTAAAAATAAATAAATAAAAAGATATTTTTCTCTTGATCTCACATCCCTCTCCAGCGACAACTCCATTTATTCACTTTTTTTTTTTTTTTTACTGTAACATCCCTCCATAGAGATTTATATTCTCACTGGCTCCAGTTCTTTTCTATTCGTGATTTAATACATGCCAATCAGTCTAACCCAGGACTTCACTGAAATAGCTCCTGACAAGGTCACCAATGATGCTGCTAAACCAATACACATTTCTCAGTTTTCATCCCATCAGCAGCATTTGACACAACTGATCATTTCCTCCCACTTGAAACACTTCTTTACTCTCTTCTTGGTATTTTCCTCTCTGCCTGGCTGCTTTTCTCCATCTTCTTTGCTGTGTCCTCCTCACTCTTCAATCCACAGATGTTGGAATACTACAGGGCTCAGTTTTCAGACCTCCCCTTCTTCTCTATCTACATTCGCTCCTAAGGTGATTTCATTCAGTTTTATGGCTTCCAATATTATCTCATGTAAATAATTTTCAAATTTATATTTTCATTCTGGAAATTCCCCCTGAAATCCAGAGTTCCATATCCAATAACCACTTTGCAGTTCCACTTAACATGCCCTCAAAGAAAGTCCTGATTTTTTTCACTAAACTTTCATCCTCAGTAAAGGGTAATTTCAGTCTTCTAATTGTTCAGTCCCAAAAGCTTAAAGTAATCCAATTTGTCATCAAATGCTATTGGCTGTATCGCTAGAGCACATCTAGAATCTGACTACTCCTCATCCCTTACACTACAACCGTCCAAGTCAAACCACTATTAATTCTCTTTTATTATCTATTGCAGCTTCCTCTCCAGGCCACAGTGGCCCACTTTATAGCAGCTAGTATGATTATTTTAAAATTTAATTTGCTTATGTCTTTCCTATGGTCAAACTCTCTATTGGCTTTCCATATCACCTACGGTAAAAGCCGAAGTCCTTAGATTCCTGATAAGCACCTATTTAATTTGACTCCCTTGCCCACCCCTCTGATTTTATCTCCTCCCTCTCTCACTCAGTTCCAGATAAACAGGCCTTCTTACTGTTCCTCACTTCACCTCTTTTACCTATCTGTTTAAATGCCACTATTAGTGAGATCACCCAAAAATAACAACCCCTACCCCTGGCATTCCCTTTCTTGCTTGTCTGCTGCATTTTCTCCTATTGAATCAATCACTATCTGCCATGCTCTTGCTTTGTATTTATTTTCTGTCCCTTCAACTAGAAAGTAAACTTTTAAATACAGAGAATGTACTTGTTTATTTACTGCTTGTACCCCCGATGCCTAGAATACAATACGCTTGGTACATAGTAAACGATCAATATGTATTGAAAAAATGAATGGTGAGGTCATGACAACAAAAATAAATATTCTAATAATTTTAAATATTTAAACAAGGTGTCTTCCTTATTTAATCTCCCTCTTTATTATTAGAATATTTGTGTAGTCCTTGAGCTTCGAGTAGACTAATCTATACTTTGCGTGTGTTTATTTTTCCATAATGTGATTTTATACATTTTTATCGACAAATTGTAATTGCACATATTATGGGATACAATTTAATGTTTCAATACATATATATGTTGTATGGTGATGATCAAGTTCAGGTGTTTAGTGTATCCAACACCTCATGCATTTATCGCTTTTTTTGTGGTGAAAGTGTTTAAAAGCCTCTCTTCTAGTAATTTTGTAATATTCTATAACTTACTGCTAACCACCATCACCCTACTGTGCAATAGACCAGTAATTTGTAATTTAGACAACCCCTCTGATGGAGAGTAAAAAAATACCTAGTGAGATGTTGGGTATAGGAGACAGCACACTGACACTAAGTTGAAATCATTTGATTTCTGTCAAGAAAGAGAGAGAAAGAGACCAAAAGAAAAAAAAAAAGTAGGCCATGGACATTCAGAAAAAGAAGAATAGAGAAACTATAAAATCAAAAGTGATTTGAATACTGAGGGATAGTAAAGAGGACTTCACTCCTATAAACAAATTAAGGGAGAGAAGTAGAAAAGGAGGGCTGCTTGCAAAGCAGAAACTCATCTCTGATCACCCGCCTTGTATTAATTTAAGATAATACTCCATTAATCTTCGTAGCAGAATCTTTAATGGCAAAATCTTTCATCAGCCTTGTTGTTTGCTGCACCTGTCATTGGAGACGCTTGCTGGTTTTTGTTGTGTTGTTGTCATTTCTCACACTAATTAGAGGGCTGTTTCATTGTGTTCTCCTTCAGCGTGGTTCGGTTTAACCGGTAACGCTGCCAATTATGCTCCTGCTCCCCAAGCTGATTTCACCTAGAATGTTGGGCAGACTTCAAAGTGGAGATTGCTTAAAACACTGATTAAATACCCCCCACAACAGTAACAACTTTCTTAATACCCGTTAACAATCCCATAATCCATCCAGCATCTGCTGCACAGTCGTTAAACCCTAAATATATGTGTTTTAACATTCAGTTGGGTGCTTAATGATCTTACCTTAACTGGGCCTATTAAATTTAAAGAGATGTGCATAATTGAGTTATTGCACATTAATTATAAATACCTATTGGCTATTAAAATCACAGTCCAAGGGTTAACACCTATCGTTAGATTTGGCTAAACGTTGTCCAATGTGTGTTCTTGGCAAAAACACACTTACTCTGATAAAGAAATGATGAAGCCTGTCTCTGACTGCAGTGGTCAAGTTGAATTAAAACTACAAATCCCAATCCTAGCCAGATAGCTTGGATACCTCCTACAGAGTTATACAGAGAAAAATAAGTATTAGTGCCTCACAGTTTTATAGTACTTAGTACATTTCAAAGAACCTTTACTACATATCATTGCTTCTAAGCTTCCAGAAACCTTGGTATATATAAGAGAACTATAGTTTATTCCCTTTGTAACAGATGAGAACATGTCAGACATGCAGAGTTCAAGTGAATGCCTATTCTAGTCAGGGCTGACTTAGGTACTGGAAAACCAAATAGAGACCACGTAGAGATTTTGCTTTGGAAAGAAAATAAGTAGGACAATAAGGAAACAGCAATGCCCCTACCCAACTTAAATTGTCTTTCCTTCTTCTATAATCTTCTACTTTCCTTCTTGTTGGCTGCTACTTCCCTCTCGCACTATGGTTCCCCATTCCTTTAAACGCTGAAACTGACTGTTTCTTTCTGTCTAACTGAATGAAGGGCTTAAGTATCTTCTCTTCTACATTTTCACAACAATTACCTGTACCACTTGTTTATCAACTTATAGACTTAGGTAATACATTTGCTTTCTAGTTGATACAAGTATGTCTCAGTACAACTTACTTGCATACCTACAGGGGGCACCATAAGATCTGATTCTTCTAATGTCGCTCTAGCTCATGTAGTGACAGTCAATGGTGAATGCTTAATAAATGAGATTAATTACCTTTATTGATACTCTCATTTCACCCTTAAGATAATATCACTTAAAATACTTTGGAATCTTCTTCTTTTGTCCTGAACCTGTAACTATCCCTGAGGACAGTATCTGTGAGTTTGGATGCCATAGGGCTGAGGTAGTGTTGTGCATCAATCCCTCCCATTTTTTTTTTGCCTGTGCCTGGCTCTGAAGCTCCTCCGGGTGTTCCTCCTCTCAATAATAAAACATGACTGATAACAAGAAACGGCAGCCTTCCAAGTGACTCCCTTTGTAGAAAATCCCCAAACACATTCAATTCAAATTTAAACAGCCACATTTGAAACAAAGAGAGAGATGTAGTAAATGGCCCCTTACTCTGTTTTCTAATTGTCTCCAGAGACAGACTGTGTCTATTTGAATCTTTTTCAGCCCAGTCACATCAACACACTGACGGATCCTGTCCTTTTCCATCAGCCTTGGAACTTTCCTCCTTGGGCATCGTATAAAGTTGAGCAGCATGATCTGGGAATTCAACTACGAATTCTGTGGCCTTCAGACACCTCCCTGTCTTTGAAACTTGGGAAAAGTTTTTACATACAACAACAAAGCTTGACAAAATGTGAACGTTTTCATGCAACTAGAATCTCTCAGCTCACACCTATTGTTTTTTCCTCATCGGTTCTTGTTAGTTTAAGTAATTAGGAGTTTTTACTTTCAATTTCACTTTTGTCTCAATGTGTGACTAAAAGGAAGTTACTAAATCTCTCTGCGCCTCATTTCCTTCAATGGTCAGATGAAGACAGCAACGGCTGTCCAGCTTACCGGATAGAATTCTAATGAAAGCTAGTGGAGAAAGGCACACGGAAATGTTTTGAAAGGGACATCATACATGTATAAAAGGATTATATCACTTGTCTCAAATAAAAACTCTAATGAGGGCCATATGTGCGCTACGCAGGCCTAAAACTATAGTAATTAAGTATCATAAGAAAAGTACCTAAATTTAGAGAAAGACACAGACACTCAATAGTGGCTTCAAAGAGGGGAAACAAAGATCATATCTTGAATACTTACAAAGCTTTTCTTTAAAAAAAAAAAAAAGATGTCAGTGTGATATAATGAAATGAGCACTGAACTAAGATAAGAGAAGTGATTAGCTGCAGTTCTGTCATTCACTATCTGGTTGGCTTCAAGCACATTACTGACCTTCTTTGGGGCCTTTGTTTCCTCCACGGTAAAATAAGAAGGTTGGACTTAATGGCCTCTAAGGTCCCTGCTGACTCTAAAGTTCTATGGAGTTCTGTGTTTCCACTCTGTCACTCCATCATGCAGGATACTGACTCTGACATGGGTTAGTTGAGTTGAGCATATGGTGGGATTGAAGCTCTTTACCAATTATGATCTTTATCTCCCAAAGTGCTGATCAGAGACTAGGCACAGTGACCTCTGCTTAGAATCCTTCCCACTGTGTGAGCTTCGCTGCTGCTACATGTATAGCTCAGAGCCCTACCAAGGTGACAATTTGTTGATAGGGTTGAGGAGATGGTGTTTAAGGACTGAAAAACACTCTCCACAGTATTGACTGTGTTTTTCAGTGACAACTACCAGCTGCCACGTCTGCCCGGTGAAGCAGCGTACCGATGGCTGTGGTGGGCTCTGCACCATGAAACCCACTCTACCTGTGCCGGTGTCGTCACTGTCATCCAAATTCTCACAAAATTTATTTCTTTTGGCTCTTGGCTCATGTTGCTCACCACATTTGGAAACTTTCATCTTTTTAATCGAATTTCCATTTATTTCCCATAGTCTGCACTTCATCTCCCCTGCCGTAACTCTTCTCTGTACTTCAGAGTATCAATCATACTTTACGATATGCTCTATTGTTATCTGGATTTCTTTTATCTTGAAGGTTTTAGTTCCTGTGTGGTGTCTTATAGCATTTTTTAAAATTTTCTGAGCATTTAGTATCCATAAATTCCATTTTAATTGAAGAGTTTTAGTCTCGACTTGAAATTGTCTTCAATTTGTGTGTTTAATTTTGTCACCTTTATCACCTCTCCAGAAAGTTCAGTTTGATATTATATCACATGTTGGTCACCTTGAATAGAAGGATAATTTGTAAATTAATTTTTAAAACTATGGCAGACCATTTCAAAACTGGGAAGAAATCTATTTGCTAAAAGACCTTGACAAAGGTTTATAGTGAAAGTCTTGGCCATTAGTAGCATTCTTTTCAAGGGAATGACATTTTATTAATTGTAGCCTGATATGGTATTCTAGGAGAAACCACTTAAAAGCTCAGAAGACAGAAAGGATTTCACATAGAAAAAGTTGACTTGGTAAGACTTTCTTTCCTCTGGATAATTTTCACCTGTGATCTCTTACTAATACGTCATGATGTTTTGAAGATTAACTGCATATTTTCCATTTTGCACCCAGGATTCTGCAGATAGAGAGATGTCAAACAGAGATCAGATGTCAACTTCCAGCCAGGCCTCTCTCACAAGTGAAAACTCAGTGGGAGATTTTCGCAGGTCCAGGGTTCAGCCCTCAAGTTTCAAGTCTGAAAACTCAGTTTTACCAGGCCACCATAAGGTCATCAAGCTCTTGGACTCAGTCAAAGTAGAAAATCTGCATTAGCCAAATCCACCCGTCAGAATATCAATTCATCTGCAGTGGGAGATATGTATGGAAATATCGTCTAAATTGCAAATTCAACCATATTACTCCCCTGCTTAACATTTTCAATTGCTCCTTTCTGCCTACAGGATAAAACCCAGATAGCTAATAAGGCAGTTCCTGACATAACCTCTTTCTACCTTATTTCCTTCCATACCTCTGCTCACACTCAATGATATCAATGCTCCAGGTTTTCCCAAGTACATCATGTTCTCCAGAGTTTTTATACTGTCTGCGCTTTCAACATCTGTAATGAATAGGCTTCTCTGCTCTTTTAAACATAATGCCAACCCTGATTTACCATCTTAATCCTCTATTGCTACTTCTAATCTTTATATTTCAAGAACAAATTTCAGTCTTATTTCATTCAATATGGCCTCATTGATGCTTTCCTACTGCAGACTGGGTAAAGTACTTTCTCTCTGTACTCCCAATCCATGCCATGCATGTCTCTATAATGGATCCTATCTCTTCACATTAAAATTATGTTTACACATCTCTTTACCTAACTAGCCTGCAAGCCCCTTTAGAATGTTAATCACCTATTTTATCCCTTAGTGCTACAGTGCCTGCAACACTTACAAATGGGGGCACTTAAATATGTTTACTGAATTAGTGAATGAACAAATCTCAGGACTCACTCTTCTGGTAGATCAGAATACTCAGAGCTCAAGTTACAGATCAGAATGTTGCTTGGTGAGAACAGATTTGGGCTAAGAGTTGCTTGATGTTTGTAGCATTCGTTTTTATCAAGTTCAAGTAACCGGTTGAAATGCCCTTCTTGCCTCCATGAATGTTTCTGTTATCATCCCAATGCCTTTTTCCCCAGATAATGCTACTTAAACTACCATCCATTCTTGCTCTACAGTTCCTTTATTCTAGTCTCTGTATGTAATTATGTTAATTAGGTCATTTTCACGGTTATTATTTTAGGAGCTTTCATTTTTCGACACCAGTTACATTTCAGTACTGAGGTACCATGCTGGTCCTCTTCATTAGAATGAGTAACACTGTGGTCTTTTATCTAGATAGAAAATTCTCTTGGTTCCATTAGATAGAGACTGGAGATAATCTTAGTCTCATCATTATCACATTATTATTACCTCTTAAGAGTTAGTCACTTCTGTCAGTAGATAATTTTACCTATGTTATGTTGATGTTTTTTAGCTTCCATTTTGGAGGCTGACTTCTGCCTTATCTGGCCCTTATTTCTGAGGGTGAACTAAAGTTCCTATGCCTGCCCCTATTAGACAATGCCTTTTAAAAATAGCTGCCAGATCAATCAAAATTTGCATAGCCTCTGGGCCCAGGCAGTGAAAAAAGCACAGTTCTATGAAGACTCCTTCCTAGTTTCTATACCCCAGAGAAGGTTAGCTTGGGAGAAGGGGGCTATGGTTGATCCTAGGGGATGTAGCCTCAGCTGCTGTCTAATGGCTTGGCACCATGGGGAATTTCCCAGCTTGCTTTGCAAAGTCTGTACAATCTTGGCTAGCCACACTGCTCAGATATCCTTCCTAGGGAAGCTGGCTGTGCGTCTTGTGTTCATTTATTTTAAACACAGTGTCTTCTCCTCATCTCTTGATGCCTATTGTGTGGTTTAATTGCTACCCTCTGCCTAGTGGTTGCTAGCACGATATGCCATGAGACCAACGCACACAATGCAGTGTGTGCTCGGAGGGACTGACAAGCCCAGCTTCCAAACCAGATTCTCAAAGGGAAAGACCAGTGAAAATCATCATCGAGAAAGTGATAATTTCTGTGCCATGCAATTACACCCTTTAAAAAGTATACCTCTGGTGCACTATCCTGCCAACAGTTTACTGATGACGAGGAAACAAAACCAGCAGTTGATGCCAGAATGGCTATGGAAACCCTGTAATCATCTTAAAAATAGATTTACATAGGGAACCTAGTTGTTATGAGTGTGGTTTTGTACTATGTTTCAAAAGAAAAAAATTCCTCCTCATAACTTTAGCCGTTTCGATTTTTATTGCAATATCATAGATATTTAGGAATGGAAGAGAGATGTGGGGGAGGTAAAGAAGGGAGGAGGAATAAAATGAGCTGCTGGGGTTTTTCTTTCTGTCACGTGCTTATCCTTGCCTTGCCCACCCACAGACACCTCAGCAGACACCACACCCCCTATCATTATGGGAACATCTCCCCACTGATTACACCCACCAAGAAGCCATAAAAGTAAACCTTGTCATCACAACTACCCACTCACAAATAACCACTGCCCTAAGTTCCACTTTATCCCATTTCCACCTCTCCGAATACAATACGCTTCAGCACTTTTTTCCCCACCACACACATATAAAATGCACATGTAGATAACAGTCTTCCACTAAGAGATTCACCCACAGTGAAAACTGCTAGGGATGTAGTTTCCCACCTTCCCACCTCCTTTCCCTGCAATTTGTAAGTTAAAGTGAGAAGACGCTAATAAAGTCAGGGAAGATGTAATAACTGATCAGGTGATAGAACCAAATACCTGCTGACCTCAGTTCTGGGTGATTAGAAAGGCTGGCTTGAGAATTTAAGTGCCATTTACAATATTGTCAATTTAGTGAGTGGTGTCTGATTTTATGAGAGCCATGCATGACAGCCATGCAGTACATGGCAAGAAGATAGGCAATTTGCAGATAGGCAATTTGGGTTTGAATTCAGGCCCTTCCATTCACTTGTTTATGTCTCTGAGTAAGTCACTTCTCTCTGTGTCTCAGTTCTCTCATTTGTAAAGTGGGAATGTAAATAGTAACTATCTCAAAGCGTTGTCATGAGGATGCAATTTGCAGATATATGTAAAACACCCAGAAAACCGTCTAGCACAAATAAAAAGCTATTTAATAATATTTGCTATTGCTGTTATTTGTATAGCAAAATTCAGGGGATTAAGCCTACTGATTGAGAATTTCTTATACTGTGTAAATAGGTCCATGAATATCCAGAGAGCTTGATGGAAATTTATTTAAGAACTTCACGGAATTCCTTAGGAAAAACAAATAAATGGTTCAGCAACTGTCCTGTTTGCTCAAGAAAATGACATCATATGATTGATTCAAAATGACATGACCAATTGCTTCTACGTAGAAATGGCCTGAAATACAGAAGAGTTGATAGAGTAGGGAACAAGAAGGAGAAAATATTTTAAATTACAGTGAGAAGACAAAATCACATGAAAGAAATGGTGGCAAAAGAGAAAAATAAAAACAAAGTCAGGAAAACACTAATACTTCTAAATAGGCTCACACAATCTATAAGACTGTTTTAGCAACATTAGGCTCTTTTCTTTAAAATGCAGTTCACCATATTTTCCATTAAAACCGATTTGCCATTTCAATGTTGTGTGAATGTGAGGATAGTTTGAATTATTTTATGCTCTGAAGAATTCAAAATTCACCATAGTACCTCAACTTTACTTTCAAATCAGCTGTATCCCTAGAAGATTAAGTATTTGTGGGCAGAGATCTTGCCTAGATTACAGCTGTTTTCTCATTTTGCTTAGTGCCTAGCGCCTCGTAGGTGCTCAATACATATCTATGAAATGAAAGAACAAGTGAATGAACCTTCTAATGTAACATGCTTGTGAAGAAGTGTAGTATTAATCATATGGGAATCAGCTGTGACTCAGTTGAAGTCAGTGGACGTAGAATCAGATATGGGACCTTGTCCCAGCTTGGGCGAATACTGGCTCTGAAACGTTTACAAGGCATCTGAGACTGTTTGTGTAGCATTGATAATAATAATTAGTCCCTCACAGGATTCATGTGAGAATTACCTGGGACAGGGTAGCTGAAACACTTTGTTAAGCATAAATTCATGGACAGGTGCAATGTCTTATTTTTAATTGGGTAAACTAAGGTTATAGAAAAGAATTAGCTCACCACTGCTTAGAGCTTTAACAAGAGAGCTTAATCCAGGTGGTGTTTTCACTTTGCAGATGTTTTCACATAAAAGCAGACATTTTAAAAGAAAGAGAAAGTTGAGAAATGGAGTGAGAAGGAAGAGAAGGTAAAGGAGAAATGAAGAAGAGTTCGAAGAAAAGGGAGTCAATTTCACCTTTGACTATAGTTGCTCTGTGACAGTGGGAATAAACAACATTCTGGAAATCGTTCTTGAAAAATGAACAGCCTGTCTTTGATTCCTTTTCCAGATCTCCTCAAAGGATCTGGGTTAGTATTTCGAGTGACTTTTCAATTAGCCAACCCTCCCAAAGTCTAGATCCAGGCTGGGAGAAGTTTGCCAGCGCAGTGGCTTTTATCTTATTCAGTCATAAGGAACATAGAAATCAATTTTTCCCAATCTCAGTTATAGCTGGAAATCCATCCTTTTTAAGTCAGCAGGAGGATTAATCTATTGAATGGTTTTCAGGATTTTGCTGACATATAAACATTTTAAGAATACATTACATTTTTTCCTCCCTCCCTAGCACTATTTTTAAAATGAAGCCTACTTGCAGTGCCAGCCAGGAGAAGAAAGATGGCCACACATTTTCTCCCCACGAGAGTGCAAATCCATTTTTTCCGGAGCCAGTGCACAAACTTAAATTCACATTGGTCCGTGGCTTCTTCTCAACCAACTGTCCCAACTTGCAGGAAAGTCCACTTTTTTCATGGAGCTATTCTAAATAATTCAATTTAGAGGACTCCATATAGTGAAGTGTTCCTTACAGATAAGGAACCACTGCAATGAATTGGTTGCTTTGCTGTACTTAAAACCGAAGGTGCTTGGAAAAACCCAACCAGCAGTATTTTTAGCTAGTATAAGTCTTAGAGCAGTATTTTCCAAAATGCATGTTATAGAATTCCTAAGGGATAGGGAATCATTTCAAATAGTCCAGAGATATGCCCAAACATTGTTTGTAGAAAACAAAAAGCAAGTTTCTCACACATGCATTTCACATTCAAAGGTACTTAGATGCTATTATAACAATAAACAGAATGTACAAATAATACATTAAATAATAATATATTAAGTAAATATATATTATAATAAAACAAATATAAATAAAACATTGAAATATAACAATGAATAATTTATTACAAATGACAATACAATGAATATAACACAATGAATTCAACATAAATAACACAATGTAATAATTTATTAGTTATGCTAAGCATATAAAAATTTAAAAAGCACAGGACACAAAGCAGTTTTTTTCTCCTGCAATAGGAGAAAATTATCTACTCTGGCAATAGGCCTAAATGTACACTTACTGTAAGTAAGGATGAGCGCATCTGTTGGGTCTGTAAATAAGTCATCATATTCGAAAATTTAGAACCATTGACATAGAGTCGATCCACAGACATGGGATTGGGCTTGAATGAAGTGGAGCTAGCATAAGAAAATGAGCCAGAAAAAAGGTGATGTTATGTGCCATTACAGAATGGGCAATGGGGGAGTAGCACAGGGGGTTGCTTGCGGCTCATGTGGCTCATGCCTGTGGTCAAAGCCCTGGGAAGGGCTCTAATAATACAGTCACCTGATAAGATTTCATAAAACTTGCAAAAGTAAAGTATTTTAATATTAAGTCCACTGTACCTTCTTCTCAGACACAGTTTTCTTCCTGTGATGGGACATTGGAGTTGCTGTGGTCATTGGGGTGTTTCAGGAAATTAAGTTGGGAATGTAATTAGATTTAGTAAGGGTAGATATTTGTGGTTTGCAGTCACTTCCACATCTAGTTAATGTATTGTTAACCATCACACTGTAAAAATGGCTTCCAGAAATGTCCTTACAGTTTTCTGTGCTGACCTACTTGTTAATGAAATGAAGATGAAACGAATGAATGGTTTTTGTGGTTCTCTGTACCAGGGGTAAGTGGGCAATAGAGGAGAAACAAGATTTGAAATGCACAGTGTCAGAAGATAGTCAGTGTGAAAGTCTTCCAATAATTACGTATTTAAAATTGTAAGCAGAAGATTCAATCATCATCAACAACATGTGGTTAAGATGAAAATCCACTCTTGTTAGAAAGAGACTCGATTTTTCACATAAAGCACACCATTATAAAACCACCCTAGAACTTATGTTTTTGTGAGACACAAACCTGTAGCAAAACTACCAACGCTGGATATGTCCATGGGTAAAATTTTATGTTTTACTATAAAAATGAAATTTTAATCAACCATTATAGAAGAAATTATGAACTGTCTTTTTATTTTCTAGATAAAAAATAATATTATTAAAATTGCTTTCATCTGAAAAGATGGTCAGTGAGTTTGCAGCTAAAATATTTAAGGAAAATAAAAAGATGTATCCATCCATCGATAAATAAATCTTTTTTTTCTTTTTTTTTTTTTTTGAGACAGTGTCTCGCTTTGTCTCCAGGCTGAAGTGCAGTGACATGATCTTGGCTCACTGCAACCTCTGACTCCCTGGTTTAAGCAATTGTTCTGCCTCAGCCTCTCGAGTAGTTGGGATTACAGGCACATGCCACTATGCCCAGCTAATTTTTTTTACTTTTTAGCAGAGATTAGCTTTCACCATGTCGGCCAGGATGGTCTCAATCTCCTGACCTTGTGATCTGCCTGCCTTGGCCTCTCAAAGTGCAGGGATTACAGGTGTGAAAACTGCACCAGCCAAAAATATGTTATGTCTTCATTTTTTCGTGTGTGTTATTTTGTTATTTCTTTTCTCATTCTAAATAAATACTTTTACATCTAAGGTTGTGTTAATAATTTTGCATCTTTTTTCTTCTAGTGAGTCCCTAAATTTTGTAAGTCTCAGGCTCCACGAAACTCATATCCACCCATGGGAAAAGGAAAATATGTCCACCCGTATCTTTTGGCATAAAAAAATGCAGTGCAACTTTGATCAAGTTACTGCGTATTCTTAGGGTTACTACAATTGTTAAGCAGCTGATAACTCATGCTCTGAAGTCAGATAAACTTGAGTCTGCCCAAATATTCACAGCCTTGCTTCATCATCTGTATAATTACGCCATTTTTTGTTAAGGATTAAATTATAGTATATCTATAAGGACACATGCACACGAATGTTCATTGCAGCACAGTTTACAATAGCAAAGACCTGGAACCAACCCAAATGCCCATTGATGATAGACTGGACAGGGGAAATGTGGCACATATACACCATGGAATATTATACAGCCATCAAAAACGATGAGTTCGTGTCCTTTGTAGGGACATGGATGAACCTGGAAACCATCATTCTCAGCAAACTGACACAAGAACAGAAAATCAAACACCGCATGTTCTCACTCATAGGCGGATGTTGAACAATGAGAACACATGGACACAGGGAGGGGAGCATCACACACTGGGGTCCGTCGGGGGAAAGGGGAGGGACAGCGGGGGGGGTGGGGGAGTTGGGGGAGAGATAGCATGGGGAGAAATGCCAGATATAGGTGATGGGGAGGAAGGCAGCGAATCACACTGCCATATGTGTACCTATGCAACAATCTTGCATGTTCTTCACATGTACCCCCAAACCTAAAATGCAATAAAATATATATATATAAAAAAATTATAGTATATCTAAAGCACTTACTATTCTACCCAGGTATATGAGATACAGTTAATAAATGTAACTGAAAGACAAAAAGATAAATGTGTACAAATATACATACACATTTCTTACTGAGGTCAGCATTAACAAACACACTGAAAGTGACTGTCATTTGAAGCTATTAAACAAGACTAGAAACAAAAATGTCTAAAACATAGACTTGCCCACAGGGAGCCTTCTACCTAGTTGACAGCATTAAAGTTAGTAACTTACTCTTTGGACCTGAACTATTCATATTTTTATGCTAAACAAGCAGTAATTCATTGCAGGTCTCGTTTATTTCCCTCCATATGTACTTACAAAGGTCAGGGTAGGTTGTGCAGGTTGATAAATTGTGTTTATTTATTGGCAAGCCTGCACCAAATAACATGCAAATGATATGCAAAATGACACACACATTCACATCAATGACTCAGCCACTTATGGTAATAGCACTCCAACCCTGCTCTGCCTCTGATTGCGGCCGTGTCGTTGTTTCATAAGTATCGATTACTCTCGACTTTTGCTGATGCAGCCAGACAGTTTGTCAGGAGATAGGCCAAAGAGGCGCATCCCTTTAGTTTAATCTGTCCTTCATTCACCTCCTGCATTTATGCTAGGACTTGCACCTTTGGGTTTTGGGTCCAGCTGAATTATATTGTTGACTGCATTATGTGCAAGAGCTTCATTTCTTGGGTGGTTGTTGCTCTCTCCAAAGTGGAGCAAATGCTATTTAGGCTGCTTTTGTTGAAGTTAAATGACATTCATATTTGGGCCCTCCGAAAATCTAACAATATAGACTATAGGATATAGCCAATTCATTCCTTATTGCCCCGGAAAGACTATCATGAAATACTATTTTTCCTGGCATATCTGCTAGTCAACACTGGGTCGTTCCTCTGAGCACTCATCATGTGAGGTGACAGTATTCCCTCAGGAAGTGGATGGGTCCAGATCAACCTCTCTCTCCATGATAAACATGTCTGAATGTGACACTCATTTCTTTCCCTGGGAATGCAATGATGATGTGATTTCCAGAGCCCTGCTCTGGATGTATGAGTAGCAAACCCATGATCCATCATCTGCAATAAACTGTCTTCGTGTAGGTATTAATTTAGTCTTATGTAATATACAGAAGCGATTTGTTGGCTGGCAAGCAGAAAGCATGTGTTTAAGCAGGCCAAACATATTTGGGCCTCTCCTACACATTACTCTAACTTGATGGTATATACCATGCATATTGATTGCTACTGTGTATTGGAGGCTATTTTCTGAAATGCTTTTTCATGGTCTTCATTATAGCACAGTGCTGTTGTACAGAAGAAATGGAGGATGGCTGCAGCTAAGCACACTGGGGTTTTCAGGCACCTTAATTCATGAACCCGTTACGACAAGAAGAACAATGCAATGGATAGGTTTAATTTTTTTCCTCTTTAATGGTTTTTGAATAGATGCTAATTTTCATGAGCTATTTATTAACCTGAATTTGAAACCTTAAAGGCATGCTCAAAACTTATGAAGGCCAAAAAAATTAATTTGTGCTTTAGGAAGCAGGCTGGAAACAAAACCTCAGTCTCCTTTTTTTATTCATAGTACCATCTATATCAGGTCAGGCCAACAAAAATATAATAGAGACATGTATGTAATTTTATGTGTTCTAGTAGCCACATTAAAATATTTGTTAAAGATGAAATTAATTTAATAATATACTTTAACTCAATATATCGGAGCTATATTTAACATGTAGTCAACACAAATATATATTTTAATGCACACAATATTATTTAATTTACTTTTTTTGTACTAAGTCTACTTAATCTGGTGAGTATTTCATACTTACATCAAAGTTCAACTCAGAGTACTCACATTTCAAGTGTTCAATAGCTACAGATGACTACTCATTTCATTGAACAAGACAGCTCTAGATAGCCACAGATAGGTTTCCTAGTCTGACGTAAGAGTTCAATTTTCTTTTTCCTCGGGGAAGGATAAAAGGCTCTACTGATGGTTTACAGATTTACTAATAAATGTCAGTAAAATATTTTGAAAATAAGAACAACAAATCTATGCTCTGTGAGCATTAGCCTGACAACTAGGAGTCATAAGTTCTACTCCTGACCCCAGCATTATTTAGAGGTATAATAGAATTCAGTTTTCTCATTTACAAAATGAGGTCCCTGGTCTACAGAATTTGCTATCTCCTTTCCAAATGTAAAATTATATATTCCATTTTTAAAAATTATTAGTCTACCTTATCTTTCAGAGCAAGAACAGAACAATTTCTTACCTCCATTCTAATGACTGACTGACTTTTAATGTTTTAAGTGGAGACTTTCCCACCTCTTTCTTAGAGAGTCTATTCTCAAATTGATGGCATTTGTCCTACACTGTGTTTAATTTACGTTTTCTGTTCCTGCATTTAATCCCTCGACTCCTCCTCATGATCTATCTCTTGGACCCCTCTGCACATTTCTTTCCCTTCCTTGATGATCTCTGTGAGCAATTAATACGTCGCTGCCTCTTCAGCTTTCTCCAGCCATGTTCTCTATATGACTCATTTCCTGTCAACTCCCCAATCAGCCAGATCCTTATTCATTTTTCATGGCTGTCCTTTGTGTCCCTATACAAGAGAGGAGTCACTGAAGTTTGAACTAGAATGTAATTCTCTCCCTACTCCTATCTCCCTTATTTCTTTTTTGACTGGGAGAAGACAGCTTGTTGGCCAGTAGAAGAGAGGAAATGTGAACTGATGTTGATTCCTGTCTTCTGTTCCCGGAGTCTCCATGGAGAGTCGTAATGTTTCTGAATCATCTTTTATAAACTCTGCCTTTCTCAATCTTGCTGTCCTCTGAAGCACAACTTCTCTGTTTTCATGCCTCACAGAAATGTAAGGGGAGTCTCCCAGAACCTGCCTAGGTGGAGTTCAGAGAAGTGTCCTTTGGACTTCTGTTGTCCAATATGGTGGCTACAGAGCACTGAAAACATGGCTAGTGGGACTGGGGAAATGAAATCTAAATTTAAATCAATCTACATTAAAAACCAATAGCTCATTCAGATACTGCAAAATATCCAAGTATGTTTATAACAATTAGGGTATGTGAATACTTCTTTACCCGCAAATTTCATAAAATCTAAATAGATGTGAAAGATTTCTAATATAAATTTAGCATCTAAATTGTGATGTTCTGTAGCTGAAAAAAACTCACAGAATTTTAAAACATTTTTATAAAAAAGTAGACTATCTCAATAATTACTTGTATTATATATTAAATGATATTGTTGATGTTATATTAAATATAATATGATTGAAATTAATCGTAAAAAAGAAATTGATTGTACTTGTTTCTTTTAATTTTTTTTACATGGTTACTCTAGAAAATTTAGAATCATGTATATGGCTCACATTATACTTCCAATGGACAGCACTACTGTAGGCAAAGCTTCTCTGGATTTCTGAATCTTCTTTTTAGTTTACATTATTCAACATGCTGAACGCTCTGAAAGCACTATTTTGTGTAAACTTTACAACTGTGTATAAAGTAGATTTTATTATCCTCCTTCTAGCAGTCAGAGACTCAAAAATTTGCATAAATTCTCCCAAACCAGAGTTATAATTAATAAGTATAACTTATTATATCCAAAATAGTAATAAGCGACAGAGCTGGGTGAATAGGAGCATATGTGGCTCACTCCACAGCCCTTATTCTTTTCATTTCACTATACTGCCTCAGTCCCCGACATTCATATTCTGATGCTTGTCTGCCTTGAGCCCATCAGATGCCCACATCTGAGTCTATCAGATGCCCACTCCTGACAACTAATATATAAGAATTTCTTATTTTTATAGCATATAAAAGTTTTTCTTTTACAGTTATAATCTTATTTTATCTACCTCCACTTTATGGGTTAAGAAGTTCATAGGTGACAGTCAGGACCAGAATTCAGAATTCCTTTGTTTTTTCCTTATATCAAGATTTAGTGAATGGACATAGTGTATACAGAAAAAAAAAAAATAAAGATTGGAAATATCAGGAAGGCCACAGTTTACATCAGAAGCTTACTAACAGAGTTAGGAAGACTTTCTTACTAGTATAGTAGATCCTGGAGATAAAAACATCAACCATTCTAGGATTAGTAAAGGTTTACAAGAATAATAGACTACATAGGATCTAGCAGGAGATACATGTGAAGAGGATTATTATAAATTATTGGCTCATGCAAATATAGAGCCTGAGAAGTCCCCACAGTTTGCTTGCTGTCTGCAAGACTGATAGTTAGGAAAGCTGATGGTATAGTCCAAGGGCCTGAGAACTGGAGAGCTGATGGTATAGATTTCAGTACAGATTTGAAGCCTTGAGAACCAGGAGCACAGCCGACAGGAGATCAACATTCTAGCTCAAGAAGTCAGACAGAGTTAATTCAGACTTTCTCTGCCTTTTTGTCTTATTCAGGCCCTTGACAGATTGGACAATACCCATCCACACTAGAGAAGGCCATCTGCTTTACTTAATCCACCAATTCATATGCTAGTCTCTTCCAGAAATACCCTTACAGACATCCAGAATTAGTGAAAACAATTCCAATGAAACCAGCTATCTGGGCATTCAGTGGTCCAATGAAGTTGATATATATAATTAACCATCCCATGTTCACTTCTTGTTCACCTGGTACTCATATACATACCCTTAAATCATAGTTAATTTCCAAATAAAGACACAAATCAGGTAAGAATATAGTAGGTTTCCCATCCATTTCACTTCTAGCAATACCATAATCAACCAGATAATGTCGTAGCTCTGGATAAGACTATCTGACTGTTGTTTTGACTCTACTGGCCCACTATAGTAACCATGCCCGCCTTACCTTTGGCACTCAACTGCTACTTGGCCCTAGTCACAGTGGGATCCAAATGCTCCCATTACAGTGACTGCAGTTCTCACTGTAAGGCCTGGCCACCAGAGAAGAGCAATTACAGAGCTCTTCAAGAATACTGGGACTCCCCATACAGACTTATTTCTCACAGTGTTGGTATTAAACTGTGATGTGAATAGTTTAACATTAAACTATTAGTGGGTGAGTAGGTATTACATTTAAAAATCCTTATCAACATTATAATCTCCCTAACCTTTTAAATTCTTTCCACTGCATTAAAACAAGGCAGGTTGAATATTTCCAATTTGCTTGCTACAGGCCATCTTTTGGTCCATATTTCAGCCAACCACCCAAACAAAATGTTATAGTCATTTTTATCTCACCAAGCTGCAATGCTAAATGCAGAATCTCTGCTTAGTGGGCCTATGTCAATAACTTCAGCCTGATCCAACTTTATGTTCATTCCACTATTAGCCAATACCCTTAGACTCCATTCCCATGCCTGTTTCCTGGATTTCTGTCCATATAAATTAAAAAACTCAATAGTTCTTTTGAAGATAGCATATTTCCTCATTAGTCACACTTTGTACCTCACCTTTAGGGGCCTGCTTAAAGGTGAGTCCAAATATAGGTATAGGATTAAAGTGGTGTTGTGGGAGTGAGTTCTAAGGAGAATCAACATTGTCTTGCATGACAACTGCCTTAGAGGAGGCCATTACAGTTCCCTCAGGCAATACAGAATTAATCTCCTCAGACAGGGATAGACAGGCCACTACCACTGTGTTGTAAGTGCTGATACCACTGGAACTGGGGAGGCTGATTCCACTGCAGGAGGAGGGATCTCTTCTACTGGCAAAGACGACTCATCAGAATTTAAGAGCTCTACATTTCCAGCTTCATGAGGGGTCTTCTTTCCTAATTAACCTACTAACTATAACAGTAGGTACCTTGAAAGGCTGGGAGTTCAACTTGATGTAGTTCATCCAGTCACAGGATGATATTCTGTGTTTGATTTTTCAACAATTTCAACTTTGTAGCTATTAGAAATGAAAATCTCTTTCAGGGCAGACAGAAGTGTTCTGATCATTCATGTGGTGCTTCAGCTGAGAATTCAAATCCCTGAGTTCATCGGCTTTTTTTTTTTTTTAACTAATTTGTCCAGTAGCATTAGGATCAACCAGATAACCTCATTATATTCATTAGTTTTTTCAAAAATGTTTGAAAGTTCAGTTGTCCCCACTTTTCTGTGGTTTCATTTTCCACAGCTTCAGTTACCCAGGGAGAATTGTCACCCAAAAATATTAAAAATTCAGAAATAAATAATTAAGAAGTTTTAAATTGCATACCATTCTTAATACCATAATGAAATATCATGCCATCCTGCTCTGTCTCACACAGGACAGAGATGATCTGTTTGTCCAGAGTATCTATACTGTATACACTACCTGCCCATCAGTCACTGGGTAGCCATCCCCGTTATTAGATTGGCTGTCATGGTATCACAGTGCTTCTATCCAAGCAACCCTTATTTTACTTAATAATTGCTCCAAAGCAGAACAGTAGTGATGCTGGGAATTTGGATATGCCAAATAGAAGTTGTAAGTGCTTCCTTTAAATGACAATGTAAATTTATTGAATTGATAAAGAAAATAAATATATGCTGAGGTTGCTAAGATATATGCTGAGAATGACTCTTCTATCCATGCAATTGTGAAATAGAAAGAGGAAATTTGTGCTGGTTTTCGCTTTTGAATCTCAAATTGCAAAGTTACGGCCGCAGTGCATGATAAGGGCTTAGTTAAGATGGAAATAACATTAAATCTGTGGGTGGGAGACAAGATCAGAAACATGTTCTGGCTGATGGCAACTGGGTTCAGCACCATACTTAATTTCAGACATCTACTAGGGGGCCCTGGAATGTATCCTTCATGAATCAAGGGGAACTATTGGATCATAAACACAATTACACAGCTATTTGCTTCTTATCAGTGGTTAACAGTATCGAATGCAGGTATTTTTCATATCTCTGTTTCTAAGTTACACCTTGGATTATCAATGCTCTCTTTACTACTGGAAATGGAGTCATTCAGATTATAAAGCCAATTCCAAAAATCCCAAAACCAGTTCAGAAAATTATCCTTAAAATTCTGTTTCTCTGATATTGAATGTTACCAACACAAGGAAATGAGAATGTTTGAGATGATAAATATATGAATTTCCCTGATCTGACTGTTATATATTACATGTACTAAAACATCACCATGTATCTCATAAATATGTACAATTATTATGTGTCAATTAAAAAATTAAATAAAATGAAACTCTTTTCCTCTAGAACCACTCATAGTACCAACATTTTTACTGATATTTAACCAGCTCTCTGGGGATCCCATGGCTCAGTCAAGTTGACATATGAAATTAACCAATCACACCATCCTTGTTTATTTTCCAAAGCTTCATGAATGACTATAAGCAAATGTTTTAAATAGATTTAATGCTACCTGTAAGATAAATGAAGAAAACTATCTCATTTGTAATAGCATCAAGAGCAATTAAATACTTAGGAATAAATTTAACCAATGAGGTAAAAGATCTGTACATTGAAATCTATAAAACACTGATGAAAGAAATTAAGAAGACACAAATAAATAAAAAGATATCTGTGGTCATGAATCAGAATTAATATTATTGAAATATTCATGCTACCCAAAGCAGTCCACAGATTCAATGCAAACGCTATCAAAATTTTAATGGCATTTTTCATAGACAGAAAACAAAATTATAAAATTCATACAAAACCACAAAAGACCCCAAATAGACAAAGCAATCTTGAGGAAGAAGAACAAAGCTAGGGGCATCACATTTCCTAATTTTAAATTATATTACACAGCTATAGCAGTGATCAAAACAGCAGAGTACTACCATAAAAACGGATACATTTACCAATGGAACAGAATAGAGGGCCCAGAAATAAATTCACACATATAAAATTAACTAATATCTGACAAGGGTGACAAGAATACACAATGGGGAAAGGATAGTCTCTTCACTAAATGGTGCTGAGAAAACTAGATGACCACATGCAAAAGAATTAAAGTGGATCTTTATCTTATACCACTCACAAAAAATAATTTGAAATGTAACAAAGACCATGAATGTAAGACTAAAACATTAACACTCCTAGAAAAAAAAAAAACATAAAGCTCATTAACATTGGTCTTAGCAATGTTATTTTGGGGTATGATGCTATAAACTAAAAATAAAACTATAAAGCCTTTCAACAATCCAAATGGACTTCCTCCCCAGCCAGGGCACTCTTAAAAATTTAACCTGAAAGAACAGACCAGTTCAGGGCATGACAGGAAATATGGGTTGGAAATGCCTCATTATATTTCTCTGGCATTGTAACATCAACACAGACCTTACATTTACAACCTATTCTCGCTAAAGCCTGCTACCTGGAGGCTTCATCTGCATGATAAATCTTTGGTTTCCACAACATTTTACCTAACTCAGACATTTTATTTCTATTGATCTCCGGTCTTTAGATCAACTCAACTGATTGTCAACCAGAAAATTTTAAATTTACCTGTAACCTGAAAGTTCCCACTTTAAGTTGTCCCACCTTTCTGCACTGAACCAATGTATTTCTTAAATGTATTTGATCTAAGTCTCATGTCTCCCTAAAATGTGTAAAACCAAGCTGCACCCCAATCACCTTGGGCACATGTTCTCAGGACCTCCCGAGGTCTGTGTCATGGTCACTCATATTTTGCTCAGAATGAATCTCTTTAAATATTTTAGAGTTTGACTCTTTTCATTGACAATAATTTGGTGCCCAAATACGTGGGGAGCAGAGAGGACTCAGTACTAGATTTTAAAATAAGCAAAGGACCTGAGTAGACATTTTTCCAGGGAAGACATACAAATGGACAACAGTTACCTTGAAAGGTGCTTAACATCAGTAATCATCAGAGAAACGCAAATTAAAACCACAATGGGATACTACCAGACGCCTTTTATGATGACAATTATCAAAAAGAGGAGAGATAAAGTGTTGGTGAGGATGTAGAGAAAAGGGACCTTTCGTGCACTGTTGGTGGGGATGTAAATTGGTACAATTATTATGGAAAACAGTGTGGAACTTCTTCAAAAACAAGCAAAAAAAATGAACTTCCTAATGATCAAGCAATCCCATGTCTGGTTATACATCTAAAGTAAACAAAATCAAGATCTTAGAAAGATAACTGTCCTCCCATGTTTGTTGCAGTTTTACGTAGCCAAGCCATGGAAACAAATGTGGTATGTATATACAATGAAATAGGATTCACCCATAAAAAGATGGAAATCCTGCCATTTACAACAACACATTTGAACCGTGAAGGCATTATACTAAGTGAAATAAATCAGACAAAAAAAAACAAATACTATCTGATCTCATTTATAAATGGAATCTAAAAAAAGTCATAGAAAGAGACGGTGGAATAGTGACTGAGCAGCTGGGTGGGGAAATGGAGAGATAGATGTTGGTCAAAAGGTACAAATTTTTAGTTAAAATGAATGAGTTATGGGATTGTAATATACAGTATAGTGACTATGGTTAATACTTTCGTATACTTAAAATTAGTAAGAAAGTAGACCTTAAATGCTGTCATACATTCACACACACACACACAAATACTAACTATATGAGGTGATGGATGTGTTAACTTGAGTGCTAGTCATTTCACAATGTATGTATATCAAATTATATTATACACCTTAAATTTTTATGATTTTATTTACCAGTTATACCAATATAAACCTAGGGTGTGGAATAAGTGGACTTGGTATAAGTCAGCATTTTTCAAACTACAGGTCAAAACTCATCAATAGTTCATAAAATCAAATCAGTTGATCACAATGAGTATTTTAAAAAGTGAAATAGAATGCAATAGCAGATATCAGAATGTGTCTCATGTAATAATGATAAATTTTGTTTTATGGCACTCTATCTTCAGTTATATGTGTATAAATGTGTGCATTGTAATGGAAATTGTATTTCTTAGTGTGACAGGAAAGAAGGAAGAAAGGAAAGGGAAAGGGAAAGGGAAAGGAAGAGGGAGGAAAGACTGCTCTATACCAATGGAAAAACTGTAGCCATATGTTACGCTGCACCAGCACTACAAGTAGGCTATTGCTTCCAGTAAAGCTCCTGACTATACTGGATCAATCAAGCTGACTGCCTCAGCCAATTTCACAAGGCATAGAATTGTCTCAACTGGTCCAAAAAGATGTCAGTCAGGATGATATACAGTCAATTATATAAGTCCACACCTTGAGTTAAGATTTCAATATATAGCCAGCTCTACTCCCCTAGATTACTTCATCATCATTATTTTTTGCCTTCTGAAAGTCAACAAAAATTAAACTCTTCAGGCAACAGCTTTATGTATAGCCATAGCAGTGGATGAACAGTGGGAGGGATTTTAGCTGACAAAAAATATACACACATTTGTTAATTAGGTATTTATTGAGTACTTTCTATGGGTAAAAGTTAACTCATTGTGTTAAGAGTAATTAACCATGCTAGTGTATATATGCAAAGTTTTCCACATGCATAGATAACCAGGTCTGGAGATTACATGGCTCCTTTAAGAGAGAGATCTTGAAACAAAGATCAGAAGTAACCTTATGAAGAGTCATTTTAGAAAAGAGATAGGAAAGAAACTCAATTGGATTGGGTAGAGAATATCAACACAGATAATGTAGACAATGTTCTGGAAACTTTTTTTTAAATTTTGGTTTTGGGAAAAAAAAAAAAAGAGAATAAGCTGTGGTTAGATAGAGTAGTCAAATCAAAAGAGATACTGTTTAGTTTTTGTACTGTTAGATGGAAAGGATTTGATCACGTTTAAAGGCTGGTGGAAAATTTATGGGAGATAGGATATTTCCAGATATCTATCCTTCAGGAGTAATTGGACTTAGATAATCCTGTCAGCAATCCTATTATCGAGCATGGTGGAAATCATCCTGGATATCTGTGGGGTGTCCACTATAAACAATCCCTGGTCCTTGTTGCATCAATGCAGGACAGCTTCTATTAGAGTTTGACGTCTGATGTTTCATCAGAAGTTAAGCCCAGTAAAAAGCCCTATACTTCTCATCTGGTCTGTAAGTGCTTCCCAAGCACTTGAAAGCCCCCTGCCCTTGAAGCTTGGGAGAAGGCTGGGTGAGTGGATAGTAGTGAGAGATGCCAAATTATATCACGTGATTCTCACTCATTAGAAAGACCAAGCTCAATCTATCTAACTGATTTAAATACCACCTACCATCTGGATTTTTCTGCGTTTTTGTCCCAATGTAAGATTGAATCCTGGTGGGGAGAGGAACACGGGGAAGTGTATTTGACATCTGTAACATCAGACCCTGGCACCTTCTCCCTCCCATTACCAGCAATTCTTGTTGCTGACACCCAACATGCACAATAGGCAAATTCATTTCCAAAGCAAAGGTAAACTGGCTTGTCATTTTTGCCTTCGGCCTGCCATATGAAGGAGCATATCAGTGCTGGTCAGGGGTGAGGACTACCCCCTGAAAAAAGTAGAAGGAAAACTTAGGAGAAAATAGAAAGGGTTGTTGGACCTTAAAGTTCATGGGGGAGTTCTGCAGAAGCACCAAAGGATGGAAGCTTGGGAGTAGAAGGACCATCAGCTCAGATGTGAGCATTCATTCTACTGTGTCTCCCCAAGCCATTGTCCACCCTGGGAGGACACAATCTCATCTCAGTGACAGGGACATCTTACGTGGTAGCTATTGCCAGCTTCGGACAGTTCTGATGACTAACATTTTTTTACACACAGCTGAAAAATTCCTTACTCTTTGGAATCATACTCTCATTTTGAGAAGAAATGGGGGAAGAATGACACAGTGATAGTCAGAACATCAGCATGTCAAGTACTCCTTGTTTAATACTCACCATATGTCCAAAAGCAGCTACGCACTTAACAGACCTTATCTCAAAAGAATAAGAATAATGCTTGTTTCACATCTGTGACTAATACCCAGAACCTGTGAATATATTGTATGACAAATGAGGATTAAGGATGCTAAACCACGGACTTTAAGACAGGGAGATTCTCCTAGGTTATTTCTGTGGACACAGGGTCATCGCAACAGTCCTTAAAATGGGAAAGTGTCAGAACAGTCAATGTTAGAGTCCACTACATCCAGTGTGAGAAAAACTCAACTGACCACCGCTGACTTTGGCTTTAAAATTGGAAGGGGCCACAGTCAAGGGATGTAGGCAGCCTCCAGAGGCTGGAAATAACACAAAAATGGATTCTCCCCTAGAGCCTCCAGAAAGAATACTCCACCAACACTGTGATTTCAGAACAGCCATGTCAGATTTCTGATCAGACTTACAGATCAATAAGATAATGCATTTGTGTTGTTTTATGCCACTCAGTTTGTGGTAATCTGTCACAACAGCTATGAAAAACGAGCACAACACTGAAATTCCTTGCAAAAGTTAGTTACAATCCATGTTTTGTCCCAAGCTAAGCATCCAGGCTCTTTTCAGTAAAACCTGGCTTACACACAAAGTATAAAGTATTAAGGCTGTTTGGCTTGATTTGGCTTGGCTGGTGTTAAATGTCATATTTAATATAACCAGGATGACTGTTTTCCAGAATGATGACTTTAGGAATCTTTATATATTCCTCCTCAATGCTGTCGTTGCTTCCAATATTTGGAAACTTGCCTCCAGTTTTGAACACACTAAAAAATGATAGGATTTTATTGCCAGGCATTTTTGTTGCTTTTCAAAACCTCATTTTGAGCCAGAGAAATATTACTCTATCTTAACAATCCTCCTTTCACCTCAGTGTGTAAAGAATTTTGACTATTTGAAAAAATTAAATATACCCCTCAACAGATTAATGTTTAAGACCGCGGAAACAATCCCAAACGATGTGCTCAAAATGTTCTGTAGGGAATTCCCCCAAAGAGATCCCAAAACTCTTCTGGGCAAGGGCAGTGTCACGAATAAGGACACTACCGACTCAATGCTACCAAAGGGAGAACCTAATGTATGTGGTTGTTGAATGTTTCTTAAAAACAAAACAACAAAGACATCCATTTAAATCAAACGTAAATACACTTCTGCAGTAGCAATGGAAACATTTGTTTTTCTTTAATGCTTAAAAGGGGAGGGAGACAGCAGAAACCACTTGTCTTCTCCTCTTATACCACTTCTTCATTCTGTCATGAAGATAAAAATAAAATCTCTCCCTCATTCCCCAGCCTCCACCCATGCAAGAAAAAAGAAATAGATCCATATATTACTTAAACAATCCTGCTGTAATTATATATGGTCTAGGTGTGAATTACTTGGGGCACTGAGAGTCGGGGGGGAAAACAACTAGAGGACTCTCACTGCCTATATCCCAGTTTTGCTTGTGCGGTTTTTAAAAACGTTGATCCCCAAACAGCAACCAGCCTAATAACTCTCAACATTCCATCACTAATAAACTTGGTAATGGATTTCTTCTCTCTCAGCATTTCCTAGGTTTTGCTCAGGCTGCCAATGAAAGTGAAATGTACTCTGTGTTTGCTTCTCTCCCCTTCCCCTTGTTTTTCCCCTTGTTCTTTTTTAAGTTATAGCCACTGGAGAGGCTTGATACGTTTCTCTCTTATCTCACTAAGACATCTGAGACAGATCCATAGTAACTGAATAATCAATTAATTCTCCTGCAGAGTTCCATTTACATAATGAAAATGCAACGCGCTGATATTTTATACAAGTCATTTTTGGTCGTCTAGACTGATAATATATTGTGTATTGATTGAGGGGGAAAGCCTAATGGATCTTCTCTTGTTGAAGTTGCAAAATTACAATTAAAGTAAAATGACAGAAGCAAGCACCTATTGGATCATATCTATATGTCTCTCTTTAATATAAGACTCGAAATGTCTAGACCTGATTAAGCCTTTGCTCTCATTTGAGAAAAAAAGGGCACATAATGTGTGACTGTTCATGTTCTCATTGCCGTAGCCAAAATCAATATTGCACTGTTTGCAAACATTAACAATGTACGAGGCTAAATCCTGTGTCCTCTGCATAACCAGGGAAGCTGTGACTTAAATCGTACCTTTACTGTTGATGCAGTGGCCTTTTAACCTGGAGAAAGAAAGGAATTTCAGCAGAGCTTAGACCAAATAAATAAAAATTATGACTCCTGTGCTCTACATAGTCCTATGGGAATATAAGACTTAATTTTTGATCCTTGTTCATCTGCCTTCCTATGTTTATAAAATCAGATTATAATTAATTAATGTTTTTTATTGTAGCCTTAACACAGAGGGCAGTAGAGTACAATGGTTAAGCTCACAGGCTCTTAAGCCAGGCTGTGTGAATTCTTATCCCGGTCACTTAAGAACCGTGAATCGCAAAGTAACTGACTTTATTTCTTTGAGCCGCAGTTTCCTCATCTATATACAGATATAATATTAATGTTCACCCCCTAGTGTTGTTGGCAGAATTAAATGAGCTCATGCTTGTTAAATGCCCAGAATGAGGCCTGTCAAATAGCAAATGCTCAATAAAGTTAGCCATGATTACTAACAAATCCATAAAGAAATGCATCATGGTCCTGGCCATCCAGGTCTGGAACTTTCTATTTAGTTGAGGAGAGCTGAGGCACATCTAAGAAGATAATTCAAAGAGAAGAAAGTTGAAATAAAAAGTAGCTAAGGCTGGGGTGCCTCTAATCCCAGAGACTTGGGAGGCTGAGGTGAGAGGATTACTTGAAGCTAGGAATTGAAGACCAGCCTGGGAAACATAGTAAAACCTCATCTCTACAAAATACAAACATTAAAGATCAGCCGGGTGTAGTGGCACACACCTGTAGTCCTAGCTACTCAGGAGGCTGAGGTGGGAAGATTCTTTGATCCCAGGAGTTCAAAGCTTCAGTGAGCAATGATTGCACCATTACATTCCAGCCTTAGGCGAGACCTTATCTCAGTAATAATAATAATTTCTCTTTAAAGTAGATACTCATTCAAACATGGATGGTAGGGGATATGATTTGAATGTGTCTCTCAATAAGCATGTGTTTGGAAACTTAATCCCCAATGCAACAGTGTTGGGAAGTGGAGCCTAATGAGAGGTGATTAGGTTATGAGTGCTCTGCTCTCATGAATAGATTAATGCTGTTATCACTGGAGTGGATTTCTTATACAAGATTGAATTCATTCAGCCTTCTCTTGTGTGCTCTCTCTCTCTCTCTCTTTCTCTCTCCTCTCTCTCTGTGACTCTGCCTCTGTCTCTCTTTCGTTCTCTTTGACTTTAGGCCATATGATGCCTTCTGCCGTGTATGACACAGCAGTAGAGACCTTGCCAGATGCAGGCCCCTCAAACATTAAACTTCCCAGTCCAGAATTGGCTTCCCAGTAAGCCAATAAATTTCAGGTGATTATAAATTACCTAGTCAGTGGTATTCTGTAATAGCAGCATAAAACAAAGACGGTAGGATTATGTTTTCTATTTTTCTTTTTATTTTTTTCTGTATTTTCTAATATTTTCACAATGGCCATGCATTACTTTCATAATCTTAAAGAAGCAAAATTATTTCCACTTTGAAAAGAGAGGGAAGCCATCAACCCAGGAAGAAGCAATATTATCTGAAGTTCATACACTGTGGTTCTGTTTCATTCCCACCAAATTTTATAGTAGTCCTCGTCCTGAAATGTTATCCATGCTTACTCTCAGATCTCTCTGCATGGAAACTTCTACCAGATTTTGGAATACCTTCAGAGCAGGACCTTTCTGACAAATCAGGATGAAGTCCCGCTATTTGCATCTTTATTTATATGCATATATTTTCCATTTGCCCATGCTGCCTTTTCCCCTCATCACAAACAAAACCTCATAGGTAGAAAACGAAGTGAAACTTGTTTTAATTGACTTTTACTGTGGGCAAACCCTACAGCAACTACTGAAGTGGGAGGTGGCTCTGTAGCCCTAAGGTGATAATAAAGATGCCTAAGAATTAATCAGTGCCTCTTTATTCTACACTGGGAAAAGGCCCTCTTAGAGTTTAATTCAGCCCTGAAAACAGACAATACAATTTTAGAGCAGATGTGGAGTAGCACCGATGAGAAAAGAAGAGTTGCTGAGTCACTACACAAAACCCAGGAAGTGCAGCACAGCAAACACCAGTAAAGATGAAAACATCCACCTCTTACAGACTCAGTTAATCCTACGCCTGTACCCAGCTCTGGACTCTGACTTCAAGAAAAATTGTTCTGACATGTGAAAAAGGAAAAGGAAGCTATATAACCTTTGTTTCTTGATGGTTCATTAATAACCCTTTCTGACTATGGTGCATGAACTCAAGTTATTCAAAGTTGAGTTAAAATTGGCATTGGTGGCAGTCACTACTGCATTCTCATCCTAAGGAAAGGAATTCTCCTGTGAAGATAATAAATAGCCTAGACTAGACCATATGCCTTTAAGATTCAGTAAGAATGCAGATTCTTAAAATGACCACGGTACAAACGAAGTCTACTGTGTCACACTGACTTAATTATTGACTATGTGCCCTAATTATTAATAATCACCAAAAATAACACTTTACATGTATACATGGTCTTCTTTCTATATATGGTCTTAATTTTCTAATGTTTCAAATGTTACAGAAAAGCTAGTCTTAGTACAAGTACCATAGCGTGAAAAAAACAATAAAGAAAATAGATTAGTAACTTTTCTTGACCTTGTACCTGCCAACAAGCACCAACGACTTTACTAACAATAAATCTCAATGACATCCCTGGAAGAGAGAAATAATTACATAATGGGAAACTAAGGTACAAAAAAAAAAAGCCAGTAATAGACTTATGATGCTGGACCTACGTGGCAATCTTTAAAGATCAGAATCCAGCTCGGCTGCCATGAGGATGAAGAAGCCAAGCCAAAGGGCCGAGGCTATCTAAAAGACACCTTGCATCTGACCAGAGGGCTGTCCGGAGGTGGTCCCAAGAGCGGGAATTATGTTTGAATGCATTTAATTATAGTTCTCAGTGCCCAAAGAAAACACATTTTTCCAGAGATTTACATTTTTTTCTTTTAGCTTATGGAAGTTAAATGTAAAAGAACATTAAATATGATATTTTCTGTTCCTCTGGAATTGGCAAATAAGATTCAAACTATTGGGCAAAGAGATGCCAAATAACCCATATTCTAAAGAAACCTGTCAACAATTGGGATAAACACCACTCTCAAGGCTTCTTAAGAAACAACAATCAATCCAGAGTCAAAAGCTGTCAGCCTGGTGAAACGATTCATGGCTTTCTTCTGCCCTGTCTGCTCTCCAAGAACGGGAAAAAAGGGGGTTCTTTACCCTACCAAAAGCCAAATGAAGCAAGTTCCAAATATTAGCCATGTCTATGTGGAAGAGGATCAGACATTTTAATGTCTCAATGGCTGGCTTGTTAGGTGTGACTTGTTCCTACTTAAAAGAGGGAAAGGGAAGAAAAAATCAGAAAGCAGCTCCCTTTGGCTCTCCCCCTAGACCAAGTGGATCCCAGGGAAAGAAGCCTGCCTGAATCATCTTGCCGGTACCCTGCCTGAATCATCTTGCCAGTACCCTGCTCCAGCAGGCTGATCACCACCAGCTGAGGGGAACCCAGAAGCTGTGAAGTGTGTCATTGTGCATAAGAACTGATGTATTGGGATAATCAGGCCAAAGACTGTTTTCTCACCTCAGGGAACTCCGCAGGGGGAGCCTCCTCCTCCATGAGTCCCAACCAATTAGCTAACACATGTGCTTCTACTCCCACCAACAGGACTGCATATCTGACAATATCGGTCAGGGAATCACTGAAAACCAGCAAAAAGGTTCAATAAAAGCTATGTTTGCCTTTCCCACACCGTTCTTCTTCTGGGTCCTTATACCAGAGACGTGAAGCCCTGCAAAGGAAGAGCAAGGTTTCCAGACAAGACATACTCCAAAGTGAGGAAGAACGTAAAGAAGTTAGAGAAGACCACATCCCTTCCTACGTCAGCTCCTCAAGCTCAAACCTGGCTGATTCTAAGAGGCTGCAGAAGGAAGGAGATGGGATTTAAATTACTATGAAATACAAGTATTTATTTTTATATTTTTTTTAGAGTCAGGGTCTCGCTCTGTTGCCCAGGGTGGAGTGCAGTGGCCTTATCAAAACTCACTGCAGCCTTAAATTCCTAGGCTGAATCAATCCTCCCACCTAAGCTTCCAGAGTAGCTGGGACTACAGGTGCATGCCACCACACTCAGCTATTATTTTTTTTTTTTAACTGAAACGTGATCTTGGTATGTTGCCCAGGCTGGTCTTAAACCCCTGGCCTCAAGTGATCGTCCTTTCTGGCATCCCAACACACTGGGATTATAGGTGCACACCACCATGCCTAGCCAAATACAAGTTTGTAAACTGAGTAGACAGAAGTTTTTAAAAATTTTTTACATATTTTTTGAAAGACCAGTAAGATCTTCCCAAGATAATGACTTATAACTTAAAAACCATAAGTAATATAAAACTGTAAGTAGTATAAAACTATAAAAAACTATAGTGGTGGGAACTTGATGGTAGTAACCATCACTGCGTTAAGACAGCTCAGAAATTGGTTAAGGTTGGTTAAATAGATGATTTTTATGAAATGCCTCACATTGGTACTGAGACTTAAACACAGATCATTTGACTTCAGACCTTGAGTTTGTTCTACAGTATTGAACTTCTCCCATACCAAATAATTTACCCTGTCTTTTATAAGGAAGGAAATGACAAGAGTGGGGAAAAAAACTAGAAAATGGATAATGCTTTTATTTTCAGAACTGCTTTAAAATCACCACCTCCTCCAATTTGTTTCTTAAGTAACCAGATTTTAAACCATGTACTTGCAGTGACTAGATAAGATTAAAAACAAATGGGGGTTGGGATGGAGACACAATCCATTGTGCCTATCAACTTAATAAATGAAGTTATCCTCATCAGTCAGGTCCAGAGGCCAGCAAGTCCCGCAGTTTGCTGAGTCAGACCCAGCACATTTAATAAAAGGGATTGAAAAATAATGCTTGATGTTACTCTTATTCAGCTGAGTAAATTGTGAGGACATCCCATACATTAAGTGAAACCATTCATTTCCATAATGTGATAGGATCATCTCCATTGATTCCACCCTGCTCTGAGGACAGAAACTTGCCTTGAGTACCCAGGAAAGACTTACCAGGGACTCAGAGGAGTTAACATGAGGTAAAGCACTAAACTCTGTGCCCAAACCCCAACAGGCTTTTCTGCTGACTTACCTCTCTGAATTTCTTATGTGTTTACATCCCTCAGATCAAGAAAGAACACCAAGATTTTACTTCTTTTGTGCGGTATATATTAATACTTAGGAGTACATGGCTTCCATTTCTAAACTTCTTCATAGTTCGTTGCTCTTAAGTAGTAAGTGTGTGAGGTCTACACCCCAACATGACTGCCTCATATGTATAACTGAACGAACTGAAAAGGTGTCACCTTTTTCCACATCTCTCAAAGTCATTTTCATTCTCCCAAGCATATTCTCAATCACTTAGACTGGAACCTACATTGTGTCACCCAATCCTCTATTGTTTGCATGTCACCTATTGCATACTCTATAGATGTTGAGCCACTTCACATTTTACACTTTTGCCCTGTTGGAATATTGTGAGAGCTTTCCAAGTCATACGAATTTAATCTGTTATAGTGAACCCCAAGTTTCTCTTCAAAGAATCAGTATGTCAGTATGTTCAGCTCTCTTATTCTTTAGTTCTCTATTTTAAAATTTAACTTCCTTGTAATTCCAGTAAACAACCTTCTCCAACCATTCTAATCAGTAGTTCACATGTGTTCCCCCCCACCCCCCCTCCACCACCCCCCCGCTCCATCCGGACACATCCTGGTTACCTGCTACAGTTACCTGCTCTGGTCACCTTCTTTGACTTAAGTCACCCCTGGCTACCTGCTCTGACCCACCCATAACTGTCCTTCCCACCAAAACACCCACCCTGCCACTCCAGCTCAAACCCCTGCTCTCTTTAAAAGAGCCAGTCAGGATTAGTCTAGCTTGTGCAGTCCAACCCTAGCCAATAGGGGAATGATACCACAGTAGGGACAACCCCCATCAGGCATAAGTACCCCTTCCCCCTTGTCCAAGCATGCAGCCACCATTGCTACATCCATGTGCCACACTCTTCTATAGAAACAAACTGCCTTGCTGAGAGGATTTATCTTCGAGTGCTAGTTCTTTTGTGGCATCGAAATTTTACTTATAACAATCCAACAACATTCAAGACATCTTTACTGTTGAACACGATAAGCTCTGGAGATATGTGAATGTGAAACAACCCATGTCCTCAAATAATTAAAATCTAATAGAAGAGAGCTGAGTTAGGAAGATCCTTGGAGGCTCAATTCAAGTAAGGAAATGATTACTTAAATGATTCCCTGATACTGATTTTGAAAATAAAAATCAGGCTGGTTGTCTAGAGGAGCCAATATCCTTGTTGTAAAAGTAACATATGCCGAATTCAAAGAACAAGGCAAATAAGGAACTGAAGTAAAGAGCAATGAATGAGATTGGTGTCTGAGGTTTGAAAGTAGAACTGGTAAGATACTGGGTCAGGTGGAAGTGTACCACACAAGACTGAGTCCGTGAACTGCAAGAAATCTACAGCTAGACCAGGTGATACCTGCCTGGACCAGAACCAGGGACAGGAACAGTGACTTTAAAATGTAGTTACAGGCTGGCCAGTTTTAGCAGGTTGTATTCATTAACTTTTTGTATGGACAAACTTTTTACAAAGCTTGAAAATTGTAAATACCCAGTGTTATCTTTAAAGAATACTTATTAAAGGAAGAATGTTAAATAAACAATAAACATAATAGCATTCTTTTCTATGAGGCTATCACTTTATTATAGATTTGGTTACTTGGCAAATTAGGCACTGAATGATATAATTTAGATAAAGCATTTTTCTTTGTGATTAAGTAAAAAGACTATAACATAGGTGCTCTTGTTTTTCTCCCAACATATGCCCTATTATAAAATCTTGTTGGGCAAAATAGGTTAACATGATTCTCTAACAAGATTTCATGGATATGTTATGCCATGGCTTCTAAGGATTGTTTCACAATCTATAAAAACTGATGCTTGTATAAGCCATGCTGATAGGCAGAGCCTCCACACACAGCACCACATCTTAGGAGGAATGATCCACCTCTTAGACATGCATGCTTACTATGACAGCTTTCTGGAAGATGCCTTTAATGCTTCCTCTTACAAAACCATCAGTGTGCCATGACAAAAGAAGGAGTGCCTGTTTCCAATTCACCTAAAGGCCATATGGGCTAATGGGCCTGATGCACAGGCCACAGTGAATCACAGCAAGCTAAGGCACCCCATCCCCATCAGCTGAGGGCTGTAAAGCTTAGCTCTATTTTGCCTGTGATAGTTGACATTTCCTGATGCTGTCATGGGTGGTGGTATTTGTTATTTTAATTGACAGCATGGACTTCATCCATAAGAAAACTCATTAGCCACACTTATGGGTAGCATCTAAGTTTTGTGTTTAATAATAATAGCTAACATTTATTAAGCACTTAATATGTGCCGCTTACCATTCAAAACACTTTACAATTATTATCTGATTTTATCTTCACAATAACTCCATGAGGTTAGGTCATATTATTATCCCCCATTTTACAAATAAGGAAACTGAGACTTGGGTAATTAACTGATTGAAGTTTCATAGAAATAGAAAGTGTTCGATCAGTAGTTGTATATTAGGGTGTTCCAAAAAGCAGACCAATAATATGTACATGGAAAGAGCTTTTTAAAAGACAATTTGGCTCATGCAATTATGGAGGCTGAGAAATCCCATGATCTGCTATTTGCAAGCTGAAGCTGTGGAAATCCAGTGGTGCAATTAAGTCTGTGTCCAAAGGCCTAAGAACCAGAAAAGCTAATAGTATAAATCCAAGTCCAAGAGCAGAAGACCACCAATGGTTCAGCTCAATAACCAGGCACAAGAAGGGGTAAATTCTTTCTTCCTCCACTTTTTGTTCTATTCAGCCCTCAAGGAGTTGAATGATGTTCATCCACATTGGGGAAGCCAATATGCTTTACTGAGTCCACCTATTAAAATGCTAGGAGTGGTGGCTTATGCCTGTAATCCCAGCACTTTGGGAGGCCAAGTCTGGAGGATCCCTTGAGCCCAGGAGTTTGAGACCAGCCTGGGCAACATGAGACCTTGTCTCTACAAATAATTTTTAAGTAAAAATTAGGCACGGTGGTACATGCCAGTGGTCCTAACTATTTGGGAGGCTGAGGTGGAAGGATAGCTTAAACTCAGGTGGTCAAGACTGTAGTGAGTCTGGGTGACAGAATGAGGCCCTGTCTCAAGTAAAATACAATACAATACGATGCAATACAGTGCAGTGCAAGGCAATGCTATGCTATGCTATGCAATGCTATGCAATGTAATGCTAACCTCATCCTGGCAAACATATCCAGAAATAATAAGTAACAAATAATAATATCTGGGCACCCATAACCCTATCAAATTGATACATAAAGTTCATCGTGACAAAATATCTGACTCAAGAACCTATACAAATGTCACGTGGATTAGAATAACAAGGCAAGTCAATTGGATCACCACATAGTTGATTGACTTTTATATTTATTAAGGTTTGAACTGATAGACATTAATAGTAGAAGGTTGTCACATAGTAGAATAGTCAGAAGCAGGAGTTTTGGAGTCTACCTGCCCAGTGTTTAAATTTTGACTATGCTGTGTACTCTTATTATACTAATCATAATCAAATAATTGAAGGTACATATTTTAATTATTTGATTAATTACTTTCTATGTTAATAGCAGTGATAAAAAAACAATAAACAATGATAAAGCTATAGCTTGAATATAATTGACAGTATTGTTTTGAGAACTTAAAATAGTTGCTTTATTCTGTAAAATTGGCTCCTAAAATAAGATTGGCTCCATTCTAAAATATGCTCAGTATACAAAGTAGATCTGGTGACTTTTGTAACTACAATCTTATAAAAGAACATAATATGGTAAACAACTATTTCAAATTTAGAACTTTATGGAAAAATAAGATATTAAGTTAGACTGACTTGAGTGGTTTGGTTAATGGACTCCATGATAATCTCAGATCTGTTTATTGAATCTCATGGAAATAATATTTGGCTAATTGAACTAGGTTACAGTGAGGTTCGTTATTTTAGTTTTAAACTAATGAGAAGGTTTACGGATGCGTGTCTATACAAACACACACAAAATGGATATGAATTCATTTTAGCTTTTCTCTAAATACACCTTCTAAAATCATGCTTATGGCCTATCATTTTCTTTATCAGCGCCACTCATTTTCAAGCAAACACTTAAAAGGGTCTGCCTACTATATGCAAGGCACTACAGACTGGAGTATAAGACATGGTACTTAGCCCTAGAATCTTAATCCAGGAAATGATTCAATAAATTATTGAAGCAGCAAATAATGCTGATCGGTAGTACTTGTGGAAAACAAAGTTCTGCTCCATGCTTTGTCATTCACTCTCTATCTAACCAGAGGTAAATACAGTTTTCAGATCTCTAACTTATTTATTTACAAAATGATAACCTTGATAAAAACTACCTTGTTTTTATTCTTTATAATTTTTTTTAAATAAAACCTTATACCATAATTAAAGGAGTAAAGCTCACTGAAATCCCACCACTAGTAATCATTTGGACCTTTCTGTGTAACTCTTCGCTCATGCTCTGGAGAGACACATGCTTTACATTAATGGGGTTATGTCACATGTTTCTGCTGTAGACCCTATGTTTAAAATAGCTTTTTTTAAGATCTCCTTTTTCTTCCTGTTTCATCCGCCAAACTAAACATTATCAACTCTTCAACTTTTATTATGCCCACGTAACAATATACATACACAATAAAATATACCTATATTGAAGATTTGTATAAATTATAAAATTTTATATTAATATTGATTTGTTCTCACTTAAAAATACTTTGATACACTGAAGTCGTTTGAAATATGATCTATCTTAATCTGTTTGATTACTGCATACACATCATAGCACGGATAGACTACAATTTCATTTCTCTGTTTATGAGTGTTTTATTTCAGTTTTAGCAATTGACAACACTGCGCAATAAACATCCTTGTATGTTCCAGTGCTTTTATTTCTGTGAGATAAATTCCCAGAAGTAGGATTGCTAGATCAAAAAATAAGCATATTTTTACTTTTAATACATATTGTCAGAACTTTCCAAAAATGCTATAATAATTTATATCTCCACAAGCAATATTTAAGAGTACTCTGTACATTGCAATCTAGCCAACTCATTTACATTTTCTCCAATGCGAAGGGTATAAAGTTGTTATTTTAATTTGCAATTCCATGATTGCTAATGAACTTGAGCATCTTTTCCAGTGCTTACTGATGCTTAGACTTGTTCTTCATATTTATTGTTTTTGCAGATGTCCTCCAGGGTAAACATAAGGTCCCTCAGGTTCCTGGAGGCAAATGCTCAAGAGGGCAGGGCTACAGGTACCTCTACCCATTTTAACAGGAACCATTTATTTATTTAGTTCTTTGTAAAATTTGATTTGTAAAAATTGCTTGAGAACTATTAGACCAAATGCTTTCAGTATTCCTTCCCTGAGATTTTATGATGCTAAATAATCTTGTTTGTTAATTTCATTGTTACTGTTATCCCAGCTACATTTTAAGTTTATTTTAGCCAGAATCTTCATCTTATACTCCCTTTGCATCAGAGGATGATATTAATACAGTACTTTTTACACTTTAACATTAATTAGAATCACATGGAGAACCTGTTAAAAATGTGGATACTCAAATGTCAGTGCCAGAGATTGATTCAGAAGGTGAAGGGGTAATGTTTAAGAATCTGTATTTTTGACAAACAATGACCATACTTTGAGATATTCTAGTATTTGGCACTTGGCTGGTGCTCAACAAATGTTTGGTGATTAATGGATTCTCCTAACCTGGCATCAAGTTCTCCTTGAGTCTGTGTGCTTTGGTGAAGCTACATGTGTCGGCATTGAAAAGTTTATTTAAAGTTCCATGCTGCAGTATAATTTCAGCCTTTGGAATGCAGTTCACATTTTCAGAAATAGGAGAAAGTCTTCATTTTCCAGGGGCAGGTGGGAGGTCAGAGAGAATAAACTCAGGCTCCCCTGTTCTATCAGTAATCTTCGCAGAACACCCATGTTGCAGTTCTAGTTTCTTGTCAAATAATTCCTCAGTCTAATTCTATTCCACACCACCATAGCTAGCCAGAGGATGGGGCTATGTAAAGAGAATTCAACTTCTGGGCTGAGAAAGCTAAAATTCATTGCAATAAAACCATCCCAGAGAAAATGCCAAAGAATGAATCATACAAAGATTTATTTCTAAAAACAAATATACTAAAGTAATAAACTTTCTGAAAAGATGGGGCCTTTTTAATCTTACATACTTTCTCTAATCCTATCTGCATCCCAAGCACCCTGATTTACTCTGTCACTGGGTGATGGTACAAAGGGAAAGATTGCAGATCTAATTAGCATAATATGGATAAGCAAATGAGGCCTAATCAATTATGGTTCACACTTGCTTTCATCACTCGTGCCAACAGTCGGCAAATTCACTGACAGTTCAAATGCGACATTTTTAGAAGCCATCAGTAAATCAATAACAAGTGACAGTAATTTAGATGCACACTTCATTCTGCCTCCATTTGTGTCCAGGAGATGCAGCCTCAAAACCCAGAGACACCTGAGCTCAGCAGCCAAAGCCTTTCACCACTTGAATCTTACCTGTGAGCCAAGTCCGGGCATCCTGACTCTTGGCACCCTGCTGCCTATGACGGCTTGCAGAAAAGTTGTGGTAAGCATGGTGACTAGAAGTTGGGTTTTTTTTCTTTTTTGCAGTCTGTATTATTTTGGAACAAGCCTGATGGCTGTATTTCTGAGGATGCAATATGGTCTAGTAGTATATGCCACAGGGCAGCTGACCCGAATTCTTATCCTGGCTCTACTACTCACTACTTGCATAACCTTGGTGAAAATCACTTAATCTGTCTGTGTTACAACTGTACCATCTGTTGAACTGGGGGAGAGAGAGGGAGAATGCTAATATGTACCCTTATTTACCTCACAAGGCTGGGCTGGGGATTAAATGAGATGTCAATGGTGAACATACTTTTCATAAATATAAGGTCATTGGTAGAGCTTCAGGGAGAACAGAGTTTTAGCTTTCAGAGTAAAGAGAAATGGTCTGTTCTCTTGTCTGACGTTTATAGTCATTTTATTTTATTCCTATGGTATTCGTGTCAAAAATTCCAACCTTAATATGACTCTCATAAAAAGGCAGAACAGGAATTTTAAAGTTCAAATTCAATGTAGTAAAATAAAATCTAAGAAAGCCAGAGTTGGAAAGAACCTTAGTCATCATCATCGTCATCACTGTCAGCATCACCAACACTGCCTTGTATTTCTCTAGTGCTTACAGTTCACAAATTGTAAAGGGCCCTTCACAAACAGGGTTTTTCTCTGGGCTTCATGCTTCAGGAAGAATACTGAACAACTGCAAATCAATCAGATGATGGAGACTCTGACATGCCACGTAAAAATCTCCTTCCATACATACATTTGCCCTTCCACTGCTTTGAGAATAATGTCCATCTACCAGTTCTAAATTCAGTTAAGCAAGTGTTATTTCACTCCCATCTCTCCACATTGTCTACAAGATCATCTCCTCTGAAATTCACGTTTACTAGAACTACAACCCCTTATCCTATGTGCTTAGTCTCATTATAATATGCATATAATAATCCATATGTCCCCTACAGCTCACTGCTCCCCATTTTTAGTGTATACAAATTATTCCTTTAATGCTTAATTCTAGAATCTGGGAAAGAGTTTTAATTCAATTTACTTAAAGACATTCATTGAGTACTGTATGCACTGGCTATTGTTAAAATTGTTGTGCAACAAAGAACTACAAAAACTTACCAGCCTGGAAAAATAAAAATTTCTTTCTCATATGTCTGCCTTTGCAGCTCAGCTGATCTTTGCTGAGCTTGCTTATATCTCTGTGGATGGCCTAGGGACTCTGTAAGTCTTGGCTGGAACGTCTTAGCTGGAGCAACTCTATTCATTATGTCTCTTCTCTTCATCCTCTTCCTGAGAATGACCCTCTCATAGTAATGTCAGAAGTGCAATAGCAAGGATGCCAGTCACACAAGCACTTTCCAAGTCTCTGCTCCTGTCACATCTACTAATATACCTTTGGCCACAGCACACCATATGGCCAAGCCAAGAGGTGGAGAATTATTTCCTGCCCACAGCAAAAGGGCACTGCCAAGTTATATAGCAAAAGACAAGGATATTTGAAGAGAAGAATAATTGTAGCCATAAATATGAGTACCTTATATGGAAAAGTCTTGTGTTAGTTTCTATAGAAAATACAAATGTAAGTGGGAAGACATTTCTCATGTAAGATCTTACAATCTAGTAGTGAATATGAGAGTATTTCATATAAGGAAAAAAAACTATATTCTCATATTACGTATGAGAAAAGGCTCTTAAAAAGATGTTATCTGAGATGAATTTCAATGAACAAGTAGGATGTTAACAACCAAAAAGAGAATAAGAGAATGTTCTATGTGGTAAGACCCTCTTGAGAGATAGCAAACAGAAGAAAAAGCAGGGATGTGCCCAGAAAGCAATCAAGAGATCCTAGATGGCTATCGATAAAGTATGTGAATTCTAGTAAGTGACCAATACAGCCAGAAAAGGTTAGGCTCAGTATTTTTAGCATCTCAACTATTTCACTAAAGCTCTCACTCCTGTTATTACGTTGCCTACATTGTCTATGACCAAATTCCAATGAAACAAAGCACACACACACATATTTAAGGAGAAAGAATTTATCTAAAACTACGAGATTAAGAGATTTATATTCTCTCTCTCTTCTCTCTCTCTCCCTCTCTCTCTCACCAAGAGCCAAGCCTAAATGATGCTGTGGGTGTACCATCGAGTATAACACCTTCCCTAACTTTTTAAAGAAACGTTTCATCTGAGAACATCTGCATTTGCCTGAAACATATTTTCCCAGGGTACTACTTGACTTTAAGCTGACTAGAAATATCAAACTTTTTTTCACAGATTCTTTGACATACTTGAACGTTATTGAACAAATGTCAGTTATGTCTATCTCTTGAATCGTGTCAATCTGAATTGAAAATGTGCTGACTTTTTTTTCAGCATAATCACTCTGTGTTTCTATGCCAGCATGCAATTGAATATGACTGGCAATACTGGTCACTTCTGTTCCCTGGAAGGTTTAAGTTAGTTCTCGCACCCACACTTTCAGAACCCAACTTCTTAGAGCTATGCAGAATCATACCTGGAAAATGTGGGGGGAACAATTACAATTATTTTGTTAGTATAAAGATATAGTTGCTGATAGGATTACAGATGATAATGTCAATATAGTTCAGTTTTACAAGCGAAATGAATACTATAGGCTTTGTGCAAACAGTGTATCATATGTCTTACAATATTACTCAAATTCGCTAATTTTCTTGGTTGAGGAAAGGGCCTCGTTAACAAATAATAATTGGAATTATAAAATTCTTCTGAAATATAAGATTTTAAATCTTGAAGTCCTATAGTGACGTCTACCAAGCTACTAAATGTTTTAAAGTAGAAGATGTGTTAATAAGTGAACAATAGTAAATAAGAATACATGCCATTTATTAACTGTTTACTACTGTTCATGTGCCATACTAATTGTTTTGCATCTGTAAGAGGACACTATTTAGTCCTCTTACTTGTAAGAATGATACTGTTCTCATTTCTATTTTACAGGTGATAAGACCTAGGCTAGATAAGTAACTTGCCCAAACCATGCAACTGGTAAATAGTAAAAGATAACTTTGACTCAAAAATCCCATTTAGATTTACTCAACAAGGAATTGAGTGCCTACTACATACCAGGTAGTATTCTAGACTCTGAGGATCTTACAGTGAACAGAACAAAGAAAAACCCCTGTCCTCATAGAACTTATTTTGTAGTCTATATTATACATTTTCATAAACAGTATAAATGCTTAGTATCTCACAATTTAGTTGTTTGTTGTTCTTCCATATATTAATTAACCTATTCATTTAATCTTCATTATTAAATGATAAGTTCCTTACAGGCTGGAAGTATATAATTCTTTTTATTTTTATTTTCCTATAGCACAGTGAAGTGATGAGAGATTGTGCTTTTCAATATGTACTTTTTAAACTATTTTTTCATTCCTTCCTTTTATTTTCTTTCGTTTTTTTCTTTCCATTAGCAAACCCTTGAGAAATCACCAGTGCAGGGCTGTTTTACTGTTTGAAGTTGCTGCTGATTCATTGTAGGGGCAGCAGGAAAGGCAATTAATCCAGGTCTCCAGGGTGTCTACATAACTTTCACTTCCAGATGTTGTGCTGATTTGAATTGTGGGTGTCCAATGCCAACATCTAGAGAAAAACTTAGAAAGTAGGTTCTCTAAACATTTAGTACTGTATTAAAAAACTGTAATTGTGTGATGTCAAAGAAATTCTTTACATCTCTTGCACTTATTTCTCCTTGTAGTGTACTTCAGCAGGGGGAAAAGTTAGAGGGAACAGATAAAATGATACCTGACCTCTTTAAGTGATATCTTCCTTTTCATTTTAATCACCTCTCGCTTGGTCTTTACAGAGATGTTTAAATGGACCAGTGATGGCTTGAATTCCAGCAATGTGGCAGACTAAACAGCTAGGTATGTCCTCTCAGTTCAGAACACTTTTGGACTGAAAGCCAACATCAACACCATGTTAAATTTTTGAGATGCTTGGAAAGCAGGACTTTGAGGGAAATTTAAAGTAATGCTTATAATTAAAAGAAGACAGAGGAAAAATTAACAAGTTACATGTCTAGCTTGGTCTGCATAGCAAGACCCCGTCTCTACAAAAAATAAATAAGTTAGCTGGGTGTGGTGGCACACACCTGTAGTCCCAGCTACTTGGAGGCAGAGGCAGGAGGATTGCTTGAGCTCAGGAATTCAAGGCTGCAATGAGCTATGATTATGCCACTGTATTCCAGTCTGAGTGACAGAGACAGACCTCATCTCAAAAAAAAAAAAAAGTTAGAAAAATAAATGATATAAACACTCAAAAGCAGAAAGAGAGAAAAAAAGTAAGAGCTGAACTAATAAAATAGAAAGCAAACATACAACAGGAAGGATCAAAACCCGAAAATTTGATTTCTTGTAAAGTCTAATAAAATTGACAAACCATTTGCAAAACTGGTTACAGGAAAAAAAAAAAAAAAAACAACACGAGAAAGCCAGGGACAGAAAAAGAAGGTCCCAAAACACAGTATCACACTATTAGAAATAAATGGGGAATATGACTACAGATGTATCAAAGTCTAAATAAATAAACAGATATTGTGACAATTTTATACCGATAAATCGGTAAAATTATTAGAAAATGTATTAGAAAAATAGAAAATATCCCCCATCCAAAAAAAGTCACTTTAGAAAAAGCTACTTATATTGACTCAGCACACACACACTCCTATAATACAATGCAGACCATACAGGTTGTTAAATATTGAAATATCTTTTAAATATTTCTTGTTTCAATCTTTGAAATGGAACACCGACTTTTTTTTTTTGAGACAGAGTCTCGCACTGTCGCCTGGGCTAGAGTGCAATGGCATGATCTCAGCTCACTGCACCCTCCACCTCCCGGGTTCAAGCGATTCTCTTGCTTCAGCCTCCCTAGTAGCTGGGATTACAGGCACCTGCCACCAAGCCTGGCTAATTTTTGTATTTTTAGTAGACACAGGGTTTTACCATGCTGGCCAGGCTGGTCTCAAACTCCTCACCTCAGGTGATCTGCCCGCCTCGGCCTCTCAAAGTGCTAGGATTACAGGTGTGAGCCACTGCACCCGGCCTACATGTGACTTTGAAGAGCCTCTACCTTGGTCCCTAAGTATCTCCTGGGCCACGTTTGCCCCTCCTCTAGGACCACTCCCTAAGCCTCCCTATAATCCATTAACTTAAGGTTAATTCTAGGCACAGAGGGGAACTTCAAGATGCTCTTTTAGGGCTATTGGTTGGTATCCCTCCTGACTGGTCCAGTGTCTGATCCAGACCACCAGCAACAAACTCTGTCACTTTTGCCTATAGCCATTACTTAAAATGAAATTTTAATTTACAATCTATCCATCAAAAACACAGCAGTTCCAGAAGATTTTACAAATGAGTTCTACCAAACATTGAAGAAATTGGTAAATTCATGCAGTTTTTCATATTTCTTTAGACTATAAAAAGAGAGAACATTGCCTACTTCATTCTACAGTACTAATCTATCCACAAATTCAAAATGAGACACACAAATTATGAAGACATAAAAATCACATGACAACTTTGTTCACAAATTTAGGTAAAAATTTGTGAACATAATATTAGCAAACCAAACTAGAAATATATTTTGGAGATGATTATATTATTAAGAAAATAGATTTATTCCAAGAATGCAATATAGCTTCAGTATTAGAAAACTCATTAATGTGATTTACCATTTTAAGAGAATAAAAGCAAAAATATTTTCAATAGATGCAGAAAACTAGCTTGGTAAAATTTAGCTGATATTCATGATTTTTAAAAATAGAACCATAGAAAATTTGGAAAAGATGTGATTTCCTTCATCTGGTAAAAAATATATGCCCAAAACTATAGTAAACTCCATATTTCATGGTAAAATATTAGAAGCATTTTTTTCAAATTAAAAACAAGATTTTAAAAAGCCTACTGTCAACATGTCAGTCAACATAGTACTGGAACACAGACAGCTAAATTTGACTACAGAAAATGTAACAGATACAAAGATTGTGAAAAACAAAACTACATTGTTATTATTTTTAGATAATATTATCTACATAGAAACCCCCCAAAATTGAGGTTAATTACTAGAATCATTAAGATAATTTAATGATGCCTCCAGTAAGAAAATAAATTTACAAAACACAATTGCATGGGCTATAGAGAGTAAGAAAACATTATAACACATTTTATAGACAGAGATATATACACATACTTTTATTATGATAACAAGTACAAAGAATAAATACATTAAAAGTTGTACAAGACAAAACCTTATGGATAAAATTATAAAATGTTGAAATGCATTAAAGAAACCCTTAATAAATGGAAGGGTATATCTTACTGACTTATAGATGCTAATTCTCCCCAGATTATTCATCTTTCTTCACATTCAATTCAATTTCAAATAAAATTCTACAGGTTTTTTTTGTTTTCTCCTAGCAAGCTGTTATCTACAGGTATTTTTCAAGCTGATTCTACTATTTATATCTAAGAATAAAACTTTAAAAATAGCCAGTACATTAATGCAGAAGAATGACAAAGTTGTAGATTTGGCTGTAATCAATAATTTTTATTGTAAAGTCTGATAAGACTATAGTTTTGGGATAGAAATAGGTAAATAAATGCAATCAAATGAAGATTCTATGTACGTAGAGACTTGATAAACGACAGAGCTGGCTTTGAAAATCAGTAACTACAATAGACTCTACTCAATAAGTAATGTGGAAACAATTAGTGACCCATATGTAAAAATATGAAATTGGATACCTATTTCCTATTATTTGCAAATATCAGTTGTGCTAAAGTTATGACCTCAATGAAAAAGGCAAAATTCAAAACTTTTTAAATGTAGGAGACTTTGTGCCTTTTGGATGGAAAAGATTTGTTAAAATAAACTCAAAAAGCAAAATTTGTTTAAAAATGGATAGATTCAAATATATTAAAATTAAAATTTGCTTTCAACAAATGACACCATAAAGTAAAGGAGGCAAGCCACGAGTGGGAAAAAAAAATGTTTGCAACACATATCATAATAATGGATTTATGTTCAGGAGAAAAAAAACACAAAAACAGAAAACTAAAATTCAAAAAGTAGACAAAATACCAACAGGAAATTTGACAAAAAGCCATGACCACCCATTTTCAAGAAGAGAAACTATCAACGGTCAATAAACATATGAGAAGATACTAATCTCCTTAATTACTGAGAAAATATAAATTAAAATCCCAGTGAGATACAACTATATAACCAATAGATTAACAAAAATTTAAACGACAATACCAAAACTTGGCAAGAATGCGCAATGAGAAGTTTTATACTCTGTTAATTGGAGGATAAATCGGCACAATTTACGTAGGAAAATAATCTAGAAAAGTTGAAGATGTGTGTAGACTCTGCAACCTAGCAATTCCACTCCAGAAGACATCTACAAGAACGTTCAGAAAAGCAATGTGTGTAATCAAAAATTAATTAACTAATTAATTCTGGTATATAAAAACCAGGAAATACTATCCAGTAAAAATGAATGAATATAGCTACTTAATAGTTTCAATGAATCTCAAAAACATAATATCAAGTAAAACATTGAAACTGTAAAATATATACAGCATGATTTCATTTATATAGGAATCAAAACCAGAAAAAAGTAAATAATGTATTGTTTAGGGAGACATACATGCGTAAAAGCAACAAGAAGAGTTATTAACACAAAATTCAGACTGTGGTTAACACAAGCAGGGAGAGCGGGAGTATGATTTGCAAAGGGCATATAGAATGCTAAGAGGTCCTGGTATTCTATTTTGTGTGCAATCTTATTGGCACACAAGTTCATTTCAATATTTTTCTTTAAATTCTAAATATATGTTGTGGATGATATATTTCATCATAAAAAAATTTTAATATCATGAAAATCCCATGTTGAAATATCTTATGAGTCTCAAAAGAAAAACCCTGGTGATTGCCTATCAAGGCACAGTAATTCAGTGTAAGAAATGAACTCAGAGGCAATGTGCAGAAAATACAACTTACACCGAAGAACCCTGTTACACAGGCTGGGCAACCAGGCACAGAAGTGAAATGCAATTTTAGAGTAGCTTAAATCTTCGCATTAAAAAAAGACAAAAATATACATATTGGTTTCAGAGTGGAAACACAAATTTACATTTGAATGAGATTCTTTTGCACAATGAAATCACAAGGGTGAAAACGTTCACGGATCTAGCCGTGGACTCTGAACACAACTGTGAACTCCTCCACAGGACTCAGGCAGGGCATTCAGCACTTGCCCTAGAAGGAGAACCCTGGGAAGCCTGGTCTGGGAGAAAGAAACAGCTGGCAATTACAAGTCCAGAGGAGTGGGTTAACCCACAGCTGGTAGAATCAACCAAATGACTAAGAAGACAAAAGAAAGCATGGGGGAGATGCAGAGAGACGGACCAAGAGGGGGAAAGGAGTTGACTAAATTAAACCAGACATCCATATAAATTAAGCTTTGTTAAAACGGTGCCATGGTTCTGATTCTTTTAATACTAATTTATTGGTTAGATAGGTTCTTATAGCTGAGAAGAGCTCAAGGTACAGGGAAACACAATGTTCCCTTTGCTCCGGACAGTGAGTATGTGAGGCTTCCCACATTCTCTTCTTCCTTCCCCTCATTCTCCCATTCCCAAAGAAGTCTACCTGTTTGTCTACATGAAGCCCCTGGAACCGAGCAGCCTGAAAAACAAAGACATGAGTCAGTGGCTCTAGTGACACAGTTCAAGCTATACCTATCTGGCTTTTAGGCTTTGCTGTTAAGAAAACATTTCTTACTGTCAAATGCAACAGACTAAAATACATTTTGCTAAAGAGAATGTTTTACCATTGAGGCACTAAAAGCTAAATGGGCCACATTTCTGAAAGATCTATAAAGTTTAGGAGGAATTAAAGGAGAAATATATCAGCATTTATGGAAGATTAATGGGAGACTGCAAAATGTGAAATGTAATGTCCTTAAATTAGTCTGGGAAAAGGGAAATGGAGCAAAGTGTTGAGAAAAGGGTGATGAAGTACAGAAAGGAACCTCTTGGACTGAATATAGTGAAATGACAGACAGAAAGAAATCTACAATGATACAGGGACTTTCCCAAGGAAAGGAAAGAAGTGGCCCAGAGGAGACAGATCATTCTAAGGGTCCACTGTCAGGGCTGGGTGAATGAAATGATCTGTTTGTACTGTATCTTCCATCTTTAATGTCTCATTCCTGTCAAACCACACCAACTATCTATCTTATACTAGGACATTTCATCAAAGCTGTGTCATTCCTGGGGTGGGCAAATGGACCTTAGGATAAAATGAAAATTCCAAACCTACTCACACAGTCAAACAAGAACTCCTCTCCCAAGGGAGCCTTCTTGACTAATGCACCTTGACTAATTCCTAAGGATTTTCTCGAGGAGGTTAGGGAGGGGGTGGCGGCACGATAAGGGATAGATTGTTTTGCTTTAAACAAAAATAAACAACATCTTGGATTTTTGATAAAACCAAAAAATTCACGGACTTACAAGGTTAGAACCTCTGATAAATCAGAATGGACCTAATAAAAAACTCATGGCAGTTAAGTTGTACGATTTTTGTTTTTATTTATTTGTTTTTCCAAATGAAGAAAAAAGTAATACTTCCCAATATGCTGAAGAGCCAATGAGAAATTTAAAGTGAAAGTGCTTTATTAACTGTAAACAGTAAAATGTTCATCATAGAGAGCTTCTTTGGAGTCTAGACAATATACATTGTATAATAGTTCAATTAGACCATAAGCTTCCTTTCTAAAATATGTTCCAAGCAGTGATTTTCCCAACCTACCCAAAACAATACCTCTACACAAGAATGAATGCTTTCTATATGTTAATGTCCTAAACATTCATTCGATATGTACAAAAGCCCCACAAAATGGACATTGTTTCTATCTTCATTTTCCAGAGGAAACAAAAACTTAAAGAGATTAGCTGATTTGCTGAAGGTCAAACAGTGATATTAATAGCAAAAGGATCCCAGCCTAGTTCCACCACTCAGCAACTGTATGACCTTGGGAAATGTTCATGTCAAAAGATGATGGCATCTGCCTCTTGAGATTATTAGGAGTGATTACATGAGATAACATACATAGAGTACTTTGCACTAAGTAAACAGAAAATACACCTTAATTTTTATTTTAATTGTAGAAAATAACAAGTATTACCTATGGAAATTTTAAAAAATACAAAGCCCTGAGCTCTACTCCAACTCAGTTCTACAGTGTCAGAACCTCTGAGAGTGCGACCCATTAATTTTTATGTGAAAAAGTTTCCTTCCAAGGGGTTCTGTGACAGTAGGTGCAGAACCTAGTATTTAGAAACCACTGATATCTGTATTTTGGCCATAGGAGCTCAGTGGAACAAAGACTCTGAGGCTGTGGCGGTTGAAATACGCAAAGACATGAAATCAACCTAAATGCCCAACAATGACAGACTGGATAAAGAAAATCTGTACATATACACCATGGAATACTATGCTGCCATAAAGAAGAATGAGATCATGTCCTTTCCAGGGGCATGGATGGAGCTAGAGGCCATTATGCTTCACAGACTAACATAGAAACAGAAAACCAAATACCACATGTTCTCATTTATAAGTGGAAACTAAATGATGAGACCACACACTGGGGCCTATCAGAGGGTGAAAGTGGGTGGACAGAGAGATCAGGAAAAATAATTAGTGGGTACTCAGCTTAATACCTGGATAATGAAATAATCTGTACAACAAACCTCCACAACACAAGTTTACCTATGTAACAAATGTTCATTTGTACCCCTAAATTTAAAATAAAAGTTAAAAAAAAAAAGAACTATTACCTCCTGAGGACGTGGGCTGAATCCGCCCCTTTAGAACACATACTATGCAGACAGATTGAGGAGAGTCAACAAAGCACATCCCAGTAACTAGCTACCTGGTCATGAGCATCGCCTCCTATCTCACTTGTAGACTAAAGCAGCAGTCAAAAAAAACAGATCCAACCCAGGCTGCTCGATTTCCCATGCATGTGATGGTTGGATTGAAGCTCTTTGGGCTAGGAAAGAAAAGTACTGTGGGAGGAGAGCTGCTATCACTGGGTGCTAAGTGCTCATGGTCTTGAAAGCCCATCTTCACCTAAAACTAAGGTTGGGGCAAAGTCTGTGGTCTCTGCTGGCCTTAGTGCCCCAATCTGGAAAATGAACAAGTTAAGTGATCCCGTGACCCCTCCTGCTGCAATGTTCTGTGAGTTTAAGACCTACTGATGTTTATACTAAGGCCTTCTAAGTCGTGTGCAAGGTGGGTGAAGAGAGGCAGAGGTCGGGCAGATTCCTGACTGAAGCTACTTCTCATGAGTAAGCATCAGCAATGTCAGGAACCCAGATTCCATTTGATCAACACAATTGCCTTTTCCCCTTTCCTGTGGATGCTGATACTTTTGCCTTTGTTTCTGCTGGCTTTCCATCAGGACTCCCTCCTCCTTTGTGCCCTGAATACCAGTCAGCAGGATCCCCCTGGATTATCTCATCCCTACCCTTCCACTATGCATTTTCTCTCCTGTGTGTTTATCCTATTTAGAGCTGCGCTTGTTGTGCTTGAAATTTGACCCTCTCTTTTGTTCGGCAAATCAGCAGCGCTTCCCCCTGATCCATGTATCCACACTGGTGGTAAATTGGGACTATTGTCTTCCAGAGTCCTCTGGAGCTACTGAGTTTTGGAAATCCATTTATTCTGTATTTGCATATGTATGTTAGTGAACATTCAAGCATCTCATCTACATAAGCAAAAGAACATCTGTTTTCCTTTCTTAACTAGTATTGATCATAGATTTTTCAGGGGCTTTATTGCTAGGCTCCTTGGTATCTAATCCCGACGTGTATTACAGAGCCACCTCCTGGCCAAAAGAAAGAAAGAAAGTAGGGAAGTGCTGTTTGTGAAGATAGCCGAACAGGGGGACGCTGGGACCTGGGCAGCCCTAAATATAAGCCACGAGTCCCTCAGACTTTAAGGCAGTAGGGGGATCCTTGTCAGTGAAATTCTAGGCCTCCTGCTTTAGTAGCAGCAGATATCATAGTCACAAGCAAAAAAGCCCTGTTTAGGATGGATGATTTGGTTCTTAGTGGTGTAGGAGCTCAGGGAAGCATCGCTGGTTCTATTCCCCCAAGGTCACAGAGATTTCATCGTTTTTAACCCCAAATCCATGAACTGTCACCTGCTGTACTTCTAGGATCAAAATACATTTTCCACTTCTCTGTTCGCTCAACATAACACACCACTAGCATGCCTGCTGCAGAATTGTGAACCAGAGAGGCAATCATGCAATCACTGAAACTGGAGAGGTGAAATATGTAACTATTTTTTAAAGAATAGTCAACTATATAGAGAGAGCACCGAGCCAGGAGTCTGAACATATGCCTTCTAGCCTTGCTCTGCTGCTCCAGAGATGAGTGAGTTGCCCCATCCTTGCTCCTCTGGGCCTTAGCTTTCACACACTCATGGATCAGTTATAAAATCTCTAAGACCTCCTCTATTTTTTAATCTTCCCCTTCATCAAAATGAGGCCTGCATAGCCAAGGAGTTTCAGTGAGGCCTGCAAAGCCAAAGAGTTTCTGGCCTCAGTATCCTGTATGGAACAGATTTTCACTGAATCAATGTTTCTGCTACGGAATAATTATTAACTTCCCAGACCACATCAGGTCAACTTCTTCACTCTTTGAGAACACTTTTGACAACTTAGGCTAAATTCTACATGTTTTAGCAGAAATAGGGACTTATATGAAGCACATTTACAAAGACTTCCAAAACCGAGTTTGCAGAATACTAGGCCAAGAAGAGATCTTGTATCCCTGTTTAACTTCTTAATTTTACAAGTGCTGGAACTGAGGTCCAGATGTGGCACAGTCTCAGTCAGAGGCAGACTCAGAACTGAAGGCTGTATCTTCTAACCCCTGAGCTTACCCTTTGCCATCTCGATTCCTCGCTGTACATCTCTTCCCTTTTGAAGCCACTGACACGTCAGTCAGAGGGGTTCTCACGTCACTGGCGTGAGCGGGAGGGGATGTGTCAGCCCTTGAGAAATCTCTCCTCCCCAGGAGAGCAAGGCAAGGGCACAAGAGAAGAGAGACATATGTGGATCAGCCCAGAGAATCAGGTTTTCTTAGAAATAAAACTTTAAACTTCAAGGACAAGAAATGCATCCTTTTAATTTTTAAATTTCCCCCTCCCTCGGTCTCAGGCACAGCCCCTGATGCAGAGCAGATTCAATGAATACGAGATGACCGAGTGAAGCAGGAATAGTGGCAAATTCTCTGTCCCTGAGGGACAATGTATGGCAGAACTGACTTTTAGCTTTCTCCAAAAGAGTAATGTAGGCTAGAGCAGAGTGTCCTTGACCATCATATGTTAAAGTTACTTAGACCTCCCTATGTCCTTATTTTCCAACTTACCCAGCATGAATTCCATACTGTGACACCATAGCCACTCCCTTTCCATTAACCTCAACTCCTTTGCCTCTTGCTGCCTCTATTATAAGTACCTGGTTCATTTCACCAGCACCTAAGCAGCTGAATGTTGCTGGAGTGAAACACATAAACACACAAGCACATACACATACACACACACCCCCTTCCACACAAACACACACACACACACACACACACACACACGTGTGCTTTCCTTTTACTTAGCATTATCAATTTGGGTACACAGAACTATCAGGCAATTCTGCTAGTATCTAAATAAATTCACTTGTTTCTTTTCCAGAAAGACTGTTTCACACCTCTTTTCTCCAGCATCCTTTCTGCTCCAACCTCCATTTTCAACATGTGACATCTTTCTTCCTAGAGAAAACTGATAGAAACATGATTGCTACCTCATTCCCCACTAGCCAACCCATCAGGCTCCCTGCTCTCATCCTCATCGGTTCTGCCTTCTTTTACCACAAAAACGCGTCCCTGCTCACACCTTGGGGTCCATTCTTTCTCGTAGTCAAATACTTCTCCCACTCCAAAAACTCTCTCCTTGTGCTCTTGCACCATCAATTTCTTCCTATTAGATAATTACCATCAGGATATAAACCTTTACACCATGCAAAAATGTCATCTTTCTAAGGAAGAAAGACCCTCACAAAACTCTCCCCTTAAGTCTGAATCTTCACAGCTTTCATCTCATTTCTTTGCTTTCCTTCATAGCAAAACGCCTGAGAAAAGTCGTAAGAAGTTGCCCTCTTACAAGTGCAGTTGCTGCCTCTACTTTCTCATATTGCATTTCCTCTGGGCTTGAGTTTCCATCTCTGAGCCCTGAAACAGAGCTCTTTAGAGTTACCACTAACTTCCATCTTGCCCTAATCCAATGGGCAGCTCGCTCTGCTTATCTCATTCGGATTCTACCTAGTATTCAATTTAGTTGATCACAACCTCCTTCTTCACACGCTTTCTTCCCTAAGGCCTCCAGGGTGTGGCATCCACCCAGTTTTCCTTGGACCTTCCTATCCTCTCAATCCCTTAACTGATATTTCTTTCACTGCAACATCCTTAAATATTGCAGCCTTTCAAGGCTCTGAAGGATCTGTGTGTTGTGGATACCATATATACGTTCAGGCCTCTAGAAACTGTATTTCCAGCCTGGACCTCTCTGTTGAAGTTGTAAATCCAAGTGCTGATTTGGCACACACCTCTTAAATGACTAATCAGTATCTCAAACATAACATGACCAAAACACAGCACTTGTTTTTTTTCACCCTCATCCAACAAGTCTGCACCTCCCTATTCTGCCCCATTTTAGCAAATGACAACATTGTTCACTCAATTAGTTAGGCACGAAACCCCATCTTTGTCCTTGATTGCTCTTTTTTACTTCACACTCCACATTTAAAACGTCAGTGCGCCGTATCAAAATGATTTCCCAAATATATCTAGGATCCAGCCACTTCCTATCACTTTCCGTGTAACAACTTTTCTCCAAGTGAATGAATGAATGAATAATGTGATGGTACCTACAGAGAAAAGGGTGTCTGGCATAAAATTTTTCATTGTTCCTGTGGTGTAATGTCAGATCAGCATGAAGGGAGAGTTTATGAGATGTGGGCTCTGATATCTATTTGCATCCTGGAAGAGGTCACGCTGCTGCCATAATTCATTGGGTCTTTGGCTCAACGCAATTTAAAAATTGAGTCCAGGCAGGTATACAAAGAAATTTTTCAGTTTCGAACCCTGTTGTGTTTAACCCTCTCCATTTCTATGTGCCGCAGACATCCAGCTTTTTACAAGGATTAACTTCCTTTCCTGACATTTAGTTAAGACAGCAGTGTGAGACTTCTGCTTTCAGATAACTTTGTTCAGAAAGTAGATTTAGCCTCCATTATTTGAAACAAATAAAATAACAGGGAAAATATATAAAATGACAATTTTCAAAACATTGACTATCGTGCAACAAAGGACAGGGGAACCTCAGAGACAGGAAAGAAAACTGAGTATGCCTTATGATTGTCCCAGCCTGCTGACAAGGAATCATTGTGATCATTTCTAATAACAAGAACTAACATTTACATGACGCTTACTGCTCTAAGTACTTTATGTGCATATTAGCTCAGTAAATCCTTAGAACAGCCATTTGAGATAGGTGTGCTATTGTTATCTATATTTTCCAGAGAAGAAAATATGTTTTAAAGCATACTCAAGCTTACACAACTGTTACACAATAGAGCTGTGATTGTGCCTAGACAGTCTGGATCCAGACTTTATGTTCATAACTCCTTCCCTAAAAATGCCCTTTAGTAAGATTACTTACACGTGTGGCCAAGGGTGAGGAGTGGGAGAGCTGAGAAGGGTGTCAGGAAGGAAGTGGGGGGCAAAATGTTCAAGACTGCAGCAATGTGAATAGGTCAGAATACGGATTAACAACCAGAAGGCCATGTGAAGATCGAGGCAGAGACTGGAGCTTTGCTGCCACAAAAGGCCAGGTGTTACCAGGAGCTTCAAAAGGTAAGGACGAACTCTTTCGCAGAGCGTTCAGAGGGAGCATGACCCTTTGACACCTTGATTTTAGACTCCTAGTCTCCAGAAGTGTTAGATAATATATTTCTGCTTGTGATAATTACCAAGTTTGTAGTGATTTGTTCCAGCAGTGCTAGGAAGGTAATACATATTTTGGCTTACAATGCCGAAAGCTGAATCAGTTTTGTCTAAAAGGCTTTCCAAGCCATCTATCTCTGAGTGACCCAGACTGGACCATGTTGTCTGCCACTGTGGTTTTCTAGTATTCCAGAGCTATACAGCATCATGTGGAGCTGCCAGTCAGTGGGTTCTCAGATCTTTCTAACAAAGCCAGAGGAGCAATATAATCTTATGAACAAGAACATTGGCATAGCTAATAGTTGACCTTGGTGATTGCACTGGATGGTTTTACAGTTGGCTCATTTCTCTCTACCATCATCAGGGACCATGTTCTAAAGTATGAAAATAATCTACAATTCCTCTTATTCTACTGCCAAGGAGCAAAGCCTTACCCAATTCTATAATCTTTGTTTAATACGTGGCTTCAATCTCTATGTTATAACTCAATAATTTTTGGCATATTCAATTTCTCTCTGACTTCTGGTCAAGATAGCATTGTGAGAATTATTCTTCTAGACAAGTTGGAATAACAAGGATTAGATTTACCCGCCCCTTGAAACAAATAAAATACCAGACACAATATATGAACAGATTTCAAGACATTAAATATGAGACAACAAAGGACAAGGAAACCTCAGAGACAGGAAGCAAATGAGTTAAACCCTATGATTTTCCAAGATTACTGCCTGGGAAGAGTATCTGGGCCACAGCATAGGAACAGGGAACCTAAATAAACTTGGCAGTCCCCCCCTGAGCTGAAAAAATGGGACTGGAAGTACAGTTTGACTAAGGCAGCTAAAATTCTGTGTCAAGTACTAAGGAAGATGGAGCTATACAGAGACAGAACACCTGAAATCTGCAAAGTACTGATCTGCAGCTGTGATTAAAGGAAGTATTAGGGGCCAGGGAAGTATATACCTGAAAAAATTAAAGGTAATAATTACTTAACCACACACAGAGCTAGGAACAATGCCTGTTCCTACCAGCCGGAGTAGAAAACTTTATAACTGATAGGACATCAGAGAGAGTGCTCAGAAAGACCTGTCTCCATAGTGGGGCAAAATTAGACTTAGACTACTTTAAACCCTCTAAGAAAACTTAAAAGCAAAATCCAAAATCATTAAACTGTTTCTCAGTAACATAACCTCTTTGTAATACAAAGTTCAGGAATAATGTTAGGAATACAGAAACATACATCACACAAAAATTGATATTCAAAATGTCTGTCATCCAATCAAAAATTATCTGATATCCAAAGAAGCATAGAAATATAATCCATAATAAAGAGAAAATAAATCCATCTAAACTGAGCAAGAAATTCCACAGATTACACGATTAGTAGACAAGTCATTAAAACTATTATTGTAACAGTTTTCGTATCTTCAGGAAACTAGAGGAAAGATTAAAATTTTAAGTTAACATGCAGACCACAGTAAAAAAAAAAAAAAAAAGATACAAATTAAGCTTTCAGAAGCAAAATTGTACTATCTAAAATAAAATTAATTTGATAGGATTAATAGCAGATTACATATTGCAGAAGAAAAGATAATTTGGAGACATAGTTGGAGACGACAATATAAAATATTCAAAGTGAAATTCAGAGAGAAAAAAAGAATGGTAAAAAGATGAACAGAAGACTCCTGTTTCCGGACAAGATGAAATAAGAGGACCTGGATTTATACTCCCACCTGAAACAACCAAAGGGGAAGAGAAAGGCAAAATATTTGAAACAAGACACTGAAAATCAGGCAACATAGGAACTACCTGATCTGGGGAGAAAATTACCAGAAAAAATTAGTGGTAACAGTACCTAACACATATGTAGAATTAAGAATTGTCCTTGGTCCTATCAGTCAGATTAGAAACCCAATGCCCAAAACAGCCTTGCTTCAATGAGCATTAGAGTATTTATACAAAATATCTAATACCTAGAAAGTAAAATTATCACTGTATGGCATCCAAGAAATACTACCAGGAACACACAGAAGTAGGAAAATACTATCCAAATGAGGAGAAAACTCAATCAATCAAAACCAACTTAGAACTGGTACAGAGGTTAGAAATAGCAAAAAAGAACATGAAAATATTATTATACATGAATTCCATATGTTGAAAGAGTTAAGTAGAGTTTACATGGAAGATATAAAAAGTATAAATAGAGCTTCTAGAGATGTAAATTGTACCATGGGAGATAAAAACCTACAATGCTATCCAGTGATAATGCAGATCAGTAAAAGCAGAAGGGAGAGACTTATGACTGTGAAACAATAGGAACTATTCAAAATGAAACACAGAGAAAAAAGGAAGAAGAGTGCATGAGTGAGCTGTGGAACAACTTCAAAGGGCCTAATACATGTGTAATAATAGTGACGAAGACAGAAAGAGGACAAAAAAATTTTGAAGAAATAATGGTCAAAAATGTTCTGAATTTGAGAAAAGCACAAACTCAAAGATGCAAGAAGTTTAATAAATCTGAAACACAAGAAATATCAATCAAATGACTATACCAAGTTATATCATAATCGGCATTCAAAACAGTGAATGAAGAAAAACATCTTAAAAATGGCCAGAGAAAATGACATGTTATGCGTTAGAAACACACATACAGAAACAAAGATAAGGATGACGACAGATTTCTCTTCAGAAAAATGCAAGCGAGGAGGCAATAAAATACTTTCTAAAGTACTGAGAGAAAAGAAATCTTTCAATCTAGAATTCTACATCCAGTGAAAGTATCATTCAAAAGTGAAGATGTCACCTTAAATCTATAACATTTTTAAAAAGTGAAGCTGAAAGAAAAGTTTCTTCGGGCATGAAAAGCAGAGAATTAATCATTAGAAGACACACACTACCAGAAATGTGAAAGACAGCCTTTAAAAGAAGAAAAATGACACCAGATGGAAATACGGATCTATGTAAAGGACTGAAAAGCACTAGAAATGGTAACAATGTGGGTAAACACATAAAATTTTTTCTTGTTATTTAAATCTTATTAAAATATAATTGACTGTTTAAACAAAAACAGTATCAATGTATCTTGGGGTTTACAAAACACGCTAAAGTAAAAGACATGACACTATCATCAAGGCTAAGAGAAGGAAAAATGGAAGAATAATATTGTAAGATCTGAATCCTACATGTGAAGTGTTATCACCTGAAGGTAGATGGTGATAACTTAAAGATGTATAGCATAAACACTAAAACAATTGTTAAAAATCATGCAACAAAAACCTATAGCTAGTAATCTAACGAAGTAGATGAAATAAAAGTATAAAAGACTATTAAACTGATCCAAAAAAATGATTAATTAATTTAAAAGTAAACAAAAAGTAAGTAGAAGAAAACAAAGAACAGACAGGAAAAATAAAAAACAAGTAGCAGGATAATAGACTTAAACTAGCCATATTAATAAATTAAATATTAACAAATTAAATATAAATATTTCCAACACCACGAGTAAAAGGAAGACATTTTCAGATTGCACAAAAAAGGAAGACCCAAATATATGGTGCTTATAAAAAAATACGCTTTGACTATCAAGTAATAAGTAGGTTAAAAGTAAAAGGATTAAAAAATGTATATTATGAATAAAATTAATCAGAAGACAGGCGTTATCACTATAATATATCCCACAAAATAAATTTTAGAGCGAACAATATCATCGGTTTATTTTATAATGCTAAAGGAGTCAATTTATACAAAGAATTCAGCAATTCTAAATGTTTATGCCCATAGTCACAGAACTTCGAGACCAAATCTTGATTAAAATGAAAGGAGAAATAAACAAAGGTTGCAGATCAATGAACACAACTACTACATTAAGAAATTAGAAAAACAGCAAATTAAACCCAAAGTAAAAGAAAGAATGTAATAACAAAATAGAAATTAATAAAATCCAAAAGAAGACTATACAGAAAATCAATGAAGCTAAAAACTGATGCTTTGAGAAAATCAATAAAACTTTATCTCAATAAATTTGATCAGAGATAATATAAGAACACAGCAATTATCAACAGCAGAAATGAGAGAAGTGTCACCACTTTTATAAATTCTAGAGATATTAATAGAATAAGAGAATATTGTGAATAGTATTATGCCAATAAATGCAGTAACATAGATAAATGAACAAATTATTTGGAAGATATAAACTATCAAAACTCATATAAGAAAAAATAAATAATATGAACGGTTCATTGTGTATTAAAAATTTGAATTTGTAGTTAAAAACGTTTCCACACAGAAAAGTCAAGGACTAGGTGACTTTTCTGGTGAGAATCCTACCAAATACTTAAGCAAGAAATAATACCAATTTTACGAAAAGATTTTTAGAAAACAGAAGAGGAGGAAATACTTTGCAATTCATTCTATGGAGCCCACCATTATCTTGACTCTCAAACCAGAGACATTACAGCAATAAAAACTAAAGATTAAGATTTCTTATTAACATAGATCTGGCTGGGCGCGGTGGCTCACGCCTGTAATTCCAACACTTTGGGAGGCCGAGGCGGGCGGATCACGAGGTCAAGAGATGGAGACCATCCTGGCCAAAATGGTGAAATCCTGTCTCTACTAAAAATACAAAAAAAGTAGCTGGGCATGGTGGTGCACGCCTGTAGTCCCAGCCACTTGGGAGGCTGAGGCAGGAGAATTGCTTGAACCCGGGAGCAGGAGGAGGTTGCAGTGAGCCAAGGTCATGCCACTGTACTCTAGCCTGACACCTGGTGACAGAGTGAGACTCTGTCTCAAAAAAAAAAAAAAAAAAAAAAAGATTTCTTATTAAGATAGATGTAAAAATTATTTAATATGTATACAATAAAAATTAACAGGATATAAAAAGATGGTCTATTATCACTAAATGAGGATTATCCCAGAAATACAAAGATAATATAACATTAAAAACTCAATGAATTTATCATCTTTAAATATGTATGTCTATAAGGATATAATTATATATATGCATATATATGTATAAATATATGTATATATAATTATTCACAATAGATGCAGAATAATCATTTGAAAAAAATCCAACATCAATTCCTGGTTTTAAACATCCCAGCAAAGCGTATATATCCAAAGGAAAGGAAATCAGTGTATCAAAGAGGTATCTGTACTCCCATGATTTTGCAGCACTATTCACAATAGTCAAGGTATAAAATCAACCGAAGTATCCATCATGGGGTGAATGGATAAGAAAAATGTGGCACATACACACAACAGAATATTATTCAGCCATTAAAAAGAATAAAATCCTGTCATTTGCAAACATGGATGGAACTGGAGGACACTGTGTTAAGTGAAATCAGACATAGAAAGAAAAAATTTGCATGTTCTCACTTATATGACGGGGCTAAAAATTTTTTTAAGTGAATTCACACAGAAAATAAAATTATTGTTACCAGAGGCTGGAAGGGTAGCAGGGAGGGAGGAATTAAGTGGGGACGGTTAATGGAAACAAAACTACAGTTACAAAGAGTGAATAAGATCTAGTATTTGGTAGCACAATAGGGTGACTATGAGCAACAATAATTTATTGTGTATTTTAAAATAAGAATAGAATTGAAATGTTCTTAACACAAAGAAATAATAAATGCTTGAGGTGACGGATACCCCAATTACACTGATTTCAGCATTATATATTATATGCCTGTATCGAAGCATCAGAGGTACCCCATCAATACATTAACCTATTATGTACCTATAATAATTAAAAATATTTTAAAGGCAAAAAAAAATCTTAGCTAACTAGTAATATAAAGAAATTTTCTCAAGCTAATAAAGAACATCTCATAAAACCTACAGCTTATAGCACACTTAATGGTGAAACATTAAATGCTATCTTCTAATATTAGGAATAAGGAGATAATGCACACTCTACCTACTTGTATTTAACAGTGTACACTAGAGTCACTAGTCAGAAAAATAATGTAAGAAAATAATGCATCTCAATTGAAAAGGACAAAGTAAAACTTGTTATTCACTGAGGACATGACCATTTATGTAAAAAATCTAATGAAATATTCAGAAAAGCTACTTGAAATATTATGTACATTTAGCAAGATTACAAGATCAATGTGCAAAACTCTAAGTCTTTCTGTATACTAACAATAAGCAATCAGAATTAAAAATATTGTTTACAAAAACATGAAAATTTTTAAAATACTTAGGAATAAATCTGTCAAAATATGTACAAGATATATTCACTGAAATCTTCAAAGCCTTGCAGAAAGAAATTAAAGAAAATCTAAATAATTCAAGAGATATAACTTGTTTATTGATTAGGAAGCTCAATATTTTACAAATGTCATTCAGTTCTTTCAATATTGATGCATAACTCAGTACAGTCTCAATCAAAATTCTAGCAGGTTTTTGTGGAAATGAGTAAGTTGATTCTGAAATGCATCTAGAAATGCAAAGGACGTAGACTATTTCCAGTATCCATGAACAAAAGAATAAAGTTGGATGACTCACCCAATCTTACTTCAATGCTTATTATAAAGTCACATTAAGCAAAACAAGGTAGTATTGGTATAAATACAGACACATGAATGTAATAGACTAGAAAATCCAGAAACAGACCAACCCTTACGATCAATTGACTTTTTCTATAAAGGTGCAAAGATAATTCCGTGTACAGCAGATAGCATTTTCAACAAATGAGGTTCCAACAATTGGATATCCACAAGTAAAAAGTAAACTTCAACCTTTATTTTGTGACATGTTCAAAAATCAATTCAAGATGGATCATATGCCTAAAGATACTACTTAAAATTACAAGACTTCTAGAAGGCAACATAGAAAACAAAATTGTGTGACCTTGGGTTAGACAAAGACTTCCTAGGTATGATACAAAAAGCACAAACCAAAAAAGAAAAATTAATCAATTTGACTTCATACAAAATTAAAACTTTTGCTCTGAAATACAATGTTAAGAAAATGAAGCCAATCTCAACTGGAAGGAATAGTTTCAAAGCATATATCTATCTAATAAATAACTAGTATCAAAAATGCGTAAATTTAAAATGTAATAAGAAAAAACATGAAAAATAATAGAGAAAAGATTTGAGTAGACACTTAACTAATGATGGTATATGGATGGTGAATAAGCTCACGTAAAGAAAAGATGCTCAACATCATTAGTGATTAGAAATATGCAACCGTCTGGTCTTTGACAAACCTGACAAAAACGAGCAATGGGGAAAGGATTCCCTGTTTAATAAATGGTGCTGGGAAAACTGGCTAGCCACGTGCAGAAAGCAGAAACTGGACCCCTTCCTGACACCTTACACTAAAATTAACTCCAGATGGATTAAAGACTTAAACATAAGACCTAACACCATAAAAACCCTAGAAGAAAACCTAGGCAAAACCATTCAGGACACAGGCATAGGCAAGGACTTCATGACTAAAACACCCAAAGCAATGGCAACAAAAGCCAAAATAGACAAATGGGATCTAACTAAACTCCAGAGCTTCTGCACAGCAAAAGAAACAGTCATTAGAGTGAACCGGCAACCAACAGAATGGGAAAAAAATTTTGCAATCTACCCATCTGACAAAGGGCTAACATCCAGAATCTACAAAGAACTAAAACAGATTTACAAGAAAAAAACAAACAAACCCATTCAAAAGTGGGTAAAGAATATGAACAGTCACTTTTCAAAAGAAGACATATATGAGGCCAACAAACCTGAAAAAATGCTCTTCATCACTGATTATTAGAGAAATGCAAATCAAAACCACATTGAGATACCATCTCACGCCAGTTAGAATGGCGATCATCAAAAAATCTGGAGACAACAGATGCTGGAGAGGATGTGGAGAAATAGGAACACTTTTACACTGTTGGTGGGAGTGTAAATTAGTTCAACCATTGTGGAAGACACTGTGTCAATTCCTCAAGCATCTAGAAATAGAAATTCCATTTGACCCAGCAATCCCATTACTGGGTATATACCCAAAGGATTATAAATCATTCTGTTATACAGACACATGCACATGTATGTTCACTGCAGCTCTGTTTACAATAGCAAAGACCTGGAACCAACACAAATGCCCATCGATGATAGACTGGACAAGGAAAATGTGGCACATATACATCATGGAATACTATACAGCCATAAAAAAGATGAGTTTGTGTCCTTTGTAGGGACATGGATGAATCTGGAAACCATCATTCTCAGCAAACTGACACAAGAACAGAAAATCAAACACCGCATGTTCTCACTTATAGGTGGGTGTTGAACGATGAGAACACATGGACACAGGGAGGTGAGCATTGCACACTGGGGTCTGTTGGGGGGGAATAGGGAGGGACAGCAGGGGTGGGGAGGTTGGGGAGGGATAACATGGGGGAGAAATGCCAGATATAGGTGATGGGGAGATGGAGGCAGCAAACCACCTTGCCATGTAAGTACCTATGCAAACAATCCTGCATGATCTGCACATGTACCCCAGAACCTAAAGTACAATTTAAAAAAAAAGAAGAAACATGCAAATAAAATCCACCTTAGGATACCATCTTAAACCTATCAGAATGGCCAAAATTAACACTGACCATACCATGTGTTTGCAAAGATGTAGATGTTCTCTCCAACAACATACACTGGAGTCTAAAGTGTGATCATCACAGGAATTCCAATGGTCAAGGGACCATGTGCAAGATGTGCAGGTTTGTTACATAGGTATACATGTGTCACGGTGGTTTGCTGCACCTATCAACCCATCACCCAGGTATTAAGCCCAGAGTGCCTTAGCTCTTTTCTCTAATGCTCTCCACTCCCCCCACCACTCTCCCCCTCAACAGGTCCCAGTGTGTGTTGTTCCCCTCCCTGTGTTGCAAGACTTTCCCTTAGTTCAGCTAAAGACCGGGTCCTTATCACACAGCCATGAAAATTTAGGCTCACAAACTATTTGAAGGGTGAGCAGGGCAGAGTTTACTGCACATAAAGGAAAAAGGGGGAACGGGCTCAGCAGAGTGAGGAACGGGCTCCTCCCCTGCAAATGAGGTCAACTTCTGTGGCTCCACCCCAGTGTGCACTCCTCCCAGTGCTCAGATGGGTCTGGGGGAACCCTTCCCATCTGGCTGTCTCACTTGTGTCCATGTATTCTCATTGTTCAGCTCCCACTTACAAGTGAGAACATGAATCCCTAGATATTTGCAACGTTCTCTGAGATTTGTTAATAAAAGCTGTGCTGTGAAGAGAAAATTAAAAAAAAAAGATGTACATCTCAGAAAAATTAACCCAAATGACCTAAAGGCCATCAGCACCTAACATTGTGTAGTCTACTAAATTGATAAATCTTCTTTAAATGTACTTCACCCAAGAGAAAATGCTAAATATCTTTTCATCTTTTAATAGGAGATAAATAAGAAAAGCCATGAGAACTAGAGTTTTCTCTTCATCCAACCTTCAATATTTTACCTCAACTGTTCATCGATTGTCCATGTTGCTTTAAGTCTGTCCTTCTGGGGAAGACTAAGATACGAAGTTTGGTGAAGTTATGTCAGACAGTATAAGTCTGCGCAGAAGGCAGAAGAAGTGTTACTTTTCTCATTTTGTTGATATTTGTGTATAGCAGTGTGGCTTATATTTTCATCTCTCTCAAAAGCATATGAGAAGTGAATTTGGCAGGGCATACCATCTCCCCTTTGTGAACCTTTGTTTTCCATCTGTGTTACAAAGAGGTTGGACTCAGTGTTCTTTCCAACTGTAACGCGGGGTGCTTCTCTATTTATCAATCACACTATATGTGTCTTAAGTTATAATTAATAAATTTTTTTCTGAAGGTAGCCATCTATAGAGAAGAAAACAGGCTATGAAAACGGGTACAAACATTTCTCTTGAATATACGATAGACTTTCGTCTGTGTAAAATAGTTTAAAAGTGGCTTCGCCAAAATACAGGGAGGAGAAAACAGCAGGGTTGACCTGAACGATCTCTGCAAATTCACTCTGGCTCACTAATGTTCTGTGTCCGCACATAGTGTTTAATAAATGTTTGTCAAATAAATAAAGTCCATGTGCACTTTATCCCTCTCTGGCTCTCAGAGTACTTTCTCATGCATTCTCATTTGACCCCACAATATCCTTACAAAGTGGCTACAGCAGGTATTCTTAACCCCGTTTTCCAGATTCAAGAAACTGAGCCTCAGAGCATTTGAGTGATTATGCCCAGGTCACAAAGCTAGTAAATGGCAGAGCCAGGTCTCAAACGGAGAGCTTTTAACTTTATATTCTGTGTTCTTTCCATGGCATTATGCAAGCCTCGTAATTCTAAGATACAGTCCTAAAATAACACAAAAGACTCAGCCAGCCTCCTTCTTTATTCCCTTGACCTCATTAAAGCTTTAAATGGAACTTGTCCTCACAAACTTAGGGTGCAACATCAAATCCGTCTGAGCTTCTAGGGCACGTAGCAACAGCTTGCTTTAATCTAATAATTGGCTGAAGTGGAACCACAGAAAGGACATAAAAAAGGCAAATTGTTATTTTTCAAAACCAAGCCATTCCCTGCCTAAAAGGTTCACAGCTTTTTTCTTTTCCAAGAAAATATTTATCCCCCTGAAAGATTTCTTCCCGTTAACAATATTTTTACAGTCTTTGTGATACTTTTACAGCATTTTAGATGCAATCTAAATACTATATATTTCAAGAATGGAACCATTACATTAAGAACGCTGCATATGTTTAAAAGTGTCTTTTATGAGGTTTATTAAAAGCAGCCATAAATTTCTGAGAAAGGTTTAAGCCATATTACATTGATCTTACTTCTCATTTAAACAAAATGTAAACTTTAAGTAAAACCTTGATGTGGAATGTAAACTCGCTCATATACCCTGAGCTTACTCATTCACATGTGCCACCTTGAAAATATTAAATCATCTATGAAGCACTCCATTTCTTTGAGTGTTTTCCAATCACAACAAATAGTTTTCCGGTGATTGCTTTTACCTGTTGAATTTCTTGAATTCATTCACAGTGAAGAATGGGTGGTGCCAGCTGGATACAGAGCAGGGTTTTCAAATCATTCTGGGCTCTGCACACCTAAGGCAACTTGCAGCCCAGCTCAACTCTTGAGGTGCCCTCTCCAAAAATAAATTCATACAACAAAGGTAGGTGCTTTTATCCCCATTTTATAGATGGAAACACTAAGGCACAAATGAGTTTTGAGCGATTTTCCGAAGTCACACAGTTAATAAGACTGTGAACCCAGGCAGTCTGATTTCCAGATGAGTGAAGCCCAAGCTTTGCTCCAGAGTCTGATTCTATCCTGCCTTATTTATAGGATTAAGAGGATTAGATGAGGTAATACATAGAAAGCATTTAGCACAGTGCTTGACAGACAGCACTCAACAAGATTAGCGATTATTAACATCACCATTACTATTAGCTAGAGCATGTTTAGGCTGATTGTTTTTACCAGAACCATCCTTCAGAAGGACCAAAGCAAACTGCTATGTACCCAAAATTACCCTCTGTCATATTGTGATATAATAAGAAATATATATTTGATTTGCATCTGCAGTTTCTTGCACAGAGCTCCTAAAACGCTCAAAATGTCTAGGTGATAGAGGTAGGAGGAGTATCTTTTGTTATTCATAACAAGCTTCTTTCAACCATACCTGAGTTTATGTTAACGAGATAACTGAGGGCTGGAAGCCCCTAGATAGTTTCAGGATGACAGCTGGTTGCCAGAGGAATCAGCAGTGTGACCAGAGGGTTGAAACTTTCAGCCCCAGCCCCTAACCTCCAGGGAAGGGGAGAAGGGCTGAAGATTGAGCTCATCACCAATGGCCAATAATTTAATCAATCATTCCTATACAATAGAACCTTCATAAAAACCCTAACGATGGGGTTTAAAGAGGTTCTGGGTTGATAAAGGAATCTGTATGCTGGGAAGGGATCGCACACCCCAAACTCCACAGGGACAGAAGCCCCTTGCTCCAGACTCTTCCTGACCTCACCCTATGGACCTCTTCACCTGGATGTTTGTTTGTATTTTTTATAATAAACTGGTAGATGTAAGTAAAGTGTTCCCTGAGTTTTCAGAGTCATTTATATTAATTTATCAAAACTGAGACGGTGATTGTGGGGGATTCCCGATTTGTAGCTGAGACATATAAAATCATGGCAACCTGGGAAACCTCTACTTATGATTGGCTTCTGATGTCAGGGGCAGTCTCGTGGGTTTGAACCCTTAACCTGTGGAGTTTGGACTAACTTCAGGCAGTTAGTGTCAGAATTGAATTAAATGGTAACATTTCTATCTGGAACGTTCTCTCATTTCTCCACATGGCAAACTCCTATTAATCCTTTACAAAGGTCACATGTCATCCTTTCAATTTCTTCTTTACAAAGTTTGTTGACATTTATTAATATTTAAAAGGTTGCATTTTACTTACATGTTTACATGTCTGTCTCTCCCACTGAAGTCCAGACTGTAAAATGCTTGAAGAAATGGGCCATACGTCTCTGTGTCCTTTCACCTCACACGAAGCCTGGAACAAAGGAGATTCTACTTAAAAACCTGGCAAGTGAATGAGTGCATGATTACCGCTGTGATCTTAGCCTACTCATTTTACCTCAAAGGCTGATCATTTCAGAATCAAGTACCAGGAAAAAAAACACTTCACCTAATGCTGTACCTAAGCTGAGATCTATAGAAGTCATGGACCAAAATCAGAACTACTGCACTTTCACCTTTCTCAGCAGATGGAAAATAAAGCTGTAGGCTCAGTCCCAGTTGTCACAAAGCTAGCCCAAGTGAAGTTACCTACTGCTGCTACACAAAGGTCCTTCCTCCGCCACTGTGTCCCAGTTCCCCACTTTAGTTCCTTTAGAAGTTAGGCCGCTGCGGCTCTTGTCAATCATTAGTCACGTGCTTTTTCAGAAATGACTTGCAAATCTTAGAAAGGAGTAGGCGCTCCCTGATAAGGAAGGCCTGAGTTGAAGGAATCAGATCCAAGGTTCTACAAAGCAGGGAGAAGATGGCTTCCACCAGAGAGCCAATATGGAGAAAGTTTAAAACTTCCAAGTGGGTCTGGAGATTTAGAAGAGCTTTTTATAAACAGGTGATCATCACCCTTCACTCTTATTTATTTCACAACCTACCGTCTGCTATATTTTGTATTTGGGGAAGAAAGCCATTTATGTATCAATTTGCTCAAGAAATGGTTAATGTGGTCAACCTGAACTCAGATATTATCTCACCTAACTAGCTATGTAGTAGTGACACCTACTGGAGAACACTGTCACTTCAGAGTTTTTATTTGTGTACTGTACTAAGAAACTTCAAAATGTTAACTCACTTAATCTTTGTAACAACGCTATGAGGTAGTTAATATTATAATCTGCATTTGTTGGGTAAGGAAACTGAGACAGAGGAATGAAATAACTAGCCGAGTGTCATACAGCTAGCACGTGGTAGAGCTGGGATGTGATTTCAGAGCAGCATGGCTCCAGAGTCTGTGTGCTTAAACATGAGGATCTATTGCCTCTTCTATCATTCATCAACTGAACGTGCCCATTAAATAGCATTTTGCCTTTTGCTTTGAAGCTATGTGTTTGTATTTACAATTTCCCAATAAACACTGTTCCTCTCACGGCAGGGTCTGTGTTTCATTTTCGTATTTGCAATGTCAGCACTTAGCTCGGTTCCTAACACATAATAGGTGTTTAATACATATTTGTTAAATAAGTGTTGCATAAATGAATGAATGAGCAAAAGACTATCTTCGTATTTGAGGGCAGGCCCAGAGTAGGGAGAGGGAGAATGGTCAGCAAGGCATGGCTGCTCTCTTTGGAGTCATCATATTTCTCAATATAGTTTTCAGAAATGCACATGAATGAGAGCTGGGGCATCTATAATTCAAGTCTGCTAATCCTTGAGCTCATCAGAGGTACCTCATAGCTTACAATTAAGTCCACATTTCCTAGCTTGAAATAGAAGACCCTTCGGGATCTGGCTCCTACCTACCTCTTCAGTTTCTGGGGTTACCACAATACCCTGCATCCTTTCCAGTGATATGCTATTTGTGAGTCCCCGTGCAAGCCATGCCTCACACCTGCACGTTCTGACATTAACTAGAATCCCCTTTCATCTCACCAGGCCCTTTCTTACTTTGACTGAGCAACCTGTATTTATTTTCAAACTTCAGGCACCATCTCCTCCAAGAAGCTTTTCCAGAGGTGACAGGGCTACAACCCTCTTCTGTGGCACAACAGCATCATGGGTAGAGGAAGTGCTGCAGGGTGCCGCTAAGTGGCCTGGGACTGAATCCCAGCCTGACCACTTACTAGATGTGTGACCTTAGGTGAGTCGCTTAATCATTCTGGACGTTTCCTCCCATTTTCAAAATGGGAGTACTGAAAAACAGTATCTACTTCATAGTGTTGTAAGCACTGAATGAGTGAATAAATGTACTATGTTTCGAACAGTGTATAGTAAGGGGAACTGAAGTGTTTGCTATGACTATCCCCATTTTTTTCCTACTCATCTTTCTTTTCCTACCAGTCAATGAGTCCCATAACCAGAGGCTGTATCTTCAGTGTCTTTATGTCCATAGGGCCTAGCAAAGTCCCTGTTAGGAAACAATGAATGCCTGGGAGGCAGAGGGAAGACAGCAGTGTAGAAATAAATGTGCTTGTTTTTTTACGTGTGGCTACAATGCCCTGCAAACAGAATCAGACAATATACAAGCTCTGAGCAAGAAATGGAGCAAAGATGGAGCAAAGAAGTACACTTCATTGTGGCTTTGCCTCATTCTTCTCTCTGCTTGGTCCTGTGCCAGTTCTTCTCTGGTTGCTTCATCCCCTCACCCCCTTTCCTGTTCTCCAAACCCATCCCCCACCACGACATCTTTTGAAAGCTACAACCACTTCCACACATGGAAAACATATTGAAGCCATTCTGGATGGTCCTTATGAAGAGACATAAACCAAAGCGATATGGTCTTTCTGGGGCCGGGTCTCATCAGATGGGTGGGGGAAACATCTCTGTGGGTACAGTGCCAAAGGCTCCAAAACGCACTTGGCTCCAGAATGCTTCCCCTGCCTCTCTCCCTCCACAGCTGAACATTTCCAGCACTAGTCTCATTCCTCGGTGTAAGCCATTGTATTTCTAGAAAGACTCCATTCCAAATACAAAGATGCTACTCAAGAAGGCTAATCTCATTTACACACATGAAAGGATTTCTTGTTCCCATGGAGAGCGGAGACCTAGAGACTTTTAGGTAATGAGCTGGTTCAAGCTGCAGAGAAAAATAAGAGTTGCCATTTATCAAGTACTTTCTATGTGCTATCAGGCTTCATGAAAATGTCTTTTAAACATTTGACTTTAAAGTGCTGTGTTAAGAAGGTGGGGCTGGGTGATTGACCCTAACTGGTGGCCCTTTGTTGACAGGAGGAGGAGAGCCTCTGAGGAGAGAGGGTAGTGCAAAGAGGGGAGAGGTGTGGACAGTGAGTCCAATACCTCCAAAGGTGAGCCCATACTAGACAGTTTTAGGAGAAGCTGCTGGTGGGGAGAAGGCAATGACATGGCTACTTGGGGGGTCATGCCTATCCCTCACTATATGGTCTCAAATTAACATGTATTTTATTACCCTCGTTCTCTTTCTTTTCCTCTCTTTTCATTAGAACCCATTCCCAAACAGAACCAAGTAAATAAACTCTTTTCTCTAAGACCATGAGTTGCCCATTCGCTCATTTGCCCAGGAGGTGTGGATTGTATACCTACCCCCTGCCATGCAGAGAGGAAGGCACTGGGATAAAGAACTTATGATAATGTGTACTTCCTGCCCCTACCCCCCACCACTGTAACTGATCTGACTCTGTAAGTTTCCACTGCCCGCCCCAAACCTATAAAACCAACTCCTATCCCACTGCCCTTTGCTAACGCCCTTTTCGGCCTTAGCCAACTTGTACCCAGGTGAATAAACAGCCACGTTGCTCACACAAAGCCTGTTGGGGGGGTCTCTTCATTCAAAGCGCGCGTTTTTAACATTCACAGTCTCACCAACTCCCACATAAATGCTCTGGACTTCCAAGTGCTTTAAAGCACTCTGGACTCTCCTGGATTTCCCCCTCACTCTTGCTACAAATTTAAGATTGAGGAAGGGAAGAGAGAAGGTAATGATGTCAACAGGAAGTGCAGTGCTCAAGATTTTTTTTTCTCTATGACCATCTTGTTGGAAATGACTAGTTTTTTAATAGCCCATTAACTATGTGTAATTGGTTACTGATTCATTAAAGGCAAGCAGCTCAAATACTTGCATGCATAGATATTCCCTCAAGATACAAAATGCTATCGTGATGTAAATATCTCCACCAATGTGGTGATTCTTCTGCACATTGTGTGAGACACATGACTTAGGCACAGGGTTTCCCATTGCCACATCTCTAGCCTTTTCTTGACTTTGGAGAAATGCTGGCACTTGAATTTAATTCACTCTTGGTAGCTTTACTTTAATCACCTTCAACTCTATTGAGTTGATAATAACTCTATTATCTTACTTCATGAAAAAAATTCTACTTTTCTAACTCTCAGTCAAATCAACACATTTGTGTGTGTATCCTTTCCAAATCTTGAGGAACCCATTTTAATGTTCAGAAAACTATTTATACTTCTGGTAAAAGCAAATATTCTACAATGTCTGCTAGCTGCTTTAGAAATCAATTTTCAGGAACTCTGTTATAGAGACAAGTTATAAATATTGGAGCCTGATGATCACTGCCACAGTAAAGAGAAGAAATGAATATAAAAGTCAAAAAACCCCTGAACAGTGATGCCTCTGGAAATATATATCAGTAGGCAGAACATACATCTTTTTTAAAAAGAAAGAACTTAACATGAAGGGGAAACATAAAGAATCTTGCAGAATTTTATGTTAGGACATAAAGAAGCCCTGAGCTACTGTATGGACTCAGGCAGAATAAAAGCAAGAGAAATAGTCTTTCTCAATGCAGTACGAGCAAAGGAAGCCAATGAATGGGACAAGGATGAGAAAGGGAAGGAGGAGAAGAGCAGATGGTGAAGGAGGAGGAGGAAATGGAGTAGGAGGATGAGGAGATGGACAAGAAGAAGTGGGAGATGGAGAAGAAGGGGAAGGAAGAGGGAGGGAGGAAGGGAGGGAGGGAACGGAATAAGTTGTCCATTACATCTGACAGCTTTAATTTATTGGTAAATTAACCCAATGGAGGTTAAGTGAAAGAGGAACCATGTTGTGACAATACCAAGACAATTCAAAACTGAACGAAGAGACAAAAAGTCCCAGTAGCACTAGCAACTAGAGTAGGCCTGACTTTTAGGACCCCAGCTCTACAGGAAGCTACTGTCAGAGCAACCAGGCTCTCATCCTTATAATTTCTATCAGAGTTTCAGATCTGAAGTAAAGAAGATCTGATTAGCCTGGCTTGGTTCAGGTTTAAAAGCTTCTGGATCAATAGCTATAGCTAATTTTCAGGGCAGGAGTAGGAGTGGAAGACAGGTATTTTTTAACTGGCTTTTGATACACAAGTATTTTATGCATCCTTACTATACATCAGAAGATTTTTTTTTTTAAAGCAATTTTCCTGCCTCAGCCTCCCAAGTAACTGGGATTTACAGCATGTGTCACCATGCCCAGCTAATTTTGTATTTTTTTAGTAGAGATGGGGTTTCACCATATCGGTCAGACTGGTCTCGAACTCCTGACCTCAGGTGATCCACCCATCTCGGCCTCCCAAAGTGCTGATTACAGGCATGAGCCACCATGCCCAGCCCATCAGAAGCATTTTGAAAAGCTAACAGTATAATGGAGAATAAGCAGACAGAATTTCTGCGCCTCAGGAAGTTCAGGGGATCTGTACAGGCAAGGCTGCCACCGAATTAGCCTCTATTACATTAAGTCAAGAAATAGTGTTTCTGAGACTGACTCAGGAAAATATGCAAACCAGAAAGCTGTAGACTTATTTCTGCAGGAACTATTGAGACAATAAGTCCCTCATTGAAACCCCAAAACCATGTGGCAGCTTATGGAGGTTTCTGTTTTAAAGAGGTAGGGAGGAGAAAGAGAGAGACAGAGAAACAGAGAGAGAGATGGAGAAAATGGTTGAGAGAAAGAGAAGCCTTATCAAGTTAAGGGAAGATTAACTTTGTATTAAACAATGTTAGACACCAATTAGGATTAATAGAAAAAAGTCCAAATTGTACTCACATGTGTGATAATTACATAGCATAGTACCTGGTATAGTAGATGCGTAAATATTAACTAAACCTGAAATTATGCTATTGATAGAAAGACACAAAATAGAGGCATAGTAGCAGATATACAGGCTTTACATATGGGCAGTTTGAATTCTGGAATACTATTGCTATGTGACCCTGGATAAAGAGGGTCTTTAAACTGAGGACATTAAGGCATATTGATAGAGTTTTATGAAGATTAAATAAAATAATGCATGTAAAATCATATAGTAAGTGCTCAGTAAATATTAATTCCTTCTGTTTATCTTCTTATTAAGTGCATGTTCGTAACATTCAGCATTTGAATTTACTAGAGAGTTTATGTTTTAAAACAAAGTATTAAAGAGTTATTATTATAAATGTAAAGTGCTAGACAGAAAGTCTAGGTCTTAAACTGTTTCTTGCAGTTCATTGAGACTGCTCATTAAAGGCTGCCGCTATCACCACCTGGTGGCAGCACACGGTATAATTTTTTTTTTATTTCAAAATGACATAATCATACATATTTACAGGGTAAAGTGTAATATTTTGATACCTGTGTACAATACATCACAATCAAATTAGGGTAATTGGAATATTTATCACCTCAAGTATTCATCATTTCTTTGTGTTTGGGAACATTCAAAATCCTCTCTTCTAGTTATTTAAAAATATAGAATAAATAACTGTTGACTACAGTCATCCTTCAGTGCTATAGAACACTAGAACTTATTCCTCATATCTAGGTGTAATTCCATGTTCCTTAACAACCTCTTTCCCTAACCCCTCTTCTTTTCACCCTTCTCAGATTCTAGTTATCATTATTCTACTCTCTGCTTCTATGAGGTCTTACTTAACTTCCACACGAGTGAGAATACGTGGCATTTATCTTTCTGTAACTGCCCATGTCACTCAACATAGTATCCTCTAGACTCATCCACATTGCTACAAATGAGAGTATTTCATTCTTTTTTATAGCTGAATAGTATTCCATTGTGTACATATCTCATGTTTTCTTTATGCGTTCATCTGTTGATGGACACTTAGGTTGATTCTGTATCTTGGCCATTATGAATAGCGTTTCAGTAAACATGGGAGCACATACATGTCTTTGACACACTGATTTTCTTTCCTGTGGATATATGCCCAATAGTGGGATTGCTGGATCACATGGTAGTTTTAGTTTTACTTTTTGAGGAACCTCCGTAGTTTTCCATAATGGCTATACAAATTTACATTCCCACAAACAGTGTATAGGAGTTTCCTTTTCCCCTCCACATCCTTGTCAGCTTTGATATTTTTTGTCCTTCTGATAACAGCCATTCCAGCTGGGGTGAGATGGTATCTCACTGTGGTTTTGATTTGCATTTCCCTGATGATTAGCAATATTGAGCATTTTTTCCCATATACTTCTTGACCATTTGTATGCCTTCTTTTGAGAAATGTCTTTTCACATAATTTGCCCATTTTTAATTGCATTATTTGTGTGTGTGTGTGTGTGTGTGTGTGTGTGCGCGCGCGCGTGTTGGCCATTGTTTGAATATTCTGAGTATTGTTCCCTTGTTGGACAAATAAATTTGCAAATATTTTCTCCCATTCTGTAGGTTTTTCTTTACTCTGTCAATGTTTCCTTTGCTATGCAGAAGCTTTTTAATTTGATGTAATCTCATTTCTCTGTTTTGGCATTTGTTGTCTTTGTTAAGGTCTTCTCCATGAAAATATCTGCCTAGACCAATGTCCTGAAGCATTTCTCCTGTGTTTCTTCTAGTAGTTTCATAGTTGCAAACCTTATTTTTTAGGTCTTTAATACATTTGAATTGATTTCTGTACATGGTGATAGAGGCCTAGTTACATTCTTCTGCATGTGAATATTTGTTTTTTCCAGGACTATTCATTAAACAGACTGTCCTTTCCCCAGTGTATGTTCTCAGTATCTTTGTTGAAAAACAGGTGTCTGTAAGTATATGGATTTATTTCTGGGTTGTCTTTCTGTTCCATTGGTCTATGTGTCTATTTTTATGTCAGTACCATGCTGTTTTGGTTATTACAGGTTTATAGTATATTTTGAGGTCAGGCAGTGTGAAGCCTACAACTTTATTCTTTTCACTCAGGATTGCTTTGGCAAATTGTCCCTGCTTGCAAGATGGCATGCTCTCACATAGAAAAACTAAAGACTCCATCAACAAAAACTCTTAGAACTGAGAAACAAATTTAGCAAAGTTGTAGGATACAAAATCAACATGCAAAATCCGCATTATTTCTATATGCCAATAATTAACTAGCTGGAAGAATTATTTATTATTTCATTATATATATTAATCACTCAAAATATTCTACAAAAATCAAGAAAGAAATCCCATTTATAGTACCCACAAAAAATATTTTTAAAAATAAATTAACCAAGGAGGTGAAAAATCCCTGTGAGAAAAAATATACAACTCTGATGAAAGAAATTGAAGACAACACAAAACAATGAAGGGACATCCCATGTTTATGAGTTTGGAAAAATTAATATTGTTAAAATCATTGTACTACCCAAAGGAATCTACAGATTCAATGCAATCTCTATCAAAATACAAATGACATTCTTCACAAAAATATAAAAAATTTAAAAATGTATATGAAACCACAAAAGACCCCAAATAGCCCAAGGCAATCTCGTATATTTTTGAGTGACAGCTATATATAATGAAATCCTAAACATTCCTTAGAGTCTCGCATATTTCACATATGGGAAAGGTTTAGACAACAACTGTTTTACAACACATTTTCCTAACCAATATATGGTGACACTATGGTACGTTATGAAGATACCTGAAGCAGTAACCTGGATTTTCAAAATTTGCTGGTGTCTATCTTTAATGGCATCAGCTTAATACCACTCTCCTTCAACATCCTCAATATCCCTGTTGCAGCCTGAATTCAAAAGCGTAGGCATTGCTTTGAAGAGTTATGTAAAAATAAAGCAGGTCATGACTCCAAAAGCATATGCAAAAAAAAAGAGAGAAAATAAATAAATTGGATATCATCAAAATTAAAAGCCCTTGTTTCAAAGTATATCATCAAGAAAGTGAAAAGGCAATCCACAGAATGACAGAGCAGTTTTGCGAATCATATATCTGATGAGAGAATCGTATCTAGAATATATAAAAGACTCCTACAACTTAATAATAAAAAGACCAAAAACCCAATAAAAATGGTCAAGATCTAAATAGATATTTATCCAAAGAATATATTCACAAAGCCAAAAAACACATACAAAATGTTCAGCATCAGCCATCACAGAAATGCAAACCAAAATTATGAGATACCATTGCACATATATTGGCTATGTTAAAAAAGACAGTTAACAACAAATGTTGACAAAGATTTGGAGAAATTAGTACCCTTCTACACTACTGACAGAAATGTAAAATGGTGCGGCCACTTTGGAAAACAGTCTGGCAGTCTGTCAAAAAATTAACCCGGGGTTATCAAATGACCCATCAATTCTACCTCTAGTATAATCTAAGGGAAGTGAAAACATAAGTCCACACGAAAACTTGTACAAGAATGTTCATAAGCGTGTTATCTGGCTCTTTTCATGCCAAAAAGTGAAAACAACCTCAAAAGTCCCTCAGTTAATTCTTATGGAGGAATATTACCCATCAATAAAAAGAATAAAGTACCTATATATCCAACAACATGTCTGAACCTTGAAAATACTGTGCAAAGTGGAAGAAGTCAGTCACAGAACCACATATTATGGAATTTTATTTATATGAAATATTCAGAACAGGAAAGTCCATAGAAACAGAAGGCAGATTGCATTTTCCCAGGGCCGGAGGGTTAGGCTGAGGTTGGAAGGTAATGGTTAAGGTAAATGGAGTTTCTTTCTGGGGTAATGAACACATTCTAAAATTGCTTGTGGAAATGGTTGCACAACTCTGTGAATATATAAAAAGCCTTTATATATTTATAGGTTAATTGCATATTTTAATTATATCTCAAAAAATTGTTAAAAAGTAAAAAAAGAAAGCATGTCTAAAATGGTGATGGAGAAGAGGTTCACCATTTCTCCCCTGTGCACACAAAAGTTTCTTCACATTCTAGAAAAATTTTCAGAACTAAAAATTTCTATCTAACATTGGGAGCTAATCTTTTATAGAAGCTAAAATATTTTAGGCAAACTAATTTGAAACTTTGGAAACAATTTTTTTCCTGATTTTATTTTACCATAAAGAGTATTCTCTTCTGGCTTCAGTGGTGCTCATCAAAATGGGAAATAACACAATTTTACATCTAACTGTAACAGGATTCACTTTAGATATCTAGAGCAGAGCTAATCTCACCACCAGAAGTCACTGATGTTGGTATTGCATTACTGATTCTATGATCTGACCCATGGTCACAGTCCCTTCTGCAACACACACACACACACACATACACATTCTCACATGTATATATGCACACAATACTCTGGTACATTAGGTTGTGGCATGGAACATTTTGGCGAACCTTGTTCGCAGTGCCAAGGCAGGCCCCGGCTAGGCTTGCTTATGTGTCTGTTTAGTTTCAGCCTCTTATATTCCTAAAAACAGTATTTCTGGATCTCTATAGCTCATTGAAAGGAATCACCGAATCTATGTATTGAAAAGCACTTTACAAGCATCTAAGTCTTACATAGACTTTCCAGTATGAATTAAACTAACCCAATCTTTCATTCCTATCTGATTCTGCTACAGTCACAGAGATGCCACGCAAAGAATAAAAGAGCCATTTTTCATGACCTTCCTCGTTTCTCTGAACAAAGCCCAGTGTCAAAATCTTTGAAAGGCATGTATTATAGTGAAGAACAAGATTCAAAAAAATGTTTGGAAGCATTCATGATACAGAAAAATAATTTCCTCTTTCTCATCCCAAAATAAAAAACAACCTTATGATGTGTTAGATTGAAATGTTTAAATATTGAACCAGTGCCATAAATGATTTGTAAGCCTCAATAAGTTTCATGAAATTTAAAAATGATATTATTATCCCATCTGACAGAGTGTCTTTCAGGACTAGAAGCTGTGTGGTCCAGATTAGGGGCCTTCTAATAAAAAATAAATACGCAGCACATTTGACTTACAAATATAGTAACATATGTAATATTCAAAGACATATATTCAATGAGGTGTATTTGCAATTGCTAGTTACTAGTATCAATTTGGCTTCCTACACAGAGCAACAGGGTTCTTTTCTTGTATACTAGATGCTGATATTTACAACATAAAGCTTCTTTCAAGAAAGAAAAAAAAACATGTACATAGAAAAAAACAACACAGTGTCTATTCACACTCAATGGACTATCCAATTTGATATTTAAAAAGATGGACAACTGATTGTTAAGGAGATGGGTATAATATTTACATATGTAATATGAAACTCACATGTCATTTGTATATCGGAGATGTTGTAACATGAACAATGTTAGCTGCGTGCCTGGCAGTCCTTTCTACAGCCTCAGCTCTATCCATCCCAACGCCTACTATGTAATGAGTTTCCTAAAGCCGCTGATGTTGGAGAAAAGGGCTGTTTGGGGTTTGTGTTGTTTTGTTTCTATTCTTCTGTTTCCATCTTTTTATCAGAAATGCTTTATGCAAATAGCGTCTTTTCCTTTGCCATCTCCTGCTGTACTACAAAGCACTGGAGAGGAGAGTGAGAGATGGTTAGAAAAAGGGGTGGGGCGAGAGGGGTCCTTGATCACTCTCAGCTGCTCTGAGCTGAGAGCAGGCACAAGATTGATGACATTCCCTGGGTGTACAGGAAGATCTCCTCCTTGTGAAACCCTGCTCATGAGGCCTGATAGACTTGTCATCTCTTAATAAACATCACTGATGTGTCGGAAGGAGAGAGCCGGCACAGGAGAAGGGCATACCCAGCAGAGGGCTTGCCTTTCTCGATGATTTACTTAGCTTGTCCTGCTGATGGTGCCACAGAGGAGTGGTCCTGATTCCCCCACCTTGAAAATCCTCTGCAAGGCCTCCATTCCCTCTCAGGACCAGGAGATGTGTAATTGTGATCCAGCTCCGCCTTCTGCAGGAAAATTCCTAACTTCCCCAGGTCTCTTTGCATCCCTGAATATGGATGCAAAGAGGAATTGAGGATTACAGTGTTACAGATCTTTCCTTCCGCCAGTAGGCAGGGCACTCCACACACTACTGTTTCTCCCTAGTCCCTGGGAAGCTTCTTCCCTGGGTGTTTAGAGTAATACAGAGAGAGCATCAAATCAACTTTAGTAAAGTCACAGGAGCAACCTGGAGAAAGTCTGTCCTGGTTCAAGAACTTCTTTACCTCTTCCTCCTCTCTTTCCATCTCTTCCTTATCTACTAGCTTATAAATCATTCCTGAAATCCAGCCTTCTCCACAAATATGCCCCTGATTGATTCAATGCCCTTTAGTGCATGCGGTCCACAGAGAGAATTCTCAGAATTTCTTCTCCTCTTGACTCCACAGGGAACATACTCTGTTTCGCCATCCAGGTCCCACCTAAGAGCTGTCACTGAGCACATGTGCCACAGACATTTGATACAAAGTGAATGTGTGCGTGCATGAATTCCATGTTCATTTTTTTCCCTGTCAAACTTGAAACCAAACTTATTTTTGCCTCCTAAATAAACATATAAACATTTCAGTGTTCATTTTTTTCACTGGGATGTTTAATTCTTCTTTTCAATGTTTACCTCTACACACCTACATTGGAGCCTCCTGGAGGAGAGGGAGCCAGGGGCTGTCTCTGGGCAGCACTAGAGTCCCTTTGCAGGAAGTAAAGTCTTTCCTGATGAATGTTGCCAATGACCGTGATGAAGACACTCACGGACACCTTCTCCATGACTGGAGATGTATTTCATTGTGTTAAACGAGCCACACAGACGGCTTAGGGGGCGAAGACAAGGCTTGGCCATTGGAATAACAAAAGACCCAAAGACATAAATGGGGTCCCAGCCTGGTTGTTGTAGTAGGGCCCTTTGGCCCAGCTTCTTCCTAACTGAGGCCAGAGTCTCCATGCTCCGTTTCCCCCACAGGAAATTGTTCTTCTGATATTTTGAAGTATTCTATGTGTAACACGTGTGTGCAGCCAAATAGTGAGCTTTCATTTTTGTCTTGAAATAATTTTGATTAATAAATTACAATGGAGCTGCAGTATTAGCTTCATTCCCAGGGGAACCAAAATATGTTCTTATTCCTAGAAGTCAGCCACAGCCTGAACTCAAAAAGTTCAGTCCCCCACTGGAATTCAAGGAGGTTTATAGATGTGTGTCAAGACTAGGGAGTGGGGGAAGGAGAGGAAGTTTACCTTTAGAATACTCTTCTGTGATCCTCTTTTGTTCTCTATAGTGAGCCTGTTCCTACGGCAACTGCCTCTTTATTATTCCCCTATTCCCCTCATCCTCAGACCCGGACCAGCAAACAGCACAAGATACAACATGGCCCCTTGTCCTTAGTCCTCTGCCTCTTAGCCTACATCAGCCATTTGCTCTGCAAATTCACTTACTGGGGCATCTGGGAAAACAGATATTCTGTAATGGTATGGGCAGAGTTAGCTGCTTAGCTCTGTTAGAGAACCATTTTTCTTTAGGTTTTGTATTAATTAGTCCATTCTTAGCATGTCTTACTACCATGAAGCAGAAGAGAGAGAAAGAGAGAGAGAGCGAGAGTGAGTTGGCACGTGCCATACTTTTAAACCATCAGATTTCATGAGAACGCACTCGCTAACACAAGAACAGCATGGGAGAAATTCATCCCCATGATCCAGTCATCTCCCAACAGGTCCTTCCCCTGACATGTGGGATTACAATTTGACAAGAGATTTGGGCAGGGACACAAAGCCAAAGCATAGCAGGTTATTTCACAAATACTGGTTAATTTTGTGGAAATACTAGAATTCACTATATAAGAGGCTTTAAACTCAACCTAAGCAGCAAAGAGGTAAGAAGCGGCTGTTCATGAGTGAGACTGGCTTTGATTTCAGGTTCTGGCACTTAACTGTCTGGCTTCACAATTTTTTAATTATTAATTTTTAATTTTTGTAGGTACATAGATGTATATATATACATATATATATGGAATACATAAGACATTTTGATACAGACATACAATGCATAATAATCATATCAGGGTAAATAGGGTACTCATCATCTCAAGCATTTATCCTTTCTTTGTGTTACAAACAATCCAATTATACTTTTTAAAGTTATTTATTTATTGTACATTTGTACAATAAATGATTGTTGACTACAGTCAACCTGTTGTGCTATACTAGGTCTTATTCATTCTATCTACATATATCTAACTATATTTCAGACCCATTTATCATCCCCACTCCCCCTAACCTCCCACTACCTTTCTCAGCCTCTGGTAACCATTGTTCTACTTTGTATCTTCATGAGTTCAGTTGTTTCAATTTTTAGTTCCCACAAATTAAGTGAGAACATGTGAAATTTGTCTTTCTGTGCCTGGCTTATTTCACTTAACACAGTAACGTGCAGTTCCACCTATGTTGCAAATAACCGAATCTCATTCTTTCTTAGGACTAAATAATACTCCATAGTTATAGGTATCATGCTTTCTTTATCCATTCGTCTATTGATGGACACTTAGGTTGCTTCCAAATCTTGGCTATTGTCAATAGTGCTGCAATAAACATGGGGGTGCAGATATTTCTCCAATATATTAATTTCCTTTCTTTTTGGTAAACCTAGCAGTAGGATTGCTGGATCATATAGTAGCTCTATAGTTACTTTTTTGAGGAACCTCAAATTGCTCTCCATAGTGGATGTACTAAATTATAGTCCCACCAACACTATATAAGGGTTCCCATTTCTCCACATCCTTACCCCCATTTGTTATTACCCATCTTTTGGATAAAACCACTTTAACCGGTATGAGATGATATCTCATTGTAGTTTTGATTTGCATTTCTCTGATGATCAGTGATGCTGAGCACCTTTCCATATACCTGTTTACAATTTATGTGTCTTCTTTCTTCTTTTCAGAAATGTCTTTTCAGATCTTTAACTTTAAAAAAATCAAAATCAGATTATTCGATTTTTTCCTATAGAGTTGTATGAGATCCTTATGTATTCTGTTTGTTTTGTTTTGTTTCATTTCGTTTTGCTTTTGAGATGGAGTCTCACTCTGTAGCCCAGGCTGGAGTGCAGTGGTGCAATCCTGGGTCACTGCAAGCTCTGCCTCTCAGGTTCAAGCAATTCTCCTGCCTCAGCCTCTAGAGTAGCTGGGACTACCAGTGCACACCACCACACCCAGCTAATTTTTTGTATTTTAGTAGATTGGGTTTCACTGTGTTGCCCAGGCTGGATGTGAACTCCTGAGCTCAGGCAATCCACCCGCCTTGGTTTCCCAAAGTGCTGGGATTATAGGCATGAGCCACCACACCCAGCCATGTATTCTAGTTATTAGTCCCTTGCCAGATGGGTAGTTTGCAAATATTTACTCCCACATTCATGGGTTGTCTCTTCACTTTGTGCATTGTTTTCTTTACTGTGCAGAAAGTTTATAACTTGATGTGATTCCATTTGTCCATTTTTTCTTTGGTGGCCTGTGCTTGTAGGGTATTACTAAGGAAGTCTTTGCCCAGTCCAATGTCCTGGAAGAACTTAGATTTAAGTCTTTAATCCATTTTGATTTGATATTTGTATATGATGGAAGACAGGGAACTAGTTTCATTTGTCTGCAAAGAGATTTCCAGTTTTCTCAGCATCATTTATTGAAGAGATTGTCTTTTTTCCAATGTATTTCCTTGGCACATTTGTTGAAAATGAGCTCATTATTGGTGTATGGATTTGTTTATGGATTCTCTATTCTGTTCCACTGGTCTATGTGTCTGTTTTTATACTAGTACCATACTGGTTTGATTACTACAGCTCTGTAATACCATTAGAAATCAGGTAATGTGATTCCTCCAGTTTCATTCTTTTTGCTGGGGATAGCTTTGGCTATTCTGGGTTTTTGCGATTCTATATATATTTTAGAATTGTTTTTTCTATTTCTGTGAAGAATGTCATTAGTATTTTGAAGGAGATTGCATTGAATTTGTAGATTCTTTCGTAGTATGGACATTTGAATGATATTGATTCTTCCAATCCATGAACATGAAATCTCTTTACACTTTTAGGTGTCCCCTTGAGCATTTAAAATCAGTGCTTTATAGTTTTCACTGTAGAGATCTTTCACTTCTTTGGTTAAGTTCCTAGGTATTTTACTTTATTTGTAGCTATTATAAATGGGATTACTTTCTTGATTTCTTTTTCAGATTGTTTGCTGTTGGCATACAGAAATGCTCCTAATTTTTGTATGTTGATTTTGCATTCTGCAACTTTACTGAAGGTTTTGATCAATTCTAATAGTTTTCTTGTGAGGTCTTCAGGTTTTTCCAAATATAAGATCATAATATCTTCAAACAAGGAAAATTTGACTTCTTTCTTTCCAATTTCAGTGCCTTTATTTCTTTATCTTGTTGGATTGCTCTAGCTAGGACTTCTAGTATTATGTTGAATAACAATGGTGAAGGTGGGCATGCTTGTCATGCTTCAGATCTTAGAGGAAGGACTTTTCAATTTTTCCCCAGTGTGATACTAACTGTAGGTCTATTGTATATGGCTTTTATCATGTTGAGGTATAGCCAGTTTTTTTAGGGTTATCTTGAAGGGATGTTGAATTTTATCAAATGCATTTTCAGCATCAATTAAAATGATTGTATGATTTTTGTCCTTCATGCTGTTGATTTAATTTATCACAGGGATTGATTTGTATATGTTGTACCATCCTTGCATCCATGGGATAAATTTCAGTCATGATGACCGATTTTTACAATGTGGTGTTGAATTCAGTTAGCTAATATATTGCTGAGGAATTTTCCATCAATGTTCACCAGGAATATTGCCTGAAGTGTTTTTTGTTTGTTTTTTATGTGTCTTTGTCTGGTTTTGGTATCAGGGGAAACACTGGCCTCATACAATGAGCTTGGAAGTATTCCCTCCTTCTCTATTTTTCAGAATAGTGTAAATATGATTGGTATTAGTTTTTCTTTAAATATTTGGTAAAATTCAGCAGTGAAGCTATTGGGTTCCTGGCTTTTTTTGCTGGGACAATTTTTATTATGGCTTTGATCTCCTTACTTGTTCTTAGTCTATGCAGGTTTTGGATTTCTTCATGGTTCAATCTTGGTAGGTTGTACGTGTCTAGGAATTTACCCATTTCTGCTAGGTTTTCCAATTTCTTGGCATATAGTTGCTCATAGTATGCTCCAATGATCCTTTGATTTCCTATGGTATTGGTTGTGATGTCTCATTTTTCATCTCTGATTTTATTTATTGGGGTCTTCTCCATTTTTTTCTTAGTCTGGCTAAAGGTTGTTGATTTTATTTATCTTTTCAAAGGAAAAACTTTTCCTTTTATTGATCTTTTGTATTGTTTTCTTCCTTTCAATTTTATTTATTTATGCTCTGATTTACTTTATTTCTTTCTCTCTCTCTTTCTCTCTCTCTTTCTCTCTTTCTCTCTTTCTTTCTTTTCTTTTCTTTCTTTCTTTGTTTTCTTTCCAACAGTCTTACTCTGTCACCAAGGCTGGAGCGCAGTGACGCAGTATCAGCTCACTGCAACCTCTGCCTCCTGGCTCAAGTCATTCTTGTGCCTTAGCCTTCTGAGTAGCTGAAATTACAGGCATTTGCCCCCCACACCCAGTAAATATCTCTACTATTTTTAGTAGAGATAGGGTTCTACTATGTTGGCCGGGCTAGTCTCAAGCCCTTGACCTCAGGTGATCTGCTTTGCGTCAGCTTCCCAAAATGCTGGACTTATATCTTATAACCTATTATTTTAAAGTGATGAAAATTTAACACTGATTTCACAAACGAACAAATAAGCAAAGAGAATACTAATAAAAACTTTATACTTTAACTTTATCTTACTCCTTTTAACTTTTTGTTCCTTCGATTTATGTCTTATTGTACTGTCTATGTCTTGAAAAGTTGTTTTGGTTATTATTTTTGATTTGTTCATCTTTTAGTCTTTCTACTCAAGATATGAGTAGTTTATACACCACAATTATAGTGTTATAATATTCTGTGTTTTTGTGTACTTACTAATATCAGTTGAGTTTTGTACCTTCAGATAATTTATGATTTTTTCATTTTATATAAATAACTTTTTCTTTCAGATTGAAGAATCCCCTTTAGAATTTCTTATAGGAGGCAGGTGTGATGTTGATAAAATTTCTCAGCTTTTGTTTGTCTGAGAAAGTCTTTATATTTATCCTTCATGTTTGAAGAATATTTTTGCCAGATAGACTATTCTAGGATAAATGTGTTTTTTTTTTCTTCAGCCTTTTAAATATGTCATTCCACTCTCTCCTGGCCTGTAATGTGTTTACAGATAAGTCTGCTGCCAGATGTATTGGAGCTCCATTGTATGTCCTTTGTTTCTTTTCTCTTGCTGCTTTTAGAATCCTTTCTGTATGCTTGCCCTTTGGAAGTTTGGTTATTAAATGTCTTGAGGTAGTTTTCTTTGGGTTAAATCTACTTGGTGTTCTATAACCTTCTTGTACTTGAATATTGATGTCTTTCTCTCAGTTTAGAAAGTTCTCTGTTATTATTCCTTTGAATAAATTCTACCCCCTCTCTCTCTTTCTACTGCCTCTTTAAGGTCAATAAATCATACTTAGATTTGCCCTTTTGAGGCTATTTTCCAGATCTTGTAGGTATGCTTTATTCTTTTTTATTCTTTTTTTCTGTTGTCTCCTCTGACTGTGTATTTTCTAATAGCCTGTTTTCAAGCTCACCAATTTTGTCTTCTGCCTGGTTGATTCTGCTGTTAAGATATTCTGATGCATTCTTCAGTGTCTCAACTGCGTTTTTCAACTCCAGAATTTCTGCTTAATTCTATTTTAATCTCTTTTTAAATTTTATCTGATAGGATTTGAATATCTTCTCTGTTTTATCTTGAATTTCATTAACTTCCCTCAAAACAGCTATTTTGAAATCTCTTTCTGAAAGGTCAAATATCTGTTTCCTCAGAATTGATCCTTGGTGTCCTCATTGAGTTGGTTTGGTGAAGTCATGTTTTCCTGAATGGTTTTGGTGCTTGTGGATACTCAGTGGTATCTGGACATTGAAGAGTTAAGTATTTATTGTAGTCTTTGCAGTCTTGGCTTGTTTGTACCCATCTTTCTTGGAAAGGCTTTGCAACTATTTAAGGGGACTTGGGTGTTGTGCTGCAAGTTTTCAGTCACTGCAACTCTATCTGCATTAGGGGGCACCCCAGGCCTAATAACACTGTGTCTCTAACTGACTCATAGAGGTACTACCTTGGTGGTCTTAGATAAGATCCAGAAGAATTCTCTGGATTACAAGGTAGGGAGTCTTATTCTCTTCCCTTGCTTTCTCCCAAACAAACGGAGTCTCTCTCTCTCTCTCTTGCTCTCTCGCTCACTCTCACTCTCTTTCTCTTTCCACAAGCACCCATGTGGCCACCAACCTTGAGACTACACTGGAACAGACCTGAAGCCAGCACAACACTAGGTCTCCCCCTAAGGCCTGCAGTAACCCTTGCCTGGCTACCACCCATGTTTGCTAAAGGTACTAGCCCTACAATCAGTAGGTGGTAAAGCCAGTAAGTCTTGTGTCCTCCCCCCCCCCCTTCAGGGAAGTGAGTTTCCCTGACTCTGGGTGGGTCCCTCATCTGGGAACAAGAGCCTGGAGTTGTAAACCTTAGGAATTTACCTGGTGCGCTCTATTCTACTGCAGCTGAGCTGGCACTCAAGCCATAAAACGAAGTCCTTGCTATTCTTTCTTCTCCTTTCCACAGGCAAGGGAGCCTCTCTCTGTGGCTGCTACTGCCCTGGGCTCATGGCAAGTACTGCCTGGCTACCACCGATGTTCATTTAAAGCCAAAGGGCTCTTCAGTCAGCCTGTGGTGAATGCTGCCAGGCCTGTGGTTCTCCCTTCAAGGCAGTGGGCTTCCCTCTAGCCCAGGGCAGATCAAGAAATCTCTTCCAAGAGTCGAGGTCTGGAATCAGAGACCCGGGGAGCCTCCCTGGTGCTCTACCTCACTGTGGCTGAGCTGATAACTAAGCTGCAAGGAAAAGTCCTCTTTACTTTTCCCTCTCTTTTTCAAGCAGGAGTCCCTCTCCATAGCTACCACTTCTGGGAATTTGCTGGGTCACTCCTGAAGCCAGCACTCTCTGAGTCTTACCCAAAACCCACAGGAAGTATTGCCTGGGTACCACTTCTGATCATTTGGGGCCTAAGGGCTCTTTAGTCAGCAGATGATGATTCCTTCCAGGACTGGGCCTTTCCCTCCAGGGCAATGGGTGTGTCTAGAAATGTCATCCAGGAGCTAGGGCCTGAGATGGGGGCCTCAGGACTCTGCCTAATGCCCTATTCTACTGTGGCTGAGCCGGTATCCAAGTTGCAAAATAAAGTCCTCTCTACTCTCCTCAAGTGGAAGGAAGGAGTTATTCCAGAGCTGTAAGATGCAGTTCCTGGGGTTGGGAAAAGGGTAATGCAAGTCCTCCCTTGGCATCCTGAGCTGGTGTCTCAGTAGGTCACATGCCCCCAAAGTCCACTGGCTCCAAGTGCAGCATAGCACCCGGACTTGCCCAGTAATTGCAGTCTTTGTGGCTAGATTGCCTTTCAAATTTATTTAGGACTTGAAAGCACTTTAGCCTGTGACGGCAAAGCTTGCCAGAACTCACATTCTGATTTGCTAGGATGGTTGATTCCTCTCTGGATAAATGGCTGTCTAAACTCTCTCTCTCTCTGTGGGCACTAAGTTCTGCCCAGTGTTGCTTTCCACTGTGACAGGGCAGCACTGAGTTCCAATGCAAAGTCCCACAATCACTGTGCTCTTCCTCCCCAAGCACGTAGGTTATTTATCCATGCTACACAGCCAGCATTGGTGGATGGGGAAGGAGTGGCATTGGAAATCCAAACTGTCAATCCTACCCTCTTCAGTGCCTCTTTTAGTGATATAAAGTTAAAACCAGGTAGTGTGATCACTCACCTGATATTTGGTTCTCCTAAAGCTGCTTTCTTGTATGGATAGTTGTTCAATTTGGTGTTCCTGCAGGAAGGGAAATCAGTGCAGGCTTCTATTTAGCTATCCTGCTCTGCCTCAAGCAGGCTTCAGAAATTTTTATAACCCCTCCATAACACTGTTTTGACACCTTTAAAGATTATCCATGGATACTGTCTTATACAAAATAATCACTCAATAAATTATTTATTGTTAGTATTATCATAGCTTTTATCATCATCATTAATATTACCAGGCACAACTTCATTAGTTCAATAAACATTTATTGATCATGTCCTATGTGATCAAAGAGGATTGAAAAGTGTGGCGCCTAAAATGAATGTACTTTATCACCCATCAACATAACTGCAAAACTATTCACAGAAATAAGAAGTGTCCAGGCTATATCAGATCGAAGATAAAAATGAAGACATAATCATAATAACAAAAGTACATTATTTGGCTTTGTATCCACCAATTATGAGAGTTAAGGACCCACTCAATTATTTCCTAATTAATCGTAGGGTTCCTGTGCAGTTTCTTAAGGCTCAAAAAATAGTTTCCTCAGCTAGCAAGAGACATACCTATATTATTTCGTTTCAGTTTCCCCCTTTGTTATCTCCTTTTGAAACTATCCTGAATAAACCAAGAGAGAAAAACTTTTTATCGCTCTTTGGATAGCTCTATGCAACATGTTTCTTTAGGAGGTGGGGGAGTTAGCAATGAATTTTTTAAATGCTGGCTCAATTCTTTAAGCCAGCTTGCCCTCTCTAGTTTGACAGACCCCACCATTACCAATTGTCTTATATCTGTCACTTCACATTTCACACAAATATGCTGTTTGCCAGGACCCTAAAAGTTTTTTTGTGTTTTTTATACAAACACCCTTTCCCATAAATTCACTAATTTCAAAAGCTAGTGATATACCCTGAGGGCATCAAAACTGCTGTCAGACCAAGGAGGCCACACAGTGTGATGCTTTCTCCTGCCTCTTCTCCATTCTGGCTATCCTGGGCACAGAGGAAAGGCTCCATCACAGAATCAGTGAGTACATGTGCAGCCTGATGCATTCATTCCATATTCCTGCATACTCAAACCATAGCTCCATAAGGAAGAAATCTTTGATGTTATGTCTTGTGATTTAGGATACAAAACAAGGCAGTCTTGTAATTTCCACATATCAGGGAAATCTTAGTGAAACGGCTTTTTATTTTTACTTTGCCTTTATTGCTCCTCCCTCTCCCAGGCAAGTTGTGTGAGAGCTGAAGAAAACAATAGGGGAGCATCCCATTGTTCTCAGAAGAGTGTATGTGCACGTGCAGAGTTGTGTTTTACCTCCCCCTTACTCCAGGTAGAAAGATACTGCATTCTCACAGAACTCTATCCGTCAGAAACACAATGAATTCAATTGCCAGCGACAGAAAATCCCTCAGAAAGTGGTTTACAGAAGCAATGGATTTAGATGCGGCATGTAACAAGTTTGAGTATTGGCACTGCAGAGTAGGACAATGATTCAGGAAGCCAGGCCCCTCCTGTCTTCCTGCTCTGCCATCTTTACTGTGTGGTTTCGAGTTTATGGTCTTAAGATGGCAGCTGTACTTCAAGCATTATGTCTGCATGCCAGACAGAAAGAAGGAGAAAAGAGCAAAAGGCAAAAGGATGTGTGAATCAACTTTGTCCTTTTTAAAACTTTCCCAGAAACCTCAACCAGTAACTGCCACTTGTATGTCAATGAACAGAATAGGGTCACACGTTAATATCTATTTTCAAGGAAGTCTAAGGAGGAATCTTTTTTAACCAGGCTCACTACCCCACCAAATAAAATCAGTTTTTCTTCATGAGGGAAGAAAGACAGACTGAAAGTTAAATCGGTAATTAGCACTGTCTGCCAAGAATAGTGTTTAAAGTAGTGAATAAGGTCATCAAAGACATTTGCAAAAGAAAATTTGTAGGTACAATATCTAAGAAAAACCTATGTTTTATGTTGCTGGCACTCTGCAAAAGCGTAACAGGAAATTACAGGACAGTTTCATTAGCAGTGACTTCCAAGGTCAAAGGTAAAAATCACAGATTTCAAGTACATCTGCATTTTAAAGTGAGATTTTGGACATTCTCTGTAGGTTTTGCATAGGGAGTAGCCATTAACTGGCCCTCTGTTGATAAGCTAAGCACATACCTCTAGCCTACTTAATGAGAATAGAGGTGTTCCCGTCACCTCAAGTCAGGTGAAGGGGTCTGCATGAGAACCACATGGACCACTTGACTTGTATTCATTGGAGGTCAAAAGACACAGGGACTGGTATTTGATTCTGCCTTGGAAAAGACTAAACATGGGAACTTATGTTTAGTCCTGCCCTGAGGGCAGAGCAAAGGAGGTGGCTGTACTCAGAGTGAGATGCACTTCCCCAAAAATCTAGGAAGAAGGGTATATTTTTCAAGGAACTATGTATAATAACTCTTTCTATGCAAGTACTAACCAGGCCCAAACCTGCTTAGTTTCTGAGATAAGATGAGATTGGTCGTGTTCAGGGTGATATGCCCATAAACTAGGTATAAGATCTCACAGAAGAGGAATACTCTGGGTTTGTCTGAAAATGGATTGCAACGAAAAAGACTAAAGATCCATCCTAAACTGTCACCTTTTGTTTTCTCTACAGCAGGTGAGTCATAAAGAGTAGGATGACCTTGCATCTTGGTTGGTCTGGGAGCAGTCCCATGTGACCTCTGCTATTCCTGCAACATTATTAATAGCTCCTCCTTCCACTCTCCAAAGTGTCCCAGTTTGAATGATAAATTACATGGTCACTTGATAATAAGGGACTCTTACTGATGCATGGAACTGGATTACCAGCCTGCTGTTTTTCAAGATTCTAACCTATGAAGGCACTAAAACATCACTGGAAAGGTGCTACCCACAGTGTTTTTGAGAGAAAGTATATATGTGGTTAACAGGATTCCTTCAAGTATTGATTAGGATATAGAAGGGTTACAGGGTGTAACAGCAGATAATTGCTAAATTACTTTCTCAGGACGATAATTCCAGGTAACCGAAGAGCTTTTATCCTACAAACAGTTTAGCAGGTTTGAACAAATCAGGGAATAGAAGAAAATGTGTGGGGTATTACAAGTGGTCTTCTGAGTCTATTCTCCCAACATAGAATTCAGTGCTAAATAAACATTGAAGAAATCCGTAAAGAATATATCAGCCTAAAGAGGTGTCCAATAATGTGCCTGCTGTGGATTCTCACATCCTACTTGCCTTCTCAGTGCATCATAATTTTAGCAATTACAAATTATCATGTGTTTTATTTCTCTACAACGTTGTTTTGAGGTTAATGAGGATCTGAATATACCCACAGAGGAGTTTCCTATATGTAAAATAATGGTTACATGACAGCAAGACCAAACATTAGATAACAAATGATCTTTTGGGATTCAGAGCCTGTTACTATCACATTTGCTATCCTTCCCAGAATGCGAACAGGAAAAAGAGAGAAGGAAGAGAAAAAAGAGCCAAATACAGTCCATATACCATAGGAATTAAAAATATCCTGAAGATACAGCATGTTGGACAAATGATAAAACAGTTTCTTCAAAGCTACTCTACACACATCAGTGATCAAAAGTTTGATTAGGACAGTGTTATATTAGGTGCTACTCAAAATTCCTTCAAAATTGTGATAATTTGTTAATGACCTTTTGGATATAGGCATTTGCAAAGCTTCTAATTTACTTACCTTAAGCCCAGTTCATATTTCTCCTTGTCCAGAGAGTAGCATGAAAGAGCTTGTTATGTGCCTTGCTGAAATCCAGCTACATTAGGTCTATTTCATTTCCCTAATACACCCATCTAATAATAATACTATCAAAGAAATACATGGTGCTGGTCTAGCATGACTTGTTCTTTGTGAACCCAATACTGCTTAAATCCTTAATCATTACTGCTACCACTTCTAGACACCTACAAAGTATACACTGTAGTATCTTGCTAGGGTCTATGATAGCCTTCTCAGGATTTAGGAAATTCACCTGACTTTTCTTTTTAGGAATCAAAATAGCAGTTGCTCATCTAGACTTATGGTACTTCTCTGATTTGCCACAATTCTGCAAATATCACACATTTCAATAAAAGTTGCCAGATAATTAATATTTACTAGGTGTCAATCAGTATAATAAGAGCTTTTGTGTTCATTATCTGATATATGTAAAGGAGATTAACGGGCCCAGCCTAGCTGTAAGATCTGTGAATATAAAATGCTAATTTGTAACATTTTTAAATGAACATGATAGAATTTGTTGTCTATTTTCAAAACTATCTTGAGGTCTATTTACAAAACTCAGGTGTCCCCAGTTTCTCCTGTCTGCCAAGTTGCACTTTAATTTCCTAAAGATCATCATTCAATTTCCTGTTTTTCTGCCCTCAGGAAGCTCAGTGCCTTTCTCAAGTGCTTCTGAGGATCTCAAGGAGAGTTTACTTAGTCCGGTTGTCATTTGTTACTACTGAGAACAGCTTTCCTAGGCTTTTTCAAGATGCTCCTGCACACCCACTGAGCTTTGTCCTCACTTCTATACTCCATGGTTTGAGCAACTGCTCTCTTTATTTCTCAGACAGAGCTGACACTAGGCCATCGTAACCAAAAATTGGAGTTGGTGCTTGAAGACGGCACAAGGCAGAAATCTCAGTTCTACCTTACTACTCCGATGGCTCCACCTGACTATGATAGGTGTAGAAGAGCATGAGGGAAAGAGAGGGAGCTAACTTCCAAATTTCTTTATTGCGTCTCCCAGGCCTGGGCGTGGGGATAATCAAACCCTATTATTTGGGAAACCAGAGCCACAAAGTTCCTCTATGTCCTCCAATTTGTTTTTTGTACACACTGGCGCTCTCTCTCTTTCAGGAAGAAAGCTGTAACAAGATGAGATAGAATAGATATGACCAACAATAAGAGCAATGTAAGATATAAGTGGGGGCTGCATGTAGATACACAATTGAGTTGTATATTCATTTCATAGATGCTGCCATTTTTAAATATTGTAGTGTTTCCTTTTGGAATTTTTGTTTATTTAGAAATTAGATATATTCAATGGAACAAACTTTTGACAGTTTTGTGGTGATTTTAATTTCTAAAAACTAGCAAAAGGTATTCAGAAATAAGTCTGGCAAGGTGAATAATTTCCTTCTGGGTCAAAAAACAGATGTGGTGATATTGTAATAATGCTGATGATTTCTTTAACTGAAGAAAGAGCTGTTAAGGATATTCTCAAAGAGAGATTCACAGAGATGTTTGAGCATCTGCAGTCTGAGTATTATGAGGCGTAACACTCACCAAAGAAATACGGTAGTGTGACAAAGAACATAGTCTTTGTGGGTTAGCCCTAGGGCTAAAGCCACACTCTTCTCCTCCCTCTGTCAATTTGGAAATGATTTGGGGCCATTTTTCATTTCAGTCTTTAGATGTAATAAATGAATAATACCTGCCTGTAAAGAGTTGCTTTGAGCGTTGCTGTGAGGTGGGTGGCCCATAGTTTGTGCTCTACTACCCACTTCTGGTTTCCCTTTTTCAATGAGCAAAACCTAAGATACTTGAGAGCCTTTTCTGGCTTCCACTCTCAAGGCAAGTATTTTACGACATATGAAAAAGTGATCCTCTCCCTATTAAAATACTACTGCAGCCCTCAATTTGCTGCCTCCAAGAGTCAATGTACACAGGACCTGAGAATTCTTTTCTAACGCTCAAGGGGCAAAGATATTTCATGGATAAGATATAATTTTATGAAATCCAAACATTCATAAATGGTGACTCTATCTGTTGAGACAGTCTTTCTTGCACACCATCCAATAAAATAGACAACTGTTTACTACTTTGCTGCCTTGATTGGCGGAGAGTCAGGTTTAGCTGGCATAATAACAGAATCCCAAGCAAATCATACAATAGTTATTGAGCCAGAAGCTTCTTTCATAGGGTATATTATCTCTCTCTCACACACACACACACACACACACAAAATACAGAGAAAGGGAAAGTGAAGGGTAGGGGAGATACCTGTTCTGGAAATTCTACTTTGGGACAATGGAAATATTAATTAACAGATAATAGAAGCATAGTTTTCCATGTAATGGCTTTTGTTTAAGAAATTTTGTCAGTAACTAGTTATTTTTTTTATTAAAAGTAATTTAGGCCGGGTGTGGTGGCTCATGCCTGTAATCCCAGCACTTTGGGAGGCCGAGGTGGGCGGATCGCTTGAGATCAGGAGTTCGAAACCAGCCTGGCCAATATGGTGAAACCCCATCTTTAAAAAAAAAAAAAAAAAAAAAAATATATATATATATATATATATATATAAACTAATTTAAATAACAATAGCAATATTTATGGAGCTACTAAGCATTGTACTAAATGTTATAGCCACATCATATTTGCTTCTTCAGCTTAGTATAAAAGTCAGTATCTACTAGTTGCATAGTTAAGAATTAGTCTGTATGGCTACAAATATTAATTACATAGTTGTATCTGTCTGCAAGTGAAAGAGGTGAAGTTCATAAGGGTGTACAGGCAGTTTGGATTTCTTGGCACGTCATCTGGAGTTGAGAGATGGACCAGGCTAGCTAGGTGGAGACTATTCTTAGACACTAGGGGAGGAATGGAGGTCATGAGGGCCAGGAGACAGCCCACTATTCTAAAGCAAATCATTTATTGTTGGATTGCTGGTGACTGCTGGTGATTTTACAAAACAGATGAGTCCTACAGCAAGGGCAGCCATGTTTCACCAGCAGGCAAAGTTATGGGGTCAGGCTGAATTCCATAAAGCTTCTGAGGTTTGTGAAAGGCACTATATGGGCCTCGATAAACAACAATGATCAGGTTAACCTCTTGCTTCTGAGATGCCTGTAATTTCCATTTGCAGCAGGACCTGATTTTGAACGTGGGTAACAGCATCCCCCCACTGATCCTGTCCTTTGCAAAAGAAATGCATTGTGACAAAATGACAGAAGATAATCTCAAAATCTAAGTCTACTTGATGAGTATGGATGTTGGATTTCAGTATGAAGATGTTTTATATTACTGCCATCCTCTTTCAGCCAAACAAAGAGAAAGCACTCCTCGGCAGAGCTTTTATTTTGTTTAAAGTCCCTCTGATGGGCTCCTGCTCTCGGTAGTTATATAACAAAGTGGTGGCATAATATATGGGGGCAGTGGGGCGGGAGTTGAACATACCTGTATTTGCAGCCATAATGAGAGCTTGGAGGTAACAAGGGGGATAATTTGGATAATAATTAATAACCGGAGTTCCAGGCATAACTGGAGCTGCATGCAAATTCTATGACTCTGCAGTGGCACCTATTGAAGAAGAAGGTGCTTTATTGCCTCTGTCAGGCGTTCCCTTCTCAGCTGTGACTCCTCGCAGCAGCCTTGTTGGTTTGCATACTGCGGCTAAACATTAGGCGGTAATGAATGACAACTCAGCCACTCTGCACACTGCAGCGACAAGCTGCCATAATTGGCTCCCCCCATCGCCACCACCATCCTCTCCCCCTTTGCAAAGGACAGGAGGTGTAGGTAAGCAAGCACTTTGACAAAACGCAAAGGGCAGGAGACCCACGATAGTACTCTTAAGGGCACAGAGTTAGTTGTTCCAACCCCATATGTACACCCTTCCCAGAGATACAGAGACCACTAGCTTAGTATATAAAATATGTAGCTCTCCCCTTCACACCCTGGAAAGTGCTTGTCTCTGAGGAGAGAATCTAAGTGCTAGAATTCGATATATTTGTGCCTGCTTTCTGGGCCTCTATCCCATACTGTGTCTGGGTTGATTGTGGATTATGGAATGAGAAGATATACATGAAAAACTGAAGGGAAAGAAGTGAACACATCCTCATGTGAGCTTTGTTTTCTACGTTTGTTTTTGTTGCTGTTGTTGTCATTTTTAATGTCAGACTGTGTCCAGACCTTAAACAGATGCTGCCACTAAATATATGATCCTTAACAGGATGGATAACAATTCTTAGTTGCAAATGGCAAAAATTTCAGCCATAATGACTGAAAGTGAAACAAAATAGGTTAAGAATACCTCTAAAGGTTAAAGCCATATAAATACAAAGGTCTGTTCTACAAAGTGCATATCTTCCACTTTATACCCCAGTTTTAAAATTTATTTTATGTTGTCACACAATGAAAGACCTACTTTCTGTTTTCTTGAATTCCCCCAGTAAGGCAAAATCTTCCTTTATGGCTTAAACGACTGCATTTAATTGCAAATTAAATGCTCTGTTTCTTACTAGTACACAGACCTAGTGACTAGAATAACCAAAGGGCCAGGAATAAGCTTGATAATGAATAGTAAACATTAGCCTAGTAGACTAATGTTGAATACAAAGTAAAGATCAAGAAAGTAAGTACTTGGTGCTTACAAGTATAACATAGTTATTATACTCTGGAAAAAAAAATCCTGGTTTTTTAATTACAGTACTAGAAATTTAGCTGAGATTATAATTTGGTATTCCCTTGCTCCATATAGTTATTTGAATAACATGCAGAATGATTATTTAACCTGGTAATTCATAAATATAATTAATGATTTGAAAAAATAAACTAATATGAAAAAATAACTGTACCGAATGTACTGAACTTTACTGAATGTGACCTATATAGTCCAGATATAAAGAGCAGACTCTTGAGAGATAATACCTGAGTAGCTCTCAAATAAGGAAGGGTAAAAGATTGTGATGATGGAGATTAACATCTCCATCTTTTGTGACTTTTAGACACAGTCACAAAAGATTGTACAGCCAGAATGTGATAAACAGGGGAAGAGGTTATGTCATAGGATTGGGAGGAGTCAAGGGTGAGATGATTTAGGCTGTTGTGGTAGAGACGGGCAGTGGCCTATTCAAAGTTCATTTTCTTCTTCTCCCTTATAAGAGAAGTCCGATTTTTTTGGATGTTGGATAATAATAATAAAATATTGTTTTTCTTAGTCTCCTTTGAATACAGATGTGAATATATAATTAGGTTCCGCTCAAGGAGACGTAAGCAGAACTTTCTGGGTAAGAACTTCTAGAAAAGTTTCTGCAAAGGAGGGTAAAGAACTGAAGTTACTTTCGTTGCACCTTTTCAATTCTTTTCTTCCCATGGAAAATAAATGTAACAGCGGGGGGGTACATTAGCCCATGTTATGATCATGGGGCAACATTGAGAATTGAAGCCAAGGCTAAGAATGGCAGAACAGAACAATAGAAGGAGCCATAGTTCCTGATGACTTTGTGGAGCCATAAAACCAATACTGGATAAAGCCTTTTAGAGTTCTTTTATATGAGAAGAAAAAACACTTGATTTATTTCAACACCATGGTCAAATCTGTTTTAAGGAGCTGAATACATTTTCTTGCAGATACAGACACCAAAAACACAAGGCTTTTATTTTATTCCCACTGTGATAGGAAGTCATGGAGAGATTTTTAAGCACATGAGTGGCATGACCTAATTTACATGCTTAAAAAGAAAATTGGCTGCTATGTGAAGAACGAATTGAAGGGAAAAAAAAGGGAGAAGGAAAGAGATCAGTTAGAAATGTATTGCCTTAGTTCAAATGGGAAATGAATATATTATAGCTTGGAGTTGGATGGTGCCAATAGAAATGGAGAAAAAAGCCAGATTTGAGACATTTTGGAAGTTGAAGCTATGAGACATGTGAAACCCATGGGTGTTGATGTGAAGTGAGAAAGAAGAAGGTATTAACAATAAAATCTTTGGTTTCTGACTTGTTATTTAAAACTGTAGGAATAAAAAAATAGTCTTAGGTGAGAACGTAAAAAAAGAAAAGGAAAGAAGAGAAGAGGAATCAAGACTAAGCTATGCAAAACTCCAGCATTTAGAGGTAAAGTAGAAGAGAATGAGCCAGCAATGGAAACTGAGCTGGCGATGTCTGGAAGGTAAAAGGAAAAAGAAGAGTGCAGAGTTACAGAACTCAAAAGGGAAGCATGTTTCAAAAAGGAGAGAATGTTCACTGATGCCAAGTGCTGAGGGTTTAAGTAAGACGAGACTCAAGAAAGCATTAATCAAGCATGGGAACATGTCAGCCAATAGGATGTCAACCAGGCAGATGAATAAAGCCACACTGAGTGGGTTGAAGAGTGAAGAGATGAGGGGCTTCTGAAAATAACAACAACAACAAAAAGGTGTATTTTGACCAACCCTCCTACTAAAAACAACTAGAAAATTTAGACACACACACACACACACACACACACACACACACACATTAATGTACTTGAAGTCATCATAGACATGTCAAAGATAAAGCAGGATATCAGTTAAAGCAGTAAGAACAGATTTTAATTACCAATATATTATTGTAATAAGGAAGAGTCCAGCATGAACTGAACTTAAATTCGATTCGTGCAGATAAACAAGCTTTTTAAAGGCAGAATGAGGAAACAGGGAGAGGGGTGAACAAAAGCTCAGTGGAATCAAGGAAGTAAAAATTTACAAAAAGGGAAAAGAGGTGTTGATGAATGTAAAATCCATGGGTGTTTGCTAACTCATGCTTACTAAAGTTAGGCCCCTACTTATTTACCAAGGCTTGGAGACATGGACTCTATCTTCAGGAGTCACCTGGATGGAACAAAAGTAAATTCTTTTAGCAGCCTTGGGTTTTCCCAGGCAACTGCTTTGAAGGCGTTAGATTCATCATGGGGACGTGGCCTTGAGCTGTTATAAACTAAGTTAGTGTTTCGTTCAAGCCTTTAAAGGCCAAGGTTGACACCTAGTTGACAAGAAGCACAGAGGGGGCTGGCTAAAGCTTTATCAAGGAGAGGATCTTTATCAGATATCACAAGGCATCAACTATGTAGGGGACCAACATCCACAAGAAGGCAAGCCAAAAAGTTGAGGACAAGAATTTAACAACTCTCATTCGTGGAAGAGGTAGCCAAGAGAAGATTGGAAGACAAAAATGGAGTCCTGGGACTACTGAGAAAGAGTGCCTTGTGAAAACCCCTCCATTAGGCTGGAAAACCAAAGGGCTACACTGTAGAAATAACAGTGGCTCAGAGTTCAGCAGAAGTTAGCACAAATGCCAAATTAACTTAAACCCTAATATCTGTGATTGCTTTTGTCACTATCTGTGAGGCATAAACTAAACCCCGTAAAAAGACCATCACTCTACTCTCAAATTGTTTCGATAAATTTTACAAATAATCCCAGCTTGGCACTCAAACAATAGTCAATCCTATCTGATGGAAAACTAAATGAAGTAAGAAATAATGCAGATTTAAGGAAAGAAACAACACCATAAACTGAAAAGAACATTTTAAAATAATGAAAAGGTAAATTCACCAGGAAGATATAACAATTCTAAATATGTATGCAACTATACAGTAGCCCAAAATATATACAAAAATTTGAATTATTGACAAAACTGAAGGAGGAATATAAAATTTCCAATCATTATGCATAATTTTCTCCAAAACTGGTAAGATTTTTCTCAACAATTGATATGACAAGCACACAAAAAATCAGGATACATGCAGAAGATTTGAACAATCTGATTAATAAACTTTATTTAACTGACATATACAGAACACTGAATAATACCACAAATACACATTTTTTCAACTGCAAAGAAGTAAATAATTTACCAAACCTGACTATAAAGTAAATATCAGCAAAGCCCAAACTATTGAGACTATGTGGAAATATTCTGTTTTGTCACACCTAAAGCTAGAAATCAATAATGAAAAGAAAACTAGAAAATCCCTATATTCCAATTTTTTGGTAAATTAACTAGCATACTTTAAGATACCATATGAGTAAAACAAAAATCTCAATAGAAATTGGAAATTATGTTAAGCTGAATAATTATAAAATATGGCATATAAAAATCTGTAAGATATAGCTAAGGCTATGCTTAGAGGAAAAGGCATAGCCTTAAATATATATATTAGACAGGAAAAAGGCTTAAAATCAAGAAATAGTAACATATATCAAAAGTTAGGATAATGTAGCAGTTAAGCTCAAAGTATAAGGAAGAAAATAATGAATACTTAAAATGGAAATTAATGAATCAGACAACAAATATACAGTATAGCATCAAGAAAGCCAAAAGTTTACACTTCTCAAAGGTTGATAAAATGACAACCCCTGACAAGACTGATCAAGAGAAAAAAGAGGGATGGAAAAATAAGCATAGCGAGGAGTTAAAAAGCAGACATCATTAGAGATGTTACAGACATTAAAAGTAAGAGAATAGTGCAAACAACTTTGTCAGTCACTTTGAAAGTTCAAGTGAAATGCATAAATGCTTTCATGCTACCTACTAAAAGATAATAAAAAATTTTAAAAACTTAGTGGTTCTATCTTTACCTGTTAAAGACTACAAACCTGCAAATTCAAACCTTCCAACAAAGAAATAGGCCCCAACAGCTTTATTAATGAATTCTATCAACCAATAGAGGAAAAATGAAGCGAATATTTATATAAACTTGTCCAGCACATGGAAAATGAGTTCCCAATTCATTTTATTCACATATAATCATGAGTTTTTAATGACAAAGTAGTTATAAAAAGGAAAAACTATAGGCCAATATTTCTCATGAAATCATTTTTTAAAAATACTAATAAATGATTTCTTTGGTTTCTGAGGATTTTATTCCTTACTTTCATTCCTTGACGGTCCTAGTTGTAGCTCCTGCCCTGGGGTTCAATGAGATATTCTAACTCCTTTATTAAATAAACTTCCCCTTCTTAAGCCAAAATAAATAAAAAGAAAATCAAGAGAATTTCTAGTTAGAAAAGACTAACTGCATGCATTTATTTGTTCTCTTCCCTGAAGTACTTTTAAATGACAGCATAGATATTTTAAAAGAAATGGACACATGAAGACAAAGAAAATCAAAGAGGAAACATCCATGGACAAGTGATTGTAAACATATTTGGAAGAAGTTAATTGAGGACTGGTAACTGAGTTAAAGAAGAGGCTGCAAAGCTGTGAGAAGTGATCCTATTTGTTACACCTGAAAACCTAAACTCTTCAAATCTTCAGATACTAAAGAAAGTGGAACTAAGAAACTGGGAAATGATTAAAAGTTGATATACAGAGTGGTTATCACAAATATAGCAGCAGACTTGAAGGTTATTTGCTGAAAGAACTGAATGGGAGAAACTCCTGAAAGAGGAGAACCAAGCATAGTGGACAGTGGGAGGTGAAATGTGGAACAAAGGGTAAGTGCATTAATAAAAATTCCACATTGTAAACACTAAATCCCCTAGGCTATTTATGTTTCCCTAGTTCCAGAACACCTGCAACTCACCATATACCATTCCAGACTTCATAGAATGTACTTCAGTAGCTACTGACATGGAATTTTGTCAAATGCATGTGTGCAGAATGCCTTATCAGTTTTCTAACACCATGGTCTTACTTTCACACAGACATGTCATCATGGATTGTAAGATAATAGAAAAAAAAATTGGCAATAAGAAAAACAGAAGTCAAAACAAAAAAAGAATGTGGAAGAAAGAAATAATGCAGAGCGTATTAGTTTTCTACTGCTGTGTAACAAATTACCACAAACTTAGCAGCTTAAATAGCACTCATTTCAATCAAGCAGAAGAAAAAATTAGCAAACTCAAAGACATATAATTTGAAAGTATGTAATCAGAGGAACAAAATGAAAAAGTGCAAAAGGCTATCAAGCAAAATAATATACAGATATGTGTGTGTGCGTGTGTGTGTGTGTGTGTGTGTGTGTGTTTGTGTATGTGTGTGTGTATCATGGGAGCCCCGGGAGAAGCAGACAAAGAGAAAATAGCAGAAAATATGTTTAAAGAAATAATGACAGAAAACTTTATAAATCTGGAGAGATAAGTGGCATCCGGATCACTAAGCACAAAGAACCTAAGATAAATTAAATGTAAATAATTCTTTACATTAAATGAGACACATTAGAATTGAATTCTCAAGAGTCAAAGAGAATTTTGAAAGCAGCAAGAAAAAAATGACTCACTACATACAGACCCTCCATGTAATTAGACTAAACAAGCTCTCTATTATCAACTCTATTAACATTTCTTCAGTAGTACCCACAAATGATATCTCAGAGCCAGTGAAAAACTTTATATCTTGCCTACCTTACAGTGTCTACCAGTTTACTACTCTAAAAACTAACCTTTAGCATTAAGAAGCATGCTTTCTATGCAAATCCAGCTCTAAGCTAAGTCTCTTTAGTACTCTCCTACCCCATATCACCTTATCTCAATCATCCCACCTAAAGAGAAATTCTTGATCTTCCTTTATACTACCAAAATTCAAAGCACCAGGAAGGGGATCTGGCAGGATATCTATCATGATATTGATTAGCAGGTTTAACTTTATTCTGTAGTATATTTAGAAGATGTTTCTTCCCTTATCAAATTTCTCGTCTTGATATTTCTCAAAGATAGAGGAGGAGAGACCTTTGGTCAGGGATTCATATATGTCAAAGATACAATCACAACAAACTCCAACTGGCCTACATCTCAGTAAAGAAAAATTAAAGGATCAGTAAGATTTAAATAGTCGTCAGAGAGATGAGAGGACATTTCAGCAATAAGATGCAGGTCAGCATGTAGTAATATTTAGCAATGAATACCCAGTTTTCAAGATGGCTTGTAATCATGTTTTTCTTTAGAAAACTACAAAGATCTAAAGAAGTAAATAAAAGCTGTTGCCATATTTACTGTCCAAACTATTTTCTTCTTATCACTAGATCTGCAGAATTGTTAAAGAACTCTATGATCTCTTCCCAAAATTCCTACTGGTAATGTCATGTCTATTATATGGGTATGACAGAAGAATGCCTAGAACTCAGATAGAATGTATGATTCTCACCATTACCAGAGAGACCTAGCTGCCCTGAATGAGCGCTAGCCATGTATGTTGTGAGGATGGGACTATAGTCAGGATTTCAAGTTAGAGATAATGGTGAAATCCAGGAAATGCATAAATGATCAAGAAAATGTTTAAAATAAAACCAAGATATATATTTATAAGAGAGAACATATCCAAATGCCAAGTCTTAAGAGTTAGAGGATGAAGATCAAGATTGAGCACTAAGAATACATCTAACTCCTGGGTCAATCTTATATATATATATACACACACATACACACATACATATATCTCCTCTATAATCGATTCCAATAGATCCATTCATCAAATGGGTAAGATGAGAGACTGTCCCATGCCTTAACCAAAATGGTCCTTAAAAACAAATTTTCAAAATTAAAAAAAAAAAAATCTGGTAAGTAGCTTTAAAGTAATACAATTAAATTCCTGAATGTTCTTAATTCAAAAGTTTGGGCTTTTATAATTAAACTTGGTGAGCAATATCATAAAATATCTTACTGACCTCTGTCTTAATTTTCTATTGCTATGTAAAAAACTACCACAAATTAAGCAGCTTATAACAGCGTTCTTTTATTAGCTCACAGTTCTGTAGGTCAGACACTTGGCAGAGCATGGCTGGGTTCTCTGCTAAAGTTTAAAAAAAAAGGTATCAGCAGGCTTCTCATTTGAAGCTCAAATCCCTCTTAACCCTATCCTCATTACTGACAGAAATAATCCTCTGTGGCTATAGGACTACAGCTTCCACCAATTTCCTGGTATCAGCTAGCAACACATCTTAGCTCCAAGAGCTGCTCTTTGCCCATGTCTTGTCTATGTCTAACTCCATTACAAAACCAACAGTAGAGAGCCTCCCTGGTGACGAACACCTCTCATATTTTTAATCTCTCTACTTTAAAAGGGCTCAGTCACATGGTTAGATCAGGCCCATACAAATAATCTATTTTAGAGTCAACTGAGATTTCAATTACAGCTGCAAAATCTCTTTACAATTGTACATAGATTAGCGTATGATTCAATAACCAGAGGCCAAGAATCTTGAAAGGGAAGTTTAGGATTTTGCTTACACCACTTTTTAAGACCAAAATCTTGGTAAATTATGATACAGTGGCTGGCTCAAACAAAACATAATAACAAATAAGACTAGAAAAATCCATAAATCTAATTTTATGTGGCCAATTCTTCTTATTTCAACCTCCTGATCAGTAACTTTCAATAACTCCAATACCTATTAAATATACGATTACCTCCTTAGCCTGGCATGGCAGGACCTCCATAATATTGTCCTAGTTTAACTTGCCACCTATGTTTTCTTCTCTGTGTATTCATGTACTCTATTTCATTTTTGTCCTTGCTCTTGTTTCCTTTCAGGTAAGGCCATCATCATTATCTGGCACAAGCCTACCATTTTTTATGAACAAAAACAAAAGAGTAATTGAGCACCATATTTGATAGTTTTTACCTACTTTAAAGAACACTTTATTGCCTAACTATAAAGATTAAACTAAAGTAGTATTTGAAGCCTACAATGAATCAATTTATTTAGGTCATATCTCCAATTCTTTCCCCCTCTGCAACTAGTTCTCTCCAGTGACCCAAACAGTACATTATTCTTTCAACACAGACTTTTTCCCCCTTACTGCCTTTGGTTACAATTTTCTCTTTCCCTGAGTTGCTCATCCTCTTCATTTCCACTATGAAAAAACCTACTTAACCTCCACTTTCACCAACAAAAGAGTTAATTCCTATTAAATACTTCCTTCCACCATAAACAGCTATAAAACTAGACAATTTATATATATATATACTACACACACACACACACACACACACACACACACACACATATGTATAAACATATACATATAACAATTTTCAGATAGTGAACAAAAGGCAGCTCAGGGCTGTGTTTCTTGAGAGAAGGGAAACTAATGAGATGAATGCTATGATTATCTTAGATTTCTGCCTGGAAGAAATTTCTGGACTCTATGATACCAGAAGGGGAACACAAACAAAGCCTGGCAGTCTCATAGACTTAAAAAGACAGAGAGTGGAGTTGGAAGATGGTAATATGCTAGAGTTTTCAAGGTGGAATACCAAAGAGAGAGGATGTATGCAGGGAAAGTATCCCAGGAATCTGCACAGATCCCCAGAGTTTTTCCTAGACTGCTAATCTGTGCCTGCATAAGGAAACTCCACAGGTCATGCAAAGAACTGCTAGAGAAAAAGCAGTGAATTAGGAACTATAAGCCAAACAATTCCCAGAGCTTCACAAAGGGCTGGAAGTCTTCTGTGTTCCCCACCAGCCAGAGAGGCGAGACAGTGTCAAATACACAGGACATTCCACAGAGCACCAGAAAGATCATACCTCAGTAGTGTGAAGAATAAAGGCTACACTATTCCTTTTCTTTTAAAAGTTTTAAAACAAGCCTCAAAGAATCAGTTGGTCCGCAAAGAATTATACTGCCTGACAGAAAAAATCCCAATGGCACTTAAATTTTATTTATTTATTTTACTTTTTTTTCAGACAGGGCCTTGCTCTGTCACCGAGGCTGAAGTGTAGTGGTACCACTATGTCTCACTGCAGCCTCAACCATCTGGGCTCAAGTAATCCTCCTACCTCAGCCTTTCAAATAGCTGGGACCACAGCTGCACGCTACCATGCCAAGTTAACCAATGCTGTTTAAAAGGATACAACAAAAATCAGTCAAAAGAAATGTTCCCAGAACAGAAAGAAAAATTAAATCAGTAAGACTTAAAAACAGATATTTTAAATATTAGAAATATGCTTAACATTTGAAAAAAAAATCTAATGTTGAAATTGAAATTATTTAAAAATAATTTCTAGAGACGAAAATCTATTTGAAATGAAAATTACATGACTGGGATTTAAAACAGATTAGACACTGATGAATAAAATGTTAGTGAACTTGAAGACATAGTAATAGAAAATATCCTAAATGTAACACAGAAAGAATAAAAATATTGAACAAAATAAAAAATGACTCAGTGGCCCATAGAAAAATAAATTAAAAATGTAGTTTTAGGAAAAGGAGGAGGATAAAAAAAAGATTTGAAAAAATGATAGTTAAAATTTTTCCAGTTTGATAATGGTTATAAACCTACTTATCTAAGAATTTCAACAAACTTCAATCTGGATAAGCACACAGAAAATCACACCAGGGAATAATCAAATTGCAGACAGGAAATAGCAGACAAGAAAACCAACTTATGAGCAGAAAAGGGCAAAATGACAGTAAAGTGCACTATCAAACTTAAAATCCTGTCCATAAAATGAATAAGAGAAGAAGAAAAAAGACTTTATCCATGACAAACTATTGAAAAATGTCAGAATCTGTGAACAGAAGGTTAAGACTCTGAAAAAGAAATAAAACACAAAGCTTAAGAAAATTATAACATTGCACTTTAACCAAGCAAGAATATGAGGATATTCTTAAACACCTTGAATCAGAAATAGAAAAACTAAAAACAGAAATAAACAAAAAAGAAGAAATAAAATGAGTTATTTTTTTCTGATGAAGGAAATAGAAAAAAGCAAACACACACAGAGACATACACATTTTTAAAAGACTAAACTACTGTGTGCCAAGTGAGAACAGATTTAAATGCAAATTAATAAAAAGGTATTAAAGAAAATCAGTAAAGCAACAATGAAAATATAAATGAGATAAGGAAAGAAAATGAAAAGACTCTGGTAAAATGATTAAATGGAAGGCCAAAAAATGAAAAAAACAGCAAATATTTGTTTATACAACTATTGTCCCTGAAGAAAAAAAGTCAAAACAATGTAAAAGAATTAATATTTAAACTACAATACAAAAAAGAGAGAGAAAGAGAGACTCCAGAAATAAAAGAAGAAACCACACATGGAAAGGACTTAGCAGGTACCAGAGAAATTGAACTAGAATTATGCAATCTGAGACATAAAGAAAGCAAAAATCCTTACGGACTCTGGCCAAAAAGATGAAATAAAGTACAAAGCAAGAGAATTAAATAGTTACCAGGTTTCTCAGAAGCAACATGAAAAGATCATGACAGTGGAACCAATGTTTTCAAGCAACTTACTGAAAAAAAAAAAGTGTGAACCAAGGATATTATATTCAGTCAATCTGTCACCCCAGCTCTACTAAAATATAATCTGTCATAAGGCTATAGAAAAAGAGTTTTGCGTGTGCCTGAACTCAGGGAAATACTGTAAGCCCATCCTGAGATATCTACTTCAGGATGTTTCATCCAATCATGAAATCACTGGAAAATTTGACCAAAAGAGGATTTATACATTCAATTGTAGAGCTAGGACTAAAACAATTGTGGAGTAAAGGTTTGAAAAATACTATAGAAATATTACATATTCATACGCCGGGTACTGTGGCTCATGCCTGTAATCCCAGCAGGCAGATCACCTGAAGTCAGGAGTTCAACACCAGCCTGGCCAACATGGTGAAACCTGTGTCTCTACTAAAAATACAAAAATTAGCTGGGTGTAGTGGCAGATGCCTGTAATCCCAGCTACTCAGAAGGCTGAGGCGGGAGTATCGCTTGAACCCAGGAGGCGGAGGTTGCAGTGAGCCGAGATCACACCACTGCACTCCAGCCTGGGCAACAGGGAGAGACTCTGTCTCAAAAAATACATACATATATACATACATACATACAACTTTTAAAAAGAAATGTTACATGTTCTTTCTAAGTAGAAAGAATGCAACTAAACATTAGGAGAAAAGAACAAAAAGGGAAAGTAAAATACTCATTGAATGCTGCATAGATAATAAATGGGAATCAAAGGATATAATATAAAACTGACAAATGGTAAAGGATTTAGAAGGAATAAAGAGAATTAAGGGCACTATAAACAGTATTAATACAAAGATAACCACTTGTGATAGGCAGAATAATATCCTCCCAAAGATATTTCTGTCCTAATCCTCCCATTCTGTGAATATGTTAGGTAAATGGCAAGGGAAATGAAAATTGCAGATGGAATTAAGGCTGCTAATCAGTTGATCTGAAAATAAAGAGATTATCCTGAATTATCTGGGTGGGCCTAATATAAACATGAGATTTTTAAAAGTGTAACAGAAAATCAGAAGAGAGAATCAAAGACATGATAGCATGAGAAGAGGTAGCCCAGCATTGCTGGTTTTGAAGATGGCTGAAAAAGGCTGTGAGACAAGAAGAGCAGGCAATCTCTAGAAGCTGCAAAAGGCAAAGAATGGATTCTCCCCCTGGATTCACCAGAAAGAAACACAGACCAGCTGACATCTTAATTTTAGCCCATTTCTGACATCTGACCCACAGAACTTAATTTGTGCTATTTCATGCCAGTAAGTTTGTAGCAATTTGTTACAGCAGTAATGAAAAACTAATATACCACTAAAATAAAAATAAGAACCTTCCTATATACCAAAACATATTTTAAAAAAGAAAAACAAAGAGTCCGAAAAAAAAACATAACAATATACACAGTTATTACAATTACAATGTACGATAATATGACAGAATTGAGACAAAACATGTCATTTCAACAAATAGGAACAGTTTTAACTGGCCTATTAAGAGAAAAAGATTTTTAAATTGGCTCATAAAGTAAACCCCAGCTATTTAAGACATATAGGTAAAACATGATAATTCATAGTTTAAATATAAAAGGATAAACAATGATTTAGCAAAGAGATGGACACAATAAGTAAGATGTTATAATTCTAATACCAAAATAGACTCCATATCAGAAAGACTTAGATAACAAAGAGATGTTAAATATTGGTTTGAACTAAAGATTTCTAAAATTTGTATATATGTATGAGCATATGTTATGTACACCTGTGTATGCGCGTGTCTATATATATATACGTGCATACAGACATTTATCCCTTACAGATGTTGTTCACTGTTAACTTTGATTACCCAGTCATGATGCTTGATGTTTTCCTAATAAATACACACACATATAGAGAGAACTATAGATATATTTTTATAAGTATACATGCAGCTGAACCTCTCCACTGAAATTATTTCTTGCTAAAGTTAATAACTCCTCACTAATTGGCAAGTCCAAAGGCCGCTTAATAGTTCTTATCTTAGTTGCCTTCTTTTTGTCATTTGATGCTTTTGAGCACTTCTTTTTCTATAAACTACTTACCCAATTTACTTGCGTGTTAGCATATTCTCCTTAGTCTCATTCTTCAAGGTTTTTTTAACCCAGATTCTTTTTTTCACTTATCTTTAAAGAATGGTGCTTTCTAGGCTTTCACTCTTAATCTTTTCTTGCTGAATAAACTTTCGGGGCAAAATTTTTCAGTTCAACAACCAACAACTTCTACCATCTCTGTGCTGAAAACTTCAAATTGTCTTTACCTTCAAGTTTTTTTAAATTATTTTTTAATTTTCCCTGAGTTTGAGACTCATTTATCTACATACCTTCTAAATATAAAAGGCATTCAAATTATACTTGTCCAGAATTGACCTCATTTTTTAAAATTCCCAAATGTGTTGTTTCTTTTATATTCCCTCTTCTCTTATAAAACTACATAAATCAAATTACCCAAACCAAATCAAGCAGATTATTTTAGGCTCCTCACTCTCCCTGCATACCCAACTGGTCATTAAATCCTATTGACTCTATTCCTTAATAGGTTTTATATCATTTGCTTCTTTTTCTTCTCTGATTTAACTCAAAGTTTGAGGACAAAATGGAGCTTATATTCCATCTCAGGTTTAGGAAGTGGGAAATATAATAAGGTCAGTATGGGAGGATGCTGACTTTTAAGGCAAATGAGAAATAATCAATAGGATATACTCACCAGAGACTTGGACTCCTGAGCTCAAATATCAAAGATGAGAACAAGCTGGAAATGAAAGTACAGATTTTGGAGACCTTAGAATATAAATGGTAATTAAATTCATGAGAGTGTGGGCAGACAGCAGTGGGCCAAAGTTAGAAGCCTCGTGGCCTTTAATTCCTTATGGGAAGAAAGCTTGGCTGCTATATTAGTCCATTTTCATGCTGCTGATAAAGACATACCTGAGACTTGGCAATTTACAAAAGAAAGAGGTTTATTAGATTTACAGTTCCAACTGGCTATCGAGGTCTCACAATCATGGTGGAAAGAGAAAGGCATGCCTCACATGGTGGCGGCAAAAGGGAATAAGAGCCAAGAGAAACAGGTTTCCCTTTACCAAACCATCAGATCTTGTGAGGCTCATTTACTATCACTAGAACAGCACAGGAAAGACCCACCCTCATAATTCAATCACCTCCAACTGGGTTCCTCCACAACATGTGGGAATTGTGGGAGTTCCAAATCAAGATGAGATTTGGCTGGGGACACAGCCAAACCATATCATTCCACCCCTGGCCCTTCCCAAATCTCATGTCCTCACATTTCAAAACCAATCATGCCTTCCCGACAGTCCCCTAAAGTTTTAACTCATTTCAGCATCAACTTAAAAATCCACAGTCCAACATCTCATCTGAGACGAGGCAAGTCCCTTCTGCCTATAAGCCTGTAAAATAAAAAGCAAGTTAGTTACTTCCTAGACACAATAGGGATACAGGCATTTAGTAAATATAGCCATTCCAAATGGGAAAAATTGGCGAAAACAAAGGGGCTACAGGGCCCATGCAAATCCAAAATCCAGTGAGGCACTCAAATTTTAAAGCTCCAAAATGTCCTTTGACTCCATGTCTCACATACAGGTAACGGTGATGCAAGAGATGGGTTCCTGTGGTCTTGGGAAGCTCTGCTCCTGTGGCTCTGCAGACTACACCCTTCATCCCAGCCGCTTTCACAGGCTGGCATTGAGTGTCTGCAGTTTTTCGAGGTACACCATGCAAGCTGTTAGTGGATCTACCATTCTGGGGTCTGGAGGACAGTGGATCTCTTCTCACAGCTCCATTAGGCAGTGCCCCAGTAGAGACTCTGTTTGGGGGCTCTGACCCCACATTTCTCTGCTGTACTGCCCTAGCAGGGGTTCTCCATGAGGGCCCCGCCCCTGCAGCAAACATCTGCCTGGGCATCCAGACATTTTCATACCTCTGAAATCTAGGCAAAGGCTCCCATCCCCAATTCATGACTTCTGTGCACTCGCAAGCTCAACACCACATGGAAGCAGCCAAGACTTGGGGCTTGCACCCTCTGAAGCCATGGCCCGAGCTCTACTTTGGCCCCTTTCAATCACAACTGGAACAGCTGGAACACAGGGTACAAAGTCCGTAGGCTGCACACAGCACAGGGACCCTTGGCCTGGCCCACAAAACTATTTTCTCTTAGGCCTCTGGGCCTGTGATGGGAGGGAGTGCCATGAAGAACTCTGACATGCCCTGGAGACATTATCCCCATTGTCTTTGGGATTAACATTCAGGTCCTCGTTACTTATGCAAATTTCTGTAGCCAGCTTGAATGTCTCCTCAGAAAATAGGTTTTTCTTTTCTATCACATTGTCAGGCTGCAAATTTTCCAAAGGCTTATGCTCTGCTTCCCTTATAAAACCGAATGTCTTTAATAGCACCCAAGTCACCTCTTGAATGCTTTGCTGCTTAGAAATTTCTTCTGCCAGATGTCCTAAATCATCTCTCTCAAGTTCAGAGTTCCATAAATCTCTAGGGCAGGGGCAAAATGCTGCCAGGCTCTTTGCTAAAAATCCAACAAGAGTCACTTTTGCTCCCATTTCCAGCAAGTTCCTCATCTCCATCTGAGACCACCTCAGCTTGGACCTTATTGTCCATATCGCTATCAGGCTTTTGGTCAAAGCCATTCAACAAGACTCTAGGAAGCTCAAAACTTTCCCACAGTTTCCTGTCTTCCTCTGAGTCCTCCAAACTATTCCAACATCTGCTTGTCACCCAGTTCCAAAGTCGCTTCCACATTTTCAGGTATCTTTTCAGCAACACCCACTCTTGGTAACAATTTACTGTATTAGTCTGTTTTGACACTGCTGATAAAGACATACCCAAGACTGGACAATTTATAAAAGAAAGAGGTTTTTTGGACTTATAGTTCCACATAGCTGGGAGTACTCACAATCATGGCAGGAAGTGAAAGGCACATCTCACATGGTGGCAGCAAAGAGAGAATGAAAGCCAGGCAAAATGGGTTTCCCCTTATCAAACCATCAGGTCTTGTGAGACTCATTCACTGTCATGAGAACAGCACAGGAAAGACATCCCCACCCCATAATTCGATCACCTCCCACAGGGTTTCTTCCATAACACGTGGGAATTGTGGGAGGGGAGTTACATTCAAGATGAGATTTGGGTGGGGACCCAGCCAAACCGTATCAGCTGCTGAAGGAGGGAACTTGCTAAATGGAGTGAAGTCTTGACAGAGTTGCTTTGGAGAAATGAAATCGGGAGTCAACAAGGAATTGCAGCACGGCTCTGGAGGAGTGGGTTTGCAGGGCAGAATAAAGATGTGAGGGGTCCAGAATCCCAACCAAAAGACCCTAGAATTGACTACTATGGAGAATGTTCTGGATGGTGAGTGAAGAGACGCCAGGCAGGGTGGGGGCTCTGAAAGACTTGGAGAACAAGAGTCAATTAATGAAAGTCACAATTAGAGCAGAGCATAGATGTGTAGTGTAAGTAACAGAGCAAAACGTAAGAAAGAATTAAGGTCAGGACAAAATATAGAAGACCACTGAGGTACTGCAGGGAGATAATGTAAGAATGATTAGAATCAAGCATGCAAGAAAGCACAATCTGGAGGCATTGGCTGTGATGTCAACAAATACACTGAATCTCCCAAGTATTTTAGGTAGTTTTGGGTGACCAGGAAGACTTTTGGCTGTATATCTAAGTCCTCACCAAGGATTACAAAAGAGAGGAAGTCTATAGTCACCCATAATATCTCATGACATCTTGAGAAGAAGCAGAGAATGTTAGCTTAAGAGAATTATAATTTTTAGGAAGTCTGATGTGGCTACAGGTCCAGAAACTTTGCTCTGGAACCTGGTTTGGAAAATGGGGGGACAGGAAAGTCAGGGATTGTGTCTGCTGTTGGGTCCTTGAATTGATGAAGGGCAAAACTCTGGAAAAGAGGTTTATGTCTATATGCTTAGGAATTCAAAGGCCCCTAAAAATTTTTTTTTCTTATCTGCTTTCATTTTAAGCCTTAGAACTTCAGAAACTGCTTTACTAGTGAAGAAGGATGGCAGAGTCTGAAAGGAGGGAGGCTACTTTGTCTCTTTCTCTTGAAAATCAAATGGTACTTGGTAGGAAGTCTCTGGAGAAACAGCTGGTTCACAGTTTCTCTTGTGACAACATCACCTTGGCAGTGTTTCTTGGGCCACAGAGGATTCGAGCTTCTGTCATTCACACAGGTCACACTTGCCTGGAGAAGAAGGCAATTAGTATCCTTTGCCGGAAGGTCTATTGGCTTACCCTGAGACTTACTTTGTTTCTGTGACCTTTTTTAGCTCCTAGTTTTACATTATTTATGGATGCTAAAGGAAAGGGTTTGGGGCTACATTATTGTTTGAGTAAATTTGTTTTAGCTGTTTTTTTTTCTAATATTTTTTCCTTCTGATCATAAGCAGAGGTCATGAAAATAGGTGAGACCTACAAGATTATTACTGTGACATCAGCTGAGGAGAGCAGATGCTGAAAACACACAGAGAAAAAGCAAAAGACCCAGAGATGGACAGAGAGAGACTACAGAAAGCTTCCAGAAATTCTAAAAAGCAAAAATGCTATGCCAAAAAACACAAATATGTTTAAAATGTTAAAATAATATTTTCATCAAAAAGTAAATTAGTCATTCAAATTAATTATAAACATCAATTACCATTTAATTAATGAAAATCCTAAAGGATAAAAGAGTCAGTGGAAGAAAAGAAAATTTAGAGATGAGATTTACTTAGATTTTACTGTATCCAGTTCTAATTTCAGGAAAGGAACAGGCTGGTTATAAAAGTCTGAAAGGAAGCCTCCACCACCCCTTTCTACCTTACTAGTAAAATGATAAGAGAAGATGTGTCTAGCCCTTCTAAATAGCCCCAGAGCTAGCCACATGCAGAAGATTTAAACTAGACCGTTTTCTTATACCATATGCAAAGATCAACTCAAGATGGATTAAAGACTTAAATATAAAACCTAAAAATATAAAAAGCCTGGAAGATAACCTAGAAAATACCATTCTGGACATAGGACCTGGCAAAGATTTCATGATAAAGACACTAAAAGCAACTGCAACAAAAACAAAAATTGACAAAGCAGACCTAATTAAACTAAAGAGTTCTGCATAGCAAAAGAAACTATCAATAAACAGAAAACCTACAGAATGGGAGAAAATATTTGCAAACTATTCATCTGACAAAGTTCTAATATCTAAAATCTACAAAAAATACTTAAACAAATTAACAAGAAAAAAAAACCCATTAAGAAGCTGGCAAAAGACATAAACAGACACTTTTCAAAAGAAGACATACATGCAGCCAACAAGCATATGAAAAAATGCTCAGCATCACTAATCATTAGAGAAATCCAAATCAAAACCACAATTAGAAACCATCTCATACCAGTCAGAATAGTTATCATTTAAAAAATCAAAAAATAACAGATGCTGGTGAGGTGATGGAGAAAAGGTAACACTTAATACACTGCAGGTGGGAACGTAAATTAGTTTACTTATTGTGGAAAACAATTTGTCGATTTCTCAAAGAACTTAAAATTACCATTTGACCCAGCAATCCCATTACTGGGTATATATCCAAAGGCATAAATGTCATTCTGCCATAAAGACACACGCTTTCATATGTTCATCACAGTACTATTCACAATAGCAAAGACATGGAACCAGCCTAAGTACCTAACAATGGAAGACTAGATAAGAAATAGGGGTTAAATATGCACCATGGAATACTATGTAGCCATCAAAAAGAATGAGATCATGTCCTTTGCAGCAACATGGATGGAACTGGAGTCCATTATCCTAAGCAAACTAACACAGGAACAGAAAACCAAGTACCGCATGTTCTCCCTTGTAAGTGGGAACTAAACATTGAGTACACATGGACACACGGAAAGGGACAGCATATACCAGGGCCTACCTGAGGGTGAGGATCAAAAAACTTTTTATCGGTACTATGCTGATTACCTGGGTGACAAAATAATCTGTACACCAAACTCTTGCAACATGCAATTCTTTTATATAACAACCCTGCACATATATCCCTGAACCTAAAATAAAGGTGAAAACAATGAACAAGTAAATAAAATAAACAGCACTAGAGAAGAGTTACTGAGCTCAATTCTAGTCTAAAAAAAATGCAATGTTGTGAAGCAAAAGATTTGGAAATAGAAATACCACCTTTACCCAAAGATTTTCTAGGCAAACCCTGAGATGTCTGTGCTCATACAGGGGCTTTCTTCCCCGACTTCTAAGCTTGGCTAAACATCATTCTGGTTACCACCATACATAATGGAGAGCTTCTCTTTTGCTGCATAATTACTAGTGCCTTAGATTCGACAGGTTTATTATGGCTAACTCTACCAAGGGCTATGCTACATGCTAGACTGATTCAAATATTCGGCAAACCCTATGAATATTTATTTATCATTTATTGATGTCATGGTACTGGGCCCAACACCCAACTAGGTATTATAGAATGTACCAAAAAACATAAATGTGATCTTTTACATTCTAAAAGGGGAGAAAAGACAGATGCATATGGAAGATTTTAAAAGGACAATGAACACAGACCAAGTCAAATGAGACACATTTACAGTATGTAAAGGATAGAGATTGCTATGAGCTCAAGTCCTCAGAGAGAAAACTATTTTCATGATGGCAAATATGCAAAGAACAGTGCATGACCGGATGTTTGTTTTCGAATATTATTCAGGCAACATTATTAAGAATGGATTTGAGGGAAAAAAGAAGATACACATTAACATGGGGGCAGTGGGACTGGAGAGAAATAGATGCATTTAAATCATATTAAGTAGATCGCTTGTCAGAACTTAGTGATTGATCGGAAGAGAAGTTGCCAAATAAGGAAGAGTTAAGAATGACACCCAAGATTTTTGTCTAAGAAAATTGCTTAGATGGTTTTTCCATTCACTGAGATGGCAAATGCGTACGAAGAGACAGAATTTTGTGTCAGGTGTTATTTGAAATACAGAAATAGTATGAGATGTTGTCCCTGCCTGGATTCCAATTCTATTTCTCTCTCTCTCTCTTTTTTTTTATCTCCTTTATATCAAGGGTCTTGAGTAGTTTCATTTCATAAATTTATTTAACTATTTCGATGACCTTATTGTCATGTTACCTTTGTTTACTTCAGTACTTCTGCAAGGTTTATAGAAGTTAATTGGAAGATAAGTATAAATAATTCAAAACAAAGAGATTCCATAGAACTTAAAACAGGTATCTCCCTAGTCTCCCATCCCTTACCAATTCTAACTTTTATAATTAAAAGGATATAAAGAGATTCAGACAGACTTTCAGACATCTTCAGAAACTAGTCCAGTCTGTAAAAATGCTTATGAACCTACCAAATATTCCCAGCTTTGCTTGTTTCTAAAGGGAGTTGAAAACAAAGGTGATGAATGTTTCAGTCCGGAGGCTAGAACTGAGGCTTTGAATTATATTTTGTTTACTTTTTTTTCTATGAAAATTTCCAATTTTCTGAAAATTTGAGCTCTCAGCTAGAAATCTCGTAGGCTCTTTGATTCAGGCCTAAGACTGTAAGATGTGGACACACCTACATGGCTGGATTAAGCGGATCATTTCTAGCTTCATTTGACCTAGTCAAGAAGCCAGCTTTCCCCAAATTACAGGTTCTCCCAGGAAAAGCTTCACCACCCTTGTCTATTCTGCTTAGTCTCTGGAATTGATGAAGCAATGGATGTTTTGTGTTGGAGTAAAAGGAGAGAGGGGGGAGTCTGCACATGTCAACATCATGTTGGCAGCAACATTCCACCCTGCTACCTGTCTAGAGGCCCAGCAGCATAAGCATGTACCTGCCAAGATAGGATCGATGGAGAGAAGCCAGGGCCCAGGTAGAACGTCCCAACCAAAGTATTTCAAGTCAGTAATAATAGACGCAAGGCCTAGATAAGTCACTCAGAGCCCTGTCTTTCATAGTGTTTTCCTGTAGCATTCAACAGAATATGGTCTGTGTGTGCTGGTCCTCCCTCCTCTCCCCTCCCCCATCCCACAGATGCAGTATCTTAGTTCCCAGTCGGGAGTATTCCTATAGTTCAGAAGTGTTTTCCACTGAGCCATGGCTGCGAAGGCCAAACACATATGGCTACAGTAATCTCCCCCTGGAAAAGTCTTTCAGAATCCTCGGACTTCGAGTCTTTGCCAAGGTTTTAGGGTTTGAGAGGTTTTCATGTATTTCCTTTTGGGGGGGCCATGAAGAATAAAGCCAACGGGATGATTTTGTAAAACGGAGCCACCCTAAAAACAAGTCAGTAACGGTAGCAGCAACAGCGGCAGCAGCAAGCCAGAGTTGAATTCCATTTAAATAAAATGCCAAAGGCAGTCAGTGAAAGTGACATTTATGGTGTTACTACAAATGCATTCAGTGGGAAAGCTCAGTAGCAGAAGCAAGGGGGGAAAAAAACAAGCTGTAGTGAAAACTGCCATCTGTATATTGTGCCCCGTTTTTAATATTCTGTATTCTCATAAAAAGTGTTGTTTCTGTCACTATTCAATCTCACAAACTCACACAGAACACTGTTAAAAGTCAGCAGTGTGTGAAATGGTATTTTAAAATAAATGAAACCCGCTCGCAGAGCTGCGGGAGGAATATTGCAATGCTGGGCGCTGACAGACAGGCACTGAAAAGTAACAACCGTTATCATCTTAAAGCAAAGCGGATTAAATAAAAACCCACAGCCAGTGGTGCATTACCAAGTCTGATATTGACACAGCTGCTGTGGTGGTTATTTTTCATTGTCTCATCAAGACAAAGCATCATGGGATATCAATCTTCCCTCTGTCAGGCCATGCCTGGTATAAAGTTTTTCGTTTACATTTTCATTATATCCCTTTTATCTCCCGTGCCAGCATTTTTCTTAACTGTGGGGTCCAATGACCTGTGGGGCAGTGTTGAGCTATTACCTTCTGGCCAGAAGAGCTCCCTCCTGGGGCAAAGGGTAGTTTGCCCCTCTTCCCCTCCCCCATCACCTTTTAGCTGTCTTCAAATGGCAAAGGATGTCCATTATTCTCTCGTGTTGGTGGACAATTAGAAACTGTAATGTGTGTGTGCCCGTACGTGAGAGAGAGAAAAATAAGGAGCAAGAGGGAAGAGGTAATGACTGTGAGAATTAGAGCACTTGAGGATATTATTTTCTCTCTCTTTCTCTAGGAAGAACAAGGATAGAAAATACACAACTCCCCCGGAGAACGCGACAGCTGCAAAACCAGATTAATGCTTAACTTTTATACACCACTGTTTTATTTTCTAGACTGGCTCACTCTTTCCTGATTTGGCCTTCCATTCAGAAGTTGGCTGATCTGTGGAAAATGTATTTTAATTTAACTCACACACACACACACACAGCCAGTATCTATGAGAAAGATCAATCTTCTTTTGGGAGGCTGATAGTTTTCTCTACTTCTCTCTCCCTCTCTTACTTCCCTTGTTTTGGAAGTTTATTAATTTCTTTAGGAGAGAAAATTCGGTTATAAAATATTTTTCAGTATTTTGATCTCTTTTTGTAAGTCATTGGCCCCAATGGCAGGGGAAACAAGGTTCTTTAGCAAAGTTTAGAAAGTTTATTTTTTTTTTTAAGATGGAGATAGGTGTAACAAAGAGAGTGGGGCTTCGAGATGACTTTTTGAGCATCTTTCACGTGCCCCATAGGAGGAATGGAAATGAATGTCAGGACAGGCTGAAAGTTTTGTGAGATATTCAGAAGAAAGTATTGTTCTTTCTGTGTGTCTTCCGCACCAGCAAAAATTGAGTCTGGTCAACTTACATTGCTGTGTAAGTTACAGCAATGTTCCTTACAGCTAAACACATGGCTTTAACACTTAACATCTGAGAGGCTTAGCCAAGTACAAGTTTATTTCTCATTCGTGTCACAGTTGATGTGGGTTAAGGTGCCCTCCTACATCTTTTGAAACTTGTGACCTCCAAGGTCACTGCTGGAAAAAAAAGACAGTATCCAAATATTACACAGGAAGTTTTTAGGGTCAGGCATGAAAGAGGTTTTCATCACTCCTGCCAACATTCGATTGGCCAGAGCTCAGGCACATGGCCTCACCTTAACTGCAAAAGAGGCTAGGAATATTCTAGGAGTCTTCCCGTGTCCCCTAAAAAAAGTACAGTGAATGCAATAAATTTTTGGTTTTGGCCATGAAATCAGGATAGGAAAAGGAAGAGCAACAGTATAAAATAAGTGAGAGGAAAAGATGATATATTGCTACAATAAGGATCAATTTGTATTTTATCCCAGTACACTCTGCCCTCCATCAGGAAGCACAGAATCCATAGACATGTTCCTCAGGCTGTGTTCTGGTTGTCTATGGCCAGATGATGACTACCCTCAGAAGCATGGCTTAAAACATTCATAAACATTAATTCTGTAATTAATCTGAGGTTTGATGGGGGTAGACAGTTCTTGCTCAAATGTCTCTAGTGAGATTGCAGTAGGGGAGAGTACCTGGGGTCACTCAAAGGCTCCTTTACTCACAGGTCTCCTGCTTGGACTGGAAACACTCAAAACAGCTGGGACTAGAACAGCTGGGTGTCCTCAGACATCCCTTTAGAAGTGATCTTTCTGTGGTGTCTCTCTACATGTTGGTCTCGGGTGACTGAGCTTCTCACATAGCAACCAAAGGTTCTCAGAGATAATTTTCCAAAAGGAACCAGGAGTTGCATGGCCTTTTCCAACAGAGCCTCAGAAGTCAGGCTGTGTTAACTTCTGCCACATTGTGTTCATCAAGACAGTCACAAATGTCTCCCTCTCCCCCCAACTACCCCCTCAAGTTCAAATGGGGAGATAAAGATTCCACTTGTGCTTTTAAAACCACAGCAAACTTAAGTTTTTATTATCGTTACTTTGTTTTTGTTTGTTTGCTTGTTTGTTGTTTGTGGGGGGTTTTTGAGGCAGAGTCTCGTTCTGTTGCCCCTGCTGGAGTGCAGTGTTGCAATCACAGCTTACTTCAGCTCTGAACTCCTGGGCTTGAGTGATCCTCCTGCCTCAGCTTCCCAAGTAGCTAAGACTACAGCCACACACCACCATGGCCAGCTAGTATTTTATTTTTTGTAGATGCAGGGTCTCACTATGCCGCCAAGACTGGTGTCAAACTCCTGGCTTCAAGTAATCCTCCTGCCTCACCTTCCCTAAGTGCTGGGATTACAGGTGTGGGCCATTGCGCCCAGTGGTGAAGTTTTTAAGCTACTCATGTTGAGGACGACTAATGTTCAGTTTAAATCTATGTCCTTGTAAATTCCTAGATGAAAATAAAGAAGTTAGCCTATCATGGTAATAGCCCTAAAATATTAGTAGTTGTATAACAGAAACAAAATTTGTGTGGATATGAGGTATTTTTTCCTCTCGAATTCATCTCATTTTACTTCATTTATACTATTTTTTACACTTGCAACAATAACAAAAAAAATCCTTCCAGAACTGCTCTAACTACAGCATTTTCTCCTACCCAATTTATCCCTTCTGTAGCATGTAAGGATTCAGAAAGGGTTGGTTCAACCAAAAGTTATAGTTAGGAAAAGTTATTCTGAAAAGAACCACAAAATGAAACAATGTCTATAGTGGCTGCCTGAGCAACTCTCACCCTTCCTCTTTGAGAGAAGTTTGTCAGAGCAGAAAGCTGGCAGCCAGCAGAATAGATAAAGAACATTCAGTGCCATCCTTACAACCAAAGTCCTACTTGCCTGCTGGTCAGCAGACTCAGCCCCGAAATGTAGGACCAAATCTGGCACATCTGAAGACATGGCCTGGACACTGTTGTGTCCTTTAAGCTTCAGGCTTTCAGTCTAACTTCATCATTCATTTTGACCCCATGGATTCTGCCTTGGTGTACTGGTGGCACTATTGTTCCCCAGTCCCAAATTCCTGTGCATCATTTTGGGCCCCTGAACCTCGGCTTGGCTCTGAGTTCCCAACAACCACACCACAAATTCTGGCTCCATTTTTCTCCAAATAATCACAGTGTAGCTACCAACCCAGAATAGCATATAAAGTGAATTTCCTGCTGCTATGTCAGTCCACCAGATTGGAGTGACATGGAGCAGTGTCATGGCCACTTGAATATAAAGATTTGAACTAATGACCACCCCAGGAGGCAAGCTCCCTGGCCAAATTTCTTTCCCTGGTCCTGGCCCTTATGTTACTAGCTTAAGTTCCTCTCCCTTCAGTGTGCCATTGAGTTTGCAATATGCTTAACAATTAGACTGCATTAATAATGAATTATCTATTCCAGCCACTTGGATCATATCTCTTCTCTTCTCATATGTTGAGTCTCGCCTTGGGGACAGTGTGTAACTCTTAAAATTTGCGACTTCATTCACGTGATCCAGATTTGAATTTCTATGAATCTGTGACATATCTAAGTTAATAATACAGTAACTTCCTTTATTCAGTACAGGCAGAAACAAAAAAGTCTTTTCGTTAATCAGATATTCCGGTAATTAGAATCAGAATTAAAATAACCTAAACTACCTGTTATGAGATATTTAACACACAGAATTTTTGGCATAAAGTTTATCCTGAACATAATTCATCATATTTTGATAATTCAGAAGTTGCTTTAGAAATATATTATAAGACTGACATCTCATCTTTATGAGCCTCAGTTAACATGAAGTTGTTTCTGGGAGTGTTTATCAATTGAAAATGCCCAGTTAATGGGGTGCTGGATGGTAGAGAGTACCTTATGGTACTGTAGGACACTGCAAGATGAATACCCTCCAGAAAGCAATAAAAAGAAAATAATCAGAGTGCTACATCTGTCTGTGGTCTCCATAGGTCTCTTCAAGTTTTAAATATCGAAATGCAGCAGGGATGTGCCTTTTCCATGTACAACCTCCTCCCTAAAACAGCTCGTGGCTCACTTCCTGCACCTTTTTTCTTGCTTGCAAAAAAATAAAAAATACAAATGGCCCGAGGTCAGATCATCACTTAAACTCTGGATTTCCTTTACAGAAACTTCATAATATATTTGCTGCTTACATCCAGATTAAATGACTTAGAATCAGAAACCTACAATGTCATCATTCAGTAAACATCTCAGATTTGATAAACATTTGCCCATACCATGTTACCCAGCCTTTTGGGGTTTAACATAAATAGTATACCTAATTCTAAGCAAAGGACCACTCTCAGTTCTCAGTTAGATATGAATTCCCCACTGGACTATCATAGCCTTGAACCTGCATCCCTATGAGTTGGGGCTGTCAGATCATAATATACTGTATTTGTCTACTTCTCATATCATCCCAATTGGATCTGCCTATGGACTAATTCTAATCTCATAAAGTTGATGCTTCCTTTTATTAGTTTAGAACCGAAAACTTTCTGAGTTTCTCAAGTTGAGTCTTAAAACAATTGTGCGAGATGAGTAAAGTAGGTATTATTATGCCTGTGATACAAATAAGAAAACCAAGACCCCAAAAATAAAGTTACTCTCCCAGGATCCACATAAAAACGGATGCTGAAGTTATTAAATGTATTTACTGAGTGAAAAAGTCTAAATGGCCAACTGACTTCTAATCTGATATTCCCCAAGCCCCTCCCAGCCTTTGTATGTTCCGACTACAAGGTCATCATCTTCACTGTGATGCATATGCAACACAGGCCTCCACCCTAGACGCTCTTGTTTACTGTACTAGTCTTTCCTGAGTCTTTGCTGTTAAGTCATTCTTACTATTCAGTGATCCATCCTGCACGCGGTATTTGAGTTGCAGATGCAGTCACCTTTGCATCACCTGTCAGAACTCTATAAAATGTCATGAACATAGAAGAGCCTCAAGAAATTTGCACAGAATGAATACATTTATAATTACACTCAGGTCCAGCACAGCTTCCTCACTAGAGGCCCATCAGCAACTTGACCATCTCCGGCATATCCTTAGAAGCCCATCAGTCACATGTATTAGCAGAAGGAAATAGAAATAATACTGTTCATTTATATATTCAACATCATTTTGTTTTTCATACTAGAGAGCTTATGGGCTGTGAATCTGACAGACTTAGATTTAAATCCCTGCTCTGCCATTTACGAGCTCTGCAATCTTAGACAAATGACATAACTTTCTTGACTGTCAGTTTCCTTATGTATAAAATGAAATAAGAACCTCTTTGTGGGGTAATCTGAAAAATTAAGATAATATAAATAAGCCATAGGCACATACTAGTCACTCAGCCACCTGTAAATATACTAGTCTCATCGTCACCTCTTTTTAATGTATTTTTGCCCATCAGAGAAGCTCTGTTAGTCTCTATGGTTTTCAAAGACTGTCTCATGGATCTACAAGAACTCCTTAAACATTACATTTTTCAATGACCATAGTCAAAACTCTTGGCAATTCCATGCTTATATGCATTGGACTTAACATATAATACTTTTTTGATTATAGGATAGATAGATAGATAGATGTGTGTGTATCTCACGTTTTCCAATATAGCTCCCTACAAAGCATTTATACTCAAGAAATGATAATATGTGTTATTTCTATTTATCATCTATGCATTTCAACTGATAGAATATGATATACCCCATCACTTCCTAAGAAGTCTTCATTACTTATATGCACACCTTGCCAGGAGACTTTTCCTAGTCATTTCTGGGTGGCACCATTCTTAGCTCATGATCAGGGTGACTAACAACATTTCCCTTAATGGGTGCCTTCAAGGTCATTATCCAGACTTTTGATTTCTTGATAGAGAAAGTTGTGTGATGTCTGGCTCCTTTCTAAAAGTCAAGGGAATCACTTGCTGTTTTTTGTTTTTTAAAAAGCCGGAGTGAGGGCCAGTCAGTGCCCCACCCTCCAGAATGCTGTGCTACACACAAGGCCACTGGATCACTGGATGCTCCTCAATGACGGTGCAAATGTCTGAACTCTGATCTTCCCTTTAAATTGTTCCAGCAAAACTAACAGCATTCATACATAAATTGCATGCCCTGATTTGGCCACATAAAATACCTAAGAAGATACTGGATAACTAAAACTATTACCTTGAATTTAGAACAGCTTCTGGAATATCTGCAATTAAACACTGGCCCTTTGAAGTGAGTGCCTTCTTTGCCCAAATCTATGTATCAAGACCTAATGTCTTATTTCTTATTCCTCTTCATTTATGGAATTATTTAAATAAATATTAAGCAGCTTATTTACCAACATTCAATTTCACAGTGATTATGTGGAACATTTCTTTAACATGATTAACCACAGAGTGGAGTCACTTTTCATTAGTAAAACTCATTTTTAATATACCCAATAAGTGTCCTAAAAAGCATTATGGCTTCTTCCGACTACCTCATATAGGTACATTTCCACGGCCTTCATTCTAAGGCCTCAGCAACAGCATTACATGGAGTTTAAATCTCAGTCTTTTCAATATGCTATCTAAATATCATTTTAAGTGATCAGTTTGTCTATTCACCCTGACTCAGATTAACTATATGACATCTATGGTTAATTCTCAGTAACTTAGGTAGACACCTTATGATTCTGCCCCCTAAATTTTAACCTCAATCAAAATAAATCTCTCCATTCCACATCATTGTTCTGTGATAAAGGTCTTGTTATTTCTTCCTGCACTTACTTCAACTCAGTCAGTAAACTTGGCAATCATATAAATAGGTACCTAAGCCCTCATATATCTCAGAAAGGAAGCCACTAAACAGACTATTCATATTATTTTATTTGTCTCTGAAACTCTTCCAAGGACCAATTTAACATTGCTTATACTTGTACAAGACAGAACAGATTTTCTAGATTTCTGTTTGAATAGTGGCCCATTTTTAAATTCCTCCCTCAGGAGGTCAATACAGACCTAGCCACCAATGGACACTGGGTTTTTAGTAGGCTGGGACAGGGCAGGGATTACTATATTAAATTACAAGGAAAACTGAGCCAGAGAGGTGAACTAACCTGACATCTAAAGAAAAAGACTGAATTCCAAGTGTCAGAAAAGTTGCATACTCACCCTACACCCAGAGAGGCAGAAGTAGAAACAGAGGATACAAGATTGGAACAGGAGCGGGGCATTATGGAATGGTCTTACATCATAAGCTCAGAAAGTCAGTCTTTCAGAAACAATTTCAAAGCATAAGCAGGCCAAAAACAAGCAGTTGGTGGGACTGTGGTCAGTTTTCCTCAGTAAAACAGTGATACCTGGCTAGAAAATGTAGCTTGCCATTATCGGTGAAGGTTATCAATGGGGTAGGTTTGTTTAAAAGCTAAAAGAATGGCTATTGTAGATGCATGCCAAAGTCTCAACATAACCGTCCAGACTTCCTTTGGTACCCATCTACATAAACATCATGACATACATACATACATATATATATATACATATGGAGAGAGACAGAGACGCAGAGTTAGGCTGTGCCCACACATCCTGTGGTTGTACACACACACACACACACACACACAGCACATCCTATATCCTGATTCCAGGAGCAAGTCATGAAGGAAGGAAGCTTTTGGCTTGGGTTTTACAAGTACATTCATCTCTCATTATTTACAAATTTGGTTAGTAAATTAGCAGCCACACTGTAGGAGGAACAGAATGGTGGGTTGGGTTGAAAGTTCCATATCCTGGAAAAGGACTGACAGTCAGTTGGTAGACAGGCTGAGTTTATGTACAATCTCTTTGGCAAGTGACCCTGCCAAACTGATTATCTTCAGTTCTCCTGGTACTTTTTAAAGAATGACTGAATTTTTTTTTTAAAGAAATGACTTTGATCTTTAGACATACAATGGATGTCGGTAGGTCACTGCTCTATTACTGCAGCATTTCTGAGAACCCAGGAGAAAAGAGCTCATTCTTTCACATCTGCCTGGTTTGATGGTGTGGCTTAACTGTGGTACTCTGGTCATGTAACCTGTTGGCAGTACTCATGCCAATCCACATAAGCCAAGCTTAAATATTTTTCAAAGGCTGAATATCTGCCTCTAGCCATAGGATCCACAGTATTAAATCTTTCACCAATTTCTTTTCTTTCCCCCTATTCTTGACAGCAAAGCTTTATGTTTTATAGAGCAATGTTTTCTCCGTTATATAGATTCAATATTTTAAAAAGTTGATGATGCAGAGAACCCAGGAGATGTTTGTATCATAAAACGTGATGTTCACAGGAGTGATTCCAGATGCAGATTAATATTTTTAAAGCTTAGAGTCTCTTTGAGGAGCTCTTTCTCACACATGAAGCATTCAAGATGGTGTCCAGGTTTTGAGAAATGTCAAAGGGAAACAGTTACTGTCAGCAGACTGACACTGTGACTGAATGTGCAGTAGCATCATTCACACTGTCTTATACTGTCAACAGTTAAAACTCCATCTGCCCAGAGACCTACTATAAAAGATGCAGGATTTTATATTTTAAAATAATTGGATTACAGAAACATTACATCTCTTTAGTTTCCCCCCAAAGAGTATGCTTCCTTTAATAATAAGGTTATCCGTGCAAACAGTTATACTTAACCTTAGCCAAAAAGCCAAGAAGGGATAGGGCAAACATCTGTGAGAGCTTACAATGTGCTAGGCACTGTCTGCAAGTCTTTAATATGTTGACTTATTCAGTCCACCTAACATTGCTAAAAATACACTCTGATTAGGCCTATGCTACAAAAGAGGAAACTAGGCAGAAAGAGGTTAAGTCGTTTGCCTGAGGTCACAGAGCTGAAATCCAAAGCTAAGAAGATCAGATCCAGAGACATACTTGACCTTTAGGATTGTATATTTCATTGTATTTAAATTTTACTTCAAAATAAAAATAACTATAAATAAATGTTGAAGCTTATTTACTGCCATGTATACTGAAATACTTAGGTTAAAATATTTAGGGTAAAGGGTACTGATGTCTGCAATTTACTTTAAACTGCATATAAAAGAAGATGGGTTGATGGATGGAGAAAGGAATGAATCAATGCATAAATATGTGATAAAGAGCCCTAAAACATTAAAATCCGGGTGGTGGGTATATAGGTGTTCACTGTAAAATTCAACTTGAAATGCCTAATTTACTTCCCAAAATAATGAGTAAAAAATTAAAAGCTATTGCTGTAGCACTAATTCCAGGAGTTAAGAAAAGAAAGTGGTGAAGAAATGGGGAGAGAGATGTGGACGGAAATAATAAGGGATAGTGTATTAGTTATCTATTACTGCATAACAAATTACTCTAAAACATATTGGCTTAAAGCAACACACATTTACTATCTCATAGTTTCTATGTCAGGAATCCAGAAATGCTTAACTGGGTAGTTCTGGCACAGGGTCTGTCATGAGGTTGCAGTCAGGATGTGTTCAGGTAGTTTAATGATCAGGATAGAAGGCAAGCTTCCCTGTCCTTTGTTTTGCTTTTTAAGGCTCCAAAAATGTCTTTGTTTTTCAGGTTGTCAGAACCACAGTGGTCAGGATCATTTGCTCTCTTTAAGACTTAGTTGGCCGGGCGCAGAGGCTCACGCCTGCAATCCCAGCATTTGGGAGGCCGAGGTGGGTGGATCACGAGGTCAGAGATCAAGACCATCCTGGCCAACATGGTGAAACCCCGTCTCTACCAAAAATAAAAAATTAGCCGGGCATGGTGGCACGCGCCTGTGGTCCCAGCTACTCGGGAGGCTGAGGTGGAACAATTGCTTGAACCCAGGAGCCAAGATTGCACCACTGCACTCCAGCCTGTCGACACAGCAAGACTCCGTCTCAAAAAAAAAAAAAAAAAAAAAGAGAAAGACTTAGTCCAGGTGACATCCACCAATACCACTAGGTATTGATTGAGCACCTAGTATGTGATCCAATAATGTTAGATGCTATGAGAGGCACAGAATTGTAAGAAATCATCTTGTGGACTGTCAGTGAGTATAAATTTACACCTTTACACTTAAAAAGAAGGGAATTAGCCTTCTCCTCTCAGAGGGAGATATTCTGAAAAATTTTAGCAACAATTGACAGTATGAATCATATGCCGTTTCTTAATTCAGCTTATTTCTTGACTGGGGACATTGGGCATTTGGATCACTTCCTCTTGGAACTGACTTGTCCTTCAGGACCTGTTTGGACCTGATCATGTCTACACCACTTCCATTTCATGCTGGAGTGCTGCTGTGCACACTGACTTTATGGCATGGGGGCCATCACCACACTGACAAATAACACTAGACTTTTAATCTCAATCTTCCTGGTCAGTCGTTCTCCACCAAATTCTTATCTATGCTCCTAAAATAACCAGATGATATTTCCTGTTGGAATAACAAATCCAATTTTGAATAGCTAAATAGTTTTGAATAGTTAAATAGCTGTATCTATCCTCAAGTACTAAGGATAATGTGGGAATGCGCTTTTAAAGCAAATTTTAATGTAGAGTCCAGTGAAGCTTTATAATTATCTTTAATTTTCAGCTAACATCTAAACATGTAACCATTCAGATTCAAGCTTTTAATATGGCCCAAACTGCGTATACAAATTTACTTACATTATTCTTTCTTTCTTGTTACTATGGATCTTATTATTTTCTTCTACCATTTCTCTCGGACTTGTCAATTCCCACCTTCCCTTTCTTGTCAAGCCATTCTTCGCAGGTAGTCTGACCTTGGTTCCCCTTTACTTCTTGACCCCAAGCCACATAGCCATGGCAAATCCATGCAGACAGAAAATAGATTAGTGGTTGCCAGAATACAAGGGAAGGAGGAAAATTGGGAGTGACTACCTAATGATTATAGGGTTTCTTTTGGCATGACTTCCTGGAATTAAGATACTGGTAATGATTCCACAACATTGTGAATATACTGAAAACCATTGAATTATGTAGTTTTGCACTGTATGCTTTGCAATGGTTAAAATGGTGAATTTGACGTCATGGAAATGTCATCTCAAGTTTTTAAAGAGCCAAGGCTAGACTTTTTCACCACCTCACCTAACCCTGACTCAAGACGCTTCAGTGAGAATTCTATAATCACCTAGATGAGGAGGTTTTTCTAGCATGATTCTTCAGCCTTGCCTTTCTACCTGACTTCACAGAGATCAGGTCTGTGTCTTTGCTACAGTTTTTCCTAGTTCTGTTGTCCTTCATTCCTCAGACATGGGTCCAAGAAACCTTGAGACTTAAGATCCCTTCACCATCCGCTTAAGATAGCAAGCAATTCTATTAAAATCTCACCTAATCTTTTATAGTGGTTTTAAAACATACCCAAAATTCTTCAGAATTTCTCCCTACAAAAGGTGAAGCCTAATTCCCTTCTTTTGAAACATAGGTGGAACTTAGTGATTTGCATGTAACAAATAGGATATGGCAACAGTGGTGATGTGTGACTAGCTTATAAAAGGTATGGCATCTCCTTCTTGCTCACTGTCTTGGATCACTCACTCTGGGGAAAGCCAGCTGCCATGTGGTGAGGACACTCACGCAGCAAATGGACAGGCCCACATAGTGAGGAACTGAGGCTTCCTGCCAAAAGCCGTAAGACTGAACCATTTTGGAAGCAGATCCTCCAGCCCCAGGGGAGCCTTCAGATAACTAAACTACCTGAAGATATCCTGACTGCAACCTCAGGAAAAACTCTGGGCCAGAACTACCCAGTTAAGCCATTTCTGGATTCCTGACATAGAAACTATGAGATTAGTAAATATTTGGTGTTTTAAGTCAGTATGTTTTAGAATAATTTGTTTTGCAGCAATAAACAACTAATAAAACTATCCTTTAATTATCTTCTTTCTGTCCACATCACTTTCTCCATTCTTACCCCACCACCTTCTTTTCTTAACTCCTAGAATTAGTGCTACATCAATAGCTTTTAATTTTTTACTCATTATTTCAGGAAGTAAATTAAGCATTTCAAGTTGAATTTTACAGTGAACACCTATATACTCACCACCTGGATTTCAATGTTTTACTGCTCTTGTTTTATCACATATTTATCTATTGATTCATTCCTTTCTCCATCCATCAGCCCATTTTCTTTTGGATGCATTTTAAAGTAGATTGCAGATATCAGTACCCTTCACCCTAAATATTTCAGTATGTATAGCAGTAAATAAGCTTCAATATTTATTTATAGTTATTTTTCCTTTGAAGTAAAATTTAAATACAATGAATTGTACAATCCTAACTGTATTTTTGTATTTGATTTTGAAAAAGGAATACACCTGTGTATACGCCAAACCCCTGTGAAGATATAGAACATTCAAAGGTATAAATTTATACTCACTGACATAGTCCACAGGGCTATTTCTTATAATTCTATGCCTTCTCATAGCATCTCACATTATTAGATCACATAGTAGGTGCTCAATCAATACTTTTAAGACTATTAGTAGATGTCACCTGGACTCTTAAAGAGAGCAAATGATCCTGACCACTGTGGCTCTGATAAGCTGGAAAACAAAGACATTTCTGGAGCCTTGAGAAGCGAAAGAAAGGACAGAGAAGCTGCCCTCTATTCTTTATCTGTGCAAAACCCCTTAAGGAATAGTTTGTCCACTGAAATTAGCATGGTGTAGAGATAGTAAAAATGCTTATGAAAGGCAATTTGTTTTCCATGGAATTCACCAGATGGCCCACACTGTTAGGTATTACTTAAATCTCCGCTTGGGAAAACCTGTTATCTCCCTCCCTTATAATAACCTCTTGGCCTGAATATTATGACCAGTGCACACAGCAACTAGGAAGCTTTGCTACAAGCATTTTAATGGCTTTTGAGAGCATGTGGAACAAAGATAGCTTGTAAATAAAAAATAAAGAGTAATCGTCCAGTTTTAGCACATGGTAGATAAGAAAAGGAGGCAGTTCGTTCTCTGTCATTACAAGGGCTCAGCTCAATCAACCAGAGCTACCTGTGTGCCTGAACCCAAGCGCTCACCCCTGGCTTTTGACTCTCCCTCCATTACTCCCAGCATGTCCTAGCACTACCTGACAGGAGACGGCTCTCAGCAGCCCCCTAGGAATTGTACATGCTGAAACAGGCCTGAATTTACAGTACAGTGCCTGCTTTTTTTGTTTTCTTTTCTTTCTCCTGTCTTCTTTCCTCTAACTCTCTCTCCTTATCTCTAATCTTTGGTGCTCTCCTCCTTCCAACACATTTTTGCTGGTTTGCAATTTATTTCTCCCCCCCTCAGTCTATCTGGCTCATGTTGGCTCTCATATCATTTTTATCTCTACCTTCTCACACTCTTTTTCTCTCATTCCTCTTTTCTTCTTTATTTTCATTTTTGCCTTTTGCACTCTCAATCTCATACCAAACAAACACTTTCCTAATTCATTCTCTTTTTCCATCTCCTCCAAGCAGAGCTAGCACGTTGCCCATATTAAAACCTTTGTGAAATGGTACTGTTCCTCTTTCCTACAACTGCTAGACCCTGTCTTCTGTAGCAAACGGAAGAGTCCACTTTCAACCGTGAAGGTTGTCCAGAGCTGTCTAATTTGTCAGCCTGGTTCCACCTGCCATATGCACCGTCTGAAGCCCCATGACAGCCCTCATTTTCTAAGCTGAACTTCAGCCTTTGCCCTCTGACCCTTTTGTTCACATTCTGTTATTGCAAAGGGACAGAAACACAACCCACTTGTGCCTTATTACAGTTTTAATTTCCCGAGCAGTTCCACTACCTCTTTTTCACCTTCAACATCTCTCTCCCTTTGTAGGAGCTCCCCATTGCTGTCTATGAAACAAAACCCATAGAATCACATTTGCATTTTATCTATGATTGAGATCAGTGCTAAAATGACATTTCTTTGAGCACTTTTCTAGTCCTGCTGCCCTTCCCCTGATTATCACATAGCTCTTCTTCTTTTCCCAATTAAACAACACATAGATTAATATAGGAGTCTTTTAAGATTAAAAAAAAATTGTGAGGTCGTGATGTTATTATTTTTGTTATTTCTGCTGCTGCTGCTTCTGTCCAGAAACTCACCAAAAGTGTGACGCTCCCAAACCTAGGACTTCAATTCAGAAAAGCAGGGATTATCAGTTAAAAATATTTGGTTTTTGAATGTTCCCCTATGGTAAGTTCATTTTGTTTTGAAATTATGATTAAAATGAATGTCCACTCTCATTATGCAGTCTATCATATCCCCTTGTTAATTTTAAAAAACTAATTTATCTTGAAATTGTCAAACCACCAACTAGAAAGTTCAATAAATAAACCCCCATAAAAATTGATGTAACTAAAATACACTTTACCAATGTGACTGTATAATTGCCTCTAAAACATCTCTATGGAACAGTAGGGTGGTGAATAGCCTCCCACTCAGCACCCAGCAGGGAACCTTACACATTGTAAACTGAACTCAGAGCAATTATATAAAGAAAATTGTGTCCTTTTTCTTTCAATTTCCAGCAATCCGCAAGGTAACTGAAACTTAACATCTACTCAGTAAACTCAAAAAAGTGATTACTCTGATCTCACTAATGAACCCAGTCATTAGTCATCATTATCATTTTGCATTTTAGAAATTTGGGAAGGAAAGAGGTTGATGAAATCTGTGAATATTCACATAGCATACTTGAAAGGAAAATGTTGCTTCTTCTCTCTGGATCTCAGTTTCTTAACCAATAAGATAAAAAGTAAATAGTTTCTTGGGTCTCTGATATGTCTAATATTATAAAATGAACATTCTGACTTGGCCCCATATGATCACAACCTACATACATTCCAGGGAGAAGCCAAAATTTAACAGAAAATAGAAAAGAAACTCATTTGTATTGAGCACTATGGTGTATGTACTTTATATAAAGATGTGTGTATATAAAGATGACTCAATGTGCTTCATTGTCTCTAAATAGCCACAGTCTAGTGAAGAAAACAAAATTTAAAATGCAATTATCTATGAAAATTTGTCTGATGGTAGCTGTCATTCTGATTTTCTTAGAAAGGAGTATATAATTTCTCTCTCTTTCTCCGCCTTTCCTCATGACTTTCCAACTAATTATAATCCCTATTTGTTGTTAATAGCACAATTTTTAATAACAGTTAAAAACAATTCAGCTCCCAATATCAAACATCTGACTCAGGGCATTAATAGTGAGCACAAACAGTACAAAGTACCTCTACTTTGACCATGAACATCCTTGGGTGCTACAAACAAGGCATCGAGAAGAAGACAGTAGATTAAGGTTCAACCAGCTCAAATCAAGAAAGGCAACATAAGATCCTTCAATGAACTGAATACCTTCTATGCATCAAAGCACTGTGCTCAAAGCTTGACAAAGGGAACCGTATAATGATAAAACACTGTTTTTGTCCTCAAAGAATTTCCTATATAATGGGAAAAGAGGCATGGGTATAAACTTCGATTATATAAAGCATGCTTTGGAAAACACTGACAAGATCCTGATGTCAAAGGGGAGAACTAAAAAACCCTTGTTTTGTGGGGCTTACTTTTGAAAAATGAAAACCTACATCATAAAGATAGAATTGGGTATAGGCGAATAGCAAGTAGAGAGTGAGGGTCAACATCCCAGATTATCCTGGGAATCGATGGTAAGAAACCTGCAATGTGAAGCTAAAGATTCGGGGTGTAATTCTTCAGGTAAAGAGGATCTGTGAGGGATTTTAGGTAGAGGAATTCGATGTGTTAGCAAGATTACTATGGTAGAAGTTGATGGAGTAGGTTGATGAAGGGAGACACAGCATTAACGACGCTGTAAGAAATCTGGTAGTCTTAATTCTGTGTACCAAATATTTTAATTCTGCTCCTCACCAGCACACAGCAGGATGGTACCTCCTTACTCCCATGAAGTTGAACATGGCGTCTGACTTGCTTTGACCAATAAAATCGAGCAGAAGTGACATGTGCCACTTGAGGACAGATGCATTCTATTCTCAGTGTAGGACACTGCACATTCTCTCAGGGTTCCTTTAGTCTGCATCTCTGACCAGGTAATGATGTGAAGCGGTAGCTCTAGCCAACACGTGACACATAGCAACAGGAGAAATAAACCACTGCTATTTTAAGCTGCTGAGATTTCAAGGTTTTACCACATTACTACACCTATTCTAATAGTTTGCTTCTAATATTGTCTTCCTTTGGCCAGTTAACACTTTGTTCTAATTTCTCTCATTACATTATATCCTTTTTCTTTAAGAAAAACTGCTCTGTGGCCATGACTGCATAGCCAGGAAGAGAGATTTGGTTATTATAATTCTTCTTTGGGTCCAAACCACTTTACCATTTATGATCATCAGTGTCTCCAAATTAACGCCCTATCACCCCCTCCTTTAGGATGCCAAGGAGCATCATAGACTACCACAGCTGGATGAACTGAAAAACTAAAAATTGCTTCTGGTGTAAATTTAGTAACAGTATCTTCTGTCCCTGGTTCTCCTGTTTTAAAGCTGTTTTAAAATGGAGCTTTGGACCTGAAAGCAAAGAATGGTTCAAATCCACCTCCTTTCGGAAGTCTACCCTGATAACAGGCATTCTACCTACCCCTACCCAGAACTGCCACTTACATTTATGAAGGTTGAGGAAAAGTAGGAAAGAACTAGAGAAAATGCAGCTTAGGGTCAATTTGCTGAGCTCTATGCCCTGGCTAGATGCCACATTGGCCTGAAAGAAAAAGCACCTTTGTCTAATTTGCACAAATTTAGCATGTGCTAGCTATACTGCTCCAGTTCCACCTGGATCCACTCCGCAATCAACCAACTCTCCTTGCCCCATCCCTCCAGGAATGAGGCTCATATTATAATTACTTTTTGAAATTTGTTCACCTCTCTCTACCATGCTGTAAGTTCCCAGAGGACAGGTACTGAGGTTTATTCAAGTTGGTATCCTTACAGCTTGACACTAGTTGCTCAATAAATATTTGATGAATTAATAACAAATAACCAGTGAATGAGTAATCCCAGGTTCTGCTAACTAGTGGTGTGAATTGGAGAATAGTTTGCCTCTCTCACTCTTTACCATTTGAAACAAGAAATTAAAAGTAGGTGATCCCTCATCTCCTTCTACCTCTAAAATTCCTTTGACAATAAATCTAACTTATCCCCTTCATAAAGTCCTCTGTATTTTCTCTTTCTCTCTTATATTTCAGAATTCCAAGATGTCCTCTTTCCAGACATTTTCTTCCTGCTCTTATGTAAATATCTTCTCTGTAGAGCCTTAAAACATCTAGTGAGTTTCTTCTCCCTCAGCCTATTGTCTTCTGCCAGCATTCTAGTAATCTTGACTGAAGGTTTTGTATTTGGTTCAGTCAACTGCTCTAATCCAGAATTTATAACCACCCTGGGTGGCTTCAGTTTCCCTGTAAAGAGCATCATACATCAGCTTTGTCTCAATTCCCTCCCTCTTCAATTCCAGTCATTTTTAACTCCACTGGAATAATTCACACTAATGGTCACACCCCACTCCTCAATCCACAGGGAACTGCTCTACTTTGTAGACTATTAATTGAAAGCATCCCAGCATCTATGTTTGCACCGGTCACAACCTCCTAATCTTCTAATTCTACCACTCCCTGACTTGAATAATGTTGTTCCAATTTCACCCAGAGCACCATTTTCTTGATCCCAATTTTCTCTCAAATTTGCCTCTTCTTGATTTTAGTTCTTTACTTACCAAGCCCATAAAACACAAATTACATCATCAACCTTTCTCGTTATCCTCAATCAACTTACCTCTTGTCTTTTCTCTGTGCTCAACCAGCCAACTCTAAATCAATTCAACTATTTACTTTTTCTAATCCTAAACTGAGACTTTCGAGCTCTACTGGAGAAAACCCCATAGTCTCTTATATCGGTGCCACAGCTTCTTGGTTTCCGAACACAGCCTGCCTCTCCCCATGGTCCCTCAAGAACTGTCAGTATGTCCGTGGATAGCAATCTCTTCCATTTCCTCCCAACAGTCCTCAACTTCTCATCCCAGTACGTCTCCTCTTATGATTTTACCTCCTAATTCTCTGTGGAAATAGAGATACCAAGGCAAGGACTCTTGACTTCCTTCTCTACCATTACATATCCCCCACCTCTGAGAGGTTAAATGACTCACCTCAGGTCACACAGCTAACAAATTAGCCTTGTAACCCAGGCCCATTTGACTTCAAAATGTATATATTTAAGCATCATACTACACAGAGCAGTAGTTAAGAACACAGACTTGAGCAACATTGCCTGGTTTAATACTAGCTCAGCCACTTACCAGCTCTGTGACTTTGTCCTGTACATTCAACTGCTTGTGAAAAAAAAAAAAGGCTATAGTACCTGCCTCATAGAGCTGTTGTTAGCATTACATGAGTGAATACTTACAACATGCTTAGAACTGTGCCTTAGAACATAGTTATGCTTAAGAAATCTTAGTTATATTTACAAGAAAACCAAACTAGTGTTCTGTTGAATAACGGAAGCCAAAGTAGAAGAATTTTAAGAAATGAAGATGAGAAATGGCCACAAGTATCACATATTGCAAAAAAAAAAGGTTTAAAAGAATATGGACTTTCAAAAATCATACTGGATTTATTGAGTAGCAAGTCAATTGTGAAGTGAGAAAGACTTTATATAGTCAAACAAACCTGGATCAATGTCCTGATTTTTGTGGAACCCTGGGGGAGGTAATTAACTTACATGTTACACGAAATCCTCAATATGCAGCACAAGTTTATTAATATTACTGCTTCCTCCTCAACAACACCATTAGTCCTCCACCACTCCTCTTCCCCTTCAAGTTTTACTTCCAATTTATTCAAGATTCTCCTTTGCTCCTTTCTCAGTCTTCTCCATCAGAGATTTTATTCATTCCCCCAGCTCCAACTATTAGAGAGATGGCTTTATCTGCATCTGAGGGGCTGCCCACTCAAGACCACTTATTCTCAACCTGCCTAAACATCAGAGTCACTTGGGCTTCATGCCTAGAGATTCAGATTTAATTAGCCAGGGGTAAGTGCAAGCATTTTTTTTTTCTTTTCAGGTACTTTGTATGTGCAGCTAGGTTACAATTTTTAAATCTTTGCTGACATTTTCTGCCCAGACATTCTGTGATTACTCTCAAATTTAACATGTCTAAGTCCAAATTCACCATCGTTACCAGCTATATTAACTACAGCATTGCATTCAATTACAAGCAAAAAGAAACTGAGCATAACATACAAAGTGCTGTGCTTTTATTTTTGTTGTTGCTGTTTGAATTTTTTAGCAACAAGAAATCCAGAGGTAGACAGTGCTCACTTTAATTTAGTGAGTCAAGGACACCAAGGCTGTAAGTCTCTAAATACTTTTGGCCTTTCCTTCATGATCCCAGTATGCTAACTACAGTTCAACCATCGTCACTGCTTTCCAGGCAGGAGAACTAAGGACAAAAAAAAATGGAAGAAGTAGCTCCTCTATAAGGAGAACAAAAGGTTTATCCAGATATCACAGCAGACTTCCATTTATGTTTCATTGTTCAGTACCTTGTCTGAATATGACCATCTCTATCACAGGGCAAGGAAATCTAAGAAGGTGAGGTTTTAACTATCTATAATGACAAAGGAAATAGGAAAAGGGATTTGAACAGATGCTGGCTGTAGTATCTGCAGTGAAGTTCATCTTAAGACTTTCTATTTTTATTGTGTTTTTGTTAGTAGGAAAACGACTATCCTACTAAACCAGTTTTAAAACCTGGTGTCACCCTCAGGTCTCCTTCACCTGCTATACGGAATATGTTTTCAAATAAGCTTTTAAGTCTTGAATACATTTTTCCTTTCCAATTCCACTGCCACTGTCCTAATTCAAACCCTTGTTACCTTTGGCCTGAGTAGGACACTTGCCACCTTGCCTTCAGTCTCTTTGTACTCTGCCCAAACCATGTTACATACCACCAACAGTTATCTTACCAAAATAATCAGAAGCCTCTCATGGTCTCTATTGTGAACCAAAGACCAAACTTGGTCTTGTCTTCAAGTCCCTTCGCTGTCCATTCCTATAGATTGGGCCGCTCCGGAATACCCACTAGGTCTCTCCCCTTCTGTGCTTTTGCTCACACCCCTGTTCTCTACCCTGAATGCCTGATTTCTCTATTTTCTTTCCCTACCTTTTTCAACTTCTTCCCATGGTTACATCAGGATTTAGGAGAACAAATTTTTATTGGGCCACAATGCTGAAGTTCAAGAACTCAGTGATAATTCGACATGTTCCAACACTCAGCCCACAGAAGGCTGGATCCTTCACGTTTTATTCTCTCACACTGTTATGGCTAGAAACAGCTCACGGCTTCCCCTGCAAAGACATTAGATGCACATGATAGGCAAGCACAGACTAGAGAAATACTGTCAGACTTACTCTTCCTCTGTGAAAAACTGTATAGACTCTACTTTCTCCCAGTGTAGAAGTAGAGTAAATGAAGTATTTTAGCTTGCCTCTAGCCAAAGCCAGAGGAGGCTTTCTGGTTGCCAGACTAGCTCACAATATGGTTACACAGGTATTGCAGCAAAAGTCTCGTTTTTAAGAGCAAATATGCATTTAACTCTCTCTCACATTCTCTCTCTCTCTCTCTCTGTCTCTCTCTCTCTCTCCATCTATTTTGGTAAATGTTTAGCAACCCGCTATTGGGGGGAAAGCATTGATTTGTCATCTTGTCCCATTTTTGTGGTGTAAATACTCCAACCATGACCAATTCCAAGCTACCAACATAACATCATTGAGCACAGAGTTGAGAAGAGAGATGCATAATTGGCCCTTGCAGGAAGGTGTAAGCTGGGGCTAGCACACCACTGTGTGTCATTCATTTATTGAATGGCTGTTTATCAAGTGCTTTGTATATTCTAGGTTGTGTGATCAAGACACTGCAGGAAACAAGATAGGCATGATCCTGCCTTTATGATATTTACAATCTAATAGCAGGACAGAAGCTAATTTTTCAGAAATCCAGGCTCCGGTCATCTTTTCCACCTTTAATCCAATTTACTTTTAATTTATGTGATGTATAAATTATTATGTACGTATCTCTTATCTTGCATTATGAACTACAGCACAGGGATAGTCCTTCATTTTGACACCATCATATCTAGCCAATATTTTATACATAGTACACCTCCGTACATTTTTACTAAAGGAATAAAAAAGTAGGAATGGCTGATGGGTTGACTTTGGGAGAGGTACAGCGGGTAAGTGGCAGCTGGGGCCGAGGTTAAAGTAGGAAGAAAATCTACTGACAAAAACTGTTCTCTCCCAGTCCCTTGTGTTCCCAGGTGAATTAGTTCAGTATGCAAGCCAAGATTTGAAGCATGGACTTCATCCATACTCTCCTTCTCCACTCAGTTCCAAATAAAATGAGTTACACAGAACCCACTCGCAGTACTTCACCAGTGCTAGCAATTGCTACCATGCATCCTTAATAGCAGTGTAATCAAAAGTTATGATGCATTTTTCTGTAATCACAAGAAATGATACCCACTTAGTGCTAAGTAAAGCAAATTCCCCACCAAGAAAAACAGCTAAAGCATTTCAATTTTCATTTTGAAACGAGTGAGTCAGAATCAATTTGGTAAAGCAGTTAACGGCAACTGTGTGCCCCTTTCCAGTTCGTAGCAGGTTCATAACAGGTACAATTTCATTTCAATAAACAGCCAAGCAGAGATCTCTGGTGCTGGATTAACGTGGTGTATTCAAACCTTCTGACTATTGTGTATTTAAATTGGGTAATAGAGGCCATCAGAGAAGCACCAACATGAATCTTAAGAAGTAGACCACTTTGCCAGCATCCAGAACATATTCTTAGAAAAAAATACATATAAATAAGCTGGTAAGGAGTTTCTTTCAAGGGGATTTCAGAACACCACATCCTAAAAGTACATCCCAAGTGCCTTTATGTGAGCGATTAGCAGTTGTACCAAACTCAAGCAACAGAAGGAGGAAAATATCTTTGTTTTGTAAAGAGCATCCGTGAACTGTATCTCCTCAATCTTTCCCCCCAAAACAAAGACATCAGCTAAAGAGAGACAAGCGTTAAATTTTAATTGGGTTTAGAAGACCAACATTCTCCCATTTCTCCTCTACCACCACCACCACCACCACACACACACACACACACACACACACACACAGACACACACACACACACTTTACCTTCTCTGGTAACTGTGAAGACAGTTGACAAAATATATTTGTCTAATGTAATTTTATGTCCTAAGGGACCAATTTTTAATAATGATAAAATTATTGTAACCTTAAATTATCACCATGGCACATTTTTCTCTGTATTTCTTTTCTCCTCTGTCTCCTCTCTTTTTTTGCCTTTAATTCTTCTTTAGGAAAACAAATTATAAATGTGTTTGTGTGTGTGTATGTGTGTGTACATAAGTATGCACAAATAGTTATTTTTTATTTAGCATTGGGTTTTCAGAAGAATTATTGGAGCACAATGAAAAATTCATGATCTCTGAAGTAATTTGTATTTTTTTAATTTTTCTTGCAACTTATTTATTTGTCTAAGGTTTAAACAACAACAACAAAAAAACACATTGCAGCTTTAAGATAAAGTCCCTAATATAAAGCATTCTGAGGTTATTTCCAAAGGCACTGCAGTGATGCAACAAATACACATTCCTGGTACTAATTTCTTTACTACAAGTAACGAGAACATACTGGACATAGGCAATTATTAAAACACAAAGTGCTAGAAATGAAATCAATTCAATAATGCAGTATCCTACTTTCTTACTTTTCAGACTTCAAATCAGTGCTTTCCAAATTTCTACTGAAGCAGCTGTTGGATAAGACTCAATTAAGCATAAGACTCAATTAACATGATGCAAGCAAAAGCTGAGTATTGATCCACCTGATATGAAATGAAAGTCAATGTGTGTACCTATAGCCAAAACACACCTGAAGAAAAAATAACAGGGGTCCTACTTTTATTTGTATGTGTGAGGTATATTTCCCTATTTGTACCCCTAGCCCCTGGATCCATTCTAGCCTTGGGAGAACAGGTTTTATTTCATGAAGTCAGAGGGATTGCTGTGCCACTTTCTTAAAGCACGAACCATACTTTGGATTCGGCATGGTGGATACATGTTTGAATTACAGACTGCAGGTTTGAAAATACAGTAAAATTTGCTGAAACAACTTATGAAGAATAATAGATAATTTTTTATAACATTCCATGTTTTTTTGGGGAAAAAAAAAACCTGGGTCTACTTTTTGTCTCAAAGGAAACCTTCTCAGGTGAAGGTGAATTAAAAAAAAAAAAAAAACAGGAAGAGGGGGAAACATTTATTTTGGAATACATAAATATGATGAGTCCTATACTCAAATACAAATATAAGAAATTTGAGAAGGGTGTATGCAAAAGCTGAGTATTGATCCAGTGATGTTATTTCTTATTAATAGCATTATGGGTGACTTATCTTCTTTACATTTATGAGACATATTTTCTGATTTTCCTGGAATTTTACACATTACTTGCAAAACAAAACTGATAATTTTAATTTTTTCATAAAAATTAAAGCAAATATACAACTATCCAGAGATGTTTTTAATAACAATGGATGGTCCAAGAGGAAGAGCCTGGGAAGACTCAAAGGTTAGAGCACAGCGAACTTCACTGAAAAGTGTGAACGTTGAGATCAAGTGGCAGCAACTGAAAAAACTGCCTGACAGACTAGGATGCCTGAAATGTCCTGGTCATAGTCACAGAAAGGGTAGATGAGAGCTGCAGCCTTGGACACAGTGGGAAAGATTAAACCAGTAAGGCTTCAGGCTGTTTTCACCCCCAACTTCTCCTTTATAACAGTTACAGATTATTGATCAGACCAGCCTTATCTAAAAGTCTGCATAAGAGTTGAAAAATCCAATCCAATCTTTACTTGCCATGTCTAGTTCCCTGGCATGGGGTAGAATTTCTCAGGAAAACAGGCACCTTTTCCTAATTCCTGAATAGCACTGTCTGGGGCAGTACATATCCTACTCACTGTGAATTAGCTGCATTATAAAATTAGGGATTTTAAAACCTAGCCATGGTTTTCTACTAACTTTCCTGGTATTTAAATGCTGAATGTAGTTATAAGAATATTTTAATGTATATATCTCAATACTCCATCATTTCCTTTTCCAAATTCGTATTTGGGCAATTGAGCACAGTAGTTAAGTAGTCCCAACGGACAAATTTGCAGATTGTTAAAAGCAATTGAAATAAGAATTTATAATGGGATACAATTTTATTATTTGATACTAAGAATGTTCCCTCCTTTATATGAACTGAAGAAGAAATTATCACCTTAAAAGGTGGTTTTAAAGAAATAATATATATGGCACTGAATGTAGACAAAGTGATACCTAAGAAGGAAACTGGTTTAGTATTTTAACTATTTGGCAAGTCTTTTTTTTTTTTTTCCATAAATGCCCACAGTAGGCATCTCACCTTGCTTAAAAGAAGCAAAAAAAAAAAAAAAAAAAAGAGGTTATCAGATGAATTTAGTCAGTGGCTAAAGGTAGTCTTAAAAGGAATTTCAGCCACCAAACTCCTTAACTGGCATACTATAGGCCTTATCTGTGGATATAGTTGTCCTGGATAGGCCCAAAAGGGAAGAGAAGCATGGAAAAGGAGGGAAAGACAGAACTAACATTTACTGATTATCTATTACAAGTGAAGCACCATGCCAAGTACTTTTTACATATCAGATTTTTTCACAGTAAATTTAACTGACAATTGATTATTCCTCAACATATTAATGCCAACATCAGATCTTAGCCAGGTCCAGCATTCTAGGGAATAGACAAGAAATTATCAAGTTTCCCTGGCCCTGTAGCCTTGGTCAGCTGTCTATAGGAACCAGGGTATAAGTAACTCAAGAATTACCAGGCTGGTCCAGCACAGTGGCTCACGCCTATAGTCCCAGCACTTTGGGAGGCCAAGGTGGGTGGATCTCTTGAGGTCAGGAGTAGAAACCCCATCTCTACTAAAACTATGAAAATTAGCCGGACATGGTGGTGGGCGCCTATAGTCCCAGTTACTCAGGAGGCTGAGGAGAGGAGAATCTTGTGAACCCGGGAGGGGGAGGTTGCAATGAGCCGAGATTGCCCCATTGCACTCCAGCTTGGGCGACAGGAGTGAGACTCTGTCTCAAAAAAAAAAAAAAAATTACCAGGCTGTTCAAAAAAGATGGAAACCTGGAGTTGGGAAGCAAAGGCTGAGGAAGACAGTCATTGAAGGAGAGTTTTGTCAGTTAAACGCCTAAGTTGAAACCATCATAATGAATGGTAATTCCAAAGTAGTCTGGGATCACAAATTCCAACTAGAGCTGTGATTGAAGAATGGATATGGGATGAGGAAGGAGAGATGCGACACGAGAGACATTCAATTCAGGTGTCAAAAGATTCCTTATTTTCTTTTCTTCTTTTTATTAAAGCCAGCTCCATGGATGCTTTTTAAAAAATATCCTTGAATAAAATACAAAAGGGGCACTAGACTTTGAAATGTAGGATAGGGACATATTAGAATCAAAATCATACAATTTTATAGCTGGAAAGAAACATTGAGATCCCCTAGGCAAGTTTTCCTGGTATGCTCTGTTTCTGTATTCTATGGTACCTTGGGGCTTTAGTGGGCAGGGGGACTAGCAACGCAGCTGGCTGCTATAGGGAACAGGGAGTAGGCAGAGGCCAATTTTACTCTCTTTTCTATATTAGGATTCTATATCAGATTTCCTTTAGAGAAAAAAACAAAGGACGCTGGGCACAGTGGCTCACGCCTGTAATCCCAGCACTTTGGGAGGCCGAGGTGGGCGGATCACCTGAGGTCAGGAGTTTGAGATCAGCCTGGCCAACACGGTGAAAACCCGTCTCAACTAAAAATACAAAAATCAGCTGGTCCTGATGGCAGGTGCCTGTAATTCCAGCTACTTGGGAGGCTGAGGCGGGAGAATCACTTGAACCTGAGAGGCAGAGGTTGCAGTGAGCCGAGATAACTGAACTCCAACCTGGGCAACAAAACGAGACTCCATCTCAAAAACAAAAACGAAAACAGAAACAAAGGAATTCTGTTATGTTAAAAAATGGAATTCATCAAAATTAAGTTTCTCTCCTTTGACCAATGAAGTGCATAGTGTTGGCTGAAGCAAGAGAGACTTTCCCAAAGATCCATGAGTGGATAGCAGTGCTTCCAGTCCCCCGACTAGAGCAGACTCTCACCACTACACCAGGCTGCCTCTCATTATGCAGCCTAATTCCCTATGAGATGGTTTAATTAAAACTGTGACCATTTTGGTTTTAATCTTGAGATTCTAATTATTTTATGTTAAATATCTTGGTAGCTAATAAAAATGAATTAAATGTATAAATACAACATTAAGTTTAAATAATATTTTAAGCAGTGTTTAGACCCTCTATCTTTCTGCCTGTGTGGACTTTAATATTTTAATCTATTACTGCCTCTGCAGATAAAGCTACATGTCATTTCTGAGGGTAAATGCCTAATAACTTCTTTCTTCAAGGTCAGGGTATTATTTTGTATGAGGAAAATTGTTCTCCTAAACCAGCCAAGCATAATTATCAAGCGCTTTTTATCCTGCGAGAATTTACATAGACGTGATAAACACTAAGCGATAACAGAGTTCTAATCCCTTCCCGACCAACTCTGGTACTGCCATAAACCTCCAGAAAAAAGTCTGAAACCACAGGAACCCAGCACTGCATTTACCACCCCGGGTTTTATGCTCTTAGTCACAGACACAAAGGATTAAGTTTTGGAGCTATGCGGCACACAGGGTCCTAGTATCCCTCCCGGCCTGGCAATATCTCCTTCTATAGGTACCAAATAAGCAGCAGCACATATGTCTGTTTCTATTCAGCACTATTGAAGTGTTGTATGTGTATTATCTCACTGAATCCTCACACGGACACTATGCAGTGGGTATCCACTATTATTCTCCTGATTTTGAAGAAGTAGAAATGAAGGCACAAAGGTTAAGTAATTTTCCTAAGGTCATGCAGGATTTAACTCAGACAGCCTAACTTCAGAGTCCAGAGGGTGGGATCCCTGGTGAAGCAATGCAGATGTAGTTTACTAGAGTGACTCAGATATCAGCTCTAAGGAAACAAAAGAAGTCACTATAATAAGGACTGGGTTAATGACCGCACAAAAATGGAGAACACGAGCCCCTCCTTTGGGGAAGGTTTGACTTCCCAGAAGGAATTAGGAAGTAAAGATGGGGAGAAGAAGTGGAAGTGGGAGTAGATACCATACAGAAAGATGCCGCAATCTCTCAGTCCATACTCTGAGCTAAGAACGGATCAGGGAAGCTAAGAAGTCAAAGGATTATAGGAGCAAGGAGGAAGGAACAATGTAGCCTCCATGGAGGCAGACTGGAATCTGAGATGCTTCAGAAGGAGCAGACACACAGGCACTGAAGAATTAAAAGAAGCTGCTGTGGGGGGGCTGAGAGGAGCCAGTGGAGCTGGACAGTGGGGCTGGCCAAAGTAAGCCCAAGGAGGCCAGAGGGAGGGCAGAGCATAGGCAGAAAGTAGATGAGCCAAACCAGCCCGGGGCAGGTGGCACCTCTATTCACATTCCTATTCCCCGGAGAGGATGTCCCACCTTGTTTTCAACTGCCCCACCTTTACAGTGAACTGCTTAAATGCCAACAGTTAGGTCTAAGCCATCTTCACTCTTTTATGTAAACCATGTTTTTCAAGATCCAAACAATGCAAAAAGTAAACTTCACAAAATATTTAAAATTCACAGAATATTTAAAATTAGTACTGCCGCATTTAAAGTCCATCTAGCACAGCTGTCCACCTTACACATGCTAGTAACGGACACACTCAGTAATTACGAAGTGAATTGGATTGAGCTGAACTGATTGGCAACTCCCTTGTTACAAGTTTCAGACAAAAACACTGAGGGTGCACAGCTTTAAAGCTAATATGACATCTTTCCTTATCTTTCTCTCTTATCAAAACCATTCTCAGGTAAAAGCAGGAGAAGCCTGGATATTGAAAAAAAGTGGGGGAGGGGGCAGGGACCCAGAGGAGAACAGGCTCCCTGTTCATCAGATAAGGAAAAATTTCCCTAACAGAGAAGCTTAGGGGTGTGGGAACAAAAACCACCGTCTCCACTCTTCTGCTTATTGCTAACTCTGCAATATGCATCTGTTTCCATTTGAAACAAATGAAAACCCTTTTCTCTGTTGACGTCAAAGCCAGAGACTTGGGCTCCACTCATTGTCATACCTGCTATCATTAATAATACTTATGAATGTAATTACAATGCCATCTACTCAGAGTACCATAAAGAGAAAAGCAAAGACAACAGACAATAGGAACCAGATTCCATGGGATGCAGAAAATGTTCCTGATATCTCAGCCTCACACCCGGTTTCAGGCAGAACCTGGCAAGGTGGTAACAGAATGCAGCCTACTTTGGGAGGATTGGGACAGCCGGCTGGGGGTAGGTCCAGCAGTTATGGTCAGCTCTGACTCTGGGGATTCTTTCAGGTCTATTTTTAATTTTCTCCAGTGTGAATGCAATGTCAGGCCCATCCATCTCCTTCCCTCTTCACTTTCTCTTATCACCCTGCCTGAATCTGAGTGACAAACAATGGTCTTCACCAGTTGCAACAATACACAGATTTGTAAGGATTGAATTGACCTAGACACACCATACAAATTAGTACAGACTCTGGGGGCCTCAGAGAAAATCAGATGGAGGACTTAAATGAAAAATAATCAATACTGCCTTTCCTTTCTTTATCTTTCTGGTGGTTCATGAGAATAGGGTGGGGGGTGAATTTCTGAGAGCAGAGAGCTGCCTTCATCCATATGGGGCCTGCTTGAAACACCCCAGAAGGATAGAATTGGGTTAAACTTAGCCTAGGGTGGAAAGAAATGACAACAGCATTGCAAATGTTTAAAGCTTATAAAAATAGACTCAGATCTATGGTTGGTTCTCCCCCTTCCCCAAGTTTGGCATATACTTGGCATTCAAATATTTGTGGAATGAATAAAGATTATATGCAAAATTGTACTAGAACACAATGTTTTCTTTATTTTCCTGGCTATCTATGTCCTCTGGCTATCTATGTGTCTTCTCTTTAAGCACTTGTTGCAGAGAACTGCCTATTACTCCTCAAAGCTCCCAGGCATCTGCCAGGCACTGCCTCCATCTACTGTGCATTTCCCCACAGTCCCTCTGAAAATTTTGACTCATCTTCGCAAACCTTGTCATGGTATCATCTAATCTAGGAACCCCTTCCTGACTCTCCTTATGGAGAACTTACTTCTTTTCTCCATGGTATCTGTCTTCTTCAAGCTTCCATTATACTTATTACAGGGTATTGCCAAGTATCTATTGGTTTGTCTCCCATTTCCATGCTGACACGGATTGATATTTCCATGATTAGCACAGTGACAGGCACATAATCTGTTCTCAATCAAAGTTTGATGGATGAATAAATTATCCTGAACTGATTCCAATCAAATTGGGGGGAAAAAATGACTTTCCATGACCCAAATTGCACCCAAACCCCACCAATCAGTCTCACAAATACACATTCGATCACAAGGAGGGCAAAGAAAAAAGTTTGTAGACAGTGATTACAAACCCATTCTCCCCTTGCAAAGAATAAAAAGGAAGCATAAATACTCATGTTGATACATTAACAGTAATTCAATTTTAAATAGGCAAGGAGGAGAGCAGGCCAATTTGAAGTTTGACAGTTTAGGATGTACCAGTTTCCCGCGGGCATCATAGCTCTCACTGCTTGTCACCAGGGTACAGGCCCCAGTGGAGGCTATTTGGCATAGAAATTGTTTCAGTTAGCCAAGACTCCATATAGTAACCTTGAAACCATCACTGCAACTTCAACAAAAACATTTGTCTATTTTGTGTACTCAAGGCTATTATTAGAATCTACACAATAGATTTTACCCAGAAGCCAGTGCTGTCCCTAAAAATGAACATGCATTGTCTTTAAAGAGAGGGAAAATGAATTTATCTTTTGCCTTGGAGTTTCAGAGGCTCAAAAATTATACTGTTTATTAATATTAATATGTCAATCCTAAATGCACTTTTAATATTTTTTCTAATGTTTTCTATTTCCTAAAATTTATTATATGTATATATGTGTGTGACTTCTTTATAATCGTAAGCTATCTCAAATCCATTCGAGGTATAAACAGATTATAAGTCATACATTAGATGAGAAAATATAGATGAACAATGGGCAAGACTAGGGAGCAAGTACAAACTCTAGAGGACCCTTTGAGGACTCACCACTTTTGATCTATATAAATAACAATGATTTTAAGCCTAATTCCTACTTCCTATAGCTCAGTTTCAAAACTTGGGATTCCCAGTACTTTCTGGTTCTGTGGACTCTAACCCAGTCTTCACTCCGCTGCATATTGGAATCATCTGTGGACTTTCTAAATATCTCCTCCCCAAGCCTTACCTCCGACCAATTAAATAAATATCTGAAAAATAAATCAGTATCTCTTAGAGTTGGATACAGGAATGCCATTTTTAAAACTGTCCAGGTGATTCCAATATACAGCTGAAGTTGAAAACCACTGCTCTACAGGAACGACCTTTTATGTTTCAAATACATTTCCACCTAAAGATCTGAGTGTAGACCATGTGGAGTTCCACAAAAGTCACCTTAATTATCAGGAGAACTCTAGAGACACCCTATGTGTCCTGCTGTCCTTATAAACTGAAAGACTGGCCTACAACCTGATTATTTTGTTTAGACCCGAAAGCCTTTTGTCATTTGTGATGTATAACCCTGTTGTCCCAAAATTACCTAGGGGTAAACCAACACCATATCCTGCCTCTCTACCCCTTTGACATTATCAGGTGATATTTTTTTTCCCTTTACTTATTAGCTAGGCACAAAAACAGTCTAAGGCACAATCTCTAAGAACCCTCGCCTTCAACTCCGGATAGGAAACGTGTGCTGATAAAGGTTCTTCCTGAAAACACTTGTTTTCCAAAACAGAAAAGCTAGAAAGAAACTTGTTCTCACCCAAGCTTCTCCAATTCTGCTCTCACAATGATTGCTCAGCTTACAAAGCTGTCTGTAAACTGGCATCCGCTCCAATTCTAAATGTTCAGCAGTGGTTTGCCTTGCCTTCAGAGACCTCAGCTTCGTCCACCTTGGCTCAGCACCCTTCGGAGCCAATGATGCAAGCCAGATGCTGCGTGCTTCAGGCTGAGTCTGACATCATCCTCTTGTCACGGGCTCTGCCATCTCCCACCATTGGCTGCTGCTGTGTGTGCTGAAGTTAAAGGTGGGCACTTAGCACATTTATTACATACGGGGCTTATTAGATAACTGGGCTCTGTTGTGATAAATTGGCTGCGTGCTTCATTTGGACTCTCAATGCTCTGCAGGTTTTTCTAATTTAGTTTTGCCATGGCTCAGCCAAGATGGGATTCAGAGGAAGAAGAAGAGGGGAAAGGAGGGAAAAAAGAAGAAAAAAGCTTGTGTTATATATCAAATTCTTCTCTGCCTCTTCCTGGCTCTGAAATGAAGGGCCTTTTAAGCTGCCATCCTAGCAGCATCCACAGAGCTGTCTTCCTCAGGAGGTTTGCTTTTCTTAAAGTGCCCCTGCTCTTTCATCATGACTCCTCCATCCATTATGAATAGTTACTGCTTTGGTCCAAAGCTGTCATGTTTTTTCCCCTTCCTTTTATGTTTAGATTTACATGTGCACACATGCACATTCACAAACATCTCCTCAGCACCCCCACTAAGCACAGGCGAGCAAGGGGGAGGAAGGGAGATGAAGAAAGGAAGTGGGGAGAGCGTTGTTGGCTGTGTCCTGTGTGAATTGCTCTATACCTGCAGCCTTTTTAGAGGCTTCAGATCTCCTTCCTCCAAGCGAACACCAGGGCATTGAAGGAGGCTTTGCAATGTGGCAGGCTTTGAGTGCACGTGTGCGCGCTTGTGCAATGAAACACGAAAATCCAGTTCCCTATCAGAGTGACTGACATTTCTTTCCTCAGTGCAGGCCTTGATCTTTTCCCAACTGAGTTTTTTGATTCCCCTCCAGCTTGCCTTATCAGTAGGTGAACCCTCATCAAAGGATACAGAAATCACATGGTCCTTGATGCCAGGCCTGGCTCAGCCTATTAGGGCCACTGACCAGCTCCAAAGGGCAACACCTGGGGGAGCAGATGCCAGCTCAGCGACCTTGAATCAGGAAACCCCAAGATGTTATCTGCCTCCAAAGTTGTACAAACGTGAAGAGCAAGGGGGGGTTCGCTCGCTTCCTCTCCCCTCTCTAGTGTGAGCAGGATAATTCACTGGAGTGTTCTACTAGCCCCCTCTCCAATTCTATTCCACATCATTCCATTAATTTTACTTAAACTACTGTTTATATAGAGGTGAGATTTTATAAAGTGCAAACGTTATTTAGTGGATGAGCTTTGCACCTTGGAGTCAGCTAGATATGGTTATTCCCAGCTCCCTTCCTGGTTTGTATTTATGTAAGTTATTCAACCTTTCCAAACCTCAATTTCCCCATCAGTAAAGTGAGTACCAAAACTGTACCCACCTCACAGGACTGTGGTGTCATATACATAAAGTTCTTGAAACAGGGCCTAGATCATAAGAGTTCAATAATTTTTAGTTATCATTATTTCTTAGACATCCTGGAAGTATCAAAGCACCTGCCAGCCACTTTTGCATCTTCAGGTCCTTTTTTTGAGAAGGGACGTGAGGTCGCATGTTAACAAGGGAAGGGCTGAAACAGCAGCAGCTCAGTGGTGGAGGAGGGGCAGAGCTGGGCAGAACGACAGGGCTGCAGGGACTCGGGATATATGGTTTCTATTGCTCAGGTCTCTCCATTCAAAGCTGCATATTTCACCCACCAAATTCACCAAATGGAATCTTTAGAATTCAGAAGATAAAATATTTCAGAGGAGAATGTGAATTTTTCAGCCCTATTCTGTGTACCAGGTACTAGTTTGGTTTAGAGTAGCTAGAGGGGCAGCTGACCATTTATTGTCCAGGTCTTAATATTTGGGAATCATTCTATGGGGAATGAGGGAAAGGGGAAGGGCCACTGTCATTCCTGGAAACCTCACTAGTAACCTGATGGCATCATGCAAATTTCCTATTTTGATCTATAGGGATGGTCTGACTCTGATCATAATTCAAAATCACAATGCAGTAATGACTATACCAATTTAACCTTCTTTCAGAGAGTGAACCCCATTTGTAAAGAGTCATGCTGTGTGTTTTAGACCATAACCCTTTGTATATACTCCCCCCTCAGTATTTGGTAATTGGCTACCTCAACCACTGACATTTACTGAGTGTCTGCCACATGCCAAGTATTGTTAAGAGCTTAGAATACAAAGATGAGTGTCCTCGCCAGCAGGGGAAGGATACAGATAAGAAAGATGTGTTTCCTAATTCTGTTATAAAGCCACGTGCCCTAACCTCACAATTCTTCAGGTTGGGATCTCTTGCTCTCAGTTTACAGATGGGGAATGGATGCTTTAGGGAGTTAAGAGACCTGTTCAAGGCCAAATGAAACCCTTAATATATACAATTAATATTTAAATCCCATTTAAAACTGCAACCTGCCCCTCACTCCAGCATTCATGATTCTCTTCCCCTGCTCCACGTTTTGTTTTTTGGTTCTTGGTTCATTATTTCCATGCATCTTACCAATTTCCGACATACTATATTATCTACTTATCATTTTAGTGGTTTTTTAGCTACTGTCTCAACTCTCTGAAATGGAAATGCCACAATGATTCTGTTTTGTTCATTTACTGAACTTAGTAGGTATTAATAAGTAGTTGTTGAATAAATGAGTTAATTAGCTTAATGAATGGTTCTAAAGGCTTAACTCTTTCTTCTGTTCTTTATTATAATGGAATAACTCCATAACAAGTGGTATTTAGAAATGTAAATAAAACGCTAAGGGAACTCAGAGAAAGAATTAGAAATATTGGCTAAACTTGGGTGCAAAAAGCTAGAAAAGTATTAAATCCAAGTTTATTAAGTGTGGCCCACTAATGACCTATTTTAGGTATGCACCAGGACATGCTAAAACTGCAAGTTTCTGAATCCCACTCCAGACATATCGCATTAAGTTTTCTGAGCCAAATAATTGGCATTTTACTGCACTTCCCAAGCTATTGGTATATACCCCAAAGTTTGAGAATCATAGAAAAGGTACAGATGGGAGATGAAGCTTGGGAAAGTAGTGGAGGAGGGTACCAGCAATATTGAGTGCTTTTCTAAATAAAGAAATGAGGACCAAATGCATTTAGCTATTTGTCCCAAGTCACAAAGCCAGTAAGTGAAAATTTGATGTCAAGGCTCTTTCTGGTACATTTATTGGCTTTAAGGATCATTTTTTACTTTTTTACATCCCTACAATGTAGTATTCAATCATTAGTCACTCAATAAATAATTATTGAACAAGCTGATGCTTAATACTATGGAACTAGATTAATTGGTCTGACTCTCACAACTCTTGGCACTGGAGACTCCTCATTTATATGAACCTCCCAGCCAAACCCTCAAACCCTAGACTTTAAAACCCAAGGCCCGGAGTAGGTCAAAAGTAGCTAGACTGTGATCACTCTGCTAATGGCAGCATCTACCCCTGTCTGGCCTGCAGGGAGTTAGTGATGGGGCAGGAGCAGCCCAGGGGTGGGAAGAAGGTAGGAAAAAAGTGGAGGAGAGTGAAGCAATCCAGTATGATGGGACTACTTTGTACTTTTGTGTCACAGTTCTCAACTGTCCCAAAGTACACACACACACACACACACACACACACACACACACACACAAAGGGTTTCCACAAAGCAGCAATCGCAAAGTTAACTTGGCTTTCTGCCAAGTCCCTGTATGTTATCTCCAATTCTGGGGGTCTATTAGTCCTATGTTTTGCCAGCCAAGGGCTTAATTTGAACAACAACAATAAAAACAAGAAGTTTATCATTAAGTTTTTACCACAAGTTCCTCCCGCCCCCCCAAAGAAGAGGGGGAAAAAAAGCACCCTGACAACATTCCATGTTCCATCACATCCCATTTTTACAGTGTAGCTGTGGGGTGTGTGATCCGCAGCCAGAAATAAAACAGAACTGGAAGAGTCAGCCATCTGTCTGGAAGCACACACAGTCCCAGATGGCATTTCCTTTCTGGCTTTCTGGTAACAATCTCCTCTGTCTAACGAAATGAGGCAGAAATTGTCCTGTGAATTAGTGGGGGTGATGAACCCCTGTCCTCCTAGCTCTGGCATTAGGATTTGAGATTCCCCCCAAAATAATTTATTTGTACATATTGTCTTGCCTTTGCTGTTGCCATCATCAGAACTGTTCTTCTATTTTTTCAAAATGTGTGTATTTGTGCGTGTATGCATTTTTCAAAGGCGAGAACTGTTTTCTTCTCATGCACCCAGTTCTAGACCACCCGAAGGGCAATATGTTTTTGTGCCCTGCACACAGTGGGGGATAAATCCTCACTGACTGACTAGCTGGCTTACTAACAGTTCAAATACCTGGCTGGAGAAAGGGAAAAGATTCCTCATAAGCCTAGTAACTACAGTTCTGTCGGCTTCTGCTTCTCCACTAGATGACCAAAGACAGTCCTTTGAAGATCAATTCTACATTACCTAAGTACATACAATGCCACCTAAGTACATTAGGAAGGAGGGGTAGAAGGGAGGGCAAGAGGTGGCAAATAAATAGAATATTGTATAAAGACCCCTGGACTGGCCTTCAGAATACTATGTTACCTTTACTACTAGCTAGTAGTTGAGACCTTGGGCAAGAAAGATACTAAATCTTCAAGAACCTGAGATTTCTTACTTTGTGTTAATTCTGGGCTGTTTGGAGTTAGATCAGAGTCACATGAAAAGCTCCTTAAAACAAATTGCTGGCTCCACCCCCAAAGTTTCTGTTTCAGTAGATCCGCCGTGAGGTCCAAAATTTTCCTTCAAGTTCCCAAATGATGCTAATGCTACGTGTCCAGGAATCACACTCTGAGAACCCCTGGGCTAGCATATACCATTCATAGCAAGAATTCAGAAATGTTTGTTTACGTAAATGAATACATAAGTGAATCTGCAAAATAACTTGAAAAACAGGTAATTTCTGACATGAATCAAATAACTGCAGACTACATGACCACCTCCTTCTTTGAGTTTTTAGAGTCATACATTAGTGATTATACACAGGGCTCAACATAACCCATCAACCATACAAACGAGAATCTAGTACTCCTTCAGGCCAGAAGCCTCTCTGGCTTACAAAACTGTAGCAAGCTGAGGAGATAACCCAAAAATTTACATGGGAAGATAACCATAATAGTGTTTGAAATCAAATAACTGCTTTCTTAGTGGTGAGGATATTTTAGTCACACAAAGACAAAGTTAAAAAGCTAAAGAAAGTCAGACATGTGTTATTAATATATTTCTATATAAATATATATGTAAATATTTTCTCTGGGTAGGATAACTTCCCTAAAGAAGATTAAAAAACACGTATATATAACAGAAAAACAGAAATCTTCAGTTTCATCCTATGGTTTACGGCAATTGTGTGACAATCACAGGGCCAATTTCACCCATCCTTAAAATTCCAAAAAAAGAATTTGTTTTACTTCTTAACACAGGTTAATGTTGTTAAGCTTGATTAGGAAAAAAATTATCAAGCATTGCCTTTTTCTTGACTAAGGAAATCTCCAAATAGGTAAATTAATATTTAATTTAAAATGTTATTTGAAATGAAAAACTTTTTGTGGACTTTCCTGAACACACGATAAAGACATAATACTAGATATAAACTACTGGTGGCCTCACAATTTCAACCTTATCACCTAAACTCTTCCCATGAATAAGTAACAATGAGTTTATCCTTTTTTAAAACTTTTTTCAACTCACAAGTAAAAAATGTACATATTTATGATGTACAACATGATGTTTTGATAAATACTGATACATGATTTGATATACAAGATGTGTGATATACATTGCAAAATGGTCAAATCAAGCTATTTAACATATGCATTAATTTACATACTTATTTCTTGTGATGAGAGACTACTCTGCATCATTTTGGGGAACTAAAACTAATATAGGGGATGGTCATGACTTTTGAGTTTAATCAATTAATTTTATTCATATCATTTAAAATTTACTCACTGATTAATATATGCAAGCATTATATTGAGTGCCAATGAAACAAAGATACTAAGATTTCTAAAGTGCTCATGGTGAAGGTTTGTGATCTTTGAGAGAACGGAAAATAAGAGTGCCACATACACTCTAGTTTTGTATAAGGGAGGTCATTCTCAAACCATGGTAACAGCAAAATGGAGCCCAAAGACAGCAACAGTTTTATGAGCAAAGGGAACAGAGATGTAAATTCTAAGTTACTGAGGGAACTGTAGTTTGTGAGTAAGGAACAGCATAAGAGAGAGCTGCCAAAGAATGATCACCAAAAAAATCTGAATATAAGTTTCTTTAAGTGATTGGCCAAATACATTTCACCCGTCTAGGCTGAGACTCCATGAAACATAGCCGAGATTGAGTACAGGAAGGATATGAATGGAGTGAAGGTTGTGGATATTGCACAGTTCTGGCAAGCATTGGCGTTCTGACCAATAAGAGTGGAGAAACCTTAGGGAACACACAAAATACTCTATATAAAATTCAAAAAGACAATGCTTTAGGAGTACACCTACTCTAGACTTATCTCAACGAACCCTTAAGCCAAGACTTGAGAAGATCAAGCTGATCTGTTAGTAAATTAACTGCCTTCAAGAACAAAGCTTAATATTCTTTAAAGGCAGATAACAAAATAATGTATTAACATTTATGCTAACAAACAATAAAATGTACTAGACATGCAAAGAAGCAGGAGAAAAAAAACCACTTATAACCAGGAAGAAAACATTCAATGGAAATAGGGTAAGAGATCAAGCAGAATTAACAAGTAACATCTTCAAAACAACTCTTACAAATACATACAAAAAAATTTAAATAGAAAGATGTCCCACTCCTTGAGTGCTGTTTGTGCTTAGTGAGTATTTCTATAGATTAGAGCTTGGAAAGGGCAACCAGAGTATAGAATCCTGGCCCACTCTACCGCAGCCAAGTAAAGGCCAACAGTAGTAAGTCATATTTATAGCCTATACCCCTGATATGATGTGATAAGATGGACACTCCACCTGTGAAACTGCATACCCTGTATAACCATGGGAAAACATTAGACAAAACCAAATTTAGAAACATTCTACAAAATACCTGACATCCTCCAACAATTCAGGGTTACCACAGACAAGATAAATTGTCATAGACCACAGAAGAAATGGAGACAGGAAGACTAAATATTATGTAGTGGTTTAGATAGGATCCTGGATAGACTTTTTTTTAAGACAGGGAGAACTGTACTGGAATTCAAATAAAGTGTGGATTTTACTTAATACCAATAAAAAATGTTGGTTTCTTACTAGTGACAAATGCATCACAGTAATATGTTAGCAATAGACACAAATGGGTGACAGGTATATTAACTATTTTGGCAACTTCTCAGTAAATTTATAACCATTCTAAAAGAAAACAACACATTAAATAAACTGCCATCTCTAATTTGTCTTTGGGAAAAATAAAAAAATGAAAAAATGAATATAATAAATTAACAGATGTGGAATCTTAACAGAAATGTGGAAATCGTAAAACATTAAAATTCTAAAATTGAAAAATAGCTGACATAAAATGTACTAGATGAGCTCAATAGAAGATTAGACACTGAAGAAGTAACAATCAATAAACTAGAAGACAGGGCAATAAAAAAGAATGCACAAAAGAATAATATAAAAAGGAACAGATAGTAAGTAACTAGTGGGACACTATTAAGTGGTCTAACATACATACAATTGAAGTTACAGGAAAAGGAGAAAGATTGGACCACAAAGAAATGTAAAGAAATAATGAATAACATATTTTGCAAATTTGACTTAAAAATGCACACACACTTGGAGTAAGAAGTTCAACAAACCTCAAGCAAAACACACAAAGAAAACAGCACCTAGGTATACTATAATAAAACTCATGGATTTTAAAAGAAAAGGCAAACTCCTAAAAGTGACCAAAAATAAAAAGACACTGTGTGTGCAAGGTACCAATTATAAGAATTATTGCTGACTTTTTGTCAAAAACAGTGCAAGCTAAAATATAATGGAATGACATTAAAGCATGACAACAATGAAAACAAAAGTGACCACCTATAATTTTGTAACAAGTTAAAATGCCTTTCAAAAATGAATACAAAATGAAGAGATTTTCAGATAAAGAAAAGTCGAAAGAGTTTATCATAAGTAGACTTACACAACAAAAACGTTTAAGAAATTTCTTTAGGCTGAATAGAAATGATACAAGATGGAACTAGAATTTACATGAAGAAACAAATGTCTGATATAGTAAATATGTGGGTAGGCATAAAGGCTATTTTTACAGCTTAATCTTTTAAAATTCAATTGACTGTTTAAAGAAAATGTAACAATGTGTTGTTATTTTATATTTTTATGGGGTTTATAACATGCAGAGGTAGAAAATGTATGACAACAGTAGCACAAAGGATTAAATTGTTTAAATGTAAATGTACTTGCTAAGGTTACTATATATAAAGATGTTTAATGTTAATTCAAGTTTACCTGAAATAAGTTATAAATGTATGTTACTATTCCTAGAACCACAAATAAAAATAACTAAAGAAGTATGGCTAAGAAGCCAATTAGAGAAATACAATTGTATGTTTACAAAAACTAATTCATTTAAAGGAAAGGCATAAAACTAAATGGCAGACGCAACAAATAGAACACAAAGAACAATCTGATAGACTTAAAGCCAACCATATCAATAATTACATTGGATGTAATAAATTAGAGGCAGAGGTTGACTGAATTTTAAGAAACAAAGCAAGACCTAACTATATGCTGTTTACAAAAGACTCACTTTGAATATAAAAATACAGGTAGGTTAAAATGAAAGAAAAGAAAAAGATACACCACATAATCATAAGAATGCTAAAGTGACTGTAACACAAAAATATACATTAACACAAGAAGTATTACTGGCAATAAAGAAAAACAGTTCATAAGAATCAGGACAGTTCGTCAAGAAGAACAATCGGTCCTTAATGTCTGTGTACCTAATAACAGATCTTCAAAATATGTGATGCAAAAACTAACAGAATTACAAGGAGAAAGCCAAATCCATAAACACAGTTAGACTCTTTAACACTCCTCTCTCAATAATTGATTTTTTTAAATGTAGTTTATAAAAAACTAAGACAGATTTTTGAGATTTGAACAGCATCTGATTAAATAACTTAATCAAATTGTCATTTGTAGAATATTACACAGAGCAACTTATGAATGCACAATTTTTCCCAAGTAGACACGGAACATTCAAAATAGATAAAATAGTACATAATGAGTCTCAAAAAATTTAAAGGCTAGAAATCAACCAAATATGCTCTCTGGCAAAAACTGAACTAAACTAAATGTTAATAACAGGTATCTTTTAAATTTTTGATATTGGGAAATTAAACAATATATTTCAAAATAACTCATGAACCAAAAAAGAAATTCTGAAACAAAATTAGAAAGTATTTTCAAATGAATGACATTGAAAACAAAACATATCAACATGTTTAGGACACACTTAAAATAGTGCTTACAGGGAAATTGGCAGCTCTAAATACTTATATTAGAAAAGAAGAAAGGTTTAAAATCAATTATCTAAGCTTCATTTAAAAAAACTTTAAAAAAAAGAAAATATTTATGTACAACATAGAAAATAAAGTTAAGAGTTCAAATCAATAAAACAAAAGAAGATAAAAAATACAGAAAATTAAGAAACCAAACTTTTGTTCTTTGAAAAGGAGTCCATGGAAAGAATTTTAAATTAGAACTTACTTCTCTTATTACTCTGGACTTCTGTTTTGTTTTTTGGTCTAGGCATATTCCTGAAACAGCTGGATCTTTGAAGTGAGCTAGCCTGAAGATAATTCTAATACACCAAAATGGCACAGAAGGAAGACAGAAAGCACCAGGTCTTTCAAAACATGATTGCAGCTCTGAATTCCTTACTTTAATGTATCTTGTTAAGTAAAATAATATAATTGCTTTCTTTAAGCCGTTTTAAGATGAATTTGCTCTTAATTACCACCTGAAACATGCTAACTAGTAGAGGTGCTTTAACAGAATTATAAACCTGATGCATTGGTGACAGAAAATGTGGGCTGTAACAACTGTACTTGGGTTGATCCGGAAAGTAGTGTAAAAGAATACCACACCATTATTCCATTCATAAATCAATCAAATCTGGTGTCTCCTACAAGGTTCCAGAAAAAGTTCATAGAAACCAGGGAGTCATATTATTTCTATTATAGACATCACTTATCATATGCTTACACAGGGATTCTTGCCAATCTTCAAAGAGCAGAGAAAGCTCAGAGAAGAATCTAAGAGAAAGGAAAGTCTTTAAAGGTATTAATCATGCATTTCTGCTGCTTTCATAACTGTCTGGGTCATGGCTGACCCTGGAGTAACAGCTGCTCTCAGAGAGAGCCACTTCCTAGATATAGTAAGGACTCACCTGCAAGCACACCTTTCATTATGCAAACCAACCAATCCAGAGCCTGTATCCCCATCACATCCTCTATCTATTGGGCGCTAACATTTTGGGCCTCTATTCCCCTGCCTTGATCACTACAGGGCCAGATACCAGATAACTAAGTATAGTTCCTACATGCAAATTATTCAAACTAGTCAATCCTAAAACTGTTTACCCTGCCTCACTCGTTTCTTCCCATGGAAACCACAATAAAAGTTTTTGCTCACATTTATTTCCTTGTGCTCCCTCCACCTGGTGGCATGGTATTCTTCCTCCTCTCAAGAGTGATAACAAACGATCTTTTCAATGATATTCATCACCTGGTCTGTTGGCCTTATTATATCTAAATAATAATACATACATACATTTTAAAACAGTAAGAAGAGAAAAAATTAGCCTAAAGAAGAGACGAATCACAGTTACATCTAAATTATGTCAAAATTACATTTAAATTCTGTGACATCAAATAACATTTATTAAAGGGCCCACATCCTTTTTCATTGACCCTAAATATGTCCCTCCTATTCTTAAGAGAACCTCATGTTTTTATGGGATGCCCAAGGCTTGTTGCAATCATAGCTATAATTTACAGGAGATGGGACAGACCTAGATAATGCCCCCTTAGTGTTGTATGAAGTAGGAATTTCCTGTTCTTCTACAGTGAGAATTTACATGAGTTTAATTTAGAGCCAGAGAAGAGGCCAACAGACCGGGTGATGAACATCATTGAAAAGTAATTTGTTACTGCTCTTAGGAGGAGGAAGACTACCATGCCATCAGGTGGAGGGAGCATAAGGAAATAAATGTGAGCAAAAACTTTTATTGTGGTTTCCATGGGAAGAAATGAGACAGGGTAAACAGCTTTAGGATTGACTAGTTTGAATAATTTGCATGTAGGAACTATAGTTATCTGGTATCTGGCCCTGTGGTGATCAGGGCAGGGAGACAGAGGCCCAAAATGTTAATGCCCAATAGACAGAGGATGTGATGGGGATATGGGCTCTGGATTGGTTGGTTTGCATAATGAAAGGTGTGCTTGCAGGTGAGTCCTTACTATATCTAGGAACTGAAAGGTTTGCTTTTCTAATAGCAATTGATATTAAATACCACCATGGCGGGTAATAAGGCTCTGCCTCCAGTTCCACAGGTGTCCTTTCCCCTTTACTGAGAAGGTCCTGATTGGAACTAGCTATAATTGGCCAGAATATCTTTATGAGTGTGAAAATTATAGCTCTTAATTCCCTCCTCCTCCTCCAGTTGAGAAGAAGTCTAGACTTACTTATCCTGTGGTTAGTTTTAAAAGTATTGTGTCAAGGTTTCCATATTTTTATCATGGTGAGTATAAAAATCCGTTTTTCTTTTTCCTACTTTCCTTACTAGTCACCCCATCCACGGACTGCCTTTATTTCCATAAAGTCTTTTTTATCATTTACCGAATAAAATCCAAATTGTTTTGCGTCACATCCATAAGCCTGTCTTACAGACTCAACTGGCCTTATCCATCCACTCTTTCATACCAACCAATGTACCATGCGAACCCAAACTATCCCTCTAGTGTTTCTATTTTATCACTGAATTCACCTAACAAGCCCCTCTTCATTCTCTGAACCTCGTCTCATCTCATGTCACCTCCTCCAAGAAACCTTCCATAACTGCCACTTCCATGTTTCCACAACCTCCTGGGCATGACTTTTCTGTAGCTGCGATCACCCCTGTATTATGATTGTGTACTTGTAGATCAGTATCCTGAGGGCAGAAATAATGCTTTAGGGTACAAATGAAGCATGTCTTATAAGTGTATTGATTGACTGCACTTGCAATAGCAGAATAAACCCCTTGACTTACTAGTGTAGATCCTAGCTGGGCTGCCATGTCTCCTAAGCTACGTCCCAAGCTCCTTATAGTCTACCGGTCACTATATGCTCTGTGACATCAGCATAAGGGCAGAGAGGGTGGCCCATTTTAGAAACAGAATGTGAACACTTAACATCCTGTAATCCTAACCATGGATGACTTTATCTTTGTCACTTTGTGGCTCCTCAGGTGTCACTCAAACAGCAAAATCTCCTATCCCATTTACATGAGGTGTAAATGTGTTTTCGCACTCCTGCCTAGTGAGTGCTTTCTGTAATGCTGATGGTTAATTACCTGACAATGAATCCCCTCTCCTGGGAGGAGGGGGAGGGGCAGTGAGGGAAGGACGGAGGAAATTATTTGGATCACAGTTGCTCCCACAGAGCAAGCCAAAGCGACATGTGCTATTCCTTAGGAAACGTTTTCTCCTAAGCCACCTATTCCTGGCCCCAACCCCTCCCATACCTTCACTTCTTATTCATTTTCTCCCTCTGCTTCATCTTTCAAATCACAGAGAACACCAAGTAACCTTCTGGGTTTTCTGGAGATTTCATTGTACTTGGTAATATATGATTTATAAACATAAATAAAATAAATAGGATGCTGAGGGAATAAATTCTAAGTGGAGTATCAATAAATCTCCTCCCTCTGATGATGTCGCTATGATTTTCTCTTTTTTCCTTTTGCCCACTGCCTTTCCCAGACTGGGAGAGTGGTCTGTTCTTCCATTGGAAGAAATTAGGGGGAGGGGGAGGCAAGTAGGGAGTGGGGGGGAGAGACTGTGTGAGAAATTTAACACAGGGCTGCATTGAAATGTAAATTCCTTCAAATTATTAAGCACCAGAGAGCAGCTCTCGCCAGCTCTTTGTTCCTCAGAGTCAGAATGTGTAATCCAGAAGAATAAATATCCAGTCAGATATCAGCCACACAAAGAAATCTGGGCCATACATATTCAGAGCTCCAAGTCCCACTGATACCCCCTATCTTATCAAGAAGGTTCTGGTCACAGCCTCCAATCACTGTTTAGAACACCTCTAATGGGGGTCAGATTCTAAAATTATTTTCTGCTTGCCCCAGCCCCCATCCCAAACCCTACTCCTCACCCCTAATAGCTGTCTGGAAACCTAGACTTCCTTTTGGGTTCTTTAAACACAAAACCATCTGGCTTGCTCCTTCTTTCAGCCTAGCTTTGGGAGATGCATTGTCTGGGGCCTTCTTTTCAATAGAGGATACTCTTCCAACATTTCTGCCTAGTGTTGCATAGCTCACAGCTTGGGATGAATGACTTTGTGGTCTAATTTACATATTTAATTCCCTCTTAGCTCCAAGAACCTTAAGATCTCCCATAGGACAGCAGACTGTTACCAGTCCATTCCTTGTACTTTTTCCTAGTTCTAAGGAAGACATTTAGCTGGAAACCCATAAAGGTGGTAATAGCACATTTTACAGGCCTGCACAGTCAGCGGCTGCACAAATAGTGTCTTAAGAGCTTAGAAGACCCCTCAACCTGTGTCACCATCTCTCAGATGTCTGCCTTTTCTGGCTTGTAAACTCCTGGAAGTCAGACACTAAAGCATTTATTCCTTGCCCTCTCTCCACTGTCCTTCCCCATGATATGCCTAGCACATGCTAGGCACTCAGGAAAAGTTGACTGACAGATTTTGTAAGCCCATATGATAACTTGGGAGAGATTTTGTATATGTGGCAGAGAAGGGGTAGCAGCTAGTGGAAAGGAATTGCACCCATTTCCGCATTCAGTGAATACTGCATCTTCTTAAGCCTGGGCCTTTCTTTTTATTTGGGTTTTGCCAGAGCAAGTGTGGTCAAAGGTCTTTACCTGTCAACCAGGAGTCATGCTTTCGCAAGAAATACAGTATTTCTTTATCTTATAGTACTTGCAAATGCATGTCACTTTTGTTCCAATACTTATTAATGTCTGACTTAATACTTGTAGGGTCCCTGGTTCTCCTTCTAGATTGTAACTTCTTTAAGAATATGGGCCACACAACAGTCATTTCTTTACACAAAGTCCTAAATGCAGTCTGAAATCAGGGATGTGCTCAATAAACCTGTTGATCTGAGTTCAACTGAATCTCCCCATATCCTCCCTATGACCTGGTATCCATTACCAAAACTCTTATTCTTGTCCAGAGGTCTAGGAATCTTTAGGAATCTTTAGGCTCTGGAATGGCTTCCTGCTTCAATGACAGGCCCTGCTGGTGCCTGTACTGGCATCTTAAAATGTTCTATTGTCCAAGTCTCTCTTCTGTTCCAGACTATTCTGACTTTTGATCACCTTCCTACCTTAACCTTTGGGATTTAGGTTCCTTAGAACTCTGCCAATTCATGCCCCATTGATTGCCTCGATAATGTATATTGCAAGCATAGTCCAACCTTATCTCTTCTGCTTGCTTTTCAGTCAACTCGCTTGCTTTGTGAGTGCCCCTGAGCCTGACCTGACCACAGGCACAGGTGCTGATAGGCCTGGCTGAGCAAGATCCTCATTGGTCTCAGTATACTTCTAGTCAACAAAGTGCAGTCACACTGATCCTGGTGCTGACACAATAGAGTATACAATGCAAGTTAGCAAAGAAAACCAGGATTTGCCCTCACATCATCCCCACTTTACAAGAAAACTAAGTTCAATTAAATATAACTGAGCTTTAGTTAGCAGACCTAGAGTTCTGCTGAACGAATTCTTTTGTGGAAGAAATTCTTCAATACAGTATTGATTGATGACTAGATCTAGAACTACAGACTCCTAGATTTGAACCCAGATGAGTTTCTTGGACACATAAGGGAAATGATCAAAGGTGGCATTTGTCAAATGGCTCTTCTCGCTGAAGAGACAAAACAGGTATGTGTTTTTGGTGTGAGGGCTTTGAACTCTGCTGTTTGCACAACAACCTAAAAATTATTAAACAAAACAAAACAGAAACAAAAACAAAACTTCTAAAACAGCCCTTAACAGTGAGATTCTTAGCGTCAAATCAGAGCCTTCCAAGTAGAATGGTGCTTTTCTAAATGCCTGACATACCAAGAACTAAATACATATTTCATGAATAAACACGATATACAAATGAATGAAAAAATGAACAACAGCTTTAAAAAAGTTACTTAGCTTTGGTCTAACAATTGATAGAATATAAGTATACAGAAAAAAAAGACATAAAAGGCATCCTTTAACCATTGTCTTTGTTTGGCAACATCTTCATAGTAATACTCCCTTCCATCACTTTATTCCATAGCACAGAAAAAGTCCAAATGAGGAGACAGAAACTTTGGGAAATGGTACTGGGAATGGGAGAAAACTACTCCAGTGAAAGAATAGAATCATCCCCCTTTTATATCTGTTTGCAAATTTGAATTTGCCTCTTCTAGGTTTGCTTAAATATGATGCCCCCCGCTGAGGTTGCAGTGAGCTGGGATTGTACCACTGCACTCCAGCCTGCGTGGCAAAGTGAGACTCCGTCTCAAAAAAATATATATGCCATTTATGCATTAATTTTATATATTTGTAAAATGCTTTCACATCAACTACCTCAATTATTTCCTCAACTCTTCTATGAGAATATTGAGGGACTGTGCTAAAGAAAAACTTCTCTTCCTGGGTCCACAAGGGGTGTAGTTTCAAAGGCGGGAGTTCCCGGCTCCATCCCTCTATAGTGGGGAACCAGAGGGGTTTCAAATGTAAAGTTCTTTGTCTAGGATTCCCTGGCGTGGGCTAGGTGGGAAAAATCCCCGGTGGGCTTCTTTGTCCAAAAAGCTGGGGAAAGCTCTGGGAGGAGAGGGCTCTGTAACTCATAGTTGTGGACCAAGTAGCCAATCCAGTATCAGAGTCAAAGATCAATCACTCCAGAGGAAGTTTAAAAGAACTCCTTTCATTGGACAAGAACATGAATGGGGAGGAATAACTCAAGGATTAAAATCCTGCTGCTCTCTCCTTATAAAGACGCCATCTCTGGATCCTCTCCTACCGCAGGTGGGAGCTGTCTCTCCTTCTCTTTCTCTCTCTTTGCCTAATAAATCACTCTCTGCAAAACTCTTTGGATTCAGGATATTTATTAGAACAGCACTGCGCCTCCAGGGCCACTTTCCCCATTCTTCAGGGTAAGAGAGGTCAAGAACCTCAGATAAGGGAATTGGGAGCATCTTAGGATGCCCCCGCCCTGTTAAAATATCATTATCCACATTTTATATATGGGAGAAACAGACGCTAGGAATCTTAAGTGAATGCCCAAAGCTCCCCATTTAATGCTTTTTCTAGTTCACTACTTTTATCTCTTAGGTGGAGAACAGGTGAACTATAAGGCAAAGCCCATGGGTCTATGTATCTTTGCTATGCATTGTTGTCCCTAGCTGTCCCTGTATTTTTCCCTCTTTGTTACGTGCATCAGTGATGAGGAATATATTCACTTTTTATTGCTGAGTAACAAATGACCACAAACTTAGTGGCTTAGAACACAACCAATTATTATCTCTCAAGTCTGTAGGTAAGAAGTCCTGTGAGCTTAACATTGTTCTCTGCTCACAGTCTCAAAGGTGCAAAACAAGGTGTCAGCTGGGCTGTGCTCTTACCTGGAACTCTGGGGGAAAATGTCCTTTCAAGCTCACTCAGGTGGTCTACCCAGCTCAGTTCGTCATAGTCGTAGGACTGAGGTTTCTGTTTTCTTGCCAGCTATTGGCCAGGAACGGATAGGCTCTTAGAGGCCGTTTTCAGGTCCTTGACCCATGGCCACCACCCTGGCAAAGCCAGCAATGGCATGTGGAAGGCTTGTCATACTACAGATTTCTCTAACTGCCCCTTCTGGGGCTAGCCAGAGAAAACTCTGCTTTGAAAAGACTCACGTCATTAGGTCAGGTCCACCAAATCTGTGCCTCAAAGTCAACTGATTTAGGACTTTCATTACATCTGCAAAGTCCCTTCACAGCAGTACCGACACTGGTGTGCAGCTGATTAAATAGGGTCTGGGGAATCTTGTGGGGAAGGGAGACATTAGCGTTTAGCCCACCAGGGGTTATGGTAATCTGTGGCAACAGAAATCCAGAGAGTTCTTTCTCTCGGTTTTATCTACTTTCCTTTTAGCTTGATTTCTGTGGTTCATTTAGACCACAGTCTAAGGTTACTTATTGAACATTTTTCATCAACCTCAAAATCACTCCGAGTTCTACGACCCCTCCCCCAATCTGCGGAGCCCCAAAGGCCTCTGTCCATAGTCAGCCTCGGTCCCAGCCTGCCCCACACCAGCCAACGAGGGCAAACACAGGGACACTTCTGGCACTGACACCTCACTTCCAGCCCATGCGCCCCTGCTGGGAAAAGGCGTCAGCTGTGCCCATGCTCCCAGATCGCTCTGAGAATTCCATGAAGCCCCGCTGTGCAGAAGGTGGGGGCCAGCAGTACCACTGGCGGGTCAAGTGAGAAGGCAGTGACCAGGATATCAAGGGTAACTGGGGCAACAGTAATGATGTGAAAAGAAAGAGAAGTAAAACTAGAAGTAAAAGTTTGGAGAAGGCAGATAGATGTTAGGAGAACATAAAATGCTAACAGAAAAGAATAATTGGCAAATTCGACTGGGACCAGACTAGAAATTCCACGAAGAGTAAGACTTCAAACCAGCCAAAGAGATGTTTGGTGATAATAGTAACAGTTTATGGAGCCACGGCTCTGAGCCCATTTTTGAAAAGATGGCTTTCTGGATTTTGAAAAGTTACTAAAAGATAAAATTACACAATATGAAAAGTCACTGTATGATGCAAGTTTAAGGTATCCTTAGATGGAGATGTGTGCCTTTTTTTAGAAGTTGAAGACTTGAAAAAGATTACTGATGTTGCCGTGACAAAAAGCAGCAAGAGAAGCAAAAAGAAAACTATGGTTCCTGGAAGGGGATTAAAGGCCATCGTGAAAGACCAGACTTCATGTAACAGTTTAATCTTCTCCCGGTGTCTTTTTGCTGCTCAGTGCTATGGACTGAATGTTTGTTTTCCTCCAAAACTCATATGTTGAAACCCCAACCCCAGTGTGATGATATTAGGAGATGGGAGCTTTGTGCCTCACCAGGTGAGATGAGGGTGGAACCCCCATGATGGGATTAGTGTCCTTATAAGAAGAGAAAGAGACTAGAGCTCCCATTTTCTTCCCACCAAGTAAGGATACAGAAGAAGGTCGTCATTTACAAGCCAGGAAAAGGGGCCCTCACCAGACACTGAACCTGTCACCAACCTAATCTTAGGCCTCCCAGTTTCCAAAACTGTGAGAAATAAATGTTTGTTATTAAAGCTGTCCAGTCTACAATATTTTGTTATTGAAACCCTAGTGCACTAAGACACTCACAATTCCTTCAACATGTAGCACAATTTCCTTTCCCTTCATTTCTGCCAAATGCTGCAATCAGAAGTGCAGTATCTTTGTACTTGGTATTTAGTGTCTTGACAATTAGAAGCTAATGTAAGGATGAGGAAATTGGGTTTTGTGCCAAGAGGTTAAAGTTTGGAAGTTCAATTGCTACTAAATCATAGGGATTTTTTTTATAACCCTAATAATGCTATAATCATTGGTATCTTATTGACAAAGGTAGTGCCACTAAATTGGAAACAAAATATGGCCAAAATGGTATTGTATTTACCAGCACCATCCAGTAACGTAGCATGAGCGATACCTCCTTGAACTATTTGTTGTCAAGAAAAGCAGTTTGCAAAAAGAACATGTGGTCTTCACCATCTTTAAAGTTACTTTGTCTAAAAATTGAATTTGAGGATTCAAAACATAGATTTTGAAGAGAGACTGCTTATTTTTGAGTGGAGTTCTGCTGCTGAAAAGCCATTAATTTGATACTTAAATGATTTTTTTTTTAATTTCCAACTTTGAAGCTGAAGAAGGTAAATCATTATGGTATTACAAGCTGTGGAATGTTTAATGCCTTAACTGACTAATTTATATTAATCAGAATATTTCTACTGATGGACCACTTCAGATGGAGGAGACAGACTCTACCTCTTTTATTTGCCTAATTTAAGTGTCTGAGAACAGAATCTCTTTTGTTCTGCTGGACTGTAATAGAAGGACCTCATCTGGGTTTTGGTATTTCCTTTCCCTTATAAAATATGCTCCCTTATAAAATATTAGTAGCAACAGTGTGCTGAACTGTTATGTTAACAATTATGATATTATGTTTTGTAAGGCAACTAATTTAATAAAATCACTGTTGTGAAGAATTAAAAAGAATACTTTGTTAACAAGGAGATTAAACATGCATATACATATATACATCTAATTTTTCTTAAAAATGCAGATACATGGCAATGAAATCAGTGAGATTGTGCTTTGAATACCACACGATCCATCTACCACACATGAAATGATTTCCTTAAGTGCAGTTAGCCTAAGTAAAGTTGGTTACCTCGTGGCCAATTTTCATACAGTATTAATAATAATAACAATAAATAAAAGGACTTTGAAAAAATGGTGATCATAAGACTCTTTAAAAGCGCCAGCAGAATAATTATGCTGCATGGCTCTCAAGCAGCATCCTAAAAATTCTCTTCACTTGTCTTTCTCCTCTTTACACCCAGAAGGGCTGTTTGATGTCTAGGGCAACCTATTCTGCGGTCATTATCCATCCTCTAATATTTTCTCTCAAATATCCCCCCAATATCCTCCCAATTGTCCAGCCCTTCTCTACTAATTATATTTTCCCCTCCTTTTCTCTCTCTGGTTTAATATTTTATTTGGTAGAGAAATTTAATCTCCTGACTTTTTCAATACTCTCTTTACCCACTATCGAAATCAACATAATACATCCCAGACTGTAAATATAAGTTAACGTGGAATCTTTTGTGAAAGACTGGCGATACAAACGCAGCCCACAGGTTGTCCACATCATCAACTGGATACACATTTTTAATTTTCGTTCTTCAGTGTGCTTTTTTTTTTCTATGATAATTCAGGTTTCTTCTCTTCCTCTGTTTCCTGACAATTCTCAGGCTTCTGTGTGTTTTGCATCTTGGGGCTTTCTTTTTATCTTCTTTTACAAACTTGTAACTATAGGAGTCAAGTTTAATTATTGATAAATTGTGCCTTTGCACTGATTAGCTGTATCAATAGCTGACCAGGAAATATCTAATTCACCCTACATCCACGTCATAGCAATTTCAGTTATTAGAAACAATTTAAAAGGAAAAAAGAAGGCAAAAGCCAGACTGAAGAACAAGGTTTATTCCCAATGAAAATGAAACAGTAGATGCACAGTTGCCCTTAGGCTTAAGGGATATTTTATCTGTGGGTTCCAACATCCTCTCAAAATTGCCTTACACTTCTCTTATTTTATACATGGTGAAGGACAGGTTACTTTTGCTCACAGCCATACTGAATGAGAGTAGTAGAGTAAATGAAGAGTGGAATAAGGTATCTTTACCCAGAAGTCTGGCGTCTTTTATTGACTCCCACTTCAGGGCAGATGGATTTAGAGGTAGGTGAAGGGATGAAAGAACTGCAGGGAAGGGGAGGATATGGGTGTAAAAAGACTACTACTGTAGGAACAGACACCCAGTTATCTCAAGGGTAAAGAAGAGGAGGAGGACGCAGCCCAGGCTCCATATGCAAATCCCTTACCTGGGACAAGGTCAGCTGTCTTCTCCAGGTTGGGACCTGACCACATGTTGTTTTGGGAATGGTGCTGGGTGTCATAAAGTGGAATATGGGGCCTCTGCACGGGAAACCTAATCTAACTCTATCTAGAAAGAGTTTCTTCAATCACTTTACCAGTTTAAAGGTTGATTTTCTATTTTTCCCTTGTTATAGATAAAATCGTAGCTCTTTGTGTTGTGTATAGTTTCTTCCTTCCCTCAGTATGCAACACCACCTTTCCCACCCCCTGACATTCATGCAGCAACAACATAAGCATCTGGGACCTCCAGAGAGACTGACAGCAAAAGGGCTGGCTCAGAATTGAGTCATTCATGCAGGTCTGTTTCTTCAAGACACACAAGTTGAAGAATGGAATGGAAGCTATGTGAAGGTACACGGCACGTGATCTGTGGACTTCTGAGTTATATATACCTGAATCAAAACACATTTTCCCTGCTTTTCAGTTTGGTCCCCATTTCACTATTCTGAGACTTAGGTTCTCATTTATAAAATAAAGAAAATAATGTTTTCAAAGAAGGACTTAGTATTCCTCTGACTCCTTTCCCCTCTCACTTCTGGAAGGAAGTTATGTCATCAGAGATAGGGATGCTAACAAAAGAAAGATGTTCTTGTATTTGTTATTGGTTTTTGTTTTGTTTTGTTTTGTTGAAACAAGAGTCTCTCTCTGTCACCCAGGCTGGAGTGCAGTAGCACAATCTCAGCTCACTGCAATGTCCACCTCCTGGTTCAAGCAATTCTCCTGCCTCAGCCTCCTGAGTAGCTGGGATTACAGGCATGAGTCATCATGCCTGGCTAATTTTTGTATTTTTAGTTGGCCAGCCTACTCTCAAACTCCTGGCCTCAAATGATCAGCCTGCCTTGGCCTTACAGAGTTATTATTTTTTATTTTTGGCTTTGGTTTTGGACCTGTTCTACTCTGAGAACTTTAACGTGCAGAGGACAGCAGACTGTAAAGGTTTAAAGTCCCTAATGAATAATGCTTTCATAGCTCTTACCTCAAAGAACTCAGTCTAGATGAAGCCAGCATCTTCTGGAGATGGGAAAGACAAGATGGGGGTTCAAAATGTCGGAAAAGAACTTTCCCCCTTCAGAAAAGGGGGGGAAGAATTGAGAGAGTTGGCCACGAATACTGTAAGGAATAATGGAGGGGTAATCGATACCTGCCTCATAGGCTCTTGCAAAAACTACCAATATATATATTTATTATGTATATGTAATATGCAAATATGTGACTCACAAAAAGTAGTCACCAGATAGATGGTGGTTATTACATTTTCTCATTATTATTACAATGACAATTAACATTTACAAGTGGCTGGGTGCTTGGAGGTGGTCTAGTCCATGTTTCTCATTGATAGTTGTCATTCACTTTCCTCCTGCATCTTCCCCGTCTTCCCTCCCTTGGTCAATCTACAATAGGGAATGTATGATCCACGTCTCATATATTCTGAACCTGGGAAGCCAACCAATAGGGCTTTATACAGCTGCCTCTGGGAACTTTCTTATGTGAAACCATTTTTTCTTGGGATGTCCTATTTGAGATACCAATATTATATTTTCCCATCACGACAGATAGTTAGCTCTTATTAACTCTGCTTTCAGTCTTGGGCTTTCGTGATTGAAACACAGTCAAACCCTGAGTGAGTCCTTAGTTCATCAAGTTGTCAACAATGACTCCACAAGAGCTGGAAACAGAAAATATTATGCCAATAATGGTATGTAAAAAGAAGTGCTCTCTTTTATTGGTAACATCTGGCACACTTTGTTAGCGCATTCTAACCATGTGGCCAGGCACGTACTTACTCTGATAAATGAGAACCAACATGGATGTTTGTATACACAGGGGCTCACCACTCCCCCACAAAAATTATTCCAGCCTTCCATCCAGTAGCTTTCTTAATAATTTTCTCTTTTTTCTATAATTCCAACCATATGTCCTTCCAGGTTTGGAGCTGCCTACCTCCCTACAAAACCTACATTTTGGCAGAAACCTGAGGCTTTGGAAGACAAGACATTTCGGGACACTGCTTCATGGCTGCTCCCATTTTCTTGTCTCGTTCCCCACCCACACACCTTGGGCCTGCCTTCCCCCATGACTTCTTCATAGGGATCAGCCCACAGCAAGACAGAAGCAGATCAGGGTCTGTATTTTCTTTGTTCCTCACACCATTAACCAGAGTCCCAAGAAATATACCCCATAAGCACTCAAGACTGGTTAGTACAATGTATAAATGAGCAACATTTGCTTTCATGTCTCAATGTATTAATCATCTTCTCTTCAAAAATGAATTGTTCCCCACTAGTTCCCAAATTCCACACGCTGGTGGAATCATATTATTTTGATGTGGAAGATGGGTTCCCCCAAGTGTTTGAGCATGTTATTTAGAGTAGAGCAAATCTGTGAGAAGTGAGACACCAAGCCTTGAAAAAGAACTCTTTATGTTACTTTAGATCCATGCTTGATGATTTTTTTTTCTTGGAATTTTATTTGATTCCTCTCTCTCTCTTCTCCCAGCCCACTGTCAACTTTTTAATGTGGCTCTCCCCTTCATTACCACTAAAAAAATGTGTGAGACTTAAAAATTATAGCAATTGGGCCAGGTGCGGTGGCTCATACCTGTAATCCCAACACTTTGGGAGGCCGAGGCAGGTAGATCAAGAAGTCAGGAGTTCAAGACCAGCCTGGCCAAGATGGTGAAACCCTGTCTGTACTAAAAATACAAAAATTAGCCTGACATGGTGGTGGGTGCCTGTAATCCCAGCTACTCGGGAGGCTGAGACAGAGAATTGCTTGAACCCGGAAGGCAGAGGTTGCACTGAGCTGAGATCATGCCATTGCACTCCAGCCTGAGCAACAAAGCTATTCTCCATCTCAAAAAAAAAAAACAAAAACAAAAACAAAATACAGCAATTGATTAGTATTGTCGCTTTGTTTATTAAACACCAACAAATATTTATTCAGCACCATCTTTATGGCAGACCCCTTATCTAGGTACTAAGGTTAGACAGTGGCAAAAAAAGACAATTGCACTTTTAAAAGATTTAGATTCTAGCAATAGGAAAACAGGCAATAAGCAGTTAAAATACATAGGATGTCAGGTGATAATATATGGTAGCAGAGGAAATAAAATCAGAGAAAGAGGCATAGGAAATACTATTTTAAACAATGTTTAGGAATAGTGTCCTTGATAAGATGACATTTGCAAAGAGACCTAACAGAAGTAAAAGAGTGAACTCCGTGGAAACCCAGAGAAAGTGCATTCCAGGCGGAGGGAAGAACAAGTATGAAAGCCTTGCAGCAGGAGTATTCTGGTCCCCTGGAGAAAATACAAGAGGGTTAATGTGGCTGGCCACTTGAGAGGCTATTATAAGAATGTTGGCTTTTATTCTGAGATGAAAAACCACTGAAGAAGAATTGTAAGATCTGATTTGTGCTTTTAAAAGGATTCTTCTGGTGGCTAGCCAGAGAACAGAGCATAGGGGATCAGAGCAATGAGGCCATAAATGATGGCCTCCTTAAACCAGGAGGATCAACATAAAGGCGATGAGCAAGGGCTAGAATCTGAGTAAACTTAGAAGGCAGAGCTAGTAAGATTGAATGGTGAATTGGTTATGAGATTTTTTTTTTTTTTGAGATGGAGTTTCGCTCTTGTCACCCAGGCTGGAGTGCAATCGCTGGGTGCGATCGTGGCTCACTGCAACCTCCACCTCCCAGGTTCAAGCGATTCTCTTGCCTCAGCCTCCCGAGTAGCTGGGATTACAGGCATGCACCGCCACACCCAGCTAATTTTGTATTTTTAGTAGAGACAGGGTTTCCCCATGTTGGTCAGGCTGGTCTTGAACTCCCGACCTCAGGTAATCCACTGACCTCGACCTCCCAAAGTGCTGGGATTACAGGTCTGAGTCACTGTGCCCGGCCAAGGTATTTTTTAAAATTCAAAGATGGCACTAGTTTTTATCCTTAGAAAACATAAAAATGAAATTATCAGTTATCAAAATGAGAAAAACAAGGGAAAAAAAAAAAACAAGTGTGAAGGAAAGATCATGATCAACAGTGAGGTCTGAGACGTGTTAAGTTTTAAATGCCTGAACGCATCTCAAAACATCCAAGATTAAATGATGACTAGGCAGCTGGACTCAGGGGAGAGGTCGAGATTAGAATGATATGTTTGGCAATCCTTCGCAGAGGTGATATTTAAAGTCATGAAGCTGGAGGCACCACCGAGCAAGCGACAAGAGATAGAGAAGTCTGAGCATTGTGCTGTGGGGGTCACACTAGAGTTTAAGGATCTATGCGGAAGAATCAGCAAAGGGTACTGAAGAAGGAATTGCCAGTGACTTAGAAAGTAAACCAGAAAATCAGGAGTGCAGTCTGCCAAGTGAAGTAAAGAGAGTGATCATCTGTGTCAGGTGCTGCTGGTGGAGAAGAGCAATGAGAGCTGGGAACGGACCGCTCAGCTTCACAACAGGGAGGTCATGGGTGATCTTAGCAAGAGCACTTTAGTAAAGAAGTGGAGGCGAACACCTGATTGGAGTTGGTGTAATAGAAGTACAATATATTGATCATAGGGGGTAGAGACAAAAATGTCAAGAAGTTTTGTATTCATGGGCAACAGAGACATGAGACAGTAACTGGAGGAAAATAGTGGCTCAAGAAGACTTTTTGGTTTTGTTTTTTTATTTCCTTTTTTAAAAATCCTGGGGAAAATTATAATATGTTTGTATGAGAATGGTAATCGTCTAGTAAAAAAGGGGAAATTTGATGCTGTAGAAGAGAAAAGGGAGAATTGGTGGAGAGATTTCCTTAAGAAGCAAGAGGGGGATGGGCATATACAAGCAGATAGTTGGGCCTTGGGAGAGGATCATGGGAAGTTCACAGCTTACCTTGAGTGGCTGAAGGTAACACTCAGTTTCATTCTGCTGGTGCTCAATGAAGCATTCTATCTTAGCTTGACTGATCAGCTCAGAGAGAAGACTGTTCATGTTTATACATCACCTGATCTAGCATCCCTATTTTCTTTTTTAAAAAATTATGTATGTGTATATGTATGTATGTGTTTTCGAGACAGGGTCTTGCCCTGTTGCCCAGTCTGGAGTGCAGACAGGATCACAGCTCACTGCAGCCTCAAACTCCCAAGCTCAAGCTATTCTTCCACTTCGGCATCCCAAGTAGCTGGGACTTAAGGCATGCACCACCAAGCCAAGCTAATTTTTAAAAAAATTTTTTGTAGAGATGGGGGGAGTCTCACTATGTTGCCCAGGCTGATCTCAAACTCCTGGGCTCAAGTTATATTTCTGCCTAGATTACAGGCAAGAGCCACCACACCCAGCCTCTACTCTTTTATTAATTTATGTCTTCAACAACATTTAATTCAGCATTTTCAGTGTGTGAAGAAAATAAAGATAGAAAAATAAAATATGCCTATTGCTTCAAAGAAAATTACAATTTATCAGGATATGTAGGATATATGGCCAAAACACAAAACCTACACAAATATGTGGTAAACATCATAAAAAAAACATAGCCAAATGCAAGAGTTTAAGGGGAAGAAAAGACATCATGAGTCAAGCCTGGTTTCTTGGCAAAAGTGACATATGTGGTCCTTCTGAATATAAAGATAGTTTCACCCAACAAAGGATAAGAGAATGGTGTCCCAGGCAGACATCACAGCATGAGTAAAAGCATTTAGGTGGGAAAACATGGGGAATGCATGCTTGTCCTCAGTAGTACTTATATCATCCCTTACTGCCTGTTTTGTTTTGATTATTTTTGCATTGTTACAAGGGTCAAAAAAGATAGAATTATTTGGGAAAGATCTGAGACTAAACCTAATCATTCTTGATGTGAGGTATCCATTATTCAATGTCCTTCAAACTCAAGTCTAGCTAATTTTTTTAAAAACCAAGATATGTGATCTCTGATCTTTTTAAAGATGGACCCACACTTAAGTGTTGCCAAAGACACAGTACAGATTCAAGATAGAGGCTGGTTTAGAGCCGGGGAGTATATCGCGTATTTCTGTCCTTTCTACACACACACATCCATGGTAATGGCTAGGTGGACCTCTTTGTTTAGTTATTACTTCCTGATGTTATGTTGAAGAGTAGAGGGTAAAGGAGGCTTTTTATTTGCATAATATCTGAATAAGTGATTACAAGATACTTCCTGAGCACATGCATTCAGCAAACTTTGATGGCCTCCTGTGACGGACACCATGTGGGCTCCAGGAAATGTAATGGTTACAGATAGGAAGAACATTCTTTCAGTCCTTGATCCTCTACAAATGTGTATTGGTGGAACAGATTTAGAGCTGGGCAAGGAAATCTGTCTAGCGCTCCCACCCAAGTCAGCCGTTTCCACATGTTAATAACAGTGTCAGGGATTTCTGATTTTCAAAGTCAGCATGTATTACATTTACCTGCTCCATCCCCACCTCGGTATGAATTCAGCTTAGCTCTTGTCTCCTCACCTTCCCCACTTCACACACATCGTGACTGAGCATTTATCAAGGATACAGGCCCCAGGGATGTTAGCAAGCAAGCAGCTTTACAAGAAATTTCAGGTTTCTCTATGAGTTTCTAGAAACAATTTCTAAATGGGTTTCTCATTTAAAAATAACACAACTGTGTAATAATGACATGAAAAACATCTTCAGCAGTAGAATTACAACGAAGAGATCTTAGCTTGTTGTGATTCTCCTGATCTTGATTTTTTTTTTTTTTTTTTTTTGAGACAGGGTCTGGCTCTGTCACCCAGGCTGGAGTGCAGTGATGCAGTCTCAGCTCACTGCAACCTCCGCCTCTCAGGTTCAAACCATCCTCCCACCTTAGCCTCCTGAGTAGCTGGGACTGCAGGTGCACACCACGACACCCAGCTAATTTTTGTATTTTTGCTAGAGACAGGGTTTCACCATATTGCCCAGGCTGGTCTCAAACTCCCAGGCTCAAGCGATCCTCCCACTTTGTCCTCCCAAAGTGCTGGGATCACAGATGTGAGGCACCGTGCCCAGCCTCTGATCTCGATTTCAAAACTGTGCTTTTTGGACTCTTACAGAACAAACAAAAATCCTAATTTATGTGTTGCAATACATACATGATCTTATTTTATCTTGTTTCCAAGGCGTATGTTTTCATTTCAGGATGGTAGAGGGGTGCATGCCTCCCATTGTCTTCCTTTATCACCCAATGGGCCATCTTCTCCTCATACCTCCTTGTCCAGAGTTGGGGCAAAGCAATGACTCCTGTGCTGTTCAGTTCTAAGGCAGGAGAGGAGTGCTTGGATGACAGCAGATAATGTCCAACCTAGCCAGCCCACTCCCTACGGCCTGAACCAACTGGCTACCCATTATGGCCTAAAGAAAGGCTCTCCGTATCGTCCTGACCTTCAATCCTCCTCCTCCTCACATTGAGTAGAGGGGAGACTGCTGACTCCTTATGGGCTATAGGTCTCAACTCCCGGTTCACAAGAAATAGAAATAAATAGTGTGTATTGGCTTTATAATTTACAATATTATTATGAGACAGGTAGAGCTGGCCTTATCATTTCCAGTTTACAGATGAGGAAGTTGAGTCCCATAGTAGTTAAGTATGCTGGTATGAAATCACCCACAGCTGGTGGAGCCCTGCATCAAACCCAGCTTTTCTGCCTCTATTCTAGCGTGCTCCCCCAACACTCTGTTGCCTCTGCAAAGCAGTGCCGAGCAGACACTTGTCTAAGGATGTTTGTATGTTTTACAAAGTACCAAAATGGTTTCATGTTCCCTAACTCCTCCTTTGTTTATTTCTGCAATCTATAGCCCAGAGTAATGTTCTTGGTTAAGTGTAGTCTTTTCCCTTGTCTTGCTCTGAACATGCGAATATCCCTGGAATCGTGTTACTGAAGTCGCTTGAGTGAACCGTGTAACAGATGAAACAAACCCTGTCTTCGGAGCCTAACACACCCAGTTCAAATCCCAGCTTGGCCATCCGTGGGCTCTGTGTCTTACAGCAAGTCATTTAATATTTCTGAGAATTAAATTATTTATCTTTATAATGGGAATATTCGATTTACAGCACAGGTTTAACAAAAATTTTAGATAATACATGTAAAGTACCTGGCACATAGTACACAATCAATAAATGATGCACTTTTTGAGCATATGTACTTAAATATGACGTGTAAAGCCTGACAGCTTTGACTGGACTCTGGTCTGCCACTCACTAACTCTGTTAACTTAGAAAAGGTAAGTGCTCTGTACATGAGTTTTCACATTTATGAAATGATGCCATAATATTATCAGGATTATCCTAAGGATTAAATGCATTCATACATTTAAAACTGCGTCCAGAGCATAGCTACGTTATTACTATAATTATCATCGTTACACCCTCAGTGGGGACGAGTTCCTGTTCTTCATCTCTAAAATGGAGATATTAGACAAAATGATCTTTGTTTAGACAAAGTGATCCCTTCCAGCACAGGCACCCTATGATCACAGGACTTCCTCTTGGCAGAGTGGGACAGAGCACCCAGCAGAGAGGAGAGCACTATGGAGGGGAAGGAAAAACAAGAGGAAGATGAAAGAGGGCCACAAAAATAAATTCTGCCACTTCACAGTGCTGTTGCTCAGAGGATGCCCTCGCTAATGGCTGCTGAAGCCCTCTCCACATGAGACCACAGTCAAGTTCATGGTTATTTCCTTCTCTTCCTAAAGCCATTTCACAGGTCCCCTCCGCCTCGCTGACGAATGCCTGGTACTTCCACCTAGTACCTCCACATTCATCCAGCTGTCTGGTCCTGGACTACTCCCTTCCCAGCATGCACTGATGTTAATTTCCACCCCTGGGGACACATGCCTTCCTCCCTTGTGTGTGTAGCGTGAGAAGTGAAAAGGCCCTTGGAAAGGAGTGGAGAAAGAATAGGTATGCTCAGGCAGACCCTGACCCTCAGCTCTGCTCAGACCTCCTAAAGCGCTTGTACATTACACAAACATGAGGGCTGAAGAGTGTGTGAATGTGTGTGTGTGTGTGTGTGTCTACATTTCAGACAGAGACAGTAGAAAGCAACACTTACCCATCCACCTTCTCTGCATAAAGGGGCACCCTGGTGTCCTTCATGTACAGTTAGCAGATTGAATGAGGGAGGTCACAGTTGAAATGGGTTTCAGGGCCAAATTCTTGTCCCTCCAGACATTAGTTTGCAGTGCAGAACCAATTTGAAAATGTGGCATGATCAGCAGTCTCGCCTGAGGAGAGACCAGGACTGGTGGAAAGGGATGTCATAAATCAAGGCTCAGTTGCCCTGAGTAGGGAGCCCTGGCTGAAGCAGCCCAGGCAGCTGTGAGGCAGGATTGAGATGCATTGGCAGAGCTGTGACGGTGACCCCCAGACTGAAATAACTGGGGTTGGGGGAGGTGCACCCTGGGTCAGACTGAGGGGCACCGGAAGAGTGTATGGGGGAAGAAAGCTTTCAAAAGACCTGCCTAAACAATGACAGGCTTTGGTCAGAGTAATTATCTGCCATGTTCCTACGCACTAAATTCACTTTTAAAGGAGAATACACGCTCCCACAAATACACGGGCACAAAAGGAAAGAAAACCCTTCTGGAAGAAAACGAAGTACTGTAGAGCAAAAACAATAGACCCCAGGAGGGAAAAGGTGACTGAAACTTGAAGAACTTCATTTCAAGGCAAACAGTGCCCTCTAGAGGCACAAACGCTAGATGCAGGCAACGTTGAACAAAAGAAGTTCAGTGAAATGAAGTGCTGGAGATGACCCTTCTGCTTAGATGTGCTTGGAGATTTTGTTCCAGGTTAAGGGAGCAGGGAGGAGGACCCTAACCATTTCCTACTTCTGAATGCATGTCCATGATCTTGTCATTCTACGTGCCTTCCTCAAAAGACCCGGATAACTCCAGGCACTGCAAAGAGACATTTTGCCAAACACTATTTCAAATAAAATGCTATTAGAGTAAATGTTGGCTTTCGGTCTGTGTGTGGCACTAAAAGTGAGGAATTTTCATAGAGAGTGTCATAAAGAGGAAAATTTAGCATAATTTGGGTTGGGGGAGAGGGCAGGGGGGCATAAAATAGATTTTTTCAGAGCCTATATCTTGAGTAATTAGATCAATAAAACTCCCTCCAGAAGTCATTGCTTTCAAAAGCATGACACCAAAATACAGAGTCCTGGTAAGGAGAATTTAAGAAGGCAGAAGGTTTTAGTCAAAGAGCCTCCACCATGGGTCCGTCATGGACCCTTGGCCAGCCCTAAATCCTCCTTTTGTGAGTCCCCACATACCTTCGCCTTTTACACCATCATCCTCATCTCTCCCTTCTTCTCTTCCGCCACTTCCCACAGTTGCTCGCCAGGCCACAGGGCAGCATAGCAGAGTGAAAAGACCACAGTCTTCGAAGCTAAACTGGTGTGGACTCCAAGTTCAAAACCATTAACTTCAGGCCATATGCATAATGATCTAAGCCTCCTCTGCATCCTCATCTATAAGATGTCACTGATAACAGCCTTCTCACCGTGTCGGTGGGAGCAGGGACTGGCATAATAAGGTGAGGTGCCTACACTGTGAGGGCACAGAACTGGAGTTCAACAAAAATTCGTGACCCCTCCTTTCTCTTCCCTGTCACTGCTGAGTAACACGAGAGGCTTCAGCCTGAGCTTCCTGTCTCTATTTTCTTCTTCCCAGTCCACACTGCACACCAAGAACTGTGGAAAACCTTCCTGAATCACCATTTCATCAGGCCATCCCTTATTCCACCATCATCACCTGCACGATAAATCCAAACCCTCAAGCATCCAATTTATCCCCTTCAATTCATGCCCAATTAATCTTCACACCTGATACCTCCCTGCTGCTCAGTGATAACCTTCTAACACAGGCTGCCATCCGCTGGCCACCCGAAACACACTGCTTATGACTTTCCCTTTTGTGCCTCCATTTGGGAAGCCACTTGCCCCCATTCACACCTTGCCTCTCTCCAAAAGCCATATTGTCCCCATCCTTCGGGGCCAAACTCAAATCCTATCTCCTCTACTGAGTTTTCTCTGGCTATTTCCCTAATTGCAAAGGGACCTCTGGACATATAAATGCACAAGGATGGCAGGAAACTTTTCACTTTCTGTTTTGTAGATTCTGTATTGTTTCAATTTTTCTACTGAGCATGTACACAGTTTTTTACTTAAAATACTTTTATTTTTAATTTGTATTTATTTTTATTTTTGTAGAGGTGAGGTCAGGAACTCAGGAATGTCAGGAATGTCATTGCTTTCCAAATCAGAAGTAAAGTCTCATTCCGTTGCCCTGGCTAGCCCTGCTCTGCCCTTAAGCTGAACCTCCTGAGCTCAAGCTATCCTCTCGCTTTGGTCTCCCAAAGTGCTAGGACTACAGGTGTGAGCCACTGTGCCAAACCTAAAAAGCATTTTTCAGAGTAACTCAGCGCACATTCATTGAGTACCTACTTATGTCAAGCACTGACCTAGGTGCTGGGAATTTTCAAAGGTGGTCCCTACTTCCTGCACAGCTGACAGTCCACTGGGAGAGAAGCCAGCAGAACACCTTGGTGGGGGATATGCAAAGTGATGTGAAACAGTGACACAGTGTAGGGGATTGGAGGAGCAGGGGGCCAGCTCCATCCAGGGGAAGTCAACCAGGGCTGAGCAAGAGAAGATCTCATCGGAGTCATGATGGGAGGATGAGTGGATGTCTATGAAGTGGAGAAGAAAGAATCAGGCATTTTTGCTGGGAGGAAGGAAAGTACACACAAAAACAAATAAGGGTTTGAGTACTTGTCTTGCCTAGGAGGTAGCAAGGAAATGTGTGTGGACAGAGAATCACATACAGGGTTTGGGGGCAGGAGATAAGACTACAAAGAGGGGGCTGGGGTCTTACGGTGAAGATCCTTGTGTGATGAGATGGGAAATTCATTTTTTATACAACAGGGAACACAGAGGGTTTTAAGTATAGGCGTAGTATGATCATTTACTTCCTGGTGTAAGGTCTTTTTGACTGACTGTGCCATGGACGCTATGGTGACTCCTGTGACCCTCACATACACCTCTGGAAGGCCCGGAATTTCCTGAAGAAACTGGAACACCATTAAAAGTGGAAGAATGATCAACCCCTGCAGCACCTAACTTGAGACATTCTTCTGTTGTTTCTTATTCCAGCCTCAATTGACAAGGCCATTGGACTTTGTAACTGACCTTGGTCAACTTCATGACTCCCGACCCTACGCCCCCCTCCCAGCTTGCAAACCTATGACCTCCTCCCAGCTTGCAAAAAACTGCCCTAAACTGTAACTTTTGTAATTTTCCACTGCTTACCCCAAACCTATAACACCGACTCCCATCCCACTGCCCTCCGCTGACTCTCTTTTCAGACTCAGCCCACTCCACCCAGGTGAATAAACAGCCATGTTGCTCACACAAAGCCTGTTTCGGGGGCGGGTGGGGGGTCTCTTCATTCAGAGCATGCGTTTTAACACCTGGTATTGTTCTTTAATTATTTCAGGTTTATAATACATTTTCTATGGCTACTGCACATATCTTAGTCTCCTCCCCTTATGGAGTTCAAAGTTCTCCAGGAGAACAACAGAGGCAGCTGGGAACTTGTTCCTAGCCAGAGCACTGCCATAACTGAAGCACATTATTCATGATTCTGACTAGAATGTAAAAACAGTGTCTATCTCAGGTATAAGATTCTGGTTGCAGCCCTGGCCAGACACATAGCATCTCATTGCTCAGAGTTACTCTCTGAGGGATCCACGCAACAGACTTCACAACATCCCCCTCTTCCCTCCAACCCCGGCCGGCACATCCAGCTTCCACAGGGAGAGCCCATCCCCCCACGGCTGCTTTTGTGAAGTTGCTGGAGGGATGGCTGCTTGGCCCAGGGAATATCCACATGGCTCCTGATGATAACACCTCAAGCAGGAGAGAAAGAAAAACAGTTTTCCGCTGATGGCAGTGTGTACAGCCGGCTGAGCTGTTTGGCACAGTCTCTGCAGCTGTGTATTCATGATGCTATATTTAAGCCAAAAAAAAAAAAAAGTCTCTGAATGATATAATTAATACAGGCTGAAATTTGGTTGACTATTTAAGTGTTTGTTTGCTTCTCCCTGCCAAATATCAGCTTCATGAGGGGGAAAGTCGGGCCTCAGGCAGGAGCCCCCAAAAAAGTTTAAACCCCCACTGTGCAGAAAAACAGGCACAGATTCTGTCACATGTGGTGCCACTTGGCTGAGTTTCCCAATGGTTCAAATGATTTCTATGGCAAATCCTCCTGGTGGATGGAGGGGAAACAGAAGCACCGTTTCTCATTCTAGGCAGGGAGCAGGTGACAGGGCAAGCAGAGTTGGGGTTGGGGAGGCTGGGAAGAGCGGACCTGTTAGGACCTATTTCACATAAGGTGGATTTAGATGAGAAATGGGAGATCGCCATGCTAATGCAGTCAGAGAAATACACCTGCCCAACGCAGAGTGTCTCCTGCTCCTCCAAGCCCCGTACTACCTACAGCTTAATTCTGAGCCAGGCATGCCCAAGAATGCCTTCTCTCTCCTTCCTTGGGGCTCAATATTTGTCCATGGAGGACATACTTACAGATAAAGGCTTTAGACTGCCCTGTGAAGAAAGCTGGGAGTCTAATTATGTTTTCTTCCTTGCTTAGGTTTTAAAGGCACAGCAAGGTGAACCCTGGAAATAGACTCAAGTATGGCAGAAATTAAGTCAGTCTGGCTGCTTCCATCTAGCTCCTTTCTCTTAAAACTCATGGTAAGACTCATGGTTAAGATGGTTCTGGGCCAGGGAACTCAGGAATATTATTGTTTTCCCAAATCAAAGACACTCACACCCTGAGATCCTGAGAGAAAGTGCACCATGAATCAGTGGGGTTTGGCTCCTAAACTCAGTGCTATGAAGGCTGGGTGGTTGGTCAAGCAGCACTTCCTCCTGAGTCCCCTGCCAAGAATAGCTTCAGACAGAAACAGGCCATGAATTCTGATGTTTATCCTACTCCTTCTAATTCCCAGGTCCTGGTGTCTGGTTTCTCCACTCTCCAGACCACTGAAAGGAACAATGGAGCAAGTGAGAGGGTCCTTCAACCAGGCCTACCCTGTGAAAGTGGGGTGGCGGGAGAGAAAGCCAGAAAAACAAAAAGAAAAATGAACTTTTAATGCACAATGACTCTACAAATATAGACTCACTGGAGACCCAGTCCATCCATCCTCCTTCCACTCTGCTGACCAATTATACTATTGCTTTAGTGTTTAAAAGCTTTCAAGAAAACTTTTTAGATTGTTAGAGCTAGAAAGATATCAGAGACTACTTGGTGGAACTAGTCAGATTTACAGAATCAGACAATCAAAAACACCATGGGACTCGCCCAAGGTCACGCAGCTTGCAGTGGGAGAGCAGCAGCTACAGTCTGGGTGTTCTTCAGATGCCCAGCCCTTTCCACAGTCCTGTCCATGCTATGTGAAGAACGTATACAGGTTATATAAAGAATCTGCAGGTCCACTTGGTGACTGGAGAGAGACTGTTATGGGTCAGAGTGAGATTTTTGAAGAATCTGAATAATGATAGAAAAACAGTGAATCAATGGGTTGATAGGTGTGGACTGGTAGGAGGTGTATGTGATTCAGGAGTGCCCCAAATTGTCCTGTCCTTTCTACAGTCCTGTCCCCACCTGTATGACACTGCTAGTGGTTCTTTCATAAATTTGATTGTTTTTACTTCCCCCTCAATAATGAGGCATTTACTACATATTTAGGGGGGGGGAAAAGGTCTTAAATATCGATGAGTGGTTAAACAGCTTTACACAAGTCTAATACTGTGGAGTCACTGTGAGTACACTCTGGAATAAATGATCAGATATTGGCAAATGAGTTTTCTTCAGACTAAATATACAAATTCTCTGCTGGAGCTCAAATTGGGACATGTATTAATCAGCAAATGGAGCGGTTTTATCATGGATGTGTCCCTAGGCTCTTCAAATACTTCTCTATAAACAAAAATCCATGTTGCTATTATGTATTATCATTTTGAAGTTCAAAAAAATTAGGTCATGGATTTGAAATAGACCTTATGGGGGTCTGACTTCTTAGCAGGTGTATTAGTTAGCAGTGTTTAGCAGAAAGGATGGAGGGGGTGAAGACCTGGTGGGAAATGTGTGCCCCCAAAGCCTGCAGTTCAAGAAGGTTTCACTCAGCTGTTAATTGCAAACCAAACAAATCCTCATCTTGTTCCAATTGAGGGGCTAAGTGGGTAAAATTTACATGTAAGGAAGAGAAAGAGGGCCACCCAGCAGGAGCCCTTTCCTCTGCCCTGAATCCAGATCACCCCGAGTGATTTTACACTTTTTTTTTATTACAAAACAGAGCCTCAAGGACATCAGGAATGCTGGATATAACACAGAACTGATCTCTTTCAAACTCAGAGGTTTTGACATAATTCGTTGGTGAATATGTTAGGCAAAGAAAATGATGTGTGTGTGGATTGCAGAGATCTGTGATATTTTTCTGAAAGACATTCCTGAATTTTCAGTCTTTAAATGGGCAATTCCTTCTTTTGGTTGACCGTTCTGGTTCCTTTAGCAAGGTTTTTCCCAGGGGATGAAGGTGCCTGGAATGATCCCTAGTAGGGGCAAGGGCAGAGGAAAATCACCCTTACACCTTCCACTCTTTCCCCCAACCTTCTCTCAAACATTCAGATAACTCCAGGAAAATAATGACATCAAGATCTTTGGAAGGGAAAGAGTCCAACACACACTAGACTCTCAAAGAGTAGAAAATTAAGATGAAAAAATAATCATACCGAGCCAGTCTCATAACCGATATAATCATTCATTTGTTCACTGAGCAAATATTTATGAGCATCTACTAAGTGTTAGGCAATCATAAACACATAAATACATCTGTATTAGTCAGAGAAGGCTGGGCTTTTTTGTGACAACCACCAAACTCCAAACTTTCAGCAGCTCGACATGAATATTTCAAACCCAGTGCTCAGGAGGCAGCCCTCTTTCATTCCATAGCTACACTATATGGAACATGTGGCCTCCAAATTATTAAAGAAGGGCACAAAAGAGTTGAAGGATGAATGGGATGCTTATGGGCCAGACTCAGAAGACAGTTACATCGCTTCTGACAGAAGCCCATTGGACAAAACTCAAGCACATCCTAGCTCCTGGAGAAACTAAGAAGTATAGGGAACAAGGGGTATTTGTTGAGCACTGATAGTCTTTGGCATATATAATTACAGACTCTGAGACATTTCACATGGTAGAACTCCCATCTTCTCCAAGAATAAACCTATGAAGTGATTAATGTCTAGACACACCCCCCCATCCTAGCAGTGGTGAAAAGGGGAGGTGACTTTCATTAACCTACTTCCTAGTCCACCCTCTCTCCTGAATGTAGACACAATTTGGGGCACTCCTCTGACTCACATACACCTCCTACCAGTCCACACCTATCAACCCATTGATTCACTGTTTTTCTATCATTATTCAGGTTCTTCACAAGTCTCACTCTGACCCATAACAATCTCTCTCCAGTCACCAACTGGACCTGCAGATTCTTCATATAACATATATGTATTCTACACATAGCATGAGTATATTCTTCACATAGCATGCATATATTCTTCAGATAGCATGCATTCACTAAGCCTAAATTAGATGCTTTTTTGAGAAACGGGAGCAGATGATTTACTTTTCCATCTCATACCTCGACAGGTTCTTTCCTGCCTTTGCTCACACTGTAGCCCCAGACTGGCATGGCCCCTCCTCTTCATGTATTTCAAGTCTTTCTAAGGCCTCACTAAAATCCTACCACCTGCCCTAAGTTTCTGAATTCTCACACACACTAACTTACATAATCATTTTTAAAAAAGATTTCAGACTTCTTTTCATCAAAAAGATTATAAACTCCTTAAAGAAAGAAGGCAAGCCAGGATTCATCTCATAGTCCCCCAGTACCTTCCTATGGTGGTGGGTGCTGAAGCAGCTGTCCTGAGCCTCCCAAGGGCACTGAGCCACTTCCTTTATGTCACTCTGGAGAGCAACTTGTGCCCATTATTTTGCCCTGGAACCTGAGTAACCTAGAATACTCCTGGAAAGAACTGGAACAAAAAAACAAAAAAACATAGGCAATAAGCTGAAGGAAGATAACATGAAAAAAGGTGTGTCTGGGCTTTAAAACCTGTTAGAACTGGGTTCAAATTCTGATGTTTCTACAGTTGAGTGATCATAGGCAAATGACCTCTCTTTTCTGAGACTACATTGCCCACTAAAAACGTACATTTGGAACATTTGCCTTTCTTTTAGTGGTGCTCTGAGGATTAATGGCAACATATATATGAAGTTCCCAGTTCTTTCTAAGTGAACCCTTAAAAATGCTCATACTTGCCCAGCACAGTGGCTCATGCCTGTAATCTCAGCACTTTGGGAGGCTGAGGCAGGTGGATCACCTGAGGTCACAAGTTCCAGACCATCCTAGCCAACATAGTGAAAAGCCTGTCTCTACTAAAAATACAAAAATTAGCCAGGTGTGGTGGTGGGTGTCTGTAATCCCAGCCACTTGGGAGGCGGGGGCACAAGAGTCACTTGAACCCAGGAGGTGGAAGTTGCAGTGAACCAAAATCACGTCACTGCACTACAGCTTGGGCGACAAAGTGAGAGTCACACACACACACGCAAACACACACACACACACACACACACACACACACACCCCCAGTGATATGGACCTGGACTTTTTCCTTCTATTTTCTATCTATTCTCAACCTGATGCTTCCTGCTTGCTTCTTTTTATGTCTCGATAGCTCTAACTACGGTGAACATCAATCCTATCGAGTTTTTGAATTCCCTAAGACAATGCCTCTGACTGAGTTACTTATGCAATGTAAAGCAACCATGCTTCAGAGAGTTTTCTGGCCAGAATACTGTGAAGGTCACTAGCTCACCAATGGCTGTTTTTGGCTTAGACCCAGCTCTCCATCCAATCAAGAGTGGCCCTTATGTCAAGGTTACAAAGTCTAAAACTCAGTGACTCATGTGTAAGGAAGGGCCTGACCTCTTTTTAAAATAAAGTGATTATGTAACTAGCAGATACTGAATTGTTGGTCTCAATAAATAGTCACTGAAAAAAATTAATGTGATCTTTCACTGGGCCCACCATCATTGTTGGAACACCTCAAGCACAAATAACTAGCAGAGCAGTACTTCCCTGGGCAGATAAATCACCTATGGATCTTATTAAAACTGCCGATTCTAATCCGTCAGGTCTAAAGTGGGACCTGAATTTCTAACAAGCTCCCAGGAGATACCATCACTGATAATGCATGGACCACTCCGTTAGTGGTAAGGTAGAAGAGAACCAAATCAAGGACTCTCTCCTACATCCTTCTTGCGTAAGTGGTGTATTAATGTTACTGGCAAATTCTTCTTAGGAAGATTGAGAGAATACGGTACCAAATTAAATTTTGTTTATAATTCAAGTAGCAAAATTGAAAGAGGGGAAGACAGGACATTGGGTTACTTGCCTTTTCCAGTACCTATTGTATGACCACACTGTTCATCTCGCTACATCTATGAGTAATGGAAAGTACCTCTTCTTAGTGACTTTGTACGTCCATTATCTAGTATAATGCTTGGCACATACATAATAGATTCTCAACAAATATCTACTGAAAAAAAATGAATTTCTCTTTGGTATGCCCTAAAATACTTAGTGCACACAGCAGGCACTCAATAAAAGCTTGTTGAATGAATTAATAAAGATGGAAAGAAGTGACGACTGTGGTCCTGTGTAGAGTAAAATATTATTTCTCACTGAAATCATCTGAGCAAGATCATCTCTTAGGGTTAGATGGGTACTGAGGGAAATAACACTGATGTTAGACCAAGTCCTTGGAAATGAGTAGGCCTCAGCTGACAATCCAAATTGGTTTGGGTACCATCTGGTGCTATGATGGAAGCGTTTTTCATGCTCACTAATAAAGAACTCAGGCTGGCTTTAGGGAGGACTGGGTCAAAGCAGTGACTTCTATGGGCTGAGCAGGGAACCAGCCCAGAGTGGCTGCAGAGGGGAGCTGCTTATTTGGACTGCCATTTCCTCCTGCCCATCGCCAGGAACGTGCCCAATAAGGAAACAAATGCAAACTCCAGGGTAGAGCTCCAGGGCCTAGGCTTTGTGAGGAGCCCACCAGGGAGTACCTGACTGCAGGCTGGAGCATATGAAAGGCTCCTTTCTCTGCACTTGGCTCATAAAAGAAGCCCCATGGCTCGAATCCACCAACTCCCTGCAATCTCCGACAGCAGAGTCGCTCTGAGACCTGCAGACAGGCAGGGGGATAAACGAAGGGGAAATGCTGCCAATACTGGGAACAAAAGCTTGCTCACATTGCTGGAGTTACATGGGATGTAGCCTAGGAGTTTTGCTTTCATAGAAAAGAAAAAAAAAGAATATTTAGAGTCTGGGATGGAAAGGACAGAACAGAATTATTATTCTTCTTAAGGAAAACCAGGGAAAGCTGGAGGACATCACCAAAACAGAAGGGTTTTCACAGAGCCAACAAATTTCATTTAACAAAATGGTTGAAATGATGTGTTCTCTTTTCTTTAATCTTCATGTCTCCTTCTTTAAAATTAGACCCCCAGTGAAATTCTCAAAGAAGGACCATGGGAGCTTCTTTTAGTCCCTCTTGTTTCTTTTGCTTTATTTCTTCTTTTTTGTCTTCTGCTATGTCTGGAATGGACTAAGGAATAGCAGTGCCTCGTGACAAAGAGATTGATAAGGATCAGACCTGAAAATCATTCTCAAAATTTAACTAGTAGCCCAAATTGAATTTAGAGAAGTCGCCTTAACCACTAATAACTAATAATAATGAGCCGTTTTTACCACCTACGATGTGTCAGGAATTATTCATAGCGCTTTACCCTTGTTAACTCAACTGTACAGTCTACTCCTAGGATGGTATGCTATCGTAGGTGGGTACCATAATAATCAATGATGTTTTAAACAGGAGGAAACTGTAAAACAAGGTCAAGTAACTGTCTCTGAGTCTCTCAGAGAGTAAGCTATGAAGTCAGGATTGAAAGCCAGTAACCCTGGCTTCAGAATCTGCTTGAACACCTCACTATGTGGCCTCTGAGACGGATCGTCAGCCATTGGCCCAGGCGCCATGGTGACTCCCTTCCATGCATCCCTCTCTAATCACTGGGTGGACTGCCTGCCTTCCTCTGGCTTTGGTTTTGTCTCCAGACACCACCTCTTAATCATTCTCCTCTGTTCCCTTCATTGAAGTCAGCTCTCAGGCAAATGTCACTGAGATTCCAGGACACCCCACCCCACAACTCCAGTCTGGTGTGCAACTCCCTGTGCTCTGGGAGGGGAGATGGAAACCTTAAAGCCCCTCTTTGTGCTCCTTCAACCACCTAATTTTGCCTCTCATTTAACCCACTCTACCCTCTTCTCTTCCTGATAATTTTTAATACCTATTTTCTGCACTGTGCTTAGGTACTTTTCTATATTCATTTTACTGCCTTAAATCTACCCCTAATACTCTCAAATCTTGGGTCAGTGTCTCCAGCACTTTAATCTACTCAAAAGTGGAGACAGTGCACATTCGGCATCTGTATTTCCCCCACAGCATATCAGAGATGTTGAGTGAATAAGTAAACGAACAAATAAAACTACTCTTGTCTTTCTTTACCTCTTATTCTTCTGACCCCAGAAAGTAAAAAAAAAAAAAAAAGAAAGAAGAAAGAAAAGAAAACACTCAAAGTTTAAACTTTAGGCAGCTAAGTAATGCTGGGATGAGTGAGTTGTGGTGTGTGTATTATGAGGCCATCAGGAACCTGAGATGGCCACCCAAGCAGCTGAGGCCCAGGGTTGATGCCAGTCCTTATTTTCTGCTGAGACATCTCTCTTCATTACCTCTTCGTCTAGGAACTCTGACCTCAAGGACCCAATTGGAGTAGATTGCTGTTTAAGGTTTTCAGAGGTAAAAATGTCATCCTTAGTGGGGAGGGAAGTAAGAGGGGGAAGAGGAGAGTACTTGAAACAGAACTTAGGGACAAGTATAACTGCTTAGAGGCTCATGAAAACCAAAGAGAATGGAGAGAAAGAAGCATATCATCTGAATTAAATTCCTGAAAGCCTCACGGGTTGCTTTTCTCTAGGTTTTCAGCAACAAGCTGAAAATTAGAGGATGCTTCAAAGTGCCAGCTCGGGCATCCTGTTGTAACTGCGAGAATAAGAAGATAAACCTGTTCATCTCCCTCTGTCTTTCAATCAGTCCCTTACTCGACCTACATTCAGCCTTTGTATTATTCAGCATCCCCCCCCCCCGCCCCCGAAAGTTGTGGTTAAAAGAGCATAGGTTCTGAGGTTAAAGTCTTTAATCTAAACCCCTTTTCCATAATTTGTTTATTATGGGATCTTGGACATACTTAATTTTTCTGGTCTGTCATAAGATGGAATGAGGCATCATAGACAAGCAGTCAGTACAGCTCTGCCTCATGTAGTACTGAGTAACATTGGCCACATTCCCCACTTTTCTTCCAGCCTCTCTGATTTTCTTTTCTCTTTCCTTTTTCAGACCTTTTGTTTGTACATCTTTGCAATCTCCCCTTAACTGCTTACAACTATTTTTTTCTAAATTCTTAAGTTTAATTCCAGCTCCAAGTTGAAAGAAAAAGGAAACAGAAGAGTTATAAAGGTATTCAGCCTGAAAATTATAAATGGAAAAGCACAGCAAATCAGCCATGGCCTGAAGGAAATCAAATGTTATTGAGATTCTGTGAGTCTGGAGGCACCATCTGGGAGTGAAGCTTGTGAAGAAACAAATCAAATCAGTGTTTTCTTCATTCAGAAGATACTTTTGCCTCGGGGATCATAGCAGACTTAAGCAGTTTTTAGGGGTGGGCCCTGAAGCAGTGTGTATTGGAGAGGAGAAGGAACAAAACCTCCTGTGATGGAGCCCCTAATTAGACGTGTGACTCCCCACCAAGTTAATTTGTCTTCCTGAGACTTTGTTGCTTTGGCCAACCATCAAGCTCATGCAAGACTCCTATGAAGGTACATAGCTAATTTCATAGCACCTGCTCTCCTGAATCTTATCACCATGAATATTCTGCAGGAAGGCCTCCTGAGAATATGCACTATCAGTAAACTACCTTTTTACTTTTGCTGTGCTCTAGTAACAGGGAAAAGAATTACAAGAAGACAAGATGTTAGGCAAGCAAGCTAATATAAGATGTCTTTCAGGGTATAGCCTAAATTCAGGAACTACTCAGTTCAGTTTCCTAAAACATCTCAGTTCGCAGTATAAGGAATGAGATATGCACAAATAACATATAAAGTAGATAAAGACTTATGCTCAAAGAAGGATAGATAGCAAGGGAAGTTCCTAAGAAGAACAGCTCAGTCACTTCTAGAAGGGAAGTACCAGCAGGGAAAGCTTTATGAAGACGTTAGTGTTTGAGTTAGAGCTTAAAGCATGACCAGGATTTGTCAGGTAAAAATGGAAGGTAGAACAATCCAGTTGTGTGTACCACAAAAGCCAAGCACAGATGGAAAGGCATAGGATATATTTTTAAAAGAGTGAAGAATTCAGCTGGGAATGAAATTGAGAATACATAAGAAAATGAGGAATGGAGGAATGGAAAAGGCCAGAGGAGGTGGGCAGGGAGGATGTTGCATTTCAGATTAAGAAATTTCAACAATGGAAAGCCATAGAGCTGCTGATGTGCAGAAGACAACCTAGTGTTTGCCTTCACATGAGAACTGATCTTCAGAGGTCATATTTCCTCCCTCAGATCCTTACACAGACATTATGCATTTTAGGCCTTCCACTAAGATCCCACATTTATCCTTCCCATTTTATCATTGGATAGGTGAATTATTAATCTTAAAATTGGAAGGGAACTTAGAAATTATCTAGTTCATGCTCCTGCATTATTGATTTTAAAAGCTGAAGCCAGGTGCAGTAATTCATGCCTGTAATTGTAACACTTGGGAGGCTGAGGCTGGCAGATCGTTTGAGCTCAAGAGTTCAAGACCAGCCTGGCCAACATGGCAAGACCCTGTTTCTACAAAAAATTAGGTGGTTGTGGTGGCATGTACCTGCTGTTCCAGTTACTTGGGAGGCTGAGGCAAGGGGATCACTTGAGTGTGGGAGGTCAAGACTGCAGTGAGCTATGTTTATGCCACTGCACTCCAGCCTGGGAGACAGAGTGAGACCATGTCAAAAATAAATAAATAAACAAAGAGAAGAGAAAAAAAAACCCTGAGACATAGAGAGTTCTACAAGGACTTTCAGCCAGCAGAGGCCACATCTCTTGAGTCATACTCTAGGGCTTTTTCTACCTCACCAGAATACATCTGATGATGAAATGACTTCTTTGTTTTCTTTTTTTTCATTCCAGGGCTAGTTTTCTCATTAGCATTGTTAATGTACTTTGGAAACACGCCTGCTCTGCAATAGAGTAACGGCTTTGCTAAGCAGCAACTTCCTTTAAACGATTTTCCTTTTAAAGAACAAAAAGACTACTTTGGCTCTCCTCCAAAGATTCTTGGAATATTTAACCTAGTGGGCTATCCAGAAAATGATGTTAAGTCAGCAGGATGTGCACGCCAGAATAGAGAAGAAAAGAAGGTGTGACCACCTAATAAAATACTGATAATTGGGTGAAATTATCTTTTGTAGAAGTCTTTGAAAACAGACTAGGGAATGCCGACCTATGCTTCATTGAGGTGCGTCAGAAGTTAACCGACTCAAGGTCAGGAAAATGAAAGTAAATGACATTGGTACTTTCAAGTCCAAAAGGATTTTTGTCTGATATGAGTTTTTATATTGGAACTAATACAAGTCTTAAAATTAAAATTTATAGAATCTCAACATGATTGAATTCATATATAATAGTTCATCATCACAATTAAATAACATCTGTAAGAAATATGTGTATTAATTTCCAATTGCTGTGCAACATGTTACTGCAAACTTAGCGGCTTAAAACAACACCCATTTGTTATCTTATAGATATGAGCAAGGAGTAACCGAGTTCTCCACTCAGTGTTTCTCAAGGCTAAGATCAAGGTGTCAGCTGGGCCACATTGTCCTCTGGTGCTCGGTATCCTCCTCAAAGCTCACACTGGTTGACTGCAGAAACAAATTACTTATTGTCACAGGACTGAGGTCCCCACTTTCTTGTTGGACCTTTCTTAGCTCTTTGGATCTGCCCTCAGATACTAGCCACATGACTTCCTCCATAGTGAGATTATAACATAGCTTTTGCTTATTTCCAGGCCCACAGGAAACCTATTCATTTTCTCTTTTACAGGCTCACCTGACTAGGTCAGACCCACCAAATATAATCATTCGTTTGATTACCTGAAAATCAACTGATTACAGAATTTCACTATACCCATATAATCCCTTTTGCTATGTAATGTAACATAATTATGGAAGTGATATTTCATCATATTTACAGGTCCTACTCACTCTCACAGGTAGGGATTATGCAAAGCATGTATCCCAGGGGGCAGAAATCTTTGGGACCATTTTAGAATTCTGCCTACCACAACGTATGTGTATACTAGCCTTACTTCTAGTGTATGGGTCTCTTCCACACATGGATCAGAATTAAATTGTTGGTTGAATTAACGGGAAAAAAAACCCAATTGAAATTAGTTTCCCCAGGCTTTTAAACGTCTCTAGTTTATTCCTGGTTGTGTTGAGCTACTTTGGCACTAATTATAATTAAACATAGATTTCCATAAATAAATGGCAGTTTGTAACAAAGATTTGCCAATACAGCTGACACCTTTAGGAAGTAAGATTTTATAAAATCAGTATAATGACTAATTTCTTCACACAGCTAGCCTATTTATCACAAGTATTTATTGAATACCAACTTTGCATGCACTGAGCAATGTGCTAGATTATATGGGGAACCAAATAAAAGAATACCAGACATCATCTGTTTCTCAAAGAGCTTACAACATAGTAACGAAAGAACTCTAAAACACGTAAAGTAAAATTTACCAACACAAGACACAACAGTTAATATTTATATCTAAATTGATTGATACAGAAACACATTGCAGAAACTTCCAGCAGTAGATGAAAGTTGGCTGAAGTAAGAAATGTTTCTAAAATTATATCCATTGTTAAAAGCTAGGTAGGGGAAATTAGACTTGATATGTTAGAAAAGAGAGCTGTTGAAGGTTTCAATCTGTGACATAAAAAATGAAAGCTATACATAAGAAAAGTGAAAGTGAAGAGGATTTTGTAGGGTGGATTAGAGCAGAAGAGGCTTTGAAATTGGGGAGATCACCTACAAAGCTAATGTAGTAATCCAGATATGAAGTGATGAGGTCCTGGACCATGTGGTAGTATCAAGACCAGAGGGAAGATTCAATAAGCTATGCTTTGAAAATATAACAGCATTTGGTCTAAGATTTTACCTGATAATAGGGTATAAGACAGCGTTGAAACTATAGTTTTAAATGTAAGTGGTTGTGGCAGAGATTGATGGCTATACATCAACCTCCATTTCAGATTTTTTTTCCTGGACAAAGTGATAGACCATATTTCCCAGCTTCCCTTGAGATATCTGTGACCATGACACTGAGATCTAGCCAACATAAGAGGTCAGAGATTATGCAGCACTTCAAGATCTGAACTATAGAACCTCCTGCGTGCAATCCTCCTTGTAGTGGGGAGGGCTTCTCTCTCACCCTGTGCTATATATTCAATTGAGTCTGAACCATGATACATTTTTGTCTATTTATTTTAGAATTAAATCACTTTACCATTGACTTGGAATATGGTGGCACCAGTAACAGAAGGAGTGAGCTGGGAAGATGTTCATTTGGGGTTTTACAGAATACTAAAAGTGAGTGGAAAGTCTTATAGGCAGTTGGTAGCACACAGCAGAATCAAAGGGAAAGAGAAAGGACTCAATAGTAAACAGAGATTTGTTACTTGCAAAGCAAAGTTTGTTAACACTACAGAATAGGAGGAATTCTCAGATGAAGAAAGTGTAGAAAAATGAGTCGAGCACTGTGTCTGAAATATGTATTCACATTCTCGTATCATACATAAAAGCATGAAAATGTAAGAATAAATATTTCTTAGCTTAAGTAAGAGGAGGAAGTATCACCACCTAAACAATTTTGTTTTCAGCTTCATGAACATAGTATGTCTTTCCATTTACCTAAATCTTTTTTTTTTTTTTTTTATAGTTCACGAATTTTTTCTTTATTTTTAAATTGATATGTAAAGATGTACATATTTCAGGGCAAGGATTAAAAGAAAAAAGCTAAAGAAACTACCCCTCAAAACAAAAGTACCAGGGACGAAGGGGCCGTTACCCATTAATCAACTTCTCTTCATCCTCCCTTCCCTCTAAATCTTCTTTAATTTTGTTCAACAATGTTTTGTAGTTCTTGAAACACATGTTTTGTACTTCTTTTTAAATTTATCTAGAGTTCTTTATTATTTTTGATGCTATTGTAAATTAAAAGAAGTATTTCCTAGTATCAATTTTCATAGTTCTGAAAAGTAATTCAAAAAACAAAAACATTATTTACCTATATGAATATGTTCAATTCTTGTGTCAATTACTGCTGTTTTTGTTTTGTCTTCTAAACCATTTGAAGTAAAACAACCAGGATCTTTCACTATATAAAGAGAACAATTGCTAATGGTTTTATGCTAACTTCTGTTACATTTAAGTTAACATAAACATATTTGTATATTTGTCATATTTGTATGTCACTTTATGAAGTAGTTAGGATAACTAATCTTTGTTTTTCCTGTACAAGTCAGTTCTGATGACATTTATTTTGTGTTGCTTATATTTAAGTCTCAAATTTTGATAAATAAAAGTGTTAAAATATAAAAATATATATATTTTTTTATTTTTTATTAAGGAGGGGAAAGGGAGAGGAGCTAATAAAGAACTGAGAAAGGAGGGTTTGAGATACAGGAAGGTAACAAAGGTGGCTTAGACTTAAAACCTTTTGTTTCTGATGCATCTTCCACTGACCAACAACAGAGTAAGTCCAGATAACAGCACCATCATAAACCTAGGGACACACAGTATGAACCAGCCACCACTGATTTATTGTCTGAACCTTTCATATTCGTTTAATGCTCATTAACACTCAAATGAAGTTACTTAAAACAATGAACTGACCAGAAAACAGGTATCATTAGAGAAAAAGAGAAAGCATAAGGTCTGGTTTATGTTACCATCATCATAGCTGTCTTTACTTGACCAAATATTGGTTTACACACATTTAAATCTTTGTTTTACTTTGCCATCAGCATATCTTAACTTTTAACAAAAAAATAATAATAATTAATAAGCATATTATCACAGTTGTCTATGTAAGTTCCAACAATGTTTTGGTTGATGATTTTCCATGAAATTGTTCAAGGTATATGGCTTTTATTAGAATTATATGGGCACAACCTCAGAGCCAGTACCAGAAACCAAAAGAAATATCTAAAACCTAATTTTGACCTTGCAGTTTGTTTTATAGTAATCATTTTATGAATAATATATTTCGGTGTGTTAACAGTTTAAAAGTAAAGCCCTGTTTACAGACTCATGCCTGTAATCCCAGCACTTTGGGAGGCCAAGGCAGGAGGATCACTTGAGGCCAGGAGTTCAAAACCAGCCTGGGAAATACAGCAAGACCCCCATCTCTATAAAAATAAAAAAAATTACCTAGGCATGGTGGCACATACATTTAGTCCTAGCTATTTAGGAGGCTGAGGTGGAAAAATTGCTTGAGTCCAGGAGTTAGGTTACAGTAAGCTATGGTCACACCACCACATTTCAGCCTGGGCAACAGAACAAGTCCTAGTCTCTAAAAAACAAAACAAATGCAAAAAGTAAAAACCTAGTAACGGGTGGAATTTAATTCTAACTTCAGGAAACAAATATAAGTTATTTTGTTGTTATTAATAATTATATTTGGGGTAATCATTAAAGGCAAAACAAAAAATTTTCAAAGCAACTATATTTAAATTTAATGTCAACGGCACAGAAATGTCAAAAAAAAAAACAAAACATAATTGCTGGGGCATGGTGGCTCATGCCCATAATTCCAATACTTTGGGAGGCTGAGGTGGGTGGATCACCTGAAGTCAGGAGTTCGAGACCAGCCTGACCAACATGATCAAACCCCATCTCTACTAAAATACAAAAAAATTAGCTGGGCGTGGTGGCAGGTGCCTGTACTCCCAGCCACTTGGGAGGCTGAGGCAGGAGAATTGCTTGAACCTGGGAGGCGTAGGTTGCAGTGAGCCAAGATTGCGCCACTGCACTTCAGCCTGGGCAACAAGAGCAAAACTCTATCTTAAAAAATAATAATAATAATTTCAGGTGGAAGGTAAAAAATATGATCATTTCTAAGTTTAAATACCAATAAGATATTTTGCTAATAATTCAGAAAGTATCAGGTAGAGGTAGACAAATTTCTAAAGAGGAAGCCCTAAGGCAGAGAGGAAAATATGCCCATCGGTCAACCAGCCCACATGGGGAGTGAACACAGCCTTACAGACACTCAACCATACAGATCCTCACCCATTCCCAGCATGGTGACTGGCATTACATTTCATTTAGCTGGATGGGGAATAAAACTTCAAAAAAATATGGCTTATTTAAGGCCACATTTCCGTGATACCAGAGCAATAAATCATTGCAATCAATCCAGTCAAAAGAATCCGTGAAGTTGAGAAACCAAGCCAGATGAATTGCTTAACAATGCTGACAAAACTAGTGCATGATTTGAGAGTTATTTGAGATGTTCATTCTCCCTTGGCGATTTTTTTGATTTTTTGCAATGAGTAAGAACAGAGGTCCTTGATATATAAGAAGAGTTCACTTAATCTTTCTTTCATGCAAAGCCCCACTTTTCCTTTCTCCTCTTTTTATATAGTATAACTTTCCCCCAACTTTCAGATAGGCAAAATAACAGTAATGAAAATGACTCAATGATCTTTTTAATTTCCTGGGCTCTTTCAACCTCTGTAGACCCCACTTTAATGCAAATCAAACTTGGGCAGACTGTACGTTACATACTGAAAAATAGTTTCAATTAGAAATTTAATTACACTGTCTTGAGGAAATGGAAACGATAGTTTCTTTGAATTTTATATATTATGGAAACCTCCAAAGTACTATAAATCTGCTAATTGATTTCTGTACCTGTTATGTTTGATTAGGTGTATTTTATTGTCTTCTTGGTTTTAATTAACCCTGGGCTTGTCAAAATGCTTCCAACGACAAAGGATATATGATGAAGTGTGATAAACTCTATTAACAGAGGCTGACTTTTGTCAGTAATTGCTCTCCTGCACAAGAGTTATTAGAAATTAGCACACAGAAAAAAAAAAGAAATGGTACTTTTGGTAACAACTTTTATTGGCAACCATAAATCTGTGGATTGCCCCCTATGTGCTAGTGATAAGCAAATGTGAGTGACCATAGGGTCCTATAGAAGATCAATCACTCACTAGATGTCATATAAATATTAAGAGTGACAAAACAGCAAGAATTATGAAGTCTGTGATAAAAGCAAAAATCATACCACCACCACTAATTGTTCAAATTAAGGAACTAGATCCAGAGAATGAACATAAATGTTGAAACCAAGCTACTCCAGTTGAGGCTGACCCAAAGCAGTTACTCAGTGTTTATGCAATTGATGAATGGATGAATTAATCAGCCAATCAAGGAATTTTTCCAGATAATTAGCATTGTTTGTTATTCTACAATCATTTTAACCATAACTTTCTACCAAGCTGATCAATGCAGATCTATCTGTTGAAAAAGGAAAGAGAAACGTTTATATTCCACTAAGTACTGCTTTAGAAATGGAAAAGGGGGAAGGAGTCGATTTGTTTGTTCAAACGTAACATTAACTTTTGTTTTCCTTAAAATCGAATGTGGTAGTTCAATCCCTGTAACATTTTTCTAAGCTTTAATCCAGATGATACTGGCAGAAGCACTCCTCCAGAAAAGTATCATAGGAAAATTCTATTCAGGACTGGTATCATGCAGAACCCTGAACATCTAGATGTGTGACATAATTTATTGTAATCAGAGGACTTTGCCCTATAAAGTTAGACAAATACCCCTGATGCACAGAGCTTAGAAGCAAGGTCTGGGTCATGGTGATGGCAATAATCTGAAGGGAGAAATCATAGTTAGGAGTATGAGAGCCAGATTGAAGGAAGAAACTAGAGAGGAGTGCAAAAATTTCTTTGTGGCATGGACATAGAAAAGTGAATTTTCTGGATGCATGAGAGGAAAGGGAATAGAGAAGCTAAAGAGGAGAGGCTGGCGGTGGCTCATGCCTGCAATCCTAGAATTTTGGGAGGCCAAGATGGGCGGATCACGAGGTCAGGAGTTCAAGACCAGCCTGGCCAACTTTGGCGAAGCCCCGTCTCTATTAAAAATACAAAAATTATCTGGGTGTGGTCACTGGTGCCTGTAATCCCAGCTACTCGGGAGGCTGGGGCAGAAGAATTGCTTGAAACCAGAAGGCAGAGGTTGCAGTGAGCTGAAATCATGCCACTGCACTCCAGCCTGGGCAGCAAGAGTGAAACTCCATCTCAGAAAAAAAAAAAAAAAAAGAGAGAGAAGGAAGCCCTTCCATGCCAGGCTGGAGTATGGAATTTCTCAGTAGAAGAGGCATCTGGTATGTTCCTGACTACTTGTTATGCGCTACAGTATGCACCACATGCCAAATTCAGAATGGCTTTGCCATGAGAATCCTTCTAGACAGAGCTAGGTTGTCTTGTAGAGCGCACCCACAAGAGAAAGAGCAGAACAAACATGAACAAGTGGTGTTGGCAGGATTAACCAGTCTCCCCAGCTCCCGGGAACATGAAGAAGTGCCTGGCATCTAAGTTTAAAGAGCATTAGCCCTTGAAGGTGAGATGATTGAGAGGTGACCTGCTGGCCATTATACCACTGGCCCACAAGGATAGACATTACTATGTTAGCTTCATCACTGACGCTGATTCCATGGAAAGTACATGGCAGGTGAACCTAAGCCCCAAGAACTAATCCAGCAATCAGCTGAGAAAGGAACAAAACACTGTATCTAAAGAGCAGAACAAGCCAAGCACCTCACCCAGATGGCTTCCTAATGACAAACTCCTGAGGAGAGAGACGGCAATTTGAACAAAATAATGACGATAATTATTATACTATGAGCACACAAGGAAAGTAAATAAAAGCACAAACACTTTCTTAAACTTGAAATATATGTTTTGAATTTTGAAATTCAGTAGATGTAACCCAAGAATTCTATATCCAGCTAAGATGGCAATTATCTACCTACCAGGGTAAGAGGAAGATATACAAGAATTTAGAAAATATGTCACTCATGTACCCTACCTGAAAAAAATATTAATGAAAAGGACTTTAAACAACGTTTGAATCCCAAGGAAGAACTTAAATTAGGGGAAAATAAAAAAGAGAGGAAAGAGAAGCGAGAGGTGCACCTTGAAATCTATGTAATTGAATATAAAGGAATAATGACAGAGTGACGGATAATGAGCAACAGCACTGTTCAGCTAGAATTCTCAGACTAGAAAGCACACGCTGTAATGTAAAACCTAAGTGTGGTTACCTCAGCAATAGCTAGAGGTTGTAAAGGTGGGAGAAGTATGAATGAATTATAAAGATGTTTTCTTGTAAGGAAAAGAGAAAAGGAAAAAATAATCTGAAGATCTCATTGTATTGGGGTAGGGAAATCAGCGGATGAAAAGAATATCTTGGAAGGAAGAAATAGTTGGCATTTTGTTTTCTAAGAATAGTTTATAAATATACTCAACAAATGATTGTAGGCACCTTATTAAATACTTGTTGAGGGAATAAATGGCAGGTGTTGAGAAACAGAGAAATACCATAAGTTGAATAGAAAATGATTTTAGAATTTCCAGACAAGAGCAAAGGTGAATAGTGACAATTCAACTAGCATAAAAAATATGAAACCCTAAATTAAACATAAAGTAGAATGGAAAGATTAAAGTTAAGTATATGCATTATTTTCATTAAATGTGAATCTGCTGGTCCCTTATTAAAGTATAAACCGAGACTTTCTTGGTTAAGAAAAGATCAGATATATATTGCTTATGACTGTTACTCAAGTGTGTGGAACTAGAAACACTCGCATCCCCTGAAGCCACTAGAAATGCAAAATCCCAGGTCCTACCTCAGACCCACTCAAAAGAAACTTTTAATAAGTCATTCATGTGCATGTGAAAGTTTAAGAAGCATTCATTTTATGAGGCATTTAAAACCAATGTATAAGAGAACACTGAAAATAGAGCAGGGAGCAAAGAGGTACCACACAAATGCAAACCAAAAAAAAGTTAGTGTGAATATTAATATCAGACAGGCAGTGTTTCAAGATAATTAATAGACCAAAGAGAGAAATTGTGTGTTGATTTTTTAAAGCCCAATTTGAACTGGCCACAGTGGCTCATGTCTGTAATCCCAACACTTTGGGAAGCTGAGGTGGAAGAACTGATTGAGCCCAGGAGTTTGTGACCTGCCTAGGCAACATGAAGAGATCCCGTCTCTACAAAGCCTTATTTTTTAAAAAAAGATTAGACCAGGCACAGTGGTTCACGCCTGTAATCCCAGTACTTTGTGAGGCCAAGGTGGGAGGATTGCTTGAGCCCAGAGTTTGAGACCAGCCTGGTCAACATGGCAAAACCCCATCTCTACAAAAAATACAAAATTAGCAGGGTGTGGTCCCAGCTACTTGGGAGGCTGAGGTAGGAGGATCACATTAATTCAGGATGTTGAGGCTGCAGTGAGCTGTGATGGCGGCACTTCATTCCAGCCTGGTGACAAAGTGAGACCCTGTCTCAAAAAAAAAAAAATATTAGCAGGCTGGGCACGGTGTTTCACGCCTGTAATCCCAGCACTTTGGGAGGCCAAGGCAAGTGGATCACTTGAGGTCAGGAGTTCGAGACCAGTCTGGCCAACATGGTGAAACTTCATCTCTACTAAAAATACAAAAATTAGCTGGTTGTGGTGGCACATCCCTATGATCCCAGCTACTCAGGAGGCTGAGGCAGGAGAATCACTTGAACCGGGAGATGAAGCTTGCAGTGAGCCGAGGTGACGCCACTGCAATCCAGCCCAGGCAACAGAAAGAGATTCCGTCTCAAAAAAGAAAAAAAAAATTAGCTGGGCATGGTAGTGCACACATGTAGTACTACCTACTCTCAAAGCTGAGGCAAGAGGATTGCTTGAGCTCAAGGATTAGAGGTTACAGTGAGCTATGATCATGCCACTGCACTCCAGCCTGGGCTACAGAGACAGACTATCTATCTATCTATCTATCTATCTATATTTTTTAAGCCCAATTTATTATTTTTATTTGACCTCAGGTTCACAAAAACATATTATTTGTAATCCCTCATTCATGATACTTTCTCATCATTGATCCATTCACAGCCGACTTTTATTTAGTTAGCTGGATATTTCATGTATTATTTCTAATTACATCATAAACATCTGAGATACCATACTCTAACCATACTCTTCCTCTCCTATTCCACCCCACTCCCTTCCACCACCTGAGTCCTGTACAGATCACACACTTGCTTTCCTTTTTATATAATTTCCTTTTGTCTATATGTTCTTAAATCACACACACACACCCACCCACACACACACACACACACACACACAATTATTAACGTTATACAAAAGAATTTCATGTATAAAATCTTTGGACATTTCCCTTTTATTAATATCTTATTAATAAGATTCATCCATTTTGTTGTATGTTACTGTAGTTCATTTTGATTGTAATAGAACATTCCACTGAGCCATAGTTCATCCTCTCCTTCTCTCATTGATGGAATTTTGGGATTTAACAGGATTTTAATTTTGTTAACCAGTACTGCAATGAGCATTCTCATACATGCCTCTTGCTGCAGATATGGAGTGTTTCTTAGGTATATATCTAGGCATATAGGATATGTGACTATTTAACATTAGAAAATGATTATCTGACTGGTTTTCAAAGTGTAGAACACTGTATAAATATCCTCTCTGTCCACATTCTGTCTTACACTTAATATTGTAGACTTTTTAAAAATTTTGTGTATCAAATGGGTATAAAATGGTGAGTCATTGTTATCATGGTTTGCACATACCTAATACTAATGACAGTAAATATTTCCCCATATTTGTATTGGCTTTATGAGTCCCTTTTCTGCAAAATGGCTGTTCATAACTTTTATCTATTTTTCTATTGGTTGTTTGCATCAAAGTCACGTAATCAAACAGATTTGGTGGACAATGGTATGTAAAAGCATGAAGACAGCATGCTACAATCAACAAATTAAGTTTCATAAACACTCAGGTATGTATGTGTGCATATGTATATATGTACATGTGTGTATGCAAGTGTATGTGTGTGTATGGAGAGAGGGAGAGATTTACCTCTTTAAAAAATAAAATATATATTTGTTTTATATGACCATGGAATATTTACAAAAATCTCCCATGTGACTGCCATAAAATAAATTTTAACAATTCTTAAAGGAAAGATTTTATAGAATGCATTCATTTTAATAAGATTAGAAATAAAGAAAAGATGGCATAAAATGTCAGCTGATTAGAGATTAAGAAAAGTATCCTTATAAAGCCATTGATTCAAAAGGAAGTCAAAATGGAAATTACAATCTCTAGAAGGCAATTAAGAGTGGGCTTTATATTTTAACCTATAGGAAATGAACTTCTACTCAGAGAAAAATTTTAGCAAATGTTTATATAAAATTTACTAAAAATAAATATGTCTACTTTAAAAAATAAATAATAAAACAAAGGAGCTTAGTACTGAATTTAAGAGCATTAAAAAGGAACAAAAGGATTCAAAAGAAATTAGAAGAGAATGAATAAGTATGTGTCACAATTAATCAAAACAAAAATGTTAGAAAAGATTAGTAACTCCAAAAGCTGTTCATTTCAAATAATTATTAAAAAGACCTTCACAATTCTAAGGAGTAAAGAGAGAGAGACTAAAAGAATAAAAACAAAAGGAAAAGGAAACATAATTATAGATAAGGAAGAAATTTCGAAAATTAGAAAATAATACAACATGCAACTCTGTAGGGCCACATTTGAAAACCCAGAGACAAACAATTTACTAATAAGATACAAATTAATAAAAACTACCTGAGAAGGAATCAAGAATAGGCCTACACACCATAGAAGAGTTTGTAAAATGGTTAAAGCTGTGTTATTTACCTTCAATATAGTTTAAACAATATTGTTAAATAACACAGGCTTAATAACTTAAACATAGAAAAACTTAAACAATATTCTTTAAACTATATTGAAGGTAAACAACACAGATTTAACAATAAATTACAATAAACAATAAAAAACATAGAACGTTGTATGATTAATTGCATTGAGAAAGTATACTTTTTTTTTTTTTTTTTTGAGAGGAGTTTCACTCTTGTTGCCCAGGAAGCTGGAGTTCAGTGGCGCCATCTCGACTCACTGCAACCTCTACCTCCCGGTTCAAGTGATTCTCCTGCCTCAGGCTCCTGAGTAGCTGGGATTACAGGCATCTGCTACCACACCCGGCTAATTTTTTGTATTTTCAGTAGAGATGGGGTTTCACCATGTTGGCCAGACTGGTCTCAAACTCCTGAACTCAGGTGATCCACCCACCTCGACCTTCCAAAGTGCTCGGATTACAGGCATGAGTCACCGTGCCTGGTCCGAAAGTATAACTTTAATGCTAAAATCTGAAAACGTTACAGAAATGAAGACCTGAATGTATTGTGGAAACTTTGAATTTTATGAGGAAAATAACCATAAGCATCTAGTCAGAGAAAAAAGAAAAGAAAAAAAGCAAACAAACATAAATAATCACAAATAAGTAAATAAAAGCCAACAAACACATAACTTGACTACAGAGGGTAGAAAATACCTGTGGACTCAGATTTCTCCTTTTAACATTAACTGCTAGAAGAAAACAGATCAGAAACCACTGAGTACAAAGAGAAAATAACTGTAACTCAGGAATTCCATATTCAGTGAAGTTGTAATTCAAATATTAAGAAATATTTGAATTAAGATATAAAAAGACTAATACCAATCCTGAAAATGTTTACTTTAATTCATGTGCTATTAATTGATAAATGAATCAAGATAAAATAATAAAGATGAAAAAGCTGGAAGCATACACTAATCTAAATAATTATTGAAGATATGTTTCAAAAAATGAATGAAAAGAGAAAATTTTCTCAAACAATAAGAAATCCAGGAGATAGAAAAGAAAAAGATGTCCATTTTACTTCTTACATAATGAGGTTTTCAATTTTAACTACTGTGGATGCTACATTTAAATCCTAAAGGCTTAGTCCTCAGACTCTTTATTTTTGATCTATACTCATTTCTTTGATGATCCCATCCAGTCCCTAGTTTAAATGGCATCAGCAGGCTGTTGACTTCCAAATTTATATCTCTAGACCTGACATTTCCTCTGACTTTAAACTTACAGATCCTTATCCACATCTTCATTTGGGTTTCTTACAGGCGTCTCAGATTTAGTATGATTAAACCAAGCTTAAGTTTCCTCATCTGCAATCTAAGCTCCAGTCTTCTACACGCTATCCATTAGCACATCTTGGTGTCTCTACATTTAATATACCCAGAATTTCACCATCTCTTATCACCTGTGCCATTAACACTCTAGTCTACTTTGTTTAGCTAGATTGTTACAAGAATCCTAATAAGCTTCCTTCCTCTTACAGATGCTCTTCACAGAAGAGCTAGTAACCTTTCTAAAATATGCATTATATTCCTGCTCTGCTCAATGTCTTCACGTATCCTTCAGAGTTAATCCAAAGTCCTTTGTATCCCTGCCTAACCTCGTGCCCTTCTCCACCTTCTCTGACCTCCGGTCCGACCACTCTCCCTATCTGTTCTCTTGCTATAACTGTACTCAGATCTCTGCACATGTTCCCATCGCAGGCACTTTGCCATTGCTCTTCCCTCTATCTGGAATGTTATTTCCCCTAGACAGCAAGCACAGCTTACTCACCTTTGGATCTTCATTCATAAGTCACCTTATGGGACAGGCCTTCTCTGACCACCTTTCTAAATTAAAGCACAGCCTTCATTTCATATCTCCTTATCCTGATCTATTTTTTTGTCTTCACAGCACTCATGACTAACGTATTATTTACTTTTGAATATTTATTGCTAAAGGTAAACTATCTGGGCTTAAAAACTGCTGAATTCTCAGTGCCTAGAAGAATGCCTTGCATAGTGCCTAGCAAATAGCAGCACCCAATAAATATTTATTAAGTGACTGAATAGGGTAATTACCAGCAACACCACACACACACACACACACACACACACACACACACACACACACAAACACAGAGAGAGAGAGAGAGAGAGAGCTGCATTCCTAAGAGCATTATTCACTGAATACTAATTCTGCAAGATAATTAGGAAGAGATATGTCAAATAAGTGTAGGAAATGTAGGGTTAAATGAAGTCACTTGGATTCTTGATTCATTCAATACATATTTATGAAGTGCCTAATATTTGTCTAAAACAGGCAGATTCAGTGATTATTGGAAACAAGACAGACAAGTTCCTACTTTTATGGAGTTACATTCCAGCTAGAAAAACAGCCATAAATCAAATTATTACACAAGTAACTATGTAATTATCATTGTAACCAGTGCTACAGAAGAAAAGCACAGAATGCTCTAAGAGTTTGGAATGTGGACCTGATCTACATTCTAGGTGTCCATAATGATATTATATTTAATTTGTTAACCGGAAGAGTATGAGAGATTATCCAGGTGTGCAGAGATAGAGAAAGAGCTCTGGCAGAAGGACTCATTTGTGTGAAGTCCTGAGGCCGGAAGGAAGTTGGTGCATTCACTGAACTAATCAAGTCAGACAGAGTGTCATGAGGTTGGTAGGGGCCAGAGTGCAGGGGTTTCATGAGCTGTGTTAAGAATTTGGAATTTGGAGGTATCTGTTGAGCCGTGGATGCAGGTCTCTGTTCTGCCAGATGGGGTTTGTTAAAGTTGTTAAGAATAAGGCCTACTTTAAGAGATACCAAGTGAATTTAGAAGACGATGAGAGGGTAGAAATGATTACTATGCCTGGAAACGCTTGGTGACACAGGATAAAAATAAATACAACACACCCAAATACAGGATGAGAGTTCCTGTAAAAGAGACATAATTTGTCAGATTGCTTCTGCCCATATAGAGGAGGATATGATAGTCTGTGCAGCATATGCACATGAACTGCCAAAATACAGTGTGAAGGTTGGCCTGACAAATTCTGCTGCAGTGTATTGTACTGGCCTGCTGCTGGACCGCAGGCTTCTCAGTAGGTTTGGCATGGACAAAATCTATGAAGGCCAAGTGGAGGTGACTGGCAATGAATACAATGTGGAAAGCATTGATGGTGAGCCAGGTGCCTTTACCTGCTATTTGGATGCAGGCCTTGCCAGAACTACCACTGGCAATAAAGTTTTTGGCACCCTGAAGGGAGCTGTGGATGGAGGCTTGTCTATCCCTCACAGTACCAAACGATTCCCTGGTTATGATTCTGAAAATAAGGAATTTAATGCAGAAGTAGACCAGAAGCACATCATGGGCCAGAATGTTGCAGATTACATGTGCTACTTAATGGAAGAAGATGAAGATGCTTACAGGAAACAGTTCTCTCAGTACATAAAGAACAGTCGTAACTCCATGTGACATCATGGAGGAGATGTGTAAGAAAGCTCATGCTGCTATACAAGAGAATCCAGTCTATGAAAAGAAGCCCAAGAAAGAAGTTAAAAAGAAGAGGTGGAACTGTCCCAAAATGTCCCTTGCTCAGAAGAAAGATCGGGTAGCTCAAAAGAAGGCAAACTTCCTCAGAGCTCAGGAGCGGGCTGCTGAGAGCTAAACCAAACAATTTTCTATGAGGGTTTTTCAGATAAAGACAATAAACTATGGACAGCAAAAAGAAAAAAGAGAATTTGGAATTTGGTCTAAAAACAAGGGGAAATCACTGAATAGTTTTAAGTGGGACTTCTCATAGTCCTTAAAATAGGAGTTTGAATTGTAAATCTCTAAGAAGTGTTTTCTCAAATTATTTAATGATAGAAACTACTTTTTGTAGAACCTCTCAATGGTACTGTTACCCTGTAATATATTCATATGCTGGAAAATATATACCAGAGGATGACAATAATTAAGGAAAACATATTTTAAATAGAAAAACAATAAGAAAGCATAAAAAGTAACATATATGAGATTTTACAGATCAGTTGGGTCATGAATATATAAAGATTCCCTTGTCCTGTTATAAGGCAAGCTCACATTTAGTTCCAAAGTTCAAATTCAATTATGTGCTGTCTATAAAGATTAATATAATATAGCTACCATATGACTGAAGCTTTCCACTTCTAATTATTTACCCAAGAGGAATGAGAATGTGTGTCCACACAAAAACTTAAACACAAAAATTCATGGAATCTTTATTTATAATATTAAAACTGGAAATAATCCAAATGTCCATTAAGAAGTGAATCAATAAACAAACTGTGGTATATCCCGTACAATAAATACCACATAGCAATAAATAGGAATGGTCTGCCTTTGTGCCACTGTGCCCTTGGCACATCATACAGTACTCAGAACATGATAGATGAGCCCAAAATCTCCTGAAACTGATAAGCAACTTCAGCAAAGTTTCAGGATAGAAAATCAATGTGCAGAAATCACAAGCATTCCTATACACCAATAACAGACTTAAAGAGAGCCAAATCAAGAATGAACTGCCATTCACAATTGCTACAAAGGGAATAAAATACCTAGGAATACAACTAACGAGGAACGTAAAGGACCTCTTCAAGGAGAACTACAAACCACTGCTAAATGAAATAAGAGAGGACACAAACAGATGGAGAAACATTCCATGTTCATGGTTAGGAAGAATCAATATCATGAAAATGGCCATACTGCCCAAAGTAATCTATAGATTCAATGCTATCCCCATCAAGCTAACAATGACCTTCTTCACAGAACTGGAAAAACCACCTTAAACTTTATATGGAACCAAAGAGAGCCCACATAGCCAAGTCAATTCTAAGCAAAAAGAACAAAGCTGGAGGCATCACACTACCTGACTTCAAACTATACTACAAGGCTACAGTAATCAAAACAGCATGGTACTGGTACCAAAACAGAGATATAGACCAGTGGAACAGAACAGAGGCCTCAGAGGCAATGCCACACATCTACAACCATCTGATCTTTGACAAACCTGATGAAAACAAGCAATGTGGAAATGAGTCCCTGTTTAATAAATAGTGTTGGGAAAACTGGCTAGCCATATGCAGAAAGAAGAAACTGGACCCCTTCCGGACACTTTACACTAAAATTAACTCCAGATGGATTAAAGACTTAAACATAAGACCTAACACCATAAAAACCCTAGAAGAAAACCTAGGCAAAACTATTCAGGACATATGCATAGGCACGGACTTCATGACTAAAACACCAAAAGCATTGGCAACAAAAGCCAAAATAGACATATGGGACCTAATTAAACTCCAGAGCTTCTGCACAACAAAAGAAGCAATCATTAGAGTGAATTGGCAACCAACAGAATGGTAAAAAATTTTTGCAATTACCCGTCTGACAAAGAGCTAATATCCAGAATCTACAAAGAACTAAAACAGATTTACAAGAAAAAACAAACAAGCCCATTCAATAGTGGGCGAAGGATATCAACAGACACTTTACAAAAGAAGACATTTATGAGGCCAACAAACATATGAAAAAATTCTCATCATCACTGGTCATTAGAGAAATGCAAATCAAAACTACATTGAGATACCATCTCACGCCAGTTAGAACGGCAATCATTAAAAAATCTGCAGACAACAGATGCTGGAGAGGATGTGGAGAAATAGGAACACTTTTAAACCACTGGTGGGAGTGTAAATTAGTTCAACCATTGTGGAAGACAGTGTGGAGATTCCTCAAGGATCTAGAAATAGAAATTCCATTTGACCCAGCAATCACATTCCTGGGTATATACCCAAAGGACTATAAATCATTCTATTATAAGGACACATGCATACGATTGTTAATTGCAGCACTGTTTACAATAGCTAAGACTTGGAACCAACCCAAATGCCCATTGATGATAGACTGGACAGGGAAAATGTGGCACATATACACCATGGAATACTATGCAGCCATAAAAAATGATGAGTTCGTGTCCTTTGTAGGAACATGGATGAACCAGGTAACCATCATTCTCAGCAAACTGACACAAGAACAGAAAATCAAACACCGCATGTTCTCACTCATAGACGGGTGTTGAACAATGAGAACACGTGGACACAGGGAGGGGAGCATCACACACTGGGGTCTGTGGGGGGGGGGGAACTAGGGGAGGGATAACATGGGGAGAAATGCCAGATATAGGTGATGGGGAGGAAGGCAGCAAACCACATTGCCACGTATGTACCTATGCAACAATCTTGCATGTTCTTCACATGTACCCCAAAACCTAAAATGCAATAAAATATATATTTAAAAAAATAATAAAATAAAAATCTTATTTACTTCCCTCTTTCTTAGAGGTAACTTCTGGTCAAAAAGGAAAAAAAAAAAGAACGTGATAGATGATCAGTAAATACAGAATAATTTAATTAACGCACATAATACATTTGTTTTAATGGATATATAGAACTTTGCATATAACCTAAGGCAAATATATATTCATGCAGTTGGCCACAAAGAAAATAGACTCGAAAACTCTCTCAAGAACAATGCGATTAAACCAAAAAATGACAAAAGATAATGTCAAAGTTGTAACAACTTGTAAAAAAAAAAGTAAACACCAATTCAAAGGAAAAATCAAAGACAAAAAAAGGGAGGAAGAAAAATAGACAAATTCAGAAGTGAGAAATTGTTATAATTACAAATAGAGTCAAAACTAAAAGAGTTTTTAAGAAAATTTAAATATATAGTATAACAATTAATTTGAAAAATATAGATGAAATAGACATATTTCTAGGAAAATTTAAATTATCAAAATTGATTCCAGATCAGAAAGGAAATTTGAATGGACCAATAATAGAGGATATTGGAAACATCAAAGAATTGTATTAGAAAAAGGTAAAAGCAAGCACAAATAGAAATTATACAGCAGTATCATTTACAAATTTAGATACAAAAAATTCAAATAATGCATTAGCAAAGAGTCATACAAGACATTTTTAAAAAATTAATCATGATAAAGTACAGTTCATTCCAAAATGGCTAGATTGAATCGAAAATAGCAATAAATATTTCTTACGTATTTTTATTAAATGCTTAACCTAAACAAAGCTACTGTTCAGTGTATTTTTACCTTTAATCTATTTATGTTACTTAAAAGAGAAAAAACATTGAACAATAATTGTAAAATACGTATTTAATAAAAATAAACAGCAATTCATAATTAAAATTCTAAGTAAAATAATAATAGAATAAAAATGCCTAAAAACAATAAAGAGTTTGAAATAAAAATTAATAACAAACAAAACTACATGGTGAAGCAGTGACTATGTTTACTTAAAGATGGAAACTAGAGAAATGCCTACTGTCATCACTAGTAAAACAGCATTCTAGAGTTTATGGCTAATTAAATAAAACAAACAAAAAGACATACATGAATATGCATATGCATACACATATTTAATCAAAAAGATTCAACCAAAACTTAAAACAACTGGCTAGGTGCAGTGACTCATGCCTGGAATCCCAGCACTTTGGGAGACTAAGTAGGGTGGATCAGCTGAGATCAGGAGTTTGAGACCAGCCTGGCCAAGATGGTGAAATCTCATCTCTACTGAAAATACAAAAACTAGCCGGGCATGGTGTCACTCACCTGTAATCCCAGCTACTCGGGAAGCTAAGGCAGGAGAGTCACTTGAACCCGGGAAGCTGAGGTTGCGGTGAGTCGAGATGGTGCCACTACACTCCAGCCTGGGCAACAGAAAAAAAAAAAAAAGCAAAAAACAAAACTTAAGACAATTAGAATTATTAAGAACTAAGAAAGTGGCTGGATACAAGATTAATATTAAACAGCTTTCTTTGATATTAACAAATTAGATGGAAGCTAAATTGAAAGGTATATCCTATTCATACACATCAACTGAATACGTATACAGTAACCAGAAATAAATAAATGTAAGAAACGCATGGAACTATGAAGAACAGAAAGTAAGATCTTTTGTAATATTTTCATAATTCTAATATTTTTGTTGTTATTTTGGCATTTATTTTTATGCAGGCTATGAGACAGGAATCTAGCTTTTGTCCAGTCAAAATAGGTAAATGGTCTCTGGTATCCACTCTCTTCATTCCCCAACATTTGAACAAATCACACTTACCATACAATAAATTCACATACATTTGGATACTTGGATATTTTTAAGCTACTTATGCTATGCTACTTATCTATTTGCATATTTCTGAGCCAATATTCATTTTTGGAGAAAAATATTTGCTAGAGAATTTTAATCTAATAGAATAGTGGTTAATAACCTCTATTGTAAAACATAAATGAAAAATTATTGGGATATTGTTAAACAGACTTCAGAATTTGGAAGCCAGGTGGTATTCTTTTGTTTGAGAAATCCTGTGTGTCTAAGAAAGTGGATTCCTTACTGTCAGCATGTCCCCCCCCAAACCACCGCCTGCCTTGTTTTTGAAACTGTTATTAAATACAATGAGAAATTGATCTTAACAGAAAGTTTTCATCTTCTATGTTCACTGACCTAGTTTGGAGCCCAGCAAGTTGTTGCTCAGCTTTTAAAAAACTGGTAACTGTCTCTAGAGGGTTTTAAAATACTAGTGCCAGGTGCTGCACATTCCTGCAAAGGCACAGCTCAGCATTTCCAGACTATTTCAACTCTTCCCTAGGCTGAAGCTAGCAGTTCTGTCAGTCTGTCCCCAAGGTAGCTAGGGGTCCACCAGGAAAGAAAAGAGTTTTGCTTATTTAATTTTGATTTGCTTTAGAAAGCATATACACACAATTTTTAGTAAGTGCGTATGAGAACTCATTTGTTAACCTAGTAGCTATTTCATTGTGCAAACATATACGGGCTTCATCTCTCCTGTTTCCAAGGAGGTATAACTGTACCCACAAACAGAACATGTGCAGATTGGAAAGCCTTCCTTTTATGAATCTAAGCAGAACTTTCTTTTTTATTATTTCATAGAATTCTTATTATTCCATAGAAAGGGAAGGTAGAATCTGGCATTCAGAAAAGTGACAAAGTTAAAAACTGGGCCCATTTAGAGTGAATTTTAAAACAGTATAATGCAGCATTTCAAAGCTGGAACTGTAAAATGAGTCACTAGTTCAATGTATCATTATGTAAAATTAATTTCCTCTTAAGCACAGCTTTGGATCTTATTTTCAAAGTGACTAATATATAAGAAAGCCCATGAAAGTTGTACATGGACCTTGACTTCAGTAACTTCAGTAACTAAATTTAGTTTTTTTCCACAACTATTTTTCAAGGAATAGTTGGATTGATCACCAACAACTTCTGTACTTTTGGCCAGCTTCGAGTTATAAAGAATAGGATTGAACAGTACTGTGAATAATTTCCTACCTCAGGTTATCCAGGATTTTTATCATTTTGGGGGATGATAGAACCCGTTGATAGTTATTTTCAATCATGATTATGAACCATGAGTCATTGCTATCTGCTTGTGGAAAATATAAATTGACAGAGTAAGCTGATCTAATGTAATTAGCCTGTTTATTTTATAACATCTAATTGAGGAAAATCTGTTAATATAGAGAACACGCAAATCAAAGCACAACTACTGAAAAAAAAGAGGAAAAGAAAAATTAACAATATATATGAAGAGATCACTCACAAAAGAGTAAATACGAATAGTGTATTAGTCCATTCTTATGCTGCTAATAAAGACATATCCAAGACTGGGTAATTTATAAAGAAAAAGAGGTTTGACGGACTCACGGTTTCACATAGCTGGGAAGGCCTCAGAATCATGACAGAAGGCAAGGAGGAGCAGTCACGACTTACATGGTGGCAGGCAAGAGAGCATGGACAGGGGAACTGCTCTTTATAAAATCATCAGATCTCATGAGACATACTCACTATCATGAGAACAGCCTGGGGAAAAAATCTGCCCCATGATTCAGTTACCTCGCAGTGATACATGGGGATTATGGGAGGTACAACAAGATGAGATTTGGGTGGAGACACAGCCAAATCATATCAAATAGCAAATAAGTAAAGAGCATCAGTCAAACTTCACTTACAAAAAATGAAATTCGAAGAAGGTCATTGGTAGCTTGACCTTCTTCGCAGAACTGGAAAAAGCCACCTTAAACTTCATATGGAACTAAAAGAGAGCCTGCATAGCCAAGTCAATTCTAAGCAAAAAGAACAAAGCTGGAGGCATCACACTACCGGACTTCAAATTATACTACAAAGCTACAGTAATCAAAACAGCATGGTACTGGTACCAAAACAGAGATATAGACCAATGGAACAGAACAGAGGCCTCCGACGCAACACAACACATCTACAACCATCCTATCTTTGACAAACCTGACAAAAACAAGCAATGGGGAAATGAGTCCCTGTTTAATAAATAGTGTTGGGAAAACTGGCTAGCCATGTGCAGAAAGCAGAAACTGGACCCCTTCCTGACACCTTACACTAAAATTAACTCCAGATGGATTAAAGACTTAAACATAAGACCTAACACCATAAAAACCTTAGAAGAAAATCTAGGCAAAACCATTCAGGACATACGCATAGGCAAGGACTTCATGACCAAAACACCAAAAGCATTGGCAACAAAAGCCAAAATAGACAAATGGGACCTAATCAAACTCCACAGCTTCTGCACGGCAAAAGAAACAGTCATTAGAGTGAATTGGCAACCAACAGAATGGGAAAAATTTTTGCAGTCTACCCATCTGACAAAGGGCTGATATCCAGAATCTACAAAGAACTAAAACAGATTTACAAGAAAAAAACAAACAAGCCCATTCAAAAGTGGGTGAAGGATATCAACAGACACTTACAAAAGAAGACATACATGAAGCCAACAAACATATGAAAAAATGCTTATCATCACTGGTCATTAGAGAAATGCAAATCAAAACTACATTGAGATACCATCTCACGCCAGTTAGAATGGCAATCACCTAAAAAATCTGGAGACAACAGATGCTGGAGAGGATGTGGAGAAATAGGAACACTTTTACACTGTTGGTGGGAGTGTAAATTAGTTCAACCATTGTGGAAGACAGTGTGGAGATTCCTCAAGTACCTAGAAATAGAAATTCCATTTGACCCAGCAATCCCATTACTGGGTATATATCCAAAGGATTATAAATCATTCTACTATAAGGACACATGCACACGAATGTTCATTGCAGCACAGTTTACAATAGCAAAGACCTGGAATCAACCCAAATGCCCATCGATGATAGACTGGACAGGGAAAATGTGGCACATATACACCATGGAATATTATGCAGCCATCAAAAACGATGAGTTCGTGTCCTTTGTAGGAACATGGATGAACCTGGAAATGATTGTTCTCAGCAAACTGACACAAGAACAGAAAATCAAACACCGCATGTTCTCATTCATAGGCAGGTGTTGAACAATGAGAACACATGGACACAGGGAGGGGAGCATCACACACTGGGGTCTGTCAGGGGGAAAAAGGGGAGGGACAGTGGGGGATGGGGAGTTGGGGAGAGATAGCATGGGCAGAAATGCCAGATATAGGAGATGGGGAGGAAGGCAGCAAATCACACTGCCATGTGTGTACCTATGCAACAATCTTGCATGTTCTTCACATGTACCCCAAAACCTAAAATGCAATAAAAAAAAAGGCGTGAGCCACTGTGCCAAAAAAAAAAAAAAGAAAGAAATTCGAATGGTAATTTATTTTTTTACCATACAATTTACAGTTTATTTAAAGTTAATACTCAACTGCAACAAGATGTGGTGAGACGAGCCATTCGAGGCAGCACCAGTGATAGTACAGATACTTGTAAGCTTTCTGAAAAGGAATTTGTCAACATGTATCAAAGGGCTTCAAAATGTTTCTGTGATGATTGGCCCAGTAATCCTACTTCTAGTTTAAATATGTCCATTATACTGCTCTCTATAATTTTTATAATAACCTAGATATAGAATAGAAAAATGGTAAAAATTTTATGCTATATCCATAAGATAGACTATCATACCATGATAAACATAAAACTTAGCAATAATTTTTTCAATCATATAATTGTGATTTAAAAATTAGGAGAGGCTGGACACACAGGCTCATGCCTATAATCCTAGCACTTTTGTCATCCACTGGGGTGGATGACAGAGAAAGCTTCTCGAGGGGGATGACATTTGGTCTGGTTGTTCAAAGAAGCATGAGAAGGATTTGGCTAAGCCAAGGAAGATGAGGGCATTCTTAGGCCAAACATGTGTGGGAAACAACATGTTGTTTAGAAAATCAATAGAATAACATAATAACAGGTAAAAATAACCCAGAGAGGAGCTGTGAGAAAATACAGCATGGGTCCAGGAGAGAAACCTGTGCAATCTGCAGGAAAAGTACTGCTAGGAAAACCTAGCCCTTGTAAACTCAGAGCTGGGTAATTTTGAAATGGGATTCTCTTTACGGTCTTAAACATATTGTTATGGTCATCCCAACACTGGTGCTGAAGAGGGGAATTTGCTTATAGCTGAGATCAAAACTCCCAGAAATCTAGGGAGCAAAAGTAAAAGATTGGCCATGTATTTTCTCAACAGCATCAACTATCCCCCGCTTCCCCTTTTGAAATATAGAGAATCTGAGCAACAGCTTTGCTATGGAAGATTTTTAGAGCAGGATTAATCAGCACCTGCTGATTAAATTTTGCGCTATAAAACTGCAATATAGCTGTCACAGTTCTAGTAACTGTAGTCTGTGTTATGTGTTTTCCAATGAAGTGCTTAATTAAAATGAATGCCTAGATATTTAAATTCCTAGAACCAATCAATCAGCTGGTTGTTTATGACGTATCAAAGGGCCTCTTTTGTCCCTAGTGTGTTGTGGTATATAATGTAGTTTGTGGCTTCTAAACCAGAAGTTAACCTATCCTCCAGAGAATTGAGTTCACAGCCTCATCAGTACCTGACTTTATCAAAGGAGATAAATGCAGCAAAACACACTAACAGCTATGCTAATGGAGACATGAAAAACAAAAGATAATGTGTGGAAATCCAATCACTGGCTTCAAAATGCCTCCTCTCCCAGAAGATTCTCAACCTTTTTCTTCTTTAAGAAGTCTCAGGTTGGGCGTGGTAGCGCAAGCCTGTAATCCCAGCACTTTGGAAGACCAAGGCAGGAGGATCACGTGAGCGCAGGAGGTTGAGGTTGAGCCTGCAGTGAGCCGTGATCATGCCACTGCACTCTCACCTGGGTGAAAGAGCAAGACTTTGTTTTAGAAAAAAAGAAAGAAAGAAGAAAGAAAAGGACATCTCAGTAATTAAACATTTATGTTGTTTGAAAAAGCAATTGACACCAGTGAATTTTTTTTTACTTCCTTCTGTAACTTTTGTTTTTGGCTTTTTGTGATGATGGTCGGAGAACTGAGAAGAATGGAATTTTTCTTTTAACAATAAATTAATTGACATTGCTAGATTTTGTAAATAAAAAATACAGGATGCCCAGTTAAATTTGAATTTCAGATAAATGGTGAATAACTTTTTAGTGTAAGCATGCCCCTTACTTATATTTGTTTATTTGCTGTATTTTATTTGCCAATCCTAATTTTAAGACTTTGCTAAGATCACAAAGTCCTTCTTTAGACACCCTATAGGACTACTAATCGGCATGGGAGAACACAGACATGAGGAAAGGCATCTGGACCATGTTCAGTTATGGCAGAACTCCTGTTTTCTTGAGGCTCAAGTAGGTTCTCTTCAATGAGAACACCCTAGTATGCGTTGGTTGAGCAAGTCATTTGATGAATTTCATAATCTTTCAAATGAGTCCATGGAATTTTAGGTAGCATACCCAGAGAGGAATAAACTTATTTAGGCAAAATTACAAATCAACTAATTTGCTAATTTGAGAGCCAATATTTTGACTACTGGCAGCTATCCAGTCCAAATGTACAATTCAGCATGGTGGCTCACACCTGTAATCCCAGCACCTTGGGAGGCAGAAGCAGGAGTTTAAAAAAAAAAAATCAGGACTTCATAAAAACACAAAAATATGAACTGCCAATGAAAATGTTTACTTTAAGGAAAATAGCTAACTTAGGAAAAACCTCCTATACATCAACTAGAGCAACCATAAAATAGAATTTGTATACTAATCTTCAATTCTTTCCTCATTAAGAAGTTAGAAAAAAATTCTTTAGCTTGCTTAAGACAAGACAAAAAAAAATTTCTGTTGTAGAAACAGCCAGAGTTTTCTTCTTCCATCTAGTCCTAATTTTGGAGATTCTGCCACATATTACATTCTGTTCTGGTCTCATACTTATCTCTCTAGATGATGTTTCCATGTTTCAAGGTCTTTATTACTATGTAAAGATCTTTCTTAGTATCTATTTGCAATTGCTCCTTGTTTTTTTCTCAGCTTTAAGTCCTGAGTGTTTTCCAAGTATGCTGCTAAGGAGGTTTGCTTCTTCCAATACGCTCTGCCAAATGTGTGCTAATTACTTACTACCTTAGGAATAGCTTCTCTATTTGTCTGCTTGGTTCTACAGCTCAGCTTTCTAATCCTCACTGTCTGTGTAATCAGCATTCTTCCCCACTGGATCTACATGCTGGGGTGAGGGGGAAGACGTTTCTCACCTTCTGGGGGAGGAAGTATTTATTAGGATCTAATTGGAAAATAAATTCCCCACAGAACAGAAACACTGACTTCATTCATTCATTATTCCACAAAGTATTATTGAGCACCTATTGTGAGCCAAGCATGATACTAGGCCCTGGGAACATAACTGTGAACAACAAAAAAATATGGCCTCTGTAGTCTAGTGTGGAAGTCAGCTATTTATACAGTAATTCCAACCGTGTCAAATGTTCTTGATAGAAAATGATCAAGTTGACGTGTGAGAATGTCACAGAGGGACTCAATTAAGTTTAGGAAAGACTTTAGAAGAAATGATCTTTAAATTGAATAGTATTTAGCAAGCTTTAAAAAAAAAGTATGGAAAAGGGGGTATACGAAACAGCATTTACAAAGGTACCTGAGGAGAGACTTAGAGGATGATATAATTGTGGAAATGACCAGAATATAAAGGAGGCTTCAGTAGATCCACAAATATCTATGGAGCGCCTACTATATGCCAGGCATTGTTCTGCAATCCGGAGGTACAGCTTTGAGTATTATTTACATTGAGGAGGAGCTTAAATCCTAGTGGAGGAAGACAGACAACAAATAGGGAAGTATTAATAAGATAACCTCATGTATTGATAAGTTCATTTTTAAAATATAAGGTAATGAGAGAGAGAGATTGGGTGGTTTGAGAGGAGGGCTGCTTTAGCTAGCCTTTAGCCAAGGTAGCTAGAAACATGTCTTTGAGGAGGTGACATTGTGGTGAGGGCTGCATGTTGAGAAGCAGAAGCCAAATTAAGGTTTGGAGAGGCAAGAATGTCATGAGACAAGGAAGTTATCAAGAGCTTTGAAAGCCAGCTAAAGGCAATGGGAAAACCGTAGAGACTTTTCAGCAGCGGAGTAATATTTTATTAAAATAGTGATTATTTTGGATTTGTTGTTGAATCTGGATTGGAGAGAAACAAAACAGAATCTGGTGGGTGAGTCCGAGGAATGGAGAAAAAAGAATTGGGTCAAACAATTATAGAAGAGAGTTGATACGCATGTTGACTGAATAGCTGTGGAGGATAAGGGAGAGAGTGATGAGGGAAGGCTTTTTTTTTCTGTCACTTGCAACTGGGTGGGCTGGTGCTAATATTTGCTTTGAAGAGCAGATGAAGATGATGAGTTCTATTTAGAAAGAATTGAGTCTGAGTTGCCTATAATACCCAAGTGAGGTACCCAGAAGGCAGTCACATCGTAGGTCTGGGGCTCTCAAGAAAAGTTTGGGTTGGACAGATAGACTTGGGAGTTATCAGAAGAGCGGATGATTAAAGCCAAGGGAGAGTGTGAATTATGAAAATAGAGCCTCGAACACAGCCCTAAGGAGGACTGAACTGTGGCTGCTCAGGAGTATGACAGTTTTCCATGCTTGATATTATGCACACTAGACATCCTCTAAACACATCTCCTGGAAGTTGTTAAAAGACCTGTCTAGTGCATGATGACTCTCATCCTGCAAAAGTTATTAAATACTAAGCACGCAAAAGGTCCTGTGCTAGGCAAGGCGTAACACAGTAAGCATACCTCTTGATAAGAAATGTGTATAGTAGGCCAAGGATGTGAATAGGATAACAAGGATATGAGGACTCCCCCTGGCCATATTGATTAATAACAACAATATAGAGTAATTGAGTACCTTTGTGTTGGGCACTGCATCAAACATTGAATGGGTTTTTATTCCTGAGCCCAAGAGGCTCACAGACAATGGTAGAGTCATTCAGAAAGGAAAGTAATAGTAACACACTGTGATATATGAAGGAGTAGGTAAAGGATACTGTGGGACATGGAAGAGAGGGTGGTGAAAATGGTCACTATGGAGAAAAGATGATGATACAAGGAAAGTTATAGGCCAAATTCCTAACCCTAGGACAGAGACAGGTAGTTTCAAGTAATTATACTAACACCAGCATTCACAAGAACAAGGCCCTTAAAACTCTCTAGGGTTCATAAAATATTTGTGGGCTCATGGGTATTCTGAACCTATTTTTAAATACTACAGTACTGAAAGCTTCATATGGTATTGATACAAAATAATTTACTAAATGTCAGCTGACTCCTCCTGGTCCAGATCAGGTAGCTGAATAGGATCTAGGCTCTAAGTAGGAAAGCTAGAGATTGCTTTCAGGAACTGCTGATAACATGTTCCCTGTACATGAGTAAACATGACATTAAGCTTCTCTAGCCCAAAGATCTCCTACCCGTAATCTAGGTTAATGGATATCACAATTTCCGTATTATCAGAATGAACGTTATGATGATCTAGAAACAGACCAAGTATTCAAGAGATCCTGAGTGTTTTTGTTACCCTGGTAACACTAATATACACTTCTAGATATATCTTCAAGTCAGGCATTACATTTGAAGTACATGAGACTGGGCATTACATCTTGGGATATCCGTTGACTTACCCAATGAATTAGTAACATCATTTGCACTACCCATGAATAAACGTATTAAATAGAAAGAATAAGCAAATGACGTTCTTGATGGGGCTGGCTGAGATCTCCATCTGATTGATGTGGATAAAGAAAAATAATAAGAAAAACAACACAGCTGACCCTTAGACAATGTGAGGGTTAGGGCAGCTGATCCCAGACACAGTCAGAAATCCATGTCTAACTTTTGACTCCCTCAAGACTTAACTACCAAAAGTCTACTGTTGACCAGAAGCCTTACCAATAACATAAATAGCCAATTGACACATATTTTGTATGTTATAGGCATTATATACTGTATTTTTATAGTGAAGTAAGCTAGAGAAAAGAAAATGTTCTTAAGAAAATCGTAAAAAAGAGAAAATATATTTACTATTTATTAAGTGGAATTGGATCATCATAAACCTCTTCATCCTCATCTTAATGATCAGTAGGCTGAGGAGGAGGGTAAAGATAAGGGCCTGATCTTGCCGTCTCAGGGGTGGCAGAGGCAGATGAAAATCTACCCATAAGTGGATATATGCAGTTCAGACCCCTGTTGTTCAAGTGCCAACTGTATATAGAAGCAGGACCCAAATTACCTGAGGATGTTATTAATTAGCAGAAGTTATCCATAACCAGGTGATAAGGTTGAAATTACTCTGGGGTAAGGAGTTGTTTCCAATCCTAACAATGTGATGTTATTTAGAGTCTTTAAGAATCCGGCTGAAGCCAACGTATTAACACTAACTCTGCCTTTGACATTACTTTTACAGTTCAAACTTTCCAAATAAATCAGGAAATTTGTTGATTCACCTCAGGATAAATTTTCAGTTATTTTTGCTCTACTAATAGCCTACTCAAGTCACACGGGATTAAGTAAAGGGAAGGAGATAAAGCCACCTTTGAACACACCAAAAAGGTTAATGAAGGACCAGTCAGTCACTGAAGAGTTCACACAGTGAGCCAAAGGAGAGAATATAAGAGTGAATGTCATGGCATTAGGTGAATAGTCTGTAGAGATTTGGGGATCTAAGGACTAGACCCTCTATAGCAGGACCCACCAAAAAGATGTTCAGAGCAGCTATTGTCCAACATAGACTGGAATATTCTGCTGACTTTTTAAGCAGAGGAAGTTCAGACCCGTCTGTTCTGTCCTATGGAGTGATTTTGGAGTTAGGAAGTATCTGTCTTTCTTGTCCAGCTCCTTTAGTAAGAGATGCTCCTGAGTAGCAGCAATCATGCCAGAAAAATCTAATTTCTTCTGAGTTTTGAGCTAGTTTTCTCTTCTGGCTAGCTTCTCATGAGCCTCGGGAATATGGATAAATGCTGACGTGTACTTTCCGTTCTCAAAAGTCAATAAATGTAAACCTCTAACAGCCACACCAAACATTTTGTCTAGTACAAAAATGAATCTGAACATGTTACAATCACATCCATGAAATGAGAAGAGCATCACCTGCTCCTCTGAGCTCAGATGTGGGATGAGAACTGCAGCCATTGTGCAGGGCATGGTTTTCTCTGAGCTCACGCTCTCTGAAGGCTGGTGGGATCCCTCCCACCATTGTACAAATTTCTGTTGCCAAGTAATGCCAATGAACTTCAAAAATCTAGAGCAAGCGAGTGTAGTTTAGTACATTTTTAAAAATTCAAATTCATTACCATAAAAATGAGCTGCTTCTCTGTCACAGTTTGCAATTCTGTCTGACATTCAATTGACTGATCAGCAGACCTTTGCTTTATAGTAGGAGACTTTTTGCATTCCTCTTTGATCTGATTTCCCTCTATTTAATAGACAATTATAGGCTCTTTAAATCCCAAAGGTTCAGAGACAGCAAATAATTACCAGTAGTAATTTTAGAATAAAGCCAATCTAAATGAGTTCAGTTAAATTATGCAATACTAAGTAGTGGCTTTTTTTTTTAATTTTAAACAAGGACAACTAACCAAAACCCCAAACAATCGTTATACTGCCTCAAATTTCTCCTGACAGCTGCCTGTTAAACTTCTGACCTGTTAGTAAAAATCTGCACACCATCTCCAGAGGGATACACACATGATTGCAAACTTCTGTTCTAAGGACATTAAATAAATTATTTCTTTAAGATCATATGGCAGATCTATAATTAATTAAACCCACCATGATATTACAGCAAAATAATTTAGCTTTTCTAAAAAGGTAAATGTAATTTTCCGATCTGGTATTTGGAAGAATGCTTTGCCCAAAATCAATTCCTTTAGTTTCTAGAGAATAGAAACTAGAGGCAATCTCACTTTAATTATATCTCTTTATTGCTAACAAAGGAATGATTTATGCAATTAAATTAACTGGCTAGAAAATTATTCTCAGCTGGGCTGTCCTAATTCTTTGCTTTCTGAATTGCAGGCTCTTACACTTTCCTATGTAGATTAATTTTTCTGATATGCAAACAATGCCTCCTGTGTTCGTCTTTTCCATTTTTTAAAATTCAAAAGTCTCCTTTTCTTCTTGCCAATGACATGAGTAATATTTGTTGAACTGCTAGGCTTTGACTAGTTTTTTTCTTTTTAATGTTAAAGAGATGAAAAAGATCTTTTCTTTCCAATCTCATTATTCCAGAACAGAGCAAGATTTGAGGGTTTCTTATCTGTGGTACTGGAACAGCAGCAGGAACATGGAAAAATTGCAAAAATGTCAAAGGCTGCAAAATTTGAAAGCAGTTTCAGCAGCCCAGAAGTTGTAAATTAGCAAATGCTTTTACGGTCATCTTTCCTCACTGCTTCTCTCTGTCTCTGCTTTCTCTACACCTGTCTACCCGCATTCTAGTCCCTCTCTGTCTGTCCCAATTATTTTTTACAAAATGCAACCAGGTAAATAATGCATTACGATATCAGCAGTCACAAGTCAACATTTATAGGTGACCTCAGTGAGCAGAACACTGAATGAGGTTGGATGCGAGTTGGGGTTACAAAACAATTCAAAGATACTCTTTCTGTCCTTAAATAATTGATGATCCAGGAGGCAGTTTTTGGTGGATATTCTTATGAAATAAGATTCATTTCTATATTCACGAATTCAAGATAGAATGATGACATTATTTGGGGACTGACAGCATTATTTAGGGCCTAAATTAATTTAGGTTATTTAAAAATATTCTACATATGTTGTTACTCATTCTTTTTAAGATGAGATGAGGTAAGGAGATGCAAAATAAGCAGGCTGGTAAATGTTGACAATGTTGAGAAAATAATAGTAAAGAGATCGGGGTGTACTTTACTTTTGAAAGTTGAAAATAGCAGCATGTTTTTTTGTGCATTCACCTTTACTTACTAGTCCAGGAATGGCCAAATTCCTCTGTAAAGGGCCAGATAGCAAATATTTTTAGATTTGTGGTCCATATGGTTCCTGTCGTAGCTACTCAACTCTGCAGGATAGCAGCCACAAACAAAATATAAGCAAATAATCATAGCTGTGTTCCAATAAAACTTTATTTACAAAGTAGGTAGTGAGCTGGTTTGACACATGGGCTGTGTTTTGCAAAGCCCTAGCAACTGCTTCTTGCTTTATCTAAGGAAAAGAGCCCTTCTATTTTAAAAATCAAAACCAGCAGGGCACAGTGGCTCATGCCTGTAGTCCCAGCACTTTGGGAGACTGAGGCAGGAAAATCACTTGAGCACAAGAATTTGAGACCAGTCTGGGCAACATAGTGAGACATTGTCTCTCTCTACAAAGTAAAAAAAGTTAGCTGGATGTGGTTGCACACACCTATAGTCCCAGCAGCTAAGGAGTCTGTGGGAGGATTGCTTGAGCCCAGGAGGACCAGGCTAAAGGGAGCTGTGATTGTGCCATTGCACTCCAGCCTGTGTGACAGAGCAAGACCTTGTCTCAAACAAATAAAAAAGCGTTAACTGGGCCCCCCAATATGTAAAAGGCATGGTGCTAGGCCCTCAATCATGAATAACAGATAGCCAGCTTTCCATAACCTCACGATCTGGTAGATTAAACTTTTTAATGATTTCATGGTTTTAGTGGATTAAAAAGTTAATATTCAGTGGGATAAATGCAATGATGAAAGTTTTTAAGTGCTCATATATATATATACTTGGAAGCAGTTAGGACACAAACAAGTAGCTTAGTAGAAAAATGACCAAAAAACATAAACAGGTAATTCACCTATGCGGGAATGTAAATGGCCAAAAAACATATAAAAAGATGCTTATCCTCAGCAGTAAACAGACAAACAAAAAGGAAACACGCAGAGCAATATTATTTCACATTCATCACATTGGCAAACATTAAGAAGTCTGATTATCCCAGTGACGTCAAAGACAGGAAGTAACGGGAAGACACAAACGCTGCTGGTGCTGCTAATGTAAAATTTGGCAAAACACCTTGGAGACCCCATAATTCTACTTTTCAGTATGTATCTCAGAGAAACTTTACCATGTATGTGCAAAAAAAAATTTTTAACAAATTTTCATAGTGCACAGCATGTTTATAATAGCAAGTAAAAGAAAGAAAGATAAAAAGCAACCTAAACATTTTTCAGCAGTATGTGGCATAGCCATGCACTGAAATACCATTCCGAAGTAAAAATGAGACAGTATGAGCTGCACATATAAATAGGAAAACTGGTCACAAATATAATGCTTATTTATTCAAGAAATATTTGAGTTCCTCCTATATCTCAGGCACGTTTCTAGGTCCTCTGGATATAGCAGTGAAGAAAACAAAGTCCTCACTCTTAACTTGCTCCCATTGAGCAAAAATAGTGAGTTGCAGAATATATAAAGTAAACAATTTAACGTTTAAAACATGCAAACAATACTATATATGGGTAGGGTTACTTCATAGAGTCTTTTAAAATAATTCCTGGGAATAATAAATTTCTATTTTAGGATACTGGTTACCTGAGAGAGGTGAAGGGGCTTGTAATCATGGAGGGCTATAGAAAGGGCTTCTATTGCATGGCTAATGTTTTCTTCTTTAAGTTAGGTAACAGCACATAGATGTTTATTATTGTTCACAATGTGGTAGCCTTGTATAATTCTGAAATATACCTTTCTTAAAGGAAAACAGAAATGTTTTCAAATCCAATCATTATGTAAAAATTTTGAATATTAAATGTTTCAATCAATTAAAAAAAACAAACTCAAAACTAAAGAGTCTCTTTGACATTCTGAAGATTTACTTCCAGAATAGGAATATTTGACTAGCTAATGACAAATGAAATACCTAATAATAGAGTTTTTATTCCATTGAAAACAGTGCTGGTTACTGTGGCTTGGTAGAGTAATAATTAATGTGTAGACTTCACTTCTGTTGTATCTGAATTTCTGGACTGAGACCCTATGTCAGATGTCTATCATTTTTCAGAAATTTCCTTTTAACCAGGAAAAAAAAAAAAAAAAAGGATGGGGACCTCAGGGAAAATAGAAAATGAGGAATAATTTTAGCTAAAAGAGTTAGGGAAAACTTCACAGTGGGCAAGTAAAGGCCTGAACCTTAATTCCTAACCCTCTTTCACTGCAGCAATGATACCTACTAACCTTACCTGCCAATCACCTATTATGAAGACTTTCAGGCAACATGCCTCCTGGGGCTGATAGAAGCAGGGCTGACTTGGAAGGCCTAGCTTATTCTGCAACCACTTTTGGGAGGAAAGTTAACTCTTTTGACATAGTTTGAACTGGTCAAATCATTGGAACTAGTGTAAAATAGGCTGGTCTTGAGTCCTCAAAGAAAAATTGCTGTGAACCAAGACATACATAGCACAAGGAAGCTGGTGGTAAATCTGACTGCCACAACAGAAATGAGATCGAGATAAGATTCATATTTGTCTTTCTTACATAGAAGTCTGAGCTAAGGAGCTAAATTGGGCTTCCCAAAATTCTCAGATTAAATCTCTAGAATTGCACCTGGCTTGTAGAGTTTAGAATATGGTCCCTAATTCTGGAAATGCAGCTAGTAAATGTCTGATTGCTTTTATTAAATGTTGAAAGAAGGTCAGATCCTATTTGGAAGCAAGCAACTCATAATATTGTTCTAATATATATTGAAGTCAATGAGGAAACGTCTGATGAAAAAAATACATAGGTACAGTTTAAAGAGGACTTGAATGCCAGCTAAGTAGTTTAGACTTGAACTAATAAAGACATTGGCAGTCGTTTTAGGTTTTTGGGCAAGTGAATCAACTGGTTGCCACTGAGAACCTCTTAGAGCCAAAGTTTCCCATCTGTTTCGCAGGAGATAATGAGTGCCTCATCTACTAAGTCATGCTGTTATCACATTAGGCAAGTATAACGTTCCAATCAAGAAAAAGGTACGTTGTAAGAGATGCACTCGTGTGTTGATATATTCAGCAGTGTGAGCAGACCAAGCAAATAAATAATTCACTAATTTTACCTTAAAACATTGTCTACATGCTGGTGGTAAGGGTATAGAAGTCTCAGTCTCCAGTACAGGGATTGGGGAGTATGGTAGCCAATTCTACAGGATGACTCTCAAAGAGCCCTGCCTCTTAGTATTCATGCTTTTGTGAAGTTCCCCAACACATACACATTATTCCATAGTTGGTCTATGTGAACAGTAGAACATGACAGAAGTGATGGTATGTCATTCCCAAGATTAGGTTATAAAAGCCACTGTGGCTTTCATCTTGGTGGCACGCTCTCATTCTCTCTTTCTGTCTACTATCTCTATCTGCAATTATTTGCTTTGGGGGGAAGCCAGCTACCATATCAAACAGCTGTGTGAAGCCTGTGTGGTGAGGAACTGAGGCTCCTGATAAGAGGCAGCAGGAACTGAGGTCCTTTGCCAAAAGTCATTGGATGAGCTATCTTGGAAGCAGATCTTCTATCCCTAACCAACACTTCAGATGACTGCAGCCCTGGAGGCCAGATTAACTGTAACCTCATGAAAGCCCCTAAGCCAGGACCAGCCAGTCAAACTGCTCCTGGATTCCTTGACCCTCAGAAATTGTGTGAGACAATAAAAACTTTTTGTTTTAAGCTGCTAAGAGTGGGAGTAATTTGTTACATGGCAATAGATACAGGGATTTTGGCTGAAAGGAAGACTAATAACACCTGGATGAAGAGAGAGTTATTAAGAATTGACATTGTCCATGGATACTTCTTGAGAGCAGGAATTTTCTTTTTCACCTTGACTTCTTCCAGCACACTTGGATTGGGCCTGTGTGTAGTGTACTCTTAGTAAATATCTATTGATTTACTGAGGGAAGAGACCAGCCCTAAATACCTCAAAAGTAAAAGAAGCCTAATTATGGGCATAAGAGGAGGGCTGGGCCAAATAGGAGCTTCTTGTAGAGCACATGTCTAGGGAGACCAACCATCCTGGTTTGCCCTGAGCTGAGAAGTTTCCTTAAATGTGGGATATTTAGTGCTAAAACTGGGATAGTAAGAGGACGAAAGTGCTGGGCATGATGGCTCATGCCTATAATCCCAGCGCTTTGAGAGGCTGAGGTGGGAGGATTACCTGAGGTCAGGAGCTTGAGATCAGTCTGGCCAACATGGTGAAATCCCGACTCTACTAAAAATACAAAAATTAGCAGGGCATGGTGGCAGGTGCCTGTAATCCTAGCTACCCAGGAGGCTGAGGTAGGAGAATCACTGAAACCTGGGGGGCAGAGGCTGCAGTGACACATGATTGTGCAACTGCACTCCGGCTGGGCGATTTTGTCTCAATAAAAAAAAAAAAACAAGAGGACAAAGGAACTCATCTAAGAAAAACAGAGAAAGTTAAAGGGATAAACTAACGAACGACAGCCTATTATTTCTTTGACTATGGTAGGGTTTCTTCATGCATTTGTTCAGCACATATTATTTTGATTCTATTATGTGCTAAATTCTGTAGGCACAAAATAAATTATGATCTGTGGCTTGAAAAAGCACGGATATAAATTTGCCCTGATTATATAAGAATAAATTTGCCCTCCCTGGTAAAATGCAATTGCTTTCTAAGAACTTTTGAAAAGATAATGTTTATAACATGGGGAGAAATGCCAGATATAGTATGCACCCAAAGTAAAACAAGGAAAAAAAAGAAATATAATGTTTCTGTAACTCTTTTCTTTTTTCTACAAATCTAGTCTTAAATGATGGCTGTAAATTTCTCTACTTTCTGAGTCCTTCTCCTTCGACAGGTGATGCAACTGCTAGCAATAAATGATCATTAGTGGTCTAATGGATGCCATGTGATGTTTTTTCTTCTGGGTAGAGTCAATCTCTTTCAAACTGTAAAGCTCACATAACATCTGTTGCAGCCATTTTTGTCACTTTGTTTGTTCAGTTTTACTAGCAATAATAGCTATTTCCAACGAGTGCCAAGTAGTTTACATTTATTATCTGATTTAATCCTTACAACAATCTTGTGAAGTAAAGACTACCAAACTCCTCAATTTGAAAATAAGGAGCCTAAGGCTCAGTGCCATTCTGTTTCATGCCCCAGCTTACAAATCTAGTAAGTTGCAAACATGGAATTCAAATGTCTGTCTCTCAAAAATCCACATTCTGAACTATTATACTAAAAACCTGCACATAACTGCTAACACATATAATGTGCTTGACCATGCACTGGGTGCTGTGTCGAGCACTTTACATCTATCATCACCTCAGTCTCGAAGGGTGAAGAACTTGGTGATGTGAAGGCAGAATCAATGATGAGAGGCAGGAAGGCTGTTCAACGCGTGGTTTGTGGTCCAGCAGCCTCAGTGTCACCTTGGAGATTTTTAGAGATGCAGGATCGCAGTCTCCACTCCGACTTACTGAATTAGACTCTTTAACAGGATTTCCAGGTGACTCGTAAGCACATCAAAGTGTAAGAAGCACAGCTGTAGAAGACCTGTGAAGAACCTAACCCCAGTTGTGGTTAGATTTCTCTAATGCAGTGCTTCTGTAAATGTTGATCCCTGAACCAACAGCATCAGTTTCACCTGGGAACTTGATTGAAATGCAAATTTAGAGCCCCACCCTAGACCTACAGAATCAGAATCTCTGGGGCAATAATCTGTTTTAGTCTTCCAGGTGATTCTGATAAATCCTAATTTTGAAAATCCTCCTTCTAACGCTGTGCAATCCTTACACCTATGCTCAACCAGGAAAGAGGAGTTAGCAGTGACACCCAGTGGAGCCAAGGGAAGTTTGCAACTTTTAAAAATGAGCATACCTGGTTCTTTTCTCTCCTGGTAGGATAAAACTGTCATGATTCTTGTTCTTTGCACTAAAAATACAAGGCCATCTTCTTTTCCTGAAAACTCCTTGCTTTAGGGTCTTGTGCCCATTTTGGATATGCAGATGTATTTCTTAATTCAGTAAATATTTATTCATTCATCACTAACTAGAGAATTATGACAGAAGCAGTGCAGAAGATATAAACCATATCAAATGGGCCCCAGAGCAGTCTAACAGATATATCTGTCTCTAACAGCATCAGCTACCATTTGAGTATTTGATGTGTGGCAGGCACTTTGCTAATTGTTTTCCAGAATTCACTCAATCTTTTCATGCTTGAAATATACATTTGACTACTGAACAACATGAGGTTGAACTTCACAGGACCATTTGTACGTGGATCTTTTTCAATAAAAGTTACACCGAGACTGCCTGCCTCTTCTGCCTCTCCTTTCACTCTATCCACCTCTTCTGCCTCTGTCTCCTGTGAAACAGCAAGACCAAGCCCTCTTCTTCCTCCTCTCTTTCAGCCTACTCAACATGAAGACGAGGATGAAGACCTTTGTGATGATCCAATTCCATTTAATGAATAGTAAATGTATTTTCTCTTCCTTATGATTTTTAACATTTTTCAGTTCTCTAGTTTTATTGTAAGAATATAGTATATGATACATATAACATACAGAATATGTGTTAATTGACCATTTATGTTATTGGTAAGTCAACAGAAGGCTTTTAGTAATTTTGGGGGGAGTCAAGAGTTATACGTGGATTTTCCACTGTGAGGAGGATTGGTGCCCCCAACCCTCACACTGATCAACACCCAATTGTATTTGTTATTCCTGTATTTGTTATACTAGAAGTAGAGTGAGGACTTATTTTATGCTCTTAGTCACACAGCAGTTCTTAAAATAATCTCCAAAGATTATTGTTATTGGAATCATTTAGTATGCTTGTTTCATATGTAGAACTCCAGAAACCCACCAAATCAAATCTCTGGGGAATGTGGCATATTCAACAAGTTTCCCTGGAAAATTTTACACACACTACAGTTGGAGAACTGCCACACCACACTGTGGTCTCCCTCAAAATATTGTTCTGCAAAGTATTATGGATTAGCACCAAAGATTCATAGAGCAGCAGGGAGAGAGAATGAAGTTTGTATTTTAGAAAGTTCTATGTCATGGCAGTAAGAATGGATTAGGGGTTGGTGGTGGTAGGAACTTACTTTATAGGATTATTAGAAGTAAAGAATGTTACACTGAGAATCCCATGTGGTATTCTAGGTTGATTTTCTAAGAGACTTGCTTGTTGTATGAAATCTCAAATTCTTGCCTCAGAAAAATTCAATTTTAAGAGTTGCATGCAAACTGAACTAGAAATCCTGAACCAATTGCTAAGAGGATGATTTAGACAAAATAATTTTTAAAAGATAATAAAGTCAGAATTGAAGCCTTGAGATGAGTCATCCTTTTAGCAAAATTTTAAGATAATCTTAGAATATTATTTAGAACCTATTTCAACTTTAAACAGATTATCTCTAAATTCTGACACTTTTCTTCTTTGAGTTGTTACTATCATTCAAAAATTTTCAGCTTTTAAGTTTCAAACCTTAAAATCCACAGCTATTTTAGCATTGGTTATTCAAGTTATGCTATGCCCCCTGGTGGCAATATGGATAGGAAGATGAGAAGCACATTTCAATCAAAGGGAGAGTGCCAACTTAATTGAAATAAGTGACAGGCCCAGAATTTGAAATGGAATTTCATATAAAACTTTTCTGGTCTTACTAAAAATAGGAAACATCCTGTTAAACTAAAATCCGATGTATTAACTTTAGCCTGCAAGGTGCGTATTTCAATTTCCCTTGCTTTGTCATAAAATGAATTAGCTCCTTGAAATATGTCAGTTGAACTTGAAATTAAACATTTGCTCTACATATAGCTAAGTACCTGAACTCACAAATGATAACTAAAGTCTGTGTCTGCACAGCATTTAAGATCAGGCTTTGGCACATGCCACATACCATGAGGCCATTTGCTTCTCAGAGTATTAATTTTCCCACATTAATAAACTTTAAAAGATTACATGGCCCAGGTAGTTATTTTCAAGGTGCTGGGGAAAATCCTCAGTTTACTTAGTTATTCTTTACTTAAAAGTCAAATGTAGATTATACTGAAGGCCTCTTAAATAAGGCTTTTTCCCTCTTTGGGGGCAAAAACAGAAAGTGAAAATATCAAACTGCTAAAACAAATGTTGTTATTTGGTGTGAAAAGATGCATAAAAGATTGCATTTCTTGCTGGGATAAGATGGACTCAAGGTTATATATATGCTTTGGTCATGAGAGAGAGTTGGCTATTGCTTAAGTAAACACTGAAGTGACTACCAGGTGCTTGGTTCTATGCTAGAGTAGAAATACTAAAACAGATTAGTCACTGGCCTTGAAAAACCTAAAGGACAGCAAGGTGTAACATGTGTTAAAAAAAAAAAATACAATATAATGATACAAATTACAGTAAAAAATAAAAGAAAAAAGGAAAAGCTGACAGCTAAAAAAGTATTAGACTTGGCTGGGTGTGGCGGTTCATACCTGTAATCCTAGCATTTTGGGAGGCTGAGGTGGGCAGATCACTTGAGGCCAGGAGTTTGAGACCAGCCTGGACATGGGGGAAACAGGCAGCTGTCAGGAGAAATTTGAGGCAGTATAACGATTGTTTGGGGTTTAGTTAGCTGTCCTTGTTTAAAATAAAAAAACACCACTACGTAGTATTACATAATTTAACTGAACTCATTTAGACTGGCTTTATTCTAAAATTACAAAAAAAATAAACATAAAAATAAGCTGAGTGTGGTGGCACGCACCTGTAGTCCCAGCCACTTGGGAGGCTAAGACACGAGTCTCACTTGAACCCAGGAGATGGAGGCTGCAGTTAGTCAAGATCACACCATTGCACTCCAGCCTGGGCGACAGAACAAGACGCTGTCTCAAAAAAAAAAAAAAAAAAGTATTAGACTTGAAAAACGAGTATTTTCCAGTTGAACAACGGAAAGACAATATAAACTACAGGAAAAAAAAAAAACACGTGTCAACACATTAAGTGTTAAGTGCTATGGAGGCCAAATAGCTCACTATTGCTCAAGAACAAAATTCAAGTGAGAAGTGGCAGGAGAAAAGGCGAGAAAGTCTACATTATGAATAGTTTTCAAATTCCTGCAGGTTTACTTTATCCTCTAAGGGAATGGTCCAAGAAAAATACTTAAAAATATTAAGCAGTTAGGTCCAGAAAACTTAATAAACATTCATGTCCTAACAATAAATGTTTAAAAACACACACACACACACAAACTGAAAGACTATTTTTTATTTTACTCTTAACCAGTTACTAATTGGGTATTTGTGCCTGTTGGGCACTGTACAACTTCTCAAACCTTGGAATCAGATTGAACATTGCCATCTTCATTTCCTATTCTATGATTTCCATGTGATACTTGCTTTTTGTCTCAGTAAACACCCCAGCTCCACAAAGATATGATGCCATTGAAAGGAATGCAGTACGCTTTAACACTGAAATCCTGAATGACTTTGAACTAGTAGTTTGTGACAGTGTCCCACAGATATCAAGTATTGTTGTTTCCTTTGGAAATTTAAAATTTTCCATGATTCCCCTGTGAGTTCACTATGGCACCCTGGCAGGACAGTTCAAAAAGCTAAAAAACTGGACGGATCACTGACACTTACCTAATTTGCATGATAGAATACTCGAATGCCTTTGTAGAAGTGGGTTAGAGACTGAGAGTCCGGTTAAGATTACTGCAAGTACAATAATGATGAGAATGCAAGTTGCAACATAAGCAAATGAGATGTGAGGGAGATTTGGTACATTAATCTGTAGTTCTTGCTAACTAAATGGATATAAGGGAGTGAGGTGCAGTGGCGTAGAGAGAAAGTGGATGAGTTCTTTTCCAACACGGCAGAAGTGTAGTGATACTAGTAACCACAATACGTTTTAAAATATTTGATAATCATAGTTGAATCTAATTGGTTTTCATTTTTATCCTGTATTTTATATCATGTATTAAACACATTATTCTGAAAGGTCCATTATTAGGCTTCATCAGAATGCCAGTAAGTTAAATACACCTACTGGCCATTGGATATGCAAGTCTGAAAATCAGGAGAGAGATGATAAACGTAGTAAAAGAAACGTAAATGTAGTAAAAGTTGTATAGGTGTTTAACTTGTGATGGAAGCTGTGGATATAGATAAAAGTTTTCAAGGAGGAATATAGAGGTTACAATAAGGAGAGGCAAGGGTGGAAGCACCCAAGAACAGAAACACAACAGGTGAACACAGAATGAGGCTCTAGGGGGAAAACATTAACAAGAAACAGGGAATTAAGAGAACCAACAGAGTGGTGTTACTGAGACAAATGAAAAAAGCACTGGGTAGGTAGAATTTGAGAAAAATTAAAAAGTATGCATAAAATGTTGGTAACTAGGAATTTTTTGGTGATCTTAGAAAGTTCAGAAGATTAGTATGAACAGAAATAACAAGGCCATGATGAACAAGGAATAAAACTAATTCACAAGTATAGATTAGGTTTTCTAGAAATTTGGTTGTGAAAAAAGTGCAGTAGCTAAAACTGGAGATAGGTCCAAGGGTTCAAACTTTGTAAGTAGGAGAGAGAGTTGGTCATGTTTATACCTGCTACCTAGCCTCACAGGCAGCCCTTTCTATGAATGAAAATTCATGAATATTTAGAGAGAAGCTAGGAAGAGATAAGGCAGTAGCTCAATTTTGTAACACCATTTGTTCTTCCCTGAACACCCAGATTTTGCTGCTCCTCCCATTTCAGGGCTTTGCCTTTCACTGAAAGCCTGACTGCTCCCTAAAGTAACTTTCATTATCTGTGACAAAGGGCCAAGTACCTGGAGCTTCCATGACTTTAAATACTAATAGATAATAGCTATCAAGTGTTTACCATATGCTAGGCACTGTTCTAGTCACTTTACACATTTTAACTCATTTTTCTTGAAAAAAGTACCAGTGGCATCAATGAAGAAATCAATTACTAGACTCCAACTTTCTCTTTCTAATAACGACATTGATAAGTGTGGTATTAAAACATTCTAGACTTCAGTATCATACAGATCGCAGTTCAAATTTTGCTTCAGCTATTTGATCTTTTAGGACCTTTATAATTACTTGATCTGTGAAGTAGTAATAAAAATATCTACCTAGAATTGCTTAAGTAAGGATCAAATGAGATCCCGACCACAACGCTGAGGGCACAGTCTGGACTGAATAATGCCACAACTCTCTATGTCAATAAACAACAGCCATGATAGTAACAGAAAAAAACATATATATTTAAAAGTTAACTAGTTTGTTTTACTCAAACTATTTACAACAAGGGGCAAAACAGAGACATGAATAGTTGTATAATTATTTTAATCATAAATTTTTAAAAGCCTAATTCATCTTATTAACTACTTATAGGAGTATATAAAAACTGATGAAGCCAACATTATTTGGTGCTTCTGATACTTCCATTCGCTTCAACTTGACTATTATCTTTCTAAATAGAAAATTAAAAGATGGCAAGCCATTTACAAAAAGACGTGTAATTTTGTTAGTCAGGTTGACATTTTGAATATCTTCCTCTTCAGTTCAGCTGTCTTCTCATCTATCTTAGCATAAGAGTCCTCTGTAGCCTTTTCAATACCTTCGTGATATTTCTCCAAAGCAGTTTTCAAGTTTAAAAATATTTCCTAAGTAGAAAAAATAAACAGAATAATAATTATTCCATGCAACAACTTAAACTAAAAATGAGTTACAAGAATTCTGAGTTTATTCATATTATTTTAAAGCCTAAACTCCTATGCACACACATACAAATGTGCATGTCTATGCCTGCTTTTATGAAAAATTCATTCTGTAAGCTGTACAAACAAATCAAAAAAAGTCTGCTACTTAAAAAAAAAAAAGCAGAGACATGAGACAATGGTTAGGATTCTAATATATTAAGAACACACATATTTATAATCATCAAGGAATAATTTTATGTTAGAGCTTTCATATTAAACATGGAAAATAACCATATTACTGTAGATAATTATATTCTCTGTATTTGACCCTGATTACCATTTAAAAGGTATGTAAACAGATTTAATAAGCAATCTATAGGACTGAAAAATACATTAATACCTTTTAGAGTTTGAATAAACTGAGCAGATAGTTCAAAGTCTATATGGATGTGCTAAGAATTTTAAAAAATAAAAGAACAATTTTTATAAATAAAAAATTCATCTCTACACATTTTCTTCTATATCATGCTTGCCAAATATAATATTGATCTTCCTTTCATTATTCTTTTCTCTAGACAAAACAATTCTCGAACTATAATATACATAATACCACAAGAAACTGGTATTTGATTTACAAGGTTACAGGCTGTGTTTTGCCACTGAAATAAAATAGCCACCTTTTTCCAATGGGGGGAAGAAAAGCAGTAAATGAATACAATGTTCTCGATTTTAAGTGTCTCTCCCACTAAATTTTTCTTGAGCCTATAATTTTGGCTACTACTTATCTTAGTTTAAACTCTATTAAAGATACTATCTGATTTTGAATAAATTACATAGATTATAATTTGATACAGTATAAATTCAGTGTCCCAAAAAAGAACACTATTTCCAGCAACTCTGCCACCTACACAAGTTTGAGAACTATTACTACAGATTAAGTGAATGTAAATATATGCTTAAGACTAAACATTCTCCAAAAATCCAAACAGTTTTTAAATCCGAACACAAAAACAGAAAAGTGTGTTTAGATTTCTGAGATCTAAGCAGGTATCAAATTACTACAACTATGATAGAATATGAACCATTAGAAAAATAAATCAAAATTTTTGAAGGCTTTATTCCTTAAATCTTGTAGGAAAAATAAGGTGAATTAGTTGCTAGCTTGTATGAATGCCATCATAAAAAAATCAGCACGTTCAGCAGCTATAGATCAATTTAACTTTCTAGTTCTATAGGGGTATATGTTTATTCATATTAAAAAGAAAGCTGAATAAATTTGGTAGAAAGATATTACTTATGAGAAACTATCAAAACGAATTGTGACTAAATTAAGATATACAATCTGTACGTATCTGAACCAACCATTTCAAAATACCCAAAGGAACACTGTCCTTTTGAGAGCAAATACACTCTCAAAGAGGAGAAAAATCCTGCTGGTAGAGCCACAACAACTGAATGACACATTAAGGCCCAATTCCAGTGGCACAGGCACAGAGGCAAAAATATCTGAAGTCCTAAGCCAACCCTCACAAGATGTTTAATGGTGACAGATCATAGCCCTGACAAATATTATGTATTTTTGCATTTTCAATTAAATTCTACATCAAAGTGGAATTTTATAATATTAATCCACCCTAATTCACATATAATAAGTAAGTCTTACTGTGATGGCCTCATCGAAGTTAAATATTTTTAAACTCAAAGGCTAGTTCTGTGCTGTCTAATATAGCAACCACTAGACACATGTGGCTACTTAAGTTTAATAGAATTTAATCAAATGAAATTAAACATTCAGTTCCTCAGTTACACCAGCCACATGTCAAGGACTCAACAGCCACATGTGCCTACTGGCTACAGTATTGAGCAATACAGAAGAACATTGTCATTACAGCAGAAAGTTCTGTTGGATATTGTCAGTCTAGATAACTATCTCACTTTTCGAATCATAAATTTTTAAGATTATACACTATCAATGGAGTCTTATAGCCAGTGTAGCCATTTATCACGTAAGTATAAATTAATCAATCAAATATACTATTGAGTACTTTGTATAAGTAGCACTGTAAATAGTACAATAGTACAATGAAATATACCAATTATGCTTTCTTTCCTAAATGAACATACAACCAGACCAGACTGGATACTGAGCACCTGAGATATAGCTAGCACAAAAAAGGAACAAAATTTTTTACTTCATTTCATTGTAATTAATTTAAATGTAAATAGCCATATATTACTAATAGCTCCCCACTGGACAGCACAGATTCAGATTATTTGAAATAGACTGAAAGTGCTATAGTATTTAAGAGAAGAAAGAAAGATACTTGAAAGAAGTCAAAGTTATGTGAAAGACATAGTTTCTACTAGACCTTAAATAATGGAAATGATTAGCTTAGATATAAAATTTTTAAAGTTCTAGAAGCAGAAATTATTCCTGCCTTGTTTGCAACTTACTCTCTGAATCAAGTGTGAAGCCTGACAGCCAGTAGATACATAGGCCATTTGTTGAAATACTGGCTGTATGAATGAATGAACTGAAAGAAAATGGCTCTTGATTTAAGCAAGAAAGTGTAGTATTGAGAATAATATTTTAGCAGGATGAATGTGGTAGTACTTAATATTCAAGGCATATTTGATGCAGAAGAATTTAAAGTCAAGGAAACTTAGCAAATGTGGCTGCAATCCATGACTACTACAAAATTAGGTGATGTATAATAGTAAGAGCTCTGTATGTATAAAGGGCTACGCACATGTATGAAGAGTACCACCATGTAAAAGCAATCATGAAATTAACTTGGTGATTATCTGAATGTCAGGATTATCTAAAGCCCCAAGTCCAAAATTTCAATCTTTGTGATAGAAAATGATGATGCCATTGAGAAATATAAAGAAATGTATGAAGTTGAGCAAAAGGGAGAAAAAGAAAAGGGAAAGACAGAGAAAGTGAAGAAGAGGTCAGATGTGGGAAAATGTTGAATATAATTTTAAAATATTATTTTTGTTGTGAGTGGCCAGAATAAGAAACAAAGATTTTTGAAAGCTATACAAATTAAGATAATAATTGAAACTAGAAGAGATAAATTATCTATGGAAAAGAACATTTAATGAAAAAAAAGACTGTGACGATCACAAAATGCAAAAGAACTGCACAAAGAAAAATCCGGCAATCATAACATATCCTATTTTTCTTTTCATGAAGGATGATTATGAAGTAAGCTAAGGAGAGTTCTTTAACAATAAGTATTTGATTTTACCAAAGTGTTTAGAGACCTTCCCACTTGTGTAACAAATGGATTATCACAATGTAGCCTGAATCAAGGTAGGTAAGAACAACTTAACAAGTTGAACAATTGTACCCAAAGTTTTGATCAATAGTTCTATGCCTCTCTGAAGAAAAAATTACAATGCAGCAAAGGGCCTTGTTCTAGTAAATATTTTTATTTTGAAGAAAAAGGTATGCTGATCAAATCTGCAGGTGACACTAAGCAATGAGAAATAGTTAAAGGTGGAAGACTGACTGACAGATTTAAACTGACCTTGACATTTTTGAAATCTAGGTTGAAATAAATAAAATAAAACCTAAAATAGTAAAATTCTGAATTAAAAGTAACAGTTGCACTAAAGAATGGTGAAAAACTTATAACATGGGAGAACTGTACGTGGGAAAGACAGGAGTCCTTTAGTTGATCACAAGGTCAATATGAGTCAAGGGCAAGATGCCGTTGCTAAAAATCTAACCCAGTATTATGCTTCATTAAAAATATGCTTTGTGTCTGGCTGGTTACACGATTATTTTGGAAGACTCTGTTTAGCACTGGGTTCTAAATCTTATGAATAATGACAGGTAGGAAACAGAGATGACAGTAAACAAGATAGTAATAAATCTGAAAATGAAGCTACATGAACAATGGTAGAAATCTGGTACTAATTATCCTGAATATGAGAAGGCTGAAAGAAACCATGATCATTATCCTCAACGTCTGAAGGATTAGTAAGCAGAAAAGGGTACACATTTGCTCCAGAGAGAAGATCCAGGCTGATTATAGAGTACAGAAATAAATATTTTAAACCCAAAATAAGAGACAGAATTTTAACAATTAAAATTGCCCTAGCAGAAGAGCTTGAGTAGCCACGAGCACTATACCACTGAAAACAATTAAGCAAAACCTATCAGTGGTTCTCAAATGCCACCTTAAAAAAGCATGGGCCCCACTGCTGGAGTTTCTAATCAGTGTGTTTGGGTGAGGATTTGTTCATTTTAAAATTCCTCAGTGAATTCTAATATACAAGCTAGTTTTAATAAACACTATGCTAGATGACCTTTCAATTTTATAAATATTTATAGAAAGCATACCATACATAAGACCATTCTAGGCATGGTGTGACATGATATGCTCAGGTTAACAATACACAATTACTACTGTCAAGAAATGGAAAATGTAACTGGTAAGACATACCTGCACAAAACTCAAAGTAATATAAGATGACATGGGTATTCTTATCACTGATAGACAAAGGTATCTTGAATTTGAGCTAGTAACTAGTTACTAATTTGTTAGTAACTGGTTCACTAAATGTTCCTAGATCATGTGATAACACATAAATATTTTTTGATTTGATTTGGTTAAGAAGCAGAATTAGGCTGGGCGTGGTGGCTCACTCCTGTAATCCCAGCACTTTGGGAGGCCAAGGCAGGCGGATCACAAGGTCAGGAGTTCGAGACTAGCCTGACCAACATGGAGAAACACCGTCTCTACTAAAAATATACTTAAAAAAAAATTAGCTGGGCATGATGGCGCATGCCTGTAATCCCAGCTACTGGGGAGACTGAGGCAGGAGAACTGCTTGAACCCTGGAGATGGAGGTTGCAGTGAGCCGAGATCACATCATTGTACTCCAGCCTGGGCAACAAGAGCAAAACCCTGTCTCAAAAAAAAAAGAGAGCAGAATTAAATATCTGTTAAGTCTTTCTAATCACTAAGCCAGAGAGACTGAATCTTGGTGAATATGCAGTTAAGAGGCAGAAAAAGAAAAGTAGTTGAAGTATAGGAGAAAAAAAAACAAAACCAAAAACCAAGAAAACAGAAAAAAAGCAGGCCAGTGTATTGGGAAGACCATGGAAAGGAAATCCCAACCATTTTATTTTCTTTTACTTTCTGTTTCCTTCTTCCTTTCCTTGCTCCATTCCTTTTTCTTTCCTTCGTTTTTAAAGTAGCCTTGAGATAATGCTCACATGTGCAAGTTTTAACAACATAATCTTTCAGTGGGATAAGGTACTGAAAATAGATAAGGGAATTGTCTATTGTGGCTCTTTAAGAATTTTTACAAATTGGGTGTGGATGGCAGAAAGTAATGACAGCAAATGTTTAAATATTTATCAGGTATCAGAAGTTTTGGAAACCTCTATCTAAGGAGTCAATGTAGACAAGATGAAGAATGAAAAAAAAAAGAAGCTAAGGGAATTTACATAATAAATAGTGATTTTTTTTTGGTAATTCCTGACAGAGCAGTTTGAACAATTATTCTGGTAGAACACTCTTGAAGATATAAACCAAACTTCAAAAGTTAAGAAGAGAATAAATATATAATTAATATATCAGGAATAGACTACTTGTGAGAGACACTGGCAGTTAAAAGGATAGAAACAGGTAACCATTTTATGTTTAGCATTATACTAGCATTTTTAAAGATCAAAACGTAGGAGACAACATGCCTGGTCTCATTAAACTTAGGACTATTTATGAAGCTTTACGTAGATATATTCAAAACAAAAATAAAGAGTAAAAAATTTAGGTATCATTAAAAGTCTCACTACACACAGAGACCAAGTAAGCTGTTTTGTTTTAGTTAACAACTCAAATACGTATGAGATTATCTGAAATTAACTTTTTATGAACACATATTCACCTGGAACTTCAGTTTCTCCCTTTCAGTAGTATCTTTTAGTTGTTGAATTTCAAATTTGTATTTCTGGATTTCTTGATTAATTGTGGTTACTTGCTTACAGACAGCACCTCTTTTTCTTGAACTTTATTGCAATCCCTAAAAGAAAATAGAGACAGCTAATATTTAATCCTCTTAGCAATTAAAAAGGCAAACACAATTCTAGTTTTGATTCCAAAGTGACATGTGTCAGTATTTGACAAACCTAAAACTCTTCTCAAGATATAAAAGCAAATGCACGAAAACCCAAAGTATGGTGATATAATCACATCGTAACACAGAGTGAACTCTTTCTCCTAATATATTCATGAGATTTTTTTTCTCATTGGTGGGTTAGCGAATGAGTAAATAAATAAATAAACAAATTTTTAAAATGAAAATTTTTAAGTTACATTTCTCCAGTTGTACACACTTAGGTACTGTTGGTGGGAATGTGAATCAGTTTAACTTTTCTACAAGGCAGTTTGGCAACAAATACAAAATCCTCAGGTTCTGTCCTTTTTCATCTCCATGAGGAAGTGTGAAGGAAATACTCAGATGATCTCTAACATACCTTTTAGGAACTGAAGGATTCACATCCGACATATCTGGGGCAGATATTTTAAAAACACATTCTTAGAACAGATGGGTATTTTACCAGTAAAGTACCTCAACATACCAGCTAAAAACATACTTACATACTTAGTGAAGTATTATCTTACCTAAATATGAGACTTTTTGTCAAAACACAAATGCTGTAAATCTACAGACCAGCTGGACTATAAGATAGGCCAGTTAGTTCATTCTGATGCAAGCCTAGACCACTATCTCTAAAGCGCACTGAAATAATCAGTAGCATCAGAACCATTCTGAAGAACGATGCGAAGGAATTGGAACTGTGTATCTAGGAAAAAAACAGCTAAGATACCTCGAAATCTAACCTGGAAATATAAGCTTCATAATTAACGCATCTGTTTTAGTCAACTAAAGGTGAAATAAAGATAAAACTGTTTAAACTCTTTGAAAATACAGAAGTTTTGAAATCCTGGGGGGTGAGGGGGAATGTATTTGCTTTTTATAATCGCTTTCTAATACACTAAAATTGAAAACAACTTCATACTCAATTACTGTGCGTTTGTATTGCTTAACATCTTCGTGCTTCTTATTTATTTTGAACTGTACTGTGGCAAGTTTTTCCTTCTTCACAATCATCAGTCTTTTGAATGAATTTTCTTCAGTCTTCAATTTCTTCAGTTCTGACTCACCACTCTCAATTTGGTCCTCCAAGTTCAGGCTCTGTGTTTTATAAGAAGTATTAAAAGTCAATATAACCAATTAGGATTTATAAACACAAAGAGAGAGTATTCTCCAGGATGAACTATAATTAAACACAATTTTAAAAAGAGATAAAACTCTTTAAAGCCTGAAAACCCAGCAGAAAAATGCAGATGAACCAAAAGAGACAACAGGGAGGCACTGGAGATACTGAGAAAGGACATGACAATGAGAGAGGTGTTTTCACCATGTTATTGTATCAGCACAGACTGAAAGGGGAGACATACTAAGATTAGCTAAGAGACTAGAGTTGAGGGGCTTAGGATCTAACTAAGATTAGCTAAGATACTAGAGTTGAGGGGCTTAGGATCTGAACTAAAGTAGTAAAAATAAAGGGAAAAGGGTAGGTGCTAGAAGCAATTCAAAGCAGTAATCATTTTTGGGTGACTCGATGGCGGATGAGGAGACTGTGTAGTTAGGAAAGAAAGCCTGGGGCAATCTCACCTTCTCACCCCTACTTATCTCAAAAAAGAAATTGTTTATCAAATGTAATGTTAGTGATCCTGGAGGTGCAGTCTGGATGAGGATGAGCAAGTTAAGAAGTGAAAAAGAATTTTGAAGCTTGTAGCCTGTGAATCTGCCATTAGCTCTCATTTCTTGAGGGTAGAAGATTATGTCATAAACTTTAAATTTCTCTATAAGTCCTACATTCAGTGTTGGACTCTAAATTGGAACTTTCTTTCTGATGGTAATATCATTTCCAACTGGTAGAACAAATTTAATCCTATGTCAGTAGTTCCCCTTATCCATGGCTTCATTTTCCACGGTCATAGTTACCCGTGGTCAACTGTGGTCCAAAAATACTAAATGGAAAGTATCAGAAATAAGCAATTCATCAGTTTTAAATTGTGTGCTATTCTGAGTAGTGTGATCAAATCTTGCACCATCATACTCATCCCACTCTAGGGGGTGTGTGTGTGTGTGTGTGTGTGTGTGTGTGTGTATGTGTGTGTGTGTGCGCTTTTGAGATGGAGCCTCTCTGTCACCCAGACTGGAGTGCAGTGGAATAATCATAGCTCACTGCAGTCTTGATTTCCTGAGTTTAAGTGATCCTCTAACCTCAGACACCCAAGTGGCTGGGACTACAGACATGCACCATCATAGCTGGCTTTTTAAATTTTTTGTAGAGATAGCATCTTGCTATGTTGCTCAAGGTGGTCTCCAACTCTTGGCCTCAATGGTCCTCCTGCCTCAACCTCCCAAAGTGTTGGGATTACAGGCTTGAGTCACCATGACCAGCCCTGACCGAGGAAGTGACTCATCGCTTTGCCCAGCACATTCATGCACACACACTACTTGCTCTTTAGTCACCAACATCCAACTGTCGACATCATAGTGCCTTGAGGATCTAGGATCACCTGAAGCAGATGATCCTTACTCTGATGTACGGTCAGAAGATTAACGGTAGCCTAACAATATCTCACTTCAATTTTTTACGCAGGTATTTTATCATCTCATATCATCACAAGAAGAAGGGTGAGTACAGCACAAGATATTTTGAGAGAGAGACCACATTCACATAACTTTTATTACAGTATATTGCTATAAATGTTCTTTCATTAGTAATTATTGATAATCTCTTACTGTGCCTAAGTTTTAAATTAAACTTTATTATAGGTATATACGTATAAGAAAAAACATATATATAGGGTTTGTTACTATCCACAGTTTTAGGCATCCCCTGGGGGTCTTGAGATGAATCCCCTGAGGATAAGGAGGAGCTACTGTACTATTTTCCAAAATACACATGGCAATGTACTAAGTTAGTTATTATTAATTTCATCTGAAGGTTAAAAATTGGGTCTTGTAACTGCTGTGTTTAAAAAGAAAAGTGTCTTTTTCGTGGCATACACCGCCACATCTATTATATTGTAGAATGACCCTGCTATTCTTTAGGAAAACAGTAACAAAAAGTGAAAGCAAAATTCAAGGAACTATAGTAAGCTGTTATATAATGAAGAAATAAAAATTCCACATAATACAAACCTCCTTTAAGATACTGGCTAATTTTTCCCTATTATCTGAAAGGTCCTGTATTTTCTTACGATATAACTGTACTTCCAACTGACATGAAGGCAGGCAGTCAACTGAGTCTCCATAGAGTTCATATTTCTCTACCACTTCTTGCTTTGAAAGACAAAAAACAAAGACAATAGTTTCATATTCTTCTTTATGAAGCTGCAGTAATATCAATTTATTTGCTCTTAAATAATTTCTGCATTTAATACTGAAACCTTAAGAGCAGGGAACAATTAAATTTCTAGGTCAGTAATACAGCACTATTACTGACATGTGTTTAAGCACAAATAATTGTTTTTTAATTGCCAAGTATCTTCAAACAAAGGAAAATTGCCACAATTTTACTACATTACTCACTGAAATACCTTCCAAAAGTTATTCATGATGATATTAAAATAGTTTACTTTGCTAATACTCAAACTATTTCTGACTACTCCTGGGCAATCAATCGTATTACTCGTTTATAATGTTCCTACTCATTTGTAAAATAACTACCACTACTACAACTAATTCTTTTAAAAAGATTAACTCCTCTTCTTAAATTGCAAAATGAACATATATTTACCACAACCACGGTAACAATACAAAGACTCCTTCCCTTATCCCCACTAGTCTACCCCTTGTTCTACCTTATTTTTTACCTTTTTCTTACTAATTTGTAAATACTCTTTGCAAATCATGGATATAATCCCTCTACCTTTCATATGCACTGTAATTGTGTTCTAACATGTCTACTTTTCTGTATAGATTTTGTTTCTAATCTTAATTTAAAAAATCTATCCCAGTCCAAGATTATATAAATGTTCTCCTAAAATCTGTAAAACTTAAAATTTTTAATGTAAATTTTTAATCTATATAAAATTTATTTTTGTAAAAGAGCAAAGTGTAGGCCCAACTTCATTTTCTTCTAGATGAATAGCTAATTGAGCCAGAACTGTTTCTTAAATAAATCATCCTTTTCTCATTAATACTCAAACCTATTTCTGGGTTCTCATTTCTGTTCTGGTGATCTTTGTCTATTCTTGTGTGATAATCTTAACTTTCACGAATGAATTAGATAACAAATTCAAAGATAAACCACAAATGTTTTTAAAATTAGTAGTTTCAAAACATTGCTTCACAAAAGATGCTAAATTGTCTACCCACTTCTAAATTTGTTTTGCACCACGCCAATCCAACTCCTATAGTAACCCATAATCTTGAACATACCTTACTCCTTACTGCCCCACAGAATTCACATATGCTGTTTCCTCTGCCTTGAATGTTCTTCCATACTCAATGAATTGGGCCGTGGTACTGCTATGTTTAAAAAGAAGTGTCTTTTTTTTTAATGCTACCATCTGAAGAATGGTAGCAGTCTTCCGTCCCTCTTCCACCTGTACTTCCAGTCCAAGACTAAACTGGGCTCTCCTTATTACATTATTTCAAAGCACTCTATACTTTCTTTCTTCTCTTTCTGATAATATTAACAGATTTTAGTTTTTCAAGCAGTTTGACATTCACAGCAAAATTAATCAGAAGATACAGAGATTTCTCATATACCCCAACTGCACACATGTATACCTTATATTTTGTTATATATTGTAATTTATAATTATTTGTAAAATTGAATAACTTTCTCCCTTGTAATAAAGTAATTAAGTCTCACAAGGACACAGCATTTCTGTTTTGATCTCCCAGAGCAAACACTCAAAAAACTGTTGCATAATTGAACAAATGTCTTGAAATTATATTTATTTTCCCCATATCCACACTAGAGAAAAGCTACAGATTAGAAATGTCAAAAAAAGTTTAAGAGGAAGAGAAGGATACATAACTCAGAAATACAAAAATTAACAAAAACAAGAACTTGCTAAAATTTTGTTTTTAAAAAGATACAAAAGCATTAACATAAAAAGAAAACTCACCCTGGCATTTTTAAGCTTCTGGACTGTATCTTTCATTTTTTCTTTATAATTCTTTAGCTTCTCTGGAGAATCCACAATTTTTGTTTTCAAATTCTCTTGTATTTCTTTCAGAGAAACAACTGACAATTTTAGCTCATTCTGTTGAGAAAAAATTTTTATATATTAAATATAAGAATAAACTTGGCCACTTACCATTCTTCTAATGGAAAAGAACAAAGAAATTAGGTCCATGTTCTCTGTAATGGTAATAAAATTAAATTCTGAACACATCGCTTACCTACTTCATTGCTCACATTTGTCTACAGGCCAAAGATCAAACTCTTCGACAGCACAGTCAAAGCCTTTCATTACATGGCTCCTACTCTCTTCCTGTCTCGTTGCATCTCCCACCAGTTCTGTACTGCACCCTATAATCTGGTAATACTAATCTTATGTTTGGACAAATATAAGTGATCTTTCTTTGACCAGTAGGGTCCTCCTAGAATATCATCATTCCACTCTTGTCCGCCTGCTAAATTTGTATTGATCCCTCAAAATCCTGCTCCCATTTTCTCTACATTTCTTCTTTAAATAGTACAATTATTTTACATGCAACTCTATAATTATATATTTAACATGTCTTTCAAAACTGAGCAAACTGGAGTTGTGAAAAGTTATTTTGGTTCTCCCAGTACCCAAACGAAGTTACAACACTGAGAAGGTGCAGAATATATGCTTGCTGAATCAAAACAATTCCCTTCTCCTGAATTTCAAAATTGAATGTAACTATTCAAAGAATCAAAGTGAAAGATAACTGGAAATCCTCTTAAAAATTTGTTGTAAGTCTGAAACTATGTCAAAAAAAATTTCTATGAATTTTCTTCCCAGATATTTGTTGGTAAGTTGTATTTACATTGTTTTTGGACCTTCTATGACTCTATGTACTGACAAGAAAGATTTTCCAGAAATATTAAGTGAAAGAACAAATTTACAGATCAACATATAACACAAACACATTTCTATAAAAACAAAACAACAAAATAGTGACACATGATTATGTGCATCTATATGTGTATGCATATGATGTCATGGAAAAACGAAGGGCATAGTATTATCTCAAGGTAAAATGGGCTGAGAGAAGAAGACCTTTCACATTTTACACCCTTCTCTCTCTACATATATATATGTATATACGTATACTCCCCCTCTCTATATATACATATATATGTATGTATATGTCTATGTAAAGAGAGACTATTTCATAACAGGAATGTATTACTGTATGGCTTGTGTAATTTGCCTAAATATTTTTAACTTAAAAAAAAAAATTCTTACTTTTTGATCAGCTAACTCAGAGGCCAAAACTCAGTGTTAGATATTAATGCATTCCTATAATTTCTGTATATTTTGTTATTTTATTCTTAGAGTTCTGCAAACCACCACACTATTCTCCTTCAATGCTCTACAAGATTAGAGGTTATTTACCTTACAATACTGTTAACTTTCATCACTTTTCTCCCTTTATAAAAGGTCTAAACTTGATTAAGTGCAAAGTGCTTATTTTAACTTGGATTTAAATGGGATGGAAAGAAGTAAATAATAAAATTGAGCCATAGTAAGTACTACTCAGATGAAAGCATTTGCCAATTAAAAAAAATGGTAGAAAAAATAAGAAAAATATAATACCAGAGTAAGTTTCTCAAGGATCTAAAGTATACATGTTAAAATAATAAGAAAACTATAAAAATACAATGAGAAAATGTAGTATTAAAAAAATAATCTGATGAATGGGGCAGGCCTTTCTATATACAGAATTAAAGCCAAAAACCATAAAGACCATATCTACAAATTTTACTACATAAAAACGTAAACCTTTTAATGGGAAAAAAAATTATAAATTTGAAAGAAAAATAGTAAGAGAACTAAAATCCCTATTCATGGAGTTTCTTAAAAAATAAATAAGCGGCCAGGCGCTGTGGTTCACGCCTGTAATCCTGGCACTTTGGGAGGCTGAGGAGGGCGTATCACTTGAGGTCAGAAGTTCAAAACCAGCCTGGCCAACACGGTGAAACCCCACTTCTACTAAAAATACAGAAAAATTAGCTGGGCGTGGTGGTGGGCGCCTGTAATCCCAGCTACTCTGGAGGTTGAGGCAAGAGAATCACTTAAACTCAGGAGGTGGAGGTTACAGTGAGCTGAGATTGAGCCACTGCACTCCAACCTGGGCAAAAGAGTGGAGACTCCGTTTCAAAAACAATAAATAAATAAATAAGCAAGGTACACAAACAAGTAATTTACAAAATAAGAAATACAAGAAATCACTGAGCAAGATGGCTAAAATCACTAGAATTAAAAGAATTAAATTAAAACAAGATTTTTTTTCAATAAAAAAGTAACAAAGATTTTAAAAACCTGAAAACATCCAATTTTGGCAAGGCTGTAGAAAAAGGGACAGTCTCATGTTCTAATGGTTGGAATATAAATTGGTATCTTTCTAGAAATCAGTTTGGCTGCATTGGTCAATTTTACATGTGTGTTTCCTATGACCCAGAAACCCTAAACAAAAAATTTATTTTGAATAAAAGCAGCCTATTGCAGATATATGTGTGTACATATGTGTGCATATAATACACATACACATATATTTCTGTTTAATAGCAAAAAATTAGTAACAATGTAAAAGTCTATCAATGGGGATTAAAAGGATCTATATGATAGCACATACATATAATGCACAACTAGATGCAAGCATTAATATAATGAGGATCTATTTAAAACTCATAACTGTACTATATTGCTAAGTGGGGAAACAAGCAGGTAAGATGTATTGAGCATAATATCATTTATGTAAAATTACACATGTATATTTACATTTGCATGGGAAATACAATCTCTGATATATATCAGATTGTATAGTGAGCTTTCAAGGGATTTTTACTTTCTTCACACATTTCTGTGTTTTGATATTTTATAAAACAATAGTCAGCTATTATATTTAAGTTAAAAAAGACTGTTAGTTACATTTTCAGGGGAAAAAGGGTGAAACGTGACTATAATAACACACACAGCTAAAATACTCCTCCACACAATATATATTCAAACACTAAATGCTAGTAAAAAGAAAAGATGTTTACCAAACGCTTGGTTTTCTCTGAAATATTTGACTTCTTTTGGGAATTTCCCTCTTGCAGCACTATCTATGGGAAAAAGCAAACAAATGTTTTATGATGATTCAAAACATTTAGATTTAGCCACCCACTGTTGTCTCATAAAATTAAGGTAAGGAGTTAAATGTCTTAGATCAGATATTCTTCAAACTTTCTCGTTCATGATGCTCCTAAGACAAAAGAAAAATCTAAGACTTCTTTTACTAAGTAGTTAAGTCCAAAGGGCTAACGTTGTAGCCCTTTGAAAAATAATACATATATAAGTTGAAAGAAAAAATTTTTATTTTGTTCTTAAATAACCTTAAGTTCTTAGATGTATGCACCTATTGGGCACTGCATAAATTCACGTACCTTGGAGTGTATATTTCAGATTGGATATAGGTATTGTCATTTACTGTGCTACAGTGATTTTTACATTGCACTTGCTTTTATCACAGCAAATGCCAAAACCCAGCTTCACAAGGGTATGAAAAAAATGTGACCAAATATTGAAACTGAACTACCTTGAATTCAAGAAGGATATGACAGATGCTGACTACTACAATGTTTCTCTTGAAAATTTAAGATATTTGGAGGCATTCTTTAGGGTTTACTGCAATATCGAGGGTGCCACAGCGCATGGCTTGGAAGCAGTGAAATTAGACCTAGAAGAACCCTAAAAAACTCTATTCAATAAGATACAAAAAACTTTGGCAACAAAAACCATCATGGTTCTAGATGGTTGAGAGAAGTATATATCCATTATAAGGGGTACAAATGGGCACAGAAATATATTCTTTTTCTTTAGTAATAGAGAATGCAGTGTTCTGTTACCTCCACTATATGTCCCACCACATCTACAAACAAATTTTATTTTTTTAATTTTAAGGTCCCTCACAACAGATACCGTTTTTTGATGAAAGTCCTGATTTAGTGATTGCTGCAGCTCCTGAATATCATCTGAAAGTTGCTTGAACTCTTCTTGCTCTTCTACTGGAACAGAACTTAAAGACAGCAAAATAGATTAAAAAATACTGTTTATTGAGTTCTTCACTTTTGAAAGGCTAAAATGAAATACCTGTCCTCAAATAACTTAGATGAAGAAATTGTCTATTTTTATGTTTCTGAATTATACCCTTTTATGTGGCAACCATTTAAACTGAATGACCTGGCCTCTACTACAGAGCGAAAATAAAAATCAAATGAGCTCCTTCAGTTTTCTATCATAAAATCTATGGATCCATCCACATACATACCTACTTCTTCTAACTTCACTCCTAATAAAACGAATATAGTATTCCTTCTGGTAATGCTGATTTCCCTACCTCTGCACTGGCTGTCATCACCTCACATCTCTTACTCCCATATCATCCATTCTTCTGCCACTAGCCCTTCCTTACAACACTTACACATGTTCAAGTCTCTTCTATATGAATGTTTTCAAATAGTTTTGCCTATCTGATATATTAGCTGTTTTTATATAAACTCCCTGTTTATAGCCTTTGTCTCTTTTTAAAGTAATCCTTTTCCTATCAGTTTGTAGGGCTGCTTTGTATATTAGAAATATTACAACTCGAATTTATCACAGTTGTAATATTTGCTTTGTAGCATGTACTGAAAATATTCTGTCCACCTTGTCATTCTTCTTTTGATTGAGTTTATGGTATCTTTTACCCTTTTTGTAGTCTAATGTCTGCCTGTCCCCAGTCTTTTCAGCTTACTGCTGCCTGTAAAGGCAATGTTAACCAGGGGCAGGTTAGAAAAATCTCTCACCTGAAATAGATAACCTCAAAGACATCTACAAATTAGAAGACATTTTAAAAATCCTGCTCAAAATCAATATATATAAGGAAGGCCAAGAAATCACAACTGTTGAGTGATTCTTTTCCCTACATTATCTATAAGTCAAAAACAACACAAATAGACAAAAAACTCTGTTGTAGAAGTAAACATCTGATGGAATCAACTGATCTGAAGGAAGACAGTTCAGTTATTGTTCACCTACATAAGACAATATTCCAGATATAAATTAGGAGAGTAAGCTAATGGCTTTAAACAAGTCAGGCAAACACATTAACAACAACAAAAAATGCTAAAGAAAGTATTACATAGTTAAGAGTGAGACAGAAGAAAAACTAGTTTTTCTTTTTCTTTTTTTTTTTTAGAAAAGGCAAACTCAAATACTCTGCTATTTATCATGGAAGATAACAGAGACTTAAGGTGAACTATAGGGTTGTAATACTACTTACAATTCATTTTGCATTGTGAAATTGCATTTATCTTACTTGTAAATCTCCCACTTACTCAAGTCGCTCCAGTTTCATTAATGCCTCCTGGTGTGCAGCGTTTAACTGTTGCATTTTGTCCGCAGAGGATTTCTATTAAAGCAATTTTAATCATCTCATGTTAGTGCATTCCAGTAAAATCAGTGTGTCCAAAATGCTTACTCACGCTATAGTTTCAACCATCAGAAATAAGAAATTTAAGATAGAGTCAGGCCTTCGTGACAAAAGAATTAGGAATTTCTTTACTTAACATAAATCTTGAGTTCTCATCATAGGCCCTGAGCTTGGTACTGAGAATTCTCAGAAGACTAACTTATAGGTCTTGAACTTAAGTAGCTAAGTCTCCTTGAAGAGTCAGATACATGAATAAAAACCCACAAAATAGCTTGTTATTTTTAATATAATGAACAAACAAGAGTGACATCTTGGGTAATGGCTGGGAAGAAGGGTAATAGGGCTTCGTAGAGGTGATACGTGTCTGAGCTGTGTCTTAGAGATAGTGGAGTGATTAACCAAGCAAAATTATGAGGGTGTGTGTATGTCAGCACATGAATGTGGTAACCTTTGAAGATTATATGATGTTTAGAAGGTGTAAGCTTAGCATGATTTGTTCAAAGAAGTAGTGATCCATATAGCTCAGTGAAGCTTGAGCCTAGGGTCTAATTGTCTGGAGTTACTCTCATGCTTTTCTAGGACTATGGTATCCCATTACTAAAGACAAATGGGAAAAAATCACACAAAGGACCCATAATCTTCCCAAATTCTCTAAATTGTTGATAGAAGGAAAATGAGTTTCTATCTGTTAAAGTGATTGTCTTGAACTGAATCTTATAATTCAATACTGGGCAAGCATGATAAACACCACTACAAGCAGTCCAATTAGGCCATTATTTAAAAGGCAAATATAAACCTCAAATATGTAATGAAAGCTACACTATCTATGCAAACTGCAAAGAAAAAAATGTAAACATATCAATATTCTCTTCTCTAACAATTCCTAATAGAGGAAAACAAGCCTCCGCTACAAGATTTTAAAACCAACAAAACTCAGCCTCTCAATAATGTTACCAAATTTCAAAGAAAATCCCACTCTGAGATATGCTTTCCAGTAACTAAAATCTGCAAGTTTATATAAATATAAAAGTAAATTCAATTCTAAAAGCAATACAGCAATTTGCTATCTGTGACAATCATTTCAAAACAGATTAAAATTTCATAAACAATGTTACTGATCTGGCATGTAATCTAAAAACATATTTAAATCTTACATATTGCCAAAGAAATTCCATATACGTCTCACGGCATGCTTCTCTGAAGTGAATAAAGTTGATAATGCCACTTAAAAACCGACTTGTCCGTTTTGCTTCTAAAATAGAAAGCAAGACTCTTTAAAAAAAATCTTTGAACCAACATAATATGAAAATGAAAATTCATCCTCTTTCACCGTATACTCTGCTCATAATATATAACTGTATAGGATATAACGAAGCGTAGAAAATATGCTCTAACTTAAAGGTAAGAATTGTCTTTGTATTAGTAACTTAAAAAAAAAAGGCAAACCACTTCTGGTCATGTAGGAATAACAGAAAACAGAATTACCCTCCCATATTAAAAAACTAGACAAAGAAAAATTCATGAAGTAATAAAAATTTTAGATGCTGGGCAACAGGCAATATAGAACAGCAATCTCAAAGAGAAACAAATGAGGTGAACCCTATTAATGTATCAACCCATGACTAAAGAGTTTTCAGGCCGTTCTCGAGAGAAAAAGAACACAAACAAAACTTGCATGTCTTGCTGGGTGAAGAAGATAGTGTTTAGAGTTTGCAGAAGCAAAGCCACTAAGATTTGTGGAACTGAGTATACAGAGGAGGAAGCTGCAAAGAGAAAGAATTCTGGAAATCTGTAGAGGAATCCCCTCAAGTTCTCAGTTGAGTACTAATTAGTTCATGAATATTTAGAAACTACTAAGGCCAGGAAAACAACCAAAAATATTTGAAGGAATGAAAAAAAAAAATCCAGTAACCAAACATGTAAAATTCACAATGTCTGGCATCTGCTAAAAATAACCAGACATGCAAAGAAAAAAGACAACATGACCCATAATAAGAAAACAAAATCAATCAACAGAAACATATTAAAAAATAACACAAATAACATAGATAATAGATTTAGTAGATAAGAATATAAAAACAGCCTTTATAAATATATAAAGAGGTCAGAGAAAAGAATCAGCACTATGAAGAAATAAAAGATTTTTTAAAAAAAGATCTGAATTAAACTTTTAGAGTTGAAAAATACCTGAAATAAAAATTACACTGATGGGAATAACAGTAGATTAGACCTAAAATAAAAGGATTCATGAAATTGAAGACATAATAGAAACTATTTAAATAAAGGCCAGAGAGAAAAAAATAAATACAATATCTGTGAGCTGGGAGAAAATATCAACCAGCAAAACTAATGTGTAATTGGAATCCTACAAAAAAAAGGGACAAAAAAACTATTAGAGAATAGTTGAATATTTTCCATATTTTATACAAACAATAATCAAATCCAAGGAAGTGAACATATCTAAATGGCGGTCAAGGGCGGAGGGGGAGGGAAGACAGAAAGAGAAAAACAGACAAAAAAAAACAAAAAACACCCAAAAGTCACATTATACTAAAACTGCAAATAACTAGCTATAAGGCAAAAAAAAAAAAAAAAAATCTTACAAGCAGCCATGTGTAAGTAAGTAAGCCATAAGTAAGCCATTTTCTTTTTAGAAGAAAACAAAACACATTATGTAGAGAGAAACAAAGATAAGAAAAGCAATAGACTTCTCATCAGAAGCAATGCAAGCCAGAAGACAATGGAGCAATATCTTTAAAGCACTGAAAAAATTGTCAGCTAAGAATTCTATAATGTATTCCCTCAGTATCTGCTAGACATTGGTTCCAGGATGCCTAGAGAACCCAAGTCTGTGGATGCATCAGTCCCTTACATAAAATGGCATAGTGGCTCATGCCTGTAATTCCAGCACTTTGGAAGACCAAGGTGGGTGGATCACGAGGTCAAGAGATTGAGACCATCCTAGCCAACATAGTGAAACCCCTTCTCTACTAAAAATACAAAAATTAGCTCAGTGTGGTAGCACACACCTGTCATCCCAGCTACTCAGGAGGCTGAGGTAGGAGAATTGCTTGAACCCAGGAGGTGGAGGTTGCAGTAAGCCAAGACTGTGCCACTGCACTCCAGCCTGGCGACTGAGTGAGACTCTGTCTGGAAAAAAAAAAAAAAGGCATAGTACAGTCAGCCCTCCATATCTCTGCATTCTGCATCTGCAGATTCGACTGACTGTAGATTGAAAAGTTGACTCTTCGTATCCACTGAGTGCTCAAGAAAAATACCTTTATTTATCTCTTTTTCTTTCTCAAGAAGATGTGGGTCTCACTCTGTTGCTCAGTCTGGGGTGCAGTGGCACAATCATATCTCACTGTAGCCTCGAACTCCTGAACTCAAGTGATTCTCCCATCTAAGCTGCTGGAACAGCTAGGATTACAGGTATGTACCACCATAGCTGGCTCATTTTTTAAATTATTTGTAGAAAAAGGACCTTGCTATATTGCCCAAGCTGGTCTCAAACTCTTGGCCTCAAGCAATTCTCCCACCTTGGACTCACAAAGTGATGGAATTACAGGTGAGAGCCACCGCACCTGGCCTCAAGAAAAATACCTTTCAAAAATTAAAGTGAAATAAAGGCTTTTAAACAGCACTACAAGAAGTATAAAAAAGAATCCTTCATGTGTAAGGAAAATCATACCAGATAGAAATTTGGTGTACTTAAAAGAACGTGAGTTAATATAAAAGAGATTTTTCCTCATATAAAAAATCGCTTTGAAAAAGGAACCATTATATCAAAAAGATAAATGCTCTTGTATGTTTATTGCAGCACTATTCACAATAGCAAAGGTATGGAATAAACCTGTGTCACTCAATGGAGGATTGGATTTAAAAAATATAGTATGCATATACCATAGAACACTACTCAACCACTAAAAAGAAATAATGTCTTTTGCAGCAATATAATTGGAACTTGAGGCCATTATCCTAAGTGAAGTAACTCAGAAACAGAAAGTCAAATACTGCACATTGTCACTTAATTAGCTTGCTAGCTAATTCTTTGTAGTGTTGAATAATATTCTATTCTCTAGATATACTACAGTTTATTCATTCACCCAGGTTACTTTGAAGTTTTGGTAATTATGAATAAAGTTGCTCTAAACATCTCTGTGAAAGTTTTTGTGTGAATATAAGTTTTCAATTCATTGGGTAAATACCAAGGAGCATGATTGCTGGATTGTATAGTAAGAGTACGGTTGGTGCTGTCCTCTCTACAGTGAGTGAGTTCTCACAAGATCTGGTCACTTAAAAGTGTGTGGTACCTTCTCTCATGTGCTTTTGCTCTGCTCTGGCTATGTGACATGCCTGCTCCCCCTCTGCCTTCTGTCATGACTGTAAGCTTCCAGAGGCCTCCCCAGAAGCAAGCAGATGTCAGCATCATGCTTCCTATATAGCCTGCATAACTGTGAGCCAATTAAACCCCTTTCCTTTATAAATTACCCAGTCTCGGGTATTTCCTGATAGCAATCCAAGAATAGCCTAATACACACACAAGATCTCTTAACTTAAAATAACTTGACGGATAAATATCACAGTCGAATTAGGGGACAATTAAAGATAGAATTTTACATTCTAATATAATGTCATGACTATTCTTATTAATGCTAAAATAATTTCTTTATGGTAGACAGTAATTGTTACATTTGATAAGACTGGTATGATGAATCCACTATGCAACATCAGACTTGCATATTATTTGTACTCATGTTCCCAAATCTATAGAACTTTTTTTTAAATGGAAGGAGTTTAAAAACAAAAACAGAAAAACAGCTTTTCTGTGGTTCCTAAAAAAAAAATCCAACAAGCTATTAAAAATTCATCCTTAAAAATGGGATATACTTTCTAAAGCCAATTTCCTTGAAGTTGTTTTTTTTTTTACGTTTACTGATGGAAAGATGAAATGGTAGATTGAAGCCAGACATTAATATTGTTTTAAATTCTCACTTACTTGGACATAGAACATCAGCAGTCTCAAAGTCATGCACCCGGCAGATGGGCAAAAATGAGTCCCTTGAAGATAAAGTACAGAAAGACTACTGAAAAGTATTTTGCACATTAAATACTAAGCCATAGGATATAAACATCTTATTTTCAAAAAGAGATTTCTGCATATATTTTTCAAGGTCAGTGGACAAAGCGAGAAGTCTACTATAATATATAACACTACAGCACTGAAATCTATTTTTTTCTGTATATTAATCATGTAGTCATGTAATATTATAGTTATAGATTCTAATAAACAGTACATAATCTTTGTGACACCAAGACATTTTAAGAACTCAAACCTCTACATAAAGATGGTAAACAATTTTAGACTTACAGTATCTTAGAATTTCAATTAAAAACATGCTGAGAAAGTGCCACAGTTAGAGGTAGTTCTGTTTGGTGGAAGTCTACAATTTTGAAATTTTGAATGTATATGGGATAGAATGAAGAGAAACACAGTAGGTATTCCTTTCCAAAGAAAATCATGTTATTAAGAAAGCTTAATGTAATATATATATGAATGCAGACTAAGACAATAAAATCACTCTTTACTCACAGGTGAGTAACTAAATTGCTGAATGGTAAGAAGCCTTCCATTAAATGTGGATACATGACTTCAGAGTTCACTGGCATCTAAATGCAATAAACCATGAAATCAATATTACACATTGATTAGAAAAAATGAGAAAAATCTTCAACCACAAGAAACCATAACAATAGATTAAGATCAAAATATATTAACATCATCATTAAAAACCTTAATACATATCCTAGTTAAATCCAGAGTTTCATTACTATTAATGCTAGGTTCACAGTAGGTGCTTAATAAAGATTTTTAAATGAATTTTTAAAGTAAGGTTAGCATTTACTAAATATCAAGTACTTTGCAAACACCTAATTTGCTAAAAGCTCAGTGGCCTCATTTCAATGGTTTCAATCTTACTCCATCTCTTCTACTATAATTTTGGAGTTCTTCCTGAGAAGAGAACAATATGAAGACTTTGCTATTGTTTATTACAGTCTCTGAAGACAAAGCTATAAATCTTTAACAATTGCATAGCATCAATAATCTGTGTCATTTAAGTCTTTTACTATGGTTTTCATCTTACTAAAGCTAACAGTATAAACCATTATTATGCCTAAGATCCCATTGTAAGTGACATTAATTTTATATGTCTTTGAATTTGTTAAAAATAAAGTCAAGAACTTCCTATCCTAAAAGCCAGTAATGCATTATAAGCAGAACTGCAACAACAACAACAAAAATCCCCATAATTTTGCCTCAACTTAAACTCACCATGTAAAAATGCTCCAGTCGAATTCCATATACTATTTGTAAGGCTCTCATGTAGATCATGTGCAAGACTTCAGGCTACAGCAAAAAATAACTTTTAATACTCTGATGCATAACTCTAAAGCTATGTCACTATCATTATTACCATACATTATTATAGTCAATGAAAGAAAAGAAGAAAAAGGCAAGAAAATTGTATCATTTCCCTTGAAATATTCCTTAATTTTTCCAAATTTTAAAACATCTTACGATTCTTAACTTTGCTCATTCATAACTGGTCAGTGGGATGGATCAGCTGTTTAAGAATGAGAGCAAGTATATCCAAATTCAATTCAAGCAACCCATCCACCTTAGGAAATGGAAGGAGAAGGGTTAGTCTTTCAGAACAGGCTGACAGGCATGTGGCAGAAATAATGGCATACTGAAAATGTGTGTCTGTGTGTGTGCATGTGTTTTAAAGAACACAGGAAACCTTGTTTGCTGCCATAGACATTAGGGTTCCCTTAGATTTGAAGTTTAAGGGAATCCTTGATCAGGAGGTATAAATGGTTATATGGGATTTAAGAAATCCGATCTTCTAAAACAGCAGTTCCCAAAAGCTGGCCTGAGAATCTGTTCTGATTCATGTATTAATACAAGTTTATTGGGTGAACAGTAAAATGAGAAATATAGGAAAAATGTGCTAATCTTTTAAGAAAGCTGAATTTACTCAGTTCGAAGACATCATTTATTCTTCTTCCACTCTAAAATGGAAGAAGAGCATTTCTTCCATTTTAAAGAATCAAAGTGGGTAGTGAGATCAAAAAGTTTCAGTTCTACATCATTAAACCAGGTTTTACAATGTTATCACTTCAAGTCCAACAGAAGAACCTGGAAGGAGATTTTGGGATTTTCTGTGACACATAAATAGTTCATTTTGTATTTAATAACTAAAGATATAAAAAACAATACCTGTCAAAACAAGTCAATTCCCCCCTGGGGCATAATGCATGAAAATTAATCTGTAAGCTTCCAAAGAGGATTATTTCTAAGCATTTTTTATGGTTGAAAACCACTTGGAATAAGTTCCTCCAAGCCCTACCAATAAATGATACTCTCAGACCACCATTCCAATAATAATAACAATAAATTTAATATACTTTAATATGGTTTAGAAGCTGTATTTTTTTTTTATGAAAACGACCATATTAAAGAATTGAATCCTAATGGGAATGTAGACGTCACCACACATATAAAATTCGTTTTATTTTTAAATTACGCTAGGTGAGAGATTCTCTTTGATGAAAATGACTGGTCTCTATCAAATAGGAGGGCATATCCCTTTCTTGCCATACTACAGACCTAAGTAGCTTACTTTTTTCTTAAATACCGTTACCACATGCAAATATAACCACCTTTTACCTTTGGATTTGGATAAAGATCATTCTTGGTGAGGTTTTTACCATCAGCTCCTGTTAAGATCTTATTGCGAATATGAATCACAATCTCAGCTATATTGTATCTGGGGAAAGACAAAGTTTCCATCTTGGAAGTTTCCTGTTAATCTGAAAGAAGAAAAAAATATTAGAAATACCACATAATCATTAGCTCTCATTATCTGGAAACTGATAAATATAAGGACAAAATGAATGAGCCAAAGTTGAACTATTCATAGTAGTGTAAACTATCATAAAATATCTTAGTAAGATAAAGTATTTATATATGTATCCTAAGATTACTTTTACTCTAAAGTGACACAGTTATTTTCTGCTAATTTTCTTAGCGTCGTTCTCTTTTATGTGGAAAGGAGGGCTTTGGTTGAATAGGTAGATGAGAAATCATGTGGTTCTCTTTTACATTTGAGGGCCAGGGAGTTCAACAAGATCAATCCTGATAATTCTCAAAGCAAGGCGTATAGACAACATCATCAGCAGAAGTTATGTATAAACAACAAGGGCACAAAAAATTGTATTCTGATTTGACACCCTATTCAATATATACATAGTGAGATAGCTAGTAAGGTTTTAGATGCAAATAGAAGAGAAAAAAAACAGAGTAAGAACAAATGATATAATTGGTAGGAATTCCTATCACCAGAGTGAGAACTTTAAGAAAAACGAATAACCATTTCTTCTAATGTCTTCACATAGTAAGTTATTCCTAACTGTGTCTCCCTAGAGTAGCAGTTCTCTAATTTTACCCAAGGGCACATCTGGCAATGGCCGGAGACATTTTTGGTTGTCAGCACAGGAGTGTGGGTGCAACTAGAATCTAGTGGGTGAAGACCAGGGATGCTGCCAAACATCCTATGATGTATAGGGTGGCCCCCACAGCAAAGAATTATCCAGTTCAAAGGTCAACAGACGTAGGAAAAGAAGGCCAGGGGCAGAACTGTGTTACTTATAGTTAAATGATTACAAACTTACTTTGCTTTTTATACACTGAGATTTGTGCCATGGATCAAATATTCTTATGCAAGAACTCTGAGAAAGAATGCAACCTCTGCTCACAAGACTCAGGAGGGTCTTTGCAGATGGGAGCTTGCAGGACAGGAAAGTTTTGTCTAGTTCTCAGAATATGGAGTAATTCTGATTGCTCTGTGTCCTCAATGCGGAGATAAAAACCCCTTGATTCATTATGTGTTCTCAGAATATGGAGTAATTCTGATTGCTCTGTGTCCTTAATGTGGAGATAAAAACCCCTTGATTATGTGTGGTCAGACCTTAGGGCTCCGCTGTGCCTCTCTTACAAATGCACCTGGATAGGCAATAGGTGGTAAAAACTCAGTGTCTTAGTTAGCATTTCTTAGAAGAACTACGAAGACACAAGCTCTTCCCCTGGCCATCTTCCTTCTCAACCCCCCTCCCCCACAGCCCAGCCTGCAAGATTGACAAGATAATGCACCTAATAAAAAGCGTGGGGAGCCCAGAGCTCAAGGCCATCCCGGTTCACCCTGCTGCATTGGACCCCTGGCCCCGTGCTGTGAACTTCTACCCTTGTTCTCTGTCTTCTTTCTTTTGCACTCCCTAGTCACCGCTGGGACATGGGGCACCCACGTACAGGGCTGATGTTAAAAAAACCTTGTACCTGTAATCTGAGCACTTTGGGAGGCCAAAGCAGGTGAATCACTTGAGCCCAAGGGAAGGGAAGGGAAAGGGAAGGGAAAGGAAGAGAAAAAGGAAGGGAAGGGAAAAGAGAAGGGAAAAGGAAGGGAACCTTGTCCTACAGCTTTGCATTTAACCCTGTTATAATACTTGTTGCAATGTACTGGAATTATGTTTAAAGAACTCTGACACTACATTGTGACATCACAGTAAGCTAGGATCTTTTCATTTTCTTCGTATCTCTCACTGTAACCACAAAAATAGCAAGGTAACAGCAAGAGGAAAATGAGCAGCAATAGCAGCCACTGCTGTTACTCTCAGCCACTCACTTAAACCTGTTGTGTTACCTTCAGATCCCCCTACTCTCTAGTGAAACAGAATGATCTCAGAGACCCAAGGTGAATATATTCAATGCTGCAAACAAATTGAAATGCCCCACAATTCTGGAAATCTATTTCTTTAGGCTCCTAATGTGTTTTAGAATCTTAGGGTTAAAAAGCAGCTTTGGCAGCTTGCCTAACCTCTAATGAATGAAAACCATTCTAAGCAAAGATTAACAAATAACTTCCCAATTCAGCTTGACCATGTGACAACATTACAGAACTCACTAACTCTCAGTCTAACTTTTTCCCACTTTATTATGGTTCCAAATTAAATAACTCTTCTTCATAGTGTGTGGAAATATGTTTTGTTGTAATTTTACCTCCTGGTCCTATGTATAGTCACTGCAACTAAATAGAATAATAATAATAATTAATCTGTTTATATGACACCATTTTCAAAAATGTAAACAAAGCTATTACACCTCTGCTAAACCCTCCCTTCTCTAAAGTATGTATAAATTCTTTATGTACGGCTATATGTAACTTTAAAACATTCCTTTCATGACATGGTTTAGAAACCACCATCTTATTCACCTTCCTCTAACACATAGTATTTTGTAAATGTCTTCTTAAAATGTAATGCCCAAACTGAACATGACACTCCAAATATGGTCTGCCTAGGGCACACTATTAATGGCCTCTGCTGTAGCACTTACTGATCAACCGAAACTCCAATAACTTCATCATGACCCTCTTATATCAAGCTCCGGCTTCCCCCCTGTTCCTTTTTTTCCCTCTTTTTTTCTCTCTCTTTTGTAGTCACATCTGCTGTGTCACTTGTGTTGTTGTTGTATACACTGATTATTTAAACCTTAGGCAAGGCTTTGTACTTTCTACCACTAAATTCCATGATTGCAAGCTTTCCTTTTAGAGCTAGGACCTTTTGTTTATTTTTTTTTTCTTTGAGACAGGATCTCAGTTTGTCACCCAAGCTGGAGTGCAGTGTGACATAATCAGAGCTCACTGCAGCCTCAAACTCCTCCCAGGCTCAAGCTATCCTACTGCTTCAGCATCACAAGTAGCCGGGACTACAGCAGGCACACACCACCAGGCCCTGATAATTAATGTGTGTGTGTGTGTGTGTGTGTGTGTGCACGTGTGTGTGTGGAGATCGGGTCTCACTATGTTTGTTGCCCAGGCTGGTCTTAAACTACTGGGCTCAAGTGGTCCTCCCACCTCAGCCTCCCAAAGTGCTGGGATTACAAGCGTGAACCACCTTGCCAGGCCACAGAGCTAGGATCTTTTGGAATCTAGATTCTGATGCATCACATATTAGATGTCCCTTTCAGCATAAATATGCATTCTACATTTTCATCTAAGTCACAGACTTAAAAACTGTTCATTAAAGGACCAGACCAAAGAAAGACTCAGAAAAAGTCACTTTTCCAAATCAAGCTGCATCTGAATTAGAGAATACTGCAATAGAAAGTGTAGGTATAAAAGATCTGCATAAGTATTATCACTCATTTCTCTCTCCTCTAATGTTTGGCACTCTGCTATCAGATTAATCCTTATAAAAACACAATGCATCATATAACATTTGTATAAAAATACTTCAATTACCTTACCCACCACATTAAATTCAAATTTTTCTGCTAGGCTTCTAAAATCTTTAGAAATTGAATGAAATTTCTGCTCCAAGTTAGTCTCCTAACTTTCCCAAACTTCCAATACTTCCTTTTGGAACCTCTTCCAAAATCCAAATTCTATCATTCTTTCAAAGTGCAGTTTCGGTTACAATTTATTCATTAACGTGTGTGTACGGAGAGTGAGAGATGAAGAAAGACACCTTCCAACTACATAGTTTGAAGTTCCAGGTGGGCTAAAGTATATAAATGACTTAATATATATGCAGCAATCCTCTAACTAGTAGACTAGCAGCGATTAACTGCTAATTACTCCTCTGGTTTCTCATTTATTTGCAGCACTACGATGCCGAGCAGAGTAGGTACTAAAAGTTTACCTGTTAAATTTTACACACTTTGTTTTGTTAAAATAAATTATTTATGGACATCACAGTTCCAGAAGGCAGAGATTAAAACAAACAGAAATGACTCCCAATTTCAATAAATTAAGTAAAACGTTCCTTGAACTTTTAAAGTGAAAAAAAAAAAAAAATGATCGCGTTACGCATGCGTAGTGCTATATGTGCGCTGCTCCCTTTTGAACTTTGAATTAAGTGTGATATTTTTGCCATTCCTTAATGGTTTTTAATTTGGTTAGGAGACGTTTGGCAATGGAGATCTGTAAAAAGCTGACAAGCATCTGCAGCCAAACAAGCCACATTACCACCACCTTTCCAAAAATCACACATAAATGTAAGCCTAAGTTGAACAATTTCAGATCAAGCTCGTCTTCTTCGATCTATGCTGCACCAGGAAACATCCATTAGTTTCGGAGGAACTAAGCTCTGGTTGCTTCTGGTACTAAAATCAAACAAAAAGTAACGATGGGCCCGCCCCTCACCTCCCAAGCGCTGGTTTCTTCAGCCTCCTCCCACCGCTGAGTACAACGAAAACATCTCCAGGCCCGGCGTCCCGACCCACACGCCAGCGTCCTGCCCGCGCGTTGGGATGGAGAAGGCGCCCGCAGGCTCCCTTCCTCCGTCCTCTCGCACTCACCTACAGCGCTGGCCGCCCACAGGAAGGCGGTGAGTTTGGGGAGCAGCTACAAGCAAAGTCAAAAATCAACAAACGTCTACCGTTATCACTTTTCAAACTTGCCGCCTCCTACTAGAAGTCCCGCCCCGTTCCGCCAAGGCCACTTCCACCCGCGACGGATGCCGGTTGGGCTCAAGAGACTCCAGGCGGGTGGGGCTGGAATTGTCAATGGAAGGGGCAGGGCGCAAGGCGGAACCATTGCTCACGGAGCTGGCGTCGAGTCGGAACCTGAATTCCGCAGGAAGTGGTAGCGCCGTGGTTTCGGGGAGGAGTCCGGGGTTGAGCCCAGCTCTGAGTGACTTCCGGCGGCGCTTGGAGCGTTTTCGGTGTCCGAGTTGAAAAGCAAAACCAAGTGGAAACTTCACTAAATTCAGGGTAACAAGGTAGTAAGGACAGAGTTAATTTATAGAATTCCAGAGTAATAATAACTCGTTGAACATTGATTGTGTGCCGGGTTCTATTAGATGCTTTAAGCATCATCTCAGTTAGACTTCATTAAAGAGGAGAAGGGGGAGTGGAGAGATACTATCATTATCTCCTCACATGAGGCCTCTGAATCAGAGAATGCAGTTCTCTGCGTACAGTAGTTCACAAGCAGCATATCTTGGATATGAACACAGGTTCTCTGATTCTGTGCTCATAAGCACGACTTCAAGAGGTGGAAGGAACATAACAGTTCATCTGGTGAAATCCTCTCCCTTTTACAGATAAGAAAACGACTCAGAGAGAAGTGATTTGTTAGAAGTTACACAGTAAGTGGGACTGTCTAAAGTAGAAACCAGTTCTCCTGATTTTTAGCTTCTCCCTCTTCGATCAGCCCTCAGCAGGAGTCAGGCACACCGGGTGCTTTCCACCACTGTACTGTTCCCCAAACTTGTACTTTCCTGAGTGAGTTGGACTCTTCAGATGAGGGGCCCTGAAATCTGTATTTTTTACATGGTATTTTGTTTGTTTGTTTGTTTTGGCAAGATTGGAAACACTGCACTTAATACAAGTTAGGAAGCCACGGCAGGCCTGGTTGTCAGGGAGAAAACCATTACGTTTTATTGAGGTTTGGGTCAGGAGAGGATGTAATCAGACTTATATCTGGTCACAGAGTAGAGCATCATCTGGTGACAGTCGTGTGTTGGATGGGGGAGCCTCAACTGAATTATGTGAAAAAAAAAAAAGTGCTAGAAAGGTTGTGTTGAATGTAGACACAACTTCAGTGCTTTGTCGTGTGGGTTGAAGGAGTAAACTTATTGATAAAAGAGTCTATAACGATTCTAAAAAAAAATACATTTCAGATTCAATAGTTCAGGGCCTTTGTTTTTCCTTTCTATGTCTATTTACTGATGTAAGTCTCAAAGTCAGAATCTAGTAAAATGCAAAAGAAGGTTAAGAAAATAGATTTTTTAAAAATATCAGTCAATGAGGAAAGCAGAAAAAAGAGACCTATTTCATTGAAACTTGCCAAATCAAATTGATTACTTATACATGCATATCTTCCACCAAATCATATATCCTTAGAGGCAAGGAAGGGAATCATAGCATAGTGGCTGACAGCACATCTCTACCGTTGAAGAGAGCTGGATTGAAATTCCTCATTACACCATTTACTACCTAGGTGGACTTGGGCAAGCTGTTTAACCTAACTGACCTGGTTTCTGCATCTTTAAAATAGGGGTGACAGTTCTATCTGCTTTATAGGTTATCATGAAGATTAAGTGAATTAGTTCCTGTAGAGTGCTTAATTAAGTGCCTGGCAAAATTGTGAGTACTTGATAAGTATTAGCTGTTATTTTGACTATTATTATTTATACATGGTCCCTAGTAAAATATCTTGCAAGCGGTGAGTGCTCAACAAATGTCTAAATTGTTGCTGACAGTCTAGACAAAAAAAACAAGTGATTTATGTGAAAGCCAGGATCAGAGTGGACCATGGAGAAAGAGAAAAATGAGACAAAGGAAGAAGAGCAAGACAACCATTTTGTTGTATCTGTAATAAATATTGTTTATTTGGGGGTTAATATTACTATTGATGTGATAAATTGATAGTCATATTAGAAGTAAATTATCTAATGAAAAATTGAGTGTTTATTCAAATATTCTTAATTAGAAGGTTAAATCTGACTTTTTGACTTTTAGTTGCCTGATACTGGTCACTGTAAGATGGAACAGCAGAATTCTCACCCTCGACATTGTCTAGGAGTTTTCTTATTATCCATAAAAACACTGACTATTGCAGAAAACTTAACTCTAGTATTCTTTCTGATTGTAGCATCGTAATTTTATACCCTCACATGCGCTACATCTGCCCTCTTCATTTTCCCTGTCAGCTGTTCTGCCAATACCACCCTTCCCAGCCTAGACTGTATGGTTTATCAGCATCCAAACTCCCTTTGTCTGTGCCTCTGACGTAGGTGCCTGTCAGAATCTTATCCCTGAATCTTGTCTATAAATCCTTAGCTGGAAACACTGGGGGAAAATGATACAAAGTGACATATGACAGATTGTCAGTCTCCATCTTCAGCTCTTTCTTTGATTCCTGACAATCCTTTGATTTATCATCAGCAATTTCCTGTCCTGTAACTTTCAGCAATTTCTCACAAACTTTACCCTTTCATCATTCCTCTTCCCAACCTAAATTTCTCTTTAATAGAAAGTGACCAGAGTAGTCTTAAAAGTGTGTTTCAAGCACAATACATTCGTATGCATCTGCATTAGTTGTGCCTATTGCCTTTCTAATTTTGATTTCATGTTCCTTTTCTAGACTGCACTTTAAATTCTGGATGACAGGCCTGTAAGGACTGAACGGACCTTTGAGTGACAAGATGGGGATGTTCCAGAGAGAGTGTGGCAGTCTGCAGCTGGGACTATCTTTAATGCAAGTGGTGATGCTGTGATATCTAGTGCTTTAAACAAATCTCTCTTTTTAAGTGACAGGGGTTCTAAATTGGTATTTATACTTCGTTTAATAGATCAATAGGGACAAAAAGTTGATTCACTTGGTCTAATGTGGTAGGAATAGGTGAAATACTAAGACTGGGTCCTACACTCTACTTGCCATCAGGCACCCATTCTTATGAATAGAGATTCCATAGGGGCCACAGACAGTCCCAGTACTTTTTTCCCAGTTAATTGAGAAAATTAAACCCATCATACAACATATAACATCCTGCCTTTCTACTTCTGTCAATGCCACATATATCCACCTGTCTTATTTGTCTATCTCAGAAAAATGAAATGTACTTCCTCCACCAATGTATGACCACTGTTTCTTGTTCTAGACCTCTCTTCTGCATTTGGTATCATGATCAAACCCTCCTTGAAACTCCTTTTGCATCTCTCCCATCTTTTTGTACCTGCTTCATGCTTCTTTGGGGTCCTTTTTCCTCTGCCAACCCATTAAATAGTATTTCCCAAAGTTCCAGCCTTGAGTTGTTTTCTGTCTGTATCTTCCCTGTGGGCATTTTCCACTCATTGTTTTAACCTATTTGCTCATGGATCCTAAAACTACTGCTATTCTGACCTCTTCCCTGACATTCAGACTTTTGGGAGGCTCACAAGCCCTTCAAACTCTTAATTCGTCCTTTCCTTTCACTTGTACTCCCAATTCTAGCTCATCTCACTGCCTTCAGCCGTTAACTACTACCACCCCCACCTACACCACCAAATCCATCTTGTAAGTAGCAGCCAGAATGACCAGTCTCAAATGTAAATCTATTTCACTTGCCTCCTTAAAGTTCTAATCCCCCCTCTGCAGTCACCTTCAAGGTAATTCAACTCATGGTGTGCTAGAGTTTTCGTCATCTTGCCACTGTTTTCCTTCCCAGACTCGTTTTCCTTTCCAGTACCATCTTCCCTTCTACCCACTTTGCATTCATGAGGCTGTTTTACACCTGAGACCTTTTCGCATTCTTGTTGACTTTGTCTGGACCCTCTTTATTTTCTTTGGTTGACTCTTTCTTATCCTTACTAATTTTTTAAGGTTCTTCCAAGAAGCCTTTCCTTATTCCCTAGTCCGAGTTGGTTGAATTTTCTCTGTGCTTTCTTGACATTCATGGATTCATTCAGAAAATATTCATTGAACCCTTATTTTGTACCAGACACTGAGCTAGATACTGTAAATATAATAATGAACACGCAAATATGGTAATAACATCTAATAATTTCCTGACAGTTTACATTCTCACAGGGAAAAAAGAAAAAAAAAAGGCAGTTCCATCTGATTGGCTCCATGTTTGAGAATAGCCAGGAATTGAAAGGGTAAAAGACAAGTGTTCTAGATAGAGGATAGCAATGTTTATGAAGAACACAGTCTAGGAACTGAGAGATTCTAGACAAGGGTGGAGAGGTAAACAGGGACCAGATCATGAAGAGCATTAGTGAATATGTAACAAAGTTTAAACTCCTTCTTAAGGCTAATAGTAAGTTTGAATGGTTTCAACAGGATTAGGTTAGTATTTAGATGATGAATCTGGCTACTCTGAGATAAAGGACTCAAAGAGTGGCAATACTAGCAGGAAGGAAAACAGTTAGGAGATAATTGTAGTAATCCAGAGAAAGAAAGATGGCAGTTTATACTGGGGTATTGCCAGTGTGATTAGAAATAGATCTCAAAAGAAGTGACAGAAGTTGGTGACTGACTGAACTGTGAGGGCAGAAGTGGGAGAAATCAAGGATAGAGTTTCTTTTTTTTTTCTGAGACGGAGTCTCACCTTGTCCCAGGCTGGAGTGCAATGGTGCCATCTCGGCTCACTGCAACCTCGGCCTCCCGTGTTCAGCAATTCTCCTGCCTCAGCCTGCCAAGTAACTGGGATTACAGGGGCGTGACCACACCCGGCTAATTTTTTGTATCTTTAGTAGAGACGGGGTTTCGCCATGCTGGCCAGGCTTGGTCTCGAACTCCTGACCTTGTAATCCGCCTACCTAGGCCTCCCAAAGTGCTGGGATTACAGGTGTGAGCCACTGCGCCTGGCCCATAGAGTTTCTTAAACAAGTTTTAGTGAAGACAGGGACTACTCTGTTTGCTGTCATGTATCCACAGCTTAGCATAAATCTTTACACATTGGAGATGCTTGATAAATACGAATGAAATTTTCTGGCTTGAATACCCAGATAAATGGGATGCCAGTCTCTGATTTAGATAACATAGAGGCAGACTCACTTGGGAAGTAACTGGTGATTCAGTTTTGGACATACCTAGCTCAACATGCCTGTGAAACATACACATGACAGTGTCCAGATACATGGCATTGGATGAACAATTCTGAAACTCAAGAGAGAGGTCTGAGATGGATTATTTGCATACTTAAAAAAAAAATAAAAGTTTATGTTATATTGAAATGATCTGTTTTGTGTCTGTCTCCACTATTAAACAGGGCTGGTTCTTAATTACCTTTGATGTTCTAATGCCCAACACCATGCCTGGTACAAACTGCACACCCAATCAGTGTTTGTTTTTGAACTGAACTCCTTTCGAGACATGATGCATCTAACGAAGTAATAGTAGTAGCCTCTGAGGAGGGAAACTAGCAGGTCAGAGTGAAAAAGAAATTTTCTTTTAGTTGAATATAGTATAGTTCTTTTTGCCTTTTCCTCCAATGTATTTATATTTCCTGAGAAATAAAAAGATGACAAAAACATGTTCTATTTGATTTATATGGACTTAATACTAAAAGCAATACTCCAACTATGTTCTGTCAATATAATGTAGTGTGGAATATTAAAATGCTATCTGATATTATATCATATTGGCTTTTCTTTTGAGACAGGGTCTCACTCTACTGCCCAGGCTGGTGTCATCATGGCTCACTGCAGCCTCAAACTCCTGTGCTAAAGCATCACATTACATTACTGATTGATTTACAGATTATGTGGTTGCATTATTGATGCCATCATTCAATTCACTTCTATGAATTATGAATAGTAATTAACTTTTTACAAATAACTAACCATGAATAGCAAGATGAAGTGAAATGACCACAGTTTATTTTAAGGGTATGAGACAGAAAAATCTTTGAAACTATGTACTGTATTATGAGATATATACAAAATCTACAAAAGCAAACAAGTGTCATTGTTTTATACCTGCCTAACATTTCATATGAGAGGAAATAATGATATGTTTCTCCTATCAGCCAACATTTCTAGCTTGCTGACATTATAGGTAACATTTAATATGCAAAATCCTTTAATCACAAGTGTCAGAAAGCACATCTTAACTGTTGTTATAAGTGGATAAGTAAAAATGTATAATGCTTTTATATATTTTTGAGTTATAGTGTATAATTTTATATAAATGGTTAAGGCCATAGATATTCTGAAAGTACACTAGTATTTAAAGAAAATGGTGCATTCGAGTAACACTTGAATATACAGCATATTCACTGGGTGGAGCTGTTGCATTAATGTTAACGTTACATACTTGGAAAGTTTCATTTCATTTTCCTTTATAAAAGTAAACAATTAGAGTGATAAACATTGAACACAATGTTCTGGATGAAAAAAATTAGATTCTGAATTTATTGACATTAGAATACATGTTTAGAGTCCGGGCTTAAGAAGAAAAATAGCATTGAATTCAAAATAGCTATCTGCTTTTTATTACCCTTTAATCAATCCAAGTTGTTAATCCACTTGACTTCTCAGCTGTGTTCATCTTTATTAGTGGGTTTGAGAACTGAGCTGTACATTTGCAATACAATATCTTGGTTAAGTACTCACATGGAATTCTTAGCTTGAAACTATAAAGTACCTATTTCTTAGCTAATTTGTGATGAGCTCTAAACAAGATCTGAGGAAGCAAAAAGTTGCTATATTATGCTTTAACCCCTCTAGTATCATTTCCCCAACTTTCACAGCAAGCTGTATTATTTTAATATAGTTAGTATAGAGAACCTTGGGAATTATCAGCTGAAAGAAATTGGATATTCTTAAAAATTTTTGTTCAGTGTGACTTTTTAAAATTCAATTTTCTTTGTAGAGATGGGGTCTCAGTATGTTGGCCATGCTGATCTCGAACTCCTGGCCTCAAGCAGTCCTCCTGTCTTGGCCTCCCAAAGTGCTGGAATTACAGGAATGGGCCAACATACCCAACCTAAATTCAATTTTTATATTCTGGATGTCTTTAATATTGGTATTGCAGTATCCAGTGCTATTTTCCAGTTATTTCAAAGGAGTTAATTATATTCTCAGGAAAAATACTGATTAATGTATTCTAATTTTTTTACTTCAGTAGTTTTTGGGATACAGGTGGTTTTTGGTTACATGATTGAGTATTTTAGTAGTGATTTCTGAGATTTTAGTGCACCTGTCACTCAAGCAGTGATTGTACTCTAATTTTTAGATTAGTCATTTATGACACACATTTTAGAAGGGTGTCTTAGTTTGTTCAAGCTGCTACAACGAACTACCACAAACTGGGTACCTTAGAAGCAACAGAAATATATTTCTCACAGTTCTGGAGGCTAGAAAGATCAGGACTCTGGCAGATTTGATGTCTGGTGAGGGCTTGTTTTCTGGTTCATACACGGCATCTTGTAGCTGTGCCCTCGCAAAGTGAAAGCATGAATGAGTTTTGTTGGACCTCTTTTTTAAGGGCACTAATCCCATGTATGAGGGCTCCACTGTCATGAATTAATCATTTCTCAGAGGCCCTACCTCCTAATGTCACCCTGGGAGTTGGAATTTCAAAATATTAATTTTGGGGAGGCACAAACGTTCACGCCATAGCAGAAGAGAAACTTTTAAAAAATAAAACCCATAATAACTGCCACAAATCAGAAAAGTGTGGGGGATAAGTAGTTTGTGGTGGTTGTTCTGTTTTGTTGTTTTTTCACAGTTCTGGAGCCGTGTTATCGTTCTTAATGCAATCTTTATGATAGTGATTTATACTGTGTAGAGTTAATTTTCTAACATGGACCCTTAGGAGAAAATCACTTCTAAGTTTTCTATATCTTTTTCTAATCTTGTTTTCTCAAAAAGGGGATTGAGTCTATGCATTTGTATATAAGTACCAAGTAATATTATTTCATCTTTAGTCTCTGGAAAATTCACCTGCCAGTTTTTCTTTACTCTTTATTAAGCATATTCAATCTGATAAACACAGGTTGACCATATATATTTAAAATTAAATACCTGAATATTGTTCCTAGGACAATCCATTAAGATAATTTTCATTTATATACCTTGTATACAATACTTTATAATAATGATAGCTCATATTTGCAGATGTACCAAGTGCCAAATCTTCATGTATTACCTCATTTAATTATCACAAAAACTGCATGAAGTAGTTTCTATTCCCATTCCATTTATATGTATGTGTGTATGTGTGTCCATATATATAGAATATATATATATCTATATATATGGACACACACACATACACATATATCATATATATATTTATAGACACACATACACGTATATCTTATTTACTTTAAGAAAACTTGAATAACTAGCTCAAGGTCATATGTCTAGGAAACCAGGAAGACAAAAGTTGAACCCAAGTAATTAATGTTAGAAGCTCTGTCCCTGTCGCCTCTACTGTGCTTCCTAATCTCAAACCCTTACACTGGTGGAGGCAGTATAAATTTTATCCCTGAATCCTTCTATCAAGGATTGTATCCCTTGATGCTTTCTATTCTACCACTTCTCTACAGTACAAATACAAAACATATTGACCTATGAAGCGTTCATCAGTTTCTTGGGGAAGGATTTAGTTGATTGGAAACTTTGATTGAATTTCTTTGCTATGCTTTCTTGTTCAAGGGATTATGTGTCTCTCTCCCTTCATAAGCCTTTGGGTGGGTTGGCAGCCTTACACAGATCTTCTAGGCCTTCAGAGATGTCCTACATATGTAATTTCTCATTCCTGACTCTTTCATTCTTCTGGCAACTTCTAGGGTTTCTCCCATCCCTTTCTTTCCTAGAACCTCCCATCACTGCAAAGAGAGAATAAAGTTCTCTCTCAGTTTCTTCCTTTGTCTTAAACATTTCACAGCTCAGTGACTTGTTGATTGCTGGTTGCCTCTGGTTCTGTTCATTGACTAGGGCTCTTCTGAAGATTTTCTCCTAGAGTTAATATTAACTAAAACAAAACACATTTAACCATTTATTCTACCCTGAGGATTAATTTTTTAAAGAAAGTAATATTTTTCTACATGAGGAATTTATAATTAGAGTAACACAATTGTAACATTATTTCTTTAGAATAAACCAGACTATATTGTGTTAAGAGAACATTTCTACCCTGATTGAGATTGAACTATTTATCTGAAGTCACAGTTTCTCCCCTTACCACAGCCCAGATGTAACAGTGTATGGGGAATTAGTATATTTTATTTCACCGTGTTACACTTTTATTTTAGATTTAAAGACAGAAAGCAGAATGGCAAACCATGAAGGTGGTTAGCTAAGTAGAAAGTAGAAATTTAAACTAAGATTCTAATCTCAAGATAAATCAGATTTGGCAGGTATTGCAGAGATTTTGTATGGATTACAAATACAGTGGCCATCAAGCAATCAACCAGAATTCACTGAATACATACACATGTTAGACCCTATGTTTTCACAACCAAAAGTTAGGAAAGATTACTGACCAGTACAAAATAATGTTATCACTTTGGATTCTTCCCTGTGTGAGAAACTATAGTGCTCTTATATCTGCTTGAGTCCAGATTCCTGTCTAGCAGTCCATTTTTTACATCATCACAATCTACCTTTTTATCTAACCTAATCATCCAGTACTGTTTGAAATGTATTCCCTGCTTTCATCAGGCTATTTTCCTTAAACAATCCTGGTTAATATCACTGTTGCTTTTAGTAGCCTACTTCTACCCTATGTGCCTTTCTCCATTTCCCTTTAGGATTCCCTTTGCCCTCTTTCAACCTAGCCAAATTGAGTTGGCTACCACTTCTTTCACCAGTCTTTTAGTTTCTACTTCAGTTCATACAGACCTTTTTTTTAATTTGGTCTCCCACTACATATAACTACTATCTGTCCCACATAATTACTGTATTAGTCTGTTCTCACAGTGCTATAAAGAACTTCCCAAGACTGGGTAATTAATTTATAAAGAAAAGAGGTTTAATTGGCTCACAGTTCCACATGGCTGAGGAGGCCTCTGGAAACTTACAATCATAGTGGAAGAGGAAGCAGGCATGTCTTACATGGCAGCAGGTGAGAGAGCAAGTGAAGGAAGCCAAGGGGGAAAAACCCCTTATAAAACCATCAGATCTCATGAGAACTCACTATCATGAGAACAGCTTGGGGGGAAACTGCCCCCATGATCCAGTCATCTCCCACCAGGTCTCTCCCTCAACATTTGAGGATTACATTTCAAGATGAGATTTGGGTGAAACACAAAACCAAGCCATATCAATTATATATAAACATATCTTGTTTTATTGTACTTTATTATGCTTTGAAGATACTGTGTTTTTGACAAATTAAAGGTTTGTGGCAACCCTGCATTGAGCAAGTCTATCAGTGCCATTGTTAACAGTGGCATGTGCTCAATTTGTGTCTCTGTCACGTTTTGGTAATTCTCTCAATATTTAAAACTTTTTAATTGTATATCTATTATAGTGATCTGTAATCAGTAATCTTTGATGGTACTATTGTAATTGTTTTGGGGCACCAAGAACCACACTCACTTAAGACAACAAACTTAATAAGTAAACGTTGAGTGTGTTCTAACTGCTCTATTGGCCAGCCATTTTTCATCCCTCTCCTTCTCCTTGACCCTCCCTATTTCCTGAGACACAACAATATTTGAATTAGGCCAATTAATAACCATATAATGGCATCCAAGCCTTCAAGTGAAAGAAAGAGTCAAAGTCTCACTTAAAATAAAAATTAGAAATGATTACACTTAGTGAGGAAAGCATATCAAAAGCTAAGATAGGCCAAAGGCTAGGTCTCTTGTGCCTAACAGCCAATCTGTGAATGCAAAGGAAAAGTTCTTGAATGAAATTTCAAGTGCTATTCCAGTGAACATACAAGTAATAAGAAAGCAGAGCAGCTATATTGCTGATAGGGAGAAAGTTTGAGTGGTCTGGATAGATCAAATTAGCCATAACATTTTCTTAAACCAAAGTGTAATCTAGAGCAAGGCACTAGTTCTCTTTATATGAAGGCTGAAAGACGGGAGGAAGAAGAAAAGTTTGAAGCTAGCGGAAGTTGGTTTATGAGGCTTAAGGAAGGAAGCCATCTTCATAAGGTAAAAGTGTGATATGGTTAGGCTTTGTATCTCCACCCAAATCTCATCTTGAATTATAATCCCCATAATTCCCAGGTGTCAAGGGAGAGACCAGGTGGAGATAACTGGATTATGGGGTGATTTCCCCCATCTGTTCTTGTGACAGTGCATTCTCATGAGATCTGATAGTTTTATAAGGGGCTCTTCCCACTTTGCTCAATATTTCTCTTTCCTGCCACCTTGTAAAGAAGATGCCTTGCTTCCCCTTCACTTTCCACCATGATTATAAGTTTCCTGAGGCCTCCTCAGCCAAGCTGAACTGTGAGTCAATGAAATCTCTTTCCTTTATAAATTATCCAGTCTTGGACAGTTCTTTATAGCAGTATGAAAATGGACTAATACAAAGTATAAAGTGAACCAGCAAGTGCTGATGTAGAAGCTGCAACAGGTTATGCAGAAAATCTGGCTAAGATAATTGATGAAAGTGACTATACTAAACAACAGATTTTCAGTGTAAACACCTTCTTTGGAAGACGATGCCATCTAGAACTTTCATAGCTGGAGAAGAGACGTCAGTGCCTGGCTGCAAATCTTTAAAAGACAGATTGACTCTTGTTAGGGGATAATGCAACTGGTGACCTTAAGTTGAGGCCATTGTTTACTTACCCTTCTGAAAATTCTATAGCCCTTAAGAATTATGCTGAATCTATTCTGCCTGCACTCTGTCAATGGAACAACAAATCCTGGATGACAGCACATCTATTTAGAGCATGGTTTACTGAATATTTTAAGCCCCCTATTGAGACTCTGTTGAGACTGGAAAAAAAGATTTATTTCATAATATTACTGCTCATTAATAATGTACCTAGTCACCCAAGAGCCCTGATTGAGATTTACAAGGAGATTAATATTGCTTTCTTGCCTGCTAATACAATATCTATTCTGCAGCTCATGGATCAAGGAATAATTTCAAACTTCAATTCTTATTATTAAAGAAGTATATTTCATGAGGCTAGACCTGCTTCAGTGATACCTCATAGATCTGGCAAAGTAAACTGAAAAACTTCTGGAAAGGATTCACCATTCTAGTTGCCATTAAGAACATTTGTGGTTCATGGAAAGAGATCAGAATGTCAACTTATTATGATAGGAATTTGGAAGAGGTTAATTCCAAGCCTCATGGATTACTTCAAGACTTTACTGGAGGAAGTACCTGAAGATGTGATGGAAATAGCAAGAGAACTAGAAATAGAAGTGGGACCTGAAGATGTGACTGGATTGCTGCAACATTATAATAAAAACTTGAATGGATGAGGAGTTGCTTCTTGTAGATAAGCAAAAAAACCAAAAAAAAGATTTCCTGAGATGGAATCTAGTGCTGGTAAAGATTATCTGAATATTGTTGAAATGACAGCAAACGATTTAAAATATTACAAAACTTTGTTGATAAAGCGATGGCAGGGTTTGAGAGTACTGACTCCAATTTTGCAAGAAGTTCTGTGGGTAAAATGCTATCAAACACCATCACATGCTATAGAGAAATCTTTCATGAACAGAAAAGTCAATTGATGTGGCCAGCTTCATTGTTGTCTTATTTTAGGAAATTACTGCAGCAACCTAAACCTTAAACAACCATCACTCTTCCTTTTTTTTTTCCTGTCACCAAGGCGGGAGTGCAATGGCACCACCTTAGCTCACTGTAACCTCTATCTCCGTGGCACAAGGGATCCTCTTGCCTCAGCCCCTGAGTAGTTGAGACTACAGACACACACCACTATGCCCAGCTAATTTTTTGAACGTTAATAGAGACGACGTCTTACTATGTTACCCAGGCAATATCAAACTCTTGAGCTCAAGTGATCCTCCTGCCTCAGCCTCCCAAAGTGCTGGGATTAGAGGCATGAGCCACTGCACCTGACCTATCAACCACCACCCTCTTCAGTCAGCAGTCATCAATACCACAGCAAGGCCCTCTATAAGCAAAAATATTATGACTTACTAAAAGCTCATATGATCATTAGCATTTTTAGCAATAAAGTATTTTTAAATTAAGATTTATATATTTTTAGACATAACAGACTGTAAACATAACTCTTTATATGCACTGAGAAACCAAAACATTTGTATCATTCCTTTTATTTTGATACTCACTTTATTGCAGTGTGAAACCGAACTTGCACTATCTCTGAGGTATGCCTATAAGTAATTATATACAATTTTATATTGGTTTTGAGTCATTTTATGCAGGTGAATTTTATTATCTTAATTAAATTGCAATAACTTTAAAGTCAAAGTCTGAGTCTTCTTTGAATTTTTTATTTTCATAACAGTGAACTATGCACATGGCTCAATCCATTGACCCGTTTTGGTTCCTGATAGAGTTTTGTTAATTTAAAGGAGAAAAATAAGGACAGTGAAGTAAGTTTTTTATAAAACTAAATTTATTTGGTTTATAAAACTGTTTAATATTATGTCCTTCCTGTATTTTTTATGTCAAGTTACCATCTCTTTTTCTAGATGATTATAATAGATGAAAAATTTTTAAATGTTTCTATTTGTAAATGTACAACATTGTCAATTCTGTGTCAATGTCTAACTTTTCCTTGTACTCATCTAAATAATCTCAGAATCAGAGCTTATTAAATACTTATTGTATCACACAGACTATAGTGTCACACAATAAGTATTTAATGACTTTCTTGATAACTAATTTGTGTTGCATGGCTCATTTATTCCACAAGTTTCAGTTGAGTACCAACTCAATTCAAGTTGCTATAAATATTATTTGTATTGAAAACATACTGGTGAACACTGAAATGGGGAGGGGTTATTTTTATTCTGTTTTAGAGTGGCATAATTTCTATGATAAAGTGACTAATCTGAACTAATACGTAAAAGATTAAGAATCACTTGAGAATCATTTTCAAAGAATAACTTTTTAAAATGTAGCGCACTGCTGACTTGTGTAAAAATTATGTGTGATGCTGAACTCGTTTGAAACTCAAATATTTGGACCCCGCCCACAGACCAATTGAATCAGGATCTCTCGGTTTAGGAACTTTAAACTCACACTTGAAAGTAGCTCTGCAAGTGATTAGGATGCAGATGGTTCATGGAGTTAAAAACAACTGCTATCCTAGCAGGCTGATAGAGATGTAAGCTTCTATTTCAGTTCTGCCAGTTACTGGTCATTGTTTTCTGGATAAGGTTTCTAAGCATCTTTAAGTCTCAGCTTATTCTTCTGTAAAATATGGTTACCAATAAGGCTGCTGTGGTTAAATGAGATAATGAATATAAAGTAGTATACAATGAAGGTGGTCAATAAATATTAATTTACTTCTTTTCCTTCCTTTGAAATTTACTTGTACTTCAGTGTTGAGTAGTATAAAGAATTTTTGATTCATGTACTAGACATTGCTTTGGCTGCAGATCTCACTACTGAATCAACTGTATGTTACTAAAAGCTTCCTTTTTTTTTTACTCTTGAACCCAAAGTCCTCTCACTTGCCATTAAGTTGCAGAAGTACAGTGCTTTGCTAATCCCCAGGCTTCTGCTTCTCCCATTCTTAACCAGCATGGGACCAAATGGAAGGATTAATGGGCTAGAAATCATTTGGGTATTGATTTCCCACTTAGTAAAATTAGGGACTTTTTCTACATGATTTGATAGTTCTTTTCTGTTAAAAAAAAAAAAAAAGTCTCATTTTTATGTCACACATAAAATTGAGAAGACATTATTAAGTTCTCCAACTATTTTACCACTTGCCAATATAGACTCCTAGATTTATGTGGAACAAAATTATTTCATTTCAGTGAAGAAAATCAGTAAAGGATCTACTAGAATCAATTTTTACTTGACAATGTCATCTCTTTGACTTAGAAAAGGGATGTGGTAGAGAGAGATAGCAGCTAGAGATCTAAGAGCAGGAAAATCATGCTTTCAGGAGCCTTATCCCATATCAGAATCTCAGTAGCTCTTCCCTCAGTTTCAGCCTCGGCCCTTATTAGAGTTGTTCCCAAGTGGGAGGTAAGCCCTCTTTATATATTCAGAATATATATAATTCAGAAATTGAGAGATTAGAAGTAAGGTATAATGCATTAGTTTGCTAGGGCTGCCATAACAAGTACCACAAACTAGGTGGCTTAAACAACAAAAATTTATTGTCTCCCAGTCTTGGAGGCTAGAAGTACTAGATCAAGTTATCAGCGAGGTTGATGCCCTCTGAGAGCGGTGTGGATGAGTCTGTTCCATGCCACTCCCTTGCTTCTGGTCGTTTGCTGGAAATCTTTGGCATTCCTTGCCCTGTAGATGTATCACCACAATATCCTCCTTTATCTTTGCATGGCATTCTTGTGTATGTTTGTGTGTCCAAATTTCCTTTTTTTTTTTTAAATAAGGACATTGATCATATTATATTACAGTAAGACCCACCCTTATGACATCATTTTAAGTTGATTACCTCTACAAAGACCCTATTTCTAAGTAAGGTCACATTCTCAAGTATTGGGGGATTAGGATTTTAACGTGTCTCTTTTGGAGGACAAAATTAAACCCATAAAACATGGTTCACAGCATCGTGAGCCAGAGGCCTTCCTGGGCAGGATCTATATAAATAGCCTGAGGGCTGAAACCAGGACAAATACACCAGCTTCCCTCAGAACAAAATGCAATTCCTGGATTTTTACCTCCTTTGAAAACTGAGTACTGATTACTTATTTTTATATTACCAATGCTATTTGAGTGCAACCTGCTGGGTACATGTGATTCATTTTATTTTTCTTAGAAACAGAGCTCTTGAAAAACACTGTCTGGATATCTTCAGAGGGAAAAAGGAGAAAGTTAATTGAATTGGTGACACTCGGGGTCTCTCACAGAGGAAGGTAAGGTTTCAGTCAACAGCACACAGAGAATTATCCTTATTTACCCAGGACTGACAGTGTTTGCGAATTCTAAAGCTGTGCATGTAGTGAATATACAAGATAAAATTGAAATGAGAATAACAGAATAGCAGTTTAGAAATGATTAAAATGTGCCCAAACACCACTTTTTCTGATAACATGATAGTTTTCTAATGGTGAAAATGTTTAAGATGTATAGCCATAAAAAAGACAAAAAAATAAGAAACAGATATATAGCCAACTTTTAATAATCTGTATTATAGATCCATAGCAGATCTGAAGTTGGCTATATACCAGTATCAGGAGGTGCACCCTGGAGCACGGTTTTGTAGCAGCACTCACAGCTCACCAGCTGAGGACTAGTGACCCAACTTAAGAACAGCTGGCTAAAAGGATAGTCAAGTGAGGGGGGATGTGCTGCAAGAGAATCTTGGTAAATAGAGATGCCAACAAAAGGGAGAGTCTGTCTTCTTGTTCCTTTCTGATCTGTAGAACCTGCAGGCCCACTGTAGAATTCGCATTGGAGCACGGTGGAACATGATGAGAGAATCCTTAGAAGACTTTGTCAAGGAATTGGGGGAAGAGTATGTTTGCAAACATGAGGGAAAGTGCTTATTTCTCATTTAGATAATCTGCAGGCAGAAAGCTTATTAGTGTAGCCTGTAGTAGGGCTTTAAGCCACCAAAGTAAAGAATACTTGGAAGAAATCCAATCATTTCTGAAGCCCTGTGTGAGAAGATACAGTGGTTGGGATGGAGTGTAAAATCTCTAGAGCAGCTCATACAGCCACAGGGAAAAGAGGGAACTGCTACACAGAAAAAAAGATTGCAGCAGGGATGGAGGGCTACTAGCTTTAGGACAACTAGACACTTCTGAAAGTGAGTACTCTGTCCTTACAGAGACCACCAAACCAACAGAAGCCACCAGGACAGCACATAGCCATTCCAAAATTCCAAACCAGGCTCATTCCAGAAAAGCCTTACATTTCAGTCTAGTATATGGATGGTTTTGTAAGATGACCTGTGAGTCTTCTGTTCCTGCTTTCTGCCCCTAATATCAGAGAAACAGACCTAGAAAGAGGGAGGGGAGGAGTGAAAGAGCATGCCATACTTTACCTTCTCAAGACCCTCCTATTTTAAACGGGACAGGTCTATGTTTTAATTATTAAACGTAACTACAAAGTTAAACGGTCTGTCCAGGATGTCATTAAAGAAGATGAGAGAGAAAGGTTTAAGATAGCATGATTGGAGACAATAATTAGAAGAAACCAAGTAGTTTAAGTTTTATAATGCTCTGTCTTATAAACACTCTTGAACCAAAAATCATCCTATTATTGGAAGAGATCTTCAGGGTTGAAATGTTACACATAATTGAAGACTACTTGTTAGACCAAGACCTTAAAAACTTCTTTACTGACTGTTCCCAATGTGTGGCACTGGTAATCATTAAAGAATCATTGTATTGACTATTAAACATCTAGGGATCCCCTGTTTAAATCAAGTTAACAAAACATTTATTTAACAAATATATATTGATTGCCTATTATAAGGTAGATGCTATGGTAGGTGTTGGCTGTATAAATATGAAGAAGACATTGTGTGTGTGTATTTATATACACTAATTAAACTTCAGCCAGAGAAGTACTATACTAGAGGGTTGATGGAAGTACGGTGGTATCTCCCAGGAGGAAGCAGTTAGCATCCTTGGAAATGAGTAGTCTTCACAGAAAGTATGACATTTGACCTACTTCTTGGAGGAGATGAATATTAAGCCTATTAAATCCATGTCAGCCGTTAACACCTTTGCTCAGATTAGTTTCTTGGGCTGTTTTTCCACCTGGCGAGCACATAAGAGTAGAATAGGAAAGTTCTGATGAAAGGAAGAAGTGCCAGAGAGAGAAGGCCTTGCAAGGAAAGAAGCCTGTAAGGCAGAACTCCCCTGAGTATCCTAAGTACCAGCAATTTAGGGAAGAAAATTGCTGCCAGAAGTGCAGGAAATCAAAATTCTGACCTAGATCATTTTACTTACGTCTTCCCTCGTTCTATGAATATATCTCGGGGGTCCTTTTATAATCACATTTCATTTACCAGGCAAGATTAATCAGTGACCACATGAGATAGTCACTGACTTAAGATTTTACAATTTGAAACAATTTGTACAAATGTGTAGAGAGACATGTAGACCAGTGGTCTCCAACCTTTTTGGCACCAGAGACTCATTTTTGGGAATACAGTTTTTCCACAGGTTGGGATGGGGGAGTGGGAGTTGGATGTCATGGGGTTTGGATATGTTGGGGGTTGGTTTCAGGATGAAACTCTTCCACCTCAGATCATCAGGCATTAGTTAGATTCTCATAAGTGTGCAACCTAGATCCCTTACATGAGCAGTTACAATAGGTTCACACTCCTTTGAGAATCAAATGTGTGGCTGATCTGATGGGAGGAAGAGCTCAGGCAGGTGGTAATGCCCACTTACCACCACTCACTTCCTGCTGTGTGGCCTGGTTCCAAACAGGCCACAGACCAGTACCTGTCTGCAGCTGGGGTGCTGGGGACCCCCAATTGTAGATCAGTAAAACAAGGGCTGATAGAGCTGCTAATGCAAGCCTCAAAATGAGTAAATAAGCAAATACAGAAGTACAGTTCAAGTATACAGATGCTCTCTTCATCCTTGTAGCTCTCTGAAGTTTTGATGATTCTACTTTGTATTTTTAACAGTTCCAATTTTAATGAGGTGTGTAATTGAGTGTCAGTTGTGTGATTTGGAGCAAGTCTCTGAGAGATCCCTTTTTAAAAAAATAATCCCAAAACTAGAAGATTGGACTAGATTAACACTGTGATTCTTTTCAAGGCTATCTTAATTTACAACGATTTGAAGTTACCCTAATCAGTGCTAATGATACCATAGTTGCAGATTTGAAGCACTGAGATGCAATTCACTTATTTAAAAACTACTTGGTAAGGGTTTATTGAGAGGATTGCCAGATAAAATACGGGACACTTAGTTGAATTTGAATTTCCCATAAAGAATGAAGATTTTTTAATGTAGGTATGTTTCATAAAATATTTGAATATGCACAAATATCTAAATATACTTAAAATATTTGTTCTCCATTTGAAGTTAAAATTTAACTATGTATTCTTTTAAAATTTGTTTCAAAATCTAGCATTCTTACATCTATGTTAGTTTCAATATAGTAACTAGGCTCTGTGGAAGACAAAATGGTGAATCAGTCATAGATCCTTCATTCTAGAGAGGCAAATGAGAGTCAAATATTAATAATGATATTGCAAAGTAAAAAGTGATGAGTTCATGAGAAATATACTAAGAGAGTGCTATAAAAGTTTGCAGGAGGGAGAAATTACTTTCATTCACAAAAGCAAGAGAAGAACTTGAGCTGGACTGAGAAAGATGGCAGGATCAAGGCTTGTGAATATGGTGGGAGGGGAGAGTAAGGGCATTTCCAGTAGAGTGAATGGCTTGAATAAAAGCATGGAGGGAAAGCACAGAGGAAGACAGGACAGCTAGTCATTTGGTTTGACTGTGGCCTGATTGGGTAAAGGGAAATTAAAGCAGAAAATACTAGAAAGGGAAGGCAGAGCCATACCAAGGGAGCTAGAGGTAGGAGGGATGAAGGCTAGAAATCTGAATAATCTAAAGAATTTGATTTGATGCTTGAAGGTTTTTGATCCAAGGTGACACTGCATACCAATAGCGACAAGGGAGGTGTAAAGATTCATCCCAAATGAGTCACTTCCAAGAAAAACTTGGGCTGTTAATGTTGTTTTTAACACGTAGCTTAAGAAACATATTAGGTGAAAAGGAAATACAGGTAACTGGGAAATCACAAGTTTAGGTATGAAAAGATTCTGGGTTCAAATCCACATTCTCCTTCTGTATGATGTTATTTCCTATCTGAAACTCAGTTTCCTTGCATATAAAAAGACTACAGATGCTCTCATTATGCTTGGAAGTTATAAGTACCACTGTATACCTGGCACATATTAGGAGCTCACTAAATACTAATTGCCATGAGTTATTATTTACTTATTACTTATCCTTCTCTAGTCTTCAGAGTATCGTATTTTATTATAACAGGTGAAGATGCTCCCAATAGATTAAAAAAATTTTTTTTCAAAATATTTTTCTCTTTATGAAGAAAATATTTTTCTTAAATTAAAAAAAATCCAGCATATCTATCTGAACTTTAAAAAAAAAAGAACAAGGAAAAATTAAGAAGCCAATATTTGGAATATTTTGTCCAAATACTTACTTTAAATTGATTTCCTCGATACTAGAGAAAGCTAGATTTTCTTCCTAAATACCACATAGTTAAACCAGAAATCCTGAGAAAAAGCTGAGGTATCTTTCAATAATTATGAAGTGAAAGCAAGAATTTCTATTTAATTATTTACAGCCTCACCAATAATATAGAATTTAGGTCAGCAAGTGAACCAAAGAGTCTCATGGATCCTGTGTACTTACAGGAATAACAAAGCATGTGGGCGCATGACCTGTGAAAGCCAGAGTGAAGGGGAGAATTGAGCAGTAATAGGCTGTATAAAGACTGTATAAGTATAAAGACTCATTCTGTATAAAGACTTATTCTGGGCCTGGCATGGTGGCTCATGCCTATAAACCCAGCACTTTGGGAGGCCAAGGTAGAAGGATCAGTTAAGCTCAGGAGTTTGAGACCAGCATGGACAACATGGTGAAACTCTATCTCTACAAAAAAATACAAAACTTAGCTGGGTATGGTGGCACGCACCTGTAGTTCTAGATACTCAGGAAGCTGAAGTGTGATGATCTCTTGAGCTCAGGAGGCCTGGCATGGAGTGAGCCAAGATGGTGCCACTGCACTCCAGCCTCGGTGACTGAGCGAGACCCTGTCTCAAAAAAGTAAAAAATAAAAAATGACTGATTCTGGGTCATTGCCCTTGTTTCTGACTTTTTTCTCTAGAATTCTATCTCAGTTGTCTCTTTGTCCATTAAAATAGGCCACAATGATTGATGATAAATTTGTTCTTTGAGATAGCACCTAGAGGAACAGTTATCCAAAATGTTCTGTGCCCTGTCAAAGGCTGAAATAGCTACCATTGCTGAAATTATGTGTTTATAGATAATGCCTCCCTATTTTGGCATTTTTCTTTCAAAAACGAATTATCACCACCAGTACCTGCTTTTATTCATATCTTTTCTCCTCAGCCTCATTGTTGAGTATCTAAAAATAGATTTGCAACTGAAGAACTACTCATTCCCTTGTCTTCCCATTCCAGGCCTGTAGCTTTCTTTCAAACTTATTCCTATGCACAGCACAACACGAGCTGTGTCTTAGGTTTATTCTCATACTCTGTATTCGGAGTCAATAAACTTGGTAAGTGCACAGCTGTGATACAGTAGGATTCCTACAGGCTTTAAGCAAATGTACGTGATTTTATCAGTCCCAGAAGACTAGCCCTTGAGTGATTTGCTTGGGTAACATTTTTGGCAGTGCTTCTTTCTTTGTTTTTATTAATATTCTGGATTCTTGTTTGTGAGACTCTCAAATTTATTTCAAATTAGATAAAGGTGACCTTCCCCTTCGCCAAGCAGAACCTCCCATGAGACTCATGAATCCTGTTGAGGCCAATTATAGCTATCACTTGTTAACTATTGCAGTACTTTCACTCTTAAAATAGCTACTAGAAAATTAAGACTTGCAACATGAAGGAAGAACAAAATGGTCAAGCATGTCAATCATTTTTAATCAAATGATTTGGTTTAGAACTTGATAACCTGGTTAGTACTTGAGCACTGTGAGACATTTTGAATTTAAAGTAAGCTGGAGAAAATGAAGGAAGTTAAATCACAGAGCATAGAAATACAATGAATTATATTCGGAACAGAAACATCTTGGGCTCAATGTCTGGGAACAGTGAGAAAATTAGGCTGCTTAAGAACTTAGCTCTTACTTGTTTCCATGGCCTCCACCACAAGAGGACACTCTCTCATCCCGGTGAGACTGACATGAGAATCACAAGACCACTGCCCTCTATCTCATCTTTTCTCCAAGCCTTAGACCATCATGGGATTCACTAACATCATTCACGCTTCAGAAATAGTACATTAGAGTGATCCCCTCTTTTCTGCTCATCTTTCTGCCTCTGTAGAAAAGGGAGAATTGCACTGTTTACCTTGGGAAACATGAAAGTTAATGATAAATATAAATGATGGATGAAGCAAGCATCGAAAGCTATAAAGTTGAACGTAGGACCTAATACCCTGTAGTAACATGTGCTCCTTTTTAAAAGAAACGCACGCGAGTCATTTTAGAAAGGTTAATTTCTGCTACCTCTCAAAAACATTCTCAGAATAATTACAGAGAAAGATTGTAACAAAACACTGGAGGCACCATTGGTGAAAGAAAACTGTATATTCTTGTCTTTTAGTCAGGAAAGAATAATATCTACTTGATCAAAATGACTTTTTTCCTCAGAAACTGTAGTACGGACTCCTAGAAAACAGAGAATTTAAACTACTATTTCTCAGAATGTTTTCTTTACATGACCCAAAGATAGTTTCCCTCCATGAGAAAACAACCCAGTGTTTATTTTCAAGTTGCCATAAACACAAAGCAATAGTACATTCACATGTTTTCAGCTTTTCAAAGCATTTTCACTTGTTTCTCAATTGTTTATTAAAATAATAACCTTGTGTCGACATTATTATCTTCATTTTATAAATGAGGCAACTCATTCAGACATTAAGGGACCTTCTTAATATACTTAGCTTATAGTGACAGAACCAAGGCAAAACCAAAAGTCCTTGCCAAAGACCACCTCCGTTTATCTTCAGTGGACTCCCTGAGTTTTTTATTTTGCTCTTTTGTGGTATGGCAGAAGCCCTCCAAATTTGGAAAAGCAAGCAAGTACAAGGTGGGCACTTAGATTGTCATTCCTCAACTAGCTTCTCCACAGTCTTTTCCTCCCAATATATAAAATACAGCAATAAAGGACAGGAGACTAACATTTTAAACACTGAATGGTTGCTCAAATTTACTCCTCCTATATAATAGTGTAATTTGTTCTTCTAATGTGGTACAACAGCACTGCCTACTTAAATTGCATGTTTCACATATCTCTACTATTCAGCTCCTCTTCTCATCTCTGCAGGGCCTACCCCCAACATACTACTGGCTTAACAATTCCCATGGAACACTGTTTGAATTTAAGAGGCAGATTTGAGGGGAAACACAAATGGCCATCCCTTTCGTTTATGTGCTTCTATCACAGAAATTTGATTGTTCTCTAAAGGCAAGCATGGATTTTTTTTCTTCCAGCAGCTTCAAGGTAATTTTCTACTTAACTTGCATAGTAACAGTTGTTGGGGCTCAGAAAACCTCAAAATGTGCCATTTTGTTATGCTAATTATTTCAAACTGAGGGCACTTGGGAAACAGCAAATACAGGAGACGGCTCTCCCTGAACTCCCTTAAGTGCCTGAAGATAGAGCCTCCAAAAAGTAACAAAATTGTCATAGGTATCCTCCATGGGAATCTCATCAGTGAGGGAAGATTAACTCACAGGAGACACCACACTCCAGATAGACTTTGTCACAAACTATTCATCACCTCTCTTCTGATGAGGTCCCTGGAGACAACTTTTATTACCTGAGAGATGTTATTTGCATAACAAGACAACCTTTGTTCTCCATCCATTCCGTCCTCTTATTCACCTACAAATTGTATAGACACTACCGCCCCCACCCCCAAATAAACCACAAACTCCTACTCCTTTCTTTAGCTCAGGATGCTGTAGAAACTTCTGTCATCTGGCCCCTCTTCAAGTCCTCTACTTTGTGGGACTCCTATGCATAATTAAAATAGCTTTTCTCCTACCAATCTGTCTACTGTCAGTTTATTTCATAGATTCAATTATTGAACCTTCAGAGGATAGAAAGTTTTATCTCCCCCTACACAGTTATGAGTAATTTGGAATTTTACTCATTGTTTTGTATCATTAGTTATCTTTATTTAGATACATGCGTATGTCCTCTCACTCTATCACTCCAAATCAAGTGATATGCACATATATATAAAATACGTATTTCATATTTCTATGTCCTGTTTTCCCTCCATTCCTTGCATTTTGCCTTGTGTATTTTTTTTTTTTTTTTTTTTTGAGACAGTGTTTCACTTTGTTGCCAGGCACCAGGCTGGAGTGCAGTGGCACAATCTCGGCTCACTGCAACCTCCGCCTCCCGGGTTCAAGCAATTCTCCTGCCTCAGCCTCCCAAGTAGCTGGGACTACAGGCACACGCCACCATGCCCAGCTAATTTTTGTATTTTTAGTAGAGATGGGGTTTAACCATGTTGGCCAGGATGGTCTCCATCTCTTGACCTCGTGATCCACCCGCCTCGGCCTCCCAAAGTGCTGGGATTACAGGCTTGAGCCACTGCGCCCGGCCCTGCCTTGTGTATTGTTAATGTTCAAATAAATATTTGTCAAATCAAACAAAAAGGAAATGAAAGAATGAAAAGTCCTACAAACCTATCAGTAGTAAACAACAGTGGCTGTACTTTTCTTTCAGAGAAACAAGTCAACAGTTTTCAAACAAAATGTCTTGGAAATATTCCCTAATGACTTGGCAGTCAACAATTCCCAGCTCAAAAAATTTAAAAAGATAAAACAATACATTACCTTTATTGTTACAAATGTCTTCAAAAATAATGTCATAAATTTAGTTATGATTTGTTTTTGTGAAACTATTGGGAATATATTTCATTTTTCTTATCGTTCTTATAGAGAAGAAAAACTAATTTCTCTCTACTCTGTAGTTAACTGAAACTTCTTGTAACAAAAGACAGGTTAACAAGCAGAAGCTTATTAAAATGTATACTTAATTTAAATATTTTATGGGAGAAGGTCTAGAGAAATGAATAAATCTCTAGAGCAAATCTCAAAGAAATTTTAAACTTCAGGCTAAATGCCATTGTTTTTTGAAACAAGAAAGAAAAATGTAGGAAAAGATCCAGCTAAGAGGAGATGGCTAGGAAAAGTATCTTAAACAAAGGTAATGGGAAGTTCTAATTAGGGAAAGGGAGTCAGGCTGGTGGGACCAAGGGAAAGAAAAAGAAAAAGCAGATATGCTGTAAATCCTTTCTTCATGGTTCAGTACACATAGCCCTCCTATACAAATAACTTACAATCTTCCTGTGTCCAGCTATCACCAAACCCTTGGCTGATCAAACAATGCGTTAGCTCACTGCAGTCTTGTTATCTGTACTGCACAAAGGCCTCTTCAGCACACAGCAAGCACAAGCACCATGCTATAAAATCACCAACAAGCCTTTGTCTCTTTGTAGTCAGCTCCTCTCTTGCTGATTTGCCCATTGCTTTCTCACAATGTATCTTCCTACTTTCTCTAATAAATCTGTCTTTCTTTATCTCCAACTGTCTTGGTAAATTCTTTTTATCACCCATCTGACACTGGCCCTGGACAGTCACCATCCGCAATAGATAAGGATGATTGTGCAAATTTAAGTCAAAACCTTTTCCATTTTGTGTAAGAGTTGTTAGTGATTTAGTGTCCTTTTCTTCCTGATGCAGGGAGAAAGACCCTTACAAAGATTTCTTTTACAGATATAAATTTCTCTCTCTAAAAAAGTAACTTTTTAGGGCCAATCCTGTGTCTGGTGTTTCTCAAAATAATATGCCAAAGATTTTTAGGTGGCATATTCTGTTCTTCTACAGTCATATTTTGGGGTATTGTACCTTGAGCACTACCACATTCCTGTTTAAAACTTTCCCAAGCAGTTTCACAATCCAGAAACTGAGTTGGTGGATTATCCCCTGACCCAGGGCATTTTTATAAAAACAGAAGGAAAAGGTTAATAGTTAGAACTAACTGTAACCTAGTTTTTTAGTTTGGAAAGCAGCCAATCAAGAAGGTTTTTAAATGCTTGTCTTAAAGCGTCTGTTGCAGTTTGAATACCTTCAGCGATGGCTGAGTGGCCCACACAGCAACAATCACAAAAGTTGTCCATACATGAGCTCTTATGATGATTTCTCTGCAGTTTGTATCAAGTTGTCCAGTTTTAGCTCACAGGGCTTTAGTAAAGAGGAAGTCTTTATTTTTAGTGATTCCATGTCAGAAAGGTAGAAGAAAATTTGAAATGTTAGTTTTAAGAGTCTTAGCAAAGTCTCAGCCAAATGTTAGAATTCAGAGTCAGTTAAAGTTTACAGGTAGATAGCAAAACCTCAAAGACAATAAACAGGAGTAGAGTCTAATAACAAGTATACTATAGTTTTCTATTGGAACATAATTTTTCTCTCCATAGCCACCCCTACTTGTGCCAAACTTAGTTGCAGTAAGAATAATTTGTTTACAAAATAAGTCTACTGTCATCATGTCCTGATTATTTACGTAAGTGTAGCAAGAGTAGTGATTAACCATAAAGGCTCTTTTTAAGCTGGCATCACTGGAACTTTAATAAGAAATCTGAGATTGGACTTTTTAAGCATCATAAGGCTAAGATGCCAACCCAAGAACTTGTCATCAGATATTGTAACAGGATAAAAATTTTTTTTCTCTCTTATTCCTTTTTCTCTACTTTCCCCATTTCTGTGAAAAGAGAGAATTTTTTAAAAAAAATAAAAGATTGATACTTAGCATAATAACAGGCTGTCAATATTAGCAAGAGCAAAAAATTTTAGTCTTATAAATACCATGTTTTGAAGAAATTAAGGCTTCAAAGCCTCACTTGAAGATTCACAATATCAGTCTGATGTCACCCATCAGGCTGAAGCCAGGATATTTGCTTAAAACCTTGATGGCTTTGAAGATTCCACTTCAGGATGGATTCAAGTACTTGGCTTTGGGTGTGGGGGATAAACAGATAGTAGAAAAAGTATAAGCAATGTTGGAAAGAAAAAGAGAGAGGAAGACAAGAGGGAGAAAGAACGATTTGCATGTACTCATCTGGGAACCAATATTGTGTTGTGGTTAATGTCAGCTTCTCTGGAATCAGATGGCCAAGTTTAAAATCAGCCACCTTATTAAATGAGGAATATAATAGTCATAACTTCAAATAATTCTTATTCTAAGGGTATATCTTTATTAGCAGTGTGAGAACAGACTAATATAGTAAATTGGTAATGGTAGACTGGGGTGCTGCTATAGAGGTACCCGAAAATGTGGAAGCTACTTTGGAAATAGGTAACAGAGGTTAGAAGAGTTTGGAGGGTCAGAAGAAGACAGGAAGATGCAGCAAAGTTTGGAACTTTCTAGAGACTCGTTGAATGACTTTGACCAAAATGCTGATAGTGATATGGACAATAAAGTCCAGGCTGAGGTGGGCTCAGATGGAGATGAGGAACTTATTGGGAAGTGAAGCAAAGGTGACTCTTGCTATGTATTAGCAAAGAATCTGGCAGCATTTTGCCCCTGTCCTAGAGATCTGTGGAACTTTGAACTTGAAAGAGCTGATTTCAGGTATCTGGCAGAAGAAATTTCTAAGCAGCAAAGCATTCAAGAGGTGACCTGTTTTTTTTCTGAAAGTGTACAGTTACATACACTCACAAAGAGATGGTTTGAAATTGGAACTTATGTTTAAAAAAGAAACAGAGCATAAAGGTTTGGAATATTTGAAGCCTGACCATACATAGAAAAGAAAAACCCGTTTTCTGGGGAGAAATTCAAGTCTGCTACTGAAATTTGCATAAGTAATTAGGAGCCAAATGTTAATAGCCAAGACAAATGGAAAAATATCTCCAGGGCATGCCAGAGATCTTCTTGGAAGCCCCTCCCATCACAGACCCAGAAGCCTAGGAGGGAAAAATGGTTTCGTGAGCCAACCCCAGGTCCCTGCTTCTCTGTGCTGTCTCAGGACTTGATGTCCTGCATCTCAGCTGCTCCAGCTCTAGTCATGACTAAAAGGAACCAACGTACAGCTTGAGCCATGCCTCAGAAGGTACAAACCCTGAGCTTTGGCAGCTCCCATGTGGTGGTGGGCCTATGAGTGTGTAGAAGACAAGAGTTGAGCTTTGGGAGCCTCTGCCTAGATTTCAAAGGATGTGTGGAAATACCTGGATGTTCTGGCAGAAGTCTGATGCAGGGGCAGAACCCTCATAGAGAACCTCTAGTAGGGCAATGCAGAGGGGGGATTGTGGGGTTGGAGGTCCTACACAAAGTCCTCACTGGGGTACTGCCTAGTGGAGCTGTGAGAAAAAGGCCACCATCTGCCAGACCCCAGAATGGTGGATCCACCGACAGCTTGCCTCATGCACCTGGAAAAACCACAGGCACTCAATGCCAGCCGTGAAAGCAGCTGTGGGGGCTATACCCTGCAGAGCCATAGAGGGAGAGCTGCCCAAGGCCTTGGGAGACTACTCCTTGTATCAGTGTGTACTGGATATGAGACATGGAGCCAAAGGAAATTATTTTGGAGTGTTAAGCTTTAATGAGTGCCCTCTGGTTTCAGACTTGAAAATAAAGGACCTGTGGCCCCTTTGTTTTGGCCAATTTTACCCATTTGGAACAGAAATGTTTATCCAATGTTTGTACCCCCATTGTATCTTGGAGGTAACTAACTTGCTTTTGATTTTACAGGCTCATAAGTGGAAGGGACTTGCCTTGTCTCTGATGAGACTTTGGATTTAGACTTTTGGGTTAATGCTGGGATGAGTTAAGACTTTGGCGGACTGTTGGAAAGGCATAATTGTGTTTGAAATGTGGAAAGGATATGAGATTTGGGAGGTGCCAGGGGCAGAATGATATGATTTGGCTCTGTGTCCCCACGCAAATCTCATCTCAAATTGTAACCCCCAGGTGTCAAGGAAGGGACCTGGTGGGAGGTGAATGGATCCTAGGGACAATGTCCCCTTTGCTGTTCTCATGATACTGAGTCTCACAAGATCTGATGGTTTAAGAGTGTAACATTTCTTTCCCTTGCTTTCTTCTCCTGCCACCATGTCAGATGTGCCTTGCTTCTCCTTCACCTTCTGCCATGATTGTCTAAGTTTCTTGAGGACTCCTCAGTCCTGTGGAACTGTGAATCAATTAAGCCTCTTTTGTCTATAAATTACCCAGTCTCAGGTAGTTCTTTATAGCAGTGTGAAAATGAACAAATACACCTTTCTTACACCATATACAAAACTCAACTCAAGATGGATTAAAGACTTAAATGTAAAACTCCAACTATAAAAACCTTAGAAGACAACCCAGAAAATACCATTCAGGACATAGACATTGGCAAAGATTTCTTGATGAAGACATGAAAAGCAATTATAACAAAGCAAAAAATTGCCAGGATCTAATTAAATGAAAGAGCTTCTGCACAGCAAAGGAAACTATCAACAGAATAAACAGACAACCTACAGAATGGGAGAAAATTTTTGCAATCTATCCATTTGACAAAGGTCTAATGTCCAGCATCCATAAGGAACTTAAACAAATTTACCAGAAAACCAAAAAAAACGTATTAAAAATTGGGCAAAGGACATGAACAGAAACTTCTCAAAAGAAGACATACATGCAGCTGACAAATATATGAAGAAAAGCTCAACATCACTGATCATTAGAGAAATGCCAATCAAAAGCACAATGAGATACCGTTTCACACCAGTCAGACTGGCTATTACTAAAAAAGCCAGTAAAACAACAGATGCTGGTGAGGTTGTGGAGAAAAATTAATGCTTTTACACTGTTGTTGGGAGTGTAAATTAGTTCAACCATTGTGGAAAACAGTGTGGTGACTTTTTAAAGACCCAAAGGCATAAATACCATTTGACCCAGCAATTCCCTTACTGGTATATACGCAAAGGAATATAAATCATTCTGTTATAAAGACACATGCATATGTATGTTCATTGCAGCACTATTCACAATAGCAAAAACAGGGAAGCAACCTAAATGCCCATCAATGATAGACTGGATAAAGAAAATGTGGTATATATACAACGTGGAATACTATGCAGCCAGAAAAAGGAATGAGCTCATGTCTTTTGCAGGGACATGGATAGAGTTGGGGGCCATTATCCTTCACAAACTAACACAGGAACAGAAAACCAAATACCACATGTTCTCACTTATAAGTGGGAGCTAAATGATGAGAACACATGGACACATGTAGAACAATATACACTGGGGCTTGTCAGAGGGTTGGGGGTAGAGGAGAGAGAGGATAAGGTAGAATAGCTAATGGATGCTTGGCTTAATACCTGGGTGATGGGATGATCTGTGCAGCGAAGCACCATGGCACATGTTTACCTATGTAACAAACCTGCATATCCTTCACATGTGCCCCTGAACTTAAAACAAAAGTTGGAAATTAAAAAAAATTATTTGTATTTGGGCTTGAAAAATAATTGTGTTGGTACATATATGCCTTTTAGCCTAACGGGGTCTTTCTGCCCACTGTGCAAACAAAATCAGTTGTCACAGAGACCATGTTCATTGCAGTGAAGAAATAATTTAATTAACACAGGACTGGCCACACCACTCAGGAAACTGAGTTATTACTCAAATCAATCTCCTCAAAGACTTGGAGAGTTTTTCAAAGACAGCTTGGTGAGCAGGTGGCTAGGGTATGGGGATTCCTGATTGGTTGGGTCAGAGATAAAATCACAAGGAGTCTAAGCTGGCTTCTTTCACTGAGTCACTTCTGGGTGGGGCCACAGGAGTGGTTGTTGCATCCAGATGGACCCATCATCGGTTGTCAGACATACAAAAAACCTGAAGTGATATCTCAAAAGGCCAATCTTAGATTCTCTAATAGTGATATTACCTGCTGAAGTAATTGAGGAAGTTGCATATCTTCTGACCTCTAGAATCATGGCTGGCTATCATTTATATCTACACATTAGCAGAATTCTGGCTCTCTCTATTCTCCTAGCCTGGTAGTCTGTCATTAACTTCACAAAGGTGGTCGAGTTTGGGGTAAGGACTATTACCACTTAAACTATCAACTAAATGTCTCCCAAAGTTAGCTTGGCATAAGCCACAGAATACTTAAGGGCAGAATGGAATGATAGAGGTTGGCTAGATTAGATCTCCCCCTCTGCCATAATTTTCTCACTGTTATAATTTTTGCAAAGGCAAAAATTCACAACACATTAAATAAAATAATGAACCTTTACTAGAGATTTGACATGAGGTACCATAGACTGTTTATGATTCTACAGAGAACCTTTTTTTTTTCTAGTGGGCTTATTTATCTTTCTCAGAATGGATGCCCTGAAATTATGAGACACTATCTGCAGTACTGGGGATTCACATGATATAAAAAAAATCTTTTGATTCGGTTAATTAAACCAGTAAAGTCTATGTAGTAGGAGAACAGTTTGACTGAACTGTTCTGTTACCTTAAATTATTAAACTCCAGTGTTTGGCATTTACAAACAGTGTTGGCCTTTTTATCTATAACACTAAATCCAAAGAATTTAATTCAAATAATATTTCTGATTATAAACACCAATTTTAGGATTGTATTATTAGTAAAAGACTTTAGATTGGTTGATCTCGTATAATATCAAATGTATCCTCTATTTAGTGAAGATATGAAAGAGGAATCAAGAGAAGCACATTTTCTGATATTTGAAATCCGATCTTTTTTTCTTCCAACTACGGAAGCCCTAAAGTGTGAGATCTTTGAATAATTCATTTAGTTTTCTTGGTGTGAGCTGCAGGTGTCTTCTGGACAAGATGCCTAAGTATGGACTGGTTGCCATCAGAGAGAATATGATATTAATGTGGGATTTATTATAAGAGAATAAATAAACCTCTGCAGGCAACAAATGAAGGCATAATTAGATTATTTTAAAGAAACTTCTCTATAAACACACTGAGATGGGTTAGTAAACAATGAAGAAATTTTATGCAATAGATTTGGCAAGAATTATACAGAAGGCAATAATGGTCAGATATTGTTTGTAAGGTTACATATTGAAGAGGCATCGTTTGTCTGGGGTAATACCCAAGGTTCGTTGCCTCAACCAAGGAAATCGAGGATGTGGACACAAACAATAACTATAACTGAGTTTAAGAGCAGAGGTTTAATAGGCAAGAGCAAAAAGAGAAAAGCTCTCTCTCCTGCAGAGACAGAGTGGCTGCTGAATGTGTCTTCTGGTTCTGTGGTGAAATGCATGGGGTTTTATAGAGGAGCTTGAGGAGGTGGTGTCTGATTTACACAGGGCATGAGAGATTGGTCAGACCAGGTGTGCTGCTTGCATAGCGTACAAAGAAGCTGGCCATCCCACCCTAATCTTTTATGATGCAGATGGGGGTCTCATGTAGCCTGCTTTTTTACTGCACATGTGTGTTATAAGCAGAATTTTCAATGCCGAAAAAGAAGTAGCACTTGAATATAAATTTCCTCAGCAAGGCAATTTGCTTCTATAGAAGGGTGCAGCTCACAGATGGAACAATGGCAAGCGCACATCTGGACAAGGAGAGGAAGGGCTACTTAAGCCTGATGGAGGTCACCTTTACTGCTGTGCCATTACCCTGTTGGCTACGGTTAGAACACACAGTCTAGTCTAATTCCGATCAGCTCTTTTAATGGGAGTAGGAGTATGAGCCAGAGTGGTGGGGTGGGTAGTTTGGCGGGAAGGATGGTTATAGGCAGGTCAGAGCAGGTAAGCAGGGGTTAAAGCAGGTGACCAGAGCAGGTGACTGGCATGAGTCATGATGGGGCAGGCGACTGGGGAACAGATGTGAACTACTGATGAGAACTGGTGGAAAAGGTTGTTTACTGAAACTACAAGGAAGTTAAATGCTAAAATAAAGAATAAGTCAGCTGAACATACTGACATATTGATTCTTTGAAGAGAAACTTGGGGTTCACTATATCTAACATGTGGCAACAAAGAAAAGGGAAGAGGGAACCTCCATGTTGAATATACCTGGCTTACAGGTATCCGTTTTCTATTGGCATAGCTCTCAGCATTTACCTGTGCAAGCTTTTACCTTGCTTACTTATGCTTGCAGCTTGATTTTTCAGACTGCTTTTTATAAAATGAAAACCTTACTAAGGACTCTCTTACCTTATCTGCCTGAATAATTTCTAGCTCCTGTATCAATATGAAATGGCTTATAGTTGCACTGAGCCAGAAGATAATAAAATTATATAATCAGAATTTTATATCAGGAAGGGACCTAAAAGATAAATTAGCCCAAACATAGCATTTTAAACTATAAAATGTAAGATTCAGAAAAATTGACTTTTTCAAAGTCAGATGAGTTTGGGTCATAGTCAATATCACAATTCAGTTTAATGGAACAGAAATATATTAAGCATTTACTATATGTCAGGTTCTTAGAAATTCAGGGATCAAAGATTTTTAAAAAGGTGAATCCTACCTTTGATCTTACTGTCTCATTAGAGAGCCATACATTTCATGCGTTCGCTTAATTTGAAGATTTAATATGGGCCCCGTCGTGTTGAGTCCTGTTCCAACGCCACATCCACCAGCCATGAGCTCCACGTGGTTCAACAAGGGCCCCTGGTACCAGCTGTCAGCCAGGTCAAGAACCGGCTCCTGTCCAAGTATGACCCCCAGAAGGAGGCAGAACTCCACAGCTGGATCGAGGGACTCATTGGCTTCTCCATGCGCCCCAACTACCAGAAGGACCTGAAGGATGGGATTGTCTTATGCACGCTCGTGAACAAGCTATAGCTGGGCTCAGTCCCCAGGACCATGCAGAACTGGAACCAGCTAGAAAACCTTTCCAACTTCATCAAGGCCATGGTCAGCTCCATGCAGAACTGGCACCAGCTAGAAAACCTCTCCAACTTCATCAAGGCCATGGTCAGCTACGGCATGAACCCCATGGACCTGTTCAAGGCCAACGACCTATTTGACAGTGGGAACATGACGCAGGTGCAGGTGTCTCTTCTCGCCCTGGTGGGGAAGGCCAACACTAAAGGGCTGCAGAGCAAGGTGGACATCGGCATGAAGTACTCAGAGAAGCAGAGTGGAACTTCAATGACGCCACCATGAAGGCCAGCCAGTGCGTCATAGGGCTGCAGATGGGCACCAACAAATGTGCCAGCCAGTCAGGCATGACCGTCTGTGAAACCAGGAGGCATCTCTACGACCCCAAGAACCACATCCTGCCCCCCCATGGACCACTCGACCATCAGCCTCCAGATGGGTACCAACAAGTGTGCCAGCCAGGTGGGCATGATGGCTCCCGGGGACACAGCGGCACATCTCTGACACCAAACTGGGAACCGACAAGTGAGACAGCTCCTCTATTTCCCTGCAGATGGGCTACAAGCAGGGCGCCAACCAAAGTGGCCAGGTCTTTGGCCTGGGCCGACAGATACATGACCCCAAATACTGCCCGCAAGGCACAGTGGCCAATGGGACTCTCTCTGACGTTGGCAACTGCCTGGCCCTGGGGGAGGTCCCTGAATATCCCCCTTACTACAGAGGAGGCCGGCTACTGATGCTCCCAGCATGTTCTCTCCCCCGCATCGTCTCCCCATCTGGGTGTTTGGGTTTTTCTGTATTTTCATCTTTTTTTTTTTCTTAATCTGTTCAGTGCTGCAAATCAACCAAGGGTCTGTGAGTGGCTCGTGGGATCAGCAGGGCTTTTTTCCCCTTGCCTTGGTCCTTTGCAAGACTAAGCCATCAGGCTGCCAGGTAAGGGGTCAAGGCTGTATCCTGGTCTATGTAGGGTGAGGGTCCCTGATGGCATGTCCAGGCTGTGGACAGAGCTGTGCTGGGGGAGAGAGACCTGGGCTTGGAAGGAACTGGCCCCCGAAGGTTTCCGGTTGCCTCACCTCTTCCCACTTTTGTCACCCAATCAATTTGTGGTTTCTGTACCCGCAAAAGTTTCAGAAAGTATTAACAGAAGAAAAAACATTTTTTTTTCCCAGAGGAATGGGGTGGGGACAGTGGAGAGGGTGCTGAGAAATGGGTCCCCTAGGAAAGGGGGCCTGGCCACAGTGCTAAATATTTATGGTCTCAAGTGGCTGGATTTCCCTAGGACACTCAGAGCAACAGACCTCAGACCCTCAGACCTGCCCTGGGGCCCTGTGGGGTAAGTGAGGCCTGTACAAGGAAGCAGAATTCTGGGTTGTTGGGGGTAAGCCTGACCCCATCTCCATGCTACTCTGCCTTCCCCATAGCCTCATTGGGTTTTTTTTTTTTTACTTGTTGCTGTTGCCCAGGCTGGAGTGCAGGGGTCCGATCTTGGCTCACTGCACCTCCACCTCCCTGGCTCAAGGGATTCCCCCTGCCTCAGCCTCCCAAGTAGCTGAGACTGCAGGTGCTCCACCACACTGGCTAATTTTTGTATTTTTAGTAGAGACAGGGTTTCACCATGGTGGCCAGGCTGGTCTCGAACTCCTGGCCTCAGGTGATCCACCCACCTCAGCCTCCTCAAGTGCTGGGATTACAGGCATGAGCCACAGTGCCCAGCACCTCAGTAGGTTTTAAGGAACTCCCCAGCCCTCTTCTCCCCTTCTGGGCCTGACAAGCTACACTGCTCCATCTCCCCCCCGCCACACACTCCACCAAATACTGCACAGGGACTCCCCACCCAGGGGCCTTGCTCCATGAGATAATGTGAATCCGACTGTGGACCATGGGCAATAAAACCTCTGTTTGTAAGAAAAAGAAAGAAAAGAAAAAGAAAGAGAGAGAGAGAGAGGAAGAAAGAAAGAAAGAGAGAAAGAAAGAAAGAGAAAGAAAGAAAAAAAAGAAAGAAGGAAAGAAAGAAAATTTAGTATTGCATTGTAATTCTATGATACAGTATACAAAGTGTCTGATTTGCTGTTTCTGAAAAACCTTTTTGGAGAAGATGGCACATGAGTTGGACACACCAAGAAGGGTAGGAAGGGCATTCCAGAGGAAGATAACTGAAGAGCAAAGGCGTAAGGGTATTGTGTATATATGAACAAACAGACTGAAAAGGGTGGAGGCAAGAAATGGCAAGAGCTTTGCCAGGTAGGAACTAAGTCTTATAGGGCAACATTGACAGGTACTTAGGTTTTATTTTGCTGAATAGTAATATGTGGCATTCAAAGGATTTTAAAACTGAGAATATAAATGTAAATTTATTTGATATTCTGGTTGCAATATGGAGAAAAGGTGACTACTTAGGAAGTAATTAGAGTAGCCCAGGAAAGAGGTGATGAGGCCATGATCTAGAACGGTGGTCATACTGGAATATAACAACATAAAAATGCCAAGGAGGGGGAAAATTCAAGGAAGTTGAGAATTGTTAGTGTTGAGGAGTCTGTGATTACTTTTAGGTTTCTAATTGAGTGGCTGTATCGATGATGTTGCCTAAGTATTGGAACGAAATAAATTTGCGTTTGTAATAAAACAGTGAATTTCATTTTGAACACAGTGAGACTGAGGTCCCTGGGTGGCATCCAAGTTCATGTGTCCAGAAGGACATGTGAGGCTAAAGTTCATGATAGAATCAGACTAGGGTGATATATGTGGGAGTCATCAATTTACTTGAAATGATGAGAGTGGATGAGATCACTAAAAATATTGTATAAATAATGAAGACTATTGGCCCTGCTAAAAGCTTGTAAAATACACACAAACACATACTTACTGAGAAATGATCAGAGAGGAAAAAAAGAATCAATAGAGTATTTGTATATGTGCTGAAGGAGAGAACTGCATTTCAAGAAGTGAGTGGTTAACATCAAATGCTTCAGAGAGATCCAAAAAGATACGGTTTGAAAAATCATAGTTGGATTTGATCATAGGGGCATGTTTGGTAATCTTTGCAGAACCATGTGCTGTACATCAGGTTGCACAGTGGAACAACAGATGACTGACAGTGACTCCCAAACAAGAGCTCTTTCCACTATACCACATTGTCAAAACTTTATCTTCAACTCTCTTCCTTCTCTACTATCTCCCAACTACCTGAAGTCCATTTGCAGATGATGATTATGTCTTTTTGTTTAAATACAGTAGAGAATTATTGAATGTAATTCCAGAGCTTTATGTTCAGTCCTTTTATGGATCTAAATTTGTAGGTTCTACAGTATCCATTGCTTAGAAAAAAAAAAGGTAAAAAGTACCAGAGTCAAGAAGGGCCTTCTAAAAACTAACATGTGCTTTTAAATTTATCTAATTTTTAGAAAAAATTTAATATATTTTCTGGCTGTATATTTTACAAGATGCTCAACTGTCAAGATTATCAGAAATATTAAAAATCAGTTTTGACACTTCCAAGTTACGATGACAGACTAAAAGCCTCCCTTCAGGAAATGCAGTGCAAATTACAACTAAATTTTAGCATAAAACTCTACCTTTATTAATAATAAACTGAAGAGAACTCTATAAGGAAACTTTAAAATATAAAGGCAATCCACTCAATGCTGTAACATTAGGACAAATTAATGAGAAAGCTGTGGTGAAATATAATAAACTTCATGCAGAATGGCTGTCTAAATATGACATCACTAGCAGAATTACTCAAAGATGTAAATAGGTTGACTGACTATTCTGTTTATTTGGGTAGTATTGGAGGAGTCATATTAAAGAGAAACATAATATCTTGCCCATCCAGAAAGCATATGGAAGAAATTTGGCAGGTGGATCTTTGGTCCAAAAGAACTAATAAGTTTATCTCAGAAACCTCATGCAATCAGTTATAACATACAGTCAAATGGCATGGGCCAAACAAGTCCATTGCACAGGCCAAGAGTGAAAAACTATTATTTTAGACATCTGCCAGTGTGTAAGTTTACTTAGGAAATGAATGGCATGGTGCTAAAAGCTAATGGTGATTTTTTTTTTTTTTTTTATAAAGACAGGGTTTCACCATGTTGGTCAGGCTAGTTTTGAACTCCCGACCTCAGGTGATCCACCCGCCTTGGCCTCCAAAGTGCTTGGATTACAGGTGTGAGCCACCACGCCCAGCTTGCTAATGGTGATTTTTTTAATCAACTAGTGAGAGCCAGGAGTGTAAGTGCATGAAAGAGCATGACCAGCAGGGCTAGGGGAATAGGTGAAGGCCTGGGAGTATCTCTATAAAGCTATTTCCAGATAAAGATCATAAGAAGAGTAAGTCTCAAAGGGGAACTGTTCTGTTATTTTCTTTGCCCTAGCATTCTACATAGAGAAACTGTCTGGTGTGAGGCAGAGTAAAGGTAAGAAGAGAAATGCAAAGAATTTTGCAGTTGTTGACCAAAAATCAGAAAATTTCTCCACAGGAAAACTTTGACATGCATAGTTTCAGTATGAACCATATTATTAATTTTTTACTTATTGCACAGGAAAGAAATGCAAACTGAGAGATATGTTCCAAGAGCAGAGGAACAATGAAGATCTTGTGAAAAAGTGTTCTGAAATAGCACCTACATTTAAGCTTTTATCTTCCCCAGATTTACCCCACTTCACACACTTTGTCTTTACAAAATGGATTTCCTGTTCAAAGATAAGCTATAAACAGCACAGGGGAATATATATAATAACTATGGAAAAAGGAATGACAGTAAAGGATAGAATAACATTATCCCCCCCTCAAAGGAACAAAAACTTAAAAAACATTTTTTCTAAATGTTCCAAAAAATTTGCATATGGTACTGCAAATGTGAGGTCTAAAAATAAGAGGTTAAAAACAAAGAGTATTGAGCTGGCAGAGATTAGATTAAAAATGGAAGATAAAAATAAAACATTACCAAAAAGAAAGTCAGTTAAGAAGCATCAAAAAGCATCCAAATTATTTTTGAAAATATGATAATTGATAAAAAGAGTATGCTTGATAAAAACAATAAAAGGAAAATGAGATTAATCATTTTATAAAATAGACAAATGACACTGAGTATAAATAATAAGAAAAAGATAAAACAGGAAAAAATAGAGGAAGAATTTATATATACATGTATACTGTATATTATATATGTATGTAAAATAATTTACATACATAATTAAATGATATATACATATATGTGTAAGGTCATCCTCAGTATCTGTGGGAGATTGGTTCCAGGACTCTCCCCCACTCCCCCACTCCCCATGGATACCAAAATCTACTAATGCTCAAGTCCCTTATGTAAAATGGCATAGTATCTACACATAACCTATGCACATTTTCTTATATATTTTAAATTATCTCTAGATTACTTATAATACTTAATACAATGTAAATGTTGTCTAAATAGTTGTTGTACTGGTTTTTTAATTTTGATCATTTTGTATTGTTTTATTTATTTATTTTTTTTTCAAATATTTTTGATCCATGGTTGGTTGAATCTCCAGATGCAGAACACATGGATACGGAGGGCTGACTGTATATATATAGTGGGGTGTGTGTGTGTGTGTGTGTGTGTGTATGTGTGCATAAATTAAACACTTGTATGAGTCTGTTCTCACACTGCTATAAAGACATACCTGAGACTGAGTAATTTATTAAGAAAGAGATTTAATTGGTTCATGGTTCTATGGGCTGTACAGGATTCTGCTTCTGGGGAAGCCTCAGGAAACTTATTCATGGCAAAGACAAAGGGGAAGCAGGAATGGTCCTCACATGGCCAGAGCAGGAGAGAGAGAGAGAGAGAGAGAGAGAGAGAGAGAGAGAGAGACAGAGAGTGAGAGAGAAGGGGAAGGTGCTACAAACTTTGAAACAACCAGATTTCTTGAGAATTTTATCAACAGAACAGCAAGGGTGAGTTCACCCTCATGATTCAATCACCTCCCACCAGACCCCTGCTCCAACACTGGAAATTAAAATTTGACATGAGGTTTGTGTGGGGGACACAGAGATGAACCATATATACATACGTATATATATACATACATATACATATATATACACACACATATGTATATATATACACGTAGGTGTATATATATATATATATATATACACACCTAGGTATATATATATATATTTTTTTTAGATGGAGTCTCACTCTGTCACCCAGACTGGAGTGCAGTGGTGCAATCTTGGCTCATTGCAACCTCTGCCTCCCAAGTAACTGGGATTACAGGTGCCCACGACCACACCCGGCTAACTTTTGTATTTTTAATAGAGATGGGGTTTTACATGTTGGCCAGGCTGGTTTCGAACTCCTGACCTCAAGTGATCTGCCTGCCTTGGCCTCCCAAACTGCTGGGATTACAGGCGTGACCTACTGCGCCTGGCCCATATCAATACTTTAAAGGGGATTGTCTTTGGGAACTTGTCCAAGGAAAAGTTAATACAGAATAATTTGCTGATATGGTTTGACTGTGACCTCACCCAAATCTCATCTTGAATTGTAATTCCCATGATTCCCATGTGTTTTGGGAGGGACCTGGAGGAAGATGATTGAATTATGGGGTCAGTTTCTCTCGTACTGTTCTCATGCTAGTGAATAAATCTCATGAGATCTGACGGTTTTATAAGGGGTTTCCCCTTTCACTTGGCTCTCATTCTCTCTTGCCTGCTGCCATGTAAGATGTGCCTTTCACCTTCCACCATGGTTATGAGGCCTCCCCAGGCACATGGGAACTATGAGTCCATTAAACCTCTTTTTCTTTATAAATTACCCAGTCTTGGGTATGTCTTTATCAGCAGCGTAAAAATGGACTAATACATTTACCATGAGCATATCCTAGTGAAATAACTTGAACTTGAAAGAAATAATGAAACAGAGAGAGGAAGAGGAAGAGAGAGGGGAGGAGAGAAGGAAAATGGGAGCTGGAGAAGGCAAGAGGAAAGGAAAGAGGGAGGACAGATCCTATTGGAGATGCATGATATCTTGCCCATTCAGAAGACATAGATTACCTGCAAAGCAGAAACAAAAGTTACCTACAAAGCAAAAATATGGGGTTGGCCCAAGGATTCTCTGAAGCTCTATTTATTATGAGAACATTTCATTATGAGAACATAGTAGCAGTCTGAAAGGGTCTGAAAGAAAGAAACTAAGACTTAAGAATTTTATATGCATTCATGAATTTTATATCCTGGTAATCTCAATGGAAAAGATAGTTTATGGTAAGAGAAAAAGACATTTAAATAGTGTCTGCACTGTGAAACTGAAACAACAAACATTTAAAACACACGTCTAGGCTGGGCATGGTGGCTCATGCCTGTAATCCCAGCACTTTGGGAGGTTGAGGATGGTGGATCATGAGATCAGGAGTTCTAGACCAGCCTGACCAACATGGTGAAACCCGTCTCTACTAAAAATACAAAAATTAACCAGGTGTGGTGGTGCACACCTGTAATCCCAGCTACTCGGGGGGCTGAGGCTGGATAATTGCTTGAACTTGGGAGGCAGAGGTTGCAGTGAGTTGAGATGGCACCACTGTACTCCATCCTGGGCAACAGAGTGAGATGCTGTCTCAAAAAAAAAAAAAAAAAAAAAAAGCACATCTAAATAAACAATTAATTGCGCAGTTTCTTAAGACTTAGAGTAGATGACATTGCAGCCATGAGCATTAATAGATAGCTATGAAAAGAATCAAATAGGGACTTTATGAATGAGGCATATAGTTGCTGAATGGTAAGAGATGGGCTAACAAATCTAATGGGCACGGTTGGAGAATAAACCGGTAAGTGAAATGTTGGGCTAGAATTTCACTTAGTATGTAACAACAAAAGAGTTATAGGCCAGATTCTCTTAAAACAGGGATTCAAGCTACTATTTAATCATAAAGAAAAAGATCCAAAATACATTGTGACATTTTTAAAGCCCATTGCAGAATACTATCTGTATTAATTTTCTATTGCTACATAACAAGTGACCATAAACTTGGCAACTTAAATAATACATGTTTATGATCTCATAGTTTCTGTTGGTCAGGAGTCTGAATATGGCTTAGCTGAATTTTCTGTTTAGGGTCTCAAAGACTGCACTCAAGATGTTGGCCAGACTGCATTCTCATCTGAAAACTTGCCTGGAAAAAGAATACCTCCAAATACACTCATTATTGACAGAGTTCATCTCCTTGCAGTTATGGAACACAGGGCGTTGGCTTCTTCTTAGCTTGTAGCTGGAGGCTGCCCTAAACTCCAAAAGGCTATCTTCAGTTTCTTGCAATGTTGAGCTTTCACAACATGGAGGCTTAATTCATCGCCTCTAGATGAATTAGGAGAGTCAAGGAAAGTCTCTAGAGTGAGCCTGCTAGAAGGTCAAGTCTTAAAAAATGTAATGTAATTATGAGAGTAACATCCCATCACCAAGGCCGTATTTTATTGTTTAGAAGCAAGTAACTGATTCTACATACACTCATGGAGCGGAAATTTCATGGAGGTATGAAATCAGGATACAGGAATGATAGGGGAGATAACTTAGAGGCTGTTTACCACAGTATTTGTACTATGATCTTAATTAACTGTAAAGAGATAATTACCTTTCCATTTAGGTGACACATAATTGTACATAGTCATGGGATGCAGAGTGATGTTTTGATTCACGTATACAATGTGTAATGATCAAATCAGGATAATTAGCATATTTATCACCTTGAACATTCATCATTTCTTTGTGTTGTGAACATTCAAAATCCTATCTTCTAAGATTTTAAACATGTATACTAAATTATTGTTAATCATATTCTCCCTGCAGTGTTACAGAACACTAAAACTTATTCATCCCATTTAGCTATGACTTTGTAGTCATTCATCAACCTCTCCCTTTCCTTCTCCCCCATTATCCTCCGCAGTCTCTAATAACCACAATTCTACTCTCTACTTCTATGAGCTCATTTTTAAAAAATTGCCACATATGAGTGAAAACATGTGGCATTTGTCTTTCTGTGCCTGGCTTATTTCACTTAACATAATGTCCTACAGTTTCATCCATGCTGCCATGAATGACAGGGTTTCGTTATTTTTTTTATGACTGAATAGTATTCTATTAAGTATATATACCACATTTTCTTTACCATTTCATCTGTAGATGGTCATTTAGGTTGATTCCATATCTTGTATATTGTGAATAGTCCTGAAATAAACATGGGGTGCAGGTATCTCTTTGATATACTAATTTCCTTTCCTTTGGTTAAGTACCCAGTAGTCCAGTAATAGGATTCTTGGAAAATATAATAGTTCAATTTTTATTTGAGACAGGAAGGTCACATTCTGTCACCCAGGCTAGAGTGTAGTGGCACCATCATAACTCACTGCAGCTTAGAACTCCTGGGCTCAAGTGACTTTCCCACCTCCCTCAGACTCCTAAGTAGCTGAAACTGCAGGCAAGTGCAAACATGTCTGGCTAATTTTTAAAAATGTTTTTGTAGAAACAGGATCTAACTTAGCCTATGCTTGTCTTGAAGTTTTGGCTTCAAGCAATTCTCCTGCCTTAGCCTCCCAAAGTGCTTGGATTATAGGCATGAGCCACCACACCTGGCATATTTTTGTTTCTTGATGATAGTTATTCTAACTGGGGTGAGATTATATCTCATTATGGTTTTAATTTCCTGATGATTAGTAATGTTGAGTATTTTAAAATATACTTGTTGATGATTTATATGTCTTCTTTTGAGAAATGTTTATTTAGATCTTTTTCCATTTTAAAATCAGATTTTTGTTTGTTTGTTTGCTTTTGAGTTGAGTTGCTTATATATTCTGGATATTGGTAGTCACTTGTCAAATGAATAGTTTGCAAATATTTTCTCCCCCTTCTCCAAGTTGTCCCTTCCTGCCATAGATTGCTTTCTTTTCTGTACAGAGCTTTCTAGTGTGATATAGTTCCATATGTCTATTTTTGGGGTGGGTGTGATGTGTGTGTGTGTGTTTCTGAAGTCTCACCCATAAAATCTTTGCCTAGAACACTATTCTAAAGCATTTTTTCTTTGTTTTCTCCTAGTAGTTTAATAGTTTCAGGTCTTATCTTTAATTCTTTTTAATTTTTTTAAATTTTTTATTTTGCTGTACACATTCAGAGAAACTTCTCTAGTAACACACTATAGAAATGATCCCTGAAAGTATAGTCTTATCTTTAATACTTTAATTCACCCTGAGTTAGTTTTGTATATGGTGAGAAATAGGGGTCTAGTTTCATCCGTATGTGGATATTTGGCTTTCCCAGCATGATTGATTGAAGACACTGTCCTTTTCCCAATGTATGTTCATGACACCTTTGTCCAAAATAAGTTGGCTGTACAAACATGGATTTATCTGGGGGGTCTCCATGCTGTTCCATTAGTCAATGTATCTGTTTTTATACTAATACCATGCTGTTTTGGTTACTGTAGATTTTTATATGGTTTGGATGTGTGTCCCTGCAAATCTCATGTTGAAACATGATCCCCAGTGTTGGAGGTGGGATCTAGCGGGAGATGTTGACTCATGGGGATGGATCCTTCATGAATGGGTTAGTGCCATCCCCTTTGTGATGGGTGAGTTCTTGCTGTTAGTTTATGCAAGAGCTGGTTGTTTAAAGGAACCTGGCTGGTCCCTCCTCCTCTTTCTCTTGCTCCCGCTCTTGCTATATGATATGCAGTTCCCTATTTGCCCCCTACCTTGCTTGTAAGCTTCCTGAGGTTCTCACCAGAAGCAGATGCTTGAACCATGCTTCTTGTACAGCAGAACCATGAGCTAAAATAAACCTTTTTTTCTTTATAAATTAATCAATGTATTTGTCCATTTTCATGCTGCTGATAAAAACATATCTGAGACTAGGCAATTTACAAAAGAAAGAGGACGTACAGTTCCACATGGTTGGGAAGGCCTCACAATCATGTTGGAAGGCAAGGAGGAGCAAGCCAAATTTACAAAAGAAAGAGGACGTACAGTTCCACATGGTTGGGGAGGCCTCACAATCATGTTGGAAGGCAAGGAGGAGCAAGCCACATTTCATGTGGATGGCGACAGGCAAAGAGAGTGTTGCACAGAGAAAATCCTGTTTTTAAAACCATCAGATCTCATGAGACTTATTCACTATTACAAGGATAGAAGAGGAAGGCCTCACCCCTATGATTCAATCGTTTTTTACCTGCTCCCTCCCACAACACATGGGAATATGAGCTATGAGATTAGATTTGGGTGGGGATGCAAAGCCAAACCATATCACCCAGTCTCAGATATTTCTTTATAGTAATGCAAATGTACTAGCACTTCTGTAGTATATTTTAAAGTCAGGTAGTGTTTTGCCTACCATTTTGTTCTTTTTGTTCAAAATTGCTTTGATGATTCAGGTTTTCAGTTTGATATAAAAGGAGTTTTTTTCTATTTTTGTGAAGAATGCATTGAATCTATAGATTACTTTGGGTAGGGATTGCATTGAATCTACAGATTGCTTTGGGTAGTATGATCATTTTAATGATGCTGATTCTTCTAATCCATAATCATGGGAAATTTTTTTCACATTTTTTGTGCTTTTATTTCATTGGTGTTTCATGGTTTTCCTTGTAGAGATCATTCACATCTTTAGTTGTCTATTTCTTGGTATTTTTTCAAGCTATTATGAATGAGATTCCTTTTTTTTAATTTCTATAGCTAATATTTTGAGAGTTTTTAACATGAAATGGTATTGAATTTTATGAAATTTTTTTTTATATCTACTAAGATGATTACATGGGTTTTGGCCTTCATCCTGTTGATGTGATTTATCATATTTATTGATTGACATGTGTTGAAACATCCTTGCATCCATGGGATAAATTCCATTTGGTCGTGGTATATTACCTTTTTGATGTTATTGGGTTTGGATTGTTAGTAATTTGTTGAGGATTTTTACATCTATATTCCTCAGGAATATTGGCCTGTAGTTTTCTTTTTTTTTTTTTAATTTTTGCTTGTCTGGTTTTGGTATTAGGATAATACTGGCCTCTTAAAATGATTTAGGAAGAATTCTCTCCTTTCAATTTTTGGGAATAATTTGAGAAAGAATTGATATTAGTTCTTCTTTAAAAGTTCAGTAGAATTCATCAGTAAAGCCATCCAGTCTTGGACTTTTGCAGGGAGAAGGGAAATTTTTTATTACTGATTCAATCTTGTTATTCATAATTGTTCTTCACAATTTCTACTTCTACCTGGTTCAATCTTGGTAGGTTATATGTATCCAGGAATTTATTTCCTCTAGGTTTTTGTATTTTTTGGTGTGGTTGTTTGTAATACTCTCTAATGGTCCTTTGTATTTCTCTGGTATCAAGTTGTAATCCCTCTTTTTCATTTCTGATTTTATTAATATGTGTCTTCTCTTTTTTTCTCAGTCAAGCTAATGGTTCATCAATTTTCTTTATATTATCAAAAATCCAATTTTTCATTTTGTTTATCTTTTGTGTTATGTTTTAAAGTTCCTGTTTTATTTAGCTCTGTTCTGAACTTATTATTTCTTTTCTTCTACAAATTTTGGGGGATGGCTGCTTCTTGCTTTTCTAATTCCTTGAGGTGCCTTGTTTATTGAAAATATTTCAATATTTTTGAAGTAGTTGTTTATTGCTATAAGCTTTCCTCTTAGGACTGCTTTTGCTATGTCCCATAGGTTTTTGGTATATTGTGTTTTTATTTTCATTCGTTTCAATACATTTTTAAAATTTTCTTTTTAATTTCTTAATTGACTCAATGGTCATTTAGGAGCATTTTTTTTTCCTGTTTCTATTATTTGTGCAGTTTCCAAAGTTGCTTTTCTCATTGATTTCTAGTTTTATTTCATTGTGATCTGAGAAGATACTTGATATTATTTCAGTTTCTTATATTTGTTAATATTTGTTTGGTAGCTTAACATGGTTTATCCTGTAGAATGTTCCATGTGCTGATGAGAAAAATGTGTGTTCTGCAGCTGTTGGATGAAATGTTCTGTAAATGTCAACTAAATTCATTTTGTCTATAGTAGACTTTAAGTGTAATGTTTCTTTGTTGATCTACTGTCTAGATGATCTGTCAAATGCTGAAAGTAGGCTGTTGAAGTCCCCAGTTATTATTGTTTTGGGGTCTAGCTCTGTCTTTAGCTTGTATAATACTTGCTTTATATCTCTGGATGCAAGTATTTACAATGTTATAGCCTCTTGCTGAATTACTACCTTTATCGTTATATAATGACCTTCTTTGTCTCTTTTTGTGTGTGTGTTTTTTTTTAACCTGAAGTCTATTTTGTCTGATATAAGTATGGCCACTGCTGGGTGCTCTTGGTTTCTGTTACATGATGTATTTTTTTTCTTCACTTTCAGTCTATGTATGTATTTACAAGTGAAGTGAGTTTCTTGTAGGCAGCATATATTTGAGTATTGTTTTTCAATTCACTCAGCCAGACTGTTTCTTTTAATTGGAGAATTTAAGCCACTTACATTCCAGGTTGTAACTGATAGATGAGGACTTATTCCTGTCACTAGGTTAACTTGTTTCTAATTATTTGGTATATTTTTAATTCCTTTCTTACTCCCTAATTTTCTGTCTTTGTGATTTAGTAGTAATAACATTTGAATTTTTACCCTTTTTTATTTATGTATCTGCTCTACCAGTGAGTTATTACTTTTGTGTTTTCATGATAATAGAGATTATTCTTTCATTTTCAGGTTTAGACCTCCCTTAAGCATTTTTTAGTGGCCAGTCTAATGAATGTTCTCAGTTTTTACCTGTCTAAGAAAGATTTTATCTCTACAAATCTGAAGGATAGATTTGTTGGGTATAGTATTTTATAGTATAGTGTTTTTTCTTTCAGCACTTTTCATGGCCTATAAGGTGAGAAATCTGTTAGTCTGATGGAAATCCCCTTATATGTGTCTTTATGTTTTTCTCTCGCTGTTTTTAGTATTTTCCCTTTGTCTTTGACTTTTGACTCTAATTTGCCTCAGACAGGACCTTTCTGGATTTAATCATTTGGGAATTTTTAAGCTTCCTGTATCTAGATATTTCTATTTTTTGCAAGACTCAGGAATTTTTCTACTATTATTTTATTAAATAGGTTTGCTATGTCCTTTTCCACCTCTTCTTTTTCTGAAGTTTTAAGCATTTGAATATTTGTTTGCTTGATGATGTCAAGCAAACAAATATGCAAATGTTTAGAATTTAAGCAAACATATGCAAATGTTTAGAATTTCAGACATGCAGGCTTTCTCTATTGTTTTTATTTATTTTTTCTTTTTGTCTGTCCGGGTTATTTCAAAAGATCTCTCTTTGAATATAAAAATTCTTTCTACTGCTTAATCTAGTCTATTGTTGAAGCTCTCAATTTTTAATATCATTTATTGAATTATTTAGTTCCTGGATTTCTGATTGATTCTTTTTAGTGATATCTATCTTTTCATTGAATTTCTCATTCAGGTCATGAATTGTTTTCTTGATTTCTTTGAATTATCTATTTGTGTTCCTGTCATGTTTGACCCCCTGTTTATTCCAATAGGGATGGCACCATATCTGAGAGGCCAAAGAAGAGACCCAGAGACAGTGAATGAGACACAGGACTTATTAAGTTGGACTTTGTTGATGGTACAGTAGTGATGGGCTTGACAGAAGAACCACTACCATTTGTAAAAATCGTGCAGTTTATATAGCATTTTCACCTAGCATTCTTCACCTAGCAACACTAATTTGACCCAAAACAAAGGGCCTTAATTCCCTGTATGTCCTGCATTTTAAAGGATGAGCCAGGGGTTTAGCTGTCATTTATTATGTGAACCCAAAAGTATCTGATAAAAGTACCAATCAACTTAGAAAGTTTATTTTGCCAAGGTTAAGGATGCACTTGTGACACAACCTTCAGGAGGTCCTGACATATATCCCAGGTGGTTGCAGCACAGCTTGCTTTTATACATTTTAGAGTGACATAATGCATCAATCAATACATGTAAAATGTACATGGGTTTTTATCTGAAAATGCAGGGCAACTCAAAGCAGGGGCTTCTAGGTCATAGGTAAATTTAAAGATTTTCTGATTGGCAATTGGTTGAAAGAGTTAAATTATTATCTAAAGACCTGGAATCAATAGAAAGGAATGTCTTGGTTAAGATAAGGAGTTGTGAGACCAAAGTTTATCATGCAGATGAAGCCTTCTGGTAGCAAGCTTCAAAGAGAATAGATTGTAAATGTTTCTTGTCAGACTTAAGGCCTGTGTTGATGTTAATGCTGGTCAACTTTTTCTGAATTACAAAAGGGAGGAGGATATAATGAGCATGTCTGACCCTCAATTCCCATCATGACCTGAACTATTTTTTCAGGTTTGGAATGCCCTTGGCTGAGAGGAGGGGTGGGTTCAAATGGCTGGGGGCTTAGAATTTTATTTTTGGTTTATAGTCTTCTCCTTCAGGCCAAGATTTGCCAGAGGCAACATTAATGGCCACCACATTTTAATTTTGTTCCATAGTATTGCCAGGGTGGCATAGTTGCTGGCCTCAAGTCCATCTTGTCCCTTGTTGGGATGCTTATGGCTAAGAGACTTAGAGTCAAAAGACTTACAGCCAATTTAAATGTTCTAGGTCAGACAAGAATGGACATGGACAGCCATTCACTAGCCTTTAAATTTGTTTAAGTAATATAAAAGCCAATAAACAAAAGTCAAAAGCAAAGCTACAAAATTGACTTATCTTTAACTTATATTTGTTGAGCTACTATAACCTTGGTTTTAGTTACAGATTTATAGTAATTAGCTATATAAACATAAGCATTGTTATGAAAAAAATTTTTAAATATATATCTATCTGCACAACTCATAACTGGAAGTATTATACCCAGGAGATATTGTCATTAGGTATCTTTATCCTCTCAGTAATTATTTTGTTATAATTCTACGGAAGCAGGAAATTCTTTATAGTTGGGATGGATAAAAATGTGCACATTATAATTGAGGAGGTAGACTCTTATTTTACCAGTTATTTAGGCATCTGTGTACCCATTCTTGATTTGAAGGGTCTTAAGGGTCTGAACTAATTCTATATCTCAAAACCAGCCCTTACAATCTCCATATGTATGGTTTGAAAATTCTATTTATTTCTTTCCTTTTCTTCCTTCCTTCCTCCCTCCCTTATTTATTATATATCCTAAGCATCTATTTTCTTTAAAGTAATCTTTATTCAAATTACCCCTATGTCTGCAATGATGTAGTGAGGAGATTAACATATCCTCTCCTGAAAAAGAAATTATAATGCTAAAAAGAAATGTAAAAAAATAACCATTTCAGTTCTCTGGAAATAACCCAAGTCTCCAATAAACTGAATAACATTTAGTCTTGACATTTATTCTTGAAAATTACTATATCAGTTTGTTGGCATAGTATTTCAACCAGAGCAGGACAGGCTGTGAAATCAGCAATTTAGCTGCCACTGCTAGAAAGTGTCCCTCTTAATCTGGACTTTAATCATTTAAAGTGTCGATCTCATATTCATAAGAGTGAACAGGATGAGCCAGCATCTTTACTAGCCTGAGGTTATAGCCCTATTTGGGGGACCATGCAATGGACTAACACATTTGCCAGAGATTTAAGAATGAACTCTTGGACATGAGGTAAACATGGGAGCACTAAGAAGATTATTGCATGTCCTAGGTTGATCAGAGGCCATGTGTATCAGCGACTGTAAGGGGCCCAAGCCTACCATACATCCTTAGAAGACAGAGTCATGCATACAGACAGAGGAGATATGTAAAAAGTTAGGGGTTAATAAAAATCAAAGAAGACTTGAGAACAGCCTAAACATTTTTGTTTTTGTTTTTGAGACAGGGTGAGGTGCAGTGGCATGATGACAGCTTACTGCAGCCTCAACCTCCCAGGCTCAAGTGGTCTTCCCAACTCAGCCTCTTGAGAAGCTGGGACTACCATGCCCCACTAACTCTCTATTTTTTGTAGAGATGGAGTTTCCCTATGTTGCTCAGGCTGGTCTCGAGCTCCTTGGCTCAAGCAATCCTTCCACCTTGGCCTCCAAAAATGTTGGGATTACAAGTGTGAGCCACCACACCAGGCCAGGCCTGAGCTTTGAATGCATCTCTAGCTCTGAGTTGTTTTTTGACACTAACAAATTCAATTCTCTGATTCTCACAACAACTTGATATCCAACAATTCAATTCAATGCTGTCACTATCTACCTAGAGCTAGCTTCAGATCCCTCACTTAAAGGGCTCAGTTCTACAAGACTGCTTCCATGTCAGATGCCAGTTGCAAGTTTCAGGCCAGGTGTCCTGACAAACAAATTGTAAATTGGGAGTTCCCAACACTTCCCCAAGATGGCTGAATAGGAACAGCTCCGGAGTGCAGTTCCCAGTGAGAGAGACGCAGCAGGCAAGTGATCTCCATATTTCCAACTAAGAAGTACCAGGTTCATTTCAATGGGACTGGTTGGACAGTGGGTGTAGCCCAAAGAGGGCAAACTGAGGCAGGATGGGGTGCTGCCCTACCCAGGAAGTGCAACTGGACAGAGGATTGGGAACTTTACCCTCTCGGTACTCTGGTTCAGATACTGTGCTTCCCCCATCGCCGTTGCAACCCACAGTCCAGGAGAACACCACCTGGCTGAAAAGCACTGCAAGTTACCAACACAGATCTGAGCAACAGCTCTGGCTGGCCTGGTGTCTCAGGTTGTCAGTACAGATCTGCACAGAAGTTTTGATTAGTGCTGAGAGTGCCTGCGGGATGGACTACCCACCCTCCTATGAGGAGGGAGAACTGACAACAGGGGAGACAGGTGATACGGCTTGGCAGGTCCCACCCTCACAAAGACCAGCAAACTGCACCCTCTCACTTGAAAGAGTTCCACAGCCAGCACATCAGTTTGAGCTCGATCCAGGATAAGTTGAGCTTGATGGGGGCAAGGGTATCTGTCATTGTAGAGGTGGTTCTAATCTCACTTGTGTAAACAAAATCCAGAGGAAGCCTACACAGCAGCCAGGCTGAGTCTGAGGCAGCCCAGCAGTGCCTCAGCAGGCAGACAAGGGACAGACTGCCTCCTCAAGTGGCTCCCTGACCCCTGAATAACCAAAAAAATGCCTCTACAGGAGAGCTCAGGCTGACACCTGGTGGGTAACTTTCTGGAATGAAGCTACCAAAGGAAAGATCCGGCAGCAGTCCTCGCTGCTTCACACCCCCTGTGGGTGATTTCCAGGAAAGCAAGATCTGAAGTGGGACCTCCAGCAATTCTACAGCAGAGAGGCCTGCCTGTTAGAAGGAAAACTAAAAAACAAAAAGAAATAGCTTTAACATCAACAGAAAGGATGTCCACTCAGAGTCCCCATCTGAAATCACCAACTTCAAAGATCAAAAGTAGATAAACCCATGAAGATGGGGAAGAAACCAATGCAAAAAGGATGAAATCATCAAAGACCAGAATGCTTCTCCTCCTACAAGGGATCACAACTCCTCACCAGCAAGGGAACAAACAGGATGGAGAATGAGTTTGACAAATTGACAGAAGCAGGCTTCAGAAGGTGGTTGATAAACTTTTCTGAGCTAAAGGAACATGTTCTAACCCAATGCAAAGAAACTAAGAACATTGAAAAAAGGTTAGACGAAATGCTAACTAGAATAACCAGCTTAGAGAAGAATATAAAAGACTTGATGGAACTGAAAAACACAGCACGAGAACTTTGCGAAGCATATACAAGTTTCAATAGCTGAATCGATCAAGCAGAGGAAAGGATGTCAGAGATTAAAAAATCAGCTCAATGAAATAAACTGAGAAGGCAACATTAGAGAAAAAAGAGTGAAAAGAAATGAACAAAGCCTCCAAGAAATATGGGATTAAGTGAAAAGACCTAATCTACACTTGATTGGTATACCTGAATGTGATAGGAAGGATGAATCCAAGCTGGAAAACATTCTTCGGGATATAATCCAGGAGAATGTCCCCAGCCTAGCAAGGCAGACCAATATTCAAATCCAGGAAATACAGAGAACACCACAAAGATCCTCCTCAAGAAGAGCAACCGCAAGGCATATAATCGTCAGATTCACCAGGGTTGAAATGAAGGAAAAAAATGCTATGGGCAGTCAGAGAGAAAGATCGGGTCACCCAAAAGGGAAGCCCATCAGAATCACAGTGGATCTCTCGGCAGAAACTCTATAAGCCAGAAGAGAGTGGGGGCCAATATTCAACATCCTTAAAGGAAAGAACTTTCAACCCAGAATCTCATATCCAGCCAAACTAAGCTTCATAAGCAAAGGAGAAATAAAATCCTCTATGGACAAGCAAATACTGAGAGATTTCATTGCCATCAGACCAGCTTTATAAGAGCTCTTGAAGGAAGCACTAAACATGGAAAGGAACAAGCAGTACCAGCCACTGCAAAAACGAAGACCAACGATGCAGTGAAGGAACTATGTCAACTAACGGGCAAAACAACCAGCCAGTAACTAAATGGCGGATCAAATTCACACATAACAATATTAACATCAAATGTAAACAGCCTAAATGCCCCAATCAAAAAACACAGACTGGCAAACTGGATAAAAAGCCAAGACCCATCAGTGTGCTGTATTCAGGAGACCCATGTCATGTGCAAAGACATACATAGACTCAAAGTAAAGGGATGGAAGAAGATTTACCAAGGAAATGGAGAGCAAAAAAAAAAAAAAAAAAAAAAAAGCAGGAGTTACAATCCTAGTATCTGATAAAGTGGACTTTAAACAAACAAAAATCAAAAGAGACAAAGAAGGGCATTACATAATGGTAAAAGGATCAATGCAGCAAGAAGAGCTAACTATCCTAAATATATATGCACTCAATACAGGAGCACCCAGATACATAAAGCAAGTTCTTAACAACCTACAAAGAGACTTAGACTCCCGCACAATAATAGTGGGAGACTTCAACACTCCACTGTCAATATTAGACAGATCAACAAGACAGAAAATCAACAAGGATATCCAGAACTTGAATGCAGATCTGGACCAAGCAGACATAATAGACATCTACAGAACTCTACATGAACAAAAGCTCATCATCACTGGTCATTAGAGAAATGCAAATCAAAACCACATTGAGATATCATCTCACGCCAGTTAGAATGGCAATCATTAAAATATCTGGAGACAATAGATGCTGGAGAGGATGTGGAGAAACAGAAATGCTTTTACACTGTTAGTGGGAGTGTAAGTTAGTTCAACCATTGTGGAAGACAGTGTGGTAATTCCTCAAGGATCTAGAAATAGAATCATTTACTAGAATTCCATTACTGGGTATATACCCAAGGGATTATAAATGGTTCTATTATAAAGACACATGCACACATATGTTCATTGTGGCACTGTTTACAATAGCAAATACCTGGAATCAACCAAAATGCCTATCAATGATAGACTGGACAAAGAAATGTGGCACATATACATCATGGAATACTATGCAGCCATAAAAAACGATGAGTTTGTGTCCTTTATATGGCCATGGATGAATCTGGAAACTATCATTCTCAGCAAACTGACACAAGAACAGAAAACCAAACACCGCATGTTCTCACTCATAGATGGGTGTTGAACAATGAGAACACATAGGCACAGGGAGGGGGAGCATCACACACTGGAGTCTTTTGGGGGATGGGGGGCTAGGGGAGGGACAGTGGGGGGTGGAGAGGTTGGGAAGGGATAACATTGGGAGAAATGCCTGATGTAGGTGATGGAGGGATAGAGACAGCAAACCACCATGGCATGTGTGTACCTACGCAACAATTCTGCAAGATTTGCACATGTATCCCAGAACTTAAAGTACAATTTAAAAAAATTGAGAGCTCCTACATCCATTCCCAGGTTCAATAATGCGCTAGAACAGCTCACAGAATTCAGGAAAACACAAGTTTTTTTAAAAAAGTTAAATATAAAATTCAAGAGCAAAACATGGGAGAACATCTTTGTGACTTTGGGTTAGCCAAAAAGTTTTTAGATAAAATGACCAAAGCAGAAGCCATACAGAAAAAAATTAGTGAATTTTATTTCATTAAAATTGAGAACTTTTGTGCCTCAAAAGATACCATGAAGAAAATGAAAAGATAAACTTCAGACTGGCAGAAGATATTTGCAAAGTACATCTCTGAAAAGGACTTGTATCCAGTATACATATCCTTATAACTCAATATAAAGAAGGTAAACAATCTAATTAAAACATAGGGAAAAGGTGGGCATAACATTTTACCAAAAAAGATATATGAAAGAAAATGTATTCCTCATTATTAATTATTAGGGAAAATAAAATTAAAACCATATCAAGATACCACCATACACCCACAAAAATAACTAAAATAAAAAACATGGAGACTCCAGCCTGGGTGACAGAGTGAGGCCTTGCCTAAGAAAGAAGAGAGAGAGAGATGGAGGGAGGGAGGGAGAGAGGGAGGGAGGAAGGAAGGAAGGAAGGAAGGAAAAAGGAAGAAGGAAGGAAGGAAAAAAGGAAGAAGGAAGGGCAAAAAATTAAAAAGAAAAAATTGTGAGGAAATGGAATAGATGGAACTCTCATTCATTGCTGATGAAAATATAAAATGCTGCAGTCACTTTGGAAAACACTTTGGTAGTGTCTTAAAAACATTAAACATAAATTTACCATATGACCCAGCAATTCTGCTCCCGGGAATCTAAGCAAGAGAAATGAAAACATATGCCCACAAAAGGACTTAAATGCAAATGTTCATAGCAGCAGTATTCATAATAGGCTAAAATTAGAAACAATCCAAATGTCCATCAACTGGTGAATGATTAACATGTGTTGTGTCTAAACAATGGAATACTACTCAGGAGTAAAAAGTAAGAGTGACACATGCTACAACATGGATGTCTTAGTTAATTGGGCTGATTTAATAAGATACCATAGACTGGGTGAGTTAAACAACAGAAATTTATTTCTCATGGCTCTGGAGGCTGCAAAGTTCAAGATCAGGATGCCAGCAGATTCTCTTATCTGGTGAGGGCCTTCTTACTGGTTTGCAGATGGCCATCAACTAGTATCCTTATGTGGCAGAGACAGTGGGCTCTAGTCTCTCTTTTCATTATTAAGAACACTAATTCCATCATGGGGTCTCTACCTTCATGACATCATCTAAATCTAATTAGCTCCCAAAGGCCCCACCTTCTAGTACCATTCTACTGGGGGTTATTTTGCAGGAAACAAAAACATGCAGTCTAAAACAATTAATTAATCTTAAAAATATTATGTGAAAGGTGCCAGATACAAAAGACTATGTATTCTATGGTTCCATTTTCATAAAATGGCCAGAAAAGGCAACTTTATAGAGGCAGAAAGAAATGCTCGATTGGAGACAGAGCTAATGGGGCACTGCAAATGGGCTTTAGGAAAATTTGGAGGCAATAACAAGTGTTCTAAAACTGGATGGTAGTGATGGTGAAAAACTATAACTCTGCTAAAAATCATTGCATTGTATATTTACAGTGGATAACATATTTAAATTATACCTCAACACGGCTATATATATTTTTAAAAGCTTTAAAAACACCCAAGGAATTGGAAAAACCAAGGTCTCTGATCAGGTCTGGCTCTGCATATTTAGATAAAGACTGAGCTGCACAGTGATTATTTTTCTTTCTCATTGTCTAACTTGGTTAACTCTACTTTCAGAAGGAAAGTTCATGGGAAATTTAGATGCCTAACTCCCCAGAGGATTTTGAATTTTCTGTTGTCGCTGGAGGAGAAACATCCAAATAACAGATGCATGAATTTCATTAATAATGAAAACTGTAGAATTAAAAAAAAAAAAAACTTTTGCAGGAAAGATTGTCAGTAGTTTTGTTTATTTTCCCAAGAATGTCTCTTCTCAACAGGTAAATTCATTTTCTGGCTTCCACAGATTGAATTAACTAGAGTTATAAGGTCCCTGTGAACTCTTTTTTATTTTTGTCCTTTTTAAAGACAGGGTCTCTCTTGCCCAGGCTGGAATGCAGTGGTGCAATTGTGGCTTATTACACCCTTGACCTTTTGGGTTCAAGCAATACTCCTACCTCAGCCTCCCAAGTAACTGGGATCACAGATGTGCACCACCAGGCCTGGCTTTTTTTTTTTTTCCAATAGAGATGGGTTCTGCCTATGTTGCTCAGGCTAGTCTCTAACTCTTGGGCTCAAGTGAGCCTCCTGCTTCAGTCTCCCAAAGTGCTGGGATTATAGGTGTGAGCCACCATGCCCAGCCCCTTGTGAACTCTGCAGGCAAAGAAAAAGAACTGTCAAGAATTCAAACATCTCTAAGTGATTAGGGGAAGTGACCCCAAGTACATACATCCTGGTCCTCTAGATGCTTTCAATTTGGATGACATGTAAACGTGAGAGAAAAGGCACAAGAGGGTTGCATAGGATGGATAAATAACTTCTGATTGAAAATTACCAAAGAAGCTCAATGTTCAAATCACACTCCTCATGGGTCTTTATCTGCTTGTGCTGCTGTAACAAAACACTGAATGGCTTAAAAAACATACATTTATTTCTTACATTTCTGGAATCTGGGAAGTGAAAGTTCAAGGTGCCTGGTGAGGACTCTCTTCTTGGCTTTCATATGGCTGTTTTCTCCTGGTTTCCTCACATGAAAAGAGAGGAAAAAGAGAGACAGAGAGAGTGAGAGCACATACACTCCCAAGTTCTCTGGTGTCTCTTTTCAGAAGAGCACCAATCTCACTGTTAGGGCTCTATCCTCATAGCTTCATCTAGCCCCAATATCTTCCAAAGACCATGCCTCTAAATACTATCACATTGAGGGTTAGGGCTTCAACATATAAATTTGGGTGGGACATAAACATTCAATCCATAACACCATGTAAATGGCACTTCATAGAATTATGAAGTGCACAATTTTTACAACTATTCTTCCCCCTCTTTCTCTCTGGAGCACCTTCAACCATATTTTTTATAATATGATATTATTACTCTCACCTTTCAAGGCCCACTTTTCAAGTTTCCAACTCCTTTACTATTTCTTTAAAAATGCTTATTGAGAACTAGGTATTTTCCAGGCACTATCGTGGGTATTAAGCCTATAAAATATGCCTCTGCTTTCTCTTGCCATGCAATCAAGAGGGGGGAAATAAATTCTAAATGCAGTGAATCATCAAAGATGTAGTGAAATAAGAGACAAGGAAAACTAGTAGTACAAAAAATAAAATGACTCATTCTACCTGAGGAAGCTGAAAGAGGCTGTGTGGTAGATGGAGTGACATAAGAATTCACAGAGAAAAGTGAATATTAAGCTGAATCTCTTGAAGAATGAATAAGCATTTAATTGGCAGAGTTAAGGGATATGGGCATTAAAACATTGGGGCAAGGCATGGAGATAGGTTATGAAAGCCCTTTATAACCTAAAGGGTGAGAACTTTATCTATAAAAAGTAGGGAGCTGTTGAAGAAAAACATGGTGTTTTAGAAACATTGTTCTTGTAATGATTTGAGAGATGCAAGTCCAGAGTAATACAGACAAATTAGGTGACAATTGCAAGGATCAAAAAGAGATGATGAGACCTAAACTAAGTAGGTAGCAGTGGGATGAATGTGTGGGTGAATATGAGAAATACTAAACAGAGAATATATGTAGGATTTGATGAATGAGTGAATGTGAGGGGATAAGTGGTAGGAAGGAGATTAGAGTGACTCCTTAGTTTTCTAACTTAGATGCCTGGGTCTGGGTCTTGCCATGAATTGGGATTGTGATAAAAGCAGAGGAGCAGATCCCTCTGAGGACGATGGGGTGGCAGGGCTGTAGGAGATTAGTTCAACACTGGACTGACGCTGGCCTGGATGTCGAGACTGTTGCAGCCTCCACCTGGAGTCCGGTAGGCAGTTGGGCTGATGACTCTAGGGCACAGGGACAAGATCAAGCTGAATGTAATCTGCACAAGTATATTTATTTGGGGGTTGATTGAAACCCAAGAAAACATAAAGAATAAAAATAAATGAGTGCCAGGGATGGAGAACCTTGGAATGACTAACTTTTAACAAGTAGGCAAGAAGATGAGAAGACAGAAAAGGAAAAGAAATGGTTATTGAGGTAGGGAAAAATCAACCATAGCAGAACAAAAAAAATGGTTATGTGGAAGAGTTTTAGAGGAAGAGTGAGAATAAGTAAACTGAAACCTGAAAGGATCCTTTCAGTTTGAAATGAGTCACAGTTTCTGAAGGGTAATGGAAACAGAACCCTGAAGAGTAATTGAGAGGTTGAGATGCATTGACAAAAGAATACATAATCTTTAGAATGGTTGAGTAAAAGGAAGGAGAGATACAAGCATTTAGTTAGAGAAGGATGCAAGGTTCAAAAAGAAGTCCTGCCTTACAGGACTAGGAGATCAGATATAGGAAATATGGAAATAAATTAACATTAAAGTAAAAGAGAAACCTCTTCCTTTGATATAGAAGTGAAAATAGTGGGGATGAATATATATTTAAGCAAATAGTAAGTTTGTAGGCTCAAAGTTAAGATGGTACGGAAGTTCATGTCTACTAGCCTTTTTTTCCCCCTATAAACTTAAGGGATATGATTGTCATTGAAGTTGCAGCAGAGATGGAGTAGAGATCCATCTTTACACTTAACAGTTTACAAAGTGTAAAGAAACTACGGACTAACCTCTGTGAGAGACAAGAGACACTGGAGCAGTGATGGTGAAAGGTTTGTCAAACAGTATAGGGCATACTACCGAGTTGTAGTCCACAAATTTCCAGTGGCAGTAATACACACAAGCATGTAATATGCTTTTGCAATGCTCAGCATTCCAAGTGCACAAGTGGAGAAGGCATGTGGCTGGTTTTACTATGGAGATAAATTCACAAGGTGGATTCAGAGGGGGTAAGGGTCTATGGATTTTGAGGTGCTGGTGAGAGTAACAGATTCACCATGGATCTAGATTGGTTAGGAAAGAAGAGAAGCCATCAGGAGAGTGATGAACTGGGAGAAAATAGGAGGATTTAAAGAACTAAGTCTCAATGAAGTTAAGAGCAGGTTGACATAGGGAAATATAATTACTCTAAGGATGGGAGATCATAAAGATATGGAAATATTAGAATTTACCATTTCAGAGATGAAGGTCCTCTAAGGTCTAGATTCAGCCATGTGTTTAAATTATTAAAGTGGAAGAAGGACTTTGGGTTTAAAAAGTTTAAGATCAGTTTGTTGGATAGTCATCCATGTGCATGACACAATTATGAATGATTTTGGCAGGAGTTGGGGCAGAAATAAAAACTGAGTCATACCAGAATGCTCAAGGATGAAATGTGTGGGGTGTAGGATAGAGAGTAAATAATGAACAAATGAGCTTTTATTCAACTTAGAGTTTATAGTGTGGTATTCACAGATATGATTTCACTTAATGTTCACAATCTATCAAGTAGACATGACTATTAATCTAGTTTTATAGATAAGGAAGCTGAGATAGAAGTTGGAACTTGCCAAACAAACATCACTCAAGCTGGTAAGTAACAGAGCCCATATTGTCTAATCGCAGATCTCATGTTCTTTCCGAGATAACGTACTATCTTAGCTAAAATGAAATCATATCCTTTGGGGCACATATTTAACAGAGGGCAATCTAAAGCTATAATCCTGTAAACCAAACAAAAAAATAATGTGAATGTGAAATTTAAGACCTTACCTAAGAGGTCTTAGTAGGTAAGGTGATTTCCCTGAAGCAAGCGTTGAAGAAAAGAATTTCCCCCAGTTCATGTCAAAGAAAATGAAAGACTTATGTACATGTATCAGTCAAAACCCCCTCCTCAGCTGCTTCAAGGTAAAGAGCAGAACCAACCCTCAGCCATACACCACAGATGCTTCTTAATATTCAATTTAACTCAATTACACCTGGACAAAAATGTCAGGTGAAGGGGTCGGGAAATAAAGCATGGAGCATCTAGTATCCTACTTAAAAACAACATAAAAAATGGATGGTTCAGGTCTTACTGCTCACATCTTTTTCATGAGTCTCATTTCCTCTCAAAGACGTAAGTACTGATAATGATTTAAACAAAATATTTCTAAAGCACCAAATCTCTCTAGGAGCAAGAATCAGAGTCCCTACTTTTAGACAACATTATGGTAATTTCTTTCTTCTGTTTGATTTGCTGTAACTATTAAGGCAGGAAAAAAAGAGTTAATCCTCTTTCCCACTTTCCTATAATTTTTGCTACTACAGTTCATCCATGACAAAAACAGTGGAAGAATGGGATTAGTCTTTGGGAGTTGTTGGGGCTGCTTTCCTACCCAGTAATAATGGTTAGAATTTGGCAGGTATTAACAAATGGTAACTAAGTGATGTTTAGCCTAATAATTAACTGAAGGCACTGCCCATTAGGAGAGAAAACATTACAACGATGGGAGATTCAAATACCCAAAAATATTTTTAGAGAGCTTCGAAAGGGAAAAGAATCTAGTTCAAGAATCCTTCCTGAATATGAAAAAGAGTCAATATTTGGAAGACCCAGGAAAGGATCCTCTTTTAGGGAAATGCCTAGTGGGCATATTACCATGAGTTTAGATAGAGTGGGCCCACAGATGGCAAACCAGGAGAAAATGGAAATTACAAAAATAAGTAAGATGCAAAAATGTCAAGCAAGTTACAGCTGTCCAGATTGCATGAAAAGGATTTGAGCTGTAAAGCCCAGGCAATGAGGTCCCTGAGGTTCTTTATTTCATAAGATGTGGGTTTGGTTGGGGCAGGAAGTGGGCTTAGCTGAGAGGTGAGCTTCAGTTAAATGCCGCCCAGACCAGTTTATGAAATTAATTTCTCCTCCATGCCCAGTAGAGAATTTACCACTACTCAAACAGATGCAGGAATCTCCAGCCCATGGAGATACCTAGGGTCTGAAAGAACTTTGATGTGAGTAACAGTCATGTAAAAAATTTCAAAAATTAGTGTGATAAGCTCTTCCCTCAGAACACAGACTGGCTTCTCAACTCCAGTACTAACCATGTCATCCAGTTTGACTACTGTTTCCTTGCCTCTAGATTGTTACCTCCATTTTGGAGTAGATTATCTAATATTGCGTGGATTGCTTTGCTCCAGAATATCATTGTCCTAGGTGCCAATTTGTGACACAGACCCAGATCATCCCACCTTGAAGAGGGAGGAAGCGTGGAACAACTGAATGAGAAATACTTTTTAAAAATGCAAAGATTTAATATGAGAAGAATATAATAAAATAACATTTTTGAAATATTAACCTTCCCCTCCACCATGTGTCCCCATTTTCTTTACAAGCTAATAGCTCTATATAATTCAACAGTTATCTGTGTTTGTCATTCTACGAAAGGGCTCATGAGCCTCTTGATCCTGGTTTGTTTTCCAAAGACTTTCAGGAAAGAATGGAGGAGATCCAAAATAATTGGGAAATACATAGATTGCCCCCACTGCCAACCACTCTGGATTTGCTGAGGCCATGTTCTCTCTCCTTTCTAACTCTTGAGACTTGCTTTCCCTAATGTCTTTTTTTCTAATCAGGCTATTTGCAATTTCTTAATAGATTCCTAGCAAATTATGTAATTCTAGTGAGTGATGAAAAACTTCTGTAGCAGCCAGAAATCATATAATAATAACTCCTACTGGCTTTTAAGAGTTACATATCATATGGCTTCTCCCTGTCTCCAGCTGTACTGATGGTCTTTCAACATACCCGTGGTTCCTACCCTTAAACTTGTTTACCATACTGTATTTGTGAGTGTGTTTATCGATCTGTCTTTCCTCAGAGACTGTGAGACCTTTAAAGACTAAGACTATGTCTTATTTTATCTTTTATAACTACAAGCTTGATGTAAACTGGGAGGTCAGGCACCTTGTTTGACGAAATGAAAAAATAAACTAGCATCATCATCATGTTATATACATGGAACACCTTGGCTTTTTGCCTAACATTGTGCTAGTGATTTTACATGTATTAAAATATTCATCTTGGGAGGCCATGGTGGCTCACACCTGTAATCCCAGCACTTTGGGAGGCCAACGTGGGAGGATCACAAGAGCTTAGGTGTTCAAGACCAGCCCGGGCAACATAATGAGACCTTGTCTTTACTAAAAACTAAAAAAACAAAAAAAAAAACAAAAAAACTAGCCTAGCATGATGGCACACCTGTTGTCACAGCTACTAGGGAGGCTGCAGCAAGAGTATTGCTTGAATTTGGTAGATGGAGGCTGTAGTTAGCTATGATTGCACCACTGCACTCCAAGCCAGGCAAGAGAGAGAGAGACGCTGCTCAAAAAAAATTGTATACACACACACACACACACACACACACACACACACACCCTCTTTAGCATTTTCCTCTTGAAAATAAGGGTGTGGATGTTTTGGTTAAATAAGTTAAGGTGAACATCTAATAGATAAAATTATCAGGCCAAACCACAGGAAGGTTTAGTGGAGAGAGAAATTTTATAGCAGATTTGTTTTTTTAGCTTTTAGCTTTCCCAAATCGCATATAAATGTTTCTGTCTCTGCACAATACCAGTTTTGGCTTTGGGATCCTGAATGAGTCACTGTACAAAGACAAAGACGCAGAAGGGGAAAGGGCTTTGCCATATTTAAACATTTCTATTTACTCCAGATTTATATCCATATTCCATCCACCCACAACTAAATTCTGAAAAGGGCCTTGTTTTGATAAGTTGTTTCCTTGAGACAATCTGGAATACTATCTTCATGAAGCTGAAGTTCTCCCAGAAGAATGCCCTGAGAAACTAATTGGAGTTCTTGTCTACTAACATTCAAAACCACCAACTAATTCTTCTATGAACATATTCAAGCCACAAAGGTTGTAAATGGCATTGGAAGAAACCAGACCAGCTATAGGCATTCATGTTTGTTTCAATGTAGGATGAACCTTGCTTGCATCCTAGCTGTGCTGAGAGGGCCTGGGCTGGTGGGAACGCAGCAGCTGGGGCCCAGCAATCCTGAGGCTTTCATCTCCCCGGGGGAGCACTGTCTTTTAAGGTGCCACAGGGATCAGTTAATTAGGCCAGCCTGAGGTTCTCGGGTCATGTCTGAAGAGGAAACGACAAAATCTTCATGGGAAAATTATGCAAAAATGAAAATAGCTGGAATATACAAGTATTATCTAGCACCCTAGGGAGATTATAAGTATAGCCTGAAAAAGAAGTAGGCGGGGAAAGATAATGGAAAAAGAAAAGAACTGGATTGGAAGTTTAGACTCAGCTGTGGTACAGTATTCCAGTGTGTGTTGCTAATTTCTCTAGGCCTCAGTTTCCTTCTAGGAAATGCCACTTCGAGTTACATTCTGTGAGGTACTTTCTAGTGCTAAAATTCTGTGGTGCTGTTTTCAACTGAGTCCCCTGGATTAAAAGCAAAATGGATACAAAAGAGAACATAAAACAAGATTAATTTTAAATGTGTGAAAAAAGTAGTAACATGGAAATAGAAAGAAGGGAAAATTTTGGTATTTGATGGCAGGCTGGAAGTCTGGGGATCTCTATCCGCCCCATCTCCCATCCTACATCTCAGCTTTATGTCTCAGAAAGAACAAAACTGGTGATGTTAGATCCCTAAATGGGACCCTTAAAATACTTTTTGACTATGAAGACCCCAAAGAGGACCCTAGACTTAAAGAATCCTCTTTGACTATGAAGCCTTTTCTGATCTCACCCTCCCAAACCCCAGATCCCCCTCCTGTGGGTTTTTCACTTGCCCATATAGAAATAACAATTCTTCCTTTTTGCTTTAAATTGCCCCTAGGACATATCTCCCAAGAAACCACATCTCATTCTTTAATAACTATTTCTTTAGTTCTCCTAACTAGATTAGCCTGGACTAATGTCAGCTCCTTGCTGAAAAGAATGAAGTCAGCTCCTTGATGAAAAGGATGCTGACTGAATCACCTTGATATTCTCCAGACCCATGACAGTATGAGGCCCATAATAAAACCTCCAAAAATATATGTGCTGAATAAATGGGAAAGTGAATGATTATGATGAAAAAGAAATTTGAGCACAGATAAAAGGGAAAGGTGTTTGGCAACAGATTACCTTTCAAAGCCTTTTCAATTCTGAGATTGTTAAACTTTTATTGATTCAACTAACCAAGTGGTTTTCTAAGTATCAGTGTGATTTTGTGACTGTGCTCTTCCCTATCCACCCTCATCACTGTGTTCTCAGACTTGCGCTTACTTCTTCTTGCACTTACATTTCTGCCTCTGTCTCCTCCAGCACCATGATATCAGCATTCTTTGGCTGACTACTGCATTCATTCTTCTCTTCCCTCTGTATCTATAGACTATTGCTTGTTCCCTAGTCTTAGGAATGACAGGTTAGGAGAAAAGCATCTTTTAAACTGATTACCAAACTGCCTAGGAAAGGTACTTTTCTTTGTGACGTTCCTTTTAAGCAACGGTGCTGTTACAATTAATTATAACCCAGTTTTAATGATATTCTTCTTACTGGATGAATGTGTATCTGCCAACTCATTAATAAACCATCACAGACCTATACATCAGCTTCTCCCTCCTTCTCTCTCACTCCTGCTCCCTTCCAACCCCCAAATCTCACTTGACTTTAAGAAAAACAGTCTTGGCCGGGGCGGTGGCTTATGCCTGTAATCCTAGCACTTTGGTGGGCTAAGGTGGGTGGATCACCTGAGGTCAGGGGTTCAAGACCAGGCTGGCCAACATAATGAAACCCCATTTCTACTAAAAATAAAAAAATAAAAAATTAGCTGGGCATGGTGACAGGCACCTGTAATCCCAGCTACTTGGGAGGCTGAGGCAGGAGAATTGATTGAGCCCAGGAGACGGAGGTTACAGTGAGCCAAGACTGTGCCACTGCACTCTAGCCTGGGCAACAGATTGAGACATCTCAAAAAAAAAAAAAAAAGGAAAGAAAAAGAAATATGGTCTTATCTGTCTTAGTTTATTCCTAATCATGATCATTGATTTTCAGTTTTGATTGATATCAGAAAGAAAATGATCAGAGAACTGAATGTAGATTTCAAAGTTCTCTGACACAGGAAAGCTAGAGCAGTGGAGGACTGCTTCAACACTTTGGTTCTAGAAAAAGCAGAAAGCATTTTGTGTTTTTATTAGGAAGATGTTGCAAAAAGTTGGTTCATCCCAGTGAACTTTTAGGGATCATTTAAACACACCCAGTGCTCAAATCATAACTATTGTTAAGTGTTTCCAGTCAGAATCATGCAACATTTTCATCACAGATGAGATTCTCATCTGCAACTGGAGGGAGTATTGGTATGAGTTAGATTATAAGATGTTAAATGTGCTCCAGATTCTTCACTTTTACAGATGAGGAAATTCAGGCTCAGGATAGAGTGGCCTATCCAAAGTTACACAAACAATTAATGGTAAATCCAAGGCTAGTGGCCATCTGGGTATCACTAGACACTCTGTGTCTAGTGGCCATCTGTTAGCAATATAATGGCTGTTTCCAAACAGCTCCCATAAAGACTAAAATTCCCCCCCCTTAATATCACTTCTTATTTGTTTTACATTTGTCTCCAGAAAGCCCCAAGCAAAGCACCAATATGCAAGTCGGTAGAATAGTGCAGTCTTATAGCATTCATTGCCATAAATTCAGTTCTCAGAGTAGTTTCTGATTCTTAATAGAAAGTAGAACTCTGAGAGAACTGAGAACACTTGGATGTTGGGAGTAAAAGGCAGGAACTTTCTGGAACAACATTTTCAAGTATGTGTTTTGCAGAACATTTGTGATCTATCAGATGTGAATTACGGACCAAAAAGAGATAATCTTGGTCAAATCAATTGAGAAATGTTGAAACACAGTTAAATTAATTTTTTAAAGACTTTTGCTCTGCAAAAGACCCTGTAAAGAGGATGAACAAACAAGATCAGATGGAGAAAATCTCTGCAAACCAAATGTCTAACAAAAGATTTTTATGTAGAATATATAAAGAACTCTCAAAATTCAACAGGAAAATTTGGAAAATGGGCAAAAGACATGAAAGTCATTTCATCAAGAATATAGAGATGCAAAATTATTAATGATGTTCAACATGCCCACTAGAATGGCTGTAATCAGAGAGACATGCAATACCAAGTGTTGGCAAGGATATGGAGAAACTAGATCTTTCACACATCGCTGATGGGACTGTAAAATGGTATAGCTACTCTGGAAAATAATTTGGCAGTTACTTAGTAAACTAAATATATACTTAAGATACAACCCAGCAATCATGTTCCTGGGTGTTAATCCCAGAAAAATGAAAACATACATCCACAAAAATATATGCATATGAATATTCATAGAAGCTTCATTTGTAATAGCCAAGAATTGGAAACAACTCAAATGCTTTTCAATGAGTGAATGTTTAAATAAATGGTGGTACATACATAGCACAGAAAATGAGTCAACAATTGATACATGCAGCAACATGGATGGATCTCAAAGGAATTATGCTGAGTGAAAAAAGTCAATCTCAAAAGATTATACGTGATTGTATGTATGATTCCATTTATATAACATTTTCAATGTGACAAAGTTATAGAGCTAAAGATAGTGGTTGCTGAAGACTAAGGACACAGGTCAGTATAACTACAAAGGAGCTACAATATCTAGGTTGGAGTTATAAATCTGGGAGCCATCAGTATATGGCATTTAAAGCAATCACTTTGGGATAAGTGAAGATAGAAAAGATGAGAACTCGATAAGGACAAAACCCTGGTTTCTGAGACATTAGGAATCCACAAGAAAAGGAAGGACAAGCAAAAGAAAAGACATGGCCACAGAGTGTTAGAGTGGTGGGATTTGGGGGTGATTTTTCTCTTTTCTTTATATTTTCTTCACTGTGGCTTTATAACTTTAAAAAATTTTTAAAAGGTTCAAATACATCTTCTCTTCTTTGATGTGTCTGTAAACTGTTTGAAGACAGGGCAAATCTATATCTTTATTTGGGATTGTTTATATACTTAACTCCACTGAGAAACTAATATTCTTCACAGAGAAAAAAATAGTTAATTATAAGAATACATTAGCCCAAAGCATTCAGTAGGCATGATAGAGGATCGAGTTCATCTCGTATAAATTTGTGTTGTCTTACAGAAATGTAACTTGAGGAAAAAAGAAAAATTATAAAATGTATTATCAGATAACCTTCAGGGTTGAATTTTCCCTCTTCCAGATTCTAATCTACATAAGGTCAGGAACAGTATCTATCCAGTTCTTTTCACAGTGCTTTCCATTTAGTAAGGTTCCATAAAATTTGAAACATTTATGTCTGCTAAAATCTCCCAAAACCCAAATGCTACATTTAGGAAAAACTCTTTTGCCAATAACTAAGCTCTGTGCAGAACTTGTCTATAATTTTTATATGTTCAAATTTTTTCCCTTTATGGATGGAGTTTTATAGACCATAAATTCAACTGCTCAGACAACCCTAGAAGTTATTCTTACTCTCTTACCAATCCTCTTTTGTTGAATTACTGACTCAACAGAGCTTAGCTGAAACTGGCACTTTTCTAACACTAATATTATTTTCTATTTTTTTCAGGGTCTTTCTGCCAAGAGCTTAAAAGAGTAGTGAGGTAAGCAGTAAAAGGCATTTCCTCTCTGAAGGCCAAATCTTGAAAGTTCACATCAAGATTTGCATTAGCCAATGTAAGACTTTCTCCATTCCCACCAAACCTGACTTCAGTAGCTTTTCTTTAGCAGAAATTTAAGGAGCATGGGTTCTGTTTGTAGGCAAGTCATTTAATCTCAAAGCTGTAATGACTCAATTATAACGCCATAATTACCACATCACCTTCACATCTCATAATTTTGCTGTGGGAACATTTGAGACAGTATTCCAAGTGGGTTTAAGATATATTGATGCTTAAAGGCCACTGTCCTAAATACAGATGTTCTTTACATATTTGTCTTTGGCTCTCTTTTTCTTTGCACTCATTTATGATAATTGCAGTGATTGCTTCCAAAAAATTAAATCTGCTATTTGTATCTCCAGTCCTCCTCTCTCTCTAATGCTCAGTTCTGGATAATCAGCAAGTAGCTCTGTACCAACATAGTCTAAGTCATGTTTTAAGAAAAGCTTAGGGCCCAACTGGAGAACCCAGTGATCATCTTTGGGGTCAGCCCAGATTCATTAGGTGGTATTAAGTTAAATGGAGTAGCTGAGTACTTCCAGCCTCAAGCCCATATTAGTCTAAGAACTGTGGCAGTGATGTACCTAACAACAGGAATACCATGTACTGAGCCAGGGCAGCTGAGAGAAGGCAGAGAAAGAGAAATAGAGAGATGAGAACTATAACTAGCAATTATTAGTGCTTTGTGATGTTAATTCATCTATCACCAAAAGCTTGCCTGGTAATTACCATTATTTATTTATTTATTTATTTATTATTTGAGACGGAGTCTTGATCTGTCACTCAGGCTGAAGTGCAGTGGTGCATTCTTGGCTCACTGCAACCTCCACCTCCCAGGTACAAGCGATTCTCCTGCCTCAGCCACCTAGGATTACAGGTGCCTGCCACAACACCTGACCAATTTTTTTTGTTATTTTTAGTAGAGACAGGTTTTTTGCCATGTTGGCCAGGCTGGTCTCCAACTCCTGACCTCAGGTGATCTGCCCACCAAAGTGCTGGGATTACAGGCATGAGCCACTGCACCTGGCCTTCCCCATTTTGTTAAAAAGGAAACAGCGTCATGAAAAGTGTGGGTGATTTTCTCAAAGAAGTATTAAGGGTGTGGCAGAAGGTTGGAGTCACAGGCTAATCTTCTAAAAGAAAGGCCATCTTTCATGTTGTGAAAAACGTAAATGAAAGGAATGATGACAAACATACTAATTGAGAGACTATTGCCATAGCGCCGGTGGGAAGATGATGAAGATCTGAACCAAAAGCTTCTCTAAGGAAGAACTTATTCTTCCTTCCTTACATTTTCATAAAGAGATACTTTTATGATACTCCTCATAGAGCAGATAATATTGAAGTGAATACTTCTAATCTCTCCATCTTCACTTATATTTATTCCAACTCAGGGAGCAGAGATAGATGATTTGAAATTTGAGAACCTCATGCCTTATAGGGTAACTTCACTTAAGGAATGTTCATTCAATTGAATGGCAATATGAGCACATTTCTCTCCTTCCTTTTTGTGTTTTCTGCCATGTTTTATAAGAGGGGAACAGAACTTTCTCACCTTTTCCTCCCATCAGGAAGCAGGCAAAGGGGCAGTTGTTCTCCACTTGGTTGAGGTGGGCTATTCTTCAGCTTCCTCCTTAACATTTGGACGAGTAAATTGGACTCAAATGTTCCCGCCTATTAGTGCTGAAGTCCACATTTAACGTGAGGTATAAAGATGTTCACAGTTAGTCCCAGCCACAATCTCAAATCCAGCTTCACCGAGAAGCTCTGTATTTTGTTTTTCTGAACAGCTATCAATAAAGCTGACTCTTTCTTTCTTCTATCTTTCTAGACCTTTTAGGATGCTAAGTAGAAGAAGAGGTATTAGCACCCAAGAGAAGCACCAGTGGGGATGGAAATACAAGGTTTACATTCACTGAGCTGTGTTTTTCCCAGGGAAATGGGTATTCTTGATATTTTTAGGAAACTCTACTTCCCTGTTTAATCAGTGCCCAGAACAAGAAAATGGGTTAGTCTCTCTGAGCTTTAGATTCCTGATCTGTAAAATAAGGATTAAGGATAGCTCATTTTAAACAAAGGTAATGCTATTTTCTACCCGCTTACGTCCATAAGAGGATATGTACAGAGCCTGGTGAGTTTTTCTATCACCTCATCTTGAATGGCAATCAAAACTCCTTCTGGGCCTCCAGGACACCCTGATGGAGTGTCAGAAATTATTAAAGTAAAAGAACAAAGATAAACAACAGGAGTCTTTGATCCCTGGGCCTGGTTGATCAGTCCATTAAAAAAATAGAGGATGAGATCTAGTTATGCTCTCTAACCCTATTAAAACCTAGGCAGATCGGACTCTGCATGTTTCCAAGGCCTGCTGGCCTTACCCAGATTTAATAACGAAAGTGGTTTTATCTTTGCTCCTACTAACATTGTCACTCTCTGTACTAAGGGAGGTAATACGGGTGAGAAGAAAGTGGTATCTGGAAGGCAGAGCACCAGCTGTCCTAACTACGTATTTATGAGATACTCTTTGTGTCTAATATCTCTTTTCCATGGAAGAAACAGAGTCAAGGCCCATAGAGACTAATAAAGCTCAAAGTTATAGAGCAAGTAGGAGTAAAACTGAGAAAATGTGTTAATTGATTGAAAGAACATTCATTGATCATCCACCATGAGCCAACATTATGGTAGGCTGTAAGAATCGTATTAAAAACATTAATAAATATGAGTCCTTTCTCATCCCTTAGGAGCAGCAAAATATGGGTGGTTCTATGAAAGAACGTTGTAAGAGATACAACAAGATCACTGAGGGGGGACTGTCCATTTTTCTACAAGAGAAGATTCAGAATATCTCTATCAAAAAGTTATATGTCATATAAATTGTATATCAATAAGGTTATATATAAACCTATACATATCCTATATATGTCATATATATGTATATATAAATCAATTTCTACCCAATTCAATTGCAGTCTAATTTCCATAACTAAAATGGCACGTATAGGTGATTTGAAAATGTTATTAGTAGAGTTAAATGCAATTGAATTGGATTTGTTTGCCTGATAGTGAATCTTAATAGTTACTGATTACATATTAAATTAATCTAAATTAGCAGGTTACCCCTGTCACAGATTATATGGTTAGAAATATAGAGCATAAGAATGGCACTGTATCTCTGGGCTGAGAAAAACCATGAAAACTCAACAATTCACTTGACTAGAACAAAACTCACATTTTCTTATCAGTTCTTTTCTTATAATTATTCAGATGATTATTTTATCTTTTGTTTAATGATGTTAGGTATGGGTTTTTCTTTCCAGCTTTTATTTTAGGTTCAGGGAGACATGTGCAGATATGTTACATGGGTAAATTGTGTGTTGCTCAGGTTTGGTATACAGATTATTTTGTCACCTAGGTAATGAGCATAGTAATATTCAATAGATAGTTTTTCAGTCCTCACCCTTCTCCTACCTTCCACCCTCAAGTAGGCCCTGGTGTCTATTATTCTCTTCTTTGTGTTTATGTGTACTTAATGTTTAGCTGTCACTTACAAGTGAGAACATGCAGTATTTGGTTTTCTGTTCCTGTGTTAATTCACTTAGGGTAATGGCCCCCAGCTGCATCCATGTTGCTGCAAAGGACATGATTTCATTCTTTTTATGGCTATATAGTATTCCATGGTATATATGGACCTCATTTTCTTTATCCAGTCTACTGTTGATGAGACTCTAGGTTGATTTCACGCAGATGACTATTTTATGTATACTGGAATGACTTTCTAATTTTTGGAAAGTTTATCATTGCAATAAATCCCAGAGGAATCAGCAGGTAAGTATGGACTCATTATAGATTGCTTGCAGACACTAGTGGGTTTTGTAATAATATACTACTGTAAGAAAAGCTGTTTTTCCCAATGATTAGAGTTGGAGTTGTCATAAAGTGCTTGGGTATTCTTTCTCACAAATGGCTGCTTGTTTTTAATTGATGGCCAACTTGAAGGCATAATCTGAGTGATGTATCTGGAGAATATTATTATACCTCAACTCTACAGAACAGAGTTTGTTTTTAAGCAACTATTTATTGAGCACACACAATGGATCAAGTGCTATTTTAGATGTTGTTTATATATTGTCATAGGTAATCCTCATAAACCTTTGAAATTGGTATTATTATACCCATTTTTACAAATGCATAATCAGAAATTCTAAGAGGTAAAATAATACAACTAAATTCACACAGGTACTAAGTGGTAAAAGTAAGATTTGCTTTTGCATTTTCAACTGTGATGCAATAATCACCATGCCAGGCATTTCAGATGATGTGGCAATACAAAAGTCTTGGTTCCTGATTTTTAAGATCTTATAATATGCTTGGAGAATCAGATATTCATGAAAGCAAAATGATGTCAATGTTAAAGTTTTAGAAGCAAAATCTTATAGCAATATTTAAAAAGAAAAAATATAGAAAGGTCTCTTGGAGTTTTGTGAAACTTCAAAAGAAAATGTTTTTAACAAGTTATCATGGGGAAAAGAGAATTCTGGGCAAGCATTCTTGCACAAGTATGTGAGCTCAGATGTCAGTGGGTAAGTGGCTGAATAGAGTTCATGGGGCACTACATGAGGGATATAGGGGAGGATCATGCTGGAAAAGTAGAAGTGAATGAAAAGAGCAAGACTACAGACTACCCTTCCTGCAACACACACACGTAAATGGAAGAATTTTAAAGCTATGAAAATTCTGGTATATTTCAGGATTTCTTAGTGGGAAAAAAATCTTTTCCATTGTTGTTTTGAGGAAATTTACTCAGCAGACTATATTCAATAATGTAACCTAAGGTTTTATTTCTCAGATCTTCTCTCTCCAGTACCTCCTATCTATCTAAATAATATGGAAGCCAGGGAGAGGAATGGAAACCCAAGATCTATGAGCCCTTATGGCATATGAAGAGTGGGTGTTATCTGAAAAATAGAACTCTAGATGAAACCAGGCCTTTCCCAACAATGGAGCCCAGGACAATGCTGTTTTCAATGTCCATGTCATTGGACTTGTTATAGATGAGCAGCTATAATGATGACTTTCTGGTTAATTAAACCCTCTGAATGATTCTGTGTAATGCCGACTTCTGTGATTCATCACAGAACAAGTCTTCAGTCTTTCATGGATTATTACTGTTTTCAGTGAACATATTTGGTTGTTTACTCTGTTTGGCACCAATCACCCAGTGAGTCAATAACCAGAGTTGTGAACAAATTACCCTCATTGTCTTTTCTGAGACCCTTAATTTACTTTATTTTTTTATACATTGCAAATGCCATTGTTTCTGCTAATGTTGTTTTTTAGCATCTGCCAAGATAAAAAATAAAAAAATCACTTGTAATCCTTGTAGCTTGTTTTCTTCATGAGTCACAGAAGCTATTGTAAGATAAGCTTCAAGCAGTTGGGAACAATATCTGATAAACTTTGCTGTGTTAAATGCTTTGGAGATCATTCCTCAGCAAGAGTAGCATAATGCATTAATAAGTGTATAGTGAAACTTCAGGAAAGATGGAAAGTGTTTGCTCATTGAAGTAATTTCTGGTAAAGAAACTTGGAACATGATTTAGAAGATTCTGTGTTCTGTTTCTGGGTCTTCGTTTGTTAAAACAGCAAGACCACAGCTTTGGAGATGATGGGCTTTATCTTCTTGACTCTGTAGACCTCAAGCTGTTTCCAGTAAATACTATTACCAATTACTCATTGACTTGAAGTACATCTAAAACTGACAACAATAGTGAAAATGGCAGTAGTAATGTTAGCTCTCAGCTATCGTGTACATACAATAGGTAGAACTATATTAAATCCTTCTCAAAGGTTATTACATTTAATGTTTAACAAGACTTAAAAGTAAACATTTTAACTCCATTTTATATTAGAGTTTAATTATCTTAAGCAAAGTTACACGGTGAAGGAGCCAGGCTTTTGTTTGATTCTAAGGCCTATGTCCTTAACCACTACAGTATTCCACCTCTCAGATTCACTGAATCTTTGTCAAACCAACGTGTGTATGCATGTGTGTTGTGTGTATGTATGTAAATGCCTCTTCTTTTTTTTAAAATTTTACTTCAAGTTCTGGGATACATATGCTGAACGTGCAGGTTTGTTACATAGGTATACCTGTGCCATAGTGGTCTGTGGTACCTATCAACCTGTCATCTAGGTTTTAAGCCCCACATGCATTAGGTATTTGTCCTAATGCTCTTCCTCCTCTTTACTCCCACTCCCCAACAGGCTTCAGTGTGTGATGTTCCCCTCCCTGTGTCCATGTGTTCTGATTGGTCATCTCCCACTTATGAGTGAGAGTATGCGGTGTTTGGTTTTCTGTTTCTATGTCAGTTTGCTGAGGATGATGGTTTCCAGCTTCATTCATGTCCCTGCAAAGGACATGAACTCATTCTTTTTTATCACTGCATAGTAATATATTCCATGATGTATATATGCCACATATTCTTTATCCAGTCTACCACTGATGGGCAGTAAATGCCTTCTTCTATGTATAAAAACACCTATGCAAATGTATCTCTGTACTTCTGAGTATAGAATGTTTGCAGACACATAGTAGAACATTACCACTCATAGTGAGCTGCAGCTATAGAGACTCCTTTTATTCTCTATTCCCCTCAGTCCAACCAATGCAATTTTGCAGAAGTAACTTTATTTTAAACAAATCTGACCATGTCACTACTGCCCTCAGAAAACTTAGAGGTTCCCTATAGAAAATGTAATAAAGTCTAAACTCCTCAGCCCTCTGTCAACATTTCCCCTGCGGAACTTTCCAATCCTATATTTCATTACATCTTCCCTCCAATTCTAAGCTCTTCTCATAGTAGGATACCACCAATTCCACCAATATACACACAATTTCCTGACTGTGCACCTTTTTACATGCTGTCCATTCTGCCTGACATTTAATACTTGTCCTAAGCCTTAAACATCTTTTAAGTTCCAGATGAAAACACTTAAGAACAGAATCTGCCTTATTTTCTCATTGAATATTACATTTGATGATGGTGTGTTTCAAAGTTTGCCTTAGAGCATAATACTCATTTGTGTATGCATCTATCTTATAACCCTCTTCCACATGTGCTCCTTTCAAGCACAAGAACACCTGGTTTATTTTGCATTTACAATTTATTGCATAATGCTTTACACATGCTCAAAAAATGTTGGTTAACTTGAAGCAAATATTCACTAATGTTACTTATTTTTATAACTACTTTATTCCATCAGTGCAAAGAATGCACCTATGCTATGAAATGGCCAAAATGTAAATATTTTTCTGACATATTTAAAAAATATGCCATGTTTGATCTATTATCTCTCTGTCCTCAAGGAGCCACTAACTCAGATATTTAGGTCAAAACTTTTATAGATCTCATCTGTAAGACATGAATCAAACATTTAAACAAGTTCTTATTTTCAAGAAAGATCTTTTTATATAGCGAAGAGGTTTAATTCAATGCTCCACTTCCTTTATTCCAGTGCTAGCTATGAAATGTGAAGTACCCTAAGGTGCTTGAGATTAATACTCTATGGACAATTAATCTAGTTCAATCTTGAGCATAGAATACTTAATACAAGTACTATACTTACGCAGCCATTAATTTTCCTAACGAAGACTGATTATATTCCCAGGAAGTCAACCACAGTTCTCCATCGCTTATAGCCACTGGCTGAAACTTTATCTCCAGTGAAAATATTGGATCTTTTTTCATTTTAAATATTTTTATCTTATTTTTATATGTGAGTGTCTGTTTATGTCAGTGTTCTCTATCGTAAACTAAACATTTAAGAATGGAATGGCCAGCCTGATAATTTCAGTCATTTTAATTTAAAGAATGAATTGGATCAGCAACTTAATGAACCGATTTAAGATGGTTTGGAAATAAGATAATGTGAGAATAAGTGACCGTGGGCTGCATAAATATGATCCATACCTATCTGGAAGGATACCATGAACTAGAATAACCACAGTCTGAAACATGGGGTGGAAAAACAACTTTATTACAAGAAAATATTTTACTCCCAGTTTCTTCAGGTAGGAGAGGCCTTTCTAGAGAGCCACAAAATGCAATTACACATAACAAGAGTTTAGAGCAATGGAAGGGAATCTCCTGCCTATGTTCAGACCAGAAGATAATATATTTCAAGAGGTCTTCATTCATTCATTTAACAAGGCCTGCTCTGTGCCAGATACCATTTTAAGAACTGGGGATACAGTTAAGAAAAACAACGACAAAAATCTGCCATTATTAAACTTACACTCTAATCTGAAAAGAAAATAAATAACCAAATGAACACATAATACAATATATCAGTTATTATAGAAGAAAAGTAAAGTAGGGTAAAGACATGTAGCATTTGGAGATAAGTCAGGTAACAGAATTTCAGAGAGAGTGGTCAGGGGTCTCTTACTTGAGGACAAGTGAGCAGAAACCCAAGGAGGCAAGGAAGCAAGCCATGAAGAGATCTTGGGAAGAGTGTTTCAGACAAAGAGAACAACAAGTACAACTACTGGGAGAGAGCAGTTGGTGGGTTTGAGGAACAACAAGAAAGTCATGGTGTCTGGGGCACTGTGAGCTCGGGGGTAGAGTGATTGAATATGAGATCACAGACATAGCGAAGAGGAAGAACATGTTAGACCCAAGCACAGATTCTTTTTTAACTGAGGTAAAATTTATATACAGTGAAATACATAGATTTTTGGATTAGATAACTTTTTAAAATTTTATTTTAGGAATAGGATCTTGCTTTGTCACCCATGCCAGACAGCAGTGGCTTTTCCTAGGAATAATTGTAGAGAACTATACCCTTGATCTCCTGGGATCAAGAGATCCTCCTGCCTCAGCCTCCTGAGTAGCTGAGGCTATAGGCATGTGCCATCACACCTGGCTTAGATACATTTTGAAAAATATATTCACCCATGTTACCATCACCTCAAACAAGATACAGAGTATTTCCATTTTGGCCTGGTGCAGTGGCTCACACCTGTAACCTCAGCACTTTGAAAGGCAGAGACTGGAGGATCTCTTGAGTCCAGAAGTTCAAGATCAGCCTGGGCAGCATAGCAAGACTCTGTCTACAAAACATTTAAAAATTAGCCAGGTGCGGTGGCATGCACTTGCGGTCCCAGCTACTTGAGAGACTGAGGTGGGAGGATCACTTGAGCCCTAGAGTTTGAGGCTGCAGTGAGCTGTGATCACAACACTGCAGCCTGGGTGAGAGAGTGAAACCCTGTCTCTCTCTCTCTAAAAAAAATTATTTTTCCAATTATCCCTAAAAGTTCCTTCGATCTCCTCTTCCAGTTTCTGCCCTGTCTCCTGATGCATACGGTCTAGTCTTCTTCTCACCATGGATTAGTTCCACTCATTTTAGAACCTCATACGAATGAAACTTCTTTTTTCTACTGTTCTTGCAACTGTTTTAACAGAGCCTCAATTTCTTTTCCTGAAGAGATCCCCACTTTCCTGATGTTTTCCTTTCGGAGACAGTTCTGTCTTTGGTACCTCAGTAGCTCACATACACAAGGAGTCACATCATGTTCCCTAGAACCTATAATGAAGGCTTGATAAAGTTTCAATGATTCTGAACTATCTGTTGCTTTAATTAAATCTTTCCTATTTTTACCTATAAATAATCCAAGGTTTTTCTCTTTTTGTGCAGGCTTTAACCTCAAATCCACTTTGGTAACATCATCCTGTTATTTGAATAATGAGTCAAAAAGAGTCATTGACTTTGATGAAAAACCTTTAAAATTTTTACTGACCTTGTTAAACTCTTCTAAACTTTAATTAGCAAGTAAACCTACATAAGGAGCCATGCCAAGATCACAGATAAGGAGAATCAAATGATTTACATGATTACTAACAAAAATTCTTGAGTTCCACCCAAATCCTCATTCGTGATGTTCCAGCCAAGCCTCTGGCATTTTCTGCAATTGTTTACAAAGTCTCAAGACCATGGTCACCAGGTTGCTCTACAATTTTCCCATAAGAGTGTAGGAAGGTCTAGCTAAGTTGGGACGAATATGAAGAGGAAAGTTCAACCTGTGCCCAGTGGAAGCTCATGAGTTTCTTATTTTAATTTAGTAATCAATACTCTGAGAGTTTTTTCAACTCCTGGAGCATTTTGGAAATTTGAACTTGAATATTGCAGCAATTTTCATTTTTAGTTAAAAGAAAACATTTGGATTTTGTTCTAACGTCCTATTCAGATTGTAGCAATTAATATGATTTTGACACTGAATTCTCTAAGGTGCCTGGACCTTTCCAAATAATGTTACTTGCTGTTCCTGTTATTATTTGCAAGGATATATGTAAATAATTATAACATTTAAGTAGTAAGAATATTTTATCAGCCAGTCATGATCTGTACAAGTATTTTTAAAAAGCCAATACTCCTTTAAAACCTGAAATATCTTAAAATTATAAGATAATCATCTTTTATTTCTGTTTGGCATGTCCAACAAATCTAACATTTTTATTTTTTAAATCATAACCATTAAAGTAGTCAAATAAGATACTATTAAAATCTAAAAACACAGAATTTATATGAAGAGCCCTGTGTTCAGCATCTTTCTGGCAGTCAGTTGTGAATTCGACTTCAGCATATCTTCCATTCAGTGGCAACATCAATCTGTGGTATAGTAATTTCAACATTTTCTTGGTGAAGCCTGGCAGTAATTGTTCCATGCTTTCCTCCTTTCTTGTTTATCATCTGAATCCTGGCTGACTGAAACATCATCTTCATCTGAATAGGGGTGGCAGTGTTGGCAAAACTGTTATCTCCAGGCTTTACTCCATTGCATAAACCCCCTCACTGCTCCTACCCTCCTGCTTTTTAATTTTTTCCTTTGAGACAGGGTCTCTGTCACCCAGGCTGGAATGCAGTGGTGTTATCTCAGCTCACTGCAACCTTTACCTCCTGGGCTCAAGCGATTCTCCTGCCTCAGCCTCCCAAGTATCTGGGACTACAGATGTGTGCCACTGTGCCCAGCTAATTTTTATATTTTTTTGTACAGACAGGGTCTCACCGTGTTGCCCAGGCTGTTCCTGAACCCCTCAGCTCAAGCAATTTGTCTACCTTCTCAGCCTTCCAAAGTGCCAGGTTTACAGGATGAGCCACCACACCTGCCCTGCTCTGCTATTCTTAATTCATCATTCTCTTTCACAAGTAAATTGTCAAACTCTTCAATCCTTCTGAGAAAAGTGACTGGAATTCTGAAGACCACCACTTCATTGTAAATAGATGTTGTTTCTTTGGAAGGCAGCCTACTCCACCTACGGCTCAATGTTGGCCTTGCCAAGGATACACAGGTCTCAGCATCTGGAGAGAACATCAGCAGCCTCACATGGACCCCACCACCGCTGCACCCATGTTTCCTTCCCTTCAACAATGTTCCAGAGTTCTGGTTCTTCCACATCCTCCCCAATTATGCTAGATTGGAAGATGAAACTTTTTAACATCTCCTGTCTCTCTAACTGATGTGATGTCTCAGGTAAGAAAGAGCTTCAAAATTTAGATCAAATCAAGGGCAAGACTATAAACCTTTTGTTAAAATCTTTGAAAAGATTCATGGCTATGCTTGCTACACTCTTAGCTTGGCAGAAATGCTCCTGAGAATTTTAAAGGCATTGTCCTAACATGATGTCTAAAGTAGAGAGAAATCTGCCTGAAAAATGAATTGTTGGAATGGGTTTTGTCTTGTAAAATGAACTATAACTTGATAATAATAGAAAGCTCACAAAGTTTTAAGAGAGTTGTATTATATTAGACTAAAAAAATCAAAGATACTACAAAATGAAAGAGACCTCTTGGCTTCTAACTTTCTACAGGCTGAAAGTTTGCTGAGAGAGCTATTCAGCTGTCAACACAGCCATTGCTTACGAAAAAAGATGTTCCAGAGGGTAGAACCGAGACCCTGACTGAGAAAGACTTGGAGGGGGAAAAACCAAGAGAAGAGAAGAACCATGAGTTAGGGAACTATTAATACTTTCAGGGATTAGAACTGGGCCCTAATCAAGAAATAGTCTCTACTTCTGTGGAAGGTGAAATTAACAACATGTGTAGCTGGAGGTAAGAATTGCTATAGACCAGTACTTCCATGAATTTCTTGTCCTCCTTTTGAACGGGAGTGTCTGTAGCCAATATCCTACTACTTTTTCAACATTATATATTCTATGTGTTGGAGGAGATGATGTCATTTTTGTTCAGAGGTGTCTAGATTAAGAGGAGTGGTATCAGAGAAGATGTGTTTGAGAAACCACATCCAAAGTGCCTCATCAGTATCTGGACCAAATTTATGTGATGAGATCAAGAATTTTAAGCCTGGTGCTCTAACTGAATGAGAATTTGGGGGTATGAAGGAGGGATTGTGTAAATTTTGCGTGTAGAAGGGATATGAATTACTCCGGCCTGAACTGGTTGTGGTAGATTGCTTGCAAAGCTGGCTACCTTCTCATATTCTGCATGCCCCTCCTCCTACTTGGAGGCAGAATCTTTATCCCCTCTCCCGAATCTGGGATGTCCCTGTGATTTTCTTTGATCCACAAAATGTGGCAGAAGTGATGGTGTACAATTTCTGAAGCCTGGCACAGTGATACCTTGTACCTTCTACTTCCAATCTTTTGGAACAGTTTCCCAAGGCTGCCTAGTATGAAAGAAAACATGTAGAGCCGTTAGCCACAGCCAACTGACAGACTTGGGAGTGGAGCCATCTTGGGGCTTACTGCTCAGCCAACCCTCCAGGTGAATGCAGCCCAGACAAAACCAGCCAATTCACAGAAGTATGAAAAGATAAATTGTAATTGTTTTAGGCCACTAAGTTTTTGTGTGTTTTATGGCACTGTAATAAACAACCAAAGCAGAGATTGACTTTGTTATAAAAGAAAATCTTTCATCAAAGAAAACTGGCTCAGATACTTTTACTAACAAATTCTATGATATTCATGGAGGAATAAAACCATCCCATATGAACACTCCCTAAAATAAAAGAGGAAGGAACCCTTAAAATCTAGTTTTATGAGATCAGCAAAACTCTGACATAAATAATGAACTAGTACATTTATTATTAGGAAAAAAGCATTAGATCACTATTCCTCATAACTATAGGTACAAATATTCCTAAGAAAATATTGAAAAATTGAATCACAATATATAAAATGGAAAATATTTCAGTACCAAGTGGATTTTATTCTAAGAATGCAAGGTTGTTCTAAGGGGAAAAATATGATCATCTCAATAGATAAAATTTGCATAAAAATTTGAGAATCCAATGCCCACTGATGATTAAGAAGTACTAAGAAAAATGGAAACAGAAAGGAACCTTCTCTGCTAAAGAACATCTATAAAATTCTACAGCTGATAGAATGCATTCTCTCTAAAATCCAAAACAAGGCAGAGATATGTGATCTTATCCCTTCTATTCAGCATTGTGTTTGAGGTCCTAGCCAGTGGTAGGTCAAGAATCAGAAACAAAGGTTCAGGGATTGGAAATGAATAAGTACTGATTGATTGATTGAAGTATTTATGTTAAAATAATGTGGTTGTTTACCTAGAAATCTTCAAAGGATCCTACTCCCACTGGAAATTTTTAAAGCAAAGGAATGGCCTGCTCAATGAATGGCAAAGCTATTTGGGGAAAGTTTAATGAGGAACTGGATTCTTCCATGATTTCAAAACATCTCTTATTACAGATCACATTAATTACAAAGAAAAAAAATGGGAAAACCCCATAAATCTCATTTTAATCAGGTGGTCAAAGTAATGTCATCAATGACCAGACACATAAAGACGAAAAGTTAATGTCATTAATCATGTACCTTCTGATATGATGCACAGAGAAGAAAAAATATCACTCAAGTAGTGCTCCTGTTCAAGATTCATAATTAAATCTAACTATGGAGAAATATTTTTAAAAATTCAAATTAAAGGAAATTCTAAAAATTGACCTTTATTCTCCAAAAATGTCAAGATCATAAGGGTTGAGGAATTAAAGTCATGAAAATAATAAAATGGATCTTGGATTGGATCTTGAATAAGAGGAAAAAAATGATATAGAAGACATAAAATTTGAACATAGGCTGAATAGTAAAAACTATATCTGTATTGATGTTAAGTTTTCTAAATTTGATCAATATACAATGGTTTTAAAAGAGACACTCTGTGTTTTTCATTTTGGGCCTATGCTATCCTTCATATTGGAAACACTGTTCTTATTTTCTCTATCTACGCATTTTCTGCTGATCTTCAAATTCCCTGTAGAATTCTCTCTTCTCTGACACCTGTTCTGATGACCCCAGCCCACATCCACGTCCCCCTCCTCAGGACACCTATTGTAACACACTATTATATTGATAGGTAAATTAATGAATAGAAGGTACAGCATATTAACAGATTAAAGAGACAGGATTCTGTACCTGGCCATGTCTTCTGTTTAATGACATTCATTTTTCCCTGTTACTTGACTCCCTTTTTTCCTTGAGACATTTCCTCCTTGAGAAAGTTCCCAATTTCTCAAGAAGGAATCTATAATAATATACACACAAACTTCAAACCACAGCCAATATTTTACCCAGACTTAATGTGTATATAACTACATTGCCTACAAAAAGGTTATACTTATTTTTAAGAGTTTGGTGAACATAATACCAACAATATATCAGATATACATTATTTGCTTCAGAAGGCACAGGTAACGTTCACTGAATATGAACAGTGAGTGAAGAGACACTAAGGTTGTGTGTCTCTGCTCATCGCAAGTAAGCAATTCAGAAAATTGCTTCTACTTTAAATGGACAATTGGCCTGTCTCCATCCCATAGCCTTCTAGAAAAAAACTATCAAGAAATTAGAGTGCTATACCTTAAGTCTAAGCAACCACTTAGTTCAGCATCCATCCCTCCCCACTCCTGCCATCTTTGCATTTCACAGGAAAACAAACAAAGAAAACAGAGTCCTAATAAAAGAAAATTAATCACCCAAGGATATACAATTAAAAGGAAAAAACGGTCTAGAGTCCCGGTCTCGGAACTTCTGTTTTTTTCTTGTTTTCTTTGCATATCAGCCTCTCTGATTTTACTCTTAAATACAGAAACTATTTAGGTGATAGCAACTACTGTTGTTGTGGGAATACTTTACTTCTGAGCATGCAGTGATAACAAGGAAAGGTGGAAGGCCTGCTATTTCCAAATTGCTTTGAATGAAGTAATAGTTTTACCCCTGAAGATAAGAAAATGTCCTATTTAGCTTTTTTTTTTTTTTTTTAATTTTAACACTTGTTTCTTCCAGTACACCAGATAAAGGAGGCCTAATAAGCATAAAAGGTCCTGGGGGACTCTAGGACAAGGGCACAAAAGGCACCAGTACCAAATAAGTTCAGTTCATTCTCCACCACGCAAAACATTCCTTCAGGCTTGCTCTCGCCCTGGGCAGGCCACTGGACTAAAAATGGACCCAATGTTTATTCCTGGAGCATTGTTTACTTTACTATTGTTAAATTCTCCAGGCAAAGTGTTTCAGGAGACTAATTCTGGACATCACAAAAGCTAAGGTTCTCCTGGGTTACTCCTACAAAACATACTGCTCTCCTGGTCCCTTGTAACATGAACACAAACTCTTGTCTTTTTCCATTACACAAATTTAACAAGCCAACTGTCATCTCCATGCCTCTGTTTTCTTGCCTGTAAAATGGGAATAACTGGTTATTTCATGGGTTTTGTACGGCTCTAAGTACAATGAATGTGTACAAATGCACAGGATTATTACAGTTGTCAGAGACCCATAAGAGGCAATTCTTTTTCAATACTACCTATTATTTAAAAAGAGAAAAATGTTGTAAAAGTTTCTCTAAATGTTATCTTTGTACATTTCGCCTGTCCCTCAGTATCCCACAGCTTCTGACATGCATGCAGCTTCTCGCACTCCACCTCTACTCTGCTGTATTGGCCAGAGAATGGATCCTGACTTGATTTTGCCAGTTAGACAAATGTCAATCACTTGTTTGCAAAGCCATTTAAAGTCTAGAGTGGCCATCTTAATAATCAATAATGGGAAAGGTGATTATAAACGGGATTGAATTTTTTTGTAATATGTCTTTATGGATTTTTTAAAAAAGATATCTGATTAACATATCCTGTTATGCCTCTTACATGGTATATAAAAATTTGTTACAAATAATTAGACAACTGTCTTAAGAGGACCCTGTGCTAACTAGTCAATGTATTATGGACTTCTTTTTATATAAATCCAATATGCCACGAGATCCCGAAGGTTAATAATCAGGTGTTATAAATCTTTTATCCTTTACAGAGTTAATTAATGGTAAGAGTAATTTAGCGCCAGTATAGTGTCACTGAATGAACTGTCATTAGAGACTGAACTTTAGATTGCTTTTAAAGGAGTACAAGAAAGGCATAAGGAGTTGACGCAGCCTTCACTGATAGTCACATATGGCCAAGGTGTAGATAGAGTCAATAAAGATGAATCTGAGTTAAACAAATCAGCCTATGTGGACTAAATACATCAAAAGCTTAGTATCTTACAACTAAGGTAACCACCCAGCGACAAAGTCATAATAGCTCCTACTGGTGTCGTTAGCATTATCACTATAACTTTTTTCTTTTTTGGCCTGGCTAATAGGAGAGAAAATAAGATTAAAACAAATATTGACGGTATACCTACTATGTTCCCTGCTCTCCTTTCAAAGTTCACAACAATCTTATGAGGTAGAGAGGGAAATTATGGTTATGTTAATATGAAGTACAAAGATCTCTTTTCTAGTCTTCAACCCAGGTCTTTGGCCCCCAGATCAAAATTTTGAATTTTACCTCTGATTATAAACATCTCCTCTCTCAATGCTTTTGATTAAGAAATGTGAAGTTCTTTGTACACATGAATTCACAATCAATGGTGAAAGCAATGACTTTGATGGAGTATTATGACCTTTATTTTACAGAGGAATAAATTCAAGTAAAAAGAGATATATTGTTTCTAATTAGCCAACAATTAGATGTCAAGCCCAGGTTTATTTTATTTATATCATTCATTCATGTAGTTATTAATTTGGTGAATATTTGTTAATGATCTACTATGAGCCAGGTATCTGGAATATGCTGAGAATCCAGAAATGAATAAAAGGAATGAAAATCCTTGCCCTTAGGGAACTCAAATGTTAGTGGGAGGAATCAGACAGTAAAGCAGTAAGGACGTAAGGAGAGTATTGTGTATGTGTTGAAATTTTAATTAGAACCATATTTGAGTAAAAGTCTGAAGGAGATGAGAGAGACAGCCATGTAGCTATCTGAGGAGAGCATTCCAGGGAAATGGAACTGCAAGGGCAAATGCCCCGAGTTACAGGAAAGACACCAGTATGGTGAGGACAGAGTGAGAGGGAGGAGAGTGGAAGACAGTCAGAGAGGTGGCAGTCATTGGACCTAGGGATGGAGGGGAATATGTTAGTCTTGAGACCTGGAATGTTATTGCTCCAACTTTGCCTGATGATGTGGTTTGGCTCTGTGTCCCCACCCACATCTCAACTTGAATTGTAATAATCCCCACATGTCAAGGGCGGGACCAAGTGGGTAACTGGATCATAGAGGGGTGGTTTCCCCATGTTGTTTTCATGATATTGAGTAAGTCTCAAGAGATCTGATGGTTCTGTAAGAGTCTGGCATTTCCCCTACTTGTACTCATTTTCTCTCCTGCTGCCCTGTGAAGAGATGCCTTCTGCCGTGATTGTAAGTTTCATGAGGCCTTTCCAGTGATGTGCAACTGTGAGTTAATTAAACCTCTTTCTTTTATAAATCACCCAGTTTGGGGCAGTATTTTAATAGTGGCATGAAACAGACTAATACAGTAAGTTGGTACTGATAGAATGGGACACTGCTGTAAAGATACTCAAAAATGTGGAAGCAACTTTGGAACTGGGTAACAGGCAGAGGTTGGAACAGTTTGGAGGGCTCAGAAGAAGGTAGGAAGATGTGGGAAATTTTGGAACTTTCTAGAAACTTGTTGAATGGTTTTGACCAAAATGCTGATAGTGATATGGACAATAAGGTTCAGGCTGAGGTGGGCTCAGATGGAGATGAGGAACTTTTTGGGAACTGGAGCAAAGGTTAACTCTTGCTATACTTTAGCAAAGAGACTGGTGGGGATTTGGTCCCTGCACTAGAGATCTGTGGAACTTTGAACTTGAAAGAGATGACGTAGGGTATCTGGTGGAAGAAATTTCTAAGTGGCAAAGCATTCAAGAGGAAGTGGAGGATGAAAGTTTGAAAAATTTGCAGCCTGATGATGCCATAGAAAAGGAAAACCCATTTTCTGGGGGAGAAATTCAAGCTGGCTGCACAAATTTACATACGTGATTAGAAGCCAAACGTTAATCACCAAGTCAGTGGGGAAAATGTCTCTAGAACATGTCAGAGACTTTCACGGCAGCCCCCTCCCATCACAGGCCTGGAGGCCTATGAGGGAAAGTGGTGTCCTGGGCCAGGTCCAGGGTCCTCTTGCTGTGTGTAGCCTTGAGACTTGGTGCCCTGCATCCGAGCCACTCCAACCATGGCTAAAGAGGTCAGAGTATAACTCAGTCTGTTGCTTCAGAGGGTGCAAGCCCCAAGCCTTGGCAACTTCCATGTGGTATTGGGCCTGCAGGTGCACAGAAGTCAAGAATTGAGATTTGGGAACCTCCACCTAGATTTCAGAGGATGTGTGGAAATGCCTGGATGTACAGGCAGAAGTCTGCTGCAGGGACACAGCCATCATGGAGAACCTCTGCTATGGCAGTGCAGATGAGAAATGTTGGGTTACAGACGCCACACAGAGTCCCTACTGGGGCACTGCCTAGTAGAGCTGTGAGGAGAGGGCCACCATCCTTCAGTCCCCAGACCCCAGAATGGTAGATCCACCGATAGCCTGTGCACCTAGAAAAGCCACAGGCATTCAATGCCCCTCTGTGAAAGCATCCTAGAAGGGGGCTGTACCTTGCAAAGCCACAGGGGCAGAGCTGTCTAAGGCTGTGAGAGCTCACCTCTTGCATCAGTGTGACTTGGATGTGAGACCTAAAGTCAAAAGAGATCATTTTGGAACTTTAAGTTTTAATGACTGCCCTACCGGATTTCAGACTTGCATGAGGGCTGTAGCCCCTTTGTTTTGGCCTATTTCTCCCATTTGGAATGGGAACATTTACCCAATGCCTGTACCCCCATCATATCTTAGAATTGACTACCTTGCTTTTGATTTTACAGGCTCATGAGTGGAAGGGACTTGACTTGTCTCAAGTGAGACTTTGGACTTTGACTTTTGGGTGAATGCTAGAATGAGTTAAGAATTTATGGGACTGTTGGAAGGGCATGATTGTGTTTTGGAATGTGAGGACATGAGATTTGGGAGGGGCAAGGGTGGGATGATATGATTTGACTGTGTGTCTCTACCCAATTCTCACCTTGAATTGTAATAATCTCCATGTGTTAAGTATGGGACCAAGTAGAGGTAATTGAATCATGGGGGTGGTTCCCTCATTGCCTTCTCATGATAATAAGCAAGTCTCACAAGATCTGATGGTTGTATAAACATCTGGCATTTCCCCTGCTTGCACTCATTCTCTCTCCTGCCACCCTGTGAAGAGGTGCCTTACGCCATGATTATAAGTTTCCTGAGGCCTCCCCCAACCATGTGGAACTGTGAGTCAATTAAACCTCTTTTCTTTACAAATTACCCAGTCTTGTGTGTTTCTTCACAGAAGCATGAGAACAGCAAATACACCTTATATTCAGCAAGATGGAAAGCCATCAGGATGTTTTGAGCAAACATGTGACCATACTGTGACTTAGCTCTTCCCATGACATGATCACTCTGATGGCTGTGTTAAGAATAGACTAATAAATACAAGTATGTAGGAATGGCAAACATTTAAGAGGGTAAATCATTAACTCAAGCAAAAGATGGTGATAACTCGGGCCATGCTACAAGCATTGGTGGTTGTGAGAGTCTTTTTTTCTAATTATCACTTAGGACTATCACTCCTCTTATTTTGTTATATCACTTTAAAAAATGCCCAATGTTTAGAACGATAATCCTTAAAAACTGAAGCGGACGAGAAATGCAAAACAACTTTTGGTCTTTAAGGGTAGTTATGGAGTAAAGAAGTTGGGCATAGATAACAATGAAATGCTAATTACTTGAAACTGTTTTTTCCCACTAGATATAACAGCAATAGTCTCCAAAGACTCACACATAACATAAAACTTAGCCCTATTTGTAATCACACTTCTATTGTTGATTAGAAAAGATAATTCTGTAGGTTAGTTCTTCTTTGTACCCATAGTTGGCATTTGCTTTACGAACAAAGTCAAGTTCTGGAACATTCTTTGGCTAATGTATTGAGCATACTTATTAGGATGGTGGCGCTTCTCAAACCACAACAGATTTATGGAACAAATTTGTTCCTCAGAGGTCTTGGACGTGGTCCCAGTGTGCTCCTTTTTGGAGACCAGAGACTCTAGCATCAGTTGAGCAGTGCTTCCTCCTCAAAGGTGTGGGCTACAGGTCCATGGGGCCACTATTTCAAGCTTTTAAGTTTAACTCCAACCAGATCCCTTTGTTCCCCCAGCTCTAGAGGTGGGGGCTGCTTCCTGCAGTTTCTATCCTAGTGATAATTTTGTCTTTGCTTTTTTGCTTTTAAATGTATCCAGTGAACAATTTTTATACCAAATTAACAGTTTTTCATATTAAATCCTTTCTCTTAAAATTACTTGTGATTTTGACCTCCTAACTGAATTGAATCAGAAATTGAAATCAATATCGTCCCAGGAAATACTTCTTTGAAGATGGAATTTTGGCATTGGTTTGGTAATTCCCTGGACTTGAGTTCAATGCTAAGATCCTGGCCTTTTCTGGTAATTTATGAAATGCGGTGGTATTACAGTCAAATTATTATTTATGATTGATTGGACTGGTGTGTCTAGTACAGCAAGTGCCTCAGGATGCCAAGTGTCTCATACAGTTAACTCTATGGCAGATATATAGTAATAAGTCCTGCAAGGACTTTGATATATGAGTGTGTCTGTGTGTATGGGGGGGGGTGTAGATGGGTGTACACAAGCACTTCAAGAGAATGACAAACTCAGATCTTTAAAAATAAGCCTGACTTATGGTTAGAGAGCCCTAAAAGAGCCTCTAATTTTGTAACCAGAAAGTCAACGTTGTTTGTAAGAAACCAAACACAAGATTTAATTCTGTAGGTTGCAGAAGTGTCATAGCCTCCCAAAATTTCTCATGTGAAACTTTGAGCCCCCATGGATCCATTGGGAAGTAATGGATCCATGAGGATGGGTAAACCTGGATGGACTCAGCTATCTCAGCATATTGAAACCTGACTCACTGTGACTTTTCCTTACAGTGGGGAAAATCTTCCCTTTTATATCTGAGGAAGCTAGTCTTCTCTTGCTGGAAAAACTACTAATAACCTTAATTAGATGTTCATTATTCTCAAAAACCACCCCAATCGGAGTTATAAAACATAGAGAAAAAAAAAACAGGGGAAACACTTTATTACTTTGATCAGGGCAAGGATGTTTTGAACAAGACCTCAAAAGCATAGGCAACAAAGTAAGAATAGACAAATGGGATGTCATCAAACTAAAAATCTTCTGCACAGCAAAGAAAACTATCAACAGAATGAAGAGAAAACCTCTAGAATGGGTGAAAATATTTACAAACTATGTGTCTGATAAAGCATAAGTATCCAGAGTGTAAAAGAAACTCAAAAAACTCAATTGCAAAAAAAAAAAATAAATCTGATGGGCAAAATATCTGAATATACATGTCTCAAAAGAAGACATACAAATGGCCAAAGGATATATGAAAAAAGTGTCCCACATCACTAATCATCACTAATGCAAATCAAAACCAGAATGAGATAACCCTTCACCTCAGTTAGAATGACTGTTGTCAAAAATAAAAAATAACAAATGCTGGTGAGGACATGGAGAAAGGAGAACTCTTATACACTGTTAGTGGAAATATAAATTAGTATAGCCATTACAAAACAACAGTATGGAGGTTCCTTTTTTATAGAACTACCATATGACTCAGCAATGCCACTACTGGGTATGTATGTCCAAAGGAAATGAAATCAGCATATCTAAGAGATATCTGCACTCTCATATTTATCACAGCCTTGTTTGTAACAGCCAAAATATGGGACCTATGTAAGTGTCTATCAACAGACGAATGGATAAAAAAAAATGTGGTATATATACACAATGGAATACTTTTCAGAAATTAAAGGGAGGAAATCCTGTTATTTGCAACAACATGGAGGAACATAGAGGACATTATGTTAAGTGAAATAAGCCAAACACAGAAAAAGAAATACAACATGGTCTCACACCTGTGGAATCTAAAAAGTTGATCTCATAGAAGTAGAGAGTAGAACAGTGGTTACTGGAGGCTGCAGAGGTAGAAATGGAAGAGGGAATGGAAAGAGGTGGGTTAGCAGGAGGAATAAGTTCTGGTCTATTGATAGTAGGATGACTATACTTAACAATCATGTATTGCATACTTCAAAATAGCTAGAAGAAAGGATTTTGAATGTTCTCGACACAAGGAAATGATAAGTGTTTGAGGTGATGAACATGCGAATTACCATCATTGGATCATTACACAATGTGTACAGATACCAAAACATTACACTACATTATATAAATACATGCAATTATTATGTATTCATTAAAAACAAAATAAAACTCAAAAAAACCTTACCACAATGACTTTATGTTGCTCCCAGACCCATAACTAGATTTTAATCCCAGCAAATTTGGATAGGGGCAAGTATGAAGTCTGACCTGGAGGAAATAGCTTATACACTAAGATAATTGCAAGGTTTTGATAATTTATGTAATTCAAACTGGTGGAATGTGTAGATCAAGGAATATGGAATATAACCTTGGGTTGTGTCTAATTTATTGATATGAGTTCTCCTGCCAGATGCTGTACAGCTGGAAGTAGTGCTAAAAGTGTATTTGGTGGATTGATTAAAACTTAGGCTATGTCTAATGAGGGTGAGATGCTAAATCTTTCCTAGCTTAAAGAGAAACAAAGCCAAAGGCTTGGAGATATAGGAATGCTGAAGAAGATTTATCATCTGTGCCCTACACGCCCACCAACCCCTATGCTTCATTCCTTAATGGGGTCTAAATAGCAATTTCTTCTTCCCCAAGGCATTAAGAAATACGTTAGTGAAAGGAGCAGCAGCATCCTTAGAAGTTTGAACTATATCTGTACCCTATCACCCCATAATTGCAGGGGGAGATGCCACCATTAAGATGGGCTCTCTTATTTCATTCAGATTGAAGAGGCCTGGGATGGAAGTGGCCAACTGGCAATGCTTTATCACATATGACAAGGTGGGTGCATTTATTGTAATGGGCAACAGGACACAGTGATACTCAGAATTCTTCTGACTCAGAAGACTTTGTAGCGGCCAGTTAATCTTTAAGAAATAGAGGCTGGGTGCAGTGGCTCACATGTGTATTCCCAGCACTTTGAGAGGCCAAGGCAGGAGGATCACCTATGGTCAGGAGTTTGAGACCAGTCTGACCAACATGGTAAAACTCCATCTCTATTAAATATACAAAAATTAGCTGGATGTGGTGGTGCACACCTACAAACGCAGCTACTTGGGAGGCTGAGGCACCTGGGAGGCAGAGGTTGCAGTAAGTCAAGATTCTAGCCTCGGTGACAGAGTGAGACTCTGTCTCAGAAAATAAATAAATAAATAAATAAAAATTAAAAATAGATAGAGAAGCAGCTCATTAAAATTTTGCTTTATGTAACAGGAAAAACTCCAGTTATGGTGGTCAGAAACCTGACTTCGGTCATCTCAACAAAGAACCCCTGTCTTTTACCTAGTTTCCACATCTAAGCCAGTTCACAGTTCAACTCCTTTGAGTGCTGAGAGGTCAGGTCTCCCTGAGAATCTTCTCTGTTGCTCTGTCACAAGTATACACTGTAAAGATTCTTGTAAGCTTTCCATGAAGGGACCTGTGGCCATTTAATAAGGTGTCTATACATGGAGAAAAGGAGAACCCAGATCTTTTAGGAATGACTAAATACTGCCTGTTGAGGATCTGATCACCACTTTGTCCACCAGTCAAGGTGGAGGCTTATGGAGGTCAGGTGATATAATGGCCCCCAACCTCTTTGGCACCAGGGACCAGTTTCGTGGAAGACAATTTTTCCATGTAGGTGGGGTGGGGAGTTGGTGGCTTTGGGATGAAACTGTTCCACCTCAGATCGTTGGGCATTATATTCTCATAAGGAGTGTGTAACCTGGATTCCTTGAATGCACGGTTCACAGTAGGTTCACGCTCCTATGAGAATCTAATGCTGCTGTTGATCTGACAGGAGGCGGAGCTCAACTGATAATGCTCACTCACCTGCTGCTCACCTTCTGCTCTGTGGCCCAGTTCCTAACAGGTCATGAACTGGTATTGATCAGGTGGCCTGAGGATTGGAGATCCCTGAGGTAATACACTGAATTTTGGCCAAGTAAGTCCATCATTATTTCTCTGGTTCCTGAATAAAAAATTGAAAAAAGATGTACTGGCAACTGACAGATATCCCACATTGGATATCTGACCAATTGAGTCAGGATCATTATTATAGGAAGGGCCAAATGAAAATCTATGGACTCTTTATTTTCTGCTATGATAGTAAACCATAAAAATACTGGGTTCCTGGGAGAACTGTAGAGGTTAGTCTCATCATAAAAGTCTTAAAAGATGTAGAGATATTGACAGCTCTCTTATTCTAATTTAAGTCACATGGTTGGCCTATGCAAAAGGATTCTAGAGAATGACTGTAAATTATAAACTTGATAAGGAAGCAACTCCAGTGGCAGCTGCTGTTCTAGACATAGTAACTTCACTAAAATAAATCAGCACAACTCCCTGATAAGTGGCATGCGGCTATTGAGCTGGCAAATATTTTTTCTCTATACTAATTTGCAATAAACATCAGAAGCAAATTCTTTTTATCTGGTATGACTAACAGTAAAACTTCACAGTTTTGCCTCAAAGCTACATCGATTTGTCTGCCTTCTGCCATAATACAACCAATGGAGTTTTTTTGTTTTTGTTTTTGTGTTTTGAGGTGGAGTGTTGCTCTGTCACCCCAGCTGGAGTTCAGTGGTGTGATCTCAGCTCACTGCAGCCTCTGCCTCCTGGGTTCAAGTGAATCTTCTACCTCGGCCTCCCAAATAGCTAGGACTACAGGTACACACCACTATGCCCAGCTAATATTTGTATTTTAGTAGAGATGGAGTTTTACCATGTTGGTCAGGCTGGTCTCAAACTCCTGACTTCAAGTGATCTGCCCTCCTTGGCCTCTCAAAGTGCTGGGATTACAGGAGTGAGCCACCATGCCAGGTCCCTACAGAGATCTTAATTGTCTTTCCCATACAACATTACACTGGGGAAAGAAGTTGGCTGATACCCATAAAAGATCTCATTTTACATACGTATATACATGGTGGGAAGGGCTGACACAGAGCGTCTCCTGATATAATTCACTAAAAAGAACCTATTAGTTTCCTGCTACTGCTATAACAAATTACCCAAAACTTAGTGCCTGAAACAACACAGATTTATTCTCAGAAGTCTAAAGTGAATTTCACAACAGGGCTGTGTTCCTTTCAGAGGCATCTGGAGAGTGTTTCCTGGACTTTTTCACCTTGTAGAGGCTCCCTGCTTTTCATGACCCCTTCCTTGCATCACACCAAGCTTTTCCTTTCATCATCAGATCTCCTTCTACTAATTCTGATCCTCCTGCCTTCCTCTTATAAGGACCTTGTGATGACATTGGACCCACTGAGATAATCCAGGTAGATTTCCCCCATCTCAAGATTCTTATTCTTAACTTAATCACCTTTGCAAAATCCCTTTTACCATGTAAGGTGACAGGTTTACAGGTTCTGAGAATTAGGACATGGTTATCTTTAAGAGAGGGGGGCATTATTCAGAATACCACAAGACCACAGCATCAATTCTATGGTTGGCTGTAGAATTGGTCATGTGAAAACAGTTATAGAATTGGTCATGTGAAAATATCAGGTGGACTAAGTTTGAAAGTCACCATAAAGAATCAAAGAGCTGAACTTTTTAAAACTGTCAAAGACATAAAAGAGAGGAAAAGAGGAGCTGCTCCAGATTGAAGGAGATTCATAAAATATGATGACTAATGCAACACACATATGATTCTTAAGCAGAAAGTTTGGATACTTAGTAAAAGTTGAATGGAGTCTGGTTTGGATGAATTCCATTCCAATATTGAGAGAAAAACATATGATTATTTTTATGGATGGAGAAAAACATATATATATAATATATATATAATATATATATGTTGTGTATATATATATGATGTATATATATAATATATACATCATATATATATAGTGTGTGTATATATATAATGTATATATATAACTCCTACAACTCAATAAGAAAAAGGTACACAACCCAGAAGAAAAATATACGGAATAACTGAACAATTTGCACAAGAATATTCAAATGGTCAATATGCACATACAAAGGTGCTCAACTTCACTTGTTTCAGAGAAATGCAAATTAAAACCCTGATATGATACCACTAAACAAGCAAAAGAATAGCTAAAATTATAAACAGTGCCTAGTGTTGGTTAGAATATAGAACAACTGAAGGTTTTTATAGATTGTTGATGGGAGTGTAAGTTGGTACAGACATTCTGAAAACCTGGTGGTATCTACTAGAAACTAAATATACACTCCATGTCCCAGCAATACCAACCCTAGGTATATATAGCCAACAGAAATGAGTCCATACATTCACCAAAAGACACATTCATAGAAGCAGTATTCATAATAGCCAAAAATTAGAAAAACCCAATGCTAATCAACAATGTAATGAAAAATAAATTGTGGTATAGTCACAAAATTACAGTAATGGTTTTCAAGCTTTTTGGTCTCAGGACAGCTTTACTTAAAAAAAAATTATGGCACACCTGCTCAGTGTCTTTCCCTCTCTCACGCTGCACTGGTGAATTTAATCCTCCCTTTTGTGTGCATTTAAAACCAGCTGTATTCTAAGCAGATCTCTGTCTACTTTAAAAGACTGGAAGTGACAAATAATAAACCTTTGCCAAATCAAAAAAAAAAAAAAATTATGGCAGAGCTCAAGGAGCTTTTGTTTATATATTTTATATTTTGTTATATCTACATCATCTATCATATTGAAAATTAAAACAGAAAATTTTGAAAACAGGAATGCATGAACACCATCATGTACATTGTAGCCTCTGTACAACTCCACTGTACACTCATGAGAGAATGAGAATGAGGAGACATATTATATCTTAGTATTTTATAAAAATGTTTTAGATCTTGTGAACGCACTGGAAAGGTTGCAGGCACTCCAGGAGTCCCCAGATCACATTTTCGAACATCTCTGCCTATACAACAATGAAATTGCACAAACTACAACATTCAAAAGTATGGATTAGTTTCCCAAGCTTCATGAAGAAGCCTGACACAATACTGTACTTACTATATGATACCATTTATATAAAAATAACAAGAACCAGCAAAACTAAACTATGCTTTTAACAGTCAGAATATAAGACTAGGACAAAGAGGGAGAACAGGCAGGGCTTCTGGGGTGCTCTTAGTGCTGTTTCTTAATCTGGGTGCTGATTGTACGAATGTGTTCAATTTGTGAAATCCATAGAGCTCTACACTTGCAATACTTTTCTGCTTCTTGATCCCCAGCTGTTTCCCAACTACATTTTCACAATACGTACATTTGTTCCTTTTGTGAGGTAGAGAACACCTCTTAGGTAATGCTGGAGAATATCCTGAGGCAATCTGTTTGTCTTTTACCAAAATCCCATTCCTAAATCTCCTGTTTTCCCATAGTTTCTCTCACTAATTTTACCTTGCATAAAGGTTCCCAACCTTTATTTTGTCACAGACACCTAGGGAACTTAGGTGAAGCCTATAGACTCTTTCTCAGAAAAATATTTTTACATAAAATTTTTAACATATTTTTTATTTTTACATATTTTATTTTGCATAAAATAAAATGCGTAATGTATAGAAAAAAATTGAAATATAGTTGGGAAACTATTAAAAATATATAATATAGGTATCTATAATTCATGTAAATATTTAAGATATGCAAAATTAATATCTAGCAATAAATCTAGTAAAATTTAAAAAATAGTTTTGACTGTAAATGATATTTTAAGATATTTGTAACAACTGTAATGTGATATGAAAATATCTGTGAGTTCTATTGGTGACAAATTACAAACAACTACCTGTGGGTTTGTTGGTTCTACATTTATAATTATAGGAAATGCAAAATTTCAGTTAGAGGTTGATGAGAAGAAAGATACCATGTTTTCCTCCATTCAAGTTCACATATGCTTTTGATTTTATCAACAGGCTCTCAAAGCACTTGAGACACGTGGGGCCCTGATTAAGAACTCGTGGATCATGCTCAACTTTTCAAACCTGCATGGCTCCAAATTATCAGACGCTTAGTTCACTTGGGCTGCAGGGTATGGCAAAGCCGTATTTCCCACTTCTTTTTTTTTTTTTTTTGCAGACAAGTCACTTTTAGCCCAAGCTTGTCTCTATTCCTATAGAGGGGCATGATAAATAGTCAACACAAATTGACATTATAAATAATGGGTTCCTCATGGTTCCATATCCTACCTCTTGGGTTTGATCAACTCTGCAATTTAAAATCTGTTATTCATAGTACCATAATCTGTGCACCAATTTTCTGTTAGTTCACATTCCAAATAATATAAACCCCAATTCAAACACTGTTAACCAATAAGAAGATATAATAAAACATATACCAGAAGTTTTGCACAATGGTAGAATTCAGGTTCAGGATACTTTTAATCAGTAGCGCAATAATATCATGAGGATTCCAGGTTATCTGCTTTTCTCTCAGCTTGATTTCCAAATATAAATTCTAAGGAACCCTAGCCCAGGAAAGAAGTGCCTGACAAAACAAAGAAGCCAAACCTCAGGGAAAAGTATGCTCAGGAAATATTTCACAGGATAGTCTCATCATACAGATGCACAGTGCTCATTGGCATATCCATGTATGTACAAATATTAGTCTTAAATAATGTTTTTGCTTAATGTTATAATTTATAGGAAAGAATGTATGTAGTCATTTTGTGGAAGGATGCCAATAGTGCTCTGTTTTAGGCCCCAAATTCCTTCTCTTTGATGGGAGGAAAAGTGCCAATGCTGATGTTTTTCAGGGACCATTCTTCAACCATCAGTGTTCCTTCATGCAAAAGATCCCGAGTAAAGGCATGATTGTTTCTGTTCAGTTCCATAGGGAAGATGCATTGAACAGTTGAGTCTTTTTATTTTTTTAACTTTTATTTTAGTTTCAGGGATACATGTACAGATTTGTGATATAGGTAAACTTGTGTCATGGAAGTTTGTCGTACAAATGATTTCACCACCCAGGTCCCAAGCCTAGTACTAAATAGTTACTGTTATTTTTTTGATCCTCTCTCTCTTTTCTACCCTCCTCCCTCAAGTAGATCCCCATGCCTGTTGTTCCCCCTCTTTGTGTTTATGCATTCTCATCATTTAGCCTCTACTTACATGTGAGAACACGTGGTATTTGGTTTTCTGTTTCTGCATTAGTTAGCTAAGGACCACACTTTGAGTCATTATTAAAAACCCAGTGGAGTTTATGAAGCCAACTGTAATGTGAGTACTTGGGGGTTGTGAGGTTTAGTTGGCAAGGTCTCTCTTAATCAAAATTTATTTCAAATTGAATTTCATTTAGAATTACTTTAAAGTAATGTCATCCACCCTTTCTCAGGGCCAGTCACAAGCTGAGAACCCTGGAGCCCATAGCCATGCTCGCAATGGTTCTACAAAGTTATCTGCAAAATACTTGACACTAATTTGAGTCTTATATGATAATATTGTCAGTGAATCCATTATTAGAGTAACTGTTCTTACATTCAGCATACTTTTTGCGATTGCAAATGATGACCTACTAAACATCTCCTAAAATTAGTTTGCTGACAGGTTATAAATCTCTACTGTGCTAGTTATAGTTGATGTTAAATCTGCCTAGTTATTATACACCATAGAGTTGATCTCTGATGAGACAAAATTAAAACTGTTTATTGATGGATCTTATTGATTTGTTTCCTCCACAGACAGTGAGGGAAATCTGTGAGGGCTAGAGTCTATCTGGTTTGTGAGTCTTTGCACTGTCACTTTTCACATGGTTAAAATTTCCCCAGCCAAGAGGTTTCACTAGGCCCGCTAGGCTGCAAGGGAGTTGAAGCTGAAATGGTGCATGTCCCTCTCTTCTGATTTTGGAAGTCTTCAAGATACCAGATCTTCCCTACCCCCCGAGCACTTGGCAGTCTTCGACAAGGGGATGAGACAGGCTAAAGAGTGCTCTTCATGGGTTCCTTCCTGACTCCCACTTTAGCACAGGTAAAGCTCTAATAAGTCCTGTTGAAAAGAATTGTTTAATTTTATTTTAAACACTATTCCTAAGCTTATTTGGCAAGACACCCGCTAACATTCTACAGAATTAGTACTCCACTGAACATGCCTCTGGAAGGCCTTCATTACCTGACTTCTCTCTGGCTCTGGCAACCTTTTTCTCTAAAAAGGTTTAGGTGTCTGCATATAGGAGTGTGTATAAAATTTTTATTTTATTTTAATTATTATTGTTATTTAAATGAATAGATACAAGGTCTCACTATGTTGCCCAGGCTGTTCTCAAACTTCTGGCCTCTAGTGATCCTCCCACCTCGACCTTCCACAGTGCTGGGATTACACGTGTGAGCCACTGTGCCTGGCCTAAAAACTTTTAAATATAGTTTGGATATAACCCAAATGCCTAATAATTCCCTTAGGAAATGGAGGGAAAGAAGACTGGAGAAGAGATTTCAATTTATTTATAAGATTAATTTATTTTCTAATGTTTGCTTTCATTCTGGCATAGAAATGTTAATAGCTCCCTCCTGCAGCTGCTGTCATGGGTAAAGGTACCATTCTTTGTGGTCCTCCTACTCTCTGCCTACACTTTTGTAATTTGCTCCTTTATAAGTAAACCTTCTTCCAATTACCCAAATTTGAGTGTACCATCTGTTTTCCTACTGACACACTAGTATTGCATGTTTACTATGAGACAGAAAGGGTCTAGGTACTTTAGATAATTTAAATCATTTAATCCAAAATGTAGCTACATCTATTAACTATATTTTATAGATGAAGCGACTGAAATCAGAGAGTTTGGATAACTTGTCTAAGGTCACACAGCTAGTTAGCAACATGGGTTTGGAGTAAACCCAAGCAGCATGGCTCCAGAATACCTGCTTTTAACCAGTATACTATGCACTCTCTCAAATAAATGATTTTGACTATGTAAGATGAAATACATACAGCATTTACAATGAATACAATAGATAAATATAAATCAACATGGGCAGATCTCAAAAATCTAAGGTTGAGGCAAAAAGAAAGTTTCAGAATCATTCCATTTTACATATATTTTTAAATAAATACACAAAACTAGCTTTAGATTGCTTATGGATCCACGTGTATATGTGTTTGTAGTAAATTGTAAAAGGTTATTTGAAAGCAAAGTAATTGCATCATAATGGAAGAAAATGTGTCTAGGGAAGAGAAAACAGGAGATTTCAACTTCACCTACAATGATTTATTTGTTTAAAACCACAAAGTAATGAAGAATCTGGGGGGGAGAAAAAAAAACAGACAAAATTAGGCAATTTTTGATTCTAGGTCATGAGTACATGAATGTTTGCTGTATTACCTATTGCACTAAAACAAACACTTTTTATAGCTCAATTCCAAAAAGCAAACAGCAACAACAACAAAAAGATTAAAGAAATACAAGTGTGAATAGTAAACAGAAGCTGAAGGCATGGAGATTAGATATGGAAAAAATTCTTTAAAGAACTTTGGCCGTAAAGGGGGAGGAGAGAGATAGAGGGAGCTGTGGTTTGTGGTAGGGGTGAGATTAAGGGTGGGTTCTTGAAGAGAGACTGGAGCATGGTTGTATGATTATAGAGAATGAGCCAGAAGGAAGGGAAAAATTGATGATGAAGAAGAGAGAAGGGGGATTACATAGAAAGGAGCAAGGCCCTATATCTGTAAGCAAGGTTATATATAGAGAGAGTAATAGAAATGTGAAGGTGTTTGTTTCTGAAGGATTCATCCTGAAGTGAAATGTGGTACAAGGCTTTGAGGAGAAGGTATGACACAGTCATTTCAGCAAGTGGGAAAATGAACTTACTAGAGCAACCTAGTGGAATTGCTGGGGGAGGGCCAAGACCCATTTCAAGTTACTGATCACAGATTTAACATGAAATCTGTCTCTTCTGTGTGAGAATCTATGTGATTCTCTTTAAGAACGTTTAATTGCTTGGTGAGATTAGACTTAGATTTTGCTATAAGAATACACTGGAGAAATCAGGAGTCAAGGGAGTATTTGCAAGAGTAATCATATTTTAGTCCAATGGAGCCCAACGATGGGACTAAAGCAGGGAAATAAATAGAAGAGGGATTTGAAGACTAGTGAGAAAGTAGAGTTTAACTGATTCGTTATGTGATGAGGTCAAAAGTTTATTTTAATGGGGCTACTTGATCAGTTAATCTCAAAGAATAGGAGATGATGTCAGAAAATGGAAGGTTTGGATTTGAAATATTGCAGGTGGAGAAGCTTCTGGTAATGACAAAATTCTGAGTGAATCTCTGGTGGAGTGACACAAAACTAATTAGAAATTAGTGTGTTTTTTTGTTTTGTTTTGTTTTTTATTTATTTATTTATTTTTTTAATTGCATTTTAGGTTTGGGGGTACATGTGCAGAACATGGAAGATTGTTGCATAGGTACACACATGGCAGTGTGATTTGCAGCCTTCCTCCCCCATCACGTATATCTGGCCTTTCTCCCCATGCTATCCCTCCCCCAACTCCCCCACCCCCCCACTATCCCTCCCCTTTTCCCCCAACAGACCCCAGTGTGTGAGTAATTTACAGATTCAGTGCTATCCCTATCAAGCTACCAATGACCTTCTTTGAAGAACTGGAAAAAACCACCTTAAACTTCATATGGAACCAAAGAGAGCCCACATAGCCAAGTCAATTCTAAGCAAAAAGAACAAAGCTGGAGGCATCACACTCCCGGACTTCAAATTATACTACAAAGCTACAGTAATCAAAACAGCATGGTACTGGTACCAAAACAGAGATATAGACCAATGGAACAGGACAGAGACCTCCGACGCAACACAACACATCTACAACCACCTGATCTTTGACAAACCTGACAAAAACAAACAATGTGGAAGCGAGTCCCTGTTTAATAAATGGTGTTGGGAAAACTGGCTAGTCATGTGCAGAAAGGAGAAGCTGGACCCCTTCCTGACACCTTACACTAAAATTAACTCCAGATGGATTAAAGACTTAAACATAAGACCTAACACCATAAAAACCCTAGAAGAAAATCTAGGCGAAACCATTCAGGACATAGGTGTAGGCAAGGACTTCATGACCAAAACACCAAAAGCAGTGGGAACAAAAGCCAAAATAGACAAATGGGACCTAATCAAACTCCATAGCTTCTGCACAGCAAAAGAAACAGTCCTTAGAGTGAATCGGCAACCAACAGAATGGGAAAAAATTTTTGCAGTCTACCCATCTGACAAAGGGCTGATAACCAGAATCTACAAAGAACTGAAACACATTTACAAGAAAAAAACAAACAAGCCCATTCAAAAGTGGGCAAAGGATATGAACAGAAATTAGTGTTTTTAAATCCATGGTGGAAATGTTGACTGAAGGGAGATTTAGGGGGGGGTTCCCCCTCAATACAGATGACACAGTGAATGGAAGAATGTGATACAGCAGTTGAAGTTCTGGAACTGTAGGAGGAAAAATCAGGAGGGAGAAGTTAGTTTTGTTTTATTTATCTTCAAATATGGATTAAATAAACAAAAAGTTTTGTTTTCGGTACATAACCAGAAGCCTGGATGTAGGCTCTCCAGGCTGATAACAGCAGCCGCATAATGCCAACAGCCTCATTTCATCCTTCATGATTGCTGCCTCATGGTTACCAAGATCCACCACCAAGTTGTCATTACAGTCAGCTGGAAGGGAGAGGAGGAGGACAAAATGAGGCAGCCGGCTAGCCTCTCCCCCATTCCAAGTGCGTTCTACAAATTCTGTCCAATATTTTCTGTTTACACCACATTAGCTGAAACCATGTGACATGGCTAATCTTAGCTTCGAGGGAAATTAAAGTTTTAATTTTTCCTTTAAAGCTGAGCATATTGTGGCTCCATACAAAATCAGTTTTGTTTTTTTTTGGAAAAAATGCAAGCAATATGTAGCAACTAGTAGTAGCTGCCATGTGTTATATCCAGGGCATGAGTTGTAACGGATAAATTAATTTTGTGAAAGCAAGGAGGCTTGTTAATCTGAAAATAACTATGTATAGCAAAAGGGAAGACTAAATTACTTTTTGGTCCTGAGATCCACAGGATACAAGGAAAGAAAATTGGATTTATTTTTTCTTATTTGAGGCCCAGTTCAATTTCAGTTGAGTCAAGGAAGTGGTAGAAATGAAAAGAGAAGAAGAAAAAGATAGGGAGAGTCAACTAATTCATAAAGACAGAGATATAGAAGGGCCAGTGATATGGATATGACAGAAAAAGGAATTGGAGCAAAACAGTGTGAGATTAATAGTTGATGAGTAGTGAGGCTTTACTTCTGCAGGTGCCTGAGGTAAACAGAGACAAAATGCAGCATGGTGTTGATCCCTAATTGTATATTGTAGGAGGGTGTGTATTATTTTGTGGCTGTGGTCTAGACACTTAGGTTAGTGGCATAGTGCCTCCCAGGATAGCTGTCCCCTCGACTTCTAGGCAGAACCATGACAGAGTTATGAGGAAGCCTGCTCCTCAGGCTTCACTGGAGCTAAGAAGCTGTGTATCAGTGGCAGGCATGCCCAGCACAGTTATGGAGGTGGTGTTCTGCACAACAGCACATGGGCAAGAGAGGTGGGTTATCTGATGAGCCAGTGCTTGTGCCTTGTTGCTTTGAGAATCAAGCCATGTACCTAGGTGTTCTGTCCACCTGGAAAAGCCTTTCTTTTCTAGTTCTCATTAAGACAGTAATTCTAGGCAATGCTATTATATTTGTGGATATTCCCATTTATTAAATTAACTTATGTATTTTTTCAGTAACAGAGATTTACTTTATACAGGCACTCCAGCCTACATGTTTTGAGGAACCCAAAGGCAAATAAAACATGTTCCCTATTTATCCTCAAGAAGCTTAGTGTATACCAAGGAAATAAGATGCAATAGCTGTAATCACCCAGACTCAAAAAGCCCCAGCATGTTAGAAATGGAGGGGAACTAGAGGTCATCTATTCAAATCCCTCATTAAGACACGGGAACCAAAACTATATAAAAACATTTGTGAAGAAGGAGATTAGAAATTGCAAGACTAATCCTCAATCCAAAAGATCTTTCTTATTTTGTGGAAAGGGAATTAAGTCTAAGACATTTTGGCTCAGAAAGATCAAAAAGGACTTTGTTTTGAAAATGTCCTTCAGTGCTACATTGGATAATATTTGTAGTGAGAACATGGATTTACAGAATGTTCTTCCAACAGAAATTATTTGTCAGGGGAGGGTGCCGTTCCCCAGGGAAAGGGACAGCTTTTTAAATGGCCACTACTGACCTTGAGGATAAATACAACATTAGAGTAATTATACCAGAAAAGCAGCTCTTACAAAACTATGATGACTGTTCTTTTTAGAAACAGAGTAGGACTCCTTGTTTTTAAATATTATCTAGAGGCAAAAAGCATGGAGCCTGAACCCAACCTCCATCCTGCTTCTCATATACCCTACGTGGTGAGAGATTCCTAGGATTTCCATTAGAATCATCTTATTCTATAGTTGTGTGGAGTGTAGATACAGTGAGGCCACCCCCCCAGGGAAAATTCTATCAAAACGTTTAATAATGTAACAGAATATGGGTTTTCCCATAAGCCAAGCAAATTGTTTCATAAACCAAGCAAAAAGAGCTAGTGAGAATCCTTCTAAAACTTCTATGCCTTTACCGCCACCTCAACTAAGAAGATTGGAGTTACCAAAGAATCTCCCAGCCCATTCACCTTTTGTTCCCTTAATAAGTTTTCTCAGAATCATCATTTTATTCATTTTGTTTTCCCTTTGTCTCAGAACGGACCTACACATATGCAAACCTCAGCCTTCCCACTCCAGTAACTCTGCTCACATCTCATTCTCCTATTAGAAATAATTAAACGTATAGCTCCTTAAGTCAACATATCATTTCTCTCCTTCCAATCACCTTTAACCTCCTGAAAAAAAAAAATCTTTTCTCATTGCTTTGTCTACCTCAACTCCCATTCGCTGGCAAATTTCTTACAAATGGAGTTCTGCACCCACAACTTTTCTGGCATCATATCTTCAAGGTATTTTTTCAGTCAACTAGCTAGATAAACCTGAATCAAACAGTACCCATCTCATTGTTGTTTACTCCTGGCTTAATTCATGATTCCTAAATGCTCTTAGCTTGGGTGTTCCATATGCATTCCACTACTCCATTCTCCAGATTCCAACCAAGACACCAACATAAGACCAGGTTTAAAAACCCAGTGTATACAGTAGAGCCAGGCATAGCCAATGTAGGCTATAGCCAACCATAGTCTCATGCAGCTCTACCTTGGGAAAAAACTCTTACAGGAGGTAATTCCACGAAAGATTAAATCCTAGGCAGAAATTAAAAGCCATAAGTAAATTCAGGGTCATGCAGAAAAAAATTTTAAAAACAAGACAGATAATTTCAATAGCAAATCTTTATTGAGTGTTGACTGTGTGTAAGGCACTACTGTTATAAACACTTTTAGGCACTGTCTCCTTTAATTCCACTTTACAGAAAATACCGAGGTGCTCAAATTTTAAGTAATTTGCCCAGTGTCAGTTAGAAAGTGATAGAACTATAGTGTGAATTGAAACACTTTCTCTCTTTCTTCAGTCCATACTCTTGACCACAATATTATACTGCCTCCTAAAAAGTCACTGGAATCCTTTAAAAGTGTTTAAAAATATTTCAAGGCAATTAAGCATGGCTATTATATCCATAAAACTAGAACAAGAATAGTTACTCAAAAGAATCAAATGGAAATCTTAGAAGTAAAATGTATGGTCATTAAAATGTTTAATTCAGGGCCGGGCACGGTGACTCACGCCTGTAATCCCAGCACTTTGGGAGGCAGGCAGATCACGAGGTCAAGAGATAGAGGCCATTCTGGCCAACATGGTGAAACCCCGTCTCTACTAAAAAACACAAAAATTAGCTGGGCGTGGTGGCGTGTGCTTGTAGTCCCAGCCACTCGGGAGGCTGAGGCAGGAGAATTGTTTGAACCCAGGAGGCAGAGGTTGCGGTGAGCTGAGATTGCGCCACTGCACTCCAGCCTGGCACCTGGCGACAGAGCAAGACTCTGTCTCAAAAAAAAAAAAAAGTTTAATTCAGAAATAATTGATAATTTTTTAATAAGATAAAGGCATACAGCCTGGCATGGTGGGTGGCTCATGCCTGTAAACCCAGCATTTTGAGAGGACAAGGTAGGTGGATTGCTTGAGCCCAGGAGTTTGAGACCAGCATGGGCAACATGGTGAAACCCTGTCTCTACTCCAAAAAATAAATAAATAAATAAATAAAAAGAAAATTAGTTGGGCATGGTGGTGAATACGTGTAGTCCCAGTTACTTGGGAGGTTGAGGTGGGAGTATGACTTGAGCCTGACAGGCAGAAATTGTAGTGAGCTGAGATTGTATCACTGTACTCTAGCCTGGCTGATAGAAAAGAAAAAAAAAAAAAAAAAAAAGACACACAAAAAAGAAAAGAAAAAGAAAATTACAGTTGTAATCTTAAAATCAATATCATATTTAATGAGGAAACACTAGGAAATGTCTACTAATATCAGGAATAAGGCAAAAACATTCCTTTCTCAATATTGTATTACAGATAGTAGATAATATAATCAAGGAAACTCAATTAGAGGCATAAAATTTGGTAAAGAAAAAAAAAGCCATCATCTCTTTTGCAGAAGTCATGACAGCAGGCTTCAAATACTCTAGAGAATCGACAATAAAACTAACTTGAACAATAATATAATTCAGTAAGGTATTATAATATACAATTAATAAGAAATTAATTAGATGACACATGGTAGAGAAAATCCCATTTATAATAGAAGGGAAGAAGATTAAATACTTAGAGATAACAAGAAATGTATAAAACCAACAAAAGGAAAATTATAAAGCACTCTTGGCAGATATACAGTAGACTTAAACAAATAGTAAGACATTCCTGTCCTTGGATAGGATGACTCAATATTATAAAGATGTCAGTGCTCCCTAAATTCATTTATAAATTTAACACAATCCTAATAAAAACGTCAACAAGCTTTTTTTAGGACATAAAATAACTTCATACTAAGGTTCAACTTGAAAAGAATGAACATACATTAATACCTAGACATTAAACATACTACTGATCTTACATAATTAAAACAGTACTCTACTGGTATATAAATAGACAGATATACTGGTGGAAAAGAATAGTCCAGAAATAGACTTAAGTATACATGGAAGTTGACTATAAGATAAAGATATTCTGTAATTTCAATTTGTATTTCTTCTTTTCACTCGTTATTTAATAGAAAGTTTTTGAATTTCCAGGAGGCAGAGCATTTTTAGTTTTGTTAATCACATTTAATTTTATTTCATCACAATCATAGAACATTGTTTGTAACATTTCTACTTAATCGGACTTACTAATTTTCTTTTTGAATTGTTATACCCTCATTTTCTGTGAATATTTCATAGGTATTTGAGAAGAAGTTAGATTTTCTATTATCAAGGTGTGGAGTTTGATATACATCCATAAGAACTACGTGTGTGTGTGTGTGTGTGTGTGTGTGTGTGTATGTGTGTGTGTGTGTGTGTGTGTGTGTGTGTGTGTGTGTGGTTTTGACCATAATACTTATTTTTTGTCCTCTTTCTTGTACTAAAAATAAGTCATGTCAGTTCTCTGATTATTAGAGTGTTTCTATGTACCAGAAAGGTAGTTGCTGTGTTATTTGTGCAGAAATATTTATATTTAATTTTTCCATTTTAAGCTGTGGCTTTTAAGCCTGGAAAAGTATTTGCTCTTGTTATGTTCAATACATTTTGGCTTGGATTTATCTTCCGTCAGGTTTGCTTCTTTTGCTTTCTTGTTGTTTATGTCAGCTTTACCCTTGCCCTTTCTTTATTTTTAATCTTTCTAAATAACTTTAAGTATGTCCTTTCTATACAGAATATCTTACTGTTTGTTTTTTTTTCTTAATGGAGATGGGATCTTGCTCTGTTGCTCAAGGTCAGAGTGTACACTATCATAGCTCCCTGCAGCCTTGAACTCTTGGGCTCACGTAATCCTCCTGCCTCAGCCTGCTGAATAGCTGTGACTACAGGCATGCACCACCATGCCTGGCTAACTTTCTGAAAAACTGTTTTCGTAGAGATGGGGGTCTCACTTTGTTACCCAGGTTAGGTTTTATTTGTAAGCCTAACTAAAACTTTTCTTTTAATGAAAAGTTTATGCACATCCACATCTACATGTATTGATCTAACTTACATGTTTGGTCTCAAAATTCTGTCACACAATATTGTATAATTACGTGTTTTTTTTAATGATATTTCCTACATTTCATTCTTTATGAACTGTTTATTCTTTGTTCTTTAATCTTTCTTTTTTTTATTTTTTCGGTATTTAGGAGGATTTATATTTCTGTTCTAATGGTTACCTTTGTCATTTACTTTACTTCATGCCTTTCATCTCCTGTTTTCTTATTTAATCTGTTATCTGGTTTATCCGATTTTATTGGTATCCTTTAACTGCTCCTACAACAATGATCTAATTCTACTTTTCTTTTCTCCTTTCTCCTATTTTTAGTTTCACTGTTTTTATAAAGAATTTTTGAACACAATATTAATAAGCCAAATAGTAAGATTGTTTAAAAGATGGGAATATACAACTAATGGAAGAAAAATTACAATGGCCAATATGCATATGAATAGAAGCTCAAATTCCCTAGTAATTAGAAAGATACAAATGAAAACGACATGGCATTTTTTGCCTGTCACTGGAAAAAATTGAAGCTTGGCAAGTGATGTATACTGGGGAAAATGAGGCTCTCATACATTTCCGGTAGGAGTCTCAATTGGTCTGATCACGTGATAATGTTGTAGTGTTACACCTCTTAGCAGTTGTTCCACTTCATGAACTACATTTTAGAGAAACTGCTCCAGGAGACAGATATAGGAATATTAATTTATTTACTTTTGCCAGAAACAAACAATTAAAAATGACCTAAATATTTAACAATGGATCGGTAAAGAAATGCAATTATATTTGTATACGATAGAATTATCTCCAGCAATTAAAAAGCATAAACTAGAGGTATAGACTTTACACTTTCTATGTTAGTACTGATGCTTTTTAATACTGAACAATTTTATTTTCATTTGTATGACCAGAGAGTTTTCTCTTTGAAATAGCAAAAATAGTACCACTTATTTCATGCTTTCATTGTGAGAATTACATGTGTAAATATATGAAGTGTTTTATAAAGTGATGGATACATAGAAAATGTTCTATAATGTTGGTTGTCATTACAATCTAAAAACAAAAAAAAGAACAAAAAAAAACCAAAAAAATTGTAATCTTAAAAAAGATGTGGATTATATTCATATAAATCAAAACACATACGAATAATTACTACATAGTTTTTATGAATCCAAATTATCTTATTTGTGCTGCTATAACAAAATACCTGAGACTCAGTGCTTTATAAACAATAGAAATTTATTACTCACAGTTCTGAAAGCTAGGAAGTTCATGATCAAGGTGCCAGCAGGTTCAGTGTCTGATGAGAGCTGCTCTCTGCGTCTCCAAGATGGTGCCTTGTTGCTGTCTCCTAACATGGCAGAAAGCAGAAGAAAATGAACCCCCCTCCCTGAAGTCCTTCTTTAAGGGCTCAAATCTCATCCCTGAGAGCTTCAACCTCATGGCTTAATCACCTCCCAACAGCCCCACCTCTTAATATTATAACATTGATTATTAAGTTTCACCACATGAATTTTGAGGAAAACATTCAGACTATAGCACATATGAATATGAGGACATTAAAAAATGATCTCTAAGACCAGACACCAAAATCATAACAGGTACTGAGTGTGCTAGAAGTGGAAAAACAATGGACATGGGAGTCCTTTTTTTTAAGAAATAAAAAGGCAACATTAACTATATACTTTTAATGACTCTATATTGTCTTAGTTTCTGCTGCTATAACAAAATACCTGAAACTGGGTGCTTTATAAACAATAGAAATTTATTTCTCACAATTCTGGAAGCTGGGAAGTTGCAGATCAAAGTGCCAGCACATTCAGCAGGACTATATTTAATATAAAGTCCAGGGATTTAGTTTTATCCGTTGCCGCTTTATTTCTTTAAATAAAAAAAAATCCGTGAAGCCATATCACAACCTATTGACAGTATATATTTCTGGATGTTAGAATTATAAATTGAGCTTGCATGTTCTTTAAAACATTTATCAGAAAGAAAGAGAAATCAAGCAACATGAAGGTGAAGACCTTGCCTCTGTTTACTCCATGAGCTCCTAGCTGGCTTTAGGGTGAGACTCTTACTGCTATTAGGGACGTTAGTGAGTAGACGCTTGTTCACCATCGACCACATTGTCCCAGAGGTCCCAGATTGGAAGTCATAAAATGCATCACAATAAATACATTGCCAATAATAGTTAAAATAAACACACACATGATTTAGGGAAATGAATTAGAAATGAATCAGAGCAGGTATGTGGGCAGGAGACCCTTTAATCTGATGAAAATGTGCAGTGTCTCACTACCTCCACTTGCACGGGTAACTTCTGCCTTCTGTAGAACTGCAGTATCTAGCACTTTGTAGCCCAAAACCCTGTGGCATCCTCCAGGGCAGGTGGACATCTCTTTGAAGCATCCTCTGAATTTCTTCCTCTGTTTCATTAGGTACCACTCCTAATAACTCCTTTTCACATTCCACGAAGGGGTGGTTGAAATCACACAGAATATGATGGCTTGTTTCTCTTTTTCTTTGCCATTATAGACTTATACATTTTTCATATATTTACTGTCATTTTTGAGGGATTCTCAGGAGGGAAAGGAGATTTAAAAATAGTTCAATTTATTTTTTTAAAGACTTCAAATTTATTTTACATAGTATACTCTCTCTTTTCTTTACTGTGATTTAAAAAAATCACATAACAGAAACCCTATCCTCTTCACAGATTTTTTAAGTATACAGTACTGTATTGCTAACTATGGGTGCAGTGATGTACCGCAGATCCCTAGAAATGTTTCATTTTGCATAACTGAAACTTTACACCTATTGAAACTTTATTGAATAGCAACTCCTCCATTTTCTAACCTTTAGCAATCACTGTTTCACTTTCTGCTTCTAGAGTACACTCTTTTACATGCTCTCTGGCTATCCCATCCTTATGAAGTTTTAAAAACAAATAGGTGTTGGATTTAGTATTATTTCTATTGGATTTTACATTTTGGGTTCTAGTCTATCTTTTAGTAAATTGAGATAATTTCTATTCTTGAATAGTCCATCACATGAACTCCTCTGGGGCAGTCAGAAATATGCTTTGATTTTTAACCCTTGCCAAGATATTACCCTCCATTGCACTACATTATTCTTGGGGGCTTTTCTTTTCTATATTATTATCTCCTCAAGGCCCTTGGTATCAAATAGTGGTTTAGACTCTTGTCCCAGGGAGTGTCTTCTACAGGTTTTGTATTCCCATTATTAGATTTAATGGTCAACAAGTGTCCACATATCTCAAAAATGGTAATTAATTGATTTGCTAATGTTTACTCAGTCAGTAGATGGCGGAACTTGGACAGTTGTGTTTAACTTATTCAGTATTTACAGATGTCTATGTGCCTGACATTATGCTTAATGCTGGAGGTACAAAGGTGAATATATCAGGATTTCATATATATATGGCTGGGCATGGTGGCTCACACCTGTAATTCCAGTGCTTTGGAAGGCTGAGGCAAGAGGATTGCTTGAATCAAAGAGTTCAATACCAACCTGGACAACAAAGCTAGACCCTGTCTATACAAAAAATTTAAAAACTAGCTAGGCACGGTAGCATGAGCCTTTAGTACCAGCTACTTAGGAGGCTAAGGTGGGAGGATCACTTGTGCCCAGGAGTCTGATGATGCAGTGAGCTATGATCATGCCACTGCACTCCAGTCTCTGATCTGGGTAACAGAGCTAGACTCTGTCTCGAAGACATGTGGTTGTGTGTGTGTGGGGGTGTGGTTTAGAGTTACGGCTTTCAATCTTTTTTGATTATGATCCATAGTAAAAAATATAGTTTACTTAATGACCCTGTGCATACTTACTTATTGATCATTAAAGTCAAAATTTCAGAAAACAATACTTTCTATATGCAATGTACTTGGATATTTGTCTATTCATTTCACTAAAAACATCAAGTTTTTAATACACTGCATTGACTTTACAAGCCAGTAACAGGTGTCGATCAAACATTGTCTAAAACGGGTATGTAAAAAGGGTAAAGAGGGAGTCATTTAAAACAACTAAATTCGGATAACAGAGAAAATTATGAGAATAATATTTAATTCCATATTCAGAGCTTCTCTTACAAATTATGCAGTGCCACTTGTTCTTAGCTTGAACTCATGCCTACCTTTCAGGCAGCTACATTTACAGATTAATTTGTGAACACCCTGGGCCCCAACAGGACAAGACACAATTCAGGTAAATTTTGGTAAATATTCAGGTAAATATTCCTTGAGTGATAAGAGGCAGGAAAAGTTTGAAGGTGAAGGGAAGACAAGCCTAGGCAAGGATGGCTAGGGTGGGGGAGGTCCAAAGAATTATAAAGCATTAGTCATCCAAGTAATAAATAATCGGAAGACCACTTACAGAATTAACAGAGTTCAGGGGTAATATCATTATACTCAATCCCTCTTCAGATTTTGGTGTATGGTCTCCCAGATCACTTTTTTAGTACCTTCACAGACATATAGATTCATAAAGAGCATACAGTAATTATTCATATTTGTTTTGATTTATATAAACAGTAACCTATCTTGTCTCTCAGCTCCATAAAACCTTGGGTGGTGCCCCCTGAAGGCTCATAACATCCCAGACCGGCCTCCATCACTCACTTATAATGTGTTTTGGGGTCTTGAGGGCAGGGAGCTTTCTCCTTATTCTCTGAATACCGAGCATCCAGCTGAGTGTCTGGCATATGGTAAGTACTCCCATACACATTCCTTGAATTCCCTAGATCTCAATTTATTTTACTGTGAAACAAAGTTGGGCTAAACAATCTCCAGGAGCATTTACAGTCCTAATAATCTATGACTTTGACCTATCTGAAGTGGTCCAAGGCACTTTGCTTTACGAGAAAGCTCACCTCTTCCCTGTGATTGGCCTGAGATTATGAGTTCAAACAATAAATGGCCTGTGCAGAGTTTAGGGTCTAACCCTGCCCTGTCCGGTCAGCAAGAGAGTATTGGGATAAGAGCAGATGAAAGCCTTATGCCACAGCAGTGCCTGCAGCAGAGAAAGGATTCCCTCCTCCACCTCACGCCCCACTGCTGCTGCTCTCCAGCCTGCAGTTTCCTCTAAGGCTCTGGATTGGCTGGAAGAGCAACAGAGGGCTGGGAAAGAGCTTCTATATATACCTCAGAAGGAAAGGCATCCGGGACAGTTTTGAAGTTTTCAAAGACTGGTTCTGCTGTTAAGAAGTTGTACTTAAAGCGGAGGAGCTAAGCCACCTGCCAAAATGTGCAAAGGACTTGCAGCTTTGCCCCACTCATGCCTGGAAAGGTGAGAACCAAGTTATTGTGGTTTAAGAGATGTAGATATGGAGAGTCTTTACTCACAGGAGCAGAGGTAATAGAGATATTATAGTTTGTGGCTAAACTGAGGTGAAACTGGTGCTTGTAGACTGGGTATAGTCTCTTCTCTGTAAACAATATAGAGATTTTGAAAGATTCAAGCTAGGAGATTTATACAATTAGAATATTTCATACATCATTTAATATCCAGAACATCATTTCCTCCAAGGAGATGCCTATTCTGTAAGTGCTTATTCTGAATAAAAACTGTATGGTTAAAGATATAGATTCCAACATCAAACTGTCTAGATTAGAATCCTGGCTCTACTACTTACTCCTTGTGTGGCTTTGGGCAATTTATTTAACCTCTATGTAGCTCAGTTTCCTTATCTGTAAAATGGAGATACTATGTTCTCTACCTCACAGGCTGGTTATGAGGATTGAATGAATTAATGTATATGAAGCACTCAGAAGCATGTCTGGCACCTACTAGGACTGTATAAATGTTAATTTTTATTAATGTACAGGGACTGGAAGAGGGAGGCAGGTTTGCCTTGAGGAAGGAAATTTTCTATTGTTCTTTGTTCTCTGACCTCATTAGATAGGAATAGCTGGATGGCTAGACAAAGAAAAAGCCCTTGGGACACAGGGGTTATTTATGAGCTAGCATTCTTTTTTAGCTAAATGCATCAAAATCTTTGATACTCCCTGGTTGTCCCTAGGCTGGACAATATTCTGGAGGGAATCCTAGGTATTCAGGCTAAGTAAATAGAAGAAGAACAAATATCTTACTGTTAGAAAACTTAACCCAACCATCCTATCTGATGGAGAGAAGTAGGGATGCTTCTTCTCTTATTAAGAATGGATTTGATTAAATTGGGTTTGATCCCTCATTATTTAAAGTGAATAAAGGAGATACTTGTGCAGATGTTCATCCATATGCATTAGGAATGTTTGTGTTGGAATATTTTGTTGTTTGATGGGCTATCTATGACTTCTGTCTCTTATAAGCTCAGGTCTTCTTTTTGATAATTTCCACTCTAGAAATAACCTAAAAATAATTTTAAGGTGATAACAGAGTAACATATAATTTTTTCCTCCAATAATACTATCTAGTAACTGAATATGAAACCTCCAGGAACCTTACTCTCTGAATTATGGTTTTCAAACTTTTTTTATTACGATCCATAGTAAGAAATGTAGTTTACCTAATGACCTTGTGCACACTTACATATTGATAATTAAAGAAAAGCACAGTATATTGTTTTTAAATTTACATAAAAGAAACTTGTAGCTATTAAGTTGTAGTGGTTAGATTGTAACTAGGGGGTCAATATTGTCTATTGTACCAACCTGGGGAAGAGGATAGGTTTTAAAGGTGGATAGTATCTATTGCTATCAGCCTGTTCTTTCCTCTTACCTACTGTATAGAAAGTCTAAGAAACAGGGAGAGCAGAGAGCACTGAAAGGCACCCAAAACTCCTTGAATTTGAGACAATGTATAATTATTTCCTTTTTCATTTTTATAACTATGAGAATTGCAACTAACTTTAATGGATGATTTTAGCCCACTTATTGTTTGAAATTATGTACTCTCATGTAGTGAATAAATTTTGCCTTATTAGTAGGTAAACAGTTGACTTTAGAATGAGTGTAACATCAGTTTGCCAAGCATTTTGTGATTCTGCGACACATTGCTTGGCATTTGGTGAAAAATCAATAGAATTTCTGTTGAAAATTTGCCATGTTAATTATTTTGCTCTATGTGTTCTCATAACTATGCATAATATTTATGGAGATATATAGATGGAACATTTCTTTCAATGATTCCTATTACTGTATTATATCTGATTCACTGGAAACATTAATATTGGATCACGTCTTTTAATGCACAGTAAATTCTTATGCACCAGGATATAACTCATGTTCATATATTAAACAGTGGCAAGTGGTAAAGAAACAAGCTTTTTCTCCCCCCCCCCCACAGATTCACTGAATCTTTTATTTACTGGAATGTGGTAGAATACTGCAATTATTGTGCACTATTATATATTATTTCATAATCTGTTTTCATTGTAAATAGGGTAATTGTAATTTCTAATTATAATGCTGCCTGAGAAGAATGTTTTGGAGAAATGGAATTGTGGAGCTGAGAACCTCTTAGCACGTTCCCATGGAAAGGGTCTAACACTGTCTATCCTAAGAGGAAAACGATACTTGAATAAATGCTTCCAAACCTGCTTTCCAGGCTCTGTTCTCTGACTCCCACCTTCCTCCCCAACACTGGCTCCTGCCTTTGCATTTCTTCTCTCCAAGCCACAAAAGGAACATGGGTATGCTTCAATGCTTAGATAAAAATATTTAAAAATTCATATCAAATAAATTAGGGCAGCAAATACACATTACAAAAAAATCTGCTTTAAATGAAAAGCTCTGCTGAAGAGTCTAGTTCTAACTTCTATATGGCTTTAGAAATATAATTCAGTTTACAAAAAGCTGAATAGCATACCATTACTTATCATAGTGGAGAGTACTAGCTAAGGAGTAAGTGCAGACTCGGTTTTGTCATTATCTGAATTTGTGTCCCTGAGCAAGTTATTTTACTTTCCCAGGACTATATTTTCTAATTTAATAGGTAAAAGTTCAATTCATTGTTCTCTAATATGTTTTCCAGTTCCAATGTAATGTAAACAAAGTGAGGTATGCACTTAGTCTCAATGACTACTAAGAGATATAATTAAAGGAAAATTTTCCTGATTTATTTTTCTGTAAAAGTTTGAGAGCAGGTGGGACATGCTGGCTCATGCCTATAATCCCCTCACTTTGGGAGGCTAAGGCAGGAGGATCCCTTGAGGACAGGAGTTTGAGGCTGCCGTGAACCATATTACACCACTATACCCCAACCTGGGTAACAGAGCAAGAAAGAGCCTGTCTCTACAAATCAATTAATTAATTAATTAATTTAAAATAAGAATAAAGTTTGGGAGCAATGAAGAGTCAAATAATGAAAAATAATCAAGGACCTAGTCCTGTGGTGAAACCACTGGGCCATGGCAGAAGCAACATGCTCAGTGATTCTAATGCTGATTCATAAGAAAGCATTTATAAGAATAATTTACTTCATGTAAGGGGAATTGTTTTTGACAGCAATTCTTTATTAGTAAAGAATATAAACTTTTTTTTTAAACAACAAAAAGAGAAATTTTTCCCATAAGATTAAAAGGTGGAATATATATAATGGGTGAAGAGAACCAAAATCTGCCACATAAGGTAAGAAAAATTTCAATAATTAACAAAGACTCACTTTTCCAAGGCACATAAGGAGAAGTTTAATCCTAGAAAATATTCCTTTCTCAATGCCCAGAGAAGCTTTCAGCCAAAGTCAACTTTGATATATTTGTATAAAGTATTCTTTATTTGGATTTTTAAAGAATATTGATCATTAAAATTTTAAATAGGCCTCACATACTTTTATATGTTTAAAGATGCAAATAATCCAAACATTTGGGTAATGAATAACCATAAGCATACAGTTTCTACCCTCTGGCATACTGAAACCTGTACTGTATGGGTAAGAATCTTACATGGTCAATGAAAAAGAAAAGAATTGTGTCAATCGAAGATCTTATTTTTACCTATGATTTTCAACTCTGAATGTTAGGCTTCTTTTGAAAATTTATTTTCATAGTCTGTTGCATTTCTCTAAACAAGTTTAAATTTTAAAGTAAATACTGCTCTTTGGGGAAATATGGAAGTATTGTAAAACAAAAAGTGTTGCTGTTGGCCAGGCGCATTACTCATGCCTGTAATCCCAGCACTTTGGGAGGCCAAGGTGGGACAATCACTTGAGGCCAGGAGTTTAAGACAAGCATGGGCAACACAAGGAGACTCTATCTAAAAAAAAAAAAAAAATCCCACAAAAATTAGCCAGGCACAGCAGATTGCACCTCTGGTGCCAGCTGTTCAGGAGCTGAAGTAAGAGGACTGTTTGAGCCCAGGAGTCTGAGTCTGTAGTGAGCTTTGATCACCACCATTGCACTCCAGCCTGGGTGACAGAGTGAGACTCTGTCTCTGAACAAAGAGGGTTATTTAAAAAATTAAAATACTAATAATTGCACTGGTTGCTTTATATTATGATGAAAACTTTGAATTTCAGGCTTAAAATTGTGTGCTTATGGTTATTCATTGCCCAAAAGTTTGGATTATTTGTCTCTTTAAATAGATGTGAGTCCTACTTAAAATTTTAAAGAGCAATAGTCTTAAAAATCTAAAGATCATTATAATATAAAGCAATCAGTGCAGTTTTTAGTATTTTAAAGAGCTACAAGCCCTCTGCTGCTCTAGGTGACTGGCATAGATCTGATTTCTGTTTCAAACTAAAAAGGCTGCTAAGGGGATCATGTGTTTAATCTACAGTTCACACAGGGGCTTTTATCCATCTCAAGGGTGTGTCAATGCCAGGAATTTCAGAAGCCAGAGAAAGTAAATGGGAAAGGTGATTTTCAAACATTTATTATTTTTACATTTATTTTACATTTTTATTTGTTTTTTTGAATTTTGTTTTTCAAATGTATTATTTTACTAAACAATCAGTTTTTCTCCGCATTCTCTGATTTATGTGGGTCAAGTGTGGACAATTTAGAACAGAAAGGCAGCTAATAAGCAGAACTACTAATAAACTAATCTTCTGAGATTGTTAAACCTTTGAAAGCACTAGAGTGAGTCAAGGTCCCTGGGTTTGCAGGATAAATAAATACAGCCATTTCCAAAGGGATGAGAATATCCTTGGGCTAATTGTAGAGAAAAGGTAAGCACCAAGTGTATTAAAGACTGGCAATTAACTTGAACAACTGATAGCTCAATTGGAATGAATTGAGGAGCATCAGAAAAGCCTGACAGAGGTCATAGCAGAGCCTCTGGTTGGGTTTAGAATCATGCTTGCTAGAATAAGTATGAATTTCAAGCTTTCTATAGTTGATATTCTACAGATGTAATTGAAAACGTTGCAGTGAAACTTTATAATGTTAAGAAAGTGAGTGAACTATTTAATAACATTTGGAGGGGATCACTAAGAAAAAAAGTTTATTTTGATTCCTACTGATGAAACAATATCAATTATTTCTTTGGATTGCCTTTCAAACATGTGTACCTGCCTTAGGCATATGGATGAAAGACCCATGCCCTGCTCCCATGGAAGTTTAAGCCCAGTTAGGGAGATAAATAAGGATTAATGCTCATTGTTGCAATCTACTATGAAGGAATACATGCATAAAGTGCTAAGAAGCACAAAAGTTGAGGTAGTAGATGGGGCCCCTAGAGCTTTTGGTGGATAGGGAAGAATTTACAAGGTTACAAGGATGATGCTTGAACCAAGTCTAAGAGGATAGAGGAGTGCGCCAGGTCTAGACAGGAAGAGGAGAGAAAAAGACGACCATCTAGGCCAAGGGGACGGGACTTTAGGTACAGAGACTCAGAGATGAGAGGGCACAGGCAATTTGGCTGATGTTATGACATCTGTGTACAACCTGTATTATCTCTCAGAGGTCAGCAAGGAGGGAAAACTCTGAGTTTCTAACCACAGTTAATCTCCTGGGCAACACATCCTTCATAAGGTTCTCTGGGAACTTCTCCAGTGCTCATCTGTTCCCAACTCTGAGGATGGAAGAGATTTATTCAGGGGAAAGGTGGTTCTCCCCTTTGCCTAAATAATTCAATTACTAAAAATATAGACTGTATTTGGTATATAGTAGGCAACGAATAAATATTTTGTTGAAGGAATGCATGAATGAATTTACAGCAAATAGAGACAGGAGCACTTCCAGGACAGCCTGGTGTTTTCTCTGCTTTCCTTGGGTGTTAGGGAGACCAAGAACAGTATCAGTGGTGACATTTTAGGCCACAATGGGAAAAAGAGTGTGTGTTACTAAATAAAGAGAGCTGCCTGCTACGGGAGAAGGGGAGTGGGGATTAGGAGAGAAAGAAAAGTAAAGGAGACTGCATTTCTATAATTTCATGAGGAAAACTGTGTTAAAGAGGTGAGTCTTCTTTTGGCTGCAATAATGGTGTCCCTTAGGTGAGCTCTAGGAAATTGTACTGCCTGGGCTGTTCCTCACGCAGTTACTGTTGAAGCTTCTTTAGTGAATTACATTCTGTATTCTAGCTAGTTGCCCCTTCTGTTCTGTCTTTCATTTAGTCTGAGTTACGCTGAATCATCAGATATCAATTCATAACACTTTTAGATCCCAGAATCTTACATTTTGAAACATCCCTGAAAGGTTATCTTCTTCTCTGCAAGGACTACACACTATTACGGGATAGACGATATCTAGGGACAGAGTTTATTTATGTCTCTGGAGCCAGTGTTAATGGTGTTTGTCTGTACTGCTGGCCAGAGAGCAAAGCGGCTAAATTTTAATTAATTTAGTCAGGATCAATCATTAGTAACAGGAGCCAGAATATGGCTGGAGGCCTGAAGATAACAATTTCCTATCTCTTTCCTCCTTTAAAGTTCCAATCAGTTCTCAGATAACATTGCATCTGGGTTACTTTTAAGGCCGAGTCACCCAGAGGATAAAAACCAGTGAAAGCTTGATTGCTTCTGACCATCGGAGAAAGTTACTCTCAAGATTACAGGATTTAGGAACAGGAAAGAAAATGTGCAGAGTCAGGAAGGATGTGAGCTCACAGTCTGTCCCCCTCCCTCAAGACCAGTGCTTGAACTGCAGTGTGGTGGGGTAGAAAGAACAGTGGTTGTAACTTTATCTCTATTTCTTCCTTACTGTATGAACTTTGGGAAGTCACCAACCCTTTCTGAACTTCATTTTCTCATTGGTAAATGAGGATATTTATCTTGTGGGGAAAAGCGTTGTAAGAAATAAATGAAATATTATAGTAAGTTGACTAGATTTTAGTAGAAGGATCCCTATTAAATAATTATTTTCCTTTCATCTTTCTTATCCCCTTTGTAGACAGTGAAGAAACATAATTTAAGCCAGGCAATTATGTGCCAAGGCCGTTGATAATACTTACTCCTTTTTATCCTTCCTCATCATAACCTCATCTTTTAAAAAATAACCAATTTATATAATAGTACAGTATTTTAAAAAACTTTATTCATAATTTTTTCAACATATATAGATTTTAAAGTATTATTGTTACTTTTATTTCAGTAGTTTTTGGGGTACAGTTGGTGTTTGGTTACATGAATAAGTTCCTTAGTGGTGATTTCTGAGATTTCAGTGCACCCTTCACCCAAGCATTGCACACTGTATCCTATACACAGTCTTTTATCCCTCATCCCCCCTTTCAACCTTGCTCCCTGATTCCCCTTATCCCCTCACTAGGTCAGTGGGCATGTAGGTTAGTTTTATATCTTTGAAACTACAAATTGTACTGCTATAAACATGTCTGTACATATGTCTTCATAGAATGACTTCTTTTCCTTTGGGCACACACTGGATTGGGATTGCTGGATCAAATGACAGTTCTACTTTTAGTTCTTCAAGGAATCTCCATACTGTTTTCTGTAGAGGTTGTACTAATTTACAGTCCCACCAGCAATGTAAAAGTGTTCCCTTTTTACCACATCCATGCCAACAGCTATTGTCTTTTGACTTCATAATTACCAATATATATTTCTTCTTAAAAAACATATCAACTCTTTACAAAATAATAGACTCATTAAAAACCATGATCATACCTAAAAATTAACAATAATTCTATAATTCACTGAATATCGAGTAAGTATCAAAATATTTTCAATGCTCTTTTCTCAGTTGGATTGCTTGTATTAGGGTCCAAAAATATTCACATATTGAGATTTCATAATCTTATATCTCTCTTAGTCAATAGGCTTCCTGTTTATTCTTTCTTGCAATTTATTTGTAAAACACAGTCTTTTTAGACTCAAGTATAAGAAGCTATATAACATGCGGGAAAGGTACTGGATGGAGAATATAGGCATCTGAGCTATGACATTGGCTTCTACTACCTATTGGAGAGTAAGTTATGAGCCAGTTCCCCCTCTCCAAGTACCACTATTATATTTGTAATAGGACATGATCTATTATATGGTCCTTTATATTCCTTCTACCTCTAATACCTTCTTATTCTGAATTGGGACACCATGCATTTTGAGAAAATATTCCATTTATATTCTAATTTCTTATCTAAGTCATATAGGAAGGGCTGGGAAACAAACTTCTGGATGTAGCTTAAAAGAAGCAATCAATTAAATATGTGCAATTTTCTTCCCATAATTAAAAAAAAATCTCAGTGGACTCAGGTAAGGACCCCATGTTTCGCTGGGCATGGTGGTTCACACCTGTAATCCCAGGCTTTGGGAGGCCAAGGCGGGCGGATCACAAGGTCAAGAGATCGAGATCATTCTGGCCAACATGATGAAACCCCGTCTCTACTAAAAATACAAAAATTACCTGGATGTGGTGGTGTGCGCCTGTAGTCCCAGCTACTTGGGAGGCTGAGGCAGGAGAACTGCGTGCATACAGGAGGTGCGGAGGTTACAGTGAGCCGAGATTGTGCCACTGCACTCCAGCCTGGCAACAGAGCAAGACTCCATCTCAAAAACAAAAAAACCTCATATTTCTTTAAAAGACTTGTGATGACAAGTTCAGAATGTACTCCCAATTTGTGAAAAGTATATATTAACAGGCAGTGGAAAGTGACTCTATTTTGGTGAACTCTGTGAAGACAAAGGATGGTCTCAGTTTCTTGTACAATTTGAGGATGAATTAGAACCTGAATGTAACAGTTTATGATGGTTGCACTTTATTTACAGTTAACTTCATTTTTTCTTCTTCAAATGTGTAAGGTCATTGAGGGCAAGATAAAAAAGTAAACACAGACACATCTGACTTTGGGTGCATGGCACCACAGACTACATCTATGCTACACTACATTTTTTCTAGTGGGAAAGGGTGGCCCACTCATGTTCTTCTGAATGCTGCTTAGAGGTAAACTTGTCATTTGCCTTAAGAGTGGAGGAGTTTTCCTCCTTGAGGATTGGATGAGAAGGGTAAGTCAAGGTTTCTAGGTCTTTACATAATTAACCAATTTTCATCTGCCATCTGGGTAGATCATGAAGTACTGACAATTCTTGGAAGACTGCTATGAAGACTGCTGACTACATAAATCCAAGTCAGGCATGTATATGCACAGCAACTGCAGTTTTCAACCAGATTAGGAGCATATGGTTTGCTTCCAGACTAGGCATTAGAAATTGGGTCTTTCCTGGAAAATCTGTAGGTGTGGTCAACCTGATTATAGGATGCATGCATTATTAACACAGCTAATCCATGTGTGTTTTTAGGCTTATTTACCCCTACCATAGAGCTCCTGAAAAGTTCAAACAGAGTATTTATTTGCAAGGCATTCCATTCAGTTGTCATGTTTAGGTAAAATAACTTAACCTTTTTATTTCCTCCTTCAAAAAGGAAATATTTCAGTGTTTAAAGGAATTGGCCAAGCAGCTTTTGAATACTTTGGACAGTAGATACTTGATGATCATGTTGGTTTCACAAATAGTAAGTAAGGCTAAGACCTTTATTCTATATTCTCCATGTTTTCCTTCCCAACTGTTTCCCCAGGCATTGCTCAAAACAGCACCTAGCCCACATGGACAGATCATTTACAGCCTTAAAACTCGACATTCTAGAAAGACATTGGAACTATCATATTAGAGTCAGAAGAAGAAAAGCAACATGAAATAAAGTAACTGAAAATGTGAAGTGCTCTCCTCTGCAAGTGTTTGTTATTATTAGCAAAGTGTATGGAGATGTTTTGGTCAAGCTACCACTTTTTGATATTTTCTTGTGCAGAACATCTGTTTCTTGATGAGGCACTTGTCTATGGGATTCAGGAAGTTTAGAAAGAATCAAGATGTTCCATTAAAAAAAGCTTCCTCTATTTTGGCAAGTTATTTATGTGATAGTTTATGAGAGATAACCAGTGCATGGGAGTGTGAGACCACGTAACCTGTGTACTTGGGACAAGGTCAGCAATGCAGGTCACACTGAAGACTTTCCCAGAGGATCTGGTGGTCTGATGCTTTCTGGATGACAAGCTTCCAGAGTCTAAAATCTTGCTTCTGAATCACGCAAGTGCAAAACAAGATGTCATTTGAACACACACATGCATGTGCACGCACACACACTTAAACACATACACCCTCGATATTATTTATGACTTGGATAAAAGATGGATTGTTTGTTGAAATCAGAGATTTGTGCACACAAACTCAAAGTATAGCTGGGCGTGGTAGGAAGAAACATTTTTCTTATACAAAGATGAACATAGATTGATGGGAATTTTTTCCGTCTCAGTCAAATAGGTGTTTCCTATATTCATAGTTTAGATTTTAAACTAAATGGGAAAAACAAACTTTTCTTCTCTCTTCACACAACACTTCATTTCTGACACCCAATGTGTGGGTTTTGCACACCAAGAAATTCTCCAACTTTTTGCAGTCACCAACTGCGTGTTTTACAATTCAACTGAACTCTGACACTATCTACTTGGAGTTAACATCATATTCCACTGGTTAAGGGCTCAGCCCCACAAGACTGCCCCGCACTTCAGATGGCAATTGCAAGTTCAACTATAAATTGGGGTTTCCTGTAACCTCTTCCTTAGCTTCAATAATCTGTATAATGGCTCATAAGACACAGAAAAACATTTTTACTTTTTTTAGTCATAAAACCAATTATTTAATTGAAGCTATTAAAAAAAGGCAGTATAAGTGATAAAACATTTTTACTTTTACTGATTTATCATAAAGACTATTGCGAAGATATAGTTGAACAGCCAGATGAGGAGGTACATAGGGCAAGGTATATGGGAAGGGGCACAGAGCTCTGTGACTTCTCCGGGCACACCACCTCCTAGCACCTTAACACATTCATTCTTGTTCACCAACCAAGAAGCTCTCTGAACTCTGCATTTTAGAGATTTTTATGGGGGCTTCATTACTTAGGCATAATTGAATATTAACTCAATCTCTAGCTCATCTTTTCTCCCCAGAGGAAGCTTTGTTGAAAGCTCCAAGCTTCTAATCATAGTTTGATTTTTCTAGTGACCAACCCTTATCCAGGACGCCACCAAGAGTTGCCTCGTTAGAGCAAAACATGGTCTTCTTACCCAGGAATTTCAAGGGATTTAGGAGCTTTGTGTCAAGAACCAAGGTCAAAGACCAAATACTAAAATAAAAGGTGTTCCTAGCACACTTATCACTCAGGAAATTATAAGAGCTTTAGGAACTTTGTGCCAGGAGTTTATGGCCAGAGACCAGGGGTTAGACTACTACATAATAAGAAAAAACTCTTGAAGGCAGTAAGCTAGCCCTTCACGCCTGCACTGCCCCCAGTTTAGACAACCAATGTTTCAGTCACTTGTTCTACTTGTCCATTAAACTGTTACTCTGAGGAGGATATCTTTCTGCTCATTGTTGGACATTACAAGCTATACGGTGTGTTCCTTTGTCTGAATAAATGATGGCTCGCTACCCAAATTACTGCACTATCTTCTTTTTTTTATATATATAGCACTTTGAGCATTTGCGTCTAACACCTCATAAGCAAAGCACACTCCAGGGTCAGTGGCTATTCCTGTCAAGACCCACTTGTAGCCCCCGAAGGCTACTGGCATCAGTCTCACTTGCCAGCTATGTTCAGGGCCTTCCCACCAGGGAATCTGCCACATAGCCATCCGCAGTCTGTCTCTTTTGCTGACAAACAGGACAGTTCTTACTGGCATTTTGTTTTTCAGACTGTGCAAGAAGAGTATGTCCAGATTTAGTCCATCTCTGCCTTGCTGTAGTACTCCCCTACCCACTCATTTTATGGACCCAGGTGGCTGTCACGGGAGGGCACACAGGGATATATATTTATTAATCCAATCACCTTTCAAACCTGAAAGGGACTTCTGATGGCCAGCAGCATGTTCTACTTTAATGAACCCCTTGAATTCCCATAGTTGTCTCCACAGAGCTGTGCCCCCAGGTGGGTATCCCTTTAATGGGCTAGCCTTCCATTAACCATATAGCCAGGCAATTGGCCACTGACCATGAGTCAGTAAAAACTGAAACACAGGGGCTTTTATCATTGTTAAATTATTCCAGCATTGCTAGACAAACAGCATGCAATTCAGCCCACTGGGCTGACCTGTTTTTATCTTCTTTGATAGTGGTGATAGCCTTCCAACAGGATGCTGTCCATACACTTTGAAACTACTGTCCACAAACCAAGTAACTGCTTGTCAATCGAGCACTGTTTATAGGGTATTGTCTAAATGATGACAGAAGTTGGCAGTTCCTCACACAGTTCCACAGTCAGTCCTAGGGGAAAAGGGTTCCCTGCTTGTATCTGCTCCTTCCATTCTTCAGGTATTATGATCCTGTATAAGCCATTTTTATTTTACTATGGAAACTTTCCAGGCACTGCCATCCCCATTAGAGTGTTTCTCTGATATCATCAAGACACCATGGGTATTTCAGGTTTCAAGATTATTTTATGTCCTTCAGTTACAGAGGCAGTTTCAATTAATGCCCAATAGCAAGCTAATAATTGACCCTCAAATGGAGATTCTCTAGTCCAAAGTCCCAGTAGTTGTCACCGGGAGGTACTCACAGGCTTTTGCTATAAGCCTCAGTCTAAGCTCTGTATAGGCTTTCAAACAAAGAATATGTGCATTCAGCCTCTACTCTATATTGCTTAGGATTGAGCAATCTTATGGGTTCTAATTTAGCATGCTTAATTAGCATTGTTTGGAGAGCAGATTTACATGTCTTCTGTATTACAATACTAGGTAGGGGAAATACTCCCAGTCAGATACAATGTTGATCCCCATAGTATAACCACTTCACACAGAGCCTGCTTAAACATTCCAACTTTCATAATACTATCAACCTTCAAATTTTTTCACAATTCTGTCAAATTTCAAATTCTATCAAATCTCAGATTTTTCTATTCTTTCAGTCTCATTGTAGCCTAAGTGAGGACTTTACCAATGGGTTTTTGTACCACAGTGCATGAGACTCCTGTTTCTAGGAGTTCTGGAAACTCTTCTTCTCCACTCTCTGACCATTTACCCACTTACAGCAAAAGGTTTTGGGTTCCCACGAAGGGGTTGAGCTCAGAGACCCTGACCTCTTTGTCAATCTTTATCTCAGTGGAGTAGCCTAACTTTTGCTCCAAGCAATTGCAGTCCTATTTCTCCTTGTAATCTTAGCCCTCTGCTTTTTTAAACTTCTCTAAACTGGGGTAGATAGAAGGAACTTGGTTAGAGCCCTTTCATCACCAGAGATCACTTTGACCCACACATCTTTTGTCAGTGTTGTGTTAAGACCGTCGTTTTCACCCCATCAATGTTTGTTTTATTCATCGCACTTCTTAATAACCATCTAAAGATTTTTTCATGGTTGCATGAGTCCCATTATATATCTCTTTATTTCTCTCTTTATTTTTCTCCATCAGATCACCTAATGTCTTAATAACTTTTTAAACATTTTTACCTTGTTGGGAAGAGTTCCTTGACTCTTCTTCTGCCCTTGGCCATCCTCTTGTTAACTACTTGTACTGTTTTTATTAGCATCTGTACAACCCATGAGGGGGAAGCCAAGACGGCAAATTCAGTAAAACTTCCCAGATTGTCATTTAATTTTGCCACAGTAAAATTATATGAAGTGCCCATGCAAATGGTGCTTTTTTGCTCACAGCACTTACCATGTCCTGGGAATACACGCATATTCAGTGAGTGAATATTCTGATTATCACAATTCAATCCCACATGGCTTGCGCTCTGAGCACAACAGCCGCTTCATCTGGGCTGTTCTACGTGGCATTTATGTGGGGAAAGGAATGGTTCACCTTCTTGGGATAGACAGAACTTACAGTAGCTTTTATCTAGTTCACCAGGTTGGCTCTTCCCTCAGGAATGATGTCCTGTGTCTCTGGATCATGTTTTACCATCTGTAGTTATCTCATAGTGAACTGTGGGTCCAGAATCCACCCCCGAATCCATTTTAGTAAAGGTTCTTGAGGAAGCTGATGATACTCATCTACAAAATGAAGGAACTCCTTCACACTATATGCCCTGGTTTCAGTAGTTCCTGGGTTGTGCCCTCTTCCTGTTGACTATCTTTCGGGTGACCAGAGGGCTCACAGGTAGTTCTGCCATTTTGCATAATGTTTCCTTTTGTGCGTGCCTTTCAGGATAGTGGCTAAAGCTCAGACAAACTCATACCTGAACTTGGTCCAAAGTTGAGGTCTAACCCAGCACTTTGAATTTAGCTATTAAAGATAACAATAGCCACAGGACTGTACGCCTAGCATGCCTCTTCTTAGTTTCTATTTCCTTACATATCCAGTGAACCAGCTCCTCAGGAGTAAAATCTACCACCATTTCTAAACTCCACTGGTAACTCTGATATTTAGTAACTGAGTGTAGCGCAGCTGCAATTTCATACTATGTCAGAAAAACTCTCCTCGAACATGTTTTCCATCTGCTCTCACACCACCAGAACAATCATCAAGAAGACTTCTGCGGCTTCTAGAAAAACCCCCACATGCCAAGCAGTAGACACCAGCTGAGTGTCCTCCAATTGAATTCCGGCACTACCTACTCAGAGACAACGTCACCTCCCACAGGTTGAGCACTCAGTCCCACAAGATTGCTCCCCCCTGCCAGTGGTAATTTCACACCTCTGGAACTTCTGACAAACTGGCTTCAAGTTAAGGTTCCCAAGACCCTCTTTGGGTTCGATTAATTTGCTGGAGTGGCTCACAGAACTCAGGGAAACACTTAATGTTTACTGGTTTATTGGATATTGCAAAGGATGCAGAGGAAGAGACACTAGGGCAAGGCCTGGGGGAGAGGGGCGGAGCTTCCATGCCCTCCCTGGAGCGCCACCCTCCACCCTCCAGGAAGTTCCAGGTGTCCAGCTATCTGGAAGCTCCCTGAACCCACTTCTCTTGGGTTTTTATGGAAGCGTTTCTTCCTCCAGAGTATGAGGTGGGACCTCTCAGGAAAGGGTCTTAAGACCCACAATCACAAAGGTGGGAGAAGATTAGGGTTCTGCCTGTGGTAGGTGAAAGGAAGGCTGGAGATTCTGTTTCCTGAGGCCCAACACATCCATTAACACAAAAGACCGTAATAAGGGGATTATGAACCAGGAACCATGAATGAAAACCAATGTATATCATAACACCACACATACTATAGGTGACTAGGGGGCCATAGCCATTCTCATTTAGCTGGCAAGGTTGAGAAAAATGCAAATAAGATTTTCTCAAATTCTAATCTAAGAGTTAAAACAGCTGTTATTTTATTTTCAAAAATTTCCCTCTAATCTTTTATCTTCTGGATCTACTAAGTATAGCTCAGCTTTTATCTCTCTTCCTGGTCCAGATGGGGCCCTGATGTTTGTAATTATGCTGAAATGTGAGTGCAGATGGCTGAACTGCAGCTGAGAGAAAGGGATATGTAACTGCCATTAGCCACTATGGAAAATATTTTATTAAATAGATACTGGCTCAAGAGCATGAAAAGAAAATGTCAAAGGCAGTTGACAATTATGACAGACTAGGAATGAGTGCCTAGCACAATTTTGATCACACAGAGGCATGTAATAAAAGTCTATTGAATTGAATTGATAGATTCCGCTCCTTATATGGGATGTGAATATTTTCCCCATTCTCTAATATGACCAGCTTAGAATCAAAGACTGAGAATTGATTCAGGGTAACAAACCAATTCCTTCTTCTATAGATGAGAAAACAGGTCCAAACTGTTTTGGGGACTTGTCCAAGGTCAAACAGTTGTGAGTTGGAACTCATGCAAGGCCTCCGGATTTACATTTCATCTTCATTTTATTTTATCTGATAAACGTTTATTTAGGAATTTTGGTCATATATTTATAATTTTGTCTGTCTCTGCTTTTAAGGTATTTATTTTTCCATTAGCACATCTTTCACAAAGTTTTGATTACTACACTGCAATCTTTAAAAAGAAAAAATTTTTTCCCTATTTCATTTGCCAGATACATATAACTGCCAGTTAGAATATCTGAGCAACATGAGAGAAGTGATATTTCATGATAATAATTAAAAGCCCATATGCTGACATGAGACCAGGTTGAATTCTACCTCTATCATTTACTTGGTGAATCTGAGCAACTCATCTAAGTTCTCTGTGAGGTCACAGTAATACTTCCCTCACGGGATTACTGTGAACACTAAATAAGTTTATGCATTGCATGTGTTGAGTGAGTCATATAGTTAGCTGAGAAATGTGTAGTTTATCTTAATGTTCCCTTTTTCCTAGTTATCTTCAGGTTGGGACAACCTTGCAGCCAAACCTCAGAATGGATCTAAAACAGGGAACTGGAAAGCATCAGGAAATATCTTCATCTCCCTACGGAGGTGTAAGAATGGGACTCCCATGAAAAGGCCCCTTGCAAGGAACACTAGAAAGTAAATGGGACAACTGGATGACAGGAGAAAGGAGAGAAGGAAGGATCACGGATAACCATGTTGAGCCTGGGGGTTGAGAGGATAATTAGACTATTGATGGAATATGATTACGTGAAAGGGAAGCTATTTGTAGCAGGTGATGAGTTCATTCTTCTGAACTCTCACGTTGTCTTTTAGGAATTTTTAGATGATTTCAAGTCAAAAGCCCTGATCTTCCTGGACAATTTTATAGTTGTTAGTTATTAATTTGATTTTAAAAACAGCTGTGACTACCATATGCAAGACTCCAGCAAGTAATTCACAGGTAACATGGCCATAAAAATGAAGCCCACCCCCACCTCTGCGTGTGTGTGTGTAAATGAAGACTACAGGACACTGTCTTGTCTGGTTTGTGCTTTTGGACTTAGGAGAGAAAGAGCAATATTGGAACAAATAGCTGGTTCAGGAGAGGAAGATTAGATAAGGCTGAGAAACAGATAATTCAGTAGAGGTTAAAAGAATTAAGATTATCGGTTGGGTGCAGTGGCTCAAGCCTGTAATCACAGCACTTTGGGAGGCCGAGTTGGGCAGATCACCTGAGATCAGGAGTTTGAGACCAGCCTGGCTAACAAGGGGAAACCCTGTTTCTACTAAAAATACCAAAACTTAGCCAGGCGTGATGGTGCACATCTGTAATCCCAGTTACTTGGGAGGCTGAGGCAGGAGACTCGCTTGAACCCAGGAGGCGGAAGTTGCAGTGAGCTGAGATCATACCATTGCACTCCAGCTTAGGCAACAGGAGTGAGACTCCTTCTCAAAAAAAAATTAAGATTATCTATTAAGTGAAAATAGAATGGTAAAATGAAGATGGGAGAACAGTCTGACTGGTTTTAAGTCTATTTCCTATAGTTGCCTAAATTTTAAAAACAAAAGCTAAGCGAGGTATATTAGCTTATTTGCTGCTAAAACAGTTGCCGCAAGCTTAGTCACTTAAAGCAACATGAATTCATTCTCATACAGTTCTGGAACTCAGAAATCGAAAATGGATCCCCAGGGCTGCATTTCTCCTGGAGGTTCTCAGGGAAATTGATTTATTTGCCTTTTCTAACATCTAGAGGCCACCTGCATTCCTTGACTCATATGACAGACAGCAGTGCAGCATTTTTAAATCTTTTCTTTCTTTCGTTGTCACATTGTCTTCGGACTTGACCCTCCTGCCTACCTCTTACAAGGACTCTTGAAATTACATTGGGCCAACTTAGATAATCCAGGAAAAATTCCCACTTCAAGATCCTTAACTTTATCACTTCTGCAAAGTCCTTTCTGCCACCATGGAGGGTGATATGGGGATGTAACTTTGGCCATCTGACTTGTTCCCCTTTCTCCTCTTGTTTCTGTGTCTATGCCTTGCTAACTGTTGTTCTGTAATCTAGATACCTTTTCATTTAACAGATACTGTTCTTCCCTTCTTTTTGGAGGATAGGGTGGTCAGGGAATGTTCCTAACATCCTCTATGGCTTCTCCAAGTTCTTAGGTCTTTTTTATTCCTTGGTGATGTGTTTCGTAACTGATGGTCTCCTGTCACTGTGACTTGCATTTGCAGTACATAAAAATACATTTGCATTTGTCTAAGATGGTTCATGCCTACAGTCTAGAGAAGGGTACTCAGCCCAAAGACACCCTGTTGTCTCGTGGCAACAGGGTGACCGTTTGCTTGGTTCCTAGACTCTGTTGCCGCACTAAGCCCTGATCTCTAATTTAGTGCCTCCTAGTCCAGTAACCACACAATTAGGGGAGTTTCTATTCTTTAGCCCTCAATGTGCAAGAACCACAGGGCAGACTGCGTTGGTCATTGGGAGGAAAAGGAAAGAATATTCTAAGGATGCTGAGGAGAAGTTTCCAAGAATGTAATTCTGCAACATTTGCATGAACCTTCAAAACTTATTTGAAATTTTTAGAAAACTTACTGGGGAAATGTGAACGTTTATATTACACATTGGAAGGAATCTCTGGAGAGATGAGAGAAAGACAGGAAGAGGGCACTTACTTTGGGATCCAAACCAATATCCTTTCCTTCTCTGGCATGCAAGGTCCCAGGAAAATAATACATCCTCAAATGTCCACTCTTGTGGGAATCCTTTTCTAGTTTTCTCTCAGAGAGAAGCTATCGCTTCATTCTATAAACTCTCAGATAGCTTTTCTATTTTTCTTGCAGTTTGTATCATTTTTACTCAATTTTCCTGAGAGTCAACTTTGTCTGTGTATTTGATATTACCTAATTTAATTATTAGCATAATCTTTTAAGATGGATATTGTCAACATCATTATTTTACCAGTGAATAAGTTAAATGTCTGGACCAGGGTCAAAAAACACACTCAATAACCCCGAGTTTAACTTCAGGTTTGCTAATTCAAAACCAGGGGCTCTTTCTACCATATCACAGCTGCACCTCAATAAAAGCATCTATGCATATCTCCTTTGTAAAATGAAAGCAATCCGAGGTCAGGAATAGTTGCTTATTAGTTTTGTAAAACAACCCCATAGCATCTATTACAGTGCCTGACAAATGGTGTTTGATCTATCAAAATCTGACAAGTAAATGAATACAGAAATGAATGTGTGAATCAATAAATAGATTGTTCTTTAAAATGGAAATCTTGGGAATAATAAGCAGCTGTTAAATTTTGGGGGAAGAAATGGTTTGAGATTGAATTCAATGCTTCAGAAACAGTCCTCTTATTCCTCATTGTTAGTTATTATTTTGCTCAGCAAACTCTTTTAGAAAGCTAGCAAAGATAAATGTTGACCAAGTATTGTTGTTTTCAGTGATTAATTTGCATATTTTATGTAAATGTATTGTGAGAGGACACATTAAAGTCCTGGGAACTGTAATTTTATTAAGTGATGTAATACATGTTAATGTTTATTAAGATCTCAATTAATTTTACTTTTCTCCTCTTTCCCTTCTTCTCCAATACCTTTTACTACCCCTTTCATTTATTTTTTATGATATATAAAATGAGTTAAAAATAGAGCCATGTACAATAAGAAACCTTCAGTCTAAAACTCCTTCTGTGTAATTCAAAGCAGAAGGACGTGGAGACGCTCAAAGGCTTTGAATGACGGTAGTGTTCAGAGCAGCTCTCGTGGGAATCCCTTCTGACCCTTCCACCTTTGGAACTCAGAATAAACCATAAATGTCTGTCTTCCTTGACCTGAGGACAATTTTCCCACTATTCATTATCTGGCTTCCAAAATGATTTGCCAAAAGTCCAGCAATCTTGCCAACAACATTTTGAATAAGATGAGGGAATTTTAGGTCAAAGGGAAATAAACCATTTCTGTCCTGTTGGTCTCGTCCCTCCACTGTCTCCTTCCTTACCCCCAGTAACCTACTCTGAAGGATGAGCATGTCAGAGACAGGCCAGAAAAGCATGGGAAATATCTCAGTTTCCATGGGAATCATTGAGTAGGGAGTGGCCAGTGCTTGGGAAAAACAATACTCTTTTAAAACTCAAGAAAAATTATAGCACCGGGGATGATACTGCAATGTAATTGAGCTGAGCTAGGCAGCAGTGGTGATCTCCACACTTACTTTCTTTGGCCCTCCGTAGGAGTTCCCAGTGAAGAGGCCAGCAGTGTATCTTCTCTTTGCTATCTGAATTGGTTGCATTATTATGAGGTGGAGATCTTCTGAAAGGAGTTTACCTTGAATGTTAGTTAAATAGATCTCTGTTAAGCCTAGCCTAGCCTAGCCTAGCCTAGCCTATGCTATCCATTCACCCATTCAACTAACATATATTAATCAACACATATATGCAAGATGCTATGATAGGGATAGGACAAAATAATGGTGATGATAATAATAATAGATAACAATTATAGAGTAGTTATAATACTATACACCAAGTGCCATGCTAAACCCCTTAATGCATTAACCTATTTAGCATCACAACATTATGTATGAGTTAGAAACTCTATTGTCACCATTCTTACATAGAAAAATGAAGGCTTGGAATTCAAGTAATTTGCCATCGTCACTCTTCTGGTAAATAAGAGTTGGAATATATCCCAAGCAGTGTGGACCTGTGCTCTCATCATCTATGCCATCCTAACAGTTAAAGCAAATTTACCGGACTTATTTTTAAGATGCTCTGGGGAGACCAAGGAAGTAAGATATGGTGCCCATCCTCAAGGAGCTTGCTATCTCACTGGGAGTACATACATATGGGACTGTTAGGTATACATTTACAAAAAGCTAGAGTCATTCTGTGAAAACGTGCTATCCATAACCTTAGAAGAAGAAATGCATTCTGTTCTTTACTCTGTGACTTATTGAAAATGGGGAGTGCAAATTAAAAGCTCTTCGAGGTCCCTTAAATATGCCTCTGTTTTGTGATTTTATAGTAGAAAGAGAGAAACCAGTCTGGGAAGGAATACTTACAGAGGTTTTGAGAAAAGAGTGAGGCTTGTTCTGGTCCTGGAGTATTACATTGGCACAGAGGTGGAGGCAGGAAAAGATGGTGTGCTTGGGAGATAGTGAGGAGGCCAACAGGACTAGGTGTGCACGTGGTTGTGGGGAATAATGGGAAATAGGGTTAGCAGTTAAGGGTGTTAGAAGTCAGAAAGTGATGTTTGAAGTAGATATGGTTGATCAGCGGTTCTCAAAGTGTGGTCCTGAACCAGAGATGTGAATCCTCCAGCCTCATCTCAGACCTCCTGAATGAAAAAAAGTCAGAGGCAAAGATGGCATAACGTATGATCTTATGTATACGCAAAATCAAAACTATAAGGATGGAGAACAGATCAGTGGTTGCTAGGGATAGGATAGGGTAAGGGCTTTATTACAAAGGGGCAGCATGAGGGAATTTCTGGGGTGACAGAACTGTTTTGTATCTTAACTGTAGCAATAATCTGTGTTAAAACTCATAAAATTGTACACCCAAAAATGGTGGGGAAGAAACAAACTTTGGAGTGGAGCTCAGCTGTCTGTGTTTTAACCAGAGCTCCAAGTAATTTGGGTGCACACTGAAGTCTGAGAACTACTGTGTTTAATATAGAGAACCATTAAAAGTGAGGAGGAAATTGTCTCTGAAAGGCTGATCTGATAGGGAGTGCTGAAGGCACTGCAAAAGGAAGAGGGAAATGGGCAGGTGGGGATGTTACAATAATTCAGACCTGGAGAAAGGTGGTAATTTAGGTATGAGGAAGCAAGAACACATTTAAAAAGATTTTGTGGGCTGGGTGTAGAAGCTCACACCTGCAATCCCAGCACTTTAGAATGCCAAGGCTGCTGGATCATCTGCGCTCAGGAGTTTGAGGCTAGCCTGGGCAACATGGCAAAATGCAGTCTCTACAAAAAAGTATTAAAACAAAAGTTAGCAGAATCAGTTGAGCCTGGGATGTGGAGGCTGCAGTGAGCCAAGATCATGCCACTGCACTCCAGCCTGGGCGACAGAGTGAGACCCTGTCTCATAAAATAAAAATAAAAGGATTTTCTGGGAAGACAGAAAAACACTTGTGAGAGATTAGCTCTTGGCAATAAAGAAGACAGTCTAAATAATGCAGATCGGAGAGTTTATAAATTGCGAGAATAAAGAGAATATTATAGTTACATAAAAGTGGGGGAGTTGGGAAGAAGTGTTGAGTAAAAAGGAATACATGGTGCCACTCAGGAGGCATTGAACATCTCAGGTACTGATTTTGCTCATTTCTATATTAAATACATTGAATGTGATAATATTGAGATCTTAATTTATGAGAGCTAGAGGAGCTATTAGAGGTTTTTTCACTAAACTTCCTTACTTCCTTTCTCTTTTCCTTCCTTTTCTTCTTTTTTTTTGGACAGAAAACAAGAGAGCTCAAATAACATATTCAAGATTACCCAGAGAAGTACTAACTGAGTTGATAACAGGATTTAGTCAAGGGCAAATTTTTTGCTGTTGTACTGGTTTTTTTTTTCTCTATTTCTAGTTGTTATGCTCTATGTTACATTCTATGCTGACAGCTGCCGTTTCTCTTGTTAATAAGCTACACCTTTTCCTTCATTGGCACGGGACTTTCTCTAAGTAATAATAATAAACCTTGCCACTTACGGAGTACCATAGTAAATGTGCTAGACACTAACATTAGTGTTTCACATATAGTAACTCAATCACAAAAGGCTTATGAAGTAGTTACCATTATTATCTTCATTTTATAGATGAGAAAACTAAAGCAAGGTTAGGTTTAAAAACTTGCCAAAAGTCACACATGTAGTAAGATGAATCCTGTTTGGCTCCAATATCCATGCCTTTTACCACTATGTTATTGTCTCTTGCTTTAAGAAAAAAAGAGCTTAGTTTTGGTATTAATTGGATTTTCTAAGTAAGCGTTCAATTGTTCCACTTGACTTTCTCTCTAGGAACAGTCTTTTTAACGTGTATCCTATTTGCTTTACAAACTTCGTTATATAGCGTGAGACAGGATTTTTGCCATGGTTGGGAGTTGGACATTGTCTCTGCCAAGTGTGGGGGAAGATTTAACACAATTCAACATGTTACTTGTGACTGTAGTAAAGGAATGGGGATCTGGAAAGTATCTTATGATATTGCTTGGACAGATCCAGGTGGTCATATGACTTAGTTATCCAAAACAGCTGGTTGCTAGTCTTTTCCTGGTAACTTTTCTTCTGTGATGGAAACTTCACCACATTTATTGTTCATGATTTCCATGGTTTCATCACCATTACGGTTAGTAAGTTCTCTTGAACACTTCCTGTTTAAATTTAAGCAATCTTGTATGTGTGTGTACGTGTGTTGGGGTAGGGGCCTTTCACAATTATAGATGGCTGGGTTTTGAAAATTTATAAACGCATCGTTATTTATCAGTTTCTTGTTCGAAGCTTCATAATCTCTTGAAGCTAGAGCTCTGTGTGTGAGTTTGGATATCATCTTAGCTAAGGGTAGGAATCCTGTTGCTTAGGATCAGTCTCATGAGGGACACCGCATAGTTGTCCCCCCTCTATGCTCCTGCCAACTCCTTGGTCTCCTGAAAAGGTGCATGCGGCCGGAGAAGATGAGGATTTGCCTAGTATCGAACCCTAAATCCCCGTCCTCTGACATTTTCTAGGGATCTCTCTCTTTTATTTTTCTGCTTCTTTTATATTATTTTATTTCATTTTATTTTATTTTTTTGAGACAGTGTCTCCCCTTTGTTTTCCAGGCTGGAGTGCAGTGGTGCGATCTGAGCTCACTTCAACCTCTGCCTCCTGAGTTCAAGCTATTCTTGTACCTCAGCTTTCTGAGTAGCTGGGAGTACAGACACGTACTACCACGCCTGGCAAATTTTTTGTACTTTTAATAGAGACAGGGTTTCACCATCTCGGCCAGGCTGTTCTTGAACTTCTGACCTCAGGCGATTCACCTGCCTCGGCCTCCTAAAGTACTGGGATTACAGGCGTGAGCCACGGTGCCCAGGCTTTCTGCTTCTTTCTTTACCACTCATCAAATACAGAAATCTTTCAGTCCTTCTCTCTGGGAACAAGCTGCCATATCAGTGATTTGGGGTTTTAGAAAACAAATGCCAAAATGTGATACTACTGTCAATTATCACCTGCTTTTGACCTCACAACACAACTCCCCCAGAGGCAAGGAAGCACAAAATGCCGGCTACAGTCTTTAAAAAGGAAAAATTACATGTGGAGGAACACACAAATTAACACCTGAAACATTAATATGTATTTAAGCTATTATTATTTTTGAAGAGTTCCTACAGATCACTTGTTTTCTGCCTGTATGCCGTGGAGAGGGGTGACTGTGTGATCATGGGTGGAGTCCTTGCACCAGATTCAGGAGTTGTCTGATTAAATAAAAGTCTGGTGACCTCATGTGGTCCTCCACACTTGGATAGATCAGAGATCTGGGGAGATAAAGTGTGTTTCCCCCCCCCAGGTTACCGAGGAAGAGGATGCCCAGCAAGTAGGGCCAGGTTTACGAAAGCAAGACCACCCTACGCATAATGAAATCCAATTGTTGCATACTTTTTAGGCAAATACTTATTAGTAAGCTCAGGTAAAAAGTTTGTATGACTTATTCTATAATCCCAATAAAGTCCTAGTTCTTTCTGCCTTGACTACACCTTGTATGAAAGGTTTGCTCAGATACAACAATATTGTAAGCTGGAATTCTAATACCCTTTAGTTGCTATCAGACAAAATAAATCTTAGCATCAATGACTGGATAGAGGACTAGGTGGGAATCAAGCCACAGGTTCCATCGCTAAGGGTTAAGAATGAATTACATTTTCAAAATCTTTCCATGGAATTGGTGAGGATTTCCACAATAGCGTCACCTGTCCAAGTGACTTGAATATTATTATTGTGGCTGGAGAGAGCCCATTATCTAATAAACAAGGCGACATGTAAGCACTCACTTCTAGCATGTGTTCTGCTAGTTGCAAAGCATCTGATGTCGATCTCGATAGATAGCTGAGGCAGCTACAGCAGCCTCCTTTGGAGCATGGTCTTTCTAAAAAGCCTGTTGACCACTGTTAAGATGTGAATGCTTAAGTAGGGCAAGTATCCCATTATGTATGTCATAATTCATGACATACATAATGGGATACTGTAATGATTACAACCAGCTAAAGTTTTTCAACTCACTGTTTTCCATTCCTTGTTTTGTATCTGTCTTACCCAATTTAAACATAAACTCAATAAGAGGACCTTGTCTTTTTTCAATTCATTGAGAATCTCAAAACATATTATAGTGTACAGCATGTGGTAGGCATTCAGTAAACATATTTTTAATTTGTTGAATAAATGAACAAAAGGAGAAGCTTCACAGGCTTTTCCTTTCTTTCTTTTTTTTTTTTTTTGAGATGGACTTTCGCTCTTGTTGCCCAGGCTGGAGTGCAATGGCGCAATCTCAGCTCACCGCAACCTCCACCTCCCGGGTTCAAGCAATTCTCCTGCCTCAGCCTCCTGAGTAGCTGGGATTACAGGCATGCACCACTGTGCCTGGCTAATTTTATATTTTTAGTAGAGACTGGGTTTCTTCATGTTGGTCAGGCTGGTCTCAAACTCCCAATCTCAGGTGATCCGCCCACCTCAGCCTCCCAGAGTGGGAGTAGAGGCATGAGCCACTGAGCCCAGCCTGCACAGGCTTTTCTCTGTCCACCATGGTCTTATGAAACAAAGTCAGCTTATTTAAACAAGAACCCTAGGAGACTTCCTGGTCTGCTACCACAGGTTACCTGTGATGGCCCCTTACCGACAAGGAGTTAACGTGGGGCAGTTGAGGTAACAGCTTAAACACAAAAATGAAAAGAGTTGTTATTAAGACAATTTGTTGAAGGGAAACATTAGAACATATCAAGAGTTGAAACGGTATAATAAACGTGCTTTCTGTGAATATATTTGACACAAATGACATTGTCAGTTTCATCTTTGCAGTCATCTTATAGTTTGAAAGGTCTTATTATATAATTAATCACTTACATGAGCAAAAACCTGAAACACTACTAGGGAATGATTCACTTGTGTTTAGAAAAAGAGCTGTCGTTTCTGAAGTCATAACACATTAATACTACTACTACTATACATTCTTTAGCATGTTCTTCACCTTTTTATCATTTGGAGCACCTGAGGAGTATTTCATATTAACTAACCATAGAGTCATTTTCATCATGTATCATGTATTAATTATATAAATCAAATAATAAATATATGTTTTAACATGATATCACACTGCATGACTAAACTTCTCTTTCGTATGCCGTTAAAGCACAAGCAATGAGTGAATTTTCTGTAGTTCGAATTGAAGTAGGTAGACGCCAAAGTGATAGATTCTACCACAATCACCCAGCACGGCCTTTCCGTGCAGCTGAGAGTCAGTCTTGATTTTAGGGGCCATGCTGAAGATTCTGGCAAGTTGAGGATTTCAGCCCCAGAACTGAGCTGACTTTCCACTAGCATATCCTTATACTCCGCTAAGGGTTTTCAAGATCATCCATTGCCCTGTCTCCATGAGCCACCTACAAGGAGCCAACTCCACTGATCTAAAGTTTTAAATGAACAGCCAGGGGAGAAGGCTTTTCCAGCTTTCAACCAAATGCATCCCTCCTGACTGGCCCGCGCAGGGGCCCTCTGGGCCCCTTTCCGTCTGTCAGTCTCTGCTCGGTTCTGCCTCTGAGATTAGTTCTCAGCTGCACGGAACTCAGAGGAGCTCCTGTCTCTTCTCGTCTCTAATCCGGCAAACACCTTACTCTCAGCTGTGGACATTCACAGCTAGCGAGTGTTTTAGAAGCCTGCGTCGATCTTTCCTGGATATCTACTCCAGGGACGTTCTTTTTAGTCCGTGGAAAGAAGCTTCGTAGTGTTTCTTCAGAAGGAAGCATCCTGGAACCGATCTGCTCTCAGCTTACATCTTTGCTAATGCTCATGCCTTCCCATGTCCAGCAGGGGGCATCTGCGACACGGATTTAAATTGCATTGAATTTAAATTGGGTTATCCCATGTTAGGACACCTCTTTTGGAAATGTGTTGTAAAAATCCTGCGTTATACCTCTCAACTTTCCTCCATCTCTTTTTCCTTGTCGTTGTTCCTGACATATGTCTGGTATCTACAGAGAAAACCTGTTTGTGATTGCCAAGTCTTTCAACCACAGGAATAGCCTATGCCTTCCAGCCACTTCTGTTACTTTTAAATTCTAAAAAATTATGATCTCATAATTGACTCTTTTCAGATTGCTACTGATTGCAGTTATCCTCCCTGCCTCTTCTCATCAGCATATGTTCTATACAAAATGAGGAACTAAATGCCCCACTTGACCATTCTCAATCTCTTTCAGGAATGGAAATTGAATGTACTTACTGTATAGTGCTTATAGTCATTTAATTGTGTTACCTCTGTCCGGTTAACAAATTAGAGACATCTTACTCCTCAATGACTCATATTAAGCTGCACTCCAATGTTTCACCTACTCCACCCCAAAATGCAGTTTTATTATAACCTAGCAATTCAGTTCATGTATTCACTTTTTCATTCATCAATTTACATGGCAAATCTTTATTGAATGCCTATAAATGCCAGGACCTATGCTAAGTGCTAAAGCTGTAATTGTGAACAAGACACATATTCACCCTGCTCTTGGGGACCTGACACTTCAGTGGGAGAGATAGACAATATTCACATACACACATGGAGATATAAATGCAAACTGAAAAATGCCATGAATAATGAATAAAAAATTCAGAGGGCTCTGAGAATATCTCAGGAGCAGCTTTTAGGTATACAGTGTCTCCAATTGCACATTGGGAAGTTAGGGCTCCTTGGGGTTAGAGTATACTTATTTTATTATTATACTCCATCTACTTTCATCAATGATTGAAAAAATATCTACTATACAGTTTACACGTATGTTTTATATTCAATTGTTCCAAGTCTCTGAAGCAAGAAACATCTCTATAACTCTTGAAACACCTAATATAAGACTTTATATATAGTTGGTTCTCCATATATTCTGGTAGAATATGATTACATTTCTCAAAATTTAACTATGTTTCTGTTTTTAGTGATTGCTTGTGCTGGTTTTCCACGCTTATGCATCTTAAGGTAATAATCCAATAAATGCATGCACTAGCAGGAAGGACTGAGGTGGGCTGTGGCCTTTTGAGTTTTGACTTCCCAGCCAGCCAGCATACCCACAGAGGGGGCAGTTTTAAAATTGCACAGTCCCAGGATTATTCAAATCGTTTTCAGTTTGAAATCACTAGTGTGAGTCATCTAGACAAAGAATTATCTTCCTCTGAGCCTTTAATTAAACTTTTACTCCAGCATTTTCAATGGGTTTTATTTCAAAACAAGTTTTTCTTTGTAAAACAAAAGAGTAACAAGAAGAAAAGAGAGATGAGAGGAGATAAAAATAGTTTCTTGTTAACAAGCCCTAATGTAATGTGGCCAGGAAAAAATGCTAATATGCAGTCAAATAGAGCCCGAGACTAAGCATGAAATTGTGAACAAATTAGAAAATGATCTTCTCTGGATAGTGTTGTTTTTGATGTTAGATTAATGTCAGATACATTCAAGTTTGTAAAGGGAAAATAGTTTGGCAGGCTTGAGCTACTGTTTTGTTTGAATTTTTCATTTGGTTTGTTTTATTTTCATATTTATGTCTGTGAGGCTTTGGTACAGAGGAAAGGGAAAGGGGGATGAAATAATATTCCAGGAATTCTTGAGGAGAAAAACAAATCTACTAACATTATTTAGTCTTGTGAAAACAGTACAATGTTTAAAGTGGTCTGAACTTCAGCATTTATCAACTCCTTGGCCTTGAAACTGTTACTGTTGCATGAGCAGAAATGCAATACTATTCATTCCGGAATGATCTTGAACTCCTAATTAAGTTTAATAGACTTCACAACTTATATACTCTTAAGTTTGTAATGCTCTCTCCTTGAGCCTATACCAAGCCAGGAATTGAAGCCATGGAAAGAAGAGTTTTCCAAAGCACTGAATATCTTTCTCCCTTACATCCCCAGGGCAAATAAGAGAAAAAGAGTCACCTGATGTTCTCGTATGTTTGTCTACTCTGAGGAAATGGAGTATGATTTTCTCTAGGCAACGTTGTAAACGATAGTTGATTTCTAGGTCATTCCACAAAAAAAGTCTAAGCAGTGACATGGGTAAAATAGTAGTAGGGTTCTGATTCATCCTGGTCTTAAAAGAATTTTGTGGTATGTCTTGAGCATTTAACTACCATTTATAATTGGTGTTTTCACAGAGAATACATCCTGAAATGGTAAAAGAAAATGTGAGATACATTGAGTTCACATGATAGGATGCCACCTCTTTACATACCGAGAGTCTTTGAGAGGTACCTTTCAATAGTTATAGCTCTTGCTTGTTTTCATACCAACTTTGCTGCAGGCTGGGTACTGTACAGAGGTCCCTCCAACATCCATCCCTCTATCTGGAAGGGAGGCAGAGTAAGCTCATCTAATTGGCTTTTTGCTCTCTCACATTTCACCCTCTTGCAGTACAGACTACATTTACATTCCTTAAAATAACACCAACCCACCCTTCTCTCCGGAAAGCTCATTCTTTTCTAGCCCAACTGACTGACTGCTGCTCATTCTCTAGTTTCACCTTTGCCTCCTCCGAGAACTTCCCCCCCTGATTTGTCCTTGTGGACATTGGTGCTCCTTCACCAGAGCTCTGCTGCTTTCTGGACAGTCTGTCTCTACGTACCTGTTTGTAATTGTTTCCACGTCTAAGACCGCTCCAGGCTAAAAACACCTTGAAAGCAAGGAGCAAACCTCATGGTGCTGGTATATTTATTGTGTACTGCCTGGCACAGTAAACATGATCAATGAGTAAATCAGTAAGGAATAAATGAATTAAGTCACTAATAATTCTTCTACAAACATTCAACTTCTTTGTCAATTATTCCTTAATCTCCACCTATTATTCTTGCACCAGGCAATCAAACACAAATATTTTTCTGCCTTTTACAAAAGCAAAAGGCTCAAATGGAGCAAAAGATAGGAAAAAAAAAAAAGGAACCAAAGTTGAGAGGGCGGATAAGTTTAAAACCAAAGGAACCAACCAAACAGAAATCTAAACACGAGAGACTTTCATCACATAATTGTTATCTAAATATTGGTGACTGGACTGTTGGGTCAAGGTTGAAACTCAAAACAGTTGCAGAATGCATTCCACTGGTGTACAGGAAGGGAGGGACCTATGGATCCAGAAGGAGATAGATTATGGATGACGTTTTTCATGGACTGGGTAGGGTACTGTGTCCTAAGCACCTTGCATCTCTGAGTGTAATACTGCACGTTAGCCAGCAGAGGGTAGCCACAAATATTGCATGCATTTCTCCTCCCCCACTTAATGTTTTCTTCATTTTTCAGATAAATATAAAATTGGCAATTCTTGTCCCCAGAGGTAGAATATAGAAGGTGGTGGGTGTAGTAATTCCTTAGTAACTTGCGGGGGATTTTTTGTATGTTTCAATGTGATGCTCGAAGCTAGGGAACACGGGTGGTGGGTTGGAAAAATGATTGTGTAGTTAGAACTAACTTTAAAGAAGCCGTGTTCTATGCCAAAATGCTGTGCTAAGTGACTCATATGCATTAGTATATTTAATCATCTCAAAAAGTCTTAGGATATACTATTTTATCAGTCCCAATTTCTGGGCAAAAGAACTAAATATTGGATAATTTAAGTAATTTGCAACCCCTCGAATTAAAGCAACACTTATTCTAATTCACAATGTTATATAAGCTCCCTCAGCAGAACAGTCCCAGTTTCTACCCTAGTGCTGTGCTGAGCTTGATCTGAGGTAGTGTGCGGACCTGAGATAGCTTTAGTCAGTGAGCAGGTTTTAGGGAAAAGAATGAAAGCAGAATGAAATGAAAAGAAATCACGAGGGTGAATCACAAGGTCAGGAGTTCGAGAACAGTCTGTCCAGCATGGTGAAACCATGTATCTACTAAAAATGCAAAAAATTAGCCAGGCATGGTGGCATGCACCTGTAATCTCAGCTACTTGGGAGGCTGAGGCAGGAGAATTGCTTGAACCCAGAAAGCAGAGGTTGCAGTGAGCCAAGATCGTGCCACTGCATTCCAGTCTGAGCGACAGAGCCAGACTCCATCTCAAAAAAAAATAAAACCAAAAGAAAAAGAAAAGAAAAGGTATTTAAGACTAAATTACAAAAAAGTAATTGGAGTAAACTTTTTACGAAAAAGTATTGGAGTAAGCCTGGCAAATGGATGGGGGCAAGGTGGGGAAAATAGAGACCAGTTACCTTTTGGGCCCATAAGTCACCAAACAAGCAGAAACGAATAAATTATGAAAAGTTAAGCTGGGAAGAACAAAAGCTAAAGGCATCACATGTACGCATAGTTCTAATTTAGTGCGCCTCACATGCACTCACTGTAGAGATGACTATTTCTAAAACATAGTTTTCAAAACCATATTTACTAGCCTAAAGGAAAATACATTATGATAATGAGGTATTTGTGGGGTTTTTATAAGTTACCACAATAGGTTTCCTTAAATTTTTCTTCCTAATATCCGTAACCGTGAATCTTAGGCATTTCATTTACTTAAATTGCCTCATCACTGTCTTCCTGTGAACAAATGGGGGAAAGTATGTGTACAATAGCAAAATCCTACTTGGCCGCCATGTGAACTTCGCCACATCTCTTTAAGCGTTTGTTTATGATTAGCATTGACTGGGAGGTAAATGTTAGCAGATTTGTAAGGAACAAAATCAAGATATTTTTAGTTCACTTTGGCAAATATTTTTAAATGTTTACTATGTTGCCAAGCATTGTGCTAGGCACAGGGGTTAAAAGGTATTTAAGAGGCTAGGTGATGTGGCTCATGCCTGTAATCCCAGCACTTTGGGAGGCCAGGGTGGGTGAATCACGAGGTTAGGAGTTCAAGACCAGTCTGTCCAGCATGGTGAAAACCCATCTCTACTAAAAATACAAAAAATTAGCCAGGCATGGTGGCATGCACCTGTAATCTCAGGTACTTGGGAGGCTGAGGCAGGAGAATTGCTTGAACCCAGAAAGCAGAGGTTGCAGTGAGCCAAGATCGCGCCACTGTGTTCCAGTTTGAGCAACAGAGCAAGACTCCGTCTCAAAAAAAAAAAAAAAAAAAAAGAAAAAAGGAAAAAAATGTATTTAAGACTAAATTCCTATTATCAAAAAGTTCTCATATTCAAGTGGAAAAACAGAAACATAAGTCAATACCATAATGGAATATGATGAACCCTCTCTTAAAAGCATGGGTAATGTGCTAAAGTCACTAGGAAAGTGTAGCTTTTGGGGTCTCCCAATATTCAACAACTTGTCCTGTGGATTAATATTTAAGATTTGCCTGGTGCTTTTCTAGTAATGGATAGATTAGAAATTTAGTTTTAAAACTGAGCATGAAAATAGTTGCATCCTGTGACGGAGGAGTACCCAGAATTCTGACCACATCTACTCACTAAAATACCGAAGCTACAAAGAAGTGGTACATTCCGCTGTGGTTCCCTGTTTGGCAACTAGTACGCGTTTATCAAGGCTCACTGCACATAAGATACCCCAACAGCCATGGGGAACAATGGATAAGAGGTTGGAAACAAAAATTTTATAGAGAAATAAATAACTGAGTAGAATGGTTTGATTTTATAGCTGGAAATGGCTCAAAAAACATCTAAAATGATGGTTAATGTCATCACTTTACAGATGAGGGAACTGAGGTCCGGCAGTAAAAAGTAATCATTTCCCCCCAAATGTCATATATCTAATAATAGTGCAGACCAGAACCCTCAGAAGACTGGTAGGTAATGCATGCATAGTTCCACCTGGGAACTGTAGCATCAGACACCTTGGACTCACATCTGTCTCCACCATATACTGACTGGGTTATCTTAAATTATTTAAACTCCTGTCATTCAGTGACCTCATCTGCAAAATGGAAATAATACTATAGTATCTGCAGATATAAAATGAGTGAACACATATAAAACAATAATGAGGATTAAAATGTAGTGCAAATTAACAAAAGACATACTAAGAGCTTGGTAAATGCTAATTATTAGAACTTAGGTGGCCAAATTTCTGCATTAGTATTCTTTCTGCCACAAGAGACATAAAAGTGAAATGGGATTTTGTTCATTTTTGTTTCTCTGACACAGGAAGAAATCTATCTTTGAAATCTGTATGCTCCTGTGGTGTCCTCATTCCCCCTTGTGTCTTTTCTTTCAGGGCCAAGGAAATTAAGATCAAGTTGGGAATTCTCCTCCAGAAGCCAGACTCAGCTGGTGACCTTGTCATTCCATACAATGAGAAGCCAGAGAAACCAGCCAAGACCCAGAAGTGAGTCATGAATATGGATTCCACTCATTTCCTCCAGAGGATGGCTATTTTTCAAGTGTTCGGCACCATTCCTCATCTGTAGAACTACCCACTTCAATTACTCATTAAGGATCATAAGACCCTCAGAGAGTTGGTTTGCAAAGAAGCTTTTTAAAAAAAAAAAAAAAAACTATCTCATGTCTGAATCTTCTTACTGAATTCTGGTAGAATATTTAAAAAATGAAAGATAAGGCTCCGCCTTATTTTTGGAGTATAAAATGACACTAGCCACTTCCTCAGTCACTTACCACACAGCTGTGTGATAAAAATACCTGTTCATTTAGTAACCACTCCTGATCCAGTTAATTATGAACCCTGGATGCTTACCTGCTGAGGAACTATCTAAGGCTGCTTCCTCAGCAGGGGGATATAAGAACATTTCCCTCACAGAGATACTAAGGACAAGGCAGACAATGTAAGCCTAATCGTTCCTTCTCCAACATAGTGGCCCTCAAGGTCCAACAGAGGAACAAAGTCTGTTACTTAAGAATGAACACTTGACTAGCTATTTCTATTTAAGGTACACCAAGTATTGTTCTTACAATTCGTAAATTAATATTCTTGATTGGATTTCTACAGTCCTCCCTCATCCCCATTCCCCTTTCCCTACATATTCCTCCTGTCAATTCAGACATCCTAGGGAACTATAATTCTAAAGAATCACGATGTTATGACAGTGAATCCTGCTATGATATTTCATAGCAGGAACAGTGTGCATTGGCCCGAGCTTAACTCAGGAACACGACTCCCAGCATTCCCATTGTTCATCATCATCCCTGCTAGCTACAGAGACTGTCACTACCTAGACAGATACACTCCATCTTCCCATTAAAACAGAGATACCCATGAAAATCAAGAAAGGAAAATGGGAAGAAGAAAACACCAAGGTATTCAGACTCCTTCACTCTGCTATCTTAGAGCTTTGAGGATATCGCAGAAGTGTGGTAAAAATATAGGAGTCACTTTAACCTCCATTTCTCTTTTTAAATGTAACATTTATATAAAGTGGCCACCCCATCCTTTGTCCAAATGACCTCAACTTAATATAGGTGGATTGACTGGGAGATAAAGAGGTACGTTATTCTTTTTCTTTTTTAAATCTTTTTCCATTAACCTAAGTGACTATTTCCATTCCCCCTTATTTTTTTTTATTACTTCAATGTGATTCTAAACAGGAAGTGAGGCATAATTGAATTTTCTGCATTTGAAAAGGAGAAGCTAATTCAGTGTGGAGCAGCAGGCACCAAGGGGTAGTGAAGAATAAGACCACATTTCATAGCAGGAACAGATCAAAACATCTATTTTGAAGTAAACAATGTGACAATTGTTATTGATCTGTTGGAATTAACCTTAAAAAATAGAGTTCTACATTTCCTGTTTTAAATCTCTGCTTTAACATTCATATAGACCCTTAAAATGTTGGGCTTACCAGGGATTCAGAGAGAAGCTGTTTTGGAAGAAACCCTGGGGCTGACCATTTATTGGATTATTTGCTTTTGTTGTCTTCCATCCCCTTCCTTCCTCCAGAAGACTAAATTGTTTTGGAAAAATCCTTCATATCCTTAGAGAATAATTCTGTGTCTATTGTATTTTCAACAGTGACCACTAAAAAAGTTTCCCACTCTCCTCTGAATCCATAAACCCCATCCCACCCCCTCACGTTTGACAACTTTCTCCGCCGTTTATCTGACAGGAAATACTGTGTTCCGCATAATCTCCCCCTCTCTCTCTTTTCTCTCCACTTGAAAATTTCTCTGTATTTTTGACTCATATTCTTCTCTCAGGAGGAGAAAATAATCCTTCTCTTGACTGGAGGTATTTTTAACCCCTCTCATATTCTTTGGGTTATTGACATCAGTAGAATCAGTTTTTTAAAAAGCATTTTCTATTTTTTAACATGTATTTTTGAGTTCTCATTAAAAAAAAAAAATGGACCATTGAGAAAAAACAGAAAAAAAGCTACTTACATTCCAACCCCCTAACGCCAGCTCTGTTCCCCTTTTAGCATTTTTAGTTGCCCTTTTTCCCTGTGGACCCTCTTCCCCTAGGAGCAAACAGGTACCCATGTTCCATGCTGAAACATTTCCTTCCCCACCTTTCTCTCCTTCTGCATCTATACTTTTCTCTTACTTTAATTGGCTAACTGTAGAAAACGAAGTCGGTTCTCATGGCTTTCAGTCTTTTCTGTATCATCTCATCCAGCTTTAGCCTTTCTTCCTCACCAGAACTGCTGTCTCTAAGGCCCCATCTGTGACTTGTCTGCAGCGTTTGACGGCTCACCAGTTGACCTATTCTTAAAACTCTCTTCCTTGACTTCTAGTCTTGCATTCTCCCCCCTGCCTTCCCTTTCTCTGAGTACTCACACTGTTGCTCACCCTCTGGACGTGAGCATTCCTTAAGGCTCTGCTGTAGCCCCTCCTGATAAACAACAGACAAAATTAGTCTACCACATAGGTTTAGTTTGTGATAACTGTTATCATGGCTGACAATATCATCAATTGTAAAATGTTAGGAGCTGATATAGATATTCACATAGTTTATTTTATATTATAATTGTCTCCCTTTCCCCCTATGTCAGCAATTTTTAAGCCCCTTTTTTGTTTGTTGTTGTAGCGATCATTTTATACTCAAGAATGACCTCCACACGTAAACAGTAGCTAGCCTGTGCAGTGGAAAACAGTTAAAGAAAGTTGTCCTGCATGTGCTCACCTGGTTAACTTAGAGTGAGCCTGGCTGCAAGGACTAAAGATGGATGTACAATTTCAGGCCCACATATGGATATCAAAAAATGACATGTTTTGCTTGTTTTTAAGTCTGTATCCCCAACTATGGTGCCCAGGTCACCGTTGTCCATCAGGTAAGGGCTCAGTAGATGCTCATAGACTTGACCCTGGTCATAAGCAGACTGCACCGTGGGGCAGGAAGGGAGGAAACTAGGCTTGTCTAATTGACAGTAAATAACTTGAATTTTCTTTTCCTTGTTGAGAGCACCGAAGTGCAAGAACATTACTAAGACATTTTAAATGCGTGCCAGGCACTGCATAGATTAGAAACCAAATCAAACCAAAACAAAAACAAATGAAAAACCCAACCACAGGCACTTTAGAGAGGTTACAGCTAGTAAGGACCAGCATTGCCAACAGCAGTAATACTGGTTCATGGGACTGGTCCCCAAAATTTAAGTTTGGGGTTATTTGTGGCGTCATCAACCAGGCTAACTCAGGGCAAAACCATCATTCATTTACTTATTAATCTGACACACATTTATTGCAAGGTGGATTGATGTTGTAAGGGTACACCATGGGATAGGGCGGAATGGGAAAAACTCTCTGTGCATGACAACCTATACCCTTGGGCAGTGAATGCATCATTGCCATGTGAGAGATTCGGTGTGTAAATGTGGTAAGAGTAGAGGAAAAGAGAGATGGCACTTCTAGCAGAGATGGCTACTTCCTGGGCCAGGTGGCATTTACACTAGGCATTATAAAACATGTGGCTAGTCCTCTCTATAAATGTTTGAGTTTCATTTGAAATAGCTTCCTCTCTCTCCACACCACCCACACACAGAAACTCCATGCCCATCCTCTGTGGTCAGCTATGACCTAGCAAACTGGGACATTTATTGGTCATTTAGATCTGCATCTATCTTGTTTCCAATGAATTCAGACCTAATGAGGACTGGCAAATTCTGAGAATAGGGGCAGGATGAATCTCTGTTAGCTCCTAGGCTGGTAATCAAAACACTGGGCTTCATGCTGTGGGGGACGCGTCCTGCTGACTGTGCCCTTAAACCAAGTTGGACCAATTTCACTCACAAGCGGGCTCTGCACCTGCCCTTTTCAGGAATTTAATCTTGGCTGTGATGTGCTGCTGTTATTGACCATTAGCCTAGTTCCAACAAGAGACCATTTGGGACAAATCAGATCGGATAACATGCTTAAGTTTGGTGCACCTGCTCATGTCATTTCTTCTTCCTTTGCTCCTCTATACTAACCAGAGGAAAAGTGGGGCAGGAAAGTGATTTCATTTAATGAGAATATTTATAAAATCAGGAAATCCTGTGAGTAAACCAGCCCTCCTCTTGCTCTGAGCTAGTTTCTTTGTCCAATAATTTAATGTTCTGCTGCTCTGTCAACAATGAATAGGAACTTGGGGGGGTGTCTATTATGTGTCTATTATTGAAACTACTGCAGCGAAGAAGGTAAGATGTGTAAGGCCTTGTGACAAACATGTAAGTATGAAATAATAGGTACAAAAACAGTTCTCTACTTGCAATAATATAAAAGAGCCAAGAGGATTTATTGACCTCTAATAGATAGATCCTTTTCTGGATAGAAGTAAAACGAATGAGAACACTATAGAGAAACAAATAAATTTCTGAGGGATTAGTGTGTTTTCCATCTATAATGGCTGTGTTTCTATCCAGGAAAACAGAAATCACCCAAGATTATTTCACAAGGTTTGTTACCCTCACTTTGGCAAGTTTAATTTGCAAAGAGTGAACACATAGAACTTTATGAAAAATCATATAATCAGGACTCACAACCTATGCATGTTCTGGAATGAGGAATAGACAAGGAAAGGAATTTTTCACAGTATTTTAGCCCAAAACCTACTGCTGTCTTGGATTCCTTACATAAAGTGAAGCTGATTCTGTGCCTGGGACAGCAAAATGAAAAGTAGAATAAGCAGCTGTCATATCAACCAAAGCTGCCTATCTGAATAATTTACCTCTCCCGAAATATCCTTGTATAAAAACTAGGAGCAGGAATTTTCTTTGATTGCCTGGACAGTTGATAAACAAATTAAGAGCTAAGGAAATTCCAGTTTAGGAAAAAACACGTATTTGGCCTTAATATTCTAATAATGCTCTGTCAGTCTGTTTTGATTTGACAATGAAGAACTCACATCATAATGCGAGAGTTCGAGCCGGGGTGAGCCGAAGAGTGTGCAGTCAGCCATTTTTCCCAGACAATACCAGCTCCACTTGACACGTCCTGCTGTGAGAGAAAAATTGGTGGTTAAAATGAAATAGCTGCAGGGTTTCTGCATATATAAATGTTAAAATAGAAACAGCCTAAGGAGAAATTATGTGTTGGCTATAACCTTCTCCTTTTGAGTCAGCATCTCAAGTATTTGTGTATAACATTCCTATTCAGGATATATTAACTACTTTTTTTTTTAATCAGACAGAGTACATCCTTTTTTAAAAAGTCTGATCCTGTCCTAAGTAGGTAGGAGAAATGTACCTACAGTTTTTAACATGTAAATTTGCTATGATCATAATCCCAACATAAGGAAAGCATTATACATTCACATCTTCCACTAGCTTTAATTAGATGGCTTTGGGATGTGGATGTATGACCCCAATGCCTTTTGCTGATTCACGTAGGTGGTTAACATGCAGTAATGAGGCCGAGAACAGAAGTTCAATCCCTGTAATGGAACAACTGAATTTCATGAAGTTATATTTGGAAAAAAAGACCACAAGTGGAACAACTTTCATGGGATATGCAAGAATATCAAGTCACAGCTTAATGACAAGTAAACTGTACTTCTAAAAAGAGACAGACTTAACCAAGTCATTCAGAAAAGATGAAGATATGCAATAGAGCTGTATGAAAGCAAACCCAGCTCATCAAACCCAATTGTTAGAGAGAAAATAACACAAACTTCTTTGTCCTGAGCATAGACCATCAGTCATATCATTTCCATCTAAGAGAAACAGGGAGAAGTTATTGCTGGTACATGTGGTTCAATCCCTACTTATGCCATACCCTTTCTCTTCTTGTTATTGATGTAGACCCTCGCTGGACGAGGCCCTGCAGTGGCGTGATTCCCTGGACAAACTCCTGCAGAACAACTGTAAGTTTGCATTGTTTTTTTAAATACAGGTCAGGTTAGGGACGGAAACAAAAAACACCTTTGTGTTGCCTGTGTTCTTCTTCCCCAATTTGGACGCTTCTTCAATTTTTGAAGGCGGTATGAACAACGGAAGGGGGCCGCAGAATACGTGATTATCCAGTTCACAAGGAAAGGAGAGTGTGTGGCACTGTGGGGGAATGTGACCATAAGGAGTTCTGAAGACTCCTGATTGTAGGTTGTATTTCCATCTATCCTGCTTACTTGCATGAGCCAGAACAAGTGGCTTGACCTTCTCAACATTCTCGTCAGTAAAATAGAGAAACTACCTTTCCTGACTTAGCCTCGTAGCAAATTGGTAAAGATCAGACATAGCAGTGTAAAGACCGCTAACGAGTCATGAGTGGTACCTCCTACTTCAAACTATTATACTGCCAACTGCTCTTGTGACCTGACCTGGGTGGTTATCTCCCCCAGCCTCAGTTTCCTCTTCTGGCACCATGCCTTTTACATTTTCATTCAAGACATGACAAAGGTGCTCATCAGTGCAGACTCTTTTCCAAGCTAATGCCAGTGGATCTATAAGCACTAGGTGCCTTTCCCCCAGTCCAAAATCCTTACTGATTCCCATGACTTACAGTATCAAGTTCAAATTTCTGGTGTAGATCACTGTAACTATATGGCCTGCCTGTAGGCAAACTGAACTCTTCTCTGTTCCATGCAGGATTTCTACATTTAATTCCCTTGGCTGGAACATCTTTTACTCACATCTCTCTCTGTTGAAATTCTCTCTCACCTGTAACAGATAATTCAAATAAGAAATGCCCAGTGTTCCTTGACCATCCAGAACAATTTATCCACCCTGTAAATTTCCAAAGCCATTTGTCTGCACATCTTTTATGCCACTTAATACTTGCTGCCTTCTGTTCTGTTCATAGTTGGCTCCCTTCTATGATAGATTATAAACTCACCAATGGGCAAGAATTAGTCTTTTTCATGTAGATAATTTCACAACAGGACATATATAGTATCAAGAAAACAAGTATTTGTTGAATAATTCACTTTAAAAGTATGATTCAATTTAAAATACCTCATGTATATTTCTCCATCTTTATCACAAGAATGGAATATAAAACCTTGTTACATGCTTTGCAAAAATAAGGATTTGCAAAATATTTCTCACAAGACTATCACGATTAATAGGCACAGAGATGACAAAGAATGCATGTTGAATTGAATGTGAACATACTTTATATCTTGCTTTTGATATCATAAGCTCCTGCTTACTTGCAATAGAATTAATCTTTTACTTTTGGAGACAGAACACCACAGTCTGTAATTTAAAACTTTCTCTAGCTTATTCATTTCTGATTCTGTCTCCTTTTTTCTTGTGCTGAACAAAGTACCCTGCCCTGACACATACAAGATGTTCGGTGAACATTTATGTAGTGAATGAGTGAATGAACTAATTCATTTTGCTTCTTGGACCTAGAAATTCCATGAGGTCAACTAGTAGAAAAATGTTTATGTTTATTAATAGACTTACTGTCTTGCTCCAGTGGCTTCTGGGCCAATAGTAGATTCACAGATGACCTATTGATAAATTATGAATGCTAATACTCTGAACACAGGTATTTATTGCTATTGTCAAAAAACCTGAGAGTTAGCAGAACTATTTTCATGTTTTCAAAACTGTTGAGAAGGATAAATATTTATGTGCCGATATACAATCCTTTTCAGTCACAATAAATCCTTAGGGCCACAAGTCTGTATATTTCAGGCTTTTAGGAGACAGAGAGCTACTGGAATAAGCTAGCTAGAGTTAAATAGAGTTAAGCCAGAGGCAGTTAGTGTTAACACCTTAGCGTTTGTTAAAGGACTGAAGATTTTCAGCTTGCAAACAGATGATTACCATGGTGTGAGATTGAGACCTGAGAGCCTCACAGTAATATTTTCTGCTTCTCGGAGGGGAAAATATACTTGGACCTGTTTGTGTTCACATATGTGCATGTATATACACATGTATGTATATATATAATCACAGTATTTCATTTAATTATATATGTATTTTAAAATTATACATTTGTATATATGTGTATGTAGTATGCGTATGTATTCTTGTGTGTGTTTGCCTGTATGTTTATATATAAGTTCCACAGAATTATCTTAAGTGATTAATATTTTTAAGACTTGGGCAATTAATTTCCCTAAAGCAATAAATAGGAAAGCATTTATAACTATTCTGGTCAATGCTTTCCTTGAAAGGGACACTAATCCATTCAAACTAGCTTAACTAAAAAAGAGGGGTTATGGTATGGGGTATAGAGACCTCACAGAAACAAAGGCAAGCCATGGCCCTCTGGGAGGTGAAGCCATCAGTAAGTGAGACAGTCTCTTCCCTCTCTAGTTCTCTATTCTTACGGTCACTGTATTGCTCTCTTCTCCTTTATCTGTCTCTGCTTCCTCCCATGACTCATCTTTCTCTATGTCTCCCTTGCCACTCTGTCTTTGCTCTTGTTTTTCTCTGTCTGGCTGCTCCTAAAGAACCAGTGGAATGCCAGGCATACCCAGATAATTCTACTCCAACATCACCAATCTGAAAAGACAATATTTGATCTATTTTCCCAGACATCAGCTATGGAATACCATGAATAACTGTAAGCCAAACCGATAAATCAGTTCTTATGAGAAGTTCTTCTCTGAATCCATGAAAACTAACAGTCTGTGATCAGAAACTACCTAACATTAGCTGTGGCTGATGCAAAACAGGTAATGAAGAGAGATACATTTGGGACATATACACATTGAAAACTTCATAACTGGGGCCAGGTGCAGTGGCTCATATCTGTAATCCCAACACTTTGGAAGACTGTGGCAGGAGGATTGCTTGAGGCCAGGAGATCAAGACCAGCCTGGGCAACATAAAAATACCCCCATCTCTAAAAAAGAAAGAAAGAAAGAAAAATAGCCAGGTGTGAGGCAGGAGGATGGCTTGAGCCCAGGATCGCACCACTGAACTCCAGCTTGGACCACAGAGACAGACCCTGTTGCTATAAAAACAAATCAAGACAAACCACTTTACAATCTCTTTTTGCATGTTTGATTTGATAAATTTAAACCATTTAACCTTGAGGAATAGCATCATTGTCAATTTATAAGGGAAATTGGCAGTTATGTTAATGTAGGATATTGACTTTCACAGTTGCTATATTAAATACATTCCCAAGAATTCCTTACATTCACATCTTTCTTAATTTTTATTGAGAGAAAATGAAGTTAACTGGTACCAAGCTTCTAAAAAATGTAAGACAGTTAAGCTGCTACTCAATCTTTTCTAACAAGGTTCCTCTCATCTTCCTTCATTTTCAAAGTAATTTTTAATCATCCGGTATATGTGACTCTGTTCTGAAAGTACATCAACTTCCTACATGTTTTGCCTTCAGTTCTTTAGGTGGCACCATCTGTTTTCATTTCATAGGCACGTGGGGCGTATACACAGTGTGTTGTTTTCTAAACACAAAAATAGATTTCACATGGGAGTTTAAATAAGACAGTGACATTTAATGATTCCCCACATGACCATTTTTAAGAGCAGAGGAAGAATGAAACAAGCCAGAAACAGTAAAGTTTTTATGTGGATCTCCTTTCCGCAGGAGCTCCAGAAGGTCAGAGCATCTCCTTGAGACACCCTTGCTATTTAGATTTGTCCATGGGAAATGAAAGAGCCTGGATCCAGATACATCTTTTTGTTTCTATCTTTGCACTCTCCTTTTGCTTGTTCCTCTTTGGTTTTCTTCCTTCTCATTTCTGGTTCATTTTTGTCATCATCTTCCTCATGGGCAACCATAATGTCCTTGAAAATAATTATTATAATAAAAGCGATAGCTCACACTTACTCATCGTGTGCCAAGCACTGTTCTAAGCACTTTGCATATATTAGTTAATTTATTGATTGTAATAATTTTAGGACTTGAGTGCCATTACAATTCCTAGTTTTTAGAAAATGAAATTGAGATTAAGGGGGCTTAGGGAACTTATTCATGAAATAAAATACAGCAAAATCCATAAATAATTTTTTTTTTAAGTTAGTGTTCTTTGATTCTGTCACTTGGAAGGAAATGCTTCCCTGAATGTGTCTTATTTCCATGGGAACCTCTGTTAAATGTTAGGTGCACAGATTTAGACTGGGAGGTGGGATTTAGATTAGGGGCAAACAGGTGAAACTCAAACCTCGAACTCAAAGAATTAACAGCCTCATGGAAAAGATACAAAAGAAAACAAGCCCAACGAAAGAACAGAAAGTAAGTGCTTCTCCCATAATGATAAAAATCTTCAAGAGCAAGTTGATGGTAGTAAAGACTGCCTTACAGATGAGGCAACATTGGAGTTGGGTTTGGAATTAATTAAAAGATTAATTTAAAAATTGTGATGAATAATGATAATGAATGCCAACAAGGATTGCAGTACATAATGATAATTATGTTTGGTACCATGTAATGACTTTATATGAATTATTTATGTCTTAGTACAACCTCATCAGATAGGTTCCTTTATTATCTCCATTTAACAGATGAGGCAACAGAGTCTCAGAGATTTGATGACTTGCTCAAGTTATTGCAGGAATATAATTTTGAACCAATAAGCTAGAAATGGTGCTTATCAACTATCAATGACTTCATTTTTATCTCCCCCTGGTTGAAGAGATTTGCATTAATCTAGTTTTGAGATGCAGTCACGCTCTGTCGCCCAGGCTGGAATGCAGTGGCGCAATCTTAGCTCATTGCAACCTCGGCCTCCTGGGTTCAAGTGATTCTTCTGTCTCAGCCTCCTGAGTAGCTGGGATTATAGGTGCACACCACTAAGCCTGGCTAATTTATGTTCTTTTAGTAGAGACAGGGTTTCACAATGTTGGCCAGAATGGTCTCGATCTCTTGACCTCATGACCTGCCTGCCTTGGCCTCCCAAAGTGCTGAGAATACAGGTGTGAGCCACTGCGCCTGGCCACACTAATTTAGTTTTTAATATTTTTTCCTTTATACCAAACTAACTTTAATTTGTCTAATGTTCCTTTGATTTTCAAAGTGATTTTATAGGTGTTTTCATCTTGTTCTTAGGTAGGGCTGCTAGTTTACATCGATGTCAAAAGTGACACCATTCTTTAGGGCCAACTCTGGAATTGTAGTGTGGATTACAACTGGGAGTGTCTCCATAAGACCCGATAATCAGGTGGGTTTCATTGCCTGTCTAGATAGTGGATGCCTGAAGAGGTGGGTCGAGAGGCACTGAGGCTCCATGTAAGCTCAGCAGGGAAGACGTGGTGATTTGTCAGGGAGGCGTGCTGAGACTCTACTGGGGTGTGGAGTGGATAGAGGAATGGTGATAGGGCAAAGAATAAATGTGTGTTTACAGAATAGAGACATTTGGCCTGGATTGTGTTTGACTCTGACCTAGTAGGATATCTGCAGGGGTGACAGAGAGAATCGCTGTGGAAGGAACTGATAGACAACCAGAGGCAAAGGAGGAGAAGGGGTCTCAAGGGTGGTTTTAGTGGGACCCTCTAGAGATGCCCAAAGCCAGGAGAGAGAAGGAATAGCTTTATACATTTCACAGACCAATACAACAGAAAGCCATTTTGTGAGTTATACGTTAACAAAAAGGTTAAAATAATACTGCATTATTCAGTGAAAGGTATTAAATTACTATGCAGGAAATGGACTTGCTGCACAGGAAAGTTATTTTGCAAGCTTATTCCGTGGAAATGCCGTCAATGGGAACATTGCTGGGGAATCCCAGCATACTTCCTCTGGTCATAAATAGCAATGTTTGGGAGGAGTGAGATTTTGTCTCTACGTTTTAAACAGACGCAGAACGGGTGACTCAGAGATAGGTTGTAGGATATAGACTAATGAGAAGAAACAATGGACATTTTAACCATGACAGAGAGAGAAATAGGTCTTATATTTTTCTCTTAGCACTTATGTTGACTCTTGTGTCACTAAATTAAGACAAATAGTGCTGGAAATATAGTAGGAAATATTAGAAGGGAGAGAAAATACAGTTGATTTTATCCAGTTAGAGGTTATCAAATGGTTTCAAAGTGATTCTTCTAGCCAAGTTTCTAGAAAAAATGTTTTTTTTTCCTTTTTCTTTCTTTTCTCAAGTGTTGAAAATTGTTTATTACACCTACATTGCTCCCAGAAATATTTTTAGTGTTAATCAGTTAAAGATGTATTTAGGGTAAGTACAGGAAGAAGGGATCAAATTGCAAAGAGTCTTGTTTGAATCCTAAAATCGATGGTGACCCTAATACAAGTTAATAATCACCCTAGCCATTCTTTTTAAAATTGGGTATTGTTGCAGGGTACCATGAAGGGTATGAGGACAGTAAAAATGTACAGGAGGTAAATTGAAAATGGATAACTATAGTGTCTTTTTTATTATTGCATACATTTTGTGCTTGTGTGAAATCAATGTATTGGCAATGACTAATAAATGAAAATTTAGAGCCTATAAAAAGAATAGGGAAAAAGAATACATGGAAATTAGGCCAAAGGAAATGAATTCAGAACATAAATATGATCTCCAATCAGAACTGATGTATTGCAGAAGTGTCTCCAGGTGGGGGCAAATTAGAGAAAACTGGACCCTAAACTACTGGTGACAGTAATCTTGCCTTCTGCCCTGGGGGGCAAAGTGACATTCAAAACATGTTACTGAGGGTAGGTTTGTGATTTTGATACAGCCTCTGGAAAATTAGAGTTTTCTCTCTCCTCCTTTTGGAAATCTTTACTTTTCTTAGATAATAAACAAACATGAATTAACTCCCTATAGATATACATTTGTTAGAATTTTGGCGTATGTGTGTGTGTGTGTGTGTGTGTCTAATGTATGCTGAATAATATATATATTATACAGTATATATATATTCAGCATTAAGGAGAAGGAAAATACTGGATCAGGCCCAAGAATCCTTATATATACATAGTTTTATAATGTTAGTCTTATAGTTTTAGTTTATAATTTAAAAACTGTATCTATATATAATAGGCTATATCTATATTTATATAAACTATAATCTATATAGACTATATCTATATATTACATATATAGTTTTAAAATTATAAATCGAAGTTTATTCTACATGAGCAATTGTACACTGAAAACAGAATCATAATAGCTATACTTATATTAACATGTTAAGAAAACCTGATGTATAATTGATGGACATGGTAAGTACACTGCATGGGTAACTTCATCTGGCCCTTTCCCACTCATCGTTTGGGTCTCAGATTGAATGTTAGTTTCTTGCCTTCCCTTAGCCTCAAACGAAGTCAGGACTCTCCTATGATTCTGTTACTATCTTTCATATAGTTTCCTTTCATTGTGTAAATATTTCTTCTATTTTTTCATTTTCTTTTTACTCTTTCCAGAATCTATAAGCCATTAGGACAGGAACCATGTCTATTTTACTTATCATAGTGACTTATCATAGTGCTTGGAAAATAATCTGTACAAAGAGAAAATAAAGAATTGTAAGTAGTTCATAGCGAGACTTAACATTAACATTACTTATATGGACAAGCCAAGTTTTAAATGTATTATTTTCTCCTTTGTGGTTTGTTAAGTGTCCAGAATGGCATTAGTGTTAATAGTGTTCCTTAATATGTAAACAGGTAAACATTTGTCACTAAAACAGACATTACATTCAATTGTTTGGAAAGACAATGTGGTAAATCCCTCTGTCTAATTTCAGAGTTCCCTACAGCTCTGCATGATGAGCAGGGCTTGAGCTCTATGTTCTCTGCTGTCTTTCTATCTTCCGTCTCTGTCCCATTCCTTTTGCATTTGAATGAAGGGGTAAAGGAAGCTAGATATGAAGGAGCTAAAGCTTGTGCATAGAATAGCATTGGTAAGCCCTTTCCCTTTCCGTCACGGATACAACATTTGTGTTGGCCTTGTATTTTTCTCCCAGTCCAAGTGCAGTAAAAAGCAGGCAGCCATTATTGGACAGTTTCTTTTCCAAGAAGCTGAATCATGCATCTCTTGCGAAGCAGCTTAGAATAATGGCTACATGCATGGACTCTTGAGCCAGACTTCCCTCGGTTTGAATTCTGGCTCTGCCACTTACCAGCTGGTTATTTATGGGAAAATCACTTGATCTCTCCCACCTCATTTACAGAATGGGATATTGATAGCACCTGCCTCTTAGGTTTGTAAGGAAGATTAAATGAGTTAATATTTGTAAGATTCTTACATAAATGACAAAAATAGTAAGTAAATAAGACTAGGCTATATAGTAAGACTAGGCTGTATAGAAGGGTATGACATTTGTTAAGTAAATGAATAAATTTCTCCAACTGACTTTTTTTCCTTGCTAGATGGACTTGCCAGTTTCAAAAGTTTCCTGAAGTCTGAATTCAGTGAGGAAAACCTTGAGTTCTGGATTGCCTGTGAGGATTACAAGAAGATCAAGTCCCCTACCAAGATGGCTGAGAAGGCAAAGCAAATTTATGAAGAATTCATTCAAACGGAGGCTCCTAAAGAGGTTGGTCTGTGGGTAGGTGGGTCAGTTAAGGGTAGCTCATTAACTCTCAGGAAGGATTTACATCTGAGACACAGACCTCCCGTTGGGAGCCAAAGGCTATTCCTGTTTGTGAGTTGGCCACCTTATTAAGCACCTACTGAGTACAAAGGCAAAACAATATGGTCAAGTATTTACGAACATGAATCCTGCTCAGACCACTTTTAGTTTTATGGGTCTCACCTCAGTAGCATGTAACCTCTAGTGGAAATCATACCGATTTGAAATCTTGCATGAATTGGTGAGTCTCTCTGAACCTAATTTTTTCCTTTGTGAAAATAAGAATAATGGAGACTACTTTGTAGAGATGTTGTGAGGATTAAATTAAAAAGTGGGTGTAAAAATTTCTTCACATTGAACATCTCTGATCTGAAAATTTAAAATCTAAAATACCTCAAAGTCTGAAACTTTTTCAGCACAATGATGGCACAACTGGAAAATTTCACACCTGATCTCATGTATAGATCTCTGTCAAAATACAGCCAAAACTTTTTTTATGCACAAAATTATTAAAAATATTACATAAAAGTACCTTCATGTTATGTTTAATGGTACGTATGACACATAAATAAACTTTGTATTTAGATTTGGATCTCATATTAAGATATCTTACCTCATTGTGTATATGCAAATATTTCAAAATCTGAAAAAATTCAAGATATCTAAAACATTTCTGGTTCCAAGCATTTCAGATAAGTGATACTCAACCGGTATATTAGTCCTTTTTCACGCTGCTATGAAGAAATACCCAAGGCTTGGTAATTTATAAAGAAAAGAAATTTAATTGACTTACAGTTCTGCATGGCTGGGGAAGGCCTCGGGAAACTTACTAACAAGGCAGAAAGCACTTCTTCACAGCGCGGCAGGAGAGAGAATGAGAACGAAGCGAAGGGGGAAGCCATTTATAAGACCATCAGATCTCGTGAGAACTCACTCACTATCACGAGAACAGTATAGGGGAAACTGCCCCCATGATTCAATTATTGCCACCTGGTCCTACCCTTGACATGTGGGAATTTTTACAATTTAAGGTGAGATGTGGGTGGGGATACAGAGTCAAACTATATCAACCAGTATCTCAGTGGTCTGAACTCATTAATGCCTAATGAGTATTTCTACAACCTTTCTTTGTTCCTCTTGCCTTTTGCATTCCTATTCTTTTCTCTAAATGCCTCTCCTTTTTCCCCCTTTACTCTTCTTTATCCTTTATTTTTCCACTTGGACTTTGCCATTTACACCGTAGTTGGGACAATGGTACATTTACTCATAAAAATCAAAATATTACAAGAAAACGGTGCTAGAGATGTTACAAGTCAATATACCACTGATTGACTACTAAAGACCAGATTTTTGTCGATTTCAAAGAAACTTTGGGGGAAGTTGATCTGCTTTTTTCTTCGCTAATTATAAAACCACATTGAAAGCCTATTGTGGAACTCAGGATGGTCACGGCAAGCCTGTAATCCGAGCAGTTTGGTTGGCCAATATCACCTGGGTCAGGAGTTCGAGACCAGCCTGGCCAACATGGCAAAACCACATCTCTACTAAAAATACAAAAATTCGCTGGGTGTGGTGGCATGTGCCTGTAATCCCAGCTACTCGGGAGGCTGAGGCAGGAGAATCGCTTGAACCAGGAAGGCAGAGGTTGCAGTGAGCCAGATGGTACCACTGCACTCCAGCCCAGGTGAGAGAGCTAGACTCTATCTTAAAAAAAAAAAAAAAAAAATTAGGCACCAGACACCTGGATTCAAATTCTGATTTTCTAGATTCAAATAACTTATCGGTTCTGTGATCTTGAGGAAGCCACTTAACCTTCTGCATATATTTTTTTTCTAAAAAAGAAAAGAATCATTCTTAGAATTGTTGTAAAGGATTAAATAAGTAATGTGTGTGTTAGCTTCTATGGGAGGTCTGACACCTGGTGGGTGTCTGATACTGGTTGGATGCATCTGTTGGAACATCAGCTGCCTTATTCTATCACCTGTAAAGTGAGAAGTGGCACGTCTCACTTTTTAATGACTTTCCTCCCCCTCTTATGTTTTATTGATGAGAAATTCCACCTCCCTCTTCACCCCTCATCAAATTTTATACCTAGGTTTACTTAGTGACCCTGTTTCCTGGCCCACAGGTGAATATTGACCACTTCACTAAGGACATCACAATGAAGAACCTGGTGGAACCTTCCCTGAGCAGCTTTGACATGGCCCAGAAAAGAATCCATTCCCTGATGGAAAAGGATTCGCTGCCTCGCTTTGTGCGCTCCGAGATTTATCAGGAGTTAATCAAGTAGTAATTTAGCCAGGCTATGAAATCATCCTGTGAGTTATTTCCTCCATAATAACCCTGCATTTCCCAGTAATCTATATATCTTCCCACAGCAGCTTTGCTCAATGATACCCACATGGGAAAAATCCCAGGGGGATGTTGCTTACTCTTTTCGCCTACACTGCTTTGGATGCTTATCTACTGCCTGAAGGCCTTCTTTCCCTACTCAATTCTTCCTGCCCTGTTCTTAATTAAGATGTCTTCAGTTTTAGTCAGACCCAATCAGAATCACAGAAAAACCCTGCCTAAGGCAAAGAAATGTAAGACAAGAATATGGTATCAATGAATGTGGATTTAGGTAATAGAGTTCCACCTAAATTGGTCTGAAAAAAAATCTAAGGATGGACAGACCTATTTCAAAGGAGCTTAATTGATCTCACTTGTTTCAGTTCTGATCCAGGGGAGCTCATTCCTCTAATTATTTCTGAACTTGGTTAATAAAAGGTGATAAGATTTTTATGAAGCAGCCACTGTATATTTTAAGCAAAGATATTATTTAAAATATTGATCCTTCTCTTGGAACACTTTCATGTTAGCTAGGATTATAAATAAGAGATACAACCATGAATATACTGTGTTTATACAAAATCAATCTGAACACAATTCGTATAGATTCCTATTTTTACCTTCCTCACTGTAGCCGCTCCACCTGCCCATAGTTACCAAATTCAGTTTTAAGTCAATGATCTAAGGTCAACAATGAACTACTTTATATGTATCTATGCTCCTAGACTGTAGGTCAAATGTTTGCATTTTCAAATTATTTAAAATTCTTATTAGTGTAAAATTCACAAATTTCTAAATCCAATCATGTAAAATGAAACCGTTTCTTCATTGGAGTAGTCTCCCACCTAAATATCAAGATGGCTATGGACTAAAAAGAGAAAATATGGTCAATTCTAAAATGGCTAATTGTCCTATGAAGCTATGATCATAGACTAATGACATTTGTCTTCAAAACACCAAATTGTCTTTAGAAAAATTAATGTGACTATAGGTAGAGGCCTTCTAAGGTGAGACACATTTAAGGTACACTGCATTTTGAAAAAAAAAAAAAGCAATCTTTTAGCAACCCCAATATTCCCTCACTATTTTGCTTCCTGCATTAGTAAATTTTACTTACAGTCAAAAGCACAGATTTATACTCCTGATATGCCTTATTCACAGCTAATTGATAGGCCATAGGATTTTTGGTAGGTTTAAACTTTTAATTCTGTATTTCATGATTATAAGTCTTGCTAGAATTTTTTTCTAATCTTTAATAGATTTGATTAAATAATGATTCACAGAATTTAGTAACAAAATCAAAGTAAACCATGTATGAGAGTAATCCGAGATGAGGATATTGAGTTAACTCAAAAGAAAGAGGGTGATTTTTAAAGGATTAATAAAATTCTGAAATGTTAAGTAGAAGATGACATTGTCTAGTCTTGTATTTCCTCCTTTTGTTGCTCTTTTTCATTCACACACTCTTAGTTTCCCATATTTGCAGCTCATTTATTTGGTTATTTCTTAAGAGTATTGAAAGCAAAGCAACTATGTGACTGTATTCTTCAGGCAAACACCGACTGTGCTTGTTAGATTTTCCCTATTTTTATGACTTCAAGGATAATTTGACCTGCTGAATACTTGTCATTTCACTTTCTGAAAATGGGTGTACTGCCAACAATTGCTAGTGGTGTGAATTCATTCATCGTTGCCAGTATTGTTTATGTCAAAAAAAACACTCCTTCATCAAGCAGTCCAGAGCTAGGCCAGATCAATGATGCAATCATGAAGTTCTCATTACATGCAATTGTGTAGGATTGACAAGAAACTCAGATAAAAATTTCCAGGGTGCACTTCCAGCACCAGATTCAACACCTATCTACATTGCCCCCAAGCTAATAAAGTGCCAGCCCTTTACTCTCTCATACAGCTAGAAATGTTAGAAATCCAAAATCTTGGTGCGTTATTTTTTCATAAATGCTAAAACATTTAAAGAAAAATTTAACCTAATAATATAAAATTCAAGTATTTTATTCACATTATTTGAAATATCCAAATGTTTGAAAATTCCCATGTAATTAACTAGCTATTACAGATCTCACCCAGAGGGTTGATGTTATGAAGACGCCAATGGACTGTACTCACAAATTGACTGGACACCCTATGGAAGTGGGTAGACATTTTGGTGGAAAATAAGATGGCTTTTACCTTTTAATAAGCTGAATCTAGGAGGTAGAGGGCAGGAAAGAGCCCCATGAAAGCAGTTCCGTGGAGATGTAAAAAAGGATGGAAGAAAGAATGCCCTATAGTGATATCATAACATTATATCTACATATATGTCTATCTATATCTATAGCTATATAATCTTACTTTTAAAATCATATTCACACACATGTTAGAAACTCTTCTAACAAATGAAGTAATAAAATTAGAATGAATACAAATATTCTAGCCAAATGATAAACCAAATGTATTGAAATTGTTCTAGAAAATTTCTTTGAACACTTTTGCAAGTTTTTGGTGAAACTTAGAAAAAATCCTGTGTTACTAATAATTTCCATGGTAATAAAAATAAAATACATCCTTTTAATTCTGGGAAGTTAGAAAAAGTGGGATGATCTTTCCAGGAAAAACACGTGTAATATCTATTTATCACTACATCTCCCTCCTCCTCCTCCTCCTCCTCCTCCTCCTCCTCCTCCTATTCCTTCTCCTTCCCCTTCTCCTCCTCTCTATGTTCTCTTGAGTAAATGTCTAGGAAAGCATGAAGCTTGATGTAAGAGCCCTGTGGTGCAGGAGTTTCATCCCCTGTGAAAACGTAACTACAGTTGGGAGTGAATTGGAGTTGTACTAAGGTGATGGAACCAAATTGTGGTCAATGGAAATAGGAGAATATGGTTCTCACTCTTGAGAAAAAACCTAAGACTAGCCCAGATAATTGCCCATAACTTAAGTTTTTCTGCCTGGGTTTGATATAGTTTAGGGCTGGAATTAGATTCAGATCTAAATTACATCAGGACAAAGAGACAGACTATTAACTCTACAGTTAATTAGGAGGCATGTTCTATGTTGATTTGTTACAGCAGTGTGAATAACCTTCAAGCATATGAATAATCTCCTATCTTCCCCTGACACACACACACACACACACACACACACACACAAACACACATGGAGGCACATTTTTTTCCTTCCAGATAGACACCTTTTAAAATGCAGAACTGAGGCATTTCAGTAACTTTGCTTTCAAATTAATAAAGTCAAATGTGTGGAAACATTTTGTGCCTCACTCTCCATAGCCCATGTACTCCAATTCTGTATTGTATAAATTATGCTTTAAATAAATTTCGGTTTTCCATGCCAAGGAGAAGAACTTGGTGAAAGAAATTATTTTCATTTTTATCCTCTACAAAGCCATAGATTTTATATGATAGATGTGTTCTCTGTACAGAAGCCATTTCAATAGGATGGAGCTGTTAATTATTTTCCAAAGAGTAGTAGACATGCAAAGTTTCAATAAAAACTGGGCCATTAACAAATACATTGATAAACTAATAAGCATTCCCTTCTAGGTTTTTGCCGAACTGCCTATCTAATGACAAATTTGAGAATCATTGAAAAGCCTAGTTATATTTCAGAGATATGATTTTCATTATTGAAACTGTTTCCCCTAGCAGGCCATTTTCCCTGTTTCCTGGGAATTTAGCAAGTTTAGGAGAGAATGGTCATGAGAAGAAAGGGAAGAAAGGGGAGAAGGGAAGTGGTTAAAAAGTTAGTGCCCAGACCTATGAAATTAATCCCTTTGCTAGGAAATATTTAAGAGCAGTTCAGAATGGTTGAAACTAGCGTTTGTCATCTTCCATATTTGCAGGAAGGTATTTCCTGACTTGCAGTGCAGCTAGATGTAAAATTTTATTTTAACAGCCTAGAAAGCCTTGACTAGAAAAAAGAATAAATTTTGAGGCTTGCATATTTGTCTTGCATGTGCCAGAAAGCAGAGAATGGAAAATGGAATTTCCAACATCCAAGCATCTAAACCCAAGGGCTAGGCAACGCTGTGTAGGTTTTGGACATAAAGTTTGGTGCATCTTGGTTTATCCTGGTTTATAAACCAGAATAAATTGCTGTTAAAGCTCTCTGGTTTATAGTCTCTTCATTCTATTAGACAAGCACGTACTGAACACTTCCTTGGCACAAAGCTCTTTAGTTAACAATTTAGCAGCTACTGTTTGTGTTAAACACACTTTTCACCAAATAGGTTCTGAGCAAACAAGAGCAATGAATATTTAAAGAAAGGCTTTCCCAGCATCACTTACCCATCCCAGAACTAAAAAGATCAACTTTTCCAACTGAGAAGACACTCCTGGCTTTGAATGGAAACTTACGGCAGAGAGTAATAGGCGACAACAACCACAACAACAAATATTCGGAATATTAATCTCAACTCATGGTTTAATAATAAATCTTTTTATTTTTCCAGTAGAGAAACTACCAATCAGCCTCTTCAACATTTACATCCAGTTTACCAAGCCTCTTGCAAGATACTTGTTCTCTCACCTGAGATATTTTGTCCTCTCCACCTCACTGTATTCCTCCCTTCGTCTTCTCCCTTTGCAAGAGGAACTATTTAAAATATTTGGGTCTAACTTCAATTATGTAATAATTAATACATTAGAAGCATTTAACTTCCTGTCTAGAAAAACATACAGGCTGTGGCATAGACAATACAAAGAGAAATGCTTGAGAAATTTGCCACTGGAGACAAGTAATATGAATAAATATTTGCCAAAAGTTCTTTTTATGTCATATAGTGTCAGAATTTGAAGGAGCTATTTTTCTTCATGTTACAACTCGCAACTCATCTTCAGAAGACACAACCAGGAGAATGCGGTAGAAGTGAAAGGTTTATAAATCCGTTTGTAAGCATTTATCCCATACATTTTAAATTCAAGAACAATTGTGTTTATCTTTAGAATTTTGTATTCAATACTTTATGTACTATGTGACTCATGCTTCTGGATAAATAAAGAACCAAATATGTATCTGTAACCACCATCACACATATTATATTAAATATATATCTATATAACAGCCTCATATGAGTCCTTCTTGACTCCCATATATTTTCTATATGAAACGTTCTTCCTTAAGATAGGTTTGTTCTTTCACCATGCTTCTTATACCAGGTTAGCTCTTGATCAATTGGGAGGATGCTTACTATACTAAAAAGGGCCAACTATAATACAGCCTGACATGCAAAACTCAGCGAAATACGAAGTGTCCCATTTTCATACACTCCGTTACTACTTTCCCTTGGATTCAGGTGACAATAATTTATTGACTCAGGTGCCATCACTATTAGAAACCGACTGAACATATTAGGTCATTTGGATCCTGCAATATTCGGTGAGTATAATAATTCCTTTCTCTTCCTCTGGTGAAAGATCTGAAAGATTTGAAACCCAGATGCCACTGCAAGCAGCTTAATTCTGTGACCATAGATTTGGTTCTTAAGTAGTTAAGATAATGTGGGATTGAGACTGGGTAAAAGATGATCATACAACTAGTGGGGCTGAGACTGAGTAAAAGGGGAAGGTTGTATTCAGAAAGAATCAATAGAAGCAGATTTATAGGGAGAAACCCTGGAAAGAGACAGAGCGGGACAGACAGACAGACATAAAGAGAGATTAAAGAGAGTTTCTTGGTCTCTGATAAGTTTCTTAATTTTCATTTCCAGGCTCCATGAGGCCTAACTATATTTAATATAGATATGATGCTCCTGAATAATTTCAATACCATCTACTCTCCTCTTTATTTTTATTATCTTGAATGAGTTTCCGAGAGTTTTCACCAAGAACTATTATTAGAGCAAAGATCATCCACACTTCTTTTTTCCCCTACAGAGAAGTGATATTCTTGAGGTCACTGCAAATCAGTGGCAGAGACAGAGATTAGAGATCAGTTTGACTGTTTCTCAGATGCCTGTTTGGTTCACTAAACAAAAGTAACCCCATATAATCCCTCATGACATTAGGGTTATTGGCTGTAACTTGAGCAAAAGAGGTTAAATGAACCATTCTCCAAGTGGGAACCCATCCTATCATCTGTCAAAGTCAGGCAGGCCAAGTTCTCCAAGTTATCAGATTTCTAAAGCACGTTATACCAGTTTTACATTTTCCAAATCAGCAGTACCTTGAAAATTATTTTGCCCATTAACCACTTTCCAAGTCCATTAACTTTTCAGATGGCTTCCCAATGCCTCCACTACATTCTCCATTTGAGTTAGTTTCAACTGACAAGTTCATAGTCCACTTTCCATGCCTTTCCATTTGTTTGTCAAATCTTACCCTCTTTTAACAGTTTAACTTGGTAAAGCAATAAAAGATATCAATGGAAATTTTATTTAAAAGTAAACTTTTTTACTCCATCCTTGACAGACAGTCTTTGTGGCCAGGTTAGCCTGGTCTCTGTTAATGAGGTCACATTTTCAAGTCACTTTCACCGTAGGAGAATGCTGTTGATGCCAGGGGTACAGGGATGGGTACGCCCACAGGCCATTTTGAAGGTCAGTTATGCTTTGAAAAAGTGATGACTTGTGAATGCTACTAGAAAGAACTGTCTGTGACAAGTGAGAAATAGATGGCTGCCTCAGATTTTGCTGTTAAATGCCCTAAGCCTTTTGCTTCCAAGCAGAATTCTTGGAAAACAGAAGAGACACTGAAAAAAAAATTGGAGCACAGACACTTTCATGAATAAGCGTGAATGAAAATTCATGTTCCCCTATTTCTTCTAATTGAACATTTATTTTGACTATTTTAATTAACTAAATGGAAACCTTAACTTCTATACTACTTGAATTTCTTAAACAATTCGACTAACAATGAGCAAGGAAGGCAATAAAGAAAAAGTCCAGATACAGAAAATGTCAGAGTTGGAATAGACATTACAAATGCTCTCATAAGCCCAGGATGAAAGTTCACTCCTCCTCTCTGTGCAGATTCTTTTCAGCTTAGATGCCAGCAACTTGGGGGACACAGACACTTAGAGCCCAGAGAGCAAAGGAGGAACCTACTTGCCTGGCCACTCATATCAGCCAAATTACTAATGGTGATCAGTCAGGTAATGGTCATCACATACAAAAAACCACTCTGCCATCCTCCAATGGCGCCATAACCAGCCTAATCTCCATTTTAAATATGAGGAAACTGAAGCCCATAGAAGTGAAACATTTGTCCAGAGTTATACATCTGTATAATGCCGTAATGTTTACAGTATGATCTGATTCTTAGTGTGGGGTGTCTTTTTTTCCTCTGGAAAAAAATTTATATTATGTCACATTCACATATCTATAATAACGTAAAATAGCAAGATGGCAGATTAGATACAACTCCAGTGCACAACACTCAGCAAGAGAGATGCAGAAACCCAGAGATCTCCTAGCTCCAACAGAGGTACCAGGTGCCTTTCAAAGGGTCTGGTCCAAGGGTGAGCAACGCCCACTCAGGGCAGACGGAGGTGGGGGAGGGGTGCTGCTTCACCCAGAAAGTGCATCTGACCAGCGAGTCGGAGGCTCCACCTCTGGTGCTCCAGTTCAGATACAGCGCTTCCCCCAAAGCCTCAGCAATACACAGAACAGGGGATCTTTGCCAGTCAAGTGCTGGGAATTACAAGTGCGGAGTTGAATAAGAGTCTGCAGACTGAGCTATTGCCCCCTCCCCTCACCCGGAGAGAGAGGGGAGCTGTAAGTGGGAGCAGCTGGGCGGCCCCTACCCCAGGACCGGAGAGAGAGAAAGCTGAAAGGGGGGAGACTGACGGGTGCGGCTAGGCGGGTCCCTAACCTCCCCCACAAACCCCAGAGGGCTGAAGCTCTGACTCCAGTGAGTTGCATAGCCAGTGCCACAGTCTGAGATGAACCCTGAATGATCCAGCCCAGTGGAGGAAGGGCACAACTCACCACTAGAGGGGTGGGACTGGGCTACATGTTTTAACAAAAAACACAGGAAGCCTACGTAGCAACGGGACGGTGTTCTTGACAACCCAGCAGCACCTACAGGTCAGCGGAAGAGGCAGGTCTAATCTCTCAGCATAAACAAAAAAGACACAGCAAGCTTGCCCAGTAACCTGAAGGAGTCCCTAGAAACCCAGTAGCGCCCCCACAGGCAGACAAGCGACCTCATCAAGCAGCTCTCTGACACAGGTAAAACCACAAAGATGGGAAAAAAACAGTGCAAAAAAGGTGAAACCATCAAAGACCAGAACACCTCTTCTCCTTCAAGGGATCACAACTCCTCAACAACACAGGATCACAACTTGACCAAGAAGGAGTGCAAAGAATTGATGGAAACAGGATTCAGAAGGTGGATAATAACAAACTTTTCAGAGCTAAAGGAACACGTTCTAACTCAATGCAAAGAAACGAAAAACCTTGAAAAAAGGTTAGATGAAATGCTAACTAGAATAACCAGCTTAGAGGAGAACATAAACGACTTGATGGAGTTGAAAAACACAGCACGAGAACTACGTGAAGCAAACACAAGTTTTAATAGCCGAATTGATCAAGCAGAATAAAGGATATCAGAGATTGAAGATCAACTCAATGAAATAAAAAGAGAAGGCAAGACAAGAGAAAAAAGAGTGAAAAGAAATGAACAAAGCCTCCAAGAAAGATGAGATTATGTGAAAAAACCTAATCTATGCTTAATCAGTGTACCTGAATATGATGGGGAGAATGAATCCAAGCTGGAAAACACACTCCAGGATATTATCCAGGAGAACTTCCCAAGCCTAGCAAGGCAGTCCAAATTTCAAATTCAAGAAATACAGAGAACTCCACAAAGATATTCCTCAAGAAGAGCAACCCTAAGGCACATAATTGTCAGATTCACCAGGGTCAAAATGAAGGAAAAAATGCTAAGGACAGCCAGAGAGAAAGGTCAGGTCACCCACAGAGGGAAGTCAATCAGACTCACAGCAGATCTCTCGGCAGAAACTCTACAAGCCAGAAGAGAGTGGGGGCCAATATTCAACATCCTTAAAGAAAAGAACTTTCAACCCATAATCTCATATCCAGCCAAACTAAGCTTTATAAGTGAAGGAGAAATAAAATCCTTTATGGACAAGCAATTATTGAGAGATTTTGTCACCACCAGACCTGCCTTACAAGAGCTCCTGAAAGAAACACTAAGCATGGAAAGGAACAAGTACCAGTCACTGCAAAAGCAAACCAGTTGGCAAACACCAAAAATGCAATGAAGAAAATGAGTCAACTAATGAGAAAGAAAACCAGCCAATAACAAAATGGCAGGATCAAATTCACACATAACAATATTAACATTGAATATAAATGGCCTAAATGCCCCAATCAAAAGACACAGACTGGCAAACTGGATAAAAAGTCAGAACCCATCGGTGTGCTGTATTCAAGAAACCCATCTCACATACAAAGGCACACATAGACTCAAAATAAAGGGATGGAAGAAGATTTACCAAGCAAATGGAGAACAAAAAAAAGCAGGGGTTGCAATCCTAGTCTCTGATAAAATGGACTTCAAACCAACAAAGATCAAAAGAGACAAAGGACACTACATAATGGTAAAAGGATCAATCCAACAGGAAGAGCTAACTATCCTAAATATATATGCCCCCAACACAGGAGCACCCAGATACATAAAGCAAGTTCTTAACGACCTAAAATGAGATTTAGGCTCCCACACAATAATAGTGGGAGACTTCAATACTCCACTGGCAATATTAGACAGATCAATGAGACAGAAAATTAACAAGGATATCCATGACTTGAATGCAGAGCTGGACCAAACAGATCTAAGAGACATATACAGAACGCTCCATCCCAAATCCACAGAATATACATTTTTCTCAGCACCACATTGCACTTACTCTGAAATTGACCACATCATTGGAAACAAATCACTCCTCAGCAAATGCAAAAGGACAGAAATCATAACAAACAGTCTATCAGACCACAGCACAATCAGACTAGAACTCAGGATCAAGAAACACACTCAAACTCGCACAACCACTTGGAAACTGAACAACTTTCTTCTGAATGTTGACTGGATAAACAATGAAATGAAGGCAGAAATAAGTACATGATCACAAAGGTCCCACAGTACGCTCCACAAGCTGAGGAGCAAGGAGAGCCAGTCTGAGTCCCAAAACTGAAGAACTTAGAGTCCAATATTTGAGGGCAGGAAGCATCTAGCATGGGAGAAAGATGTAGGCTGCAAGCCTAGGTCCATTTCTCCTTTTCATGTTTTTCTGCCTGCTTTATATTCTCTGGAAGTTGATTAGGTTGTGCCCACCAGATTAAGGATATATCTGCCTTCCCCAGCCCACTGATTCAAATGTTAATCTCCTTTGGCGACACCCTCACAGACACACCCAGGTTTAATACTTCATATCCTTCCTTGGTAGAAACAGAGAGTATGAACTTTTACTCAACTAGTTCTAGAAAACTAATCTGGGGCCAGAGAAAATGCTTGTCTGAATTAGAAATTGGGGAAGCTTTATATAAATAATAGATTCCCAGGTCCCAACTCCAGAGATTTGGAGTTTTAGGGACAGGTACCCCAAACAAAACAATGTTTAGCAATGTCTCTGTTGAGTCTGGAAACTCTGTCCATAAACAGTCATTTTCTATGTACTAGGCTAATGTCTTGATGCAAATCAAATGAGACATGTTTCATAACCTTGAGGAACTGGCAGTGTCACTTGAGATACAATGATAAATTAATGCCACAGGACAATGTGCTAGTAATAATAAAAGCATGCCAAAGTATGAAGGGAATCCCACAAAGGAAAATTGAAGTCATGCCAGAAAGTGGGGGAAGCCTTCTCAAAGTGAGTAGTCTTGAGCTAAGTTTAAAATAAAGAGTAGGGGTTTGGTAGGTAAAGGAAAAGATCCGAAGACAGAGTTGGACAATGATAGCGGCAATTAAAAATGTGCTATTTCAGGACAAGCAAATTTTTATTACTAAATCCAAGGAGGGGTTGTAGAAGATAAGGCCAAAATGAGAGATAGATTCAAAATCATAAAGAGTATTGAGTACCAGCCTAGAGTTGAGAGTTTTGCAAATTTTAAGCGGTAAGAGACCAAAAGTGCATCTCAGAGCAGACTAGCAGTTATTTGGAGTAAATTAGTGGATATTGAGAGGCCAGTAGAAAGGCTAAGGCAATAACCCAGCCGATGCACTGTAAGAGCCTGGATGAAGCTACATTCATACAGGTGGAGCTGCAGGAATAGGTTTTCATAGGGTTTATCTAGAGACATTCTGCAGAGTCGGGGTGACTTTTGAGTGTATGGGGTGAGTCAGAAGTAGGAAATAGGGATGATTCTGTGCTTTCTAGTTGGAGTGACTCAATGTAAGATCAGTCCACCACCGAGGTAGGAAACAGAGAGGGAGAAACAGCATCTGACCTGGAATTTATAGACAGTCCTTACGGTTGTGCTTTTAACACCCCCAAAGGCATTAAAAATATTATTGAGGGCAATAGGTAGCCAAAATATCATGGCCTGACAGAGGAGAAACAAGAAGAAGAGAAGGCAGGTGGATCTTAAAGGTGTGGTGGTGAGAGAAAAACAAGCAAATCTTGTCTTGAATGTGACTTCACTGGAATGTGTTTCCCGTAATTTGTTGTTATTGAGGAGATGTCTCAGTGACATATTGTCTTGGAAGAAGATAGCTACACAAAGACCAAATGCATTGGTAAAATAATCAAGGAATTTTACAAATAATACTTGAAAAAAATCAACAAAAATGTTCTTTTACTTTTTTCAGAAGCAACGGCTTCAAAGTTGACCCTGCAAAGTCACTCTCAAGAGGTCACTACTCACTAATTCTCATGTTCTAACTTACCACCTTTTTCCATGCTCTTGCCGTTACTGGACTCGGGAGTGTGTGTGTGTGTGTGTTTGGGGGCAATTCCCTTTGACCAAAACTGTCTGGTCACCATTGGCTTCCCTCTGAGAAGAGGAACAGGAACAACGTGACCAGGACCATGTACCAAGTGCCTATTTCCAGCCAGGGTGTCATCTGAGTGTGAATCCTGGAATGGCTGACTAACTCAGATTCCCTGTACAATGCCTCCCCAAACCATGCTAAAATAGAATCAAGGACAGTTGGGGTATTCTTTTATCCTTTTTTCTTTTTCCTTCAGGGATTAAAAAACAGCAACAATGAAAGAGTCACTCTGTGGATGGTTCAATATCCAGCAAACTTGAGTGAAAAAAGGATACAGAAAAGTGATTTCTTAGAGAGAAATCTTACCTTGGTATCTATTTCTTGCTTCCAAAACTTACTTTTTGCTAGCCCTTTGGAAACTTCTCACCTGCCCCAGCTCAGACAGGACATGAAGACCAGCCAGTAGAAGCAGGTGCACTAGGGTAGGCACAGCTGACTATGACATGAGGACCTGTGCGTATTTGGTGTTTGTCCTTCCCTACCACATGTATCTTCATCTTCTTTTCTTCTTCTCTTTTACGTCCCTTTCTTCCACATTTTCTTTCCTGTCTTTTCCTTCTTTCCTTCCCTTCTCTTCTCCAGTCTTGTTATCTGTTTATCTCTTCCCTCTATTTCCATTTCTTCCTGTTATTCTTCCTTTGCTTGCTTTTGTTCCTATTTTTCCCTCTTTTTCTGGCTTCTTTGACTAGGGTACTCAAGTGTGTGGACTTTGGAGACGAATTTCTGGGTTTGACCTAGGCTCTACCATTTCCTTTGTATACGATCTTGGGCAAATTTTTAAAAATTTCCTATATCAAAATTTCCCCATCTACTTTGAAATTATATTAATACCATCTGCTCCAGAGTTTTATTATAAGGATTTAATAATGTAATGTAAAGCTGTAAAGCACTCAGCATATGCAGGGCATAATGTAAGATGCTACTATTAATTTTTTTTTTTTTTGAGAGGGAGTCTTACTCTGTCACCCAGGCTGCAGTGCGGTGGTGTAATCTCAGCTCACTGCAACGCCACCTCCTGGGCTCAAGCGATCCTCCTGCCTGAGCCACCCAAGTCACTGGGATTACAGTTGCACCCCATGACCACCTGGCTAATTTTTGTATTTTTAGTAGAGACAGGGTTTCACCATGTTGGCCAGGCTGGTCTCGAAACCCTGACCTCAAGTGATCTGCCTGCCTCAGCTTCTCAAAGTGCTGGGATTATAGGCATGAACCACTGCACCTAGCCCTAGTGTTAAATTTAAGTCTCCTCTGGAAATCAAGTTCTCTTTCTAGGCATTGTTTGCCTCCATTTGGGTGCCTTAGAAATAGAATAATTCCTGATCTCAGATCTCCCAGTAATCTCTTTGAATACAAAATTTTAAGAGTCTCATGCTCTACCTGAGCTAGCCGGGCAGCAAAATTTAAAAAAACTAGATTCTAATTCTAAATGGACTCTAAATCATCTCATCTGATTTTTTTCTTATATCACAAATAGAAGTAAACCCAATATTTTCCTTCCTCGTGTTGTATTTCCATGTGACATCTCAATAAGCAAAGCAATGCATATTAAAACATCAGATAATTTAGTTGTTCATCTTGTGGTTTAATGACCTAAGCAGAGTCATGTTTTGAATTCAGCCTCTGAAATAGATGAATGGTGCAGTTTAGTTTTTATCACGTGTTTTTGAGTCAGGCTCATTACATGAGCCACTTTATCTGACTGGCTTTCCTCTGATGCTTTACTTTTTGTCCACATGTTTGGCATGGGCTGAGAAGTAGTTGATTTCACCTTAAAGGTACTTCTTTCTTATTTCTTTTCCTTCCCCTTTCCTCTTCCATCCTTCTATAGGCACATTTCCAACTTTAAAAATCTAAGCGTTATTAACACGGAGTGCCAGAACACAGCCTGAGGCACCTTGGCCAGTTATTTCTCTGTGCCTCAGTTTCCCCATCTATAAAAATTTCAGGGGAAATGCTCATGACTGGCATCTATATCTTAAGGTTGTTGTGAGAATTAAGGGTGTTATTTATATAAAAGCCAGTCACAGAACAAACAATAATAAATGTTTTTCAAAAGGTGGTCCTTGTTATACATATCTTCAGAAAAAGGATCAGCCAATATTTTTTTTTGTTTCTTTAACAGAGAAAGAATGAGGGAGGTAGACTGGGGAAACCACCACTGCTCACACTTGCTGCTAATAGCACTGACTTTGAATTGCCCTGCAATTTCTTTCTTTTTTTTTGAGGCAGAGTCTCACTTTGTCGCCAGGCACTAGGCTGGAGTGCAGTGGCACAATCTCGGCTCACTGCAACCTCCACCTCCCGGGTTGAAGCAATTCTCCTGCCTCAGCCTACCGAGTAGTTGGGACTACAGGCGCATGCCACCACGCCCAGCTAATTTTTTTTGTATTTTTAGTAGAGACGGGGTTTCACCATGCTGGCCAGGATGGTCTCGATCTGTTGCCCTCGTGATCCGCCCGCCTCGGCCTCCCAAAGTGCTGGGATTACAGGCTTGAGCCACCACGCCCGGCCTACCCTGCAATTCTTGATAGATATTATCAAATACAGTGTACAGTAACTATACGGTCTCAATGAGAGTCTGACACATCCATAGTGTAAGAGAAGAATGATAGTTTTGTGTGTTTTGAGGGGAGATTCTGAGAGTTCCCTCTAAATGTGTATGAAAAATTTAGATTCCTCTATGTATTTTTCTTAAAAGATGGTCACGTCCATAGTTTTTACCAGATCCTTAAAAGGATCTATTATTCGGCTGGGCGCAGGGGCTCACGCCTATAATCCCATCACTTTGGGAGGCCAAGGCGGGTCAATTGCCTGAATTCAGGAGTTCAAGACCAGCCTGGCAACACAGTGAAACCCCATCTCTACTAAAGAAATACAAAAAATTAGCTGGGCGTGTAGACCCAGCTACTCAGAAGGCTGATGCAAGAGAATTGCTTGAACCTGGGAGGTGGAGATTGCAGTGAGCTGAGATCACACAACTGCACTCCAGCTTGGGCAACAGAGTGAGACTTGGTCTCAGAAACAGGGATGTATTACTCAAAAGTGTTGAAGAGCATCTGTGCTTAACATCTTGTACTACTCTTAAAATGGGAAAGAAAGATGATGAAATGGGAGTCTCATGACATAATAAACACAGCACACCGCCTATCACTGAGGATGTGAACGTTCTGTGACCTCTTTTCCAGGAAACAGAATTATTAACAGAGAGGGAAGGATTTTGAAGTTTGGGTAAGAATCTACAGCTCCTTTCGGCCCTCTCAATTTCCCACTGCTCTAACATCTCTCAAGCAGGCAGGTAATCGGAAGTAAAAGAACAGTTCTGGAAGGTGAACTCTATCACTTGAAAATCGATTGAGAATCTGCAAGCAGATCACTTAATCTGTTTAGCAGTCTCTGAAGCTAAGATTGCCTTGGTTCTATGAGTAAAGCCAGGCAGAGCAGTGGCATGAACTAAGGAATAAACAATATTCAGTTTGTGCTTTCTTTCCCAGAGTTCACTGGCATAGGAGGGATTAAAGACTCAATTTGAGTCTTTTTCTAAAGTGACCCTCCACCCTGAGGTTTCTCATGTCTCTGTGGATCATTAATGTGTTTCCAAGCAAATAGTTTCGTATGGAGCGTTTATTTACCCTTTTGATTAAGATGCATGTGTTTCACTGGAAGCATCAGCTTTGAGGCCTATAAAGCACATTATAGAAACAGGCATGCAAAAGGAAGTAGTAATCTGTCCAGAGAGCATGAGCAGGCAAGCTCACCATAGGAAATGGTGATGAAACAACAGGGAAATACAACTGAAAAACACACTCAAAAATGTATTACATAAAATAATTTACTTCTCATTCAGAATGACCTTCCAGACCTATTGGTAAGACAGCAGTCTGTGAGTTCAGATACAATCTCGAAGTCATGACAATTATAATAGGGCAAGACCAATAAAGTTACACATTTGAAGTCAACTGGAGACAAAATTGTGGAACTGTGTATAACAGAAAATGACACTGATGCGGAACTGCAGGGATATTAAGGGCAAGATTGCCAGAGAGACAAGAGGGGTACAATTAGAAAATCTACATCTTTAATACAGTGAGATTTGTATGCACACACTCTGTGTCTTCATTTTGCAGCCCATTACATTGGCTTAAAAGCCACAAGGGTACTCATGCATGTAATTTATACTGGAGCAAGCAATGCAGTGTATGTGGATGCATGTGTGTGCACTTTCAAAGGCAGTATTTTTAGAAGAATGAGAAGAAAATTACTTCCTGGGCATTCATTAATAATTCAGGTGATAGCCTGCACCTCCATTTATAAAACAATATAATAATAAAAGCTTGTACAAAATAACACCATAAATAACATAAATGAGAAATTTTCAAGTATTTCAATGTGCCTTGAAAAGTTTCAAACAGTAGTTCTAACAATTGGTCAGACAATCATTTTTTTTTCTTTCCTTTTCCTCTCATTTAGTCTCAGAGCCTAAAAAGAAATGCTTCAGTCTCTGTTAGCCCTGATGTTTGGAATGAAATGAACAAGATTCTACTTCGAAAGAGAAAACTTACGTGGGCTTTTCAAATTGTGAAAACTTGTTTCCCTCTTATAAAATATAATCTTTCCCCTGCTGCTGGTTTATAAATATAGGCATATAGCCCAGAGCCATTATAAAGAAACACCAACCAACCACAATAAACTAAGAAGCCTCATCTGATGGCTAAGGTTCTCAGGACAAAATGAGAAGAGCACCTTGATCAGGACAGGAAAAAAAGGATAGAGGATAAAAACAGTAACCTTTAACTTCTGTGCGCTCTTTCAACCAGTAACTTATGGTAGGTGTTGCTGGCAAGGCCTTAACTGCATTTCTTCATTCAGCTCAACATCCTGTCTCCCCACTCCGTATCCACCCAGCTGCTAATAAGCATGCCCTGAGCACCCAGGAAAAGAAGGGAAGGCTGGCAGCTTAGGAGATCAAAAGCGCCATCAGTGAAAACCAGCTCAAAGGAGCTAAGGTATTTGCTCTTTAGAATAGTGCTTGAAGTGGAAGCTGTCAGTGGTTAAATCAAGCATGAAGTTCCTTGGATGCTTCTCCAGCAAGATCCATGGAATTTTACAAAACCAACTTTCCACAGGTTAGCATTTTTTCTTAGCCTACATGGCAGTTAGTTCATTTTGCCCCGGTTCAAAGGTAGTATGAAAGAACAGAGATCAAAACATGCATGTAAGTACATACACATACTCTAGTTATGAGCACCTAGGATCTTTCCCATCATTCTTGCAAAAGTTTGTGTGTGTGTATACATACACTCATACATATATATGTATACACAGACATCTATATACAGAAATAATGTATATATGTGTATGTGTACATATATCATATATCTATATATATAGACATACACACAAGCACATATCATAGATCAACCTCATCTAAACATCTAGTCTGCAGAATGCGCTGGCCAACAGAATACATGTGCATGTGGATGTCATGTGACATGCACTAACCGACTAACCCAAGGTAAAACTGTTGGGAGGAGGAAACTGCCAACTATCTTTGAAAATCCAGATCTACCAGGCCGTGATTTAGATATTTGCTCCCATAGAACTCTCAAAGAAACTTAGGGAAATTGGACTGGGATGGGGTCCCACCCTGATGAACACTCAAACACCAAAAGCTATATCTAGTTTATGCGTGGAAGTGACTCACACATGGCAGGCAGCATGAATATTAGGCTACAATGTGGATAAAGCACTGGAGCTTAATACAGATCAATATTTGGCCTCGGGTTTTCCAGAGCATTGAGTCTTGGCATTTCATCCCTGTGCCTCCAGGTGAGAATTAGGCACACTGGGGGGACCAGGGAAGCACAGTCTGCAGAACTCTTGGCTCCTTTCTGCTTCTCTGCCCCACAGCTGGAAGGGTTGACCAAATCAAGATAGAATCGCGACTTGAGGAAGCGGCGGTAGGAATCCTTCTCCATCAGGTTGAAAATTTTCTTCTGGGCCTCATCGAAGCAGGTTATTGTAGGCTCCAACATGTTCCGGCTTGTCTCTTCCCTGGTGCAAGAATCCAGGTTCACCTGAGGGGCAAAGGCCAAGGCTCCGTTAGACCTATATCCCGATGGGAGGCTGCATGCTTCGTAGCAACTTGTAAGTAACTGTGCACCCTCCATATTTCAGAAGCGAAAAACAAAAGTGACATCAGGCTCCTCCCTGGCACATGTGAGAGAGTATAAAAGATTCATTCTGTTTCACAGTGGGCAGGGCAAGATCTTCTGTTCTAACAAATTGGGGAGATTCATCAGAAAAATTCATGAAGGGAGGTTATGTAAGCCACATGGACAAAAGAGGTTTTTTAAAAAACTGATTTATTTGGGGTTGTCAAGATTATGATAGTCAGCTCCACTATTCTAAGAACCTTCACTAAGATCCAGAGATTTCTCTGCCATAAAAGCTTAACTCTTTGGTCGGTTGGCTAATGTGTAGAAGGAATAGATAGAAAGCTGGATAGAGGGGATAGGTTCTAGTGTTTGATTGCACAGTAGGGTGACGATAGTTATCAATAGTTTATTGTACATTTCAAAATAGCTAGAAGAGGAGATTTGGAATGTTCTCTACACAAATAAATAATAAATATTGGAGATATCTATATACCAATTGCCCTGATTTGATCATTACACATTGTATGCATGTATCAAAATATCACACATACCCCATAAATATGTACAATTTTCATGTATCTGTAAAAAACCTACCTCTTTGGTTGCCTGGACTGAGATGAATTCATTATAGATCTTTTTGGCCTTGGGACTTAGTTTAGATGGTGATTTGATTTTCTTGTACTCTTCACAGCTGATCCAGAAGTCAATATTCTCCTCACTATATTCAGACTTCAAGAAAGCTTTGAAAGCTGCCAGCCCACCTGTGATACAGAAGAAAGGACCACAGTTGTCATCACACCGGCTGGCCTCTTGGATATGAGATTTCACATAAAGCTGAGGTACTTGGGGAAATGAAGCATGGGTTCAAGCAATCCCTTATTTCACCCGCTTTTTTCAAGTCACTTGGAATCAGGTAACCCTAATCTGTGTTTGATGTCTAGTGGATTCCAGTTCTACCTAATGATTCATACTCAAGTTTGAAGCCTCTTTCAAAAAAGTTTTTTGTTTCTGAAATGCCTATGCAGCTATCAATTACCAAGGTGGATTTGGGAAAGAGAAACTGACATTAATTTTGCAAGAAAATATCAATATTTATCATTTTTTCTCTCTTCCCTTTTTCCTTGTGATGAGAGAGATGGTTTCCCACATGGTTCCTGTATAAACTTTTCATTGTATATCACAAAGCTCTAGGGCATATTAAAATTTTAAACAGACTGAATATAAGACCAAAAGGGTCTCCTGAGTCTGAACATCAGAAAGAAGCCACGCCTTGCTGCAGTTGCTATTAGATCAGCACAATATAACTTGTCTTATCTAGAGTACCTCATCCCAGGTTGCTGTCAAACTTACATTCATGACTAATCAGGTTTTCCAGTGATTCAGCCCATTTCTTGACTTCCTCTTGGCTCACCCTAGAAAAATTAGAGAGAAACAGAAAATAATTGGAATGCCATGATACAAAACTGGGGCAAGAAATCTAAGATCCTGAATATAAAGCAGAGATTTTATTTTCCATCATTATGACAAAATGCACTGATGATGAGGGCAGTTTTTCACTAAATGTATAGAAATTTCAAATGTAGTTACAATCTCCATGAAAAGGGAGGCTCTCTTGGTTCAAATTTGGCTTAAGTAGGAGCATAACACGTCTGTTGTCAGATAGTTAATACTCGGGCAGATTTTCACCAGGGCCTTGTCTCTTACCTCTGGCAAATAACCACTTTGTCCTTCTTGCCGTGAGAAGAATTATATTCACAGGAATCAGATTTCTGCAGCAGGAAACCTAGCCGATGTTTCATATCTTTTGCACTGCACAGAAGAGAAAGAAAAGAATCAATGATGATAACCAGCTTTTTTAAAAAGATACCTAATGGTAGAGCTTCAAGAGTCCATTACTGGTCTATGGCTTAGAGGCATTTATTTAGGGAATGGGAGTTAGAGTTGGCTTGAACTCTGAGGAAAACAAGATTCCTCTTTTGGTTGCCTATGACTTGCTACAAAACCTCGAGGCATAGTCGTAACACTAGTTCTTTCATCCACAACTTGAATTCTGACCCTTCAGTTTACCTCAGAAATCTCAGAAGCCTTTGTATGCCCGTCATTTTGACCAACAGAATACCTTTGGTATCTTCAACAGAACCACACTGAAAACATGAGTTATCTCAGTAATTTTTAGGAATCAGAAGGCAGTAGCTGCGAAAGATGCACATCCTTGCTGCACGCCACCTTCTGGCAGGTGATTGCCATTTCCAACTGTCTCCCTGCTGGCAGAGAGGGAACTGTAGAAGCACCTCAGGAAAGTAAAAGTCTATTCCGTTCCAGCCATGTACGTGGTGGGCCAAGCAGTTCCTGCTGTGAGGTATGCAGGGAGAATACACTGAGGTGCGCAGCTCCAGCAGAGGGAAATGGAACATGGACGGTGAAAGCAAATGCCCAAGCTGAAACCTGAGCTCCCTGGGGCTTCTTTGTGGACAATACCTGCTGCTGCTGCTGCTGCTTTCCTATTTAATAGCTACGTTAAAGGACATACACACTATAAAGGGCATTTGAGGGTTAAAAACTATAAGGAAAAGCAGGCTAGAGCCATCACTGAGCTTCTAGTTTATTGCTGCTGTTTAATAGGTAGCCAGGGCACAATAGGGCTCCTGACTAACTAGAAAAACAGGGTCCTTTAATAAGCCTTAAACTCAACTCTCCTACTTTTTCTTAACTATCCTCTTGCTTGCATCTCTTTTATTATAAAAGCCAAGAAATAATTTTAAAAGAGAAATAACATTCTTTAAAAAATGAATAACTGGAGCAAGAAAAATAAAGCCACAGAGATATAAAGACATTTAGGATGGCTACTAATACATTAGTGGCTTATGTATGTAAGTTTTCCCAGAAAGTTTGAATTCCATCATGTTCTCTGACTGCCTCTTAAATAGTATTTTCTCTTCCTTCCAAGACTACTTTCCCTCCTCTGCTTCCCTGACTGATGACTGGTCAGGGCATATAACATCTTTTTGATGATAATAAGATATAATCCTGAATGTTAGGGTAATTCCAAGGTGATAATATAAGTATATCATGAAGTCCAAATGGAAATGAATTCGTATTTCCATGTGCTGGATCCACCTGAGATCTGAGAGCTATTGATCAATGCAGGAGCTAAGTGTGCTTAGCAAGTATTCTTATAATAAAACCATAAAAATAAAAACCAAAATGACTTCAGAAGTTATTGGAGCCAGGAAATCTAGATTTGGCCCTAACTCACCCACCATCTATGTGACCTTGAGTAGGAGATGGCTCCTCTGGAGCCTCAGGCACTGGTGGTAAAGATGTTGGACTAGACGATTTGGAGTTTACTGGTGAGGAAAGGGAAGAGCAGCTCATCCTGCTAACATGGGGTTTACCTCCTTAGATTAGCTGCTTAACTCTTCAAGGGCAGAGCTCTAGTACCACCTTTTATCTGCCTTGCAAAATATTTACCAGAGCATAACTTCTCCTGACACTCTTGTATTTTTGAATGGTTCATTCTATATGTAAGTTAACTGAAGCTTGAAGTAATTTGCCTCACTCCATTCAGAAAATTAATCGTGAAGGTCAGAGGCGCTTATTTCATACTCTCTGCCAGACCCTCCTTCTTCGTTTTAAAGAGGCCATCGATACTTCCACACTCCTGAATGACACAATATTTGAAAAGTAAATGTTTTAATAGTACATAAAACATTATGTTTTCTGAAATTATTCCCAAAATAAAAGTTGTAGTAATTTCTATCTGCAGGGTGATAAGAAAGCAGGTAGTATACCTATAGATTGACTCTTTACCTTTATCTGCAAGATTAAGTAATGTAATATGCACTTATTTTGTGTTTTATTTTCAACTGGCTAATACACAATCATTCTCTGAATGCATTTGTTTATGCCTTTTTTGAAAAAGCAAAAACAAATGAATAGCTGTATGCCTGTAAGGTGTTTTAAAAAAATTAAGAGAGTATACTAACAAAACAGTGTCTTTAAGGTGACATCTTCTACAAAACTGTTCACTGATTTGTAATGATCAGTACTTCTCAACCACCCTCATCTAAGATACTTTAAGAACTAGAGATGGAGAGGAGCGATAAGGAAGATCTGGCTTTGAAACTCATATCTCATTGGAACATTTGCTTATAAGAACATAGAGAGTGAAAGATACTGCAGCACCACACAGAAAGCATAATGCCTTTCTGATGATGTAGCCAAACCTCATTGTGGGGTACTTTCCCTCAAACAAGATACAGCATACAATCAGAAAGCCCAGAGCCAGGCTTCTATGTACTCCAGGGATGCTCAAATAACAGTAGGAATCACAGATGGAGACATTACAGACCGCTATACATAGCCTCAAACCTTATCTCACTTCTTAATTAAAACTAGCTTGCATAGACCTGGCTTAAACAACAGAACAGTTCTCAAAATTGAGATCACAAAACAACACGTAAGGACTGAAATTTGGGGAGCACATGTCTTAAGTCACAATATCTAGTCTTGGAGGAAGAAAGTTAGGAAGTCACTGCTCTCCTGACCACACTGTTTCTAATTGCACAGAACTAGGTTAGTAAGTACATGTAAATAACTGAGAAAGTCTGTCCAAAAGTTGAGCATGGTTAATGGCTGAAAGCAATCTTACCTCCTCAAGCAAGAAGCCGGCAGACCTGCGAGCCCTTTGCACATCTTATTTAACAGCTTGGGATTTGCAAGCAGGAAAGAAATGCGGCAGGAGGAGCTGTGGCTTCGGCTTTGAGCGTACTTTGCCTCTTCTCCGGCAAAGATACTGTCAGAATTCTCTGAGCGTCTTTCTCCCAAGCCTGTAGGGGTCTCTTTTATAGCCCAGCTACGACCATCCAGCCAATCAGACAACAGCTCTGCAGTACCAGTTCCTCTGTCTCCCTCTGCCTCTCCAGCCCCTGAAAGATGAGGAAGAAAAGACTGACGCATCAGCAATGCTAAGTGAACGAGCAGAGAAAATCCTTCTGCAAAGCAGGCAAACAGAAAAAAATGTACTCAACATCTCTACGAATGTCAAAGGCTTAGAATTTCTAGAAAAGGAGAAAAAGTGTACAAAGCTGCAAAATACAGTATTTATTCATGTCTATTAAAAAAACAGTATCAAGAAAAGTTGCCTCCTGAAGGAAAAGTACCAGCAAAAATTCTGGAGCTTACTTAGGAGCTGACTCCCAACGTCCTTCCTCTTTTGGATTAGAAGCATCATATTATACATGGTCCAAGGTCTGATCTTCACGGTTTCCAAAAGGGAGTTGGTAGGATCATCGTCTCCATGCAGTGATTTGCAGAAGTTGCCTTGGTTGTTATGCAAACAGGAAGGTGGAGAGCAATAGCTGGATGACAGACAGTTATAAGCCCGGCAGCAAAGAGAAACTAGCCTAGGAAAAATAGTTTCGCTCTATCTGTAATCAACCTGACTGCAGAATACTTTTCTAGAAATCTTGGTAACAACAGAATTCAGCCTAGCACTGACAGTTGCTCCTTTACATGCCTGCGTCCTATAAAAAGTCTAAACCAGCAGCTCCAGGACCAAAGGAGGGAGTAGATGAGCAAATATACACACCAATTCTTATTGGCAAATGGGTTTATGTCTTATGTAACTCTAAGTCTCCAAACTGGTATTTCAAAAGATAAAGAGGGATGTACAGAGAGAGAGAGAGCAGGCAGAAAAATATGTAGTTTGCCTTATGTATCACCAACCTTCAAACTAATCATAAGAATCTTAAGCCCTATGGGTGTTTCTGAACACCTGGACAATTAATATCTTTTACATACAATGTCATGGACTGAAATGACTGTATGGACAGAAACATTCAGGCATTTCACATCTTATAGCCAGATATCAAATACCTACACCAGAGTTACAGAGGGATCTTTTTCATGGAGGAAAGCTGTAAGTGGAAGGAGGAAATTAATTGCTAGGTCTGACAAAAACAGCTTTCATTGTGAAAGCAGATAGGTTCCTGATCATAGGCTACAATGAGCTGTTCTTTATTTATAAGAAACAGAGGCATGAAATAGTTTAAGTGGAAGAGGTGAAAAATAGTTGGGTTCCCGTGGAAATGCAAAATACCAAAAATATAGAAAGAATGGCACAAAGCAATGCCCATATGTGGCCCTCCCCCAATACATGCCCTTGAACATCCTACACTGCCCCCAGTGCCAACTCCTTCCCTGAGTAGCAGAGCAAGAAGACAGCAGACAAATATAAAATGGTGGAGGGACCATAATCTACAGAAGATGCATTTAAATTGTAGGAAAAGTCTCTAGCTGCCCATAAAGATAGAAAGACATTTATTAGATTAGCTACTGGGCAACTTTTCCTTGAATTATAACATAGAACAAATGAAAGTTGACAGCCATCCTTGATGATGGTGTGGAAGGAACTGCAGTACAATGTGAAATTAGGGAGGTCATCAGACCAAGGAAGATGAACCAGGGAGAAGAACCAGTCAGAACTGACATCAAAGAGGACAGACTAATTAAAAGGGAAAGAAGGTCACTCAAAGAAGAACCATGGCCTTCTTTGTTTACCTGGACACCTAAGAGAGAGATCACTCAAATAGATTGATTTTAGGAACATAAGCGAGGACCCAAAAAGATTTACTGATGCCTGAAATTCCACAATAAGAACTTTATGTCTTGGACTTAGAATAAGAGAAGCCTGATTTGTCACGAGTTAAATATAAATCACTGCAATAGATAGGACTTTAAAGACAAAATGGGACTTTAAAGGCAATCTAGCCTAACACCCTTATTTCACCAAAAAGGAAATAGATACCCAGAAAGAGAAAGTGACTTGCTGAGGTTACAGCTTCTTACTAACAGAGCTGGGTCCAGATGTAGGTGTCTCCATACTCAGTTCCGTGGGTTGTCCACTGTGCTATCCTATAACTCAACAGTCTGATCAAATGAGATAAACTGTGTAAACAGAGATATTTCCAAACTACAAAGGCTAATCAAACAATTTTTTATCATTCTATTATACACAGCAGAGAATAGAATCCAATGTTAATCTTACACATTTTATTCAAGGAATACTCACTTGCCCAATTTGTTCTTGCTCCGTGAAAGCAGGAGTTGCAGCATACCTCACCGTGCTAGTTCCCTATGAGAACCAGGTCTTCTAATGTCGTGCTTAGCTCATTACTCTGTTCAGGCATTTCATATTTACTCACTTCTTTGACTATTAAACCTTGCTTTCTTAGGAGTTTTAAAACTTTTTAAAAGTGTTTGTAACACGCTTCACATGAGTTAACTTATTTTTTCACTGTGGGACTTGCAGATTGTGTTTGAGGAGGCGAGGGTACATCATGATACCTTGACAACCATCCACCTTCTTTCTCTGATATGCACAAAGCAACGAATTCTGTTATTCTATGATTTGTCATTCCTGGATGATTCTGGTAGTGTAGAAGAGCTTTACTCTCAAAAGATTGACTTTTTATTTATTCATTTGTTTAAGAATGAATAAATAAAATTCATTTGTTTAAGAAATATCTTTTGACACCTACTCTGTATCAGGTACTGTCTGAAGAACTGTATTTAGCATGGTGAACAAGCAGGCAAAATCTCCACTCTACTAGAAAACTCTACTAGAGTTTTTATCCCAGTAGAAGGAGTCAGAAAATAAACAAATCAGATGATTCCAGATTTTGACCTGTACCATGAATAAAATGGGCAGGTGATGTGCTAGAGATATCAGATAGTGAAGGGCTAATTTAGCCAAGGTGGTCAGGAAAGGCCTCTTTGAAGAGGTGGTATCTAAAATAAGATTTGATGAGTGTGAAGGAGAAAGCAATGCAAGAAGCCCAGGAATTAGTATTCCAAACAGAAGTAAGAGCAAGTGAGAGTGTTCTTTATCTAAATTGAGAAAGAACACAGCCATAAAAAAAAAAAAAATGAAATCATGCCTTTTGCAGCAACCTAGATGGAACTGGGGGCCATTATCTTAAGTGAAACAAGTTAGACACAGAAGGACAAATATTGCATGTTGTCACTTATAAGTAGGAGCTAAATAATGTGTACACATAGATGTAGAGTGTGGAATGATAGACAATTGATGCTCAGAAGGATGAGAGGGCAAGAAATCAGTGGACAGTGAGAAATTACTTAAGGGGTACAATGTATATCATTCAGGTGATGGATACCCTAAAAGCCCTGACTTCACCACTATACAGTCTATGCATGTAAAAAGAATATTTCACTTATAATCCATAAATATACACAAATTTTTAAAATTAAAAAAAAATTGCGAAAGGACAGGAGGGAGCCAGCATAGCTAGAGAATTGAGAACATGATGAAAGTAGCATAAAAGGAGATGGAAATGTAGACGATAGATCCTGCAAGGATTTGTAGGCTGTTGTCAAGAGGCTGGACTTTATCAAAGTGCAGTGGAAATCCACGGAAGAAACAGAAGCAGAGGAAGGGCGTGATCTGATCATTCTGACTCTTTTGAAAGAATGATTGAGATGAGTGGGCAGAATATCAAAGCAGGGAGACCAGTTAGCCGACTTAGCAGCTTGAATCCTGTCTCATCAATTACACGCGCGCGCACACACACACACACACACACACACACACACAAGATGGAGTCACCCTCTGTCACCCAGGCTGGAGTTCAGTGGCACGATCTTGACTCACTGCAACCTCCACCTCCCAGATTTAAGCAACTCTCCTGCCTCGGCCTCCCGAGTAGCCGGGACTACAGACATCTACCACCATGCCCAGCTAACTTTTGCATTTTTTAATAGAGATGGGGTTTCGCCATGTTGGTCAGGCTGGTCTTGAACTCCTGACCTCAGGGGATCTGCCCATCTCAGCCTCCCAAAGTGCTTGGATTACAGGTGTGAGCCACCGTGCATGGCCACAAATATTTATTTATTTATTTTTTTCTTGTACTTTAGGTTCTGGGGAACATGTGCAGATCACTCAAGATTGTTGCATAGGTACACACATAGCAAGGTGGTTTGCTGCCTCCATCTCCCCGTCACCTATATCTGGCATTTCTCCCCATGTTATCCCTCCCCAACCTCCCCAACCCCTACATAAAAACAGAGTTTCTCCTGGGTCTTTGGGTCTTCATTTTTGAAGACTTCCACGTTATGTAAAACTTTGATTAAATTAATTGTTTACGCTTTTCTCTTGTTAACTTGTCTTTTGATATAGGAGTGTTGGTTGTGACCCTTATGATGGAAGAGAAAATGTAACACGTGTTTTCACTCCTACTGAGGCTTTGGGGGAGAAGGAGAGATAAATGAAGATTCATGGATACGCTAAGAACTACAGTATGTTTCTTGTTTGGTCTCTGAAGACCAAAATGTACTCTGTAGTTGATGGGGGGAGAGAGGTAGCCCGAGTACTTAAGCCAATCAGGTTGGTGTTCTAGAAAGAAAACTTGGGAGGCAGAGTAAAAGAATAGATTGGATGAGAGAAGCTGGCAAAATGTTTGAGGGCTATCATAATAGTCCGTCTGAAAGGTGATATGACAATAAAAGTATGAACAAGATTGTTGTGAGAATCAAATGAGGTAATGTATAAAAGTTCCTTCAACTGTAAAATGCTAACATCTGGAAGGTATTGTTGACTTTGACAACAGGCTTTAGAAGAACCGTTTCCTACTGGGGGACATTAAGCCGCACAGCAGGATGTGAATTATGTGTGGTCTCCAGGTAAATTTCAATTTTTTCCAGCCTTTGCTCAGGGAGAACAAAAGAAAACATTTCTCAAGCACTAACGGTATCAAATACAAGGAAATAAGTCATTGTGGCAAGAGTTGCATCCTTTACTTCTACAAGATTTTAAATGGGGCACTGCTTCGCCACTTGGCAGGATATAGGCCAAGGCTCAGCCCCAGGCTATGCTTGCACCACTTCAGATTACAATTTCCTCTCAGCTGTTAGAAGCCTCCCTCCTTTATTGTCTACTACAATGGCCTAGACATCAATGAGAGTTCAGTTATTGATTTTTACGACTAAAAGGAAACATATGGGGCCGGAGGATGCTATGTACCAGGAAGATAAACGGGGACTTCCCAGGTATGTCTTACTTTTGGGAAATACATCTTATGCTCTGCACCAAGCTTTGTGGGCATATGCAATAAATCAAGAACTCTAACCCTGACATTTGATAGCAGCAGGTGAGGCATCGCTGATTTCCCTGGAAGAACAATAACACACTTAATTAGCTAGGGGGAAAAAAAATTCTTTTTCCCAAGAAGTAGGAGAAAACCCAAAATATCTTTATCCCAAAGATAAAATCTTTTTTCTGCAGCACTTAGCCCAAGATAGAAACAGCAGTTTCATAAGAGTTCATTTGCATTGTGCGGGTGGAAAGAAACAGTATGGTGTCATGAAAAGTGCTTGAACTTTGCAGAGACGCAGACCTGGATTCCAATTCCAGATCCTCTAGGAAGTCTTGATGAATTAGGGTAAACTTTCTGACCTCTAGTTTTCTAATGTGCCCTGGACTTCTATTTGCCTTCACATTTTAAAATCTATGTTCCTTAGGATAACATTCTGGTACTTTCATAATTCAACCCCACTCTGACTTTTCATCTTTCCTTTCCACTGTTTTCTTCATTATATTCTACTCTGTAGACATCCCAGACCACTGAATAGTCCCCGCACATTTGTGTATTTCCCCTACTCTATACCATCAACCTGAAATGTTCTTCTCACAATATCCTGCTATCAAGCTCTCTTTTCCTCTGTCCCCCAGTGGTAAGCAACTGCTACCTCTTATGCACTCTGGAAGTACGGTGTTTGAGCCTGACCTCTGTTTCACTCCTCTTTAAATCTGATCATGCTACATTTGACAGTAAAGTTCAGTTCAACAAACATTTACGTTGAGCCTATGTTTGAGAAAGGTCCTCATTCTTGAGATATTAATCTAACAAATACACATAGAAGGTAGAGTAATGGGACATGACATTGAAAACAGGGAAAGGAAACAGAATGGAGACTTGAGCAGAGCACACCAACATGACTTTTTGTACCCCCTCAAACCCTCCCACGCCACCAGCTTCCAAAGCATTGATGAATTCCCCTGAAGCCCAGTTTAAGAGCTTCTTCTGTAAGCCTACTCTGAACATTCTAGTTAAACATCAACTTTTTCTTTTAGGCAATTGTAATCTCTATCAATTTAGACAATACACGGTTTGGTTTATATTTCCAGGCCTTCCCATTCCAACACAACTGTGAATTCTTTAAGTGTTTTATGCCGCTTTTCCACAATGCTAAGATCCTCGGAGGTTCTCCGTTCTGATTAGTTTGCGGCATTTTTAGTAGTGGCGGCACCACCTAAGCTGGCATGCCACCTCCCTGGGTAGCTAATCTGAGGCGTGTTACCCTTTTACATGTAGCTGTCTCTGAAATCTCTATAATAGAATCAGTTTAGTTTTTAAACAAAATTTTTAGAGACAGGGTCTTGCCCTATCACCCAAGCTGGAGTGCAATGACACAATCATAGCTCCCAGTAAACTTGACCTCCTGCGCTCACATGATCCTCCCTCCTCAGTCTTCCCAATAGGTGAAACAAGCATGTGCTACCTAATTTTTTTAATAGCCAGACACCATGGATTTTATAATGCTTGTGAATTGTTTTTGTTATACTAGAAGGATATGGAAAACTTATGGCAAATAATAATAACAACAACAATAATACATTTTATAACAATTAGGAAATGATGGTGCCTGACTGAAAAACAGGAAACCTGCATTCTATTTAGCTTTGGCTAGTAAAATGAAAAGGTTAGATTGAATGTCAACATTTTTTTCCTCTTCAAGGTTCCTTTTTTTTTTTAAGCTTTCTCTTTAGGAATAGATGGTGCTCTAAAATGTTCTATGCAGCTCAAAGGAGAGAACCAGGCTGACTTCAAATGTTGGCCCTTAAAAGCTGTGGACTCTATGAGAGATGAAGGAGCCCCTAGAGAGAGAAAAGAGCTGGGCCTTCAAAAGAAGTACTGGCATGAAAAGCTTCACTCTAGACCAAACCTCTCCTCTCAATATCTTCATTATGGTGTCTCATTTCCTGCATCACTTCTTGCTTTTGCATTTTCTTGGTTCATAGTGCAGGGTTCTCACACTTAATGCAATATGTGAACCTGGACACGGCCTCCACCATGCCTCTGCCCCATGCACTGAGTTTTGGCAGCTTGGCCATTCTTCTATGACATTTCAACCCTGGGCCCATCCTTTAGGTTTATATTGCTCTATTGCTCTCAGCAGCTCATAATAATAGCTAGTCTTTATAGAGCATACATATACAGTGCGTTACCTTCTTAACTACCTGACAGGATAGGTATTATTAGTTTCTTTCTTTTTCATTTTCTTTTTCTTTTTGAGATGGAATTTGGCTCTTGTTCCCTGGGCTGGAGTACAATGGCACCATCTTGCTCACTGCAACCTCCACCCAATGGGTCCAGGCAATTCTCCTGCCTCAGCCTCCGAAGTAGCTGGGATTACAAGTATGCACCACCACGCCTGGCTAATTTTGTACTTTTAGTAGAGATGGGGTTTCACCATGTTGCTCAGGCTAGTCTCGAACTCCTGACCTCAAGTGATCCACCTCGGCCTCCCAAAGTGCTGGGATTACAGACGTGAGCCACTGTGCCTGACCAGGTATTATTATTTTCTTATTTACCAAGTGATGAACCTGAGGCACAAAGAAGTTAAGTGATTCGTTCAACAGTTACATAGCTAAGAAATAACAGGGCAAGCTCAGCCTGCTTGGCTCCAGAGGCCAGGCTTTTAGCCACCATCCAATGCTACCTGTTGCAGGCTGGGCTTCTCTGCCTAACCACCATAAGCTATTAGAAGTCTCCTATCTCATGAGCTTGCTCGCTCTAACAAGTTAGCATGTGTGCATTGCTTCCTTCCCTTCAGGGAAGCAAGATGATGGAGTCAGTGTTTCTGGTGTCAGTGAATTACCTAATGACTTTAATCTTCAATCTTCAACTGGCATTAATATAACTAGTTAAAATAAGGCAAGATAATAAGGAAAGGACAGTTCTTTAAGTCTGACAAATTCATGCAGTAGTTTGTCCAGGTAAATTAATTCCTATGAGTACAAACCTTTAAACGCTGCATTTTTTAAATTATCACTTGACTTGAGAATTAAGGTAAGAAGAAGTAATCTTATCTGTTTCTATAAAGGTCAAGTTTTAAAGAAATACTAAAATAAAATCCTAACAAAGAGAACCAAGCTGAGGAGGGCTTATCAAATTTTATCCCTCACTTCTGAACTAAGTATCTCACCCACCAAAGCTTTGCAGACAAAAAGCTTTGCAGACAAAAAGCTTTGCAGACAAAAAGCTTTGCAACTCTTTTAGCAGTTCTATCTAGGCTCATGTGTAAACAAGTAGATGTATTCACCTACGTCAATCCATAGGAACAGCTCCCCTTCATTTCAAAGGAAATAGTAGTGATAAAAATAATATAATGGCGTGATGTTGACCTAGAAATTTAATAGGACTGTCCCACAATCTATAGCTCATGTGCTTTGTTTTTGCAGGTGTGTTGATTGGGTTTGTGTTGAGTCATAAAATTGTTTCAGCCATTTCCGTTTAAAACCACCCTTCCATTTCACTTCTCAGTTTGTGAAGCACCTTTTACTACATTATCTCATTTGCCTTTCACATCAAACTCAATATGTCAAAAATTGAAATAATTTCCCCCCTCTCAAAGCTACTCTGCCGTTAGTGTTCTTTATTCCCGTAAATCCACCCTGTATCAATGTTTCTCACTCTGTTCCTCCTCTCCATCCTTCGCTGCCCTAGTCTAGGCTCTATCCCTTGGAACAGATGTCATCATTTTTCTTTTAAGCAGAAATCACCCTGTTTTAAAGGAAGTCTTCATGCAGACAGAGTGATATGAAGCCTCTGGAGGGAAGGAAGGGAAGGGAAGTTTTCCATTCCTTCAAGGACATTCTCTGAAAGCCCTGAAGGGTTATTGGAACACAGTTATGCCAATTTATTTAATTTTTTAAAATCTATGTCTGGTTTACTCTCTGGCCTTTTACAAAAAGAAAAAATGCTGACTGCTAGCCTACAAGACAGCAATAATATTCTAAATGGACTTCCATATCAACTGTCCTCTCTCTAATTAATTTAACAAGCTACTGTCATACTCTGCCTCAAAAAGTTAATGCTACTAAGTTTCCACAAAATAAAATTCAAATTTCTTAGCTAAGACTACCCAAAACATGACATGCAAGTACTATTCTCTATTAGTTTCTACTCCCTTCACAAACACTCTAAAATATTTTTCTCTTTAAATGATCTGTGCTTCCTGTTACCCAAATCATTTCTACTAGGAGGAAAAACCTCCCGCACTTCAGCTTCCCAAGTCTGGTGCTATCCAACCTTCATACTCAATCCTCCTACAGGAAGAGTTTCTGAAGCTCTCAGTTAAAAAGGGACCTCTTTCTTTTAACTTCTCAAAGTATTTTTTATCACCTCCTATCTGGTGGTACTGAATAATTTCTGACATATATTTTAATTATGTATCTATTACTGGTTTTTTGAATTATTTTATAAACTTATTGATAACAAGAGGCTGACACCATTTCAATCCTGTGGAACCTACTCATTTCTAGCGTGTGTCCTGCATTTAGTAAGATCAAGTTAAAGCGTTGTTGCATGAACAAATCTGAAGATTCAGAATTATTTTGCATACGTCTTACAGGGGAGAAACTAAGAAATAAGATACATATCAATCAGAACAAACTAGCTCATGCTGCAGTAACAAACAACCCCCAAACCTCAGTACACTTAAAAGAACAAAGACTCATTTCTTGTTCGTTGCATGTCTTTTATATCAGATATGACTGTGTTTTTCACTGTTGTCTTTGCTGCAGAGTCCAGGCTGTTGGAACAGCCTCTCTGAAACACTGCTGATACTCACAGTAGAGACAAAGAGAAAGCACAGTACAATATGCATTGTCCCCGAAAGCTTCTGTTTAGAAAGGACAAACATTAGTTCTGCTTATATTTCTTTATATATTTCATTGAACAAACTTGATGTCAAAAAGGCAGGTAAGTACAATCTTTCCCCTATGATATGGTTTGGATCTGTGCCCTACGGAATCTCCTGTTGAAATGTAATCCCCAGCGTTGGAGATGGGGCCTCGTGGGAGGTGTTTCGATCAAGGGGGTGGATCTCTCATGAATGACTTAGCACCATCCCCTTCTTGATGAGTGAGTTCACATGAAATCTGGTTGTTTAAAAATGTGGGAACCTCCTACTCTCTCTCTAGCTCTTGCTCCCCCACTGCCATGTGAGACACTTGCTCTCACTTAGCCTTCTGTCATAAGTAAAAACTTTCTGAGGCCTCACCATAAGTGAGCACATGCCGGTGTGACGCTTCCTGTGCAGACTGCGGAACTGTGAGCCAATTCAACCTCTATTCTCTCTATACTTTATAAATTACCCAGACTTGGATATTCCTTTATAGCAATGCAAGAATGAACTAATACACCCTAAGAGGGGCAAAAAATGTTTTTGAACAGTAACACAATATACCACAAGGAGCTTTTCTTTTATTTAATTTTTTCTTGCAGCCTTCCTCTACAAGGAGTTAAATGATTTGTCCCAAATCATACAACTAGCCAGTGACAGGATATAACTTGAAAAGAAATTATTTGACTTATAAATCCAGTTCCTCTTCATTTCATCATAAAACAGACTGACTATCAGAGGGAATAATGGATTGACTATGAAGCAACTGTGCTCTGATGCCCTTAACTGACCCAGCAGCCAAGAACATCTGAAGAGGTGGAGAACAAATGAGAGAAGTGATTTCTTAAGGTCAGTTCTTTTAGTGTATCAGTATTGAGAGTCAACTATTGTGGCCGTAGATGGAAATACAGGAAGCGACAGCTTCTTTTACTGTTGATTGCCTTAAGAGGATGCTAGAAGCAGTGAGAATGCAGTGAATGGAATAAAGCTCCAACTACATTATCTGGACTCCAAAAATTATTACCAGCATTCAAGAGCGAAAAAGCCTGGGGAAACTTGATAACCCAAGGATTAGAGAGACACAGTAAGGCTGAGGGTGCCTTTGCTCATATGTCTTTTTTAGTTTATTAATTTTCATATCAATGATAAAATTACTTGAATTTAGTCTGCATAATCAGAGCAGATTTCTGGCTAGTTCTATGAAGAATTCAACAGTTACTGAGTTTCTACTGTTAAGTATTATGTTAGGCCCAGGGAACAAGATAGATACAATCCCTAATCTCATGGAGATTATAATGTAGTTTATAGATGTATAAGTACTTATGTCTTATGGACATTAAGTAACACATCACTTCAAAGGTGTTGGAAACAAAAGGGGAGGAAAAGAGTTGGACTGGATACTATTGGTGCTCTAACGAGATTCTTTTGAAATCCTTGAATTGTTTCTGTGAGCTTCTCTCCCAGTTTTTGACGGCCTTTGCTTCTAATTGCCTACACCTGATCTTTTTTTGGGCGGCTGCCTTCAGGACACTGGAGCCCATCGCCTGCAAGCATAGAAAGTGGGAGTTGCCTAGAAGTTTAAGTGCCCTTATCTAGTGATTGGTTGGAGTCTAAAATCCCAGCCTCTTCGCCTTCTGGGAAAACAAAGTTAGGGGCAACATTTATACTACAGAGTTCTCTTGATCAGCCTGAGCATGAGCCTTTGATGACTGAACCCTTGCTGGATATTGTGGCCATTAACCTTGCTGGATATTGTGGCCACCTCACAGACCTCCAGCTATAAAGAGCATAATTGACTGATGGCCCCAACTGCTGCTTCTGAACGCCATCATTGAGTCTGTGCTAAGGCCACACTTCTGCAAGGCTGTTCCCAGCCAATGACTGAGTGTGGCAGGGACACTAAGACAGGCCCATTCCCAGGAGGCCCAGGATTCCTATGACAGGTGACTTTGGCTCAAGAACTTACTTGACAGGCTCAGCTAATTTTCCTTAGACTGAACAGGAGTCTAGGATGCTCCCACCACCCTTCATGGCTTCTTCCTTCATGTGGGATCAGACCTGTATCACAGCGTTATGGCTTTCCCAGCCTGTTCTGATGACCCCTGCCAATTTACTCTTATAAGCATTTCCCTGATAAAATCCTCAGCTGCTTAATTCCATCTTGGCATCTGCTCCTCAGAGGATCCAGACGAACACACTGGGCTGCCCTATCCTTACTCTTCATACGCACTTCTTTATGGTTTCTCCTGCAGGTGCTTGCACATGAATCCTCATCTCGGGGTCTGCTTCTCCAGAATCCAATGTAAAGACAAGGGCTCAATGGGAATACATAATAAATGAACCTAATCAATTACCATTACAGTTGTGTTGAGGTTTGAATGAACAATAAACATTAGTAGGCAAAAGGATGGAAGAGAAAGGGTGTCTCAGGTGGAAGAAATATAATATTCAAAAGTTAGGAGGCAAGAGTGAAAATGTCAGAGTCAAAGAAAGGAGCAATTAATGATTGATTTAGTGATAGATGAAGAAAAAAGCCAACTAAGAAGAGCCGGGTTGACTATGCTAAGGATTTTCAGCTTTCCTTAAGAGTAAGAAGCCATTGTAAGATTTTAAGCAGAGAGACAAAAGGATCCGATTTGCATTTTTAATCTGATAAGAACAGATGCTATACTTGATCTTAGCCAAAAGGCCGAGAAACAATAAGATATGCATTTTTAAAACATCATTCTGGAACACGAATTGCAGGGTAGCATGGAAGACGGGGGAGCAGATAGAAGGTGAGGCATTGGTCTGGTGCGGGACTAGGGAGGTTCAGACTAAAGCAGGGGTCAGCAAACCATAGCCTACAGCCTGTTTCTGTATGTCCCAAGGACAAAGAATAATTTTTCATTTTTAAAGGGCTGTTGCAATGTACTGAATGTTTGTGACCTGCCTCTTCTAAATTCTTATGTTGAAGCCCTAGCCTCCAGTGTGATGCTATTAGGAGGAGGGGCCTTTGGGAGGTAACCTGTCATGATGATGGGACCCTCATTAATGGGATTAGTGCCCTTACAAAAGAAACCCCAGAAGGGATTCTCATCCTCTTTCCACCATAGGAGGATACAAGGAGAAGTTGGGAGCCTGCAACCCAGAAGAAGGTCCTCATCAGAACCGCCCCTGCTGGCACCCTGATCTGGAACTACCAGCCTCCAAAACTGTACAGAATAAATCGTGGTTGTTTATAAGCCACCCATTCTATGGTACTTTTCTGTAGCAGCCCAAATTGATTAAGACAACTGTGAAAACAATAACAAAAATGAAGAAGAACATATAACTGAGCCCATATGTGGTCCTGAACCGCTAAAATATTCCCTGTCTGGCTCTTTGCAGGACAATATGTGTGGATCATGGACTAGAATAATGACAACGGGAATGGGGAAAACTGGTTGGATCAAAGAAATATTTTGCAGGCAAAATCAATCTGTATTTTTGATCTATTGTGTTTGGGAATTGAGAGAAAGGAGACATCAAAAAATTAGCCTACATTTCAAACTTGGGCAGTTGAATGGATGGAGGTACTATTTACGGGGGATGAGAGATAAGAAGCTAGTTTGAGAGAGCCTGCAAAACACTCACACTGTATCAACATGTACCTTTGCCCATTTTAACTACATTCAATTCAATAGTTTTATAGCATAGACTACACAGATGAGCAGTTGCAATCTGTCCTCCAAATCACTTTACAGTCTTAAAACAGGAAGAAGTAGCAAGTAAAGTTAAACATAACACAATACAGGCCAGGCATGGTGGCTCATGCCTGTAATCCCAGTACTTTGGGAAGCCAAAGTGGGTGGATCACCTGAGGTCGGGAGTTCGAGACCATCCTGGCCAACATAGTAAAATCCCATCTCTACTAAAAAAAAAAAAAAAAAAATACAAAAATTAGCCCAGGTGTAATGCATGCCTGTAATCCCAGCTACTCTGGAGGCTGAGCCAGGAGAATTGCTTGAACCTGGATGGTGAAGGTTGCAGTTAGCTGAGATCGCACCACCACACTCCAGCCTGGGTGACCGAATGAGACTCTGTCTCAAAAAATAAAATATAAAAACCCACACACAATACAGAATAGTATCAGGTGAGTGTCACAAGAAAGATACAAAATGCTAAGAGAGTTCAATGGAGCAAGAGAAAGAGAGAGACTGAGACACTATCCATTTAGAAAACAACAGGAAGGACTTCATAGATATGTCATTTTAAGTAGTCCTTAAAATATGACTAGAATTTCAAGAAATAGAGCATAACTATATATATATATATCACACACACACACACACAAAGGTAGATATCTAACTATATATATATATATATACATACATATAGAGAAAGGTATCTACCTATATAACTATGTGTGTGTGTATATATATATATATATATATACACACACACACACATTATAGTTACATATAAAACTTTAATCCCAGAGCCCCTCTTGGTGCCACTTTTAAATAACCACAGAAAATCAAGGAAAATATTATTGAAAATTCTAATTTTGAACATTATCCAGTTTATAAGCAACAGCTACATTTATTAGAATCCTCCTTCCTTGCCTATCCACTTACCTTACATCTTCAGCAACTTCGAATTCTTCCTCTATTCCACTTACATGCCTTCCAGAAACCTAGCTGTCTCAAAAACCTTGATATTTTCTTTCCCATGCTCCTTCTTCTTCTTGGCCAGTTGAGGCACTTGTCATCTGATTTTGTTCCACAAAAACCTGAGAACTACAATGGCTATGGCAGAACTCTTTTCCAAAGACTAAGTTTGTGGTAGGGGCAGATCGGAGGACTTACCTGTTAAGAAATATCTTTTCTGTCCCAAGAAAATAGAGTGGGCATCACTGAGGTCTGTTTTAGGAAGATGAATTGGAAGCTGAGTAGAATGAATAAAGACTGACAGTACATCTCAGGATATTCTGCGCAGGTTTGTCCTACAAGGTCTCAGTAGGTGTTACAGAATGTGACATAGGGACTACATTATTTGGTTACAAAAGAGAAACAGAAATGACTGCACTGACTGCACTTCATGAGCTGGAAGAGAAAAGGGGGGCAGGTAAGACCTATATTTGGGGAACTCTATATACCTTACTTCTTGTTGTTTTACTGTTGAAACAGTATTGAACTTTTGGGAGAAAAAGACAGGTCATGGGGGAAAATATTTCCATCAGAGACCTATTTTTTAAAACCCAGAGAAGGTTCTAAAATCAGCATATAGGTGGCCCAAGCTTTATCTCTGAGCCCTTCACCCTATCTCTGAGGACCCTACTGTGCTGATAAATGAGAATTCACATTCATGCTAATGTTCCTTCAAGCCACTGAGTCACCAGAGATTCAATTATGCTTTCCACATTTTCCATCTTAAGGCAGAAATGGACTAATGCATTTCAGAAAGATATTTGGTAATAAGTCTTGAAGCTAGGATGTTTTTCATTTTAAATGTCAGGTAATTGAAAAATGTGATCATGATTATTATTAACTATATTTCCTGGCCTAATTCTATTTAAAAAGTTCAGTGCTAAGTTTCATGGCTGTTCTGAAGGCAAAGAAGATAGGGCTCCTAATCTCAAAAATAGACATGTATATAAATAGTGACACAAAAAGAAAGGGAGGGAAAGAAGGAACATTGAGAATGCGAGCAGAATGTGATACAGATAACCTCAAATGTCTCACTGGGACATCGATGCTATCATCAGTTCCAATTTTAAATCCTGTCATGATTCTAGAAGCAAAGTTAGTATCCTACTCAAACCCAGAGGTAGAGGAGTTATTAATTCCAGTTTTATTTTATTTATTCCTTGTCTTTCTGGTATGTTATTTTGGGTAAAAGCGTGATAAAAGGAGAAAGTGTTGACAATGGGAGAAATTTGTTGTCATTTTTTTTTCAAACTCTACTTTTATTTAAGTACTTCATTCCCCTTGGCTAATCTAGACAGCTGTCTTTTTTTCTCTGACCCTAATCACTGCTATTCTGCCAAAGAATAGGCATTTACTGAGCATCTGCTGTATTCCAGGCCCTTCCAACTTTCGAAGACAGAGACTGCTTGTGTCAAGAGACCAATAGCAATAGCCCCTTACCATTTTCAGTGTTTATTCCATTTCCAAGATGATTCCACACTTTGATAAAGGAAATGTGTCTATTTTTTGAGTTTGCTGTTGAAGATCTTTGAAGAGGAAATGCGTTAGTCTTTGATTATTCATCCAAGAAAGCAAACTGGGGATCTTTCTTATTCTGTATGAAGGCTTTCATCTGCTTAATTATCAGGGAAGGAATGAATGGCTTCTACAGAAACTTATAAACAACATGAAGTGAGAGATCTCTAGAGATCTCAAGAAAAGAAAAAATATACATGGGCCACGTCTTACAGGTTCAGAAAACTGGCGTAAATCTCAGAAGAGCCACCTCCTCTACCCTGACCCAGGCTTTAGCACAGTGCCCATGTGCTTCTGTGTACATGTTCTCATGCGCTTTCACAGCAAGTTGGGGGCTGGCAGCGCAGTGAGAGAATGGAAAACTATCTTGAGCCTGTTTTTCAGCAGAGGAAGCTGAGATTCAGGGAGGTTACATTGGGGATTATTGAAAATCACTGAGCTAGTAAAACTGGGGTCCTGATCTTCTGACTCCAGTCCCAGTGCTCCTCCCAGTAAATCACATCTTCTACCTGAAATGTGGCCTCTTGGAAGCCCAGTTAGAGACAAACATAGAAATGACAGAGACCTTTTGACAATGACCACCCAGTTTCCGCTCCACTTTATAGAAAGATCAAGTGGGAAAATGCACTAGGCTATTAGAAATTATGCCACTAGAGCATTGTTGATGAGAATTGCGGGTGATTTCATCTGCTCAGAGATACCGAACAACATCCAACAGCAGGTTGCTATGACAATGCCACTCTTAGCTTAGTGGCTTTAAACAGAAATATCTCAAGGGCAGAGTAATTAGGTAAGTAGAGCAGTGAGTCTGCGTTGTTTCATGCAGTCATTTTCCAATGATTACCATTTTATGGTTGTGCCTTGTGCTCCCAGGTTCTGCCTAATACAGCAACTCTCCCTGGAGCAAAGAGTGTGTGCGTGTTTGTGTCTGTGTCTGTATGTATATGCATGTGTATGTGATATGTGGGTATCGTGGGGGTAGTATTTTTAATTAGTTCCTGCCCCCCAGTACCCTTTAGCAAGTGGCACCATATGGCAAACTCCCACTCAAGTGCAAATATGACAAAAGATATGGGACTCCAAGATACACATACAAACTCAAACTACGCTTGTCAGGGGTTATGAGTACATGTTATGGGAACAATATTTGCTTGTGCCTTGTTTTTTTCTTTTTAAATTAAATTTAAATGCATCTCGATATTGCTTGTTCCAATTCCCTGTGACTCAGATTGTCGTTTCCCAAGGCTTCTGAAAGGTTTTTTCCTTCTATTTCTAATGCTTGGCATTCCTACCCACCCAATCAGGCGCCACTGCTACCCTCCCCATCCTCTGGGTCCCGGAAATCTAGAACTCTCTTGTTGAATTGCTTATTCATCCCAGGAGAATGCTGCCAAAGAGACTATCTAATTCCCTGGGCTTTATCCTGTGTCCCCTCCCAACATAATTTTAAGAACATTGTTATTTGTCAAGCACCTGCTATGAGCCAGGCCTTTTGTCAGGCACTTCAGGTATTTTATCAGTTAGTCCATCCTCAGGATAACAAGGATGAGACACTGACACTCACAGAAGTTAAACAAAATCTCAGAATCACATGGTTATTAAATAGCAGAGCTGGAGGATAACTCGGGGCTGGCCAAGCCCATTCTTTCTATTGTACCATGCTGCCTTTCTTAAGGAGGGCTTATATATTTAAGATATGAAAGGGACAATAGCTCATTCCCCCTGCCTTGCTTTGGCATGCTCTATGGCTCTTTAACAATTGTCCCTATTCATTTTAACCAGTGAGTCTCACTGCTGCTTTTCTGGTGACAGTTGGCAATGTCTGGAGCCATTTTTGGTTGTCACAACGTGGGGGTGGGGGGGCAGTTACTGGCATCTAATGGGTCAAGGCCAGGAATGCTGCTAATCATCTTACAATGCACACCTCAGCCCCCAGGACAAATAATTCTTCTGTCCAAAATATCAACATGGCTTAGGTTGAGAACAAACCTATGGATTTAGACAAGTCCTGTGGACTCTCAGGAGCTGGAAAATATTGCATGTAACCTCTACTTATAGAATTCAGTTCACTGACATTTGCCTGATCTTCAGTCAGGTAGAACGCAAGCTTATGCCTGGGAGGGATCTGAACATTTTTCTTTCATTAGAGCCCTTTGTGGGTGTCAGCACACAAGAAACACTACTATAGTGGACAGATAAATAAGAAATGTCATAATATGATATAATAACTTTCCAGTGGGCACACAGGGGACACAGTATTTGTCTAGGGAATCAGAGGAAGCTGCCTTCATAAAAGTTGTGATGCTTAACCTGAAACATGAAGCATAGGTAAGCACTCCTTGGGTGCACAAGTAAAGGGTCAGCTATTCCAAGAAGAGTGGAGAGTGGGTGCTATGTCTTGAGGGTGTGGAAGAGTATGGCTTGTATGAGAAGACGTATGATCCAAGGGCCTAGAGCACAAGGGAGTGGTAAGACAAGAAGCAGAGAAGGTAGACAGGAGTCTCATCTAAAAGTCTTTGTGTGGAGCTTCAATGTTGTCTTCCAGGTGTCAGGGAGCTTGCTCTCCTGGCTGTTTCCTTTTAGTAAAGGCATGATTATCCCAGCCTAAAGATCAGCTACAAATCCCGACCAATAACTGCTCATAAGAATATACTGATGTATTCATTTCCTAAGGCTGCCATAAAACTATGGGGTGGCTTACAATAACAGAAATTGATTCTCTCAAAGTGAGAAATGCTAGAAATCTGAAATCAACATGTTAACCAGACCAGGCTGTCTCCGAAGCCTGTAAGGGAAGATCCTTCCTTATCTTTTCTAGATTCTGATGGTTGCCAGCAATCCTTGACATTCCTTGGCTTGTAGATGCATTACTCCAATCTCTGCCTCCATTGTCACCTGGCATTCTCCTTCTGTGTCTGTGTCCACATTTTTCTCTTCTTATAAGGACACCAGTCATATTAACTAAAGGATCACCCTAACCTGATGTGATCTCATCTAACTTGATTACACCTGCAAAGATCCTATTTTCAAATAAGGTCACATTCAAGGTGCTGGGATGTAGGACTTAAACATATCTTTTTTTGAGGGCCGAATTCAACCCACAACGACTGACTAGGTCATAATTCCCTACTTACACTAGGTCAAGCCTCTCTGATCTGGTACTAACACCTTTTTGCTGGGACCACTGCTCAAAGGACACTCTACCTCCAATTTTATACTTGTGTTACAGTCTGTGAAATGAGAAGAACAGAACTTGTACAAGGTTTGGAGAAATTAAAGGAAATCACGTTAAAGACAGACCAACAAAAGTGAAACTTTACAAAGCTGAATCTGATAGAATAAACTGTGGTGCTGTATTTGCAGGACTATCAGCCTGACATTTTTAGCCAAGTAAAATGTGCTACAAAGTGTTTTTATTCCTAAAAAAGTAGCCCCACAGGGGAGATTAAAAACAGAAGTTATTATCATCATTATCTGAAACAAGGTAGCCACATTGTCACTAGACAGTGCCTTTAGAATTTCGCTGTTGATGTGTTCTGTTGGTTTTCTGTTTTGGTCTCCAAAGCTGTCATGTAAACACAAATGTTGTCTTCAGGAGCATCCTGTAGTTTGTTTCAAGCCTCATGGGGCTCTAGCTAGTCAGAGCGCACAGTGCAGGGACTACAGAAACAGTAAAGCGCATTGGAGTGGACTCCGGTCTAAGGATTTGGGCTGTGTGGGAGCTGCCATGAATTTACCACGTGACCTTTAACAAGTCCCCTTACCCTTCTAAGCCTGTTTCCCTATCTAAATATTAGGACTAACACTTAACAGCATCATGCAAAACTGATTCTTCAGCGTTCGACTTCTGTTCCAACCTGGAACTTGATGGTAGTTAGCAACATGGTATTTATCTTTCATTATTGCCCTCAATATACTCCCACCTCATTTATTCCATGTAATTAATCACTAATTCTTCTTTGTACAATTTATTAACTTTCTTAAGGGGAAGTTGACATCTTACTTTACAAAATCAACCTGGACCATCAGGCATATCCCCCCCATATATGTCAATATCTACTATTCCTCCCGAGTCCTCAGATTTGACCCCATCCATATAAGAATGCCTCAATACCAGGTGTTCTCTGAGCAAAGTGAATTGTGCTTCGAAAAATGAAGTTATAACAAATTCTTAATCCATTCAGTTTACTGGTATGTATCAAAGGGTCAAAGCAGTCCTCCATTTTTACATGGCTCCAGGATTGAAACCTCTATCTTCCCCCTTGAAATAAAGGGCACACACATGGGAAATCTGGCAATATTAAAAAGTCTTCTAACTTTGTTTTCCATCCTCTCCTCCATGCCCTTTAGCCATTGTGATGGCCCTTTAGCCTTTAGCCTTTTCTGATGAAAATCAGAAAAGAACTTGATACTATTTATTTACTTTTTAAAATGTTGCTGAGTGCTTACCCTACCACTGGGATTACAAAGACCAATCAGATATCATATTCAAATCAACATATTCAAATCAACAAGACCACAGTCTAATGGGGCAAGAAGTCAAGCAAATTAATAAGGTGCCACAGCAGTGCATGTACCAGTTTGAAACAGTCGAGGGCTCAAACAATGGTCAGTAATTTGCCTCCAAGGATGTGACTCTTGCACTGAGTTCTAAAAAAGATAGTCAGATGTTTCCAAATGTGTAACCTGAATAGAAAAATATTTCAGAGGGGGATGCATGCCACAGAAAGGCAGAAGGTATTGAACTGCATGTGTAGTTAGAGAATGGTGAACCGTTTAGATCATGAGGTAAGAGTAGAGTAGCAGATTAGTCTACAGGGTTAGTCTATCAGATACAGCTGGCTAAGAAACATGGACTGGGCATGGTGGCTCACGCCTGTAATCCCAATGTTTTTGGAGGCCGAGGAGGGCTGATTACCTGAGGTCAAGAGTTTGAGACCAGCCTGGCCAACACCCCCCTGCACCCTCCCCCACCATGTCTACTGAAAACACAAAAATCAGCCGGGGCATGGTGGTGTGTGCCTGTAATCCCAGCTACTTGGGAGACTGAGGCAGGAGAATCGCTTGAACCTGGGGTGAGGAGGTTGCTGTGAGCCAAGATTGCACTCCAACCTGGGCAACAGAGGGCATCTCCAACAAAAACAAAGAAAAGAAAGAAAGAGAGAGAGGAGAGAGAAGGAGGGAGGGAGGGGAGGGAAGGAAGGAAGGAAGGAAAGAAGGAAGGAGAAAGAGAGAAAAAGAAAGAAGGAAAGAGAAAGAAAGAAAGAAAAGAAAAGAAAAAGAAAGAAAGAAGAGAATTTGTTCCTTGTTCACCTTCAGGATTTATGCTTTAGAATGTTAGGCAGCTCTAACCTTACCTGTGTAAACACAATGGAAAAAGAGTAGTCTCTTCAATCCTCCCCCCCACAGAGCTCAACCGTCCGGGTTCAAACTCAAACTGCTGTGCAGGCTGCGAAAATCCCAAGCCAGTGGGATTCAGTTTGCTGGTCTCCATGGGGGTGGGATCTGTGTTGCCCAGATTTGCCCTGGAAACCCGAGGCACCTGTTGGCATGCAGGAATCTCCTGGTCTGTGAGCTGCAGAAACTGCAGAAGCGCAGCATCGGAACCGGAGCTCCAGAGTGCCCGTCCGTCCCTGATGGCCTCCACTCGGTAGGAGGGAGTGCCCTCCCACCCATTACACTTCCGAGGTGAGGCAGCGCCCCACCCTGCCTCGGTTTGCCCTCCTTGGGCTACACCCACTGTCCAGTCCCATTGAGATGAACCTGGTACCTTGGTTGGAAATTCGAAGATCATTGCCTTCTGTGTCGCTCTCACTGGGAACTGCTCCCGGAGCTGTTCCTATTCGGCCATCTTGGCAGAAGTCTGCCATTCTTTAAATTCAGTTGTGCTTATAACCAATATGATGACAAAGTACATCCTAATTATTTAATTATATTGTATATGTTCATACAATATATGTGTACATATATAGTTTATTAATGCATACAATACAATACATACATTGATAAAAAGATGTATATTTAATTATATTGTATATGTTGATTTTGACTTTCTGTATGTCACCTTTGGCAACAGGCTCAAACCCTAACACTTATTTTTATGGCTTAGGGTGAAAATACAAATGGCAGCACACATATTATGTGTCTAAATCAGCTTCTGGTCCATAGACTCCTAGGGGTCCCCCGAGTCCTTTTTAACTCTGTTGACATTTAAACTGCTGCTTGAGAAGACATATTGTATAAAACTGCTGATACCTTTGCACCAAAGATATTGAGGCACCAAATTGTTCTTGTAGTCATATCCTTTACTCACAGAAAACAAGAAAGAAAAAGCAGGTTTCTCTAAAAAATTTCCTTGGTAAAAACAATAAATAGTAAGATTATTAATTTTATTAAATCTTAATCTTTGAGTTCCTGTCTTTAAAATATTATGTAAGATCTTTTAAATATACTGTGAGATGAAATGGAAACTTTTCGTAAAGCACTCTGCTACAACCTAAAGTACAATGTTATCTGGAGGAAAAGCACTTGTGCAATTGCTTGAGTCATGGGGTGACCTACTCCTCATCCGCCTTTTTTATGAAACATGTTTACCTGAAAAAATGACTGACAGACAAACTGTAGCAATTCAGACTTGAGTATCTTGTGGAAATTTTCTCAAATATGAACTAAATGAACCTATCACTTCAAAGAAAACAAATGACAGTATTTGTTGCCTAAGATAAAATTGGACCTGTGAGTAAAAATAAAATTTTAGAAAACTTGTATTTGTTACCATGAGCTTGACAGCTTCCCTATACTAAGTAACTGTTCTGATGAGATGAGTGGTGATATTAGTGGATGGTTTTTTTTTTCAGTGTTGGTACTTAACGCTTAAGGGATTTTTAAAATACTGTACAACCTAAGAATGAATTATCCAAAAAGGAAATTAAGAAAATAATTTCATTTATAATAGCATCAAAAATAATAGATACTTAGAAATAAATTTAGCTATAGACATGAAAGATGTATACACTGGAAACTAAAAAATAGTGATGGAAGACATTAAAGCAGTCACAAATACATGTAAAGATATTCTGTGTTCATGGATTGAATAAATTAATATTATTAAAATATCCATACTACTTAAAGTGATCTACAGATTTAATGCAATCACTATCAAAATCCCAATGCTAGTTTTTACAGAAATAGAAAAAAACAATCCTAAAATGTACAGGATTTTAGAACTACCAAAGACCCTATATAGCCAAAGCCATTTTGAGCAAGAAGAACAAAGCTCAAGGCATCATACTTCCTTATTTCAATGTTGATTACAAAGCAACAGTAATCAAAACAGTATGATACAGACATAAGAAGAGGTAAATATACCAGTGGAATAGAATAAAGAGCCCAGAAATAAACTAACCTACACATATATAGTCACGAGCTCTGACAAGAGTGCCAAGAACACACAATGGAAAAGAGTAGTCTCTTCAATAAATGGTATTGGGAAAACTGTATCCACATGAAAAAAATAAAATCGAACACTTATTTTACAATCTTACAACATAAACAAAAATGAATTCAAGATGGATTAAAGACTTAAACATAATACCTGAAACTATAAAACTCCGAAAAGAAAACATGGGGAAAACCTTCCTGACGTTGGTCTTGGCAATGATTTCTTGGATATGACACCAAAAGCACAAGCAACAAAAGCAAAAATAGACAAGTTACATCAAACTAAAAAGCTTCTGCACAGCAAAGGAAAAAAAATCAACAATATAAAAAGGCAACTTATAGAACGACAGAAAATATTTGCAAACCATATATCCGATAAAGGGTTAATATCCAAACTATATAAGAATCTCATACAACTCAATAGCAAAATAATATTAATAATAACCCAATTTAAAAATTGACAAAACTAACTGAATAGACCCTCTCCACAGAGGACATACAAATGGTGAACAGGTACAATAAAACGTGTTAAACATCACTAGTCATCAGTGAAATGCAATTGGAAACTACAATGAGGTATCTCCTCACACTTTGTAGAACGGCTGTTATCAAAAAACAAAAGATAAATGTTTATGAGGATGTGGAGAAAAGGTATCCTTGTACACTGTTGGTGGAAATGTAAATTAGCACAGTCATATGGAAAGTGATATGATATGAAGGTTCCTTAAAAATTTAAACATAGAACTACTATATGATCCAGCAATCCCACTTCTGGGCATATATCAAAAGGAATTGACATCAGAAGCTCAAAGATACATCTTCATTCTTGTGTTCACTGCAGCATTATTCACAACAGACAAGATATGGAATCAACCAATTGTTCATTGATAGAAAAATGGATAAAGAAAATACAGTATACCCATACAATTTTATTCAGCTTTAAAAAAAATCCTGCCATTTGTGGCAAGTTGAATGAACCTGGAGGATATTATGTTATGTGAAATAAGCCAGAAGAACAAATACTACATGACGCCACTTACACAAAGAATCTAAAATAGTCAAACTCAAAAAAGCAGAAAGACAAATGGTGGTTGCCAGGAGACAGAGGAAAGGAAAAATAGGGAGGTATTAGTCAAAGAGTACAAAGTTTCTTATATACAAATTGAATAAGTCCTAGACATCTACTGTACAATATACTGCCAATAGTTAACAATATTATATTTTATACTTAAAAGATGTCGAGGGTGGATCTTATGTTGTATTCTTATCGCACGCATGCAAATATTAATAATAAATAAAAGGGTGGGAGAAACTTTAGAGGTGATGGATAGGTTTATGTCATAGATTGTGGTGATAGTTTCATGGGTGCATATTTATCAAGTTGTACACTTTAAATATGTATCACTTTTTACACGTCAATCATACCTCAATAAAGTGGTTTAAGAAATATTGTGTAAGGAAATATGTCAATGTTTGAGAGATCTGTATAACTCAGTGAACCAATATTTACCAAAAGACTAATTAGTGCATAATGTAACAAGTATTAAAATTTCTTTGATATGGTTTCAGAATTTACATTGGGAAACATCTTTAAGGAATTACTATTTGTCAATTTTGGCGTGGAAGGAAAAAAGAATATACACAATTATGTAAAAAGGCTATAAAAATATTTCTTCTTTTCCCAACTGTGTATCTGTGTGAAGCCAAATTTTCTTCAAATATGTCAGTTAAGACCACTTATCACAACAGATTGAATGCTGAAGTAAACAGGAAAATCCACTGTCTTTCTTTAAATCAGGTGACAAACTTGCAAAAATGTAAAACAGTACCACTCTTCTTTCTTTTTGTTTTGAAAAATATAGTATCTTTCATAAGAATATGTTTATATCAACTATAAGTTCTTAATTTCTTTTTAAATAAATAAATTATAAATATTAAAAATCTTTTATTTTACTTTTCAATGTGGTAAATATAAATAGATATTACTCACAAATATATAAGCCCTTTGGGGGTCTTCAATAATGTTTAAGAGCATAAAGAGGTCCTGAGACCAAAAACTTTTTAAAAATCCAGCCAACAAACTATTAAATAGAATATGTTCTATCTATTTAATAGAATTGTCAATCATCCTCTCTTGACAATTCAGAATTAAATTTAAAATTCTTCTACTCCTCAGAAAACTACCTTGGAATATGAGTGTGGGGTGAGCCAGCCTTTACCCCCCAACCTTGAAGCCTGTCCCCCTTTTCTTCTCCATGGACCACGAGGGCTCTTGAGAGCATGCAGGTGGATACCCAGATCACAAGTCCAAGCAGATACCTACCTGCTGCAAACAGCTACCTATTGGCCACCTTTTGGGCCCGGGGTATGCATATCCACAGCAACATTCACTCTCAGAAGGACAGACACTTTGAAGAAACCTATGTAGGCCCCAAAAGCAGGATTTGGACCATTGGGGCAAGAATTCAGGGTTCCAGGTACTCATGGCTTGGTCTAGATAGAAGGTGTTGGGGCACAGGTTCCAGCTGAGCACTTCTCCTCTGCCCTTGTAAATTCTCCACTCCCAGGGGAACATAGAAGAGGGCGATAGTGGAGCCCTTTGAATCAACAAAAGACCTCTTGCCTCTCTTTCTTGGGTCTAAAGGCAGTACTCTGTCAAATCCTTTATCGTCTTTGAACCACGGTTTTCTCTCTATAAACTGAGATGGTCAGACTAAATCCCATCTCGTACCAATCCTTCAAGATTCTGTTTTGTTCCTAATCCAAGGAAAGTAGCAATAAGTTCTTGCTGAGTAATCAAATTTGTAAAGCATAAACCCCCCTAAAAATTGGATACATTAAGTGAGACTGATAAAGAGAATCCTTTCCTTCCCACTAGTAAACTGGAATGGGGAACTCTAAAGCAACTCTAACTCTTCCTTTTCACTAATCTTAAATTCCAAATGTCAGTGAGAAAGTTTGTCCTTCCCATAATGTTTTCTCTGTGAGTCCTGCCTGTCAATGGAGTCTTAGTGAAAGCAAGTAAAGGGGAAAAAAATGTGTCATCTGAAGAGTAATAAAATACGACTAACCTCATTCAGCCTTTATGCATTCTACTTTGATGTCTGTCATGGCTTCAGCTGCTGGCCTGGAGTGAGAAAAATAATTCAGTTGTATATAAATGCAATTTAGGGCAATGATCAGTTGCATCTATCTCCTTCTCTTCCTCTGATTCTTCCCCCAGCTCATTCTCATAAATCAAAGTTAAACTATTTTCTCTGTGCTTCCATAACACCTTATACCTTTATTAATAGCATACATCATTTTTTTCTGCTTGTTAGAGTTATTTTTATATGCCTTTCTCATCATTAGATTATTAATTTCTTTAGGATGATGACTGCGTTTTCATGATTTCTCTTCTTCCCAATGAGTTGGAATGCAATAATGTTTATTGGCTTGACTTAGCCACATAATTTCCACTGATTGCAACTGTGAAATATCTGGAAGAAAGTGTTGAGGATGTTGTTGCACTTTAAATTACGTCAAATAATTACTCCTGGAGATGATCCCATTTTGTCTACTTGGCAAATATCTATTTATCCTTTAAGACTTGGCTCAGGGACCTCATCTTGCCCCAGTACAATCAGCCACATTGCCCTTTGTACATTTGATGTTCAGGTAGCACTGGATTCTCTAAAGTACTACCCCTTCAACACCAGGCTTTTGGAAGAAATATTTGAATTAGAATTTAAAGCTAAATCTCTCTAGAAAGATGCTTGCTGCCTGAGTTAGCAGAACTCAGCTCTTTGAGATGTTTCATGAAAAAGGCATCTCTAGCCAAGTAAGAGTTGAAGATGCACATATTATATCTCCCTAAGAGATTTACCACATAGAATAGTATTGTGAAAAGTCTGCTTAAAGAAAAGTAAGGAGGACCGTTTAAATTTATTTGGTCAAGTCTTTTAAACCCTTTTGGCCTAAAGGTTTTTTAAAAATGTTTTTCTTCTTTGTGTCTTTTAACATATTAGGGAATGCCAGTACTGTGGAAAATACCCTGGGAAATGGACAGGAAAAAAATAAACATCTATTGCTAATGGTTCTATGGTACCTCCCATTCATACATCAAAACCCAATAGTCATGATAGGATCAAATGTGATTTTACAGAAGTTGACAGGTGACTTGTCTAGGTTTTTTCTGGATAGTCTTTCTACAATCATCTCATTAAGTAATCTGTATAAACCTAGACTTATTTCTGTTTGCAAGACCTTGCAAAATGGTAGTAAAGTATTACTTTCTTTATTTTACAGAAAGAAAAAAGACCTGATAGGGTTAAATGACTTCTCCAGGGCTCCACAATGGCAAGCGGCAAAGGCAAGGTTAGGAGTCCCGACTTCTGACTCTACAAGGCTGTGCCTGGGTTTCATGCTGCTTTCCCCTAGTCTGATGTTGTAAAGAAGTCACCCAATCTAAGTCTCCAGCAGAGATGAGAAGAAATTGGATTTCCTGAGAATCATAGTAGCTACCTCTTACTAAACCCTGACTATGCTCAGGCACAATTCCAAGAATTTTAAGGACATGATCTCTAACAATAACAACCTGGCAATGTTAAGTATTATTATTCTCTTCTTACAGATGTGACAATGACAATTCAGAGTTGTTAGGTAACTCTTCCAATTATAAACTTCAATAAATATCTATGTGTGTGTGTGTATGCATTTATATATATATATATATACACACACACACACACACACATACATATATACACACACACACACACACATCACACATATATTTATATATTCCTGCCTATGGCCACATAAAATTTTGACAGATTCCACCAAATTGTCCTTCAAAAAGGATTGTACAAAATCAATTGTGACTTTTCCCATTACCCTGGCAATATTGTTGATTTATACTTTATTTTTTTCCAATTTGATGGGTAAAAATGAAATCCCATCAAGGGTTCTTTAGTCTATATTTCCTGAATCATGAGGTTTAGTAACTTTTTAATACATATACTGGGCACTTAGAGTCTTTTTTTTTTTTTAACATGTTGAATACTTTCCTTTGGGGTTATTTTTCTTTGGCTATGTGTCAAAGATGACTCTATCAAATATTTGGCAAACATTTTTGTGAATTTAAAACAAACTGAAAACAATCTAAGTTTCTATCAATGAAAAATGAATTTATGATTTATGGTATATTCATACAATAAGATACCGCTGTGGTTGAATGTGTCCCCCCAAAGGTCATGTGTTAGAAACTTAATCCTCAACGCAACAGAGTTGAGAGCTGGGATTTTTAAGAGGTGACTAGGCATGAGGGCTCTGCCCTCAAGGGTATATTAATGCCACTATGGTGGAAGTGGGCTAGTTATCACAGGAGTGGATTTCTGATAAAAGAATGAATTCAGCCCCTTTCCTGTCTTTCCTGTGTACACTTCCTTGCTCTTCGCCACCCGTCACGGGTTGACGAAGCAAGAAAACACTTTCTGGATGTGGGCTCCTTAACCTTTGACTTCCCAGTTTCAAGCACTATAAGAAATAAATTTATGTTCTTCATAAGTTACCCAGTCTGTGATATTCTAGCTCACAACTGTTATAGCAGTTATTAAAAAGAAAAAGGCAATTGACTAATTTGGAAAGATGCTCAAAATATATATTGTTAAGTGAACTAGAAAATAGCAGGATTACATATGTAGCAGACTCCCCCACTAAACCACTTATGTACATACTTATATACACTTGTGGATTTATGGGCAATACTAAGATGTGGGTGTCGATGTTTCTAGTAGATAGAAATGGCCTTGAGGGCAACGTTAACTTTTACTTTTTACTTTTACTTTTGTATAAGAGTGTGTATTGCTTTTACAATAAAATTAATTAAGAGTAACTTTGTAACATTGGCTTTAAAAAGGAATTTGCTTTTTAGGAGACATAGTAAAAGGTGAGTCAGGTTCTGTCTTCTATATCATGCTGCCCCTGAGCAGAAACAAGGCTTTTCCGCAGCACATTGAAGTTTCCAAGGGTGTGCTTTAACGGCCCCCCCCTGCTTTCCATCAAACAAAGGGAAATCTCCATGAGAGGTGGCAGAGAGCCATGGAAGGGAAGCAAGAGGCTGAGAAAGTATCTGAGGATGAAGCATCATCGACCAGGAGGTTGCACATTGCTTTCTCTTACTAATGATGATAACATCAGCTCTCCTTGTCTGACAAAACAGAGGCTTTTCAGAAACTGCATTTCCCACACTGAGGTCAAGATACTTCTAATGCTAAGGAAGAGTAAACAGATAGGAGGAGGCAAATTCTCCAGAAATGAGGATAATGCTGGAAGTAGAGGTAAGTGAATTATGGGCTGATGAGTCAGCAGCAAATCACCCATGGAAATGTCCCACCCACCACCAGAGGCTGATTATTTTTCAAGGGACTTGAGGGTCAAGAGAAACACCTATGTTCCTCAGGAGGTGGTAGAATAATGTGTGTCTTAAACTTTACTTCCGAAGAATTCCTAAGATTAGAAGATGTGCCTCCCTACAAATTGAACTTGGCATCTCGTGTTTTCTTTAAATTCACGTGATTTTTAAATCCTATTCTATGACTCATCTGTGTTGGTTATAGTAGAAAAATAATTTTTATTCCCTGTATTTTCAGTGATATCTGTTGAGTAGGAAAATGAGCTGTGTGTACTCCCTAAAGCACATTCAATTCTTATTGGGTAGAAAGGAGGTTTTGAATTAGGCATACCTGGCTTGATCTGTTTGTCACATATTTTTGCTCATGTTATTTAATCCCTGAACTGCAACTCACCTAACATCTGGAAAGGAAAATAGTATTTCATCTCTCTAGAATCTTATGAGAACTAAATAGAAAAAAAAAATGTATCTCAGACCTTTCATATAATGGGTATTAATTTAAATGCTACGTTTTCCACTTTAAATATTGTTTTAAAATCTGAAAAAACACCAGTGTTTATGAGTTCTATGTTACATAGAATTCGTTCCAGCAGTGTACTTAATAAAAGTGGGTGAAGGATATGAACAGACACTTTACAAAAGAAGACATCTACGAGGCCAACAAACATGTGAAAAGATGCTCCTCATCACTGGTCATTAGAGAAATGCAAATCAAAACCACATTGAGATACCATCTTACACCAGTTAGAATGGCGATCATTAGAGTCAAGAAACAGATGCTGGAGAGGATGTGGAGAAACATGAACGCTTTTACACTGTTGGTGAGAGTGCAAATTAGTGCAACCGTGGTTGAAGACAGTGTGGCGATTCCTCAAGGACCTAAAAATAGAAATTCCATTTGATCCAGCAATCCCATTACTGGGTATATACCCAAAGAATTACAAATTGTTCTATTATAAAGACACATGCACACGCATGTTCACTGCAGCACTGTTTACAATAGCAAAGACCTGGAACCAACCCAAATGTCCATCAACGATAGACTGGATAAAGAAAATGTGGCATATATACACCATGGAATATTATGTAGCCATAAAAAACAATGAGTCTGTGTCCTTCATAGGGACATGAATGAATCTGGAAACCATCATTCTCGGCAAACTGACACAAGAACAGAAAACCAAACACTGCGTGTTCTCACTCAGAGGCGGAGTTGAACAATTAGAACACATGGATGCAGGGAGGGCAGCATCACACACTGCAGTTAGTTGTGGGGGCTAAGGGAGGGACAGCGGGGCGTGGGGGAGAGTAGGGAGGGATAACATGGGGAGAAATACTAGATATAGGTGATGGGGGGATGAAGGCAGCAAACCATCTTGCCGTGTATGAACCTATGCAACAATCCTGCATGATCTGCCCATGTACCCCAGAACCTAAAGTACAATAAAAACAAAATAAATAAAAATAAAAAAAAACAACAGCAGCTTAACAAGATGGAGTTTAAATTTTCTCTCATGTAAGAGAAATTTGAAGGATTACAGTCCAGGGCTAGTTTAGATAGAAGAGAATCAAAATTTCTTCCGTATTTCTGATTGGCCATTTTTAGCACACTGCTTTCATGCAGGGGTGCCTATTAGTCCATGATGGTAACTTCAGCTACAGATACCATATGTAAATTCCAGGCAGAATAAAGAAAGGTAGAAGGAAAGGGCAACACCCAATTACCCTGATTTGATCATTACCCATTATATGCTCATATCAATACATCACATGTACCCTACAAATATGTACAACTAGTATATATCTATAATAATTAAAAATAAAAAAACTTTAAACAAAGACTGAGAAATATAATATTTTAATTGGGTATAATTCTGCCCCAAATACAAATGATATTCTGTTAGTAAGGATGAAGGAGAGAACTGATATCAAGCAAGCAATCAGTAGTCTCTACCACAACTAGCTATTACGATATACTACTAGCTAACACTTATTGAGTGATTACTATTAACATAAGCATTGGGGGCTCAGGATGTAGGTATTATCTTCTTCCATTTAGAGATGATGTAACAGAGGCTTAAAGAGGGCAAGTTAGTAAGCAGCAAAGCTAGAATTTGCACCAAGGCAGGGTGTCAGCAGAGCCAACTTTCTTAAGTTAGCTGCCTTCCAGTGCTATGGCTGAGGACTCTCACATATAGTTTTAATAGATTTTCCAAATACTAGTAGGAAAGTTGAAATTATAAAGCATGAAGTGGTCAGTTATTTGATAGAATTGCTGATACTAATCAGTTATGTGTTTGAAGATACTGGTTTTGCTAAAGGGACTGGATCTCTGGCTGGCGTTTCATTCTGTAACTATGACTAAAGCATAGTCAAATATAGTCTCCAGCCTTGGTATTTTGATCTTAAGGATGAAACTTTCTCTGGATTGAAGGCAAGTTATGTATATTCATTCTGTCTTGCATTCATTCTTTCATTGTACCATGAAGAAGTTTTGGGTTTATTCTATTTAAGACCCTAGGAATACAAAGATTTGATAAGGAAGCATTCCTACACTAAAAGCTTATAGGTACAGCAGTTGATTTTAAGCAGTTCAATCACAACCCAAAGGAATAAGGTGAACATAGTTAATAATAATGTATTGTATATTTCAAAACAGCTGAACGGGAGAATTTTAAATGTTCTCACCACAAAAAAATGATAAATATTTGAGATAATGGATATGCTAATTACCCTGATTTGATTATTCCACAATGTACACATGGATTGAAATACCACCTTGTACCCCATAAATATATACAATTATTATTTGTCAATTAAAATAAAACTCAGAAAATACATTTTATATTGCAGCCCCATACACTTCCTACACACACAACATACTCAAAATTTTATGAAACATTTATTTTTACTATATGGAATGTAGTCTGATATATTCTATGTATTCTATTCTGTTCTTTCTTTTAATGTGGAATGTCATAACTAAAATTAATTCAAGAACTGATGACTTGTGACCTATAATTTTAAGAACACACATCTATGGAAAAAGAAAGGCAATTAAATTGATAAATTCAATATAATATGGAAATACTCTAAAAGCTGTATGAACAATCAGCTCTTGAACTGCAAAGAAAAAGACTACCTCTTCCTAGGGGTTGTTGGGGTAGGCAACACTAGAGTGAACTCTGAATTGAGTCTTAAAGGGTAAGGGGGAATTTGTCATGCGGAAAATGGGAGTAAGGACATTCCAAGCAAAGGAAACAGCATGTGATTGGTGTCTAGGTTTGAGAGAGAATGGTAGAAAGCCAAGCAAGTGATCCCAAGTATTTCAGGAAGGCTGGGGAGAAAGCTGGTTTGAACTTATCAGTAGAAATACAACTGTGCAATGAGATGGCCTTAAGTAGACTGGATACGTCTCAGAGTTCAGAAGCAGTTGATTCACACTCATCACATCAGTTTCTATGTCTAGCAACAATGTGCACTGAAGACCTGACCAGTTCCAGTCACGTTCTGTGCTAAGGTCACAGAGGAGCAAAAGACTTGACTTTGGCCTTGAGAGATCTGGTTTAAAGAAAAAGCTAGACATACACATACTTTTGATACCACATGATTAGTTCTATCACAAGTTATGTACATACAGCAGTGGGTGCACAAAGGAAAAATATATGAGTCCTACTTGTGAGAATTGTGAATACTTTCACAGGGCTAAGTGTGGAAACAAGTAGTGGGAGTTTCAGCTTATTTTAAGAGCCACTGGCTGTGAGATGGACAGTCTCATACACTGCTAGTCGGAGTCTAAATTAGTATAACTCTTATGGAAAGGAACTTGGCAATATGTTTCCATAGACATAAAACTATTTATAGCCGGCCGGACATGGTGGCTGACGCCTGTAATCCCAGCACTTTAGGAGGCTGAGGCAGGCAGATCATCTGAGGTCACGGGTTCAAGACCAGCCTGGCCAACATGGTGAAACCCCATCTCTACTAAAAGAAAAAAAAAATAGCTGGGCGTGGTGGTGGGCACCTGTAATCCCAGCTACTTGGGAGGCTGAGGCAGGAGAATTGCTTGAACCCAGGAGGTGGAGGTTGCAGTGAGCCGAGATCATGCCATTGCACTCTAGCCTGGGCAACAAGAGCAAAATAGTCTCAAACAAACAAACAAACAAAAAAATTCATAGCCTTTTGTCAAACAATTTTACTTATACAAGGCTATCTCAAATGTAATTTAAGGAGAGGCCCAGGCTTCATGGGGCCTCTTCACTTCACTATGGTGTTGTATTCAAAGAAATATAATTCAGCAACAAAATGTATTTGAAATTGGTCCCAATTTTAACTACAATTCTGGAAGAACCTAAGGAAGCTCCAGGATAGCTTCAGCTAGATCTGCTATCACACATTGGAACGGAAGGGGTGTACCATGTCTGTGTGTACATCCCAGAAAAGGCCTAAGCTCCTTTGCCAGAGTTAAAGGCATGAAGATGGGGAGGCGTGAAAAGGGAGGAGAGAAAAAAGTTATCCAGAAATTAAACTAGCTTGAGCCAGAGCTGGCCATGAGAATGTGATCTTCACAGAGATCCACTGTTAACAGTGGACACAGAATATTTACATTTTATTCTTTTTATTTTTCTATATTTTTCACATTGCATATAAGGAACTTGTATTCCTGTCTGTGTTCAAAATTTTTCAAGTCATTAGCTGAACAAGAGAAATTACTAAAATATGAAATTAAGAAATAATTACAAGGCTAAGTTTTAACATTCTAGAAGGCTGCTAGGCTTTCTAATTTCATTTCACTGTTACAAAAACTGGGGCTCCAGAAGCTGGCAAAATAATAATTGTGTTATATGAAAATGGAGCATTAAACCTTAGTTATACAAAGTATAATGGTGTTATTTTAAAAGAATCCTGTAGTCAAATACTCATTTGCATAGGTTACTTAAAAGCCAAATTTCACGGAGGCTTTATCAGTAATAGTCATAATTACGGCCACTAGATCATCTTATTTTATTTTATTTTTGTCCTTATAGCAATCTTATGAATTGAGTATTGTCTACATGCCTCAGATAAGGAAACAATCTTTTTTTTTTTTCTTCTGCATGCACTTAGGACATACGGAAACTTAATCTTGCCATCATTAAGACATTTATGCAGGTTCACAGATAATCAATGAATCCAAGATACAAGGCGACCCTTGTCCTTTCAGCTAAGCTAAGTAACTACATCAAGGGAACTTTAGGTCATTTCCGAGAAGAGAAACGCAAAAAGCCTCAAAATAAGCAGATGTGATACAGGCAAAAAATTCACAGAAAAGTAAATCCCTCATTTGTTCCTTTCTCTGTGTAATGGTGCCAGCTGAGCTGAGACATCCATTCTACAGAGCAGTGTGGGTTAAGAAGAGGAACATTCTGTCTAAAATTTAACACAATCCTTAGTACTTCCTACTTTTTTTAATGGAAAATTTTCTATTATCACCATAGCTGTGGCATGGAGGTTTTAGAAGACAATTGAAAACCTGACAGATTGACATTTAACTTTATAATTCACCTTGGAAGAAGTCAGAGCTGATCACTGCCTACCAGTCCTTACCTTCCTCAGATTTGCTAGCTCCTATCACTGAAGCCTGTTACATTATGCTCTGTCCCACTAAGCAATTCAAGCATATCTTGGCCAGGAAAAGAATACAACGGTAACCTCAAATCACTGGTCAGAGACACTGTTCAGTGTGATAAAGACAGGTCTTGAGTAGGACCACCCGGTTGGCCCTCTCTGTCTCCTACCTTCAAATGATATGGGCCAAGTCTTGTTTGTATGGTTGACCTCTGACTGGCTCTTCCTTCCCAAACTCAGCTTGTTTTCTAGGACTTTTGTTCACTGCAATTTACTTAGTCGAAGCTTGACTTTCTCCCCAACCTCTTCCCTGATGCCATACTCAACATACATTCTCTGTTACCACTTGGCTGCCAATGTTCACTGTATGGCTAATATTCCTGTTAGGACATCCACACACTGCCAACACAACTTAAAATCTCTCAACCTCAGAATGCCATGATGCTTGGTCAACATTTGCCTTTTAATCTCTCTGGCTTTGATGCCTCCTGTCAGGACCACTGTCGTTCTGATATGATTTGCCCTAATGTCCTCTCTTTAGTGCTCCTCTCCAAAAATCTTCCCTGTTTGTTCCCTAAATCCACCCAAGAGAGTCACTGCTAACCTCTCTTTGTTATCGCTTCTCATTCTCCTTCTTTCTTCATATGAATGCAGTGAGATGAGGAAGTGGGTTGGAATGAAGGAACAGCCTTAAATTTCAATCAATATTTTTTGAGCTTCCACTATGTTTCAGACATTGCGCTAAGTCCCATGGGATGTGAAAATGTTTGTGGCATGCTGATATCCTTATTGTGTGGCGTTTACTGACCTTCAAGTAAGGAAAAACTGAATAAAAGCAATTCTAAGACAAGTTGGAATGAAATATGTGCTAAACAGAGCAATGTGGTTTGGAAATAAATAAAGAGGAACAATTGTTTTATCTGTGGCCATCAAGAAAGCCTTCTGGAAAACAAAGCATTTGAGCTAAGTTTTGAAAAAGAGGCAACCTACATGCAGGTGAAAAAAAAATATTCTGGGCTCTGGGAATGGAAAATATTAATATATGAGATACAGTACGATACATGTGGGGGTTAAGAATTCTCTACATAGCGGGGAGTGAAGGCTTTTAGAGGAAAATTTGAAAGACACCTGGAAAGTTAGCTTCAGCTCTGTGCTGGATCTCGTAGAATCCTAAACATTGTGGTGAGGACTCGGCTGTTTATTGTAGATTCACTGCCAGGTTTTAGGAAAAAAGATGTATGTGATTTTTGTGTGATCACTTTCGAAGGCCTTTACACTCAGTGATAGGAGTCTACAGATTTAGGTAGGTGATGTGGGAGCAAAGAGAGTGTGTCTGGGAGCAAGGGAGACTAGAGGCAGGGCAACCGGCAAGAAGACTGCTCTGGTAATCATAGTGGGAGGATGAACGTCTAATCAGAGCAGAGGCAGTGGGAGGCTAACAGCTATGACTACACTGGGCAAAGGAATCTCTGTAACCTGCAGCCTAATTTAGCAGATGCTGCAATTAAGGTTGCAAAACAATTTCTATTTTGGCTGCTCATACTTACTTATCCTGGTCCCAGTTTTCGAAGGGTAATCTCAGATCTGAGGCAGATGTTTGAAAAGAGTTTTGAAAATATTCCACTTGCATGATGTCAACAAGAATAAAAAACACATCTTAATTGGGAGAAAAAACAAGAAGAGAGAAAAGTTTTTTATTTGTTTAAATATTGGGTATCTGAAAGGCATATTTTAATATGTAAGAATCACTGCCTTCAACTAGGTACAAAATAAGGAGTAAGATTCGGTGGATTTCATTCCAAACAATAGTTTAAAATAAACAAAAATTTAATTTCTGGGGTTAAAAAAAATTATTTGCTTTTTTTTTTTTTTTAAAGACTACTGAAGACTGACCAAATAAGCTTATGAAATAGCCACTTGGTATAGATAGAACTCTTTCATTCCCAGAGAAGGAGTCGGGAACCAGTTTTGGGGTATAGGGCTCTAGATGAGAAATACCCTCCATTAAATTGGAAATGCCACAAATCCTAAATCTAGAAGGTAATGGGAATAGGTAGATAAGAGAAATACATTAGAAACAAAGACTCTCAAATCTGGAGGAAACATTAGAGGCCATGGACTCCAATCTTTTCATCCCAGAGATGAGGAAATTGGGTCCAAAGAGATTAAATAACTTGCCCAAAGTCTAATGTTAGGTTTTTTTTTTTGCAAAACCAGAGTGTGGATTTTCCTTATTTCCCAGTTATATCCCTCTTCTGTTTAAACCATTCATCACTCTGCCTGAAGCTTCTCAGTGCCCAGACCAGTGGGTTATTAGGAGAAGCACTTTTCATACCCAGTGACCAGCAGCTGTCATAGGCTGGGAGTAGAGATGTAGGTCCTTAAGATAATATGAAAAATGCTAGGACTCCTCTAAATATACAGTCTACATAGTCCCTCTCACAATGTTCCCCTTCCTCCAGTCACATCCCCTTTCCTGAGCTATGTCTCTATGACCTCCTATGCTTCAGAGTTGCCCTTACTGTTAATTTCCATTTTAATTTGATTTCACTTTTCTCTTACTACGTTTCTTCTACCACCCTCATGTCCAAATCCCACCAAAACCAGGTAAGTGTCTGCTTCCTTTTTAAGAGTGACTGCTTCTCTGGAAATACCTAGAGCCTTCACCATACTAATGGAAAGCTAGAGTTGTAAGCATTGAGGAAGTATCTAAGCATCTGCTTTTTGAATATTTTGGAGACTATTATTTTTTCTTATGGCTCCATTGTGAATTTCCCTGCCACAAATTGTTAATTACAGAAGGGTCTCCGTGAATATAGATAAAAATTATAATGTCACATTTACTCCTCCTTGTTGAGGTGGAAAAATAATATATCTATCAGTGCATGCATGAAAATGAAAATGAATTACATTTCTATAGGTAGACAAGACAAGGAAATCAATTGCCGCAAATGTACGTGACAGTGTTCCTAAATATCAGAATGGAATGGTGGATAAGTGAAGAAACAATGATACGTCTTAGAAAAATGAGGCATTATAATGTGCCAAGTCCATTAGGCATTTTTACATACTTTATCTCATTTAATACTCATATCAAACCTTAGTGGTAGTTTAGTAATTACTATCCCCCCCCCAACACTTCTACAATTATTAGTAAAAAATTAAGGAGGTCAAAAATTGCTCCTAAACTAGTAACTGTCAAACAGGAGATTCAACACTAAGTTTATTTGATTAAAAATTCCATGTACATCCTACATTCTCTGCTGCTTCCTGAACTAAATCTTTAAGAACAGATTATTATAATAGTCAAAAGTTATTGTTTATTACTATTTTAAGTGCCTTATATGTTCAATTCCTTTAATCCTCATAACTACCCTATGAGGTATGTACTATTGTTTTTCTGATTTCAGAGATGAAAGAGAAGAATAAATAACTTTTCCCCAACCACATAGCTATTATATGGCAGCCACACTATGATTTAAACACAGATATTCTGGCTTTAAAGTACAAACTCTTGACCATCAGATTATAATATATCATTTAATTTTATTCAATTTTGTTCTTTTCATTCCATTCTATTCTACTTATCCTTCTTTCTTTTCCTCTATCTCCTTCTACTGGCTTTCCGTCTCTCTCCCTTACTTTATCCCCCCCAAACATTCACCAAACCACTACAATTTCTAAGGGATTGTACGTAAGATGAATGAGCCAAGGTTAAATAACTCAGAAGGAAAGTCACACATAAATACATCATTTCAATGGATCCCATAAAAGTGAATACAGAGTACTTATAAATATATATTATGTATATATGGAATATATAAGTATATACATGCAAACACACATGCATACATATACACACAGAGAGAGGCACATGATTGGGATTATTCTTGTGTGGGTAGTCCATGAACCATACTTAGAAAAATGCTAACTTAGACAAAACTGAAATAACTAATAATGACTCAAATCTGACCAGTCACAAGGCACTCTCTGAACCCCTCCCCATCAATCTATATCCAGCTTTACTTATCAAGGCTTTCTGGTGCACTTCTAATGGTGCACTATCTCCTCAAACTTAATTAGCATCCATTAGTTGTACTTTACAACTGTCACATTTAATTCTCACAGCCTTGACAAGTAGCTATTATTTGCAGCATTTTGAAATTGAAGAAACTGAGCTCAGGGAATTTAAATAACTTGCCCAAGATCCTTGAGCTAATTAGTGATAATGGAAAATCATAACTACACCATTGCATTCCAAGGACTGTACCCTTTCTTCTGTGGCATACCTCATTCATGCAGCCTTCTTTACTAGTCAACTTTTAGCACTATTTAACACATGGTGCCACAGTAAATTATTATCTAGCTGATTTCCATTTATTAGAATTATATCCTTAACTCTGTAGTTGACAGCCACTGACTATTTTCTGTCTACCCCAAATTGCTTGGTCCTCATAAAGGTATTTAGCAGGAGTTTAAGAAATGCTGTGCTCAAAGTCAAAGTCAGAATACTCTAACACTGTAATGGTTGTGAGTAAATCATGTTAGTATAAAGGTTAAAAGACAAAACTATTAAAAATAATACATATAGTAATATGTTAAGGGATACATATAAAATATCTAAATTGTGACATTGAAAAAATAAAATGTGGGGGAGAGTAAAAGTGTAAAGTTTTTAAAATGTTATCAAAGTTAAGGTGTTATCAGCTTAAAACACAATATTTTATTTTTATTTATTTTAAAATTTAAAAAATTTTTATGGGTACATAGGTGTATATATTTATGGGTTACATGAGATGTTTTGAGACAGGCATGCAATGTGTAATAATCACATCAGGGTAAGTTATCAGCTTAAAACAGCATATTTTATTTTTATTTATTTTTAAATTTTTAAAATTTTTGTGGGTACATAGGTGTATATATTTATGGGTTATATGAGATGTTTTGTTATAGGCATGCAACGTGTAATAATCACATCTGGATAAGTGGGATTTCCATCACCTCAAGTATCTATGCTTTGTGTTACAAATAATCCAATTATACCCTTTTAGTTATTTAAAAATGTACAATTAAATTATTTTTGACTATAGTCACCCAGTTGCACTATCAAATACTAGGTTTTATTTATTCTTTCTATTTTGAACCCGTTAACCGTCTCCACTTCCCACTCCCACCCTCCACTACCCTTCTCAGGCTCCTTTGACTATCTCCTTCAGTTCAATTATTTTAATTTTTAGCCCTCATAAATGAGAACAAAAATAGCACATTTTAACTGTAAGATATTTTAGGGAAGCCTCATGGTAACCACAAAACAAAAACCTATAGTAGATACAGAAAAGATGAAAAGCAAGGAATCAAAACATGCCACTGGAGAATATCATCCAATTACACAGGAAGACAGCAAGAGAGGAAGAACGGAATTAAGATCTGTAAGACAAGCAGAAAACAATGAACAGAATGCCAGTAGTAAGTTTTTATCTAACAATAATTACCTCAAATGTAAATAAATTAAATTATCCAATCAAAAGACATAGAGTGACTGAATAAATTTACAAAACAAAAGACCTAACTGTATGCTACCTATAAGAGCCTAATTTCTTCTTTAAGGACACACAGACTGAAAGTGAAGAGATAAAAAATGATAGTCCATTCAAATGGAGACCAGAAAAGAGCAGAGGTAGCCATACTTACATTAGATAAAATAGACTTTAAGTAAAACACTGTCAAATGAGGCAAAGAAGGTAATTACGTAGAAATAAAAAAGTCAATTCATTAAGAGGATATAACAATTGTATCTATCTATCTATCTACACATCAGCAATAAATATATAAAGCAAATATGAATAGCTATGAATGGAGAAGTAGACTATAATACAATAATAGTAGAGAACTTGAAAACCTCATGTTCAGCAATGGACACATCATAAGAAACATCAAACACAAACTTCACTTTAAGCCAAATAGTCCTAAAAGACATATACAGAACATTCCCTCCAACAGCAGCAGAATACACATTATTCTGAAGTGTATTCTTCAAAATAGACCATAAGTTAGGCAACAAAACAAGACTTAACAAATTTAAGATTGAGTGTTCTTTCTTCCCAGCAAAACCAAGTCTGTCTCATATTTCAATTCCTGGAAACTATTCAACATGCCAGCATAACATTTACTATCAATGCATTATATTTAAGACACTCATTTTTCCAATTCCCACATCAGAGCGGGCAGTGCTGATTATCCTTCTAGAAGACTTATGTCACCATACGTTGAAATGAACCATGCACAAAATAATCTTAATTTTTAAGTAAAAACAAAAGTTAAGAAAGTCACTTTGTAGATGAGGGTAAGAGTGTTTCAAGTATATCATCACATGAATAGACTGGAATTCATAGAATTGCACAGCTGAAGGGAGTTTGAGAGTTTCTTTCTTTCATCACCATCACTTTTATTAACATCTATATTGAAAACCCCACTTCAAATAGTTGGTAGTGTGCATGTGTATGTGTACGTGTGTGTGTGTGTGTGTGTGTGTCTGTGTGTGTGTTGCTGAAAATGCGAACAAAAGAAGTCAAGCTTCTTCATATATATGACAATGAATTTGGACATTCTTGAATCTTCCAAAGGTTGGTATATGAATGTAGACTTTAATCATCTTTCTTTTTCAAGGAGTGAAAACTCAATTTTATTAACAAACAGGTACCTGACCTATTGAGTGGTTGGTGAAAAAGTATTGAGCTAATCAGAACACACAGGCCTTTCCCCTTACCAGAGGTGCTACCCGAGGCAAATTACAGTATCTCTCTGGAGTTCATGTTTGGATAATTGCTAAGAATCTCTCTCAATTTAAAAATCCTCTACACTATAATTTTTTATAATGCAAAAGTATTTTTATTTTATTTTTAATTTGTAAGTTCTGGGGTACATGTGCAGGTTTATTACATAGGTAAACTTGTATTATGGGAGCTTGTTGTACAGATTATTTTATCACCCAGGTGTTAAGCCTGCTACCCATTAGTATTTTTCTTAATCCGCTCCTTCCTCCCATCCTCCACCTTCCAGTCTCCAGTAGGCCCCAGTGTCTGCTGTTCCCCATCATGTGTCCATGTGTTCTCATCAGTTAGCTCCCACTTATAAGTGAGAACATGTATTTGGTTTTCTGTTCTCGCATTAATTTGCTAAGGATAATGGCCTCCAGCTCCATTCATGTTGCTGCAGAGGACATGATCTCAGTCTATTTTATGGCTACAAAGTATTCCATGATGTATAATGTACCATATTTTCTTTATCCAGTCTAGCATTGATGGGCGTTTAGGTTGATTCCATACACTTATTGTGAATATGCAGCACACTTGAGAAGGGTGGGGAGAATGAAACAGCAGACACTTCCCAGGCCCAGCAAAATGAGATATTGTATTATTATCTTTTAGCTCTTGGTGGGCCTTTTAATTTTATTTTTATTGAATTTAGTAATTGTTCATACCTGCAAAGAGAGTCTACATGGATCAATAAACCAGAAAACAATAATCAGATGATCCAATGACATGTAGGAAAGCAATCTTCCCAGATGCCTTTTCTGCTCTCTCTCAGCATAATGTCTAAAATAATGAGTGTTCACAGCGTAACAGAGTCCTCCATTCTAGGAGAAAAATCTCATAGTGAGTAAGTATTCTCAGGCAATGTGCTTACTAACCAGTATAAGCAAAAGTCAACTAAGAAAGTGACAATTATTTGGTCTTTATTAACCTGGTTTCCAGGATTCAAAAATAACAATAGTAACAGTATGCTAGTAATAATGAAAGAACACTAACAATCTCTTTCTAAATAACTCATTAAGTGCAGGTCCTGGTTGGCTAGTGTTAACTTTTACACATAAACACACACAACTTCATTAAAGAAACAAATCATGGCTTCCTAGGAGAAAAATTATATCCATAGGATATTACATTAAGGAAAGAAGAAAACAGGCCAACAACCATCAACCAGGAAGTTTCCTGTGGAAAAGACCTTAGCTAAATTGATAAATAGTACAGAGATGGGGTGTATTGGGGGTTTTCATAAAGGAAAGGCTATTTTTAAAATATTGCTCAGCTGCTCAGGAAGCTCAGGAAGCTGAGGTGGGAGGATCACTTGAGCCCAAGAGTTCGAGGCTAGCCTGTAGGCAACATTACAAAACCCTGTTTCTAATTTTTAAAAAAAATATGTCATGCACTAAAAGTGGAATGCTTTTACAACCACTTCCTTGGGAGGGATGCACGTGTCCTGAAAATACAGAAATACATCAGTTGAGCATTTATTATGTGAAGAACTTCACACAAATTTATTTCATCCAATCTTTATACCAAATCTATGAGATACTCACAGATTATACGTTATATAATAATATATAATAATATTATATAATAATAAGATGCAATGTGTATTTAGTATTTATTTAAAAAGAAGACTGAAATCATATCAAGAATCTTTTCTGAAAACAATGATATCAACGTAAAAATAAATAACAGGAGAAATTTTGGAAAATTCACAAGTACATGGAAATTAAACAGCATGCTCCTGAACAACAAATGAATCAAAGAAGTTAAAAGGAACATTAAACATATTTTGAGACAATTAAAAATGGAAACACAACATATTGAAACTTATGGGATGTAAGAAAGTGGGTTGAAGAAGGAATTTTATAGCAATAAATACCTACATCAAAAAGAATAAAGATCTCGAATTAACAATCCAGTGTTACACCTCGAGGGACTAGAAAAAGAACAAATTAAGTCCAAAGTTAGTAGAAGGAAATAAACAATAACGATCAGGGCAGAATTAAGGTAAGACTAGAAAAATAATAGAAAAGGTCAATGAAACTAAGAGTTGGTGTTTTGAAAAGGTAAACAAATTTGACAAACCTTTAGTAAAAACATTTTACTAAGAAAAGAGAGAAAACTCAGATAAATAAAACCAGAAGTCAAAGAGAAAACATTCTAACTGGTACCACAAAAATACAATGGACCCTGAGAGACCACTATAAACAATTATATGATAACAAATTGAACAACCTAGAATAAATGGGTAAATTTCTAGACACATACTGAAGAAATAAAAGAGTGAATCATGAAGAATTAAAAAATCTGGACTGACATAACTTGTAAGAAGATTAAATCAGTAATAAAAAATTTCTCATCAAAGAAAATCCCAGGAACTGTGGCTTCACTGTTGAGTTCTACTAAACATTTAAGGAACAACTAACACCAACCCTTTAAAAACTTCTCCAAAAAATGGAAGAGGAGGGAATACTTCCAAACTCATTTTATGAAGCCAGCAATACCCTGATACCAAAGTTAAACAAAGACACTACAAGGAAAGACAATTATAAGCCAACATCCCTCATGAATTTAGATTCAAAAATCTTCAACAAAATACTAGCAAACCAAATTCAACAGCACTTTCAAAGAATCATACACCATGATCAAGTGGGAGTTTTCTAGGGATGCAAAGATAGTTCAGCACACAAAATTCTATGAATGCAATAATCCATATTAACAGAATTAAAGCCTAAAACCATATGATTACCTCAGAAAAAAAAAAATTGACAAAATTCAATATCAACTCTTAACAAATTAGACATAAAAAGAAATGTTTCTTAATCCAATAAAGGCCTTCTATGACATAACTGCAGTTAACATCATACTCAATGGTGAAAAGTTGAAAGCTTTTTATTTAAGATCAGAAATAAGACAAGGATGTTCACTTTCATTGCCTCTATTCAACATAGTACTAGAAGTCTTAGAGCAATTAGGAAAGAGAAAGAAATAAAACCCATCCAAATTAGAAGAAGTTAAATTGTCACTGTTTGCAGATGACACAATCTTACATATAGAATAACCTAAAAATGCCATCAAAAAGCTGTTATAACTAATAAGTGAATTCAGTAAAGTTACACAAAATCCAATATAAAAATTAGTGGTATTTCTATACACTAACAGCAATCTATTTGAAAATGAAATCAAGACACAATCCCACTCACAATAGCTACAAAAATGAAATACTTAGGAATATTTTTTCAGAGTCCATTTTTCCAATGCAATTAGGAATAAATTTAACCAAGGAGATGAAAGACAGAAAATTGTAAAACACTGATGAAAAATATTGAGGAGGACACAAATAAATGGAAAGATATATCACTATCGTTAAAATGTTCATACTAACCAAAGCAATCTACAGATTCATTCCCTATCAAATTCCAGTGTCATTTTTCCCAGAAATAGAAAAACAATTTTAAACTTTATATGGAATCACAAAGGACCCCCAAATAGTCAAAACAATTTTGAGCAAAAAGAAGAAAGCTGGAGGCATCACATCCCCTGACTTCAAAGTATATTATAAAGCTATTGTAATGAAAACAATATAGCACTGGCATAAAAACAGACACATTGATCAATGGAGAAAAATAAAAAACTGAGAAATAAATATACATATTAATTTAGTCAATTAATTTGCAACAAAGATACCAAAACGCACAATGGAGACACAACAGTGTTTTTAATCATTGGTTTTGGTAAAACAGGATATCTTCATGAAGAAGAATAAAATTAGATTCTTATCTCACACTATATACAAAATTAACTCAAAATAGATTATAGACTGAAATGTAAGACCTGAAACTGTAAAACTACTAGAAGAAAACATATCTTTAAAAGTTTTATGATATCAGTCTGGAGAATATTTTTTTTGGTTATGACCTCAAAAGCACAGACAACAAAAGAAAAAATAGACAAATGGAATTATGTCAAACTAAAAAGCTTCCACAGCATAACTAAAAAGCTTTAACTGAGTGAAGAGACAGCCTACAGGATGGGAGAAAATATTTGCAAATCATACTGCTGATGAAGAAAAGCTAATATCCAAAATATACAAGAAAAACAACTAAACAGAAAAAAAAAAACACTAATAAAAAATAAGCAAAGGACCCAAATACACATTTCTGTAAAAAGACTAGCAAATGACCAACAGCTATATGAAAAAAAAATGCTCAACATCATTAATCATCAGGGAAATGCAAATTAAAACCATAATAAGGCATCACCTCACACCTGTTAGAATGGCTACTTTAAAAAGATGAAAGAGGCCAGGTGCGGTGGCTCACACCTGTAATTCCAGCACTTTGGGAGGCTGAGGCAGGTGGATCACGAGGTCAGGAGTTCGAGACCAGCCTGACAAACATGGCAAACCCTCATCTCTACTAAAAATACAAAAATCAGCTGGGCGTAGTGGCACATGCCTGTAATCCCAGCTACTCAGGACGCTGAGGCAGGAGAATTGCCTGAACCTGGGAAGTGGAGGTTGCAGTGAGCCAAGATCGTGCCACTGCACTTCAGCCTTCATTTCAAAAAAAAGAGAAAGATAGTAAGTGCTGACAAGGATGTAAAAAGAAGTGAACTTCTTGAATACTGTTGGTGGGAATGTAAATTAGTACAGGCATTATATAAAACAGTATGGAAGTTCCTCAGAAAACTAAAAATAGAACTACCATATGATCCAGAAATCCTCCTACTAGGCATATATCCAAAAGAAATCAGCATGTTGAAGAGATATCTGCACCCCCATAGTCACTGCAGCATTATTCACAATAGCCAAGATACAGAATCAATCTAACTGTCCATCAAGCGATGAATGGATAAAGAAACTATGCTACATAATGCGTACACACACACACAAATACAGAATACTACACAGGCTTAAAAAGAAAGACAACTTTGTATTTGCAACATGGATGAACCTAGAATATATTACGTTTAAATGAAATAAGCCAATGGGGAGAAATTGGGGGAAATGGTGAATAGGAGGCAGGACTAAATTGCAGCTACCACTCGGACAGACAGCAGAGTGTGGAGACTCACATCGTGAACTTTCACTCCAAGAACTAACACAGGAACATGCCAGGAGAGCCAAGAGAATTCATAAACCCTTTGAAGGAAGCAAATTGCTCCTGCAGGCCCTGAGAGGCAACTGAAAAACTGTGAGTGCCTAAAGTGTGAAAGTGTGAAAGGAGAATCGTCTGTGCCCCAACACACCCTCACTGAGGAACCTGAAGGTCCAGATCACGGGAGAAGGACTTAACCTTACTCTGAGCTGAGACAAGTTTTGACAGCCAAGAGAAATTCAGGGGTGGAGGAAGCAGTGGGAAGAGTCCTGCGGGCTCTCTCTGTCCCTAGGGAAGCCATTTCTGACTTTGTCTTGCAGGTGTCCTTGGGGAGGGTTGCCAGAAAAACTGGGAAAGACCACGGGGAAAAGGAAACTTCTAACTAAACTTTGTAATAATTTGACCAAACATGGAGTTTCCTGGACAGAACTCAGGGGAGGGGTGACTTAGGAGTGCAGACACAGCATAGAAACCACAGCAGGCAGAAAGGTACGAAATCTGAAAGCCCCCTGCTTGATTTCTCAGCCAGGAGGCTGTTAACCTGGGGCAAGTTCTCAGTCCTGCTCACTCACTGCCTGGAAATAATCCTGGTACTGCTGGGGTGAAGGGCAAGGTGGGGAATGAAACCAGTCTTTGAGGCTGGTGGGAGCTGGGTGAGGCCTGTAACAGCTGACTTCCCTGGCCACCTGAATGACACAGCAGAGGCAGCCATAATCCCACTAGGAACATCATTGGCCTCATCACCACAGCTCCATCCCCCTCAGCGGCCACAGCAAGCCCCACCCAAAAACAGTCTGAGCTTAGACACGCCTAACCCTGTCCCCACCAGACACACCTGATGGTCTTTACCTACCTGGTAGCTGAAGACAAAGGACATAATCTCTTGGGAGCTCCAGGCCCCACCCATGTCCTGATCCTCCCTATACTCCCAAGGCTGATGGTCTCCTGAAAGTGCTACCTCCTTCCAGGAAGACAACTCACACAAAAACTAGTGCAATAAATGAAACCATAACTAAGGGCCCTCACAGAGTCCATTTCACTCCCTTGCCACCTCTACTGGAGCAGGTGCTATTCATGGCTGAGATATCTGAAGATGGTTCACATCACAGAACTCTGTGCAGACAGCCCCCAGTACCAGCCCAGAAACCAGCAGCTCTGCTGGGTGGCTAGATCTAGAAGAGAAATAACAATCAGTACAATTTGGCTCTCAGGAAGTCACATCCCTAGGGGAAGGAGGAGAACACTACATCAAAGGAGAATGCTGTGGGACAAAAGAATCTGAACAGCAGCCCTCGGGTCCCAGATCTTCTCTCTGACATAGTTTACCCAAATGAGAAGGAACCAGAAAAACAATTCTGGTAATATGACAAAACAAAGGTTTTTTTATACCTCACCTCCAAAAAGCTGCTAGAACTAATACATGAATTCAACAGTTTCAGGATACAAAATTAATGTACACAAATCAGTAGCTCTTCTACACACTAAGCTGAGAATCAAATCAGGAACTCAATCCCTTTTTACAATAGCTGCAAAAATAAAATACTTAGGAATATACCTAACCAAGGAGTTGAAAGACCTCTACAGGGAATACTATAAAACACTTTTGAAAGAAATCACAGACAACACAAACAAATGGAAACACATCCCATGCTCATAGATGGGTAGAGTCAATATTGTGGAAATAACCATACTGCCAAAAGCAATCTAAAAATTCAATGCAATTCCCATCAAATACCACCATCATTCATCACAGAAATAGAAAAAACAATTCTAAAATTCATATGGAACCAAAAAAGAGCCCTAAGAACCAAAGCAAAACTAAGCAAAAAGAACAAATCTGGAGGCATTACATTACCTGACTTCAAACTATATGATAATTCCCATCAAAATACCACTATCATTCTTCACAGAAATAGAAAAAACAATCCTAAAATTCATATGGAACCAAAAAAAGAACCCTCAGAGTCAAAGCAAGACTAAGCAAAAAACACAAATTCTGGAGGCATCACATTACCTGACTTCAAACTATATGATAATTTTCATCAAAATACTACCATTGTTCATCACAGAAATAGAAAAAACAATTCTAAAATTCATATGGAACCAAAAAAAGAACCTCAGAGCCAAAGCAAGACTAAGCAAAAAGAACAAATCTGCAGGCATCACATTACCTGACTTCAAACTATATGATAAGGCCATAGTCACCAAAAGAGCATGACACTCGTATAAAAATAGGCACATAGACCAATGGAACATAATAGAGAACCCAGAAAGAAACCCAAATACTTCCAGCCAACTGATCTTTGGCAAAGCAAACAAAAACATAAAGTGGGGGGAAAGACACCCTATTCAACAAATGGTGCTGAGACAGTTGGCAAGCCACATGTAGAAGAATGAATCTGGGTATTCATCGCTCACCTTAGACAAAAATCAACTCAAGATGAAACAAGACCTTAAATCTAAAACCTGAAATCATAAAAATTCCAGAAGATGACAACAGAAAAACCCTTCTAGACATAGTTTAGTTAAAGACTTCAAGACCAAGAACCCAAAAGCAAATGCAACAAAAACACAAATAGATGGGACTTAATTCAACTAAAAAGCTTCTGCACAGCAGAAGAAATAATGAGCAGAATACATAGACAACCCACAGAGTTGGATAAAATCTTCACAATCTATACATCTCACAAAAGGATTAATATCCAGAATCTACAGGGAACTCAAATATATTGGCAAGAAAAAAACAAACAATCCTATCAAAAAGTGGGTTAAGGACATGAATAAACAATTCTCAAACCACTATGGAAAACAGTGTGGAGATTCCTTAAAGACCTAAAAGTAGAACTACCATTTAATCCAGCAATCCCACTACTGGGTATCTACCAAGAGGAAAATAAGTCATTATGTGAAAAAGATACTTGCAAATGCATATCTATGGCAGCACAATTCGCAATTGCAAATATATGGAACCAGCCAAAGTGCCCATCAATCAATGAGTGGATAAAGAAATTGTGGTGTATATATACCACAGAATACTAGTCAATTACAAAAAAAGGAATGAAATAATGGCATTTGCTGCAATCTGGATGGAATCAGAGATCATTATTCTAAGTGAAATAATTCAGGAATGGCAAGCCAAACATTGTATGTTCTCACTCATAAGTGGGAGCTAAGCTGTGAGGATGCAAAGGCATAAGAATGATATGATGAAATTTCGGGACTCGGGAAAGGGCGGGGGGTTGTGAGGGATAAAAGACTACACACTGGATACAGTGTACACTGCTTGGGTGATGGGTACACCAAAATCTCAGAAATCATCACTAAAGAACTCATTCATGTAACCAAACACCCCCTGTTCCCCAAAAACCTATTGAAATTTTTAAAAAGAAAAGAAAGAAAGAAAGAAAGAAATAAGCCAGGCACAGAAGGACAAATATATGACCCCACTAATGTGTGAAATCTAAAAAAGTTGATCTCATAGAAGTAGAATGGTGAATATCAAGGGCTGCAGGTGGGAGAGTGGAAGATTGGGAGATGTTGGCTAAAGGATACAAAATTTCAGTTAGATAAGAAAAATAGATTCAAGAGCTTTATCGTACATCATGACTGTAGCAAATAACAATGCATTTTGAAAATTGCTAAGAGTAGATTTTAAGTGTTCTCACCACAAAAAGCAGCAAATATATGAGTTAATGCATATGTTAATTTGCTTGATTGAGTCCACTACACAGAGTTCCAAACCTCATGCTTCACATGGTAACAATACATAATTTTGTCAATAAAAATATATACACTTTTTTTTAACTTAAGAGAAACTAATCCAACAGCCACATTAATTGAGGTATGGAGATAGTCAAGCATCTATTCAAGGAATCTTCTAGTGACTATTACCTTAACTTTTTTTTTCTTTTTAAACAGAGACAGAGTCTTGCTATTTTGCCCAGGCTGGTCTCCTGGGCTCAAGTGATCCACCTGCCTCAGCCTCCCAAAGTTCTGGAATTATAGGCGTAAGCCACCACGCCTGACCTTTTATTATTATTTTTTTTTATGTGAAAACAAGTTTATTAAGAAAGTAACGAAATAAAGAATGGCTACTCTATAGGAGGAACAGCTTAACTGTTATTCAAAGCAAACTGAATAAAACGAATATTGCTGAGAAAAAAAAAAAAAAAGACTACCAGAAAGGAAAAGAAAGAATAGAAAGGCAGAAAAATTTGAACATTTAATAAACCTTTAAATAGGTAAACTATGTCTGGTCATCCAATTTCCCAATTTTGCTCATTTGATGACATAGCCAGTATTACTTGTTCTGAAGTCATCAAAGTAACAGTTCATCAGTTCCTCAAGGTAGAGTGTTAGCATACATATGCAGCAGGGTGAAAAAATTGTCTTTTCAGCTGGCACCAAAACTTTTGTTAGGGAGTAATAGTCTTGGTTTAAGAAAATACTCTGACAAATATTTGGGGAAGGAAGCTAAGACTCTTTGGGCATGGCTTGTTAAGAGATAGGATTAAAGTATGTAACTAAGCTGCTTTCAATGATAAATGAACTAGGAGGAGAACAGAAAATACAAGTACAAAACAAAATGAAGATTTTTCAGGTGAAAAGTCTGCAACTAAGTTGGTAGAAATGGGCAGTAGATTACTATAAAATATTAATAGATATTTTAGCAGATTTACAGGATAACCGAGCAGATAGAATGTAGACTTCCATTCATCCATCCCCTCAATCCCTCCCATAGTTTCCCTTATTATCAATACTTTGACCTAGAATAACGACCAACATTTGTTATAATTACTAAATCAATATTGACGATTATTAACTATACTCCATACTTTACATTAAAGTTCTATTCTTTGTTGTACATTGTATGGGTTTTGAGAAATGCAAAGTGATATATATCCAACATTACAGTTTCATGTGAAATAGTTTCCCTGTCCTAAAATCCACTGTGTTCCACCTATTCATTTCTCCCCTCCCTCTCACATCCCCTCACATCTGATCTTTTCACTGTCTCTACTGTTTTATCTGTTCAAAGACGTCAGTTGGAATCATACAGTATATAGCCTTTTCAGACTGGCTTCTTTCACTTACCAATATGTTAGTAAGTTTCCTCCATCCTCCATGTCTTTTTTTTTTTTTTTTTTTTGAGACAGAGTCTTGCTCTGTCACCCAGGCTGGAGTGCAGTGGCACCATCTTTGCTCACTGCAACCTCCACCTCCTGGGTTCAAGGGATTCTCCTGCCTCAGCTTCCTGAGTAGCTGGGATTACAGGTGTGCCCATCACACCCAGTTAATCCTTGCATTTTTAGTAGAGATGGGGTTTTGCCATGTTGGCCAGACTGGTCTCGAACTCCTGACCTCAGGTAATCTGCCCACCTCCCACTTCCCAAAGTACTGGGATTATAGGCTTGAGCCACTGAGCCTGGACACCTCCATGTCTTTTCATGGCTTGACAACTCATTTCTGTTTAGCATTGTATAATATCCCATTGCATGATGTACCATGTTTGTTTATCCATTCACTTACTGAAAAATATCTTGATTGCTTCCAGTTTTGTGTGATTCTTAAATAAAGCTGCTATAAACGTTCATGTGCAGGTTTTTGTGGAGACAAGTTTCTCACTCAATTGGGTAAACGGGCATGTGACTGCTGGATAGAATGGTAAGAGTATTTTATCTTCATAAGAAACTGTCACAAGAGGATTTTTTAAAAGAAGCTTTTTTTTTTCTTCTGCTCAGAGAAAGTAGCTCCACTTCCAATCCCTCCCCTATTCCTTTCTAAAAAAATTGTTTAAGCAAAATTTTCTGTATGTCCAAAAACCATGTTGGCATGGATGTGTTGAAAGATAAGAATGTGGAGTGGTTTTGGGGAATGGAGATGGCAGGAAGTGAACTGGAAACTGAGTGCCTATCTGGATGTATACAATGTGGAATGAAGAAAGCAGGATGTGGATAGGAGGACTGCTGATGAACTGAACCAATCTAATTAAAACAGAAATTTAGAATCTGAGGTGACCAGAAAAATACAGGCCTTCCACCATAAGCCCAGGAATTTGCAGAAATCCTGGGAGGAAATAAAATTTTCCCAGGATATGGAAGAATGTTTGAGTTAGTATGTTTTCTTTTCTTTCTTTCTTTCTTTCTTTCTTTCTTTTTTTTTTTTTTTGAGACCAAGTCTGACTCTGTTACCCAGTTGCCCAGGCTGGAGTGAAGTGGTGCCATCTCAATTCACTGCAACCTTCACCTCCCAGGTTCAAGCAATTCTTCTGCCTCAGCATTCAGAGTAGCTGGGACTACAGGCACATGCCACCATTCCAGGCTATTTTTTGTTTCTTTGTTTGTTTGGTTTTAGTAGCTATGGAGTTTCACCATGTTGATCAGGCTGGTTTTGAATGCCTGACCTCAAGCGATCCCCCACCTCAGCCTCCCAAAGTGTTGGGATTACAGATGTGAGCCACCATACCCAGCTGAGCTAACCTGTTTTCAGTGGTTCTGATCAGGCCCCTCTAGGAATCCTTTTTTCACGCTATGGCCAGAGTGATTTATCTAAAACTCCAAACTGATCTTATAGTTTTAGGTACTGTCTTCCTGAAAATGGGAGTGCATGCATCTACTTGGTTAGCCCTCAGTGACTCTCTGTGACCTAGAAACAAAGTACAGTCTTCTTGGTCAGGCACACAGTGCTCCCATCCCTTTCCCTTGACATCTATTTCACTATCTATCTCCTGCCACTCTCACAGTTGGCACTAAACACTCGATGCTGCTCAGCACTGAACATGCTTAGCACTGAGCACACTTAGCACTGAACATACTTAGTATTGGGCATGCTTAGCACTCAACATGTTTGACACTGAATATCCTTAGTGCCAAACACTCTATGCTTCATGCGCCTCATACTGCATGCTGTTCCAGGACTTTGCAATTTTGCTCATGTTGTGCCTGGAATGTCCTCATTTACCTGCATAACACTTGCTTATCTTTGGGATTCAGCTTTGGCATATTTTCTTCTAGGATATTCTAAGTGTTTTCTGCATTTTCAAAGCCTTTTCTGGATACGTTTATACGTTTATTTTAACTGTTCTTGTTTTTTATGTGTTTGCTGTCCTCAATTATTTAGACTTTTTACAAGTAATATGTCATATCATATTAGTATTTCTATCATGCCTAGCCCAGTGCCTCACTTATATGTCTTGAAAATAAGGTTAACTCAATTCAACTGAATACAGGCTCTAAGGCAGGGCTTCAGGAGTGACAGTGAATTACACAGGAGGGAATTCAGACACCAAAGAAATCAGGGATTGTGCAGGTTGGGTCCTCTAGGAAGCAGATGCCAGGAAGAAGATAAAAGTCCAATAGATTATTGGGGACAATCCTTGTGAAAGACAAGAAAGAGGAAGCAAGGAACTTTCCAGACTACAGTGCTGTCTCAATACCTATGAAAATAGAAAGGGTAGGAAGAAAGATTGGGTAGAAGGATGTTCAAACAGCTTTGAGGTCTCAGCCAGCCCAAAATGAAGCTCCGGAGCAAATTATCCTTTAGAGGATTCCACATGGCACAGACATGAGCAATCCCTAATACCCTCACTGTGCTCAGGCACTGGTTAGCATTGCTTAGGCAGACTGTGTCCTAGGCTTGAATACTGCAATGGATCCTGAAGGTGCTGCAGGTTGTAAACTGACTGCCCTCCCTTTGGCACATTCTCTTTAGAAGTGAGATCTGAGAGGTGCTCCCCCATGGCTGCCACAGAGACTAGGAGAGGGGAGAAGAGCTAGGCAGCTTCCTCTTTATCCAAAGGCAAGTATTCACACTGTACTTCCATTATGTTGTTGAAAATACTGTGGATTTCCAAAATCTCAAAATAATCAAATCTGAAAGTTGCATATATAAATACATACCTTTTGTCAAATACGAACATTTTGATCATACTTGTTGTTTTTAGTTATGACTTCCAAAGTCTTTAAAATAGAACATTAGGAGCTGGCTGCCTGCCACTCCATTGCCAGTCAGTTTCCCCACCCACACTGCACTGAAATCTACCTATTTATCTATTCCTTCTTTAATTTTTATGTGTAGGAACTTCTCTTGGGTGTTCACTTCCTATAAATGGAAATGCATGAATTTTTTCAAATTCTTCAAAGTTGAATATTTATGAAAATATGTCAGTGCAAAATATGTATTATTAGCAAGATTTAAACTAAAAATAATGATGCTATTTCTATTGAATAGCTAACATCGCTTAAAGTTCCTAAACGGAGAGAAAAGAAATCATGTAGCCTGGGGGAAATTTATTTTTTAGGCAAAGCATATGGATAGTACATGCAATCAGAGATCATCAGAAAACACAGTGATGCTCTATTTCTTCTTTAGCACTTTTTTCATTTTTGTTTTCCTACCAGCATTGTTAATAATGGATATGCTCAATGACACCTGCCTTCCTTAAAACATTTTCTTCTAAATATTTTAATGGCTGTTATGGAAACAGCTGTGAACAACTCATTGTAAAAATCTGTAGTTAATGATCATACTGAAGACCATGGCCCTGGAGCCTCACAAAGGTATTTTTCAATTGTGCTACCATCTTTTATTAATAGGATCACTTTGTTGAAACAGTTATATAACATAAGATTTTAGTTCATTCTGCATACCAACAAATTATGAAATTAGCTTAGGCTCACTTATATTAACTGATATCAAATTGCACATTAAAAGTAATTTTCCAGACTGAGTTTCATTAAGTAACAAGAAATATAGGCTTGAGATTTTATTCAAGCTAGCAGTGTGCTAGTATCCCCCTCTTTTTTAACACTTATAAATAAATTATATTCTTGATTAAAACGAAACCTATCCCTTAAGTAATTATTACTAATTACATGAAAGTTTCATTTATCAATCTCTCCCAAACCCGTTTCTCCTCTAATGTTTCCTGTCTCAGAAAATGACATCTCCATCCAGAAGTCGACAATTTCTACTAATTTTTTCTACAAACATATATCTCATAGTTTCATTTTCATCTTCACTACTACTAAACCAGCCCCCCAAAAATGTCTCTTGCCTGTATTATTGCAATAACTGTTAATATTAATATAATGATCTCCTGCCATATAATTTCCATATAGCAGCTAGAGTAATAATTTTCAGGGGAGACAATCCAAGATGGCCAAATAGGAACAGCTCTGGAGTGCAGTTCCCAGTGATAATGCAGAGGGTGAGTGATCACTGCATTTCAAAATGAGTTTTTACTGCCCACAGACCAGGAGATTCCTGAGTGGAAAAGTGCCATGAGTCTCCAACATGGCTGTTTCAGCCAGCACAGCAGGCCTCCACACAAAAACTCACACAAATCTGGGCGGCAGTTTCAACTGGTGCCTGGAACACCTGGGAGACAGAGTCACCCATTCAACTGAAAAAAAGGGGGCTGAAAGAGGGAGTCAGGTGATCTGGCTCTGCAGGTCCCACCCCCTACAAAGACGAGTAATCTGAAATGCTCTGGATTGAGAGTTTCACAGCAAGCACAGCTGGACCCAGGGCAGTCCAGCTCTGTGGGGGGAAGGGTGTCCACCATTACCAAGGCAGTCCACCACTACTGAGGCAGTCTGCCATTACTGAGGCAGTCTGCCATTACCGAGGCAGTTCTAACTATAACTCTATAAACAAAACTGCAAGAAAGTTCACACAGCAGCTGGGCAGAGCCCATGGCAGTTCAGCATTGCCTCTGCTGGCAGACTGTAACTAGGCTGCCTACTCGCTGGGCAGGCATCTCTGAAAAAAGGCAGCAGCACATCAGGAACTTATAAATAAAGCCCCACCTTCCCAGGACAGAGCACCTGGGAAAAAATGGCACTTATGAATTCCGCTGCAGCAGACTTAAACATACCTGCCCAGCGGCTCTGAATGGAACAACGGAGCTCCCAGCACAGCACCTGAGCTCCTATAATGGAAAGACTGTCTCCTCAAGCAGCTCCCCTATCCCCATATATCCAAAGACACATCTCATAAAGGAGAGCTGAGGCTGACATCTGGCAGATACCCTTCTGGGACAAAGATAACAGAAGAAGAAACTAGCAGCAACCCTTACTGTTCTGCAGCCACCGCAGGTGATCCCCAGGCAAACAGGGTCTGGAGTGGACCTCCAGCAGTCCTACAGCAGAGGGCCAGACTGTTAGAAGGAAAACTAAAAAACAGAAAGAAATAACTTCATCATCAACAAAAAGGATGTCCACTCAGAGACCCCATCTGAAAGTCAGCAACTACAAAGATCACAGGTAGATAAATCCACAAAGATGGGGAAAAAAACAGGTCAAAAAGGATGAAAACACACAAAACCAGAACACCTATCCTCCTCCAAGGGATCCTAACTCCTCACGAGCAAAGAAACAAGGCTGGATGGAGAATGAATCTGATGAATTGACAGAAAGAGCTTCAGAAAGTGGGTAATAACAAACATCTCTGAGCTAAAAGAACATGTTCTAACCCAATGCAAAGAAACTAACAACCTTCAAAAAAGGTTTGACGAAAATGCTAATGAGAATAAACAGCTTAGAGAGGAATATAAGTGAATTGATGGAGCTGAAAAACACAACAAGAGAACTTTGCGAAGCACACACACGTTTCAATAGCCAAATTGACCAAGCAGAAGAAAGGATATCAGAGACTGAAGATCAACTCAATGAAATAAAATGAGAAGGCAAGATTAGAGAAAAAAGAGTAAAAAGAAATTAACAAAGCCTCCAAGAAATATGGGATTATGTGAAAAGACCTAATCTACATTTGATAGGTGTGCCTGAATGTGACAGAGTGAATGAATCCTAGCTGGAAAACACTCTTCAGGATATTATCTAGGAGAACATCCCCAACCTAGCAAGGCAGGCCAATATTCAAGTCCAGGAAATACAGAGACCACCACAAAGATATTCCTCAATAAGAGCAACCCAAGGCACATAATCGTGAGATTCACCAGGGCTGAAATGAAGGAAAAATGCTAAGGGCAGCCAGAGAGAAAGGTTGGGTTACCCACAAAGGGAAGCCCATCAGACTCACGGCAGATCTCTCAGCAGAAACCCTACAAGCCAGAAGAGAGTGGGGGCCAATATTCAACATCCTTAAAGAAAAGAACTTTCAACACAGAATTTCATATCCAGCCAAACTAACATTCATAAGCAAAGGAGAAAGAAAATCCTTTATGAACAAGCAATTGCTGAGAGACTTTGTCACCACCAGGCCTGCCTCACAAGAGCTCCTGAGAGAAGCACTAAACATAGACAGGAACAACCAGTACCAGTCGCTGTAAAAACATACCAAATGGCAAAAAGCATCGACACAATGAAGAAACTGTGCCAACTAATGGGCAAAACAACCAGCTAGCATCAAAATAGCAAGATCAAATTCACACATAACAATATTAACCTTAAATGTAAATGGGCTAAATGCCTGAATCAAAAGACACAGACTGGCAAATTGGATAAAAAGTCAAAACATATCCATGTGCTCTATGCAGGAAACCCATCTCACATGCAAGGAAACACATAGGCTCAAAATAAAGGGATGGAGGAAGATCCACCAAGCAATTGGAAAGCAAAAAAAAAGGCAGAAGTTGCAATCCTAGTCTCTGATAAAACAGACTTTAAACTAACAAAGATCAAAAGAGACAAAGAAGGGCATTATGTAATGGGAAAAGGATCAATGCAACAAGAAGAGCTAACAATCCTAAATATATACACACCGAATACAGGAGAACCAAGATACATAAAGCAAGTTCTTATCAACCTACAAAGAGACTTAGACTCCAACACAATAATAGTGGGAGACTTTAACACTCCACTATCAATATTAGACAGATCAACAAGACAGAAAATTAACAAGGATATCCAGGGCTTGAACTCAAATCTGGAACAAGCAAACCTAATAGACATCTACAGAACTCTCCACCCCAAATCCACAGAATATACATTCTTCTCAGCACCACATCACACCTACTCTAAAATTGACCAAATAATTGGAAGTAAATCAGTCTTCAGCAAACACAAAAGAACAGAAATCATAACAAACAGTCTCTCGGACCACAGTGCAATCAAATTAGAACTCAGGATTAAAAAACTAACTCAGAACTGCACAACTTCATGGAAACTGAACAACTGGCTCTTGAATGTTGACTGGATAAACAATGAAATGAAGGCAGAAATAAAGATGTTCTTCAAAACCAACAAGAATGAAGACACAACGTACCAGAATCTCTAGGACACATTTAAAGCAGTGTCTACAGGAAAATTTATAGCAGTAAATGCCCACATGAGAAGCAAGAAAAGATCTAAAATCAACACCCTATCCTCAAAATTGAAAGAGCTAGAGGAGCAAGATCAAAAAAACTCAAAGGCTAGCAGAAGACAAGAAATAATTAAGATCAGAGCAGAACTGAAGGAGATAGAGACACAAAAAACCCTTCAAAAAATTCATAAATCCAGGAACTGGTTTTTTGAAAAGATCAACAAAATAGACAGACCACTAGCCAGATTAATAAAAAGAAAGAGAGAAGAATCAAATAGATACAATAAAAAAACGACAAAGGGGATATCACCACAGATTCCACAGAAATACAAACCACCATCAGAGATTACTACAAACAACTCTATGCACATAAACCAGTAAACCTGGAAGAAATTGATAAATTCCTGGATACTTGCACCCTCCCAAACCTAAACCAGGAAGAAGTCGAAACCCTGAGTAGACCAATAACAAGGGCTGAAGTTGAGGCAGCAATTAATAGCCTACCAACCAAAAAAAGCCCAGGTCCAGATGGATTCACAGCTGAATTCTACTAGACATACAAAGAGGAGCTGGTACCACTCCTTCTGAAACTATTCCAAACAATCCAAAAAGAGGGAATCCTTCCCAAATCATTTTATGAGACCAACATCATCCTGATACCAAAACCGGCAGAGACTCAACAAGAAAAGAAAACTTCAGGCCAATATCCATGATGAAAATTGATGCAAAAATCTTCAATAAAATACTGGCAAGCCGATTGCAACAGCACATCAAAAAGCTTATCCATCACAATCAAGCAGGCTTCATCCCAGGGATGCAAGGCTAGTTCAACATACACAATCTATAAACATAATTTATCACATAAACATAAACAGAACCAAAGACAAAAACCACATGATTATCTCAATAGATGCAAAGAAGGCCTTCGACAAAATTCAACAGCCCTTTATGCTAAAAACTCTGAATAAACTAGTATTGATGGAATGTATCTCAAAATAATAAAAGCTATTTACGACAAACCACAGCCAATATCATACTGAATGGGCAAAAACTGGAAGCATTCCCTTTGAAATCTGGCACTAGACAAGGATGCCCTCTCTCACCACTCCTATCCAATATAGTATTGGAAGTTCTACCCAGAGCAATCAGGGAAGAGAAAGAAATAAAGGATATTCAATTAGGAAAGGAGGAAGTCAAATTATCTCTATTTGCAGATGACATAATTGTATATTTTGAAGACCCCATCGTTTCAGCCCAAAATCTCCTGAAACTCATAAGCAACTTCAGCAAAGTCTCCGGATACAAAATCAATGTGCAGAAATCACAAGCATTCCTATACACCAATAACAGACCTAAAGAGAGTCAAATCAAGAACGAACTCCCATTCACAACTGCTACAAAGAGAATAAAATACCTAGGAATACAACTAACAAAGGATGTAAAGGACCTCTTCAAGGAGAACTACAAACCACTGCTCAACGAAATAAGAGAGGACACAAACAGATAGAGAAACATTCCATGCTCATGGTTAGGAAGAATCAATACTGTGAAAATGGCCATAATGCCCAAAGTAATTCACATATTCAATGCTATCCCCATCAAGCTACCATTGACCTTCTTCACAGAACTGGAAAAAACCACCTTAAACTTCATATGGAACCAAAAGAGAGCCTACATAGCCAAGTCAATTCGAAGCAAAAAGAACAAAGCTGGAGGCATCACACTACCTACAAGGCTATAGTTTCAAAAATTACTATACTACAAGGCTACAGTAATCAAAAATTAAAACATTTTATTTTTAAAAATTATTTATGTTTAATTAACTTTATTTTTAGAGTTAGATTTACCAAAAATATTAAAAATATTAAGCTACTAGTACAGAGTTCCCATTATACCATCACCCACTTCAGAGAGTTTACTCTATTATTCACATATTATATTAATAAGATACATTTGTTGCAATTAATAAAGCAATGGTAATACAGTTTTTAACAACTAAAGTTTCTACTTCAGATTTTCTTAGTTTTTACTTAATTTTTTTTTGTTGTTCTAGGATCTCATCCAGGTTACCACATTGTATTTAGTCATCATGCATTCTTAGGCTACTCTTTGCTCAGACAGTTTCTCAGAACTTCTTTATCTTTGATGACATTTAGAATTTGTCCAATATTTTCCTCATGGTGAGACTGGAGTTATGGGTTTTGTGGAAGAAGATCACAGAGATAAAGCAGCATTTTCATCATATTCTATCAAGGGTATACAATATGAATATGATAAACGTCTATTGATGTTGATCACCTATCTAAAGTAGTGTTTGCCAGGTTTCTCCTTTGTAAGATGTGTTCCCTCTGTCCATACTGTCTTTGGGAGGATGTTAATGTGATCATCCCACACTTATGGAATAGGGAGTTATGCTTCCCCTCCTCATTGGTGGAGTATCTACATAATTTATTTGGAATTCTGCACAGATTTATCTCTTCTCCTCTATTCACTTGTTTTTTTCAAATATTTATTTATATCAGTATGGATTCATGGATATTTATTTCATAGCTTGGGTTTTAATCCAACAGTATTTTCTTGCTCGAATTATTCCATATTTGGACATAGGGAGCTCTTTTACACATGGATCACTCTAGCATCCCCACTTCGCTTGTCTTAAACCTCTAATTCAGACCTGGCTCCCACCATAGGTCAATTACTTAATTGTTCAATTCAAAGTATACACGTTTAGTGGTATCAAAATTTTTAAACTGTACATTCAATAAGAAACAATTTTATCAATGAGAATAAAATGCTTATCTATAGTTTTGCCTTTAGTCTTACAAACTCCATTTATTCCTAAAGTCACTTAGGTTAGCACCTTTTCCACATCCTCTTTAGCGAGGTTGTTTCATATATTTATAATACAATTAGATTCTCTTGTCACAGTCTACCAGGTGATCCTAGATTTCTTAAATCATTTAAAAAAATTTTTCTTACCTTAAGGTTCACTCTTTATGTTGTATAGTACTATGTATTTTGGCAAATGCATAATGTCATGTATCCATATTACAGTATCATACAGAATAGTTTTATTGCTCCAAAAATCCTGTGCTTCACCTATTCATTGCAACCACCTGCCACCCCACATCCCAAATCCCTGGCTACCACTGGTCTTTTTTCTATCTCTATAGATTCACCATTTTCCAGAATGTAATATAATTGGAATAATAGAGCATATAGCCTTTTAAGAACGGCTTTTTTACTTAGCTATGTGCCTTTAAGTTTCTTCCATATAGTTTCATGTCTTGATAGCGCACTTCTTTTTATTGCTGAGCAATATTCCATTGTACGAATTTGCCACAGTTTATCCATTCACATATTAAAAAGCGTATTCATTACTTCCAGTTTGGGATGATTATACATAAAACTTCCATAAACATTTATATCTAGAATTTGCATGGACCTAAGTTTTAAACTCAACTGGATCAGTATTTAGGAGCACAATCACTCGATTGTGTAATAAGACTATGCTTAACTTTGTAAAAAACTGTCTTCTAAGTGGCCGACTTACTTTGCATTCTTATCAGTAATGAATAAGGGTTCCTGTTCCTCTGCATCCTTCCTAGTATTTATTATTGCCAGGTTTGTAGATTTTTAAAATTTCTAATAGATGTGTAGTGGTGTCTCCTTGTTTTATTTTGCAATTCCCTCATGATGTCTGATGATGAAATTTTTTGTGTTAATTTCCCATCTGTATATTCTCTTCGGTGAGGTATCTGTTCAAATCTTTTGCTAATTTTTTAATCGGGTGGTTTGCTTTTCTATTGTTGAGCTTTAAAAGTCTTTGCATATTTGAGATTCAATTTCCCTATCAGATATGTGTTTTGCAAATATCTTATCTCAGTCTGTTTGTCTTTTCATTCCCCTGTGTCTCAAATAATAAAATATTTTAATTTTAATGAAGTCCAGCTTATCAATTTTTTTCTTCTGTGGATCATGTATTTGCTGTTGTACTTAAAAATTTATCACCAAGCCTAAGGTCACCTAGATTTTCTCCTGTGCTGTCTTCTATAAATGTTACAGTTTTGCATTTTACATTTAGGCCTGAGATCCATTTTGAGTTAATTTTTGTGAATGATGTAAGGTTTGAGTCTAGATTCTTTTTTGGGAGAATATGGATTCTCAGTTGTTCCAACACCATTTGTTGAAAAGACAGATTATCCTTTTCCACTGAATTGCCTTTGCTCACTTGCTGAAGATCACTTGACTATATTTAGTGGGCCTGTTTCTGGGTTCTCTAGTCTGTTCCACTGGTCTATATGTTTATTCTTTTGCCAATATAACGCTGTTTGGAATTATCTTCAACTTTTTATGTTAATATAATACACATCAAAAGTGAGTAAAGCACAAGTGTACAGCTCAACGAATTGTCACAAAGTGAACACATTGGTGAAACCAGCTCCCAAATCAGAAAATAGCATTACCAGCACTTCAGAAGCTCCCCTTCTCTCTTCGGTTTCTACATCTTTCCAAGGATAATCACAATCCTGACATCCAATAGCACCGGTTAGTTATACCTTTTAAATTTTTTATTAATTATCATAAAATATGCAATTTTTGTATTTAGCTTCTTTCACTCAACATTATGTTTTTAAGAGTCATCCATATTCATGTACATAGTTTTAGTTCATTCTCATTATTGGTGAGTGTTACAGCAATGGGCATTTGATAAGTCTTTAGTTTTGACCTACATAACAGTGCTGCTATGATGATTTCTGTATGTGTCTTTTGGCAAACAGATGTTTGCATTTCTTTTGAGTATATGCCTAGGAAAGATATTGCTAAATTATTGGAGATGCACGGGTACAGTTTTAGTAGATATTGCCCAACTTTTTTTCCAAAAGTGGCTGCACCAATGTTCACTTGGCATTCTCAGTATATGGTTGGGCATAGGGCTTTATTAAAGTTCTCAGATCATTTTAATGTTCAGACAAGTTTGAGACTTACTGTTTGAGAAACTTCCTAAAATAGATTTTTTTTAACTTTTAAGTTCAGAGATATAAGTGTAGGTTTGGTGCATAGGTAAACTTGTATCATGGGGGTTTGTTGTATAGATTAATTTCATCACTCATGTATTAAGCTGAGGTCCCATTAGTTATTTTTCCTGATCCTCTCCCTCCTTCTACCTTCTACCCTTTAAAAGACCCCGGTGTGTGTTATTCCCTTCTATGTGTCCATGTGTTCTCATCATTTAGCACCCACTTATAAGTGAGAACAATTTGGTTTTCTGTTTTTGGTTTTCTGTTTGTGTTAATTTGCTAAGTATTTGGTTTTCTGTTCCTGTTAATTTGCTAAGGATAATGGCCTCCAGCTTCATCCATGTCCCTGCAAAGGACATGATCTCATTTCTAAAATAGAATTTTCTATACCCACCGTTTGTTGACACACACACACCTCCACCACCACCACCACCAAGTAATGATATATATTTTTTAAAAATAGGACAACATTATATATTTTCTGATCTTAACACCTTTAAGGATCTCCACCTCCACTCATATTTCATTACACCCACCCTGTCTCATGGGCTTCCCCTCAAATGTGCATAGACTTGGGTCCATGCACAATGCACATTCTCTAGTAAATTCAAAAGACCCCTCACTCTGCCATGTAAAGTTGCTCTCAACTTTAATGTTACTCTGAGTGTGTCAGCAGGGACAGATTGTCCCTCATACAGATCCTGGTAGAGAAGGATCTGTTTGTATTATATTTTAGAAGGACACAGATACAAGAGTGGATAAACAATAAATGATCTTTCAAAAACAGCATTAGGTTGTGCTTTCTCTGTGGCTTAGCAACCAGACTTTGTACACGTGGAAGGAGTATCACATGGAGACTATGAATCTCTGAGGCTGGAGACTCAGCTCACAGAAATGAGAAGGAAGGTCAGATATTGCTCAAACTCCACATAATAAAATTTTGTTATAATAGTTGCATTTCTAAGAATCACATTCTTGTTTTGCAACAGCTGAAGGCCAATTTGTTTCTCTGAAGTGAATTAGGAAGCAAAAAGAAGTATTCTTCCTGTAGCAAGAGACATAGGAAAATGATAAACAGAAGCCCCCATTCCTAAGCTGTTTCTCCCGTAAGCTCTTTGGGGGGAGATCAAATACCTTTTATTAAAGAGAGAAACTGAGATATTTGGGCCAGAATGGGGTCTATAGACTAAATGGAATTTTATAGGACCAAAGAATACTGTACTAAAGCCCAAATTCTTCGTTTCAGTTCAAAAACATAAAACATGATTTACATTCTCAGGAACAAACAGTAAGAAAAAGGACGCTCTCTCATTCCTAATTTAGTAAAACCCATAGTATTCAAGATCGTCCTCAATTAAAACCCAACTGCTATTGCATGCCTCATCTCTCTCTTTATACTCCCACCTACCATGTTACCTTGTCACACTACTACACTTTATACACATGCTATAGACTTGCCTGATTTTGTGACGTTTCCATATTCTCTCCAATTGGAATGCCTTTCTCCTTTTTATCTCCCATGGAAACTTTCTCTATCTCTTCAAAGCCAGCTCAAATGCTACCTCCTCTAGGAAGTCTTCTCAGATTTTCCCAGTATTAGAAGGCATTTCTTTCTTTTTCCCTAATAGTATTCCCATATATTTCGGTTTGCTAATTATTTCATTTGGCCTCAGTTTCTGGTTAGTCTATTTATAAGTTCCTACACTGAATGTATGGTAAGTTTCTTAGGAACAAGGTTCTGCTTTGTTTATTTAGAGTTTGTATTTTCTACAGCATCTGGACATGTCTTGGACATAGCAAATGCCATGCTAACTTGAACAGGATTTGTCTGAGAGAAAAGAGAAGGAATTTTGGTACTAGGTTAACCATTGTAGAGAACTCCTTGGAAAAAAAGAAAAATGAAGAGAAAATGAGTCATCTACTGGAGCATGGGAATTACTTTCTTTTATTGTTACTGTAACAACCACTTATTCATGGCTGTGAGATTTCACCTATGCAACATTCCTTCCCTCATCTTCACTAGTCTTACCAAGAATAGCTAGTGACTGCATGGCAACCCCTGACTCTGTGAGAATAAGTGTCCCCTATGGCTGAATATAACAGAGGTAAGGCATTGGCATGGCAGCAAAGGGATGACAGAGAAGGAGTGGGGCAATTTACTTCCCTATAATCAGAGAAAACAGAGGGAAAGATTGATCATTTAGTAGTCTTAATGGCATTTAGATTACTTTTGTCTTGATTAATCCCTGGAGGAAATAGGTCTCCAGTTCAAGAAAATAATTATTTTCTTTGCAGCAGCTGCTGCTAACCAGCAACCAACACGTGCAAGGACTCTCACATGGAGAATGGCCTGAGCCTCCTTCACCACCACCCCACTTCTCCCCCCCCCACAACTCCTGGGTGAAAGAACAGGCAGCCAAAGATTCTGTGGCCTAAATCAATTCTATTTTATCCCCAAGAATAATGAAGGCAATAGCCAGAAAATTTCCACTGCAACTGGTCACAAGAGAGAATTATAGGAGTCTCAGTAATTACTCACGAGTTTATTTCCTTGAAGGCATGTCTTATTCTATGCTTCTCTTGCACCTGAGATAGAGGGTTGCTCACCATAGGGGTTCCATCAACTTTTGTTAAATGTGTTGATTTATTTATCTGTTGAACATCTACTTATCTATTGGCTTTTGGCTTTATCTACTAAATATTCCCTGTCCACTTTGTCTTTCTAAATTGCACCCATCCTTCAAATAATGTTTTCCTCATAAAACCTTCTTGCTTTATTCTTAAAGCACTTCCTGGCAAGAATTCTGTAACTTGGTCCTAAATTGAGCCAACAGAATGAGGTCTTTGTTCTATTTAACCTCTCCATTGCCTTATTTGCCTTTCCCATCTAAACTTTTTTGAAAATGCTGACTGATTTAGACCAGTGCTTCTCATATCTGAGCATGTACTGAAGTCACCTGGAGGGTGCTGGCACAGGTGTTTCTGATTCAGCAAGTCTGCTGTGAGGTGGTATGTCTAAAAAGTCCCAGAGATGCTAATGCCTCTGGTCCAGTGGCTACGCTTTGAGAAGCCTTGATTTGGGGGAACATTGTTACAGCATCAAAGTGTGTCAGCACCACTCTTCTTTCCAAATCTCTCTCTCTCCTGCTTTATGAGATCCCTAATACCCTGTGTCAAGATTCCAGTTTTCTTGCCACAGCATGCACATGGGACAGGGGGATCACCTGCCGCCCTACCCTATCTCGCATCAAACAGTCCCCTGCAGTTCTGCTGGGCCTTTTCTGGTTTCCTCAAGATCTGCAAGGCTGTTTCAACTTGTTTGCTGTGCCTGGACCTCTTGTTTGCAGTACCAGTAACTCTCCAGCTGGAGAGGTCTAGCTGAAGGGTTCAACAAGTTTTTGTTTAACCTTCAAAATTCAATTCTTACCCCCATCTTTCCTATCTGCTTTCTCTAACTCCCATCCCAGCTTTTCCTCCCACGACTCTCCTTCCTGAACCTCTCTCACATTTGCACATGTAAAGTTAACTAATTTGTCCTCTAGCCTTTGCATAACAGAATATCTGCCTCCACTTCCAGTCACATTATTTTGGATCATTTTATTTCTTTTAAGAGACAGAGTCTCACTCTGTCTCCCAGGCTGGATTGCAGTGGTGCAATCGTGGCTCACTGCAACCTTTGCCTCCTGGGTTCAAACAATTCTGCTCCAGCCTCCCGAGTAGCTGGGAATACCGGCGCATGCCACCATGCCCAGCTAATTTTTTGTTTTGTTTTGTTTTTAGTAGAGACAGGGTTTCACTGTGTTGCCCAGGCTAGTCTTGAACTCCTCAGCTCAGGCAATCCACCCACCTCGGCCTCCCCAAGTACTAGAATTACAGGCATGAGCCACCAGACTAGCCTGGATTTTTTAAATGGTAGTCAGCTTCCCCCTGCTGAATATGAGTTCCTTGGGGGCTGGAATGATAGCTTACTGATTTTTTAAGGGGCATGGCCATTAAGTATTGATGTAAATGAACATCTGAGGTTTGATATGTGTTTTATGTTGCCCTCTTGAAATATGATAAGCGGGTAGGGTAAAGGAGTCACAGTGATTAATGGACAAGAATACCGGATGCCATGGTCATGAGATTAGAGAAAACGTTAAAAACCTCCCCGAATAATGCCAGTGCTCATGGTTGTAAAGTTTATGACAATAAAGTAAGACAAAGACTGTGAGAACAGTGAAAGAAAAGCCTAATACTTAGAGTGCACTGAAAAAATCAGGGTGCTGTATCCTGTGATGGCTTTTTATAGTGATCAAGAAATGCGGCGAACTGCACTTGGTTCTCTTCAGAAGTCACGTTTCTTCTTTTACTCACAGAATTTCCACTGATGCAATTGCTTGAAAGGAGGTGAGGTAAGTGCTTGAAAAGAGTGTCCTCATCTTGGCTCCAGAGAGCCCACTGAGAGATGACACACAAAGACAATAACGGTGGGCCAACGTGCAACCTCATAGGGCAGGAGACAGGACCAGGGCAATGTGTCTCTTTAGAAATGTGAATTCTTGGCTCTTCAAATACACATTTAGTGAGATTAAAAAGAACATCTCCAGCTTTTTGTAAAATGTAGAACCTTGAATTTTCACTGTCAGTGTGGAAAATGCCAAAGAAGTAACAACATTTAACAGAAGTCCAGAAATGTCTTCTCAGCTTAAGAGAACAAGTCCAAAAAGGTGACATCGAGTTTTTTTGTCTTTTCACTGGGATCCAACATTGGACACATGGTTTGTCTATGTTATCCACAGCAAGACTGGCATGGGGAGGATTTGTCTGGAGTGGGGAGGATTTCTGTGGAGGAGCTTATGCCCCTGCAGTGTGTTCCCTAGACATGAAATGAGGTTGAATTCCAAAGCCCTCCAAGTAAATTAAAGATTTAATGCAGATACTTTAGTTGGAGGGAAGAATTTGCACAAGCAAGGGCCTGATAGCAGATTTTAGGTGGAGCAGGGCAAAGAAGATGAGAATATAGGTTGGGGGAGAAGGATTAGGGGAATAGCTCAACAAGAGACTGTGGTTGACAGAGGATGAGGCCATAACCTGTCCTAGGGGTGCAAAGGCACCTGTGCTTTCTTCTAAAGTCCTCCAATTCCTGATCTGAAAATTGGCAATGATGGCCAGCTCTTGCCTCCTTGATCTGGAGATACTCATTTCTTCAGAGAGAGAGAGAGAGACATCTACTATACAGCTACTGCCATTTTCTTCCTGGGACCCATTTCAACTCTCAAGTTCTATAACTTCACAATTCTTCAAGAGAAAAAGGAGGAATAAATATTAAGTATGTGCTAATTATTTTTGATGAACTGAATTTGGGGTGGTGATGAGGGTTTGTAGGGGGATGCATGGGAATATTTATACTCTTAGATATTAAAAGTGGTATAAGGATTTTATCTCTATTTTAATCCTGCAGGCTTTACATTATATAGATGGCTGCAAAAAAGTATGTGACTTATCCAAGATCGCTAAGCAGTTTCTGTGTCTATTCAAGTTAGAAAACCTCCTGAACTCATTACCCTATGAGATTTCCATTAGAACTTTAATCCCAATTGGCTTAGAGCATTCCAAAGCAGGATGGCTTTGTGAAATGGAGTGAGGTGATCTGTTGGTCACATTTGGGTAACTGTTTTCAAAGCCAGACTTTGCAATCCTTTCATCACATCCTGTTCCTCCACCCCTAGACAGGATTACCCTGGTGATACTAACGGGAAGTGGGGTAAAGGAAGGTGTCATTACAAGTTTTCCACATCCAGGGAATGGTCTATCTTGGAAAAGACCTGCAGAACCCTCTGAGGCACTGGTGGGTTTTAGATCAGGGATACTGCTGCCCCTTACATGTGTCTCATGAAAAAGAGAAAATGATTGATCTCAGTATTCTTTCCCATCACTGGGACACTGGGTTGAGGCTGTTTAAAGATCATACAGTTTCCAAGTAGTTTAGAATTCCTGCTTATCTCTCCCCACTTCACCCTCTGGGCATCCCTGAAATCAAATGTAGTTATACCAGGTGGCTATTTTGTCATGATGCACCTCTCTGCCCGACTCTCCAAAGCCTACTGTCATGGCTGGATGCTCTGCTGAGTCCACTACCTTGTGCTGCCAACTTGCAAAGAACAAACTGACTTTTCAGATAGCATAGATCAGAGTACCCACACATTTTCCCACCAGGCATGTGTGCCCCATCTTGCTTGACCTTCTCCTAGGGTCCCTTCAAGGCATTCAGAAACAGGAACGTAGTTGTCCAAAGCTAATCATGAAGACAGCTGTGCGGCTGTAACTGAGAGCTGTGGTCGGGGACCATGCGTGGGCTCTCTGAAGGATCCTGGGCTGTGTGCTCAGCAGCCTGTGTAGCAGGTGCATATTTGGTGTTCAAGGGCAGAAGGGGCTGGGGAAGAGGGCCAGGCAGGTAAGACACTTTGCCCTCCTCTTCCTTCTTCAGCCTCATAAGTCAATGAAATCTCCAAAATAGCAAACTTTTCTTAAACCAGGACTCTGCATGTGGACCAGGGAACCGAGATATATCCAAAATATCAAGGGTTACCAGGTGCTTAATTTTCAATATGAGAAGGAGCTCCTTGGAATCTCATTTTCATGAGATGAGAATGATGCTGGTATAGGTAAAAATTCATGGGAGGGGAGAGGAAATGGAGAAGGCCTTCTCACCGCACAGCTACTGAAGAGGTCTCTTTGCCTGAGACAGGCCATAAGCACCTGGATCACTCCCAGGGCTGCGAGCTTATTCACTTCTGACTCACAGGATGACTGTGATTAAATTTCATTATCCATTCAGTCTCCAGGTCTAGAGGTTTTTGGCTTTAGGTAGGCCATAAACTTCAGCTCCTCTAAAGGGTTTTTGACTAATGTGCACTGTCACTGAATCACAGTAGATTTTCACACATTCATAATTACTCCTCTGAAGCAGCACATATTCACTGTTATCTCCGGATAAGAGGAGCAGAGAGAACAACAATGCCATTTCCCTCCTTTCTTCTGAGAGATGGATGCAATTTGTGACCTAGTTTTTTGAGTATCCTGAATTCCCTTGAGGCTGAAGAAAAGAACACAGCCTTCAAAGGCTGAAGTGAGGGTCAAATAAGAAAATAAAATCTGTTGCCACAGACCCCCAGCCTCCGTCACACTCATGAGGGGTGCTGCAGGGAAGTGGTGGGGGGAGTGTTTATTCACTGTGCTATGCCTAGTGGTACACATAAAAATGGGAAAAAAATGTGCATATAGGAGATAATAACGAATCCTGTTATTATACTGCCTAAATTTGTAATGGAATAGATCATTTTGATTTTCAATCTGCCCTGAGTTCCTTGTTAAGAGATGCCTAACTTATATGTCAGTTCTAAATTATGGACTTCAAGTACAGGGTAATAGTAAAATTGGGTTTCCAGAGGATGCCCAAACCCATTTAAGATTTGTAGGGGGAAAAAGGTTAAATAGCTACTTCTATGTTTAGGCTGAGCCAGGAGTGAAACAGACAGGAAATCCTGTGTTCTGATGAGTGATCCAGGAAGCCCACATAATGGGGTCTATACTATATTCACACCATTCAATATCCCCAACCCACGTTTGAGTAGCTGAGTTTCCAAATATCTAAATGCTACAGCGCATTTTAGTGTGGGGTCTATATGCTCTTAGTAATCCCCCTCTTCCCATACATTCCCTCCCAAGCTAAGCTGCTCCTATCAGTAGACATGAAAATTTTGCGATGTGATTAGTAATGTAGAAGGAAATTCTGGTTAGAGAAAGAGGGGCAAGGTAAAGATGGGAGAGACAGAGGTGATGGTACAGAATCTTTTTTCTACATTTCTTCATCCATGAGAATGCATACTTTGATCTCACCATCTCAAATGCTAATGTTTGCTGTTTTAGAGTAATGAGATATTACCAGCAGAAAGGAGATACTCTAGCAAGACCTATTCCTATCTTTCTGTCTTGCAGAAGGCCGAGAAAGAGGAAGTGATTCCAGAGAGGTATTACCACTCCTCAGTTATGAAACCCAAGTGAGACCACAATATCCTGTGTTCCAGCCTAGAGCTATCTCTAATGTGGTATATCTCTTCACAGGAGCATACACACTGGGAACAGGAACTCTCATAGGTCAGAAAATTCTTCAAGCTCCAAATAAATGAAATAGAAAATATGCATGTGCAATAAGTAACAGACTAAGGGAGAAACGTTTGTATTCTGTCTATACTAACACAACTTAGCAGCTTTCCAAAGTGCTGGTGAAATGGTGGCAAGGTATATTTTTATAAGACTAAAATATATATGGTCTGAACTAAAAGCAGCCTCGCAACTCCCACAAATTCTAAGGGAATTTCACACAAGGTGAGTAGGGCAAAAGTGGGGGTGAAATGACAGATTGTGAGGTCAACTACTTACGGTCTTACTACTCCCTCTCCAAAACCAAACCTGTTCAGTGTGTCAGTAAAGCTAAACTGATCAGAGTTGCTATGGGAACACAGAAAGTAGTTCCTGGAAATGCAATAATAATTGCTGTCATCTAAAAGGGCAGTAGCTTTCTACTTCAATATCCTCCCATATGTCTGCATGAAGCTGGCATTAGCAAATGGGTGTCAAAAGTCATTTGCATGCAAATTGCTAAGAGGGTAACTTGCAGAGTTGAGTGCTGCTCTACTGAGTTGATTTGCTAAAGGAAATTTTTCTTCATTGTTTCCAGATTTGAATTCTTTTTGCATAGTATGGTTTGGCTGCCTGGGAAATAATGCAAATGTTACCTCTCTTACAAGATAGAAATCTCAGGGCCCATGTAGGTCAGGCTGAGAGCTACATGTGATCAGAGTGTAGAGCTTGGTTTCTTAAGCTTGACAAACATCTGACAAACATTGGAAACTTCATAAGCATCTTTACTTGGTGAAATGCTTGTGTTTTAGAGGAGGTAGTATGGAAACAGAGTGCTCGTGATTTCAAGGGTCAAAGAACTAATGGAATCAGAATCACGAACCTGAAAGATGGCCTAAAGGAATCTGCTGGTTGGTCCTTGGCTACTCAAACTATGATCCATTCATCAGCAGCACTGGCGTAATCTGGAAGCTTGTCAGTGATGCAGAATCTCAGACCCTGCCCCAGACTTACTATCTCAGAATCTACACTTTAACAAGATCCCTAGGTGATCTGCTTGCACATTGAAGTTTGAGAAGCATTATGTGGCCTAATGCTTTCACAAATAAGATGACTGATGTCTGGGGAAGAGAAGCGAATTGCTAACAGTCTTGTTGAAGATTAATAATAGGACAAGAACAGAACTCCAATGTCTCTGAGAGTAAGACTTCTGCCATTACTCCATGTAGCTTCTCAGAAGCTGTGGTTGGGGCAGGATGCTAGAAGTGGTAGCCAAATTTCTGACTTTGTCCCTAGTTTTCTGCCAACCCAAGCACTGTTTCTCTTCCAATTTCAAATTTTCAGGTATTGCTGGCCCTGGTTATGTGCCCAATTTGAGCAGCAATTTTGGGAGTGCTCCATTGTCCTGTGAAAGTAGCTGATGATAGTTCCATTCCAAACTGAAAGAACAGATGATCTCTAGTCTTTGCCTTTCCTGTCTCCTCTTTCAAGGCCTCCAACAGGAGCAATCAATATGTCTTTGTGAATTACTCCAAAGAGGAATGTTTCTCCCATTTTCTAAAAGCTAGAAGCAAGGTCTTTTTCTGATAATTATAGGAATAAGCAAGTGAGGACCAATAGGGAACCCAAAGAGATGTCAGATGCTTCCTGCCTTCCCAGGCCTCCCAAAGCAAAACTCTCCCTAGGCTAGAGCAAGCCTGGGTCAGTGTTCCATGTTTCACATATGAATCAGTGTAGATGGTGATTGCCTTTGACTCTCCCTTAATACCTTCTACTTGACCTCACCCCAAAGATAAGCTTGTTAGAAAGTGATATACGTCCTGCTTCCAGATACGAAAGATGCCTGAGAACACAGTAATTTCCTATAACTCTTAAAGCCTGGGATGAACTTGGCATGTCTCATTTCCACTATCCTACTTCTCACGTAAATTTCTGTGTTGACTGTTGTAGGCCCATTAATCGTCACATTATTTTATGAACACGAATTATTTAATTCCCACTTTCTTATTTTTGTTCTAGCCATTTGTTTCTGATACCTACTGCTGCATAACAAATCACCCCCAAAACTTAGTGGTTTAACACAAGAATAGTTTTTACTATCTCTCATGATTTTATGAATTGACTGGGTATCCAGTTGGGCATTTCTGCTCCACATTAAGTCTGCTGGGGCTGTAGTTATCTGGTGGTGTCACTGGTGGGAACATTTAAGATGGCTCATTCACATGCCTTGGCAGGGATGGATGGAGAGCTGAGTTCATCTGGGATGTTGGTAGGGCTAAGTCTCTTTCTCCCTTTCTCTTTTAACTTGGCCTTTTTAGATGTTCTCTCTAGCGAGGTAGACTTTTATATGGCAGCTTAGGGCTTCCCAAACCACAAAAGCACAGTTTCCACATGTTATTATGGCATAATCCTGAACAGGCGCCATGTTAACTCCACCATTATTGTTGGTTACAGTGAGTCACAAGAGAAGCCCAGAGATTACCAACCACAGGATTCTCAAAGAGCCTGCAGGGAACACCAAGTTTCCTTCTTTTTGCTGATCATTGTCTCTTATCTGCTTTAAAACTGGGGTGGGGGCCTTAATCTAGAAGTCTATAAGTACATTTCAAGAGAGTCTATCAATATGTAAACGTTGTATTTTTACACATACTTTGAGTCGTGATGCATTGTGCACTTTTCTAGGTAAAGGATCCCTAGAATTCTTGTGCTAAAGGATTCTAAAATCAGATTCTCAAAGGGTAGGTCTATGACCCAAAGAAGACTGCAACACAGGAATGAATGAATCATACCTGATTCTGCATCCCCTCTGCCCAATAATTGTGTGTTGATGTGGGTCTTTTGAAGATACATGGTATGTGCTCACAGTGCCTTCCATCAACTAGTTTTGAAATTCTGCTAAGACAAGAGCCATATCTCTTCTTTATCTCAAGACCCCCCTACTTTTTAGCACTGTCTTTTAAATAATATTAATATATACTGCATAATACATGTAGACTGATTTCTATGAAAGGTTTATCTGGGTCTTCGTGTAGAAGAACGTAGACACAATAACCATGACTAGCATCATTCTTACCATATATTGTCTCACCGCTTTCAGTTTAAAAAGCTTTCATGTGCCTTATTTGATACTTATTTAATACGAGTCTATAAGGTCAGTAGAACGGATGTTACCATAATATTATTTTAAGCTAAGGAAACTGAAGTTTGCATAATCTCTCCCAAAGATTTCAAGCTAGTTAGAGAAGGAACTAGGGTTGAAGTCCAATACTCCTGAATTCTACTGACCCTGGCTGTGTAGCACGAGCCACTGTGATGAGGAGGAGTGAGCACAGTGAGACAGATGTGAAAAACTAGAAGAGCGAAAAGAGTAAAAATGGCAACTTTAGCATGTATCAGGATTATGTGGAGAGCCTGTTAAGCCACAAATTGTTGGCCCCACCAACAGAGTTTTGGGGTCTCTAGGTGGGAACAGAGAATTCGCATTTTTAATAAGTTCCTAGGTAATGCTGATGCTGCTGGTCTGGTCTAGGGACCACACTTTGAGAGCCCCTGCTCTAATCTGTAGTCACATATGATAAGAGAAACTTCCCTGAGCCTAGTGCTTCTATTAATATGCATTTACTGATGGCCGGAATATGGCTGTCACCTATTTCTGGTCTGTATTTTTATACTCAAAAGTGAGTAGTTAGGAAAACTCCCTCATCCAAAACAAACACATACAAGCAACCTGAAACACCACCCTTGGCTCTGAAATGAAGGAGAGTGCCCTGGTACTCAGATGCCACAGAAGTCCTCCACTTTTCATTGCCCTTAGAAATCTGCAATAGGAGAGTCAAGAGGAAACGCTGATAAAGGAAAAGTTAATAACCTGGACCTTCTAAAATGGGGAAATGAGTGTGTGCGTCATCCACTTCCTCTGACAGGGAATAGTTAACTGCAACAGAATTTGAAAATTATGCTCATCAGGTTATTTGGATCTTAATAATACAACAGAATATATCGAGCTAATTTTTAAAAAAATACATATTTACTTTACATGAACTATTTCATTACCAGTTTTGTGGAAGAAGTGGTGAGTCCTCTTTATTTTTTAATAAGCATATTTAGTTGCTCTCTTACAATCCTTCCAGAAGTAGGTCTTGCACAATCCCCGTCTTTGAATCCAAAAAAATTCCTAAAAGACTTATTGAGGCTGTTGAACTGATAAACTCTTCGTTAATGAAATTGGCCTGGTGACATGGCATTATAGAACCTTCCCTTTTAGACTTACGGTCATCTTGCAGAGCATACTTTGGGGCAATTATTGTCCCTTGCCCCTTTAAAGGCTCAGACTGTCACAAGATTCTGGAAAGCATTTATCATTTGCATTGGGAAAGGTTAATGTATTCTTCCCAAATATAAGCTCCTGTTTATGCAAAAGCATGTCTCTCCTATTTGCCCTGCCAGAGCTCTGATCCAAGCTTGTGTTTGAAAATTGATGGTCTCAGGTAGATATTAAAGGATTTCTAGGGCAGAACATGCTCTTGTTAATGCAATAGGGAGGAGTCTTATGCAGTCAAAATCATCTGGAATTGAATTGGTCTTTATCAAATAGAACATTTAGATTCCTATTAAATGTTCCTGTGTGGTTAGGGAAATGGTAGTTCTCCAGGTAATTATGCAGGCAAGGACTCTTCGCCCTTTTACATAGAGTATCTAGGAGGAGCAAGGACTGCCAGATCTGTATGATTGCTGAACAGAACTGTCAGCCAGTTCAGGATGATTTATGGGCCTTCCCCTACACAGGTCCACCACTAAGAGTCCAGGGACAGAAGAAAGAATTTTTTTAAAAAGTCATACTTTCCAGATGAGAAAACTGAGGCATGGTAAAAAGAAATGGTTTCAAATTATCACAGCTACAATTTAAGATACAGCCAAATACCCGTAATTTCCATTAGCTGCTTCTTGACAACAAAAATTTGAGAATGTGATCATTTTAGAGCATGTAGTCAAGTATATACACTTAACAAAGTGGAAAACTAAGGTTTCACAGCACCTAAGACACACAGCTAGGTAGAAGCAGAGTCTGGACAAGACGTAGGTGTCTTGACTCTGAGTTCATTGCTTAATCCATGCCTCTCTCTTCCTCTGGGCTGAAAATATTAGTTATGAGAAAGGTGATTTTATAATCAAACAGATAATTTCATGGTGTGACTTAAAGAAGTGCTGGGTAAATCCTTTGCTCCAAATATCTATCCTAATGCTTATTAGTTTATTATTGGAGTTTTACTCTTTGGGTCTCAAAGTCTTTTGTTCTCAGTTTTCCTCTGCCAAACCTCTGGGAAACCTAAGTCTTACCAACTTTCACCTTATATCTTTGCTAATCATCAGTGAAGAGCAAGACCCAAAATGAACCAAAACGGCACATCTACAGCGGTCCAATGACAGCCAAAAAGAAAAAGAAAACAGATAGGTAGGGCCGAAACAGACCTCTCAAGTTCTGTAGTTTTCTTCTTTGTTCTTCTTTGTGCTAAAACCTCAGCCTCTGAAAAGCCTAGAGTCCCTCAACAAATAATCTTGACTTCAATTGGCTTCATCTGCTTATTTTTCTGAGCTGCTTGACCACGGGTTTCTGTGGGGTCTGAATTACGAATCTCTGGTTCAGGCCCAGGAACTTTAAAGGATGTGAGAGTCCCCGAACAGGGCATACTGTAGCTGTCTCTCTGCTCCCACATATTTACACTTATCCAAAGCTGTAAACTGCTTTCAATTACTATCAGGGGAGATCAAAAGAAAACACTTATCACTAAAAGGTAATATGAGAGGTGGGTATGTCCTTTGCTAAGGGAGTTGGAGAAGGTGTTTATAGACTGACACTATAGTTCTATTCTGTTCTATTTTACTGCAGATTAACTAAATCATCTTTTCCACAGCTGGTTGCTCCTTGGACTCTAGCTAACCTACAGAAAAAGAGTCCCACTACGTCACTGCTCAAAGCATCCCTCAATTGGCTATGTGGTGACTCTGCTGGTCATGAGTGCTCTCATATATCTACAGAATGGCCCAAAATTTTAGGAGCATTTTCTCTTTTCTATTTAAGTCCTCATCTATCCTGAGAATTCAGATGGTGGAGTAAGAAACAATGGCAGGTAATAAAACAAGCACGGGAAGGTAGAACCAGATTCAAGTTTGGAGTCTTTGTTTACTTTCTGGGTGACTTACCCATGTATGTTCTTCAACTAAGATATAAGCACTTCCTATATTAGAGTCATTGTTCTTAGTACTGTTGCCCAAATCTACCAATAACTGTTTCCTCATGTGTAAAATGGGAATTATTTATCATTTTATCAATACTTTGTAGTACTATCTGGGGATTAAATGAGACAACATGTGAGTTCCTTATCTACTGTAGCCACACAATAAGTAACAACTATTATTTCAGTGGTGCATGCTATTTCACTCTTAAAAGTAAAGTGTGAAGGCCGGGTGCGGTGGCTCACACCTGTAATCCCAGCACTTTGGGAGGCCAAGGTGGGTGGATCGCTTGAGGTCAGGAGTTCTAAACCAGCCTGGCTAACATGGTGAAACGCTGTCTCTACTAAAAACACAAAAAATTAGCCGGGCATGGTGGCAGGTGCCTGTAATCCCAGCTACTGGAGTGGTTGAGGCAGAAGAATTGCTTGAACCCAGGAGGTGGTTTCAGTGAGCTGAGATCACACCTCTGCAGTCCAGACTGGGTGACAGAGTGAGACCCTGTCTCAGGAAAAAAAAATATATATATACGAGTGTTTTTTGTTTTTTAGCACTCTTCGAAGGTACGTGAAGCAAATTTGCACCAAAGCCACAGCTGCATTGCCTCAGTTCTATCTTCACCTCCACGATGTTTTCCTTGGTCAAAAACTCATTAAGTCATCTCCAAGTTCCAAGCATTCAGCAAACAATGGCAAGGCAGAGCCACCAGTTGGTGGAGAGAGCAGTAATCATCCCAACTGGCGTAATACTGAATTGTTTAAAAAAAATACCTTATAATTGATGCCAAGTGAAAGCACTGAATATCCTTAAGATATGGCATTATTGAAGAAATAAAGTAAATTGGCAAGTTTCAAAACAAAGAAACAAAAAAGGTATAGTGTAAGTCCTGCCTAGACCATGAACTAGTTAAAAATCAGAGTCAATGTCTTCTTCATCTTTGTTTTCCAAGCCCTGTAAGAGTAACTTGCACATAACAAGCTCCCTATTCATGTTCGTAGAAATAAATGAGTACTTAGGAATTAATATATTGTTTGGTGATAGATAAATATATAATCTCACAATTCAAAGAACTTACTGAGAACCTGGGGGAAAAAGTAAAGTGTGTGTTTGTGTGTGTGTGTGTGTGTGTGTGTAACTGTGTCTGTGCATGTGTGTGTGTGTGTGTGTGTGTGTGTAGGGGGAGAGAGAGAAAGAGAGAGAGGAGGAATAAGAAGACAATAGGGAATACTGTGAAATCTCCATCAAATTCCCTCCCATCCACAAGTTACACATTTAGTTTGCAGAGACACTAAGTCATGAAATAATTCTTTCTAGGTCATTGCAGACTATTTACTGTTCCATTTTTACATATATGATCAATTTGAAAGTGCAAGTTAAGGATTTCAGTGTGATTTGACTTACTTCCAGAGTCCTTGAGTTCTTGATGACATTTTTTCTTAAAATGGGGACCCTGCCTCCTTGTCTCCCACTCTCTAACTCTGTGGTTACCTTGAGTAACGAAGTCATATGGGAACACATCAGAGATTCTGATTTGGAATGCATCTGATTCCTTCCTGTTTGGATCAGTTTCTCAGCACCTAGTTCATTTCTGAAAGCACATCAATTCCAGGATGTGCAAGACCCTGGGACAGAGTATTCTCTCTCACCGTCTGCTAATGAGATAAGTGCTGCAAGTTAACAGGTGGCCACGGGAATAACAGCAAGCACTCCAGTATGCATTTCCTCTAATTACTTGTTTGTGTTCTTGCTAATTTGAGAGGGATTTCTGTGATGAGCCAAGGCCTTACTTCTTTTCCTCCCTCCCCTAATTCTGGCCTTCTAAGGAATATCTATAAAATTTCCTCCTCTACTGGTAGGACTGAACCACTAATTAAAGCACTGTGGACTAACATGGCCATCTGGATCCCATCTGTTGTTCTTCCAAACAGAGACTGAGAGGTCAGCATGGAGGGCCAGAGTTGATCACTTACCTTCATCTCTGGTACTTTGCATCTTAGTGAGAAGGTCAGACATCGAGAGGGCACAATTGAATGTCACTTATGGGGCAGTGGAAGCACTTCCTCTGTTGTATTGGTATATTTACATGGACTCAATTATACCAAGTCTTTACAATAGATTTAGTGCCATATGGATCCTACAGGTGGCATAAAAACAATATATGATATGGAGACTGGCAGAGAGAAAAAGAAACAAAGGACAGAGTCTTCAAGAAGAACAAGATCCATGTGGGCTTATTTCTGTACCTCCAATAGCACCCTGTAGGAAGTAACAAGAGAGACCCACTATTAACACCTATCAGATACCAGGTGCTTTTCATAGCTTCTTCTAAGCCTTGTATAACCTAAATGTCAGCCCTGAGTGTCCCCAAGTTCTCCAGCTTTCTGAAGTCATCTTGTCTTTTAACATTTAAGTAAAAATGGGCTTGAATGTTCATCTTATGTATATCAGGAAACTCAGGGTTCTTCTCAGTATCTCCAAGGATTCTTAGGGTACTCATATTCCTTGTAATTCTTCCTGTTTCTGAGTTCCTTCTTCCAAAAATGCATTTGATATTGCCTTGTATTTTATTATGAAAATTAGCAAACCGATGCAAAAGAAAAGAGTGCGATGAATCGGGTACTTAGCTTCAACAAGGGCCAATTTGTGATTAAAATTTTAAATCAATGCCACTTCCTACCATAACTGGATCACTTTAAAGAAAATCCTAGACACATTATTCTTTTCAGGAATAAATAATACTTCATTCATACAAAATTCAGTGTGTATGGTGAACAGACTGTAAGGTGGTCCTCACAATTCCTATTTTCTGGTGTTCGTGCTTTTGTGTTGTTCCCTCCTTATGAATGCGGACAGTGACTTCCCCCAACCAACTGTGTGTACATGATTAAATAACATAAGATTCTAATATCCATCCTTCTAGGAGATTCTCTCCCTTGTCGATTGGAAAAAGCCAGCCACCATGTTGTGCGTGTCCCAGTGAAAAGGGCTGTATGGCAAGGAACTGAGGGTGGCCTTCAGCTGACAGCTAGCAAGAAACCAAGATCCTCAGTCTGGTAGCTTGCAAGGCACCGAATTCTGCCAACAACTGCATGAGCTTGGCAGTGGATCCTTCCTCAGTTAAGCCTCGGGGAGGACCCAAGCCCTGTTGGACACCTTAATTACAGCCTTCCAGACAACCCAGCTAAGGCATGTTCAGACCTGATCCACAGAAACTGTGAGATAATAAATGTGTGTTGTTTTAAGCCTCTGAGTGTGTGGTAATTTATTAAACAGCACTAGTTAGCTAACACAGATACCCGGACGGCTGGCAAAGCATTATTTCTGGGTGTGTCTGTGAAGGTGCTTCTGAAGGGGATTGGCATGTGACTCAGTGAACTGTGTATGGAGATCTGCCCCTCAATGTGGGTAGGCACCATCTAATGTTGTTTTGTTGTATCTAGGGGCCCAGATACAACAAAAAGGCAGAGGAAAGGTGAATTCACTCTCTGTCTACTGAAGCTGTGCTACTTTTTTCTCTTGCCCTTGGACATCATAACTCCAGGTTCTCTGGCCTTTAGACTCTGGGACTTGTATGATCTATGGGCTTCTCAGGCCTTCTGCCTCAGACTGAGAGTCATACCATCACTTGCCTGGTTTAAAGGCCTTTGTACTTGGACTGAGAAACGCCACCAGCTTCCCCGGGCCTCCAGCTTGCAGATGACCTATCGAGGGACTTCTCAGCCTCCATAATCACATGAGCCAATTCTCCTAATAAATCCCCTTTCATGTGTCTATTTATCTACATACATATATTCTATCTGTTCTGTCTTTCTTGGGAACCCTGACTAATACAGTATGTATTGCTAAAAGATAAGGACATTAAAAAATATTACCATGTCTAAAAATAAAATAATTTCTTAACATCATGAAATATCCAAGTGCTCTCCAAATTTTCACAATTATTAAAGTCCACATGTTGCGTTACTTTTAATGTCTCTTCATTCTCCTTTAATTTTGAGATTACCTTTTAAGTAAGGCAGTTTAGCTATCTAGTCTCACTCTAAATCATCCAAGGTATGTCCAAAGACCTCACCTTCACACTAACCACATCCATAACAAGCTGCTTCTTAAACAATGAGAGCTCTCACTCTCTGAAAGGAATCCTAAGCACAACTCTCAAAGTAACAACCTATTATATCTCTACTAAGTTTATAATCATAAAGAATGTGGGTATTTGCATTTCCATTTTACAGATGGGAAAATTAATGCAGGTAACACATACAGAGAAGTGATAAATACGGTGGTTTCCAAGAATGATGACTATTTCAATGCGAAACAGAGAGTGGAGGTGGCAAGAGATAGACCTAAGTAAACATGGATAGTGAAGGGCCATTCTGCCTTGTTAAAAGGTTTGAACCCACTCTATAGACAATGAATCACTCAGTGAAAAACTGAGCAATTTTAATTACGGAAGCAACATGATCAGATTTATATTTAAGACAGGAGGATTGGTGGCAATGTAGAAGGCAAACACAAGTCAGAAAAAATTAGAAGTAAGAAAAGCGAGTGGTCTGAAGAAACTGGCCACATAAGAGATGAGGGGGCTGGAATGACTAATTATGCATCTTGTTCTGAAATATGTCTCTTTGGTAGTTGATTATTGACACCCGACATCCAAATAGTGGGACAGTTAACTGAGATGTCACAGCCAGCCTTTTCAACACTTCTAGAGATAAATTTTGCAAAGACACATCTCTTGTACCTCCATGGACTTTTAATACAGATATGTTTATCATAAGATAACCTTCTAAAGAGCTCATAATAGCATATGATCAAACTCATTGTACAGTCAGGAGCAATCAGCCTTGTTGAAGGAAAAGACTTACCCAAGATTACAAATTGGGATAAAAGCTTTGCTTCCAATTCACTGCTGTTCTTACTGGAACTGTTTTCTTCAGCCTCAGAGAAGTTCTGAGAAACAATTAGGCCACACTACCAGCAACAGTCAGATGTGTGTGCCTGACCAGGACAGAGAGGTATTTTGAGAGAGGCCAGAAATGAAGCTGGTGAAGAGGCCCAGAGTTTCAATCCTATCCCCACTCAAGATTCATCACCCTCATCATCTTTACCATAAGGAAGAGGACATTTAGAAGTGCAAATGAGATTGTTAGTGATGAAAAGGTACTTATACACCAGCCAATTCCATCCTCCATTGTGCTGAGGTTCAAAGATGTACAGTGACTTATCCTTGGTTATGTATGCCACTATGGAGAGCTGGATATTAGACTTAGGCCTCCTGAAGCCCAGTGCTGTGCCTGCAAGAGCATTACCAACTCCTGTCTTTCTATTCAATACATGGGGAAGAGATTAACAATTCGGGCTACTCAAAATGTGGTGGGCATCTGGGCTCTGGGGAGAGCTTCAGCATTTCTTTTTCATGTTCTCCAACTCCTCAAGCAGCATACACACGTACCATAAAGATCACTACCCAGCTATTTTCTGTCTTGAAAAACTTTCATGGTAAGAGTTTCCTAATTAGGGAAAGTCATAGTTCATACACAAAACACAAATTACTAGGCTTTTTGTCTTTTTCAGAAGATGTATTAATCCATAAATACATATACTCTGCTGTCAAGTCACTACCATGCTATATCACAACGCAAAAGGATGCCAAAAGGTATGAGCTCTTGGTGAATCACAGCTATGGACAGCCAGGTGCTGGACTTTAACCAGAGGCACTGCTGTAGGTTGTTAAGTACATGGGCTCTGGTCAGTGGTGACAAAGTTCTTGTGTTCAAATCCCAACACCCCCAGTTACTAGTTATGTGATCTTGGACAAGTTAATTAAAATCTCTGTACTTCAATTCCTTTATTTGTAATGTGAAAATGATTTTTTAAATTACCTATCCTCTGAGTCTATCTATTAAATAAGATAATCCATATAGGGCTAACTATATGTGGATTTTTGCATATAGTGAGCACGCAGACCAATAGGGTATATTTCCTCTTGAATGTAACAAATTCACAGAGACAGTTTCTCTATAATAAAGGCAAGAATCAAGACTGAGTTTCTACAAATTATTTTTGCTTAGAGAAAGAAGTCACGGCAATAGATTGAATGTATTTTAATTTAAAGTAGAAAGTTATATAGGAAAAATAGATACAACTTCCAGAGCTCAATCTCAAAGCCCACATTTTATTTTGAGTATTGTAATCTTCAAAACATACTTAGTATATGGTAGAATTGCCTACTTCTGTATTGAGTAATGTTAGCTATCATTACCATGGTAACAACAAGGGCAATAACTTGAACTCCAGTCATAGTAGCTACAGTAAAGGGGAATCAGTTTAAAAATAATTAGAATCCATGCTTTTTGAGACTGAAATTCATTGCCCTTAAGACTCAATGAAGATTCCTGGTGGTAGTCTGGAATCAACTTAAACCAAGATACATCTATCTTCAAAAAGAATATAAGACAAAAAATCCAAAATAGGAAAAAAATCAGATCATCTTATCTCTCTGGTGCATTTACTGGTCTGATGAGTCATAAGAAAATAATGACCCAGAGGCTAGAAACAAAGACATAAGCAGAATTCCTTTTATTCCATGAGTAAAATTGACTTGTAGGGAGTCCCAAACTATATTTTTTTTTCATAAAAACAAGGCAAATGGGCCGATTTTTAAGTTGAAAATATTGATTCATTGTTTTTCCTTCTATAGTTTTGTATATTTCAAAATTATAGAATGTTGACATTATAAGAAATCTTTCAATATGTTTTTATACATTTAACAAAAGTCCAGAGGGAAATGTACGACTATAGTCCTAGTACTTACAAAGGATCTAGGTGAGATTAGAACTCAAGTCATAATTTTCTGTCTTGTCTACCATATTAGACTACCCTCATTGAGAATCTAACATGTAATGCTTCAATAAAGCTCTTCTATTTAGTAAGGAAGTAGAGATAATTATTAAATCACTTTGCAATCACCCTACAGCACTGGGAAAACAAATAGTGATGAGTGGGTGTTGACAGCGTCTCAGAAACGCCTGAAGATGCCTATGATTTGAGAGAGGCTAAAATCCTGTTACTTAACACTGCAAGGCATATTTATATTCTGCAATTATTCTTCTCCACCCTCTAACTTCTGCTGAAAGGGTCCTTTCTGGGTAGCTCATTTTCTCTCATTAACATTCTTCCAAACTTTCTCTCCTCTCCCACCGCATTTTCAAGCATCTTGAGAAAGAGATGCCAGTTAAGAGAGTCCTGGCTGTTCAAAAAAGGTTGAAGGGCTCACACACCATTCAGGCATCTCTGTTCCTCAGCCACAGGAATGAGGGCTCTTTGAGAGGTAAGAGACTCTAAAAGGAACAAAGAACCCCCTGAAGCCTCCATTTGTCATGATGTTTCCTTCCTAGTTCTGCAAACCAAAGTTCTGTTTTGTTGGTAGATCCAAAGGAGACCTCTCTGGAAGCCTCTGTTCTGCACAAGATTAACTGAATGGAGTAAGTGCCTGCACAAGCAAAGAAAGGGTCTTGGACTAACTCTCAGAGACCTGTCCTGCTCCAGCTCTGGCCTGGGTTGTGAATGTTTTACATTCCACTTATATCTAGAACTGATCACAACCTCTCCGATCTCCCCAGTTGCAGTCCTTTGTTTTTTGTTCATTTTCTCTACACTTGCAATCCATCTGTCTCACAGCTGTTAACCTAGTCTCCATCAAGCCTGGTTTTCATTGTCTCTCTCTTCTTCTTTATTCAATTCCTACACTGTTCCTTTGCCCAGTTTGATAAAATCCAAACTCCTCCACCTCAGGACATACCCTCCTTTCCAACCAAGGTCATGGATTTGTTCTTTTTTGCTACTAACTCACTGATACACACCTCTCTGCTCTTGCCATTCTTGCCAGCAATGTCTTCCTATCAGGCCCACTTCCTGGCCCCACCCTCTCTGTTGAGCTGGGCCCCCTTATCTCCCTACCAGCAAGGAGGTATCATGCTTCTTCAACTCCTGGCTCATTCAATGTGAGGCTGACGGCACGGCAGCAGCTCTGCTCCCTTCTCCATCTGCCACTAAATCACAGCAGTTGATTTTCAGACCTTGGGTGTTGGGCCTGCCCAGTGCTCATGTTATCTCACCTGCTGTATTGGCCTTGTCCCTAGAACTGATCTTTTCCCTGGTCCTTGCTCTTAGACACTGGCTGAGTTATCTTCCTGACCAGATTGTCCTCCCTGTCATTTTCTGTTCTGAACTTCAGCCAATATATGGTCTCTACTGTCTGGACAGATCTCCAAAACACTACCCAGCCTGCAGACACCCACCCACCTCTGTGTACTTAAATGAAGTTGTTCGATGTTCATAATAATAGCTCCCATCGATGGTTTATGTATTTCACTTTTGTTATTTTCTGAAGTTTTATTTTTTATTTTGTATTTTTACTTGTATTTGTTGTTCATTTATATGCTTTTATTATATTCTTTATGAAGTATTTTATCTACATTATCTTATTTAAACCTCATAACCCCAAATCAGAATATATTCATATTTGAATTTTTATATGGAGAAATTAATGTTCAGAGAGATTAGGTAACCTGCCCAAGGTCACATAGCTTTATGAGTTGCGACGATCTTTTGTCAAACCTGACCTAAATTCTACTTCTTACAAGAAGGGTTTCCAACCTTGGCTCATCCTTTCAGTTTGTGGTGCAACTTTATGGACTCACTTTTTCATGTGTTTCCACTATTTGTATCTCAACCCTTAAAGATTCTCAAGGACAAGAATCTTTTCAAAAGCAAAATAATAATGTTGGGATTACAAGTGTAAGCTACCAAAAAAAAAAAAGCAAAATAATATTGATTCTTCCAAATGACAGAGAATAGACTCATAGAAAATGGTGTTGACTGATTCAGTTCCTTCACGTACCCTTAGAGTGAATAAGGAGGCACAATGATATGGTGTTTAGAAGTGTGGATTAACACCTCAGGTGACCTCTTTGATCTATGACTCAAGCTTCATTATTAAATGAGCACAGTAACGGCTAAGCCCTTGCTGCCTCGTAGAAACAGAGGTTATCCCACCAGAAAAAGGCCCACAGCTTCTTACTCATGATGGCTTAAATGAGAACACTTCATAGCTCCCAAACAGAATAGCACTGGATCCTCAACACAAACTTTTGCAGTAGGCAGCCATCCCTGTTACTATTTTTAAAAGAGGTGATGGAAGTTCATAGCAAATAAATAATTTGTTCATAGTCATTCAATAAGAAAGAGACAAAATCAGTACTCAAACCCAAATCCCCTGACTCAAGCCCAGTACTCTGTCAGTCATGCCACATGGCTACCTCTTCTTGCATGAAATAATTCAATGACGCAGGCTCCAAATGATGAGAAAAATTGGCGTAAGAAATTTCTATTTCTAAAGATAAATAGATGCCAATAACTTTCACATTCCCCAGCTAAAAATACTTCTTAAAAAGCCATGGATGGACCCCAGCCTAACCTGGCCTTAATGAAAAGATTGCCCTATGCTGCAGCCTTCTAAACTCTTTTGCCCTAAAAAATGTACATCTCCCTTTGCCTTATTTCCCTTGGACGCAGAAATCACATAGACAGTGGCTAAATGATCGAGGGTACTAGGGATCTATAATAATCCAAATACACAAACATGGGGCCTAATTTTAGACTGTTCCAGGATAGTAGACATTCTGGGAGTCTGCAGTATTTCTGGTTTGGTTGCTGTGTTTATGGCTCCTTGTTAATTAGCAGGGATGGCTTAAAGGTCACTCAGAGCAGTCAGCCCAATCATGTGAAATGGAAGAAGGACTGGGGCAGTGGAAATAACTCAAGCTATGAATTGCATTTGGAAATCGCATTTTAACTAACAGACAAAAGCTCTGTGTCTTACTGGCTGAGTTCTAACACAGAAATTTCATTTGCTGACCCTGCCAGGGACAAAAAGAACATGTTTCTTAAATGCAGAAAGGGTAAATGAGTCTCTGCTCACCTGCAAAGGAGCAGGCAAGCTATTCACACCAAAAATATACTCTTTACCTTCACATTAGTCACTGGCATTCTATCTCTGGTCTTCATGACCTTTGAGAAATATTTCTCCACGGACCCAAGGACAGCAGTGTCCTTCATGTGTTTTCACAACATTGCTACAACATGAAAAGCCAGAACAATAGTGGTGGGAACATCTTTATTAACAGAGAAAGACCCTATATATTCTAATCCTTACCTCTAGATAAATAGAATCTCCAGAAAAGAAGCATACTGTGAAGAGGTAGGGAAGTCCTGACAACAACACCCACCACCAGCCTACTACTCCTACCCTGGGGAGTGCAGACAGCCAATGAGAATGATCCATTTAACAACTTTTGTGAAACTCCTCATATTAGTCTGTTCTTACACTGCCAACAAAGACATAATTTATAAAGGAAAGAGGTTTAATAGACTCACAGTTCCACATGTCTGGAGAGTCCTCACAATTGTGGCAGAAGGCAAAGGAGAAGCAAAGTCACGACTTACGTGATGGCAGGCAAGAGAGCTTGTGCAGGGGAACTCCCATTTATAAAACCATCAGATCTCATGAGGCTTATTCACTACCAGGAGAACAGTATGGGGGAAACTGGTCTCATGATTCAATTATCTTCACCTGACCCTATCCTCGACACATGGGGATTTCTACAGTTCAAGGTTAGATTTGGGTAGTGACACAGCCAAACCATACCACACCTCTTGTGTGTCAGGAATAATATCAGGTAGTGTGAAAGCAGAAAGGAGTCAGAGTCTCCACCTTCACAGATGGCATAGTGTAACAACAACAAAAATAGATATGCACTGTAAAAAATATTATAGATATTTATTTATAAAATCATTTAAGAGGATAGAGATAAGAGCAATCAGTTCTGCCTGGGGCTGGGTGGAGGATTCAGAAAAGTCTTCATGAATAAGAGGTCACTTAAACTTGGCAATTAAGAATACACGTAAACACATTTTAGGCACCGAATAACATAAGGAAAGGGCAGGCCAAACTAAGAAAAAGTATGAACAAAGATAAAGGGATGCCATGCACGTATGTGGAGGATAATGACCACTTTGTGATAGCTTCAGCCAACGAAAGATTTTAAGCAGAAGGCATAGGGTCAGCTTTGCCTTTTAGAAAGAGGATTTTGACGGTAGTGTGAAACGTGGAAGTGAAAAAGCAAGCATCTGAGCCAAGAGTGACTATTTAGGAATCTACTTAAATAGATAAGAGGAGAAGAGATGGAGACCTGACTAAGACTGAGACCATGGGGATGAGAGGAGAAAACTTCTGTCTCATAAAGACACTGAATGCTGCTGATAGATTTTTCAAATCCTGTTTGACAGTGAGCTCAATGTGTGTACGGTTCTAAAGTCAGCAGAGCACTTTCATCTTCATGATGAGGCCAGTCATTCCCTAGACCTGGTGAGGTAAGCAGAGAAATTATCTAACGATGCTGTTTTAGCATCATTAGAAACTGAAACGATGCAGTTTTATAAATTGAAACTTTTAGAAACTGAAACAAAAAACAAATGAAGGGGAGGAGTGGAGGTCAGAGTGTGGGGAGGGTAGCCCAGAGCATGGAAGAGCCAGGACAGCCAGCCTCAGAGACACAGGCAGGAGCAAGGGTGCCTGAGGGCAAGGGGACCAGGAGCATTGGGAGAACAGAGGAACAACCAGAAATGGAGACGGGGTGGCACTCTCCTTTCCGGCACTTGAAAAAAACAGAAGAAAATCTTGCTTGGCTCTACTTTTCTTACATGCTACCATTCCATTTCTCAAAAACATTCTCTTCACTTGCTGTTCCCAAATCCTCTCTTTCCATTCGCTCTTGAACCCATGCTAAAAAGGCTTTCTCCACCATCACCCCATAGCAATTATCGTCAAAATCATAAAAATGCCTGTTTCTAACCTAATAATCAATGATCAGTCTCCATGTCACCTATACTATCTGCAGCCTTTAACACAGTTGATCACTTCCCCATTTTTTACTGCACTCTTCCCTTGGCTTCCAGGACCGCTCGCTCTCTGGGTTTTTCTCCTACCTCACTGGTTTCTCCTTCATGGGTTCCTCCTCTCCTATCACCTCTTCATGCTGGAGTGGCCCACTCAGACCTTGGTCAACTTTTCTATTTGTACTCACTTCCTTGATGATCTCAGTTACTCAGCTTTGAGTTTCCTCTGTATGCTAAAGAATTACAAATTTACACCTTTATACCTTCCACCCAGACCTCTCTCCCAAATTCTAGACTTGTATATCTAACTTCCCATTCAACATTCCTGTTTTTCTAAATAAATATTTCAAACTCAACATATAAAAAACTAAACTTGGCTGGGGGCAGTGGCTCATGCCTGTAATCCCAGTACTTTGGGAGGCCAAAGTGGGTGGATCTTAAGGTCAGGAGATCGAGACCATCCTGGCCAACATGGTGAAACCCTGTCTCTACTAAAAATACAAAAATTAGCTGAGTGTGGTGGCATGCACCTGTAGTGCCAGCCACTCAGGAGGCTGAGGCAGAAGAATCGCTTGAACCCAGGAGACGGAGGTTGCACTCCAGCCTGGGTGACAGAGTGAGACTCTAAAAACAAACAAACAAACAAACAAACAAACAAACCCCCTAAACTTCTAAGCTTCCTATTTCTCCAAAAACTTGTTTTACCTTCAGGTATCTCTATCCTACCAGTTGTTAGGTAAAATATTTTGGAGTCATCTTTGGTTTCTTTCTTACTCTTTACATCCAATGTAGCAGCAATTTCTGCTGGTTCTACCTTCAAAATGCATCCAGAATCTAATGACTCCTCATAATCCCGTGCTACCACTCTATTCTAAGCCACTATTTCTCATCTAGATTACTGCCTGTTATGGGTTAAATTGTGTTTCTCTCTCCCCCTTCCCTCTCTGCTTTCTCCAAATGTGTTAAATCCTAACTTTCAGGACATCAGAATGTGATCTTATTTGGAAATAGTGTCATTGCAGATGGAATCAAGTTAAGATGAGGTCACATGGACAGGACCTTTATTCAATATGACTTGTGCCCTCAAAGGAGAGGGGAAATTTGGATACAGAGAGACACACACAGGGGGGGAAATGATGTGGATATACCCAGGAAGAGGACAGCTATGTGAAGACAGAGGCAGAAATTGAAGTTATGTTGCCACAAGCCAAGGAGTACCCGGAGCTAAAAGATGCAAGGATGGGTCTCCCAGAGGCTAAAAGATGCAAGGAAGGGTCTCCCCTAAAGGCCACAGAGAGAGCGCGGCCTGGCTGACACCTTCATTTCATACATTTCACCTCCAGAACCCTGAGATAGTCAATTTCTATTGTTTTAATTCACCAAGTTTGTGTTATTTTATTACAGCAGTTCCAGGAAATTAATACACTGCAATAGACTCCTGACTCCTCTCTGCTTCTACTCTTCCCCTCCACCTTAAATTTATTTCCAACACAGCAGCTCAAATAATCCTTTTGCTATAAATCATGCTTTGTCACTTCAAAATGACTTAAAATTCTCAAATGTCACTACTCGAAACTATTCAATCTCATTCAGAAGAACAGAAAAGTCCTCATAATGTAATGGTCTATGTGGCCCTACATGTTCTCTCTCCTATGACCTCTAACCATCTTTTTCTCCTCTGCCTCGTGTCCTCTGATCTAGCCTCTTTGATTTCTTTATACATGTCACGTATTTTCACATTTTAGCAGTCTTTGCCTGGAAGATTATTCCTCCAGGTGTTTACATCCTTCAAGCTTTTGCCTAAATTTCTCCTTCTTGAAGTGCCTTATCCTGACCATCTTATTTAATGTTATAAATTGCCCTGCTCTTCTCCAAATCCTAATCTTAAATTTCTCAACCTTGATCTATCTCTCTGTCTTTTATTTATTTATTTAGAGACAGGGTCTCGCTGTCTGGAGTTCAGTGGTACAATCTCAGCTCACTGAATCCAGGCTAGAGTTCAGTGGTGTAATATCGGTTCACTGAAGCTTCAACATCCAAGGCTCAAGTGATCCTTCAATATCTGCCTCCCAAGTAGCCGGGACTACAGGTGTGTGGCACCATGGCCTGCTAATTTTTTTAAATTTCTCTGTAGTGACAGGCTCTCGCCATATTGCCCAGGCTGTTCTTAAACCCGTGGGCTCAAGCGATCCACCCACCTCAGCCTCCCAAAATGCTGGGAATACAGGCGTGAGCTACCGTGCCCAGCCCTATCTCTTCTTTTATTCCATATCACTTATGATTTCCTAGAATATCTTATTATTTTCTTATCTATTACATATATATATATATATATATATTGCCTATCTCTACCCACTAGTTTCAGGAGGCAAGGGTCTTTGTGTGTTTGTTTTATTGTTTTACCTTAAGCATCTAAGACTGTAAATATCACATAGTGGGAGCTTTATAAATATTGGTTGAAGTGTTAAATAAATTTCTTGCCTCATTATTTTGCTTAGAGACAGTGCTACATGAAACACTGACAGAAACAGTGATGTATATGTGTGTGCAAGTGAGAATGCACGAGCACCAGTGTGGAGAACATGCAATTGGGAACTGGGTTTAATTCTCAATTCTGGCAACTTCTAGCTGGACAATCTAAAGTGAGTTACATCAAACACCTCAATTTCATAATTGTAGAACGCACGCAATAATTTCTACATCACACAGTTGTGAAAAGCAAATTAGATAATAGGTATGAAAGTGATTTGGCAAACTGGAAAGCATTCTAAAACTGTAATTAGTAACATTTTGTGTGTGTTGAGACTTGTTTTTTCTTTATGGTTCTACTTGTTGTCAATACTTTCCTTTTTATTTTGAGACGGAGTCTTGTTCTGTCACCCAGACTGGAGTGCAATGGTGCGATCTCGGCTCGCTGAAACCTCCAGTGCCTGGGTTCAGATAATTCTCCTGTCTCAGCCTCCCAAGTAGCTGGGATTACAGGTGCCCACCACCAAGCCTGGCTAATCTTTTGTACTTTTAGTAGAGACGGGGTTTCCTCATGTTCACCAGGCTTGAACTCCTGACCTCAAGTGATCCGTTCACTTCGGCCTTCCAAAGTGCTGCGATTACAGGTGTGAGCCACCGCCCTCGGCCGACACCTTCCGATTAGCGTGGAAATTTAGTTAGCGGAGATAACATGATGTGAAAGAAACAAAATCTGGTTTGGCATTAGACCTATCTTTCAGCTTACAGACTTGAAGTTATGGGCAGCAGCTTTTAAACTCCCTTTTATAGAAGAGGGCAGTCAGGTGTCTGCTGATCGAAGCGAACTAGACAGTACAATACTGGCTTGTACTTTCTACTGTTTTACCTCTCAAGTCTATAACGTAATTATTTTTATCCTTCTATCCTTTTTATATCACTTTTGAATCACTAGGAATAAACCTAAACAAACCATGTTGACTTGTGCTTTTAACTTATCTCCCAATTCAGAAGTTTTAAGGATATCTAAGGAAATCTCTGAATGAAGGGAAAGGTTCATTTAAAATCATGTTTTCTGAACAGTATCTTGCTCAGTTACATTCTTGCCAGATGAAGAAGACAGTTACCCTGATAAAAAGGAGTAGTGTCAAATAGCTCTGGAGCAGTCTACCTGAGTAAAGATTATCATACTAGTCTTTTTCCAGCATGTTCTGAAAACTTTAAATAAATTTTTCCCTGCTTCATCTAGGTACCTTTGATCTTCTTGGCAAATCCTGAGGTTTGGATTTGGCGTTTTGGCAGATTCTGCAAGTATGTGGCTCAGGGACATGGGTTGAGCGGAGGGAACTGCAGGAGTATGGGAGAGCAGCCAGCTTTGAAGACCACCCAGATTCGGGGGCAGGGATCTCTGAGCTGGACAACCTTCTGCTCCAAAATTTAGCTCCTTCTTGTATAACATAGAAAAATAATATTCACCCCATTAAATAAGAACTAAATGATATAGTATATATGACATGTCCACTACAGGGCTTAGCATGTATTAGGAGCTCCCAGAATTGTAGCAATTACTACAATTGAAATGAACTTGAAGTCACCTTTCTAATCAGCATTAAGCAAAAGAGATACATTAATTAAAAGAGCTAAAATACCTAGGAATTTTCTTAATGAGGTGAGTCTTGTATTGAGCCTGAAGATTACATAGGATTTTGGCAAGTAGAGAGAAGGAAAAATGGCCCATTAGGCAGGACATTCGTCATGATCAATGCTGTGAAGGTAGAAAGAAGCACAGGGTACACTGAAAACCAAAAAGTGAAAAATCAAATGAGTTTGGGAATAAGTAGTAGAATCATTAGGAGATAATATCAGACAGCATGTTAGATATGTATTGTTATTATCCATCTTAGCCTATCCCCTACCCCTTAGACAGGTAAAGAACCTCCCTAAGGAAAAATCCATTTCATGCTGTTCAGATACCTCCCTCAAATCAAACAAGAATTATCAAAAACATAACTGAGCAACCAACTATCATAAGACACTTGAAGGAACTAAAACAATTAAAAACAGGTTAAAAGTTCCCCAAACTGAAGAACTAAATACTTGAGGAGGTAGAATAAAGTAATGTAGTCACTTGAATATAAATTTCTTCAGAAATATATAAAATAATTTTATATTCATAACAAATCAACTTTAAAGAGACTACAGATTAATACTTAGAAAGTGAAAGAAAGTCTCAATAAACAGATAAACAGTGAATTGGGGGAACAGAACATCAAGTAAGGATAATCTCTTAAAACACAACACAATAAAGAGACGGGGAAAAAATGACAAAAAGTGGGAACATGAACCAAACCAAGCAAATTAGAATCCTTACTGAGACTTTTCTAGTGGACCATGTAAGAAGAGAAATTCTTTGGGGTTTGGATATTCAGGAGGGTGAAATATCTGCCCACTGTTGTTTGGCCTACTATGTAGAAGATAAAGAAAAACAAGTGAAAGCAGAACTGAGCAATAAAGAGAGACAGCACTGTTATCATCCAACAGGTTCACTTTGCAAACTGCCTGGATAGAGCCAATTTATCCAGACAGCAGAAATATGATAGAGAAAGAGATTAATTCATGCAGAGCAAGCTGAATGGGTGGCCAGAGTTTTATGACTCAGATCAGTCTCTCTGAAAATTCAGCGGCTAGGCCTTTCACAGTTTGGCGGGCCAGGAAATGGGTACTGCTGATTGGTTGGGAGTGCAATCATAGCGGTGTGGAAAATGATCCTTATGGGTGCCCGAGTCCACTTCTAGGTGGTGCCACAAGACTGGCTGATGGGTCCAGATGGAGGCATTGGTTATCGGAAATGCAAAAACCTGAAAAGGACATCTCAAAAGGCCAACACTGATATTATCTGCCAGAGTAATTGGGGAAGTTGCAAATCTTGTGACCTCCAGAATAAAGACTGGTAATCATTTATATCTGCACCTTAGCAGAATTCAGACTCTTCTCATCCTCCTAACCTGGTGGTCTTTCATTAGCTTTTCAAAGTCAGTTTAGTTTTGAGAAAAGGCTTTTATCATTTAAACTATAAACTAAATGCCTCCAAAGTTAGCTTGGCCCAAGCCCAGGAATGATTAAGGGCAGTTTAGAGCTTAAAAGCAGGGGAAGCAGGTTGGTTAGATCAGATCTCTTTCACTGTCATAATTTTCTCACAGTTATCATTTTTGCAAAGGTAGTTTCAATGCTATGATTCTATTTCTCACAATAATGGAGTAGCAGAGACTGGATTTATCCTCCACATACAACAAGAGAAAATGAAGCAGACTATATAAAATAATGATTTTAAAATGCTGGAAAATAAGCAGGAAAGGTCTCTTATCTCTAAGAGAGAGGAAAACAACTGGAAGCATTTTCCAGATTGCCATACAGAAAGGAAAAACTCAAAGCCAGCACTCCTACTGAGTTAAGGAGACAGAGGTAAGAGTTCAAGGAGACCCAGTCAGCTAGATTTAATGAAAAAGACTATCAGAAATAAGGGAGATGCACAGAAACAAAGCTTCAGAGATCTGTAGAAAAGTCTCCTTGGCACTTTGGTTAGTACTTATCTCTGCATGAGTGAGAGGAAACTTCCCAAGATTAGGGGAAAAACAGCAATGGAAAAAACAGTCCACTAAATAATTTCAAAACCTCACACAGGGCCAGGATTAGTTTATGTTCCAAAAAGCTAGAGTGAAATGACCTCGTAAGACAAGTGACATCCTATAGTCTTTACAAGGTTGTGGCTGTATTCATAGTGTTACATTTTCCCTAGAATGATAACCAAAGTGAGGGACTGAGGGAAAGAGCTCCATCAATTGAGGTTTATTGAGACAGCTGTAGGGCATGTCTGGGAAAAATATGAGATGCATCTGTGGCTTTTTTCTGAAGATATTTGTCAGGAGGTTTAGCATTTATACATTTCCTTAAAGGGTGAGGAGAGGCAAGTAGGAAGACAGGTAGGTAGGCAATAAGGTGAATAGTTATATTCTCGTGGAACTTTAGTTATTGCCCAGTAAATCTACATTTTATATTAGATAAGGTAAATGTTTTAAGAGGAAAAAAAAAGGAGTAAAAGGAGAAACACGTATTTAGACATTTCTAGGTAGGTGGAGAAATGATTGATCTTGGCTTGTCTTTGTTCTACACCTGGGAAGATAAGCTTCAAATCAACATCTTCAGTGTGGAATGGAACAGACTTTAGTTTTAGAAGCTAGACTTAGTTTATAGACCTAACGTTGCAATGTCCTTGGCATGTCCTTTTTCAGGGGGGTCCAGCAAAGAATTTACTTAGAATGATCTGAGGTAACAGTCATTTGTAGATGCCTGAGGCCTTTTGTATTTCCATAGGGATCTGGCTGGTACATAATGCTAGTAACAGCTATCGATTTGGAAGAGGGTGTTGTGTGACTCAAGCCTCCAGACTTAATCTTTCCCTTGGCATAAGGAGTTTGAAGAGCCTGAGATTTGGAATTTTTCTTTATAAGACCAAAGACAACTCTGGAAATGCTTTAACAAAGGTTAGAAATAACTTTGAAAAAAATTTAACTGACTCCAGGTAACATAACCAAATGCCATTACACATTCCAACTCTATTTAAAAGAATACAACAAAATTCAACACATAGTTATATAAAATTCACAATATCCAGCATCCAGTAAAAACTTGTAAGGCATGTAAAGAAAAAGAAAATGTGACCCATAAGCAAAGAAAAAATAATCAATTAGAAGAAACTTATAAATGACAGAACTGATGGAATTAACAAAACACTGGGGGTGGTGAACGTTCTGCAAAGGTCAGATTATTGAATAAAGGACAGATATTATTAGATTTGAAAGCTATGTGGCATCTATCAAAACTACCCAACTTTGCCGCTGTAATGCGAAAGCAGCCATTGACTAGGCATGAATGTCCACACCAAAAACTGGAAACAACCCAGTTATCCATGGGTGAATGGATAAACAATCGCGGTATATCCATGCAGTGGAATACTCCTCAACAATAAAATGAAGAAACCACTTAAATATATAACAAAAGTCATGAATCTCAAACGCATTAAGTGAAAAAAAAAAACTAGTTTCAAGATGTTACATATTGTATAATTGCCTTTATGTAGAATTTTAGAAAAGGCAAAACGCTAGTGACAGAAAGTAAACCTGTGGTTGTCAGAGATTAGGGATCAGAGGAGAGGACTGACCACAAAGAGGCATGAGGAAACATTTTGGAATGATGGAAGTGTTCTATGTCATGACTAGTAATAATTACAGAATTGTTTACATGTTTTGAAATTCCGTAAACTATATATTTAAAGGGTGTATATTTATAAGGTAGATTTTAAAGGAATTAACTATAAAAATCTTGGAAATTAATCATTTGAGAATTGAAGTACAAATTTGGGCTTTATAATTGAATTAAAAAACACAATGGACACACTTGAAGAGTGAATTAATAAGCTACAAGATAATGTAAAGAAACTCTCCCCCCAAAACTACATAACATTCAAAGACTGCAAAGTATGGTAGAATTAGAAAATGTTCAGTATGGACCTAAAAATTCCAGTCTTTCAGAAAGTGATAACAGAGAAAAGAGAGAACAGGAAATGATACTGTAATTCTGATCACTATCTTCTTTTATTACTTTGATTAGCTTCTTCTTTTAAATAACAAAAGGCTGCATAAGAAAACTGAAAAGACTCTAGGCTGACCCAGGCCTACAAAAAAACAAAAGGAAGAAGACAACTTAAAAGACAAGACATATACTAGTGAAAACATTTGCAACGTATGTGACAATGGATTTGCATTTAGAATAAAGAACAAACTAAAACATATGAGAAAAAGATAAATAATTCAATTTTACAAAAAAAGGAAATGAGCAATTTACTAAGTAATATAAATGACAAATACATAAGAAGGGGCTGACTTTCAAAAGTGATGAGAAAAAGGTAATTATGATATAATTTTGACATCATATTTATAAATATTTTAAAAATACAAATGATATCAAAAGTCAAAAGTTAAGATTTTGAGAAAATGGCATGGCTAGAAACTGCTTATGCAATATTGTTTTATTAAAGCTACAACTTAGTAGTGTTTATCAAAGATTAAGGCGAAAATCTTATGATCCATCAAGTTCACTTCTAGGAACCTGGTCTAAAGAATTTTTTTTATCTATAGACATACAAGTACAATGATGATTGCATATAATAGCAAAGTGTTGTAAACGACATAAATGTCTAACAGGGAACAATTCAACTCCATTCTACAGAATCCTGTTCAAATAAAAAAAATAATAACTAGGGTAATCATCATGTAGTGACATGGAAAGATCTTCAAGATGTATTATTAAATATAAAAATCACATATATGGATATTATCCAAACATACATAAGTGGTCATATTATTTCTCAGTTGTGTTTTCAAATGTATATGTAAATGTATATATTCGAATACTAATGTAGAGGCAGTCTGGAAGAATGTATGCCAGAATGTTCTAGTAGTAATGAGGAATAGAGGGCAGATGAAGGAAAGTTTTCCCATTTTGTTCCATTTGCTAACAAGTAATTCTATCTATGAGGTTCTGGATGAACATGAACTTACAGGAAACAGTGGCAAAGGAAAGTATAGCAGGGATTATAGGTGGAACTCCTAATCAGAACCATGACAGTAATGATAGTTCTGATAAATGATATAGATCTAATCGACTTAAGCCCAAGACCTAAAAATGAATTTGTGAGGCTCTTTTATCTTCTTCAGCGCAAACCCCAGATTTCCAGTTAGTTACAAGGGATAGGAGGTCAAAGAAATGTGTCTAGAATACTGAAAGAATAAAAGAGGGCAACATCTCAATGTCAGGCTCTTCTTCCTTCTCCTGTATTCAGGACCCTATTGCTTCAAAAGGCCACTTGGGAGGGGGAAAACAGAAAGAGAGAGAAAAGCCTGCAGGCTAAGAGGAGCTGGAACAACAAGAAGCAAAGAAAGCCAGCCATGGTATCTATTCCCAGGGGTAAATGTGACCCAGGAACAACCTTAGAATAAGATTAGTATTTCTTCTTTTGGGAAGAAGAGAAATGTGGAAGAGCTTTCCCTTAGAAAAAGAGAATAGCTAAGAACTTGTCCTCTCCTTCAGTTCTGTTTGCTCTTAGGTCTGGCTATCTTATTTGCAGAGCCCTGTGCAAATTAAAAAGGCAGGATTTCTTGCTCAAAAACTATTAAGAATTCCAAGATAGCAGTAGCAGAGCATTTACCCAAGTCCAGAGTTCTGTTGAGTGCTAGGCCCTGTGAAACTACACAGGTTGCACACATATGAAGAAAACCCATGTTTTCTTTTAAAACATGGTGCTTTGCAGACAATACTAGTCAACAGGGATGTGGCTGGAGGAAAGAAGTGGAGACTGTGATGGAAGTCTCTGACCCACAACTCTGCACCCAACACCTACTTCCGCTTCCATGTATTTGTATTGGTCAGGGTCTCAGCAAGAACAAACAAAATCCTCAAAAAGGTGTTGCTTAAAAACAATGAAGGGACTTTATACAAAAGTGTGGCAGAATTCAGGGAAAGCAGGAAGCCACTGCCATCCTTAGGCCTGAAAGAGCAAAGTGAAGTTTGGTTACCAGAACTCAGGGATGCTTGTAACTATGAGAGACCAAGGAAATGAGCACCTCCTTAAGAAAAAGAAAAAGCCCCTGTCAAGCAGAGGTCCTGGAGAGGGCAGCCAGGAGAAAACATCCCTCTCTTCCTCCCTCATGAGCCTATACTTCCCACAGGCAGGACTGAAAGCCAATGGGCAAGGGAGGCAGTTGGTCAACGTTGCCCTTAAAGGTCTGCCTTCAGGAATCAAATCAGGGTAGAAAGGGGACCTGGACAGATGCGAAATACTTTTGACAGTGCTCCTAGAACCAATGAGACAAACAGGGCACCAGTAGCCCTCAGAAGCTTCTGGAAAGAGCTAGAAAGGAACATCAAAATAATTTCTGGGCTACACTAGTCACAAATAAACAGCATGTTCACTTTCCTACCTTAAATTACACTGAGGTAGATCGTCCACCTCAGCTCACCACAAGGTTACGCAGAGAGCACGAAATGGCACCAGGGACCAAATAATCAGCCAGCAAAGATCCCTCAGAATTAGATGGTACAAGCCCTTTCCCAGAAGAAAAGAAGTCAGAACCTAGAATATTAAACATGTGATGAGAGGGAATAGTGCCCTAGGAACATTCACCTGAGAAAAATGTCACTTTAGGGGATTTCTTGGCGAGCACGACCTCTTTAAGGAGTATTTAAGAAGAAAGGATGGCAGAGATTCTCAGTAGGTGATTTCAGAGAACAGTCAATTAAGCAATTCCAGGGGCATGAGATCATTCTGTACCCCATAAACACGGTCAGTGTTCCCCCCATGTTGGTAACAGCCTGTGCTGAAAAATTTAAAGCAATTAGTTTTGTCCTCCAAGGCTTTTGAGCACCTACTTCAATCAGATGAAAAGGTTAAAACAAGAGCTAAACATGCCCTGTTGTCACGATGAAGGCAGCTTTGTGCTTGATGGAAGCATTCACTGTGATTAACCCATTCAAGATTTGGGAGCCCAGGTAACAAAGGCAGTCAATTGGGACACTCAGAAACAGCAGTTCCCCAAAGAACTGGAAACAGGAACATTTGAAATCAATATCACTCGAAAAATAAAGCGCAGCTCATTGTGTTCCTATTATGATTTTACTTTGCCTCTGCTTTCCCCCAGGAAACAGTAATGACAGTTGAAAAACATTTTACTCATTCTTTCCTTCATGATATTTTTTTTTTGTTGTTGTTGCATGTATTTTACTGCCTTTTTAACTCTGGTTATATGTGGGGGCATTTTTATAACAAAAATCAAGGTAAAATACTTCATTGTAATGTCATCCTCTAGCTATGTGACCTCGGGGAAGCCAATTCATGGAAAAATAACCTTTAATAACTGAAACAAATTTCAACAACCTCTTCAAACTCTCACTGCAAAGATGAGACATAGAGATAGGGGATACAAAAGTCTCCAAGTAAGCAATGGTAACGGATAGTTCTCTAGACCTATCTGCCACCTTTCAGTGATTGCTCAGTTCAGTTCCCCATTCAATTCTACTCAATGATGTAATTCAATTAACATCAAAAGAGTGCCAGCCACATGGAGGGTACTCTGTTCATTGGTATTAGAAGTTTACTGATGAGTTTAATAGGCTCTGTGATAACACAATAGAAAAGGTATAGATTTTGACATCAGAATATTTTCAAGTCCTAACTCAGCAAATTACAAGCTATGAGATGTTTGGAAAGTTGCTGGGTCATTCTTAGTTTCATTTCCACATTTGTAAAATGGGAATCATACCACCTAAACTCGCAGAGTTGTAAGAATTTAATAAACTAATGGATATAAAATCTTAGCACAATGCTAAAATGGTTGTTTTCTCTAACCCCATCTTCCTCCTTAAAGGCCTCCAAGTTATTCTTTCTCCATATTCCCATAGTAGTTTGCAATATCTCTGTTATAGCATTTCTAAAACCGCTCTATAATTACATATTTCTGTCTTCCAATAGAGCTGTAGTACCTTGATGGGAGGACCATGTATTATTCATTACTGGTAGCTAAAATTGATAAGATATGTGAAAGCACTTCATCAACTATAAAGCACTTGTGATGGTGAGTTTCATGTGTAAATCTGACACATGAAATACAAGTGATACCATTAAATACTAATCAAGCCACTGCAGTGAAACTATTTTGTAGAATTGAGTTGACTTTGAGTTAGGATGATTATCCTCCATAATCTGGGTGAGCCTCATCCAATCAGTTGAAAGGTCTTAAGAGGAAAACTGAAGTTTCCCAAAAATAGAAGAAATTCTGCCTGTGACCTACAGTGTTGAACTACAGTGTTTCCAGCCAGTGGGCTTGCCCTACAGATTTAAAACTTTCCAGCTCCATGACCACATAAGCCAATTCCTTAAAATGAATTTCTGTTGACATAGATATAGATAATATAGACATAGATGTAGACATTACAGATACAGATAGATACACTACTGCTTCTCTTTCCCTGGGCAAAGCCCAACTGATATAGATTTACCCTAATACAGTATCGGATAAATACTTGTTGTTACCTATTGTCTTAGCCATTAGGGCTGCTATAACAAAATAGCATAGACTGGGTAGCTTATAGACAACAGAAATTTATTTCTCGCAGTTCTGGAGGCTAAGTCCAAGATTAAAGTGCTGGCATATTTGGTGTCTTGGTGAGGGCCCACTTCCTTAGACAGCAAACTTCTCACTTTGTCCTCCCATGGTGGAAGAGGTGAGGTGACTCTCTGGGACCTCTTTATAGGTGGACTAATCCCATTCATGAGGGGTCCACTTTTATGATCTAATCACCCCTAAAGGCCCCACCTCCTAAAACAATCACTTTGTGGGAAGAGGGGGTGGTTAGGATTTCAACATAAGCTTTAGGAAGGTAGGGGAACATATGCAGTCAGACCATAGCAGCTACGATCCTTCTAGCTATGATCCACGACCTTATCTTGAGTCATTACTCAAGATAATGACTCATTATCATTACTGATCAATAACTCTTGTTAAGACATTCATTTAACTTTTTTACTCTCGATTCTGCCATGAACTTTTGCAGAACTGTTTACATTTTCAAAGTCATGTTACTTTATATGTCAAATGAAATATAAATGGAATAATGTAGTAGTGTTTTCACTGTGCCTGGAACATAATGAGTATTCAATAAATGTTAGCTGACTTTTTATTATTTTTGTCATTATTATTGTATTAGTCCATTTTTATGCTGCTGTAAAGAACTGCCTGAGATTAGGTAATTTATAAAGGAGAGAGGTTTAATCGACTTGCAGTTTCACAGAGCTGAGGAAGCCTCAGGAAACTTACAATAACGGCAGAAGGGGAAGCAAACGTGTTCTTTTTCACACGGCAGCTAGAAGGAGAAGTGCCCAGCAAAGAAGGAAAAGCCCCTTATAAAATCATTGGATCTCGTGAGAACTCATTCACTAAAACAAGAACAGCATGAAGGTATCTGCTCCCATGATTATATTACCTCCCACTGGATCCCTCCCACAACACCTGGGGATTGTGGGAACTACAATTCAAGATGAGATTTGGGTGGTGACACAGCCAAACAGTATCAATTACTATTGTTGTTGTTAGTCTGAGACCCTGGAAGAAGTCCATAGTGTTACCTTTCTGACTCACATTTTAGATTGCAGACCTCATTTCCTGAAAAGAACACAAGGAAAGGAGGCTTGGGAAGTGAGTTTTGGCATTATCTGAAATAACTATCTGTGTGAACCTTGGATAGTCACTTCATGTCCTCCAGCTCAGTTACTCAATAAGATAATCATTGGCCCCATCTTTTTCATGATTCTCAAGTTCAAATAAGTCAGTGTGAGAATACACCACAAATGCTCATACACATACAAAAACAGTAGATACTCAAGACATACTTGAAGGAATGAATAGTCAAATGGATGACTGTTGATGGGAAAAAAGCTTTTAAAAGTAAAATGATACATCAATTCATCCTAAGAAATAAGGCTTTCACTCTAACCAAGTTACCCTCTAAAGTAAATCATGAAGTCTGAAGTTAACAGTTCATAGGCAGATGCAAAAGCAGATACATAAACCACACAATAACATAGTGTCATGTTTATTCATATCACTGATGTCAATGGTAAATGCCCTAGGGGGAAATCAGAAGTAACATGATTGAAAATAGACTGAGGAGAAAATGATGCATTTTACCACATGAAAAAAAAAAAAAAGAAACAGTTTGCTCTGTGATAGGTTTTTCACACAGACAATAGCCTATATTCAAAGGCAGGAAATGATACAAAAAATACAATCATATACAGAGAAAATGAAAATGGTGATCACTATTTACAAAATCCACTATAGTTTGCTGTGCCTAGTGACTCACACCTGTAATAGCTGCACTTTGGGAGAACGAGGCAGGTGGATCACCCGAGGTCAGGAGTTCGAGACCAGCCTGACCAACATGGTGAAACCTTGTCTCTATCAAAAATACAAAAATTAGCTGGGTGTGGTGGTGGGTGCCTGTAATCCCAGCTACCAGGGAGGCTGAGGTAGGAGAATCACCCGAACCTGGGAGGCAGAGGTTGCAGTGAGCCGAGATCGCGCCACTGCACTCTGGCCTGGGCCACAAAAGCAAAACTTCCTTAAAAAAAAAAACCACTATAGTCATATTCAGTCTCTGCTATTTTAAATAAAATATACAAATGCACATACACATACACATATGCATACTATGCCACCCAAACTAAAACAGCAATCAGTAGAGCTGTAGATTAGACAGTCCAAGTTCTATAGCGAGTATCACAGGCCAGATGTGGAGAAAGCAGGATTAGCAACATGGTAAGCCCAGACAGCAAGGCAGGTGAAAAACCTCTGGGACAGGCAGTTCAGCCAGTGGATATCCTGAGTGAATGAGGCAAGTGCAAGCAGATAAAGGCAAACAGCATATGGAAAGGACAGCAAGAGATGCATGTAACATGGAGGGGGGGGACAAAGGGGGAGTTAGAGAACGAGGTATGGGAGTGGGGAAGATGAGGTAGGGGGTTGAGGGTGGGAGGGTGAAAGGGGAGGATGGGGGAGAAATCAGTATATGTTTGGGTAGCTATCTCCTAGGATTCCCTGGATAGGACCCCAGCCTCTTTCCTGGGCTGAGAGAGCAGACTTTTCTTTTTGTTTTGTTTTGAGACAGTCTCGCTCGTTTGCTAGAGGCTGGAGTGCAGTGGTGGGATCTTGGCTCACTGCAACCTCAGCCTCCTGTGTGCAAGCAATTCTCATGCCTCAGCCTCCCAAGTTGGTGGGATTACTGGCATGCACCACTACACCTGGCTAATTTCTGTATTTTTAATAGAGACAGCGTTTTGCCATGTGGGCCAGGCTAGTCTCAAACTCCTGACCTCTGGTAATCCACCGGCCTCGGCCACCCAAAGTGTCAGGATTACAGACATGAGCCACAGCGCCCGGCCAAGAAAGTAGACTTTTATTTAGCTCCCTACTCCTATTCCTTTGTTGCTTCCAAACATTCATTCTTAACCCTTTACTACTCTCACTTTATCTGCTCTCTCTGAAAGTCTCATCTCCCTCCATAGCTTCAACCTTCTCTATGTCCATTGCTCACAAATCTCCAGTTTTAGTCCGCATCTACATCTGAGCAGCAGATCCATCCACCTGCCTACTAAACATTTCCATTGATATGCCCTACAGCTTTGTTAACCACACCATTCCCAGTGCTGAATAAGTCCTGCTTCGTCTCTTACTTCTTGAATTTTCTGTCTCCATTTGGGCAATACCATCCACCCAGATATTCAAGTCTGAGTCATTTCTATTTGTTTCATTTTCTTTGCCACTCTGGTTCTTCCACATGGCCACTTCAGCCACTGGGACACTTCTATTGCATGTATTGACCTACAATTAGTTATTTGTATATTTTTCTCCTCTCCCTCACAATGAGTTTTTCAAAAAAAAAGAGTTAATAATATAGCAGGAACTTAATGGATTAGGGTAGAGCAGTTAGGTTACAGGATACCATTTCTGCAATCACTCCTTTCATCTAGTTGACAACAGATAGCAAAGTTGTGAAATTTGCCTGTTTGAGCTCAGTCATCCACCAGAATTGGATACCTGTGTTTTACTAGACCAGCAAACTGCCTGAGAGACCCAGGCAGTTTGGCTTGTGGGGAGACCCTGATGTTTTGCTAATCCAGAGATACTTGAATTAAAAAGGACACAGTTATACTGTTTATTTGTACAATGGTATTTGCCTTTAAAATATATTTAGCTAAGTAATCATTCTCAATAGCAGTTGATCTGTATTCCTATTGAGATGTAAATTTGCTATTTGAACCAAGAAACATAATCTCACTTTATTTTGCTTCAACATCACCTAATAAAAAGAGTAAGTTGGCCGGGCACGGTGGCTCACATCTGTAATCCCAGCACTTTGGGAGGCCAAGGCGGGCAGATCACGAGGTCAGGAGTTTGAGACCATCCTGGACAACATGTTGAAACCCCGTCTCTACTAAAATACAAAAAATTAGCTGGGCATGGTGGTGTGCACCTGTAGTCCCAGCTACTCTGGGGGCTGAGGCAGAAGAATCACTTGAACCCGGGAGACAGAGGTTGCAGTGAGCCAGGATCATGCCACTACACTCCAGCCTGGCGAAAGAGCAAGACTCTGTCTAAAAAAAAAAAAAGAAAAAAAGAAAGAAAAAAGAAAAGAAACGCTATGCACACATAATCTGCTATTTCTCGTCACTTGGTTTACTCCCTTCTACAGCTGCAGGACCCAGATCAGCATCAGCTTTGAAACAAACTACAGCTCTCCTGTGAGCTAAAGGCAGAAATGTGGAAATGTTGAGAAAATGCTTGTCTGCATCACAGTATGTATATCCTAGAAGGACTTTGTTTTAAAGGAAAGAGACATATATTGCAAATAGGAGAGATTTGATTGGGTCTAAGATAAACCTTTGAGAACCAGGGTTTCTCGAAGATTGAGAGGGGCTCACCCAAGCCATCTTCAGTTTTTGAGACTCACAGTATATTAAAAATTAAATATAACAAAATAGGGTTATATACATTGTGTTACACTTATATTCAACATTTCAAATATTTTAACATAAAACATGTAACATCTGTATGTAGAGCTGCATTTGATAACATGCTTGGAGAACTTGAAGCCTGACCAAATAGCCCTTTTCTCTTCTTCCTCAGCTCACTCCAAGAGACTCTGCCAAAGATCACTGCATCTTTTTAAAGAGCAAGATTCTGATCTTTTTCTTCCTTATTTATTTCCCTATTAAAGCCAATTCATGTCGGAAAAAAAAAGAAACTAAATCATATGGCATTTATTGGATGTGTAAATCTTTTTGTTAATAATGATGAAAACAGTCATCTGGTAGATTCTGAAACCTAGTTACCTCCAGAGAGTTTTTACAAGTTTTCTTTTAGTGAGGCAGCATTCCCTCTGTGTTTCACATCCTTAAGTGCAAGAATGCATTCAAAACTTCCTTTCCTGGCTATGGTGGAGCATAACAAAAATCTAATGCTCCCAATGAGAACAGTAAGAAAAGCCAGACATTGTTTGTCAGAAATTAAAAAAAAAAAATACTCACCTTTTTAAAAGCATCGGAGAGCTGTCAAATCAGCTACAACTGCTAAACACAATATCCTAGAGAGAAGGAAACCTCAAGGAGATAAACTTAACTTTCTGCCTGTCACTTTTCTCCTTGGAATATTTGCCACATTTTGACTCAAGGTTGAAAGCTGAGGAGCTAGGCAAAAGACAGCTGGTTAAGAGGCAGAGAGGCAACAGAGCTTTCAGCGATTTTATGATGTTGAGACGACAAAAATGTGAGCTCTTGGCTGGCAAGCCATCCAGACTTGAGAGCCCCAAATCTCCAAGAGAATGGAGATGCAGAAAAGTTCCAACACTGATCAACAGTTCTTTCTTGAGGAATCTGATGGCTTTTAAGCTATTTAGTACAGAAGGTCAAGAAGTCAAACAGAAAGTGATTAAAAATCATGGCAGAGTTTGGGAGAGTCTCATGATACTTTGGAAATGAAAATCGGAGTTCAGGGCATACTCCCAACTGGAGACACTGCTGACTAGCAAATAGCATGGATTCTCACTTGGAGTCCCTGGAATGCTATATGCAAGGAGTGGGAGTCAATAGACTTGACTACACATGAAAAAACTGAAATTCAGGATTTCTACTTCCACCTTGGATGTAAAAATTTAACAATGTGTTGCTTTCACCCTAACAGTGAGAAAAGGCTGAAGAAACTATGAAATCATAACTTTTCCAAGCCCAACTAGGGAGCTAAGGTAACAGAGGAACCACGTTGCCTGAATTCCAAGGAACAACAGACTCCTCCAAAGGTAACGGGATGTATGGTCTGAGTCATCTGTGGCAGGGTACAAAAGGACCACGTGACTGAATTGTTGGAGCTTGAGTATGAACAGCATGTCAGTCTGATGGCCTCAGACACTGAGTGTTTACACTCATTCACAGGTTCTTCTTGATGGACCTCTACTGGTGCTCATGAGAGAGACCCCTAGTCTATAAGTGGTATAAGGCTGCAGGAGTCAATTGGCTGTCACTTCAGAGCCACCCCATGCTGAATCCTTCTTTCACAGGAAGAATAATACTTAAGCCACTGAGGGAGATAGAGCAAACAGAAAATACACACATGAAAAGGAGGTCCATAGTATTACCCATTAAGAAAATGCGAACTAAAACTACAATGAAAAATCACTGCATACTCACTAGAAGAGCCATTTTCCAAAAGGTTGACAATAGCAAGTATTAACAAAGGTGCTAGGCCAATGAGACCTCTTACAGGTTATAGATATAGGCCACTCTATTACATACTGTTAAGCAATATTAGCAATTCTTTGAAAAACTGTATCTAATAGAATTGTATATATGCATTTCACTATGACCCAGAATTCTACTTCTAGATAAATACTCAATAAAAATGAATACATATATCCATCAAGAGCAATATATAGAAATGTTCAAAGTCAACCAATTCATAATGCCCCTAAATTAGAACTTACTCAAATATCCATCAATAGTAAAACAGTATATTCCATGGTACATTCCTACAATAGAATGCTACAGAGCAATTAAAATAAACAAATCACTTCTACATGCAATCACATAAATGAATATAATAAGCATGATTAAAGAAGCCAGACATGGAGGAGCACATATTATATTATTCTATTTGCATAAAGTTAATAGAATATAATAAGCATGATTAAAGAAGCCAGACATGGAGGAGCACATATTATATTATTCCATTTGCATAAAATTCAAAAACAAGCAAAACGAATCAATAGTGATAGATGACATATTAATTTGGGGATGGACATAGCAGCATGGAATAAATAGGAGGATGGCCTCTGGGATGCTAGCAATGTTCTATTTCCTGATCTGAGAGGTATTTATACAGGAATTTACTTTGTGAAAATATATTGAGCTATAATTTGATAATTTGTTCACTCCTCTGTTGTATGTCTTACTTCAATACAAATTTATATTAAAAGTATTTTCAAGCAGAAAATAACATTTACAGTGCTGAAATATATAGATATATGTTATTCTTAAACTTTAACAAATTTAAATTATGCTCACAATTTAGCAAGCCCTATTCTAACTACTTTATAAATAATAATGCATTTAGTTTTCATAGCAACCCCATTTTACAGATGAAAAAACTGAGGCTTAGAGAGGTTGAATACGTTTTCTAAGTATAGTTAACTAGTGTCAAACCAGAAATTTCAACCCTGGCAATTAGTGCTTTTACCAGTGCCTAATACCACAAAGAGCTGTATCCTCTTATCCCCTTCCAGCTCTAATTAAACTTGCTAATTGGTACTTTTTTAAATAGGGTCTCACTCTGTCACCCAGACTGAAATGTAATGGCACGATTTCAGCTCACTGAAACCCCTGGCTCCCAGGCTCATGCTATTCTCATGCCTCAGCCTCCCAGGTAGCTGGGATTACAGGCACCCGACACCACATCCAGCTAATTTTTGTATTTTTAGTAGAGACAGGATTTCACCATGTTGGCCAGGATGGTCTCAAACTCCTGACCTCAAATCCACCCACCTCAGCCTCCCAAAGTGCAGGGATTACAATTGTGAGCCACTGCACCAGGCCATTCTTTATTCTCTTAAGCATACATGTATTTAGACTATAAGATCATCAATATTGGTAAAAGCTTCTATTTGTTTTCTATTCTCCTTCTTAATATTTTCTATGTTGTTAAATCATAAACAATGGGTTCATGAGCAATGAATGAGTGACATTTATAATTTCAGACAATTCCATCCATCTGAAGGCAGGGAGGTAGGTGCTGATTTCTCAACTCTCTTCTAGTTCTATGATTTTACAAATTATGCCTCAGAGTTACTCCTGGAGAAAATGAGGTTGGTCTAGTCTGAAGTCATTCATTCATTCATGCATTCATTTACCAAATAGTGTTTGAATACCTGCTATGCTCCAGGTACTATTTTCGGTGTGGGCGAATTTTATATAAGATGACCAGGGAAGGCCTCTGTAAGGAAGCACCAATCGAATGGAGGACTGAATAGAGTGAGAGATTAAAGCACAGAGATATAGATGGTAGGTAGGTAGGTAAGTAGGTAGGTAGGTAGATAGACAGATAGATGATAGATCTGGGTGAAGAGCAGTCCTGTCAGAGAGACAAGAAAGTGCAAGTTTGGGAAAATAACAATTAGCCCTGCACACCTGGAGTGGAGAGAGTTAGGATGAGAGAGGAAGAATGAAGCAGGAGGAGTAATCAAAGGTCAAATCCCGTAGAGCTGTGTAAACTCTCTTAAACTTAGAACGTTGTTTCCAGTGTGACATTAAGCCACTGGAGGCTACTGAGCAGAAATGAGGGATGATCAGATTTTAATTTCCAAAATATCACTCTGGCAATCATACAGAAAATGTATCACAGGAGAGAGGTGAGGGGGTAACAATGCTGGCTAACACGATAATATTGTTGTCAGACAACATGCTTTTGTGAATGTTTTAATAGCTGAGGTTTGATTCAACTCACCTAAATACTGTGTTTACTGGTCTAGTCTCACTCTGATCTGGAATTCAATTCTAAGTAAGTGAATAGGTTCCCTCATTATAAAACAATGAAATAATTTTGAGCCATTTCTTCAAATTGCCACTAAGACAGCCTTACTATAGTAGTTTGCTAGGGCTGTGGTAACAAATTCCCACAAACTGGATGGCTTAAACCACAGTAATTCACTGGCTCACAGTTGTGGAGGCTAAAAGTAAAAAATCAAGGTCTTGGCAGGGTGTTTTGCTTCTGAGGGCTGTGAGGGAAGAATCTGTGCCAGGCCCTCTTTGGCTTGGAGGTGAATGCCTTTTCCCTGTGTCTTCACATCATCTCCCCTAGGTGCTTGTTTCTTCAAATGATATTTGTCTTATAAAGACACCGGTTGGCTGGGCACAGTGGCTCATGCCTGTAATCCCAGCACTTTGGGAGGCCAAGGCAGGCAAATCATGAGGTTAGGAGTTTGAGACTAGCCTGTCCAATATGGTGAAACCCCGTCTCTACTAAAAAATAAAAAAAAGCCAGACGTGCTGGCAGGCACCTGTAGTCCCAGCTACTTGGGAGGCCGAGGCAGGAGAATCGCTTGAACCCGGGAGGCAGAGGTTGCAGTGAGCCGAGATAGCACCACTGCACTTCAATCTGGATGACAGACTGAGACTGTCTCAAAAAAAAAAAGAAAAAGAAAAAGAAAAAAAGGACACTAGTCAAATTGGATTAGGACTACCCTAATGGTCTCATCTTAACTTCACTAATTACATAAGTAATGACCTATTTCTAAATAAGGTCACGTTCTGGGTTAATGGGTGTTAGGACTTCAACAATCAGGGTAGGGGGTGACATGCAACGCATAACATTTACAACAGGCAAAGCACAGAGACTTCGGAAAATAAAGACTTCAAAAATAGCTGTTGCATACATAGGAGCCTTGTGTTATTACTGCCTTTTGTGGATCGTGGTGGTGAAATCTACCTTTAACATGATTGTAGTAATATCCATGACTTGAACACCTACTGTTAGCCAGACCCTATACAGTGTTTCACATGTGTTATCTCATTGAGTCTATACACACTCCTTATGAGATAGATCCTATTATCTATATTCCACAGATGAAGAAACTAAAACTCAGAGAATATCGGTAACTTGACCAAAGTAAATACGTTGGGCAAAATAAAATGCCACCATAAAGTCTTGTCCATACTATTGTTTTAATTCCTCATTAATTAGGGTTATATGGCAATCACAACAAAAAGTGTGAGCACTGGGTATTAGGTTGGTGCAAAAGTAATTGCTGTTTTTGCTATTGAAAGTAATGGCAAAAACTGCAATTACTTTTGCACCAACCTAAATAGAATCAGAGCACAGCTTTTATCAAACAATATTAAGCAAAATAACCCCAAAGTTGTGTATGTACTATAACGGTATCTATGTAAAAAGTATCTATATATCTAAGTAGTATACACTGAATGAAGTCAGAGAGGAAAATAAATTTTGGGAGTTTGAGTAGTGGGATTATGGTATAAGTTTTTCTTAATGTCATAAATGTATAAATGTTAACATTTAAAAGCAAAAGTATAATTAGAAATTGCTAATATCTTAATCTACTTTTCACACTAATTAGAACGGTGCTTCAAATGCCAGCACACATCTCCTGGATGTACTCATTGCAGACCTTCAAAGACATATAACACTACACTGAATCTCAGCCTCAAAACAATTCATAACGTTATGTTTTTCCCCTTCACCCTGACTTCAAGGGCTATACAGGAAAAAACTAAAAGGCTTCAAGGGCTTCCTGCTCTATTAACTCTAAAAATATTAGAGATCAAGTATCATGAATGAAGTAAGCATAAATCCACATCTAATTAGATGTGTCAGAGAGGACAGCCAGCCATCTGGCTTGGATTATACTCCTGCACATTCAGCTAAGATGGTGCATCAACTCAGAGGGCTGCACAGAAAGCTTGTTTTATCTTTCTTTATCGGCCTGCACCCCTTCCCCTCATCTGTCCCTTGCGGAGAAGGAGCTTGCAGAGAACACCATGAGTGCTATCTGGAGATCTTTCTGCCATTCACTGAATATTCATGGAAATTTCCTAAATATTAATCTTTATGACAATTCCCTAAATATGTGTCTGGTGTGTGACTATGAAAGACTCATAGAAATTAATTATTTTCTTTGAGTTGCTACCCGTTAGATCACATTTGCATGCTGCGGGGAGAGCTGCTGGAGGCGGGCCTCTGGCAGGAAGCCTAGTGGAGCCCTCTGGGTCTGATTCAGCTCCCTTAAGGGCAGATACTTGTTTTAGTTGATAATGATGCCTCTAAAAATTGGGTCACCAAACAACCCTTGCGTTTTTCTGGCCACATCATGGTGAGAGAGAATCTAGTAAGTGCTAATTTCTGTTTTTCTCACCAAGCCATGTTAATCCAATCAAGAAATGTGTGTCTGTAGATGCAGGAGTCACTCTAATCAACACATTTTTTTTTTTTTTAAATTCTGAACTGCCTCTAGATATCTCTATTTCAGAGTACCTCTGAAGTCAATTTCTCAGAAGTCGAAGGGTGTTCTGAAGTGATGTCTTCACAGCATCATAGTTATCCAATTAGCAAGACACCCAACAAAAGAAATCACAGCTCTAATAAGTAAGGAATAGGAAGCAACTTGAAGGATAGGACTAGTGTGTTTCCATCAAAGAGGAAGGAAACACACTGTCACAGTCTTTCATTGCAGATTCCTTGAGAACGCACACTGACACATTCTAGTCCGTGTGTAACACAACACCTAGATCAATAAATCCATACATTTTTGTGTATTGAAAAATTAGAGTCCACAGTCCTCACTAGCCCAAGAACAGAATACTGGGTCTAAAGGACTTTATTATGTTTTATGTTATTCAATTATTGTAATAAATATTCCTTCGATTGGCGTTCCTTGATTATTCAGTTTTCAGATTTTGCTATTTTTCAGTCTCATTGAGAATTCATATATTCATCTTTTCCTTAAATTTTATGCTGTTTCTGAAGTATTGGACATCCAGACTAGTGTATAAGAATAATTTGATACTAAGAGATAGAGAATAGCTTTAGTTCATTGATTGCTTTTTCATAACTTTTCTGTATGATTTTCTGCATCACAATTTTTCTTTCCATGCCCTATAGGGCAGGGATCATGTAGGTGTACATTTTTTAAACTTTAACCTAGAAAAAAAAAATTTAATAGATAATCTATTAGGTTTCCAAATCTAATAGATAATCAAATATTTTTTGTGTATAAAGGTTATTTTTCTGTTAATAAGCAATCATAATTTGCAATACTTTTATATATTTTTAAGTTCTGCATTCAAAAATAAATCTGGTGATTTTACAGTTATTAACTATAATTAAAGCTATCATTTACTGAGAATTTAAAATATGTCATGGATGTTTCTAAACACTATAATGCATATTGATGGACTTAACCTTTCTGAGTGGCTAAATAACTAACTCCAGGTGCTTCAGCTGTTACCAGCCAAGTTGGGATTTGAACACTGTTTCTTTAAGTATAAAGCTCTGTCTTTAACCGCTATATTATACTAACCTTCAGGTGTTTCAGGAGCCCTGATGGTATATTTGATTAAAATTTAATCTCTGCACGGTGCAGCTGTTTTTGTGCATGACATTTGTGTGAGTTACGACCTTCTGACTATGTTTGCCAACAGACAAAGCTCAGGATTGGAAGAGTCTATTCCCATGGCCACAGAGATCTAATTGCAAATTGTTTTGTCTGGGTATCTCACATGGATTTCACCGACTTTGGGATTAAGAGATGCTATGTTGGGGGAAGACGTGAACTCCAGGATTATCATGGCGCCTCTCTCTAATTCTAAAAACGTTTTAATTTTATTTCGCAACCCCCATGTTTTAGGAAAACATTTTAATTTTAAAACACAGATGTCTTTTGTGGGAATGGAAACTTCACACAAATTCTTAAGATGAAACATGAAACTTCAAAGAAATGTCTTGCTCTTAACCTACTCTTTTCCAACCCCTCACCCTACCCCCCTGCTCCCTCGGGGTTTCCATTTAGTTCCCCTGCAGTTAGGAGAGTGGAAAAGTTTGACACACTCTTTGATGTATTTTAAAGTCTCTGCCCTTACGCGATGAAATTTGGCTCTTAGAAGGGCTAGTCAATTTCCTTGAGGGAAAGAGAATATTTATGAAAGGGAAACCTCTGCAGGTAAATTGTACACAATTAGCACCTTTACTAAAGCTTTTAATAAGCTACAGTTGTATCAAAGAAAGTCTCCATCCATCATACCCAGAATAGCCTGTTTAAATCTCAAGCTCAGCATGAAACATCTCATGCCAAGAACTCCTTAGGCCAGGCAGAGAAATTAACATCTGATCTAGTGCTCACATGTACAGGACAGTCAAACATCTGGGACAAGAGAAGTGATCACAGTCTCTACTGTTGCTTCTTTTCAGCTGCACTTAAATGGTTTCATGTAGGAAGCTGTGCTGATGAGGATACTCTGGCAGGCTGTGCCCTTGCTACTGAGTAACAGGGAGAGCAGTGAGAAGCAGCATGGTATACGAGAAAGCTTATGCTCTGAGCAGTCCCACGGATCTCCTTAAATTCTGGCCCTACGACTTAATTATTATGTGTTCCTTAGCCTCTTGGAACCTCACTTTCTTTGTCTATAACGTAGGGATGATGATATTAGTACTTCATAAACTAATTGACAATACTGAGGAGGTAAGTACATGTAAAGTGCATAGATCAGAGCTGAGTGCATAGACAGTTTCCCAGAAAGACAGCCAACACCATCATCATTAATTTGGGGGACACTGGAGAAAACTTCCCAGGCAGTCACCAGTTTCTAGTCACTCTCCTCTTTTCCTTCTGGTACACAGAGAGTTAACCATCTTTTAGCCCATCACCTTAGCCTGTCACAACCTGCCCAAGACCATGCAGTAGATTCCCTAGGCCAGGAATATCAAGCCCCAATTCCTCTACTTTGGCTTTAAGACCTATCTGTTACTTTCTTTCCCAATGCTTCACTCTCTTTCCTTCTCCCTTTTTGATCACAGTGTTTCACCTTTATCAAATTGTCTTTCAGTCTTTGTATAATTGACTTATTTCTCTACCCTGGTACTAATGCTCCTGATGGTTTTCTCAGCTGAAATTCCAGACTTCCCTCTCTGTCACCTCTGTGAAAGTCACATATTTTGGGGCAGACTGTGTTGGAATCCACTTTGATCCTTAGTAGTCGCAGGACCATCCATACTTAATTTTCTTCTTCAATCTTCAGTTTCTTAATCAATAAGGTGAAAACTGAAATATTTGATTACATGAGATTGTTAGAACTAAATAAGATAACATATGTAAAGCAGCCAGTAGGCACATAATGGGTGCTAGGAGACAGTTTCACAATCATCAAAGCTTAGTGCACACTTCCTTTCTTCCAGGATGCATGTACTTATTATTGCCAGTAATAGCTGTGGTCTTCAACTATAATACACTTAAGTTGAGGCTGGTGGAAGATCTCTGTGAATACTGAAGTTTGAATTTTAGCCCCAGGACTTACTTGCTATGTGTGAACTTGGGTAAGTTTCTTAATGTCTCTTAACCTCAATTTCCACATCTGTTAAAAAATTACAAATCACATACAAAGAGTATAAAAACGAAATAAGAGAGTGCCTGTAAGTACAGCATTGCATTTTAGAAATGTATTGAAAAAATAGTGCCTACCAGACATTATATTAGTTTGTACCTAGGATACTTTTGATTGCAAGTATACATATTTTGTCCCTGCAGCTTGACCTTTTTAAGGGCATGAATTTTTGTTTTATAATTTTTTTTTAGAACTTTAAGCTTCTTGCCAGTGAGAATTCTATACTTTACAGCAATTTTAAATAAAAAGCAGCCATAAAAAAGGATGAGTTCATGTTCTTTGTAGGGACATGGATGAATCTGGAAGCCATCATTCTCAGCAAACTGACACAAGAACAGAAAACCAAACACTGCATGTTCTCACTCATAGGTGGGTGTTGAACAATGAGAACACATGGACACAGGGAGGGGAGCATCACACACTAGGGTCTGTTGTGGGGGGCGGTCTAGGGGAGGGACAGTGGGGGAATAGGGAGATTGGGGAGGGATAACAGGAGAAATGCCAGATATAGGTGACGGGGGAGGGAAGCAGCAAACCACCTTGCCATGTATGTACCTATGCAACAATCCTGCATGATCTGCACATGTACCCCAGAACTTAAAGTACAATAATAATTAAAAAAAAAGGATTTATCCTATTGGAATGGCTTGTTTCAGATTTAGAACTAAGTAAGAGATCAAAGGGTGATAGAAGGGAAAGGCAATAGAACAGACTAGGCAGTGAAGAGAAGAAAAAGCAGGATACGGAAAGCTACCACAGTCCATCCTTCTCTATAGAAGACATGGACTGAGACTCCCTGTTCTCATCCAGGAGACACTGCTCCCAGGTCCCTCCTGTCAGTACCCCACTGAGGTGTTGCTGCTGCAGGCCCAGACTTCCTCCTCCAATGCCATCTTTCTTCAAAGCCCAGGACTTCCAATTTCCACAGCTAGAGCGAAGATTAAAAGTAATGGCAAAACCGCAATTACTTTCGCACCAACCTAAATAGATGTTTCTGTTTTAGCCTAATTGTGCTCACCAGAGACCTAGGCATGCTTGCTTCTCTTGAGAGGCTTGGTAGCAGGAGCTGGGCTGCAGAGCTCCCCTGGGAAAGAGCTAACCTAAGTCAAAATCCAAGAACATAACTCAAGACCTGGGTTAGATAAGAGGGATGACTGTGTGGGACTGTGAGACTTGTCCATCCTACAAGTATGGAGGGTTTTTTTTCTAACCAGCATTTCTTCGGTACCTTTTTGTTCACAAATAATCTGAATAACACATCTGAAAATGAAGCTTTTGCCATAAAAGACTTATGTTTAATAAAATAACTATTTAGTGTTTAGTATCGAGCACCAGACTAAGAATCAGAAGACCTAAATTCGGGGTCTAATTTCTCCCTCTGACTTGGAGCATATCATTAACTTTTCAAGTGTCTCCGATTCCTCCTCTATCAAAGAAAAGGATTAGGCTGGATGGTTTTAAGTGCCTCGGAAGTCCAGTTATCTAGCTGTAGTCTCTAACCCAGAGAGCCTGAGGCTAACTTCAGACCTGCAGACCCACTCTAACCCTATTTGTGAAAATCATGGCCCAAGGGCATGTCTTACACTTGCTTGTGAATTAGTTACTCTGGTTACTTTGGTCTTCCATGATTTTCCTCTTCTGCTGGGAGCTCAGAAGTGATGCCTTATCAATGCTGATGCCAAATGTGACTGCTATATTACCAGGACCCACTAATACGCCGCCTACCTAAGGCTGCTTGTAACTGGCTTCATAAGCACTGAAATGGCTTCTGTTAAAGTTACTACAACATCTTTTGCTGCTGCTGCAGGTCTACAGAGTAAAGCTGCTATAGCTTGAGCTCCCAATGTACCACAGAGATTTTTAGGGAGATAGTTTATTTACCTATACTTTTACTATATCTAATTCATTCTAAGACTCAGGCATGGTTCTTTATGGGTCGGGCTGGTTTGCAGTCTGTACCTCTCAAAATGTCTTCTCCAACCCTAGCCTTCTGGTCCTGAACGAGTGGACGACGCTATTTTCTTTAGGGTTTATTTTTTTCTTACCTACGCTTTATGGAGGCTCCTGAGCCCCTCATATATGGGGCCTCTTCTTCTCAGGCCCATTTCATCAGCACAACATATCTAAATCTTAGGATAATTAAAGTTTAAATTCAAACTGAGAACGCTCATATGACTAAATGAGATAAAGGCTACATGACCTAAACATGGGGAGCAAAAATTGAATCTGGTTGGAGGAAGTCCAGTTTCCTGAAATGCTGACAGGAGGGGAGCACTTTTTTGTTCTTTAGAAAGGCTAGAGGTCATAGCTCACCTCGGCAAAGTGAGATGGAAGGAGGAGTAGGAAAGAAGGAAAGAAGAAAAAGAAACTAGTTTTTTCTCTCTCTCTCTTTAGAGATCCTATTGTTCTCCACTTTTGTCCCTCTCTAGGGAATCCTAGCCTGGCTATTAATAAATATTCCCTTTTGGAATTCTAGAATATCATAATTACTTTCTTATTTCTAAATAGGAAAACAAGCAAAGCAATTAATATTTTAACACTGTTGCTACTACTATGTAATTCAAGGTCTCTACATATTTGTCCTGAGCTTCAAATCTCGTTAGGATTTACCTTAGCACTGAGCAAGTATTCACTGAGCTCAAAGAGCAGTTTGTCTGATTACTCTTTTCTAATTAGCATTTTTTCCAGTATAAATTCTTGATGCCCTCATCCCAGGAGTGTTTGATAATGTCTCTGTGTCCATAGGTTAACGTGTTTCTTAGTAAGACTCTCACATCCTGGTCCTTCCTAATTCTCCACATTCACTTCCACTCACTCCCAACATCCCCACAAACAGCCTTCCCCAACCCCCAACACATGCACTTCATGCACACATGCACATAAGTTATCACTGTGAAACTACATAGCACAACCTCTACTGGTTATTCGAGTTCAGAGAAGAGTTACTTCTCTACAGTCTGAAAAGACTGAAGAAAGGAAGGTAACATGTTAAAGAGAAGTGGAGGTCAAAAGTTGGAGAGCTCTTATTGGTAGGATAAGGATTGTTTTAAGACAAGGGTTTGTCCAAGGGAGTGAAGCTAGGAGAATTATAATCAGAAGACTGATAGGAATTGACTGTAATAATATAGTCCTTGCATAAGGAAGGGATTCAAGTCGTGGCAGAAGCATGGAGGAGAAATGTTACAAAGAATCAAGAAGACACAGATAAAATTTACACAGGTATCCCCATTGTTCTCAGGTACTCCTGAAGCCAAGTCCTCTCTGAGGCAGATATTTCTAGTTGTTCTACTGCCGCCATCCTCCTCTTCATCCAATGAAGAAGGCTTTTGAGTTTTAGCTACACATATAATGAATGTGACTATAAATTACATTCTCTATCACCCATTACCCCTAGGTGTGGCCATATGACTAAGTTCTGGCCAGTGGGATGGGAGTAGAAGTAATGGAGACTTCCAGGTCCTACTTTTAAAAGCAAGGTCCAAGAAAAAAAAAATTAAAAATTAAAAAATAAATTAAAAGCAAGGGCCATGCCTTTCACTTTCTCCCCCTTCCTCCAGTGGAATGCGGATGTGGCAGAGGGTCATTGTGGACTATGCTGAGAAGTGCTGCCCTGGGGCCCCTGCTTTTCCCAGAATGGAGCTGCCATACTAGCTTAGGTATTTAAGAATGAAAGAACTAAACTGTCTCATTTAAGTCCCTGTAATTATACATCTCTGTTTTGGGCAACTGAATCTATATCCTAATTAATACACTTTTTAACCTCGCAAGTAGACAGCATTTTAAGAACAATAAGGTTTAAATTAATTTAAAATTGTACATTTGAAAAACAAAGAGATCTTATACATCAGAAATTAGCTTAGGCATACCACTGTCTTATTTTGAAAAATGTCTTGATAACTGTTAGTAGTAATCAATTCCACCACCCCCGACCTGGTCTTCAGGGATCAGTGGATGCCCAAGTTTCAGATAAGAAAGTTGCTTTTCCACTAGACAGAGAACAATCTAGAGTTTTTTTGTAGGGTAATCCAAGAGGAACAGGATAGGAACAGAGATGAGAAAGATAAAGAGAAAAGCTGCATTGTGCAGTGTGATTCTCTATGATTCTTCAGACATTTTCAGTGAAATACAATAAACCCAAGAATGTCTGATGTAAGTGCATTTTATTGGGTAAACCTGTTCAGAGACTGTTTTCTGTCTAGACTAGCAAAGTAGACAGCAGCTGCAGAAAAAAGGAGACAGAAAACAGAAACATGAGAGTGTAAGCCCCTAGGTATTTACAGAAATAAAGTTGGTTTTTCAATTTCAAAACTACAGACTTTGGGACTGAATAATTCTTTGTTGTGGGGACCATTCTATGCATTGTAGGGTATTTAGCAGCAGCCCTGGCCTCTACCCACTAGCTGTCAATAGTGTCCTCTCTCCCCAAGTCATGACAATCAAGTCTTTAGATGTTGCCAAATGTTCCTGGTGGGGCACAACTGCCCTAGGCTGTTCCTGGTGGGAATAATTGCCCTAATCCCCCAATTTATGTTTTATTGGGGGGACACATACATTTATGGGTCCCCCAATATGAAAATCATTGCTAAAGATGGGAGTCAGATCGGCTCATTGAAGGGAAGAAGAGGAAAGGGCAACAGATTTGACCTTGAGTAATTCCTACCATTTGAGGCAGGAGGAGAACCAGCTCAAAAAGATAAACTGTGTATTACTTAGAACCTATTTTATGAGATTGGCCTAATTGCCAAATATTTTTCTCTCTAGAGAAGAAAGAATGATGAAGTGTTAGGAAGAGAGACGCAACAGGGAGTGGGTGACTAAATACAAGAAATAAAAGGCAGGGAGATGGTCTGCCTGCATCTGTTCCTAATCTGGCCAACTCAATCTTTTATATCTCTAGGTGGTAGCAAAGCGTTACTGAGATCTAGACTTACATGATGTTACATTTCAAGTCCTTTCCACGCTACTTCATCTATATCTTGTTCGTATAATGGCATTTTGGGAAATGTCCAGGGCCTCTCTGTTGCACAAATTTAAGACATAATTCTCACTGTGAGTGGTGCTTCTGGGGATGTGCAATGTAGGAGTCCTGAGCCTCTCACTTCTAAATTCTCCAACACAGGTGTTCCTGTTTCCGAGAACCTGAGTTATATCAAGTTCTACTCTATCTAAATATGATTCACACTCCAATTAAAATGCTGGCTAGATACACAGCTGAATCCTTTCCACATATTCTTCTCCTTCAAGTTCTTTCCAACTGAAAATTGGATTGAGAAGTAACAAAAAGGAAGTACAGACAGTCTCTCTTTTACTAGCAGGCTATGTTCCCAAAGCGTATTTAAATGGATTGTTTGGGATTTATAACATATTTTTTCATTGAAAAAAATAAAATTAAAACTGTTATAAGGAATAAATAGGTTTCCAGGTTAGACCACAGAGGTCATTTCACAAACAGGTAAAATCAACTTCAGTACAAATAGTCTTTATTCAGGTTCCTAGAAGTTAAAATAAAGTTTCCTAAGTGAGGTGACAGATCAGAAAAAGCCTGAAACAAGGTGTTTGAAAACCTCTTGTCTTCACTAAAGTACTAGAATAAAGGCTCAATGGACAATATGCCCTGTTACAAAACTGTCAGAAAGAATGGTTTACCACAAACTTCTCTAAGACTCAAATCATAATGTTTTCAAGACATTCTCCAAAATGTAATTGCCTTACCCCAAAAGTTCTACACTGCCTATCAATCTTTAATTATTGAGGATTACATTTTGAAACAAACTTGACTTGGCAGTTTCATAAGAATATTACATTGATTCATGATTACTTTTCTGCCGACTTGCCATCTCACATGTATGTCTAATATGCCTCTAAAAACATAAGGCCAAACAAAATTCTCTCTAAATTTCCTCCTTAAATTCCTATCTGTCCTGGCCAAACCTCTTTTTCCCCTAAAACCGTTCCCCCTTTCACAAAATGCTCTATCATTCACTTTGGTTGCTCAAGTCAAAAATCTAAAATTCAGAGTGAATTGCTTTTTCCTTTATTACCCACCCTTCACATCCAAACCATAATAAAATTTTGTTGGCTCTACTTTTACTATCTGTCCTGAATCTATCTACCTCTCTGCGACTTCATTGCTCCCAACATAGATACTATTTTCTCTCATCTGGTCCATTGAAAAAGCCTCTAAACTCCTTTCCCCTGACCCCATTTTTTCTATATGTCCATCCTCCATCCATTCACTAGTATGGAAGAGAACAGGCTTTGGAGTAGAGGTACCAGGCATAGGCTACAGCCCATTGTTATTATTAATGTAGCCTTCCCCCACGTCATCTTGGCATTTCCTGCTGTTTCCGTTTAACCCAGAGATATGATCATTTGGACTTTCCATTTCATAAGTTCAGCTCAGTGTTGTCCTGACTCTCATTGAGAGTGACTAGCCTTCAGGTTCTAGGCTACTCAAGAGCAAGAAATCTACCAATCCTTTGAAAATATGTAACTTGGACTCAAGTGCACCATTGTATTCCAAACACAGAATCATTTTCTAAGTTCTAATTGCTCTATTATAATCAGCTTGCATAAGTCTGCATTTGAGGATAACCAGATGAACAAAAATATTGCTGTGAAACCGCATTCAATTGGAAGGTCCTAGTCTCCACAAAGCAAACTGTCCTGGTGAGTCCTTACCAAGGCGGCTTTCTAGGTTCTTTCTATGGCTCCTCAAGAACATAGCTCACATTGTCCATTCTGCTTTTTTCACTCTGATCTCTTCAGACAGGATACTTCGGACTTCAGGATGGATACCATACTCCACATGGCCCCCAGGTGTCCGGCCCCTGTTCTGGCTTACCCCCTTGCCCACTTGCCCAGCTCAGCATGGGGAGAAAAAGGTAAAACACTTAATTCACATTCATTTCCACCAAGCCACTTTCACTAAACTTGATTGAATAAGTACTGATGGCCCCTTAACTTTTGCAGATATGTTTATATTTTTAAAGGTGATGTGATCTTTAAAGTTAATGATATCTCAGAAAATATAATAGCTTTTCTAACAATGTATACAAAGTTATTTGGAGAAAGAAGACCTCCAGCTGAACAATTTAACCCTTAACCCTATTTAGAAGTCTGGCCCTGAAATCAGCTCTGCTAAAAACTTAGGGTGTGCAATAAACAAATTTGTGACATGTGAAGGGTGGGTAAAAAGGGAAAAAGAGGTCTGGCCAGGACAGATAGGAATTTAAGGAGGATTTGTTTGTTTGCTGTATATTCTGAACCCAGAGTACTATACTGTTATCTACTTTATCATAAGATTTTAGATGTAGATTAGTTTAAACTATGCTGTAATAACTAATCTACATCAGTTGCTGTAGTCAATTATTTACAAGACAGGGGTCAGCTAATATTTAGTTTAAAAAGCCAAACTTCACAGGAAATTACTACCAACAGTTTTAGTTATCATTATTGCCCATTAACACCAGAGGCTTTTTAGCATGATCAATGCTAGAAATGAGTTTTCATTGGTGAAAATACTGGCATTTTAGTTAGCTTAACATATACTAGAGCTTGGTTACTATTGATGAAAGCTTGTTCTCAAAATATTTGGATTGTCTGTAATATTCTAGAGGGTACTTTCTTTATTTGTATGAAATTAGACATTAGAATTTAGAGAGGTCTATAGCCTGTGCACTTAGAAATAATGGCTGATGCCTGCTCCATAAAAGCTACTATGTTGAACTATTTTGTAGAAAATTCTGGTTGCCCAATGTCCACAGTAATTTCACCTCTAGAATAGCACACAGATGAGCTGTAACCATATTTGAAGTTTCTATTGATTATCAAGAAATTTCTATTTCATGTATTCCCCTTTCTGTGGAAGCTGTGCTAATGCACTGTGGCCAGCTAGCAAAAATGAGTCCTAGTGCAAGTTTCTCATGCCCCTTCCTTGATTTGGCATGGCCAAATCATCTAAAGAACAGAGGCCGGATTTTGAATAAGCTTACAGGATAGGTTTTGTAAACTGTTGTGCCTGCTTGCGAATACATGTTTATTTAACACAGTAAATGTGGAAATTTAAGAGAGAATTTGGTCTACTCTTTTCTTTATTCTTTTTTTTCTTTCTTTCTTTTTTTTTTGTTATTTTGTTTTCATTAAGTAGCAAGATTATTGGGACATACTGAATCTCAACTCCTTCTAACCAGTAGTACCTACCATTCATGACCATGAAAATGAATTCATAACAAGTCCTCCTAATGATTCAATACAATACAGTTTAGAACCAGAGGCTTCTGTGTATGCCTGGGATCTTGCCTTTGATTCCCTTTGAAAGACTTGGAGCTGAGTTAATCAATCTTCAATCTCTTATGTCCCTTTCCCCCACCGTCAGAAAATCCACATATGGGCTGCCATATTCAACAGGAGCCTTTGCAGATAGGTGGTCTGTCTGTATGCTACAGTAGAACAAGAGCAGCGCCACTGAGCTCCTAGTGCCAGACAGAGGAAAAGAGGCAAACTGAGAAAAAGGAAGGTACGAGTGAAGTTTGGCAGTGGGAAGAAAACAGTATCTATAGAAAAGCTATAGACAGTTCTGTCTCTTCAAAGCAGAGAGTTAAACTCACCTTTTGACAGCATACTTTCTTTGCATAGGAGAATAACCCAAAACGGCCTTTAGACACATGAGTTGTATTAGAAATGTAACTGCTCAGCATGGAGAAAGTCTGGAAAACACTGTTTATCACAAATGATTTGGTTTTTGAATGGACTTGAGTATTTTATTCAAACACAAATATTTGGCATCAAATATTTAGACAAAGTTTTTAATAGCAAAAATTAACTTTACATTTCATAAGTCCGAGATTATCCTCAATGACAAGAACACCTAAAACTTTCACCACCGGTGAGATGGAAAGGGATATGTTGACACTGCGGGTAAGGGAGGGACATATGAGATTTTGCACTAGGACCCATTTTTACTAGTTGGCCACAGTGCATTAGCCAGGTTTCCACAGATAAGGGGAAGACATGAAATAGAAATTTCTTCATAATTGATAAAAACTTCCAATGTGGTTACAGATCATCTGTGTACTTCACAACAGCCCCTAATGCAAGCAGAAGATGAAACGTGTCCTAGGCAGAAGTTTAACTGGGGACCAAAAAGGGAAGATGGACAGGAGGCAGAAAGGGAGAAGAAAGAGGCCATCTCAGTCTCTTGGATTATGAAAATACAAAATATCTTTAAAAGTTGTGGCAGATTAAACTAAGAAGTAGAAGGAGACCAGTCTACAGAGACTTAAGGTGTCACATATTGAGGTTTGGATATTGGTAGGTAAAGAGAAGCCATTGAAAGAATTTAAGCAGGAAAATGACAAATCAGATCTATGTTTTTGGTTAAATACCTGGATTGCAGTGTGGAAGACATCTACTCTCAAATCATGAGAAACAGATTGGTGTCATCAAAGTTATTCTAGTCTATTTACTGTCTAATGAACTTATATAATCATGTGTGCACACACATGTGTGGGAGTCTATAAAATCTATTAAGTTATATAGCATTTGGTAGTTTGTTGACAACGATTAACACAAGGAGTCTGTGATGTAGGCAGGCATAATTATCTCCACTTAACAGATAAGAAAACTAAGCCTTAAAAGTTTAATGACTTACCAAAGGTCACATAAACAATAAGGGCTGAAGTTAGGCCTATGAAACACCTCTCTTATTTCTGGTTTTATATTTTTCTGTGACTCTGTATAATAGTGCAGTCTTCTAATACATTTAATATATATATTTTTAATTTACAGAATTGGGTGAGGGGTAAGGAATCATTTTGTTTTATCACAGGGAAAAATAGACGGGAAAACACCTTTGGTTTTCCTAGCTATATATGCTCTTCCTCTGCATTCTAATACTCAGAAGCCAAGTTTATCATCACACTTATTCTATATCATGAATGCCTGTTTACCTCTGTGTCTCCTCACTAGACTGTGAACTCCTAAACATAGGAAATGTACCTCTTTTCTTCCCCCAACCCTGGCACAAGGCTTGGTACACTTTAAGTGCCTAAGAATGTTTGTTAGTCTGAATTTGTTGAGTAACATTTGCTGAAGGAGCTGCATGCAAACTCCCAAGGTTAGAAATCAGATCTATTCCTTATGAAAAGAATCCCTGCACCTTGTACCAATCGTATCTCTATTTAAGCTCTAATCTCCTGTGCATGATTTATCACCAGAGCAACTGTCTGAAAATGCTTTTTCCTTATCTCACAGAGCCATAGTAAAATCTAGTTTACTTTAAGCAAATGGTATTTTTCTCCTTCTATTTTTTGTCTTGCTATTTTTTCCTTCTATTTGCTTATCTACTGGCAGAAAGAAAGAAAAATGACTCAGATCTCTATTTAGATATTTGATAGACAATGTTTAGATAGGGATAGCTATAAATTGCTGGCTAGGCACCATTTGAATATCTAAAACATGTTTGTCCTATTTTAGATTTCATTATGGCAGAGAAAAGAAGGGAAAAAACACACACCACATATAGATGGACTTAAAGATTTAGATTTTTATTATTTCCAAGGCAATGTTTGAGCTTATGATCAGCATTAATCACTGAAAGAAATGTGTCTAGCACCAAGAACACTGGAGTTAGCAACAATCTTCAGAGTTCAATGCAACCAGCCTTGGTTCTGCCCTGGTTCTCACCCGACTACAAACTGGCTGTGTTTGCCTTGGCCAGGTGCATGCTGCACTAGGTCTCAGTTTCATCATTTGTAAAAGAAGGAATTAGGGACAGATAAGACTTTGAAAAAAATCCAATTCCATTTATTTCTCCCTGGATTCACCTCAACATATCCATACAGTTTGCTCTTTCAATGAGCGATTTGGTGGTATCTCATGCTGAATGGCCAGTCTGATCTCTCTCTATCAGAAACACAGGTTCTCCTTACCTGGAAATGTGCTGACGCTATTTCCAATATGAATATGTTTATGGCAATCTTTATCTTTTTTCTTTATGAAACTGAACATTCATATTTCACAGACTTAATGTAATTTATTCAGTTTTCAACTACTTCCTAATAAGGGATGAACCACAATTTTTAAAAAATGCCTTCCCAAAGTTGTAAATCAAATTGATTATTGGTTCAAAAAAAGGATCTCTTGAAATACTTGTCTCTTTTAGTGCTTTCAAAATATCAACTGTTAAAATAAGTTCATGACATTTGATTTTCACACAATTCTGGAGAAACACATGAAATGCAATCTAACACTCACTTCGTAGAATCTTAGGAAATTTCCTTTCCTAAATGATAGACAGGTTTCCCATATACTCTTCCAGAGCAAAATAAATATTAGCCAGCTCAAAAATTTTTCTCATGCCCAGACCTTATTACTCAAAAATGTTCCTTGGTCTCCATTATCATCAGCATAAAGTTCAACTTTTCACCTCTCCCCTCTGCAATCTGGTCTCCACCTACTTTCCAGACACGTCTTTCACTAATGCCTTCTCTTGCTGTTAAACTGAATTAAACCATGTGCCCCACTTTTCTCACAGATCCTATATTTCTCCCCTTTCATCTTTGCTCACATAATACTCCTTTTCCTGGTGCTACCTGTCCCCAAGTCTGCAGACATTTAGATGGCACAATGTACATGACCCCTGTTAACCCAGTTTCTTAGACAACTTAATAGGCTCTCAATAAATGATGGGTGCTATTCACTCAATCATTCGTCTTTTGTTCATTGGTCTGTGGATCTCTTACTCTGTTCTAAGGAAGGTTCTGGTTACCTTTAGGGTCAATAAGAATAGAATGGCTACATAATTTGTGGACACAGTACCAAATGAAAATTCAGACTCTGTTTTAAAATAAGAATTTCAAAACCGTGATAACAGTGCCTTAGAAGCACAGGGCTCTTCTAACTACAGAGCCCTGAGTGACTACCCAGACTGCGTACCCATAAGGCTAGCCCTGAATAAGACACAGATCTTATGAGCTCCCCAACCCAAGGAAGCTTGCGTTGGGGGTAGACAGGCAAGCAAAAACAATCACTATATAAGTGCTGTGAAATGTGTAAGCACGGATGCTGTGGGAACACGGTGATGGAGCACTCAACCCACACTAGGGTAAAGATGGTGAGTGGGAGGGAGTTGAGAAAATCTTATGGAAAAGGCCATGCCTAAACTCAGTTTTGCAGTTCATACTGGAGTTGGAAAGGCAAGAAAGAGGGAGTAGCAACAGAAGGGTAACTCAAGAAATGAAATGATCCAGTGCAAGGGACAGGAAATCAGAGAAACGTGTCCAAACCTTACTCATCCTTTAAGGCAATGACTTTCAAACTTTTTTGACCATGAGTCACAATAAGAACTGTACATTTTGACCTAGGACACATGCTGAATCAAAAATTTCAAAAAAACAGTACTCATCCTTGTGATGTGCAGTCTCTCTTGTCTTACATAATAAATTTATTACCCACAATCTGAAGAATCCTGCTTTAAGGACTGTCTCAAATGTCACCTCCTTGGCAAACCATCTGGTATCTTCAGCCCCTAGCCATCTGAACTCCTGCCAGGCTCCTCTCTCGATACTTTGCTTTCTAATGTCTGGGAGGTACCATGTGTCTCCTGTTAGATTATAACCTGAAGGCAGCTTCAGATGTTCTGCACATAGTATGGTCCAATAAATGTTTATTGAGTAATGGGGCAAGCAATCCATTATCTTGCTGAGTCCTCAGATCTGTCATCCTTCTTACAACCACCAATGCTTGCATTGCTCTCGTTTTCCACCATTTTAAGAAACTGGGCTCTATTTTATTAATCTAATAGCAAAGTCTGGTTCTAGCATCCTAAGACTTTATACTGCCAAAGCAATCTCTCTAACAGGTCTTTTTCACTTAAAGAGAAATTACTCTTGCATTTTCAGGTTTTAAAATATTTTAATGATAGTAACTTTAGTTTTTATAACCCCCAAGATCCAGGAATTTTTACATGCATTTTTTATAACATTATTAAATCAACCTGTGAATCACATATCATTATTATGACCATTAGTTCCCATAAGTTCACACAGGCTTAAGTGTGTCTGATCCAGAGACCATGCTTTCTCCATGTTGCTAGTTAAATTAAAATAGTGACCAATTTTATCTACTGATGCACATTTAGCTGATAAAGGCCAGATGGACCCAGCAGCCAGCAAGTGATTCTGGGTATGACAGTAACTTTGTCAGAAGTCTTGTAGCAAATCACAGCTCCTTACTTTCTGGGCTTTGTGTGAGGCCCAACTTCCTGCCTCCCTCGCTGGCTTGGCATTGATGGCCTTCCCTGATGTTTTCTCATGAGCAATGAGCTATTTCCAAACCCACACTGGATATGTCACGTCAGATTCTAAAGGTTAACCATCCTTTTTCTGTCACTTATTTGTTGTTTTGTGGAATTGATCTGTTTATTGCCCCTTCGGGGACAGGAGCAAGAAAGTACTTCCTTGCTTTCCCGGGAGGCGTGCAGAGGATTTAATATGAGTTAGAATTAAGTCCAAATGTTTTCAGAGATTTTCCCTTTGCACATTGGCTTATACTTACTGTTAGGCTCCAGTCCCAGCCAAGGTCAGAGAGGAGTCGGTGGGGTGGCGGGTAGCTGGAAGAACATTCATGAGACCACAGGTAGGTGGGACATGGCTTTATTCAGCAGCTCCCTCACACTGTTGGTGCTGCTTTTATGCACCTCACAGACAATAGCGGCTCAGAGGCAGGCAATCAGCCCTCCTATGTTATGGCTACAAAGCTGTGTTTTATAATGCATAGGATTGTGCACCTGTGCTCCAATCTCGCTGTGTTGTGCTATGCTGGATGTGTACCTCTGCCTATACTTGACTGCAATACAGCCATCACCTTGCACTTACTTGGACCTCTCCCATCACAGAGGCCATATCTGCACACTACCTAGTTCTGCAGAGGCAGAGACAGCTCTTCAATGTCTCTACCTCACCTGTATACTTGAGGCAAAAAGTCTCCTGTAGAGTAAACCCAGGGTATGAAAATGTTATGAACAGAAGATAATGTGGAGCTCATTTCTAACCTTATAACAAGAAAATATTTGCCAGAAGACAGTGTGGTGAAATGGGAAGAGCCTAACTGGGAGCAGGAGGCCTATTCTCAACAATTGCAGAATAGAATATTATATGTGGAAGTGGTTTGTGAGCTTTTTATAGCAACACCGACAGAAACAATCAAGACTTACTTTTGACTCCTGATACTGAAAGGTAACTTGTGGAATCAGCTGGGTCAATTCCCTCATTTGAGGAAAGTGAGACTCAGAGAAGTCACAGCTGCCTAGAGCTAAGCCCGGCCAGCAGCCCAGACCTTCTATTTATAGAATGGGACCAGGTGTCCCATCGTGCAATCATGCACATTGTTTCTGGGTATTAGTTATGTATACCTCCTATTTCTTAGGCCACTCGTTTTTTCTATTCACCCGTCTCATGTTAAAACACTGCACTGCATTCAGGATATTTTAGCTACTTGTGGCTCCAATTCTAAGAGAACTTGGTGTTAGCAAGGCTACTCCCAAGCTACCAGGTGAGAGTTCATGTCTATATTCTCTGTAGATCAAGACTTACATGGATCCATGTCTTTTTTAGGCACTGTTTGGTTCTGATGGGACCTCAGGGTCCTCCCTGCCAATGCTTTAATAATGCCAACAATTCTCTCTCTTCCCAGAAGCCAGTGACCTGCCTTAGCAGATACCAGCTCCCCTGTGAAATACTCCATTTCAATCCATGAGTACTCCCAGTGTTAAAATCCACAGAGAGCCCAAAAATATCATTTCTTGCACAGTTACTGTTTCCTCCATGGAGTAACTTAAACTAACCCCATAGGATCTATAGTGACAGATCTCACATGGAGCCCAGCCTTGCTTCATGGACCTCTGAGCTGTGCCCACATCAGAAGGGTGCTGTCCTTGGTTTAATTCTCTGCTGCTGCCATCATAAAATGCTTGACAATTTTTTTTAACAAGGGGTCCTGCATTTTTATTTTGTACCGAACTTCACATATTATATAGATGGTTCTGCATGGAGTTAAAGCTATCATGTATTCTGAAAATGCCACACATAATCTCTGGCTTTCTTCTGCTCTCCCATGCTGAAAACAATTTGATGTATGTGGATTGGGGTGGGGGTGGGGATAACTATATCAAGTTCTCACAGTGTCTTTCTTCCATGAATTATAAATCTTCAGAGAAATGGGTTTCCATAATGGAAAATATTCAGAAAGGGCACCAAGTTTTCATCTTGTTTTCGGAATCTTGGACTAAATGTGAATTATTATGTTGCATTTTCTAAATAATTTATCATAGTCAAAGTATCTCATGGATTCTAATTCGGAGTATGTGAGTGTCTACTACCTGTCTGGCCTTTTATATAAATGTCTTATTCATTAGAACTTCTTTACTAAAGTTCTAGTTATAAACACCATCAACTTATTCATCCAAAAAATATTTGTGCCAAGCATTTTTCTAGGTTTCTGGAGATAAAACAGTGAACAAAAAAGACAAAGACATTAATAAACGTTTGCTGTGCAATGCTTTTGCTAGACATACAAGAATACAAAATAAAAAAGACATAGCTTCTGTTCTGAAGGGGCGTGTACTCTAAGAGGAAGAAAGATGAAAATAATGCAAGATAAATAGATCCATAGGTACTAGATGAGATATGCAAATTAGAGATGAAAATGAGAGCTTTCAGAGGAAGGAGAGAGAAAGAAAGTGACTAACCTGTTGTGTAACTGGATAGAAAAATTATCAGATTTGCACATAAAGTGTGACATTTGACATTGAAAATCTTCACACTTTATGCAGAAAAATGTTGATTAAAATGGAAGGCTGACCGAAACTTCAGATATTGAATTTGCAATAAACAATGATCATGAAAATACAGCCTTGCAGAAATTTAAGTTGGAAATGCTGCTCTACAATCTATGGGGTCAATTAAGTAGGGAGATAATTGAGTAGTGTCAGTCCTAGAACCAGCGAGAAGAGAACACGGAATTATAAATAAATTACTAGCCCTCTTTTCAGAAAACGAATGATTCATCCATGTAAGACGTTGGGGATTTGATACTAGAAAGTACACAGAACTCAGATTTGATTGGAAAACCGTTATGAGACTGTGAACGATTAGATAGGAAGGTGAATGAGATGCAGAACTGCTGGATTGCGCAATTCCAGAGAACACCATTCTTATGACTTTCCTTTGTGAATGCTGAGCACAATGCAAATGATATCTCTAGGATAGTGCAATACAGCATTGGTGACCATAAAAGAGCAAATCTGAGACTGCCATGTTTAATTCTGAGGAATAGTCGGGTTGGAATGGCCAAGATAGAAAGGTAAATCAGATGGCCATGCTACTGTCGAACAGTGACCTGAAAGCAGGGAAGAGCTTCAGAGCTTCAGAGCTTCAGTGCAAGTGCAAATGTGATCTGGGTCACTTACAGAGAGAAGGAGCATTCATTCCAGCCTTGTTTTATAAGGGAAACATGTTTCTGGTCCATTCATTCTGGGAACCCAAATTTTGGTGATTATCAATTGCAGTTTACCTGCTGCATTTTAAGAATGATAGCTGAGGGGGAGATTTTGATTTGGCCTTCAAAAAAATAAAAATATCAAAGCAGTTCAATGAGAATGACTTAATGTAACATGATAATATGAGTTCTAATGCAGAACCCATGCCGGTCCTAGGTTGGACATTCAATTTTTTTGCACAGTATTCAAACTTTGTAAAAAAAAAACTTACCTTTCTCAGCTGCTAACATGGGCAGAAGGCTAATAGGCTTTATTTACAAGAGTTTTTGGAAAAATTAAATAATGCATATGTAAAGCACTAAATAAGATCCTACCAAATTGTTATTTTTCAATGAATGTTAGATGTTTTCATTATCTTAGTTTGCTAACAACTAACTAAAGTACTTGAATATAAACACACATATGCAAAAGGGTGTGTGTGTATGTATATATATGCAAATGCATACATACACATGTATCACACATGCACACACCAAGGACACTCCAAAACCTTTTCTCGGGGGAGTAAGCAGGAAATCAGACAATTGGGTAGACTAAGACAAGTAGCTCTGTCATCATCCTGTATTTGATCACTCTCTACTCTTCATCAGTATCCCTGTCTATGCTGAATTGATGTTTCTTTGAATGAGAAAGAGAATTTTTATAATAAGAAAAGAGAACTGTTAGTTTTTCCATATATAGTTGTTGAAAATGTATAAGTAAAGTCATCATTAATTATTTGTTCTCAGCACTGGCTTCTATTTCCAGTCTTACAGCTCAAAAATATGCAAATCAAGAATTTACAGAGTTCACACTTCCCACAAAGTGCAACATCAAAAACCGCCTAATGCAAAGTTTTGGTTTGTCAATGGGTTGGTTGGTTGGTTTCTGTTTTCTATTACTTGGGAAATATTAAGACAACTGTGGCTATCGATGAAAGAGAAACAACTTTGGAGTACTACTTGAATAAATCTCTCCTGAACAGGAATTTTAAACCTACCTACCCCTTACTACATAGTAGCCTGGTTTTGCTATTTAGATCCTTTAGGTTTCATTTCTAGTATTAGAAAAGTGCTTTGTAATCTCTTAAGTGTTTTATTGCTATTACTATTCTTATTATTAACTAGAATCCAATCAAAAATAATTCTAGAATGTCTTAAAGGCATATTACTAGATGAGAGCTATACACATACACATACCCGAGAAGGAAATCAGAGTAGAGGCAGTTTTCAAAGAGAGCAAATTAAAAAACTATATATCCAGGATTTTTCCAGAGGATGAAATCTGTGCTTCTGAGAGGGTGATGTTGCAGCTGAAATCTCAGAGGCAATGATCAGCAATGTCAAAAAAAAAAAAGGGCAACAACACAGAGAGGTCACAGAGGGGTCACAGAAATATGGCTCGAGGTCTACCTGGGGGACTTTCTGTTAGAATGGTGCATAGACTTAGAAGCAACATCATATTGCAAGTGACAAAGACTTTTCACAGAAATCAATTTAGTGTGAAAGAAAAGCTCCATCTGGCAGCCAGAAAATGCAGCACTATGAAAGGCGTTGCTTGCACATATGAGGGACGTCCTGTGTGTCCTAGACCTGCAGGGAGGGTCAGAACATTAAATAGAAGGTGACTAAAGGTAATGATTGGAACCAAATAAAACCACATATTAAACCCTGAAGTCTTACTAACTTGTGAGCTCTAAGGAAAAATGTTGATGTATTTTTGAACCATAAACCAAAGTGAAGATTTTTGTGTATTTTTTTGTATTGCTTTGTAAATGTGCATACAGCAACAATCCAGTTTAGTGAAACAGTCCTCGAAGCAGGTGCCGCTGAATTTAGGTGTTTCTTTTCTTTATTCCTCCCATTCACTTGTTGAGATAGCCTGGCTTATTCACGGCAACTTAAATGCCCACTAACAGTCCTTTTTGAAGTAAGAGGGCTATATCCATCCCCTGTCCTGGAGTCTGTGAAATGAAATGAATTAAGAGCCAACAGCCACCTCCCCACCTTCGATAAGCTCTTCAATAGCCACCACAAGTAAACCAATCCCAAATAATTCTGTTAGCTTTGACAGTAAGTTTGTCCTTAATTGTACCAGGAATAAGGACCCTTGCATTTGGTCCTCCTGAGCTCTGTTTCTGCTAATTGTAGACACACAAGGAAGCCTATTGTAGAGAGCCGATCCTAAAGACTGTTTACAAATTTGCTAAGACAGTGCCCTGTGCTTAACACATCAATATACGGCCAAGAGTAAACAGCCTTTTCTTTAGACATAATTTCAGTCATTGTGTGTACACCAAAGAGCCATCAAGGGGATTTGACTCAAGGGGACCAGAATTTAATTGCCTCTTGTCACAAGACACATTTTGATTCTTTTAAAGCAGCTTCCTTCCTCCTTGTGAGTGAATCACAGTATTTGAAAGAGATTTTGGCAACTGGCAAATTCTGAATTGGCACCCTGTAATTGGTTGCTTTTGTTTTCTGCCTACCTCACCTTTCTAAGGCAGCCATATCCTTCAAACCTATGTGGTTTCTAGAAAGAACAGAGACTTCATCAGCAAAATGACGAATTCCCCTCCTTCCATTTGCCAGTTATGTGCCTTTGGGCAAGTTACATAATCTTTTGGTCACAATTTCTCATCTATGATATGAGGATAAAAGAAATCTAGCAGGATCTTTGGGGAGATTCTAAATAATTTAGTTAGAGGTATTAACCTTGTTTGGTATAGCAGATAAGAATTTTAATCTGCAAACTGAAAAATGTTTAAATGCAAACTTATTTTTCTGTAACTCAATTCAAAATCTGCTTTTGCATCTTTGTCTGTTTGTTTGTTTTGAGATGGAGTCTCACTCTGTTGCCCAGGCTGGAGTGCAGTGGCACCGCGTCGGCTCACCGCAACCTCCAACTCCTGGGTTCAGACGATTCTCTTGCCTCAGCCTCCCAAGTAGCTGGGATTACAGGTACCCACCACTATGCCAGGCTAATTTTTTAATGTTTTTAGTAGAGATGGTGTTTCACCATGTTGGCCAGGCTGGTCTCGAACTCCTGACCTCGGGTGATCCAACCGCCTCAGCCTCCCAAAGTGCTAGGATTACAGGTGTGAGCCACTGCACCCAGCCCTCTACTTGTGCATTTTAAATCTGCTGAGAGGCAGATTTAATCCATTTGGCTATCAGCCCCATCCCCCAGCTTCCTCAGGGTTTGCCTGATTTCTGAGGACAGATTATGCAGAGCTAAACAGTGGGTTCAGGGACAGGTCAGTAGGGCCTAGGGGAGGCGAAGAGGGGTGTTACCTACCTGAAAGGTACATGTGTGTTGGTTTTGTGCCTAGCCAGTCTTTGGTTCAGTGCAGCTTCCTGCTGAATCACCCCTCCTTCTCCATCCAAGATCTTTAGCGACCAGGGCCCTCTCAGATAATGCCAGTGTCCCTCTCTGGGGTGAATGTGGTATTGCCCTCATGGCCCATGAGCTATAGAAACCACGTGGGGGCTACCATAGTCTTGCATCAAATTCAAATTTCTTTCTGGCTCAATTTTCTGCTCCCATATCATGGTGAGCAGTAGCAGTTTTCAGAGCCTCTCAGGCCTCTCACACTAGACATTCTACATGTCCTGTTTCACTGGCCTCCATCCAAGAATGGAGGTGTAGGTCCTGTCTGCAGTTGGGCGCTCCAGTTCACCAGCATAGTGACCTTTTGAGCTTCCTCTGTGACTGTCACCTACTTCATACAGCCCACTGCCTTCTTTATTACAATAAACTGTAGTTTGGGGGCATGAAAAATAGGTCTGATTCATCTCACATTTTCTGTGCTATGTGTCTTCTGAGAGCCTAGGCTTCTGAATGAAATTCGAGGCTTTTCTCTGCTTCTAGTGTAGTATGTGTTAATGCCTATGATCTAGCCACCTAAATAAGGGAGGAATTATAAAATAAGTGAAAATATTGTGAGAAAAAAACCCCACAATATTTCAGAATACTATTTCACTATATGACCTTTAAATAATCATAATATAATAATGTTAATAATGATGGGAAACTCTTATTAACTATTTCTCAGAATTCCCAGTAAGAAATAATGTGTGGATTACTTCAAGCCTTGATAAGAAGGGCATAAGAAATTTTTTTTAAATTTATACAGTGTTAAAATTGGAAAGACCTTAGAGATCATTAGTTCATACTTGGGTTCCAAATCTGTTACCACCAAGAATCCCTTACAAGTCTTTTCTCTCTACAAAGTGGACACTGTCTTGAAAAATCATATCTGTCAGACAGTGTGTGTTATCAGGTGTTTTATTTCCTTATTACTGATCAAAAAATCTACCTTCCCTATTGTTCTTTTAATTCAGCATGAGATAAACTTTTAGGGCTGGATGTAAGCCACATATGCAAAAGATTATTGATCAAAGATGACGGTCCAAGAGAGACATACAGAAGCTGCTCTCAGGCCCTGTCACATCTTACCTGGCCCCCTGTTTACATACTGATCACTCTGAGCATATTTGAAGACACCTACCTGCGCAACTCCTCTAGAAATAGCATTGAATGTTTTCTGCTCTTGTTTTATAGCCTTTGACCTCCATGTCCCAGAGACAACCCACAGCCCCTTTGCTGGTGCAGCTGTAGTGATACCATACTAATCGCTCTGTATTGGGGAAGCAACAAAGGGCCTAGTCACCTCCAGCATACTACAGCCACTATACCGAAGTTTCTCTTCCTTGTGAGCTTCCACCCTGCCACTCTTCACCAGGAAGGGCCCCCAGCTCAGGATTGCAGATCAGCCATTCTGTGGCAGTCCAGTTCTCCCTGACAGTCTCATAGACAGGCCTGCATAGCAGTCCAGCTACACAGACAAATTTCCACAGTGCTGCCTTAACATTGAGCAAATAGTTAAACCTAGGGAAATCGGTGCCCAGACATCAAAGCTGGAAATGAAACATAAGGTCAGTAGGAGCCTCGCATGGACTTCTCCCTAACCTCGAGCAAAGAAAATAATAGGAACACTTTTACATTCCTAGTGCCAGGACCCATCTCAGGTCAACAAAATCTGAGACAAGTCAAGGTAACAGAGGCTGCTGTCTGAATAGATTCATTGGAGAGTGTAAGGCAGCTCTCCAGACCAAGCTGTAAAGCAGGTAAGATAGAAATAATCACTCTGGTACCACAGTAGACAGGCCTTGAAGGTACTGGGGCTCTTTTAATCAGATTTATCAAGTACTTTTTTTTTTTGCTTCTGACCTTCTAGTTGAAACAAAATTAGTTACCAGTAGACTTAGGCGAATGCTAGACTGCATGTAGGCACATAACCCCAACCTACATAAGCACTAAGAAAATCATAACACTTTCAGTTGGTCTGTTGGGATAATCTTCGGCCTTCTTCCTGTATCCGGTTATAGTAATAAATTCTCTTCTTTCCTAGTTTGTCTGCTTGTCGTTATTGGACCTTGAGAAAATGCAGCCAGACCCAGCTTGTTTCCAGGAACAACCCCACCCATGGCTGAGCAAACCCACTGGTAGTGGCTCTGAGTTTCCCTGGAGCCACTGACAGCTCCTCTGCCACTGCCACAGAAGAGGCTCCCAGGGGCCACTGACAGCTCCTCTGCCGCTGCCACAGCAGTGATTCTGCCCCTGGGGAAGAAACAGAGTCTGAGAGCCTTCTGTGCTCCCAGCATACCACAGTCACCATATAGACAAGAGCCCAGTCTCTCCCCCACTGTGAGCCCTCAACCCCCTTCTCCTCAACAAGCAGAGCCCCAATCTCAGGCCAGCAGCACAACCGTCCCACTCTCTGGCTGAACATTCCCAGTAGCATCAGCTCTTCATTTCTCTGAGGTGGAGCTCCCAGAGGCAACTGAAAGCCCCTCTGCCACAGGGCTTTTAATCACACTTTCCTTGGGCTAGAGAAGGAGCAAAGACCCTGAGTGCTTTAATCACACTTTTATTAGCAAGCTGCCATTGCTCTAAGAGAAAAGGAGAGCCTGTCTCCCATGTGATACCTCCACCACTGCCGTCACCCCCCACTGCCCCACTTGTCAGGATCCCCATCCCTCCCCACTTGGGCCCACAGGGCAGCTGCCCCATCCCAGGCCAACTGCACTAATTGATAGCAGATCCACATCTCTCTGGGGTGGAGCCCGCAGAAACAAGTGAAAGGTCCCCTGCCACAATTTCTGCCAAGGTCCCTTCCTTAGCAGGGGAGCTGCTGCCTCCAAACTGTGGAGGGGACATAAAGCCTGAGCTCTCTCTCCCCAGAGCTGCAGTGGGCAGCCCAAGAGTGCCAAGCCAAGATCTTCAGCCAGCACTCGAGTGGGAGAGGAACCCACACATTCACAGCACTGAGAGGGAGCGTGGCTGCAATCGTGAGGAAATACAGAGGAGCCACATGGCTGAACAACAGCCTACCTACTGGATCACAGCCCAAACTTTAACACCAAAAACACTTCAGTAATAAACACCCCCTGTGAAACCAAGAACAAGAATTCAGCTACACATAAAGGTCCTGAACAAAGCCATGGCCCTCTAAAAACATCCGGAATAGAAGTCTACTGACTGTACTCAATTTATACCACAGTTAAGGGAACACCAGCCCACACAGATGAGAAAAAATCTGCTCAAGAATTCTGGCAGCTCAAAACCCAGTGTCTTCTTTCCTCCAAACAACCACACTAGTTCCCTAGGAATAGTTCTTAACTGGGCTGAAATGACTGAAATTACAGAAATACAATTAAAAAAAAAAAGGAATAAAGAGCATCAAGATTCAGGAGAAAGTCAAAGCCCAATCCAAATAATCTAAGGATTATAATAAAATGATACAGGAGTGAGACAGATGAAATGGCCGTTATAAAAAGAACCAAACTCATCTGACAGAGCTGAAGAACACACTACAAAATTTCATTACGCCATAACAATTATTAACAGCAGAATAGACCAAGCTGAGGAAAGAATCTCAAAGCTCAAAGACTAGCTGTCTGAAATAACTCAGTCAGACAAAAATAAACAAAAAAGAATGAACAAAAACTCTGTGAAATGTGTGATTATGTAAAGAAACCAAACATATGGCTCATTGACATCCCTGAAAGAGATAGAGAGAAAGCAAGTAACGTGGAAAACATTTTTCAAGATATCATTCATGAAAACTTCCTCACCCTTACTGGAGAGACCAACATTCAAACTCAGGAAATGCAGAGAACTCCTGTGAGATACTACACAAAGAAACCAACCCCAAGACATATAATTATAAGATTATCCAAGGTCAAAATGAAAGAAAAAATATTAAAGGCAGCTAGAGAGAAGGGGAACAGGACACCTACAAAGGGAAGCCCATCAGGGTAACAGCAAACCTTTCAGCAGAAACCCTAAGCCAGAAGAGATCAAGAACCTATATTCAGCATTCTTAAAGAAAAGAATTCCATATCTACCAAACTAAGCTTCATAACTGATGGAGAAATAAGATCCCTTTCAGACAAGCAAATGCTAAGGGAATTTGTTACCACCAGACCTGCCTTACAAGAGGTTCTGAAAAGAGTGCTAAATATGAAACAGAAAGACCACTGCCAGCCACTACAAAAGCATACTTAAGCACGTAAATCAGTGATACTATAAAGCAACCACACATAGAAATCTGCATAATAATCAGCTAACAAGTTGACAAGATCAAATCCACACATATCAATACTAACCTTGAATGTAAATGGGCTAAATGTCCCAATTAAAAGGCACAGAGTAGAAAGGTGGATAAAGGAGCAAGACTCAGTAGTATACTGTCTAAAAGAGATCCATCTCATATGCAATGACATAAAGAGACATGCATATATATGTTCATGGCACCACTATTCACAATAGAAAAGACATGGAACCAACCTAAATGCCCATCAATGGCAGATGGAGTAAAGAAAATGTGGTATAAATACACCATGGAATACTACACAGCCACAAAAAGGAATAAGATTATATCCTTTGCAGCAACATGGATGGAGATGGAGGCCATCATCCTAAGAAAAGCAACACAGGAACAGAAAACCAAATACTGCATGTTCTCACTTATAAGTGGGAGCTAAACAAAAATGACACATGGACACAAAGAGGGGATCAGCAGACACTGGGGCCTACTTGAAAGTGGATGCTGAGAGGAGGGAGAGAATAAAAATATATATATATATCTATTGGGCAGTGTACTTATTACTTGGGTAACAAAATAATTTATATACCAAACCTCCATGACATTCAATTGGCCTATATAACAAAGGTAATGTTTGTTTGGATGCTAGCTTTTTATGGTAACATTTATTTTAGATTCAGGGGTACCTATGTGGGTACCATGTACCCCTGACCATAAGTTACCAAAAAAAGGTAGCATCCAAAAAGAATAAAGTCTAAAATTTTCCCCTTCTTCATTTCTTATTCTGCTGGGTCTCAGCCGTAACTCTGTTAATTTCTCCTCTCTCCTTTCTCTTCATTCCCCTTAATGTTTCCTTGCATTTCATTTTGACCACCTCTATGGCAGCTTCTCCAATTCTCTCTAATTCCTTTCTCTATTTCTGCACTCCACTACTCTTCTGGTTGTAGACAAGTGAACAATCTCATGTCTTCTGCCCAAGACTTAAACTGAATGCATCTCAAATGTCCTTGAGGAAAGGAAGGCTGCTTCTATTCTCTGAATTCCCCTTAGCTGTTTCCCTTCTCCCATTACAAAGCTGTGGATTAGATATTTCTGGACTTCTGAAGCTCATTCACTGCCCCTCAGATCATAATACATAGGCCATCCTACTCCTACATTTTCCACGGGAGAATGGCCCTTAATGAGGTATTTAGCTGCTGGAAAACTAGTAACATGCACATCATCAGAGAGATACTATGAAAGGGAGAGAGGATGAGTTATGATATGAGAACCCCTGGATATGGACTTTGACTCAACCATTTCATAATAGCTGTTTATCCTTGAGAGTGTCAGTTAACACTTCTCAGCTTTGATTTATTCATATTAAAAAAATAAAGCACAGTAACAAATCTGCCTTACCTATTTCACTGGTGCATTGTTAGGATTTGGGTTGTGCAGTATGACAGAAAACCTAACATTACAATGGCTTAAATGGCAAACACTCCTAATTCTCCTGTAGAAGTTCAGGTAGGTGGTCCAGGGATGGTGTGATGTCTCAGTGATCATCAGACTTGAGTTCCTTCTAACTTGTTGTCTTACCATCCCCAATGTTCAGTTTTCATCTCATGATGTAAGATGATTACACCTGCTCCCAGTCATATCTGCCTTCTAGTTACAGGTGGGAAGGAAGAGCAGAGGAAACAGATGACCTTGCCTATAAGGACACTATTTTGAAAGCTAAAAACAGGACAAGGCCATCAGAGAAAATGGTAACATAAGCACCTCCACAAATTCTCTTCTCCAAAACAGCAATGTGGTAACTTGCAAAAAAAATTGTCAGAATCACTTTTTTTCAGAACTCTGGAAACTAACCAAAGGCTTACAGCAACCCAGGAAGCATTTATGTAAGAAAAGCAACAAAATCTCAGTAAGAACAACAAACTTTGTGGCATTTTTAACTTTCCTTAGTCTTATTCCCCCTATCTGCAGCTTCACAGTAGCTGTGAAAACTAGCAGCCTGCATTTACAGTGAAAACTAGCATCCTGGAAGCCACTGGAGGAAGCAGCATAGAGCTGGAGTGACCTCAAAGTCTCATTCCCAGAGAATTATCACTATTTAACTTATCCAGTGGTTCTCCAGAGGACCCCACTTGAAAGCTGTCTATATTTGACATTACTCAGAGCCACCCTGTTTAAAAAGCCTTTTCCTTGGGCTCCTTGGTTAGAAACAATTATAGGTAATTATTTAACTTGCAGCTCCCCAAGGCAGTGGATAATAATTGGAGCAAACAATACAGTAACTGAGAATCTCCAAAGGAAGAGTTGGGAAATAAGATGTCCACGGAAGCTTTGAAAGTCTCTGATGACATGTTCCTAGGAATATAGAAGGTCACAGGCATATGTAGGACCATGCACATACCCAGGATTGTGGGCATGCTCATGAAAGACTTGATAAGGCCTGAAGCTCTCACATTAGCTCTGAGCAAGCAGGAAATGAAAGCTAAGCTGAGTTGCCAACTACCTACCAGAATGTCGAAAGCGTGATCCAACATGCAAACAGAGCCCTTTGGTAGAAACTGAAAGATTGGTTTTGCCTGTTTAAGAAAATTCCTGCCTAGTCATCAGGTGACCACTAAACCAAGCAGAGATTCAACGGCCACGCACAGCAAAGAATGCAGACTTTACAGAATTAGCTGTGGAAAGTTAGTAAACAAACAACAACTTCTAGAAAAACAGCAGCAATTTTTTAAAATCCTGTGTATGCCAGCAGGCAGGGATCTGATTTCCACAGGTTCACCACATTATATTATGTAAGATGTCTAGTTTTCTACAAAAAAGAGGTAAAAGGCATACAAAGAAACATGAAAATACAACCCATAAATATGAAAAAATCAATTGAAATTATCTCTGAGGAAATCCAGACATTGTACTTATTAGACAAAGACTTTAAATCAGCTATTTTAAATATTTTCAAAAAACTAAAGGAACTCATATCTAAAGAATAGTTGAAAGTAAGAGAATGGTGTCTCATCAAGTATACAATGTCAAAAAAGATAGAAATTATTAAAAAGAACCAACAGTACTTCTGAGGTTGAGAAGTATAATAACTGAAATGAAAACTTGGCAGGGCACAAGGGTTCATGTCTGTAATCCCAGCACTTTGGAAGGCTGAGGCAGGAAGATCACTTGAGGTCAGGAGTTCCAGACCAGCCTGGTCAATATGGTGAAACCCTGTCTTTACTAAAAATACAAAAATTAGCTAGGTATGGTGGCAGACACCTGTAATCCCAACTACTCAAAAGGCTGAGGCAGAAGAATCGTTTGAACCTGGGAGGCAGAGATTGCAGTAGGCGAAGATCACCCTGCCACTGTACTGTAGCCTGGGTAACAGAGTAAGACTCTATCTAAAAAAAAAAAAAAAAAAGAAGAGGAAGAGGAAGAAGAAAAAGGAAGGAAGGAAGGAAGGAAGGTCGGTTGATCTAGTAGATGGGCTCAACAGCAAATTTAAGCAGCCAGAATAAAAGAAAACAAAAATAAACAATTCACTTGAAGATAGGTCAGTTGAGATTATCTAGTCTGAAGAACAGGAAAAAAGGCATAAGGAAAATGAATAGTCTAAGAAACCTGTCGGACAACATCAAGTTCACTGACAAACACAAAAGAAGAGCAGAAAGAAAAAAGGAAAGAAAGGATATCTGAAAAAAATAATGGCTGAAAACTTCCCAGATTTTGATGAAAACCATTAATCTACACACCCAAGAAACTCAACATACTCTAAATAAGATAAACATCAAGAAATTCATACATCAAAATCAAACTGTCAAATGGCAAATAATTTTGAAAGCAGCAAGAGAGAAATGATCTTTCATATACACAGGAGATTCTCAGTAAGATTAACAACTGATTTCTCATCAGAAACCATGGAGGATAGAAGGCAGTGAGTTGGCATATTCAAAGTGCTGACAGATTTTTTTAAAAACAGGCAAAACTATTAAACAAGAAGTTTCTATCCAGCAGACCAGCAAATGTGTTTTTCAAAAATGAAGGAGAAATTAAAACATTTGCAAATAAATAAAAACTGAGAGAATTTATTATTAGCACACCTGCCCTACCAAAAAATACTGAATTGTTTCCTTTAGGATGAAATGAGAAGACACTAGACAGTAGTTTGTTTGCTTGCTTGCTTGTTTGTTTTATTCAGAAGGAGTCTTGCTCTGCTGCCCAGGCTGGAATACAGGGGCGTGATCTCGGCTCACTGCAAACTCTGCCTCTTGGGTTCAAGTAGTTCTCCTGCCTCAGCCTCCCGAGTAGCTAGGATTACAGGCACCAGCCACCACGCCAGGCTAATTTTTGTATTTTTAGTAGAGACAGGTTAATAAAGTACTAGTAAGGTAACTATATAAACAAAGATAAAACACAGTATAAGTGTATTTATTGTTTATAGCTCTTTTTCTTCCATCTGACTTAAAAGTCAATTGCATAAAGAAATAATTATAAATCTGTACTAACAGGCAAATAATACTAAAAATACAAATTATAGAACAATAGCAGCACAAAGGAACATGAAGAGAATGGAGCTATATATATTGCATACTGTCTCAACTAAACTGGCATTAATGCAAACTAAATCATAAAAAAAAAATACATTCATTGTAATCCCCAGGACAACCACTAAGAGAATAACTCAAAAAAAAAATAGTAAAAATTGAAAGAAAATTAAAATGGTATACTAGAAAGTATCTATTTAACAGAAAAGAAGGCCGTAATGGAGTCACAGAAACCAAAAAAGACATAGAAAATGAAGAATGTCAGACATAATCCTTTACCAGTAACTATATAAATTATAATGCATTAACAACAATAAGTATAATAATTATATAAAATGTAAATGCATTAAACACTTCAATTAAAAGACAGAGATTGGCAGAACAAAATTGTTTTTTTTTTTTTTTTGAGACAGAGTCTCACTCCATCGCCGGGCAGCAGGCTAGAGTGCAATGGTGCAGTCTTGGCTCACTGCAACCTCCGCCTCCCGGGTTCAAGCAATTCTCCTACCTCAGTCTCCTGAGTAGTTGGGACTACAGGCACGAGAACAAATTTTTTAATGATTCAACTATTTGTTGTCTAAAGAAAAACACTTTAGATTCAGAGACACAAATAGGTTGAAAGGAAAAAGATATATCATACAACCAGTGATCAAAAAAGAATAGAGTGACTGAACTAATCCAAACAAAATAGACTTTAAGAAAAAAAATTGTTACTGGAGACAAAAAGTATTGTTAGATTTTCTTCCTCCTGACACCAGATACGTAGTCTTTTGCAATAACACTTCTTCAACTCTCAAATAAATAAGTGTCCTATAATTCAATTTAGTTCTGACACCAACTACGAAGAATTAGCATTAGACTTCACAGGTTTAAGAGCTCAGTCCCACAAACTGTCCTCGCTTTAGACACTAGTCATAGATCTCCAGGTTACTCAGACTTCTTTCTGACATGGCTACAAATCTGGGGTTCCTCTGTGACCTCCCCCATGACCTCATACTCTGCTCAGTTTTGATAATTTGTCAGAACAACTCACAGAACTCAGTAAAGTGTTTTTACTTACTATTCACCAATTATTACAAAGGAGACACATTGGGAAAAAAGAATACAACTCTTTGAGCCAGGGTATGGAGAGGGGGAGGCACAAAGCTTCCATGCCACCCTGGGCATGCAAATTTCTCAGCATCTTGCTGTGTTCACTAACTGCAAGCTCTCTGAACCTCATTATTTAGAATATTGTATGAAGGTTTCATTACATAGGCATGATTGATTAAATCATAGTCTGTGATTAAATTGCTATTGGTGATTGACTCAGTCTCTAGTCCTTCTTTTCTCCCTGGAGTTTGGAGTGTGGGGCTGAAACTTCTAAAGCTTGCCTTTTCTGGAGACCAGTCCCCTTCCTGAAGCCTTTCAAAAAGAGTCAACTCATTAGAACAAAAGATAGTTCAATATCCATATCACTTATAAAATTCCAAGAGTCTCAGGAGCTCTGTGCCAGAAACGGGACAAAGGCCAAACATTTTTCTTATTATGCCACAGGGACCCTTTATAATAATAATAAAAATCAACTTATCAAGAGGAGATAACAATCATAAACACCAATAAACCTAACTACTGAAGCAAAAACTGACATAATTGAAGAGCGAAATGGACAATTCAATGATAATAGTTAGATAGTTGAGTACCCCAATTTTGATAATGGATTGAACAAGTAGAAAGAAGATGAACAGGGGAAATAGAATAGTTGAACACTAACATAAACCAACAAGAGCTAATAGACATCTACTGAGCACTCCACCCAATAAAGCAGAACATACAGTCTTCTCAAGTACACCAGAACACTATCCAGGATAGACCGTATGTTAGATCATAAAATAAGTCTCAATACATTAAAACAAGGAACCTGAAATCATACAAAGTATATGCTCAGACCATAATAGGATTAAATTATAAATCAGTAACAGAAGGAAATTTTGGAAATCCACAATATTTGAAAATTAAACAACACACTCCTAACTAATGAAAAGGTTAAAGAAGAAATCGCAAGGGAATTATGAAAACTGCACATAGCATTTTTCTTACATTACACTGGCAAGAATTTAGACACATGGCAACATCGTGGTTATGTATGGCTTGGAGGTGTCTTTATTCTGAAAAGCCATGTAAAAATGTAGATAACGTTACAGTGGAAAAATAAGGGGATAGATATCGGGGGCTATGTGTCAATCTCTGCCACATAGGATTGCTGTGGGAACCAAATAGAATAATATGTGAGCAAGACCTCTGCCATTCATAAACCAATTATACAAACGTGAGTCATTATTATTTCTCATTTGGTCAGATTGATAGGGATTTGGGCCATCTACAAGGCTGACTCAAATCACTAATTGAACAAATGTTTTAAAAAATAGTCTGTGGATTTGAATTCCACATTTACTTGCCAAGGTTTCAAGTTGTCAGTGCAAGCACAGAAGAGCATTTCCCCACAAAGTTGATGAGAGAATAAAGAATAGCCTCTTGCTTCCAAAAAGTTTCTTACTTGTTACGTGTTTATTTTTTATCTCCCCCACTAGAAGGTAAGTTCCGTTATGATAAACATTTTACTTAACACCCCTATATGTTCCACACCTAATCAAGAGCTTGACGCATAATAGTAGGCTTTCAGCAAATATTTGTTGAATGAGCCATTGTCCTTAAAAGCTGTAAGCTTACAGCATGGAGAGTCTCATGAGGATAGAAAGCAGCAAATTACCAGGCTAAATCTGAAATTTTTTTCATCACATTTTCTTAGTAGCAAATTATTCATTTACCCCTAAACAGAGAACTGTTTGGGGGATAAATGTCTCCGAAAATTGATAGAGTTGAGCATGAGACCTCCAAGATGTATTCCTAAACAGTGCCACGGGCTAGCTGGGCTGGATTCGGCTTTGCTCTGTGTGTCTGCAAGCAGATGTTTGCTTAAAAGCAGAATAGATTAGAGGCTACAGAGGAAGAACAAATTAGAATGAGACAGCTGCCATCCAGAAATAAATTTAGAACCAAAATTAATGTCTGAGAGGCATGTTTAAGAAACCCTGTCATGTGGTGCACAATGCAAATGCTCTTTACAGCATCCCCACTAAGCCTACCATTGAGGACATTCCTTGTTAACGCACTGTGAGGCTGGAGCTGTGTGAAAGGAAGTGATGCAATGCTGGGTCTGGCCTCAGGATGTAAACACAATATGCCAGGGTCTCACTGGGCAATGGGGCTGCAGCTGTAAGTGGAATTATCCTCTGAGTGAGAAGACAGGGAATAGGTATCCCAGAAATTAGAGAAAAAGGAAGGAAGCAGAGGCGCTGATGCCTATCACCTAAGATGGAAGCATGCGGGTGTCCTGCTGGAGTGAGGAAGCAGATCCCTTATTGGGAGCAGAACAATGACCCCACCAGGGATCCATCCAGAGCAGAGAGACACTCTCACCTCTTTAAGTTGCTCAATAAGCACGGGGCAACAAAGCAGTGGTACCTGGCTCAGGCTGGATGAAAGATTGCTCATCTCCAAATGGTGCAGCCTGACAGCTCTGGGGCTCATCACCGAGGCTCTAGGCTATGGCTTGTCCAGAACCATGTGAGTTGACAGTGAGGCTATTGTACCAACTAAAGAGAGAGACAAAGACTGTGTGCCCTTCCTCAGGCCTGTGGGAAGTTAAATGAGCTGAGGAAGCCGGTTTAACAATGACATGGTTAGGCACCAAGCCAGAGATCACAGGGCTCGTTATCCATCCAGCCATCATTAACTGGATGAAGCTTCTTGGCAATGCAGGTTAAAATTTGGCCCAAATGTGATAAGCCTGAGTATCCCCCTGGAGTAAGCCCTTTCTTCTGGGCTGAAGCTCGCCACAAGGTTCAACCTCAGACCAGAGCTGGCACGTGTGGTTTCAGTACCTGCCTGCTGAGATGATGAATCCAAGCTGAATAAAAGGGAGTGACAAATTCCTTGTTACTACCAGCCAGAAAGAAATACCTAGAGTTTCCCAAACACACCAGGCTGTGTCTGCCATGCTTTTGAACTTGTACAGAATGAGCTCTTTGGATTTGACCACCTGCTTATCCTCTACTCATCTCCTCTGTGGCAACAACCCTGGACTCCAGGGAGGCCTAACTTCTCTGGCCTTTTGGTCCTCATGATGTTTTGTGAGTTCTCTCCGTTATAGTCCCAATACACTGTTTGGCTCTTTTTTGCAAGTTTGCCTCTCCAAGACAGTGAGCTTCTTGAGGATAGGAATATGTCTTACTGTATTAATAGCTCCTGGCCTAACGCCTGACCCATATATGTTAAACTGAGTGAAACTGAATTGAGAATTGATGTAGCTTCTCTGGGAGTATTCTGAGATTTCCATTCCTTCTTCTTATCCTTCCTTTCCCCCAGTTCAGTTTCCATATTTTACTTTACACAGATTTCTTATATTTTGCAAACCCACCAAAGTACAAGTAATTCTTTAAACTGAAAAGTCTGAAGATGTAAGGTTTTCAAGGAGCAGCAGAGACTCAGACATCATTTAGATTCAGAAACCTGGATTCCAGTTCTAGCTCTGCCCTCATGGGCTGTGACACTGACCCAGTTCCTTCACCTTCTGAAAAATCAAGTGGGGTTATCGAAACCTAGAATTTCTGAATGTGGTGGACAATAAAAAGTCATTGTAGGTTAATGAGTCAAAGAATAACTTCTAAAAGGGAGGTTTAGAGAATCTCAAGCAAAATATTCTTTATAAATTAAATATGTGTAAATACATAAAAGTCCAACAATACAGCAAATACACAGAGAGTGATTGTTTCGGGGAAGTGCAGGGGAAAAGGGGAATTAATGTAAAAGAAAATAAGTAAACAAAGTAAGTGTGGAAGCTTGCCTAGATTAATGATGAGTGTTTTCCTTAAATTACGGTCTGCCCGACCCTCTGCATGTGAGGTCCAAAAAAGAGATGCATGTAATTCATAAAATTCAGTTGGTCTGGATGGATTAAAGAGAAGAAGGAGCAGGGAGCTGCAATGTGTGGGCAAGAGCAGGGAGCAGGAGGGATCAGAAAGATAGGATAGGCCTCTATTCACCCAGCAAGGCTGCAGAATGAGGAGCCTGAAGCATGTTGTTCTGCCCAGGCCCATGGGCTCTAGACTTTTAGGCCAGATCCCTCTTCACTAGGCCCGGCTGAAAGGCAGAAAGCCTTAACTAAAAAGCTTTCTCTGACTTTACGTAATGAGACATTATGTAAAGCATGAACTTAATTTAGATGATGGTGTTGACCAGAACAAACAGCAATAAAGCAGAAATGATTAAAAACACGTCAGTCACATTTATCCCTTAGGGCATAGGATGTGTACACAGCCTCTCAATCAGCCGTGTGACTCCAGGCACCAGACCCACTAGCCTGGCCTCTCTGTGTTGAAAAAGTCAAAAGGTAAAAGCCTAAGCAGACCCTGAATTTCTGGAGGCACAAATGAGGGAGGCACTTCCATCACCACCACCACCATCTGCTGAAAATCTGCTCATTTTGCAAGTAACAGAAGAAGAGCAACAACAAAAGATTACCCTGAAATTTTTCTCCTAAGTTGTGTTATGGTTCAATTTGCGACCCCTAAAATTCACGTGTTGAGGTTCAAAATCCTAATATCTTAAAATATGACTTTACCTGGAAATAGGGTCACTGCAGATGTCATCAGTAAATCATACTGCAGTAAAGTGCACTCCTAATCCAATATGATTGATGTCTTTATTAAAAGGGGAAATTTGGACACAGACACCCACACAGGGAGAGCACTCTGTGAAGATATAAGCAGAAATTCGGGTGATGCTTCTATAAGACAAGGAACAAAGATTGCCAGCCAAGCACCAGAAGCTAGGAGAGGGGCAGGGAACAGATTCTTCCTCACGGTTCTGAGAGAGAACCAACCTTGCTGATGCCTTCATCTTGACTCATGGCTTCCAGAACTACGAGATAAATTTCCGTTGTTTTAGCCACCCCCATTTGTGGCACTTAATTACAGCAGTGCCTGTAAACTAATATAAGCTTATAATTTAAATTAATAAGTAAAGAATAATGCCTTGCATTGGCAGTGACGTACCTTGGCCAGGAGCTCAGGTTCTCTACTTATGAACAAAATTGTTTAAGTATAAAGCCTGGTGTCATCACCTAGAAGCTGTAAAGCCACAAGAATGTTGCTTTAGCTTTCAGCACTTCAGTCCTCTCAACTGTAAAATGGGTTTAATGGAAGTCTTACTTCACAGGATGAAATGACCTAATACTGTTCTTAGAACAGTGCCTGGCATGTAATATGCACTCAATAAATGTTAGTTATTATTGACAGAGTGCACTGTAAATTACAAAGCACTTTTCATGTATTTCATTTTATCTTTCTTCAAATTCCAGGAGGGTATTGTTGTTATTTACATTTTAGAGCTGGAGATTCTGAGGCCCATGGGTTTTAACTGTGGCAACCTGGGGTTTGTCTGAGATAGATGCAGATGTGGGTTGAAATCCCAACTCTGTCACTTCTTAGCTGTATCACTTTAAGCATGTTTTATAAACCCCCCCCAAATCTCAATTCTGCCAGTTTTCAAATGAATAATTGTGAAAGAGATAAACATATGTTCAGTGTTTGGCCCATACTAAATGAAAAGTTATTTTGATAAATTATTTTCATTACTATTAACTTGTCCAAAATCAAACCCACGAGTGGCAGAGCCAAAGAAACCTGTAAAGTTTTCAGCTACACCTCACGGCCTTCTTGACTGCAGATGGTTGACATTAACGCAAGGAAAAGGTTGCAAGATGTGGAAAAACTGGGTCAGGTGTTGGAGAGAAGGACGAGAAACAGTACAGGCAGTAAAGTGTAACATTCAGAGGGAGGCAAGGAGAGGGCAGAGGAGGACATTGTAACTGATTTGCCACCAAATGACTGATGGGTTTCCTCAAGAAATGGTGTTGTGTCAAGGGCTCAGCTTTGATCTCTGCGGCTCAAAGTCTGGACATTAAACAGCAGTAGTACAGAGAGGCTGTTGGCCCATGGCTAGCCTCCACCTGTGCTGTGGCTACTCAGTTCATGAGCATTTTTTTCCGGAATTAATCGGCTACCTGACATCAACTCAACAAGTCATCTGTTTATTTGGTTGTTCAGTCTGTCTTCTGCTGTGGATACTCCCTAGTTAGTGCTATCATTCAACAAAAAGATCTTCAAACTTTATGTCTTTGGGTAGGCATAAAGTTTGCCTCCAACCCAAAGTTGTTTAAATGCATAGTCCTGTGCATATATTACATGAAGATATTAGGTTACATGGCAAGAAGGAATTAAAGTTGCAGGTGGGGATTAAGGTTGCCTATCAGCTGACCTTAAAATAGAGTATCCTGGATTAACCAGTGGATCTAATTTAATCACAGGGTCTTTAAATACAGAAGAAGGAAGAAAAAGTGTCGGTGTTAGAGTGATGCATTATGAGAAAGATTGGACTGGCCATTGCTGGCTTTGGAGATGGAGAAATGCAGCCATGAAACAACGAATGCAGGCAGCCTCTGGAAGTTGGAAAAGACAAGCGAAGTGATTCAAGTTTCTAAAGCCTGTAGCAGGACTGTAGCCCTGCCAGCCCCTTCATTTTAGCCCCTCTACAAAGACACTTTTTCCAAGTTGAGTCGCATTCACATGTTCCAGGTGACTTATATACATCCATACACATACACAGTCAATCACATGCACACAGTCACGTGTTGCATAACAAAGTTTCAGTTAATGATGGACCACATCTACAATGGTGGTTTCATTAAACTATAACGCTGTATTTTTTACTGTGTCTTTTCTATGTTTAGACACGCAAATACCATTGTGTTACAATTGCATAAAGTATTCAGTACAGTAACATGCTGTACAGGTTTGTAGCCTAGGAACAGTGAGTTATACCATATAGCCTAGGTGTGTAGCTGGCTGTATGGCTTCACCATGTAGTTTTGTGTAAGTACACTCTGTGATGTTGATGTGACAAAATTGCCTAACAATGCATTTCTCAGAATGTATCCCCCATGTTAATGTTAAATGACACAAGACTTTCTCTCTCTATATATGTGTGTGTGTGCCACAAACATACACACACACACACACACACATACCATTTATGAACTAAGTTCATGCTTTCTCTTCCTCTGTCAGTGGGTTATATGGCAGTCTACTTTCTCAAGCAGCCAACTTGTGCCCTCTGCTCCTATTCATGCCCAGTTGCAGATGTATCACTCCCATTTTAAAATAAATTGCTGTTGAATTCATTCAACCTTATGATTTAGCAGTGACGATAAAACCTCGGCTCATTATGAATAGTTCTGGCTGCATAGTCGCTTGATGTCTCATGGTCAGACGCTGCATCTCTACCAGGACCCAGTAGCTTGCCAGGAGTTATTTTTAAAGTGGTGTCTAATTCTTTGCTGTAAATGGCTTGATCATGTGCTGAAACCCCAGGGGTCTATGTTGTGATTCTCCTATTGGAGCTTAATATAAACTTCACACACAACGCATTTTCCTACCACAGATACCTCAAGTACCACAGAGTCTGTCAGATCATATGGCCCAAATCTAGGACTGTTTGCTCATGCAGCTTGGATTTGCTGAAGAGCCTTTTCCTGCTCAGGGCTCCACTGAAAGCTGGCACCCTTTCATGTCACTGGCAAATGGATTGGAGCACTATTCTCAAGAATGAAATATGATTCTCTAAATGTGAAAAGGCCTAGCAGGTATAGTGCTTCCTTCTTACTGGTGAAGATGTAAGATGCAATCATTTGTCTTTTTTTTTTTTTTTGGAGAAGAATTTTACTATACCCAGACTCCTGGACCCCTATTATTAGAGCAGGCCTGAATCTGTACAAGGTTCACATCCCATACTCTCCAGCACACGGTTTTACTAAGGCCCTCACCATAATTTCCCACTTCTTGCTAATCTGACTCAATGAACAAAATGTCCTTAATAGAGTGAAAAACTGAGATGTGCTGTACAATGTTCAGGTGGTTCAGATCCCTTTGGACTATACTATAACTGAGAGCAGCAGAGCGAAATGACCCTGAGACAAGATCATAAATGCATACTGTGGTCTGTTCCATGTCGACATGAACTGCTTCTGCTTCACGTTTCTCATAGGAATGAAAAGGAATGCATCTGTCAGATCAATGGCCACATATTATATACCTGATATTGTGTTAATCTGCTCCAGCACAGCAGATATAATATAGCTGAGTTGTGATCTGTTAAGATCCATCTGACTTCTGTAGGGAACAGGCTGATGAATTAAACAGTGATCTGATGGAAACCAATACCCATGCATCCTTTGTGTCTTTAGAGTGGCACTCATCTCTACCAGCCCTCCTGGAACACCATCTAATTTTTTGTGTTTTTTCGGGATTTTTTTTGAAACGGCATCTCACTCTGTCACCCAGGCTAGAATGCAGTGGCTTGGTTTCGGCTCACTACAACCTCTGTCTCCTGGGTTCAAGTATTGTCATGCCTCAGCCTCCCAAGTAGCTGGGATTATAGGCACCTGCCACCAGGCGCAGATAATTTTTGCATTTTTAGTAGAGACGGGGTTTCACCACATTCGCCAGGCTGTTCTCAAACTCCTGACCTCAGGTGACCCTCCTGCCTCAGCCTCCCAAAGCGCTGGGATTACAGGTATGAGCCACCGTGCCCAGCCACCACATAGTTTTATTATTCTGTCTTGGCCAGAGTGGATGAAATGGGAAAGTTGAAAAACTTTTACAAAACCCTCCTTCACCCTTACCATGTTAGCTCTACTCCCGTAGATTAAGGAACAAATGTGAGAGTTCTCTCAGCTACAAATATATCCATTCCAATTATATATAGTGATGACAGAAACTACTATTAGGGGGAGTCCATGGGCCCAAAGGTCTCACTATTTAACAAACTTGGGCCAGGAATCCATTTTCTACATGGTCCTCATATGTCTTCACTCTAATGGGGGATAGGGGCATGAAGCCACTTTATGTTCCTGTGTATCAATGTCAATTCAGACCCTGTGCACAAACTTCTCTAGATTTCTTGGTATTTCCCTTTCCCTAGTATGTGACTACACAAGTAAATTGCCAGAGGTCCCTTGGGAAGAAATATCTGGGGGAATCATTATGGTGTATCTTTGTCACCCTTGCAAGACGGTTTTTCAGGGATAAGCACTGACTCACTGACTCTCCTTGAGTCAATGAGTTTTGAGTTTGAAAACAGGTGTGGAAACTGGAAAGGAATCCTCTGAGCACAGATCTTTCATTTTTTTAGTTATATAAACCAAGCAATGCTCTTATAGGCTTGCAAAGTATCTTGCCCTAGGAATATTTAATTCTGTTAATCTATTAATCTGGCCTTGCCGTGAATGGCAATAAGTGGGCTCATATTGTTTCTGACATTACGGTACTGCCATCCTGGACTCTAGCACTTTCAGAATAACATCGTTCTTATTGCTGTCAGGGAGCCCATTCTGTAACAGCAGCTCTTACACCTGCTTTGGCCTAACAGATGAGAAGCCATCACCAAACTCAATAATGCTGGTGCCTCTTATCCACGCATTTTTTTTATCACTTTGGTAAATAAATTGTCGTCTGGGCTGGGCACTCCTATGGAACATAGTTCGTGGGTCACCCAGCTTTGTGTAGCCTATCAACTCTAGCATGCTCGTTTCTCTGAGCCTTTTATTCCTTCCTCCACCATCTTCCAGAACAGTTCTTGATAAGTTACTTCACTTGATGTGGGCTATCACCTTTTCCAAGCTTCCAAAGGCATTATAACAGTATAGATCTGTCTCCTAGTGTCTTTTCCAGGGTGTTGAATTCTACAACACAGAAGAGTATTCTCTTATTTAAAAAAACAACAACAACAACAAAAAACTCTCTCTCTCATCCAACTTTATGTTCTATGCCCCTTGATCCTGCATCCTAGAACCCAGCCTGTCTATCCTCTCACAGCTCCTGCTGGACATGCCAACCAGGTCCTACAGCTTCTTCAGTGTGTATTTCCCCTTCTCCTCTAACAGGTGCAGCATTTTCCAGGACAGTTGATGTGGGAACTTACTACAGCTATTGATCTGGTCCTTGGAAGGAGATAGAGGACTAGGTCCTGAGCATGCAGTTGTCTCTCAAGGCAGAGGCTTCTGAGCTGTCTTCAAAGAAAGTGAAGGTGCTAACTTTCAACAGGGAGGAATGGGCCACTTCTGTAGGTCTAGAGGGTCTAGGACCATCTGGACATTCAAGATTGCTGAGTTTGTATAACCAGGTGTTGCCATCCTGAGGCTCAGGGTCCCATCTCTCTCTGACCAGGAATCTAAGCTTCTTCGAGCAGATACTTCAGGGTTGGGAATTCCATTTTTTCTGGACTTCTGCTACGTTTGTAATTAAATCCCGGGCCTTATTCCCAGACTTTTCTGTTACAAAGGAGACGCTCTGTCTCTCACAATTTAACTTCAATTGGTGATCAGTTATCCTCAGCCTTCTTCTCCAATGTATTAGACGTTCAGTGGCAGTCCTCCAATTCCACAGTCTATAAAGACTTGTCAAATGCCTGAAATAAGCCTTCTCTCGGGGGAATTCCCTGCCAAATGTTCTGATCAGAAACTCAGCCTCTCAGCTGCCCTTTCCAGATGAGCAGGTGCCCCTAAGGGAAAAGGGGCTCCAAATATGATCTCATCCCTCCCACAATTCCCTATTACCCTAGATCTTGCCCTTAATTAGGCAATACTTTGTAAGTTTTCTCATTACTTTTAGGTTGGTTTTCTACCTAAAGCACAATAGTTGGTCTGAAGTACCTAGTCATCTGTTACCAAAAGAAGTTCTATTTGTCAATGTTTTCTAATGCATACGTCATCTCCGTTTTCTTTTTTCCTTAATGATTTAGATGTTTCCTCTATAAATTAAGAGCATTCGTTGGCACTGCTCAGGTGATGGGTACACCAAAATCTCAGAAATCACCACTAAAGAACTTATTCATGTAACCAAACACCACCTGTTCCCCAAAAACCTACTGAAATAAAAAATAAAATAGTTTTTTTTTTTAAAAAGAAAGAATATTCATTGGCTGTCATGTTGGCAACAAATATTTTCTCCTAAGTTTGTAGTTTGGCTTTTGACATAATTAAAATTACAATTTTTTTTTTTTTAGATTTCTTTACGTAGTCAAATTTATCAAACTTTTTCTATGTAACTTATTCCAAGGCTAGCAACATAATACCCGGTGCTTTCTTTTGGAAATTTTATGAGTCATTTTTTATGTTTAAATCTCTAAACCATCTGTAATTCCAATTTTATTTTCCACAGGAAGGATAAGGGAAAATTCTGAAAAAGCTTCCTAAAATATTTTGCATTTCATTAAATCAGAGAGAAAAGTACAGATCTTGCTTTTAATTCTCCATTTTTTACATAGCATTCTCTCAGTAAGCTACAAATGCATCTTTTATAATAGAAAATTTGAAAAATACAGAAATGTATATGAAAGGAAAAAAAATCAACAGTAAGTCCACCAGTTAAGGATAATTCCTATTGGTTTTGGTGTATTTGTTTAGGCACAAGTATAGTTTTTATAAAATGAGGGTCATACATTATGTAGAAATTTGATTCTTGATTTTTTTAAAATTTAGTATTAAGCCATGAAATTTTAGGTCTATATTATTGCATAGTCTTCAAAAACATAATCTTACAGGGTTACATAGTGGATGTAGTGTTATATATATATTAGAATGACAACCGTTTCAACAATTCAGGAATGGACCAATGCATGTTTAAAATATTTCCAAATAACTTCTAATAGATAACAGTTCTGCCAACTGTGTTTTAGAGCACTTGCCTCAAACTAAATATTTTCTTTTAATCTCAACCATTCTGGAAGGTGACAACTGGCTTATTGTTAGGGGCCTTTTATATACCATGGAAGTGCTTTGGAATGCTAGTGAACAGGAGGAATGTCCCAGGATTTAAGAAAATCCCTTAAAGTCTTCAAGTCCTCAGCTGTTCCAATCATGAGAAAACTAGATGTTCGCCCCAAATTACCATTTATACCAAAGCAGAAAACCATTGTCTTCCTTCTCTAAGTGACTAAAGCCCCATCCAGGACAAATGGTGTATCACACTTTGGCTGATTGTGACTCCAAAAATTGTATATTCCCTGATCCTGTCTCCTAGGTAGAAAGCTAAGTTTAGATCTGAACAAATCTGAGAACTGCAGAGTTAATCAGCAGGTAAAGAGCAGAGGAGAGGAAAGCATGAGGGAGAGGGAGGAAAAAGGAAAAATAAGACGTTTGTTGGGTCTTGTCTCTATCATTTGTCCCAATGAATCTGAAGAAGCCCAATGGCTGACACGGAATTCAGGCTCCAGGTCTGACTTAAAATGGGAGTCTCATTTAGGGAATGGTTGTTTAATAAAGAAGGCATGCTTTCTCCACATTTAATAACACCTGTGGAGTAGCCATGAAATTAAGCACTGTCATAAAGTGATGGGTGAGGATCATTAAACCAAGACAATCTTCAGGTCTCTCTGGTGAGTGGATTCTTTCTCTGAGCTGTTAAAGAAGTCATTTGCCATCACCAAGTCTCAGAGTTTTCATTTGTAAACAAAATTGTAGAAGAGAGAAAGGCAGAAGATAATAAAAACAGCATTTATCAAAGGCTTTCTACGCATCAATCATTATATATATATTATATATAATGATTACATATATTACATATTATACATATATATATTACATATAATCTAATTTGATCTTCACAGCAACCCTATATTATTATTCTTATTTCACACGCAAACAAAACTGAGGCTCACAGAAAAGTTAAGAAAATTAACATGGTTATACCACTAGGAAGTAAATGCAGAGCCAGGATTTAAATGCCATTGTCTAATTCCAAAGCTCATGTGCAGTCTACACAATCCTGATGCTATGTTGAGCAAAGCATTTAACTTTTGAAGACTTGATTGCCCTACTTTTAATATAAAACAAGCAAAAGTAATTATGCAGGGTTATCAAAGGTAAGGACATCCTTTAGTTCCTTGAAACACAGGCGGTTATTTGTAAATTTGATTATGGTGATGCTTTTGTGTTCGTAGAGTCGTACATGAGAGAGTCTGTGACTTAAAATTTAATTTAGTCCTATAATTACCTATTTATAGCACAGAAAACTAGCATGGTCTATAAATAGTGTATTTTAAAATCTTATTGTAGAAGTTCATACATTGAAATTTAACTGAATACCTAAATATGCTTATGTTTCCATCAGTGATTATTCAGTTAAAACAATGCAAGTCTGATGTGACAACTGGAGTCAGAACTACTGTGAAACGCAGGAAGGGAAAGGAAGCCCACAGTGGGCCCAGCCTTTGATCTCTGTGACCTTTCACCTCTTCCATTTACCAACTGCAGTTCTCTCTCTTTTCCTCCTCCCATTGAAACCCGTTCTCAAGAGATCTAGCATCAGATATTTACAACTAAGGTACATTTTAAACAGCATGCTACTGGGTATTTATTTGTTTCTTAGCTTAGCAATGGGAGGTACAGGAGCAGAGGACAGAAAGGGATGAAGGAGTGAGAGAAAGGGAAAGGGACAGGAAGATGGGCTTTGTTTTTTACGTTGACAATGATGTTACAGTTAAATCAACCCCCAACACCTGAGATCAAGAGAGAACCTGGTTAGGAAGTAGGGAGCAGTTCAGCTCTTCTTTCTCCCACTAAAAAGACTGCAGACATTGTGCAAGAATGTGGGTTGGAGACAATGTGATGTAATGGGATAAACACTGGCTTTACATTCTAAGACCTGGGATTTGATTCTTACTCTGCCACTCTCTAGCTTCAAACATTAGGCAAATTACCCTTCCTACGGGGGCTTTTATTTCTTCAACTGCAAATTTAGGAGGTTGAAGTCACAACTTCTAAGGACCTTCACACTTAGATTTTCTATGATTCTAGTAGATTAATTACTATTTTTGCTTAAAATGCGTAAATAAATAGGTTTATACAAGAAGAAGAATACTTTCAAAAAATTCCAAAAGTATACTTCCTTTTTTCTGGTACATAGCATAAATCCTTGCATGCCGAGATTAAATTATTTTTGCTTTTTCAGCAACACTCCTATCAATACATGTCATTTCCACCACAACCTGGGGACACCTCCCCTTGCCCACACAGCTCCCTTCACCCCCACCACCCCCTAACTTGCAAGCAACCTCCTCTTTTCACTGGACAGTAAAATGAGACTGAACTCTGCCTCTTGAGTTGCTTGACACAAAGCAGAGTGTAAAGAGGATGGGGATGATGGTGCCTCACCTCACAGGATTGCTGGGAATTTACCGGGGTCTTGTGCATGCAAAGCCTACACACGGGAATGATACAGGAGTTAAAAATAAATTATTTAGGCAGTTAGTGAGGGTACAGGAGTCCTCAGTAAGGTTTTTCTTTTAATAAAAAGCACCCCCCAAATCATTTCTTTTCTAACAAAAAGCAGCGTAGGCCGGGTACGGTAGCTCATGCCTGTAATTTCAGCACTTTGAGAGGTTGAGGTGGGTGGATCACCTGAGGTCAAGAGTTTAAGACCAGCCTGGCCAACATGGTGAAATCCCATCTCTACCAAAAATACAAAAAATTAGCCAGGCGTGGTGGCAGTTGCCTGTAATCCCAGCTACTTGGGAGGCTGAGAAGGAGAATCACTTGAACCCGGGAAGCAGAGGTTACAGTGAACCAAGATCATGCCATTACACTCCATCCTGGGCAATAAGAGTGAAGGTCCATCTCAAAAAAAAAAAAAAAGAAAAAAGCAGCCTAAAAAAATCAAGCTGCAAGCATAGATAAGCAAGCTGAAAGCTTGCAGCTATGCCAATAGAAAAGGTGTACCTGGAAGCCAGGTGTGTTTAACATGGAGGTTTTCTCTTCACTTTTGTCGCCACCTGTGCAGGTGTCATGGTACCAGCCAGGTAAGTACTCCATTTGCATAATAAAAGATGAGGGTGGGGATAACTCCTCTCTGGCTATGTAAATTACACACCTGCTCCAACCAATCCACTTCGCCCTATGTAAATCAAACACCACCCTCCTCAAGCTCCTCTACAAAGCCAAACGCATGTTGCTCCAAACCCAGAAACCCACTCAGTCCCCTTCCCATGCACAAGGAAGCTCTCCCTTCTTTCTTTAGCCTATTAAACTTTCCGTTCTTAAGCCTACTCCTCATGTATCTGTGTCTTTGGTTTCCTTAGTGCAAGACAATGAACCTCAACTATTTCCCCCAGAAAAATGATGCCACTTCAGGAAAACTAGAAGCAAGGACGGTGACAAGGAGAAGACATGCCACAGAGGCTTTTACTCTCTGTTTCAGTAAACACTCCCCTTTTATTTAACGTTGAATATGTATTTCTTAATCTAGAATCCTTTACAAGTAACAGAGGGTTCTGTATCTGCCACTGTCCTGTTCCTTGTGTGTCCTTTTCTTCCCTTCTCCTCCGGCTAAGATTAGAGTATTACCTTTGTGTGGAAATTTGTTGGTGGCCATGTGGCTTCACTGCTTGCAATAAAAAGCCACTTTGCTTTTTTAAATCTTACTAAGCAAAGATAAACATCTCACCCTTTTAGGTAAAAAGACTCCATGACTCTTTCAATCACACAGGCATCGTGCTAGTGTGAACTCATCCTGATCTCAAATCTCATGGAGCTGCAGTCAGGTGTTGTATCTCATTCCTACTCTTTCCAAAACTGATCAACCTCTCTGTGCCTTGGTTACCCCTTCTATAAAATAGAAATAAAAATATGACCTACTATATATAACATTGTGACAATCATAGGAGATAATTCAGCTAAAGTGCTTATAACAGTATCTATCACATAGTAAACATGTACTAACTAAGGAAAATCTCCAATTGCCTTCCTTATATTTCAATATTTTGGGAATTGTAAAACAGTAATCTGAATGGCCCCAACAGCCCCAGGTCTCTCGGCTGACTTGCAGCGTATGCTAATACCAGGCAAATCACCTACAAAACCATTTAAGCATCCTCCAGGTACTGACCTGACAAACTCAAACTATCACCGTCTTCATGAGACATAATCATAAGCCGAGTCTCTCCCAGTTCTCAAACCACAGCCACTCTAAATCCTTCTGATGATAGTCCATTCCCCTGGGCTCCCTTCCTCTCTTGACAGTATCCCAGACCTCCCCCTCTCCTCATGCCTGTTCTCTCCCCTTCCCAGCCAACAGCTGTTATCATAGCTATGTAAGTGCAGGCTGCTAAGGGAAGGAGAGAAGTTGGCTCTCTCCCAAGACAAACAATTAGCGAAGCATTAACTTCTCTTAATGGGCAAAGCAACATTAAGCAGATGGAAGCCCAGACCCAGGTCACTTTGCAGAGAGCCAAAGCTGTGATGGGGCTGCCAGTGTTCATATATGACCTCTAAATTGAAACTTAATTGGCCATTAATGGAATTCATCTAATTAAAAACACTTGTAATTAAGCATGAAGAAGAAAAAGAGCCTGAATTTTGGAGTCAGAGAAAGTAGAACTACATCTGATATGGTCAATAAACCCATACTTGAGAGCATATTCAATTACCTCCTGTCTTCTATCATATATTGCTCACACAACATCAGAAAGCCCACTGTGGTGCCCTCTCCGCCCTGGTTTCACCATTGTCCATGGGGACAGTCACTCCAGGGTGTCCCCTGAGAGGTAGGAAAGTAGCAATAAGGAAAACCTTTGAAAATATGATGGAATTGATGCTATATTGGAACAGGGAAACTTTCCCCATTCTGGAATTCCAAGACATAAGGGGTCCTCCCAGATAGGAATGCAGGTTTATAAACTCATTTTTTTCTATATTTCAACATATAGCATAGTGACCTGTAAGGCAAAGGCAAGATTAAGAAAATACATTATCAGGCCGGGCATGGTGACTCACACCTGTAATCCCAGCACTTTGGGAGGCCTAGACAGGCAGATCACCTAAGATTAGGAGTTTGAGACCAGCCTGACCAACATGGAGAAACCCCATCTCTACTAAAAATACAAAATTAGCTAGGCATGGTGGCACATGCCTGTAATTCCAGCTACTCGGGAGGCTGAGGCAGGAGAATCACTTGAACCCAGGAGGCAGAGGTTGTGATAAGCTGAGATCACACCATTGCCCTCCAATCTGAGCAACAAGAGTGAAACACCGTCTCAAAAAAAAAAAAAAAAAAAAAGAAAAAGAAAAAGAAAATAGATTATCAGAGATGTCAAGTCACTTGCCCAGTTCCACAGAGCAGTAAATGGCAGAGCTAAGGCTTTACAGTAATCCTGCCTTACCTCTCTCGTAGTTAATAGGAAGAATGAAATGAGATCAGGTATGTGAAAATGCCTTGTAAACTATAAAGTATACAACCAGTAGATCCAATTTTACCTTCTTGGGATGAAACAATGGCATCCCCAAATTTATACAACACAATACAACTCCTACTCCCGACGTGTATGTAAAGCACCAGCCCAGTGCCTGGCAGTTACAGGGTGGTATAGAACAGTGGTTAAGAGTACAGGCTTTGGATCCAGGTTGTCTGAGCCAGATCCTGACTCCATCACTTACGAACTGTGTCACCTTTGGGCAAGTTACCCTTCTACGGCTCAGTTTGCCCATCTGTAAAATGAGAAAAACAATAGTCCTAATCCCATAGGATTGGGTGAATGCATAAAATATTCTTTGAATGCATAAAATACTCTGGAACGTGATGAGCACTCATGAGTGTTAGCTATCATTACTGATATGCTAAGACTAACAAGAAGTCCAGATTTTACCCAGAGCTCCCCTTCCCTGTGGTCTCCAAATCTCTCTGTGTGCTGACTGGCATGTGTAACAAGATCATTCCTAGCTACTCTCCCAGTGCAAGCATGGAGCTAAGATGCAGATGTAATCACTGTAGGAGGGGTCTGTAGGAGGCTACAACAGCTTCCCCAGATGCCTAAACAGCCCACCTCTGCACTGCTATTGCTGCAAGTGTAACTGCCTAAATGTGGAGACCTTACACTACCCCTTGCTGGGAGCCTATTTAAACCAGCACCACCCAGACCCTATCCTGTCAGGGAAAGAACACTGCTTCCCTCTGGGTCACACCATCACAAGCACAGCCTAGGTTTGCCTAGCTATAGCATAAGCTTAGATGTGTCTAAGGGTCTCTTAACAATGTCATCCTGCCTCCCTCCTTGTCATCCCACCATACAATGAAAGTCATTGCAGGCTTCCCAATACCCTAGAGTCCAGATTTGACCTAATTCTGGCCCAGAAAGAAGAGGAAGTCCAGCCTATGTCTGTCGCAAGATTAACCCCTTTCAGGCATAGTGTCATGCGTGTGTGATCGTTGAAGTCACACAGGGTCTTATGCTCAGAATTGGGACTTAGTGCTCTGTGGTCACCATCTTGAAATTCTTAATAATTTTATCTATTAATCTGTGTTTTATAAGTCCCACAGGACAGGGGAACATAAGCCAGGGGTTTGAAGCCTCAGCTTACGTGGGGTTCTGCTCCCTGTCACCTCCTCACCTCCCTGGGACAGGTTCTGGGCCTCCCTCTCCTCATACCAGTCCCCTGACCAGTGCTGTCCTCTGCCTAGGATGACTGCATTGTTTAGGCAGGGGGTCAGCATTCATTCTGTCATTGCCCTTGGTCACCAGAGGGTACTGAGTATGGGCAAGAAGAGAGCTGAATGAGTGTCTTGGCCAGAGCAGGGCAGCAACATCCATCCACACCTGGACTGGCAGCACCAAACAGCACTTGGCAGGTGACTGGTGATGAGTGGCAGGGGTTGGTGGTGGAAAGTGGAGCTCTCACCACATCCCATGGTATCTGCCTGCCCACCAGAGTTTAGGGCCATGGGCCATAGCAAGGAGAGATTGATTCCCCCATTCCTTGTCAGGGCCCATGTTTTCATTTTGCCCTGGGTCTGCAAATTACATAGTGAGCCCTGACACTTTCTGAGGATGACTGGCCTTGGTAATGCCAATTACTTTTAGAGAAAGCCCTATTTTTACCACAGGAGCTTGGTCAGATTCCATGACTCCAATTATTCTGGGTGTTTGCAGCTTATCTATGATTACCTTATAGCAGACATCATACAAATATGAAACCATGATTACACCATGGGATTTCATATATTATTAAATTCCTAAAAGTGCACACTCAGGATTCCATTGTGCTCAGGCTCCATTGTGATAACAATAATGGTAAGTAGACCTGAGAATCAGAGACAGTCTAATTTTGTTATATAACTAGAAACAATAAGAGAAAATATTGTTCAGGAAGATTTTCATGAAAGCAGAGGGTCAAGAACACCAGGAACAGCTGGATACGGTGGCTCACACCTGTCATCCTAGCACTTTGGGAGGCTGATGAAGGCGGATCACCTGAGATCAGGAGTTCGAGACCAGCCTGGCCAAAGTGGCAAAACCCCATCTCTACTAAAAATACAAAAATTAGCCCGGCATGATGGTGGGTGCCTATAATCTCAGCTACTGGTGAGGCTAAGGCAGGAGAATCGCTTGAACCCAGGAGGCGGAGGTTGCAGTGAGCTGAGATCGCACTACTTCACTCCAGTGCCTAGGTGAAAGAACAAAACTCCGTCTCAAAAAAAAAAAAAAAAAAGAAAGAATACCAGGCTAAGACTCCCATAATTTAATGAGCTACACAGAGGTTTACAAATTTTTGAACAGGGAAGTCGTTTTCTAAACAGAAAGTAAATACAATCAAAGCCAACTTTGACTTTTTAGGTACTTTCTTCGGCATCGTGTCTAAGAGGCAGGCTGAGTAGCCATCTAAGCACCACCACATCATTTTCCAGAAAATAAATATGACTCAAGACAGTATCTCATTGCATCTGATTCCCCAGTGTGTTTAGGTTCCTGTTGTGGCTGTTCACACACGACATCTCTATCTAAAACTGTCACTGAACAGTCAACCATCCCTGACAGGGTGGGACACAGAGAGCTTTCTAAGGAATTGTATGCTTTTCTAAAAGAACGGTGACTCAAACTAAACTATTCCATTTCACTTATCCCCCACGCACTCCAAGAACTAAACATTATTATTGATTATCCAGAGATTTAAAAAATTCCTCATGATGCTTCTAATGGTCTTGAATGTCACAGTTTTAATGTCTACATGTTATTCCTTTTGCATAATGGTATTGGAGGTTTTGATGAAGTACAGTGGCTGCCTGTACTGCCTAATTTTTCTGTAGCTTTTGGCTGCCTTTTCTGTTTTCTAATGAACCAGCTGTGTGGCTCAAGCAGAACAGTATTAACTAAACAAGTGGGGATGCTGTTAGTAGGAACAGAAGAGTTAACCCTGGCTAAAATAGACCTAAATGCTTCCTCTTCCCTTAAGACAGTGGCCCTACTCCAAAAGAAAGGTCCCAAATTCCACCTACAAAACAGTAAATTCCTAATAGTCCTAAAGAGCTTGTGTTTGTAAGTGTCACCTATGGTCAAACAGTACACCCCTCAATAGCAGGAAATGCACCTGGTTCATCTCCAGGAGGACAAAGTACAGTGTTGAAATGTACTGGATGCAGAATAAAAGCTCATGGAAGGAAAGAAGGGATAGACCAGCCATGACAACACGCTAAATAATGCGAAATAATGTGGACTCTTTTTTCCCAAACACAAATTTCCTCTACTAGTTTTAGAGAATTCTTCTGAGATTTGTTTTGAGCACAGAGCTAAACATAGCAAATAACTGAAGGCTATGAGCCTCATGAGGTCAGGCACCACACAGAGTTTATGTTTGTAATTGTGTGACCGAGCGTGGTGCCAGACACATAGTAGGTGGTCAATAATTATTTGTGAAATGAAAATGTGTCACTTCCTGTGACTGTACTGAGTCAGGTCAGGCCACCAGCCTCTCTAGTCCAAAATAGTCGGACTTCGTTGTTTGTCCATTATTTTGAATGCCGGGCTAAGATCTTACCACAGAGCCCTCATGAATCTCCAAGTAAAATTTACACTAGTGAGCCCCCTTTCCTACTTTATCAGGAACTCCATATGGTTCCCATATTGGTGAGTTCTATAGACCTCTGCTTTCTTTCTAGCTGGATAAGAGCAAAATCATGCTGACAAACCCATCAGGATTAACCGAGGCACAGCAGGGACCAGAGAACTCAGCATTCTCCTCCAACCACTTACTTTCGTACTCTCTTTCTCTGGGGCCTGAATAATAAAGTTAGAGATGGTTAAAATAATGGATGCGCTGTTTAAAACATGAAAGAGACCCACCAGCCCCTAATCTCTACAGGGCCCTGTCAGTAGAGACTGTATTGATCAAAATGGTCAGCTTGGCCCCTGGTTTCTGAAACCACCTGCTGCTTGGCTTTAGAAACTCTCCTGGGTTGAACCCTTGAGGGGTAACAGCCCAGCAGGATTTAGCTCTGGAGCCTGTCAAAGAAAAAACACAGACCTGCCCCATACATTCCAGGCTGTATTGTTCTTATCACCCATGGGCTGTGATTGAAGGGTGGATATCATCAATCTGATCCAGTCTGTTTACAAGTAATACCAAAATAGAAAAAGACAAAGATCAAAGTCCACTTAAGCTGGACTCCTTCCCTGCATCTCCAGGGCTCAGATCGAAATTGCTGTGAATAAACTTCCCCTGGAGCTGATGGATGTATCCCTCCCCGACTCCCACAACTCTGGGGAAAGGAAAACAGCTCCCGACAAGGGACAACCCAGCCATAAACCCTCCAAAACATGAGCTCTATCAAGGTGCTTGAAAATACAAGACATTAGTTTTAGAAAATACAAGCATTTTTCCTCAGCACAAATGCATCATTGTTACCTAAGGAGCAATAAACTGGTTGATAGAAACACCAACCTGGGATACCTGCGTGAGACAGATCTCTTGCCTCTGGGGGAAAAATGCACACCAGATGAGAAAGCTCAATTCTAAGTTTTCCTTTAAGGAGCATGTATATTCATTACTGCCTCACAGATATAAAACAGGTAAGAGGTATGACCACTGATTTTTTTATACAAAAAGAGATTAGGCATCAAAATACTATAAAGATAGAAATAAATTCAGGGCAAAGTTCATTTGTTAACCTTCTGATAACCATAATGTTGTACATAATAAGGGCCATTGCTCTGGATAAATAGGGTGCCCAGTGGTCTTCAAAGTAGAGTCCCTAGACCACCATCAGTATCACCTGAGAGCTTGGTAGAAATGCAGTTTTCTGGGCCCCACTCCAGACCTACTGAACTAGAAACTCTGGAGATGAGACTGACCCAAGGATCTGTGCTCAAACAGCCCCTACAGGTGATGATGATGTATGTTAAAGTGTTTTTTAAAATAGTGATGCCTGGCCCCCACCCCAGGGACATTCTGCTTTAGTTGGTATGGAGTGTGACCTTGGCATCAGGGTTTTAATAACAACTCTAGGGGATTCTATTATGCAGCCAAGTTTGGAAACCACTGGGCTGGGTTCAGAATAGATTCCCTCACAGATCTCTCATCACTCCTTGTATGTGGCATTTGCAGCCACTTCCATTTTGAAGAGCAAATTTTGAAGGAGTTATTCACCTGTCAAAAGTCAGCACAAAAATTTTAGATGGATAGACCGCTATAGTTGAGAACCACATATTAAACAACCTATTCTCATATACTGAATATGTGGAGGGCCTTGTGTTCAAGCCCAGCAGATGTTTTACCATGAATTTGCTACTCTTTTAAAAAAATAAAAACATCTTTATCGAATCAAGTAAACTTCAACAAATACTATTAGTTTTTAAAGTGATATTTGGAGCAATATTTCATATGATACAGTAACTTTCTCCCAAATATTTAATTCTCCTCTTAAATCAACCTGTATCATGGTTTTAGAATCAAAACCTTTCTCAGCCATTTAATTTCAGCTTCCAAGTAGGTCAGCCTCAAAATGATTTTTGGTTGCCTATTTCTAAGCACAACTCTGTCCTATTTTAGTCAGAGACAATCCAGTTCATGGTTTATATTCCTCGAGCTCAAAAAAGGAATGTACTGTCTTGCCTTGAGTGGCAACAAAATGGAAAACTCTGAGACGTCAGGCCTGAGAGTTAGGTAAGCCCAGAAGAATATGGCAGGTACATAGCGGTGAAGCAAAGGGTCATGGGAGGCACAGGTAGTTAATTAGTGTTGGGTTGGATGGGAAGCAGGATGCCTATTTGGGAAATGAAAGATAGAAAGGAAAAGGCAGAGCAAGCAAGCAGCATCCAGAATGCAAAAAAACGGGGAGGCAACCATCAGGAATACCGACCAGGGTTCTAGAGTATGTGCTTTAGCACATTACAGAAAACCTATGTAATAAATAGGACGATAGGCATTGATAGATAATATCAAGGGTCAGAAACAGACGGGGGCCAAATCCAAACACTGTATGACAACAAGACGTAGCTGTCTGCAGTATAATGTCTCTGGTACTGATTCTGTTTGCAACCAGGCTTGGCTTTCTTCAGGACAAGAGAGACCACAGAGAACCAACCTGCAGAGCCCAGGAAGACCTGGCGGCCGTGGATTGCATGTAATAAGAATTCAATACTGGTTTGTTGAATGAATGTATGTTCAACAGTTTCTGGTTTTAATAGCATATTATTCTCTGCCAGTGACTGTAGTCTGTCTGCCATAGCCTGCCTATCATAGCAGCTGGAGGGGAAAGTGTAAGTTTAGGTGTGCTTTGGTTAAAAAAAAAAAAAAAACAAAAACCAAGTGATGAGCTGTAAATCTGGATTTTGATCCTAGCTCTGCTTCCAACTGAGTAGCTGCGGGAAGGTCATTTTATACGTCGACATCTCAGTTCCTGTCCTAGAAAATGAGGCAAACAGGACAGGAATACTAAAGTATCTCACTGCTCTGAAAATCTGTGGTGCCTCACAATAGGTACATTCCTGAAAATACATTCCAAACCTGATTTCCACACGTCAGATTATATAGGATACCTGCATGTCACTGATGGCATGCGGCTTGATGGCTTCCCAGATATATTCAGTATCTCCACGGTCAATGGGAAGTGGATCTGGTCTTTTAGATTGTTGTTGGACCAAAGGCCATCCGTGTGAGTACACTGATTGTCAGACTTAGAGCACATATGTTAACTAAGTTTAACTGGAACTTACGCAAGTTTCTAAGTTTCTCTAAGGAAAACCTTGTATTCTGTCATCACAGACAGGGGAAGCAAAAATCAGAGGCACTGGAGTTGGGTATTTGGTTTGAGCTTTGGTCTTTGTGCACTGGGGTCAGGGAAAGATGGGAGGAGGAAGGCAGTGTGCCAGGAGTGGAGACCAGTATCTCATATACATGTAGAATGTGGCATAAACACTCTCTGAAATTCCTGTCATCATCACTTTCTCCAAAGAGACATCTCCTGCACCCCAGCCAGCTACGTGCCTCATTGCATTCTCGGCCAGATGCGGGTTAGCCAAAGGGGCCGCCATCTGGTCTCTGAAAGCCCATTATAGCCATAACAGGCAGCTGAATCTAGTTATAAAAGCCAGCCTCTCTCAGCCTGGCTGTCTCGGGCTTGAAATCGCACACTTAGGAAGCATCTGCTTGGGACAGAAACACCTCTCCCAGGGGAACTAAGGGAGGTGAAATCTCCAGGGACATGGACACAGGCACACAGGCTGTGGACAGAATCGGGTTCTGGACAAGGTGTGGAAGCTCTTTCCTTTCACCTGATGCCCTGCTCGGTTATCTTCCCTTGCTTACCTGTGAGGAGCACATACACACAGATACACCCCCTGGAATGATTCTCTCAGGAATACTCTGAGAAATGAGGCTTTGTTTAAAGCAGGAGCAGGTGAGGGACCTCAGAACATCTAGGACTGTCAAGCAAAGAGCCACCTGTACCAGCAGTAGTCGTCCACAGAGAGCCCAGGTCTTAGATTACAGGTTGATGAGGCCACTGGGGCCCTCAGCGCTAGGGCCAGGAGTAGGCAAGTGAAAGGCCAGATGGGGCCACAAAGGAGCTGCTGGGCACTCAGAGGATGGAATGCACGGGAGCAAATCTCACCCTCCACTGCTCTGTATGGCACAGCACCCATATGCACGACCCTTTCCAAAGAGGAGTCAGGGTCTCCCCCTCAATGTACCAGCTCTGATGTTAAAAATAAAGGTTTAAGGCAACAAAAACCCTAGAAGTCCAGAATGTCCCCTCATTACTGTCCTGACCGGCTGAGTGCCCTGCTGCCCTTCACCAGGCTTTGTTGAAGGCTTCCCCCTGTTTTCTTGCTTCCATGGCTAGCACAGCCTGCCCCGCTGCCTGGAATGCCCTTCCTGCTGTATCCCTCCTCATCAACTCTGCTGGAAGCAGGAGAGTGGTCAAGACACAACCTCCAAATGCTGGACTGCCTGGGTTCAAATCCTAACCTCCCTGTGTTTCTTCCCTGTAGCATGAGGAGGAGGAGGATATAGTAGTTACTTCATAAAGTTGTTTTAAGAGAAAATATATGTAAAGGGTTTAAAACAGTGTCTAGTCCATATTAATACATGTAAAGGGTTTAAAACAGTGTCTAGTCCATGTTAAACACAGAAGGGACACTTGTCATTATTCCACAAAGACCTTTTTGAGTCTTCTCTTGTCTTGTTATGGCCACTCTTCCTAAAAATTCCTAATTTGAAGGATCACATTGTTTTTCAATTATTAATTTACACGTCTGTCCCTTTTCCTCATCTTAGAGCTTCTCAAGGAACAGGATCATAGCCTATTAATTTTTGCTGCCTTCGGTACAGAGTTTGGCATTCAGCAGGTGTATTTGAAAGTGTATTGAATTAAATTTATTGAAAAACTTCAACTAATAATACTTTTCATTTCATGAATGGTAAATGTGTGCTAGGAACTTGAATTAGTAAGGCTTTAAATTTAAAATTATATATTTTTCTCCTGGTTCACAAGTTTGGCTCTCAGAAACATGAAGGAAAATTGCTACTATAAACTAACAGTTGAGGACTTAACAAAGAAAAAGAACTAATTGGAGAAATAGAATTAAATACAAATATTTATCCCTGAGAGAGAGAAATGTAGGGAAAAAATTGTCGTTTTGGAGTTTACTAACACAAAAGAATGCGATTCTGTGTGGTCAGTTGGGTCTTTAGGAAGGCAGATTTAAGTCCAGAAAAGAGCAATATGTAACTTAGAGACATGTCTAAAGAGAATGGGAAGTTCCTCAGAATAATAGGAAAATGAGGAAGAAAGTAGATCAGCACAGAACAAACCAAAGTGGATGTGTGTGGTGCTCCCAGGTGCACTCAAATTATAAGTAGCAAAAAACGAAGCAGCTCAATCACATCCAATGCAGCCTGTGCTGTGAGGACAGGTGTTAGAGCCAGCTGAGGCAGAAGGAAAACACTACAAGAGCCACGGAGGCTCTTTCTCTAGTGGGGGAAAGGCTATTGTCCAATATTCAGATAGACAGGATAGTTCCACGGCGTAGGAAAGGACGTCATCTTGACAGATAATAGAGGAAGGAAGAGCAGCTCAGCTCTTGTTCACCTTCATTTTCTCCATTAAGGATAAGCATCAGCAAAATAAAAGTGGAAAACAAGACTTTTTTGAGATGGAGTCTCACTCTATTGCCCCAGCTGGAGTGCGATGGCACGATCTCAGCTCACTGCAACCTCCACCTCCCAGGTTCAAGTGATTCTCTGCCTCAGCCTCCTAAGTAGCTAGGATTACAGGTGTGAACAATCACCCCTGGCTAATTTTTTGTATTTTTAGTAGAGACAGGCTTTCTCCATGTTGGCCAGGCTGGTCTTGAATTTTTGACCTCGTGATCTGCCCGCCCTAGCCTCCCAAAGTGCTAGGATTACAGGCATGAGCCACTGCACCTGGCCAAAAACAAGCATTTTCAAAAGGGAACTGATGACCAAAACGAGTGAAACGGTACTAAGAAAATCGTTAGCAATTTAAAAGAACTTAAATCCCATGCCCAGGTAAATTTAATGATGGTCATCACAAGTCACATTTTTTTGGCATTCTATGGCTTTAAAAAAATAGTCCTTTCCCTCTATTATCACATTTTATGAATTTAATGTCAAAATGATTTCTAGGGTTCAGAATGAAGAGTTGACATGAACCTTTAGGCAGAACCCTCTAGAAACAATTTTTTTAACCGACACAGAAAAGTAGTCTTCATTTCATTTTAGCAACCAAGAAGAGAGAATTAAATCACATGGCATAGTTTTGTCCTTTTAAAAAGTATTTTTTTAATGTTTCCTAGCTTTTATCATGCAAAAAATAACTTCAGCTAAGTCTTCTTAAGAAAAATGAAAACACCCTTTAACGAAACAGCGTGTTGTAGGCATTAGGAGAAGCAAATGTTACATGCAAAAGAAAGATGAAGGAAAGGAGAGAGGGCCCACTTTTTGGGCCAAACAGTAACTCATGCTCTGCTCGGACTTACCCCACTGAAGTTCATGCCCAGGGCCCAGACGTTTGCAACATCCTGAGTTTCTGCCCAAAGGTTTTAGCGCACAGAGTGGTTTAGGAGCGCCATCTCACGTCAGACTCAGAAACTACAAGTTTTCACAAGGCCTGAAGAAAAAAGTATCTAACTGAAATTCTGGCCATAACCTAATTTCAAGCCTATGGTTATTTCCCTAGTCCATGCAACTGAATTCCAACACAGTTTTAATAGTCTATATTGAATGATTTAAAAATCTGTCTCTAGGCAAAATAGAATCATGGGACTGGATGGTATCATTACCACGATGTTAAGTGACAGTAAACTCTCCTTTGACCATACAAGCGGCTTAAAGATTCACGTGTTTCAAAGTGGAAGCTGCCTCATTCCCTAGCTGTCTTCCTGTCCTTGATCCTCCTCTCTGCTGTTCTCCATCCTCTCTTGGACCCTCCCCATACTTACAGCCCATGCTTCAGGGAATAGCAAAGCCTGACCCCCCAAAAATTCTGCCATCTCAAGCATCCGTTGAATTTCCAAAGAATTTTCCTTGGCCCAGCATTTTCTGAATTTAGATTCAGGAAATGATGTGTATTGGTCCTAGGTGTGGGGGACAGGAAGTGGACAGTGGCTGAGGATGTGCAGGTGTTGTAAAGAGGAAGGTAATGAGGGATGGGTTTGGAGAGAACAGCAGGTGTTTCAACTTTAACACACTCTCTCCATCGCACTGCTTCCTAATTTACTTAAAATGGTAACACATTTGCTCAATCAGAAATTTTCTTCCAATGACCCTACAGACTAACTTGCATATATATTCCTTGTAAAAACAAAAACTGCCTTTAATTCTACCTGCAAAATAACAATTCTGACTTTATTCTGTTGTAAGTAAATTTGACTTTTTCTTTTTTTTGTTTTAATGACAAATGGACCCCGACCATGGCAGTGTCAGAATTCCAGAAAGGATGACCAAAGGTTGGAGTGAAATCCTTGGCTCTAGGACTTCTTTAGAAATTAACAGATGTGAAGGCAAAAGGTACACAATCTTAAAGTGCTCAGGTTTCTTCTCAGCAACGTCTTTGAGAAATAACCCAGCAGGTGTAGTTTCTTGTCTTAGTCCATCCAGGCTGCTATAACAAGATACCATAAACTAGGCAGTTTATAAACAAAAGAAAATTACTCCTCACAGTTCCGTAGGCTGGAAAGTACAAGACCAAGGTGTCAACAGTTTTTGGTGTCTGATGAGGTTTCCTGGTTCATAGATGGCCATTTTCCTGTGTGTCCCCACATGACAGAAGGGATGAGGGAGCTCTCTTGAGGCCTCTTTTAGGGCACTAATCTCACAATGAGAGCTCTACCCTCATGACCTAACCACCTCCCAAAGGCCCCACCTCTAAATACCATCATATTGGGGATTAGGTTTCAACATATGAATTTTGGGACGACACAAACATTTAGTCCATAGCACCTGAACTGCTGCCCCCATGCAAAAGATGGAGCAAATGAGAATGGAACGGAAGGGGAGAGACACAGCAGGGAAGAGCACAAAACCAATACATTCACCTGCAGGATGTGGTGCAGAGGAACACTCACAGGTGCTCTGCCCTGGTTGCTTCTATCTTTTAGGAGCTTCAAATTCAGCTATTCGCATTTCCAAGCCATTCCCAGCCTTCTCTTCTTAATGAAGGGAAGACTAAATGAAGTTTGAAGCTTAAGGAATCTAATTTGCCGATTTCAAGGACTGCATCAGATGAGATCATAAAAAGTAGGGTGATGACATCAGTTCTCTACTCACCACAGTCGAGTTCAAAGTTGAACTTGGCTCCCTTGAAGCAAGAAAGGTCAGGCTGTCTGGGGAGGCCTGCGGGTTTTGACCAAGAGTGGGCATGACCTTCCTCTCTGACGCTGTTGCGCTCTACTCCTGGAAGATCACTTCTGTAAGGTTCACAGCTGCTGCTGCTTGGTATCTTCCCCCACCTCCTTTCTCTTCATCAAGTGCTACAGTAAAAGCTGAGATGCTTTGGAAATTTTCTAAGACCCCAATTCTTCTAAAGGTTGGTTTTGGGAGAGGAAGCTGCTAAAACCCAGCTCCCAAGCATAAGAAAGGAATTTGAAAAAAAAAAAAAAAAAAAAAAGGGCATAGAATGAGCATAGGCTGGCTGAGTTTAAAAAAAAAATGGGCTGAGACAAATGGGTTAGGGATAATAAGAAAGGGAGGTACAGCTGGGCACGGTGGCTCACGCCTGTAATCCCAGCACTTTGGGAGGCCGAGGTGGGCGGATCACGAGGTCAAGAGATCGAGAGCTTCCTGGCCAACATGGTGAAACCCCGTCTCTACTAAAAATACAAAAATTAGCTGGGCGTGGTGGCACGCGCCTCTGGTCCCAGCTACTTGGGAGGCTGAAGTAGAAGAATCGCTTGAACCCAGGAGGAGGAGATTGCAGTGAGCTGAGATTGCGCCACTGTACTCCAGCCTGGCGACAGAGCAAGACTCCATCTCAAAAAAAAAAAATGAAAAAAAGAAAAGGAGGTACACAGTGACCTAAATAGAAGCATTTCACTAGCAAGTTTTTTCTCCTTGAAGAACAGACAGAAGCTTTTCAAAATAATAGGTCGATGAGATTACAATGATTTTTTGGACTATTTTTCCTAAACTTTTCTTTATGTTCCAGATTTCTTGCAATAAGCAAATCTTGATTTCATACTTACCAAATATCAAACATGATTGTGAAAAAGAAATCTTTTATATCAGTATTTATTCAATTTATTTCTAAGTTATAATGATTTCTATTTTCTACCTTTGATAGTAGATGGTGACAAAATTTAACTTTTCTTTGACGATGAGGATCTTGGAAGTCATGGTGTTCACTGATGTCAATATAATTTTTCATTACACAATAGTTATAAAAATCTGGAATCTGAATCCTTTTGTCACCTCTGCCACAACTAGAGGTGCGTTTCCATATCAAACATCTTAATTCTAAGGCTAAAGAATTTTATTTCTCAAGCGAAGACACACTATGGGAAGGTTTTAATCAATGAAATGACATGAAAATCAATCTGGTACTGTGAGAAGGGACCAAAGTAGAGAAATCGATTGGGAGTCCATTATCATGGTTTAGACATAAGGAGTTAAAGGAGGATGGCATTGATGTTAAGGAAGAAACGGAAGCAGAGGATACTGTAATAAGGCAGTTAAGAGGACTCAGTAATGGATACACATATGAAGGGAAACAGAGGAATTGGTGATGACAAGCCCAAGGATCTGGAAGAATTAGGGTATCAGCAACAGAAACAAGTCAATCAAATGGTAAACAGGGTACATTAAGACATATCATGTTACTGGAAATTTTATAACAATAGAATAATGGTATGTTTGGTAATTAAAATAGTGTGACACCCAGTAGTGAATAAAGATTAAGATGACAGCAATTTTTAAATTTAGAAATCTACAAATTATATATTTGTAAATATTGTAAATAAAAAGTGGGTAACACTGACCTAAAAGTTAAGGGCTTCACAGGACTTCTTTCAAAGGTGCTGTCATGGGTTGAATCGTGGCCCCCCAAAAGATATGTTAAAGTCCTGATCTCTGGTGCCTGTGAATGTGACCTTATTTAGAAATTTAGTTCATACTGAATTAGGGTAGACCCCAATCCATTGTGATTGGTGTCCTTACAAGAGGAGAAGAAACACAGCAGCAGACACAGAGGGAAGATAGCCGTGTGAAGATTCAGACAGAAATTGGAATTATGCTGCCACAGCTGAGGAATATCTGGAGCTACCAGAGGCTGCAAGAGGCAACGAGAGATCTGCCTCTAGATCCTCCAGGGGAGCCCGGCCCTGCCAACACCTTGATTTCAGATTCCTGGCCTCCAGAACTGTGAGAGAATAAATTTCTATTGTTTTAAGCCACCTAGTTTTTGGTACTTGTTATGGAAGCCATGGCAAATTAATGCAGTCCCTATTCAGCCCTCAGAGTAGGGAAAGAGGTAGATGTTTAGTTTGGCAGGTGGCGTGGATATTACAGGACTACGTCTCTATGGAGATCCACTATTGTATAAAGTTACCCATTAAACAGATGGAGAGATTAGGAGTGTGTTAGTTCACACAGTAACTCTGTGTATTTTTTCCTCAGTAAGTACACAAAATAACTCTGTGTACTTTTTCCTCGATAAGGGTGGCCACTGCTGTTATCTGATCACTGTGTGACTGAAGGCTGAAACCTTATAACCAGAAATCAACAGGCCTGTCCAGCCTTCTTTCCTGGCACAAAACATCCCTGCTAGAAACAAAGCATCCTTAGCACCTCATTCCACTTTTCTTGTGAAGGCTACTGGTTTTCAGGAAACTGACAAGCTAACAAAGTGTTTATTTCAACACAAAATGGGAAGACAAAGGGCAAAAAGCTGAGATTTAAATCAAGAATGAGCCAGTTGAGGGAGAATGAAAGGAGGGGAAATGAATCAACGTACAATGAATGTGAGGTGACTACAAGAAGCATGGTGCACCCTGTTGACTATGATTTTCCCAACTCAAAATATTAGCAAGACAGTTGGTATTATTTTTAAAACACTCTCATCTTTTCAGTTTGATAAGAGAAGCACTAAAGACCATTGAGTGTTTACTTAGGAAAATTAAAACATTGAGTTACTTGAGTTCCTAAGGAAGCTTATTTAACTTGCTATTTTTTTCTAATTAATACTTCATGTGACATACATGTATTGAACACTTACTGTGAACCAGGCACTGTGCTATATGCTGAAGATACCAAGAACGGTAATAAAATCAGTCCCTCCAATCAAGCAGTTTGTACACCATTAGGGAAAACAGACAAACAGTGGAAGGGTACTGAGATTTTTAAAGATTGTAACATAATAATGGTTATAGTTCAAAGACTTAATAATAATGATAATGATACTAGTAAGGTCAAGTGTACTGTATGCTTTACATGTGTGGATAAGGGAGAAGACAGAAAAGTATGCCTAATTACCTCTGGAAAAATAAGGTTGCCTACCTACCCTCTTGGCATGCCCCTGTTTCTTGGGAACAAAAAGCCAATGTGGAGAGGAGCCAGGAAGAGAAAATGTACGAGGCCTAGAGCTTTGAGAATTCATCTTGTCTTTGGAGAAATGCAGACAGTGCAGGGAAGAGGTGTGGAAAGTGTGCACAGGGTGCACTGGACCTCGTGAGAGTTCTTAGCTTTGGTGGTTTAATGGTTTATTTTTGTGCTGTTTGGGGCCAGATCCTGAAAAATCTCTTGTGGGTAGCCTTCTCTGAGCCAGTTTTCTTCAAACTAGTGTTCCTAAATAGAATGAAGCGGGGGAAGGGCATTTTGAATTCCTCTACGAGAATATATCAATGGAAGTGCATTTGATTCATTTCAAATATAATCTTTAAAAATTGGTATTGGTGTATTCTGACTATTTGTAGAATCATCTTCCAAGATAGTACTGCCACATGATTTTAAAGTTTGCATTTTCACTTGTATTTATAATAATGTTCGTACCAATTAATGTTTATTTAATTGTAGCCTGCCGCATATTAAGGGTGCTGTGCATCAAATTAATCTTAGCTCTCTATCTCTATAGTAGTATCTGTGGCAGAGAGTCCTGGTTGACTCCTAACATAAATTTCTCCTTCTTTGAAAGTAGTGGAACCCCAAATATTTAGATGGGTACATGGCTGCCCAGGTGGGAAAAAAAAAAATACATTGCCCAGACTCCGTTGCAGCTAGATATGGCCATGTGAATAAGTTCAAGTCAATAAATTTTAAACAATTTTCTTGTAACAGCTTCTGGGACTCTCCCTTAAACACATGGTGAATATTTACATATGTTCATAGGATGTATTATTTAAATATCCCATGTACTGACTGATTTCTGTTGAGTGTATCAATTATTAATAAAAGGAAATAAGTAAAGAAACATTTTCCACTGTGATTCTGGACATCAATTTTTTCTTAGAGTTATTTTAATTTTCACTTTATATATTTCGAGTCCATGTTTTGGGAGTGATATTGAAATATTTTAGATCATCTCAGTAACTGTGATTTAACTGAGAAATGCCTTATGATTTCATTGTTTTCATTTGCATTCATAACTATTTTGGTCTAAAGTACAGCTTCTTTTTTAAATTCAGTCTGACAATTCTTACTTTTAACTGGTATATTTAGTCATTTATATACATAATTACTGATGCATTTGGACTTAAATTTCTGCCTTATTTTGTACCTTCTGCTTTATCTGTTTTTCTCCCATTTTCAGATTTTGTTATCATTTCAGTATTTGTCTCCTGATAGTTTGCAGGTCATATCCTTTTGTTTAATCCTTTTAGAAGTTACCCCACAAATGACAACATGAATCTTTTCATAAGTTATTTGGGTATAGGTGGTATTTGGTTACATGAGTAAGTTATTTAGCAGTGATTTGTGAGATTTTGGTGCACCTATCACCTGAGCAGTATACATGACACCATATTTGTAGTCTTTTATCCCTCACCCCCGCTCCAACTCTCCCCCAAGTCCGCAAAGTTAATTGTATCATTCTTATGCCTTTGCATCCTCATAGCTTAGCTCCCACATATCAGTGAGAACAAATGATGTTTGGTTTTCCATTCCTGAGTTACTTCACTTAGAATAATAGTCTCTAATCTCATCCAAGTCTCTGCAAATGCTGTTAATTCATTACCTTTAATGGCTGTGTAGTATTCCATTATATATATATATATATATATATATATATATATATATATATACCACAATTTCTTTTTCCACTCATTGATTGATGGGCATTTGGGTAGGTTCGATGATTTTGCTATTGTGAATTGTGCTGCTGTAAACATGAGTGTTCAGTTATCTTTTTCAAATAATGACTTCTTTTCCCCTTATATATAACCAGTAGTGGCATTGCTGGATCAAACGGTAGTTCTACTTTTAGTTCTTTGAGGACTCTTTGCACTGTTTTCCATAGTGGCTGTTAGTGGCTATACTTGTTTACATTCCCACCAGCAGTGTAGAAGTGTTCCCTGTTCACCACATCCATACCAACATCTACTGTTTTCTAATTTTTTTTTTTTATTATAGCCACTCTTGCAGGAGTGAGGTGGTATCACATTGTGGTTTTGATTTGCATTTCCCTGATCACTAGTGATGTTGAGCATTTTTTCATATGTTTGTTGGCCATTTGTATATCTTCTTTGAGAATTGTCTATTCATGTCCTTAGACCACTTTTTGATGGGATTGTTTGGTTTTTTCTTATTGATTTGTTTGAGTTTGTTGTAGATTCTGGATAGTAGTCCTTTGTCAGATGTATAGATTGCAAAGATGTTCTCCCATCCTGTGGATTGTCTGTTTGCTGACTGTTCCTTTTGCCATGCAAAAGCTCTTTAGTTTAATTAGTTCCCAGCTACTTATCTTTGGTTTTTATTGCATTTGCTTTAGGGTTCGTGGTCATGAAATCCTTGCCTAAGCCAATGTGTAGAAGGATTTTTCCAATGTTATCTTCTAGAATTTTTATAGTTTCAGGTCTTAGGTTTAAGTCCGTAATTCATCTTGAGTTGATTTTTTGTATTAGGTGAGAGATGAGGATCCAGTTTCATTTGCCTGCATGTGGCTAGCCAATTATGCTAGCACCATTTGTTGAAAGGGTGTCTTTTCCTCACTTTATGTTTTTGTTTGCTTTGTCAAAGATCAGTTGGTTGTAAGTATTTGAGTTTATTTCTCACTTTATGTTTTTGTTTGCTTTGTCAAAGATCAGTTGGCTGTAAGTATTTGAGTTTATTTCTGGGTTCTCTATTCTGTTCCATTTGTCTATGTGCCTATTTTTATATCAGTACCATGCTGTTTTGGTGAGTATGGACTTACAGTATAGTTTGAAATCAGGTAGTGTGATGCCTCCAGATTTGTTCTGGCTTAGTCTTGCTTTGGCTATGCAGGCTCTTTTTTGGTTCTGTGTGAATTTTAGAATTGTTTTCTTGAATTCTGTGAAGAACGATGGTGCTCTGTCTCACAGCAATTGAGATTCTTTCCTTCATCTTAACTTTGGTTAACCTGATGACAATGTGGCTAGGCAAAAATCTTTTTGTGATGAATTTTCCAGGTGTTCTTTGTGCTTCCAATATTTGGATGTCTAGCTCTCTAGAAAGGCCAGAGAAGTTTTCCTCTATTATACTCCCGAATATGTTTTCCAAGTTTTTAGAATTCTTTTTTTCCTCAGGAACACCAATTATTCTGAAGTTTGGTCATTTAACATAATCCCAGACTTATCAGAAGCTTTGTTCATCTCATTCTTTTTTCTTTGTCTTTGTTGGATCGGGTTAATTCGAAGACCTTGTCTTCAAGCTCTTTCTTTCTTCTACTTGTTCAATTCTATGGTTGAGACTTTCCAGAGCATGTCACGTTTCTAAAAGTGTGTCCAAAGTTTCCTGAATTTTTGATTTTTTTTTTTAAACTGTCTATTTCCTTGAATATTTCTTCCTTCACTTCTTGTATCATTTTTTGGATTTCCTTGCATTGGGCTTTGAATTTCTCTGGTCCCTCCCTGACTAGCTTAAAAACTAACCTCCTGAATTCTTTTTCAGGTAAATCAGGGATTTCTTCTTGGTTTGGATCCGTTGGTGGTGAACTAGTGTGATTTTTTGGGAGTCTTAAAGAGCATTGTTTTGTCATATTACCAGGGTTGGTTTTCTGGTTCCTTCTCATCGGGTAGGCTCTGTCAGAGAGAAGGTCTAGGGCTGAAGGCTGTTGTTCAGATTCTTTAATCCCATGGGGTGTTCCCTTGATGTAGTACTTTCCCCCCTTTTCCTATGGATGTGGCTTCCTGTGAGCCGAACTGCAGTGATTGTTGTCTCTCTTCTGGGTCTAGCCCCCCCCCACTCAGCGAGTCTATCGGGCCCCAGGGCTCCAGGCTGATACTGGAGGTTGTCTGCAGAGTCCTGTGATGTGAACTGTGTATGAGTCTTTAGTCATGAATATCAGTGCCTATTCCAGTGGAAGTGGTGGGCGGGGATGCACTGTACCCAGTGAGGGTTCTTAGCTTTTGTGATTTAATGCTCTATTTTTGTGCTGGTTGGCCTCCTGCCAGGAGGTGGCACTTTCCAGAAAGCAATAGTTGTGGTAGTATGGGGAGGAACTGGCAGTGGGCAGGGCCCTAGAACTCCTAAGGTTATATGCCCTTTGTCTTCTGCTACCAGGGTGGGTAGAGAAGGACCATCAGATGGGTGCAGGACTAGGGGGTGTCTGACCTCAGACTCTGCTTGGGTCTGTCTTGCTGTGGCTGCTGTCAGGGATGGGTGTGAGATTCCCAAGTCACTGGAGTTGTGTACCCTAGGATTATGGCTGCCTCTGCTGAGTCATACATGTTGTCAGGGAAGTGGGGGGAAAGCCAGCAGTCACAGGCCTCACCCAGCTCCCATGCAAACTGAAGGGCCAGTCTCACTCCCACCATGTCCCACTCAGCAGCCCCTAGTCTGTTTCCAGGTGGAGGGAGGGACAGGCTTGAAAACTTGCCCTGGGGTTCCGGCTTCCCAGGGGCAAAAGAAAAGGGCTTGGTTCATCCCCTGCCTGTGGAGTCTGCACACCAGATTTGTGCCCTCCCCAAATTCTGACCAGGAGGCTTCTCACCCCATCCAAATTGTCACAAAGTTCAGCTAGAGATTTCCCTCTCCCCCATGGAGTTCTACCTCCTGCTCCTGTGGTCACCCTCCTGATGGATCCTAGCAAGAATGGCCTGCTAGGAGATGCAGTGGGCCCCCAGGACCCTTCTGCTGTCACCTCTACCCCTGTATTTCACTCAGCTCCCCAAATTGACTCAACTCCAGGTAAAGTCAGAAACTTCTCCCACAAAGAGGAATCCAGCTTCTCCAGTGGGGGTGTGTGTTTGGGAGAGAAGGGTCTCCTTTCCCACTTCCACAGCTGGGGTACTCACAGTATTTGTGATATCTCCTGGGTCCCGCAGGTGCAGTCCACTTCCTCCAGAGGGTCTGTGGGTCCTCTTGGGATTGCTGGTTTGTCTTGCAGTTGATCTGGAGCTAAAATTCACAATTGACAACATGAATCTTAATCTATGAAATCATAATGTTAATAAATGTCTTTACCTTTCTCAGGGCAATAAAAGAACCTCAGAACAATTAACTGTCCTTCTTTTTTGAAAGCTCTGTGCTGTATTACTTTGAACCAATCATTTTCCAAGTCCCAGTTTTATACATTCAATCTTCATTTAGATGTACCCACATGTTTACCACTTTCTTTGCCTTTCATTCTTTCTTGTATCTTAGTCCTACACGTAGAAACATTTCTTTCTGCTTCAAATACATCCTGTAGAATCTTATTTAGTGAAGACAAACTCTATTTTTTGTTTACTTGTCTGAAAATGACTTTCTTTTACTACGAAATTAAGTTTTTTAAAAATAAACTTTACTGAGATATAATTTACGTACATTAAAATTCACAGTGTAAGTCCTTAGGTTGTTGGCTTCGACAAATGTATGTAACAAGTAATCATCACCTCTGTCTCCCAGGGAAGTTTCTTCATTCCTTTTTGCAATCAAGTCTTTATCTATACCTCTCAACCCAGGCAACCACTGATCTGATCTGTCATCACAGATTAATTGTGCATGTTATAATATTTCAAATATATGGAATCCATTTCTCTTTCTATCTAGCCTCTTTTGACCAGCATGTTATATGTAAGATTCATTCACGCTTTTGCCCATATCAATGTAGTCTTCTTTTTATTGCTGAGTAGTATTCCATTGTATGGATGAACCATATTTGTTTATCAGTTCACTTTTTGGTCATTTGGGTTGTTTCCAGTTTGAGACTATTATGAATAAGGCTGCTCTACAGTATTTCTATATAAGTCTTTTTATGGGCACATGCTTTCATTTCTCTTGGTTAAGTATCCAGAAGTGGAAGTTCTGGGTCATATGTAACTATATGTTGAATTGTGTAAGAAATTGCCAAACTGTTTTCCAAAATGGTCATACCATTTTACGTTCACAAAATCAATGCATAAAAGTCCAATTGCTCCATATTCTCACCAATACTTGGTTTTACCACTTTTTTTTTCATTTAAATTATGCTAGTGAGTATAAAGGGTACCTCACTGTTGTTTTGGTTTTAAATTCCTAATGACTAATTATATTAAATATATATTCATGTTTATTGGCCATTTGTATATTCTTTTAGATTGTCTATTCAAGCATTTTTTTTTGCATTTTTGAATAGGGTTATTTGTGTCCTTAATGTAAAGTTGTTGGTGTTATTTAGATATAGATACAGTTTTTGGTTAGATTTTTTTGTGTTGTCAATATATTCCAACAGGTTCTTCCCTGCCTTTTGTTTTCCCTGGTAGTGTGTGTGTTTTTTTTTTTTTTTTTTTTTTTAAGAACAGAAGGTTTCAATTTGTATTAGGTCCATTTTATCAAATTTTTATCAAATTTTTTCTTTTATAGTTTGGTCTTTCTGTCTGCTACATAAGAAATCTTTGCCTAACTCAAGTTTACAAATATTTTCTTTTCTTATTTTTCTTCCAGAAGTTTTGTAATTTTTGCCTTTATGTCAAGGTATATAATCAATTTTAAACTTATTTTCATGTGGAGGATAACAAAAACATTGAAGTCTGATTTTTTTTTCCAAATAGATACCCAATTGTCCCAATACCATTTGTAGAAGAATATTATTTCCCCCTTTAAATTATATAAGGTGTTTATGTCTAAAATCAACTACTATATGTGTGGGTTTACTTCTAAAGTCTTTTCTGTTGTAGTGATTCTACATGTTCACCTTTATACCAACACTACACGATATTATTGACTATAATTTTAGAATAAGTCTTGAAATCAGATAATATTAAGTCCTATAATTTGTTCATTCTTTTCAAAATTATTTTGACTATGCTAAGTCATTTGCATTGCCATTTGAATTTTAGAGTCATCTTTTCAATATTTGCCAGGTAAAAAAAAGTCTGCTAGGATTCTGATCATGATTAAATCTACAGATAATTTTTAGAAGAATTGGCCATCTAAAATACTTAGGATTCTAGTCCATAAACATGGTATATCTCCCCATTTATTTAGGTCTTCTTTGATCGCTCTATAAAACATTTTGTAGTTCTATATTTTATTAAACACATTTCTAAATGTTTTATGAATCATTATGGTATTTTTAATTTACAATATTTTATGTTAATATATCTAAACATATTTTTGTATATTGATATATTATCATGTAATCTTACTGAAATCACACAAAATGTAAATGACTTACTATTTTTTCCACAGAAAATTATGTCATCTGTGAGTAAAGACAGTTGTACTTTTCTTTCCAATCTGCACGTCTTTTTCTTGCCTCACTACAGTAGCTAAGTCCTCTAGTGCAATTGTAAATAGAAATGGTAAGAGCAAACACCTATGCCTTGCTTTCATTCTTTGGGGGTATTTTCCCACTAAGTATAATTTTACTGTGGGTTTTTTATGAATGCTAATTATCAGGTTGAAGATATTCCCTTCTATTGCTAGTTTGTTTAAATCAACATTGGATCTCATAAAATTATTTTTAATTCAAATGATTTTATGGTTCTTGCCTATATTCTGTTAATATGACTAAATCATGTTGGGTTTTAAACATCAAACTAACCCTGTGTTACTGAGATAACCCTCACTTGATGATAATATCCCATTCAGAAATGTGGGAAAATAAATTTTTGTTCTTATAAATTACTTAGCCTTAGGTATTTCATTATAGCAACACAAAACACACTACACCATTATTTTAATTTTTCACATTAAAACTTGTTTCATGGCCCACTTGTTGTCTATCTTGATAAACGATTCTTCTGCACTGGAAAAGAATGAGTATTTTGTTGTTGGGTAGGATATTCTATAAATGTTAATTAGGTCAAGTTAATTAGGTCAACTTGATAGTGTTGTTTCAATTTCCTTTAGCCTTACTAATTTTCTCTACACTTTTTAAATAAATAAATGAGAAAGGGATGTTGGAATCATTGACAATAGTTGTGGGTTTGTTGATTGCTCCATGAAATTCTATTCATTTTTGTTTTCCATATTTGACACTTCTGTCACTAGGTGCAAAGTATTATGAATTTTATTTTGGATTAGTTAATCCCTTTATCATTAAGAAACTACCCTCTTTTTCCCTATTAATATTATTGGCTCTGAATACTATTTTATTTGGGATAAATGTAGCTTTCCCTAATTTCTTTTATTTAGCATTAGCAGGGTATATCTTTTTCTATTCATTTACTTTTAACCTATTCATTTCTTCATACTTCACAAGTGTTTTCTATTTGTTTCTTTGTGAGCATTATATAGTGTGGCCTTGTTATTTTATTTGATCTGAAAATCTCTGCCTTTTAATGGGGCATTGAGGCCATTTACATTTATTACATTTCTTAATATATTTGGGTTAAAATCTATCATCTTGCCATTTATTTCTTGTTTATCCAAATTGTTCTTTTATTCTCTCTTTCCTATTTTTCTGCCTTATTTCAAATTTACTTTTTTTATAATTCAATTTTATCTTACTTGTTGACTTATTATAAGTCTTTGTTATATTATTTTAGTGGTTGCTTTAGAGTATAGAGTATACAGCTTTAACTCATTACAGTCTACCTTCAAGTTATAGTAGACTGCTACAAATATAGTATAAGAACCTTATAACAGTACACTTCCATTTATTCTCATTTCAATTTTGTGCTACTGTTCCCATGCTGTTTACATGTTTACATGCTATAAATCTCACACTACATTTTTCTGTTTTGCTTTGAACAGCTAATTCCTTTTTAAAGAGATTTATAGAGCAAGAAAAATAGTCTTTATACTTGCCCGTGTAGTTACTGTTTCTGGTGGTCATTATTTCTTTTTGTAGATTTGGATTTCCATCTGGTATAATTTTTCTTTCACTTAAAGTATTATCTTTAACATTTCTTGAACTGTAGGTCTGTTGTTGAAGAATTATTTAAGCTTCTGTGTGACTGAAAAATTATTCAATTTTCCTTTGCTTTTGAAAGATATTTTTGTTGAATATAGAATTCTAGGTTGGATTTTTCTTTCAGAACTTTAAAAATTCTGTTCCACTATCTTCTAGTTTTCATCCTTATTTGTGTTCCTCTGTATGTCATGTGTCTTTTTTAATTTGGCTGTTTTTAAGAATATCTCTTTATTGCTTTTTAAAATATTTTGATTTTATATACCTTGGAGTAGTTTCATTCATATGTCTTCTGCTTGGAGCTTCTTAGATGTGCTACTCTATCCTGCTAATTCTGGATACTTTGGTGTTTCTGAACTTATACCTTTGTCTCCTCAAGTCAGGAACCCCTGCCCAGTTGCTCAATTCTTGTACTGTGGCCTGGAAACCCTTTTCAGTCAGTAAGCTATAGCAATAATAAGAATTCCCTGGTTTGTTTCCATTCTCTCAGGGATCACAGTCTTTTCTGCCTGATATTCAATTTTTTTTTTTATTTCATAAATTTTTTCTGCTTTTTAAATTGTTTCACTTAGAAAAGTAAATCTAGTTCCTATTACTCCATCTTTGTTGAAAATCAGGAGCTAACTTTTATTGGACATCTACTATACACGAAATACTTTAAATTCATTATTTCATTCAATTCTATCAGAAAACCTATGATAAAGATACTTCTAAACTATTTTACAAATGAAGAAACCAAGGATTAGGACAGGATTAATGACTAAAGTCACATATTCTATAAATGACAGATTATTTGATTTCAGATGTGTTTTGACTACAAAAGGATGTGACTCCACATAAAACAGAGAGAAATGTAGGAAACTACGTGAATGTGCATTAAAAATCTATTCCGTAAAAATTTATTTTAATCAAAACCACTTTACTAAACAGTTTGAACTACTTTCTCTAGTGGTAGAAGCAAGGACATAATCTGAGAATGATAGTTTTACACTTCCAATCACTATTTTTGCTGATTTTCTTTCTTGTTCCTTAGTGATATCCTAGGCAGATTCTACACATTTCTGGCCACTTAGTTTATTTAAAAAAAAAAAAAAAAAGGTTCATTTCACTTTGAAACTCCAATTTCACACATAAGTTAACCTCCTCCTCACTGGACTCCAGGAGGTTTGGAGATGGAAAAGGAGGATTATCTGCTCTATCATTCTTCATCCTCTCCTTTGTCTTTTCAACACTAACCACTTTAAGGTCACAGGCTAGGAGGCAGAGATCTTCCTACACAAATGCCACATTTGTGATGCTAAGGCATGACTGGCCTTTTCCTATCTATTTTTGTGTTCCCATGTTCCCATAGATAGATTTTCCTGTCTGTTCTTTGTGTTCCCATGCCCTCTGCTTTCAAGATGTACGGTTTTATGAGGGGGGTTCATCTTCACTCAGATCCCTTCTGTCTCTGCCTCCTTCTGGCCCTGCCTGTGATTCCATTTCCCCCTCCGGATAAAGCACTATCTTCCAAGAGGAGCACTGTGATGACTATGTCATGATTTCCACCCCCCTCATATAATCCCTCTGCTCCCTCCCATGAACCCAGGTCCTCTCTGGCATTCTCAGAGGGCTGAGATTAACTAGGAGGCTTTAGCCACCATTCTTTTCCTAGGCACTCCGCACTAAGGTTCCTTCTTGCCCTTCAGCCATAGATTATTTCTGCAAGCCTTTCCTCTTCAGTTCCCTCTCAAAATGACACCCAGGGAACCAAGCTTTTCTAAGAAATCTCTCACTGTCATCAGCTATAGTGGCAACAAGGGGATGAAATGGGGCTGCTCTATTGTTCTGCAGTCAACAAGCCGCTAGCTGGGGGTACGATCCAAGCCCAGTCTCTCCTTGTGTGGCATTTCATTTTCTCAGACAATGTTCTTGGAATTCCACCTCATTCATTTAAATTCTGGAGGCGAGGGAATTACCTCATGAGGAAGGATGGGAAAGGAACTACCTCCTGCTGAGAGAACAGCGTGCTCTTCCTCCCCTGCCACCCCTCGTAATCTCCTTATAATTATTTATTTGCTCAGCAATGATTGTGGTTAGTAGCGCCTGTTTAGCCGCCTGCCTCTCAGTAAACTCTCGGGGGATTATCAGGCCTCAGTGTTGGTGGCTCTATTTAGACTGTGGCATATCAGTGCCTCTTATTTTCAGATGGAGCTCCAAGGCAACAGTAAAAATCCCACTCAGCATCTTGTTATATAAACAATAGTTCTGCCCGGCCTTCAACTGTAGCTGTTTAAAATATGAGCACAAAGGTTTCTTTTAATTTTACTTTGCTTAGCGCTGCTTTCACCGCTTTGAAAATCTTGCTAAGCACTTAAGTGCACTGAGCATGTAGAGAGGCCTGGGGAAGGTCAATACGGTGTGCAGTAACGCAAAATAAACAAATTCACTTCTCTCCTGCACAAAGTGTGCACAGTCATGACAGAAAAAAACAAGGTGCTTTCTTATGAGGCTGACCTGCTTTCCAAGAAGTAGGAATGAGGGTTAGGGAAGGGAGGTATGGTAAAGAAAAGAAGAAGAAAAGGAGGGAAAGGAGAAGAAGAGAGAAAGGGTGGGAGAGAGACTTGAGAACACAGTTAGGCACTCGTTGCTTTCATTCCTGGCTCCCATGGACACAGCCCAGGAGCGCTGTGGGCCCCGCTGGGGACAGGCTTAAAGCTGGCAGGCTTCTTTTACCCACAGAGCTATTTAGAGCTCTGGCCTCTCTAGCAGGAATTGGTGCCATAGCCCAAGGAGCTAGCCTTCCTGACCAGGGGGAGGTAGGGAGGGAAGAAGAGAGCTTTCAAGTGTATTTAACATTCTCCTTCCAGCCCTCTCCAATGGTCTCCCTCCGTTCTTTCTCTAAAACACCAGACTCATAAGTTTACTGAAGAAAAATAAACTTATTAATCCAGACTCAGCCTGACAAAGCAAAAGAAAGAAGACATAGTCTGATGGTGACAACCCTGGATTTGGAGGTAAGTTCTACTGGCCCTGTTCTTAAAGTTTAGTCTATGCTTTAGATTCTAAAACAAGAGCCTTAAAATGTATTTCTTTCCCGTATCCTGACCTTATCCTCCTTTTTAATGTTAAGATTTTTTCTGTATTCTAATCACCAAAACTTTTATTGATAGCAATCTATTTATATCCTGAGCACATATTGTGCTCTTAGCTATGAGATAAGTATTATAAAAACTCAAAGAAGAGAAAAACATGTCCCTATTTTGAGGAGAAAGAAGTAGGTGTGGGCTTAGACATCAGAGTACATGGAGGGAGGAGAGCATCTAAAGTCTGAGAAGATGGGTGAGGACGAGAAGAGGAGCTTTGGCCCAATCTAAGCAGCTTCCCCGGTGTTCCCCAGACTACTCATCGTGGATGCTGTTCTACTTTATAATCAGGATACCCCGCTTTTTGAGAAAGCCCCTTGAGAGGAGGAACTGGGTCTCATTCACCATTACCCTTAGCTTTTGGCGTAGGCATATAGTAGGATTACAGGCTGAATGAACCTATGCATATGTGAATTAATGAACCGGCAGGATGGTGGGGGAGGAATGGCTGTGTCCTAAGTTCCCAAATCCTCTCCAGACCTCTGAGCAGCCTCTTTGAGGGTAAGAAACAGTAAAGAGGCTTTTCTTCTTGGGTAAACAATGCCTTATATATGTAGACTGCCTTTTTTCCCCAAAGAGTTGTTCATACACTTCTCACTTGATCTTCACAGAAATCTGATTGGGAGCTGTGTTGGGGGAGCCTATTGTATTGTATCACTATTTTATTGACAAGGAGGCTGAGGCTCAGAGGAATGACTACCCTCTGTGTAATCCTGTGTTACTCTGGAAACTCTTTTAACAATAGTGGGATTTCATCTGACGAGGCAGTTGTGGTTTCAGAAATACACAGGTTCAACCACTGATCTCTGATTAAAAGCCAGGGGCCAGCATCCCAGTCTTTCAGTATCAGGCTAGCTGTGGTGCCTTATTGTCTCCAGACCCTGAAGAAGAGGCACATGGTCAGGGGACAACTGTATAAGCACTTTGATTTGGAGAGGAAGAATGCCAAGCAGGCTGAAGCCAGACTGGGCCAAAGACTGCAGAGACTGGAGTATATCTGCCTCTACCATATGAAATTGCTGACCTGGGAGCAGAAGCAGCTCCAAAGAGAACTGCAGAGGTTACGGCAAGGTAAGACTTTCAGGACTGGGGAGCAGGATGCCCCAGAGGCACAGCAGGGCAGCAGGCCCGTCACTCCACTGAGGCCGTTTCAGAGCCCTGAGTGCCAAGACAGCAAGAGTTTCTGATCACAGCCTGGATTTTAGGCTGCCTACCCGCCCTTGTCCCTCTCCCATCAATTACGGAGCCTCCCGCAGCAGCTCAGCCATAAGCCTTCTTGACTAACGTTTCTCAGGCTTCCAGTCACTGCCGTCTTTCAAATTAGCTCTTTCTTGCTTAAATCCTTAGTTTTCTACTTTTAAATTTTATTTTTCATTTTGCTTTTCTTTCATTATCTGGGGTTAATTTCGTTTCACTCCTTTTTAAATATCTGATCTTTCTCTTTTGTATCTAACAACAATTTATTGAGCAGTTACTAATGTACAAGTCACTGTCCTAGCCTACTTTATGAAAGTTAAAAGAAAAAAAAGAAAAGAAAAAATGTCCCTGGAATTAGTACCTCAGCTTCCTCCAATGTAAAATAAAAATACTTTCTACCTTATGGAGTTTATTTGAGGACTCAGTGAGCACTTGGAATAGTACCAAAACATAAAGTAAGTGCTATATAAGTACCCACTCTTATCAATTAAAAATTGTTACAGAATTGAAACTCTTCTACTGTTTTTGTTGAAAATCGTCACAGTTGTACAGTCTGTAGAAACTAGTTCTCCTTTGTTCATCATTAAAACAATTAGATTTTAATATTACTTAAAAATTCAGCACAGGAAAGAAATATGTTGGCTCTTGAAGACTACATCCTTTCTTACTGAAGGCAAGTGCCAGAACTCAGGAGTCTGAAATAGACAGAGCATATTCAAGAGGAAGGCCAGGTGCTGTAAATGAACATAAAATCCTTCAGGTCACCACAGCTAATACATGACACAAAGGCCAACAGTAATAGCCAAATGTCTAGCCTGGGAATTCTTTCTAACTTCCATCTTTTGGTTTGAAAGATGACTCTGAGCAAGTAATTGAACTCCTCTGCTTTCAATTTCCCTGTCTGCAATAAATGGTTAAACCAACCTAGAATGAGAGCTCACATACTGGAAAAGGGTCTTAAAAGCCATTTGGTGGATTCCCCCTCTTATTCAAAAAGGACACTGAAGATCAGATGCCTACTCTCAGGAGGGTGCACAAAAGGCCAGGCCCTACATAAGTGGCTGTCCTTGCTGAGTAGAGAATTGGGTTGGAAAGCGTATGAATCAGGAGGCATAAAACTTTGATTCAGGTGCTTCTGTCTCCATGTCCTTTCGTAGGACATATCCTCTCTAAGCCTCAGACTTCTTGACAGTAAAATCGAGGATGAAGGAAGGAAGCAATATATATTAATTCTCAATATTTCTTAGGCACTGTGCTAGGCAATAGTTTTCCATGATTTATTTAAATAAATTGTTGTTGGGATTTAATTATATGCCAGTGAGTGGATTATTTAAGATTCATGTTGCCAGTCCTTTGAGTCAGCCGGTTAGAAATTAGGCTTAAAAATCCACATTTTTAACTGAGATGATACTAAGGCAGATTATTGTGGGACAGGTGTTTTTAGACCAGACTTTGCAAAACAGCTACTCAGATAGAGTCTGGAAGGCAAATATGAAAAACCACGGTCCCTGCCCTCAAGGTGCTCATATTTAAATTGGGAAGAAGTTCCGCTGATAAAAAATGATGACCAACACTGCTAATCGAGTTATTCACAAAGTAGTGCAGGAACATAAAAAGGTTCCTGTGTCTATCAAAGGGCTTTAGATAAGATTTCCCAAAAGATGCAGTATGTGAGCAGAATCTTAGAGGAGGGGGAGAATGGAGGAAAGGGTGGGAAGTTTATCAGTAGGATGTGTAGAATGGGGCCACTCCTGGCAAAAGAAATAATATGTATAAAAGCACATAAATGACCACTGCTTACTTCAAATAGCTCAGTGCTGCAGGCATGTGACATGGAAGTGGGGGAGGAGGAGAAGGTGTATGCGCAGTTTTCAGAGACAGTGCAATATAGCCAATGTCTCCAACCCAATCCAATCATGAATGGCTTCACAGGTCTTGCAAAAGAGTTGAGAGTTCACCCTATAGGGTTTGAGACTGGTGAAGAAGATTACATGCTCAAATGTTAAAAAGTTCATCCTGGATGCAATGTTTAAGGTAAAATAGAGCTTAGGCTATAGTCAGAGTAGACCTGATAGAATTACAAAGTTCAGCCTATGGTTTCAAGACCTAAACTAGAGCACTGGTCAGGTGAAGAAAATGAGAAGACCAGCATCTCAAGATGTTTAGAAAGTAGAACTGTCAGAGTTTTATAACTAAACATATGTCCAAGGGTAAAGACAACCAGTAAAAAGTATATGCCTGGCACAAAGTGGGTGCTCAAATGAGCTTGTTAAATTTGATAACTGTGTGGGTAGAAGTACCATACCTTCACAGAAAGAACACTGGAGAAAGATCAACTTTCCAAGAAAAGATATGTCCATTTCTGAATCTATTGACCCTGTAGGTCTAAACTTCAGAAGACAGACCTTGCTGGGAGAAGTAGCTCAAAATCCCTCAGTTCATCCACATAAAATTGAAGTTCTTACATGGAAGAGACCCCCCACCCCAAAATCCCAAGGAGACAACAAAGGAAGAGAGGTTCACAAAGAACTCTTCCTTGTTCTGGTTACTTCACAAAGAGGTGACCAGATGAAAGAGTATTAGGAGTTCAATGTGAATTCTAGGTTCCCTATCCGGCCATACTCCCTCTGCTTGGTGCCTACTAACTGAATTGTAGATTTAAGGAATTCTTTCCCATTAGAGCAAAACTTGTCCAAGACTTTCATCTCTAGATGACCAATTCATGAGATGTCTTGAAAACTAATTGAGTTCTCCATAGCAGCTATGACTACAAGATGTTAAAACGTGAACTCAACAAGTCCACTTAGTCATGGCTGGCAGCTGCAAACTCACAGGTGGGTAGGAGGTCACATAATTGCAGTGAAAGAGACAATCCACTCACACCTAATCATTTTGTTTTTGAAAACATTGTGTTTGCCAAGTAAAATCTTCAAAGGAGATCTCTATGGGCTTAGCCAGTTTAAACCTCTGATCTTGGTGTTTCTAAATCTCCTTAACATATTCTAGGTAAACACTGGAAAACTGCTTTACGTTTTTCTGTTTCCATCTATCACAGCAGATCAGCCTAATGTGTAATATAAACCAAGGTTTATACACACTGGTTCTCTGAAAGCCCAGTTTACAGAATTCTTTTTCTTCTTCTTATATTAGTTTTCTAGGGCTGCCATAACAAAGAACTACAAACTGGATGCCTTAACCAACAAAAATGTATTGTCTTACAATTCTAGAGTCTAGAGGTTCGAAATCAATATGTCAGCCATGTTGGTTCCTTCTGGAAACTGTGAGGGAAGGATCTGTTGCAGGCCTCTCTCCTTGGCTTACAGATGGCTATCTTCTCTTAGTGCTCTCCCTGTATGTGTCTGTGTGTTCAAAGTTCATTTTCTTATAAGGACACCAGTAATATAGGAGTATGACCCACTCTAATGACCTCATTTTAATCTAATTATCTCTGTAAAGACCTTATCTCTACATAAGATCCCACTGTGAAGTAATGAGGGTTAGGACTTGAACATAAAAAATCTGAGTACACAATCCAACTCAAAATGCTTCTTAATTAACTCAAAGCAGAAACCATGAAGAAAAATTTCTCCTCTTATTGGTGGAATGGAATTCAGAAGAGACCAGAAGATGTTCTCATGTTCTCACCACAGGGAGGGCACAGAGTCCCACAGGCTAAGAAAATGAGGTAAGAAATAGATTGCTAAGCTCATGGGTATGACACTGAGTCCCTCTTCCCAACTGACCTCTTTAAACCGTTTTCCTGAGGAAATGCTCCCTTCCCCTTCTTAAGCGAGGCATTTTCTCTGCCTTGTTACCACTCAATTTCACCCTTCACCCCATTCCCACTCATATTACCTTTTGCTGATACTGAAGGGGGCCACATTCTAATAAATTGAAAGATCTAAAGAAGAGCCTCTTCGTCAGTTTTCTTTGTCTCCTTTCTTAGAGCATCAGCAACCAGTATGACCCAAGACACATACAAAAGCAAGTCCCAGGTGCCTCCTTCACGTGATGCTGGCCTCAAAGACCCCATGAGGAGCAAAGAGAAGCCACTCTCTCAAAATAACAGAACTGCCTGCTTCATAAAAGAGCATCCACAAGCCCAAGAGAAAGATTCTGTGAATCCACCTAAGGACATAGACTCCAACAAAGGCATCTGTGTTTTATGCCAAGATCAAGCGGTTTCCACCAACACCACAGAACAAGGTCCTCGTTCCAGCCCAACTAGTGATAGTGGAATGGCACGTGCTGATGAAACCAGATCAAAAGATGTTGCTCTAAAGCCAGATGGGAACACTGGAAAACAAAGGCCCCCAAATCACGTGGAATGTGCAGGAAGCTTCCCTGGCGGGTTCACAAAGCCAACCTTCTTAGAGTTGCTTTCAAAGGCCAGAAACGCCCATTATCTCCGGCACAGAGTCCCTCCTGAGTCTGAGAGGCTGCTTAGCATTGGGGAGATATTTGGACATGGGGAATCCTCATTGTCCAGGGCAGGAGAGGAGTGTAAAAACAGGGTGCCTTCTAAGTTTCTTCCTCTATAACCATTTAACATAGCCTGACAGTAACATATGCCATTATTGCTAAGGAAATGGGCTCCTCAAATGACTATATTAAGCAATACAGAGAAAAATAAACAAACATAATTGAATTACAATTTTATTTTAAACTCCCTATTTTTTTTTTTTAATTTTTTTTATCTTTATTCTATGAAGAACAAACTCTCTATTTTTTTTTTTTCCGGGAATATAATATTTCTTAGCCGGACGTGGTGGCTCACACCTGTAATTCCAGCACTTTGGGAGGCTGAGGTGGGCAGATCACCTGAGGTCAGGAGTTTGAGACCAGCCTGACCAACATGAAGAAACCCTGTCTCTACTAAAAATACAAAATTAGCTGGGTGTGGTGGCACGTGCCTGTAATCCCAGCTACTCGGGAGGCTGAGGGAGAATCGCTTGAGCCTGGAAGGCGGAGGTTGCAGTGAGCCAAGATCCCATCTTTGCACTCCAGCCTGGGCAACAAGAGCAAAACTACATCTCAAAAAAAAAAAAAAAAAATTCTTGAATGAACGATGCTAATATATGAAAAAGGAGGGGGAGGAATGAATCTTCTGAAAACATTTTAAGTGATATGTTTATGATGTCATCAAAAATATAAACATATTTTGATAACTCGATGAGAAAATAGTAAGAGTCCTGCTTTCAGGGACTTCCTGTTTCTTCTAGGAGATTCTCATGGTGCCACCTGCTGGCAAAACGGCATAGCTATTCTCTTTGTTTTAGTTTAATAGATAGTAGTGGTAGAAATGGGAATGTGATTGTAAATATGTACTGTAACGTGGTCCATTAAAAAAACCTGCTCTTTAACCACAGCCGTGTGCTCTCTTTGGAAGCTCTTTCCTTCTTTCCTTTATTTCCAGATAGCTCCATTTTAATTTTCTCCTTCCTACTTTCAACCTGCTCATATCAGATTTTTGTAATCCTGTTGAAAGAATAATGGACAATCTGTTTCCTTTCATATCTCCTAGAATCAAAGGATTTAAAAAACTTTTAATCATCTCCTAACATGCTGTCAAATGCATAGCAGATTCTATCAAAACTATTTCACTGTAAAATAGGAGGTACTAACATCTTTAACAAGTTATTGTTTCAAGCAGGCCTCTATGACTTGAGCCACACTGTCAAAGAATCCATTAGACTCTGTTTCCCATCCAAAGGATCCAAATATTACACTAAAAGTAAGTAGTATCATAAGTCATCAGAAAATAATAGCTTTTTGTTAATGCATTTTAAACTTATTGTCCACCTAATGAAGTGTAAAATAAAATAATCACCATATTTTATTTTTTCCCCCCCGAGACAGAGTCTTGCTCTGTCGCCCAGTCTGGAGAGCAGTGGCTCAATCTCAGCTCACTGTAACCTCTGCCTCCTAGGTTCAAGTGATTCTCCTGCCTCAGCCTCCCAGGTAGCTGGGATTACAGGTGCGCGCCACCATGCCCAGCTGTATTTTTTTGCATTTTTAGTAGAGACGGGGTTTCACCATGTTAGGCAGGACAGTCTCGAACTCTGACCTCATGATCCACCCTCCTCAGCCTCCCAAAGTGCTGGGATTACAGGCGTGAGCCACTGTGCCCAGAATCACCACTTTTTATCTGTACTGACTCTATTAGGAAAACCAGCTTGAACCTGTAGATCTCAAAGAAATTATGCCTCTATTGGTGGATAAATTCAAATCTTCAACCCAATAACAAACTTTAATTACAGAAGAATAAACTTGAGGGCGTATTTCATATCTGGAATCAATAATTGATATAACCCAGCCTCGGATATTTTGATGAAACAAGATTATTTAGCTCAGAAATGATAAAGGACCTCAACCTACTAATATTACAAAGGGCCTGAAATGAAGATTAATTCACATTTAATTTATAGTTCATTAAATATAAATTCAAAGTATATTTAATTTGAAAACACTTCATTTAATTCAGATTTAGAATTCCTTGTGTTTAAAATAGTAATTCCTAATAGCTCCTATTTTTCAGTACCTCCCCCCATCCTGACACGTTCCACACAACATGTTAGCCGGTCCTCAAAACAATGCTGCAGAATAGTTTTCTTTATCCCCATTTTACAGATAAGGAAATTGAAGGAAGAGTGGTGCCAACTTGCTAATAGACGGCAGACAAGCATTTCGTCTCTCCTCAGTTTCCTTGCTCATGCTCTTTCATTACACCTCACTACCACCTCTCTGAAGACAAAAGCTTAGATCAAACATGTGAGAGTCTGTTTCATTAGCCCAGCCTCTGGCCTTCAGTGGGGAGACAACACTTTGTAGCGAAAAGAACACAAGAAATCTGCTCCCCTCAACATTTTCTTCCATGAAGCAAACCAACAGAGGAAGGCAGGCCACAGGTGACAGAACTGATTCACGAAAACTTAAATTTATTTGCACTAGCCATGCCTGGGCCAGCAGAAACAGGCACACACCAACTAGAGAACCCCTTTGTAAACCACCCAAGCTCTTTCCTGTAAGTTATTTCTTCTTGTCTTCTACACAAGCCTTGCCTATCGTCATCACAATTTTCCTCCAAGGCTGAGTCCTGAGTGAATGGTTTGCCACTGCCGAGTGGGTCTTTTCACTGTACTAGCCATAACAGAGGGAAGGGGCCATCACAAGGCAGCAGGGAGCCAGACTCAGCCCAGGCCTCTGCTCTACTTGGTTCTACCCACTCCGTTGCAAGTCCCCCTCACCCCTGCTATCTACCGAGGTGAACATTCTGCATGTTCCTCCTTGCTACCTTATTTGTGTCTTCATATACATCTGACAGACCCAGATCTGTCTGCACTTCTAAAATCAATATTTTATTACATCCTGTTTTAAATAATATTTCATTCATTGTCACAAAACTGTACATTTAAAAATCTTCCAACCACCTAGATTTTATCTTCTTATCATTTAGCCTAATACATTTTTCTTCTTCAATACAATGGATACGATACTCTGATTAGTACAACTTAACACAATCAAAGAGAAAGCTGCTACGTGGAGCCTTTCCTGCATAACTCATTACGTTCTAAAGAACAGTTTAAAACCTTAATCCTCACGCGGAACACTGTCCTTTAGGATGGCTTGCTCTTGACCAGTCTACGGTCACTTCACTTATACCAGTGGTTCTCAGCTAGGAGCAAATGTGCCCCTTGCCTCCCAAGAAACATCTAGCACGGTCCAGAGATATTTGTGGTTGTCACAACTGAGGTGAGGGGGCTGCTACTGGACTCTAGTAGGTAAGGACCATAAATCCTATAATGCGTGGGGCAGCCCTCCAAAACAAGGAATTAACAGGCCCAAAATGTCAGTGGTGCCAAGGTTGGAAACTCCACCCTGTACCATTGCCTTAAATACTCACAAAACCTTCTGAGATAGAAAATCAGGGAGATAACTGCTGCCATGTTACAGATAAAGAAGTTGAGGCTCATGATAAGTAAAATAGCTTTCTCCATACCAGAATGTGGATAAGGAACAAAGACCAGGCTACTCTTTTCCCATACTCTCCTCTCAAAGAAGATGGGGAATGGCACGTGTTCAATGGCTGTCATCCTCACTTTCAGTTAAGAAATGCTTTCCACCCTACACATAAAAATATTTAACATTGAAATTAGTAACAAATGGTTAAAGGGGAAAATGTGTACTTCAATGTTGAGGAAATATTTTTATTACATTCATTCATTTATTCATTCATTCAGAGATATATTGTGGACAGACGATCCCTTCCCCATTCCCTCCTCCATGAGGAAAAGGGGGCTTTTGCCTTGTTGCCTTAACTCATGCAATGGGAAGAGATTCCACTTCTCGCCTAGAGGCAGAGGCAGCTGGAAACTCTCAGAGGTAGAGACTCAGCCTCTCACCCAGTTTTCTCAGGTTCTGGAGGCTACTGAAGAGCACCCTGAAGGGTCTCCCAATCCTCAGTGTTGGGGGGAAAGTTGGGTAAGTTGTTACCAGGAGCACTGGGGGGCCCAGCTCCTCTTGGGGTGAAATGAAACTTGAAGGAAGGGCAGAGGGAATGCTAAGGACTCGACTTCTAATAGTATGGAGAACACTGATAGTCCTTGGCATTAAGTGTTTAGAGAGCCATGCAAAATAAATGCTTTTGACACTCCTGATTCACTGCTTGTGAGAGGCAAAGAGTTTAGAGACTCTATACATGATACCTTTGACCATATGTGGAGAGCCAAGGAACATAATGAAGCTGGTTGGTTGCTCCTAAGTTCACTGGACAAAGTGATGAAAGAAAATATGAACTCAGGGATTCTAACTCTCAGCTTCAGAGGCAGATACTGAGCCTCAAATCTGCTAAGATTGCCCTGAATGAGAGCCTTATCTCCTGTAGAGAAAGAGCTGAAATTGTGGAAAGACAGACACAAGCCCTTATCATGCAAAATGGCTGACCTGAAATGAAAGGTGCATGCACAGCCTCATCAGGTGTCTACTGTTAAAGTGAAGGCACTGATTGGAAAAGAATGGGACCCTGCAACTTGGAATGGGGATGTGTGGGAGGACCCTGATGAAGCTGGGGACCCTGAGTTTGTAAACTCTGATGAACCTTTTTTTGCCAGAAGAAACAGCTTCCCCAACCCTAGTAATGGCAACATCCCCTCCCCGACCCATGCTGCCATCAGCCTTTCTACCTTTGTCTGAGGAGATAAACTCTGTGATGACTGAGGCAGCAGTGATGGCCTCCCCTGATGCAGTTGCCAGGCAAGATAATGTTGATTCTCCTCAGAAGCCATCCCCAACACCCCTGTTTGCTTCTAAATCTAAAGTCCCAGTGGGCACCTAGAGGTGAGGTTGAGAGTGTGACCCATGAAAAGGTGTGCCAAAATCAGAAAGAACTGCTTGATTTTTCTAACTTATATAAGCAGAATTCCGAAGAACAGGCATGGCAATGAATATAAAGGGTATAGGATGATAGTGGAAGGAACACAGAGTAGGATCAGGCAGAATTTACTGATTTAGGTCCACTAAGGAGGGGACTCTGCATTTAATGTTGCAACTTGGGGAGTTAAAAAAGGTTCTAATAGTTTATTTGCTTGGTTAGCTGAAATACGGATTAAAAGATGGCCTAGTGTGAGTGAGCGGGGAAATGCCTGATCTCTTTTGGTTTAAAGTAGAGGAAGGGATCCTAAGGCTTAGGGAGATTGGGATGGTGGAGTGGATTAGTCACTTTAGACCTACTCAACCCAGCTGGGAGGGTCCAGAAGATATACCCTTGACCACTGCCTTAGGAAATAGATTTGTGAGGGCAGCACCAGCATTCTGAAGAACCCTGTAATTACTCTTCTCTGTATGTCAGAGCTAACAGGAGGAACCACAGTCACTCAACTACAAAATTTAAATACAATGAGAATAATTAAATCCTGATGTGGCAAGGGGCAGTACTCCACCATCAAAGGCAAGGTGTACGTAGCTACTATAATGGACAGCAGAGGCAAAGTGGCCATCAGAATAGTTTGACTCGTGTAGAGCTCTGGCATTGACTAATTAATCACAGTGTTCCTAGAAGTGAAGATAATAGGAAGCCTACTGCTTTCCTACTTACATTATACAAACTGAAAACTTCTATGCTGAATGAACAAAACAGTAATTTGAATTACAAAAACACAGAATCAGAGCCATTCAATCAATTTCCAGACTTGAGCCAGTTTATAGACCCAGAACCCCTTGAATGAAAGGGAGGCTGGGTCCCCTTGAGGAAGAACCCCACTACGCTATGTACAACTTATGCTGTTAATCTTTCTCCCATCCTTCCTCAAGGAGACTTCTGGCTTTTTACCAGAGTAACTGTGCATTGGAGAAAGGGAAATGATCAGACATTTTTGGGACTACTGGACACTGGCTCTGATCTGACGTTGATTCCAGGGTACTCAAAACATTATCATGGTCCTCCAATTAAAGTAGAGGCTTATGGAGGTCAGGTAATTAATGGAGTTTTAGCTCAGGTTCAACTTCCTGTGGGTCCAGTGGGTCCCCAGACATCTGTGGACATTTCCCCAGTGCCAGAATGCATAATTGACATAGACATACTTAGAGGTTGGCAGAACCCCCCACACTGGCTCCCTGACTGGTAGGGTGAGGGCTATAATGGTGGGAAAGGCAAAATAAAAGCCATCAGAGCTGCCTCTACCCTGATTTACTATTGCTAGAAAAAGAGCAAATAAGATAACAATATGACATCCCTGGAGGGACCGTGGAGATTAGTATCACCATTAAGGACTTAAAAAATGCCAGGGTGGTGATTCCCACTGCATCCCCATTTAACTCTCCCATTTGGCCTGTGCAGGAGACAGATGGATCTTGGAGAATGACAGTGGGTCATCGTAAGCTTAACCAAGTGGTGACTCCAATTGCAGCTGCTGTACCAGATGTGGTTTCATTGCTTGAGCAAATTAACACATCTGTAGGTACTCGGTATGCAGTCACTGACTTGGCAAATGCCTTTTTCTCCATTCCTGTCCAGAAGGCCCACCAGAAGCAATTTGCCTTCAACTGTCAAGGCCAGCCACATACTTTTACTGTCCTACCACAGGGGTATATCAACTCTCCAGCTTTATGTCATCATCTTATTTAGAAAGACCGTGATCACTTTTTGCTTCTGCAAGATTATCACAGTGGTCCATTACATTAATGACATTATGCTGATTGGATCCAGTGAGCAAGAAGCAGCAAACACACTGGACTTACTGGTGAGACATTTGCATGCCAGAGGATGGGAATAAATCCAACTAAAATTCAGGGACCTTCTATGTCAGTAAAATTTCTAGGGGTCCAGTGGTGTGGGGCCTGTTGAGATATTCCTTCTAAGGTGAAGGATAAGTTGCTGCATTCGGCCCCTCCTACAACCAAGAAAGAGGTACAATGCTTAGCGGCCCTACTTGGATTTTGGAGACAACACATTCCTCATTTGGGTGTGTTACTCCAGTCCATTTATCGAGTGACCCAAAAGGCTACCAGTTTTGAGTGAGGCCCAGAACAGGAGAAGGCTCTGCAACAGGTCCAGGACGCTGTGCAAGCTGCTCTGCCACTTGGGCCAGCAGATCCAGTGACGCTTGAGGTGTCAGTGGCAGATAGAGATGCAGTTTGGAGCCTTTGTTAGGCTTCCACAGGTGAATCACAGTGGAGGCCTCTAGGATTTTGGAGCAAAGCCCTGCCATCTTCTGCAGCAGATAACTACTCTTCTTTTGAGAGACAACTCTTGGCCTGTTACTGGGCTTTGGTGGAAACTGAACGTTTGACTACGGGTCATCAATGACTATGCAAATCGAACTGCCCATCATGAACTGGGTGTTTTCTGACCCATCTAGCCATAAAGTAGATCATGCACAGCAGCATTCCATCATCAAATGGAAGTGGTAGATACGTGATCAGGCTCAAGCCGGTCCTGAAGGCACAGGTAAGTTACATGAGGAAGTGGCTCAAACACCCATGGTCTCCACTCCTGCCACCCTGCCTTCTCTCCCCCAGCCTACACCAATGGCCTCGTGGGGAGTTGCCTATGATCAGTTGACAGAGGAAGAGAAGACTAGGTCCTGGTTCACAGATGGTTCTGCATGATATGCAGGCACCACCTGAAAGTGGACAGCTGTAGCACTACAGCCCCTTTCTATGACATCCCTGAAGCACAGCAGTGAAGGGAAATCTTCCCAGTGGGCAGAACTTCTAGCAGTGTACGTGGCTGTGCACTTTGTGTGGAAGGAGAAATGGCCAGATGTGCGATTATATACTGATTCATGCGCTGTAGCCAATGGTTTGGCTGAATGGTCAGGGACTTGGAAGAAGCCCAGTTGGAAAATTGGTGACAAAGAAATGTGGCGAAGAGGTATGGAGATGGACCTCTCTGAGTGGTCAAAAACTGTGAAGATATTTGTATGCTATGTGAGTGCTCACCAACAAGTGACCTCAGCAAAGGAGGATTTTAACAATCAAATGGCTAGGATCACCCATTCTGTGGACACCACTCAGCCTCTTTCCCCAGACACCTCTGTCATCGCCCAATGAGCCAATTAACAAAGTGGCCGTGGTGGCAGGGATGGAGTTTAGGCATGGGCTTAGCAACATGGACTTCCACTCACCAAAACTGACCTGGCTATGGCTACTGCTGAGTGCCCAATTTGCCAGCAGCAGAGACCAACACTGAGCCCTTGATATGGCAGCATTCCTCAGGGTGATCAGCCAGCTACCTGGTGGCAGGTTGATTATATTGGACCTCTTTCATCATGGAAAGGGCAGAGGTTTGTCCTCACAGGAATAGACACTTACTCTGGATATGGGTTTGCCTATCCTGCATGCGATGGTTCTGCCAAGACTACCATCCATGGATTCAAGGAATGCCTTATCCACCGTCATGGTATTCCACACAGCATTGCCTCTGACCAAAGCACTCATTTTATGGCTAAGAAGTGCAGCAGTGTGCTCATGCTTATGGAATTCACTGGCCTGCCATGTTCCTCATCATCCTGAAGCAGCTGGATTAATAGAATGGTGGAATAGCCATTTGATGTCACAATTACAATGCCAACTAGGTGACAATACTTTGCAGGGTGGGGCAAAGTTCTCCAGAAGGCTGTGTGTGCTCTGAATCAGTATCCGGATATGGTACAGCTTCTCCCATAGCCAGGATTCATGGGTCCAGGAATCAAGGATTGGAAGTAGAAGTGGCACCACTCACCATTACCCCTAGTGATCCATTGGCAAAATTTTTGCTTCCTGTTCCCACGACATTATGTTCTGTGGCCTAGAGGTCTTGGCTCCAAAGGGAGGAACACTGCCACCAGGAGACATAAGAATGATTCCATTAAAATGGAAGTTAGGTTGCCACCTGGTCACTTTGGGCTCCTCCTGCCTTTAAGTCAGCAGGCTAAGAAGGGAGTTACAGTGTTGGCTGGGGTGACTGACCCAGACTATCAAGATGAAATCAGTCTACTACTCAAAAACAGAGGTCAGGAAGAGTATGCATGGAATACAGGAGATCCATTAGGGCATCTCTTAGTATTACCATGACCTGTGATTAAGGTCAATGGGAAACTACAACAGCCCAATCCAGGCAGGACTACACATGGTCCAGACCCTTCAGGAATGAAGGTTTTGGTCACTCCACCAGGAAAAAAACTATGACCTGCTGAGGTGCTTGCTGAAGACAAAGAAAATACAGAATGGGTAGTAGAAGAAGGTAGTCATCAATACCAGCTGTGACCACATGACCAGCCGCAGAAACAAGGACTGCAACTGTCATGAGTATTTTCTCCTTCTTTTGCTAAAAACATGTTTGTGCATGCATACACTTGTAGTAAGAAAAATCTTCATTTCCTTTTTCCTTTATCATGTGACATAAGATTTATTGAGTTCATATCAGCATTTAAGTATTGTTAACTTTATGTAATAGTATTTGGGTTGGTGACTGTTGTGTTTCTGGTTGTATGAAGGACAGTTGTATTATGTTAGGTGTAATTATGACCTTATTTTTGTCTTTACTTGAAGATCATGTATGATCTCAGAAGATGAGATGGGTTCAAGTTGACAAGGGGGGGGGACTTGTGATGGTTAATACTGAGTGTCAACTTGACTGAATCTGAAAGATGCAAAGGATTGATCCTGGGTGCATCTGTGTGGGTGTTGCCAAAGAATATTAACATTTGAGTCAGTGAGCTGGGAAAGGCAGACCCACCCTTAATCTGGGTGGGCACCATCTAATCAGCTGCCAGCACAGCTAGAATATAAAGCAGGCAGAAAAATGTGAAAAGACTAGACTGGCCCAGGCTCACAGCCTACATCTTTCTCCCATGCTGGATGCTTCCTGCCCTTGAACATTGGACTCCAGTTTCTTCTGTTTTGGGATTTGGACTGCCTCTCCTTGGTGGGATCTTATGATTGTGTGAGTTGATACTTAATAAACTCATAGTTCTGCCCCTCTAGATAACCCTGACTAATACAGCTGGGTCTCAAAATAAAGAAAAATAAAATTAATTAAGTTTGGACTAAAAATGACATTTGGCATAGTCTATAGGAAGATAATTAAAAATCTGGACAGAAAGAGATCAGCAAGATAAGGCAATTCTAAGAATCACAGGGAACTTAAGAACATGTTATCTCATGGTTTTAACTTTATCCTTTAGCAAACCAAGTGGGACTTTCTCTTAAACAGAGAAGCCGGCAGAGCTGTGCTTTGATGCCCCCAAATATCTTTGTCTCTGTAGCAGAAGCATGAACAACTGGTGTCATGACAAAAAAGAGAAAAAAAAAAGTCCCTATATTAAAACCTTGACAGGGACCTCAATTCTAAAATCAAGACTTTTCCTTAATTACCAAGCAGCAGTAAGATGAGGAGCTTTTTCTCATAACAACTGATTCCCAACGGTCCTTTTTTTTGTTATTAAAAACCTATACCTACTTTTCTTTTGCCTTATAGTTAGCTCTCCAGGGATGGAAAATAATTCACACTCAGCAGAATGTACTTTGGCTCAGGGTAATCAGAATCCCTAGGTGAAAAGTCCTACAGCTTACTCATACTTTGCCATTTAATTCTAAATATCACTAAAAATTTAAAACAACTATGTTTAGTAACAGAAATTACTATCTTATTTATACTAGTCATTTTGAGGTTTTTTTCATAGGATATTGGAATTGGTGAAATTTGAGGGGTTAACCAGCTTAACTCCAGTTCAAAGGTATGAAGTGACTGCTTCAAAACAAACTAAAATGAACACACTTTCCCACCAAAGAATATTAGTTTAGAATTGAAAGTTTGTTCAACCTGTGTAAATCAATGCTGCCCTCTTGTGGCAAAGATGGCAAGTTCAAGCAAGTCATCTTGAGGGGCAGGAAATTAGTAATTAGACTATTATAATTTCCCAACGGGTATTGCAAAAGATCTTGCTAAGTGCTGTCAGAAAAAAAGGACTCTGGGTTAAAATAAATTTGGAGAAACTTGGGTTAAACAATGAAAACGAATTTCTCTATGAGACTTCTCTAAGCCCTTAACATGCTAACGTCACTGTGAACGTCAAAGGGGAAATTACACCACACTGAATTCCCTCGAATAATATGACCATGAAAACTTTGTTCATAAATAATCTCCAGGGACTACTGAAATCCACAAAGCACATGTTAGAAACACTTTTCCTGGAATAAAAACAAATAGATTAAGGTAGCCTTTTTTATCTTCTACAGGTCAAATAGTCAGCAAAGACACCATGAATTCCAGATGGCAAGAGCAGGAATGACATTTTCCTTGGAGGATATTTTCCTTGACTTTTCTAATAGGTATTCCCACATACACATGACATACACCTATTCATAAGTGCACACATACACACACAAACGTTTCCACGGCCTCACTTGAAAACGTTGTTAGGACTAAATAGCAGAAATTTTAAGAAACTGAAGAAATATTTGTAGCCATTTTGGCTAGTTCATACATGTTACATATATTCTCAGGGGTTGTCTTTGCTTCATTTTACAGATAAGAAATCTGAAGCTTAGAGATTTGAACTTCAGAAGTCCAGCAACATCCTAAACAGGTAGCAAGTACTAAGCTGGGGACCAAGTCTATTTCTATCTAGCTCCAAGGACCCTGTTCTCCCCACTGCCTTATACCACCTAGCTTATGTCCATCCAAAAGTTCAACAATGGCAACAAAAGTGCCTGCTGATGCAAGCACTGTGCTTGAGGCTAAGGGTGAATGCGGATCCCACACAATGATCTTGTTAAGATCAAAAGAGACAAAGAAGGGCATTACATAATGGTAAAAGGATCAATGCAACAAGAAGAGGTAATGATCCTAAATATATACGCGCCCAATACAGGAGCACCCAGATACATAAAGCAAGTTCTTAATGACCTACAAGAGACTTAGACTCCCACACAATAATAGTGGGAGACTTTAACACTCCACTGTCAATATTAGACAGATCAATGAGACAGAAAATTAACAAGGATATCCAGGACTTGAACTCAGACCTGGACCAAGCAAACCTAATATACATTTACAGAACTCTCCACCCCAAATCCACAGAATATATATTCTTCTCAGCACCACATCACACCTACTCTAAAACTGACCACATAATTGGAAGTAAATCACTCCTCAGCAAATGCAAAAGAACAGATAACATAACAAACAGTCTCTCAGACCACAGTGCAATGCAATCAAATTAGAACTCAGAATTCAGAAACTAATTCAGAACCGCACATCTTTATGGAAACTGAACAACTGGCTCTTGAATGTTGACTGGATAAACAATGAAATGAAGGCAGAAATAAAGATGTTCTTTGAAACCAACGAGAAGGAAGACAAAATTTACCAGAATCTCTGGGACACATTTAAAGCAGTGTCTAGAGGAAAATTTATAGCAGTAAATGCCCACATGAGAAGCAAGCAAAGATCTAAAATCGACATCCTATCCTCAAAATTGAAAGAGCTAGAGGAGCAAGATCAAAAAAACTCAAAGGCTAGCAGAAGACAAGAAATAACTAAGATCAGAGCAGAACTGAAGGAGATAGAGACACAAAAAACCCTTCAAAAAATCAATAAATCCAGGAGCTGGTTTTTTGAAAAGATCAACAAAATAGAAAGACCACTAGCCAGATTAATAAAAAAGAAAAGAGAAGAATCAAATACATGCAATACAAAAACGATAAAGGGGGTATCACCGCAGATTTCACAGAAACACAAACCACCATCAGTGATTACTACAAACAACTCTATGCACATAAACCAGTAAACTTGGAAGAAATGGATAAATTCCTGGACACGTGCACCCTTCCAAGCCTAAACCAGGAAGAAGTCGAAACCCTGAATAGACCAATAACAAGGGCTGAAGTTGAGGCAGCAATTAATAGCTTACCAACAAAAAAAGCCCAGGTCCAGATAGGTTCACAACCGAATTCTACCAGATATACAAAGAGGAGCTGGTACCACTCCTTCTGAAACTATTCCAAACAATCCAAAAGAGGGAATCCTCCCCAGATTTTTTTATGAGACCAACATAATTCTGATACCAAAACCCAGCAGAGACTCAACAAGAAAAGAAAGCTTCAGGCCAATATCCATGAAGAACACAGATGCAAAAATCTTCAGTAAAATACTGGCAAACCGATTGCAACAGCACATCAAAAAGCTTATCCATCACGATTAGTAGGCTTCATCCCGGGGGATGCAAGGCTGGTTCAACATACGCAAGTCTATAAACGTAATTCACCACATAAACAGACCCAAAGACAAAAACCATATGATTATATCAATAGATGCAGAGAAGGCCTTCGACAAAATTCAACAGCGCTTTATGCTAAAAACTCTCAATAAACTAGGTATCAATGGAATGTATCTCAAAATAATAAAAGCTATTCACGACAAACCCACAGTCATATCACATTGAATGGGCAAAAACAGGAAGCATTTCCTTTGAAATCTGGCACTAGACATGGATGCCCCTCTCTCACCACTCCTATCCCGTATAGTATTGGAAGTTCTAGCCAGAGCAATCAGGCAAGAAAAAGAAATAAAGGCTATTCAGTTTAGAAAGGAGGAAGTCAAATTGTCTCTATTTGCAGACGACATGATTGTATATTTAGAAGACCCTATCATCTCAGCTCAAAATCTCCTGAAACTGATAAGCAACTTCAGCAAAGTCTCAGGATACAAAATCAATGTGCAAAAATCACAAGCATTCCTATACACCAATAACAGACTTAAAGAGAGCCAAATCAAGAACAAACTGCCATTCACAATTGCTACAAAGAGAATAAAATACCTAGAAATACAACTAACAAGGAACGTAAAGGACCTCTTCAAGGAGAACTATAAACCACTGCTCAATGAAATAAGAAAGGACACAAACAGATGGAGAAACAGTCCATGCTCATGGTTAGGAAGAATCAATATCGTGAAAATGGCCAAACTGCCCAAAGTAATTTACAGATTCAAAGCTATCCCCATCAAGCTACCAATGACCTTCTTCACAGAACTGGAAAAACCACCTTAAATTTCATATGGAACCAAAAGACAGCCCGCATAGCCAAGTCAATTCTAAGCAAAAAGAACAAAGCTGGAGGCATCACACTACCTGACTTCAAACTATACTGCAAGGCTACAGTAATCAAAACAGCAGGGTACTGGTACCAAAACAGAGATATAGACCAATGGAACAGAACAGAGGCCTCAGAGGCAACGCCACACTTCTACAACCATCTGATCTTTGACAAACCTGACAAAAACAAGCAATGGGGAAAAGATTCCCTGTTTAATAAATGGTGTTGGGAAAACTGGCTAGCTATGTGCAGAAGGCAGAAACTGGACCCCTTCCTGATACCTTACACTAAAATTAACTCCAGATGGATTAAAGGCTTAAACATAAGACCTAACACCATTAAAACCTTAGAAGAAAACCTAGGCAAAACCATTCAGGACACAGGCATAGGCAAGGACTTCATGACTAAAGCACCAAAAGCACTGGCAACAAAAGCCAAAATAGACAAAATGGGACCTAATCAAACTCCACAGCTTCTGCACAGTAAAAGAAACAATCATTAGAATGAATTGGCAACCAACAGAATGGGAAAAAATTTTTGCAATCTACCCATCTGACAAAGGACTTATATCCAAAATGTACAAAGAACTAAAACAGATTTACAAGAAACAAACAAACAAACTCATTCAATAATGGGCAAAGGATATGAACAGACACTTTTCAAAAGAAGACATATATGAGACCAACAAACATGAAAAAATGCTCATCATCACTGGTCATTAGAGAAATGCAAATCAAAACTACATTGAGATACCATCTCAGGCCAGTTAGAATGGTGATCATTAAAAAATCTGGAGACAGCAGATGCTGGAGAGGATGTGGAGAAATAGGAACACTTTTACACTGTTGGTGGGGGTGTAAACTAGTTCAATCATTGTGGAAGACAGTGTGGCAATTCCTCAAGGACCTAGAAACAGAAATTCCATTTGACCCAGCAATCCCATTACTGTGTATATACCCAAAGGATTATAATTTGTTCTATTATAAGGACACGTGCACACATACATTCATTGAAGCACTGTTTACAATAGCAAAGACTAGAACCAACCCAAATGTCCATCGATGATAGACTGGACAGGGAAAATGTGACACATATACATCATGGAATACTATGCAGCCATCAAAAATGATGAGTTCGTGTCCTTTGTAGGGACATGGATGAACCTGGAAACCATCATTCTCAGCAAACTGACACAGAAACAGAGAACCAAGCACCACATGTTCTCACTCATTGGCAGGTGTTGAACAATGAGAACACATGGACACAGGGAGGAGAGCATCACACACTGAGGTCTATGAGGGGGGGGACTACGGGAGGGACAGTGGGAGGTAGGGAGTTGGGGAAGGATAACATGGGGGAGAAATGCCAGATATAGGTGACTGGGATGAAGGCAGCAAACCACATTGCCATGTATGTACCTATGCAACAATCCTGCATGTTCTTCATAGGTACCCCAGAACCTAAAATGCAATCATATATATATGTAAGTCAGAAGGAGTTTGTTATGCTAGATTTCTCTCACTGTCATAGTTTTTGCAAAGGTGGTTTCAACTGTGCACTGGATACAGGCACTGGGGACTCAGACAGAGGCACTATGAGGTTCTTGATTTATCAGATAATTACTATGTCATCTTCATATGCGAGATATTGTTCTAAAACATAGGCATGGGCAAGGACTTCATGTCTAAAATACCAAAAGCAATGGCAACAAAAGCCAAAAATAGACAAATGGGATCTAATTAAATTTAAGAGTGTCTGCACAGCAAAAGAAACTATCATTAGAGTGAACTGACAAACAGAATGGGGAAAAAAAATTGTAATCTACCCATCTGACAAAGGGCTAATATCCAGAATCTACAAAGAACTAAACAAATTTACAAGAAAAAAAACAACCCCATCATAAAGTGAGCGAAGGATATGAACAGACACTTCTCAAAAGAAGACATTTATGCAGCCAACAAACATATGAAAAAAAGCTCATCATCACTGGTCATTAGAGAAATTCAAATCAAAACCACATTGAGATACCATCTCATGCCAGTTAGAATGGCGATCATTCAAAAACCAGGAGACAACAGATGCTGGAGAGGATGTGGAGAAATAGAAATGCTTTTACACTTTGGTGGGAGTGTAAATTAGTTAAACCATTGTGGAAGACAGTGTGGCGATTCCTCAAGGATCTAGACCTAGAAATACCTTTTGACCCAGTAATCCCATTACTGGGTATATACCCAAAGGATTATAAACCATTCTATTATAAAGGCATATGCCAGACTCTAAAATTACTAACAGCAGTTTCAGTTCAGGTATATGCTACAAATGATTCTCTAGTTGAGGTAATCAACAAAGGAGAGATTCTCCCTAAAATAAAATTATAGGCCTATAGAAATTTCAGAGCAAGGGAACAATGGCAAAGGCCACCGCCACATCAAGTTCAGAAATGTCTTGAACCTTGTTGGAATGAAGAAATCCAAAGAAAAGAGTAAGGGATCACGACTTGGAGAAGAAGAGGCTACAAGAAGGTGAGTCCTTGGGGCACATCAGCCACAAACGTATCACTAGACAGTCCAGTGCAGCAGTGAGATTCTGGGGACACAAGCCTTAAGAGGAAAAAGAAGTGAAAGATTTTAAATAGGCATAAAAAGGGAAAAGGGGAATTTCAAGCAGTCGGCCACTATTATAAACTTTTTAAATTTGCAAGAAGAAATGTCTCATATGCTATTCTCTGACAGAAAATATGCTTAGGTGCATTTTCTTGCAAATATGGCAAAGTGCCTTCTGTAAACCACATGATGGGTGATTTCTTCCATATGTTAAACTCTAGATAGCTGCACAGGAAGCCAAGCATACAAGTGAAAGTGAAAAACCACACAATGTTCTCTTTTCTCTTACTTTTTTACACTCTACCACAAAGCTTCTGCTATGCCTTTGGCAAATGATAGCAATATGAGTTCTGAAGTTTGCTTAGGATGATTGCTATGGGGCTCAAGATTTGTTTGTAGTTTGTAGGTGCCCGGGGTGTGAGGCTAGTGCTGGGAAAATCTTATGTGTCCTATTCATACTATAAATTCTTTAAGGAGAGGGTGATGAGAGAATGGGCTTTGGTTAATCCAACCACAGAGTTCTATGGGAACAATAGTAATAAGTAACTCAGGTTACTCAGGTTACAGATGCTGGAGACAGCCCTACTCACCCTAAACATCTGAACATGATGGCTATAGTGGACAAGGCAAATGAAGAAGGATGATTTGAGGACTTCGACATATTGAAACACTAACTTATGTGGGAAAGGAAGTTTAATCTTCAGACATTAATTGTTCCCAGGAAATGTTAAAATGAGATCATATGCATGCTGTCTGTATGTTTAGGGATTCTGTATATTGCTGGTGTATGGCAGATGCACCTGATAGCAATAACTCAAGCATACCCTGAGAATACCCGAGGTCTAAGAAGAATGTATGTTCAGAGTTCCAAGTTAAGGAATCTGGAAGTACCAACCAAGATATTTTCTCTTTATCTATGAAGGATGTGCAAATCCCTGGCCCATCCCCTGGGACACAGGCCATACAGGGGATAGAGGACTTTTGTTCTGGACTAAATGCAAGTTACTAGGTGGAGGCTGCTAAGAGGAAGTGCTATACACCTGTATGCTTTTTGTGAATCGTAGCATTTTTCTAGTCCAGCCTGCCACTCCTGGACCTTCCTGTATGTGAGTCCTCAATACACCCTATGTCTCATTCACCGGCTCCAGATATATTCTTTGGCCTCCTGGACATGGTTGCCACCGCTACTGGAGTCAGTAAAGGTATGGTACAATAACTGGTACTGTGTATTCCTGTTGTCATTGAAGCTCACTGTTTCATCTCTGGAGAGTTATATCCAACAATAGAACACACAATTGAGAGTTAGAACTGAGAGCCAATTTTTATTCTGGGTAGAGTATGGCCTTAGAGTTAATTTCATTAATGAATTGTTCTAACCCAATCCAGAACTTTCTGGGAGCAAAAGTTCACCCAGTGAGCCTAGAGAAAACATGTAGAAACAACAGTTGGTATTAGAACTTCAGTTCTTAAAGTGTGTTATGAGGGATCCTTTTAGGGAGCCTATCAGGTCAAAACTACTTCATAATTACACCTCACTGCCTTTTTCACTCTTCTGTCTCCCATGTATATAGCTGAAGTCTCTGCGGGCTCCATAGCATGTGGCTCCACAACACTGGTCAGATGCTCTCTTACCCCCACCACCTCCTGCTTACCCTCTCTATGAAAATGATTTATCTTATAGGAGAGATTAAGCAAAGGGGATGAGCCTGTGTGGTTCAGCTCTTCCAGAGCTGGCTTGCCCACAAGCAGCTAAAGTTCTTCTTCTCTTCCCTGCCTCCTCCATTCAGTGAGGTGGGCTCCACCCCAGGTGGGAAGGTAGTTGTCATCCAGCCTATAGCTGAAGGGCAAAGTTAATTCATAGGAAACATACTAGAAAAAAAAATCTAATTTTAGGCCAGGCGTGGTGGCTCACACCTGTAATCCCAGCACTTTGGGAGGCCGAGGCAGGCGGATCACGAGGTCAAGAGATGGAGACCATCCTGGCCAACATGGTGAAACCCCGTCTCTACTAAAAAACATAATAATTAGCTGGGCGTGGTGGCACGTGCCTGTAGTCCCACCTACTCGGGAGGCTGAGACAGGAGAATTGCTTGAACCCAGGAGGCGGAGATTGCAGTGAGCTGAGATTGCGCCACTGCACTCCATCCTGGCGCCTGGTGACAGAACAAGACTCTGTCTCAAAAAAAAAAAAAAAAAAAAAAAAAAATCGAATTTTAACATCAGGTCCAGCTTTGCCAGAAACAAAACTATCTGGTAATCCTCATATGCGTGTGTGAACTCAGAAAATGTTACACGGGTCTGAGTTAATTTAGAAAATTTATTTTGTCAAGGTTGAGGATGAGATACAGTCTCAGGAAGTCCTGCCGACATGTGCCCAAGGTGGTCAGGGCACAGCCTGGTTTTATACCTTTAGGGAGACAGGAGCCCTCAATCAATATATGTAAGTGGTACATTGATTTAGTCTGGAAAGGCGGGACAACTTGAAGCAGGCAGAAAGACTCAAAGCAAAGTGGGAGGGGACTTCCAGGTCACAGGTAGGTTAGAGACAAACGGTTACATTCTTGGGGTTTTTGATTAGCCTTTCCAAAGGAGACAATCAGATATGCATCTATCTCAGTGAGCAGAGGGATAATTGTGAATAGAATGGGAGGCAGGTTTACCTTAATCAGTTCCAGCTTGAGTTTTCCTTAGCGATTTTGGGGTCCCAAGATACTTTCTTTTCACATATGTTACTCAAATAGTGCACATACTGAAAAGAAAAGTATTTTAATTAATTTATACCTCAGATTCCAATAAGTGCTCTTAGGCGAGTACTGTCCTTCCTGTACCTCAGTTCTGTCCTCTGGAAGATGGAGATATCATAGCTACCTCACAAGCTTATGAGATAATACAGATAAAGAGCCCAGCACAGTCCCATAGCAGGTAGCCATGGCTTTATTATCATTCATTAGATAAATTAGATATCCCAGAGAGTTTCAAAATGCAAGAGAATGAGCTGCATATAAGTAGAAGCCATGAAGACATATTCACTACTCTAAAATGTTCTTTTATACAAGTAGAAACATTTGTGCCCTATCTTATCCTCACAAAAATCCTGCTCAAGTGACTGTATCGAACTTTCTGAAACTATGGCAATTCTTTTGGTAGTCAGTCTTATCATCAGGCATTCAACAGTAACAAAGAAGCTCCTGCCCAGCTATTTCCATGTCACTGAGACAGGCCTCACTTGCCGATTGAAGTTTCTGTTGAAAGCCACACTCAGGGCAGTGGTGATCTGGGAGAGCTGTCTGGCTCCTGTTGTGCTGCATGTTTTCAAGCCTGAAACGGGATTTCCAGGCACTGCAGGTTGTATCCAAGATAATCAAGATGACAGAGGAGAGGTTCTAGCTCTTGAATCTGAGGTCAAACAACAAACAAAACAGTGCAGGAGTTTGCAAAAATATTTGACACCTGCATAAATAAATGAGCAAATGCAACGAAGCCCACCAACACTAGAATAAAGACAACCAAAACAGTTCCTCAGCTATAATAATAAAAATAATCTTCATATGGCATTATAACTTATGGAGGACCCTCCTAGGTTCCAGGAACAGTGCTGGACACTTTAAAGGCATTATCTTTGATCCTCAGAAACAAGCTGCCAGGTTGTATTATCAGCCCCATTCTACATGTAGTAACAACAGCTAAGTATTCACCAAACCTATGTACATTTCTTCTTGTGTACTCAGCTAGAATCTATTCTCCAATTTCCCTTCCAGTTAGGTATGTCATACAAATTACTTTTGCTAATAGAATGTGAACTGAAACTATATATACATTTTGAGATCAGACTCATATAAACCTCCCACATGTAATGTTCTCTCTTCCCTAAATGCTACATGGATATTGACAGAGTAATCTCAAAATCCATGGGTAGAAAGGGGCAGAGCCTCCATCTGCCTGGATTCTTGAATGACTGTATGAAGCAGAGCAAGGAAGGACTCCTACTGTTACAGGAAAGAGGTCTCCATTCAGATCCCTAAAGAAGGTTCTTGGATCTCACACAAGAAAGAGCTCAGGGCGAGTCCACAGAGTAAAGTGAAGGCAAGTTGATTAGGAACGTAAAGGAATAGAAGAATGGCTACTCCATAGACAGAGCAGCCCCAAGGGCTACTGGTTGCACATTTTTATGGTTATTTTTTGATGATATGCTAAACAAGGGGTGGATTGTTCATGCCTCCCCCTTTTTAGACCATACAGGGTAATTTCCTGTCATTGCCATGGCATTCATAAACTAACATGGCACCGGTGGGAGTGCAGCAGTGAGGATGACCAGGGATCACTCTCATGGCCGTCTTGGTTTTGGTGGGATTTGGTCAGCTTCTTTACTGCAGTCTGTTTTATCAGCAAGGTCTTTATGACCTGTATCTTGTGCCATCCTCCTATTTCATCCTGTTACTTAGAATGGCTTAACCATCTGGGAATACAGCCCAGTAGGTTCTCAGCCTCATTTCACCCAGCTCCTATTCAAGATGGAGTCATTCTGGTTCACACGCCTCTAACACTACCCCTATAACCACTAAATCAACTTTATGTGGGTAAGAACTATTAAATTAAATCCATTAAGGTTTGGGGGTTATATCAATTAGCTTTACCTTAAATAATACATTGAATATTAGAAACCAGGAAAGAGCCATCTTAGAAAACTGAAGATGTCTCAGATTATAAAACATACACATTCACTTTATAGCAAGGTTTGCTTTCCAAAATTGCTGTAAGATTCCAAACCTCTACTCATACATCCATCTATTCAAAAGAGAAGCCCACTATGTAGAAGCAAAAATAAAAACTTGTAGCCCCACTCTGCTTCTGTTTTTATTCTGTTCATCCAAATAAGGGAATTTAAATTGTTTAATTAAGAGCATTCTATGAGAAACTTAATATATGCATACGCAATTGTATGTGTGTCTATGTATATAGCATATTCATTCATTGAATACTCAATACTTCTATGAAGTAATGACTATTATCTATTATTTTACAAATGAGGAAACTTAAATTTAATCCAGAGAGATCAGTAACTTGTTCAAAGTCCTTCAGCTAATAAGTCATGGAACTGAAATGTGAATGCAGGCAGTTTGGCTTTGGAACTTGGACATGCAACCTCTATACTGTAGAGGGATGGAAAAGAATTACACTGCGTTAAAGAGATATATCATACAATGTTTAGCAATAGAATTATTATTCAAATATTCATCCAGTACAACTGTATTGGTTTTTAAGTTCTGGACTATTTCTACACCAGCGGGTAAATATAGTAACAGTGTGCTGAGCCTGCTGGTACCACTTCCCTCTCCCCTTCCCCCTCTTCCCCAAACCTCGCTGACTAAAGAGTTGGTTTCCTCTTCCTCTAGGAAGCTCCAAGACCCTGTTCAGTTCTATGGCTTACATTTCTTCTGACTACTTGACTCCCATCCCATCTGGTTGTTACCTGTCTTGAATATTGCCCCCGGGTATAATGAGATGCAAATTCTGTGACATGCAATTCTAGATGCAAAAGTAGTTTATTCAACATCAACAAATTATGTCTGACCCCTACCAGAGTCAGGAATACCTGACTCAGATATTAAAATAGTACTATGTATGATGTACATGACTCAGGAAAGAGCCCAGAAGAAAATGTCACTGAAGCCCGAAAATCTCTACATTTGGAAGGAGATAAGCCCGTCTCTACCAAAATACAAAAAGCTAGCCAGGCGTGGTGGTGCACACCTGTAGTCCCAGCTACTCGGGAGGCTGACGCAGGGCAATCACTTGAACCTGGGAGACGGTGGTTGCAGAGAGCCAAGATCACACCACTGCACTTCGGCCTGGCAATAGAGCAAGACTTTGCCTCAAAAAAAAAAAAAAAAGAAAAAGAAACAAATTTTTTCAAACACTGGTCTAACTTGTGCTTAATGTTCCCCATCAGTACCTGACACTGACACTGTACCCATTTAACTAATCTAAGACAGTTGTTAGTACATGACACAACTAACAGATGGGCATGGAGAACTGCCTTCCATTTAACTTGTCTGCTGTCCTCTTCCAGCTGGAAATATCCCTAGCAGAGAGCAACGTTCTTTATGGGACCAGTCTACATGTCTCAGATCATTCTGTAAGCAATTTTTCTTTGGTTTGCACTTTCTCCCTCAAAATTTACCCTTTACAATTGAAGTAAAAGAAGAAATAGGGGCTGGACACCATGGCTCACATCTGTAATCTTAGCACTTTGGGAGGCTGAGGCGGGCAGAGGTGAGGAGTTTGAGAACAGCCTGGCCAACATGGTAAAACCTCATCTCTACTAAAAATATAAAAATTAGCCAGGTGTGGTACCATATGCCTGTAATTCCATCTGCTGGGGAGGCTAAGGCATGAGAATTGATCATTTGAACCTGGCAGAGAATTGTGCCACTGCACTCCAGGCTGGGTGACAGAACGAGACTGTCTCAAAAAAAAATTGTTTGGCTATTCTCACACCTTTATATCTCCATATTACTCTTATAATCTGTGTGTCAAATTTCTAAATACTTCCGTTGGCAATAGAGAAAGAAACCTTGAAAAAGAACAAAGTTGGAGATCTCATTTCACGTTTCCTGATTTCAAAATTTACTACAAAGCTATTGTAATCAAAACTGTGTGGTGCTGACAAAAAGACAAATAGATAAACCAAAGGAATAGAACACAGACAGCATAGAAGTAAATCCTTGCATATACGGGCAAATGATTTGACAGAGGTGCCAAGACCATTTAGCAGGAAAAAAGGACAGTTTTTTCAATAAATGGTGTTGAGTAAACTGGTTATCCACAAGCCAAAGAATGAAGCTGACCTTTATCTTATACCATATGCAAATAGTAACTGAAATGGTCAAAAACCTAAACATAAAAGTTGGATTTGGCAATGTCTTCTTGGATATGACACCAAAAGCACAGGCAGCAAAAGAAAAAATAGTTAAGTTGGACTCTATCAAAATTAAAAACTTTTGTGCATCAAAGGACACTATTAATATAGTGAAAAGGCAGCCCACCAATTGGTAAATTTTTGCAAATCACTCATCAATGAGGGGTTAATATCCATAATACATAAAGAACTACTACAACTCTACAACAAAGAAACAAACAACGCATTCTAAAAATGGGCAAAAGACATGAATAGACACTTTTCCAGAGAAGGTACACAAATGACCAATCATCATAGGAAAGGATGCTCACTGTCACTAGGCATTAGAGAAATACAAATTAAAACCACAATGAGATACCACTTTATACCCACTAGATGGTATTATCAAAAAACAAACAAACAAAAAATAAAAAGTATTGATGAGGATGTGGAGAAACTGGAACCCTTGTAGATTGCTGATGTGAATGTAAAATGGTGCAACCACTATGGAAAACTGTATGGCGACTCCTCAATATATTAAACACAGAATTACTATATGATCCAGCAATTCCACTTTGGGATACATATCCAAAAGAAGGGAAAGCAAGGATTCAGAGAGGTATTTGTACACTCAGTCTCATAGCTGCATTATTCACAATAGCCAACAGGTAGAAGCAACTCAAGTGTCTACAGAGAGATTACTGGATAAACAAAATATGCTATATACATAGAATATTATTCAGCCCTTAAGAAGAAAGACATATTTTTAATTGTAGCAAAATACACCTAACATAAAATGTAACATTTAACCATTTTTAAGTGTATAGTGTGTGATATTAAGTACATTTGTATTGTGCAACCACCACCATCAATCCACAGAACATATTTCATCGTGAAAAACTCAAACTCCATACCCATTAAACAATCTCCCCCATTCCTCTCTCCCTCCAGCCCCAGCATCCACATTCTATTTTCTGTGTCTATGAATTTGACTATCTTAGGTACCTCACATAAGAAGAATTATACGGTATTTGTCCTTTTGTGGCTGGTCTATCTCACTCAACATAGCATCCTCAAAGTTTGGTCATATGTCCGAAAAAAGCATAAATGTGAGTAAATGTGAGATTTGGGGTTGGAGAGATAGAAAAATATCTTTGAATCACAGGAAAAATAAGGAGCATATGCAGCCAGAAGATTAGAGGATCGAGAACTTGGTATCTACTCTAAGAAAGGACAAAGGGATATTTACAAGGGCCTACTTACCTGCCTTCTATTTCCATTGTATCCCAATCAATCACTATTTTTATTTCCTTTGTTCTCTTCTAGTTCCTGGAATCTTCTATCTCCACACGTGGATCCTGATGCCAGTCTAAACTTCTGTAATTGCACTCACATATGTGTGTTCCAGATTTGCTGCGGAAGGAAAAGGCAGTTACCAAGTGCTCAGTCTGCCATCTTGAAATAGAAATCAGAGATTCCATTTCATTTGGACTGTCCAGGCATACTTCTCCTTAAGTTCCTTAGAGGCCTGGAACACTGACTGCAGGTTGCCGTCCACCTGCATCGTGGTGACCGTATGGTGAGAGGGCAGCAGAGCAGCATGGACAGTGTCTGTCTTGCTCATGTTCCTGAACGGCAAACGCAAGTGAAGCTCATCATCTTTCACCAGCAGCTGCTGCAGAAAGATAGGTCAGTGCCACCGGAAGGACAGTTCAGACACAGGGTGTGCATTATCTGGATGGCATCAGGTAGAGATATTTTTCTCTGGTTCAGAAAACTGATTTTGACTGTTTTGGTTCTTGTCAGGAGTCCCAGGAAATTTTTTTTTAAAGACTTAAAAATCTTTTAAACAAAGGGAAGAGGGAACTCACACTCTAAAAGCCACTTACTTAGTGTACTGTCATCAATGAGAGCTGTCCTTTTCCATTGCTCTATTGAGATTATCCCGAGGCAAGTTATCATCCTGAATTTACTATGCAACTGATATCTAGGGGTGATTACAAACCATCAATAGCAGGTGTTAAAGACAACATCTCCATCAACCATTTTAATACACTTTTTATCTTCTCAACCAGTTTGCAAGTTCCTTGGGGGCATATACGATGCCATGAGTAAGTTTAATCATCACAGCTAGGAGCAAACAGCAAATGTTGTCTGCGTGAATGACTGAATGAATTCATCGTTCATTAGCCAGCCAGTATGAGCAAATGACTAATGTAAACAGGAATATTCAGTGTAATTACGTATTTACTTGGCTTTGTGATTTGTTTTCCCTGAACAAATTGGGATTTTAGAAAGATGAATGGAAGACATACAAAATAGAAACCAGGAAGGAGAAAGCAAGGAAAGTAGATGCTCAAGGATACAGGAACTCAGAGGAAGACAAGTCTTCAGAGGAAAGCCTTCAAAGGAAGCAAACAGGACTGTCTGTTAAAAAGATAATAACCATGACCTGCCACTGAATATATCTTCTCCTTCTTCTAATTGTCACAGGGTGACAAATGGCTCAAGAATGCTGTAAAGCTCACTGTGAAACATCTCCTTAAGCAGCTGGGCTTGTAAGCATAGAACCAAACACCTTCATTGTGTATCTTCCTTCACTGAGAAAAAAATAAGCTATCTACAGCCATATCCTGATCTTGGAAGCTAAGCAGGGTTGGGCCGGGTTAGTACTTGGATGGGAGAAAAAATAAGCCTGACCTTATTTTTATGTATATTCAGAGAGAGAGAATTCCCATGTTGTGATTTGAGAAATTCAGTAGTTATGAGTACAGAAGCTAGAGCTAGACTGGATACATCTGAATCCTCACTCTATTGTTTGCTAGCTCTGTACCATGGGCAAGGTACCTAATCCTTTTATCTTACCTGTAAAATGAGGATAATAATGGTGCCTAGCCTATAGCATGAAAATTACATGAAAAAAGTATATATAATGCACTTGGGACAGTGCCTGGAAATTGGTTAGTACTATTTAGTTGTTTAATATAGCTTTAGAACAAGAATCTATCTTGATCGTGTGCACTGTTTAGGCACTGGTGGGTGGAAGACAGTCTAGCGATTGTTAAGGAGGGTGAGAAGGGAAGTGGTGATGATTCACTGACGTGGCAGAGGTGCACTCAAGCACCTAAAAATTTCAATTAACAGGAAATGTAAGTAAATATGCTAAACACTGAGAAATTTAAATGGAGAGTTTTAATCCAGTACTGGCATCTACCATAAATTCAGATTGCAAAAGCAACAAAATGGATTGGCTAATGTCTATAGCCATTTTTTGGTTTGCCCTACACTGGAAATGCAAATAAGTAAAATAGCCAGAAGCAGAAAGAGCCTACGGGATGAGGCACTGACGGGTCTGGTTGTCTTTGTTTCTTTCCATATTCAACAGGTAAATGATCTTCCCTCCAATGCTTAGTTAGTAAATAAGAATTGATGGTTTCTAAAAGGTGTTCCACCCAAGCTCTAAGGGGTGCCACATCCACTTAAGCTCTGCCGGTCCCTGTTCTACTTGTTAATTAAACCTAGTTGAGAGAAGGTCTACAGCATGAAACAAGTGGAAACCAGTACATGACCACCTGAGTCAGGACCCCAGGCTCTGAGCCGAGTCGGGGATGGTGGGTTGCTCTCGCCCGCTGCCTCTGGACGATTACCAGGACCTACTTCCTGAAGGCAGAGCTCAGGTCCCCCGGAGTCAAGCTCGATTTGACTGCAAATTCCCGAGCTCCCCGAGCTGGGCGCCGTTGAGGGGTGGCTGGTAGCGAGTATGGGATACAGTCACGGGGAATCAGAGCTGTGGGTTCCCCACCCAGTCCGGTGGGGTCCACGGGGAGGCGTTCACCTGCTCACTACGTAACCAAAACCACCTTTCTCGTCATCGGCGCGATGAGCACGAAAACCGAGCACACAAGCAACAGAGACCACAGCAGTTTCCCAGTTTATTTCTATCCGAGGCTGACCGAGCGGCTCCACCCACAGCTCAGCCGTCAACCCCTCGTCCCGCACCAGAACACCCGGGGATGCCAGCCGCCCGTGCCAGTCCCGCCCGGCAGCCAAAGTGGGGGACCCCCTGCTGGCCACCAGGTGCGTGGGGACGGAGCCCACCACGTGTGGTCGTGGACTCCACCCAGGTCCACAGCGTTCCCCCAACCCTTCCGCACCCTCCGCTACAGGCTGGAGCTGCTGCACAGTATTTTGCTAGAGGCTAAAATTTTCTATCATTATTCCATTTGTTCTTTCGCTTCATTGTAAATGTAAAATTCGAGGCACTGTGTCATTTTTGTGTTCACATTCGTCATTCATCTCCTTTTCTTTCCCTCCTTTGCCATTACACTCCTAATTGCAGTCACCTATTAAAAGCAAAACAAAACAAAACACAAAACTCATCTGTCTTAATTTTTTTTACAGGCTGAAGCAGAAAATAATCTGGATTTTGATAGGAAATTGTATGTACTATCACAATATGTATTTTCATGGCGTAGAAAAGGCCATCCACTTCAACTGCTACACTTAAAACCGAACTTCCTTATAAAAGATTTCAAATGCGTTCTCTCTTTTTTCTGCTTCTCAGAACTGTCTTTCCAAACACCCACCATGGAGGAAGTGGCAACTTCCAAGGAGGGCTGGAGACAGAACTAAATCTAAACGAATCATTTAATACCTAGAGACTTTTTTTCTTTTGAATAATTGAAAATTAAATATGTAAACTAAAAATTCAGTGCAAGAAGTATGCAGTGAAAAGCCCACAGAGTACTCCTCTTGGCTACTTCACCTTCCCAGCACAACCGGCACTGTCACGAAGACCCACTGTCTTATAGGGTCTTTGAGAGATTCTGTGTGTATGTATGTATGTGTGTGTGTGTGTGTGTGTGTGTGTGTGTGTGTGTGTGTGTGTGTAATACAAACGAAAACAAAACCTATAAAGTTTACAGCATCTTGTTTTTATGCACTTAATCCACAATCCATATATATCACTTCATTTTTTAAACTTCACTCTTTTTTTTAGTAATTGTATTTCTTTTAATACTTTTTATTACATTTTATGAATACCACATAATTCCTTATCCAGTACCCCAGAGGCTAGAGGAAGATGTTTCAGTTCTTTCTACTCTTTTGCTGTTATGGGAGGGAAATGTTCTTGTACAGATCTAAAATCCTTTACCCACAATTCTAAAGTTCAAACAGCTAAGAAAATTTAAAGTATTTTCAATTTTTGGCACACTCATTTGGCAGATGAATTATAGCTGTACTGATGGGGAGTCTACTTACCATCTTTACTTCTACTAGTTAATGTGAATTCATGCATCTCTTTTGCTAACATACAGCTAGGTTTGATTGCAGGTAATTATCCCAGGTCCCACTAGAGTTATTACAAAACATATTGCATTGTATACACCAACTTATCTTTCTAAAATCCAAGCAATTTTAAATTCTAAAGCACAGTCAGTACTGTTTTGCATAAGTAATGGCGGTTCTGTATAAATATCATTACTTATATTAATGAGTTGTATCTTTAGGATAAACTTCAAAACACAGAATTATTAAAGGTATGTTCATTCAAAAGTTTGATATTGTCAAATTGCTTTTCAAAGGAATTAACAATTTACATCACAAACAATATTAAATGAAAGTTCCTGCTCTTTCACAGCCTGAACAAAACTTTTTGGTGTTTACTAATATGATAAGCAAAAAGGTGATAAATCATGTATTTTTAATTTGATTTCATTTCATTATGGGTGAAATTAACTATTGATTTGTGCACATTATTTAAATAGTGGGTTAATTATCCAATTGGCTTATATGTTACAAATATTTTCCCAGCTTATTTGTATTTTGATTTTTATTTGTGATAAATTATACAGGAAATGTTAATTATTTTATAATCATCATCGATACACAAGGAATTTATTTGAGTATAAGGAATTGTATTAGTCTTCTATTACTGCTGTAACAAATTGTCACAAATTCAGCAGTTTAAAACAATACACATTTATTATCCGAGTTCTGTAGGTCAGAAGCCCAGCATAGCCTGACGACGGATTTCTGTGCTCAGGGTCCCACTAGGATAAATCAAAGCCAGCCAGGCTCCAGGTCAAATCAGCTTCCAAGTTCACTTATACCTTATGCAGAAATCAGTTCCTTGCATGGTAGGTCCACGGTCCCATTTTCTTGCAGTTTATCAACTTTGCAGGGGTGAGAGCTGAGAGGTCACCCACTATCCCCCTGTCAGGTATCTCTTTCTGCATAAGGTAGTTCGTTTCTTCGGGGTCCACGGAAGAGCACTACTGTAGCTGCAAATCTCCCTGACTTAACTTCTGCTACTTCTCTACAGCTTTTAAGGGCTCATGTGGCCCACTTGAATAATTCAGAATAACAACTGTGCCACATAACAATGCAATCACGAGAGTAACTGAGCAAAAATCATGGGAGACATTTTAAATTCTGTCTTCTACAGCAGTGACATAAGGCTCCAACTTTTTTTTTTCCCCCAGTTACTAGCCACTGTCCCAAAATTATTTTAAATAAATCACTGATACTATCAATTTGTGTGATTGTTTGACATTTAGATTTCTGGATAATTCAGAAATGTTCATGATTTGAGAGAAACTCAGACCCCACCCCTCTCCCACTCCAACTCCTTTACAGACAAGAGATCAGTATTTGACAACTATAACTCTGAAAATAAGAACAGTCTTATTCCAGGGCCAGTCCCAAAGGCTCAATGTGAAAGTTTCTGGGCTTGGAGGTGTCATGTAAGGAAAGAAAGTGAGTGGAAACTTGGATGTGTGGCTGTCCCATGAAGAGCGCACCCTGTGGAAAACAGAAAAGGGTCCTAATCTTGGAGGTTTGGTGCTCATGATAATGTGGGAATGACAGCTAGAACAAAACTGTGAGCTCCAGGAAGGCTTGAAAGCATTGGAGCAAGGCCAGCAGCCTCTCCCCTCCCACTATCACTTCCATCAGAACCAAGTAAGAAAGACCTAAGTTTCTTATATCACCAGAGACCTGGCACCTTTCACTAAAGAATTTGCTTTCAAGCTGCTGCAACCTTTGAAGAATTTGTCTGATCTGCTAAAAGTAACAGAGAAGGACAGAACTCTAGATGACTGAAGAAATCATGTATTTATTAAAATATATCATGTATAGGAAAATTATGATACTATCATTTTATTGATGTCCCTTTGTGTATGTTTGATACCAGCCAGGTTCGTTCTGCTTGCACAATAATCACTTACTGGCGGGTTTTGCAAAAGATTTATTAATTAGGCATCCTAGCAAGGAGGTGGGACAACAGCTCTCAAGTCTGCCTCCCCAAAGATAGGAAATATTTATGGATAGAGAAGCGGGTGGTCTAAGGCACAGGGAAAGGTGACTGGCAGTGGGCAAAAATGAAGTAATCAGTGATCTATGCCAGCATTATTGGGGCTCATGGCATTTCACAGGCTATATGTCCAAAACATGGCAGCATTAGCATGATCTGAGAATGGAGTTTTCCCCTCTGACATCAAAAGACCTCCTCTCAGGCATTTACACACGCCCCGTTGAAGGATATATATATATATATATATATATATATATATATATATATGGTCTCAACTGATTTGAACTGGACAGGAGCTGCTCTAAGTTCCTAAAAAACAATGGAAGTGACCATTAGCACAGTGACATATTATCTGTGAGGTAGCCAGTGAAGGTTAAGTCACAGCATTCAGTGGTGCAGCCCTCAGCTACCATGCCTTCAGCTCCAGGGAAAAACAAAAACAAAAGCAAAAAACAAACAGCCAAAAGCAAGCAGAGAAGGCTCTTTGGTGGCCTAATCAAATTAAGCTCTTGGCTTTACTTTCAACAACTCCTATGTTTTCGTCTTGATTTTTGTTTTGTTGATGTAGATATTTTAGTTTCTGGACATGGAGAAGCATAGCCTGGTCATGATAACCCTATTCCTAGACAGTCATTCATCCATTCTCTCAATAAGAATCTGGGAGGCTGATTTTTTGTCATTTTTTCATCCACTTCTACCCTGAACTTTAAAATCTAGCTCCAATTCCCATCATGTGGCTGAACTAAGTCCGTGATAGCCAAGAATAAAATGATTTATTTTTAGACCCTTATAACAGAGAACTTGTACTTCTCTGTAGATCTCTCTGGAATGAAGTTGCCTCCAGTTTCAGGCAGGGGGAAAGTACTGCCTTGACTCAAATAATCTCCCTTCCTTTCCTTTCCCTCCTATCATCCATATATTTTCCTTTCAAATCCCCATACATCCGGCCTGGTTCACAACTAATGTGTGGGATAGGATTTTCTATATTGTTATAAATGGTAAGTAATTAATTCTTATTCGTATGGCACATATAATAAATCATTTTCTCCTGGGTGCTTGTGAATATATTTCTTTCAAATGCAGAATATACATGATAGTTATAAATAGAGATCACTTTGCAATCAAAGATATAGAGAATATAGCATCATTCTGGCTGTTAAATACAGCAGAGTGGGGATAGTTACTTCCCAGCCTAAGAAAGAAAATAAATTCACGTATAGCCTATATCTAAAGCATCATCTATGTCATCTACCCACATTCAAGCCTATTTATGATTCACCAACAAAAAATGTGTTTCTTGAACATCCAGAATCTCTGGGATTTTTCTTTTCCACTACAAATTGCTATAAACCTCCCATAATTTCTTTCTTTGAAACAGGAGTCAAATGAGACAGTGAGGAATAACCTCCAGCAATGGTGAAATGAGCTCTCTTAACCCAGTGGATTATTATCCATTTTCATCCATCCTTTATGTATACTGTCATGGTTATTAAAAATAATAAGTAAATGAGACTTGTCAGATAATGAAATTTGTTCACATTTTCAGGTGCCAGACAAGAAACATGGATTATTGCGCAGAGTTCCATTAGCAGAAATAACACTCATTCTACATTCTTCTTGTTCTTAGTATTGTTTTTCATGAAAAGGAAACTTTTTATATCAGCACAAGGCAATATTCTAATATGACAGTGACAGCAGAGAGAACCTCAATAAACTCTGACTTGTTACTACAAACACCATTTCAAATTAATATCAAAATTGTGATACAGTTTTTTTTTTCTGAAGTGTCTATAACAAAAAAAAAGTTGATTAAGGCTATAAATATCAAGGAGCATGATACCTTTATTCAAATAAACCTTTGTTTAATCAATTATTCATATATTTACACAACAAGAAGTAATCAAGTGCCTACTATGTGCCATGCATTGATTTAATAGCAGCAAAACAATTTTTTAAAAAGTCCCAATCATCTTGAAGCTTATACTTTGGTAGGTTGAAAGGCAATAAATGATAAGTAAAATACATATGTTAGATAGTAATAAGCAGCAAAAAGGGGGGGGAAAAAAGAAATGAGAACACATGAGGGGCATAATGAAATTTTAGACTAGACGACCAGAAGACTTTGATGAGAAGTGAAGCAAACAAAATGCAGGAAAAAAAAAAATGCTTGCACTGACAACCACAATAACCACCATCCTCCATCCCCAAGAAAACAACTACAAAAGAGAAGAGAATACTAACACAATGAAGCTGAATTAAATATCCTTAAACAAGCATTTGGAGATAGTAAAAAATACTATGGATCAGAAATTTTAAAAACAGAAATGGACAAAGAACAGGAAGAAATAAAACAAAAATTTATTATACTCAGGAAAGAAGCAGAAGAAAGTAAAATCATACAGAAGTAAAGACAGAACTAAAACGTGCGGAGAAGGCTTGATTTTAATTATCGCAGTGTACCCCAGCTAAAGACCTTCCTTCCTGAAGAGCAACTATTAACTGTGGACAAAACGGAAAAAAACAATTACCTTAGAATTTTGAAGAAGAAACAACAACAAGGCATAGTGTGGAGGAGAGCCCATGAGACATTCACCAAAGCAGACCATATCCTGGGCCATAAACCAAACCTCAACAAACTGAACGCTACAGAAATCAGACAGAATGTGTTCTCTGACTGTAATAGAATAAAATTAGTTAACAATAACAAAAATATAGTCAGAAATCAATAACAAGTCTTTTTAATCTCTAAAAATATGTACATTAAACATTTCTAAATAATTCATGGGTAAAGTCTCAAAGAAGTCACTAAAAATATATAGAACTTAATAAAAAAAGTGTGTCAAAAAATGTGGCATGCAGCTAGAATAGTGCTAAGAAGAAAATTTATGGTACTAAAAGCTTATGATAAAAAAAGAGGAAAAATTTCAAGTTAATAATAAAGTTTTCACAGCAAGAAAGTAGAGAAAGAAGAGCAAAATAAATCTAAAGCAAGCAGGAAGGAAATAAAAAGATCTGAACTGAAATCAGTGAAATTGGTAATAGGAAAACAATTGAGAAAATTTACAAGACAAAAAGTTGGTTCTTAGGAAAATACCAGTAAAATTGAGAAACTCCTAGCAAAACTGATAAAACCTGAAAAAGAGAAGACACTAAGAATGAAATAGAGAGAACATCATTACAGATCTTGTAGCCATTAAAAAGATAATATTACTACAAGCAATTTTAAGCTAATAAATTTGAAAACTTAGAAATAATTGACCAATTCCTTAAAACCCACAAATGACAAAAACAAAACATAAAACAGAAAATCTGAATAGCCTTATAATCATTAATAAATCCATGCGTAATTTTAAAGATCCATAAAATAAATCTCCAGGCCCACATGGTTTGACTGGTGAATTCTACCAAATATTTAAAGAAGAATTAACACCAATTTTATATAGTATCTTCCAGAATATAGATGAGAGAGAAAATACTTCAACTCATTTTATGAGGTCACTACTGCCAAATAACCAAACCAGTCAAAATAAAAAATAAAAAAAAAGGACAGGCCAGTATCTTTCATGAACTTAGACACACAAATTATCCACAAAATATTAGCAAAACAAATCCAACAATGTTAAAAAGAAATGATTTTTGGTACAGACGGGGTCTCACTATGTTGCCCAAGCTGGTCTCGAACTCCTGGCCTCAAGCAATCCTCCCACCTTGGCCTCCCAAAGTGCTGGGATTACAGGCCTGGGATTACAGGCCATCACTCCCAGTGATTTTTGTCGGTAATCTATTGTCTCCAGTTGTTTTTGCAAGTTAATTTCTTCGGTTCTCTGCAGCTTCACTACGCATATGTTTTTACTTATCTGTGTCTGTCTTGTTTGGAACTTGCCATTTTTCCTGAATCTGATGATCACGGCTTCCATCAATTCTATAAAAAACAACTCAGCTTTCATCTCTTTAATGTTGTCTCTTTCCCATGTTCTCAATTCTCTTTCTAGAATGTTTATTAGAAGCATTCTGAGACATCTCAATCTATCATTCACATGTTAACTTCTATATCCTCAAAACTCAACAGTGCCTGACATGTGGTCGGTGCTCATCTGTGGAACAAATGAATTATACTGAACCCATCATGGAAATCAAAATAAATGCACCAGATCAAGGCAGAAATCAGGCATCTCCTGAAGTCCCAACTTCCTAGTGGTTGAATCTTTAACCTATTACTCCAGTTAGATACAAAAATAGTGAAATCTGGGATTATTTAATGAAAGGAACCAACTCTACAGGTATACCACTTGGGAATGCAGAAAGGGAGTCTTCCTCATTTTGAGGGAATTGGATAAATGGCTCAGAAAATATGTACAGCACCAACCTAGTGACACATCATCAATGACATGAAATCAAGATTTGGTTCATGTTTAAAGCTTCCTTTTGGGTACTTAATGTAGAACAGAATTCAGTAACAATTTGCAATGACTGTGCACCTACTAGGGTATTACCACAATTCTGCAAAGTAGGTACTGGCATCAATATTTTATGTAATTAAACTCAGGTATAAATGGAAGTAACTTGCCCAAAATCATACAGCTGGTCTCGAACTCCACATAGCTAGTTAGCTGGCTAAACCCAAATCAGATCCAGGGTCTGCCCAGCCCTAAAGCCCATACTCCCACCATGCCCTCCACTTGATTAGATGCTGCCTCCCAGGTCAAACTTGGAAAGCTGAACCAACCCTAATGGACAGAAAGTAAGCACTCAGTGCCTTACACCCGAGCGTTTGAACCATGACATTCTGACTTATGGTCTCTAATAAAATTACAACGTACCAACAAAGGCTCTTTATTCATTCACATATATTATTGCATTAAATCCTTACTCCATACTCATGAGTAGAAGCAGCAGAAAGATAACCACTCCACTTTACATATGAGGAACCTGAGATTCGCAATCGATAATGTGCTTCTTCCAAATTTACAATGAGAGTAAATGAAAGAGTGAAAAACAGCTCTGATTTCAGGTCAGCTTCACCCTTCTCTCTGAAAAACAGTGGAGACAGTGGTGTACAGCTCTCTCTTTCACTTACAGAATGTTTATAGAAAACCTTTAACAACAAAATTAAATTGTAATCAAAAACTTCATACTTTACACTGTGAGGAAATTATACATCACTTTTTACTTTTGTTAACTCATTCAAAATTTTACTGACTTTAGATTTCAGGCTTTATATTGGTTATACTTATAGTAAAAACATACGATATTTTATCATTTTTCTTCATATCAAATGAGGCCTGGGTGTGGTTCTTTTAAAATGATAAAAGTTTACATAATTATCTGATACATGTAAACTAAATCCTCACCACTTTCCTCTACTACTGTAGGGCACCTTACACGAGCAGTTACCCAATTAGAAAATTTTATTGCAACTTAATGTGAATAATTTCTTCCTGGAAGTTTACAACTATTAAGATATGATCATTAAAATGGGTTAGTCACTAATGAACAAATTTGCAAATGGTGTTAAGGGTCAGGCCCAATATTAGCATGAACTACCTCAGTAGCAATAAAATATATATTTTTAAACAAGAAATAATTCAAGTGACCAAAACACAAATTGATTTGGTTTTTATTATTAACCACATGGGTACCCATATGAAGACTGTTAGGATTCTAACAATTTTAAGATGGTCAGAAGCAGCATACAGAGAAAGAAATAAGGCAAAAGAGCTAAAAAAGTTGCTCATAAAGCACCAAAGCTACGATGGCCACTCAGAGTGGGCAGTACTTCCTTTTGCTGGGGGCAGGCCAAAAAAAGGAGCAGTGGGTGCCTGTGTCACAATTATTCAAGTCCACCTCTTGTCCCATGGAGCACAGCTTGGGCCCCAGTTGGCAGAATAATATAAACAGATATTCTGTTGGGTGACTAGAATAATTTTATTTTTACATAAGACTTTTCAGAAAAGAACTCTAATAATTTTGATGTAATACCATTCCCAGAGAATAACTAATTGATATTTTTACTTTATATATATATATATTTTTGGAAATGGAGTCTTGCTCTGTCACCCAGGCTGGAGTGCACTGGCGGATTTTGGCTCACTACAACCTCTGTGTCCTGGGTTCAAGCAATTCTCCTATCTCAGCCTCCCAAGTAGCTGAGATTACAAGTGCATACCACCACACGTGGCTAAGTTTTGCATTTTTAGTAGAGATGGGTCTTTGCCATGTTGGCCAGGCTGGTCTCAAACTCCTGACCTCGTGATCTGCCCACCTTGGCCTCCCAAAGTGCTGGGATAACAGGCTTGAGCCCCCCGCGCCTGGCCCAATCTTTTTCTCATATGCATAGGAGCATGCGCAGATACACAGTCTTGAAGAGATTCCAAAAGAAAGGAAAAGAGACAGTTCATAAATTTATTACAAATGCATATTATCCAACTCGATAGAAACCCACGTGGCACAATCTCAGCTCACTGCGACCTCCTCCTCCCAGCCTCAAGAGATCCTCCACCTCATCCTCCTGAGTAGTTGGAGCTACAGGCACATGCCACCACACACAGCTAATTTTTGAATTTCTTTTTCAAGAGTCAGGGTCTCACTATGTTTCCCAGGCTGATCCTGAACTCCTGGTCTCAAGTGATCCTTCTGCCTTGGCATCCCAAAGTGCTGGGATTACAGGCATGAGCCGCCGCACCCGGCCTGGTTATGTTTTTTGAATAGTGACCCTAATGTGCTTTTCCAGTTCCAGTAACTTTTGATAAAATTTTTCAGCAGTCTCTTCATCTAGGTCCATCTGGAAAAGAAGCAAAAATAGAGATGTCTAGAAATGAAAAATAAGATGAATAGTATTTGTATAAAAGAAAGGTATTCACTATATGAAACAAAAAGAAAGGAGGGAGCAGGAAAGGGCCATGGTGGCAGACACATGGGAGCTGTCAGGAAGCTGAGAGCCTGTGAGGAAGGAGACCCAGGCATTTGGGACTGCCTCCCCCTCTGTCATCCACTGTGCATCTCAATAGAAGAGAGAGCAGGCCAGATGGCACCTCTTGGATCTCCTTCCTGTAAATAACACGCTTGGTATTGGGGAAACTCTCTTGAAGACAGTTTTTACTTAAAACAAGATCAAACCCGAAACCTTTTCACATGTGAGTCCTAAAACTATAAACCGAAATCCTTTTATATGTGATTCCTGAAACTATGAACCAAAACCCTTTTCATATGTGATTCCCGAAGCTGTAAACCGAAACCCTTTCCTACGTGACTCATAAGGCTGTAAACCTGAGATTCTTCCACGTGTAATATCTAAAGTATAAGCCTATATAAAGGCAGAACCTTCCTTTGTTAGACGAGCTGAACTTTGGACAAATTATCACTCAGGCTCCCGGTCAAATAAACTTCTTCCTTCTTCATTTGGTGTTCGAGAGATCTGTTTCCCCGCAGCTGCTCCTGCTACATTTTTGGTGGGTCGCCGGGAAGCAAGTTTCGGCTAGCAGACGGCGGGAAAGTCTCTCAGGAGGTTTGACTAGCCCTGTGGAGCATCCCTGCAGGGGGACTCCTGCTCTCCAGGGCGATGCATCCTGAGAGCACTCCTGGGCAGGTATTTGCCCGGTGGGAAAAGCCTCGCTGGAGTGCAGCAGGGAGGACCCGCAGTGTGGATCCACCCAGTGGCTGAATGCCGAGAAGGAACGGGTATTTAGGACGTCCAGGCAACTGAATATGGTAAGACTGAACCCGGGGAAAATAGCCCACCTCATTTTCGGTGGAAGCGTGGCCTGATCACCCATAGGTGCCAGATTTGGCACTTTTGAACATGGCTCTCTCTCTCTCCCTCTGTAACTAACCTTGGAAGCTTTTTGCTTATGGTTTCGAATTGGAAGGAGAGCGATTGTATGTGTGTCTGTGTGCGTAGATGTGTCCGACCGGACTCATAGTCGTGAAAAGTATCAGGCCCATTAGGAGGGGCCTCAAGCGTCCAGCAATTTGTAAGAATTACAGACAGCCACATAAGGCTGAGTGGAGAAGCCTCTGTCATCTGGGTGTTGTGAAAGGACTAAAGTGAATGTAAATCGGAGAGTGCCCCATGCCGCGTCTCGCTGGGCGGCAGCTGCTGTGAGTGAACTAACACTCTCCTAACTGTGGGAATTGTTTCTTTGAAGTGTTAATATGGGTCACTCCCATAGCAAGTCCACCCCTTTAGAGCCCATGCTGAACAATTTCAAGAAAGGATTTAGTGGGAATTATAAAGTAGCTATGACACCAGAGAAATTAGGGGCTTTATGTAGGGAAGATTGGCCAGCATTTAGGGTAGGTTGGCCCACAGACGGGACCCTAGACAGGTCCCTTGTCTCCAAAGTAAGGCATGAGGTTATATACAGAGAGCTAGAGCACTTTGATCAATTTCCATACATAGATTCGTGGTTGCAGTTAGTTTTGAACCCTCCGAAGTGGCTAAGAGAGCAGGCAGCAACTGTTTTAGCGGCCAAGGGACAGACTGCTAGAAACCACCATCCCCTTCGTCGTGGACAGACGTGGACTCCTAAGGCACAGGCAGATTCGGCAGCAGGAACAGCGACTCCCAAGGTTCTGGCAGATCCAGAGGCAGAAGAGTTTTTGCCCTTTCCTCCTCAAGGACTCCCTGCCCCTGAGCCAGAAGCCTTGGCATCCCTACCAGAGCTGCATACCCCTAAACTACCTAGAGTAGACAAGAGTATGGAAAAACTCCGCCCATTGCTGCCCACTTCCAGAGGGGAACTCCCCCCTCTGACAGCCTGTCTGCAACCCAGGGCCAGGGTGCAGATGGTACACCTTTGAGAGAGCAGAGGTACATAGGAGTGGATGAGGACGGCCACATGGTAGAAAAGCGTGTTTTCACATACCTGCTGTTTACCTCGGCTGATCTTATCAACTGGAAAAATAACAACCCATCTTATACTGAGAAGCCACAGGCTCTCACTGACCTACTGTAAACTATTATTCAAACTCATAACCCCATTTGGGCTGATTGCCATCAGCTGCTTATGTATCTTTTTAACACGGATGACAGGCGAAGAGTACTCCAAGCTGCTTCTAAATGGCTGGAGGAGCATGTTCCTGCAGATTACCAGAACCCCCAAGAGTATGTCACGGTCCAATTACTGGGAACTGACCCCCAGTGGGATCCGAACACTCCGGAGGGCATGCAGAGGCTAATCCGGTACAGAGAAGCCTTGCTGGAAGGATTAAAAAAGGGGGCCCAGAAAGTTACAAATATTAATAAAGTCTCTGAGGTTATTCAAGGAAAAGAGGAAAGTCCCAACCAATTTTATGAAAGACTATGTGAAGCTTACCGCATGTACACTCCTTTTGATCCTGAGAACCCCGAAATTCAGTGCATGATAAATATGACATTAGTCAGTCAGTGTGCAGAAAACATTAGACGAAAATTGCAGAAGCAGGCAGGATTTGCATGCATGAATACTTCACAGTTACTGGAAATAGCTAACCAGGTATCTATAAACCGAGAGGCAGTAAGCCAGAGAGAAAATCATACGGAAAACGAGCATCAGGCTCAACGGAAGGCCAACTGGATAGCTGCTGCAATGAGAGGAGCACCCCCAAGACTGTGGGAAAAGGGGGATTCCTGGGAAAGCATCCTAGTCTGCCCGCCCGTGCCTGCAACGGGATCAGTGTGCATTTTGTCGAGAAATAGGACATTGGAAGAAAAAATGTCCACAGTTAACTGGAAAACAGGGAGACCCTGAGCACAATGCTTCAGACAAAAGTGAAGGGGCTCTGTTCAATCTAATGGAAGGGCCACTGGACTAAAGAGAGGGGGACCGGACTCATATGCCCCCAAAGAGCCCATGGTCCGGACAACAGCCCTGTAACCTCCCACTGAAAGAAACAAAACCAATGTTGTTAGAGCTATTAAGGTGTTAAGAGAACAGACTTTATTGTACTTAATGGACTGCCCCTGCCCCCCTTCTCTGGCAAAACTTGTTGTGCAGATTAATAAGAAGACACCCTGCAGCTAAGACTGTCTCAGGCAGGGGTCATCCAGGCTCTCATTGTCCCTCAGAAAGGAGGGTGGAGACCTTCCTAGCCAGGGACCAAAGACTGGTATTTCCGCCCAGGCCAGTGCAGGGCTTGCGTGACCTTGCACCCACTTGCACCAGACTTGTGCACACAGTTGGGATTATTGACAGCAGAGGATAGCTGGTTCACTTAATTGGACTTAAAGAATACTTCTTTAGCCTAAGGCTGGCTTTTGAAAGGCAAAAACTATTTGCATTTCAATGGGAGAAATCCAGAAGCAGGTGTGACCACCCAGTACACCTAAACCCGGCTTCCCAGGGGCTCAGAAACTCTGTCCACATCCTTGGGGAGGCATTAGCCTGTAACCGCCCCCGCAAAAGCCTCTTGCTTGCATGCTGCCCCCATATGCTGATGACCTTCTATTGGGACACCCTACGGCAGTCGGGTGCGCAAACAAATGCCTTACTTCGGCACCTGGAGGACTGTAGGTATAAAGCGTCTAAAAAGAAAGCCCAGATCTGCCGACAGCAAGTGAAGTATCTGGGGTTTAACATCTGGAAGGGGGAACGCAGCCTAGGAACAGAAAAGGAAGCAAGTAATTTGCAACCTGCCAGAACCCAATTCTATTTTTCTTTTTATTTATTTATTTATTTTTTTTGGAGATGGAGTCTTGCTCTGTCACCAGGCTGGAGTGCAGTGGCGCAATCTCGGTTCACTGCAACCTCCGCCTCCTGGGTTCAAGCGATTCTTCCGCCTCAGCCTCCCGAGTAGCTGGGACCACAGGCACATGCCACCACACCCGGCTAATTTTTTTGTATTTTTAGTAGAGATGCGGTTGGAGACCATGTTGGCCAGGATGGTCTTGATCTCTTGACCTCGTGATCCACCCGCCTCGGCCTCCCAAAGTGCTGGGATTACAGGCGTGAGCCACCGCGCCCGGCCCCCCAATTCTAGAAGGCAGATAGGGGAGTTCCTGGGAGCCGTGGGCTTCTGGAGATTGTGGATTTCCAAACTTCGTAGTACTGGCCAAACCCCCATACAAAGCGACAAGAGGGGAGGAGAGAAGACAAGACACTCTTTGAATGGGGCAGAAGCTAAAAGCAAAACGTTAGCCCTGGCTTTGGGGATAGCCGATTTAACACACCCTTTTCATGCTGTCAGAAAAAAAAAAAGGAAGAAGAGGAATGGCAATTAAAGATACTAGCCTCAACTCTGGGAAGAATTTAACTATCAAAGCACCCCACACAGTAGTGACCCTAATGAATACCAAAGGACATCTTTGGTTAACAAATGCTAGGCCTGCCAAATACCTGAGCCTGCTAAAATAAAAATCTCTGCATTGCCATTGAGGCCTGCAACACCTTAAACCCCGCCACTTTGCTCCCAATGACAGAGGGCTCAGTTAAACAAAACTGAGTTAAAAGTCTTGGACTCAGTTTATTCCAGCAGGCCTGATCTTCAGGATCAGCTATGGACAGTAGTAGACTGGGAGTTGTATGTGAATGGGGGCAGTTTTATTAATCCACGAGGAGAAAAGTGTGCAGGCTATGCAAGCAACTCTGGACACTGTAACAGAAGCCACGTCACTGCCTCACAGCACCTCGGCTCACAAGGCTGAACTCACTGCTCTGACTTGAGCCCCAAAGTTGAGTAAAGATGAGGTTGCAAACATTTACACTGATTCACAATATGCCTTTCTGACTCTCCAAGTATATGGAGCACTGTACAAAGAAAACGCCCATGAAGTAAACCGTGTGCTGCTTCCAGATCTTATCCCTAGGTTTGGACTGCCACTGCGCATCAGATCAGACAACAGACCAGCATTTGCGGTGAACTTGGCCCAGAAGACAACAATGGCCTTGGGGTACTACTTTGGAAACTGCACTGCTGCCTATTGCCCTCAGGGTTCGGGGAAAAGTGAAAACAATGAATGGGACCATCAAAAATAGCTTAGTGAAAGTGTATCAGGAAACAGGATCAAAGTGGGTGTAGGCAATTCCCTTGGTGTTATTCAAAACTGGATGTACCCCCCTTTAAAAAAAAACAGGATATTCTCCTATGAAGTCTTATATCATAGGCCCCCTCTCCCACTCCAGGCACTCCCCGGGAACTCCTCGGGAGTGGGGGGAGAGATTGAGTTAGGATGCTAGTTACCAGCTCTAGGGGAGAATCGCTCAGGATACTTCAACCTGAATAAATAACAAATGTCCTGTAAGCCTTTTTCTCCCCCAGTTCACCCTTTCTCACTAGGTGATCACGTGTGGATAAAGGACGGGAGTACAGCCCCTCTAAAGCCACAATGGAAAGGACCTCAGACCTGATCCTGACCACTCCCACAGCCGTGAAGGTAGAGGGAATCCCAGCCTGAATCCACCACAGCCATGTAAAAACCAGCAGCAGCTGAGACTTGGACCAAGGCAAGGACTGCCGAATCACCTTAAAAAGGACAACAAGCCTTGCTCCAGCCACATCCCGGAAGCTGGCTGGTCCACGCATGGCTGAAGCATGAGAAAATTCATCGTGGGACTTGTTCTTCTTAGTATTTGGACTTGTACAGCAGGAACATTCACCAATTTTGAAGAATGCCCTCAGTATGTACACCAGGTAGGGTGTAAAAGTTACTGCCATTCTTTTGTACTAGAGTTCTTATAAATGTACAGGGACACAGAAGGGAACCTGTTTATATAATGGTACTCAGTATATGGTGTGTAATCCGGGAGATGGACAGGTAGCTGTGTCATAGGCATTATTATGCCCTCTTTCTTCCTATTATCTGTTAAGACAGGTGAGCTGTTAGGGTATTCAGTCTACTCCGCTAGGCAGAAAAGACACCTAAAAATAGGAGACTGGACAGATGATGAGCGGCCGGCCACCATAGAGAATTATTGAGTATTATGGGCCAGACACATGGGCAGAGGATGGCTCATGGGAATACTGTGACATGGTAAAAAGCCCCATAAACCTGCATACCTCAACCATACCTAGGCTTTCTGTTGAAACTGCTCTCTATAACCCAAATGTGAATAAGTAATTAAGGACTGTAATTGCCTCCCTACCCAGACGATGTGTAAACAAATGCTAATCTTGACTTTTGTGAACCACTTAAGTAACAATCAGAATGTCAAAAAGTTCCCTGGCCCTCGGAATGTCCGAAACCCCTCACTCCCACCCCCGCCCCTCACCCTCATCTCCGCCCTGAAGGTGATTTACAGAATCCACTAGCCCTTAGAATGTCTGAAGCCCCTCACCCTCACCCCTGCCCCTCACCTTCACTCCCAAGGTGATTTTTACGGGTATAAAAGTTCTTGACACCCTCCTTTCGGGGCTACGGGTTGGAGAGACGCCAGCCCTCCGTGGCCGCCGGCAATAAAGACCCTGCAATTTGGCATACTTTTGTCTTGGTGTTGACTTTCTATGCTCGGGCCAGTATAACAATACCGGACCCCTATTTACATGCTCAACCGGATCATCCGGTTGCAGGCTGTTTTGGAAATACTAATGAAACAGGCAAAGCTCTGTCCCTCTTGGCCTGACAAGAAACTCAAATGAGAAATGCGATTTATCAGAACTGGCTGGCCCTAGATTATTTGCTAGCAGCCGAAGGGGGGAGTCTGTGGAAAATTCATTCTAACCAACTGCTGTCTGCACATAGATGACCGGGGCAAGCAGCGGAGGATATTGTACAAGACATGACCAAACCGGCACACGTGCCTGTACAGCTGTGGCACAGATTTAACCCTGAGTCCTTATTTGGAGGTTGGTTCTCATCCTTGGGAGGATTCAAGACCCTCATCATACGTGTTATAATAATGATAGGCGTGCGTTTGTTGCTCCCTTGTCTACTCCCCCTGTTCCTTCAGATGATTAGGGGATTCATCACTACTATAGTTAGCCAAAAAATGACATCACAAGTATATTATATGAAACATTATCAGTCAGTTTCTTCAGAGAATCTGGAAAGTGAGAATGAGAGTGAGACCTCTCACTGATATTGTAAAGTGGTGAGGGTCTCAAAGTGGGGGAGATGAAGAAGGAGACCCAGGCATCTAGGATTGCCTCCCCCTCTGTCATCCACTGTGCATCTCAATAGAAGAGAGAGCAGGCCAGATGGCGCCCCTTGAATCTCCTTCCTGTAAATAACATGCTTGGTATTGGGGAAACTCTCTGGAAGACACCGTTTTTACTTAAAATAAGATCAAACCCGAAACCTTTTCACATGTGAGTCCTAAAACTATAAACCGAAATCCTTTTATATGTGATTCGTGAAACTATGAACCAAAACCCTTTTCATACGTGATTCCTGAAGCTGTAAACCGAAACCCTTTCATATGTGATTCCTGGGGCTGTAAACCTGAGATTCTTCCACGTGCAATATCTAAAGTATAAGCCTATATAAAGGCAGAACCTTCCTTTGTTAGACGAGCTGAGCTTTGGACAAATTATCGCTCAGGCTCCCGGACAAATAAACTTCTTCCTTCTTCATTTGGTGTTCAAGAGATCTGTTTCCCACGGCTGCTCCTGCTACACCTGAAGACATACTAAATCTCAGTCTCAGTTCCAACACTCACCAAACCCACTGATGCTTCCCTTAAGCAGCAAGACTGAAAGATCTGAGTTTGCTATCTCCCTAACTTTCATATACCCAGGAAGTAGAAGATACCAATCAAAGGACAAAATAGAAAAATCAAGAGTTTTGTGAATTTCTAACAGCTACTCACTTCCTAATATCCATCTGGCTTAGTAAAGGGCCCTGGTTTTAACTGGGCTCACTGCCCTCCAGATAAAAGACAATACTTCAGCCTCCATTAAAACAATGAGTGCTGGAGCCATCAGACTACATTCTGGCCAGTGAGATGTAAATACTGCCTGGAGTCTCTTCAGAAGGAATAAAGTATCCCTTTCTTCTTCCCTTCCTCCATACCACTCTCTTGAGCAGCAAGTCTGAGGGCCACGCCCTAAAGATGGCCCAGCGGTGACTGCAAGAAACTTAGGTACCTGACAATTTGTGGAGTTACCATGGCAGCCCAAGACTGCCTGTCTCCTAAATGCTTTCACATGCAAGAAATTTAAGATTCTCTCTAGTTTAATCTATAGTTATTTTACATTCTTGTGTTTCACGCAGAAAATCTCGATTGTATGTAAAAGCAAACCTTCAGCCCTTTTAAAATAGTGCTATCCTTTTTACAAGTCAACACAGAGCCTAAACTTCAAGAACAGGCTCTTTGCTCATAAAATTAAAAGCCTAAAAATTAAACAAACTTTTGAACATTTTGAAAATAACATTTATATTCATTCAGTCATGTTAGAGTTTTTCCGTAACAGAACTGGAAGAAGCATTAGAGAACTCTTCTAGTTCAACCCCATCTTTTAACAGAGGAGAAAGCTGACTTCCCCCAAATTAATCAAACGTTAAAATACTTTCTTCAATGTATTTCCATAAAGTGCTCATGACTGTGTCAGTTTGTAGAATTAGACATGTCTCCCCTTAATAAACAAACCATTCTCTCTACATTAATAGTAAGTTCAAATACACTCTGCAAGCCTAAAGTAAGCTATTTATTAGTGTGCAATAGAATTCCCCAAAGGGATGTTACAGGTTATGTAAAATTTGCTTTAAAAAAAAAAGTCATGGTCAAGAACTCTTTGAAAATAGCATTATTAAATATTTCACACACATTTCTTAACTGTCTCAACTTCTCACAGCCTTTACTTTGCTGATGTATGCTGTACAAGTCTCTGAAAGAGGGGGAATGTCATATGAAGCATGATTCAATTTTACTTGCCAGGGAACTGCTTCTTGTAAATCTTCTCACGAAACTAGCATCCCACAGAACATGTTTTGAAAAACCTGGAAGGTTCACTTTCAGTGAACAGATAGCACAGGAAGCCAAGTTCATGGCTCCCCTTTCAGCTCACACTACTAACAGAGGCCAAAATCAATGCCAGTTACTTGACTTACCTGAGCTAACAGTCACCTCAATCTCATTGTATCTTATGCTAATGCCACCTCACAACAGTCTGGGCAGTAGAAAATCAGAGGCTGAAACAAACCTTACTCATGACAAAAGTACCAACAAAATAGTTCTCTTAGTTTAAAATAAATTTTCTCATTCCCCAGTATGTAACTCTATATTTCATTTCATTTCAGAAGATTATACCAAGTCTAAAATACACAGTATTGATTTGATTTTTTCTGCACATTATCCTGTTCCTCTTCAAAACACCAATCTATTAAAGCTGATAATTGTCACAAGCAGAATTGAATATTCACAGGGAAGTTAACTTCACACAGAAAGACACTTCGTATTTCATCCAACTTGCAACGTATTGACTGAGTACCTATTGTGTGCAAGGCAGCCTGCAAGGAAATGGGGTATGACCCTCCTCTTCACAGAGCTTACATTCTGACAGGGGAACCCAAAGGTGAACAAGCATGATCTGGAACAGGTACAGGATTTCAAGAAAGCCTACCACAGAGGCACCCAGACTGGTCTATGGGGTCACTAAAGGCTATGGGATAAGCTGATCTGAAGGATGAGCAGAAAAGAAGAGGCTGAGAGCAGCTGAGGTGGAGACAACAAGATATACGAAGGCTTAGAAGCAGGAGAGAGCAAGATGAAATAAAATCAGACCAGTGTGATGCCAGTGAACAGTCAGGACCCAGAGAAGGGGAGATGGGGGCTGAGGAGCTGGTCAGGAAACTGGGCTTAATTCATCAATCCAGCAGCAAACATCAGTGCAACAAGGTAAGCACATTTACCTTCTGGGTTGTGACGTAATTTCTTCCAAAGCCAGTGGTGGCACTCAGATATTTGATCAGAGGATTGAGAGATTCGGGCTTTTGGTGGAAAAGCCATACCTGGAAAGGAAGGACGTGTCAATGATTTGTTTCTTCTGCCCAAGGTGAGCGAGGCTGGTGGTGATTTACAATTAGCACTTTACAAATTATAAATATCCTCTCAAATATCATCAGTGAACAGTTTGACAAATATATTGAGAACTAATTAAAATACAGTTTAAAAGCACTTGCTTTTATAATCAGTTTGCGTTCCTACAACAAATGTATTTATTTCTGTAATGATTACCAAAACAAGAGCATCAAAGCCAATTCCATTTATATTTTCCTTAGCTAATTTCAATTCAGCCAAGATTTAAGAATCTACTACAGTGCTAGGCCCTTAGGTTTCCAAAGTGAGTAACAAAAATCCTGAAGGAGCTCAATAGAATGAGAGAGGCAAACATAACTGACTCAGATACAATGGGTTTTTTATGTAGGACAATTCTGATCCATTAGTAGAGGCTGCCTCTGGAGCTCTGGGTTGAAGAATATTCAGAGGCATCACTTGTGTACAGCAGAAAGAAGTATTATAGCCCATTAGTAACGTCTGCCATTGATGAAGAAACACATGCAATCCATTTGCCATGTGAGATTTAAGGAAATCCACTAGCTTCCTAATAAAATAGCAACTTGATCGTCTAAGAGAGGGAAGAAAATCTTCATAGAGGGGAGTGGTATTGAACTTTGTTATCCTGGCTCTTGACCCACAAGATGCACTTTCTCCAAGGGAAATCATGGACTGATTGTGCAGTCACCGTCCTGCTTTGCCTGCCCCTCCAGTGTCCCACTGCTCTGTCTCTCCTCCAGCTGCTGGTGTATCTTGCCTCTAAAGAAGTGCTTTCCCTGTAGTCATGGTGCCCAGTGCCATAGTAGATGTTAAACTCGCAAACTTCACTCCTAGTGTTTTGCGCTTAGCCTTAAGGTCTGCTTTAGTCCCAAACAGGACCTTGATTATTCAGAGCTTATTCTCTTCGTATCTTTTCTGTTGAAATTATTTCTACTACCGGTGAACCTATAATTCACATCTGCTAAGCCGTCATACAAGCTGTAAAAACTTCAGTAACATACCAGTGCTTCTGTTGCATTGTATGGTGTCAAAGTGAATGCATTTGCAAAAAAGCGCATCTGCGGAAAAGAAAACAACAGTTATTTTGTGATGTTTAGAATAGAGTCACAAAAGAATTATTCATTTAAACGTTAAAAAAGAAAATCTGCCTTTCTGATTATAGAACATTTTTTAAGTAACAAAAAATAAAGAAGTCAAAAAAAGATATATCACTTAATCTCCATTACTCCAAATCAACTACTTTTAACATGAAGGCCTATATACTTCTGATCTTTTCTTTATGCCTGCCCTGAAAGAGAGACATTTCTTCCTGAGCCCTGAAGATAGAATCATTTCCTAAAAGTAGTATTTTTCAATATGTGCTAGAGGAACAATGGTCCTGCCAGATGTTCAAATTGTGAAACAAAAACATGGTTCATAATGCACAGTTATCCCCCTTCTTGGGAACTTTTAATGCACATGACCACTTTGAAAACTCAGAGAAGTCCAGTTTAACAATGTTTAACATGAGTTTTCTAAAATTACATGATTACAAAACTCTTGGGATCTGTGGTACATGAGCAATGAAACATTCCTTTACAGAGAAGTGGACACTCAAATGGTGGCGCAGAAGTATTAAGAAATATTAAGCAGAGGTTTCACATTAAGTAAGTTCAAAAACCTCAAGTTAAATGGCATTCAGGTTCAATTCCTTACATCATTTCCCAACCCTGAGACACATCTACTAGGCCCCAGAAAGATTTCACAAGCTAACAAAAGACGTAGTCATCACTTACCAGCAATATTGCTGGCATCAACAGCGTCCATATGAAGGGAGGCAGAACTCCGTATGTCAAATTGGTCAATGCTGTACCTGGACACACCACACTGGAATAGAGACCCTAGGAACAGAGATGGGTAGCAATAAGATTTTAACTCAATGTATATTGACTCAGTCCAGCTACGTGGTAGTTAATAAAAGAGGCACGCACGTGAGCCAGGGAGTCAGGTAATAAAGAATTTATGCTCTGAGTTGTCTCTGAAGTTGGGTTATGGTTTAGCACCAAAGGTCAAATGAAAAAAATAAAAAAGAAAAAAAAAGAAAGAAAAAAAAAAAGAAGTTGGGTTAAACATTTATGTTGAAGAATCATGTATTAAGAGAACCCACTGTAAGAGGCACCTAGGATGAAAAAATTAGTAGGACAAAGTCTCTATTCTCATGAACCTTGTAGTATAAAAAAATAACCAATCTTTTTTTTTTTTTTTTTTGAGATGAAGTCTCACTGTGTCACCCAGGCTGGAGTGCAGTGGCACGATCTTGGCTCACTGCAACCTCCGTTTCCCAAGTTCAAGCGATTCTCCTGCCTCAGCCTCCCGCATAGCTAGGACTTCAGGCTCCCACCACCATGCCCGGCTAATGTACGTATTTTTAGTAGAGACGGAGTTTCACCACATTGGCCAGTCTGATCACGAACTCCTGACCTTGTGACCTGCCGGCCTCAGCTTCCCAAAGTGCTGGGACTATAGGCGTGAGCCACCACACCCCGCCATAAAATAACCAATCTTAAAGCTGGGAGAGAAAAGTAGGGCCTAGTTATCTGAGTTTTCCTTATTATTGGCTTAACTGAAGATCAGCTTTTCAATCCTAACGAGTATTTAAGATAAAAAGATGTACTGAGTACAGTCCTTGCCTTCAAAGAGTTTCTGGCCTAATAAATAGACAGCTAAACCTAAAGTATGTGTCTGTTTCCCTGCAGGTACATAAGATCCATACCTCTAGCTTGAGGTGGGTGCTCCTGGTATCAGGCTGTATGTGCTGTCACAAAACTTTCTCCAACTGAAGATCTCTAAATCAGGTCCTTAGCCCAGTACTCATTTTAGAAAGTTCCACCTTATAAAGAGAGCCCCAATAACAGAGCTTATGCCAATATAAAGGGTCCTATATGATCTATAGTTAAGCCCTGGAATGCTGGGATTTGCTTTACTATTTTATTTAGTTTAATTTATACTACACATCTTATCTGATTTTGATATTGACTATTTTAACTCACTTTTATCGTTTTTAAACTCATTTTTTCTTTTAAATAAAAAAATAGGAAGTGCCAGTGTAACAGTTCAATGGACAGACACACCCTGGGCAATAGAACCTGAGGCTTTTCCTCCTTTATTTGGTGCTGGAGAGGCTTGGCATCGTCTAACATGGATCAACCATCCTCTGACAATCCCCTTCATTTACAAACAATACTCTAGAAAAAAGTCAAGAGCTGAGAATTGTTTTTCCCAAGAAAATAACGTACTCTGCCCCAAAAACAGCTAAGGAGAATGTCTTATTGTAGGAACTAGCTAGGAACAGTTGGGGACTATTCTGTCCTAAACAAAGACATCTTCAAACTAAAATCCAAGGTTTCCAACATATATAATTTTCTGATGTTGAGAGAAACAAAAAGAAAGAAGACAGTCTTCGTTAAGACTTCTATTTGTTGAATTATAGGGATTCAGCTGCGATGATCCTGAGTATTCCTATACAGCTTGAGGAGGGGAGCACACATGGATGATAAAGTCTGTCAGGCAGCCTGTATAGAACCTGACATCATTTCAGTAACACAGGGCTTCAAAAGGAATCCCCCTCATGTCATTCTACTCAGTTGCTTCTTTCCTCATAAAGGCCAAGGAGAAAAAGTCATTGGCTGAGAACCAATCCCAACGGATTTTATAGGCAATAGCTAAATCTCCTCTTTTATAAAAGATAAAATCCCAAACCTTACTTAATAATTGAGACTTAAATAGAATCCCAGAGTTTTTTATGAAAGGGAAAGCTAATCCCTCTAAAAGGGAGTTCTCAGAGTACCAGGAAGCAGTTGTGACAAGTTTTTAAACATCTCAAGAAACTTCAGAAGGAGGTGCACGATTGGGCCAGCATGCTGAGTCCAATCTGCAATAATAACAGCCAATACAAGAACATGCACAGCCATGTGCAGACCACAAGCACAGACACCTACACACATGCACACACCCCACACATACAAACACATCTGCATACACTCACAAAACCCATACATGTACGTATGAACACCCTACACATGGGCAGGCACACAAACACATACCCACACTCATGCACCTCCACATGTACATATTTGTGCAGATACATGCACACATAAACTCACATTCTGAATACAAAGCACTGCTGTGACTGTTTCATACAGATCCCCTCAGTCAATCTTCCCAATAAATCTGTGAGTCAGGCACGATTACTATCCCTATTTTTCAGATGAGGAAACTGAGGCATAGGGAGATTAAATAATATGCCTAGGGTTACAAAGCTAGTGACAGAGTCTAGATTCAAATCCAGTTCTAGAAAGTACGCTCTTAGCTTCAACTTTATAAGAGGCATGATTCAGGCTGGGTGCGAGTGCTGTAATCCCAGCACTTTGGAAGGCTGAGGCAGGTGAATACCTGAGGCCAGGAGTTTGAGACCAGCCTCGCCAACATGGTAAAATCCTGTCTCTACTAAAAATGCAAAAGTTGGGTGGGGTGGTACATGTCTGTAATCCCAGCTACTTGGGAAGCTGAAGCAGAACAATCACTTGAACTCAGAAGATGGAGGTTGTAAGTGAGCCGAGATTGTGTCAATGCACTCAAGCCTGGGCAAAAGAATGACACCCTGTCTCAAAAAAAAAAAAAGCGGGTGGAGGGGGTCAAGATTCTAAGAGCCAGATCACAGAATACCACCTGAGAAAGGCAGCCATTCCAGAATAAGCCAAGTCTTGACCATCGCATAAGGCTTATATTTCTAGGTCTAATTCATGATCCAAGAAGCTCCCTTGAGGGAAGACATAACTCTTGATCATCTTTTTTTCACTTTCTTCCTCAACCCTGAGCCTGGCCCAGTGCCCTAAACATGACAGGTCTTTTGTAAATGTTAGTGAAATTAAACTTCTCCATAGCCCCATACTCATACAACACTGTTAATCAAAGCAAACAAAACAAAATGTCCAGAGGAAGACTGGAGATTTTCAAGTAAGAATTTAGACCTGGGCAACAGACATACAAAGAAGCAGTAAGCTGCAGACCACAGTGGCCACAAGGACCCAGTATGACCAACAAGGGTCACCGTCCCCTAGAAAACATCCTATAGACGGAGATCCTCACAGAGACAGAGCTCTGGCGTCTCGCCTAAAACCACCACTATCCAGAAGGTTTTATAACTACTTGACTGTCCTATAAACATTTGCTATGACAAACACTAGGAGGCAGCATGGTGCAGTGGGAAACGTCCAGCCTGTAAAATCAGACAGCCTTGGGCTCAATTCTGAGCTCTACCATTTACAAGTTGTGTGATCATCAGATAAACAAACTAAGTTCTCCAAGATTTAGTGTCCTCATCTGAAAATGGGAATACTCAGACCCACTTCCATGTAATGAGGCAGGTATTTAACGACATACACAGATGAATACAGCACCTGAAACACAGCAAGTACCGAAACAGTAGCTATTACTACTTTTAGTAGTGTCACTCTGTTAACACAAGTGAGAATTCCTGAAGAACCACAGGATGATGAATGAACTACCTATAACTAAAATGTCAGGAGCTGATTACCTCCGCCCTAAAACTTTCATATATACCAACCATCAATCTAAACTACAAGAGTTAGTGGAAAGCCAGCTACCTGACTAGGAAATCAATAGTAGGCAATTAAGAGAACCCTTCCCTGCCATTTCCACATCACTGGGACAGGCCTTACCTGATGGTTGAAGTTCCTGTTCAAAGCCACACTGAGAAGGTCAGTGGCATATTTGGAAGAGCTGTAGGGTTCCTTGCCTTTGCTGTGCTGGAAGTCCTCGAGGCTGAAATTAGATTTCCTTGCATTGCGAGATGATGTCCAGATGAGCTGAGATGGATTGTCACTGTGACAGAGGAGAGGCTCCAGTTCCCGAATCTGGGTGAAAAGAAAAAAAAAAGAATAAAAGTATTAAAATATACTGAGGGCAGAGTACAGATAACAATTTTGAAACCACTGTCCATCGATACTGAAATTGAAGAATTAAGTAAATGGATGGAGGATGGTGGGGAGTCAGGTTTGTCACTGTTGAAGTGGGACATCACAAATAAGCATGGGGAGGAAGCTAGAATGATCTATATGGTAAGAGATTAGGGTCAGAGACATCGGTATTAACTAGTTATCTAGAAGAGACATGAATGAGTTACGTATAAAAACATTTACAGATATGTATACATAAACGAGTTAGTATGCACATATATATATTCTTGGTCTGTTAGCTGAAAGGGTTTAGAAGACACTGATATCTCAGTAGCAATAAGCACCCAGATCTTGGTTTCTAATAATCATTCTCTGATAAAAGGAAATGAATGTCTTTAGAAAAGTAGCTAATTCTAGGACTGAGAAAGAAAATATAAAAGATGAGTCTGAAGCATCTTATAGTGCCAGATAGTAAAAAACTGCTCAAAATGAAAGCTAAAACAAAAACAGAAAACCATAATGATGGGGGTGTGCCAAAGAGATACAGGAGCCAACTGAAAGAGCTACCAGTGACCAAAACTGGAAAAATTTGAGCAAGAAAATAAAACAGTATTTATAACTTCAAAGTACAAAAAACATATCCGTGAGTCCTTATGGATATAATAAATGATTGAATAAAGACATAAATGAAGGAGAACAGACAAATCTCCATGCAGAAAAAAATCCAAATAACTTCTGTGAATAATCCACTCTTAAGGAGGTAGAGCAGTATCCAGTATGCAGTGCTACACATACTAACTTTCAAAGAGCGGAGTATGAAAAGGGAGAAAGAAAAAGCAACTTAACAATGGAAAAACCTGACCAACATTACCTCAAGCCAGGTGATCAGGGGTAATATTGACAATGAGAAGTCATCTCGATAGAATACACCCTTGATATGATATCATGAGAATGTCACTTTACCTCTCTGGCCTTTTTCCTAAAAACCACACTCGTCAATCTCACCATGAGAAAAACGTCAACTCCAAATGAGAGAGTCTACAAAGCACTTGAGCAGTACTCCTCAAAACTGTCAAGGTCATCAAAAACAAGGAAAGTCTGAGAAGCTGTCATAACCAAGAAGAGTCTAAGGAGACATGACTGCTAAATGTAACATAGTATCTTGAAAAGGATCCTAGAACTGAAAAAAGACATTAGGCAAAAACGAACCCGAATAAAGTATGTACATAAGTTAATAATAATGTAGCAGAACTGACTCATCTATTTGGACAAATGCATCATACTAATGCAAAATGTTTATAGTAGGGGAAACTGGGCGTAGGATATACAGAAATTCTCTGTACTATCTTTGCAGTAATTCTGTAAATCAAAAACTATTAGTATATTTATTAAAGAAAAATCTACTAGGAAAGCTTCCAGATACGCACCATGCCTACAATAAGTAAGCCAAATGCAACCAAGAAAACTCAAACATGAGATTAAACCAGTTAACTGGTTCCTCAACTATAATAATACACTGTGCGCACGAGCTTTACAGGGACTATCCCACCAAATATTAGCTTACTAAGCCCACAGCATCTTTACCAGGATAAAATGGCCAAAGACATTGGTCTCAAACACTTCCTGAAGTCCATCAGCAGTGATCTTATCATCCTGGGTCAGCAGGCCTTCAGCTGTGGAGAATATATGAATCACATTTCTGAAACAGCAGAAGAAAATTGTATGACTTTTAAAGCTTCTTTAACTGGAGATACTTCCCAACCCATCCTCCTCACCCATAAACGGCACCTCCCTTGATTCTGTAATGACACGAATAAAAAATACCTATTTCTCAGACTGGGTTATTGTATTAAATGAAATATCAAAGTCCCTCCTTCCCCCTACTAATTCACAGAAGTATTTACATATTTATAGCTCACACTACCAATAGGAACTTGAGTCTCTCAAAAACCTGCTGCTAAAACTCTATTCACCTCTTTCCAAATCAGGTTATAGGTAAAGTGTTCTAAAGGAATAATAAGCTACGCCAAAGGGAAAAAGCCTTCCTGCGCACAAAGTATGTTTAATTGCCAAAAGAAGTTAAACAGGTTGTTTTTTAACTGGGAATTCTTCAAACATATTAATATCGTGTTCTGCTGTGAGGTCAATTCAGTAGGTCAAGACCAATGTAGAGAGAGAGAGACTTTTAATGGAAAAGAAGTAAAGCAAAAGTATTAGTATAGTAAGTGGCACACAGTAAGAATGCATATTTATCAGTAAGTTTGTTGGGTCACAAAGTAAGATTTATTCCTATAAATAAGAATTCTCTCGGTGTGTTTCAACAGTTTTGAAAGCCACTACACTAGTGTGTAATGAGAATCTTCCAGAAAGACATTAGTTCTCTGCATTTCCCCAACCTACTGGCCAGAGCACCTGACATACAGCTGGGAAATAGGTCAAAGTAGCTTTCCTGGAAATTGGGAGTCTCTCCAGAAATCTAGAACTCTGCCTAATTTCAAAATGTTCTTGCTAAGAGGCATATCCAGGCAGACCAAAAATGGACCTTCTAAACCACCCAACCACTTAGAATGTCCTGGAGACTCAGAATACCATAAAAAGCAGGACTCTCAGCACTCTCCACAAAAGAGGATTGCTTTTCTTTCATGATATGGTTGCAACACCTTCTTTTTCTGTCTTCAACCTTTTCAATACCCTCTTACCTTTCATCCCTCCAACTTAACACACCAGCAAAACTAGGCAGAAAAGTGAACACATTCCTTCCAACCAGTTCATCCATAAAATGGAAATTACCTTGAAAAGAGGCCATAGAAAAATGCTTTGATATTTAGGTGTGGATTAGGCATGATCCCAGCATTAAGATATACACAGTCTAATCTCTGAAACCTGCAGGTAAACACCAAGACAAGATTGTGAGTTGCAAGTAAAAACATCAAGACAAGATTGTATTTCTATCTCCAGAGTGACTAGAATCAAGAAGTCCTAAAAAAGACAAAAAATACTTCTTAAATTAATAAATTAGCCACAGCAAGCTCAAAAGAATTGATAGTACATTAGAGTTACAGCATTTCTTTCTCAATGGTTATTCTTTAACCACAGTAAATATTTGAGAATTCTTTTTTTGGTAGTGGCTTCAAACAGAATCTGTGGAGTCATTATGGACTTGAAGCAAAACCTCTGACCAATAATTCCTTCCTGCTCTGTCCTCCCAATAAAGCATTGCAGCAACCCTCTATCTATTAAACCCACTTTCCTCATCTTACATGTCTTGCTTTAAAAAAAAAAAAAAATCCACATCGCCTCTGGTTGACAAGTAAAATTTATATAATATTGATATTCACCTGACCTGATCTATTAATGCTGAAATGTGCCAAAATATATAATAAACAGAAGATCCATGTGGAAACCTTTCAGCGTTCATCGACAAGTCCTATGTATCACAAAATGATGAAAGTTTATAAGAATACAATGAGATTATAAAAGATGAATGGGGGTAAGGTATTCTTGTCTGGGCTTCCTCCTGAATACTTGTCATGGAAAGGACATGAAATGCTGAGTTGAAAAAGCATTTTCAGTTTTTAAACCTATGTAAGTCTTCATCTAAGTGTACTTGTTTTGCACTAGGTTCAAAACAGGTAAAGCCTGCTCTCGTGATACTCACAGACACCATTAAATATTCAGAATATCTCCTAGAGTTCTATGTACCACAGTCTCTGAATAACCCAAGACATTAAGAGCCACAGCTCCTAAAGTTAGGACCCTGAAATACATACATGGTTTTCAATACAGATCACATACAAACATTTCATGATCATTCTATAAATAACTGACAAATGACTCAAGTTATTAAATTGACCATTTAATATAATGCTGATATTGTTACCATCAGTTCATCATATAAGTGCCACAAAGATAGTATGAGTTTATCCACTGTTCTTGTTCCGTTACCTTATTTGCAAACTTTTATCTAAGAATATTAACATATTTGGCTAGGAACAAAGAGGAAATGTTTAGTAAAGACACCAAATTAACCTCTGGCTTCAGTAAAATGACATATCACTCATCAATAAAATAATTGACACAATCGCTCTATTATGGATAAAACAATCATTATTTCTTGCTAGTTTCATCTGCACATATCTAACAGAAGAGAGTGCTAAAGATGGAAAGACCAGGTGTCAGGGACGTGTTGCTTGAGTCATTAGAAGGAATTCTCAAGCTCTCTTTAGCTCTAGTTAACTTCAGACTTAGAACTGAAGAGATCCATTTGAGCCACTGAGTGCAGCGGAGCCTTGACATAAGCAAGAATCTATCTGGACATTTTCACATGGTACAAATTTGTGAATATCACTACAACCATCATTTCCTAAATCTGAATAACACCAACCATCTCAAAACAAAAAGGCTGTTTTGTGAATAAATACCTTAAAACTTCAGTAAAATGCTGATGACAGGCAGCTGGGACAACTCACTTATCATCTGATCCCTTCTGTTCCACAGCGTCACTGCCTTGAATCTGTGCTAAGTTGCTAAATATCTCACTAAATACTAAATTACTAAACTTGTGATAAAGTACCAAATATCTTGAACCTTGGCAGGCATCTGGGATAGTCAGTACTATCAACGTTAAAACTTTAAGTCTCAAAAGTAAACTGCATCAGAATGGACTATTATTAACTGGGAAATGAAGGTTCTTTTCTGCCAAATAAGAAAATATAACAAAATCTAAACAAAGCAGGTAAGAATCCAGCTGGCTAAGGTTTGGGAAAAGAATGCCTGAAAACCTGATTTGAAGCTCATAACTTCTCTCAACTTTATGGTTTTTATCTCCATAAGGACATTTAGTATATAGCTTCACAGCCCTGGAGACTCAAGTTAGGGAGGAGCAGGACATGTGGAATATATCACAATTTATGTGAAAACAGAACCCAGAAAATCTCCTCAGGTTTTTTTTAAAAAGGATGTGGCAGAAAACTCTAAGAGCTCAGCAGTAGTGGAGAGAGAAGCCGCATTTTTTTTGTTTGTTTGTTTGAGACGGAGTTGCTCTGCCAGGAGGCTGGAGTGCAGTGGGGTGTCATCTCGGCTGCCATCTCAGTGCCACCTCCTACGTTCAAGCGATTCTCCTGCCTCAGCCTCCCAAGTAGCTGGGACTACAGGCATGTGCCACCATGCCTGGCTAATTTTTTATATTTTTAGTAGAGATGGGGTTTCACCACGTTAGCCAGAATAGCCTTGCTCTCCTGACCTTGTCATCCGCCCGCCTCGGCCTCCCAAAGTGCTGGGGCTACAGGTGTGAGTCACAGCGCCCTGCCAGAAGCCACATTTACAAAGGACTAAGGCCACAGCAAAAAGAGCAGGAGTGAAGAAAACGAGCTTTCACTTAGTAACCTGTGCATTTGGAACAGGGAAATGCAAATGATTATCAATGCACATAAAATACAAAGTATTTTTCTTCAGCAAATGTCTTCATCAAGAAGACCTTCCTTGTTTCTACCCACTTCATTTGACTGTCCAAGGAAACAAGGTAATTCTTTGTTTCTTAAGTGCCTCAATACTAAAATATTTGAAAATTATTCCAGATGGCCCTAGGGCAGCAGAAACTAGTGCAGGGTTCTTGGCCTTCTTTCATCATAAATTCCTCTTACAATTTAAAAATAAACAAATAAATAAAAAGCCCTCTCCGCCCAGAAAAATGCATTGTATACCTACATGCAATTTTGTGTTCACTTTCAGGGGAGTTACACATCTGACAACTCTGTTCCTTCATATACCATATATTGATCAAATGTCTATTACATGCCAATTAGGTGTGAACAAATCTTTACTGGCCTAGGGAAAAAATACCCCTTAGGAAGCAGGGAGAAGACCTGGGGTCTTGGTCCCACCCAACTAATATAAGATTGGATAATCTTCGTAGGCACATTATCCTTATTTCTGTGTCTCAGTTTTTTCACTTGTTAAATGTCACTACTTGCCTTATCTACTTAATGAATTCATCATGTGAAGGAAAGATGTAAAAAATGAACTGAAACGTCAGGAGTTACCTTAACATAAGGCAGTGCAACTGATCAGACATCAGAATGAACTCAAATTAGTCTCCATGAAATAATTACGATCACGATTAAGAATGAAAATGTGGTACTGAGGCACAATGGGTCACTCTATACAGATTTCCATGGCTTACACTGCATCTGGTTTCTCTTTAGGTTTTTCTTTTCTTTCTTATTTTATTAAGTGTTATGCTGCACAATCACATGAGAGAAAAAAAATCCATCAGCAAGAGATATACCTTTGCTTAAGTTCCTTAGAGGCCTGGAAGACAGACTGCAGGTTGCTGACATCCACCTGGACAACGGTGACCTCAGCAGTGGGGTGAGAGGCCAGCAGAGCAGCACGGACAGCTTCTGCCTTGCTCATGTTCCTACACGCCAAACACAGATGCAGCTCATCATCTTCTACCAGCAACCGCTTGCAGAGGGCCAGGCCAATGCCACTGGGAGGACAATTCAGACACAAGATGTGGATTATCTGGGATGGCATCAGGTAGAGGCATTTCTCTCTGGTTCAGAAAACTGTGTCAACTTGACCTCCAATGAGAAGCCCAGATAGAAAAGACTCAACCATTATTTAAGAAAGGAGGAATCCTCCACTCTAAGTCACTTGCTTGAGATGCAGTCTAGCTTGTGTTTTTCTCATTTTGGAAAACTTCAACGACACAATAACTGGACTGAAAACAAGAGTTGTTCTTTAGCCTTTCTATTACTGGGCCTTATCCTGCCAGTGGTTTTCATTTTGTACTTATTAATGCACTCACGAAAATGATTTAATATATCACCAGTAAGGGCTGAAAAGAGCATCTTATTAGCTGTTTCCTATGTGCATGTTTACTTTGCTGTCTAGGCTCCTCACGGGCAAGGGCTCTACCACCTGTTGTATCACAGCCACCATAAGGAACACCACAAATCTCTGATAAAGGAACAGATGAATCCTTCAGAATCAAGGCATCAGTAACATCCTTCTAAACAACTATAATTGAATAATAGAAAAAAAATAACCCAACGTGATTAAGTAGAAGGTAGGAATACACTAAATATTAGGTGAGGACCAAGAAAGGGAGGCAGGTATGAGTACACCACTTTGAGACAAAGAACTTCAAAACCAGTATTGCAAAACCGCGTAGGAGTGGTGTAAGGAGTCAGAACAGCCTGGCTGATAACAATGAAAAGCTGGGTCATAAGTTCTCTTTCAAGACAAGCTGATTCCAGCAAATATATTAATAGTTAAAACCCAAAAAAGAGCCTGGAACCATCAGTAATCTGTTAGCACTGACAACAAACCATCAAAAATATTTGTCCTCACATGAGGATAGTAAGCATTTAATATACAATTGCACGTATCACAATATATGTAAAAGAAAACAGACAAAATGAATTCTGATTTATTTCAGTAACTTCCACATAAGAAGCACCAATCAACTGTTAAAAGTCACCTGAGAGGACAAGCTAAAAAGTTGCCAACTGCAACACTTATCGAGCTGGCTTAGTTAATATGTATGTTTTTCTACGCATATTTCAATATAAATAATTGAAAGTGGACCAGTCTTAAACGTTTAACATGTCCTCTGTCTTAACCAAAAATGCCAAATGCAACTCATAGAAAAGTGGTTTGATTGGCTTCATCTTCTACACATTCTTCATGGAAGCGCAAATGAGAGGTAAAACGGCCAAGAGAAGAGGCTGAGAAACTAAATGAGCAACCCTGGAATAATTATAAGCTCGTTATTCTGCCCCTCCACCATGCCTTCATAGGAAAAGGTTAATTTTCTCTTGAGTTTCTGAAAAGTATGTTAGGTCTCTAGCACTGAACTAAATGGAATGGGATTGTTTTCCCCACTGTCCTAATGTTCATGGGTGTTCAAAAGTGTAGGCAAAAGGCTTGTACAGACAAATACCTGGAGTTTAAGGCATGACCACGTAGTTACGAGCAAAATGTTGGGCACAGACGGTAAGTACGAAAAAAGCTCCAAGACGGGGAAGGGAAGGGGTCCGCGTGAGTCCACTATTCCCTTGATAACCTCAGGATTATCACTGTGACAATCGTCACTTACTGACGCTCTAGTTTTCCTTTTCACTGTCATGTTTAATTCACAGCCCCAGTTACTGAGCACCTCAAGAGGCCGGCACGCCCCACACCTCCAGCAGTGGGGGACTCCGGGGAACCTAAGCAAAGTCAGGGGCGGGCGCTCCCGGGGTCCGTCCGTGGAGGGTCGCAGACCCCTCCTCTCTCGAACCCCTGATCCGCTGTCGCCTCTGCCAACCCAAAGGAGGCCTCACCTGCTCGCCCCGGTGATCAAAACCACCTTTCGCATGTTCGCACACGCACCCTTCCAGACACTAAAACAGACGCGGCCGCCGCTGCTGCTTTCGGAAGTCCAGAGATGCCGGCCCAGCCCGGCCCACCTCTCCCGTCACCAATCAGAGTACGGCCACGCCCCGCCTCCTCCCGTTGCGTCATCGAGTCTGCGCTGATCCCTCCAATCTCAGTCCTCCAACCGCTGCCTGACCTCGGGGACGGGGTGGGGTGAGATAGGCCGAGGGGCGGAGCAGCGTGACGCAAAGGCCCGAGCCAATCCAGGCTCTCCTCGCTCCGCCGCGGCGCTGTTGTCGCTCCTGCCCGCCTAGGACTCCGTGGCGCCTTGTATTCATCTTATTGGGGGCGGTACCCGGGCCTAGCGCTCGGGACTGGAGCTGTGGTACGCACGGGGTCTGTGCCCTGGCGCCTGAGATTGGCGCTTCATTACAGGAAGGTGTCAGAGTATTTGCACCAGTGCCCATTTTAGAGGAAAGTTTTGGGTCTAGGAGCTAAAGTTGGGGGGGATTACTGTCTAATTTTCCATTCCTTTTTGGGTGTGTAGATCCAGGCGTTGTGCCACTTCACAGCCCAACTTCTGATCCCAGACCTCCTCTAAAGAAACTTAATTGGGAAAATGAGCACTGCTTTTATTAAGAACTTTATGTAGAATCATGTGGCAATTACCAGTATTCAAAACTTGGAATGTGGGGGTGGAATCAGAATCTCAGAAACTCATTCTCTGAAGTACTGAGAATGTGCCGTAACCTCCTGTACCAGTGCGTCTCCAACTGTGCTAAAGGACCTGTTTGTGTTTCCAAGCCATTCTAAATGGGTGCTTTTAGAAAATACAAAAAAAAAAGTGTTAGAAAAAGAAAAGCAAAAGGCATACAAAACAAGCCCCGATTTTTTATTAAATTCAACAACACACATAAAAGTACTCTTGCCAAAATGAGGCAGGAGAATAGGGTTTGGAGGCAGAGAACTTAAGGCCAATTCGTGCCGACTTCATAAAGCTGAATCAAGGAAAAACAGCAAGGTCTGGGAGTAGGGAATCTGAGGACAGTTCATGCTGGCTTCCCAAAGCTAGATCAAAAGGAAAACACCTGGGTCTGGGGCAGGGAACTTAGGGCCAATTAACACCAACTTCCTAAAGCTAAGCCAGAAGGAAAAACCCCACCTCGCCACTCCGCAGTAGCAAAGGATCAAAGGCTACTCTCCCTACAACTCTCCCATTTCTGTTCCCAGACCAAACTGAGGGTTGGGCTGCTGTTTTTTGAGGCCCAATAACTAGATGCAGATGAATTGGGGAGGAAGAGAGTTTTTATTTTTGCAACTGGTTACAAGGAGAAAGCCTGGAAATTATCACCAGACCAACTCAAAATTACAAAGTTTTTCAGAGCTTATATACCTTCTCAAGCTGTATGTCTACGTGTAAGTGTGCATTCATCTAAAGACATAAGTGATTAACTTCTTTTAATCTATGCTAAGGTCTGAGTCCTGAAAACCTTCCTCTGGAGCCTCAGTAAATTTGCTTACTCTAAATGGATCCAGGTGCTGGGGTGATTACCCTTATCTTGTCTCTTGCTAAGTCACTGGAGGTTTGAGGAGTTCCTTTAGACCCCCAATAAACTTGTTTGTGGACGCCTGGGGAGTTTCTTCAGATACACAATAAAACTTGTTTAATCCTAAATGGGTTCTATTAAGAATTCCTTCGTTATTTCGTCATGCTTTAAGGCCCAGGAAAAGCCTAGACAAAACTCTTAATGGGTTTTTGTTACATCCCAGACTTTGTATAAAGGCACTGGCTTTTAATATTTAACTTAACCACTTAGTACTGAAACAGTTGTTAGTGAAACCTGGACTGCCACACTTCTACGAGGTCTCAGATAGAAAGAGAAAGTGTCTTAGATTGGCTGTGGGCAAGCACTAAGCATGGGCCATGCCTTCATCTGTGTAGGACACAAATTCACCTCAGCCTTTACTTAGCCATGGACCAAATCTTTCATCCAGATAAGGGGTAGCCCATAGGGACCTCAAAAGGACTACTTAAAAATCAGAAAACTTTGTAACTGGGCCCTTGAGCCACTTGCTCAGGCCCACTCCCACCTTTGGAGTGCCTTCTCGGTTTAATAAATCCCTGCTATTGCTTTCGCTGCTTCATTCATTTGTTACTTTGTGCATTGTGTCCAATTTTTCATTCCAAATGCCAAGAACCTGGACAACTCACATTCAAGACCCTCCTTCCAGTGACAAAACGGCTATACAAGTTTCTAATGCTTACACTAGGTTTCTGTATTGTAGTAGACTGGTAATGGGACCGTAACCAGCCCCAGCTCACCCAGGATAAAACTGTGTATCATACATCAAACTCTACTGAACATACTTTAATCTACTTAATGGCCTCTTTCAATGTTTTAATTATTTATGAACAGCAATGATCCCTAAAACACTGAGATAATTTATATTGGCTTTTCATCCTAGAGGTTTTGATTAATGATACCAACTAACTTAGTAATCATTTATCTTATATCAAGAAAATTAGATTGAAAGAACAAATCTGGTTATTAGAATATTAGATTCCTAAACAAAACTTCCTTATCGTGGGGGGTGGAACTCGGCTCCTACGTTTATCCCACTTTCAACTGTTCTAAAGAGATCACACTTTAACAATGTTTTGTGAAAGTCATGGAGTAAAATTAAGCCTAATCATGAGAGTCTAGACCCAAAGTCCTCTTTTAAAATGTCCTAGAGCTCAGAGGTGATGAGGAATAAGAAGAGAGAGACCTGGTTGTGTGGCTGTCCCTGTCCCATACAAAACTCATTTCTATAAAGAAGCGGGAGGGCCTGGGCCGTGGAGGCTCAGCATTATTGCAGTCTCAGGATGCACGCCAGCCTAACACAGACTGAATGAAGTCCAGACAACTTCAGAGCAAGACCAGCAGTCTTTTCTTTCTCCATGATTTTTATTCAAGCCAAGTGATGAAACTGCTCTCTTCCTTTTCTTCCACTAAAGTTGCTGCTTTCAAGGTGTTATGACCTTTGAAAGATGGGCTGAACTGCTAGAGGTGCTCAGACTACAATAGAGTTGTCTTCACAACATATGTCATTTAATTTTGTATTTTACAAGTATTTTATCACACATGGGACACAGCTTGATAACCATCATAATATATTTTTACTGGTGAGTGAATGGGTAGGAATGTTTTTTTAATCATTATAAGTTTATATTTTTCATGGGCTCATTCTGTTTTCCTGGAAACCAGAAGAACAATATGGTACACAGTGATCCCATCTCTCCATGCCAAACCTTGACCCTGTGATTTATCTACCATGCCCAGTGCTGCTAAAAAATGTGCTCAGAAAACTCACATATTCTGAGAAATATTCTCAGAAAACTAAAAACGTAAACTTATTCTCAGACACCAGGTAAAAAATGGGTTTGAGGTCATTTCATTCTAATCTCTATTATAATGACTGAGTCTAAATTCTGGTTTTCATAGTTTTTATTGGTTTGTGTATGTGCGGGCAGTCTGAGACTATATTAGTATTTGAAAGGGATATCTCCGTATCAAACAAGACAACTCTGTAATCGTAACGATAAGGGATCACCAGTTAACTCTGGACTGAATTCCCCAGAACTGGACTAATTAATATGAGGACATAAAATCCCAGTGTCTCATATGTTTGGATATGTCAGAGACCAAGATGCTTTCCTCCCAGTGAACAGTCAACTCATATGATAGAGGCCTATTTAAATAAACCTTTGTTGGACAGCCCCATAAACAGGTGTCCACACCACATACACCACAGCTCTGGCCCATACCCCATCACTTCCCTAGGAATGATGTAAGACTATAAATGGCAAGGGTTACAAAGCCCAGAATTCGCATTGTTTATACAGAAAAGGAGATCCATCAGTAGCATGACTCTTTAATCATTGTTATTTACAATTTATCATCTGACAGACTTACAGAGAATAAATAAAGAAAGGAAAATATACAATTGGTATCACGTTTCTTTTTCTAACACAGAGAATCTTTACGTATTCTATTTGGAATGTCTATGATAGTTTTAAGCAGAAATTACATCCATTTGCTCTTTACCCCTTGACAAGACACATCATCTTCCAAAGCCTGTAGAAGGAGGCCCAGATGTTTCCTCATCACAGGAAGAGTGCACCACATTGCTGCAGAAACTCAGTCCCCAGAAAAAGTCACCAGACAACAAGGTAGAAGAATAGGATATCATGAATAATAAAGGACATATAATGGATAGGCTAGATTACAAACTCTTGGTGTGTTTGCAAGGATCCAACTTTCAATTGTGTCCAAGCTTCTTTTCAAGTAAACAGTTTTTCACTGAAAGTTATTACCTTATCCCATGTACTTCCCTTGAGTCTCTGCAAATTCTTTCTTGGCATGTAATTGTGATTGTGGATGAGCATAGGCTAGCTTGGGACTCTCATCATTTTCCTGCAAGGCACCTGACGTTGTTGCATGTTATTGACAAGATGTCTACAGGAGAAACTAGAAAGCTTGTTTCGAATAGGCTGGGTATGAGGTTAGAGTCTGGCCTCTGCTTTTGATTCAGTGTCCTATGGAGAACTACGTTTCATTGCTGTCTGAATGCCTCAAAAAATTAAGCATTGCTATAAATCAATTACACCATCAAAAAGTATACAAATGGAAAATGTACCTCACTAGGTACAAGTCTGAGCATTTTTTTCTCTTGCTTCATTTGAAAATAAACTCTTCATGTTATAGTAAAACAATTCTCCCTGCATTCACTGTAGTAAACTGGATGACAAGCTTTTGTTTCCATCTTACATTCCTTCAAAAAAGCAACATTTGGCAAATATTTATCAAGTGCTCACAATGACCTAGGAACTTAATAAGACACACATTGTTATAATCTTGTGACCCCTAAAATAGGGGACTTAAAAATGTCAATCATAAAACTCAAAACTGTAATCCACAAAACTGGAGTTTCAACTTCTTCCCAGGTTGCTGCTGCATTTGCAATTAATTTGATCTAAAGTCGTTGTTATTCCATTTAAGAACAGCTATTTAGGCAAATGAAACCTCTCTACCACTCTGAAAATAGTATTTTATCAAACATTAGGAGTCTATATCATTGTATTTTATTATCTCCACAAGCTATTCCCAGTGCCATTAACTAAGTGCCAACTAACTCTTGACCAAAGTACTGGTTTACTCCAAACTCCTCATCTTGTCCCCCAGTACTAATCCTACTCACTTGTCGAAGCTCCGGGAAGCATCTAGAATATCCTGCTGTATCTGGTTTTCCAGCTAACAAGCTACGAACAAGCCTTGACTGTCTTTTGTGTTGCCTAATCTTCCTAAATTTTTCTTGGATTGTTTCAGATGCCAAACAGCTAAACAAACCAGAAAAAGAAGGAGTGAAGGCAGGGTATTGCTCATGATAAAGGAATACATTAATTTGTTCTAATATTGTAGAATTTTATCCAAATAGTGTCTTTCATGTTGTATCCAAGCAAGGCCAGATTACAAATCAGCAAGAATTAGAAGTATCCAGCAACTAAATGAATATGTGTGGAAAAACTGGTGAAATCAAAAACAGGTCTGTAGTTTAGTTAATAGCATTATGCCAATGTTAATTTTCTGGTTCTGAAAATGGACTAAATGAAGTGTTATAAATGGGGGAAAATGGATCTAGGGTAAGGCTACTCTACTATTTCTGTAACTTCTTGTGAGCCTCAAGTTATTTCAAAATAACAATTTTTTTTTGAATTTTTTTGAATTCAACAATTCCCCACTGCTCTTTGACACCAAGCAATACAGCTAATTATAGCAGAAAACTCAAAATTCCGGAAATCAAATCACCATTAACCACTCCAGTCTCTTTCCCTCTCAGTTCACTTATTGAAAACATTTACTACGTAGAAAACACATTCATCTGTTTCTATAAAAATGTTAAATTTCTATTCAGAAGGATTTCTCAGCAAAAATAAGGATCTGCATCTTCCTGGAGATGCAGAAACATTAGAGACCTACGGTACGCACTGCCGGAGGACAGAAGTCTTACTAAAAAGGAAAGACTAGGATGGCAAATTCCAGGTCTATAAATTCAACTTACAATCAAAGACGTAGCAGCCATATATTATCATCCTTCTTTTTTTTTTTTTATTTTGTAGTTTTGGGCAAAACATAACACTGTTCTGTTTAAGTATACTTCCTTGGAACATCTTCATCTTTTTCCCTCTGGTAGACAATCCCCTTCTATTCTCCTTTACTCAAAACATATGGTTTAGCCCCACATCATGGCTTTCTTGTGGGAAGCCTGGATGGGACTAGAAAAACACATGTTTCCAACATGGTACATATCTGTTCATGCAGCTATCAGACATAATTTAATCTTCTCTAACTTATGCCTATTGTTTTGATGTTTGCCTGTGGTTATTCCGGGCACAGCAATGGTGGGCATTATAGAAAATGAACGTTATTGACAGAGGAAAGATAATAGAACATGAAGATTCATGAACTACCATAAGCTCCCCATCTCTGGGCCTTCATTTTCAAAGCAGCACTTGGAAAACCAAGCCCAGTTCAGGCAAAGGGTTGACTTCTTCTCACCAGCACTTGAAATGGTCCAGAATATACCTGGTGCTCAAACTGCCTTCCTCACCCACTTCTTCTGAAATAAAAAGGTCATTCCCTGATGGTTGCTATGTCTTTTCTAAGAGGAACTTCCCCTTTCTTAAAATGCTGAAAAACTCCCTTCCATTTCATACACTGAACTTGACTGCATTTCTTAATAAATATTTTTATCATCTCTATCATCCAGAATTTCTTCTTTCTCCACCCATATTTATCTTTTTCTTCAAGACCCTTACTTTTCCTAATCCCTTTCAAAACTCCTTCTTGCTTCAGAATGGATTCCCAATGGCTCCAGCTACCCCTGTTTCTACCTTGCTCGACCTGACCCTTCCTGTGCACTCTCCATTGCCTCTTTTTTATGTAGCCTCCTTTCTAGCCCTGACCTTCCTCCCTGTTCAGTCATATGCACATTCATGTATCCTTTTTTCTTTCACCCCACTTGCATACAATCCTCTTCGTTATATAGTCTTATATACTTGCAAGTGATCTTTCCACAACATTAAAACCACATTTTGCTCCTCAGGCACCTCTTTGCACTCTAGATATTTTCTGATCACATACGTGTCTGGATAGCACATCAAGTTTCAGAGCTAGCTATCAGCACATTAGCCAGCAAGAATATACATTTAGATCTGACAATCCCAAAACATAATCTGCACAGAAAATAATTTACGTGTATCATGAAGAAGATAACTTACTGCAAAGGTAATAAGGCCCCACAGTTTTTGATCATTTTTTTTCCTATCTCCTTTTCCAAATAAGTCCTAGCTTCATTCTTCTAATTCAGATTTAAACTACATTTAAATTCTCTACATACTAGACCCTCACCATGTATTCTGTTGGGTTGCTTAGATTTGTGCTACAAAACTCTAAAGGCATGACTAAACTAGAAACTAAACCTGTGTCTATAACACAAAGGTCTCAGTGCCAGAAGTTGAAGCATTCTTCATCCCAGAGAAGAATACATATATGTATGACAGGATAATACATATTGGGCAGCCATCTGAAACACATTACTTCTATGACTCAAGGCCAGAAAAATTCAGACATTGTGAGTTCATTTTAAATGTGACTTTTTAAAAAAAATTATGGAATCATAGAATAACTCAGTGAACTGGGGCAGGACCATAAAAAAGAATTAAGTGGAGAAATGTTAGGCAAAGGAAGATAAAATTATATTATTTTCTCTTGCTCTATAAGAAGTCATGGCATGATCTAGATGTAGCCCTACCAAAGGCATATGGATAAAGAAGAATAGGCTGCAGGTCCTGAGTTCAAGTCCCTTTCATTCTAATGAAGCTAATACTTATCTTGAAAGCTGAGTGCTGCAGGGTCCAAGGTATCTAGCCCTGTACATATCAAATATGATAATGTATTTGGAAACACCTGGTAAACCTAAGGCACAATACAAATGGCATGTGTTACTACTACTACCATTACAGTGATTTCTTCCATGATCTCTTTTGCTGACTACAATTTTCAGAGCAAGAAATACCAGATTACTAAATCCATCAATTATAGATCCAATTATCCAGTGAGTACTGGACATATCAGAACCAGAAGGGACCTCAAAACCATTTAATCTAATTTCCTCATCCTATAAATAAGAAAACAAATGCAGAAAGACCAAGTGATTTAGCCAAGATGACACACTTGGTGTGAAGCAGTAGAGGATCAAAGCTTCCAAACCAATGCTCTCTTGACTCTCAAATTTGTGATTTCTCCAAAGTTTGTGCTGGGATAGACTAAAGCCCAAAGACTTAAGACATCTAAGGGGAAAAGACATTTGCTAGGATCAGAAGATGACCTGAAAAATGGATCCTGTGGTCTTAAGACTTATGCTTATGCTATGGCCTGGAGCAAAGCTGAAGGCTGAATGGGGAGATACTCATGTTCCTGAGAAACTGTTGTAGAAGGTAAACTGGTGAAGGCAATAGAGGCAGACCCAGTGGGTCAAGGGTATTCCTTCTCAGCTTGGGAAGCTGATTTATAATGTTGTCTTGTTTCTCCTCAATGGGAATTAAGAGTTCCATTTTCCAACTTCTCACTAAATCTGAGGATTTGTGGAGTGTGAAAGCTCAGAATTTTCTCTGAGAAGATTCCTTCTTGGTAGTGGCTCTCTTTCCATGAATTCTGAAGCCACAGCCTTTAGTTTTCTTTTCTGCTAGTCATACCATCTCAGAGGCAAGAGGGTATACACACAGCAGTAGCAATAGATGCTCATCCTGTGCCTCTCCAGAATCAAGGACACTCGGAGTTAGAAGGACATTAAACATTGTCGCATACCACCAACTACTTTGTGTTTGAAAACTTCCATTTTCCTTGCATTATTCTTGAGCCTGTATCCTAACCTCTCCAGTGACAAAATTTTGACTACCCACCTCTGGTGGCAGCCCATTTATCCTTCTATGTTCTGAGTGCTTTGTTTTCCTCAATAAGGAATGGAAATCAGTCTCCCTGTAACTTCTCCTCATTAGTACTGAGACAACTTTTTTGGGGACACTCAGAATAGATCTATTTCCTCTTAGACAAGGCCATTAGGAATTTATGCCTGAGAAATTCAGCCCTAAGCCCAAAGATCCCACAGAGGCTTCATCCTTGAAAGAGCTAGAAGATTTGGATGAGAGTAACTCAGAAGTCTACCATTAAGATATCAAAACATCAGGCTTTACTGATTAAAAACTCACATTCTCACTAAAACATACACATGAAAATGTCTGAACAAGACAAGAAGAGAACCCTCTAATGAAATCCAAATAAATGGAGGATAGCATGTCTGTTACATGCCCTCCATTGACCTTCTTTCCTATGTCCATTATCTATTCAAGAATCCTTCCATGCATGAGGTACTTTTTTTTTTGTAAATGACAATTCCCCTTCATACAGTCTTGCAGCCAACATTCTTTCCTATCTACATCCCCTGTTGTTTCATACATGAACGTCAACCCTGACTGCTGCCCATGAATGAACAAAATACCCATTTCAAGAAACTGGGGGTTTCAGGAATATATCATTCACTTTGACAGGAGAGAGAAATACAAACAGTGAGACATGCCCAGAGTCCAAATTAGAAAACCACCTGTGATTGGTTGCTGAATTCTGAGTCCTCAGATTCTCCACATCTATCGAGTGTTTTCCCTAAACTTCATCTCATGTTTCCCAAGACATTAGTATCCTTCAAGTTTTTCTTTCTGAAGATTTGTTTAGAGTGACATGGAAAAATATTGTAGAATCTGCACATTTATAAGCACAAGCATAATTAACCTTTATAAATTATCTGAATTTTCTAGCCTTTGTTATCCAACACTTTGGTATATCAAGGAAGACTTTCTAGATTTTATCTGCCCTAGGTTTTTTTTTTTTTTTTTAGTTCTTTAATGTAAAAAAAAAAAGTATATATGAGTCAGGGGTAGGGAGTGGGGGAGTAGAGTGGGGAGAGACCAGGAACAGAGAGCAAAGCAAACAAGCCTCTGTCTCTCAGATTCATTAAATGTCCAGATGGAGTGGCGTAGGTGTGGGTGAGTGGTAGGGAGGACCTGAGCCGTAGGAATGTGGCCAGGCACTGACAGCGTCACTCGTCACCTTGTTGAAGGAGCAGAAGATGGATTTCTTGGAATGAGGGACGGTGCTTGGTATCTCTTCTCCAGCAGCTGAGCATCAGCTTATACACAGAGTCAGGGCAAATGGCTGGTTGAGGGAGGTAAGTCTTTGGGAACAAAATAAAGGAAAACAAAAGAGAGAGAATATTAGGAAGGTAGGGGAAGGGAAGCATCTTTGCATCATGGTTTGATTTGCCCCCTGCCCACTTTCTTGAATTTGATAACTGAAATGGGTGTGGTGTCCATTTTTCCTACTCATTGAAGTTCTGAATCACTGCTTTTCTAAGCTATTTCCTTTGTCTTCTCCAGCTCTCTGGAGCAGAATTTTCTGATGGGCAGTTATGTGGTCCCCACCTTCATGCAAAAGATGAAACAACCAGAAAGAGACCAAATCTTCCATTTATGGGCAACCCATGTTGAAGTTCATCTTGGCTGAGCCAATCATGACAGAAGCAGAAAACATTTTCTTTGGCCCACTCACTTATCTCGTGTACTCAGGAGTAAATTTTCCCTGTATGATAGTAAAAAGGCAATTGCCTCATAACCAAGATAGCTAATTTAGACTCCCCCTCTGCTAAAACATTTATGGAATATCAAGATAAAATTGAATTCTGAGACCCCTCTCTTATTTTTAATATGTATAATGTATTATACCCTGTTAATCTCTTATCTATCTTTGGCTTGCTTGGATCTATTTAAGCCACGGAAGATCCACTTTTTATTGTCTGGAAGATCCTTCCCCAGCTATTATCCTTTTCCTGGTGAAGATGCCATAATCCGAGGATAAGCTATTGCCAGGCCACTTTGGGGAGGTGCAGTGCTGTAGTTACTGCCAAACTTTAAATTCCAGATCTTACATTGTTCTTGAGCCTGTATCTTAACCTCTCCAGTGACAAAAGAGTCCCCACCTCTGGTGACAGCCCATTTATCCTTGTATGTTCTCAGTGCTTTGTTTTCCCCAATAAGAAATGGAAATCAGTCTCCCTGCTGGCTTAGGTTCCACAGGAATTTTAAACCTAAGCCACCCCAAAACAGCTTGGAGTATCTCGGCTAGGAACTGAGATGCCTGTGGAGCTTGGGAACCCATCTTTCCCCTGAGTCCTGAGATGTCACAATACTGGCCCAGAGATGCCTTCCAAGAGCAACAAATTCAGGATATATCTGCTCATTTTTGGACATCCAAAATGATGTCTAGAAAGTCTAGAAACATTGCTAGATAGTCAAAACCAACCCCATTTCTTACACTCAGCTATATTTTTAATAAATGCTAATACATGTCTTTTACACTTACATTTTCGAACCAGAAGAAGAACCACATGGTCTAGATTAAGAAATAGATAAAACACAAGAGATAGGACTTTATTTCCTGCTACCTTTGAGTTGGGGAGGAACCTGACATGATTTGTTATACTCTCCATGAGTCAATGAGTTGACACATGGATAAAGCGAAGTGTATGGGTGCCTGGGGAGGATCCTGGTCTTTCACATCATCTGGATACTTAGTGACAAAGACTATCATCTAGATAGTCTGTCTTTCAGCTCAGCCCACTCCTGCTAAGTCAGGACTTTCCATCTCCATCCTTCAGGGGTACACAGGTCCGCATCCATTCGCCCAACAGTTCTTACCTGCCTCCCTTGGTCTCGGAAGACTCTCCAGTATTCTCAATAACCTGTTCATCTGACAGCTGGGAATAGGGCTGTTCCTGGCAAAAGGTGAAAGTCTCCCCAAAGTAACCCCGAAGGCCCACACATCACTTGCCGTTGTGAACTTGCCCTGTTTAGGTAAAAGAAAAAAATAGGAAATCAGAATAACCTGTGCAGAACAAGAAATCGGTTAGATTTCATAATCTGCATTTGTACCCTTTCCTCTACCACAGGGAAGGAATTCTGAAAACCGCCAAGATGTTCAGGTAGTATTTAGAAACAGCCCATTCTCTCATTCTCATTATCTCATCTTAGTTCTGTTTCTATGGGGGATGAGATCCAAGAGCTGAAAAAAATACAGCCATAAGCTATCTGACTCTGCAACTTAGTGTTAGGTCAACCTTTCAATTCTAGGGTAGCTTTGGGAAAATGCTCCTGAGAAAAGCAAAATCTGAATGGGAAGTCAATTGTTTTTATGTTAGAGACAGAGGAATCTAGTTAAGTGTCTGGAGTGAATCCAGGACTCTCATTTACCAGTTTGGTGATAATCACAGTGTTGAAAGATAGACTTCAAAAAGTGACAGCAATGAGAGTCAGGTGTAATTAGCATGCATTGGTTACTCATTTTTTCTACTCAATACAGACAACAGCATTGTCAAGTGGATGATATTATTCATTTTTAAATGTTTTTTTTTTTTCCTTGAGAGATGGGGTCTCATTATGTTGCCCAGCCTGGAGTACAATGGCTACTCACAGGTTTGATCTCACTAACTGATCAACACGGGAATTCTGACCTCCTCTGTTTCCAACCTGGCTGGCTCATCCCTTCTTAGGCAACCTGGTGGTCCACTGCTCCTAGGGGGTGACCATATTAATGCCAAATTCAGTGAGGACTCCCAATAGGCATAGTGCAGTGCAGCCCAGATTTTGATCCTCCTGCCTCAGCCTCCCGAGTGGCTGGGACTACAGGTACACACCACCATGCCAGCTATCCATATTCTTTAGATCAGAAAAATTAAACAGGAGAGGTTTCCCAGATTCGCCTGGTGAATAAGACCATTCATAGTGGAAAAACCGTATTTGAACCAAGGTCCTCTGAATGTCAATCTAATATATTTTCAACACCACACGATACGTTTAGAGAGAGTAATGCCTAAATATCCCATTAGAAATGAGTAAAATACAATTCACATATGTAGGTGAAAAAGATCTTTATAAGGATTTATGTAAACTGGTGTACATCACAACATCATTGATAATAGCAGGAAATTGGAAAGTACTTAAATATCAAATTATAGAGGCATTATTAAGTTATAGGATATACCTACACAATGGAATATTGTAGATAATAAAGTGTTAAGTTAAAAATAGAGATCAAGAATTGTACAGCATAGTGTCATCCCAGTTATGTGATATAGATTACATATATGTACATATGTATAGAAATGCATGCATAGAAAAAATAGATGTATAGAAAAAGATCCTCAAAGAAAATATACCAAAACATTAATAGTGGTTATCTTGGTGAGTAGAAAGGAGTAACTATACATTTTTTCATTTCAATATTATTCACAAATTCTATAAGAATATGAGCAGGAAGTAAGCAGATTAACCACCAAATTGGTCTTAGACTTTTCTCTGCAATGTTACACAAGACAAAAGATAAAATAACATGTAAATGGCATTGTAGGAAGTAAAAGTGTATAGTCTAATGAGTCTATAAATCAGCTGAGTGGTTGTAAAATCAACAATTAAAAAGTCTCAGGTATGTATTGACAGAAAATATACCTCTAGGAGAGATATTTGGGAAAAAATATTCACTTATGGTATGGAATATCAAGAATTGAATAAAAATTATACAGCAAAGAATGACGAACTTAAAAAGAACATGTTGAAAAGTATTGAAATACAATTATAGGGATTCATCTATATAATTATGAGAAAGATGCTTATGAAACTAATGGAGAAGAAAATATTTTGTATAGATAACATTTCTTTAAATAATAAGGTTTTTAATACCTTAAATTAAGAACAATCACTAGATAGAAATGATAAAGAGAAACAAAGATAATAAATATCTTATACTTTTTAACTGGTCTCCCTAAATTTTTATAAGTGTGTTAATTTTGTAGCAGAAATATGCAAGCATTAAATAATACAAATTAGTACACAAAGCATGCCAGGCGTGGTGGCTTATGCCTGTAATCCCAGCACTTTGGGAGGCAGAGGCGGGTGGATCACCTGAGGTCAGGAGTTCAAGACCAGCCTGGCCAACATGGTGAGACCCTATCTCTACCAAATATACAAAAATTAGCTGGGCCTCGTGGCAGGTGCCTGTCGTCCCAGCTACCCAGGAGGCTGGAGGCAGGAAAATCACTTGAACCTGGGAGGTGGAGGTTGCAGTAAGCCTAGATCATGCCACAGCACTCCAGCCTGGGCAACAAGAGCAAAACTCCGTCTAAAATAGTAATAATAATAATGTCAAATTACAGAAAATATTACAGTCTATTGAGCTTGCCTCCTGCTGTCTCAGATTTATCTCCACATGTCATGAGTGCCAGACCACAAGCCAGTTGCTAGGTAGGGCTTTAAAATACTGAGAACTCACCAGCAAGATACTCTCCCAAGACATCCAGCGGATAGGGAGCACTGCCCGGCCCTGGATCCGGTAATAGTCACCACTGTACAGGTTCCTGCTCATTCCAAAGTCAGCTATCTTGATTGTGTAGTTCTTACCCACTAAGCAGTTTCGTGTGGCCAGATCTCGGTGAACAAAATTAAGAGAGGAAAGGTACTTCATGCCAGAAGCAATTTGGGTAGCCATAAACTTCAGGTTGATGTAACTGAGGAAATAGACAAGAAGACAGAAGGTAGCCTATGGAAACAGGAAGATGTGAAAGGTATATCTTCTAAAATTGGCATCAACAAACCAGGGTCGAAAGCTTAATCTTTCTCTATTGTTGATGAGTCCCTTGCATTCCCCCAAAGGGCAGCTGCTCCATTATTCCCTGCACTCTAACTTCCCCCACCATCCCAGAACAGTGGTACACTTTACGGCTCACTGCTCCCTATTTTCAGATCCCAGGTTACTCTCATGACCACAGGGAAGAGATGCAAGACCTGGCTTATTTACCTGACGGTGGGTACATTGTTGGAGGAAGAATTAGGGGGTTCATGGCGGGATAGAAACTGATTGAGATCTCCATTCTCCATGTATTCAGTGATCATGCAGAGAGGATCGTCAGTGATACACACAGCTAAGAGATGGATGATGTTGGGGTCCTTGAGTCGGGACATGATCTTTATCTCCTTAAGAAAATCATTCCTTGGGAGGATACAGACAAAGATAAACTCAGAAGTTGCCAGAGTCAGAATCAAGAGGGAGAAGAATGCACACCAAGGTCTATTCCTAGACATTACACCAAATCTCTTTTCCCTTTGGATAACTTTTGAGAGGACAGAGAAGATGACACCTGGACCCATCTCATTCTATTCCTCCTGAAATATCATGGACCCTTATTCAACTGTAATGTTTTTGAGAACAAGACCCATGACCTATTCACATTTTTATCCCTCATAGCTAACAAAATCCCTGCCGCACAGAAAGTGATTAAAATAGGCTGTTAAAAACGACTCAGCAAAGTAAAACATTTCACTGAAAATCATATCGTAAGTGCATGAGGATATTTACCTTTTTTAAAAGCCATGGAGTCACTCTATCACTAAAGTGAAGAAACTTTGTATGATGTAAACAACCATGCTGTGGCTTATCTGATGCTCTTTATTTTCTCCTACTGACTTTTCTTAATGCAGTATGAACCATCAGTCAGTTAGCCTATCCAAAACAGAGCTGTTTAAATGCCGTAGTGGTAAAGTCATTTCAAAAGAAGTATTCATTTGACCAAGACTAATAATTGTTTGAGTACATGGTGACAGACACACTTGGGTCATAAAGTAGCAATACTTGGGTTGGTGAGGCCTCTAGCCCACATTCCGAAAACTATTGGAGCAGATCAGTTATAAGTCCTCCAAGAGTTTTCTAGGAATCCTGGACTGAAAGTCATGCTATGTCAATATAAACTTTTGGAATCAATGAAGTCCTGATGTAACACCTCCCCCTCTTTCATTCCCCCTTGTGTCCCAAACCTGGGGTTTCCATGGTTTGGAAGGGTCCACAGTCACGGCCAGTCATCATTGCTAAGCACACAGGTGGAGGAATGGCAGATTTCACTGATCAGAACAATGGAGAAAGGCTTTGTCATATCCTGTGTGCTGTGCCTTTAGTTTTGTTTTGTTTCCCCCTCGTGCCACTTTCTCCAGTCATGTGCTAAGATTAATATAAGAAATATTTCATCTCTCTATGAGATCCAGGAATATTATTTTTTATTTTTACCAGTATCTTAAAGATTGAAATTCTCAGTTAAATTTCTAAAGCCTCCACAGTTTCATTTCCTCACCTTTCTCTCTTCTTTATCTACATCCTGTACATTGCAAGACTTTTAATGAAGTCTGTCACCATTCTTGGAATTTATGATAATTTGGAGAATAATAAACTTTTTTCACTATGAATATCAGTGAGACAAATCAAGACAACACAAATGGGAAAATGCATATGTTATCCAGGTGTGGAGATTTCTCTGGGACACATACAGCCAGCTTTCAACCAGCACGCCTCTCTGGGTGAGGATTAACTCACCATTATTGTAATGGAAAGGCTGTCAGACAAATGGAGTGTGGCTGGAAACTGCCATTTATGTAGAAAAAGATCCAAGTGATTATTAGGCAGTTTGGAAAACTGCTAGAGAATCCTGGATGCTTTTGCTCTGAGATTCATAGACAATTTTCCAAATAGAGGTAGCTTCTCATTTCAAGGGTTGCTGGACATAGAAGAAAAGGAGCATAAGAGAGAAAAAAGGGATGAGAAAATAAATAGAAATGTGAAAAAAGGAGAATGGAAGAGGCTTCGCAAGAAAGACGTGTGATTGTGAAAACTTTGTCAAGAGGAGGTAATGACATGCAGGAGTATGTCTGTGTGTAAAGACTGAAGAAGTACACGTCTAGACAGCTGTGTATGTCAGGAAGTACAGTGCTTGTGCACAGGAGGTTAGGAAGTAAATATGTGGCAAGTACAATGGAAAATGTACCTTTGTGGGTTTGGAGAAGTGGAGAAAAAGATGAGAACTGCTGAGCCCATCAGAATAAGAAAAAGGAGAACAGTGGAAAGGTGAGGCAGCTCACTGAAAATTGCTCAGAAGTATCCAGGAGTATTCCTGGTCCTAAAGATGAAATGCATAAAAGAAAATTCAAAATGTAGACCACAGACCTGGCATTCTTGTTGGCATCTGCTCGGAGCATTTTCACGGCCACCAGGACAGGCTGGTTGGCACTGACATCTAGGGCAAAATCTTTGTCTTTGAACTTTTCCATTCCCTCCACTTCACAGAGATGAACCTAGACAAAAGTCATCTAGTCTCAGCATCATCATTTCTCCTGAAGATGTCTCAGTACTCTTGCTGGGCATTTCCTGGAGATAAACTAACTCTTACAACTCAGGCAAAATGATCAAAAGACCAATAAGAAGATATGTGTAACATATCTATGATTCAAATAATTGATAAGATTAAAAACATGATAAAGTACCCAGCTAATAAGCAACTTTCCTGACTTAGAAATATACAGTGATTGGAACATTAAGTGAATGAATGAATCAATAACAATATTATATGGCAGCATAGCCCACTATAAAATGTCTTTTATTACAAATGCTTGAATTTTGATTCATTAGTCACTGGATCACATAAAACAGAAGGCAATTTCCTAAAGTAATCCCTTAGTATGGGGTTTAGCATTATAAGCAACTCCTGTATATTATTAGCAGTATAACAGATGTGGGTTTTCAATCCAGGGGACAAAATGAGTACATGTAACACCATGAACAGATAACATGGGCCCCTCCACCTCTTGCAACACCAGACCTATCCAAGGAGAGAACATGAGATCCACACTGAAAACCAATAACACATCTTAGGAAACCAAGTGTTCTATTTGGAATTTAGATGGCAGTGGTGAAGAGTTCCTATTACAACTTAGAACATTGCTTTGAGCTCCCAGAAGGTTCATGTAACTGATGTAAGAGTGAAAAGTTTAATAATGCATGCATCACTCTGAGGGCAACTGAAAAGAGTACTCCTCCTTATCTCAGTTGGTGATTCATTCCCTAGCGGCTGATTCTGGGACTAAAAGCAGGGGCGAGGTTGTTTTTCACCATTTTACATGTAACTTCCATTAAAGGGGAAAAAAAACAAAGTGGCTATTGAGCAGCAGGATGTTCCTGGACAGTTCATAAAAGATGATCACATCTTGTGGGCCCCACCCTCCATAATCTATTGTAAACATTTTGGAAAATATTGAATGTTTTTCAAGATATGTGAAGTCTAGTGACTTGCCTGCCTTAAAAACTCTTGTATAGAAATCAGAAGTCCCAGGAACTCTACAGCTATTTGACAACGATGAGGTTGACCCAATACTAGAATCCAGAGGAAAACACAAGGAGAGACAAGTGGAAGAGGCATTCTGTTGTGAATCCACTTCTAGAAAGGACTCTTTGTTCTACTGACCATTTTTATCCAACCACTTCCTTCAAGCTATAAGGGACTGGAGGCCCCACTCAAATAATCAACTCACCTCCCCAAACTGGCCTTCTCCCAGCTTCTCTTTGAAAGTTAAGAGTTTCCTGGGGAACTCCTCCACAGCCACATCTTTTCCTGAGAGCAGGTCCATGGTGACGGCAGGCACTGAGTATGTGTTGCCTCCTGTCACTCCCTGGAGGTTCACTATGTCAGCCTCTGCATAGTGGGGCACCCCCTCAGGGCCACTGGGCTGGACTGGCTTCACAACGCCGCTGCAGCCTGGGAAGACACAGTGACCAGTCTCATTCCATGGAGCACCTGTGGAGATCTCTTCAAGGAAGAAATTCTGAGAGGAGGGCTAAAACATGCCCCTGTGAAAGCCCAACCTGCTTCATGACATTCTTACTTGGGAAATGGTTTTGTTTCCTCTAGAGATTTTCTTCTGGCCTTCACAATGTAGGAAGGCCATTTTATGTCTTATTCTTTTCCTCATAATATTTGATCATTACCAAATTCTGTGGCTAAACTTGTGGAATTGTATGGTAAAACTATAGGAAGGCTCATGGTATATCAGGGTGGGAATAGTAAATGTTGAAGGTTTGATCACTTATTTCCTTAATTTTAAGACACTTATTGACTTAAAAACTGATTTTAGGTATTAAAAAACTTTCAGATTAAAGACATATGATCTAGTTTCAGACATAGTCTAACTTAGGAAAAAAAATTAAAATATGAGATGAGGGATGTTTTACATTTAGGAAACAGGTAAATTACTTCTATTCACCCTAAGAAATAAATTAGTTTATATCCTTTATTCTTGCTGTCTCTGTGAAATTACTTGAGTTTTGGCATGCCCTTTCATGTCTCCTATCCATTGAATGATAAAATAGATGCAAGTTTCCTTTTATCCTTTGAGAAGACCCCTTCAGGCTCCTTCCTGTAAAATCCTATGCTCTTGTATTTAGTCCTGTCTGCTGCTACAACCAGCTCAGACATAGCGCCTCTTTCCTGAACACCACAAGTTCTTTCCTACTGACTTGGGTCCCTCAGATTGATGACCTTATAGAAAATTGGCTCTGAGCTTAAGAGGTGACTCCAGCTTCCCTTCTGACATCATTCTGCATCATTTTTTAAAAGACATTGAAATTTGAATCAACTGGCACTCCTTACTATTTTACCTTTTATTGTTTTATTTCAATGCTTTTATTGAGAAAAGGCAAGAAATATTTTACTCACACAATAAAATCTCATATTTCTCTAGTAAATGTTTACCAAAGGAAAATTAACAAAAGCCGATAACTCAAGTAGTTATTCATTTCAGTTATTTAAATGACTACACCACTGGGAATTTCAGAATATCTTTAGCTTTCTTTATTTACTTCTCCAGGTGAAAATCCAGTCCTGCCTTTACCCACTCATGAAATTTGGTGTTGGATGAGTACTCTATCTGGGCCTTCTCACTTTCCCGACATGTAAAATGAGGTTAGACTGGTTGGACTGTTTAGGTTCTTCTGGTGTTAACACTTAATTAACATGTTTTATTTATTTCTTTCTTTCCTGGTATGTGGGTCCCTCCACACATCTTATGTTCAGTAGCAAAGGAGAGATGCTCAGATTAGCCCAGGAGCAGAAGACCAAATCAAGAAAGAGAATGTCGACTTCTCAGGAGGTTAGCAGAGACTAAAAATAGATGTAGTTAACCGGGAGCAGACTGTCATACCTACCTGATGCTTGTCAAGGTTTCTCCCTTGACCTCCTGCCCATCACATCATCCTCACCTGACTCCTCCTCCCCTGGAGCAAATTCTGGGAGTTTTCGTATCAGCCTGGATGGCTCCTGGTAGTCAGGACGAAGGGGGAAAGATGCGATCGTAAGTCGAGTTGGACTCTTGTTCACTAGGTGAAGAGGAGCGGTTATTGTTGAACATGCTGGAATCACTTGGCAGGGAAAGGCTGACTGTCATTTCATCATCCAGCATCCTCCGAGATGCCTGGAAGAGAATAACAAGGAGAAAGCTGTCTTGGCACAAAAGAGATGATCAATTCCTCCCCTTCTTAAACTCAGCTCTTCCACTCAAATGAAATAACCCTTTACTACTGTTTAACCCCAGCACCTCAGCAGCCCCTGCTAGGGATGCAGTCTGGTATCACAAATGCTTGTGTTATAGAAACTTAGAATAATCCTTCATTTCTTCAAGGTGGAATTTGATCTTCTAATTTCTATGATGTGCTTTCTGAAACATTTTTAAAAAAGCGTTATCTTCATAATGCTGTAAGAACCTATCAGTAGCCAAAGATCTCAATCTTACGGAGTTTTCTATGTTTTATTAAATGATGGATTTTGCTGGTTTACGCTTTAACTGCTTGGTTTTGGAATAGACATAAATTGTTTATTAACTTAATAAATGTGCTGTAACATGATGAATCAATAGTTCTACCTGATCATTTTGACACTGCAGATTAGGATAATATCCACCACCAACCCATATTTTCACTAACGAAAAGTAAAATGGCTACAATACGGGACAGGAAAGCCCTAGGTGTCCAGAGATAACAAGGTGACTTACACCTAATAAAGGAAGGAGAACAACAAAACAACTAATCCTGTGGTATCTTATCTAATATAACCTGCCTGCTCCATCAAAAGGAAAATGCCAGCACCTGCATGTATGTGACTATTTGAATTTAAAAAAGTGAAATGCTCCACTCCAACAAACACAGCTTGGGTGCTCAATGACGAACCTTAGATGTGCACTTTTCCACTATACTGAAAGGTCCTCTGTTGCAATAATAACCCCAGTACTAAGCAAGAAGCTCAGAACATAGTAGGTACTCAATATATGCGGGTTGAATCACTCAGAGAAGGAATGTTGAGGACACCATCAAAAGTATCCTACAAATAATGCTACAGTCTACAGCTATGTTAAGTAATGTTCTTAGAATGTATATGTGTACTTAATGATTTTCTACATAAAATTCTGTTCCCAGGAAGAAATCCTCAGTGTCATTCCAGAGCACTTTGAGTCATCTTACTCAGGATCTACAGGGGTAGAATTTCTTGGAGGACCAAGTTAAATGTTCAAGGGCAAAATCTTTGCTTTACCTTTTACCTGGAGATTCCAACATTTCTCTTATAGCCCAAGAAGATATGCCAATAGGCCTCAGAATAAAGACTCAGGGAAGTGTGGTAAATTTTGGCTCATTTTATGTGAAGCCAGAGAACACAGACCCTCCTCCCTTGGCTAAAATGTGGTCCTAACAGACTATTCAAGATGGTCACATATCCTCTTCAAGCTGTCCAGTGAACCTTCAGTTCACCACCACCCTCACTCTGGAATGCCTCTGGTCAGGTATTAGGCACTGGTGTGCTCCAGCATTCTAAAGGAGGAAAAGTTTTGATATTTGCCTGATTCATGCCTTGAGACGTGCTCATGACAGTGAGTGAGTCTCTGTGGATTCTTTCTTTCAATCTTCTGTTGCTATTTGAGAATTGAAAGCTTTAATGTTTTCAGACTGGGAGACATACTTGTGGGAAGCAAGGAGACCTTCTATTCCATGAAATATTCCTGCCTGAAAACCTTAAAACAAACATCAGCCATCTCAGGAACCCAAGTATGACACAGGTCAGAAGAAATTGCAGGCTACTCAATTTGCTTCTCCTCACCCCTGATTTGAGCCATTTTTCTGCCATCCTACATCTAGAAAGCTCTGGAGACTCAAGCCCATTCTCAAGGTTCCCTTTCCTCTCCTCTGGAATAGAGGCTCCGCACAGGAGTTGCTCTCCCCCTGAGACCTCACCCCCAAACACAGAAATCAATCAGGATTTCTCCTCCTTCCTATTCCCTGCCCTAGTAGGCAGTTCAAAGCCTCATAGCTCAGAGTTTCTGTGACCTCTCCTAGTCCATGTCTATTGAGAGGAACTCATTGACCAGGATAGGTGACCATGGCCAAAGGTAGAAACACTTACTCATCAGCAGACTCCAAGAGAATCAGACACTAAGAAGCAGTGAGTTGCTATTTAGTCCAAGAAACCAAACAAGTCATAGATATTCCATCTTTGATGAAATGAATATAGTTTTGAAGAAAGAAATCAAGGCATTTCAATATTAACAATTGGAAAAAGCATAGAAGACTGGATACCAGTTACATGACCTTGAGCACATCACATTTTCTCATCAGAAAAATAGTTAAATGTAACAATGCCCATGAGCTATTACTCAATGAGGCGTATATAAAATTGCACATGAGGAACAAGTCTGCCTCTTGTAAAGTGTTAGACAATGTAAAAAGTTATGCAGATCATTTGGCCTAGAGAGAAAGAGTCTGAAGAGGGACTCAGAGAGATACATAATCATAACCTTCAAGTACACAAAAGTAGAAATTAGAATAGTGAGAAACTTGGCTTGAATTATTAATAAAGCTGGATTTTTCTATAGACACATGCACACATACACACACACACATACACACACAACAGACAAGCAAACTGAAAAAGAAAGAGAAGGAACTTCAACAGCATTATCAGAAATTTCACCTTGGCATTAGGAGAGTGATTCCTAACCTTGGATGTGCATCAGAAGCACTTGTTAATTTTTTAAAAAATACATGGATGCCTGGACTCCAGCCAAAATCCAGTAAATTAGAATTTCAAGGAAAATGCCTGAATTGAGATTAAATGTATTAAAAAGAGTTTTCTGCATTTCTGAGGAAGGTTCCAACATCTCCACTCTAAAAATGAGAAAATAGACTTAGCGAATTCTTTTTCTGGCTCCATTCCTACGTTTCTTGATAGCCTCAGTTAGCTCTAACCATTAATACATTTTTGCATTTGCCTTTTACTCCTGGGACAACAGTGGCTTAAGAAAAAAAGGAGGAGATTCTTATATCTGCCCATTCTGCACCTCCTCACCTTCTCCAGCATTTTCTGCCAGAACTGCCTCCAGAGTATGATGACAATGATGGCCAGGAGGATGAAGATGATGGCCACCAAGCAGCCAATCAGGATCCGAGTGTTGCTGTCATCAACTTTAAGCATTGGATCTGTGACCAGGGGAGAGAAGGCAGAGAATACAATCATCCCACAGGTCAAGTAAAAGTATGAGGCACTGGATTGAAAACGTGGAAGTAGACTGTTCCTTGAGGATAATTCTAGAAGATGCCACCTTACTACTTCTGCTTATTCTTGCTCTTGCTACTGTTTCATTACTTTTTTTTTTTCTTGAGACAGAGTTTTGCTCTTGTTGCCCAGGCTGGAGTGCAATGGCATGATCTCGGCTCACTGCAACCTCTGCCTCCCAGGTTCAAGTGATTCTCCGGCCTCAGCCTCCCGAGTTGCTGAGATTACAGACATGCACCACCACGCCCGGTTAATTTTCATATTTTTAGTAGAGATGGGGTTTCACCATGTTGGTCAGGCTGGTCTCGAACTCCTGACCTTGTGATCTGCCTGCCTCTACCTCCCAAAGTACTGGGATTACAGGTGCGAGCCAACATGCCTGGCCTGTTTTGTTACTTTGTTCCCATATCCTACTTCCCTCTTCCATAACACAGTAGCCTCCCCCTCCCCATGTCAGATAGGATAATGGTGAGTTTTTCTATTCTTCCCAAAGTTTGTCACTATATTATTATGGCCTGAGTCTATAGTCCCTTAATCACACCTCATGAAAAACAGGTAAGGGACCAGTTTCACCCTCTGCATTCTTTGAGACATGCCAAGGTAGCTGAAAGTCCTCTTTGGACACATTCAATCACACGTTTCCCACATTGCTGGCTGGTGTCACCAATGACTGCCTAAAGCAATGCATACATGGCATATTTATCTCCAATTAGAGAGACGAGCATTTTTTTTCTTGGACTTCCACCCATTCTTAGAAATCCCCCACTATGTGTCTCACCTAGGAATGTCCCTTTCCCTGTTTCTGACCCCAAATTCCCAGTCTTTCATGGAGAAATTGGGACAACTCCAGACTGTGCCTCAGTTAAAGAAGCACATGAATCAGTAGTGAAGAGAGTATGTTTGGATCCATATCTTGGAGGTAGACAGTCCTACCTTTCCAGGGCTACTCTTCATTCAAAGCCACCTGGTGTAAAGCCTCTCACACAGCCAGGGCTTTGCAAATCTCCACCCTTCTTCATCCTTAGGAAGTCCCTTCAACTTAATTTGTATAATTTAGGAATCACACATACCATAGGTTGTGGGTGCCATAGGAGAGGTGGGTAGGGCTCCAGAGTTGTTGTACATTGCAGCATCTGTTATAAAACAAGGGTGAGTCAGAGCCAGGGAGAAGACAGATAGCTAGTGTTTTCTCTGAAGACATATTGTGACCTAGCACATAGCGAGATCAATTTAGTGGGTTGCCATCAGCCTTCTAAAAAAAATAAAATCATAAATACCTTAAATAAAAATATCACCACTCATCTAAATAGTTAGAGCAAGTTTTCCTTTACAGAATTTTTTGTTTCACATATTACCTACTAGGTGCTATGGTACAAAAGGTTTTAGAAACAGCAAGTCAAAGGGCTGTGACCACACATCATCATAAAGCATAAGAAGCAGGACCCAAATTCAGCAAAAATACAGAGAGATTATAGTGGGTAAATGGGCAAGGGGCAGACAGTGTTAAGATGCTTTTCCCTTCAAGGAAATTAGGTTGTTTATAAAAGAGTCTCCACTATGCCTCATTGGCCTAGCCCTCCAATTTATGAATTAAGGCTTCATCTTTATCGATATTTACTGACATTGGAGTGTCCTTTACTGTGATTTTGCAGTTTCTGAGACTAAACCACAAAAGTGTATTTGCCAGATTGATGTTGGCAGCTTTGCCACAATTATTTCCTCTGATTTATCTAATCAAGGGGGACAAGAATTAGAATATGTATTTCCTTTCTAAAAGACATTTCTTCCAAGTACCCTAATTTTTCTTCTTCTTAACATTATTATATAAGTAAGGAGGTATCTGCCATCTGCATGTGCTTTCTGAGTTCAGTTGTCAGGCTCCAGTGAAAACTAATATTATTAAGACATTGGATTTAAAGCTCAAGAGACCCCAGGAGTCAAAAACCATGGTTCATAGCTATAATTAGCATAATAAGTGTACCAATTACTCTGCCAGGAGAATTCCGGAGGATGGGTGGGAATCTATTTGTCCCCCAGTTAACACTTACAGTCTAAGTGGCACTGACTTTGAGCATCTTGATTTCTACTCTCAGTAGATACTCAGATAAAATAATCAATCCATTTACTCTTAAAGGAATTCCTTAGCACAGAGGCATTTAAACACCAAAGCTGTTTTCCTAAAAATATGCTCTATTTTCTTATCAGTATATCTTAATAAGCAAATCATCTTGAAATTTTCTTCCTTTAAAAATCAAATCTGAAATGATGGGTTCTTTTGGTTTACCTGGTGTTTTGTTGTTGTTGTTGTTGTTGTTGTTGTTTTAACAGGGTCTCACTCTGTCACCCAGGCTGGAGTGCAGTGGTGCAGTTTTGACCCACTGCAAGCTCTGCCTCTGGGGCTCAGGTGATCCTCCTGCCTCAGCCTCCCTAGCTGGTACTACAGGCATATGCCACCACACCCAGCTAATTTTTGTGTTTTTTGTAGAGACAGGGTTTCTCCATGTTGCCCAGGCTAGTCTCAAACTCTTGAGTACAAGCAATCTTCCCGCCTTGGCCTCCCAAAGTATGGTTTATCTTTAAATCAGTCTCTTCAACTCTCTTATGTTATTTTACACCTGGACTTTTCTTCCAGGCCCAGTACAAGTCTCATTCTTTTGATGCGGTCTATGACAAACCCACTCTAGTGCCCTTTCTCCTTCTGACCCTTTATTGTTCATATTACTTTGGACATTTTTAAAAAAGCATTATGTATCTTTTGTCTCCCCATCTAAAATTTAATGGTATGAACAATGTTCTAAACGCCTTTTAACTTTTCAAGATTTCACAGTTTCTGGCTCCAGGAATTTAAATCACTATTTGCTACTGTTACTGTTCAATCAAAAGTAGTGTTTAGAGTTTAAAAATGAATACTTAAAAGTTGAAATAATCAGAATACAATGAACCTAACTGTGTGTCACATTGGTGACATAACTATATACAGAAAAGAATTATTCCACTGTTACTCAACTGACCTTAGAACATAGTACTTTGACTACACATTCTTAGTAGGATACATTCTCAGGACAAAGAAAAGAGAATTGCAAAGAAATCTTAATGCTCAATAGTTACGTTGTTAGTAATAATATTGGTATTGCTTTTTGAATAGTAAGATGAAGAAAATGCTGCTAACATCATTAGGAAACATGATACTTAGCATAAATAATAGAGATGAAAGTATAAAATTAAATTTAAATAAAAACCTTATCTTTAATTTGAATTGGAAGTAACAAAGTGAACTCATAATCTTTTTATTTTTAAAAATACATATTTCATTGCTTTCTTCCACTGAAAAATCCTCAAGAAACAATGACAACCTATTGGCAATGAGCATCCCTATTGCCCAGTTTATGGTATCTAAATACCAGTTACTACTAAAAGGAATCACAGTTTCTTGAAAAAATGGTTGATTCCATGTCGGGGGCAGTACATATCCAAAATACCTTGAAATACCTTGTTCTTTCAGAAAACAAGAAAGTTATCAAAGGCTTCTAGGGTCAGATTTAAAGAGCAAAGAGCCCCTTTAAAAATGCAAGCTCTAGTCAAAGACAGCACAACTTGAGTATTAAAAAAGAATAATGGCTGGGCTTAGTGGCTCATGCCTGTAATATTAACACTTTGGGAGGCCAAGGCAGGCAGATCACTTGAAGTTAGGAGTTGGAGACCAATCTGGCCAACATGGCGAAACCCTGTCTTTACTAAAAATAGAAAAATTAGCCAGGTACAGTAACAGGCACCTGTAATCCCAGCTACTTGGGAGGTTGAGGCAGGAGAATCACTTGAACCTGGGAGGCGGGGTTGCAGTGAGCCGAGACTGTGCCACTGCACTCCAGCCTGGGAAACAGAGCGAGACTCTGTCTCAAAAAAAAAAAAAAAAAAAGAAGAAGAATAGCTGCAATCAATTAAACATTAAATTTACAAAAATCAATGAGTTTATAATGAAGAGTTACATAAATATTGTTTTCACTTCATTGCTTTCTTCCACCAAAAAGTCCAAGAAACAATGACAACCTATTAGCAATGAGCATCCCTACTGCCCAATTTGCAGTATCAAAATACCATTTGCTACAAAAAGGAATCAAGATTTCTTGAAAAAATAGTACTATACTCTCTTTTTAAAAAAATACTTTCTAAGAAGAGTTACATGAATATTTGTTCACTTCCATTCTCATCCCTACCTCTCCACAAGTAAAACTAGCCACACAAAGGATTCACCATATCCAGCAATGAGAAGTCACCTGTCCAATCCCACTCCTCTCAGAGACCTGCTAATGAGATGTTCTGGGTATGTGCCTTCCTCCTTCATCACCTTGCTCCCACTTCCCAAAGGGGACCTGAGCTCCCTACCTGATTGGAAGGTGATCTCACTGAACATCATCCAGGTATCAGCAAAATGGTATTGGCACTTGATGGCACTGGCCATTCGGTGGTGGAGAGGCACCGTGACAAACCGAGCGCTGGGGTTGACGTCATCCAGGACAAGGGGGAAGGAAATGGCATTAGGTTCCCATTCATTGGCATCAGAGCGGAAGTAGCACTGTACCTCCTTAAAGATCTTCACACCTTTAGCAAACATGTTGTTGCAGTGGACCTGGTAGAGAGAGAGGCATGTAAGTGATAGGTTGGCCCTGCTAAGTTGCAGAGGGACACAGTGCCAGCCAACTCAGTAAGTCAAGACCTGCTCTTTCTGTGAGCACCACCCTTGGTGAATAGTTGGTGTTCTGCAGTCTTCTGGATTTTTCCTTCTAGGAACCTCACAGTGGCAGTGATAGTTGGTCAGGCCTCACAAAACCTGGGCCGCAACCCTTGTTACCTGTATGCACTGTCTGCCCTTGGCCACCTCACTTCATGTTGCTAGACTGCAGTTTCCTCATCTGTTAAATGAAGACTGCAGCCTCTTCCCAGGCCCTTCCTTGCCTTCAACTCTCTCGAGTCTACGATCTTCTCAATCACAGTTGCTGTCTACCCTGATTAGAGCTATTTTGAACTGAGGTAAGAGGAAGACTGCATCCTACTTCCTCCTAGGTACATTTTAGAGCCAGTCTACTTCTTTTCAACGGGGCTAGGTGAGAGACCTGAAATAATATACAATCCAAAACAATTTCATATTTTTTTTTAGAAAAAAAAAGTATGTGTGTGTGTGTGTATATATACATATATATGTACATATACACACACACACACATATATGAGTTAATCACACATTCATGGAAGAGCTTTTACCCAGCATCTTTACTCCATATATATATGTGTGTGTATATATATGTATAAATGTATACATATGTATGTGTGTGTGTATATATATACATATACACACACACACAACTATGCTGGTAAAAAGATGAATATAATCTTTGACCCTACAAATTAATTTTTTTCACCGATATTAAAAGAAATTAAAGCATTTTTAGGGGCCTTAAGAATCTGTGGGCCTGGACACTGTGTTATTGTACCTAATGAATATGTCACCTTTAGTGTTAGAACAACAACAACAAAAAAATGAAAGCTCACTGACCTAACTCTCTTACACACAAATGAAGAATCACACCCTTAGAGATGGAGTGACTTGTGAAATGCATTTAGCTAGTCAGTAACAGAATATGTCATTGAACTGGCATCAGCCTAGGCTTCTTTCTAGCATGCCTTTTCTCTACAACACTATGATGTGTGCCTCCTTAAAGAAGTTCTACCACACCCAACTCCACTGACCTTCATGGTAGTGAAATTCCTGATGCGGTCAAATTCAAACATGATCTCAATGTAGCCATTGGTGGCACTCTCGTTCCGCCAGCCCACATAGTCATAGCCGGGCCACACGTGGTATTCATGGGTCTGGGTGAGATCATCCAGGCCAGACACACCATCTGTCAACTGGCCTAGCCCTTCTGTCATGCTGCTCAGGCCAGAAGAAGAGGGGAGAAAGGAGGGAGAAATCTGAGTTAATCACACATTCATGGAAGAGCTTTTACGCAGTATCTTTTTTTTTTTTGAGACAGAGTTTCGCCCTTATTACCCAGGCTGGAGTGCAATGGCATGATCTCGGCTCACCGCAACCTCCGCCAACTGGGTTCAAGCAATTCTCCTGCCTCAGCCTCCCTAGTAGCTGGGACTACAGGCGTGCGCCACCATGCCCAGCTAATTTTTGTATTTTTAGTAGAGACAGGGCTTCACCATGTTGACCAGGATGGTCTTGATCTCTTGACCTTGTGATCCACCTGCCTCGGCCTCCCAAAGTGCTGGGATTATAGGCGTGAGCCACCGTGCCCGGCCTACCCAGCATGTTTACTCCAGATTTTGTAAGAGCTTATTATCTTGGAATTGAAGGATTATAAATAATCAAATTTGTATAATAGTATTGACTAGTTTATCTTGCATCAATGGAGAATCAAGAATTTCATATTAGTAATTTTTATAAAATATTTGATGCTTACCCCTTTAGTAGTAAAACTTTTAAACAATCTTATCATTTAATATGAAAAGCTTTCTATAATCTATTGCACCTTGCCTATTCTTATATACCGGATATGTCTTCACATAATGACTCAATATTATCAAATGCATTGGATGAATGAATTCATTGAGTAAATGATGAAATGGATAAATGCATAGAATGAATACAACCATATATAGTACCACTTGCCCTATTATCAAATACATGTTTCCAGAACTCAGTGCTGACTCTCCTTTAACTACGTATTGTCATTGTTCAGTGAATCAATTTCAGAGAAGCCAGTCACGCTCTCTTCTATTCTACATATCCAGCAACCCAATTTGATATGAAACTAAAGGGGGAAAACATAATCTCTACATTTAAATAATAATTTCTATTTAATTTTAATTAAATTTATAGGATACTAGACCCAGGAAGTAAGACGTATGGGCTTCATGAGAATCCCAGGTATTGGATTTAGTTTTGTGTTCTAGCTTAGCAGCCTTTTATGACTTCTGAGTAAAAGGCTCTGTTTTAAAGGCTGAGTTTGCCAGAAGACTGACTGCTGGATGGAATATAACTGCATTTATGCTTATTTGACTATTTGGAAGACACAAAGAGGCTCCTTCCTTCTTTTTATGGAGGGACAGAGCAAGACTCCATCATGTGGAACTTCTCTTTCCTCAAGCTCTGCATCTCAAGCTTCGGCAGATATGACACAAATCTCCCAAATAAAGAGATTGGGATACTCACCCTCAAGCTATAATGGGTGTGACCCTTGAGGTTTATAGCCAGATCAATAGTATGTAAAATTTGTGAATTGCAAAAAAAATAATAATAAAAAATACTAAGGGTGATTATGCCAGCCTTTTAAAATATTTTTATTCATTAAAAAATGTTTGGTAAATTATAAAATTTGACTGGCCTTATCCATAGTGACCAGAGCCTGGATCTCCCTTCCAAGGTTTTGCCATCTTTTTCTCTTCTCTACAGATCAGAAAGCTAGGAGAATATAGGTTTACTTGCAATAAATATATTTCCAGTTATCCCCAGAAAAATAAATCCCATGAAAGCCTTACGAAAAGCAACACAAATTAAAAGAAATGCCTGTTTGGTTTCCCCCTTGGCCAAAATTAAATCAAGTGGAGAAGAGATAAGAAAAGAAATTTTCCATGTTTGTATGCTTTAGAGTTATTAAAATCACTAGTAAGCAAATATTACTCTTGAATTTTTAAAAACAAAGCAGTAACCTTTGGTAATATGACTATTTCCTGAGACTTTGATGAATGTCATCTCACAGTGGCTGAGAGGATCTCTACACTCAGCCACCTCCACCAGATATTTTATTACCTCAATTATCAAATGAAAGCCAATTATGTCTAAATTTTTATAATTTTTAAAAAATCTTTCCCCTGGAGTTCAGAGCTGTAATTCCAGCTACCTTCCTTATTTCTCTACTGAAAGTCTTGTCAGTCTCGTAGACTTACACCCCAAACTAAATCCATCATCATCCCCTATTAACTAAATCTTTCACGTTGGTTTCCATTTTCTATAAATTATACTTCTCTTTCATAGTAACTGAAAGTGCTTGGTGCATACTAAGCACTCAAAATATATTTGTTGAATGAATAAACATCAGCCCCATTGTTTCAGTCACTTAGACTGTCAGGCTTCATCTAACTCTTTTTCACATCCTACTGTATGCCCTATACATCCAATCAGATTGCAAATGTCCCCCAAATGAATATCTTTTCCTCATTCCCCACAGTCACAGTTACGGCCTTGGTCATTAATTCTTTTTACTTGACAAAACTCAGAGTTTTAAAATGTTCCTCATCACCTCCTCATTCCATTCAAATCTAACCTGTGCATGCTGCTTGATTAATCTGTCTAAAGCACAGCTCCAAATCCTGTCCTTCCCCAGCTTTAAAAATCTTCAGTGACTCATTACGTTAATGATAATGTTTATGAAGAACAAGAATAGCAACTTCTCCTCTTCCTCCTCCTCCTCTTCTTGTTCCTTTTGGCCTTGACTTCAGGTTCTTTCAAAATATGGCATAATCCTCTTTGTTACACTTCTCCTGCACTACTTTGCCACATAAATATGGTCCATGGTTAAATAAACCATTGATTTCTCCCAGATAGTCCCCTAAACTTTATAACCATGATTCTTTTTACCTCGTGCTATTCCCTCTGCCTAAAATTCCATTTCAAGGTTCTGTACCTATGAAAATTCTACCCATTCTTTGGGACCCAATTCAGGTTTATCTATTCTACCATATCTTTACTGGTCCTTCAGGCAGAAAAACGTTAATCAGATAACAACTTAGATGTGTACATCAATTTATCTTATGAAATGCTTTTCATACACATTTTAGTCCCTTAAGCCTCGTAGCAAACGGAAGTAACTTTTATTGTATAAAGTCCAGATGTTTTCATCCCCATTTGTGTGCTTTCCTACTACAGTTTACTTTTTCCTTTGAATCTCAGAGCAATCATCGCCTATCTCTTGCTCATACACTTGAATCAGAGTAACTTATATTCTGTTTAGCCCCTACTCCAAATTGTGAGCTCTTTAAAGGTTGTATCAATGACTTCATTACCTTTGAATACCTAACATGCCTGGCCAAATTCCTTGTATTTAGTAACAGTTGATTAACAAAGGCTTATTAACTTAAACTGAATTCGATTGATCTCTGATTTCCTCTATGCCTTGAATGCATGCTTGTTGGGGTGTGACTGAGTGAAATTATGCCAAGACAGTTTAAACAAACAGGAAAGAACAGTGACTAAGAAGATGGAAAGGAAGTGACTAGGAGTAGAAGAGTGGATGAATCAGGCCTTCACCCAGGGGATGGCAGCTAGAGGGCAATAGTTCATTCTCCACACCTAAGCCAATAAGGCTGTAATTCCACACTCCCTTCCTGAGCCTCACTAGTATCTCCTCTTGACTCCTGTCAACCTCCATCATCTGGTCTGGTCTTCACTGTGGTCCAACTTTTCTCCCAGGCTCACTTTGCAGATACAGACCAAGCTTAGAAAAGTGTTAGCAAGGGATAGAAGAATGGCAAGGCTTGAATTTTAAAGTGAAATGGGATAAGCGGGAGCATCCCTTATCCAACCCTAAGTTCCAACTGTATCTGGTTACACTTCTTTGCCATGGCCCTCCATTGATCCACTTCAGGCTTATCCATTGTTCCATTCTGTTCTTCTCAGCTCCAGCTTCTGCTATAGTCAGGCCAGTCTTGCCTTCCGCCCTGCTTCCTTTCTTCTGCTACCTTCTACCTACCTTCCTCTGCTACAATTCTCATCTTGCCCTAGAAACTCGCCTTGTCTATTGTAAGCCTTACTAGTCCCCTTTTTACAATTTTCAAAGCATTTATATTTATAAGGTCTATTCTTTCTGATTTCTTGACCTGCCCAGAGTATCATTACTTCAATTCTCTGGCCCTTTGTTTCCATAAGTAGGCCAATATTTGTGTCAAATCACATGTCCTGTTTTGAGGGTCAAAAATATGGCTATTATACTTAAGGGCCATATCACAAACTCTAGCCCTTGCTTTGTGCAATTGATTGTTTTCTGGGTAATTAACTGTCTTCCCAAACTAGGCTTTAAGTTCCCTGGAAATAAAGGTCGTGTATATTAGGAACTGAATAAATACTGATTGGTTGATTGATTATTGATCCCAAGACATGATAAAATACTATGCTCTCCTAGTGGCCAGTTTCCCATTCTGATTATCAAAGTTTCCCAGGATTTACCTGTACCCAACAGCTCCATCATAGACAGAATCATTCAGATAAATGATGGAGCCCCCAGGGAGTACAAACTGCTGCCCAGCTGGAGCATTGTATGACACCAAGCCATCTGCAAAGGAAACACAGCCAAGTGAGTGCCTACTACCCAGGCCCATTGCCTTAGGAAACTATGTGAGTTTCAAGGGTACAAGCTTGCACAGCATGTCCAGCAGGACCCCATCTGGGCACCCAGGGAGCACTGTGGAGAAGTGCCCCTCAGTGGCAGTCAGCATAATGACTCTGAATGCATGACTGGGTGTGGGGCACCAAGCACTGGGATGATGAGCAATGCTTCTGTCTCTACTCTTCCCAAGAGGGAATCATCATTTCAGGAGCAACTGATCCCTTTCTGATATGATTGCCTTCATTTCCCAGAAGTCGGAGTCTTTAATAAGGTCTATAGGCTTCCTGAGCTAGTGACCTACCTAGCCAAACACAGCCATAAAGCTCCACCCTCATGCACACATTCATGGAGTGGTCAGTGACTGGAATGAACCGGACAAATCTGGCCACAATAGGCGGCTCCAAGTCCTTTAGGAAAATGTCATAGGGGTTACTGTTTCCATCCAGCACCTGAGGAGAGGGAAGAGAAAGAGTGATGAGGTGGTATTAAATCATGTTGACTTTTCTTCACCCCACCACCCTTTCGATGGGCTTCCTCTTCTTAATTCAAGGAGCAGAATACATCTACTCCACTTTCCCCGTGGTCTTGATATTCCTTCTCTGCATCCCTCACCCTAGGTCACACATTTACAAGGTCATACCTGGTCTGTGGACACACATACCCACACAGACAACCCATATCCTTCTTCTCCTAGCCTAGGTCAAAACATGGTCTTGGACATCCCAGGGTCTGGACGTCTCTACTTCCTACCTGTTTCCCATGACGGTTCCTCCAAGAGATCCAGCGAGTGCCATCCCGACTGTAGTTGATCTTGTACATGGGGGCAAACTCAATGCCATGACCCCCTGCATGGCGCCCCTGGGTCCCCACCAGAGTGATAAAATGGAGGGTATGTAAGTCAATCTGTAGAAACTCCTTTAGGTCATCAGGTTCCACTGGAATCTCAGGGCACCAGGCTCCATCCCCTTCTTCTGAGTCCAGCCTTGAAAGGTGAGGGATGGAGAGAGAGGGAGCAACCATGAAACCACAGAGCTGTTTACTAGTTCACAGGCAAGCAGCTGCCCTGTACTGAGGGGGAGAGAGCAGGCTGCCCGGTTCTTATAAACTTTTTGGGTTCTCACCACATTTTTCACCGCCACCACAGTACCCATTTGTGGTCAGATCCCTTTCCCTGGAGTACCATGAAACCCTGAGAGACAGTCCCCACCAGTGAGCTGGAGGCCTTCAGATCACGTGTAGCCTTCATTCTCCATCCCGATTTAGAGGTCTAAGAGAAACAAAACTCTTCCTACCTTCTGTTCCCCCATGAGTTATTTCATATCTCCCTTCCCCACATTCAAACTCAGTCTAACAAAGCTAGCCACCCTTTGCTTGGACATCAAGTTATGGCAGTAGGGAGGAGGGATAGTAGGGTCTTCAGTGTGGGTTATGCAATGCAGCAGGATGGGCATCGCAGACCAGCAAGGAGCCACAGAAACGCATGGCGAGGATGAGGGGGAAGAGCATGTCAAGGAAGTAGTAAATAATCTGGTTTCAGTTTATTACCTCCAGGCTGAGCTACCACTGAGCAAAATTGTGAAACTATTATAAAGTTTATTTTGAGAACCTCCTACCACTTTCCCTCTCCCCCAGAATGTTCCTTTTTCCCACAGATATCACCCATTCATTTGTCACTCCCTTTCAATTCCACCACCCATCACTCTAGTCTTTCATACACTAAGAAACTATGGAGAAGGTTTGTCAGGATTGCTTTTCTTATGGGTAATTCCATTTTAATAAAATCAATACTTCACACCAAAATAATTAGATTCCAGAAAGAGTGTTGGGTCCAACCAGTAGAGCAGTAGGGAGTTTATTGATGTAGAAGATCCCTGAATCAATCACCCCAGGAAACTGCCACACTCTGTCTGTGGGTAAGGATGGCCCTTCCATGTGAGAGATCCTTGAGAGAGGGAGAGAACCTGTTGGAGGCCTCAATGTCTAGTTAAGCCCTTGATGCTTTGCAGTGAGTGATGTTTCATAGACCCCCTGAAAAGAGGAGTGGACGCTAACTCCCAGTGTCCTACATAATCTGCACCTTCCCATAGCTGCCACCGTTGCCCGCCTCCTGCAGCAGCTCACAGTGAGAAAGTCAGGGAAAGCAAATCCACTTCCTATCAATGAAACCATTCATTGTGGTTGATATGGCCCTGGGGCTTCTGTGGTTGAGATGGGGCTGCCAGACAGTACATGTGGCTAAGCCCTGAATTCTCTCCCTGAAAACATAGAGAGCAGAACAGGCCCACTTGCTGTCCATCCTTCATTCTCAACAGCTCCTGCCAATGACACCATCTTCCCTTCCCCAGCCCCTTGGGTCAGGAATCTGTGCCCAGGAAATCTGTCCAACCCCAGAACATGGGCTGTCCTGAAGTAGCCATCCTCACCTTCCATATTTGGCAGCTGTGGACTCTGACCACTGACTGGAAGCTGTGATGTCCTCATCTGGAATCTGGCCTCCTGACATGCCCAGAGGATAGCGGCATACAGCTAGACCAAGAGAAACCAAAGAGAAGAGAGAGGACATGCTTTTATTTTTATTTCCAGAGCCCCCTAGGAAGAGTGTCACTGAATATTGAACAAGGAAAGAGAATTTACATCTTCCTAAATCCTCCTATGGCCCCAGTTTGACCACCCTGACTCTATCAGACTTGTCTTCCTGGCCTTGACTCCAAATACAATTTGGGCCTCCAAGATTTGACCCCCAGCCAAATCTATGTTTTGGTTCAAACTCTGACAATTAGTGTAATATAATGTAGTTGCCAATTTATGCTTTGTACTCATTAATAATCCCAGTGGCCCGTCCCATTCCCTTATTAGCAGATGTGCACTTCTAATCAATTTCCCTACAGTAGTGAGGAGCCCTCATAATCACCAGGCACCCTTATGATCCAAAAATTATTTTTTAAGTATTTAATTCATGAAAACTATAAAGCAAATGACGGGATCAAACATACATTTTTGGCCCCGTTTAGAGCCAAGTTCTGGCTCCTGGCTAAAAACAGCAACTTCTGGATACAGATTTCTACTTTCAACCAAAGACGGAGTAACAGAGACCAGATTTACTCTCCAGCGTGAAACAACCAAAAAGGACATAGTATATGAAAAATTATGTTTTAAGATAATGAGCATCTGACAACAAAGAACAACAATCTGAGAGCCAGGAAACAAAAACGTTGAGCCCTACGGTGGCCTCAGCTTACTGGCATGAGAGTGTGTCCAGGACACAACACAATGAGTGAGAGCTCAGGCAGAGTCTGGAGAATTTGCAAAGTTGAGGGGACAAAAGGAGAGTCCAGAGAAGTAAAGGAAGCTAGAGTTCTCCGGACATTGGGCTGCCAGATAAAATACAGTACGCTTGGTTAAATTTGAATTTCAGATAAGCAACAAAAAGTTTTAAAGTGTATGTCCCATGCTATAAAAAATTATCAGGCATGTGAAAAAGCAGAAAAATAAAACCATTGTGAGAAAGAAAAAAAAAGAACAATTGAAACAGATTCAGAACTGACTGTGTTTCAAAATCCCAAATGGCATTTGTTACAGAAATTATTTTAAATCCTAAAATTTATATGGAACCACAAAAAATTTCAAAATAGTCTAAGTAATCTTGAAAAAGAACACAGTCAGAAGTATCACACATTCTAATTTCAAAATATTTTAGAAAATTACTTAAAACAGTATGGTACCTGAAAAAACAGACATGTAGATCAGCAGAACAGAATAGAGAGCCTGGAAATCACACACACAGGTCAATAAGAGTGTCAAAAATATACAATGGGCAAAAAAGTTATCAGTAAATGGTGTTGGGAAAACTGGATATCCATATGCAAGATAATAAAATTAAACTCTTATACATTGTACCCAAAAATCAACTCAAAATGGATTAGAGATTTAAACATAATATCTAAAACCATAAAACCCCTGGAAGAAGATACAGGGGGAAAAGCTTAATGACATTGGTGTAGGCAGCGACTTCCTGGATGTGACACCAAACACGTAAGCAACAAAAGCAAAAACAGGTGAAACTACAATTGAATAACAGCAACAAAAACTTCTGCACAGCAAAGGAAACAGTTTTCTTCTTTGAAGAAGACATACAAATGGCCAAGTTATATGAAAAGGTGTTCAACATCACTAATCATTAGGGAAATGTATATTAAAACCATAATGAGATAGTCCCTTATACATGTCAGGATGACTGTCATCAACAAAAATGAAAGATAACAAATATTGGCAAGGATGTAGAGAAATTGGAAGCCTTATAAACTATTAGTGGGAATGTAAAATGATGCAGTCACTATAGAAAACAGTATGGAGGCTCCTCAAAAAAATAAAAATAGAAATACCCTATGCTCCAGCAGTCCCCCTTCTGATATACAGCCAAGATTATCTAAATCAGCATCTTGAAGAGATATCTGCCCTTCCATGTTCATTGGAGCACTATTCACAAAAGCCAAGACATGGAAACAACGCAAATGACTATCAGCAGATTAAGTGGATACAGAAAATGTGGGTTACACATACAATGGAATATTATTCAGCTTTAAAAAAGAAAGAAATCCTAACATTTGCAACTACATGGTTGAACCTGGTAGACATAATTCTAAGTGAAATAAACCAGCCATAGAAGGACAAATACTGCATGATTTCGCATATGTAAGGTATCAAAAATAGCCTAACTCATAGAAACGGAAAGTAGAGTGATGGATGCTGGGAGTTGAGAGGAAAAGGAAATGGGGAGTTCCTATTCAAGGGATATAAATTTCAGTTATACAAGATTAATATGTTCTAGAGATCCACTGTACAGCATTGTGCCTATACTTAATGGTACTGTATGTTACACTTAAAAACTCGTTAAGAGAGCAGGTCTCATTAAATGTTTCTACAATCATCATCATCATCATCATCATTATGATTACCATCATAAAGAACTGAGTACATTTTAACCCCAGGCACTTCACTTGTGCCACCCTAGACCATGCCTTGCTATTCGGTGTTAAAATGAACTATTGATGCATGCTACAACAACATAGGTAAATTTCAGAACAATTATGCTTGGTAAAAGAAGTCAGACCGAAAAAGTACATACTTATGCTTCCATTTATGTGTAACTTTAGAAAACAAAAACAAGTTAATCTATAGTGACAGAAAAAGGTCAGTGGTTTCCTGGGGGAAGGAGGAGTGGCCAGAGGAATGATAAAGGGACGCAAGCAACTTTTGGCAGTGATGGATGTGGTCATTGTCTTGAATACGGTGATGATTTCACAGGTTTATATGTAAGTCAAAACTGGCCAACTTGTCCATTTTTAATGTGTGCAGTCTGTTGTATGGCAATTGTACTTCAATAAAACTATTTTTGAAATAATCTCTGGAGCTAGGTAATTTTTAAGATTTTGATTTGTGTATTTTCACTTCCATTTTCAAAAGCCATAGCCAGGCCTTTATGTTCATTTCCCAGGGCACATTTATGTTTACAGGGCAGAAATAAGAAACGGCATAAAGTCAAAGAACTTCCTAGAAGGCCTGCCCTCAGTAAGGGACCAGAGGGTGGAATAGAGGTGGCAGGGAGAAAGGCGAGACTTCCCTAAGCTTGGAGGGGGTCAGAGATAGGCAAATTATAGCACTAACAGATACCAAGCCCCATTTCCTAGAAGTGCCCTGGAGAAGTAGCAAAAATCAAGGGAAAAAAGTTTCACATCAGCATAATGCCCAGGCTCGACACAGAAACAGCACAACTGTTGTCCCTAAGGAACATCATGGGCTTGGAGAATGAGGATAACCACTGCAACCATGACGAACTGAAGACAAGAGTGTCCTCTGCCTGTATCATACCAAGGATAGCTCCTGGATTCTTATCTCATCCTAAGAAAGGGAAAGATGGCTCTAGACAAAGAATTAGCTGATACTTCCAGAAACTGCAATTAACCAAAATCATACGCAGGAAGTTTTGGCAAGAAACATGGTCATATAACCACTGGAACACTTCCCTGTTCACCATCTGAAATGGTCTGGCTGTGTCCCCACCAAGTCTCAACTTGAATTTATCTCCCAGAATTCCCACATGTTGTGGGAGGGAGCCTAGGGGGAGGTAATTGAATCACCGGGGCCTATCTTTCCCGTGCTATTCTCGTGATAGTGAATAAGTCTCATGAGATCTGATGGGTTTATCAGGGGTTCCTGCTTTTGCTTCTTCCTCATTTTCTCTTGCTGCTGCCATGTAAGAAGTGCCTTTTGCCTCCACCAGATTCTGAGGCCTCCCCAGCCAGGGGGAACTGTAAGTTCAATTAAACCTCTTTTTCTTCCCAGTTTCGGATATGTCTTTCTCATCAGCATGAAAATGTTTTAAGACACCATCTGATACAGTTTGGATATATGTCCCCACCCAAATCTCATACTGAAAAGTAATCTCAATGCTGGAGGTGGGGCCTGGTGGGGGGTGTTTGGATCATTCATGAATGGCTTGGGCCATCCCCTTGGTGATAAGTGAACTCTCGCTCTAAGTTCACAGGGTATCTGGTCATTTAAGAGTGTGTGATCCCTTCCCCGCCACCCCACTCTCTCTTGCTCCTGCTTTCACCATGTGACATACCTGCTTTCACTTCACCTTCTGCCATGATTATAAGCCCCCTGAGGCCTCCTCAGAAGCCAATCAGATGCCAATGCCATTGCTTGTGCAGCCTCCAGAACTATGAGCCAATTAAGCCTCTTTTCTTAGAAATTGACCAGTCTTGGGTATGCATTTATAGCAATACAAGAACAGCCTAATACACCATCCACCATGATTTCCAAGTCAGTTTTGAATCAAGAGATGAATATAGGAATATAATATTATTTTGCCTATTCTCATAAAAGTATAATTTCTCCAGTCAAAGTAATATGTGCCACAGATAGTCACGGTGCTTGACTCTTAAGGGCAAATCTGAACTGTTTGGGTATGAAGCAACAAATTCTCAGATTCCACTTTCTGAGAAGTGAAATTGAAGGGAAGAGCAAGGGTGAGGAAATACTAACACAGGATGCTAATGGGGCCAAAATTTCCAATGTATGAGATCAATGTACTTTTTGAAAATCACACACAGAAAGTGGCCCTCTCAGGAGTCTGCTCTGACCCCTCCTCAACACTGATCTTACATGTTGTTGAGTGTGCTAAGTGTTTTAGTCCTTGGCACCTGTGGCTTAATGAACAAAGAGAGGCTTCTGGAGGCCTTTAACCTGGGCTACATGCCCAGGTCAGTTCATCAGAACACTCACACTGGCATTTAGGACCCAAGCCCAGCTACTAATAATGTAGAACTTTACTTACCCTTTGTCACGGTCACCTGTGTGTATATCTCCCCCCAGGCACTTCCTGGGGAGAAGATCTAGCTGTCCAAGGCGGGCAATCCTGGATCTTTTGGCTTTAGTTCATGTCATAGTGTCCCTGATTGCCGTCTTGACCCTGATAATAGAGTCTTAACAATTTGCAGTGTGGCGTCCCATGGCTTACCTTTGCTTTACCCTTAAAATAACCCTATGTAGTAGGCAGGATATCCACCATTACTCTCAAAATATGTACAGGTTGAGTATCTCAAATCCAAAAAGCTCCAAAATCTGATACTTTTCAAACACCAGTATGACACTCAAAGGAAATGCTCATTGGATCATTTTGGATTTTGGATTTGTGGATTTGGGATGCTCACTTGGGTAAGGGTAAGTGTGTGTTTGTGTGTGTGTGTGTGTACCCTATATATATAATGTGTATGTATATAGCCCACATTATATATATATATATAAAACGTGTGATAGATATATATAATGTACCCTGTATGAGAGTCCTATCTCCCCTGCAGGTGGCAAAATTTTGAGGGGGGAAAAAACACTGTATCCTATTCATTTTTATTTTTCAGTGCACACTGGGGACAAAACAGGTGTTCAAAAATATTTATTGAAAAAAGGAGTAAACTTTAGAGATAAATGTAAACAAGGAGTAAAGATAACATTGAGTAAAATACAAACTCCCTCCAAAGCTCATCTTCCAGCCTTTTTTTTTCCCCCAGGCTTCATTCTTTCAATGATTCAAGCCAAAAATCTTCAGGCCATCGTTGATTCCTTCAATACCCTGTATCCAGTCCATCGGCTGATAGAAGATTCTACTGGCTACCCTAAAAATATTCCCATATCCTGCCTACTTCTTCCCACATATTTTACTACCATTATAAGTTTATTCACTGTGTTCCATTGCCAGGAATAGTACAATAATTTCCTAACTGGTCTCCCTTTGTCCACTTTTTCCCATGTATCTTTTAAAATGTAAGTCAGATCATGAAACTCTTCTGTTCACGTTATTCACAATAGCAAAGACATTAAATCAGCCTAGGTGCCCATCAACAGTGGATTGGATCAAGAAAATGTAGGCCAGGCATGGTGGCTCATGCCTATAATCTCAGCACTTTGGGAGGCTGAGGTGGGTAGATCACTTGAGGTCAGGAGTTTGAAATCAGCCTGGCCAAACTGTCTCCATTAAAAATACAAAAATTAGCCAGGAATGGTGGTGAGCCCCTATAATCCCAGCTGCTCTGGAAGCTGAAGAGGGAAAATTTCTTGAACCCGGGAGGCGGAGGTTGCAGTGAGCTGAGATCATGCCACTGCACTCCAGCCTGGGCGACAGAATGAGACTCCATCTCAAAAAAAAAAGAAAGAAAGAAAGAAAAGAAAATATGGTATATATACAGCATGGTACATATGGTACATATACAGCTACTAGGTAGCCATGATAAAAATGTAAATCAGATCCTGAAACTCTTTGTTCATGCTATTCACAATAGTGAAGACATAGAATCAGATGCCCTCTGGCTGTCTTGGACCTTGTCCCTGCCCCACTTTCCCCATCAGCCACACTGGCCTCCTTGTTGTTCCTCAAACACACTAAGTATGCTTTTCCTTCAGGAATTTTCATGCACTGTTAAGTATCTAACTCAGTAAAGCAAGAATCTTCACAGAGCTGAGAAAAGAGAAGTGAAATATCACACTGCCCATTTTTTCACATATTACTGTCTCTGAAATCTGGACGCAATTCACAAGCAAATAGTGTCATAGTTTAACTGGCAGTAGTTTTTTTCTTTCTTAGAGGCACATAAAGTAATGAAGCATCTTAGAGTCGTCAGTTTCTTAACTTCAGCAAAACGCAATAATAATAACATCCATTTAAAAGCATTTATCAAGTGTCAGACAATATGAGAATCATTTTCCACCCAATATTTCATGTTTCCCACTAATCACACATTCTACAGGTAAGTTTTAACTACAAAAGGCCATTCATTGAGTAAATACTAACTCATCTTAGAACCTGGCTCTAAAGCCTGTAATCCCACTGAGCACACAATCCCTAAAAATCAAGACTTCACATCCACTCCAAGTTCTACCACTTACACCATATGGGATCTGAGCAAGCTTTTGGCTCTCTTTGGGTCTGTTTCTTCATGTGGAAAGCAAGGGGATTCTGTTAGGCTTTCCATAAGGCAGTGGTTCCCAAAAGCCAGTCCATGGACCAATAGCTTTAGAAAAGCCTGGAGAGGTTTTAGAATACGTTTGTGAGCCTCCTCTTACAGATTTAGCTTTGGTATATCTGAAGCTGAGCCCAGGAGCCTACATTTCTTTACAGCCCCCAGGTGACTATGCTACGTAGCCAGGCTCTGGAGCCACTGCTCCCAGGTCCCTTGAGCCTGGACATGTCATGATCTTCTGGAACCATGTTGGGCACCAGAGAAAGCCACAATGACAGTCCTACTTGGCTTTCATCCCTTGCTAGCATTCATCTCTAGACACTAGGCCATGAATATGAGAGCCTCTGCTTCTCGGTACATCTAAAGTAAACCAGAAATGGGGAATGAGGGTTGCATGGGATGAATCATGATATTGTCACAAATAACGTCCCTTCCAAGGTACTGCTCATTCTGAGAATGGCAACTAAGAAGTTTTATCAAAGCTGCTGCTGCTACAGCTGCCTTTATGACACATTTCAGTTGAATTATATTTCCTAGGCACAGAAACCCTTCATATTTTGTGTCCTAACTGAACCCATTCAGGAATTTCCCTGATGGAAAAAATGAAGCAAAAGAGATGTGAAGTGTGTGGGATGGGAGGGTGGGGGTGGATTTTACATAGGATACTCTGCTATGTGGTGTCAAAGGAGTGCCAGTTTCCTTCCTGAAGGCTCTTTGATCTACGTACTGTGATTGCATTTCAGTTACCGTCTAGAGCTGTGATCCTCAAAGTGTGCCTCTCGGACCAGCAGCATCGGCATCACCTGGGAACTCATTAGCAATGCTAATTCTCAGTTCCCATTGATCTATTGAATCAGAAACTCTGGTGTGGTTGCTGGGCGGAGGGCAGCAAACTATGTTTTAACCACTCCTCTAGGTGACCCTGATGCACACTCAAGCTTGAGAACTAGAGGAAGTAGGGGATGACATGAGGCTTCATTTCATGTAAGTAGCTTGTTACACCTGTCAGCGCTGCCCTCCTCCTCATCTCCTCTAGCTTTTCCAGCAAACAGAGGGTTTAAGTCAACTGTGTGGTGGACAGCAGAGTGGCAATGACATCGACGAGAATTGGAAAAGCTCTCCCTGAGTCAACCTCTGCCTGGAGACCAACATCAAATTCTTGGAGAGGAAGAGTTCAGGAATGGTAAGTGTTACTCTCGACAGGAGGCAGTCAAGGGATGAGAAGAAAACTTGGCCTTTGAGAATCATCCAGTCCAGCTGTTTCTCTCCTTCTCTATTCTTCCCATGCAGCGTGCAACCCCCACGACCTCCTATCTGAGCCACTATAATGCCTTCTAGCTCTTCTGTGTCATTCCTGTATCATCCCTTCTCCACAAAACAGCCCAAATTCACTTCCTAAAACTTTATTCTGTCATGAACCTTCTAACAGGTTTCCATTCTTCTTAAGAAAACATGACTCCTGAGGTCCACATGATTGGATCTCAGTGTACTCTCTGGCCTCATCTCTGGCTACTCCCTGATTTTTGCTCTCTACCAAGCGCGCTGACCTTATTTCAGTTCCTGAATGCACAAAGTATCTTCCAGCCTCAAAGTCTCTGTGCATGATGCCTCCTTCACCTGGGATGTGCTTCTTCTCTCCTTTACCCATTAGCTCCTGCTCATCCTCCGGCTGTAAGGAACTCCCCCAAGGAATTCCCCCAGTACCCCAGCCAAGTTAGGAATCTCTATTAGATGCTCTTATAACACACTGGTTTTCGTTCATAGCACTTTTTATACTTGTAATGTAAATAACTGTTTAATTTTGGCCTGCCCACTAAACAGTATGTGTTATGAGGGCAAGGGTCATGTCTCTCTTCCTCTGTTGTATTTCCAATTTCTAGTAGGGTGTCTGGCATTAACCAAGTGCTCAATAAATGTCTGTTGAAAAGTGATAAATAAAGAGTTTTCTGTTGTTCATCATTACAAGGCTTAAAAACAAAGTCCTGGGAAATTGGTCAAGGGTAGCCTTAGCTAATGGTGTTTTAGCAGACAGCAGATACAGGAAAAATTACTTGTAAGTCTGAGTCATGACATAAATTATTGCAATGTATCTTTCCCTGCATGTATTTAGTGAACATATGTATTTCTGTTATGAATGCATATGAATTCATTTATAAATAAGTTTTTGCTGTGTGTCAGGTATTCTTCTGAAGATATAGGAGTAAGCAAGACAGATAAAATAATTTATCTCATGGCTCTCACTTTCCGATAAGGGAGACAGACGAAAGACAATCGATTTTTCATAATCAAAAAGACACAACTCGATTACGTATTTGACAATAGCTATTACTGGCTCTTTCTAGTCAGATACTGTAACGAAGCTTCAAGATGAGGGTCTCAAGAAAAAAAACAGATGGTGTGATGAAACTATGGAAAATACTAAAACATGGTATGGGGGTAAAAGTGATGACGGCGTGTAGGGGGCTCTTTTAAGTAACACCCTTCAACGAAGACTTTCTGTTTCTCGTGTGTTTGTTTACCTCCTTGTTGAAATTGCGAGCAATTCTGAGAATAGTTATGTCAGATTCTTCCTTTTCCCTGTCAGTATCTGCCAACACACAGCACCTATGAGACGCTCAACACACATTTGGCAAATAAATACGTAGATGAAAAGGCAGAGAGGACTACAAGTACTGCACACCATCTTCAGACAATGAAGGTTAGGTTGGAGGTCTAGAAATTGGGACAAAGGAATATAAGAATGAGGATAGAAAATTCAGAGATAAGACCTTAGTAACTCAGCAATCGTTACATTAAGAAAACAGGCAAAGTTTCTGAGTGATTCAGTATTCCCAAGGGCCTCAGAGAAAGGGCACAGGAAAATGGACAAGATGATCTTGGATGACCTTTCTCATCCTACTGAGTATTTAGAACCAGGAGAAGCCCAGGGCAACCAACGTGGCACTTCTCAGCCGTACCAGTGTGGTTTTCCCATTGAATGTGCCTATTTTGGGTAAACTCCTTCTGTGGAAGGGATCTCAGCCAAAAGTGAAGACTCAGAACTGCCAAGTTGGCCCAAGCCCTAAATGTCAGGTCTCCTTGCTTTCCCCCAAGTCCACTTCCACGTTCATCAAATCCCACCAGTCTGTTTTGTTCCATTATGAACTGTAAAGAAGCAAGTAAAAGCAGGGAGTAGCAAGGGAAGCAAGAGACCCTGCAGCAAATAAGTGTCTCCTGGTTTTTCCTGCTGAGTTGTCTTAGTGGTTTTCGGATGCTTCCGCTACCCACCAGTCTCCCGGACAGAGAAGCCAATTCACTTTTCCAGTTTCCCAGAGTGGAAAACTACCAGCACAGGCTGCGTCCCAGCAGGGAGCTCCAGCCCTCCAAGCTCTGGTAGGGCCTGGCAGGCAGGCTGAGGAGAAGCAGCTGCCACCAGTCCTCAGCTTCCCAAGAATTATTTTTCATACTGTCCTGCCAAAGCTGAGAGCCTGAAAGGGCTGCTTGTTCCATGATATTTACCATCTCACTACTAGCTCCAGACCGCAGGCTCCCCGTCAATGAGTGTCCTATATGCAGCTTCCAGGAAAACACACACATGGCCCACATGAGGCCTGAAGTGCAGAGATCTGACACCTGGGCCTCTCTGGGCCCAGACAAGACTGACTGGGGAGCATTATTGGGGTCAGGGGTCCCAAGCCAGTCTATAGTCTAAAGGGACATCTGTAATCATAAAACTTTGGAGCCCAGAAGCAAATGTGAGAAGCCAGTCCCTCTAATGTTTCCATGTTAAATATCAGAACCTCCGAGGCCCAGAAAGGTGCACTGACTTACTCAAGTTCACACAGAGGGCTAGGGTAACCAGGACTGAAATTCAAGGCACCTGATCCCTGGTTCTTTCTGCTTCAACCCCAGGCTATCATGGTCTAGTTCTTCCGATTTCTGAAGGGACAAGGTAGTTCAATTAAAGAAGCCATCACTGGGGCCCTGCTTCCCCACAAGCTTCACAGAGCAGGCTATTTCAGACTGGTCCTTTGTGCAGACAAATACTGACACAATGGGAATCCACAGGGTGTCCAAGAAAGATTATTTGGGTTTCTTTCTTCAGCCCACAGGGTTATTCTTTGGGTACAAAAGAGGCTATTTCACCCAGACCTCTTGTGAAAAATTGAAATTCCGTTTAGGAATAGACTTTTAGGATTACAGTTTTCCTGGAAGCCCAAAATACTTTCCAGAAACAATTCTTGCAGAGCTCCAGGAGAGCAGTCCCCAGGCTGTAGTGGGTTTCAGGGTACTAAGATAGGGATCAGATAATGCATTCTTCTTCCTGGTTAACAAAGTCAGTGAAGCTTTCATAGTAAATAATAAGTCCTTTGCCCAGCAAGAAGGTAAGTTGAGAAAACTGGATAGCTATGAAGATCAGGAGTGGAGAAGAAAACTGAGGCCACAGTTTGGAATCATGGAAAGTTTATACTTAGGACTCAACTCTGACACTTCTGAATTATGGGCCCCATGACCAGTTACCAAACCTCTATGAACTTTGGTTTCTTCATCTTTAATAATCCTGCCAAGCTAAGGTTGTTGTAGAGATTTAACATAATGTATGCAAAGAAGTTAGCATACTTTATAGAATGTAATGGGGCTCAATAAATGATATCTAGGAGGAGAAGAGAGAATTGTTTGTTTTAAATATTACATTTACTCTTCCTTAAACAATTCAAAGATTTTATGACCTTAGAAAGGTTACCTAAGCTTTTGGCCTCTCACTTTCACGATAATAATGGCACTTGTTTATAGGAATGCCATAAGGAATATGTGAGTTAATATATGTCAAGCCTTAGAGCACTAATGTTCAATAATGTTAGGTATTATGCATTTTTTAATTATTTTTACTTTGCCTCATTCAGTAAAGTTTGGAGTTGACTTCCAAAGTTGCATAAGATAAAAATAAATAAATAAATAAGTGAAGAAATTTGGATGAAGGAAAAAAGAAAATAGGAACAATAAGATGAGCTAGAGCTAAGATTAACATATAAAGTATATTATATTTTGTTCTATAGCACTGGCTGATGATGGATTTCAACTCTGTCTCTGAGCTTCCTAGCAGTCAAGTCAAAAAGTAAAACAAGTAGTTAACATGAATCACAGTGTCAACAAAGTATAAATTCACTTTTTATTAATTTCTCTGTTTCTAGGTAGGATGGAGTAGCTCGCAGTAATCAATGCTCCTTCTAAGAGTAACTGGAAGAGCTAAATAAAATTCATAAATCATCTACTTGAAGGAATCTGATTGTTTCTGAGGCAATGAGAATGCAGAGACCAAGACTTCAGAAAAGGGAGAATCTCAGAGAGGTGAGGGAACTTCCGCAGCCACTTTCAGCCATTTGCCCATTTGCAGCAGGGGCAGGAGGCTGACTCTCGGTTTGGCACTAGCAGAGGGTCATTATGGGACAAAAATCAGCAGAGCTTTTGAGGGAGACCTGGTATCCCTTGAGCATGCGGTATATCTCACTCAGCACATGCCAAATGCTGGGGCTGTGTGGAGGGGGAATGTAAGGACAAGCCCTCTGAAGAGCTGAGCTGAGTTTTTGAGAGTCTGACAAGATACAGAGTACAGTTCAGGACCTGGTGAGAAGAGAGAACACATGGGAGTTTTTAAGAAGCACTGGAAGACCAACAATTCAGGCTTATATCCTACCAACTATGCAGAATGAAGACACTCTGCCCTGCTTTCGAGGGTAGATTTGCCCTATGCCCATGCCGAAGGCTCCTCCCATGCCAATACGAGTCATTTCTCAAGTTAGCAATGCCTGTACATAGACACTACACATCACTGCATACCTATCTTTAATATAGATTACAGTACCCGAAAGATTGAATCTGACTTTCTCCCTTGAAATGCCAATCATAAGAGATTTACATGTATTTGAATTAAATTTAATCACACTTTCCTTTATTTATGACAATCAAAATGTTCCACTTGTAGCCTAAACAGAGACCTTAAGCATGTAGGAAGATGCATGAAGGCCTCACCCTCCCCTGCAGCCCTGGGCTGCTCTACCTCTGTAAGGAGATGGGCTCTCCCAGCCCTCCAACACCAGAAGGCTGGACCCCTGGTGCTGCACTTCAGTAGCTGCAGCTACAGGGGCCTTGGTTCATTATCTTCCTTCTAATTTACTCACTCCATACTCAGCATCTTTGTCGTTTAAAAGGATGCTATTCCTATGGGTTCCTTCTCAGCTTCCCAACAACTTTCTGAGATCAAGTCTCACACGGCATCATTTAGATTTTTTTTTTTTGCAAAAAAAAAAAAAGATAGAGAAGCCTAGAGTTGCCTTGACTTCCTTTTTTCCCCCCCCTCCCTCTTGTTATTCCTCAAACATTTATTGATTGTCTATATAAGCCAAGCACTGTAATAGGTGCTGGTCATGAAGACACAAAAGATTATCGCTACGCCAAACACAAAGACCAAAGTCATAAAAATCTCTGAAGCAGGAAAAGAAAACTTGCATATATTTTTTAACAACTTATCACCTCCCACTTAAGCTCATAAAAAACCTCACTAATTTTAATGTCTTAACTTCTACTTTACTGTGTATGTGTCCAAACCACTGAAAAATTCTGTGAGGTCTATCTTGCCACATCCATGCTCTTCAGAGACCCACAGGCTAAGATCAAGAGCTGAGTCAACAATTGCACTGTTCTCCCCAGGAAAAAAAAAATATACATATATTCATTACTATATATATAATTCATTACCATATATATAAATTCATTACTATATATATAGTATTACTATATATATAATTCATTACTATACATATAAATTCATTACTATATATATAGTATTACTATATATATTCATTACTGTATCTCTATTCATTACTATATATATAAATTCATATATATATATATATAGCATTACTATATGAATATATATATAGTAATAAATATGCTTGGTCTGAGCACAGGACCCTGCATCCCCTTAGAGTTAGGATGGCCAGAGTTCAGGGCCATTAGAAGCCCCATTCCCCAAAAGCAACTTGAGTCTCTCTTGGGGACCACAAGGGACCTTAATGGTCACTAATGGACATTTTTTCTCTTTCTTCCTCCTGTATCATCTGCTTGATAGAAACTATTGTTTCATAGTGTTTATTTTCACTTTGTTCTCTTCCAAAAGTAACAAATCACAGTCTCTGATATTTGCATGTAACTTTCCAAAGCTCATTCACTTCCATTATCTCATCTGATCCCCCACAGTAACCCTATGCAGTTCAGAGAGCAAAGTTTATGGACCCCATGTTATAAATGAGCAAAGTGAGGTGTAGAGATTTACCTAAAGTCACAAAGTAGATAGAGACGGAGCTGGAGCTAGAATCTAGATCTCTTGATTCCCATTGTCAGTCTGTCTGGGAACCGTATCACGTGCTCATCGCACCTTGCTACCAGCACACATACCCTGTTTATAGTGTGATCTCTAGGGTCAAGAACCACCAAGTTGGTGAGGAATCTGGACAGAGAGCCCAGGGAGGATTATTTCTTGTCTAATTTTTAGAACGTACTGCTCCCAGGATTTGTTGAACTGTGAAAGCAAAAGGAACCTGCACCCTGGGAAAGACAGCATGGCATAGCGTTATGTTAACACCAGGTGAAGACAAGGCCTTTGATCATAAAGCATTTGTCATATACTGAGGATCCCAAGATTATGTGCTTTCTCCTTTGGTGCCATCCTAACCCCACCTTTGCCCTCATGACCCCTCAATAATCATTATCCTCACCCTTTTGTTTTTCTATTTGTGTCTCTGTGCCTTTTCTTAAGCTCAAAAGCTTTCCCTTTCTCTTTTCACCTGGCCTGCCAAATTCTTTCAGCTCCAGCTCACTCTCATACCTCCAGTATCTCAATCGGCATGACACTGGAGATTTGACCTGATTGGGTAATATGTGAACATATTTACATATATATATTTGAGACAGAGTTTTGCTCTTGTTGCTCAGGCTGGAGTGTAATGGTGTGATCTCAGCTCACTGCAACCTCTGCCTCCCAGGTTCAAGCAATTCTCCTGCCTCAGCCTCCTGAGGAGCTGGGATTATAAGCATATGCTACCACACCTGGCTAATTTTGTATTTTTTTTATCAGTAGAGATGGGGTTTCTCCATGTTAGTCAGGCCAGTCTTGAACTCCCAACCTCAGGTGATCTGCCCACCTGAGCCTCCCAAAGTGCTGGGATTACAGGCATGAGCCACTACACCCGGCCTTATGTATATATTTCTGGAATATTTTTGTGTATATATAAATATACATATATCTATATGTAGATATATTTACATGTAGATATATATGTTCACATGCAACACGTAACATGTAAACATAGATATATATACGTAAATATACACAGACATATATAAATACATAAATATTTATGTGTGTGTATTTTTCCTATTTTATATCTGTATCAATCTATGTTTCTTACATACTCATATCTCTACATTGTATGTCTTGATCTTATGGGCTTGAAGCCCCTAGAGTTCTTGTCAGCTTTCAAAACAAAACATTAATAAGCAATTACGTGAAGTGGCAGTGGTGCTTTTAGCAGCCCCAGTGCCAGGTTTCCAAGGTAAGCAGGGTCCCTGTCTCCTTGTCTGCTCCTGCTAACACTGTCGTTCTTTGGTAGACTCTTGGTCTTTTCACATGAAAGCCCCGAGCAAACCTAAGCTCTGCAGGTGTTGTGAAAACTGAGAGGTCCAGAAAAGGGACTTTGTGTGAAGCTCTTCCTGCAGTCCCATGATCATGCTCCTGGCCCCAAAGTTTAGACTCGAGGAGACTAGGTCTCCGTGGACCTCTATCCCTACTGACCACAGAAAAAAAGTGAAGTTCTGTTTTTTTCTTGCATTACTTTTAGCTCTCTGACTGCCTTTTACAAGCTAGGAATCTAGGCCTCAGAATGCAAAACAATAGAGTGAAGACAAAGTTTTAGGGTATGAACCAGGAATTCACCTGGCTACTTTGGATGTAAAGCTGATGATGCAGTGGATGCATTTGGAACCCTTTTATCCCAAGATACAAAGCCCAGGAAGTAGGAGAAGTCTGCCCTCAAAGAAAAATGGAATATTTTTACAGTATAGCTTAAATAATTAAGTTAAAATATACAGGACAGTATAGAATAATGGTAAGACTAATTAAGTCTGTTGTCATCACAGCACAATACACAAAATTAAGGAAGAGGACAGAAGATCTAGCATTATTAATCACATTCTGTGTGTTTGATGCTATGGTAGGTACTTTACATATATTCTCTTACTAGGTAGCGATCAGTGATAGACGAGAAGACGGCGGTTCAGAGAAGCCAAAATCTGACCATGCTCGCCCAGCGAGTAGGCACAGGCTGGTTAGGTCTGGTAATAGTCTTTTCAAACATGTTTTCCCCCATCGCTTTATCTCCCTAAACCTCAGTTTCCTCATTTGTACAAGATTGGATTAAATCAGTCATTCTTAGCCTTTTCTGGAAATGGTCACAGAGTCTTTTGAACATCTGATAATAGAAAACTTTTTTCCTTCTGCAAATGTGTTTTTGTCTTCACACATTAAGATTGAGACGCAATTTCAGCGTATTCATGGGTCCCTGTAGCCTATGCATAGCTGATCCATGAATCTGGGGTTCCTCTGCCTTGACATTCCTTGAGTCTCACACTCCACAGGCAGTAGAGCACAGAGGTCGAGAGCACGCTTGTGGCTGGGTGTGGTGGCTCAAGCCTGTAATCCCAGTACTTTGGGAGGCTGAGGTGGATGGGTTGCTGAGCTCAGGAATTCAAGACCAGCCTGGCCAACGTGGTGAAACCTCTTCTCTACAAAAAATGCCAAAACTAGTCAGGTGTGGTGGCGTATGCCTGTCATCCCAGCTCCTTGGGGGCCTGAGACAGAAAGATCGCTTGGGCCCAGGAGGTTGAGGCTGCAGTGAGTCATGTTTACACCACTGCCCTCCAGCCTGAGTGACAAAGCAAGATGCCCTCTCTAAAAACAAACAAAAATCTCTTAACTGATACATTGTTGGAAATTTGAAAAACGGAATAAAGAAAAAAGGAGAAGTAGAAGAAAAGAGCATGCGTGCTGGAGCTCTGCTGAATCCCAGTTCTGCCGCTTAGCTTTCTCTGTAACCTGGGATAAGTTCCCTAATGCTTCTTGGCCTCAATTTCTCCTGGAATAATACTGTTATTATATAATAATAATAATAAGATTATTGTGAAGATTAAATTTGTTGATACCACTTAAAGTGGTACCCAGAATATATTAAGTGTTCATTGAATATTCTTTGAGTTTTGCATTCTCTTTTTCCCTATTTGGCACAACCAAGGGGGCTCAAGGGGCAGATGAGTTTCTGTTTTACTCTGCGAAAGACTCTTTTACTGGCAGGAAGGATGCCAGAGTCACTCTCAGGCGTCAGCTTACACTTAACAAACAAACACACAAGCAAGAAAGAGCCAATTGGGCAGCTTCTAGCATTGCTCACTTCAGATAAACTCAGCCAGAGAGATCTTTGCCAGCCTTTTATCTTTTTCCCAGGGCCCTGTTTAGGCCATCTAACACACACTCCCCACCACCACCCACCTACACACACATCACACCACTAGTACCTCAGGCCTGATTTCACAAACCTGAAACTAGCATCACCTTTTCATTAACAAATGAGGCCACAAAAACCTTCTCAGCACATCTCTGGGAACACGAACGATGAGAACCCAGGGGAAACAAAATTGAGTTTCCAATCTGGAAATATGTGTAGGTGAATTAACACATAGCATCCTTGCTGGAAGTCAAGGGAGTGGTGATAAAGAGACAACCTGGTGTGGAAGGGAACCCAAGCAACCCTGGTGCTTCAGTTTCTAGGCCAGGGTAAGTTGGCCCTGCAGGGCTTCCAGCTCCAGCCTTCCTGTTTAGCATAATGAAACTAGGTGTGAGCACTGTATTTTATTGGACTCACTCCATTCTTTGGCCTCAGGCTGTCTCTCAAACCTCAGTTACATCTCACCCCCATAAATGTTCATTGGAAGTTAGTTGCAGAAAGGAAGCCATGAGGCTGCACAGATATACATGATTTTTAGATAAGGGTCACTTCAGCACATTGCTCCTTGAGGGGCCAGGTGGAAGTCACCTGGGGTGGGAGACAGGTAGCCCTGGATCCCTGTCCTAGCTTTACTATTAGCTAAATGTGGAGCAGGGACAAATCGCTCACCTGCTTTGACTCCCAGTTTCCTCATCTGTAAAATGAAGAGAAGACTTACGATACCTCTAAGGTCTATTCCAACATGAACAGTCTAGAATTCTAGTTGCCTGATCCTAAGAACTCACTGACATGTGGGATTAATGCTGGAAAGAACAAAAACCACAGTGGTGAACCTAAAATAAATTTGGGGCCAGGAGGAGAAAAGCTCCCCCTCTCCCTAATCCCAAACCCTGAATGGCTTTGCCACTCTTTTTCAAAGTGGAAGCATTCTGGATACCAAAGGGGGACTCCCACCCTAGGACTCTGAACTGGTAGTAAGTTGCCTGCTTCCTATGAGGGGAAAGTGTGGTATGAAAATGAGAAGCCCCAGCACTGCCCTGCCCCAGCTCCATACCACAGATCCTAAAGGCCTGGTTTGCCTGTTGAGAAGAAGAGATGTTTCTGCCTTTCCTAAGCACAAACGGTTGTCACAAGCGAAGTCAGGAGACTGAGAACAAGCACCCCTGTGCTTTTAATACACAGCAGTCCTCTAGTTGGCTGGGTAGGTCCCAGGGCTTCAGACCACTGGGCTAGAATTTCAGGATCATCAGGATATTTCCATTCATCCTCCTACCTGGAAAAACACAAGGTGCTAGTTTCCCCATCAACCATTGAGACAGTGGTTTTATAACCCCTAGAGAGGAGACTGACACTGATGTTCACTCAAACAACCACTGCAGCCCAGTATATCTGTACATGACAGTGGAGTCTAAAGAGGTCCCCTTCCCATGGAGATACCTTTAGTTCTCTTACCAAGTTTGGCAGCCCAAGTCCAAGTTGGAAATAAGGGAAAACTTGACTCAAGGATCCCACTGGGGAATGGGTCTCTTACATAGCCCCGCTGGTTCTCTCACTCATTACCCTCCACCAGGAGCCCCACATGTTCCTCTCCCTCCTCTCAGCCATTGCATATGCTATTTCTTCAGCCTGAAATGCCACTTCCTGGCCCCGCCTCTAGAGCAAAAGATGCTCTGGAGCAGCCTGGCTTGTAGCACTATGATGCTCTTGAAGGTTACGCTGGGGCAGGGTTTCTGCACTCACTAAACAGAGTTTTAAGGTTTCAATTTTTAAGTATTTATCAGCCATTTCTGATGTGTTTAGCCCCAAGGGCAAGAGTCTCCTGAAATTCAGATTTCACATCCCCAAGCCTGGGAAATGGTAGGGAGCTGGAAACAAGTGGTCTTTGTTGCAAAAAAACAGCCTTGCAAGTTCAGGGGCTATACTTCCAAGCTCAAATCTTCCAATATGGGCTATTAAGTTCTCACACCATAAAATTACAGCAATTTTGTAGCAGAAAGGGTCACATAGATTATCTAATCCTGCTTAAGCTTACTGCAGGTAAAAAGATTAAGGAAGTACAAAGAGACACATAACAACGTGCTCACTGTCACACAATTAATTTATGACCAAGTCAGGATTATAATTAGGGTTGTTACTCAAAAGTAAGCTAAATACTTTTTTCCGAGTTAACTTCAAATCATTCATCAGCACTAATAACATTCCAAACATCTGTTGATTTGTATAAATGATTTTCAGAAATTATTGGAATGATTATTTGTTTTATTTGGATGTCACTAGCTAAATGGTATTTCTGAGCCATGATTTGGACATAAGAAACTGCCTCAAATTCTTCCAATAACTTCCCCAATGGATTAATGATCATTAGGTTCCAGTTCCTGGTGCACTGTTGCAGCTGGAAGATAGCTGAGAACACTGTCCACAATTCAGGACTACGTACATACACCTGCATGTCAGCATTTCCCATGGAGACCTGCATAGCCTACCCTGCAGGCCCCACTGACAATGCTGCCTTTAACACTGCCGTCAACTGGAAATGCCACTAACACCATCTGCCTCACTGCCTACTTTGCCAAAACTCAGATGCTTTAGAACACTGAGCCAATAACTTTGTTGCCTTCGTGCCTCAGCCAACTACCTTTGTCATACCACCACTACTCTGCAGCCTCCATGAATGACACCTGTGAGACATTTATGGTTTTAAATAGTAGAGAATTTCTTAAATATAAACAAGATTATTTCTCCTCTCTTGGTATCTGCTGAGACACCAAGATTGATATTTCTACATATTAAGTGTTTCTGTTATCAACTAAATCATGCTAATACGGATGGCTTATTGACCAATAGTCATTATAAAATCTTCAACAAGGAGTTTCAACTAATTATTATTTTATCGTATTTTACTGAGTTTAATGCTTAGCTCAGTTACTATTAACCAACCAATATTTTGTATCTAATAACCAACTAAAATGTTTCAGTATTTCAATAATTGGTTACATATTAGATTTGCTTATAACCCATGTCTCCTGGCTTAAATTCTATTTGTTATATCATGTGGCCATCCTGTGAAGAAAACCTAACTGGTCAAGAATTTACTCAGTCTTTCTGTGCCTTCAGTTACCTTTCAATACTTTCATTATATTCAGTCTCTCAGCTGACACCAGTAAGGACTTCTGAAGAGTCATCCTTAAATCAACATGCATTTATTATACACTGACTTTATGCTCAGCAGTGTGCAAGCCATAACTTTCCATGAGCCTCAGGATTCACGATAGACTCTTTATCACTGATAATGAATGAAAATTTCTCATCTGCCTCAAACACTTGTCTCTGGTTTGACTTGGTAAAATAGAAAGAAATGGCAGAGGGAAGGATTAGTCCTTCAACATGCCCTGTTTTCCTATAAAGGTCTTTCCAAATTAAGATGTCTATTTATTTTTCCCCCGACAGAAAGAGCCAACAGAAATACCTGACACCAGAAATAAAAAACAAAAATAAGATGACTATTTGCTGTCTTCCAACAGCCCATTTCCTGCTTCAGGGCCACAGTGGACTCTAACACAGAAGATCAGCTCTCCTGCTTAGTCATTTAAATGTCCTCATGGCATGCCAGTCTCCGTGAGTATGCCTACCACCAAAACATCGCCCCATTCCATGCACTCACAGCACTCTTCCTTGGAACTCAAAGCATGAAGAATGTAGTAGGAGGCAACCAAACATCAACAATTGATTGACAGCAATATAGAGCAGAAAAGTTAATGAATGGTACCCAAGTTAGGATCTGAGATACAACAGCTGAGCTTATTATGGGAAAGTAACAAGGCATTGGGCTTATTCAACCAATAATTCTTTGATTTTAAGGAGTTTTGATCATATTTTCTTTTGAAGGTGTAAAGAAAAGCCCATGCACATGGAACTTTTGTGAGGGGGAGGAGAGGAAGCATTTCACAAATGTACCCTTATGCTATGAAGAGGACAAAATGAAAGCACCCTTAAGAATCAAAATACAGCATGGAACAACTGGAACTCGTATATACTGCTGTGGGAGGGTAAAATGGTAAAGCACTTCAGAAAATTCTTCGGCGTCATGCAGAATAGTATATCACATGCTACACATGAACCAGAAGTTCCACTTCCAAGCATATACTCAAGGGAACTGAGTACATATCTCTACCAAAGTTTTTTACAAGAAGAATTACAGCAGCTTTGTTGGTAATGAGCCCAAACTAAACATTATCCAAATTCCCATCTACTGTAGATTGGCTAAATAAAATATTCAAACAAAGTAATATACAGCAATTAAAATGAACAGATGACAACTGCATGCAACAGTAGGATGAATCTCATAAACAAAATGTTGAGTGAAAGAAGCCAGACACAAAGAGCATTTATGCATCGTACAATTCCATTTACATAAAGTGCAAAAATGGGCAAAACTAATCTATGTTGTTAGAAAGCAGGATAATGGCTACTTTGGAGAGGTGGTGAGAAAAGCTACTGGAAGGGAGCATGAAGAGAGCTTTTGAAGTGCTGGTATAGTTCTGTTTCTTACTCCGAGTACTGTTTAGATGTGCTCAGTTTATAAAATTCATGAAATTGAACACTTAAGCTGTATATACTTTTCCATGTTCATATTTGTGGCAAAATGGAAAAAATGACTGCAATTCTTCTTCAATATCTGCATCCCAGACCTTTAACATCTAAGTCTTTGTGTTCTCCCAATCTGATGCTGAGTTTGGCCACATGAATTGCTTTGGCAAATGAGACTTATCAAAACATGATTTCAGCAGTGGCTTGAAAAATGTTTGGATGTTCCTGCTTCTGCTCTTGTTCCTGTGCAATTTCCAGGAAAACATACCCAGCCTAGTCTGCTGGAGGATGAAACAGTGCATAGCCACGTTGCCCCATTCATCAGTGTCACGGCCATCCTAGATGAGCCAATAGCTATCTGACTCCCAGTTACACTTGAGTGAATCAACATAGACCAGAGAACAGTCCAAACAAGCCCAGCTAGGAGTCAAATAAATGCTCATTTCAAGACACTGAGCTTTGGATAGGTTGTTAAGCAGCATATTGTGTAATAAATAATTATTCACTTCAATCCAAAGTTTAAATATGCAGGTAGTACAAAATAATCCCACAAATTTTGGCTCAAAATGTTCTCCTAACCTATCTATTTTGAGCATGGCCACACCCTAGGGAAAAGAGAACATGCCTGAGATCCCATAGGGCCAGGATCCCAAAAGTATAACAGAACATCCAAGTAAAATCAAAGTCTAAGACAGACAGAAACAACCGGTAAACCAACCTGAAGCAGTTCTCTAAGACATCTAAAAATTTTGTCCTGTTTTTCCCAGAAGATGCAAGAGCAAATTGTTACTTCTGCCACCTCTCATTTTTTAAAATGCCCTCTTAATTCACCCTACTCTATATAAGAAAATCTTTCACAATATTCAATATGTTATACATATTAAAATATATACATATAAAGCAAATTAGTTTTTGTTCCTATTTTGGTCATATTTCACCATGGAGTTTAAAAAAAAAGAGCTTTGTAGACCTTCTTGGCAGCTTTTAGACCCACCATTGAACATCGATGGGTTTAAACATTCAGCTAGTCTTCTAGCATATAGCTGAGTAATAGCCATGTTACCTGGATTAACCTGAGCTTTTGCAGAACTCAAGACAGGCAGCAGCAGGAACAGCACCAAGAGCATTCTGGGAATCAGGATCATCTCAGAAGATGGTGTTGGAACTGGAGTCTGCCACCAACCAATAATGCAAGAAAACAGAAAGAGAAGGACGGGAAATGAGTGAAGCAGATACTGCCAACATGAATGAACACAATTCTCACAGTTAATTTTGTGTTTCTCTAGTGTTTATTTCTATATACGGGACTTCAAATCATAGACTTTGGAAATTGAATGGCACATCCAATAATCACCTAATATAATGATTTTCAAACTCTATTAGATTGCACACTCATAAAATTTACATTAGCAAAAGTATAGTGAGGCAACAAAGTTTTCCTAAGATAAATACTTACCCAGCCAGGTGCAGTGGTTCACACCTGTAATCCCAGGACTTTGGGAGCCTCAGGCAGGTGGATCACCTGAGGTCTGGAGTTCAAGACCAGCCTGGCCAACATGGTGAAACCCCATCTCTACTAAAAATACAAAAAATTATCCAGGTGTGGTGGTGGACGCCTGTAATCCCAGCTACTTGGGAGGCTGAGACAGGAGAATCCCTTCAACCCAGGGCTGGGGCAGGGGGCAGAAGTTGTGGTGAGCCGAGATTGTGCCATTGCACTCCAGCTTGGGCAACAAGAGCAAAGCTCTATCTCAAAAAAAAAAAAAAAAAAAAAAAAAAAGATAAATACTTACCCAAATGGTGAGTAATGGTAAAGTAAAACTTATATTTATCATGTAAACTGATGTTTTCATAATCTTAATACTGATTCCAATATTCAACCAAGAAAAACAGTTGATAATTTTAATGTTTGCCTTTCAAAATATTTAAGTTCAATATTTATCCTGATTATCTCTGGAGTGATACCTGGGATTCTGTATTTTCAGGTTTCCCCAGAATGATTCATACGATAATAGATTCGATTTGGAGACATCAGTATGAACTCATGTTTAGCTTAATAAGGATACAAATAGTTACATATGGAAATATTTATAGATATGTGTGTTTGCCTGGGTCAGTATACACACATATGTTCCATCCGCTGAGAGGGCCTAGAAGCAATGACATCCCTGTAGCAATGAGCAAACCTAGTGCTCAGATCTTGATTTCTAATAACCATTCTTCAATAAAAGGAGCCAGGATTCCTCAGAAAAAATGGCTCATTCTAGGACTGGAGCAAAATATATACAAGATGGACTTGGAGTACCTTTCAGTGTCAGAAATTAAAAAAAATGTACACACAAAAAGATAATAGGAGTATGTCAAAGGGACACAGTAGCCAACTTAATGAGTTCCCCTCCCCCTCAAAAAATAGTATCAAACTATAAACCAAAGAGTAAACTAAATATCCCTGAGTCCATGCTGCTATAAATTAATGATTAAATAAACAAATGGGAGAATAGGCATATTTCCCATTCAAAAGAATTCCAAATAATTTATGTAGAAAATCTGCTCTTAAGGAAATGAAACATTACTATCTCCCTTCCCTAACTCCTTAAGAGTAAGTTACACATAGTTACTTTGTCTCAAGGATTGCAGTATGAAAATGGAAAAAGAAAAAGAGTCACTTTGCAGTGGAGAAATCTGACAAACACTTCTTCAAGACAGGTGATCAAGGTTAACGTCAACATTGATAAGTCATGTTGATAGTATGTGTCCTTGATATGATGTGATGAAAATGACACTTTACCTCTGTGGTCTTCCTCCCAAAAACCTATTACCTCAGTCTACTTATGAAAAAATCACCAGACAAATCTTAATTGAGGGAAATTCTATAAAGTTCCTGAAGAGTAATTCTCAAAACTGTCAAAGTCATTAAAAACAAGAAAGTCTGAGAAACTATCACAGCTAAGGGAGCCTAAGGAGACATGATGACTAAGTATAATGTTATATGCTGGCAAAGAACATTAGGAGAAACTGAGGAAATAAAAGTAAAGTATGGACTTTAGTTAATAATAATGTATCCATATCAGTTCATTCATTTTGACAAACGTACTATGTTAATATAAGATGATAATAGGCTAAACTGGGTGGGGTATATACACGGATTCCCTGCACCTATCTTCACAATAATTATGTAAATATAAAACTGTTCTAGAAGGCTGGGCGTGGTGGCTCACGCCTGCAATCCCAGCACTTTGGGAGACCGAGGTGGGCAGATCACCTGAGGTCAGGAGTTCAAGACCAGCCTGGCCAAATTAGCCAGGCATGGTGGTGGGTGCCTGTAATCCCAGCTACTCAGGAGGCTGAGGCATGAGAATGACTTGAACACGGGAAATGGTGATGGAATTGAGCTGAGATTGCACCACTGCACTTCAACCTGGGCAACAGAGCAAGATTCAGTCTCACAGAAAAAAAAAAAAAAAAAAAAGCTGTTCTAGAATACAAAGCTGATTTTTTAAAAATTCCCTCTGGGTAACACTAAGAATCAAGCAAGCATTGGATCCACTATTAGAAAGAGTATGTAATGCAAAATAATAAAGAGAGAAGAAATTCCCTTAAGCTGGAGTGATTAGGGAAGGCTTCATGGAGAAATACATATCTGACCAGGTTCTTGAAGAATGCACAAGACTTTTATTGGCAATAACATGGATGGAATAAATAAGAGGACGACATGAGTAAGGCACTTTTTTTTCCCAGAAAACAGAAACTTTCTTAGACAATTTCTAAGCAGTATAATCCTGACACACTCAGAGTGGTTTAAAAAAAAAAAGGCAATACAGTCAGATGGTTTTGTCTGAAGAGGATGGATCCAAAGCAAATAAAACACAGAAAATTCAAATGGTCCCATAGTGGGGGCTGAAGGGTGCATGATCCACAACTACAAAGGATGATGGGCATAGTTTCATGGTATTGATTTGGGTAAGATAAAACACATGTCTCAGTGTTTCTAGTCACTTCCAGCAGCAGGAATACTATTTCCACAAATGAGTCCCTAAGTAAACATGCCCAGAGAAAGAAACACACAGGTGAATCCTGGAGACATTGGTCTTGACTATAGTCGAGCACTAACTCCTGACCATAATCCAGGATGTCCTTCCACAGAGACCCGAGCTGTTTGTAAGCAGCCATTCAGTAAGTGCTGAGGCCCAGGACTGCTCTGGCTCACCACCCTCTCCTAGTAGTCCTTTGCATGAGAGTCCTAGAATTGTCTCTCTCCTGTGGCACCTCTCTCATGGGTAACTGGCCATAACTTCTTCCCCCTCCATAACTTTCCCTAATAATTCCTTCTATAAAGAATGTCTCCCACACCTCTTTTCCTTTCTTTCCTTCACCAAGACACAGGCTTAATTTAACTCTATTGGACCCTTCACAACATTGTTGTAAAATTATCCACTTAATCATTAACTTCAAAATGGCTTATGCTTATATTGCCAAAGTATTACTTTATATCGTGTACAAAGTATGTGCTCAAAAATGGTTTTTAACTGAGCTAAGCCAAACTACTAAGCATTCAAACAATGTTGACTAATTTTCTTTTTGAAACTGTTGCTGGGCTTCAAGCTGTGAATCTCCAAACGTGGTAATTATTTTTCTGTTTTGCTTAACATTAGATGCATGTCAGCTAACAAACAGAGCACTGTAAAGCACCTAGAAGTATTATACCTATACTATGTATATCTACTGTGTATCAGAGATGATTTCATACAATATTCACAGTACCTCTATGAGGTTTGTTTTCGACAATAAGAGAGCTAAGGAGAAAGAGATTAAACCTCATCAGGTTGCACAGCTGACAGGCGACCAAACTCATATGTGAACCTAAGGTTTGTGTTACTTCAAAATCCACATGTGTTTTTGTTGTTCCGTTTTCTTGTTTTTGCTCATTATCACACCATGTTGTCTTTTGGTCTGGGCTCCACCTACCTCACCAGAGTGGCCCTTCTCCTCATCCTTTCCATCTCAGTCACACTGGGGCTTCTTTTCTTTTCTCTTCTATTTTCTTTTGCCTAAGGACCTCTGCCAAGAAGTCTCTCTCCTCTCTTTGCCTAGTTCAAATCTCCATTAAACGATCACTTTCTCAGTGAAATATTCTCTGATCCCCTTGATTGTTACATGCTCTAAAAACATATTTTTTTATATAGAAATGATCACAGTTTCTCATTATATATTCATTGCTGTAATTGTTTAATTTGTATCCCCCCCCCACAACACACACAAGCTCCATGTTTATTTTATTCATATTGCAGTCTCAATACTACCAGAATGCCTGATAAGTATTTGTAGAATGAGTTAATGATTGTCTTGAGCTATATATTCAGTGACTACATCTGGTCATTCTAAATGCCATACCCTAAAAGGAAGTATCTCTAAAGCTTATTGTGAGCAGAATCACCCTTTTCTGCACTTTGAATGAGTCTTTCCATGGGTTCAATATTTAAACAATGTGACATGTGGAGAGAACTCAAAAGCATACAGGGAAGAGGAATTGGAAAAGCCCCTCTCTACCTACTTCTTTGGTTAGCAGTACAAATCCCTTGGACAGTTTATTTAAGCCTTAAGAAATAAAACTCAAAATGCAAATACCACTGCTCAAGTCATTGGCCTTCATTCATTCATTTAGCAACTGTTTTGTAAATATCTATTAGGTGCTATTACAGGTGATAAGCACATCAGTAGAAAAGGCAAAGAAGGTTCCTGTCAACATGGAACTTATAGTACAGAAGCAAACTAGTAAGTAAAGAAGAATTTTAAAGAAATATATGTACAGGGGAAGAAAATGAAGTAGAGTAATATAATAGAAAGGGAATGAGAGCTATTCTAGGTAAGGTGGCCAGCAAAGGTCTCTCTGAGTACGTAATTGGTATAGAAAGAGATAAGCAGAACATCGAAGAGAATGAACAACCCAGGAAAGACTCATGAATAAATGGAAATGTACTACATGAGGAAGGAGGCATTTCAGCTTAGTAGTTTCAGATGCTTTGGTAACCTTTTCAAAAGCAAATAAAGGTATATCTACACCTCACAAAAACGAAGAGCCCAAAATGTCACGATGGAACCATAAGAATATTTCAAGGAAAATCTAGAACAATTTGCTATGAGCTAGAGATAATGAAGGCCTGCACAAATAAGACATGGAAAGCAAAATCCAGAAATGAAAAGAATAACAAATTTTTCCATCAAAATTCAAAACTTCTTTGAGACCAAAAGACAACATAAACGTAACATGTAAACAACTAAGATAAACATTTGAAATTGTATAATGAAGTAACTTCCAGTATAATCTCTGTAAATCATTTTTTAAAAGCCGCTAGAAAAATGGGTCAAGTAAATAAAAAACATTTAACAGAGGAGACAATATAACACTGCAAACATCTAAAAGTATTCAGCCTCGCTAGCTGTTACAAAGACATTAAAGCAGCGTTGAATGCCAGTTTTACCTGGCATTGGCAAAATATTTAAGCGTGATAATATAAAATTTGGCAATAATATGGGGAAATGCATACTCTCATACTCTGCTGTTGGATATATAAATTAGAAGATAATTTTAATAAAAATGCATATACCATGATTTATATATCCCATCGATTATTATTTACCCTAAAGAAAGACTTGCACGTGTACACAATGAGGCACACACAGAAAAGTGCTTTGCAATATATTTTTTAATAACAAAAACTTAGAAAAATGTCTACCAGTAGGACAATGTTATTAACTACAGTATATCCCTACTGTAAAATGCTGTGCAATAGTAACAATGAATGAGTTAGAGCTACTCACAGTTACAAGGTTTGAGGTCTACGACATATTTTTAGGTGAACAAGAAGGTTGTGATGTTTATGTAAAGCACATTATATATTTTTATGGATAGATACACACACACTCATGTTCATTTACATATATAAAAGATCTGGAAGATTAAACACCATGCTGACAGCAGTGGTTCCCTCAGAGATGGAGTTAGGAGATGGACTGCAGTATTTGTCAGAGGAGATTGTGAATGCTAAACAAAGGGAGACTTGAGCCTTATTTGTAATGTTTTGATTTTCAACAAGGAAAATGTGTTCCTTGTTAATGTTATTTATATTAGCTTTTCTGACAAAACAAAACAAAACATTTCTCCTGGAAGCAGGCTATCAGAATCTCAAGGATGTTTTCTGTGCATTTCCCAGAGTTGGAGGTGTGGGGGAACACGTCCTTATACTTTAAGAATCACTTGTTGTATTGAGAGATATTATTGGTTAGCATATCTTGCACATGAATAGAGAGGAAGAAGAAAACAGTTGAGAATTACTGCCTGTTTCTATTTTAGAATTCCTGTACTTTGTTAGTTACTTACAGATGCATTATATCATCGAGCCTCACCACAATCCTGTGGAGACAAATTATCATCTTCTTTTGACAAAGTAGAAAAGTATAACACTAAGCCACTTCACCCACAATTGAGGCTGTTTTACCTGGTCTGGATGCTGTTTCCCATTCATGGTGCTGAATTAGAGTTTGCTTCTTTACCTGTCTTTTTCTCAGGCCAGACCATGAGTCATTTAAGGTCAGGTCAAGGATCTTGCACATCTCTATATCCAAATGAGATTAATTTTGACTTGCCTGGGTCACTAAGTTAGAAGACCAGAGAGTTAGAACTGGATCCCAGTTCCCCTGACTCCAAGGTCAGTGTTTCTAGGCCCACAGCCCAATATTTGCCAAAGAACATCAAGGAACATGTTGGTCACAGAGAATATGTCCTTTGTAGCAAAGAACCCACTTCCCTCTTCACAGTCAAAACCCTCTTTCCTGGCCAAGCTGGATGGACATTCCAAATTGATTTCAAAGGAAGTCATGATCCAAGACCTCCCAGATCTGACAAAAGGCCACCAGCTCTCCATCTCAGGACTGCCCCCCACTGGGATCTGGAAAAGCCACCAGGAAGCCAGGAAGCAAAATGGAAGATCAGGTAGACAGGCGCGTGGCAGCCACAACTAGAAATTAGCAGCTCTCCAGTAAAGAAAAAAGCAAGAGTCTGAGAGGTCAAATGTCTCACAAATTATCTCTCACTGTACTTGGGTGAGCTTCCAAAAGCCTTTTTGTGAAACACAGTCAGGGCCAAATCATGGTGAAAGGGCAAGTTTCCTGCACATTCTGCCTGACACAGTTCCGGACATGTAGGGTTCTCATAGGCAGGATTTGCTCCTACCTACGAGAACTTCAGTGAATATGTGGCTCATGGATGAGCCAAGGAATATGTGGTCATCCTAGGTCAGCTCTTGGTTGTACACACATGACACCACATTTTTCATTTTTCTTTTCCAACTGTCTTAACAATCAGATCCCTTCTCAAAACAAGCTTCACACCAGTGCTCAAATAAGATGGTATGGGGACACAGCTACAAAACTTGAGAGAGGAGTGCTGAAATGATTTTTGAGCTGCCCAGTGAGAAAGGGTGAGGAGGAAGTGAAGGTCTCCCTCTCCCCCTGGTTTATACTCCTGGTGATCTCAGAGCAAGGCCCAGCACTCTGTATGGTGGAAATAGCAGCCCTTCAGTGGTTCAGAACATAAGCCCTACTGCAATGTCTGTTTCTTACTTTAGATCTAAATACACATAATACATTATGTATGTATATACATATATGTAAATATAAATACATATTTGAATGATATAGATATGAAGAGAAACACCCTTGAAATGTAGCTATAATGGTGAACTACATTTCTTTAGAAAAATACCTCCATCATTTCCACTCCAGTGATGATAAGGAAAGTAAGCAGAGCAGGCAACTCCTGGATCTTTTGCTCTAACGAAATGGAAAGTTTGAGTACCTTCCCAAGCCCCTCAGCAGTGACCATAACTCACATATGGTAGAGCTCTTTTTCTCCAAATCTGATCATTAGCAAAGAAACATCTTTTTCTCTGAAGTAGAACTAGGGGTATATCCCACTTTAAGAAATGCCTAAACTTACCAAACTCATAAATCATGAAATGTTTATCTACACTACAGAATAGTTCTTCACAAAAGGATTCAATGCCGGGTAACTGAATAACAAACCCCACACAGTACATTTAAAATAGCACTCAGTATACAAAAACGTTCCATCTACTTACCAAACTCATAAATCACAGGATGAGTAGCCATTACAAAACAATTTTTCCCTTTACAAAATAATACAGTGCTGGGTTCCTTTGAATAGCAAATCTTTTCAGTACATTCAAAATTGATTCAACATACCAAGATTCAGTTTATACCCAACTTTTCAGGAATATAGCTTGTGTACAAAGCAAGACACGTCTGATTTGGTAGATGGCCATTCTCTCCATAGAGTCCATTTTTCCAGATCCAAAAGCTAGGGACAATCTGAGGTGGCCTCGACTTTGCTCAAGAATGAAAATTCAGATTTCCTACAGGGATCTTGACACTGAGCCTGTGATCTGGAACGGAGAGGAAGTGCTGGCCCTCCTGGAAAATCCTGTGGCTGCAGCCCAGGCCAGGCCCCTCCACCTAAGCTCAAATACGCCTCCCCTGCAAGAAAGGTGGGGCCTTGAAAAGGCTGGAGTGCAAGGGGAAAAGATAAATGGAGTGAGGTTGAGTTGGGGCAGGCAAACACAGTGTGTGTGTGTGTGTGTGTGTGTGTGTGTGTGTGTGTGTTCACTTGCATTTCTGTGTGTTGAAGATTAAGGTTTGGTGCAGAGAAGAACACCCCCCATGATTTAGGGCTATGTACTTTAATTCAGAGGCCATTCAGAGCATTTAAATCTTGTTTTTCCTCTCTGCTGAGTCATTTTCATTTCAGATTAAACAAATATGAAGAGCAATTTTGGAGTATTTCATATGAAGCAAACAAATATGCAGAAATGAGCTTGGTTTTGGCAAGAGATGGGCCCCCAAACACATACACAGAAACAAACAGCAGAGCTGTCCCAGACATCCTCATCTCATGTTCTGTTTCGATCCCTGAGGATTTGTTGAAGTTTTCCTGACTCCCAATTTTCCTCTGGGAGTCCCAACCTCGTGATTCTCAAAATGCAACCCCTCGGTGCGAAGCCAAATGCCCAGAATGACCCCATCCGTAAGTATCTGGGAACATAGGCTGTGCCCCAGGTGACCTGAGGTGACCCACACTGGATGAAACAGCAAGCTCCGCTTCTGCCTTTGTTGGAAGAGCACTTTGCTCCCCTCTACCTCAGTCATTTCGCTGTAAAATGAGATGCTAGAGTTTGTAAAAGAGGTGAGAGGGGAAAGTGCTAGACGGCTATCTCATTTTCTCACTCCCTTTCTAGGAAGAGAAGAGGATGTTGAGTCACATCACTGTTATAGAAAACACCCCTCTTTCAGGGGCAGAATGGGGTCACAGAACATTGACTGTGTAACATCATTCGCCTAGTTTCCTGTCTGTACTACACACACTGGAAACATCAAATCTAATGTCTTCATTCGATTACTGGGAGGAAGAAGACGAGAAAATGCAAACTGAAAGCAGAGCATTTTCCAAATACAAGACAAGGTATTAGAAGTGTTATAATCCAGTATCCCTTGGCCTGCTAAGACCTTGGACAAGTTATTCAACCTTGCTGAGCTCTAGCAATCTCTGACTTTTTTTTTTTTTTTTTTTTTTTAGATGGAGTCTCGCTCTGTCTCCAGGTTGGAGTACAATGGTGTGATCTTGGCTCATTGCAATCTCCACCTCCTGAGTTCAAGTGATTCTCCTGCCTCAGCCTCCCAAGTAGCTGGGACTACAGGTGTGCACCACCATGCCCAGCTAATTTTTGTATTTTTAGTGGAGATGGGATTTCACCATGTTGGCCAGGATGGTCTTGATCTCTTGACCTCGTGATCCACCTGCCTCAGCCTCCCAAATGCTGGGATTACAGGCGTGAGCCACCGTGCCGCGCCAGCTCTGACTTTTCATTTGATCTTTTACTCTCACCTCTGACTTGCTGGAAACTTTTCTGTACATGAGTACCTTTCCCAACCAGCGTCTCTCATTTTCTTTCCCACCGCACCCTCTGTCCCATGCTCTGCAGCCCTCAGAAGCATGTGATGGTAAGCGGAAGGCCATTTGTCCACATTACGGGGCACGAGAGGATCAGCCTAAGGGACTGTGGTCAGAGGGTTTTGGAAGTGACCAAAGAAACATACCAGCCCTCAAATCATAGCACCATATGGTGAAAACTTGAAGGGACCTGACAGCTCATCTCTCCCAATTCTCTCCAATTGGAGGTGAGAAAAATAAGGCAGGCCGAAAAGCAGGGTGACCTCCCCAGGGGGAGCAGCTACTCACAGGCAAGGCCAGGCCCCTGGTCGTCCAGTCTAGCACTCATTCTTTTATCACGCTACCCCTATTGACCCAACTTCCTGTTTTTCCTTCCTAAAACTCGGCCATCCATACCTTCTTTAGGCCCTGTCTGTTTCTGATAACTGGTTTCTTTAAACCAGATTGAAGTTACTTCCTTCCACCCTCTGAGCTCCTGCACTCAATGTTCTGCCTCCTACCTCCCTTGCTGCTCCTTATGAGTCACATTCTCTGGGACCAGACTTGCTGAGTTTGAGTCCTGCCTCCAACTCTCACCAGCAGCATGCACCTGGGCACACACTTGAACCTTGGCTCCTCTGTCTTCTCACCTGTAAAAATGGGAGTAATAGGCCAGGCACGGTAGCTCATGCCTGTAATCCCAGCACTTTGGGAGGCCAAGGCAGGCGGATCATGAGGTCAGGAGTTCAAGGCCAGCCTGACCAATACACTGAAACCCCATCACTAATAAAATATGAAAATTAGCTGGGCGTGGTGGCATGCACCTGTAGTCCCAGCTACTCGGGAGGCTGAGGCAGGAGAATCACTTGAACCTGGGAGGCGGAGGTGCAGTGAACCAAGATTGTGCCACTGCACTCCAGTCTGGGAGACAGAGCAAGACTCCATCTCAAAAAAAAAAAAAAAAAAAATGAGAGTAATAATGGCACCTGCCCATAAGAATACTGTAAGGATGAAATGAGTTAACACATAAGAAGTGCCTAGAACAATGTCTGTCTCATAAATGTTACCATTTATTTGTATTTCTCTTTTCTTTCCACTGTGTCAGGCCATCATGTTCTCAATAAATTTACAAGTTAGGGGCAAAAAGCACGCCACCCGTAGCCATACTCTTATTTTTGTATCCCTTAACACCTACATAGTAAGTACTCAAAGAATATCTGTAGGTTGGTTGGCAGGTATTTAAATGACAATAAAATAGGCAAGAACAACAATACAAACTTCTTGCCTTTGACCAAGACATTTTGCCTGGTGCGTCCTGTGAGTGAGGCTGCCTCTGGAGAAAGTGCCTGGGGCTTCAGCAGTCATGAAAGACCCAAGTGCTTTCCTAGGAACCAGCGGAACAGAAATCAGCCTGGGCTGAGGAGAACTGAGGGCTGGCCACTTCTGTGGGGCAGTGATGTGAGTACGCTGCTTGGTCGATACTGCAAGTGAGACTGCTCACACCCCAGGAACATTTCAGTTCAGCCACTCAAAGCCACAAGGCCCAGGAGCTTGTTTGGTTTGTGCCATTTCCACCAGGACCATCCTACTCTTGTGGTTATGGCTGTGCTGCCTTGGAAGAACACATGGCTCTGAAGGGCTGCTTACTTTTAGTGCAGGCCCAATCAACATGGCCTGAAGCATCACTGAGACATCAACCAATTCTGTCTCATCCAGCTATGGGAAACCCTCCTGAACCCAGAAGAGATCATGTGTGATGCCAATAGACCCTCCTTCCTGATCCCTGCAGGAGACTCTCCTTGGAGAGAAGCTTGGGTTCAAATTCCCAGACACCAGGCAGGGTCTGCCCTTTCGGCAGAGCAATCTTAGTGCCTTTCTCTTAACATACTCAAGACTCAGGAGATCAAGGCTTACCCTGGTGTTTTTGCCGCAAAGAAACAGGAAACCTCTCACCGTCTCTGAAACCATCAGAGACAAAAAGGATTTCTCCTCCCAGGCCTTTGCAACCATATCCTGTAGTGATAACTTCAGAAATGTTACGGGTCAGGCACTTCTAAAATAGCCAGGTACTAGTTAGCCTCTGGGTTTGGGGACACTTTTCTATCAATGTAGAAAGTATGAGACGGTTAAAAGTAGAAAATGGTATCACTATTAAAATTAAATGGAATAATGCATATAAAGAACTTATAGTACAGTTCCTGGGATATAGTAAGTGCTTATAAATATCAATTTTTGAATAGCGGTATGAATAGAATGGTGTATAGGAAGAAAAAGTCAGCAGTCGAGGCGGCAATCATATGCTGAGCATCTATTGTGAGACCAGGACAGGCTGAATCACCTGGGGGCAACACAACAACAACAAAAGTCAGTCTTGTTCCTTACCAGGAGGAGATTTACATGACTAGCACATGTCAGCATTTGGAAAAACCAACAAGACAGTGAGCGAGCAGCTTCACACCAGGGTGTGGCTGCAGGGTTGGTACAACAGGTTAGGAGATGTGTAAGTGGACCTGGATGGATAACAGACTTTAGGAAAGACCATGAAGAAAAAAATAGAAAACGAGCAATCATGAAAAATTGCAGTCCCAACATCCAGGCTGATGAAAGAGCCAAAGGCTCAGGAAGACCTTCAATGTTGAGAGGGAGAAAGAAAAGACAGAGTTGAATTTAGAACAGACCAGCTTGTTCTTCATCCTCACCAATCCCTGACAGCCGTAGACCCTCACAGGGACTTAGAAGGCCTTCTAAAACTCAATTGCCTTAGCAAAAACAAGCAGGATGAAGACACAGAGCAGTGGCTCTAAACTTAATCTACCCCCTTTTTCTGATGTTAGGGATGATAGAACAAAGCAGAAGATTGGCCCAGGGACATATAGACTAAGAATGAAGCTCTCTAGCCCTGTACGTAGTAGGCGTGTGGCCCTGGAGTTCCTGCCTGAATCCCAGAGCCTGAAAGCCTCATTCAGAAGCTGAGTTAGCACCAAGTGTCTGGGATTCCTTTCCTGGTCCCTACCCCTTCCTCCAAACAAGTCACTCCCTCAGCACCTGCAGTTTCTGCAATCCTTGCCAAAATAATAATGTCATTGATCAAAAGAAGTTCAGCCTCTAACCCTTTCCTTTTCATGCTTCCTTCACATTGCTGGCTGGACATTCTCTTCTGTGTTACTACTTGGTTCAGCCTCTGAACCAAGCAGTGCAGAAATATGTTTGTTTAAGGTGATTAAACATCTACAGGCTCCATCTCCATTCAGGAAATTTCTCCTTGAGTCACCAGCATCTGGTACTTACTCCTGATAAGAGCCTCCACCTCTATCCTGCCAGGCCTGCTCCTCTCCACTTCCTAGCCCAGCTCAATAATACCACATTGCCAGGGCCAAATGTGACACCAAGGGCTTGCCCCATGCTTGCCTCAGAGGCTTCTCAATCTCATTCTCAGAATGCCCTTGCTTGGGTCTAACCTCCCAGCAACTCTTGCAGAATACTCACACTTACCAGCCCCTTTGCACAAGAGCTTACGGCTTGTGAGTTGCCCCTTTTCACCAGGTAAATGTATGCTTTCCTTTCCTATCAGGAAAGGAATCCCAGACATTTGGTGCTAACCCAACTGCTGAATGAGGCTTTCAGGCTCTGGGATTCAGGCAGGAACTCCTGGGCCATATTCTTCCTAGGTATTGGGCTAGAGAGCCTTCACTGTTAATCTGTATGTCCCTGGGCCAATCTTCTGCTTTATTCTTCCATCCCTAACGTCAGAAAAAAAAAGAGGTAGATTAAGTTTAAAGCCATTGCTCTGTGTCTTCATCTTGCTTGTTTTTGCTAAAGCAACTGAGCCTTAGAAGGTCTTCTAAGTCCCTGTGAGGGTTTACAGCAGTCAGGGATTGGTGAGAATGAAGAACACGCTGCTGGTCTGCTCTGAATTCTTGCTTTGAGCTCCTATCTGACTTGCTTACCCACCTGTGGGCTCAGATGATGCTTTGAGTATATAAATATATATGAATGCAGAATTTGTCAGTGGTAATATCTTTATGCATATCTGTCTCCCTGGCTAGGCTTAAGGAAAGGGTCTTGTCATGATCTTCTTTCCACTCTCATGCAGAGCACAGAGTCGGGTGATAATGAGTGAATGTGCTGGGTACATGAGTTGATGGCCTGAGGGCTCTGCAGTGTCCCGGAATGGCTGCTGACATGTCCATCTCACTGCCAGGAGTTGAAAAGATGTTATACACAGATGTCATACACGTTAAGCTCTTCTCTGCACCATGGCACTTCCTCTAGGCCATAATAATCTGTCTCCTCTCTTGCATGATCCACTGCACCTATTCCCCAAAACTTAGCAGACAATGATGTAATGACTTAAATTGCTCCTTAATTGTGTTAGTGTGTATGTGTGAAAATTTTATCTCCTCCTCAAGACTGTAAGTCCCTGAAGGGCAAAACTATTTTGCATGTCTCAGGGCTTGTGGGAGTACTGATAAACACTTAGGGAGCACTTATTACGTATCAAGCAGTGTGCTAAGATTTACATGAATTTTCCTCATTTGGTTCCGCGACTCAGAAGGATCTTAAACAAGTGAGGAGAACAGAAGCAGAAACTTAGCCAGATGATAGTAAGCTGGCCTCTGAGCCTGAGTTCTAGTCCCAGCTCTGCTACTCATCACCCCAGGGCCTAAGCAGTCGTCCTATACCCAGAATGGGTTTGGCTCCCTCTTCATTCAAACAAGGAGACTGGGATGAGTGAAAATGGAGGAACTCCAAGTCCCCTTTCAGCCCTGGCATTGTAAATTCTACCAGTTATGGTTCTAAACACTCCGGTGGGTGCACCACAACAGGACAGAGTTGCCCCTGATCCAGAAGGAATGCTGCTCCTTCTCCAGACCAGGCACATACTGTATTACAGTAATGAGAGCTTTGACTGCTTTAAATATCACAAAACAAAAACAACGGGCAGCCCGAGTTCATTATCCCCATCCAGACCTCATATGAGCGCACCACCAGGCCGAGGTCAGAACGAGATGGTGAGAGAAGCCCACACAGTCGCTTTCAGGGATCCACTGGCTCATGGCTGGAATGAAAATCATCAATGGCCGGGGCCGTTAAGAGGCAGGCAGAGAGACAGCCTGCAAGTTCACGCTGGGACAAGAGGCCCCGGTTGTATTGAGATGGGAGATCTGGAATCCTGGATCCACCAGAGATGAGCTGGTGCCAAGCTTGAGGCTACAGGAACCGCGGCCTCTCACCTCTGGGAGAGCCAGGAGAGTCCAGCCAAAGGTCCCCCACAGAAATGAGGCCACAGTCTCCCTCTCGGTCCTGGGAGGCATCTGCAAAGCATAACAGCAAACATTAATCAGAAGGGGACAGAGTGGATAGGCATGCAGAAAGCACCAGAGCTGAGTCCTTTTCCTCTCAATGCTTCCCCTAAGCAAAAGGGAAAATCTTCAGGGTATTCTAACAGGCCCTCCACGGAGAACCCCTGGAAGCAAGAACTATGCTGTTGACCTCACCACAGAGTGTCCTTAGTGAACCCCCATTATGTAAAATGGCCCAGGACTATTCAGAAGCCTTATCAGATAGTGCTATAGACTGGATGTCTGCTCCCCCTCAAATTCCTATATTGAAATTCTAACTCCCAATGTGACAGTATTAGGAAGTAGGGCCTTTGAGAAGTGATTAGGTCATGAGGGTGGAGCCCTCTTTCAGTGTCCTTTTCAAAGAGACCCTGCAGTCAGGCACAGTGGCTCACACGCCTGTAATCTCAGCACTTTGGGAGGCCGAGACGGGTGGATCACGAGGTCAGGAGTTCGAGACCAGCCCAACCAACATGGTGAAACTTTGTCTCTACTAAAAATATAAAATACCTGGGTGGGGTGGCAGGCACCTGTAATCCCAGCTACTCAGGAGGCTAAGGCAGGAAAATCACTTGAACCTGAGAGGTGGAGGTTGCAGTGAGCTGAGATCATGCCACTGCATTCTAGCCTGGGTGATGAAGCAAGACTCTGTCTCATAAAAACATAGAGACCTGGTACAGGTGGCTGGCAAGATGGCCGAATAGGAATAGCTCCGGTCTGCAGTTCCCATAGAGGTCAAGGCAAAAGGTGGGTGATTTCTGCATTTCCACTGAGGTACCTGGCTTATCTCATCCGGACTGGTTAGACAGTAGGTGCAGCCCAGGGAGGGCGAGCTGAAGCAAGATGAGGCATTGCCTCACCTGGGAAGTGCAAGGGATTGGGGAACTCCCTCCCCTAACCAAGGGAAGCCATGAGGGACTGCGCTGTGAGGAATGGTGCATTCAGCCCAGATACTATGCTTTTCCCACAGTCTTCAAAACCCGCAGACCAGGAGATTCCCTAAGGTGCCTACACCACCAGAGACCTGGGTTTCAAGCACAAAACTGGGTGACCATTTGGGCAGACACTGAGGTATCTGCAGGAGTTTTTTTTTTTTCATATCCCAGTGGTGCCTGGAATGCCAGCAAGACAGAACTGTTCACTCCCCCTGGAAAGGGAGATGAAGCCAGAGAGCCAAGTGGTCTAGCTCAGTGGATCCCACCCCCATGGAGCCCAGCAAGCTAAGATCTACTGGCTTGAAATTCTCACTGCCAGCACAGCAGTCTGAAGTCGACCAGGGATGCTTGAGCTTGGTGTAGGGAAGGGTGTCCACCATTAATGAGGCTTGAGTAGGTGGTTTTCCCCTCACAGTGTAAACACAGCCAGGAAGTTCGAACTGGGTGGAACCCACCACAGCTCGGCAAAGCAGTTGTAGCCAGACTGCCTCCCTGGATTCCTCCTCTCTGGGCAGGGCATCTTTGAAAGAAAGGCAGCAGCCCCAGTCGGGGCTTATAGATCAAACTCCCATCTCCCTGGGACAGAGCACCTTGGGGAAGAGGCGGTTGTGGGCACAGCTTCAGCACACTTAAATGTTTCTGCCTGCTGGCTCTGAAGAGAGCAGTGCAGTGCTCAAGCTCCATTAAAGGACAGACTGCCTCCTCAAGTGGATCCCTACCCCCATGCCTTCTGAATGGGAGAAACTTCTCAGCAGGGGTCAACAGTCATCTCATACAGGAAAGCTCCAGCTGGCATCTGGCAGGTGCCCCTCTGGGATGAAGCTTCCAGAGGAAGGAGACAGCAGCAATCTTTGCTGTTCTGCAGCCTCCAGTGGTGATACCCAAGCAAACAGGGTCTGGAGCGGACCTGCAGTAAACTCCAACAAACCTGCAGCAGAGGTTCCTGACTGTTAGAAGGAAAACTAACAAACAGAAAGGTATAGTATCAATATCAACAAAAAGGACATCCATACAAAAACCCCATCTGAAGGTCACCAACATCAAAGACCAAAGGCAGATAAATCCACCAAGATGAGGAAAAACCAGCACAAAAAGGCTGAAAATTCCCAAAACTAGAATGCCTCTTCTCCTCTAAAGAATCACAACTCCTCACCAGCAAGGGAACAAAACTGGACAAAGAATGAATTTGATTAATTGACAGAAGTAGGCTTCAGAAGGTGGGTAATAATGAACTCCTCTAAAGGAGCATGTTCTAACCCAACGCAAAGAAGCTAAGAACCTTGAAAAAAGGTTAGACAAATTGCTAACTAGAATAACCAGTTTAGAGAAGAACATAAATGACTGGATGGAGCTGAAAAACACAGCACGAGAACTTTGTTAAGCTTACACAAGTATCAGTAGCTGAATCAATCAAGAGAAAGAAAGTATATCAGGATTGAAGATCAGCTTAATGAAATAGAGCATGAAGACAAGATTAGAGAAAAAAGAATGAAAAGGAATGAACAAAGCCTCCAAGACATATAGGACTATGTGAAAAGACCAAACCTATGTTTGATTGGTGTACCTGAAAGTGACAGGAAGAATAGAACCAAGTTGGAAAACACTCTTCAGGATATTATCCAGGAGAACTTCCCCCAACCTAGCAAGACAGGCCAACATTCAAATTCAGGAAATAAACAGATCATCACAAAGATACTCCTCAATAAGAGCAGCCCCAACACACAAAATCATCAGATTCACCAAGGTTGAAATGAAGGAAAAAATATTAAGGGTAGCCAGAGAGAAAGGTCAGGTTATGCACAAAGGGAAGCCCAACAGACTAACAGTGGATATCTCTGCAGAAACCCTACAAGCCAGTAGAGAGTGGAGGCCAATATTCAACATTCTTAAAGAAAAGAATTTTCAACCCAGAAATTCATATCCAGCCCAACTAAGCTTCATAAGCGAAGGAGAAATAAAATCCTTTACAGACAAGCAAATGCTAGAGATTCTGTACCAACAGGACTGCCTTACAAGAGCTCCTGAAGGAAGCACTATATATGGAAAGGAAAAACCAGTACTAGCCACTGCAAAAAATCATACTAAATTGTAAAGACCATCGACATTATGAAGAAACTGCATCAACAGGCAAAATAACCAGCTAGCACCATAATGACAGGTTCAAATTAACACATAAAAATATTAACCTTAAATATAAATGGGCTAAGTGCCCTAATTAAAAGACACAGACTGGCAAATTGGATAAAGAGTCAAGACCCATCAGTGTGCTGTATTCAGGAGACCCATCTCACATGCAAAGACACACATGGGCTCAAAATAAAGGGATGGAGGAAGATTTATCAAGCAAATGGAAAGAATGAAAAAAAAAAGGCAGGGGTTGCAATCCCAGTCTCTGATAAAACATATATTAAACTAACAAGATCAAAAAAGACCAAGAAAGGCATTACATAATGGTAAAGGGATCAATGCAACAAGAAGACCTAACTGTCCTAAATATATATGCAACCAATACAGAAGCATCCAGATTCATAAAGCAAGTTCTTAAAGACCTACAAAGAGACTTAGAATAGTGGGAGACTTTAAACCCACTGTAATATTAGACAGATCAACAAGACAGAAAATTAATAAGGATATTCAGGACTTGAACTCAGCTCTGGACCAAGTGGACCTAATAGACATCTACAGAATTCTCCACCCCAAATCAACAGAATGCACATTATTCTTAGCACCACATTGCACTTATTCTAAAATTGACCACATACTTGGAAGTAAATCACTCCTCAGCAAATGCAAAAGAACAGAAATCATAACACAGTACAAACAAATTAGAACTCAGGATTAAGAAACTTACTCAAGACTGCACAACTACATGGAAACTGAACAACCTATTCCTGAATGACTACTGGATATATAATGAAATTAAGGCAGAAGTAAATAAGTTCTTTGAAACCAATGAGAACAAAGACGCGATGTACCAGAATCTCTGGGACACAGCTAAAGCCATGTTTAGAGGGAAATTTATAGCACTAAATGTCCACAAGAGAAAGTGAGAAAGATCTAAAATCGACACCATAACATCACAATTAAAAAAAAACTAGACAAGCAAGAGCAAACAAATTCAAAAGTTAGCAGAAGACAAGAAATCACTCAGATCAGAGTAGAACTGGAGGAGATAGAGACACAAAAAATTCTTCAAAAAATCCGTGAATCCAGGAGCTAGTTTTTTGAAAAAATCCATGAAATCCAGGAGTTATTTTGTTAAATGGATAGACTGCTAGCCAAACTAATAAAGAAGGAAAGAAAAAAGAATCAAATAGACACAATAAAACAATGATAAAGGGGCTATCACCACTGATCCCACAGAAATGCAAACTACCATCAAAGAACACTATAAACACTTCTATGCAAATAAACTAGAAAATCTAGAAGAAATGGCTAAATTCCTGGACATATATACTCTCCCAAGACTAAACCAGGAAGAATTTGAATCCCTGAATCGACCCGTAACAAGTTCTGAAATTGAGGCAGTAATTAATAGCTTACCAACCAAAAAAACCCAAGACCAGACTGTTTCACAGCCAAATTCTTCCAGAGGTACAAAGAGGAGCTGGTACCATTCCTTCTGAAACTATTCCAAATAGTAGAAAAGGAGGGACTTCTGTCTAACTCATTTTATGAGTCCAGCATCATCCTGATACTAAAACCTGGCAGAGAGAAAAACAAAACGAATAATATTTCAGGCCAATATCCCTTATAAACATTGATGTGAAAATCCTCAATAAAACTGGCAAACCAAATCCAGCAGCACATCAAAAAACTTATCCACCACGATCAAGTTGGCTTCATCCCTGGGATGCAAGGCTGGTTCAACATATGCAAATCAATAAACATAATATATCACATAAACAGAACCAATGACAAAAACCACATGATTATCTCAATAGATGCAGAAAAGGCCTTTGATAAAATTCAACACCCCTTCATGCTAAAAATTCTCAATAAACTAGATATTGATGGAACATATCTCAAAATAATAAGAGCTATTTATGACAAACCCACAGCCAATATCATAATGAATGGGCAAAAGCTGGAAGCATTCGCTTTGAAAGCTGGTACGAGACAAGGATGCCCTCTCTCACCACTCCTATTCAACACGGTATTGGAAGTTCTGGCCAGGGCAATCAGGCAAGAAAAAGAAATAAAGGGTATTCAAATAGGAAGAAAGGAAGTCAAATTGTCTCTGTTTGCAGATGACATGATTGTATATTTAGAAAACCCCATTGTCTCAGCCCAAAATCTCCTTAAGCTGATAAACAATGTCAGCAAAGTCTCAGTATACAAAATAAATGTGCAAAAATCACAAGCATTCCTATACATCTATAACAGACAAACAGCGAGCCAAAGCATGAGTTACCTCCCATTCACAATTGCTACGAAGAGAATAAAATATCTAGGAATACAACTTACAAGGGATGTGAAGGATCTCTTCAAGGAGAACTAAAAACCACTGCTCAAGAAAATAAGAGAGGACACATACAAATGGAAAAACATTCCACGCTGATGGACAGGAAGAATAAATATCGTAACAATGGCCATACTGCCCAAAGTAATTTATAGAATCGATGCTATCCCCATCAAGCTATTGACTTTCTTCACAGAATTAGGAAAAACTACTTTAAATTTCATATGCAACCAAAAAAGTGCCCGTATAGCCAAGACAATCCTAAGCAAAAAGAGCAAAGCTGGAGGCATCATGCTACCTGACTTTAAACTATACTACAAGGTTACAGTAACCAAAATAGCATGGTACTGGTACCAAAACAGAAATATAGACCAATGGAACAGAACAAGAGGCCTCGGAAATAACGCCATACATCTACAACCATCGGATGTTTGATAAACCTGACAAAAAGAAGCAATAGGGAAAGAATTTTCTATTTAATAAATGATGCTGGGAAAACTGGCTAGCCATATTCAGAAAACTGAAACTGGACCCCCTCCTTACAACTTATACAAAAATTAACTCAAGATGGATTAAAGACTTAAATGTAAGACCTAAATCCATTAAAACCCTAGAAGAAAACCTAGGGAATACCACTGAGGTCATAGTCACGGGCAAGACTTCATGACTAAAACACCAAAAACAATGGCAACAAAAACCAAAATAGACAAATGGGATCTAATTAAATTAAAGAGCTTCTGCACAGCAAAATAAACTATTATCAGAGTGAACAAGAAACCTACAGAATGGGAGAAATTTTTTGCAATCTATCCATCTGACAAAGGGATAATATCCAGAATCTATAAGAAACTTAAATTTACAAGAAAAGAACAACTCCATCAAAAAGTGGACAAAGGATATGAACAGACACTTCTAAAAATAGACATTTATGCGGCCAAAAAACATATTTAAAAAAGCTCATAATCACTGGTCATTACAGAAATGCAAATCAAGACCTCAATGAGACACTATCTCATGCCATTTAGTATGGCAATCATTAAAAAGTCAGGAAACAACAGATGCTGGAGAGGATGTGGAGAAATAGGGATGCTTTTACACTATTGGTGGGAGTGTAAATTAGTTCAACCATTGTGGAAGACAGTGTGGTGATTCCTCAAGGGATCTAGAAACAGAAATACCATTTGACCCAGCAATCCCATTACTGGGTATATACTCAAAGGATTATAAATCATTCTACTGTAAAGACACATGCACACATGTGTTTATTGCAACACTATTCACGCTAGCAAAGACTTGGAACCAGACCCAAATGCCCATCAACAATAGACTGGATAAGAAAATGTGGCACATATACACCATGGAATACTATGCAGCCATAAAAAAGGATGAGTTCATGTTCTTTGCAGGGACATGGATGAAGCTAGAAACCATCATTCTCAGCAAACTAACATAGGAACAGAAAACCAAACACTGCATTTTCTCACTCATAAGTGGGAATTGTACAATGAGAACATATGGACATAGAGAGGGGGAACATCACACACTGGGGCCTGTCTGGGGGTGGGGGAGACAGGGGAGGAATAGCATTAGGAGAAATACCTAGTGTAGATGATGGTTTGATGGGTGCAGCTAACTACCATGTTATGTGTATACCTATGTAACAAACCTGCACATTATGCACTTGTATCCCAGAACTTGAAATATAATAATAATAATAAAGAGATTCCACAGAGATCCCTCATCCCTTCCACCATGTGAGGACACAGCAAGAACGTGCCATCCATAAACCAGGCAGTGGGTCCTAACCAGGTCCTGAATCTGCCAGCACCTTAATCTTGAATGTCCTAGCCTCCAGGACAATGAGAAATAAATTTCTGTTGTTTATAAGGTACCTGGACAATCTTTTCTTGTTGTAGTATCCAAATGGGCTAAAGTAGATAGTTATTTGATGTTAGTATGTGTTAAATCAGGGTGAGAAGCGTGTAAATGAAACAACTCCCCACATGGACAATGAATAAGGTTCACGCACATTATTCCTGCAGAAGTGGCTCTGCTGCCCCTTTACCACTCTCAGGCTATTTGACTCCACAGCTCCAGGGCATTTCCTAGTGATTGGGGACTGCAATAGGCATTTATCTTGGAACAGGTAGGGGTTAGGGGCAGGAAGATGCTTTTTCTATATCCCATCTGCCCCATAATCAATGGCACCTCTGCCAGAATAGAAAATTGATAAAAGATTTGCCAATATTGTTTGTTTGACAGTGAAGACACATGTGCAACTCTTTCCTAAGCTGTAGGTTCTTTGCAGGATAAGACTTCCCAACACCTGTGTAAGCCAGGGCTTTACAAGGGAGGCTGAAGGTCTAAAATCAAGTGAAGGATGCCGCTGCTTCTGCCAAGATTCTGCTCAGCATTAACTGTAGGAATGTGCAGAGAGCAACAGGAGCCAATGGCTTGTGATGTCACCAATCCCTTGGGGGATCCCGGCATGGGCACAAAGTATCAAACTCATTTTGGAAAGACAGACATACTCTGGAAAAGCTGGAGTTGGGTGGAGGGGGAGAAGCTATGGAAAAATAGCCATTAGATATGGAAACCAGAAACTGGAATAACTACCTAAGGGGAGCTTATGTGATTTCAGCACCTCCTTCCTGAGATCAGTTTTGCAAGGTTCCTAGAACACTGCCTGGTCTGCCCTCAAAGGTGGAGATAGTATCTCTCTTATCACCACTGAACCTCTGACATCTAACACAGTACCTGCCACAGACAGGTGACCACGAAATATTCATGAATTCACGTATGGTAAGTGCTCAATAAACTGTGTTCCCTTTTTTACATTCTTAATCTCTTCTACCTCAGGAACTTAAGCCAACTGGAGGCTCGTGTCCTATTTGCCACACGGGGCTGGTACTAAATGGACAACACTGCTCTACAACACACTCTCTTCTCATCTTCCATCTACCCTCTCTTCCTCCCTCACACTCACCCCTCTTCCGAAGAGAACAACAGCATAATAGCAGGCTCCCCCACTACCTTCCCTTCTCTGAACACCTCGTTGATGTTGACAACATTCTCTTGAACTGGAAGCTCATTTTTTTCCATATTATTCAATCTTATCTCAATTTTTATCTCATTTTCATAGTGCCAAATATAATACGTTTATCTCATTACAAACTCACTGATATCAGGAACTAATACATTCTGTATAGGCATTGCGGCACCTAGCACGATGCCTTATATATTTCTGAACAAACTGCACATACTCTCTATCCCAAGCTATGACTTTTTTTTTATGCTTTGTCACTCAATCTAGTCTTTTTCCCCCAAACATAGTCCCAACTTTCAAAAGGAAAAGATGACTTGAAATATTCATTAACCAGCATTTATTGAAATCTTATTACATATCAGAAAATATGCTAGGTGATGAAGAAAAATGTATACAGAGAGAGAGAGAGAGTATAAAAGATCAGAAATGCCACAGTTTAAGTCACTTTCTCTATTAAAGCCAAGGGAGTTAGCTACCTGAGTGGCTTAGTGGAAGCAGCATCTGACCACCTGCTGAACTAATGGTATAATCTTGGATGAGCCAAATATTATCCCTGAGCCTCTGTTTCTTAATCCTTCACAATGTGAGGAAGACATATCCTCCCTCACTTATGTTCCTTCTGGACGAGAGCAGTACCAAAGCTTATGTGATTAGATCCTATGGTAGAGAATAAATATGCTATAGCTATTTGCATAACAATGAGAACCATGAGGTTGAAATGAGTAACATTTAAACTGCGTGTAGAATCAACTACATTTAAGTTCACATCAATAGACTACATACTCAGAGACTCTAGCAGTAACAGACATTCAATGAATGACCTACACTCAGAGTCACATACATGAATCTAGTTGGGTAGGGAATATCTATTCAAAACCAAGAGCAATGTAAGATGATACGTTGTTCATGTTCTTACCACTTAATAGTTGTAAAGAATGATTCTATCTACTATGGTCAGCTAGAAAAAGTGTTTTAACCTACAAATGTACATTAGTAAATTACCTCTGTTTTTTTTTTTTTTCAATTCTTCTTCCCATAGCTTATGGTCAAGAGTCATATGGCTTGTAAACATATGAACATTCCCACATGACCATACCATCTACTCATGCAAATATCAAAGCTGATCATTGTTACCTTCCATTTTCTGCAAATGCCATCTGGTCCAGATTCTGTGGCAAAACTTGTGTATTAGGCTATGCTCTACTGCAGGTGAATTGTTTAACGCAGGTTTTTCTGAACTCGCTGCTTGCATGGGACCTAAGTATAAGCTGGAGGAGAAGGTAAAGGGATTTAAAGAGGGTGTCTTTCTCCAGCTGATGGGAGAATTCAAAAATTTTCTAAAAAGAATGGAAGAAATAATCCAAGAAGGAAGACAGAGTGACAGTAATTGCAATGAACAAAGATGAAGAATATGATTCAGAACTTTGTGCAAAATAACGCCATGAGATGAGGATGCTGGGAAGAAAAATAAGACAAAGAGGAAAAAAAGGAGAATCCCAAACTGTACAACGAAAACTAATAAGAAGAATTAGACTCTTCTCAGAGAAGGTAAATTGGGCTTTGTGACAAGAAAGCTGTATCTCCAGGATGCAAAGTTTCAAGGAGCTTAATATAGCTCCAGTGGGAAGACAAAAGTGGTGATGAGTGACTCCCTACCAAGAAAACAAGGGAATTTACTGAAAGACATTGGACCGTTGCATGAAGAAAAAAGAAAGCTACACTGGGACTCGACAATGGTCTTCAAATATGTGATGCCCTATTCTGAAATAGAGGAATTCAGATCATATAACAGAATTCCAAAGTCATGACTAAGAAAGTTGCAGAGAGGCAGATTTTAATAAAAAATAAGAGGGAACACCCTAAAAATTACAGCCATCCAAAAATGGGCTGTGCTTCTTGTGAGGTTATGAGCTCCCCGCTACCGGAAATAGTCAAGTAGAGGCTGATTAATCATCTTATTTGTGAGGTTGTAGGGAGCCTCCTCCTTCACGTAGCATACTGGGTTAGATAACTTTTTAGATCCTTTTCGGTTTTAATAATCTATGTGTCTGTTTACCAGAGCGCAAAAGCAGGGTAACTTGACATCAGCCTGACACAGAAAGCAAATGGATATGCGTGAGCTGAGAGAGCTACCTTATTGATACTGATACAGAGTCAAGGCCTTGCATAGCAATAGCTTATGACCAAGAGCCATGCGGCTTGTAAACATAGGAACAGTCCCACATGACCATACCAAATACACATGCAAATACCAGAGCTGATAGTTACCTTCCACTTTCTGCAAATGGGATCGGGCCCAGATTCCGTGGCAAAATTTGTGTATCAGGCTATCCTCTATTACAGCTGAATTGTTTAAAGCAACTTTGAGCTTCAGAAGTAAGGTCTGGAGGACAAAATCACTTTAAGAGAATTGAGTCAACCTATTTAATATCACTTAATAGCCCTAAAGAATGATTCTATCTACTATCGCCAGCTATAAAAAGTGTTTTAACCTGCAAACATACATTAGTAAATTTCCTCTGTTGTTTTTTTCACTTCTTCCTCCCATGTCCTGATCTCTCCAAGTCCTAAATTATTTATCAGCGTCTTTAATACCACTGAAATATATACCAACACTGCCCAATGTTTCTCCTGAGCACTGCTGAATGTGGTAAAATTTCATTTCACTACAACATATGTAGAAGACAGAATACAAAAAAGAAAACACTGGGTTAATCACACAGCACATAGTTTCTTTTCCTGTCCCAACCAGTGGCTGTAAGTGGTTTTAGGATATGAACTATGCCATTTCTGTAGTGCCCTGTAAGTGATTAATGACCCTGAGTAAAACCTCATAGAGGCATCGTCTCAATAATACCTCCTCCAAAGTCTTGCTGTGACCCCAAATCCTAATAGTAGAGTAAGATTCTCATTGTTTCCAAAATTTTGGTTAGAATGTATGCTTTAACATGTATAGTGAAAGGATGACCCAGCCCCAGCATGCTCATGTTTCTATGCAAATACCTCCTCTTGTGTAGAGGTTTGCAAGTATACCAGATTCCCAAGGCTGAAATCATGCGATAAAAATGCTGAAGGCTCAGCACTCTCCATACTATGCTGGAGTCGAAAAGTCTTGGCTGCCTGAGAATAAAATATTCCCCCGGGGTACGAATCTTCAATGTGGCAGGCAAATAAATGAGTTGCACGATGTCCTTGACCTAGCTCCCTGAAAACGGATGTGGCATACAAAACTGAGTGTCTGGGTCATAGTCATGGGGTCCACAATGACCCGATAAGACATTGCACTCACAAGGTGCTGAGCCTGGGTAGGATCCATGGCTGATAAGGAGCACATTTACCCCAAAAAGCAAAAATAGTGTTGCCAGTTGAAGCCAGGATATTGTTGCCAAACATCAGGTGAGGGGTGGGAAAATCATATGGTTGGAATCCTGAAATACTGACAAGAAGAAACAGTGAGAGATAGGGTCAGGGCAAGGTTATGGTCACTGCAAATGTACTAGACATCCACCTCTGTGTGGTCCATTGAAGTTTAAAGACGCTCTCCCGTGAGTACCACCTTTGTTTGAAAATAGAATTGCAGATGCTTATGATTATAGTTAGGGCATGTGTGGGAAATCCCTTTCCTAACGAGCTACGTATCAATTTAGGACGAGGTGACAATATAAGCTAATTAGGAGGAAAATATCTTTCCAAGTGTTATCTAAATTATCTGCAAACCCCCAAATCTTGGTGTTTATGTCTAAGAATTTCACTGTAGAACTTTGCATTTTATTTTTATATCTGTGTGTTTTAAAGCTAAAACTGGGTTTTCACTTGAATAAAATTGATGGCATTTGCAGAAGTAACGACTGAGTATTATAGAAAGGAGACAAAAGTGAGCTTAAGAGAAGTTGAATTCATTGAAGAGATTCTACATTTTGCTTTCATTTTTTCATGCTTTGAATGGAACAAACAAGAAGCAGAGAATGGCATAACAGTATCCAACCACCTCTGGACAGTGTGTGAAGCAGATCGCACAACCGCATTTAGCCTCAAGCTGTTCTCCCACAACACCTCATACTCTTCAAATCCAGTGTTCATGACAGTCAGCAATCTCAAAGTGGAACAACTGCTAGAGTCAGTTTTTCACAGAAATTTGGTTTCATAGTACAAGACAAGATAAGTGCTATTTCTTAAACAGGTGATATTTGGAAGTAGAAGTGTCCAGAGACAATGCAGAATTGGAAAAAGGAGATATAGATCAATGCAAGTAGAACAAACATAGGTCCTTTAGAGGAAATTGTTAAGTCATTGTGGCCTAGCAAGGCAAGTGGTTAGATTTATAATGCTAACAACGCGAATTTCAATTCAACTCTGCACATGGTTTTTCAGAAGGCATTCAGAATTCAAATGTCTCTTTTCTGTTCTGAAAATCTCCTTGCCCTCTCCCCACATTCACAGGCATCAGGGACCGCCAGTATAAGTTAGAAGCCCATGCTAGCCTTCTCCTGAATCTCCTGTCACGGGGAGCTTCCCACTGCAGACAATCTTGGTTAAATAAGCATAAGTCCCAGAGAATAGCCTCATAGTACAGACAATCCCGAAAGGATTACAGATTACAAAGCTCCTCACTGTATGAGTCAAACAGGGTAATTTCAGGCTAGGGAAGGCATGCTGATCTCCCCCTCCTTTTCCTCAAAAACCCCCAGGACAGGGCTTTAGAAAGAAAGTACATTAGTACGAGGCAATGAATTGTGGGAGAAGGTCTCCAAAGCTAGCAATGGGAATGACTGGGGAGAATCCTCTGAATAAGCCCCTCGGACTGCTGCATTGTTTAAGAGGAGAATGGTAAATTACAAGGTGCCTACAAGCCTCCCAGTGACCAGCTTCTGTTGCTAGAAACATTCCTAATGCAACCTTCTCCCAGCCCTAAGATGCTTGAGCCATGCCCATCTATACACAGCAGGAGTTAGGGGAGAGGCAGACAAAGGATAGTGCAACCCTAATCATAGTGCTAGATTTCAACCCAACTTGAGATAGAAACTACTCCCCCCACTCCCCTGAAAAATAATCACCATGGCATATCCAGAAGTAAAAACAAAGGGGAAGGGAGAGTGTATTAAATATATTGTCCATAATGGGCAGACCTGGAAGTGGCAGCGAAATTAGACACCTGGAATGAGCACAGACCATGCCTCCCTGGTGCTCTGAACAGCGTCCAATGTGCATATAGCAAGGGGCAAACCGACTCTGGTAAGGAGGACATCTACCTGGACAGCTTTTGAGAACTGAAAACCTTGACTATTCTGCTTGGACACAGTGTCCCACAGAGCTTTGCCATTTGTCTGATCTTACTCCCTTTTAACTATCCCACCTTCTCCATTTTCCCTTCAGTCAGCTTTCCGTGTTCAATTTCATTCAGCAAAGTGTTCTAAGAAGACAGTTCTACTGCAGATAGACAAGCATATAAACTGCAAACATTAGTGACCCACAGATTAGCAGATTCTGTTCTCAGTCTCATCGAGGATTTATTTAATTGGCAGTTGCTGTCTTCAGTGTTCATAGCTATAGATTTTTAGGGCTAGATATGGAGAACTCCAGCCCATCTAATTCTACTATCACTCCACCAACAACCTGACAAGCAGTATAGCTCAGTGGTTGAGCCACAGGCTCTGGAACGAAGGTGCCAGCTTTAAATCTAAACTCTGACCTTTACTAACTGCATGAGTTTAAGCGAGTTCCTTAACACTCAAGCCTCAGTTTTCTCGTGGAAAAATAGGATCCTTTCCAAGAGGACCATCGTGAGGAGTAATCATGAGGAGTCAATGAGTTAATACCCAGAAACAGTGCTTGACATCAGGTCTTAGCTTTTATTATTACAACTGGAGCTGTTGAAACAACTGGAGCTGGTCTCATTTCGTAGTAAATGTATTTTGACTATCCCTAGTACACAGCTAGGCCTCATACGTATTAAGTAATCACGACATTACAACACCTTGGCAGCAAAAACAAATACACCCAAAGCAAACAAAAAGCCCCATCCCATTTGCTCTAATAAGAAACAGTCCAGGTTAGCATGCAAAATTGTCAGGTTCTATCTCGTATTGAAATGTGTTTCTCTGGTTGGGCATGGTGGCTCATGCCTGTAATCCCAGCACTTTGGGAGGCCGAGGTGGTGGATCACAAGGTCAGGAGTTCGAGACCAGCCTGGCCAACATAGTGAAACCCCATCTCTTCTAAAAACTACAAAAAATTATCTGGGCAAGGTGGCAGCTGCCTGTAATCCCAGCTACTCGGGAGGCTGAGGCAGGAGAATCGTTTGAATCCGGGAGATGGAGGTTGCAGTGAGCCGAGACTACATCACTGCACTCCAGCTGGGGCGACACTGCAAGACTCTGTCTCAAAAAAAAAAGAAAGAAAGAAATGTGTTTCTGCAAGTATGTCTAACCCCACATTTGTTGGGATACTTCAGTTTTAGCAAATGACCATGTGAGACTTTGCAGTTTCAAGTTTTCTTTGCCACGAGGTTCTCACGACTTGGATTTTACGACCCACCCAAGAGACCACTTGAGTTCCAACAGTTGAGGTGCTCTGTGCACTCCTGGGGTAGCAATCCTTATTTTTTAAGTGTCTCTAACTCCATCTCGTCTAAGAAGCACACATTCTAATCAATAGTCCTTATCCATGAATTTTATGAAGTTCAACAAAAAGATTAACAGAAAAAAAGTTGTTTACGTGAAAATGTTACTACTTTCCTACTGAGCTCTCCCCAATAAGATCATGATTAGACTCAAGGTGCATGTAATCCCACCAACTCCCACTCCCTTCCCAGAATGAGAATGGGGAATTCCGCAAAAAGAGGCATAGGGGTACACGGAGAGGGTTCTATAAAAGTCTCTTGTATACTGCAAATCTCAGCAGAGAGGTGGAGATTCTGGGCAGCTGAGTTCAGGAACCTAGGCCCAACAATTGGGAAGGACATTCTGGAACCTCAAACAGAGGATTAGCACAGTCAGACAAGTGGGGGCTTTCCAGCCCGGGGAGAAGCTGGTGGCTGGGCAGACAGCGGGGGCAGGGAAGAAGGCTGGGAGGCACAAGCTGCCTCTGATTTCAGCAGGAATAGTTGGGCAAACAGCAAGGGTGTGGGTGGAGAGGAGGGAGGAAAGGGGCCTCTCTTACTAAGGCAGTGGTTTGGGCTCCAACCAGGAGGGTGTAGCTGTCAGTTGCATTTGGGGCTGGGGATTGGTGAGGTGCTGGTCCAGCAATCGCCTCCACCAAATGTGCATCCAATCAGTGTCATTTTTCAAGCCCTCACTCAGCTTTGGCCAAAGAGGCTGCAATGAAAGCCAAAGGCTCCAAGCTGAAATGGGCAGGAGGCTGGAGCTCATGAAATATGACACCCAGAGAGGGAAATTGAAGGGCAAGAATCACAGCCAAACAAACACACCCTCAGCCAGAGCTGGAGCCCAGAGGCCTGGAGAGGGGGGCCCTGGACTTTCAGGGGGTAGATGGCCAGCTGTTCCTGCTCTCCTCCTCTCCAGGGTCACAATTCTCCCAGAAAGGAAAGGTTCTTTTTGCTCAGAGCATGCTCACACGCCCCACTCACAATTTAGAGAGGGTCCTTTTATAAACCCTTGTTTGGTGAAACTTCTAGTGTTATTTGGTTAAAAAAAAAAAAAAGGAAAAGGAAAAGAAAAGAAATATTTGAATCATTTCAATGTCTTCTGTAGGTCAGAAGCTCTACTGAACCCAGGAAATTTACAATCACTTCTCTCCTACCTTTTAACCAATACTGGAATATAATGGGTGGGTTATGTAATGGATAATCCACAGCAATAGATAACATTTAGCTCTAGAATGAGTTGGTTGATTTTCTTCTCAATACATAAGGCAGTAGAACCTAGTCATTATAGTCTTGCACATTTTGAGTCAGAGGAACTGGGTTCATAGTTCAGCACTACTTCTGACCCGCTGTGTGACCTAAGGCAAACCACTCAACCTCTCTGAGCCTTTATTTTCTCATCTGTTAAATGAGAATGATGGTAACAATTCCATATGTCTGTTACCACAGTTAAATAAGATTGTCTATTTAAAGCAGTTATCATAGTGTCTGGCATATAGCAAGTACTCAATAAATGGTAGCTATGAGTGTATCTGAGGCTCAAACATTTATAACTCTCCAAATAATCCTGTTAAAAGAATTTTTTAAAGCCCATTTGAGAGACACTGGCACAGTACTCCATATCCCCATTTTAAGTCCCTGCTCAACTTTCTTCTAATGCTCATGCCCAGCGGGAAGCAATACATCACTCCTCATACTGATGGTACAAAGCATCCGCTTAAAATCACTGCTTTCTGGCAAGGCGCAGTGGCTCACATCTGTAATCCCAGCACTTGGGGAGGCTGAGGCAGGCAGATCACTTGTGCTCAGGAGTTTGAGACCAGTCTGGCCAACATGGTGTAACCCCATCTCTACTAAAAATACAAAAATTATCCAGCATGGTGGCGCATGCCTGTGATCCCAGCAACTCAGGTGACTGAGGCACAAGAATGGCTTGCATCTGGGAGGTGGAGGCTGCAGTGAGCCAAGATCGCACCACTGCACTCCAGCCTGGGCGACAGAGCGAGACTCTGTCTCAACAACAACAAAAGAACTGCTTTCTCTTTCTGGTTTGTCTCACCAGCTTTCCCATCATGTTGAAAGCTTTTGTGTCTATATGGAGAGACTGTAATAAATTGGAAAGAATGTCCACCTAGCACATCAAAAACTTGACAAAATTAATAAGGTTGAACTCAAAATGGTTTTTTAGGAAGTAAGTCTGAATTCTAGAAATAAGTCACATTAATGATATTGCTCCACAGCCAAAGCAAGACATTTGGATTTGTACATTTGAGTATTTTTCACAGATACATTCAAAATTCTTGAAGAAAAATTTTACATGTGATTGAGTCAAATAAGGTGGTATTAAAATTTGAAAGGTAATGTTTCTGTATTTGAGAAACTATGTAACACAACATTACCAGGAAAAAAAAAACTCAAACACAAAGATGGTCTGTTTTTTGTGAGTTGATGAATAATGTCTTGACTGTAAGATATTTCTATCAGTTACTAATAAAAATACTTCTAGATTTTGGTCACATCATAGAAATCTAGCTCAATTTGCATTCATTTGTTTAATATTTATTGAGAAATTTCTAAACATAAGGAACTTTGCTAAGTACTATGAATAAGTAACATAGTTACTTCCCACATGTGTCTCAGAGTTTCATGGGAGGCTCAAAAAAAAGAAAAATTAACGACAGAATGATATGACAGGGTAATGATGGGAGAACACAGGGACCTGGCCAAGGTTTAAGGGGCAGGAACAGCTTCTCAGACTAAACATCTAAGCTGAGACCTAAGGGATGTGCCAAACGTGAAATGAAGAGGTGGGGGAAAGAACTCTACAGGCAGAGGCACCCTCATGAATAAAGACCCAGAGACTAAAGGGCCTTTCCTCAGACCGAATGTAGGAACATGGAATTGACTTGGCGTGGCTCAAGCATGGAGTGTTCAGCATAAGCAGAAAGATCTGAGAGCAGAGAGGAAAGCCAAAATCATGTAGGGCATTTACTCTGAGAGCAAAGCAGAGCCACTGGAGGGCTTTTGGGCAAAGGAGTGGCATATCCAATGAGTGCCTTAAACTAGAAGAGAAACAAATGGAAACGGAAGGCAGAGTTAAGAAACTATTGCCCAAATAGACAACAACGGAGAGGATGGAGAAAAAGCGGACAAACCAGGAGTTCGAGACCATCCTGGCCAACATGGTGAAACCCCGTCTCTACTAAAAATACAAAAATTAGCTGGGTATGGTGGCATGCGCCTGTAATCCCAGCTACTCAGGAGGCTGAGGCAGGAGAATCACCTGAGCCTGGGATTTAGCTATGAAATCAAATGGATCATTATTTGATTCAAATATGAGGGTGAAGAAGAGAGAGAGATGCCAAGAATGAAGCTGTGTTTCTTGCTTCGGAGGCCAAGGATGCCAGTGCAGGGCCTTTGCGCTTACTGCCCTCTCTGCCTGGACTGTTCTTGACGTACCTCTTAGGCTCCCTTACTCACGTCATCCAGGCTCTGGCCCCAAGGCTGCCTGGTCAGAGGTCCTCTTCAATCACTCCATATAAAACCACACCTAGTCAGTGGCCAAACCCCCAGCCCAGCTCCGTTATTCTTTATCCTCTTATCCCCTAATATTACTTCAGAGTATTTCTTATGCCCTGACTAGTTATATATTTGTCTGTTCAATGACCTTGTTGTCCCCTTGAGAATGTAAGCTCCATGAGAGTAGCAATTGTTTTTGCTTTGTTTCACTCTCAATATCCAGTTCCCGGCACATTGCCACTCTCAGTATGTCTTTGTCTGATGAATAAACTCATAAAGATAGAAAATGTCAAAAGAGAAACCACAAAGGTGATCCAGAAACACTCCCTCACTTTCCAACACTAGTTCTAATACCTTCATTCAGAAGCTCCTTTGTTCTTCAGTTAATGAAAATGTAAGATATACGGAAAAGCACACAAATCGCATGTGTAAAGCTCAGTGACAAAGTGAACATACCTGTGTTATCACCACCCAGAGCCAGAAATACAACATCCTCAGCGACTCAGAAGGCCCCAACACAGCCCTCCCGGTCACTACCCTCTTGTTCTTCCCCCAAAGGTATCAGGTAAACTGACATCTAACCTCATATAGTTTTGTCTGGTTTTGAACTTTGTATAAATGTAATAACTCCATTTGTCTTCTTTTGTGTTTAGCCCCTTTCACTCGAAATTAGGTTTGTGAGGTTCATCCACGTAATTCTATGGAGAAATATGTCATGCTTTTTCATAGTTTAACAAAATTCCACTTTACAAAGGGTTGACAATTTATTTTCTACTATTGATGAACATCTGGGTGTTTCCGATTTAGGGCCATAACTAATTATGCTGTATAAATATTCCAGTACATACTGTTAGGTAAACATATGGATATGCATTTTTATTGGATTATCTAGGAGATTAACTGCTTAGTCATAGACTATGCGAATGTATCATTTTAATAAATATTGCCAAAATGTTTTCAAATAGGTTATACCACATTTGATTCTTACCAGGAGTGTATGTTATTTCCCACTGTTTCAGGTCCTCAACAGTGCTTGGTAATGCAAGTCTATTTGGGTTTAGCCCCTTTGGTAGGTATATAGTGGCATCTCATTTTCCTAGTGACTGAGGTAAAGGTGGAGTGAAGGCAAGCTTCTTTTCATATGTCATTTGGATATCCATTCTTGTGAAGTTCCTGTTCTAGTCTCTTTCCCCTTTTTCTGTCTTTGTCTTATTGATTTGTGAGAGGTCCTTACATGTTCTGAATACAAATCCCCAACTGGTTATCAGTGCTCCAAATAGTTCCTCTGACTCCACTGTTTGCCTTTTGCTTTCTTAACAGTGACTTTTGATAAACATCAATTCTTCACTTCAGTGGAATCCACGTGATCAAATCTTTCCTTTTCTGGCAGTGCTTTCTGTGGCGTGGAGCTGTTGTAGGAAGCATTTGTAAAGAAGGATGAGTAGAGCAGGTAAACGGAGGTGGAGGGAAGGCACTTTCCAAATGGCGGGGAATAGTGTCAGCCAAGGCAGGGATGTGCTCTCAACACTGAAAACACTGGGCTGGACTCACTAGAGCGGAAGGTTTGTGTCAGTAAACGTGGGAGAAAGCTTAGCCAGGTAAGGTGAGGCTAGACGGCACAGGACCTTAAGGTAGACCAAGGCTTTCCCTGTGACCTAAAGGCACTGAGGATGCTCTGAAGGTCCCTGTCTCCACCTACTTATAGGCCTTCCCTGTCTTTTTTTGCAGCTTACCATGTGGATATGCCCACCACAGAATTGAGCCAGTGTCCCTTGTGATACCTTTCTACCTTCTACATATTTCTATCTCTGTCTTTATCAGACTGCATGGCAATTTATGTATGTTCCAGTGTAAACTGACAACTTCAAAAGCAGATATTGGCAGCAGAATGTAAGATCAGTGTGTACAGGCTTACAAGAGCTGATTATTAAATTTTCAGGGCTTCTGTGAGCCAATTGACATCATGTTGGTAGCTTGAAATCAAACATGGCAAGAGTATTTACTCAATGGAAATCAGCAAAAGCTACAAATCAGGGTCCCGCCTCCCCCACAGAGCCAGTTGTGCCAGCACATCACTAGACATCGATCTTATTCATCTCTATACTCCTGTCACCAAGCACAGTGTCTGCATCAATGTTTGTTGAATTAAATTGCATTTTTTTCACAACACCTATCACTCCTTTTTAGGATTCCACGTAAATAAATTCTTTGAACAATCATTATGAGAATCCTGCTCTCTGCTCCTTCAGTACAACAGCCAGTAGATCATGTTCCTTTGTTATGCACAGTGAGGCCATCCCTGAGAGTTTTCAAGGGCATCCGTGAGGCAATTAGAGAACACCAGGCAATGCACAATTAAGGTCAAGGCAGGGTGTTACAGTGGCCAATCCTTCCAGAGCCCAGTCCTCAGGAGATCTTTACAACCTGACTGGTGCTCCTAAGAGGTCTGTAAAGCCTCCTTTCTCATGAGAATCTCAGGGTAATAGCAGCCCAGGCACCTCCTAGAGCCAAAAGTTCATCGAACTCACAAGGCCACTAAAGGAGCAGCCTGTGGGCCCACTGTGTCAGGCACAAGGCACGTCCCTGTTGTTCCCTCCAAAAACAGGATGGGGGAAATGTCAGTTGGTGAGAGAGCTCGTGACTCACGACCGTGTCCTGGGGAGGGAAGAGGTTTTCAGTAAAAGGAATGAGTAAAGTTTTATCTGCCACACAAATCCAAGAGCCAAAACTTGGTGAAAGAATGGATATAAATTAAATAGACACAACTCCAGCGTTTCAAAGCAATTTAAAAATGTAACTGTTGATCCGTTTTTAGAGCAAGAATACCATTCCAGTGATTCTTAACCGAAAGAATGCCCAGGGTTCAGGGGGCCAGCTCAGGAGAATCTCCTCAGGAATAGGCATGAGGCTTGTGTGATTCAAACAAAAATTACTCACTATTATAATTGCTTTAATTTATTTTTAGTCATGGTTATTTACTCACATAGAAATTTCAAAGAACATCAGGGAAGGCATGACTTTTTATGTTTATAATAAGATGCATAGGTTTTCAAAAGGATGAGAAACATTCATTTATTTTAATTCTCATCTTTTACAGATGAGGAAACTGAAAATCCATCTGTAAAGTCTACAAAAGCATGGAGGAAATCTGTCTTACAACCCATTATGTGTCAAGCATTAACAATGCCTAGCAAATAGTAGGTATGCAGGAAATAGCTGCTGAATGAGTCAGTGAATAAATGAATGAGAACCCAAGAGGAGATATGACTTGGCCAGTATCACACGTGTTGACATTTTGGCAGAACTGGCAATGAGTGTCCTAACCCCAAACCCAGTGAGCTTTCCACCCTAGAGTAGTAGTTAATTAAGAACATGGACTCTGGAGCCAGACTGCCGGGGTTTCTATGCCAGCCCCACCACTTGCTAGCTTTGTGACTGTGAGCAGGTTATGTAATATTCCTGAACCTCATTTCCCCTCTCCCATAAAATGGGAATAATCACAGCCCTGCTTCCAGGAAGCAGTTACAAGCATAAAGTGAAGAAACACATGTAAAGAATTTAGAAAGTGCTCAGCGCTCAGGATGTACTCAATATACAATGGCCACAAATGATAAGACAGGACTAAATGTAGTCCCTAATGGCTCAGCATTCTTTTTTTTTTTTTTTTTTTGAGACAGAGTCTTGCTGTGTCACCCAGGCTGTAGTGCAGTGTCATGACCTTGGCTCACTGCAATCTTCGCCTCCCGGGTTCAAGTGATCCTCCCACCTCAGCCTCCCGAGTAACTAGGATAACAGACGTGCACCCCACCACACCTGGCTAATTTTTTTTTGTAGTTTTAGTAGAGAGGGGGTTTCACCATGTTGGTCAGGCTGGTCTCAAACTCCTGGCCTCTAGTGATCTTCCTGTCTCGGCCTACCAAAGTGCTGGGATTACAGGTGTGAGCCACCACACCCAGCCAGCATTCTGTCTTCTGTGTTCTTGGTAAGCCCTTTGAAAAATTAACCTAAGACAAAACCTTAATGCCTTCTTTTTAAATGACAGTTTACATTTTTTTCCAGCAGCCCATCAATTTAAAGTAAACCCAAAGACTAACAAAAAAAAGTAGTGAGACCAAAGAGACAGTCTTTGAGGAAAGTTCTACTTCACTCTCCACTTTATCCCCTGTAAAGCCTGGCAGGGGAAAGGTGAGAGAGCTTGGCGGTCACGAGCATAGACATTAGGCCTTAACTGCCTAGGTTTAAGTCTTTATTTCTCTATTCATTTTCATGTATGACCTTGGGCAAGTTATCTTCCCTGTTGGTGTTAATGCTTCTCCAGTAATGAGTTTAATAACTGCCCCTGCCATGTGTAGGGTTGTGGTGAGCACTAGCCAGTGCCCGGCACTTTCTTGGAAACACAGGGATTAACCATCACCTCACATAAATAGACACTCATGTGATGTCATCTGTTTCCATAACTTCAGCTGCATGACAGAGCGTGCTGTTGTCTTGCCATTGGGTATCCTTGAAGACCACGTTGCAACTGGTACCCGAGCCACAGTCCATATCCACAGGGCAGCCTGACACTAGCCTGCGGAGATGAGCAAATCATATCTAAAGCCAGCACGGATCACAAGAACCAAGCTCCAAGCTCCATGTCAACCAGCCTGAGTTAGAGAACCTCACTCACACAACAAAAGTATGCACAATTTTCCCGCAGAATATCATGAGGGGGACCAAGGGTCCTGAGGCTTCATCATCAGTGAAAACAGAGCACCAGGGCACAAGCCCCCTGACAAGGGTCTGGGGAAGGCCAGCCCCACATCCAGAACCAACCAAGCTGTAACTGGCAGGTACCAAGGGGCACACCGGGAGCTGAGCACTCTCAGCTAATCTCTCTACTTCTTGGTACTTTCCTGGACTTTCTCCAGCCCGTTCACTGGCAGAAGCACAGCTAGGTTCAATCCAGGACAGCTTGTGGATTATCACATCTCCTGAAGCTCCACAGACAGCCCTCCTCCATGTGTCATGGCAGTCTTCTTAGGGGTGAATTCATAACCCACACACAGCTTGAATTTTTAACAGCGATCGCATATAAATGTTCTTCAGCTGGCAGAGATTAAAACCAATAAACGTGTAGATTTTATAGAGTCAGTGTAGTGCTCTGGTTAAGAGTTTAGACTCTGAGCCAGGTGCTGCTTGAGTTCAAATCCTGCCTGAACCACTTATTTACCTGGGGTGAAACACTTAACATGTCTGTGACTCAGTTGCCATGTTGGTAAAATATAACCATTATATCGACCATAAATAGCTTCCATGAGAGGGAGTGAGTTACCATGTGTACAACACTTGGGAATCACCCAGAAAATAGCAGGCACGCAGCACAGACTAGCTACAATTATACCACTTATACTGGGTGGTACAGATATCTGTGCAAATGAAGAGAACGGAACCATAGAGAAGTCTCACATTGAACCAGCCTCGAGGCTGTGTCCTTGTATGTGCTGTGCTTGTACTGGAGACATGTCAGTCTCACTTGCTTCATTCTTAATGCACGCTCACATATTCCCATTGGTAGAAGTCACTTAGAACACGTCCAGAGCAGAGGCCTTTTCAGCTGCCCTCATCCTTTTACTTGCGTAACACTGAAGTCGCCGAACCAATCTTATTCAAAGTTTCCAAAATGATCACCTTTGGACTGAGTCAGCCTGGAAACTTTTAGTACACTAAAAGTTGCCGTTTCAAAAAGCTGTGAAAACGCCAGGTGCCAACCTACATCGTGTCCCGCTTCTCTGATTGCAGTGGCATACAAAAGCGCACCCAAAAGAATAATCTACCTTGTGACCCGTATGTGCCCTAAGTACTCTTTATTCATTGCAGGATCAGGTATGTAACTGCAGTCCGGCCTGTACTGATGATGTCAGTGTCTTGGAATTCAGCCTCTTCTCTCCATCCCCAACCTGGCTCAGGCAGCATCCCTCTGGTTCTGTACCTCAGACACCTCCTCTATCCCCACCGGCAATCTCAGTCATAAAGGAACACAGGTCAGAGTGTCATTACTGTATTAGTCAGTTATAATCAAAACTGGAATGAGAACACGTAGAACTACTGGCTCCAACATTAGAGCTCTTTTCCTAAATGAGCTTGGAAGATACTCCTTATTGTATGTTCATCTAACAATGTGTAAAATTAAAAAAAAAAAAAACACCTCAAAATAAACCTATATTCCTAATCTGCCGTGGTCACTTCTGGAAATAATAAGCAAGCTCTCAACACTGCTATGGGGCGTCTATATAATGAGCATGGAACTCACTCACAGAGGCCAGGGAAGGCAAGCCCAGCAGTGGAGGCGTTTTATGGCCACAGTGGCCACATTTATTCATAGGCTTAAAACCAGGCCACGGGGCATACAAGAAAGAGCAACACACTCGTCAGTATTCCAGGTCCAGGTAATGCCTTGCCTCCTCTTCCTTCTACCACATTTAGGCCACCTTTGGGGGAGGAACCAGAGGGGTATAACTCTGCTTTTATTGAAACACAGCAAGGCTGGATTTGAAGACAGTGGCAGGCAGCAGAGAGGCCAGCGCAGCCCAAAGCCTGGCAGCCTCATTGTCTCCTCCTTGCTCTGGGTCTTCCCACTTTCTTCTCAGTCAGGAGCCCTCCTGAGCCCCAACCAAAACCTTCACCTTGTGTGGGAAACATTAACAAAAGAAAATGGAACTTAGCCAACTCTGCAACACTTAGCAACCCAGAAGGTTGAAAGCAATTTAATCCAAAAACTTTTTATCATCAACGATAACAAGAACGATAGGCTGGGCATGGTGGCTCACGCCTGTAATCTCAATAATTTGGGAGGCTGAGGCGGGTGGATCACCTGAGGTCAGGAGTTCAAGACCAGTCTGACCAGTATGGCAAAACCCCATTTCTAGTAAAAATACAAAAATTTCCCATTACTGGGCATATACCCAAAGGATTGTAAATCATTCTATTATAAAGACACATGCACATGTATGTTTATTGCAGCACTATTTACAATAGCAAAGACTTGGAACCAACCAAAATGCCCATCAATGATACACTGGATAAAGAAAATGTGGCACATATATGCCATGAAATACTATACAGCCATAAAAAAGAATGAGTTCATGTCCTTTGCAGGGACATGGATGAAGCTAGAGGCCATCATTCTCAGCAAACTAACACAGGAACAGAAAACCAAACACTGCACGTTCTCATTCATACATAAGTGGGAGTTAAAGAGTGAGAGCACATGGACACAGGGAGGGGAACATCACACACCGGGGCCTGTCGGGAGGGTGGGGGCATGGGGGAGGAAGAGCATTAGGACAAATACCTAGTGTGCATGGGGCTTAAAACCTAGATGACAGGTTGATAGGTGCAGCAAACCACCATGGCATGTGTATACCTATGCAACAAACCTGCATGTTCTGCACATGTATCCCAGAACTTAAAATAAATAAATACAAAAATACAAAACTACAAAAATTAGTTGGACATGGTGGCAGGTGCCTATAATCCCAGCTACTCCTGAGGATAAGGTAGGAGAATCGACTGAACTCGGGAGGCAGAAGTTGCAGTGAGCCGAGATAGAGCCACTGCACTCCAACCAGGGTGACAGAGTGAGACTTCGTCTCAAACAAACAAAACACAAGAATGATAAATATCTATTCAGAACCTATTGAAATCTCCAGGCACTCTTACAGATCTATGGGGAAAACAAGGTGAATAGGACACGGTGCCTCTTCTTCAGTTATTCTTTGCCTAGCACGGTCTGGTGCTAACTAGAATGCCTGGTGTATGTACCCACCTTACTGGATTATGAATCTTAGCTCTGCCACTTAATAGCCATATGACCTTTGGGCAAATTACTTGGCCTGTCTCCTTCAGTTTCCTTATCTGTAAAATGGGGATAATGATAAATCCTTCTTTATAGGATTGCTGAAAGGGTTAAATAGGTCAAAGGGCTTAGAAAAGTAGCTGCTACAAAAAAACTACTTAATAAATACTTGTGTGGGCTGGACGCTGTGGCTCACACCTGTAATCCCAGGGCTTTGGGAGGCTGAGGTGGGCAGATCACCTGAGGTCAGGAGTTCGAGACCAGCCTTATCAACATGGAGAAACCGCCATCTCTACTAAAAATACAAAAAAATTAGCCAGGCGTGGTGGTGTATGCCTGTAAACCTAGCTAACTCATGAGGCTGAGGCAGGAGAATCGCTTGAACCTGGGAGGCAGAGGTTGCAGTGAGCCAAGATCGCACCATTGCACTCCCTCTGGCTGGGCAACAAGAGCAAAACTCCATCTCAAAAATAAATAAATAAATAAATATTTGCATTAGTAAGCTTCCACAGTATGTACGTTGATAAAACAGTTTCCTCAAATAGGAAGCATCCAGTCTTTTAGGATATTACAGCCAGAAAGGACCTCCAATACCACCCAGTTCAGCCTCCTCAGTGTACAGATAAGAATGAGGTCTGGGGACACCAGCTGACTTGTCCACAATTACATAACTTGTTAAAAAGTAGAGCCCTGAGATTAGACCTAGGCTCCCAACCTAGATCTCCAATGTGCCTCCCAGTCTAAAAAACTAGTTTGTAAATCACTCTGCTGACTCTCCTCAGAACATGTTTGTATTTCAGTGACTCAAATAAAGAAATAAATAACATTAGGAGTATTGTTGCAATAGTACCATGACAAGACATATGGGCATAGTATTTTAAGGCAGTGACCACCCAGCAGTGTCCCACTTCATTCATACATTTTTTTTTTTTTTTTTTTTTTTGAGATGGAGTCCTGCTCTTGTTGACCAGGCTAGGGGAGTGCAATGGCGCAATCTCAGCTCACTGCAACCTCCACCTCCCGGGTTCAAGCAATTCTCCTGCCCCAGCCTCCCAAGTAGCTGGGATTACAGGCACCTGCTACCACGCCGGGCTAATTTTTTGTATTTTTAGTAGAGATAGGGTTTCTCCATGTTAGTCAGGCTGGTCTCAAATTCCTGACCTCAGGTGATCCACCTGCCTCAGCCTCCCCAAGTGCTGGGATTACAGGCATGAGCCACCGCACCAGGTCTCATTCATACATTCTATGGAAGAACACAGATACTTCTGCTTCACTCTGTTCTAAATATATTTCATGCATAAAAGCTTAGTGTAAATGATTTCTTCAAATTCTCACAGCAATACTATGAGATAGATAGTATATTTTATATATAATTATTCCAATCATACTGAAGAGCAAACCAAGGCACCCAATAGCTAAATAACATGCCCAAGATCACATTCAATGAAAGGTAAAATTGTGATTTAAACCCAGAAAATTTATCTCCAGAATTCACACTTCCAGCCACTCTGCCATACTACCTCACTAGCCTGAGAGGGAAAAGTTCTTGTGGCACAATCCAAGTTTGAGTGTTATCCATATCTGTAGATTTCACATTTTCTTGCTTTTTTAAGTGTGTGTGTTTTATGGTAGTAATCACATAAGGTAGCAGTGATGCTAAGGGTGGTTTGTGTGTGTGTGTGTGTGTGTGTGTGTGTGTCTATGTGTATTCTGTGTTCCACATATGTGGTTTTCGAAGCTTCCAGGATCCACACAACATAAATTTACATATAATCCTCTTTGGGTGTGTGGTAGTTGATTGGTTTGAATCATTTAAATATTTCTCTGCCCACACAAGCAGAAATATTCTACTGAGAGACAGAGCACGTATCTTTGAACCACACTTAAACTGCTGTAAAATCTCTTGTTCATAGACTTCTCAGAAGATCACATGGCCAAACTCTGAGCACTGAGCAGCAGCAAACTCTGAGAACACTTCTGCAAGAATGAATCCCATTCCTCATGCTTCTTAAGAAGTCCAAGTGAAGAATTTGTGGTGTTAGTTGGGAAGAAAAAAAAATTAATAAATTTAACAAAAGTTCTTGGCATTTGACTTAAGGTTTGTGGAGTCAGGGTCTCATGGTGTTGAGGTATGTTATTCATATCAATCAATGTAGTAATTCTTTTGGTTTGTAGAATGCCTTATGCTTAAAAAAGAAAGATATTTTGTCATCCTTGTCAACTAGAGGCTTGGAAGGAAGGAGGAAGTATGTTCCCTTAAACAGAAAAGAAAAACTGAGGCAGAAAAGCTTAAGTGATTTAGACCAAGAAAACCAAAGTTTTATAACTGGAAGAAATCACTTGTGCAAGGCCAAGGACCTAAACGTGGGCTTCCTGACTCTGAGTCTAGAGCTTTTCTGAAAAATAAGGCAATACAGAGGTGCATTTGCGTGGGTCTATTTTTGTATTCTCCACTGCATTTCTTTGATCTATGTCTGTACTCTGTCAATATCACACAAGCTTGATTACTATAGCTATATAATAAGTCTTCAAATAGGGGCAGGCTGATTCCTCCCACTTCATTTGTTTTAAAAATTGTTCTAGCTAGTATGGTTCCTCAGTCTTTGGTCAAAATTTTAGAATAATTCTCTTTATATATATATATTTTTTAAAAAAACAACATTGCTGAAATTTGGGTAGGAATTATATTAAATGTATATATCAATTTGGAGAGAATTGACATCTTTACTTTATTGTGTCTTTACTATGGTGAGTACTTCCATGAATGTGGTATGTCTCTCCATTTATTTAGATTTTTATATTTCTTTCATCAGGTTTTATAGCCTTCAACATATAAGTCCCATGCATGTTTTATCATATTTATACTTATGTAATATATATTACAAATATATTTACATATACTTACACTTATTATTTTTAAGTGATTAAAATTAGCATTGTATTTCTTATCCTGGTGTTGGCATGTTCATTACAAGCATATAGACATACAGTCAATTTTTGTATCCTGTGGTCTTGGTGAACCCACTTATCAGTTCTAGGAGAGTTTTTGGTAAATGTGTTAGTATTTTTTTATGTAGGTAATCATGTCATCTTCAAATGTAGTTTTATTCCCTCCTTTCCAATCTGTATGCCTTTAATTTCTTTTTTTGCAATGGCAAGAATTTCCAGTTCTGTGTTGAATAAGAGTGGCAGGAGCAGATTTTCTTGCCTTGATCCCTGTCTTAGGGAGAAAACATTAAGTCTTTCTTCACAAAGTCTGACATTAGCTGTAAACTTCTTTTAAATTGAGGAAATTCTTTCTCTATTCCTAACTTTCTGAGAGTTTTTTTTAAAATCAGGAATGAGGGTTGAATTTTGTCAAATAATTTTCTGCATCAATTAATATAATCATATGATTTTAAAATATTGAACCAGTCTAGCATACTTAGAATAAATCTAATTTTATATGACGTGTAATTCCTTTTGAACATGGTTGCATTCAATTTGCTAATATTGTAGAGGATTTTCACATGTATTAATACAGCTACCCCTAATTTCATTCGATTCATGTTTGTATAATATAGCTTTTTTCATCCTTTTTCTTTCAACACAGCCATATCATTACATTTGAAGGGGCATCTTATATAATTGGGTCATATTTTCAAAGCACTCTGCTAATCTTTGTCATTTTCATAGGTCCAAAACAATTAAACATCAGTGATTACATTGTTTTAACCCTCAAAACAATATCCTCAAAATACTTAAAATATGCAAATTACACGAGTGAAGAAACTGAGTTACAGACAAATAAAAGTACTCGCCTAAGTCAGTATATCCAGGAAGCAATAGAATTGGGATTTGAATCCAGTTTGGCTCTGGTATTCTTGCTTGCACCCATTATTCTTTGCCAGCCTGGGCTAGCCAGCAAGCAGAGATGCCTTATTCTCACCCCAGAGTTGACTTTAGCACAGGCTATGCATGTTTTAACAGGTCTACCTATTCACTGAACTCTAATCCCACTCAGGAGAGAAGTAAAGTTTCAATTCACTGGTCAGGCCCCAGGCCTGACAGTACTTGCAGCCATGAATGCTGGTCATGACCAGCTGCTATTGCTCCTAGGTTTGGGCAGGCAGTGAGTAATAGTGCTCTCCTTATCATCCTAGAAGGTTTGGGCAGCAGGGACCAAAATCAATGGCAGGCCAAATGACTAGGGGAAAAGTCCCCAGCCAGTTAAAAAAGGAGATACATACTTAACCCTGAGCAAACAGAGCAGCAGCGTCCAGCTCCAGTGAGGCCCACCAAGATAAACATGGACCCCCACCCTCCACCCTCACTGTGGGTTTCTCCAGGAAAGAGGTGGGAAGGGCCTGGGCAGGACACAGGGCAGGCCCTTGGGTCTGGTCCAAAGCAAACACACAAACATGACCAGGGACTTCATGAGGTTATAGCTCAAAGCCATCCTGTATTTGGTAGGAGTCACCTAAATGCTCCAAGAAGGACCCAAAATTTATCTTCTTCCTTTGAATGCAGCAGATTATACAATGAATCAGAGCAAAAATGTAAGTCTACACACAATTCATGACTCCCTTCGGTGGTGAACCTTCCTGTGCTGTCAACATACACTCTCTGCTATAAACTGAATGTTTGTGTCCACCTAAAATTCCTGTGTTTAAATCTGGCCTCCAAAGTCATGGCATTTGGAGTTGAGGCCTTTGTGGGATAAATACATACTGAGGATGGCGCCCTTGTGGATGAGACTAGTACCCTTATACAAAGGACCCCAGAGAGTTCTCTTCCCCCTTCCACCATGTGAGAGCACAGCAAGACAGTTGTCTGTGAACCAGCAAGCAGGCCTAACCAGACACCAAATCTGCTGGCACTTTGATCTAGGACTTCCTAGCCTCCATAATTGTGAAAAATAAATTTCTCTTATTTATAAGTCACCCCACGTATGGAAGTTTGTGGTAGCAGGTCCAACATACTACAACCCTACCTTACCATCTTCATCATCCATGAATGGTCTCCTGGGATTCTGGTAGGCTTGAGTGGCCTAATTAATGAAAAGAAAAGGACAAAATGTCCTGGTAAATTACCACGGTCACCACAGAGAGGAAAGGACCTAGGTATCTAGCATAAAGAAAACCATATTGCAAAAGGCTCTCAATCAATCTACAATTGTAAATTGTGTAACCCAACCTACCAAACAGCAGTCAAAGTCCACATAGATGAAATCTTAACCCTGTCCCTGAAAACCTTTTTCCCATGTGTCAAGGATGAGTACAGTAATATGCCAGTGATCTATTTTATAAAAGCTAGAAAACACATCCAAGAAGGTTAAGACAATGTCTTAAGGTTATCCAGCAAAAGGGGAAGCAGGGCCCAGGCTTAAAGTCTGGTTTCAATCGGATCTTTTGGCTCCAGACAATGTTCTCTTCATTCTATCATGCTTCCTAACAAAAACAAGCAGATGTCGATGTTCACATCTCTAAGGACACAACACTCCTCCCAGAAAAGAAGCCAGATTGACCTACCCGAAGATAATCAGCAAGTCCCTAACTGAACTTAAGTTTTCTTTGAAATGTTTAGCTCTATAATTTCAACTTTATTTTAAAAAAATTGTGTGTTTATAGAAAAAGACTGGAATGTGTTCAGCTGATGGGATTATGAATAAAGTCCTCTCTGTCTCCCCTAGAAAAAAAATTTCTTTAAAGTTGGGTTCTATTATTTTCTTTTTCCCCTTTTCTGTAAAGGATTCCATTTTCCTAAATGTCATTCTAAAGACGTCTAAGGTCATTGCACTGAAGTCTTCACAAGAAAGAAATGAGCTGAACGAAGCAGGAGGTATCATGTTACTTGACTTGACTTCAAAGTATACTACAGGGCTGTAGTAACCAAAACAGCATGGCACTGGTACAAATACAGACACATAGACCAATGTAACAGAATAGAGAGCCCAGAAATAATGCTGCATATCTACAACAATCTGATCTTCAAGAAAATTGACAAAAACAACCAATAGGGGAAAGGACTCCCCATTCAATAAATGATGCTGAGATAGCTGGCTAGCTACATGCAGAAGACTGAAACTGGACCCCTGTCTTATATACCACATAGAAAAATCAACTCAAGATGGATCAAAGACTTAAATGTAAAACGTAAAACCATAGAAACTTTGGAAGATAACCTAGGAAATACCATTCTGGATATAGGACTTGGCAAAGATTTCATGATGAAGATACCAAAAGCAATTGCAACAAAAACAAAAATTTACCAATGAGAACTAATTAAACGAAAAAGTTTCTCCACAGCAAAAGATATTATTAACAGAGCAAATAAATAACCTACAGAATGGGAGAAAATATTTGCAAACTAGGATGGGAACAACAGACAAAGGCTTAATGTCCAGAATGTATAAGAAATCTAAACAAATTTACAAGCAAAAACCAAACAACACCATTAAAAAGTGGGTAAAGAACATGAACAGTCACTTTTCAAAAAAAGACATACATGTGGCCAACAGGCATATGAAAAAAATACTTGACATCACTAATCATTAGAGAAATGCAAATCAAAACCATAATAAGATACCATCTCATATTCGTCAGAATTGCTACTATTAAAAAGTAAAAAATAATAATAATAACAGATGCTGATGAGGTTGCAGACAAAAAAAAAAAAAAACACATACACTGCTGGTGGGAGTCCAGATTAATTCAGCCATTGTAGAAAGCAGCGTGGTGATTCTGCAAAGAACTAAAAACAGAATTAGCATTCCACCCAGCAATCCTATTATTGGGTGTATATTCAAAGGGCTATAAATTGTTCTACCATAAAGATACATGTTCATTGCAGCACTACCCACAATAACGAAGACATTGAATCAAACTAAATGCCCATTAATGGTAGACTAGATAAAGAAAACATAGTACATATGCACCATGGAGTACTATGCAGCCATAAAAAAGAATGAGATCATGTCCTTTGCAGCAGCAACATGGATGGAGCTGCAGGCTCCATTCATGCCTTAGTAGTATAGGCACTGTCAAAAATGTAACTGAGTTCTTGACTTAAAAATGTGATGTTCATCTGTGTCTCTGAAAATTTGTATGTTTCTCTTGCCATGTCAAAGGACATGATCTCATATCCCAAGCAAATAAACACAGGAACAGAAAACCAAATACTGCATGTTCTCACTTATAAGTAGGAGCTAAACAAGGAAAACATATGGATACTAGCAGGGGAACAAATGACTCTGGGACCCACTTGAGGATGGAGGATTTGGGGAGGGAGAGAATCAGAAAAAGTACCTATTGGGTACTATGCTTATTACCCAGGTAACAAAATTTTCTGTATACCAAATCCCCATTACCTATATGACAAACCCGCAGATAACCCTGAAACTAAAACGAAAGTTAAAAAGCAAGAAAGAAATGAGCTAGTGAGTGTCACTCTTGTTAAGAACATGCCTTAGCACTGTAGGTACCACACAGTCAAAAATATAACTGAGTTCTTGACTTAAAAATGTGATGTTCATCTGTGTCTGAAAATTTGTATGTTTCTCTTTCCATGTCAAATTATTTCAAGACCTCTTCAGGACCCTCTCCCTGACACATAGGTCTCCAGGACTCTGACTCCACTGAGCGCCAGTCACCAAGTCTAGCCTGGAGATCTAGGCTGGGCAGTTTCTCCACCTCACTGGTCTCTGAACACAACCTACTTTGTTGCCTGAGGGACTCTCAGAAATTGTGCCTCTTTGTGAGGAGAGATGGTTTTACAGGATGATATGAGGTTACCTGGGGAGGGATAGTCGATCTGCCCCTCCAGGACAAGCATGGCCAGATTTGTGGGAAGGAATGCATCCTGGGCAGCAGACCAGAAGGATTACTCAGTGACGTACTCTGTGACCTTGGGCCAGTGATTCCTCATCGGCTAAAGAGGGCTTTGGATTAGGGGATCTCGAGGATTCCTCCCTGCACTAACTCTCTGCAAGACTAAATTTCTAATGCTCAATCCCAAAGGATTTATTTCGAAGAGATAGACACATCAGGTAGGACAGACCTTTAGCAACCAAATATTAATAACAGCTAATTTTAACGGGTTTACTCTGTGTCATGCACTGTTTTAACACTCCATATACAATGCTTCACTTAATCTTCACAGTAACTTTATGAGATAGGAATTATTATTATCACTAATTTATATATCAGTAAACTAAGTTCAGAGAAGTTACTTAACCTGCCCAAGGTCACACTAGTAGGTAATAGAGGTAGGTAACTAGTAGGTAACTAGTAGACAACTAGTAGGTAACTACCAGCAGGTAACTAGTAGGTAACAAAGTCAACTCTTTAATTCAGCCAGTTTGGCTCCAGAGCCGTGTTCCTCACTGCTACTTCATGTTGAAAAATACGTCTGCAGAGCTCAGTGTCTCCCATGTGACCTGTACTGACTTTCGGTTTTACCAGATTGACTCTCCCTCTTCCCTACAAATTGCCAAAATTCTCTATGGCTTCCCTTATATAAAGTTTAAATTAAAAAACAACAGCAACAACAACAACAAACACCTTTGCTCAAGTCCCAGCACATAGGTATAATAATATAAAGTGGGAGAGGCAGTGTAGAATTGTATATAAAGTAGATGTGAAAGCTGAAAGTTGAGGGAGTTATATTTATATCCAGCAGGCGGGCAACTGATTTAGAAAGCAGAATAACTTCCTGGATCCCTGAAATCACTGACTGCCCAGAAAGTCACAACCACCTCCTCCACATTTTCAACTTGTTTCTGCCTGGTTCCCAGGGTTGAGGGTTGCTTGGGAGGTGCTGTTCAATCCCAAGATGCTAAATAAAAAGATGGGGATGAGTCACTTAACTTGGGGGAATGTAGAAAAGTCAGAAGAAGAAAAGCTAGAAGTCCTCCCTTGGGTCCCCCCACCTACTCATGCAGGAGAGGTTCCTCTGTGCTTCCTTTTTCTCCTGGGGTTATCCATGACAATGAAAAACCCATTGAGAAAAGGAATAAGGAGCCTGGGAAGATCAACTGTGATTTATTCATGAATAGAGCATTGAAACTGTAATCAGCCATTAGAATCCATTGACAAACAAAATATTAATTGAATACCAATATGTCCAAGGCAATCTAGAGATATAGGGTACTTGCCCTCTTGACTAAGTCTTCCACAGTAAACCCTCAATAAATTTGAAGTTTCCACCAAGGCACAGAGCAGCATTTGGAAGTGGCCCCCTGGGGTAGGAAGCATCCTGCCTGGATCCTTAGGGAGAAAAAGAAAAATGCAATAGTTTGAGGAAAGTAAAATCTCTATTCTCAACCCACCATGGGCTTGGATTTCAAGTATTATCGTTTTTCCTCGTGTGGTCCTGGGATCTAGCTCACAGCATCCAAAGCTGGAATCAACCCCAACTGGCCACATCTCGAATAATATTGTTTTTGGTTCACTCTCTGTGATTGGCGAAAATCTCCTGAGCACAGAGGAAACACTGTTTCCTTTTGACCAGATTAAACCCTTTTATTTCACACAGGAGGGGCAGTGACTTTTCCACTATAAAGAAAATAGAAAACTGGGCATGGGGCATTGCAGGGAAGGGAAGTCTGCAGGGCGTGCTTGTTCGGAGCCCAGGTTTTGAGCTCCTGTTTCAGCTCTGTACTTTCTAGCTATGTGACTTGGCAGGTTATTTAATCTTAGTGAGCCTCACTTCTGTCATCTGTGGAAGGGGTGCATGATATTTACCTCCTAGGATTTTTTTTTTTAACTCCAGGGACTTTTAAAAACATTGCACATAAAATCACTGGCTCCCCCAAAGTACCTGGTACTGTGCCTTGCACATAGTAGGTTCTTAAGAAATGGTAACTATTATTGCTGTTGTTTCCAGAAAGTGTAAGAGGCAATGATGAGCTTTTGCTTTGGAGTCTATGTTTAAATGTAATAAGCTATAAAAGCCTACCTATTCTCTTAGTTCACTCAATAGATATTCGCTGAGAACTTAGCATGTGCCTGAATGAGCTAAACTCTGGAGATAAATGATTTGTGACACATTTTCTCCTCCTTCAGGATTTCACAGCCTAGCAGTGGGGAAGGTATTACATAAACTAATAACAACAGTGGTGTGACAAGTGTTGTAGAGGAAAGTGCTGTGTAGGCATAAGGAGGGAGCAATTAATTCACTTGGTTGGAAACAGCTTAGTGTGAGTCAGGCTGGAATTACAAGGCCGAGCTGTTCTGCCCATTTCTGCTTGTGACTTGGAGCATGTGACCAGGAATAAGGCAGAAGTCTTACTAGCCTTTAGGCCAAATAGGTGTTAGACCCCATTCTTGACTGCTCGCTTGCACCCATGCAAACACACACGTTCCAATGCACTGACACACACTGCATTCCAACACACACACACACACACACACACACACAGACTTCAAAACGCCTGTATACACGCACATGTGCATTCCAACTTAAGCACACACATAGTTTTCAACTCACTTGCCTATAAACACACACACATTTCAACTTGCACATGCCCACACACACATTTGACTTAATCATGCTCACTCATTCCAGTCAGTTACTAGAGTGCGACATTCCACTACTTGTCTGTCTCTGTCTGTCTACACTGCTAGGCCAGGCCCAGGACTTCTCTCTGAACTGCAACAATCTCTGAGCACCTTCCTGTCTGCACTTTCAGCTCTCTTTAAATGTTCAGTTATCCTTCCTGTCTGTGCTCATGACTTCAGTCTCATCTCCACCAAACCAGCCTCTTGTCTGCAGCCACAGGGATTTTTCTAAAACTCAACCCGATAGGGTCTCTTTTCTGCTTAAATAAAACTTCACTGACCACTTCTCTACTTCCCATTACTGATCCTAGCATGATGCACAGTGCCTCCCATGATCTCACCTGTCCCAACATCTCAGCCTTCTTTCTGCCACTTATGATCATTCATCCACTTATTAAGCAGATACTGGTTAAGTGCCTACTATGTGCAAGTCTTTGAACCAGGTACATTCTCTTTGAAACACATGCTTTAGCAGGTCTAACTAAGTTTCGTTCCTTGGAAGGCCCAAGCCACCTCCAGGCTACAGGCCTTTGCTCACCTGTTTTTCTTGACTGGTAGACTTGCCATCAACAATGAAATGATCGTCCCCTCACAGATTTGAGCACATGTCCTCTGCAGTTGCTTTCGCCCTGTGGTTGCTGCTGTGCCAGCGCCAGTACCCCTTCTTCTACTCATCAGCTTAGGTGTGTATCCCCATCCCTGCTACCCTGTAACCTCTACATTATTCCACATCTCCACCATCCGGCATCATCCCTGGACGATGGGAATCTCTTAGGAAGCACTTGCTGAGTGAAGCAATGTTTCTTCTCTATTTATTATTTATTTGTTTGTTTGTTGTTTGAGATGGAGTTTTGCTCTTGTTGGCCAGGCGGGAATGCAATAGTGAGATCTCAGCTGACTGCCACCTCCGCCTCCCAGGTCCAAGCCATTCTCCTGCCTCAGCCTCCTGAGTAGCTGAAATTAGAGGCGCCCACCGCCACACCCGGCTAATGTTTCTCCTCTTATCCTAATCGTGAAAATTTAGTTGTGTCATTTTTATCCCTCTCAGTTAGTGGTCCTAGAGAAGAAACTCTTTATGTGGTTTTCCAACGTTGTAGCAAACAATAAAGAATCTCTGTATAGTGCTCCATAGCGGCTGATCTTCATACTAGTAGGTGTCAGAAGTAAGACTCAGGTGCAAACTTCTGACTAAATTGTGTGTCCAAAAGTAAAAGAAAAACAGAGATTGTTGGTGAAACAGTAGAGCAAAAGGGGTGAGCTGCTCTCACCAAAAGTTAATGTCACACCTTACCCTGTTCACTGGTTACTTATGAAAGCAGGTTAATCCTGCTCTGTATTATTAAGTTCTAGGAGGTGGTTTCTGTTATTCATTCATTAATTCACTCACTCACTCATTCATTCTTCAGTGTATATTATTGAGTACCAAACATAACCGGGTCTGTGTTAAGTGCTAGATAATCCAACAGTGAATTAAGAGAGCGCAAATTGCTTTTGGTGAGAGCAGACCATCCCTTTTGCTTTACTGAACACTATGAATTGGGATGGCAGCCTGAATGGAGACAACAGCCTGAATGGAGGGAGAGGGGAAACAGACAGATTGAAGATAGGTTCTGGAGGGGGGAAACAAGCCTTGCTGATTGCTCATATGTCAAAAGAATAATCAAGGATGACTTGGCTTGAATACCTGAATGGATGGTTTTGCCATTTATTGAGTTTGGGAAGAATAGAAAAGCAATACATTTGAAGAAAAAGTAAATCTAGCTTTCATGGCAAGCTTAAATTATCTATGAATCATCCAAGTAGAAATAGGCATTCTGATTGTTCTCTAGTCTTGAGCTAGAGAGGAGGCCTGAGCTAGAGATATAAATTGGAGGGGAAAAAAACGTATAAACGGCCTTTAAAGCACGAGACTAGAGAAATTACCTAAAAGAGAATATGTGTAAAAAGAAAAGAAAAAGGGCCTTACTAAGGCTCTTTCAACTCTACTACACTGCCTTTTTTTGCTTGGATTTAGAAGTGGAAGCAAATAAATACACATGTAAAATATATCAGCTGAAATGGACATAGCACGGTCCATGGGGCAAAATGCTGGAACTCATCTTTTTTTTTGTTTTGTTTTAACTGAAGTGCTATAGGTGAAAGAAAAATGGAGATCTGAATCATTGAGAGCTCTTACAAAACAAATTCTAGCTCTCTCTTGCTGTCTCTCTCTCTCTCTCTCTCTCTCACACACACACACACACACACACACACACACGCAATGACAGATGATATACACAAATGAAAAATTCAAACCCCATGAGCCTAAAATGCTTCATCTTCTCATCCTCTAATAGGACACAAGAGAAATAAAAAGCCAGAGTTGCCCTAACATTAGTTCATTCCTCTCCCATGACTCATTAAACATTGATGTTACCTTAAAATTGTACGGTTAAGAGAAATTGGTCCTATGTGAATTAATGGAGCTCTTCCCTGCACTAGACTCAACAGGGTCTATCTGACATAAAGCAACACAGTTTATGGGGAATATAACAGGGTGATGTTCCCATATCCTGTTCCTGAACCGGGGGCCCCACCTCCGAGAACACCACTGGCTCCCAAAAGCTTCCCTCTAAGAGGCTCTTTCTGTGCACAAACTTTTTAATGATGTATTAATTTTTCGTGAAAGGTAGGGTAGGGGAAAGAATTTGGAAGTACATTTGAACTGACTGTTATATCTACAAAATTAATGTCTTCATGTCTAATTACAGAACTAAAATGGGCAATTAGAGTCCATAATTAAAGAATATACATAATGAAATTACAGTGTGCAATGATTCAGGAAAAATCTTAATTATACTCTGTGAACCTGAAGTTCCTGGCACTACCTCACATTGCTATTTTCATCCCAGAAATCATTTGCATAAGCTCATCTCACAGGTTTTCTATGTCTCTGAGTGGGGATGCTTCACGGGGACAGAGAGGCCCTGAGAACGTGCCCACTGGTAACTTTCACTAAGCCCAGTCAGCACAGCCCACCCTCGTAAGACTGGCCGCCAGTACACTGAAAAAACCAAAACTGTATCTCATGACTAATGTGATGGAAAGCTGTTCTCTGGACAGTTTTCAAAAATTAATCTTTTACCACAACATCATGGGTGGAGATTTGCCTAAGTACTTTTTATTTAGAAGTACCATCAAAACATTGGGTCAATTAATTAAGAAACAATAAAGTATACATAAATCTACATGGCTATATGGATATACAGATACATGTTTAGTATAAATATGCATATGTGTGTACATATGTAATATACAGTTTTAAAAAGAGTGTCAAGAAAGACAAGTACATCATGCATGATGTAGTTTGTGTAGGTCCAGGCACTAATTTGTGCACTACTGTACAAAAAACAGTTCAGAACTAGTGGCTCACGCCTGTAATCCCAGCACTTTGGGAGGCCAAGGCGGGCAGATCACAAGTTCAGGAGATCAAGACCATCCTGACCAACATGGTGAAACTCCGTCTCTACTAAAAATACAAAAATTAGCTGGGTGCGGTGGTGCGTGCCTATAATCCCAGCTACTAGGGAGGCTGAGGCAGGAGAATCACTTGAACCTGGGAGGTGAAGGTTATAATGAGCCGTGATCACATCACTGCACTCCAGCTTGGCGACAGAGCGAGACTCCGTCTCAAAACAAAAAGAAGTTAGAAAAGCAAAAAGTCAAGGTACAAGAGGGAAAATGTGAAAGTGTGGAATGCTGAAATTATGTCAGACATTTTTTATAAGCACTGCTTATATGTTGACTCATTTAATCCCCATCACAACTCTATGAGATAGACACAATTGTTTTATAGATGAAATAAAAGCACAGAATAGTTAACAATTTGCCAGTTACTCAGCTGGTAAGTGATGGAGCCAGGTTTACACAAGCACCCAGCTGCAGAGCCCAGTAGTGGCCCACTGAAGGCTTTTGAGCAACAGAGTGACACAAGAAGGCGTACCAAGAGTATGTGCTCTAGTAGCTCTAAAGAGGATGAACTAAAGTTGAAAGAAAACAGCAAGCATGAAACTATAGCAATTTCCCAGAAAAGTGGCCAAGACAGTCTGACCATTGAGAGTGACAAGCTAACGGAGGGAGAATGAGAGACATCATGGGAATAGACAGGTTATCTGAGGGACTGGTAGGTGTGATAGGGAAGGTCGGTCAGAGATGATTGTGTTTTTGACCTAAATGACAAAATAAATTGTGAAAACATTATCAGAGACAGGAAAGGGAAGGAAGAATATAATGGAAGAGTTGAGTTCTTCACAGATGTTGTGTCGTTGAGACGTCTGAGTGCTTCCACAAGGAGGTGTCCATCAGGCAGCTAAAGATTCCAGACAAGAGCTTGATTGATCAGGCTAGAGAGGCTAGTTGGAAAGAAGACTGTGAAGAGAGAACCCAAGCCAACTCCTCTGTGTTCTCTCCCTTGGCAGCCTGACAAGCCAAGGGAGAGAACACAGAGGAGAAGGAAAGGGGGGTCACAGAAAGGACATGACTCCAAAGCATAAAAGGCAGTCGTTATTAGTCACCACCTCCCAGAAGCTTCCCGGCCTTCACCTAGACTAACCTCCTCTTCCTCTATCATAACTCACACTCTTGGGACACGGTAACCCTCGGGAAATGCTAATGATATGATCACTGCTATTTATTAAAATTGCTCAACAGTCAGCTCCGAAAGGACAAAGGTAGCATCTGTCTTGTACACTGTTGAATCCTGGAAGCCTTGTGCTTAGCATGGCATTAAATAAATATGTCCTGGGCAATGAAGGAGTGAGTAGAGGATTGGAGGAACTGAGCTGATGAGAATTTGGCAGTAGGAACTCATTCCCAGGCTAGTGCCATTTCTACTGTACCCCACAGCCTTCTCCTCTCCTGACCACTGCCCCCAGCTTCTCAGGGGCAGCCCTCACAGCTCAGTAATGAGTGCCCACATGATACATTCACATGTTACAGAGCATGTGTGTGTGTGTGCTGACAGGGTACAGAGAGGCCAAGCCACAGCCACTTTTCCCCCCGCAGACCACACCCCCTCATTTACTGTGAACCTCCTGGCATATGAAGAAAAGATTAAATACAGCATTTCAACCACCATAACAAGCAGGAAATGTTTACCAGGGCCAAAGGAAAAAGCAGCATCCCACCCTCTGGCCTCACACCGCTAGTACCAGAGTCAAATCACTGAAATTAGTGTTCTGGCTCTTCAGCTAACATAACCACTTGCTCCTGGCAAATCAGAGAGAGGCCACTTACCCTTCCAGATCACATGAGCTGCTGGCTGTCAACAGACAACAGAAGCACCAGGGGTTTGCACTTGGTTAAAGCAACTGAAATCAGAGGCATCTGCAAAGCTGAATTCAGTCAATCTTATCCAAAGTATTTGGGTTTATATTCGCTAAATTATTAATGCCCAAGAGGAAACTAGAGGGCAACGGGTTCTTTTATTATTGTTATCATGGCTCTTCTGATCCGTCAGCTTGGCTAGGCTATAGACCCCAGTTACTCAAATACTGATCTAGGTGTTGCTGGGAAGGTGTCCTGTAGATTGATTAAAATCCATCATGGGTTGACTTTATGTGAGGAAGATTATCCTAGATAACCAAACGGGCCTGATTCAATCAATTGCAAAGGAAAAAGCAGAGCTGTGCTAAGCGCGATAGCTCTCGACCGTAAGCCCAGCACTTTGAGAGGCCTAGGTGGGCAGATCACCTGCAGTCAGGAGTTCAAGACCTGGCCAACGTGGTGAAGCCCCAACTCTACTAAAAATACAAAAATTAGCCAGACATGGTGGCAGGCACCTGTAATCACAACTACTCAGGAGGGTGAGGCATGAGAATCACTTGAACCCGGGAGGCGGGGGATGTGGTGAGCCGAGACTGCACCATTGCACTCCAGCCTGGAGGATAGAGACTGTCTCCAAAAAAAAAGAGCAGAGCTGAGATTTCCCTGAAGAAGAAGAAAAGTCCCACCCATGGACAGCAGCTTCAGCCCATGCCCAGGAGTTCCAGCCTGCCCTGCCTGAAAGACTGCCCTGTGGATTTGGGACTTGCCCACCAGCCCTCACAATCACCTAAGCCAAGTCCTGGCAATAAGTCTCTTACTATATGCCTCCTATTAGTGGGATAACCTCTGAGTAGATACCACATCCATCCATTATACAATGACTGTTCACTAGGTGCCATGCCCTGTTCCAGGTGGCAGAGATGCCTAAGGAGCCGCTGCTTGTACCTTGGGATAAATGAGTGCCTAACCAGGTGTTTCTCCCACACCCACCTGAAATCTCTGCTTTAGGTTCTGGAGGTTACCCCAAGGCCTCTTAAATGCATGTACAGTACCTGGAATTACGCTCTCCCAATTATCCTGTATCTTAACTCTAATAGTAATAAGGAAATGAGATTCATTTTACAGAAGTAAAATCTTCACAGTTTTTCCTAAGATGAGGAAGAAGGCTACAAAAGCAGCAAGTTTCTAAGCAGTGAAGTGAGGAGGGGGTGGCACAGGGCAGCCATCAGGCACAGGGGTCAAAGAATTAGGTCATAAGTTGCAAAAGGATGAAGGTGCCCAAAAGGAAAAGGGGGGCACCTACTGCAAACTTTCTCTCCTCTCCCACCAAGCCCAGCCTGGACCTTTGAGACCTTGACTCCAGCCATGCATCACCCATTCGTATGTTCTCCTCAGCCCTCTACACAGTTGGAGTGGGGGAAATATGCTGGCAAGGTGGATTTTTTCAGCCTCTGGGGGTCTATATTTTAGAGATTACAAGTTTGGGAACATCTCATTGACCCCCTAAAAGTTTGAAACTTAGGCAAATTAGAAGAACAGAAGAGCAACCATTCTAATATGTGTTGAAAAACTCTGGCTCTCCAAGAATTTACCATATGAAATCAGAGGTCCAACCGGGATTCCGCACTGCAGATGTGTAGTACAGAGCTGAAATTTAGTTCACTGTAGGCTTCAGACACGTCTTAGCATGTGTGAAGGACTTCTGATGGAGGTTTCTAGAAGTCTATGTGATGAGGGACTGAGGAGCCTCTAGGGAAATCACGTGTCCTAAGAAAGACAGGATCGAGACCACAAGTTTGGGCCAATGAACCTGCCTCTCTCTGTGTTGACAGAGCGGGTGACAATGAGTTCTATGTGCCTCTCACTCGTGCCAGCGCACCTGACACACCTGATGTCCCAACACTTGGGATAGGGATCCCAGAGTAAGACTGAAAAAGTCTGTTTTCATTAAAAAGATCTATATTCTCAGCCAGGCATTGAAAACATCAGGCAGAACTGGATCATGGCATTAAAATGGAATCCTTTTCACTGAAAAACCCAGACAGTGGCATCAACAGGATCAGGGTTTGGCCAGACTGGACAAGTCAGGCATGGCAGAGCTGACCCGGTGCTGCTTTGGTGCCAGTCTGTGATGAACATTCAGGGTGATGCTTTGGCTGGTACGGGCAGAAAGTGGTGGCTCCGCAGCAGGCACCTTCCCAGGACTGTACAGGCACCAGGGGCCTCACCAGCAGACAGTACCACATGGAGCCAGGCCCGGAGCCAGGAAAGAAGAAGAAAAGAAAAATGGCAGCTTCATCAGGATAAACAAGAGGGCCGTGCTCCTGAGCCACATGACAGCCATCCCTCAAGAGCCTCTGGAGCATTTGGAAGGGATTTTAGTGCCATGGGAGAGAAGGAGGTGATGTTTCTCTAACTGGAGATGCAGACAGGAAAAAAAAATTAAACTATCACAGTTAAAAATGTAGGGGGTAGGCTGGGTACAGTGTCTCATGCCTAGAATCCCAGCACTTTGGGAGGCTGAGGCAGGCAGATCACTAGGTCAGGAGTATGAGAACAGCCTAGTCAATATAGTGAAACCCTGTCTCTATTAAAAATAGAAAACTTAGGTGTGGTGGTGCACGCCTGTAGTCCCAGCTACTTGGGAGGCTTGAACCTGGGAGGTAGAGGTTGCAGTGAGCTGAGATAGTGCCACTACACTCCAGCCTGAGTGACAGAGCAAGACTCCATCTCAAAAAAAAAAAAAAAAAAAAAAAAAAATGTGGGGGGTAACAACCAGCACTGTAGCAAGAAAGGCTCTAAGGGCCCTGTACAAGCCAGTAGCACTCTGCCATTATCAGAACACCTGGCAGCCCTGGCTCAGTTTTCTCTTGCCACTGTAACAAATTATCACAAACTTAGTGGCTCAGGAAAACACAAATTATTTGGAAGTCAGAAGTCCTAAAATCAGGATGTCAGCGGTACTCTGTTCCTTCTGGAGGCTCTCGGGGGAGAATCCACTTCCTTGCCTTTTCCAGCTTCTAGAGGCCAGCCACATCCCTTGGCCCATGGTCAGCAGTGTAGCATCTTTTTTCTCCTCTGGCCTCTGCTTTCTTCCTTACATCTGTTCTCTTAACTCTCATCTTCCTGACTCCCTCTGTTAAGGATGCTTGTGATTACATCACACACATCCAGATAATCCAGAATGATCTCTGCATCTCAAGGCCCTGAATATGAATACATCTACAAAGTCCCTTTTGCCATGTAAAACAGTATATTCATAGGGTCCAGGGATTCGAATGTAGGCATCTTTCAGGGGCAGGAGCGGGAGGGCCTCCTCCAGCCTATCACTATCCCCCTCTCCCATTCCCACTATGTTGCCCCTGCTTTCAGCCATCCCAGCCCAAAGAGCTTCCAAGTAAGGGTGCTCACTTGCCTCACGGACCTGTCCACAGCACTAAGCTGCAGGGTCAAACTAGATCAGTAGCCAGACTACCTTCTGCCAGCAGGATTCCTTATGCTACAGGGTGCTACAGTTTACAGGGGGGTTCTTCCACCTCTCTCTCCCTTGGTCTTCACTAGAGGAGATCAGTCACATGGGACAGAGGAGAGGCACTATTCATTTTGCAGATGAGACACAGGGGCTGACTGACTATATAAAGCTGCACATTTAGAAAGCAACAAAGTGGGAGAGACCAGATCCCGGCCTCTCTGACTCCAAGTCAATATACATTCTGATGCCACGCACTGCCCTTGGTCAAGGTGGCCAACAACGTCGATGGAAGGCGATGGAAAAGTTCTCATGCATTTCATTTTGTTACTCTTGATCCATCAGCCATTTATCAAGCCACACCTCGGTATCACACACACACTTCTAACACAGCATCACATCCAAGCCCTCATGCTGTTGCAGAGAGAAGCAGAGAATGGAAACCTGTCCAACAGGATTTTCTAATCCAGTTTTTTACCTTTTTTGTGCCATGGATGGTAAAACCTCTGAAACTTTTTTTAGGAAATGTTGTTAAATGACTAAAATAAAGAACATGATTACAATGAAAAACAATTATATTAAAACATAGCTATCAAAATATTTAAAAATATATAGTACAGTAATGTATGTGCACCTTGTTAATCCACTAAATAATAAGATCTAAGCAAGGATTCTAGGCTGGGAGTGGCGGCTCATGCCTGTAATCCCAGCATTTTGGGAGGCTGAGGTGGGCAGATCACCTGAGGTCAGGAGTTTGAGACCAACCTGACCAACCTGGTGAAATCCCATCTCTACAAAAATACAAAACTTAGCTGGGTGTGGTGGCGGGCGCCTGTAATCCCAGCTACTTGGGAAGCTGAGGTGGGGAGAATCACTTGAACCGGGCAGGCAGAGATTGCAGTGAGCTGACAGTACGACTGCACTCCAGCCTAGGCAATAAAGCAACACTGTCTCAAAAAAAAAAAAAAAAAGAAAGAAAAAGAAAAAAAGGATCTAGTAATTACTATAGTTTCAAAGTAATATAAAAAGCAACTAATATATAAAATATTTTAAGATAGCTGCCACAATTTTAACGAGATATGAAAATACTGTTGATTTCTACTAACTGGAGAAAATGCTAAATCCTGATTAGAGTTTAGAAAAAACAAATATGTAATCTTTTTTTCTTATCCACTGTCCTATGCCATGTCCTAGGTCCCCCCTCTCTCCCAATTCTATTCACATAACCTCTTGTGTAAAACTTAGATTTAAGAGGCTTTACTTTAGTCCATACCCTGCCTCTATCCAAGTCTATACTTAAAGCAAGTAGATAAATGTTGGGCATTTAATTAGCCACATAATTCAAATTATAGGACTTTATTCTTTAAACACTTTCTAAAGTTGCATATTCATTTAGATTCTATTCATTTTTAGTCTATAATAAGAAATAAGCTTAATTAAACTAAAACAAATTCAATTTTACCTTCTTACTATTAAAAATGTTTACAGGCCGGGCACAGTGGCTTATGTCTGTAATCCCAGCACTTTGGGACACCGAGGCAGGCAGATCACAAGTTCCAGAGTTCCAGACCAGCGTCGCCAACATGGTGAAGTCTTGTCTCTACTTAAAATACAAAAATTAGCCAGGCATGGTGGTGCACACCTGTAATCCCAGCTATTGGGCGGGGGCTGAGGCAGGAGAATTGCTTGAACCCAGGAGGAGGAGTTTGCAGTGAGCCAAGATCATGCCACTGCACTCCAGCCGAGGCAGCAGAGCAAAACTCCACCTCAGGAAAAAAAAAAAAATGTTTACAAAGCAAATCATCTATATAAACAATATTACGGGGAGTTTGTTTACCTTTAGAAAGCAAACTATTTTCAGGAATTTTTAAAATGTGTTATTAGTTGATAATGTATGTACCAGCAATGATAAAGTTCCTGATTTCTCTGTTCATCACAGCAGGGCCCTTCACTGTGCTAGCAGCACTTGCTGGCCATGCTTCTCTGTCAGCATTAATGCACTCATAGAGAAAATAGTCCAGGTACAGAAAGATACAGCTGTCTCTCTTTGAATGAGCTGGTGACCCCTGACCAAAAGCAGAAAAAAAAATATGTAGAGCATTTCAAACCCAAATAAACAGAATATCATTTCTAAGGAAGAATTACTGCATTCGTAAATTAAATAATTCACATAAAGGGATCAATTCTTCTATCTAGCACATAATAAGCAATTCATAAATATTGGCTATTACTATTGAATGATTAACTTAATGAGTATACATTTATTGATTAGTAATTAGGATTGGTGATACGATAATTAAAATTAATAATAGTATTGCTGATACAATTAAGTATACCCACACACACACATTTATAACAAAAGTGTTTACTAAAAAGCCATGTAATATTCACGTTTTTGAACTTTACTGTGATGTGTTTGGAAAGGGGGAGAAAATAGGTTTGATTCCCATTTACATCTCAACTTACTTAATATTCTAATGGTATTCAATCATTTCCATGTTTCACAGCCTTTGAACAGGCTTCAGAAGCCTAATAGTCATATTTCATAAATTACAAATCAGGATACTGCATTTTACAAACATTTTCTCCGAGTTGGTGGATTTTTGTGAAAAATATCTAAAAGTTGTTATATTCAGTTATAGTAATAATTTGGTAAGTTGCTTATATTGAGAAGAATGAAATAATAACAAAAGGAATATAAAATTTAGTAAAAATATTTGCAGTCACTATTGTTTGCATGTTTGAAATCAGAACTACCCTTAAACATCCTGCACGTATTTGTCACCATGTGACATTAGCAAAGGTTATAATATTTGAACCCCAAAGAAACTAAAGTGCATTTCCTTAAATATTTTCTCAGGTATTGAAATCATATCAGGAGTCTGCCCCTGACTCTGCTGCCAGATACCTGTGAATGGATAAGGGTTCTGCTGCACCTAAGTCAAATCTCTCCCCCAGCCTCACCTGTTTAATAGTGTGGTAGGTTGATTTGTGTCCAAGAAAGATATCTCAGATGCAACTGTGTCCAAGAAAGATGTCTTTAACAGCATGGTGGGTTGAATTGTGTCCAAGAAAGACCCTATTTCCAAATAAGGAACCAAAGAGTTCAGGTTATGTTCATAGGTAACCTTAGGAATGTAACTTTATTTGACAATAGGGTCTTTGAAGATGTTATCAAGTTAAAATTAGGTTATCTGGATTAGGATGTCACCCAATGACTAAGATCTAAGAGAAAGGAGAAAAAGATTTAGACACAGAGACAGAGAGACATCACAAGGAAGAGGGCTATAACCACCAAGGCAGAGATTGGAGTGATTGTAAGAGCCATCGAAAATTAGATGTCAAAGAAAGATGCTTCTCTAGAACCTTCAGAGGGAACACAGCCCTGATGACACCTTGATCTTGGACTTCCAGTCTCTAGAACTGTGAGACAATAAATTTCTGTTGTCCTAAGCCACCCAGTTTGTGATCATTTGTTACAGTAGCCCCAGGAAACCCATGAAAGCAGTCAAATCCATTATTCCTTTTCTTCGGAAGTATTTTCACCATCAATCACAAGCAAAGGTCTCATGTGTCCAACAAGCTTAACCAGGGTTTTCACATCAAAAAATTAGCCTGGATCTCCCCTGCCATGGCACCTTTACTTCCAGTGGCTTTCCAATAAAACTGTATTTACAAACAGGCTGCTGGCCCACAGGCTGTCATTTGCCAATTTGATTTTTTTCAATATTGAATTAAAATTTTATTTATCTCGATAGCTGAGTTTTTGGTATCCCCTTAAACTTTGTACCCAAGGGGAGTGCTTCACCACCTCACCCTAATTATCCCTCCACCTTCTTCCCCCTCTCCCGCATCACACTTTATTCATTAGTTTGCATTTTTCCAGGCTGAATTGTTCTCTTCCTGCCAGCCTCTCTCTCACGCTCGCTCTGAGTAATAATTCTTGGTCTCCAGTGACTCTGACAATTGACTGCATCTGCAAATTTTAATAACAGCTAGTATTTCCTGCAGATAATTGAAGAAGATGTCAATTAAGGCCAATCCTAACCAGATGCTGACAGATCTTCCCTAGACACTTCCCTTGAGGGAGAGGGATAGTGTCATTGTTGGGGTTGCAGGGGTGTCCTTTGTCATTCTCCTGCCACACTTATGCAATCTAAGTCATCCTAATCATTTAGACATCATATTGAGAACGTTGCATAAAAGATGGTAACTAGTTAAAGGACAGCTCATCTTACGCTGGTCCTCACTCACCACCAGTGCATTTCTTCCAAATAATATCCTTTAAATGTGTTTAGCCCTGAGTTTCTTGTTTGTGTACGTGTGTTTGTTCTTTTCCACAATTTAATGTGACTGCCCGCTCCCTGATCCACCCTTCTGTGCATGGTTGTAAAGGTCCCCCTGTTGACTTGTGCTTTATTGCAGTGTGACAAAGGAGATCTGGACAAGAATTCAAGCCACTAGGAAACACACGCTCTGCCATAGTCTATCTGTGTGGGTCTCTGGCCAAGCCACTTGCCCCCTTTAGCCCTCTCTTTTCTTCATCTGTAACACAGAATAATTTTCTTGTGGTGGTTATGAGTCAAGAGAATAATAAGTGTTCAAGTGCCTTATTACTAAAGTAAGTACTGTACAAAAGCTTACAGATGTACACGGAGGATCCTTGAATTATTGTTTGTAATCACAAAACACTGGAACTGGGGGACTGGCAGCAAAATATGGTATATTCAAACAACAAATGATTCTGCCATCATTCAAAAATAATTGACTTGGAGATAGACAGATGGTAAATAGATAAACAGATATGAATAGTTCCATTTTGAAAATGATGTGTTCACATATATACACACACATGCACACACACACACACATATATATATATATATCCATCCAAAGTTGCATGGAGATAATATATATATATATATCCTAAATAATTATAAAAATATATGTATTGCATACATCCTAAATAATTATAAAAACATATATATTTGTGAAACTTTGGAAGAATGTTTAGAAGGATAAATCAAATCTAAATGGTAAGAAAAATAATTATCTCTGGGGAATTAGGAAAGTTGACTGGGAAGGGAAATTTACTTCTTAGTTTATATAATTCTTAAGTGGTGAGATTTGAGGTTAGTATAACTTAGGGATTTTCAGGTTTTTAATTTTTTAAAAATGGAGGAAAAATAAAGTGCTACATTAATGCCAGCTTTTCAGCTGCAAACATGTGCCAGATGATTTTACACACATGCTCCTTATGGTACACATTTTTAATCACTAAGCCTCCCCCTTTCCCCTACACACATTTTTTTCAGCAGCTGGGGAAACTAATCCTACAGTGATAAAGGGGTTTGCTCAAGATTACATAACTAGTAAATCAGAGCAATGATCCATCATCTACTTTGACTATAACTCTGCGTACTCTTTCCGGAGTTCATACTGACCCATTGCCATCAAAGCTACACCTGTCCTTCATTTGTTCATTCATTCATTCCACAAATACTTACTGAATGTCTACCCTGTGCTTAGCACCATACTTGGCCCCAGAAAGAGCTGCAAAGATGAACAAGGCAAGCTTTCTGCCCCTTAAGCACTTCAAAACCTTTTGTGCTGCTAATAAAAAACAGAAGGAGAAGAAAAGAGGAAGGAGGATCCAAGGTGGCAGATTAGACACAACTCCAGTGCACAACACCCAGTGAGAGAGACTCAGAAACCCTGGAGATCTCCTAGCTCCAACCGAGGTACCAGGTGCATTTCAACAGGTCTGGTCCGAGGGTGAGCAAAGCCCACTCAGGGCACACCGAGGTGGGGAGGGATGCTGCTTCACCCAGAAAGTGCATCTGACTGGCGAGTCGGAGGCTCCACCTCTGGCGCTCCAGTCCAGATACAGGGTTTCCCCCAAAGCCTCAGCAATACACAGAACAGGGGATCTTTGCCAGTTAAGCGCCGGGAATTACAAGTGCAGAGTTGAATAAGAGTCTGCAGACTGAGCTATCACCCCCTCCCCCCGCCCAGAGAGAGAGGGAGCTGTAAGCGGGAGCAGCTGGGCGGCCCCTACCCCATGACCAAGAGAGAGAGAAAGCTGAATTGGGGAGGCTGCTGGTGCGGCTGGGCGGGTCCCTAACCTCCCCCACAAACCCCAGAGGGCTGAAGCTCTGACTCTAGTGGTTTGCGCAGCCAGTGCCACAGTCTGAGATGAATCCTGAATGATCCAGCCCAGTGGAAGAAGGGCACAACTCACCACTAGAGGGGTGGGACTGGGCTACATGTTTTAACAAAAAACACAGGAAGCCTATGTAGCAAGGGGACGGCGTTCTTGACAACACAGCAGCACCTACAGGTCAGTGGAAGAGGCAGGCCTAATCTCCCAGCATAAACAAAAAAGACACAGCAAGCTTGCCCAGTAACCTGAAGGAGTCCCTAGAAACCCAGTAGCCCCCCCCCAACAGGCAGACAAGCGACTTCATCAAGTAGCTCCCTGACACCACAGCCAGGTAAATCAACAAAGATGGGAAAAAACCAGTGCAAAAAAGGTGAAACCACCAAAGACCAGAACACCTCTTCTCCTTCAAGGGATCACAACTCCTCAACAACACCGGATCACAACTTGACCAAGAAGGAGTGTGAAGAATTGACGGAAACAGGATTCAGAAGGTGGATAATAACAAACTTTTCAGAGCGAAAGCAACACGTTCTAACTCAATGCAAAGAAACCAAAAACCCTGAAAAAAGATTAGACAAAATGCTAACTAGAATAACCAGCTTAGAGAAGAACATAAATGACTTGATGAAGCAAACACAAGTTTTAATAGCCGAATTGATCAAGCAGAAGAAAGGATATCAGAGATTGAAGATCAACTCAATGAAATAAAAAGAGATGGCAATACAAGAGAAAAAAGAGTGAAAAGAAATGAACAAAGCCTCCAAGAAATATGGGGTTATGTGAAAAAACCTAATCTATACTTGATCGGTGTACCTGAATATGACAGGGAGAATGAATCCAAGCTGGAAAACACACTCTAGGATATTATCCAGGAGAACTTCCCAAGCCTAGCAAGGCAGTCCAAATTTCGAATTCAAGAAGTACAGAAAACTCCACAAAGATATTCCTCAAGAAGAGCAACCCAAGGCACATAATTGTCAGATTCACCAGGGTCGAAATGAAGGAAAAAATGCTAAGGGCAGCCAGAGAGAAAGGTCAGGTCACCCACAGAGGGAAGCCAATCAGACTCACAGCAGATCTTTTGGCAGAAACTCTACAAGCCAGAAGAGAGTGGGGGCCAATATTCAACATCCTTAAAGAAAAGAACTTTCAACCCAGAATCTCATATCCAGCCAAACTAAGCTTCATAAGTGAAGAAGAAATAAAATTCTTTACGGACAAGCAATTATTGAGAGATTTTGTCACCACCAGACCTGCCCTACAAGAGCTCCTGAAAGAAACGCTAAGCATGGAAAGGAACAAGTACCAGTCACTGCAAAAGCAAACCAGTTGGCAAACACCAAAAATGCAATGAAGAAAATGAGTCAACTAATGAGAAAGAAAACCAGCCAGTAACAAAATGGCAGGATCAAATTTACACGTAACAATATTAACATTGAATGTAAATGGCTTAAACACCCCAATCAAAAGACACAGACTGGCAAACTGGATAAAAAGTCAGAACCCATCGGTGTGCTGTATTCAAGAAACCCATCTCACATACAAAGACACACATAGACTCAAAATAAAGGGATGGAAGAAGATTTGCCAAGCAAATGGAGAACAAAAAAAAGTGGAGGTTGCAATCCTAGTCTCTGATAAAATGGACTTCAAACCAACAAAGATCAAAAGAGACAAAATGGTAAAAGGATCAATCCAACAGGAAGGGCTAACTATCCTAAATATATACGCCCCCAACACAGGAGCACCCAGATACATAAAGCAAGTTCTTAACGACCTAAAATGAGATTTAGGCTCCCACACAATAATAGTGGGACACTTCAATACTCCACTGTCAATATTAGACAGATCAACAAGACAGAAAATTAATAAGGATATCCAGGACTTGAATGCAGAGCTGGACCAAGCAGATCTAATAGACAGATACAGAACGCTCCATCCCAAATCCACAGAATATACATTTTTCTCAGCACCACATTGCACTTAGTCTAAAATTGACCACATCATTGGAAGCAAATCGCTCCTCAGCAAATGCAAAAGAACAGAAATCATAACAAACAGTCTATCAGACCACAGCGCAATCAGACTAGAACTCAGGATCACGAAACACACTCAAACCCGCACAACCACTTGGAAACTGAACAACTTGCTTCTGAATGTTGACTGGATAAACAATGAAATGAAGGCAGAAATAAAGATGTTCTTTGAAACCAACCAGAACGAAGACACAACTTACCAGAATCTCTGGGACACCTTTAAAGCAGTATTGAGAGGGAAATTTATAGCAATAAATGCCTACCAGAGAAGAGAGGAAAGATCTAAAATCGACATCCTATCATCCAAATTGAAAGAACTAGAGAAGCAAGATCAAAAAAACTCAAAAGCTAGTAGAAGACAAGAGATAACTAAGATCAGAGCAGAGCTGAAGGAGATAGAGACACAAAAAATCCTTCAAAAACTCAATAAATCCAGGAGCTGGTTTTTTGGAAAAGATCAACAAAATAGACAGACTGCTAGCCAGATTAATAAAAAAGAAAAGGGAGAAGAATCAAATAGATGTAATAAAAAACGATAAAGGGGATATCACCACTGATCCCACAGAAATACAAACTACCATCAGAGATTACTACAAACAGCTCTACTCACATAAACCAGTAAACCAGGAAGAAATAGACAAATTCCTAGACACTTGTACTCAACCAAAACTATACCAGGAGGAAGCTGAAACCCTGAATAGACCAATAACAAGGGCTGAAGTAGGGGCAGCAATCCATAGCCTACCAACCAAAAAAAGTCCATATCCAGACAGGTTCACAGCCGAATTCCACCAGACGTACAAGAGGAGCTGGTTCCATTCCTTCTGAAACTGTATCAAACAATACAAAAGGAGGGAATCCTCCCCTAATTCATTTTGTGAGACCAACATCATCCTGATACCAAAACCAGGCAGAGACTCAACTAAAAGAGAAAACTTCAGGCCAATAGCCATAACGAACATCGACACAAAAATCTTCAATAAAATACTGGCAAATAGATTGCAACAGCACATCAAGAAGCTTATCCATCATGACCAAGTAGGCTTCATCCCGGGGGATGCAAGGCTGGTTCAACATACACAAATCCATAAATGTAATCCATCACATAAATGGAACCAAAGACAAAAAGCACATGATTATCTCAATAGATGCAGAGAAGGCCTTCAATAAAATTCAACAGCCCTTCATGCTAAAAACTCTCAATAAACTAGGTATTGATGGAACGTATCATAAAATGATAAAAGCTATATATGACAAACCTACAGCCAATACCATACTGAACAGGCAAAAGCTGGAAGAATTCCCTTTGAAATCAGGCACTAGACAAGGATGCCCTCTCTCACCACTCCTATTCAACACAGTATTGGAAGTTCTAGCCAGAGCAATCAGGCAAGAAAAAGAAATAAAGGGTATTCGATTAGGAAAGGAGGAAGTCAAACTGTCTCTATTTGCAGATGACATGATTGTACATCTGGAAGACCCCATCGTCTCAGTCCAAAATCTTCTCAAGCTGATAAGCAACTTCAGCAAAGTCTCAGGATACAAAATCAATGTGCAGAAGTCACAAGCATTCCTATATACCAATAAAAGACAAACAGAGAGCCAAATCAAGAGCGAACACCCATTCACAATTGCTACAAAGAGAATAAAATACCTAGGAATACACTAACAAAGGATGTAAAGGACCTCTTCAAGGAGAACTGCAAACCACTGCTCAACGAAATAAGAGAGGACACAAACAGATGGAGAAACATTCCGTGCTCATAGTTAGGCATGAAAATGGCCATACTGCCCGAAGTAATCTATAGATTCAATGCTATCCCCATCAAGCTACCAACGACCCTTCTTTACAGAACTGGAAAAACCACTTTAAACTTCATATGGAATCACAAGATACCCCACATAGCCAAGACAATCCTAAGCAAAAAGAACAAAGCCGGAGGCATCACATTACCAGACTTCAAACTATACTACAAGGCTACAGTAATCAAAACAGCATGGTACCGGTACCAAAACAGAACACAGACCAATGGAACAGAACAGAGACCCCAGAAGAAACACCACACATCTACAACTATCTGATCTTTGACAAACCCGGCAAAAACAAGCAATGGGGAAAGGATTCCATGTTTAAAAAATGGTGTTGGGAAAACTGGCTAGCAATGTGCAGAAAGCAGAAAATTGGACCCCACCTGTCACCTTACACTAAAATTAACTCCAGATGGATCAAAGATTTAAACATAAAGCCTAACACCATAAAAACACAAGAAGAAAATGTAGGCAAAACCATCCAGGACATAGGCATAGGCAAGGACTTCATGACTAAAACACCAAAAGCAATGGCAATAAAAGCCAGGATAGACAAATGGGATCTAATTAAACTCCAGAGCTTCTATACAGCAAAAGAGACCATCATTAGAGTGAATCAGCAACCAACAGAATGGGAAAACATTTTTGCAATCTACTCATCTGACAAAGGGCTAATATCCAGAATCTACAAAGAACTAAAACAGATCTACAAGAGAAAAAGTTAAGAAAAGAAAATAGGGAATGTACGTAATGATACTCACCACAGTGTTGTTTGTGGAATGGGAAAGATAGAGGTGATTCAGGAAAAGAAGAGAAAATGTGCAAGGTTTATGTTGTGGAACTCCAACTAGACATCAGAAATAGATTAAAATCTACTCATATATGCCAACACATCATTTTGCACACCATAAATATATATATAATTTTTATTTGCTAACTGGAAAATAAATTTTTAAAAAGTACATCTGAAAAAAAAAAAACAGAAGGAAAAAGAATGCAAGAGAGAAGGAGAGAGAGAGAAGAGAGAGACAAGAGTAAACAATTGGGAACTGTCCATCTGCCCTGGCTCCCCTTGCGAGGTTGAGTCAGAAGATGACTCTGATCACCTCCTTCTAACAGTGCCCTTTGTGCTGGAACATGGCAAAGATGTTCTTGGCATTTTGGTACACAGTTTCTCAACCTTCTTCATGGTTTTTGTCCAACATGGACATACGGGTTGTGAAAGAAAAAAGGGGAGCGATATATTTATAGAAATTTGAAGGAAGAAAAAGGCTCTGGTCATGTTAGGAGTTATTCAAGAGATGAAGTTTAAACTGGCTAAAAATGAAAAAAGAAAACCTCTGACTCAAAATAAAGAAAAATAGACTTACTGTGGGCCTGTATGTGATTTTTCTGAGAATTTTCAGAAATGTCCTAAATAGTCTATATATCCTTCTCCCCTTATGTATCTGGGGATCACAGATTGGACTTTATTGATTAATAGACCATAAACAAAGGATTTAGAGAGGTGTGCACGTTAATCTCTATAGCTCACTTAAGTAGGTTTTTTTCTCCCCCATGGAATTGACTTTTTAATTCAAATTATATTATCTGTTACATCTTTGCAGGTGCCACAGTTTTGGTAAAAGGCAGCATGTATGAGTGGCAAAAAAAAAAAAAAAATCAGACATGCAAGTCCCTGTTAATCGGAATCACTGAGGACAACATTATAAAGGAAATGGGACATGAGCTAGGAAGGATCGAATTTAACAATGAGGTGGGCAGGGGCCACTTAACACATAGTGGGAACCTGAGACAAGGCGCAGGCAGATGAATGAGCACACCTAGGGCCGTGAGGGGACAAGATTCGCCCAGCTGTAGCGCTGCAAGGAACCTTGGCAACCACCTACTACACAGACCCTTGTTTCCATCTGAGATCTAGAGGGTGAACTAACTGCCTTGCCAAAATCACACAGCAGTACCAAACTGCTTATGTTAAAAGAGGCTGCCAGTCCACTTTATGATGTTTAATGCACGCTCTGTGAACATAGAGTTTCCGAAAGGGGAAGTTATGGACATGTATAAGAAATAGGAAGTCTGAAAAGGCTTTTGACTTGTGTAGAAAATATACATGGGAAACTGTGGGAAGATCAATTGGGATTTAACTCTGAAAGACCTTGAATATCAGACCAAGGAGTTAAGACCTTGTTTTCTGTGTAGGTAACAGAGAACAACTCCATATGTTCGAGCAGAGCTCAAATAGCAAACTTACCATTTTTTATCCCTAGGAACAAGACTAGCATATGAAAATAATTTAGGAGCAAGGAAAGATATTCCCGAGAATGAAAAATTCTCAGAATCCCAGGGAAATAAGGAGATTACGTAGATTTTTCATGTATTCTCTCAACAAATATTCCTTTACAATGTCTTCCCTTTAAAAAATTATGTAACATTTCTTTTTCTGATAAAAAAGTAATGCATGCTCATTTATGGCCTTTCAGTTGCATAAGGAAACAAAAATGCTTCCATAATCTCCTCACCTAAAAGTAATCATAGTTAACATTTTGGCATATTTTCATTGGAGTTTTTTTCTATGAACTTTTACATCGACTGCATATATCTATATAACATTGTGAAATCCATCTTGATTTAACATAATACCATAAATACCTTCTTGTGTTATCTAAAACTCTCAAAACCCATTATTTCAAAGTATAACTTATATACTTAACCATATACTCAAGGCTGGACATTTAGGGTTTTTTTAGTACATAATTCTATAATAAATCTGTATATAATCTTTGTGTATAGATTTTTTCCTTTTCAGGGTTTTCCTTAGAGTACATTCATAAAACAAAAATTCCTAAGTCAAATATTATGGAAAATTTTTAAGGTCATTCATATATCTCATCTAATTGGTTTCTATTTCTGATTATTAGTTAAAAAACATACAATTCTGGGGTTAGGAAGGATTACTAGAATTTTTATTGAATGAAAGTAGCTTCTCCTGTTTTAATATCTTTTATTTAATTAATATTTAATATTTGGGCCAAAAAATTCACAAAATTAGTTTGCAGTGAAATAAAAGTCCAGATTAAACTGAATGTCTACTCAGCCCTTCCCCCGAGTTTTGCATTGCTGCTTTCTCCTGTCTTCTGATCAGTACTACAGCCCCCTTCCTTTTCTCACTCCTGTCCTCCCCCAGCCTCTCAGACTCTTGGATATTTTCAGTTCTCTGATTTATTAGGGGGTTTCCATTTTGCATTTCCAAGTACAGGGCTCAAGTCCACATGCTAAGGCTTCTGCACCCTTGTCTGAGACTTTGCAAAGTAAAGTTTTGAAACAAAAACATTAATGGTGCTTTCCTGATTTTCATGGCCTGTGTGTTTCTCATTATCTTCTCTTGGATGCAATCACTGGCTTTTGTTCCAAAGTCACATGAGGCTGGACATTGCTCTTCCCAGAGCAGGGAGACTCTCTAGGACTAATACTACGGAGAAAGCTGAGTCACCAGCCTCTTGTGTAGTCAAGTCCCCTCCACTCTGTTCTGCTTGTCATGGTTCTGCCGCAGGCTCCTTCACTGCCCACCTGCTCTTATGCTGGCCCTCCTAACAAGCCCCTCCACCCCCAACTTCTTGCCCTTCTAATCTTTTTTATACATTGCAGCAAGATCAAGTTTTCTCACAGCAAAATTTATATTATTTTACAACTCTGCTCAAACATCTGCAGCAGTTCTTTGTTACCTACATGGGAAAGAAGATCCAGTATTTTGTAATGAATCCATAAATATTTATGTATTGAGTTGACATGAGATAGGAAACCCCTTCTAGCAAGCTCTGTAGGCTTTTTAATGGGTAGCCAGAGCACTAAGCACTATGGAATCTGTACAATGAGCTCTACGTCTAGTTTGGGAGCTAAAACAGACATACGAAAAGTGAAATGACTCAGTCCTGCATATTTGACTGACAGATGTCACACTCAATATTTTTCAAACTCAACTCACTCTCTTTTCCCCCAATCTATGTTTTTGATCTAATGGTTCCATGATTCAAGTTCTCAAGACAAGACACATACAGGCCAGGGATACTGGGAGATTTGAGGGACAGGACACTTCGATTTTGCAATGCCTATTGAAATTCAATTATTACTTATTCACTTTCTTAGTTGTACGTAGGGTGAATAAAGAAAGAAATTAATAAAACATCTCCCCCACTGTTGTGAGCAGATATCAACCCCACACACCCAAACTGTGCCTCAGAAGCTGAAGTCTCCGGAGCCCCCTCGTTCAGTCATTCCGTTTAGAAAAAGTGGATTATGACATCTCCACAGATTTTCTTGATTCACTTCTACTTGCTTTCTACTGAATCCCAACCAATCCAGATATTAGAACAACCATAATAGTATTTTCAGACACTTCATATTTATAAAACACTCATCCAAACATTATCCGATTTAATCTTCACAAAAAAAATCACAGGATATGCTTTTATCACCTTCATTTTACAGATGAGAAACCCATGCTTTAGGGAAATTAAGCCACACAATTAGGTTCTTTTCAGTGCAATAAACATATGTCTAATTTCTTATATATGTCAGGTACTAAGGACCAAAAAAGTAGATGAAGCTCTTTTCTATCAATGACTTTACAATCTGGAGAGAGAGACAGACTCCAAATGGATAATTTCCACATAGCGCAGTATGAGAACAGACGGTGCGGAAGTTGCTGCAAAAGCAGAAAGAAAATGTCCAACCTAACCTGCAGATTCAGGGAAGGTAGCTGGCGTGGTTATGTCACCCAGACAGGAACTTGAATGAGGAGTTTCAACAATTGGTTGAAGTCAAGGTAGACTCTAGAATTAAGGAGAAGACTCTCCACTTATGTCTACCCCGCCTCTTCACAAACCCTTTCAGTGTCCTGAGCTATGCGGACAAAGGGAAAAGGAACTAAGTAAGAATAAAGCTTCTGGAGCTACGGCAAAGATTCCCACAGAATCTCACCGTAAACCTCTTTGGCTCCAGATAAATCTGGGATGAGGGAAAAGAATCTCAATTCTCCTACACCTGCCTCCTCTGAAATTTGGTTCTGAAAAGAGAACCAAGACCTCCAAAACTTGCAGAGCAGAGTGCCAACATCCTCTAGTGATTACACAGGCTGCACCTCCCTCCTCCCACAACCTCCGGCTTGACTGTGTTTGTGGAGCAGATGCCTCCATGCCAGCTTCGCTTCTGTATTTCCTGATCCTTGGCCTAAGTCTCTGCCTTCTGTCTCTGTACGCTTGGCATACACACGCAGCTATTCTTGGAGCTTGTGTGTGCCATCATTTCACAATTCAAAAACCCAAATAAGAGACAGGTGGTGGGATTCTCCAAGGGAATTAAAACAAGGACTCCAAGCCCACACAGTCTGCCCAGTGAATAGCTCAGAGGGCGGCCGAAACCAACGCTACCTTTTTAGGAGTAAAATGTGTATTATAACCAACTCGTACGAGTCTTTTATTTCCTTAGTCCCAGATATATTTTTACTCAGAACTTTCTTTTGATTCCAGTTCTTGGAGAAAGTCAAACTTGTGTTGAACAATTAATGAAATCAATTTGTGGAGGAGGGAGTCGGTTCAATAAAATTCCATAAAATTACAACCATTTCTTTGAGGGGGGGGACATATTAAATGGGTTTTGGAAAGTCACAGGCTCTGTGGTTCCATTGTCCAGATGATTTTCAGCCTCAGCCTCCCCAGTAGCTGGAATCACAGTCAGGCACCATCACACCTGGCTAATTTTTTTTTTTTTTTTTGTACGGACAGGATCTCGCCATGTTGCCTAGGCTGGTCTCCAACCTGGCTCAAGCGATCCTCCCTCCTCAGCCTCCTAAAGTGTTGGGACTATGGGCGTGAGTGACTGAGTGGCCTGAAGAGCTTCTTTCCTCAGTTTCTGATAGGCTGTCCCCCTCTCTGGTGGAGGGACACCCACAATAGCTGTAGACTTTCTGGTTAGTTGAACACTGATCCTTATCTTGCCTTTCTAAAATAATCCTGGCACAGCCATGGTCTCAAATTTCAGAGGTTGAGGTTTATGCAGCAACATGATCACAGAGTTTTGCTTGCTTCAGCTACAGTCCTTTCTGTGACAAGCAGACATTTCCTGGTGTGCTCCTGTCACAGCCAGATCACCATCCTCACTGCCACCCCCACCTCCGACGCCCCAGGTTGCACTGTCTTCATGCCCTGGAAAGCGTGCATAGCAGAATGTATGAAACCAGAACCTCTAACCAGAGACTTGAGAAAAACACACCATTCCTAGGCCACTTGTTATGCGAAAAAGACAGTTTCTAACTAATGAAGGAAGACTAAGCCATAATTGGAAATGCAGGCTTTTCGCTTTCAAGGAGAAATTAATGTTGGCAGAGTTGCTCTTTGAGCTGCCCTTCAGTGATTTTGGAATAGCCATTTTAGAAGAGAGAAGGAAAGGAAGAGAGCGTGAATGGCAAATGGAGAAAGAGAAGGTGATGGAAAGAGAAAACAGAACCGGAGAGAGACAGAGGGAGGAGGAGGTGGAAGGGAGAGGGAGATAATGAGGATAGAAAGAGAAGGGAGCAGATTGGGAAGTAGGGAGGAGAAGGGAAGAAGGGGAGGAGAAGAGAAAAGAGAAAGGGGAGGGTGGAGGAAGACTCACTGGGGGTACCACCACTGGATCTCATAAGCAAGGGCCAGGCCGCGGTGCTGTGGTGCTTTTAACTTCTCCCTCTGGGAACCCTTAACATCCGCTAGGGGACCGGGCCCCCACAGCTTATTAGAAACACTCAGCGCTACAAAATCTCTGTCAGAGTTTCCTAGACCCAGACTACTCAACAGAATTCAGGAGTTCAATCTCCAAAGGCTGTTGTTACCCTTATGCTCTCAGTACCCATTAAAGAGGCAAGATCTTTGAAAAGCAGGTGGCCACACATCCAGAGTATGCCTCATGTTCCAGATTACTTGTTAGTAACTTCCCCTGTCTTCACTAGTGCTCCAGATTGGATGCTGAAGTATTTGATTATTAATAAGAAATATTAATAAGAAATATAAGAACTGAAACTTATTAAATTAATAAGAAACACAAGAAACTGAAACTTAGTAAATCTCTAAACAGATTGAAATACTCAGTCTGATCATTCCCAGAAAGAGAATGAGTCTGAATTGGTGACCAGAAGGATTCTTCCTGGAGGAGCCAAGGTATTTGAGATAGTTCCAGGGATAATATGACAGTGAGGGTAGAAGAGGGCACCGAAATCAGGCTTCACAGGACAAGGCTATATATAGCACTTGCCTTGAATATTGAAATCATAATTTATGGAAATCATTATTTAAGATTGGTGGCCAGGCATGGTGGCTCATGCCTATAATCCCAGCACTTTGGGAGGCCGAGGTGGTAAGATTGCTTGAGCTCAGGCGTTCAAGACCAGCCTGGGTAACATAGTGAGACACCATCTCTACAAAAAATACAAAGTGGTGGTGTGCACCTATACCTCCAGCTACTTGGGAGGCTGAGGTGGGAGGATCACTTGAGCCTGGAGGCAGAGGTTGCAGTGAGCTAAGACTGTACTACTATACTGCAGCCTGGGTGACACAGCAAGACCCTGTCTTAAAAAAAAAAAAATAAAAATAGATCCAACGGGGGGGGGGGAAGAAAAGATCACAGTGATAGTTTCTGAAAGATAAAGCCAAACAAATCATAGGTAAATAATGTTTGAGAAATCTCATGTAATAGAGAAACCCTATAATAATTTCTGGTTGGTGGTGAAGCATAGCAATGAATTATTCATTCTAAAATGTACACTGTGAAGGCTCAAGTTAAGACCTCCTAACTCTCCCATACCAAGAGTCTATCATAAGGAAGGAAAAGAGGGAGGAAAGGAGGGAGGGAGACAGAAAGGGAAGGAGGAATAAAAGGCAAATTTCAAGGCAATCTGTGGGAAGAAGGAAACATAAGATATTAAATTGTGAAGTGAATTATGACCACAAGGATGCTAAAGAAGAACGAGGTGTTCCCTAGATAATAAACAGAAAGGAGGGGATAATCCAAAGAGCATCTTGACAGGGAGAAGTAATCTTCTGGGGCATCTAAGAAAATACTACTTTAGACCCACCCCTATCCCAATAATCATTCATATTATTTACTCAATCATTCATTCATTCAGCACACATTCCAGAAGCTGTGAGGAATACAGTAAAGCCTCAGTTGAATCTAAGGGCTCTCACTGAGCATCCTCCATGTGTCAGACCCTGCGCTAAATGCCAGAGACACAGGCAAGAAGGATATATGGAGCTCCAGGCTGGGAAGGTCTCAGACACAATCTAGAAATTGCTACAGTTCTAGATCCATCGGTGAGATTTGAGCCTGCCAAAGGATGAACGAGAAGTCCCATTCAGACGGAATTCACCTGCAGCGGACCACCTTGATATGTGAGAATGGTTTCCTACATAAGTTCTGCAATATAGCACACTTCTCTTTCTGCCTTGAGTCCCAGCTAAGTGCTGTACAAATCTGCAATAAGTATCTGTGGACTAGGTTTTCTTACATTTAATTCCCCCAAAACATTATTACAGAACTCTTGTCCTATTATCCTGATAGTAGTGCTTCTATTAAGTATTGTTTTACTCTAAATCACCTCAAATTATTCCTAGAAGAAAGCAACTTATAATTGTTAAAAACAAAAACAAATTATAATATTAGAAAACATGGATTGATCCACGAACCCCTGAAATTCCAGTGGGTCCTGTAAGGGCAGAGAAGTGCCAGAAAGAGGCCAGACACCCTGGCTCACTCAAAACTGAGGAAGACACTCTAGACCAGGACCTCCAGAACTGCCCTCTAATCTAGGGCTGGTCACAGCCAAATCAATGGAAGTAAAAATGAGTTAATTGACAGTCCACGTCAGACTTCCTATAGAGTCAAATACATTGTCTCCTTATCAGATAGCAGCTCTAGGCACAGAAACCAAGTGTTCAGCTTTCCCTGTGCCGCCAGGCAGGATAAGTGGGGGCAGGTTCAAGGTGAGCCACACCACTCCTGCTGCCACTCCCAATCTCATGTGGTGACAGAGCCTCAGTGACTGGACCTACTTACATCAACGGGTGCAGAGCATTCTCTGTGGAGCAGGATCCTCAGAAACAGCTGGCCTCTGCTCCTCTTCAATTATTTCAGCTTCTTTAAAATGATTCAAGCCACAAACCTTGGAGCTTTCTAGAGCATTGAACCCCAGGAAACTTGTAGATATCCCTTGATGGAGGCGGAAAAAGAGAAAGCGGTATTTTATTACAGACTTCTGTTCCATTCATACTTCTTTCCCCCCCTTGGCACCCCTGGCCAGCAATTGTGCAGCAGAAGCCTCCCAACCACACCAGGCACTGAAGGAGTTGAATGCATCCCAGAGGATCCTCAGTGGGATGTTGTTTATACCTACTGATACTTGCCCAGTTAGAAATTAAAACTGAGAATTTAAAATTTGTTGTGTATTAACTCAGCAAATATGGTAATTTGGTTGAATAATGATTTGTTATAAAAATAACTTTATCTTCAAACTTGTTATAAAAATAACTTTTTTCTTCAAAACAAGAAGAATGACATCATTTTACATTTTTAAAAATCTATTAAATATTTGGCTTGACCAGGCATCGTTGGATTATCATATCTGCTTCTGGATTCAATTTGTTACAATGGCACATATCACTGAACTTCTGGAAAACTCCACTGTACACTCATGAGAGAAGGAGAATAAAAATAACTTAGTATTATTTTAAAAATAATTTCAATCTATGGATCTCCTGAAAGGATCTCAAGGACTTCCAGGAATCCCAGAACACACTGGGAATCACTGCTTCATCCAATAAAAAGTGAGTCTGATTTCCACTGCAGGCCATCCCCCTTCTTCAGAGGTAACCAGTTATCAGTTACTAGAGTAATTTTCTAGAAGCATTTTACACATATATAAAAACTATGGATTTATAGTGTTTTTGGGGGGTTTCTGCTGTTGTATTCTTTAGACAGGGTCTGGCTTTGTTGCCCAGGCTGGAGTGCAGTGGAGTGATCATAGCTCACTGCAGCCTTGAACTCCTGGACTCAAGATGATCCTTTTGCCTCAGCCTCCTGAGTAGCTAGAACTACAGGCACATATCACCACGCCCAGCTAATTTTTTTTTTTTTTTTTTTGCAGAGACCAGGTCCTGCTATGTTGCCCAAGCTGGTCTCAAACTTCTGGCTTCAGGCAATCTAGTGATCCTCTCACCTCAGCCTCACAAAGTGCTGGGATTACAGATGTGAGCCACCACGCCTTGAGATGCATAGGTTTTTTAATTAAAAAAATTGAATATTAGTCTGCTATTCATTTCACCTTGGCTTGTCTGTTACACATGCTGGGGACAGTTTCATGTCTGCATGCATACTTATCTCTTTCCTTTCCTCTGATCTGCTGTGTCCCTCTGAATGGATGTAACTCTCTACAACTATATACAGTGTCACAGTGCCAAGGTGGGCTGCTGAATGGCTACTGTCAGTTGCCCATTTCTTTAGTGGAGGATACAGTACTTAATGGGAATAAAATGGCCACACAAAGCACATCCTAGTGCAACTTTCATCTGGCTTCTAGTTTCCTTACAAGGTATACAGCTGAAGTCTTACAAATTGGACAAAACACCCAAATTTTACCATACTGCTGAGCTTTTCTACTTGGGGCTTACCTCACTGCTCTAGAAAAACTTACATTAACAATCTCTGAACCAATCTTTATAGGGATGTTTACAACCACCAGCCTCTCTAGTTCTTAAAACACTCACTGTCATCAGCATCACATCAGCTTCAGGGGAAGAAAACAGGACCCAAGTGTTCCCAAACAGTCTTATTTTTTTTGAGACAGAGTTTCACCCTATCACCCAGGCTAGAATGCAGGGCACAGTCTCAGCCACCACAACCTCTACCTCCTGGATTCAAGCAATTCTCATGCCTCAGCCTCCCGATTATCTGGGATTACAAGTATGTGCCACCACGCCTGGCTAATTTTTGTATTTTTAGTAGAGACAGGGTTTCAACATGTTGCCCAGACTGGTCTCAAACTCCTGACCTCAGGTGATCCACTCATCTCGGACCCCAAAGTGCTGGATTACAGGCATGAGCTATCATGCCCAGCCCCCAAACAGTATTTCTGAAAGCTATTTCCCTGCAGTACTAAGGTGCCAAAGGTTAATCCTGTGGGTTCACAATTTCCCTGACATAGAAGCTAAAGGAAACCCCCACCTCATAAGGCTAATTTGCTTTGATCACACTGAAGTTCTCAAATGCTAAAAGTTTTTTTTTGGTTTATTTGTTTTTTAAGGCAGGGCCTTGCTCTGTCACCTAGGCTGGAGTACAGTGGCATGATCATGGCTCGCTGCAACCTCAATCTCCTGGACTCAAGCAATCCTCCTACATCAGCCTCCCAGGTAGCTGGGAGTGCAGATGCATGCCACCTCACCCGGCTAACTTTTGTATTTTTTATACAGATGAGGTTTTTGCCGTGCAGCCCAAGCTGATCTCTAACTCCTGAGCTCAAGCAATCCTCCCACCTCATCCTCCCAAAGTGTTGGGATTAGAGGCATAAGCCACCACTCCTGGCCACAAATGCTGAAAGTTTTGTAGACCATCTGAATTCACTTCCTCACTCAGATTTACTAGCTGTACAATCTTGGGAGGTTGCTTAGTGTCTACTTATAAAATAGAGATGATATATATGTGATAAAGTTATAAGAAAGCATAATTGTAATTACGTACAGAGTGTTCCTATCGCACAGTGGGTACTCAGCACTCAGTAATTGTTAAGTCCCTTCTCCTTATTGTCTATGAACCAAAATGATCTGTGGGGCTGATCTTATGTACTAGACTTAGCTGGCTTTTCAGGGAACCCCAGTGGTCTAGTCTTTTAGAAGTCTGGACATATAAAAAACTGGGATAAAAGAAAATGGCAGAGCATTTTTTCCAAACAAAAGGAATTTCCTGGAGTCTGTCATCTGTCTGATTCAAGATGAGAAGCACAAGTCTGCTTTCCTGTATCCCTCCCCACTAGGCCAGGAAGATGGGCACCAACAGTCCCTGCCCTTCTGTTTCAGCTTTCCAATCTGCCTCCAAAATTACAGAGGCCAGTGTCGTTGGCATTTATGGTTTCACAGAGCCTAGAGAAAACCCCACCCAGGCTTGGAGGAGCCCCTCAGGTAAGCATGACAATCCTTCCAAGAGTAGAACCAGCACCTGCCGTTATAGGATGTATTATTACCTCCACTTACAAATGAGGAAGCTAATGTTTGGAGATCCTAACTAAATTCCCCATGCAGCCCTACTGAGGGCAGAGTCAGAATTCCAAACCAAGTCTGTCCTATGCCAAAGCGCATGTTTTCAACCACATCATCATATGACGCTCCAACTAGAAAAAGATAGCACCGTTCCCATGATGTAGCAAGGCCAGCCAGTTTCATGGAGATAGTGAGATTTCACAGGAGAGACAAATGTCTTTAACCATAGGCTGATGGTCTTAATAACGCAAAATTGTAACTAAAATCAAAATCAAAAATCTTAAGAAAATCATTCCTAAACTTGACTCGAAAGTAGAATGGCAAAACACTAAAGAGTAAACCAAAATTTGATTCGTTTTTGGATTATTGTAGATTATTTATTTTACTTAAATTTAGTATTTTGTTAGGAGATTAAGATTATTACATTATTTCAATAGATTATTGTTTTAATAGCTTCATAATTTAATAGTAATTTGTTCAACGATGTTTCTGAGTTCCTAGTATGTAATATGTACTATAGTTGACATAAAGATGAAAAAACATGTTCCTTGGCCTTAAAAAAGATATAATGGATATTATATGTTTGGGTTGGCAAGGTAATAAGAAAGAAAAGAAGAAGGTGCTAAAAGAAGGGAAATCAAGCCAGTTGAGTGTTCCCTAAAAATTTGTTGGAGTGAGGAAACATTATTTGAGCTGACTCTTGAAATATCACTAGGACTTTTTCAGGTAGAAAGAATGCAGACAAAAGTCTAAGAAAGGGGAACAATTTCAATAGGCAAGTTATGGGATAAGAAGATTAATAAATAGTTGGCTGGAGGACAGGAACACGCAGGTAATTGAAGACAAAGCTGGAAGATGATTGGCTCCGAAACCCATGGCTCGGAAAGCCAGTAAGGGGTGAGTACAAGAGAGCCAGGAAAGCCTTTGGAGGAGTGGGATGGCAGGCTCAGAGAAGCTCTGTGAGGCTGAACCTGGCATGTGGGGTGCTTTGGAGGAGAGACCTGGTGCAGGATGACCAATGAAAGCCTGATGTACAATAACAACATCAGAAAAGAGAAATAAACGATGTGGATCTATAATAATGTGGAGAGGGGCTGAGCGCAGTGCCTCATGCCTGTAATCCCAGCACTTTGGGAGGTCGAGGCAGATGGATCACTTGAGGCCAGGAGTTCAAGACCAGCTTGGTCAACATGGTGAAAACACGTCTCTATTAAAAATACAAAAATTAGCTGAGCATGGTGGCACACACCCACTATAATCTCAGCTACTTGGGAGGCTGAGACGTGGGAATCACTTGAATCTGGAAGGCTGAGGTTGCAGAGAGCTGAGATTATGCCGCTGCACTCCAGCCAGGGCAATAGAGCAAGACTCTGTCTCAAAAAATAACAATAACAATGTGGAGAGGATTGAGGATTGACCAGTGACTAGCACAGGCGGGAAGAAGGAAGGAGTCAAAAAGCTTGCGTGTCTGGCCTGCATGTGACCAGGAGCATACCTTGTGTGTGTGTGTGTGTGTGTGTGTGTGTGTGGGTGTGTGTGTGTGTGTGTGTGATGGAGTCTCACTCTAACAGCCAGACTGGAGTGTAGTGATGCAATCTTGGCTTACTGCAACCTCCACCTCCCAGATTCAAGCAATTCTCCTGCTTCAGCCTCCCAAGTAGCTGGGATTATAGGTGCACGTCACCATGCCCAGCTGGTTTTTGTATTTTTAGTAAAGATGGGGTTTCACCATGTTGGCCAGGCTGTTCTTGAACTCCTGACCTCAAGTGATCTGTCCTCCTCGGCCTCCCAAAGTGTTGGGATTACAGGCATGAGCCACCACACCTGGCCTGTTATTTTTTTTTTTTAACCTGGGAAAACTGGTTTCCTTAGAATGATAACAGGTTGACTCGTCTTGACTTCGGCATTCAAGAGAGGGGTTGGTCTTAGAAATCCACATTTGAACTTCAACTACATGAATGCCATAATTAAAGTCTGAAACAGATGAAATGACCCAGGAGGAAGGAAGAGAAGGAAAGCAAAGACAGAATGTTAGGGCCCACCTGCATGGGGTGGGTGAGAGGAGAACAGCTGTGTTTCTTTTACCATGTTCTAGGTAAGACTCAGAGCAACTTGAAAATGGTTCCAGACGTAATCCAACTTCCTTATTTTACAGATGAAGAAAACCCAAACCAAAAGGGTTAACTGATTTATCCAAGGCCTCACAGCTTCTTAGTAGCAGAACTGAGACTAGATGGATTAAGTGACCTTTGGGAATTAGTGTTGCTTAGCAACTGAACTAGTTGCTGTATATCACATGATGTGGTTGGAGTCAGAGAAGCCTGAGAACACGCTGCAAACTTCATTTATCTTTGTTACATCAGCCCAGCACTGTAACTGTGCCCAACAGTCTGATCAGCTCAGGGGCTCAGACCGTATCTTATTCATCTTCTTGTCACTGTTCCCTCTACCCTCTCTTTTCGTATCACTGCCTCCACAACCAGAGTTACTGCACAGTAGAGAAATTGCAGATTATTTTCCTTTTTGAATATGGAGACAGACTTTTTTGAAAGGAGCTGAAGAGTTCATTTAGTATGAACATAACCCCTGGGGAAACTGAGGCTCAGAGACGTTCAATGACTTACCCCAGATCGCCAGTCAGTGGTAAAGCCTGGACCCAAATCCCAACTCTTCTTCTTTTGCATGACACTACCAACCTCTAGTGCAAGAGAATTATTTTTAAGACAAGCTCTCTAGTCCCTAATTTCTTGAAGTATATGCTGTGTGGTCCTCTCCTCCCCAGGTGCTTCTTTTGAAAAGAGCTCCATGATCCAAAAAGTTGGTGGGGTGCTCTAAGTGAGCCCTCTCTTGGATAGTCAAAATGTGTATTACCATATTAAACACCTTGGGAAGTCTTTAATACAGTAAAGAAACTTGCTTAATTCTCTAACAATATTTTTTTAACTAATTTGACCACAGAACTGTGGCCCTGTAATCTACTTAAAAACCCACAGATCTCCAAGAATTGCACTTTGGGAAACAGTGCCTAAGTCTCATTAGCAAGACTTCCTTTGTAGGTCTCAAGCAGAAATGTCACTAGTGAGTTGTCCTCACTGTGGGAACAGGTTGGAGAGTGATGAGAGATGGAAGAAGGAAAGAGAAGCAACAAATAGTCCTAGTCTCTTCCAGAGCCATCTGCTCTCCCAGTAACAAAGGGTGAAACAGCTACTAAGCAATTTCAGCTTGGGATCCTCACCCATAAGCTTAAGGCACTGTCTCCTACTAAGGGTTCTGGTGGGAAAAGGAGTGTTTTTGTTCTCATACATTCCACACCAGCTGATGTGCTTGTTCCACGCTGCTTACCATCTTGTCCTTCCACATCCCTCTGGCTTTTCTTTGTGTACTCCACCACCCTGGTCTAAACCCTGTCCCTTCACATCTGGACTACTGAAAGCAGCGTTCTCTTTTTGTTTTTGTTTGTTTGTTTCCTTGTTAAACTTTTTCCTCAGTGCTCCTTGTTCTGAGAAAGCAGCCTCCTTCTCCCTTGCAATTTACTTACGTACTGCTGTCACATCTTAAGACAATAGTTCACCTGCTTCCAGATAAAGGAAATGCTCAAAATTCCATATATTCCAAAGTTCTATTTCATGTCAGAAAACACATCTATGCAATGCTATTTCTTCATGCTCCCCAAAGCAAATGTCCCACGACCCTAGGCTCCTGTCCTCACTGTTAACTGAACCAGCCAGCCATAAGCAATCTGACTGCCAAGCCTGTTCCACTGCTCTTTGCTTCCTGCCTATCCAATTTCTTCCAATTCTTATTCAGTTTGTAGCATCCAGCGCCAGTCCCCTGGCTATACAAACCCTTCCACACTCTCTACATTTGCAGATTCTGAGCAACTAGCCCCCTACTTACCTGCATTGCTCTTTTACTGCTCCCTGAATTTTCTAACTGAAAATAAACTCAGAAAGGGAAAGGACTATGTCTTATTAAATACAAGGCTCTTAGTAAGTAATCAAAATAACAAACAACAACAACAAATAAAAAACCTCTTGCTAAATACAGTAATGAATCTGTCAGAGGCATTTGAACCAGAGCAACTCCATCTTGAATAGAGGCTAGGTAAAATGAGACTGAGATGTTCGGGGCTACATTCCCAGGAGGTTAGTCACAGGATGAGACAGGAAGTCAGCCCAAGGTACATACAGGTGACAAAGACCCTACTGATAAAACAGGATGCAGTAAAGAAGCCAACCAAATCCCACCAAAACCAAGATGGTGATGAAAGTGACCTCTGATGGTCCTCACTGCTCATTAGATGCTAATTATAATGCATTAGCATGCTAAAAGACACTCCCACCAGCTCTATAACAGTTTACAAATGCCACGGCAACGTCTGGAAGTCACATCATATAGTCTAAAAAGGGGAGAGACCCTCAGTTTTGAGGGAAATCCCTGCCCCTTTTCCAGAAAACTCATGAATAATCCACCCCTTATTTAACATATAATCAAGAAGTAACTAAGTATACTCAACTGAGCAGCCCACTGCTCTGCCTATGGAGTAGCCATTCTTTCGTTTCTTTCCTCTCTAATAAACTTGCTTTCACTTTACAGACTTGCCCAGAACTCTTTCTTGTACGAGGTCCAAGAACTCTCTCTTGGGGTGTGGATTGGGACCCATTTTTGGTAACAAATCCATATTGACCTTACAGCTATAAGTAAAAAATTTCAAGCCCAGAAAACATTAAGGAAATAAATCTTTTTCTGGGCCTCAAGTGCATTTAAATATTTCTAGTTCAATTGACTTTAGTTTTGGAAAAGCAGAAGATTTATTCTATCTCATCCTGGATGGTCCAGAGGATTTTCATTTTTTTAATAGATAATTTGTACTTTCTGCCATCCTCTCATCGGCTCTTTGCCATGCTTGGCCTCCAGGAAGGAGAGTCTAGACCGAGTATATTAAGTGATATTTAAACATGTATCTCTAAATTTTCCAAGGGTCTGGCCAAAAGCGTATTCTTCCCAAGAACACATCTTTCTTGACAATTGTCCTTTCATTCTTTTATTTATTTGACAAGCATTTAGTGAGCAAGTCCTTTAGATACAAGGATGGACTTCTTAAAAAATCATGCTTCTTGAGGCATCCACAGTCTAATGCCGTTTTACTCAAAATGTGATCAGACAGACACCTGCAACAGAATCACCTGAGGGAGATTGTTTTAAAAGATGCAGACTCCAACGTGGTGAAGCCCTGTCTCTACTAAAAATACAAAAATTAGCCAGGCGTGGTGGCACATACCTGTAATCCCAGCTACTCAGGAGGCTGAGACAGGAGAATTGCTTGAACCCGGGAGGCAAAGGTTGCAGTGAGCCAAGATCACTGCACTCCAGCTTCGGCGACAGAGTGAGAATACGTCTCAAAAAAAAAAAAAAAAAAAAAAAATACAGGCTACCCGGACACTTGCACAGAAAATTTCTAATTCAGTAAGTCTGGAGTGGCACTTGGGACCTACATTTTTTAAAAAGCACTCCAGGTGATTCTGATGCATATGAAAGATTGAGACTCACTGGCCCAGTGGTAAGGACAGGAATGTAAGAGGGTAATTGTAGAGCAGTTGTGCCTAGTTGCAGTAAAAGAGATATTCACAATGTGAAATGGAGACATGAGGAGAGGCTTTAGTGGGTAAAGCCTTGGGTGTTGCAATGAAAAAGATACAGTTTCCAATTCTGCCGCTGCCACTTACTTGTCATGTGATTGACCTTTTCTTGGTGTCATATGATCTCATATGTAAAATAGCCAAAATACTCACCTCACAGCAATTATAAGCTTTCCATGAGATTACATATGTAAAGTGCTTGACTTAAATTTTGGAGCATAATAAACACTCATTACTCAGAAGTCCTCACAATTGTCATTTCTAATTATTAATGGAACTTAAAGGAAAGACAGCAGATGAAAAAAGTTTTCCTGAGAACCATGGGGCCCAAATTTAATTTTAAAGCAGCGTGTCTCAAAGTATAAATATCTTGCAGCCCACAAGAAATCTAGGATTTTTTAAAATTTTACATCTTTGATAATAATTTAACATTTTAATACAAGCAGTAACCATCATGAAATTTCACTGCCTGGCTTTCCATCTGTGTTGACAATTGCACAAATGCCAAAGGAAAGCCACATCAAGTCAAGGACCAATCTGGAAATAGTGGAAATGGTGGGAAGACTGAGACACTGCATGTCATGAAGCAGTTTAATCTACTCAACCACAGGATCCAATGCCATCTTCACGCTGTGAGCAGGTGTGTCATGGGGACTTTGGCTTTTTACATACCAATACATACCAGCGAACAAGCAGAAACTTGAGGCACAAATGCACAAAGAAGAATGGTTCTGTCCCAGATTCTATTGGTAAATGGATTAGATATCCATTTAGTACAAACTTTAATACTAACACGATGCTAACCCTATCTTCAAGTAAGTAGACAATTTAACAAATTATCAAATGACACCTCATTGAAACTGACATTCCATGAGTGCTTACTACAGAGTTTTGGTTAAGATCATATTTCCTGACCTTACAAACCTTCGAAGCTATTAATAACAATTTGTTCAATGTACTACACTAACAGGCATGCTTTGCATGAGTATTAATACATTTAAATGACAGATTTAGGCATAGACCAGACCCTGAGGATACATGGTTCTACTCTAACTTTAGGTTCCACATTAGTGACTTGTTTCAACAAAACCACATCATCTATCACATTAAAATAATTTAAATCTTATTGGGTTTCATAGTTACATTTGATTTCTCTTTCTCTCTCAAATCCTGAGGTCTGCTCAGATATATTTGATTTCATTTATAAATTTGCTTTGGCTCTATAATTTCGTAAGAACTATAAGCATAAGAAGTGTATACCTAGTTTTATAATTATACATATTTTAATAAGATCCTAATAATAGATCACCCAAAGAGCTGAAAAATATTTCCCTATAAAACAGGTCCATGTATTATCCAGGTTTGTAATGCCAAATGGGACAATCCTGAGGAAAGGTTCATTCAGGGCTCTCTATTCTTCAGTCATTACCTGTCTGCCTTGAAGAAGGCAGTCCCCGCCTGTTCACCAGGAATAAGTGACAACGAATCTGCTTCATCAGCCATTTATGAGCAAGCCACCCCTGCGCATGCCTGTTCCATAAGGCCCTCGGCCATTGCTTCACAAACTTCCCTTCTCAATCCATCCTTCTTGCCAATAGCAAAGCCATTATTTGGGGCTGGGGGAAGGAGAGGACCAACAGATCCCCTTCTTTGCAAGTGGAACACCATTTACTCTACACTTAAAGCTATTTATCTGGCCTTAAGAAGTGTGGTTGGCTGGGCGCGGTGGCTCATGCCTGTAATCCCAGCACTCTGGGAGGCCGAGGGTGAGCAGATCACCTGAAATCAAGAGTTCGAGAGCAGCCTGGCCAAGAGAGTGAAACTCCACCTCTACTAAAAATACAAAAATTAGCCGGACATAGTGGTGGGCACCTGTAATCTCAGCTACTCAGGAGGCTGAGGCTGGAGAATCACTTGAACCCAGGAGGTGGAGGTTGCAGTGAGAGGAGATTGTGCCTTTGCACTCCAGCCTGAGTGACAAGACTGAAACTCCATCTCAAAAAAAGAAGTGTGGTTAGTGGTACAGGTAGAAACTGAATTCCTTTTGTATTTTAGTTTTATCTTATTTTGGTCTTTAAACTAATATTTACATATAGATACTGATTTGAGTAGGTCTGATGTGAGGCCTACACTACATTTCTTTTTTATAGTTTTTAAAGTAAACTTTTAAATTGGCAAGTAAAAGCTGTATATATTTACGGCACACAACATGATGCTTTGATATATGTACACATTGCGAAATGGCTAAATCACACTATTTAACATATGCATTACCTCACATACTTATCATTCTGTTGTAGTGAGAACACTTAAAATTTACTCTCTCAGAAATATTCAGGGATACAATTTATTGCTATTAACTGTAGTCACCATGATGTACAATAGATTTCTTGAATTTGTTCCTACTATCTAACTGAAATTTTGTGTCCTATAACTAGCATCTCTCTAATCTTCCCACCCTACCTCACCCCAGCCTCTGGGAATCACCATTTTCCTCTCAGTTTCTATGAGTTCTATTCTCTTACACCCCACATATAGATGAGATTATGTGGGTATTTGTTTTCCTAGGCTGGCTTATTTCACTTAACATAATGTTCTCCAAGTTCATTCATGTTGTCACAGTGACAGGATTTCCTTCTTTTTGAAGGCTGAATAGTATTCCATTGTGTATACGTACCACATTTTCTTTATCCATCCATCCACTGATGGACACTTAAGTTGATTCTATATCTCGACTACTATGAATAATACTGCAGTAAATCTGGGAGTGCACATATCTCTTTGACACATGGTTTCATTTCTTTTGGCTATATACCCATTAGTGAGACTGCTTATACAAGTAAATGATGTGGTCTAGATATCTCAATCCTTTGTCACCACATTCACCTAACCCTCATGTATTCAGAAGAAAGAGTCATACACCATGATCATCACACTGTCTGATGGACATTTTTTCTTAATGCCTGTTGCTGAATCATGCATTTGTAACTATAATAACTTCATCATCATAAAAATGGATTTGAAGTATTTTTAAATAGCATCGGAGTACTTCTCTCCATAGCTCTGAGAAACTGTAGCTGAGTAAATTTAGGAACAAGTTGTGGATGACAGTTATGGCTTATGTTCCTATGGAAGGCTGGATTAAGACCTTATAGAGGCCTCAGACCCAGAAATATTATAGTCTCTTCTACACTCCCACCCAAATATATACTTTATTATTTTTTTAAACGCTAAAATGTAGCATTAGGTGTAAGAACGTTCAGTAAAATTTTTATTGTTCTCGTTAAGACTAGTTCAATACATTTTTGGAAACCAAGTATCAGCTTATTTCCAAAAGAAACTGGAGGTGTCCCTGCTACAGACCTAAACACTTTTGGGTAAAGCAAGTTGCAAGTGCATCCAGGGTTTTCACAGGCATCATATTTCTTAAAGCCAGGTCTCACTTCTTATGTACTGTCTGCAGGTAACAAACATGGAGCCATTCTGAATGTGCCAGATTCTATTTTTCCAATTTAACTACCCAAGAACTGCTTCCCAGACTTCTCCTTGCCCTAACCCTACCCAACCCAAATGAGGGCTTAGTTTTAAAAATATGAAATTGCTTTCAATATTCAAGTACTTTGTAAGTTAGAAAATTAGATCTTCTGGCCAGGTGCAGTGGCTCACACCTGTAATTCCAGCACTGTGGGAGGCCAAGGTGGGTGGATAACCTGAGGTCAGGAATTCGAGACCAGCCTGGCCAACGTGGCAAAATCCCATCTCTACTAAAAATACAAAACTTAGCTGGGCATGCAGGCTGGTGTCTGTAATCCCAGCTACTCAAGAGGCTGAGGCAGGAGAATCATCCAGGAGAGGGGGGGGGCTGAGCCCAGGAGGCAAAGGCTGAGGCAGGATAATCACCTGAGCCCGGTGAGCTGAGATCTAGCCTGGATGGCAGAGCGAGACTCCATCTCAAGAAAACAAAAGAAAATTGGATCTTCTGTCCTATTTCAATGCTCTTCTTCTTTTCTATGTTACTTCTGCAAAAAGCATGAGGCCAGCAGTGAAAGGGAAATGCAGAGTAATTGAAGTTTACCTGTATACACAGGTCAACACCAGACATTCTGAGTGTCTTTCTTAAATGTATTTTGTAAATGTTGGCAACTCAATCAATTGAAAAATGATGATGAGAAGCACCTAGGAACCTAGAGGTGGAATTTTCCACAGCTCAGGGAAAGGCACAGGGTAGTTCCATTTTTCTGGAGTATGGGGGTTGCTGGTGGATCCAGGAGAGGGGCAGAAGAAGCTGGCACCTTAAGTCATGAAAATGAAACAGGCAAATGAACTTCAGAAAGTTGTGAAGGAAAGATAATAAGAAGATCATCAATCACCCTTCAAACTGCAAAAACAAAACTTGCCACCAAAATACAGCAAAAGGATTAGAAAGCAACTTTTCAGATGCCCTTAAATGAATCGTATAGGTCTAGAATTTACATCCCAGCTTGACATCCCAGCTTGATACTCCTTTAGTAATAAATGGCTGAACAAAAGGCTTGGAAAATTTTTCACCTCCAAACATGACATTAAGTAGTAGGTAATTTGTATTTTACGTAACATTGAATGTTCCAAAAGGAATTTTTTGAAAGCTTTAACCAATGAAAGGTATTTCAGAAAAGAGAGAACAGTCTGTGAGAGAGGGAAAGGTTAAAGGTATTTCCATGATCAGACGACTGAACACAAGCACGAGGAAAAGAGTGTCATCAAGAGAAAGACACCAGCACTGCCTGCAATCAAACCAGGAGAATCCAAACCCTGGGTAGGATTCCCAGATGCAGTGGCTCACACCTATAATCCCAGCACTTTAGGAGGCCGAGGTGGGGGGGATGGCCTGAGGTCAGGAGTTCGAAACCACCCTGGCCAACATGGTAAAACCCTGTCTCTACTAAAAATACAAAAATTAGCTGGACGTAGTGGTGGGTGTCTATAATCCCAGCTATTTGTGAGGCTGAGGCAGGAGAATGGAGAATCGCTTGAACCCAGGAGGCAGAGGTTGCAGTGAGCCAAGTTCACGCCACTGCACTCCAGCCTGGGCGACAGAGTGAAACTCTCTCTCAAAAATAAATAAATAAATAAAAATTAAAATATAAAGTAGCCCTGTGTATAATAGAGACCCAATACAAACCAAGTTTTCACGTGAGCTTATCTGTTCCTCCTTAACTGTACTCACAAAGACATTAGTATCTTTCTACAATGTTCACAACTCATAAGAATCAAGATTTAAGCCCAGTACTTCTAATAGTAAGTCCAGTACTTAGACCATTTTTCCATGACCCAGCTCTCTTTAGATGCTGATCTTAATGGCATAACCAATTAATGGAAACTTACTGAGCTCTTTTCCAGCCTCAAAGACTATAGTGTATGAGGTCTTAATTATTGCTGTCTAAAAATTTTTCCAACAACAAATAAGCACTGTGCTGGCATATAAAATAAGTTCTTAATCTAATACACAGTGAGAACTCAGTAAGTACTCACTTATGGGTTATGCTATAAGGTGAGTTAGAGCGATCACCTAAGACGTGGTATTTGCTAAACTAAGTGATACTGACCAAAAGAACTAGAGATTCCAAAAAGTAAGATCTGAGATCAATGAAAGATCTGAAACTTAAGCTGGCCTTTAAAGAAGAGTGGTATTTAGCTAAAATGAGAGGAGAGAGGAGCATATTCAGAGAGTATGGGGATAGGGTGACCGCTAGGGTGAAGATCATAGTGACTCAAGTCTTATCTGTGAAAGTGAGTATGAGTTTGTGGGTGCTGACAGGATAGCGATTAGCATAATTGGACTGGAAAATGTAGAAATTTTATATTGCCCTTTACAGATGAGAATTTTTTTTTTTTTTGAGACGGAGTCTTGCACTGTCACCCTGGCTGGAGTGCAATGGCACGATCTCGGCTCACTGCAGCCTCTGCCTCCCAGGTTCAAGCGATTCTCCTGCCTCAGCCTCCCTAGTAGCTGGGATTACAGGCATTTGCCACCATATCTGGATAATTTTTTGCATTTTTAGTAGAGACAGGGTTTCACTATGTTGGCCAGGATGGTCTCGAACTCCTGATCTCGTGATCTGCCTGCCTCAGCCTCCCAAAGTGCTGGGATTACAGGTGTGAGCCACCGTGCTGGGCCAGATGAGAAAATTTATGTGCAGAAAGATTTGAAAAATTCTTGCACAAAGTCCCGCTGCTCATAGGTGGCAAAGTTAAAATTAGAATCTCACCGTATTAACCCTTGGCCCATCACTCTTTCTACCACACCAAGTTGTAGTTAAAACAATTCAAGGAGGGTGGGTGCAGTGGCTCATGTTTGTAATCCTAGCACTTTGAGAAACCAAGGTGTGAGGATTGCTTGAGCCCAGGAGTTTGAGACCAGCCTGAGCAACATAACGAAAACTCATCTCTACAAAAAAAAAAAAATAGCCAGGTGTGGTAGTGTGCACATGTAGTCCCAGCTATTCGAGGGGCTCAGGTGGGAGGATCACTTGAGCCCAAAAGGTAGAGGTTGCAGTGAACCGTGACTGCAACACTGCACTCCAGCCTGGGCAACAGAGTGAGACTCTGTCTATAAAAACAAACAAAACAAATGACTATTCTTTAAGTGACAGCTATTATAATTTGAAGGGTATGACATAAAAATATCTACATATCTGCTATTAACCTACTGAATTAGTCTCTCTCAAGAATTTGAAACATTTCTGCCTCAGATAGCTTTAATAAATAAAATAATGTCATTTAAGTTTAGGGTACTTATCTGAAAAACAAAATTGATCATTTTAAAATACAGACGCTTATGATTATAACTATATTACATTGACTGCCTTCAAATAAGAAAGAAGTAGCCAAGATGAAATCAAAGTGTTAAAATTTGGAGATACGGCAGATTTTTAAAATTAAACTTTCATTTCTTTTAGAGCAGTTCGAGGTTCCCAGCAAAATTAAGTAGAAAGTACAATTCCCATATATACCCTGCCCTCTGCCACAAAACCTCCCTCACTATTGACATCCCTCAGGACAGTGGCACATTTGTTATAATCAATAAGCCTATCAATAAACCTAATGGTATGTGATATCAACACATCATTTTCAGCTAGGCACGGTGGCTCAGGCCTGTAATCCCAGCACTTTGGGAGGCCAAGGCAGACAAATCACGAGGTCAGGAGTTCGAGACCTGCCTGACCAACATGGTGAAACGCTGTCTCTACTAAAAATATGAAAATTAGCTGGGTGTGGTGGTGAGTGCCTGTAATCCCAGCTACTTGGGAGGCTGAGGCAGGAGAATCGCTTGAACCCAGGAGGTGGAAATTGCAGTCAGCTGAGATAGTGCCACTGCACTCCAGCCTGGGCAACAAAGTGAAACTCCATCTCAAAAAAAACCAAAAAACCCCACAATATTTGCATTGTTTGCATTAGGGTTCATTCACTCTCAGTGTTGTACATTCTATGGATTTTGACAAAGGTATAATGTAGTAACCACAGAACAGTTTCACTACCCTAAAAATCCTCTGTGTTCTGTCTATTTATCCCTCCCTCACTCCTAATCCCTGGCAACCACGAATATTTTTACTGTTTCTACAGTTTTGTCAAATGAAATTCAAAATTCAAAGTACTATTTCTACTGAATGAGTATTGCTTATGCACTATCATAAAGTTGAAAAATCATAAGTTGAACTATTTTAAGTCAGGACCATCTGTATTTCCTCTCAGATACAGGAAGTGTATCTGAGAGGGAATACACACTGTCCCAGTTAGTTGGGAGGCTGAGACAGGAGAATTGCTTGAACCCAGGAGGTAGAGGTTGCAGTGAGCCGAGATTTCGCCACTGCACTCCAACCTGGGTGACAGAGCATGACTCCATCTCAAAAAGAGAAAAGAAAAAAGAAAAAAAAAATTGGTTTGTTGATATCTATGAGAAAACTTGCTAGAATTTTGGTTGGGATTAGGACTTATTTTTAATTTCCATTGATACTATTTTAGCATTATTATGTCCATTTTAAACTCTCTGTTATGCACACATTCTAAAATTAGAACTGTGTCTGTCTGAGGAACAGACTGCTATTCTTTAGTGATTTAGCTCCTACCACTCTCTCCTTCAGGTCGATTTGCTCCCCCTGCATCTCAAGAGGGTCCATCCTGAAGGACAAGTGCCAGCAGCCTTTGAAAACTTCACCAATCCTCTAATTTTCACATGCCTCTGAGAAGTTACAATACTGCCAGGCATTTTGGTATGGCTCCCACAAGGACTTCCAAAGTGCTATTTTCTTTTACAAAGCCCAAGTGGTCACTCATTTTACTTCCGGCAAGAAATGGAAGAAGTGGCATATGTTGGTGTGACTGTACTTTAAAATTGCCAAAAACACACACAGACACACTTGCACATATTTCTCCAATCTTACCATGGGGATATGGGAGTTTGCTTTTTAATGCTTGGATTTAGACATAGAACGATAGCCATAATTACGATGATAGGAATGGAGACCATGGCAACAAAGACAATGGTGACGATAAGAAGTACAGTCCCAGAAAAGAGGATGGGACTCTTGGTAATGGCTTTATGCCTCAATTGCCTATACCAATGTCTCCTTTATCAGAGCTTTAATAATATTTTATGTGTTTCTGAAATTTTCTCTAGTCACTGTTATATGTGTCTGTTGTTTCCTAAGTTCCTAAGGGCAAGGATTATGTCTTTTACTTCTGGATCCTTCATTTCATTTGTTTATATATTCAGCAGATATTTTATTAAATGTCTACTATGTCCAGATACTGTGTTAAGCCCTAGCACTGAATAAGTCATGCACTCAGTGCACAGAAAAACTTTTTTCTAATAAATGAGAAACCTCAAACTGTAGATATATAACCTTATAAACAGCTTGAGAGGCAGAAATATGATTTACTCTTTTCATAGTAACAAATAGGGAACAAATAATAAATTTAATATTTTATGTTTAATAAATACATATGAGTAATTGATAGGAAATAAAACATAATACTAATACAAGGTTATAATAATAGGGAAACTGTGCAAAAGATAGAAGGAATTCACAAGAACGCTGCATTTTGTTCTCAGTTTTTCTATAAAGCTAAAGCTGCTCTATTAATTTTTAAAAATTATGAAAAATATAAAATTTGAGTCCTATTTATGGCATAACAGCTGGCTCTACTGACAATCACCATATAATAACTGTTTCTGTGTTATTTTGAATTACAGTTCAGCAAACTTTAAAAGCTAAATTGTATTAACCCAGTGTGGATACCAATTTTCTAAATCAAGTGTTGTATGGTCAAATTCATATTATACTCCCTAGAACCTAAAGCAGTGAATGCTTATAAGTGCTCATAACTTCGTGGGGCTTGTTGATCATAAAACATAGAATGGTATTCAGCAGAGACTAGGCACCCAATAACTGTTTACTGAGGAGTAAATAAAGAAATACAGTAAAAACAAAATTATAACAGTTTACCAGAATGCTATATTTTTAATAGATGAAAAATATATCTATAATCTTTTAAAATCAGCGCTATGTAAGAGAAAAATAAAATCAGTTAAAAACTATCTTAGACATGAGAGTTCACTGAGATTTATATTGTTTCATGTTTTTTGGATTCATAAGAGCATTCAAATTTTAAAAGGAAAAAAATGCAAAAATGCTAGATTATTTGCCCTCATTTTTAATCCATCTCCCATCTCAATTTATTTTGGCAACTTAAGCCATTAAGGCCCTAAGGATTATCTTGTATTATAGAAAACTTCACGGGTTTAGCTACCTATGAAATATGTCTGAAAGGGTGTCCAAACTACCATCTTCACAGGTATCTGGACATCTCAGCTCCTTTACTAAAGTATGCTATTAGTAAAAATCTTAAGCACAGTGTTTTAATGTATCTTTGAGGAATAGAATTAAATCAAATGGAATAGAATTAAATTGCCAAACACAACACAGTTGGAGATTTATCAGTAGAGGTACTTAACTCTGTTTCACACCAGAATCACCTGGGAGCAGTTCAAAATACTGATTTCCAATCTTCAACCTCAGATACTCTGATTTGATTGGTCTGAAAATCTTTAAGGTCTACCTGGAGTTTCTAATTTCTTGGTGAGCAGCCCTCATTATGGATGGTTGCTGAATTCAGAGAAGCTCTGGGATGCCTGGGGATGCCGGACACATTTCTGGACTGAGTAGTCGTTGTTGGGAGAGAGTCGATCAATTCATATGTTGCACAGCTTCAAACTGGGCAAGAGGTATAAAGAGTCCAGTGTGTCTGTGTTGCAGGCAGGTTGCACCATTTATGTGAGCTGGCACAAGAACGTTAGCATGTCTGTGGAGGTCCGTTTTTAGACATGTGTTTGCTTTCTGGATGCCTGCGAGATGTGTGTTTGGATTGTGTGTTTGAGGTGAGGGTGATGTGAAGTGCCTGAAAGCAGATCTTGTAAAGGAGCTTGGGAAGGATGTCTGAGAGTTCATACGAACTGAAAATGATGTGACATGAATATATAAGGCATGGCCACTCTAATTTTTTCATGTGTCTATTAAAAATGCAAATACATGGAAAGGTCTGAACTAAATTCGCTGTGTGTGATAGAGAATTCATATGACTTCAAGACTGGGGAGCGAATATATAAGAAGGGAAGAAAAGTGGGAGTTCACAGAGCGGCTAGAGGAGAATAGGCAGGTGATAAGGTTTCTTTGGAAGACAGTCCCACTCTGTGCTTGGACATGGAGACTGTTGAGGAATCTAAGTGAAAGGCATTCTGGAAACATCTTCCCCACTTCCCTTACCTTTAAGGTTTCTAAAGCAAACGGATCTTACCCCAGAAACAGAGGCTGGGGCCTCCCCACTGCAGGCTGGCTCTCAATCCCCACCCCAGGAGCAGCAGCCTCCCTTCTGACTGCAAGCACAGGATAGGGAGTGTCAGGGAAAGGAGGGAGGGAGATGTGCCTGCCAGTGACAAGAAGGTCCTGAGTCAAGGATCTGCCCTTGGCTAGATATGAAGCTCCTCAAATGTCAGTCTCGTCTAAGGAGCAATCAGGGGACTGGTCCTGGCTAAAGCCTTCCTTTTCAGAGACAGGGAGTCTCCAAGAAGGGGATGCTTCACCAAGCACCATTTTCTTCAGCCTGCACTGCTTTGGGTGAGGAATCATGGCAAACCAGTCCAGCAGAGGAGAATTTAAGACAGAATCCTCAGGAATATTGCCCTGGGAAGGAGGAGGACCTGCTTCCATTCAAAGGAGATGGGTACTAAGGCTGAGGCCACCCATTTTCAGAGTTTCACACACATCCAAATCCATCTTCCCCCTCCTGCCAGTGTCAGCAGTGACTGCCAGACCCAGTGCCACAGGGGCTGCCTTACATGACGTTCTGGTGTTTACTGATCCTAATCATAAGAGCTGATACAGACCGGCAAGCCCTTGATAGCCTTCAGAATGCATGTACATCCAATACCTCTTACAACAATAATACTGAAAGGTACTGCCATTGTTCCCATGTAATAAATACAGAAGTCAAGATGCAGAAAGGCAAAGCAACTTTGCTAAGTAGTAAAAGGTAGGGCCAGAACTGATCCTGAGTCTTCTGACTCTAAGTCCCAGGCTCTTTGCATAACAAAGGTAAGTATATACCACAGACCCAGAAATCAACCCACATCTGATATCCAGATATATGTTCAGCCAAGTGCAGAAGTGGCCTCTGAGAGAAATCCATACTGCTCCCGTAGCCTGACACCTTCACCTCCTGATCACCCAGTGAAATATGGAATTTGAATCCAAGAGTAACCAAATGCAAGGGAGGTGAAAGGAGTATCGTTGAATGGTGATTCTGAGCAAAGGTTTTAGAGTCAGACATACGGGAGTTTCAAATGTATTAGCTGCATTTTCTTGAGCAACTCATTTCACCTCTCTAAGGGTTAATGTCCTTATATGTAAGATAGAAATAATGCCTTACATAGCCGTGAGAATTCAAACAAATCATATATGAAAGGCGCTGAGCATGAAGCCTGGTGCATAGAAAATACTCAAAAGTTAGCTTCCTTTTATTTTACACACACACACACACACACACACACACACACACACAAATATAACTATAGACACCATTAGCTGATGAGCCACCATTGGCTCCTTACTGATAATTAACGTCCTTGTGCTGACTTGCTCATCATACTGCCTCTATTGTCTCAGCCAGAATAAACCTTAAAAAGGAAATGAAAGCAGAGGTATGGAGGGGAAAGAACACTGGACTAGCAGTAGAGAGAAGCTCAATTTCATTTTGAGCTCCACTACAGATGTACTGTGGGACTTGAACAGGTCGGTCCCCTTCCTGTCATTTTTGACATCTGTGGAGCAAGGGGATCGGATGAGAGGCCTAAGGCCCTTTTCAGGACTCTTAACTCTGTGTTCCTCTATAGAAAGGATGTAGGAAGCCAACGATCGGCAAAATGGTGCTGAACCCCCTACTGGCTTGAACAGTACGAACGCTTGCCTCAAATGGCTGGTCTGAGAGTTTCGACCACTCGGAAGAGTTCTGTTTCCCTTTGGATGGGACTCTTGAACCTAGGCCAGGACTCAGAGGTCCCAAATGAAAACAGTCTCAAGTCTTTCCATAACAAAGGGAAAGACACCCAGAGCCAGCGAGGAGATGCGTCTGGGAAGCTGTATTTCATCGTCACCAACTGAAAAATCCTCCATGCACCCAGCCTCCCCAAGCCACCCCAAATCTCAGGGGGCAGCCACCCCTCATCCAAAGTTACCCTACTCACAAGTAAATCAGCAACTCCCCTGAAAAACAAAAAGTGCTTGATCTACATTATCTCCAAAACTCAGGACATTCTAACACCACTACTAAATGCCTAAAAACTTAGCTCTGTTACTCTGCCTTCTCCATCCTGAAACGAACTCTGCAATCGTCCTGTCTTGCCTGCCAACAATTTCAACTCTGCTAACGCTGTTTATTGTATCTTGCAGCTGCTATGGATTCATTTATTTTGCTTCAGCCTTCTTTGGTTATTAGTGCTCTTTATTCTTCCCTTCATAACATAAATTCAGACCCCCAAAAATGTGGGATCTGATTTCTCAAGTCTGTGGTGCCTCACTCTGTTCCTTTCCTTGCCTGACTTAAAACGCCCTTCTGTTTCCTTTATAAAACTTTTCCTGAGACACCAAAAGAAGTATATGCGGAGCTTTCGTTTTCCAAAAAGAACAAAATAATAAAGAAAAAAGACCCACATAACTTACTTTCATCCAGGGGTGCACAGATTTGGAAAGAAGAAAACAGAGCTATAATCCACTGCGTTTCCCCCAAACCAAAAAGAAGAATTTGTTGTGAAACGCTTCTTTTTCCACTTTGCTGGTGAAGGAGCCCGGTGGTAGGCATACATCCACAGGCTGATGCAAGATGCCTTTGAGAGAAACCTCACATTCTGAGGATTCCTGGGAAAGCGCCAGGGATCCCAGCATCCAATATATTGCACATTTGGTTTCAATTAGGAAGGGGGTTGGGGAGGGAGAAGGAAAGTCACCAATCAGAGCTGTTTTCTGTTTGGAGACTATTTCTTTTGACCCAAGGGACTATGGGCAAAGCTATAATTTACAGCAAAACCCATTCATAGAAGAAAAAATATGTATAACCATAGGACAGACTTAAAGACACAGTTCCCCTTCTGCCTTATTCCCACCCATATCCATCTGCTTTTCCTTCCCCCTCCATCTGAGACTTGATCCCCATCCTGTGATCCCCGCTGCCTACCCCGCACCTCGTTCTTCTTACTTGAGCTGAAGCTATAAGCACAGCTTAAAGTTTGAGGTTTCTTCCAATTGAAGCTTCCAGGGCAGTTGGGGCACACACGTGGAGTTGACCTGTAGTATTTTGGCCATGAAAGCCTAGAGCTGAGCTCTCCCCTGAAAAATTTGATTTAATCCCTTCCCACCACTGCTTCCCCGACCAAAAAAACTGGACAGTGCCAGAGTCCAGGATGCCTTTTTTTTTTTCACTCAATTCCCAGTTGGCTGCTGCCTCTGAGGGTCTGTTGCTGTTCTGGATTCATGCTGCTAAATGAAAACACAAGCGTTTATAAGGACTTTCTAAATTACTTTGTAAACTCTTTTTCCCTCCTTTATCTTCTCCCCCTCCCCTCCCCCTTCCATGGACATGGGCAGAGATCATGTGAAAGGGGCGGGTAGGCAACAGGGGAGGAGCCTTCACTCCACTCTCCAAAGGATAACTGATAATCCTCTCCATCCATATAGACTCCAGCCTTAACCCTTCAGAGCCTGGATCATTCCTGACCAAGCCCAGGCTGGGCTGCTCTGGAGGTCCTGATTCTCTGTATGGGAAATGCAGGGCAAGCAGGAACCCAAGGGCAGGAGATCCAAGGAGGGATGTAGAGGGCAAAGGCAGGTTAAGAAGACTGAGCCTACCTTTGAGAGCCAGCCTTCTTGTAAAGAGACCTCCTTTCTCTGGGCTCTGGAGTTATCACCAGCTCTTCTCTATTTGTAGTTAATCCAGAATTGCACAGTCTCCAAGATGAGCGAGAAAAGAAGTGAGCAAACAGGGAAAGGGAGGATGGGAAAGAGATCATGGAGGGACATTCCCATAGTAAGTTAGGAGCAGGAGATGTTTCATAAGGGGAATGGAAAGGTACACACACACACACACACACACACACACACACACACACACAACCAGTGAGGGTGGTCATGAAACTAAAAGCCAGTGTTGAGTCATTGTTAAGTCCCTAAAAGTCACATAAGCTCAGCACCAGTCTGAGGGTCAGAAAGCAGCCGTTAATATCTGTGCCTCACAGCTGTTACAGAAAAGGACACGGAGAACATGGGAATGGTTCAGAGGGCAGCCATGGAAATGATTAAAGGCAGAAAGTGAGATCTTACAGAAAAAAATTAGAACTAGAGTTATTTTATGAAGAGAAAAACCAGTGCAGAGATCAACTATTAAGAAGACTCTTCAAATAACTTACAGCATCTGAAGTCAGGTCTGAGGGTGACTCAGGCCGGGACAGGCAGCTCAACTCAATAAATATCTGTTGGGCCATTATCAGGCACTTTGCTGGGTGCTTGCCAGAGACAACTAGAAATTCTCCTCAAGTGTCTATGCCTGGAGTAGTTCACCTCTTTGGCATTACTATGAAGAATGCACCAAAAATACAATCTGTGATTTCACAGATTTGGTGATGCTACAGGTCAAATGTGGAAAGTAGTGTAACAATTTTATAAATCCAGAGCTTGATAAAGGACAGGGCCTGTAGGTATAGATATGTGTTTTCCTTTTTCATTTTAAGGTGGTTCTACTCCATAGGTGAGATTGTTTTTCTCTGCATATGTATAATTAGAACTCAAGTTATAGTCTTAATTGAGCCAGAACTGAGCCAGTGATGTAGACGCCAAAACCCAGACACACCTGGGTTTGTCTAAGCCAGAATAGGCAGGCAGGAGTCTATTTGTATATAGACTGGGTGAGTTTCTGGGGGAAGAACTCACTGAGCAAAGACAGGACCAAGGGATAAAAGACAGTCCCAAGAACAACCGAGCTACGTCAACAGTAAGGAGTAGCTCAGAGGAAAATAGTATGTCTATCAATCACTCAAAACACCCTCTCCATCACTCAAGCTATTCTCAGCCAAATCTGGGGTCTAATCTTGAACTCTAGGACGAAGGTCCTACAAAGAAAGGAGCAAGGAAAAGCTGGAAGTGATATTTTACTAAAATAGTTGAGGAGTATTTAAAACATGAGGAGGATTCATTTGATTGAAGCCTCAAGTTTTCAAAGACAACTCTGGTTAGTGGAAACCAGTGTTCAGCCTTGACAACAGCCATTGCTGTAGGAAGCCGGAGCTGGAAACTAAGAAAACAGCAAATGCTAACTTCAGAGCTGAAAGGACTAACTGGTGGAACACACTGAAGAAATTTCCTGGGAACTCTCAGAGCTATTTGGTACAGTTTTGAGTAAGACTGGAATTCCTAATATTGTGGGAACAGATGTGGAGAAATATCATTTTATTACTCTTCCATGAACAGATTTTTACCCCCCTGGTTGGTCTGTCTTGGGAAATGTGAGTCACTGCATTCAGAATTATTTATGTTCCATAGGAAGTAATGCATTCTAGTTATGAGGATTGTTTTACAGTGAAAACAAATGACTGAAAAACAATATCGAATTCCATCACTGGGATTTTACTAAAAATAGGACAGATCTATCTGGAATGGTCAAGATGCAGTGTTAATTAAAACTAAGATGTGCAAGATGACTTTTCAAGACCTTTTCTAGTCTATAAGCCAAGGTTAAAGTAAATTCAGGAGTTGAGCATTGAAATAACTATAATATTTCTGTCTGTAGCTAGGAGCTGGATGCTTTTGTGATGCCTTAGGACATAAAATGAATGATTAAAGTAAAATGAATTTAACTAACTTAGTTTAAGAAACACACACATACCTTAAAAGGATATATAGATACAGAAACCAAACTCACGTGGTACATTTGTTTCACAAGGAATTTAAGCCACAAATCAACCACTAGTAACGTAATCAACTGGTTTTTCTTCTCTGCTGTTCTGTCCTCTCTTCTCCTTTCCTTCTCTCTTCTTTCCTTTCCTCTCCTTTTCTTCTCCTCTCCTCGTTCTTTTATTTCTTCTGTCTCTCATTCATTTCTTGTCTCTCTCTCTCTCTTCTGCTTACTACTGCTCATTTTACTTTAGCCCATTCTTTTTCAGCAAACCAGCCTTTTCTGCTTCTTTTCACATAATATTATAGGTGGTTATAATAAGCAACTGCAACGATGACTTAGCTCTCAAATTTATCTCTCCTCACTTCAGGTGAGCATGAGAGAATGACAGATATTATGAGAGTCCAGTTCCAGAATGCTGGGATGGAGAATTTTATTGGTCAAATGTGTTTCTTATGTCCATCCTCTACCTCTAAACTGTGGAGTGGAGGGCAGTGGATCACATAATGTGAACATAGCTCCAAGGGCTCATACACATACATGAGTCAATTCTCAGAAAAGGGATGTCATACATTAGAAGATACCCCAAAATTGTCTGCTATACCAAAAATTACTCAAGCATGACAATCCCTGGATTTTAAAGGAAGTATGCCTTACTAACACAAAACCAGAGAATATTGTGTATATTGGAGTTATATTCTGCACACATTTAACTTAAGCACCAATTTTAGAAACTAATTCTATTTTTATTTTTTTTGAGACAAAGTTTTGCTCTTGTTGCCCAGGCTGGAGTGCAATGGCACGATCTTGGCTCATTGCAACCTCCACCTCCCAGGTTCAAGTGACTCTCCTGCCTCAGCCTTCCAAGTAGCTGGGATTACAAGCGCATGAAACCATGCCCAGCAAATTTTTGTATTTTTAGTAGAGACGGGGTTTCACCATATTGGTCAGGCTGGTCTCAAACTGCTGACCTCAAGTAATTCACCTGCCTCAGTCTTCCACAGTGTTGGGATTACAGGCGTGAGCCACTGCACCCGGCCTCCAATTTTGGAACCTAATTCTTAAGACTCCCTGTTATTGGTTGATCTATTCATAATAGACAAATCCATTGATATATATTAAGGCATAAAGTTTAATAGTCTTTAAAAATCAGTATGGAGGAACTCTTGTAGAAAACAGAAACACTTTGGTTTCCTAAAAAGCAAAATACTCTGAATGTTCAGACAGCTACATACAAACTTTCTTTTAGTTTCTTTCTGAATTTACCCCATGATTCTCGAATCTTAGTGTTCTTAAGAATTATCCTATTAAGTCATATCCACAGAAGTATGTGTGCTATCTTTATAAATGATTTAAAAGTCTTTCAAAGATAATTTTAACTCTGAGAGATTGTTCACTTTATCATCTGGATCCTAACCCACACTACTAGGTTCTGTTCTTTTGTCAGAGACTTTCATGGGAGATGATCCAATTACAAACCCCTAGGGGGCAAAGTCCTCTTGAACAAGTCATCAACTTTTCTATTTGTAAGATGTGGCACAATATGAGCTGACAATTCGCAGGGTTGTGAAGATCAAGTAAGATCCAGAAAGAATCATTCATTGAGTACAAATGGAAGCAGGGGACATTCAGGATATATAAAGCAGAACTTTTGACACTGTTTTATACAGTGCTACTGTAAAAACATTCTGTAAAAACATTGTAAAAAACTTCTGACACTATGTGCCAAACACTGTTATAAGAACTCTACATTTATTATTTCATTTAACACTCACGGAGAGAGATCCAAGATGGCCGATTAGCAGTAGCTCGGGATTGTAGCTCCCAGTGAAAGCACAGAGAGTGAGTGGACGCCACATTTCCAGATGAATTTTTATTGCCCACGGACCAGGAGATTCCTGTTGGAGGAGCCCCAGGGGTTGCCAGCGTGACTTCTTGGCCGAGCGCGTCCGTTTTGCCGGCGTTCCAGCACGGCGGTTCTCAGTCTGGAGTACATGGGACTGGGTGCCCTTTTAGTTGGCGTTGGAGCTCCGGGAAGGCAGAGTGGCCCATTCAGCTGATTGAAAAGGGGACTGAAGCGGAGAACCAGACTGGGAGATTCCCGGGCAGAAAATCGCCACGAGTCTCAATGCCGCTATTTCAGCCAGTGCAGTGGGTTGCTGCAGGGCTCGGCTAGTCCCCCTCCACAAAAAAAAAAAAAAAAAAAAAAAAAACAGCAATTGGAACTGCTGAGGATTGAGAGTTTCACAGCAAATACAGCTGAACCCAGGAAGGTCCAGCTCTGTGGGGGAGGAGCGTCCTCCAAAGGAAAACTAAGAAACAGAAAAAACTTCATCACCAACAAGCTGGATGTCCACTCAGAGACCTAATCTGAAAGTCAGCAATTACACAGATGACAGGTGGATAAATCCACAAAGATGGGAAGAAACTAGTGCAAAAAGGCGGAAAACACCCAAAATCAGAATGCCTCTCCTCCTACAGAGGATTGCAGTTCCTCATCAGCAAGGGAACAAGGCCTGATGGAGAATGAGTGTGAGGAATTGACAGAATCAGGCTTCAGAAGGTGGATAATAAGAAACTTCTGTGAGCTAAAAGAACATGTTCTAACCCAATGCAAAGAAACTAAGAACCTTGAAAAAAGGTTTGATGAAATGCTAACGAGAATAGACAATTTAGAGAGGAATATAAGTGAATTAATGTAGCTGAAAAATACAATACGAGAACTTTGCGAAGTATGCACAAGATTTAATAGTTGAATTAATCAAGCAGAAGAAAGGATTTCAGAGGTCGAAGACCAACTTAACGAAAAAAAATGAGAAGACAAGATTAGAGAAAAAAGGGTAAAAAGGAATGAGCAAAGTCTCCAAGAAATATGGGACTATGTGAAAAGACCCAATCTATGTTTGATAGGTGCACCTGAATATGATGAAGAGAGTGAATCCAAGCTGGAAAATATTCTTCAGAAATATTATCCAGGAAAACTTTCCCAACCTACCAAGGCAGGACAATACTCAACTCCAGGTAATACAGAGAATACCATGAAGATATTCCTCAAAAAGAGCAACCCCAGGGCATGTAATTATTAGATTCACCAGGGTTGAAATGAAGGAGAAAATACTAAGGGCAGCCGAGAGAGAAAGGTCAGGTTACCCGCAAGGAGAAGCCTGACTCACAGCAGATCTCTCAGCAGAAACCCTACAAGCCAGAAGAGAGTGGGGGGCCATTATTCAACATCCTTAAAGAAAAGAACTTTCGACCCAGAATTTCATATCCAGCCAAACTAAGTTTCCTAAGTGAAGGAAAAATAAAATTTTTCACGAACAAGCAAGTACTCAGAGATTTCATTACCACCAGGCCTGCTTTACAAGAGCTTCTGAAAGAAGCACTACATATAGAAAGTAACAACCAGTATCAGCCATTCCAAAAACAAACCAAAAGGTAAAGAACATCACCATAATGAAGAATCTACATCAACTAATGGGCATAACAGCAAGCTAGTATTAATGACAGTATTAAACTCACATATATCAATATTAATCCTAAATTTAAATAGACTAAATGTCCCAATCAATGGATATAGACAGGCAAATTGGATAAAAAGTAAAAACCCATCGGTGAGCTGCATCCAGACCCATCTCTCATGCAAGGATATACAGAGACTCAAAACAAAGGGATGGAGGAAGATTTTACCAACCAAATGGAGAGTAAAAAAAAAAGAGCAGGAGTTGCAATTCTCGTGTCTGATAAAATAGACTTTAACGTAACAGAGACCAAAGAGAGACAAGAAGGACATTTCATAATGGCAGAGGGATCAATGTAATGGGAAGAGCTAACGATCCTAAGTGTATGCGCACCCAATACAGGAGCACCCAGATACATAGGGCAAGTTCTTGGTGACTTACGAAGAGACTTGGACTCCCCACACAACAATAGTGGGAGACTTTAACACTACATTGTCAATATTGGACAGATCAATGAGACAGAAGGTTAACAAGGATACCTGGGACTTGAACTTAGACTTGGAACAAGTAAACTTAATAAACATTTACAGAACTCTCCACTCCAAATCCACAAAAACATATTTTTTTCAGTATCACATCACACCTGTTCTAAAAGTGACCATATAATTGGAAGTAGATGACTCCCCCAGCAATTGCATAGCATTTCACAGGTTTAAATGAAATATTGGTTGGCTGTTTGTTTGTTATTTTCCTCCCTTATTCCTTCCTGTCTCCATTGTATAACACAATTATTAGTATAAGAGAGGTTTTTGATACCCATTTTTAGACTGCATTCTAGCCTGGGCAATAGTAGCAGAGGTTACCCTTCTCTCTCCCTCTTTCTCTTCTTCTTTCTTTCATTCTCTTTTTTTTCTTTCTCTCTTTCTTTTTCCTTTTCTTTCTTTTTCTTTCCAAAAAAAAAAAAAAAAAAAAAACGAGAATTTTACGGGATGGGTACTATTATTTTCCCAGTGTCCATATGAGGAAAGCAATGCACAGAGAAATTAACTCGTGCAAGATCATATCTGGCAGAGCTGGAATACATGTGTGTATGTGTATGTGTGACAACAAAACCTGTGTCTGTGTGACAATAATATGTTGTGTATTTGTGTAGTGAGTAGGAAAATTTTCAGAGCAGTTGGGAAATAGTTAATTCTTAGTTTTTTAGGGATTGAAGTCTTGTTATCCTTATGGAAAATCACCTATGTCCTTTTATTTCCCATCCTTTGCTAACCCTTAGCACGTCCACCAGAGAAAGTGATGAGAAATCAAACAGAAAATTCAAATCCGTCTGGTGACTCTCCCATGGATGAACTGAAAGGTTAAGTAAAGAGAAAGTTAAGGTTAATGGCCAAAATAAGATTCTTATTTATCTGTTTCTAATAATGCCACATATAATATATCACAGTTCAAGGAGTGCTTTCACAGACATGACTTCATCTGATCCTCAGACAGCCCCAATATGTACTCAGTGCAGATATTAATAGCCTCACTTCACAGAAAGGAAAATGAAGCTCAGGGACTTGGTAACTTAGTTGAGGTTTTTTTCTGTTAAGTGACAAAATCTGAGTTTGAATCCAGTTCTTGCAATTCTCACTGCTCCTCCTGCCCATTTGGCATCTGCAACAAACCTCGGAGGCTCTAGACTTAATTTACACTCAATTCTGGAGCACAAGGTTATCTGGCCTCCGTGCCTGCTTCCCTATTCTTTCATTTTTTTCCTTTGCAGAGAAAAGATGGCAATTCCTTGCCTCGGCAGAAATTCTAAGATGAGAGGCGAAGAAATAGGCACAGAAAACTCAGAATTGTAACTCAGCTTTAGCATTCTTGAAGAGAGTGGGGCTACAAAAGAGTTTTTAAAATGACTTATTTTATCTAATGATCAAGGATATAAACCCTTCTCCAGGATACAGTCTGGAACCCTAAACCATCCCTGTCAGAGAAGATAGCAACGTTCTTTTAAACATCTCCAGAAAACAGGATCTCTCGACAGTCCTCAGTGTTTATCAACACTCAGTGTCAAAAGTTCTGCTTTATGTATCCTGAATCTCCCCTGTTGCCGTTTGTACCCTATCCTTGTCTGTACTCCATGAAAACAACCCTCAGCTAGTCGAACCCATCTCCCAGCTCCTCATGCACCCTTGTGTCCGTGCAGAGCGAATTCGGAGCAACAGTGTTATTTTTCCATGCTCAGGCCCAGCTTTCAGGAATCATCTTATACATAATAATAACCTTCTTTATGAAATTTAAAGACCCTCAGCTGCCTTGCTTCCAGGCTGGAGTCTTTCCAGCATCCATGAGAGAATCAACGTAGTCCCCACTGACTGTACTGATCCAAGAAGTTTGGAAGATAAAGGACTTTTCGTTTATTTGAGCTTTATTTTTAGTGACTCATTCTACTTTTCCCATCGATCTCTGGAGGACACTGGAAGTCTGAGAGGTTCATATCTGTGAGTACTTATTGGGAGGGAGTATCTAAATAATTATTAAAAATTATTTTACCCACTACAACATCTCTCTTTAGGGACTCTGCATAATGTCCTATAATCTCACTCTTAATGCATAACTCTATCCCAGTGTTCTGAGTTACACCATAAACACTACCTCTTTGTCTCTAACACACAACATATTTCAAAGTAGAAAGGAATTTATAGCACCAATGTTATTTTTCCATGTACAATTCCAGTTTGGAATGTCCAGCAGCACTCAAATTGCCTTTCAAGATAAAGACCAGATTCTGATTCTATGTAATCCTTGTCTGTTTCTGGGAAGGCTCAGATGTTTATCTTACGGATGGAATCTGTGTTCTTCAAAGCCCTTCATGTCCCAGAAAAGAACCCAGGTGCATAAACTGTTTTCATTTTAAACATTTAAGAGATTTGAGGTGAAGAAAACAAATAGAAAAAATAAATAGGCAAAGCACCCCAAAACCAATCAGGGGCCAGGGAAGCCGAAGCGGGTGGATCACCTGAGGTTGGGAGTTTGAGACCAGCCTGACCAAGATGGAAAAACCCTGTCACAACTAAAAATACAAAATTAGCCAGGCGCGGTGGTACGTGCCTGTAATCCCAGCTACTCGGGAGGCTGAGGCAGGAGAATTGCTTGAACCTGGGAGGTGGAAGTTGCAGTGAGCCGAGATTATGCCATTGCACTGCAGCCTGGGCAACAAGAGCGAGACTCTGTCTCAAAAAAAAAAAAAAAAAAAAAAAAATTCTGGCCGGGCACAGTGGCTCACATTTGTAATCTCAGCACTTTGGGAGGCTGAGGTGGGTGGATCACTTGAGGTAGGGAGTTTGAGACCAGCCTGACCAACATGGAGAAACCCTCCCCGCCCCACCTCTCTACTAAATATACAAAATTAGCCGGGTGTGGTGGTGCTTGCTTGTAATCCCTGCTACTCAGGAGACTGAGGTAGGAGAATTGCTTGAATCCAGGAGGCGGAGGTTGCGGTGAGACAAGATTGTGCCATTGCACTCCAGCCTGGGCAACAAGAGTGAAACTCCGTCTCAAAAAAAAAAAAAAAAAAAAGTGAGAATTACAGGACTTTAATCTATGTCTCCGCCACTTACTGACCATGAGAATCTGGGCAAGATTTCTCCAACATTCTCACAACCAGCAAAACAAGTTTTCTTTCTAGGATCCCGTACAACATAACTAAAAAAAAAGTCCTTCCACCCATGACCTAAATTTTCTGTACTTCAGTTTTCTCATCTGTAAAATAGGGTTATTAATAGTATTTAACCTGTGGAAATGTTGAAAGGTATAAATGAGTTAATACACTTGGAGAGTTTAGGATAGTGCTGACACACAGTAAATCTTCAATTAACATTAGCCTTATTACCATTATAATTAGAATTATTTTTCTTAACTGTAAGCTTAGCTAACCTAACTAACTAACCTAACCTTAATGGTCTTCCACTTACTCCAGGTTCCCATCTACAATTTCCTTCAACCCTACCCAGATCTACCTTCATCAGAGTACCTTAATATCCTCTCAAGTGTTAACTGCTCGCACCCTGAAACTAACAGTTACTTTCCTAAATGATTACAGCAAGCCTCAAGTGCCTCTGCCAGAAATTTTCCAAGAGAAAGAAAAGAAAGATCATCTGTGCAGTTGCAGAGGATGATAATTCCCCCGGAACCCAGCAATGCCCCTGAAGAGTCACATTTGCAGCACACTGTTAATTGCAGGACCCCTAATTGGCATGGCCCCTTCACCCCCTTCTTCCTCCTCTCCATGTTGAATATTTAAATAAATATCTCCTCCACCAGCCTGAAAACTTCTTGAAAGTTGGAACTATGTCCTCACTTTTTAACCCCAGAATCTACAGCCCGTAGTAGCAGTTCAACCCACACCAGAATAATTATAATACATGGTCAAAAAAAAATTGATGCCATCAGTGAGATCTAGATCAAGTGTTACAGGATTTTAGAGAAAGAAGAGAGAAATTCTTTTTTTTTTTTTTTTTTTTTAAGACAGTCTTGCTCTGTTGCTCAGGCTGGAAGGCAGTGGCATGATCTTGGCTCACTGTAACCTCTGCCTCCCGGGCTCAAGTGATTCTCCTGCTTAGCTTCCCAAGTAGCTGGGATTATAGGCATACACCACCATGCCTGGCTAATTTTTGTATTTTTAGTAGAGACAGGGTTTCACCATGTTTGTCAGGCTGGTCTTGAACTCCTGACCTCGTGATCTGCCCACCTCGGCTTTCTAAAGTGCTAGAATTACAGTCGTGAGCCACCATGCCTGGGGAACAGAACTTCTTGTTGGATGGATCACAAAGTGAGATCCATACAGTTATAGAGAAAATCACATTTTGCCAGGTCTTGAAGAACAAATACAACTTGGAATTAAAGGTAAAGAGAACCAAGTCAGCAAAGTTGTCAAGGCCAGAAAGTTCAGATCATGTAGAAACAAAACAAATGGTGACAAGTCCCAAACACTGGCACCTGTGTGCAACTGAAGTAAACAAGAGAGGAAGGCATTTAGCGTTGACAAGTAGAGCAAAAGGGAGAATCAAGTATCTTGTAGTCAGAGACAAAAGGATGCAGAAGAGAGAGAGATGCTGAACTAGGTGCTACAATCCTTGGTAACAGAGAGGAGAAGCCAGATTGTAAGGTGCTGAAAAATTAGTGTGTGAAGGAAAGGAAAAACACTGAGTGATAAATAATTTATATAATTTTACAGTGAAAGGCAAAAAATAAAAAAATAGCAAGCAGCTTGAAGCTACATTAAGATGGAACATAGGCTTCTTACACAAAAGTATAAGGTATAGTGCAATGATTAAGAACATGATTCTGGTACCTAGCTACTTGGGTTTTAATCGTAGCTCAGCTACTTGCTATCAGGGTGATCTTGAGCAGTTATTTAACCTCTCTGTGCCTGTTTTCCCTGATACATATCCTGGGTGATTATTGTGAGAGGTAAAGGAGCTTATAAATGTAAAGCAGTTACTATAGTATCATCTGCTTCATACTAACCACTCAATAAATGTTAACTAGCTAGAATATAGAAGACAGAATATATATATACCTACACATATGTGTGTATACATATATATTAAACATAAATATACATGTGGAAATATATGGAAAGATGATGAATATCAGGAAATCAGAAAAAGTCAAAAGGACTAGGTAAATTAAGGCTTCTATTGAATAACTGAAATATTTCTGCTTTGAGCCACAGAAAAATATAAAATAAGAGCCTGAAAAAGTCTTGAAGCTCATTGAGCCCAACACATACACATTCCAACACATACACATTCTCTGCTCCATTCTATAGAGAAAGAAACAAGCTCAAAAATAAATGACTGATCTCAAGTTACTCTAGTTAGTAACTAGGTTGGATGAAAACTCAGGTACCTTGTTTCTCAATCTAGTGCAGAGCAACCATCTCAGAAAATGCTGTAAAAAGAGCCCAAAAAGTTGCTCAGAATCTGAAGTGATTTATCAAAGAGTTAAAAGAATACAAGGAAGACCCACCCAAGTTAAGGGAGGAAGATTGCCCAGGAGCAAGTGCAGGGAACTGGGCTCCTATCTCTCAGTCCCAATTCTCTAGGATTTTTATTTCTACTTTGGAATTAGTTTAAAAGACAGTGTCTCTAGAAAGAACCCACAAAGTATTCAATTCTGAAACACAATATTATATAATCATAAGCATATCCAAATGTACATTGGGCAATAATGAAGAATTCTGAGCTCCAAAGAAAAAATGAAAAAGTAGAAAAGGGAACCATTTATTCTGTGGAATGATAAAAATAAAAGTAAAATTTTGGTTAAACTTTTAATTTTCCACTTTCATATGTCATCAAATGGTATACTTTTGGTGCATCCTATTTTATACTAAAAATCCTCCATTGTGTATGGGAGGCTAAATGAGAATGTATTATTCTCAGATATGTTAAACAAAATTTGGTTACCCAATAGGTCAGATTATGTTTCTGATTAAACAATTTGCTGGTTAAATATAGGACTTAAACCAGTAACAGATTACCAGTGGTTTGCTATTGTTCTATTCTTCACAAAGGAGCAATTATTTGAGAAACCAGGGATGGAAGAAAGAAAGGAAGCTGGGTTTTGGAATAAAATAAAAGAACTTAATTTGCAGTTTTCATGAAAAAAAGAGGAATCAGATGAAAATAAAATTGGTATTCTGGGTTTGGGGACCTAAACAGATCCAATATGAAAAAAGAAAGAAATGGATTATGGAAATGTGAAACTATCATCACAATTATAGTTGCACATTTGAAAAACATAAGGAAAAATGTTGAAAACAGAACATTTATTTGGTCTGCCAACTGAAAATTGATATTTTTATGTTTTCAGTCAAGGGTTGATTTGTAAATATGAGGTAGAGTTTTTCTTCCTAAGTTAAACAGCTTTTTTCTGCAAAGAGTATTCTGAAGAGCATGGAGAGTAAAAGACAGAATATGTTAGGAGATTTCTTTTTTTTTTAAGATGGGGTTTCACCATGTTGGTCAGGCTGGTCTTGAACTCCTGGCCTCAGGTGATCTGACCACCTTGACCTCCAAAGTGCTTGGATTATAGGCGTGAGCCACCACACCCGGCCAGATTTTTAAAAGACAGCGAAGACTGGGGCCTCTGGGCCTTGTCTCTTGTATTCCTGCAAGGGTGTAGTAAAGTGCTGGGTCCAACTCCATTACTTATTAAATCCTTTTTGGTTCATTCACCTAACTCAAGTAGGGTGAACAAAGGTTAAAAGAATCACAGTCCTCAGATAACCATTGGATATAATTATTCAATCTGAACCCTAAAATTTGATGCTTGGTTTTGTCCACCAATAAAAATAAAACCCTATAATTCCTGTGTGTTTTTAAAAAAATTGTCAAAAGAGAAAAATATTTGTATCTTCTAAATAGCATCCTTTGATAAAGGGCATATGGGTGTATCACCATCCACCAGCTTTAGTTTTTTTTCAAAATACATCATTAGATGTGTTCTTTTTTAAGCTAAAACTCCATGTTCACAAACCTTGAACAATAATTATAAAATAATTTGCCTGTGTGAGATGTGTTGTAGCAGTATCTCACAGGAAGAAAAGAAATATGAAAATTCATTTTTAAAAAATTATTTCAAGATTATCACATGTACATGCATTTTTACCTCCTTTCACCTGAGATTGTATTCAAATGTCAGCAAAAGGAGAAGCACCTCCAGGATCCTGGAGTAAGCACCTCTGAAAATCTATTCCTCCATAAAACAAAAAGAACACTGAAGAAATGGTCAAAATAAACTTATTTAGAACTCTGAATATTAACCAAAGACTTACAACAATCTAAGAAGAGTTTATTAAAGAAAAATAGCTGAAACTAGGTAAAAACAATGAGCTTTATGAAGTTTTAACTTGCTCTATTCTCATCCCCTTCTGCCCAGCTCTACAGCAGCCTCAAAAACATGAGAGCTGCAAGAAAAATAAAAAAATCAGCAACCTATCAGCCATGAGAGGTAGGAGAAGGTTTGAAGCTCCCCAAATACTGTCCCCAGAAAATTATTACTATTTTACCTGTCTCCCCTCAGGACTTATCTCTATTTAACCTGATTCAGATCTAACTTAGTTAAAAGCCTTATCTCCAAGATGTTTGTCAAAAACAATCATTAGCAATGGTTTAAAACTGCAGTGGCCTAGGGCAGCAATACCAGTTGGGGCAAGCAAGAAGCTGGCCAAAAAATTTAAAAGGAAAAGCTGGATATGTATACATCCATAGAGGACTTTGAAAAGATCAAACATATTCTTGGTAATCTAGAAGGCCATAAACATGTACAAGTCCATGAGTCTGTCCAGAAAAGACCTGAAAAGGACCTATGCTCTCACCTCTGTCTGACCTTTAGGCTTTGTGCAAGCAGAAAGCGAAGACTAAAAAAGAGTTATAAATTGCTGGCCAGTGCATTGAAGGCACATCCCAACACACACAGAGAACACCTCAGCAAAGAGTGGAGAACTTTTGGTTCAAAGTATTTAAGAAAATCTGTCCAATCATTAGCTGACCACTAAGTTACCATAGCAGAAATTTCAGTGACCACACATGAAAAGAGTTCAGACTGCAAAATTAATCAAGAAAAGCCACTAAATATACAAACAGCAACAACAACAAGCCCTGAGGAGAGGGGGAAACCTGATTTTCAGGATTGCCACAATGTATCATTCAAATTGTCCAATTTAAGAAAAAAAAGAAAGAAAGAAAAGAAATATGCTTACAAGAAGGAAAGTATGGCTCCCACAAGAGAAACAAGCTGGTAATAAAAACTGTCCTTGAGAAACCCCAGATATTGGACTTACCAGTCTAAGACCTTAAATATTAGCTATTATAAATGGTGGCCTGTGGGACACCATCAAGCATAGAAACATATGTATAATGTGAGTCCTGGAAGAAGAAAGAAAAGAGGGCAGGAAGAATACATAAGCAAATTAAATGCCCAAGAAAATCTCATATTTAATTAAAAATATTATTTTTCACATCCAAGAAGCTCAATGAACTCCAAGTAGAATAAATTTAAAAGATCTAAACCTAGACCCATTATAGTCAAATTATTAAACACCAAAGACTAAAAGATCATTTTGAAAGCATCATGAAAAAAAATGACTCATGATAAAAGAGATCCTCAATAAAATTTAATACTGACTCCTCATCAGATACCATGGAGGTCTGAAGGCAGTGATATAACATATTCAAGGTGCTAAATGAAGAAGAATGTCAATCCAGAATTCCATGTCAGCAAAACTATCCTTCATAATGAAGAAAAAATTAAGATATTGCCAAATTTCTTAAAACTGAAATAATTAATTGCTAGCAGACCTACCCTGCAAGAAGTACCAAAAGGAGGCCGGTTCAGTGGCCCATGCCTATAATCTCAACATTTTGGGAGGCTGAGGTGGGTGGATCATCTGAGGTCTGGAGTTCAGGACCAGGCTGACTAACACGGTGAAACCCTGTCTCTATTAAAAAGACAAAAAATCAGCCAGGTGTGGTGGCACAAGCCTGTAATCCCAGCTACTCAGGAGCCTGAGACAGGAGAATCGCTTGAACCTGGGAAGGGGAGGTTGCAGTGAGCCAAGATTGCACCATTGCACTCCAGCCTGGGCAACAAAAGCAAAACTCTATCTCAAAAAAAAAAAAAAAAAACAACCAGTACTAAAAGGAGTCCTCAGGTTCAAATGAAAGGATATAATACAGTGACTAAAATCCATATGAAGAAAGAAAAGGCATAGCCAGGTGCAGTGGCTCATGCCTATAATCCCAGCACTTTGGGAGGCCTAGGTGGGCAGATCACCTGAGGTCAGGAGTTCCAAGACCAGCCTGGCCAACATGGTAAAATCCTGTCTCTACTAAAAATACAAAAATTAGCCAGACACGGTGGCAGGTGCCTGTAATCTCAGCTACTCAGGAGGCTGAGACAGGAGAATAGCTTGAACCTGGGAGGCAGAGGTTGCAGTGAGCTGAGATTGCTCCACTGCACTCCAGCCTGGGTGACAAGAGTGAAATTTCACCTCAAAAAAAAAAAAAAAGAAAGGAAGAAAGAAAAGGCAAAAGCAACTCCACAAGTATATGTGAAAAGCAGTATACATGTATTTTTTAGTGGGAGTTTTCACTCTATCACCCAGGTTGGAGTGCAGGGGTACTATCATAGCTCACTGCAACTTTGAACACCTGGGTTCAAGCGATCCTCCCACCTCAGCCTCCCAAATAGCAGGGACTACTGCCACATGCCACCACGCCCAGTTAATTTTTTATTTTTTGTGATGATGGGGTCTTGCTATGTTTCCCAGGCTGGTCTCAATCTCCTGGCTTCAAGCTATCCTCCTGCCTTGGTTTTCCAAAGCACTGAGATTACAGGTGTGAACCATTGCATTTGGCATGTATTTTTGTTTTAACAGTTTTCCTCTCCTATTTGGAAGACAACTACATAAAGCAGAAATTGTGAAATGTTTTGACGGGCTTATAATGTATAAAGATATAATCTGTATAAATAATACTACCAGAAAGGAGAGGGTAAAGAACAGAGCTATATTGAACACCTATTTTTATTCACTATTAAAATTAAGTTGGTATTAATTTGAAGTAGATTGCTTTGAGTTCACACGCTCATTATAATCTCCCAGACGACCACTAAAAAGAAACTAAAACAAATATAGTAAAACAAAAAGCAAAGGAATTAAAATGGTACACTAAAAAAAATCTATTTCACACACACAGAAAAGTAGTAATGTAGGAACAGAGGAACAAAAAAGACCTAAGCTACACAGAAAACAATGACAAAATGGCAGATGCAAATCTGACATTATTAGTAATTACATGAAATGTAAATAGATTAAATATCCCATTCAAAAGGCTGAGATAGGAAGGATGAATTTTAAAAACATAATCCAACTATATGCCAACAAAAGAGATTCAGACACATAAATAGGTTAAAAGCACAAAGACAGAGAAAGATATTTCATCTAAATTACTAACAAAAGAGAGCTAGAATAGCTATATTAGTATCAAACAAAATAGGATTTGAGACAGAAAGTGTTACTAAAGATAAATAAGGCATTTTAAAATTGTAAAAAGGCCAATTCATCAGGAAAACATAACCATTATAAATATATAAACACCTAAGAACAGAACCCCAAAATGCATAAGCAAAAACTGACAACATTGAGGGAGAAATAGGAAACTGAACAACAGTTGGAGACCAATACTCCACTTTCAGTAGACAGAACAACTAGATCAAGAATCAAAAAACTGATAGAAGATTTGGACAATACCATAAACTAACTAGATCTAGCACACATCTCTAAAACACTCCACGTAACAACAGGAGAATACACGGTTTTCTAACGTGCACATGAAACATTGTCCAAGGTATATTACATGTCACACCATAAAACAAGCTTTAGGAAATTTAAAAGAATTTTAAAATCATTCAATGTATGTTTCTGACCACAATGGAATTAAATTAGAAATCCATAACAGGGCCTGTTGTGGTGGCTCACACCTGTAATCCCAGAACTTTGGGAGACCAAGGCTGATGTATCACTTGAGGTCAGGAGTTTGAGACAAGTCTGGCCAACATGGTGAAACCCCATCTCTAATAAAAATACAAAAAAAAATTAGCTGAGCACGGTGGCGCATGCCTGTAATCCCAGCTACTCGGGAGGCTGAGGCAGGAGAATCAATTGAACCCAGGAGGCGGAAGTCGCAGTGAGCCTAGATATATCACTGCACTCCAGCCTGGAAGACAGAGCAAGACTCTGTCTCAAAAAAGAAAAGAAAAGAAAAAAGAAGAGCAAACAAAACCCAAAGCAAGAAAAAGTAAATAATAAAAGTTAGAGCAGGTATAAATAAAATAGAGAAGTAAAAAATAATAAAGAAAAATCAACAAAACCAAGAATCGATTCTTCAACAAGATCAACAAAATTGACAAACATTTACCTAGATTAATTAAGACAGAGAAAGAACTCAATTACTAAACTCAGAAATAAAGAGGGGACATTATTACTGACTTTACAAAAATAAATTTTTAAACTATAGAAATACAATTATATGCCAACAAATTAGATAGTCTAGATAAAATGAATGATTTCACCATAACTGACTTTAAAAGAAACAAAAACATCTGAATAGACCTAAAATATTAAAAGACTGGATTACCAATCAAAAAACTACTCACACAAAAAAAGCTCAGGCTCAGATAACTTCAGTGCTGAATTCCACCAACTATTTAAAGAATTTCTATCAATTCTTTCCAAATGCTCTATAAAATACAAGAGAAAGAACCACTTTCAAACTCATTCTATGAAGCCAGCATTACCATGATACTAAAATCAAAGACATCACAGGAAAGATGTCATTATATCCCTTATGAATATAGACACAGAACTCCTCAACACAGAACTCCTCCTTCACTAGTAAACTGAATACAGCTATATTAAAAGGATTATACCCCCACGATCAAGTGGGATTCTTATTAGGACTGCATGAGTGATTAAACATATTTTTTAAATAGAATATACCACATTAGTAGAATAAAGAAAAAAACAAGTGATTATCTCAATCGATTAAGAAAGAGCATTTGGGCAGGCATGGTGGCTCATGCTTGTAATCCCAGCACTTTGGGAGGCCGAGATGGGAGGATCACCTGGCAACATGGTGAGACCTCATCCCTTCAAAAACAAAATTTTTTTTTAATTAGACAGGTGTGTTGGCATGCACCTGTAGTCCCAGCTGCTCAGGAACCTAAGGTGGAAGAGTCACTTGAGCCTGGGAAGTCGAGGCTGCAGTGAGCCGTCATGGCACCACTACACTTCAGCATGGGTGACAGAGCAAGACCCTGTCTCAAAAAGAAGAAAGGAAGGAAGGAAGGAAAGAAAATTTGAAAAGCATTTGACAAAATCCAACACTTTTTCAGGATGAAAACATTCAATAATCCAGAAATAAGAGGAAACTCCCTTAATCTGAAAAGGCCATTAAAAAAAAAGAACTCCCTTAATCTGAAAAGGCCAGATGAAAAACTGAAAGCTGTTCCTTAAGATCAGAAACGGCACATGGATATATGGAGTGGAATAATTAACACTGGAGACTCTAAAAGGTGGGAGGATGTGAGGGGAATGAGAGCTGAAAAATTACCTATTGGGTACAACGTACGGTCCATGGATGATGGGTACGCTAAAATGGTATACTGAATGATTCACTATTACAAAATTTATTCATGTAACAAAACTACACTTGTACCCCCATATCTAAAATTTAAAAAATAAGAAAAGCCATTTGAACATTTATTCATTAAATAACATAATATGGAAAATAATAACTATTATTGTTTACTATTTTCACTTAAACCTTCAAAACAACCTAATGAAGTAACTATTTTTAAAGGATGAGATCACAACTCAATATCTTTTATTAAAAAGCACAGACTGGGCACGGTGGCTCACTCCTATAATCCCAGCGCTTTGAGAGGCCAAGGCAGGAGGATCACAAGATCAAGAGAGCAAGACCATCCTGAACAACATGATGAAATCCCATCTCTACTAAAAATACAAAAATTAGGCGGGGGTGGTGGTGTGCAACTGTAGTCCCAGCTACTCGGGAGACTGAGACAGGAGAATCGCTTGAACCCGGGAGACCGAGGTTGCAGTGAGCCAAGATTGTGCCACTGCACTCCAGCCTGGACGAGACTCCGTCTCAAATAAATAAATAAATAAATAGCACACAATTAAGCCAGGTGCAGTGAACCACTATAATCCCAGCACTTTGGAAGGTCAAGGAGGCAAATCACCTGAGGTTGGGAGTTCAAGACCAGACTGGCCAACATGGCAAAATACCGTCTCTCCAAAAAATACAAAAATTAGCTGGGCATGGTGACCACCACCTTTAACCCCAGCTACTTAGGAGGCTGAGGCAGGAGAATCGCTGAGGTGGAGGCTGCAGTGAGCCGAGATCACACCACTACACTCCAACCTAGGTAACAAGAGCCAAACTCTGTCTCAAAAAGAAAAAAAAAAAAGCACAGAACTGATGTCATTGCTTAACTAAATAAGAAAGAGCTATGCTGGTCAGGTACAATCTCTCCAAGCTGCTTATATAGGGACAAAACTATATTTTTATAATAAAACTTTATGTGCCAAAAAAAAAGAAAGAAAAAACCCAAGACAAGAATGTCCACTCTCGCCACTTCATCATTGCACTGAACATCCTAGCCAGAGCAACCAGACAAGAAAAAGAAAGAAAATGAGTCCAGATCAATAAGAAAGAAGAAAATATGTCTCTCCATGATCTTGTATACAGAAAATTCTATGACATTCACACACAAAAAATACCATTAGAACTAAGAAACAATTTTAGCAAGAATCAGCCGGCGTGATGGCTCCCTCCTGTAATTCCAGCACTTTGGGAGGCCAAGGTGAATGGATCACTTGAGGTGAGGAGTTCCAGCCTGGCCAACATGGTGAAACTCCATCTCTACTAAAAATACAAAAATTAACTGGTGTGGTGGCACACACCTGTAATCCCAGGTACTCGAAGGCTGAGGCAGGAGAATGGCTTGAACCCAGGAGGCGGAGTTTGCAGGGTTGCAGTGAGCCGAGATCACGCCACTGCTCTCCAGTCCAGGCAACAAAGCAAGACCCTGTCTCAAAACAAAAACAGAAACAAAAACAAAAAAAAAAACAAAGGATCCAGCAAGCTTGCTGCAGTGATATTGGTGATTCCAGAACAAAATCAGCACACAAACATCAATTAATCAATTATGGTTCCATACATTAGCCATGAAAGGTACAAACATGAAATTAAGAAACCGATTCCATTTGTAGTCATATCAAAAAGAATAAAATACTTAGGAATACATTTAATAAAAGAAGTGCAAGACTTGTACACAGACAACTGCAAAATATTGTTGAAAACAATCAAAAAGGCCTAAATAAATGAGGCATTCTATGTGCATGGATCAAAATACTTAATATTGCTAAGATGGCAATATTTCTTGTAATGATACCCAGATTCAAAGCAATTACTATTAAATTCCCAGCAGATGTTTTTCTTTTCAGAAATTGACAAACAGATTTCAAAATTCAATGGAAATGCAAGAGACCCAAAATAGCCAAAACAAACTTGCAAAAGAAGAACAAAGTTGGAGGACCCTCACTTTCTCATTTAAAAACTTACTTCAGAGCTACAGTAATCGATGCAGACTTCCACATTCTGGTAGCTGGCAGGTACAGTTATAACAGCTTGTTTCTTGCCTTTCTACACTAAAATGAAGGCTGTGAAGAGAAAGAAACAACCACAGGACTCCCTGACGTCTGCCTTTTGCCTTGTCTTAAACATAGATCAATAGCCAAGGACTAATGGCATTTGAAGAATATCTGCAGATGAAAGTAAAGGATCAAGTCAAACAAATAGAAAGGTTGATCCCAAGTAAACAGATATAAATCAGAGAATAAAAGAGAGCTTTTAAGAAAATTGGTATTTTAAGAGAGGTGTGAGAAGACATTACATCCAATAAAATAAGAACAGGATGCCATGAAAAAGGAACAGGGAGAGGGAAAAATACACATTTCAATCAGAGAACTCCATAGATATCAAGGAAGCTGTGAACACAGAGCAAAATATCAGAGATGGAAAATAAGAGAATGCGTAAGAGAATTCAAAGACCAGAAGGGAAAACATTTAACTAAAATTTGTTCCAGAAAGTAGTAAAGGAATTGAGGAGAGGAAATTACTGCGTAAGTAATAAAAGAATATTCCCCAGCTCACATTCAAACTGAAAGGGCCTATCAGGGAAATAGCCATCAATAGCTGCTAGTACAATGCAAAAAAGAGACATTTTGAACCTTTTAACAGACATTATCTATGACACATTAGGGCCAAAAAAAAAAAAAAAATATCAAACCTGAATCTAATGGAGCCTCTACCTCTAATCCTAATTCACAGAAAATACAGGAAACAAAGGAGCTTGTTACATGTGGAGACAACCAACATATTCCAAATTGTGGGACTCCCTTCCACGTGTTCTTAAATAAATTGCAAAGGGAATAAATAGAGAGACAAAGAGAAACACACACAGAGAGAGGAAGATATAGATAGAGTAAATGAGGCTTAAGAGACATAGCATGCTGACCTATAATTCCAGCACTTTGGGAGGCTGAGGAGCGAGGATCTCTCGAGCCTAGGAGTTCAATATCAGCCTGGACAACTAAGGAGACCCCATTTCTACAAATAAGAAAATAAAAAAAATAATTAGGCATGGTGGCACACAGCTGTGGTCACCGCTACTTGGGAGGCTGAGGTGGGAGGATTGCTGGAGCCCGGGAGGTTGAGGCTGCAGTGAGCCATGATTGTACCACTGCACTCCAGCCTGGGTGACAAAACAAAAGAGAGAGAGAGAGAGAGAGAGAAATCAAAAGAGAGACATATAAATTAATTGCAAGATAAGGACTTTATTTGAATCCTAATTGGAACAAGCTTGAAAACACACAAAAAAAGAGGCAAATCAGGAAAATTTCAACATATACCAGATATTTGATGACATGAAGGAATTATTATTAATATGGTTTATGATTTTTTAAATCCCTTCTCTTTTAGAAAAAACATAAGAAATTATTTGTGAATAAAATAATGATGTATAATTTGCTTCAAAATTACTGGTTTCAGGTTGGGCGGGGTGGCTCATGCCTATAATATCAGCACTGTGAAAGGCCGAGGTCAGAATCACCTGAGGTCAGAATCACCTGAGGTCAGAATCACCTGAGGTCAGAAGTCTGAGATCAGCCTGGCCAACATGGTGAAACCCCCTCTCTACTAAAAATGCAAAAAATATGTCGGGCGCAGTGGTTCCCACCTGTAATCCCAGCTACTCAGGAGGCTGAGGTAGGATAATCGCTTGAACCCAGGAGGTGGAGGTTGCAGTGAGCCAAGATCATGCCATTGCACTCCAGCCTGGGCAACAGAGTGAGACTCTGTCTCAAAACAAACAAACAAACAAAAAAAAGGACTGGGTTGGTAAGGACAGCAAACGGTGGAGATGAAACAAGACTGGCAATAAATTGATCATTGGCCGGGCACAGTGGCTCATGCCTGTAATGCCAGCACATTGTGAGGCCAAGGCAGGCGGATCACCTTACGTCAGGAGTTTGAGTCCAGCCTGGGCAACATGGTGAAACCCCATCTCTACTAAAAATACAAAAATTAGCCATGCATGGTGGCAGGTGCCTATAATCCTAGCTAATCCGGAGGCTGAGACAGGAGAATCGCTTGAACCCGGGAGGCAGAGGTTGCAGTAAGCCGAGATGGCACCACTGTACCCCAGCCTGGGCAACAAAGACAAAATTCCATCTCAAAAAATAAATAAATAAAATTGATCATTATAGAGGTTGGGTGAGTGATACAGGAATATATGTAGGAATATATAATAGTATAATAATATGCTATTTTATCTTCTTTTGTATGCGCTTTAAATTTTCCATCATAAAAAGATTTGTATTAATTAGTTAATTTCAGAAGAACCTATCAGAAAAAGAAGGAGGGCTACCAGAGTACATACTCTCTGTTAGGAATGTCATTGTGAAATTTCATTTCCCCCCAAGACATAGAATAGATTCTTAAGCCTTCCAGAGAAGGAAAAAATAGTTTACCTACAAACAGGAATCAGATTAGCATCATGCTTTCAGGAACAATAATGGATGTCTGAAGCTAAAGAGGCAAGACCATTAAACTTCTAAAGGAAAATTCTATTAAACTTAAAAAGTATCTACCCTGTAAAATAGCTATCAAGTAAGAGAATAAAGTTTGCAAGAACTCAAGAAGTTTGGTTCCCATTCTGCCTTTGTGGGACGTTGCTTGAGGATGCTTGAAGCAAATAGAGAATAAACAAAAAAAGAAGCAAATGTGATTTCAAGAAGAAAAATGTATTAAAGTACAAGCAATAAGTGAACTTGTAGGGAAACGACAGAAAAAAAATATGTTTCTTCTGCCAACAAGAAAGATATAAACAAAACTAACTGTATAAAGTACAAAAAAAGTTCACCTTCACAAGTAAAAAAAAAAAATACACATTTAAATAAGATACATTTTAATCACATTATCACACAAGTGTTTATAAGTATAATAGCTGGTGAGGTTAAGATTTGGTGAAATAAAAAATTGTGTATTGTTGGTAGGGTAGGCAGAATAATGGCCCCCAGAGTTATCCATGCCCTAAGCCCTGGAACCCAAGAATATGTTACCTTGCATGGCAACAGGGACTCTGCTGATGTGATTAAGTGTAAGGACCTTGAGATAGGAAAATTATTGTTGGTTATCTGAGTGAGTCCAGTCTAACCCCTTGAGCCTTTAACAATGAAGAATATTTCCAGCTGAGTCAGAAAGATAAAACCACCAAAGGCAACAGAATGAGTCTGAAAATGGCAGCATGAGAAGGATTCAATACCCTATTACAGATGTAGGTGTCATCTGCAAGGACCAGAGAGAGGCGTCATGGAGCTAAGGACAGACGCAGCTAACAGGCAACAGGGAAACAGGAGCCTGAGTCCCACAACCCCATGGAACTCCATGCTGCCATCTGAATGAGCCAAAAAAAAAAAAAAAAATGTATTCTTCCACAGAGCCTCCAGAAAGAAAGTCAGCCCTGACAACAATCTGATTTTAGCCTGATGGGACTTGTACCAGAAATCTGACCTGCAGAAATGTAAGATAATACGTTTGTGTAGTTTAACCCACTAAGTTTGTGGCAATTTGTTATGGCAGCAATAAAAAACTAAGACAACTGGCAGAAGTGCAAATTAGTAAAATTCCCTTGCAATGCAATACAAAAAAGTAATCAGAGCTTTAAGAATATTTATATCCTTTGACCAAATAATTCTACATCTGGCAATCCATACTCAGGAAATACTCATAAGTATAGAAAACCTCTTACTAAAAAATATTTATCACAGCATTATTTATATTAGCAAAAAGCTGGAAGAAAAATGTTAATGTTCAACGCTAAGTAAAATGTTAACAAATACACTTAAAGAAATATAATTTGTTCAATAAAAATTAGACATATTAATTACACAATATGAGGACATGTTTTTGCTATAGTCTTAATTATTTAAACACTCTTTAAGATACATAGAAATGAAATACCTAAAAGAAAAATACACAGAAACATTAATAGCAGTTGCATTTGAAAAGAGGTCGCTTTAAATATGCTTTCTATTTCTCTGCATTACTGAGTTTCTGTTAATGAACCTGGGTGCTCTTCATCTGCTTGTAGGGCACAGAGGGTTGGGGTATGGATGATGTTACCATCTCTCAGATGGTCGAGAAGGTGGGCTTTTAGTCAACCCTGTGTCACTTGAACCTGGCTTTAAGGGGAGATGAAAATGTTGGGTGGGGTGTGAAGTGGGTTCCTGGAGGGCTGAACATCCAAATCTCCATTCTACAGCCTCCAGTTCCCAGGTTCCCTAAGGCCGAGGTGCTGCCTGAGCATTTGAAAATACTGCCCTCTACTGCACAGAAAGAGCCCTGCAGGAAAAGCTACAAAAAAACAGTAACCGTGCCCAGTAGGGACAAGGCCCCCAGGAAGGCAGCTGACTCACAGGAACTAGCCTCTAATACATTCAGAAAACAAGTGAAAACTCCAGCCGTAAAATCCGGCTTTAGCAAATACATTCTGCTCCAGGGCTTCAGATGTTATCTCATTATCACCCTCAAGTTATGCTTATGCAAGTCCTCCTGACAGCAGGTGGATAGGGTAGGATAGCCCCAGCCTTGGGGTTAAGGGCTGCAGCCACATTCCAGAGCACTCCAGACAGGTCCAGAAACAAAACCCTGGTGTGTCATTCTTGGAAGGCCAACCAAATTTCGATACGAAGATAGAATAAACTAATAAACTAATTAACTAATAAACGTTAATCAAACAGTACTGTGGACCTTTAATTTGATCACTATTTGGCTATTCTTGTGTCTAATTGAGAATAGGCCAATAAGCAAAGCAGTTAGTCCTACAACTTCGTTCTTCAGGGGTGGAGCTCTCAACTTCCACCTGCAACCCAAGGCAGAAACTGTGGGTTGCGGTTTTTTGCTTCTCACCCCCTGGAAGCAAGTTATCAGGATCACCATTGCATTGCCCAACAGCTCAGTAAATGGGATTGGATAGAAACTAGTGTTCTCAGCCCCTTTGATCTACTGAGGCTGTCTGAGCAGTGCCAAATTAGCCGGCCATATGCACTGCCCTTCAGTATATTCTGAGAATATAATAAAGGGAAGGGAAAGAGTGTGAGAAAAACTTTTCCACTGAAACAATTACACTCACCTAATTATAGCCCAATTCTACTCTCAAATGTTGATCCATTATTCCCAGAATTGCTCTTTGCCATCCCCTGCAAACACAACCCCCCCCTCTAATATACACATATACAAATATACACTTTCCTATAAATAAAGAGGAAATATATCCTAAATCCAAGGACAATAATTGGCTTTGGGCTGGTGTTGCATAAACTTATTGTGATTCTCCTTAATTCACTAACTTGAGCATGACCCTGGCGACAGCCATCTGGCCCTAATCACCATCTGGCACTCTCTCTCTTTGTGCTTTTGACCCTTCCACCTCGGATACCACAGGCTGAGCCGTCTCATACCAATGGGTTTTTTTCTCAAACTGCTAATTGTGAAATTTACTAAAAACATTTGCTCTCTCTTCATTCTTAGTTTTTTTCTCCATTGCTCCTCATTTCTGATGGCTTAAAACTCATAAACTCAATGATTTTATTCCTTTACTCTTTCAGAAGCTATAGTTGGTATGTATAGCATTGTTCAGAATGTTGCTGGGTTTAGACGGTGCAGTGGGAAGCAGCATAACAGAGTATTAAGGGCAGTAGTGGCAGCATTTCACCATTACTCTCAATGGCAAAAATCACAATTAGTTTTGCACCAATCTAATAATTCAAAGCAGGGATTTCAGAGCCAGACAGACCTGGATTTTAACCCTTACTCACCATCTGCTAGTTATAAAGTCTTGAATAAGTTTTTTAAACTGTTTCTTTAATCAATGAATTATTTTAAAATATATTTTCAAACTTCAAAACACATAGAAGATTAAGATACTTTTTTTCTTTTTAATTGAGGTATAACATTAAAGAGTAAAACAAATTTTAAGTGTTCAGCCTAATTTTTGGAAAGGTATCTATAGCCACAGCTGATGAAAGTATAGATATTTCCAGTACTCAGGAGGCTCCCTTGTGGTCCTCCCTCAATAGATACCCTTTCCATAGAACTTTTCCATTATAGATTAGTTTTGCCAATTCTTAATCATCATATATTTGGAATAATCAAGTGGATACTCTTGTGTCTGGCTTCTTTCTCCCAATATTATTGCTATGCCATATGCCAATTTTTTTTTTTTTTTTTTTTTTTTTTTTTTTTTTTCCGTCACTGAGTCTCACTCTGTCACCCAGGTTGGAATGCAATGGTGCAATCTCTGCTCACTACAACCTCTGCTTCCTGGGTTCAAGCGATTCTCCTGCCTCAGCCTCCCAAGTAGTTGATATTACAGGCATGCACCACTATGCCCAGCTGATTTTTTTGTATTTTTAGTAGAGACGGGGTTTCACCATGTTGGTCAGGCTGGTCTCGAACTCCTGACCTCAGGTAATCCACCCATCTCGGCCTCTCAAAATGCTGGCATTACAGGTGTGAGCCATCATGCCCAGCCACAAATTGACAATATATGTATCATCTATTTCTAGGTTAGCCTATTTCTAGATTAAATATTCTGTCTCATTGATATATTTGTCTGCCTTGGCATCAATATCATTTTGGGGAGAATTGACATCTTAACACCAAACCTTCTGATCTGCTTCCATAATTTCACTCAAGGTTTTGTAGTTTTCAATGTACAGATCCTTCACATATTAGTCAGATTTACCCATAAGCATTTCATGTTTTAATGTTATCAGAAATAATGATTTTTTAAATTTTAATGTCTAATTCTTTGTTGCTAGAATATAGAAATACAAATGATTTTTATACGTTGATTTTGTATCCCATAACCTTGCTAAACTTACTGGTTCTGATAACTTTTACGCAGATCCCTCAGGATTTTCTTGGTAATAATCATGTCATCTTCAAGTAGACAGGTTTATTTCTTCCTTTCCAATGTGGGATACCTTTTATATGTTTTTCTTGTCTTATTGTACTGGGTAGAACTATACAACATTGAATAGAGGTAACAAAAAGAACATACTGCCTTGTTCCTGATTTTAGGGGGAAATATACAGTCTTTCACAATTAAGTGTGATAGTAAGATGTAGGCTTTGCAAACATGCCTTTGTTTATCACATCTATTTCTTCTATCCCTAGTGTCATGAGACTTTTTATCAGGAAAGGATTTTGGATTTTGTGAAACATATTTTCTAAATCTTTGTCTTTTTATCTGTTAATATATTGAATTCTGCTTATTACTTTTCAAATGTTAAGCCAACCATGCATTCCTGGGCTACACTCCACTTTGTTATATTATCCATTTAATATATTGTTTAACTCTATTTGCTAAAATTGTGTTAAGAATTTTACAACTATGCAAGGCCAGGCGCAGTGGCTCACACCTATAATCCCAGCACTTTAGGAGGCTGAGGTGAGCGGATCACCTGAGGTCAGGAGTTGGCGACCAGCCTGGCCAACATGGTGAAACCCCAACTCTATTAAAAATACAAAAAATTAGCCCAGTGTGGTGGCACACTCCTGTAATCCCAGCTACTTAGGAGGCTGAGGCAGGAGAATCGCTTGAACCTGGGAGGCGGAGGCAAAAAGATTGAAACTCCATCTAAAAAAAAAAGAAAAAAGAATTTTACACCTTTGTGGAAGCCAGCCTTTAAAATGGGTCCCAAGAATCTCTGCCTCCTAGTATTTATACTCTAGCGTAGTCCCTTACTGTACAATGGTTGACCAATATGGTATTATAGACATGATGCTATATCACTTCTGAGGTTAGTTATAAAAGACACTGTGGCTTCTATCTTGCTGCTGTCTCTCTTGCTTGGGTCATTTGTGCTGAGGAAAGCCAGCTTCCATGTCATAAGGCCCTATGGAGAGGCCCATATGGCACAGAACTGAGGCCTTTTATCAAAGACTACATGAGTGAGCTTGGCATCGGCGTCTCCAGCCCCAGTGCAGTCCAGATGACTGCTGCTTTGGCTGACGGCTTGACTACAACCTCATGAGAGAATGAGAGACAGAACTATCCAGCTAAGCACTCCTGGATTTCTAATCTTCAGAAACTAAAAAATAAATACGTGGTGTTATGCAGCAATAAAATAAAATAGACATTATTAAGGTACCTGGAAACAGTTGATCCTTTTAAGCAGATCTTGCTAAAGCAGGTAGTATAGGTAGTGTTTTGTGGGAATTTTTTTTTCATCATCAAATGGGAGAATTTATCAGTGAATGGGAAAGAACATACTATCATTGAGAAAACAGAATGGCAAAGATACACAGATAAAAGAGAAACAAGGAGAACGGTAAGTACAAGTTTATAGTTCCTAGCATCAGATGGTAGAAAGCCAGGCCCCTTAGTGATACTGACCATCTTGTCAAGGATAGGACATGTGGAAGAAGAGAAGCCATTTAAGTTTCATTGATTAAAATGAAGAGAATGCAGCTACCTATTACATTTCACAAGAAAGTCTGACTTGATCTAAATACAGATAATTCTACCAAGACCATATTACACAGTTCAATCAAGAGCCACTATTTCCTCTTTAAATTACTATTTCTTTATTCCATATTGACCCTAGGTGATTTTAGTATTTTATTAGTCTATTTTCAGAAGACTAATTTTAAAATGTCTTTATGAGAACACAGAGATACTGTCTATCTTGTTAGGCTGAACGAGAACTGAATTTATGTGCCTCTAATGAGATTAACGTGAAGTATGCAGACTATGAAGTTTTTTGGGTTTTTGTTTTTTTGATTTTAACAGAGTCTTGCTCTGTTGCCCAGGCTGGAGTGCAGTGGTGTGATTTTGGCTCACTGCAACGTCTGTCTCCCTGGTTTAAGTGATTCTCCTGCCTCAGCCTCCTGAGGAGCTGGGATTATAGGCCTGCACCACCACGCCTGGCTAATTTTTGTATTTTTAGTAGAGACAAGGTTTCACCATGTTCCAGGCCAGCCTCAAACTCCTGACCTCAAGTGATCTGCCCACCTTGGCCTCCCAAAGTGCTATGAAGTTTTTTTAATTTTAAAAAATTGACCTTGAATTTGATCAAGTTTCAGTTATAACTATCATTTCCAAGAAATATGGAGGTGAGAGGAGCATGTTAAAGGACATTATGGAAACACAACCCAAAATCTGCAAATCTATGTTGAAAAAATAACCAGTTTTTTCTAACAAATAAATATCAAACAAAAATAAAAAAAACAAAGAGGGAGGACCTGCGTACATTTTTAAATATTTAAGGGAACATTTAAGAGACATATTAGTCAAAGGCAATAAATAGACTTTAGAGCCTGATTAAAATAATTCAACATATAAAAGATATTTATGAGATACTTGGGGGGCTGGGCACAGAGGCTCACACCTATAATCCTAGCAACTTGGGAGGCCAAGGCAGGTGGATAGCTTGAATTCAGGAGTTCAAGAACAGCCTGAGCTACAGGGTGAAACTCCCTCTCTACAAAAATACAAAAATTTAGCCGGCGTGGTGTTGCGCACCTGTAGTCCCAGCAACTTGAGGGGCTGAGGCAGGAGAATCACTTGAGCCCCAGAGGTGGAGGCTGCAGTGAGCCAAGATCTTGCCACTGCACTCCAGCCTGGGTGACAAAGTGAGACCTTGTCTCAGAAAAAAAAAAAAAAAAAAAGATATTTATGAAACACTTGTGGAGTTCAATCATTGGCTGGATATTACATGATATTAAGGCATGATTGTTAATTATTAAGGTTTTAAAAATATTATGAGCTGGGCATGGTGACTCACACCTGTAATCACAGCACTTTGAGAGGCTGAGGTGGGATCACTTGTTCCCAGGAGTTTGAGACCAGCCTGAGCAGCATGGCAAGACCTCATCTCTACAAAATAAGAAAAAAAATTAGCTGGACCAGTGGCATGTGCCTGTAGTCCCAGCTACTTGGGAAGGTGAGGCTGGGGGACTATTTGAGCCCAGGAGGTCAGGGCTGCAGTGAGCCATGTTCACACCACTGCACTCCAGCCTGGGCGACAGAGACCTTGTCTAAATATATTTATAGATAGATAGACAGATAGATATATTCATAAATATATATACATATATATTATTCATAAACATATATTATGAATATATTCATAAAAATATATATACACATGTATATATATAGACACATACACACACATACACTGGTTATTTTTTTTTTTTTTTTGTCTCTCTTCCATTTTTGAAACCAAACACTGGTTATTTTATCATTCTAAAATACACTGTCACACTGAGGTATTACAACCAAGATGTTGAACTAATTTTAAAGTAATTCAGTGGGTGGGTGGGGTGGGGTATAGGGGGAAAGTAGGAAATAAATGAACAAAGATTAACCACAATTAATTGTTAGAAACTAGGTAACAGAGGCTTATTACTCTGTTCTATTATGTATGTTTGAAATTTTTTTAAGTAGACACAAACTGTGGCCCTCTGGATTTAGATTCTGGGTTCAATTCTCAGCTTTGCTTCTTATGAGGTATCTCATCTTAAACAATTCACTTAACCTCTATGCCTCAGTTTCCCTGTAGACTGGACAATAAAAGTTCCCACGTCATAGGAAAGTGATAAGGATTAAATGAGACAATGTATGTAAGGTGCTTAGTGCAACACCTGACATGTGGTTAAGCGTTAGAACAACATGTTGGCCACAGTTACCATCCTTACTGAATATTTACTTTATATATGCATGAGAGTTAATCTCTCCTCTATTACATTTCAGACCTTTTAGAAGTCTATAAAATAAGCCGGGGTGTGGTCGTTAACGCCTGTATTCTCAGCACTTTGGCAGGCCAAGGTGGGAGGATTTCTTGAGCCCTGGAGTTTGAGAACAGCCTGGGCAACATAGTGAGATCATCTTTACAAAAAAATTAAAATAAAAAAATTGGCTGGGGGAGGCTGAGGCAGGCAGATCACCTGAGGTCGGGAGTTCAAGAACATCCTGACCAACATGGAGAAACCCCATCTCTACTAAAAATACAAAATTAGCCGGGCATGGTGGCACATGTCTGTAATCCCAGTACTTGGGAGGCTGAGGTAGGAGAATTGCTTGAACCTGGGAGGCGGAGGGTTGCGGTGAACCGAAATCACACCATTGCACTCCAACCTGGGCAACAAGAAGCAAAACTCCATCTCAAAAAAAAAAAAAAAAAAAAAAAAAATTAGCTGGGCATGGTGCATGCCTGTAGTCCTAGCTACTTGGAAAGCTGAAGTAGGAGGATCTCTTGAGCCCACAATTTTGAGACTGCCGTGAGTTATAATTGAGCCACCCTACTCCAGCCTGGGCAACAGAGTGAGACCCTGTCTCTAACCTAAAAAAAAAAAAAAAAAAAAATGAGGAATTTATTTTAAAAAATAAAAATAAAACCTGTCAGCCTGGCTGTAGCTCACGGGTTCTGTTCCAGTGCAATAGCATTTCCAGTGGCACATGACTGACTGACTGGTGGCTTTCAGTTTCAGGTCTTGGAGACAAATGAAAATAAATAAATAAAATAAAATGTGTATTTTAAACTTTAAAAGGAAATCTGTTGTCTCATTTCCATCTTATCCATATCACCTGCTATATATTTTACTGTATAAAATACATACAGTATGAGTTGTACACATCATTTTGTAAAAAGAAAGAAAAAAACGTTGTCTACCAGAATAAAATTTGAGATCAGTGAGAAAGATCATTTCCTGGAAAGTGGAATAACTGAGAGAGAAACTGAATAATTTATGTGGAAAGGATGAGTCATGAAGCTATAAGGATAGACTTTTGTGCTTATGGTGTCCTAACTTTATTGAGAATTTGGAAATCACTGTTTATATAAACATATTTGGCGTCACCACAGACTCACTGAGCTTTTAGGCCTTTCAGCTGTAAGAAGACATAATATAATACTGAATGCATACATTACATCAGAGGACTCATATTAAGCCTCTTGCAGAAAAGCTTTTTCTCAAATTGCATTACCTTGAATTTCTACAGAATATTTCCTTCATATATTCCACTGAATCATAAGGCATTCTCGTATTTCACAAATGAAGGCACTCTACTAAATGCCCAATGCCAAAGACAATAGCATAATGAAGACTATTTGTCTTATACTGCAGTGGTACAAGTTCCACTCTCTGAAAGCACGTTTACATCCCCCACCTCAACTGCACCACAGCCAATTGTACCTCCAAGTTCCTTCACAGCTGTACCAAAGCGGCTAATACGAACATCTTTGGCTAACTTTTCTTTTGAGCCTTTATAAAAGATAAAGCTTTTTATCATAAGATTAAGAATGCATTGTCTAAAAATTTATATAGAGAAAAATAATCTACCCATAATGTCATCACCTTAACACCTTTTTTTTTTTTTTTTGAAACAGAGCCTTGCTCTGTCATTCAGGCTGGAGTGCAGTGGTGTGATCTCAGCTCACTGCAACCTCTGCCTCCCGGGTTCAAATGATTCTACTGCCTCAGCCTCCCGAGTAGCTGGGATTACAGGGGTGTGTCACCGCACCCAGCTAATGTTTGTATTTTTAGTAAACATGGGGTTTCACCATCTTGCCCAGGCTGGTCTCGAACTCCTAACCTCAGGTGACCCACAAGCCTCAGCCTCCCAGAGTGCTGGGATTACAGGCGTGAGCCACCGTGCCTGGCCTTAACACATTATTATACTTTTTACTTCTCATTCAGCCTGAAACAAGTGCCTGTAATATTTTTAAACCTAATTATTCACTAACTTTCCCCCTTTCTATTCCCTGCCTACCACCTGATCTCCATTTCAGAAAATGCTAAGTCAGAGAGGGATAAAATTTAGAAAGACCCTATTTAGGCTGGTTCTTTCTAGCAGTGTATTTGCAAAGTAGAATTATCCCTAGAATGCCTGCTTCCCGGCCTTGTCTGTTCATCTTTTGCTTGTACTGTACTCAAGTGAAATGTTCTTCACTCTTCTCTTTCCCTTGTCTAAGCTTTCAAAGCCAGAATACATCCAAGGTCTCTTCCATCTCATCCTTGGTTATTGATTTCTAAGCTAAGTCTATGCCTCCAAGTCAGTAATTCTCACTCCTAGCTGCCTTTTGGAATCATCTAATGCTTTTTATAAATTAGATGCTCTGGCCTTCTACCAGACTGAGAATCATAATCTCTAGAATTGAAGTCAAAAACTTGTAAGATTTTTAAAAAATCTCTCCAAGTAATTCAGAGGATCCTAAGGGTTGGAAACCATTGTTGTAGCAATTACAGTTCTTCTGGTCCTGTCTTGCTAGTTTCATCTTTCATTCTTTTACCACCATCAGTACCACCCCCTTGGGTGTTTGAAAGAATAAAGCTCACATAAGATGTATCTATTTGGTATCTGGCTTAATTTATTATTGCTCTGGAAATGCTGGCCTCTCTGTCTCTCTCCCAAATTTATGTTCCCTTTTTAGTACCATCCCTGAACTTTAAAAAAAAAATCAACTTTTATTCTTGATTCAGGCAGTACCTGTGCAGGTTTGTTACATGGATATATTAAGTGATGCTGAGGCTTGGGGTACAATTGATTGTGTCACCCAGGTAGTAAGCATAGTACCCAGTAGTTTTTCAACCCTTTTCCCTCCCTCTCCCTCCCGTCTCTAGTAGTCCCCAGTGTCTATTGTTGGTATCTTTATGTTCATGACTACCCAATCTTTAGCTCCCACTTGAAAGTGAAAACATGTGGCATTTGGTCCAACAATCCCATTACTGTGTATATATCTAAAAGAAAATATATTGTTCTACCAGAGACACATGCACTTGTATGTTCATCACAGCACTATTCACAAGAGTAAAGACATGCAATCAAGCTAGGTGCCCATCAAAGGTGGACTGGATAAGAAAATGTGATACATCTACACCATGGAATACTACGCAGCCATAAAAAAAGAATAAAATCATGTCCTTGGCAGTAACATGGATGCAGCTGGAGGCCATTATCTTAAACAGATCAACACAGGAACATCTCTGAACCTTTGTTCAGCCTCCCCAAATTCTCTTAGAGTGATCAGTCTCAAACCTTAATGTACACCAAAATCACCCAGACAGCTTGTTAAAACACTCATTTCTGGGCCACATCCCCAAATGCATAACGTAGTAATTCTGAGAATCTGTATTTCTAACAAGTTTCCAGGTGATGCTGATATACCTGGTCAGGGAACCACACTTAGAAAATCAGTTACAGAGTTCCCAATTAGCCCCATATTTTGGGCATTAATCACCTAGCAACTTGATGCAGTTAAGAAACCCCCCTTTCTCCCCAAAATAATTACAAAACTTCCTTTCATGATCCACTTCTAAACCACAGTACACATTTCCACTTAAAAGTAATTAAATAGGGCTGGGCATGGTGGCTCACACCTGTAATCCCAGCACTTTGGGAAGCTGAGGCAGGCAGATCACCTGAGGTCAAAACCAGCCTGGCCAAAGTGGTGAAACCCCGTCTCTACTAAAAATACAAAAATTAGCCGGGCATGGTGGCAGGCGCTTGTAATCCCAGCTATGCAGGAGGCTGAGACAGTAAAATCGCTTGAACCCAGGAGGCAGAGGTTACAGGGAGCTGAGATTATGCCATTGCACTCCAGGCTTGGCGACAAGAGTGAAACTCCATCTCAAAAAAGGAAAAAAGAAAAAAGGTAATTAAATCCAATAAATCCTAATTAAAATGTTTGAGCGCCTGCTATGAGAAAAACATGGTTCCAATTACTAAAAACCACACTGATTTTTCATAATACATGTTAGAATTATTAAGGTACATTTTCTTGTTAGTACATACAGACATATAACCCGTTTAAGAAGGGAGCAGCTCTACTCTTAAAATGACAGGTGTGATAGTTAATTTTATGTGTCAACTTGACTGAGTTAAGGGATGCCCAGATAGCTGGTAAAACATTATTCCTAGGTGTGTCTTTGAGGGTGTTTCTAGAAAATATTAACATTTGAATCAGGAGACTGAGTAAAGAAGATTGCCCTCATCAGTGTGGGCGGGCAGCATCCAATACATTGAAGGCCTGAATAAAAGAAAAGGGCAGAGGAAGGGTGAACTGGCTCTACCTGAGCTGGGACATCCATCTTCTCCTGCCCCTGGACATCTGCAGTCCTGGTTCTCCAGCCATCAGACTCAGACTACAATTTACACCACTGGCTCCGCTGGCTCTCAGGCCTTCCGGTTTGAACTGGAATCACACCACCAGCTTGCAGAGGGCACATCACGGGACTTAGCCTCCATGATCACGAGCCAATTCCTTGTAATAAATCTTTCTGCCGGGCCCGGTGGCTCACGCCTGTAATCCCAGCACTTTGGGAGGCCAAGGCAGGTGGATCATGAGGTCCGGAGTTCAACACCAGCTTGGCCAGCATGGTGAAACCCCGTCTCTACTAAAAATACAAAAAATTAGCCAGGCATGGTGGCGCGCGCCTGCAATCCCAGCTACTCAAGAGGCTGCGGCAGGAGAATTGCTTTAACTGGGGAGGCGGAGATTGCAGTGAGCCGAGATCGCACTTGAGCCTGGGCGACAGAGAGAGACTACCTCTCATAAATAAATAAATAAATCTTTCTATATATATTTCAGTTGGTGCAAAAGTAATTGCAGTTTTTGCCATAACTTTGAATACCCTATCAGTTCTGTTTTCTGGAGAACCCTAATACAATGGGATCCTTCGATGAGGATATGCTAAACTCCCAATTTATGATTGTCTTTAACTCTTCTATCTTTTCATTGTTACATGGGTTTTGTCTCTGTAACCAGAATGTAACTTTTTTAAGGACAAGTCTCTGTGTTATACTTTCTATACCCCATCTAATACTGCTGGCCATGTGATAAGCACTCAGTCCTTACTGGCTCATTAATTCATCACTTCCCAATATGTATTTCCTAAACCAGGGCTCAAAATAAGACCATGAATTGCAACCACGTTGGTCAATAGAAAAACAGATTTCCAAGCCAACTGAATGATTTGTGTTTTAGTCACTCTTGTAGAGTATGTATGCTTTTTCCTTGCCTCTTTTTACCCAGATAACTGAAATCTGACTGTACTATGATGAATAAAGAGGAAATGCTAGCAATAGTAAGCTGGGATTCTAAATAAAATCAAAATTACCAATAAAAACCAAAACTTCTAGGAATAGAAGAGGTAGAAGTTGAAAGTTGAATTTTTCTTTATCTTCTAATAGGTATCACTAATAATTCCTTTGTGGACATCAAAACTGGATCAAATTTGAGAGGCAAGAGGGAAATTGAACAAAAATCAAATATTCAAGTCACACACCCATTGGGTTTATATGTTCCTTTGTGACTAGCAAAAAAGTTATTTAAATCGCAGCTGGTGTGATCTGACCAGACTCAAAGTGACTATCAACTCTCACATAAATTCTACACCATTACTGCCAAATTATTCTAGCTTTTATTTTCAAAAACATTTTACCCAATTTTGTATTTTCTGAATTATAACAATTATCTAACAAGGACTCATAAAGATACATAATGCTACCTTATCATTTCATGGCTCAGAGGCGCTCAGACTTTGTTCCTTTTTTTTTTGAGATGGAGTCTCCCTCTATTGCACAGGCTGGAGTGCAGTGGTGCAATCTAGGCTCACTGCAACTTCCACCTTGGGTTCAAGCGATTCTCCTACCTTAGCCTCCCAAGTAGCTGGGACTATAAGCGCATGCCACCACGCCCAGCTAGTTTTTTTAATTTTAGTGATGATGGGTTTCACCATTTTAGCCAGTCTGGTCTTGAAATTCTGACCTCATGATCCGCCCACCTCAGCCTCCCAAAGTGCTGCGATTACAGACATGAGCCGCTGCGTTTACAGACATGAGCCACCGCGCCTGGCTCAGACTTTGTTCTAACAATGTTCCCCAGCCATCACTCCTCTCCGATAAGACCACTACAACAGTCCCAGGCTTCCATTCTTCCCTTTTTCTAGCATCGTTAGTATGTTCTTAAAATAGGGCAAGAAGAAATAGCAAGGCTCAAGAAAAAAAGAAACTGATCACATCATTAGCACCAGTTTTTGGCATTCAAGAGCTAAAAATTCTACAATTCCGTTCTCACAACCCATTTGGAGATCATTTCAATAAGAAGTCAAACTTCACAAATCTTTTTGAAAACTGGGATAACAATAGCAAAATTGAGCTGTTATTAAAATAAAACAGAAAATATGCTAAATGAACTATTTAGGCCTTAGTACAAAAAAAATTTAGATAGATCGATGGATATCAACATCACATGCTCTTCAAAAAAAAAAAAAAAGTGATCCTTAAACAGAAGACCCACCTCATGACATCTTATCTTGTTGCAACTTGTTAGTGGAAAATAAAATTTACTCATCTATTTTCTAGATATAACTTTTACAATCTTTCATTTATCCAGATGTTCATTTTTATACTTTTGGTCAATACTTAAATGTTATTTAAGATGCATTTATAAAGCTCAGTCTTTTCACACAAACAGCATCTTAAACAGAGAACCCTTACTAATGACCAATGATCTATGGCCCATATTTAAAGAACCACCTTTTTCGTTTTCTTTTTTAATCCTCTAAAAAACAACAACAACAAACTGGAAGAGCCTGCCAGAGAAAATTCAGAAACTATATTCTTTTGAATTCCTATGTGCCACCAAATATTTGGGCAAAACAGAGTAAATAAAAAATTTGAAAACAAGGTTTCTCAATCTTGACACCATTGACACTTTAGGCCAGATAATTCTTTGTTGTAGGAGATTGTCCTGTGCACTGGAGGATGTTTAGTGACATCCCTAGTCCCTATTAGATGCCAGTAGTACCATTTCACCTCCCCACTTGTCACAATCAAAAAAATCTCCAGCCACTGCAAATGCCCCTTTGGGAGGGGGACAAAATAATCTCTGGATGAAAGCTACTATTATAAAGTGATCAGATAAAGCCCAAAGTTAGATATTCACTCAAAGAAGTTCTATAACTCTGCAACCTCAGTGAAGCATCAATTTGTTTTTATGCATTATCTTAAAGTTTCTCCCAACTTTCGTATTTTCTCAATAAAATAATTTCAAGGTACAAATGACACTCCAGAGACAAGAAGATACATTTATTTCACTGTCCAATCATTTTCTTAAAAAAGCTTAATGTTTGATAAAATAAAACAAACTTTTAGTACCATAGAAACCTTTCAACATGTACAATGACGTATTATTACTATGTACAACTTCAAAAACAAATGCTTCCAGCTCCAAGTAAAGTGATGTTGAATGTTCTGACTATAGTTCAGCTGCAGGAAATTTCCTGGATGACCAATGGTTTCCTTGGCTTGGAAAAAGATTATATAAATAAGACCTTCAGTGAGTTGGGAATCATAAAAATGCTATCTGAAGTTCAGTCATCTGGATCTTGGGAAGTGTGCAATAGCTGTAGGAGTTCAACAAGCAAAATAAAACCCTGTGGATATTTAAACTTGAGTCATCCAGGGGATCTTGTAAGTTCACAGTTGGTCTATCAAAAATAAAAGCTATTCCTATTGTGGTAAAACTTGGTATCTTGTTCAAATACCATTTTTCACCAGCTCATGAACTCCATTCTCATCGATGATTAGAGGTGTATGGAATTCTTTATCTGCCACATAACTTTCTAATCCCTAAAAAGAGGATTGAAATGAAACACAATTAGAAAATTTGCACTTGTCATACAATGCTGGACTTAGTGGCTATAATGATGATTTAAAACACGAATTCCAACAGAGGTTGAGATGCAGAATTTAAAAGTCAAAAATCTATTTAATATACATTTTAGACTAGACTTAATGACAGATCTGTAAAAGCATAAAACAAAAATATAAAAAGAAAATTATTCTAATTATCATTTCTATAGTTAATAAGATGATAATCATTTTTCCTATAATCATCTCTCAATAGAGTTAACTTTTTTTTTTTGAGATGGAGGAGTCTCACCCCTTTGCTGACTGCAACCTCCACCTCCCAGGTTCAAGCAGTTCTTATGTCTCAGCCTCCTGAGTAGGTGAGACTACAGGTGCCTGCCACCACACCCCGGGTAATTTTTTGTATTTTTTAATAAAGACAGGGTTTCCATATATTGGCCAGGCTGATCTCAAAATCCTGACCTCAAATAATCCACCCACCTTGGCCTCCCAAAGTGCTGGGATTACAGGCATAAGCCACCGCAAGCCGCCAATAAACTTTCTAAGCAAGAAAGCTGTCTCTAATGCTACAACCAAGCAATACAAAGATCTCCAGAAAAAATATTACATAATTAAAAGAGTAGGGACCTCTAAATCCCCAAATCTTAAAAGTGACAGTACTAAGTATATAAACAAAGTAGGCTCCTTGAAAGAAAAGTTACATTGCATTTTAAAAAGCCAGATGATTTATCTAAAAACAAACCTGATGATATATTTTTCAAAAGCCTACTGCAGTTCAATGAGTAGGTAAAATGGACTAGATATTACAGATGTCTGTTAATGGCAACTAACACTACGTGGGATAGATGCAAAGCCGTAACAGGAATTCTCAAAGAGAAGAATTCAGAACAAATGCAGCTTCTCAATTCGTTACCAGCAAAGCTCCGCAGGGCAAGACCATCAGAAAATGGTACACCTTCTCTAAGGTCACCCCTACTTAAATATAAAACAATGCCAGACTCCTGCTTTTTAAAAAAGTTTTATTTCAGTTTTTTTTTTTTTTTTTGGTAATTTTTTTTTCTTTATAACGACAAGGTCTCACTATGTTACCCAGGCTGGTGTCGAACTCCTGAGCTCCAGCAATCCTCTTGCCTCGGCCTCCCTACTGTGCCCAGCCTTATTTCGTTTTTAACTAACAATAATTGTATACATTTTTGAGGTGCAATGTGATGATCTGATGCATGTATACACTGTGGAATAATCAAATGAGGCCAATTAACATATCTATCACCTCAAATACTTATCCTTCTTTGTGGTGAGAAGATTTAAAATCCACTTTTTTGTTATTCTGAAATATAGAAAGCTTTGTAAAAGAAGAGAGGAAAAATAAAGCAGACTTACTTCTCCAGCATAGGAGATAAGAGGAGAGATTTCACACTGGATTGGTACATCATTGGCATCCTTCAAGCTAAGAAAAAAAAACATGTGTTAAAGATTTTGCTTCCCACGTTACTCGCCAGAGCGAAAGTACAAACGTAACTTTCCTCTGAGAAGCTTTCAGATAACAGTATTTTTCTAAACAAATGGAATAGATTCTACCCTGATGATCATTAAATTCCCTGAGGATTAAGTTAATATGAAATTCTCATGGTCAGAAAGACACTATTTGGGGCAAGTACCAATAATTACAGGTAGCTCTTTACAGCACTTCACTAGTTTTTACACACTGTCCCCTTACATACATCTCATTTTTTACCATTTCCAAGTTTCAATTTGATAAAAAGGTGACTACTTATTAGGTATATACTACATGTCAAGCCCACTGCAAGGTGCTCTGAAGCCTTCGTATTGCATTTTAATCCTCACCACTACCTTGGTACTCTTAATGTTGCCAAACATTCTAAAGCTCTATATCCAATACAGAATCCAGTAGGTACATGGGGCTACTTAAACGTAAATTAATTAAAATTTTTTAAATTAATTTAAAATTTAAAATTCAGTTTCACAGTCATAATAATGACATTTCAAGTGTTCAGAAGCCATGAATGGCCAATGAATACAAAACTGGACAACAAAGATACACAACATTTCCTTCACTGCAGAAAGTTCTATTGGACAGTTAAATTATTTCCCAGTACATGTTCTTCTGTACAATCCTAGACTAGCTGAGCTGATTTATTCAATATATTTCAAAGTATTTCTCTGTTGCCAAAAGTCCCTTTTTAGAGAGCTAAGGCAGAATGCACTCAAGCAAAGCTAAGGCCAAAGTCACTATTTGCTTCATCTAGGTCACAACCTAACATTTATAGCAATTCTAAGTTACCTAACACAAAAGTCAATAGTCAATGCATTTGCAATCAGTAGACCTCTGTGTTATTTGCCACTTTGAGAATCTTACCAATAAGCCACAGGACACAAAAAATATTAGTTTCTTGTCAAACCACAGCTCTTCTTTGCTTTCTTCAAGTATATAGTCTCAAACTTTGGTGGAGTCAAAATCAAAGGGCTTCTGAGTTTAGCTACAGTTCGCTAGCATTCAAAGCACTCTCTATCCTACTTCAACTTACTTATCCTGAGACTCTTTACTCGAATCAGACCGGTCACACTCTTTGGATTATTCCAAGTCATTCTTAACTATGGTCCCTTTGACCATAAAAACCATACTCATCCTCCAAGATTTAACTCAAGCCCCAATCTTCTCTTGGCCACTGGATTTCACAGTGATTGTCTCCATCCATTTATTCATATAAAAAATAAATGTGGCTGGGCACAGAGGCTCACGCCTGTAATCCCAGCACTTTGGGAGGCTGACACAGGAGAATCCCTTAGAACCCAGGAGGCAGAGGTAGCAGTGAGCCAAGATCACACCATTGCACTCCAGCCTGGGCGACAGAGTGAGACTCTGTCTCAAAATAAATAAATAAATAAATAAAATAAAAATAAATGTGGCCAGGAGTGGTGGCTCATGCCTGTAATTTCAGCACTTTGGGAGGTCCAGGTAGGCAGATCACTTGACATCAGGAGTTTGAGACCAGCCTGGCCAATATGGTGAAATCCCATCTCTACTAACAATACAAAAAATTAGCTGGGCGTGGAGGCAAGCACTTGTAATCCCAGCTACTTGGGAGGCTGAGGCAGGAGAACTGCTTGAGCCTGGGAGGCAGAGGTTGCAATAAGCTGAGATTGCGCCACCGCACTCCAGCCTGGGCAACAGAGCGAGACATCGTCTCAAAAATAATAAAAATAAATAAATAAATGTATTAGACATCTGCTATGTCACTGCCTCCTAGAGTAATTATTGCTATAGCACACATTTAGCTCATAATCGCATACTGCCTGAAAATGTTACTTTTCTTTTATGTACGTGCATCTTGAACGTCCCAACAGGCTGTAAGAAGTGACTTATTTCTCTTGTATAAGATATTTTGGCACCTAGGATACTAATAGCACCTATAAACCTATGAGAAGGTCTACCAATGCTTGTTGTTTAAACAAATAAAAGTATGAAAATAGAAAGATGAGAAACTAATAAAGGAAAAGAGGATGCATAGGCAGGGCACACAACTCTCTACATACGTGCCAGATTCTACCACAAAAACGCAAGAAGTCTAGTCCAGACCTTCTGGGGCAACTCAAAGTCATACAGAACCAAATGAATTTTGAGTAGGCATGCCAAGGAAAAAAAAAGAAAAAAGTGAGGACCCACCCCTTTAATAAGAAGTATATAGTCCAGTCCCACCTAAACCCCTGAAGGATTCAGTGTAGCAGGAACAGAAGGTGGCTGTGAACCCAAGGAACACATATATATAGCTGGCCTGAATATATAACTTCCATTCTGCTACCACAAAGATACCCCAAGAAACTAAGGAGTCAACTTCAGTAAACAAAATTGGATGCCCTGAAGGAGGGAAAACAGAAGCTACCATCACCAAATGTAAAATCTCAGGATATAGGCAAATTAGCCCAATAAACCTGCTGCTCCCCCCCAATTCTTTAGCCATGCATCCTTTTGGTAGCTAACACTATTCACTAAGCATTAAGGTGAGAAATAAAAATAACATTGAGCCAAAACTCAGCATCGTTGTTTCCATTTTTTCAGAATATCTCCCAGCTGTTTCTTCCCTCTTTACACAATATACTTCCTTTTCATCTCTCACTATTACATGATCTTCTTCAGCTGTCTGAGGTCATCCTTTGCTGCTAAGGATTATGCAGGAACTATTTTTTAGTGCACTGTATCATTGGAAGCCAAACTTTGATTTCACTTTAATTATTCTACAAATGCCTAAAACGAAGTACTTTCGGGGGGGAGGGTGTTAAATGAAAGAGTAAGAACTAAATAATGTTTAAAGTTTTTTGTATCTTAACTAAAATAGCTAGATGCTGTCTTCAGTTACATAATTAAGAAACTATTTCACTGTTAGGTTAAAAGCTATGATTCAATGACAAAGAAATTTAGTCAAAGTTTCATTTCTTAAATTATAAAAGCAACTTGCTTCCATATATTAAAAATGGTGGATGAGACAGGAAGTGACAAAGGGCTCTGCATCCCAGTTCCCAAGGCATGAGGGACAACAGTCCTCTATGGCAGCGGTCTCCAACTCCTGGGCCACGGACCAGTACTACTCTGTGGCCTGTTAGGACCTGGGCCACACAGCAGGAGATGAGCAGTGGGCAAGAGAGTAAAGCTTCATCTGTATTTACAGCCGCTCCCACCGCTCACATTACTGCCTGAGCTCCACCTCCTGTCAGATCAGTGGCTGCATTAGATTCTTGTAAGAGTGTGAACGCTATTGTGACCTGCCCAAGTAAGAGATCTAGGCTGCATGCTCCTCATGATAATCTAATGCCTGATGATTTGTCACTGTCTCCCATCACCCCCAAATGGTACCATCTAGTTGCAGAAAAACAAGCTCAGGGCTCTTACAGATTCTACATTATAGTGAGTTGTATAATTATTTCATTACAATGTAATAATAATGGAAATAAAGTATACTATAAATGTAACGTGCTTGAATCATCCTGAAACAACCCTCAAGTCCATGGAAAAACTGTCTTCCACAAAACCAGTCCCTGGTGCCAAAATAGGATGGGGACCACTGATCTCCAGCACCTATAAGAAACTGATCCGATCTTTGAGTCCATTTCCTTGTTTACAGAGTCACATCCCAGAAACACTGACACTCACAGGAATTTGTCTGCACAGAGGAATGGCACAGACAGGTAAAAGCACATGGGTGACCTTGATATCAGTGCTACTCTATTTCTGAGATAACTTCCATCTTCGACCTATATATATTTCCCAAATTATCTTAAAAACCTTAACTTTTTTTTTCTTTAGATGGGAGTCTTGCTCTGTCACCCAGGCTGAGGTACAATGGTGCAATCTCAGCTCACTGCAACCTTTGCCTCCCAGGTTCAAGTGATTCTCAGCCTCAGCCTCCCGAGTAGCTGGGATTATAGGCATACACCACCACACCGGCTAATTTTTGTATTTTTAGTAGAGATGAGGTTTCACCATGTTTGCCAGGCTGGTCTTGAACTCCTGACCTCAGGTAATCTGCCCACCTTGGCCTCTCAAAGTGCTGGGATTACAGGCCACCGCACCCAACTTAAAAACTTTAAATTTCAAAGTGTAACAATATGATCTAGCTGTCTCTTAAGCTATAAAGATAATGGCTTTTCCAAACTCTGTCAGTACCCAGATGGGAGAGGATATGTGTTACTTCTAACTAAAAATGATCTGCCATTAAAACAAAAATATTCTTTAGAAGCAACTGACTAAAAGTAATGCAGAAACCAAAAAGGAGAGCTATTAGTGTGAGAATAAATCAAGAGAACAGTTTTCTCCATATTAAGGATCATCAAATATGACAGGAACAATCAGCCTTTATACTGAGAGCATATACGCAATTCCACAAGACACGTCTTCAGAATGGTATTTTTAATCCTGTCTAAGTTTACGCTAAACGTGCAAAATGTGTTTTCCCTGGCCTGTAACCTGCTCTGGATCTTATCTATCACCTGTAAATTTGTCAGTTCTGGCTCCAACATCTGTGGTGAGATTCTTTAGTGAAGCATGCTCCCCATTTCCAGCATGCAACAAGATTCTGAGTTAGTGTCATCCAGAGAGATAACTGCCACCAAGTAAGCAGTGCACCCACACCAAAGCTTCAACCATCCTCCCTCCAGACCCCTAAAAGGCAGAGCACTAAACTACGATGCCAGTTAGTATGGAGGGAAGCACAGCCCCATCACCATGCACTATAGGCAGGCTGGTATATTTACTTGTGATTGACATCAGCTGTGATGGCCTCTGACTTCCCATTTGTAGCACTGCTATGTGGGAATAAATAAGCATTAATGGGAATGGAAGCAAATCAAACAATAACAATGAAATGGAGTTGCAAAATATACTTGATTGAATGGCATGTTTTTATGGTAAATCATAAATTTGTCCCAAGAAACCAAAAGGGGGTAAAAAAAAACAAAAAACAAAAAAAAAACTCAATGGCCAAAGATGAAACATGAGGACCATGTGACATGCCAAGAGCAAGCTTGTTGACAATACAGAGCCCAAAAGTGGCTTTGGACTGGGAGATGAAAGCTGCCACTGCTGCTTCTTATAAAACCAGTTATGTACCAGTAACTTCCAATGTTCAGTATTCTAACATTTTATTATGTTTTTCTTGAGACCGAGTCTCACTCAGTCACCCAGGCTTGAGTGAAGTGGTGCAATCTGGGCTAACCACAACCTCTGCCTCCCGGGTTCAAGCAGTTCTCTTGCCTCAGCCTCCCAAGTAGCTGGGACTACAGGCATGCACCACCAGGCCCAGCTAATTTTGTATATTTAGTAGAGACAGGGTTTCACCATGTTGGCCAGGATGGTTAGGAGAATCGCTTGAACCCGGGAGGCAGAGGTTGCAGTGAGCGGAGATCGCACCACTGCATTCTAGCATGGTGACAGAGCGAGACTCCATCTCAAAAAAAAAAAAAAAACAGTAGTGAGGCCACAGATATATGGGCAGCAAAAACCAATCCTCTGTGGCTGAGGGACTTGCCCTGTGGTATAGTGTGATACTGACTGGCTTTAACTATATGACAGGGTGGCTCACGCCTGTAATCCCAACACTTTGGGAGGCTGAGGTGGGTAGATCACAAGATAGGAAGTTAGAGACCAGCCTGGCCAATATGGTGAAACCCCATATCTACTAAAAATACAAAAATTAGCTGGTATGGTGATTCGTGCCTGTAATCCCAGCTACTCAGAGAGGATGAGGCAAGAGAATGTCTTGAACCCGGGAGGTGGAGGTTGCAGTGAGTAGAGATCGCACCATTGCACTCCAACCTGGGCAAGAAGAACAAAACTCTGTCTCAAAAAAAAAAAAATTCCTCTTTATAAGGAAGTAAAACTATCATTGTTTTTATAATAGGTAATGCTATTGTTACTTCACATCAAGAACTGTCCGCACATCAACACTGCTTTTTAAAAAAGATCTAGGAATACAGAGAGAGAAACAGAGAGGGAGAGAGAGAGAGACAGAGAGAGAGAGAGAGTGAGAGAGAGAGAGAGTCCAAGAAAGCATTTACACAAAAGAGAAAAGGTATTGACTTACCGGGGGAATTGCTGGAAGGCGAGAGCCATTTTCATCTATGAAGTGGCCCCCTGCATTGAGGACCCAGCAATGATGAAGGGACATCAAAGCATGCCTTGCAGTAGTAGGATTGTCTTTTCCATTCTGACTGTCAGCATTCTTTAGTGGGGAAAACTCATCTTCCCGTAATACTTCATATACCACAAACTTCCTAGAGTGAAATCATACAAACACTTCTTTATTATGAAACTGTATAAACAGCTTCTAAACCCCTGAACATAGCTAAGCCTTTGGTCTTCAATAATAGGCTTTCCTATTCCAATTTCAAATAAATGATGAATAAAATATTGCTCATCCTTGGACTAAAGAAAGTTGAAATTTTCTTTTTCAATGCAAAATCAGAAATCCTTGCCCCCTCAACTATAGAACACTTCATCTTAAATCAGAAAGATTAGAAATCCTAATGTACAAAGATCACATTAGTATCTGTTCTGGAAGAAAAAAAATAGGCAAAAAAGATGATTTAGAAATGGAAAGATCAATTTCATTTTATTTATTTACTTATGATTTTTTTTTGAGACGAAGTCTCACTCTGTCACCCAGGCTGGAGTGCAGTGGCGCAATCTCCACTCACTCCAACCTCCACCTCCTGGGTTCAAGTGATTCTCCCACCTCAGCCTTCTGAGTAGTTTGGTCTTCAGGCATGCAACACCATGCCTGGCTAATTTTGTATTGTTAGTAGAAATGAGGTTTCACCATGTTGGCCAGGCTGGTCTCAAACTCCATGGCCTCAAGTCATCCACCCGCCTCAGCCTCCCAAAGTGCTGGGATTACAGGCATGAGCCACTGCGCATTAATTTTATACAGTTAATTTGTCTTCCTCATTTTTGCACTGGTCAAATTCTGAAACAAGCATCTCAATATCAAATGTGATCTTTATATAATCTAAAAATATGTTTACTGAAACATTTATTCACAGGGCAGAAAGAAGATAGCCTAAATACAAAACAGGTCAATTCTTTATGTTAACCTTTTTAGTTTCTCATCCAAAATAAATGACTGTAACAACTTTACAGGAGAGCAAGGCAGGGCATGGTGGCTCATGCCTGTAATCCCAGCACTTTGGGAGGCCAAGATGGGAAAATCACTTGAGGAAGATCACAAGTGCCTGCTCAACATAGCAAGACCCCAGCTCATTTAATAAATATATATATATATATATATATATATATATATATATATATGGAAAAAAAAAAAAAACTTCATAGGAGAGCCAGAAACTAGTTGAAACTAGCCAAAAAAAGTTGTACTCATAGGCAACTCAGATCACACCCTGGGCCAGGTACAGTGGCTCATGCCTGTAATCCCAGCACTTTGGGAGGTTGAGGCAGGCAGATCATGAGGTCAGGAGGTCAAGACCAGATCACACTCTGGTTTATTCTAGAGAACCTTAATGAATCTAGACTACATCATAATCAAAATGCCATGTGAGATATGTGCTATCAAATATTTCCTGAAAACAGTTTCATGCCTAAGAGAGTGAAAAGCAGCATTTTAAGACATTTATTTAACCTTACTGGTACTATTCAAAGCATACTTTGCAAACTGGAAGATGTCAAAGACAAATTTTTCCATCTTTATTCCATTGGGTTTGTCTGGCTTAATTAACCGTCCTCGGGTATCCACATAAGGAATCTTCTTTTGAGCCACATGGTGCTGCAACTGAGGTTCATAAACACTACGAAGTAAAAGGAAAAAAGATATAATCACATTCCAGATTTAAAATGCCAGAAAATCTTATAACACTCAGGAGCAAATACATCAACAACCAATACTAAGATTTTCATAGTGAAGAGCATTTAAGTTTCAGTTCATATTTAAATAGTAAATTAATGGCTTTCCCCTCAATCATCTCTTTATATTTTTTAAAAATCAAATAACGATCTCCACTAAAACTGTATATGTATGCATTACAAATGCCTTAAAACTGGTTATGTGTGCATTAAAAAATGTATTAAGTTACTATGGATGAATCAATAACACAGCTACAAATGACATAGTAGAATGGGAAACATTTTGGAACTGGAGTTGATATTCTAAAGTAATGCTTATTAACTTTTTAAAAAGTAGACAGTTGCCGGGCACGGTGGCTCATGCCTGTAATCCCAGCACTTTAGGAGGCCGAGGCAGCTGGATCATCTGAGGTCAGGAGTTTGAGACCAGCCTGGCCAAAATGGTGAAACCCTGTCTCTACTAAAAATACAAAAATATTAGCCGGGCAAGGTAATCCCGGCTACTTGGGAGGCTGAGACAGAAGAATTGCTTGAACTTGGGAGGTAGAGGTTTCAGTGAGCCAAAATCGCACCATTGCACTCCAGCCTGGGCAACAAGAGAAAAACTCTACCTCCAAAAAAAAAAAAAAAGTAGACAGTCACCTTGAATGTCGAAAAGCTAAGCGAAACCAATAGTGAGAATGTCCTTCATTTAAAACTATAGTGGGATAAAACACCTCTTACTTTATCCTTTGTAGCCCTACCCACTGATTTTCATGCAGCTGTCAAGTTCTCTTTCTTTATTCTTTAGCACACCAGTTTCTAAATGCCAGCCTGGGAATCAGCTGAATTAGAACTGTGCAGGCAGCTTTTTAAAAATACAGATGCCCCAAACTCATCTTCTGAAATTCTAATTCAGTTGTTGTAGGGTGAACATCTGCATTTTTAAAAAGCTCACAGTTGTGGTAAGGAAAGTTTCATTTCTTATTCTTTGCTTCAACAGAATGTAGCACATAGTTAGGGGTGGGAGGGTGAGAAGGAAAGGGAGAAATGCTTTGGACTACTGTTAATGCACTAGGGAATGGGCTCTGGTAATCCCCCACTTTATGATACATCTTACTAAAAACAACACAACATGAGATAAATGTCCATTTGATAAGTGATCCTCAGGAAAGATGAATTCTGTGGGACATGGACTTGGGGTGTCTGCATGCCGCTCAAGTGTCTTAGTTTCTGATTAACAATAATTATAATTTTAAAAGACTCCCATCTTGCCCATACTTGACAACATCTCTCAGAAATGGTACGGTGAAGAAATGGTTGGCAATGTTCCCCGCATTAAACAGCAGTCGTCCATCTGAGCTTCGTTTTTGAGCTGTTGCCAGGGAAATCTCACTATATTCGACCACCTGGTAAACTCCATCCACTCGGCAAACCACTCCAACTGGTTCTGTAGGGTTCGTTTTCTCTACCACCTGCCCACCAAAGAAAGACAATAGCAGAGGAATAAATTTAATTGTGTCTTTGGAGATCTGCCATTGTCAAAGGCCACATTTACAACTTTGCTTACAATAAAAGGTATTAAGCCAAGAGAATCTTTAACTTTAGACAATCAACTATCCATCTTTATATACCTTGACAGACACTTTCCAACTGGAAATGAGGTATATTTCCTTCCTACATATCACCTAACTAAACCATGGGATAGAAATTCCATCATATACATGTATTTAGCACAGAGTAAATCACATTCAACTGGGAATAATTAAATCGGGAGTCTACAAATCCCATTTATCTTCTATTTTCTATTTAATTTATCCTTAACCACATTCAATTACTTTGAGAATAAATAAAATGAAATTTCTCTGGGATTCACAAAAGACCAACTAAGTTAAGCATTTTGTCTCTCATTTTCTATTGTCCAATATTTCATTTGAAAATAGCATTTCTTTACTTTTCATCGGTCAATATGGCACTTTCCTTGTTTTTCAGGGACCTGAGTAGAGGTAAAGGGGTTAACAGCAGGTATGTCATTAGCCTCCCACTTCAACTTTAATCAGAAAACCCACCCATATTTATCTATTTTGCATACTAAATGTTATTTGAAATAAGTGATTCTACATTTTATAAAAATAATTTTGAAAACCAGTGATGTGACAATGTATCAGTGGCTCTGGGCTGATAGGGGAGCTGAGAAAAAGAGTGTGTATTAAAATCAGAGGAAAATGTAAGAACATGTAATTTTTGAAAACCTCACAGATAATTTTGGTGTGCCACCACCCTAATCCCACACATCACTGACTTAAGTGTTTAGAAGAAAATTATAAAAGAACTGTATACAATGCACTAACATAAAATCAAAGTTCAGATGAGATAAATATCCAACCAAAGAATCAAACAACAAAAACTACTTGTCAACCTAGGAAACAAGGTGAAACCCTGGTGTCTATCTAAAAAATATAAAAGTTAGCCAGGCATAGTAGCACACTGGTGTCTCAGCTACTAGGAAGGCTGAGGCAAGAGGAGCACCTGAGTCTGGGGAGGTTGAGGCTACAGTGAAATGTGATTGCACCACTGCACTCTACTCAAGCCTGGGCATCAGAGTATAATAAGACTGTCTCAAAAATATATATCTATCTGACGGTATTGTTTTGTTTGCCCTGTCCAATTATCAATTCAGCATGCTTCAAAATATTTTTTAAACTCTGCCCCAATTTGACAAGTCTATCCTAACTAAACATAAAATTATATTAATAAAGTTAAAACTTTTCTTCAATAAATGATTTCTTAAAACAAATAGAGTCAGTAGCAGTCTCATTCAGAAAACTAAAGGCACTATTGAGAACTTCGTTTACACAGCAATTAGGGATATAGGCACTGAGTCTAGCTCAGTGAGGCAGGACTGCTAGATAAGTAAGCCTGCTGTGTGGTTCACTGTTTGCCATCCTGAAAGGAACACAGTTCTTAATGAAAAGAAACTTTCTACCAAGGAATTAGATTAAACTGAAGGGGAACATTATGCAGCAAAATGATTTAAACCGATCATGGGCCTACTTACAATTCTTACATAACAACCCATCACCACCCAGTAACTCTTACTTCATGTATTCTACCTACAGTGGGTATCTTACTAGGCAGGGAATTTGAGATAGATTCCTCCTTTTTTTTTTGAGACAGAGTCTCACTCTGCCGCCCGGGCTAGAGTAAAGTGGCACGATCTTGGCTCACTGCAACCTCCGCCTCCCAGGTTCAAGCGAATCTCCTGCCTCAGCCTCCTGAGTAGCTGGGACTACAGCTGGGACTACTACTACATGCCTGGCTAATTTTTTGTATTTTTAGTAGAGACGGGATTTCACCATGTTAACCAGGATGGTCTTGATATCCTGACCTCGTGATCTGCTTGCCTCAGCATCCCAAAGTGCTGAGATTATAGGCGTGAGCCACCTCGCCCAGCCTTCTCATTTTTTTTTTAATGCACACAGGTTTATTTTCCAATCACTGCTATATACTCCTACTCCCAACCGGTCATAAAAATAAAAATATGCATAGCCAGATGTGGTGGCTCACGCCTATAATCCCAGCACTTCGGGAGGCTGAGGCAGGCAAATCATGAGGTCAGGAGTTCAAGACCAGCCTGGACAAAATGGTGAAACTCCACCTCTACTAAAAATAGAAAAAATTAGCTAAGTGTAGTGGTGGGCACCTGTAATCCTAGCTACTCAGAAGGCTGAGGCAGGGGAATTGCTTGAACCGAGGAGGCAGAGGTTGCAGTGAGCTGAGATCATGCCACTGCACTCCAGCCCAGGAGACAAGAGTTGAGACTCTGTCTCAAAAAAAAAAAAAAAAAAAAGATTTTGAGCTGTCAGCAAAAAGCTAACTTAAAGAGTATGGTTCCATAATGTAATATAATACAAGACTCGGAAGTTGAGAAACATGAATTCTAATCCTGGTTCTGCTAATGTGGCGAAGAACGTTAAGACTGCCTCTTAAAAAGTACTAGAACTCTCGCCGAGTGCAGTGGGTCAAGCCTATAATCCCAGCACTTTGGGAGGCTGAAGCAGGCAGATCACTTGAGGTCAGAAGTTCAAGACCAGCCTGGGCAACATAGTGAAAATACTAATAATAGAAAAAGACCCAAAAAAATAGCTAGGCCTGGTGGCGAGTGCCTGTGGTACCAGCTACTCAGGAGGCTGAGGCAGGAGAACTGCTTGAGCCTGGAGGCAGAAGTTGCAGTGAGCCAAGATCACATCACTGCACTCCAGCCTGGGCAACAGAGCCAGACCCTGTCTCAATTAATTAATTAATTAATTAAGCAAGTACTAGAAGTCAGAGTTCTCATTTCTGAGATTAAAGGGGTTGACAAGATGATCTCTGAGGTCCCTTCCAGGTTGAACATTCTCTGACTGCATAAAGTTAAAGTTGGTGCTGAAACTCATAGCAGAAAAATTTAAGTTTCTATTTCGGAAAAAAACAGTGACACTAAGTAGAACAAATCAGAAATATACTGTTTTGTTTTGTTTTATTAAAGCTTAGTATGCTTCTTATGATCCAATATACTATGTTTCTATTATAGTTTAGTAGCTATTAAAAATATAGTTCAGGGCCAGGCACAGTGGCTCACATCTGTAATTCCAGAACTTTGGAAGGTCATGAGGTCAGGAGATCGATATCAGCCTGGCCAACATGGTGAAGCCCCATCTCTATTAAATATATAAAAATTAGCTTGTGTGGTAGCATGTGCCTATAATCCCAGCTACCGAGGAGGTGAGGCAGGAGAATCACTTGAACCCAAGAGGCAGAGGTTGTAGTGAGCCTGAGTGCAGATCCTGCCACAGCACCCCAGCCTAGATGACAGAGACACTGGCTCAAAAAAAAAAAATACAGTTGAGATACTCACAGAGTATTGGAACAGATAGAAGTCTTAAATAAATGAACCAACTCTTATTTTCAGAATCCAGAGGAGGCTTATTAGATCTATCAGCTTAATCTTTCAAAACTTACACTGGTAAATTTAAGATTTCAGCTTCTAGATGTGACTTTGCATAAAATTTCTAGATCAACTTTGAGAGAAATAACTTACTTGGTAGATCTTCTTTTAAATCCAGATATTTCAAAACAATTTGAAATCTAAGTTGTTTTTGTCAGAAGCCTATACGGTTATTGCTTTTGGTAGAAAATTCTTCCCTTTGCATCCCTTAGAATAATTATAAAATTATTCTAATTTTCTTCTAATACCTTTATGGCTTCATTTTTAAATATTTAACTGTGTAATCCACCTAAAATTGATTTTTGTATGAGCTTTGACAGAGAGATCTTATTTTTAGCCAGTTATTTCATTCATTTCTCTCACTAATTTGAAATGCCGTATTTTATACAATGCATTCTTATACACACACAGATGTTTTTTGCCTGACCTACTCTATTTCCATTAACCTTTCATTCTATTCTGGTTCCAGTACCACACTCTTTTAAATTATAATTCCTTTTAATGCTTGACAGTTTGTCTCCAGTCCCCTTTCCTCCTTTATCTTCACCCTTTTCCAACATTTTCCTGGCCACCTTTACATGTTTATTCTAAACTTTGGGATCATTCTGTCAAGTGTGCCTAAAATAGTCTCACTGTGATTTTGATTGGGATTGTATTATACTGTTTTTGATGAAAATGGATACCTTTTTTTTGAATTTGATTGCCTCTGAATTTCAGAAAATGGATACCTTTACAGACTTCTAGTAATGTTTATATCAATATTTTTAAGTCTTCCAAAGTGTTTTTAAAAGTTTGTATGTTTGCTATTTTATTTCTAGCTATAACACATATTTTGTTTGCTACCATAAAGACATGCCATCATCTACGCAACTAAAAAAGTACTGAAAAGTACAATGTCAAGAACAGACTCATTACATATCATTACAAACCTCCCTCCAACTTAGTCTGCGTGTGGTCCTTCAAGCAGAGTTATTTACTTCTTTAACTGTCCTAATCCCCAACTTGTATATTTCCATCTTATGCAAAAGAACATCATGAGATACCTTGTCACATGATTTAGGAAGCCTAAATCTGTTATTTCTACCATATTTTCCTTACCTACACGAATACTTTTGTCATAGGAAAAAAGGTGGGTTAATCTGATTGAACACAATTTGATATTAATGAATTCAACCCAGGTCTAGTGATGACCACTTCCCAAGTACTTACAAATCATCCTTACATCGTTTAAACTCTTACTTGTGATTGGTAAGTACACAACATTACTTCTAGAATCGAGTCTTGCGAATTTAAGGAAAAAAGTGGGTGTGGGACAGTTTAGTTACTTTAGAGAGATAAATGGTTCTAAAATATTCAAATCACCCTAATAAACATGGTTTGATTTCTGGAATGCATGTATGACAGAGAAAGACCATCAAAAGCCTCACCGTAGTTGAGAAAGGCATTACCTTTGCTCCACAGTCTGCTCCTTTCTGAATGCAAAATCCAATGAACCGTGGGTCTGCCACTTTTACTAATATGTTGTCAACACAATAGACATGAATGCTCCAAATGCCTCTTTGCTCCATATCCTCCACAATATTCTGGGCTGCAAGTGCCCGATAAAGACCACCATTCCCATCTGGAAGATAAAATAGCCCATTAGTAGCACACCAAAATCCATTATAAAGGTAACACAAAGATTGTTTCCAAACTGGGGTTAAGATCCCTGAAAGCCAAAATTCACATTACAAAGGCAAGAAAACTGAATATCTAAAAGGCAGGAATCAGGTATCAAAAAAATTAAACTATAGGATTTTGAAGGTCACTTAGCATTAACTATCCAGAGAATAACACTATCAATGTAAGATCAGGCAACCCCAAAAAACGTATCTTTTTTTAACTCATCCCCTTCTAGTAATATATTGTACGATATAAAATCTTTTATCAGGTAACAATTATTTCATAACATTTCAAGTTTTATTAACATTTGTATGATTCAAGTTAGCGCTGTATTTATAACTCTAATGCCGACACTTTCATCCATCTCAAAAATAAAAATACATAAGTATTTTATATCAAATCATTTGTTAAACAAACAGATTGACAGGAAGGCCTAAGGTGATTTAAACTAGATACAAATAAAGCCTCCTCTTTCTCCATCTATTTATAATGGTGCTTTAATGTACTTTGTCTAATAACAACCTTATCCATAGCTTAAATGATGAAAAATTAGACTTCATAAAATACAGCTAAGAATAGTAACTCTTCCATTAACAAAGAATTAACATGAAATAAAAGCCTACATCTAGAAAGCACCACTGTTAATATTATTTTCAGCCTTTCCTACAAGTACAGATTCACATAAATACAAATCTGTCACAAATATATATTCACATAAATATAAATCTCAATTTTATAGATTGAGATTATACTCAGGGTCACTGAATGTGGCTACACAGGCAATACACTGTCCAATTCTAGTGGGTCCCCTTAACAAGCCACGATGTGTATGCACTACCTGGAATTGTGCAAAGCAGTGCCCCTAATCATAGACTGTATGCAGTTTTTCATTGTGTGTTCTCTTACTTAACCTACTGAAATAATTTTTATCATTTAATGCCACCAGTGATTTTAATGCTATTTAAGAATTAATGCTATGTATAAACTACAATTTAGCCTCTCATTTATTAAATATCATATGGTTTCCAAGTTTTCCCTATAATAAATAATTTAGCCATGAATTTGCTATATGGCCAGGCATGGTGGCTCATGCCTGTCATCCCAGTACTTTGGAAGGCCAAGGCAGGTGGATCACTTGAGGTCAGGAGTTTGAGACCAGCCTAGCCAACATGGCAAAATCCCCTCTCTACTAAAAATACAAAAAATTAGCCAGGTGTGGTGGTGTGTGCCTATAATCCCAGGTACTCAGGAAGGTAAGACAGGAGAATCGCTTGAACCCAGGAGGCAAAGCCTGTAGTGAGCCGAGATCACGCCACTGCACTCCAGCCTGGGCAACACAGTGAGACTCTGTCTCAAAAATTTAAAAAAACAAAAAATAAAATACTTGAGAATGAATACCCTGAACGCTGCTCAAATTGCTTCATAAAGCAGACGTGCACAACAAGTGTAAGTGTATCCATTCTACCAATGGGCATTTTTATCTATTTAAATCATTTCCAAACTGCAAAAAATACACATACTTTAATTTTTAAATACCTAAATCACCATGTTAAAAAGAAAACATTTGATTTGTGTTATTATCCTTTCTAGTCACCATTAAATAAGGATGATTACAAACCTGGAGCCATAGAAACTTTGTTCTTCTCTTCCAAAATAATTTTCCCATCAAAACTCATGGCAGGGAGCATTCCTTGCTGAAAAAAGATTACATTCTCTTTTTTTAAACCAAAGTACTTGTGCTTGGTGAAGAACTCTTTTGTAGATTCCATTGTCCTGCCACTGGTCATTATATACCTTACAGGAGAAAAAATTACATCTTGTAAGCAACAGTGCTAGGTAGATTAGGGCAAAATAAAGTTTTGTCTATTTTCTAAGCTAAAGATACCTTTGAAAGCGCTTGCTTATTATTTTGACTTCCTTCATGTTTTTTTTTTGGGTAAGACACATTTATTAGCTGTTACCCAAGGGGAATTTCTTTCAGTAATTTCATCAACCCTTATGTATAAAATAAATCTACTTAACAGTATTAAACATACTAAACATACCTCCTTCCAGAGAACCTATAAAATGGCTTACGTAAACATTTTAGAACTCTGTGAAAGTGTATTTTAAATTTAAAACTCCTATTCTGAGTAAATAGGGAGAAAAGGGCAACTGTAATATAGTTTCATGATCTCTTGGGATTCTTTTTATTAAAATTTGAAATGCAATCTGGGCTCTGGCAACCCTCCATTTAAAAATCATAAAAGTATAATTATACTTTCTATTGTCAAAAAAATCCAACCCATGCTAGTGTGGCAAAGAAGAAAAAAATTATATCTAAAACTATAATTAGTGACTGTGGTAGCTTCTGCCCTGACCAGAATGTAAACTACATTTAAGAAGGGACTTTTGTCTGTTTGGGTTACTGATTTATCCTCAACACCTAGAAACAGGCACTCAATATTTGTTAAATAAATAAACAAAATGGTATCATTTCATACCACAGGAGATACCTGTTTAACAAATTATCCTGAATATTTTGAACTTAAGGTACAAAAGGTTTAGATACATTTAGAAGATGACAAAAGAAGTGGCTAAACTTTTCTGCTTAAGAAAAGAACAAGGCCAGTCGTGGTGGCTCACGCCTGTAATCCCAGCACTTTGAGAGGCTGAGGTGGGCAGATCATGAGGTCAGGAGATCGAGACCATCCTGGCTAGCACGGTAAAACCTTGTCTCTACTACAAATACAAAAAAATTAGTCAGGTGTGGTGGCACGTGCCTGTGGTCCCAGCTACTCAGGAGGCTGAGGCAGGAGAATCGCTTTGAACCAGGGAGGTGAAGGTTGCAGTGAGCCGAGATTGCTCTACTGCACTCCAGCCTGGATGGCAGAGCAAGACTCTGTCTCAAAAAAAGAAAAGAAAAGAAATTCTGAGTTGTGAGGAGATAGAAGAAAGAGAGACAAGAAAATTCAACATAATAGTAAGAGGCCAGGGCTGTAAGTAGAATGTTGGCCACTTAGAACACAGATGTTCCTCCAAATCCCCCCCCAGGAGTCAAGATGAACAAAATAGTTCAGAGCAGGCCAGTACTCATAGTGAACAGAGCTAGAAAAGCTAGGAAAATTACAAAAAGCATATTTTTAAAGGCATCAGAGAGCTTCAGAGGCAAAACAGATTCGAACTAAACATCCAGAAAAACAATCTTTCAAAACGGAACTAAGGCTATACAGCTCCCTTGTTCTGAGGGCATCTGCTGATTTAGGGTACAGGCTAGCAGTGGAGAATCTGGCTTGGACCAAAGGCTGCTGCTGGGGGACAGGAACTAGTGGAGCTTTTGTTGATCACATGGGACTGAAATAACAAGATAGGAACTGGGCGACCTCAAACACATAGCTGAGATTCCCCTCAAAACATGCTAACCTCCAAAACTGCCCTGGGAAAGAGATTAAAGAGCTGAACCAAAAACTTCTAAAAAGCAAAGCAGGATCTTCTGTAATCTCTTGATACTTAGGAAAACTAGCACTGGCTGGACACAGTGGCTCACACCTGTAATCCTGGAATTTTGGGAGGTCCAGGCGGGCAAACGGCTTGAGCTCAGGAATTTGAGACCAGCCTAGGTAACAAGTGAAACCATGTCTCTACAAAAAATTAACCAGGCATAGTGGTGGGTGCCCGTAGTCCCAGCTACTGGGGAGGCTGAGGTGGGAGGATGGCTTGAGACCAGGAGGCAAAGGTGGCAGTGAGCTGAAACTGCACTATTACACTCCAACCTGGGTGACTGAGTCAGATCCTGTCTCAAAAAAAAAAAAAAAGGAACTAACACTAACCAAGGTGGAGGCCCTGAGAACCTGAGAATACAGCATACTAGCAGAGGCTGAGGACACAAGTATGGCCCATAGCATAGAAGTCAATGCAGCTTTCACCTGGTGTGTATGTGGAAGAGGCATGGGTGTGGGAGAGCTAAATAACCTGGTACTTGAAAATATGACTTTCTAGATGGAGAGAACTCACTGAGTACTTTAAGCTACTCAGTTGGGAATATAAAAGTTGGTGGTGAGTATATACTACTCATTAAGTCAACAGTGGTCATCTATCAAGCAATAATATATATTACTTTTAACATATATAATAAAGTATACCTCCCAAGAAAATCAGTAGTAACAAGAAATATGTCTGCTTATGAATAAAGTCAATATGCATTTTGAATATTATAAAACAATATATGTTCAGACACACTACAATAATGAGACGTATCTTACCACGGAATAATGCATTTGTTGCCATAGCATTTTTCAGCAACCTGTTGTAGCTTCAGGATACGCTCTGCTTGAATCTGGAAAAGTGTCTTACGGGATGGCAAACCAACATCATACATCCCCTTAGGATATGCAACGCCGAGTCTTGTCCCTGCCCACCAGCTAGAAGAAGAACTGCTAATTTATTCTGAGAAATCTGGAAAAGTCCTAGAAAAGAAAACACTTGTATCACAAAACCTCCACAATTCAACACTTTAGTATTAAATATATTATAGGCAGCAGCAAAGACTCATCAAAAGGGAAGTAAGGTGATACAGCTGCCTTGTCCTGAGGTCATTTGCTAATTTGGGGTACAGGCTAGTGGTAGAGAATCTGGCTTGGACCAAAGGCTGCTTGCTGCTTTTATTGATAACATGGGACTAAAATAACAAGATAGGGACTTATCAAGGTAAGGCACAGAGAACACAGATCTACATAGAATGGTGGATGACTATCTTGCTAAAAAAAAAATTTCTATTAAAACAATTAAATTTATATAACCCAACCAAATACCAAACAATGAACAATGTATTTTAATGAACTAAATATTTCTTGCTGATAATGTTAGTAGGCAAGAACCAAGACATATTATAAATGTTTTGCAAAAATTTGACTACTGATTGATATGGCAAGTCAAGAAAAAGAATAAAAGAAAATATCAAAGTTTTAGGATGAATGATGACAGAATCAAATGACCTCCAGCCTATGACAGATAATTAATGAGCATGCAAATATAGCACGTAAGCTATATAAAGAAAAGAAATTTTCAGTTAGAAAAACAGTAAAGTATAATGGTTGAGAATTCAGGCTCTGAAGTTAGCATTTCTGGTTTGAAACCCAACTCAACAGAATGAACTTGGGGTATCACCTGCAAAGGGCATCAGAAGTCTTTGTAGGGTGATGAAAACATGCTATGTTGATTGGGATGGTAGTTATATGGGTATACATTTGTTAAAACATGAAATTGGTTGGGCACAGTGGCTCACTCCTATAATCCCGGCACTTTGGGAGTCCGAGGCGGGTGGATCACCTGAGGTCAAGAGTTTGAAACCAGCCTGGCCAACATGGCAAAACCCGTCTCTACTAAAAATACAAAAATTAGCCAGGCATGGTGGTGCACACCTGTAGGCTGAAACAGGAGAATCACTTGAACCCAGGAGGCAGAGGCTGCGGTGAGCTGAGATCATACCACTGCACTCCAGCCTGGGTAACAAAGCGAGATTCAAACAAAAAATAAAAACATAAAACTACAAAGCAGGCAGATCACTTGAGGCCAGAAATTCAAGAAAAGACCAACCTGGCCAACATAGCAAACCCTGTCTCTACTAAAAATACAAAAAATTAGCCAGGCATGGCGGCATGTGCCTGTGATCCTAGCTACTCAGGAGACTGAGGCACGAGAATTGCTTGAACCTAGGAGGCAGAGGTTGCAGTGAGCCAAGAACATGCCACTGCACACCAGCCTGGGTGACAGTGAGATTGTTTCAAAAACAAAACAAAACAAAACAAAAAAAAACTAGTGCATTTTATTACATGCAAATGTAAATATATAGTAATAAAATTTATTAAAATGAATTTTTTAGGCCAGGTATGGTTGCTCACGCCTGTAAACCCACCACTTTGGGAAGCTGAGGTGGGAGGATCACCTGAGGTCAGATGTTCAAGACAAGACTAACCAACATGGCAAAATCCCATCTCTACTAAAAACACAAAAATTAGCCAGGCATGGTGGCAGGCACCTGTAATCCCAGCTACTCAGGAGGCTGAGGCAGGAGAATCACTTGAACCCAGGCGAAGAATGCAGTGAGTCGAGATCGCCCCACTGCACTCTAGCCTGGGCAACAGAGCAGGACTCTGTCTCAAAAATACATAAATAAATAAAATGCATTTTTCAAAAACAGGCCATTTACACCAGCTCAGAAGGATGTAAGAGTCAGAGTATTTTCATTACTGATTTATTTCTTTGGTCTGGAAGCCTGTCAATTTTTGCCAGTTGAATATTCAGCAATAAGTAGTCATCAAACATAATGCTTGAATAAAAATATTATTCCTTCCCAGCACTTTGGGAGGCCAGGGCGGGCGGATCACCTGAGGTCGGGAGTTCAAGACCAGCCTGACCAACATGGAGAACCCATCTGTAAAACAAAGAAGAACAAATGTTATTCTTTGAACCAAAATAAATTCAAGATGGATTTGAGATCCAAATGCAAATAAATTTAACTATAAAAGCTACAAAAGAGCTCTCAGTCTGAATTAAAGAAAAAAAAATTTTGTCATAATCCATTTCTAAGACCCATCTTTTTGTTCAGAAGTGGACAGTCTCTGTACCACAAGGCAGAGGAGCTTGTGGGAAGAGGCTATGTGGAAATTGGGTCTCTGGTAAGCTAGAAAAACTATAAAATTAAAGTCATGGTAAAAGGTTTTGTTCTTGTTTTCTGAGTTTCACACTTTCATAAGAATTCTTAGAAATTTTGTGAACAAACCTGGCCACTGACCACAACTGTTGGCTGAGCCAGAAGACGCAGTGGTGGCAACTATCAATTATTATTTTAAAATCCTTAGGTAATGTGGGTTTATTTCATTTACCAACCTTGTGCTTTATTTGTTTTTGATATATTGGGTTTTTTTGTTGTTGTTGTTGTTTTTTGAGACGAAGTTTTACTCTTGTTGCCCAGGCTGGAGTGCGGTGGCACGATCGTGGCTCATCACAATCTCCGCCTCCCGGGTTCAAGCAATTCTCCTGCCTCAGCCTCCGGAGTAGCTGGGATTACAGGCGCTTGCCACCATACCCAGCTAATTTTTGTATTTTTACTAGAGTTGGGGTTTCATCATGTTGGCCAGACTGGTCTCAAACTCCTGGCCTCATGATCCGCCTGCCTCGGCCTCCCAAAGTGCTGGGATTACAGGCGTGAGCCACTGCGCCCAGCTGATATACTGGGTTTTTTTTAAACTAATATACTAGTAAATCAACAACATAAAGAAAGATAAGCCCATTATAAATTTAGAGCCAGTTCTGATTCTATAATTTTTCCTTCATTAGTAAGTATAGTCCAAGAACATTATTCAGCAATCATTCCAGCTACTTTTTCTTTTCTTCTTTTATTGAGACAGAGTCTCACACTGCCACCCAGGCTGGAGTACAGTGGCACAATCTTGGCTCACTGCAACCTCCGCTTCCTGGGTTCAAGTGATCCTCCCACCTCAGCCTCCCATGTAGCTGAGACTACAGGTGCACACCACCACACCTAGCTAGTTTTTGTATATTTAATAGAGACTGGGGTCTCACCACGTTGCCCTGGCTGGTCTCGAACTCCTGAGCTCAAGTGATCCACCCACCTCAGCCTCCCAAAGTGCTGGTATTACAGGTGTGACCCACCATGCCCAGCCTATTCCAGCTATTTTTTCAATTTAAAAACTCAAAAGCACATTACATATTTTCATAATTTTCACCTTTGATATGAAGCTAATCTTAGCTACCTGGGGAGTTAAATCTTCTTTCTTCCTTCCCTAAAACCAGAATTGTCCTTGTTAACTCCATAGCATTTAACTGTATGTCATCAAAGAATTTGAAAATAAGAACATAAAATCAGGACTAACCAAAATAGAACCCAAAACAGTAACTATAATCTAAGAGGCAGGTACTGTGTAATTTTTACCACTTTAGATATAATACACTCAGAGAAGTTAAAAGTCTCGCCCAGGGTCACAGAGCTAGCAAATGTGAATTAGGATTAGAACCTGACTCCAGGACCTCTTCATCACCATACCACCCTGCCACCAGAGGTTGTGTTGCCTTTTTTTTTCAGTCTGTCTTACCCACCATCCTAAACAAACAAACAAAAAAACTGTTGAGCAAGAAGAGCCAACATTCTCCAAAACTTCCCAAACACTGAAATTTTTAACAGCCATTCTGAGTTTGTATTTGCCTTAAGCAAGACCCATAACCCACTACAAAAAAAACTTAGATGAAGAAATTTAAAGGGAACAGGGAACCATAGAAGACATTTGAAAACTGTTTTATATTTGGTTATTCCCTGAATTATATCAAATAAACTATGGTTTCTAGAAAATAAGGCCAGGTGAGGTGGCTCATGCCTGTAATCCCAGCACTTTGGGAGGCCGAGGCAGGTGGATCACAAGGTCAGGAGTTCAACACGATCCTGGCCAACTTGGTGAAACCCCATCTCTACTAAAAATACAAAAATTAGCCAAGCGTGGTGGCTCACACCTGTACTCAGAAGGCTGAGGCAGGAGAACTGCTTGAACCCAGGAGGCACAAGCTGCAGTGAGCCGAGATTGTGCCACTGCACTCCAGCCTGGGCAATAAGAGTGAAACTCTGTCTCAAACATAAATAAATAAATAAATAAAAAGTTTTGCTAGCCAGCAGCTCACAGTGGCTTCATTCTTTATTCAGATAAATGGCATGTGTTTGTTTCCCAGCTCCTGTTCACTCCTCAGTGCTTCTTTCCATCTCTGAACCTGATAACCAGTCCAGTCACCACTTAACAGTGGCACTGAGATGATGCCAACCAGATGTACTTTACCAGGTAGATATCCATTTACATCTCATCTCTGCTTAACCACAACTATTATATTGAATTATAACACAATCCACATATATTTGCAATAAAAAGGTTTTGCATTAACTTCTTCCTGTTAACACATCTCACTTATGAGCAAACAGCGAAAAACAAGAGAAAAGGCAGCAGTCTCTGGAGAATCAAGGCCAGCTGTAATTCACAAATGAAATGCAGCTATAGCTATTGTTCACAGCACCAAATTGTGTGTACACTGGCTGAAGTACTCAGTACTCATCTACTTCAGCTCTGTTACTACAATAAAGCTGCAATGTTTATCAAAGTATGTACGACACAAATTAGTATTTGTCTTATGATGGCAGATAAAATGCTGTTTAGAATTAAGTGGGCCAATAAAAGTCAATAAGCCTTTTTGGTTATACGGCAATTATATATTATTTCAAACTGTATGTGTCATAACATAAATATTATATGGCAGCACAGCACCTACCTGAAAAATGTTAACTAATTATAAATGTATTTAAACCATGTGTCAATTAGGAAATTACAAATTTTTATCCCAAAGCTTTTTCTGCAGAACTACTGAAAAACACTGAAAAGTTCATCAATGTACCACCCTTTCTATCTCTCCATGATAAGACATAAGAGTTAATACCTTTCCTACCCAAGGGAACTCAACATAGGCAAAACAAATTGAAATTGAAAAAAGGAGCTAGGCACAGTGGCACACACCTATAAATCCCAGCACTTGGGACATGGCTCATACCTGTAATCCAGCACTTGGGATGCCAAGTCGGGTAGATCACTTGAGGTCAGGAGTTCGAGACCAGTCTGGCCAACATGGTGAAACCCCATCTCTACTAAAAATACAAAAATTAGCTGGGTGTGGTGGCAGGTGCCTATAATCCCAGCTACTGGGGAGGCTGAGACAGGAGAATTGCTTTAGCCCAGGAGGCAGAGGTTGCAGTGAGCTGAGATCGCGCCACTGCACTCCAGCCTGAGCAACAGAGCAAGACTCTGTCTCAAAAAAGAAAAAAAAAAAAAATCAGAAGTTGGAAAAAAAAAAAATCAAGCCAGACTGACACATTTCTAAGGCTGGAGTATATCTCTCTCCTTGGAGAGTCATGAACTGTGGGCCCCAGAAAATCTGAGCACTTTTACTGATAACATTCACAAAAAAAACAGAAAAAAAAAGTTCACAGTGGCTGTCAGAGGTCAAATGCTTCCTGGATAACTTCCTACTTGGACTCGTTCCTCCTGTACACTTTAATTTGGGCATGTGCTGAAACAAGGAAGACAGCACAGGTCCTTTTGGAGTAAAGCACTGTCAGAACTCCGGGACAAGTACAGTAGGGTAAACACGCAATTCAACTGGTAGAAATAAAGGAAAGATATCCAAGAAAATTAGTCAGAAGGAATAATTTAAGTCTTTAATTTTTAATCAAGTTATAGCTGAAATTATATTTCCCCAAAATGGTTAAGCACAAAAAGCAGACTAATCAGGAAAATCTCTGTCTGAACCAGTTTTAGATAAGAGATTCCATTAGATGATTTTCACTAGGTATAATAATGGCATGTGATTAGTGAGAAAATGCCCATATATTTAGAGATGGATACCAAACTATATGAGGATAAAAATAAAATGATGTTTGGAATTTGCCAAAAAATACTACAGCAAAGGAAAAAAAAAAAAGGCAAGAGAAAGCAAAAGGAGCAAAAATTTCTAAAGTTTTAATCAAGGTGACTTATGTGGGGGTTCACTACACTGATTTTGTGGCTAAATATTTGTTTCAAAATAGCCTTGACATTTTTCATGATAACAAATTCTTGTGCAGGCTACAAAACTAAACACAAACCACAATCCCAATATATGCATATGTGTGTGTGTGTGTGAAAGAAAATACTGTAAAATATTACTATCAAGTATCTCTGTATGGTGGGATTACAGAGATTTGTATTTTTTCTTTGTAATTTTTATTTTCCAATTTCTCTAAAATAAACATGTAACCCTTTTAAAATAAAACAAATCTATTAAAAAATCAGTATCCTAGATTTAAGAAAATGAAGAGAAGATAATGTTAAGAATGTATTTCTGAGGCCGGGTGAGGTAGCTCACACCTATAATAACAGCACTTTGGGAGGCTGAGGTAGGCAGATCACTTGAGGTCAGGAGCTCAAGACCAGCCTGGCCAACATGGTGAAACCCTGCCTCTACTAAAAATACAAAAATTAGCCAGGTGTAGTGGCAGACGTCTGTAATCCCAGTTACTTGGGAGGCTGACACAGGAGAATTGCTTAAACCTAGGGCGGAGGTTGCAGTAAGCCGAGATCACGCCACTGCACTCCAGCCTGGGTGACAGAGTGAGACTCCATCTCAAAAAAAAAAAAAAAATGTATTTCTTCTAAACAATCCATTTACTTTTCTACTGTAGTGCTATATGCTAGAGAAACACCCTTTTGATTAACAGGAAAATGTCTCATAGGCAAAAAAGGCTAAGACTGAATAGTAATTAGATATTATAAAACTGGTAGATTTGTATTCAAATAAGCACGCATGTTTTAATAAAGAAGAGGAAGTTTTATCAAGCAAACAGGTTTTCCCAGTGTATCTTAACTAAAATTACACATTCTCATCAAAGCTGTTTCTTTTTTTTTTTTTTAAGAGATGGGATTTCACCATGTTGGTCAGGCTGGTCTCGAACTCCTGACCTCAAGTTGCTCACCCACCTTGGCCTCCCATAGTGCTGGGATTACAGGCGTGAGCCATCGCACCCAGCCTCATCAAAGCTGCTAATTACTTCTCTTTCAAGAGCTCAGCTTTGTAAAATAAAGACTTTCTAGTTGCTCCTCTACATTTTCTACAACCGCTCAGAAAACTTCAAGAATTAAAGCAAAATCTCTTCAACAAGGAACACAGTGATCACTTCTATTCTTCCTTCAGAAATAAATAATTTTCCACTCTAGTTGTAAAAATGTCCATTATCAGCTGAATAATTACCAGATACATTGTAATTACTGGACAATGCTTTTATTCCCCCATTCTAGGGGGTGGGGGGCAAAAAAATGTCCTTGATACAATTACCAGGATCCTCCTACTACCTGAAATACAATGCCATAATCGTCCCAGTGGCTTCTCTTCCCTTTGATAACTTACTGCAGAAACTTCGTTTTGTTATGAATTTGCAGACACACAGTAGTTTCTGGCTAAGTGAAAAGGATATAATGTCAACATAAAGTCTCCCTCTCCACCCTTGCTGTTTAAGCTACAAATAAATATCTTTCACTTGACACTAAGCCAAAAGGAAGTTTGCACTGTGTTATGCTATACTCGGTTCTAATAGTTCCAGATTTTAGTTTACATGAAAAGTTGTAACTATAGACTAGCTCCACCTAGTCCAACAAAAAGGCCATGAAAAAGACTCAAATTATAGGATATCTTAACTGTGGCTTATGTTCCCCATTACACAAGGTCAAAGCTTTTACTTTCCATTAGAGTTATTACTAAGACTTCAAACCCTTAAAATCCCAAGGAAAAATACAGGCAACTGGGATACTAGAGGGTAAAAGACTGTGTAGCTTTTGATTTGGAATGGTAGCCTTTTTGAAACCCAGGGGAAGGAGGGGAAGGATTCGTAAATACAAAGTAACAGAAGTCATAGCATCATTGAAACTCTTCATTCACAAGGATACATCTAGGCATCATTCTCTCACATCTTAGTGGCAAAGCCCTATCCTAAGTAAAAACCTAATATAGCTACTACCAAGGATTTTACATCTGGAAAGCACCTCCTTGAAGAAGATCCAATTATTTTCAAACTGTTTTTAAACCTCTAAACTCTTTTAAATAAAACCTCATGTAAAGACCAAATACACTGAACAGAAAAAAGTAGAACTACTCATGGTGGAGGATAAAGGGGTTGAAGACCTAACAGTTTAGTATCTGCTCCCTCCCGCCCTATAAGAGGCAGCTTCCCCAACAGTGAAAATCCTGTGGTTCTTTGGAACACTCTTTGAAAATCAGTAAGTTTATGAGCATGGAGAAAGAGAAAGGTATACAGAAGGTTGATAATGCCAGTAATCTTTCTTTTTACAGGGGGCAGGAGGACGCCAAAGAGTGGAAAACAAAACAAAAATAGCCAAGGCGTAGAGCAAATATAGACCATAAGATTGGATGTATAGTATTCCTGCACATCTATGAAATCAAATATATATACAATCCAGCCAGGCACAGTGGCTCATGCCTGTAATCCCAGTACCTTCAGAGGCCAAAGTGGGTGGATCACTTGAGGTCAAGAGGTCAAGACCAGCCTGGCCAACATGGTGAAACCCATCTCTACTAAAAATACCAAAAGCTTAGCTGGGCGTGGTGGTGTGCACCTGTAATCCCAGCTACTCAGGAAGCTGAGGCAGGAGAATCGCTTAAGCCTGGAAGGCAGAGGTTGCATTGAATGAGATCACACCACTGCACTCCAGCCTGGGCAACAGAGTGAAACTGTCTCAGAAACAAACAAAGAAACAAAAAAATATGTATACAATCAAGTACTAGGTGGTAATGTGAGCAAATAAAAATATAGCTTTGATGAGACTATGGGCAATCTGTCATTTCAATATTATTTTTGCAATAAAATAATGTGTTTTAAAAAGTGAAGAGAAGTATATGCCCAAGTTCTCATTCACGGTTGAGAAAATGAGGCCCAGATTTGACAAGGATCGTGTACAAACACTCAGGGCATCAGCTACACTATTTAGTCAACATTTTACTTACAGAGGAGAAGCAGATTGTAAAAACCATGGCTTTCAACTCCACCAAAAGCTACAGTTGAGCTATTTTGCCATTCTCAAAGGCACAAATAAGTATCAGGTTACGGAGACAGATTTTTTTTTATGGTTTAGAATGAAAAGCACTGGGGCAATTTAACAAACGCTTATTGATCAACTTATAACTATAAAACTGTTCTAAATGCTACGTGACATACAGAGACAACTAGTATTGAGAAAGACAAAAGTAAACAACTCTTATGATAAGCTAGATGAAATAAAAGCATGAACAACTACTTCTAACTTGGGACACTGAAGACAAGGTCATAGATCAAATATTATGTGTGGTGAACTTTAATGAATGAGTGTAAATTCCCGAAGTGGCAGAACTACTGCACTGTACAACTCCAAGAGATGACCTTACAAAGTGACCTAGCTAGGCAGAGAAAGGGCAAAGGCCACATCAAGCTAAGGATAAACATGAGCAAAGGCAGGGAAGGCATGATATCATGTTCAGGGAAAGGTGAATTATTTGGTTAGCTAAAATGCTAGTTGAAAATATGGGTTAGGGTCAAGTTAGGGCAGGTTTAAAGATTAAGCCAGTTTAAACTTAAGTATTTAACTTGTGTATTTAACTTCAGGAAAAGAAATCTAGCGGAAGTATGGAAATTGAGGAGGGGAAAGACTGGAGGCAGATTAAGACTTGAATGAGAGAAGCCTTGAATGGAGCATCAAAAATGAAAAGACAATCTGTTACTTTCTTCTGGGTCACCTGGTTTAATGTAGTATAAATCAAAATAATAGTTACATGATCCAGCTACCTGAACAATTTTAGTATATCTCAAATAAACTTCAGAGCAAATATGTACATGCGCAGTACCTTCGCTTTCCCAGGCCTGGAGCTGATCTTGATCCCTTGTAGCACTACCCAACACCTCTCGAGGCACAGGTTCCATTCGTGCATCCACATTCTTTTGCTGAGAGGACTGGTTAAATCCTTCAATTGCCTTTTGGAAAAATAAGTTCAGCTCCTCAAAGTTCATGGCCTGGAGCTCTGCATGAAGTTCTACCTGTTGGGCTTCTTCAAGCTCATTCCAGAAATGTAGTAGGTGTTCTTGCCCAGCTTTGGACAACCTGAGTTTGAGGTCATCAATGTTCATAATGCTCTAATAGCCAAGCTTCGTGAAAATAGGGGTGTAATTTATGTACCTGTAAACCTAAAAGAGAAGAGTAATTAACAGCATGTCAAAATCCAACCTCCAAAATTCAGGGGGTTTTTTCCCCTCAAACAAGAATATTTTTAAAACTTGATGTTAAAGAAATTAACTTCTGCTTTTCCATCACTCAATATTTGTAAGGGATCAAACCTGTAAGACAATGATATGTTCCAGGCACTTCTAAGTACTTTATCTTCATGTCTTGTTTAATTTTCAACAACTCTATGGCATAGGCACTATTATTACCACTCCTTTACAGTTGAGAAGACAGGCAGAGAGGCTAAGCAATCCGACCAACGAGTGGAGCTGCGATATGAATTCAGGCAGCCTGATGACAAGGCTCACACTCTTTACCACGTTTAGTTGTCTCTGTATTACTCCTTTGACCACTAAGCTACCACAGAAAGAACACCTCACTGCTTAATATTTCAATGCTCTCCTTATATCTCTAATGATAGAGATATTATTATGCTTTCTTGTAGTCAGTATACTGAAATATTCAGGAAGACAGAACCACCTATAATCAGGAAAAATATGTTTCATTTCATTAGCAACTTCTGCAAAGAAGCAATAATAACACACCTGTTTTCTCTACTCACTAAAAACTTGGACCCTCCTTAAAGAGACAAGCAATACACACATAACAACCAGTGAATAAGAAAATGTTTTCTAAAGAGCATTCTGTGATCACATGGTAAAATATTAAACTTCATAGTGCTAAAAAATAAGAAAATGAGTAAATATTTAATCTACTCGCCCAATATAGACAAATGCTCCGAGAGGAGATAGGTGCTGTCTAGAAAGTTCACAAAGTGGCACAATCTAGCTGTGTGTTAAGGGTTGGGCAGACTATATAGATAAGATTAGAGGCCAGGCGTGGTAGCTCATAATAAGTAAATTGCCTGGGCTCAGGAGTTCAAGGCCAGCCTGGGCAACATGGCAAAACCCCACCTCTACAAAAAATACAAAAATTAGCCAGGTGTGGTGACACATGCAGTACCAGTTACTTGGGAGGCTGAGGTGGAGGATTGCCTGAATTTGGAAGGTCGAGGCTGCAGTGAGGCATAATCACATCACTGCACTCCAGGGTGGAGACAGGAGATCCTGTCTCAAAAAAATTAGGAAACAAGCAGAGTCTGGTGGCCATGAGGAGCAAGCATGTATGGGTTGGAAAGCAGTAAGAAGGTGAACATTATGACAAACAATAGAAAATGGCCTAGTGTAGGGCTAGATTATGAAGAGCCTTGAAAACTAAAGAAAAGGATTCAGACTTCATGGAGTAAGTAATAGAAAGCCAACAGCAGATTTTCAAACAGGGCAATGTTACCATGCTTTAAAGAGATGAGAGAAAGGAGTAATGGCATACAATAGATGGTAAGGAGGAACAACTAGAACCAGGAAAAGAAGTTAAAAGACAATTGCAGTACAAAATACCAAAGGTCTCACCAGATTAGTGGCAGAGAAAATAAGAGTGAAAGGAATAAATCTGAAGGTCACTGTAAAGAATCATCGTTAAACTGCTTCGATGTGAGGGACAGAGGGAAAAAGTAGGTACCAAAAAAACAGCCCACTTATCTTCTCCTATAAGAACAGTGAAAAGTAATACACATGGTAGTTCAGAGCACAATTCTAGGCTCAGCTGAGCCACTTAATTTCCCCATGCCTCGGTTACCTTATCTGTCAAATGAGATTAATAATAGTCTCTACTTCACCAGGATCATTAAACATCAAACACCATTTACAAACTCAGGTCTAGCTTGTGTGCTCCTATATCTGTGTGTTCCCTGATGTGATAATAACAATACTTAGCTTTGAATGTTCATTATGGTATTAAAAGGCATTCCTATTGATTTACATAGGTTTCAAGAGTCATGATGCTATTATTTTTTTAATTTTTAAAAATCATATTAAAAAAGACACTTGAGCTGGGCGCGGTGGCTCAGGTCTGTAATCCCAGCACTTTGGGAGGCCGAGGTGGGCAGATCACCTGAGGTCAGGAGATGGAGACTAGCCTGACCAACATGGAGAAACCCCATCTCTACTAAAAATACAAAATTGGCCGGGTGTGGTGGCACATGCCTGTAATCCTAGCTACTGCAAAGGCTGTGGCAGGAGAATTGCTTGACCTGGAAGGCAGCGGTTGGAGATCAGGCCATTGCACTCCAGCCTAGGCAACAAAAGTGAAACGCCATCTCAAAAAAAAAAAAAAAAAAAAAAAAAAAAAGACACTTGAGTGGAGCAGATTTATATTAAACTTTTTCCAAGGAATGTAGCTTTTCCTAAGACGTCATTTATGCTACTGTTTTGCCTCTGATTTAAGGGAGTACATCGTAGTGGGAAGATCAGCAGTAAACCAGATAACAAAAGAATAGGAAGTCCTTGTCCTTGGTTCTTCTCCGTCACTTGATTCTATGTAATCATTTTACCTCCCTGTACATATATTTCCTCATGAATATAAGACAACCAACCTTTCTCACATGACTTCAAGAGAGTCAAGAGTAAAAAGTGCTCTGTCTGCTAAAAGGCATACACAAACATATTATTATAACATTTTAAGATATAAAACAAACTTTTCCTAAAAGTTCCTCCTAAAAGGTCATTAGATACTCATCCGCCTTCAGACACTTGGGAAAATAAATCCATGCAAATAAGATACCTCATAAACTTTGATAACTGGTCACGTGTGTTCATTTACATGTTGTATAATGTTCATAATATAACAACCATACTTGAGTTTTGGACAACCATAATTTATCTATGATATTTATTTGAGGCAGAGGCAGATATAAACACTTCCATGCCACAAAAATAGGACCATATTTCCCATTAACGCTGCTTAGAGGCATGTGTGTGTAATGGTAAGCAGCAACGAACAGAAGAATTAAGAGATACAGATTTTTATTTTGACAACCAAAATCTGAAAAAGTTGAAAATCTGCTCTAGAAATTATGACAAAACTTGGTACATGCCCATAGCCTGATGTATCTGCATCAAAATAAATGACAAAATTGGTAGTAATCTACCATTATCAAATATATTTTTATTAGATTTAAATACCAGCATGAATGAAATCCAGTATTTTTCCCCTCGTTTTCTGGTCTCCTCCACCCGGCCCCTATCTCTGCTGGTATATGTATGCCCTCAAAATTAGTAAGTAAACCTCTTTAAAGCTTTTTAAAAACAGTAGAGTTAAGACATAACCACTAACTGAATCCTATAAATGCCTGGCAGGCAGCACAGCCTATGAAGTCTTTCTTCGTTCCAGCTAAGTGAGCCAACTGACTAAGAGTGAAGGAATAGACAACTGCCTTCAGTTTCCTGCAAACTCTTGGGTCCACACCCAGTGAATTTCACCTAGAAGTCTTTAGACTTTGCAACACCAAATGACACACACATATGATCATAATCACTATTACCTGATTTCAGATTTCATAAACCATGTAGAAATAAATGTAGCACAGCGTCAGGCCAAACTTCAAGCTGCCATATGTTCAACATATGTGTGCTCAGTCCTCCAATACCATCCTTCTGCTGGGCCAAGAGAGAGGAAACCCAGAAATTTCAATCCTCTCTTACTACCAGTATCAAGACAAATCAAACCAAAAAAAAAAAGAAAGCAAGAAAGTGGCAAGCTAACAGGATTTGCTCCATTGTCCTGTCCTCTAAAGGTAACTCCTAGTCCTTGTCAGAGCTCTCAATTCTTTTTCTCATATATTCAAGACACACCAACTCGCTTCCACCTGACAGTTCCAACGACCTCCTGTCCCACTGGAGGCCCGCACACTTGGTATAACCGTCTACGAGGCCCCAACCTGAGAGCCTCGAGGTCTCTACTGCCCACCCGGGAGAGGCCCCACTCCCAATCCCACACACCTAGACAACCTCCTAGGTCTCCAGACACTGGCCCAGCCCTCCTCCCACAATGCCCCCAGTCCATCTGGGGCGCGCTCATCCCATTCCCGAGCCCGCCATCCACCCGGCGGCCCAGCCTACACAACCTCCCGCCGGGTGGCGGAGAACGGGGTGCGACTGCGGGGCGCACGGGCTGGGGTGTGTGTGTGCGGGCAGACGGGAGGTTCCTCGGCTTGTGCTCCGCTGCCCGCGCTGTGCACATTCGTGCGACGCGTCTCCACGTCTGCGCCCGTGGCCGTGTGTGCGGCGGGGCCAGGGCTTCCTCTGCCCGGGTCCCGGGCCCGCCGTCCCCTCGCTGGGCTGGGAGCCCCTCACCTTCTTCAGCACAACCGCAGCTCCGCCCGGCTCCGGCTCCTTCCGCGCGGCCACTCATCTGCGTCCCGCACCCACTGCGAATATATACCCTCATTAGGGGGGGCCGCGGCGTGGGGGCGGGCCGGGAGCGGGGGCTAAGGGGAACGCCAGCCCCGGCCACCCCGCCCCTCTTGCCACGACGAGTGGCTGTCGGCGCAGGGAGGAGTGGAACCCTACCGCCTAGACACGTCAGCGCCAAGAGCGTAGGCGAACAGGCGGGCGCGGACTGGGGCGCCGGAGCAGGCTAGGGGTGGGGGCCGAGCGTGAAGGGAGGGGGCCCGCCGGGGCGGGGCGGGGCCTAATGCGTCACTCATCCTCTGGCCCAATGGGGATGGTCTTGGAGCGCGGTCAGCAGGCGGCCCCGCTTCTCCTGCGCACTAGCTGGGGCGGGGGGGATGTCAATTGGGTCTGCTAGGAGGGGGCCAGGTCCCGCCCGGCAAAGAACGCCTAGCGGGTCCCAGGAGTCCTGACGTCCCTAGGTTGTACTGGGAGGTGCGAGCCCAAGGCTCTTAGTCGGCCCAGCGGCACGGAGCACAAGCGGGCCACAGAGATGGGCGGGGAGCTGTGTCTCTAAGGTGGCGGATTTCAGAGCCACCCACGCGGGTGGTTGGGAAAGAGCGGCGGATTTTTCTGCGGAGGAACCTTCAGGGCGGGCCTGGCGCGCTCCCTGACCTTGGGCTAGTTATTTTGTGTGCAGTTCGCGAGATGTCTGGCCAGGCCACAAACTCGCTCTCTGTTTGGTGGTGTTTTGGCTCCGAAGAAAGTGAAGCCGGGCCTTTTTACTTTTGCACAAACAGGAAAGAAGAGAGGAAATGCAAGCAAAGGTATTAGGTAACCTAAGGTAGTGTAAGCCTGGGCTCATCATTGTGAGTCTGCAGTCTTAAGGTCGCTAGGCCTCAGTACTCTGCAGGAAGATGGTGGAGGGGCTTCGATGACCTCCCAGGCCATTCCAGGACCAGTGTTTATACTCCTGTTGCATAACCTAGTGTGGGTGTGCACACACAGGTTATTATATGTTCAGCCCTGTGCCCTTAGAAGCTATGTTTACATTTAAAGTTGTGTTGCATTTTGCAGTTTTTGCAAGAAGTACGATATGTCGAAATACCAAAAATACCTAGATTTAACATAGCACCTATCATAAAGAGAGTCAGGCATTTAGGTGCCTTTCTTCCACTTTCTTGAGTGCAAAGGCCTTTTCATTTCCTTTATCAGTTGCATCAAGTAACAACAGGAAAAACCTAAACTTGGTAAATAATGCTGGTAGATTTACATTCAGGAGATTGCATACTCTCCATCTCTCATGATCCTAGAACTTCATTCATTTCTTTTAAAGAATAGTGTAGTGATTGGTTTCTTAACCATGGGATGTGAAGGCAGTTTCACCTTCTTTATTGCTTGTGATCTTTGGCAAGCTACTTGTGCGTCAGTTTTCTCATGTATAAAAAACAAAATAAAGATGAAAATGCCATTTGGTGGTTGTATTAAACCAATCGATATAAAGTATGTAAAATGGAGTAAACACTAAATAACTTTTAGCTATTATTTATTATTGAGTACTTACAAAAATTCAAACTAGGAGACCCAGATTCAAAATCAGTCTACCCTTACTAACTGTGTGACTTTGGGTAAGTCATTTAAGCCCTCCAAACTCCAATGTCCTTTTATGAAATGAGGCTAATACCTATTTCACATGGGTGTAGTAAAAACTGAGAAAGAACCTAAGATAATGTCTGCAATATTATGGGCATTCTCTAAGTCTTAGATGAATGACTGAGTAAAGACCAAAATTATTAGTTAGAAATCTTTTAAAGAAAAAAGGTAAAACTGAGGTCCCACTCAAATGTTTTTAATGAACTACTATAAAATCAAATTTGTACTTTTACCTTTTATTGCTAAAGTTTCATCTGTTTGTTTGTTATTCTGGTTACTAGGCATAAAAAGGGGTCAAAATTTCATCTCGCCAGCTAAATGTCCAGAAATTTCTCACACTAGAGTTATTTCTGCCCTTCAAAATACTTTTTATATGCATTGTCTTTTAAGAGCTGATTGAAGAAAACAAGGCAAGGATGCTCTAACTATGATTTTTTTGACATTACACCAAAGGTATCAGCTAATGAAGTTAGACAACACAAATCATAAGAGGCTTAGGAATTAGAAAAAATATATAAGAATTAAAAATTATTTTTTAAGAATTTAAGAAAGTAGTAAAACTACTTTGACTTGCAAATGACAAAGGAGAATATCTGGAAAACCCTAGAGAGTCAATGATAAGACTAACCATAGAAAAATTTTGGTAAGTGTATTAGTCCATTTTCATGCTGCTATGAAGAGATACCCGAGATGTAATTTACTAAGAAAAGAGGTTTAATTGACTCACAGTTCTGCAGAAGCTTCAGGCAACTTACAATCATGGTAGAAGGCACCTCTTCACAGGGCAGTAGGAAGGAATGAGTGCTGAGCAAAGAGGGAAGCCCCTTATAAAACCATCATATGGCTGGGCACGGTGGCTCCCAGCACTTTGGGAGGCCAAGGCAGGAGGATCACCTGAGGTCAGGAGTTCAAAACCAGCCTGGCCAATATGGTGAAAACCTATCTCTACTAAAAATACAAAAATTAGCTGAGTGTGGTGGCACATGCCTGTAATCCCAGCTGCTTAAGAGGCTGAGGCAAGAGAATTGTTTGAACCTGGGCGGCAGAGGTTGCAGCGAGCCAAGATTGTGCCACTGCACTCCAGCATAGGCAACAGAGCCAGACTCTGTTTCAAAAAAAAAAAAAAAAAACCATCAGATCAGCTGGGTGTGTTGGCTTATGCCTGTAATCCCAGCACTTTGGGAAGCTGAGGCAGGTGTATCACAAGATCAGGAGTTTGAGACCAGCCTGGCCAACATAGTGAAACCCCATCTCTATTAAAAATATAAAACTTAGCCGGTTGTGGTGGCATGTGCCTACAGTCCCAGCTATTCGGGAGGCTGAGGCAGGAGAACCACTTGAACCCAGGAGGCGGAGGTTGCAGTGAGCCGAGACTGTGCCATTGCACTCCAGTCTGGGCAACAGAGTGAGACTCCATCTAAAAAAAAAAAAAAAAAAAAAAAAAAAACCCATCAGATATATGGTGAGAACTCACTATCAGGAGAATAACATGGTGGAAACCACCCCCATGATTCAATTATCTCCACCTGGTCCAGCCCTTGAAACATGGAGATTATTAAAATTCAAGGTGACATTTGGGTGGGGACACAGACAAACCATATCAGTAAGGTAGCAAGTTATAAAATGAACATACAGAAATCAGTAGCTCTCATATACATACATTATAACATTTAGAAGACACGTTGGTGGAGAAAACGCCATTTATAACAGCAACAAAAAAATTAAGTATAAATTTAGCACAAAATGTGCAAAACCTGTGTAAGAAGAGTTATAAAACACACCTGAAAGCCACACAAGATACTTATCAATGGAAAAATTCTCGAGCTATTTCCTGTGTGTTGTGGATGTGAACAAATGACTAAATAAATTTATTTTGGTCATTGTGCCATGGTTATGTAAAAGAATGTTTGTGTTCTTAAGAAAGACATACTAAAATATTTAGACTAAAAGATTATGATGTCTGCAATTCTTAAATGGTTCAGAAAGATCGGAAGCAATGGCTCAAGCCTGTAATCCCAGCACTTTGGGAGGCCAAGACGAGGGGGATCACTTGAGGCTAGGAATTTGACTAGCCTGAGCAACATGGCAAAAATTCATCTCTACAAAAAACACAAAAATTAGCTGGGCATGGTGGTGTGTGCCTGTGGACCCAGCTACTCCCAAGGCTGAGGCAGGTTCTGGCTGTAGTGGGCTGTGATCACGCCACTACACTTCAGCCTGGGTGACAGAGTGAGACCTTGTCTGAAAGAATAAATAAAAGGTTCAGAAAGAAATATATGTGCATACATACATGGGGGTGGGCAAGGAAGAAATTTGGGAGGCAAAGTAAATAAGAATAAAGTAAATGGAGGAAAATGCTAACAATTAGCTACTTTAAAAGGGTATTTGGAACTTCTTTATACTGTTCTGCAAGTAAGATTGAAATTGGAACCCCATCTCTACTAAAAATACAAAAAAATTAGCTGGGCGTGGTGGCACGCGCCTGTAATCCCAGCTACTCGGGAGGCTGAGGCAGGAGAATTGCTTGAACCCAGGCAGCGGAGGTTGCAGTGAGTCAAGGTCACGCCACTGCACTCCAGCCTGGCGCCTGGTGACGGAGTGAGACTCTGTCTCAAAAAAAAAAAAAAGAAAAGATTGAAATTATATAATTTTAAAATACAACCAACAGTGGAGTTGTTCATTACCAGTCCAACACAAAAGAAAATCATTAACCCACAGAGCACACAGCTCTGAAGGAAAAGGATCCAGGAAAGATACAACAGTCCACAGAACAGTATACCTGTCCCATGTCGCAAGACTTCTGGCATCTGGTCAGAATGCCACGTCACCTGAGAAGCCGTAAATGCCACCGGCAAGTGCTGTTTATGGTGGCAACTGTGCCTCCTTAGTACGGCAATCATGATAGGGAAATGTTTTTCTGTAATTCTCAGCCTTCTAGTTGGATACAGTGGAGGCTTAGATGAAGAGCACAGAAAACCTGTACAGAGCAGGCATTGCCTGGAATCCCTCCATGTTTATATATGGATGACTCTGAGTTGAACTATTCTCTTAAGTGCAAACTGGCACGTTTTCAGCATTCAAAAAGAACAAACTAATGTTTGCTCAAAATATGTTTATTTGACTGCTCTGTGCTAGACCTTGTGATAGACACCTAGGAAATCAAAAGATTCTGTGTCCTAAAGGGCTTTATAGTGCAATAATAGAAATAGGAAAGATGTTTCTTTTTCAAGGCAGAGAGTCATAAACAACACAGTAAATGCACAAATAAAGGATTTCAGAGTTCAGAGGAGGGAAAGAATGAAGGAATGAAGAGGTTTCCCAAAAGGACAGGCGAGTAGGTTTGGGAAAGAGGCAAGAGGCAAGGGACAGCCTCACTCCTCACAGGAGGCTGCCCTTTGAAACTCAGCCTTGGGGGATGGAGGCCTTCATGTGGTTTCCCACTTGTAGCACCATCACCTTTTCTAAATTTTTTTTTTTTTTTTGGAAGAGGGTCTCGCTCTGTCACCCAGGCTGGAGTGCAGTGGTGTGATTTTGGCTCACTGCAAACTCTGCCTCCCAGGTTCAAGGGATTCTCCTGTCTCAGCCTCCCAAGTAGCTGGGATTACAGTTGCCCGCCACTACGCCCAGCTAATTTTTGTATTTCTAGTACAGACAGGGTTTCACGATGTTAGTCAGGCTTGTCTCGAACTACTGACCTCAGTTGATCCGTTCGCCTTGGCCTCCCAAAGCACTGGGATTACAGGCCTGAGCCACCGCGCATAGCCGCACTATCACCTTTTCTAATTCCTGCTGCCTCCTTAATGAAAAAGAGCAAGGAACTTGTATTCAGGTAAAGAACTTAGAAAGTGAGATATGCTATGCTATTAAATAAACTGTAAAATGTGAAACACCAAAACTGAAATATTTACCAAAAAGTATGTATTTTCAGTAGTGTGTTATGGACTCAGCTTGGTTTTCAAAAAGATAAGTAATATTTCATCTACTAGATAAATAGACAGTAGATAGATAGATAGAGCCAGGCACGGTGACCCATGCCTGTAATCCAAGCACTCTGGGAGGCTGAGGAGGGTGGATTGCTTGAGCCCAGGAATTCAAGACCAGCCTGGGCAACATGGAGAAACACCGTCTCTACCAAAAATACAAAAAATTAGCCGGTGTGCTAGTGCACACCTGTGGTCCCAGCTACTCGCGAGGCTGAGGCAGGAGAGTCACTTGAGCCTGGGAGGCAGAGGTTGCAGTGAGCCCAGATCACACCACTGCACTCCAGCCTGGGTGACAGAGTGAGACCCCCATCTCAAAAAAAAAGAAAAAGAAAAGAAAAGAGAGATACAACAGGTATATTACAGAAGCTGTGAGACCTGGAAAAAATCACCTGAATTCCCTCCCCCGAACATCAGTTTCCTTATCTACAAAATTGAAATACTAGTCTAATACATCATATGGAGTTGGAAAGAGAAAGAGAAAAAGCTGGCTGGGTGCAGCGGCTCATGCCTGTAATCCCAACACTTTGGGAGGCCAAGACGGGCAGATCACCTGAGGTCAGGAGTTCGAGACCAGTCTGGCCAACATGGAGAAACCCTATCTCTACTAAAAATACAAAAATTAGCCAGGTGTGGTGGCAGGTGCCTGTAAGCCCAGCTACTCGGGAGGCTGAGGAAGGAGAATCGCTTGAACCCAGGAGGTGGAGGTTGCAGTGAGCCAAGTTCGTGCCACTGGACTCCAGCCTAGCAGACGAGAGCAAGACTGAGTCTTAAATAAAGAGAGAGAGAGAGAAAGCCTAGCACACAGTAGCTACTCAATAAATGTTAGGTGAATAAATGAAACACAGAAGAAAAAGTGAAATGGAGAAGTCCTCTATTAAAATATAGAATCAGACTGCGCGAGGTGGCTCACACCTGTAATCCCAGTACTTTGGGAGGCCAAGGCAGTTGCCTGAGGTCAGGAGTTCCAGACCAGCCTGACCAACATGGTGAAACCCTGTCTCTACTAAATCCAAAAAATTAGCTGAGAGTGGTGGTGCACACCTGTAATCCCAGCTACTTGAGAAGCTGAGGCAGGAGAGTGGCTTGAACCCAGGAGGCAGAGGTTGCAGGAGCCGAGATTGCACCAGTGCACTACAGCCTGGGCAACAAAAGTGAAACTTCATCTCAAAGAAAAAAAAAAATACAGAATCATATTGGGATTACAGGAGAGATGTTTTAGGTGGGCCATTACTGCAAACAAATTTTTAAAAACTCAGAACAATAAATCTTATGTTTTGTCTTTTAGGGACAATAGAATTATGGTGATTTTTATATTCTTTTGGATGATTTTGAGGGGTTATTTTCTAAATATGCTACAGAGAAAATTGTTTTATAATTAGGAGAATTTTTCTTTAATTTCCAAAAAGCAGGTATGCTAACAATTTAAAAAGCTGCTTCCTTGTTTCTCTCTGCAGTCATGTCAGATACGTGCCAGTCTGTCCAACTCTCTTGCTTAGTACAACCAGTAATGATCCACAACCCACGGTGTTTTGTTTTTGTTTTGCTTTGTTTCTGAGACAGGGTCTCGCTCTGTTGCCCTGGCTGGAGTGCAGTGGCATAATCTTAGCTCACTGCAACCTCCATCTCTGGGGTTCAAGTGGTTCTTGTGCCTCAGCCTTCCAAGTAACTGGGATTACAGGCATGTGCCACCAGGCCTAGCTAATTTTTGTATTTTTAGTAGAGACAGGGTTTCGCCTTGTTGTCTAGGCTGGTCTCAAACTCCTGTCCTCAAGTGATCTGCCCGCCTCGGCCTTCCAAAGTGTTGGGATTACAGGTGTAATCCACAGTGACTGGCCCCACCCCGATTTTTTGAACAGTGGGCTGCTTTAGCAAGTATACACTAGCAGAGCCTTCCCCTCCATTGTCCTGAGTGCAATGGCCTCAGCTAGTCCACTGCACTTCTTTTTTTTTTTTTTTTTTTTTTAAGATGGGGTTTCACCGTGATGGCCAGGCTGGTCTCGAACTCCTGACCTCAGGTGATCCACCCACCTCGGCCTCCCAAAGTGCTAGGATTACAAGCGTGAGCCACCGCGCCCGGCCCAGTCCACTGCACTTCTAAAAATGTCCAGATTATTTCCCAGCAGTATAGACAACACACCAGGAGAAAGTCTGGCTCAACTCAAGGCTCCGTTCAAGGCAAGGCCTGAGTATTCATGAGATCACTGTTTCCAAGAGCCTTCAAACATATGGGTAGGGGTGAGATTAGGGTTTTGACTTTGCTGTTGGTAGTTTCCTAGGACATGAGTACTTCATTCTCCCAAGAGATCATCCTGACTTACCTCACCACTTCTTCCACACTATAAATTTTCTGTACTTCAGGGTGTGTTTTGAAATTTTGTGGAATGATGAGTACACTCTATTAAATGACAAATTTATTTTTTTTACTCAGTGTTTTCCACACCCTCCTAAAGTATATGCAGTCCTTGAGAGCGTTTTGATCTGGAAAGTTGTCAGGAAATTCTCTGTACATTTACAATGTGTGGGATGCTGGGGATGATAAACAAGGATGAGTAAATGTACAACTGCTCAAAACTGATTATAACCTAAGCATCACACAAATAAAATGGAATGAACAGGAGAGAAAGTGGACAAGAGAGTGTCAGTGTGACAGGTGCAGTGGTTCACACCTGTAATCTCAGCACTTTGGGAGGTGGAGGTGGACCAATCACTGGAGCTCAGGAGATCGAGATCCACCTGGGCAACATGGCAAAACCTTGTCTCTACAAAAAATACAAAAATTAGCCGGGCATGGTGGTGTGTGCCTATGGTCCCAGCTACTCCAGAGGCTGAGGTGGGAAGATCACTTGAGCCCAGGAGTTTGAGGCTGCAGTGAGCTGTGATCCTGCCACTGCACTCCAGCCTGAGTGACAAAGCCAGACTCTGTCTCAAAAAAAAAAAGAAAAGAAAATTGAGAGTATCAGTATGTGATAATTACAGGAGGTATACAACCTCAGGATTCCACACTGAGGTATGGTTTTTATGGTGCGGAGGAGTGGACTTGAAATTTCATTCCTGTGCTGTTGGTTGGAAATTATCTGGTCCACCTCCCTTAATTCAGAGATGAGACAAAATTTCTCATAAGTGAAAAGATGAACTGAAAGGAAGAACAAGTAGTTAAGAAGCAACAGCAGGATTAGAAGTCAAGCTATTGCCACATAACAGAGTTCCTCTTAAGGTAATGAGTGTAAAAATAATCCAGCCGTTAAAAGCCTCAACCACCATAATCAATGATTTCAATATATTTTTTTTCTCTTAAAGCTAAATGGCTTGTAACCATTATGAGTCCTAGGTCAAATACTTAATGCATTACTCTTGAGAGCCCACTTGACTGAATCTTTCCTTTTTTTTTTTTTTTTGAGAAGGAGTTTTGCTCCATTGCCAAGGCTAGAGTGCAGTGGCACAGGCTCGGCTCACTGCAAACTCCGCCTCCCGGTCTCAGCCTCCCAGGTAACTGGGATTACAGGCGCCCACCACCACGCTCGGCTAATTTTTTGTATCTTTAGTAGAGACGGGGTTTTGCCATGTTGCCCAGGCTGGTCTGGAACTCCTGGCCTCCAGTGATCCACCCAACGTGGCCTCCCAAAGTGCTGGGATTACAGGCATGAGCCACCGCACCCGGCCTAAACTGGATCTTTCTAATGCAGGCAGTCACACAGCATTAATCTCTTCAAGGGAAATTCCTCAAAAACCTAGCCTAGAATGGCATCTGACCTATATAGAAACCAGAAGGACAGCATATTTTATTCTAAACCTGCCTCTCTACCTATTTGGTCATTGTTCAGCCATCCATCTCTGCTGGGCTGCTGAGCTTCCATAAGATGATTTCTCAGACTGGGCACAGTGGCTCATGACTGTAATCCCAGCACTTTGGGAGGCCAAGGCGGATGGATCATGAGGTCAGGAGTTCAAGACCAGCCTGGCCAAGACGGCGAAATCCGTCTCTACTAAAAATACAAAAATTAGCCGGGCATAGTGGCAGGCACCTGTAATCCCAGCTACTCAGGAGGCTGAGGCAGGGAATTGATTGAACCCAGAAGGCAGAGGTTGCAGTGAGCTGAGATCGCGACACTGCACTCCAGCCTGGGCGACAGAGCGAGACTCCATATCAAAAAAATATATATATGGTTTTTATAACATAGTTTTTCAGCTCTACTCTAAATGAACATATCTGAATTTATTGTGCATTTTATGTCTTATCTTTCTCACACATACAATATACCACAAGTTATTTTTGCTGGCGATATCTCCTGGTCACCTATTCCTTCTTTATGAATTGACAACAAATTAACTTTGTTTTTTATTTTCCAGGTAACATCTTAGGCACAGCAAAAAAATTCCTCAACATTTTTTGCTCCAGACTCCATATCTCCCCTTGGCCTGTGTTACTTAATATTATTGGAAGAAAGAACTGATGTTGCAATAAAAGTCTCTGGCAATGCCAGTTGGCTTGACATCAAAATTGAATTACAAAAACATAAAAAGAAAAAAAATTTGAATTACGAAAGTGTGGTTTCAAAACTTATTTGGGTTCTCAGAGCTGCTGGGTAATTATTTCCTGTGTCCCCCCCCCCAAAGCATTTATTCATTTGTCTTTAACTGCTTAGCATAATAGGTAAGAACATGAACTCTGAAGCCAGACTACAAGAGTTGGAGTCATGGCTCTACAATTATGACCTTCAACAAGTTAACTGATGACTCCTTGATTCCCAAATGCAGATACTAATAAAACCTACCAGGCCCGCCACGGTGGCTCACACACCCATAATTCCAGCACTGTGGGAAGCGGAGGCAGGAGAATTGCTTGAGCCCAGGAGTTCGAGAACCAGCCTAGGCAACATAGTGAGACCCTATCTCTACAAAAAAAATAATTAAGGTAGCAAAAGAAATAAGACCTACTTAGAGTTGCTGGGAGGATTAATATTTATAAAGTGTTTACAGCAGTTTCTGACACAGAATAAGAACTCTCTAAGTTTTTGTTTAAAAAAATTATATTTGCTGGCCAAGCATGGTGGCTTACGCCTATAGTCCCAGCACTTTGGGGAGGCTGAGTTAGGAGGGTCACTTGAGGTCAGGAGTTCAAAACCAGACTGGCCAACATGATGAAACTCATGATGAAAATACAAAAATTAGCCAGGCGTGGTGGCAGGTGCCTATAGTGTCAGTTACTTGGGAGGCTGAGGCAGGAGAATTGTTTGAACTTGGGAGGCAGAGGCTGCAGTGAGCCGAGATCCAGCCACTGAACTCCAGCCTGCTTGACAGCGCAAGACTCCATTTCACATATTTGCTAAGTTTGGCTTTGTGAGTGTCAGGTATTGAGAATAGAATGGTGTCATTTGTAAGGAGTTTGCATAACCCCTCTCCTTGCGTGCAGGTAGGACCTGTGACTTGCTTCTAACAGAATACAGAAAAAGGTGATGAGATATTCACTCCCCCTGAAAACATTATGCTATATGACAAGGCTTGAGGGGATGTCACTCCCAAGATCATGTTACATTATGTAAGACTCCTTCTTGCCAGCAAACTCTTCACAATTCGGCTGGCCTTAAAGAAACAAACTGCTGGCCGGGAGGGGTGGCTTCCACCTGTAATCCCAGCACTTTGGGAGGCCAAGACGGGTGGATCACAAGGTCAAGAGATCGAGACAATCCTGGCCAACTTGGTGGAACCCCGTCTCTACTAAAAATACAAAAATTAACCGGGCATGGTGGTGGGCACCTGTAATCCCAGCTACTCGGGAGGGTGAGGCAGGAGAATCACTTGAACCCGGGAGGCGGAGGTTGCAGTGAACCGAGATGGAGCCACTGCACTCCAGCCTGGGCAACAGAGTGAGACTCAGTCTCAAAAAAAAAAAAAAAGAAAGAAACAAACTGCCATGTTGTGAATGGCCTGTGGAGAGGTCCACATGACAGAGAACTGCATGCAGCTTCTAGGAGCTAAGAGTAGCCTCCAGTCAACAAAAATGCAAACAAACAATAACAAAATATCAATAACAAAACCCTGAAATTTGCAATCCTGCAAATGCAAGGAGACAGAGGGAGCTTGGAATTGGAGATAAAAATAATCAAAGGCCTTACCCCTACACCCATTTGTCTCCACTCTGTTTACTCACATTAATTTTGTGCTGGGTGGTCTCTCCCAGGAAGATCAAAGGGGAATTACCTGTTAATAGTATTTACTCTGGGCACCCCCAGAACCTAAAGGTTTTACCAGCCATAAAACGATTCTCTTAACTGTGTTAATTATCCACAAGTGTGTTAACTTAGAACCTCTGCTGTAATGTCTTGAGAGAATAAATGTGTAATGGACAGAGGGTCTGGGTCGACTGCTTGCATTTCACCCTGTGAAAGCAGCCAACGGCCATCCCTAGCCCTCTTGAAACACTGTAATGGTGTGAGACTGCGTCCATTCATCCGTCTTGAGTCAGGGTATGCAGGTCAGACTTCCGCAGGTGGTGGGACCCACATCTCACCCACTCAAGGACATCTCTCTGGGGCTTGAATTCTTTAACTTTTTAAAATTTAATTGAGATAGTGTTTCACCATGTTTTCCAGGCTGACCTCGAGCAATCCGCCTGCCTCAGACTCTCAAAGTGCTGGGATTACAAGTGTAAACCACCATGTATGCAGTGGCCTTGAATACTGACTTACAAGTTAGCATGTCTTTAACTGAATTCTCAAATGATTCCTATACACCTCCAAAACTACCTGCTTCCCTCCCTCAGTCTTTCCTATCCCTATGGTTTCTCAGGCCAAAAATCTTAGGGTCATCCTTCACTCCTTTTTCTCATACCAGATCCAATCTACAGTAAATCCCATAGTCTCTGCCTTCAGAGTACATCCAGAATCGGACCAGCTCTCACCATCACTTTCTCCCATCATCATTTCTTACCTGGATTACATAATGGCCTCCAAAGCAGTCTTACTTCTACCCTTGCCCTTCTTTTCTTTTATTTTTTTTTAAATTGAGATGGAGTCTCACTGTTACCCAGGCTGGTCTCAAACTCCTGGGCTCAAATGATCTTCCAGCTTCAGCCTCCCAAAAGTGCTGGGATTACTGGTGTAAATGACCACACCAGCACCCTTGCCCTTCTTGAGGCCATTCTCAATACAACAGCCAGAATGAGGATCTGTGGATTTACAGTACTCCTGTGCTCAAAACCCTCTGATGGCTTCCTATCTCAACCAGAATAATTTGCAAAATCATCAAATGACCCATAAGGTCCTATAGGATCTATGCTGTCCCACTTCACCTGGCCTGCTCCTTCTCTAACTTCCCTTTTATGTTCTCCACAGCCTGCCCTGGTTCACCAGACTCTAGCCACACTGCAGCTTAGAATTTGTCCTGAGAGCAGTGAGGAGTCCTTGAAGACTTTTTCTTTTTCTTATTTTGTTTTGTTTTTGAGACAGAGTCTTGCTCTGTTGCCCAGGCAAGAGTATGGTGGTGTGATCTCAACTCACTGCAATCTCAGCATCCCAAAGTGCTAAAGTACTGGGATTACAGGCATGAGCCACTGCGCCCGGACTCTGAAGGGTTTTTTGTTTCAGTTTCTGTTTTTTTTTTAGAGATAGGGTCTTGCTATGTTGTCCAGGCTGGAGTGCAGTGGCTATTCACAGGCCCAATCCTACTACTGATCAGCCAGGGAGTTTTGACCTGCTCTGTTTCTGACCTGGGCCAGCTCGCCCCTCCTTAGGCAACCTGGTGGTCCCCCACTCCTGGGAGGTCACCATATTGATGGTGAACTTAGTGCGGACCACCAATCGGCATAGCGCACTACAGCCCAAAACTCCTGGGCTCAAGCAATCCTCCCAGCTCAGCCTCCCAAGTAGCTGGGACTAGAGGCACGTGCCACCGTACCTGGCTGTTTTAATTTTTTTTTCTTTTTTTGAGACAGAGCTTTGCTCTGATGCCTCCCAGGTTCAAGCCACTTTTCCTGCCTCAGCCTCCCAAGTAGCTGGAATTATAGGCACCTACCACCACACCTGGCTAATTTTTAGTAGAGCCGGGGTTTCACCATGTTGGCAAGGCTGGTCTCGAACTCCTGACCTCAGATGATCTGCCTGCCTTGACCTCCCAAAGTGCTGGGATTACAGGTGTCAGCCACTGTGCCTGGCCCCCTGAAGGGTTTTTAAAAGCCATCCTTTTGTCTTTGCTGCCTATAAAGTGGGACAAAATACAGATAGTTAATATCACAGGCCTGTACCTCCTACAGTACCAGTCCCTTATATGGTAAAACTGTTCTGATTGGCTTTACTGACCCAGCAAGGGCACAAAGGGTCCCTTAGGAGCCAAGTTGGTGTTAACACTCCTTTTTTACTTTCCTTTTTGTGATAAAAGATAGATTAAAAGCAAAAAAAAAAAAAAATCAGTTAAAGACCTGAAACTTTTAGTTTTTTTGTTTTTTGTTTTTTTTGTTTTTTTTTTGAGACAGAATCTCACTCTGTCACCCAGGCTGGAGTGTAGTGGCATGATCTCAGCTCCACCTCCTGTGTTCAAGCGATTCTCTCGCCTCAGCCTCCTGAGTAGCTGGGATTACAGGCGCATGCTACCATGCCCGGCTAACTTTTATATTTTTAGTAGAGACAGGGGTTCACCATGTTGGTGAGGCTGGTCTTGAACTCCTGACCTTGTGATCCACCCACCTGGGCCTCCCAAAGTGTTGGGATTACAGGCATGAGCCACTGCGTCCGGCACTTTCAGTATTTTTAAAAGAAAAAATAGATTTTTTTATTATACAGATATTATAAATATTAAAATTTGAAATATACAAAGGAGAGAAAGAAGGAAGAGAGGGAGAGAGGGAGAGAGGGAATTAGGAAGGAAGGAAGGAAATCACCTTGTGGGCCTGGCACATAAAACATTTCCTATTAAAACTAGTATTTTTCGACTGGGCACAGTGGCTCACACCTGTAATTCCAGCTCTTAGGGAGGCAGAGGTGGGAGGATGGCTTGAGCCCAGGAGTTGGAGACCTGCCTAGGCAATATAGCAAGATCCATCTTCCATGAAAAGAAAAAAAAAAGTCAAACAATAAAATAAGATAAATAAAACTAGTATTTTTCCTTATAGAGTAGAAAGTCAAAGTACTTTTTAAAAGACGATTTAACGGTCGGGCGCGGTGGCTCATGCCTGTAATCCCAGCACTTTGGGAGGCCGAGGTGGGTGGATCACGAGGTCAAGAGATCGAGACCATCCTGGTCAACAAGGTGAAACCCCGTCTCTACTAAAAATGCAAAAATTAGCTGGGCGTAGTGGCACGCGCCTGTCATCCCAGCTACTCGGGAGGCTGAGGCAGGAGAACTGCTTGAACCCAGGAGAGGTGGGGGTTGCGGTGAGCCGAGATCGGGCCATTGCACTCCAGCCTGGGTAACAAGAGTGAAACTCCATCTTAAAAAAAAAAAAAAAAAAAAAAGACGATTTACTATTCTGGGCAGTGTTCCTCCCCAGGGAGCGAGAGGAACAGTGTCTTCTCTGAAATCCTGACTTCACGTAGCACACCACACCCTGCCCCAGTTGAGCTCATTTCTCACCCACAAGTTTTTGAAAAGACGCCCAGGGGTTTGCTCATGAGTCCAGACCTTTCTAGCATCTCACTGAAGTAAATTCTCACTAGATTTGTCTTGACTGTAAGGCTGTTTTTAAGAGACAATCTAGATTCTTCTTTGACCGAATATATTTCATTGCACTGTATTCTCAACAGTTAAAATGAATACATGATAAAATATAAACAGGCCACCGAAGAATAAAATAAATTCTTTTGACTGAAATAAACATACAGACTTTTTTCTTTTCCTTGCCAGATTATCTCAATAAATTACATCATGACGGAAATTTACAGATATTTGTTTGTATTTTTAAAGATTAATGTGTCCTTTATTTGTCATTGAATATTATTCTATCAGTATTAGGTTTTATGAGGTTCTACTGTAACTGCTAAAACACAGTTGTGATAGTTTGTTTGGAGGTAGCCATTTTGTTAAAATAACTGTCTAAAATTGTTGTTTATTATTGGCCATTAAAAAAAATGACTTTAGACCACAATTAGTACACAATAGTAAATTGCTAAAAATAATTTCGGAATATGAAAATATACAGTAAATGGAACTTTCCAAATGGTAGTTGTGAATTTTTTTTTTTTTAAGTGATGAGGTCTTGTTCTATATCGCCCATGTTGGAGTGCAGTGATTCAGTCACAGCTCACTGCAGCCTGGGCGCAGTGAGATCCTCCTGTCTCACCCTCCCAAGTAGCTGAGATCCTGGGCGCAAGGGATCCTCCTGTCTCACCCTCCCAAGTAGCTGAGACTACAGGTACATGTCACCATGCCTGGCTAATTTTTTTTTTTTTTAATTTTTTGTAGAGACAGGTCTTGCCTTGTTGCCCAGGCTGGAGTGACTCTTTGATATACCACCTGATTATAGCTGATTTGGCTAATTTGGACAATTTTTAGAATGAGGAAAGCATATATGCATATATTTAAATTAACAGTGTAAAATATTATTTTCAATTACATGCTTCAAATTTTTTTTACCACAAAAGTTAAGGTCATTTTCTAATAATTATTTTGGTCTCTCTTTTTTTTTTTTTAAGAGACATAGTCTCCCTCTGTCACCCAGGCTGGAGTGTAGCGTGCAGTGATCTCAGCTCACTGCAACCTCCGCCTCCTGGGTTCAAGTGATTCTCTTGCCTCAGCCATCTAAGTAGCTGAGACTACAGGTGTGAGCCAACACATCTAGCTAATTTTTATCCTTTTAGTAAAGATGGGATTTTGCCATGTTGGCCAGGTTAGTCTCAAACTCCTGACCCACCCACCACCCCAGCCTCCCAAGGTGCTGCGATTACAGGCATGAGCCACCATACCTTGCCCTGATATTATTTTCATCTTACAGTTCAATAAACTGAGGCTGAGAAATGTTAAGTAGCTTTTTCAAGGTCTCAGCCAGTGGCATATTTTGAATATGAACACAGTTCTCTTACTACAATTTCATACTCTTAATCACTGAATTCATATCTCCAACCATCTAATTTCCAAAATAGTAAATACTCTGTCCAGCACCCATTTAGATAAGTTTTGCAGAGTAACATCTCAAAAAGACAATAATGGACCAGGTGCAGTGGCTCATGCCTGTAATCCCAGCACTTTGGGAGGCCAAGGCAAGCAGATCATGAGGTCAAGAGATCGAGACCATCCTAGTCAACATGGTGAAACCTCAACTCTACTAAAAATACAAAAAATTAGCTGGGCATGGTGGTGTACACCTGTAGTCCCAGCTACTTGGGAGGCTGAGGCAGGAGAATCGCTTAAACCTGGGAGGCGGAAGTTGCGGTGAGCCGAGATTATGCCACTGCACTCCAGCCTGGGGGACAGAGTGAGACTCTTGTCTCAAAAAAAAAAAAAAAAAAAAAAAAAAGACAATAATGGTAACAAATTAAATCTGTATTTCCTAATGAATATGCCTACATGCTAAGTTAGTAACATACTATATTATATTTTACCTTACAAAACATTCCTTGTTTCATGAAGGTCACATCATACACAGTTTCATGAAATTTTTGTCATATGCCTGAGATGTTTGATCTCAAGTGTTTATATTTAAGGACAGGAATAAACAAATGCATTTCTGACTTCTGCAGTATTTCTAAAAGTAAGACAAAAACAGTTGACTTATAAGATAAGATAAACATGAAATGTGTTTGTTTTATCAATACTTAAGATTTAGTATATGGACAACAGCAACTATTAAAACTTAGCCATATTATTCTTACTAAACATGCATCTTTGGAGAAGAAAATCAACCTGGAAGAAACTTTCTAAGTCATCATATCCTACCTCCCAACTAATGCATGAATTATTTATTCAACATCTCTGACAGATAAAGTACTAATGAAATCATGAATTAGGTATTGTCAGATAGAAATGTTATAAAATCTCTTTGTTCTATGGATAGATGTACTTGTTTACATGGATGCTGAAACAAATACTACAAATGTAGTGGCTTCAAGGCACATAAATTTGTTATATCACAGTTTCTCTAGATCAGGAAGCTGGGTAAATTCAACTGGGTCCTTTACTCAGGGTACAAAAAGGCTAAAATCAACTGGATGTGGTGACTGATGCCTGTAATCCCAGCACTTTGGGAGGCCAAGGTGGGTGGATCACCCAAGGTCAGGAGTTTGAGATCAGCCTGGCCAACATAGTGAAACCCCAGCTCTACTAAAAATACAAAAATTAGCTGGGCGTAGTAATGGGCGCCTGTAATTCCAGCTACTTGGGAGGCTGAGGCAGGAGAATAGCTTGAACCTGGTAGGCGGAGGTTGCAGTGAGCTGAGATTGTACCACTGCACTTCGTGCTTGGCAACAGAGCACGACTCTGCCTCAAAAAAAAAAAAAAAAAAAAAAAAAAGGCAGCTAAAATTGAGGTGTTGGCAGAGGGCTGCACTCCTTAATGGAGGCTCTAGGGAAGAATACACGTCCAGACTTGTTCAGGTTATTGACCATATTTAATTCCTTGAGGTCCCCGTTTCCTTGCTGCTGTCAGGTCAGGGCCAGGCTCTGCTCTTAGAGGGTGCCCACATTTCTTTTCATGCTTTCTATGTGGCCTCTTCCAACAATGGCAGGTAGAGTTCTTCTCATGCTTTGAATTTCTCAGTTTCCCTTCTGCCACCTCTCTCTGACTCCAGCTGGAGAAAGTTCTCTGCTTTAAGGGCTCCAGTAACTGAATGTCCCCCCGACATCCCTATCCCCAGGGGGAATAGGGGACCCAGTTGAATTTACACAGCTTCCTGATCTAAAGAAATTGTGATATAACAAATTTGTGTGTCTTCCCTATCCACTGAGGGAAGAGGGGTATGTGGATGAGATTAATTGATCAGTCTGGACTCTGAAAAGCCATTTGGTAGCTGCTCTGGACTCAGTCCTCGGGGAAGTACCAGTCTAAAGTGCATGAAGATACCGCACCAGGGTTCCAAACTATCTCAGGGTCAAAATGGCTGGCAGGCCGGCTATTGCAGCATCAGTGGCTGGATGGTTTTTGCAAGTGTATTTTTTTTTTTTTTGAGACGGAGTTTTACTTTTGTTGCCCAGGCTGGAGTGCAGTGGCACGATCTCGGCTCACCGCAACCTCCGCCTCCCGGGTTCAAGTGATTCTCCTGCCTCAGCCTCCCAAGTAGCTGGGACTACAGGTGTGTGCCACCACAGCCAGTGTTTTCTGGTTTTGTATTCGGATATTATAGTCAGAATCTTAATGATCTCATATAGAATATTTCTCTTTAAAATTTGGTACACTTTATTATGAACATGTCTTTGTATAAGAAAAATGTAATATTTATATCTAATACAAAGTCTCTAGACAAGAAAGAAAAGTATGTCATCCTGCAGGCTCAGGATGGACTTTTTTTTTTTTTTTTTGAGACGGAATCTCACTCTGTCACCCAAGCAGGAGTTCAGTGGTGAAATTTAGGTTCCCTGCAACCTTCCCTCCCGGGTTCAAGCCATTCTCCTGCCTGTAATCTCAAGTAGCTGGGATTACAGGCACCTGCCAAAACACCCAACTAATTTCTGTATTTTTAGCAGAGACGGGGTTTCATCATGTTGCCCAGGCTGGTCTTGAACACTGACCTCAAGAGACCCACCTGTCTCAGCCTCCCAAAGTGCTGGAATTACAGGCATGGGCTACCATACCTGGCTCAGGGTGGGCTTTTAATTCGCTGCTCACCCAGTGTGGTCAGGCAAACCTGCCCTCTCCTGTACGTAAGCTTTGAGCATTGGTTGGGTTGTTCTAACAGAGACCATAGTTGCCATACTTACCCTTCACTGAGAACTGTCTTTTTCCATAAAGAGGGTGCTGTTTCAAGTTAGTAAGGAACTTCAGAAGGGCTTAATATGAAGGATGCAAGAATAAGAAAAGGCCTCTCAATTCAGGCAACTGAAAGTTTGAGACACAGAGTCATTCAATTCATATGCTCTGAGGTCAGTCATTATTCGCCTGTATGTGTGATTTTTGTTTTCCTTTACAACCTAGACAATTAAGCTTTGGTCGTTTTCCTGGAACTCAAAGAAATATCACGAACAATGAGTTAAATATGTTATCTAAGACATGTAGTCTACCTATATGGGACATATGTATGTGGAGCACATATACAAAATTATTTAGCTTTGTTGAAGCCAGTAGTGAAATGCATAATTAAAAAGAGATTTAAGACTTGAAATTCTGGTGACACAAGGGATAGGCTGCTTGAATTCGGCCACAAAACCTTATTTCTGATATATTAAGCAAACAGATTAAGAAATAAATAATTGGCCCATATAGGCCCATGCCTATGTTAACAGTAAAATATTCCTTATGAATGAATCCTCAGTCAACTGACTGAGTTTTTCATCCAAATAATAATCCCCTTTTACCTATTCATACAGCTATAAGCTACAAACAAAATGAAGGGCTTATTATCTGTGGAAGGAAAAGATATTGTTAGACTCTTAGTCAAAAATCCACCCCCCATTGCCATTTAAGCATGACAGTTAAGTTGTATTAAAGAGGCTAAAAATTATATATAATTTGTATATGAAATGAAAATATTGATGGTGGCAGTATTATTTTTCCTACACAATATCAGAGGGTAGAGAATATAGTTTATATTTAATTGTTCCTTGACATATTTAATAACCTAATTTTTTTTTTTGAGATGGAGTCTCACTCTGTCACCCAGGCTAAAGTACTGTGGAGTGATCTCAGCTCCCTGCAACCTCTGCCTCCTGGGTTCAAACAATTCTCCTGCCTCAGCCTCCCAAGTAGCTGGGATTATAGGTGTGCACCACCAAACCCAGCTAATTTTTTATATTTTTAGTAGAGATGGGGTTTCATCATGTTGGCCAGGCTGCCTGCTTTCTAACTCCTGACCTCAAGTGATCCACCCGCCTCGACCTCTCAAAGTACAGGGATTACAGGTGTAAACCACCATGCCCGGCCACCTAATGAAAATAATAATAACAGTAATAATATAAAAAAAAAGGAAAAAGCACTGAGCACAGTGGCTTACACCTGTAATCCCAGCACTTTGGGAGGCTGAGGCGGGCGGATCACCTGAGGTCGGCAGTTCGAGACCAGCCTGGCCAACATGGAGAAACCCTGTCTCTACTAAAAAAAAAAAAAAATACAAAAATTAGCTGGGCATGGTAGCTCATACATGTAACTCAAGCTACTCAGGAGGCTGAGGCAGGAGAATCGCTTGAACCCAAGAGGTGGAGGTTGCAGTGAGCCAAGATCCCGCCATTGCACTCCAGCCTGGGCAATGAGAGTGAAACTCTGTCTCAAAAAAAAAAAAAAAAGAGAAAGAAAAAAGCATTAAAGCATAATAATTGTGTTTCTGGATCCACTGTAGATGACATATTTTTCTATAGTTGCAAGTAAAAATGAGTTTTCTAAGTGTAAAATTGTTAGAAACAAAAAATATGTACATGCTAAAAAAAAAAAAATCTGGCATGAGGGATGTTCCTTACATCAAAAATGGTCAGGGTGAGTTAGGCACTAACCCCAAACGATCAGAAAAATGGAGATAACATTAAAGGGAAAATGTTTTGAAAAGCTCAACTTGCACCCCTACATAAGAATAGTAATTTGGATGACCATGAGAACAAAAGGGAGGGGAAAGACACCTCACAGGTATTTCATGTGAATTAGCTCATTCAGTCTTCACAGCAATTTTATAATGTAAATATAATTATCATCTCTATGTTACAAAAGAGGCAACCAAGGAACTGTCCAACTTCAAGAGTGTAAGGGAGAGTCATACAAGTCTCTTGAACCCTCAAACTTGTCTTTCTATTTTCATTTCCAAACTACCTATTTTGCCTGGTCCTGAAATCTCTAATTCTCTCTCACCCCCCGTCGCTCGCTCTGACACACACACATACACACACACACAGTTTGCCGTGTCCTCACCTTTTTTACCCTAATTAAATTTGGCCTTTATAAGTTGCTCATTTCCACCTAAAATGCAGTTCTTTTTGTGAGCTTCCTCTTCAAAACATTACTGCAAAATTGTTACTTTAAAAAAATCTATCCCTAAAGCTTCTTTTTTATTGGAGACAGAGTCTCACTCTGTTGCCCAAGCTGGAGTATAGTGGCATGATCTCAGCTCACTGTAACTTCCACCTACTGAGTTCAAGCGATTCTTTGATTCTCCTGCCTCAGTCTCCCAAGTAGCTGGAACTACAGGCGCATGCCACCACACCCAGCTAATTTTTGTATTTTCAGTAGCGACAGGGTTTCACCAAGTTAGCCAGGCTGGTCTCAAACTCCTGATCTCAAGTGATCCACCCGCCTCGGCCTCCCAAAGTGCTGGGATTACAGGCGTGAGCCACCGGTCTGACCTAATCTCTCTTTTCTTTAAAGGAGTGTGGTCTTAAAAATGTAAATGTTCTAACTATATAGCAGTAATAATTTTTTTGTTTGTTTTTGAAAGAGGGTCTTACTCTGACACCCAGGTTGGAGTGCAGTGGCTCACTGCAACCTCTGTCTCCTGGGTTCAAGCAAGTCTCCCACCTCAGTGTCTCCTGAGTAGTTGGGATCATAGGCACACACCACTATGCCCAGCTAATTTTTTTTTTTTTTTTTGGTATAGATGGGATTTCACTATGTTGGTCAAGCTGGTCTTGAATTCCTGACCTCAAGTGATCCGCCCTCTTGGCCTCTCAAAGTGCTGTTATGATGGCCATGAGCCACCTCCCCCACCTATAGCTGTACTGTTTCGCTACTCGTCTAATAAATCTTTTCCAACAGAAACATCAATAACATCTCATCACTTTACAAAGTAATCTCAACTGAACAGGGTGTTCAGTGGTCCTTGTCATAGAGCCTGTTGCCAGGTCTTCATGACTCTGGAAGACATTTCATTTAGCTGGTATTTGAATATGCAGCCATCAATCACCCACCTTCCTTTGATCTGAGCATTATCTTTATTTCATATGTAAATAAAGATATTGAAATATACATATAGACATCTATATAATATTACATATCCAGACAACATTGTATGCTAAATGAAAAATGGGCTTTTGGAAATGTTTTAGTAGTTTTTAGTAATTAAGTGTTGCAACTCCCTCATGTTCTAACCTATAAAGTCAAGAATTCTTACAAGTTACAGAATAGTGGAAAGAATTACAAGTCACAATAAAACACCTCATGTTTTTAAAGTGGAAATTTGCTTAGCAAGTTCAATATACTCATGCTAAGGAAGAACTCAAGGATTTTGGTTGTTCAGATACACAATTTTATGCATGCTATAATCTGCTATATTTTTAAAATTCAAAGTCTACTTTCGAAGTTGATTGCCAATTTTGTTATCTGTATACTTTCTAATGATTTCCTTTTGCTGTAGAGTTAATTAAAATACAAACTACTGGCCAGGTGCGGTGGCTCATGCCTGTAATCCCAGCACTTCTGGGAGGTGATCACTTGAGGTCAGGAATTGAGACCAGCCTGCCTAACATGCGGAAACCCTGTCTCTACTAAAAACACAAAATTAGCCGGGTGTGGTGGTGCATGCCTGTAATCCTAGCTACTTGGGAGGCTGAGGCAGTGGAATCACTTGAACCTGGGAGGCGGAGATTACAGTGACCCAAGATTGCATCATTGCACTCCAGAGTGAACAAGAGTGAACCTCCGTCTCAAAAAAAAAAAAAAAAAGAAAGAAAGAAAGAAAGAAACTACTAACTAAACCCTAAACTGACATTCTTTGAAATACTGGAGTCATCCACATCCAACTGGATGTCAGATTCTATGATTTCATTTTCAACTCCACAAACATTTATTGAGCAATTACCATAGCCCAGGCATGATGCTAGGTGCTAGGAATACAGATCTGAATACGGTGATCCACTACTGATAAGGAGTACACTTGGGGCAAAACAAAATGGTAAATCTAGTCACATACGAAATGCATATATATATAAAGTACAGATTTGGTACAGAAGTACTAGTAATTTGACAGGGAGGAGTACAGGGAAGGTAATTAGAGAAATTAACAACTGAGCTGTTTTAAGATCAATATGGGCCTGGCTAGGTGGCTCACGCCTGTAATCCCAGCACCTTAGGAGGCTGACGTGGGTGGATCACAAGGTCAGGAGTTCGAGACCAGCCTGACCAATTTGGTGAGATCCTGTCTCTACTAAAATTATAAAAATTAGTCAGGCATGGTGGCATGTGCCTGTAATCCTAGCTACTCAGGAGGCTGAGGCAGGAGAATCACTTGAACCTGGGAGGTGGAGGCTGTAGTGAGCCGAGATGGCGCCATTGCACCACTCCAGCCTGGGCAACAGAGGGAGACTCTGTCTACAAAAAAAAAAAAAAAAAAACCAATATGATTTTTTTATCACACAGATAACTGGTGGTGGGCGGCAGGTAATTGAATAGTACTTTTATTTTTATTTATTATTTATTTTTTTTTAGATGGAGCCTGGCTCTGTTGCCCATGCTGGAGTGCAGTGGCGTGATCTTGGCTCACTGCAACCTCTACCTCCTAGGTTCAAGCAATTTTCATGCCTCAGCCTCCCAAGTAGCTGGGTTTACAACTGTATACCACCACACCTGGCTTATTTTTGCCTGTTTTATTTTTGAGACACAGTCTCAGTCATCTGGGCTGGAGTGCAGCTCGTGTCATTATGACTCACTGCAGCCCTGACCTCCTGGGCACAGGTGATCCTCCCACCTTAGCCTCCCAAGTAGCTGGGACTACAGATGCATGCCACCATGCCAGGCTAATTTTTTTCTATTTTTTGTATAGACAGGGTTTTGTCATATTTTCCAGGTTGGTCTTGAACTCCTGGCTCGAGCCATCCCCCTACCTCAGCCTCACAATGTGCTGGGATTACAGGCGTGTGCCACCGTGCCTGGCCTGAATGGCATTTTAAGAGGATCAGAAACAGGAAAAAGTATGAACTTTGCAGAAATACAGGTAGGTGCAGCTGCAGCATGAAATACAAATAGGGAAAGAGACAGGAGGCATGACTGACAGGTGGAACCAGATTGTAGAAAGTCTTATATGCCAATTCAAGGGAATTAGATATTACTTTGAAGGCAAATGGGCAGAACAGGACATCAAATGAAGAATTTTAAACATGAGTAGCATGATCAGGCTTCTTTTAAAAATGAAAACTGTGAGCAGTGTGAAGAGACCAAGGGCAGGAGACAGGGATCTTGTAAGAAACTCTAGTAAAAGATCAAGGACTAAACCAAGTAGTATCTGAGGAAATGAGAAAGGGAAGCTGGATCTGGAAGATATTACTGGGTTGACTAGAAGGCTATCTAGCATAGTGGTGGCTCTGGAGTTAGATATTCACTTGTCCACTGTGTAAACTCTAGGAAGTAAGTTAAACAATCCATTTCCTTAACCATAAAATGAAGTAAACATTAATACCTTCCTCATAGGTTTGTTGGGAGGATTAGGGGTAGGTAGGCGGAAAGATAATGCACAAAAAGCGTTTAGCACAATGTCTGGTACAAAATAATGCTCAGTTATCACTATTCCTGCATCAGGGAGACGAAGAGATTGAGCTACTCCTACTAAGTAGCTCTTGAATAAGGCCTGCTTCTGCTTTTCAATCCTAACAATGTCCATCGTTTAGATGAGTGGTTCTCAAAGTGCGGGTCTCCACACTAGCAGGTGCCGCAGTCCCACCTGAGAAGTTGTTAGAAATGCAGATTCTCAAATCCCACAAAGAACTACAGTCAGAAACACTACGCCCAGCAGTCGGTAGCCTAACAGGCCCTCCCAGGTGATTCTGTTACATGCTGAAGGATGAGAATTACTAGAGTGTCCCTCCTAACAACACTTTCCTCTTAAATTTATCTTCCAGATCAGTCACTGACTTCCTAAAACAACATGCCAATGCCACTCCCAGACAGACCGGTATATAAATACCACCTCTCAGTTTTAGGAAATGTTGGCCAAGTCTCTTTAACCTATTTGGGTCTCAGTTCCCATTGGAACTGAAAAAGGGAACACTAAACCTGTTAAAAACTAAAATGGTATCCCTCACCTTGATGCTCATGATTTATGGCTGTTTTATTACTACTGCACCTATTATCTCATTTGGTCCTCACAACATAAAAATAAAACTATTATCAAAGCAAAATCATTGGATTAAAGATATCCAAGTTGATAAAACAGCCAAGATTAAAACACAAATTTCCTGAATCTGAACTCTGTTTTTTTCATTAGACCAACCAGGCTGTTTCTACAATATCAAGAACACTTTTCCAAAATAAAAAATCACATTTCAATATTGTCAATTTGATGCAAGATTTCCAAAAATGAAAATCATATACTTTAGAGATGGATGGTTGAAGCTACATGGACATTTTAATAGCAGTTTTGAGTTAGAATTAAATCATAAAATAAATATATTTATTTACCTGTTATCTGAGTATTTATACTAACTACAGAAATAGTTGAAATTAAAAAGCAACTCCTTTACTTTTAAGCTTTTATTTTATCACTCTTATCAAACACACATCAGAAAGCATATCAACAGTGCATCTTACGGTGCGTCAGTTTACAACAAAACTGAACAAGGCAATTGTGTTTACAGAAAAAGTCTTCAGCAAAAAAAGTATGCAATACAGTCAACTGAAATGCATTGTTCATACTTTTTAGGAATATAGGAAAGTGAAAAATAAGTTCTTTGCTATTCAGCAGGAAAAAGAGTTTAAAAGACTTGAATGGAAATCAGAAATTTAGGGACTTGAGAAAATAACTTTTTGGTACTGACACACATCTACGTAAATAATCCCACTTAGTTTTTAAAAACAACAACAACAACGACAATAACAAAACAAAACCGCACAATGAGACATCACAAAGAATACAGAACCATAGTGCCAAGAAATGCCAAGACCAATATGCTACTGAAACAACTGGTAGAAATGTTACAGACAACTGTTCACTATGTATTGTAATATTCTTGTAGTTCTGAGGTGAAGGTAAACCAACAGGAGAGATTACTCCTTGTAACTAGCTTTGGTTTAAGTGATCTTTCACATTTGTTTCTAACCATACCTTCTTATCAAAAATGTAGCAATTACATGTTACTGAGGGAAAATAGTACTAGGTTTTAATATTCACAACCAACTACTCCAGCTGACACAGGATGCCATCAACTGTTAGAATTTATTGATGATAATCAGATTTTCCAAGAGTGATCAACAGATAGCAAAGATGGAGCCCTTTTGGGAAAAAAAAAAAATCCCTTCTACCCCAGATTTGACACTATTAAGAGGTTGTAAAGGAATGTTAAATTATTTAAGATATTTCAAAAAAGAATTAAGAATGGAAGAGTAAATTCTGCTGAAAAAGATATGACAGCTTTACACTCTGCAAAGTAAGTAATCTACAGAGATTCAGTTTAACTTTTTTTTATTATAATAAACATATTTACTTCCGTAAGGTGCTGAAACTTTGCAGCTAGTGCATACTAATGCCACCCACTGTACCCAATGTGCAAAAGGAAATAATGGAGATGGCTAACCTCCAGTTTTCTGATCCTTGATTTGCCTAAGTGGTGATGTACACCAAATACACAAAAGTTGGAGTATAAATATTTATTTTTAAAAATTAGGCCAAACTGAATATAGATATTTAATCTGGTTTCACAAACCCTTAAAATAATTTTCTGAGGAAACAATGATAAGGAATGTATAGGAAAGGCAATGTTTCTATGCTAGTGGTACCAAATCTGGAACTTAAAATATAAGTATCATTTTTAGCTTATTAACTATATGGGAGATTACTAAGACCAGTAAGGGAGCCATTTTCTTCCCCCTCCTCTATTTTTATTACTTATCTTTCTCCTCTTTACTCTTAAAATTGGCAATCTTCTGACAACCCATGCTAATAATACAGCTACATATAATTCAAATAACTAAAGAACGTTAGTCCAAATATGCAAGATTTTTGAATACCTCACTACATTTGCTCTTATACCCTCATTGTCCTGATATCATAAATATTATTAAGGAAAGATAACTTAAAAGGGGAAAGCAATTCCAACCTGGGATACAAAAAGTGATCACAAATAATTATCTTGTTGATAGTAAGGGCTTATGGTAACAAGTAGCTCTGATTTTCACATAAAGATTTCCCCCCCCCAAAACAAAATATGAACAATTCCAGTTTTTTCCCCCAGAATGTGACTTATTTCCATTATACATAGCAGTATAACAAAATAAGTTCTCCTCTGCACAAAAAAGATTAATGGTTATATAAGACAAATAAGACAGAATGCTTCTCTTTGCCTTTAAATTAAAATACTATGAACCTAGATAACAAAACATACATGGCCTTCTTCAAAAGAGTCACCGGCTTTCTTCCGGTTATTGTGACAGCTACCCAATGTAATGGGAAATAACACTCGAGCAGTCATTTGATAGGTTTCCCATGAATTCCAGCATTTACAGTGCCACAAACACAACTGCCATAATTATGACAACTCTGAAAAGCACAAATAAAGCAAATTTAAAACATTAATCCACATAAGCAGTACAAGGCAGAACAAAAGTGCTGAGTGGTAGGAAAATGAATAAAAATTTCCTATCAGGAGAATAAAGTTTGTGTAAACTATCTTATATCTTGCAGATCACTTTAATGACCACCTATAAAATATAAAATTTCCTAAATATGCTCTCATTTATAGATATTTCTCTTAAGTCCATTTCTCCTATAAAATTACAGCAAAAATATTAAAATTTTTACCACCTTCTTAAATATCCACAGCACTTGTCAAGTACATGCCACTGTGAATCTACTGGTCATTATACAATTTTAAAAATAGTGAAAAACATCTAAGGGAGGCAGCTACAATAACGAACATGATATATCCTATAGTATCAGGCAGAGAAGCTATCCTATAACAAAATGAAACAAAATCTTCAAAATTCTGGGTACTCCAAAAACTAAAATATACATGTTCTTCTGTGATTAAGAATGGGACTTATCTAAATATACCACAAGAGGCTCAGCTCCATATGATGGAGCCAATATTTTTATGTTCACTGAGAAAGCTAGTAATACTAACTTGAAAAACTACCATCTCAAAACAAAAGTGATTTACTGAGCACCTTAAGAAATGGGAATTCTTTTGAGTAAACTGTGACCAACGACTTGTCTGTATGTGACCATAATTGACAAGAAATACAATTATATCTAATCAAGAACGGAAGTCGTAGGTTTGAAAAAAAAAAAAACAAAGAACAATTATATCAGAGAGCTACAGTAATAGAATTTGACGAAGGAACTTGATATTAAAAATAGAACTAGGCTGGGTGTGGTGGCTCATGCCTGTAATCCCAGCACTTTGGGAGGCCGAGGTGGGAGGATCATGAGGTTAGGAGTTCGAGACCAGCCTGGCCAACATAGCGAAACCCCATCTCTAATAAAAATACAAAAAAAAAAAAAAAAAAAAAAAATTAGCTGGGCGAGGTGGCACACGCCTGTAATCCCAGCTACTCGGGAGGCAGAGGCAGGAGAATCGCTTGAACAGAGGAGGTGGACGTTGCAGTGAGCTGAGATTGCACCACTGCACAGACCAGCCCAGGCGACAGTGCGAGACTCTGTCTCAAAAAAAACAAAAAACAAAACTAGAGATCCAAGGAAGAATTAAATTCTGCCAGACAATTCTGGCTTTTCCATCATATGTAATATTGGAATAAAATCAAATACGAGCAGTTTTACACATATAAAAAAATAAGGTAAACCAAGGCTATTTCTAGGCAGATAGTGAAAAAATAATAATATATACATATAGATGTGAAAAATAAAACAAAAGGTAAACCAAGAAAATTGTGGACTTTTATACTATATGACTCAATCTAAAAGTTACTCCAGGAAAAAGGCAGAAGTGCTATTAATTATCATCATCTGGGAAGCTTTCACCCAAATGAGTTTTAATATTTTCCAGGTAACACAAGGCACTTGCTTACATCTTTATCTACACATCCACCAGACTCAAAGTCATGATGTGATTCCATCTGTACCCCAATCTGAATAAAGCCACCTAGCATGTACCCTTGCATAAGTGTCTCAGTAAATAAATAGTTACTGAGTGTCTCCCCCTACTCCTCACCCAGTAACTATGTTGTTACAATTACTATCATTTACAGTGGTGCTGATTTTCATTAAATTAATTGTAAAAAAGAGAAAAAGAAAAAGAAAAAGAAAGTCATACTGCCAAGTATAACTGATAGTAGTAATTATGTGTAAGATAGGCCTAATAGAAAATAAGACCTAAAAGAAAAAGATACCAAAATGTTAGTTATCTGCATGGTGAACTAACTAAAGTAAGCCATGGAACAGCATTTGATAAGTGCTCCAACTCTGCCTTTTATTCTAGAAAAGTAACTGATGCCCTTACCAGAGTGAAGGTCCAGTGTAATAAGACAGAAAAAAGCCTTCTGCCCATGGTTTCTCTTCAGCTTTCTCTATGTGGCAGCAATCCTTAGAATAAATTTGCTCAATAGTTAAAAAATATAAGCAACACAAATCTAGAAGACAAGTTAAATAAGTATTTGGAGATTTTCTTTTAAAGAATAATTTAACATATCTCAGCACTCTTTAGCAGCTGGAGTACCAAAAAGAAGGCAATATTTCTCTCAATGAAAACAAAGAGAAGTTTGAGTAAAACTATACTTACGGTTTTTGTTCTAAAAGCAGCCAGTTTGGCTCAAGGCATAGCAGAAAGGGAATCCCTCTAAAGAGAGCTGCTATATTGGTGGCCACAAAAAAGGAAGACATCCAGTGGTAATAAATGCAATCTCTTATTGCAAGAGGATAGTTTTAAAAATTCCTTTAAAAGGCAGTCAATACTTTTAGTTAATGCTGTCTCTTACTGAGATGTCCAACTTTACTTGTTTTCGTCCTGTAAATACAGCATTAGTTTTCATAGTGGCTAGCTAGCTACCCCCTCCAAATATATTTCAAAAGAATCAAGTATTTCCTACAGAATAATCACTGCATGTGCCTTTTCTGAGTGTAAAATGTGCCACAATAATACTCCGAAGAAGTAACTGGGAAGGTGAGAGGCAAGGAAGCACAGGTATTAATTTAGGGAATGAAAAACTACCTGAGATAAAATCAGCCCCAAAGGGTAGGGGTTAAGTGACATGAACCCTCACCTCTTTACCCTTCCTCTCAAAAAGAAAATTTCTCGTTTTTTCAGTAATTTCAAGAAATCAAAATCCCTATGTATGTATTTCATCCTAATCATGAAACTTATATCTTTTGATAATATTTGGTTCAGGTTTAAGAAAGGTATTAAACTTCTCATAATATTAGAAGAGGGAGGGGTTATCTGCTAATATCATCTTTGGTAGAATGGGCTAAGAGCTATAAAATAATTTAAATCACAGGAGGCATTTCTTTTTCAATTCTCTGGCTTTAATATAAAACATTTAATTAAATGCATGGTTAATTGAAGGCTCATCAATTATTCCCTCGGCTCCCTTAAATTCTAGTTAGCATCTTCTGTAATAAAATTCTACAGTGTCAAGCACTAAATATATGTATGAATGTATCAGCAATAAGATGACAATCAAAGAATGCTATGAAGATTGGCATCCAGATGTTAGCAGCATACTGCAGGACTAAGCTTAGAAGCCTACCCGCAGTTTATGTGTAAGGACTGTTCTTTTGGGGGAGGAGGGGAGAGAAAAGTACACGTGCTAACTTAGGATACTTGCCCTTAAGGAACAGATGTTTCTAGTTACCACAAAATCTGCTACCCATATGAACATTCAGGAAAATTTAGGTCTTCACAATACTGGTTCTGCCCACTTGAATTCTGACTTGAAAACAAATCAATTTATAATCAACCTCTGAAAGGGCCAAAACAAAAAATAACAGTTCTTCCTTCTAAGGGCACACATTGGGGAACATGCCACAAGACCCTTTGGTAATTCACAAATCAGTCTCCTTATGCCAAATTTGGTTTCATAATAAACATGAAATGAGAGTCCTGAATTTGACAATTATAAATAACTAAAATGTCAAACACTAATTGTTTGAATGGGGTAAAATATTTCATTCTCTAAAATGCAAATTCTAATTGGACTCTCAGCAACCTGTATGACAAACAAGGAAATATGAGGAGGCTTCCAGCAGGGAAAGATATAAAAGACTTTTTCCTTAGGAAAAAAATAAATAAATAAAACAATTAATAACCTGTATACAACTTGTCTTTTTTTTTTTGGTATAATCAGTGCTTCATAAAGGTGTCCTAATTTTTATATCTTTAAAGACAACCTACCATGATGTAAGAAGAATCCATAATTATAATTCTAAAAGCCGTGTCATCAACTTGTGTCCATGAACTCACACATACCAGCATTCTCTACGAAGGGACACATCAGGTTGCTATGAATCCTTCTAAGAATTCCTTAAGAATTCTTTGAGTTTTCTTCCTTTCTACTTCTATCTCATTATATCTACACCTTTCTTAACTTCCTTGCAGTCAAAAGCCAAACTACCTGGGATGCTGTTCCTCTATCTTCAGGTAAGGATAGAGGCAGAGAATGAGAGAAGGGGGAGGAAAAAGGGAGCAGGGATATTAGAAACAGAAAGGAAGAAAAAAGAATTATTTTCCATCCTTTCTTCACTCATTTTTTTCTTTTCCCTTTATTGTATATCTAAGTCTTTTGACCCACTTCAATTTTCCATCATAATAGGCAGAGCCACATCTTGAGAAGTCTTAAAACTACAGATTTAGTACAAAAAAGATGAGCTAACACAGAGTCTAAATTAGACTGAAAGAGGGGTTGATTTACATGTGGCAAAACTTAGTCTTTGTTCTAATCATTTTAGAAGTCTCAATGTAACTCCAGGCTAGACTCCAGTTTGTTCTGAGCCTCTCAGGAATTATCTGTTTTGTCATTTACATTGTATCAGACAGACCACCTCTAAAAAAATGCATATCCTAAATCTTATGGATGTGAAACAGGTAGGGAAGAAATGAGTTTAGACTGTATTAGCTCATAGGATTCACACTATAAAGTACAGTGACTCAAATTTTCTCTAATCGTTCATACCCGCGCACTCATTCAAGCATACATACCAGACATAAAAATTGTGCAAGATCAAGCATCAGCTTTCTATTTTAAAAGCCTTAATTTTAAAAATCTTAGATAGGCTCACTGCAGTTCCTTTAAAGGAATATTCAGTACTACAGTACTCCTTTAAGAAAAAATTCACAACTCAGTGTTGAGAACACAGTAGGTAACTGCTGCTTGACAATTACTTAACATTACTGAGAGCATCCAGTGCCAGCTTATGTATATCAACAATAAGGAAGAACCACCGGACAACATAAAGAAATAATCTGTAAATGATGTCACCAAACCTAACAAATTTGTTAGTATTTACCAAGACATGATATTATTCATTCTTGCTCCATGATCACACAAAATAATTAATATGTTTTTAGGTTACATATGGAAGAGCAGCACCTGCTCTCCTGCACAAAAATAGGTTGCCCATATGGATGCTCTAAAACCCCTCAATGTATAGCTGAGAGGTCTTGTCCTACTCAGTGCCAAATGTATGCAATGCAGTCACTGCTTGGGCAATGGCTGCACATTAGTAGGATTGAATAAATGGACAAAGTACCTTCTTAAAATGGTAAGGGGGTGCTCCTGCATTCAGGTGTGGAATACAATAACCCAAGAAATGGAAGAGGAGAAAAAGGAAATAGTTCTTAGGTTACTGATTAAAGCAAGGTTTGATACAGATATCCCCTCTTGTAGGCACTCAGCGGGTAGAATGTAGCCACAACAAACTTCCCATCAAACATCCTTCCAGTCAGTAATTTCTGAGCAGCTTTGGAATCACCAGCATTTGCATACTCGACAAAGACCTGAAAGAAGACAGAGAAAAAAACGTCATTTAATTTCCACCAAGACTGTTTTAGACCAGTACTTTATCACCTTTAATGTACATACATCAATTGGAGATCTTATTAAAATGCAGATTTCGCTTCCTTAGGTCTAAGATGGTGCCTGAGTTTCTGTTCTAAATAAATTTCCAGTTGATGCCAATGCTGCTGATGCTGCTGGTCCATGAACTATACTTTAGAGCAGCACGGTTTAGAATACTTCCTCCCAACTCAGCTCAATTCTGAAAAATCTCTCAAAGACAAGCTGGGTGAATCATGTACAATCTTTTGCCAAGGTCATTACAGGAGTGATGAATAGCACTAGGCATCTGCCACAGACATGGTTGAACAGCCCAGATAGCAACTGCATTTTCATGGTACCTGGAAGATAATCTGTAATTTTAGAAGTGAAAAAGGAAAAAACATTGGTCAAAAACTGCTAGAAATTGCACCTATTAAAAGGTACAATTTGTAGAAGCTATGCATCATAACTATAGTAAGGAAGAAATTTAATACTAGGTAATTTCCTTTTCCAGAGTATTTGAATTCCTACCTGAGATAGAAAGAGGATATAACATAATTTGTAAGTTTTTTTTTTTTGATCTAAAGCAAAAGTTAGAGGAAGATGAAATGATTTGAAATAACTTGTCCTCAGTTACCCTGTAAACCAGTAAATGAAACAAACAACTGCCTCTCCCTCCTCGGTTGTTTGTCTCATTCATTCTGTCAATAACAGTCTTTGAACTGGTATTCCAGCATCCTAGGATGCTCAGAGACTTTTGAAGGGATGTGAGAATAGATCATTTAGAAGAAAGTCAATTTCCAGATCCTCAACTTTCACTTGTACCTTTTCCTAAAACTCATCAACCTATAAGTTCAAGAAGGTTATCCTTTCTCATTTCCCCTTTCAAAGGGCCTTCTCCCACTTGACAAAACAAAGCTATTTATAAAAACTTTCAGGACACAAAAAGGGAGCAATTTCTAATACAGGAGTCTGTTTTTTATGGAATCCTCCTTTGTGAATACACACAACCCCATGACCTGCCCATGACTTGTCATTCACTATCTTATGCAAATATTTCTGTTAGGGGTGAAATAAGACATGAAACCTAGGGTATTTTGGGCCTGTGATGGGATTTTCTGAATTCACATATAGAGAAAAATGGAGAAGTGAGACTGGCTTTGCATCTTCTATCCCATGACTATTTTAAGCTACACATTGCTCTTTAAGACAAAGTAGAGATCATCTAATGCTAAATATTGTCTTTTTTTTTCACACATATAAAGGTAAAGGGGGTGCTTGCCAGCTATTATTAAAACACATCCCTAAAATGTGTCATTAACTGGAAATAAAAGCACTTTCAAATGGCCAAAGCAGTATAGACAGTAAGGCTGTTTAAGTAAAATTGCATGGGGAAAATGCTATTGATAAAATTTCTCATGATTTCTTTCCAAGTAGGTGTAATTTATGTAATAAAACCTGTACTATTGAACTGTATCATGAAATACATAAACTAATCAGTTAATTCTCATTTTATTTAATCTTAGAAATACTTAACATTTTACCTTTTTATAAAAATAAAAGTGTAAGTTGTCTGCAAGACCAGTTTTAGCAATATATACTTTTTCATTAAATGCAAAAGAAAAGTTAGACCATAATGCTTAATAAAAATAATGAATCTGGCTGGGTGTGGCAGTTCACGCCTATAATCCCAGAACTTTGAGAGGTGAGGTGGGTAGACAGATTGAGTCCAGGAGTTCAAGACCAGCCTACGCAACATGGCAAAACCCCATCTCTACAAAAAAATACAAAAGTTTGGCTGGGTGTGGTGATGCATGCCTGTAATCCCAGCTACTTGGGAGGCAGAGTGGAGAGGATCACTTGAACCCAGGAAGTTGAGGCTTCAATGAGGCGAGATCAAGCCACTGTACTCCAGCATGGGTGACAGAGCAAGATCCTGTCTCCCCCCTACCCCTCCACAAAAAAGAATAATGAATTTATTCCTGATTTTTTTTACCTGATTCTTAATTATTCCCAAACCTATAGACCAAAGTTCAATAAATGAGTAGACATGAATTTATAGAAGGAACATTATGTTTTCTATCATACTCCTTTGTTCAGATAGATGATACTTTTTTTTTTGAGACAGAGTCTCGCTCTGTTGCCAGGCTGGAGTGCAGTGGCATGATCTCAGCTCACTGTAACCTCCGCCTTCCAGGTTCAGGCAATTCTCCTCCCTCAACCTCCTGAGTAGCTGGGACTACAGGCGCATGCCAGCACACCCGGATAATTTTTGTATTTTTAGTAGAGATTGGTTTCATCATGTTGATGGCCAGGATGGTCTCGATCTCCTGACCTTGTGATCCATCCACCTCGGCCTCCCAAAGTGTTGGGATTTTCGGCATGAGCCACCACACCTGGCCTTAGACTATACTTTTTTATACTGCACCATCCCACACTAAGCATCGAATCTGATTTTTATAATTCATTATGAAATTAAAAGGCCTGTATCATTCTAATTCTGATTACTTTTTATAATTGCATTATCAGAGGCATTCATTATTTTTCAGTGGTTTTTGTAATATTCCTTATAAAATCATGTTTACTTGAACTGAAAATTCAAATGAAGAATGGCTTTGTCAGCAGGTAATGAACATTTTCAAAAGCCTAAATAGATTAACTCTCTGATTTTAAGAGTTTATCAAAAGCTGCTTTCATTCTCCTTTAAATGTCAGTGAAAATTTCTCAAAATAGCAACTTTCCTTTCACTGATACTTTTTTCATATTATCTCAAACCTGGATACTTCCTTCTGGAAAAGATTTCTCCTGTCTCTCTATTCTGTATCTTCCTCTTCATTTTGACCACTGGGGTTAAGGCAGATCCTGTTAGTCCTTCACTTAAAATCTTCCAATACCTTGTCCTAGTTCAGAGTAAAAGCCAATGTTACCTCAATGCTCTACCAGGCTCACTCTACTTAATATGCCCCCTACCACTCCCTAATCTCCTCTCTGATTTAATCTCCTACTATTTTTCTTTCTCATTCTGCTACAGCCACATTGGCCTCAAATCTGCTAGGAATACTCAGGGCCTTGGATCTTGCTGTTCCTTTCGCCTAAAATTTTCTTCCTTGCTTCCCTCTAATATTGACTCATGTAACCTTCTTAGTATGTCCTTCCCTATTACCCATTTAAAAGTGCAACCCATTCTACCTACTCCAGCACTTCTTAAGCTTCTTCCTTAATCTATTTTTCCCCTAGCACTTATCACCATTTGAAAAAACCTGATTTGACCACTTTTATGGCAGTTACCTAGAACATAATAAATGCTCAATAAACATAAGTTAAATGACCAAACAGCAAGGACATATATATTACTAGTATTCAGTATGTAACACTAAATGACATAAAAACTTTTATCATGGGCCAGGCATGGTGGCTCACGCCTGTAATCCCAGCACTTTGGGAGGCCGAGGCAGGTAGATCATGAGGTCAGGAGTTTGAGACCAGCTTGGCCAACATGGTGAAACCCTGTCTCTACTAAAATACAAAAATTTAGCAGGGCTTGGTGGCAAGCACCTGTAATCCCAGCTACTAGGGAGACTGAGGCAGGAGAATCACTTGAACCCAGGAGGTGGAGGTGGCAGTGAGCCAAGAGTGTGCTATTGCACTCTAGCTTGGGTGACAGAACGAGACTCTGTCTCAAAAACAAAACAAAACAAAACAAACAAACAAACAAAAAAAACAAAAGTATTATCACTAGTTTGGCAATAACTTTTCATTAGAACTAGAATAAAATTGCGTTTATATTTTTTCCGTTGCCAGGAATGTTCATAATACTAAGCTATTAAGATAAAATAATAACTGGGCACAGTGGCTCACACCTTCTACCGGTACTTTGGGAGGTTGAATCAGATGGATCACTTGAATTCAGGTGTTCAAGATCAGCCTGGGCAACATGGTGGAACCTATCTCTACAAAAAATTAGCCAGGTGTGGTGGCGCATGCGCCTGTAGTTCCAACTACTCAGGAGGCTGAGGTGGAAGGATCACTTGAGCCTGGAAGGCAGAGGTTGCAGACAGCAGAGCACGCCACTGCACTCCAGCCTGGGCAACAGAGTGAGACCCTGTCTCAAAAAAAAAAAAAAGATAAAATAATCCACAACCAGAGATGACTTCATCCACTAGAGGGAAGACATGTGGCAGTGTCTAGAGACATTTTTGTTGTCCAAAGTGGGGAGAAGTCAGGGATGCTGTTAAACGTTCTATAATGTAGAGGACAGCTACTCTAACGTATCGGTCTCAATGTCAATAGTGTCAAGAATGAGAAACCCTAAGATACAGCAAACCCAATATTCTATTCTCTCAGAAAATAAAAATATTATAAATATTTTCTTATATTCTTCATCATATAATTTAATTTGGAATTAGAGTTTCTTATAAAAATGTGGTGATAACAGTTTTAGCCCACATATTTTACAGATGAAGAAACTGAGGATCATCACAAAGCTAATCATATTGAGACTAGAACTCAGGGTTCAAGAATTCTCAGTCCAACACACTTTCCTTCTTTATCACTGACAGTTGCTATTACAATTAGAACCTAACCTAATTGGTTTTGTAACTCTACCTAATTAGAAAAAAAAGCATTTCTCTAGCTGAACCTGACATAAAGCATGATTCAGCAGTTGGTGTTACTGATTTTTGTTTTTTTTTTTTTTTTTTTTTTTTTTTTTTTTTTGAGATGGAGTCTCGCTCTGTCACCCAAGCTGGAGTGCAATGGAGCCATCTCAGTTCACTGCAGCCTCAGCCTCCCAGGTTCAGGCAAATCTCCTGCCTCAGCCCTGCAAGGAGCTGGGACTACAGGCGCTCGCCACCACACCTGGCTAATTTTTGTATTTTTAGTAGAGACGGGGTTTCACCATGTTGGCCAGGCTGGTCTTGAACTCCGGACCTCAGGTGATCCATCTGCCTCAGCCTCCCAAAGTGCTGAGATTACAGGCATGAGCCAGCACGCCTGGCCTGGTGTTACTGTTTACAGTGGCTCAAAAGTAGTCTTTTTTTTTTGAGACGAAGTCTCACTCCTCCCAGCCCAGGCTGGAGTGCAATGGCAGGACTTGGCTCACTGCAACCTCTGCCTTGTGGGTTCAAGTGATTCTCCTGCCTCAACCTCCCAAGTAGCTGGGATTACAGGTGTGTGCCACCATGCCCAGCTAACTTCAGTATTTTCAGTAGAGACGAGGTTTTACCATGTCGGCCAGACTGGTCTTGAACTCCTGACCTCCAGTAAGCCACCCACCTCGGCCTCCCAAAGTGCTAGGATTATAGGCGTGAGACACCACGCCCAGCTGATATTTTTTTAAAACAAATTTTAAGTGCTAAAAAAAAAAAAATGCAAGCGCCGGGCGTGGTGGCTTACGTCTGTAATCCAAGCACTTTGGAGGCCGAGGTGGGCGGATCACCTGAGGTTGGGAGTTCAAGACCAGCCGGACCAACATGGTGAAACCCCATCTTAAAAAAAAAAAAAAAAAAAAAATGCAAGCATATTATAGAACTTTTAGAAGAAGTAAAAAGTACAATTCAGAATATAAAAATCATTTAAAATGCAAAACTCATAATCCTTAGCAAAATTTTTTTGTACATCTTCCTACAGAACTAAAACATTTAACACATAATTTTAATAGCATCTGAATAATTCTGCAATTATAAAAACAATCACTTACTTGTCCTCTGCCAGGATTTTCCTTTGGAACAAGCAGAGATACCACTGGTCCATATTTTTGACACTCCTCTTTTACATCTTCTACAACATCTGATTATTAAAACATATAAGAGTAACTACTCTGATATAATTAACAAGTAAGTATTCACTATATTAAATTTTTCAATCATCAAAGAATTCAGGAATACATAACTAGTAATGAGGTCATTTTATGTGTTGAATAGTTGACATATTCAAATGACTACAAATTTTAACAACTAGTCTTCCTCCCACCTTCTACTCTCCTTGAAGACAACAGATAACATCAGTCTCTTCTGTAGTCTGCCATAATTAGTATAAACTTATACAAGCAAATATGAAATTCTAAAAGCAAACATCTTGCTTTTTATATTAAATATGTCCTTTAAGATATTTCCAAATCACATAAAATTTTCTCATTAATATATTATCTAATATATCCAGTACTAATGAATAATTAAAAATTTTCCAACCTTTTTCATTCAAAACAGTACCACAATAGACCCCCATGCATATCTCATTTCACTTGTGTATTTCTTTCTTTTTCTTTTTTGAGACGGAGTCTCGCTCTGTCACCCAGGCTGGAGTGCAGTGGCCCGATCTTGGCTCACTGCAACCTCCACTTCCCAGGTTCAAGTGATTCTCCTGCCTTAGCCTCCTGCGTAGCTGGGACTACAGGCATGTGCCACCACACCCAGCTTATTTTTGGATTTTGCATTTTTAGTAGAGACAGGGTTTTACCATGATAGTCAGGTTGGTCTCGAACCCCTGACCTCAGGTGATTTGCCCACCTTAGCCTTCCAAAGTGCTGGGATTACATCTTGAGCCACCATGCCTGACCTCACTTGTGTATTTCTAAGTTGACATTCCAGAAATGGAAATGTTGGGTCAAAATGGACATAAATTTGTAATTTTTCTAATTTGCTTTCTATTAAGGTTTATCAATGTAAACTTTCTCTAGCAATGTACAAGAATGTCTGTTTTCCTATGCCTTCACCCACAAGAGGATAATCAAATGTTTCATCATTGTCAATGGTTGATGGGTAACAAAGATATTGCAGTTTGGCTCTAATCAGCATTTCAACAATAGAGAGGAAAAGCATATGTGTAAAGTACTTGTCTACTTCCTTTTCCATAAACTGTAATAAGAGCTATAAATATTTTTTCTTTAAACTATCATTTGTCTTTTAATCTTTCTTAGCACCATAATTCTTAGGGTCACAAAACAAAGTAAAATGATAATTGTACTGCTTCTGAGTTTTTTAATATTCCACGTCAGGAACATTAAAAAACAAAATTCTACAATGACTTTTTATATTAAAAAGCTCTCTCCTTCCCACCTGCCCTACTTCCTTCCCTCACACCTTTCTTTTCCCTCCTTCCCTATTTCATTCCCTTACTTGTTTTAGTATTTTAATCTTTACTTGATTTGAAATTTAATTTGGTCTATAATGTAAGGTTTAATGTCCTTCCCTGCCTCTATCAAGATTACAAGACAGCTGTTCCAACACATACCATAATTTCTAGCTAAGCAATTTGTTATTTCATGATGAACCTGTTCATCAAAAGTAACAAAGGCATTTAATGGTACCATATTGTCTGTTGCACTTTAGTTCACTGCAGATTCTATAGCAACATTTAAACAAAATGTAAAGACTCAGTGTATTTAAAAGCAGAAAAAAAAGTCATAGCAAGATAGAAGAGTTGATATGGTAGTCTAACGGTCTATTGAAAAAAAGCCCAAGCTTCAGTTTTATAGAGATAAAAATTATTTGGAGTAGACAGAATGAGGTGATGAAGACAGCAGGTCATCACAAAGATGAAGACTGAAAGGCCCTAAGTAGTATTTTGAACTGATCCCAGGAAATTCAGAGCCACTCGACCTTTGTGACCTGAAACAATGCTGAAGGCAAGACTTTCTTTCAGACAGACATCCTGAAAACTCAAGACTCTTAAAATGGTCACAGACTCAAAGAAATTACAGTTCTCTCACTACACTGTAGGGACATGAAATGATTCACAAGAGGAACGGTTGTATAATTTAGCCTTATCTGTAACATTTAAATTTTCTACAGTGAGAAGATTGAGTATTAAGCAATTAGTATTTTTAAAAAGAAAAATAAAAGGGCTTTAGAGATATACAGATCTAAATATCTAGCTTTAAAAATATTTACTAGCTTCATGACTAAGCCTAAGTTTACTTCCATTATCTATAAACTGAAAAAATAACTACCACCTCTTAAGTAACATATATGAAGTACTAGGCACAAAGTTAAGTGTTAAGCTAAGCCAGAGAACAAGAAACAAAGTAAAGTGAAAAGGAAACAGTACAAAATAAAGCTTTCTGTTTTAAATTTTTTCCATTTTAAATATTAAGAGGATACAAAACTACAATTTATGGGCAGAAGATACAGAAATTTAAAATAGGTCAAGAGTCTACAAGATATTTGAGCCTCATTTGTTAGCAAAATAATTAAAACCTGAAAGTAAATACAATGATAAATAGGAAAAAACTTAAAAGTTCAAAATTGCATACTAAAGGACATCTACAGAAAATATTTGGTTACTATGCAGGAACATCACTGACTTCCTACCTACTTTTACCTATAACTTCCATAACTCAGACACAGCCACAACAAAAATTCTTTCTCTTTCAACCTATTTCAGTGAGTACAAGAGGCATCCCTCGTCTTGTCCAAAATGAACCCCCAAGGTCTGCTGCTTCTCCTTTATTCCTTATCTCTTTAACTAGCACCACCATCTGTCAAGTGGTTCAATTCAGATGCCTCATGCAAGACCCAAACCTGCCTCACTTCTTGCTCTCATATTCACTCGGTCGCTACATTTAGACAGATTACATATAGCCCTTTGTGAATTATTTCTCCTTCCGTCTTTCTTCCTACAATAAATATTTGAGTGCCTACTGTTGGTCAGGGACATTAATATAGCAATAAACAAAACAAACTGGCTTGTATAGTGCATATATTCTAGTGGGTAATGATAGGTAATATTTGTTGAGTGCTTACTATTTGCCAGGCATTGTTCTAGGAAATGTTTATACATTATTTAACTTCCAGAGCAACCCTACAAGATAGGTACTATTTATTATCTCCATTTTATACATGAGGAAACTGTAGTTTCTTTTGCAGAAAACCGCAAAGAAACTAGTAAGTGATGGAGGCATAATGTAAACTCAATCTACACTCTCCTCCGCCCCCTGTCCCCCGATCCCGCCGAGATAGAGTCTCACTCTGTTGCCCAGGCTGGAATGCAGTGGTGCAATCTCAGCTCACTGTAATCTCTACCTTCTGGGTTCAAGTGCTTTTCCCACCTCGGCCTCCCGAACAGCTGGGATTACAGGTGTGTGCCATCACATCCAGCTAATTTTTCTAAGTCCACACTCTTAACCATTACACAAAATTGTCTCTCTAGTAGTAGTAACACTAGGTTGATGCAAATACTTCACAGTTGTTGCCCTTGGTCCAGGTCTGGCCCTGCTTTAGTCCATTTCTCCTCTGTTTCCAGAATGTCCCTACTAAAACACAAGTTTGACTATGTCATTCTCCCATTTATATGTATTTAATAAACTCCTTACTGCATTCAACAAAGAAGAGATATTTATTGAATAGTTACCATAAGCTAGATATTACTCTATACCTGATGCAAAGTTCCTCATGTATCTGTATTTTGGTGTTACTATCTCTGGGACAAAATCCAAATTCTTAAACACAGCAAACTAGTCTGTACTCTGGCTACCTTGTTAGCTTTAACTGAATGCTCCCCAACAAACACCTTAAGATACAGTCTTGCTAATTTGCTGCTTTCTGACACTTTCATCTCTATGTATTTGTGCTACTTACTCCCTAACTCCTCAACTTTCAGCCAAGCAACTCTAAATTACTGAGCTCAGATATAACCTCTGTAGAGGAGCCTTCACCAATTATTCAGACTGAGTTAAGTACTTGTCCTTTCTGCCCTTGTATAGTACCCTATCTTCAGATCAACACAACTATAATTGTTTATGTATCTGTCTCCCCTACTACATTAAGATGGGAAGTAATCCCACAACAGCACATAGTAAATACTCAGTTAATATGTCTTAAATGAATGAATGTTAAAAGCAAAATAGAGAGCTAAAATGGAGAAATGCAAGCACAGGGAAAGGCTAGAAGAGACAGAGCAGAGAGATAGAAGGTGTTGGGGAAATTAATCCTCTTTGTTAACTGGGTAAAGATGAAATGTAACAGAGTCGAAAGGACATTATAAATAAAAAAGTGAGAGGCCTGGGCACGGTAGCTCACGCCTATAATCCCAGAACTTTGAGAAGCTGAGGCTGGTGGATCGCCTGAGGTCAGGAGTTTGAGACAAGCTAACCAACATGGTAGAACTCCGTTTCTAATAAATATACAAAATTAGCCAGGCCTGGTGGTGCATGCCTGTACTCTCAACTACTTGGGGGGCTGAGGCTTGAACCCTGGCGGCAGAGGTTGCAATGAGCCGAGATCACACCAATGCACTCCAGCCTGGGCAACAAGAGCGAAACTCCGTCTCAAAAAAAAAAAAGTGAGAGTGTTTTAGAGATCACACTGTTCAATATTCTCATTAGATAAACTGGGAAAATATGAAAATGTTACGGATATGTTTATTCCAGACTTACTTAAGAAAGACACATAAAAATATAATTTAGAAAATGCTAACCTTCATATTCCTCTTCATTCTCAAGATAATCATCATCCAGCACATTCAGCAATCTTAGCACTGGAGTAGGAAGCATGACCAGATCTTCAATATGAGGGGCTGTTAAAATTCATCATAATATGGTTAAATGTAAATCCCCCCCAAATAAGTTGAACATTAGATAAAGGAACCTGGGAATATAAATTAGTGCTGATGTCCTGTATGACTGTCAAATGACCAAGAAAAAAATAAAACAATATACAACTTACCAAAAGGAATGCTAAAGAACGGGCTGCACAATGCCATTTCAGCAGGAATTCTTCTGCTCGGATCATCATGAAGCATGCTAAAACACAAAAACAGGTGGCTTATCATTTCTGCTGAATCTTTTGAAAATGCAACCATTAAAGAAAGAATGTATAAATGTTTATCACAGCATTAATTATATTAGCATGATTTACCAAATCATTCACCTATAAAGAATACAAATGCTATTTATTAGTAAATGGTTCAGTAACTCGTGATACATACCTATGACATTATATTGTGATTTAAAATAACACTTTTGAATAATAAATGAAACACTACAAAGTGATCCACATACTTAACAGTGAGTGAAAAAAAAGCTAGACACAAATTTAGGGTAACACACAAAAAAAGATAGTAGTGGGATGACTGCTGAAGCTTATCAAATTTCTCTAATAATAAAGCAATTAGGCCTGGCGTGGTGGCTCATGCCTGTAATCCCAGCACTTTGGGAGGCCGAGGCGGGCAGATCACCTGAGGTTAGGAGTTCGAGACCAGCCTGGCCAACATGATGAAACCCTGTCTCTACTAAAAATACAAAAATTAGCCAGCCATAGTGGCAGGCACCTGTAATCTCAGCTACTTGGGAGGCTGAGGCAGGAGAATTGCCTGAACCCAGGAGTGGAGGTTGCGGTGAGCCAAGATTGTGCCATTGCACTCTAGCCTATTGGACAAGAGAAAGACTGAGTCTCAAAAAATAAATAAACAAACAACTAAAAATAAAAAAACCCGACTAGATAGCAAAACCAAAAACCCATCAACAATATCTGTAACAAAAACTATAAGGACACCCTAAATAGCCAAAGCAATCTTGAGAAATAAGATCAAAGCTGGAAGCATCATACTACTTGAATTCAAAAATATACTACAAAGCTACAGTAACCAAAACAGCATGGTATTGATTTAAAAACAGACACACACACTGATGAAACAGAACAGAGACCCCAGGGGAAAAAAAACATTTACAACCAAGAATACACCGTGGGGGAAAGGACAGTATTTTCAATAAATGGTGCTGGGAAAAACTGGATATCAACACACTGAAGAATAAAATTAGACTCTTATCTCTTACCTACACAAAAAAATCAACTCAAAATGGATTAATAATTTAAATGTAAGACCCAAAACTTCAACGGCACAAGCAATAAAAGCAAAAACAGACAAATGGGATTATATCAAACTAAAAATCTGCACAGCCAAGGAAACAACAAACAAGGTGAAGAGACAACTTATAGAATGGGAGAAAATATTTACAAACTATACATCTGCTAGGGGAGTAATGTACAAAATATATAAAGAACCCAATTTGGCTGGGTGTGGTATTTCACATCTGTAATCCCAGAACTTTGGGAGGCAGAGGTGGGAGGACCACTTGAGCCCAGGGGTCCGAGATCAGCCTGAGCAACATGGCAAGATCCTCTCTCTACAAAAAAATTTTAAAATTAGCTGATGTGGTGGCATGCACCTGTAGTTCCAGGATCACCTGAGCCTATGAATTCAAGCCTGCAGTGAGCCATGTTTATACCACTGCACTCCAGCCTGTAGGACAGAATGAGACCCTGCCTCAAAAAAAAAAGTAAAAAAAAAAAAAAAAAAAAGAGCTCAAACAACTGAATAGCAAGGAAACAAACAGACCAATTAAAAAATGGGCAAAAGACCTGAACAAACATTTCTCAAAAGAATACATACAAATGGCCAACAGTATATGAGAAATGCTCAACATCACCAATCATCAGGAAAATGAAAAACCAAAACCACAATGAGGTATCATCTCACATATGTTACAATAGCTATTATGAAATAGACAAAGGATATAGAGAAAAGGGAATCCTCATACATTGTTGGTGGGAATATAAATTAGTAAAGCCATTATGGAAAGCAGTATGGAGGTTCCTACTAGCAATCCCACTACTGGGTATATATCCAAAGGAAATGAAACCAGTATGTTGAAGAGATACCTGTACACCCATGTTTATTGCAGCACTATTCACAATAGCCAGGATATGGAATTAACCTAAGTATCTATTCACAGGTAAGTGTTCATTTCTTGGATGTTAGCTTAAAAAAAATAAAAATAAAAAAAAGATGAGTGTAAAAAAAAAGAAAAAAGAAAAAAAGCAGATGAGTAAAAAAAGAAAATGTGATATATATATATACACACAATGGAGTACTATTCAGCCATTGAAAAGAAGCAAATCCTGTTACTTTCAGCATAGCTGAACCTGTAGGGCATCATGTTAAGTGAGATAAGCCAGGTACAGAAAGAGAAATGCAGCACGATCTCACTCATATGTGAATTCTAAAAAGCTCTGATGTCACACAAGCAGAGAGTAGAATGGCGGTTATCAGAGGCTGGGTGGGGAAGTTACAGAAGAGGGGGAACTTGGGGAGACACCGGCCAAAGCCAAAAGATGCCTAATGACAATTAGATAGAAGGAATAAGTTCAAGAGATCTACTGCATGACATGGTGATTCTAGTTAATGATGATATACTGGATTCTTGAAAAACACAGGGAGTGAATGTTAAATATTCTCATCACAAAAAATAACTACATAAAGTAATGCATTTGTTCATTAACTAGATTTAATCATTTCATAATGTATATATACTTCAAAACATGGTATACATGATAAATACATATAATTTTATGTCATTTAAAAAAGACTGAGATGCTGTTATAGTCTAATAAAATTAATTTATCTCTATAGAGCTACTGAAGTGTTTGTGGCATAAAAAGACCATTACTTCCTTATTGCAAGTAAGCATTTATTAAGTAAAAATAAGTCACTTAAAAAACAAAAACTAGGCCAGGCGTGGTAGCTCACACCTGTAATCCCAGCACTTTGGGAGGTAGAGGTGGGTGGATCACTTGAGGTGAGGAGCTTGAGACCAGCCTGGCCAACATAGCGAAACCCCATCTCTACTAAAAAATACAAAAAAATTAGCCAGGCATGGTGTTGTGCATCTGTGGTCCCAGCTCTTCGGGAGGCTGAGGCAGGAGAATCACTTGAACCTGGGAGGTGGAGGTGGAGATTGAGCCACTGCACTCCACCCTGGGCGACAGAGTGGGACTCTATCTCAAAAAAACACCAAAAGAAAAAAAACTATAGTGACAAACCATCAATAGTAGTAAGATTTGCACCATATTGGCATCTATGTGTAAGGAGGCAAAGGAAAGCTACAACTGATCTGATAAACCAGAGAAGAAAATAACCCCAAACGGCCAAAAGGTACTGGAAGCACAGCAGGCTGCCGGAGAAAAGCAGCTGAAACTATAAGGGGTTATATATTCTAATACTAAGTGAATACAAGGAATTCTTTGTAAAATCCTAAGAGGTTGGAGTAATCTAGACCTCTCTTAAAACGAACCAGGCAAAGCTTTCTTTCAGTGCAAAGGCCTACAGTGAGAAGAAAACTTGGGAACAGAATATAAATTGAACAGGATGAGGGAGAGAGAGAGGGGCATCAGAAAAAAAGCAGAGGAGAAGAGCCAGAAAATCTCTGGAAAAAAAAAACCTACTTTTTGGGAATATTACACAAAACAACAGAAGAGGGAGCCTTGTATAACTAGAAAAGTCATCCCAAGTACATATTCTTCTATAAGTTTAGGAAAATAATTTACACATAAAAATAAGCAACATAAAAAGGATTATAACTCACTGGGCATGGTGGCTCATGCCAGTAATCTAGCACTTTAGAAGGCCAAGGCGGAAGGATTACTTGAGTCTGAGAGTTCGAGACCAGCCTGGGCAACATAGTGTGTCTCTGTCTCTACAAAAAAATAAACCAGGCATGGTGGTACATGCCTACAGTCCCAGCTACTTGGGAGGCGGAGGTGGGAGGATCGCTTGAGCCTTAGGGGTTAAGATGTAATCACCTGTGATCACACTATGGCACAGTAGCCGGGAGGGAGGGAGGGAGGGAGGGAGGGAGGGAGGAAGGAAGGAAGGAAGGAATCTATTGTACTAAAAGATAACTGCAAAATGATACCTCTCATATAATGAATGCATGATGCCAGAAAGATATGACCATAAAACTGATGAACATTATAATCTACTACCATTTTTTTTTTTGAGACGGAGCCTCGCTCTGTCACCCGGGCTGGAGTGCAGTGGCACGAATGTCAGCTCACTGCAACCTCCGCCTCAGCCTCTCAAGTAGCTGGGATTACAGGCACATGCCACCAGGCCCAGCTAATTTTTGTGTTTTAGCAGACAGGGTTTCACCATGTTGGCAACACTGGTCTTGAACTTATGACCTCGGGTGATCTGCTTGCCTCAACCTCCTAAAAGTGCTGGGATTATGGGCATGAGCCACCACGCCGGGCCACTTAGCTCATTTTGAAATGGAAGACTATAACAGCTGGGCATGGTGGCTCACACCCATAATCCCAGTACTTTGGGAGATTGAGAAGAGCAGATCACTTGAGATCAGGAGTTCCAGACCAGCGCGGTCAACATGGTGAAACCCTATCTCTACTAAAAATGCAAAAATTAGTTGGGCCTGGTGGTGTCCACCTGTAATTCCAGCTACTCAGGAGGGTGTGGCAGGAGGAACACTTGAACCCGGGAGGTGAGGGTGCAGTAAGCCAAGATCGCGCCACTGCACTCCAGCCTGGGCAACAGAGTGAGACTTTGTCTCCCCTGTCCCCCCAAAAAATTCAAATGAGCTAAGGACATTTTTAATGTGAAAGAGCAACAGAAATCAAAATTTGAAAATCACAAAAATAAGGTAATACAACTCAGGAAAGAATTAGAAACTTAAAAAAAAATCATTTCATAAAATAAAATTACACTACAAGAGATATAAAGATAAACAAACACAACAAATAATGTCTTAAAGAGAAATGGCAAAAGAAGGATATTTTTAGAAATTAAAGAAATAATGGGTCGGGCACAGTGGCGTATGCTTGTAGTCCCAGCATTTTGGGAAGCTGAGGCAGGAGGGTCACTTGAATTTAAGACCAGCCTGGGCACATGGTAGGACCTCATAAAAAAAGAAAGAATAAAAGAGATAATACGGATTCAAGAGAAAATGGCAGCTGGGAGCAGTGGCTCACACTTGTAATCCCAGCACTTTGGGAGGACAAGGTGGGCAGATCACTTGAGGTCAGGAGTTTGAGACCAGCCTGGCCAACACGGTGAAACCTTGTCTCTACTAAAAATACAAAAATCAGCCAGGCATGGTGGCAGGAGCCTGTAATCCTCGCTACTCGGAAGGTTGCGGTGGGAGAATCAATTGAACCCAGGGGGCAGAGGTTGTAGCAAGCCAAGATCGTGCCACTGCACTCCAGCCTGGGATACAGAGCAAAAAGTCTGTCGAAAGAAAGAAGGGAGGGGAAGGGAGCAGAGGGGGAGGGAAGGGGGAGGGGAAGAGGAGAAGAAATGAAAGAAAGGAAAGAAAGGAAAAAGAAAGAGAGAGAGAGAAAGAAAAAGAAAGAAAGAAAAAGAAAAAAAGAAAGAAAAAATGGCAATATTGAATATAAGGCAAAGAAAATCAAATATATGTAGACTAGGAGGACATAAAAGTGAAAACCAAGAAGAACAGAAAAAAAATACTAAAAAGGGTAATTTAAGAACACTTTTCTAAAACAAAAAAACAAAGATCTGAAACTACATAGTGAAAAGCATACCGTATTTCTGAGAATACTGACCCAGAACAAGCAAAATCAAAATATACTTTGGTAAAATTACTACACATTAAAGAAAAAGATAAAATCCTCTGGGAATCTAAAAAAGACCAAGTGCCCTTTTTTCCTCCCCCTTTTTTTGAGATGGAGTCTCGCTCTGTTGTCCAGGCTGGAGTGCAGTGGTACAATCTTGGCTCACTGCAACCTCCACCTCCTGGGTTCAAGCAATTCTCTGCCTCAGCCTCCCGAGTAGCTGGGATTACAGGCACCCGCCACCATGCCCAGCTAATATTTTTGTATTTTTAGAAGAGACAGGGTTTCACCATCTTGGCCAGTCAGGAAGACCAAGTGACTTTTAATGAAAAGGCAATTACTGAGTCATCAAACTTTCAACAGGAACACATGGCAGTAACATATAAGACACTCAAGAAAAGAAAAATGTATGAGATTGGAACGACACACGTACAGGACTTCCAGGGTAGCTGGAAAATTTTACTTCTTGATGTACATGGTAGTTACAAGGTGGGTACAATGTTCCTACAGATTCATTAAGCTACACCTTTGTTTAATTAGTATTTTCAGTATCTGTGCTTTATTCAACAAAAAAGGCTGAACCGACTTGTATACATACATAATGCAATATGCAGAAAAATAGTGGAAGGAAATATACCAAAATGCTAACACTAGAACATGGGTTAATAATTCTTATTTTCCTCATCACTTCTTTGCATAGTTTCTAAATTTAATAATCCATGTAAAATGGATGGCGGGACTATTATTTAAAGAAAAAAGCCAAATAATAAAGTCAATACTAGAACTTAGATGATTTAACTTCCAGGCTACAATCCATTTTATAATTTTTCACTGCCACCACTTCAATGTAAAATGCAATATATAATATCTCATATCAATCAGATACTAACAGCTATTTAAAACTAACATGAAAAACACACACACAAGTTATGCATAAAATTAGTGAACTCAGAATAAATCCTGTGGATTATAGCTGTTTCAATTTACTGGTTTTGATACTGTATATACTACAATTATGTAAAATGTTACCACTGGGGGAAAATGGGTAAATGGTAGGGACCTCTCTGTAACATTTTTGCAAAGTCCTGTGAGTCTATAACTATTTCAAAGTAAAATGTTAATAAAACTAATTTGAAGGTTTACAGGTCCAATATTCAAAGGAAACTATAACACTCTTGACTCAAACAAGGGATCCATACTTTTCTAGCATACTATTTTATTCACTTCTGATCCATAGTCTAGAAACCTGAAAAGCCTACTATTTAATAATACAGTCATGCACTGCATAATGACATTTTGGTCAACAATGGACCATATATATGACAGCGATCTCATAAAATTATACTGGGCTGGAAAATTCTTATCACTTAGTGACATCATAGTTATAATGTCCTATCGTGACACATCACTCACATGCTTGCGGTAATGCAGGTGGGTAACATGTTTGTTGCAATAGGACACAGATGTAAATAAAACTACTGTATTTGATAATGACAATAAATAGTTGTGTTACTGGCTTATGTATTTATAACTATATATTTTTTTATTGCTATTTTAGAGTGCACCCCCCCCCAAAAAAAAGTTAACCATGAAATAGTCTCAGGCAGGTCCTTTGTGAGGTATTCCAGAAGAAGGCAATAGGAGACAGCAGCTCTATGCATGTTATTGCCCCTGCATATGTTCCAGTAGGATAATATGTGGAAGTGGAAGACAATGACATTGATGATCTTGATTCTGTGTAGGTCTAGGCTAAGGTGTGCTTGTGTCTCAGTTTTCAACAAAAATTTAAAAAGTAAGTAAGGTAAAGAAAAATTAAAGTTTATAAAGTAAAAAAGTTACAGTTAAGCTAAGGTTAATTTATTATAGGAGAAAAAAAATTATGGCCAGACACGCTGGCTCACACGTGCAATCCCAGCACTTTGGGAGGCCGAGGCAGGTGGATCACTTGAGTTCAGGAGTTCACGACCAACCTAGTCAACATGGTAAAATCCCGTCTCTACTAAAAATACAAAAATTAGCTGGGCATGGTGGCATGCACCTGTAATTCCAGCTATTTGGGAGGCTGAGGCACAAGAATCGCTTGAACCTGGGAGGCAGATGTTGCAGTGAGCCAAGATTGTGCCACTGCACTCCAGCTTGGGTGATAGAGTGAGACTCTGTCTCAAAAAAGAAGAAAACAAACATTTTAAAATAAATTTAGTGAAGGCTAAAAGAAGAAAACAAAAATCTTAAAATAAATTTAGTGAAGGCTAAGTAGACAGTGTTTACCCTTCGTCATTAGTAACGTCCTAGGCCTTCATATTCACTCACCACTCACTCACTGAATCACCTAGAGCAACTCCAGCCCTGCAATCTCCATTCATGGTTAAGTGTCCCATATAGGCATGCCATGTTAAATCTTTTATACTATAATTTTACTGTACCTTTTCTATGTTTAGACACATAATACTTACCATTGTATTACAGTTGCCTATAGTATTTGGTACAGTAACATGCTGTATAGGTTGTAGCCTAAGAGCAAAGACTCTACCATACAACCTAGGTGTGGGCAGAAGTCTGTATCATTTACGTTTATGTAAGTACTCTATGATGTCAGCATGACAAAATCACCTAATGACATATTTCTCACAGCAGATCCCTACTGTTAAATGACATGATTGTACATATTTATATTTTCAAAATATCTATTGTATTCAGATATCAGAAACACTGTATCTGTCCCCAGACCATTGTCAAAGATAATTATTTAAAATGGTTTTTGGGTCTTTTTTGGAGGGGGAGGGGAGTAATCCAAAAGCAAACTCAATCTTTAGTTAATAAAGACTCTTTAAAAATCAGCTTTCCATCAAGTATATAGAACTGCCAGGGCTATGAGAGGCCAAAGGTACAGTGGTTCAGTATCTATCTTCCAGTGAAAAGGCAGCTGCCAGGAAAAGCTTAACATTTGACACTATGAGCAAAACAACATTCCTTTGAAAATAAATTTGGTAAAACGATTTGATTACTTATGTTCCTTATAGGAAGCTAGCCTGCAGACTTATTTCTAGGGGAACAAAACGCCCACATGGATCAAGCAAACTAGAAATAATAATATAAATCTGTTCAGGAAAAAAAAAAGACGTACCACTTCACATAGTACATGCATGCTAAGCAAGCTTACAGCGCGTGTAACATACCTTTTGATAAGGTCTCTTAGGTGATAGGCTGGAATTGCGGCATTCACCACTGCTTTACTGGCAAATATGTGATCAATAATAGCAGAACTGTTTGCCTTAAGAAAGGGAGAAAAGTCTTCCTTTGGTTATTCAGTCTGTATTTATTAAGTACTAGGCATACAGCACTATTTGAGTGAGTAAAATGCAACAGAAAACACTATCTTCTGAGAGGCTACAATCCCCCTTTTTTTTTTTTTTTTGGAGACAGGGTCTTCCTCTGCCACCCAAGCGGTAGTGCAGTGATGCAATCTCAGCTCACTGCAATCTCTGCCTCCCAGATATAAGTGATCCTCCTGCTTAGCTGGAAACACAGGTGTGTGCCATCACACCCAGCTAATTTTTTGTAGATATGGGGTTTCATCACGTTGCGTAGGCTGCTCTCAAACTCTTGGGCTCAAGTGATCTGCCCACCTTTGCCTCCCAAAGTGCTGGGATTATAAGCGTGAGCCATCATGCCCAGCAAGAGCATACAATCTTAACAGGGGAAATAACATACATAATTATACGCTTCTAGAGAGGAACATTTTTTCTCCATTTTCAGCACCTAGCACTCTATGAACATCTATTAGATGAAAGAATAAAAAATAAATACCAAAGCAACCACATAAGAATGTAGTTTAATGCAAAAATGAATGTGTAATAGGTGACTCAGGGTATCTCCATGATGAGTCTTGAACGGATTTTCAGACAGAAATAAACTATCAAAGAGAATACGAGGCAGTATTAAAACATCTTATCTGTCATATTACTCATTCTCTAAATCTTTACAGAATATATTTTCTCCTTGAATATTATGCTAACTCAAAATTTAGAACTGTGTACATGAGTTAAAAGAACTGATACTATCATTATCAGTTAAATATGTTAAATACTTACCATGAGCTGCTTGCTAAAAGTATCATTTCTTTATTAATCTCAATAGTCTTATCAGATAGATGCCATTATTATCCTCATATTAAAGAAAGCAAACCATGTCTTAGTGAACCTAAATAAATAATTTAGAAAGATCTTGTGGAGGCAAAATACATATCCTAGTAGTTTGACTTCAGAGCCTATGCTCATAATCAGTTGGCAATTTTGTCCCCCATAGAATGTGATAAAACAGAAAAATAATGTTTTATCTAGAGGACTATATTGGAGATCCTATTACTTCACATTATCCCTATACATTTCACACAAATTTGAAAGTGATATAGTTCTGATGAGCTGCTCTAGGCCAAACACTATAGTCCAAAAGACTCAAAGATAGTCAAAGCTCATTCAAATAACTGATCTACGTTTGGATTAGCACTAAGAAAGAATACTTAGACTCTTGATTGTCTGGGATACCAATAATAAAGAATGATACTGATTTTACTCCCAAGAAAGCAATTTTCACCCATACAAGCATCAGGTACATACACTGGGCTACTAAAGTATCACTTCCAGGAAATGCTACAACAGAAATCAGTGACTAGGTGTTTAAAAGAAACAAAACTGTATGCTATAATAGCTACAGAGTATGTATTAGATGCTCAAAGAAAAAAAAATGCTTGTTGCTTACTATCAGAAACTTGTTGCTTAATATCTAAGTTTCAAATCTCTAATATTTGAATGAACTTTTTGTGGGTTTATAAATTAGGAATTAACTACAGTATGTTTTCAAAGGCATTGCAGGGCTTTAATGTTGTGATAATATCAGTATCCTTTAGTCTACTGTTTAAGTGATCCTCCTGCCTCAGCCTCCTGAGTAGTTGGGACTACAGGTGTGTGCCATCACACCTGGATAATTTTTTGAGGTTTAATAATGCTTTGGAATGATTATTGGTTTTGATATTAAACAAGTATTAAAATACCTTTTATAATTTTTTTTACTAGAGACTGGGGTCTCTCTACATTGCCTAGGTTGGTCTCAAATTCCTGGTCTCAAGTGAGCCTCCCACCTTAGCCTCTAAAAGTGCTGGGATTACAGGTGTGAGCCACCATACCCAGTAAAAATAATTTTTTTAAACTGTAAAGCAGTTAAGATAATCTATAAAAATTATCATTTAACTCATAAGCTATGGTTCTATTAGTAACACTTTAGAACTCAATATAACTGTTACTAAGCGAAAGAAAACACTTTTGCTTCTTTAGGAAAATGCATTCATTCAAACATTTTTATCAAGCACTTACTATATGCCAAGCCTAGGCACAGGCTAGGAAAAATAAGAATGCAATCCTCACTAGCACATTGATAGCCATAGAGTGGGTAGTGGCATTTAAGTATCATAAATAGAAAAGAGGAGTATGGACAACAGAAAGCAATCAAGAATTCTAGACAAGAATCATCATAAATTGGCCGAGCACAGTGGTTCACACCTGTAATCACACCGCTTTGGCCTCGTGATTCGGCAGATCACAAGATCAGGAGTTCTGAGACCAGCCCGGCCAACGTGGTGAAACTCTGTCTCTACTAAAAATACAAAAATTTGTTATAGCAACAGAAAATGGACTTAAGAAAAAAGAAAAAAAAAAGAGAGAACAACAACAACAACAATAAAATTAGCCAGGCGTGGTGACGAGCACCTGTAATCCCAGCTACTCAGGAGGCTGAGGCAGGAGAATCACTTGAGACCATAAGGCGGAGGGAGGTTGCAGTGAGCTGCGATTGTGCCACTGCACTCCAGCCTGAGAAAAAGAGTGAAACATGTCTCAAATTAAAAAAAAAAAAAAAAAAAATCATCATAAATTGAATACTCCTAAATTGAAAGTAAGAACCCCAAAGCAAAGCACTGGTGAAGTTTACCTTCCATTCCTGAGATCTGACTGTATGTTTCAGTTTCATTCCTGAGAACATTTCCAGTAAAATGATTCCTAGGCTCCACAGATCAACAGCTGAGGTACATTCTGTATCGCTCTGCAGGCCAGCCTGGGCCAAGCAATTTTGCAGTTCTGCTTCTGGAGCCCGATACCCGTCTGTCTGAATATACTTTACATCCTAAAGAAGATAAATAAATATTACAACCAATAAAAAAAGCTGCTCCCTTTCTATCCATCTCTACAGTGTGTTTATTTCTCTAAGAGTACAGTAAATCCACTGCCAAACTAAATGCTAAATATTTTTAGCCCTGGGTTATCATATTCTTTGTTTCATTAACGGGGGGCAGTTCTCAGAGGCAAGCTGTAGAGTTCCATACAGTGCTCATAAAGAAGTCTTCTTTAGATTGTCTCTTACCTTCTAGGCACTGCTAATAAGGACACTCTGCAAAGAAACAATAAACCATGGAGAATGGAGGATTTGCCAGAACTATCACATGCATTCTACCATATGATACAGCTCCAATACTGAAGAGATCAGGAACAGTAACTCAGCAATTACCCAAATGTTCATAAAATTTAAAATAGCATCCTATGTAGGTTAAGTACTTTTAATAATGCCAGAGCTCTCGTGCTTCACTGGCTCCTCCTACCTGACCCAAACATGATGTCCTTCTTTTAAATGGTGGCACTGAAATTCTTTTGATTTGCTGCATCCCGTGGCATTTCAGTATTTTAGATAAAAATGACATGTAAGTCCCTACTAAACTACTCTTGTCATTTAAAAACACTTGGCTACGACTACAACTGCGAGAGTAAAGGAAAGGTTATTTCTTATTTCTTACCTGATTGCCTTCTTTGAAGCTAAGTCCAAAGTCAATGAGTTTAAAACATTCATTCTCTGCACTCCACAATATGTTACGTGGTTTGAGATCCGCATGGACATAGCCCTCATGATGAAGAAAAGCAAGGGCCTCCAAAACGTCTCGGGCACAATGCTGTATCATCCACATGGAACAACCCTGGTGACTGGAATATAAGAGCAATTCCGAAACACTGACATCCAGGAGTTCAAGCAACAGACAGCGTGATGGCACATTTGGAGAAAAGTGGATTGTAAACACTCCATACAAAGTCACTAGAAAAAGGAATTATAATACTTTAAGAATCAGACTTAGAGTAAGTCACTATTAAAGTAAGTAACTGCAATACAAATTTGAGAGAGTCTAGATAAGGATAACTTTGATGAGCAAGCTTCCACTGTAATTTATTTTTCCCATGGATAAGATCTTTGAGCAACTGGGTTATTTTAATAAAAATAAGATGAGAGAGCCTACAACAGCTGATTACCATTCACAGATACTAAATATGGTACAATCATTCGTGTTTCACCAAGTACTCAGTGGTGGGTGAACATGAACTTGGAGTGCCAAGTGAAAATGATTAAAAGTAAAAATTCAAAATATAAATATAAATAAATAATATTGTTGCATCTTGAGGCCCTTTCAAAAAAAAGGAAATTTTAAAAAGTAAGAATCCAAATATTAAGTAACTCTTTTAAAAGGAATGTCGCAATGTGCAAAAACCAAACTAAAGATTGCTTCTTGATCCAAAATAGCAGTACAGGCCTGTAACGGTGGTTCATGCCTGTAATCCCAGTATTCTGGGAGACCGAGGCAGGACTGCTTGAGCTCAGAAGTTCGGAGGCCAGCCTGGGTAACAAAGGGGGACCTCCTCTCTACAAATAATTAGCCAGGCATGGTGCCAGGTACCTGTAGTCCCAGCTACCTGGGAGGCTAAGGCAGGAGGATGGCTTTAGCCCAGGAATTGGAGGCTGCAGTGAACTGTGATCTCACCATTGTACTCCAGCCTGGATGACAGAATGAGAATTTGTCTCAAAACAAACAAACAAACAAACAAACAAACAAAACAGAAAAATAAACAGCTCTCTATAATCTAAATACTAACGAAGAGATTGAGACTTTCCAGATGAAATTTTAACTAATCTTGCAGAGATTCAGCAAGTCCCTAGGCTTACAAAAATTTTTCCTCTTCAATACCAAGGTTATAGTGATAGACTATTTAGTAAACTAAAAAAATGTAGCACTAGTGTTAAGTAATTCTTCTTCAAAATGGTATTATAAAAAAACTCACTCTTCAAATTAAATATGCATTATACTTGCTAGGAAATTAAGACTTTTCTTTAATAACCAAAGTTATAACTAATGATAAGCTCTCTGTCCTGTAATGAAAATGAAGACTTTTCACAGATCAATCACCAGTGATCATTACATATCTTACATTCTGAATATCTGAGTCATGAAACAGGCTCATGGGAGCAAAGGTACAGCGTTCCTAAATTTCACACTTCTATAGGGCTCCCATGGAACAGTGAATCATTTCCTCCAAATCCGTACTAAATATATACCAGGTGAGCCGTATGAGTTACTAGCATTGATGTCACAAGCCCTAGACAGTTCCCATTTTCTACTGGTATACAAAGATTCAAAAATTTCCACACAAGACACGACAATCTAGCAAAGACGTGCCTCCTCTCACTAGAAAAAATATTTCTGTATGCTAATGAATGCGGCATTCTCCGATGAGACTCGAAGCAAGATAGAATTTACTGAGCATCTATGTGACACTGAGCAAAACAGACCACCAACTCCACTACACTGCACACAGTAATAAGGTGAAAGGAGAAAGGGGCCTGGATCCGGTGATAAAAAGGGCTAGACACGCTTCTCCTGCAGAAGGGGAGGAAGACGGAACGCCAGACAGCGCGAGGACGAGTGTGCTCGAACTGTGACCTGGGCAAGAAGAGAAAGGAGACAGCGGCAATTACCGATGTTCCTGTGACCCTGCAACTGCTCCAACGCCGCCCTCTCTTTGCGGAAACCATACTCGGCGGCCGAGGCCGCAGCCCCGGTGGTTCCTGGCGGCAAGAACTGCTTGAGGGCGCCGGGGGGCGAGCCAGGGTTGCCGCAGCAGCGCACCCGATACACCGAGGCGGAGGAGCCGCTACCCAGACGACTCTGTACCTGCCACAGCCGCCCAAAGGCTTCCAGAAAACGCGGCGGCTCCGCGCCCCAGGCACAGCCGGATCCCGCCATCGGTGTGGGCTGAGGGCACGGACACGGAAGCTGAAGCGACGCCTGAGGCAGGCCGGCAGAGCCTGCGGTCACATCCCCGCTAGCCGGACCAGCGGCTCGGCAGGGAAGGACCTGCAGCCGCCTCACCGACTCCCAGGACCTCAAGCCGCCATGACACCGGAAGCCGTAGTGCCCCCGAGTCCGAGAAGCCGGAAATAGAAGAAGAGCCTATCACACAGGCCGAAGGAGGGGAGCTCAGAAGGGGCGGGGTCTAGAAGTGATTAGACGAATTACGTTTGGAGAAAGGACCCAGAATAAGAAGTAACCTATTAATTACTGAGTATCTACCATTCCAGGCCCAGTATTAACTGCTTTCACGGTTAGGATAGGATACCTGAAGCCAAAACTGGTCCTTTTTCTTTTGAGGCACCTCACCTCACCACTAGGAACCCAGAAAAATAAAACCCCGCCTACATTTCTCATAGAAAGGATCTCAAGGAAAACACCGTAGGTACAAAAGGTTTACCATCACCTCCAGGTCCATGGTCACCAAAAACCATGATTCTGGATCCCTAGACCTTTGTGCTTCTATTTTAGTTACAAACAAAAAATAAAATTCTGAGGCTCCCAACCATCAGAATGGACTTTCTCCTCGGCCAGGGCACTCTAAAACTCGGAAAGACTGGTTTAGGCCATGACTGGAAGTAGGGGTCGGACTCATCTAATTATACTTCTCAGGTTAATATCAACGAAACATTTACAATCTATTTTCTCAGAAGCCTGCTACCTGGAGTGTTCATCTGCATGAATAAAACTTTGGTCTCCACAAGCTCTTATGGCAACCCAGACATTCCTTTATTTTGATAACTCTTTCAACCAGTTGCTAATTAGAAAAATTTCAAATCTACCTATAACCTGGAAGGACCCATTTCTCCCTCCCCCCAACCCCCGCTTTGAGTTGTCCCACCTTTCTGGGCCAAATCAATGTATTTCTTAAATGTATTTGATTGGAGTCTAATGTCTCCCCAAAATGTATAAAGCCAAGCTGCACTCCAGCCACCTTGGGCACATGTTCTCAGAATATCCTGAGGGTTATGTCACAGGCCATGGCCACTCATATTTGGCTCAGAATAAATCTCTTCAAATATTTTACAGAGTTTAACTCTTTTTATTTTTGAGACTGAGTCTCGCCCTGTTGCTCAGGCTGGTTTGCAATGGCGCCATCTCCTCTGCCTCCCAGGTTCTAGGGATTATCCTCCTCAGCCTCTGGAGTAGCTGGGATTATAGGTGCACACCACCACACCCAGCTAATTTTTTTTTTTTTGTATCTTTAGTAGCAAACTGCTGGGATTACAGGCCTGAGCCACCACGCCTGGTGAGTTTATCTCTTTTTATCATAGTCCACCTTGCCTATGGCTCTCTCATCAAAAACATTCACCCTGGGCAAACATGGATGTTTCAAATTTTTATTTTTCATTTATTTGTTCAATTATTTTATTCATTCAGCAAACCCGCTTATTGAATAACAAATAGACATCTTAATTCACAAACTAGGGTGTGTAATGAATGTAGCCTTCTTTGCTTTTCAATCATTCAACTTTTTCTATTTCAAGCTCTATTCTGATTATGGGGCAATAAATTATTTTCCTCAGTTTTTGTGTAAGTTCCCAATCAGATGAGATGGTTTCTGTAGTGCTAAGTGGAGGGTTTGAGGAGAGGTTGAGGACTAAACTCTAACCTGTCTTATCTCTTGCTCAAATTCTTTTTTTCTTTCTTTCTTTCTTTTTTTTTTTTGAGATGGAGTTTTGCTCTTGTTACCCAGTGCAATGGCGTGATCTTGGCTCAATGCAACCTCCGCCTCCCCAGTTCAAGTGATTCTCCTGCCTCGGCATCCTGAGTAGCTGGGATTACATGCTCCTGCCGCCATGCCTAGCTAATTTTTTTCCTATTTTTATTTTATTTATTTATTTATGAGATGGAGTCTGCTCTATCCCAGGCTGGCGTGCAGTGGCGAGATCTTGGCTCACTGCAACATCCGCCTCCTGAGTTCAAGCGATTCTTCTGCCTCAGCCTCTCAAGTAGCTGGGACTACAGGCGTGCGCCACCACGCCAGGCTAATGTTTTGTATTTTTAGTAGAAACGGAGTTTCACCACATTAGCCAGGCTGGTCTTGAACTCCTGACCTCAGGTGATCTGCCTGCCTCTGCCTCCCAAAGTGTTGGGATTACAGGCGTGAGCCACGGCACCAGGCCCCAAATTCTTACCTAAGGGCTGTTAAGAGTCACAGCCTACAAACCATAAGGTCTCATCAGATTGTCAGAGGTATTCAAACCAGAGCAACTCCATCTTGAATTGGAGCTGGGTAAAATAAGGCTGAGATCTACTTGGCTGTATTCCCAGGAGGTTAGGCATTCTAAGTCACAAGATGAGTTAGGAGGTCAGCATAAGACACAAGTCACAAAGACCTTGCTGATAAAACAGGTTGCAGTAAAGAAGCTGGCCCAAACCCACCAAAACCAACATGGTGGTGAAAGTGACCTCTGGTCATCCTTACTACTCATTAGATGCTAATTATAACGCATTAGCATACTAAAGGAAACTCCCATCAGCACCATGACAGTTTAAAACGCCATGGCCATGGTGGCAGGCGACTGTAATCCCAGCTACTTGGGAAGCTGAGGCAGGAGAATCGCTTGAACCTGGGAGGCAGAGGTTGCAATGAGCCAAGATTGCCCCATTGCACTCCAGCCCGGGCAACAGAGTGAGACTCTGTCTCCAAAAAAAAAAAAAAAAAATGGTTAAGAGGAACAATTGACTTACCTATTGGGTCTGATGCTGAGTCTGATCCCAGGAACCTTTCTCTTTGGCCAAATGTCACAAGAGAACTAGGCAGGTCACCTGAAGCAGGAACTATAGTATCAGCTGGAGGAGGGATAGAGTGACTTGGGAGAAAAAGACTAATAAATGATCAAAAAGTAGACATTGTTTTGGGAAAATGAGGAAACTAAATTTATAGCGCATTTATTGTGATCTGTTACATTGTAAGGACCCTTCAATAAACAATAACTATAGAAACTGTACAGAATGATTGTTCCCTATCTACAACTCCATATAACCCTTTGCAGTTAACGTCCCAAAAAAAGCACAGCAAAATTTAATAGAGAAGCCTTTTTCTTCAAACTACATTGAGATCAAAAGCCCAAAAGAATAAATTGAAGGGATAGAAAATAAAAGCAATTTAGATATAACTGTGGTTAGTTGTGCATTTAGAACTCTTATTTCTGTCAGGATACAACAAGGTAATATGTGTGAAAAGAGTTTCAAAAATATAAACATGGTATTACTATTTTCCTGTAGAGACAAAGGCGGTGGAAATAGAGAAGTCATAAACAAAAGATCTTATCTCCATCTAGCTCTTGCCTGAAAAGTAGGTGCTTAATGATACAGGTAGGTCTAAATAGTAAAAAGATGTATTCCGTAAGCCACTAATTAAAATCATTCGGGCCTTGATCTCTTCAGCCCAGAGAGATTGACGATTCTAGGGAGGGGATCAAGGGGCTCCAAATCCAGAAAACTGGAAAAGATCGGTAGCTTAAAACCATTCGTTCATTTATTTATTATTTGCTTATTTATTATTTCAACATATTTTTATAAAGAACTACTAGAATTTCCTGGGCAAGGAACTCATAGTCTAGTAGGGGAGACAGGCAAGATTAAGGAAAAAACAACACAAGTAAAGGACTTTGCTTAGAGCAAAAGAGAAAGCTCATTATTTGAGACTGGAGAGAGTTCTGAGAGGATGATGTGGGAATGTGTCATCTGATGAACTGAAAAATGCTGGATAACTTCAAACTTTTTCATTAAGGTGGCATCATAGCATCATTGGAAGAGGAGAGGGAGAGCATATGGGGGTTGAAAGAGAGAATAACTCTAGTGGGAAATGTGTTGGAGAGGAGAGTTTAAATTGAACAGCATGTATCTACATGGAAGCTTGATTTGAAATTGGCTCTTACTCAATGTTAAGCAAGCAGTTCTGTACTTGATACAGTATTGGGGGAAGAGGCTGCAGGGAGGGGGGAATGTCTCCATGTTAACTCTTGTCAGCTGCCTACAGGAACTGTTTGTCCTGTAATTTTGAGTGGGAAATGTCAAATTAGCATTTTATCAGTATATCAAACTTGGTGTATATATATAAAACTATACTCCTGATCTTCCTCCCCAAATTTCTTCCTCCACATTTCTTCCCCAGATCAGTTCACGGAAACTCTGTTCTTCTAGATGCTCAAGCCAAAAACTCTGAGGTCGTTCTTCTATTTTTTTTTTTTTTTTTTTTAACGTAGTCTCACACTGTCGCCCAGGCTGGAGTGCAGTGGCAGAATCTCAGCTCACTGCAACCTCCCCCTCCAGGGTTCAAGCAGTTCTCCTGTCTCAGCCTCCCAAGTAGCTGGAACTATAGGCACTCGCCACCACACCCAGCTAATTTTTGTATTCTCAATAGAGACAGGGTTTCACCATATTGGTCAGGCTGGTCTGGAAATCCTGACCTCAGGTGATCCATCCACCTCTGCTGCCCAAAATGCTGGGATTACAGGCATGAGCCAGCATGCCCAGCCCTTGGAGTCATTCTTGATTCTTCTCTTTCCTCCATTTTCAACATATACTCAGTCTCAAACACCTTTTTTTTTTTTTACCACCTTCCCAGCTGCTAGTCTGTTTTAAGCCTCCATCACCTCCTGCCTCAATGATTGAAATAACCTCCTAGCCAGTCTCCTTGCTTCTGCTCCTGCTCACCTGCAGTCTATTCTCAACATTGCAGCCATAGTGATCCAATGAGAGCAGAAGTCAGGCTAAGTCATGGCTTTGCTCCAAACCCACCATCTCTCCCAGAGTTAAACTCGAAATCCATAAAATGGATGATAAAGCTGTCCATGATTTAGATCCCTCTGCCACTCCAACCTCATGTTTTGTGCACAGCAGTTTCTCTGTTCTCTATCTTCCTCAGTTCTATTTCTAATTGTCTTTCCTCCTTAAGACATAATGCTCAGGCTGGGCGTGGCATTATCCCCCATATCCCCTCCGGTCCCAACACACCAGCTGTTCTAATACATCAGGTAGCTACCTTCCTCAAAAGGAAACTTGCTGTTTCCTCTGCCTGGCATAGTCAGTCTTTCCTCAGATAGCAACATGACTCACTTTTCATTTCTTTTCTTTTGTTTTTTTCTCTTCTTTTTTTTATTTTTTTATTTTTTGAGACAGAGTCTGGCTCTGTCGCCCAGGCTGGAGTGCAATGTTGTGATCTTGGTTCACTGCAACCTCCGCCTCCCAGGTTCAAGCCTCAGCCTCCCTAGTAGCTGGGATTACAAGTGCCCTCCACCATGCTCAGCTAATTTTTGCATTTTTAGTAGAGATGGGTTTTCACCATGTTGGCCAGGCTGGTCTTGAACTCCTGACCTCAGGTGATCTGCCCACCTTGGCCTCCCAAAGTGCTGGGATTATAGGTGTGAGCCACAGCGCCCAGCCAAATTTTCTTTTCTTTCAAGTGTCTTCCTAAATGTCATTAATTAATGAAGCTCTTCTTGATCACATTATATAAATTAGCCATTCCCTACTTCCCTGGATTCCCTTGTACCCCTTACTTTGCTTTCATTTTTCTCTGTATCACCTTGGACGTAATATATATTTCATTTTTAAAATTGGATTCCCCCTGTCTAAAATAAGGACAAGTTTGATTTTGATTTTTTTTTGCCACCGTATTTCTAGTGCCTGGAATAGTGTCTGGGACATATTAAGCTCTTAACAAGTGTTTGTTAAATGGTCATCTATTTTTCAGGCAGCAACAGGAGGCTAGTGGATGGAGAGGGTATGGCAACCAAGAGGGGAAAATGGAAAAACCAGAAGATGGACTTTAACAAACGGCATTATGTCTTTTTTTTTTTTTTAAGATGGAGTCTCGCTCTGTTGCCCAGGCTGGAGTGCAGCAATCTCAGTTCACTGCAATCTCCACCTCCGGGATTCAAGAGATTCTCCTGCTCTAGCCTCCTGAGTAGCTGGGATTACAGGCACCTGCCACTACACCCAGCTAATATTTTGTATTTTTAGTAGAAACAGGGTTTCACCATGTTAGCCAGGATGGTCTCGATCTCCTGACCTTGTGATCCGCCCGCCTCAGCCACCCCAAGTTCTGGGATTACAGGCATGAGCCACCACGCCCGACCTGGGCATTATGCTTAAGGAGGAAAGACAATTAGAAATAGAACTGAGGAAGATAGAGAACAGAGAAACTGTTGTGCGCAAAACACACCTACCTTACAAGATTAAAGGTGTTTGGCCCATTGCTGAGGCCTCATGAGAACAAATTAAGATCCCCAATAAAGGTTCAGTCTGTTTATGAGTCAGGGTCAAGATTCAGGGCTTTAATTATTTCGTCTCCTCCCACCACCCTCTGACTGAGATGAGAGTTTCCTACACAAGTGAGACATATGCGACAGATAATGTAGCTGGAGGGTTGGGTGCAGTGATTGGCAGTCTCCACCTAGAGTCTCAGCTCCAAGATAAGCTCTAAGGTTCCCTCTGGAATACTAGTCTGTACTTTTCTAAATTTAAAGGAAGTCTCAAGTATAGCACTGCTGCTGCAGTCTGGAGTCTTCACTGGTACAGCAGGATGATGGATTGTTTTTCAATACTTTTTTTCTCCTACATAATGACTCTTTTTTCTTGGTAGCTCCACATTCCTGGTTTGCTGCCTTGCTGTTCCCCAGACCAAGCAGCAGTATCTGTAACATCTGAAGAAAGAACCCAAGCCCACAGCTCACCCACTACAGAACCCTGGGACCTTTTCCTTCTTCTAGGTAGGGAAGTCTTCAGCTGTTTTTTTCTAATTCTCAATCCTGGACCAAGATGGTTTCTGGTAGAATTGAAGGGCACTAAAGTATGAAAGATGGGAAGGACGAAGGAGAGACAAAGGTGTTGGGGGAACAAGAGGCGAAAGGAAAGGGGACTAGGCAGAGCAGGGCATTTGTTTCAACATATTCTGTTCCTCCCTTTCTCTCCCAGCCCCAACTAATGCTAAGAAAAGCCACTTTCACAGATGGTGACGTTTGAGTCTTGTGGACTTCACAAACTCTTTGCTTTGTTCTCTACCTTCTGGTGAGAGTGGTAATAAACAATGAAAAGATGGTCAGCAAAACCAAGGAAAATTTAAGTACCTTGGTAATCCAGAAACTGCATGATTATAGATAACTGAGAATTGTCTCTAGATTAAAAAACATCGTTTTTATTCCATATCCTGAAACAATGGAAATAACAAACAAGATATATAAAATCAGATTGTTTTTAAACCATCACTTGTCACTATTTTACGTGGTGTCACAAACTAACTGTATTCATTATTAATTCGCATTAAGAGCTGCATTATTCTTTCAAATGCCAACAGCTTTTCCTCCGAACATTTCCTTTTTTACTTATGAATTATTGTTCTAGTTCTTACAATCTGGGCAGGTTTCCATTAAATCCTTTTTGTTTCATGGGCTCATGTGTGATGTAATACTAAATTACTTGCTAAATCACTATGTTCTATTATAATATCGTATTGTATATTTATATTTGTATGTTTTTTGTATTTTATATTGTATATTTATTGTAAATGTTATTTATCTTTTAATGGATTTTTATATTGTATTTATTCTTTTGGAGAGGGATAGACAGAGAGAGATGTATTGTTTTATTTTTTTCATTGTGCTGGAGCTGGGTTATAATACAGAGTATTGGTAGGATTTTGGCAAAAAAAAATAGGTGTGCCGTGGAAAAGGATAGATTAGTATTCTACCTATCCCACATCCCACTCTTCAGGAGGAATAGCAACAAATTTTTAAAAATCCTTTAATGTTATAAGGCTGAGCAAAGGGCAAGGAAAACCTCTTCTTTCTCCTCCCCCTCAAAATGTTGTTCTTTTCTTACTAAAGCTTTCAGCCATCTCTCCAAGTGGTGGCAGGGCAATTCCAAAGCCTGACCTTCAGTTCTTAGCAGAGGATGTTAGCAGACCTACCCCTCAGTTTCCTGGCCCACTCCAGCAAACTTTCTGTTGCCTAACAGGCGGGGCTGCAGCCACACTCTAACAAGGTCTGAATGTTGGCCTTATGGGATGAGTATCCTCTTCCAAATTCTTTATTTTATTTTATTTTATTTTTTTGTTTTGTTTCTTTCTTTTTTTTTTTTTCAAATTATTTTTTTTGAGACTGAGTCTTACTCTGTTGCCAGGCTGGAGTGCAGTGGTGCAATCTCGGCTCACTGCACTCCACCTCCTGGGTTTAAGCAATTCTCCTGCCTCAGTCTCCCGAGTAGCTGGGACTACAGGTGCACGCCACCACACCCAACTGATTTTTGTATTTTTGGTAGAGACGGAGTTTCACCACGTTGGCCAGGATGGTCTCGATCTCTTGACCTCGTGATCTGCCCGCCTTGGCCTCCCAAAGTGCTGGGATTATAGGAGTGAGCCACCGCGCCCAGCCTTCTCTTCCAAATTCTTAGTTTCCTCCTTAGATATTTTCTCCCTTAACCCTATGGATAGTAGCTGTTTCCTGTATTTGCCATTCCTGTATTTTGTAGATCCTCTTTATATCTTTTAGTTAACCATCTTTTAACACTTAATAATAACATATATTAACTTTTTCTTGCTCCAATTACCGTTGTGGTTTTTGTGTTAGGGAGAGTCTACTCATAACTAGACTCTACGTAACATTTCTCAATCTCCTTACCCCGGAGGAATGCTTAAAATAATTTTCAAGTCTCAAGAAAACCCTACATAAAAATTATTAAATCAATGGCTTACATTATCAGTAAATTGTAGATGATGGTCAATGTTGTTTAGTAGAGAATGCTAGTTTTCTATAGAGCTGCTCATTTTGGCTGACTTATTAGTGTACTTTTTGTGTGGTTCTTCCTCCTAAAAAGGATACGTGTAATCTAAGTCATTAGTGTAAATAGAGAAAAGTTCAGTTTTTCCTTTGTTTAAATGTGCTTGATTGTTTTTACCTTATCCAAGTGGGCCTTAAAGTCTTATAATAAATTTCTACTATGTAAGATATTAATAAGGTATATTATAACGTATTTGATGGGCAAGAGTAGTTCTTCACACTATTTAAAACTAATAATTACTTTATAGCCAACCTTTTTTGGAAAAAAATTTGATAGTTAAGCGTAACTTACCTTTTTAAAAATTAATCTCTTTCTTTTCATAAATTTTTAAAATTTATAAGGCAGGCTGGGCACGGTGGCTCACACTTGTAATCCTGGCACTTTGGAAGGCCGAGGCGAGTGGATAACCTGAGGTCAGGAGTTCAAGATTAGCCAAAGCAACATGGTGAAACCCCATCTCTACACAAAATACAAAAATTAGCAGGGCACAGGGGTGGGCCCCTGTAATCCCAGTTACTCAGGATGCTGAGACAGGAGAATCGCTTGAACCTCGGAGGCAGAGGCTGCAGTGAGCCAAGATCACGCCACTGAACTCCAGCCTGGGGTGACAGGGCAAGACTCTGTCTCAAATAAATAAATAAATAAAATAAAATTTAGAAGGCAGATGATAAATTTCTCTTGAATAACTGGCAAGCCAAAATGGGATTTGATTTTTTTCTAAGGGTAGGCTTGGTTGATTTAACTTAAAGACTGCACATTTATTTTAATTAATTTTATTCACAACAAAAAATTTTATTAACATTTATTGAATAGATAAGCTATTAAAACCATAAGCAACACCAATATTTTTGTTTCTTTTTTGAGACAAGATTTCACTGTGTCACCCAAGCTGGAGTGCAGCGGCACGATCACAGCTCACTACAGCCTTGACTTCCTGGGCTTAATTGAGCCTCCCAAGTAGCTGGCACTAGTACCACCATACCCAACTAATTTTTGTATTTTTCATAGAGCCAAGGTTTCGCCATGTTGCCCAGGCTGGTCTCGAACTATTGGGCTCAAGTGATCCACCAGCCTCGGCCTCCCAAAGTGCTGGGATTGCAGGTGTGAGCCACTCCACCCAGAATATTATTTAACTTCAATTTTACATGTAGCTCAACTTCACCAGCTAGTAAGAAAGCATTAAAGTACTTCATCTTGCTTTCTACCTACAGATCTCTTTACAATAAACTTTTTAAAATTTGTTAATATTGACTATATTGACTTAATGTTTCTTTTCTTTTCTTTTTTAGACATGAAATCTCACTCTGTCGCCCAGGCTGGAGGGCAGTGGTGCAATATCAGTTCACTGCAACCTCCAGCTCCCAGGTTCAAGCGATTCTTGTGCCTCAGCCTCCCAAGTAGCTGGGATCACAGGTGTGTACCACCATGCCCAGCTAATTTTTGTATTTTTAGCAGAGACAGCGTTCCCCATGTTGGCCAAACTGGTCTCAAACTTCCAACCTCAGATGATCCGCCTGCCTCGACCTCCCAAAGTGCTGGGGTTACAGGCGTGAGCTGTCACATAAATATCAAGCTGGCCTTCGCTTGATATTTATGTTGAAGATTTAAATTTTGATGAATTTCCTAATGCTAGGATTGGATTAGCAGATTCTGAGTATTTTCGCATCTATTGGGGCTACTTACTGCCTTTTAAAAGCAGTTAAGTGCTATTTTATGAAATAGTTTCAACTATCTATTTCTAATAAATATTGAACAGATTTGTATTGTTTCTTAAGATATTTTAAATTTTTATTTAAGTTGAAATATATTATTAACCTATAGTGATCATATTGTACAATAGATTATTTGAGCTTCTTCCTAATTGAAATTGTGTATCCTTTGACCAACATGTCCCCACCATCCTACCCAACTACCCCAGCCCCTGCTAACCACTATTCTACTCTCTGCTTCTATGAGTTCAACTGTTTTAGATTCCACATATGAGTGAGATTACGTGGTATTTAACTTTCTGTGCCTGGTTTATTTCACTTGACATAATGTTTTACAGGTCCACCTATGTTATTGCAAATGACAGATTTTCTTCTTTTTAAAAGCTGGCCAGGTGCAGTGGCTCATGCCTGTAATCCCAGCACTTTGGGAGGCTGAGGCAGGCAAATCACTCAAGGTCAGGAGTTCAAGACCAGTTTGGCCAACACGATGAAACTCCGACTCTACTAAAAATACAAAAATTAGCCAGGCGTGGTGTTGCGTACCTATAATCCCAGCTACTTGGGAGGCTGAGGCAGGAGAATCGCTTGAACCTAGGAGGTGGAGGTTGCAATGAGCAGAGATCGCACCACTTCACTCCAGTCTGGGCAAAGAGTGAGACTCCGTCTCAAAAAAAAAAAGTAAGTAAGCAAATAAATAAAAGCTGAATAGTGTTCCATTGTGTATATATTCCACATTTTCTATATCCATTCATCCACTGATGGACACTTAGGTTGTTTCCGTATCTTGGCTATTGTGAATAATGCTGCAGTGAACATGGGAGTGCAGGTATCTCTCTGACATGTAATTTTCTTTGGATATATGCCCAGTAGTAGGATTGCTGGATCAAATGGTAGTTTTACTTTTAATTTTTTTGGGAACCTTCGTACTGTTTTCCCATAATAGTGTACTAATTTACATTCCCATCAACAGAAGATAACACTGAATTTTTAAAAGCAGATCATTTTAATAATGATATTTCCAGAGAAAAACACCCTATTCCTTTTAGCTGTATACATTTATATTATGACTTATCTTGATTTTCAGAAACCTTAAATTGCAGAGAAAAATATGCTTAGAATAGGTAGTATATGGTGTTCATGCAGTTATTTTATCTCTTCTTGACCAAACTTCTTCTTTCTAAAAAAAATGAGCATGTACGTGGGCGCAGACATGACAAAATAAAAAATTTTATCCCAGTGGCCTTTGACAATCCATAATACTTCACCTTGAAAAGAGTACAGGTCAATAAATGCAATTTAGTTTAGCCACAGAAAAGTAATGGCTTCAGCTGGGCACAGCCTGGCTCTCTTGGGGTACTGGTGGCCTCTATCACCCTGAGTTAGGCCTCAGCCATTTGCTGAGCACCTGTGTCTGGATATGCCGAGTTCCTAGGACCCCAAGGAACACAAGGAGAAGAAGCCCCTTCCCCAGGAAAATCCAATTCACTGGGCAATAGGTGCTTTCAGCTGCCTTGGAACCTGAAAGAGAGAAAGTAGAATGAGAGAGGACAGAGCACATGTGTGCAAGTGGAATGGAGTTGGACATAAACAGGTATGAACAGTGGTGCTGTGGCTGGAGCTCAAAGTGGGCAATGCTCAAACTCTCCTTCCTGTTGGGATCTCCAAGAATCACTCTCCTTCAGCCTGTGGGGATTGCAATTCAAAATGAGATAGATGAGATTTGGGTAGGGGCACAAAGCCTAACCATATTCTTTCTCTCATTCTTTCTTGCTTGGTTCCCTGCTTTTTTTCTTTTATTCTTTCTTTCTTTTTTTGTGTGTGTAGAGCAGAGAGTATATGGGAAATCTCTGTGTCTTTCACTCAGTTTTTTTAAATGGACACAATATTTGTTCATATTTATGGGGTACAATGTGATATTTTGATACATATATACAATGTGTTATTTTCCTTTAATTGGCCTGGACACTTGCCTCAGCTTCGGTCCTTATAGTCCTCATTTGTTCTGAAATATTGAGATTCCACTGTAGAAGAACCTAATACACTTATGAAATGGTTCTGATATAATTGGCTAGTTTTGGTTGGCCGTGGTGGCTCACACCTGTAACCCCAGCACTTTGGGAGGCTTGGTGGGTGGATCACTTGAAGTCGCAAGTTCAAGACCAGCCTGGCCAACATGGTAAAACCCTATCTCTACTAAAAATACAAAAATCAGCCAGGTGTGGTGGTCCATGCCTGTAATCCCTACTTGGGAGGTTGAGGCAGGAGAATCACTTGAACCTGGGGACGGAGGTTGCAGTAAGCTGAGACTGCGCCACTGCATTCCAGCCTGGGCAACAAAGCAAGACTCTGTCTCAGTAATAATAATAGGCTAGTTTTTTCTATTTAAATCCCTGTCTTACCTTTAATTATAAAATACACCCTGAATGGTTTACAAAGTTAAATGAAAAGAATAAAACCACCATGTGCTGCTACCTCCAAATAAGCAATAGGAATTAAGTGGAAGGTGCTACATGATCTGTCCCAACAATGCACTTTTTAAGAAAATAGGTGTAGCTGGGCATGGTGGCTCACGCCTGTAATCCCAGCACTTTGGGAAGCCAAGACTGGTGGATCACCTGAGTTCCAGACCAGCATGGCCAACATAGTAAAACCCTGTCTCTACTAAAAGCACAAAAATTAACCAGTCATGGTGGCAGGCACCTGTAACCCCAGCTACTCAGGAGGATGAGGCAGGAGAATCACTTGAACCTGGGAGATGAAGGTTGCAGTGAGCCAAGATTGTGCCACTGCACTCCAGTCTGGGTGACAGAGTGAGACTGTCTCAAAAAAAAAAGAAACTTTTTTAAAGCTAGCCTTACTTTTGAATTTGATATATGTTTAACTATTTACAATGTTAGGACTTGAATAATTTAAAGTTCATATTGTTTAAGACTTATTTCCTTACAAATAAAAGTCAAGTGGGATTATGCATATGCAGAGAGCATAGATGTACAATTCTTATAGTGTGTCTTTGCTTTAAGGTTGCTTTTTATCTTATCATCTCTAGCATTTTATAGAGTTCTTTCTTCTAAATTAACAGTATGTTTTACCCCATTGATTGACCATTTTAATACTACTTTATTTCTATCAGCCCTTAGTGACTAAGTTTTTAGGAGCACTTTACTTGAGCACAAATTATTGGACAAAGATAAAATTGTTCTAATGTGTTAAAATATTTATAACTATAAATAGTAAATGTTAAAGTAAAATCACAAGAATAAAAATGTATCATAAAAGATGCTTTCATATTAAGAAACAATCTGCATAACTGTGGCTTAAGCAAGAAATATATTTAATTATCTTCTAAGTATTTTTTAAAGGTGACTGCTGACACTGATTCAGTTACTCAACTGATAACATCAAGTTCCTAAGCTCTTTCCACTGGGCATTTTCAGTAGGCTAATTTTTGTCTTTTAGCTTGTTATTTCATGGTTGTAAAATCGTTGCCAGAACTCCAGACATGTCTTTCCATGAGAACATTAGAAAGCAGGCAGGAAGGATGTTACCATGTTACCATGACAGTCAGAAACTACCCTCTCAAAACCCTTTCTTCTTTTTCTTTTTTTTTTTTTTTTTGATGAAGTCTTCCTCTGTTCCAAGGCTGGAGTACAGTGGCGCAATCTCAGCTCACTGCAACCTCCGCCTCCCAGGTTCAGGTGATTCTCCTGCTTCAGCTTCCCGAGTAGCTGGGACTATAGGCATGTGCCACCATGTGCAGCTAATTTTTGTATTTTTAGTAGACATGGGGTTTCACGTTTGTTGGGAAAAGCAGCAAAGGAGAAAGGACTTACAGAGTGCCTACATAAATTGGTTATGAGTAACACATAAACCAGGAACAACCAACTGTGGAGAGCCGCAGGAGGCCTCTGAGGAGGAAGGCCCCTCCATGCCTCATGTTCCAGTGCAGGGTGACCATAGGCTCTGTTACCATAAACATTGTGCTCAAGGACGTAAAACCCCTACGTAGCACTATGACATAGCCAGACTTGTAAGGCCTGAGTTCCATCAGCTGTACATAGATAATAAGCTAAAGACAACCACATGTTCTTGTTTTGTGAAACTCCCAAACCATCACTGTTATCAGTCCTTAGGATGATACACCAGTCCCGGCTCACTGATTCACTTCTGGCTCACTGATTCACTCCACCATCACTCCTACCCTGTAGATCAAAGTGATTATAATCAATAAATAGTGTGGATGATCAGAGCTCTGGGCCTTCACTGCCTCCAATAATAAAGTGATGGCCCCCTGGTCCCAATGTCTCTCTTAATCTGTCTTTTTCTCATTCGTTTGTCACCACTGAACTCGAGGTACCCACAGGTGATACAGAGCTGGTTCCCTACACAACTTTTTGGCCAGGATGGTCTCGATCTCTTGACCTTGTGATCCACCCACCTCAGCCTCCTAAAGTGCTGGAATTACAGGCATGAGCCACCATGCCCAGCCAAAACCCTTTATTTTTTTATGAGGGAATTAAATATTTCTACCTATTTGGCCAAAACTGGATTACATACCCACTCCTGTAGCAATCACTGGTAAAGAGCAGCAGAGGGACCTGATTGTTAGAAGGAAAAATAACAGAAAAGAATAATATCAACATCAACAAAAAGGGCATACACTCAGAGAGCCCCTCCAAAGGTCACCGACTTCAAAGACCAAAGGTAGATAAATCCACAAAGATGGGAGAAATCAATACAAAAAGGCTGAAAATTCCAAAAACCAGAATGCCTCTTCTCCTCCAAAGGATTACAACTCTTCACCAGCAAGGGAACAAAACTGGACAGAGAATGAGTTTGACAAATTGACAGAAGTAGGCTTCAGAAGGTGCATAATAACAAACTCCTCTGAGCTACAGGGGAGAATATTCTAACCCAATGCAAGGAAGCTAAAACCTTGAAAAAAGGTTAGACAAATTGCTAACTAGAATAACCAGTTTAGAGAAGAACATAAATGACCTGACGGAGCTGGAAAACACAGCACGAGAACTTTGTGAAGCATACACATGTATCAATAGCTGAATCGATCAAGCAAAAGAAAGGATATCAGAGATTGAAGATCAACTCAATGAAATTAAGTGAGAAGACAAGATTAGAGAAAAAAGAGTGAAAAGAAACAAAGCCTTCAAGAAATATGTGACTATGTAAAAAGAGCAAACCTACGTTTGATTGGTATACCTGATAGTGATGTGGGGAATGGAACCAAGTTGGAAAACACTCTTCAGGACATTATCAAGCAGAACTTCCCCAACCTAGCAAGACAGGCCAACATTCAAATTCAGGAAATACAGAGAACACCACAAAGATACTCCTCAAGAAGAGCAACCTTGAGACACGTAATCATCAGATTCACCAAGGTTGAAATGAAGGAAAACATGTTAAGGGCAACCAGAGAGAAAGGTTGGGTTACCCACAAAGGGAAGCCCATCAGACTAGGAGCACATCTCTCAGCAGAAACCCTACAAGTCAGAAGAGAGTGGGGTCCAATATTCAACATTCTGAAAAAAAGAATTTTCAACCTAGAATTTCATATCCAGCCAAACTAAGCTTCATAAGTGAAGGAGAAATAAAATCCTTTACAGACAAGCAAATGCTGAGAGATTTTGTCACCACCAGGCCTGCCTTACAAGAGTTCCTGAAGGAAGCACTAAACATGGAAAGGAAAAACCAGTACCAGTCACTGCAAAAACATACCAAATTTTAAAGACCATTGTTGCTATGAAGAAACTCCATCAACTAATGGGCAAATAACCAGCTAGCATCATAATGGCAGGATCAAATGCACACATAACAATATTAACCTTAAATGTAAATGGGCTAAATGCCCCAATTAAAAGACACAGACTGGCAAATTGGATAGTCAAGACCCATCAATGTGCTATATTCAGGAGACCCATCTCATGTGCAAAGACACATATAGGCTCAAAATAAAGGAATCGAGGAATATTTACCAAGCAATCTTTTATCAAGCAGAAGTTGCAATCCTAGTCTTTGATAAAACAGACTTTAAACCAACAAAGATCAAAAGAGACAAAGAAGGGCATTACATAATGGTAAAGGGATTAATGCAACAAGAAGAGCTAACTATCCTAAATATAAATGCACCCAGTACAAACAAGAGCACCCAGCTTCGTAAAACAAGTTCTTAGAGACCTACAAAGAGACTTAGACTCCCACACAATAAGAGTGGGAGACTTTAACACCCCACTGTCAATATTAGACAGATCAACATGACAGAAAATTAACAGGGATATCCAGGACTTGAGCTCAGCTCTGAACCAACAGGACCTAATAGACATCTACAGAACTCACCACCCCAAATCAACAGAATATATGTTCTTCTTGGCACCACGTTGCACTTATTCTAAAATTGACCACATAATTGGAAGTAAAACACTCCTCAGCAAATGCAAAAGAACAGAAATTATAACAAATAGTCTCTCAAACTACAGTGCAATCAAATTAGAACTCAGGAATAAGAAACTCATTCAAAACCCCACAACTGCATGGAAACCGAACAACCTGCTCCTGAATGACTACTGGGTAAACAATGAAATTAAGGCAGAAATAAAGATGTTCTTTGAAACCAATGAGAACAAAGGCACAATATACCAGAATCTAGGGAGGGCTAGGGGATGGATAGTATTAGGCAAAATACCTAGCGTAGATGACGGGTTGATGGGTGCAGCAAACCACCATGGCACATATATACCTATGTAACAAACCTTCATGTTCTGCACATGTACCCCAGAACTTAAAGTATAATAAAAAAAATAAAAATAAAATAAAAAAATAGTCAAATTTGGCCGGGCGAGGTGGCTTAGGCCTATAATCCCAGTACTTCGGAAGGCCAAGGTGGGTGGATCACAAGGTCAACAGATTGACACCATCCTGGTCAACATGGTGAAACCCCATCTCTACTAAAAAATAAAAAAAATTAGCTGGGCATGGTGGCATGCACCTGTAGTCTCAGCTACTTGGGAGGCTGAGGCAGGAGGATTGCTTGAACCTGGGAGGTGAAGGTTGCAGTGAGCCGAGATAGTGCCACTGCACTCCAGCCTCGTGCCTGGCGACAGAGCGAGACTCTGTCTCAAAAAAAAAAAAAAAAAAGTCAAATTCATAGAAACAGAAAGTAAAATGGTGGTTACTAGAGGATAGGGGTGGGGAAAGGGGGAGTTTGATGGTATAGAGTTTCAGTTCTGCAGTATGACAAAGTTCTGGGTATCTGTTGCATTGCAACATGCGTGTAGTTACTATTAACTATACACTTTAAAAAGGTGAAAGTGGTAAATTTTATGTATGGTTTTTACCACATAAAAAAATCTTATTAAATGTGACTTCCCTGCATTTTATATACAATTCAACAACGCAATTTTTGTTAGTATTCTCGCTTTCTTATATCTTGTGCTTTAGTCTGCTAGTTTGAGTCGATTAATTTGCATCCTACTGTACCAAAAAAGGGGGCATATGACAAGACTGTGCTTGTGGGGAAGGAAAATGCCAAAGAGAGCTCTGAAGATATAGGTTGGCTGAAAGGCGTGCTGGAGAATAAGAATATCTAAATGTGTTTGTCACTTACTTGTTATTACATGGTGTGTGCAAGGTAAACCTCTCCTGTACCTTCTCTGAAAAATATTCAGAAAATTCTAATTTGCTCTCTAATCCTCTCTTATAAGTGCATTTTTACTTCTGCAGGGAAGAGCATTAGAAAAAGTAGTGTAGTATGTATTGCTTTCTGGGTCCGCATGGAGCATTGCTAGGACAGAACTTGGAGGCAGAGGGGGATAATAAAAGGTAAGTCCTTAGGAGTTTTCAGAAATTGTCCCAGGTCACGGACTTGATAATTGAGAAAATTCTATCTAAATTTCAGGTGGTTGGTGGGCTCTGCTGCATACTGAGTTAAACACCACTGCCGTTAGTCCTGTGTTAGCCAATTAGGCAGCTGCATTGTCCCTGAAGTCCCCAAGTAAAAGAACATTTTATACTTAGGAGGAACCCTCTAATCCTCTGCCATTAGTATATTTGCACAGATGAATTAATTAACTTTAGCAGCAATAGCCTCATATCTAGAAAATCTCTTCAGACTAATCTGGTTGAACACTCACTGCCCTGGGTTAGTCAAAGGGGTTTTCTGAGCATCACACCTGGTTGTGCCAAATTCCTAAGATGCTCAAGATCCCATGAGGTAGAAGCACCTTTCCCAGGAGAATTCATGTCACTAGGCAATAGATTCCTACAACTCTCTTGGAACCTGAAAGAAAAAGGAGCATGAGAAGGCCAGAACACTTGTGTAGGAGGAGGGTGGAGTGCACATGTGTGCCTATGCCAAGAGTGGGCATCCTTTTTCGGCACTCCCAAGTGCTGAAATTCTCAGAGAATTCCCAGGGGTCCTGGAGAGGCCATGAAGGTAAATTATGCACATAAGGCTGCCCAGCAGGGATGGCAGGAGATGCTATTGCTCTTAAGGCTCATTAAGGCTGTCTGGATGTAGGTCTGGTCCAGGTTGCAGAGTCTAAGGAGTCACTGTGAGTGGATCCTTCCTGGGACACAGCATCCCTGGCCCATTGGTGTCCACCTGTAAATATAATTCCTCCTCCTCCCTTCAAGGAACACTTTAGAACAGAGTATAATAGGCACTGTTCTCACATGTAGTGGATTCCAGTGTATCTTGAGGCCTTCTTAGGTTCCCTGCTAGAAACAATAGTTTTTTGAAAAATAAAAAGAGTAAACAGGGACCTCCTTGGGACATCCCAGAGAAGAAGACTTATGGATGAAGGGGAGAAAAAACAGCAAAGATCTCAGACTCTTCTAATCCCAGACTCTGAGAAATCTTAGACTCTAGAAAAAGAAACAGATCGTCTGAGTTTATTCAACCAGTTGTAACCAGTTACATCATCTGGGATTTGCTGGTGAGTTCTGGTCATCCAGGTAAATTCTTTCTCTGCACTGATATTTCTCTGAGGGCTACAGGATTCATTTCCACAGTCCTTATTTAGATGGGCTCCTCTCAAGAATCTAGCAACCTAGTACCCTTCTTCCATCTCTTTCTTCCTCTTTTAAATCTTAGAGCCTAATTAATTTCATCTGCCATGGACATAGTTCTGTGTAAGATCACATTCTGAAGTGTGAGGTAGGACATGAATTTCTGGAAGGCACTATCCTGCTGGTACCTTGGTTGCAGACTCCAAGCCTCTGTGAGACAATAAACCTCCTGCTTTGGGGACTTTGCCCCAGGAAACGAATACAGGAAACAAGAAGTCTTTCCAGAAAACATTCTGGGCCCAACATCCATGTCAGTGACCACCTTTAATAAGAGATATCTAGTCCCCAAGGCCTTTTGAGAAATGTCCCCACCTTGCCATCAGTGCTATCACTTGCATCCTTACACCCTGAAGGCCCTAACAGAGAAATGGAAGGATGCTCTAGAGGACAATAACATACTCTGGGCTCTTTAACATGGTCAGGACACTGAGCTGCAGCAAAACGTACGTAAAGGTCAGTCATACTTTCAGTTTCATTTACCCTGATGCTTTCTGGCTTTCCTTCTTTCGGTATTATGAGGGCAAGAGATACAAAATCGAGAAACTAGGTAATGATATTAATCTGCTTTCTTCCAAGAGCCTTCAGGGGCAGAGCCAACAACTCCTGCAGACAACTGTTCATGATGAGGGGATAAAAGAGGTTTAGTGTGTGAAATTATGTTTCCTGTAAGCCCGGAAGGAAAACATCTGCGAAAGCACCTCTTGTGGACACCGCCGCCCACTCTGGCAGTAGACCGGAGAACCCCAATGCTGCTGTTATCAGATATGTTGGGCATAAACAATGACCACAGTCGTGCTGTGGTTGGAGCTAGAAGTGACCAATTGATTACAATCTCCTTCCTCTTGAGATTTCTCAGGGGCTGGGCTCGCACCAAGAGCCCAGAAAACACAGTTTGGAAGGTAGCGGAGAAGACAGGACTCTGCCGCAGAGCCTTGGCAGCGCAGCAGACATGTGATTTCCTGGGGCTGACCACGAACTACCTTTTTGTTTTCTCTTCTGATTGTCACTGACATTTGTTTCAGCATTTTGTTTTAATTTTATTAACATTTCTTCCTTTGTGTCCCTAATTTGGTGGTCTGAATAATGGCCCTGTATGCCCTGGATTTTGTGAATATGTTAAGTTTCTGGACAACAGGGACATGACAGGTGGAATTAAGGTTATTAATCAGCTGACTTTAAAATAAGGAGATTATTCTGGACTGTCTTGGGTAGGCCCAATGCAAAATTATGATATTTCTCTCTCTCCCTTCCTTCCTTCCTTTCTTTCTTTTCTCTCTTTCTCTCTCTCTTTCTTTCTTCCTTTCCTTCTTTCTTGACATGGTTTTACACTGTCACCCAGACTGGAGTGCAGTGGCATGAGCACGGCTCACTGCAGACTTGATGCTCCTGGGCTTAAGCAATCCTCCCATCTCAGCCAAGTACCTGGGACTACAGGCATGCATCACCATGCCCAATTAATTTTTTGATTTTTTTGTAGAGATGGGGGTCTCACTTTGTTGCCCAGGCTGGTGTCAAACTCCTGGGCTCAAGTGATCCTTCCACCTCGGCTTCTCAAAGTGCTGGGATTACAGATGTGAGCCACCGTGCCCAGCCCCCATGGGGTTTCTTAAAGTAGTATAAGAAGGGAGAATAGTGGTTGGAGATATGCAATGGAATCAAGAGACAGAGGAGAGACGGGAAGCCCATAAGAGATGTCACTGACCATTGTTGGTTCTGAAGATGGAGGATGAAGGCCCTGCACCAAGGCACGTGGGAAGTCTCTAAAAACTGGTAATGCCTCTCAACTGACAGACAAGACACAATTGAGTCATTAGCACTTCAATGATCTTAAAAGAAATTCCACCAATAACCTGAATGAAAGATATGGATTGTCTCCTAGCACCTCTAAAGAAAACACAGGCCTGCTAACATCTCGATTTTGGCCTTGTGAGATTCTAAGCAGAAACCTAGCCGAGCTTGCCAGACCTCTAACCTAAGGGTACTGTGATATAATGAATTTGTGTTGTTTTAAGCTGCTAAGTTTGTGGTAACTTGCTACAACAGCAATAGGAAACTAATACACCTGACAAATCAGGTCCCCTTAAGAAGTAAACCCAGGTTCCTCCTGTGGAGAATGAGGTAGATTTCATTAATTTTCTTCTTCCCCCTCACCTGTGTCTGTACATTGACTAGTGTGATCCACTTCACTATGAATTAGCCTAGCAACCAAGCCTTGAAGGTCAAGTATTCAGGGTTAAACTCAGTTTCTTCTTCCAAGAATACTCATCTTGTTCACCTAAACCAAACTGCATGGGGAAGAAAGGTACAAAATGTATACATTCCTAATGAACAAACTTCCTAATCATATCTTCTAAAATTCACACAGTACTCACCAAGTTGACCTTTTATATTTGATTGGAGTATCTCAGCTCCTTTTGAGATTTTTATTTTGTACTCTTCAGGGATTTAAAAATTATTATTACTTTGCTTACTTCTGAGTATTTTATTTTTAAAATAAAATGATGCATGTAAAACCTTTTTTCCTATTATATTAAGTAGTTCAAGCTGTTGATAGATATTCACCTCTGTATTCATCTTTTAAATAGCTCAGAAGTTTACCTGCATGTCACAAGTATGCTCTTATTAACACAAAGCTATTATTTTATTTAATGAATCAAGTTTTAGCATGACTTTTAAAATTTTATTTGAGAAATGATGACAGGAAAAATGAGAGATAATACATCTGTGGTACAGTGACTTTCAGAAAGCTGCTAGTCCAAGGCTGGGCACAGTGACTCATGCCTGTAATTCCAGCACTTTGGGAGGTCGAGACGGGCAGATCACTTGAGGTCAGGAGTTCAAGACTATCCTGGCCAGGATGGTGAAACCTTGTCTCTACTAAAAATACAAAAATTAGCCAGGTGAGATAGTGCACACCTATAATCCCAGCTACTTGGGAGGCTGAGGCAGGAGAATTGCTTGAGCCCAGGAGGTGGAGGTTGCAAAGAGCCAAGATGGTGCCACTGTACTCCAGCCTGGATGACACAGCAAGACCCTGTCTCAAAAAAAGAAAGCTGCTAGTTCAATGAAAGAGGAGATCAACAAGTAGTACAAGTTGAACATTACTGTGGAAACCTTCAGTGGTTTCCAATATAAACTGGACAGTGTGGGTGTCAACATCCACACTGGAAACATCCAATATTATTATCGGATATTATTTTCAATAACTGTATTAGTTATTGAAAATAATAGCTTGTACCTTTGTCAAAAAAATAGCTTGGTGTGAAATAAATAAGAGCATACTTGTGACATGCAGGTAAACTGCGCTATTTAAGAGGTGAATATGATAGTAGATATTGGATCTTTGATGTTATAAAACTCATTGTGTACTTATCTACACAATGTTTGGTGTTATAAACACAATGTTAGTAGTGTTTATATTCAAAATATCAATGAAGATAACATTTGAACTAATAAAAAATTCAATTGTGTATGCCAGTGTACTCATTAGAATCTTTTCACTGGAAAAAAAAAAAAATGAGCCCCAATTCAAATAGTTTGAATGGTGAGGAAATTTATTCTCCCAGCCAACTGGAAATCAAGAAGAGGAATGGTCTCCTAGGTCAGTTGCTGAAGCCGCCCAGTGCCATTGTCAAGGACCTAGATTCTTTCTCTCTACCTTTCCCTTCTCACCAGACAGGCTGGCCCTTGGGGTGACACTCTCTTGGCCCCAGAATGATTGCCAAAGTTCCAAGCCTCCCATGCAGACATATCACCATCCAGACAAAAGAGGGGCCATCTTGTGTGGAACCTCTCATGTATGAACAAGAACAGAAAACCAAGCACTAACCAAGTGCCAGCTGCATTATGTATATATTCTCACACAATCCCCCTCAACAACCCTATGTGGTCATTATAATTATCATCTCCATTTTCTGGAAAACAAAGCCACAAAAAGCAAGGCAATTTGCACTCATTACTGAGTGGTGAAATAGGAATTCAAATCCAGGCCATCTGGTGGTGACTTGGTCTGGATCTGTGTCCCCACCAAATCTCGGATTGAATTGTTGGAGGTGGGGCCTGGTGGGAGGTGACTGGATCATGAGGGCAGAGTTCTTATGAATGGATTAGCACCATCCCCTCAGTGCTGTTCTCGTGATATTGAGTGAGTTTGTGAAATCTGGCTATTTACAAGTGTGTGGCACTTCGCCCATCTCAGTCCTGCTCCCTCTTTGCCTTTCACCAAGAGTAAACCCTCTGAGATCTCCCTAAAAGCAGATGCTTCCATAATTCCGGCATAGCCTGTGGACTGTGAGCCACTTAAACCTCTTTTCTTTATAAATTACCCAGTCTCAGGTGTTTCTTTGTAGCAGTGCCAGAATGGACTAATACAGGTGGCAAGGCCTCATGCTGAAACCCCATCCTACACTCTCTCACATAGGCAGTTCTGCCCTTAGAATCATGGAGTCCAAGAATATTGGGGTCCCACCTTAAAGTTGTTCGGTGAATGAGGCTGGTGCGATGAGTCAGCTCTTTAAGGAGACAAAGTGCTATCACCTAAGACTAGGAATGAAGTGGGAGGTCTTACACTGTCTCCCCCTATCAGGCATTTTTTTAACAAGCACAACACAAGCATTTGCCATGCCGCTGCGGTCAGTGATGATCTTGGGCTTTCTGGTGTTCACACCACATTGTTCAGTTTCTATGTGACTTTTCACTCCTAAACACTGTGATTCCTATTTGGCCTCATGCTTCCATGGTCTTGAGAACAGAATTTTAACTGTAAGCCTGGATACTTGACATCTTTAGTAGAAAATAACAAAAACAAATGCCAACAAATGACAAAAGGGAAATGTAGTCAGACCTCAGAAATCACTGAATCCTGGAATGAAAACCCATGGGAAATCCAAGTGGGACTGTCTTTTGACCCTGCTTTTTTTCACGTATCCACTTTTGCAGACCAGTTCTCCTCCCCTGACAGGTTGCTGGGATATGGCTACCAGTATACAGTGTAAAAATGTACCTGTTATGCAGCCATTCCTAGAGAATTAATTTCCATACCCATTTCCTACTACCCACCCCTACCCCTCCCTTCCTTCCTTCCTTCCTTCCTTCTTTCCTTCCTTCCTTCCCTCCTTCCTTCCTTTTTTTCCTTTTCTTCCTTTCTCTCTCTTTTTATCTGTCCCTCTCTTTCTCTCCCATTTGATTCATTTCCCCCATTTTCTCTAAATTCCTGGGTAAGGGTCTCTGATTAACCCATCTTGGTTCAGAGGCCTACCTTTGAGCCAATCAACCATGGCCAGACAAATAGGGTCATGTTCTACAAACATGGTGCTAAATTTTTGTTTCCATGGATAAGAGAAAGGGGACCGTTGCGAGAAATTGAAGATATTCCTGTGTACTGTGCAGCTATTCTCAAAGGTGACATGGGATCAGAATAATATGGGAGTGGAAAGATATTTTTACTATTAAAACTTTGCAACACATGCAAAAAGAGACATTAATATAATGAACCCCCTACACAATCACCCAGTATCAGACATAGCACTTCACTATGTATCTCTAAAGGTTATGGATATTTATTCGCATAAGCATAATGCCATTGCCACACTTTTAAAAAAGTCAACAATAATTGTTTGATACTATCTAATATCGAATCAATACTTAAATTTCCCCCACTGGGACTGAATTTTTTGTATTTGATTTTTCAAGCCAAGAGCCAAACAAGATCCTAATCTTGCGTTGGTTTCATGCTGCATAAAAATCTCACCTAGAGCAGTTCTCACCCCACTATCTGACTCCGTTTTTAGGACTTATGAAGAAACCAGATTATTTGTTCCACTAGATGTCCCACACACTGGATTTGTCTTTCCCCCTCATGATGTCTTCTAACTTTTTGCTCTGTTCTCATAAACTAGATATTAGTTAAGGGCTTGATTCGTTTCAGCTCAACTTTTTCAGAAAGTTTCCTTCACAGTGGTGCTGTATGCTTCCTGTTGCATCAAATTAGTCGGAGTTCAATGTCTGGTTGTCGCATTCTTAGAGATGCTAAGTCTAATTAGTGGATTCTGGTGGTGACAGCTTGGTCCCTGTATTCTAGGTGTCATTATTAAATGCTTGCCTATCAATTTCACTGATTGACAGTTTTTCCCTGTCATTGATTTCATTACACACTGCAAATGGTGATTTTATATTATATAATCATTTTAAATTTATTTTCTGGAATTCCTCTGTAGAAAAAACCTCTTGTGTAATTAACTAATGTCACATGATGGCCATGAAGTACAGTTCACACAGGTAATGTTGAATACGTTCTTAATTATTTTTTAATTGCCTATTTTCAGATGAAGGTTTAGTGTATTCGTTATCTACTATGGTGACACATGGGTTGTTTTCACCTGGGTAGAGGACTTTGTCTTTTTGAGTATGAAAGTACAGTGAGAAACGTTTAGATTTTATACACGCAGTTCTGGCATCTCCAAGACTCCTCTTCGACTCAATAATTAGCTAAAAGAACTCACACTTAGCAAAGCTGCCATACTCATGGTTACAATTTATTACAACAAAAAGATAAAAATTAAAAGCAATGGTAAAAGACACTAGGGCAGAGTCAAGAAAAGAGCAGGCACAAAACTTTCTGTTCTCTTCCTCCAGTAGAATCTTTCAGACAAAACTTATTTCTCCCAGCAGCAATGTGTGACAATATGCCTGGAGTACTGCCAAACAGGGAAGATCACCTGTGCCTTGGTATGCAGCAATTTTATTGGGGAATCATCACATAGATATAGCTGACTACTCACTTGGCTCCAGAGATAGAGCTGATATCACATAGCCCAAACCTCCTATCACATTGTTAGCATACACTATCAGGCATGGCTCAAGGCTCCCAGGTAAACACACTCTCATTAGGCAGAACATTCCAAGAGCTTAAAGGTTAGCTCCAAGGAGCTAGGACAAAGTGCTCAATCTTTATTTGGGCAAGGTTAATCCTTTACTGGATAATATATATTCAATTTATTTTGATCAACCACAATCATTATTCCTTTGATACTTAAATTTTTCCATATTAGCTCTTACGTCCTTTGACATGACTCAGTCTTCACTGACACACTTATATGTCCCTGGCATGAATTCAGCCGTTTATCTAAAAAGTTCTTGTTTTTGTTTTTTTTAATAGGATAAATGGTATTTAGAGATTATAGCCTTATGCTTAGGTGTGCTCATTGCTACCAAGTTTTCATTATTTTAGCAACAGCCCATAGAGGTGCTTTGACACTACAATATCAGAGTTGAATGATTGCAACAGAGACTACTGCCTGCAAAGCTTAAGAAAAGTTTGCTGATCCCTGTTTTAGGCTGTTTGTTGAAAAGTGAGTTGTAAATCCATGCTATATTTTCAATTCAAATTTAACATCAAATAATTTTATTTAACTTCTTTGCTTTTATATGTGTATCTCTTCTCTTATACTGAAAAAAAGTCTTGATTCTATAATTTTCCCAGGACTCTTTTGTTTTTAACACTGAAAGTCCTGCATACTGGGAAACCCCTCAGGCATAAGCAAATCGGAACAGTTGTTTACCTTACTTGGTTCTTAAAATGTTAATATTGATATGAATTTTATTTATCTTACAATATGTGTTAAATATATTGAAATTACACCAAATTATTACTAGATTTATTTACTAGTCCATTTAATGTACAAGATATTTAATGAAAATGTTCACTCAAATTCTACATTCTAAAGTCAGTTGAAATAATTTTCTGTATGATTATATCACAAAAGTCATGTTCAGTTAGATATAGAGGTTTTTCCCCCTTTTAGGAGTACCCTTTTACTTATTTATTTTCAATATGTAAAACAATTACATGATTCTACATTCAAAACTCTACAGCAGGCTGAATGTGTTGGCTCAGATCTGTAATTCCAGCACTTTGTGAAGCTGAGGTGGGCAGATCACTTGAGGTCAGGAGTTTGAGACCAACCTGGGCCACATGGTGAAACCCCATCTCTACTAAAAACATAAAAATTAGCTGGGCATTGTGGCACATGCCTGTAGTCCCAGCTACTTGGGAGGCTGAGGTGGGAGAATCGCTTGAACCGGGGAGGCTGAGGTTGCAGTGAGATGAGATCACACCACTGCACTCCAGACTGAGTAACAGAGGAAGACTTGGTCTCAACAAACAAAAAAACAAAAACCTATACAGCAAGTTTTACTTAGAGAAGTCTCACCTCTATGCATGTTTCCTCCCTTTGCTTAGAGGCTGAAGTTTTTTTTTTTAAAATTAGCTTTAGTTTTGTTCTTCCAGTGGGTTTTGTTTTTCATTTGTTTGCTTTTTATATATGAGCAATATATAAATGTATATATTTATCTATATCCCTCATACTCTATATACTATTGTGCACCTTGCTGCTTTCACCTAAAAATACGTCATGAAGATTATTGCATATCAGCATATAGAGATGTTCCTCATCCCATTTTATCATTCTATAGTAATATTCCATTATATACATGAATCCCAGTTTATTCACTTATCCCTCTACTCACAAGTCTTTGAGTTGTTTGTAATCTTTTTCGATTAAAAATACTACCTTATTCACAAGTCATTTTCTAATCCTGCCTGTGTAGTTTTGTGATAGATTTCTAGACTGAGATTGTTCTATCAGATGGTGAAGGCATACACAAATTTGCAAGATATTGCCAAACCATCTTTTACTATAGTTGTAACTATTTTGTATCCTAACCAAAATATGAGATGTTCTATTTTCTTTCACCATCACCAATCCAGTAAGTTTTCAAATTTTTGATTTTCACCAATATCATAGGTGAGAGACGTTATCTCAGTATGGATTTAATTTGCATTTCTTTTATTGTGAGGATTGAATTTTGAAACAGGAAAAAGGGCCAGCAAGCCCCTATGATGACCAAGAGTCTGAGCATGTTTTCAGTTATTTTTTCTTACGTCAAAAAGCATCTTCACACCACGATTTGAATGTATTCCCAAGAATTACCAAATTTCTTCTTTCATCATTAATAACTCTGTCTTCAACTGCCATAGTTCCCAGGGAATTGAATAATGAATTGTCCAAAACCACAGAAGAAAGTTGGTATTTGAGAGCACATCTCTCTGATAACAAGTTCCTTGATCAGTGAAACTACACTATGCCAAACAGCAAAGAGTGGGAATTCCAAGGAAGAACAAAGACCTGTGACATAGAAGCTCCATGAAAGATACACCCCAAGTGTGAGTAAACAGCTGGTAAGCAAAGTAGCAAGGTGAAATAAACATCTGGTTTAAGAAGAAGTTAAGATTCCAGGTACCTACGGAGATGAAGAAAAAAAAAGAAAAAGTAAAGATGAGTCGTGAACTCACCTTTTCTATTTTAGTTTTATTTTCATAGATTCGTTTTTGAGATATATAGTGATTTCCTGTGGATATTTGAGTATCCCAGTTATCCCTCCCACGTGCACCAGCCCTTTCTCCAAAAGGCGCGATGCTTGAGGGTGTTAAAAATGGCCTGTTTTTTTTTTTGCCAGTGGCTAGGAGCCTTAGTCATGGAATGGGCTGTCCTCATCCACAGTGTCCCACTGTTTTCTATTCCCATTAATGTCTTCCATTTTTAGTGTCATTTGATTCATGGAAATGCCACTTTTCAATTTTCCCATTGTATATGAGCACATCAATTCTCTCAACATCCAAACGCTTTTTGAGCACCCAGTCTAAGCTAAGCATAGATCAATCCTTTGCAACTTCAGCAGAAAATGGGTACCATTACTGCAAAAGCAATGGTATGCTTCCTGGAAAGGATACCAGTAGTCTGAGAAGGTGATGATAGTACATGGTAATATACAGGCTGCAACACAGTTCCAGAGAGCTTGACTTCAGCATTGCCTCCCTAGCTATGAGCTTCAGTGGTTCCACTGTGTATTTAAATGTGCTTTACCCATTTCTGTGCGTCACATGTGGGCCATGTAGAGGTTAAAATGTGTTGGTCATTTTATCACCCCACCCTTCTCATTTCCTGAATCTCATGAAGCTGGTTGAGTCTCACAGACCACTAGAGAAGAGATATTTCCACAGGAGGGCACAACTGCTTCCCACATCCCTCCTCAGAGCTGTCCCTTGACTTGGGGGGTGAATTTCAGGCCAACAGGGCTGCCTGGGAGATACAAGAGCGTTCTCCATGGATCTTCCTTACTACCACGGCTCTCTGACCAAGCGAGACTGTGAAACCTTGCTGCTCAAGGAAGGGGGTGGATGGCAACTTTCTGTTAAGAGACAGCGAGTCAATACCAGGAGTCCTGTGCCTCTGTGTCTCGTGAGTAGCCTCATCTTGCACACATGTGACATCGTACATTGAATGTGGCAAAGGCACAGTAAAGGAATACGTATCCCTCAGTATTTCACTCTGACTTTGTAGTCAAAATGCATAGAGTAAGAAATAATGGACAGTGCTAGGAGAGGAATGTGTCTGTCCATGCTCCCCCATCTGCCTTGCTCTCCCTGGTGTAAAGGCCTGCAAGCCGACTGCAGCAGCAGGAGGGATATGGTGGTGGTGAAGGGAAGGGCTGCAGGAAGAATAGCGGTACGGGGGGGGGATAGAGAGAAGGTACAAATATCAGAGGTCCTGTTCTCCAGAGATCTGTTTATTTGGTATGGAAAAGGCTAGGAGTTTTTAAAGAAATTTCAATCTGAAAGACTACTTATTCTACAGCATCCACTTGCAATACTTAAACTATAAATACTAATAATATTTCACATTTTGTTAGATTTGTAAACGACTTCAATATTCATCATTTTCTTTCATTCTTGTAGTCTACCAAGGCAAGCATAAGCAGTTACCACTTCATAGGTAAAGAAACAGAGACCTTGGTTTCTCAAATAATTTGTTTGTGTTAAAACTCATTTGGAATTTCCAGAGTCTAAGTTAAATATGAAATTCCAGGCCGGGTGTGGTGGCTCATGCCTGTAGTCCCAGCACTTTGGGAGGCTGAGGCAGGGGGATCACTTGAGGTCAGGAGTTCGAGACTAGCCTGGCCAACATGGTGAAACCCTGTCTCTACCAAAAATACAAAAATTAACCTGGTGTGGTGGCGTGTGCCTGTAATGCCAGGTACTTGAGAGGCCAAAGCAGGTGAATCTCTTGAACCCAGAAGACAGAGGCTGCAGTGAGCCGAGATTGCACCACTGCACTCCAGCCTGGGCAACAGAGCCAGACTCTGTCTCAAAAAAGAAAAAGAAATTCCAGGCCACAGTATCAAAGAGACCCAGCAGAAAGAACTTGTTTATGCCCAGTTTAGAAAGCAATCCTGAACAGAAATCTGAACAGAAATTGCTAGAAACCTCCTATCTTTATGTATTTTCCTCTTTGTAAATTAGGGACCACTGAACCTGTTATTATACCTGTAACAGAAATTGAAACCCTGGTGTCTCTTGTTAAAGAAAAAAAAATTACTCTATGTCACTTGTTAAATCATGGTTGGGAAGACTTTATTCAGGATCATCGCAATAGGTATAGGGACCACTGCAATGAGCTCTTGCAGTGCAGAAGAGAGATTGGACTCAACTCTGAATACAGCATGGACAAGTAGGAATTTATGGCCAAGGAGTAGTGTGGGGTCAGTGGCTAGAAAATTACTCAGAGGAAACATCAGGGGTAAGGGGATTCTGGCTAGCCAGGCTAACAGAATTGTAGCTGAAGACAGGCCAGGGTGATCACATGTTGCCTGGGGGATGGTGAAGGATGAGGAATCTCATCAGAATCTGACAGTGATCAGATATCTAGGGTGAGGTGTCCTTGCCAAACTGACTTAGTAGGGTTCTTTGCTAAAACTGGATTTACAAGGAAGTACACAAATGGCCCATGGAGTAGGCTCAGAAGTCTGATTACAGACAAAAGTGATTGTCATTACTAATAGAATACATTGGGACATATTTCTTTCTTTAAATGATATTGGAGATACAGGCTATCTCTCTGATACCTACATCCACAGTACCGTTTAAAGAAAAATATATATTGTCTAGGTGCGGTGGCTCATGCCTGTAATCCTAGCACTTTGGGAGACTGAGGTGGGTAGATCACTGAGGTCAGGAGTTTGAGACCAGCCTGGCCAACATAATGAAACCTTCATCTCTACTAAAAATACAAAGAGGTGGGCGTACCTATATCACAGCTACTCAGGAGGCTGAGGCATGAGAATCACTTGAACCTGGGAGGCAGAGGTTGCAGTGAGCTAAGATGGCACCACTGCTATCCGGCCTGGGAGACAGAGACTGTCCATCTCAAAAATAAAATAAATAAGCAAATAAATAAAGAGTGGGTAAGATCTGGTTACATGGAAATGGGATGGAAGGCATTTTAGGAAGGGGAGGGTAGGAACAGGGGTCTAAAAGTTGGATACTTTAAAGCATGTACATACAGGGTTCCTAAAATGTAGTTTGGAAACCAGCTTTTGGAAAAGGAGGGTGGGATAAGATCATGGAGTTTTAAAAGAGTGGTTCTATAGGTAATGGGGTAACATGGATGGTTTTTGAGCGGGGGAAGTGACAAGACTAGTGAATTTAGGAACTTCAATCTGACATGAAGAACACACTGAGCTGGAAATGATGGCAACAGAAACTGTTGTGCCTCTGGATGGTAGATGGTGAAGAGCTAGCTGTGATGGCACAAGCAGTGAAAAGGGGAAAAAGAAGAAGGCTTAAGGACAGACTGGCCAGTATCTCAGTGTATATGGTGAATATTGGGATTCCCCTTCCTTCCTTCTCTCCTTCCTTCCTTCCTTCCTTCCTTCCTTCCTTCCTTCCTTCCTTCCTTCCTTCCCTCCCTCCTTCCTTCCTTTCGTTCTTTCTTTTGTTCTTTCTTTCTCTTTCTTTCTTTCTCTCTCTCTTTCTTCTTTTCTTCTCTCTCTCTTTCTATCTTTTCTTTAGACAGGGTCTCACCCCAGCTCCCAGGCTGGAGTGCATAATCATGGCTCACTGCAACCTTGACCTTCTGGGTTCAGGAGATTATCCTGTCTCAGCCCTTCTAAGTATCTGGGACTACCGGTGCACATTACCATGCCCGGCTAATTTTTAAATTTTTTATAGAGATGGGATCTTGCTATGTTGCCCAGGCTGATTTCAAGCACCTGGGCTCAAGTGATCCGCCCACCTCGGCCTCCCAAAGTGCTGGGATTACAGGCATGAGCCACTGCACCCAGCCTATTGGGATTCTCTTTGAAAATTGATATTTATTCTCAACTGTTCTGTGGTGCATCAACCCAGCTTGCATATTCATCCAAAGCAAAGATCACTGAGAAATGCTAAAAAATAAAAATAAAAATAAATCAAGTGGAAAGGCAAAAATAAATATTTGTTAAGCCCCTGCACATGATCAAGTCTCACCTGCATCCCTATGCATGTCACTGAAAGGCAAGCAAAATTTCATTCACCCTCAGGCTTAAGGCTCAGGTCAAGTGACCCCTGTAGCTACCTCCTCCTAGAGCCTTGTTAAAAACTTATTATCATACAGATAAGTATGCACTGTTAAATTCTAGTTGTTCAATAATTATTTGAAATCTCTCATAGGTCAGACAGTGTGCTGGACACTCAGTTGATGCCTTCAACTCAGCTCAGAGCCTAGTGGGGAAAATAAAAAAGTAAACGGATAGTGTGACGCATGTGATAATCATGATGATTGGACTATCATGAGTGCACTGCAGAGCTAAGAGCAAAAAGTGGAGAACTGGATATTGGAGCTGAGACTTTAGGAGAATAAATGGAAACTTCATTCATTCAACAAGCATATACTGAGCACTTATTATGGCCATGTGTGGTCCTAAGCCTTGGTAATACAATGATAAATACTACTGGCTATGTTTCTGCCCTCATGAAGTTACATTCCAGTAAAAGGAGAAAACATGATGAATTGTACAAATGTCCAATGTGAAAAAGAAAAAAAAAAAAAGAAAACATGATGAAAATGAAACAGTCATATGACAGAGAGAGACAGAGTGGCTGCTTTCCACTGGGTACAGGAAAGGTTTCTCTGAAGAGGTCACATCAACCAATTCATGCTTCAAGATACAACCCTTTGCAAGCAAAGCCAGAATCACTATTGTGACACAAGTGTTAGCCTGCTTGTCTTCACTGACAGAGAAAAAGTTACCATGTAGGTGTTTTCTATGAAGCAAACATTTCGCTAAGCATGGACATGCATTATCTTATTTGTCCTTTGCAAAGCCCTTTGCAGTAGGTGACATGATCACTATTTTGTGAGAAAATAAACTATAGCCTCTTATTTAATAACTTGCCTAGGGCCAAACTGCTAATATGTTATTACGTTCCCTCTCTTACCAATGTCCCCAGCTTCACTGAAATATGTTTCAGGTAATCACCTTGGATGTGTGTCATAAAATGCCCAACCAGGGGATCTGAGGGCTTGGCAATGGACTCTGATATGCAGTGTCCACTTCTCTGCTGCATTAAAATGGCAATATACTAACCTCAGCACTTTCACCAAGCTAAATATCTAGTAATGAAGATACTATGAGGAAGGTTAGAAACAGAGAAAGAAAGTCACAGAGAGGGTTGACCTAGCAGCATATGGCACTGATCAAAAAGCTATGTGGTAACTGTGGACAGGAAATGTTTTCTGATCATACACTATGATAGAGCTTCTAGACAACTCCAGTGTGTAAAATGCTGTCCGTGTAGTGTGACTTTGTGAGTGTCAGGAACTCTAAACTAAGTCTGCCTTTATCATCAGTCGAATTAAATGGAGTAGATATTAGGAGGTGTAAAGGGTTCATCTGCAAATGTGAAGGAAAGGAGGACGTTGCAAAGCCATAGGAAAGCTGCAGGTGAGAAAGACCTGAGCCGTAACCTACTGTATGCTCTCATTAAGAAGAATAATGGCAATATCTTTCTGTTGCCTTGAGAGTCATTGACGAATCTCAGATTCTGAGACTTTTGGAGGGATTGTAGAGTACGGAAAGAAAAGAAATGATCCACTTTGTTGTTGTTGTTTATAAAGCTAATGAAAGTTCATTTTAGAATAACCCAATGTAGAGAAAGGTACAAAAAGAAAGCAGAGGTTGTATCAGTCTCACCACTCTGAAATCACCATTTTTAAAAATATTTCAGCATACAACTCTCCAGACTTTTCTCTGTGCATCTATAAGCCAATATATGTACATAATGGTTTATTACGTATGATTGTTTGCAACCTATTTTTTCCATAATTGTAGGTATCTTTCCTCATCCCTTTATGACTGCTTAGTAGTTTATTGATTTGCTATATTATAATATATACATATCATACATTTCGGTTATTTTCAATTTTCATTTCCAATTTAGTCCAGTGAGCTCAGTGTAATTTGGGACAATTAACATTTTTGTACTCACATCTATGAAAGCTGGCCCAACTCTCTAGTTAGGATAAAATCCTAGATGTTTAAAAATCTTCACGCACACTGACAAATTAGTACCACGAAAGGTTGCACCAAGATACACTGAGATCAGGAGTGGTGATAAGGCCAGAGGCCAAAAGTCTTAAAATATTTCTTTATTGACTTGGGTTCCCCACTTGCATCATGGAATGGAAAAATGCCAAACACATTGTTGACATTATAGGGCACAGGCAATTGCATTTCCTTCCACTGACCTTTTGAAGATTAGGTAAAATAAAAACTCGAACACGAACAAGTTTCCCCACAACGGTGGCCACACATGAGACCATGCTAATCTGTGGACTGTTCATGCATTGAGCGGGGGATTCAGAGATGGGCACAGCACTTCATGGAATGATTACTTTGAAAGCTAAACCAGATTAGAAAGAGTGAAACAATTCAAAGATATGGGAAAATTTAGAGGCCCTGTATTCCAGCCTTTTCAAACCTCAACTGAGAAATTAATGCCAAAGATTTTTAAATGATTTTTACATGTATTTATTATGTATTTCTCATAAATGATGACAATGATTTCCATGGAACAAACAAAAAGGGAGGATCTGCTGTGTATCACTCCCACACTGAGGGTCAAGCCATTACATATTTATTGAGAACACAATAGCACAAATAGGAAACACTTTTTCTACCTGATACCAAAAACCAATCATGAAAATAGCAAAACCATATCTATGTATATATGGAGTTATAATTTAGTTTATATATTATAAAAATAAATTATATTCATCTACCTTTTAATGCCATGAATATGTCTTACAGCTTTATTGAGGTATCATTGACATAAAATAAAAAGTGTACAATATGATGGATTTTGACATATGTATATACACCTATGAAACTAACACAACCAAGATAATGAACATATTCACCACCTCCAGAACTTTTCTTGCACCCCTTTGTAATCTTTCATTACCATACCTCCCACCTAGGCTCAGACTCCAGGCCATCATGATCTGTTTTTTGGCACTATAGATTAATACGTATTTTCCAGAATTTAATATAAATCAAATCATAGAGAATGTAGTCTTTTTTGTCTGACTTCTTTTATTCAGAATAATTATTTTGAGATCCATCTATGTCGTTGCATGCATCAATAGTTCATTCTTTTGCATTGCTGAATAGCGTTCCATGGTAGGAATGTATCCCAATTTGTTTACTCATTTATAGCTATTACAACTAAAGTTATTATGAATATTTGTGACTAAGTCTTTGTGTAGGCATATGCTTTCATTTCTCCTGGGTAAGTAATCTGGACTGGAATGGCTAAGTTGTATGTTCCATGGAGGCTTATCTTTTTTAAGAAACTGCCAAACTGTTGTCCAAAGCGATTGTGCTGTCTCACCATTCCCATGAGTATCACATGAGTTCTGATTGCTCCTTGTCCTCACCAACATGTGGAACGGTCAGTCTTTTACATTTTAACCATATTAGTAAGTGTAGTGGTATCTCATCGTGAGCTGAATTTGCATTTTACTAATGACTAATGATACCATCCATGTCTTTTCTTTTCTGGTTTTATTGAGGTTCAACAGATTTTACTTTTTATTTTTAAAAACTTAAAGTCTAACTCAAGTAAAATAAGCTGTACATATTTAAAGCATACAATCTAATTTATTTGATAGATAAAATAGTATGTATTTATTGTGTATAATGTGATATTAAAATATATATATATGTTGTGGAATTACTAAATCTAGCTAATTAACATATGCATTACCTCATCAAGTTATTATTTTTGTTGCGAGAAAACTTAAAATTGCCTCTCGGCAGTTTTCAATAATATATGGTTTTTATTTTATTTTATTTATTTTTTTTGAGACGGAGTCTCACTCTGTCACCCAGGCTGGAGTGCAGTGGCACCATTTCAGCTCTTTGCAACCTCCATCCTGCGTTCAAGTGATTCTCCTGCCTCAGCCTCCTGAGTAGCTGGGATTACAGGTGCCCGCCACCATGCCCAGCTAATTTTTGTATTTTGTAATTTTTATATTTGTAGAGACAGAGTTTCACCATGTTGGCCAGGTTGGTCTTCAATTCCAGACCTCAGGAGATCTGCCCACTTTGGCCTCCCAAAGTGCTGGGATTGCAGGCCTGAGCCACTGTGCCCCACCTAAGCATATAATATATGGTTATTAACTGTAGTCACCGTGTTGTACAATAGATCTCTTGTCTAGCCAAAACTTCGTATCCTTTGACCAATATTCCCCAATCCTCCCTTTCCCATGGTCAGTTCCTGAGAACCACCATTCTACTCTTTAGTTTAATGAGACCAACATTTTTAGGTGCCACATATGAGTGAGACCATGTGGTTATTTTTCTTTCTGTGCCTGGCTTATTTCACTTTGGATAATGTCCTCCAGATTCATCCATGTTATTGCAGTAACAGGATTTTATTTTTCTATGTCTGAAAAATATTCCATTGTGTGTGTGTCTGTGTATATGTGTATGTGTAACTTTCTTCATTCATCTTGTTAATCAACTTAGGTTGATTCCTTGTCTTGGCTATTGTGATTAATGCTCCTATAAAAGCAGGAGTGCAGCTATTTCTTCAACATACTAGATTCATTTCCATTGAATATATATGCAGTAGTGGTGTTATATAATAATTTTATTTTTAATTTTTTGAGGAACCTCCATACTGTTTTCCATATGGCTATACTAATTTACATTCCCATCAGCATTGTACAAGGGTTCCCCCTTTCTCCATATCCTTTGTCTTTTCGATAATAGCCATTCTAACGGGTGTGTAATAACAGCTCATTATGGTTTTGATTTGCATTTCTCTGATGATTAGTGATGGTAAGCATTTTTTCAGGTACCTGTTGGCCATTTGTATGTCCTCTTTTGAGAAATGTCTATTCAAATTCTTTGTTAATTTTTAAATAAGGTTATTTGTGTTCTTGACATTGAGTTGCATGAATTCCTTACATATTTTGGATATTAACCCCTTATCAGATGTATGGTGTGCAAATATTTTCTCCTGCTCTGCAGGTTGTCTCTCTTTCTCTCTCTTTTTTTTTTTCGAGATGGAGCCTTGCTCTGTTTCCCAGGCTGGAACTCAGTGGCGCAACCTTGGCTCAATGCAACCTCTGCCTCCCAGGTTCAAATGATTCTGCTGCCTCAGCCTCCAAAAGTGCTGGGATTACAGGCATGGGCCACCGTGCCCCGCGCTGTGGGTTGTGTCTTTGCTTTGTTGTCTTCTTTGTTGTGCAGAAGCTTTTTAGGTTGATACAATCCCATTTGTCTATTATTTGCCTTTGTTGCCCACGCTTTAGGCATGATATCCAAAAATCATAGGTCAGACTAATGTTGTGGAGCTATTCTCCCGTGGTTTCTTCCAGTAGTTTTACAGCTCCAGGTCTTCCATTCAAGTCTTTAATGGATTTTCAGTTGATTTTCACATATGGTATGAAATAAGGATCCAATTTTATTTTTCTGCCTGTGGAGATCCAGTTTTTCCTGAACAGTTTATTGAAGAGGCTGTTCTTTTCCCATTGCCTGTTCTTGATCCCTTTCTCAAAAATCAACTGACAGTAAACGCATGGGTATATTTTCTTTGATGAAGTGTCTGTTCAAATATTTTGCACTTTTAAAAATTAGATTATTTTACTATCATGAGTTGTGATAATTCTTTACATATTTTGGATGTGAGTCCCTTATAAGATAGCTGATTTGCAGTATCTTTTTCCAGTTTGTGACTTGTATTTTCCTTTTTTAATGGTATATTTCAAAGGCCAGAGATTCTTAATTTTAATGAAGCCCATTTTATCAATTTTGCCTCCTGTGGATCATGGTTTTGGAGTTGTATCTAATAAGTAATCTGCCTACTTTGAGGTTGATTGACTATTTTTATGTTTCCAAATTATCTTTTGTGAGGACTTGTTAGCTATAACTCCTTGAGTTTTAGTAGTTTACTTAGTATTTATACTATACATGTTTAACTTATAGTCTATATTTGAGAAACGTTATGCCACTTCACCTGTAGTATCAGAACCTTATAATAATATCCTTTCATTTCTCTCACACTTCACCTAAGCCTTTGTGCTATTATTATCATGCATTTTTCTTTCTATGCATTTTAGAACTAAGAGAAAATACTAGTGGCCCGGTGCGGTGGCTCATGCCTGTAATCCCAACACTTTGAGAGTCCAAGGCAGGCAGATGGCTTGAGTTCAGGAGTTTGAAACCCACCTGGGCAATGTAGCAAAACCCCATCTCTACAAAAAATACAAAAAAACTAGCTGAGTGTGGTGTTGTGCTCTGTAGTTCCAGCTACTCATGAGGCTGAGGTGGGAGAATTGGTTGAGCCCAGGAAGGTCAAGGCTGCAGTGAGCTGTGATCATGCCACTACACTCCCCACCTGGGTGACAGAGTGAGACCCTGTTTCACACACTAAATAAATTAATTAAATTAAATAAATAAAACTAAAGAGAAGTATCAAGACTATGGAAGTTGTAGACAGACCTTCTTTCCTTATTCTCTTTCCTAGAGCCAAGACTTTCAACATCAGAATAAGAATTTCAAAACCTTGTTTTTTTGTTTTTTTTTTTTCAAATTCCCACAAATGAAGGGGCCTGAAAATGATTAGTGCTGTGGTTTGATTGTCTCCTTTGAAACTCATGTTGGAATTTAATTGTTGTTGTAATAGTATTAAGAGGTGGGACATTTAAGAGGTGATTAATGCTGTTATCTCTCATGAGTGAGTTAGTTATTGAGAAAGTGGGCTCCTGATAAAAAGATAAGTTTGGTCCCTGTCCTGTCTCTTTGTGTCCCACCCATGCGATGCCCCTGCACCATATTACAACACAGCAAGAACACCCTCACCAGATGCAGCTCCTCCATCTTGAATTTTCCAGCCTCCAGAACTGTGAGCCAAATAAACCTCTATTATTTATAATTTACCCAGTCTGTGGTAGTCTATTATAGCAGCAAAAGTGAATTAAGACAGTTTCTTTGGCCAGTTGCAGTGCCTCATGCCTGTAATCCAAGCACTTTGGAGACCGAGGCGGGTGGATCACTTGAGGTCTGAAGTTCAAGATCAGCCTGGCAAATATGGTGAAACCCTGTCTCTACTAAAAATACAGAGATTAGTTGAGCATGGTGGTGCATGCCTGTAGTCCCAGCTACTCAGGAGGCTGAGGCAGGAGAATTGCTTGAACCCAGGAGGCGGAGGTTGAGGTAAGCCAACATTGCACCACTGCACTCCAGCCTGGGTGACAGAGTGAGACTCTGTCTAAAAAAAAAAAAAGGTTTCTTTTTAGGATTGAAGATTAACAAGGTATTGCATATGAAATATAATGATAGATGTTACATGGATTTGCATAGAACATTATGATTCACATAGCCATTTTTCCACAGGTTCAAAAATACTGTCTACACATACCGAATCTTCAGAGAGAGACATGGGTATTACAAGATACAGGTACGAACAAAAAGGACTGCAACAACAACAACAAAAAGGCTGAGGAAGAAGAACCTGGGAACATGTCTTCTACCTGAGCCATGACTACGTGAAAGCATTCTAAAACAGAAAGCACAGTGCAGAGATAAGAGTCAGATCATGAGTTAACCTGGTTTTCCCCTAAGAGAAATAAAAAGATTCTAGGCTTGGGTTCTACTTTTGAATAACCCACACTGTTATTCCACTGTGGCTCCTCCAGTGGTCAAATGCACCAACTTGGACTCCAAGCAAAATCTCTGTTGAATTAGAAGACTCAACAGTGATGCAGGATGGACCCAGAAAGAGAATGGAGTTTCACTGTGTCACCCACGCTGGAGTTCAGTGGCACCATCTGTTCTCTCTGTAACCTCCATCTTGTTCGAGCGATTCTCCTGCCTCAGCCTCCTGAGTAGCTGGGATTACCGGCACCTGCCACCATGCCCAGCTAATTTTTTGTATTTTTAGTAGAGACAGGGTTTTGCCATGTTGTCCAGGCTGGTATCAAACTCCTGACCTCAAGTGATCCACCCACCTCAACTTCCCAAAGTGCTAGGATTACAGGTGTGAGCCACCATGCCCAGCCAGAAAATTCTTTTTATTTTAAAATTATTTTTAAAAGATGATATTAGAAAATAGTACTTGGTGTATAGCTAGTAAACAGAAAACAACTAATTACAACTTAACTGAGTTGTGTTGCCATTCCTACTTTCTGTTTACATTAGGACTTTTTTGGTCTAATTTTACTCACGTGGAGTTTCTGAATTCATCCAGTATACACATTGCATATTTTAAAGACATGCAATCAACCTAAATGCCCATCAATGATAGACTGGATAAAGAAAATGTGGTATATATACACCATGGAATACCAAGCAGCCATAAAAAAGAATGAGATCATGTCCTTTGCAGGGGGACATGGATGGAGCTGGAGGCCATTATTTTTAGCAAACTAACATAGGAGCAGAAAACCAAATACTGCATGTTCTCACTTATAAGTGGGAGCTGAGTGATAAAATCACATGGACACACAGAGACCTACACACGCTGGGGCCTATTGGAGGTTGGAAGGTGGAGGGTGGGAGGAGGGAGAGAATCAGGAAGAATAGCCAATGAACGCTGGGCTTAATATCTGGGTGATGGGATGATCTATGAGGCAAACCACGTGGCACATGTTTACCTATTGTTTACCTGTATAACAAACCTGCACATCCTGCACATGTACCCCTGAACTTAAAATAACAGTTGGAAAATCTTTTAAAAATTGCATTTTTGCATTCCCATCAGAAGTCTACTTCTGATCATCCTCTAAGATAGCAAAGCCTCCCAGTAGGGTACAGACATAAGCTCTTAGAGGGGTACCCTTCACGGTGTATCTGCAAGAACTGCCCCAGATAAACTTGCCAAGGATGGGATTCACTTGATACTATGGACTGCATCGAGATCCCTTGAATGCAAATCCTCTTTACTCAGAGTGGCTCGAGTCCAAGGTTGGTCTTAGAAATGAGAGTTTCTCCTTATAAGAGCTCCTGAAAGAAGCACTAAACATAGAAAGGAACAATCAGTACTAGCCACTCCAAAATGTACCAAATGGTAAAGAGCATCGACACAATGAAGAAACGGTATCAACTAATGGGCAAAACAACCAGCTAGCATCAAAATGGCAGGATCAAATTCACACATAACAATATTAACCTTAAGTGTAAATGGGCTAAGTGCTCCAATCAAAAGACACAGACTGGCAAATTGGGTAAAAAGTCAAAACCCATTGGTGTACTGTATCCATGAAGCCCATCTCACGTGCAAGAATACACAGGCTCAAAATAAAGGGATGGAGGAAGATTTACCAAGTAAATGGATAGCAAAAAAAATCAGGAGTTGCACTCCTAGTCTTGTGATAAAATAGACTTTAAACCAACAAAGATAAAAAGAGACAAAGAAGGGCATTACATAATGGTAAAAGGATCAATGCAACAAGAAGAGCTAACGATCCTAAATATATATGCACCCAATACGGGAGCACCCAGATACATAAGGCAAGTTCTTAAAGACCTACAAAGAGACTTAGACTCCCACACAATAATGGTGGGAGACTTTAACACTCCACTGACAATATTAGACAGATCAACGAGACAGAAAATTAACAAGGATATCAGGACTTGAACTCAGATCTGGACCAAGCAAACCTGATAGACATTTATAGAACTCTCCACCCCAAATCCACAGAATATACATTCTTTCAGCACCACATCACACCTACTCTAAAACTGACCACACAACTGGAAGTAAATCATTCCTCAGCAAATGCAAAAGAATGGAAATCATAACAGTCTCTCAGACCACAGTGCAATCAAATTAGAACTCAGGATTAAGAAACTAACTCAGAATTGCACAACTTCATGGAAACTGAACAACTGGCTCTTGAATGTTGACTGGATAAACAATGAAATGAAGGCAAAAATAAAGGTGTTCTTCAAAACCAACGAGAATGAAGACACAATGTACCAGAATCTCTGGGACACATTTAAAGCAGTGTCTAGAGGAAAATTTACAGCAATAAATGCCCACATGAGAAGCAAGGAAAGATCTAAAATTGACACCCTATCATCAAAATTGAAAGAGCTAGAGGAGCAAGATCAAAAAAACTCAAAAGCTAGCAGAAGATGAGAAATAACTAAGATCAGAGCAGAACTGAAGAAGACAGAGACACAAAATAACCCTTCAAAAAATCAATAAATCCAGGAGCTGGTTTTTTGAAAAGATCAACAAAATAGACCACTAGCCAGATCAATAAAAAAAAAGAGAGAAGAATCAAATAGATGCAATAAAAAACGACAAAGGGGATATCACCACAGATTCCACAGAAATACAAACTACCATCAGAGATTACTACAAACAACTCTATGCACATAAACCAGTAAACCTGGAAGAAATGGATAAATTCCTGGACGCTTGCACCCTCCCCAAGCCTAAACCAGGAAGAATTTGAAACCCTGAGTAGACCAATAATAAAGGCTGAAGTTAAGGCAGCGATTAATAGCCTACCAACCAAAAAAAGCCCAGGTCCAGATGGGTACACAGCTGAATTCTACCAGATGTACAAAGAGGAGCTGGTACCACTCCTTCTGTAACTATTCCAAATAATCCAAAAAAAAGGGAATCCTTCCCAAATCATTTTATGAGACCAACATCATCCTGATACCAAAACCCAGCAGAGACTCAATAAAAATAAGAAAACTTCAGGCCAATATCCATGATGAACACAGATGTAAAAATCTTCAATAAAATACTGGCAAACCGATTGCAACGGCACATCAAAAAGCTTATCCATCATGATCAAGTAGGTTTTATCCCAGGGATGCAAGGCTGGTTCAACATATGCAAGTCTATAAAATATAATCCACCACATAAACAGACCCAAAGACAAAAACCACATGATTATCTCAATAGATGCAGAGCAGGCCTTTGACAAAATTCAACAGTGCTTTGACAAAATTCAACAGCCCTTTATGCTAAAAACTCTCAATAAACTAGGTATCGACGGAACATATCTCAAAATAGTAAAAGCCATTTATGACAAACCCACAGCCAATATCATACTGAATGGGCAAAAACTGGAAGCATTCCCTTTGACATCTGGCATTAGACAAGAATGCCCTCTCACCACTCCTATCCAATATAGTATTGGAAGTTCTAGCCAGAGCAATCAGGCAAGAAAAAGAAATAAAGGGTATTCAATTATGAAAGGAGGAAGTCAGATTGTCCCTATTTGCAGACGACATGATTGTGTATTTAGAAGACCCCATCGTTTCAGCTCAAAATCTCCTGAAACTGATAAGCAACTTCAGCAAAGTCTCAGGATGCAAAATCAATGTGCAGAAATCACAAGCATTCCTATACACCAATAACAGACCTAAAGAGAGCCAAATCAAGAAACGAACTGCCATTCACAATTGCTACAAAGAGAATAAAATACCTAGAAATACAACTAACAAAGGATGTAAAGGACCTCTTCAAGGAGAACTACAAACCACTGCTCAAGGAAATAAGAGAGGATACAAACAGATGGAAAAACATTCCATGCTCATGGTTAGGAATAATCAATATTGTGAAAATGGCCATACTGCCCAAAGTAATTTTATAGATTCAATGCTATCCCCATCAAGCTACCTATGACCCTCTTCACACAACTGGAAAAAACCACCTTAAACTTCATATGGAAACAAAAGAGAGCTCACATAGCCAAGTCAATTCTAAGCAAAAGGAACAAAGCTGGAGGCATCACGCTAACCAACTTCAAACTATACTACAAGGCTACAGTAATCAAAACAACATGGTACTGGTACCAAAACAGAAATATAGACCAATGGAACAGAACAGAGGCCTTGGAGGCAACGCCACACATCTACAACCATCTGATCTTTGACAAACCTGACAAAAACAAGCAATGGGAAAATGCTTCCCTGTTTAATAAATGGTGTTGGGAAAACTGGCCAGCCACGTGCAGAAAGCAAGAAACTGGACCTCTTCCTGACAACTTAAACTAAAATTAACTCTAGATGGATTAAAGACTTAAACATAAGACCTAACACCATAAAAACCCTAGAAGAAAACCTAGGCAAAACCATTCAGGACATAGGCATAGGCAAGGACTTCATGACTAAAACACCAAAAGCATTAGCAACAAAAGCCAAAATAGACAAATGGGATCTAATTACACTCCAGAGTTTCTGTACAGCAAAAGAAACAATTGTTAGAGTGAATCAGCAACCAACAGAATGGGAAAAAATTTTGCAATCTACCCATCTGACAAAGGGCTAGCATCCAGAATCTACAAAGAACTAAAACAGATTTACAAGAAACAAACCAACCCATTCAAAAGTGGGGGAAGGATATGAACAGACATTTTTCAAAAGAAGACACATATGAGGCCAACAAACATATGAAAAAATGCTCATCATCACTGGTCCTTAGAGAAATGCAAATCGAAACCACTTTGAGATACCATCTCATGCCAGTTAGAATGGAGATCATTAAAAAATCAGGAGACAACGGATGCTGGAGAGGATGTGGAGAAATAGGAACATGTTTACACAGTTGGTGGGAGTGTAAATTAGTTCAACCATTGTGGAAGACAGTGTGGCGATTCCTCAAGGACCTAGAAATAGAAATTCCATTTGACCCAGCAATCCGATTACTGGGTATATATCCAAAGGATCATAAATCGTTCTACTATAAAGACACATACACACGTATATTCATTGCAACACTGTTTACAATAGCAAAGACCTGGAACCAACCCAAATGCCCATCAATGATAGACTGCACAAGGAAAATGTGGCACATATACACCATGGAATACTATGTAGCCATAAGAAATGATGAGTTTGTGTCCTTTGTAGGGACATGGATGAATCTGGAAACCATCATTCTCAGCAAACTGACACGAGAACAGTAAATCAAACACCACATGTTCTCACTCATAGGCGGGTGTTGAACAATGAGAACACATGGACACAGGGGAGGGGAGCATGACACAACGTGGTCTATTGGGGGGGACTGGGGGAGAGACAGTGGGGGGTAGGGAGTTGGGGAGGGATAACATAGGGAGAAATGCCAGATGTGGGTGATGGGGATGAAGGCAGCAAACCATCTTGCCATGTGTGTACCTATACAACAATCCTGCTTGTTCTGCACATGTACCTCAGAACCTAAAGTGCAATAATATAATAATAATTATATATATATGTATAAAGAAATCTTTAAAAACAAAACAGAAATGAGAGTTTCTGTGAACTGGAAGTGGTGTGAGCTCTGGCCACTCACTTTCAGTTCATCAGCTCATAGAGGCAGCCTTGAAAAACCACTGTTTTGAGAAGTGTCACATTTTACACACAATTACATGATAATGCCTAATCTTCTTTCTTGTATTTTTGCAGGCTGCGGAAGGTGTTCCAAAACAGGTCTTTCCAAACCTAAAGGAACTGATCTCCAAATATGAAAAACCAAATCAGGGGCTGGTGGTTCACCTTTTAAAGCCAATAAAGAGAACCAGCCCCAGCTTGAGATGGAGAGAAACGAAATTGGAGTTGGAAACATTTATGGTAAAATCTCTCACATGGGGGATCAGAAAGGATTCTTAATTGTATTTCCACCAATGCCTTCCTTTGTAAAACTCAGTACAGATAAATGTTCTTTTCTATGACATTCTCCAAAAAGCTTCATCCTACTAAGAGCAATTTCCATTTTTTTGAGAAGTGGTGTCTTCTAGTCCCCGAAAGCCAATACATAGAGTTTGCTGCATTTGAAGCCAGGATAGCAAGAGTGGTTCCTGGGCAGACAGCTGACTTCAAATTCATTCTGTGACCTTGTGCAGACCATTGAAGTTTGAGAATAAATGGGCAAATGGGCAGGTTTTCAAATGAGAAAATCACTTTAGCCCTTCAATTCCTCCCCAGTGCTCATACTGTTACATTTTGCTCAATATTTGCTAAGCTTTCATTTACAAAGTGCTGAATGTCAAATTATGTCAGATACATTTTTAAAGGTATGAAGCCATGGTGGAAAAAGAGATGGTCAGTAAATTTGAGTGCAGAGAATCCCTGCTGAGGCCTCTCAAATTATATCACAAGCAGCCATTCTTGCCTACCCACACCCTTGAAATCTGCTCTCAGGAAAGAATTAATCTGTCATTTGCAATGTTGTTTGAATTTAACTCAGATTCCAGAAACACTTAGGGCTTAATCCTGTTTTCCCATGTTGGAACGTGTAGTTATATTCTCAGTAAAAGGGACTGCAGTTATCAGTGGCAGGTGATGGGATGAGATCAGACGTCCTCCTTAAGCAGAGGGATGGAGGACAGAGAGTTCTCTGGGAGCCTGCAATCACTCCATGCCTTTCTACACCGTCTGCAGCAAAGTCACCCTTTAGGCTGCCATAGCTGGCTTCTCATCTCCCCAGCAAGGCTAAGCATATTGTTTTAATGATTAAAATACAACCTCCTCCCCTACCATTATTTCTCTGTCCCCCAGCCCATCCCCATGAAGAGCAGTGTGTACTCATGGATACACAAAAATCCCTCTCTATAGGTCTGGCTCTAGAAATGTAGTCCCACAGCTATTTCCCCCAAACTTTATAGAATAAAAAGTATAAAATGTGGTAGAGCTAGAAACCCAGAAATGTATCTGTGCTGCAGCCCTTAGGCAAACCCAGATGAGTTGCTGGGATCAGTTGGGGTGGTGGTAGTATTTGTCTCGACAATGAGAAAAGAATCACAAATCCCAAGAGAAGAACCTTCAGAAATCTTCCCCCAAGAACTGGGCATGAATCTCACTCTACCAACTTTCCATGCCGGGTCAGTGCTGACTTACCAACTTTCCATGCTGGGTCAGTGTTGACTTACCAACTTTCCATGCCAGGTCAGTGCTGACACAGCGAGCTCCAAAATTCTCGGCTACCAAAGAGGAAATCTTCCCCGTCACCCTCTTCCTCCCATTCCCTTTGCTTCCTTACAACAAGCTTCAGATGTTCTTACTTCAAGGGAAGCACAGGTTTCTTGCTGGTGAATGGAGACACCTGTGCTGGAAGCTCTGCAGCTTGACTTATAAAGGGATCCCTTATTTTGTTAGGAGAGCTCCCTGTGGTACTACAGCCTTTGAAGATATGACTTTCAGGTGGCATCAAGTGGGCTCTGTGCCTGGGGAGGGGGTCTTCTTTCTTTTGAGTGGGGTTGTTTGATATGACTTCTGGATGTGCCCTTATGACTGACTGGTCTTCTGCTTTTTTCTCTCCAAAGAACAGTAACAGTGATTATGTGGATGTCTTGCCTTGAAGATAAGGCTGCTGGACAAGGCAAGTTGAAGAGATGGGTGACAGTTCTCACTGGTGACCCACTTCTGCAGGCATAGGTCCAAAGCACCAAACTCTAGTGGACAATTCAGACTCTCCTGGTTGTGTAACTAAAGATGTTCTGCTCACCAGCATCAGAGGGCACTCTCCCTATCCCTGCCTCCCAGACATACACTGGAGCAATTTCAAAGCCCTCTCCATTTTCACTCTTCTTTCTTGGAATGGGACAGCCTGAACCTTTTCCCGATGACTCGTTAAAGGTACCACCCTACATCATGGTTGACACCCTCCTTCGGACCATGCTGTCAGAGGGGCAGCTTCATACAGAGGAGGGCACACTTGTCTGTGAGTCTGAAGCCCTGAACTCCAGTCCTGTGGCTGTGTGACTTTGAACAGGTTTCTTCCCATCTCTAGGTCTTAGCTTCTTTGTCTGTGTGGTTGGGTGGGATGATTGACACTGCCCCAGTCTCTCTGTTGAACCTGCTTGTGTCAGGTGAAGGTTAGGGATCGGGAGTGGTGGAGATGCGTGCCACCATGTTCTCTGTACCTGCTGGACCCAAATGTGCACCCTTCTCCCTCCAGCCTGGGCTACTCTCCTCCTGATTCTTTCTAGTCTTAAACTACCTGGTGAGCATTACCGCAGCCACACTTTCTCTTCTGATTTTGCTCAGTTCTACTTATGCATCAACCATTTCAACAGCATGAATATGGTTCTGCACAGTGATATATATGGAGATTTCTAAGATACTCTCTGTGTGATTTCTGTTCCCCACTAGGTTCTAAGTGCCATGAAAGCATAGTTGGGTCTCCTTTGTATCCTTTACAGTGTGTAGAAATTTGTGCTGCTCAGAGCTGTGCCCAGTTTAGAGAAATTGACTGGAAACACGTTGCTGAGGGGGGGGGGGGGGGGGGGGGTTTGTTGAATTGGTTTCTAAGGTTTATTGAAATTGATTTGCTGAATTTTTCTGCTTTTTCAAAATGTGAATTAGGACCTGGTTAGTTTGAAATGTACCAAATTCTATGCCCTTTCTCTTACCTAGCATCAAATTGTCGTAATTCATTTCACCTCACTGGACTTAGCGTCAGAGTTTTTAAAGAGAGGAGCTCTAGACTTACGGGTAACATGAACAGACATTGTGGCTGGAGCCCCAGAGTATGGACCATTGTGAGTTTTGGGGTCACAGCAAGTCACGGCTCCTACTCCCTGTGTCTGGTAGGCAGGACAAATGTCCTCTTTTACTTTTCAAAACTGACTTAGGTATTCATGCACCTCGATTCCTCCATATTCATTTTATAATAAATGCATGAAATTGCTCAAAACCTTATTTTGGAATTTTGAACGAACTTGCAACAAATTTATAAATAGGAGAGAACTGACATTCTTGTGATTTTTCCAATGCATAAACGTGCCACATTCATTTTCTTGGGTCATCTTTTTTGCCATTTCATGGAGTCATAAATTTTCACAGCCAAAGCCTTGTCACTCTGTTAGATCAATTCCTAATTATTTTTAGTTGTTGTAAATGATGTCTTATGTTTTATTACTTTTCTAACAGGCTATGGTGGTAGTGAAATGCTGACCCTCTCATTAGATCTACTAGTTTACCTGTTGATTCTATTGTGTTTTCTATGCAAATGATTTTTGTCAGCTGTAAATAATATTTTATTCTCTTTCCTTTCAATATCAATGCTCATTTATTTTTTGTGTTTACCCATTGGTTAGGCCCCCTGTATATGTTAAACAGTCCATAGTCTTGATAGTGAGTATTCTCATGCTGTTTCCAACATTACAGGGAATGCTTAGAAATTTTCTCTATTTAAGGATGATGCCTTCTTGTAACCTTATTAAGGGCTATTTTATAATTTTTACTAGAAATGTTTTGACATTTATTGTGATTTTTTTCTGCATCTATTGAGATAGTCACATTCTTTTTGTCTTCGCTCCATTATAAAGGTGAGTTATAAAGTTAATAAAATTGTTGCTATCATATCATCCTTGTCTCGTTTAACTTGATCATATTATTTTTCATAAACTGTGGGATTTGGGATTTGTTATTGTTTCATTTAAGATTTTTGCATTAAAACCCATAAACCAAATAGGTCGATAATATACTGAATCATGATTATACTGTTCATGTAAAATGAAGAAAAGTCTTTCTCTTTTTAATATTTTCTGCAACAACTTTTGAAGGTAAATGTTATTTGTTCCAGGCTGAGTGTGGTGGTTCATGCCTGTGATCTAAGCATTTTGGGTGGCCGAGGTCAGGGGATCACTTGAGGTTAGGAGTTTGAGATCAGCCTGGCCAACATGGTGAAACCCTGTCTCTACAAAAATACAAAAATGTAGCCAGGTGTGGTGGCACACACCTGTAATGCCAGCTACTCAGGAGGATGAAGTGGGAGAATCACTTGAACCCGGGAGGTGGAGGTTGCAGTGACCCGAGATCGTGCCAGGGCACTTCAGCCTGGGGTGACAGACTGAGACCCTATCTCAAAAAAGAAGCAAAAATAAAAATAAACTTATCTGTTCCTTGACATTTTTTAGAACAGTACTTTCTTATGAAACTGAGTTTGAGGCTCTAGTGGAGTGGAGTGGGGGACATTTTTTATTACTGTGTAAATATTAATACTTATTGATTTGTTAAAATATTTTGCCAATTTTGACTTTTTTTTTGTTTTTCCAGAAATGTATTGTTTTTGTCTGTTTTCACAATTATTGGCAGATAGTTCATAATATTCTTGTATTATTTTAATGATTTCCTGTGACTGTAGCCACGTCTCCTTCCTCACTCTGTGTCCTGTTTGGATCTTACTCTTTTATATTTATCGATTTTATCTATCTTGTTAGGTTTCTCAAAGCCAGCATTTGGTTTTGTTAATCTTTTTTGTTACTGTTTTTAAATTGTTATTCTCTATTTCCAACTTCATTTTAGGGGGCTTATCTGACTTGTTTTCAATAGTTTTTATTATTATTATTTTATTTATTTACCAACAGGTTGTGCCCAATGTCAATAATTATTATTTTCTAATAAATATAGTTAAAGTTATGAATTTAACTCAAAGTACTATTTTAGCTGTATCCCATAAATTTTAACACAAATAGTGTTTATTGCTGTTCAGGTACAAGTACTTTTAATTCTTGTAAAAGTATCTTCTTCAATCCAAAAACTGTTCTGACGTACTGTTTTCAAACATACGTTTTTAGTTATTTTAGTATGGATTTCAGACTATATCACATTAAGATTAAATAACAGCTTGACTTCAATTTCTGAGGTTTCCTTGCTAAGCCGGTATATGTGAACATTCTATGAATATTTCATCTGTTTGAATTGCTCTTTCTATTCATTTTAAAGCTCATTCTCTTCACCTCTTCCCCAGATGTATTCAAGATTATAGATTATATAAAACAAATGTTTTTATAGATTTGTATATTTTTATCTATTTGATCTATCAGCATCAGAGAAAAGAAATCTTTCACTTTAATGCTATGTATGATAATGTTTAGCTTTCTGATTATCATAGTATATTAACTTATTTTTGTCATTTTACCATTCTTATTTTAGCTGTTTTAAGTTCATATTTTTACGTGTATATATTTTTTATTATTTTATCATCTTCATTTCTTTTATAAAGTATTTCTCCTTGTCTCTTATTAGTTTTGCCTTTATTTATATTTTACATCATATTAAAATTGCTATCCCAACATTTATTCATACTTTCCCAGTGTATAATTTTCTGCCTTTTCATTTCCAAGTTTTTTGCACCTTTTATCTCTGTCTTCTGGGAACACAATATTGCTAATTTTTTTCCTCCAATTTAAGATTCTCTCCTTTGGTTGGTGAGTTCAATACACATATTTATTATAATTTGTTCTATTGGAATTTATCTCTGCCATCTTATACCATTCTTTCCATTTACTATACATTTTTTCCTTTTTTTTTTCCCTCCTTTTCTGCTTTCCATTGAATAGATCAAATTTACCTCTGTTAACTTGAAAGCTCTATTTAAAAAAAAAAAAACAATTTTAGTGGTTACCCATAACTTACTAGGCCCTGTATTTTAATTTTGCTCTATAATGTTATAAATGTATCAATAGTTATAATTTAGCACACTCTCATTTCTCTTCTGTCACCATCACCAACCCCATTAGATTTTCTGATATTATCTAAAATTTTAATTGTTATTTACTCTTTTGGGTCTTTTATCATTTAAATAACAGTATACTTTACTGAGTCAATTACTTATCCTGGTATATTTACAAACACATAGCAGTCTCCCGAGTTTCTCTTCTTGCCAGATTATTTTCTGCAAAGGTATTTTGCATATTTGAAAATTGCGAAGAGAGTAGATTTTCAGTGTTCTCATCAAAGACGGTCTTTGAGTCGTAAACATTTTGCAGTATTTTTTATTTTTTATTAATTTAAATAATTGAACTAAATATAGAATTGTAGGTTTAAAGTTATTTTCCTTCAATGGTATAAGACATATTAAGTCACTAGCATTTTACATGTAGGTTTCTTACTGAGATGTCTAATGTCAATCTGATCCTCCTTCACAGCTGACTTTTTTTCTGAAAAGTTGAAAGAGGCCTGTCTTCATGATCTTAAATTTCACTGTAATGTGTCTAACAGTGAGTTTTTTCCTTCTCTATCAAATGTGAAACTTTATATGCCATTTTATTCTCCAGATTTTAATATTTCTTTACTTTTATCACTATTTAAATGAATAGACTGAATGAATGAAAGAAATTCTCATTTTTCAAAGATTTCTTCTTCTGTTTTTTCCCTCCTACTGAAATTTTTAACTAAGAACTGCCCTCTCTTTTATTTTGAAATATAGAAATGACATTTGTTAAATTATCTTAGGAAACATAAAAGTCTCTCTAAAATGGAGATAATATTTACCTCATACATTGCTATTGGTTTTGTCATGAAAGTCTTCCATTGTTACCACAAACTGCAATACCCAATACCAGTCACAAGAGGTCAGACAGCCATCAAGAAAACCAGTACTTCTGGGGTTTTATTCCTCTCTCTTTTTCTTTCTCTCTCTTTTTTCTTTCTCTCTCTCTCTCTTCCCTTCCCTCCCTCCCCCTTTCCTTTCCTTTCCTTCTTTCCTTTCATTTCCCTGTCTTTTCTTTTCTCTTCTCTGTTGTCTTCTCTTTTTCCCTTTCTTTTCTTTCTCTCTTCTCTTCTTTTCTAGCACTGCTGAGTACCATGGTAGCTATTAGACCTGAAACATTTCTTTAGCAAGTAGTCTTCAAACAATACTCACTTCCCCACTGAATGCTTAATCTCCAGTGTCGATAACAGGATTAGCGTATAAGCCAGGCTTTCCTGAGTTTGCAGTTTGAGATGCAATAGAAGTGCTCTTGCCACTCCTACTTCAGGGCAAAATTCTTGGAGTTTAGAGTAGGCTCTTACCAACACCTTTAAGAAAGAACGTTTTCAGGAGGTGCTATTAAGTTAGCTCTGCCACTTACTGGTAGAGTGACTATGGGAAAATTGCTAGGACTCCCTAAGCCTCTGGTCAGTCTCATCTGGAAAATGAGGATAATGACTCACCATACAAAGTTATTGTGGGGCTTCACTGAGACCAGGTCACCACGTTAACCATGCAGTCTCTGTTGGTTCCTCTTGTGTAAAATGAGGGGACTGTGAAATAGGTCTTTAAATTCCCATCCCTTATGAATATGCAGAGTTTAATGAAATTGTATTGATCTTGGAGAAGATCTAACTCAAAAAGATGTTTCTGAGTCATGAACGTTTTCTGGAATTATTTATCAGACTGGTGTGATGGAGACGGAGAAGAGCTGTGCAGTGGGGGCAGATGGTTGTTTCTCAGGCCCGAAGACGTAGGCCTTCCCAGCTTGTTCTGCCTCTCAGTTCTAAAACCCAGGGAGTTGGCTTCGTCATCAACTCAGCCTCAGTTTACCTGTTCCTAAGATGAGGCTGAAATACCTCCCTCACAAGATAGGATTCATGAGATATTCATTTAAGCACAATGGAGTAACATCTGTATCTGGAAAATGGGCTTAGTAAGACCTCCTTTGGAGGGCTATCAGAAAAACAAATGAGACCATGTGTATAAATAGATTAACGCAATTCCTGGAGTATCTAGAAGCTTCAGAGAATGATAAAGCACTAATTAATAGTCAAGCCTAACACAGTGAAGTAGAATGTTAAGAACTGGAACTCAGAGCCCTGTAGCTGCTCCCAGAGGTAGGCAGGGGCCTGGCACAGAAGCACAACCCTTCTTGCATGATGTTGGATGTAAGTGTCTGCTTCTACCAGCTCCAAGGCAAGGTGGCACCTGTCCAAGGAACAGAGTTAATGAAGTCTCCAGCTGCAGATAAATGAGCCTCACATTGGCCCGTTAATCACTTTCCACTTTGAAAATGGCCACCCTCAATCCTTCTCTGCGGAGTTGATGATCACATACAGAGGCTGCCAGATCACATACAGAGACTGCCAGTGGATAGACACCCTGAGGGACTGAAAGAGGTCCTGCTGGTCTACCCCAGAACCCATCTAGTCTGTTCCCCCACAAATCCAATGGCAAATTTCCTGAGTTTAGTTCCATTCAAAGAGCGTCTTTATCACACTCCTGCAACATGCCAGGCACTGTACTGGGAACCGAGGAGTCAGAGATGAAGATGGCGTGGTCCCTGCCCCCTGAGCTCAGAGACCTGTAGGACAGAGACACAAGGAAGAAGCGCTTCCTATGGCACATGGCAAGTGCCATGATGGAGGAACTCATAGAATGCTATGGGAGCACAGAGGAGGCATGGAGTGGCGTCAGGAAGCCACCTCGGAGGAAGGAATGCCTGAGTGGAAATGTGAAGGATGAATTAACATAGCCTGGTAAAGTCAGAGCAAAGGGAAAGGAATGTAGGAAGGTGACCCGGGCAGATGGACCACCTTAAACACAGGCATGGAAGCAATTTGGAGCAGGTTGGGGCTCCCAGGGAACTGCAGCAGAGAGGCAGCAGTGGCGGATGTCACCTCGAGGCAGGCAGGTGGCCACAGATAATCTAGAGCACAGAGAACCCACCTGACAACTCCCTAACATGCGTCTCAGCAAGTCTCCTGGCCTGGTCACAGCATGTGCCACCTACATAGTCGCTGACTGATGATTAAGGGGGTGGAGGTGGGGTAGGGAGAGGCATGGGCAAGGCTCCTACCCTCTCCTCCCACTCCAGTTTTCTTACACATGAAATCACTTCCTAGATGGCTGACACGGCCTTTCCAGGAGGCCCAGCTCCTAGAAATGTCACATGTTGGCCAGGTCTAAAGGGTACTTGCCAGGTCAGCTGCAAAGACTTCCTGACACATTAGACCCAGGATTCAAGTTGAGCAAGGGAGGTTGGCTGCAATAGAATTTAGCAGGTACCAGGATATTGTGAGAAGGCAAAACAACAGGACCAGTCCACATGAGTCCTGAGCTTTCCTCTCCAGCAAGGGGGCCCATCCATTGCCGGCTCAGGGTAAAGAGGGGGCATGCACCTTGCTCAAGCTGCAAAGCCTTCCCAGGACTGACAGTTCACTCATCTCCTGCCTCTTTGCCTTGCCCCGTGAAGGCCTGAACCAACCCAAAGAGCTCCTGTGAGCACCCCAGGGAATTATTCTAAGTTGCTGTGAGTTAGCCCCTGAAGCAGGCTGAACCCTCAGATGTGCTTGAACATCAGACCAAGCCAACAGGAATTCCACAATAAACACAAGCCTAGAAAGCAGGTGGCGGCCGACATGGTGGGATGACTCAGGAAGGCGGTAGCTAAGCAGATGGCACTGGAAACAGCTGGCTGGCTGGCTACACATGGCAAAAAAGAAAAAAGTTGCAGTTTGTTGGGGAGGTTGCTTTTTGTTTGGGGTTTTTTTGTTTTGTTTTGGTCAATTTTAAAGAACAAACATTGGCAATGTTCCCCTGCTCTATACAACCAACAGATTCCTCAGGCAACTCGCACGAGGGAGAATATAGCCTGGAGTCTGAGGTGGTCCTTAAATGTTTCCTCAAGCTTGGTTCCTCATCTGTGTTGTTAATAGCCAAGTGATTCATTTTGTGGGGTAGCTTCCCCAGGCTCCCTTGGGCTGGAGTATTTATCATGACAGCAGCTGGAGATAAGCTGGACACAAAGAGGATTTGTGTCTCAGGAGAGCTGGTCCCTAGATACAGAAAATGGAGGCATTTTCTCATTAGGAGGAAGTCAGTGGTGGGGACTCTGGGCTTTCATGCTGTGCCCCTAGTACAAACAGTAGCAGGGAGGCAGCGTCCTGGAGGGGGAGATGTACTTGAAGATGCTTTCACTGGACAACTTAAATCTTCCAGAGTGGATTTCCCTGGGAGAGATGAAAGGTATTAAATGCCATGTGCATTGATGAAGCTTTCCAAAGGGGGTGGTAGGAGTCTCTCTACAAGAGCTATATAGACTTAATTACTTGTTCCTAGTCACAGAGGAGCCACAGTGGGAGGCTCCAGACTGCACGTCCCAAACCCGAGTGGCAAACTGAGCGAGTGAAGCCCAGGGTACTGTCAGGGCCAAAATCTCACAGAAGCCATCACTGAGTTTGCCACTACAGCTAGGCTGGCCTGGGAAACTCCACAGTGTGGGGAAGGGGAGCAGAGAGAGGACAGGGAGTCCAAGCACAGAGTTCTAGAGCACTCCCAGGATTCACTGACCTCGAAGGGACTGTGAAATCTGGGAGCGGATTAAACTGGCCCAGCAGGAATTTTCTGAGATTAGGGTAGCATCTGAGTGTATTCCCGGGTCAGCTAATTTCATTAAGTCTGAATACCAACTGGGGTCCCCACCAGCATAGGCATAGACGTAAGGGATGAAGTGAGTTTCCTGGTGGCCTGTGAGTGTGTTTCCTTCAGCAAGTACTACTGGCAGATTTAGTCCAGAGGAAACGAGCACTCTCTCGGCTGAAATTGATTGCCTCACCCGAGCTCTGCTTTGGTGATTCTACTGCATTTTCATACCCTGATCACATACCCTGTTCGCATAGCGCCCGGGAGGGCAGGTATGTTGGTGTCCCCCATCCATTCAGAATGGAGAAAGAGGACCACGTGCCACTTTTCCACCAGTGTCACCACTGTGCCCTAGATAGCTCTTAGTGCATGGCAGGTACGGGCTTGGATATATTGCCTCAATAAATGCATCTTTGTCCCCCCAGATTCTAGAACCGTGGCTCAGCATAGAGCACAGCATTAAAAAACACGACATATGCACTTCCATTTCTACACTTAAAATTTCCTCAAAAAGTTTTTTTACATTAGAACTGTGTATACTTGATCTTAGATGAAAATAACGACTTTGCATAATAGTGGGAGAGAAAGGCATGTTAAAAGCACATTTCACACCTGAACGACTGCAGAAACAGATCTGAAGCCATTCAGTGGGAGAGGTCGTCTGAAAAATCACCGCAGCATACTCATAAAGAAAAAAGTTGCTATTTCAAGTATTTTCAATGCATTTTCCCATGCGTGGAACATGGTGGATTGTTTTTGTTTTTCCTGCTTTCCCTGAACAATAACAACACACCCCACTGCAAAGACAGTGAGCAACCTTTGAGAGCCCGGCTGTTCTCTTCTTGCCCCTCCTGAGAAACAAGGTGTGGGAGTGCAACAAGATGCAGAAAACATTAGGGACCTAGCCTTATGCCTGAGATGCCTCTGACATGGAGCCAGGGAGCTCCTGCAGGCGGAACTGTGGAATCTAACCCCAGGCACAGTCACAGCTGCACATAAGGGCTGCATAGAAACGTCCCCATGTTTCCCTTCACAGAGGCATGGCCTCTGTGAACCCAGCCCCTCTTTCCCTTGCTGTTTCTTCCCCCACTTCCTTCCTTTTAAGGAGGATAAAGGCCTGGCCAATTCTCAGCTGTGGGGGTTCTCTGGGTCCTTGTCTCTCCACAGGTGAGCATCAAGAATGTTCCTTTTTTTATAACAGAGTACAAATAGAGGGTGTATATTTTTTATAACAGAGTAGAAATAAAGCGTTTATGTTTTTTTATAAAAGATTATATTTTGAGAGTGTATATTTTTTATGGCAGAGAATAAATAGATGGTGTATATTTTTTATAATAGAGTACAAATAGAAAGTTTATAGTTTTTATAAAACACTAATTTCCGAGTTTGTATATTTTTTATAACAGAGTACAAATAGATAGTGTATATTTTTATGACGGAGTACAAATAGAAGGTTTAAATTTGTTATAAAAGACTATTTTTTCAGGGTGTATATATTTTTAAACAGAGTACCAATAGAGGGTGCATATATTTTATAAAAGACTAATTTGTGAGAGTGTATTTTTTTATAACCGAGTAAAACTAGAGGGTGTATATTTTTTATAACAGTAAAAATAGATGGTGTATATTCTTTATATCATAGTACAAATAGGGGGTTTATATTTTTTATAAAAGACTAATTTGTTGGTGTGTATACATTTTATAACAGAGTAAATATAGAGGGTGTATACATTTTATAACGGAGTACAAACAGAGGGTTTATATTTTTTATAAAGACTATATTGTGAGTGTGAATAATTTGTATACCAGAGCAAAAATAGAGGGTGCATATTTTTTATAACGAAGTACAAATAGAGGGTTTAATTTTTTACAAAAGACTATTTTTGAGTGTGTATATTATAATAACTGAGTAAAAATAGAAGGTGTATATTTTTAAAAACAGATTAAAATTAGACTGTGTATATTTTTTATAACAGAGTACAAATAGAGGTTGTATTTTTTTTTATAACAGAGTACAAACAGAGGGTTTATATTTTTTATAAAAGACTATTGTGTGAGTGTGTATTTTTTTTAACCAAGTACAATTAGAGGGTGTATGTATTTTATAACAGAATAAAAATAGAGGGTGTATATTTTTTATAACGGTACAATTGGGTTTATATTTTTTATAAAAGACTATATTGTGGGTGTTTATATTTTTTATATCAGAGTACAAACAGAGGGTGTATATTTTCTATATCGGAGTGGAAATAGAGGGTATATATTTTGTATAAAAGATGATTTTGTGAGTGTGGATATTTTTTATAACAGAGTACAAATAGAGGGTGTATATTTACAATAAGAGAGTACAATAAGAGAGTTTATATTATTTATCAAAGACTATTTTGTGTGTGTATTTTCTGTAACAGAGTGCAAATAGAGAGTGTGTATTTTATATAACAGAGTAAAAATAGACGGTGTATATTTTTTATAACAGAGTACAAATAGAGGGTTTATATTTTTTTATAAAAGACTAATTTGTGAGTGTTTATGTTTTTTTATAACAGGGTATATATAGACGGTGTATATTTTTTATAACAGAGTAAAAGTAGAGGGTGTATATTTTTTATAACAGAGTATAAATAGAGGGTGTATATTTTTAATAACAGAGTACAAATAGAGGGAGTATATTTTATATAACAGAGTACAAATAGAGGGTTTACATATTTATAAAGACTATATTGTTAGTGTGTATATTTTTTATAACAGAGTCCAAATAGAGGGTGTATATATTTTATAACACAGTAAAAACTAGAGGGTGTGTATTTTTTATAACAGAGTACTCATAGAGGGTGTATAATTTTTATAACAGAGTAAAAATAGAGCATTTATCTTATTTATAAAAGAGTATTTTGCGAGTGTGTATTTTTTTATATGAGGGTAAAAATAGAGGGTGTATATTTTTTATAACAGTAAAGATAGAATGTATATATTTTTTATTGCAGTGTACATATAGAGGTTCTATATTTTGTATAAAAGACCATTTTGTGAGTGTGTATATTTTTTATAACAGAGTACAAATAGAGTGGGAATATTTTTTATACCAGAGTAAAAATAGAGGGTTTATATTATTTATAAAAGATTATTTTGTTAGTGTGTATTTTTCATAACTGAGTACAAATAAAGGGTGTGTATTTTTTATAACAGAGTAAAAATAGAGGGTTTATATTTTTTATAGTAGTGTACAAATAGAGGTTTTATATTTTTTATAAAAGACTAATTTGTGAGGGTTTTTTTTTTAACAGACTAGATATAGAAGTTATATATTTTTTATATAAGACAATATTGTGAGTGTCTATATATTCAATAACAGAGTAAAATACTGGGTGTATATTTTTAAGAACAGATTAAAATAAATGGATTATATCTTTATAATAGACTATTTTCTGACTGTGTGTATTTTTTATTACACTGTGAAAATAGAGGGTGTATATATTTTATAACAGAGTAAAAATAGAGGGTTTGTATTTTTTATAGAAGACTATTTTGTGAGTGTGTATATTTTTTTAACAGAGTACAAATGGAGGGTGTATATTTTTTATAATAGAGTAAAATTAGAGGTTGTATATTTTTTAAAACAGAGTAAAAATAGAGGGTGTATATTTTTTATAACACAGTACAAATAGAGGGGTGTATATTTTTCATAACAGAGTAAAAATAGAGGGTGTATATTTTTTATAGTGGAGTATAAATAGAGCATTTATATTTTTTACAACAGATTATTTTGTGCATGTTTATATTTTTCATAACCGAGTACAAATAGAGGGTGTATATATTGTATAACAGAGTACAACTAGAGGGTTTATATTTTTTATAAAATAGTATTTTGTGAGTGTGTATATTATTTATAGGGGAGTACAAATGGAGGGTGTATATATTTTAAAACAGAGTACAAATAGAGGGTGTATATTTTTTATAACAGTGTACAAACAGAGGTTGTTTATTTTTTAAAACAGAGTAAAAATAGAGGGTATATATTTTTATAACACAGTACAAATGGAGGGTGTATATTTTTAATAACAGAGTACAAAGAGAGGGTCTATATTTTTTGTAACAGAGTACAAATAGAGGTTGTTTATTTTCTAAAACAGAGTAAAACTAGAGGGTGTATATTTTTATAACACAGTACACATAGAGGGTGTATATTTTTAATAACAGAGTACAAATAGAGGGTCTATAATTTTTGTAACAGAGTACAAATAGAGGGTTTATATTTTTTATAAAAGATTATTTTGTGTATGTTTATATTTTCATAACAGAGTACAATTTGTGGGTGTATATTTTTTATAACAGAGTACAAATAAAGTGTTTATATTTTTTCTAAAAGACTATTTTCTGAGTGTGTATATTTTTTATATCATAGTACAAATAGAGGGTGTGTATTTTTTATAACAGAGTACAAATAGAGGGTCTATATTTTTTGTAAGATTCTATTTCGTGAGGGTGTATTTTTTATAACTGAGTAAAAATAGAGGATGCATATATTTTATGACAGAGTACAAAAGAGGGTGTATATTTTTGATAACATAGTAAAAATAGAAGGTGTATAATTTTTAAACAAAGTACACATAGAGGGGTGTATATTTTTTGTAAAACACTATTTTGTGAGTGTGTATTTTTCTTTAAAGCAGAGTACAAACAGAGGGTGTATATTTTTTATAACAGTCTATTTTGTGTGTGTACATTTTTATAACAATAAAATTAGAGGGTGTGTATTTTTTATAAGAGAGTAAAAGTAGAGGGTGGATATTTTTTATAAAAGACTATTTTGCGAGTGTGTTAATATTTTACAATCGAGTACAAACAGAGGGTGTATATATTTTATTACAGTGTACAAGTAGAGGGTTTACATTTTTTATAAAAGACTAGTTTGTGAGTTTGTAAATGTTTTATAACAGAGAACAAAGAGTGGGTGTATATTTTTTATAACAGAGTAAAAACAGAGGGTGTATATTTTTTATAAGAGAGTAAAAGTAGAGGGTGGATATTTTTTATAAAAGACTATTTTGCGAGTGTGTTAATATTTTACAATCGAGTACAAACAGAGGGTGTATATATTTTATAACAGTGTACAAGTAGAGGGTTTACATTTTTTATAAAAGACTAGTTTGTGAGTTTGTAAATGTTTTATAACAGAGAACAAAGAGTGGGTGTATATTTTTTATAACAGAGTAAAAACAGAGGGTGTATATTTTTTATAACAGAGTAAAAAAAGAGAGTTTATATTTTTTATAAAAGACTTTTGTGAGTGTGTATATTTTTTATGACAGAATAAAAATAGAGGGGTGCATATTTTTTATAACAGAGGAAAAATAAGAGGTTTAAAAATTTTTTAACAGAGTACAAATAGATGTCTTATATTTTTTTAAAGACTATTTTGTGAGGATGCATATTTTTTATAACAGAATAAAAATAGAGGTTGTGTATATTGTATAACAGAGAACAAATAGAGGGAGTATATATATTATAACAGAGTAAAAATAGAGGGTTTGTATTTTTTATAAAAGACTATCTTGTGAGTGTGTATATTTTTATAACCGAGTACAAATAGAGGGTGTATATTTTTATGACAGAATACAAATAGAGGGTGTATATGTTTTAAAGCAAAGTACAAATAGAGGGTTTATATTTTTTATAAAAGACTATTTTGTGAGTGCGTATATTATTTAACAGAGCACAAATAGAAGGTGTGTATTTTTTATGACAGAGTAAAAGTTGAGGGTGTTTATTTTTAAAAATAGAGTACAAATAGAGGTTTTATATTTGTTATGAAAGACTATTTTGTGAGTGTGCATATTTTTTATAACAGAGTACAAATAGAGGGTATATATTTTTTCTAAAAGACTAATCTGTGAATTTTTGTATTTTTTATAACAGTAAAAAAGAGGGTGTATATTTTTATAACAAAGTAAATATAGAGGGTGTATATATTTTATAACAGAGTAAAATTAGAGGGTGTATAGTTTTTATAACAGTGTACAAATTGAGGGTGTATACTTTTTATAACAGAGTAAATTAGAGGGTGTATATATTTTATAAGAGAGTAAAAATACAGGGTTTATATTTTTTTATAAAAGACTTATCTGTGTCGTTGTATATTCTTTATAACAGAGTAAAATTAGAGGGTGTATATTTTTTATAACAGTGTGCAACTAGAGGGTGTATATTTTTTATAACAGAGTACAAATAGAGGGTGTGCAATTTTTATAACAGAGTACAAACAGAGGGTGTATATATTTTGTAACAGAGTACAAATAGAGGGTGTGTATATTTTATAACAAAGTAATATAGAGGGTGTATATTTTTTATAACAGAGTAAAATAGAGGATGTATAATTTTTATAGCAGAGTAAAAATAGAGGGTTTATATTTTTTATAAAATAATGTTCTATGTGTGTGTATATTTTTTATAACAGAGTAACAACAGAGATTGCATATTTTTTATAACACACTACAATTAGAGATTGTAAATTTTTTATAACAGAGAACAAATAGATGGTGTATATTTTTAATAACAGAACAAATAGCAGGTTTATATTTTTTATAAAAGACTATTTTTTGAGTGTGTATATTTTTTTATAACAGAGTACACATAGAGGGTGTATATTTTTCAAACAGATTACAAATAAAGGCATTATATATTTTATAAAATACTATGTTGTGTCTGTGTGTGTTTCATATAACAGTAAAACAGTGGGTGTATATATTTTATAACAGAGTAAAAATACAGGGTTTATATTTTTTATAAAATACTATTTTGTGAGAGTGTATATTTTTTATAATAGAGTAAAAATAGAGGGTGTATGTTTTTTATAACAGAGTATAAATTGAAGGTGTATATTTTTTTATAACAGAGTAAAAATAGATGTTTTGTTTTTTTATAAAAGGCTATTTTAATAGGGTGCATATTTTTTACAGCAGAGCAAAAATTGAGGGTATATATATTTTATACCAGAGTACAAGTAGAGAGTGTATATTTTTGATAATAGAGTACAAATAGAAGGTGTGTATTTTTTATAACAGTATAAATGGAGGTTGTATATTTTTTATAAAAGACTATTTTGTGAGTGTGTTTTTGCCTTTATAACAGAGTACAAAGAGAGGGTGAATATTTTCTATAACTGAGTAGAAATAGAGGGTCATATTTTTTATAAAAGACTGTTTTGTGACATTGTATATTTTTTACAACAGAGTATAAATAGAGGGTGTATATTTTTTATAACAGAGTACAAATAGAGGGTATATAACTTTTACAACAGAGTAGAAATAGAGCGTTTATATTATTTATAAAAGACAATTTTATGAGTGAGTATATTTTTTATAAGAGAGTAAAAATAAAGGGGGACTATTTTTATACCAGAGTAAAAATAGAGGGTTTATATTTTTTATAAAAGATTATTTTGTGAGTGTGTTTTTTTAAAACTGGGTACAAGTAGAGGGTGTATATTTATTAAAACAAAGTACAAATACAGGGTGTATATTTTTAATAACAGAGTAAAAATAGAGGGTGTATATTTTTTATAAGAGAGTACAAATGGAAGTTGTTTATTTTTTAAAACAGAGTAAAAATAGAGGGTGCATATTTATTATAACACAGTACAAATGGAGGGTGTATATTTTAATAACAGAGTACAAATAGAGCATCTATATTTTTGTAACAGAGTCCAAATAGAGGGTTTATATATTTTCTAAAAGACTATTTTTTAAGTGTGTATATTTTTACTTTTTCTCTTTTTTTTTTTTTTTTTTACATTGGACATTTGTACAAAGGTGTGTATATTTTTATAATGGAGTACACATAGTGGGTGTATATTTTTTATAACAGAGTACAAATACAGGGTTTATATTTTTTCTAAAAGACAATTTTTTGAGTGTGTATATTTTTTATAACATAGCACAAATATAGGGTGTGTATTTTCTATAACAGAGTACAAATAGAGGGTCTATATTATTTGTAACAGTCTGTTTTGTGAGGGTGTATATTTTTTATAACTGAGTAGAAATAGATGGTGCATATTTTTTATGACAGTGTACAAATAGAGGGTGTATATTTCTGATAACATAGTGCAAATAGAAGGTGTACATTTTTTCATAACAGTGTACAAATAGAGGGTGTATATTTTTTGTAAAACACTACTTTGTAAGTGTGCATTTTTCTTTAAAACAGAATCACAAGCATTCCTATACACCAATAACAGACTTAAAGATAGCCAAATCAAGAACCAACTGCCATTCACAATCACTACAAAGAGAATAAAATACCTAGGAATACAACTAACAAGGAACGTAAAGGACCTCTTCAAGGAGAACTACAAACCACTGCTCAATGAAATAAGAGAGGACACAAACAGATGGAGAAATATTCCATGTTCATGGCTAGGAAGAATCAATATTGTCAAAATGGCCATACTGCCCAGAGTAATTTACAGATTCAACGCTATCCCTATCAAGCTACCAATGACCTTCTTGAAGAACTGGAAAAAGCCACCTTAAACTTCATATGGAACCAAAAGAGAGCCCGCATAGCCAAGTCAATTCTAAGCAAAAAGAACAAAGCTGGAGGCATCACACTCCCGGACTTCAAACTATACTACAAAGCTACAGTAATCAAAACAGCATGGTACTGGTACCAAAACAGAGATATAGACCAATGGAACAGGACAGAGACCTCCGACGCAACACAACACATCTACAACCACCTGATCTTTGACAAACCTGACAAAAACAAACAATGTGGAAGCGAGTCCCTGTTTAATAAATGGTGTTGGGAAAACTGGCTAGCCATGTGCAGAAAGCAGAAGCTGGACCCCTTCCTGACATCTTACACTAAAATTAACTCCAGATGGATTAAAGACTTAAACATAAGACCTAACACCATAAAAACCTTAGAAGAAAATCTAGGCAAAACCATTCAGGACATAGGCGTAGGCAAGGACTTCATGACCAAAACACCAAAAGCAGTGACAACAAAAGCCAAAATAGACAAATGGGACCTAATCAAACTCCACAGCTTCTGCACAGCAAAAGAAACAGTCATTAGAGTGAATAGGCAACCAACAGAATGGGAAAAAATTTTTGCAGTCTACCCATCTGACAAAGGGCTGATAACCAGAATCTACAAAGAACTGAAACACATTTACAAGAAAAAACAAACAAGCCCATTCAAAAGTGGGCGAAGGATATGAACAGACACTTTACAAAAGAAGACATACGTGAAACCAACAAACATATGAAAAAATGCTCATCATCACTGGTCATTAGAGAAATGCAAATCAAAACTACATTGAGATACCATCTCACGCCAGTTAGAATGGCGATCATTAAAAAATCTGGAGACAACAGATGCTGGAGAGGATGTGGAGAAATAGGAACGCTTTTACACTGTTGGTGGGAGTGTAAATTAGTTCAACCATTGTGGAAGACGGTGTGGCGATTCCTCAAGGACCTAGAAATAGAAATTCCATTTGATCCAGCAATCCCATTACTGGGTATATATCCAAAAGACTATAAATCGTTCTACTATAAGGACACATGCACACGAATGTTCATTGCAGCACAGTTTACAATAGCAAAGACCTGGAACCAACCCAAATGCCCATCGATGATAGACTTGGACAGGGAAAAATGTGGCACATATACACCATGGAATATTATGCAGCCATCAAAAACGATGAGTTCGTGTCCTTTGTAGGGACATGGATGAACCTGGAAGCCATCATTCTCAGCAAACTGACACAAGAACAGAAAATCAAACACCGCATGTTCTCACTCATAGGCGGGTGTTGAACAATGCGAACACATGGACACAGGGAGGGGAGTATCACACACTGGGGTCTGTCGGGGGGAGAAAAGGGGAGGGATAGTGGGGGGTGGGGAGTTGGGGAGGGATAGCATGGGGGAGAAATGCCAGATATAGGTGATAGGGAGGAAGGCATCAAATCACACTGCCATGTGTGTACCTATGCAACAATCTTCCATGTTCTTCACATGTACCCCCAAACGTAAAATGCAATAAAAAAAATAAAAACATAAAATAAAAACCACAGATAAAAACTATAAATAAAGCCAAGTCAGTGCAAAAAAAATAAAAAATAAAAAATAAAAAAATAAAAATAAAAAAATAAAAGAGTACAAATAGAGGGTGTATATTTTTATAAAAGACTGTTTTGTGGGTGTGTATATTTTTATAACAGTAAAATTAGAGGGTATATATTTTTTATAAGAGAGTAAAAATATATTGTGTATATTTTTTATAAAAGACTTTTGTGAGTGTGTTTATTTTTTATAACCAAGTACAAATAGAAGGTGTATATATTTTATAACAGAGTACAACTAGAGGGTTTATATTTTTTATAAAAGACTAGTTTGTGAGTTTGTAAATTTTTTATAACAGAGAAAGAAGAGTGGGTGTATATTTTTTATACCAGAGTACAACTAGAGGGGTTATGTTTTTCATAAAAGAGCATTTTGTGAGAATGTTTATTATTTATAAAGAAGTACATACAGACGGTGTATATTTTTTAAAACAGTGTACAAATAGAGGGTATATATTATTTATAAAACACTATTTCTGAGTGTATACGTATTTAATAACAGAGTACAAACAGAGGGTATATATTTAATAAAACAGAGTACAAATTGTGGGTTTATATTCATTGTAAATGACTATGTGAGTTTGTGTATTTTTTATAACAGAGTAAAATGGAGGGTGTATATATTTTATAGCAGAGTACAAATGGTGGGTTTTTATTTTTTATAAAAGTCTGGGGGGTGGGGAGTTGGGGAGGGATAGCATGGGGAGAAAGGCCAGATATAGGTGATGGGGAGGAAGGCAGCAAATCACACTGCCATGTGTGTACCTATGCAACAATCTTCCATGTTCTTCACATGTACCCCCAAACCTAAAATGCAATAAAAAAAAAAGTCTATTTTGCAAGTGTGTATCTTTTTTAATAACAGAGTACAAATAGGGGGTGTATATATTTTATAACAGAGTACAAATAGATGCTGTATATATTTTATAACAGTGTACAAATAGATGGTTAATATTTTGTATAACAGAGTACAAATAGAGGAAGTATATTTTTGATAACAGTACAAATAGAGGGTTTATATTTTTATAAAACTATATTGTTTGTGTGTATATTTTTTATAACAGAGTAAAAATAGAGGGTGTATACTTTTTATAACAAAGTAAAACTAGGGGTTGTGTGTTTTTTATAACAGAGTACAAAAGAGGGATTTTATTTTTTATAAAGAGTATTTCGTGGGTGTGTATATTTTTATAACAGAGTAAGATTGGAGGGTGTATATTTTTCATAACAGAGTAAAAATAGCGGGATTATATTTTTTAAAACACAATTTTGTGAGTGTGTATATTTTTTACAACAGAGCCCAAATAGAGGGTTTTCATTTTTTATAACAGAGTACAAATTGAGTTTGTATATTTATAAAAACAGAGTACAAATAGAGGATTTATATTTTTTATAAAGGACAATTTTTTGAGTGTGTATTTATTTTTTATAACAGAATACAAATAGAGGGTTTATATTTTCTATAAATACTATTTCGTTAGTGTGTATATTTTTTATAACAGAGTAGAAATAGAGGGTGTATATTTTTTATAAAAGAGTAAAACTAGAGGGTGTATATTTTTTATAACAGAGTAGAAGTAGAGGGTGTATATTTTTATAGCAGAGTGCAAATAGAGGGTGAATATTTTTTTTATAACAGAGTACATTTTGAAATTTTTAATTTTTATGAAAGAATATTTTGTGAGTGTGTGTATTTTTATAACAGAGTAAAATTAGAGGATGTATATTTTTCACAACAGAGTAAAAATATTTTGCTATCTTTTTTTATAAAAAACTATTTTGTAAGTGTGTATATTTTTTATAACAGAGTGCAAACAGAGGGTTTTTATTTTTTATAACAAAGTAAAAATAGTGGGTGTATATTTTTTAAAAGAGAGTACAAATAGAGGTTTTATAATTATTATAAAAGAGAAATTTGTGAGTGTGTGGATTTTTTATGACAGAATAAAAATAGAGGGTGTTTACTTATTAAAACAGAGTTGAAATATAGGGTTTATATTTTTTATAAAGGACTACATTTTGAGTTCGTATATTTTTTATGAAAGAGTAAAATTAGAGGGTGTATATATTTTATAACAGAGTAGAAATTGAGGGTTTATATTTTTTATAAAAGACTAATTTGGGAGTGTGTATCTTTTTTATAACAGAGTAGAAACAAAGGTTGTATATTTTTTACAACAGAGTGCAAATAGAAGGTGTATATTTTTTATAACAGAGTAAAAGAAGAGGGTTTATATTTTTATAAAATTATATTTTTTGAGGGTGTATACTTTTATACCACAGCAAAAATAGAAGGTATATATTTTTGGTAACAGAGTACAAATGGAGAGTTTATATTTTTTATAACAGAGTACAAAAGAGAGAGTTTATATTTTTTATAAAACATTATTTTGTGAATTTCTATATTTTTTATAACAGTACAAATAGAGAGTGTGTATATTTTATAATAGAGCACAAATAGAGGGTCTATATTTTTTGGAACAGTCTATTTTGTTAGGATGTATATTTTTATAACTGAGTAAAAATAGAGGGTGCATATTTTTTATAACAGAGCACAAATAGAGGGTGTATATTTTTGATAACATAGCAGAAATAGAACGTGTATATTTTTTATAACAGAGTAAAACTAGAGGGTGTATATTTTTTATAACAGTGTACAAATAGTGTGTGTATATTTTTTATAACAGAGTAAAAATAGATGTTTTGTTTTTATTTAAAAGGTTATTTTGTGAGAGTGTATTTTTTTTATAACAGAGTAAAATAGAGGGTGTATATTTTTTATAACAGAGTACAAATAGAGGGTGCATAAATTTAATAATAGAATACAAATAGAGTGGTTATATTATTTATAAAAGACTAATTTTTTTAGTGTATGTATTTTTATAACAGAATACAAATATAGGGTGAATGTTTTTTATACCAGAGTAAAAATAGAGGGTTTACATTTTTTATAAAAGACTAATTTGTGAGCTTTTTTTTTTATAAGACAGTAGAAAGAGAGGGTGTATTTTTTTTTATAACAGAGTACAAATAGAGGGTGTATATTTTTTATAAAAAACTATTCTTTGAGTGTGTATATTTTTTATTACAGAGTAAAAATAGAGGGTGTATGTTTTTTATAACAGTACAAACAGAGGGTTTATATTTTTTATCAAAGACTATATTTTGAGGGTGTATATTTTCTATGCCACAGTACAAATATATGGTGTGTATTTTTTATAACAGGGTACAAATAGAAAGTTTACATGTTTTATAAAACACTAATTTCTGAGTTTGTATATTTTTTATAACAGAGTACAAATAGACAGTGTATATAATTATAATGGAGTACACATAGAAGGTTTACATTTTTATAAAAGACTATTTACTGAGTGTGTATATTTTTTAAACAGAGAACAAATAGAGGGTGTATATTTTTTAAAACAGAGCAAAACAGAGGTTGTATATTTTTTAAAACAGAATAAACAAACGTTTTATATTTTTTATAAAAAAATTCTGTGTGTGTCTATATTTTTTATAACAGTACAAATAGAGGGTGTATATTTTTTATAACAGAGTACAAATGGAGGGTTTATATTTTTTTAAAAGACTATTTTCTGAGTGTATATATTTCTTAGAGTACAAATAGAGGGTGTATATTTTTTAAAACACAGTATAAATAGAGGTTGTGTATTTTTTATAACAGAGGAAAAGAGGTTGTGCATTGTTTATAACAGAGTACAATTAGAGGGTTAATATTTTTAATAAAAAATCTTTTATAAAAATCTTTTGTGAGTGTGTATATTTTTTATTACAGAGTAAAAATATAGGGTGTATATATTTTATAACAGAGTACAAATTGATGGCTTATATTTTTTGTAAAAGAGTATTTTCTGAGGGTGTATATTTCTTATAAGTGAGTAAAAATAGAGGATGTATGTATTTTATAACAGAGTAAAAATAGAGGGTTTATATATTTTATAACAGAGTACAAATAAAGGGTGTATATTTTTTATATCAGAGTACATATAGAAGTTCTTATTTTTTATAAAAGACGATTTTATGAGTTTGTATATATTTTATAACAGAGTACAAATAGAGGGTGTATATTATTTTTAACAGAGTACAAATAGAGGGTTCAAATTTTTAAAAAAGACTATTTTGTGAATGTGCATATATTTTATAACGGAATACAAATAGAGTTTGCATATTTTTTAAAACAGAGTACAAATAGAGGGTTTTTATTATATATAAAACACTATTTCTTGAGTGTGTATAATTTTTAGAACAGAGTACAAATAGAGGTTGTATATTTTTCAAACAGAGTAGAAATAGAGGGTTTATATTTTTATGAAAGACTATTTTGTGAGTCTGTGTATTTTTTATAACAGAGTACAAATAGATGGTGTGTATTTTTTATAACAGAGTACAAATAGAGGGTGTATATTTTTTATAAAACACTATTTTGTGAGTGTGTATATTTTTTATAACAGAGTAAACATAGAGGGTGTATATATTTTATAACAGAGTACAAATAGAGAGTGTATATGTTTTATAACATAGTACAAATAGAGGGTTAATATTTTTTATAAAAGACTATTTTGTGAGTGTGTCTGTTTTTTTAACAGAGTAAAATAGTGTATATTTTTTATAACAGAGTACAAATAGAGGGTGTATATTTTTTATAAAAGACTATATTTTGCGTGGGTATATTTTTTATAACAGAGTAAAAATAGAGGGTGTACATTTTTTTAAAAGACTATTTTGTGAGTGTGTTTGTTTCTTTATAACAGAATACATATGGAGGGTATATGTTTTTTTATATCAGAGTACAAATACAGGGTTTATATTTCTAATAAAAGAGTATTTTGTGAGTGTGTATACATTTTATAACAGAGTAAAAATAGAGGATGTATATATTTTATAACGGAGTACAAACAGTGGGTTTATATTTTTATACCAAAGTACAAATAGAGCGTGTATATTTTTTTATAATGGAGTACAAGTAGAGGGTTTATATTTTTTATAAAAGACTATCTTGCGAGTGTGTATATTTTTTATAACCAAGTACAAATAGAGGGTGTATATTTTTTATAACAGAATACAAATAGAGGGTGTATATTTTTATAACAGAATACAAATAGAGGGTGTATATGTTTTAAAGCAAAGTACAAATAGAGGGTTTATGTTTTTTATAAAAGACTATTTTGTGAATGCGTATATTATTTAACAGAGTACAAATAGAAGGTGTGTATTTTTTATGACAGAGTAAAAGTTGAGGGTGTTTATTTTATAAACTAGAGTACAAATAGAGGTTTTATATTTGTTATGAAAGACTATTTTGTGAGTGTGTATATCTTTTATAACACAGTACAAATAAGGGTGTATCTTTTTTTACACGTAAAATAGAGGTTGTATATTTTTTATACCAGAGTACAAATAGATTTTGTATATTTTTTATAACAGAGTACAAATAGATTTTGTATATTATTTATAACACAGTAGAAATAGAGGGTTTATACTTTTTATAACAGACTGTTATTGAGTTTGTATATTTTTATAACAGAATAAAAATTGGGGGTGTATATTTTTTATAACACAGTACAAATAGAAGATGCATATATTTTATAGCAGAGTAAAAATAGAGGGAGTATATATTTTATAACAGAGTACAAGTAGAGGGTGTGTAATTTTTATAACAGAGTACAAATAGAGGGTTTATATTTTTCATAATAGACTATTTTTTGACTGTGTATACTTTTATACCAGTAAAAATATAGGGTGTATATATTTTATAAGAGAGTACAAATAGAGGGTGTATATTTTCTATAAAAGACTATTTTGTGAGTGTGTATATTTTTTATAACTGTAAAAATATTGGGTGCATATTTTTTATCACAGAGTACAAATATAGGTTGTATATTTTTATAACAGGGTACAAATATAGGGTTTATATTTTTTATAAAAACTATTTTTTAGTGTGTATATTTTTTATAACAGAGTAAAAATAGAGGGTGTATATTTTTAATAGCAGAGTAAAAATAGGAGGGTATATTTTTTATTACACAATACAAAGAGAGGGTTTATATTTATTATAAAAGACCATATTGTGAATGTGTATTTTTAAGTCACAGAGTACAAATAGATGGCATATATTTTTTATAACAGACTACAAATAGATGATGTATATTTTCTATAACAGAGTATAAATAGAGAGATTATATTTTTTATAAACAGAGCTCGAATAGAGAGTGTATATATTTTATAACATAGTACAAATAGAGTGGGTATATATTTGATAACTGAGCAAAAATAGAGGGTGTATATTTTTTATAACACAGTAAAAATAGCGGGTGTAAACTTTTTATAACAAGGTAAAAATAGAGCGTGTATATGTTTTATAACATAGTAAAAATAGAGTGTGTAAATTTTTTATAACACGGTAAAAATAGAGTGTGTATATATTTTATAACAGAGGAAAAATAGAGGGTGTATATTTTCTATAACAGGGTACAAATAAAGGGTATATACCTTTAATAACAGAGTACCAGTTGAGAGTTTATATTTTTATAACAGAATATTTTTTGGGTGTGTATATTTTCCATTACAGAGTACAACTAGAAGGTGTATATTTTTCAAAACAGAGTAAAAATAGGGGAAGCATATTTTTTATAAAGAGTACATATACAGGGTGTATATTTTTTATAACAGAGTTCAAATAGAGTGTTTATAATTTTTATATGAGAGTGCAAATGGAGGGTATACATCTTTTATAACAGAGTAAAATTAGGGGATGAATATTATTTATAACAGGGTACAATTACCTGGTGTATATTTTTTATAAAAGAGTGCAAATATAGGATGTATGTATTTTATAACAGTGTACAAATAGAGGGTGTATATTTATTATGACAGAGTAAAAATTGATGTTGTGTATTTATAACAAAAGACTCATCTGTGAGTGTCTATATTTTTATAACAGTAAATATAGAGGGGGTATATTTTTTAAATCAGAGTACAAATAGAGGCTGTGTATTTTTTTAACAGTGAAAAATTTGAAGGGGTATGTTTTTTATAACAGACTAATTTTTGAGTGTGTATATTTTATATAACAGAGTAAATTCAAAGGGTGTATATTTTTCACAACAGACTAAATATAGAGGGTGTATATTTTTTATAACATAGTACAAATAGCGGGTGTAAATTTTTTAAAAAAGAGTACAATAGAGTGTTTATAATTTTTATAACAGACTGCAAATGGAGGGTGTATATTTTTATCACAGTGTAAAATAGAGGGGTGTATATCTTTTATAACAGAATAAAAATAGAGGGTGCAGATTTTTTTACAACATAGTAAAAACTGAGGATGTATATTTTTAATAGAGTACAAATAGATGGTGTATATTTTATATAACAGAGTAAATTCAAAGGGTGTATATTTTTACAACAGACCAAAAATAGAGGGTGTATATTTTTTATAACATAGTATAAATAGCAGTTGTATACTTTTTATAAAAGAGTACATTAGAGTGTTTATAATTTTTGTAACAGACTGCAAATAGAGGGTGTATATTTTTTATAACAGTGTACAATAGAGGGTGTATATTTTTTATAACAGAGTAAAAATAGAGGGTGTAGAATTTTTTACAACATAGTAAAAATTGAGAGTGAATATTTTTAATAGAGTACAAATAGATGGTGTATATTTTATATAACAGAGCACAAATACAGGGTATATATATTTTATAACACAGTACAATATTGTTTGTATATTTTTTATGACTGACTAATTTGGGAGGGTGGATATTTTCCATAACAGAATAAAAATACAGGGTGTATATTTTTATAACAGAGAACAAATAGAGGGTTTATATTTATAATAACAGACTATTCTTTGAGTGTGTATTTTTTTTATAACAAATTAAAAGAAGGGGGGTGTACATATTTTATAACAGAGTACAAATAGAGGGTGTATATTTTAAAACAGAGAAAAAATTGGAGATGTATATTTTTTTGTAACAGAGTACAAATAGAGGGTTTATGTATTTTAATTTAGAAAAATTTGTTAGTTTGGATATTTTATGTAACAGATTAAAAAGACAGAATGTGTATATTTTATAACAGGAAAATCAGAGGGTGTATATTTTATATAACAGAGTAAAAATTGACGGTGTATATTTTTTATAACAGAGTACAAATACAGGATGTATATATTTTATAACAGAGTAAAAATAGAGGGTGTATATTTTATATAACTGAGTATAAATGGAGGGTGTATATATTTTATAACAGAGTAAAAATTGAGGGGGTATATTTTTCATAGCAGACTAATTTGTAAGTGTGTTTATTTTATATAACAGAGTAAAAACACAGAGTGTATATTTTTTATAAAAGGGTACAAATAGTGGATGTGTATTTTTTATAACCGAGTATAAATAGAGGGTGTATGCATTTTATAACAGAGTAAAATTTGAGGGGGGTATGTTTTTTATAACAGACTATTTTGTGAGTGTGTATATTTTATATATCTGAGTAAAACACAGGGTGTATATTTTTCATAACAGAGTACAAATAGAGGGTGTATATTTTTTATAACATAGTACAATTAGAGGGTGTACATTTTTTATAACAGAGTACAAATTGAGGGTGTATATTTTTATAACAAAATACAAATTGAGGGTGTATGTTTTTTGTAACATACTAAAAATAGAGGTTGTATATTACTTATACCAGGGTAAAATTAGATGTTGTATACTTCTTATTACAAAGTAAATATAGAGGGTGCCTATTTTTTATAACAGAGGAAAAATACAGGGTGTATATTTTTTATAACAGAGTACAACACAGAGGGTGTATATTTCTAATAAAAGAATACAAATTGAGGTATATTTCTTATTACAGAGTAATAGTAGATTCTGTATATTTTTAATAACAGAGTAAAATTAGAGGGTATATGTTTTTTATAACAGAGTACAATATAGGGTTTATATTTTTTATTACAAAGTAGATAGTGATTCTGTATATTTTCAACAACAGATTAAAAATAGTGTGTGTATATTTTATATAACAGAGTACAAATAGAGGTTGTATATTTCTTATAAAATAGTACAAATAAGAGGTATATCTCTTATTACAGGGTAAAAATATGGGGTGTATATTTTATAACAGAGTACAAATACAGTGTGTATATTTTAGTAACAGAGTGCAAATAGGAGAAGTATATTATTTATGACAAAGCACAAATAGAGGGTGCATATTTTTTTGTAACAGTCCACAAATAGAGTGTGTATATTTTTTCTAACAGACTATTTTGTGAGTATTTATATTTTTTATTACATAGTACAAATACAGGGTGTATATTATTTCAAAGAGAGTACAAATTTTGGGGTGTGTAATTTTTATAACAGAGTACAATTAGAGGGTGTATATGTTTTATAACAGAATATTTTGTGAGTGTGTATATTATTTGTAACAGAGTACAAATACAGGTGGTTTACTTTTTATAACTGAGTACAAATAGAGTGTGTATACTTTAAAAACAGAGTACAAATAGAGGGTGTATATTTCGCAGAACAGAGTACAAATAGAGGGTGTATATTTTTTTGAACAGAGTATTTTCTGAATGTTTATAATTTTTATTACAGAGTACATATAAGGGGTGTATATTATTTAAATCAGATACAATTAGTGGGTGTATATTTTTTATAACAGAATATAAATAGAGGGTACATATTTTTTATAAGAGACTTTTTACAGCATATTTATATTTTTTACAACAGAGTATAAGTAGAGAGTGTATATGAGTTATAACATCATACACATAGAGGCTGTATATTTTTTGTAACAGAGTGAAATAAGAGGGGGGTGTATTTTTTATAACAGTACAAATAAAGGTTGTATGTTTTTTGTAACAGACTATTCTGTGGGTGTGTATATATTTTCTAATAGAGTAAAAATAGAGGGTGTATATTTTTTATAACAAGGTACACATAGAGGGTTATATTTTTTATGATAGAATACAAATAGGGGGTGTATGCCTTTTATAACAAAGTACAAATAGAGGGTTTATATTTTTTAAAATAGACTAGTGTGTGAGTGTGTATATTTATTGTAACAGTAAAATTTGAGGGTGTATATTTTTTATAACAGAGTAAAAATTGTGGTGTATATTTTTTATAACTGAGTACAAATATAGGGTGTATATTTTTTTACAACAGATTACAAATATGGGAATGTATATGATTTATGACAGAATAAAAACAGAGGCTGTATATATATTTTAACAGAGTATAAATAGTGGTGGTATATTTTTTTAACAGAGTAAAAATAAAGGGTGTATACTTTCTATAACAGAGTACAAATTGAGGGTGTATATTTTTTATTACACAGTACAAATAGAGGGTGTATATTATTTATAACAGAGCATAAAGAGAGGTTGTATAATTTTTATAACAGATTAAAAATAGAGGTTGAGTATTTTTTATAACATTATGAAAAGAGGGTGTATATTTATTATAGCAGAGTACAAATAGAGTGTGTATATTTTTATAACACAGTACAAATAGAGGGTGTATAGTTTTTACAATAGAGTAACACTAGAGGGTGTATATATTTTATGACAGAGTACAAATAGATTGTGTATATTTTTTATAACAGAATATTATGTGTGTATATATTTTTATAACAAGTACAAATAGAGGGTGTATATTTTTTATAACAGAGTACAAATAGAGGGTGTATATTTTCGTAACAGAGTACAAATAGAGGGTCTATATTTTTTGTAACAGACTATTTTATGAGTGTGTATATTTTTTATAACAGAGTACAAATAGGGGGTGTATAATTTTTATTACAGAGTACAAACAGAGGGTTTATATTTTTTAAAACAGTACAAATAGAGGTTGTATATTTTCTGTAACAGTAAAAATAGAGGGTGTATATTTATTATAACAGAGTAAAAACAGAGGGTGTATATTTTTTATAACAGAGTACAAATAGAGGGTGTATATGTTGTATAACAGAGTACAAATAGAGGTTGTATATTTTGTATAACAGAGTATAAATTGATGGTTTATATATTTTATAACAGAGAACAAATAGAGGGTGTATATTTTTTGTAACAGAGTACAAATATGGAGTGTTTATATTTTTTATAACAGAGTACAAATAGAGGGTGTATATTTTGTATAACAGAGTACAAATAGAGGGTGTATATTTTGTATAACAGAGTACAAATAGAGGGTGTATATTTTTTTTAACAGAGTACAAATTGAGGGTGTATATTTTTTATAACAGAGTAAAAATAGAGGGTGTATATTTTGTATAACAGAGTATAAATAGAGGGTGTATATTTTTTATAACAGAGTACAAATAGAGGGTGTATATTTTTTATAACAGACTATTTTGTGGGTGTGCATATTTTTTAAAACAGAGTACATATAGAGGGTGTATATTTTTTATAACATTGTAGAAATATTATATATATATTTTTAATATTCTGTCTTTAATCTTTAAAACCTGGAACCCAGTTATAAAAATGGTTTTGATGTCCTTGTCTGCGGATCCTATCACTTGGGTCAGTTTCAGTGGATTACTTCCTCACTGTTGGTCCTGCCCTCCTTGTTCTTTCTGTGCGCAGTAATTTTTTATCAGATGCCAGAGGTAACATTTACCTTGTTGGGTTCTGTATATTTTTGTATTCCTTTATGTATTCTGGAGGTTTTTTATGAGTTGCAGATTTTTTGGAAGCAGTGTGCTCTTTCAGATCTTGCTGTTAACATCCGTCTGGCAGAAGCAGAGCAGTGCTCAATCAAGGGCTGATTGCCCACCTCCAAGGTAAGGAGCCTCATTACACTCTACCCAACTGCCTTAGTCTGTTTTGCATTGCTGTAAAGGAATACCTGAGGCTGGGTAATTTATAAAGAAAGAGTTTTATTTGGCTCAAAGTTCTGCAGGCTGTGCAAGCATGGCACCAGCATCTGCTGGCTCCTGGGAGGCCTCAGGGAGCTTTTACTCATGGTGGTAGGTGAAGGCAAGGTGTCCCATGGCATGAAAGGGAGCAAGAGAGAGAGGAGGAGGTGCCAGGCTCTTTTAAACCACCAGCTCCCACATGAACTCAGAGAACTCACTCATCATCCTCACAAGGACAGCACCAAGCCATTTATGAGGGATCTGCCCAAACACCCCCCACTACAACATCGGAGGTCACATTTCCACGTGAGATTTGGAGGGACACACCAAACCATACCACCAGGGCCTTTTTAACCTGGAGGCCTTTGGTGTGGCTGCTGAGAACAGGCACTATGCCAGTTCTTCGTGAGCACAGGGCACTATTACCTTCAGTCTTTTTGGTGGTTCTTTCCCTGGCCTTGGGTCATCTCCCCCACATGCACACCCTAAGCAGTATTCAGCTGTATACCTGGGAACCCTCTGTAGATCTTCAAACTTCTTTCTCTGTAGATTCTCAAACCATGTCCTATGAACTCTAGCCACCTTGGTTCCCCATTCCCTCACCTTGGGAGGCCACCTGGTCTCTTTTTGGGTTTCTTTCTTCCTGTGTCACAGCCTGAGGACTATCTCATGAGGGTGAGCAGGGGCAGTTAAAAGTCTCATTTCATTAGTGTCCATTCCTCAGGGATTACTGTTCTTCATTGCCTTACGTCTGGTGTCTTGAAAACCACTTTTCTATACATTTTGTCCCTTTTGGCTATTTTGGGTGGGAGGGTCAATCTCGTCCCTGTTATTCCATTTTGACTGAAACTTGAAGTTGCCCAGTTCTTCCTCCCTCTCTTTTATTGAGGTGAAATTCAGATCACATAAAGGAACTGTTTAAACTGAACAACTGAATGACCTTAGTGCATTTACAGTGTTGGGCAGCCACCACTTCTGTCTGGTTCCAAAACACTTCATCACTCAATGAAAACCCTCTAACCATTAAATAAGCCTTCCCCATGATTCCCTCTCCCCGGCCTCTGGCAACCCCGAGTCTGCATTCAGTCTCTCTGGATTTGCATATTCTGGACATTTCATATAGAAAGAGTCATATAATATGTGACCTTTTGTGTCTGGTGTCTTTCACTTAGCATAATGTTTTTAAGGTTCATTCATTCATCAGTACTCATTCCATTTTATGGCTGAAGAATATTTCATTATGCCACATTTTGTTTATCCATTCATCTGTTGACAGCCATTTGAGTTGTTTCCATCGTTGGGCCATTGTGAGCAATGCTACAGGGGAAGCCTGGTGTGTAAGTCCTTGACCACCTGTTTTCAGTTTTGGATATGTACCCACGAGTGGAATTGTTAGTCATATTCTTTACGGCTGAACCATTTTACATTCCTACCAGCAATGTATGAGTGTTGCAGGTTTTCCTCATCTTGGCAACACTTATTTCCTGCTTTTATTTTTGTTTATTTATTTTATTTTTAAATGAATAGAGCCATTTTGGTGGGTGTGAAGTAGTCTCATTGTGGGCTTGGTTTGCATTACCCTGATGATTAATGATATTGAATATCTTTTCATGTTTTTTTGGCCATTTGTATATCTTCTTTGGAGAAATGTCTGTTCAAATTCTTTGCCTGTTTTTGAGTTGGCTTGTCTTTGTTGTGGAGTTTTACTAATTCTTTTTTTAATGGTATCATGAGCAGTTTACCATGGTACAAGCCAAAAATTTTAGTACTCTTCAAATTGAGTTAATTTTTAAGAGAATTTTACTAACTATTCACTTACTCATTGCATATTTAGGTTGATGGTGGCTTTTGCTGTTACTAATAACTTACAAAATAATTTCTGTGTCTCTTTTTCTCATGGGCTGGGTCCAGAAATATGAAAATGTTTATGGGTCTTAATCAGATTTTCCCTAAAGGGAGTGAGTTTGCAAAGCCATCAGTGATTGTTTCAAGTGTATACTTGTGTCACTGCACACTTGATGAGGCTTATGTCATTTCATAGGATGTGATTTGCTAATAAGTGTAAAATGACTCTTTGTTATTACTTTAGTTTTTTTGATTCCTAATAATGTGAGCATCTGTCTTTGAGTCCGTTTGTAAGTGTCCTTGAATATGAGTGTATGAGGAAGAGCCAAGTGGGTGGTGAAGAGAAGTGGATGGGAATCTGACTTCAGCCTTTCAGCTGATCCTTGCATCTCTATTTCAGGCACCATCATGACTCCAAGCGGAGGAGATCCGATGAATTTAGGCCTCAAAATGACCACCAGCAGGATTTCTGCTGAATGTCTGATCACCGCCCCCCTATGGGCTACCATGGCCAGGGACCCTCAGACCATTACCGCTCTTTCCACACAGACAAACTGGGGGAGTATAAACAGCCCCTACCCCCATTGCACCCCACAGTCTCAGATCCTCGATCGCTCCCTTCTCAGAAATCTCCTCATGACTCCAAGTCACCCCTGGATCATAGATCTCCTTTGGAGAGATCACTAGAACAGAAAAACAACCCAGATTATAATTGGAATGTTTGGAAAACATAAAGGACAGCTCGCAAAGGAGAGAGCAAGAGTCATCAAACACATGGATATTTTTGGTCTGATCCAACAGTAGCCAGTTATCTAGACCAGTAAGTGGAGTTTCGGACATGCTGCTGCTGTCAACTCACTGGCTGAAGGAGCACTTCAAGGAATGGGAGGCCTTTTACTGGGTCCAGCTCTGATTCAGGTCACCACTCCTGCACTTTGGCACCCCGTCCCATGCCAGCCTAGTTCTGGCCTCCCACTGTGATGGGCACTTGGAGGAAGAGCTGACTTTGTGTATACCAGCTTCACTGGGATGTGTTTCCCCCAGTCAAGGAATAGGGGGATCTTCAGAGTCTTGAATGTTTTCTCACCAGGGTCAGTGTTCCCAGGACCTTAGTGCGTGGGTGGGCAGGAGCTGGTGCAGGTAGGCAGCTGGGGCCTGATGGGACAGTGTGTGATTTGCCTGATTTGGTTCACCCTGACATGATGGATGCTGCTGACAGGGAGTGGGGGAGTGCGGGCAGGTGGGTGGGGACAAGCATAGGACTTGAAGGGGGAGCAGGTATACCCCTCAAATGCATTTTTGGGAGAAATGAGACACTCAGCCTCATTATGTGAAACCTGTGGGCGGGGTTGGGGTGGGGGAGGTAGTGAGAGGGCAGCGGCTTCCACAGCGGCTTCATCTCTGCCAACACTAATTTTCCCACACTGTCTTTGTACATTTCAGAGGTTTGGTCTCCTGAGTGGGCCTCCTTTCCCCACCATGCCAGGGAAAGTAGGTTGCTCTGGCTGACTTTTGAGTACTGTGAGTTCGACAGTGTTGACGCCAGCGTGGGTATGACTTGACTGGGGGAGTAGGCTGGGTGAGGGGTAGGGTGGGCTAGGGTGGGGAGTAGTGTGGCCAGGGAACTGGAATCCCTGGTGGATTTCTGATTCCTGTGGTGAGAAGGGAAAACTACAGGACCTGGAGAGGAGGACACAGAGGCAGCCCTACTGACCACTTGTTGCTGGCAATCACAAAGCTGGGGGTCCTGGTGCAGGCAGCAAACAGGCTTCTAATGTGAGGTTCAGTAGTGCCAGCATAGTGGGGGGAAACTTTCAGTATTGGGCTAGGTCAACACTTTGGCTGCATTTCCTTTCCCTTTTCACAGCTTGAGGAAATCGATTGGACAGAATCACACATCATGTAGTGGGCAGATGGAAATAAGTACCCGTGGTGAACAAGTTTCTCCTGCTAGTTGGAGATCATTAAAATTGAATTCAGTTTCTCTTAGAATATGATCAGGTATAAACCTCAGTTAAACTTTCTCTGAAACAGGGAGCATCCAAAGACAGTGACTGAGCTATAGATAGTAAGAATCATACTAGAGTTGAATTGAGTCAGGTTTAGGAAGCAAGTTGATTGCATCAATTAAGCAGGCTCTTTTCAATTTACTGACACTGGGGCCTTCAGTTTTCTTCTCAGTATAGCTTGCCAGTATTGGAGTATCCAAAGGCCTTTCTAGATGGAGACAGAATAACTGACTTGAACATCCAGTGTGCCTGTAAATGTCCAGGCTCAGAGCTGTGAACACCCTTCTGCTGGGCATGTGCAGGGTTAAACCCCCGAAGTCTCTTGTGAGGACTTCAGTGCATGCTGGGCTCCTGGGCAGCACCATGAATGCCTTTACCAAGACATGCCGACTTGTATCCCCGAATGAAGCAGATGTGGCTGTGATGTGGCCCTTGCTCCCTACCACACAGAGCATCACAGGGCTGGCCCGTGCTGTTTCCAGAGGAGGGTCTAGGTCTTGGACGCTTGTGTTGAGAGCTCAGTGGACCCACCCCCTTATTGAAATCCTCACAGTTCTTGGGGTTGCTCAGCCTAGACTTGTACCACACATGCCCTGAAGCAAAGCCCTGGTGACTGCATGAGCCACCTGGCCACAGTCCTCCCATGGAGGCCTCTGTGACTGCTCAGTGGAGAGGGCAGGGCATGTGTCCCCACTCAGGCCACACAGTGAGAAGGAAACCACAGATGGAGCCTCTTGCTGATAATACCGACTCTGGCCCGTGTTTGCCTTGCCCAAGCCAAAGAGGAAGGTGAGGTTGGCTTGCCAAGCCCTTGAGCGATGGGAGCGGGGGTGGGAGAGGAGATGAGCCCGTGCAGAGAGTTGGGTCGTGTCCTCCGGGGATGAAAGGAGAGGCGAAGGCATCACCAGAGGCCCTGTGTTGCCATCAGGTTCCCATGCTTGTCAGGGCTTCTCTCTTGAGTCACTGATAGGAGATGTGAGTTATGCCCAGAGATGTCTCATCCTGAGGAAGGAAGACCTTCCTTTCGTTCACTTTCAGGACTCTTAGTGCCATATGAAGTAGCAAAAGGCAGTCTTGGCCAGATCAGTGTTACATTGATTCTAAAATTACAGTGTCCCCATTAGACATCAATTGTAGGTGCTGAAGTGTGTTTGAAGAGTGCATTGGGGAAAAAGGAAGCATTTCTTCATTGACTTAATCAGTATGAATAGTATATGCTTAAATTAAAAAAAATTTTTTGCACAGGTAAATTCTCTCACTTGTGAATGGGAGAAGCTGCCCCAGGAGTCTGTGAGTGAGGGTGGTGTTCCCTGGAACCTGGCTCTGAAAGATTTCGTTGTTGGTAGAGATACCAGGGGTTGAGGAAGAAGGGGAGCTAGCATCCCCTAAAACCTGCACATGAACGAGGGTTGACGTGATACACTATGGCCTAGAGAAGGCCCAGGTGAAAATCACTGTGGTCTTTCAGAGCCGGGCAGACAGGTGCCCAGCAGAGCCCGGGGCTCGCTCCTCTTTCAGTCATTCCTTAGCCCTTCGAAGGGAGACCCAGACACTCTGCACGCTGTGCTGCAGACATTCTGGCCTGGTGTGTCTGAAGGTTTCCTCAGTCCTCATGGTGCAATCACGGTTTATCTAGGAAGTCACACAATGACACTGAAATCCTACAGACCAAAATCCACTTGTCAGCAGGAGCAGCAGCCCAGGATCAGCGTCTTCCGGCTCCTCTGAGGGCTGCCCGCGTTGGGCGGGGGGAGCCATGCCAAGGGTCCAGGCTGCTTTAGGCCATCTGGGCCCCACTCATCAGGGGACAGATGGTTTTTCTTTATTGTAAAATTGTGGACTTTTAAAACCTGTTGACTAAACAGTAATTAATTTATATTTGTGAAAAATGTCACTGTCCTAGTGATTTCTGATGTAAATAATGTTGTTTATATAGTATGTATTAAATTTTCCTACATTGTAAAACTGCTGTACTTTTGATTCTTGTATATTAAAAAAAGTGTTACTGAGGATTTTTAGAATTGGACTAACACGTTCCGTTGCAGTGCATTGTGGTGTGAGCTGTGTGCCTCGAGATACCGCCTCGTCTCCCTTCCCCGGTTGCTGGATCACATCTAGATTTCCTGACAGCTTGTGAAGAAAGCTGCATTTCCCTCTACCCAGTAGAGTGGCATTGTTGCGTTCAAGCCTTAACACCACAGGTTTCCAAAGCTAGTCCTGAGCACGCCGCCGCTGAGGTTAACAGTTCCCTGGCTGAGCAACTCCAGGCCGTGGCCCACAGCTCCGCACTCGAGGGAGGACTGGAATTGCTGAAACCCGTAGTTAATTCCCCTGGGTTAGTGCTGCCTGGGAAGATCCTGGGAGACCTGGGGTGGGGGGGCACCCCCTCTGTCCTGAAGGAAATAAAAACACCGTGTCTGCCAGCCTGTAGCTTTGAGGGTAATTTAACAGATGGGTTATGGGGGGGGGTGGCATTTTATAATGGAAAAACTGACACAAACGTTAGCTCTAGCGTTCTGGCACGGGGCAGGCCCAGCTCTGGCGCAACCCAGACAGAGGAAGGGTGGCACAGCCTGCGGGTGGAGAGCTCTGTCTGAACAGGGCTTGAAGTTTCCCAGATCCACAGTTTTCACTCATGTCTTGGTGACTCTGAGACCAAACTAAATCCCTGTGAAGCTCTTAAGTCTTGATACCAAAGAAGCCCATGTGTCTACTCAGAGCTGAGGGTCAACTCCTGTGACTCTGCTGTCAGACCAGGGGACTTGGATGCGGCGGTCCGCAGCAGTCTGTGGCAGTCCTTGCCAGTCCTGGCCTGCGCTGGAGCGGGAGGCTGGGGTTTCTAGTTCACGTAGTTATTGAGAAAGATGAAGAAAAGCTGAGGGCTCTTCGTGCCCATAAAGAAACAACTCACAATCATGTTGTAACTCATGACTCAGCTGGAACAATTGGGGGAAATTTTAAGAACAAGTACTGCAATAATCAGCTTATTATGATTTACAATAGCAACAAGCCTTGACGAAACCTGCCAAAATGCCTGCCTTTTACTGGAAGCGGCCGCCCAGATCCTCCCTCCTCCCTCCTCCCTGGTGGGGCCTCGAAGGCCTGACATCACGGCAAGCCCTCCTCAACTAGTGCCAACAGAAAGGTCACTTACTGAAACCCAAGTCCCTGCAGTTTGCCAGACCAGAGTCAGCTCCAGATTCCAACCTGTGGCTTTTCAAGGAGCAGGACATGCTCTGACGTAAGGCTTCGCCTTAATTCAAGCCCCTGCACCGGTCCTTTCCGTCATCTCTTACGGGACCCATTTGGTCTCCCAGCCTACCTCGACTTTGTTCTGATCAGTGAGGGGGTGATGAGGAGGAGGAGGTGCAGCTAGACTGAATGAAAGTTCCATCCTGCAGAAACCTGGGCACTAATTGAGGAGCTCCCCCCGCTGCTGCTTGTAGGACCCTCCCCCAGGCTCGCCATCTTGGGGGATGTCCTGGTCAGTTCTGCGGCCGTATCATGTGGTGGATGACAATGTGGTCAGGCCCCCTGGTTTTGCCCTGAGCCTCCTGGTCTCTGGCTTTGTGTGGGAACATGGGCAAGTCCGTGGCCTAAAGTCTTCTTACCTTGAAGATGGGCAGAACAATATCCACTTACAGAGCATCACACGTGACCTCTTAATTTCCTTAGTGACCTAAAAAGGAGTTGTTGCTAAAACCCAGCGCCTGTTAACCACAGGTAGGTCCTGTGGTGGCCTCAGGGCCTGGGGGGCTGTAAAGGGGCCTCTGGAGTCAGTGCACTGCCCCCACGTGGTCCCTCCCAGTGTTCAGTTGGGTGATCACCTTGCATCTTCACTTGCAAATGAAGGAGGCAGCTTCTTGGGTTCATGTGGTTTTTAAGTAAGAGTGTGCACAGTGGAAAAGGAGAAGGTGTGTAACTGTAAGGGCTAGCTGGAAGACACAGCACTCAGTCCTTGGCTGGGGAGTGGGTGGAGAAGGCTGAGTCAGGGGGCAGCTGGACGGGCTGAGGGAGGCCAAGGACAGAATTGCCCGGCCTGGAGGGCAGGCCCGGCTCAGCATTGGGCCCAGTACCTCCAGTACTCAGTACCTCAGCATTGGGCTCAGTACTCCAGAGCCTGTGTGAGAAGAGAGCTACCTCGTGGAAAGCCGCAGCTTGCTCTGTGGGGGAGACTAAGCCCCAGCAGGAAGGCCCAGCAGGTACCGGAACCATCTGGAGGAGCTCACAGTCTCATGGGGGAGACATTGCTGGAAGCAGGCAGTTATGGGAGAGGACGTTGTCCTTGACCCAGGTCTCACGACCCTCCTTTGGGCTAGCTCTGCTCCAGGAACTGGACCCGCACAGTGAACCAGGAGGATAAGACCCCTGTCCCCTTGGAGTTGATACTCTAGCTGGAGTGAGGGGGACAGGCCCTAGAGAAGCAAACAGAGGACAAACGTCACATGAGTGCCAGGGAGAAAACAGCGAGATGGAGAGGGATGGGGTAGTGAAAATCCTGGATCTGGGCAAACTGCAACCCCTATTCAGACTGCCGAGCCCTGGCGATGAGGATGGGTGGTCAGGAAGGCACATGGGCCAGTGGGAGGGTGCCGGGCGTGGCTGCACAGACTTGGATTTGAACCTTGGCTCCGTCCCTTCCCAGCTGGTGTTCTCGGGCGCCTTCTCTCCCTCTCGCCAAGCCTCAACTACAAACAGATACTAACAGCTCCTCGCCAGGCTGGGCGGGGACAAGTGAGGTCCCCAAGATGCACACTGGGTGGGCTGGGCAGCTGTCATGATGTGAGGGTGGCACTGGGGCCCACACTGTGTTTTGGGATCAGCTCCCACTCTCTGAGACCGAGGGCCCCTGAGCAGATGTGGTTCTAGAACCGTCCTGCAGAGGGCAGCAGGTTTCCATAAAAATCAGCCTGCCTGGCACCCAACACCTAAACTCAACCGAGGGATGGTTCAGGGCCACTCCCTGGCCCCAGTGGGCCCCTCCCCTTGGAGCCCACAACAGAGCCCTCCACACCCCAAGAGATGTGAAGTCACACGTGATCTCTGCAGGAAGGGGGGCGGGGAGGAGAGAGGCAGAGGCTGCAGGGAGAGGCAGCCCCACCACCCTCCCTGAGCAGGGGACAGGAGGGGATGGTGCTGCTGGCTCTGGCCCAACCTCCTTCATCCCTGCCTCCAGCTTTTGTGCAGGGACGCACAGGGTTCTGCACCTCAGTGCAGCCTGTCCTCCCTCCCACCTGCGAGGGGACTTGTGTAGGGACCGTTCTGAACCACAAGGCCCCCGTCATCACCTGGCTGCTCTCGGTGACCTTCACCTTAATGTCCCAGCGCCCCGGTTTGGGTCTGGGCCCTCCGTGACCTGCCCCTCCCTGCAGGCCACTCCAACCTTCTTCAGTCCCCTGACTGCAGCCAGCCCCAGCTGCTCTCTCGGCCTCAGGTGGAGGAGGTCAGCTCTGCCTCCCAGCTGCGGCCCCTTTCTCCCTCCTCCATCACCTCTACCTTCATGCAGAACACCTGTTCGTCTACAAGAATCCATTCCGGCCATCTCTGGCTCTGCTGTGCTGCCTCCATTCCTGCTGGAGTCTTCCCTGTGCCCACAGACACCGTCAGAGCTCCTGGCGCATTCTGGGGGCCCCACCTGACCGAGACTCCCTCGGGAGGACCGGATCCTGCTCCTCTCTAGCTCGACCTCCTGCCTCCACAGGTACAGGGCCTGGGAATGTGTTTGAGGGTGAAGACAGTACCGGGTCCTCTAGGCTCATCTCTCATTGTCCCTGGGTGCCCTGGTCCCTGGCTGAACAGTGGCCTGGAGGCAGCTGCTGCGCTTGGTGCCCTCTCTTGCGGGGGGGGGCCAAAGGGGGTGCCACCTTCCCTGGGGGCTGAGCAGGCTGGGACTTCAGCCAGACTTCAGGTCCCTGCTCCCCCAGGCCTCCTAGACCAGGGGGGGATATTGAAAGCAGACAGGAGCCAGGCCCCAGCTTAGAGCGGCTTCCTAAGACTCCCTGCTGGGCCTGATGTAAACCCTTTATCGGCTGGACTGTGGGAAGAGCCGGAGGACCTTCAGGGAGCTGAGCTGGAGCGGTGATGGGGCTTCAGGGCATTGGGGCAAGCAGTACCTCGGGGCATTTGTTACCATCCTGGTGTTATTTCAGTATTTGAGCATCTAGATGACTCAGGGGTCATGGCCCCAGCTGCCTCGGATCAGGCCCAGGCTCTCCGTACTGGGGGAGAGGGGAAGGAGCTGGGAAGGTCTGGGCGGCAGCAGCAGAGTTGGGGGCCGAGCAGCTCACGCAGGAGGCACTCGAGGCCCAGCGTGGAGACCCATGGCCCTCTCTGCAGACAGGCTGAGCATGGGCTCTAGAGGTAGCTCACCTTCAAATCAGGTAGCGTCCCTGGCTGCTGTGACCCGGCCCAGGTGGTTAACCTTACAGGGCCTCAGCGTCTGCACTTGAAACCCCGGGGAACAGCATCAATTTCCTTATGAGAGAACAGAGCGTGGTGCAGGCTAGTACCGAGTAGGGTGAACCCTCATTCCTGTGGCCCTCAAGGCTATCTGCATCCTCAGCGAGGGCCCGCTAATGCCTGGTGCTCTGGCCTTCCCCGGACCAGGACAGGCTGGCAGTGACGCCTCTGTGGTCCCCTGGCTTCATCTGAGGCCACCTCTTTCCACAGTGTGCTAGGCTCCTGCTGCCCCGCACCACAGGGCCTCCTCACCTCCTCCTCTGGAACCCATCCCGCGTCGCTGTGCCCCCAGTCCTGGAGTGCTTGTCACCTCCTTCGCCTTCTCTCTGAGCCCTGCTCTGACGGTGGATGCAAATACTAATCAGGTAAAAGAATCTGCACCCAACTGTACTGGTTTAGTGCTTCCCAAATGTGGAACCACAGATACATGGTGGGGAGGAGAGTTCTTAGCTGTCTCTGGAAGAATTTAAAAAATTTTATGTTTTCATTTTATTTATGTATTACTATTTTTTGAGACATGATTTACTCCTGTCTCCCAGGCTGGAGTGTAGTGGCATGATCTTGCCTCATTACAACCTCTGCCTCGCAGGTTCAAGTGATTCTCCTGCCTCAGGCTGCCGAGTAGCTGGGATTACAGGCATGGGCCACTGCAACCCGCCTAATTTTTGTATTCTTAGTAGAGATGAGGTTTCACCATGTTGGCCAGGCTGGTCTCCAACTCCTGACCTCAAGTGACGATCTGCCCACCTCGGCCTCCAAAGGTGCTGAGATTAAAAGCATGAGCCACTGCGCCCGGCCTGTTTTCATTTTTATGAACATAGTTGAAAATCAAGGCAAGCAAATCCTGGAGCATTTGGAAGAGAGGGAGGGAAAAGGGCCTGAGGACTGCAGATTGTATCAGTGCCCAGGGGTCAGTGCTGCTTTACCCCAGACGGATGGGGAAATGTGCTGACAGGCGTCACAGGGCCTGGGTGGTAAGCAGAGGGGGAGCCGAGTCACTGCTTGACACCCGGGACAGGTGCTGAGCTCCAGAGGACCTGGGCCCTGGTGGCTGCTCCTTCCTCACCTTAGACGCCCCTTTGTTGTCTGCAAAACATCATCCACTGCTTTAAATTAATGCTATTCGTTGGAGTTTTATTGGTTTTGTAGTTTTGTTTAGCCTTAATTAGTAAACGCGTCTTGATTTTATAATTGAAAGGAGCAATAATTACAAAGAGTTTATACGTAGCCTGATGAATAATAAAATGAACTCGAATCAGCCCTGTAAGGTCTGGAGGAATATAGGCCCGTGGGCGGTCTGTACATTCTAGATGTTTGGGAATCCAGCTGTTGATGACCGAAACCTGTGAGGCCAGGAGGCAGCCTATGAGATGGCCTGAGAAAGGAGCCGCCATCTATGGAGGCTGTGTGGGCGCCAGGCTCTGGGCCTGATGCTTTGTTGAAGTTCTTTCATTGAGTCTCCCGGTAATCCAATGGAGTGGAATTCATCTCATTTTTCAGATGAGGATCCTGAGGCCCAGACATGTCAGATAACTTGCCTAAGGTCACACAGCTAGGAGGTGGTGGATCTGCTAAAACTGTATTGACGGCGTGTGAAAGACAGTAAGACTTTAAGGTGGGGGGCAGCGTCTGACCAGAGCCACAGCAGCTGGGGAGAGAGATTGGGCTCACTCTGAATTCAGCAATGGCAAGTGGGAATTGATGGCCAGAGAGCAGGGTGGGCTCAGTGGATGGGAAACCTCTTCAGAGGAAACATCTGGGGGGGATTCTGGCTAAACGGACCTGATGGGATTCTTTTTTTTTTTCTATTATTATTATTATACTTTAAGTTCTGGGGTACATGTGCAGAACGTGCAGGTTTGTTACATAGGTATACACGTGATGGTGATTGGCTGCATCCATCACCCCATCATCTACATTAGGTATTTCTCCTAATGCTATCCCTCCCCTAACCTCCCACCCCCTGCTATTCCTCCCATAGCTCTCCCCTGCTCCCCACAGGCCCTGGTGTGTGATGTTCCCCTCCCTGTGTCCATACATTCTCATTGTTCAACACCCACTTATGAGTGAGAACATTTGGTGTTTGATTTTCTGTTCTTGTGTCAGTTTGCTGAGAATGATGGTTTTCAGCTTCATGCATATCCCTGCAAATGACAAGAACTCATTGTTTTTTATGGCTGCATAGTATTCCATGGTGTATATGTGCATTTTCTTATCCAGGTTTTCTTTATCCAGTGTATCATTGATGGGCATTTGGGTTGGTTCCAAGTCTTTACTACTGTGAACAGTGCCACAATAAACATACGTGTGCATGTGCCATTATAACAGAATAATTTATAATCTTTTGGGTATATACCCAGTAATGGGATTGCTGGGCCAAATGGTACTTCCAGTTCTAGATCCTTGAGGAATAGCCACGCTGTCTTCCACAATGGTTGAACTAATTTACACTCCCACCAAGAGTGGAAAAGCATTCCTATTTCTCCACATCCTCTTCAGCATCTGTTGTCTCCTCATTTTTTAATGATCACTATTCTAACTGGTGTGAGATGGTATCTCAGTGTGGTTTTGATTGGCATTTCTCTAATGACGAGTGATGATGAGCTTTTCTTCAAATGCTTGTTGGCTGCATAAATGTCTCCTTTAGAGAAGTGTCTGTTAATATCCTTCGCCCACTTTTTCATGGGCTTGTTTTTTTCTCTTGTAAATTTGTTCCTTGTAGATTCTGGATATTAGCCCTTTGTCAGATGGGTAGATTGCAAAAAAAATTTTTTTTCCATTCTGTTGGTTGCTGGTTCACTCTAATGATTGTTTCTTTTGCTGTGCAGAAGCTCTTTAGTTTAATTAGATCTCATTTGTCTATTTTGGCTTTTGTTGCCATTGCTTTTGGTGTTTTAGTCATGAAGTCCTTGCATATGCCTATGTCCTGAATGGTTTTGCCTAGGTTTTCTTCCAGGGTATTTACAGTGTTAGGTCTTAGGTTTAAACCTTTAATCCATCTGGAGTTAATTTTTGTAAAAGGTGAAGGGAAGGATCCAGTTTAAGCTTTATGCATACGGCAAGCAAGTGTTCGGAACACCATCTATTAAATAGGGACTCCTTTCCCCATAGCTTGTTTTTCTGAGGTTTGTCAAAGATGAGAGGGTTATAGATGTGCGGCATTACTTCTGAGGCCTCTGTTCTCTTCCATTGAGCTATATCCCTGTTTTGGTACCAATACCATGCTGTTATGATTACTACAGCCTTGTAAAAGAGTTTGAAATAAGGAATATAGAAGTATATGGAGAGTGTGTATATATCTTATAATAGAGTATTTTGAGAGTGTGTATATGTTTTATAACAGTATTTCTAGAGTGTGTATATTATTTATAACAGAGTAAAAATAGAGTGGGTATATTTTTTATATCAGAATTTTGAGAGTGTGTATGGTTCTCATAACAGTATTTTGAGATTGTTTATATTTTTATAAGAGTAATTTGAGAGTTTGTATAGTTTTTATAACAGTATTTTGAGAGTGTGTATATATTTTATAACAGAGTATTTTGAGAGTGTGTATATTTTTTATAACAGTATAATTATAGTGAGTATATTTTTATAAGAGTATTTAGAGAGTGTGTATATTTTTATAACAGAGTATTGTGAGGATATGTATATATTCTATAAAAGAGGAAAATATAGTCTGTGGGTATATTTTTATAACAGAATTTTGAGAGTGTGTATTTTTTTATAACAGATTATTTTGAGAGTGTGTATATTTTTTATAACAGAGTAAAAATAGAGGGGTGTATATATTTTATAACAGAGTACAAATAGATGGTGTAAATTTTTTATAACAAAAAAAAATTAGAGGGTGTATATTTTTTGTAACAGACTATTTTGTGAGTGGTGAATATTTATAACAGAGTAAAAATAGAGGGGGGATATATTTGTTATGGCAGAGTAAGAATAGAGTGTGTATATATTTTATAACAGAGTAAAAATAGAGGATGTAAATTTTTGATAACAGAGTAATTTTGTGAGTGGGTATATTTTTCATAAGAGAGTAAAAATAGAGGGTGCATATTTTTATAACAGAGAATATATAAAGGATGTATATATTTTATAACAGAGTACAAATATAGGGTGTGTTTTTTTTCTAACAGATTTTATGAGTGCATATATTTTTATAACAGAGTAAATAGAGGGGTGTAAATTTTTTCTAACAGAGTACAAATAAAGGGTGTATATTTTTTATAACAGTAAAAAGAGAGGGTGTATATATTTTATAACAGAGTAAACAAAAGGATGAATATTATTTTATATCAGAGTACAAATAGAGGGTGTATATTTTTTATAACAGAGTAATTTTGTGAGTGTGTATATTTTTTATAACAGAGTAAAAATAGAGGGGGTATATTTTTCATAAAAGAGTATTTTGTGAGAGTGTATATTTCTTATAACAGAGTACAAATAGAGGGGGGTATACTGTGTATAACAGAGTACAAATAGGGGGTGTATATATTTTATAACAGAGTACAAATAGAGGGGGTCATATATTTTATAACAGAGTACAAATCGAGTGTGTATATTTTATATAACAGAGTAAAAATAGAGGGTGTATATTTTTCATAACAGAGTACAAATAGAGGCTGTATATTTTTTATAACAGAACAATATAGGGTGTATATTTTTATAAAAAAGTATTTTGTGAGTGTGTATATTTTTTATAACAGAGTATAAATAGAGGCTCTGTATTTTTTATAACAGAGTATTGTGTGAGTCTGTATATTTTTTATAAAAGAGTACAAATAGAGGGTGTATATATTTTATAACAGAGTACAAATAGAGGGTGTATATTTTTTATAACAGAGTATTTTGTGAGTGTTTATATTTTTTATAACAGAGTAAAAACAGAGGCGGCATATATTTTATTTATTTATTTTATTATTTATTTATTTTTTATTTATTTTTTTATTGCATTTTAGGTTTGGGGGTACATGTGAAGAACATGGAAGATTGTTGCATAGGTACACACATGGCAGTGTGATTTGCTGCCTTCCTCCCCATCACCTATATCTGCATTTCTCCCCATGCTATCCCTCCCCCAACTCCCCACCCCCCACTATCCCTCCCCTTTTCCCCCCACAGACCCCAGTGTGTGATACTCCCCTCCCTGTGTCCATGTGTTCCCATTGTTCAACACCCGCCTATGAAGTGAGAACATGTGGTGTTTGATTTTCTGTTCTTGTGTCAGTTTGCTGAGAATGATGGTTTCCAGGTTCATCCATGTCCCTACAAAGGACACGAACTCATCGTTTTTGATGGCTGCATAATATTCCATGGTGTATATGTGCCACATTTTCCCTGTCCAGTCTATCATCGATGGGCATTTGGGTTGGTTCCAGGTCTTTGCTATTGTAAACTGTGCTGCAATGAACATTCGTGTGCATGTGTCCTTATAGTAGAACGATTTATAGTCTTTTGGATATATACCCAGTAATGGGATTGCTGGATCAAATGGAATTTCTATTTCTAGGTCCTTGAGGAATCGCCACACCGTCTTCCACAATGGTTGAACTAATTTACACTCCCACCAACAGTGTAAAAGCGTTCCTATTTCTCCACATCCTCTCCAGCATCTGTTGTCTCCAGATTTTTTAATGATCACCATTCTACTGGCGTGAGATGGTATCTCAATGTAGTTTTGATTTGCATTTCTCTAATGACCAGTGATGATGAGCATTTTTTCATATGTTTGTTGGCTTCACGTATGTCTTCTTTTTAAAGTGTCTGTTCATATCCTTCGCCCACTTTTATGGGCTTGTTTGTTTTTTTCTTGTAAATGTGTTTCAGTTCTTTGTAGATTCTGGTTATCAGCCCTTTGTCAGATGGGTAGACTGCAAAATTTTTTTCCCATTCTGTTGGTTGCCGATTCACTCTAATGACTGTTTCTTTTGCTGTGCAGAAGCTATGGAGTTTGATTAGGTCCCATTTGTCTATTTTGGCTTTTGTTGCCACTGCTTTTGGTGTTTTGGTCATGAAGTCCTTGCCTACACCTATGTCCTGATGGTTTTGAGAGTATTTTGTGAGTGTGAATATTTTTTATAAGAGAGTACAAAGAGAGGGTGTATAATTTTTATAACAGTAAAAATAGAGGGTGTATGTAATTTATAACAGAGTACAAATACAGGGTGTATATTTTTTATAACAGGAGAAATAGAGGGTGTATATATTGTATAATAGAATACAAAGAGAGGGTGCATATTTTTTTATAATAGGGTACAAATAGAAAGTGTAAATTTTTTATAACAATAAAAATAGAGAGTGTATATTTTTTATAACAGACTATTTTTATAGTGTGTGTAATTTTTAAAACAGTAAAAATAGAGGGGGTATGTTTTTTTATAACAGAGTACAAAGAGAGGGTGTATATTTTTTATAACAGGGTACAAATAGAGGCTGTATATTTTTTATAACAGAGTACGAATTGAGGGTGTATATACTCATAACAGAGTATTTTGTGAGTGTGTATATTTTTCATGACAGAGTACAGATAGAGGCTGTATATATTTTATAACAGTATTTTGTGAGTGTGTATTTTTTATATAACATAGTACAAATAGAGGGTGTATATATTTTATGACAGAAATTTGTGAGAGTGTATATTTTTTGTAACAGAGTAGAAATAGATGGTTTCTATTTTTATTACAGAGTCAAATAATCGATGTATATTTTTTTATAACAGAGTACAATATAGGGTGTATAGTTTTTATAACAGAGTACAAATAGAGTGTGTAAATATTTTATACCTAAGTAAAAATAGAGGGTTTACATTTTTTATAACAGATAGTTCTGTTAGTGTGTATAATTTTTGTAAACTGTAAAAATAGGGAGGTATGCTTTTTTTGACAGAACCCAAATAGAGATTGTATCTTTTTATAACAGAGTACAAACAAATGGTGTATATTTTTTATAACAGAGTATTGTGTGAGTGTGTATATTTTTATTCAGAGTAAAAATAGAGGCTGCATATTTTTAAAAACAGAGTATTTTGTGAATGTGTATATATTATTTAAGAGAGTACAAATATAGGGTGTATATTCGATATAACAGAGTAGATTGTGAATGTGTATTTTTTTTTTATAACAGAGTACAAATAGAGGGTGTAAACATTTTATAACAGAGTACAAATAGAAGGTGTATATATTTTTTATAACAAGTACAATTAGAGGGTGTATATTTTTTATAAAAGAATATAGAGTATGTATGTTTTTGATAACAGACAATTTTGTTAGTGTGTATATTTTATATAACAGAGTACAAATAGAGTTGCATACTTTTTATAACACAGTACAAATAGAGGGTGTATATAATCTACAACAAAGTAAAAATAGATGGTGCATATATTAAATAACAGAAGAAAGAGAGGGAGTGTATATTTTATGACAGACTATATTGTGAGTGTGTATATTTTTATAAGGAGTCAAAATAGAGGCTGTATATTTTTTTAACCAGAGTGTTTTGTAAGTGTGTATGTATTTTTAAAGAGGGTACAAACACAGGGTGTATATTTGATATAACAGAGTAGATTGTGAGTGTGTATATATTTTATAACAGAGTAAAAATAGAGGGTGTAAGCTTTTTATAACAGAGTACAAATAGAGGGTGTATATTTTTATAACACAGTGTTTTGTGAGTGTGTATATTTTTTATAACAGAGTATAAATAGAGGCTCTATATTTTATATAACAGAGTACTGTGTGAGCCTGTATATTTTTTATAAGAGAGTACAAATAGAGGGTGTATATATTTTATAACAGAGTACAAATAGAGGGTGTATATTTTTATAACAGGGAATTTTCTGAGTGTTTATATTTTTTATAACAGAGTGCAAATACAGGGTGTATATATTTATTACAGGGTACAAATAGAGGGTGTATATTTCCTATAACAGAGTAAACATAGAGGGTGTATATTTTTTATAACAGTACAAATAGAGGGTGTATATATTTATTAACAGAGTACAAATAGAGAGTGTATACTTTTTTATAACAGAGTACAAATAAAGTGTTTATGTTTTTTGTAAAAACTAATTTGTGTGTTTGTTTTTTATAACAGTAAAATTAGAGGGTGTATGTTTTTTAAAACGGAGTACAAAGAGAGGATGTATATTTATTGTAAATGACTAACTTGTGAGTGTGCATATGTTTTATAACAGAGTACAAATAGAGGATTTATATTTTTTATAAAAGACTATTTTGTGAGTGTGTATATGTTTTATAACAGAGTACAAATAGAGAGTGTATATGTTTTATAGCAGAGAACAAATGGAGGGAATATACTTTTTATAAAAGTACAAATAGAGAACTTATATTTTTTGTGAAAGACTATTTTGTGAGTGTGTGTATGTTTTATAACAGAGTACAAATAGTGTATATTTTTTACAACAGAGGAAAAATAGAGGGTGTGTATCTTTTATAACAGAGTACAAATATAGGGTGAATATGTTTTATAACAGAGTAAAAATAGAGGGTTTATATTTGTTATAACAGACTATTTTGTGAGTGTGTGTATGTTTTATAAAAGAGTAAAAATACAGGGTGAATATTTTTTATACCAGTGAAAATAGAGGGTTTATATTTGTTATAAAAGACTGATATTTCAGTGTGCATATTTTTTATAACAAAGTACAAATAGGGGGTGTATATTTTTTATATCAAAGTACAAATAGGGGGTGTATATTTTTTATAAGAGAGTACAAAGAGTGCATTTATATTTTTTATAAAAGACTAATTTGTGAGTGTTTATATTTTTTATAACAGAGTACAAATAGAGGGTGAATATTTTTATAACAGGGTACAAATACAGGGTGTATAGTTCTTATAACAGTGTAAAAAAAGAGGGTGTATATATTTATAACAGAGTAAAAATAAAGTGTTCATATTTTTTATAAAAGACAATAATATGAGTGTGTATATTATCTATAACAGAGTACAAACATAGGGGGTATATTTTTTATGACAGAGTACAAATTGAGAGTGTATATGTTTTATAACAGAGTACAGATACAGAGGGTATATTTTTTATAAAAGACTATATTGTTAATATTCTTTTTTCTTTATAACAGAATACATATAGAGGGTGTATATTTTTTTATATCAGAGTACAAATGGAGGGTTTATGTTTTTTATAAAAGACTGCATTGTGAGTCTGTATATATTTTATCTCTGAATACAAACAGAGGGTGTATGCTTTTTATAACAGAGTACAAATAGAGGGTTTATATTTTTTATAAAACACTAATTTGTGAATTTTTATATTTTTTATAACAGAGTACAAAAAGATGGTGTATATTTTTATAACAGAGTACAAATAGAGGATTTAATTTTTTATAAAAGACTACTATTTGAGTGTGTACATTTTTTTACCAGAGTAAAATTAGAGGGTATATATTTTTTTATAACAGATTAAAAATAGAGTGTTTATATTTTTATAAAATCTACTGTGTGAGTGTGTGTATTTTTTATAACATAGTACAAATAGAGGGTGTATATTTTTTACATCAGAGTACAAATAGTGGGTGTATGATTTTATAACACAGTATAAATACAGGGTGTATATATTTTATAACAGAGTACAAATAGAGGGTATATATTTTTTATAAAACACTAATTTTTTAGTGTGTATATTTTTTTATCACTGAGTAAAATAGAGTGTGTATGTTTTTTATAACAGAGTACAAATAGAGGGATAATATTTTTTATAAAAGTCTATTTTGTGAGTGTGTTTATTTTTTATAAAAGAGTAAATATAGAGGGTATATATTTTTCTTTAAGAGTACAAATATAGGGTGTATATGTTTTACAACAGGGTAGAAATAGAGGGTTTATATATTTTGTAAAAGACTACTTTCTGAGCGTCTATATTTTTTATAACAGAGTAAAAATAGAGGGTGTGTATTTTTTATAAAGAGGACAAATCGTGGGTGTATATGTTTTATAAAAGACTATATTGTCAGTGTGTTTTTTTCTTTATAACAGACTACAAATGGAGGGTGTATATATTTTATAACAGTAAAAAGAGAGGCTGTATATTTTCTATAACAGTACAATTAGACGCTGCATATTTTTATAACAGTACAAATAGAGGGTTTATATTTTATATAAAAGAGTATTATGTGAGGGTGTGCATTTTATATAACAGAGTACAATTAGAGGTTGCATATTTTTAATATCAGAATACAAATAGAGGGTGTAATTTTTTAATAAAAGGCTACTTTTTGAATGTGTTTTTTTCTTTATAACAGAGTACAAATAGAGGAGGTATATTTTTTATACCAGAGTACAAATAAATGGTGTATATTTTTTACAACAGAGTACAAATAGAGGGTTTATATATTTTATAAAATACTATTTTTTCAATGAGTATATTTTTTTAACAGTTTACAAATAGAGGGTGTATATTTTTTAAAATAGAGTACAAATAGAAGGTGTATATATTTATAACAGAGTAAAAATAGAGGGTTTATATTTTTTATAAAAGTCTGTGCTCTGAGTGCATATACTTTTCATAACAGTGTACAAATTGAGGTTGCATATTTTTTATAACAGAGTACAAATTGTGGGTGTATGTTTTTTATAACAGAGAACAAATAGAGTTTAAATTTTTTATAAAATAGTATTTTGAGAGTGTGTATATTTTTTATAAGAGAGTAAAAATTGAGGGTGTATAATTTTTATAACAGAGTACAAATAGGGGAATAATATTTTTTATAAAAGACTATTTTGTGAGTCTGTATATTTTTTATAACAGAGTAAATATACAGGGTTTATACGTTTTTTACAGAGTACAATTATAAAGGGTACATATGTTTTCAACAGAGTACAAATAGTGGGTTTAAATTTTTTGTAAAATACTATTTTCTGAGTGTGTATATTTTTTAAAACAGAGTACAAATAGAGATTGTATATTTTTTATAATGGTAGAAATAGAGGGTTTGTATTTATTATAAAAGACTATTTTTGTGAGGGTGTATATATTTTATATCAGAGTAAAATATATGGCGTGCATGTTTTATGACATATTTCAAATAGAGGGTTTATATTTTTTATAAAATATTAGTTTTCCAGTTGCATATTTTATTAACAGAGTACAAATAGAGGTTATTTATTTTTGAAAAGGGAGTGCAAATAGAGGGTGTATGTTTTTTATAACAGTACAAATAGAGGGTTTATATTTTTTATAAAAGACTACTTTCTGAGTGTGTATATTTTTTATAATAGTGTATAAATAGAGGGTGTATATATTTTATAACAGAATAAAAATTTTACGAGTATATTTTTTATAACAGTACAAATAGATGCTGTGTATGTTTTATAACAGAGTACAGATAGAGGGATATAGTTCGTGTCCTTTGTAGGGACATGGATGAACCTGAAACCATCATTCTCAGCAAACTGACACAAAACAAAAATCAAACACCGCATGTTCTCACTCATAGGCGGGTGTTGAACAATGGGAACACATGGACACAGGGAGGGGAGTACACACACTGGGGTCTGTCGGGGAAAAGGGGAGGGATAGTGGGGGGTGGGGAGTTGGGGAGGGATAGCATGGGGAGAAATGCCAGATATAGGTGATGGGGAGGAAGGCAGCAAATACACTGCCATATGTGTACTATGCAACAATCTTCCATGTTCTTCACATTACCCCAAACCTAAAATGCAATAAAAAAAAAAGACTATTTTTTGAGAGTGTATATTTTTTACAAGAGTAAAATAAGAGGGTGTATATTTTTAATAACAGAGTACAAATAGGAGGTGATTTTTTAAATAATAGAGTACAATTAGAGGGTTTATATTTTTTATAAAAACAATTTTTGGAGTGTGTATATTTTTTATAACCTAGTACAAATAGAAAGTGTACATTTTTTATAACAGAGGAGAAATGGTGGGTGTATATATATTTCTAACAGAGTAGAATAAGAGAGTTTATATATTTTATAAAAGACTATTATGTAAGTGTGTATATTTTTTATAGGAAAGCAAATGTAGACATCACATATTTTTTATAACAGAGTGAAAATAGGGGGTGTATATTTTTTATAACAGAGTAAAAATAGAGGGTTTATATTTTCTATAAAAGACTATATTGTAAGTGTGTATATTTTTTATAACCGAGTACAAATAGAGTGTATATGCTTTTTAAAACAGAGTACAAATAGAGAGTTTACATTTTTTTAAAAGACTATTTTGTGAGTGTGTGTATTTTCTATAACAGAGTACAAATAGAGAGGTGTATATTTTCTATATCAGAGTACAAATAGGGGGTTTATATTATTTATAAAGACTGTTTTATGAGTGTGTATATTTTTTATTACAGAGTACAAATAGAGGATTTATATTTTTTATAAAAGACTATTTTGTGAGGGTGTATATTTTATATAACAGAGTACAAAAGAGGGTGTATATTTTTTATAACAAAGTACAAATAGAGGGTGTATATTTTTTATAAAAGACTATTATTTGAGTGCATATATTTCTTATAACAAAGTAAAAATATAGAGTGTGTATTTTTTATAACAGAGTACAAATAGAGGGTGTATATTTTTTATAAAAGACTATATTTTCAGTGTGTTTTTTCCTTATAATAGACTACGAATAGAGGTTGTATATTTTCTATATCAGAGTGAAAAGAGCAGGTGTGTATAGTTTATAACAGAGTACAAATAGAGGGTTTATACTTTTTATAAAACACTGTTTTGTGAATGTGTATTTTTTATAAAAGAGTACAAACAGAGGGTGTATATATTTTATAACATAGTACAAATAGAGGGTTTATATTTCTTGTAAAATGCTATTTTCTGAGTGTGTTTATTATTTATAAGTTAGTAAAAATAGTGGGAGTATATTTTTTATAACAGAACACAAATAGATGCTGTATATATTTTATAACAGAGTACAAATAGAGGGCTTATACTTTTTATAAAGGCTATTTTTTGAGTGTGTATATTCTTTGAACAGAACACAAATATAGGGTGTATATTTTTTATAACAGAGTACAAAGAGAATGTGTATATTTTTTATAAATGACTATATTTTGAGTGTGTATATTTTTTATAACAGAGTAAAAGTAAAGCATGTGTATTTTTATAACAGTACAAATAGAGGGTGTATATTTTTTATAAAAGACTATTTTGTGAGGGTGTTTTTTCTTTAAGACAGAGTACAAATAGGGTGTGTATAGTTTTCATATCACAGTACAAATAGAGGGTTTATGTTTTTTACAAAAGACTATATTTTGAGAGTGTATATTTTTTATACCAGAGTACAAACAGAGGGTGTATATTTTTTTATGGCAGTTTACAAATAGAGAGTTTATATTTTTTATAAAACACTAATTTGTGAGTTTGTATATTTTATACAATAGAGTAGAAATAGATGGTGTGTATAATTAGTAGCAGAGTAAAAATAGGGGATTCATATATTTTATAAAACACTATTTTTTCAGTGTGTATATTTATTTAACAGAGTAAAATACAGGGTGTGTAATTTTTATAACAGAGTAAAAATAGAGGGTGGATTTTTTTATAACAGAGTACAAATAGAGGGTTTATATTTTTAATGAAAGACTATTTTGTGTGTGTTTATATTTTTTATAATATAGTACAAATAGACGGTGTATAGTATTTATAACAGAGTAAAAATAGAGGCTTTATATTTCTAATAAAAGACGATATTGTTAGTGTGTATATTTTTTATAACAGAGTACAAATAGAGGGTGTATATTTATTGTAATAGAGTACGAATAGAGGGTGTATTTTTTTATAAAAGACAATTTTGTGATAGTGTATAATTTTTATAACACAGTACAAATAAAGGGTGTATATATTTTATAACACAGTACAAACGGAGGTTGAATATTTTTATAAGAGACTACAGATAGAGTGTTTATATTTTTTATAAAGACCATATTTTGAGTGTGTTTATTTTTTATAACAGAGTATAAATAAAGGGTGTATATTTTTTATAACGGTACAAATAGAGGGTGTATATTTTTTAAAACACAGAACAAATAGAGGGTTTATGCATATGATAAAAGACTATTTTGTGAGTGTGTATATTTTTTATAACACAGTACAATAAAAGGTGCATATTTTTTATAACAATACAATGAGAGGTTGAATATTTTTGTTACAGAGTACAAACAGACGGTTTATATTTTTTATAAAAGAGTATTTTTTGAGTCTGTATATTCTTTGAAACAGAGTACAAATAGAGGGTGTATATTTTTATTACAGAGTACAAATAGAGTGTGTATATATTTTATAACAGAGTACATATAGAGGGTGTATATTTTTATAACAATACAAATAGAGGGTGTATATTTTTATAACACAGTACAAAAGGAATTTGTATATATTTTATAACAGAGTACAAATAGAGGTTTTGTATTTTTTATAACAGAGTACCAATAGAAGGTGTGTATATTTTATAATAGAGTATAAAAGAGGGTTTATATTTTTTATAAAAGACTATTTAGTGTGTGTGTGTATATTTATTATAACAGAGTACAAATAGAGGATGTATATGTTTTATAACAGAGTAAAAATAGAGGGTGCATATTTTTTAAAACAGATTACAAATAAAGGGAATATATTTTTTATAAAAGACTATTGTGAGAATCTGTGTATCTTTTATAACACAGTAAAAATAGAGGGTATATATTTTTTATAACAGAGTACAAAAAGAGGGCATATATTTATTATAACAGAGAACAATTAGAGGGTATATATTTTTTTTAACAGAGTACAAATAGAGGGTGTATATTTTTTATAACAGAGTACAAATAGAGGGATTATGTTTTTTATAAAAGACTGCATGTGAGTGTGCATATTTTTTTATAAAACACTATTTTGTGAGTTTGTATATGTTTTATAACAGAATACAAATAGAGGGTTTACAGTTTTTATAAAAGCCTAGTTTCTGGGTGTGTATATTTTTTATAACAGAGTACAAATAGAGGGTGTATATTTTTTATAACAGAGTAAAAATAGATGCTTCCTATTTGTTGTACAGAGTAGAAAAAGAGGTTAATATTTTGTATAAAAGACTATTTTATGAGTGTGTATATTATCTATAACAGAGTACAAAGAGAGGGTGCATATTTTTTATAACAGAGTACAAATTGTGGGTGTATATTTTTTTATAAGAGAGTAAAAATAGAGGGTTTATGTTTTTTATAAGAGTATTTTGTGAATGTGGACATTTTTTATGACCGATTACAAATAGAGGGTGGATTTTTTTTATGAAAGAGAAAATTAGAGGGTGTATATTTTTTATAACAGAATATAAATAGAGGGTGTATATTTTTTATAACAGAGTAGAAACAGAGGGTATATATTTTTTATAAAAGACTAGTTTTTGAGTGTGTATATTTTTATAACTAAGTACAAATAGCGGGTGTATAATTTTTAAAATAGAGTACAAGTAGAGGGTGTATATTTTTAAACAGTGTAAAATTAGAGGGTGTATATTTTTTTATAACAGAGTATAAATAGTGTGTGTGTATTTTTTATAACAGAGTAAAAATATAGGGTTTATGTTTTTTATGAAAGACTACTTTGTGGGTTTGTACATTTTTAATAACAGTAAAATAATGGGTGTATATTTTTTATAACAGAGTACAAATAGAGGGTGTATATTTTTTAAACATTACAAATAAAGGGATTATATCTTTTATAAAAGACTATTTGTGACTGTGTATTTTTTATAACAGTACAACTAGAGGGTGTATATTTTTTATAAAAGACTATATTGTGAGTGTGTAGATATTTTATAAAAGAGTAAAAATACAGGGTGTATATTTTTTATAACAGAGCAGAAAGAGTGTGTGTATATATTTTACAACAGAGTAAAAATAGAGGTTGCATATTTTTTATAACAGAGTAGAAATAGAGGGTTTACATTTTGTATAAAAGACTAGAGAGTGTATATTTTTTATAACAGAGTAAAAAGACAGGGTTTATATTTTAAATAACAGAGTACAAATAGAGGGTGTTTGTTTTTTAAAACAAAGTACAAATAGAAGGTTTACATTTTTTTATAAAAGATTACTTTGTGAAGGTCTATATTTTTTAACAGAGTAAAAATAGAAGTTGTATATTTTTATATCAGAGTACAAATAGTAGGTGTATATTTTTAAAAACAGAGTACAAGTAGAGGGTGTACATTTTTTAAATGGAGTACAAATAAAGGGTGTATATTTTTTATAACAGTAAAAATGTAGGGTTTATATTTTTCTTATAAGTCTATATTGTATGAGTGTGTATTTTTTTTTAACTGAGTACAAATAGAGGGTGCATATTTTTTATAACAGAGTAGAAATAGAGGTTGTATATTTTTGATAACAGAGTAAAAATAGAGGGTTTATATCATTAATAAAAGACTATTTTGTGAGTGTGTATATATTTTTTTAACCCAGTAAAAAAGAGGGTGTATATTTTTTATAACAGAGTGCAAATATACGGTGTATATATTTTTTATAACAGGGTAGAAATAGAGGGTTTGTATATTTTAAAAAAGACAAATTTGTGAGTGTGTGGTTTTTTTTTTTTAAGACAGTACAATTAGAGGGTACATATTTTTATACCAGAGTGCAAATAGAGGGTGTATATTTTTTATAACAAAGGACAAATGGGGGTGTATATTTTTTAAAACAGAGTACAAACAGACGTTTTATTTTTTTTCAAAAGATTATTTGGTGATTATGTATATTTTTTATAACAGAGTAAAAATAGAGGTTGTATATTTTTTATAACAGAGTACAAATAGACGGTGAATATTTTTTGCAACAGTGTAAAAATAGATAGTGAATATATTTTATAACAGAGTACAAATAGAGGGATTTTATTTTTTATTAAAGACTATTTTGTGAGTGTGTATATTTTTATAACAGTAAAAATTAGAGGGTGCATATTTTCATTAACAGAGTAAAAATAGAGGGATTATAATTTTTATAAAAAACCATTTTCTGAGTGTGTATATTTTTTATAACAGAGTGCAAATAGAGGGTGTATGTTTCTTATAAAAGAGTAAAAATAGAAGGTGTATATTTTTTATAACAGTATAAATAGAGGGTTTATATTTTTCATAAAAGAGTAATTTTTGAGTGTGTGTATTTTTTATGACAGAGTACAAATATAGGGAGTATATTTATTAAAACAGTACAAATAGAGGTTTTACATTTTTTATAAAGGACGATTTTGTGAGTGTGTATATTTTTATAACAGAGTCAAAATAGAGGGTGTATATATTTTATAACAGAGTACATATAGAGGGTTTATATTTTTTATAAAAGACCAATTTGTGAGGGTGTATCTTTTTTATAACAGAGTAAAAATAGAGGTTTTATATTTTTTATAACAGAGTACAAATAGAAGGTGTATATTTTTATAACAGTAAAAATAGAGGGTTTATATTTTTATAAAGGACTATTTATTGTGTGTGTTTATATTTATTATAACAGAGTACAAATAGAGGATGTATATATTTTATAATGGAGTAAAAATAGAGGGTGCACATTTTTTAAAACAGATTGCAAATAAGGGGATTATATTTTTATAAAAGACTATTTTGTGAATTTATGTATTTTTTATAACACAGCAAAAATAGAGGGTGTATATTTTTTATAACAGAGTACAAAAAGAGGACGTATATTTATTATAACAGAGTACAAATAGGGGGTGTGTATTTTTTATAACAGAGTACAAATAGAGGGTGTATATTTTTTATAACAGAGTGCATATAGAGGGTGTATATTTTACATAAAAGACTATATTGTGAGTATGTATATTTTTTATAAAATACTATTTTGTGAGTTTGTATATGTTTTATAACAGAGTACAAAAAGAGGACTATATTTATTATAACAGAGTACAAATAGAGGTTGTATATTTTTTATAACAGAGTGCATATAGAGGGTGTATATTTTACATAAAAGACTATATTGTGAGTATGTATATTTTTTATAGAATACTATTTTGTGAGTTTGTATATGTTTTATAACAGAATACAAATAGAGGGTTTACATTTTTTATAAAAGGCTATTTTCTGAGTGTGTATATTTTTTATAACAGAGTAAAATTAGAGGGTGTATATATTTTAAAACAGAGTACAAATAGAGGGTGCATATTTTTTATGAAAGACTAAATTGTGAGGGTGTATCTTTTTACAACAGAGTACAAATAGAGGTTTTATATTTTTTATAACAAAGTGCAAACAGAGGGTGTATATTTTTTATAACAGAGTAAAAATAGAGGGTGCATATTTGTTGTACAGAGTAGAAATAGAGGGTTTATATTTTGTATAAAAGAGTATTTTGTGACTGTGGACATTTTTTATGACCGAGTACAAATAGAGGGTGTATTTTTTTATGAAAGAGAATAAATAGAGGGTGTATATTTTTTATAACAGAATATAAATAGTGGGTGTATATTTTTTATAACAGAGTACAAACAGAGGGTATATATTTTTTATAAAAGACTAGTTTTTGATGGTGTATATATATATTTTTTATATTTTTTACTGCATTTTAGGTTTTGGGGGTACATGTGATGAACATGCAAGATTGTTGCATAGGTATACACATAGCAGTGTGATTTGCTGCCTTCCTCCCCCATCACCTATATCTAGCATTTCTCCCCATGCTATGTCTTCCCATCTCCCCACCCACCACTGTCCCTCCACATTTTCCCCCGACAGACCCCAGTGTGTGATGCTTCCCTCTGTGTCCATGTGTTCTTGTTCAACACCTGCCTATAAGTGAGAATATCCAGTGTTTGATTTTCTGTTCTTGTGTGTATATTTTTTCATAACTAAGTACAAATAGAGGGTGTATATTTTTTAAAATAGAGTACAAGCAGAGGGTGTATATTTTTTAAACAGTATACAATTAGAGGGTGTATATTTTATAACAGAGTACAAACAGTGTGTGTGTATTTTTTATAACAGAGTAAAATTATAGGGTTTATATTTTTTATGAAAGACTATTTTGTGGGTATGTACATTTTTAATAACAGAGTAAAATAGTGGGTGTATATTTTTTAAAACATTACAAATAAAGGGATTAAATTATAAAATACTATTTGTGACTGAATTTTTTATAACACAGTACAAATACAGGGTGTGTATTTTTTATAAAAGACTATATTGTGAGAGTGTAGATGATTTATAAAACAGTAAAAATGCAGGGTGTAAGTTTTTTATAACAGAGCACAAATCGAGTCTGTATATATTTCATAACAGAGTATAGAGGGTACATATTTTTTATAACAGAGTAGAAATAGAGGGTTTATATTTTGTATAAAAAACTATACTGAGAGGGTGTATATTTTTTATAACAGAGTACAAATAGAGGGTGTTTGTTTTTTAAAACAAGGTATGAATAGAGGGTTTATATATTTTTATAAAAGACTAATTTTGTGAGTGTGTGTATTCTTTAACAGAGTAAAAATAGAAGTGGTATGTTTTTATATCAGTACAAATAGAAGGTGTGTATTTTTAAAAACAGAGTACAAGTAGAGGGTGAACATTTTTTAAATTGAGTACAAATAGAGGGTGTATATTTTCTATAACAGAGTAAAAATATAGGGTTTATATTTTTCATAAAAGACTACTTTGTGAGGGTGTTTTTTATTATAAGACAGCACAATTAGAGGGTGCATGTATTTTATAACAGAGTACAAACAGAGGGCGTATATTTTTTAAAACAGATTACAATAAAGGGATTATATCTTTATAAAAGACTAATTTGTGACTGTGTGTATTTTTTATAACACAGTACAAATAGAGGGTGTATATTTTTTATAACAGAGTACAAATTGAGGTTTTATAATTTTTATAACAGAGTACAAATAGAGGTGTATATATTTTATAACAGAATAAAAGTAGATGCTGTATATTTTCTATAACAGCATAAAAATAGAGGTTTAATATTTTTTATAACTGTACAAATAGAGGGTGTATATATTTTATAACAGAGTACAAATAGATGCTGTACATTTTTTATAACAGAGTACAAATAGAGTTTGTATATTTTTTATAACAGTAAAAATTGTGGGTGTATATATTTTATAACACAGTAAAAATAGAGGGTGTGTATTTTTTATAACAGAGTACAAACAGAGGGTGAATAATATTTATAACAGTAAAAAAGATAGTGAATATATTTTATAACAGAGTACAAATAGAGGGAATTTATTTTATATAAAACACTATTTTGGGAGTGTGTATATTTTTGTAACAGAGTGAAATAAGAGGGTATTTACATTAACAGAGTAAAAATAGAGGGATTATATTTTTCATAAAAAACCATTTTATGAGTGTGTACATATTTTCTAACCGAGTGCAAATAGAGGGTGTATATTTTTTATAAAATAGTAAAGATGGAGGGTGTATATTTTTTATAACACAGTACAAATAGAGGGTTTATATTTATTATAAAAGAGTAATTTTTGAGTGCATGTATTTTTTATGACAGAGTACAAATAGAGGGTATATATTTATTAAAACTGAGTACAAATAGAGGTTTTATATTTTTTATAAAGGACGATTTTGTGAGTGTATATATTTTTATAACAGAGTATAAATAGAGGGTGTATATATTTTATGACAGTATAAATAGAGGGTTCATATATTTTATAAAAGACTAATTTGTGAGGGTGTATCTTTTTTATAACAGAGTACAAATAGAGGTTTTATATTTTTTATAACAGTACAAATAGAAGGTGTATATTTTTTTTAACAGAGTACAAATAGAGTTCTATATTTTTTATATCAGAGTACAAATTGTGGGTGTATGTTTTTTTATAACAGAATTAAATATAGGGTGTATATTTTTTATAACAGAGTACAAAGAGGGTTTATATTTTTTATAAAACACTATTTTTTTAGTGTGTATGTTTTTTATCACTGAGTACAAATAGATGGTGTATACTTGTTATAACAGAGTACAAACTGAACGATAATATTTTTTATAAAAGACTGTTTTGTGAGTGTGTGTATTTTTTACAACAGAGTAAATATAGAGGGTGTATATTTTTCTTAGAGAGTACAAATATAGGGTGTATATTTTTTTTATAACAGAGTACAATTAGAGTGTTTTTATACTTTGTAAAAGACTGCTTTCTGAGAGGGTATATTTATTATAACAGAGTAAAAATAGAGGCTGTGTATTTTTTATAACAGAGTACAAATAGAGGGTGTATATTTTTTATAAGAGAGTAAAAAAAGAGGGTTTATATTGTTTATAACAGAGTACAAATAGAAAGTGTATAGTTTTTATAGCAGATTGAAAATAGTTTATATTTTTTAGAAAGACTATTTGTGAGTGTGTATAATTTTTATTACCGAGAACAAACAGAAGCCATATGTTTTTTGTAACAGAGTACTAATAGAGGGTTTATATTTTTCATAAAGACCATTTTGTGAGTGTGTATATTTTTTATAACAGAGTAAAAATAGAGGGTGTATATTTTTATAACAGAGTACAATTAGACGCTGTATATTTTTTATAACAGAGTACAAATAGAGGGTTTATATTTTTTATAAAGAATATTATGTGACAGTGTATATTTTAGATAACACAGGACAATTAGAGGTTGCATTTTTTTTTAATATCAGAGTACAAATAGAGGGTGCATATTTTTTATAAAAGGCTATTTTCTGAATGTGTTTTTTTCTTCATAACAGAGTACAAATAGAGGGTGTATATTTTTTATACCAGAGTACAAATAGATGGTGTACATTTTTTATAGAATAGTACAAATAGAGAGTTTATATTTTTTATAAAACACTAATTTGTGAGTTTCTATATTTTTTATAACAGAGTACAAATAGATGATATGTATTTTCTATAACAGAGTACAGATAGAGGTTTTATATGTTCTATAAAATACTATTTTTTCAATGTGTATTTTTTTTAACAGAGTACAAATAGAGGGTGTATATTTTTTAAAACAGAGTACAAATAGAAGGTGTATATATTTATAACCGAGTACAAATAGAGGGGGTTATATTTTTTATAAAAGACTATGCTCTGAGTGTGTAAACTTTTTATAACAGTGTACAAATTGAGGGTGTATATATTTTATAACAGAATACAAATTGTGGGTGTATGTTTTTTATAATAGAGAACAAGTAAAGAGTTTAAATTTTTTATAAAAGTATTTTGTGAGTGTGTATATTTTTTATAAGAGTAAAAATAGAGAGTGTATGTTTTCTATAACAGAGTACAAATAGAGGGATAATGTTTTTTATAAAAGACTATTTTGTGAGTCTGTATGTTTTTTATAACAGAGTAAACATACAGGGTTTATATTTTTTTACAGAGTACAATTATAGGGTGTACATTTTTTATAACAGAGTACAAATAGTGGGTTTAAATTTTTTGGGAAAAGAAAATTATCTGAGTGTGTATATTTTTTATAACAGAGTAAAAATAGAGGGCACATATTTTTTATAACAGAGTACAAATAGAAGTTGTTTATTTTTTATAACAGGGTAGAAATAGAGGGTTTGTATTTATTATAAAAGACTATATTGTGAGAGTGTATATATTTTATATCAGAGTACAAATATATGATGTGTATATTTTATGACAGATTACAAATAGAGGGTTTATATTTTTTATAAAAGACTAGATTTTCAGGTGTATATTTGTTTAACAGAGTACAAATAGAGAGTGTTTTTTAAAACTGCAAATAGAGGGTGTATGTTTTTTGTAACAGAGTAAAAATAGAGGGTTTGTATTTTTTATAAAAGACTATTTTCTGAGTGTGTATATTTTTGTAACTCTACAAATAGAGGTTGTATATATTTTATAACGGCAAAAATTTTAGGAGTATATTTTTTGTAACAGAGTACAAATAGATGCTGTATATGTTTTATAACAGAGTACAGAGAGAGGGATATATATTTTATAAAAGACTAGTTTTTGAGTGTGTATATTTTATATAACACAGTACAGAAAAGGGTGTATATATTTTATAACAAAGTACAAATAGAGGGTGTTTATTTTTTATAAAAGACTATTTTTTGAGTGTGTATATTTTTTATAACAGAGTAAAAACATAGGGTGTGTATTTTTTATAACAGAATACAAAATGAGGGTGTATACATTTTGTAACAGAGTACAAATAGAGGGTATATATTTTTTGTAACAGAGTACAAATAGAGAGTGTATATTTTTTATGAAAGACAATTTTTTGATAGTGTATAATTTTTATAACAGTACAAATTAAGGGTATATGTATTTTATAACAGAGTACAAATAGAGGTTGAATATTTTTTATAACAGACTACAAATAGAGTGTTTATATTTTTATAAAAGACCATTATTTGAGTTTGTATATTTTATATAACAGAGTATAAATAGAGGGTGTATATTTTTATAACGGTACAATAGAGGGTGTATATTTTTAAAAACAGTACAAATAGAGGATTTATGTATTTTACAAAGGACTATTTTGTGAGTGTGTATACTTTTTATAACACAGTAGAAATATAAGGTGCACATTTTTTATAACAGAATAAAAACAGAAATTGAATATTTTTTATTACAGAGTACAAATAGAGGGGTTTATATTTTTTATAAAAGAATAATTTTTGTGTGTATATTCTTTGTAAAAGAGTACAAATAGAGTGTGTATAATTTTTATAACAGAGTACAAATAGAGGGTGCATATTTTTATAACACTGTACAAGTAGAGACTGTATATATTTTATAACAGAGTAAAAATAGAGGGTGTATAATTTTTATAAAAGAATATATTTGTTAGTGTGTATATGTTTTATAACACAGTACAAATAGAGGGTACATATTTTGTAAAACAGACTTCAAATATAGGGTTAATATTTTTTTAAAACACTATTTTGTGAGTGTGTATATTTCTTATGACAGACTACAAATAGAGGGTGTAAATTTTTTATAACAGTACAAATAGAGAGTGTATATTTTTTAAAACAGAGTACAAATAGAGGGTTTATGTATTTTACGAAAGACTGTTTTGTGAGTGTGTATATTTTCTATAACACAGTACAAATTAAGGATGCATATTTTTTATAACAAAATACAATCCGAGGTTGAATATTTTTTATAACAGAGTACAAATAGAGGATTTATATTTTTTATAAAAGAATAATTTTTAAGTGTGTATATGTTTTATAAAAGAGTACAAATAGAGGGTGTATATATTTTATAGCAGAGTACAAATAGAGGGTGTATATTTTTTATAACAGAGCACAAATAGAGTTTGCATATTTTTATAACACAGTAAAAATTGATTGTGCATATTATTTATATCACAGTACAAATAGATGGTGTATATTTTTTATTACAGAGTGCAAATAGAGGGTCTATATTTTTATAAGAGAGTACAAATAGAGGGTTTATGTTTCTTGTAACAGTACAAATAGACGGTGCATATATTTTATAACACAATACAAATAGAGGGTGTACATTTTTATAACAGAGTGCAAATAGAGGGGTGTATATTTTTATAATAGAGTACAAATAGAGGATGTATATTTTTATAACAGAATACAAATAGAGGGGGTATATTTTTAATAACAGAGTATAAATAGAGGGTTTATATTTTTATAAAACTCTGTTTTGGGAGTGTGTGTACTTTTTATAACAGAGTACAAATATGGGGTACATATATTTCATAACAGTGCATATTTTTAATAACAGAGTAAAAATAGAGAATGTAGAATTTTTATAACAGAGTACAAATAGAGGGTGTATATTTTTTATAAAAGACTGTTTAGTGAGTGTTTACATTTTTTATAAAACAGTACAAATAGTGTGTGCATATATTTTATAACAAAGTACAAATAGAGTGTGTCTTTTTTATAACAGAGTGAAAATAGAGTGTGTATATGTTTTGTAACAGTGTATAAATAGAGGCTGTATATATTTTATAACAGAGTACAAATAGAGGCTTTATATTTTTTGTAAAATTCTAATTTGTGACTGTGCATATTTTTTATAACAGAGTAAAAATTGTGGGTGTATATTTTATATAATTGAGTACAAATAGAGGGTGAATATTTTCTACAACAGAGTACAAATGAGAGGGTGTATATTTTTTATAACAGAGTACAAAGAGAGGGTGTATATTTTTTATAACATAGTGCAAGTAGACGGTTTTTATTTTTTATAAAAGTGTATTTTGTGAGTGTGTATATTTTTATAACAGATTAGAGGGTGCATATTTTTCATAACAGAGAAAAAACAGAGGGAATATATTTTTATAAAAAACTATTTTGTGAGTGTGTATATTTTATATAACCGAGTGCAAATAGAGGGTTTTTAATTTTTATAAGAGAGAACAGATAGTGGGTGTATATTTTTTAAAACAGAGTACAAATAGAGGTTTTATAATTTTTGTAATAGAGTAATTTTTGAGTGTGTATATTTTTTATGACAGAGTACAAATAGAGGGTGTATACTTAGAGAGTGCATATAGAGGGATTATATTTTTTATAAAGGACTATTTGTGAGTGTGTATATTTTTTATAAAAGGGTAAAATGGAGGGTGTATATATTTTATAACAGAGTACAAATGGAAGGTTTATATTTTTTATAAAAGACTAACTTGTATGTATATATATATATATTTTAAAGAGAGAAAGAAGGAAGAAAAAGAGAATGAAAGAGAAAAAGAAGAAGAAAAAGTGGGAGAGAGAATGGGAATCTTGCTCTATTGCTCAGGCTAGAATACAGTCTAGAAAGGGATATTAAAAAGCTCTTTTATACTAATAATTGTGTTATACAATGGAGACAGGAAGGAATAAGGGGAGGAAAATAACAAACAGCCAACCAATATTTCATTTGAACCTATGGAATACTATGCAATTGCTGGGGAGTGATTTACTCCCAACCATGTGGGCACTTTTAGAATAAATGTGATGTGTTACTGAAAAAAAATATATGTTTTGTGGATTTGGAGTAGAGAGTTCTGTAAATGTTTATTAAGTTTACTTGTTCGAAGTCTAAGTTCAAGTCCCGGGTATTCTTGTTAACCTTCTGTCTCATTAATCTGTCCAATATTGACAATGTAGTGTTAAAGTCTCCCACTATTATTGTGTGGGAGTCCAAGTCTCTTTGTAAGTCACCAAGAAGTTGCCCTATGTATCTGGGTGCTCCTATATTGGGTGTGCATAGACTTAGGATCATTAGCTCTTCCCGTTACATTGATCCCTCTACCATTATACAATGTCCTTCTTATCTCTTTTAGTTTCTATTACTTTAAAGTCTATTTTATCAGAGATGAGAATTGCAACTCCTGCTTTTTTTTTTTTTTTTTCTCTCCATTTGGTTGGCAAATCTTCCTCCATCCCTTTGTTTTAAGTCTCTATATATCCTTGCATGTGAGATGAGTCTGGATGCAGCTTACCGATGGGTTTTTGGAATGGCTGATACTGGTTGTTCCTTTCTGTATATAGTGCCTCTTTCAGAAGCTCTAGTAAAGCAGGCCTGGTGGTAATGAAATCTCTGAGTACTTGCTTGTTCGTGAAAAATTGTATTTTTCCTTCACTTATGAAACTTAGTTTGGCTGGATATGAAATTCTGGGTTGAAAGTTCTTTTCTTTAAGGATGTTGAATATTGGCCCCCACTCTTCTGGCTTGTAGGGTTTCTGCTGAGAGATCTGCTGTGAGTCTGATAGGCTTCCTCTTGTGGGTAACCTGACCTTCTCTCTGGCTGCCTGTAGTATTTTCTCCTTTGTTTCAACTCTGATGAATCTAATGATTATGTGCCTTGGGGTTGCTCTTTTTGAGGAATATCTTTGTGGTGTTCTCTGTATTACCTGGAGTTGGGTATTGTCTTGCCTTGCTAGGTTAGGAAAGTTTTCCTGGATAATATCCTGAAAAATATTTTCCAGTTTGGATTCATTCTCTTCATCACATTCAGGTACACCTATCAAATGTAGATTAGGTCTTTTCACATAGTCCCATATTTCTTGGAGACTTTGCTCATTCCTTTTTACCCTTTTTTGTCTAATCTTGTCTTCTCCTTTTATTTCGTTAAGTTGGTCTTCGACCTCTGAAATCCTTTCTTCTGCTTGATCAATTCGACAGTTAAAACTTGTGCATACTTCGTGAAGTTCTCATATTGTGTTTTTCAGCTCCATTAATTCACTTATATTCCTTTCTAAATTGTCCATTCTCGTTAACATTTCGTCAAACCTTTTTTCAAAGTTCCTAGTTTCCTTGCATTGGGCTAGAACATGTTCTTTTAGCTCACAGAAGTTTCTCATTATCCACCTTCTGAAGCCTGATTCTATTGATTCCTCACATTCCTTCTCAATCAGGCCTTGTTCAATTGGTGATGAGGCACTGCAATCCTCTGTAGGAGGAGAGGAATTCTGATTTCGGGTGTTTTCAGCCTTTTTGCGCTGGTTTCTTCCCATCTTTGTGGATTTATTCACCTGTCGTCTGTGTAATTGCTGACTTTCAGATTAGGTCTCTTAGTGGACATCCAGCTTGTTGGTGATAAAGTTTTTTCTCTTTCTTAATTTTCCTTTGGTGGACGCCCCCCTCCCCCACAGAGCTGGACCTTCCTGGGTTCAGCTGTACTTGCTGTGAAACTCTCAATCCTCAGCAGTTCTGACTGCTGTTTTTTTGTGTGTGTTGGGGGGGGACCAGCCTTCCCCCTGTGGTGACCCACCATGCCAGCTGAAACAACAGTGTTAAGATTCGTGGGCGATTTACTGCCCAGGAATCTCCCAGTCTGGTTCCCCAGTTCAGTCCGCTTTTCAATCAGCTGAATGGGAGACTCTGCCTTCCCAGAGCTCCAAACACCAACCAAAAGGGCACTCAGTCCTGCATACTCTGGAGTGAGAACCGCCACGCCGGGGGTGCCTGCAAAATGGCCACGCCCGCCAAAAGAGTCGCGTTGGTAACCCGTGGGGCTCCTCTGCCAAGAATCTCTTGGTCCTTGGGCAATAAAAATTCATCTGAAAATGTGTCGTCCACTCACTCTCTGCGCTTTCAGTGGGAGCTACAATCCTAGCTGCTGCTAATCGGCCATCTTGGATCTCTCTCCGAGTATGTATATTTTTTATAACAGAGTACAAATAGAGGTTTTATATTTTTCATAACAAGGTACAAATAGAAGGTGTATATTTTTTTATATCAGAGTAAAAATAGAGAGATTATATTTTTTACAAAAGACTTAGGGTGTGTATTTTTTATAGCAGAGTAGAAATAGAGGATGTATATGTTTTATAACAGTAAAAATAGAGGGTGCATATTTTTTAAAACACATTACAAATAAAGGGATTATATTTTTAATAAAAGAATATTTTGTGAATTTGTGTATTAATAACAGTAAAAATAGAGGGTGTGTATTTTTTATAACAGTACAAATAGAGGGTGTGTATTATAACAGAGTACAAAAAAGGGTGTATATTTTTTAATAACAGTAAATTAGAGGGTGTATATTTTTTATAAGAGTAAAAATAGAGGGTTTATATTTTTTATAAAAGACTATTCTGTGTGGTTGTACATTCTTTGTAACAGAGTAAAAATGAGGGTGTATATATTTTATAACAGTGTACAACAAGCGGGTGTATATTTTTTATAACAGAGTACAAATAGATGTTTTTTTATAAAAGGCTATTTTGTTAGGGGGTATATTTTTTATAGCAGAGTAAAAATAGAGGGTGTATATTTTTTATAACAGTACAAGCAGAGAGTGTATATATTTGATAACAGAGTACAAATAGAAGGTGCATATTTATCAGCATAAATAGAGGATGTATATTTTTTATAAAAGACTATTTTGTAAGTGTGTTTTTTTAATAAGACAGTACAAATAGAGGGTGTATAAATTTTATAACAGAGTACAAATAGAGGGTTTATATATTTTATAAGTGACTATTTTGTGAGTGTATATTTTTTATAACAGAGTAAAAATAATGGGTGTATATTTTTATAACATAAAAAATAAATGGATTATAACATAAAAGACTATTCTGTGAATGGGTGTATTTTTTATTACACAGTACAAATAGGGGGAATATATTTTTTATAACAGAGTAAAAATAGAGTGTTCCTAAATTTTATAAAAGATTATTTTGTGAGTTTGTTTTTTTCTTTATAACAGACTACAAATAGAGGGTGTATATTTTCAATATCAGAATAGAAATGGAGGGTTATTTTTTTATAAAAGACTATTTTGGGAGTGTGTATATGTTTTATAACAGAGTAAAAATATAGGGTGTATATTTTATATAACAGAGTGCAAATAGAGGGTGCATATTTTTTATAAAAGTACAAATAGAGCAGTTATTTATAAAAGACTATTTTGTTACTGTGTATATTTTTATAACAGAATACAAAGAGAGGGGTGAATATTTTTCATACCAGAGTAAAAATAGAGGGTTTATATTTTTTATAAACGATTATTGTGTGAGTGTGTATTTTTTATATCTGAATACAAATAGAGGGTGTATATTTTTAAAAACAGAGTATAAAGAGAGGGCGTATATATTTTATAACAGAGTAAAAACACAGGGTGTATAGTTTTTATAACAGAATAAAAGAGAGGGTGTATATTTTTTACAACAGAGTAAAAAGAGAGGGTTTATATTTTTATAAAAGACTATAATATGAGTGTGTATATATTTTACAACATAGTAAAAATAGATGGTGCATATTTTTTATAACACAGTACAAATAGAGGCTGTATATTTTCCATAACAGAGTACAAATAGAGGGTTTATATGTTTTATAATAGAGTACAGATAGTCAGTGTATATTTTTATAACAGTACAAAATGTGGGTTTATATTTTTTATAAATGACTATTTTTTGAGTAAGTATATTTTTTATAACAGAGTACACATAGACGGTGTATATATTTTAAAAGAGATTACAAATAAAGGGATTATATATTTTATAAAATACTAAATTGTGAGAGTGTATTTTTTATAACAGTAAAAATAGAGGGTGTATATTTTTTATAACAGCTAAAAATAGAAGGTTTACATATTTTACAAAAGACTATATTGTGAGTGTGTATATATTTTTAACAGAGTACAAATAGAAGGTGAATATTTTTATAACAGAGTACAAATAGAGGGTGTATATATTTTATAAAAGAATAAACATAGAGGGTTTATGTATTTTATAAAATACTGCTTTGAGTGTCTCCCTTTTTTATAAGAGAGCAAATATAGAGGGTGGACATTTTTTATAAAAGACTGTAATTTCAGTGAGTATGTTTTTTGAACTGAGTAAAAACAGATAGTGTATATGTTTTATAACACAGTCTAAATACAGGGTTTTATATTTTTTGTAAAAGACTATTTCTAAGTGTGCATACTTTTCATAAGAGAGTAAAAATAGAGGATGTATATTTTTTTATAACAGAAAAATAGAGGGTGTTTATTTTTTATAAAAGACTACATTGTAAGTATGCATATTTCTAATAACGGAGTACAGATAGAGGGTGTATATTTTTATGACAGAGTACAAATAGAGGATTTATATTTTTTTATAAAGATACTCTGCAGTTTGTATATTTTTATAACAGAGAACAAGTACATGGTTTACATGTTTTAAAACATTGTTCAAATAGAGGTTGTATTTTTTTTATAACAGAGTAAAATTAGAGGGTTTGTATTTTCAATAAAAGACTATTTTGCTAGTATATATATATTTTATAACAGAGTACTAATAGAGGGTTCATAGTTTTTATAACACCGTACAAATACATTGTGTATATTTTTATAACAGTACAAAGAGAGAGTTTATATATTTTATAAAAGACTATTGTGTGTGTGTATATTTCTTATAAAGATTACAAATGGTGTACATTTTTTAAAACAAAGTAAAATAGAGGGGGGTATATTTTACATAACAGAGTACAAATAGATGTGTATTTTCTATACCAGTGTAAAAATAGAGGGTGTATACTTTTTATAACAGTGTACATATACAGGGTGTATATATTTTATAACAGAGTAGAAATAGAGGGTTTATATTTTGTGTAAAAGTCTATTTTTTACTTTGTATATTTTTTATAACAGTGAAAATGGTGGGAGTACATTTTTTATAAAAGTACAATTAGAGGGTGTATATATTCTATAACAGAGTAAAAATTGAGTGTGTATATTTTTTATAACAGTAAAAATAGAGTGCTTATATTTTTAATAAAAGAGTATTTTGTTAGTGTGTATATTTTATATAACAGTCCAAACAGAGGTTGTATTTTTTTTATAACAGAGTAGAAATAGAGAGTTTATATTGTTTATAAAAGACTATATTGTAAGTGGGTATATTTTTAATAATAGGGTACAAATTGAGGGTACATGTTTAACAGAGTACAAATAGAGGATTCATATTTCTATGAAGATATTTTGCAAGTGTGTATAATTTTATAACAGAGTAAAATAGAGTGTTTATATTTTTATAACAGAGTACAAATAGAGGGTGTATATATTTTATAACAGAATACAAATAGAGGGTGTATGTATTTTATCACGGTACAAGTATAGGGTTCATAATTTTAGTAAAACTATTTTGTGAGTGTGTATGTTTCTTGTAACAGAGTACAAACAGAGGGTGTATATTTTTTACAACAGAGTACAAATACGGCTGTAGGTTTTTTATAACAGTGTAAAAATAGAGGGTGTATATTTCTTATAAGAGAGTACAAGAGAGGCTGGATATTTTTATATAACAGAGTAAAAATAGGGGGTTTACATTTTTTTATATTAGACTATTTTGAGAGTGTGTATATTCTTTATAAGAGAGTACAAATAGAGGGTGTATATTTTTTATAAAAGAGTACAAATAGAGGGTGTATATATTTCATAACTGTACAAATAGACGGTTTATATTTTTTATAGAAGAAAATTTTCTGAATGAGTATATATTTAGTAAGTGTAAAAATAGAGTATCTATTTTACAACAGTACATATAGAGTATGTACATACTTTATATCAGAGTCAAAATAGACGGTTTATATTTTTTATACAATCTATTATGTGAGGGTGTATAATTTTTATAACAGACTACAAATATAGGGTGTATATTTTTTATAACAGAGTGCAATAGAGGGGTGTATATTCTCTATAACAGAGTACAAACAGAGGGTATATATTTATTACAGAGTACAAATAGAGTGCATATATTTTTTATAAAAATTTTGTTAGCATGTATATTTTATATAAAAGAATATAAACATAGGGTGTATATTTTTTATAACAGATTACATATAGAGGGTTTATATTTTTTATAAAAGACTATTTTGTGAGTATGTATATATTTTATAACAGAGTACTAATACAGTGTTCACATTTTTTATTACACAGTACAAATAGATTATGTATACATTTTATAACAGTACCAATAGAGAGTCTGTATATTTTATAAAAGACTATTGTGTGAGTATGTATATTTTTCATAAGAGAGTACAAATGGTGTACATTTTTAAAAACAGTACAATAGAGGGTGTATATTTTGTATAACAGTACAAATAGAGTGTGTATTTTTATAACAGTATAAACATAGAGGGTGTATGGTTCTTATAACAGTGTATACATAGAGGGTGTATATATTTTATAACAGAGTAGAAATACAGGGTTTACATTTTGTCTTAAAGTCTATTTTTTACTTTGAATATTTTTTCTAACAGAGTCATAATTGTAGGAGTATATGTTTTATAAAAGTACAATTGGAGGGTGTATATATTCTATAACAGAGTAGAAATTGAGGGTGTGTATTTTTTATAACAGAGTATAAATAGAGTGCTTATATTTTTAATAAAAGAGTATTTTGTTAGTGTGTATATTTTATATAACAGAGTCCAAACAGAGGTTGTATATTTTTTATAAAAGAGTACAAATAGAGCGTTTATATTAATTACAAAAGACTATGTTGTAAGGGGGTATATTTTGAATAACAGGGTACAAATTGAGGGTGTATGTTTTCTATAACAGAGTAAAAATAGAGGATTCATATTTTTATAAAGATACTTGGCAAGTGTGTATATTTTTATAACAGTAAAATAGAGGGTTTATACTTTTTATAACAGAGTACAAACAGAGGGTGTATATATTTTATAACAGAACACAAATAGAGCGTGTATATATTTTGTAACAGTATAAATATAGGGTTCATATTTTTAGTAAAACTATTTTGTGAGTGTGTATATTTCTTGTAACAGAGTACAAATGGAGGGTGTATATTTTTTATAACAGAGTACAAATACGGCTGTATGTTTTTTATAAGAGTGTTAAAATAGAATGTGTATATTTCTTGTAACAGAGTACAAGAGAGGGTGGATATTTTTTATAACAGAGTACAAATAGGGGGTTTATATTTTTATATTAGACTATTTTGTGAGTGTATTTATTTTTTATAACAGAATACACATAGAGGGTGTATATATTTTAAAACAGAATACAAATAGAATTTAACAGAGAAAATTCACAGTTGATTGACAAGAATAAGAATCAGTTCTAAAGAATGAAAATATAACCAAATCCTTTATTACTAAAAGAATGCTCCAGTGGACACAGATCACTCATTCTGACTTCATCAGCTACAGCACTTCAAGGGAGACAAGTTTTCAAAGTACAGAGCTAAAACTGTCCCTGCTTTCAGTGCTTAAGCACTGAAAGCAGGGAGAGTTTTAGCTCTGTACTTTGAAAAATTTGTGTGCTCTACCAATCCAAAGCTCCTTTTGTTGTTACTTTTGGTCCCCAGGAGAAATGGGAGTCCTTTTCAGAGAGCATGGGAGACACATGAGTCCTTTGCAGTCCTCTGGTCTGCCTCTGAGGGTGAAATGAGAGAGTATGAAGCATTTTGGGGTGTGGCCAGGCACACAGTTAGGCTCGGTGCAGAGCAGAGCTGCTGTTCTGGTGGTGTGGCCCCAGTCATCATGAGCCATGTCTGAAAGAATTAATCACATTTCATATGCAAGCATGCTCTCTGTTTGACTGTGCTGTTGTCCTTAATGAGAGCATCCCTGACAGTGCTTTAAGCTGACTAATTGTGTTCTATGTCATAATGTGTGGGCTTGAGTAGGAGGCCGGGTTAGGGAAGAAGGAGGGAGAATGGATGTGTGAATTCGGGAAAGGTGTCTCTTCCTTTGGAGCATGGATGGGTTCCAACCCACTCACTCACCCTCTCAGCTGGGTATCTTTGTGCGGGCCACAGCCTGTGCCACATGAAGCATCAGCCCTGGTTGGGAATAGAGTCTACGGGGGAGAGGTTAGAGCTTCATCAAAGAAGCAACTCTCTTAAGTGACCTCCATTTAGCTTACCTGCTGGTCTCCATTCCTTCTGCAAAACATACTACTGGCAACTACTGCTGCATGTTTTGGTTACTGTTGTCTTACATGCCACTATAATTTGGTTCCCTCCGTTTGGACTGAAAGCATATCAAGAGCCAATTGCCTGAATTCCTAAACTTGTCTGGACCAGTTAAATTTGTTATTTTAATGGAGTAATTTAATTGTGATATAAATGAAATATGAGCGAGAAAAAATAGATGACTAACATTCACTGAGTACTTACTGTGTATTAGGTATATTTAACAGAGTAAAAATTCAAGGTTTATATTTTTTAGAAAAGACTATTTTGTGAGTGTGTATATTCTTTATAAGAGAGTACATATAGAGGGTGTATATTTTTTATAACCGAGTAGAAAGAGAGGGTGCATATTTTTTTAAACAGTAAATCTATAGGGTTCATACACTTTAGAACAGGGTACAGGTATAAGATTTATATTTTTTATAAATGACAATTTTGTGAATGTGTATATTTTTTATAACAGAGTACAAATAGAGGGTGTATATATTTGATCACAGTACAAATAGAGGGTTTATAATTTTTATAGAAGAAAATTTTCTGAATGAGTGTATATTTAGTAAGTGTAAAAATAGAGGGAGTATCTACTTTATAACAGATTACATACAGAGGATGTATATACATTATAACAGAGAACAAATAGAGGGTTTACATTTTTTATACAATCTATTTTGAGAGTGTATAATTTTTATAGCAGAGTACAAATAGAGGGTGTATATTTTTTGTAGCAGGGTGCAATAGAGGGTGTATACTCTCTATAACAGAGTACAAACAGAGGGTGTATATTTACTATTACAGAGTACAAAGAGAGTGCCTATGTATTTGCAAAAACTTTGTTAGTGTGTATATTTTATATAACCGAATATAAACAGATGGTGTATATTTTTTATAACAGAGTAGAAATAGAGGGTTTATATTTTTTACAAAAGACTATTTTGTGAGTATGTATATATTTTATTACAGAGTACTAGTAGAGTGTTCATATTTTTTATAACACAGTACAAATAGATTGTGTATATTTGTTATAACAGTACAAAGAATTTATATATTTTATAAAAAGCTATTGTGTGAGTGTGTCTATTTTTTATAAGAGAGTACAAATGGTGTACATTTTTTTAAAACAGTACACTAGAGGGTGTATATTTTATATAACACAGTACAAATAGAGTGTGTATATTTATAACAGTGTAAAAATAGAAGGTGTGTATTTCTTACAACAGTGTACATATAGAGGGTGTATATATTTTATAACAGAGTAGAAATAGAGGGTTTCCATTTTGTGTAGAAGTCTATTTTTTACTTTGTATATTTTTTACAACAGAGTAATAATTGTGGGAGCATATGTTTTATAAAAGTACAATTGGAGGGTGTATTTTTTATAACAGAGTTGAAATAGAGGGTGTATATTTATTATAGCAGACTGGATATAGAGGGTGTATTTATTTTAATGAAGAGTAGAAGTAGACAGTGTATATTTTTTATAACAGATTAATTTGTGAGTGTGTGTATTTTGTATAACAAAGTAATAATAGAGGATGTATATTTTTTATAACAGACTATACTGTGAGTGTGTGTATTTTGTATAGCAGAGTAAAATAGAGGGTGTATGTTTCTTAAAACAGAGTACAAATAGAGGATGTATAAATTTTATAACAGAGTAAAAATAGATGGTGTATTTTTTTCTAAGAGTATAAATAGAGGGTGTATATTTGACATAACAGAGTGGAAACAGAGGGTGTATATATTTTTTAAGAGAGTACAAATAAAGGTGTATATTTCTTATTTGGTGTAGAAATAGAAGGGGTATATTTTTTAAAACAGAGTAAAAAGTTTGGGTGTATACTTTTTATACCAGAGTAAAAATAGAGGCTGTATATTTTTTATTACAGACGATAAATAGAAGGTGTATATTTTTTATAACTGAATAAAAATAGAGGGTATATATTTTTTATAACAGAGTAAACATAGAGGGTGTATATATTTTATAAAAGAGTAGAAATAGAGGCTGTATTTATTTTAAAACAGAGTACAAGAAGACTGTGCATATTTTTCATAACAATATTTTTTGAGTGTGGGTAATTTGTAAAACAGAGTAAAAATAGTGTGTATGTTTATTATAGCAGAGTACCAAAAGTGGGTGTGTATTTTTTATAAGAGAGTAAAAATATAGGGTACGTATTTTTATAACAGAGTAGAAATAGAGGGTGTACATATTTTATAGCAGATTGGAAATAGAGAGTGTATTTATTTTAAAACCGAGTAAAAGGAGTGGGTGTATATTTTTTATAACAGACGATTTTGTGTGTGTGTGCATTTTGTATAATAGATTAAAAATAGAGGGTGTATAATTTTTATAACAGCACAAATAGATTGTGTATATTTTTTACAACAGAGTAAAAACAGAGTGTTTATATTTTTTTAAAACAGAGCATAAATAGAGGATGTATATTTATTATAACAGAGTAGAAATAGAGGGTACTTTTATTTTAAAACAGAGTACAAGTAAAAGGTGTACTTTTTTTTAACAGACTGTTTTTGTGTGTTTGTATATTGTATAACAGAGTAAAAATACAGGGTGTATATTTTTTATAACAGTACAAACAGAGGGTGCATATTTTTAATAACAGAGTAAAAATAGAGGGTGTATATTGTTTATACCAGAATAGCAATAGAGGGAGTATATATTTTATAACAGAGTAGAAATAGACGGTATATTTATTTTAAAACAGAGTACATGTAGAGGGTGTATCTTTTTTATACCAGAGTAGAAATAGACGGTGTATTTATTTTAAAATACAGTACAAGTAGAGTGTGTATATTTTCTATAACAAATTATTTTGTGAGGGTGTGTATTTTGTATAACAGAGTAAAAATAGAGGGTGTATATTTTTTTAACAAAGTACAAATAGAGGTGTTATTTTCATTACAGTGCAGAAATAGAAGGGGTATATTTTTTAAAACAGATTATAAAGAGAAGGTGTATATTTTTTAAAACAGAGTAAAAATAGAGAGTGTGTATTTTTTATTACAGATGACAAATAGAAGGTGTATATTTTTTATAACAGAGTAAAAATAGAGGGTATATATTTTGTACAACACACTGGAAATTGGAGGTGTATATTATTTATAACAGAGTACAAATAGAGGGTGTATATTATTTATAAAAGAGTAAAAATAGAGGGTATATATTTTTTATAACAGAGTATAAATAGAGGGTGTATATCTTTTATAGCAGAGTAGAAATAGTGTAATTATTTTAAAACAGAACAAGTAGAGGGTTTTTATTTTTTTATAACAGACTATTTTGTGCGTGTGTGTATTTTGTATAATAGAGTAAAATTATAGGGTATATATTTGTTATAACAAAGCAGAAATTAGGGTGTATATTTTTTATAACAGAGTAGAAATAGAGGGTGTATTTATATTAAAACATAGTACAGGAAGAGTGTGTACATTTTTTTTATAACAGACTATCTTTTGACGGTCTGTATTTTGTATAACAGAGTAAAAATAGAGGGTGTATATTTCTTAGAGTACAAATAGAAGGTGTATAATTATTATAAAAGAATAAAAATTGAGGTTATGTATTTTTTCTAACACAGTATAAATAGAGGGTGTATATTTTTTATAAAAGAGTAGAAATAGAGGGTGAATTCATTTTGAAACAGACTACAAGTTTATTGTGTTTATTTTTTTATAACAGACTACTTTGTGCGTATGTGTATTTTGTATAACAGGGTAAATATACGGGGTATATATTTTTATAACACAGCAGAAAGAGAGGGTGCCTTTTTTTTTGACAGTGGAAATTGAGGGTGTATTTATTTTAAAACAATACAAGTAGATTGTGTATAATTTTTATAACAGACTATATTGTGAGTGTGTGTATTTTGTATAACAGAGTAAATATAAAGGACATATATATTTTTTATAACAGAGTATAGATAGAGGGTGTATATTTTTTATAACAGAGTAGAAATAGTGGGTGTTTATTTCTTATAATACAATAGAAACAGAGGGTGTATTTATTTTGAAACCGACTACAAGTAGAGGGTGTATAATTTTTATAACACACTATTTTATAAGAGTGTGTATTTTATATAACAGAGTAAAAATAGAGAGTGTATATATTTTATAACAGAGTACAAGCAGAGCGTGTATATTTTTTATAACAGTAAAAATAGAATGTGTATATCTTTTACGAGAGAGTAGAAAAAGTGGGTGTATTTATTTTAAAACTGAGTACATGTAGATGGTTTATATTTTTTATAACAGACTACTTTGTAAGTGTGTGCATTTTGTATAACAGAGTAAAAACAGAGGGTGTTTATTTTTTAAAACAGCGTACAGAGAGAGGGTGTATATTTTTTATAACAGAGTATTTATAGAAGGTATATATTTTTTATAACCTAGTAAAAATAGATTGTATTTTTTTTATAACATAGTAGAAATAGAGTGTGTACATTTTTTGTAACAGAGTAAAAATAGAGGGTGTATTTATTTTAAAACAGAGTACAAGTAGAGGGTGTACGTTTTTTATAACAGACTATTTTGTGAGTGCATTTATTTTGTATAACAGAGTAGAAACATAGAGTGTATATTTTTTATAACAGACTAAAAATAGAGGGTGTATATTTTTTATAACAGAGTAAAAATGGAGGGTATATATATTTTATAACAGAGTAGAAACAGCGGGTGTATATTTTTTTCTAACAGAGTAGAAATGGACGGTGTAATTCTTTCAAAACTGAGTACAAGTAGAGGGTGTACATTTTTTATAACAAACTATTTTGTGAATGTGTGTATTTTGTATAACAGTAAAAACACAGGGTGTATACTTTTAATAACAGAGTACAATTAGAGGGTGTATATTTTTTATAACATACTATTTTGTGCTTGTGTTTAAATTTTATAACAGTAAAAATAGGGGGTATATAATTTTTACAACAGAGTACATTCAGAGGGCGTATATTTTTATAAGAGAGTAAAAATAGAGGGTATATTTTTTTATAACAGAGTAGAAATAGAGAGTGTATACTTTTTATAGTAGATGAGAAATAGAGGGTGCATTTATTTTAAAACCGAGTAAAAGGAGAGGGTGAATATTTTTTATAACAGACTACTTTGTGTGTGTGTGCCTTTTGTATAACAGATTAAAAATAGAGGGTGTATAATTTTTATAACAGAGTAAGAAATAGATTCTGCATATTTTTTACCAGAGTAAAAAGATTGTTTATATTTTTTAAAACAGAGCAGAAATAGAGGGTGTATATTTATTATAACAGAGTAGAAATAGAGGGTATATTTATTTTAAAACAGAGTACAAGTAAAAGGTGTACATTTTTTTAACAGACTGTGAGTGTCTGTATATTGTATAACAGAGAAAAAATACAGGGTGTATATTTTTTATAACAGAGTACAAATAGAGGGTGCATATTTTTAATAACAGTAAAAATAGAGGGTGTATATTGTTTATTATAGAGTAGCAATAGAGAGAGTATATGTTTTATAGCAGAGTAGAAATAGACGGTATATTTATTTTAAAACAGAGTACATGTAAAGGGTGTATCTTTTTTATACCAGAGTAGAAATAGACAGTGTATTTATTTTAAAACACAGTACAAGTAGAGTGTGTATAGTTCTTATAACAGATTATTTTGTGAGGGTGTGTATTTTGTATAACAGAGTAAAAATAGAGGGTGTATATATTTTTAACAAAGTACAAATAGAGGTGTATAATTTTAATTACAGTGCAGAAATAGAAGGGGTATATTTTTTAAAACAGAGTATAAAGAGAGGGTGTATATTTTTTATAAGGGAGTAAAAATAGAGGGTGTGTATTTTTTATAACAGACTAATTTGTCTGCGTGTGCATTTTGTATAACAGATTAAACATAGAGGGTGTATAATTTTTATAACGGAGTACAAAGAGATTCTGTATGATTTTTACAACAGAGTAGAAATAGAGTGTTTATATTTTTTAAAACAGAGCAGAAATAGAGGGTGTATATTTATTATAACAGAGTAGAAATAGAGGGTGTCTTTATTTTAAAACAGACTACAAATAAAAGGTGTACATTTTTTTAACAGAGTGTTTGTGTCTGTATATTGCATAACAGAGTAAAAATACAGGGTGTATAATTTTTATAACAGAGTACAAATAGAGGGTGCATATTTTTAATAACAGAGTAAAAAAGAGAGTGTATATTGTTTATAATAGAGGAGCAATAGAGGGAGTATATGTTTTGTAACAGAGAAGAAATAGACGGTATATTTATTTTAAAACAGAGTATATGTAGAGGGTGTATATTTTTCATAACAGAGCAGAAATAGACGGTGTATTTATTGTAAAACACAGTACAAGTAGAGTGTGTATATTTTTTATAACAGATTATTTTGTGAGGGTGTGCATTTTGTATAACAGAGTAAAAATAGAGGGTGTATTTTTTTTAACAAAGTACAAATAGAGGTGTATAATTTTCATTACAGTGCAGAAATGGAAGGGGCATATTTTTTAAAACAGTAAAAATAGAGGGTATATATTTTTTTCATAACAGAGTAGAAATAGAGTGTGTATATTTATTATAGCAGACTGGATATTGAGGGTGTATTCATTTTAATGAAGAGTAGAAGTAGATGGTGTATGTTTTTATAACAGACTAATTTGTGAGTGTGTGTATTTTGTATAACAGAGTAAAAATAGTGTATATTTTTCATAACAGACTGTACTGTGAGTGTGTGTATTTTGTATAGCAGAGTAAAATAGAGGGTATATGTTTCTCAAAACAGAGTACAAATAGAGGATGTATACATTTTATAGCAGCGTAAAAATAGACGTTGTATTTTTTTCTAAGAGGATAAATAGAGGGTGTATATTTGACATAACAGAGTGGAAATAGAGTGTGTATATATATTTTTTAACAGAGTACAAATAGAGGTGTATATTTTTTATTATGGTGTAGAAATAGAAGGGGTATATTTTTTAAAACAGAGTAAAAACTTTGGGTGTATATTTTTATACCAGAGCAAAAATAGAGGCTGTATATTTTTTATTACAGATGACAAATAGAAGGTGTATATTTTTTATAACTGAGTAGAAATAGAGGGTATATATTTTTATAACAGGAGAAATAGAGGGTGTATATTATTTATAACAGAGTAAAAATAGAGGGTGTATGTATTTTATAAAAGAGTAGAAATAGAGGCTGTATTTATTTTAAAACAGAGTACAAGGAGACTGTGTATATTTTTCATAACAATATATTTTGAGTGTGTATAATTTGTAAAACAGAGTAAAAATAGTGTGTATATTTGTTATAACAGAGTACCAAAAGTGGGTGTGTATTTTTTATAAGAGAGTAAAAATAGAGGGTTTATATTTTTTATAACAGAGTAGAAATAGAGGGTGTATATTTTTTATAGCCGATTGGATATAGAGAGTGCATTTATTTTTAAACCGAGTAAAAGGAGAGGGTGTATATTTTTTATAACAGACTACTTTGTGTGCGTGTGCATTTTGTATAACAGATTAAAAAAAAGAGGGTGTATAATTTTTATAACAGAGTAGAAATAGATTCTGCATGTTTTTTACAACAGAGTAAAAATAGAGTGTTTATATTTTTTAAAACAGAGCAGAAATAGAGTGTGTATATTTATTATAACAGTGTAGAAATAGAGGGAATATTTATTTTAAAACAGAGTACAATTAAAAGGTGTACATTTTTTTAACAGACTGTGAGTGTCTGTATATTGTATAACAGAGTAAAAATAGTATATATATTTTACAAAAGAGTAGAAACAGAGCGTGTGTATTTTTTTTTAACAGAGTAGAAATAGAAGGTGTATTTATCTTGATTCAGAGTAAAAGTAGAGGGTGTATATTTTTTATAACAGACTAATTTGTGAGAGTGTTTATTTTGTATAACAGAGTAAAAATAGGTGTGTATATTTTATAATAGAGTATGAATAGAGCATGTATAATTTTTAGAACAGCGTAGGGTGTATAATTTTTATAGCAGAATAAAAATAGAGGGTGTATATTTTTAATTCCAGATTGTATTATTTTTATAACATAATAGAAATAGAGTGTGTACATTTTTTATAACAGAGTAGAAATAGAGAATTTATTTATTTTAAAACTGAGTACATGTGGATGGTGTATATTTTTTATAACAGACTACTTTGTAAGTGTGTGCATTTTGTATAACAGAGTAAAAACAGAGGGTGTTTATTTTTTATAACAGAGTACAAATGTAGGGTGTATACTTTTTATAACAGAGTAGAAATGTAGGGTGTATTTATTTTAAAATAGAGTACATGAAGAGGGTGTGTATTTTTTATAACAGACTGTTATGTGAGTGTGTGTGTTTTGTATAACAGAGTAAAATATAGGGTGTATATTTCTTTAAACAGAGTACAAATAGAGGATATATATATTTTCTAACAGTAAAAATAGAGGGTATAAATTCTTTCTAACAGAGTAGAAATAGAGGATGTATATTTTTTATAACAGAGTAGAAATAGAGGGTGTATTTATTTTAAAACATAGTACAAATAGAGGGTGTATATTTTTTATAACAGACCATATTGTGAGGGTATGTATTTTGTATAACAGTAAAATTGGGGGTATATGTTTTTTTATTACAGAGTAGAAATAGAAGGAGTACATTTTTTATAACAGAGGACAAAGTGGGGTGTATATTTTTATAACAGTAAAAATAAAGGGTATGTATTTTTTATAACATAGTAGAATTAGAGGGTGTATATTTTTTATAACAGAGTAGAAATAGAGGGTGTATTTATTTTAAAACAGAGTACAATTAGAGGGTGTATATTTTTCATATCAGACTATATTGTGAGTATTTGTATTTTTTATAACAGAGTAAAAATAGAGGTTTTATATTGTTTTTTAACAGAGTACAAAAAGAGGGTGCATATTTTTTATAACAGAGTAAAAATACAGGGTATATATTTTTTCTAACAGAGTAGAAATAGAGGGTGTATATATTTTATAACAGAGTAGAAATAGAGGGTGTATTTTTTAAAACAGAAAAATTAGAGTGTGTATATTTTTATAACAGATTATTTTGTGAGTGTGTGTATTTTCTGTAACAGAGTAAACATAGAGGGTGTCTATTTTTTATAAAAGAGTACAAATAGAGGGTGTATATTTTTATAACAGAATAGAAATAGATGGTGTATATTTTTCATAACGGAGCAGAAATAGATGCTATATATTTTTTATAACATAGTAGAAATAGAGGGTGTATATTTTTATAGCAGTGTAAAAAACAGGGTGTATTTATTTTAAAACAGAGTACAAGTAGAGTGTGTATACTTTTTATAACACTATTTTTTTAGTGTGTGTATATTGTAAAACAAGTAAAAATAGACTGTGTATATTTTTTATGAGAGATTAAGAAATACAAGGTGTATATTTTTTAGACAGAGTAAACATAGAGGGTATAGATTTATTCGAAGAGAGTAGAAGCAGAGGGTGTGCATTTTTTATAACAGTAGAAATAGAGTGTGTATTTATTTTAAAACAGTACAAGTAGAGAGAGTATATTTTGTATAACAGACTATTTTGTGCGTGTGTGTATTCTGTAAAACAGAGTAAAAATAGAGGGAGTATATTTTTATAACAGAGAACAAATAGAGTGTGTGTAATTTTTTGCCAGTGTAAAAACAGAGGGTGTATAATTTTTATAACTCTGTAGCAATAGCCGGTGTATATAATTCTATAAAAGAGTAGAAAGGGAGGGTGTATTTATTTTTAAAAAGAGTAAAAGTAGATTGTGCATATTTTTCATAACAGACTATTTTTTGAGTGTGTGTATTTTGTATAACAGAGTAAAAATAGAGAGGGTATATTTTTATAACAGAGGACAAAAAGAGGGTGTATATTTTTTATGCCAGAGTAAAAATAGAGGGTGTATATTTTTTATAACAGAGTAGAAATAGAGGGTGTATATGTTTTATAACAGTGTAGAAATAGAGGGTGTATGTATTTTAAAACAGAGTACAAGTAGAGGGTGCATATTTTTTATAAAAATCTATTTTGTGACTGTGTGTATTTTGTATAAGAGAGTGAAAATAGAGGGTGTATATTTTTTATAGCAGCGTATAAATAGAGGCTGTATATTTTTAAAACCAGAGTAGAAAGAGAGGGTGTATATTTTTTATAACAGAGTAGAAATAGAGGGTGTATATCTTTTATAACAGTGTAGAAATTGAGGTTGTATTTATTATAAAATATAGTACAAGTACAGTGTGTATATTTTTCATCACTGACTATTCTTTGAGTGTGTGTAGTTTGCATAACAGAGTAAAAATAGAGGGTGTATATATTTTATAACGGAGTACAAGTAGAGGGTGTATATTTTTTATTACACAGTAGAAATAGAAGGGGTATATTATTTAAAACAGTACAAAGAGAGGTTGTATACATTTTACAACAGAATAAAAATAGAGAGTGTATATTTTTTATTACAGAGTAAAAATAGAAGGTGTATATTTTTTATAACAGAGTAGAAATAGAGGGTGTATTTATTTTAAAAGAGATTACAAGTACATTGTGTACATTTTTAAACAGACTGTGAGTGTCTGTGTTTTGCATAATAGAGTAAAAAGAGAGGATGTATATTTTTTATAACAGAGTAGAAATAGATGGTGTATTTATTTAAAACAGAGTACATATAGAGGATGTACATATTTATAACAGAGTAAAGATAGAGGGTATATATATTTTATAATAGAGTAGAAATAGAGGCTGTATATTTTTTATAGCAGAGTGGAAATAGAGGGTGTATTTATTTTAAAATAGAGAAGTAGAGGGTGTATATTTTTCATAACAGACTACTTTGTGTGTGTGTGCATTTTGTATAGCACATTAAAAATAGAGGGCATATAATTTTTATAACAGATTAAAACTAGATTTTGTATATTTTTTATAAGAGAGTAAAAATAGTGTGTATATATTTTTTATAACAGAGCCGAAATAGAGGGTGTACATTTTTTCTAACAGAGTAGAAATACAGGGTGTATTTATTTTAAAACCGAGTAGAAGTAGAGGGTGTATATTTTTAATGACAGATTATTTTGCATGTGTGTGCATTTTGTATAACAGATTTAAAATAGAGGGTGTATAATTTTTATAACAGAGTACAAATAGATTCTGCATATTTTTTGTAACAGAGTAAAAAGAGAGTGATTATATTTTTTATAACAGAGCAGAAATAGAGGGTGTATATATTTTATAACAGAGTAGAAATAGAGGGTGTATTTATTTTAAAACGGAGTACAAGTAAAGGGTGAATATATTTTATAACAGACTGTTTGGCAGCGTCTGTATATTGTATAACAGAATAAAAATACAGGGTGTCTATTTTTTTATAACAGAGTACAAATAGAGGGTGTATATTTTTTATAACAGAGTAAAAATAGAGGGGGTATATTTTTTATAACAGAGTAGTAATAGAGGGTGTGTATTTTTTATAGCAGAGTAGAAATAGAGGGTGTATTTATTTGAAAACAGAGTACAAGTAGAGGGTGTAAATTTTTTATAAAACACTATTTTGTAAGTGTGTGCATTTTGTATAACAGTGTAAAAATAGAGGTTGTATATTGTTTAAAAACAGAGTACAAATAAGAGGGTGTACAAATTTTTATTCCAGTGTAAAAATAGAGGGTGTATATTTTTTATGACGGAGTAGAAATAGACGGTGTATTTCTTTATAACAGAGTAGAAATAAAGACGGTGTATTTATTTTAAGACAGTACAACTAGAGGGGGTATATTTTTAATAGCAGCCTATTTTGTGACTGTGGGGTATTTTGCATAACAGAGTAAAAATAGAGGGTCTATATTTTTATAACAGAGTAGAAATAGAGGGTGTATTTATTTTAAAACAGAGCACATTTAGAGGGTGTATATTCCTATAACAAACTATTCTGTGAATGTGTGTATTTTGTATAACAGAGTAAAATAGAGGGTGTAAT